>CM060449.1:18782222-24247222 GCA_030545235.1 Helianthus tuberosus | reverse complement strand
GGGGGGGGGGGTTTAGGTTTTTTTGGGGGGTTTTAGTTTTTAGCATTTAGCTTGAGGGGGGGGGGGGGGTTAGGTTTTTTTAGCTATTTTAGGTTGTGTTCACATTGGTTCTCATGGTTCTCACAATAAATGGAGTTCTCGCATGAGCCCCTCCCTATATTATATATATTAATCGAAAAACCGTATAATAAGTTTTAGTAATTGTTTAGATAGCGTTTGTCGTATTATTTAGATATATCGGATTATGTTACGAGTTGAATAATTTTCCACTTTATTATGTGAAACGTCTATGTTACAATAGTATTTGTCGTATTATTTTTTACATATCGTTGTGTTACGAGCTTTTAATACTACGAGTTTTAAATAATTAAAACATTTATTAACAACAAAACATGTGCATAGGATAAACAATACGATAACAATTATCAAACAAACAAGATCAAATGTAAACATAAGATTAATATTTACAATGTTTTACATCTAAAACTAAAAAAGATAAATATTTACAATGTTTCAAATGTAAAACAACAAAACCAAAATACAATAAGCAGCTACGCGATGGTGGTGGTGGTGCAGCGCCAGCTCGTGGAGGTAGAGGCGTGCCATAATGCATAGCAATAATCGCCTCCACCATCCACTGTATGTCGCTCTGCATACGCGATACGTCCACACCTATACGGGATACGTCCACCCGTATAGCAGTTACATCTGACTCGACCTGAGCCAGTCTCTCCTCCACCTCCGGTGGAGTTATCACACGTGGTCTCACGCTCCGTCGCTCATACGGGAAATCAACTTGTACATCCTTCATACCCATGCACTGCTTTTATCAGTTCATTTTATTTTATACGGTCCGTATAAAGTTATACAGTTCATATATATCATGTGAAAATAAGATTTTACCATATGTGATTATTAGTAACTTTATTAATCCATATCAAATATCAAGTTGAAGAATGAAAATTATGATATTTGACTTTTTCAAAAGTCAAAGTTGAACTAATAATTTGATTTTGACGAGTGAGTGATATACACTTGTAGACAGGTGTGGTGGAGTTTATAGTGGATTATATCATGTATGTGATGTCGGCACTTGCTGTGCTTTATTTTCAGGTATTGCAGATTTGCAGGTACTAATTTATCTTTTTCCATTAATAAAAAAAGAATTTCCTGTAAAGGAAAAACTATTTTGAGAAACGAAAATTCTTTGAATAGGTAAAAGATGGGGTATATCAGTAACTTTATTTTACAATTCGATATAAACAATTCTTTAGCACTGAGATATGGATGCTAAGATTAAGATAATTAGAAACAACATATGGATCCAAACATTAAAAACTCAATTATTAAAATATTATATATGGTTTTGCGCTTCTTGGATTATTGGTTTTCGGTCATAGTGTGGCAATTAAAGAAAATAGAGCGCATTATAAAGAATTAATAGGGCAGGTGGATATTCGAGAGAGAAAAACTCATTAATTTGAAAAGTTAGTTTGAATGATTCGCTTAAAGTTCGATGAACTTTTTGGTTTTAGCAATTCATGCAAAAATGGATTGGGAAAAACCTATGACTGTACCATCTATAAGAAAAGATCTCATGATAGTCAATAACGAACCAAATGTTTGATAATCGTGTCTACTCAAAAAACGTGTTACTTGTGTGGGCTCCTAGTCACTCATGCTATCCTTCGGGAGTAGTCAACGATTAAGAAAGTGTGTGCCAAAAGTGCACGGGCTACCGATGAGTTTGTAATTATACTAGTCAATCCAGCTCGACTCTAATTTTCTAACGGAGCCAACTAAGCTCGTATCTGGCTCGTCTTGAGCTTGTGATTCAACGAGTTAACTCGTTTTTCTCGGTTCTAACGCTTTTGTATGTTTTCTTTCTTAAAGTCTCAAACAACAAGTTAACAACGCTTCTAATCATGCAACTCTTTAATAATACAATACCAAACAATCAACATACAAGAAAATAAGTTAATTGATATCCTGGCAGTAGAAGTTGTGAGAATCACTGAAAGTACACATATACAAAACAAGCATTCTATAACCATTTATATATGTACAAAAACATTGACTCTTTAAAATATTACACTTAAACAACAATAGTTTCTTCTATATGTAAAAATGGTTGACACCAATCAAAAGTACCATTTTTCATGTGTATATTATTTATAGGGTAAATTACTTTTTGAGTCCCTGTGTTTTGGTGGTTTTAACTAGTTGAGTCCAAAATCAAAAAGTTTAACGACCTGAGTCCCTATAAGCATTTTCCTTAACCATTTGAGTCCAATTTTCTAACTCCATCCATCAAGTTTGTTAACTGCAAGGGTAATTTGGTCATTTACACACAAAGTACAAGTTTTATATGCACAAGAGTATAAAGAACAAGTCTTTAATGCAAAAATATTTTAATATTATATATAAAATAAATTATATATATTCTTATACCCACGCACAGACATTTCACCTTCAGTCCCCTCCACAACCTCCAGATCGTCCCCCAGATCCACTGCCTTGTTCATTTGAATTGGGGATCAACCTCCACAACCTCCAGATCGTCCCCCAGATGGACACTTCTAGGTTTTTGTGATTTATTGATTCAGTTGTAATCAGAACTCTATTTGCAGGTCACTGGAGATGTACCCAACTTCAAATCCAAAATTCCCAACACAAACAACTTCAAATCACTTCAGATTCAAGCATAATTATCCTAGATTAGAGAACAGATCAGAAACCTGAGTGGGTCGCATGGCGGTTTCAAGAGCAGACAAACGGTGATCAAAAGAACCCAAAATGGAAACCATATTTTCTGTGATTGTTTGACTCTGCTTCAGTGATTCTCTCATCTTTGCTGCTTTCTCGCTCAGATTATCGACACCCATCGTCCCTGTTGCTGTTCGAACTGGAACCCCCATCTTTGTTTGGGAGTTTTGGGAGGAATTGAAACGGAAATTGATCAACTTTCAAGGGGATGGTGGGGAATCTGCAGTAGTAAGGCGGCGGTGGTGTAGGTTTAAGCTTCAAATCTTCACGGTGGAGTGGCGGCGAGGGGATGGTGTGGTGTTCGAAGGTGGCAGCAGTGGGATGGTGGGTGTTGGGGTTTTAATGTTGGTGGTGTTTTCGGCAGTGGAATGGTGGCGGCGGATCTGATGGTGACGACGGAGGCGGGGCCAGAGGCGGTGTATGGTGGTGGATTATTGTGGTGATGGTGGTGTATGGTTGTTGGTGGTGTTTATAGAGAGAGAGTGTAAAGATGAAGTTGCAGATCTTAGAGAGAGATAATGAAGAAAGAGGAAGAGATGAGGAAGAGATAATGAAGTTGCAGAGCTCCGATCTCCGGTCACCGGTGTGTACTCGAGAGAAAACAGAGAGTGTATAACGCCTGAGTTGCAACAAAGGGGGTTTTAGGTTTTTATAAGGGTACTGAAGAAGATGGGGGCATTTTAGTCTTTTAATAGAAAACTAACAGAAAAAATGGATAATGTTAGAAATTTGGACTCAAATGGTTAAGGAAAATGCTTATAGGGACTCAGGTCGTTAAACTTTTTGATTTTGGACTCAACTAGTTAAAACCACCAAAACACAGGGACTCAAAAAGTAATTTACCCTTATTTATACACCTCAAACAAGCCTTCACAAAAAAAAAAAAAAAAAAAAAAAAAAAAAAAAAAAAAAAAAAAAGAGAGAGAGAGAGACGTTAAAATACACTTGATATTATAAGATGGGACACACAATATAGAAATATCAATCCAACAACTCTTTGTAATCTTTCCGGATGTTCCACAAAACCTCAGCACATCTCCTCATGATCGGCCTGTTTCTTCTATGAGAGTATTGTAAAGCCAGTTCTAGAATCTTCTCGAGTGCCAAACCGTTTGCGTCCGACTTTTCGAGATTCGGGTCCAATACCGTAATCGCATGTCCGTCCGTAAACTTCTTTATCGCCTGTTATTTCCATAAAGCGGAATGAGAAATTACACAAATCTTAAACTATATATAGAGAAAAGCCGAAAGGGTATATTTGTCATTTCACACACATACCCATCTAGCAGTTACGCGCTCTTTAAGTTCCCGTTTTGCTTCAATAGGCCTTCGACCCGTAACTAGCTCGACAAGCAATATACCAAATGAATAAACATCACTCTTTTCTGTAAGTTGATATGTCCTCAGGTATTCGGGATCTAAGTAGCCCGCAGTCCCTTTAACCTGAGTTGACACATGGGTCTGGCCCGATTCTTCATCGGCTGCTAGTCGTGCAAAACCGAAGTCCGCAACTTTGGCTCTTAGCTTTTCAGTGAGCAGGATGTTTGAAGACTTGATGTCCCTATGGATTATAGCATGGTCTGCTTCCAAGTTATCACAATCAAAAATCAAGAACTTAGTAGTTATAGAGTACAATTCATCGACGCATATTGGTAAAAATTTTCATTAATAATAAGTGCACTTTACATCAATATCGCATATTGGTTAAATACGAAATAAATGGTTCGGGTTTAAGGTGATAAGCGTACCTGTGTAGGTGTGTAGGTAAGTAATGGCGTGTGCTACGTCTATAGCGATATCCAAACGAGAGGCAAGACTAAGAACACTGCCCTTGATACCTGCATTTGTTAGATAGTTGTTATTTGAGGGACCCTTTTGACAAAAAATGAAAGTTGAAGGACTGTCATTGCACAATAACATTTGTTTTGTTTTTGGTAAATATACATTAAAACCAAGTTACATTAGGAACGGAAGTAGGGCTGTTCAACCGAGCCAACTCGTGAGCTGAGCTGTATGCAAGCCAAATACGAGCTTAGTTTCTAGCTCGGCTTTTATTATTGGCTTAAGCCCGAATTGGTGCTGGCCCATCTCGAATGGCTTGTTGAACAGCCCAAATGCGCAACTATTTGGAAAGAACATGTGAGTTATACATAAGAATATGGACAACTCACAATCTAAGTGTTCCCGAAGTGTTCCATTCGGTACGTATTCAACAACAATGATTCTTTCGTCTCCATGCTGCAAATACCCATAGCACTTCACTAGATTCAAATGCTCCACCTTCGATAACGCCTGGATTTCACTCTGGAACTCGCCTCCTAGGTTCTTGTCATACAAACTCTACACAAAGAGTCAAAAACTCAAAATTAAGCAACATCTAAATGGTCTAAACAAATAGTATTGGAGCCAGCCATTATTGACAATCTAAATGGTTTGTACTATATATATACATAGATGAGCAGACCTTTTTGGCCCGTTTCACCGCGACGAGGGTTCCATCTTCAAGTTGACCTTTATAGACAGTCCCGAATCCACCTTGTCCAACTTTAAGGGCCGGGGAGAAGTTCATTGTTGCGTGGTGGATTTCCGCAATAGTGAACTTAGTACTTCCCGGCTCTTTCAAGTGAGTAGAATCGTTTCAGGTTCCGTATATACCACGGGGTGTGCCTCGCCTCCTTCCATCGGTGGAATCAGAAGCCCCTGAAACAGCTGTGAAATCAAACATGTCTACTCTTTGAGCATAATGGAACAATATGCTCTGAAAATACAACATGATTTCATTTCATATCTGACTTTAAAATTTCACACAGATCATATAAAAGTTGCACTGTTCAATCCGACCATGACCAGAATTATTATGGGGAAAGTTCTTGTACAAATAATCTTAACATACTAAACATACAAATTGAAGGAAAAGTCAAAAAGACAATGTGGCATTTTTGTAATTATCAATAACTATCAAAGTTACTCTACAAATGTATCTAAAAAACCTAACCACCCTCCCCCCCCCCCCCCCCCCAAAAAAAAACCTAACCCCACCCAAAATTTAATAAAGATGAAACTACCAATTAATGATGTATGTAAGTTTACTAATATACCCTTATAGTTACATTAAGTACAAATATTAAATGAAGTCTAATGAAGCATTCCTATTGGTTGAAATTTCTTCTTTTTTCTTCTTACAAAGAATTTCTTCTCATTTGAACCCTCCACTATGCTCATAAGTGGTAACTTTCACTTTTGTTGCAAGGGCAATCCCATTAACATTATTACTATCATCATATATTTATAAATGATTCCCACTCGATTTCTCTCACAATGATGATTATGAACGAGATGAGGAAGCGTACATTTATCTCACAATAATGATTATGAACAAGATGAAGAAACGTACAAGCGAAATAGAGTGTGATTCTTTGATGCTTATGCTCCTAGGATTGCCCTTGGGCAACATAATTGAAAGTTGGAAGAGTCATCAAACTGTAACTATGGATTATTATCAGCTAACGGGTAGTAGTTTGAACTATAAACATCCAATTTTCCTTTTTTTAAGAACAATTCCTAGATTTTATCATAAATACACCAATGCATACACTTTCAAATTTGAACTTGCACATCACTTAACCACCATAATATATATCCCATCGAGAACTATGATAATTTTAATTAAACAACCACGAAAGATTTATATCCAAACATGATCTCTTTGTTTTAGTATATCCCTGTTCGAAAAAAAAAATTAACCACACAATATTTATATATCATTTTAACAATATTATATATAATATAATTTTTTAAATACAAGTTCTCAATCACAGATGAATTCAAACGAACGACTAAATCAGACCGTACAACTTCTATTACAACAAGTACAAGCAATGACAACATAATCACACCAAATCTCACCATATCATTCAAAATTAACTCAAGAAATATGCAACGATCAATTCAAAGTTAATATTAATATTTATAGTTTATAATACTGTAATAATCAATCACCTGACGTTGAACTAAATGTATCCGAAGCACCACCGTACACGGAGGAGCTATGGTGACGCGTATCCTCTTCCTCCAGCGGCGTAAAACACGCAACAAAAACTCCGGCAACCGATCTCGCAGCACCTTTAACTCGGTTCCGGCCAGAAGTTGATCTGCCGGAGGAGGTAGAATAGGAGCTGGGTGACGGTGAAGGAGGATAACTAAAGCGGTCAGGTGTACGGATGTCGGAGCTGTCTTTCCGGCGGCCGTACATGGTGGTGTTAGAGAGAGAGAATATGGCGGGGTAAAGTGTTGTGGACTGTATAGGAAGAGGAAGACTTTGAGTTTGATGTGTCGGTGGATGGGTGCTGCTAACGTGCGCGTGGGTAAACGATGTTGGAATAGCAATAGTCCAGCCGGATATATGCGCCACTTGTCATAATGTTTTTTTTATTATTTAGCTAGTATTAATACCCGCGAATTTCGCGTATTCACAGTATTGAAAAATGATATGTTTCTTATTGTTAGAAAAAAATATTACGTTACTGATCATAAAAGAAACTGTACGCGTGAAGTTATTATGGAAATCTGAAGTTGAAGATTAAAATGAAACGAATCATCGTACTATAGATGTAACAAAATCGAAAAGATAACTAAATGATCTTTTGTTTTGTTTAATTAAACGGGTAAAACACGGTAACCCGAACACGACATGTTTTTGTTTGGTATCGGTTTGTGTCAGTAATTGCCACGCATAGTGCATGTTCAACCAATTTATGAATTAGCCGATTCAAGTGATTTTTTAAGAAGAAAATGGGTAAAATACAACTTAAAATTTGAGTACTAACGAATATATTAGAGTATAACGACAAATTGAAATACATGAATATGCAACGATCATAATTCGTTGAAAATCTCTTTATAAACCACATTAGTTGTTTTATCCGTAGGTTTGCCGTTGTCAAGTATTAGTAGTTTGATGTGTTGGTGGTGGGTGCTACTAACGTGAGCCTGGGTAAGACCGTAGGGTATGGTGGAGCGTGGGTTGGGGGCATGGTGCGACACGTGGAGTATGGGGCACCCAAGACCAAAAGCCAATTTCAAAGGGGTATGGTGGGGCGTGGCTGGGGTGGCGTGGCCAGTACTCTTGGCCAATGAGGTTTCACCATGTCATGTGTGTAACACCCCGTGTTTTCACAAGTGAGAGTCAAGGTCAAAGTCAACGACCGATTTCGCGCGACTTGACTCGTAGAAATGTTTTTATTTTATTTATATTATGTGGAGTAAGTGTCGTTCATTACAATAATCGAATCATATTAATCGTATTTCAATCGACACGCGACTGTGAATGATAGGAAGTAACAATGCGATAAAGTTAATCAAGCTATGCTAATCAAATCGACATCGAACCGTAACTCGAACCGTGTATTTTACTTGTTATACGTGTGTGTGTGCCTTACGTGTTACCTGTGCATGTTTATTTTATGTTATGTTGTGATAATCAAGCGAACTCAATCGAACTCGAAGTCTAACTCGAATGTAAACGAACCCGAACCCGAATTCCGAGTCGAACCATATAAGAAGTAGTTGGGACTGAAAGTAATTTGACTAGGAAACCCTATCGAATCGCTCGAAAACCGAAGCCGAAGCAACATCGCACCGAACGCACCGAATCAGGCGACATCAGCACGGATGGTCAATCCGCACGGATTGCCAATCCGCACGGATGACCAATCCGGGCGGATAGCCTATCCGGGTACGTGCCATCCGCACGGCTCACCCTTTCCCTTTTTGGCATCCTATAAATACACGGGTCACTCTCCAACTTTTCCACTTTTGGCAAGTGACGTCCGAACCGCACGCATTCTTACCATTTCTCAGATTTCTCTCAATCCAGGTAAGATCTTGCACTAATTCTTGTACATTCTTGATCACTACACAATTATACACCTTTCCATCTTTCAAATCTTAACTTTTAACCATGAAACCACCATGATTTGAGGTATTCTCGAGTGATGTCATCATGAAGTTCGTATGAACTTCAAGCTTGACTCCATTCCACCAAGAGTAACTCAGATCTGAACGGTTTCCACAAGATTCCACAACAACTTCATCTAAATCTACACTTTTCTAAGGATAAAAGAGTTGAAAGAAATAAACCTAAGTTTCTCTCATTCTTTTACCCTTAAAATCTGGATTCTACCCGCAAGACACCTGATTACGAGATAAACCGGAATGAATGTTCTGAGCCGCCGATAGGTCGAGTTAGGGTGGTTCCTGGCCGGCTTAGTCATACGAGTAAGAACACGATTCCAAGTGGTTGCCACGTAATCAGAACGTCTCGATAAAACGATAGCAGTAACCAAGAGTAGACGGATGGAACAACCAGAACGAGAGGCTGTCCGCACGGACAAGCTATGAGCACGGACAGGCTATACGGACGGGTTGTCACCCGGACGAGCTACCCTTGGGACCCACTTTCAAAACAAGGTTTGAGTATCGACGAATGGGCGATCCGTACGGACGACCACTGAATGGATTACTCTTCGAATCATGAGATACTAAGACATTGAACAAAATTCAAACGATGTTCATCCGCACGGCCAAGCTGTGCGCACGGACAGACTATCCGGACGGATTGTCTTTGTCCGCGCGCACAGGCTGTCCGGACGGATTACCATCGTCCGCACGGATTACCATCCGGACGGACTTCATCAAGTGACTCACCCTTAAGGTTGTGTCCGCACGGGCTACCATCAGGACGGATTATTGTCCGCGCGACCGGCTTGAAGGATAGAGAAACTTAAATGTTTTCTAAATGCTACAACGAAAACTCCAAAGCACAAACCATCATACACAAACACACCCTTAGGAAGAAACAATCCACTTGAACGTTATCCGCACGAACAACTTGTCCGTACGAATAAGCAATCCGCACGAGCGACTAGTCCGCACGGATTACCGTCCGCACGGACAGCTCGCGCGCACGGATAGCTATCCGGATGGGTCACCATCCACACGGACCACCATCCGCACGGATAGTTCGCTCGCACGGATGACTTCCTCTCACGGATAGCTGCCCCGCACGATCAGCCATCCTAACCACTCGCACTTTGTACTGTTTTGCGTGCCACTTATCGTTACGTTATCGAATCTATTCAGGCTAACCGTACTCGCTGAAAAGCGCTCCCTTCAATCCATAATCGTTGTGAGTATACTCGAACCCTTTTTGCTTTAGCACTTTTGGGTGTTACATACGTTACGAATATTCAAACTACAACTATCACACTACTCAAGCCATTTTAACGCTAAACCATTTACGCATGTTATACGTGGCTTATGAATGCTTGTTTGTTATGTTTACACATGGAATGCTGTCTACCTGCCTTAGCAACGATAGTACTATAGTTTGGACTCAGCACCCGTTCACACGGGGGTTGTTAAGGATCTTTTACTTGCATGGATTACGGTGGTAATCATGTATTGCGAACTGCCTCGGGCAGTCAACCCGCATTCATTGGTATCGATGGATCTATGTCGATAACTAACGTGCTTCATTTCACTATGTGTACGTGCTGGTTATGCGTAAACGAATTCGAACTCTATATGCTATTATCAAACTTGTATGCTCACCTTTACATTTTATGTATTGACTCTATTTTAACGTATGTGACAGGTGCTTAGGATGCATGTGTGGTAGGAAATGGAAGCTAGAATAAAGCTTTAGAGCCCAACAAATAGTTGTCTGTAGATGACGTATTAGGGGTCTCTAGAAGCAGATAAACAATTGCTACTTATTTAAATCTGAGTTGTCGGAACAGAATATTTGTTTTGATGTTATCTGTAATAACTTGTTTGACTATTTAAGATACGGTATGGGACGTATTGCTTTAATTGAATGGTAATGATAGTTGTTATGGAAACTTCTGGACAATCTGTTTCGCTCAGTGCCATGCCCCGATGATTCCGCCATCGGTTGGGGTGTGACAATGTGGGTAGCGCCCAACGCCCGGGTTGAATCCCACGCCAATGGGGCCACGCCCAAACCCAAGCTCACCCGGGATGGTGACTTGGGCGTTTCTCTCCAACCCACGCCCCAATCCCGCCCCATACCCCATAGTGTAAACGATGTTACAATAGTAATTGTCCAGCTGGATATATGCGCCACTTGTCATAATGCTTTTTTTAATATCTATCTTATCTTTTTTTAATTTTGAGGGAATGAACAACTAAAATTCTTTGTGTGGTTTATGTGATTAAATAAAGTGTAATTATTTTTTCTTAGGTTGGAATGTGAGATCTTACTTCTAAGAGGTATGTATGTACCTTTACTAAATAGGCTAGTCTCACAGTGATAAGTGTGAAATTATTTAGAAATACTTTGTTCAAATCATGTTTCTCGTTATTTTAAGTCTTCCAACCTCATCAGGAAGTAAGATACAAGAGAATTCTCTAAGCACTGATGAAAGAAGAAGATGAATTTAATATGCAAAACACCATTCAGTTAGCCTCATCACAAGAAAAGAATTCTCCACTGAATCACCCACTATTATGAGAATAAATAAGTATTTAAGAGAGTTGAGAGAAACTGAATGACCTCATCTTACATGAGGTCACTACTATTTATACTAGGTATTGTTACATGTTATTGTCAAGGAGATGTAAGCCCATAGAGATCATAACCGAATTGATATTGACATTTCTATCTTTGATTGGTTGCCACATTACCATGCATTTCACGAGAACTTCCATTTCAACATGGCTTGTTAATATTCCCTACACAATCCGGCCCATTAGCTTCGGATCCAACCAGTTGTATTTAATTTGAACGTATCGGGTTTGGTATCATATCTCTTCAATTATTTTAAAACATATTGTTAATAATCGAATATACTTGTCTTACTTAACCACACAACGTTATGAAGGTGCTTAGTGTTAAAAGTGTATGGCAGTTGTGTGTGACGCATATGATACATGCCTAAATATGGCAAAAAAAAAAAGTAAAGTGCAATTTGAGCATTGAGATCTAGCATAACGTGGGCCCACCACATCATGCGAGTGTGCTCTCATTGTTCGTTAAGTTAAGACGTTGTATATGAACATCATGTAGATGATAAGCCATCACAAGGATTAGACGATACACCCCTCCTACTTAAATTGAAGATGGATACACCCCTCCTACTTAAATTGTGTCTTTCTTTCATTGTCTATAATAATGAGTGTGCGTCTAAAGTGTGCCATGTATCCATCTTCAACTAAATACTAATAGATATTACGCCATTTTAGACGACTATAGAATTAAAAACATTGATCAAAACTACAGTGCGATCAATAGAACAATGAAGTTTTATTAATCCCACACTAAAATTACCAATATCCTAAAACCGTCCCGTTTTCATCCCTAGGAAAGTTGATAAAAGACAACAAGTCGCGCATTATGTATTGATGTAAATAAATTCTACACAACTCCATAAGCAAAATATGATTAGATTAACACAATTTTTAGACACGTCAAACTCTTTACTTTTAACGTTCATACAAGTAGTAGTCACATCATTAAATATTATATTTTTTAGCAATAAAGCAAATAGTCTCTTAAATCCTCCCTTTCAAGTTTAAACCATACTACCATCCACAATAAGGTATATCAAAAACACCTAACAACATGCCTAGTCAGCTGGCACATCAGAAAAACACTCATTCTATAGAAACATCAAAAACTCACCCAATAAGGAAACGTAAAATCTTATATGAGACGAGCCTCCCAAACCTAAATGAAGTCACGAGCCATACACATTGCGCACCAAGCGTCTATTGGAGTTGTTATGAAAACAATATTTTTCCGCGTGACATAATAACTAGTAAGTGTGAAGCAAGCAAAGGTTCAAGCCCTAAAAAGTGCCATAATCGTACTTGATAAACCACAAACCCATATCTAAATATCTTGCGTCTCGAAACCTAACCTATGTTAAAAGCTATAACAGATTGACAGGCCTTTCTCCAAACAAAAAAATGAAGATTTCTCGTCAATTGTGATCCCCCCCCCCCCCCCCCCCCCCCCCCACATGAGAACACTTTTCACCAATATCAATAATGGCTTCACTATTTCCATGTCTAATAATGCCTAAAGGGTCAATTTCCATGCCATCATTAGCTTTCAACTTAAGAGGTTGTTTGGACTTTAGAGCGGCTATTAAAGTTGTTGATATTCTAAATAATCAAATAGAGGGTTTGGGTATACAATCAAAAGTAGTAAGTAGTTATATACGAAAGGTAACAATAATTTGGTAAATAATTGGCAAAGTTTATGATTTAAGAAACATATATTTGGTGACAACCAAAGAATGGTTGATAAAGTCATATTCAAAGTTTGGTGATTTTGGAGATTCTTACATGCCACTTCAATAGATGAAATTTTGGTTGCCACATCATAGTCAAAAGGCATTTTTTTCGGTTTTATACAAATGATACCCCTAAACAAATACGAGGATACCCCTAAATTTTTTGGGGGATATCCCTGAATTTTAAGGCTAGATCTGTCACTGCATGTATGTGTGTATGTATTATTTAATTATCATACCCATGAATGACAGACATACAAGAATGTAGAATACGACCATGTATATAATCAACACATGATGATGGAATAGAACACTCCATCTCTAGGGATGGCAATCAAACCCGAACCCGATGGGTAAACCCGAAACTCGACACATTTGGGACGGGTTTGGGGTCGGTTAATCGGGTTTGGGACGGGTTTGGGAATGGTTTTTATTTTTTTCGCGGGTTTGGGATTTAGTGATATACTCATTTACCTGACCCAATTACCCGATAAAGTGTACCCGTTTACCCGATTGTATACCCGATATAATTTCTTTTATATTATTAATATGTATATATATATGATACATTCATTTTTTACACATATAGGTATTCTATTCCGTATACATTGTAGTTATTTAATATATATTTTTATAATAACAATACAAAATGTAACCGGTTAGTAGTTACCCGATAGATACCCAATGGGTTTTGGGATGAGTATACCCAACGAGTAATCTTTTTAAATTAACGGGTTTACCCGAAACCCGCGGGTATACCCGATACCCGATGGTTATTTACCCGCTAGAAACCCGACGGGTTTTTGGACGGGTTTGTGACAAGCTTATCTAATCGGGTTTGGGTTTGGGATTACCTAAACCCGACCCATTGCCATCCCTATCCATCTCACACTACTAGCAACACGAAGTTTAATAACCAGAAAGTTAGTGTAAGTACTTTTTCTGTCTAAACTGTATAATAGGATGATACTCTTAGTGTATACTATTATATAATTTATATTATATTGTACACCCCTACAAGACACGAGACATGTGTCACAAAGATAGAGACAAGAATAGTGGGCAATTATATCTTACAACAAGAGAGTTGGTGCTTATATCTTACAACAAAAGAGTTGGTGCAATGGTGTTTGGCAATTACATGAAATGTTTTAAAATCCGGTTTATATCAGAAACGCTTTAACTAGGTGTATCGGACAGTTTAACCGGTTCTACCGGACGGTTCAATCTGTACAACCGGCCGGTTTGAACAAGTTTTTAAAACATTGATTACAGGTGATGTATTTTTTTGCCAAGTGTATTTTTAGAACCAATTCCTTCACCTAAGCCCTAGTTTCAAACTCAAGGTCGGTTCACTTATTATTTATTAATTAGTTTATACACATTTTTAATTACATTTTATTTAACTTTTTAAATTTCAATTTTTATAACATAATATGTATTATTTACTTACTTTTATCAAAAAATATATATATAATAATGATTCTATAATATATAATTAATATAAATAAATAATTATTATATATATCATAGGCCCGTTTAGGGTCGCGAGCCGGCTCGAGCTCGATAAGTGAAGCTCAGATTTGGGTTCGTTCATTGAACATACAATATTAGGCTCAAGCTCGTTTAAATTCGTCTTGGTATGAGCTTTTTGCGAACCAATCTTAAGTAGCTTACGAGTGGTTTGGCTCATTTACACCCCTATACTCCTCCCGTTCAAACTACGAATGTTTAAGGTTGGCTCATGTACACAATCCATATAGATAATCTTGACTTTGACTAGCCTGTTTTAAGGTTCTTTTCTCTATTTATATTTGATTTCTAAAGGAACATCAAAAGTAGTTTTGTTATGATTCATAACAAAACAATAACACAAAAGATTTTAAAATCGAATCTAATAACTCAATCAAGTTTATTAGCAAACTAGCAATCAAAATCTAATAATTCAACCAAATCCAACCGTTTCATCCTAGGCTATAGGTGTTGAAAACTAGGAACCAATTAATGTTTCATGAACATGATGCTTTGATGGACTTCATAGAACTAGAACAATTATATCAACTAATTCCAATCATCCATGAACATCACCATCCAAACTAATGATAAAAAATGCACAATGAACAATCAAGAAAGATCAATATCTTTATATGAAGTTTATTAAAGATTGTTAAGAACAAATATGAAAAAATGAATATAGCAGTCATTTGAACAACTCAATTGGGAGTCTGACTAGCAGTCTCTTTATTCCTACAGGGTAGAGGTAAGGTTGTCTACATCTTACCCTCTTCAGACCCTACTTTAGTTTTGCTATTGGTGAGATTTTCTAAGTATGATTGTCACATAAAACACAAGTTCTTATGTCATCAAAGTATCAAACTAAATTCCACCTATTTATACTTTTTTGTCATAGCACATGTTGAACTACCATATGTTTTCATTACAATGGATTTTAAACGGTTATTGGATTTTAATAATCCAAAGTTCACCTGTTGGCTGATAATAATCCCAACTTTAAAAATTCTCTCTAACGATCCCAACTTGTGAGAATTTGACCCCCATTTGATCCTTTTATAACATATAAGAATTTGGCGTCCTCAACCGATTCAAGTGCATCTGCAACCTCCTTAATTGAATTATGTGCACCTACAGTTTGAAAATGATTGATGATGGCCAAATTCTTACGAGTTGGGATCGTTGGGGGAATATTTAGAGTTTGGATTATTATCGGCCAACAGGTGAAACTTAGGATTATTAAAATCCAATAAGCCTTTTTTATTAGCAACGAGTGTCTGAAATGTACGCAAACAAGTATGAGATACGACTGCAATTATATAAAGAAAGAAAAAAAAAGAAAAAAAAAACCCTTCCATACACAGCCCACCTCATCCCTTGTTAGATATGAAGACCCCATGATCTTGCATGGAAACGGTGCGATTGAAGAAATCCAAATGATGACTATTTACTCATGTAATGTGTTTTTCTGGTCGCCTTCGGTTTGCCTGTATGTGATTAATCAGACATATTACATCCCAGTAACAGGGTTGCAGAAAATACGGCTGAAAGGAGGAAAGCTCAAGCCAAACTAAAGAAGGATTTCGTTCTTATCACATATTGCGAATTACTAGACTAAGGTGATTTTTGTAGGGGTTATACTATCGAATACAAATACAAATACAAACCGATAAGTGTCGGAAAATCATTGCAAATCGGATTTATCAGTTCACTTAACACTAAAATCTTCTGAGAAAAAAATAAGTTTGTATTATCAACACTACGCGTTTACGCATGGCCACTTGTACTATATGCTTCAATAGTAGTACTCAACGCACACATTATACGCTAATCTGCAAACTTTCATGGTTGACTGGGCCTTCTTTTCCCTGCATCTGTCCTCATTTTTTTAACAGGGTTAGCCCAACCAAAGCTAGATCCACTCCCATTTCCCTGCTGACCACCCGTTTGACTTTGACTTTGACTCGGTCTAGTTTGACCCGGACTCCTGATCCCGCGACCCATAGACGAAACAGGACCAGCTCTGTCTTTTCTTTTCTTCTTGCAGATAACTAGCTCACCCGGATGGGAGATCGGTCTAGGTTCTTCCTGAGCATGAGACGGACCCGCACCCCCGGTGCTGGTGTTTCCGAACCGTGTTTCTCTAGCAGGGATGGACCCACGAGAAAGCGGTCTCCGGGGGAGACTTGGTTTGGGCTCTGGGTCATTCATCGGTTTTGGTCTCTTGGTTTGACCAATAGGTGGTACCCCTCTAGGAGACGAGGATGCCATTGGGCCAGAGAAAGTGAGTGCACTCCTGGCTTCTCGGAAGTCTGTATCGGGAAACGCAATTTTCATTATATCGAAAAACAGATCGTGCACCTTCCTCGCTTCAGACCTCACCTGCTCTCATCAAAAATGTTGTTATATAGTATATTAATTTTCATTAATTAAACTTCTTACCTACCACATATGTTATTGCTCAAACTTATCATCAGCATAGTTTCATATAATACTAGTAAATAGACTCGCGAGCGTTGCAGCGTCGGTACATTGCAAACATCGAACGGATTAGTGCAAGTGTTATGTGACCCGCGGCCGATTGGCAGCAATCAAAAGCGGCTTATTATAGCTTTAGAAAAAAATATAAAACACATGAAACGCAGAGTAACTCTAATTTATACCGTTGAATGATATAATGTATTATATTTAGCGACGCTCGGTTTGCTATGTAAAGAAAACGTATTATACCTGCACTGACTTGTTTCCCAAGAAAAGTTTTCATCTAAACGTAGATCAACTCGAAATTATACCGACACATAAAAATCCGCATGTAAGAAACTAAGAATGTAGTTATTTTCAAGTAAAGGAACAAAAGGGGCAAAGTCAAAACTTTTGATACTCAAGTAGGTTCACAACAAATTAGTTCTTTAAAAAAGAAATTAGCGAACAAAAATCATTAAAGAAAATTACGTCTAAACGTAAATCAACTCAAATTTATACCGACACGTACATAAAAATCCGTACGTGAAAACTTTTTTTTTCAAGTAAAGGAACGAAAGGGGTAAAGTCGAAACTTTCGAGACTCAAGGAAGTTAACGATAAATCAGTTCTAAGAAAAAGAAACTAGCGAACGAAGATCATTAAAGAAAATAATATGTTAAAACTGCATATTGTACATGGGTAAAGTTGGATTATTAGAAACTAGAGGGATTAAACATTAATGTTTGCAAAGCCAAGGGACTAAAACTGCTACGTAGTGAAACTTTGGGTAAAAAATGCAATGCAAACTTTGAAAGTATAGGGGTGGCCTTGTTTTTTTTATATGGAGGGTCGGTGGCTTACATTTCTTCTTAAGATAGAGGTAATATATATTTATAAGTTGAGTCAAAATACCTCATGGGAAAATCCGAAATACTGCATGCCGCCTTTTAGCATAAGTTGCACATCAGCAATCAGATCAGTAACTTCATTGTACTCCACTTGGTCAACTCGCAGCTCAATCTTTCTTAGATCAAGAAGACCGTTTCCCGTACCACTCCTGGGACTTTCAGTTCTCTTCCATAAATCAGTTAGCAACGGAATAATTTGTTGACCTTCTTTGTCGATTCTCCTCTGGATCTTGGTGATTACATTTTTGCACTGCAGTAAGCAAATTATTCAAGACTTGACATCAAACTTGGAAGAGATAGATATCATAGAAAATTATGTGGAACGACTCCTATTAACTACAACTAGAATTTTGACCCGCCGAGGGTTGCGGCGGCGGCGAAACTTAAAGTAACTCGAATTTATATTGTCTAGTATTTGACCCAACTCTTTTCCAAACAAAATTTACGTCAGAATGCAGACCAACTGAAAAAAAAAACGTATTATATTTGATCCGACTCATTACCGAGAAAAATTTATGTCCAATGCAAACCAACCAAAAACGAACATAAAAATAAGCACAAAAACGCATTATATTTGACCCACAAACATAAAAATAAACACGTAAAACTCGAGAGGGTCAAAGTGACATTTTACAAAAAAAAATTATAAATGCTGAAAGTTGAGGTACATAAAAAGAAAAAAAAACAACACCGTAGATTAAAAAAAGCAAATCGCTACGGGACATTTTACACGACGATAAAAAGACCATGTCACGGTGGTATATTGGAAAGTTACGGAAAAATTATTGGTTTACTTCGTTACAGCATCGACACTAACCTACTAGTTATGACGGTACATATGGAATTTAGAAAAGCATTACGCCGAGAAAAACTGAAAAAAAACGACAAAAAAGAAAACCTTATTTAAGTTGAGGTGCTAAGCATGTCATTACCAAAGTTGATGGACCGTATGATAAATTTATTAAAGATCGGGGTGTGTGAATGAAAACTATATAAAAAAAAAGCTACTTGATGGCATTTTCGTAAATCTTTCAAAAATTAATAATTAAAAAAAGATGATGTGTCTTAGCCACTATTGCTAAGACACGGGACACCCTCTTTTATATATATATAATAACACGTACCCTTCTTTGCATAGCCTCAGTCATCATAGTTCCACCAAAAGACCCGCTTCCTTTCTTTACTTTAACACCCGATCTTTCTTTAAACTGCTCCTTAGTGTTTTCTGAAGGACCGGATACGGGATTTGTTCTTGTTGGTTGCCCGACAATTTTCCGGGCAGGGGGGGTACGTTTAGCCTTCAATGAGGGGCTGCTCTGCCTCTGTTCATGCTTGTAAGCGTTATTCTCTTGAACCAACTTTCGGTCAGCCTGACCTTTTCGGTCAGCATGTGATGTCCGATCAGGTTGAAAAGGCAGATGAGAGGACTGACCACGAAGGAGAGATGACCGGTCAACAGACTTGTTATCCGGCTTCACCACAGCAGGCCGCGGTCGAACACGAATGCTACGTTTGCGTTTTAATTTCGGTTGCAAAAGTTTTTCATTTTCATCGTGATCATGGTTCAAACTACCGGATTGTTGGAGGTCCATTTGTGAATCTCCAGACATAGCAATCTCACCTTCTTCTACATCATCATTCTAGTTGCATACATTGTGGGATAAAAAAAGTTAGATACATGTGAAATTTAAAAAAAATAACATTTTGAGTGAGCTTGTAATTTTAAGCGAAGAAACGCATACCAGTCTTCTGGAACGAGGACCGGGCCGAGAATCTAACGCAGAAAGTGACCCGAATCTCTTGGAAGAATTAGAAGGAATTGGTATTGGTGTTAACTGTCTACTATCTGAAGATGATCCTGAAGAACCTGGTTCTTGAAGCATATGATTTTGTCGAGTAGAACCAGACGGTCCACCATTATTATACTCATACCTATTAACAGAAGCAGGAACATCCTCTTCTTCTAATTGACGTTTATCAACTATAGGTGTAGGTGTAGTTTCATCATCATTATCATCAGAATCCCCGATTTCTTCCTCCGCATTCACATTCTCTTCAGATGAAGCCTCAGAGAATTCCTCTATGTCGTCCAGCTCAGCATAATTCAGATACTTCTTTCCTTTAAGACGCGCCTTTCTTTGATGTGTAACATCTGAACCCATTTCACTTAATTCCACACCGATGTTATCGGTGTATAAGCTGTCCTTCAGGGGCTTTTTAGACATTCTGGCGATAGTAGCATTGACTTCTCGAGTACTCGCACGGAGCCATTTAGGAACTTGATCGTATCGTACCATCTCATCCGTCCAGTCATCTTCTTCATCCATTTGATCGAAAAGTTCAACTTCTTCTTCACTCCTAGCGATCATTCGGTTGACTTCTTGAAGTGACGGGACGTCATGAACCGTTTCTTGATATCTTTCTTCATCACGTAACAATGATTCCAAGGTTGACCGTCTTTCTTCATGCGTGGTTCTTTGGTCAAACCGTCCAGCATTTATGACCTCATCAGCCATGTCGATCTTATATTGTTGAATATTATTTCTTATCAGGCTCTCAATAGATCCTATGTAACGATCTTTACCCGCCAGATCATCATCCGAGTCAACACCACATCCGTTCCTGAAATTATCCTCTTTTTGATGACTAGAAACTTTATCAACAACAGCTTGCATGTAAATGACTTTGACTTCTCGTGTTTGACCGATACGATGAGCTCTAGCAACCGCTTGTTCCTCGTTTTGCGGGTTTGGGTCGGGGTCGTATATGATAACTGTGTCAGCTGTTTGAAGATTTAAACCTCGTCCAGCTGCACGAATGCTGAGTAAAAAGATAAAACAATCGGTATCCGGGCTGTTAAAGTCAACAATTGCTGACTCACGATCTTCCAAGCTGGTTGTACCATCAATTCTTCTGTACACGAGTCGACGCCACTGTAAATATTCCTCCAAGATATCTAACAGCTTTGTCATTGTACTAAACAAAAGTACGCGATGTCCTGTTCTTTGAAGCTTTATTAAGATTCTATCGAGAACCCATAACTTGCCACATGAATTAACAAGAAAGTCTTTCGACAGATCGTTAAAAAACGGGTAGTTAAGCAAAGGATGGTTGCACGTTTTCCTGAGTTCTATGATTTTGTTGTTCAATGGCTTGAACGTTTTCGCTTGGTACATTGAGCTCTTTTGAACCTTGCGCTTCTCATCTTCTGGGTCGACCCGAATAGTACCAGTAGCTTTTATCCAATCGTATATCACACCTTGGATAGCTGACATTTTACATTTTAAAATGATCGAGATCTGCAATTATGTTTAAGGTCAGCCTCAAGGTACAGATTAAAAAAGTTAGAACAATAATTACAATCAGGTAAAAAGGGTACTTTTTACTAGGGGTGACAATATCTGACACAACCTGAAAACACGAAATGAATCTAACAAGAAATTTCCGGGTTTGGGTTTAGTCTAAACGGGTTCGGGTCAGTTTCGGGTTGAACCCGTGAATCGGTTTAGCTAAAAAGTTTGAATTCGGTCAACCTGGTCGAGTTGGTGGATTGACCCGTTTAGCCCATTTATATTATATTATATTTTTTTATGATATGTTTTATGTCATTAATTAAATTGGGTGTGTAATTTATGCCATGGTTATAACTTAAAAAGAGAAACTGACATCAGATTTCATAATTTAAATGTAATAATTCTATTGTCTACATTTGTGTTTTTTTAAGTAAGATTTAATTTTAATATACTAATTTGCGGAAAAAAATAAAAATAAAAAAAAGGGTTGAACTGGTCGTGTTTGGGTTCATAGTTATAAACGGGTGAATTTGAGTTGCATTACGGGCCAAACTAGTAAATTAAAAAACTTGGTTTAAAAGGAAACGAGTCAAAAACTGTTTTGGGTCAAACCCAGACCAACCCAACCTGTAAAATGTAGGGGTGCTAAATGGGTCGAAAAAAGCTTGATTACCTTTGGAGGAAGTGAACCTTCAACATCTTCAACACGACGTCTGAGCATGAAAGGCTCCAAGATTTGATGAAGGCGATGTATGATGATGACTTTTTTCTCGGTTTCGAGCCAATCATCTTCAGCATTGTGTGCGCCTTCTTTTTGGAAAGGCTGTGAAAACCAATCATGAAACACTTTTCGATTGTCAAACACATCAGGAAGCAGCAGATTCAACAATGACCAGAGCTCTTTAAGATCATTCTGAAAACAAAAAATAAAAAACACTTGCCAGCTCAGCATATGCAATTAAAACGTAAAACCGTAAAAGACAGACAGAGATTAAAATTTAAGATACCTGTAAGGGGGTCCCAGTGAGAAGAAGCCGCCTTTGGCATCGATATCTGTCAAGATCGCGTGCTAAAACAGACTCTCGGTCCTTCATTCTTTGTGCTTCGTCAATAACTATATATTTCCAGTCAACTCTAGAAAGTTTCGTTTTATCAAACATGACAAATTCGTAAGTTGTCACGAGGACATTGAATTTCAGTTTGGAAACCTCCTAACATGATAGAAAGAAAAACATGAGATCACTTAAACGTTGTAAAAATGGGAAAATGAAGAGAAGCGGGAAATTCTTACTTGGGTAAACAACTTTGACCGCTGATCTTTGTTACCGACGTAGTAGATACAGGACACGTTAGGTAACCAATTATGCAGCTCACTCTGCAGAGAACTAAGTTAGACAGACATGTAAACTAAAATATTAACACGGTTACACGAACATGATTAAGGTTAACCAACCTTCCAGTTAACCAGAACAGCATTTGGAACGATTATAAGATGTGGGCCATAGTTGCTTTTGAACTCCATCAGATAAGCAATCAAAGCCATAACCTGCGAAAGGACGGTAAAGAAAATAAGATTTGGTTGCCAGGTGGACAGACGGAATTACAGGCGTGTATGGCTTACCTGGACAGTTTTCCCGAGACCCATTTCATCAGCCAATATACCATTCAATTTATTGTTATACAATGAAAGCATCCACTGCAATCCAACCTGGAAGTAACAACACAAAAGAAATTGATAAGAATATTTCTTTATCATTGACCAAATTATAAAACAAATCATCTTAACAAGGATAAAGCAACATACAAGCTGATAGTCACGTAAGGTTCCTTTTCGAAGCATTGAGGGTTGCCGTATGACCCTTTCACTGACAGCATGTGCAAGAGTATAATATCTGTTGTCAAAATGTAAAAATTAAGAGATATGGTAAATTAATAAAAAGGTTCAAATGGATATACTAAAGACCGCATTATAAATTTTAATCAACTAGGAATATTTATTTGAAGCTTACTTGCTAACAGATGAACTATCTTGGGGTGCATTCATTTCAGAGAAACGGTTTCTTATTATAACTTCTTCCCTCGCACAAGATGCTGCAGCCCTCACTTCTTCTTCAGATAGACCCTTTAATTAACGAAATAACATTTATGTGAAACAAGAATAAATAAATAGATATGACATAAAAAAATCATTCTCATGTTTACAGTGTTACCTGAGCTCTTGCAGCTGCAGATGCAACATTCGCAGCCTCCTCAGCATCCTGCTGATTCTTGGCGGATGTAATTTTGCCTCCAAGTTTATTGAGATAATCTTCGGTCTGAGATAAAAACGAAGATAAAACCTCGTATCTCTCAGCAGCCTCACTGGGGACGCTATTTTGTTGCTCCATGAGAATCTCTCTATACCTCTCAACATCATTATTTTTCAACGCTTCCATTCTTTTACTACGATCGTCCCCATCGTTATTCTTGAAATATTCCCTCAACATCTTCTCATGATACTTAGCAACACCCTTGTTACGTGAAGTCCGTGCATCGCGGATAGCCCAGTGAGATTCTAGAAGCTTCTTACGCCACTGGAAAATAATTTTCAGCTGTTTCGCTCTAATGGCTCTTTGAGCAGCTTGTACTTGTCTCTTGAGCTCCATTCGTTGGCGTTCACATAACCGAACAAATTTCCTATATGGTCTATCTGGCATAGCCATTATATCCTGCTGTTGCTGATCAACTTCTTCTCTCACGCGTGTCTGTAAATCTTGTAGTAGAAGTTTCTTTTCTTCAATCTGTAACCTTAAAACAAGATCCGGCCTTATCCTTTTTCTCTCCAGATTTACAGCTAGTAAGCCATTAATCTTTTTTAAACTTTCGTTTTTCTTTTTGTTAATCACTTCTACGCCTTCGTCAACAAGGAGATCCTTCACATCATATGCTAGAGTTAGATTGTTATTGTTGTTGAGCATCATACTCGATCCAAAAGAATCATGTTTCCGAGTGAAGAAAGGAAAGTCAAACAGCGGGCCATGGTACTTTCTAGAAGGACCGGGATCTTTCGTTTGAGACGGATTTACCGATTGCGAGACAACAGCATTGGTAGATGCAACCGCAACCGCCTTACCTTTGTCTGTGGGACCCTCACCTACATGATAAGTTCTCTGATTCCCATGTTCTACCTCATGTTCCTGTTTGGTAGGAATTGCAGGATTTCTCTGTTCTTCTTTCGCAGGAAGAGAAACCGATGGAGTTTCGTTAATTACAGTTGTACCTTGTGCATTAGCTGTTGTACCTGCAATTGCTTTCTCCTCATGTGCTTCGCTTTTCGGATTATTCATCCCAGCAGACGACGTCACAGCCTGAAGATCTTTGTTTTTCGACTCCATAAGATTTCTACCAGCAGGGGCATTAATCTGCTGCAACTGCACTTCAAGTGGAGGCGGTGTGATAGCTTGAAGTAATTCCCGAGGCAGAATTTTCTCTCCTTTCTGTCATCAAGTCAAATCAAAAAGTCAACAAAAAGAAGGCATCTACAAAAGTAGTATGTATGATTAAAAGAACAGGTTTTGCAAACCTTTATACGCCTAAAAGCAAGAATTTGGGCTTTAAGAACATGAAGTTGCTGTTTCGTAAAGTTCGTGGGTGGTTTTGGTATATCCAATCCAACATTATTAGATGAAGACCTGTTCATTTGCTGTCTAGCATGCTGTATCGGCAACGATTCAGAACCAGTTACTGTGTTTTTGCTAAAATGATCTGAACCACCCTGGCTCATGTTAGCAGGTGACTGTGGGGGCGGCATAGAAGACATACCACTACCGTTAACAGTGGGTTGCCTAGGTGCCAACTGGTTCTCCCTCCCATGAATAGAAAACTGTTGACCTTGACCACCACTAGAATTGTTGACCAAGGGGGCATTTTGGGTTGACCCGATATGGCCAGGTGACATTGCCTGCCTTGCATTTGTAGAGCCTGAATGACCCGATACATCACTATGGGGAGAGCTTTCATTTGCGACTTGTGGTGAAGTGACCTGCTGCTTTGACTGTGGGCCCATGTTGCTTTCGTTGGCTTTTTGTTGCCCAAGCATCCTAGACTGCATGATCGGCATTAGTTGTGCCATCAGATTAGCATTTTGCGGAAGCGAAAGATCAATGTTACGCTCAAGAGCCAAAGCCTGCATCGCCTGCATTTGGGCAGCCATTGCCACCTGGCTGTTTCCCATATTATGCATACCCTGTTGAGCTTGTGCAGCTTGCATCGGTCCCATATTACTCCCTGGTATCACCTGCCCAAACGATGTCGGAACACCAAAATGCTTCTGATTTTGAATTCTACTTTGACCTTGACTCTCACTTTGACTTTGATCAGAAACCGCCTGGTTGTTTTCCTCCATAACCTGCTTCCCTCCATGCCCAAATTGATCTGAGGGTTTCTTGGAAGACAAAACCTGCGCCTGAAATGCAAAGGCATCCTGCAATCTAGCATTTCCCATATTCAACTCTTGATCTTTCCCCATCACTCCCATTTTCATCTGCTGCTGCGCTTGCATACCCGACGAAGACTTCTGTTGCGCTTGTTGAGCATGAAGCGCATACTGCATATACGCCTGTTGCATCGGATTCATCATGTGTTGATCAAAACCAAGTCTTCCACTTTGCCCTTCCTCTTGACCATGCTGCTGAGCCACCCGTTGCATTTGTTGCATCGCGCTCGGACCCGAAGCAACACCACCTCCTAATCCTCCCTGCCTGATCCCAGCTTGATATGCTAATATAGCTTCTCTCCCTTCAGGGTTTCTTAGTAACTGTTGCTGCAATGCCTACATAAACAAACAATGTACACAAAATTCACTACACTGTACACACATCAACACATGTGAAAACAGAAAAGCTACACACATACAACCTAGTTGTCCACGTGTGAAAATCAAGATCTTTTTCTTGCAAGTGTACACACAAAAAGTTCATTTATGAAGCCAACTAAGTAAATATACAAGTATATGAGTATATATAAGTAACAAAATCAACTATATAAAACAATTCATGCATAAAATAATAACAATTGCTTAAATTAACTTCAGTACTCCAAAAACCCTAACCCTAACCTGCATATGCTGTTGCTGTTGGTGCTTCATCGGATCAAACCCTAAATTAGGCCGAGACACCGCCGACGACGAAGACGACGGCGATGCGGCGGCTGACGGTGGTCCGGCCACCACGTTGCTGCGGCCATGGCCACCACCACCCCCTCCCTGCTGGGCCCCACCACCAGATTGCATACGAAAATTATGCAACAACTTCTATATTTAGAACCAAAAAGGTAACGGAATATCAGAGCGTAAAAATCGAACAGCGTAATTAATCCAAAACCATCACGATCCACTCAACGGCTAATTAAAAAGCTAAAAGTTCTGAATTTTGCGATAAAATCGATAGTTTTGGATAATTTGAGATATTTTTGGCGCAAATCAGATCTTGAAGACGGCTAGAATCGTCTGATTTGAGTACAGGTTATCTTTGTTTCTCTCTCTCTCTCTCACCTAGTGGTGTGTGGAGATTTGAGGCCCAATTGGTGTTTGCAATTTCATCAGTCAATGAAACCCTAGAACAACTGTCTAATTTTTTACCCAAAACTATTTTTGTGTAATGTTTTGCGTGTGGGGGTGTATGGTATACGCCTTCATCATGATTTTGTATAAAGGTGGGTCCCACTATATTTGTAACCCGAGGTGGGTTGCATTAACTTTGGTTAGATGAGTGGTCCCATCGTTGTTGTATTTTTCATTAAAGTTAATTAAGTTTGTGATTCTTAAAAATAACCATTACACTTTATTAGTTTAAAAATTACTAAAACCGATCATATATTTTTATTTTTTGTAATAATTACAGTTCACATCTACTAACGTCAATTAGTTATTTTGTTAGTTTATTATTAAAACTACAATATAAAAATAATAAAGTTAATTACACTTTTCATGCTTATGATTTGTTAAAAATAATTATTACAGTCTATTAGTTTAAAATTTGTCAAAATAGTACTTTAACAACTTTCACATTCAACTCTAACACTGGCGGTTAACAGCTTCATATATCATTCACTCTACTCTTCTTGCTGGAACATCACCTGCTCCGGTACCACACCCTTTCCACTTCATCCGTCTTCAACATCTCTCACCACCACACACACGTACATGAACGATGACCACCTCCACCACCCAATCTGCCTACCATGTCATCAAACTACCACCCACCCCTACCACCACACCCCATGCCCATTCTCTTCAAACAAATCATCGGCTAACTCCTTTTATGCCGATGAATTCTACCAATTTCGACCATTACATAGGGCACCACCAAGACTTCATCTCATCCCTCAAGTTTTTCGGCTAGGCCTCAAGTTTTCCCACTGACGTCGATTGTGACGAGAAAAATTAGGTGGCCGTCGATTTCGATTGTGGTGGGGTAAAGTAAGGTGGTCAGTGATTTCGATTCAATTCATGGTGTGACTGGTTGACGAAGACATATCTAACGACGGTGGACGTGACAGAGGAGATCCTGTTGACGGTGATACAGCGGAAGGGGGCAGTGGTGAAACTGAGTTGTCTGTCGAAACAAAGTTGTGGAGCAGTAGCAGGTGATGTTTTGCCAGGATCTAAAGAAACAGATAGAGTGAAAAGTAGAGTGAAGGATATTGGTATTGTTTTGGCAATTTTTAAAATAATGAAATGTTATTGTTATTTTCAACAAACCACAGGGACGAAAAACCAATTACGTTTCAAAAGGACGAAATGTAATTGTTGTTTCGGTAAAGAGGCTGATTCTAAAATACATTTTTTTAAAACTTGTTTGTTTTTTTAAACCACTGCATCTGATTTCTGATATACATCTATCATAGTTAAATTTTTAACTTAGAGCCCGGGTACGAGGTTAGAGGAATGACGATCAACTTTAGAGGAAAAATGTTTAGGGATTAGTTACGAGGTTAGAGGAATGACGATCAACTTTAGAGGAAAAAGGTTTATGGATTAGTTCAACAATTTACCATCATTTGCACAAAAAAGGGATATATATAGTGACTTTGCCCACCGGCATCTAGACTGGGCTGGTGTAGGTGGAAAACAGCCACATGAGTATTGTGCGCCAAAAGATTTCCAACTAAGTTAAAGGGGAAATTTTGTGGGGTTGCATGTATATCTGATATGTTATATATGACATGCTTTTAGGCCACCAAGAAGACCCAGGCATGTAAGATGGAGGTAGTAGAGATAAGGATGTCGAGATGGATACATGTGTACACAAGATTATACCATATAAAAAATGAGGTGTTTAGGGAATTAATAAGAGTGACTGGTATGTTGGATAAGATTAAGGAGGAGGGATTGATATGATTTATGCATGTGAAGATAAGGCAGACGTAGTGCAGGCCAGAGCAATGAAAACCCTCATTGTGGATGGGAGGAGGAGTAAAGGTAGGCCTAAATTATCTTGGGATGAGAGAATTAGGTAGGGTTTGTTAGAGTTGTACAACTCTAAAGAGATGGTATGCATACCTTTCTAGTTATGCATCATATACATTTACAAAAGCATTACAATACCCTTACTATACTATCACCATGCCTCGTTCGAAGCGAATGTTGACTTTAACATTATTCAGAAGAAGACTGAGAACCAACCTTATATTCACGACAACATAGCGTAGGGTGGCATTGAGTCGTATTCCGGCTACAACATTAGAATATTAGATTAAATTAAGAACAATAATTTATGGAAATTTACGACTAACAATACTCAAGATTCACAACACATACCTCAAACATATTTGGCATCTACTATAGCTTCCATTGTCAATCACACCATGTTGCTAGAGTTGATCAGAGTACTTGGGTGTTTAAGGGTTCGGCAACAAGAACGAATTTGGGGGGAGAATACGAAATTGAGGGTCGCAAATGGGTATTACGGTATGTGTTTGGGTGAAAAGACAAAAAAATCTCTCACCACTGTTAACCATATAAGGGTATATCCTACCGACGTTATAGTGAGAGACTTAAATTGTAAGAAATTGCAACCACAAGGACTCAGATGGTAAAAAAATAAAAGTTAGGGGCTCAACCTGCGATTTTTGTAGACCACAAGAACACTAATTGTAATTTACTCATTCTTTTTTAAATTTGAGAGGACTTTTAGATGTTGCTACTCTAAGTGTCCCTTACCCTTTTATTATTCCAAACTCAGATCCCCTCATTCCGAAGTTCGAAAGTTATTTGGTCATAAAAAAAAAATCAATTTGAACCTAATGTCTTCTAGGTGTACATGACTACTCTTATAATCTTATTTTGTTGCTTCTAAATCGATCAATGTTTTTTTGGTCGTATGTTGTGAAGTAATAAAAGTGTGAAACTTTATGATTCTTCACTTGTTTGCATTGTGACACTTTGTTTCTGGTAGTTTTCTTATTCGTATAATATTTATGGTAGCATTATTGTGGTGGATATATGTCATAAGTATTACACATGTCCAGTAATTATTAAATTTAGAATTTAAAGTAGTAAATACTTCAAGAAACCATTGATGCAACAAAGTAACACACGAATAAGAAAAAAAAGTCTTAAACATAAATAAAAGTTATATGAAGTAGTACACGAATAAGAAAATATAAGTCTTAATATAAAAGTTGAAAACTAAAAGCTCAAGTGTCAAGTACTTTCATCATGATGAGATCAATTTAGTAATCATACGGCTTAAACATCTCAAGGATGTCATCTGTATTGTCACACCACCATTTGTCATCACTCATCATCGAGATCAGCGTCCTCCGGAATTACTTGTATCTCTTTATATTTGATTGTTACTGTCACACCCCCAAAATCCACAAGCGGAATATCACCGCATGGAGGCGTGACTGACCAGTATCAAGCCACCAATCATATTGAACAATGTAATTAAGTAATAAAACCAACCACAATATAATTGGTGTCCAAAAGAAAGTAACCAACTTTAAGTCAACAGCGGAAGCATAAAATGTATAACCCAAAACATAAGTAATAAATTCATAAAGTTTAAATGTTTAACATGGAACTCAACCGTCCATGTCCCACAACGACTCTTCCCCGTGCAAGCTCCTGCTAAGTACCTAATGACCTGCAAAGCATGTAGTAACGAGTCAACAACAAAGTTGAGCAAGTTCACAGTTGGGTGTTCGTTTAAGTTATTCCAAAAACATATTTTCCTTTAACTGGCATTCTTGCCGTGGGGGTTACCCCATATTTGAAAACATGATTTGTTCAGTCCCATTTACTCTGGCTATCCAGCCGTGGGGGCTACCCCATGTTTACATTACTAGACTCGTTACCATATCGACAACTGACTGGAGTCATGTTTAAGTGCCCTGCGTCAATGTCTATCATCATTGACGTGCCCAGATCCATTAGTTCACGCCCGTCCTCTGCGGCACGGTGTGAGGCTTGTCAAACCCAAATAGCGCTATCTAACTAATGACCCGCTTGCCATTGGCCCGACGATTAAGTCGATATAAAAAGGAGGGACTTCGTGATAGAGTTTTGGTCTAGTGAACTTAAGACTGTCCCAAGAGGACGAGGAATTACATTCCTTAACCCATATTGTCCTACCCAAGAAGGACGAGGAAATCCATATTCCTTAACCCATTCCCAACCCACCGGGAATTACCATGCTTTGTAGAAAGTGTGAACTCACCTTAGGTTAGCTCGGCAGATACACAAAAGGTCAATTGAGCTGCTAGTGGTCAACCACGTCCTAACATGGTTACCATACGAGTCAGGTCTAGGTTCAAGTAGTGCACATAAGTTTTACGCATAAACTAACAGGTTACAACACATAATGATCATGGCCAGCATATTCAACACGTTAACAGTCAAGTGCATAACATATCCGAACTTGTGCGATTCACCCATTGAAGCCCAAATGTATCCGGCCCAACCTGTTGTGCGTCCAGCACATCCTTGTGCGACTCACAACGGGTTGTGCGATCCAACAAACCGGGCCCAAATAACATGATTCGAATTGTGCGATCCATTTGGCCTTGTGCGACTCAGAACCTCTTGTGCGACTGCCATAATGAGGTCCAACAAATGTGTATGGCCCAAGACTTGTGCGATCGGTGCCTCCTTGTGCGATCCATTTGTCTTGTGCGACCATGCATAACTATTGTGTACTATGGGCTTAAACAGTTGCACCAATCTTGTGCGACTGTCTTGTGCGACCCATCCCTTGTGTGATCCGATAAGATCTTGTGCGATCAAGGGTGGTCTTGTGCGATTTGTTATCTAATCCCCTAATTTCATGCAATCAGTTTCAATCATTCAACGGTTACCTATTTTGCATTCATTGAATTAAAATAACAGTTTCCAATCATGTCAAAATCGATCCAATCAAAGGTTTAACAATCAATTCTTTTAGCGCTAATCAACATTCAATCATAAGCATAATCAGATCAAACGGTTTAGTTTTCTTAATTCTCATATAAACATCAACGCTAATCAACCGAAACATTCATTCATATTATCAGCATCATTCGATTCGGTTGTGTTAATAATCATTACGAACCTAATTACTGATGTATCAACACAACACCAAGATCATACCAAAGCTTACATCAAACATACACATATTCCGAATCCCTATGTTTAAATCTTCTATCATAAACAAACCTAGTTATCACGAACAATCATGGTAAATCAATCATACGAGTATACAATGATGGAAAACTAACCGATAGAAAGGTAGGATGAGATTTTATCAAACAAGAAAGTCTTCGATGGAGAGGGGATGTTTGCCGTCGGCTTCGAGAGTGAAGGAAGAGAGAGTAGGGTTTGTGTTTAGAGTGTTTAGAGTGTTTAGCAAATAATGAGGAGTATACCCCCTCCTCATGAGGTTATGCGCATCAATGGAATGGGCCGAACCCACACATGGGTAGCCCTTTCGGGTTTCGAGCACACTAAATGTAGGCTGAGAAGGGTGTGAAGCAAAAAGCCCAAAGGCTTATGCGATCAGGTTAGAGTTGTATGTTGTGCGACCGCATCACATAAACATATAACATATATTACACAATCCACATAACACAATATCATAACATTCCATTAAATCAATGCATCACATAATCACATAACGTTCAGACATGTTACATCAAAGCACACAAAAGAGTTCTAAAACATGATTTGTCACATTATCCCCAAGTTGAAAGAAATTTCATCCCGAAATTTAGCACGTACTCACTGAGGAAACTAGTTAAGTTGCATGGTTTTCCTGGGGTGTCACATCCTTCCCCCGTTGGTTTGGAATTTCGTCCCGAAATTCCGCAGTAGCTTCAGCCTCAGCAGTGATTTCGTTTTTCTCGAACAAATGGGGATATTTGTGTTTCATTTGGTCTTCACGTTCCCAAGTAAACTCTGGGCCACGACGGGAGTTCCAACGAACTCGAACAAGAGGAATTCTGGTGCGCTTGAGAATCTTCACCTCCCGGTCAGTAATCTCTACTGGTTCCTCGACAAATCGTAGCTGATCGTCGATAGTGAGCTCCTTGAGAGGAACCATGAGGGTCTCATCTGACAGACACTTCTTCAGATTCGACACGTGGAAGACGTTGTGAACTCCGCTGAGTTCTTCGGGTAGGTTCAGTTTGTAGGCCACTTTGCCTATTTTCTCTACGATTTCGAACGGTTCGACGTATCGCGGGTTGAGCTTGCCTCGTTTACCAAAACGAACAACACATTTCCAAGGTGAGACTTTGAGTAGCACTCGATCCCCAACCTGGAACTCGAGTGGTTTCCTGCGCTTATCAGCGTAGCTTTTCTGACGGTCGCGAGCTGCCACCATTCGTTGTCGTATCTGAGCAATCTTCTCAGTTGTGTCTATCACAAGTTCTGGGCCTGTGATTTGGCTGTCACCGACTTCTGCCCAGCAAAGAGGTGATCGGCATTTACGTCCGTACAATGCCTCAAACGGAGCGGCCTGGATATTAGTATGATAGCTGTTATTATACGAAAATTCCACTAAAGGTAGATGTCGTTCCCAGCCGTTGCCAAAATCAATCACAGATGCCCTAAGCATATCTTCAAGGGTTTGGATGGTGCGTTCAGACTGCCCATCCGTTTGTGGATGATAAGCGGTGCCCATGTCTAAACGTGAGCCAAAGGACTTGTGCATCGCTTGCCACAATTCAGAGGTAAAACGCGCGCCACGATCAGATATGATAGAGGTTGGCACCCCGTGCCTCGAAACCACTTCTTTAAGTAAACGTCTGTTAAAGTAGAGAACTTGTCTGTTTCTTTGATAGCCAAAAAGTGTGCAGACTTAGTCAACCTATCCACTATCACCCAAATAGTGTCGTTTCCGCGTTGAGATCTGGGCAAGCCAGTAACAAAATCCATGGAAATTTGCTCCCATTTCCATGTCGGTATCTCTGGTTGTTGGAGTAGGCCTGATGGTTTCTGATATTCAATCTTGACTCTCGCACAAGTCAAACATTTACTAACATAAGTTGCTATGTTGGCTTTCATGCTAGGCCACCAGTATGTAGTCCTTAAGTCGTGGTACATCTTATCCGAACCAGGATGTACTGAGTAACGAGACCTGTGCGCTTCATCCATTACAAGCTCACGTAGATTACCATAGAGTGGAACCCAGATGCGCCTTGTTACGTAGTAGGCGCCGTCTTCCTTTTGTTCTAACCGTTTCCTCGATCCTCGTAAGGACTGTTAGGATCTGAGGCTCTCATGATAGTGTTAGTTTGTATGATTTGAACTATGAATGAATATGAAACAATGTAAAGTGCAGGGGAAATGAATAACAAACTTTGTAAACACAATCAAAAGGAGAATTAGTTAAGATAAACACATGCTTCACAATAAGTCGAAAGATTTACAATACAAATCAAAAGATTACAAGCATGCTTACAAACTAAACTCCCCCTCAGCCTGATACTCCATGGTTGGTTGCACAAGATGAAAGGATTGAATTGAGGAAAAGAACTCACTCAAGATGATCAAATGTAACAGTACAGAGTACTGCTCCATTTATAGACAAGCCAAACCACTGAGGCATCTCAGCTGACGTCACCATGAAAGCGACGTCTAACAGCCTAACAACCTGTAACAACTGTTCCTATACAAACACTGCTAATTCTAACCACTGACAATGTATAAAACAGATGACAAGCTAAACTACTGTTCTCTTTTTACACCAGTGTTTTCCTCAAGGTTGATCAGTCCTTGATTGGGCAGTGCTTTGTCATCAGTAGATTGTACCAGCAGTGTTTACTTCTCAGCAGTCTTCTGGGCTTCATCAGTAGTTAGAAGAACAGCAGTTGTTGTATGCGGACAGTGGATAGAGAACCATCAGTTGTTATAATCACTTTCAAGGGAAAAGTCTAGTATAAACAGCTGCTTATTATGAATCCACTGTAGTGAACCAGTTTTGGCTTTACATCATCTGTTCCTCTGTAGGGTTCAATCCCAACAATCTCCCCCTGGAACAGATGATGCTAAAACACTTCATTATTCAGGATCTTTATTGACTCATTAATAATTCCCTAACTTGTCCTTTGAATTATAATTCAAAGTTCATGGAATCTGTGTGTTGGATCTGAGTTTGATTCTGATTGTATTTTGTGTTTGCAATTAAAATGAAAATGGATGAGTGTGCAGCGGAATTTTGATGAAAACAAACTTTGCATACAATCAAACGAGAGTAATACTTTGATCAAACATCTTTTCAACAAGGAATCGAATGATTGAATTTATTTCAATAACGATTACAATGATTGATGAATGAATGCAAACTCCCCCTCAGCCAGAGCTCAGTGTTTGTTCGTGCAAAGAAGACGATGATGCAAAGAGCTAATAGAACAGTACAGAGCACTGTTATATTTATAGGCACTAGCAAACCACTGAGCATCTAAGCTGACGTCACCATGAAAGTGACATCTAACCTCCTAACAAACTCTAACCTCTGATCTATACAAACACTGCTATACTAACTACTGCTATTACATTTCATTACATAAAAGACACTTAAACAGCTGTTGCATCCTTCCACTGCTGTGAACCCAGCAGTGCTTGTCCGGATCAGCAGTACTTGACTCAAGACAGTAGATTGAGCAGCAGGGCTTTAGTCTTTCATCAGGTCTTTACTTGAGCAGCAGTTGTAGATCAGCAGTTTGCACAATCAGCAGATAGGAGGTCAGCAGATGTTGAAACCACTTTCAAGGGGAGAGACTTGTATGTAACATCTGTAAACGTCTGCTTATTCTGGATCCACTGCTCTGATCCAGTTTTGGCTTTAATTATCTGTTCCTCTGGTAGGGATCAATCCCAACAATCTCCCCCTGGAACAGATAATGCCAAAACTCTTCATTATTTGTGGAAGTTTATTGCCTCATCAACAGTTACCTTATCTGACCTTTAAATTGTAATTCAAAGTCTAGGGCATCTGTGTCTTCATCATCCCTGCTAAGTGGAAGATCAAGGAGATCCTGCAAATCTTCAAGACTCAGGCCAAGAGCTTGTTCTCTTGATATTTTCTTCACTTCTCCACCAGACCTGAGCAAGGTCAATACGCAGGTCTGTTTGTCAGATTCCCACTTTTGTATTTTTGAGCCTGGTGGGTTTCTTGGGAGATGTTTATTTGCAGAGGTATTTGGTGAGGCTGGCCTATTCATGACTGGCTGAGCAGTACTTGCAGATTGTTCCAATTCAAGATCTTCTTTAATCATTAATTTAAGGCCTGCTTTTACAACAGCATCTCCAGCTTTTAGATCTTGAATGGTTTCACCATTTGACTGGTTTTGGCTTCTTCTTTTGTAGATGGCAGCACCAGTTGGAGCAGTGGTTCTTTTGACTTGCAGCTTTGGTGGTCTTTTTGAGACCTCTGCTTTGGAGTAGTCAGGCTTTTGTGGAACTTTTGGATCTTTCTTTCTAAGTTCCTCTAACTTCTTGTAGGTAGCCCTGACCCTATCTTCTCCCCACTTTGACACAGAATTCTTAGACCCATAATCAGCTGCTATCAGCTCCTCTTTCATTCTCTTCAACCTTAATGCCTTCTCAGCTTCAAATTGTTTGAATTTTTCAGGGGGAGTCTGCTTGACCTTATTTTTGATCATTTCTTGAATCCTGGCTTCTTCCTTTTCAAGCTCAGAAATGGGTTTTTGTACATGTATTTCTCCCCCTTGTATTTCTTGTAGGTCATGATGTTCTCAATGTAGTCTTTTCTCAAGGACTCATCTGCCCTTTCTGAAATTTGCTGACATACATTTTTAGCAAATCGCTCCATAGCACTGACCTGTGAGAGTAAAAACTGATAGTTTTGCTGAAATTCTCTATCAGATTTCCCTTTTTTGTTTTTGATTGCGATATCCTCTGCTTGTTTGGCCTTGAGTTTCAAGTATTCTTCAATATTATTAGGCCTGGGATATCCTGCAATTGATGGCAAACTCCTTTTAACTGGGTCATCCTCATAGTAGAAAGATTTGATTTCTTCCCTAACTGCGATGAGTTCCAGAGGAAATGAGACACCAGCAGGAGGTAATGGTTTTAAAATTTGAGCTGAAGAGAGAGGTAAGGGTTTAGGAATTGTGACAAGTGACAGAGATTTTGAAGATGTTGGTGGTGGAGATGTGTCATCATCTTTTAGAATTAGCCTTCTCCTTTTTGGTTGAGGAGGGACTGATGATGTTTTAGGTGAAGCAGTGGTGGTAGATTTAGTGGCAGTGGTTTGTGATTGACTAACAGCTGTTGAAACAACTGGTGTTTCAACCACTGTTGCCATTACAACAGATGTTATAACATCTGTTGTCTTCTGCTTTTTGTCAGCAGGTGAAATTTGTGGTGAGATTGTTTTTGGTGGTGACAGTGGTGGTGGTAACGTAGTGATTGTGGTGTGTGTTGAAGTGAGAGCAGTTGTTGAAACAACTGAGGTACCAGCAGTAGTTGGTACAACAGGAGTTACAACAGCTGTTTGGATGGAGGTTTGATGCTGATGGCTTTTGGATGGTGGTTTTGGAGGCTTTGGAAATCTGGATGGGATGGACTTAGGTTTCCTTTTTGTCTTAGGATTTTTAGAATCCTTTGATCCAGAACAACCCTGCGCATACAGCTCCATAAAAGCTTTTTTCTCCTCATTCCATCTTGAGATATCCTTTGCCATTCTATCTCTTTTAACACTTGCTACTCCTTCATCAAGTGCTTCTTGAGTTGCATCAACCTTTTTACTACCATCTGGCACAGGAATTTTTCTGGTCATAGCATCCCTTTCAGGTTCAATGTAAAGACCATCATCTATTCCTTTCTTCTTCCACTTCCTGAACTTTCTCCCCCTTTTTGGCATTATCTTCTGGGAGTTGATCAATGAAAAGTACTGTTGGAGGAGCAGTGCCAGTGGTTTCCAATAAATGGGCCTTGATTGCCTTAATATCTGCTTGAGTGTTCTTGTACCTAGACTCCATAATGTTTCTCAGCTTTTGGACATGAAGTTTATGTTGCTGATAAGCCATTTCTTTTTGTTGGTGGAGAAAAGGTTGGAAGAGATTCCAGAGCTCATTTGTAGCAGATGCTTGTTGTGGAGCAGGTGCTTGAGATGGAACAACAGTGGATTGCATCTTTTGTGTTTTCAACACCTACTGTAGCATGTTTTTAAGATCTGCAACAGATGTATCCAACTTTTCAATTCGTTCCGTCAAATTCTTATGTTTTAAATCATCACCCAATTTAATGGGATCATCTGATTTCCCACTAGCAGTGGTTTTATCAGTGGTTGAGGTAGGGAGTGTACTCCAAACACTAGCCACTGATGCCCCTTTTTCTTGGTACTGGGGTCTTCTTCCTTCAACACTTGACAACCTTTTGATGTTGCCAGTAGGATAAATAAATCCACTGGTGGTTGGCAGAGGTGCTATGTAAGGAATTGCCTCCAAGGAAGTCTTATTAATGTAACCACTGTCCAACTGTAAACCAGTGGGTTCAACAGTTGTAGTGGCTGCTTCACTTGGACTACCACCAAGAGTTATTTGTAACTCAAGGGGTGTAACCTCCTCAGGTTGTGTTGGTGGGTTAGCAAAGATTGATACATCAGACCCAGTCTTTTGTTGAGGTATGTTCTCATTGATGGGTGATTGAGAATGACTGTTTAGTGCCTGGTTCAAATCAATTGCATCCAACAGCAGTTTTGTTGGTGATGGAATTTTGGATGTGAGGTTTGGTGTAGAAATAGGATTTGCTCTGGGCATTGAGCTGTGGATGATGAAACCAAGTGGTTTCAGAGCATCATGATGTGGTGGCCCTATGTGTACAACCTGTTCTTTTTGTGAAGAAGCAGGAGGAGTTTCGGTGATGGGTTGAGATATTTGTACCAACTGCTGTGAGGAAGTAGCAGCAGTGGTTTCTTGTGACTTTTGTGTTGTCACAGGCAGTAGTTCTGGTATCTCATCCTCCAGAGTTGCCTTTTTGATAGGTTTTGGGGGGGTTTTGAGTTTTTCTTTTTGGCTTTTTAGTGATTTTAGGTGTGGGTTTCAAAGCAGTTGTGCTGCTGCTTTGATCACCTTGAGCAGTGGGCTCAACAGCAGATACCTGAGGAGCAGTGGTAGCTGCTAAAATCTGCTCAGGCACCTCTGCTTGTGTTTTGCAAGGTGTTAACATTCTTGAAAAGGTTTCAGTTGTTAAACTGTTTATTTGAGTATAATCACCTTGGTTTATTACAGCTAAATCATCCTTACTGAATTTCTTTTCAAAATAGTAACTTAAAAACCTTGGAAACAGTAAGAATGATTTTGTTTCAACATTATTAACCAAATCTTTAAAGATTTCCCGAGAATAGTTAAAATTTTCTTCTTGAAGAATTGCATATCCCAGATTTTGAATCTTTAAAGGGATTTCATTGAAAGAAGTGGTTTTGTTTGAAACACATAGGAGGCGGGTATGAAATAAAAATCTGGTTGCAGAAGGAAAATAACCTTTTTGTAAGGTAAGTTTCTTCATCATTGTGGCTTCATACCCTCTCTCAATGAAGTTAGTTTGTAACTCATTTTTAGTGAAAGAAATTTTACCTTCCTGATCGTCGAGTTGAAAGACCTCTGAAATGGATTGTGGCGTGATTTGGACAGCTTTACCCTTTATAGAAGAGTGTATGGTGGTAGCAGTGTCTCCTTGTTTTTCAAGGGTTGCATTCTTCCAAAACTCTCTTTGGGTTGCCAAATGGATTTGTGCATCGGCGATGAACAAAGTTTTGTACTTTGATTTTGTCATGGTGTCAATGATGGAATCGAAAACATTGGTGGTTCCTGGTTTTGTGAGAAGACCCAGGAGATTGTGAGATGGTTTATATGGGATTTCAGTGGAGATTGCCTTTTGAGAGGCTGTTTTCGATGATGATTTGGAAGTGGGTTTTGTGGATGGCTTCGATTTTGTCATTTTGAAGATGATGATCGAAGAAATTTGTGGAGAAATGAGATGAAAACTGTTTTGAGAAGAGAATTTTTGAGAATTCAATTCGACAGTAAAACCCTGTTTTTGTGGTGAGGGGGGTTTTTATAGGGAAGAAAGTGAATGCTGACGTGGCAGCCGTTACAAAAGGTCTGACCGCTATGTACTGCCCACGTGACAACCCCTGGTGAAAGTGAAGGACAGTACTTTTATGAAAGTAACTGATGAAGTCAGTGGTATTAAAGCAGTGGATGATTTTCACTATCAGTGGATAGCATATCAGTGGATAAGACACTACTTTTGAACAACAAAGTTTATCAAAGAAATGAGAGAACAGGGGTTGACTTTCAGCAGTGGACAGACTTTGAAGTAGAGCAGACTTTTGAACAAACAGTGGTTATGGCAGACTTTTAAGGATTTTAATGAAAACTTCATTTTTAGCTATATTTAAGGATGGAATTTTGATTTTCTGAAAACATTTTGTTGCTTTTATTCATAGAAAAACAAGATGTTGCTTGTTATTCCATGTTTAGCATCCCAATCCTAGAGACCAAGCTTTCAAAAGTGGCTGTATCAAGTGCTTTTGTGAGCACATCTGCCAACTGGTCTTTGGTTGGGACATGATGCAGAGAAATCAAACCTTTTTCATAGCAATCCCTCACAAAGTGATGTCTGATGTCGATGTGTTTGGTGGTTGAATGGGAAACTGGATTTTTGATGATATTTTCTGCTGCCTGGCTATCCAACATGAGTGGTGTCTTTAAGGCAATGATACCAAAATCCAGCAACTGATTTTGAAGCCACATGAGTTGGGTTGTACAGCTTGCAGCAGCAATGTATTCAGCCTCAGCAGTGGATGTTGAAACTGCTGCTTGCTTTTTACTTTGCCAAGAAACCAAGCAATCACCTAGAAACTGGCACCCTCCTGAAGTGGACTTCCTTGTAGTGTGACATCCAGCAAAGTCACTGTCTGAAAAGCCTGAAAGCTTGATATTCCCATTAGCTGGATACCAGATACCAAGTGTGGGAGCACCTTTTATGTATCTGAAGATCCTTTTTACAGCAATGAGGTTTGATTTTCTGGGAGTTGATTGACTTCTTGCACAGACACATGTTGCAAACATGATGTCTGGTCTAGATGCAGTTAGGTACAATAAAGACCCAATCATGCTTCTATAAAGTGTTTGGTCAATCAGCTCATCTTTTTCATCAGACATGACCAGCTTATTTGTTGCCATGGGTGTGCTGCATGGTTTACAATCATTCATATCAAATTTGGTCAAAAGTTCTTTAGCATATTTGCTTTGATGAATGAAGGTTCCATTTTGCATTTGCTGTACTTGGAGACCAAGAAAGCATTGCAACTCACCCATTACACTCATTTCAAACTCAGCTGTCATGAGTTCTCTAAACTCTTCACACATTTTGTTACATGTGCTTCCAAAAATAATGTCATCCACATAAATTTGGACAATCATTAAATCCTTCCCTCTCCATTTAAGAAACAGTGTTTTATCAATGGTACCTCTTTTGAAACCATTTGAGAGTAGGAAGTTGGAAAGAGTTTCATACCAGGCCCTTGGTGCTTGTTTCAGGCCATATAAGGCTTTGTTTAGCCTGTAGACATGATCTGGATAAAATGGATCCTCAAAACCTGGAGGTTGACAAACATATACCTCTTCTTGAATTGTACCATAGAGGAAAACACTTTTGATATCCATTTGAAACACCTTCATGTTGTGGTTGACAGCAAAGGCCAGGAACAGTCTAATGGCTTCCAATCTTGCAACAGGGGCGAATGTTTCGTCATAATCAATCCCCTCTTCCTGTCTGTAACCTTGAACCACAAGCCTGGCTTTATTCTTGACAACAATGCCCCTTTCATCAGTTTTGTTTTTGAAGACCCACTTTGTGCCAATGGGACTAACCTCTTCTGGCAGTGGTACAAGCTCCCATACTTGTTGTCTTTTGAACTGTTGGAGCTCCTCTTGCATGGCTTCTACCCAGCTGTTGTCTTTCAGTGCCTCTTGGTACTTGACTGGCTGATGGAGTGATAGAAAACCAGTAAAAAGACAAATGTTTTGGGTTTGGCTTCTTGTGAGCACCCCTTCATTGATGTTGCCAATGATTTGATCAGGTGGATGAGATCTCAAGTAGATTAAATCTCCTTGGTATGGGATGATGGCATTTGTTGGTGAAGGCTGCAAATGTGTATCATCTGAGCTAACCACTGCTGGGGACTTTGATGATCCAGCAGTGGCTTCAAAAGGTGGTGGAATAGGAGGTAATGAAGTGGACACCTGCTGACTTTTATCCACAGTTTGGGGACTTTTGTCAGCAGTGTTTGAGGATGTGGAAGCAGTGGTTGATGGGCTACTTTGGTCAACAACTGTTGAGGTAGCAGTGGTTGAGCTTTGACAACTGTTTTGAAGAGCTGATGCTTTTCCCTTTGTTGCAGACCTTTGAGGGATGATGATTTCATACCCATAGTCTGGTGATGTATCCTCTGATGGACCTGCACTGTTAGTCTTGACAGCAGTATTTTCAAAAGTGAATTTTTCAAGATCAAACAGATTTGCAGGATTTGCTGGGATTTTCATTGATGAAAGTTCATTGAACTTTACATTCAAAGTCTCCTCCACTGCCTTGGTCCGTGTATTGAACACTTTGTAGGCCTTGGCAGTGGTTGAGTATCCCAGATGATAACCACAATCAATTTTGGCTGCAAATTTTGAAATGGAATCTTTTAAGTTCAAAATAAAGCATGGGCAGCCAAACACCTTGAAATATAAGATCAGTGGTTTGATTTTATACAGAAATTCATAAGCAGTCTTTTTGTGCCTGGGGTTTATTAAAACTCTGTTCTGGACATAGCAAGCAGTGTTTACTGCCTCTGCCCAGAAAGTTAATGGCAAACCTGAATCTGCAAGCATAGTTCTGGCAGCCTCAATCAAAGTTCTGTTCTTTCTTTCAACAACCCCATTTTGCTCTGGTGTTCTAGGGATGCTGTACTGCCTTACAATCCCTTTCTTCACACAGAAGGCATCCAACTCCTTATTTTTAAATTCTGTGCCATTGTCACTCCTGAAGCTTTTCACTGGAAGGTCAAATTGCTTTTCAACCTGTGTCACAAAGTCTTGCAAAATGCCTGCAGTCTCATCTTTTGAGTGTAAAAAGAAAGTCCATGTAAACCTAGAAAAGTCATCAACAATAACCAAACAATATCTTTTCTTCTTGAGGCTCATGACTTGAACTGGGCCAAACAAATCCATGTGTAGCATTTGCAAACACTGGGTTGTTTTGGACTCTTCAATGGACTTATAAGAACTTTTATGCTGTTTTCCTTTTAAACCGGAAATGCAATGTTCAGGACATGAAAACAATTTTTGTGGTAGGCCTCTCACCAAACCATTTTTTGAAATTTCTGTGATTGTCTTAAGATTTGTGTGCCCCAGCCTTCTGTGCCAAAGTTCTGTCTCTTTGTTAGAGGCAGCTGAGAACAGACAGGCATCAGCTCTGGGACACTCTTTTGACATATCAACAACATAAACATTGCCACTTCTTTGAGCAACAAGTTTAGTTTGACCAGTGTTGATTATTGCTTCAATCTTCTTGACCATTTCTGGTCCAACAATCCTACAACAATCTTTTGTGAAGAATGACCCAAACCCTTTGTCACTCATTTGTGATACACTCAGAAGGTTGAATTTTAGATTGTCTATCAGATTGACATTTTCAAATTTTACATTTCCAGACTGCACTGTACCAGACCCCAAAACTTTCCCTTTACTATTATTCCCAAAGGATATATCACCCCCTCCATGGATTTTAAAGTCTTTGAGGAGGGCTTTACATCCTGTCATGTGCCTGGAGCCTCCACTATCTACATACCAAAGACTATCAAAGCATGCAGAAGCTCCCTGCACATGAAGTAAAAGGATTAGTTCATTAGGGTCTCCAAAGCCAACATGGCTTTGGATGGGGTCTCAACAGTGTCTGGGATGGATGCAGATTGATGGACAGTGGTTAGATCAGGGGTTTGGACAGTTTTAGTACTGTTTCTTGCTAACCACTGCTGGGGGTCTTGACCAATCACCTGTTGGTAACCAAAAGGATGCCTATTCACTTTAGGTTTAGAGGGCCTTTTGTAGGCCTCATAAACGTGTGGAATCCTTTGGTAGGACTGTTTTTCCTTGCCTTTTCTGAACTGATTGGCAGGGGGTGCATCAGTAACCTGAACATCTCTTTTGACAGATGTTTGGTTCAGCTATTTTGTGACAGCTATTTGAACTGGCACAAACAGTGGTTGTTTCTTGGTAAATTTGACAGATGTTGATGATGATGATGGACTCAAGGATGTTTTAGCAATGTATTCATTCTTTTTCACATCAAAGTTTTTGAGATACACACATGCTTGAGTTTTGTGGTTTGTTTTACCACAAACAATGCAACTTTCAGCTGAAACAATGACACTTGTTCTGTTTAAATCATAAGCTTTTAAGTGGAAACAGTCTTTTGTTAGATGATTCCTTTTCTCATAGAATTCACAAAACAAGTTATCAATTTTTTCTTTCTTCTTTCTCTTTTCAGACTCCTTTGCAGCAGAGGTTTTAACCACTGCTGGGATGTCCTTGAGAGGTATGACTTTAGCTTTTGGAGCTTTAACACCATCAGTTGATGTAAAGTCCATTGGCTTAAAATTTTCAAGAATATCACACTCATCAGACCATTTTGGTTTAAACTGATAATCTTCAAGCTCCTCAAAAGTAGAGGATCCCATTGGTCTGTTAAGTGTGATTTTGTTACCAAGTTTGTCAGTGATTTTCACTTCTTGGCCATTCTTGTTTGTGAGGATGAACTCAGTGGTTACATCAGTGGTTTGAACAGATTTTCCAAAAGCAGTGGTTTCATCATCATGTTTTCTATAACCAACCCCAAATTTCACATTGCTTTTTATCTGTTTTTCAAGCATAACCTCATACCCTTTGCATGATTCCACCCATCTCTCACATGTGATCTGGGTGGACTCCAACTCCTTTTTGCAAACTTGGTATTTTTCTACCATAGTTTGGAGTTGAGTTTTGGTTATGCTTTGTTCTTCTTTCAAACTGCTGATCTCTTTTTCCTTTTCAGTCAATTTGTTTTTAAGTTCTTTTAAAGATCTTTCAAATTTGACTTCATCAGTTAAGATTTTATCCCGAAGGTTTTCATTTACCTCTTTGATGTTAGCAAAAGCAATAATGCAATTGTCAGAACACAATTTTTCAAGAACTTGAGGTGATACCTTGGCATCAGCCATCATTGCACAATCACATTGAGAATTTTCTTCATCATCAGCTCTTTCTTCTTTCTCACCTGCTTTTTCTTCTTTCTTTTCTTCCTTGTTCTCTTCGGACCATGGGTCTGTCAGTGGTTCAATCAGGGTACCTGAACTTTCTCTCAACAGTAGTTCACCAGCCACAGCAGTAACCACTGCTTCAGTCACCTCATCCACTGTTCCAGTACTCAGCTGTTCCTCTTCAGTTTCAACCCCCTCCTGTATTGACTCTAATGCCATCAAACAAAATTCATTATGAGAAGAATCATTAGAAGCATAGAGTGCAAAATTCTCATCACTAAGATCTTCAGGCATACTGCTCCAGTCAACAAACCCTTGAGTGAAAAAACTTTGTTGATCTGGTTGTACTGCTGCTGGAGCAGTGGTTTGAGGTGCAACTGGTTGCACTTGTACCTGTGGAGCAGGGGTTTGAACATACTGAATTTGTGGGACAGTGGTTTGGACATAATGCACAGGCACAGGGGCAGCAGCATAGTGAGCAGTGTTCACTTGAGCTGCAGGGGTATATTGGGTATAGTGCACAGTGTTTTGACTTTGTGGTCTAGGGTTAGAGCTAGGGTGAGTAACTATTGGTCCAGTGTTTTGACTTCTGCACTCCCTAGCAAAGTGCCCTAACCTATTGCACTTGTAACACTTGATTTTCGATTTATCCAACCTAACCCTCAAATTCCCATGAAGTCCTGGGAATTTTCTCCCTGTTCTTTTATAGAATTTGCTAGTTCTAACACTGAGCAAAGCCAACTGGTGCAGAATATCCATCTCTTCTAAGTCAGTGGGATCAAAATGTTGTAAATCATTGAGTTCAAAGCTTAGATTGTCTGACATCTGGTTTTCGTTTGCAGTGAATGCATAACTTGCAGAGTGAGGATCAGGGTTGTTAAAATTTGCCCCAGCAGTTATGTCAATGAAGTGATCATAACCCTGATCCTTACTACTGCTCCCAGATTCTTCTTGACCCAGAAGAGCAGTATTACCGAATGTATAATCATCAACGGCTTTTCCTGACTCTTGTAACTTCCTTTTCTGGTTCAACTCCCTTTCGTAGGTCAGGAGTCGACCGTGGAGTTGGGTCAAGGTCAGATCCTTGAACTCAGGTGAGTTTCGGGTGACAAAAGCTATGGTGTCCCATTTTTCTGGCAGTGATCTGAGGAACCTGCTATTTTGAGTTGAGTTTGTAAAAGTGGTATTAACAAGCCTCAGTTCACAGATGAGACAACTGAAACGCTCAAATTGTTGCGTCAGTGATTCACCTCTAACATGACAAAATGTTTCGTACTGTTGGTTCAGGATTTCCCTATTGTTTTCTATGACTTCTTCAGTCCCCCCAAACTGTTCCTTAAGCGCGTCCCATAACTCTTTGGCACTGTTACAGTGTAACAGTCCAACATATATCTCATTGGGCAGCGCTGATGCTATGATGCTAAAAGCTTTAGCATCTAGTTCGAACTTTTGATAGTCGGTTTCGGTATAATTTTCAACTGGTTTTGGAACGAACTTTTTAGCATCTTCAGCGCTTGGCACTGTGGGAACGTGGGGACCAAAGACGACAGACCTCCAACAACCTGTGCTTTGTTGAGCGAGGATGTGACCCATCCTCCTCTTCCAGATGTTGTACTCATTTCTTTTTAGCATAGGTGGTTTAAAAAGCGAGCCAATGTTGTTTTTATCATCCTGAGATTGTGACGTCATTCTTGTTGTTTTACAGACACTGAGAAATCAACTTTAATGGTGATTAATCCTTGCTCTGTTTTTCAACGAACGAACAAACGATCAGTATCAACTGTTATGAGCCGAACTATTTACGTCAAAATGATTGTTAAATCAAATTTGACTGTCCAGGCTCTGATACCAATTGTTGGATCTGAGTTTGATTCTGATTGTATTTTGTGTTTGCAATTAAAATGAAAATGGATGAGTGTGCAGCGGAATTTTGATGAAAACAAACTTTGCATACAATCAAACGAGAGTAATACTTTGATCAAACATCTTTTCAACAAGGAATCGAATGATTGAATTTATTTCAATAACGATTACAATGATTGATGAATGAATGCAAACGCCCCCTCAGCCAGAGCTCAGTGTTTGTTCGTGCAAAGAAGACGATGATGCAAAGAGCTAATAGAACAGTACAGAGCATTGTTCTATTTATAGGCACTAGCAAACCACTGAGCATCTAAGCTGACGTCACCATGAAAGTGACATCTAACCTCCTAACAAACTCTAACCTCTGATCTATACAAACACTGCTATACTAACTACTGCTATTACATTTCATTACATAAAAGACACTTAAACAGCTGCTGCATCCTTCCACTGCTGTGAACCCAGCAGTGCTTGTCCGGATCAGCAGTACTTGACTCAAGACAGTAGATTGAGCAGCAGGGCTTTAGTCTTTCATCAGGTCTTTACTTGAGCAGCAGTTGTAGATCAGCAGTTTGCACAATCAGCAGATAGGAGGTCAGCAGATGTTGAAACCACTTTCAAGGGGAGAGACTTGTATGTAACATCTGTAAACGTCTGCTTATTCTGGATCCACTGCTCTGATCCAGTTTTGGCTTTAATTATCTGTTCCTCTGGTAGGGATCAATCCCAACACTGTGTCATCCTCATCCCTGCACAGTGTAAGCTCAAGGAGATCTTGCAAATCTTCAACACCCAGGCCAAGTGATGTTTCCTTTGATATATGCTTCACTTCACCATTAGACCTGAGCAAAGTCAATACGTGGGTCTTTTGATCAGACATTCACTTTAGTATTTTTGAATCCAATGGGTTTCTTGGGAGAGGTTTATTGACGGAGTTTGGAGATTGAGGCCTGGTGATGACAACTTGAGCAGTGTCTTGAGATTTTGTTGTTTTTTGTTGTTCTGCTGTAAGTGTCTGAAGAACCATCTTCATGATATATTCTTCTGAAGCTTGGTCTTCTTTTGGTATTTCTGCATCCATCTGCTTTGTTTCCTTCTTTGATAAAGGATGGCAGCAAGTGGTGTTTATGGTGGTGGTGATGTTTTAGATTTGGTAGTAGTTGATTTAGTGGGGATGGCAGTGGTTGTGGTGTGTGTTGATGTGGTATTGGTGGCAGTTGTTTGGGTGACAGATGTTGTTAATGGTGGAGGTGTAAGTGATTTTGTGGGAAACAGAAGTTGTGGTTGAAGTCGTAACTGGCTTAGTTTTAGAACTATCTTTTTCTCTTCTTTTTCTTTTTGCATAACTATCTTTTTCTCAACCAAAGCTCTGCTCTCATCCCTTACCCTTTTAATATCAGCAGTCGTTTTGAGACCAACTGAATTGACTTGACTTTGAACGATCCTCATTTGTGTATCTTCATCATCTGCTTGAATTTTCAGGGTTTCATCACCTCCCTTTTCCTTTTCTTTGACAGATGTTTCAGCTGAAGTTACTGAAAGATTTTCCTCAGAGTCATTTTTCTCCCCCTTTTTGGCATCATCAACTCTTTCGAAGATAGATGCAGGGGTTGAAACAAATTCCACAGCTCACCTGGAGTAGGAGCAGATGATGGAGTAGCTGTTGGAGGTGGTGCAGTAGTGGATGGTACCCTTTGTGCTTTCAACAACTGTTGCAACATGTCTTTGATTTCTGCAACAGGTGTATCCAGTTTATCAATTCTAGCCGTCAATTCTTGGTACATTAAACCATCACCCAACTTAATGGGGTCATCTGATTTCCCACTAGCAGTGGTTGTAACAGTGGTTGATTGAGGAAGTGTATCCCTAAAATCATCCACTGTTGCCCCTTTATCTTGGTACTGGGGACTTCTTTCTTCATAATGAGAAACGCTTTTTAGTGAACCAGTGAAGACTGGATACACAAGAGTTCCCAGTGAAGAAATTGCCTTCAAGGAAGTCTAATTTATGAAACTACTGTCCAAGTGCAAACCAGTGGGTTCAGCACTTGTAGTAGCTGCTTCACTTGAACTACCACCAAGAGTTATTTGTAACTCAAGGGGTGTAAGCTCCTCAGTTATTGCTGGGATAGCAGAGGTATAAGCATCAGACTCAGTCACTTGTTGGAGTATACTCTCAGTGATAGGTGGTTGAGAGGAACTGATTTATGTCTGAGTTATATCCAAAGCATTCAACAAGGTCATTATTGATGGTGGTATTTGTGAAGTGATTATGGGAGTTGAAAATGAATTTGCCCCGGGCAGTGGGCTGTGGATGATGGAATCAAGTGATTCCAGAGCATCATAATTTGGTGTCCCTGTTCTTACAACCTGTTCTTTTTTAGAAGAAGCAGGAGGAGTTTGAGGCATGAGTTGAGACCTTTCTACCATCTGCTGTGAGGAAGTAGCAGCAGTGGTTTCTAGTGACTTTTGTGTTGTCACTAGCAGTTGCTATGGGATCTCATCTTCCAGAGTTGCCTTTATTGTAGGTTTGGGGGGCTTTTGAATTTTCTTTTGTTTTGGTCTTTTGGTGGATTTAGGTGTGGGTTTCACAGCAGTTGTGTTACTGCTGTGATCACCTTGAGCAGTGGGCTCAGCAACAGGTGCCCGAGGAGCAGTGGTAGCTGCTAAAGTCTGCTCAGGAACCTCTGCTTTTGTTTTGGAAATTTTTGATAGCCTTGTAAATGTTTCAGATGTAAGGCCATTTATTTGAAAAGGTGATCATGGCATCCGATGCACACAACTGTTTGAATAACATTTGTCCACATGTAACCTCTGTTGTAAATCAGTGTTTTGCACAAACAGAGGATACACTTTGGCAGTGGATAGATTTTACTATTTAACAGAGTTTTAATGCCATCAGTGCTTTGAACAAACTCTGAGGATTTATTGAAAAATTCAATTTTAAACTATTTTTAAGGTTATTATTTTTTTTTCTAAAAACATTTTTATGCTATTTACACATGGAACACAAGAAAGCTTGCTTTAATCCATGTTTAGCATTCCAATCATAGTGATCAAGTTAGTACATCTACCAACTGATCTTTAGGATGGACATGTTAAAGATGAAATCAAACCTTTTTATTGCAATCCCTCACAAAGTGATGTCTGATGGTGAATAAATGAGATACATAATTTTTTTATGATATATTTCAGCTACTTGACTGTCCTGCATAAAAACAATCTTTTGAGCAACTATACCAAAATTCAATAACATATTTTGAAGTTACAAACAATTGGACTATTCAGTTTGCAGCAGCATCATAATATTCTTCAATCAGTGGTTATAAAAACATCTGCTTGCTTTTTGCCTAGTCAAAACACTTTAATATTTGTACTTGTTTGAGTATGATAAATCTTGACAATCATGCTCCTAGCATATGCAATTTTCTTTGAGGACCCACTTTTCGCCAAATAGATTCTCATCCTTTGGCTGTGCCACACGATTTTCAAACTTGTTGTCACTGAACTGCTGAAGCTCCTCTTAAATGACAGCTACCCAACTATCTGTCTTTCAGTGCTATAAGACACATGACTTGTTGATGGAATGGTAGAAAGCCACCAAGAGAACAAGTGTTTCAGGATTGACTTTTTGAAAGAATCCTTTTTCATTGATGTTGTCAAGTGTGTGGTGACATGGTTGAGTTTTAATGAAGATTTGATGTTTTAAAAAGTGAAGCTGCAAATGTGAATCATTTGAGCTAACATCTGTTGGTGACTTTAAAGATCCAACATCTGTTTGAAATGAAGGTGAAAAGATTTAAAAAATGGATTTGATCCACTGATAATTTTTATCCATTTTTGATGGATATTTATCAACAGTGGTTTGGGGTGAAGTAGTGGTAGAGGTATGGAAGGTTATTTTGGTCAAACACTGTTTATACATCAGTGGATGAGCCTTAACAGCTGTTTTGTACATCTGCTGCTCTGATGATGGAAATGATTTTAGTATCATGTACAACATCTGTTGAAGGTGATTGTGAGTTACCTGCAAGACCAACTTCTTGACAAACACATTTTTATGATGCAAGTTTATCAGAGTTAATCATAACAACAGGTTTTACAGGGATTTTAATGCAGAGAATTCACAGGTTTTTGCATTCAAGGTTTTATCACACATTTACTTAATGTTTTAAACATTCCATATATTTTGACAGTGATTGGATATCCCAGATGATTATCACATTTTACTTTGACTCCACATTTTGTGTTTTAACCTTTTGAGAATTTAGACTAAAACATGAGCAGCCAAATCCTCTTTATTAATAATCAAACTGGTGATACCTTTGTTACCTGAACTCCCTGATACAGTGATTGTACATGGTTGATGGATGACAAATGTTTGACCAAGTATGTAGATCTCCTGTGGACTCTTAAGTGTTTTGGATTTATACTCTTTTCTTTTGATTTCAAAAGTTTTGAGATAAACACACTTTTGAGTTTTTGTAATTTTTCTTCTTTCCCTTTTTACCCTTTCCATAGAAAAGTATTGAAACTTTTACTGGAAGGTTTTCAAGGAAAGAATACTCAACCCAAAATCATTTTCAGCAATGTTTTGAGAGATTTGGACATTTTCACATGTTTATACCAAATTTCACATTGCTCATGATCTGGTTTTCACAACATCAAACATATAACCTTTGTAGGATTTCACCCTTTTTCTCACACGAGGGGTTAATTTCAAACTCTTTACAACATAGATATTTTATTTTCATAGTTTTGAGTTGATCCTTAGTCAAGTTTGATGTGAAAGTTGAAACTGCTAATTTTCTTACATGTTTTGACCAAAATCGATTTTATCCTTTTAAAGAATTTTCAACCTGTTCTGAAACATATAAGATCTATCAACTAAAGTTTTATGTCACCTCTTTTATGTTAACAAAGACACTAATGTTTTTATGAACATAGGTTTTCGTTAATCTGAGGTTCATACTTTAGCATCAAATATGATGAAATCATCACAAATTTCATAACAACAATTGAAATCAATTTTGAAAGGAAATGATTATACCATAGTTACCAGGCATGTTTTAGATCTGAAAACTCTGGGTGACTTGTGCATGACATCACTTGTTGTGTGAAATTTGTGTAGCTTATGACATCTTGGTTGTTTTACAGAGTTTTTGAATAGTAATTTACTCGTTACTCTGTTTTTCAACTGAATACAATCAACCTTAGTATCAATGAATTTTGAGCTGAATTGTTATGTCAAATTGATTGTTAGACCGAATTTGACTGTCCAAGCTCTGATACCAATTGTTAGGATCTGAGGCTCTCATGATAGTGTTAGTTTGTATGATTTGAACTATGAATGAATATGAAACAATGTAAAGTGCAGCGGAAATGAATAACAAACTTTGTAAACACAATCAAAAGGAGAATTAGTTAACATAAACACATGCTTCACAATAAGTCGAAAGATTTACAATACAAATCAAAAGATTACAAGCATGCTTACAAACTAAACTCCCCCTCGGCCTGATACTCCATGGTTGGTTGCACAAGATGAAAGGATTGAATTGAGGAGAAGAACTCACTCAAGACGATCAAATGTAACAGTACAGAGTACTGCTCCATTTATAGACAAGCCAAACCACTGAGGCATCTCAGCTGACGTCACCATGAAAGCGACGTCTAACAGCCTAACAACCTGTAACAACTGTTCCTATACAAACACTGCTAATTCTAACCACTGACAATGTATAAAACAGATGACAAGCTAAACTACTGTTCTCTTTTTACACCAGTGCTTTCCTCAAGGTTGACCAGTCCTTGATTGGGCAGTGCTTTGTCATCAGTAGATTGTACCAGCAGTGTTTACTTCTCAGCAGTCTTCTGGGCTTCATCAGTAGTTAGAAGAACAGCAGCTGTTGTATGCGGACAGTGGATAGAGAACCATCAGTTGTTATAATCACTTTCAAGGGAGAAGTCTAGTATAAACAGCTGCTTATTATGAATCCACTGTAGTGAACCAGTTTTGGCTTTACATCATCTGTTCCTCTGTAGGGTTCAATCCCAACAAGGACTCAGCCCTGATATTCTCTACTCTCAATGCTTCAACATGAGCATCTCGTATCTGAGTAGGAAGACTAGATTGGATGGTAAGTTGTAATGCACGCACTCGCTTAGGTGTAGTATCCTTTCGACTAAGGGCGTCGGCCACAACATTGGCTTTGCCCGGATGGTACTTGATCGCGCATTCGTAATCATTCAAGAGCTCGACCCATCGACGTTGTCGCATGTTTAACTCCTTTTGCTTGAAGATATGCTCGAGACTCCTGTGATCGGTGTAAATGGTGCACTTGGTACCGTACAGGTAATGTCTCCATATCTTGAGAGCAAAAAATACTGCTCCCAACTACAAGTCGTGCGTAGTGTAGTTCCTTTCGTGAACTTTAAGTTGGCGTGATGCGTAAGCGATGACTTTGTCACGTTGCATCAACACGCAACCAAGTCCTTGGATGGACGCGTCGCAATAAACCACGAAATCGTCTGTGCCTTCAGGCAATGAGAGAATTGGTGCGCTACAAAGTCTATCTTTTAATTGCTGAAACGCGGACTCCTGAGCGTCACCCCAACGATAGGTGACACCTTTCTGAGTTAGTAAGGTAAGAGGTTGTGCAATCTTGGAGAAATCCTTGATGAACCTTCTATAGTAGCCCGCCAAACCCAAGAATTGACGGATTTCTGTTGGTGTACGGGGTGCAGGCCAGTTCTTGATCGAGTCGACCTTGGATGGATCAACATGAATCCCATCCTTGTTTACCACGTGGCCTAGGAAATGGATTCCGCGAAGCCAGAAGTCACATTTAGTGAATTTAGCGTACAGTTATTCCGTTCGAAGAAGTTCCAAAATGAGTCGCAGGTGACGCTCATGCTCCTCCCGACTCTTGGAATAGGTCAGGATGTCGTTGATGAACACAATAACGAACTTATCCAGGTAAGGCTTGCACACTCTGTTCATAAGATCCATGAAGACCGCAGGTGCGTTCGTCAACCCAAAAGGCATAACCAGAAACTCGTAGTGCCCATAACGAGTCTTGAATGCTGTCTTAGAGATATCCTCATCTCGAACTCTCAGTTGATGGTAGCCTGACCTCAGGTCAATCTTTGAGTAGAAACTCGACCCTTGCAACTGGTCGAATAAGTCATCAATGCGTAGAAGAGGATAACGATTCTTCACGGTCACCTTATTGAGTTCGCGGTAGTCAATGCACATTCTGAAGGTACCGTCTTTCTTTTTCACAAATAATACTGGGGCTCCCCAAGGCGAAGAGCTAGGGCGAATGAAACCCTTGTCCAAGAGCTCTTGTAGTTGCAAGGACAGTTCTTTAAGTTCTGATGGAGCTAAACGATAGGGTGCTCGAGCTATGAGCGCTGCTCCAGGAGCTAGCTCGATTTGAAATTCGACTTGACGCTGAGGCGGTAAACCAGGTAATTCCTCAGGAAATACCTCTGGAAAGTCGCGTACAATAGGAATGTCTTCTATCTTCTTCTCCTTCATCGAGGTATCAGTAACGAGAGCCAGAATAGCAGTGTGGCCCTTTCGCAAACACTTCTGAGCCTTAAGAAAGGAGATGATGCCCACGACAGCACCACTCTTGTCGCCATGAATTACTAAAGGTTCTTCACCAGAACGAGGAATGCGGACGGTCTTTTCCTTGCAAAGGATTTCTGCTCTATGTTGGGATAACCAATCCATCCCAATAACGATGTCGAAACTACCAAGAATGATGGGGATAAGATCGATAGAGAAAGTCTGGCCAGCTAAGACAAGATTACAACCCTTAACTACGTGTGTGGCCTCTAAACTTTTACCATTTGCTAGTTCTACCATGTGCTTGGTGTTCAAAAGTGTTGGGGTACGCTGAAGCATTTGACTAACTTTTAGGGACACGTAACTAGTATCGGCACCCGAATCAAATAAAACAGTAACAAAGAAGTCGTCCAGTAGGAACTTACCCGTTACGACGTTGGGATCGTTCCTTGCATCTCCTTGACCAATCACGAAGGCACGACCCCTGGCACCATTGCCACCGTTGTTACCCCCGTTGTTTCCATTCCCCTGGTTGTTATTGTTGTTGTTCTGATTCTGGTTCAGTTGGGGACAGTCTCTCTTGAAGTGGCCTTCAGCCCCACATTGGAAGCACCCTTTGTTGTTACCTTGTTGTTGCTGCGGCTGCTGGCGTTGATTCTGTGGGACTTGTTGTTGCTGACGATTCTGATTCGCGGGGCGTAAACTCCTGCAATCCTTTGCAGCGTGGCCTGGCTTGTTGCACCGATGACAGTTACTCCTGGTGCATGGCCCGCTGTGGTGTAGGTTACAGCGATTGCATTTGGGGTGAATTCCCTTGTACCCACCTTGACTTTGGCTACCCGGTGATTGCTGACTAGGGCTCTTGTAGTCGTCAGTCCTTCGCTGCTGAGACTGAGACTGAACAGAAGTTGAACCTTTGCTTAAGCTCCATCCCATTTACGCTTGTTGTCGCTGGGAGCATCAGAAGTAGTAGCACTGATACGCTTTGGTAACCTGTTCTGCTCCACCGCCTGATCAGTGAGACGATGAGCCAATCGAACAACTTACTGGATGGTGGCGAGGTTAGCTGAAGTCACATGACTTTGAATCTCTGGTACTAAACCCTTCAGGTACAGCTCGATACGTTTGATGGGAGGATCCACCATAGTAGGACACAAGATAGCCAGCTCGTTCGATTTTTTCGTGTACGCTTCTATTTCTGACCCCGTCATCTTTAAGTTGAAGAACTCTACCTCCAGCTTGTGAATGTCATCACGATTACAGTATTCTTCCTTGATCAATTCCTTGAAATCGTTCCATGGGGTGGCATTAGCAGCAACCAACCCCAGCATTTGGACCTGAGCGTTCCACCACGTGAGCGCTACACCTTCAAGAGTACCAGTAGCATACTTCACCCTACGAGCCTCAAGGCATTCACACATCTCAAAAACAGATTCGAGTTTCTCGAACCAGTGGAGGAGACCTACAGCTCCTTCAGTACCATTGAAGGTACTAGGTCGACAGTCCATAAAGGTTTTGAAGGTGCACACAGGAGGTTGTGCAGGTTGACCTGTCGTGAGAGTAAGAAAGGACAAGGTTTAACACAAGGGTTGGTTCACGAGAGTAGGATCTAAACATCCTAGGATAGGTCGAAATAGCAGGTTATACCTCCTGCTGGAGCTGCTGCGAGCGCTGCAGCGACTTGCTCGTTGATCAAAGCCGTCAGATGGGCTTGAGTTAGGTTGATACGTCCACTCATGATCTTCACAATAAAGAGAGCACGAGTGAGAAAAGTGTCGTGACAATGCGTAAGTGTGGAGTGGCAGAAGAGAGTAAGCACACAATGAGTGTCTAACAATAGTTGCTACATTAACCAAAGTATACCATGAATAATGTACTATGTAACTAACAGGTAGGTAACATAAACATAAACCATATCACCTAGAATGTTACGTCTTGCACGTGGAGCGAAGTGTCGTTGTGGATCGTTGAGCACTGTACAGGTTATAGTCTGGTTTTACCAAAAAGCCCTTTCCCTTTTTTTAAAACCAAGTTCACTATAACCAATGGCTCTGATACCAATCTGTCATACCCCCAAAATCCACAAGCGGAATATCACCGCATGGAGGCGTGACTGACCAGGATCAAGCCACCAATCATATTGAACAATGTAATTAAGTAATAAAACCAACCACAATATAATTGGTGTCCGAAAGAAAGTAACCAACTTTAAGTCAACAGCGGAAGCATAAAATGTATAACCCAAAACATAAGTAATAAATTCATAAAGTTTAAATGTTTAACATGGAATTCAACCGTCCATGTCCCACAACGACTCTTCCCCGTGCAAGCTCCTGCTAAGTACCTAATGACCTGCAAAGCATGTAGTAACGAGTCAACAACAAAGTTGAGCGAGTTCACAGTTGGGTGTTCGTTTAAGTTATTCCAAAAACATATTTTCCTTTAACTGGCATTCTTGCCGTGGGGGTTACCCCATATTTGAAAACATGATTTGTTCAGTCCCATTTACTCTGGCTATCCAGCCATGGGGGCTACCCCATGTTTACATTACTAGACTCGTTACCATATCGACAACTGACTGGAGTCATGTTTAAGTGCCCTGCGTCAATGTCTATCATCATTGACGTGCCCAGATCCATTAGTTCACGCCCGTCCTCTGCGGCACGGTGTGAGGCTTGTCAAACCCAAATAGCGCTATCTAACTAATGACCCGCTCGCCATTGGCCCGACGATTAAGTCGATATAAAAAGGAGGGACTTCGTGATAGAGTTTTGGTCTAGTGAACTTAAGACTGTCCCAAGAGGACGAGGAATTACATTCCTTAACCCATACTGTCCTACCCAAGAAGGACGAGGAAATCCATATTCCTTAACCCATTCCCAACCCACCGTGAATTACCATGCTTTGTAGAAAGTGTGAACTCACCTTAGGTTAGCTCGGCAGATACACAAAAGGTCAATTGAGCTGCTAGTGGTCAACCACATCCTAACATGGTTACCATACGAGTCAGGTCTAGGTTCAAGTAGTGCACATAAGTTTTACGCATAAACTAACAGGTTACAACACATAATGATCTTGGCCAGCATATTCAACACGTTAACAGTCAAGTGCATAACATATCTGAACTTGTGCGATTCACCCATTGAAGCCCAAATGTATCCGGCCCAACCTGTTGTGCGTCCAGCACATCCTTGTGCGACTCACAACAGGTTGTGCGATCCAACATACCCGGCCCAAATAACATGATTCGAATTGTGCGATCCATTTGGCCTTGTGCGACTCAGAACCTCTTGTGCGACTGGATATTGGGCCTTAAGGCCCAATCAGCATAATGAGGTCCAACAAATGTGTATGGCCCAAGACTTGTGCGATCGGCACCTCCTTGTGCGATCCACTTGTCTTGTGCGATCATGCATAACTATTGTGTACTATGGGCTTAAACAGTTGCACCAATCTTGTGCGACTGTCTTGTGCGACCCATCCCTTGTGTGATCCGATAAGATCTTGTGCGATCGAGGGTGGTCTTGTGCGATTTGTTATCTAATCCCCTAATTTCATGCAATCAGTTTCAATCATTCAACAGTTACCTATTTTGCAATCATTGAATTAAAATAACAGTTTCCAATCATGTCAAAATCGATCCAATCAAAGGTTTAACAATCAATTCTTTTAGCGCTAATCAACATTCAATCATAAGCATAATCAGATCAAACGGTTTAGTTTTCTTAATTCTCATATAAACATCAACGCTAATCAACCGAAACATTCATTCATATTATCAGCATCATCCGATTCGGTTGTGTTAATAATCATTACGAACCTAATTACTGATGTATCAACACAACACCAAGATCATACCAAAGCTTACATCAAACATACACATATTCCGAATCCCTATGTTTAAATCTTCTATCATAAACAAACCTAGTTATCACGAACAATCATGGTAAATCAATCATACGAGTATACAATGATGGAAAACTAACCGATAGAAAGGTAGGATGAGATTGTATCAAACAAGAAAGTCTTCGATGGAGAGGGGATGTTTGCCGGGATATTGTTTCCAAGAAAAACCTGGATAGAAAACCTATCCGGGATATTGTTTCCAAGAAAAACAAATAGAGGCATTACTTACATGGGGTGTAATGTGAAAATTATAAAAAGGTCATGTATACCAGGTGTTGATCGCTTACTCTGGCCAAGTAAGTAGTGAACACGTGGTACCATGAACTTCTTATGATGGACACATCTATGTCCGATGTAGTAAGGGTGGGGTGAATGGGACTAACTTAAAAAGTACCCAAATGAATCAAATGAGCAAAAATAATTGATAATAATGTAAACGCACAGCTGGGTGACGGAAGCGTATTACATTAGGATGATGAGCCCGAGTGAAGGGACAAAGATTAATGTAGAACGATTAAGGTATGCAATTGGGAGGGGTGTGCTTACACTTGAACCCGAAGAATGCAAATAAGACTCTTAACGGGCCGATTTTGTAAAACACCAAATTTGAGAACAAAGTAGGAATATAAAAGCGAAACGAAGTCATAATGCATACCGTAAGGGTTGCAATAATAACGACTTCGGTAAAACACCCGGTTGGTGGGTAAGGATTTAAACACATGCGTAGACTGAGAAACAGGAACGCGAAATAGAAAGTCAAAAGACTCGGAATATGAGTCATGACTAAAAGATGACAAGAATTTTCGCAAACATAAATTTTGGTAATTACGTTCAACCATTTCAAAGTTGGACGGGTCAAATAAAGAATGAAGTTTGACATTCATAAGTGATGAAAATTCACCCAAAATGAGTCAAATGAGTCAATTAAGGAATAACGCTTAATAAAATAGGAAAACGCAAACCGGTGAAACCGGAAAGCTAAAAACAATAAGATAGAAGGACCCGGGTAATGGGTTGTAAACAATAAGATACTTAGTTAAGAATATAAAATATTTTTAACACAACAATACAAATACAAAGGATAGTGACTCGTGCTTTACGAAACAAGACTAGCGACTGACGTTAAAAAACACGTTTAGGTCACGACGTTCTATAAGCAAAATCCGGTGAAGTTTACGACGCACAGGAACGCAAAGTTGTGAGTTCATACTCCCCCTTTTCTCTTAACTGTTTTCAGTTTTATAACTTCGGGGGTGAAATACATGTTACAAATACTTCAGTATTTACAAAATGGTATGATATGTACTAAAACGAGAAGTACTCTTGGCGACAACTAGTGCCAAGAATTGATACGAGAAATCGTGTCACGAATAGGGTACCATAAGCACCATTAATCGTGTACATACTTAGACCGCAGAACAAAAGGTTAGATCTAATGGGTTCAGGGCAGCCCCACTCTTGGTGACAACTAGAACCAAGTAGTGTTTTTGTGTCTCAGTCGTGAATCGACTATAGAAAAATGCCTATGGTTTGGTGACTTCCTATGTCGTGTCACATGTTAATGGCTTTGCAACCCATTAACACTTGATACATATGGAAATACTTGATTTACACTCGAATATGTGATTTAACAAATACATACCATGATTTTTATACAAAGTATACAAGCGTTAAAAACGAAAACTGCATGAATTCACACCAACATTATGTTGACGTTTTCCAAAACTTACATGTATTTCAGGTGACTAGAAGTGGATGTGCGCGCGGTCTTACCCATGCTCGTGGATGTCGCTTATGTTTGTCTTTAAATAAAGTTGAAAACCCTTTTAAGACAATGTTTTATGTTACTCGCAATGTAAACGCTAACTTATGTTTCCAAATTATGGTATTTGAAGTTATTTTCATGAGCATGTAGTATATTTACCTTTCGTATGCAATGAGAACCTTTCATGATCACACATCGTGCTTCCGCCGCAGAAAGGGGTGTGACACTTAAAGAGATGAAAGCTTAAGGAAATAGCCTACGAGGTTAAGTGAAGGAACCTACAGGTCAATAGTGTAAGGTGAGGGAACTTGTTACGATTCCTCGCGTAAAACGAGAACGGAAAACAATAAATTAGGGGTTGTCAATTTCCTTGATATGAGTAATTGACATAGTTAAAGAGAAAAACGTTAGACTAAAATTCAGTTTTAGTAAGAAATAACATTTTTATAAATATAAATTCTGATAGGAAATTGAATAGTAAGCATGAAGGATTCAAGTCTTGACGCTGATAGGCGCAAGACGATATATTCGAAAAGTGATCTTTTTGAAAATGAAAGGTTGATATAAATTAAACATGACATGACACGATCACGGTCAAGAAATGCAATGTGAAGTGGAATCACATTATAACCAAGTGAGCGGTAAAAAGTAACTGGACTAATAAGTCTAGTTAGTGAGACCGGTTAAGGCCATTTAAGTAATTTGGTTGCTTGTAAGCGGTAGATTCGGTATAACTGAACCGAATAAATGAATTTTGAAAACAAAAGAAATTGTTGCTAAAAGTGAAAGATTTCACTAAAGACCTTTAAACGGGTCAAAGTAACGGATTCATAAGGAATTCGATAGTATATGAAAGCGATGGATATCGCTAAGTTAACTAAACTAGTGGAAATAACGAGATTACGTTATTTCGAAGTTACACTATGTCGTATGAGATATGTAGACAATTAGTAACCAAAAAGATGTTACCATACTTTTCGGGTAATACTAACGATTGGTTAAAAAGTATAGGCAATGTTTAAAATATTTCTCGAATAGAATACATTGAGTTTAAACTCAATGAATTATGTAAGAAAAGGTTTCGAGGACGAAACCTCTTTAAGGGGGGTAGACTTGTAACACCCCGAAAACGGGTTTGGTAATTAAACCCCGTTAATACTAAAGACGGGGAAAGTACCGTTAGTGGTAAAAGTAAACTGGCAAGTATTAGGAATTAATTGAATAATCCTAATATTTATTTAAAGTGAATAAGAGCTTTCAAGAAAATAGGAAGATAAAAGGCCCGATTTAACGGGACTTAAAGTAAAACGGGTTACGACTTCCCGAACCTACTAAGCTAACTAGGAATAATTCTAACCTAGTTAGATAGTGACTTATGAGTGGGTTAAAACACTTAAATTATGAACTAAGGAAAATGGAGGGGCCAAAGATGTTAAAATTGAAACTTATGTTGCTAATTCTAATTAAAACAAAAACCAAACACCCCATTTGGGATGTCTGGTCGTACAAGAACAAGCAGGGGCGATCCCCCACTCTCCACAACCCTAAACATCACTAAACTTTCAAATTGAAGGCTCAATCCAAGCTGAAATCGAAATTAAAGCATAGATTATTGATCCTCATCACAAGAGGATTACAAGGTATGTAAAATTTGATGAAAACTCTCAACTCGAAATTCTCATGAAATTGGGAATTTCTGAAATTTATGGTTGCATGTTAGTTTTATGATGAAATAAGAACAATACAGTGTCTAGGGACAAACCCTAGACCAATACAAGTTGAATTCATGTGAAAATCTAGTAAAATCCATAAACACCATTGTAGGTGATTAGTGGGTTATGTAGATTTTAATAAACACTAGGAAATTGGGTGATATTCTAGTGTAATTTGACAATTGTGAAGTGACTTCAGGATTATAGAAGCTAACAACTTTGTAAGATGGTTGATTTATGTGAAATTAGGGCTAAGAGATAAGCTAGAGACTTGATAAATAAACATGTAAAATTCTGCCCTTAAAGTGTTTGTTGAAATGCCTCAAAGAAGGCTCGAAATTAGAATTTTTGTGGTTAAAACACCTAATTGTGATGTTTTGGCTATTATGCAAAATGTGATTAAAAAAGAGTTTTAAATGTGATAAACGTGGTTAGAACTTTGGTTAAAACGGTGGTCTAAAGATAACGCCTACCGGGTAATTAAAGAATGCTAAAACTAGTTGATGAACTCGAATATGCAATTAGTATACTAATGGGCATTTGACTTTTAAAAAGTCAAACTGACCTACGATGTGATGAATGATAATTAGACATAGAAAATAAGTGAGGTGGAATAGTCGTGATTGTTAATGACTAATTTAACCGCCTTGTAAATGATTGACAATAGTTTGACGCGTAACAAGCTAGGTGAAAACTTGGAGGAGGGAGCGGGTCAAACGGAGCAAGTACGGAAAGAAAAGCGTGGCGTGGATGCGAGGTAAGTGTAATTTACACACTTATGTAGAATACCCGTTTATTCGATACGTTGTAAACGTGATAACGATAATTTTGGAAATATGGAAATTTGTCAAGTGTCGACTAATGTAAATCAAGGTTAAAAGGATACCCATGGCGTAAGCCGAAATGGGTTGAATTTGTAAGAAAAGAGTGTAAAAGAAAATGGGTATGGTTATAAAATCCGGGATGGGATGGATGTATGAATTGGAAATCAAAAACGATGTTTTTGATTAAATAGATAATGTTGGGCATATAGTCCAAACGGGTCGAATGGTGGTGATAACACCATTTGACAATATCGACTAATGTGGTTGTCAAGTCTTATGTTAACAGGACCGGTTAGCAAATCAGATAATTGCGTCACCATTGATGGTGTGATAATGAAAACGAGGTATAAATCGGGTCTACTTGTTGATCCGGGCCAGGTACGCATAATTATGTTGTAGTTAAAAATGCTACTTTGGTCGAATAATTTGAGAGAGAGTCCTTCGTCATAAAAGGACTAAAATCGACCAAAACGCCCTTGTAGGCTAAATGGAACAAACGACCCTTAAAGGTTGTTTGGAAATGAGTTTTATGACTAGGTAAATACTTAGAATAAGTATAGAAGCTGAAAGAGGTATTATATTAGCCAAATGGCACTATTTGAGTTTTTGTCGTAAAATAATGATTCGAGAGGTAAAATTTGGTTTATATTGATTACCACATTAAACCTACCTTAAATACAGTTGAGGTGGAAGATTATAGGATAAGAAATGTGGTAATGGAATGCTAGAAGCAATCGAAAGCTATTTTAGGCTCGAAAGTGCTTAAATACCCTTAACGGGTCAAAATAAGCATACGAGCGAAAATGGGTTTAAATTGTGTAATAAACCTGTGATTAGAACCTAATATGGTATGTAACATTAATTTGAAGAAGTATAGGTGATATAGGAATCAAACAAATATGTTTGATAAAATGCATAAACGGGTTAAAATTCGGTAAAAAGGTAACGAGTCGAAGGCTTAGAAGTCTAAAAATTTATTAAGTTGGATGTTGGATTTTAACTCCATATGATGGAGAATTAAATTACGGACGCGTAGGGAAAAGAATCGGGTAAAACGGATCAATAACGAAGAAGATATGCTCGTTTCCGTGAAATCAGGTCATGCTGGGTATGTACAGCAACTGATTAAACATCAGTCTGTGAAAACGGGGGCCTAGCGTCACGCGACGCCCCTTGGCGTCACGCGACGCCCCCTAACTCCGGAAAATTGTTGAATTTTGTTCTTTTAACCCATGTAACTTGTTTGAACTTAATATTTGACTATCAAAACTAACTTTTAAGTTGGTTTTGATCTTAGGTGATGTTGGGCATGCTACGGATGACGATCAAGCAGTTACGAAGAACCGAACACACGAGATTAAAGCTTCCGCACGGCGTTACGTCATAACTTTTAAATGGCGAACTTATTTATATTATGTTGAAAACTTTTAAGTTGTAAAAGTTTTAAATTACTCGTATTTTCTAAGGATACTTAATCGTAATTACATGTTTGATATCGTATTTATACGTAAAATTTCAAAATAATAACATGGGTGTTACAGTTTAGCAAATAATGAGGAGTATACCCCCTCCTCATGAGGTTATGCATATCAATGGAATGGGCCGAACCCACACATGGGTAGTCCTTTCGGGTTTCGAGCACACTAAATGTAGGCCGAGAAGGGTGCGAAGCAAAAAGCCCAAAGGCTTGTGCGATCGGGTTAGAGTTGTATGTTGTGCGACCGCATCACATAAACATATAACATATATTACACAATCCACATAACACAATATCATAACATTCCATTAAATCAATGCATCACATAATCACATAACGTTCAGACATGTTACATCAAAGCACACAAAAGAGTTCTAAAACACGAGTTGTCACAGTTACTGATATGTGCAAAAAGCAACATATAAATTACATCAATTGTGGCATAAAACTAACCCTTTTTTAGTACTAATGTTGGAAAAAGTGTGCTTTTGTCTTCCTTTTATATTTTCAGGATTAAATGAGCTCAAATTAACAAAAGAAGCAAAAAGGCAGCTAAATCTAACATAAATACAAGAAAAGGAACAAAACGTGACATGCCCGACCCCACGACAGCATCTTCCCAAGCAAAACAAGAGAACAGAAGGCTGAACACGCCCCGTGCTCAATGAGCAAGGGGGCGTGCCCAAGTGTCAGCATAAAAGACAAAGGTGTAGAAGCTTCCATCGCCGACCATGGGGCCGTGCTCAGCGGACATGGGGCCGTGGTCAACTATAAGATTCGCAGAATCCAGGCAAATCTTGATAGTACAGATATGCTTCTGCACACGGGGTCGTGCCCAGCGGACACGGGGCCGTGGTAAACTAATACAGACAAGAGCAATTAATGAAGACAGAGAAGGATGTGGACACGGGGCCGTGCCCACTGGACACGGGGCCGTGCCCGAGCTTCTGTTCAGCCTATAAATAGGAGTGCTTGGCTCAAGCTCAAACCATCCCTTGGCACACCACCACTCTCACACTTCACCCACCACCCACCACCACCATAACACCATCATCCACCACCACCATAACACCATCATCCATTGTCCATCATAGAGTGTGTGAGTCGTCTCGGGATCCAAGATTGATCGTAATAGTTCTTAACAATCAAGGCCATGTTTGCCTAAGTCTCTTACATCACTTGGTGAAGACAAAGTGTTTAGTGTAATACTTTTTATTTTTAATCTTTTCGCACTTTTTACTTGGTTATGTATTAATGACTTTAATAACTAGTTTTTTATGTTGAAGGTGATTTTTCCTTATTGTTTGTCCATGGTGTCTTGGCATTATTTTACTGTCTATATAAAATAAAAGATTTTCACCATTCATATCTCCACGGTCTATATGGAGGTAAGTTGGCTACCTGGTCGGGGGTTAAGGGAACGGTTTGGTAAAAGTCGTGCCTTGTTCAGTGTATAGATCCTGCAAGGACCTGGGTCACATTTAGTAGGACCTCCTTCAATACTTAACGGTATTGGATGGCGGAGGTCCAAACTCTTTGATCCCCTCATATGTAAGCTACTATTAATACTTTAATCCGGCTACTTAGGACTGTATCCCTGCTGACTCAGACTACTTAGCCGAGGGTAACGTCACCTTCAAAAGAGGGGCCTACCATAATATGCATTAATAACTTAATTAATTATCTTTCAATAATCCGACCCTTTAGGATTGTATCCTTGCTGACTCAAACTACTGGGTTGAGGGTAACGTCACCTTCAAAAGAGGGGCCTACTACAATAACTAAGATAATCTCTTAAAAAGTGCAAAAGTGCGGAAATAATCAAAGGTTACACTATACATGAGTCGGAGCCAAGTGATTCATCTTGTCTATCTGTTTTTCTTTTATTTTTATTTTCAGCATTTTAGTTAGTTTTTATTTTTCTTAGTTTAAAACCTTTTTTCTAAACTTTTTGATTTGATTAGACGTTGAGGATAAACCGGTACTAAAAGCTCTTGTGTCCTTGGACGACCTCGGTATCTTACCAACACTATACTACGCTCACGATGGGTGCACTTGCCCATATGTGTGTTTAGTGTTAGTAAATATCGTGTTTTATAAATTTAAAACTTGGCTAAAGAAAGTGTAAAAGGGCTTAAAGTATACTTAAACTTATATACACACTTCACACGCATCAAGTTTTTGGCGCCGTTGCCGGGGACACAAGGATTTTAAGAAAGTTAGGAATCAACGGCCTAATCGTTTTTTCTTATTTTTCTATTTTTTTAGGATTTTTCTTAATTTTTCAGCTTCTGCAGAACTCAGCACGGGCCGTGCCCGCTGAACACGCCCCGTGCCCAATCATTGGAACTGGCAATCCTGTTTTAAGTCAGACAGTAAGCTGAAAACGGGGCCGTGCCCACTTAACACGCTCCGTGCCCAAGATTCAGTTACTGAAAACAGAACCGTAAGATCCCGACGGTTGGTAATTTCTGACACAAACATGAGTGATACTGATATTTTTTACTTTCGGCACTCTTATGGTGCGTGGTGTCAAATATGTGGTGGCTCCCATAAGGACTTAGAATGTTATTTTCTAAATTATAAACCCCACTATATAGACCCATCGTTTCCCTGTATCCTTAAGAGGGGCGAAAGTAAAAATAATCCCTATCTCTCCCTCGAATGCTCTCAACCAGATTTTCTAGGAGAAATGCTTCTTGATGAACTATTTCAATTAGAAGATCTAATTCTTAAATAGTTAAAAGAACTTAGGATAGATTTCAATAATTTATCTCAAAACGATAACCAAGAAGAAGTGTTGGGATCGCATTCAAACAACTTCATTGTTCCCGATGATACCTCTAAACCTAGCGAGGACTTGAGCGATAGTCGTCCCTGTGTCGATTGTGCCGTGAAGGACTCCCCATCGACTTCGTTCGATGCATACATAGACCTGAGCGATTCGGCATACACCTTCTTTAACGAGAGCCCGGGAAAGGGTTGGACTTGTCCACCTACATATAGCATAGGAATCACCCTCACCGACAACCTCTTGCGTTCTCGTCTTAATCTAGAACAATTAAGGTATCTTAGGCACTTTGGGGTTGTTCCATCCAGTAAGGAACCGCCCGATCCGGAAAAGTTCCTTAAAAATAGACAAACTTCATAAACAGCCTTTCGACACGGGGCCGTGCCCAGGTCAGCACGCCCCCGTGCCCATCAAAAGATTCCCGTCTGATTTCGTGTCAGAATACGGACAAAATGTGTCAGGATTCCCCCTGAACACGGGGCCGTGTGCAGCGTACTATCGTTTTCTATAAATGCAGCCAAGAATCCTGCACATTTGAACCATTCAAGGGACAGAGATTTGGGGAATATTCTCACATACCATCCTAGGTATTTTCTAAAAGAAGTTTCTCAACCACCTTCTTGTCCTTTCCTCTTTTATCCACTTTCATCTTCTTCAATTTTCCTTCATGCTTCCAATAAAACTTGAAATCTCCAAGATTTCAAGCCCTATTGAGATGTTTGCTAGATTTTTATTCATGGGATCTTGTTAAAAATAAGTTCTACAACAATGTTTTAAGTTGTTTCTGCTTAAAAACGTTTTAAACATCATAAAAACAAATTAAAACTCCAGGATCCCTTGTTCTAAAAACCTGCAAACATCTGAACACGGGCCGTGTTCGTTGAACACGGGGACGTGTCCGAAGTACTGATTCCATAAAATTGAAGTCTTCTTGGTATGTTTTCTCAGAATGGCGAGCAGAACTAGCGGAACATCTTCATCACATTCCAAAAACAACCGACAAGGGAGAAGATCATCAACGGTTGAAGACTCTCTTGTAAACTATGTTTACGCCTTAAGAGAAGCCCTTGATGAAATGACAGGGGTGGAGGAGGCATTGGTTGACCGTATTAATCATTTGACGGTAGGGCTAGAGGGATGTCTTCGAGAGGTTAACCTTTTGCACCAAAGGTTGAACATTCTCGCTTCTCCTCCTTTGGTTCCAATCATTACCCAAAGGGCATGGAATGTGGTTCCTGAAGTCATCATACCAGCCGAGTGGTACGCCATGCATCCGGAGCCCCCTCGGGAAGTGCTACAAGGGGTTCCGGTTGGTGTCGCTCCTCCTCCACAAGATGTTGAAGAGAATGACGCCGCCTTCTTCCTCCCAAGAGAGATAGAAGAATGGATTTAACGCCCCTTGGCTCGGAGTTCTACAAGAATTCTAGATACCGGAAGACTATTTCCGGAATTTTGGTTCTTATTGTAGAAGTAGAACTCCTTAGGATGATTTTACGTATCACTTGACCTATCTAATTTAGGACCATTAACTTTTATTTTCTTCTTTGTTTTCCATTTTCTAGGGCTACTATGTAATTCTCTCTATGACTTAATGAATGATGGTTTTAGTTAATTTGGTGTTTGGATGGTGTTGAAACAAATAAAACACACTCGGGATGGCAAAGGAAACAAGGGAAACTTGAACCAGCACCCCATGCAGGAAAACAGGGCCATCCGACAAATTTCTTCGTTAACAGTAAGTTCAGCACGGGCCGTGTCCGCCCAACACGGCCCCGTGCTGCACAGTCTGCAAAAAGTGCCCAGTTCAGGTAAACTGGACACGGGCCGTGTTCACCGAACACGCCCCCGTGTCCAGGCTTCTGTTTCTCTTTTTCAATTTTGTTACTGGCACCTGAACACGGGGCCGTGTCCAGCGCCCAGTAACACAAATTTTTGCTTTTTCACACCTTTTTACACATTCAATCAACCTAAAAACTTATTTTTGGGACACATTGAGGACAATGTGTAATTTAAGTGTGGGGGGGATGCTAAAACCTTGAATCTTGCAAGCCCTAACTACAAGCCTTACACAAAACTCTATTGGAACCGCTAATCACCCCAAATTTTTTTCAAAAAATTTCATTTTTTTTTACTTGTCTAGGTTTAACTCGGGAAATTCAAGTTCTAAAAAGGTTATATTTTTACAAACTTACAACCGATAGCGTCGTGATAAAAAGAACCAACATAAGAAAATTATGAAACGGCATGACAAGCTTAGTTAAAATTTGATTATATATACTTGATCACATAAAAACCCATTCCCACAAAAGTGAGTTTTGAGCCTTTATCGAGCACACAAATACATATCATTAAACTAAATGCTCATTTTTCGTTTCTTGTGTGAATAGCCGCTTGGTTCTTACGACTCTAGAACTTGCCACGACGATGCATTCCCGGTCCTTACCAACTTAAACCCGAGTAAGTAAATGATGGAGGCATTAGGACTAACCCTTTTTATTTCTACACCATTATTTTCTTTTTTTTTACCACCTACCCAAAATCCCCATAGTTAGCCCCTTTGAGCCTAAACCTTTTCATTTCATAACCCAAACCAAACACCCTTTCACCCACCAAAACCCTTTTTTATTTTTAACCTTTTATTTTAGTAACAAGCCCGGTTTTTCGTATGACTTTTCAAAAAAAAAAATGTTGATGATGAAGCAAGAGAGAAACAAACAAACAAGTTTATCAAAAATAACTTTGTTTGAATAAAAGCTTCATCAAAATAAAAAGTTGCAAAAATAGAAAGTCTTACGAAAATCGACGCTTGTTACACTTTTTGCCCTTTCACTAACCACTAACCCAACCACCTACCTTTAATCCAAGCCTAACCCTTCACCCAAAAGTCCTCTTGATATTTACAAAGGTATACAGTTAAAAAGGAGGAGGATTGATTGCTTGGCAAGCCTATGGTAGGAGTAAGTTCCATGCCGCTCTCGAGTGATTCACTAAAATACATCTTCGGCCGAGTGTTGAGTGATCCACCATGAGGTATGTGAACTTGTATATAAATAGAATTTTAAAGAGGCATGTTATGCCCTAATAAGTAATTTATCTTATGAAAAGTTTTAAATAAATCATGACGAATAGGATTGTAAATAAATAAAAATAAAACTAAATAAAGAATCTTGGAAATCCCGACACTCTATGACAAGCCCAAAAACCTTCTCTTCTACCCATTCCATTTGGGAAGTGTAAGCCACATTATAAAGAGTTTTGCTTGAGGACAAACAAAGATTCAAGTGTGAGGGTATTTGATGTGTGCAAAAAGCAACATACAAATTACATCAATTGTGGCATAAAACTAACATTTTTTAGTACTAATGTTGGAAAAAGTGTGCTTTTGTCTTCCTTTTGTATTTTCAGGATTAAATGAGCTCAAATTAACAAAAGAAGCAAAAAGGCAGCTAAATCTAACATAAATACAAGAAATGGAACAAAACGTGACATGCCTGACCCCACGACAGCATCTTCCCAAGCAAAACAAGAGAACAGAAGGCTGAACACGCCCCGTGCTCAATGAGCACGGGGGCGTGCCCAAGTGTCAGCATAAAAGACAAAGTTATAGAAGCTTCCATCGCCGACCACGGGGCCGTGCTCAGCGGACATGGGGTCGTGGTCAACTATAAGATTCGCAGAATCCAGGCAAATCTTGATAGTACAGATATGCTTCTGCACACGGGGTCGTGCCCAGCGGACACGGGGCCGTGGTCAACTAATACAGACAAGAGCAATTAATGAAGACATATATGCTTCTGCACACGGGGTCGTGCCCGAGCTTCTGTTCAGCCTATAAATAGGAGTGCTTGGCTCAAGCTCAAACCATCCTTTGGCACACCACCTCTCTCACACTTCACCCACCACCCACCACCACCATAACACCATCATCCACCACCACCATAACACCATCATCCATTGTCCATCATAGAGTGTGTGAGTCGTCTCGGGATCCAAGATTGATCGTAAGAGTTCTTGACAATCAAGGCCATGTTTTCCTAAGTCTCTTACATCACTTGGTGAAGACAAAGTGTCTAGTGTAATACTTTTTATTTTTAATCTTTTCGCACTTTTTACTTGGTTATGTATTAATGACTTTAATAACTAGTTTCTTATGTTGAAGGTGATTTTTCCTTATCGTTTGTCCGTGGTGTCTTGGCATTATTTTACTGTCTATATAAAATAAAAGATTTTCACCATTCATATCTCCACGGTCTATATGGAGGTATGTTGGCTACCTGGTCGGGGGTTAAGGGAACGGTTTGGTAAAAGTCTTGCCTTGTTCAGTGTATAGATCCTGCAAGGACCTGGGTCAAATTTAGTAGGACCTCCTTCAATACTTAACGGTATTGGATGGCGGGGGTCCAAACTCTTTGATCCCCTCATATGTAAGCTACTATTAATACTTTAATCCGGCTACTTAGGACTGTATCCCTGCTGACTCAGACTACTTAGCCGAGGGTAACGTCACCTTCAAAAGAGGGGCCTACCATAATATGCATTAATAACTTAATTAATTATCTTTCAATAATCCGACCCTTTAGGATTGTATCCTTGCTGACTCAAACTACTGGGTTGAGGGTAACGTCACCTTCAAAAGAGGGGCCTACTACAATAACTAAGATAATCTCTTAAAAAGTGCAAAAGTGCGGAAATAATCAAAGGTTACACTATACATGAGTCGGAGCCAAGTGATTCATCTTGTCTATATGTTTTTCTTTTATTTTTATTTTCAGCATTTTAGTTAGTTTTTATTTTTCTTAGTTTAAAACCTTTTTTCTAAACTTTTTGATTTGATTAGACGTTGAGGATAAACCGGTACTAAAAGCTATTGTGTCCTTGGACGACCTCGGTATCTTACCAACACTATACTACGCTCACGATGGGTGCACTTGCCCATATGTGTGTTTAGTGTTAGTAAATATCGTGTTTTATAAATTTAAAACTTGGCTAAAGAAAGTGTAAAAGTGCTTAAAATATACTTAAATTTATATACACACTTCACACACATCAGTTACATCCTTTGGAGGATAAGTTTTTTCTCTGTTCTCCTTTTTAACTGTTACATCAGTAGTAGCTGGAGTAGTTTGGGGAACTGAAAAAAAATGGTAAGTATTTTAGTTATATATTTTTATCATGTTGTTGTTATAAATAATACTAGTAGTGATACCCGTGTGCAAACACGGGTGGTTTTTAGAAATTCATGCATACCACATTTTAATAGAAAATATAGATAGGTGTATAGATATTGTAATTTCTAGTTTAGTTTTTATTTTGATTAATTAATATTAAATTAGTCATGAGTTATTCTCACAAATCTTGCATTTTGATGCATTTGAACTCTGATTTACAACTAAACAAATAACCAGCCTAAACAAATAATCAAAAGTAGTCACTACCTTTCATCATAAAAAGCGAGAACTACTATTTTAAATAGTGATATCTAGTTGAAAGTATGCGCAAACAAATGTTGTTTTTAGAAAACCATTCATACCACATTTTATTAAATAACGAATCACTATACAATTTTTAGAATGGAATTACTTTCTCAATGTTCATATCTGTTGGAAATGTGTTTATCAAACTTCGATACAGATGTTGTAAAACATCAAACAAACTTAAAATCTTTACTTTGAAAAAAAATCAATAGGATTTAAATACAACTTGACTTTCAACAAACATTAACTACGATCACACGATCACCTGCCTCAACAACTTTCACCAAAGCCCAATCAAGAGTCTCTTACCCAACAACATCTCCTTTGCTACATGTTGTGTCCTGGCTACATATGCTGCTGGAAACAATGTCGCAGCTGCTGATCCAACAATCTCCCTCTAGAACAGATAATGCCAAAACCTTTGTTATTGCTGATCTTTATTCCTCATCAACAACTCCCTGATTTTCCCTTTGAATTGTAGTTCAAAGTTTAGAGAGTACATGTCTTCAAAATCCCTTTCAAGTTCAAGGTCCAACAGATCTTGGAGATCATATGCATCCAGACCATATGCACTCAACATATTAAGCTCTTGAACACTACCATCTGATCTAAACAGAGTCAATTCGTGGGTTTCTGAGGATGACTTCCACTTTACAATTTTTGGATCAGTTGGTTTTCTAGGTTGAAGTTTTATCGATGATGAGTTTGGTGATTGTGGCCTGCTAACAAGCTTTTCAACTGTTTCTCTTAGTTTGGCAGCTAGTTTGGCAGCAGCAGCATCTGTCTGAAAAACAAGCTGGCATCTAATTCCCTCTTTTCTGATTCTTTCAAACTTATGCTCATCATCCTCATAAGTCTGCTTTTGCCTCTTTACTTATCTTGTGGCAGCTATTGATAAAGCAAACACTGAGGGTAGCTTTTTGGAAGTTTGGGTCTGTTGAGGGATGGAAGCTGTTGGAAGATATGCTGGCTTTTGGGGAACTAAAGGATCTTTGGCTCTGAATTCTTCTAGCCTTTTGTAGGTCTCAACTATCTTGAGTTCAGACTATCTGGCACTAGATATAGCAGTACCATAATTTGCAGCCATAAGCTCTCCTCTCATTCTTTTAAGTTTCAATGCCTTATCTGGATTAACTTATTTTCCTTTCTTCCAATCAGGTGGAGTAGGCTTCACTAAAGGATCATTGAGCATTTTGGTGATTCTTTCAATCTCTTATCTGAGAGCATCTGATGACCAGTCTTTAAATTGAGCTCTGGTTGCCATGTATGGTTTGTAACGCATGATGTGTTCAATGTAATCTCCTCTTATTTCCTTGTCTAGGTCAGCAGAGATTGCCTTCTCTGACATGGATTTGCTCAGGTCCTTTGCATAGTCCTCAAGTTTGCTAACTTTGCTAAGCTCATGTGACAAGAGACCCTGAAACTTCCTGTCATCCATCCCTTTGTTATTCTCTTTTGCAATGTCCTCAGCCTGTTTTGCATTCATCTTTAGATAACCATCTAAATTTCTAGGCTGTTTATAACCATATAGAGATGAGAAGGATCTTTGTGTTGCATCCTCTATTGTGAAAAAATGATTCAATTTCACCTTTGACAGTTTGAATTTCTAGAGGATACTGAGTAGCCAAGGGAATGATTAATGGTAGTGTAACCAAGGGAATGATTGATGGTAGTTACAAAGAAATGATGGCCAAGTTCGGATACCAATTGTTAGGATCTGATTAACCAATTCAACAGGATTTGCTGGGATCGAATTTGATTGACCAAGTTCTGATACCAATTGTTAGGATCTGATTTTGATTTTTGTGACAGTTAAGATGATAACAATGGAAGAAGATAAAAAAGAAATGGAAATATGCAGTAGAATAATAATTTTTTTTTCTCATAACAATGAAAAGAATGCTTTCATCTATCATGATTTTATAAAGATTGCAATTACAATGTTTACGTGTGCATGAGAATTACAAGCATCTAAGCGGACGTCACCTAGACAACAACATCTAATAGCCTAACAACCTCCCAACATCTAATTACCACCAACCACCACCCCCTCCTCCCGACAATGGGGTGTTGTTGGAAGCCATAGAGAATGACTTCCAAAACATCAATGAACAAAATTGCAAGCTTCAAGAGCCGAGATAACAAACGTACAAGCAGAGACTACTGCCGTTGTTGAAGCTTCGAGGTTGGTTGTGTAAGCTTTAAGGGTAGACGTTGAGGGGCAAATGAACGACATGCGTCAGTCACTCGCTTGTTACTCAATATCCATGAATAACGTTTTCAGGAGAAGTGGGGAAGCTTGGCCCGAATGACCCGGGGGGGGGGGGTCGGAAACGTATATACCTGAAAATTTATTTAGAACCGGGGGGTTGAAAACGTATATACCCAAAAAATTTATACGAAAACTACATATATAATACTACTGAGCGAAAAGTTCGGAGGGTCGGGCGCCCCCTTCCGCCCCTTCTATATTTCGCCCCTGTTCAGGAGATAAAATGTGATATGTTTAGGTGGTTTAAAGTTTTTGAAGTTTGATGATAAAAAACTGGGTTTGAATGTTAATTAATGAAGAGTGATTTTAGTACTCTTAGTAATATTTTATTATTGTTTTTGTTTAAAGATTGCATTTGCCGTCGTGTTACTCATCATCGGCATCGTCTGTCGTTTAATAACAACAATCCGCCTTAAAATTTCGGTTAGTGACGTGTGAGTTTTGAATCGTGTTGAAACGGTGAGTTCATGATGTAGCTGGTGGTGCTGTCGCCCCCGGCAAGATCAGTGACGGTGAAGTTGTGCGTGAGCGCGTGGTTGAGTGACATGGATTAGGTTAGGAAAAAATTGCCGCCGTTTGGAATAAGTGACGTGGAATCTGCAATTTTTATTAATATTAAAAACAATTGAAAAAACTGTAAGAAAGTTTATTTAGATATCAGTGTTTATATAATTTTTGATAACCTGAAATAAATCTTTTCTTTCATAAATTCCTTCTTTGCACCAAATATTACAAAACATCGGTAACGTCAATTTTTATTTACAATATTCAACTTTTTAACTCCTAGTCGAATAAGGTATAAATGATTTAAAAGCGAATGCATTTATATATAATATTTAAACTTAAAACTTTTAAATTCGGAAAATATTAATTATTCTAAAAACATAGTTAGTTACGTAGGTTGAAGACAATCAATTTCATATTCAAATTTTAGATAAATTCTTTAGATGTTTTAACAAAAAAAATTTACAAGTCATATTCAAATTTTAGATAAATTCTTTAGAGGTTTTAACAAAAGAAAATTTATAAGTGTGCAAGAAAAAAAAATTTAACATGGAATTTAACGCTAGTCTCCACACGTGTTCTTTGGTGTCATACGTTGGTTATATATTTTTTATTCTTAAAAAAAGAATTCAAAAAGATGAAATTGTTTAGTAACTTTCGTGAGAAAAAAAAAACGGGAGGCTAATTGCTTTTTATGTGGAAAAAGTTGTTGAGTGACTTTTGCGAGAAAAAACAAAAAGCATAGTATTTTATATATGCAAAAAATTGTGAAGTGACTTTTGTGAGAAAAAAATAGAAAGTATTTTTATGATATTTGCCCAATTCAATAAGGTAAATTTTATAGGTTTACCTAAAACGGGTCAAACATCTTATTAGAATTAAGGAATCCGTTTTTATTTTAGGAACTCTAACATGATGAGCAGGGGCGATGCTTTGAAGGGGCCAGGAGGGGAGCCCGCCCCGCCCCCCTCCCCCCCGAACTTTTCGGCCAGTAGTGTTATATATGTAGTTTTCGTATAAATTTTTTTGGGTATATATGTTTCGACCCCCCCCCCCCCCCCCCGGTTCTATAGAAATTTTTTGGTATATACGTTTTCGAACCCACGTAAAAAATTTCAAGCTTCACCACTGATGATGAGGTTTACCTCAAACGGGTCAAACAGCTTATTAGAATCAAGGAATCCACTCTTATTTTCGGAACTGTAGCATGATGAAGCGGGTCCTAAAGTGTAAGATGAATACGATTAGAAAATGAACTCTCAAGAATAGTAAAGAAAATAATGAGTCGCGTGTTTACGTAGATGAATATTACAACGAGTAATTAACTTGATAGGAAGAACATACGAAATAAAAATGACTCACCATTGGAACTTCCAAGGATTAAGGTAGCTGCTCGAACCATCTTGTGAGTATAGTAAGTACATAAATATTGTATTTATGAACTCTTAGGGTGATATGCAATTGTGTTACATACACTTCATTCATTTTTGTTGTGTGTCATGCGAACTTAACTTCTTATTTACATGAATCCAATATGTGTAAAATAACTTATGGTCAAAAGTATGGAGTAAAGTATTCATTTGATTGATGTTTATACACTTATATAGAGAGAATTAGGGATGAGATCGAAACTGGACCCGTACTAAACCGGTAATGTACAACATAGTACTGATAGTGAAATGTAGCTAAAAACAAAACCAAATATTGTACCTCATATATTCGGTCGGTATCACTATGGTACGGTACCGTTAAAAGTCACGAACAAATACTGTACCACATTTATGGTACCGACACTGAATTTGGCTAAATTCAAAACAGACACCGTACTGTATATGTTCGATCGACACGGATATGATATGGAACTGGGATGGCATTGGTATGGTATGGTAGTGGTACTTGATATCAAATTTCTCATACCTATAGACAATTAGTCTCAAAGGAGTTGTTTGATATTAAATTGAATCTATGATTCAAAACTGGAGTTTAAAAAGGGAGTTGAAACGAGGCCCTTGAACCTTGGAGAAGAATCAAACAATATTGTCTATATGCGTGCTAGAAACGTTTATAAGGCCCATTCTAACCTTCGTCCCTGGCTGGACATGGTATATAAACAAGTGATAGGGAGGAATATGCAGGGGAAGTGTATACGTATTATAAGTCGCTCCAAGGATTAGTACACGATTGCCACTACCATACATTGTGTCTTAATTTTCTTTATGCTTTCAAAAGTTTCGTGTAATCTTTTCGTGGGTGTACTTTCTTAGCATAGCTAACGTGTGTAAATATGTATACTCTAACATGTGCGTCTTTTGTAGACAAATCATCTTATTTGTAAATTATAAACTAGAGTTAAATGCCATTTTAGTCCTTTTGGTTTGGGCAATTTTGCCAGTTTAGTCCAAAGGTTTCATTTTTAACCTGTGGGTCCAAAAAGGTTTCACAGTTGCCATTTTAGTCCACTGGGTTAACTTCATCCTTTTTTTCTGTTAACGAGAAGGCCAATTCGGTCATTTTATATGGCTGAATTGCCCTTTTAGTTAACAGAATTACATACAAAATGACCAAATTGGCCTTCTCGTTAACATAAAAAATGGATGAAGTTAACCCAGTGGACTAAAATGGCAACTGTGAAACATTTTTGGACCCACAGGTTAAAAATGAAACCTTTGAACTAAACTGCTAAAATGGCCCAAACCACAGGGACTAAAATGACATTTAACTCTTATAAACTATGAAAAACTTAAATATTTTGCTTATAGTTTTGGATAAACTTGGTAAGCATAAAAGTTATAAATAAAGATGATTTTATAATATGATGTATACTTTGTAAAAATTCCGGACCATACTTCTGCAAACGTTTTATTGTAAGTTATAAGACCATGCGTAGTGGTTGGGATGAATAATGCCCCACCCTTGGGGCGGGATGAATAATGCCCCACCCTTGGGCGTTGTCCGCTACATGTTGTCCTAGTCAGCAAATGGGCGTTTTTCTAAAATGGGTGTAGTGGGGATATGGACATTATGTTAAAAGGTGTGTAAATAATTAAAAAAAAATAAAAAAAACCATGAAAAAAATTGATTGGCCAAAGAAGGAGGGGTTAGATGTGATTGGTCAAATGAATCCCCCATCCGCGTGCTATATTCCACGCTCCAGACAATTTTCCTCGAAAAAACGCCCACGGGGGCCGGCCTTGGGCGTGCTTTAGGCGTTGTCGGGCTTAAAAACACCCCAATTTTAACGAGTACGCACGGTCTAAGTGTAAAATGTTATAGCACTCTGCTAAGAAGTGTGCTAACGTGGCTGCTTAGGAACCGTCGGATCTGAAACACTTCTAGTTTGACGGGTTTTAACCTTTAACTTTTTTATTGTATGTTTTAAATACCAGATGCAGTTAGTGGTGTTAATTGGTATTTAATGACGAACTTATCCTTTTATCAAGGTTGGAGAACTCGCTAGTTGCTAGTCGGCCGGTGAGGTGGGGAATAGCGACTACTCGGGATTACTTGGGATTAGTCGGGATTAATCGGATCAGGTTTTATATGTAATTTTCAGTTTTATGTATACATATATACATTTTTATAGGTAAATATTTTAAGTAGCTAGGTTTTAACTCTTACTCAACTCATTTTTTTAAGTATACAAGATTAATTGTTGGAATTTACATGGTTTGGTTGGAAACTAGCTGGAATTTAGAGGTTTTTGCCGGAATATACAGGTTTTTTGCCGGAATCTGGCCGGAATCGCCGATTTTTGGCTGGCCTACTAGGTCCGACTAGGCCCGACTAGTGATTAATTGACTGATTAACGAAAAATTACTCAGTTACTGACCAACTAGCGATTAATCACCGACTAGTTGCCGTCTAGACGGCGATTTTTTACAACACTGCTTTTTATTAAAGAAAGTGATACTAAGCTTGGTTTTCAATATTACAAACTTACAATAGGCCCCTTCCACATTAATTAAAATACCATTTAACCTTATGCTTTTCCAAATGTTTTTTTTTTCTATTTTTTTGCCAATCACATGTTAACACGTAACCATAAGATTTTTATTTTTACCTTTTCTTTTCGTTTATAACTTTCAAAAGATAATGTTTTATAAAATTTGAATATATTATTGTAACATGCTTATTAAAATAAACGTTTGAATATATGCTTTGTTCAAAATGGAGGTGCATTTGTTAATGTATAAATTTTCTAATCACCTATGTACACTCCATTAAACTTGTATGCATATTGGACATCGTTAAGGAAAGGGAAAAGATATACATACACCCACAAAGAGATAATTTAACACCATCATCATAACAATAATCTGACATCGTTTGACGTGATTAGGGTGAGAATCAAATAAAAACCTGTTTTGTCTAGGCACACTAATTTTTATTTTATTTTTTTGGTCATCGGCTCAAACAAATTCCAACTGAGTTTATTCTAGTGTCTTTAAAACTGGTTCATCGAGATCACCGCCTATAAACATATAATCATCACAAAAGTTGTTATATCAATTATGTAGTATTAGAGTACACATTACAAAAAGTTATCATATCAAGTATTAGAGTACACATTAAACATGATTTGAACTTACTCTATTTGTGTACTCTCACCTAACGTCCCTTGTTTCTGTTGGATATTTATGTCCGGTTCGATAAGTCAACGCTGCCGACCGGGTATTGACCCGTAAGAGTTACACCGTGGTCAACGAACTAAAATCCACTTAACTGATTTAACTGGTAATTACGAACGATACGCGGGTATTGAACTGAGAAACGGGTTCGTAAATCGGGTGGGACAAGAATTATCTTGTATCGCCATTTGGCACGCACCTAGATTTCGGCCAATGACCTTTCATGCAAAAGGATCTCCACCACTTGGCCTACATGCAAAGAATGTCCAATTGCATGGCCACCATGTGTTGAGCATGCATAAAGGATCAAAGTCTTTAGGGTGTAAGGAGTGGTTAAACACTTTGGAGTGGCAAACCAAAAAACCGACCAATCAGAGCGCGCCATGTCAATCAGTCAAAAGTGTTTAAACTTTGGTGAAAAGTGTTGGCAATGGTTTAGACACTTGGTGAAGTGGTAAACTATTTTTTTTTTAAAAGGAAAAAGTTGTGATTGGTTGAGATAGGAATGGACCCCACCCACAATACCCCCTCTCTCTCTCAATCACCTTCCCCGCATCGGTGATCCTCCCCCGATTCTTGAGTTGTTCGGCAACGGCAAAACCTCGGCGACGGTGTTTGCCGATCGGCAAAAAGGTTTGCCGAGGTTTGCCGCGTCCCACTCCGCACACCCTTATAATGGAAGTGTGTGTGGACATGGAGAGGTTGCAAGAATTAACAAACAAAACTCTCATAACAACCATAACCACCACCGGTCCCAACCGCCTTAGGTAGTCCGCCGCCGCCACCGACGCCTCGCCGGCCCACCCTGCCGCCGCCGCTCTCCGCCTGTTGCCGCCGCTTGCACCGCCGGCCACCACCGCCGAGACCCAGCTCACATTCGCGTATCTCTCGTTCGTGTAACTAGCACTCGTTCGTTGAACCTCGGTGTCTCAACCGGTTATTCACTAACCGAAGGTATATCTAAACCCCCTATGGTTGATGTTCTATTTCGTGTTTGCATGTTGGTGATCTTGTTCCATTACGGGTGTTCCTTGGTATAAAAATATTCGTGTTATTTTGCTACATTCGCTTCCGTTGCCTAAATGTGTATATAGTTTTAACTAGTTAAAGTTTATTTTGAATAACCTATTTCTACATGCATTCTTTTGACCGGTTTCGATTTGCATGTGGTGAGCATCGGCTCTGATACCACTGAAGGATATCCATGGTATAATTTTACTTTTATTTTATGAACCCAGTACATATTAAATATGTGTTTATTTTGTTACAAGGATTTAGTCAAAACATATTTAATATGTACCGGGTTCATAAAATAAAAGTAAAATTATACCATGGATATCCTTCAGTGGTATCAGAGCCGATGCTTACCACATGCAAATCGAAACCGGTCTTTTTTCACCGTAATAATAAATCACAAACTTTAAAAGTCTAAAGTTTTTTATTTATTTTTATCTTTGGGCTATATATATTTTTGGTCATATTTTAATTGTTAAATATTTGGTTGACCAAAAATTGTCCAAACATACTTTTGGTTATGTTAAATATGTAAATCGGGCCCGACCTTGTGGTTGTGTTTATATTTGGTTTTGTTCATGGTTTTGGCCCGTTTTGCGGCTCAAAGTTGTAATAGATTAGTTTATGGTTTTGGCCCGCTTTGTGGTTCAAAGTTGTAATAGATAAGGTTCTTTGTCTTTGTTATATTTACTTGTTAAATATTGTTGATTCGAAGACCCGAAGCAAAACCGAATGCCAAGAGGAGTCTTGGAGTTAGTGGGGTGGGAGTCGCTCAAGACAACATGATGCACTCAAGTCCATCCTTGTGGTTGTTTTGTGTTTTGTGACCGTGACCCCTTTGATCTTGCTACTTGGCTCTAGCAAGATCATATTCATGCCCATATGATTTACATATTCATTTTTGCTATTATGGTTGCCTTTTTATAAATGTTGTCACACTTCAACCTAATACCAAAACGCTTTCTTAAAAAGTTTTTTTTTTAAAATGAAATTGAGAAAAAGCAAGTTCTAGCAACTTGCATTTTTATAACCACTAGAGTTTTATAACATGTTTTTCTCACATCTTTAAAACTCATAAACTTAATAGTATTCACTATTAACTTTAATTGGTTATTCCAAGTCGCAACAAACTTAGTTTTATAGGTTATCTAAAACTAATTGTCCCGAGAGGTGAAAGGGTCTTTTTGGTTATGTCGCAAATTTAATACTTAAATTAAAACCGACTATAACGACCCTATTTGGTAAAAATTAAAATCAATGGTCTATGCCATCCTACTACTAGTAACACTTGGGGCATAATGCGAACCATCAGTGTTGGAGCCACAGCACGACACTTGGTGTCTAGTTTATCCTTCCAAGGTGCAAGGGTTCCGTCGACACATCCGACCCTTCCACATGTGACCGTTTTAGGACGACTATTACTTTTCTTCTCGTGTTGCGTGCCCTAGCCGTCTCGAGAACAAAAGTGGCATAGATGAGGCCAAACGTATCAATGCAAGGACAAAAGATTGTCCTCGCAGCCTCATAAACCCCGGGAGTTGTGTTTTTCTCACAATTGACAATCGTTGTCAGTCCGCTTGAACCTCTTGCTAATGTTGCATGCCCCAGCTGCCTTTAGAAAGAGCTTCTAACCGGATTCTCGCTCCTTATCATCTCACCTCACTAAATAAGGAAATACATTAAAAATACTAATTAAATAATTTTTGCTTAACAGATGTCATCTGAAAACAACTCCTCTTTTGCTCTCAAGTCCATACTTGAGAAAGACAAACTGAATAACACTAATTTTCTTGAGTGGCACCACAACTTGAGAATCGTTCTCAAGATGGCAAAAAGGCTTTATGTTTTGGAAACCCCGATCCCAACCGCACCCGAGAACAACATTGTGGTTGCGAAGAAGGCTTTCGACAAACATAAAGAAGATGCCATGGAAGTTGCTTGCCTCATGCAAGCCACCATGTCTCCAGATCTTCAGAAGAATATGGAAGACATGAATGCCTTCGACACGATTGAACAACTCAAGGGCATGTTTCAGAAACAAGCCCGTCAGGAACGCTATGACACCATGAAACAGCTCATAAGCTGTAAAATGCAAGAGGGTTCCTCAGTTAGTGCTCATGTCCTCAAGATGAAAGGCTACATCGACCAACTAAACAAACTTGGTTATCCTCTCCAAGATGAGATGGCTGTTGACTTCATTCTCAACTCTCTTTCCAGTCACTATGATCAATTTGTTATGAACTTTAACATGAATGACTGGGTAAAGACAGTGCCAGAGCTACTTGGGATGCTCAAAACGGCAGAGATGAACATTTCCAACAAAGTAAGCCAAGTGTTAATGGTTCGATCTGGTGGTGTTAAAAAGCCCAAAACAAAGAAGAAAAGTTATAACAGCAAAAACAAAGGAAAGACTCCTGTTGCTGCCAAACCTGCCACCAACAAGAGCAAGCAAGCTGTGAAAGCCCCTCTTCCAGAAGATCGGCAATGCTATGAGTGTAACAAGATGGGGCACTGGAAACGTAACTGCCCCGAGTATCTTGCCAAGCTCAAAGTGAAGAACGCTAATGGACAAGGCACTTCTTCAGGTATTCTAATATATGTTATCGAACTTTTCACTGTTTCAAGCAACACATGGGTATTTGATACCGGGTGTGGTTATCACATCATTAATGTCTTGCAGGAGCCTGAGAAGTGGAAGAAACTGAAGCCGGGAGACATGGAGCTCATTGTTGGCGATGGGAAAAGAGTCCCAGTTCTGGAAACTGGCACATTTAATCTTACATGTCCTTCTGGTCTTGTTGTTGTTTTGAAAAATTGTCTTTATGCACCTGGTTTTACCAGGAACATCATTTCAGTTTCGTTGCTTTTTGAACAAGGATTTAGATATGTTTTTAATGGTGTTGCTATTTCTGCTTATCTAAATGGTATTTACTATTTTGAGGCTAAACCTCGAAACGGTATCTATGAAATTAATGTTCAGCCTAGCAGTAACATATATCACCTTTCTAAATGTCAGAAAAATGGTGCTAGTGATTCATTCCTATGGCATTGTAGACTTGGCCATATAAGCAAGGCACGCGTAAAATGGCTCCAATCTGAGGGGATTCTTGAATCCACCAGAACGGACTCATTTGATGATTGCGAGTCTTGCTTAGCTGGCAAACTCACCAAGGATCCATTTACCCATGTTGGTGAACGAGCTAGTGATCTAATAGGACTCATATACTCAGATGTATGTGGTCCTTTTAGAACCATGACTAGGAATCACGAGAGATACTTCGTTACGTTCATCGACGACTATAGTCGATATGCTTATGTCTATCTCATGAAGCATAAGCATGAAACTTTGGAAAAGTTCAAAGAGTTTCAAAACGAAGTTGAAAACCAACTTAATAGAAAGATTAAAATGCTTCACTCAGATCGAGGCGGTGAATACCTCAGCTTGGAATTTCTCGATCATCTAAAGGAACGTGGAATAGTTTCACAACCCACTCCACCAGGCACACCCCAACTTAATGGCGTGTGTGAAAGGAGAAACCGAACCTTACTAAATATGATTCGATCGATGATGTGTAGAACAAATTTACCTCACTCCTTTTGGGGCTTTGCTCTTATGACTGCTGCTCGACTCATAAATCTAGCGCCGACCAAAAAGGTAAACAAAACTCCATATGAGATATGGCATGGGCATAAGCCGAATTTGAGTTACCTAAGAGTATGGGGGTGTGATGCTTACATCACAAGTGACTCTGATGACAAGCTCGACCCTCGAGGCGAAAAGGTTGTTTTCGTCAGATACTATAACCAATGCGGTTGTTACTTCTACCATCCTGATGCAAATACGATTTCCATCAAAAGGAAGGCTAAAAGGTTCCTTGAAGATGAACTTCTTAGTCGAGGAACTGGAAGTAACTTAGTAGATCTTGAAGAAGTTCAAGGACTACAAACAACCGTTGACGAGGTCGGAACGTCTGAATCACAACAAATTGTTGATACTGAATCAGACCCGAACACAAGCCTTCGCAGGAGCATCAGGACTCGTAAAGAACCCGATAGATACCTTTGGCATGTTGAGGGTTCAGAAGTCCTGACAGTAGCCGAGTCTGATGACGAGCCTACTAGTTACAAATATGCTAATTCTAATCCAGATTCTGCGAAATGGCTAGAGGCCATGGAAGCCGAGATGCAATCTATGCGTGACAATCAAGTCTGGGACTTGGTTGAGCTACCCCCCGAATCTCGGGCAGTAGGGAGCAAATGGGTTTTCAAAAGAAAAACCGACATGCATGGAAATATACAAACCTATAAAGCATGGCTCGTAGCGAAAGGTTTCACTCAAACTAAAGGTATTGACTATGATGAAACCTTCTCGCCCGTTGCTATGATCAAATCGATCAGGATATTACTTGCCATAGCTGCGTACTATGATTACGAAATTTGGCAAATGGATGTTAAACCCGCCTTTCTTAATGGACATCTTTCCGAAGATGTTTATATGGTTTAACCTGACGGTTTTATCGATCCAAAATATCCTAATAGGGTGTGTAAGCTAAATAAGTCCATTTATGGACTCAAGCAAGCATCTCGGAGCTGGAATCTTCGTTTTGACCAGAAAGTCAAAGAGTTTGGTTTTGTCAAGAACGAAGATGAACCTTGTGTTTACAGAAAGGCTAGTGGGAGTGCTATATCATTTCTCATCTTGTATGTAGATGATATATTGATCATTGGAAACAACATCCCCATGCTTAAGGAAATTAAACATTGGTTGGGATCTTGCTTCGCAATGAAGGATCTTGGAGAAGCTGCTTACATTCTAGGAATCAAGATCTATAGGAGTAGATCTAAGCGACTTCTTGGGCTAACTCAGAGCACATACATAGATCAAGTAATGAGACGCTTCAATATGGAAAACTCCAAGAAAGGAGGTGTTCCAATGACTAAAGGAACCGTCTTGGACAAATCACAAGCTCCCTCTGAGGACCGTGAGATAAAGCAAATGGAAGCAGTTCCATATGCTTCAGCGATTGGTTCTATCATGTATGCTATGGTATGTACTCGACCAGACGTCTCGTATGCTTTGAGCATAACCAGCCGTTACCAGCAGAGCCCTGGGATTGCCCACTGGATTGCAGTTAAGAACATCCTTAAGTACTTGAGAAGGACAAAAGATATGTTCTTAATATTTGGAGGAGTCAATGAGGAGCTCACTGTAAAATGTTACACTGATGCTAGTTTTCAAACTGATCGAGATACCTCTCGCTCACAAACGAGTTTCGTGTTCACTCTCAACGGAGGAGCTGTCTCATGGAAAAGCTCCAAGCAGAGTGTTGTAGCTGATTCCACCACGGAATCCGAGTACATTGCCGCATCGGATACCGCAAAGGAAGCTGCTTGGATGAAGAAGTTCATAACTGATCTCGATGTGGTTCCAAGTATCATGAAACCCATCCAGATATTTTGTGATAACACAGGTGCTATTGCTCAAGCCAAGGAGCCTAGATCACATCACAAAGCCAAGCACATTTTGAGAAAGTTTCACTACATACGTGAGATTGTGGAACGTGGAGACATCGTTATAAGCAAAATTGACACAGATCAAAACTTAGCTGACCCGTTTACTAAGCCAATGACTCAAGAGAAACATGACCGTCACATGGAAGCTATTGTGCTTGGATTAGCTAGTGAAATGTTTTGATTTAGTATTTGGATGTACGAACATCAAACAGTTGTATTCCTGTATTCATTTTGATTTACTAGTTAAATGCAATTCTTGAATCCTACAACTGTGTTCGATTTTGATACGTTTAATCCATGAATCTTGTATTCTAAATTATACGTAGTCGGTCAGACTCGTGGGAACGACTCTGAATTAAGACTATTCTGATTTTGGACTCAAGGAGTTGACTTCCAAATTCGCAGGCCTCATTGTGAATGACGCTAGATGTAACTCGCATCAAATCATCTTCATGGATCTTAGTCATAAGATGTTTTTGGTCTAGGCATACTCATTTAGTATCCTCTGACCTGAGATACATACTAGAACTTTCGTTTACTAAAGACTATTCTTTGATCAGTGTCAACCGCTGTCGCGTAACTGCCAGTCATAAAGGCATTGGTTGGGAATGGTTCTGAAGTTCAGTGGGAGTTGTATGTAGTCAAGATGGAATTCTGTACTCTTACATTATATGTAACAGTTAGACATCGGGGCGCCCTCGTTGATTCAAACTGGTGAAGTGAAAGGCCTTACCCAAACTTACTGTGTGTTTGATTGGACCACTTTGATTCTTGAACGAGAACGATAATGTCACACCCCGACTTTTCCACATGTCACCGGTGGGCCCGGTGGGGAGTATCGTGACGTGGTGGGCAACATAATAGTCAAACAACACAATATTTAATATGCACAGCGGAAGCAAATTGTAAGATATAATTCAACCGAATATAATGTTGTAATATCATGTATCACAATAGTCGATTGTTTATCCACAGACGGATCGAAAATAAAATAGAAACAATAATTCAACAGACTTTGACATCTAGAGCTTGCGAGACTTGAGTAATGATGCCTGGAGTAGCCAGCCTATTTCGTCTAGCACCTGCACTTAACCTTTTTGGAAAATACGTCAGTTTACACTGGTAAATACAACTCAACTGACTCGTTTTGAAAAGAGTTTGTAAATTGATTTGAATGCACTTCGGCACAAAATATCTTTATAACTTGAGACAATTATTTGTATATAATCTTGTATACAGATTTACTTATTTGCCGTCCATTAGCACCGGTTAGAAGAGCCGGTTTAAGTTAACTGACACGCCACAGGTATAATGCCCACAAGGTTCATTACTTTTCGTGGATTACCAGTTTTTACATAATGCATCTGTCAGGTGTACGCCTACACCCCGTGCTTAGGTCGTGGCCATTTCGTAAAATGATGCCAAGGATATCCGGGACATGGTCATTTAACCCCCAAGGGCCATACATCAAACAATACAGAATAAAGCGGGTTATGTAAATACATTAATCACAATCCGATTTAAATGACTACATACCCGACCAAGCGATACTTTTATAGTACCGTATCCCAAGCACGTATAGGGAAAATAAGTTAAGAGTATTCACCTGAGCAAAGTATCAATCAAATACAGCAAATGCAAGTACTTTTACTGGGCTCCTAATCTGGAACGAAGGTTTATAATAACCTATTAGATTTCTAACGGGTCCTTAATTAAGCCTTAGCTTAGACCGGTTAGTTTTAATGATACGGTTCGTACGCACTATTAAGCGAAGACCGGATAGAATGTGATTTAGACCCGGCAAGTTTGGAGACTTTCTTAATATGGGTATTTCATACACACTCTGGATTTTGAGATAAAACCGATAAGGTTTGACCCGTTTCGGCTAATTTATGTAAACTAGTTACATAATCCGAACCGCACGCGTAATAAGCGTAACGGGTAATAATGAGATCCATTTACAGGTTTCCTAAGTTAATATGCTCCAAATATGTTGTGACATCAGTAAGATATCATTTATTATGCCCGAAATGAATTTAAACACAAACTATGCCCCGTAGGGGTAGTTTGGTCATTTATAAGGTGATAAAAGAGTTTAAGTAATATCCTGAGTTACAGGTCTGATGTAATCAGCAAAGATAATCAATTTGCTAAGTTATATCAGTAGGGTAAAGTATATATGTGAAATTTATCAATTATAACCAAACTATGCACCGCAGGGGCATTTTGGTAATTTCACATAAGCCGAAAAGCTCAAAACTGAAGTCTGAGTTTATCAACCTTTGCTTACTGTTAAAATATTATAATTTGCCTAAAATATCAGTAGGTATCACCCTTGTATGTTTAAAAATAGTTCTAGTACATACTAGGCGTTAAAAACGCTTAATTAGGCGATTAGAGCCGTTTCCGGGTTCTATATAGAAATCTGATATTTTTATTATTCCAGGAGGTTTAAAATAATTTATTTATCATATCTAATCAGTAGCAAAAGGTTTGGAGTCGTTTAGATATGTAAAACTCATTTTATGGCCCGTAAGGGCAAAACCGACAATTACCGGATTAAGCCTACGACTATAAGTTATGCTCAGCCTAAAATTAATTAAAAATATTCAAAAATCCCAAAATAATATATTACATTAGTGGGTAAAGAGTTTGATATCAAAAAGTAGGCTTAACTAGGCTATACGCTAATTACGCCGTTTTATTAACATAAAGCTTTCATTTTACGCTAACGAGCATAACTCTTAATCTACACCTCAAACTGATGTCAAACTTTGCATACAAGTTTATATATCAGTAACTAAGGTTTCTACATTTTTACTTTTTCAAAAATCACATTTTAAGGTGAAAAGGGCATAATGGTCAACATATGAGCATTTAACGGAATCATGCGTATTAATCGGTTAACTAATGAACCGTGGTGTATAATCACAGAGGGTTATACTAGCATGTAACCTGGTCCAAATGAAGCTCTTAGGTATTTCTAAATCATACAAAAACGGGTCAGAACTGAAAGTCAAAGTAAAAGTCAAACTATGCGACTTTCGGTTCCGAACCGGGTCTTTACAGGAAATTGTCGGGTTGAACATGTTTAGACATGTTCTTACACTTATTACCAAGTTATATTACTGATCAAACAGGTTGTATATGTTCTACATTGCTAATTATGCATAAATTAGAATTTAAGGATCCTGTTGACTTTTTCTTAACAAGTTTGACCCGACATTTGACCTAGTTAGAGTGGGAATCAGGGGGAACCCTTTTGAGGGTTTATTACCCACATAATTACCAACTTATAACTACTTTTGATTCGACTAATCACTGGACCATTAGTGATTAATCTTAAAGTCAACCGTTAATTACGACGGTTTGACTTTTAAGCTAAAACTTAATTAAGAAAGGATTAGCAAACTTACTGAAGTCTAATGGTCGACTAGGAAGGCTTGGAAGGTGCTCTTGTGCTCCACAAATGGTCAGATTTGCAAGAATGAATGTGTGAAGCATGTTTGCAACTTAGAGGCCTTTATATAGTGGTTTAATCACCACAAAATGTTGACACACAAGTCTAACATGGACCATGAATCATCAACACATGTCCCTAAGTGTTTAGGGGGTGCCTAGGGGCCAAGAAAGATGTGGAAAATCGGATAAAAATCGATTGCAAGGCACTTAGCAGGCAAAAGCCCAAAGAACTCGGATCAGAAGGACCCTCGCGTGGCGCGAAGACCCCCCCCTGGGGCTTCGCGTGGCGCGAGGCCTCATCTGACAATATCTTCAACTTTTGATTTTTGTGTTATGGTCCTTGGCTCTTCAAACTTTGTTTAGACATCATTTTCTTGCACTTTGAGCCCTCCAAATTGATGTTTAGGGGCTTCAAGACATATACCCATTTTGTTAAGTCCCCGGTTAACTTTGTTGTTACCCGAAAAGTCCTAACTTTCAACGTTGACGCTTTAACCCCTCTCATACGAATTTGATCACAACTTGCTCATACGATGACGAAACTTTATGAAATTTATATCGTGCATTCTAGTGAGCATAATTAACCGTTACAAAGCTTCGGGTTTGTCAAAAGGTCACTCAGAGGTATAACTTAAACATGTTGACACATTTAGCCCCTGTAGTTTGTAATCCCTCACTTTTAGCTTCGTATGATCCATGATTTATTCGTTTGAAGGTATGAGCATCATGTAGGGTTAATATACAATATATTTATTCACTTTTGACATTTCGAACACGTATATTCACATACTTTTCATGTTTGTCAACTTTAGTCCTTCTATAATATTATTTCACACGTTTAAACATATGACACGTGTCAACATTTTATAGGACGTGAATTTTCGAGGTGTTACATCCTCACCCCCTTAAAATAAATCTCGACCCGAGATTTACTGAAATAAATAAGGGTACTTTTCTTTCATCGTGGATTCGACCTCCCACGTGAATTCGGGACCTCTACGGGCATCCCATTTGACCTTTACAATAGGTACATGCTTCCTACGAAGCTTCTTAACCAGTCGATCCTCAATCGACAATGGTTTTTCCACAAATTTCAAGCTCTCATCTATATGCACCTCTGTATGTGGTATAACCAGTGATTCATCAGCGAAGCACTTCTTCAGATTGCAGATGTGGAACACATTGTGAATTCCACTGAGCTCTTCTGGTAAGTTTAACTTATAGGCAACTGACCCGACACGTTCGATAACCTCGAAAGGTCCTATGTATCTCGGGCTTAGTTTGCCTTTCTTACCAAATCGCATCACCCCCTTCCAGGGTGATACCTTAAGTAACACTTTTTCACCTACTTCGAAGTGAAAAGCTTTACGCTTTGGATCTGCGTAACTCTTCTGCCTATCCCGGGAAGCTTTGAGACGGTCACGAATCTGGACAATCTTGTCCGTCGTTTCAAACACTATCTCTGGTCCTGATAATTGGACATCTCCAACTTCCGCCCAACAAACTGGCGTTCTACACTTTCTACCATATAAGGCCTCGAAAGGCGCAGCCTTTATGCTGGTGTGGTAGCTATTGTTGTAGGAGAACTCAATTAGTGGTAGGTGTTTATCCCAACTACCACCCAAATCGATCACACATGCACGTAACATGTCTTCCAAAGTTTGAATAGTACGCTCACTCTGACCGTCAGTCTGAGGGTGGTAAGCCGTACTGAAATTTAAACGTGTGCCCAAAGATTGCTGGAAACTCTTCAAAAAATGTGACGTGTATCTAGTATCTCGGTCAGAGATAATAGACACAGGTATGCCATGTAAGGCTACAATCTTATCAACGTACAACTGGGCTAACATGTCGGAGCTATAAGTCTCCTTGATGGGTAAGAAATGTGCTGACTTAGTCAGTCTATCAACTATAACCCATATTGTATCATTTCCTTTCCTTGTCTTAGGTAACTTGGTGATAAAATCCATAGTTACCATTTCCCACTTCCACGTAGGAAGTTCAGGATGTTGTAGCAAGCCTGACGGCTTCTGATGCTCGGCTTTGACTTGCGCACATGTCAAGCATTTAGCTACATAGGTGGCTACAGACTTCTTCAAGCCTATCCACCAATAGTTTGCCCTTAGATCCTGGTACATCTTATCAGCTCCAGGATGAACGGAATATTTGGAACTATGGGCTTCCTGGAGGATGACATCTCGAAGTCCTCCATAAATTGGAACCCATATCCGTCCATTCAATCTAAGAATTCCGTCTTTGCCAAGAGATAACTGCTCCTCGGTTACTCCTAGCTTTTCATTAGGATAGTTAGCTTCTAACACAGCTTCTTTCTGCGCAGCTAACAACCTTTCAGTCAAACTGTTCTTTATCTCCATGCGCTTGGCATTGATTCGGATGGGTTTCACCCTTTCCTTTCGACTCAAGGCATCGGCGACCACATTCGCCTTGCCGGGATGGTATCTGATTTCACAATCATAATCATTTAAAGTCTCCATCCAACGGCGTTGCCTCATATTTAAATCCTTCTGATTAAACAGATGCTGAAGGCTCTTGTGATCAGAATAGATCACACATTTGATACCATATAAATAATGCCTCCACAGTTTTAGTGCGAATACAACGGCACCCAACTCCAAGTCGTGGGTGGTGTAATTCTTTTCATGCACCTTTAACTGTCTTGAAGCATAGGCAATAACCTTGCCTTTCTGCATAAGCACACACCCCATGCCAGTGTGCGATGCATCGCAGTAAACCACGAATTCTTCTATTCCATCTGGCAATGTCAGTACTGGGGCGTTGCTCAACTTTTGCTTCAGAATATCAAAGGACTCTTGCTGCTTAGGGCCCCAAACGAACTTTACCTTCTTCTTAGTCAAGGACGTTAAGGGTGCAGCAATCCTTGAAAAATTTTCAATGAAGCGCCTGTAATATCCTGCCAATCCCAGGAAGCTACGAATCTCTATAGGCGTCTTTGGCTCTTGCCAGTTCATAACTGCTTCAACCTTAGCGGGATCCACTTGGATACCTCTCTCACTAACCACATGTCCAAGGAATTGGACTTCTCGAAGCCAAAATTCACACTTAGAGAATTTGGCATAAAGTTTCTCCTGATGTAGAAGTTTGAGAATACATCGAAGGTGTTTCTCATGGTCAGCTTGGTTCTTAGAATAAATGAGGATGTCGTCGATGAAAACGATGATGAATTTATCTAAGTATGGCTTGCAAACGCGATTCATGAGATCCATGAACACGGCAGGTGCATTAGTGAGCCCAAAAGGCATCACTAGGAACTCGTAATGACCATAACGAGTCCTAAATGCTGTTTTGTGCACGTCTTCATCTCTAACCTTCAGTTGATGGTAGCCTGACCTCAAGTCAGTCTTCGAGAAATAACTTGCCCCTTGTAATTGATCGAACAAATCGTCGATTCTGGGCAAAGGATATCTATTCTTTATCGTGACTTTATTAAGCTCGCGATAATCGATGCACAGACGCATCGATCCATCCTTCTTCTTGACAAACAAGACTGGTGCTCCCCAAGGAGACGAACTCGGTTTGATGAAACCTTTGGCCAGCAACTCATCCAGTTGCGTTCTTAATTCCTTCATTTCCGTGGGCGCCAACCTATAAGGTGCTCTAGCAACTGGAGCTGCTCCAGGGATGATATCAATCCTGAATTCCACTTGCCTATCTGGTGGCAAACCAGGTAGTTCTTCCGGAAAAACTTATGGGTATTCAGAAATGACAGGGATGTCTTCTATCTTTGGTTTCGGCTCATCAATAATCACTCGTGCCATGTAGATGACACAACCCTTCTTTAAACACTTGGAAGCCTTGAGCATAGTCACTTGCTCAGGCAGTCCATATTGGGTATCTCCCCGAATGGTAAGTGATTCACCAGACGGAGTCTTAATCACCACTTGCTTTCTGTTACAGACAATTTGGGCCTGGTTATGAGACAACCAGTCCATACCCAAAACTATGTCAAAATCGGCCAACTTAAAGGGAAGTAGAGATAGAGGAAAAGAGTGGTTCTTAATGGATATAACACATCCATCTAACACAGTTGAGACGGTTTCTATGGTGCCATCTGCTAACTCTACCTCATAATTTATACTCAAGGTTTTGACAGGTAAATTCAGCAATTTGCAAAACTTATGATCTACGAAAGACTTATCAGCGCCTGAATCAAAAAGTACCCTTGCATAGACATCATTGATGAGAAAGGTACCTGTGATTACGTTGTCATCCTGGACTGCTTCCTTTGCATCCATTCGAAAGACCCTTGCATTGGTCTTCTTGACTTCTTCAGGCTTCTTGGCATACTTAGGGCAGTTGGTCTTAATGTGCCCTTTCTCATTGCAGTTGTAGCATGTGGCATCTCTTATCTTCTTGCACTCTATCGTCTTGTGCTCTTTAGACTTGCATATCCCACATGCAGGTGCTCCTGACTTAGAATTGGACTCAAGTCTGCACTTTCCAAAGTGGCGTTTCTGGCAAGTCGTGCACTTTGGCTTTTCCTCTGTCCGCTGACTATTCCTTCCAGACCCAAACTTCTTAGAATCGGTGTTTCCCTTGTGCTTCTTCTCTGACCCTCGTGAGTTATCGTCCTCACGCTTCCTCTTACTTTCTTCAGATTTCTTTAGCGATCTCAACCTGACCGCATCTAAAGTAAGGGACAAAGAAAGATCAGCTGCTGACCTAAATGTAGCAGGTCTTGAAGCCTTAACACTGGCTTTGATTTCCGGGGCTAAACCCCCAATGAAGCGAGCAATTCGCTTGGGTTCTGGTGTTACTAGGTAAGGAACCAGTCTGGACAGGGTATTAAAACTGGTGAGGTAAGCTTAATAATCTAAGTTTGTCATCACCAATGATAAGAAATCAGATTCAATTCTTTCGACCTCATGTTGAGGGAAATAGTTTTCCATAATGAGAGTAACAAACTGCTCCCATGACATGTTGTAGAGCGGGATCTTCCCAGCAGCTTGAATGAGAGACCTCCACCAGGCCAGTGCCTCTCCTTTGAATGATTGGGATACATACTTTACTACATCCCTTTCAGCACAACCGCTGATGTCCACCACTGTGTCCATTTCATCCAACCAGGTCATACAATCTACTGCTCCTTTCTCCCCAGTGAAATCTCGGGGTTTACAGGAAACAAAGTACTTATAGGTACAAGACTTGGTACGTGGTTCGTTATCGAACATTATCTTCTTGGATGGAACACTGTGTTCATTTGATGAATGTCGATCATCATCCTTCTTTGGCTCCTCTTTCTTAGAGGGCGGCTTGTTATGAGGCTCTGAATGAGTTTTAGGGACAGACTTAGAGTGGGGTACAGATGAGGCTTTACTATTAGTCCCACTATACTCCCTGAACTGTTCCTCTACAGCTTTAGATATAGCTGTATCAATCAGTGAACGAAGTTCTCCTTTGGTTATATTAATCCTATCATTATCATCGCGGTTTTCCAAAGGATGACTATTTATCTCGTCAGAGTCAGCCATGTAGTCTTAGCTGCTACAAAAAGAAAAATAAGGGCAAGGTTTATTTAGAAGCCCTTACAGTACTATCGTTCTTAAACGATTTATTAACCATGCTTTTAATACACATTTTAGTTAATTTGTTAAATATAAAAATTTTTCAGGATCTTTATCATAATCCTAAATTATAAGTTAATAATAGCACAAAAGGCCTAGTCACGTAGACAAGTTTAATTTATAAGCCATGATTTCAGAGAATCGAGGCATTAAAGTTTGAATCAAAGTTCATTACCTTTTCTTGACAGGGAGTCGTAAGCTACCACTGTCTTTAGTCTCAGAGGACGTTAATCATAGCCCGTGGGCACTTCATCCATAAGGGATGATTATATAAATAAGGGAATTTTAGAATAACCCAATCAAAAATGACTTATGTGATTTTATCGTATCACACTTTGTCAAGCATGTTAATATGCTTTCATATGTTTAATAAGGATTTGAATCTCTTGAATAGGTTCTACCATCTTGGCCTTGTATGCGGTGACATTTAGGCTAGGTTTTACCTTTAAGATTCTTTTTAATATTTAACGCAGAACAATCCTAAATTGAACTATTAACAAGGATCTGAATCTAATTGTGGATCTACCATCTTGGCCCTGTCTTAATGTGACATATGGCTAGGTCTTGTCCTTTTTTAGATTTTGCCATTTTATTATAATGGTAGATCTTATAATATAGGAATGATATTTTTTAAACATATAATCGTTCCTTTAAAATTTAAACAAGTATATGATTGCCCTAAACGGGACTTCTAATAAAAAGAAAATGACTTGCCCATGCAAGGGCCAATCAGGAAAATAACAAATAAGTAATTAAAAGACAATGAAACGAATTTGGATTTGTCCTATGTTCTTGTCTAGACTCAAGAATGTGCAATTGTGTAACTGAGATTAAACACAAAAGACTAGTGTTTAATTCACTCAGCGTTGGCTCTGATACCAACCTGTCACACCCCGACTTTTCCACGTGTCACCGGTGGGCCCTGTGGGGAGTATCGTGACGTGGTTGGCAACATAATAGTCAAACAACACAATATTTAATATGCACAGCGGAAGCAAATTGTAAGATATAATTCAACCGAATATAATGTTGTAATATCATGTATCATAATAGTCGATTGTTTATCCACACACGGATCGAAAATAAAATAGAAACAATAATTCAACAGACTTAGACATCTAGAGCTTGCGAGACTTGAGTAATGATGCCTGGAGTAGCCAGCCTATTTCGTCTAGCACCTGCACTTAACCTTTTTGGAAAATACGTCAGTTTACACTGGTAAATACAACTCAACTGACTCGTTTTGAAAAGAGTTTGTAAATTGATTTGAATGCACTTCGGCACAAAATATCTTTATAACTTGAGACAATTATTTGTATATAATCTTGTATACAGATTTACTTATTTGCCGTCCATTAGCACCGGTTAGAAGAGCCGGTTTAAGTTAACTGACACGCCACAGGTATAATGCCCACAAGGTTGATTCCTTTTCGTGGATTACCAGTTTTTACATAATGCATCTGTCAGGTGTACGCCTACACCCCGTGCTTAGGTCGTGGCCATTTCGTAAAATGATGCCAAGGATATCCGGGACATGGTCATTTAACCCCCAAGGGCCATACATCAAAGAATACTGAATAAAGCGGGTTATGTAAATACATTAATCACAATCCGATTTAAATGACTACATACCCGACCAAGCGATACTTTTATAGTACCGTATCCCAAGCCTGTATAGGGAAAATAAGTTAAGAGTATTTACCTGAGCAAAGTATCAATCAAATACAGCAAATGCAAGTACTTTTACTGGGCTCCTAATCTGGAACGAAGGTTTATAATAACCTATTAGATTTCTAACGGGTCCTTAATTAAGCCTTAGCTTAGACCGGCTAGTTTCAATGATACGGTTCGTACGCACTATTAAGCGAAGACCGGATAGAATGTGATTTAGACCCGGCAAGTTCGGAGACTTGCTTAATATGGTTATTTCATACACACTCTGGATTTTGAGATAAAACCGATAAGGTTTGACCCGTTTCGGCTAATTTATGTAAACTAGTTACATAATCCGAACCGCACGCGTAATAAGCGTAACGGGTAATAATGAGAGCCATTTACAGGTTTCCTAAGTTAATATGCTCCAAATATGTTGTGACATCAGTAAGATATCATTTATTATGCCCGAAATGAATTTAAACACAAACTATGCCCCGTAGGGGTAGTTTGGTCATTTATAAGGTGATAAAAGAGTTTAAGTAATATCCTGAGTTACAGGTCTGATGTAATCAGCAAAGATAATCAATTTTCTAAGTTATATCAGTAGGGTAAAGTATATATGTGAAATTTATCAATTATAACCAAACTATGCACCGCAGGGGCATTTTGGTAATTTCACATAAGCCGAAAAGCTCAAAACTGAAGTCTGAGTTTATCAACCTTTTCTTACTGTTAAAATATTATAATTTTCCTAAAATATCAGTAGGTATCACCCTTGTATGTTTAAAAATAGTTCTAGTACATACTAGGCGTTAAAAACGCTTAATTAGGCGATTAGAAGCCGTTTCCGGGTTCTATATAGAAATCTGATATTTTTATTATTCCAGGAGTTTAAAATAATTTATTTATCATATCTAATCAGTAGCAAAAGGTTTGGAGTCGTTTAGATATGTAAAACTCATTTTATGGCCCGTAAGGGCAAAACCGACAATTACCGGATTAAGCCTACGACTATAAGTTATGCTCAGCCTAAAATTAATTAAAAATATTCAAAAATCCCAAAATAATATATTACATTAGTGGGTAAAGAGTTTGATATCAAAAAGTAGGCTTAACTAGGCTATACGCTAATTACGCCGTTTTATTAACATAAAGCTTTCATTTTACGCTAACGAGCATAACTCTTAATCTACACCTCAAACTGATGTCAAACTTTGCATACAAGTTTATATATCAGTAACTAAGGTTTCTACATTTTTACTTTTTCAAAAATCACATTTTAAGGTGAAAAGGGCATAATGGTCAACATATGAGCATTTAACGGAATCATGCGTATTAATCGGTTAACTAATGAACCGTGGTGTATAATCACAGAGGGTTATACTAGCATGTAACCTGGTCCAAATGAAGCTCTTAGGTATTTCTAAATCATACAAAAACGGGTCAGAACTGAAAGTCAAAGTAAAAGTCAAACTATGCGACTTTCGGTTCCGAACCGGGTCTTTACAGGAAATTGTCGGGTTGAACATGTTTAGACATGTTCTTACACTTATTACCAAGTTATATTACTGATCAAACAGGTTGTATATGTTCTACATTGCTAATTATGCATAAATTAGAATTTAAGGATCCTGTTGACTTTTTCTTAACAAGTTTGACCCGACATTTGACCTAGTTAGAGTGGGAATCAGGGGGAACCCTTTTGAGGGTTTATTACCCACATAATTACCAACTTATAACTACTTTTGATTCGACTAATCACTGGACCATTAGTGATTAATCTTAAAGTCAACCGTTAATTACGACGGTTTGACTTTTAAGCTAAAACTTAATTAAGAAAGGATTAGCAAACTTACTGAAGTCTAATGGTCGACTAGGAAGGCTTGGAAGGTGCTCTTGTGCTCCACAAATGGTCAGATTTGCAAGAATGAATGTGTGAAGCATGTTTGCAACTTAGAGGCCTTTATATAGTGGTTTAATCACCACAAAATGTTGACACACAAGTCTAACATGGACCATGAATCATCAACACATGTCCCTAAGTGTTTAGGGGGTGCCTAGGGGCCAAGAAAGATGTGGAAAATCGGATAAAAATCGATTGCAAGGCACTTAGCAGGCAAAAGCCCAAAGAACTCGGATCAGAAGGACCCTCGCGTGGCGCGAAGACCCCCCCCTGGGGCTTCGCGTGGCGCGAGGCCTCATCTGACAATATCTTCAACTTTTGATTTTTGTGTTATGGTCCTTGGCTCTTCAAACTTTGTTTAGACATCATTTTCTTGCACTTTGAGCCCTCCAAATTGATGTTTAGGGGCTTCAAGACATATACCCATTTTGTTAAGTCCCCGGTTAACTTTGTTGTTACCCGAAAAGTCCTAACTTTCAACGTTGACGCTTTAACCCCTCTCATACGAATTTGATCACAACTTGCTCATACGATGACGAAACTTTATGAAATTTATATCGTGCATTCTAGTGAGCATAATTAACCGTTACAAAGCTTCGGGTTTGTCAAAAGGTCACTCAGAGGTATAACTTAAACATGTTGACACATTTAGCCCCTGTAGTTTGTAATCCCTCACTTTTAGCTTCGTATGATCCATGATTTATTCGTTTGAAGGTATGAGCATCATGTAGGGTTAATATACAATATATTTATTCACTGTTGACATTTCGAACACGTATATTCACATACTTTTCATGTTTGTCAACTTTAGTCCTTCTATAATATTCTTTCACACGTTTAAACATATGACACGTGTCAACATTTTATAGGACGTGAATTTTCGAGGTGTTACAGATACTGATTGAACGCCATATGAGATTGATTCTGACCCATGTCTCATTGTTCAATTGATGTCTTTTACAGAAAGGATAGATGACAACGACTGCCATAAGTCTATTATCTTCAAGTAGCAAGCCATTGCTAAAGAGAAGATACCTTGGTTAGTGTCACACCCCGATATTTCCACGTATGACCGGTGGGCCCGGTGGGGAGTATCATGACGTAGTTGATGTCATCATAGTCAAACAACACAATATATAAATGCACAGCGGAAGCAAAAGATAAATATATTACAATCCGAATATAAAGTAATATCAAGTATTACAACGGGAAGTAAAGGATCCACAGGCGGATCAAAATAAAAAGGAAACAACTGTTCAACAGACTTTGACATCTAGAGCTTGCGAGACTTGAGTAATGATGCCTGGAGTAGCCAGCCTATTTCGTCTAGTACCTACACTTAGTCTTTTGGAAAATACGTCAGTTTACACTGGTAAATACAACTTAACTGACTCATTTTGAAAAGAGTTTGAAAATTGATTTGAATGCACTTCGGCAAAATATCTTTTATAACTTGGGACAATCATTTGTATATAATCTTGTATACAGTTTTACTTATTTGTCGTCCATCAGGGCCGGTTTGTAGGGCCGGACAAGATTAACTGACACGCCACAGGTATAATGCCCACAAGGATTGTATTCCTCTAAGTGGATTACCAGTTTTTACATAATGCAACTGTCGGGTGTACGCCTACACCCCGTGCTTAGGTCGTGGCCATTTCGTAAAATGATGCCAAGGATATCCGGGACATGGTCATTTAATCCCCAAAAGCCATACACCAAATAATACATATTAAACGGGTCATGCAAATACATTAATCACAATCCGATTTAAATGACTACACACACCCGACCAAGCGGTACTTTTATAGTACCGTATCCTAAGCCCGTATAGGGAAAATAAGTTAAGAGTATTTACCTGAGCAAAATATAATTCCAATACAGTAATTGCAAGCAGCTTTTACTGGTCTCCTAATCTGGAACGAGGGTTTTTAATAACCTATTAGAATCCTAACGGGTCTTTAATTAAGCTTAGACTTAGACCGGTTAGTTTTCAAAAGGAAGACACGGATCAACCGCATGATAAAGCGAAGACCGGTTTAGAATGTGGTTTTGACCCGACAAGCTTGTATGCTTGTTTAATATGGGTAACTTAAACACATTCTGGATTTTGAGACCAAAAAGATATGGTTTGACCCGTTTCGGCTAATATGTGCAAACTAGTCACATAAGCCGATCCGAACGCGCAAGAAGCGTAACGGGTAACCAAAAGAGTCATAAACAGGTTTCCTAAGTTAACATGCCTTAAATATGTTGTGATATCAGTAGGATACCTTCCATTATGCCCAAAACGAGTTTAATCTCAATTTAAGCCCCGTAGGGGTATTTTGGTCATTTTAAAGATTATAAAAGAGGTTATATGAAATTCTGAGATTTGGGTACGAATACATCAGTAAAATAACCTATTTTAATAGGTCATATCAGTTGGTAATAAGTCTTATGTGACAAAATGGTTTTAAACCAAACTATGCGTTTAATACGCGTAAAAAGCTATTTTAAGCGATTTCCGGGTTATACAGGAAATCTGAGTTTTCTGATCAGGTTATAAAGCTCAAAATACTTTATTTATTATATAAAATCAGTAGCAATTGGATTGGTGTCAAAATATTATGTAGAACTCATTTTATGACCAAAAAGGGTATAATCGGTATTTACCGAATCAACGCCATAACTTTAGGTTATGAGCAGGTTAAAAATAATTAAAAATCTTTAAAAATCCCAAAATATTATATTACATCAGTGGGTAAAAGGTTTGGTGTCAAAAATTGGGTTTAGATAGGCCTTATGCTAATTGCGCCGTTTAATTACTAAAAGGCGTTATAATTACGCTAATGAGCATAACTCCTAATCTAGACCTCCAACTGATGTGAAATTTTAGGGACATGTTTATAAATCAGTAATAAAAATTATTGTCCTTTCACTTTTCCAAAATTCTCGTTTTATGGTCAAAAGGGCATTATGGTCAACATTAGGCAATTAACGGAAACGTGTAAACGAATCGGACAAACAACGAACCAACCACAGAGGGTTATACTAACATGTAGCCTGGTCCTAAGGAAGCTCTAAGGCATTTCTAAATCACACTAAATCGGGTCAGAACTGATGTCAAAGCAAAAGTCAAAGTTTTGCGACTTTCGGTTCCGAACCGGGTCTAAACAGAAAATTGTCGGATCAAACAAGCTTAGACCAGTTATTATACTTATTACCAAGTTATATGAGTGATAAAATAGGTTACATGCCTTCTACATTGCTAATTACATGTTAATTTGCAATTTAGGCTTCCGTTGACTTTTTCTAGACAACTTTGACCCGACATTTGATCTAGTTAGAGTGGGAATCAGAGGGGGCCCTTTTAAGGGTTTATTACCCACATAATTACCAACTTATAACTACCTTTGATTCGACTAAACACTGAACCATTAGTGATTAATCGTTAAGTCAACCGTTAATTACGACGGTTTGACTTTTAAGCTAATAACTAAGTAAAACTCAACTAGGAAAGGTTAAGCATACTTACAGAAGTCCTAGGCACGATTAGGAAGGCTTAGGGTCTGCTCTTGAACTCCCAAAAGCTCCAAAAATGCAGATGGAATGAGTGATCACAATGTTGCAACATTGTGGCCTTTTATAGTGGTAAATCTCACTTAGATCATTGACAACCAAGTCTACCCTTGTTCCCTGATCATCAACAAGTGTCCTAGGGTCTAAAAAGCATGTAGGGGTCGTCCAAAGAAGTGGAAAATCGTTTTTAAGTCGGTTTAAAACTCAGAACAGCCAACAGCCAAATTTACTGTCGCTGGGCAACCCTTACGGACCGTAAGGGGGTGGCTTACGGTCCGTAAGCCTTTTGCAGGGGGCAAAAATTCTTGATCTTTCGGGCTTTGAAAGGGCAACTTAGGTAAAACGATTTTGGGACATGATTTATCAGTTTGGGGCCTCAACATCATGCTTGAACAGTTATATACCCTACCATTTTGCAATGTTTTCTTGAACTTTTAAAGAAAAACCATAAACGAAGGTTTATCGTGCATTTCTTCGTAGGATCTCACTTTTGCAAATATGAATCAATTATTGCTAGTAATTACCGGACTGAATGTAAATCAGATGTTTGAAATATATATTAGGGTCTTGGGATTCCTAACGAGGTCGTTCAGAGGTATAAATTAACATAACGACACTTTTAAATCATGCCATACATCTTTAACTAGGTCCGGGTTTATATCACTTTTGTCTTACATGACACGTGTCGTTATTTTATTGAACACGAATTTTCGAGTTGTTACAGTTAGTGACTTTAAAGTGTCATGACCTGTTGGGGGCATCTATGTGTAGCTAGAGCACCGCTGGCTGTCTGCGTTGAGGTCTTATCAGAGACCGTCCAAGTGGGAGCTGTTGAATATTTATGTCCGGTTCGATAAGTCAACGCTGCCGACCGGGTCTTGACCCGTAAGAGTTACACCGTGGTCAACAAACTACAATCCACTTAACTGATTTAACTGGTAATTACGAACGATACGCGGGTATTGAACTGAGAAACGGGTTCGTAAATCGGGTGGGACAAGAATTCTCTTGTATCGCCATTTGGCACGCACCTAGATTTCGGCCAATGACCTTTCATGCGAAAGGATCTCCACCACTTAGCCTACATGCAAAGAATGTCCAATTGCATGGCCACCATGTGTTGAGCATGCATGAAGGATCAAAGTCTTTATAAGGGAAGTGTGTGTGGACATGGAGAGGTTGCAAGAATTAACAAACAAAACTCTCATAACAAACATAACCACCACCGGTCCCAACCGCCTCGGGTAGTCCGCCGCCGCCACCGACGCCTCGCCGGCCCACCCTGCCGCCGCCGCTCTCCGCCTGTCGCCGCCGCTTGCACCGCCGGCCACCACCGCCGAGACCCGGCTCACATTCGCGTATCTCTCGTTCGTGTAACTAGCACTCGTTCGTTGAACCTCGGTGTCTCAACCGGTTATTCACTAACCGAAGGTATATCTAAACCCCCTAATGGTTGATGTTCTATTTCGTGTTTGCATGTTGGTGATCTTGCTCCATTACGGGTGCTCCTTGGTATAAAAATGTTCGTGTTATTTTGCTACATTCGCTTCCGTTGCCTAAATGTGTATATAGTTTTAACTAGTTAAAGTTTATTTTGAATAATCTATTTCTACATGCATTCTTTTTGTCAAAAAATGTTTTGACTAAATCCTTGTAACAAAATAAACACATATTTAATATGAACCGGGTTTATAAAATAAAAGTAAAATTATACCATGGATATCCTTCAGTTTCAATGCTAATTTGCGCCCCAGGTGCGCATGTAACCGAAATTAATAGCAAATCAATAGAGATCACAGACGACATTATCCTCATTGATTCCTCTTCGTCTCCTTCTCATTCTTCCGATTCAAATCATATTTCAAAACGGGAGTCGCATTAGGCGACAAAAATGCATGATTTCACATCCCTGATTCTAATCATATATTCAGATTTTTCTAAAATTCACCAACACAAGTTGTAAGAGAAAAACCAAATCACATAAAAATTATATAGGTTAAAAACGTACCTCTTAAAGTATAATGGGTGAAATTAAAAGATACGAAAAAAAATGCTATATCTCATATAAAATGAATAAAGGTAGTTAGTATCACCATCCAAGTTAATAATATATCTAACATGCTTCACTAAAACTTTTTAATTTATTCTATATTTTCATGCTCACAATATCATAGAACTTTATACATGAAGTTAGCGAGCTCAAGACACATGAAGTGTATCCAGTTTACATGGTTAGATGTATCAAGCCTATAGTTAAAGAAGGGGAAAGGATATACATACACCCATGGTTGTAAAACAAGGTTTCCAAGGCCGAGTACTCCCTGAGTAGTCGCTACAAGGTAGGCTGTCGAGGCGACTTTCTATAACTCCGCCTAATTACTCGGAATCGATCAAACGCGGTCAAACTCGTCCAAAATCGGATCTAGTAGGTCAATTCGGGCCGAGTTTGACTTAAAAAATAATTTATATGACTATCATATTAAATAATGAATATCATTTTCACGTATTTTGTTATAAATATTAGTAAATTTATGTTATTAGACATATATTTAATTTTCGAAAACTAATTTCTTTATAATTTAACATGTCCGAGTACTCCCCGAGTACTCTCCGCCTATGCCGAGTACTCTCAACTCCCTAGTCGACCGACTAGAGAGCGCCTAGCGACTTTTGCAACCATGCATACACCCATAAAAAGATAATTTAACGCCATCTTCATTACATTGGTTTGACTTCGTGTGTTGAGTAAGCTGAGATCAAATAAGAATTCTATTTTGTTTAAGTATGATTTTTTGAAATTTTTTATGGGTATCGCCTCAAACAAAATCCGATTGAATGTAACTCAACGGTGTGGGAATCGACTCATCGAAATCACCGGCTAAAGATAGATATAAAAAGTTGTTATATCAATTGGGGGGAAGGGGATATCATAAAAGTGTGTTTTGCCTAAGTAATCTAATAATGATTATAGAGATGACATGCAACACTCCTCATAACTAGGATAAAAAGGCATTTTGGTTCTAAAACACAAACTCTCACCCTTTTGTTTCTCAAAATATAGCACAAAAAATACAACAAAACACAAAAATCAAGTAAAATAATTCAGCATAAAAATGTTATACAATATAAAATACAACACAAATTTCGGATTTTTTAGTTGTCATTTTTAATATAGCAATACAGTTTTCAAATTAAAAGTAAAAAAATCTCAATTTTTTGGTGCAATTTTTGTATAAAATAATATCGTATAAAAATTATGAACGTTTAAAAAAATTGATTTTAAAAAAAATATATATATATTAGACAAATATGTAATTAGTTATAGTTTAGGAACTAATCATGTAACGTCGTGCCTATATAAACAAACTATGATGTAGCCCTAATCACAACTACTAATACAAACGCATTCACAAAATCTATTTACATAAGTGGCTATTTTAAAAGTAATTTTCATCATTCTTTTATCCTACATTTTCATTAGGCCGGAGGGTGTGGGGGCGCCACCCCTGCCATATCACCTTCTATAGCGCCTCGGGGCACTATCACACCACACCCACCACTTCAATTCGGGGCGCCATGCATGTCTCGCCAAGATGATAACAGGCTCCAAACGCGTTGAACTAGGATGAATGGTCAAAGTTGGTCGTTTGACAACGGTCAATTATTAAAAAAAACCCTTTTTAATTCAATTATATATATATATATATATATATAATTGTATATATATATATATATATATATATAAACCTATCCTAAACTAAATAACTCACCAATCACAACTAAAACACACACCAATCACAACTAAAAAATGTCTTCTTCGAGCTCCTCATCCGACGGTGTTCTTGACGATATGGTTATCGCAATTACGCAGGAGGCAATAAATTGTTTGCGAGAAGAAGCCGAATCCTCTGCATCGCGTACCAGACAACCGCCTCTTGAACGGGATCGGTTAGGTGCTCATGAACGTCTAGTGCAAGATTATTTTTGTGAAAATCCGTTGTACGATGATGGCCAGTTTAAGCGTAGGTTTCGTATGAGCCGACGACTATTCGTTAAAATTTCTAATGATCTTGCGGGCGAATTCCCTTTTTTCAAGCAAAGAGTAAGTGCAAGTCGCAAAGTTGGTTTCTCTGGACTACAAAAGTGTACAGCAGCAATTAGGCGACTAGCGTACAGCACAACGAGTGATGCGTGAAATGAATATTTAAGGATGTCGTCAAGAATGTGTCGTGAGTCTCTTGAAAAATTTTGTGAAGGTAATTTTTATTAACACTATTATTTATTATTTTTATTTACATCGTTATTATTTTTTAATTAACACTAGTTTATTAGGTGTTATCTTTATGTACGGGAGACGATATTTGAGGATGCCAACCGCAACCGACGTTCCACTTCTATACGAGGCCCATCAGCGCATACACGGGTTTCCTGGAATGTTGGGTAGTCTTGATTGCACGCACTGGGAATGGGCGGCATGTCCAACCGCTTGGAAAGGGCAACATCATCGTGGTGACCACGACGGTCCTACCCTAATATTACAAGCGGTCGCTTCTCAAGATTTATGGATTTGGCTTGCATACTTTGGCATGGCTGGTGCGAACAATGACATTACAGTTTTAATGTCCTCGAATCTATTCGACGATGTCATAGACCGGGTTGCACCAGATACTTCATTCTATGCAAACGACGTGGAGTATAAGTATGGCTACTATCTCACAGATGGTATTTATCCCGAGTGGGTGACGTTGGTAAAAACTCTTTCGTGTCCAGATGACGAAAAAGGATTGTATTTCAAGAAAAAACAAGAGTCAGCAAGAAAAGATATCGAGCGGGCTTTCGGTGTGTTAAAAAAAGATGGTCTATCATCGCCCAGCCGTCAAGGATAATTGAAAAAAGTAAAATGAGAAACATCATGTATACGTGTATCATTTTGCATAACCTGATATTGGAGGACTCGGGTAGAGCGTTTTGTGGAGACAGCTATGATGAAAGTAACCAACTGACGAACCCAATACTAACATACGCTGAGAAAGAAGATATCCGAGCGAAGATACGGGCTAGACACACACACCATAACCTTCGAGCCGATCTGACCGAGCACCTATGGTTTTATCGTGAACAAGGAGGAGTCGACACAGACGACGAGTTATAAATTACTTTGTAGTGGTTTTTTAATGACTTTGTTGTGTTTTTATTTTTTTTAATGAAATTATGTAGTGTTTTTATTTTTTTAATGAAATTATGTTTTTCTAGTTATTAAAATTGCCATTTAATTTAAAAAATTAAATATTTAAATAAATAAATAATTAGGTAATCATGACGAGGGCTCCATCCACACCCTGTAAATTAAAGGGGGGCATGATAAAGCCCCAGGAATGACGTGGCGCTGACGTGAAGCTTAGGTGGACTGATAAAGCCCCTTGGGGACTCCAACCACACTCTCTAGCCTTATAGTAATTCATTTGAAAAATAAAAGACGACGCGTTTTTTAATAACTTAGTTAAGGAAAATCGGTTTCTCATTTGACCTACCCATCATTTAAGCATTGGAGTACACACCATTGAAGTTGGCAGCCTAAGAGAAGCAAAGATTCTACAATTATATTAGGGAGATCATAATCGCAAGGAGTAAAACAAAAAAAAATGCAATTAAAAAAGGATTAAGATAAAATACAAATGACAACATAAATAAGAGGGGTAAAAAAGATTCTAGTAAATTGATCTTAAATTTAGAGGGTTGACATTAGTTTTAGGGAAAAGAAAATAAAAGAAGAGCATAAAAGGAATCCTACATATATTGACTTTCTCTTTCTACATACAAGACACACCTAATTCCTCATCAAATTTAAAATGTCCATAATTTTATCATACGACATTTGTTTTAAAAAAAATTCACCATAATAACAAGCATTTTTTTTTTGTCTTTAATATGAGTGTTAGGGGAGGATTTTCCATTCCTAAGGATCACGGATCCTCAAGTGCTGCTAGGATCATGGATCCTCAATTCTGTTTGAATTAAGGATCCTCAGCAGGTGTTGCAGGATCAGGATTCAGGATCCTTATTGTTATCCTTGTACTAACAATTGTCTACCTTGTACGTAAGCTTGTTTTGCAGGAGCAAAGGCATGGACCAAGTCTCATCGAAATTCCTGGAGCATATTCCCTCAATATTCCGCACGTGCTTGGCTCTTATGGACGTTATGGAGATCGTGGGGAGCTAGCACAATTTACGGATAGTTAGTTAGTTTAGTTATTTCTAATTTAAAATGGGGATAACAAGCTGGAGTGAGAACACTTAGCTAATTTTGGCATATACACACACTCTCGTAACATCTCTCAATCAGCTCTCAAACACTACTTGGCGATTTCATACATTTTTTGCACATTGCACACTAGTGATCCTTGTAACAAGCTTGTTATCATCCCGAGTTATAAACTTCTTTTGTTTAATCTTAGTTGGTGATCGGTAGTTTCCATCACCCGAGGTTTTTTATGCCGGAGATCAACTCTTGATCAAGGGCTTTTTCCTCGTATAAATCCTTGTGTCACTTGTTCATTACATTTCTGACTTATCCTTAATATTGTTCATTGATTCAAGCATCATACCTCACAACAAAAGATTTGGTTGCATTATCCTTGCTTGATTTTTGACCAAAACAGTTTGGCGCCCACCGTGCGGAAATTGGTGCTTCATTCCTTAGAAACTCTTGTTTTTGTGATCATTCCGGTTCATTACTACCAAGCAGATGGCTTCTTCGACAAAAAACACTTCCAGTTCAATGCCGGCAATGAGTTCTTCACAGGGCGTTCCTCCTTTGCCTCCACCACCTTCTGGATCCCAGAAGAATGCTGAAAATGCTGCAAAGAGACAAAGCCCCATTTTTCCAAAACCACCAACTTCTTCTGTTTCTTCTAATCCTACTACTAATGATCTTTTTACTCTGATTTTGCAGATGAGGGATCACATACAAGAGCAGGACAAAACCAACGAAAGGATCCTCCGGGAAATCGGTGACATCAAGAAACAGAAGAGATCGGGGGAGGATCACTCTCCTCTGATACCAAGGTCACTGGATTTCGACACTCTAGCTATAACTGCCCATCAATCTGCAGCCTTAGACATCTAGTACCAAACTGAACCATTGGGAAGGCGTTACGGAGCAACAACTATGAGTCAGGCTTTTGGGTCTCACTTCCTGTTTTGGTCAAAAATCAAGCACTGATAATGCAACCAAACTTTCTGTTGTGAGGTATGATGCTTGAATCAATGAACAACACTAAGGATCACTCAGAAATGAAATAAACAAGTGACGCAAAGATTTATACGAGGAAAAAGCCCTTGATCAATGAATGATCTCCGGCATAAAAAACCTCGGGTGATGGAAACTACCGATCACCAACTCAGATTAAACAAGAAATGTATTACAACTTCGAATGATAGTTAGCTAATTACAAGGATCACTACAGTGTAATGTGCAAAAAAGTGTGTAATCGCCAAGTGAATTATCAAGAGCTGGTGAAAGCAGTTGCGAGAGTGTGTGTTAAGCTAAAAATAGCCAAGTGTTTCTATTTAGCTCGCTATCCCGTTTAAAAATGGAAAATATCTAAGCTAACAAACATTCCGCATTTGGTGCAAGTCATCCACGAACTCCATAACGTCCACTTTAGCCATGCACGTGCGGAATAAATATGGAATATGCTCCAGGAATATCGCCAAGACCAAGTCCAAGCTCGTACTCCTGCAAAACAACTTCATATTCAAAGTAGACAACCGTTAGTATAAGGATCCTTAAGATGATCCATGATCCTGATCCTGCAACACTTCTGAGGATCACTAATTCAAATAGAAGTGAGGATCACTAAGCCCAACAGTAATTGAGGATCACTAATCATTCGAAAATCCTCCCCTAACAATTGCCCCCAAAATATAAGGAGTAATTTGTAAATAAACGAGTTATATTTTCTCGTTCTTATCAGCAACGAATCAACGGATAACTAGACGTTGTAGTCGGACTAGCCGTTACCATCCTGACGTCACTGAGGTGACTATCCTGCAAAATCATCATTATAAATTGAAGTTAGAGATAAGGGTTAGAGAGCAATTAAATTCGTGCGTTTCCTTCTTTAAATCTTCACTCGATGACTTGATCAGGTATTTCTCTTTCCTTTCTCTCTTCATCTTCTTTCTCTATCCCTTCTTTCTTCACCTTCTTCAAAATCGAGATGATGCTAAGATCCTCACCGGCTAAGGATCACAAGAAGGACAGCCCCTTGAAAAGCCAAGGGATCATAAAAGATTCTGCAAAAGAGCGATGCTGCTTCACTGATCCACAGATAGACAGAATCCGCCATTGTTTTCCGGCAAACACCGATTTCAAACCTTTTGACCCCACCGTTCTAAGTGACTACGTTTCTGAAACCTGGGTAGCTTTTCCGGTTACACCATTCACAATAGGATACTCATATCCTTTTCCAGATTTCACCCAATCCGTCTTCTCTCTCACCGGCATCTCCTACATTCAAGCGATGCCAATGATCTGGAGGGTCTTATATACCCTTGAAAGGATCATTGAACATGAAGGAATTGATCTGGGAATGTCGGAGTTTGCAGAGATGTATGACCTTGTTAGCCATGGATCCCATCGGTATCTACTCAAACACAAACTTGGTGAAGAACATCCCATCTTCAAAGCCACTAAGAATGACACCAACTGGAAACGGCGATTCTTCTTTGTCAGAAGGGATTCTATCCCTGATGGAAAGGATCTGCCAAGGAAGTGGACCACCCATGGTAGGATAGAGGATCCTTAGAAGGATCACCAGATGACCTTGTTTTTGTTTAAGGATCACTAACGTCCTTTTGTTTCTATTTTGCAGCTATTACTGTCGCACACCTCATCACAACATCTGCAACAAAGGAAAGGCTTGCCGCTTTCCGGAGACTTGATCCTGCAAGAAGATCATTTAAAACAAATACCCAGGATTCTCAAGAAGTATCCTCAGGTTCTGTCACTATGTCGAGTAAGTATCCTGTTTTTTACATAATTAAATGTTTAAATAAATAGTTAAATAGAAATGGGATAAGGATACTTATCTGTTTTGGGTGTGTAGGCGCTGGAAAACCTTCAAGATCTGCCTCCAAATTCAGTGTCACTGATCTTGACACTGTACGATCCTCAAAGAAAAAGTCTGCTGCTAGCCCCTCTGTCATAGTCCCCAAGACAACCACTTCAAAGGGAAGAGGTGGAAAGAAAAGGAAGACCTCTGAAGCTGACAACCTAGAAGGCTTGCCTCTGATCCGCCATCAGTTCCTCGAGTACTTTACTGATGTAAGGATCACTGACTTAGCTTAGTTATCCTACCCACTTGAGGATCAGGTGATCCTAAACTTTACATTGTCTTCTTTGCTGAAATTTGCTGAAATCGAGGACTATGTTGGGAACGTTGAAGAGCTTGAGGAGAAATACTCTGATCTCCAGAAAGTGGCGGTGCTAAAGGATCACAAGATTGCCTCCCTCGAAAAGGACCTCAATGATGCCAAAACTCAGGCGGTTGCAGCTCAGATCAATGTTGACTATGAGAAGCACGAGATCACGGAGGATGCTAAAGTCTCCGCTGCCATTGCCATGTACAAGACCAAGTTGCAGATGGCCCAAGAAGCTCTGGATCCTGACTTTGACAAGAGCAACTGGGACGTAGAGGGCTGGAAGGCTAGGCTGGCTGAGTTGGAGGACGAAGAAGAGGCTGATGAGGTTCTGGCAATCGAGGCTGGTGGCAGTGGCAAGGATCATGTGAAGGATGCTGGAGCTGAAGGAAATGGTGATGCAGCGAAGGTGTAAGCTGCAGGGATGGGCGATGAAGGACATTTCTAGACGTAGCCGGAGCCCATTTTTTTTTAAGTTTGGTTATGATGTTTTTGTTGAACAATGATGGGTTGTAATAACTTTAGACAATAGTTTCTAGGGTGAAGGATCATGGATCCTTGAACAATAGGCAGGATAATGGGTGGTGGATGGATCCTCTGTTTGGGGGATGAAGCCACTCGTTATCCTTCCGTCTTTTATTTCCTGCACTACAAAGACCCGTAAACAATGAATACCCTTTGCCATCCCATGTGGACGGGCCACGTTTTGCCGGTAGAAACGTGGGTTGGCAATTTTAACAACCTTAAAGGGTTTAATCTTTTGTGAATAAAATAACTTTAACTTTTTGGCTTATCCTGTGTTGATATCCTTGTTAATACTTTACTTTTCAATTGTTGTAATATTCATTTTTTCTAGACTTATCAAGTAAAGGAAAATTTAACAAATATCCTCAAAAAATTTAGGATATGATCAAGGATCACATATCCTATAGTCGTCAAATTCCGAAAAGTAGTATATTTTAAGGATCATAAGTTCAGTTGTCAAATGATAAGGGTTACTCAAATGAATAATGAATAAAATCAAAATAGTTAAGGATCATACCTGAGAATCCAAGTTAGGATCCTAACCGTTAACACTTATAATCAGGATAACCAACAAACAAACCTTAGTGGAAGGTAAGGATCAAGAATCCTTGGTCGTTTATCTCCAAAACCCTGAAATAGGATACAACTTGGGACTAAGCCAATATAAGATAAGAGTTAGTAACTGGGGACAAGCCCAACAATTCTGGGGACAAGCCCAAAGGATAACTGGGGACAAGCCCAAAGATAACTGGGGACAAGCCCAAGGATAACTGGGGACAAGCCCAAGGATAACTGGGGACAAGCCCAAAGGATCGTGTGTAAACTGGAGTATAGCCCTCACTGGCGACTATCCAAACTTAGTGACATGAAAATGCCAAAACCTTAGCTAACGTGAAAACGTTAGAAACCTTAGGAACGGATGTATGGTACGTCTACCATTATACGTAGGATCCTGAATATAGCCAGTACAATGAAATTGCCAGCCCCTAAAGCGAGTACTGGTCCCATTGCCATGAACTATACCAGGATCATCGTGCGCTACTGGCGAAACTGGGGACAGGCCCAAACTGGGGTCAAGCCCAAATAGCTGGGGTCAAGCCCAAATAACTGGGGTCAAGCCCAAATAACTGGATACTTCTGTGGATAATCAGTCCTTTGTTAAGGATACCTAAACCTTCAAAACTCAGAATCAAGTGAAAGGAGGATAAAGGATACAGGATCCTTATCCTTATATAGGATAATTAAAGAATGAAATAGTTTGAGATTAGATCATTACCAAAATGAGGATCATCTGTCTTGTAAGGATCCTTCAAGGATACTTGTCATGTTAGGATCATGGATCCTTATCACATGAAGTATTTCTTCAAGTGGACATCATTCCAAGCTCTTGGCAACAAATCACCTTCCATTGTTAGCAATCGATATGCCCCCTTTCCTGCTTCAGCTTCGATCAAGTAAGGGCCTTCCCATTTTGGTGCCAACTTTCCATCAGCAGGATTGGTGGTATTCTGAAATGCTTTCCTTAATACCATATCACCAACTTGGAATTTCCTGATCCTGACATTTTTGTTATAGGCTCCAGCCATCCTTTGTTGATAACTAGCCATCCTTATCCTTGCCAAATCCCTGATTTCCTCTATAGTATCCAAGTCTTGAACCATATTTTCAGCATTTTCTTCAGGATCATGAATGCTTGTTCTCGCAGTTGGAACCACCATCTCTGTAGGGATCACTGATTCTGCCCCAAATACCAAAGAAAATGGAGTTTGGCCAGTAGCATTCTTGGGAGTTGTCCTATCAGCCCAAAGCACATAAGGTAGTTCTTCTGCCCATTTTCCTTTCTTGGATCCAAGCTTCTTCTTCAAATTGTTGATGATGATCTTGTTGGATGATTCTGCCTGACCATTAGCTTGTGGGTGGACTGGTGTTGATGTTATCATCTTAATCCCCCAGCTGTCACAAAAGTTAGTAGTTCTATTCCAAATAAATTGGGATCCATTATCGCAAATAATTTCAGAAGGAATACCAAATCTAGTAATAATATTTCTTTTAATAAAGGATATAACTTCCTTTTCTCTGACTTAGGCAAAGGCTTCAGCCTCTATCCACTTGGAGAAGTAATCAGTCATAGCAAGCATGAATACTTTTCCACCAGGTGCCTTAGGAAGCTTACCAACTATATCCATTCCCCATCTCATAAATGGACAAGAAGAGGATATAGGATGCAAAAGTTCTGCTGGTTGATGAAGGATATTGCTGTGTCTTTGACAAGGATCACATTTCTTGGCATATTCCACAACATCCTTCTTCATAGTAGGCCAATAGTATCCTGTCCTCAGGATCCTTGAGAACAATGCCCTGCCCCCAGTGTGGTTTCCACAATCTCCTTCATGGAAATCCTTTAGGACTTCTTGGATTTCAGGATCCTCAATGCATCTTAGATATGGTCCTGCAAGAGATCGTTTATACAACATATTATTCAATATTGTAAATTGAGATACCTTAATTTTGAAAGCCCTGGGGTTTTCTCCTGTAGGAATCTCTCCATGTTGTATGTATCTCATGATTGGGAGGATCCATGATCCTGAATGAGATTGAGTATCACCACTAGGGATGATTGCAGAATCTTCTCCTATCTCCATAGCTACATGATCCTCGATAGCAGGGGTCAGGATATGGATAATAGGGATCCTTATATCCTCCGGGATCTTCAAGGATGATCCTAGATTGGCTAATGCATCAGCCTCTGCATTCTCTTCCCTTGGTACCTATGTCAAACTAAAGGAAACAAAAGAGAGTGCCAATTCTTTGACTATCTCTAAATATTTGATTAGCTTTTCACCTTTAACAGCATAGGATCCATTAAAGTGATTAGTGATTAATAATGAGTCTACATGTACCTCAAGATACCTGATCCTCATATGCTTAGCAATTTGCAAACCAGCTATCAAGGCTTCATACTCAGCCTCATTGTTGGTAGTTTGAAATTCACAAGCTATGGAGTGGGGTATTATGTCCCCCTGTGGCAATTTTAGTAGTATTCCAAGTCATGTTCCTTTTACATTGGAGGCTCCATCAGTGAATAGTATCCAAGGATCCTTGGTTTCTTCAAGCTGTTGGACTTCTAACTCAGCCTCCTTTTGCAAATCACTACTAAAATCTGCCACAAAGTCAGCTAAGGCTTGGGATTTGATGGCAGTCCTTGGTTCATATCTTATATCATAGGCACTCAGCTTCACTGCCCACTTAGCCATCCTTCCTGACATTTCAAGTTTCATGAGGACATTCTTAATTGGAAAATTAGTTTTAACAACAATGGCATGAGTTTCAAAATAATGTCTTAATTTAATAGATTCCATAATTAATGCAAGGATAAGTTTTTCTAAATGTGAATACCTGGATTCAGCATCAAGCAAACTCTTACTTACATAATAGACAGGATGTTGTGTACCTTCGTGATCCTTAACAAGGACCGCACTTACTGCCTTTGAGGATACTGCTAGGTATAAGGATAATACATCCCCCTTTTCTGGTTTCATCAAGGCAGGGGCTGAGGATAGGTAATCCTTAAGAGCTTTGAGGGCACTTTCATGCTTCTCAGTCCATTCAAATTTCTTGTTCTTCCTCAGGATGTCATAGAATTCCTTGTACTTTTCTGAGGATTTGGATATGAACCTGTTCAAGGCTGCGATCCTGCCTGTCAATCTTTGCACATCCTTAGCATTGGCAGGAGATTTGATATTCACAATAGCCTTGATTTGCTCTGGACTTGCTTCAATGCCCCTCTTTGTCACCATATAGCCTAAGAATTTACCTGCCTTAACACCAAAATGACACTTGGAAGGATTTAGTTTCATATTAAATTTATCAAGGATATTGAATGCTTCCTCCAAGTCTTTAAGGTGATCCTCAGCTTTATTGGACTTATCCTTTGTAGCAGCCGGTTTATCACTTTTTCTCGGCCACCTAGCTTTCTCACCAAGATTCTGCATTGCAAGGATTAGTTCATTGTTATCAACAGAAAAACTGTATTCAGAAATAGGAGGATAATCCTCATCATCCTCTTCTTGTTCCACCGCATGCACGTTCTGGTTATCAGACTTGTTGTAGGACTTGGATTTGTTGTTCCTGAAGTAGGATCCTTGTTTCTCCTGTTTTGAGGATCCTATCAATCTATCTTGGATCCTTTTGTCATCCTCTAGGCGGATGAACCTAAGGGCCCTGGTTCTTACTTCATCAAGATTCCTGCAAGGTGTCATAACAAGATCATCATAGAATAATGAATCCCTAAGCAATCCCATTTTAAAGGCTTATACAGCCGTAGCAATATCCAAATTAGGAATATCTAAGGATTCTTTACTAAACTTAGTGATATAATCTCTAAGTGATTCATTTTGACCTTGTGTTACCCTATATAGATCACTAGTTAATCGTTCAAATTTTCTACTACAAGAGAATTGACTATTAAAGAAATTAACTAGATTAGCAAATGAAGTAATAGAGTAAGGGGGAAGACTTAGCAGCCATTTAAGAGCAGATCCTGTGAGTGTGGATCCAAATCCCTTGCATAGACATGCTTCCTTTAACCTCTCAGGAATTGGATTGATCTCCATCCGCTCCCTATACTGAGCTACATGCTCTTCTGAATCTGTTGAACCATCATACAGCTTCATAGATGGTATCTGGAACCTTTTGGGTATCTCAACATCACATAAGGGTGGTGCAAAACGAGATATCCTATGGCTACCATCTGCAATTTCAGGAATGGGTTTAACCACTCCTGGTACACTGGATATCATATCCTTAAGTTTCTGTAATTCCCTAGCCATAGCCTGATTGATACCTGTATCCTGCATTGAGCCATGGTTAGTGTTATATGAATTATTATAAGTGTTACCTCCCGGAGGATTCATGTTTGGAATTGCGGATGTGAATCCATATTGACGGGATTCTGGTATGATCGAAGGACCAGATGAAGCAATGGTCTGCATTGGTATGAAGTCTCCTTGATGAACATCGGTGATCGGAGGTTGCATACTTCTTAAGAATCCCTGATCCTGAAAGATGTTGGATCCTTGAAGCTGAGATGATCCTTGAACCCGAAAGGATCCTTGGGGCATGGAGGATCCTAGAAACTGGGAGGATCCTGGAATCATAGAGGATCCTTGAAACTGGAAGGATCCTTGAGCCGTGGAGGATCCTTGGACCTGGGAGGATCCTGAAGCCGTAGAGGATCCTTGAACCTGAGAGGATCCTTGACCCTGGGAGGATCCTTGAACTGCATGCATTCCCAAATATCCTCCTGACGTGAAGTATCCTTGATGCTGAAAAGAGGACCCCGATGGTTGAGAGGAGGATCCTTAAGGCTGGAAGTGAGAGCCAAATGCCAGACTCATAGTTGTTGTTCCATAACGCCTTTCTGATGGACCACTTTGATACTGGATGCCTGGATCTGCCAATTGTAAGGTAGTTACAACCGGAGTGTCAAAATTCAAGGACCTTGGCATCAGAGGAGAGTGATCCTCCACTGATTTCTTCTGTTTCTTGATATCACCAATCTCCTGGAGGATCCTTTCATTGGTTTTGTCCTGCTCTTGCATGCGATCTCTCATCTGCAAATTCAGAGTAAAAAGGTCATTAGTGGTAGGATTAGAGGAAATAGAAGAAGTTGGTGGTTTTGTGAAAATGGGGGTTTGTCTCTTCGCGGCATTCTCAGCATTCTTCTGGGATCCAGAAGGTGGTGGAGGCAAAGGTGGAACGCCTTGTGAAGAACTGATTGCCGGCATAGAACTTGATGTATTCTTTGCTGAGGAAGCCATTTGCTTGGTCGTAATGAACCGAAATGATCACGAAAGTATGAATCTTCTTAGGAATGAAGCACCAATTGCCCCACGGTGGGCGCCAAACTGTTTTGGTCAAAAATCAAGCACTGATAATGCAACCAAACTTTCTGTTGTGAGGTATGATGCTTGAATCAATGAACAACACTAAGGATCACTCAGAAATGAAATAAACAAGTGACGCAAAGATTTATACGAGGAAAAAGCCCTTGATCAATGAATGATCTCCGGCATAAAAAACCTCGGGTGATGGAAACTACCGATCACCAACTCAGATTAAACAAGAAATGTATTACAACTTCGGATGATAGCGAGCTAATTACAAGGATCACTACAGTGTAATGTGCAAAAAAGTGTGTAATCGCCAAGTGAATTATCAAGAGCTGGTGAGAGCAGTTGCGAGAGTGTGTGTTAAGCTAAAAATAGCCAAGTGTTTCTATTTAGCTCGCTATCCCGTTTAAAAATGGAAAATATCTAAGCTAACAAACATTCCGCATTTGGTGCAAGTCATCCACGAACTCCATAACGTCCACTTCAGCCATGCACGTGCGGAATAAATATGGAATATGCTCCAGGAATATCGCCAAGACCAAGTCCAAGCTCGTACTCCTGCAAAACAACTTCATATTCAAAGTAGACAACCGTTAGTATAAGGATCCTTAAGATGATCCATGATCCTGATCCTGCAACACTTCTGAGGATCACTAATTCAAACAGAAGTGAGGATCACTAAGCCCAACAGTAATTGAGGATCACTAATCATTCGAAAATCCTCCCCTAACACTTCCAGCCTCAAAGATCCTGTTTTCAGCCTTCGGGATCCTCTTTTCAGCATCAGGGATCCTTCGTCAGCTCAGGAGGATATTTGGGAATGCACACAGTCCAAGGATCCTCTCAGGTCCAAGGATCCTCTAGGGTTCAAGGATCCTCCATGGTTCAAGGATCCTCTCAGGTTCAAGGATCCTCCTTTCAGGTCCAAGGATCCTCTCAGCCTCAGGGATCCTTTTAGTGTTGGTGCATGTTTGTGACAACAGCTTAGATTTGGTCTTTGGATATCTTGTAATTAGTAAAACGATAAACAGTTAGTGGGTTTAGCTTTGTATTATTGAGATAATAGAGTTTGGGCTAAACAAAACCCACATTGGGTCTAGGGGGACGAATTGGGCTTTGCCCATGTAGGAAACCTTAGCCCAAGTAGCAACCTTGTGTTATATAAACAAGGTTAGGCTTTAGGGTTTAGGTTAATAAGCCAAAACAGAATTTGTGTGAGTAATTTCGTGAGAGCTAGGCTTGGACGAATTTGGAGAGTTGGTTAGGGTTTGATTGATTGTAATTCTTGTAATCGATAATCAATAGAAACCCGGTTTGAAAGTGAATTGCTGTTTCTGTTTCTACTCATTCTGTGATATTCTGATCAAGAGGATTCCGCACTCTTGATTAGATTAACAATTCTGTGAAAGATCCATACATCAAGGGGACCTACAATTGGTATCAGAGCATTAGGCTCTTGAAGGCTCGGTTCAGAATTGTGCTTGGCAGATATTGGGTGAAAAATTTCGAAATTGTTGAAACCTGAAATTAGGGTTTCGAAATTTTTGAGTTCTGATAATTTTTCTACGAATTTGTTTGTGTTTGATCAGTTTGTGTGTGTGATTTTGCTGATTTGCAGGTTTTCAGGATTGTTTTGGTTGATTGGTTGAGAAACTCGGCTGGAATTCGAAGACTGTTCTTCGTGTTCATCATATTTTTTTTCAAAAAATTACTGATATCTTGCCTTGTGATTTTGCAGAAACTGTTAAAAGAATATGGTAAATCATCAGAAATTTCAAGGAGATTGAGTTTCCGATTTTACAAGGACCAGCGAATTTGACTATTGACGAATTTACTAAATTCGCAGACTGATCAGCGAAATTGTTTGACCCGGGGAACCTAAAATCCAAAGGCGACTTTGGTAACCGTATAATTTTCCTCAGCAAAATTATAACGGTTTTCAGCGACTTTACTGGTCGTCGTAATAGCGAAATTGATCAGCGAACTTGGCAGCAAATTTATCAGCGAACTTGAGCTTTGATCAGCGAAATTGGAACAAATAACAGGCCAGTGAAATTAATCACAATTACAGCATAATTAACAGCGAATTTAAGGGGTGGAATTTCAGTTGGCAAGCGTCGATAAAATTTGACTGTTTTGCAAATAGAAAGTGAACCGTAACTCATCTGAAGAAACCGTCTGCACCGTTAAATTCCTTGCATTTTTAGGACAAAAAAAAAACCCTCTGGAAAATCCCGAATTCGGTTTTTGACATTATATATCATTGGATTCATCTTTTCGAGATGATTCTAACGGTGTAATTTGGTAACCACTGTTTTCGGATATATTTTGTACGGTTTTACCAGTCCGTTGCGTTAAAATGTCGAACATGACAAATTTGAATGCACCTAAGATGATGAAGGTGGAGAATTATCTTACATGGAAGGAAAACTTCAAATCCTTTATTGAATCTCAGGATGCATGCATGTGGATCTGTATTGAAGATGGGTACATAAACCCAACACACGATTATGAGGGCAGACCACGTAGAACAGACTGGCTAGCCCAGTTGGCCACCGGCCACCTCGTTGAGGTCTCTTGTGGCCTCCCATTCGTGGAAGGTCTTGGGTTCGATCCCGAGCAAGTTGATTTAGAGGATGATTTACCGCCAGGGCGCATTGCCGGGTTGCAAGCTGGGGAGCACGCTCCCGGGGTTAGGGATACCCTGCACATATCCTTTTTTTTTTTAAGATGATGAAGGTGGAGAATTATCTTACATGGAAGGACAGCTTCCAATCCTTCATTAAATATTAGGATGCACGCATGTGGATCTGTATTGAAGATGGGTACACAAACCCAACACACAATTATGAGGGCAGACCACGTAGAACAGACTATGTGAACATGTAAGAGGATGATAAAAGGATGTATGAGGCTGAAAAGAGAGCCTTGGCTGCAATAAAGACATCCTTACCTGATAGCATCAAGCATACCTTCAAAAGGTACACTAATTCAAAGGATATATGGGATGCATTACAAAAGCGATATCAGGGAAATGAGAGTGCCACTTAGGCATTCATGGCAGAGATAGTGCCAGTTGATGAGGCTGAAACTACTGTGAGTGATGCTGAATCTGAAGTGAAAAATGCTGAAGCAAAAGTGGATGCTGAAGTAGAGAAAGAGAGTGAAGCTGAACAGGTTATTGCTGATCAAACTACAGAAGTTTATGAGGAAGTGGTACAATCTAATTCTGTGTGTTTAAGATGTCGTGAACTACAGGGTGAGGTTGACAGGTTGACAACACAAAACCAAAGTCTGGTAAGCGAGATGTCTAGCATAAAAGAGTCAAATTTTTTTGCTAAAAGAAATGAATCTTTATACTTGAAGAAGATAAAAGGTTATGAAACTGAAATTGAAGCTTTAACCTGCAAACTAAACGAAAAACTTCAAGTAATAGACTTAGCTCATGACATGATGGCTGAGAAAACAAAAGTGATTTCTGATAAATGCAAAGAGTTGTCAGATGCACAACTCAAAATTGTTGAACTTGAAAAGAAATTGAGTCAATTCAGAGATTCATCTTTTGTAATGAAACACATGATGGGTGGGTTAAAGAAGAGTAATGACAAGACAAGTGTGGGCTTCCAGGGCTTTAATGAAGTTCCACCTCCTCTTAGTCATGACTATTCATTCATGCCTGATGAAAATGAGCTAATAGACTTTATGTCAACTGCACCAAGTAGTTTCGCATCAAGTCAAAGTGATGGATCTGAGAGTGACGAGGCTAAGAAGAACAATAACAGGGAACCTTTGAAAAAGAAAAATTCACCTCCTAAGAGCAAAAATCAAACTTTTGTTAAAAAGATTAATTTTGTTCAAGGTAGTGATATGAAAAACGAAACCGCTGTTATTGAAAATGAATCGAATGTAGAGTTTGCAAAAAATAAGAGCATAGAAAAATCTGAAATTAGGCAAACTGAACAAGATTCATCCAAGGGATCATCACCATCTGATAAGGGATCTACCTCAAAGACTCCAGCTAAGAAGTCTTTGAAAAGGAGATCGTGCTTCAAATGTCACATCAAAGGATATGTAGCTAGCTGCTGTCCTAACAAAAAGAGTGAAGCACAGATGAGTGAAAAACAGAGAGGGAAATCACCAAAGAAGAAAGGTGATAGTGAGGAGAAAGGCTCAAATTCTCCAAAGAAATCTGCTCCTAAGCAACCAGAGAATGTTGCTGTTGGTGTAGATAAGGCTGGAACAGGAACTCCACAAGTTCCACGTTTTCAAAGAAATCAACCAAGATTTCAGCCTAGATCTCCACCAGGCAGATATGAGAGACCTAGAAGCAGTTCACCTAGAATGAACAATTTTAATGGAAATACAAGTAATTTCAGAAGTCAAGGTCAATATCAAAATCGATACCAAAATAATGGTGGTCGAACTTTTTATAACAATGGCTTTAGAAATTATAATAATCATGCTTCTTGGAATCAAAATTCATGGTATCAAAATCAAAATTTCCAAAGGTCAAATAGTCCAAACACATATAGGAACCCTCAGGACCAAAGACCTAGTGGAAATCAAAATCAAATTCCATCAACAGGTCTGAGATCCAAGACTCCAGTTAGGAGTAATGGATGTTGGATGGATGTTCAAGTGGTTGGTGAATTTGGACGACCCAAGACCATTAAGGCTTGGGTCCCCCAATCTAACTAATTTCTTAGTTGGTGTGTGCAGGAGCTGCTAAGGAGGATTATCAACTTATGGTATGTTGATAGTGGCTGCTCTAAGCATATGACGGGGGATGTGAGATTGTTCATATATATATTAATTGATTTAAATTGAAGTTCAAAGTGCTGAGTCGACACACTAGATAACCTGGCAGATCTTTATACTAAAGCTTTTGACAGGGCTCGCTTTGAACATTTAGTCGAACTCAACGGGATGAGGAATCCTGAATAACTGGTTTTTCATAAGAATTTTGTAAATAGTTTACTGTTTTTCTTAAAAATAAAAAAAATACAAAAACATTGAAAAATCAAAAACATAAAAAAAAATAGAAAATCAAAAATGAGTTATCACTGTGTGAAAAAGAAGAAATGATAGTACATCAGCAGGTTAGACTGTCACACAGAAATTGAAATTAAATTGCTTAAGTGTGATAGCAGCTTCATCATATGATGTATCAGTAGGCAAAAACATGAAATAATCAACTTACCAATGTGATATAAACCTAAATAAACTGTGTATGAGTGGGGAACACATCAGTGGTGTATGGTTTAATGACCTTAAATCTTGCGTTGATAGATTGCCAAAATCTGAGGTTTTGGGTCTTTATACTGTTATTTCATCTGGGATATCAGGGTTGCCTTTCTGCTGCATCCAGATACATGCTGACCTAGGCACAACCAGGATATCTTAAAAGAGCAAAAAAATGCCAAATCCCATAAATTGAAGAAGCTCTCCTAGAGAGTCATTCAAAAAGTGCAAAATGCATAAATCGTACCAAAAATGGTATTTGTCATAGCCCTCGTTAGATATTTTGGTCTCTTTGCTGTACGGAAGTACTGACCTGATCACCAATTATCTATCGTTGAAAAACAAAACGGATGAATTTAGTATACTCACCTACTACGATGAATCTTTGTGCATACCTTGATCGCGGGGGTATATCTTGAAGTGGGACACACTAGTATATAAGTAATAAAATTACCTTAACGTATCATACGGTAATGGAACTTGAAATGTTCATGCATTTTGTTTAAGTGGACAAACATACTGGTAATCGTCTTGGACTGCTTTTCACGAAAAATTAAATAAAGAATTATCTAATAGTGTGAAAACAGTTTGATTGTGCTGATATGATCTTCTTACCGGTGATTCTCACAAAAATAGAGTGTTTATTGCTTTTGTTATTTACTTGCTTTCAGAAAATATAAAAAATCCAAATATAGTGTCTTTTTCGGTTTAAAAATTCTTAACGTACGGAAAAATGTTATTCTTGGAGGAATTGTTACTGATAGGGGGAGACGGTGTTAGAAAGTGAGTTCAAAATTTTAAATCATGCGGGTTATAGGGTGTGTGATTAAAAAGTTTTGCGTGTTGGTGATGAAATTAAAAATGCTTAATCTGTGATACAGTTTAAATATCTCTTGAAAAATAATAATTTATTTAACTTTGTTGAAAAATTCTTATGGTTTCTCGAGATGTTTGATTTATAGTATACAGATCGAAGCTGTGTGTTGCTGAGAAGTTAAAGTGAGAAGTTGTTGTGAAGATGAGAGTTTGATTGGATGCATGGTAGAACCTCCTTTCTATATTGCAGACAAAGTTGAAGAGTTTGAAGATTGCTGTGCAAATGCTGAACTGGAGTTTACTTAAGTGCTAACGTGTTGAAGATTTGGTGATTGGATGCATCAGCTTAGGGGGAGTCTGTTGCTGACAGAAGCTGTTGAAGCTGAAGCTATCCAAAGACCAAAAGACAGTGCAAGATGACATGAAGATTGCAAGATGACTGAAGACAAAGTTATTTTATGAAGCTATTGTCAAGGGGGAGTTTGTTGGTGCATGTTTGTGACAACAGCTTAGATTTGGTCTTTGGATATCTTGTAATTAGTAAAACGATAAACAGTTAGCGGGTTTAGCTTTGTATTATTGAGATAATAGAGTTTGGGCTAAACAAAACCCACATTGGGTCTAGGGGGACGAATTGGGCTTTGCCTATGTAGGAAACCTTAGCCCAAGTAGCAACCTTGTGTTATATAAACAAGGTTAGGCTTTAGGGTTTAGGTTAATAAGCCAAAACAGAATTTGTGTGAGTAATTTCGTGAGAGCTAGGCTTGGACGAATTTGGAGAGTTGGTTAGGGTTTGATTGATTGTAATTCTTGTAATCGATAATCAATAGAAACCCGGTTTGAAAGTGAATTGCTGTTTCTGTTTCTACTCATTCTGTGATATTCTGATCAAGAGGATTCCGCACTCTTGATTAGATTGACAATTCTGTGAAAGATCCATACATCAAGGGGACCTACATTTAGGTTCAAGGATCCTCTCAGCCTCAAGGATCCTCTAAGGTTCAAGGATCCAACATCTTTCAGGATCAAGGATTCTTGAGAAGTATACAACCCCCAAGCACAGATTTTCATCAAGGAGACTTCATTCCAATGCAGACCATTGCCTCTTCTGGTCCTTCAATCATACCAGAATCCCGTCAATATGGATTCACATCTGCAATTCCTAACTTGAATCCCCTGGGAGGTAACACTTTCAATAATTCTTATAACACTAACCATGGCTCTATGCAGGATACAGGTGTCAATCAAGATATGGCTAGGGAATTACAGAAGCTGAAGGATATGATATCCAGCGTTCCAGGAGTGGTTAAGCCTATCCCTGAAATTGCAGATGGGAGCCATAGGATATCTCGTTTTGCACCACCCATTTGTGATGCTGAGATACCCAAAAGGTTCCAAATACCAACTATGAAGCTGTATGATGGTTCAACGGATCCAGAAGAACATGTAGCTCAATATAGAGAAAGGATGGAGATCAACCCCATCCCAGAGAGGTTAAAAGAAGCATGTCTATGCAAGGGTTTCGGATCCACACTTACAGGATCTGCTCTTAAATGGCTGCTAAGTCTTCCCCCTTACTCTATTACTTCATTTGCTAATCTAGTTAACCTGTTTAATAGTCAGTTCTCATGTAGCAGAAAATTTGAACGATTAACTAGTGATTTATATAGGATAACACAAGGTCAAAATGAATCAATTAGAGATTATATCACTAAGTTTAGTAAAGAATCCTTAGACATTCCTAACCTAGATATAGCCACGGCTGTGGAAGCCTTTAAAATGGTTTTGCTTAGGGATTCATTATTCTATGATGATCTTGTTATGACCCCATGCAGGAATCTTGATGAAGTGAGAACCAGGGCCCTTAGATTCATCCGATTAGAGGATGATAAAAGGATCCAGGAGAGATTGGCAGGATCCTCAAAACAGGAAAAGCAAGGATCCTACTTCAAGAATAACAAGTTTAAGTCCTACAACAAGTCTGATAACCAGAATGTGCATGCAGTGGAACAGGAAGAGGATGATGAGGATTATCCTCCAATTTCTGAATACTGTTTTTCTGTTGATAACAATGAACTAATTCTTGCAATGCAGAATCTAGGTGAGAAAGCAAGATGGCCAAGGAAAAGTGATAAACCAGCCGCAACAAAAGACAAGTCCAAATGGTGTGCATATCATGAGGATTTCGGACATCTCACTGAAGAGTGTATTGCACTTAGAAAAGAAATTGGTTACTTGTTAAGCAAGGGGCACTTGAAGGAACTTTTGGGACGAAAGAAGTCAAGGATCCAGGATCCTGAAAGGATCCTAGAAAAGGCTCCTGCTCCTCCAGCAGACGCACAAGTTATAAACTTCATATCCGGTGGATCAGACATTTGTGGTACTTCCTTTTCAGCAGCCAAAAGACATGCCAAGGAAACCAAGATGGATAATGGAGACAGACCCATCCTAACCTCCACTGTTACCAAGGATAAAATTATAACTTTTGATGAGGATGACCGTGTTGATGTTCAGGATCCTCATCATGATGGTCTTGTTATTACTCTGTTTATTTCTAACCATTTTGTTCGCAGGATCCTGATAGATGGAGGAAGCTCAGTAAACATCATTCAGCTTGATGTCCTCAAGAAGATGAACATCCCTGAATCAGACATTGTCCCAAGATCCTCAGTTCTTGTGGGATTCAGCGGAGAGACCAAGAATACATTGGGGGACATCAAACTCCCCATCTATATTGAAGGACTCCATTCTTATAAAAAAAATTTGTGTTATAGATTGCTTATCTTGTTGTAATGTTATCCTTGGCAGGCCATGGATACATGACATGAAGGCAGTCCCATCTACCTATCATCAATGTGTAAAGCTTCCTAGTCCATGGGGAGTGGTGAAAATTGAGAGTGATCAACAAGAAGCTAAGACTTGTTACACGTCATCAATGAAGCCAGCCTCAAGACCAAGGGAGCAATAGCAATTAAAGCATCCTCCAAGAGATGTCTTGGAGGCAAGAGAACAGGATGTGAAAGAAATCCTTATGGATCCTCATGATCCTGAATCCATAGTCTTCATAGGATCAGGGATCCTCAACAACATTGAACAGGAACTAGTATCCTTCCTTAAGAGGAGGAAAACTACCTTTGCCTGGAAGCATGAAGACATGACAGGTATATCTAAAGATATAATTACTCATAAGCTTGGCATTGACAGGTCATTCAAGCCTATACATCAGAAGAGGAGGAAGTTTGCACCTGAAAGGAATGCTATTATCCAGGAGGAGGTAGATAAACTACTTCGGGCAGGTATGATAAGAGACGTTAAGTATCCAAGGTGGTTAGCCAATGTGGTTGTTGTTCAAAAGAAAAATGGAAAGTGGAGGGTATGTGTCGATTTTACTGATTTAAACAAGGCATGTCCCAAGGATCCTTTCCCATTACCCCACATTGACTCCATGGTGGATGCTACCGCGGGTCATGAGTTGTTGACTTTTATGGATGCTTCATCTGGATTTCAACAAATTCAGATGGAACCATCTGATCAAGAGGATACAGCCTTTATGACCCCAGCTGGTATATATTGTTATATTGCTATGCCATTTGGACTAAGGAATGCAGGTGCTACTTATCAAAGGCTAGTCAATATGATGTTCAAGGAACAAATTGGACACACTATGGAAGTCTATATAGATGACATGGTGGTTAAATCCAAGAAAGCTGAGGATCACCTTAGAGACTTGGAGGAAGCATTCAATATCCTTGATAAATTTAATATGAAACTAAATCCTTCCAAGAGTCACTTTGGTGTTAAAGCAGGTAAATTCCTAGGCTATATGGTGACAAAAAGAGGCATTGAAGCAAGTCCAGAGCAAATTAAGGCTATTGTGAATATCAAATCTCCTGCCAATGCCAAGGATGTGCAAAGATTGACAGGCAGGATCGCAGCCTTGAACATGTTCATATCCAAATCCTCAGAAAAATGCAAGGAATTCTATGACATTTTGAGGAAAAACAAGAAATTTGAGTGGACTGAAAAGCATGAAAATGCTCTCAAAGATCTCAAGGATTACCTATCCTCAGCCCCTGCCTTGATGAAACCAGAAAAAGGGGATATATTATCCTTGTATTTGGCGGTATCCTCTAAAGCAGTAAGTGCAGTCCTTGTTAAGGATCACGAAGGTACACAACATCCTATCTATTATGTAAGTAAGAGTTTGCTTGATGCTGAATCCAGGTATTCACATTTAGAAAAACTTATCCTTGCATTAATTATGGCATCTACTAAATTAAGACATTATTTTGAAACTCATGCCATTATTGTTAAGACTAATTTTCCAATTAAGAATGTTCTCAGGAAACCTGAAATATCAGGAAGGATGGCTAAGTGGGCAGTGAAGCTTAGTGCTTATGATATAAGATATGAACCAAGGACTGCCATCAAATCCCAAGCCTTAGCTGACTTTGTGGCAGATTTCAGTAGTGACTTGCAAAGGGAAGCTGAGTTAGAAGTTCAACAGCTTGAAGAAACTAAGGATCCTTGGATACTCTTCACTGATGGAGCTTCTAATGTCAAAGGAACAGGACTTGGAATACTACTAAAATCGCCACAGGGGGACATAATACCCCACTCCATAGCTTGTGAGTTTCAAACTACTAACAATGAGGCTGAGTATGAAGCCTTGATAGCTGGTTTGCAAATTGCCAAGCATATGAGGATCAGATATCTTGAGGTACATGTAGATTCATTGTTATTTACTAATCACTTTAATGGATCCTATGCTGTTAAAGGTGAAAAGCTAATCAAATATTTAGAGATAGTCAAAGAATTGACACTCTCTTTTGTTTCCTTTAGTTTGACACAGGTACCCAGAGAAGAGAATGCAGAAGCTGATGCATTGGCCAACCTAGGATCATCCTTGAAGATTCCAGAGGATATCAAGATCCCTATTATCCATATCCTAACCCCCGCTATTGAGGATCATGTAGCCATGGAGATAGGAGAGGATTCTGCAATCATCCCTAGTGATGATACACAATCTCATTCAGGATCATGGATCCTTCCAATCATGAGATACATACAACATGGATAGATTCCTACGGGAGAAAACCCCAGGGCTTTCAAAATTAAGGTATCTCAATTCACAATATTGAATAACATGTTATATAAACGATATCTTGCAGGTCCATATCTAAGATGCATTGAGGATCCTGAAATCCAAGAAGTTCTAAAGGATTTTCATGAAGGAGATTGTGGAAACCACACTGGGGGCAGGGCATTATTCTCAAGGATCCTGAGGATAGGATACTATTGGCCTACTATGAAGAAGGATGCTATGGAGTATGCCAAGAAGTGTGATCCTTGTCAGAGACATAGTAATATCCTTCACCAACCAGCAGAGCTCTTATATCCTATATCCTCTTCTTGGCCATTTATGAGATGGGGAATGGATATAGTTGGTAAGCTTCCTAAGGCACCTGGTGGAAAAGTATTCATGCTTGCTATGACTGATTACTTCTCCAAGTGGATAGAGGCTGAAGCGTTTGCTCAAGTCGGAGAAAAGGAAGCGATATCCTTTATTAAAATAAACATTATTACTAGATTTGGTATTCCTTCTGAAATTGTTTGTGATAATGGATCCCAATTTATTGGGAGTAGAACTACTAACTTTTGTGACAGCTGGGGGATTAAGATGATAACATCAACACCAGTCCACCCACAAGCTAATGGTCAAGCAGAATCATCCAACAAGATCATCATCAACAACTTGAAGAAAAAGCTTGGGTCCAAGAAAGGAAAATGGGCAGAAGAACTACCATATGTATTATGGGCTGATAGGACAACTCCTAAGAATGCTACTGGCCAAACTCCATTCTCTTTGGTATTTGGAGCAGAATCAGTGATCCCTACAGAGATGGTGGTTCCTACTGCAAGAACAAGCATCCGTGATCCTGAAGGAAATGCTGAAAACTTGGTTCAAGACTTAGATACTATAGAAGAACTCAGGGATTTGGCAAGGATAAGGATGGCTAGTTATCAACAAAGGATGGATGGAGCCTACAATAAGAATGTCAGGATCAGGAAGTTCCAAGTTGGTGATATGGTATTAAGGAAAGCATTTCAGAATACCACAAATCCTGCTGATGGAAAATTGGCACCAAAGTGGGAAGGCCCCTACCTGATTGAAGCTGAGGCTGGAAAGGGGGCATATCGATTGCTAACAATGGAAGATGATTTGCTACCAAGAGCTTGGAATGCTGTCCACTTGAAGAAATACTTCATGTGATAAGGATCCATGATCCTTAGCCACTTTCATAACAAGTATCCTTGAAGGATCCTTAGAAGATAGGTGATCCTCATCCTGGTAATGATCTAATCTCAATCTATTTCATTCTTTAATTATCCTATATACAAGGATAAGGATCCTGGATCCTTTATCCTCCTTTCACTTGATTTTGAGTTTTGCAGAAGGTTTAGGTATCCTTAACAAAGGATTGAGTATCCACAGAAGTATCCAGTTATTTGGGCTTGACCCCAGTTATTTGGGCCTGTCCCCAGTATCGCCAGTAGCGCACGATGATCCTGGTACAGTTCATGGCAATGGGACTAGTACTCGCTTTAGGGGCTGACAATTTCATTGTACTGGCTGTATCCGGGATCCTACGTATAATGGTAGACGTACCATACATCCGTTCCTAAGGTTTCTAACGTTTTCACGTTAGCTAAGGTTTTGGCATTTTCATGTCACTAAATTTGGATAGTCGCCAGTGAGGGCCATACTCCAGTTTACACAAGATCCTTTGGGCTTGTCCCCAGTTATCCTTTGGGCTTGTCCCCAGTTATCCTTTGGGCTTGTCCCCAGTTATCCTTTGGGCTTGTCCCCAGTTTATTGGGCTTGTCCCCAGAATTGTTGGGCTTGTCCCCAGTTACTAACTCTTCTCTTATATTGGCTTAGTCCCAAGTTATGTTCTGTTTCAGGTGTTTGAAGTTAAACAGCTAAGGATTCCTGATCCTTACCTTTTACTAAGGTTTGTCTTTTGGTTATCCTGATTATAAATGTTAAAGGGTTAGGATCCTAACTTGGATTCTCAGGTATGATCCTTGATCACTTTGATTTTATTCATTATTCATATAAGTGACCCTTATCCTTTGACAACATAACTAATGATCCTTAAGTTGCATAACTTTTCTGAATTTATCGACTATAGGATATTTGATCCTTGATCATATCCTAAAACTTTTAAACATGATTTGTTAAACTTTTCTTCTTTACTTAATAAACTCAAACAAAGTATATAACAACAGTCGAAAAATAAAGAATTCACAAGGATAACAACACGGGAAATAGCCAAAAAGTTAAAATTTTATTTATTCACAAAAGTTAGACCCTTTTAAGGTTGTCAAAATTGCCAACCCAAATTTCTACCAGCAATACGTGGCCCGTCCACTTGGGTTGGCAAAGGGTGTCCATTGTTAACAGGTCTTGAAAGTGCAGGAAATATAAGATGGCAGGATAACAAGTGGTTTCATCCCCCAAACATAGGATCCCTCCACCACCTATTATCCTACCTATTGTCTAAGGATCCATGATCCACAACCCTAGAAACTATTGTTCAAAGTACAACCCAACATTGTTTTAAAACACCATAACCAAAAAACTTTCAAATCCTAAAAAATGGGCTCCGGCCGCGTTTAGAAATATCCATCATTGCCCATTTCTGCAGCTCACACCTTGGATGCATCACCACCAGCATCATCACCACCAGCTTGATCCTTCCCACTGCCACTTGCTTCAATCGCCAAGACCTCTGTAGCCTCCTCTTCATCGTCTAGCTCAGCCAGCTTCGCCTTCCAGCCCTCCTTGTCCCAAGTGGTCCTGTCAAAGTCAGGATCCTCAACCTCCTGAGCCATTTGCAACTTGATCTTATACATGGTGATGGCAGCAGAGACTTTAGCATCCTCCAGTAGGTCGTGCTTCTCATGATCAGCATTTATCTGGGCCATGACCACCTGCTGCTTTGCCAGAGCGAGATCCTTTTCAAGGCGAGAGATGGTTTGATCCTTGGCTAAGAAGATCTTTTGGAACTCCAGATGCTTCTGATCAGCTTCCTCAGTATAAGCATCCAACAGCATCTCAATCTTGGCGAATTTATGCAAAAAGGCAAGATAAAGTTCAGGATCCGTGATCCTCAAGTGGGCAGGATAATGAAGCATAGTGGGTGATCCTTACCTCAGCAAAGTATTCTTGGAACTGGTGGCAGATAAGAGGCAAGCCTTCAATATTTTCAGCTTCAGTGGCCTTCCTCTTCTTTCCCCCCTTGGAGGTGACAGGTTTGGGGATTATAGCACTTGGGCTAGCAGCAGTTTTCTTTTTTCCGGAACGGGGAGCCACAATGCTGAGATCACTGACACTGAAGCGAGTGGCAGACCTTGAGGATTTTCCGGCACCTATCAATCCAAAACAACAGATAAGTATTCTCGTTTTATTTACATTTTAACATTTAATTAAATACAAACATGGATACTTACTTGACATTGTGACTGAGCCTGAGGATACTTCTTAAGAATCCTTGGTACTTGCTTGAAATGATCTTACTGCAGGATCAAGATTCCGGAAAGCGGTGATCCTCTCTTTGGTTGCAAGTGATGGAATAATGTGAGAAACAGATATAGCAGCACAAAAGAAACAAAAAGATGTTAGTGATCCTCAACAGAAACAGGATTATCCTATGATCCTTCTATAAGGATCCTCTATCCTACCATGTGTGGCCCATTTTGTGGGGAGATCATTCCCGTCTGGGATAGAATCCCTCCTGACAAAGAAAAAACGTTTCTTCCACTTAGTGTCGTTTTTGGTGGTCTTGAGGATTGGGTGTTCTTCACCGGGCTTGTGTTTGAATAGAAAGCGATGTGAACCATGGATCATAAGATTGTATAGTTCAGCAAGTTCAGACATTCCTAACTCTATATCCTCCTGCTCAATGATCCTTTCTAGGGTATACAAAACCCTCCACATCATTGGCATGGCCTGGACATAGGATATGCCGGTAAGGGAAAAGAAAGACTGGGTAAAATCAGGAAAAGGGTAGGAGTATCCTATCAGGAATGGGGTGACTGGAAAGGCAACCCAAGTTTCAGAAATGAAATCGCTCAAAGTGGTAGGGTCAAAAGGTTTAAAAACAGTGTCCGCCGGAAAGCAATGGCGAATCCTGTCTATATCCGGATCAGTGAAGCAGCAACGTTCCTTTGGAGAATCTTTGATGATCCCTTGGCTATTCAAAGGACTATCTTTCTGATGATCCTTAGCAGGGGATGATCGTAACTTCATTGTGATTCAGAGATTTCGAGAAAGAAGGAACAGAGCAAGAATGTGAAGAGAAAAGGAGAAAGAGAAGTACCTGCTTGATCTTCGAATGAGGATTTAAAGGGTGTAACACACGAATTTAAATGCCTCCGGATGCTTATCTCTAACTTGAATTTATAATGATGATTTTGCAGGGATGTCGCTTCAATGACGTATGATTTGCAACGGATAGTTAGATCCTAACGGCTATATATCCGTTAGTTTGTTGCAGATAAGATCAAGAAAATATAACTCGCTAAATTACACTTTACTCCTTATATTTTGGGGGCAATTGTTAGGGGAGGATTTTCCATTCCTAAGGATCACGGATCCTCAAGTGCTGCCAGGATCATGGATCCTCAATTCTGTTTGAATTAAGGATCCTCAGCAGGTGTTGCAGGATCAGGATTCAGGATCCTTATTGTTATCCTTGTACTAACAATTGTCTACCTTGTACGTATGCTTGTTTTGCAGGAGCAAAGGCATGGACCAAGTCTCACCGAAATTCCTGGAGCATATTCCCTCAATATTCCGCACGTGCTTGGCTCTTATGGACGTTATGGAGATCGCGGGGAGCTAGCACAATTTACGGATAGTTAGTTAGTTTAGTTATTTCTAATTTAAAATTGGGATAACAAGCTGGAGTGAGAACACTTAGCTAATTTTGGCATATACACACACTCTCGTAACAGCTCTCAATCAGCTCTCAAACACTACTTGGTGATTTCATACATTTTTTGCACATTGCACACTAGTGATCCTTGTAACAAGCTTGTTATCATCCCGAGTTGTAAACTTCTTTTGTTTAATCTTAGTTGGTGATCGGTAGTTTCCATCACCCGAGGTTTTTTATGCCGGAGATCAACTCTTGATCAAGGGCTTTTTCCTCGTATAAATCCTTGTGTCACTTGTTCATTACATTTCTGACTTATCCTTAATATTGTTCATTGATTCAAGCATCACACCTCACAACAAAAGATTTGGTTGCATTATCCTTGCTTGATTTTTGACCAAAACAATGAGTATGATATTACTATATAAAAAAAATAAAAAAAATCACTTTTACTGGATTTTCTTTGTATTGTGTTAAAGGTTGTGACCATTGTTTCTTTTAACTGAGTTTTGGATACTACATTTTTTACTAAGGTTTCTATACATTGTGTTATTATCAAAACTTATAACACAGTGTTAATTTGGGTTCTGTTCATTGCATTTTTATCAGAACCTATAATAACACAATACATGGCACAATGAAGATGGTGTTATATTTGGATACTCTATACATTTACAACTCAGGAGACTAGTAAATGCTGGCCGATCGGGTGACAGTGTTGTCCGATCGGGTGGCTGTCCGATCGGATGGCCATCCGATCAGGTGACACAAGTCAACCATTGGTCAACACTTTTACATACAAGTGCCAATCCCTGAGCTGTCTTTCTACGAATATACATACATAAACATAATTGTTCACAAAGGACATAAACAGACAAAATACGACTAAATGCTGACGGAAGCTACAGACGCAAGAACTAACAGACTCCCCCTCGGATGTAGCTGCAGTTCCTTCCAGCATAGTCTTCATTCCTTTCTATTACGCCTTAGTTCCTTTGCTCTCTGTCTTCTCTGCTCGGCCTTTTCTTCTAACATTCTTCATCTCAGAAGCCTTCCCTCTTCTATCCACCATTTCCTGTATACCGGATCACCATCACGATTTCTGTCCCACTTGGGAATCTTGTTTTCTTTGTTTTCGATCGGCGTTTGATCCGTTGGCGGAGGTTTCATTAACTTGCGCTTGCCAAGTTCAGCTGCTCTATCAGCAATCTCTTTAAACTTCTGGTTGTGCTTGTACCTTTTCAGGAATTCATCAATCTCAAGATCTCTCCATTTCGAATTCCAATACCTTCCTAAGTTGATGTATTGAGCAAAACACACATCCACGATCTTTTGATACTGCAACGCTTGTTCTTTGTCTCTTTTCTCATACACTATCTTGTTGTAGAACAAGCAGTCGATGTCTTTCTTTGAGCAATTTACAAGCCACATAGGATCCAGAATACTGATTCTTCGTGACTTTCCAGTGGACTTGTCAAACAATGATATTACTGCCTCAGCTGTTGTTTCATTGTATAGCCAGCCTTCGAATAAATCATAAAATTCTTGCTCTATTGCTCTAAGAGGCATGTTCTTCAAACATCTTGGAGGCTTGATATCTAATGTTATATCCTTTTCTCCATTCTCCAACATTGTGACAATTTGCTTTGGTCGTTGTGGCTTCCAATCAGGATATCCATCCTTAGCTTGCTGCTTCACATAGTTCCACAGTCGTTGATCATGTTGTTTCACATCCAAACCATGATAGAACTGCTTGATGTTCTTTATCTTCACCAACTCATCTACATCCCACCACGGGAGGGTCTTTATATCTGACAGATACTCGAAATATTGTACCCCCCGTTCCCGTCTAATGGCGTAGACTTGCAAGTCTTCCAAATAACCCCATGAAAGTATATCTCCCCAAGAAATATATTTATTGTGCGTGAAATACTGGAGTGCCCTTAAAGACTTCCTCTCCTTCGACATCACTTTAAACCACTTTTTTCTTTCTTCAGCTACGTTTTCTCTTGGAATGGTTTTTGGAACACCTTCAGTAGATATCTTTTCCACAATCTTTCTCCTGACTTCATCTTCGTTTTGATCTTTAAACATTTCCGCCAAAGAAGGAAATGTCTCATCAATTCCAGAATAATGAAAATCAATTTCTTCTTCAGAAGAATCTGAAGCATCTTCAACAATCACATCGTTGTAATTATCAGCTTCCTGAGCATACCTAAACTCAAACTCCCTTTCAGGTGACAGAGGTATCTCATCTTCAATAACAAATTTAAATTTTCCATCTTCCAATCCCAACTCTTCCAACATTTCTGCCTTAGATCTGGGTATCTCAAGCTCTGTAACACCCCGTGTTTCGAAAGTCAAAGTTAAAGTCAAGATTGAAGTCAAAGGAAGACAAGATTGCTAATTGCGATCTGTCTCTCCTTGCTAAATTCCTGTTTTGACTTCTTTGACTTGTAATTAGTCTATTTTGTTTTCGCTTTAGTTGTATTATGTGGAGTATCTATTAATAATCGCATAGTAATCGCTATTTATCGCATGTTTAATTGCTTTATCGCTATCGCTATCGCAATCACACTCGCAACTCGAAATACGCATTTTGGTTACTATTATACGTGTGTGTGTGCCTTATGTGTTACTTGTGCATGATTATTTATGTTATGTTGTGGTAATCAATCGAAACACAATCGAACTCAATCGCAATCGAATCGCAACCGCTAATCAAATACGAATTAAGGATGCTTGTATGTTGATATAGTAGTTGGGATTAAAAGTAATTTGACTAGGAAACTCTATCGCATCGAAACGCTCGCAATCGAAATCGAAACAGCAAAACTCGTCGCATCGAACACTCGAACGAGGTGACTGATCGACCAGGCTACCAGCCGATCGATCGGGCTGCCGTCCGATCGGACAGCTGTTCGATCGGGCTGCCTAACCGTTCGACCAGCCCCCTTTCCACTTTGGGTAACCCTATAAATACCCCTTGTCACTTTCATTCTTTCTACTTTTGGCAACTGACATCCGACCCGTGCTCTTGCTCGCTTTTTCCTTCGATTTCTCGCAATCCCGGTAAGATCTCGCCCTAAATCTTGTACTTCCTTAATCTACACGCACTCCTACACCTTTCTATCTTTTGAATCTTAACTTTTAACCGTGAAATCATCAAGATTCAAGGTGTTCTAGGATGACGTCATCATGTGTTCTTGAAGAACTTCATGTTTTGGCCTCAATCCACCAAGGTCAACATAGATCTAACCGATTTCCCCATAAACAAACAAAGATCTTTCATAGATCTAGACATATTCACAACAAAAAGGATTGAAAGATGGTTTTCAACTTTCTTTCAACTCTTTTACACTCAATGCATTCAAAACCGATAGAATCGGAGCTTGTGCCAACTTACTACTCATCATTGTGGTTATGTTGGTTCAAGATCCGTATTCCATCCACGAGATTATCGATTCCAGGTTAACCAAGAACAATCGTCCTAAACCGGTGGGCTGACCGAACTTGGGTGGTTCCTGTTCAATCGGGTCACTAGAACTTAGGATGGAGTTCTGTTGGTTAGCACGATATCAACACATCTCTATAAAACGACAAACTATCAAAACAACCAAGTGTAAGACGAACAGGTCGACCAGGACGAAGTGCCGTCCGATCGGACTGCTTTCCGAACGGACAACCAGCCGAACGACCGGCCACCCGTACGGCTTGGACCTTGGTCCCACACTTAACCATTTTTGCCAGCACTTGAAGTCTGAATGTTGAACGAATTGCTGTCCGATCGGACTACCATCCGATCGAACTGCCAATCGAATCATGAGACATTTAAACTTCAACACTTAAACAATTTTCAACATGTTCAATGCACAAAGGATGCCACCCGATCGAACAACCGTCCGATCGAGTGACAACCTGCTCTGAACTTGTTCTCACTGAAGTGCCCAACCGAACGGGTTGCCGTCCGATTGAACGACCGTCCGATCGACCGACCTGAAAGGTAGAGATACTTCAATGTTTTCAAAATGCTACAACGAAAACTTCAAAAGTCAAGCCATCATACACAAACACATCCTTCTCAAAGGAAGAAACAGTCCACTCGAACAGTCATCCGACCGGACGACCGTCCGAACGGACTACCACTCGCACGGCTGGCTGTCCGATCGGATTACCATCCGATCGAACTGCTGTCCGAACCACTTGTACTTTGCATCAATTTACGCGTCGCTTATCGTTATGCTATCAATCTATTCAAGCTAACCCTACTCTCTAGCGCTCCCTTCAATCCATCAATCGCTGTGAGTATACTCGATCCCTTTTTGCTTTATCCACTTTTGGGTGTTACATACGTTACTTATACAAAATCACATCAAACACACTACGCAATACTTTAAACGCTAACCGTTACCGCATGTATTACGTGACTTAATGAATGCTTGTTTGTTATGTTTACACATGGAATGCTGTCTACCTGACTTAGCAACGGTAGTACTATTAGTTTGGACTCAGCACCCGTTCACTCGGGGGTTGTTAAGGACAATTACCTACATGGCTCACAGTGGTGAGAATGTATCGCGAACTGCCTTGGGCAGTCAACCCGCAGTCATTGGTATCGATAGGTTCATGTCGATAGCTAACATGCCTCATTTCACTCTGTGTACGTGCTGGTTATGCGTAACGCTTTCAAACTCTATATGCTATTATCAAACTTGTATGCTCACCTTTACACTATGTGTATTGACTTTTACTTTAACGTATGTGGCAGGCGCTTAGGATGTTTTCATGTTTTGTGTGATGGTGATGAAATCGAGGCTAGGGACGGAGTCCTAGAAACCAATAAATAAACAATTGTCTGTAATAAAAATCTGAGTTGTCAAAACAGAACAATTGACTAGATCTTTTCTGTAATAATTGTATTATCTTATATGACATGGTATGGGACATGTTGCTTTAAATATTTGGTAAATATAGTTGTTATGGAAACTTCTGGACAATCTGTTTCGCTCAGTGCTACGCCCTGATGTTTCCGCCATCGGTTGGGGTGTGACAGATTGGTATCAGAGCCATAACTATAGGGAATTAGGCAAGACTCGACCTAGTCTGGGTCGAAGTCTTAGAGACCTAGTCTATAGTTAGGAACCAACAGACCGACTCGTACATGTCCTGTAGGGATTATGTATGAGCTTACTGCTATTTATCTCTATTCACGCCTACGCTACACTATCACTGCACTCGAATTTTCAAATATGAATGAGCGATTGAGTCGAGATTAGGTGTGAAAACCGCAAACTCTCGATTAAATTGCTTGTTCAACCCGCATTTCATCTATAAACATGAGAATTTGCGTCGAATCAGGAGTGAAATCCATACTTTGACGCATAATTCTCCTTTATCTTATAAAAAACAGGAACAAGGTTGTTAAGCTAGGGGTGAAACCCTAACCTTGACGATTTGTTCCGATCTTTGTTTTGTTTTACAAAGCTCTCACCAAAGTTTCGACGGACTCCAACGACTGAAGACCACGCAGAGACTGAAAGGATATGTGTCATTCGCCCAGATTCGAGGCAGAAACACAAGTCCCGAAGGTCAGATGTGTGCTCAGACGGTCCTTGTGAATAGTTGAACCACTTTGGGTAGTCGAAGTCTAATAGCCGCAGACGATCTATTTCTCGATTTTTATGTGTTTCGATTCTAAGCCCGCAACTGCTGACTCTGATGATTCGTTGATTTTATGTGGTTGTATGTGTATTTACCTGTTTATGTGTTTAAATTTTGGAGATTTATTCGATTTTGCTTTCACTTCGATCGACACGCACGACTCGCACTGCACATCTATCTCAAAACGCTGACAAATCGCTAAATTGTGGACGACCTTATGCTATGTTATACGCTTATACTACACTACTCGATATGCTATTCCTAATCGCTATTCTTGAACGTTCGCAGACTTTGAATGATAGGTTTTTGTATTCTGACTGCCTCTGTGATTACATGCGTATGTGCTTCTGTGCCCTACGTACTTATGTGTCTCTATGTGAATCTGTGAATATGTGCCTATGAGTTTATGTGATACGTGTTACATTGTGTTCCTAAGCTTTAGTAAGTATTAGATGTGTGAGGTGAGATTCGATTATGACGTGTCTGAGACCTATGACGATGTCTGTTGCAGACAATGTCAACTGGACCATCATTTGGATCCCGTCACCCACGACTCTCTCGTCAAGAACAGAGGGACAAACGCCTTGCTGCCATCCTCGTGAAACAAGTGGCCAAGGTCGTGCCTCAGATCGTGAGTGAAATTTACGAGAATGTTAGCAAATCGTCTGAGGAGTCCAGAACCGAAGCTCATAAAGTTGCTACCAAGACTGCTTTCAGCTTTAAGCAGTTCAAGGCATGCAGTCCGAAGGAATTCACTGGAGAAGATGGCCCGACGGCTATGTTTTAATGGTTCGATTCCGTCGAAGTCACTCTGCGCCAGAGTGGATGTCCAGAAAATCTCGGCACTCTGAACACTACCGGCGTCTTCCAGTCCCGCGCATTAGACTGGTGGACGGCCGAGAGGAACAAACGCGGAAATGATGCAGCCTATGAGCTGACATGGGAGGAGTTGAAGGCCATCATGATGGATGATTCTGCCCTCCTCATGAACGCCAAAAGCTAGAGGACGTATTCTGGAACATTAAGCAGAAGGAAGGTGATAATGCTGCCTTGACTGCTCGCTTTAAGCAGCTCAGCATCATCTGTCCCGATCAAGTGAAGACGCCCGATATGGCGATCAAGAAGTACATCCGAGCTCTACCCGACTGTGTTGCGGATTTTGTGCATGCCACAAAGACAGCAACGATTGAAGAAACTTACTTGCTTGCCGTTGAAATCAACGACAAGCGGGTAAAAGCTGGTTTTTGGGATAAAGCTTCGAAGAACCTGCACCAAGTCACCACCGCACCAACTGCCGAAACCGCCACCGCTCAACCGTCAAAGTCCTCACGCCGCAAGAAGAAGAACAAAAACAGCAGCTCCAGCAACAAGAACTGTGCTGTCACCACCACTGCTGCTCCACTTCAAGCCGTCCCGGCTCAACAGCAGCTCCATCACCGACCAGCACCAGTTACTTATGCACCGCCTGCAAAGCGTGCATACACAGGCCCCCACCCGGCTTCCCCGACATGCTCTTATCATCACCCGGTGGGTCTCGCCTGTCGTTTCTGCGCTCACTGCAACATGTACGGCCACTTCACTGCTAACTGCCGTACTGGTCCCCGTCAAGCCCCAGCTCAAGCCACTGCTCATCAAGCTCTGCTCCCAGCCCCACAAGGCCAACAAGCGGCTCAGGCACCCGCGATCAACGCCCGAGTCTGCTTCGCATGTGGTGATCCCAACCACTTTGCGAACATGTGCCCAAACAGGGTTGTGAAACAAGAGCCCCAGCAGCAGCAGCAACAGCCTCAGCAGCAGCAACAAGCCGCACGTGCCAGAACTTTCAACATCAATGTGCGCCAAGCCCAGGCTGACAACAACGTGGTCAATGGTACGTTCCTTGTGAATGGTATTTATGCATCATGTTTGTTTGATACTGGAGCCGATAATTGCTTTGTATCGTTTGAATTCGAGAAGTTCCTTAGTCGTAAGCGCTCCCATCTCCTCTCGACGTTCGATGTCGAAGTCGCTACTGGAAGAACTGTCGCCGTTAATTCTGTTCTTCATGATTGTACTCTCGAGCTCAACAATCACATCTTCCCAATCGACCTAATTCCGATGCAACTCGGAAGTTTTGACGTCATAGTAGGCATGGACTTTCTTCGCGAAAACCATGTTGAAGTTGTGTGTTTCGATAAGATGATTCGATTCTCGCTCGCGAATGGTGATTTATTGTGTGTTTATGGCGAAACTGCTTCGAAGGGTCTCAAGCTCATGTCATGTGTCCAAGCTAGCAAGTATCTCCGCAACGAATACAGAGCTTTCTTGGCTAACATTGTAGTAGCGGAGAAGGAAAAGAAAGGAAAGACAGAAATGAAAGACGTTCCTGTGGTTCGTGAATTTCTTAATGTGTTCCCTGACGATCTTCCCGGATTACCGCCAAGTCGTGATATCGACTTTTGTATTGACCTCATTCCTGGAGCCAACCCTATTGCCAAAGCTCCTTACCGACTCGCACCGTCCGAAATGCGTGAACTCTCGAGTCAGCTCCAGGAATTACTTGAGAAAGGCTTCATTCGCCCGAGCACCTCTCCTTGGGGCGCGCCAGTCCTTTTCGTCAAAAAGAAGGATGGGTCGTTCAGGATGTGCATCGACTATCGGGAATTGAATAAGTTAACTATTAAGAACCGCTATCCCCTGCCTCGCATTGATGATTTGTTTGATCAGCTACAAGGTGCTACGTGTTTCTCGAAGATCGATCTACGCTCAGGCTACCACCAACTACGCATTCAAGAGGAGGATATACCCAAAACCGCTTTTCGCACTCGATACGACCACTACGAATTCGTTGTTATGCCTTTCGGTCTAACCAACGCACCCGCGGTTTTCATGGATCTGATGGATCACGTGTGTTAACCATATCTCGACCGTTTCGTCATCGTGTTTATCGACGATGTCTTGATCTATTCCAAATCGAAAGCCGAACACGCGCAACATCTATGTTTGGTTCTCGAGCTACTCCAGGGGAATCGACTCTATGCCAAGTTCTCCAAGTGTGAATTTTGGCTGGAGGAGGTTCAGTTTCTGGGACACATTGTCAATAGTCAAGGTATTCACGTCGATCCCGCGAAGATTGAAGCCGTTAAGAGTTGGATTACACCAAAGAACCCTTCTGAAGTCCGTTCTTTCCTTGGATTGGCGGGCTATTATCGATGTTTTATCGAAGGATTCTCAAAGATCGTTGTGCCGCTTACCGCTCTCACGCATAAAGATAAGCCTTTTGTTTGGGGAACTGAACAAGAGTCTGCTTTCCAAACCCTCAAGCACATGCTCTGCAATGCTTCTGTTCTCACATTGCCCGACGGAAATGGCGATTTCATTGTTTAATCTGATGCTTCCAACCTTGGTCTTGGCTGTGTCCTCATACAACAGGACAAGGTTATAGCTTACGTATCTCGTCAACTCAAAATCCATGAAAAGAACTATACAACCCATGAGCTCGAGCTAGGCGCAGTTGTTTTTGTGTTAAAGATTTGGCGACACTACCTGTATGGTACAAAGTGTACGATCTTCACCTATTATAGGAGCCTACAACATATCTTTGACCAAAAGGAACTTAATATGCGTCAACGCCGATGGGTAGAACTTCTCAACGATTATGACTGTGAGATTCGTTATCACCCTGGCAAAGCAAATGTCGTTGCCGACGCTCTCAGCAGACGGAATTACTTGCTCAGCATTCGTAAAACCCAAACCCAGTATGATCTCGAAACTCTCATCCGCGAAGCCCAGCATACCTATTTTAACGAGCGCACTTTGGATAAGGAAAGAATTTACCACGATGGAACTCAACTTGTGAATAAGCCGAATGGGATATTCCATTATCTGGACCGAATTTGGATCCCTAAACGGACCGATTTGCGACAGATATTAATGGACGAAGCCCACAAATCCCGATATTCTATTCATCCCGGTGCCGACAAAATGTACCAGGATCTTCGCTACAAGTACTGGTGGCCGGGCATGAAATGGGATATTGATCTCTACGTTGGAAAGTGCCTGACTTGTGCAAGGGTCAAGGCTGAACACCAAAGACCCTCTGGCTTACTTGAACAACCGCCTATCCCTATGTGGAAGTGGGAGAGTATAGCCATGGACTTCATAACAAAGCTTCCACACACGTCATCAGGTCACGACAACATTTGGGTTGTTGTTGACCGTTTGACCAAATCAGCTCACTTTTTGCCAATACGGGAAGACTACAAGGTAGAACGATTAGCCCGAATCTACACCATTGAGATCATTTGTCGACATGGGACGCCTCGCGACATCATCTCTGACCGTGATGCTCGGTTTACCTCGCGACTGTGGGAAACGTTTCAAGCGGCTCTCGGTACTATGCTTAACTTAAGTACCGCATTCCACCCTCAAACCGACGGTCAGACTGAAAGAACGATCCGTACTCTTGAAGACATGCTCTGTTCGTGTGTCATAGACTTCGGTGGTAACTGGGATACATACCTGCCGTTAGTCGAATTCTCGTACAACAACAGTTATCATTCCAGCATTCAAATGGCACCATTCGAGGCCTTATACGGAAGAAGATGTCGATCGCCTATTGTGTGGTACGAGATCGGTCACTCGCAACTAACCGGTCCCGAGCTATTACAAGAAACGACTGACAAAGTCCTCCAAATAAGAGACAACTTGCTGAAAGCTCGAAGTCGACAGAAAAGTTACGCCGATAGACGACGCAAGCCCCTTGAATTTGACGTTGGCGACTACGTACTCCTAAAGGTATCACCTTGGAAGGGTGTGGTCAGATTCGGCAAGAAAGGGAAACTAGCGCCTCGATATGTTGGACCTTTTAAGATTCTGGAAAGGATCGGAAAAGTCACCTACAGACTCGAACTACCGGAGGAACCTAGTAACGTCCACCCGACTTTCCATGTGTCAAACCTCCGAAAGTGCCTGGCTGAGCATGATTTAATTGTACCTCACAATGATCTCCAAGTAAACGAAACACTACACTTCGTGGAGAAGCCTGTCGAAATCATGGATCGCCAAACCAAGCAGCTCAGACGCTCGCGCATTCCTATTGTGAAGTCCGATGGGAAGGCAAACGAGGCGCAGAGTTCACTTGGGAACTCGAAAGCGACATGAAGGCGAAGTACCCGCAGTTGTTTCTTATGGCTTCGGCCTAATTTCAGGACGAAATTCCCTCAACTAGGGGACGCTGTAACAGCTCGTGTTTCGAAAGTAAAAGTCAAAGTCAAGATTGAAGTCAAAGGAAGACAAGATTGCTAATTGCGATCTGTCTCTCGTTGCTCAATTCCTGTTTTGACTTCTTTGACTTGTAATTAGTCTATTTTGTTTTCGCTTTAGTTGTATTATGTGGAGTATCTATTAATAATCGCATAGTAATCGCTATTTATCGCATGTTTAATCGCTTTATCGCTATCGCAATCGCACTCGCAACTCGAAATACGCATTTTGGTTACTATTATACGTGTGTGTGCGCCTTATGTGTTACTTGTGCATGATTATTTATGTTATGTTGTGGTAATCAATCGAAACGCAATCGAACTCAATCGCAATCGAATCGCAACCGCTAATCAAATACGAATTAAGGATACTTGTATGTTGATATAGTAGTTGGGATTAAAAGTAATTTGACTAGGAAACTCTATCGCATCGAAACGCTCGCAATCGAAATCGAAACAGCAAAACTCGTCGCATCGAACACTCGAACGAGGTGACTAATCGACCAGGCTACCAGCCGATCGACCAGACGATAGATTGGACTGCCGTCCGATCGGACAGCTGTTCGATCGGGCTGCCTAACCGTTCGACCAGCCCCCTTTCCACTTTGGGTAACCATATAAATACCCCTTGTCACTTTCATTCTTTCTACTTTTGGCAACTGACGTCCGACGCGTGCTCTTGCTCGCTTTTTCCTTCGATTTCTCGCAATCCCGGTAAGATCTCGCCCTAAATCTTGTACTTCCTTAATCTACACGCACTCCTACACCTTTCTATCTTTTGAATCTTAACTTTTAACCGTGAAATCATCAAGATTCAAAGTGTTCTAGGATGACGTCATCATGTGTTCTTGAAGAACTTCATGTTTTGGCCTCAAACCACCAAGGACAACTTAGATCTAACCGATTTCCACATAAACAAACAAAGATCTTTCATAGATCTAGACATATTCACAATAAAAAGGATTGAAAGATGGTTTTCAACTTTCTTTCAACTCTTTTACACTCAATGCATTCAAAACTGATAGAATCGGAGCTTGTGCCGGCTTACTACTCATCATTGTGGTTATGTTGGTTCAAGATCCGTATTCCATCCACGAGATTATCGATTCCGGGTTAACCAAGAACAATCTTCCTGAACCGGTGGGCTGACCGAACTTGGGTGGTTCCTGTTCAATCGGGTCACTAGAACTTAGGATGGAGTTCTGTTGGTTAGCACGATATCAACACACATCTCGATAAAACGACAAACTATCAAAACAACCAAGTGTAAGACGAACAGGTCGACCAGGACGGAGTGCCGTCAGATCGGGCTGCTGTCCGAACGGACAGCCACCTGTACGGCTTGCACCTTGGTCCCACACTTAACCATTTTTGCCAGCACTTGAAGTCTGAATGTTGAACGAATTGCTGTCCGATCGGACTACCATCCGATCGAACTGCCAATCGAATCATGAGACATTTAAACTTCAACACTTAAACAATTTTCAACATGTTCAATGCACAAAGGATGCCACCCGATCGAACAACCGTCCGATCGAGTGACAACCTGCTGTGAACTTGTTCTCACTGAAGTGCCCAACCGAACGGGTTGCCGTCCGATCGAATGACCATCCGATCGACCGACCTGAAAGGTAGAGATACTTCAATGTTTTCAAAATGCTACAACGAAAACTTCAAAAGTCAAGCCATCATACACAAACACATCCTTCTAAAAGGAAGACACAGTCCACTCGAACAGTCATCCGACCGGACGACCGTCCGAACGGACTACCACTTGCACGGCTGGCTGTCCGATCGGATTACCATCCGATCGAACTGTTGTCCGAACCACTTGTACTTTGCATCGTTTTACGCGTCGCTTGTCGTTATGCTATCAATCTATTCAGGCTAACCCTACTCTCTAGCGCTCCCTTCAATCCATCAATCGCTGTGAGTATACTCGATCCCTTTTTGCTTTATGCACTTTTGGGTGTTACATACGTTACTTATACAAAATCACATCGAGCACACTACGCAATACTTTAAACGCTAACCGTTACCGCATATATTACGTGACTTAATGAATGCTTGTTTGTTATGTTTACACATGGAATGCTGTCTACCTGCCTTAGCAACGGTAGTACTATTAGTTTGGACTCAGCACCCGTTCACTCGGGGGTTGTTAAGGACAATTACCTACATGGCTCACAGTGGTGAAAATGTATCGCGAACTGCCTTGGGCAGTCAACCCACAGTCGTTGGTATCGATAGGTTCATGTCGATAACTAACATGCCTCATTTCACTCTGTGTACGTGCTGGTTATGCGTAACGCTTTCAAACTCTATATGCTATTATCAAACTTGTATGCTCACCTTTACACTATGTGTATTGACTTTTACTTTAACGTATGTGGCAGGCGCTTAGGATGTTTTCATGTTTTGTGTGCTGGTGATGAAATCGAGGCTAGGGACGGAGTCCTAGAAACCAATAAATAAACAATTGTCTGTATTAAAAATCTGAGTTGTCGGAACAGAACAATTGACTAGATCATTTCTGTAATAATTGTATTATCTTATATGACATGGTATGGGACATGTTGCTTTAAATATTTGGTAAATATAGTTGTTATGGAAACTTCTGGACAATCTGTTCGGCTCAGTGCCACGCCCCGATGTTTCCGCCATCGGTTGGGGTGTGACAAGCTCCCCCTCACTCTGAGCATGTAAATAGATAACAGTTGGATTTGTGAGGAATACCTGATCGACGTGCTGTTTCCCAGATGTAGAAGCTTCTTTACGTTGATCATCCTCCTGTTCATTTATCTCATCATTCAGAAAATCTTCAATTCTTTGTTGAACATTTGGATTCTCAATCAACAATCTAGATGCACCCTGATCATCATCATTATTATCCTTATCATCTTTATCATCTTTATCATCTTTATCATCTTTCTTATCAGACTTATCATTTTCATCTTCATCGTCATCACCCAAAATTTCCATATCAGAATCACTTTCAACAATCTCTCCTCGAGCCTTCCTAGCCTCTCTTCGTCTTTCATCAATTTTAACTCTGTGAACAATCTCTTTAAGGCTATAAGGTACTGAAGATGGTTTACCAATAAGAATAAACTTCTGTGTCTCTTCTTCTACTTCTTCCTCATCTTTCCATTTCAACATCAACACTTCTTTCGCCTTCGTTTTCTTTTGAATAACACATACTCGGCGAATAACATCATTGAAATCAAAAGAAAGAGTAGAAGCTTTACCAACAAGCACGAATCCCTTAGGATCTTCTTCTGCATCAACCATTTCAACATCGACTTGGCTTGAAGAACCTCCAGCTTCTTAAGTTTCTTCTATAACACTTTTCTTCTTTTGAGTAGCTTCTTCAGCCAGTCGTCTCTCTCTTTCAACTCTGCGATCCTCAGCTCTTTTCACTTCAATCTCATTGAATGCAGCATGAACATCAATTTTCAGATGACTTTCCATGACAGCATATAGCATGTTGAGCTGATTATCTTTCATCACTTTGTCTGCCTTCATCGCTTCCATTTCCAACTTCATCGTCTTCATTTCATTTGCTGAAGCTTCATGAAGATCACTTATCATCTGATTCAATGTCTGGTTGATATCGTTCATCTTTACCAGCTTTTTATTCATATCAGAAATTTCTTCTTGCATGATATCAAAGAGCTTTGAGTTATCTTCAACATCATCTTCCATCTTCTTTAACTTTTCATCTTGATCTATCATGACCATCTTAATTTCTTCATTTACCTTCATCAGCTCCTCAATTTGCTTCTTTAAAGCATCACGCTCAGCTTCAGCTTTAGCTTTCTCCTTTTCAAGTTCAGCAACTTTCTTCGTCAATTCTTTCACAGCTTCGTTGTTGAACATATCATAATCTTCATCTGGAATATCTTCTCTGTATACTCCAGTTGCAGGAGGAAGCTCTCTAAATAGATTATCAAAAGTTGTATTCTTTTGTTGAGATGATTCAGGAGCTTCAGGAATAGGTTGATCTTTTGGTGGAGGTGGTGGTGGAGGTGTAGTTGCTTTATACCCTGTGATTTCAACACAATCATCACCACCTGTCTTCTTTTGAACCTCAACCTCGGGTACTTCAACACTTTGCACCTCTGGTTCCTTTGGAATCTCAACACTTTGAATCTTTTCTGCTTCAGTAACTTTTAACGTTTCAACATGCTTTTCTTTCTTTCCATCTTTATCTTTAGGCAGTGTATCACCACCTTTTCTTGCACGAACTCTTCTCGGAAGAGCCCCAGCTTGAACTGTCTTACGCTTGATTCTTAGCTTCTTTGTTTTCTCAGGTGGAGCATAGGTAGAATCCTCTTCATCAGATGCTTTCTGTTTCTTTGTTGGCTTTTTCTTTAACTGAGCTTTACCTCTACCAAGTGTTAAAGGATCCAGTTCTGTTTCAGTTTCAGTTGACTCATCATCAGCATCTTCACTTGAATCATCTTGAACCACACCTTCAGGCTCTGTAGCTTTGACAACTTCAGCTTGAACACTTGAACCTTGATCTTTCTGAGCAGCAACTTCCTCATTTCTTTTAAGATAGCTTTCAAGAGAATGCTTCAGTAGATCAGCTCCTTGTTGAACAACCTCAGATGGATCTAACACTGGTTCGTCCACCAATCTTTGTTGTGGTTCCTTTTATGGCCCGGCAAAAACAAGTATTGACAAATTCATTAGAAACATATAACAATTTAAAGTTCTAACTTCTTTTATGACTCCCCCTTTCACTATACCCTTAACTACAATCTTCGGAACCGATTTCATTGGAATAGGAACTGCAGGGGACGTCTTTGGTGTTCTCTTTCTTTTTCCATCTCTCACAAACCACCATCTAGTTTTCTTCTCAATCATCTCACTCATCCTCTGATCTTCATTATCAGAATCACTATTCTCATGTCTCCACTTATCATTCTCTGGAGCTACATAAGCTGGTCTGCTAATTCTGCATATCATTCCCTTAGCATTGGTATCAGGTCCTTTAGTCAATCTGGTAATCATTTCAGATGTCATGTTCCTTAGACCTAGCACATCATTAGCATCCTTCGGAATGTCTTTGAATTGATCGTCAATCATCATCATAATGAACCTTGGATACATGATATACTTTCCACTTCCAGCCCTGATATTTTCTTTCATGTATTCAAAAATCACCTGTGAAACATTATATGGCCTATTTAGCACCAAACTTGTGATAATGTTCATGATGTAGTCAGATGTTTCATCATATGCTCCCTTTCTGTGTGATAAGGAATGTACTACACAATGAACCATGAACTTGTAAGCATGACTGAACATTGTTTTTATCATTTTTCCATTGATGTGACCAGTGAATCCCATTCTGCACCATAATCCTTTACATAGATGTTCAGGAATGATGGTAGGATCATCATCACTGTCTCCTAGCTCCAACACACGTCTAAGATCTTCAACACCAAACTTTATTTCCAAGTCTACATCTTGTCCATTCTCATCCTTCTTCCTCACTGCTGAGTATATCATCTTATCTATTTCTTTGTATCTTGCTGAGTTCCAAAATCTTCTCACATGAGATTCATACACTATGGTCTTGTCAGTTAAAGCTTTACCAATCTTGCTTTCTCTTAAGAACTTTGCTATCTTCTCAACCACAGTTTTATCTGTATGATCTGCATCTAGTAAACAATATACGTTGTGACCTTTGTCCCAGTCTGAGCCTTTTCCCTACAAAAATATTCATTGTTTAATCATTTGCACAAGATTCAAGACATAAAGATGAATGATGAAAATTTTGAAAAAACTCAAAAATTTTCTAACTCTGGAACTCTCTATGTGCTAGTACTGAGGATCGAATGGCTGTCCGATCGGATTGCTGTCCAATCGGATTGCCATCATGTGCAATGAAGAAGTCAACATAGTCAACATGCAATTGAATCGAATGCCCACTCGACCGGATTTCCACCCGATCGAGTTGCCACTCGATTTATGTGACAAGCAAGAAGAAACTTTGACTTAGTCAACCTTTTTGAGTGTGAATGTCTTTGAATCGGATGACCACCCGATCGGATTGCCACCCGATCGGGTTGCCATTTGATTCTTGGCAATGATGGAACAGTTGACATGTTTTTTCGTTTAGTGGCTGTCCGATCGGATTGCTGTCCAATCGGATTGCTGTCCAAACGGATTGCCACTCTATTCATGGATATTGAATGCTTTTGGAATTTAGTGGCTATCCGATCGGATTGCCACTCTATCCATAAATAATGAATGAATGCATTATGGAACGAGTTGCCACCCGGTCGGATTGCCACCCGATCGGGTTGCCAAACATTCCAAGTGACTTTGTGAGAGCACAGAAACCTAGGCAAGCATGATGATGTGCCATGAATCGGATTGCCGCCCGATCGGGTTGCCAAACTATTCAAAACATTGTTTAACATATGAAGGCTCAAATTTCAAGACAACTAATAATGTAACAGTTAAGGCACAAATTCCTAGGCACTAATACTTGGAAAATTTATCAAGTAACTATACAATGAATCAGGTGGTCACCCGATCGGGTTGCCGTCCGATCGGGTTGCACCTCGTTCTAAGAACAGTCATGAACACCAAAAAATTTTCTAAATCTAAACATCAAATTGAACATAGATCTACGTAGAGTTTTCAAACGCGATCACAACCCTATGTTCATTATGTTCTATCTCGGCCTAATCAGTGACTAATTTGACATTTAAAGGTCCGATAGCCGACAAGTTCAATCAACAGATCTATAAGTTTAAACATGTTTTGGCACAAATTGAATCGGTAAACTTGTAAATCTAATCATTCCGATCAAAACCTAGTGTTCAAATTTCATCAAAACATCTCAAATCTTCCTAGATCTAACATTTAAGCTCCGACAGATGACGTCATGAAGAACAGTTAATCAAAACATCAAATTTTAACAGTTTAGATCTCGAAAAACTTACCTTTGCCATTGAGAATGTTGTGCAAACCAATGATCTAATGATTTGTGCAAAGAGAAAGTGTGAAAAATCAAATCAAGAATGAGAGTGTTTGAGAGAATAGGTCGGTTGGTTGAACGAGTGAAAAGTTTGACTGAACTATTAACCACCTATTTATAGTGTGACTTGAATCGGAGTGCTGTCCGATCGAGCAGCCGCTCGATCGGGTTGCCGCCCGAGCCAAGTTCACTTCTTTGACTTTCATATGTTTGACCTTTTGATTGTTTGACTTTGATTTCATCAGTTTTTAGGAATCCACTTAAGTATCTAGGTCCAAGTTAATGACCCTAGACTCTTAATTTGCCTACCAAGTCCAACTTAATGACCTTGGTTGACCCAAAACAAATCACACTGACGTTTTGTTCAATCTTTTTCAAACATTTTTCTGAAAATTACAAGTTTCAAATTAATGAACCTTCTTTGACTTTGCATTTTATCAGGTTTAACATGATAAGCTCCCAACCCATCTGTCCAGCTCAGAAACTTCCTGCATCTGCTTCAAACTGCGAGTCTGAATATCAACTTTCCACTTTGGTTTGTCGAAGAAACTAAATCAGAAATGTAAAATCTTTTTGAATTTTAAGAAAGTTTCTAGACTAGAAAGCTATGAAATCTTTTTGGGTTTTGAATGTTAAACTGAAATGAAATGCAGTAAACGTAAACTATTTACAAACATATTTTTGGTGAGCGTGTTAGGGAATCATATCAGTTGTCGACAAGTTACAAGTACCGTTAAGCTTGATTTCATACTAAGCATTAAACAATTCACAGTGATTGCCGATATATTGATCCAATTTAAATTTTCACACAATTTTTCAATCTGTTTAGGATACGAATTAGTGTTTTAATGTCTTAACTTATACGCGTGTCACACCTCAGAATATACTCCCGTATCCAGACAATCTATATTCAGTCTTACAGGTGAACGTACAATAATGATATCTGTAAACGGGTAATGTGAGGCCATGAGAGCTCAGGTTAGAACTTCCGTTCAGACAGAGAGATGATGGCTCGACTTTCGGTGTGTCCCGTTTGGGGATCTTTTCTTCAACAGCACATGATTAGCATTTTTCAATGTTTCATCATTTTTTATGCTGAGGGTGAGCTTTAAGAATAAAGCAATGCAGAGTATTATACGAGTACTAGGCTATTGCTTCCGCAAAATCAGAAGTCCTGGTATAATACCCCAGATATCATCACGCACATAGACCTATTATGTCAGAAATAAAGTCTTTCAAACAGGATTTCAGGGGTTACCTATATATCCGAGAGATGTTCCCCAAGTAATAAGCAAGAAATGATTTAGGTTTATATTCCGAACAAACTTACTAAATGTGTAAAAACCTATCGGCATATCATCAGCGAGACTGCTTAACACTTTTAAACTTTACATTTCTTTAGCGTACTGCAACTGTCTAGCTGATGTACTATCATTTCCCCTTTTTACACAAGCTCTTTTTCAGATTTTCTATTGTTTTTGGATTTTGAAATATCTCATGTTTTTGGGTTTTTGAATTTTTTTTATTGTTTTTGTATTTTCTGAAAAATATAAGTTATCTCCCCCTAAATACCAAAACAGCTAAAAAATCGACAAACCATTGCAGATTGCTTTTCAACATCATCTACAGTGGTACCTTCATCTACGCCAATAATCCCCTCCGCAACCGATAGTAACTTCATACCATTAAGTTTCAAAAGATATTGAAAACGAGTTTTGTCAAATGCTTTGGTATGTAAGTCAGCTTTTTGTTCATCAGTGTGGATTTTTTTATTCGTATCAACTTCTTTTCGAAACAGTCTCGAATGAAGTGATGACGAATTTCAATGTGTTTGGTTTTAGCGTGATGAACATGATTTTTTGTTATATTAATGGCTGCCTCATTATCAACAAAGATAGGGGTGGTAAGAAATTGCAAACCGTAGTCGCGCATCTGTTGCTGGATCCACAAGATCTGGGAGCAGCAGCTGCTAGCAGATACATACTCGGCTTCACATGTAGACAAAGCAACAGAGGTCTGCTTCTTACATTGCCAGGTGACCAAACGGGGTCCGAAAAACTGGCATCCCGCTGTTGTTGACTTAGCGTTTACTTTGCAGCAACCAAAATCAGAATTAGAGTACCCCTAAAGCGTGAAATCGCCATCCTTTGGATACCACAACCCCAAGCTAGGAGTTCCTTTCAGGTAGCGTAATATCTTTTTGATGATCGTCATATGCGAAGCTCTGGGACTTGATTGAAATCGGGCTGCGAGGCAGGTTAGATACATAATATCCGGTCTCGATGTCGTCAAATACATCAGTGATCCGATCATGGAGCGATACAACGTTTCATCCACCTTCTCTCCGGTGAGATCAGGATTTATTCCATGGTTCGTCGCTAACGGGGTGGAAGTTGGAGCAGTCCCGGACATCCCAAATTTCTCTAAGACATCATGAACATACTTCGTCTGATGTATGAACGTTCCCTCGGGCAGTTGATCAACCTGAAGCCCTAAGAAGAACTTCATCTCACCCATTGATGACATTTCAAACTTCTGCTTCATCACTTTTTCAAAATCTTTGCAGAGTTGTTCATTGGTTGACCCGAAAATTATGTCATCCACGTAAATCTGGACAATCAGAAGATGGTTGTCGACTTCTTTTGTGAAGAGGGTGGCGTTTATCTTTCCTCGGATGAAGTTGTTGGCTAGCAGATGTTGAGACAGGGTCTCGTACCAGGCTCTCAGGGCCTGATGTAAGCCGTATAACGCCTTATCCAAGAGATAAACCTTATCCTTGTGGATTGGGTCGGTGAAGCCCGGTGGTTGTCCGACATATACCTCCTCCTTCACTTTACCATAGAGAAATACCGACTTCACATCTAACTGATACACTTTAAATCCTTTCCAAGATGCAAATGCTAGGAAGATTCTGATCGCCTCAAGTCGAGCAACCGGAGCATATACTTCAGTGAAATCTATACCCTCCTGCTGACTGAAACCCTGGACCACGAGTCAAGATTTGTTGTGAACAATAACCCCTCGATCATCCCTTTTGCACTTAAACACCCACTTAGTGTTTATCTTCCTATGACCATCAGGCAAGTCCACCAGTTTCCATACACCCAACTTCTCAAACTGATTGAGTTCTTCCTGCATAGCGTTGACCCAGGAATCTTCAGTTAGTGCTTCCTTGTACGTTCGCGGCTCAATCTGCGAAATGAAACAACTAAGTGAAAACTCTGTTTGTAAAGGAGGAACTTTTGAATAAAAACAAGTAAGGCCCTGGTCAATCTGTCGTCTGGTGCGGACTCCTAATTGCAACTCTCCGATAATCAATTTTTCTGGAAGATATGAAAGAGTTCTTGGCATCACCTCGCCTGGAACATCTACCTCACTTTCCAAATTCGTAATGTTCTGATTTGCAACTTGTTCGCTGACAGGAATTGTCTGATCTTGAGACTGGATTTGCTCCCCCCAGACTCTGAATCACCACGATCGAATGTTGGCTTTTCATCAGATTCTGAATTATCATTGTCTGCCGTCTGATTATCAGGAGCTTGTTCACGTTCTGAAGATATCGGAGTTTGATGAACATCATCATTTTCTCCAGCGTTGCTTGGACCAGCCTCATCATCATTCGAAGTTTGTCGTTAACGTCTCGGAGATTCTGCTGGGAATCTTTCTTGTGATGCTTCATATTCTCTTAGAATATCCAACTCGTCGAAAAACTCTGGTTCTTCCTCTATCTCAAATGAATCCCACAGAGTATCATAATTGAATCGCCATGAGTCGGCGGGTTTCTGAGGTGGCATTGTATAACCTTGGCACTCAACATGATGTGCTTCGATGATCCGCTTCAAGCTAGGAACAAAGACACTTCTCATTGGACTTGCATAACCCATGAAGATACCTTCAATACTCTTTGGACCAAATTTGCCATATGGTTCTAGAACTGTGCAGGGAGACCCAAACGGTTCTAAATACTTCAAATTATGTTTGCGGTTTTTAATCAGCTTGAAACACGTCTTGTTGAATTTCTTCACCGTAAGAACCCTGTTGAGCGTATAGCAAGCGGCAGACACTGCTTCTGCCCAGAAATTGATGGGTAGCTTTGAATCAGCAAGCATTGTCCTGGCCGTTTCAATCAGTGTCCTATTCTTTCTTTCTGCGACTCCATTTTGCTGCGGAGTATAAGGCGCACTGAATTCTTGCAATATACCTCGTTCATCACAATATTCTTCCATTTTGTTGTTTTTAAACTCTGTACCGTTGTCACTTCTTAATCTTCTGATTTGAGTTCGGTACAAGTTCTCAATCTTTTTGAAAAGTGTCATCAAACTCTCAAATGTCTCATCCTTTGTCTTCAGGAACGTCACCCACGAAAATCTCGAAAAGCCGTCTATGACTACTAAGCAGTATAAATCACCAGTTATGCTTTTGACATTCACTGGACCAAAGAGATCCATGTGAAGTCTCTCCAACGGCCTCGAGACAGAGTTCATCTTCTTTCCAGGGTGAGATTTCTTTCGCTGTTTACCTTTGATACAACTAATACACTCCCCCTCAAGATGGAAACCCTTCAAGTGAACACCATTTACTAAGTTGTTGTGCACCAGGTAGTTCATCTTACGCAGGTGAATGTGGCCCATCTTCCGATGCCATAGTTGTGACTCCTTTTCGGTGGCTCTTGACATGAAGCAATGAGTTTGACCCGTGGTAGTAGTGGCTACGCTCATGTCCAACACGTACAGATCATCGACTCTTGGTGCTCTCATGATGACCCACTCGTCGGGGACGACAAACCCCGGCTTCAAGATCATACATTCCTTATCTGTGAAGTGCGTTGAATACATTCGATCACAAATTTGAGATATGCTCAGAAGATTGTTTTCCAGCTCGGCGATGTAGTTGACTCTTTCAAACGTGATTATCCCATTCGATAAAGTTCCCTCACCAATGATACGACCTCCCTGATTACCAGCAAAACCAACATAACCTCCGTTAAATCCTCTCACATCATACAGCAGGGCTTTTATCCCTATTATGTGCCGAGAAGCTCCACTATCCATTATCCAACGTGAGACGGATCTTGGAAGCTCCTGCACATTTTACAAACATTTAGTGAGATTTTGAAGCAACCCAAGCCTCTTTCGACTCAGGTAGCTTAACATTGATGCGGGTGGTTTTGGTGTACAAAGGTGGGAAATTCTTGTCGTTCATCTTTAGACTTTCTTTAGACCCAATCTCAACCTATTTAAACAAAAAGAAATCATTTTTCTGAGGTTGACCAGATGATTGGTCTTTCTTTGCAACATACTTCTTTTTAGAAGCAGTAGACTTTTGTTTCTCAAGTTTCTCATAGTAATCCAAAGGAACATTCATCTTTACCGGTGTGGTAGAAGATGATTGTTTTGCAGACTCAGAAACCTTTGGCTTTGGAGAACTTGTTTTCTTTTCAACAGATTTTGGCTTCCAAATTTGTTGAGATGAAGCGACCCGTTTGTAAAATTTATCAGTTTTAGTTACTGACTTCTTTACGGGTTCAGTTTTGACTTTTGTGTTTTCATTTTTCAAAACTTTCTTCTCAACAACCATTGGCGCTTTCCCTTTTACAACATCTTTCTTCTTTGGACTCTCGACAACCACAGACTTAGGCTTCAAGTTGGTGCACTTTCGTGCAATATGTCCAACTTTGTTGCACTTAAAGCAAGTACGGGTATCAACTTCCCGACTTGTGCCTTCGGTCTGAGGCTGTGAGGCCTTCTTTTCAAAGAATTCTTCATTTGATTTTGAAAAGATCTCAAATTCTTGCTCGGAATGAGAACTCGAGCTTTTCACAAACACCTTTTTCTCAACAAATTTTTTTGTTATGAAAATTCCTTCTTTGATTATTCTTACCACCCTGATAACCACCCGACCATCTGTTTTGGTTGTTGTTAGAAAAACGTGGTGGTACAACAGGTTTTTTGTAGTAAGATTTATCTTTTTCAAAGTTCAATTGCCTTTCGGAACGTTTCAAACCTTCAATCTCAGAAATATCAATCTCAATTAGTTTAAACACATTCTTTAATTTGTCAACATTCACATTCTCAAGAGGAAATTCAAGATCCGAATACAACTTATCTGAACCCGACATCTTGTACATCACAAGAGTAGGTTCTTCACTTAAGTTGTTTTTGGATTTTGATTTCGGAATGTATTTATCCAAAAAGCATTCTTCATCCTGAGTTGAGTCACTGTCAGATTTCAAAACATTTTCAACCACATTTTTAACAACTTCGGATTGAAAATTGTCTTCATCGGATGATGAAGTGAATGTGATATTGATCGTTTCTGGAAGTTTAACCTCATTTGTTTCTTCATCGTTAACCAACCCAGACTTTTTCTTTGAAAAATTATTTAATACTGGCGGTGGAACTTGATGATACCCAACCCCAGTTCCGTCTGAATATACATCTTCACCAGCTTTGTTCTTCCCAATGGGTTTGGGAACTATGTGTTGAAGAATAAAGCTTGCGGAGTTGTAACTGGTTAGTTTCAGATTGATTCGTTCGTTTTAAATCTTAGCTTCCTGAAACTGAAGCTTCAGATTAGCAATCTCATCCAACTGTTGGTTGATTTGCTTTTCTTTTGATTGAAGTACTCCTGACAGTTGAATATTTTCTTTGGTTGTTTTACTGTTTCTCTCATCAGAATCTTTTATCGTTCTTTTTAGCTTCTCATGATTTTTAGAAAGTTGTCGGTTTTCAAGAATTAACTTTTCATTTTCTTTCCTTACTCGGTCTACATTAATTTTATCTTTTTCAATCCTCTCAGTTAATTCTTTTATTCGATCATTTGAAGCTTTCACCAGTTTTTCACGACTTAAGATTTGATTTTCAACTTCTCTGACTCTTTCAGTCAGCTCTTCAGTCTTTTTAGCACTGAGATAAGCATGTTTACTACAAACCTTGCAGTTTTTCATGCAATTTTTGCAGTCACTTTCAATTTTGGCTTTATCAGTCTTACCTGACCCATTTGTTGAATCATTAGAACTGACCTTGCTCTTTGACTCAGATCCGGACTTAGAATCTACCTCTAATTCCTTTTCTGCGAGCACTTTATCTGCCATTTTCTTTAGGTTCTCTGCAGTCATCTCTTTTGTTGTGTCGATTTTCCCATCATCGACCTTTTTCGACTTTAACTTCTTCTCTTCAGCTTCTCTTGCCCACATTCTCTGTCTCTCTTCTTCCTGTTCTGCTATTTGTTCGATAAGAGTTTCAACAAGAAGTGTTGAAGGTTCAATGAGTATATTTCCTTTAGGATCCAAATAGCACTCTCTGTCAGCATCCCATCTCTTTGCACTTTTAGCCTCTTTCCAGGCTCGATAATGTCTATCTTTCATGGTTTGTGCTAACATCTTTCTGTTGACATATTTCTCCTCTTCTGTTCGTGTGTCTTTGAACAGAACTATTTTTGCCATGAAGGTATAACTCACAGCATCTTCTTCAGGTAACAGATCACTCTAGTCAAAGCCCTCATCGTCATGGATAACTGCCAAGGCTCTTGACTTTTCTTTAGGAGTTTCTTCTATCTGTTTCATTCTCGGAGGTTCTGCTTTGTTTTGATGATAAATGGCCTTTTTATAATAATCATCATGAAATGGATTGGCCGTTTCATCAGAAGCTGCATTTCGGCATTCTCGTTTAAAGTGCCCCTTCTGCTTACATTTAAAACATGTAACTTTCAATTTGTCGAACCCCAATTTCGTTGAAGGTCCACCGATGGAGTGTCTTCCGGTTATCTCCATGAATCTTTATGCCCTTCGAACAACGCTCGCCATACACCATCTAATGTCAATCAACTCCATTTATTCGGGGTCGATTTGATCATAATCTTCTTTGGTAAGATTGGTGTTTCCGATCTTTCCAGCACCTAGACTTTCATAGGATTCCAAGATTGAAGCCAAAAACACCATCTGCTGCTTGGCTGCTTCTTCGCTAAAGTTTTGTGCATTGTTGAGATTTACAGCAATGTTGCACTGGAAGATGTTTTTCGGAACAGATTGTTGTTGTTGGCTTGGAGCAGATGAAGATGATCCTCCATGATATCCACTACTTGGAACAGAACTGCGGTTTTGATTTTCTTGATTCGGCATGCTTGAGTTTTCAGCTGAGAAAGCAGTCTTTGGAGACACAGTCTTTGGAATCATGCTTCCCCGATAGTATAGATCAACGTTTTGTTGATACGGGGTGCTGTTGACTTTGTTTGTCTTTCTAATCTCAAGCTCGTGGCTTTCAAACCTCTCAATCAGCAAATCGACTGTCAAATCTTCCTTCTTCACTGTGTTCCTCAACAACAGGGCAAAATATAGCCAATATTTTTCATCGGGCAGTGAATCCAACAACTTTTCAACTAATTCTTCCTCAGTAAAAGTAATCCCATGTCTAGAAAGTTCGATCTTTAAGTGACAAAACCGTTCTATCATCTTTGAAACTGATTCATTCTTCATACAACCGAACAGATCAAATTCTTTCTTCAACAACTTTTTCTTGTTCTTAACAATTTCTTCTCCTCCCACACACTTCTTTTCTAATTTTCCCCATAAATCTCTGGAATCTTTGTAATCGATTAAAGATATGATATCATCCCTCACTGATTGATGTAACAATGCAAGACATTTCTTTTCAGCAATAAAACTTTCCTGTTCAGTATCGATCAGGTTTTCATAATCACTCCTTCCAATATTGAAACCATTCCTTAAACACTTCCAGCTTTGGTAGGCGAATGCCTTTAACCAGTCCTCGAACCTGCTAGCCCATCTATTATAATCTTCTATGGCCATGAGCTTGGGTGGTTTGTTATAGGTGCCATAAGCGTTGTCCACGCTTAGTGAGTCAGCAATGGCTTTCTTAGGATTTGGGTTTGGAGCAGTGTTGTTTGTGTTACTTGACGTGGTGTCTCCCGTGTTGCTGGTGTAAGCAAATATGTTGCTAAATGGGTTTAGAAAATCGTCCCCCATTTTTAGAGTTCCTGAAACAATTTTCAAACACTTAGGAAAATTTTTGTGATTTTCAAAAGTTTTACACTAGTGCACTTGAATCGGATGGTGATCCGATCGAGTGGCACAGTAATATAAAAGAGAAGTACACGAATCGGATTGAAACTCGATCGGGTGGTTGTCCGATCGAGTGGTTGTCCGAACGAGTAGCACAGAGACTATTGAAAACTTTGACTATTCAACCCTTCACCGATCGGGCGGTTGTCCGATCGAGTGACAGGATGACGTAAGCACCAGAAAACAAGAACAACAATGCTGTCCGATCGAATTGCTGTCCGATCGGGTAACACTGATGACGTCAGCAACAAATGATCAAGAACAATCTAAGCCAAATCGTTCGAGCAGCTGTTCGAACGAGTAGATGACGTCAGCAAACATGAACAGTTCAACATAGTTTTTGATGATTTTGATTCAGTTTTTGAAGGAATTTTCTTATGAAATCTTGAAGGATTGTACTATGATTGATTGCGAACAGATTGATAACAAATTTTTCAAATTTTAACCGTAATTTCCCGTTTAATTTTATGTTTTTCTGGTTTTTAAGGTATAAAGGTGAAAAACTCTGAAAGAAATGAGTAGAAAGTGAGAAAATTCGTCAAATTTCCGGTGAAATTTGACTCTAATCGGAAAGAATAGCTGAAATTCCGGTGAATTCGCTGTCGTAGATCTCGATTCAGCCTCCTGGATGCTCTTATACCACTTGTTAGGTCCTTTTGTATAGGATCTGATTGACACAAACGTAGACGAATCGACCTCGATCAATGTGCGGAATCCATTGGATCAAGTCACAGAAGTACGACAAAGTATTCAACGTTTAACACCGTCTGATCTTTCTATTCAGATGATATGAAAGTACATAAGAGCCAGAAGATAGTCAGACTGGACAGAGACTTCTAAAGTTTCAAAAGTTCTAAATGACATACCCTGGTCGGGTATTTATAGGCAACTCAGGAGACTAGTAAATGATGGCCGATCGGGTGACAGTGCTGTCCGATCGGGTGGCTGTCCGATCGGATGGCCATCCGATCGGGTGACACAAGTCAACCATTGGTCAACACTTTTACATACAAGTGCCAATCCCTGAGCTGTCTTTCTACGAATATACATACATAAACATAATTGTTCACAAAGGACATAAACAGACAAAATACGACTAAATGCTGACGGAAGCTACAGACGCATGAACTAACATGTTGTTCCTTGTGTATTAGTCTGTTGTCTATTGTGTTTTAGTATATTGTCCATTATGTCTTTTATTTGTCATCATCAATTGTGTTTTTAATCTATTTTCCATTGTGTTTTTAGTTTGACACTCATTGTGTTTACCTTATGTCCATTGTGTCTTTTATTTGTTGTTATCGATTGTGCTTTTGGTCTACTTTCCATTGTGTTTTTAATTTGATACTCATTGTGTTTTCTTTTGAGACACTTGTCACTCTTTTGAAATACCTGTCACTCTATGGTGTCTTTTTACACTTCTTATTTTTAGAGTTTTTCCCATATTGGTGTTGAGGAGAAAACTATTTACCATTTTGGTGTTCTTTAAAAACTATTTACCAAAATAGTGTTTTCACTTAGTTTTTATTTAATTTCTTATTGACTCCATTATCTATTAGAAGAAAAAATTAAAATAAGCGCATAAAAAATTAAATCTCCATCATTAATTTATAAATTAGCTCCGAATACTTATGTGTATTTCATCTCCATAATCGATTGAAACAATATTTTCTTTTTCCATTGTTGATGTTAACCATGGATGTCAGTTGCATGTTTTAAAATAAGGATTTTATTTACCTCGATTGTTTGTTCATATTTATTATGTTCGAACCAATTGCCATCGTTTGCAATTTTTTCCCTTTTTTAATCCATTGACATTTTATTTTTGTTTTTTTTTTACCTCACAACAACAAAGTTTGTTTTTTTTCTTAGAAACAACAACAGAGTTTGTTTTTTAATTTCTTAGAAAGGAGTTTGATTTTGTTTTAACACAAGGCATCTTTTACAACTGGAATGTTTTATGAAAAAGAAATGAAATATAACGAGCTGGTAATAAATAAGGATAAAAAAACACTAGAATGGGTTGACTAAAGTTAAAAAAATGTACTTATATTAGTAATTGAATAAAAAGATTAAGAAAAATATAAGAAAAGAACTGACCAACTGAAACGTGAGTAGGGAGCGTGCCTTTCCTTTAATCTAATAAATGAATGAGAGAATAAAAAACTAAACAAATACTATTATGATAAATAGTTTTTAAAGAACACCAAAATGATAAATAGTTTTTACCTGAACACCATTATAGAAAAAAACTCCTTATTTTTATACTCTTTTGTATAATAACTAAACCCTTTTAACAAAAACTAAACTGCTCAATTATTTTAAAGATACTGATGTGGTTTGGAAAGGTTGGTTTGAACAACTTGAACATTGGGAAGGACAATTTTTTGACTACGAATGCATTGCATGGTTGAAGATTCATGGAGTGCCGCTACATTTGTGTATTGACCCGGTGTTTAATGTTATTGGCTCAAAGTTTGGGAAGGTAATACAAGATGCTCAGATGGATGATGATGTAGGGGATCTATTGTTTACTTGTATTGGTATTTTGTGTGACAAGACGACTAGGTTGCATGGTAACGTGGATATTGCTTGGAATGACCGAGTGTATAATGTATGGGTAGAGGAGGAAACGGGAGAATGGATACCGGATTGCCTCACAGTGATTGACGAGGAGTCTTTGGTGTCCGGATCGGAAGATCTACAATCTGGGAAGGAGGGTTCTAACAATGTGGAGAATGATATGCATGTGGAGGATATGCATGGCTGAAAAGGAAGGGAACCGGGGGAGTGGCTTGAAGGGGAGAAAGAAGTTATTCAGGATGATAATGCAGTGCCAAGCTTGGATATGAACATTGGCATAGATAGTAGTAAGGATGGTGAAAATGGGATGGACGATAGGAATAAGAATAGAAGGAAGGTTTTTAAGAAGAAAAGAGGAGGTAAGAAAGGTGGATTGCATGTTTCTGTTTCTCCGCAAGGACAAGAGAGGCCGAGAAAAAGAACGAGATGTGACGACGACCCGTTCGACATCGATAGGTTCATCGGGATTGTTTCTTCTGGGGGAACAATGGAGGGGAATAATGAAGTGGAGGTGGGTAATCAACTGAATTTTTGTACTCCTGACTTGAATACAAGGTTGGGGTCGGAAGGGAGTAATCATGAGGTTAGTGAGAACAGGGAGGATAGGTCCGCATCTTTTGGTTCACAGGTGCACAAGGGCATAGATCAAATTAATGGTGAGGATAAGGAAAAGGAAGTGGCATCAACAGTTAAGTTGGGGGAGGCTTTAGGAGCTGAGGACATTTCAAAGTTTGGTCCACAGGTTAGTGTCCTTGTAGGTGATGAAGGCTTTCAATTGGGTGATAAATGAATGTTTTGTCCTTGAATGTGAGGGGGATGGGGGTGGAAGGGAAGGCGGTTTGGTGCAGGGCGCTTAGGAAGGAGAACGAGGTTAATGTCCTTCTTATTCAGGAATCGTTATGTTCAGGTATGGATATGAAGAGGATTGAGAAATTCTGGGGCAAAGGTACTTTTGGGTTCGAAGTAGTTGATCCGACAGGGAGGTCAGGTGACTTATTTACGACGGGGGATTCGAATGTGTTTTCGATGTGTTCGGTTGAGAAGGATCGGAATTTATTGATCATTTCCGGTACTATGAAAGGTAGTGGTGAGTTGGTTAATATTATTAATGTCTACGGTCCCCAAAAGATGCAGGATTAAAGAAGGTTGTGGAATGTGCTTCGACAAAAAGTGGATGTTTCGAATGGCTTGTGGGTTATCGGTGGGGATTTCAACTCGGTGAGATCGATGGAGGAGAGGAGGAACTCGAGATTCAATGCTGGGGCGGCTAATGAGTTTAACGAATTTATTTTTGATGCAGGGTTAGTTGAATTTGGATTGAAAAGAGGTAAATATTCTTATGCGGTTGGCAATAAATTGATTCGGATTGATCGGTTCTTGGTGTTCGAGAATTTTGAGAATAAATGGCCTACGACCGAATATAGTATTCTTCCGAGGGGAAAGTCGGATCACAATCCGATTTTGTTGAAGACATTTTCTTGTAACTATGGGCCGAAACTGTTCCGGTCTTTCAATTCGTGGTTGGATCAAGAGGAGCTTGGCAATGTTGTGGTGACTACAGCGGAAAAGTTCTCGTTTCAGGGCCCCACAGATGTTGGTTTGATGTTAAAGTTTCGGTGTCTTAGAAAGGCTATCACGGAATGGCGTAATGATAGTGTAGCTAAAGAAAAAGAAGAGGAGGATACCATTAAAGAGGAGCTGGGAAGTTTAGAGAGTGAGTTGGAGGTTCGAGACCTGGTAGAGGAAGAGCTGTGGATATGGGAAGAAGGTAAGAGGAGGATTGCTCAGTTGGAAGCGTTTCGACTCCGGGACCTAAGGCAACGAGCCAGAAATCAATGGGCAAAGGAAGGGGACGCGAATACTAAGTTATTTCATGGGTTGATAAATAGTAGGAGGGCGTCTAATTGTATTACGGGGTTACTTATTGATGGACAGTGGAAGACAAAACCGGTGGAAGTTAAAAAGGATATTTTCGGTTTTTTCAGAGATAAATTCAAAGAAGGAATGGATGTGCGGCCGAGGCTAAAGTGTTTCGGGTTGAAGTCGATTTCTGAGCACGAGAGGAAATTGTTGGTGGAGGAGTTCACGGACGAGGAGATAAAGAATGTGGTCTTCGGTTGTGGGGACGATAAGGCGCCGGGCCCAGATGGGTTTAATTTCAGGTTCATTAAAAGATTTTGGAATTGTTTTGCAGGTGATTTTTGGAGTATTATGGAGTCCTTTTACCATCACAGTGTTATCAATAAAGGGGTTGGGTCATCGTTCATTACTAAGGTGCCAAAAGTTAAAGACCCTACTGCTTTGAGTGACTATAGACCGATAAATCTTATTGGGGTGATTAGCAAAGTTATTTCAAAGATTTTGGCTGAAAGATTGAGGGTGGTTCTAGGTAGTGTTATTTCGGAGTCTCAGTTTGCATTCTTAAATGGAAGGTTTATCTTGGACGGGCCTTTGATGTTGAATGAGTTGGTTTCCTGGGCGAAGAAAGTGGGCAAAGAATGTTTTTTATTTAAAATTGACTTTGCTAAAGCATATGACAACGTCAGTTGGAGCTTTCTGTTGGACATTATGAAGCAGATGGGTTTTCCTGAGCTGTGGTGTAGGTGGATTCGGGGTATTCTAGAATCTGCTAGATCGTCTGTTCTCGTTAATGGTTCTCCGACTTTTGAGTTTGGTTGTGAGAAAGGTTTAAGACAGGGAGATCCTATCTCGCCTTTTCTCTTTATTATTGTTATGGAGGCGCTTTTTCGGATATGTTTAGAAGAGCAGTTCAGATTGGTGTTTTTACAGCTGTGAAGCTTCCTAATGATGGTCAGGTCATCTCTCATTTTCTTTTGCGGATGATGTTATGGTTTTTGGGGATTGGTCGACCGAGAATATTCGTAATTTAAAAAGAATGTTGAGAGTGTTTCATATTTGTTCTGGTCTTGAAATCAATATTAATAAGTCGGTTATGACCGGAGTAGATGTGGAGTGGCAAGAAGTGAAAAGGCAGGCGGATGCCATGGGCTTCAAGTCAGGATCAATTCCGTTCACGTACCTGGGTATACGAGTGGGAGCCAATATGAATCGAGTCGTCAATTGGGAGCTGGTCATGGAGGTTATGCGGTCTCGGCTCCCTAAGTGGAAGGCGAAGACTTTATCTATAGGGGGTTATTCTTATTAAATATGTGCTTGAAGCTATGCCAAGTTATTATTTTTCGTTGTACAAGGCTCCTATCACAGTGTTGAACCGAATGGAATCACTTATAAAGAATTTTCTGTGGGGAGGCAATGAGGATGTTAGGAAACTTCACTGGGTAGCTTGGGATACGGTTACTCGGCCAAAGAAGAAGGGTGGGTTGGGTTTGTCGAGATTGTTTCAGTGTAATCGGGCGTTGATATCTAAATGGATTTGGCGATTTCGAACAGATCCTGAATCATTATGGACAAAGGTGGTCACGGCGATACATGGGTCAAATAGAAGTTGGGAGGTGTATCCGATAAAAAAAAAATTGACGAGTGTGTGGTCGAATATTGTTAAAGAAACTACAAGACTTAACAAGAATGGGTCGAGGTTTAGCGACTTGATAAAATGCGCTGTTAGAAATGGGAAATCGGTTCGGTTTTGGCTTGATATTTGGACTGGAGATCGGGCTTTGAAGGATGGCTTCCCAGCGCTTTTTAGACTGGAGGAGTATAAACGGTGTCTAGTCTCTGAGATTTTAAGTACGGATGGTTCGTTGAATATAGTAAATTGGTCGTGGAAGAAAGCCCCGTCTTCAGAAGAGGAGCTGCGAGAATTAGTGGATCTTGGTGAGACTCTTCGGCACACCTCGATTAATAGCTGTCAAGACGATTGGCGGTGGAATTGAGATAAAGACGGTTGCTTCTCGGCGGTTAGAAGATGGTTGGGAGATATCTATGAAGAAAATGGAGATGCTGGGTTTGAGTGGTGTAAATGGCTTCCGAATAAGTGCAATATTTTCATGTGGAGAACGTTGTTGAACCGTCTTCCTACTAAACTGGCTCTTAGGAGAAGGAATATTCACACGGAAGATACGATTTGTGTGCTCTGTGAAGATGGTGAGGAGACGGTAAATCATTTGTTTTCTGGATGTGGGTTATCTATGGGGGTTTGGGAGAGTGTGTTAAGGTGGTGTGGTTTTCCGAATTTTTTCGTGTTTAGCCTGAAGGACGTGATGGAGTTGTATAAAGTACAGGGTCTGTCTTCGCTTCGTAAGGAGATTGTGAGAGGGGTGGTTATAGTGTGTTGTTGGAGGCTGTGGAAAGCTAGAAATGAGCGGGTGTTCGAGAATAAAGATTGCAAGGTCGTGGAGATTGTTGCGGATGTCAAGGCTCTCACTTTCTTATGGTTTAGTAGTAGGCATAATAGTAAAGGAATGAATTGGAATTCATGGTGTAAGCTATATTTGATGTAATGTGGTTTGCGGCCCCTTCTCTCCGCCTCGGAGAGTAGGTGGTTCTTGCGTTTTGGTTAATGAAGTTCACTTTAGAAAAAAAAAAAAAAAAAACTATTGGAGTATACATTAAACATGATTTAAAGTTACTCATTAATTTGTGTACTCTCACCTAATATGCGCCCGAGGTGCGCATGTGAAGAAGAATGTTTGCAGTTAGAAAAGCTGTTAGCCAACATATACATATACATAATCTTCTCTCACACACACACACCACCAACCGAAATCAATGGCGAATCAATCGAGATCTCCGACGGCATTATCTTCCTTAATTCACCTCCGTCTCCTACTCGTCCTTCTGATTCTAATCATATTCCAAAACGGCGTCGTTTTAGGCGGCAAAAATGCTCGATTTCACATCCCTGACGACCTAGATGATGTGGTGGACGACGAAGAGGATGAAGCGTGGAAGGAATGGGGACAGAAGAAGAAAGTTACGGATGACGTGTTTGATCCTCCGCCGTCGGATCTGTCGGAGATGGATGTGGCTCGGATGCAAGATGAGATGATGAAACGACACCAAGGACCGTCGTTTGGTTTCGTTAAGCTTCGGTTGGGTGTGAAACGAACTCCGGTAAGTTGCTTCTTGTTCTGGTTTAACAGTTTACAGTTTACTAACTGCATTTAATATTAACAATGTATGAATTAGTAGTGAGAAATAGATATAGAACTAGCGTTTCAACACGTGTTTATCTCATTTGCTTTTGATATATTTGGTTCCCTAGCCCTAGAGGCCGTGGAATTCCAGGTCCAGCGGGTCGTGAATAGTAATCTCTCGACCCTTAAGAGTTGTTTCATCTTTAGTAGGATCGGTTTTGCAATTCAAAAGGGGGTTGTGGCGCAGTTTGTTGCCTGTTTACCTACCATTTGTTTGTAATTTGTTGTTTTGGCATTTTAATGACAATGGAATGAAAATTGGTCAATTAAAAAAAACTTTAAAATTATTGAAAAATGGATGTTGTGAACAAAATAAATGTAATTGCTTGTCTCACAATTTTGTAGGAAAATCATCAAACTAGTCAAGTTGACCAAGATTTTTACCAAAATAGACATTGAATTTCGGCTTTTAGCAAAATAGACATTCATGATTCCAGCCAATCACCTTCCGCCAAATAAGTTTCGCCAGATGTGGCGGCCAAAACATAGACCCCGCTAGCAAAAGCTTAGGCAGCACTTTTGGCAAAAGCGGAGGCTAAGCCTACGCTTTTGGGGCCGGCTAAAATGCAATGACTATTTTAATAAAAAAAATTGGTCAACTTGACTAGCTTGGTGATTTCCCAGTTTTTATTTGTGTAGATCAAAGGGGTTGCTGTAATTTAATCAGGTGATGAACTGAATCTGATTGTTTAAGATGTAATAATCATTTGCAACACACATAGACTACACAAAGTCAACTGAAATTTAGGGTTATAAACTAGGAAATTTACTATGATTGAATGACTTAAAATCCAATTTCCAATTCTGATTCTGGATCCTGGGATGAGGAACTTCTAAATGATTAGTGATCATACCGGAAAAAGTTTAGTATTTGGGATGAGGGACTCCTGAAAGTTCTCATATAAAACTAGTAGATACTTAAGAGTTGAAAGAAATCAATATGCATGACGAATGTGAAAATGGTATTCTTGATGAGGAATTTTATAACAAAATATAACCAAGTATGTGATTTTGGTGAACTTAACTATAAAGGGTGTATTTTTGTTATTTTGCAGGACATGATAACAGATATAGCAAAGAAATGGAGCAAAGTGGCAAGAACAGGAGGCATAGAGGTCAAATTTATGGGTGTTGATGTTAGCACAATCATGTTCACTTTAGAAAAAGGCCAAGACACTCTAGAGGTTTGTTCCAACTTCCAAATAGCTCTTCAAACTCCTTGTCATATTACTCTCTGATGAATAAGCGAATCATAAGTTCATAACCACAATTTGAATATAAATACACCGAATAAGTGATCGACCATAAGTCTTCGTTCATAACCACAATTTGAATATAATACACCGAATAAGTGATCGACCATATGTCTTCAATTCGTCCGAAACAATTGACTTCACACATTATGATGTTCTTTTGCAACAAGAAATGAATACACAAATGATTGAAAAAAAGTCAACCACTCAATATTTAATGATTGTTGACTAACATACATGTGCCCTGGACATGGGATGGCCTTGTCCCTCCAAGTCACATGAGGAGCACGTGACATTGAAAGGCCATGTCAATGTCAATGTGAATAAAATGTAAACAAATCATGCAAATTATTAAATATGACCATCTTGATGGGTTACTTTGCATTTTGATGGTTCAGTTGAAAGAATTTATACTAAGCCAACCGGAAGCATACGAGATTAAGATCGGCGATCAGCTTTTCAGAAGACCAGGAGATCCTTCTTTTGATGATCTTTTTGCAGAACTCCATGCCAATGACTACAATGACAAAAACAACGATGAAGGTCAGACTCATCTCTCAAATGATGATATTGAGAAAGATGAACTATAATCAAATCCCCCTAATAACATCTCACTCTTACTTGTTGCTTTGGGCATCATTGCTAGATATCTTTGTAAACATCTAATATTACTTTTCAGTTTTTCACTTCCATGATCCCAAAAATCAATACTTGGTGTTAAATTACACACGCACACACAAAATATATACAAAGGTACAATCGACACTATAATGATAGTGGTTAGAATGGATGTTAAAAAAATCATCATTGGATTTGAGCCAGGAGTTTTTATCACTGTCGTCAATCTTCTTAAGATAGACACCGAACCTTTAGGTAGAATGAAGCCAAACACTAAACCTTTTTGAGGTGAAAACAACACCGAACATATAAGCTTTCATTCAAGTAAAGCAAACCTAGTACACTCAACGTTTTGTGGGCGCCTAGCCGCCTAATCCATGGGAGGCATACCTCTCTAAAGGCGAAGACCGTGAAACACAATCTTCCTTGAGGTGGAAACTCACTCACTTTTTTAATCCACTCTTTGCAGGTCTGAAGCGAATTCTATATTTAAGGTCTTTTAGTGAAAAAAAAAAAATTGCTTATGATTATAATAATGACTAAACATCCCATCATTAGCAACCAAACACGTTAGATTAATATTTTCAATTTCGAATTAATTTTTAACAATTATTGAAGAATCAATATAAAAAAAACTCTATAAATAACTAAAGAAGCATCAATATAAACAATTAAATAAAAATGAGAGAATAAACTACGGGATCAACAAAAGGTGACAATCAATGTAAAAGAGACAACTTTTAGTAAGCCAAAAAAAAAAAAAAAAAACAGACCATGATACATTCGCAAAGAGTTTGCAAATTAGATCATAGCATAGGATGAATTTCTCTAAGTTCAAAGGCAACATGTCCTTCAATATGGTAGCCATCCTGTTGATGTTGAGGCTCATTCTCCATTTTTTTTTCCTTCATAAAATCATTTGTTCATACATGTTTGTGATAAATATAAGCAAGTTTTCGTGTTAACATGGAGTCCACAGAAGATAATATTTGTTTTGATGAATATTTCGAAGGTGTTCGGATGTGTGTAATCCTTTTCCAACGAAGTAACCATAATAAGCTAACAAGAAATAAACTGATTCTTCGTCTCCAAATGGAAAATAACAAGAGACGAGCAGCGGCGGACCCAGAAATTATTTGTTGGGGGTGCGGATGAGGTGTTCAACCATATTTTCAAGGGGTGCGGTCGGGTTTTTTGCCTAAAATATACACTAAATTTTTTTTTCAACGGGTGCGGCCGCCCACCCTGACCAAAGGGTAGGTCCGTCCCTGGAGACGAGTGTGTGAGTCATGAGAACACAAATGTGTAGTTTGCTTACAAATATGTCAAGCTCAAATTTGATCAAACCATATCTACATGTACAATCTTTCATGATGATTACAAACCACAATAACAATTTATGTAGTTTAATTTATTTATTTAATCAACAATAACTTAATTATTATTTTATTTTGTTTTACACTTTAATCAATTCACAAATACACAAATAAAGTTTAGATTATAGAAATTTATCTAATTTATTTATAGCAAAACTGAAAAAGGTTCGTGATTGTTCTGACAAGAAAAAAACCTTAATGGATCATTTGGCCGTGGACAATTTCTTTACTTCCAAAAACAAAAATTTCCAAGAAAATTTGTAAAACATAATACGTGTTTAAATTGTGTTATTCTAGAAAAAGAATTCACAAATAGAAAACTTTGTTTATAATTAGAAAACAGCAAATCATAGGTTGCTACACCCATTCCCTTTTTAAGTTATAACAAACCCTCATTTCTAAAACTTTTCAAAACATGATACTTCAGTGGTCCGTTAGTGATCTAAATTTGCCGTTAAAAAAAACTTTTCAAAATAACAAAGTTTTAAAAGTGTTCCAGTTAGGTCACTCAAGTTTCAAAAGTGTTCCAATCAAGTCACTCAACATTCATTTTTCTTTAAAATTAAGGGTTTTTTCATCTATTTCATATATAACCGTGGTGATGTGGATTTTTATTTCTTTTTTCTCTTTTATTTGATGCTAACTCGAGTGACGTGGATTGTAACTTGTTTTTTTTTTTTTTTTAATGTAATGAAAGTGTTTTTATTTTTAATAAATATAATTTCATATATTAAAATAATCCGAGCCTAACATCTTATGCTCCATTTTTTTCTTGACACATGGAAAAAGGACATGACTCGATTTGAATGTTAAATTATCTAATTAGGACAAAACGATACGAATGACCTAATTAGAACACTTTTAAAACTTGGTTACTATTCCGTGACATTTTCCCTTTTAATTTATATATACACACACACACACACATATATATATATAGGGTTGAGTTCATTTCAAAACTCTAAATAACTAGAGAATTTTCAGAACTCCTAATAAACAATCATTTTACATATAAGTTTTTGTATTTAGGATCTTTTTATCATCTATTATATGTATTTCTTTGATTACATACATGTTAAAATAGTTTACATATGTTTAATTGCCAAAATTATATATATGTGTCATAACTAATTACATATATGTAAAAAAACTAGTTTACATATGTGTTATTATAAAATTACATATAAAAATGATAAAATTACTCTTAACTTGTATGTAATCGTAAAAATACACATAATAAATGATAAAATTATCCTAAACATAAAAATATATAAATAAAAAGATTGTTTATTAGGAGTTCTGGGAGTTCTGTAAATATTTATGGTTCTGAAATGATCCTGACCCTATATATATATATTATTTTTTTTATAAAATCTATGAAAAAAATTATAGAAGAAAAGCTCTATTTAAACATGGTTTTTGGTTTTTAAATCAGAAAATGCAATAACTTTTAAACACCTTTCTTTTTCTGTTACATTTCTGAAGAAAAAGTTCACTTTTTCATAAATTATAAATGAAAATAAGAGTGTTATACTTAATATAACCGATTTTAAATAGAAAATCGTATGAATCGTGTGAATATTATTTACCGAGTATCGTTATAGCATCGATACTATATCAAACCATTATCGATTAAACAAAATCCTCACCACTATCCATTTTAAAGGTTTTTCGATTTCAGTATTAGTCGGTTTTGTTATTTTTTGTATATTTGCATTGCCGGTACCAAATTGTAGGGCTGGCATATCGTGTATACCCGTACCCGATAAGACACGACACGATAAGACACGACACACGAAAGGCCATACACGAACACGACACGATATACACGAAAATTACCTGTTAATACCTGTTAACGAACACTAAAATAATCACATATTTAGAACCTGTTTAGTGAAACAAAACTCGCCAAAAGTTCACAAACAGCTTAAATAATCCATAAATACCGAATACTTAACAAGTTTAAAACAAAAGTCCATAAACGGCAAATCACAAAAGACTTAAATAATTCAATACATCCATTAAAAACAAGTTCAAAGTTTCCAAGTTCCCATGGTTCTCTTCTCATATCTTTAATTCCAACAATTCAAAATAAACTGTGATTCTACAAAAAGAAACAGTCCAGTCCAGTCACAAACAGAAACAGTCCAGTCCAGTCCAGTCACAAACAAAAAAAAACAACCTGTTATTTGTTCCAAACAAATACAGATCATAAATTCATGAACAATGTGTGAATGTGAATCTACAAAGCAGAAACATGTGTGAATGACACTCATGTGTACAACAAAGCATCTTTTTGGTCTCCGGAGAAAATTCATGAACTAAAACTCAAATTCATATTCATAAATAAATATAACTGAATGTTTATTGTAAATATCATACCTTCAATTATTGCATTACAGAATTTCACTCACCAAACCCACTAACTTGCTTTTATGTAAGACTAAATCAAAACTCACATGTAAGACCAAATATATGCTAGCAAAATCTTAATTTAGAACCTTAAAAATACAAACAGAAGCACTCAAAATATTCAGAATATTGTAATTACAAATAGAAGCATAAAAAACCATTGTAAATATAAATAGTGGCATAGATATATCAAGAATCGGAGGAGGATCTAACTGAACAATGTGTGAATCTAACTGAACAATGTGCGGATCTAACTGAACAAGTGCGAATCTAGCTTACTTTGAACTGCCGGAGTGCTGTGCGTGGTGGATGGCCGGCGGTGGATGCAGGCTGACAGAGGAGGATCTTGATGACTTGATGCCGGTGCGATGGATCTTGATGATGTCGCGGTGGATCTTGAATTCTTGATGATGTCGGCTGCTACTTTGAGAGAGAATTAGACCATTGGGTATGGGGGAGGATAGTCTCCAAAGGACTACCCGCCACGTAGGCGCACGTAATCACGGGAGGAGGATAGTCTCTTTGGGGACTACCCAAGGGTGTGGGGACTAGCCAAGACTACCCCACCATTAATAATATATTAATATATATATATAAATCTGCAGAGATAAGTCAAGGGGGAGGCCCACCACTTAGCTCCGTCTTCATCGTCACAATTCCGACGCCAAAGCCGAGCCGGGCCCCTTGGGGGCGGTGTGTGACTATCCTAAAAGGGGGGGACGGGCCTAAGACAAGCCCCATACCGGGCAGTCTTAGGGTTCTGTTTTTTTAAACTAGAGAAGGAAAAGGAAATAACATAAGGAATCAGACTGATACCGTGTGTAGGCGTGTACATGTATTTTTATTTAATGAAAAATTTAAAATTAAATCCTTATCATGTCTTAACAGGTATATAACAGGTAAACAGGTATCTGACCTGTTTAGACACGAAAATTAACAGGTTGTTTCGTGTCTACCTGTTTAGTACACGATACCTGTTAAGGTCATACACGATACCTGTTAAGATCGTGTAGGTTCGTGTCGTGTATCGTGTAAAAATTGCCAGCCCTACCAAATTGCCATAATCAATACGATATGCGGTTTATATTTTACTCATTTTTCATATCAGTACTTTTGCAATATAGTAATATACTTGGTATCGGTCTTATCCCTAGTTTCAGTTATAGAATTGACCATACTCGGTACTGGTCTACCATGTTCATTTTTGTTTTCATTTTTTTTATGTTTTGTTCTTTATTCAAGGGTTTTGTGACTTTTGTCATTTTGCGGTTTACTTTTGGGTCCTATTAAATCCACATGGTATCATCTTATTCTCACATGGTTGATACGGGCCGTATAAGGTTATACGGCCCGTATAGAATAAAGTGAACTGACCCGCAGCCTTTGTCGGTTCACTTTATTCTATACGGGCCGTATAACCTTATACGGCCCGTATCAACCATGTGAGAATAAGATGATACTGTGGTCGTATATATATTATACGACGATGATATACGGCTCGTATATATGTATACGACCCGTATACAATGATTTTCGTTTTTTTATTATTTTATTACTATTTGACGCGACGTATTATTACTCGATTCACGTGTGATTAGACGTAAGATTCTCCGATTCGATGTTATATTCCTCGAATCTCGTGCGAGTTATGTGATTAGACGTTAGATTCCTCGATTCGCGTGTTAATCATTTGAAACGATGTAATATTCCGTAAAATTCTCTATATAAACGATACTAATTTCATTCATTTTCATTCAACTTCTATTCGTTTCTTCTATTTTTCTCTGTATTCAAATTATTTACATTATAATGTCGGGTTGGGGTGACATTTTTAATGTGTTTGGTAACGAGGCGAATCAGGGGAATGAAGATAACAAAGCGGGCATGTTTGATCTGAATGCTCCGTTCGATCCCATTTTTGCGTCTGGTTCAGGTCAGGATACTTGGGGTTTGGATGCCATTCAGCCTAATTATGCTGGTTATTATCCATCGCAACACCCGGTTAATTTTGAAGCCCCTCCTGTTAGTGTTGGACCGCCGACTGATAGTTCTCATTCTTCTCCCATAAGTTGTGGACCGCCCGAGGGTCCAAATGCTGAAGAGGAACGTACTGAGTTTCAAAACAAGGAGGTATAACATTTAATTATACGTTTATTTGTTGTATGTTAACTATTTTAGTGTTTTTACGTTTGATGTTGTTTTTATTAAAATCTTAGATTAGGGTTGCTCAACGGGTCGTGTTCGCGGGTTGGTGGGTTCAACCCAACCTGAACCTGAAAATTTTACACAAACCCGAACCCGACCCGAACTCGAAAATCGTATCATATATAAGAACCCGAACACGACCCGAAGTTTCATGGGTTGACCCGAACATGACCCATTAAAGCCGATTTTTTTTATTTTTTTTCTAAAATTAATATATTAAAGTTAAAATTTACTTAAAAAACACAAATATATATACATATATATATATAGGGGACCGCTAGAATGAGAACCACCCCGAGTTATGAGAACCGCGAGAACCACACCATCCGGGCCGCGGTTGACCAAATTTTTTTTTACAACTAGATGTGTGTATTATAAACACATTCGTAAAAAAAAAAATTTAAAAAGGCCGAGGGGGTAGTTTTTTACACCACAAGTTTGGTGTAAAAAAAAATAAAAACAAAAAAAAAATAAAAACACCAACCCGTTAATTTATATATATTGTAAAAAATATATAATATAGTATAAATGTGTAACGGGTCAACCCGCCATCCCGACCAATGTTGACCCGAACCCGACCCGTTAATCCAAACGGGTTCGCAGGATCAAGCTGAAACTGACCCGAACCCGTTTATACTAAAACTAAACCTGGGTTAATCATTTGAGTTAATCATTAATTGACACATATAAGTGTTTCCGTTAGAAATTCGCTAGCATGGATGAATTGATAGACTGGTGTAGAGACGTCGGACGCGTAAATGGCTACGCCCTCGTCACCAAACGCACCATCTACGATAAACCCCATAGTTGTCAGCCGGTAAAAATTTGGCTTACATGCGATTGTGCCGGCAATTACAAATCAACAGCGACGGTCAGACGCAGCGGGACTAGGAAAACCGGTTGCAATTTCCAACTGGTCGGGACATACAGAAAGAGGTTAGGTTACTGGGATCTAAGGGTTGAGGAAGGTAAACATAACCACGAACCATTTCTGTATCCAGAGGGTCATCCGTCCCTAATGAGGCTGACTCCATCGGAAGAGAGGACGGTGGAGCAAATGACGCATCAGAACATCAAACCACGAGACATTCTTGCTGCCATTAAAGAACAGAACCCCCATAATGTCTCAACAAGAAACACCATATACAACGCTCGAGCCAAATTGGGTCGAATGGAACAAGTCGGCGAGACTCCAATGCAGATACTTTTTGACCGGTTGGAGAAGGTTGGGTTTGTTTTTTACCATAGACTCCAATGCAGATACTTTTGGCAAAAGCGGAGGCTAAGCCTGCGCTTTTGGGGCCGGCTAAAATGCAATGACTATTTTAATAAAAAAAATTGGTCAACTTGACTAGCTTGGTGATTTCCCAGTTTTTATTTGTGTAGCTCAAAGGGGTTGCTGTAATTTAATCAGGTGATGAACTGAATCTGATTGTTTAAGATGTAATAATCATTTTCAACACACATAGACTACACAAAGTCAACTGAAATTAGGGTTATAAACTAGGAAATTTACTATGATTGCATGACTTAAAATCCAATTTCCAATTCTGATTCTGGATCCTGGGATGAGGAATTCCTAAATGATTAGTGATCATGCCGGAAAAAGTTTAGCATTTGGGATGAGGGACTCCTGAAAGCTCTCATATAAAACTAGTAGATACTTAAGAGTTGAAAGAAATCGATATGCATGACGAATGTGAAAATGGTATTCTTGATGAGGAATTTTATAACAAAATATAACCAAGTATGTGGTTTTGGTGAACTTAACTATAAAGGGTGTATTTTTGTTATTTTGCAGGACATGATAACAGATATAGCAAAGAAATGGAGCAAAGTGGCAAGAACAGGAGGCATAGAGGTCAAATTTATGGGTGTTGATGTTAGCACAATCATGTTCACTTTAGAAAAAGGCCAAGACACTCTAGAGGTTTGTTCCAACTTCCAAATAGCTCTTCAAACTCCTTGTCATATTACTCTCTGATGAATAAGCGAATCATAAGTTCATAACCACAATTTGAATATAAATACACCGAATAAGTGATCGACCATATGTCTTAGTTCATAACCACAATTTGAATATAAATACACCTAATAAGTGATCGACCATATGTCTTCAATTCGTCCGAAACAATTGACTTCACACATTGTGATGTTCTTTTGCAACAAGAAATGAATACACAAATGATTGAAAAAAGTCAACCACTCAATATTTAATGATTGTTGACTTAACATACATGTGGCCTGGACATGGGATGGCCTTGTCCCTCCAAGTCACATGAGGAGCACGTGACATTGAAAGGCCATGTCAATGTCAATGTGAATAAAATGTAAACAAATCATGCAAATTATTAATATGACCATCTTGATGGGTTGCTTTGCATTTTGATGGTTCAGTTGAAAGAATTTATACTAAGCCAACAGGAAGCATACGAGATTAAGATCGGGGATCAGCTTTTCAGAAGACCTGGAGATCCTTCTTTTGATGATCTGTTTGCAGAACTTCATGCCAATGACTACAATGACAAAAACAACGATGATGAAGGTCAGACTCTTCTCTCAAATGATGATATTGAGAAAGATGAACTATAATCAAATCCCCTTAATAACATCTCACTCTTACTTGTTGCTTTGGGCATCATTGCTAGATATCTTTGTAAACATCTAATATTACTTTTCAGTTTTTCACTTCCATGATCCCAAATATCATTACTTAGTGTTAATTTACACACGCACACACAAAATATGTACAAAGGTACAATCGACACGATAATGATAGTTGTTAGAATGGATGTTAAAAAAATCATCTTTGGATTTGAGCCAGGAGTTTTTATTCACTGTCGTCAATCTTCTTAAGATAGACACCGAACCTTTAGGTAGAATGAAACCAAACACTAAACCTTTTTGAGGTGAAAACAACACCGAACATATAAGCTTTCATTCAAGTAAAGCAAACCGAGTACACTCAACGTTTTTGTGGGCGCCTAGCCGCCTAATCCATGGGAGGCATACCTCTCTTAAGGCGAATACCATGAAACACAATCTCCCTTGAGGTGGAAACTCACTCACTTTTTTAATCCACTCTGAAGCGAATTCTATATTTAAAGTCTTTTAGTAAAAAAAAATTGTTTATGATTATAATAACGACTAAACATCCCATCATTAGCAACCAAACACGTTAGATTAATATTTTCAATTTCGAATTATTTTTTAACAATTATTGAAGAATCAATATAAAAAAAACTCTATAAATAACTAAAGAAGCATCAATATAAACAATTAAATAAAAAAGAGAGAATAAACTACGGGATCAACAAAAGGTGACAATCAATGTAAAAGAGACAACTTTTAGTAAGCCAAAAAAAACAGACCATGATACATTCGCAAAGAGTTTGCAAATTAGATCATAGCATAGGATGAATTTCTCTAAGTTCAAAGGCAACATGTCCTTCAATATGGTAGCCATCCTTGTTAGAATAATTAAACTTAGTTATGTTTTAATTATTATTCGGATTTATAAGTAGTATTACTTATGATATGTATTAGGTTAGCAAATGATATGATTATGTAATAATCGGTGTGATATGCGGGCAAACATTTCAAACAACTGCCTTTGGCAGTTACCCGCCAAAATCAAACCGCCAAAACTGTTTGTATATATTCAAGATTTCCGACAACTATGTTGGATATCAAGACATTCTTAATCCTCTAAGAATTGTCCGTTTAATCATTACACTTGTTCATCAATATCACTTCATCATGCATATCCAATTTGGATCACTTGCCTACGATAATACAAACCCCACTCACAATCCTAACACACCATTAAACTCTGCTGCAAATCTGTCGTCTGATCCCCAACATAGTGGTATCAGAGCATCGACGGGAAAGATGAAGACGACTGAAATTCGATCAACATCCACTCTCTTACCGTGCCAACATTGTACAGACGAAATGAATGGCAAGAATAAACAACGTTATCGGGAAAAGATATGTTTTTACTGTCGAAAACCCGGGCATCAGATTTCTTCATGTCTGAAGAAAGAAACAGATGAGGCAACCCAACTTATCCGGTAAGCAGTGAATACGGGGATACAGAACAAAGAAGAAGGAATCAAAGATCATCAAGAAATGATCGTTGTCGGTACCGAAGGAGGTCTATGGAGCGATTTATGGTACGTTAGTTCTGTGTTTAAACATCACATGGCCGGAAATTTGAATGTGTTTAAACGCATTAAACACATTATTGGGGTTGATACACAAACGGGTGAAAGAAATTTCTTGTTTACACGGGGGGTTGGATCGGTAGAGATTAAAATGAGTAATGAAATTATGAGAATTCAGAGTGTTTTTTATTCTCCGGAATTAGACAGAAATGTATTAAGCATGGATCAATTGACTATGCAAGGATTTACTGTCAACAAAGACAGTGATACTTGCAGAATCTTTCCCATGTTTTCTGTTCCGGTGAATAACTTGGTTAATGAAGCGAGTGGGTTGACGAGGGAAGAGGAGATTGGGTTAAAAGAAAAGCAAAAAATAATTGAAGAAGGTGTATTTGATGAAGAGTTCAAACAACGGTACTTGAATTCATATTTCGAAGAACTCCATTTGTCTTCACAAGAGACAGATTGGAGTATAATGATCATAATGGCCATGGAATTCAAGGAGTTTGAAGATTGTAGAGCGTTTATGAACACGCTGGATGATCGAGAATTTGTTTGCAAATATAAACATTTACTCGAATCAAAGTTTGAAGAACTGGTCAGATGGTTTCTATTCGAATATATGGGAATCACTACAAGGCCGGTTCCACCATTTACTCCAAATAAAAGGAAGATAGACTTACTAAGTTTATACATATTGGTGGCTGTGGACGGAGGTTACAAGGATGTAACAACGGAGAACTTGTGGCCTGCAATTGCAAAGGACCTAGGATATGAATATGAAGACGGAGACTACATGAGGGTCACATATGCCATGTATCTTGATATCCTAGAGTATTACTATAAATTTAAAACCGTTCAAAAGAAAGTGCAGGGCAAGGAGATAGTGATAGAAGAAGGAGGATCCACCAGTGGCTGCCATGAAAGATCAAAGAGTGCAGGAGAGTCTCAACAAGAACATGCAGGAAATACACCGGTCGCTCTCTTTGCTGGATTCGATGATGATGACTGGAATCAAGTGAAAAGAAGGAAACTCTTCAACTTTAACTATGCTAGATGGGCCATGGATGAAGCAAATCAAAGCGTCATGGATCAGGCTCGAAAACATAACCAAGTTTAGGGGGTTATGTTAGAATTATTAAACTTAGTTATGTTTTAATTATTATTCGGATTTATAAGTAGTATTACTTATGATATGTATTAGGTTAGCAAATGATATGATTATGTAATAATCGGTGTGATATGCGGGCAAACATTTCAAACAACTGCCTTTGGCAGTTACCCGCCAAAATCAAACCGCCAAAACTGTTTGTATATATTCAAGATTTCCGACAACTATGTTGGATATCAAGACATTCTTAATCCTCTAAGAATTGTCCGTTTAATCACTGCACTTGTTCATCAATATCACTTCATCATGCATATCCAATTTGGATCACTTGCCTACGATAATACAAACCCCACTCACAATCCTAACACACCATTAAACTCCGCTGCAAATCTGTCGTCTGATCCCCAACAATCCTGTTGATGTTGAGGCTCATTCTCCTATTTTTTTCCTTCATAAAATCATTTGTTCATACATGTTTGTGATAAAAATAAGCAAGTTTTCGTGTTAACATGGAGTCCACAGAAGATAATATTTGTTTTGATGAATATTTCGAAGGTGTTCGGATGTGTGTAATCCTTTTCCAACAAAGTATATCTCAAGAACACCAACCATAATCAGCTAACAAGAAATAAACTGATTCTTCGTCTCCAAATGGAAAATAACAAGAGAAGAGCAGCGGCGGACCCAGAAATTATTTGTTGGGGGTGCGGATGAGGCGTTCAACCATATTTTCAAGGGGTGCGGTCGGGTTTTTTGCCTAAAATATACACTAAATTTTTTTTTTCAACGGGTGCGGCCACCCACCCTGGCCAAAGGGTAGGTCCGCCCCTGGAGACGAGTTTGTGAGTCATGAGAACACAAATGTGTAGTTTGCTTACAAATATGTCAAGCTCAAATTTGATCAAACCATATCTACATGTACAATCTTTCATGATGATTACAAACCACAATAACAATTTATGTAGTGTAATTTATTTATGTTGGAAATTTAGTAAAAATAGCATTTTTCACAAATATAGGAAAATGATTTTTTCCTATTTTGGACTAGAAATAAATATAATAAAATGAGCGGGTTTTATATATTTATTTGTGGGTTTGTGTTCTATGTCAGAAGGGCTTCGCAACGAACTAAACTACGTCCAAAACGAAGCTAAGATGAATGAGATATCGATGCTCAAAGTTTGGTGTTTGAAACTTAAATGCTGAAAAAAATGGGAAAGTGGCACCTTGTCCCACATCGGATGAGAGATGGAACTTAAAGGGGTATTTAAGTGGGAACTCTCCATCCTTATTGTTTCATGGAAGCACTCACTAGTGTACTCGCGAAGGGTGCGGAGCACCCTAACTAACACTCGCGCGCGCGTGGGCGATGAGGCGCAATGTGGCGCTTTGATGGCGCACTTTGCACTTCGCACACTCGCATCGCCGCGTTTGTATTTTTGACCACGTGTGCGTGGTGGAAGCACAAGGGTTGCAAGGACCAAGTGGTTGGTGATGTGGCAAGCATGCGCATGGCCCTGGTGGGTTCGCGCGCGATGGCGCATGACGTCGCAATCATGCGCGCGGGGTACACATGGCGCACACTAGCGCATGGTGCATGGGCCTGATGTGACGTGCGCGGCGCAACAAAGTGAGCCAAAACGGCGCGACTGTGTGGCGTGCTCGTAGAGGCTCACAGGTGACGTGGCACACGCGCGCAGGTGCGCATGGGCCTGAGTGAGTATGGCGCACGCGCGCATGGCAGTGAGCCAAGTGGACGCACCGCGCGTAAGGGTGCAGCCCTGCGCGCGCATCAGTGTGTCTTGTGCGCGCGCGCGCAGTAGGTTTCCAGCAGCAGTTAATGCCAGTGCAGTTACACTGAGCAGTTACGTTTCAGCATTCGAAACTGACGAAGTTAATGCGTTTGACTAAGAATTAAGTGACGAATTAAAATGCATTAAAGACGTCTAATGCAGTTTAATTCTCCATTTAATTCATTTTTCAGTTTCGCCTAAACCTGCAACTATAAATAGGGTGCTACCCTATTGCAGAAAGACACCGAATTCACCAACTCTTCAATCTTCTCTGATAGATTTCTTCTCTTCTTCAAGCGTTCAAGGTACACCTTCGGGTTGAAGTCAAGACCGGCAGTGCAACTGCTTGCGGCTGTTGTATCCTGGAAACAAACGTGTTCTCCTGGGAGACACGAAATTTGTTTTAAGGGACCCGTGTCTAACACGATCCTCAGCCAAGAACAGTTTCGTCTGTTCGAGTTTTCTGATCTTGTTTTCTTTTTCAGTTGTTATTGTACTTATTTTCAGTTGTAATTCCGTTTATGTTCTTGTAATTCTAGTTAATAATAGAATTTTATTTATTTTGCACGAACGGATTCCTACAATCTTAAAACAAATTTTTTTAAAACACCGTTCGTGTAGAATCACAAACATTTTCTGTTGTGAATTCGAACCAGTTTTGAATTCACACAGTTGTGTTTTAAAAAACAGATTTTCTTCCTGTTTTGATTCAAAGTAGCGACTTTGTCAAAACAGAATCTGCTTCTACTGTAACAACCCTCATTAAAAGTCATATTTATATTATTATTTTATTCAATAGGAAACCTTAATTGAGACACCCAAGTGATTCTGCACAAACCCTACAAATTTCAGAACAATCAGAATCAGGATCAGGGCCCCTAAAACTCAGGGGGGCATTCCCTACTCAACGATTATCCATTTAATTCGTTGTCGAAATAGAATTTTAAGAAACTATTGACTCAGCAGGCCTATTCCCAAACGTGGCAAACCTATAGTGCTTAGGTGTTCCTTACGCACCGTAAGGAAATAATTGTTACGGTGCGCAAGGGTGGTTACGGACCGTAAGGAAATAATTGTTACGGTGCGCAAGGGATGTCAATTTATGGCTATAAATAGAAGGCTTCGGGACTTGCTTTCTGGTGTTCAAACGACGATCAAACTCGAAAGATACGCTGAGATATCGTCCAAATACTCTCAATACACACACGAATAACTAATTAGTATAGCGGGGTGCTGCTACAAACAGGGTATTAACTCGATCGCTGCTACGATTCAATGTCCGATCGATTAAACTATCCAATGGATGTTTAAGTGCCGCTCAAATTGAGTTTATACTTTGTTATTCATCGTGATTTCGACTTGAATGTTTGAGTGCTGTTCGAACTCGGACGATACTCTGTCATTCGTTGTGAATCCGATGGATGTTTAAGTATTGCACTTTGTCATTCGTTGAGAGGGTTTTATCTCGTGAGTTATCGTAAATGCTGTATTAGTTACTACCTAGTTCGTGTGCATTAGGTTATAAGGCTAAGAAATAGGCTAAGCTCTGCTCAAATTAAATCTGCAATATATCAAGGATTATCTGTAGACTAAGCTTTGGCCGTAGAAATCTGCAAAGTGAGTTCATTTCTCTTTTCTCACAGTTTGTGAGTCCACTCTATTTTCTCACAGTTTTATCACCTTTTTGTGATACAATTATATTTACAAAGTTTTTTCAAAATCCTAAAATGTTTATCAGTTATACTTACAGTGATTAAAGTTATATATATTCTATAATAACTGCGGGTATGGGAGGTTTTATATATTATTTGATCCTCGTTACTATTATCCAGAAAGTTAGCTAATAATAGCATGATCACAATTACAGTGGGAATTATGCCTCAGTAACCATAGCCTGTATTATTTTAACATTAAATTGTTACTAAAATTAATGTATGTTTGAAATAAATCTAAATGGTGTATATCATAATAAAATAGTCAAGTATAATATAGTATACTAAGAATATAATTTAGTCTTAGTCACGTTAATATATTAAATAATGATATTACAATTATTTAATTAACATGTTATATTTGATAAAGTTATTGTAGTTTGATATAAAATGATATATGTCATTCTCTGGGTTAAATGGTTTTGTGCCATAAGTAATATAGTTGACAAAGTAATGTCACGGGACACAATTAAGTCCAGAGTCACTAGTTGAGAGAATAATCAACAGTGACATGTCCAAAGACACTAGTTGAAAGAATGATCACAGTGTTATGAATAGAATCACTAGTTGAAAGAATGATCACAGTGTTATGAATAGAATCACTAGTTGAAAGAATGATCAACAGTGTTATGAATAGAATCACTAGTTGAAAGAATGATCAACAGTGATATGACCAGAATCACTAGTTGAAAGAATGATCAACAGTGATATGACCATCATCACAGGAATCGCCTAGTGACAGATAAAGTGAAAAATAGTACAATATAATTACTTGATAAATTCACTATTGGACGAAAGTAAGCCAATGAGTGATATGATTACTGTCACATTGGAACTGCCACCATGTGACAAATACTGATTGAGTTGAATAAATATAAATGAATATAAAAACCTTAATGCTGTAAGGTATAACAATATATTTTATAAAAATGGAATGAATTCACTCAGTATTTTCGCTGACAAAACCTTTTTCAAACATTTTTCAGGTAATTACAGTAGATTGGAATAAGAGTTGGATACGACACTGAAAGGCTTCAAGAAGTGGCTTATTTTATTAATTAAATCAAATTAAGAAATATTGTTTTATGTAAACAAATTTATCTTATTAAAACTACATTTATAAAACATGGATTTATTCCATCTATTTAATAAATAAAATCCGGTGTTTCTAAACTCTGATATTTTTCCTAACTCACGGTCCTGATGAAATTTCCGCTGCAATATTTTATAAAATTAATCACCGGTACCACTGGGCTGTTCACGGCTTCTGATTCCGTCCAGGGTGGGTCGGGGGTCGTTACATCTACTCCTTTCTGTCGCTGAAGTTCTAAAAAATCCTACTGTTGTAGTCTTCAAAGTTGGACTTAGAAGCTACACGGCTGAATTTTTTGAACCCCTAATAATAATAAAGTAGCGTCTTTATTATTTTGAAAACAGAATTTAACTTGTTTTCTTGGAACTTTTTCAGAATGTCGACTGAAAATGTGAACACGAGCAACACCAATGTTGTTGTTGGTACCCCTGCCAACACTGTGGGAGCGTCCACAGTGGCGAATCATGCTGAACGACCCGAGAAGTTCTCGGGTCTCCACTTCAAGCGGTGGCAACAGAAGATGTTCTTCTACTTGACCACCATGAACCTTGCGAGGTTCTTGACGGAGACCGTTCCCCAACCTGCGGAAGGGGAGACCGATGCTCAGGCTCTGAGCGCGGTAGAGGCGTGGAAGCACTCGGACTTTATATGTCGAGGCTATGTTCTCAACGGTCTCTCGGATGCACTGTATAATGTGTACTATAATATCAAGACTTCCAAAGAATTATGGGAGTCTTTAGAGAAAAAGTACAAAACGGAGGATGCGGGAACAAAGAAATTTGTTGTCGCCCGTTTCTTGGACTTTAAAATGGTTGATAACAAGTCTGTTATGAACCAAGTCCAAGAGTTGCAAATTATACTAAATGAGATCCATGCTGAGGGAATGGTACTTAGCGAAACTTTTCAAGTGGCAGCCATGATTGAAAAATTACCTCCTGCTTGGTTGGATTTTAAGAATTATCTTAAACACAAGCGAAAGGAAATGTCGGTCGAGGACCTTGTTCTTCGTCTTCGTATAGAAGAAGAAAACAGGGTGGCCCAAAAAGGCACCATTTTGCAAGCTTCGGCTAAAGCAAACATGGTGGAAGTTGGGGAGTCCTCAAAGGGCAAGAAAGGCAAGGGTAAAAAGGACAACAAAGGGAAAGCAAAGGTTAACAACCTTGGACCGAAAAAGGGGGCTGTGAAAAAGAAGCCTGCGCCTTTCCAAGGTACTTGTTACAATTGTAACGAGACGGGGCACCGTGCTAACCAATGCAAAAAACCTAAGCATGAGCGTGCGCACATGGTTGATGAGGATGGTATGCCTCTGATTGCAATGATAACCGAGGAAGCGGCTATGATTGAAGAAGTCAACGCAATGGGTGAAAACCCAAAAGGATGGTTCGTTGACACGGGTGCAACCCGCCATGTTTGTGGAGACAAGGCTCTTTTCTCTACATTCAAGGAAGCGTCGGGTGAAGAAAAGCTTTATATGGGGAATAAAGCTACCGCAAGCATCAAAGGGGAAGGCACGGTCGTCTTGAAGATGACTTCGGGCAAGGAGCTTACCTTGACAAACGTGCTTTATGTTCCAGAGATACGGAAGAATCTCGTGTCGGGATGGATGCTCAACAAGTTTGGATTTCGTCTAGTGTTTGAATCGGACAATTTTGTCTTGTCTAGACGTGGAATGTTTGTTGGTAAGGGCTATGCCCTAAATGGAATGTTCAAAATGAATGTATTGGTTGTTAACCAAAACAAAAATATGAATGAAAATGTTTCTTCTACTTACATGATTGAGTCTTCTAATGTTTGGCATGGTAGACTAGGACATGTAAATTTTAATTCATTACGACGTTTAATTAAATTAAACTTGATACCAACATTCCATATCGAGTCCAATCACAAATGCGAGACATGTGTTGAATCCAAACTTACGAGATCATCGTTTAAATCGGTTGAACGAATAACCGAACCCTTGATTTAATTCATACCGATGTGTGTGATTTAAAAGCGGTTCCCACGCGTGGAGGAAATAAGTACTTCATCACGTTTATTGATGATTGTACGAAATATTGCTACGTGTATTTACTTAAAAGTAAAGACGAAGCAATTGAGACGTTTATCTTGTACAAAAACGAAGTTGAGAATCAACTTAAAAAGAAGATAAAAGCTTTGAGAAGCGATCGAGGAGGTGAATATGTTGCACCTTTTGCGGATTTATGCGCAAAAAGTGGCATTGTACATGAGTGTACACCTCCTTATTCTCCACAATCAAATGGTGTTGTGGAACGAAAGAACCACACATTGAAAGAAATGATGAACGCCATGTTGATAAGCTCGGGAGTGAACCGAGAAATGTGGGGGGATGCCATTCTCTCAGCAAACTATCTTTTGAACAAGATACCTTTGAAAAATAGGGACGAAACTCCATATGAGTTATGGAGAAAAAGGAAGCCTTCGTACAAATACTTGAAAGTGTGGGGGTGCCTAGCTAAGGTGATTGTACCACCTCCTAAGGCTCTTAGGATAGGACCCAAAACTGTTGATTGCATTTTCATTGGATATGCACATCAAAGTAGCGCACATCGTTTTCTTGTACATGAGTCCAAGAATCCCGATGTACATAAACACACTATCATGGAGGCTAATCCTAACGTTGTCTCATATTTTGAGAATGTGTTTCCTATGTTAGGACAAACACATGCGCTTTCATCAAGAGCGGTTGATGAAGCAGGTCCAAGTTCGTCTACATGGTTAGATGAAGCAGGACCAAGTTCATCTACGAGGATAGATGAAAGACATGAACGACCTGAGGTCGAGGAGGGTGAGCTTAGACGAAGTAAACGACAAAGGGTTGAAAAAACCTTTGGTCCAGACTTCATGAGCTATATGGTTGAGGGTGAGCCCAATACCTACCGCGAAGCAGTTACCTCCGCGGAAGGACCTCAATGGCAAGAAGCAATTAAGAATGAAATTGATTCTATATTGCAAAATCATACTTGGGAGTTAGTAGATCTTCCACCTGGTTGTAAACCACTTGGATATCGTTGGATATTCAAAAGGAAGATGAAAGCCGACGGAAGTATTGATAAATACAAGGCAAGGTTAGTAATCAAAGGATTTAGACAAAAGTAGGGTCTAGATTACTTTGATACTTACTCGCCTGTAACGCGAATAACCTCTATACGATTGGTTCTTGCAATTGCGGCTCTAAGAAATTTGGAAGTTCACCAAATGGATGTAAAGACCGCATTTCTAAATGGCGATTTAGAAGAAGAAATTTACATGGAACAACCTGAGGGTTTTTCCGCCCATGGAAACAAGGGCAAAGTATGTAAATTGGTCAAGTCTTTGTATGGCTTGAAGCAAGCTCCAAAACAATGGCACCAAAAGTTTGATCATGTCATGATTGACAATGGTTTCAAAATAAATGAGTGCGACAAGTGTGTTTATTTTAAAGACACACCAAGAGGTTATGTGATTCTATGTCTTTATGTAGATGATATGCTTATCATTGGGAGTGATGATAAGATGATCAACTCAACGAAAGACATGTTGAAAGCGAGGTTTGACATGAAAGACATGGGTCTCGCGGATGTGATTCTTGGAGTAAAAATCACTAGAACCCAAAATGGTCTTGTGTTGAGTCAATCTCACTACGTGGACAAGATCCTTGGGAAATTCAATTCGGACGATACGAGTATAGCTCGATCTCCAATTGATAATACCCAACTCCTAAGGAAGAATAGAGGCGAGAGTGTTTCTCAGTTAGAGTACTCAAGGATCATTGGTAGTCTAATGTATCTAATGACATGTACTAGACCCGACTTAGCGTACGTTGTGAGCAGGCTAAGTAGATACACCAGTAATCCGAGCGAGGATCATTGGAAAGCTATCACGAGGGTGCTTAGATACATAAGATACACGAGAGACTATGGATTGCATTATACCCGTGATCCAGCAGTGATCGAAGGATTCACTGATGCGAACTGGATATCGGATATAAAAGATCATAGATCGACAAGTGGATATGTGTTTACACTTGCTGGCGCAGCTATAGCTTGGAAGTCTTCCAAGCAAACGGTTATAGCTAGATCTACGATGGAATCCGAATTCGTCGCTTTAGATAAAAGCGGGGAAGAAGCGGAGTGGCTACGCCAATTTGTGGAAGATATTCCAAGATGGCCAAAGCCGTTGACGGCGATCTGCATACATTGTGACAATCAGTCTGCTCTTGCTAGAGCACAAAACATGATGTACAATGGCAGATCAAGGCACATTCGACGTAGACACAACACGGTACGACAACTTATCTCAACGGGTGTTATCTCAGTTGACTATGTGAGGTCAAATGATAACATTGCGGACCCGTTAACAAAAGGCTTAAGCACAGATAAGGTGTATAGGTTGTCAAGAGGAATGGGACTAAAGCCCATAGATGAAGAGAATATGAGGGAAACCTAACCTAGTTGACTGGAGATCCCAAGATCTAGGTTCAATAGGCAAACTTAATCATAAACCCAAAGGGAGTCACTGTGGGGGGTGCCCCAAAATCAATAAGGGAATTGTATACTTCCTAGTCCATTCCAATCAGTGACATAAAGGAAAGGTTAAGCATGTTGAGGTTAAGGATTTTGAGGAAATCCAAATTAACCATGATGCTTTTAATGATTCAGAGGAATCACCTATGTTAGAGAGAAGTGGGGTCGCTTCAAATGGATTTGTGGGGAGGCGCAAATCCTAGAGCTCTCGCAGAACCAGGAACGTGTTCCATGACCATGAACGGACACAACCATGAGGTCTTAACTCGACTAGGGCGAGTATTGTGTGAATGTATATTGTCGCCTACATAAATGGGGGATTGTTCAAGGACACCGCGTCTACAAGACCCTAGGAGGCTAAGTATGTTTCACAAAAGGAGGTTCAAAGGTTACACCTACCTATCTTGCAATACTCAACTGTTGAATGTATATCGTTGAAACTTGATAGATCGATTTCTATTCATGTGGGGGATTGTTGGAAATTTTGTGAAAATAACATTTTTCACAAATATAGGAAAATGATTTTTTCCTATTTTGGACTAGAAATAAATATAATAAAATGAGCGGGTTTTATATATTTATTTGTGGGTTTGTGTTCTATGTCGGAAGGGCTTCGCAACGAACTAAACCACGTCCAAAACGGAGCTAAGATGAATGAGATATCGATGCTCAAAGTTTGGTGTTTGAAACTTAAATGCTGAAAAAAATGGGAAAGTGGCACCTTGTCCCACATCGGATGAGAGATGGAACTTAAAGGGGTATTTAAGTGGGAACTCTCTATCCTTATTGTTTCATGGAAGCACTCACTAGTGTACTCGCGAAGGGTGCGGAACACCCTAACTCGCGCTCGCGCTCGCGCGTGGCGTGGGCGATGAGGCGCAATGTGGCGCAATGTGGCGCTTTGATGGCGCACTTTGCACTTCGCACACTCGCATCGCCGCGTTTGTATTTTTGACCACGTGCGCGTGGTGGAAGCACAAGGGTTGCAAGGACCAAGTGGTTGGTGATGTGGCAAGCATGCGCAAGACCCTGGTGGGTCCGCGCGCGATGGCGCATGACGTGGCAATCATGCGCGCGGGGTACACATGGCGCGCACTAGCGCATGGTGCATGGGCCTGATGTGACGTGTGCGGCGCAACAAAGTGAGCCAAAACGGCGCGACTGTGTGGCGTGCTCGTAGAGGCTCACAGGTGACGTGGCACACGCGCGCAGGTGCGCATGGGCCTGAGTGAGTATGGCGCACGCGCGCATGGCAGTGAGCCAAGTGGACGCACCACGCGTAAGGGTGCAGCCCTGCGCGCGCATCAGTGTGTCTTGCGCGCACGCGCGCAGTAGGCTTCCAGCAGCAGTTAATGCCAGTGCAGTTACACTGAGCAGTTACGTTTCAGCATTCGAAACTGCCGAAGTTAATGCATTTGACTAAGAATTAAGTGACGAATTAAAATGCATTAAAGACGTCTAATGCAGTTTAATTCTCCATTTAATTCATTTTTCAGTTTCGCCTAAACCTGCAACTATAAATAGGGTGTTACCCTATTGCAGAAAGACACCGAATTCACCAACTCTTCAATCTTCTCTGATAGATTTATTCTCTTCTTCAAGCGTTCAAGGTACACCTTCGGGTTGAAGTCAAGACCGGCAGTGCAACTGCTTGCGGCTGTTGTATCCTGGAAACAAACGTGTTCTCCTGGGAGACACGAAATTTGTTTTAAGGGACCCGTGTCTAACACGATCCTCAGCCAAGAACAGTTTCGTCTGTTCGAGTTTTCTGATCTTGTTTTCTTTTTCAGTTGTTATTGTGCTTATTTTCAGTTGTAATTCCGTTTATGTTCTTGTAATTCTAGTTAATAATAGAATTTTATTTATTTTGCACGAACGGATTCCTACAATTTATTTAATCAACAATAACTTAATTATTTTTTTATTTTGTTTTACACTTTAATCAATTCACAAATACACAAATAAAGTTTAGATTATAGAAATTTATCTTAATTTATTTATAGCAAAACTGAAAAAGGTTCGTGATTGTCCTGACAAGAAAAAAACCTTTATGGATCATTTGGCCGTGGAGAATTTCTTTACTTCCAAAAACAAAAATTTCCAAGAAAATTTGTAAAACATAATACGTGTTTAAATTGTGTTATTCTAGAAAAAGAATTCACAAATAGAAAACTTTGTTTATAATTAGAAAACAGCAAATCATAGGTTGCTACACCCATTCCCTTTTAAGTTATAACAAACCCTCATTTCTATAACTTTTCAAAACATATACTTCAGTGGTCTATCAGTGATCTAAATTTGCCGTTAAAAAAAACTTTTCAAAATAATTTATTTTTATACTTTTCTTTATATTGATTTCAGTTGATCTAATTCGTATTTAACTTCGATTGTCTTAAACTTATATTTAATAAGTTGAAAAAAATGTGGGGTTTTTTTTTGCTTTGTTAAATCTTGTGTTGTCAATTTAGTCCGGTTCATATAGTTGTGGTTACACTTTTTATTTAGGGGTAACCTTGTAGAATAGTAACCAAGTTTTAAAAGTGTTCCAGTTAGGTCACTCAAGTTTCAAAAGTGTTCCAATCAAGTCACTCAACATTCATTTTTCTTTAAAATTAAGGGTTTTTTCATCTATTTCATAGATAACCGTGGTGATGTGGATTTTTATTTCTTTTTTCTCTTTTATTTGATGCTAACTCGAGTGACGTGGATTGTAACTTGTTTTTTTTTTTTTAATTTTAATGTAATTAAAATGTTTTTATTTTTAATAAATACAATTTCATATATTAAAATAATCCGAGCCTAACATCTTATGCTCCATTTTTTTCTTGACACATGGAAAAAAGGACATGACTCGATTTGAATGTTAAAATATCTAATTAGGACAAAACGATACGAATGACCTAATTAGAACACTTTTAAAACTTGGTTACTATTCTGTGACATTTTCCCTTTTAATTTATATACATATATATATATATATATATATATATTATTTTTTTATAAAATCTATGAAAAAAATTATAGAAGAAAAGCTCTATTTAAACATGGTTTTTGGTTTTTAAATCAGAAAATGCAATAACTTTTAAACACCTTTCTTTTTCTGTTACATTTCTGAAGAAAAAGTTCACTTTTTCATAAATTATAAATGAAAATAAGAGAGTGTTATACTTAATATAACCGATTTTAAATAGAAAGTCGTATGAATCATGTGAATATTATTTACCGAGTATCGTTATAGCATCGATACTATATCAAACCATTATCGATTAAACAAAATCCTCACCACTATCCATTTTAAAGGTTTTTCGATTTCAGTATTAGTCGGTTTTGTTATTTTTTGTATATTTGCACTGCCGGTACCAAATTGCCATAATCAATACGATATGCGGTTTATATTTTACTCATTTTTCATATCAGTACTTTTGCAATATAGTAATATACTTGTTGGTATCGGTCTTATCCCTAGTTTCAGTTATAGTATTGACCATACTCGGTACTGGTCTTAGTAGAGTACCATGTTCATTTTTGTTTTCATTTTTTTATGTTTTGTTCTTTATTCAAGGGTTTTGTGACTTTTGTCATTTTGCGGTTTACTTTTCCATTACATCCTCTAATCTTTGATATTTTGTATTTTTTTCTTTCTTTTAAGGGTTTTGTCCTTTTACGGTTTATGTTTCCATTACATCTCCTAGTCTTTGAAATATATTTCATACAAACCCTCATTTTTAATAAATTTATTTTGAGTAAACTGCCATTTTGGTCCCTGTGGTTTGGCCAGTTTTGCCACTTTAGTCCAAATCTCAAACTTATTACATCTGGGTCCCTGTGGTTTGCATTTTGTTGCCATTTTAGTCCAAAATCCAAAAAACCCCATTTTTGACTGTTGAGAGCTGCCTATTTTGTTCTTTAGTGCAAGGGTATTTTGGTCATTTATGTTTTATTTAAAGCAATTCATTTAATAAAAAACCCCAAAATATAAGAAACCCCAGGTAATCATCATCTTCAACCTCAACCCCTGATCATCATCATCTTCAACCTCATCATCTTCAACCACCACCACCCCCCTCTCGCCGCCAAGCACCACCACCTGCCACCACCCTCTCGCACCCCCTGCAACCACCGCCCAACTACCCACCCCCACCCTCATCATCTTCCTTCCCTAAACTGAAAGAACAGCAGCCGCACTTTAACAAAATTCACTCTTCTTCTTCGATGCAATACACAACAAACCTACAGTTTTGATTCAACTTTGATTTATGTTGAACACACAAACTTCAATCTTAGATTCATAAACACCACGAATTTACAACCTGCAACTTAATCAGATTCAGTCGTAACAATATCAATCTGCAGCAACAAATCAAAAAAAAAAATTCTTCTTCGTTTTCTGAATTTACAACAAAAAAAACGATTCTTTTACACAACAACAATATCTAGTCGACCTTATCTCAGATCTGAAACATAAATCGTATGTGCTCAGAGTGTGTATTCACAGAGAAACCAGAACAAAACCAGAAACGAGATTCACAGAGATGCAGCACAGATTCAAGTAACAAAGTTGCGAGATTCATCACCCTCACCACCGTACCTACCACCACCACCTCCTCCACTGTCTCTCTTTTTCTCTCTCTCTCCTCCTGCCGCCACAAACCACCACCCCCACCACCACATCATCCCCACCACCACCATCTCTCTGCATCATCCCCACAAAATCAGGTTAGATCTCTCTCTAAACACACTCACCACCACCACTAGCACCACCACAATCCCCATCTTCCACCGTAAACCAATCAAACCCACTAGCATCATCGTTCGGTGCAAACACCGTCAATCCAATCAAAGCTCCAGATTCAATCGATTGATTATCAGCATCCTCCGTGGAAGCTTGTGAGAAGGAGGGTTTAAGGGTTTTCTTGATTCTTTTGTTCACCATTTTTGTCTGGTGTTCTTGATTTTGCCTCTGCTCACCGTTAGGGTTTCCACTTTCCATCGGTGCAAACACCGTCAATCAAACCCACTGGCAAACACCATCAATCCTTTCTCCTCCATCGTTTGCATAAAAAGATTCAAGCTTCTGTTTATGGTTTCTGGTTTGGTTTTTGATGTGTTTAAGGAATTTGATTTGGGGGTGGAGAGATGATGAGGGTGATGATTTTGGGTTGGGTGGCGATGGTGGTGTTGGTGTTGGCGGCGACGGTGGTATTGGTAGTTCAGAGAGAGAGAGCAGAGTGAGAAAGATGAGAGAGAGAGAGAGTTCTGTATGTGTAGGTATATAATATATATATAATTGTTTTAGGGTATTTTATATACATAATTCAGTTATAATAATTACAAAATGCCCAAAATGCCCCTGAGAATAAAGACAAAATAGAAGGGTTTAAGTAGGAGAATCTGGTCAAATTTGAAATTTGGACCAAAATGGCAACAAAAACCAAACCACAGGGCCCTGGATGTAATAAGTTTGAGATTTAGACTAAAGTGGCAAAACTGGCCAAACCACAGGGACCAAAATGACAGTTTACTCATTTATTTTTATTCCTACACTTTAGTTTAGTTAGTTTCCTTAGTAAACTGTTAAAATGGTTACTGAGGTTTGGTCATTTTTGTCACTTTAGCCTAAAACTCAAACATTTTAAATCTGGGTCCATGTGGTTTCAATTTTGTTGCCATTTTCATCCAAAATCAAAATCTAGTCAGATTTTTCAGTTAACATCCAGTATTTTTGTCTTTCATTCTCCCTTTTAATGAAGGGCAAAATGATCAGATTTTTTAATTTGTTATAATAAAACGTTAAAAGACCATTTTGCCCTTCATCAAAAGAGGGAAAAAAACAAAAATGTTGGATGTTAACTGAAAAATCTCACTAGATTTTGATTTTGGATGAAAATGGTAACAAAATTGAAACAAAAGAGATCCAGATTTAAAAGGTTTGAGTTTTGGACTAAAGTGACAAAAATGATCAAACCGGACAATTTTAACAGTTTACTCTAGTTTACACCTCTTGGAGTTTAGTTGGTTGTTTTCTTTCCTTTTTTTAAAGAATTTACACCACAACCACTTTAATAAAATATCATTTTAAATTTTTAACGATTTTTCTGTTACGTGATATTTATATCAATGCTCTACACGATTTAGTTTTATCTACGTTTCAACGTGATTTTTCGTAACGTTGTTTTTAAACCGACTGGTTGTTTTAAACGTTTTTAAACCGCCCGACACTCATCTCTAAATACACCACTGCGACGTGCTTTTTATCTATGTCTAAACCCACCTACTGTATTCCGTAGCCGTCGTGTTTATGTTTATATACGTTATGGTGTAAATTGTCGTTGAATAACTTAGCTTTCGTATACAAAGACATAAATTTTCAGTGAGTTTCGAATAATCGTTGCGGCATGGTTTTTTATCGTCACATTCGTCATTTGCTTATTTTTTTTAGGTTTCGATCCCGCTGTGGAATGTGGTTGGTTGACTGGGTGGTGACTCACATAGTAAGGGGGGGTACGTTTTCTCCATATTTATGCTTCGGAGTTCGGACTAGCTTCTCTATTGGGCTTATCATGGCCCATAGTAACGGGTACGTTTTCTCCCTATCTATCTTAAACACTATAATATATGTAAGAGCACCCAGAACTTTCATCCGGTTTGTACTTTGTACTAATATGTAGTTATGTACTATCAAATCAACTGTTATCCGCCTCTAAATTTGTGTGATATTAGCTCTGTTAAGCAGTGGCGGACCTAGAAATTATTTTCTAGGTGTGCGGACGAGGGGTTTAACCCAACTTTCAAGGGGGTACGACCGAGATTTTTGCCTGTAAAATACACGATTTTTGCTCTTTTAAGAGGGGCGCCCGCACACCCAGCCCAACACCTAAGTCCGCCCTGCTGTTAAGGTGTTCCCTTTAAGACTAATTCATCTTCTATTCTTACCACAACTAAACCAACTTGTGAATTTCAAATACATGTTTGTCACACTTTCATTAACATCTTGAATAATAGGACTAATTCATCTTCTATTCTCATGACATCACAAAGTTGGATAATGGTATCGGAAACGGACCCTTTTGAGCTCTGATCTCCATTTACTTATTTTTTTTTCCTTTGCATTTACATTGTTTTTTGGATTGCAGAAAATTCACATACTTCATAACACAAAGAAAGAAAAATGCCTGCACAAATGCAAGTGCGTCTGAGGATGGTACTGTTGTGATAACAAGGTTAAAGTATGGAAGCTATCTAATGGATTCTGGAAAATAAATTGTTTTCCTGTGTTACAAATGCACGCTGGGACTCCCAAAGTCGACAATTGTACTGTTGTGATATGGACTGTTGGGAAAGAAGGTGATAATTGGAATGGTAAGGTGTTGTGTGATTTTAAGGTTCCTGTTTGGAGGGTATCTTGGTCTTTGACTGGAAATCTTTTGGCGGTTGCTGCTAGCGATAATAACGTGACATTATGGAAACAAGCTGTTGATGGAGAATGGCAACAGGTGACCTCCGTTGATTAGGTTTTCGTTATGTTCGTGTTGGTTTTGTTTCCATACTGTGTTTCGTGTTCTTCGCGATCATTTTAGATTTGCTTTTTTTAAAGATTTTGAGTTCGGGTTTAGCAGTTTGAGGTTGCAGGACCTCTAGTTTTTATCAAACCAATTTGAGGTGGCATGGGTTGGGTCATCAATCACCACGTAGGACCATTAATGGATTGTTACACCATCTCCTTGCCTCATCCACCATGGTTCGCGTGGACTAAACCACGGCAACCACGGGTCTCCTTTACCCTTTTTCCAATATTTCTTTTTCCTTTAGACAAAAATAAATTAAAATAAGGAGATAGTGGTTTAGGTCATGACCACACCCTTAGGGTAGTGGTTTTGGATGATGGATTAGAGGTAAGTGACATAACACTGATGTGGAGGGTCATGGTGGTCATGAGGGAGCCTTATAATACGTTTTATTTGAAAAAGTTCTTACGGACAATGCTTATAGCATTTTATTACGTAAATTAATAGTTATAATACGTTTTATTTGATACCAGAAGCACACCTAAACCATTTTGTACCCCTGACGCCTTTGTAGTTTCTCGTCTCTAACAAGGCCTACCACATTCGACGATAAGCACATCTAGCAATTCCCTCGATTAGCGAGAGATTGAAGTAAGCACGAAAAGGGTGTAGAAGGAATCTGAATGGTAAGCAAATATAGTAGATGATGTAGCTTGATGGTCGCTCTAAGCAGCCATCTTGGAATATTAACTGGTTTTTCAGACATTGTGGGGATACTAGGCTTGCAAAATGGTCTTTTGGTACCATGTAACCCTCCTACAAAAATACAAATAAGTAAACAATTGCTTCAGTTATTTATAAGAAGAAAAAAAAAAACTCTTTATGCTATAGTTATATTTAAATGTCAAGAGATTTTATAGCAAATTGACAAAACCGAGGGGACCTCACACTCAAATACAAGTGTCTGCCAACTAATTTAGAAACATGATCGATATTTTATTTCATAGCTAAACCAAATACTCTACCTTCACAAAAATCTCTTTATAAATTGCCTTTAAGCTAACAACAATTTGTTTTCTTATTCTTTTAAACATAAATAATACAACAATACACTTTTTACTTTATATTTTATATTTATATAATATGCATATTCAAATTAACTTTGATGTTATCCGATTTTTTAGTCCTATTCAACTAGTCCACTCAATAAGCGGTTAGTATGGCCGGTTCAATAAATCCGATCCCAACCAGGTTTTATCGCAGTGAGCCTTTAGGTGACGGGTTTTCTCCGAAACTGGAGATGGTGTGCTTGATCGCACTGTCGTCTTTTTGCCATTGAGTGACCCGTGTAGCCAGACTTTTATTTATTGGCCGTTCAAAAGAATAACGTATTCAGTAAAAAAAACATTGTTTTAAAGTAAAAAAGAAACAATATTAAATGACTAGTTGATTACTATTCAATATGTGAGTTCTGGCCTAAATAGTATATTAGAACATCCACAAGGCTGGTCATAAGGGTGAAGGGAGTGGAGCGGTGAAGGGGTCGGCAAACCGGTTTGCCGAGCGGCAACACCGGCGCCGTCCTTCTTTGCCGCGCGGCCTTGTGAAACCGGTGAACCTTCTTGTAAAATTAAGACCTACCATATTAGCATGTCACATCATTCCAAATCACTTTTTACTTCAACACTAAATCATTCCAAACCTTCATCATACCACTTAAACAAGCCGTACTAGTCCGCTACACCAAACCGGACTACCAAATTCAATCTCCTACTACACGGAGGTGGTCCAGAATTGATGGTTTGATTTTAGACCATGCGTTGATGCTATTATCAAACTTCAAACATCCTTCCGAAAAGAGTAAAAAAAAAAAAAAAAAACTCACAGAACAACTAACCTTGCAAACAGACATAAACTCACAATCAGATCTCCGGTCACCGAGACCAATATCCGGCAACTCCTCACCAAACTCCATAACAACCGCCACCTTCTTCAGTTCCCCGATCATCACACCAGGCTCCGTAACAAATCCGGTAGCTCTCTTCGTCCGTACATCCACTTCAATCTCCGTTCCGATCACCTTCTCCGCTCCTAAAACCTCCTTCGCGAACGTCTCCACCATCACCACCGGGTTCGCCGTCACAATTACCTATTAACCACTGCATTTATTTATTAAGAGTTTCTTAACCAATCGGTTTCAGTTAATCAGTTTTTGTGTCGGTTATAGTTAATTAACCGTTTTTTATAAAGCGAAAATGTGTGGACCATGCAAAAATCCGTTTTTTTTAGAATTCATTTCATCAATATGCTAACACGTTTTAATAAGTACTTGACTGAAAGAAATAAAGTAGTACAAGTGTTTGTTTCAAAGTTTTACTTTAAAAAATATACACTAAAGTAAAAACATGAGTTATATAAAATAACAAACTTATATAGGGTTAAGTTATTCTACAAAGACTCATAATCGTAAGAAGTGTAAAAAGGATTTATAAAGTGACAAGTGTCCAATAAGTAACATTTGTATTTGATCCTAATCCACAAACTATAATGATACGTAAAGTAAAAAACACGAGTTATATAAAATAACAAACTTTAATAATATATCAACTCGGTTCAATTCGTTTTGGTTAAAATATATTCACTAAAGTAAAAAAATGTGACAAATAACAAACTTTAATGATACACTAAAGTAAAAAACATAAGTTATATAAAATAACAAAACTTTAATGATATATCGATTCGGTTCGGTTTGGTTAAAATATATACACTAAACTAAAAAAACAATGAGTTATATAAAATAACAAAGTTTAATGATCGCTCATTCTATACGCACCCCCCTTCCTGATTACACCCCCCTTGTGAGAGGAAAACTGTCGGTCTCACGCAGGCCCCACCTGTAAGTATGTGAGAGGAGGGGGGTGAAAAAAGTAAATAGGGGGGTGTAGAAAGTAGCACCCTTAATGATATATCAATTCAGTTCAGTTTGGTTTGTTAAAAAACACTAAAGTAAAAAGCATGAGTTATACAAAATAACAAACTTTAATGATACATTGATTCGGTTCGATTCGGTTCGGTTCGGTTATCAATACAAGCATAACTAAAGCCGAGTTTTCATAAAAAAAAAAACCGAACCATCGGTTAATTCGGTTATTTACCTTCCTCTCACATCTATCAAACACTTGAAAGCTATCCCTCCTTACATCTGCGGCGTAGAACCGCGGCAGGAGGGAGCGAGAAGCGCCCTGGATGTCGTGGTATTTGACGCCGCAGAATGTGATAAATATCAGGATCTTGGCGGCGAGAGATTCGGAGATGAAGCTGTAGATGAAGGAGATGATAGGGAGAGATGTTATCAGGATGAGGCCGCGGAGGAGGCTGCCGGATTCGATTGCGATGAGGATGTAGTATGGGAATGAGAGTTTGGCTTTGAGTAAGGTTCCGTCGAGGTCCGCGGCGATCGAGCCGTGGTTTATGGTGGATGTATTGTGGTCGGATAGAAGAGGGAAGGTTTTCCGGACGTGTTGTAGCTCCGGTGAGATCATTTTGTAGAGAGAGAGAGAGAGAGAGATGAGGTTCAGGTTTTAAATGTGAAAGTTGTGGTATGCATGTTACGGGTCATGATATCATATCTTGTATTAGGGGTTGATATTTAGTTGGAAAAATAATGTTTCGTGTATTTTCTTATAAAGGAACGTATGTTACAAGGAGTGAGTTTTGTGGGATGTTAAACGGGCACCTTACTCACTTTTTCTCATTTCTTAAGTGGTTTAATTTCGTTAATTTTATCTTTTTTTTATAGGTGAAGTTCATAACAGACGGCTAATTCACATTCGCAACACGCAGACTCGCCTCCACTTATTACCAAGACTATGTTGCCTTAACCGGGCCCACGCCTGGTCGAGAGGGGCGTTACGTTGTCCCCGAGAAAATTTCTAGCCTCCTGCCACTTGACAGGAATTGCACCCTCCACAAGAGCTGACCATCTAGAGTAAATGCACTGTAGTAGAAAACTTTTACTGGTTTTTTTTTGTTTAAAAGAAAAAAAAATCAATCTTTTAACGTTTCGTTAACATGTTAACAAATAACCCATTAACGCCCTTAACACAAAGAGGGAGTGGTGGGCAACGCCGGTTAACATGTCATGTCACCCCTACACATTTGTGACAAATCCTTAAATGTCGTAAGAAATGTGTCACAACTTGCAATGGATTGTCATAAATGCGTAGGAAATTGTATTCATACATGGCTTGTTTCCTACGTCTTTGTGAAAATTATAATTAAAAATAAGCATTTTGTAACAGCCCAGCGTAACCGCACCATGATATTGTCCTCTTTGGCGGCCAGCACGCCCTCGACGTCCGCCCCTCACGGTTTTCAAAACGGGTCATGATGGTGAAGGTATCCAGCTCCTTATAAGGAAGCCTTTGTTCCCCTTCACAACCGATGTGGGATGTCACAATCCACCCCCCTTAAGGGGTCCAGCGTCCTCGCAGGACCTGGCACCACCGGCCCGGCCCTGGCTCTGATACTATCTGTAACAGCCCAGCGTAACCGCACCATGATATTGTCCGCTTTGGCGACCAGCACGCCCTCGGCGTCCGCCCCTCACGGTTTTCAAAACGCGTCATGATGGTGAAGGTATCCAGCCCCTTATAAGGAAGCCTTTGTTCCCCTTCACAACCGATGTGGGATGTCACAATAACTGTCACACATCCCCCCTCCCAAAATACCACATGCGGAAACCCCGCTAGGCGTGTGACGTACCAGGATCTAGCCACTGATCACATTGAACTAATATTAAAATGTTTAACGAAGATTCCATTCATTATAATAAAACAACCACAAACATAATCCAAGTTTAACATGTTCAGCGGAAGCGAATTGTAATTAATTGTTTAAGTGTTTCAAAACCAAATGTATGTAAAATCAGTAAGCAAGACACGCATATCCAAGTAGTGCGACCCATGACCACTCCAGCCATCCAGATAGCAAGTTACTTGTCCATAGTACCTAACGACCTGCGAGCATGCAACAAGTGTATCAGACAACGCTGGTGAGTTCATAGTTTTACGAAACGTTAGTTACCAAGTGTTTAGTTCAGTTCATTGATTATAATGTTGATAATAACTCGAGTACCGTACAAGATGGCGTCAGTTTGTTTGCCTGTCCCCAATGGCCCTATCAAAGCATTGGTCATGATTTAAGGTCATTAGCTCACGCCCGTCCTCTCAGGTACGGTGTGAGGTTGCCAAGCCTAATAGCGCTATCAACTAATACCACGTTACCTCTCAGGTAACTAATTCGGTAGAAGATGGGACTTAATGTGATATGAGTGAGTGTATTATCCAACATCCCAGTTTTAACCCAGAAAAGACGTATTCCTCTCAAGGATACCCGTTTGATTGTCCCACCTACCGGGACGCATGCTCAAGAGAAGTGAACTCACCTTAGATTTGCTCGGTATGTTAAGTTACCCGTCCACGTTGGTCAACCCAAACCCTACCATGGTTATCAATCAAAATCAGCTTCACAATAAATAATTCAAGTCATGTATTTTACACAGTTTACATCTACTACAAGATCACCGTTTATCACATATCACGTATTCAGTCCTCATATATGTTCACATCTCATGTGCAAGTCTCATAATAACATTTCACAATCACAAGTGTACAATATCACAATCATCCTAACTGTTTCACTGTTCAGGCCATTGGCCTCCACGGCGAAGCATCCCTAATGACGAAGGTCTATCCTTCGTCAAGCATGAATGTGACGAAGAATCATATTGGTTCGCCGACACTAGGCGACGAAGAACCATATTCTTCGCCAAAAATGAATGTGACGAAGTATCCCAAGGTTCGTTAGGGGATAGTCGACGAAGAACTTTGGTTCTTCGTCGAACTCAGTTCTTCGTGGGGGAGGTCCTTCGCCACCCCTTCATCAGACAGTTACCATTTCATGATTGACGCTAACAGTTTGACAGTTTCCCAATTCAGATCAAATATCACTTTTCAGTTATGAACATGTACCCTAATTATGAATCATCATCAATCCTTTAGAACATAACAGTTTTCATTCATCATGCAAACTATACTAACCAATCATTGCCCCTAATCATCCCATGACTACACACAAACAGATTATCAGTTTGTTATGGTAAAAGTTCATCAATCAGAATCATAAAACCCTGTCATGAGTAAGAATGTGTATAAACCATTGAACCCTCATCGTGAAATTTCTAGATTACAATATTATTGTTGAAACCCTTATCAATTTCATAACAAAACGACATCAGAAACATAACACACTATTAACAGGAAGACACTAACCGTGATACCAAAGTGATTAGCTTAATCGAGATGGGAAGGTTTCGAGATCCTATGATTGCCGTCGCACAGGGAATAGGGAGAGAGCTTTAGGGTTTAAGTGTTTATGGTTACGAGAGTTTATACAATTGAAATCATTCTGGGCCGCGAACCTTCCTGGGCCGTAGCCCATGTTTGGCGAAGAATGCCTCTGTGCGACGAAGCATCATTCTTCGTCGAGGCCCATTCTTCGTCGAGGCCGCATATGACGAAGAACTCTAGTTCTTCGTCAAATGTAATCCTTTGTCAAATGTGTTGTGGAATCCAGAATTAAACATGAACATATTATGACCAACTCTTAAGTTTTCATGTGACATTCAAACGTAACAATACTACAGTTAATCAACTATCGTACACATGTTACCATGTAAAAATAAACTGTGAAAACAAGATTGTGAAACAAGTGATGCGTAGAGGAAAGACCTTGAAATCTCGGGTTGTCACATCATCCCCAACTTGAAAGAAATTTTGTCCCGAAATTTGATAAGTAACACAAAGCAGCACGGTGCTAGATCAGGATGACTATGGATTTTCCCCAGGTGCCACATCATCCCCAACTTGAAAGGGAATTTCATCCTGAAATTCACTCGTTGCATCAGGTTTAGATTGGTCAGTTGGGAATAATTGAGGATACTTGAGCTTCATCTGATCTTCGCGCTCCCACGTGAACTTCGGTCCCCGTCTTGAGTTCCAACGGACTCTTACGATCGGGATTCGACTATGCTTACGGACCTTGACTTCCCGATCCATAATTTCAATGGGTTCTTCGACAAACTGCAATTTGTCGTCAATTTTCAGTTCTTGAAGTGGTACCACAAGTTTTTCATCAGACAACCACTTCTTTAGTTGCGAAACATGGAAGACATCATGAACGTTACCCAACTCAGCAGGTAATTCAAGCTTGAGGCCACTTTACCGATTTACTCCAGAATTTTGAATGTCCCAACATAGCGTGGATTAAGCTTGTCGCGCTTCCCAAAGTGCACCACACCCTTCCAGGGTGAGACTTTCAACATAACACGATCGCCTACAGCGAACTCCAAGGGTTTCCTACGCTTGTCAGCGTAGCTTTTCTGACGGTCCCGCGCTGCCGCCATACGGTTTCTGATCTGTACAATCTTCTCTGAGGTTTCAAGTACAAGTTCCGGACCTGTGATCTGGCTGTCACCCACCTCAGCCCAACAGAGAGGAGAACGACATTTCGGCCCGTACAATGCTTCAAACGGAGCTGCCTGAATGCTGGCATGGAAGCTGTTGTTATAAGAAAACTCTATTAGAGGCAAGTGTTTCTCCCAAACCTTACCAAAGTCGATCACACATGCCCGCAGTATGTCTTCAAGTGTCTGGATGGTTCGTTCACTTTGACCATCCGTCTGTGGGTGATAAGCAGTACACATGTCGAGACATGAATCGAATGATTTATGCATCGACTGCCATAAATCTGATATGAAACGCGAATCACGATCAGAGATAATAGAGGTTGGCACCCCGTGCCTAGAAACCACTTCCTTTAGGTAAACAGCAGCAAGTTGTGAGAACTTATCCGTTTCCTTGATTGCTAGAAAATGTGCTGACTTTGTGAGACTGTCACACCCCAACCAATGGCGGAATCATCGGGGCGCGGCATTGAGCGAAACAGATTATCCATGAGTATCCATAACAACTATTAATTACCAGATATTTAAAACGTCATGTCCCATACCATAACATATCTAAATAAAACAGTTATTACAAATAATTGTCTCATAAATAAATACTGATCCGACAACTCAGATTTCAAAATAGATAGTTTGTTTATTTGTTTCTAGACCCTTTCCTAGCCTCGATTTCATCACACAGCAAACAAGGCATCCTAGCATCTTATGCACCAGCCACATACGTTAAAGTAAAAGTCAATACACATAGTGTAAAGGTGAGCATACAAGTTTGATAATAGCATATAGAGTTCGAAATCGTTTACGCATAACCAGCACGTATAACGTGTGGTGTGAAGCATGTAAGTTATCGACATGATCCTATCAATACCAATGACTGCACAAGGCAGTTCGTAACACATATTCACCACTGCGAATCATGTGATTAATTTGTTCTTAACAACCCCTGAGTGAACAGGTGCTGAGTCCAAACTATAGTACTATCGTTGCTAAGGCAGGTAGACAGCAATCTATGTGTAAACATAGCAGACAAGCATTCATCGAGTCACGTATAACATGCAGTAGTGGTTAGCGGAAAAGTATTGCGTAGTGTGTTTGATGTGATTTAGATTAAGTAACGTATGTAACACCCAAAAGTGCGTAAAGCAAAAAGGGTTCGAGTATACTCACAGCGGTATAATTAATGGATTGACGGGAGCGCTAGAGCGAGTTAGCTTGAACAGTCAACGATAGCATAAACGATGAGCGACGCGCAAAACGGTATAGGTGTACCAAGGATCGGATGGTAATCCAATCGGATGGCAATCCGATCCATCCGATCGGATGGCCAGTCGATCGGGTGACAATCCATTCGGATGGTCATCCGATCGGATGGCCATTCGATTGGATTGACACCTCGTTTGGTGAGGATGTGTTTGTGTATGATGGTTTGTGCTTTGAAGTTTTCGTTGTAGCATTTTGAAAATAGAGAAGTATCTCTACCCTTCAGGTCGGTCGATCGAACGGTCGTTCAATCGGACAGCAATCCGATTAGTGAGGCTTCTTAGTTTGAGAACAAGTTCACAGCTGGACGGTCATGATGTGTGCAAAATGCAACATATAAATTACATCAATTGTGGCATAAAACTAACCCTTTTTTAGTACTAATGTTGGAAAAAGTGTGCTTTTGTCTTCCTTTTGTATTTTCAGGATTAAATGAGCTCAAATTAACAAAAGAAGCAAAAAGACATCAAAATCTAACATAAATACAAGAAAAGGAACAAGACGTGACATGCCCGACCCCACGACAACATCTTCCCAAGCAAAACAAGAGGACAGGAGAATGAACACGCCCCGTGCTCAGCCAGCACGGGGGCGTGCCCAGCCAGCACGGGGGCGTTCCCAAGTGTCAGCAGAAATGACAAAGTGGTAGAAGCTTCTATTGCCCACCACGGGGCCGTGCTCAGCGGACACGGGGCCGTGGTCAACTATAAGATTCGCACAATCTAAGCAAATCTTCATAGTACAAAGATTCTTCTGCACACGGGGTCGTGCTCAGCGGACACGGGGGCGTGGTCAACTAATAAGACAATCTGCATTAAATGAAGAAAGAGAAGGATGTGGACACGGGGCCGTGCCCACTGGACACGGGGCCGTGCCCGAGCTTCTGTTAAGCCTATAAATAGGAGTGATTGGCTCAAGCTCAAACCATCCCTTGGCATACCACCTCTCTCACACTTCACCCACCACCCACCACCACCATAACACCATCATCCACCACCATCATCCATTGTCCATCATAGAGTGTGTGAGTCATCTCGGGATCCAAGATTGATCGTAAGAGTTCTTGACAATCAAGGCCATGTTTGCCTAAGTCTCTTACATCACTTGGTGAAGACAAGTGTCTAGTGTAATACTTTTTATTTCTAATCTTTTCACACTTTTTATTTGGTTTTGTATTAATGACTTTAATAACTAGTTTCTTATGTTGAAGGTGATCTTCCTTATCGTTTGTCTGTGGTGTCTTGACATTATTTTACTGTCTATATAAAATAAAAGATTTTCACCATTCATATCTCCACGGTCTATATGGAGGTATGTTGGCTACCTGGCCGGGGGTTAAGGGAACGGTTTGGTAAGAGTCTTGCCATTGCTCAGCGTTTAGAGGTCCTGCAATGGACCTGGGTCAAATTTAGTAGGACCTCCTTCAATACTTAACGGTAGTGGATGGTGGGGGTCCAAACTCTTTGATCCCCTCATAAGTTAACTACTATTAATACTATAACCCGGCTATTTAGGACTGTATCCCTGCTGACTCAGACTACTTAGTCGAGGGTAACGTCACCTCCAAAAGAGGGGCCTGCCATAATTTGCTTTAATAACTTAATTAATTATCTTCCAATAATCCACCCTTTTAGGATTGTATCATTGCTGACTCAAACTACTGGGGTGAGGGTAACGTCACCTTCAAAAGAGGGGCCTACTACAATAACTAAGATAATCTCATAAATAAGTGCAAAAGTGCGGAAATAATCAAAGGTTACACTATACACGAGTCGGAACCAAGTGATTCATCTTGTCTATCTGTTTTTCTTTTATTTTTATTTTCAGCATTTTTAGTTAGTTTTTATTTTTCTTAGTTTAAAACATTTTTCTAAACTTTTTGATTTGATTAGACGTTGAGGATAAACCGGTACTAAAAGATCTTGTGTCCTTGGACGACCTCGGTATCTTACCAACACTATACTACGCTCACGATGGGTGCACTTGCCCATATGTGTGTTTAGTGTTAGTAAATATCGTGTTTTATAAATTTAAAACTTGACTAAAAAAGTGTTAAAGGGGCTTAAAATATACACCTAATATATATAACACTTCACACGCATCAGTCACTAGATCGGATGGCTATCCGATCGGGTGGCAATCCGTACATATTGAACATGTTGAAAATTGTTTAAGTACCAGGTCCCAAACGTCACACGATCAGACGGTCACTCGATCGGATGGCAATCCGATCGGGTGGTAATCCGTTCAACGTTCAGATCCTTAAATAATTTGAATAAAAGTTTAAGTATAGAACCAAGCGCAACCCGATCGGATGGCTGGTCGATCGGATGGCAATCCGATCGGACGGTAATCCGTCAAAACGGTTAGATCGTCTTGTCACTTGATTCGGTTTAAAGTTTTGTAGTTTTGAACGAGACGTTTTGATACCTTACTTGAACAACAGAACCCTTACCTCGGCTTAAGTGACCCGACCGAACAGGAATCACCCTAGTCCGACTGGTTCATGGTTCGAGTCGGTAGTTCATGTTCAAACCTGAAATCAATGTCTCTCGGATAGAATTCAGATCTGGAACTAATACATCACTAGGAATGAGTAGAAGATCAGAACAAGCTCCGATTATATCTTCTGAGTGCATTGAGTGTAAAAGAGTTGAAAGAAAGTTAGAAAACCATCTTTCAATCCTTTTTACCATGAATATGTCCAGATCTATGCAAGATCTTTGTTTATTCATGTGGAAATCGTCCAGATCTAGGTTGTTCTTGGTGGATTGAAGCCAAAACATGAGGTTCATAAGAACACCATGATGACATCATCCTAGAACACCTCAAATCCGCTGATTTCACGGTTAAAAGTTAAGAGTCAAATGATAGAAAGGTGTAGGAGTGCGTGTAGATCAAGAAAGTACAAGATTTAGGTTGGAAACTTACAAGAATCAGGAGAAATCGAGTGAAATGAAGGCTGGAGCAAGCTGGGTCGAGTGAGAGCTGTCACATCAAGTGATATGACATATGAGGGGTATTGTTGGTGCACAAAATGTCTGTTGACTTCGTATGCATTGAGTTTTAGGTCAAGTTAGGTCAAGATTGGAGCTTGGAAATCAAGATTAGGGTTTATTATAGAGGTTTCGCTTTTATGTACATAGATGTGTAGGGATTTCGCTTATTAGGTCATAGGTTTCGCTCATTAGGTTATCTTGGGGGGTTTCGCTTATAAGTGCATGGGGTTTCGCTTATATGGCAGTCCATATAAGCGAAACCAGCTGAACTATAAATACCTGTCATGTGTTCTTCATTTGTAACCTTTGGAGCGAAACCTAGACATGCTTGTGGTGTCGAAACTCTGTCAAATTGCATTCAAAAAGCATCAATAAAGAAGAAAATTGAAAGGAAAAGCTGTGTAACTTCATGTGCATTGATTCCGCCTTTGTATGTGAAGATGAACGTTCTCAACTGACTGTTTAGGGTCGCAAACCGGTCCAACAAGTGGTATCAGAGCTCAGGACGAGGAGTTCATACTACTACAGCTTGATTCTACACGATTCTCTTACTTCTACTCACTTTTTCTCATAATTTTTCGATTTGAACTAGTTCCTACGGTTGAAATGACCTGATTTTCGAGTATAACGTGTAAAACATACAATTAACAAACCCTAGAAAGATTCAGGCTTAAACTCGACTTAAAAATGGTAAAAATCAGTTGAAAACCATCTTTCGCTTTTACGGACATTCGAAGGTTTCGCTCAAAATAACTTGAGTAGTTTCGCTCATACAGACATTACATAATTTTGCTTTTACGGACATCGAGGGATTTAATTGTCTGATTTCGCTGATGAGAACTTATTTCTGATTTCGCTTATCAGTCATCATATCTGATTTCGCTGATAAGGACTTCTACTGATTTCGCTTATCAGTCATTGACTGATTTCGCTTTTTGTGACAAGTTGTTGATTTTGCTTTTGAGTTACAAAAGTCAACCTAATTTCGATCTAAAGACTTAAAGTCTAATTTCGCTCATAGTGTTATTCTTGATTTCGCATATAAGGGAATACTTGGTTAAAATCTGATTTCGTTTGAGAGTTATATTTCACTCGAAAGTGAATTTTTTCGTGTCAAGATCATTTCATGACAACCAAGTGTCAGTGTATTTCAGATTATTGGATATTGTTTAAACTGATTAAATTTGTTTGCTTGTTCTCAGGTAATTGAAGATGTCAAGCAACGGTGAAGAGTTTTACAACACATTCTACAACGCGTTCACTTCCGAATCAACAGATAAAAGATCTGAGATGAGATAATATTCAAGAGAAATTTCGGAGAATTTGAAGTTTGAGAACATGTATGGAAGCCAACAGAAGCCACCAAAGCTGATGAAAGTTGAAGATTATAACTGGTGGAAAAACCGATTTGAGGGTTGGGTAAAAGCTTTTGCTCCTGAAAGCTGGTTAAAATTGACAAATGGATATACTGAACCAGTAAAAGAGGGAGGAGAGTTAATAGATGCAAAAGATTTCACAGATATAGACATAAAAAATGTTGTGGCTGAATATAAAATGATCACATTCATCAAACAGTCAGTGAGAGAGGATATTATCTCGTTACTTGAACAAGAGAAAACTTCAAAGAGTTTGTGGGAAGCGTTATGGAGAAAGTGTGTAGGAAGTAATGAAATTGTTAAAAATAAAAAGAAATTGTTGCGTAAAGAGTTTGATCTATTCAGTTGTATGAAAAATGAATCTGTTTGTAAAATGATCGAGAGATTTGGACATCTGAAAATGGAGCTGACCAGACATGAAATCACATATTCTGAAGAGGAGCTGGTGGATAAATTGTTTGATTCATTGCCAAATGATCAAGAGTGGCAATACTTCGCTCTAATGTTGAAAAACACAATCAAGCCTGAAGATTTAAAAGTGGATTTGCTGATCGAAAGACTTGAAAGCCATGAGTTGGAGATAAAGAGATCTAAAATCAACAATCCGGCTTATCAGCAAAATGTAGAGCTTTACTACCGAGGAAATGCACCACAGGCTGGATCTCCAAAAACAGCATTTTCTGCTGAAAGTTCAAAATCAGTAAACAATGAAAGTCTTAACAGTGGATCTTCTTCAACAACTTCTGATCAATCTGCTTCAAAGAATTTATTCCAGTGTAATATCGCAGTAGATTTGAAGAATGGGCAGAATTTCAGCGAAGAGTCGGCAAAACAACAGATGGTTTTCTTGGCATCTGTACTTGAATCGTATGAAAGCCTCGTTGCAGGGAAGATTGGCAATACTAACTTGACAAAAGAAGATTATGATCAATTAGACCCCGAGGAGATGGAATTAATGGATATAAGATGGTGCATGGCCAGTGCGGTTCGTCGGGCACAGCGGTTCATGGAGATCACGGGGAGAAAGTCAATTGGTGGACCATCTACCAAACTGGGATTTGATAAATCTAAGGTGACATGCTTCAAATGCAAACAAAGAGGTCACTTTAAGCGCGAGTGCAGAAATGCGTATGCTGATGATGATTCTGCAAACCCGTTCAACGAAGATTATTACAAGAAAGCGATTTACCATCAGAACAAGTCTGAGCCACCAAGATTGAAACAGCCTGAAGAAAAATCAAGGGCTCTTGCAGTTATATATGATGATGAAGGTTACGACTGGAGTCAAGTTTGCCCTGAAAAAGATGCTCTTGGGTATGCATTTGTTGCTGATGCTGATCCTGATAGATGGTGGAAAGCAGATTATGCAAGATGGGAAATTGGAAAATTAAACGAACCATTCAAAGAAGCGCATAGAGCAAAACGATGGTGTTGGAACCTAAAGGTTTATGCATTGAGAGATATTAAAGTTTGGGATTGATCTTGTATTGTTTAACTTAGTTATTTTGGGTCAATTATGTGTTTTGGGTTTATGTAGAGATCTCGAGTGGGCCTAGGTGGTTTCGACCCACCTTAGTTAGTATATAAGTAAACTTTTGTAACCTTTAGTGGTTGATCGCTTGGTTAGAAGTAAGGGAGGCCACTCGAGATCAGGAAGTAGTCTTGTATCTGTCATCGATCCAAGGTGAATGCAAGATTGTTTTGATTTGATAATTATTCTTATTATTCTTAATAGTTTTCTTGAATCCACTTGTGTTCGGATTCCGCACTTACACAAGTTGACAGTGATATCATTGAAAGATCCTTTAAGGTTTTACAATTGGTATCAGAGCCAAGAAACCAATTCTTGGTTCGGTTTTTGATATCATTCGGATTCAAGAAGATTGTTTTTGTTACTAATCGTTTTGCTAAGTGTGTTTGACAGATCTTCAGTTTGTTGGTGTAATTCTGAGTTTGGAAGTTGCATCTTCAAACTGTTCTTCATAAATTTTGGCATAAAGTTACTGATTTTGGTTTGTGATTCGTGATAAAGGTGTTTGCTGAATTATCGGAGGATTGTTGAGGATAAGAATTCAAAGATCTCAAATCTTTGAATTTTGGAAGCTGCTGAAAATCAGGAATCGTAGTTGTTTTTATCTCACAAATCTGTTTTGCAGGGTCTCGACACAATTTCAGCTTGGTCTCGACTGTCATTCAGCTTAGTCTCGACTCAAGTTCATTCGTCTCGAGTGGATATTGCAATCTTGTCTTGACTCAAAATTGTTGTGGTCTCGAGTTGGCATCCTTAACTCGAAACCATTTGTCTCGACTGGATTCAAGATTAGTTGTTCCTGATCTCGACTCGAAATCTCGGTCTCGATTCAGTCTTCAGTTCACTCATTCACTGGTTCAGTCTCGACTCCTGTCTCGACTCGCAACGACTTCTGCAACGTTACTTTTGGACTTTAGGACTTTTGGACTTTTGGACTCTTGAACTTAAATAATTAATCTACTAATTAATTAAGTTGTTGAGTAACCATAACTACCAATAATCAAAGTGTTGACCTGGCTGCTATGTCCAAGCATCAAGAATTGGATTCCATCATTGGAACCACCACTCGTGTTCCCCGGTTGTTAGACGGAAATGAATTTCCTGAGTGGAAGTGGCGTTTCGAAAAACATGTTAAAGTTAAGGATGCAAAAATCTGGCGAAGCATTCTTAGAGGTCCAAGAGAGATTATGATGGATAGTCCTACAGATGAAAATGTGAAAGTAAAGAAGCCTATTGATAGATATACTGAAGAAGATTTTAAGATTGTTGAGGAAGATGATATGGCGTTTTCGTACCTGACCATGGCATTGGGACCAGACATTGCTATTGGTTTTCGCACTTGCAAATCTGCTAAAGAATTGTGGGAATCACTAATAGATGTCTATGAAGGCAATGAAGATATGAAAGAGAGTCGTAGAAATCTACTAAGTCAAAACTTCAATAATTTTAATCACATACATGGAGAGACTGTGGATAATCAAATTCAGAGATTTGTTAAGTTAGTTACTCAAATGCAGATGGAGGAAATGCAGACGTCAAATGCTTCATCTAATAGACAGCTTCTTAATGCTTTACCAAAGAGTTGGGATCATCACGTTGCAATGATCAAGAAGACCAAGGATCTAGCAAGATGCAGCTTATCTGAAATGATTTCACACATTAAGGCCTGCGAGCTAGATGATAAACAAAGAGAAACAAATCACAAGAATAGCATGTTGGCTGCTGGATTTTCTGCAACGCCTTCAACTTCAAGCAATAATACTGCTTTTGTGTCTCAAGCTGGTTTTCAAATGTTCAGCAACTCTGCTTCTGCTAAAACTGCTCCTACCTCATCAAATGTTTACTACTCTGGAACTTCAGCACCTACTGTTGCTGCTGCTGCACCATCTTCTGCTAACGCTACTGCTGCTGCTTCGTCAACTACCACTGCCAATAATGAGATGATTGCTTTCTTCTCACAACAGTCGAAAGAAAATCTTAGTATAGCTGCTTCTGTCATAAATTGCTTGAATGCCTTCACTGCCGGTAAAATCAATCCTCCTAAGTTTTCCATGGATGACTTAGATCAAATTCATCCCGAAGATGTAGAAGAAATGGATATAACTTGGCAGATGGCTATGGCAGCGTTTAGAGCCAAAAACTTTGTGAATAAAACCGGGAGAAACAAATGGGAAAATCTTACCTTTACTGGACCCACAAAAATGCCATTTGAGTTTCGTTGCTACAATTGTCATGAACCAGGTCATGTGGCAAGAAACTGTACCAAGCCGAGGGTCAATAGTGAGAAAACTCCAGCCAAACCTGTTGCTCCTGCTACACCTAATCGAGAAAGAGCTCTTGTAACCACATCGAGTATGTCTGCTGATGCTGCTGCCAGTGGAAGTCCTCAACCTCTGGGATTAGCTCAAGCTTTGGTGGTTCAGCCTGATTCGTACTTCAATTGGAACTCGGAAATTGAGCGACTGAATATCTCAGCTCCAGAAAATCAGTCTGATTCAAACAACATTGCTTTTGTGGCCTCAAATGATCAAGCTTCTGTTCCTGAAAATGAGACTTCAGCACTTGAGGAGGAGGTTTCAGCTGAAAACATGGCTTTCATGACTCAGATTCTTTCAGCTCCAGTCAAAGGTCTCACCAAGGAAGAGGTAATTTATGTTTTCTGTACTCCTGAGTGTAGGGAACGAGTTGAAGCCTATAGAATACACAACGCTGAGCTAATTGAAGACTACAATGAAATTAAAAGAAAAAATTTTACTTTAGCTAACAACGAAAAACTTTTTAAAGAGAAAATAGAAGCTCAGCGAAAAGACATCATTCAACTCAAGGATGATGTTAGTGTAGCAACAGCCCAGTTCATCATGGTTAAAGAGAAATTATGCAATGTGACTAAAGAGCTGGAGGATGTTAAAGATAAGTATCAAATAAATGAGTTAAATATTAAAAAATTTGATTCCTCCAGCAAATTAGTTGAAAATTTGTGTAATCAACAGTTGGCATATCAGAAAAGAAAAGGGTTGGGATTGGGTTTTAATCAGGCTCCTCCTCCTTACAATCACAACTATACTTATTTACCCATGACGGAGGAGGAGATGCTAAACGAAAACAAAATGACTTATGGTCCCAAAAACTGTAAGTCATCAGTAAATGTCAGACCTGCTGAAAAACCAGTGGTTAAACCAGTTAGTTTTGTTTCCAAAGGTACTTTTGATCCTAATGTTTCTTCATCATGTGCAGATAACGTACCTGAAGTAGTATGGGGTGATGTGTTTGGGGATGAACCGTCTTTAGATTCTGATGTTTCTAAACCTACTTTTGAAAAAACTAATTCTGGTTGTGTGTTTGGACAATCGTTTTTGAACTCGTTTCGTAGTTATGTTTCGTCTTCTTTTGGGCCTACTGTTTTGGGCAAAACTATGAATGCTTGTGATGAAACTTTGAATAATGTGCATGATGATGGATGTTTTTCAGTAGATAAAAATTGTGATTCTAATTCTAATGTCTCTAACTTTTCTGCTGATGACAGTATGACAGGTGAGGTCCCTCAGGATGCATTCAGTGAAACCACTAAAACTCCTTCTAAAGAGAATCAATCATATTCTGATTCTTCTTCTGAATCAGTCTCAGAGAGGAAGTCCCTAATGTTGAACCTAGTGGGACCCCATTAAAAACCGAGGATGAAAAGGAACCCTTGTCAAACTCAGATGATACATGTGTTGATGAAATACATGTTGATGAAGTTCCTACGTCTTCCGAGATTAAAACTGAATCTGATTTTCAACAGGAAGAAGTGATTGTTTTGAATGAAAAATTACAAGAAAAGGCTTCTGAAAAGAAAATTAACACTGAGTCTGAAACATCTTTTCATAATGATACTGATAAAGATAAATCTAATCCATCTAAATCTCAGACTTGTGCCAGTTCTACATCTGATCAACAGGTACCTAAATGCTCAGAAAAGGCACAAGTTAACCAAGCAAAGAACATAAATCAAGCTCATTCTCATAAACCCAAAGGATACATGCCTGCTATGAAGCATCAAAACTTCCACAGATTGAATCGTCAAACATGTTTCAATTGTGGAATTGCCGGACACATTGCCAGAAATTGTGTTCATCTCCCAAGTGTGCAGTCTAAAAATAAATATGCACAAAATCAGAAAGTTAAGCCAAACCGATATCGTTATTCAGAGTCAGTGACAACTAAAAAGTCTAAGACAATGAGGAATGACTATCGTAAGGCTAAGCCTTCTGATCAAGATTGGAATGCAGCCAAACATAGAAATCAAAATCAACAAAAGGATTTTCGAAAAAATCAATCTAAAGCATTTGGTAACTACAATTCTCAATGGTCAAATAAGCATTGGAAACCTAAATCTAAGACCATGCATTCCAATTCATCTCATACATCTCATCGAAATTATGCTGTTAAAAATTCTTCGAAATTCTTAAATCAAGATAATTTGATATGGCAGAGAGTGACTTACTTTGATGCACAAGGGAAACCCAGATCCACTATGGGCTGGGTTCCTAAATCTAACTGATCCCGCTAATCGTGCAGGAACAGCTGTGGAGGACTACCGTGCGCCTCTGGTACATGGATAGTGGCTGTTCCAGGCATATGACGGGAGACTTGTCTCAACTGGTCAATGTAAAAGAATTTGACGGTGGATATGTCTCTTTTGCGGGAGGAGAATCTGGAAGAATCACGTTGAAGGGAACAGTGAAAAACGGCGTGTTAAGCTTCGAAAATGTGAATTATGTCCCAGAACTGAAACACAATCTGCTGAGCATTTCTCAAATTTGTGATAGAGGAAATTCTGTTCATTTTACAAAGAAAGGATGCTATGTTTTGAAACCAGGGATTGTCATTCCTGAAGATTGGTTTTTAATGACAGCTGAGAGAAAAGGAAATGCGTATGTGATTGATATGAACAAAAAACCGTGTGAAGAAATTACTTGTCTATTTTCGAAGATATCAGAACATGATGGTTTATTGTGGCATCGTCGTCTTGGACATGTGAATATGAAAAACTTAAATCGTCTTGCCAAAGGTCAACTGGTCCGTGATCTACCAATCAAAGACTTTATGTTGATAGAAAAGTGTGTTGCTTGTGCAAAAGGAAAAGCTCATCGAAAGCCTCATAAATCTAAGTCTACCCCCTCAACCAAGGCTGTGCTTGAATTACTTCATATGGATCTCTTTGGTCCAGTGAATGTGTTAAGTATTGGCAAGAAGGCTTATTGTCTCGTGATAGTCGATGATTTCTCGCGTTACACCTGGGTGTACTTTCTAAGTCACAAGAATGAGGCTGCGGGGTTGATCAAACAATTTGTTACTTTGGTGGAAAATCAAGCCAGTTCAAATGTCAAGGCTATTCGATCAGACAATGGGACGGAATTCAAAAATGTCACCATGGACACATTTTGTGCTGCTAAAGGAATTGAGCAACAGTACAGTGCACCTCGAACTCCACAACAAAATGGAGTAGCAGAAAGACGAAATCGCACTCTTATAGAGGCTGCGCGTACTATGCTGGCCGATTCGAAGCTTCCGAGTTTCTTTTGGGCCGAAGCTGTTAGCACGGCTTGTTACGTCCAGAATCATGCTTTAGTAAACAAACGACATATGAAAACTCCTTATGAGATTCTGGAAGGACGTAAACCTTCGGTTTCACACTTTCGCATTTTTGGTTGTCCATGTGTGTTACTACTTATGGACGCTAATGGAAAGTTTGAGGTCAAAGGAGACGAGTGTTACTTTGTTGGATATGCTAAAGGTTCAGCCTATAGAGTATACAACAAGGTGACTAAAAAGGTCGTTGAGTCGTGCAACATTGAATGGCTCGAAGAGAATGCTACGGACGCTAGAGTCGGTCCAGATTGGTTATATGATTATGCTGAATTATTCAAATTGTTTAATATTTTGTCAAGTGTTCCCACTGTTGCAGGTGTGTCTACACCAAAACAACCGCTGTCTTTTGGTGATTCTGAAGAGGAAGAACAAGCTGAAGGAAGATCAAGAAATCATACTATTGACCCACCGGGAATGGTTTTCACCCGACATCCTACGCCTCAGCAAATGTCCCATTCATCCCCTGAAGGTGCTACATCAAGGGGTACTGTACCTAGTGGTTCAGGATCTGCACTATTTCCTGAATCTATTCCTGAAGATTGCATTGTTACAACTCCAGTAGTTCATCATACTGCAGCATCTAATGAGGGGGAGTCAAGCAACACCACTGAAGACGAGACTGTACCTGACATGGCAATACCTACAAGTGTCCAACGAAATCACCCTATAGAGAATGTGATTGGTCCTGTAGATGCAGGAGTTTTAACCAGGAGCCAATCAGGAATCATCAATACATGTTTATATTCTTGCTACATCTCACAAATCGAACCTAAAACTGTTGATATAGCTTTGCAGGAACCAGGCTGGGTAGATGCTATGCATGAAGAGCTGAACCAGTTTGAGAAACTTGGAGTATGGAAACTTGTCGAGTTACCAAAGGGAAAGCGCAAACTTGGAACTAGATGGGTGTTCAGAAACAAACAAGATTCTGCAGGGGTTATTGTTCGAAATAAAGCAAGGCTGGTGGTTCAGGGATTTCGACAAATAGAAGGTCTGGATTATGATGAAGTTTATGCTCCGGTTGCTCGACTTGAAGCCATCCGGATCTTCTTAGCTTACGCGTCATATATGGGGTTTACTGTATATCAGATGGACGTCAAAACAGCGTTTCTATATGGAGATGTGAAGGAAGAAATTTTTGTTGAGCAACCACCAGGTTTCGTGCATCCAGATCATCCAGAATATGCCTACAAGCTAGATAAGGCATTGTATGGATTACACCAAGCACCACGAGCTTGGTATGCCACATTAACTGAACATCTTCTGGCTCATGGGTACACACGTGGCACGATAGACCAGACTCTGTTTATCAAGAAAGTGGGCAAGGATCAGATCTTAGTTCAAATCTATGTTCGATGATATTATTTTCGGATCTACAAGTGAGGAACTTTGCAAGGAGTTTGAGAGAGTTATGAAGAAGAAATTTGAAATGAGTGCTCTTGGGGAAATGACACTGTTTTTGGGTCTACAAGTCAAGCAGAATTCTCAAGGGATTCTTATCCATCAAGGGAAGTATGTGGATGACGTGCTAGCAAAATTCAATTTTTCAGACGCAAAATCAGCTGAAACACCAATGGCAGAGAGACCATTATTGACTGAAGATGAAGAAGGATCTCCCGTGGATCAACGTCAGTATAGGTCTATGATCGGGTCGTTGATGTATCTGACAGCTAGCCGACCGGATATTATGTTTGCTGTCTGCAACTGTGCAAGATATCAGGCTAATCCTAAAACTTCTCATCTTATTGCTGTTAAACGAATCTTTCGGTACCTTAAAGGCCGACCTCGGTTTGGTCTGTGGTATCCGAGGGATTCTAATTTTGACTTGTTTGCTTTTTCTGATAGCAACTTTGGAGGAACTGATAGTGACAGGAAATCTACATCAGCTGGATGTCAATTTCTGGGTGACAGTCTCATTTCATGGCAATGCAAGAAACAACAAACGGTGGCGATTTCTACAGCTGAAGCTGAGTATGTTGCCGCTTCTGCATCTTGCTCTCAAGTGGTGTGGATGCAACATCAATTGCAGGACTACGGTTTGACTTATCTCAACACTACTATTTACTGCGATAATGATGCTGCAATACAAATTGTTAGAAATCCTGTTTTTCACTCCAAAACCAAGCACATAGACATAAAAGTTCACTTTATTAGAGATTGCTTTGACAGAGGTCTTATTACTCTTGAACAAATCGACACAGATGCAAATGCTGCCGATTTGTTTACCAAACCTGTCAGCAGCTCAAAATTCAAAGTGCTTGTAGATTTTCTGAAAATGATCCGCTTTACTGACTGAGCATGTTTTTGTTTTTGTTTTTCGTAGGTAAATTTGTTCATAAAGTTTTCTATTCTTAGGTAGTTTTTATTTATGCTCAAATTTAGGGGGAGAAATTTTGAAAAATACAAAAACATTAAAAAAAAGAGAAAAATACAAAAAGAGGTGTTGCATGACTGGGAAATGAAATGAATTTTCACATTATGGTTGAGGGCGGACTCATGTAAGACCAGTATCGAAATAGTTTGACTCTAGTATGATGTGTTGGTAGGCTCTATCCTTTAGGCTGGAAGCATTGGCTGTTTCTGTTCAGAACTAAAATAGTACATGACCTCAGGAAAGAAAATCACTTGGAATTAGCTCATTTCTATTTGAATGTCTGTATGTTGTCCCGATACACACAATTTTGATCTGACTCTGAAATCTTCTCTGACAAAGTCGTGTATCTCCTTTGCTGCATCCAGATATATGCTGACCTGGAGGTGCTAGGCAACGTCAGCTTCTGCTGCATCCAGATACATGCTGACCTAGCTGTACGTTGTCGCTCTGTAGATCAATTAAACACCCGAAAGAGGCCCTCAAGTGCCCAAAAGAAACCCTAGAAACCTATATCAAATTGAGAAAAACTCATTTGATTTTGTATATTATACCATCTTTGCTTAAGATCTATTCTGTTCTCTTCTCAATCTATTCCCAGTTAAGATTTCAGAGATCTGGATTGGACTTGTGAAATATGTGGTAGGGAAGCTACTTACATGATAGGGTGTGCTGTTCATAATTCCGAGATCTGATTAGTATTTGTTTGGGTGTTCATTGTTAAGAAATTAAAACATGATAAATTTGTTACAGGCAGTTATATGAAAAAGGTCTAGGGAGATGAGTTTAGGTGGACAAATATACTGGCAATCGTCTAGATCATTCAGTAGTAGATCAGTGTTGATAAGTGTGGTCAAGCCCGAAACCCGTGATTTGATCCCTGAGCAAATTATGATATTTCCGTATTTTATTTATTTTATAAATAATATTTCAATATTATTTATTTTTGTGTTTATAGGTTTTGGTCTAATAATACATGCTCAGAAAGTTTAATGGGTTAAATAAGAAAATGTTTAAAAAATTGGATTGCTGAAAATAAGTGAAATTTTTATTCAATAAATCCGATTTTCTAATTGTTGAGTGGTCTCGATTCGAGACTGTGGTCTCGGCCCATGTTGTTAAAGGCCCGGCCCACAAGTTTGAGATATATAAATGGATCTTGACTCGAGACCATCACTGTGCACTCGAAACAACTCATCTGTCACTTTCAAATTCTCTCTCATTCTCCGGCGATATTATCTGTTTTTCCGGCGATACTCCGTTCTCGACTTGAGGTTGTGAGTTTATTGAAGGTATTTTGATAGGTTTAATGATGTTTGATTTGAAGTTTTGCAGGTTTTTTGAAGATTTGATGAATGTTTGAAGATGTTCATAAACCCTAATCTTGATGATATTTTGGTGTTCAAAGAAAACATTGAGTGTTTGTGGTGTTTGATCCAAAACTCAGTGAATTAAGGATGTTTGTGGAGTCTCGACTAGGGTCTCGACGGAATACATGTGAAGACTCGAGACCTAATGTTGCGAGTCGCAACCTTGTCGGTCTCGATTGGGGTCTCGACTCAAAATTGATTTGGTCTCGACTGAGGTCTTGGTCAAGTTAACTCAGTCTCGACTGAGGTCTCGACTCGAAATCTCTTGGTTTCGACTCGAAACCTCATAGTCTCGAGTTACTTCATGTGTATTAATCGATGTTTTGACTGCTGAATTTGGTGTGATCTGTTTTGAATTTATGTCTCTATGCTTAGTGTTTCTGTTTGGTGTAGGAAATGGATCTAAAATTTATTCCAACACACAATCAAGCTGGTTATCTAGCTTCACCACCTGAGAAGCACAGGAGACTATACACATCATTGATCAAGGGATTAAATAGCTGTCGACTCGTTCATGCTCTGCGAGAGAATCCAGTGGTTTATGAAAGTCTCGTGCAAGATTTTTGGAAGACGGCAAGATTTGAAGCACAGGGAGCTGACGGAAAGGGAATGATTGAAGCTGAGATTCAGAAGAAGAAGGTTGTTATTACTGAGCAAATGATAAGAGAAGTTCTACAATTTGGTGATACTGAATCTGATCCAATTGAGCTTCCAAGTGATACTATAGAAGATGTGTTACCTCGGTTGAGCTATGAAGGAAAGTATCCGTCACTTGTTAAGAAGTTTTTGCACCCTTACTGGCGATTGTTGGCACATATGTTCATGTTGTGTATGACGGAAAATCGAGGGGGAACAGATCAACTGAATATTACACAAACGGCTGCATTTGTTGCACTTATTACAAATGAGTCGTTCAATTACTCGAAGTATGTTTTTGAAGGAATGAAGAGAAATGTTACTGGAGTTCGAAAGGATAAATTTATTATGTATCCAAGGTTTTTGCAGATAATTTTCAATGCTCGCTATTCTGATTTGACGCAATCCGGTGATACCTTGGAATTAAAACCGATGGGACCCTCTTGTTTTGGTACTCTCATAACTAAGAAGGGGACAGAAAAGAAGTTTGAGGGACGTATTCCTTTGGAGAAGTTTGGTCGATTTTCAGAGACTGAAGTTGTAGCTGCTGATCCAGTAATAGTACAAAATGTTCAAGTGAATGCTATGGTTGCTGAGGAGCATGATATTCAGAATATTGTTGATAATGAGCCTGAGACAGAGATTTTAACTATTAATTCTGACGATGAAGGCATAGAGATTATGTGTGATTCAGGAGATGATGAAGAACTACCTCCTGAGAAAGAAGCTGATGTTGCTGTTTCAACTGTTCCTTCTATAATTACTGCTGAAAATTTGGCTTCGTTATTAAAGTCTGTAACTGATAAGATGGGAAATCCTCCTTCCAATCTTACAGTATCTACTGAAGAGCCTAGTGAAAACCCAAAGGATCCTGATTCACTGCCATTGAAGCGAAAAAGGCGGGATCCTCGACTCGGAATGTATGTTGAGCAAAATAAAGATCAATCTATAAACATTGATGAAGATGATGAAGGATTGTATGATTTTGATTTTGAGAAGAATGACACTGATACCATCACCACAACTGAAGACATCTTTGAGTTCAACACTGATACTCAAAGGAGTGTTTTAGAGTCCACCACTGCAGAGGTTCAGGTTACAAATGTTGATGCTGATACTGTTATTGAGACAATGCCACTTGGTGTTTCTGAATCTGCAGGTCCTTCTAGAGCAGTTCTTGATATACCTAGCAGTTCAAGTGGTAAAAGACCTGAAGAGCCGTTTAGAATGCCTTTTGATGATGATTCAAGCGATGATGATGATTTCATTAGCATGAGAGAAATGAAGAAAAGATTAATTGTGGTTGAGCAAGATTCTATTCATAAAGATGCCAAGATCATCCAACTTGAAGATACTTTAGTGCAAAAGAATCAGCAAATTGAACAGCTTCAAGGAGATGTTACTTTACTGTTCAATATGGTGTATGATTTACGTGGAAAGCTTGAGAAGAAATTTGGTAATGAATTCTCTGATCCTACTGATGTGGAGAATAGGAGAAAAGCCTTTGAAAAGGATGATGCTAAGAGAAGTGCTGCTATGGAGCAATATTTTAAAAGAGTTGTTGATCCTGTTGCAGATAAAGAGAAGGCTGAAAGAATCAAGAAGAAAAGGGAGTTGGTGATTTTGAAGAACAGGAATCTTAATCCAGATGATGATGATGCTCAAGCTACACATCATTTAATGGATGTTGGTGAAACTCTCTATGATCAAGTTGGAAATAGATCTGGTGTAGTTAGCTGGGGATTTGATCATGATCGTAAAAGGTGGTGGATAAAAAGGAAGGTTGGACCTGTTGAATGGTATAAACATCCAGGCCAGTTTCAGTCATTTACTAAGATTGATTTGACTGATCTGTCTAAAGCACCCTATGTAGATGATAAGCCTGGAGGTCCTGGATATTTGTTTTTCGAGAGATTGAAGAGGGAGGTTCTTAAGGGATTTCCTTCAATGCGTACAGCAGAGTCCATTGTTAAACCAGCTAAAGGAGTTAGAGATTCATATACACGCAAGCGAATGAAGATTGTGCATTGGCCAGTAACTGATAAGGAAAAGGTGATTCCTTTGGTGAGGAAAATTCCACAAGGTGCTTTGAAGTCCTTGCAGTTTTGGACTTATGATGAGCGTTTAGGGCAGGCTGTAATTGTTTGCGATAATAATGTGGATTTTCGCTTGGTGGATCAAGTTGATTTGCTGAATGTTGCTCATGAAGACCTGGAAGTGTTAGCTCGTCATCAAATTAGGGCTACTGAGAAATATGAGGAGATTGCGAAAGAATGGACTGGTGCTGTTGCTTCAGCGATACATATTCGCACAAAAGGTTTTGGTGGGTTCAAAGATCGGTTGGGTGGTGCTGGTGATAGTTGAAGGTTCAAGACTCTCTATGCATAAACCTAGGGGGAGATTGTTGGAACCTAAAGGTTTATGCATTGAGAGATATTAAAGTTTGGGATTGATCTTGTATTGTTTAACTTAGTTATTTTGGGTCAATTATGTGTTTTGGGTTTATGTAGAGATCTCGAGTGGGCCTAGGTGGTTTCGACCCACCTTAGTTAGTATATAAGTAAACTTTTGTAACCTTTAGTGGTTGATCGCTTGGTTAGAAGTAAGGGAGGCCACTCGAGATCAGGAAGTAGTCTTGTATCTGTCATCGATCCAAGGTGAATGCAAGATTGTTTTGATTTGATAATTATTCTTATTATTCTTAATAGTTTTCTTGAATCCACTTGTGTTCGGATTCCGCACTTACACAAGTTGACAGTGATATCATTGAAAGATCCTTTAAGGTTTTACAGATGGAATGATGAGTTGGAATGTTACATGGATCCACGGGGTAATCCAGTTGCTGACCCATCAAAAGTGGATTTCAAAGCTGTAACAAATTTGCTTCCAAGGCAAGCTACTTTCAACACACGAAGGTTATCTGATAAAGCATATTTGCTTGATTTGGAGAAGAAGATAAGAGAGGTTTGTGAAGTAAGTCTACCGAAGGTGGTAGAAATGAAGAAGAGAAAAGAAGAAGAATTGAAGAAGATGATTGAAGAAGTAAAGACTGTTGTGAAGATTGCTGCTAAAGAGGAACAGAAAGCTGAAGAAGACCAGAAGAATGAAGAAGTTCAGAAAGAAGAAAAGGAGGAAGATCAGAAAGCTGAGTCAGAAGAACTGGTGCTGAATGAGTCTGAGGTTAGAAAATCTTCTGATCTATCGAATGTTGAATTGGTTGATGAAAAAGAAAACAAATGCAGGAATTGCATAGAAATGTGCAAAGCCTGTACTGAAAAAAATGACATTATAAAAACAAAAGACAATGACATAGTTAAACTTGAAAATGGTTTCACAACAAAATGTAAAGATATGATTGAAAAAGAAGAAATTTTGAAACTAAAAGTTGAAAAATTGACACAGAAATGTCAAGGTCTTGAAAAGGATAATGATGTTTATAGACAACTGTGTTCAGCAAAATGTGTCGAGTGTGTTGAAAAAGAATCTAAATTTCATGATTTACAAAAACAGTATGATTCTTTAAAGTGGTCGAGTCAGAGAGTACAAGAAGCTTATGATACTTTGAAAAGCCAAGTCAAAAGTTTTGATTAAAGATTGTCAGAAACTTTAGTCACTAAAGAAATGTATGAAAGAAAGTTTAAAGAAAAGCAAATTGAATTGAACAAGTGTGTTGATGAAATTGCTAATCTTAAACAAGTCTTGGCTGAAAAAGAAAATGTTGTTACAAAACTTCAAAGTTATCATAACTCTTCGTACATTCTCGAACGCATTTTCAACATCACACCAGATAACAAAGATACTGATAATTGCAAAAAGGGTATTGGTTCAGAGTTTTATCAGGTACCACCACCATTGAGAAACAATTATACTTTTTATGATGAGGAAAAGGTGGCAAAGGGTTTGAACATGGCTGACCAGTTACCTGAAAGTATCGATGTGACTTACTCCAAATCTGATGATGCTAATGATTCAGAGGTGGTAAGTAAGGTTGTTGAAAGCGTTTTGAAAGATGAGTCTACAAAAGGTAAGTCTGAATCACAGGATGAAGATGAAGGAAATCTTTATGATGGTTATCTGAAAAACACAAAATCCGAGAAAAATTTGAATGATGATTCAAAAGGATTGGTTTATACCATGATTGGATCGGACAAATTATTCTTAGATATTGTATTCCCGATTCAGAATGTGATTTCAGAGAAGGTCGATAAAGTTTTCAAAATGGTTGAGATTGAGAAGTCGGAAATTTCAAAGTTTGCTGGTAAAGGTCACAAAGGTTCTTATAACAAACCTGGTTTTAAGAAGAAAAACATGAAGGCTGGTTTGGGTTATAAAAAGAAACAGAATCGAAAACAAAATGAAAAACAGGATTTGCAACAAAAATTGAATTTTGTTCAAGGAAAAAGTTTGAAAGAAGAGGAAAAACTAAAATTTGGACAGCAGTCTAATGAGGAGTTTGAGACTATGAAAAAGAAACAACAGGCCAAGGATGTTTCAAAGAAAGTGTGTTTTAAATGCGATCAGATTGGACATGTTGCACGAAAGTGTCCAAATCCAAAGCCTGTTGATGTTGAAAAACAACAATATGAGAATGTGAAACAAAGGTCAACCAGATTTGATTCGAAACAAACTTGGAGGTACAATACAAACAAGTTTGCTTCAAATCAAAATTGGAAATCAAATCCGAACAGGTTAGATTCAAGACAGACCTGGAATTCTCACATACCCAGATTCAGAACAACACAGAGTTGGAGAACATCTGTTGATATGACAAAACCTCAAGAGTTTTGGAAACCTAAAAATGTTATTCAAAATCAAAAGGTTCAAAAAGAGACAAATTTTTACAAAAGAGGTATTCCGAAAGGTCAAGTGTGGAGTGCTAAGAAACAAGTGACGTCGGAAAAAGATGAGAAAGTTGAAGTCAAAGTTGAAAACGTTTTAAGTGATAAAGAGTTTCCAAAATTGAATGAAAATTATTGTGTTAAGATGCCTAAGGTTCAACAGACCTGGGCTAAATTGTTCAAATGATTGATAAAGTTTGAATGTGCAGGTGCTCAATGAAGCTGAAGATTGTGAGAATGGTAGTTGGAGTAGCCTGGCACAGGAAGAGGTTGCAGGACCCTGGTTTGGTTAAACAGGGAGTTTATCAATTTCTGTATATAAATAAACAATATTTTCAAAAAACCTAAAAATTTGAAAAACTTAAAAACCAAAAATATGTTTGTTTTTAATTTTTGTCAAAAATAGAAAATTACAAAAATATGTGTTGATTGAATACGCCGAAACCCTCACGGCTGAACAAACATGATTACTTTCATCAGATTGAAAAACGGTTTTCAAACTGTAAAATATCAATGTGTTGTAAATCATGGGGGTATGTATATTTTCTGCAAATCAGAGCACTTTAAGCAGAAAATGGATGGCGAGACAAAGCTATCAGTATTGTGTTGTCAAATTTTTAATGGTTTTGCATTTTAGGGGGAGAAAAATTTGTCAGAAAATACAAAAACATTTGAAAATTTTGAAAAAGTCAAAAACATGATAAAATTCAAAAATTGAGTTTTTGCGTAAAAGAGGAAATGATAGAACATCAGTAGACAGTTACAGTATGCTAAAGAAATGTAATGATTAAATAGTGTTAAACAGTCTCACTGATGATATGTCGATAGGTTTTTGCACATTTAGTAAATTTATTCGGGATATAAACCTAAATTCAAACACTTGCTTATTTCGTGGGGAACACTACTTGGATATATAGGTAACCCCTGAAATCTCGTTTGAAAGGTCTCGTATTCTGATATACTAGGTTTTTATACTCAGTGATATCTGGGGTATTATTCCAGGACTTCTGCTGAACGGTAGTTCTGACCTAGTCCCCGAATAATACTTTCTGCAAATGCTTGAAACACAGCATCACCCTCAGCATATATGATAAGACAATAAAATTTCTTAGCAATGCTGTTGTAAAAAAGATCCTCTAAAGGGGACACACCCACAAGTTGAGTCATGATCTCTCTGCTGAACGGTAGTTCTGACCTGAGCTCTCATGATTCTTCATAATTTATTAACCCCTTACAGATATCATTTGTGTTATAATTACTTGTAAGACTGAATATTGGGATCTGGATACGGGAGTATATTCAAGAGGTGGGACACATGAATGGGTTTAAGTTCTTAAAATACCTAATTCATATCCTGAATCAGTTGAAATTTGTATGAAAATTTAAGTGGACAAGTATATCGACAATCTAAGTGAATTGTTTAATTCTTATTGTGTAACTAAGCTCAACGGTACTTGTGACTTGTCATAAACTGATATGATCCTCTGACGCATACTCAAACAAAAATATTGTCTGTAAATATGTTTGTACATATTACTTTACTGCTTTATATTTTCAGAAAATTCAAAAAGATTTTGATTTCTGCTTTATTTTCGACAACTGATATTTGAGATGCTGAGTGTCAAAATCTAAGTAAGCTGATCGTGTTTCTGAAAATAAAACAAGTTCATTAATTTGAAACTTGAAGTTTTAAAATCAAAAATTCAAAAACAGTTTGTGATATCTCCAAGGTCATTAATTTGGACTTGGATGATTAACTGTGGGGGATTTGGATGCTTATATTGTTATAGAGTTAGTTTCCGATACGATTCGATGAAACTGCCAAATTTATGAGAAGTGATTTTGAGGAGATTGAATTGTTAGATTACAATATCTAGAAGTTTAAAATGTTGTTACTTATAGTTGTATGAGTGATTGCAGGAAAAGTCCAGACTACGATCCCGAGAGCAGAGTCTAAGGGGGAGTCTGAAGACAAGCTGAAAGTTAGGAGGAGCTTGTAGCTGGAAAGCTAGGTGTCGATCCCTAAAAGCACGGAAGCTTGACGAAAGGGGGAGCCTGCTGATGATAAAGCTGTTGATGATAGAACCAGTGATGAAATCCTGGTGTAAGAGTCAAAATGTGAAGTTGATCAAGAGAGTGATGGATGCTTACAATGTTACAATCTGAATGAGAAGGCAAAATGACCAAGACTAAAGACTCGGAGCTGAAGACTTCGTCAACATCCAAGGGGGAGTGTGCACAAAATGTCTGTTGACTTCGTATGCATTGAGTTTTAGGTCAAGATTGGAGCTTGGAAATCAAGATTAGGGTTTATTATAGAGGTTTCGCTTTTATGTACATAGATGTGTAGGGATTTCGCTTATTAGGTCATAGGTTTCGCTCATTAGGCTATCTTGGGGGGTTTCGCTTATAAGTGCATGGGGTTTCGCTTATATGGCAGTCCATATAAGCGAAACCAGCTGAACTATAAATACCTGTCATGTGTTCTTCATTGGTAACCTTTGGAGCGAAACCTAGACATGCTTGTGGTGTCGAAACTCTGTCAAATTGCATTAAAAAAGCATCAATAAAGAAGAAAATTGAAAGGAAAAGTTGTGTAACTTCATGTGCATTGATTCTGCCTTTGTATGTGAAGATGAACGTTCTCAACTGACTGTTTAGGGTCGCAAACCGGTCCTACAGGTATTTATAGGGTTTCCTAAAAAGGAAAGTGGGGAAAAGGCTGGTCGATCGGGTGGCAGTCCGATCGGGTGGCAACCCGATCGGGTGGCAACGCGGTCGGATGGAAACCCGATCGAATGGCAATCCGATCAGATGGCCACTCGGTCGGTTGGCCACTCGATGTCCGGCGCGATGATTTTTGTCATTTCGATTCGAGGGTTGAGCTTTGCGATGCGATTCGAGCGGGCGATTCGATAGAATTGCTTATTAAATTACTTTTAATCCCAACTACTATATCTAACATACAATCACTATGATCACTTCGTTTAGCGTTTCGATTCGATTGCGATGCGATAGATTGTGATTAACACCTCAGCATAAACATAACATGCACAAGTAACACATAAATAGCACACACACGTAAAGCAATATCCAGAACACATAATTCGAGTTGCGAATGCGATTGCGATAAGCGATAAATCGATTAAACATGCGATTAAAGCTCGATTATTAACAAGTACTCCACATAATACAACTAACGCGGTAACATAAATAGATTATCTACAAGTCAAAGAAGTCAAAACAGAAGTTGACCAAGGAGTGACAGATTACAATTAGTAATCTTTTCTTCCTTTGACTTCAATCTTGACTTTGACTTCCGAAACACGGGGTGTTACAGAGACGGTCAATGATCACCCAGATGGTATCGCTTCCGTTTTGAGTTCTTGGCAAACCAGTGACGAAATCCATAGCAATTTGCTCCCATTTCCACAAGGGTATTTCTGGTTGCTGAAGCAGGCCTGAGGGTTTCTGATACTCTACGTTGACTTTCGCACAAGTCAAGCATTTACTTACGTACGTCGCTATATGAGCTTTCATCTTCGGCCACCAATACAAGACTTTGAGATCCTGATACATCTTATCCGAAACCGGGTGAACAGAGTACCGAGACTTGTGCGCTTCGTCCATCACTAGCTGTCTGATGTTACCATACAAAGGAACCCATATCCGTTCCATAAAATAATAAATGTCTTCAGATATCTCCACGAGTCGTTTTTCCATGCCCCGCAAATATTCAGCTTCCAGGTTTTCTTCCTTCAATGCTTCGGTCTGAGCCGAACGGATCTGATCAGGAAGATTGGAGTGGATAGTGAGTTGTAAAGCTCGTACACGTTTGGGTTTCGTTTCCTTTCGACTAAGGGCATCAGCTACAACGTTAGCTTTACCTGGGTGATACTTGATTGCACAGTCGTAGTCGTTTAAGAGCTCTACCCAGCGACGCTGTCGCATATTCAACTCCTTCTGATCAAAGATATGCTGAAGGCTCTTGTGATCGGTATAAATAGTGCATTTAGTACCGTACAAGTAATGCCTCCAGATTTTTAACGCAAAGACCACGGCCCCCAACTGTAAGTCGTGAGTCGTGTAATTCTTCTCATGAACCTTCAACTGCCGAGAAGCATACGCTATCACCTTCTCGTGTTGCATTAACACACAACCAAGACCCTGAATAGAAGCATCACAATACACCACAAAATCCTCAGTACCCTTAGGTAATGACAAAATTGGTGCACAGCAGAGTTTTTGTTTCAAGAGCTGGAAAGCATCTTCCTGCTTCGTTCCCCAAGAATATACCACGCCTTTCTGTGTCAACGAGGTAAGAGGTTGAGTGATCTTCGAGAAGTCTTTAATAAATCTGCGATAGTACCCAGCGAGACCAAGAAATTATCGCACCTCCGAGGGATTCTTCGGTGCCGCCCAATTTCTGATAGCATCAATCTTAGCTGGATCCACGTGTATCCCCATTTCATTAACACTGTGACCAAGGAAGTGTACCTCTCGAATCCAGAAGTCATACTTAGAGAACTTCGCGTAGAGTTGTTCCTTCCTTAGGAGCTCCAAGATAAGACGCAAGTATCGCTCGTGGTCCTCCTTTCTCTCAGAGTAGATCAAGATGTCATCGATGAACACAATGACGAAATCGTCGAGATACGGATTGCATACACGATTCATGAGGTCCATGAAAACCGCCGGTGCGTTTGTTAACCCGAATGGCATAACCATAAACTCATAATGGCCATACCGCGTTCGAAAAGTTGTTTTTAGAACATCCTCCTCTCGGACTCTCATCTGATGATAGCCCGATCTCAAATCGATCTTTGAGTAGAAGCTTGACCCTTGCAGCTGGTCGAATAGATCATCAATGCGAGGTAAAGGGTAACGATTCTTGACGGTCACCTTGTTGAGCTCACGGTAATCAATACACATACGAAAGGACCCGTCTTTCTTCTTCACAAACATAACTGGGGCTCCCCAGGGCGAAGAACTGGGACAGCCCTTGCAACTCTCCTGGTGCAAGACGATAAGGAGCACGGGCAATCGGGGCTGCTCCTGGTGTGAGGTCAATCTAAAATTCCACCGGACGGTGAGGAGGTAGGCCAGGAAGTTCTTCAGGGAAGACATCGGTAAACTCACGAACAACTGGTAGATCTTCGATTTTCCTTTCTTCAGGCTGGGTATCAGTAACAAGTGCTAAAATGACAGGGTAGCCCTTTCGTAGACACTTCTGGGCTTTCGTGGCTGAGATGATGCCAACCATTTCACCACTACGATGACCTTGAACCGACAGGAATTCCCCACTGGGGAGATGGATACGCACGATTTTCTCTTTACAAAGAATTTCCGCTTGATGTTTAGATAACCAGTCCATACCAACGACTACATCAAAGCTTCTAAGAGTAACGGGGAGTAGGTCAATATCGAACACTTGACCCATAAGATCAAGTTTACACCCAAAAAGAACATGTGAAGCTTCAATCGATTTACCATCAGCTAATTCTACCACGTGCTTATTTACAAGAGGTGTAGGAGTTAACCCTAATTGACGACTGAACCCGAAAGACACATAACTCCAATCGGAACCAGAGTCGAATAAAACAGAAGCAAATAGATTGTTCACGAAAAACGTACCAGTCACAACGTTGCCATCATTCCTAGCTTCCCCAGCACCAATGGAAAACACTCATCCACGCGCACCGTTCCCACCATTGTTCCCATTGTTGTTGTTCCCAGTGTTGTTGTTACTACCAGCATTCTGATTTTGTTGAGGGCAATCCCGCCTGAAATGACCCTCGTCCCCACACTGAAAACACCCCTTACGATTTCCCTGATTCTACTGAGCTTGCTGCCTCTCCTGATGTTGTGGCTGTTGTCTTGGGAGTGGAGCCCTACAATCTCTAGCCATATGGACCACCTTGTTGCACCTGTGACAGACTCGGGTGCATGGCCCACGATGATGAAAATTGCACTTGTTACACTTTGGTTGCTTTCCCGCATAGAAGCCCTAATTCGAATTGTTGCTCTGATTCTAATTCACAGAAGATGACTGGCTAAAACTACGGTTGATACTGTTGTCTGGCTTCTTCTGGGACTGATTTGAGTTGGACACCTTGTCCACTTCATTCCACTTACGTTTGCTATCAGTAGGAGGAGTAGTAGCTGTAGCAGTAGTAGTAGTAGTTGTAGAAACACGTGGTGGTAGCGAGCCACGCTCCACCTCCTGATCCGTGATCTTGTGAGCTAAGCGGATAATCTGAGGTAAGTTGTTAAGGTTCGCTGCTATAACCAAGCCCTTAACCTGCGGGGCTAATCCTTTGATCTACAGTTCGATTCTTCGGTGAGGAGATCGTGATAAGTTCGGGCACATAATAGCTAATTCATGAGACCGTTTCGTGTATGCCTCAATCTCATACCCCACCATTTTCAGATCATAATACTCATTCTCCAATTTCTACACTTCATCACGAGGACAGTACTCCTCTCTCATCAACTCCTTGAAATCCTCCCAAGTAGTGGCATTCGCCATTTCAATGCCTAGCATCTGGACTTGGGCATTCCACCAAGTCAAGGCACCATCCTCCAATGTGCCCGAAGTATACTTCACTCTGTCCCCAGCAGAACAGTTACACATCGCGAACACCGATTGCGTTTTCTCAAACCAACGTAGTAGCCCCACAGCTCCTTCAGTCACACTGAACGTCTGTGGCTTACAATTCATGAACATCATAAACGTGCACACAGGCGGATTGTTTTGATTTATGGGTTGACCTAAAGACGAAAGAAAACACAACACGCAGGTAAGATTCGAGTACGCGACACAAGGATAAAGAGTATTTGGCACATATCGTACCAGCCTGCTGAGCCGCCAAGGCTTCAGCCACACGAGTATTGATCAAATCGGTGAATTCAGTCTGGGTCATATTAATGTTGCCACGTCCACCGCCGCAGCCTCCACCACGTCCGCCAGCTCGTCCACTCATGATTCTATACAAAACAAGTGGGGAAAAGGTTAAAAGTCGGGTTCGAGTGGGAGTCAAGCATCACTATGACTTCCACGGATTACTGAGTTCTATCATTACTTCAGACAACGGAGCATAACCCCTTTCACCCTCGTCAGGCCTCACTGGGACTCACATGCACCCCACATTATTATTATGTGTGCCCCCATAATAACAATGCGATTTGCATGTTTATCTCAGCTCCTCCCAACTCGTGCTATAAGGTTCCTCAATTTCGAGTAGCAAAACAAAAGACACCATAACATAGATCATGAAGGTTTCGAGGAGCGTCACACTATCAGACACATAACGTAAGCTAGTAACACAGGAATTCATGTTTTAGTGCTAAGTGTGCATTCACGTCCAATGTCATACATAAATGTACACTAGGTATGCTATGCAATAAGTAAACGAGAGACGAACCTTACAATCTGGAGCTGAGTGTCCTGGTCGATTTTCTGAACTGTTCAGTTATAGTCTGGTTTTATAAAAACGTTTTAATTCATCATGCACCCTTTTCAGTTATGAACATGTACCCTAATTATGACTTTTCAGTTATGAACATGTACCCTAATTATGAATCATCATCAATCCTTTAGAACATAACAGTTTTCATTCATCATGCAAACTATACTAACCAATCATTACCCCTAATCATCCCATGACTACACACAAACAGATTATCAGTTTGTTATGGTAAAAGTTCATCAATCAGAATCATAAAACCCCGTCACGAGTAAGAATGTGTATAAACCATTGAACCCTCATCATGAAATTTCTAGATTACAATATTATTGTTGAAACCCTAATCAATTTCTTAACAAAACGACATCAGAAACATAACACACTATTAACAGGAAGACACTAACCGTGATACCAAAGTGATTACCTTAATCGAGATGGGAAGGTTTCGAGATCATATGATTTCCGTCGCACAGGGAATAGGGAGAGAGCTTTAGGGTTTAAGTGTTTACGGTTACGAGAGTTTATACAATTGAAATCATTCTGGGCCGCGAACCTTCCTGGGCCGTAGCCCATGTTTGGCGAAGAATGCCTCTGTGCGACGAAGCATCATTCTTCGTCGAGGCCGCATATGACGAAGAACTCTAGTTCTTTGTCAAATGTAATCCTTTGTCAAATGTGTTGTGGAATCCAGAATTAAACATGAACATGTTATGACCAACTCTTAAGTTTTCATGTAACATTCAAACGTAACAATACTACAGTCAATCAACTATCGTACACATGTTACCATGTAAAAATAAACTATGAAAACAAGATTGTGAAACAAGTGATGCGTAGAGGAAAGACCTTGAAATCTCGGGTTGTCACACATTTTCTCATAAATGTATAGGAATATGTTTATTTTATAATTATTATATACTAGTTTTATTATTATTTATAAATATAATAGTGTATATCCTTGTATTTATGTTTAATACAAGGATATTTGTCGGAAATGTGTCACAAGATGTGACGAAATCCCGACGGATGGTTTATTTGAATTAATAAATAAATATTTTGTCAGAATTATGTAGGAAATGTTATTATTTTCCCTTATTTATTTTGTATATATTAGTATTTATTCGGTAAACATTAATAATTAACCTTTGAGTGAATTTCAAGGATTGTCCTTTCTCTTTATACCCATTTTTAGGCGTTGTCCGTTATGTTCAAAATTGACGAGTTTTGTCCTTTATATTTTCATATCATACACGTTTTGTCCTTTAGGCCCAACCCAGTTAGTTTTTTTAGTTAAATTTGGTCATATGTTTTGCACATGAGGGCATTTTTGTCAATTCCAAGGTTGCAGAAGCTTTGAGCTGTAAATCTGCTGTTGAACTTACCTTTGAATTGACAAAAATGTCCTCATGTGCAAAGCATATGACCAAATTTAACTGAAAAAAACTAACTGGGTTAGGCCTAAAGGACAAAACGTGTATGATATAAAAACATAAAGGACAAAACTCGTCATTTTTAAACTTAAAGGACAACGCCTGAAAATGGGTATAAAGATAAAGGACAATTCTTGAAATTCACTATTAACCTTTTGTGACAGATTTGTGACGCAACTGTCAATTAATTAGGGTTTCTTATTTTTTGTCGGAAACTTGTCACAAGTTCTGACGGAATTCCGACGGATGGTTTAATTTAAATAAAAAATAAATATTTTGTCATAAATGTGTAGGAAACGATATTATTTTCCCTTATTTTTTTGGCTTATATAAATATTTATTCGGTAAAGAATAATAATTACCTTTTGTAGATTATTTCCGACAAATTTGTGACGCAACTGTCAATTAATTAAGGTTTTCTTATTTTCGTCATAAATGTGTAGGAAACGATATTATTTTCCGTTATTTTTTTTTTTTTTGCTTATATAAATATTTATTCGGTAAAGAATAATAATTAACCTTTTGTAGGTTATTTTGACATATTTGTGACGCAACTGTAAATTAATTAGGGTTTTCCTATTTTTCGTTGTGGATGCATCGAAAATTTGTAACAAAATCTTGAAATTTTTTTAATAGGAAATTCATCATAAAAGTGTTTAATCTGTGACGAAAAAAATTGTATAGGAAATTTGTGTAAGAAATTATCCACTTTTCTATAGTGATGTTTTGTTTGAGTTCATATTAATCTTTCGAGTATGTGCTGGTCCTGACCTGTCAACTTGCAGAATTTATCTGTCTAAGGGGCTGTTTGGCTAAGCTTTTCAGAATAACTTATTTGCTTATTTGCTTTTCTGAAAAGCAAATAAGCAAATAAGTCATTTTGAAAAGCTTTAAAATAGAGCTTTTCAAAATGACTTATTGCTTATTTGCTTTTCAGAAAAGCAAATAAGCAAATAAGTGATTCTGAAAAGCTTAGCCAAACAGCCCCTAAGAGTTTTTTCGTTAATAGTATTAAGAATAATAAAATCATGTAAAGAGAATAAACACATATATTAGCTGTCTAAGAGTTTTTCCGTTACTAGTTTATTTCAACGATTTTTTTTTTACTTTTTACTTTTAAAGATTTAATGTTATTGTAAAAAAATAATATTATTGTTAGGTCAGAAAGAATAAAAGTTAGGTGAATTTCTCACTTCATACTATTAGCGAAAAAATGACCAGACTACAGAATATATTATTTTTTTTTACTTAATATCTTTAGTGAGATTTTATAATAAATATTTACCGAACCCATGAAAAAATGACTACAGACAGAATATATTAATTTTTTTTAATTAATATCTTTAGTGAGATGTTATAATAAATATTTGCCGAACCCATATCTTAACAAGATTGTGATATTTAATATTTTTATCTATATCTCCAATTCGAAATTAGGGTAACTCAATCGTCTTCTGTATCATTTATATATCTATATATATCTCCACACACTACTCCCATGCAGTTCTCTCCCTAAATTCGACCAGTTTGTGATTTCAAATTCGAGAAACTTTTGAAAAAAATGGGCTCTGAGTTTTTAAGAGTTAAAGGCCTTCTTGATCGTATTCGTGAAACAGAAGAAGAAACAAGAATGATTGTTGAAGTTTCAAGGATCAAAGCCATTCTTAATAGCAGTGGATATAAATCTGAACAGGTCCTGTGTGACTTGTTATCAAAGCTTAAACAAATGGTGGTGTCTATAAAGGTTCTCGAGGTATCCATGATCGGAGTGAGTGTTACCGGCCTTATGAATCACGCATCAAAAGATGTTAGGCGGATTGCAAGGATGCTTGTCCGATCATGGAGACGCATGGTGGGTGAATGGGTGGTTGGTAATGATAATATGTCTGCTGTTCAAGATGAAGAATGTTATGAATCAAACAAGAAATATCCCCCCATAGAGAAACCAGTGGGACCGACAGGGTTTAACGGTGCAAACAAAAAACCTAAAGAACCCAAATTACAGCATAAGAAACCATTAACTATGGTTGTTTTGGAGAAACAATCAACCACAGTGGATCGTCGGAAGCCTTTTGCTGCTGTTGAAACAATGAAGTTGCAAATGCCGACAAAATCGGTTGTTTCGTTAATGAGTTCGGACAAGAAAAGTGTTGAGGAGAAACTTGAGGCCACTAAAAGAAAGATACAAGAACGTTATAAGGAAGCAGAAAAGACCAAGAGACAGAGAAGGATACAAGTGATTGAGGTGCATGACGTGTTGAGGCTGGGTTTGGCTCCAAAACACCAAGACAGCAGGCTTGGCAAGCACATCAGCCATCGTATTAGCTCGGTATGATGATCATTGTAAACATCCTGTGACAAGTGCTAGTTTAGGTTACGCGGAACGAGATAGTGTTCATGTGTTGTTTTTGCCATACAACATGCTATGGGGTTTTTGAAGGTGACAAATGTTTATGAATGGTGTTAAACGATTTCATACATATTTGTATATTACGTCTTATTTTGTGTTATTTAATGTTTCTATGTTTTGTGTTTGAGGATTTGTGTTTGAGGTTGAGGGTTTAAGTCTTGATGTTTATGTTTTGAATTGGTATAATTGTATAGGTTATTCGAGGATATTAAAGCATATTTATTTGTGTGATTCAAAATAGATCGAGTTTTTCACTAGAATGGTCGAGTCAGTGTAACTTTGATGTTCTATTGTAATCGTTTATGGCGTTCATTAACTTACATGTTTAGAAACTAGAGTTTCAAAATGAATATAATCATGCGTTTTTAAATTTATAAAACACCAACAAATATAAATGTTCTTTTTTTAAAAAGAAAGTTTTACAAAAAAATTCATCCAGAAAGTGTTAGGATAAGAATGATTTTGAAAGATGTGATTGAAGCATTGCAAAGAGGATTGAAGAAAGAGCTGGGTTCAGAAAGTGGCAATAAGTTGGCTAGTGTGCATTTGGAGGGGGTTGAAATGGGAAGTTTTGGTGGTGAAGAAAGATGAGGTAAATGCTTATTATATGCCTTGTGGGAAGATTTTTATGTTTACTGGGTTGTTAGAGCACTTTACTACTGATGAAGAAATTGCTACCATTATTGGTCATGAGGCATATGTATTTAAAGTTTTGATTGCTATCTATATTCATAACTAACACTATAATGTATGTGATCCAAAATGGATACGATGTTTTTTATCTACATAAATAATGACTATATGTGTGAGTATGCTTTGACATGATTACCAACTCTCTCTATGGGAGCGCTTATTACAGAGAATCACAAAACTAAAATAAGTTTGCTTATATTTTATTGAATCAGTTATGGTACTAGGTTTAACATGAAATATGGTTTGAAAATAATATAAAGAGTTAATTACTGTTTTTGTCCCTGTGGTTTGTCAAAAAATCACTATTTCAGTTCATTAGTTTAAAAATTGCGATTTCAGTCCCTGTGGTTTCACTTTCGTAACCATTTCAATCTACCTCGTAACCATTTCAGTCCCTGTACTTAACAGAATAATGGATTGAAATTGTTACGAAAGTGAAACCATAGGGACTGAAATGGGTACGAAAGTGAAACCACAAGGACTGAAATCGTAATTTTTAAACTAGTGGACTGAAATAGTGATTTTTAACATACCATAGAGACAAAAAACAGTAATTAACTCTAATATAAAGGATTAAAAACAAAAACCAACCACAAGCACAGCAATGCTTGCACTAAAATCCTTGTCTTTTCCTTTTTTTTTTACTTAATATATTTCACTCAGATATTTAAAATTTCCAGAATAAATACACATTACATTTTCTTACCCAACACTTTCTATGAATATGACTACTTATAGATCAATAAGAGGTCCAATTTCCGCGGCTCTGATTATTGACTACACATTGATCCTTGATTAATATCTATAGCGTTCTTATACCAAAATTAATCTTCAAACTTGCTGGAATTACTGTTTTGGTATCTACCATCTTGCAACGCACACGCACCCACAGGAGGGGGTTACATTAGATGGGAAAACACATTAGATCGGTGTATGAATATACGAAGTGGTGAGAGAAGCAATCGCGATGATAAAAAGCCCAAAGTCGTCTAAAACTCTAATCTAAGTATATTGTTTCTCAGTCTATCAGAAAACACGACATTCTCTAAACGGGACAAATTATTGTCAAACTATGAGCAATGTCCCATACATAACTTTATTGTTCGGAAGATTGTAGTTGAACATGAGGGCAAAGCCGGTCAGGTTCTCCTATTGACCACAAGTGTCTCAGATCTCCTCGATGCTTCCCTAACGTCAATAACGTGCCTGCAAATTCAAACCATCAACACGAGTTTCTCTAAATTGTCATTCTTGTTTTTCATTAATCTGCCAAACGAAAAATCATACCGACTGTGAAAGGAACAATGTAAAGCAGAGCAGGTTGACCATGTCCGTCCATCAAGTTCAGAGCCACGTACGTAATTAGCAGACCTGCAGAACGAAAAGCAAAGCTATCAACATAACTATTATACCAAGATACACAACTAAAAGGTCCCAAATTGTGCACAAAAACATGCTTTTAGGTTCCTGTACCTAATCCATAAGCAAGCATTGCCCATAAGAAGTAGCCGGCCCGCAAACTCTTGTTTGACAACCAATCATACCTAAAAATGAAGAGAATAATGTCAGAAAACTAGTAACATGTATAATAAAATTGCAATATTTCCTTTTTTTGAAAGCTTTCATGTACCTATTACTCATTGTTTTTGTTACAACTCATGCTATTTAATTGGTCCACATGCATCTTAATGAGGGATGGTTTAGATATTTAACTAAAGCTGGTGAGTAAAATGCCATTTTCGTCCCTGAGGTTTGGCCAGTTTTGCGACTTTCGTCCAAAGGTTTTTTTTCCGCATCTGGATCCAAAAGGTTTGAAATCTTGCCATTTTCATCCCGCTCGTTAACTCCATCGATTTTTCTCCGAAGTCAGGGGTATTCCGTCTTTTTAGTTAACTTAAAGGGCAATTCGGTTTTTTCACTTTATGTAAATACCCATGAAAAAGACTAAATTGCCCTTTAAGTCAACAAAAAGACGGAAATACCCTTGATTTAAGGGAGAAAAATGGATGGAGTTAATGAGGCGGATGAAAACGGCAAGATTTCAAACCTTTTGGATCCAGATACGGAAAAATGGCCTTTGGACGAAAGTCGCAAAACTGGCCAAACTAAGGACGAAAATGGCATTTTACTTAAAGCTGGTAATTTCAGTCTAAAACATATGTCTAGTACCTAAAAACACCCATTTTGACCCGTTATCCACCCACCCATTTTTCCACCTCTATATTTTGACAAATAGTCTAACCAAGTATCAAGTCAAATCAATTATCATTTTGGTGTAGTGAATCTAAGAGGTTTAAAAGTTTGCAAATTGTTGGAAAACTTGCGGTTTAAATTAATGTTCAATAAAAGGAACCAATTGTTCAAACCTTAGAGAAAAGGCCACTAATAGCCCTGGTAATATAATGTCACCGAATCCGATAATGCTATAGCCACCCCACGGATCAAACATTCGTGGGATTTTCAGTAACATTGGGATGCCATCTTCTCCGCTCTTATCACCACGTGCTACCTGTATTCAGAGGAATAACATGGTCATTTTGTGAAAATTCTGAAAATAAATAAAGTTTATAATGGTGATCAACGGGCAACTGACAAAATCTCACCATTATCATCACACTTTCATGAAACCACCATTTGGAAACAAACACCCAGAAAATGTCGTACAAGAATGCACAGCTGAGGAGAACTGTTCCCACCTAATTTGATAAAAAGCAAATAACCGAAGCCCATTAAGCAATAATGAATTAATGAAAGAAGAAAGCAGCTGATAATGGATTAATACAAGTACCTTGAGATTAGGCACTCGTATTATCTGGATTACCGTGACTATCAGCGCGATACCCTGGTTTAAGACCAATACAAAATGAGCATATTAATTTTTGAACTTACCGTCTTATTCGTGTATTACAATTTACAAACAAACAAACAAACGTACCTAGTATCATGTATTGAAAAGCTATAAATTAATTAGATAAGAAAAAAATGATCTTACAAGTATATCTTGACCAATCCAAGCAAAGGAAATTCTGCGATAAACAGCCCATACAACAGCAAATGTTACACAGAATGGAGAGACACTGAGGGTCAAATACGAGACAGCACCTAAGAACGGAACCTTGACGAATGTTTGTGCAGCATGATCAAAGCATCTGAAACTGCAATATTTGAGTGTTAGTTCAGACTATAGACCTATAAGTCTATAACTAATTATAGTTTACTATTTGTCTATTACATATCTACCTTTTAAATAAACGTTGTGTGAATAGTGTGATCTATGTAACGATTTATTGTTATGTATGATGTATCCAATAAAGTTTAATAAATTTGCATACACAGGTAATAATAAAGAAAAAGGAACTTGAATACCATGATAACAGAGCCACCAAACAAGTTTGCAGGCCCTGGGAATGAAAAGAGTTAAAACTCAGCCATCAACATTATGACAATCAAAGCAATTAAATATGAAATTATTAGAAATAATGTATGTAGGGGACACCCAAATATTGACTTTTCGTTTATCAAGGACATCCATACTTTGAAACTACTTTATAGCGCACCCAAGCACGTATGCGATTTCGTTTATACCAAATCCAGCCGAAATATGCTGATTTGTTGTAAAATAACAAAATCCCATGGTTTTTATTACATCGTATCATTGCTTTTTGATAGGTCGATACTAGGGTGATTTTTGTCTTTTCAAAAATAATAAAAGCATTTTCGTCATTTAGCATGTTTGATAACCACTTGGGTGGCTTATAAAGTGACTTCAATATATGGCTAGACTTGATGAAAAAATTGAATACGTAAGTGGCCTCCACTTGCATTATTCAAAATTATTATTCATTTATTTATTATATGACTATAAAACACACCTCAACACCACCAATGGCAAACAAGACAACAAGGACCTCAATAAACCAGTATGACATCAGCTTGTAAAGCATGATCAAGAAACATGATGCGATCACAACAAACAGAACTGCAGATGTTGTGTTGATGTCCACCACGCCACTTGATCGAGAAGATTCTGTATTCAAGTCTTCATCAGAAGCGTCCTGACAAGAATATCATTATTATTCAGTATTTATCATTTGTAAATGATAAAAGCCTTTTAAGGGGTCAATTCAATAGATATTTATAAGCTTAGGATGGATGACCTTTAATATTTTGTCCTGTTCAATGGCTGCTTCTCGTGCAGTCCATGCAGACCAGTAAGACGCACATAATATGGTACCAACAGCCATAAGCCATAAAAACACCTCAGCAACATCAACCAGAGGGCGCTTTGGAGAATATAGCTGCACGTAAACTGAGAAAAGAGCATATCTTCAATGAAAAAGAAAAAAAAACTGAAAAATTATGTTATGTTGCACACAACCACTCACCAACAAAATTTAGAAAAATATAACGAAAAACATACGTGACAATATAGAAGCTTGCATAATCGTTACAAATACCGTTTAATTTTTTCTGGATACTTGTTTCCAAGCTAGAACCAGCATCTTGGGGAAGCATTACTGCGGGGATGCCAATATGCACATTATTTTCATCTCGTTCACACACCATCTTGAAGAGTTCTGTAGAAATATCTTGTTAGGTTTCACATGATAAGGTTTTATTAAAACATATATACATACATTAAAGAAGTGAGAAAAATGCTTGTAAAAAGACGTGCCTGTTTGGTTGTTAACAATAAGGATTGCTGAAGCGCCTGCAGCTTCAGCTACATGTGCCTTGGCAGTAAAACTGCAGTTGCCTCGGTGCACCAAGATAACTTCACCCGTAAGCTACAGACAATAAGACCTCCGAATGCTGAGTTCTGATATAAGTAGCAAACTCAAACAGCTATCAAATAACTATCCTCACACTTACCGTTGACATGTATCTAACTTGTGTGTATTAATCTGTGTATGTGTGTTTGTGTGTGTGTGAGAGAGAGAGAGAGAGAGAGGTGAACCTTGTTTTTAGGCGTACTACAACAATCCGGAGGGTCTGCAAGAGCGACTCTGCTTTTATTAGCATCCTTCTCTTTCGATTCCAACGTAGGACCGAATCGGGCACCAACGCCTACAAACTCTTCTTCTTCACTATCACCAATCCAAGTAGGCACTTTGACCTGTTATGCAACAAAACAGCAAACAACAAGAAAACATTGACTATAATCATAAAATATCATTTACATCAAAAAATCAAATTTGCATACTGCAAAACCTCTATTAAACAAGTAATTTCTTATATCCATAACAAAGAATTTCTAGATCACACTTTACCAAAATTCCCTATTCTACCCTAAATCCAAGATCACAACTTAACAATCTTCAATTTTATACCAAAAATACATCAACAAAAAGACAAAATGACAATTGCAAATAAAAAATCAACAAATTTCCACATAAGAAATTAATTCTTCTAACCACGTATCATATTCTAGCAAACTGACAAGAAATCTAATCAAATTTATTCAAAATTCAACTTGCAAAAAAACAATAACAACAATAAACACATATAGTCAACTCACCACCGTCTAATCATGTACAAAAAGTCAAAAACCTACCTACACATGAAAACCTAAAGATCAAAAACCAAAACAACAACAATACAACAATGATCTAAAAACTGAACTGAAAGTCTGAAATTGAAGCATACCAGAACGAAATTGTTGTCACATCCAGGCCGTTTAGGTGCTATATCATCCTGATGAACAATATCTCCAGAGAAAACGAACGAAAAGCTGCAAATTAGGGAAAATACAGCTACCTGAAGTACGGCTCTGCTTCGGTTTGTTGCTACTTCCATTAGAGGATTGTTGAGTTTGTTTGATGTGAAGAAGAGGTAGCAGTTGATGAAGAGAGAATGATGCAGAAAAAAGTCAAAATTAGGGTTTTGTATGATATTTGGTTTGTTCTGTTATCGTGGTTAGATGATGGTGGAGATGAACATGGTACGAAACGAGAAATTTATACGTACAGGAAGCGTGTGATTTTTTTTTACTTGCTTTGCTTAGTATTTAGTATTGATGGCTTCTTTTTCTTTGGTTCTTTTCTACGCGCAGACGTTGCGTGGTTTACAGACGCTCTGCCGAACACGAAAGTCGTTGCTATATATTTAAGAGTTAAATGTTAGTTTAGTCCATGTGTTTTAGAATATTTTGTCATTTTAGTTTAAATATTTGAAATAGTTCATTTGGTTAACTCCATTCATTTTTTCTATTAGCTAAAAGAGCACTTCGGTCATTTTATATGTAACTAAAAAGACAATTCGATCATATAAAATGACTAAATTGCCCTTCTAGCTAACAGAAAAAATGGATGGGGTTAAGACAGTGGACTAAAATGACAACGTTTGAAACTATTTGGACGAAAATGACAACGTTTCAAACATTTTACCTAAATTGTTAAAATGACCCAAACCACATGGACTAAAATGACATTTAACTCTATATTTAACTTTTAGATAGTTTTTATATTTAATCTTTTAGATTTTTTTAGCATGAGATTTAGGCTTGATTTTAGTTTTTATATTTAATCTTTTAGATAGTTTTTTATATTTAATCTTTTAGATTTTTTAGCATGAGATTTAGGCTTTAGTTTTTATATTTAATCTTTTAGATAGTTTTTATATTTAATCTTTTAGATTTTTTTGCATGAGATTTAGGATACGTAATAATGGAAAATTAACCCATATATAAACTTTATGAAAAATTAACCCATATGTAAACTTTATGAAAATATGTTTACTTTTTATAGATGCATTTGGTTTCGTTTAATATTTTGAAGAGAAATTGTAATCTATACATATAATAAAAGAAACCTCTTTGAGGACACGTGTCAATCAACGAGGCTATCTAAACAAATGACTCCTGATATGATTAAAAAAAAATTTTATAAATATTATTTAAGTGTGATAATATCTTTTGTTCAATATTTGAATAATTTATGGTTGTTTGTTGCCTAATGATTTAAAGATAATTTAATCCATTAAAATTTTTAAATCTTCCATTCAAACTTTATCTAACGTTGTTGGGTTTTTGAATGATTTATTCAAGAAGTCATTTACCATGCCGTGACATCATGGAGGAGTTACTACCTTTTCTAACAAAATCAATTCTCATTTTTTTTATTTCTAATTTTAATATCCTTTCTTTTGTTTAATTTTTTTTCTACCATATATTATGTTGATTTACTCACTCTTTATTAATTTTTCAATGACTAATGTTATAATAACTTTACTTCTAAATTACATCAAATAGATCCTAATATATCCATACTATTATGTTGATTCACTCTTTATTAATTTTTTCTATGGCGAATGTTACTTTTTGTGTTTAACGTATAGTGCATTCATAAGTTCCCATATCTTTTAAAAAACTTAAACATATTAAGCATAAGTACTTGATGTCTTTATAGATAGATATATTTTTCATATAACTAAGTTTTTTCATTAGCCATTTCGGAACAGAATGTTTCCCTATAACGAAATCGTTTGTTTTTTTATGATATAACTTTTTCTTATTATCACGAAAACTAAACTTTGTATTAATATATTATCATTAGTTTTTTATGATATAACTTTTTTTTTTCTTATTTGGTACATAAAATTAGGTTTATTCAACCCGTATAATACATAGGGTTTAAAAAAAATAACTTTTTTTATTATTTACTATACAAAATTACATTTATTTAACCCATGTATTACACAAGATTTTTAAAATATAACTTTTTTTATTATTTGGTATATAAATTACATTTATTAAATCCATACAATACACGAGTTTTTTCAGGATATATTATTTTATCTATACTCTATAATAAAAGAAATCTGATTTGGGACACATGTCACTTCCTCATGCTTTCTCACCTATTTTCTTTTTATCTATGTTAAATAAATTAATTAAATTAAATAAATTAAATAACAAAAACGTTATATCAAACTAATTAATATATAATCTTTTTCTTTTATCTTTATTATTATTTAATGTTATTTATTTAATTATTTAATTATATTGTTAATGTTGGATAACTTTTTAGGCCATGGGGTATGGGGCTTGGGTTGGGGCTTGGGTTTGGGTGTGGCCCCTTTGGTGTGGGTTTGAAGCCAGGCGTGGGACGGGCTAGCAGGGTGACATGGCGGGCTCTCAATGGCCATGTGTCAACTCATGCCCCCAACCCAAGCCCCACCACACCCCATGGGCGTGGGTTTTTTTTCCCATTCCACGTGTCAAACCCTAATTCCAAAATCCTCAATCGTATAGTTTCGATTCGTCTGGGTGAAGAAGAAACAAGCTGTTCAATGGCAGTGGCGACCCCGATTCGTCTGGGTGAAGAAAAAACAACCGGTTCAATAGCAGTGGCGACACCCAACTGGTCCACGACGGCAGATGTGGTGGTGTACGATGGTAATGGCCTGAACTATGGCGGCGAGTGGTTGCGTTGGCTGTGTGGCGGATCTATAAGTCTGAACAAAACGAATCAGATCTTATACCTTCACAACCGGATGAACAACATCCCAGCCAATACGCTGATGTGGATTTGATGATACGCTGAGTGGTTGCAAGCATTATAGTAAGTTTCGATTTTGATGTTGTTTGACTCTTTTTTTCTTTCAAGCATATCATCGAACAGTTATTGAGAAGTCTGGTCAAGAGTTGAAGAGGATACGTGCTGATGTGGAAAAATTACCCGATCTGTAGATTGAACTTGATGGCTTGAAACAAGAACACCAGAAATTACGGTTAGTAAATGGCATTGTGGTTTCTACTTTTTTATATTTACAGGTTGAATAAAGCAACTCGGGTTGTCTTTAATCTCTAATAATGATCAATTCCATTTCACATTCTATTTCTTCATGTCAAACGCTACCATAGTGTATTTGAATTTATGCAAAACATTGTATTTTTGAAATTATAACAAAAACTTCTAATTTAACTATAAAAAAGTAATATCTAGAAGATTTTAGGGTATAAACGTGTAATAGCAGGACCCATTGAATATTTTGTGAAACGTTTTGGATATTAATATTTGTATTATTTTTAGACTTTATTTTCTTAACAATACGTTTGGCAAAAAAATTAACTTTTGAAGTAAAACTGAATTTTTTTTTAAAAAAAGGTCATCATGGTTACAGATTTATTGTTATTGAATAGTATTTATTAAATTAAATAATATACTGTATCTGTTAAAGTAGATATAGGGATTAATTTGAACCATTAGTTTTATCTAAAATTGTTATAAATTCTAGATAAAATTAGTTTTATCTAAAGTTGTTATAAATTCTAGATAAAATCAATTTATCTAAATTTATTATAAAATCAGTTTTATGAAATTCTAGATAAATCAGTTTTTAATTTAAAAATTCTAGATAAAATCAATTTTATATAAACAAGTTATTATAAAATCAGTTTTAAAAATTCATGATAACCCAAAAAAAAATTATCTGTTTATACATCTTTACCTTATAAATAGTAGACTTAATCATTCTAAACAACTCATTCTAAACAATCAGAGATGGAAGGGAGAAGTCTAATCTATTGGAATGATATTGATGGCAAAACAACAGCTTTTACGATAAAGGTAAAAGTACTTAGGCTTTGGAGAAAACCAAATCTAAAAAAGGTTGGTGAGATATGGGCTATTGAGATGGTGCTCATGGATGAAAAGGTACATCTTTAACAACTTTAATTAGTTTATACATATTTACTTAAGGATTTTTCAAGTTTTTTTTAACATACATTATTTTTCATTATAATGTCAGAGGGACCAAAGTACAAGCCACTGTATGGAGTAATAACTTTAAAAGGCATGAAAAAATGTTGGAAGAAAATGAATGTTATACAGTTTTTAAACCCCGAGTTGATGAAAGTAATCCAAAGTTTAAACATTTTGACACCAAATATGTGCTGACCTTCAATTTTGAAACAACTATTAGAAAGTGCAACAACTTCATAGGCCCAACATATGGTTTTGAGTTGTCATCATTTAAGGCTATTAAAGATGGTAGAGTTTCATCAAAATTTCGAATCGGTTCGTTTCTTAAACTAAGCAAACTAATAATATACCCGTTATAATCAAGTTTTATTATTATAAGCTTTTTTTCCTTTCATTGTAGACTTTATTGGTTATGTCGAGAAATGGTTTCCAAGAGAGGATACAACAACATGACATGGAAAAACGTCCTACAAGATGGACTTAATTTTGAGAGATTTGGAGTTTGTTTTTCTTTTAAATATCGTTTTTCTATTAACTTTTTCATACTTTATTGCTTCTTATTCATTAAATTAATAACAAATTCAGGGGTATTGCCTTAACGTTGACATTGTGGGAGGAATATTGCGATCAGATGCAAGAGTACATCTCAAAAAATAAGGCAGAAGTAGATGTTGTACTTATCGTATAATTTGGTAGCATCACTGACTACAAAGGTTTGTCAAATTTTTGTAGATTTAACTTTTTATATTTCGTTATTATACTGACTTACTATATGTTTCGCCTTAGGCAACATCAATGTCTCAAACGCTTTCAATATCACTAAGTTGTTCATCAATGAACGCAATGAAAAAATTAGTAATTTTAGAAGAAGGTAAATCCACATGCTTTGTGATAATAGATATATTTCCATAATGTAAGTATTGTTGATTACACAATCTTTTACATCTTTAACAGTTACATTGCAAAAAATTCTGTTGCAACACCACCGGTTAATCGCCCTATTGGCCAGTCCAGGGTAAAAAGCAGAGCTGGTGTGAAGTTACTTATATTAGATGAGGATGAAAATGTTACAAGTAAGACAACAAATGTGGTGTACAAGGAGATTTTTAATGAAATTTGATTTATATTTTGTACTTTTAAACTATCCTATATATTGTTAACTATATTTTTAAAAATGAACAAAATAAAACCATCCCTCATTTGTTAAACCGCGTGTACACGCGGGTTCTAACCTAGTTATTTAATATATAAAATTACATTTAGTAAACCCGTGTAATACACGGGGTTCTAACCTAGTTAATCCAATAAAAATTTATATGATATATGATTTGTAAATTGACGCAAAATGCAAAGAGAAATAAAATGACAAAATTACTCTCTTCAACTCAATTCATTAGCCGTCCCTTCCTAAATCCAAGGTTTCTAAAACCCGACCGGTTATCGAACCGACTACTCTATTAGTTCATCACTCGAGCCAGTTTTAGAAATAGGATGATGCCATAAGAAAAATTTTAACGACAAATTTGAATCAATGACGGACTATTGGAGTATCATTGTGCCACCAGCGGAGCCACCCGATCATATCCATCTCCACTAGGCAATAATAACTATACACCAATTCAGGAGGAAACCCGATAAATCTGGAAAAAAAACCCCTAGGAGTCAAACGCAGTACATAATGATTCCTAAGCTTTATCCCACCCCAAAATGCCACTAGGCTATAATGTCATAGACAGAATGATGTCGTAATTAATTTAAGATTTAAAAATATATGTGTAAGAAGAAAAAACTGTAAATTAATTAGATATGTAATAAAAAGAAAACCAACAAAAAAAGGAAATGCATGTGTTTTGTTAATTTTTGAAGTCGGCAAAATTCAAAACCTTGCCTATATCAGATAATATCTGTGATGTCTTCTTCCACGAATTCGACAAAATGACTGTCAACAAAACCCCAATAATTGAGTAAAGAACACAAATTTTCACATGAATACTAAAAGCGGTTGCATATTTAGAACAAAAATTAGCTACGTACTTAAAGTTTGGCTATCCATTATACAAATTTGGAAGAATGAAATGATTTTGAAAAAAAAAAAAAAAAAAACATTGCGCATTGATTTGGCAACAATTTCTTTTGCTTTAGGTTGATGGTGATCATGTGTATTTGGATTCAAAAGAGAAGAAACATGATAAATGTTTTCGGGGTATTTTATGGTAAATAAAAGTTAAATGTTGGTAAAAAAAAAAGTAAATTGTGATTTTCCTTTATCTTTATATCGGCGATGTCCTATGTCTTTAAAATTAATGAAATTTTTACTTTATGTTTCAAAATCTAACACGTAATGTCTTTTTTGGGCTTAACTCGGTTATTTTTTTTTTTCATTAAATCAGGTCACTCAATGGTAGTTTAGTCTTTTTACCAATTAATTTACAGAATCTATTATCTATTATATATAATAAATGAAAGTTATTTGGGCCACGTGTCACTTAATTAGGGCATCCTCAGTTCTCTTTTCCCGCCCAACAGTGTCATCCCATTTTCCTTTTATAATCTCTCTTCTCATCTTTGTTTACAAACGCCTAGGTTCCTTCTCTCTCTATATTCAGGCGATTCAAACTTCACAAACCCTGCAAATTAGATTTTGGCCTACATCCTTCAATTATTGAGATCATTCTTTCCATCTAAACGCTAATCTTCTTCCAAACGCCACCATAAAATCTTCTTTTGTTCATCGATTATCTTCATCAAAAGGTTTGTTCTTTTTTTTTTATTGAAATACTTTCATGATTTCCTCTTATTTATACTAATCCTTTGTGTTTTGGGTCTTTTCATGTAACCATTGCTAGGGTTTCGTTCGAGAGTTAGATCAAGAGATGGGGCGCCGGCTAATGGTTCTGCGGTGTTTCTCTTACAAGATTATTTCATCTTGAGGTTTGATTTGTATGTTTATAGATCTCTGTTGATTTTTCTTAACGGTTATGATATGAGTACAACATCTGTTGATTATTGATCTGTGAATATGTTCACTGATTATTCTTTTTGAAATTAGGGTTTCATTTGCTTGAGATCTGTGTTGATTTACTAAAGTTTTGTTATCTGAGTTGTGACTAAATGATGATTGTGAATGATCTGTTGCAGATGATAATGATGATGATTGTTCTACAGTTGTTTCCAGTATCATTGTTCCAACATCGCTTAAAGTATGTGTTTTTTGCTACTCCGATTTTCAAATTTTGAGTTTATAATTTTGAAGTTATATACTCTAATTCTCGCTTTATATTTCAGTCTAATCACAGTTGTTTGAAATTCATACAATCTGCTGCGGGTTATTATAGGTATGTATTCAAAGAAGCATAAAGTTTAATTAAACACAAAGAAAGATTATTAAATTTACAGTTAAAATAATTTTTGGTTATGACTAAATGATGATTATAATTGACTTGGGCAGAAGATGATGATGTAGAACCCACAGTAGTTCCTACTAAACGCAAGAAAGGATTTGCTACTGTTGTAAGATAAGATTTTATCTTACTAGAGCAATGGTCTTTCCTGCCTTTTTTGTATTAAAAGAAGCATAAAGTTTGGTTTAAAGCAGCTCTTTATGGACAAAGTTAAGGATTAAGTATATGAGGACAGGGCTACTCTTCAACAGCTGAAGAAGTGTTTTCATGTACTGCATCTTGGTCTGTTCACTAGAGATCAGCTTTCTATAAATCCTGATGTTAATGCATTGAGTCCTTCCATGGAGTTCATGGCGATTGTCGGAGATATACATTGATGGAGTTTAAAGCTAAAAGCACTAAATGGAAACACTGAATAAGTATTATTATGTATATTTAATATCATCTGATCATCTGATTATTGCAGATGATGATGTTGTGTTTCATGTTGTAAGAATCAGGGAATTCTCAGATAATAGATTGCTTTGCCCGATTAGATTATTTGTTAAATTATAGTTCTTTAAGTCATTGTTTCGTTTTCTTGAATTCTATGTAATTTTGTAAAGAAGTACAATAACAAACAGTGGTTTTAACATCTGTTTGCATTTTGGTCAATAGTTAATGGAAACACATGTTACGTTGAACAGTGCTTTTAAGAGGAAATCAGTGTTAGAAGACAGTAGATCTTATTAACTTAAACATCTGTTCAGGGTTAAACAGATGTTTGGCCTTTAACAGATGTTTGGCCTTTTATATAAGAGGTTTGGACTTAAACAGTTGTTTGATCTTAAACAGGTGTTTGCCCATAAACAGATGTTTGACCGTAAAACATATGTTTTGCCTTAAACAGATGTTTGGCTCTAAACCAAACATCTGTTTAAGGTCAACATCTATTTGACTATTGGTCCTGTTGTGCTTTTGTTTGACCTCTAATATGGGTTCATGATCTAATCCGGTGATTTGAAGACATTGTTGTTTCATCTTTATACTAATAAATAAAAATCAAGTCCAGATAAACATCTCTTTATGGCCAAACATCTGTTTATGGCCAAACTTCTGTTTATGGGCAAACATCTGTTTAAGGTCAAACTTCTGTTTAAGTCCAGACAACTGATATATAAGGCGAAACATATGTTTTTTCAAACATCTGTTGACCACTGACTGACCAAACATCAGTGTTTAAAAAACTGTTGGGTATCCACTGATAGGAAAAAATAGCCACTGCTCACTTTTTTATTGCTGACATCTATTGATATTGACCATCAGCGGTTTTCCTAAAAAACAGCCACTGCTCACTTTTTTATTATTGATGGTGTTAATTAGTGATAAATTGAAATTATCAAATAAAAACTAGAATTACAATGAAATTACCATTTTACCCAATCGTTACATACCAATGAGGTAGGATTTCCTCCAACATTGTTTTCATCATAAAATTTAAAGTTAAATTAAAAAATAAAAAAAATTCTTGATGACTATTTGTTGCAAATCACATCAGTAATTAATGCTAATTTCTTGAGCTTTGGACATTTAAAATATGCAAAATGTGAATTTCAAATTGACGGTTATTATCTCTTAAAAATTAGAAAAGTCATCATGACAATTGCTTTCAAATCAGATCAGTAATTACTGATAATATCAATAATTTTATGCAAAATGGTAATTTCAAATTGACCTTCTCTCTCTTTTTTTTCTTACTTTGCATAACAATTCAAATATTTAATATTTTAATAAAGCAGTTATAAGGATATATACTACTGTCGATTACCAATAAACATCAGTTCCCAATAAATAAGATATAATTATCAGTTCCCACATTCAAAATTCAAACCGTATATTCTAATCCTATAAATAAGATATAATTATCTGCTATCACATTCAAATCTCGCTCGCTCATATATGTGTGCGTATCTCTCTCTCTCAAATGCATCTTTCTAGTGATTCAGCCGCTAATCTCCGATTACACTTCTTTGTTCGAATGTTTGTTGATTATGTTTACATGTTATCGTTCCAGTATCATTGTTCCAACATCGTCGTTTCAATGAAGCTTCCCATCACACATCAACCTTTCAATATCGATGTTGCAGTATCATTGTTGCAACATCGTGAAAAGTTGCGTTGTTCGATTTTCGTTAAATCCAAAGTCAGGTTTTCTTGCGTCAGATTTGTCATTGGGATTTCTTCTTTTATAGAAAGTATGGATAGATTCGTGCAATATCCTGAAAACTCAGATGTGCTACAACAGTTGAGAAGAGACCTTTGCATTTTAGGTTTGTTTCTTATTTGTGTTGTCAGTAACATAGAGTGCAGTGATAGAGACGCGCAGTTCATGGCGATGCTGAAGGACATACATCGAGAGGTTCAGCAATCGATGGAGTTGAAACTAAACTTTCTTAATTATTGCTGTTATTCTTAGATTTGAACTTTAATATTGTTTAGTATGTCATGTAATTATTGGACTTTTAGTTTTAAGGTCATGAATAAATGAATAAATTTAATTTTATGAATCTATGTTGTATTTTATTTTTATTTATTATTTAGTGTTTGAGTAAGATTTAAATTATGTTGATGTTGAACAGTGTCTGAACATCTGTTTGGTAAGACAACAGATGTTTAATAGTGTCAATGAGTCCTCTCAAATGAATAGACCGACAATTGCTTCCTCTCAAAGGGTTATGTTGTGGTTATAACAGCTGATCATGCTAAGGACTGTTATAATTAACCACTGCTCCTTATAAAGACTGATGTTCTTAAAGACTGATGAGGCCTATCCACTATTGAAGACAAAGCCATGTTAAAGACAAGCACTTATGTACCTAAAGCCTGATCAACGAAAGGAAAACCACAGCTCAGTAGCAGCAGTGCTTCAGCATCTACAGCGGATTCAACTTTAGTATTTATGTATCAGTGTTTCTTTTGTAACAGTGTTTGGTGTAGCAGTGGTTAGTGTAACACCTCGAAAATTTACGTCCTATAATGTCTTGACACGTGTCATAACCTTTGAACGTGTGAAAGAATGTTCTTGAAGGACTAAAGTTGACAAACAATGAAACTGTGTAAATATAAGGGTTCAAAGTGTCAACAATGAATAAATATACTTTACAATAACCCTACATGATGTTTATAACCTTAAACGAATGGATCATGGATCATACGAAGCGAATTGTGAAAGAAAGTGAGAGATTACAAACTACAGGGGTTAAATGTGTCAACATGTTAAAGATATACCTCTGAGTGACCTTATAGCAAACCCGAAGCCTTGTAACGATTAATTATGCTCACTAGAATGCACCATAAAATTTCACCAAGTTTCGTTATCATATGAGAAAGTTATGATAAAATTCGTGTGTGAGGGTTAGAATCGTCAACAATGAAAATTAGGGCTTTTCGGGGGATCACGAAGTTACCCGAGGACTTGACAAAGTGGGTATAAGTATTAAAGCCCTCATATGTCAATATTAAAGGATAAGAATGCTGGAAAACAAGTGAAAACGACCTTTCGGGGGACCAAGGACCAAAACGCAAAACGAAAAAACATGTTAACCTGATCAGATGGGCCACGCGGCCCGCCTCCCATATGTAAAGATCCCACGCGGGCCGCCTGAGACCTGCATATGCGAAAATTAACAGCCAGCTGCCTGTTGTGTTTTTAACCGACTCAAATGCAATTTTATCAATACCGTGGGCTGCCTATAATGGTTTTTAGCTCTAGGAAACACTTGTAAACATCTGGGGACAATCCTAGACATGCATGTCATGATCTTGAACAACTTTGAAAACTATATCAAAGTCTTATGTTTCAACATACAAACACATTTCAACTTCTGATCAATTCTGGAGCATAAGGAACTGATACAAGCCTTCCAAATCATCTATTAGACTTACGTAAGTATCCTTGACCCTTCTAATTTGAGTCTTGATTCGTTTATAGCCTTGAAGTCAAACCGTCGTAATTACGGTTTGACTTAGCGTTAAATCACAAACGGACCAGAGTTTTGTTGAAACGAAAGATGTTACAAGTTGGTAATTATATGAGCAATTAACCCTTAAAAGGGCACTCTTTGATTCCCGTTCTAACTATGTCGTTTGTCGAGTCAAACTTCTTCCGAAAAAGTCAACCGAACCATCAAACATGTAATTAACGATACAGAGGGCGTGTAATCTGTTTTAACATACATATAACTTGAAAATAAGTATAATAACTTGTCTACGCTTGTTTGATTCGACAACTCTCTGTTTTGAACCGATTCGGAGCCGAAAGTCGCATAGTTTGACTTTCTGCTTTGACTTCGATTCTGACCCGGTTTTGATAGGTTTAGACATGACTTAAAGTTCCATTAGGACCTTGTTACATGTTAGTATAATCCTCTGCGTTTATACTACCCGAATCCTTAACTATCCGACGTTTCCGTTAAATGCCTAAATAATGACCATAATGCCCTTATGACCGTAGAACGAGATTTTTGAAGATTTGAAAGTACAAAAGTCTTTGTTACTGATTATTAAACATGGCTGTAAATTTTCACGTCAATCGGAAGTCTAGATTAGGAGTTATGCTTAATGACGTAATTATAAACACTTTTATTAATTAAACGACGTCATTAGCATAAAGCCTATCTAAACCAAATTTTTGACACCAAACCTTTTACCCACTGATGTTAAATAATATTTTAGGATTTTTGAAGAGTTTTAATTATTTTTAAACTGATCATAAGCTAGGTTTATCGCTTTAATTCGGTAAATACCGAATATGCCCTTTTCGGGTATAAAATGAGTTTTACAAGTTCTTTTGCTACAAATCCAATTGCTACTGATTTTAAATAATAAATGAAGTGTTTTGAGCCTATTTAAATGATCAGAAAACTTAGAATCCTATTTTTACCTGTACGTCGCTTAAAACAGCTTTATACGCGTATTATACGCATAGTTAGGGTTTGAAACTATTTTGGCATATAAGACTTATAACCAAATGTTATAACCTGTTAAAATAAACCATTTTACTGATTTAATCAGACCCGGATCACAGAAGATAAATTAATTCCTTTTATAATCTTTAAAATGACCAAAATACCCTTACGGGGCTTAATATGAGATTAAACTCGTTTTGGGCATAATGGAAGGTATCCTACTGATATCACAACATATTTAAGGCATGTTAACTTAGGAAACCTGTTTAGGACTCTTATGGTTACCCGTTACGCTTCATAAGCGTTCGGTTCGGTTTATGTAACTAGTTTACATAAACTAGCCGAAACGGGTCAAACCTTATCGGTTTTATCTCAAAATCCAGAGTGTGTATAATATACCCATATTATACAAGTCTCCGAACTTGTCGGGTCTAAATCACATTCTATTCCGGTCTTCGCCTTATCATGCGTTTAAACCGTATCTTCCTTTTGAAAACTAATCGGTCTAAGTCAAGGCTTAATTCAAAGACCCGTTAGGATTCTAATAGGTTATTAAAAACCTTCGTTCCAGATTTAGGAGCCCAGTAAAAGCTATCTGTACTTGCTGATTTGATACGGCTGGGATTGAATTTATATTTAGCTCAGGTAAATACTTTTAACTTATTTCCCTATACGGGCTTGGGGTACGGTATATAAAATACCGCTTGGTCGGGCATTGAATCTTTAATTGTATGGTGGTTAAAGTATTGAGATGTTTCGTTTAATTTGTTTTGTTTGCTTAAAGCCTTTGGGGGTTAATGATCGTTGTCCCGGATATCCCTGGCATCATTTTACGAAATGGCCACGACCTTAGCACACAGGTGTAGGCGTACACCTGTCAGTGTCTCATAATTAAAGTGGTGTGTCCATTAATCTTTAACCCGGCTCGATCCGGGCTACTGAACGCATAAGAAACATGTAAATCCTGTACAAGTTTATATATCTAAATAAGTAACCCAAGTTATAAAATATTATTTGTGCCTTGTGCATTCAAATCAATCATTTTTAAAACCTTTTCAAAATGAGTCGGTTGATTGTATTTACCAGTGTAAACTGACGTATTTTCTCAAAAAGGCTAAGTGCAGGTACTAATCGGAATTGGCTGGCTACTCCTAGCTTCAATAAAGAGTCTCGCAAGCTTAGATGCCTAAAGTCTGTTGAACAGTATTATTTTATAATCGATCCGCCTGTGGATCCTTTACTTCCATTGTAATACTTTGATGTTACACTATTACAGATTGTAATATATTTATCCTTTTGCTTCCGCTGTGCATTTATATATTGTGTTGTTTGACTATGATGTTGCCAACCACGTCACGTTACTCCCCTACCGGGCCCACCGGTAACACGTGGAAATTTGGGGTGTGACAGGTTGGTATCAGAGCCAACATTGAGTGAATTAAACACTATCTTTTTGTGTTTAATCTCAATGACACATTAGCACATACCTTGACCTTCTGAGTCTAGACTTAACATAGGAATATTCTCAATCCTTATCTGGAATTTCTGCTTCCAAAAATTTCTATATTTTGGATACGTCGCCAAGCGAAGAAGCCGTAATAATAATTCTCCACACCAGGAGCCTTGATTTGCTGACCTTCGTACAACGGCTAGGACGAAACATGCAACCAAGGAGACGGCATTCATAAATAAAATGAAGAAGAAACTCCTTTTGCTAAAAAAATCGTTTCCTTAATAGTCCTTATAAGGACATAATTACCTTTCAGTTCCTTCGAGGACAACACTATTACTTTCAAGTCCCGTCTAGGGCACATCTGTATTTTTAATTTTATAGTGGAATAATTAACTTTAAATTTTCATACAGACATTCCTTTTATAAGATCTACCTTTATATAAAATGGAAAAATCTAAAAAGGACGAGACCTAGCCACGCATTATTTTGAGGCAGAGCAAATATGGTAGTTCCATAATTAGATTCAGATCCATATTTAACACCTCAATTTAGGATTGTTCTGCGTTAAATATTAATAAGAATCTTAAGAGTGAAACCTAGCCTTCGGGTCATTTTAAGGCCGGGCCATGATGGTAAGACCTGTTTAAAAGATTCGAATCCCTGTTAACATCTGTAAATATGTTAACACTCCTGACAGACGTGATTCATTAAAATCACACACGTCATTCTTATTAATGGATTCTTCAAAAGATTCCTAACCCAATGTAATGATCTCGGAATCATGGGTTTAGATCATCACTTGAGATAATCACATTTTGACCATACGTGGTAATATAGCGCCTACAGGCCCTGTTCATTTCCATATGAACCAAAAGACAGTGGTAGTGATGACTCCCTATCAGATAAAGGTAATGAACTAGGTTCAAACCTTCATGCTTTGATTCTCTGAAATCATAGCTTATAATTTATAAATGTCCTTGTGACTAGGCCTGTTGTGCCAGCAATACCTTCATGCTTTGATTCTCTGAAATCATGGTTTATAAATTAAACTTGTCTACGCGACTAGGCCATTTGTGCTATTACTAACTTACAAATTAGGATTCATGATAAAAATCCTGAATAAAATAAATATCATTCCTTTCCTGCCAATATAGATATTAAAAGAGAATCTTAAAAGGTTTGACCTAGCTTAAATGTCATTGAAGACCTAGCTAAGATGGTAAAACCTGTTTAAAAAGAGATTCAGATCCTTGTTAACATCTGAAAATGTGTTAACACTCCCGACAACCGTGATGCTATAAAAAAATCACACTTGTCATCCTTATATTAGGAAATTTTTCCAAATCCCTTATTTAGCGTAAATGATCAATAGGAATCATGGCTGGTAAACGTCGAAAATGAGGTACGCATCAAAACATCCATTTGGGATGTATATATACGAGTAAAGATGAATACATGAAAAAGATAGTTTTATTTCATAACTTCTTGTCAAGACAATGAACTATGAAATTTTCCGACCCAAAGGAATCATCGATTATGTTTTAAAATTTCCCTAGTGACAAGGCCTCTGAGCCATCATAAGTCCTTTGGAACAAGCCCTTGTGATATATATAAAAGATGTCAGTATGACATTGGCAGTCGTGACTTATGTCCCCTGTCTAATAAATATGAAGGATTATATTCCGCTTAAATGCCTAAGATGGTTTACTTAAACTTAGGCAAAACATAATCAAATAAGTTAAATTCTATCTATTGGCTTATATGGTTTAATTGCGCCATGGCTATTTATTCATCAAACTCGACAATTCACTATGTGATTAAACAAATTGTTTCTACTTGGATAGTAACCTTCAAAGCTTCACCATGGCTGACTCCTCTGAAGCTCACCATCATCCAGTTAATCAGAATGATGAAGTAAGACTGAACTTAACAAGAACCGAGTTACAGGCTATGTTAAATACGACCATAAATAACGTTGTGGATCGCGTGCTGAGGGATCACAAACGAAAGGGCAATGATACCCCAATTCAAGGTTGTAAAAAGGGTAAGACCGGTTCAAACTATAACCAGTCCAAGCCAAAGGAGGCTAAACCCGAATGTAAGAATTGCGGGAAAAAGAGGCACTTCAGTAAATGTATATATGAACAGATCAGGGGATGTGGTATCTGTAAAGAGATGAATCACAAGACACATGAATGCAAGAAATTGAAAAACAACCAACAGTCGGGTGAAAAACCCAGATGCAAAATCTGCAAGAAACAGCACTTCGGGAAGTGCAGGTATGGATCGAACTCGCATACACAGTCGAGAAATTTTGCATGTGGGATATGCAAGTCCAAGGGGCATAAGACCTTGGACTGCAAGAAGATGGAGAACGCAACCTGCTATGGTTGCAATGAAATAGGGCACATCAAAACTAATTGCCCTAATAAAACCAAGAAGTCTGGGAAGGATTTGAAGGACAAACAGCAGACCAGTGAAAAGATCAAATGCAAAACCTGTAGGAAATACCACCTCGGGAAATGCAGATATGAATCCCAGTCTCTACCCTGTGGAATCTGCAAGTCCAGGGAGCATAAGACCTTGGATTGCAAGGGATTGGGAGACGCAACCTGCTATGGTTGCAATGGAAAAGGGCACATTAAGACCAACTGCCCTAAATACGCTAAAAAGCTTGAGGGAGATAAGAAGACCAAAGCTGGAAGCTCTCAAATGGATGCTCAGGAGATTGTTCAGGATAACAATGTCATCACAGGTACTTTCTTTACCAGTAACGCTCATGCTAGAGTATTAATTGATTCATGTTCAGATAAGTCTCTCATAGACAATAGATATTGTAAATCATTAAATATGCCTGATAAAACTCTAAGCGTTAAGTATGAAGTAAAATTGGCCGATAGTACCTCAGAGACTAATTCAACAATATTAGATGGATGTTTTATATCCATTAAGAATTACCCTTCTCCGTTGCCCTTGTTCCGTTAATAAGAGGACTCTATATAGTAATAGGTAAGGATTTGTCGTCTTGTGACCAAGCCCATATTGTGGGTGATAAGAAGCAGTTAATTATCAAGACTGTCATTTTGAAGGTTTGCTTCGGATCAGAAGATCCATGCGGCCCGCGTAAGCCCTGGGTGATACCTTACGCGGCCCGCGTCAAAAAATGGTGGAACCGGCCGTCCCCGGAATCGAACCTGGGTCTAGGCCGCACCCTTTCGCGCGCCTAGCCAACCGAGCTAGGTGCCTAGTTGGTGAAAATTTCCAATCCGATTAAATATAAGCACATGTACAATAACTTCTTTACTTCTTACTATAAGTCACCTACTTATCCTTCTTCTGTTAACTAAGTATTAGAATCCAAGATTTTATCTCTATGTTTTAATTACTCATGGCTTGCTTATGTTGACTAAACACTAGAAAGGATGAAGTAGAAACCATTAAGTATATCGGTGGTTATGCTAGAAAGGACATGGTAAGGCATACATCACAGTCATTTGATGGCAATACTCTTAATGAGTAAGGACATTAATGAAATCCTCAAGTAGGATCCTCTTATACATTATGGAACGGTCCAAGTTTTAAGGACCTTATTAGAAAAAAAAAAAAAAACCCTGATATCCGTTTCGCGAAAAAGGGAAAAGACGGAATAAGAATTTTCTGACTCTCGCCATAAAAGTTCTAGACTGTCGACAGGGTGTCGCAAATTTTAATTCATTGGCTAAGATAGTACCCTATTAAAGCACATAATTATTAGTGGTTAGCATTGGCAATAAGAGGGCACATTAAGGTTTAAAAACCTACTCATTAAGAATCCATTATGGATCTACCTCAGCTACCCACGTTATAATGATTAAGAAGTAATCAGTCAAAGTTGAGACTGCCCTAAAGTTATCTAAGATTTTACAGCTAAGTTAGAAGGATTAATAATGGAGGCGTTTAACCCTCCTGTCGAATAATGAGAGACAGCTCATATTGTGAATTTCACCAGATAAACCCTTATTGTGAATTTATTGCTAGAAATTACAAGTGGTTTCTGGTGCTGTTATTTCTCTCACAAGACCATAAACTTAGCAAACTTTTAGAAATTTTTTTCTGTAAGAACCCCGGATATTAAGTGTAAGGTGGAACCTTCGGGCAAATCATATGAACCATTTCTTCTGTTCTTGTCAGAAACCTTTAGGCATAAAATTTTAGAAGTATCCTCTCTCTAAGAGGAAGTACGAAAGCATAAATAGTTGATATCTCTTTAATCTCTATCGATTCCGAATACCAAATGGTATGATAAAAGCGCCATATGAGGATTAGTGTGTCTTAATAAATTTCATAGATTGTTTCCATGCCTGATCAGTATGGAGATTTAATGCATGGGACCATAAAGATATTCCGAGAGGTCATATGGTACTAAAGTCAACTAATGGTATTCAAAGGAAATATCCAGAATGGAATTGTCCAAGTAAATCTTCCCGATTAAGGAGTTCTTGGACTCATAACATAAATGTGTCACTTAATTGACACAAACAATGGTGGATGAATTGGAGTGGGAGATTTGTAAAAATCTCTGTAACCTCCTTGTACCTTGATTATCTTCTCCTAATATTACCCTGTTTACCCCTGAGAGGCAGGTAGAGTTAAGGTTTAAATTCCGTTTAAGGCTGTGTTATTATGAAATCTCCAAGACGGTTAGTACCATCATTGGAAGAATCGAAACCCTGATTAACTAAGTTTAAAATAGAGGGTTCATATAGCCTAACTCAATATCCTGGGAATCCGGTATAATTAATTATGAAAGACGGTTCATTTTGCTTATGCATTATCACCGCAACCTTAATTAGGCATCGATTAAGAATTTGCCATCAGCTGCCCAGGATTGTCGATTTGTTCGACTCATGACAAGGATTAGCTATTCCCTAAACATTAGCTAAGCAGTGGATGGAATAACCATCTCACCTTAAAATAAGCTTTTCTATAATAATTAATATGTAAGTATTAAGGCTACTCCTTTGGAGACCTAGTATAGATGGAATGTTAAATATCTATTATTAGATAGAGAATTGGTAAGTCCAATTATCAAGATCTGAAAGTTGCCTGGGAGACAACAAATAAGATTATACAAATCCATAATTGATTGTAGGTTGCCAGTATACGGCAAGAAATCAAGGAGTTATGAAAATAGCAAACTTCCTAAGTTCTTGTTAAGGAATATGGTTTAACAAAAGATATCACCCAGGAAGGGTGTACCAAATTTGTTAAATTATCAGGCTAGTTAAGCTCTGAATATATGGAAATCATTCGAAGGAAATCGAATGTATCAAGATCAAGTAGCTTGTAAGCTAAAACCTACTTAAGGAGTTTGACGGAGCTCGCAATACATTGCACACTAGTGACTGGAGGATGTGATCCGCCAATAAGTCAAGAAGCACTATCACATAATGATATGCAGAATTTTGAGATAATGAGCATCCTGTATCGATTGAGGATCGACAGGTCAAGAAGCTCCAAAAGGATACATACGCCTAATGTAAGAGCCACTTTGGGAGCTTGGAAAGACTCCAGATATGCTATAAAAGTTAAGTCCCTTATGCGACAAAGAGTACTTCCAGCATTTTAACAAATCTCGAGGTCGAGATTTCTTTTAAGGGGGTGAGGATGTAACACCTCGAAAATTTACGTCCTATAATGTCTTGACACGTGTCATAACCTTTGAACATGTGAAAGAATGTTCTTGAAGGACTAAAGTTGACAAAAAATGAAACTGTGTAAATATAAGGGTTCAAAGTGTCAACAATGAATAAATATACTTTACAATAACCCTACATGATGTTTATAACCTTAAACGAATGGATCATACGAAGCGAATTGTGAAAGAAAGTGAGAGATTACAAACTACAGGGGTTAAATGTGTCAACATGTTAAAGATATACCTCTGAGTGACCTTATAGCAAACCCGAAGCCTTGTAACGATTAATTATGCTCACTAGAATGCACCATAAAAATTTCACCAAGTTTCGTTATCATATGAGAAAGTTATGATAAAATTCGTGTGTGAGGGTTAGAATCGTCAACAATGAAAATTAGGGCTTTTCGGGGGATCACGAAGTTACCCGAGGACTTGACAAAGTGGGTATAAGTATTAAAGCCCTCATATGTCAATATTAAAGGATAAGAATGCTGGAAAACAAGTGAAAACGACCTTTCGGGGGACCAAGGACCAAAACGCAAAACGAAAAAACATGTTAACCTGATCAGATGGGCCACGCGGCCCGCCTCCCATATGTAAAGATCCCACGCGGGCCTCCTGAGACCTGCATATGCGAAAATTAACAGCCAGCTGCCTGTTGTGTTTTTAACCGACTCAAATGCAATTTTATCAATACCGTGGGCTGCCTATAATGGTTTTTAGCTCTAGGAAACACTTGCAAACATCTGGGGACAATCCTAGACATGCATGTCATGATCTTGAACAACTTTGAAAACTATATCAAAGTCTTATGTTTCAACATACAAACACATTTCAACTTCTGATCAATTCTGGAGCATAAGGAACTGATACAAGCCTTCCAAATCATCTATTAGACTTACGTAAGTATCCTTGACCCTTCTAATTTGAGTCTTGATTCGTTTATAGCCTTGAAGTCAAACCGTCGTAATTACGGTTTGACTTAGCGTTAAATCACAAATGGACCAGAGTTTTGTCGAAACGAAAGATGTTACAAGTTGGTAATTATATGAGCAATTAACCCTTAAAAGGGCACTCTTTGATTCCCGTTCTAACTATGTCGTTTGTCGAGTCAAACTTCTTCCGAAAAAGTCAACCGAACCATCAAACATGTAATTAACGATACAGAGGGCGTGTAATCTGTTTTAACATACATATAACTTGAAAATAAGTATAATAACTTGTCTACGCTTGTTTGATTCGACAACTCTCTGTTTTGAACCGATTCGGAGCCGAAAGTCGCATAGTTTGACTTTCTGCTTTGACTTCGATTCTGACCCGGTTTTGATAGGTTTAGACATGCCTTAAAGTTCCATTAGGACCTTGTTACATGTTAGTATAATCCTCTGCGTTTATACTACCCGAATCCTTAACTATCCGACGTTTCCGTTAAATGCCTAAATAATGACCATAATGCCCTTATGACCGTAGAACGAGATTTTTGAAGATTTGAAAGTACAAAAGTCTTTGTTACTGATTATTAAACATGGCTGTAAATTTTCACGTCAATCGGAAGTCTAGATTAGGAGTTATGCTTAATGACGTAATTATAAACACTTTTATTAATTAAACGACGTCATTAGCATAAAGCCTATCTAAACCAAATTTTTGACACCAAAACTTTTACCCACTGATGTTAAATAATATTTTAGGATTTTTGAAGAGTTTTAATTATTTTTAAACTGATCATAAGCTAGGTTTATCGCTTTAATTCGGTAAATACCGAATATGCCCTTTTCGGGTATAAAATGAGTTTTACAAGTTCTTTTGCTACAAATCCAATTGCTACTGATTTTAAATAATAAATGAAGTGTTTTGAGCCTGTTTAAATGATCAGAAAACTTAGAATCCTATTTTTACCTGTACGTCGCTTAAAACAGCTTTATACGCGTATTATACGCATAGTTAGGGTTTGAAACTATTTTGGCATATAAGACTTATAACCAAATGTTATAACCTGTTAAAATAAACCATTTTACTGATTTAATCAGACCCGGATCACAGAAGATAAATTAATTCCTTTTATAATCTTTAAAATGACCAAAATACCCTTACGGGGCTTAATATGAGATTAAACTCGTTTTGGGCATAATGGAAGGTATCCTACTGATATCACAACATATTTAAGGCATGTTAACTTAGGAAACCTGTTTAGGACTCTTATGGTTACCCGTTACGCTTCATAAGCGTTCGGTTCGGTTTATGTAACTAGTTTACATAAACTAGCCGAAACGGGTCAAACCTTATCGGTTTTATCTCAAAATCCAGAGTGTGTATAATATACCCATATTATACAAGTCTCCGAACTTGTCGGGTCTAAATCACATTCTATTCCGGTCTTCTCCTTATCATGCGTTTGAACCGTATCTTCCTTTTGAAAACTAATCGGTCTAAGTCAAGGCTTAATTCAAAGACCCGTTAGGATTCTAATAGGTTATTAAAAACCTTCGTTCCAGATTTAGGAGCCCAGTAAAAGCTATCTGTACTTGCTGATTTGATACGGCTGGGATTGAATTTATATTTAGCTCAGGTAAATACTTTTAACTTATTTCCCTATACGGGCTTGGGGTACGGTATATATAATACCGCTTGGTCGGGCATTGAATCTTTAATTGTATGGTGGTTAAAGTATTGAGATGTTCCGTTTAATTTGTTTTGTTTGCTTAAAGCCTTTGGGGGTTAATGACCGTTGTCCCGGATATCCCTGGCATCATTTTACGAAATGGCCATGACCTTAGCACACAGGTGTAGGCGTACACCTGTCAGTGTCTCATAATTAAAGTGGTGTGTCCATTAATCTTTAACCCGGCTCGATCCGGGCTACTGAACGCATAAGAAACATGTAAATCCTGTACAAGTTTATATATCTAAATAAGTAACCCAAGTTATAAAATATTATTTGTGCCTTGTGCATTCAAATCAATCATTTTTAAAACCTTTTCAAAATGAGTCGGTTGATTGTATTTACCAGTGTAAACTGACGTATTTTCTCACAAAGGCTAAGTGCAGGTACTAATCGGAATTGGCTGGCTACTCCTAGCTTCAATAAAGAGTCTCGCAAGCTTAGATGCCTAAAGTCTGATGAACAGTATTATTTTATAATCGATCCGCCTGTGGATCCTTTACTTCCATTGTAATACTTTGATGTTACACTATTACAGATTGTAATATATTTATCCTTTTGCTTCCGCTGTGCATTTATATATTGTGTTGTTTGACTATGATGTTGCCAACCACGTCACATTACTCCCCTACCGGGCCCACCGGTAACACGTGGAAATTTGGGGTGTGACAGTTAGCTATATTTTATCTCTCGAGACAAACCCAATACAAACTCAAAGACGAACCACTGCCCAACAACAATAGTGGTTCAAATTAAAAGCAGATATTCTACCTTTGTTTATATTAACAGTATTTATATGTAACAGTATTTGGATTGAAAGTATATAAGAGACTAAAGTTGAAAGTAAAAAAAATGTTGAGATTAAATTGCAAAAGATGAAAAGCTTTGGATTGAAAGTAAAAAAAAATTAAAGGGTAAATTGCAAAAGATGAAAACTTTTGAATTAGAAGTAAAAAATCAAATTAATCAAAAGGGTTAAAATACCAAAGATAGAAATTACCAGAGAATGACACGTGTCCAAAAAAGATGAAAACTTTTGAATTAGAAGTGAAAAATCAAATTAATCAAAAGGGTTAAAATACCAAAGATCGAAACTTTAGACTTAAATTGCCAAAGATTGAAACTTTAGAGTTAAAAAAGAAATCAATTAAACAAAAGAGATAAATAGATTTAGCTAAATTGATGTTTAATATTATTATTATTGTTTAATAAAAGAAATAAATAAAAAACTAAGGGTGAGAAATTACTAGAGAATGACACGTGTCAAAAAAGGATTTTTGTTGATTAGTATAGAAAGATGTACTTAAAGACTGATGAGGGCGATCCACTGTTGAGGACAAAGCCCTGTTAAAGACAACCACTTATGTACCTAAAGGCTGATTAACGAAAGGAAAGCCACTGCTCAGTAGCAGTTGTGCTTCAGCAACTACAGCGGATTCAACTTTAGTATTTATGTATCAGTGTTTCTTATGTAACAGTGTTTAGTGTAGCAGTGGTTCATAAAGTTTATCTCTCGAGACAAACCCTATACAAAATTAAATACGAACCACTGCCCAACAACAAAAGTGGTTCAAATTAATCTCAACATGCATCTTAAAAATAGTTAAAATGAAATTTTTTCATGAATTATAAGCATTAAAATGTTTTCAGGCTATCCACTGATAACTTAAAGTCTCCCACTGTTTTCATTGTAATCATTGCAACCACTGTTATTATTCCATTAGTGGCTTCATAAAACAACTGTGTTCCATTACTCATCAGGGGTTGGCTCGTGGACAGTTCATAGCCGTCAGATCTTTTGTAACCGCTGCTACGTCAGCATTCACTTTTTCCCCTATAAAACCCTGATCAAAACCCCCTAAACAGGGTTTTAACTGTCGAATCGAATTCATTTTTCCTTTTTCAAAGCAGTTATCCTCCATTTCTCTCAAAATTCCTCATCGTCCTTCTTCCTCAAATGGCAAAATCACGGTCTTCATCAGTTAAAAGGAAATCCAGTCAAAAGTGCATAGAAATTCGATACAAAGCTCCCCATAACTACTTGGGTCTGTTGACAAAACCAAGTAACACTGAAACGTTCAATTCCGTCATAGATGCCCTTTCGTCTTCAAAGTACAAAACTTTGTTGACTTCTGATGCTCCGATTTACTTGGCAACCCAGAGTGAATTTTGGAAAAATGCAAAACTTGAATATCAAGATAAAACACCCATAGCCATCAATTCCTCGATAAAGAGTGTTGATGTTAAAATCACACCACAAACAATCTCTGAAGTGTTTGAACTCAATGATCTTCAAGGTAAGACTTTTTTTCCCTAAAATAGAGTATCAAATAGATTTTTTAGAAAGAGGGTATGCAAAGCAAATGAATAAAGACACTTTGCAAAAAGGCAGTTTTCCCCTGGCCCAAGGTTTTTGTTTCATACCCTCTTAATATGTGTTTCTAATAAGACCACTGCTTTCAGTGAAATTCCATTAAAGATCCAATACCTGGCATATGCTATCTTGCATGGGGAAAACTTTAACTATTCACATGAGATCTTTGATGACTTGGTAAAAAATGTTGATAGCAAATCATTTTTACTATTTCCAAGGTTTCTAAGCTTTTATTTTCAAAAGAAATTTGGAAAGGATGATGCTCATGTACTCATCCAGGGTGAACATTTTCAAATAAATGGCCTTACACCGTTAACATTTACAAGGCTATCAAAAGTGTCCAAAACACAAGCAGAGGCTCCTAAGCAGACTTTAGCAGCTACCACTGCTCCTCAGGCACCTGCTGCTGAGCCCACTGCTCAAGGTGATCACAGCAACAAAACAACTGCTGTGAAACCCACACCTAACTCCACCAAAAGACCAAGACAAAAGAAAACACAAAAGCCCTCAAACCTAAAACAAAGGCAACTCTGGAAGATGAGATCCCAGAGCAACTGCCGGTGAAAACACAGAAGTCACCAGAAACCACTGCTGCTACTTCCTCACAGCAGATGGTAGAAATATCTCAACCTGAGCCTCAAACTCATCCTGTTTCTTTTCAAAAAGAACAGGTTGTAAGAATAGGGACATAAAATTATGTTGCTCTGGACTCACTTGAATCCATCATCCCTAGCCCACTGCCCAGGGCAAATCCTCTTTCCACTCCCATACTCACTGCCACAATTCCACCACAAACAAAACTTTTGTTGGATGCCCTTGATATAACTCAGATAGCAATCAGTTCCTCTCAACCACCTATCACTGAGAGCATGCCACAGAAAGTGACTGAGTCTGAGCTCCCTATCATTGCTAACCCACCAACAACACCTGAGGAGGTTACACTACAGGATGTACAAGTACTTCCTATCAGTAGTTCAAGTGAAGCAGCTACTACAAGTGTTGAACCCACTGGTTTACACTTGGACAGTAGTTTCATTAATGAGACTTCCTTGAAGGCAATTTCTTCTATGGGAACCTTTCTAAACACTGGTGTGTATCCTGTATTCACTGGTGAGCTTATATTGGTAACCTCTGCTAAGGAAATGAGTCCCCAGTTCCAAGAAAAAGGGGCAACAGGGGATGACTTTTGGGAAAGTCTCCCTCAGTCAACCACTGTTAAAACCACCTCTGGTGGGAAATCAGATAATCCCATTAAATTGGGTGATGGTTTAATGTACCGAGAATTGACGGAGAGGGTTAACAAACTGGATACATCTGTTGCAGAAATCAAAACCATACTGCAACAGTTGGTACAAACACAGCAGGCACCTTTGGGCATTATTTCAACCTCTGCTTCACCAACAAAGAGCAAATGCTGATCAGCAACATGAAATTCAACTTCAAAAGATCAGAAATATCATGGAAGCCAGGTTCAAAGACACCCAGGAAGATATAAAAGCCATGAAGGCTCACTTGCTGAACACCACTGGCACTGCTCCTCCCTCTATCATCTTTGTGGACAATCCACCACCAAATGATGCCAAAAAGGCGGAGAAAATGAGGCAGTTGAAGAAAAAGGGATATGAAGATGGTCTGTACATTGCAGCAGATAATTCAAGTATGCTTGTATACATCCCTTTGCCAGATGGTTCCAAAAACGTTGATGTAACCTTAAATGCCATTGCTAATGCAAAAGTAAGGGTGAAAAAGGATATGGAGGCAAAGGATAAAGGAAGGTTTGAACATGAGAAGATAGTTTTTATGGAGATGAATGAGCAGGGTATTTCTGAGCCAAAGGATCAAGAAAATCCTCAGCCCATAAGAAAGTCTACTAGAAAAGTCATACAACCCAAAACCACACCTCCCAAATCCACAAAACAAACTCCCAAACCTTCCAAAAGCTCCACACATCAATCTTCCAAACCAACAGATGTTAAAACACCTGTTGTATCAACAGTTGTTGCTACTTCAGTGGTTTCAACATCTGTGATCCAAACAACTTCCACCACTACCACTTCAACACACACTACATCCACTGCCTTATGCCCATTACCAAAAATCACTTCACCACCACCAATACCACCTGCCAAAAGGCAAAAGACAACAGTTGACACATCATCTGTGGTAATGGCAACAGTGGTTGAAACACCAGTTGTTTCAACACCTGTTACTCAGACACACACCATCACTACTCAAACACCACAAACAAAACCATCATCACAAAACTCACCACCTGCCTTAAAGCAAAAGACAACTGTTGATACTTCAACAGTTGTAGTGACAACAGTGGTTGAGACACCAGTTGTTTCGACAACTGTTAGTCAATTACCTACCTCTTCTAACAATCCTTCCCAAGCCATAATTCTTTTTGCTCCAAAACCTCAAACAGAAACACCTCTTCCTGAAAATGTGTATACTATAAGAAAAAAGCTTCAAGTGCATGATGATGACATACCAGCACCTGATCCTGTTTCATCTGTACCTTACAAAATCACTGAAGAAACACTAGATAAATGGTCGGAACCGAAATATCTAGGGGGTTTGAATCTGCATAAAAAGGTTAGCTTCCTCTCGATCGATTTAGGTGCAAACGATCTTCTTCTCCGATAACTCTGCAAAAAAGAGCACCGTTAGCCTCGCCAAGGGGAGAAGAGGGTTCTCTCCTTGATCCGACTCCGGTGTGAGAATAAGTATTGGTAATGAAGAAGAAGATGTATTTGAGAAGTGTGTGTAACTTGAATTCATACCTGGGTTGCTTCTCCTATTTATAGCCGGGAGTCGTTTAGGCGGGAAAACCCGTTAGTGAAATGTTGATGGAAGATGCTAACCCCGTAAGCGGTTACATTTCCTTCCATTTAAGTTCTTTGATCCGACGTGAGAGCACACAGATCGTGGTTTAGATCAAAGGCTGGGGATTTGCCACGTGTAATGTGATAAAGTGGAGATTACTCTCCAATTGCATGCCTTCATTGTGATTTCAGGGGTGCCTGTGGTAATGACACATGTCCAGACGGTTATAACCGTCTGGGTGGTGCACAATTGTATTTCTTCTAGAAGATCACTGCTGTAATCTGGTGTGGTATTTTATCGTGTGGAGACCACTGAATAAATAAATCCAAGTCTGGGTAAAATAATATCTAAGTCTAGATATTTTAGGCGGAAGTATTGATCTCAGGATTTTTATCCTTTGCTAATGGGAGAAGGCGCAAGGATTTATGATTTCCTTTGGGCGCGCGACTATAGATTGCTGATTACTTTCTTCCTTTTGTGAGACCAGTGCGCGGCCGCGCAAGGTTAAAAGGTTAAAAGGCAAGGTTATGGTATGGTCCCAAACACTTTGTTATGAGGTTTTTGGGACCTTACCCCTTCAAGTCCCCCCAGTCTAGTGTTGTACTTATGCAAATAAGTGGAGCACTGGACTTATGAGAGGGAAATGCTTTTGGGCGCGAGAAATAAGAAATCTTCTATGAGAATATTGAATTTTGATTTTCGTAAAGATTTTTGAAAATCTTTGACTTCTAATGAGACTGGTACAGTAAATTGAGTGACAACCTGTCATTGTCAGTTGTTTTTTACTGTCCGTGTCTTACACGTGCGCGTGTAAACGCGTGTGTGTCTGATATTTACTTTTTCTGCTGCTTGGGGAACTGTGATATCCGGAACAGTCGCTGTGACGGTTACCGATGTTATTTATTGCGATGAGTATATATAACGTTTGGGTAACATCCACTGTGCAATCATTGTTTTGTTGAAAAACTTTCCCTTCCTTTTTTTCTAAGAAAAAATTCCATCATTCTTCCTCTTATGTCAACCGGAGAACACCAAGAAGATCTTGCTGAAGAAATGTCGACTGAACTTCCACCGTTGAAGTGGCCTAGAGCGTCCTTTGATGGTTTAATTCGGAATCTCAAATTCCCGGAAAACTGGGGTGCTTTATATCCTGAAGAGAGGCAGACAGCGGCGGATGCTCCGGCTGGGTATATTACCCTCTTTTGGGATTTTTTTGTGATGGTAACTTTCGCTTGCCTGTTACTAGATTTTTTCTTGAAATCCTTGGGTTTTACAACCTGCATATCTCCCAACTTCATCCTATTGGCATGGTTAGGGTTCGACATTTCGAATTCGTGTGTCGGACGATGCATGTGGAGCCAACCGTCCCTCGATTTAGGGTTTTTCATCAGATGCATTGTACCCAAGGGTTTTATTCATTTGTTCAGAGGGCTTCTGCAAAGAAGATCCTACATCAACCCCCAAAATCTTTTCATGATTGGAAGCAAAAAATTTTTTTATCAAGGCCGGAGTAATTCCGGTGAGGATGGTTCTCAGGGGGAAAGAAGATGTTCCGATCGAAACCCTTCAGACTCCGGTTGATGAAAACTGGTATCAGGATTTGAAGGATGTACCCAATATTGCGTTGCCGGAGAAAGCTCTTGTCGGAGCCGGCATGAGTTTGAATTGGAAGATGGAGCGTGATGACAAACTCGTATACACGGAGGATGGTCATAGTAAGTTTGGGGTTTTTTCTCTTCTCTCTTCGCTTTTTTTTTTTGACCTGCTCTCTCTTTGAATGTAGTTGTTTCTCTGTATGTTGTTGCCTTCAAGAGGGAAGGCGGAAGAATGGGTACTATCAAGAAGAAACCTGAAGAGGAGCTTTGGTATCATCGTATCGTACGAAATTTTGTTCTTCCGTGGGATGCGGACCTATCTGCTCAACCAGCTGTTGGTGCTGGTAAGTTATATTTGTTTTTGTTTTCCTTTTTGCGCTTTGTGGATAAATTCTTGTTTCGCGCCTTTGTAGGTGAGTTGTTGAATTTGGGCATAGGCCCTGAAAAGAAAAAACGCGCAACTACTTCTACTTATGCGCCGAAGAGAAGTGAGGCTGTTAAAGTTCAACCTTTGAAGGCGAAGAATGTTGGAGAGAAGAAAGGTACGCGCCGTTCCTCTGACTCCAGGTGTGATTATGTGGTGGTTTCTGACTCTTTGGAGGGTCTTACTCCTGCAGTAACTGTTCGAGACCCGAAGCCTGAACCGAGGGATTCTGCTGATCTTCCCCCTTCTAACCCGAATGAGCCTATCGATTTGGATTCTAGTCCCGAGCATTTGGTACATAGGAAGGCTGGTAAAAGGAAGCAAACTGATATTGACGTGGAGGGTCAACCTCCTAAGAAAGTGCAGAGGAAGAAAATTACCAGAAAAGGGAATCTTGATGCCTTTGTTTCAGAATCTGTTCCTGGTAAGTGTCGTTTCTCCTTGTTTCCTTTAAGCGGACTGAATCCTTACAGATTTTTTATTTCTCCAGAAGTTCCTGTTGCCCCCATTCCCACAGAACTACAATCTGTGATAAATGAAGAACTTCCCTCCACTCCTCCGCGTGCTTCTGTTGCTGACCAGTTAGAGTCTACCGAGGTTGCTGGTGATGGTGTGGAGAAAACTGTTGAGACTGAGAAGCCTGTATGTGTTGATACAGATGCTGAAAAGATTGTTGAACCGAGCGTGGTGGATGGCGCTGATAATCCACCAAGCCCTGAAGCTGTTGTTCAAGATTTGGGGAAAAAGCCAGCTGCTGAAAAAACTTCAACTTCTTCCCCCAAAACCTTCTGATGCTATGCCTGAGCGTGGTGAGAAGGTGACGGTTGAAGAGCAAGATTCGTCTGCTGGTATTGGTAAACATTCTCCGATTCGTCCAGAAGAGACTTTGGGGGATTACTACTACCGGACCTACACAGAGAAAGATGCTGTTGATCCTCACGCCCCCGTTTGGAATTTAAAGAAAGGCGATACTTTTTCAGATTGGCGTGTGTGTCAAGATTGGTTGCAGGGGATACTTCCTCCTGGAGAGATCAAGTTTCAGGAAGGTCGATCTTATGAGCAGACTTATCAGTCTTATTTTGCAGAAACTGCTTCTCATGTTTCTACCACTCACCGCATAGTACGTGAGTGGTATAGTATGCATAAGGAGCAGGAATCCTTTATGGTGTCTCAGAAGAAATTTGCCAAAGATGAGAGACGTCTGGCTCAGTTGATGGCTAAATTAGAAGCTGATCAGGCCAAATTTGAGACTGAACGCAAGACTGAAGAATGGTCTGTTGCTGGTTGGAGAAGAAAAGCGGAAGCTAAAGCTGCTCTCCTTTCCGAGGAACGCAAAAATTGGAGAAAAATTTGCGAAAAAGATAATGCTGAGAAAGCAAACCTTCGTAACATTATTAATAACCTCAAGGTTGAGGTTGAAAAATTGAAGAATCAGGATGCGGAGGTAGAAAAATTAAAGAAGGAGAAAGCTGATATAGAAACTGCGCTGGCGGAGGCGCGTTCTCATAGGGAACGTAGTGAGCAACGGGAGGTACAAGCTTTCGCCACTCTTGCCCTTAGAGATAAAGAGTTAGAGGAACTTACTGCTTTGGTTTCTGATCAGGAACAATTAAAGAAGGATTTGGAGCTTGCGCATTCCGAGAATACTGAAACCTCCCGCCGTTTGGCTGAGGTTGAAGAGAAGCTAGAAAATTCAGAAACGGCGCGGGTCACAGCGGAAAGCGAGCTTGAACCTTTAAAGAATGATATGGCCTGGTTGAAAGATCACGGGATTGCCTGTGTAAGTTTCTTTTCTCTTTTTGTTGTGGGATCATATATGTGCTTTTTTTATACACATTTTTGCTTGATTTCACAGGTTGCGGAATCTGTGTTAAACTCTGAAGAGCTGGATAAAACTGTTGCTAATCTAATGGTTGCTGCGCGACGAGATGGGTATGCGCAAGGTTATGCGGAATGTTCCCAGCATGTGAATAGTGCGTTGAAGGTTAACTGGGATGATAGCAAGTCTGCAACCTTTGGCGTAAATACTGCCGCCGCGCTTGCTTCCATGAAAACAGAGTTTAACAATCTGCAACTTCCGGTCATGGAACTAATAAATGTGGCGCTGCAATCGGACGATCACGTGGCGCAACTTAAAGAAATCTTTCCGGATGAGGGTGAAGATTTAGAGTAGTTTGAAATTGTATTGAACAATTTTTTATGTAATATTCGGGATGTAAATCCCTATTTTGATGGTGTGCAGTTGCGCAGGTATCTTAAACACTGCCGTGTTTGAAAATCTTCAGGGCGTATCTGTACGCTGAAAATAACATGTTTCTATTTGTTTTGTTTAATGACTTTACAATATTTTGCATGAGTACAATTTGCTTTTATTGAGTAAGGCGAATGAAGTTGGTATAAAGCTCATGTGTGATTTTATGGTCGTTCGTGACGTGATCACTGACCGCGCATGTAGCTTGTTTTATACTACCATAATGTTTTTGCGCTTACTAAAAAGAAATTGCATGCACTTTGTGAACACAAAAATAATAGAAACTTTGCAATTTTATTCATGGATAGAGCACAGAGGCTTTACAAAGTTTTGCTAATAATTATATGGAACTTAACTTACTCTCTGATATTTCCGCCGTTGTTGATGGATCATGTCTTTTCCGCCGCCGTTTGCTTGGGCCTTCCTCTCCCCGGGTTATCTGCTTAATCTCTTTGCGCACATTTTGGAGTAAATGCGTGAGTTCACCGCTCTTGAGGGCTTTCTCTATTTCTGTGCGCAGAGAGATGCAGTTGTTAGTGGTATGCCCGTTGTCTTTATGATATTCGCAGTACTGCGCCGGGTCTTGTCCACGTTTACTTTTCATTGGGATCGGAGTTTTGAATTGATAGTCTTCAGTACTTAGAACCTCTGTCGGGGTCTTTGTTAGGGGAGTCCACTGCCTCTCCCTATTTTCTTGTTTGTTCTCCCTTTGCACGGAGAGTTTGTTGATTGTTGTGCGAGCATCTTCAGACGATCGACTTCCTGATCCAGACTCGCGCCATGACTTCTTAAACCTTCTTTCGCCGGTTGAGCTTAAGTCTGCGGGCCTATTGTGTGGTGGTGGTGGCCTGTTTGTAGTGAGGTTCTTCTCAGTTTGCGCGTAAACTTTGGACGCCGCCATTATCTTTTCCCAACTTGTTGGAAGGCCCTCTGTTCCAGATAAGACTTTAACCATGTCATCACACCTAACCGCGTACTTGAATTGAGCACGGATTAGTTGTTCATGAACACCGCCAATCTCCAACACTTCTTTATTGTATGTAGTGATGAAATCCTCTAGATTTTCGTCATCACGGCGCCATATGTTCATGACGTCGGAAGTGTCTCGAATGGAACGCCGTTGCTGGCTGAAGAGTGTTAAAAACTTTTCACGCAGATCTTTCCACGACTCGATCTGTCCAGTTGGTAGGTTATCAAACCAGATTCGCGCTGGGCTAGTTAATGTTTGTACAAACAGATGACACCATAGCGGAAGAGTCCAACCCCCAACCAAACCCGCGCTGGTAAACACTCTCAGATGATCATCAGGGTCAGCTAACCCATTGAATTTCCCTATGTTAGATAGTAATTTGGCCTTCTCCAATGGAGCTAGAGCTATCTCCAGTATGAACTTTGAGTTTTCCGCTGCTTCTGCAGGGCGGTAAACTAAGTCATAGTTGTGTTCTGCCTCAGGGTTATAAACCGCTCGAGGTCTGCATTTGTTATAGTTTGGCTGCAGTCGATTGAACACACTGGCGTTTGCACTCAAACGGTATGTTGGATCAGATTCATCGGTGTGGGTGTCCCGTTGGGAACCCAACCTATCATGAACCGATTGTCTTCGACGAGGGTGTGGTTCACCGTGGTGTTGTCTCCGGTAACTGCCTGACTGAATGTACTCACGTTGTGACGTGGATCTGGCATGAACTTCTGTATCTTCATAAGTTGATTCTTCTCGTTGGGAGGCATGAGCACGAGATCCTGGTCTCCGTGATTGGGTCAGGGGAGCAGTTTGAGCACACAGTTGTGTGTATACTGCGTTTAATGCTCCTTGACACCGGACATACCATGATATTGGAGTTTCTCCTGGTGGTAAAATTGATTGAGCAGGGTTTACTGGTAACATTCCTGGACTGACAGGATCATTTGCTTGATTGGATTGAACCTCGTTATCGTCCGATGCATCCTCCAGGATTCCTTCTACTTGTAAATTGTTTCCGACGTTTGGTCGAGGACCAGGTTGCCGGTGAGATGACGAATTTTCTGCCATGTGTAAAAATGAAAAGAACTAAATCGAAACGAGATGAAAACTGGAAAAAACAGAGGAATCGGTGGGCGCCAATGAAGAAACACTAGATAAATGGTCGGAACCGAAATATCTAGGGGGTTTGAATCCGCATAAAAAGGTTAGCTTCCTCTCGATCGATTTAGGTGCAAATGATCTTCTTCTCCGATAACTCTGCAAAAAAGAGCACCGTTAGCCTCGCCAAGGGGAGAAGAGGGTTCTCTCCTTGACCCGACTCCGGTGTGAGAATAAGTATTGGTAATGAAGAAGAAGATATATTTGAGAAGTGTGTGTAACTTGAATTCATACCTGGGTTGCTTCTCCTATTTATAGCCGGGAGTTGTTTAAGCGGGAAAACCCGTTAGTGAAATGTTGACGGAAGATGCTAACCCCGTAAGCGGTTACATTTCCTTCCGTTTAAGTTCTTTGATCCGATGTGAGAGCACACGGATCGTGGTTTAGATCAAAGGCTGGGGATTTGCCACATGTAATGTGATAAAGTGGAGATTACTCTCCAATTGCATGCCTTCATTGTGATTTCAGGGGTGCCTGTGGTAATGACACGTGTCCAGACGGTTATAACCGTCTGGGTGGTGCACGATTGTATTTCTTCTAGAAGATCACTGCTGTAATCTGGTGTGGTATTTTATCGTGTGGAGACCACTGAATAAATAAATCCAAGTTTGGGTAAAATAATATCTAAGTCTAGATATTTTAGGCGGAAGTATTGATCTCAGGATTTTTATCCTTTGCTAATGGGAGAAGGCGCAAGGATTTATGATTTCCTTTGGGCGCGCGACTATAGATTGCTGATTACTTTCTTCCTTTTGTGAGACCAGTGCGCGGCCGCGCAAGGTTAAAAGGTTAAAAGGCAAGGTTATGGTATGGTCCCAAACACTTTGTTATGAGGTTTTTGGGACCTTACCCCTTCAATCACCAAACCTGAATCTTTCATTCCTCCAAAATTGGTCAATCCAATCAAAGATCCAATAGCTCTTCAAGGATATGACTCTGCAGATACTACCCCAGCAGCTGCCAGTTATCCACTGGAACTCCATGCAGTAAAGAATGAAATGTGGCAGTTCTACACAGTGGATGATCCTTCAAAAAGGAAATTCCCTTCTTTGCTTGGTTTTAGAAATCCAAAAAACATGGATGGATATCTAAAACTAAAAGCTAGACAAGCTGAAATAAGAGCTAGGGTTGAATGCCAAGGAGAAAATGACAATGTGGTTTCAAGTCATTATCAGTTTTTACTCACCAAAGTCAAGCTCATGGAAGACTATGCTAGAGATTTGAGTAAAGAAATGTCAAATTTACCACCAGAACCTGGCCTACAAAAAGATGTGAGAAAAGACATTCTGGCACTAATCATGAGTGAGAAGTTCTACCCTACCAAGGAAGAACAATTCCAAGATTGGCCACTTGTTGGTCTCAAGACAGAACTCAATAGAATTGAAAGAGTAAAAAGAGATCCAAGCATGAAAAGGTCAGCACCAAACTGGCGTAAATACAAAAAGGCTATTGATGATCTTACCTTGGAGTATAAAAGAAAGAAACAAGAGTTGGTTGATGCAAAGGTTGGAACTGCTAAGGCCATAGCAAAATGGACAAAGCAGTACACTGATGAAGCTTATGAAAGGCTTAGAAAAAGGAGGGAAACAGATCCTAGCCTTCCAAAGAAGCCTGATTACAAAACTATTAACATGTCAAAGAAGCAGGTCCATAATTCTGAACCACTGTTCACATCATCAGATACCTCTATCATTATGTTAAACCAAAGAAAGAGGCAAAAGTTGACTGATGCAGAAGAGAAAGAGCAAGAAGCTGTATATTTTAAAGAGGCTATCAAGACAATGGCACTTGAAGATGACAGCTCAGCAAAGCTTCAACATACATTGGAATCCAAGCACTGATGAAGCATAAAAATTGAAGCTCAAACTACTGATGGGATCCAAGCATTGTTGAAGATCAAAGCATTGTCATTCAAGGTCTGATCACCCTCTGAAGATAGCACTGATCCTCAACATCAGTGCTTAGATTACAACAGTGGAATGAAGAATCAGTGTTTATGTATTAGTAGTTTGAATATAATCAGTGTCTGTTGTTATAGATTCAGTGTTTATGTTCAACATCTGATTTACTTTTGGTCAACATCTGTTTGAATTTTGGTCAACATCTTATTTCGTAAAGAAGTACAAAAACAAACATTTTTACAAAATCCCAAATCACCCTATCATGTAAATGCATTGAAGTAAAAGTGGAAATGATATTATTCATGTGGTCCTGTTGTGCTTTTGTTTGACCTCTAATTTGTGACAACCCTCCAAATTCAGGTACTGTACAAATTAATTAATCTTAATTATGTGCTTAATGATTGTGCTTGATTACAAATGATAATTTAAACTGCTCTATGATTCTATATCATATATACATGCATCACATTTTATACAGTCACTCCATTCATTACGCACCTCCATTAGTGACATACTTGATGCAATCAGCACAGTTGACACACTGAACGGTTGATTCAGAAATAATGCTGACAATGCCAGCACTTAGACAGACAATATTATTATGGCCAGTATGAGCCAGGGATAGAGTACTACACTGGTTTGTAGTGTAGGGAAGTGAGGACCAAAAGACTGCGTCATTAGGTGATAGATATAGTGCCGGGAAGTGCCTAAAACATGCGTTAAATATAGAATTCTGCATTCTTTTATAAAATTCAGCATTTTATTATACCAATAGAATACATAAATATGGCAGAGTGGTCCTGTATACTTTCCTAAGTGCCAGGAATGATTTCGTTACAAAAGGATGCATAAAAGACACTATACGGTACAATTAAACGCTTTAACGGAACGATACGTAACCGAACAACCAGACAATACCCGAGACACGAAAGTATTGTCAGAAATATTATTTTATCTTTCTTAATTAATTTCGGTCACAAAAATACCCATGCGCCATGTAAACATGACATACACCCACTATACTTGGAAATACCCTTAACCTTCTAATTTAATACCTATTAGTTAACAAAAATTTTCACTTTACCCCCCCCCCCAACCGAAAATCTGCCATGATCACCTAAAATATTTTGTTTAGATTATGTGTAAAGGTGATCTTGGTTCTATTGGCCAAAAATCTTACAAATTATGACCCTAGATTCTAGAATGCATGTTTCCAAGATATGCTCATCATTTCCTCTAAACCCACACTCAACCTCTCTCCTCCTCCTATTTTCGGCTCACACCCCCCCCCTCTCTCCATAACCGAAAATCACCACCACCATTACTTACACACCTTAATCTTCTTCATACAAGTCCCTCTCCAAGCTTGAAGAACATTCAAAGTAGTTACAAGTTGAAGGATTCACAAAGAAGCTTTGTTCAAGTCTCTAGCACCACCATCTCCATCATCTTTGCCCTAAGATTGTTACCCTAGCCTTGTGCTAGTAGTGAGTCCCTTCACACCTTTGTTCCATCTTGTTCTTGTTATGTTTTGTTTAAATGTTCATGGCACACTAATGCTAAAACACTAAAAAGATGAACTTGAAATTCTGCATAGAAACCATAGATAAAAAGTTTGTTTGAAGTTGAAATCTGGTTGGTTTGAGTTTGGTAAATGCATGCATGGTGTTTGAACATTAAATCATCGATAAACCATGGTTAGGACCTTTGTTGATGCGTTTTTAGTAGCTTCTACAATAAAAACAGCTTGCTGATTGAGATTTTCCAGCCCCTTCAACAGGCTGTAACTGGTTCGTTTTTAATCGAAAAACTGAATTTCTGGAGTCTAAATTGTGTAATTTTGAATATCTGAACAAATGGCACCGGAATCGTGATTTTTCGAGGTCGCTTACTATTTTTAAGGAATTATTTTAAGACAGCAGCTTAAGCTGAAATTTTCCTGCTGAAAAAGTGTGTCGTAGTCGGAGTCAAAACTTGAAACCTGAGCAGAATCGGCTCATGGGATTTTTACTGAAGATAGTCACTGTTGTTCCCGTGACCCTCCAACTGGAAGTTCGTCGATCGGACTTACGATTGATTTTTAGTGAATTTTTCCGTAAAACTGCAATCAGAAAGTAACAAATCTGATTGCATTCGGGTAAAAGAATTTTTATATAAAATTGGTAATGAACTGGTCTCCGAAATTTTTACACAATAAATTTTGGATTATATATGACATTCTGTAAAAATTTGAGAATTTTTGGAAAAGGATAACTATTTTATTTTAATGCTCGAAAACAGTCCAGTCTTGTTTAATAAAGCTGAAAAGACGTAAGTAGTGTATTGCATGTATGATTGTCGGGTTGGTTTTGTGGGAACACTCTACGGGATTTATATAAAAGAAATTGATATGGTCTTAAGCATGGGCACCTCTATTTACAAAGGAGACTATGGCGAAATTTTCCGAAACTTCTAACACTTAGTAAATATTTGCTTTCTAAGACTAAAATTTACTAGAACATCGAACGAACAAATATTTATCACGCGGAACAATATAAGTAACGCAACTCAAAATACTAAACTCTAAGCCAAGGCACGGCCCGTTCCTCTAATAGACATTAGTATGTGTAGGTTGCTGTGTAGAAGACAGAGTTTGAGATTCGGTACAAGACGCACTACAGTGAGTTCATGTCCCCCTTTTCTCTTAACAGTTTTCAGTTTTATACTTCGGGGGTGAAATACATGTTACAATTATTACAGACTTTTTCAGACATTTACAGACATTTATTTACATGGTATGTTTAGCTAGGGAATTTACTTCTAGATCACGTGAATGGATAGGCTATTATCGTAAGACCATTAATCCTTTTATAAGGACCGAGAGGCATGAGTGATAGATCTATTGGGTGTTGCGAGCCCCACACATGGGCCAGCGTGTGGCTGCATGTGGTGACTATGTCGTTCCGCCGGAAGGACCGGTACAAAATACGCGTTACAGGTTTGAGTGCTACCTAGGCCATGTCACTTATTAATGTATTAGCTACACATTAATTGATCTACTTTTCTTCTTCCTTATTGCTACATACCAATGACATACATTTGTACAGACACATTAACGATTTATACAGACTCACTACACATGAACTCGCTCAACTTTTGTTGATTTTTTCAAATTACATATATTTCAGGAAATTAAGTATGGATCTGGCGGGCGTTGGAGTTTCAAGTCATGTTAAGTATAAAGATGTCATCCATGGTCTTGGGGTTTGGCTAGCGTGTCTTAATCCTGGACGAGACATGTCTTCCAAACTTTGATTACAACTAATATCTTTTGACGAGTCCTTAGCGAACTCTTACACAATTCATATGCTTTGTAAAACTTAAATTTGAAGTCTACGTTTTAGACAATGTTATTATGTTTTTAACTGTTTTTATGGATGACAAATCTTTGGTTTTATCATATAGTTGTTTGATATGGTTGAATGCAATGATAACAAGTAAGTCACACCAAAATCACGCTTCCGCAAAAGTCAGGGTGTGACAGCTTGGTATCAGAGCTTCGATCGTAGCGAACTAGGATTCTTTCTCGAGTCTAGACTACGATCATTAGGGCTCTCACAAAAACATTTTACAACATGTTTTCATTGCATACACTAAACGTCCAGATCCAGGAAAACACACATTTTGCAAACAAAAAGGCACAAATACACATTTCAAACTTATATTTATAATTAAGTCTTAGAGGCTGAGGGAGAATCAGTCTTAGAGGCTGAGGGATGATTAGTCTTAGAGCCTGGGAGGTTGGTCTTAGAGACCAGGGATTTAGTCTTAGAGACTGGGAGGATGGTCTTAGAGACCAGGGATTTAGTCTTAAAGACTGGGAGGATGGTCTTAGAGACCAGGGAGTTAGTCCGAGAAACTAGGGAATCTAGTCTGGGAGATAGGGTAGGATAGTCTGTGATATCTACATTGATGATTACTTGCTTACATTGATTGTGGCTACATGCCTTCATTTGTACTACATACATGCTAAATGGCTAATTATCGATAAACACGCATATGTGGTAGTGGTTTGCATACACTAATTGTGAGTAATTACTATGGATATACAAGCTACACACCGGCACACATGTCACTCTATTTAGAGAACGAGTTATCAGACATTGATAACCCTACGACCACCGCCACAGATAATGAGACTACAACTGCGGCAGAGACATTTACGTCGGACACTGAGAGTGATCCTGATATGCTGACTAAGGACGAGGACGACTTCCAACAGTCCGCGCTACCAGATTTTGGTGATACTTTATCCTTACTGATGGTTTCTCTGACAAGAATCTTTCTGTCGCTCTTGTTTCAATCCATAGCCACTCTACCACTGGTCATCCCGATGGTGGGCACACAAAGACTCCGATCCTCGATGATGCGCCTCATGTGGACATTTCTATTGAAGGTTGGCTACCTGACAAACAATTTATGACGACGTTGACATGTTTTATCAATGGTCCTCCTGCAGACGTCCATGATGATAGAAGATTAAACGAGAACACTGCTGCAAATTTCACTTCTTAAGACCCCTGTTAACAAGCTACCTTCTGATTCTAGCATGCATTCAGACTCCTTTGAGTCTGTGATATCTACAACTTTACAAACAGCTGGATTACAGCTTTCTACTACTGACCCAGACGACAACGCCGTTATGACTACTGCACTAACACCTGCTCGAGGCACCACACCGTTACACTACCCAGAATCTACCCCTGATGACTAGCTTCTGCACTTGTGAGGGACAGTTTGATGTTGCACCTGCTGAACCCGCACCTTTGCTTGACCATGACCATGTTTCTTTTGATTTACCAGGCAGGGCATCCCTTATATCTGACCCAGTACCTGCACAGATGATATCCTTATTGGTGGAAACGTATGTTCCTGCACCGTCAACCGCTGACGTTGCCCTTATAAAAGACCGACGTCCATTGCGCCAACATGCCTATCGCTTTCATTCAAGACATACCCGCACCACAGGAAGACACTCTAGGCTAGCAACCGCGTAACGATCCCAATGGCTACAGCAGCATTTTCACAAGTCGCACCGGTTGCTACATTCACCCCTACAACGCTAGACAAGCCATTTTGATGGTTCCTATGCTACATTATGTTGATTTTAGACCCTTGTCATCCCACACATTATGGAGGCTACACACGGAATAAGTGCTCCTGAAACGACAGCTACAGTTTGAGGATATAAGTCGCAAAGTTTTGGAGCTTGAGTTGACACCACAACCTTCACCCTGTTTATTGCCAGTATACTTTAATCCTTCATAATTATCAAAGACTTCTTTTACACTCTCATCTGCTGCGATAACACCTTTCCCAGGTTTTTCTTTTGATGCTCGTTCCTGTACTATTGAGCGGCAAATTAGTTGATTACTTCGACGTATATACAAGTTCGCGAAGGAGTTCACGCACATTAACATTTTGCTTTCTTTCCTCCTCCACCTCAATCACCAGTGTAGTTGGTTTCTGGATTTATGTGGATTACATTACACTTGGGTAAAGACACTAATGATAAGCCGGGATGGCAGAGACTTTTGAAGACCACTTTTGACTACGTAATTTTGATACACTAATACACTTGTTGGGCAAGTGAAGAGTGACCCTGTGTCCCTTCTGATGTGATAAATTTTGTAAGACACAGGGATTGTGGCCGGAGGATAACGGAAGCCCTATTCATCTTTAAACATGCGACAATACTTATGACTAATAACTAATGAAAAACTCAGTCGCTATATTCCCACTAAGCACGCTGTTGATCCGCATATTTATACTATAACTATAATGCTACATGCTTACTTGCTACGTTCCTATTTACAAGTTGTGCAATAATTGCGATGATAGATGATTGAATGTTATAACGTCTGCGTATATACATATATGTAATACACCTCTGAGGTCTTATTTGTCAAATAAGAGGCTCGTGTGCTCGTGCCCTTAACAAGACCTGACCTAACCGACTTTCTCCTAGGAAGATGTCGACTCAAGGGAACACCAACACCAACAACCCTCTGCCGACGACATAGGCGGAATTTCAAGAACGCATCTTACAGGTCATCGCACAGTACGAGGCCTTCGCTCCGAGCGCAGTGGAGGTATCTCAGGAAATAACCCACCCAACGGCTGCACCTACAAGCAGTTCTTGGGCTGCCAGCCCCTACATTTCGACGGCACTGGGGGTGCCGTAGCCTTCGTGCGCTGGGTTGAGAAGACGGACTTTGTTTTGCGTGCGAGCAAATGCGCCCCAGAGCATCAAGTCACGTACATTTCCGGACTATTCCAAGATGGGGCTCTGTCATGGTGGAAACTCCAGGTTCAAATGATGGGCGAGATTGCTGCGTATGCTTTATCATGGGATGAGCTGAAAGAGTTAATGCAGAAAAAGTACTGTTCGAGAACAGAAAGCCAGAAGGTGGAAACTGAGTTCTGGAACTTGAAGATGGAAGGTCCAAAAATATATGAGTACGTGGAGAAGTTCCAAGTTCTGTCACGCATCGTTCCCTACATGGTAGATCCAGAGTTTAAGAAGATTGAGCGTTTCATTTGGGGATTGGCACCCCAAATCATGAGCATGGTGACGACATCAAAACCTGCAACAATCGCTGAGGCCATCAATCTAAGTGTGGCCTTGACTGAAGAGGCCATCAGGATGAACAAATTTTCAACCTCTGAGGAGAAGAAGGAGACTCATGTGGAGTCATCTGGGGACAACAAGAGAAAGTTTGCAAATTTCAAACAGGGTACTCAGACGAATAGCAACAACAAGACCAAAAAGAGAAAAGAGTACATGGGTAAACTACCTAAATGCGATAATTGCCGACGTCATCATACCGGGCGATGTAAAAATGGGAAGTGTGACAACTGTGGCAAAGTGGGACACAACAGGGAAACGTGTTGGCGTGAGACGAAGCGTGGAAAGAAAGGAAAGGGGAAAGATAAGGGATGTTATACCTGCGGGGACATGAGGCACTATAGGAAAGATTGCCCAAGGGAGATTAAGCAAAATCATGGGAAAGATGTCTAACACCGGAGCCAGGGAAGCATGCCAGGAATCCAAGCATAGATATCAGTACGTCCCATATTACTCAACATTATGCATCCGTGCTGCTAGATATTGTTGCAAATTTTAGCCTCGCATCTCTAGAAGTTGAGAGTATGCTTGGTTTAGTAACAAGTAAATAATCCGCACACGATAGTACTAGCTAACGGAAAACTAGTGGAAGCCATAAAGTGATTGGAATCGATAGAATAGAACCCTGAGAACATAAGTTTATGCTTGATCTTCTGCCAGTAAATTGGGAGACTTCAACAAGGTAGTTGGAGGGATTGGTTGACAAATGATCAATAGGAGATTGATAACCGCACCACGATGGCGACGAAGAAGCGATCCAGACTCACGAAGCAGGATACGCCTTTGCAAATTGCAAAATTGCTTGAAGGCACGAAGAATATTGCATAAAGGATGTGTTGCATTCTTGGCTCATGTCGGGGACAGGAGGAGCCGAAGAATGAAGCCGTGAAGATATTCTCATGATGAGGAGATATCCTAAGGTCTTCCTCGAAAACTTGCCAGGGTTATCTCCTCAACGATTAGTCGAGTTGCGCGTCTATTTGATTCCAGGCGTCGGCCCTGTAGTCGATGTATCTTAGCGACTTACATCTTCGGAGATGCAAGGATTGGCAGTGTAGTTTCAGTAGTAAATGGAGAAGGAAGATAACAGACCAAATTCCCTTTTGGGTAACCTCAGTTCCGCTCATCAAGAAAAAGGGACGATGACTTTCAAATGATCGGAAATCGGGCGAGCTAGCCAACCAGGGTCGGTGGCTCTTGCTAAGGATTGACGAATTACTTATTTGACTAACTGTGAGGGTCCGACTACCATTACACGACGGATCGACGATCGAGTGTCATTGGCGGTAAATTCAGTGAGGAGGTATTTCGAGGAAAAATTATGGGACAATGACTTGTTCTTAGACGTACACAAAAATAGTGCTTCCTACACAATGCCCAAACCAGTCTACACGGGATACGAAATCTGGAGGATTTAGAAAACATATATTTAGGACCTTTGAGAACCCAGGACCAAACTCGTAAGAGCTTTTACTTACTCCCCTTAATGGTAGTGCATCACATTAATTTTCTTGCTGAGAGCAAACCCACATCTGCTTCGATAGCTGGTCATTTCATCACTTTAGCAGATACTTGTTGTTCCTTTCTAGGAAACTTACTTGACATACATGCATCATGCTATGCATGTGCTTTCGTTTTGAATAAACACTTCATTGGAATTTACATATCATTTTGCTAAACCTAATTACTAATTCTTGATCCGAGTGACCTACATTATTGAAACTGTTGACTCCTTGCTATCAAGTCAACACACTCTCTTGAAACTTCGTTGATCGCAAATTTTATTCATGGTTTATTTTTGCTACCATGCCAAGAATTCCTTTGTTGATTCATACGTTTATTATCGGGTTACGCTGAAACTAAGTCAATTGCTTGAACTTATCCACTTTGCATATTCAGTTTCCAACGCCATATGATGTATTGGGAGCATCATATTCAAATATTTTTGCAAAGATTCCTTCATTACGAGTCATAGTAGATTCGGTTGGTCTACGACTCCACTAAATCGGTTAATTGGTCTCGATGCCTTGCGGTTATACTTTCACGGAATTGAAGCTTGCGCTAATTTGATTACTCACTACGTACGCGAAATTCAATTCCCTATTTGGTTGTTAACAATCCATTTTGGATCTTCACGATCAAAGCGGTCTCAACGCAGTTGTGTGTTAAGGCAACGGTACATATATCCATTTCATAAGCACAATGTACCTCCTAACGATACTTTCATTGTCAATCAAATACCTTGCCATACTTAATGCTTTTCACCTTCAATCAAAAGCAGTGGCTTTTTGATGTTCCGTATTTAACTAAAAACTTTGTGACATTGGGTAGATCAAATCTTCAGATTGTCTCGATACACTATCATTTGATTTCAGGCACGGTGAACTTGTTCAGTCACCATTATTATTGAATCTCGTCATTTCGGCACCTTGTGGTGTTACTAGCTTGTGCTAATTATGGTCAACTGTTTCACAAAACTACATATACTCTTGTTTGACTTGTCATTTAAACATTTCTGATGCAACTACAAATTTAGACAACGATACACCAGATTCGCTTGTACTTCATTCGGTGTATTTTCGCAATTCGAGAATGTCAACACACAAATCCTTATCATTTACTTATTCGTCTGTTGGCGGGTCACTTTCATCTCCAAGTTGTTGATTTCGAGTTCATATAGCGGATGCTATGGTTTGTGAAAATTTGCATACTATGACCAATCATTTGAAAACTCTACTGGACAAAACTCCTCTTTCGTGGAACACTGCAAACTGGATTACACTAGACTATACGTCAAATGCGTACTGTACCCTTGACATTAAATGCTATAAGCACATACCTGTTAACTATTGGAATTGTGATGTTATGTATATATATTCTAGACTCACTTGATGTGAATAAGGTTTGAGTTGGTTTGATGATTATCAACCTCGGTACTATTCATACATACATGCCTAACGATACCCTAAGGAATTAGGAATTAAGGTAGTACAAATTTCGAGGACGAAATTTTCTTAACGGGGGGAGAATGTGACAACCCTTAGAAAAAGGAGGGAAACAGATCCTAGCCTTCCAAAGAAGCCTGATTACAAAACTATTAACATGTCAAAGAAGCAGGTCCATAATTCTGAACCACTGTTCACATCATCAGATACCTCTATCATTATGTTAAACCAAAGAAAGAGGCAAAAGTTGACTGATGCAGAAGAGAAAGAGCAAGAAGCTGTATATTTTAAAGAGGCTATCAAGACAATGGCACTTGAAGATGACAGCTCAGCAAAGCTTCAACATACATTGGAATCCAAGCACTGATGAAGCATAAAAATTGAAGCTCAAACTACTGATGGGATCCAAGCATTGTTGAAGATCAAAGCATTGTCATTCAAGGTCTGATCACCCTCTGAAGATAGCACTGATCCTCAACATCAGTGCTTAGATTACAACAGTGGAATGAAGAATCAGTGTTTATGTATCAGTAGTTTGAATATAATCAGTGTCTGTAGTGTCTGTTGTTATAGATTCAGTGTTTATGTTCAACATCTGATTTACTTTTGGTCAACATCTGTTTGAATTTTGGTCAACATCTTATTTCGTAAAGAAGTACAAAAACAAACATTTTTACAAAATCCCAAATCACCCTATCATGTAAATGCATTGAAGTAAAAGTGGAAATGATATTATTCATGTGGTCCTGTTGTGCTTTTGTTTGACCTCTAATTTGTGATAACCCTCCAAATTCAGGTACTGTACAAATTAATTAATCTTAATTATGTGCTTAATGACTGTGCTTGATTACAAATGATAATTTAAACTGCTCTATGATTCTATATCATATATACATGCATCACATTTTATACAGTCACTCCATTCATTACGCACCTCCATTAGTGACATACTTGATGCAATCAGCACAGTTGACACACTGAACGGTTGATTCAGAAATAATGTTGACAATGCCAGCACTTAGACAGACAATATTATTATGGCCAGTATGAGCCAGGGATAGAGTACTACACTGGTTTGTAGTGTAGGGAAGTAAGGACCAAAAGACTGCGTCATTAGGTGATAGATATAGTGTCGGGAAGTGCCTAAAACATGCGTTAAATATAGAATTCTGCATTCTTTTATAAAATTCAGCATTTTATTATACCAATAGAATACACAAATATGGCAGAGTGGTCATGTATACTTTCCTAAGTGCCAGGAATGATTTCGTTACAAAAGGATGCATAAAAGACACTATACGGTACAATTAAACGCTTTAACGGAACGATACGTAACCGAACAACCAGACAATACCCGAGACACGAAAGTATTGTCAGAAATATTATTTTATCTTTCTTAATTAATTTCGGTCACAAAAATACCCATACGCCATGTAAACATGACATACACCCACTATACTTGGAAATATCCTTAACCTTCTAATTTAATACCTATTAGTTAACAAAAATTTTCACTTTACCCCCCCCCAACCGAAAATCTGCCATGATCACCTAAAATATTTTGTTTAGATTATGTGTAAAGGTGATCTTGGTTCTATTGGCCAAAAATCTTACAAATTATGACCCTAGATTCTAGAATGCATGTTTCCAAGATATGCTCATCATTTCCTCTAAACCCACACTCAACCTCTCTCCTCCTCCTCCTATTTTCGGCTCACACCCCCCCCCCCCCCTCTCTCCATAACCGAAAATCACCACCACCATTACTTACACACCTTAATCTTCTTCATACAAGTCCCTCTCCAAGCTTGAAGAACATTCAAAGTAGTTACAAGTTGAAGGATTCACAAAGAAGCTTTGTTCAAGTCTCTAGCACCACCATCTCCATCATCTTTGCCCTAAGATTGTTACCCTAGCCTTGTGCTAGTAGTGAGTCCCTTCACACCTTTGTTCCATCTTGTTCTTGTTATGTTTTGTTTAAATGTTCATGGCACACTAATGCTAAAACACTAAAAAGATGAACTTGAAATTCTGCATAGAAACCATAGATAAAAAGTTTGTTTGAAGTTGAAATCTGGTTGGTTTGAGTTTGGTAAATGCATGCATGGTGTTTGAACATTAAATCATCGATAAACCATGGTTAGGACCTTTGTTGATGCGTTTTTAGTAGCTTCTACAATAAAAACAGCTTGCTGATTGAGATTTTCCAGCCCCTTCAACAGGCTGTAACTGGTTCGTTTTTAATCGAAAAACTGAATTTCTGGAGTCTAAATTGTGTAATTTTGAATATCTGAACAAATGGCACCGGAATCGTGATTTTTCGAGGTCGCTTACTATTTTTAAGTAATTATTTTAAGACAGCAGCTTAAGCTGAAATTTTCCTGCTGAAAAAGTGTGTCGTAGTCGGAGTCAAAACTTGAAACCTGAGCAGAATCGGCTCATGGGATTTTTACTGAAGATAGTCACTGTTGTTCCCGTGACCCTTCAACTGGAAGTTCGTCTATCGGACTTACGATTGATTTTTAGTGAATTTTTCCGTAAAACTGCAATCAGAAAGTAACAAATCTGATTGCATTCGGGTAAAAGAATTTTATATAAAATTGGTAATGAACTGGTCTCCGAAATTTTTACACAATAAATTTTGGATTATATATGACATTCTGTAAAAATTTGAGAATTTTTGGAAAAGGATAACTATTTTATTTTAATGCTCGAAAACAGTCCAGTCTTGTTTAATAAAGCTGAAAAGACGTACGTAGTGTATTGCATGTATGATTGTCGGGTTGGTTTTGTGGGAACACTCTACGGGATTTATATAAAAGAAATTGATATGCTCTTAAGCATGGGCACCTCTATTTACAAAGGAGACTATGGCGAAATTTTCCGAAACTTCTAACACTTAGTAAATATTTGCTTTCTAAGACTAAAATTTACTAGAACATCGAATGGACAAATATTTATCACGCGGAACAATATAAGTAACGCAACTCAAAATACTAAACTCTAAGCCAAGGCACGGCCCGTTCGTCTAATAGACATTAGTATGTGTAGGTTGCTGTGTAGCAGACAGAGTTTGAGATTCGGTACAAGACGCACTACAGTGAGTTCATGTCCCCCTTTTCTCTTAACAGTTTTCAGTTTTATACTTCGGGGGTGAAATACATGTTACAATTATTACAGACTTTTTCAGACATTTACAGACATTTACAGACATTTATTTACATGGTATGTTTAGCTAGGGAATTTACTTCTAGATCACGTGAATGGATAGGCTATTATCGTAAGACCATTAATCCTTTTATAAGGACCGAGAGGCATGAGTGATAGATCTATTGGGTGTTGCGAGCCCCACACATGGGCCAGCGTGTGGCTGCATGTGGTGACTATGTCGTTCCGCTGGAAGGACCGGTACAAAATACGCGTTACAGGTTTGAGTGCTTCCTAGGCCATGTCACTTATTAATGTATTAGCTACACATTAATTGATCTACTTTTCTTCTTCCTTATTGCTACATACCAATGACATACATTTGTACAGACACATTAACGATTTATACAGACTCACTACACATGAACTCGCTCAACTTTTGTTGATGTTTTCAAACTACATGTATTTTAGGAAATTAAGTATGGATCTGGCGGGCGTTGGAGTTTCAAGTCATGTTAAGTATAAAGATGTCATCCATGGTCTTGGGGTTTGGCTAGCGTGTCTTAATCCTGGACGAGACATGTCTTCCAAACTTTGATTACAACTAATATCTTTTGACGAGTCCTTAGCGAACTCTTACACAATTCATATGGTTTGTAAAACTTAAATTTGAAGTCTACGTTTTAGACAATGCTATTATGTTTTTAACTCTTTTTATGGATGACAAATCTTTGGTTTTATCATATAGTTGTTTGATATGGTTGAATGCAATGATAACAAGTAAGTCACACCAAAATCACGCTTCCGCAAAAGTCAGGGTGTGACATAATTTGCGTTCATGATCTAATCTGGTGATTTGAAGACAATTTTTGTTGAATCGAATGAGATGGTTGATGTAATGTGGTCGTATTAGTAACAAATAGTAATTATTATAACTAAGTTTCCCGAGCCCGGGAAGCAATCCCGGGTAAAAACCTAGTATGTTAATAAATAAAACAAAAACAAATTTAAAATTATTAATTTTATTTTAATATATAACAAAAACCAATTAGTTTAGTCTCATCTCATACTCTCCCTCTCAACAACCAACCCCACCTGCCACTACCTATTGCCACCACCAGCCGACCAACACAACACGGCCATGCCCTCTCCCTAAACTCTCAAACCACCCTCCGACATCCCCATCGTTCACCACCTCCCACCCGCACCCCCTAACGTTGTCGGTTAGCGATCTTGGAAAAAAAACCCAAATCTTTGTGCTAATATGCAGATCGGGAAGAGAGATTCTAAGGTTTCATGTGTGCAAAACTCAATTAACACATTGCGTTACGACTTTAACTACCAAATTACTTTACACACCCAACATCACATGTTATTACAAACAAAAAAATATCAATACATGAAAAAAAAAACAACATAATACCAATAAGATCTCGGAACGATACAGATCCCCAAATGATTACTCATCGTATGGATTATCAGAGAAATATAGCGCCGACAAACAACATCGTATTGATGTAATAATATTAGTTGCTTGACGCGTTGATTCAGAAGAAGATTGTTGATGAGCTTTTTCGTTCGGAATTAGTATTTTATGAATCACTGAATGTGATGATTTTGCATTCTTGAAGATTCTTAATTGATGTTGCTCGATGTTTTATTGTTGATACGTGAAGTAGCTGTTGTGTACTCAAATTGACACAACAAATATATAATCAATAAGGATGTAAGTAATTCCGATTCGAATGATTTAATAGAACAATTACACTAAGAAATCAAACAACTAACATAGAAGAAGAGGAGATGAGAAGATCAGATGATACAGATTTGGGTTGGGAAGAGAAATCACCACATTCATCAAATTAGTCATGCCCTAATTGCTCTCCTCTGCTCGTTATATCACGTGGCATAGCTCGTACTTTTAGTTTGTTGGGCCTTCTTTATTGGGCTGGTTGGGCTCAGGTCCAGTTCATAACATTAGTCCCCTCTTGCAGATTCACCTTGTCCTCAAGGTGTAAGGTTGGAAAAAGGAAACTGATACGGTTGTTGGTTGGACCTGTTAGCTATATGTGTTCCACGCATTGGGGCTAGAAATAGCACATTAGCCCGTTGCATAGATGCGCGTCCAAAAGTTCAAGTGGCATATGTCCATAAAGAGCTGAAAATGGTGTTATGTCAGGGCCCGAATGTGTGAATTCTACATTGTAGCTGTTGAAAATTGGAACAACAAGCGCAGTTTGGAGAAAAGAAAACGTGCCATTGGAACCAAGGAAAGTAGTTGTTGCCCATCCATGTAAATAGTTGAGAAATAGTATGTGTATGGAAACAACAGTTAGTTTGGCCATTGTTGACAGCAGATGGTCGTCTTTAGTGGTGATATAGAGCATCAATGGAATGAGGGAAGGATGTTTCTTTAACCATCTTATCACAAACAGAAGATATAAAGGAGCATCTTCATTTAATCTAAGAGTTGTTGAGAATGAAAGGTTCTCACCTTGAGCAAAGTAAGAATTAAGTGCAAGAGCAAACAGCCAAATGGTGGTCTTGGAGTTAAAATATATACTGTCAATAGAGGAAATCAGTTGACGAAAAATAGCCCATTCCCAATCAGAAATGATAACTTCCTGAGCTTGTGAGTCTAATGAAATCTGAAATAGTGGAAGCGTGTGGTTTCCAAATGTCATGTATGGGTGCGGCGTTTCACTACTTGCCAAGTCCATCAAGTAACTACAATGAGGAGTCAACCCGTCAGGCATATTGATGTGCGTAAGTGTGTATAGTTTTTAATGTATATTTTTAAGCCCTTTTACACTTTTTAGTCAAGTTTTAAATTTATAAAACACGATATTTCCTAACAATAAACACACATATGGGCAAGTGCACCCATCGTGAGCGTAGTATAGTGTTGGTAAGATACCGAGGTCGTCCAAGGACACAAGAGCTTTTAATACCGGTTTATCCTCAACGTCTAATCAAATCAAAAGTTAGAAAAGGTTTTTGAACAAGAAAAATAAAACTAACTAAAATGCTGAAAAATAAAATAAAAGAAAAACAGATAGACAAGATGAATCACTTGGATCCGACTCGTGTATAGTGTAACCTTTGATTATTTCCGCACTTTTGCACTTTTTAAGAGATTATCTTAGTTATTGTAGTAGGCCCCTCTTTTAAAGGTGACGTTACCCTCAACCCAGTAGTTTGAGTCAGCAAGGATACAATCCTAAAGGGTCGGATTATTGAAAGATAATTAATTAAGTTATTAATGCATATTATGGTAGGCCCCTCTTTTGAAGGTGACGTTACCCTCGGCTAAGTAGTCTGAGTCAGCAGGGATACAGTCCTAAATAGCCGGGTTAAAGTATTAATAGTAGCTTACATATGAGGGAGTCAAAGAGTTTGGACCCCCGCCATCCAATACCGGTAAGTATTGAAGGAGGTCCTACTAAATTTGACCCAGGTCCTTGCAGGATCTATACACTGAACAAGGCAAGACTCTTGCCAAACCGTTCCCTTAACCCCCGACCAGGTAGCCAACATACCTCCATATAGACCGTGGAGATATGAATGGTGAAAATCTTTTATTTTATATAGACACTAAAATAATGCCAAGACACCACAGACAAACGATAAGGAAGAATCACCTTCAACATAAGAAACTAGTTATTAAAGTCATTAATACAAAACCAAATAAAAAGTGCGAAAAGATTAAAAATAAAAAGTATTACACTAGACACTTGTCTTCACCAAGTGATGTAAGAGACTTAGGCAAACATGGCCTTTGATTGTCAAGAACTCTTACGATCAATCTTGGATCCCGAGACGACTCACACACTCTATGATGGACAATGGATGATGGTGGTGGATGATGGTGGTGGGTGGTGGGTGAAGTGTGAGAGAGGTGGTGTGCCAAGGGATGGTTTGCAAATGAGCCAAGCACGCCTATTTATAGCTTGAACAGTAGCTCGGGCACGGCCCCGTGTCCAGTGGGCACGGCCCCGTGTCTAGTGGACACTCCTTCTCTGTCTTCATTAATTACTCTTGTCTGCATTAGTTGACCACGGCCCCGTGTCCGCTGGGCACGACCCCGTGTGCAGAAGCGTATCTGTACTGTCAAGATTTGCCTGGATTCTGCGAATCTTATAGTTGACCACGGTCCCGTGTCCGCTGAGCACGGCCCCGTGGTGGGCGATAAAAGCTTCTACAGCTTTGTCTTTTATGCTGACACTTGGGCACGCCCCCGTGTTCACTGAGCACGGGGCGTGTTCAGCCTTCTGTTCTCTTGTTTTGCTTGGGAAAATGCTGTCGAGGAGGTCGGGCATGCCACGTTTGTACCCTTTCTTGTATTTATGTTAGATTTAGCTGCCTTTTTGCTTCTTTTGTTAATTCGAGCTCATTTAATCCTGAAAATACAAAAGGAAGACAAAAACACACTTTTTCCAACATTAGTACTAAAAAAGGGTTAGTTTTATGCCACAATTGATGTAATTTATATGTTGCATTTTATGCACATCAAATACCCCCACACTTGAATCTTTGCTTGTCCTCAAGCAAAACTCTTTATAATGTGGCTTTACACTCCCAAATGGAATGGGTAGAAAAGAAAGTTTTTGGGCTTGTCATAGAGTGTCGGGATTTCCAAGATTCTTTATTAAGTTTTATTTTTATTTATTTACAATCCTATTCGTCATGATTTATTTAAAACTTTTCATAAGATAAATTACTTATTAGGGCATAACATGCCTCTTTAAAATTCCATTTATATCCAAGTTCACATACCTCACGGGGATCACTCAACACTCGGCCGAAGATGTATTTTAGTGAATCACTCGAGAGCGGCATGGAACTTACTCCTACCATAGGCTTTCCAAGCAATCAATCCTCCTCCTTTTTAACTATAAACCTTTGTAAATATCAAGAGGACTTTTGGGTGAAGGGTTAGGCTTGGGTTAAAGGTAGGTGGTTGAGTTAGTGGTTAGTAGAAAAGGGTGAAAAGCGTAAAAAGCGTCGGTTTTCGTAAGACTTTTTATTTTTGCACTTTTTATTTTGATGAAGCTATTATTCAAACAAAGTTATTTTTGATGAACTTGCTTGTTTATTTCTCTTGCTTCATCATCAACATATATATATATATATATATATATATATATATATATATATATATATATATATATATATATATATATATATATATATATATAGGGCAAGGATAAATCGAAAACCCACTCCAGTTGACTAAACCCTGAAAACCCTATATCTGCCATTGATTCAATGTGATCAATGGTTATCATTAATTTGGTTATATAATTACCATACTTTTAATTTAATATTAATAAAAAGTACATAGAGGGGTATTATGGGCATTAATGATATTTTTGACTTTGACATCTATCAAGCTTGGGTACATCTACAAAGAAACTTCTAACAATTCAAAAATTCTTCAAACGAGAAAGTCTCTCACTTTAAAAGTTCATCTCATTTTTGACAATTCAAAAATTCATTTGCACTTCTCCAAGAAACTTACATAAAACTTCCGGATTTCTACCATAATCTTATAAACAATGAAGCTTTCAAGTGTTTATCGTATCATAAAACTGGTCTTCTACTTATCCGTCTGGTTACATTGAAGGATGATCCAAAAAGATTCAAAAATTCATTTACACTTCTCCAGACCCAGAAAGATTATTCAGATCCAAAACATGGTCCGAAAAGATGCTACCAGATCCAAAAGATGCTCCAGTTCCGGTTGATGTTGAAGATGATGTTTTAGATGACGGTTCGATGTTGTGGATGATCCAAAAGATGTTCGATGTTGAACATGATGTTCCAGATCTAAAAGATCTCCACATCCATAAGTACGTTTGTTTTCAGTTTTTTTTTTCAGATTTACAATTTTTTGTGTTTTGTATATCTTCATTTTTTTGTGTTGTTTTTTATTACTGATTTTAACAATTTTTCGTGTAAAATTTGTTTTCAGTTCTGAACAAATGGAAACAATTTTCTTGTTTATTGTTATCATGATTGAATTAAAAACTCTGTTGTTGTTGGATTCTTGTTAATGAAGTTATATTTTTTATATACATTTTGTAACATTGCTAGTTACATTACTTATGTTGGATTATTGTTAATGGAGTTTATTTTTGATGTAACAATTCTTTGTAGCACTATGTAACCGGGTGTTAGAAATGTAATAATTGAAGAAAAATGCATGTTACATTTTTTCGTGTTACATAAATAATGTCCGTTACAGAAAAAAAGTGCATTGTTACACTTTTTTAGATTATTGTAAAAATAAAGTGCGTTGGTATCATTTTTTATTTGTTGTTGTTTTAAAGGTGCTACAAAGAAAGGATTTTATGTGGTTTTGACAATGCTACAAGAAAGTTTTTAGGGTTTTAACATTTCTACAAGACATTTTGTTGAAAAAAAACACTGATGTGGCTTTTGTTCATAAGGGTTTTGATTTGATAAAACAAAAAAAATAAAACTTTTTAATTAAGGTGTGGATTTCTCAATACACCGACCAATGTAAAAACAAACGGGCATTTCGGTTTGAATAAAAAAAAAACTTTTTTTATGTTTTTTAAAAGTTGTTACAAAAAAATGTTCTATCGGGAAGAAAATGTTACTTTGGCGGTGCATATTTTAAAAAAATATACAAATAAAAAGTTACATTTAAAGGTAAAAAAATCTAAAAAAGAAAATTAGAAGTAGAATTTGAAATAAAACAACAGTTAAGTTTTTTTGAATATTACATAAAGATTGTCTAATTTCACAAAGAAAAAGTACATAGAGCTTAGAGCTAAAATGTAAAAAAAAAAAAAAAAAGTCAAAACCTATATAGAACCTATAAAGTACACCTACAATAAAATATGAGTGACTATTATATAAATAAAAAATAATGTTGTACTACTTTAAGAAATGGTTGTACTACTTTACACATCTGACACGTATGTTCCATTTTCTTAAACACATCTTTGACATTTTATCTAACTCCCATTTAATGAATGCACCGTTTCCCAATGTTCCATGTATTAATAAGGAATTTTTTTTATATTTTTAATGACTGTATGAAAAATCGTTTTACATATTCTGTGTAAAAACAAAAAGAAATGAATTAATTCTTGTTGTTATAGTTTAAATATTTGTAGAAATTTTGTTTCTTATTACTGATAATAAATATAAAAATCTAATAGTTTTAATGTAACTACAAAAAATGTTACATTTTACTAGTAAAAAAAAGTTAGATTTTACTGATAAAAAATGTAACTACAAAAAATGATACGTCTAACTGATAAAAAAATATACATGTATTGCAAAAAGATGTGGGTCATCCGAATCACAACTGGGTCATCCGAATCACAACTACAAATCTCTACAAGTTGAGCTATCACTATCAAAAAAATGCATATAACATAAAAGTAAAAGATGTACGATTTCTAATACATGGGGTAGAAGTCATTATAGCAAATAAACACATAAATCTTACAAAGATCTAATACATGTACATTTTCTAAGATAAATAAAAAAATGAAATTATGAACCTTCAACATCTTCAAAATCTTCAAGATCCGGTCACTCTAATACTTCAAAATTAAACTCTCAGATCCGGTCATCCTTAAAAAATGAAGTTATGAACCTCCAAACCGGACTTCTCTCAAAAAACCCACCACACTTTCCGGAAAAAAAAGTGTTGATGTGTGGATTAACAAAACGTTTAAAATAAAAAAAATGTGTGATATGATTCTAACCTTGTTTACATTTTCGGGGGATGTATTTAATTTATAACACGCATGGATATAATGCAAAAAATATAATACAAATCCAGATCCATTACATCTTCGTTGCACAATTATTCTTGAACCACAATGTATCTAGATCAGTTGCACAATTATTCTTGAACCACAATGTATCCAGATCAGTTGTATCCAAACCTTACTTGTTAGTGTGATAAGTCGCATCAAAAGCTACCACATCACCAAACACCTCATAATTTATCTTAGAAATTTCGTCTGCCCAAAAAATTGACCTCAATTGCCCTTTCTCAACCACAAAGTCATAGTAAAAGTCTGGTAAGCTCTCCGATCTTTCTTTCAAATGATCTATAACAAATTGCGCATCACGGTCACCAATATAAAGCCTAACCGACTGGCTCCAGTCCTTAAAATCAGTTGGCGTGCCACGTACAATAGGAACATTAGGACACCACATTCTAGTGCCATTGGGTGTGTGGTGAACATAAAATTCCTCATCCGCCTGAATACCTACAAAAAAAATAGTTATAACAATAGGAACATTAGGACACCACATTCTATGCTTGCATATCTATATCATAAAAGTGAAACTTTAAAAAGGACACAAGTCTTTTACAAAACATTGCATTGTTACTAAATTTTAACAAGTATGAGTTAAAAAAAATTACTTGTAACATGAAACCTAACAAATGATGCATTTTTTAAATGTGGCCAAATGTGTAACCTCAAATATTTTTAACTGAGCCATTTTTAACTTTCAGGAAAATATAAAAACTTATCTCTTAAAAAAATTTCGAGACAGAATAAAAAAATTGTATTGTCAACACATTTTGGTACAATGGAAAGAAACATGGTGGTGCATTTTTTTAATGTCACCAAAAAGTGTAGATGCTGATGCCTTTTTTTTAGGTGGCCCAAAAGTGTAACTTCGAATGTTTTTCCCTTCCAAAAAATATAAAAACTTAATTCATAAAACAAACTTTTTGGAATAGAATAAAATAAATAACATTGTTAATACAAGTGTAACCACACATGTTTTTACCTACTAAAAAATATAAAAACTTGTTTCATAAAAAATACCCCTAAAGAAAAAAATACATGCTTTCAGATAAAAACTGACCTGTGGATAGCAACTCTGTGAAAGTACAATTCTGAACACCATCCTCATCATCATTGGTGCCATTTGGATGCAGATCTGAGGCTTACGCATGAAAAAAAAAACGAAAAAAAATCAAGAAGAATCCGATCAAAATCTAAACTAGAAAACCTTAATATGCACATGTACTCGTATGCATCTGGACTCACCAGAATCGCCCATGTTCTCGTTTTCAGACTGGAAAACTTCATCTGCTGAATAAAACATACTTGATCTTCATTTTTTATAACAATTATCTTCTTTAAACAAAATGCATACTTTTTTTTTTCCATGGATGAGAACATAGACCATAGTGATGATGGTGGTTGTTCGATCCTGATCCGATGGTGGTTGTTCAACTTCAAAACTGGGTGGTTGAACCAAAATAACCACCACTACACCCTTCTTAAACCAAAATCGCACCATCGAATCGCATTTGATCTTCATTTTTTATAACAATCATCTTCTTTAAACAGAATGCATACTTTTTCCATGGATGAGCACGTAGACCATAGTGATGACGGTGGTGATTCAATTCAGATCCGATGGTGGTTGTTCAACTTCAGATCTTGGTGGTTGAACCAAAAAGCATCACCGCTACACCCTTCTTCAACCAAAACCGCACCATCGAATCCCCTCACCTCACCTGAAAAACACCATACCTTCATCTCCTTGAAGAAGTGAGATTCAGAGAAAAATGAGATTTGGACATGAAAAATATTTTCTTAAAGAAGTGAGAGAAAGAAAGAGGGAGAGAAAGAAATAAAGAGTGTGTTGTTTGATGGGCTATAAAGAAAAAGTCAAGATATAATAAATGTAAATTCTCAAAAGCACATGGTGACAACAAACTGGCAACATAGAAAAGGGGAGGTGATGGTTGGGATGGCTGACATGCAGCTGATACACTTTCTGGACCTATGTAAAATGACGCTTATACCCTTCTCATCATCTTTGTGTAGACAACCATCCATGTGATGTGGCTGAATCCTAGCCACACATGTGGGTTTCTTGGGTTTTCTCAACTGGAGTGGGTTTTCTCATTATAATTAGCCTATATATATATATATATATATATATATATATATATATATATATTATTTATTTTTTTTTAACGATAAGGAAGAAGTCATAAGAAAAACCGAGCTTGTTACTAAAACAAAGGGTTAAAAATAAAAAGGGTTTTGGTGGGTGAAAAGGTGTTTGTTTTTGGGTTAAGAAATGAAAAGGTTTAGGCTTAAAGGGGTTAACTAGGGAGATTTTGGGTAGGTGGTAAAAAAAAGAAAATTAATGGTGTAGAAATAAAAAGGGTTAGTCCTAATGCCTCCATCATTTACTTACTTAGGTTTAAGTTGGTAAGGACCGGGAATGTAACGTCATCGCAAGTTCTAGAGTTGTAAGAACCGAGCGGCTATTCACACAATAAACGAAAAATGAGCATTTAGTTTAAAGATATGTATTTGTATGCTCAATAAAGGCTCAAAACTCACTTTTGTGGGAATGGGTTTTTATGTGATCAAGTATATATAATCAAATTTTAACTAAGCTTGTCATGCCGTTTTATAATTTTCTTATGTTGGTTCTTTTTATCACGACGCTATCGGTTGTAAATTTGTAAAAATATAACCTTTTTAGAACTTGAAATTCCCAAGTTAAACCTAGACAAGTAAAAAAAATAAAAAAAAATTTGAAAAAAATTTGGGGTGATTAGCTGTTCCAATAGAGTTTTGTGTAAGGCTTGTGATTAGGACTTGCAAGATTCAAAGTTTTAGCATCCCCCCCCCCCCCCACACTTAAATTACACATTGTCCTCAATGTGTCCCAAAAATAAGTTTTTAGGATTATTGAATGTGTAAAAATGTGTTAAAAAGCAAAATTTTATGTTACTAGGCGTCTGGACACGGGCCCGTGGTGTCCGGGCACGGCCCCGTGTTCAGTCGCCAGTAACAAAAGTTGTAAAAAGAAACAGAAGCCTGGACACGGGGGCGTGTTGGGTGAACACGGCCCGTGTCCAGTTTACCTGAACTGGGCATTTTCTGCAGACTGTGCAGCACGGGGCCGTGTTGGGCGGACACGGCCCGTGTTGAACTTGCTGTAATGAAGAAAATTTTTGTCGGATGGCCCTGTTTTCGTGCATGGGGTGCTGGTTCAAGTTTCCCTTGTTATCCTTTGCCATCCTGAGTGTGTTTTATCCATTACCGCATCATCCAAACACCAATTTAGCTAAAACCATCATTCATTAAGTCATAGAGAGAATTACATAATAGTCCTAGAAATTGGAAAACAAAGTAGAAAAATAAAAGCTAATGGTCCTAAATTAGACAGGTCAAGTGATACGTAAAATCATACTAAGGAGTTCTACTTCTATAATAAGAAACAAAATTCTGGAAATGGTTTTCCGGTGCCTAAAGCTTTGTAGAACTCCGGGCCGAGTGGTGCTCCCAAAATGTTTGCTAGAGCCATTCTTCTATCTCTCTTGGGAGGAAGGATGCGGCTTCATGTTCCTCAACATCTTGTGGAGGGGTAGTGACACCAATCGGAACCCCCTGTAGTATGTCTCGAGGGGGTTCCGGATGTATGGCGTACCATTCGGCCGGAATGATGACTTCCGATACCACATTCCATGCCCTTTGGGTTATAATTGGCACCAAAGGAGGAGATGCGAGAATGTTCAACCTTTGGTGCAAAAGGTTGACTTCCCGAAGACATCCTTCTAGTCCCACCGTCAGATGATTAATACGGTCGACCAATGCTTCTTCCACCCCTGTTATCTCATCAATGGCCTCTCTTAAAGCGTAAACGTAGTTTACAAGAGAATCTTCAACCGTTGATGACCTCCTCCCTTGTCGGTTGTTTCTGGAGTGCGACGAAGATGTTCCGCTTGTTCTGCTCGCCATTCTGAGAAAACATACCGAAAAGAGTTCAATTTTATGGGACCAGTACCTCGGACACGGCCCCGTGTTCAGGTGTCTGCAGTTTTTTGGGAACAAGGAATCTTGGAGTTTTAATTTGTTTTTATGATTTTAAAGCATTTTTAAATAGAAACAACTTAAAACATTGTTGTAGAACTTATTTTTAGCAAGATTCCAAGAATAAAAATCAAACAAACACCTCAATAAAGCTTGGAATTATGGAAGTCTCAAGCTTTAATGGAAGTATAAGGAAAAATTGAAGAAGATGATAGTGGATAAAAGAGGAAAGGACAAGAAGGTAGTTGAGAAACTTCTTTTAGAAAATACCTAGGATGGTATGTGAGAAGATTCCCCAAATCTCTGTCCCTGGAATGGTTCAAATGTGCAGGATTCTTGGCTGCATTTATAGAAAACGACAGTACGCTGCACACGGCCCCGTGTCGGTTGGACACGGCCCTGTGTGCAGGCAGAATCCTGACACATTTTGTCCGTATTCTGATAAAGATCAGAAAGGAATCTTTTGGTGGACACGGGGGCGTGTTGACCTGGGCATGGCCCCGTGTCTAGAAGCTGTCTTATGGAGTTTGTTTATTTCTAAGGAACTTTTCCGGATCGGGCGGTTCCTTACTGGATGGAACAACCCCAAAGTGCCTAAGATACCTTAATTACTCTAGAGTAAGACGAGAACGCAAGAGGTTGTCGGTGAGGGTGATGCTATAAGTAGGTGGACAAGTCCAACCCTTTTCCGGGCTCTCGTTAAAGAAGGTGTATGCCGAATCGGTCAGGTCTATGTATGCATCGAACGAAGTCGATGGGGAGTCCTTCACGGCACAATCGACAGAGGGACGACTATCGCTCAAGTCCTCGCTAGAGTTAGTGGTAACATCGTGAACAACGAAGTTGTTTTTATTTGAATGTGATCCCAACAAATCTTTTTGGTTATCGTCTTGAGATAAATTATTGAAATCCATCCTAAGTTCATTTAACCAATTAAGAATTAGATCTTCTAATTGAAATAATTCATCAAGAAGCATTTCTCCTAGAAGATCCGGTTGAGAGCATTCGAGGGAGAGATAAGGATTATTTTTACTTTCGCCCCTCTTAAGGCTATGGGAAAACGATGGGTCTATATAATGGGGCTTATAATTTAGAAAATAACATTCTAATTCTTTATGGGAGCCACCACATATTTGACACCACGTACCATAAGAGTGCCGAAAAAAAATATCAGTATCACTCATGTTTGTGTCAGAAATTACCAACCGTCGGGATCTTACGGTTCTGTTTTCAGTAACTGAATCTTGGGCACGGGGAGTGTTGAGTGGGCACGGCCCCGTGTTCAGCTTACTGTCTCACTTAAAACAGGATTGCCAGTTCCAATGATTGGGCACGGGGCGTGTTCAGCGGGCACGGCCCGTGCTGAGTTCTGCAGAAGCCGAAAAATTAAGAAAAATCCTAAAAAAAGAGAAAAATAAGAAAAAAAAAAGATTAGGCCGTTGATTCCTAACTTTCTTAAAATCCTTGTGTCCCCGGCAACGGCGCCAAAAACTTGATGTGCGTAAGTGTGTATAGTTTTTAATGTATATTTTTAAGCCCTTTTACACTTTTTAGTCAAGTTTTAAATTTATAAAACACGATATTTACTAACACTAAACACACATATGGTCAAGTGCACCCATCGTGAGCGTAGTATAGTGTTGGTAAGATACCGAGGTCGTCCAAGGACACAAGAGCTTTTAATACCGGTTTATTCTCAACGTCTAATCAAATCAAAAGTTAGAAAAGGTTTTTAACCAGGAAAAATAAAACTAACTAAAATGCTGAAAAATAAAATAAAAGAAAAACAGATAGACAAGATGAATCACTTGGATCCGACTCGTGTATAGTGTAACCTTTGATTATTTCCGCACTTTTGCACTTTTTAAGAGATTATCTTAGTTATTGTAGTAGGCCCCTCTTTTGAAGGTGACGTTACCCTCAACCCAGTAGTTTGAGTCAGCAAGGATACAATCCTAAAGGGTCGGATTATTGAAAGATAATTAATTAAGTTATTAATGCATATTATGGTAGGCCCCTCTTTTGAAGGTGACGTTACCCTCGGCTAAGTAGTCTGAGTCAGCAGGGATACAGTCCTAAATAGCCGGGTTAAAGTATTAATAGTAGCTTACATATGAGGGGGTCAAAGAGTTTGGACCCCCGCCATCCAATACCGGTAAGTATTGAAGGAGGTCCTACTAAATTTGACCCAGGTCCTTGCAGGATCTATACACTGAACAAGGCAAGACTCTTGCCAAACCGTTCCTTTAACCCCCGACCAGGTAGCCAACATACCTCCATATAGACCGTGGAGATATGAATGGTGAAAATCTTTTATTTTATATAGACAGTAAAATAATGCCAAGACACCACGGACAAACGATAAGGAAGAATCACCTTCAACATAAGAAACTAGTTATTAAAGTCATTAATATAAAACCAAAGAAAAAGTGCGAAAAGATTAAAAATAAAAAGTATTACACTAGACACTTGTCTTCACCAAGTGATGTAAGAGACTTAGGCAAACATGGCCTTTGATTGTCAAGAACTCTTACGATCAATCTTGGATCCCGAGACGACTCACACACTCTATGATGGACAATGGATGATGGTGGTGGATGATGGTGTTGTGATGGTGGTGGGTGGTGGGTGAAGTGTGAGAGAGGTGGTGTGCCAAGGGATGGTTTGCAAATGAGCCAAGCACCCCTATTTATAGCCTGAACAGTAGCTCGGGCACGGCCCCGTGTCCATCCTCCTTCTATGTCTTCATTAATTGCTCTTGTCTGCATTAGTTGACCACGGCCCCGTGTCCGCTGGGCACGACCCCGTGTGCAGAAGCGTATCTGTACTATCAAGATTTGCCTGGATTCTGTGAATCTTATAGTTGACCACGGCCCCGTGTCCGCTGAGCACGGCCCCGTGGTGGGCGATAGAAGCTTCTACAGCTTTGTCTTTTATGCTGACACTTGGGCACGCCCCCGTGTTCACTGAGCACGGGGCGTGTTCAGCCTTCTGTTCTCTTGTTTTGCTTGGAAAAATGCTGTCGAGGAGGTCGGGCATGCCACGTTTGTTCCTTTTCTTGTATTTATGTTAGATTTAGCTGCCTTTTTGCTTCTTTTGTTAATTTGAGCTCATTTAATCCTGAAAATACAAAAGGAAGACAAAAACACACTTTTTCCAACATTAGTACTAAAAAAGGGTTAGTTTTATGCCACAATTGATGTAATTTATATGTTGCATTTTGTGCACATCAATATCATGCACATGAAGTGGCACTATAAGTTGAGAGTGACTGAATAGGTGATTTAGAACCGATAAACTCACCACACAGGCCATAGTTAAAATATCTTGTATTGTTACCAAGAAACTACCATCATCAATACAGGCGATCACACGGTTGTCTTTAGTCGCTTTAGCATAAACCCACAGACCATCTGATCGACCTATATTGCATCTCGTTTTCTCTAATTAACAGTTCTTGGAGGTGTTTGAAGATGACAAGGACCCTTGCAAAGTCAAACACGGGACTAAAATGAATTGTTTGAAGACCTCTCGAAGGGAGATCTGAAATTGTTTCTTTTACAGGTAAAAGAGTCACAAACTTTCCAAAATTTAGATCAACAAATCCATTACTAATGAAATCAGCAATTGAGCATGTAGTAATGTCGCATAGCAAGTTATGCCCCGTCAAATCCCTTCTAGATGCTTCCTGTTCCACATAACATAAGTTCACAAATGCAAGCCATACATCAAAAAAATGAATTCGGGTGGAGTCCAGTTGCTTTGATGGAACCGGATTGCTTTGGAGAACAGCGAGCTCTGCTATAGCAGGTGCAATCACAATCAGATGTGCATTACAAAAAGGTCTTTTCGGTTTAACTACCAATTCATGGATGCTGGAAGGTGCTTTACCATAAGTTGGAGGTTGTGTGGACATGAAGTACAAATGCTCAAGTGAAAACTTAATTTGGTACCTTTCCAGAAGTGTTTCAAGAGGAGCAAAAACGTGTAGCATGTCAACTGCAATGCTGAACACAATATGTGAAGGTATATGTGAAAGAGGTCGCATACCATGTAATCTATATACCCATTTGACAGTTATTGTGCAGCCCGAAATACCCAAGTAAGGGTGTTGAAAGTCTGCTTTATTGGAGCAAGGACACCTGGAAGCGAGTAAAACGTGGACATAAGGGCATTCACTAATAGAAGGTGCGTTTTAGGGGCGTCCCATAAGTTTCCAACTAAACCATATTGCAAACCCGGCTTCCAATCAAAGTATGGAGTCTCTAGTGAATTTGTATATAACAACCATTTGTACACATGGTGGAGCAAAGAAGTCACAACAGAGATTGGACCATTAATAACACCCAAAGCTAATATGTGCAAGTTGGCCTCAGAGTGAATAAGAATAAGAGTGGTATAAGGGTCGGGTGGTTTTGAATCATCATCCAAAAAATACCACCGCGAAGGGCATAAGCCGAGATGAACCAAAATTAGCATACTAAACTCAAGAGAATACTCATGAAGTGGGGAAAGTAGCATAACCATACGATGAAAAGAAAGCTGAATAGAAAGAAGAACAAATTGCAAAGTCGAATCAGAACAGGTAACATGTGTAACAAATTCATTTCCCGAATCCGCCAACTCCCAAGTCATACCAGCATCGAGAGGACCTGGAACACAAGTAGTGCTAGATAATACTTTCTGCCCCTGCAACACACAAGTAGTTCTACCACCTAAAGAGTGTCCAACTATATGTAGCTTAAAATTAGAATGACGTTGAAATCCTTTTAAAAGAATTGGTGTTGCCAGCATGGCAAACCATCGAACAGCTGCAACAATTCCACAATACGCATAACATAGAATTACATCACTAACTCCACCCTCAAATATAACCGTGTGTTGAAATGGTACAACTGCTCCAGTTGCAACAGTTAGAGTGTCCTCATTACTAGAAGTAATATTACTGTTTGTGTTGATTTTAAGAGCAAACTTCAGAAGCGGAGATCCAATCCACAGCCACATCGTATGAACATGATTTGGAGCAACCCTAATAAACGAAGGAGCCACAATCATACTGGATGCCAAAGCTGGAGCATTAGCCCTCTGAAACTCAGAAGCAAAGTGCACAGCCCCGGTTGTCTCTGTGGTTGTGGTACAGGTTGTGTGAGGATCTGGTGGTTCTGGATCAGCCTCTAAAACAAACAACGTAGGAGCAAAGTGACATTGATGATCGAGATCAAAACCAAAGTTTCTCTGAACAGGATTCACAAGCAAACCCGGTGTCCATGCAATGGAGGTAGTAGGTATTGAAGCATTCACACCCATTTTAGCATTTGATACTCCACACGGCTCATTAACATCAACCAGTGATGCAGTTTGAATATCTAAGACCATGTCATCAATGGTTTTAGCATATGCATAGTCAATTGCATTTGAAATACCACCAGGCATTTCATCAAACACCTCGAGGGCGGAGAATGGTGGGGACAAATTGACAACCGTATCAACAGTAGATGTTGAGGACGAAGAACGGAATCGATGAAGCATTGCAGTAGTGAAATCGCTCCATGTGAGGTCATCGCTCCGAAACCAGGAATTGAACCAGTAGAATGGTCCATCCTCAAATACTTCAATAACGTATGAGAATCGTTCATCACCATAGATTGAGTAAAACTGAAAGTATAGCTCGGATTTAGAGAGCCACGAGTTAGGATCAGAGCCAGTGAAATTAGGTAATTGTGGTTCGAGATCTTCCAAAGCCATCGATGCTAAGGATCAATGAAAGCACCAATGTTGTGTACTCAAATTGACACAACAAATATATAATCAATAAGGAAGTAAGTAATTCCGATTCGAATGATTTAATAGAACAATTACACTAAGAAATCAAACAACTAACATAGAAGAAGAGGAGATGAGAAGATCAGATGATACAGATTTGGGTTGGGAAGAGAAATCACCACATTCATCAAATTAGTCATCCCTAATTGCTCTCCTCTGCTCGTTATATCATGTGGCGTAGCTCGTACTTTCAGTTTGTTGGGCCTTCTTTATTGGGCTGGTTGGGCTCAGGTCCAGTTCATAACAGTAGCTTTGCATATTATGTGAATTAACGATTTAAAGGGGCATTTGATATATTTGATGGAAAGTGCAAGTGGTGGCTGTGATAGGGTGAGGGTGGGAGATTGTGTGTGTTTGTAGAGAGAGAAAGGGTGGGTGGGTTTTAATTTGTTTATTTAATTATTTATATATTAGAGTGGAAAAAGATGACAATACCCTCACATGAGACTCACATGATCTGATTTAACGAAAAAAATTAACTGGGTTAGGCCCAAAGAACATAACATGCAAGATTTAGAAATATAAAGTACAAATCTCATCAAATTTAAAGACAAAAGACACTGCTTGAAATATGGTAATAAAATAAATGACAATCTTTGCAATTCACTCGGAAAAAATAAAAGCTTGAGATTTATTGAAGTGAATCTCAATCACATTTATACTTTCTTCGTAAGGGGATCATTCAAATTTAGTGAAATTCGCAAGTAAAAAACGCTTTAGTTTATGATACATAGCATTTATTAGCCTAATATTTTATAAAGGGTTGTCTCTTCTTCTCCTTCGCACATGATCTAATGTGGGTGGGAAATTTCAGTTTAAGTTAATGTCACCCATCTTTGAGTAACTATATAAGCCTCTAAAAAACGTTGTCAATTTTATATATTACGCATAAAAAACTCCTAGTCAGTATATGTAATTTTTGGTAATTTTTGTTTCATCACCAAATGCAGTATATAAACGAATACCAACCTATCAAAAGCTTATATGGCGTATAGTAGTAATAACTGGTAAATTACCTCGTGCATTGCCGTGACGTTCCAAAAAAAATTTACGTCAAAACGTGGACAACTGAAAACGTACATAAAAAATAAGCATGAAAACGTATTATATTTGACCTGACTCATTTTCGGGAAAAAATAAAATTTACGTCAAATCATAGATCAACCGAAAACGTACATGATAATAAGCATAAGAACGTATTATATTTGACCTGACTCATTTCCGATAAATATTTACGTCGAAACGTAAATCCGCTTGAATTTAAACCCACTCATATATAAAAAAATTAAACGCATAAAACTCGATTCCAAAGACTTTAAAAACTTAAAAGGTTATAAGTGTTAATGCTAAAAGCTGAGAGGTAAAATAAAATATTTAAAAAGACAGCACCAGAAAGAAAAAAAAAAGACAAAAAAGGGACGAATCATTCAGACTTATTGTTAACATAAGCAGTTCGTTTTTAAAGAAAACGGTTCGTTTTTTAACCAGTTTTTCACGATGGGAACCCATACTGGTATAACCAGTTCGGTTCATAACCGGTTTGAGCCAAAATAACCGGTTTTCGGTTTTTAAACCGAATTCAAAGATAAAGATTCTTAACCAGTATACTAACCAGTGGTTCAATTCAGGTTGAAACCGGTTTTTTCATTAAAAAAAATTCGGTTTTTTTGGGCTCCTAAAACCGGTTTGAGTTAATAGCCAAAATGGTCCCTGAGGTTTGCTCACTTTTGCCACTTTAGTCCAAAATCCAAAATTTTTAAATCTGGGTCCCTAAGGTTTGCATTTTATTGCCATTTTGGTCCAAATCTCAAATCAGGTCAGATTTCTAAAAAAAACTGATTTTTGTCCTTTTCCTCATGAGCATTTTGGTCATTTGTCTATAAACCCTGCTCTCTCTCCCTCTAAAAACTCTGCCCTCCTTTCCCCTCCATTAACACCACCACTGTACCACCACCATCCCCACCGCACCACCACTACACCACCACCATCCCCACCGCACCACCACTAAACCACCACCCCTGTCTCTATCTCTTCTCTCTCTCTCTCTAAACAACCCTTTGTCTCTCTCTCTTCTCTCACCCAGCGGAAGTACAGATCGAAGAAAACCGGAAGGTTAAACCACAAACACCACTCCACAACAAACGGCTAACCCTAGTCGCCACCGTGCAACCAGAACCCAGTCGCATAAACCAGTAGCTGTGCAAACCAAAACCCAGTCGCATAACCCGTCGTCTACACAACCCATTCGAAACCTGCAAACAGCTAACCCTAGTCGTAGTGCAAACCAGAACCCTAGCCGCTCCTAACTTGAACCAGATCTAAACTCGAAACTGCCAAGGTTAACCACCATCATTCCTGTGTTCCGACGACACCTAGCGGCGACTAGGGTTTCCAATCACGGATCTCTCTAGAATTGTTCAGATCTACCGGGGATGATTGGTGGTAATGGTGGCGGTGGCGGATTATGGTGGCTGTAAGAGTGTGGGTGTGAGAGATAGAGAGAGGGAGAGAGAGAGAGTTGTGGTGGCGGATTACGGTGGCGGCGGATTACGGTGGCGGCGGATTATGGTGGTGCTAATGGTGGTGGTGGGTGATGTTTAATGGTGAGAACTTGTGTCTGTACATATATGATGATTGCGAGAGAGAGTGTGTGTGTGTGCAATTAATAATTAGTTATAATAAAAGTATAATGACCAAAATGCCCATGAGGAAAAGGACAAAAATCAGGTTTTTTTTAGAAATCTGACCTGATTTGAGATTTGGACCAAAATGGCAATAAAATGCAAACCTCAGGGACCCAGATTTAAAATTTTTGGATTTTGGACTAAAGTGGCAAAAGTGAGCAAACCTCAGGGACCATTTTGGCTATTAACTCAACCGGTTTTTATAAAGTAGTGTTATTTCACATTTTCACACCGGCTTACTAGCCATGTTTAATAATAGATTATAGAAAGTCAAACATTTGAAAAATATCTCAATCATCATACAAAATTAATTTTCAAAATGGGACCTACTTGAATGGTGAGTGTATATAGCCTAGGAATGGTAGACACGTGGAGATTTAACCTTTTGCATTAACCGGCAACCGGCTAGACCGGTAAATAGATCTGTCCGTACAAGTCGTACTGATGAGACGGTGCATTAAGTTTGGACGGTACGGTTTAACTAAGATTATAGCTTCAATCATTAACAAATATTATTGGGAAAATAATGTAAATAGCTTTAATTAGAAACAAATAAGATCTTTTAAATGACACCATGTGCAAAAAAATAAAAAATATATATATAACATTATTTTTCATCAAAATAAGGGCCTGTTTGGTTGACAGGAATTCATAGGATTTCAAGTGAATTGGAATTTGAATTCCATTTCTTTTTGTGTTTGGTTGGATAAATTAGTTGAAGGGAATTGGATTTCAATTCCAACAAAATCCCTCATATAATGGAATTCAGATTCCTTCTCAATTTCAAAGGAAAGTTTAAAAAACCCAGGGAATGTTTCCAAAGTTACGGAAACAACCCCTTACCCTTTCATTTTTGTCAAAAAGCCAAAAAATAATAAAAAAATATAAAAAATCCAAAAAAATAAAAAAATAATAAAAAAATCAAAAAATTCCAAAAAAATAATAAAAATTCTAAAAAATAAAAGAAAATCTAAAAAATAATAAAAAATCCAAAAAATTCTAAAAAGTCAAAAAAATTATAAAAAATCCAAAAATTATAAAAATTCAAAAAAATAATAAAAAATCCATAAAATCCTAAAAAATCCAAAAAATTCTAAAAAATCCAAAAAAATACAAAAAATACAAAAAAATCCAAAAAATAATAAAAATTCTAAAAAATAAAAAAAAAATCTAAAAAATAATAAAAAACCCAAAAAATTCTAAAAATTCTAAAAAGTCAAAAAAATTATAAAAAATTCTAAAACATCCAAAAAATTATAAAAATTCAAAAAAATAATAAAAAATCCATAAAATCCTATAAAATCCAAAAAATTCTAAAAAATCCAAAAAATAATAAAAATTCCAAAAAATTCTAAAAAATAAAAAAACTCTAAAAAATCAAAAAAATATAAAAAAATCCAAAAAATTATAAAAAATAAAAAAAACTCTAAAAAATCAAAAAATAATAAAAAATATAAAAAAATCTTAAAAATCCAAAAAATAATAAAAATATCCAAAAAAGTCTAAAAAAATAAAAAAAAACACTAAAAAACCTAAAAAATCTAAAAAATCTAAAAAATCCAAAAATTCTAAAAATCTAAAAAATAATAAAAATCCAAAAAACTCTAAAAAATCAACAAAATAATAAAAAATATAAAAAACTATAAAAATCCAAAAAATTCTAAAAAATCAAAAAAAATAATAAAAAAACAAAAAAGTTCTAAAAAATCCAAAAAATAAAAAAAAAAATAAAAAATTCTATAAAATCAAAAAAATTCTAAAAAATCCAAAAAATAATAAAAATCTAAAAAAACCCAAAAAATATTTAAAAAACCAAAAAAAAACTAAAAAAATAAAAACTCTAAAAAATCAAAAAATTAATAAAAAATCCAAAAAATTCTAAAAAAATCAAAAAATAAAAAAAAATTATTTTTTGGATTTTTTTTTATTTTTTGGATTTTTTTTATTTTTTTTTAATTTTTTTTTATTTTTTAGATTTTTTTATTTTTTAGATTTTTTTTGAATTTTAGGATTTTATGGATTTTTTATTATTTTTTTGAATTTTTATAATTTTTTGGATTTTTAGAATTTTTTTGACTTTTTAGAATTTTTTGAATTTTTTATTATTTTTTAGAATTTTTATTATTTTTTAGATTTTTTTTTGAATTTTTAGGAGTTTTTTTTATTATTTTTTAGGATTTTTTTGATTTTTTTGAATTTTTTTTTATTTTTAATTTTTTAGAATTTTTTAGATTTTTTATTATTTTTAGATTTTTTTTGAATTTTTAGGATTTTTTATTTTTGTTAAGATTTTTTTATTTTTTAGAATTTTTTGGATTTTTTATTATTTTTTAGGTTTTTTTATTTTTTAGAATTTTTTGGATTTTTATTTTTTTTTTATATTTTTTTGAAATTTTAGGATTTTTTTTATTATTTTTTAGATTTTTTTTGATTTTTTAGAAATTTTTGGATTTTTTATTATTTTTTAGATTTTTTTTGAATTTTTAGGATTTTTTTGTATTTTTTATTATTTTTTTGAATTTTTATAATTTTTTGGATTTTTTTAGAATTTTTTTGAATTTTTATATAGAATAGTTGTTTTTAAAACTTTTTCCAATTCTTTATAATTAGGTGTAATTTTGTCTTTTTAGGTGTTTTTAAATTATAATTCCATTAATACATTTATTAACCAAACACATTTATGGATTTCTAAGGAATCCATCAAATTACAATTCAAATTCCAATTCCCATAGGGATTCCAATTCCAATTCCTATACATTCCGCGAACCAAACGCCCCCTAAGTTATATTACTACCTTAGAAGACGGTGTTAGTCAGATTGATTTGGAATAAAAAGTAAAGCTTAATTCATCTTGATTATATGTCACATGGTCTAAAGTAAAAGCTCATTAAGACATGAATTAAATTAACTTAAATACTTGTGAATTGATAATCCTTTGGTTAACATCGTATGACATAATTAATGACAGAAGACTATAGATATAAAATAACCATGAACAAACGTTGTTAGTTCAATCTAAATATTTAATCGAAATTGAGAATTATATTATTAACGTAAATACGTAGTCAACTATGAGGAAAAGACAAATACAATGTTTGACTATACATAATCTAGTAAATGCATAGTAACCATAGTTAAATTAAATACAACTATTTTATATTTTGAACAATGTTTTTAGAATCGGACAGGACGTCGATTCGGTCTGGTCACTGGTCTGACCGGATGTAAAAACCGATAGGTGTCTTAAATTAAAAAGGGTGAAATTCGAAAAAAATGTCAAAATCCGGTTCAACCCCTTAAAAACTTGGTTTAACTGGCCGGTTTTCCAGTTCGACCGCCGGTTCACCGGTTCGATGTAAATCCGATCCAATATATTGAACCGGACCGGTCAGACCTCCGGTTCCCGGTCTGATCCGGTTTTCAAAACATTGATAATTTTTTTGAGTTGTCCAATAATGTCTTCACCTTTTAGTAACATTTTAACTCAATTTTTTTAAACGGCCAACATAATCAATTCCGAGCATTTTCGAGGCACCAACTAGACCAAATGGAGTACTGCGAGAGTAACCCGAGTCCACCACCAATTCCCGAGGAAAACTCGATAACCCACCCGCCCGTAGGCACGACGGTGGAATTACTCGTAAAACTCGTTTGGCTCAAGGATCGAACCCAAGATTCCCTGGGTCTCCCATCATTGCCTACCGGACTCACTTTACACCAAGCGAGTGTCGACTTTGCATATCCCAAGAGAAATACAATATAGAGATAATTGGCTTTAACTCAAATTACTTATCGATGAAAAGTGACATAAATATTTCGCTTTAGTTTCCATCTAATACACAGTTCAATTATACTAATAAAAAAAGAATAATGATATACTACATTAGGCTACAGGGTGTGGTTATTACCTTCAAGACCACTATTACCTTCCATGTCAGCGCCATGTCACACCACTTTCATCTACCATCAAAATCCACCATCCTATATGGTGTGGTCATGACCCAAACCACTATCCCAATTTTTTTTAAATTTATTTTGTGTAAAATATATTTAACTAATTAAGGAAAGGGAGGTATATGGTTGTCATGGTTTAATCAATGCGAATCATGGTGGTTCCCTAAGGGGGTGGTGTAGCACATCATCCACCATTCTAGGTGGCAATCCATGACCCATCCCATGCCCCAATATCCCTTAGCCTTATGGTAATATCATCTCGGACAATTTACAAACTTGTGTTATGGAGATGAGTGTATGTCATGGCCACCGTCCCGGTGTTACCCGGTTCAAGAGCCGCGGGACAGAAAACCCGCGATATTTATTATTTGATTTGACAGCGGAAGTTAACAGGATCTTTTAAAACTTGAAAATGTCCAATTATTTTATTTCATAATTTGGGACAAACCCCGAAATTTACAAGAGAGAAATTTCACGAGGAAATTCCATGTTTTACAAAACATGTTTATTTATATAACTGAGCCACCACTTCAAGCTTTATTAGTGCTCCGTAGCACTTTCCCTTGATTCACAGTAGGTCACCTGAAACATATTTTAAAAAATATTTTATCAGCGGGGAAATACTGGCGAGTCACTCAAATTTGATAAAACGGCACATAGCTATGAATTACAACATAAGAGCGATTACAATGGCTACTATCTTATTTTTATCTGGCGCCGTGTCACACCCTGGAGACGATGGTCATACCACTATTGGGTCCTTTCACCCAAGTAGTGATGATTATCACTGTTAGGTTGGTGAACCTAACCGTGAGAGATTAGTAATGTGCACAATACCCCACTTGCCAGTGATTCAAGATAACCACGACTTAATCCCTGTAATTATAACTTTTTTGAAAACAGTTTAAGATTTTATAAAACAGTGATAAAAAGAGAATGACTCACATTGCAGGTTTAGTTGGGCAGAGTTTAGCCTACTGATAAGCCTGATAACCTAATTTAAATAACAATGCATACGAAACTAGGTCAGTAACTTAATACAACATTTACGATAAGCTCACGAAATCAAAACCCTCACGACGAATGACAAAGTATAGCCCTGATTCGGGCAGCACTTAAACATCCATCGGATCGGTTTCAATCAATCGGACATTATATCGTAGCAGTGATCGAGTTATTACCCTGTTGTCGCAGCAGAGCTTCGTACTAGTGTGTGTTTTTGAACGAAAAAGTGAATAACTCAGTGTAGGAAACGAATTTGATCGTCGTAATAACAGCGCCATGCAAGTGCCAACCTCTGGAATATATACTGAAAAACCGGCCCTGTCGCGTGGCGCGACGGGTACCCTTTTAGGGTAGGGTAGCCCCGTGTATTTATAGCCTGGCTGAGTCAGCGGTTCGACGAAATTCAAATTCTACAACAAACTGTATAGATAATACCAATTAGGGAATACCCCCCCCCCCCCCGAGTTTTAGGGGCCCTGATTTTCAGGGGTCATGCAGTATTACTTGGGGGTCTCAATTAGGGTTTTCTATTGGACAAATTAAAATAAGAAATAATAATTTTGGCGAGAGTTGTTGCATCCTCCCCACCTTATTAAAATCTCATCCTCGAGATTTACTGGAACAAGTAGGGATATTTTCGCTTCATCTCTGCTTCCAGTTCCCAAGTGTACTCCGGTCCTCTCTTTGAATCCCACTTGACTTTGACCAACACTAGTCGTTTGTGCTTGAGAAACTTGACCTTTCTGTCTTCTATCTGCAATGGTTTCTCCACGAATTTTAACTTCTCATTTACCTCTATATCTTGAAGAGGTACTACCAGGGATTCGTCAGATAGACATTTCTTGAGGTTGGATACATGAAACACATCATGTATTCCAGCTAGCTCTTTTGGTAGTTATAGGCGATAAGCAACTGGTCCTATGCGTTGAATTACTGGGAATGGTCCTATCTATCTTGGACTCAGTTTTCCTTTCTTACCAACCGAACTACTCCTTTCCAAGGAGAAACTTTCAATAGTACCTTGTCTCCAACTTGAAATTCTAGTGGTTTGCGTCGATTGTCTGCATAACTCTTCTGACGAATCTCGAGCCGTCTTTAGTCTTTCTTTGATTTGAGTTATCTTATCGGTGGTTTCCTGTACAATCTCGGGACCTGATAATTGGCTTTCTCCTATTTCTGCCCAACAAACTGGAGTTCGACATTTTCGTCCATACAGTGTTTCGAACGGGTCAGCTTCAATGCTTGAATGGTAACTATTGTTATAGGAGAATTCAGTTAAAGGAAGATGATTATCCCAGTTTCCACCAAAATCTATTACACATGCCCTGAGCATGTCTTCCAAGGTTTGAATTGTCCTTTCACTTTGTCCGCCTGTTTGGGGATGATATGCAGTACTTAAATTCAATCGTGTCCCCATTGCTTCTTGGAAACTCGTCCAAAAATGTGAAGTGAAACGACCATCTCTATCCGATACGATAGAGAGTGGGACTCCATGTAAGGATACTACCTCGTCTACTTATAACTTGGCTAATCTTTCCATACTAAAAGTTTCCTTCGTGGGTAGGAAATGAGCTGATTTGGTTAATGGATCCACAATTACCCACATCGCGTCATTACCCTTCCTGGTTCTGGGCAACTTAGTAACAAAATCCATGGTTATTAGTTCCCATTTCCAAACAGGTATTTCTAATTGTTGGAGTAACCCAGAAGGTTTCTGGTGTTCTGCCTTAACTTGTGAACAAGTTAGACACTTAGATACATATCTAGCTATGTCCTTTTTCATTCTTATCCACCAGAAATTATTCCTTAAATCTTGGTACATCTTATTATTACCAGGATGCATGGTATACCTAGATTTATGGGCTTCCTCTAAAATCTTATTTCTTAGGTCTCCTTACTTAGGTACCCAAATCCTTTTCCTGTGGAATCTCCAAATTCCATCAACCCCTTGCTCTAAATCTTTTATTCTTCCTTTCATTCCTTCAGCATCATCCTTGATTGTTGTTTCTTGAATGTTTTTCAGTTGTTCCATTAAATCTAACTGTAGATTTAATCTAAGAGCACGAACTCGCTTTTGCTTTTCATGATACTTACGACTTAGGGCATCTGCGACTACATTTGCTTTTCCTTCGTGATATTGAATATCACAGTCGTAATCACTCAAAATTTCCATCCATCTTCTTTGCCTCATGTTTAATTCTTTTTTCCCAAATATATATCTTAAGCTTTTGTGATCTGTATAGACTGTAAACTTACTTCCATACAGATAATGTCTCCAAATCTTAAGGGCATAAATTATTTCTCCTAATTCTAAGTCATGAGTCGTATAATTTTCTTCGTGCTTTTTCAATTGCCTTGAGGCATACGCAATTACCTTTTTGGGTTGCATTAACACACATCCTAATCCTAGCTTAGAAGCATCACAGTAAACTTCAAAATCTTATGTCATTTCTGGTAAGGCAAGAATTGGGGTATTTGTTAACCTTTGCTTTAAAATTCTAAAAGCCTCTTCCTGCCTAGGTCCTCATTCAAACTTAACTGTTTTACAGGTTAGCTTAGTTAATGGCACATTTATCTTAGAAAAATCCTTAATAAATTGTCTATAGTATCCGGCTAACCCTAGAAAACTTCTAACTTCCATAGCTGATTGCGGAATCTTCCATTGGGTGATTGCTTCTATTTTGGAGGGATCTACGTGAATGCCTTCGTGATTCACCATGTGTCCTAAAAATTGTACCTCTTGTAGCCAAAATTACACTTCGAGAATTTGGCATAAAGCTTTTCCTTTCTTAACAAAGTTAAGAGTGCTCGTAGATGTTCACAATGCTCGTTCTGACTTTTGGAATAAATAAGTATATCGTCAATGAAGACAATTACAAATTTATCCAAGTACGGTTTACAGATCCTGTTCATCATGTCCATGAATGCTGCAGGAGCATTTGTTAATCCAAAGGGCATGATTGTAAACTCGTAATGACCATACCTAGTTCTGAAAGCAGTTTTAGGTATGTCTTCTTCTTGGACTTTCAACTGATGGTATCCGGAACGTAAATCTATCTTAGAAAAATATCTAGCTCCTTGGAGCTGATAAAAAAGATCGTCAATCCTAGGTAATGTGTATCGATTCTTAATTGTAACCTTATTCAATTCCCTATAATCGATACACATTCGCATGAAACCATCCTTCTTTTTCACAAACAACACTGGTTCTCCCCAAGGGGATGAGCTAGGTTGGATGAATCCTTTACTGAGCAATTCATCTAATTGCTTTTTCAGTTCTGACATTTCAGTGGGTGCTAATCGGTAGGGTGCTTTCGCTATGGGTGTAGTTCCAGGAATCAGATGAATTCTAAATTCTACCTCCCTATCTGGTGGTAATTCTGGTAGTTCTTCTGAGAATACATCCGAGTATTCTGATACTACAGGAATTGCCTTAAGTTCCTTACCCTTAGTGCTTATGATTACCGAAATCATATACATTATTCCTTGCTTTCGTTTATAACTAGCAACTTTCATTAGTGAAATGAACTTCATTGGTTTACGCGGCTTATCTCCCGTAATCATAATTACTTCTCCTGTGGGTGCACAGATTTCTATGGATTTCTTATCACAGAGGATTCGAGCATGGTTGGCTACTAACCAATCCATTCCTAACACAACATCGAATCCGGCTAAATTCATAGGTAACAGGTTTGCAGAAAATTTATGGCCTAAGAGTTCTATCTTTTCTTCTCGCAAGACCTTATCTATGTGAAAAGAATTACCATCTGCGGTTTTTACCGTAAAAATTTGCCTAAGGTTGGTTAAGGGTAGGTTAAGAGTTTGGCAGAATGAAGTATTTATAAAACTTTGGTTTGCACCAGAGTCAAATAATACTTTTGCATAAACGTCATGAACTAGGAACGTACCAGCTATCACATCTGGGATGAGTTCTGCTTCTTGAGTAGTCAGCTGAAAGGCTCTTGCGTTCTTTTTATTAGTTCCTTCAGCTGGTTTGACCTTGTTGTCCGCTGGTTTCACCAGCTTAGGGCAGTCTGATCTAAAATGTCCAGCTTCTCCACAGTTGAAGCAGATTGTCGATTTCTTTCTTCTGCAATCTTCTTCTTGATGCCCCAGAATTTTGCAGAAATTGCAATACCCTTTGCATTTTCTAAAATGCTTTCTTTTATAGGTACCGCAGAATGGAGCAGTGGAAGATTGCCCAGTCCCTTTTTCTTGAAATTACTACTATTACCCACACGGAATCCTTGGGTAATCTTTTGGGCCACTTCCTTCTTCCGGTTTTCTTCTCTTGTGCGTACCAGCCTGTCGGTTAAGGTGTTGGCTAATTCCACAGCATCGTCAATAGTGCGGGGTCTCGCAGCTTTGACGATATCCCGAATCTCGCTAATCAAACCCCAAATATAGCGAGAAATAAGTACCGGTTCTGGCGAAGCCAGGGTAGGTACAATTCTAGCATACTCGAAGAATGTCGAAGTATATCCTCGTCAATCAACGTCTACCATCCGGTGATTTAGGAACTTATTTGTCATTTTTTCCTTCTCGTATTCAGGACATAATTTTCTTTTCACCAATCTTTTAAATTCTTCCCAATTCATGGCATAAGCCACATCATTCCCCTTGGCTTGTAATACTGTGTTCCACCATTCTAGTGCCCCTTCATTAAAAAGATGCGACACGTACATGACCTTGTCTTCCTCGGCACATTTACTTATTTTAATTACTGCTTCGGTTTTCTCTAACCAATGCAGTGCTGTAGTTGCCCCTTCATTGCCTGCAAATTCAATTGGTTTACATGCAAGAAATTCCTTATAAGTGCAACCAGGCGTTGCAGCTTTCATTCTCTTAAGAAATGAGGCTTGCATTACATCGTCGTTATTATTATTGTTACCGCCTCCATTTACACTATGACTGAAGTTGTCATTACGAGTACGTTTGCTGAGAGTAGGCGGTGGAGGTTCAACTGGATTTCAGGCAGCAGCAAGGATTGCTGGAATAGCATTGGCTATTCCTTGAGCAACAATATTTTCTATATCTTGTCTGTTAAGAAAGTGATCTTCATTGTTTTGCTCGGATTGGTTAACCTCGTTAACTGGTTCATTACCAGCGTGTTCCATCTGGTAATTAATATATATAAGTTATTAGCATAAAATAAATAACAATCAAACACAGTAAAATAATTACACATAATCATGTCAACACGTATAGCCAAAATTGTCGACTTTGCAACTTCCATCTTTTTATATATTAGTATGCATCCGTACACACTAGATATGTTACAAAAGTTTTATTTTTAGTTATTTTACATGATTATATTTTTATTATTTATTATTATTATTAAACACATAACCAAACCATCACACAACTACACCACCGTCAGCTGGCTTTTCAAAAACGACGTTCCCTCTCGTCGTATTTCCATGATATCCTCTCCCCCACTTCTCGGATTCTATTTCCTGCATCCACCAGCTCCTCGCCATAGTGGCGGAGATGAGCCAGGTTTTCTGTGCTCATAGGTGGGTTTGGTGCAGGCTCAGGGTCAAACTGGGGGAAAAAGGTGTTAGGTTATTTAAGAGATTCTGAATCTGCCAGTCAGTGGTCCACCATTCTTCCAGCTCTCCTTGTAGGGGTCGGGGGTTGATAATAGGATCTGGGATAACAGGCTCTAGATTAACTGGAAGTAGTACTTCAGCTGGGTAATTGAAGAAGTTTTCATCGGCAGGTCCGATGAGGTCGCTATTTGCCAGTTGGCGGTCCAGCTCCTCCCATGGTGGCATTTCCTGGGTTTGCCCTGAACTTTCCCCGATCTCCTTTCCTTTGCCTTTATCCTTCGGATCCTCAGTCTTTATAACTTTCTGTGTCTCTGGTTTCTTCCTACGCATACGCCTCCAGCCTACGAGTCTTCTTCTCTTTTACGGTTTTGGTTTCTCCTGAGGTTGGGCTTGGAATACTATTGGCTCTTCAGTATCAGCCTGGTAGCCAGTGAAGGTACCGGTGGTATCCATATCTGTGCTATGGATAAAAATATTTCGGAGTGCCTCAGATAGTTCATTCATGCTGTTAGCATACATGAAGAAACACATAAAATTCTAAGTTAAAACTTTGTGAATTAAATTTTCACAGAATCACAGAATGGCAATCAGAAAATTAAGTACTTCTAAATACTTAATTGGCTTAAATCAGTGGCTCTGATACCACCTTTTTCTGTCACGACCCGCGTCCCGATGTTACCCGGTTCAGGAGCCGCGGGACAGAAAACCCGCGGTATTTATTATTTGATTTGACAGCAGAAGTTAACAGGATCTTTTAAAACTTGAAAATGCCCAATTATTTTATTTCATAATTTGGGACAAACCCCCGAAATTTACAATAGAGGAATTTCACGAGGAAATTCCCTGTTTTACAAAACATGTTTATTTATTTAACTGAGCCACCACTTCAAGCTTTATTAGTGCTCCGTAGCACTTTTCATTGATTCACAGTAGGTCACCTGAAACATGTTTTAAAAAATATTTTATCAGCGGGGAAATACTGGCGAGTCACTCAAATTTGATAAAACGACACATAGCTATGAATTACAGCATAAGAGCGATTACAATGGCTACTATCTTATTTTTATCTGGCGCCGTGTCACATCCTGGTGACGATGATCATACCACTATTGGGTCCTTTCACCCAAGTAGTGATGATTATCACTGTTAGGTTGGTGAACCTAACCGTGAGAGATTAGTAATGTGCACAATACCCCACTTGCCAGTGATTCAAGATAACCACTACTTAATCCCTATAATTATAACTTTTTTTGAAAACAGTTTAAGATTTTATAAAACAGTGATAAAAAGAGAATGACTCACATTGCAAGTTTAGTTGGGCAGAGTTTAGCCTACTGATAAGCCTGATAACCTAATTTAAATAACAATGCATACGAAACTAGGTCAGTAACTTAATACAACATTTACGATAAGCTCACGAAATCAAAACCCTCACGACGAATGACAAAGTATAGCCCGGATTCGGGCAGCACTTAAACATCCATCGGATCAGTTTCAATCAATCGGACATTATATCGTAGCAGTGATCGAGTTATTACCCTGTTGTCGCAGCAGAGCTTCGTACTAGTGTGTGTTTTTGAACAAAAAAAATGAATAACTCAGTGTAGGAAATGAATTTGATCGTCGTAATAACAGCGCCATGCAAGTGCCAACCTCTGGAATATATACTGAAAAACCAGCCCTGTCGCGTGGCGCGACGGGTACCCTTTTAGGGTAGGGTAGCCCCGTGTATTTATAGCCTGGCTGAGTCAACGGTTCGACGAAATTCAAATTTTACAACAAACTGTATAGATAATACCAATTAGGGAATACCCCCTCCCCCCGAGTTTTAGGGGCTCTGATCCTAGTTCCAATTGTTCTGAAAATTTCAGGGGTCATGCAGTATTACTTGGGGGTCTCAAATAGGGTTTCCTATTGGACAAATTAAAATAAGAAATAATAATTTTGGCGAGAGTTGTTACAGTGTATGGATGAGCGTGATACCGGTTTGGTACTGAACCGGTATCAGTACCGAAAGTACCAATACCGAATATACCAGTACGATACCGCTACCGGTATTTACCGATACTGAAAAACGGGTACCGATACCATTATTGAATATGCCCGGTACGATACGATACCGGTTTGATACCAGTACCTATTACCAAATGCCCAACTCTAGATGGGTGTCACAACAATTCGGGCAAAAAATGTGACCTGGCCGACTCAACCCAAATGAAACCGAAAAAATATAAAAATAAAATATTGGATTTTAATAATTCAACTATTTGTCGTTGGCCACCAACAGTCCTAACTTCAAAAATAACCACAGGCAGTTCCAACTATTAACATATTGGCCTCTAGTGAACCCTGACTAACGCCGTTAGTCTCCGGACACCTCATTATTAGGGCAGAAGACACGGAACCGTCACACTTTTTGTAGCTGGAAATAGGAAATTTATCCTTTACCGGCCATCTCTACATACCCACTTTTCTCTCTTCTCCATTGCAAATCTAGGTTCAAGTGGAAGAACAATATGTGATTCTCGATCTCTTATATAAATTTGTTCAAATCACTCCAGCGGAGATCTCGTGTTTCTTTATTGGCGCCCACCGTGGAGCCGGCAACAATCACATCTTGCTTTTTCTCCACTCCATCTTTTAGATCTGTTTTGTTTGAATTTTACACACGACTCTCAACCGAAACTCCACATCTGGGTTTTCTTTTAAGTTTTATGTGGGTTTTCTTATTTTCACTTCTAGATTTGAGTTTCTCACCAGATATACACATGATTTCTACTTTACAACCCTTCAGATCTATGTTTATTAAGGCTTTTGACAGATTAAAAGATTGAAAAAACCTTCGGATCTGCTTACGTGCGAATTGGATATTCAGTTCGAGATAAATGGGGTGCAGATATGCTGTTATGCAAGGTTTTACTCAAGCTAAAATATTGAGATCTGTCTTTGTTGGGTTTAATGCCCCAATTGATGAAGTTAATCATCATTTATACATGATTCATGTAAGTTATCTACCTTTTTTTCCATTAATGGAAGCTTTTGCCTAAACTAAGGTATGATAAAAATGCCCGATGTCATTATTTACATGCTCTAAAGTGTGTCAACTAAGGATTCTAAATGCTCACCATATTTATTAAGTGGGTGTTTGTTTTTTCAGAAAAACCTCTTCTGACCTCTTATGTCTGCGTCGCGCAGACCACGTGCATACATTTAGCTCTGCAGACCGTTTGTTTTTTAGAAGACATTTCATTAAAAAAATGTCTTTAAACGTCTGCGCGTCTTCTTCCCCACGCAGATATGATCCAATGTCTTCCCACCTCTTCCAACTCTCTCTCCACCTCTCTCCTAATCTCAAAACACAGACACTCTTCTCCATTATATTTTTCCCCAACCCTAGTTCCTTCTCCATCTCATCCAACTCAGCCGCCACCCCGGTCATCCTCCTCCTCCTACACCGTCAGTCACCACCTCCTCCTCCACAGCCACCGGCTACACCTCCCCCACCTCCACAGCCAACGTCGACACCTCCCCCCACCTCCACAACCACCGCCAACATCTCCTCCACCTCCACCTCCACAACCACTTCCAACACCTCCACCTCCTCCAACAGCCACCGCCACCGAGGTTTTCCCTCGGTCTTCGTCCTCTGCGAAGGTTTTCCATAGGTAAACCTCCATGATTGATCACCAATTCAGATTATTATTATTATTATTATTATTATTATTATTATTATTATTATTATTCAGATGAATGTGTATGATGATGGTGAGAAAATGGTGAAACAGAGAAGCAGGTAAATAAAGCTGGGAAGTGAACTCTATAAAATGTTAGAAGACATGATCATTAATTTATCCTTCAATTTAATATAATTGTTGTTTAAATTCTAATTTTTGTTGTTTAAATTCTGATTTATGTTGTTTAAGTTCTGAATTTTGTTGTTCATCTTGTTTGATTATAACTGTTGTCTAATGTGTAGCTTGCAGAAGTAAAAAAAACAAACAGTTTTTTTCTTGCAGACTGCAGTGGTTTGATCCACCTCTTCTGCTACAGATGTCACACCCCGATATTTTAACCACAAACCGGTGGGTCCGGTGGGGAGTATCGTGACGTAGTTGATATCATCATAGTCAATTAAACACAGATATAGCACAGCGGAAGGCTTGGAAGGTAAATTACTATTACAACCCGAAAGTTCTAAGTACGACTAAAAGAATATACAGGCGGATCTAAATATAATACAAAACAAAGTTCAACAAACTTAAGGCATTACGGACTTGCAAGATCCTCTACTTAACGCCCAGAAGCTCCCAGCCTAGTACGTGTAGTACCTGTCACTTAGTCTTTTAAAACTACGTCAGTTTACACTGGTAAATACAATTAACTAACTCTTTTGAAAAGTGTTTACGAAAATTGGTTTAGATGCTCAAAGCACAAAAGTCTTTTATAACTTGGGACAATTATATTTATAATCTTGTATACAGCTTTAGATGTTTTTCATACATTTAGGGCCCGGTATAGAAGCCGAGTCATGATTAACCGACATACCACTAATATAAACCCACAAGGAGTTATCCCCAACAATGTGGGTATATCTTTTTACATACGCAACTGTCAGGTGTATGCCTACACCCAGTGCTTAAGTCGTGGCCATTTGCAATTAAACGAGCCGAGGATATCCAGGACACGGTCGTATTAACCCCCAATGTTTATGTTATCAAACAAAATGGATTAAAACACCAACAGGTGTTATGGGCCATTTTCTGAGCGTATATATCCTGATTTTGAATATTTACTTGTGATCAGGATACTGGATTAGGATATTGGTAACATCCTGGGCGATATCCTGGTGTTAACTAAATTGACCACGTGCAGGTTAGAAGTTGTGGGTCACTAACGGTCAGATGGACTTCTTCTCCTTAAGACTCGGGCAAATCTGTTATATAAGAGACGTTGAACCCGAAAGACCAGGTCTGCAACGTTCAAGTGGGGAATATCCGCCGGATCCCGGTTTAATAGGGTAGTTTTTTATATTTCTTTTACTATAAATAGATGGGGCGGATAAGATTAAGGCACGCAACTTTACACACACACTCTTTCGCATACTTTTGCTCTCTAGCTTCTAGCAAACACTATACACAAACACTTGTACTCGAATTACATTGTAACACCTAGTTGATCCGCATCACATCCTGCACTGTATCCTGACATTTGAAGTAATAGAAGAACAAGGCAGCTGCGATTGTCAGCTCCCGAGGTTTTATGCCGGCGATCTAGATTGATCAAGGGCTTTCCTCGTACATCACGTGTCAACCTTTACTTTTTTGCTCATTGTTTGATCACAGATACAACTCTATATCCTGAGCCGTATCCTGAAACTGTTTTTGCAATTAATTTGATTAACATTTTTTCGACACTCATTTCTAGCACACTACCTCACTTAACTAATTTGATCACTTAATTGCTTCGGTAATTTTTGACCAAAACAACAGGTTATGCGGATTTATTAATCACAATCTGACCAAATGATCCCATACCCTACCAAGCAGTAATATTTTACCTTATCCCAAGCCCGTATGAGGGAAAATAAGTTAAAAGTATTTACCTGAGTTTCTAAATGCGAGATCTATCTACTCAGCCGTATAATGTACTTAGACTCGTGAAGGTAGCTTTTACCGGGGCTCCCTAATCTGGAACGAAGGTTTTATTAACCTATTAGATTACTAGCGGGTCTTATTTAAGTCGTAGACTTAGACCGGCTAGTTTAAAGTAGGATTTACGGTATAAAACCCTAGATTAAGCGATGACCGGATTGGAATGTAATTTAGACCCAACAGGTATGGAGACTTGTATTATATGGGTAAACTAAATACATTCTGGATTTTGAAGTTCAAATGATAAGGTTTAACCCGTTTCGGTTAATTTATGTAAACTACTTACATAAACCAAACCGAATGTGTATAAGCATAAACAGGTAACCGGATGAGTCATATACAAGTCCCATATGTTATTATGCTTAAAATATGTTATGATATCAGTAGGATATCAGCAAGTATGCCCTTAAAGATTTTAAAACCGAATTTAGCCCCATAAGGGCATTTTGGTCATTTTAATGCTTATAAAAGGGGTTTACATGCAAACTGAGGTTCTGGTCATAATCATTCTGTAAAAATATATGATTTATGTTATTATAACAGTAATATCATACATATGTGTGGTTTATGATTTTTGGCCAAACTATGCACCGTAGGGGTATTTTGGTCATTTCACACATAGTTTTAAGTGCTTATTTGGGATTCTGAGTTCATGACTTATACCTACTATAAAAATATTAAAAATGGTTTATAAAATCAGTAGGTAACAAGTCTTGGATGCTAAATATGGTTTAAAACCATACTATGCACCTTAATGTCGTAAAAGTCGATAAATGACGATTATTTTGATGTTTAGTAAATTCTAAGGTTATGACCAGCTTTGAATGGTAAAAATACTTTATTTATCATAACATATTAGTAACAAAAGGTTCTTGCATGTTAATCACATTTAAAACCCAATTTATGTGTGAAAAGGGCATTATCGTCATTTACTAACTTCATTCAAGAGTTCTAAGTTAAACTCATAATATAATCTGTTTAAATATCCCAAATAATTCCAAATATGATATCATATCAGTAAGCATTGAGTTTTATGCTAAAATTATGCTTAAAACTTATTTTATGTGATAAAGGGCATTTTAGTCCTTTTTAAGCATGTTTTATGATTTTTTTGAGTAAATTCAGTTTATGACCAGAATGTAAATGTCTAAATATGCTAAACATTTTTACAGATCAGAATGTAACCCATTTGCATGTTCCTTTAAGTTTAAAATCTCATTTTTACATAAAAGGGCATATTGGTCAATATTAAGCATAATAACGGAATCAAGTAAATAAACTCAAATTACTATGTCACCATGTAATATAACCTCAGAGGGTTATACTACTACATAATATGGTCACAAAGGAACCTTAATATATAAAGGAAATAAGCTAATTCGGGTCAGAACTGAAAGTCAAAGCAAAAGTCAAGCTTTTGTGACTTTCGGTTGCGAACCGAGCTTAAACTTAGAATTGTCGGGTTGAACATGTTTAGACATGTTCTAATAATGTTTAACAAGTTATTAAACTAATAAAACATATTTTACAACTCCTACATTATCAGATTTGAAGTTATTTAAAAACTGACCCGTTTGACTTTTTATGTTAATTACTTTGGCCCAACAATTAACTAAGTAAACGTGGTAATTAGGAGGTGCCCTTTTGAGGGATTAACATCTACCTAATTACGATCACATAGTCTTATTCGTCTCGAACAATGGCTGGACCGTTTAGGTCTAAACCAAAAGTCAAAGCCGATTTGCGGTAACTTTGACTTTCGGCTTTTAAATGCATAAAAACCGAACTAGAGTGGCTAAGGACACTTACAACAGGTCCTAGCTCGGAATCTTGACTAAGGAGGAGCTTCCTTTTGATCAGGAACCTCTAGAATGCCAGAGCAAGAGAGAAAAGATGAAATTTTGAATGGTGCAAGGAAGAATGGCAACATAAGGGCTCTATTTATAGTGCAAGGGTCTTCCTCAAGATCATTCCAAGTGTTCTATGGTGTTCTAGGATGTCTCCAGGTGTCCCAAAACGAGCTATGAGCAGCCATACAGTCCCTTGTATTGAACGAAGTGGTTTTGGAAGTTTATGTGTGGAGAACAAGCAAAAATTCGCCCAGTAACAGGCTTTACGACCGCAAGCAGAGACCCCATACGGTCCGTAAATGTGCTGACCAGCGAGAAAAATTATAAAAATTTACACAATTGGCCCCTTGACTTGTATAACCTCTATTATTGTCTTGTAACTTATCAAAAGCCAACTTTAGCCAATATTGGCCATACATGGGAGTGTGAATAAGTATTCTAAGGCTCCCGGTTCGTAGGTAGACCACCCGAAGGTACTAGTTTCTCTCGTTGACGCTTTTAACCCTTCTTCTTGAAATCTTGCACATTTTATCGTGTAACGATACCAAAACCTTTCATAATCATTATCAAGCATTCCCGAGAGCATGATTGAACATTACGAAGCCCCGGGCTTGTTAAAAGGTCACTCAGAGGCATAAGTTTAGCATGTTGAAACTTTTAGTCCCTCCACATACATCTTTTCACTGTTTGTCAAATTTAGTCCTTCAAAGTTAACTTTTTACACATTTAGGGTTTAGGACACATGTCTTCACATTCTTGGACACGATCTTTACGAGGTGTTACATCCTCACCCCTTAAAAGAAATCTCGACCTCGAGATTTACTGAAACAAACGAGGGTACTTTTGTCGCATAGTGGATTCAACTTCCCACATATATTCTGGGCCTCTATGGGCATCCCATTTCACTTTTACAATTGGTACATGTTTCCTCTGAAGCTTTTTAACCTGTCAATCCTCGATTGATATAGGGTTTTCAACAAACCTCAGGCTTTCATCTATCTTCACATGTTTATGAGACATTGCTAGCGATTCATCAGCTAAACATTTCTTTAAGTTGCAGATGTGAAACACGTTGTGAATTCCACTAAGTTCTTCAGGTAAGTTCAGCTTATAGGCCACACTACCAACACATTCGATGATCTCGAATGGTCCAATATATCTTGGGCTTAGCTTGCCCTTTTTACCAAAATGCATTACCCTTTTCCAAGGTGATACCTTTAGTGACACTTTGTCTCCTACCTCGAATTTTAGAGGTTTACGCCTTTTATCTGCGTAACTCTTCTGCCTATCTCTGGCAGATTTTAGACGATCATGGATCTGGACAATCTTATCTATCTCAGGTCCTGACAGCTGGGCCTCCCAAACTTCTGCCCAACAGACGGGCCTTCTACATTTTCTTCCATATAAAGCCTCGAAAGGTGCAGCTTGAATGCTTGTATGGTAACTGTTGTTATAAGAGAACTCATTCAGAGGAAGATGATCATTCCAACTTCTACCTAAATCAATAACACATGCACAAAGCATGTCTTCAAGTGGTAAGCAGTACTGAAATATTGTTGGAAACTTTTCCAAAAACGAGATGTGTATCTAGTATCTCTATCGGATATAACAGATACTGGCACTCTGTGGAGAGATACAATCTCGTCCACATATAATTGGGCTAGTTTGTCAGAGCTATGTGTCTCCTTAATGGGTAAGAAATGAGCCGACTTAGTAAGTCTATCAACTATGACCCATATTGTATCATTTCCATGTCTTGTCTTAGGTAACTTGGTGATAAAATCCATGGTTACCATCTCCCATTTCCATGTGGGAAGTTCTGGTTGTTGCAGTAATCCTAACGGCTTTTGATGTTCAGCTTTAACCTGTGAGCACGTCAAACATTTAGCCACATGTGTGGCTATGGATTTCTTCAAACCCATCCACTAATAATTTGCCTTCAGGTTTTGGTACATTTTGTCACCTACAGGGTGAACTGAGTATTTCGAATTATGAGCTTCCTGGAGGATTATATCTCTAAGTCCACCATAAATCGGAACCCAGATTCAACCATTCAATCTGAGGATTCCATCATTTCCAGGTGACAACTGATCAATAGTTGCACCTAATCTTTCTTCTGGAAGGTTATCTTCCAGTACAGTTTCTTTCTGTGCTGCCAATAACTTTTCGTTTAGACTGTTCTTCAACTCAATTGTAACGACTCTCCTAGGACCCTTAACGTAACCTTAAACGCTCCTAAATACACCCCGAGTGCGAGAAACGGACCCGAAATACCTTCGTGCTTGGAGAAATCAAGAAAAACAAGATTTTTGGTTCGCTCGCGGGCCGCGTAAGAGTTAAGCCAAGCTTACGCGGGCCGCGACAGCAATGCAAACTACCAGATAACAATCAAGGCCACGTGGCATGACACGTGTCGAAACCTATGATGACTCATCCGACCTAGACTTCCTCGTTAGCCGCGTAGATGTTCCTTTGTGTTTACGCGGGCCGCGACATGCCCCATTTCCAGCCCTATAAATAAGGAGTTCGAGTTCAGTTGAAAGTCACTCAATTCTTTTCTTCTTTTAGCTTCTATTATAGCAAAGTAATAGCTCGGGTATTATACTCTAAAGCCTGAAACTCTGCTCGTTATTAGGGTAATAACTCTAATCACAGACACGGTACTATATCCGATTGATTGAAACTGATCCAACGGATGTTTAAGTGCTGCCTGTATACGGCTATACTTTGTCATTCGTTGTGAGTTTTGATCTCGTGATTATCGTTAAAGTTGAATTGAGTAATACACTAATACGACTTCCATTGTAGCTAGAAATTAGAACTTGTAACCAGGGAACTACTAAGCTAGAATACTTAGCGATTAAGTAAATAGTTAAGGAAAACTTAGTGGTTAAGTAAACTTAGTAGTTAAGAAAACTTAGCGGTTAAGAAACCTTAATAGATAAGTTAAACTTAATCAGCTAAGTAAGATTAATTAATCAGTTAAGTAAGATTAATTAAGTTAAGTATGATTAATTAATCAGTTAAGCAAGATTAATTAAGCTAAGCAAGATTAATTAAGCTAAGCAAGATTAATTCAGCTAAGTAAGATTAATTAATCATCTAAGTAAGATTTATTAAACACCTAAATATATATATATATATATATATATATATATATATGAAAAATAGATATATATGGGGTAGATATTATCTAAGGAAGATTTTATCCAAGGAAAGTGTTATCTAGGGAAGGTTTTATCTAGGGAAGGTTCAACTAAGGAAGATAACACCTAGGGAAATTCTATATAGGGGTAAAACTTATCCCTTGACTATAAATAGGAAGCTTAGGATTCATTTTCTTTTGCTCATTTCTTCTATTCTTCTCTCTATATATTGGTGTTCTAACCAATAATCACCGATACGATATTCTGTCCGATCGATTCGGGAACCAACTAACGATTTCCAAAGTGCTGTCTACACAAGACTATACTTTGTGAATTTCGTTAAACAAATACCAAAGTACTATCCACACAAGACTATACTTTGTGAATTTCGTTAAACGAATGCCAAAGTGCTGTCTGAATAAGACTATACTTTGTAAATTTTGTTAAGGTTCTGATCTTGTAACCATCGTTAGGTTTGATATGGTTTTACACAAATACGTATTCCATTCTGTTAAACTATATGTTTAACTATCAGAATACTCCGAACTATACACTTACAATCAAACAAGCTGTTTAAATCATCAGAAGGTTCAGAACAATAAAGTATATGCTTAATTATCAGAAGGAGTAGAATCAAGAAGCTTGTTAAATCAATACTACATGCTTATAATGTGAGTCATTCTCTTTTTATCAATGGTTTTACTAAATCTCAAATTATTTTCAAGAGTTATAATTACATGGATTAAGTCGTGGTTATCTTAAATCACTGGCAAGTGGGGTATTGTGCACATTACTAATTTCTCACGGTTAGGTTCACCAACCTAACAGTGATAATCATCACTACTTGGGTGAAAGGACCCAATAGTGGTATGACCATCGTCACCAGGGTGTGACACGGCGCCAGATAACAATAAGATAGTAGCCATCGTAATAGCTCTTATGCTGTAATCTATAACTATGTGTCATTTTTGTACAAACTGAATGAACTCACAAGTATTTCCTGCTGACCAAATGTTTTTAAAACGTGTTTCAGGTAATTCCGGTAGGTCGGAATAAGAGTTGGATACGGCACCAAAAGGCTTACAGAAGTGGCTTAATTTATCAATTAAATTAAATTAAGAATAGTTTTTTTATGTATTCAGGTTTATCCCATATTAAAGCTACCTTTCAAAACATAGTTTTATCCATCTGTTTAATAAATAAAAATCCGGTGTTTTCTAAACTCTGATATTTTTCCTAACTCACGGTCCTGATAAAATTTCCGATGCACTACTTTTCTAAATAACCATCGGTACCACTGAACTGGTTCACGACTCCCGATTCCGTCCAGGGTGGGGCCTGGGGTCGTGACAGAAGTGGTATCAGAGCCACTTGTTTAAGCAATTAGGTGTTGTAATAAAATACCTAAGTTTAAACGAAGAGTTAGGAACTTGATATTTTCTGGTAGCACTCAGGATAGTATTTAGACTTGAACTTAAGAAAGATGCCTTAATATGAGCTTCAAGATGAGCTAATTACTTGTATAAGTATACTGTGATAGATATTGGTATGCTGTAAGAATAATGATTAGAACATTGCAAAGTACGATAAATAAGCAATAACACTTAATTGTTGTTAATTCTTGTTTATTGATATTACTTGGTCTAGAATAAGATATGTTATGGGAATACAAATTTCCTTGATTCTGGATGAAAGCCTTAATAAAAGAGGCACTTTTAAAATCTTGAAAAGATACTATTTATGGGAAACATAATAATTACCTCTCCGACAAGAACCGGGCAAGATGAGGTTACCTCTCCGGCTAGAACCGGGTAAGAAGGAGTATAATATGTCAAACAAGTGACAAAATTCCCTAAATAGTACCATGACCTGATGTCTGACTTGTTTTTGGAAAAATCAATCTGTTAAATACATTAACCTTATGAATGGTATGTATGATTATATAGATATGTATATCTATAAGGAATTCCAAAAGCCATAACGATTGACAATTTAAAATAAATCACGAACATAAGTGTCAATAATAATTCTAGATTTCTTTATCAGAAATCTCTTGCATATGTCTATAATTCCGATATCAAACATTATTTCGTTTGATCATCTACCTCGTAACTCGTGCGACAATATAAACAATGGAAACCCTTTAAGTTGGGACGCCATCAAAAGTATAAGAATTTCCAATGCGTTACCATAGACTCTTAACGCAAAATAAGAAGCATGTAAAGTTGTGTTAGTGCACAAGAAAACACATGAAACTTAAATTATACGTCCACAGACGTCGAAGTATATCACACACGACTTTCAAGGCAAGACCTTTGGAAAATATAATTGGGCATGACGACACCAATGCAAATCCCGTCAGTGGAAGAACTACTAATCAAAAAGCAGCACTTGGCCACGTGATCCTACAAACGACATGAATCTTGCTGAGGTACGATAGAACAAGATTTCACAACAATCGGTGCATAGTCTAATCCAATTCTTGACGCTGCAAATGAAGTCACATACCTTTACAATCCCCCTATTTCATTTTATTCGACATTCCCTGGTAATGTCACTTAACAACGGTTATCACACAAAATTCCAGATAAGATTCTTAAATTCCTTTTGTTAAAATTCAGACCTCTGCACATAATAAATAGACTTTTGCATTTCTACTCTCCTAATGGTCATCATGAGGATTTCTTTCATAATCGCGAATATTTATTTGGTTATTTCATTTCTTGGTAAATCCACACGTTACACATGCACTTTTGTTGCGCATGTGGTTAGTTTGAATTATGAAGACCATTGGAGGGCTTCATTCCAATTTGTTGTTTTATTTAAACTCAAATATCGTTCCGCTATACTTGATCGTTGCATTATAAACCGCGTTTTTTTTTGCAAAACGATGACTCTTTGATATCAAATCGATGAATTTATTGAAAAACTCGATTTTCTTTTGAATGGTATACATGGTTTTTGTTGTGACCATGTCAGAACTTTCTTATTGAGACATGAACTCGTTGTGTTTAAACCAAGTTCCATTGTTTGAACTTGCTCACAATACGTATTCAATTCAAGGTCCCGTATGATAGATTAAGGCCATCATATTCAAATTAATCCCAACAAGCCCTTCAATTACTTTGAACCATAACAGGCTTGTTTGGTCTTCGACTTCATTAAATCGTTTCTTTGATCACGATCACCTTGTGGTGACGTTTTCACAAAATTGAAGCTTGCGCTAATCTCGTTTGCACACATCGTATACGGATTTATTTATTTATATTGAATCCGCTTTGTTGGTTTATCCTATAAAAGCAATCTTAACACAATCGTGTGCTAAGATAATGATACACAAATTCATGTCATATTTCAGTGTATCTCTTAATGGTTCTTACAACATCAATCGAGCCTTTCGTGATATTTATTGCTTTATCATCTTCAATAAAAAAAAAACATTATTCAATTGTTTCAATTTCAATCGAAAATCCTACTAGATTTGTTTGAAACAAACATTCGAACTTACTTCGTTTAACTTTCATTTGATTTAAAACACGGTGAACTCGTCCAGTCACCGCTATTATTATTTCAATCACTACGACACCTTGTGGCGTCGGTATAGACTTGTAGCTTGAGCTAATCTATATATACCTTTCGCTTGACTCATCCTTAAAAGTGGTCTTAATACAACTATTTGTTAAGATAATGATACACTAAACTCTGTTGTATATCGGTGTATCCTTGTAATTCGATAAATGTCAACCCATTGATTTTTCTCATATCATAATTCAATAGTTGACAAATCATTTTCGTACTTCTATTTCATTCGAGCTTGTTGATTCGGAGACTTCCTCAGTTGACAATCAAAGTAAGTTTTCTGTTGACAGTGAATTCTATTGTTTCTAAAAATCATTCACAACTTGTAAACATTCACATCTATTGATCATATATCTTTTTGACTTAAACCTAATCACCTTGGAAACTATATCATTTCATCTCATTCATTTGACATCGACTTCTTGAACTAATTCAGTTGAACCATTGAGCCCTATTTATTGTAAAACATGTATTCATCTTAAAACTATTCTTATTGACTAAGACGTGACATAACTCTAAAAGAGATATCGTAGCCCAAATCTCGAGGACGAGATTTAAAACAAGGTGGGGAGGATGTAACGACTCTCCTAGGACCCTTAACGTAACCCTAAACGCTCCTAAATACACCCCGAGTGCAAGAAACGGGCCCGAAATACCTTCGTGCTTGGAGAAATCAAGAAAAACAAGATTTTCGGTTCGCTCGCGGGCCGCGTAAGAGTTAAGCCAAGCTTACGCGGGCCGCGACAGCAATGCAAACTACCGGATAACGATCAAGGCCATGTGGCATGCACGTGTCGAAACCTCTGATGACTCAGCCAACCTAGACTTCCTTGCGGGCCGCGTAGATGTTCCTTTGTGTTTACGCGGGCCGCGACACGCCCCATTTCCAGCCCTATAAATAAGGAGTTTGAGTTCAGTTGAAAGTCGCTCAATTCTTTTCTTCTTTTAGCTTCTATTATAGCAAAGTAATAGCTCGGGTATTATACTCTAAAGCCCGAAACTCTGCTCGTTATTAGGGTAATAACTCTAATCACAGACACGGTACTATATCCGATTGATTGAAACTGATCCAACGGATGTTTAAGTGCTGCATGTATACGGCTATACTTTGTCATTCGTTGTGAGTTTTGATCTCATGATAATCGTTAAAGTTGAATTGAGTAATACACTAATACGAGTTCCATTGTAGCTAGAAATTAGAACTTTTAACCAGGGAACTACTAAGCTAGAATACTTAGCGATTAAGTAAATAGTTAAGGAAAACTTAGTGGTTAAGTAAACTTAGTAGTTAAGATAACTTAGCGGTTAAGAAACCTTAATAGATAAGTTAAACTTAATCAGCTAAGTAAGATTAATTAATCAGTTAAGTAAGATTAATTAAGTTAAGTAAGATTAATTAATCAGTTAAGCAAGATTAATTAAGCTAAGCAAGATTAATTCAGCTAAGTAAGATTAATTAATTAGCTAAGTAAGATTTATTAAACACCTAAATAGATATATATGAAAAATAGATATATATGGGGTAGATATTATCTAAGGAAGATTTTATCCAAGGAAAGTGTTATCTAGGGAAGGTTTTATCTAGAGAAGGTTCAACTAAGGAAGATAACACCTAGGAAAAATTCTATATAGGGGTAAAACTTATCCCTTGACTATAAATAGGAAGCTTAGGATTCATTTTCCTTTGCTCATTTCTTCTATTCTTCTCTCTATACGTTGGTGTTCTAACCAATAATCACTGATACGATATTCTGTCCGATCGATTCGGGAACCAACTAACGATTTCCAAAGTGCTGTCTACACAAGACTATACTTTGTGAATTTCGTTAAACGAATGCCAAAGTGTTGTCTGAATAAGACTATACTTTGTAAATTTTGTTAAGGTTCTGATCTCGTGACCATCGTTAGGTTTGATATGGTTTTACACAAATACGTATTCCATTCTGTTAAACTATATGTTTAACTATCAGAATACTCCCAACAATATACTTACAATCAAACAAGCTGTTTAAATCATCAGAAGGTTCAGAACAATAAAGTATATGATTAATTATCAGAAGGAGTAGAATCATGAAGCTTTTTAAATCAATACTGCATGCTTATAATGTGAGTTATTCTCTTTTTATCAATGGTTTTACTAAATCTCAAATTATTTTCAAGAGTTATAATTACAGGGATTAAGTCGTGGTTATCTTAAATCACTGGCAAGTGGGGTATTGTGCACATTACTAATTTCTCAAGGTTAGGTTCACCAACCTAACAGTGATAATCATCACTACTTGGGTGAAAGGACCCAATAGTGGTATGACCATCGTCACCAGGGTGTGACACGGCGCCAGATAACAATAAGATAGTAGCCATCGTAATCGCTCTTATGCTGTAATCTATAACAATGTGTCATTTTTGTACAAACTGAATGAACTCACCAGTATTTCCTGCTGACCAAATGTTTTTAAAACGCGTTTCAGGTAATTACGGTAGGTCGGAATAAGAGTTGGATACGGCACCAAAAGGCTTACAGAAGTGGCTTAATTTATCAATTAAATTAAATTAAGAAAAATTGTTTTATGTATTCAGGTTTATCCCATATTAAAGCTACCTTTCAAAACATAGTTGTATCCCATCTATTTAATAAATAAAAATCCGGTGTTTTCTAAACTCTGATATTTTTCCTAACTCACGGTCCTGATGAAATTTCCGCTGCACTACTTTTCTAAATAACCACCGGTACCACTGAACTGGTTCGCGGCTCCCGATTCCGTCTAGGGTGGGGTCGGGGGTCGTGACATCAATACTCTTTGCATTGATTCGTATAGGTTTGACTCTATCTTTCCTGCTTAATGCGTCAGTGACCACATTCGCTTTGCCAGGATGGTAGCGAATTTCACCATCGTAGCGACCACATTCGTAAGCAGGGATCCCATACGGTCCGTAAATGTGCTGACCAGCGAGAAAAATTATAAAAATCTACACAAATGGCCCCTTGACTTGTATAACCTCTATTATTGTCTTGTAACTTATCAAAAGCCAACTTTAGCCAATATTGTCCACACATGTGTCACACCCCAACCGATGGCGGAAACATCGGGGTGCGAGCACTAAGCGTTCAGATTGCTCATGAGATTCCATAACACTTTTTGTTTCAATAGAAATTAGATCAAATTCATCATAATATTGTCTAACAGCAAACACAACCAACACAATTATCAATTACAAACCATAACAAATGTTGTTCAAATTGATCAAAAGTTTCTAAGTTAACTAGGTGACGTTTCTAATCATCTCCTAGCTGGATACCATGCATTCCAAGCATCCTATCAGCCTGCAACACGTATTAAAATATCAATACAAAAGTATTGGCGAGTATACAAGTTTGATAATATAATAATAGATTAAAACAACTCATATCCACAGTGTAAGCAATATAATAGTTTCAGCCGTGCTAGTATCGCAGTCCACGCAGTGATAGCCCAAGTTTCCAATGCGTTAAGTGCCTTTCCCAAAGTTTAACGGGAGGTTATATGTCTCCTCCTAACAATACCCCAAAGACTAACGGGGAGGTGCATTACTCCTATAGCGCTACTATTGTTAAGGCGGAACTACATACTCTGGATTAAACGTCACATAGCACAAAGAGTCAAGAATCAAGAATCACAAGTTTCACATACACATAGGATAGAGTATAAGTTTAAAAGATTCAAGTTTAAGTTTCATAGAATACATGTTACACCCCAAAATTTTAAAGTAAAAGGGGATCGAGTATACTCACAGTGATTGCTTAACAGTCGCAACTGTTATTGGATCAAAGGGAGCTCTTTTTAGAATTAGCCTGGTTAGATTACAATACGATAAGAGTCGGGCAGAATAACGAGGTTGCTCAAGGTGTCAAATTGGTCATTGGATCAGATGGTTGTCCGATCGGATGGCTATCCGATCGGATTGCTGGTCGATTGGATGACACACACATTTGTGAAGAGACAGATGGCTGCCCGATCGGATGGCCATCCGATCGGGTTGCCACTTGAGTGAAGTTCATAAATAAGGGGAATAGGGTGGCTGTCCGATCGAACGGTAATCCGATCGGATTGCCACTCGATCTGGGAGTAGGTATTCTAGTCATCCCAATCGGATGGCTGTTCGATCGGACGGCTGTCCGATCGGGTTGTAAACAGTTTCTAAGTTTCTAGTTTAGTGGTGACCGCACGACACGTATTGAGACAACGGTAAAACTCCTTAGCGCACAGAAACTCCGATCGGGTGGGAATCACCCTTGTTCGACCCGTAGTCCGTTTCTGACAGTTTTATGTCGGAATCCGTTTCCATGCTCGTCTTTACCGGTAATAACTCAGATCCAAGCCGACCTTAGACTATTTATCAAGTCCACGTCCCATTTAGAACAAGTTCCCACCGAATAATGTGACAGTTTGAGAAAAAGATGAAGATACTAAAGTTTTATAGGAAAAATTTTAGATTAGGCTTAGATTTAGTGTGAAAACGCATGAAATAGCTTAGATCTGAGCTAGATCTTGCTCAGAATGACATCTCATGGCAGTTTGTACAAACCCCCATGATGACATCACCCGCAAGAACTCAGAACCGAGAGATTTCACGGTGAAAAGTGTGATTTCAAGTGAGAATCACGAAAAGGATGATGTGTAGAGCGAGAAAGTACAAAGATCTAGTGCAAAACGTACCGAAATCAGCAAGAAAATGAAGAAAGAAGGAGAATAGCGTGTCTGGTCGAGTAGAGCTGTCACATCACTGAAAATGGTGATGTGACAGGTCTATTTATAGTGTGAGGGTGTGTGAAAGAGGTAAGGGTGCATGGGTCGGATGGCAGTCCGATCGGATGGTCATCCGATAGGGTGACCATCCGATCGGATGACAATCCGATCGGATGGGCATCCGATCGGATTGCCATTCAGGCCAATCCAATCTTTCCGTGTTCCCGTCCTTGATTTGTTTTGCGAGTTGATTAAGCATTGCGTTGGTTATAGTTTAGGTAAAGTTTTTAGTTTACATCACAACCCAAAAGTTTCCAAGTTTCGTAGATTCCGCCAATGACAAGGCTCCAGTATCTGTTTTAACCAAGAATCAAGTCTTATGAGTCTAAGGAGTCAAGCACCAAATAAGTTTCAAGAGTCAAGAATCATAGTTTCTCAAGCATCAAGAATCGGGAGTCCAAGTATCAAGTATCAAGAGTCAACATAAAGAATCTAGCTTCCATAGTATCAAGAATCAAGTATCTAGATTAAGTATCGAGAGTCAAGCATCAAGAGTCAAGTATCTAGAATAAAGAATCAAGTATCATAGTGTTAAGCATCAAGTATCAATAAGATTCACACCAAAATTGCCAAAGTATCAACATCACATAACCACAAGGACCAAAGATGACAATAGACTAAACTTCAGGGACTAATCTCGACAAGATCCTAAAGTTTACGGACGCTGGACGTTACAACATGGGAGTGTGAATAAGTATTCTAAGGCTCCCGATTCGTAGGTAGACCACCCGAAGGTACTAGTTTCTCTCGTTGACACTTTTAACCATTCTTCTTGAAATCTTGCACATTTTATCGTGTAACGATACTAAAACCTTTCATAATCATTATCAAGCATTCCCGAGAGCATGATTGAACATTACGAAGCCCCGGGCTTGTTAAAAGGTCACTTAGAGGCATAAGTTTAGCATGTTGACACTTTTAGTCCCTTCGCATACATCTTTTCACTGTTTGTCAACTTTAGTCCTTCAAAGTCAACTTTTTACACATTTAGGGTTTAGGACACGTGTCTTCACATTCTTGGACACGATCTTTACGAGGTGTTACAGCAAACTGCAGACATTTGACCTCAGAAAAAACAAACAACACCTAAATCTTACATTAAGAGGTTTGAAAGGTGCATTGCTTATTGATGAGATCTTGATTTGTAATTTTGAGATTAATTCCTTTTCATTGTAAAAAAAACAAGAGTTAACTTCTATTTTGCTCCCTGTGATTTGGTTATTTTAACGGTTTTGCCCCAATAGTTTAAAAATAGCCATTTTCCTCCCTGATTTTTCTAACTTATCGTCATTTTGCTCCCCGCCTCTAACTCCATCCAAAAAATCCATTAACTATAAGGGTATTTTGGTAACTTTATAGATAAAAGCAAGGGTATGTAAGTCTTTTCACCTAAAAAAACCTATAACTTTTTTATTTACATGTATATAAGTAATTCTTTTATGACCCCCCATCTTTCCAACCACTATTTCTACCGCCCACCACCATCCACCACCACCTGCCGACCACGACTACCGCCACTTTTAACTAAACGTTTTAATTGAGTTAGAGCCAGGGAGTAAGCTACCAAAATACCCCTACTTTTAATTGAACATTTTAACTGAGTTAGATCCAAGGAGCAAACTGGCGACAAACTCGAAAGATCAGGGAAGAAAATGACTATTTTTAAACTATTGGAGCAAAACCGTTAAAATGACCAAACCCCAGGGAGCAAAATGAAAGTCAACTCAAAAAATAATAAAGCCAATGTCAAACAGCTATAAAAAGGTAATAAAACAAAAAATAGGATATAACCCTATACGTCATTTTCAGTAAAAAAAGGGATGGCCTATTAGACTTCCCGTAAAAAGCATAAACTCTCCTAGCATCTCAAATAAGTCTGAAAACGTCACTTACTTTTGGCCCACGTACCTACTGGAAGGCACTTCCTATCACATTACCCTGTGCATGGCAGAAGAGCCACGCTGATCCGCGCATAACGGAAGCTCTGCGACCTTTGGTGGAGAGCATTTGTGACCCGCAACCTTTGGCACACGACGTTTTTTGTCGCACAATTCGTTCCGCCTCGCCATACAAGCTCAATCGAGCATGTCGGAAACTCACTTGGCCACCCCGCGCACCGCATACAAGTCCGCCACTCGCACGAGATGGGCTCTGCCACCAAGTGTACGGGGTAAACTCTACCTGCACATTCGTCGGAAAGTTCCGCCTTGCGTGGGCATACTCTGCATCCACCGAATAATCCCCACCGCGCCTGTCGGAAACTCACTTGGCCACCATGTGCCACACATGGGCATACTTTGCAGACCTTTCTCGCAAGTCCCGCCACCGGCGCATGATGAGCCCCGTCACCGGACAAACTTCGACCGTACAAGAAAACTTCCACCTCTGCCGGAAAAGCTCGACCACGTGAACGAACCACGCCTGCGTCGGCTAGAGTGCCATGCTTTCTAAAACAATCTTATATAGAATCACCTCTGATGTCATCTCAACAAACCTCGCATGCATACATGCCCAACTTATTTCGGCGGATGCCGGATGATGTCATTGACCAGTTTGACCGTGCGCACCCAAAACATCCTCATAAAAAATAGGGTAAATTACACTTTTCGTCCTTTATGTTTATAGTGGGTTGTAATGGATAACTTTTAACTTTCAATAATTATAGTCACAATCCTTTATTTGCAAAACTCATTACATCTTTCGTCCTTTAGCACTAACCAAGTTAATATTTTCAATTATGTCTATCCACTTAAGGGTATTCTGGTCATTTCATGTTTTTATTTAAAATGTTCATTAATAAATAAACACCATCTTCCCCAATTCCCCAATCCTAACCCTAGAATCTCTCATCTTCATCTCTCTCCAACCAACCTCTACCACCACCACTCCCACAGTGCCACCATTCTGCAGTTAGTGTACGAAAAAAAGAAGCTTGCTGCCAGTAAAGTTTCATGCTGCAGACACGGAACGAGTGTGTGACGTCTGTTTTGAACGCCTTGAGGTTGTCCAACCATACTTAATGGACCATGTAATCCGTGCTTTACAATTGCCAACTCACGATGTCACAGATCTAAGTAGTTTAAGATCCTGGTTGAATTTTCCTTGGAGGCAATCAATGGAGTATGAGATATACTGTAACACCACGTAAAAACGTGTCCAATTATGTATAGACACGTGTCTTAAACTCTAAACATGTGAAAGAGTTAGTTTGAAAGACCAAAGTTATCGAACAGTGAAACTATGAAACCACAAGGACTAAAAGTGTCAACATGCCAAACTTGTGCCTCTGAATGACCTTCCATGATGAATATATTCTTTAACGAGTGATTGATTGGATTTAAGAAGCCGTTTATGAAAATAATCGGAAGATTATTAAATTACAAGGGTTAAACGTGTCAACATGTCATTTCTGACCTCTGAGTGACCTTTTAACGAAACCGAGGCTTCGAAACATTCAAACATACTCTTAAGAATAAGTGGTATAAATTTCACAAGGTTTCGATATCGTTAAGCATGTTTTCAAGACTTTGGGCCAAAAGTGTCAACTTGATGAAACTTGCTTTCATAGTGATATTTAACGAACTCGAGCCTAACAAGGCTTGTTTATACATCCTTGGGCCCCAAGAAATTAACTACAAGGGTCTCTATGGCCAAAAATAAAGTTAAAAAGGGTTAAAAACGTCAAGGGACTGATTCTGCCAGCTTTGAAACTTATTGTGCCAGTTCAGCCGGTTCAAGCGGCCCGCGTAAGACTCCCTTAAGTCTTACGCGGCCCGCCTCAGCACGCCCAGATCAGAAAACAGCTGCCAGGTGCGGGTTCTGCCTGTTACACCGCCTTAGTCTAGGTTGTATCGACCTAGGGAGCTGTAAGTCGGTTTAATTTCATAGATTGGACACCTGGGTCGATCTCAGAGCTTCCTATTACACCTGGAAATGATCAAGCATCATGGAATTTGGCTATTTAAGAAAACTAGTTCTTGTGTTTTGAAACACATTTGCAACATTCACTTGTGGGACTTGCTCTGGAGCTTCCATCAGTTAGAAGAGGATCATCAAGTGTAGAAAAGTTTGCTAGGACCTTAAGTAAGCTTCTAATTACTTGTTTAGTTGTTTAATTTAGCTTAATTACTCTAAAGTCAAACTTATCGTAAAATTAGTTTGACTTTCGTTTTAATTACATGTGGCTTAACCACTGATCAAATTGAAAGTGGTTATAAGACCACATTAGTGTAGGTGATTAATCCTTAAAAGTGCACCTCCTAATTATCTTGTTTGACTGATCAATTGTCGGGTCAAAGTAGTTTGACAAAAAGTCAAACTGGACAGAATTTACAAAAATGATTCTAATTAATAAAACAGAAGTTCTAAATTATATTTTAACATTCTAATGACTTGGTAATCAATATTAAAACATGTTTTATCAGTCCTAACCCGGCAATTAATAGTCTAAGGTCAGTTTATAACCGAAAGTCACAAAAGCTTGACTTTTGCTTTGACTTTCAGTTCTGACCCGTTTAAGCTTAATTCTCCCATGTTTTAAGCTTTCATTAGGACCACATTACTTAGTAGTATAACCCCCTGGAGTTGTATTGCATGGTACTTAGTGGTTTGGATTATGTGCACTTAATCGTAATTATGCTCAATAATGCCTTAAACGCCCTTTTCACATACAACTGAGATTTTTAACAATGTGATTGGACTAACACCTTTGCTACTGATATTTAGACATGTCCTAAAAGTTTGACATCAATTGGAGGTCTAGAATTGGAGTTATGCTCAATAGCGTAATTAAGAAACTTTTTAGTAATTAAATAGCTTAATTAGCATGAAGCCTATCTAAACCCAATTTTTGACACCAAATTTTATATCTACTGATGTAAAATAATAATTTGGGATTTTAAAGATTTTTAATTATTTTTAGGCTGAGCATAACATAGGATTATGGCTTAATTTCGGTAAATGTCGGTTTTACCCTTTTCAAGCATAAAATGAGTTTTACTTAACTTTTTAGTGCCAAACCTTTTGCTACTGAATTTATATAATAAATAAAGTACTTTGAACTTTATAAACTGATAAAAAAAACTCAGATTTACTATTTTAACCCGAATAACCCTCTAAATCGACTTTTAAGCATTTTTAAGCATAGTTTGAGTTAAAACTATATTTGACATATAAAACTTATTACCCACTGATGTTTTCAGCTAATTTCTATAATTATACAGTAAGATAAAGTTTTTAAACTCAGAAGTTTATTTTGACCATTAAAGCCTATGTAAAATTACCAAAATGCCCCTACGGGACATAGTTTGGCTACATAATATAATTTTCACATATATAAAGTATCCTACTGTTATAACTTATAAAAATACATATTTTTACTGATATAATCAGACCTGAAACTCAGTTGCACAATTAAACTCTTTTATGGACATTAAAATTACCAAACTGCCCTTATGGGACTTATTTTGGTTTAAATTACTTTTTGAGCATATATGTTAACATCTTACTGATGTATTAACATATTTTGAGCATAATAATGATTAAGACCTGTATATAATTTATTTGGTTACCCGTTACGCGTTTACGCGTTCGGATCGGCTTACGTGACTAGTTTACATAAAATAGCCGAAACGGGTCAAACCTTATCATTAAATCCTCAAATTCCAGAATGTGTTTAGTTTACCCATATTATACAAGTATCCAAGCTTGTCGGGTCTAAACCACATTCTATTCCAGTCTCCGTTTAATCGAGCGTTTAGAACCGTAAGGTTTCTTTCTAGCTAGCCGGCCTAAGTCCTTGACTAAATTAAAGACCCGTTAGCACCCTAATAAGTTCTGGTAGAAGGTGCCTTCAAGAAGCCTTAAGATTTTACTGCTAGCATCAGGTAAATACTTTTAACTTATTTTCCCTATACGGGCTTAGGATATGGTATTATAATAATACCACTTGGTCGGGTATGAAATCATTTAATCGGATTGTGATTAATAAATTGCATAACCCATTTTAATCTGTCTTGTTTGATAACATAAGCATTGGGGGTTAACGACCGTGTCCTGGATATCCTCGGCTCATTTTAATTGAAAATGGCCACGACCTATGCACGGGGTGTAGGCATACACCCGACAGATGCAAATGCTAAATATAAACCCACATGTTGGGGATAACTCCTTTGTGGGTTCTATAAGTGGTGAGTCGGTTAATCACGACCGGCTTCCAACCGGCCCCAATTGTATGACAAACATATAAATCTGTATACAAGATTATATTTAAATAATTGTCCCAAGTTATAAAAGATTTACGCCATGTGCACCTAAATCAATTTTCTTAAATGTTTTCAGAAGAGTCAATTAATTGTATTTACCAGTGTAAACTGACGTATTTTCTTAAAGACTGATTGACAGGTACCTCTCGAAATAGGCTGGAGCTATAGGGTGTCTTTAGAGGATCTTGCAAGTCCATAAGATGCCTGCAGTCTGTTATTTTGTTTCTTTATATTTGTTTATGATCCGCCTGTGGATCTTATTACATTCCAGTCTGTACATTCATAAACTCGAACACTCAGACAATATGGTTTGTAATAGTTTATTCACCAAGCCTTCCGCTGTGCTATTATATTGTGTGTATTGACTATGATGATATCAACTACGTCACGATACTCCCCGCCGGGCCCACCGGTAATATGTGGAAATATCGGGGTGTGACATATACAAAGCTACAAACACAGTCCATGGACATTATAGCAAGGCTGGTTCTTTAAGACCTGAAAAATCGATTTCTAAGGCAATCCTGAGACACGCTAAGGGCCTCGCTATACCCACACTTACCTGACAAACTTAGACATACATGTATTTATCATATCAATCTTTTCTTTATATTGTACTAGGTTATAACCCGGAAATTTTCCGGGTAGGAAAATTTAATTTACAACAAATAAAAGTATAAAAATAACACTTTTAACATCTAAAGTATCATCTTTCCCTGACTTGGAACCTGCATTTTTTACACGAACATTACATACCGAAAATACCCCTAAAGCATCTAATACTAAATTTAAGAACAATGGCTATTTTACCTTGGATCCATAGTAACCATAGATATATATCATCAAGGGTTTGATAAGTTAAGGTCCCACCAGTTCACTTTGGGGACCGGTGCCAAACCGTAAACCGAATCGTGAAGTTTATTGATTTTTCTAATAATGTATTTTATGTCTCATGTTTGTTTCGTAAAATGGAAACAAAAGTAAATTAAGTTTAATATATTTTTATTTATTTTTTAGATAGTATTTATACATAAAATTAACATTAACCACTTTAAAGTAGGTTGCCATTGGACAAAAGCAATTTCCAGTATGCATTCTTTTAGAAGAGTGTAGGACCTCTTTTAGGGCTTTCAATCTATAGTTAGGTACCATAACCACATCGTGTCAGCATAATTTTTTTAAAAACCAACAAAAAACCTTTATTCATTATATCCCAAAATATGCAAGTTGGCAAAAGCCATCGTAACACCCCTATATGTACAGGTATATATGCCAAATTACAACAGAGAAACACTTCAAAAAACGGCTGCCATCCAACCTTACATAATTTAAAGCCTCTCCAAATTTCCTAGTCCAAATCCACCTGCTTCGATCTTGTTTTCACCCACAAAAGATCTGAGCCGAAACCTCATTGAAATCACCTCGTTACGCGCTTTCCATATGGCCCAAATCGAAGTTAGACACACACATGCAAAGCCTTCTTAAACCTCATGGATCCAGCTGAATAAGTGTGAAACCTTAGCACATCTTGTGTGTCAAAACCAAAGAAAGCCTGCAACTTGCACCAAAGCGTGGCCCATTGCCAAATCGTCTGACCAAACTCAAATGACACATATTTCCAAATCGTCTGACCAAACTCACATGACACATCACACAAAGAGATGCTCAGGGCATCTCCGCCATTTCGCCACACGTCGGACATAGATTAGACGGCACATTAATGCTTATAACCAATAAAGCACACCAAGTCGGTAACCTTTCTAAACCCGCTCTCCAAGCCACGATACCCACCTTTATCGGTACCCAAATGTTCCACTCAAACACATTAGCCGTGACCCCGTACCGCTTCCTTTGTGGCTCTCTTTTTATACTCCAAACAGAAAATACCCCAGCCTCATCCAATGCCCACATAATGCATTGCATCTGTGTCTCATTTGCTTCCCAGGATCACTCAGCACCAAGGCACAATCCATTGCATCTGCAACCGAATCATTATCCCACAGGTGACCCGTATGGCCCACATAAAAACGGGGAACATCCGATAAACTCGGAAACAAAAAAAATGAAAGATTTTGATTAACAAACATATATATTCGGTCTTTTTTAATATTTTTTAACTTGCATATCGAACCTTGAAGAATTATTGACCATGATATAGAGAAACAATGTCTCTGCAACTGTTGGCTAATCAGATTCAAATAGTTTTCCAGAACTGAAAGTAACATTTTTATATAATAAATCAAGTTAGGGGCATACATTCCACGGTTCTCCCATATTATTTTAAAAAAAGTAAATGACAATTTGTAAGTAAACGCAAAAAATAACTGTGGATACAAATAATATACCTATCATACTTCGGCAGTCAACTGGAAAAAATATGTATAATTAGATCAGATATCATCAAATATCCGACACGTTAAAGTGATGATCAGTGATCTTACTGAAATTTAAAGGGTGATGTCATGATTGTGCTATTTGAATCAAACACAATCGTTCCTTTGATAATCGGGTCATTTCTCCTGATTCTGCAGAGGCTTATAACTGTTAGAAATGGGGACACTTGAATAATAATAATAAAAACAATGATAATAATAATAATAATAATAATAATAATAATAATAATAATAATAATAATGCCGGATCTTAAAATGAAAAAAAGTAATTGGTTTATAGCATCTTACTTTTATTCCATTTTTCCTGTTGTCGGGTCTAGGATCACCCATCTTTCGTTCCATTTCCTTTGCTTCTACTCTGCCAAAAAATTGGACAACCAAATATTATTATTCAAGGATACAGTTCATGAAGAGCAAGTGATTATTTCAACCAAACTCAAATATTAGCTTTAAGAACTGATTTGAGGTCAAGTGTTTCCATTTAGCCTGAATAATAAGTTATGTTGGACCTAAAACTCATTAAAATATTATATTCTTATAAAGAAGCAACATGTTATTGCATATGTGTGTTGTAAATTGAGCTTCGGGTGTATTTCAAAAAAAAATTGGGGTCTGCTTGCTCTTCTCCTTTTGATTGGCTAATTTGGGAGGTGGTGTAGTCCTCTGCCTACCCATACGTGTCTTGCTTTCTCTCTCTCCTAGATCTTGAAAATCAAGTCTGATTTCAAAGTCTTCAAATGTCCTTTTTCTTTTAATTCACAACATCTGGACACATATAGTTAGAGAGAGGGAGAGAGAGCCAGAAGAAAGATGGCAGTGGCCGACATGGTGGTGCACGGCGACGACCATGGCGGCATGAGGGTGTCTGGCAGTAGCATCTGCGGCTTGAGGGTGTTTGGCAGTCGCATGCCGCCGGTTGCTCCTTGGCCGTGGGGTGTGCTCCGGTGACCAAGTTCGCCGCCGGTTGCTCCTCCCCTTTCTGCCTCCGTCTCTGGTGATTTTCTTTATTTTTTAAAAAGCTCCATTTTTTCTTGATTTTTGGCTATGGTGTCGGGTCAATCTGATTTTTGTGGTTGTGGTTGATTTTTGTGGTTGATTCAGGAAACCTTGATTTAGAGAAGGTCAATCTGAATGTTGATTTTTGTGGTTGAAAACTTTGATTTAGAGAAACTATGGCGAGTAGTGGGTTACAGATCTGTACCGACGGTATAGAGCATATGTTGGCTTCGGTGATGGTGGTTAATATGTGTGACAGTGACGGTGGTTATGGCGCGTGACGGTGATGATGTTTTCATGGTGTAACGGTGGTGATGGTCACTGTGGTGAGGCCGTGAGGGAGCCGCTTCCGCCACTGCCAAACCCTCTTGGTAAAAACCAATACGGTTTGTATTCCATTACTTCTTCAATCTTGATGCAAATACAAAGAGGGTAAAGATAAATTTGAACTGGAAAATGCAAATCTTGATTTGGTAGTAACTTTTTTTATGTTATTACTGAACTCCAAAAGAAGTGGGGTTCTTGCATTTGGATTATTTGGTCATTATTGTGTGCGCACAGGCTGTTCAACGAAATGCCTGTGAGAGATTACTAGAAGAAAAATTCAAATCTTTCAGTGGGAGATTTTGTGTCTTTGTATGTTATGTTACCGTTAAGAAACAAAGGTGTCTGAACAAATTGGATTGTTGGGCTGTGATGATGAACACGTATTTATGCGAGCCTGCATTTCATTTAGGCTCTAAAACTATGATATGCTCGACATAGATTTTGGCGATGATGATAAAAGTAAAAAATACGGTGTTTTGGAGTGGCAAACGTTATCCTCAAACTAATATTTGCAGCCACAACATTCGTACTATTCTGATCCTAATTAGCGGTAAAAACAAATCGTTTAACCAAATCGTTTATACACATGTCGTTTTCAGTTATCCTTGGCGGAATGGCTCCGATGGCTCTCCGGTTGTCTTATCCTTGGTCTCCGGTTAGTCGAGACCTATTATTTTACAGGTAGGACTTGCATGTTTATTGGTTTGTAAGGACAATTTGTGCATTGTTATTTAATGTAAAATTGTGGTAGATATGTTGTTGATGGATGGTGGCTTGTGTAGGTGTACCTTTTTATCAGCGGCTTTGATGAGTTAGTTTTTTTACATAAGAATAGGGAGAGGCAAGGTTTGCAGACACAAGAGAAAAAAACTGATTGCAGAGATCAAGAAGAGCGCCAAACAAGGCCAAATGGTATACACAATTTATTATTTTTTCACTTAATCATTGGTATTTTTTTAGTTTTAAATCACGGGTTTTACTAAATTTGAAATTTTGATTATCCAGGGAGCTGTTAAGATGATGGCAAAAGATCTCATTAGAACACGACATCAGATCGAGAAGTTTTACAAGCTTAAGTTCCAACTGCAGGGTGTTTCATACATCCTTGATATATAGGTCAGGCGATGTGACTATGGAAGAATGATGTGATCAAACACTTAGGGCCTCCCGGCCACAACACGGCGGGGCTTTAAATCTAGTAAATATAAATTTTGGAATCATAACAAAGACCACACAAACGGCCCTAATAGGCACTATCGATCTAAAAAACAAACTAAAGTCGATTCAGTATCCGGTGGGTAACCAAAACCTAACACTTTTAGATTAAAACAAATTTTCATTCATATTCAAGTTCAAATTCAAATGTTGCATCTTGTCAAAACATAAACTACGTAAAATGAATAATTAAAACAAAATAAACTAACCAGCAGAATTGAAATCTACTAAACTGAAGCAGATAATAGCTACACGAAAAGGATTAAATCGAACCGAAACGAAAAACCAAGCAAAATCAAAACAAAAAACACAGCCCTCAAATAAAAAAAAACCCTAAAAAAATGAGATTCAATCAAACACTCACCCAAATGTGGCCTGTAAATAATTAACAACTGAATTCATTGCAAATAAAGGAAGACAACACAACATTTACAAGCGATCGGTGAATCTATTTTACCTCAACAATGGAGGAACTCGTTACAGAAAGAAAAATGTCTTGCCTCACCAAGTCTTTATCGCTTGGCAAAAACTTGGATTGTTCATCTACAATAGCACACAACATTGCAGAGTAAGTCAAACATTTAAGCATGGTTGCAAAAGTCGCTAGGCGCTCCCTAGTCGGTAGACTGGGGAGTTGAGAGTACTCGGTGTAGGCGGAGAGTACTCGGGGAGTACTCGGACATGTAAAATTACAAAGAAATTACTTTTTGGAGATTAAATATATGTCTAATAACACAAATTTACTAATATTTATAACAAAATACGTGAAAATGATATTCATTATTTAATATGATAGGCATAGAAATTATGTTTTATTATTATTTAAGTCAAACTAGGCCCGAGTTGACCTACTAGATCCAATTCTGGCCGAGGTTGACCGCGTTTGACCGACTCCGAGTAATTAGGCGGAGTCGAAGAAAGTCGCCTCGGCAGCCTACCTTGTAGCTACTACTCGGGGAGTACTCGGCCTTGGAAACCTTGTTTTACAACCATGCATTTAAGTGTTAGTTTTAAATATCTAAAATAGTAACTGAGCTACATATATTAAAAGTATTGATTCTTCAAAACATGTAGATTTGGCCTCCTTTGATTCCACTTACAGATTATGAATAGAGAATAAATATAGAAGTAAAAAAGTTCAGCTTTAAAAAAGAAATCACTAACATCTAAGAAAATTCATGTAATAGGATTTTTAGTATTATCTATATCACAAAACGTTATTATCATGATTCAACAATACACATTGATTAATCTACAAGAAATCTTCAGACGGTTTACCTCAAAAGTAAACATGAATTTTTAATAGCAACTAATCAATTGATAACATGAATTTTTAAGCTACAACATCCAAAATTGGAAAAACAAAAGGGGAATTATAAATTCCATTGTTCACATCTTTAGATCTGATTATTTTATAATCAAATCAACAACAAAAGGTGAAAAAGAAAGCCTAAAACCCTAAAAACGAATTGTTCTATAATGAAATCAATAATAAAAGATGAAAAATATGAAAACCAAGATAAAACACACAGAGAATTAGTGTCATCCGTAAGGTGAAACAGACTGAAAACCAAGGGATGAATGAAAATCGAACCAAGAAATCAAATGAAGAGAAAACTGATCGAAGAAAAAGGAGCAAAAAACATCGCCCCAATCACTGGAAAATAAATGGATGAAACAATAAAGAACAAAGCGAATGAATACTATCGATAAATACAGATACACAAAAAGTAGATTAACGAAGAAGATAGCTAATAATCTAAAGAAGATTTGTTACATGTTTGTTGAATCATCAAGATGTTGATGAATCCAGTAGAAGCAACGATGAATGGGAGGGAAGGAGGCTAGGGTTTAGAAAATAGAAGTTGTGAAGTATTGTTTAAGATAATATATACTATCCACTTTTAGAATTGGGTTACCCAAATTAAAAACGGATCCCGCCTCCAAACTCTCCCGGATCCCGCGTCCAACCAAGGTTTTGGTTTGTGTTTTGAGAAATTTGGTTGTGTATAGAGAATGAGATGAATTCCCTCTCAAAATCACCCTTTACTCAACCATAGGATGCCACATTGTCACAACCCTCGACCACACCCTGGACGGGAGCCGCGAGCAGTCAAGTGGTACCGGTGGTTATTTTGAAAACTATTGCAGCGGAAATTTCATCAGGACCGTGAGTTAGGAAAATACCAGAGTTTAGAAACACCGGATTTTTATTTATTAAATAGATGGGAATAAACCCAGGTTTTACAAAGGTAGCTTTAATATGGGATAAACCCGAATATATATGAAACAACATTTAATTTAATTTAATCTATTTGATAAAATAAGCCACTTCTTTAAGCCTTTTGGTGCCGTCTCGCCACTCATGTTCCAATCTACTGTAATTACCTGAAACGCGTTTTAAAAACATTTTGGTCAGCAGGAAATACTGGTGAGTTCATTCATTTTTGCACAAAAACATATTTGTTATAATTCACAGCATTAAGAGTTTTTACATTTGCTTCTTTAAGATTGGCAAAGACTTAATCACTGCAATTACAACTTTGTTATAACTTACAGTATTAAGAGCGATTACAATGTTTATATATCAAACAATTACCCAACGGTATTTGTCACTCGACCTGTTTCTGTGACTATGGTCATATCACCCATTGGCTAACTCGTTGTCCAATGGTGACCGTTATCAAGTAATGTATACAAAACCCCACATACCGGCAGTAATTGAATATTACAAAGACTTAATCCCTGTAATTATAACTTTGAAACAAATAGGGTTTTGAAAACAATTTGATAAAAAGATAATGACTCACATTGCAGATTTAAACGGGCAGAGTTTAGCCTACTGATAAGCCTGTTAACCTAATTCAAATAACAATGCACACGAAAACTAGGTTAGTAACTTTAATCCAACTTTTACGACAACTCACGAGATCAAAACCTTCATAATGAATGACAAAGTGCGATACTTAAACATCCATCGAATTCACGACGAATGACAAAGCATAACCCGAGTTTGGGCAGCACTTAAACATCCATCGGATTGGTTTCTATCGATCGGACATTAAATCGTAGCAGTGATCGAGTTATTACCCTGTTATCGCGGCAGAATTTCGTGATTGTGTGTGTTTTTGGAGTAACCAGACGATATCTCGGTGTAGAAAACGAATTTTAACGTTGAACCAACGCCAAACTTCAAGTGCCAAACCCCTGAATTTATACTGGAAAAACGGCGCGCCCGCGTGTCACGAGAGGCTCTCGCGTGGCACGAGAGGTCACTTTTAGCATAGGGTAGCCACGTGTCTCAGTAGCTTGGGTGAGTCGACCGTTCGTTAAAATTCGATTCCTATAAAAAACTGTTTGGATAATACTGACTAGGAAATACCCCCCCCCCCCCTGAGTTTTAGGGGCCCTGATCCTGATTCCGATTGTTCTGAAAATTTTAGGGGTTATGCAGTATCACTTGGGGGTCTCAATTAGGGTTTCCTATTGGGTAAAATATAATAAGAAATAATAGTTTTTGTGAGAGTTGTTACACACGTAAGCAAAATTGCTCCACCATCACATGAGACATAGTCCAAATTATCTTATTTATTAATATATATAGATATAGATTACGCATCAATATACGCATTATTAAAAATAGTTGTTCAGCATATTCAAGTAAGTTAATATAATGCAATCAATTATAGAATGTTGAACTTATTTTTACAACCAATAAACAATCACATAAATATTCGAACAAGAGAAAAACAATTAAGTTGGATTTGGCCACTCACCCTCGTCTAAATTTGTTATTGAGTATATTAGATGGATGGTCCATGTGGTTTATCAAAATTTTGGATTTGTTCTATAACTTTCTAAAAGTATATGGATGGTCTCTTTGGTTTGCACTTTGTAACGTATTTAGTCATGAGTCAACAAATCTAAAGGTTTTAGGTTGTCAAGGTTAGGGACTGAATGCGTTACAAAGTGCAAATCACAGGGACCATCCATGTACTTTTGGGAAAAGCTAGGGACTAAACGCGTCACAAATTGAAAACCGCAAGGACCATCCGTATACTTTTGGAAAGCTAGGTTCCAAATCCAAAATTTTGGTAAACTACATGAACCATTCGTGCACTTTAGTTTGTTATTATATATAGTATATCTAAGTTAGTAAGATCCAATAATGTTATGTTTGGTACAGGTAGGGCTGACAAATCGTGTCTTAGCAGGTTTGATAACGCGAACAACAAAAATTTTAAACATGAATATGACTCGTTTAACTACTTTATATCTAATGTCTATAAGACAGGTGTATATTTTATGCACCTAGAAGGAGAAATAATGGATCCTAACTTTCAAAAGATTGATTATTTTTTAAAACGTAAAAAATCACATGGTGTACTTTTCTGTTATCGTGTCTTAGCAGGTTACCTACAGGTTACGTATTGTCAGCCCTAGGTACAAGGAACTAGTTTAGACATAAAGACATGTTGAGTTTGCATATATATTTTTGGTGAGGATTAGAAGACGAGAGATTATTGTTGGGAAGAACTTTTTAGTTAGTCTTTTCAGGTAAACTTGTTCATATAGGAAGACTGATCAATGAGATGCAAGCTTTTGGGTGGAAATAGGGCTAAGTGGCATGGCGTGAAATGGAATGGTTGTGTCTCTTTTAAGCTTCCGGTTGTCGGTGTTTGATGGTTTTTATGTACTTGGTGTGTCGTTTTGTTTTTTTTTTTTTCTTTTTCCTCTATATCTAACCATTGGCTAGTTTTATTTTCTTTTATTCTTTATTAATGAAATGTTGCCTTTCTAAAAAAAATAGAGTCAAGTATTGCATCTATGTAGTTTAAGGGTTAGGATTAACTTTAATGAAATGTTGCCTTTCTAAAAAAAAATAGAGTCAAGTATTGCATCTATGTAGTTTAAGGGTTAGGATTAACTTGAGTCCTCTTTTTCAGAATCTTGCATGTCGAACCCTCCTAGTTTACATTCTTTTTTCCTTATAAAATAAAACATTTTTTTTTATTGAAACCAAGATATTGAAAAAATGTTGGTATGCTAGCATACATCTATTTATTTGCTTTAAAGACGTTTTAATATAAGAGATTAACGTTGTCTTAAATAAAATATTACATTTTGGTATAAAATGTGAAAATATAAATCTGAACGAACCTACAATCCAATACAACATTTGTGCCATGTGACTTTGTGACACTACTCATTTTTGTCTATTTTATGTTATATAATATTCAATACTCATTTTCTAACATCAATATTATTTTAGAATGATAAATTTCTTTCATTATGTCGTTTGTTTGACTTGAACACACGACCTCCAAACCTAGATATTCCTTAAAGTTTTGCCTTTGCCAATGAGCCACAAACACTATTGGTGTTTTCTTACATTAAGGGGGTGTTTGGGGTAGCTTATTTTGGAGCAACTTATGACTTATTGACTTATAAAGGTTAATAAATTGTTTTTGGAGTGTTTGGGTTAGCTTATTTGAGAGAGTTTTGTGTGTTGAGAAGTCACTTTTGAGAATTATTATGACTTATATAAGTTAATAAGTCATTTTTGAGGAGGAATCCCAAACACCCACTAAGTGTCACTAATATTTTGAATAGTTTTAAAAGTGACATATTATAAAAAAAGGGGTCGTAAATAACACTAGTTACAACATCAGACGTTTATGTCTAGAAGATGGATTCGAGTCTGATTGGAGTGTAATTAAAGATGGCAATATAGAGGATCAGTCGAAGGAAGAGTTACCAAGGGGCTCTAGGCAAGTCTCTGAAGGGGAAATAAGAACTGAGGCATTACAAACTATGGGAGTAAGCGAGGTTGTTGGCCTACCACTACAAGAATTCGAAGCAGTTCTAATGGATTCAGTTGCGAAAGAGATGGTGAACGATATTTATCAATGAATTATTTAACCTTTAACATCAAAGGTGCGGGTGGTACAGATAAAGCTTCAAAGGTTAGACTTCTGAAACGTACTTATAATCTCTCTTTTATAGCGATACAAGAAACGCAAATGGGCGATATATCAGAGACTCTTCTGAGCACTTTTTGGGACAACTCTGCACATGAAAAAATAGTGGTCGGTGCGGCTGGGAGGTCGGGTGGTCTAATCTCGTTGTGGAACTCTGCAATTTTTAAGGTGTCAACAAAAATTTTGAGGCAAAATTTTATTTTGACGGGGGGTATATTGTTGGGTGAGTCGGATATGATGTACGTTCTCAACGTTTATGCGCCGACAGATCCATGTTCTAGGAAACGATTATGGCTGGAAATTCTAGATCTGAAAGAAAGATTAGAAGGGATATGGATTTGTCTCGGCGATTTTAATGAAGTCCGTTCTGAAGAGGAAAGATGCAACTCATTGTTTGTTCACGGGAATGCTTTAGCATTTAATAACTTTATTGCTTCAGCAGGTCTGTCGGAATTTTCAATGGGGGGGAGGAGATTTACGTTTATGTCAGGGGATGGAACCAGATTAAGCAAACTAGATAGGGTGTTAGTTTGTGATAGGTTTTTATCTAAATGGTCCGGTGCCAAAGTGACAGCATTGGAAAAAGATGTCTCTGACCACTCCCCGGTCATTCTTTCATTTTCGGCCAATGATTTCGGCCCCATACCGTTTCGCATTTTCAATTCATGGATCGGAAAACCGGGTTTTAAGGAGCAGGTTATTCAGGGGTTAGGGGTGGAGGTCTTGTCAAGAGCCTGTGATGTCGTTTTTCATCAGAAGCTAAAGAAAGTTAAAGACGGCATTAAAGGGTGGAGGTTGAGAGCGAAGGAAGAAGAGGAGAGGGAGAAAAGATCAGCTATTGTTGAAGCGGGGCGACTTGAATCTATGGCTGAAACTAGGCCACTTAACGATGAAGAAAAGTTGAGTTGGAAAGAACAAAGGCTGAAGATTCGCAAAGTGGAATGGAATAGAATTAAGGACCTTCGACAAAGATCCAAAATTCAGTGGACTATTTACGGAGATGAGAATTCCTCCTTTTTCCATGGTTTCATTAATAGTCGGAGAGTGAAAAATAAGGTGAACGGGGTGGTGATTGACGGCGAGTGGATCACGGATCCAGTTCTTATTAAAGAGCACATGGTCCTAACGTTTAAAAATAAATTTAATGAGCCGGTAAAGAATCGGCCTTTGATGTTGGGGGATGGGTTCAATCGATTAAATGAAACGGAAGCGGGGATATTGATAGAGAATTTTTCTAAGGAGGAAATCCGTAACGCCGTATGGGAATGTGGGGGAGAGAAGTCGCCGGGCCCGGACGGTTTTTCCTTTGCTTTCATAAAGAAATACTGGGAATATTTGGAAAAGTTTGTTCATGAGATGATGGACCAATTTCACACACATGGTGCGATTCACAGTTCATGCAACTCTTCTTTTATTGCACTTATTCCCAAGGTGGTGGATCCAATGACCCTTTCGGACTATCGACCAATATCCCTTATTGGGGTAATCGGGAAGATTATATCTAAGGTGTTAGCAAATAGATTAAAGAAAGTGTTGGGAAAAGTGGTTTCACCAGAGCAATCTGCATTTATCTGTGGGAGGAATATCACAGACGGGCCTTTGATTGCTAATGAGGTGGTCTCATGGGCGAAAAAATCGAAGAAAAAGGTGATGTTCTTTAAAGCCGACTTTGCTAAAGCTTACGACTGCTTATCATGGAAATTTCTAGTTAATATCATGCACCACATGGGGTTTCCATCTAGGTGGAAAAATTGGGTTATGGGTTTACTATTTACCGGGAAGGCATCGGTTTTGCTAAACGGCTCCCCAACGGTTGAGTTTCCGTTAAAAAGGGGGCTAAGACAAGGTGATCCACTATCACCTTTTTTATTCACGCTAGCTATGGAAGCACTTCATGTGATGATGTCAAAGGCGGTGGCACAAGGCACATTTGTGGGAGTTAAATTACCAAATGAGGGTCCTGCTTTGTCCCACTTACTGTACGCGGATGATGCCTTATTTATGGGAGAGTGGTCAGAGAATAACGACCTTAATCTTAACAGAATTTTGAGGTGCTTTAATATGGCTTCCGGCCTAAAAGTAAATATTACCAAAAGTAAGTTATACGGTATTGGCGTTAATGAGATTGAGGTGGAGGCAATGGCGAGTCATCTTAATTGTATCAAAGGAGACTTTCCTTTCGTTCACCTAGGCATGATGGTTGGAGCAAATATGAACCGGGCGGGATTTTGGAAGGTCGTGATTGAGAAGTTTAATGCTAAACTAACGTCTTGGAAGGCTAGAAATCTATCTTTTGCAGGTAGAATCACGCTTATTAAGGCGGTGCTTGGATCGATTCCAAACTTTTATCTTTCTCTGTATAAAGCTCCAGCGGGGGTAATTAAAGTTCTAGAAGGTATTCGGAGTAGATTTTTATGGAGCGGTGCGTCACAATTCAGAAAAATCAGGTGGGTTGCATGGGAAAGAGTACTCAAGCCTAAAAAGTTGGGAGGTTTGGGAGTCGGGAGCATAAAGGAATTGAATTTAGCATTGATTTCAAAATGGTGGTGGAGATTCAAGAACTCGGGGGACCAACTTTGGGCCAAGGTGGTTAGAGCAATACATGGGAGTGGGCGAAACAATACTTTTATCCCTTGCAAGAAAACAATCCCAGGTGTGTGGAAGGAAATAGCATCAGTAGATAAAGAATTTTTGAAGTTTGATGTGCGGATTCAGGACTGTTTCGAGAGTAAAGTGGGGAACGGATCGACAGTACAATTCTGGAATGATTTCTGGGTGAACGGAGGTAGGTTACGAGATCAGTTTCCAGCGGTGTTTGAGTGTTCCGGGCAGAAGACGGGTTTTGTTAGTGAGCATTATAAATCAGTAAGGGGGGCAATTTTATGGGATTGGGGATGGAGACGACTCCCTATATCAACTGAAGAAAAATCACAACATTTAAAGTTGTTGGACATCTTGAGGGATACAACAATTTCTGAAGGCAAAGATGTATGGTGGTGGAAATCCGAGGGGGAGGGGCGTAAAGATTTCTCAGTCAAACAGATTAGGGAAGATTGCTTCAGATGCAACAACACCACAAACTCTATGGGTGGTTTCAGCTGGAATAAAATTGCCACCCCGAAAGTAAATTACTTTGTGTGGAGGGCTGCAATCAATAGGATTCCAACTGCTGGGACCCTTGCTGATAGAGGTGTCTTTTTTGGGGACGGAAGATGTGTAGGATGCGGCACTAGTTTGGAGACGGTCGATCATTTATTTGCTAGTTGTATTGTGGCGAGATCTTTATGGTGGCAGATATGTACTTGGCTCAAGATGAAAGTTCCTTCTCGGTTTGACTCGCTCCAACAGATTTTAGAGTTTTGCATAAATCAAGATGGACCGGAAAAAAAAAAGAAGGTGATTCAAGCCATATTCTTTATGACAATATGGAGGCTATGGCAAAGGAGGAATGACAAGGTCTTTAAGGGAACAAACACATCGCAGTCGAAAATGATCCATGACATTAAGGAAAATACTCTATGGTGGGTGCTCAAGAGATCAAAAGTTAGGGGCGTAGATATAGGCAATTGGTGTGCGTTTTCTAATTTAGACTTTGGTTAGGGTGGTGGTAAATGTAATAGCTTTTGGGTAGGTGTGGCTTATGTTTGGTTTCATTTGGGATGTATCTGTACTTTTTGGTGGTTGTCTCTGCATAGCTTCTTGCTATTTAGAGGCTTGTTGGTGGAATATATGTTTGGTTTGGTTGTTCAAAAAAAAATGTGTATTTACATAAACAAAGGCGGTGTCAGTTATAAAAGGTCACACTCGTTAGAACGCATTTCGACTAACGGCACATCTGGTTCGAAAAATCAATAAGAAGATGAAGATCAACAAAGCCTGTGATCTCAGCTCGATTTCCGTTCTTCCTCCTCAATCAAGGTTCAATTATATCTTTATAGCTCAACTTTTCCTGTATTTTTTCATACATTTTGTTGATTCGCGTGTATATGTGTGTTGTTCGACCTAATTTATGCGAATCACAGTGACGAACTGGTAATCAGATGAACATTATTCATTCGCATCATGTTTAGCATAATTGTGCGTTTTGTTTTTCTGATGAACTGAATTTTAAGTGCGTTTTTATGGAATCGATTGATTTTATTTGCTAAAACTGTATGTTTTGTGATTAAATGATGATGCTGAACTTGAGATGTAGATGATAGATCATCGTCTTCCTTCAGCCGATTTTGTATGCTTATGGTGAATAGTTGAAATTGAAAATGATATATAACTGTTAACACTTAGCAGGTGCATTTGTTTGAAATCTAGATGATTCTGTGATGAAAAGTGTACATGTTTAGAGAACAAACTGATTATGTTTACGCATGTGCCTGAAACGTATAGGATTCGTGTGCAAAACTTAGATTTAAATTGTAACAAACTGACACTGACTTTTAAATAGCTTAATACGTGTGTTTTAATTAATATATAACTGTTGGCAACTACATTTGTTTGAAATCTAGACGATTCTGTGATGAAAAGTGTACATGTTTGGAAAACAATCTGATTATGTTTACATGTATGCCTGATACAGATAGGATTCCTGTGCAAAAGTTAAATTTCGTTTGTAATAAACTGGCATGGACTTTGAAATAGCTTAATACGTGTGTATTTGTGAAGAACTGAACTCAGTGTAGATTTGTATGCTTATGGTGAAAAGTTGAATTTAAGTAATATATAACTGTTAGCAGCTGCATTTGTTTAAGATCTGGACGATTCTGTGATGAAAGTTGTACATGTTTAGAAAACAGACTGATTATGTTTACGTGTGTGCCTGATACGGATAGGATTCCTGTGCAAAACTGAAATCTCAAATGTAAAACTGACATGGACTTTTAAATAGCTTGATTAGTGTGTTTTAGTGAAGGACTGAACTCAATGCAGATTTTGTATGCTTATGGTGAAAAGTTAATTTAAATGTAATATATAACTGTTAACTGCCTATTGGTTTGAAATCTAGATGATTCTACGATAAAAAGTGTACATGTTTAGAAAACAAATTGGTTGTGTTTACGTGTGTGCCTGATATGGATAGGATTCCTGTGCAAAACTTAAATCTCAGTTGTAATAATCTGGCATGGACTTTTACATAGCGTAATACGTGTGGTTTAGTGAAGAACCGAACTCCATGTAGACTATGTGCAAATTCAATGTAGAATTGTGTATTTGAGTGAAGAACTGATATTTTGAAGTACTCAAAATTGAGTCTGTGTGTGTTGTGTGGGTGTGTGATATTCAGAGGATTTCTTTTTATTTCATTCATGTGTTATGCGAAGGATTCTGACTTGGTATTCAGATGACTATAGTACTATACTTTAATGTGTGTCGCACGCTTAATCTTTGTGTTTGATTTGGCAATGTCATGCAATTTAGAAGGAGATCAGGTGTCTCATGTAGTCTGCCAGAGATGTCTTCAACGTTGAGGCTCAGCCAAGCACCATCACAGCAGCAGCGGTCACAGCAATCAAATTCTCAGGGGATTTCATCTCAGCATAACTTCTCTCAGTTCTCGCAGAATTCTCAAGATGACACGCTGACAAACGACCAGGTTTATCTGTATTTAGATTTAAGTATTTATGTGTATAATATATGGCCTAATCTACTTTCACTTGTTTCCCTGTAAGAAACATTTCCAATTAATGATGCATCTGAATCTCTATGTTTTCTTATGCACTCTGTCAGAAATGCATCTAAGCGGGCTTAAATATTTATGTTTATATGGCGTAATCTACTTTCACTTGTTTTCTTGTACGAAATATTCCACTTGATGCTGCATCTTAATCTCTATGTTTTCTTATGCACTCTGTCAAAATGCATCTAAGTGAGCTTCATATCAGTGGAGTCATATATGCTTTTGGTGTTAACGAGCCTAAAACCAGAATATATCAAATATGATTCTCATTTGTTCACTACTAGTACTAGTTTGCTTCCATAGGTGAAATAGCACCTGTGTAACATTATGACTGCTGACAAGTATATATTTTAGCTCTTCAACTCTATTTGAGTTCATATTCAGGAAAAGTATTACACTCGCTATATTTAAATCCAATAACCAAGGTGCTAAGAGCTAGAACCGGTGTGTATAGTTGATTAATGTTTTCAAATGATACAAGAGTTTAGATTGATGTATATGGTTTATAGAAGCATCATAGTAATATATCTTACTTTCTTCACTGTATCTCTTTGCAGCTAATTGTTTCTCAAGAAAGAGAGAATTCTGTGAGACGGTTTTCATTCTTACCTCCAGTCAATCACACACGGGATGAAAGTCAAATGTTAACATCAAGATCTTCCACTGCTCTAATCCGTAAATGGGGTCCTGGTGTTTCAGAGCAAAGAAGTACGTTTTTGGTACAGGGTACAATCTGGCATGTACGATGTACTACACAATTATGCATGCTTTTGTTGATACTTTGAAATTCATTAGCAGGCCAAATGAGTGAAGAATTCGAGCGCATGATAGGAACGATAGAAAGTTCACTAAGCAGGTTTGGGTTGATGATGGAATCTCTTCAGACAGATATAATGCAAATCAATAAAGCAACAAAAGAACTAACTATGGATAGTAAGTACATCATTCTCATAGTTTAAAAACTTGTTTAGCTCAATATGTAGTGAACTACTGATCTCGAATGTCATACTGACACCCTTCTCCCTATTATTGTTAACATCCAGTGGAAAGCATACGCCAAAAGTTGAATGCACAGGACAACTCCCTGCAGATAATTGTTAGAATGCCTTAAATTCTCCTCGTAATTTTGTTCTTTTTTCGAATGTAATTCATATTTTCTAACTCTAAGTGAATTAACGTTTAACATAACAGAACAAGGGGCAAGAAGATGTCAAATCTAGCTTACAGGGAGAACTGAAGTTGATTTCTGATCAACTCAATCAAAAATCATGTCACCAGAACCCACAAGACATTTCCATCTTGCTCTCTAATCTACAAGAAAAAGTTGGTTTTTTCATATCAAACTTACGTAATGATCTCTCCTCATCCTTCACTAGCGAAATGCAGGTATGCATGTCTTCTATGCAAATCTAATGTATAAATACAGTCTCCAATGGTTATCTGATTACTTACAGGCATTGGGATGTAAGCTTAAAGCATTGGACCAAAACAATCCAACACCCACCGTTCTCCCACCTAAAGTACTTAAATATCGATATTTAGCTCCTTGTGTTTTTGGTGACAAGATATTCTTCCTTATAACATATGCTTTGTGCAATGTAGGCTGTCAGCTTTTGTGTCAATCCTCAGGGAATAGCCCCACAAAAGAAGTATGTCCATGTCTTCTATTTTATTCGGGTGTTTAAGGGATCGAACTCAATTATATAAAGGGAAATGTTGCGTTTTTTGCCTTCCGTTTTTCTAATTTTCATTAAACTGACAAGTTATTACTTATTACTAATTACAGTCTACAAGTACCTCCCAAGGTCCAATTGGGAACTCAGATTCCCAAGGTAGAAATGGGAACGTGGAACTCGGTAAAACGTGAAAAGGTTACACTTGCAAATAAATATTACAGCAGGGGACACAATCACAACAGTGTATCCCATACTGAACCGGTATTTACTATTTATTGTTTCTTTCTGCATTTTGGTTTGATTTGATTTTGTTCAAACATTGTCATCATGATAAGTTGCACAAATTACGTGAATGTCTGAGAATTATTCCTTCAGTACACTTGGCATATTTTGATCTAGAAAGTGAAATTACATGTCTTGCAGTAGAGTACGAAACCGTCCTGTTGAAAATATGCCGTACTAAGAAAATCATAATGTTCAATACATGCAAGCGCACGCACACACGCACATCCACATAGTAGAGAATTACGAGAACTGCTTAAGGACATGTACTTAGTACTTTAAAGATATAGTGGGAGAAAGAAAGAGAGGGGGTTAAAACTACATAATATATCACAGTTAAAACAATAATTACAAGTGACTATGCTGTACTCTACTTAAAAGTGCTTCTGTATTGACAATAATGCATGTAACACACGTATGCATGCATATATACTATGTACTGCACACATGGTTGATCAAATGATTGTGGTATGGTTTATATAGGAAAGAGAATCGAGGGTTGTCATTGAATCTGATGAAGATATTGAGGGAGGCTTCACATTCTTTTCCGAGGAAAAGGAAACAGGTAAGCACGCATTTTATGTCTCGTCTTCTTTTATTTCACTAGCTTGTTACATACGTCAACAAGAACAACACCCCTTCCTTCCAAAAAAATGTTTACTTTTAAGCATTGAACTGAATGTAATTCCCATAGTTAAATTTGATTAGCTGATGAATTCTGATTCAAGTAAAAGATATTAGTATCGATGCAGTTTGTTGATGGATTATGACATAATGTGATGTTTTGATGCATCCTGACATGGATTTTTCTGGTAAAGATGTAGGAAGGTATTCAATTGAGAAAGCAAAGGAAGAAACCGCGCGTATTCTAAGGAAAGCGAGGAGAAGAAAGAGAAAACAGTGCAATACTATAATCATAAACTGAAGATGGTGAGTCCATCATCCATGCTTTGGTTACCAAATGAAGTTAAAATTACCCATTTGCCCTTTGGCGTCAATCTTATTTCCTCAATATTGTAGGAATTTGACCAACAGTACAAACTCAAAACACTTTACTAATGGAAAACAAAACAGTTTTACATGGCTATATGTTTAACTCGAATACTTGATTAAATGTTCTGCCTCTGTTTGGTGTGTGTTCGTTGCAGGTAGGACTGGGATGAATCAATGCACATTTTAACAGGTAAGGATATAACTCAATTGTGAATACCTATACATTGACTTCATCGGACCGATTCTCATAGGACATATCCTGTATTTTTTTGTATAAAATTTAGACAGGTAATAATAATAATGGAAATGCAAATAAAAAAACAATTAGTTACAATACAATGGAAATTCATATTGAGCTCTTTCAGCTTGATGTCCCTTTGGGTTTTTTGGGCCTCGTGATTCATATGGCCCACAAGAGCGTCTCTAGATTTATGGGCCTTAACTTTAATGGATATTTAGTTTGATGGGTATGTTTTACGAATTTACGGTAGTTTTTTTTATTGGTAACGTGAAATTATGAATCAAATATGTAACATAAACTTGATGTTCCATAGTTTCACTTTCATACCTGTATTTACGAATTACTATCAACATTCTAAAGTATATTGGGTGTCATTAAAATGGGAAGTTGATGAGACGGATAAACATAAATCAGTTGTATTCATGGTCTTTTTAATAAAAATTATAAGTTGAAATGTAAAATCAGTTATAATTGCTTCAAAATTATTTGAGGTAACAATCTTTTTAGGATATTTAACTTAAAAGTTTAGTCAGAAAGGGTAATTTTACTAACCGATCATATTTTCTTATTAAAAAATCTACAAACAAAATTACAAGAGTGTTCAAGAAAGGATATCGAGAGGTGTTTTGGGATTCTACAACAACGATGGCATTTTATCAGAAATCCTTGTCGCATGTGGCATAAGGATAAAATACGAATGACCATGTATGCTTGCATCATTTTGCATAATATGATCATTGAGGATGATGGAAAAGCGATATGCCAAAACTACATTCCGGAAGATTTAGTCGAAGGAACCCAAGCAACAATGGAAGAGAGACTTGCAAATGCTCAACTATTGCGATCTAGGGACATACATAACACGTTGAAGGCAGATTTGGTTGAGCATGCTTGGGCGATTCGCCCAATTCGATACAACAATGAAGACGAAGAAGATTCCGAGGAAGAAGAGGTTGAGGAATTCGAAAACGGGAACTTTGAAGACGTAGGTTTGGATGCTGGAGAAAACGAAGAGGAAGAAGGAGAGAACGAAGACGAAGAAGATTAATCTTTGAAGTGTTGTTTTTTTTATTTTTTTAGTCCAACTTTTTTTATTTTTTGGAACCGTTTTTTTTTTATGTTACTGTATTTTTTTTTATGTGTAATGTTTTTTTTTTTTTTAGTGTAATGTTTTTTAATTTAATGAAATGAATTTTAATTTTATAAAGTTAGAAAATAATTATAAAAAATTAGAAATTAATAATTGAGTAATGATTAGACGGGGGTTTTATGACTACGGGCTTAAAATGCATAAGGCCCCATAACGCCCCACGCTGACGTGGCGCGCCACGTGTCGCATAACGCCCACAAAGGGGCGTTATGACTACACATGGCCTAAGAGAGGTCACTCCCTTTTTGAGGAGTGCCCCTCTCCTCTCACCCTAACGGCACATCTGGTTCGAAAAATCAATTATAACATACTACAAAAGGAAGTGTCGGTTGGGGCATTTCATTGGCCAAAATGGGCGGCACATATAATAGGTTTGTTTTTTTTTTTCCCGTTTTGCCCCTAGCTCAAACTAAAATTACGTTTTTGTCTCCAGCTAAAAATTACGATTTTGCCCTCAAGTAAAAAATTACGATTTCGTCTGCCACTCTCCCATTGGACCAACCAGTTTATTATTTTTTATCCATTTTAAAATGACGGTTTTGCCCCCCAGCTCAAAATAATATTACGCTTTTGTCCCAAATAAAATTATGTTTTTTTCCCCAGCTAAAAATTACGATTTTGCCCTCAGTTAAAAAATGTTATTTTTCCCCGTTAAAAAAATTACGATTTCGCCCTCAGCTGAAAATTACGTTTCTCCCCCCTTCAAAATAAAATGATGCTTTTGCCCCAAACTCAAAATTACGATTTTGCCCTCGGTTCTAAATAAAATTGTGCTTTTGCCTCCAGCTTAAAATTACGATTGTGCCCGTAGTTCAAATTTATATTACGTTGTTACCCTAGGTGCAAAATTACGAATTTGTCGCTACTAAAATTTCAAATTTTCCCCCCCTTCAAATTTACAGTACTGTCATCACTTTAGGTTTTGGCAATTTACGATTTTACCCCAGTAAAAAAATACAACTTTCCCTCAGTTAAAAATTACAATGTTGCCATTGTTTTCGTTTTTTTTTATAAAAAATAAAAAAAGTTTTTTTTTTCTCGATTTAGTTGTTTTTCGTGTCAATGAGCTGCTGCCTAACACTCGCAACGCGGGCGGGCATCTAACTAGTAAATAAACAAAGGCGGTGTCAGTTATATAAGGTCACACTCGTTAGAACGCATTTCGACTAACGGCACATCTGGTTCGAAAAATCAATAAGAAGATGAAGATCAACAAAGCCTGTGATCTCAGCTCGATTTCTGTTCTTCCTCCTCAATCAAGGTTCAATTATATCTTTATAGCTCAAATTTTCCTCTATTTTTTCATACATTTTGTCTATTCGCGTGTATATGTGTGTTTTCGACCTAATTTGTGCGAATCACAGTGACGAACTGATAATCAGATGAACATTATTCATTCGCATCATGTTTAGCATAATTGTGCGTTTTGTTTTTCTGATGAACTGAATTTTAAGTGCGTTTTTATGGAATCGATTGATTTTATTTGCTAAAACTGTATGTTTTGTGATTAAATGATGGTGCTGAACTTGAGATAAAGATGATAGATCATCGTCTTCCTTCAGCCGATTTTGTATGCTTATGGTGAATAGTTGAAATTGAAAATGATATTTAACTGTTAACACTTAGGCTAGCAGCTCCTGAAACGTATAGGATTCGTGTGCAAAACTTAGATTTAAATTGTAATAAACTGACACAGACTTTTAAATAGCTTAATACGTGTGTTTTAATTAATATATAACTGTTGGCAACTACATTTGTTTGAAATCTAGATGATTCTGTGATGAAAAGTGTACATTTTTAGAAAACAGACTGATTATGTTTACATGTATGCCTGATACAGATAGGATTCCTGTGCAAAAGTTAAATTTCGTTTGTAATAAACTGACATGGACGTTAAAATAGCTTAATACGTGTGATTAGTGAAGAACTGAACTCAGTGTAGATTTTGTATGCTTATGGTGAAAAGTTGAATTTAAGTAATATATAACTGTTAGCAGCTGCATTTGTTTAAGATCTGGACGATTCTGTGATGAAACTTGTACATGTTTAGAAAACAGACTGATTATGTTTACGCGTGTACCTGATACGGATAGGATTCCTGTGCAAAATGAAATCTCAAATGTAAAACTGACATGGACTTTTAAATAGCTTGATCAGTGTGTTTTAGTGAAGAACTGAACTCAATGCAGATTTTGTATGCTTATGGTGAAAAGTTAATTTAAATGTAATATATAACTGTTAACTGCCTATCGGTTTGAAATCTAGATGATTCTGCGATAAAAAGTGTATATGTTTAGAAAACAAATTGGTTGTGTTTACGTGTGTGCCTGATATGGATAGGATTCCTGTGCAAAACTTAAATCTCAATTGTAATAATCTGGCATGGACTTTTACATAGTGTAATACGTGTGGTTTAGTGAAGAACTGAACTCAATGTAGACTATGTGCAAATTCAATGTAGAATTGTGTATTTGAGTGAAGAACTGATATTTTGAAGTACTCGAAATTGAGTCTGTGTGTGTTGTGTGGGTGTGTGATATTCAGAGGATTTCTTTTTATTTCATTCATGTGTTATGTGAAGGATTGTGACTTGGCATTCAGATGACTATAGTACTATACTATAATGTGTCGCGCACGCTTAATCTTTGTGTTTGATTTGGCAATGTCATGAAATTTAGAAGGAGATCAGGTGTCTCATGTAGTCTGCCAGATATGTCTTCAACGTTGAGGATCAGCCAAGCACCATCACAGCAGCAGCAGCGGTCACAGCAATCAATTTCTCAGGGGATTTCATCTCAGCATAACTTCTCTCAGTTCTCGCAGAATTCTCAAGACGACACGCTGACAAATGACCAGGTTTATCTGTATTTAGATTAAGTATTTATGTTTATAATATATGGCCTAATCTACTTTCACTTGTTTCCCTGTAAGAAATATTTCCACTGAATGATGCATCTGAATCTCTATGTTTTCTTATGCACTCTGTCAAAATGCATCTAAGTGAGCTTCAGATCAGTGAATTCATATATGCTTTTGGTGTTAACGAGCCTAAAACCAGAATATATCAAATATGATTCTCATTTGTTCACTACTAGTTTGCTTCCATAGGTGAAATAGCACCTGTGTAACATTATGATTGCTGACAAGTATATGTTTTAGCTCTTCAACTCTATTTGAGTCATATTCAGGAAAAGTATTACACTCGCTATATTTAAATCCAATAACCAAGGTGCTAAGAGCTAGAACCGGTGTGTATAGTTGATTAATTTTTTCAAATGATACGGGAGTTTAGATTGATGTATATGGTTTATAGAAGCATCATAGTAATATATCTTACTTTCTTCACTGTATCTCTTTGCAGCTAATTGTTTCTCAAGAAAGAGAGAATTCTGTGAGACGGTTTTCATTCTTACCTCCAGTCAATCACACACGAGAAGAAAGTCAAATGTTAACATCAAGATCTTCCACTGCTCTAATCCGTAAATGGGGTCCTGGTGTTTCAGAGCAAAGAAGTACGTTTTTGGTACAGGGTACAATCTGGCATGTACGATGTACTACACAATTATGCATGCTTTTGTTGATACTTTGAAATTCATTTGCAGGCCAAATGTGTGAAGAATTCGAGCGTAGAATAGGAACGATAGAAAGTTCACTAAGCAGGTTTGGGTTGATGATGGAATCTCTTCAGACAGATATAATGCAAATCAATAAAGGAACAAAAGAACTAACTATGGATAGTAAGTACATCATTCTCATAGTTTAAAAACTTGTTTAGCTCAATATGTAGTGAACTACTGATCTCGAATGTCATACTGACACCCTTCTCCCTATTATTGTTAACATCCAGTGGAAAGCATACGCCAAAAGTTGAATGCACAGGACAACTCCCTGCAGATAATTGTTAGAATGCCTTAAATTCTCCTCGTAATTTTGTTCTTTTTTCGAATGTAATTCATATTTTCTAACTCTAAGTGAATTAACGTTTAACATAACAGAACAAGGGGCAAGAAGATGTCAAATCTAGCTTACAGGGAGAACTGAAGTTGATTTCTGATCAACTCAATCAAAAATCATGTCACCAGAACTCACAAGACATTTCCATCTTGCTCTCTAATCTACAAGAAAAAGTTGGTTTATCCATATCAAACTTACGTAATGATCTCTCCTCATCCTTAACTAACGAAATGCAGGTATGCATATGTCTTCTATGCAAATCTAATGTATAAATACAGTCTCCAATGGTTATCTGATTACTTACAGGCATTGGGATGTAAGCTTAAAGCATTGGACCAAAACAATCCAACACCCACCGTTCTCCCACCTAAAGTACTTAAATATCGATATTTAGCTCCTTGTGTTTTTGGTGACAAGATATTCTTCCTTATAACATATGCTTTGTGCAATGTAGGCTGTCAGCTTTTGTGTCAATCCTCAGGGAATAGCCCCACAAAAAAAGTATGTCCATGTCTTCTATTTTTTTTCGGGTGTTTAAGGGATTGAACTCAATTATATAAAGGGAAGTGTTGCGTTTTTTGCCTTCCATTTTTTTAATTTTCATTAAACTGACAAGTTATTACTTATTACTAATTACAGTCTACAAGTACCTCCCAAGGTCCAATTGGGAACTCAGATTCCCAAGGTAGAAATGGGAACGTGGAACTCGGTAAAACGTGAAAAGGTTACACTTGCAAATAAATATTACAGCAGGCGACACAATCACAACAGTGTATCCCATACTGAACCGGTATTTACTATTTATTGTTTCTTTCTGCTTTTTGGTTTGATTTGATTTTGTTGAAACATTGTCATCATGATAAGTTGCACAAATTACGTGAATGTCTGAGAATTATTCCTTCAGTACAATTGGCATATTTAGATCTAGAAAGTGAAATTACATGTCTTGCAGTAGAGTACGAAACCGTCCTGTTGAAAATATACCGTACTAAGAAAACCATAATGTTCAATACATGCAAGCGCACACGCACACACACATTCACATAGTAGAGAATTACGAGAACTGCTTAAGGACATGTACTTAGTACTTTAAAGATATAGTGGGAGAAAGAAAGAGAGGGGGTTAAAACTACATAATATATCACAGTTAAAACAATAATTACAGGTGACTATGCTGTACTCTACTTAAAAGTGCTTCTGTATTGACAATAATGCATGTAACACACGTATGCATGCATATATACTATGTACTGCACACATGGTTGATCAAATGATTGTGGTATGTTTGATATAGGAAAGAGAATCGAGGGTTGTCATTGAATCTGATGAAGATATTGAGGGAGGCTTCACATTGTTTTCCGAGGAAAAGGAAACAGGTGAGCACACATTTTATGTCTCGTCTTCTTTTATTTCACTAGCTTGTTACATACGTCAACAAGAACAACACCCCTTCCTTCCAAAAAAATGTTTACTTTTAAGCATCGAACTGAGTGTAATTCCCATAGTTAAATTTGATTAGCTGATGAATTCTGATTCAAGTAAAAGATATTAGTATCGATGCAGTTTGTTAATGGCTTATGACATAACGTGATGTTTGAACAGTTTGATGCATCCTGACATGGATTTTTCTGGTAAAGATGTAGGAAGGTATTCAATTGAGAAAGCAAAGGAAGAAACCGCACGTATTCTAAGGAAAGCGAGGAGAAGAAAGAGAAAACAGTGCAATACTATAATTATAAACTGAAGATGGTGAGTCCATCCATGCTTTGGTTACCAAATGAAGGTAAAATTACCCATTTGCCCTTTGGCGTCAATCTTATTTCCTCAATATTGTAGGAATTTGACCAACAGTAGAAACTCAAAACACTTTACTAATGGAAAACAAAACAGTTTTACATGGCTATATGTTAACTCGAATACTCGATTAAATTTTCTGGTCTGTTTGGTGTGTGTTTGTTGCAGGTAGGACTGGGATGAACAATGCACATTTTAACAGGTATGTAAGGATATAACTCAACTGTGAATACCTATACATTGACTTCATCGGACCGATTCTCATAGGACATAATCATACACACCAGTTTAGCTTTGCCTTTCCTGTATTTTTTTGTATAAAATTGAGACAGGTAATAGGCGCCTGCAAATTGAAAACTCACAAAAAAGGCAATTTAAATAATAATAATAATGGAAATGCAAATAAAAAAACAATTAGTTACAATGGAAATTCATATTGAGCTTTTTCAGTTTGATGTCCCTTTGGGTTTTTTGGGCCTCGTGATTCATATGGCCCACAAGAGCGTCTCTCGATTTATGGGCCTTAACTTTAATGGATATTTAGTTTGATGGGTATGTTTTACGAATTTACGGTAGTATTATTTATTGGTAACGTGAAATTATGAATCAAATATGTAACATAAACTTGATGTTCCATAGTTTCACTTTCATACCTGTATTTACGAATTACTATCAACATTCTAAAGTATATTGGGTGTCATTAAAATGGGAAGTTGATGAGACGGATAAACATAAATCAGTTGTATTCATGGTCTTTTTAATAAAAATTATAAGCTGAAATGTAAAATCAGTTATAATTGCTTCAAAATTATTTGAGGTAACAATCTTTTTTGGATATTAAACTTAAAAGTTTAGTCAGAAAAGGGAAATTTTACTAACCGATCATATTTTCTTATAAAAAAATCTACAAACAAAATGAAGTTGTATACCTTTAACTAATAAAGAGAAAAGGTCGTGTACCTCAAATAAAAGTGGACATGAGTTTAATACCCTTTTATTTAATGTTCGCAAACTAATATCTAAATCATACTACCAACAATGGGGTGGTGGTTCATTGGCAAAGACAGAGCCTTTAAACGCCTTAGGAGAGGGAGGTCTTGTGTTCAAGTCCCACAGACGACAGGGATAAAAAAAATTTGTCGTTAAAAAAATATCTAAATGATACTGATGTGACAACTTCATGTCATGTAGGTGTAACCTAACAACTAGACAATTATTATCTGAAAGAATTATTTTGATCAAAAGTAGAAATTGGATTTCCATTAACTGCATAAATAGTTTGTTACTTGAGTTGTACTGCATATCCTAGATTTTGCCTTACTAATGCATATGTTCATGTAATGAAAAAGTATCAACACATGAGCGGCCCTAGGGGTGGGCGGGGAGGATCCGATATTTTGAGGGGCACGTTATTTTATGATAAAAAACCCGATACGTACATATAAAATATTTTTTTAATAGGGTATACTCATATAAACACCAACATAGGAGTGATAGGACCACTTATAAAACTATTCTTATGGTTTAGATTAGTTATTAGCCTATTGGCATTAGGTTTAGACCTGTAGTGAGCCCAATACCCAATATCGTTAAGGCATAAGGGCACGTTTTTTCGAGCTCGAACAGGGTACACAAATTCTCAAGGCCGGTCTCAACGTATATTATTTTGACTCATTTTATTTAAAGAGTAAATTACGTTTTTGGCCCCTGTGGTCATCTCACTTTTACTATAGTAGTCCAAAATAAGAATTTTTAACATATTTGTCCCTATGGTCTCTATAACTAACCATTTTGGCCCCCATGAACTCTAGACTTAGGGGCCAAAATGGTTAGTTATAGAGACAATGGGGGCAGATATGTTAAAAATTCTTATTTTAGGCTAATATAGTAAAAGTGATATAACCACAGGGTCCAAAACGTAATTTACTCTTATTTAAATTAACCTACATAAAAAGATTGAGACAATTCATCTAGAACAACGTAAACCATCTCGATTTTTTAACGAATTATGTTATAGCTTGATGATCATAGAATTATATGTAGCTATAAATTTTTGTTTATATAGGGGTATGGTTATTACTTAACACTAAAAAACAAATCTAAATTGTTTATACTTCTTAATCAATTGTTTATGCTTCTTAAACTGTATGCTTCTTGCATACACTGTCTTGTACAATATAACGGTCAAAAGGTATAATTATAAATGATTTTTGGTCAAAGATATCACGAGTGGTCGGTGGTCCTAGGTTATTGTCACTCATTTAGTTTTTAACTTTTTATAAATTAATTACAGATCGTTAAGATTCATAAATTATAAATTTCAAGGAAACCATATAAAAAAACCAGTGATTATTATGTTTCTTATTATGTTTCTTATGGTCCTAGGTTATTGTCACTCGTTTAGTTTTTAACTTTTTATAAATTAATTACAGATCGTTAAGATTCATAAATTATAAATTTCAAGGAAACCATATAAAAAAACCAGTGATTATTATGTTTCTTATAAACTCCATATAAAAAGCTAAAAGGAATAAAGTTTTATAAACCTCTAATATAAAACGATAAGAGTATATATATTTTCAACAAGTTCTAATATTTTAAATATAAAAAAGTTCATTTATATCATGCATAAATCATGTATTTGACGGAGCTCCTCTCCATTCATGGTGGTAACTTGGACCCACGTGGACTAATGACCACCAATTCTGTGGTTTAGGAAAAAAATATATAAATATATAAACATCTTTTTTATATCTATTGCTTTTTATAACTACATAATCAAATATTGGAGGGAATGTGGTTTTGAATCAAGATGGTTGTTGGATCTTCATGATCAGCTAAACTCATCATTCCATTGCTTTTCACTTTCTTTCTTTTTTTCCTAATCTGATCATTATTTACATAATTATTAAAGAAGATTATAGTCAGATATTGTCTTTTATTCTTTTAAGTGTTATGCACTTAACAGATGCAATTCGACATTTTACTTGCGTAAGGAATCTACTTTTAACACAAGTGAACAGAATGATTCGATTCCAGAACAAATGGTTTCTGGGGACCTCAGGCATTAGGCGCTCAAAGATTTCAACGCCTTCCCTTTCTCATGTAAACACGATTAGAATTTAAAACCCATCAGCTAGACGCAATGACGGATGACTGATCCAAGAACTTGTTTAACTGGTTTCACCCGTAGAAAATATTCTAACACTAAACCCGGTGTCAAATGAGTGTTGGACGCATATCTAACATATAAATAACACGTATCGGATACTATATATATCAAAACAAATTTTTACTAGCATCATGTGAACTTGGTAGCTAGTTAGTAGACTCACCCTCGCTAGTAGTGTTACTTGGTATATTATAGGGAGGTTTGATGGACCTACCAATACTTTAGTTAAGTCTTTGAAATTTCGAGATATTTATTCGTATTAGATCTAGTTATGTAACTATTATTTAAATACGTGAAATAATGTACAATAAATTTTAAAAAAGTAAACAAGCATGATTGAAAATTTTGAAAAAGTTAATGGAGGGTTTTACTTTTATATCCTTTGAGATGTGGTGGAGACTTTTTGAATACAATTGGTATGTAACAAGATACAAGTCAAAAGAATGCCTTAAATTTCAAGGAAACCCACAACCTTCAATCAACGTCACTTCGGTTCTCAAATCCTACCTTTCCTTTTCCTTTCCAGCATCGTTATCTTTATCTCTCTATGATTGATTGATTATGGTTTAGGGGTATTCATATATGCAAATAAATCACTTGAACAAAACCGTTTAGTATGTTTGTGAGGCCCCAAACCCTAGCTTTATCCAACAAAGTTGTTTAGCCGGCCTTTTCTACCGCTTGGTTGGTTGCAACCATTTTATCACTTGCAGCTTCAAATTAGTTTTTTTAGTATATATGCCAGCATAGACCAGATATCAGGAGATATTAAAACTACATCCAATTCCACACGTTCGCAATGGGAATTACGATGTTAATTCTATGTAATTTAATTTTAGAAAAAAAAAATATTAACATATGATGTTAGTCGAATATTTTATATATTAGCAACGTTTCATTACTTGAAATTGTCGCAGATACTTTTTTAACGGCCAACGAATACTATACAAGCCCGGCCACCCGGACAAACCCATTGGCGAAAGGCCATCCACGCCTTGCGAACACAGACAACGTTGGTGACCATACCCGCCCATCATTCCATAGGAAACCCACCTCCCAAAGGTCCACTGTGGTAAAACCTCTGGCCATCTGAAAAATATTGCATGGTTCTACCATATGAGACTCCAACCCATAACCTCCACATTGGAAGGTCATAAGGTGTCTCCTTCCAAACCAATTGATATAAGACTCGTTGGCAAAAAAAAAAAAAAAAAAAAAAAGTGGTCGCACATACTAGGGAGGAAGAATGGATAGCAAGCTTACTAGTCAAGATGCATTTAAGGTGTTTAAATAATTTGATTTGTCATTTTTTAAGGAACGTGTCGAAGAGCTAATATGTGTATTTAAACACCGAACATTTTAATTAAAAAATAATTGTTTGGTAATATTGCTTTATTTTAGTGGGAAACCCGTTTAACGGTTTATTGTTTGGTGGGTGAAATGTTTGACGGGTATTGTTTAACCTTCAACCACCTACTCTATATATATATATATATAGATATATACAGTGGCGAAGTTTGACAATGAAGACGAGGGAGGGGGGGGGGGGGGGGGGGAACGTATATACCCAAAATTTTCTATAGAACCGGGGGGTCGAAAACGTATATACCCAAAAGTTTCTATACGAAAACTACATATATAACACTACTGAGCGAAAAGTTCGGGGGGTCGGACGCCCTCCGACCCCTCTTAAGTTGCGCCCCTAGATATATACATCTACTTTGGGTGTCATATGTATATATTTTTACGTCTTCCGCACAATTCCAAACACAAAAAAAATGATGTTTGTAGAATTCTAAGAATGGTGTTTAAGTTAGTCTTCCAAGTCATGGTCAACCTAAGCGCTTCTTGTTCGTAATCATCGAATTTTCTTTTACCGCTGTCATTTTCGAATACTTGTGGTTACTCAGGGTCAATCCTCGTATATTACACATAAAAAATAAATTGGATATTAGATAGCACTATAAATACAAAAATATACGGGATCATTTGAGTATTTTAGTACCTAATACGTGGATCCGCTCTTGATATTTGAGTATTCTAGTATCTAATACTTGGGTCCGCCCTTGATATTTGAGTATTTTAGTACCTAATACGTGGGTCCGCTCTTGATATTTGAGTATTCTAGTATCTAATACTTGGGTCCGCCCTTGATATTTGAGTATTCTAGTACCTAATATGTGTGTCCGCTCTTGATATTTGAGTATTCTAATACCTAATACTTGGGTCCACCCTTGATTATAGAATTCACGTATTTGATTTCTCATATCATATATCTACTAAATCAAAATACACAAACTAGTTCGAAACAATTAAAATCTCATATATAGCCATTTTCATTTATTTTATTAAATAACATTTATAATATTACTATCATACCACTCCCATTACTCTTTGTTTCTCCATAATAACGAAAAGAAGTCAAATTATCATAATCACAAGTTCACAACCTAAACTACAAACCAAAACCATTGTCAAAATCAATCACCCCATCACTTCAAATTATATCCAACAAATAAAGATTTAACAAAAACTATTAACTTGAAGGACAATACAAAAATAAGTATAGCTCGCCTGTTTAAATTTGTTGGATAGAAATTATATTATACAAGTTTTAAGAAGATACATAGACCTAGGGATGAGATTGGTACGAAACCCGTATCTCGTATCAATTCTAAAAACACCAATACTAAATTTAAACAAAATTGGGTAACGAAATACCGTACCAAATATATTGGTAGGATACTAGTATGGGTATGGGTATCGGTATTTCGGTACGGTATCCACTTTAGTACCACCTTTTTTTCATTCTTCAATCACTCCGTTGATCTTGGTACCGGTACACGTACGAGTACCAAGTAGGCTAAATCGATAAGATTACCAATAAGGTACACGTACCAAAAAGACTAAATCGGTATGTGTACTGACATTCAAGAAACAATAATACCAGAATATGAAAATAAAGTATAACATCAAATTCAAATTCCAATACCAATTTACCGAAAAGTATCATTACTTATATCGTAAATGCCGAATATCAAAATCCGAGAAAGTTAGATACATGTACTACGGTATGGGCGGTGGCGGACCGAGAAATTATTTGTTGGGGGTGCAGATGAGTGGTTCAAACATATTTTCAAAGGGTGTTGTCGAGTTTTTTGCCTAAAAAATACACTAATTTTTTTTTTCCAAATGATGCACCCGCTCACCCTGGGTTTCACCTAGGTCCACCCTAAGTATGGGTATGGGTACAGATGTTCTGGAAAAAAAATCCCATCCTTACATAGAACTATCCCTAAAAATAAATATTTCACACTAAAGAGCATTATGAACCTATATTAAAGTAGGGAAATAGGATACTATGTGATGCTTGAAATATTTTACGTTTATCCTTCTGTACTCGTTTTTAAATTATAGTTATAGAATGCCATGCTTAGACTATGGGTATGGGGCGGGGTTGGGGCGTGGGTTGGGTACAAACGCCCAAGTCACCACTCCGGGTGGGCTTGGGTTTCGGCGTAGCCCTTTGGGCGGGGGTTTCAGCCCAGGCGTTGGGCGGGCCTAGCGGTCTTTCGTGGCCGGCTCTCATTGGCTGGGTTGGCTAGGCTATAGGTGGCTAGGATTTTGTAATTTTTAGGAAATTTTAATAATAATTTTAGGCTTTTTTTTTTAATTTTGTGTGTATTTTTATAATAATTGAAAAAAAAATTATAACACGTGGTCAACCCACACGGGCTAGCCACGTCCCGCCATACCGACCCAACATGCAACTGACCAGCGTTGCCATTTGAAGTCCACGTGTCAACCCTTGCCCCAAACCCCCACCCCACCATACCCCACGGTCTTTAACACTTGCTAAATTCAAAGTATCGATATGCTTGTAATAATGATTGTAAGTAATTGCATATTCTAACTTGAAAAACATTAAATAGAGAAATCATCCAACTATTTAAAAAGTAAATGTGATTTGAAAGTAAGTTGATGGTAACAAAAAGACATCATGCAATATTCATCAAAATTGATATCATTATCCTTAGCCCCCCACCCCACCCTACCCTACCCCTACAAAATTAACTTAGATTAGATGAATATAGGCTTTTCTAATCTAGCTCGTACCAATAATCGATTATGATATAAGAACAAAAACTAAGGGTAATTAAGCACCATAAGTCCATAATAAACAAAGATAGTTAAGAATATTTTAGTTTAAAGCTTTAGGATTTGAGAACTAATGGAATAAGAGTGTTTTTGGTTTAAGGGTTTTTGAATGAAATAATAGATATGTAAGTGATCCCTGATTTTTTATTTCAACAGAATGAGTTTCTGTTAGCCAATGAATTAAGGTTTTTAGTAAAACAATCATATTTTTCCTCATTTCTCATTTTCTTTCAAACCTATATCAATCTCCAATCTAATTTAACACCATTTGGCGTCTAAACATGTTAACGGGGTGTAAACATGTTAACGGGGTTGCAACAAGTTGTGATAAAGCGATCAACAGGTTATAAACTGAATGACAAACGTATTATAAATGGTATATCATTTGTTTTAATTTTAAGCAGATTGATGGGTCGACCCATAAAGTTAATGGATTATACATGTTAGTGCTAACTCGATATGTTTATTAAAAGGTTAAATCAAATAACCGCAACCTAACTATTTTTATAAACCCTAAAGGAGACAAAGTGGTTAAGAGTTTGGTTTCGTTTGGTTTGGGTCTTAGCCATACCAATAAGGTTGCCAAGAGCTTTCTATAACTTTGAATTTGTGCCATTTGCATTTTTATGACATGGAATATGTACCTTTCTTTTGGCTTAAAATAATAGTTTCATTAAAATATTAAAAAGAGTTATCATGTTAGGAAATAAATACGTAGCATTAAAAATATAAAACGTATACACATATGAATGAAATGAAATGTTGGTAGGGGCTTTCTCACTCTCTATTTGGCCGGCATATCTCACTTCCATAAGGTTATATGTATTCAAACATGTCTATAGTACTGTAACATTTAATTCAAGGTTGAAACTAATTTTAAAGCATTTAAACTTCGCATTTAAAATTCAAGGTTGAATTAATTTTAAAGCATAAACTTCACATTTAAAAGAACGAATATCTGTGTTTTATACATACCACTAATATTCACATATTTTTTTTTTAACGACAAATTTGGATCACTTACGGACCACTGGAGTATCATTGTGGCACCAGCGGAACCACCCGATCATATTCATCTCCACTAGGCATAATGCCTATACAACAATTTAGGGGGAAACCCAATAAATATGGGAAAAAACCCCCCCTTGTGAGAATCGAACCCAGGACCTATTGGTCCCAAAGCCTTATCTCATCCCCCAAGATGCCACTAGGCTATAAAGCCATTGGCTAATAATCACATATTGAAGGAATTTTTTTTGGGTCCGTCTATTCACACACCCCTCTGGTCTATTCGCACACCCCAAACAGGCCAAAACGCCCCGCTTTGGCCAAAGAGGGGCGCTTTGGTGTAAAGTCAACAGACAATTACTGAGTCTGTCAGTCATTGTCTGTTGACCTGTTACCAAAGCGTCCCGCTTTGGCCAAAGCTGGGCGTTTTGGTTTCAAATTTTACATTTTTTGCCCAAGGCGCCCCGCTTTGGCTAAAGCTGGGCGTTTTGGTTTCAAATTTTACATTTTTTGCCCAAAGCTGCTGCGCTTTGGGCCAAAACTGTAACTTTTGAAACCCAAAGCGCCCCGCTTGCGCTTTGGGCCAAAACTGTAACTTTTGAAACCCAAAGCGCCCCGCTTTGGCCAAAGCTGGGCGTTTTGGGGGTTTTTTAATTTTTTTAAAAATCAATTTAATTCAAAAACGCACCTATACTTTTCATATCGTGACGTAGTTTGCCATTACAAGTTATTTTACAAAGTTTATGTTCTATACGACTTGTTCCGGATAAGTTCCGTCATATGTGTGGCCGTATTCCATGAATTCGTGTGATTTGGTTTTGATTTCACTTGTAGTCCGACGTACCGTGTTCTATATATACACGTCCTACCGGATCAGTATTTGACGTATTTTGTCATTAAATGTCGTATAATGACGTTTATTGTCACCATTGTTCCGTATTATCGCGTAATTTGGTCGTACGGGTCGTGTCGGTGACATTCGGTTTCATGACGTTTACCGTCTGTAAGTGTCGTATTATTGCGTAGATTGTCTGTAAGTGTCGTAGTAGTGCGTAGATTGTTTGTTATGGCGTATTATGTCTCCATTGTTCGTATTATGGCGTGTATTATAAGACCGTGTATTATACTAATAGAATGAATAAGATATATTTTGACCCTTACAAATACGACACGTTGCAAGGGAAAAACAATCTACGTACAAATACGACACTTACAGACAATCTACGCAATAATACGACCCTTACAAACGGTAAACATCACGATACCGAATGTCGCCGACACGACCCGTACGACCAAATTACGCAATAGTACGGAACATTAGTGACAATACACGTCATAATACGACATTTAATGACAAAATACATTAAATACTGATCCGGTAAGACGTGTATACATACAACACGACACGTTGGAGTACAAGTGAAATCAAAACAGAATCACAAGAAATCATGGATTACGGCCACACATGTGACCGAACTTATCCGGAACGTGCCGTATAGACCATAAACTTCGTAAAATGACTTGTAATGGCAAAATACGTCACGATACGACAAGTGTAGGTGCGTTTTTGAATTAAAAATGTTTTTTTAAGAAATAAAAAAACCTCAAAATGCCCCGCTTTGGGTTTCAAAAGTTACAGTTTTGGCCCAAAGCACAACAGCTTTGGGCAAAAAATGTAAAATTTGAAACCAAAACGCCCAGCTTTGGCCAAAGCGAGGCGCTTTGGTACCACGTCAACAGACAAAGACTGACAGGCTCAGTCTTTGTCTGTTGACTTTACACCAAAGCGCCCCGCTTTGGCCAAAGCGCGGCGCTTTGGGGGTATGGAAATAAAGTTTGGGTGTGTGAATAGCATGACCCTTTTTTTAACTTTGAAATAGCATTTACATAAAACACTTTAGATATCTTGTGGTTTTTTTATGTTAAATCTAAGGAATTCGCTATTAAAAAAAGTGAATTCGCTATTTGCACTAGTTAAACTAATTAACAAGATTAGTGCTTACATTTAAAGATAAAGCTTAAAATATAAAAGGCTCTTAACATGTGACGGTACACGACCAACAAAATAACGTGTGTAATATGATATAACATGCGTAACTAGGGTAAAAACCAGTCTATGCGTGATTTGTGTTTTAACCATGCGTGATTTTCTTCCTTATGCTTAATTAGGGTTTGAAATTTCTAACATACGTAATTTAATAATGAACATACGTTACTTGCGTACAGTCATACGTTAAAGGGCTCTTGTACATTAACCGGCCACTATTTTTAAATTAGATATTCAAAGAGTAAATTACAAAAACCGTCATTTATGTATGTCACTTATTGCAAATTGTGTCATTTGTCTTCAATAATTACAGAAAACGTACTCGATGTTTGGAAACCCTTGCAAGTTATGTCCTTTAGGCCTAACTTAGTTAATTTTTGTGGTTAAATCTGACAAAATGGACCTCACATGAGGGTAATTTTGTGGTTAATTCTGAACAAATGGACCTCACATGAGAGTAAAATGACCAAAATACCTTCATGTGGGGTCCATTTGGTCAGATTTAACCACAAAAAAATATGAGTTATAGTTAAAGGACATAACTTGCAAGGGTTTGCAAACATTAAGTACGTTTTCTGTAATTATTGAAGACAAAGGACCGACAGATAGAAAATTTTAAGTTATATTTTATTGCTATATAAGACAATATCTTAAAAAATTATGAGTTAGGGTTAAAGGGCTTGTAAAAAGCATCATTTTCCAAAAAAAAAATCTTCACATATTATATTAGCTCACCATACAATATAACCTAAACTTATAATTAGATTCTAATGGCATTCCTCGTTCAACCTTAAAATTTTAAGTTATATTTTATTTTAGAGTAAATTACAAGTTTTGTCCTTTACGTATGTCCCAAATTGCAGGCGATGTCCTTTGTCTTTAAAATTGATGAGTTTTGTCCTTAATGTTTGCAAATCTTGCACGTTATGTCCTTTAGGCCAAACCCAGTTAGATTTTTTGGTTAAAACTGGGTCATCCAAGGGTATTTTAGTCTTTTTACCCCATTTATTTAATGGTATTTAAAAAATAAAACAAAATAACTTAAAATATTATTATTATTTTAACTATATATATAACCTCCATCACCACCACCCTTCACCGCCACCAGCACCCTCCACCGCCACCTGCACTGCTACTTGCATCAAAAACCCCCAAAAATCAAAAACCTAAATTCCAAATCAAAAACCCCCCAAAATCCCCAAAACCAAAAATATAAAAAAACCCTGAACAAGCATGCAATGAGCGTAGTCGAAATCCATAGCTGATCTGTTCGGTATGAACCGATCTAACTGCAAGTAATCAATCAAACACGAACAAAAGGGTAGTGCCGTCTGCATCAAATTAACCGATTCATCAAATTAACCGATTCATCAAATTAACCATAGCTGATCTGTTCGGTAACCGATTCATCAAATTAACCACTGCAAGTAATCCATAGCTGATCTGTTCGGTAACCGATTCATCAAATTAACCAAGAATCACGGCAGGAGATCAGAGGGAACAGAGAGAGAAAGAGAGAAAGAGAAAGAGAGAGAGAGAGAAGACGGAGAAGGGTAGTGCCGTCTGCAGCGGCGGAGGAGCACGGCGGTGATTGTGGCGGTGATGGTGGTGGTGTGTCTCCGACGAGCTCCGTTAGATTTGGTGGTGATGATTGTGGCAGTGATGTTGGTGGAGGTGGAGTTGAAGGGGATGGCGGTGGTTGTGGTGGGGAGTGGTGACAGTGGCATTGAAGGTGGAGGTGAAGGGTATGGCAGTGATGACGGAGATGTCGCCCAAATCAGCAGACGGAGATGTCGCCGGAGAAGACGGAGGAGCAGATCGCCGGGATGGTGGTGGTGTGGGAGGTGGCGGCAGGCGTGAGAGAGGGGGGGAGAAGAGAGAGAGTGACGGTGTGGAGGTTGGTTAGAGAGAGAAGGCAGGTGGTTTATATATATATATATTTTTAGAGTAAATATCTTTTCTGTAGTTACACAATAGTCCCTGAAGACAAGTTCTTTTACACAATGGTCCCTGATGAGATGAAATGATAACAATGCCCTCATGTGCAAGGCACATTATCAGATTTAACCAAAAAATCTAACTGGGTTTGGCCTAAAGGACATAACGTGCAAGATTTGCAAACATTAAGGACAAAACTCATCAATTTTAAAGACAAGGACAGCGCCTGCAATTTGGGACATACATAAAGGACAAAACTTGTAATTTACTCTTTATTTTAACTAGTTGATTTCTCCGCGCTTCGTGGCGGAAGTATCGATTCGGTTTATTTCGTACTGACACAATACATGCATACGGTATAACAATCAACATCTGCTCTACATCGACCGAAAACCATAAAACGAACATGGTGTCAATACCGATGTTGTTGGGTCCGACTCAATATGGTACAATATAGTTAATAGTGATACTATCAGTTTGTTGAAACTAAAAGCAAAAATATAAATACCGGAACCAAATATCGATGTTGTTCGTTCAGTTTTACGTTCGGTTCAGTAGCGACACAGTGTCTACTTTCAACAAGATTTACTGAAAACCATAAATATGAATACCAACACTTATGTTGTTTAGTTGGTTTTCTTTTCGGTATAGTGGCAGCACGATATCCATCTTCAGTAAGATTTATATCGGAATGTTGGAAAAAAATACATAGATGTGTATTTAGATTATTTTTAAAAAATTAACGTACACAAATTATTTAAAAAATATATTAAATGAACAGTACCTAAAACAAATAGTTTAAAAAAAGTTATTTATTATTCATGATCTCTCTACTTTAATATATAAATATTAATAATAAAAAAATCAAATAAACACCAAATAAAATATTACTAAAAAATAAATCTTCAAAAATATTCATTTACTGTTCATGAGAACTTTCTTTTCATTTGTATAACTAGTTGAGTTCCTCGCGCTATGCGGCGGAAACCCAACCGATAGCGGTTCGGTTCGTTATAGTACGGACGCTCGCTATAGCAACCGAAAGAGGAAATCCAATAAATAAAGTCGTGACATGTCTAAAATAATATCAACACGTGTTTTACATCGATTGAAAACTGTAAAAACGTATATTGGTTCTTAATACCGATTCCAGTATATATCGAAGTTGTTCGGACGGAATCGGTTCCGGTTTGATTCGTCATGGTACATGTTTATGATGCCCAACTCTAATCTGAATACAGCTTCATTTTTAATAAAGTATACACTGGTATTGGCGTTGTTCAGTCGATATCGATTGGATATGATACGGTAACGGTGATGTATCATTATGGTATGTGAGAAACTACAAATGTAATTTGTTAGAACAATATTAAATCCAATATAAAGAAATATGACTAATTTAAAAGATATATCTTTAAAACAAAATCTTATCGCACATTTAAGTTCATGACCTTTTCATTTTATTATCTAAAAATAATAATGATCAAAAAATTATTTAAAAAAAATCTCATTGAACATTAGGAAAAAAAACTAAAAATATGTTATTAAAAGTAAATATAAAAATAAACTATTATAATATATTAAATAAAAAATAAAAAAAAGCTATACATTATTATAAAAATAAAATTACTATTCATGGTTCTTAGTCATGTCTAAAAGAATATCAACACGTGTTTTGCATCGATCAAAAATTGTAAAAACGTATATTGGTTCTGATAATACTGATTCCGGTATATATCGAAGTTGTTCGGTCGGAATCGGTTCCGGTTCGGTTCCTCATGGTACATGTTTATGATGCCCAACACTAATCTGAATACAACTTCATTTTTAATAAAGTATACACTGGTATTGGCGTTGTTCAGTCGATATCGATTGGATATGATACGATAGAGGTGATGTGTAACACCTCGAAAATTCACGTCCTATAATAAGTTGACACGTGTCACATGTTTGAACGTGTGAAAGAATGTTCTGAAAGGACTAAAGTTGACAATCATGAAAAGTATGTGAATATACGAGTTCTAAATGTCAACAATGAATAAATATATTGTACATTAACCCTACATGATGCTCATACCTTCAAACGAATAAATCATGGATCATACGAAGCTAAAAGTGAGAGATTACAAACTACAGGGGTTAAATGCGTCAACATGTTTAAGTTATACCTCTGAGTGACCTTTTAAGCAAACCCGAAGCTTTGTAACTATTAAATATGCTCACTAGAATGCACGATAAAAATTTCATAAAGTTTCGTTATCGTATGAGAAAGTTATGATCAAATTCGTGTACGAGGGGTTAAAGCGTCAACGTTGAAAGTTTGGACCTTTCGGGTGACAATAAAGTTAACCAGGGACTAAACAAAGTGGGTAAATGTCTTAAAGCCCTTATTTGTCAATTTAGAGGGTTCAAAGTGCAAGAAAATAAGTTAATTGACCTTTCGGAGGACCAAGAGCCAAGGATGCAAACTGAAAAAGAGATTTTTGGCCCTGGTGACATGCTTGCGCACCTCAACACTCACACCCTTGCGGTGCGCAAGGCATGCCCAGATGCAGAAAGTTGGCTGTTTTAAACGTTGCAACTGATCTTTAAACGATTTTCCTCATCTTGCTTGGCCCCTAAACAACCCCTAAACACTAGGGACACTTGTTAATAAGTTGTGGTCAGTGGTAGACTTACTTATCAACATTTTATGGTGATTAAATCACTATAAAAGGGCATGAAGTTGCAACCATTTGATCATTCATCTCTTGTGCAATTCTGGAGCCGTTGGGAGCTTAAGAGCAGACACAAGACCTTCCTAATCAAGCATAGGACTTCAGTAAGTTTGCTAATCCTTTCTTAATTAAGTTTTAGCTTAGTTTTAGCTTAAAAGTCAAACCGTCGTAATTAACGGTTGACTTCAAGATTAATCACTAATGGTCCAGTGATTAGTCAAATCAAAAGTAGTTATAAGTTGGTAATTATGTGGGTAATAAACCCTCAAAAGGGTTCCCCCTGATTCCCACTCTAACTAGGTCAAATGTCGGGTCAAACTTGTTAAGAAAAAGTCAACAGGATACTTAAATTCTAATTTATGCATAATCAGCAATGTAGAACATATACAACCTGTTTGATCATTAATATAACTTGGTAATTAGTGTAAGGACATGTCTAAACATGTTCAACCCGACAATTTCCTGTTTAGACCCGGTTCGGAACCGAAAGTCGCATAGTTTGACTTATACTTTGACTTTCAGTTCTGACCCGTTATGGTATGTTTTAGAAATGCCTTAGAGCTTTATTTGGACCAGGTTATATGCTAGTATAACCCTCTGTGATTATACACCTCGGATCATTAGTTATCCAATTAATAAGCATGATTCCGTTAATTGCCCATATGTGGACCATTATGCCCTTTTCACCTTAAAACGTGATTTGTGAAAATGTAAAAGTGTAGAAACCTTAGTTACTGATATATAAACTTGTATGCAAATTTTGACATCAGTTTGAGGTGTAGAATAAGAGTTATGCTCATTAGCGTAAATTGGAGGCTTTATGTTAATTAAATGGCGTAATTAGCGTATAGCCTATTTAAACTCACTTTTTGATATCAAATTTATTACCCACTGATATAATATATTATTTTGGGATTTTTAAATATTTTTAATTAATTTTAGGCTGAGCATAACTTATAGTCGTAGGCTTAATCCGGTAATTGTCGGTTTTGCCCTTACGGGCTATAAAATGAGTTTTACATATCTAAACGAATCCAAACCTTTTGCTACTGATCACATATGATAAATAAATTATTTGAAGCCTTCTGGAAATATAAAAATATCAGATTTATGTATCAAACCCGGAAATGGCCTCTAATCGCCTTTTTAAGCGTTTTTAACGCATAGTATGTACTAAAACTATTTTAAACATACAAGGGTTGATACCTACTGATATTTGAGGCAAATTATAATATTTTAACAGTAATCAAAGGTTGATAAACTCAGACTTCAGTTTTGAGCTTTTCGGTTTATGTGAAATTACCAAAATACCCCTACGGGGCATAGTTTGGTTATAATTGATAAATTTCACATATATACTTTACCCTACTGTTATAACTTATTAAATTGAGTATGTTTGCTGATTACATCAGACCTGTAACTCAGGCAAACACTTAAACTCTTTTACCACCTTTTAAATGACCAAACTACCCATACGGGGCATAGTTTGTGTTTAAATTCGTTTTGGGCATAATGGAAGGTATCCTACTGATATCACAACATAGTTGAGGCATATTAACTTAGGAAACCTGGTTAGGACTCTTATAATTACCCGTTACGCGTCTTACGCGTACGGTTCGGCTTATGTAACTAGTTTACATAAATTAGCCGAAACGGGTCAAACCTTATCGGTTTTATCTCAAAATCCAGAGTGTGTATGAAATACCCATAATAAGCAAGTGTCCGAACTTGTCGGGTCTAAATCACATTCTATCCGGTCTTCGCTTAATAGTGCGTACGAACCGTATCATTGAAACTAACCGGTCTAAGCTAAGGCTTAATTAAGGACCCGTTAGAAATCTAATAGGTTATTATAAACCTTCGTTCCAGATTAGGAGCCCAGCAAAAGTACTTGCATTTGCTGTATTTGATTGATACTTTGCTCAGGTAAATACTCTTAACTTATTTTCCCTATACGGGCTTGGGGTACGGTACTATAAAAGTACCGCTTGGTCGGGTATGTAGTCATTTAAATCGGATTGTGATTAATGTATTTACATAACCCTCTTTATTCTGTATTATTTGATGTATGGCCCTTGGGGGTTAAATGACCATGTCCCGGATATCCTTGGCATCATTTTACGAAATGGCCACGACCTAAGCACGGGGTGTAGGCGTACACCTGACAGATGCATTATGAAAAAAAACTGGTAATCCACTAAAGGAATCAACCTTGTGGGCACTATACCTGTGGCGTGTCAGTTAACTTAAACCGGCTCTTCTAACCGGTGCTAATGGACGGCAAATAAGTAAAACTATATACAAGATTATATACAAATAATTGTCCCAAGTTATAAAGATATTTTGTGCCGAAGTGCATTCAAATCAATTTACAAACTCTTTTCAAAACGAGTCAGTTGAGTTGTATTTACCAGTGTAAACTGACGTATTTTCCAAAAAGGTTAAGTGCAGGTGCTAGACGAAATAGGCTGGCTACTCCAGGCATCATTACTCAAGTCTCGCAAGCTCTAGATGTCAAAGTCTGTAGAACTATTATTTCTATTTTATTTTCGATCCGCCTGTGGATCCTTTACTTTCCGTTGTAATACTGGATATTACTTTAAATTCGGATTGTAATATATATTTACCTTTTGCTTCCGCTGTGCATTTATATAATTATGTTGTTTGACTATTATGTTGTCAACCACGTCACGATACTCCCCACCGGGCCCACCGGTGACATGTGGAAATCCGGGGTGTGACATGATGAATCATTACGGTATGTGAGAAACTACAAATGTAATTTGTTAGAACAATATTAAATCTAGAGTGAATTGCAAATTTTGTCCTTTATTTATATACCTAATTGCAGGCGGTGTCCTTTATCTTTAAAATTGACGAGTTTTGTCCTTATAGTTTCAAAATCTTACACGGTATGTCCTTTGACACTAACCCAGTTAATTTTTTCTGTTATGTTAGGTCATGTGCAAAACACATGAGGACAGTTTAGTCTTTTCACATACCCTTTTTATTTCCCCAATTTATATTAACCCTTTCTCCGGCCACCAGCCACATCCACCAGCCCACATCCACCAGCCACATCCACCGTGTCTAGAGAAACACAAAATACTGCATAAATTCATCAAGATTCTAACACCCTAACCTTCCACACATTAATGATTCTTTAGCAAACAGACACCCATTCATTACTTTCACACCAAATTAATAACTCAAACCACCAAATGAACAAAAGTCTAAAAGTTTAATACTAATATCCAATTTATAGAAACATACCAAATAAATCTTGATGGCTTCACTCCCCAAAGGAAGCAACTCCTTAGCAGATTCTAAATCCACCATTAACAAAAGCAGAAATCAAAACGAATTATTAGAAACGCCTCTTTAATATGGCGAACTCTTCAAACAATTGAAGCTTCGATTTATCGACCATGTGGTGGTGGTTGTTGTGGATTTAACCGGAGGCGGCGGCGGGGGGCTTAGATTACGCTGAACTAATGGTGGTTGTTGTGGATCTGACCGGAGATGTGGTGGCGGCAGTGTTGTAAGAATCGCTAGGCGCTAGTCGGGCGGTGAGGTACCGCCTAGCGATTAATCGGGATTAATAAGGATTAATCAGAATTAATCGGATTGAGATTTTTATATGTAACTTTTAGTTACATATACACACACCCATTTTTATATGTAGTTTTTTAAAGTAGACATGTTTTAACCCCTCATTAACCCATTTTTTAAGTAATAGGAAGGAATTTATATGGTTTGGTCAAAATTTGGCCGGCATCTAACCAAAATTTGGCCAGAATAAGACCGCCATTGACTGCCTAGCTATTAATCGGCCATTAATCGGTGAACCTCCGATTAGTGATTAATCGACGACTAATCGGAGACTAGTCGGGATTTTTACAACCATGGGTGGCGGCCTTAAGTTAAACGTTCATTGGTGATGAACTGATTGTCTAAGGAGGAGAGGAGGCGAAGATGTGGTGGTGGTTGTTATGAATTTGACCGGAGATGCGGTGGTGTCTCGCCGGAGACGATGACCAGATCAAAAAAGAGGAGAGGAGGCGAAGATGTGGTGGTGGATGTTATGGATTTGACCGGAGATGTGGTGGTGTCTCGCCGGAGACGATGACCAAATCAAAAGAGGGCTGGTTGTGGCAATGGAGATTGGGTAGAGAGAAACAGACGAGACAAAGTGTGTTTCTCTATATATATTAAAATTAATATTTTAAATTTAGTTTTGTTTTATTATATAAATATTTTTAAACATTTATAAAAAGACTAAATTACCCTTTTGTAACATGATTTAACAATAAAAATTAACTAGGTTACTGCCAAAGGACATACCGTGTAAGATTTTGAAACTATAAGGACAAAACTTGTCAATTTTAAAGATAAAGGGCACCGCCTGCAATTAGGTATATAAATAAAGGACAAAATTTGCAATTCACTCTTAAATCTAATATAAAGAAATATGACTAATTTAAAATATATATCTTTAAAACAAAATTTTATCGCACATTTAAGTTCATGCCCGTTTCATTTTAATATCTAAATGATAATCATATTCATCAAATTATTTAAAAAATCTCATTGAAAATACTGTTCATCACCGCTTCATAATAATATGTATAATATAATATTTTTTAATCCTTATTCTTATATTTATTGTTATATAAGACAATATCTTAAAAAATAAGTTCTAGAATCAGACACACCTATAATCTATTAAAAGTTTAATTTAATATTTTAAGTTATATTTGATGATTACACATATATTTAGGTGATCTTATTACATAATGTAATATCCGTATACATGTTCTTTGATGATTACACATATATTTAGGTTATCTTATTACATAACTAGTGATATTCCCCCGTGCTTCGCGGCGAGGATTAAGTCGGTATCAATTTGGTTCGTTACAATACCTGCACTCGATATAGTAATTGAAAGAGAAAACACTACATCGATCGAGAACCAAAAAAACACATATTGATATGGTACCTATATATGTTGTTCAGTTGATATATGTTCGGTTCGCTTGCATTTTATGTTTATTTTATTTCAACATTACGATATTTTTTGATAACGGATATTCAGCCACTATCGTACCAAGCCCAATCGAAACCAATTGAACAACATTTATATCGGTACCAATATATTTTTTTTTTAGTTTTTTTTTTGCTTTCAGTAAACAGATAAGGGGAGGGGGGTCACTAGTGATAGAAATGTAGTGGGGGTGGTCACTAGTGATACAATTCCATCACTCCCAATTTTTTTTAATTTTTATTTTAAAATTAGAAATTAAACACTAAATTATAAATTTCACTAATTTTTTTAATTTTTTATTTTAAATTAGAAATTAACAATAAAACACTAAAATTATAAATTTCATTAAATTTAAAACATACTACTTCAATTTAACATACTAGAAATCATGAAACATACAATTTAAAAAAAAAACCTACTCCTCGTCCGAATCATGAAACTCCAAACCTAGAGAACCTACTAGTTCGATTAAATCGTATCTCAACCGAAAGTGAGTTTCTTCATTACGCAATTCTAGATGGATATTTTGTGGAACTTGAACTTGTGTAGGAGGATCCGGCACCCAATCCGGGGATATTGCACGTCCGTCTTCTTTGATCATCATATTGTGCAATATGATACATGCATACACTATGCTATGTATTGATTTCTTGTTCGTCGCACGAACCGGTCGGTGTAGTATACCCCATCTACCCTTTAAAACACCAAATGCCCTCTCAACATCTTTTCTTGCCGATTCTTGCAATTTTTTGAACACGATTTCTTTAGGCTCGACGGGAAATGAGGGAGCTTTCACAAAAACAGACTAAGACAGGTAGATACCATCCACAAGAAAAAAGCCTCGTCTGTAATGTCGACCGTTAACATAGAAAGGAGGTGCGGTACCATCCGTTACGGTTTGAAACAACGGCGACGTGTGCAACACATTGATGTCATTGTTTGAACCTGGAACACCGAAATACGAATGCCAAATCAATAAATCATTCGACGCCACCGCTTCTAGTATGATGGTTGGTCTTTTGATGTCTCCCCTAACATACGCCCCTCGCAACTCTTTTGGACAATTTTTCCACTCGATATGTGTACAATCGATGCTACCGAGCATCTCGGGAAAATGCCATATAGCCTCGTGTGTGGTGTAAATACGTGAGATGTCGTGGCTCGTCGGTTTACGTAAAAACTCTTTAGCATACAACTTAATTACCGCGTTGCAAAAAAATTGCAAACATTCACGTGAAGTTCTGGCCGACATAGCTAGGTATTCATCATATTGATCGGGAGGGTTATATGTCGCTAGTTGGCGAATGGCGGACGTGCATTTTTGTATCGGCGTGAAACTTGGTTTGCCCCTCGCATCGTAACCTTCTTGAAACCATTCCTCGCTTGCTTCGATGTCTCCAACAATCTTTAAAAATAATTCTTTGGGTAAACGAAACCGATCTCTAAACGTTTCGGCATTGTAGAGCGGATTTTCCACAAAATAATCGTTCATCAACACTTTGTTGGCACGTATACGATCACGGTCGACCATCTTCTTCTTTAGGCGGGACGACTCAGCATCAAGTTCGTTATACACCGACACAAAATATTTTAGCGTCTCGTTGTCGGTAGACGACTCGGTATCGCTATCGCTAGACATCGGAAACGTCGAATCCGTAGGGAATTCCATTTGAGAAAGATATAAATAGTGTGAAATGGGTTTAAAATGGTTTAAAGATGTAGATTGGTGTGTGTAAAATGGTTTAAAATGGAGATATAAATAGATAAATGGTTTAAAGGTTTTTTTTTATTGAATATTACCGTTATTAAACGGTCAAAAATCAATCAACGGTCGAATTTTTCAAACATTTCAACGCGTGACCATTTCAACACGTTTCATTTATAACGCGTGATACATATAGGGGCGACGGTGTTCGTGGTGGTATAACGCGTGATGGGGTGGCCATCACGGACCACCCCGCCTGCCCGAATGTATCGCAACCATATTGTACAGAACATCATCGGTACTGATATACATTCCGTTTTATTATTTCATGTTTGATAACGGGTACTTTGATCGTATCTTAAAAGATATATGAGAGAAAAAATATACTTAAATCAATTAAAGTAATAAAACAATAAAATCGCCGTTAAAAAATAAATAAATAAATAAAACCTTAGAAAAAACAATATTGAAAAAAATAAAAAATAATTGTTCCCCTCTTTTTATTTTAACATTACGATGTATATTTTTTAAACGGATATTTTGTCGCTATCATACCAAATTCAATCAAAACCGATTGAATTACATCTGTATCCGTATCAATATTTATTTTTAGTGTTTTTTTGCTTTTGATGAATTAATATCATATCATATCACTACCATACCGTACTGAACAACATCAGTACCAATATACATTCATTTTTATCATTTCTTATTTGATAACTGGTACTTTGATCGTATCTTAAAAGTTATATAAAAATATATGTTTAAATCAATTAAACTAATAAAACAATATAATAGTAAAAACCTAGGAAAAAAACAATATTAAAAAATCAAAAAACACTATTGATGACCATTCTCTTTTAATTTTAATTAATTAATATGTATAACTATATTATAGTTATATTAAACTTAATTAGTAAGTTAATATTAAATTATTAGAAACACTGTTCATCACCATTCTCTTTTAATATGTACTAGCAATATTTCCCCGCGCGATGCGGTGAGAAATCGACCAGTATCAGTTGGTTTCCTGACGGTATCTGTATGATACTACTTGGTTTACAGTCATGTTTTTTTTTCAACAAAGTTCATACATGAACACCGAGAAAAATATATTAAACAAAGTCGCGTAGTCATCTTTTAAAATAAAAAGATTATGAACGCAAGTTATCGAAGGAAAAATCAAATTAAATAAAAACAAAATGGGTTAGAATCGTATATTGTTTAAGGTATAATGGCTGAAACTGGAACATAATTTTTTTATATAATATCTTCAAAACTGATGTTACTATTCATTAGGGTTCGAAATTTATATATTTTGTGCTCGATGTGGTGGAAATTCGCCCGTTACTAGTTTGGTTCGTAACACTATCACTATTGTACCGACTTTCAGTTTAAAGTCAATAATATGTACAAATAAATGTGTTTTACATTGAATAAAAACGGATATCGTTACTGATTCCGATAATAACAACAGCGGTACCGATGTCGATAGAGATTAAAAAAAAAGAATATCGATATTGGATCCGAAAATAACAAAGAATAGCAGAACCGATGCGGGTATCAGCTCGGTTGTAAGACCCAACTTAATATAACGGGAATAATGATTACAAAACAAGCACTTAGTACAAAACTTACGAGTTTACAAAAATTTTCATGGTTTTAAGATCAAACATGATCATATCATTCAAGTCATCATCCTACTAGTTAACTTTAAAAAAAAAGCATAGTTTCAGGTGTTTACATATTACTAAGACAAAATAGACGAAATGCAGAAGCTTCATTTGGTGCGTTCGGTTCTTGATAACTGCTTGATCGCCATCCGGATTTAGTTCGTCATCACCTACGGTCAAAACCATGTAAAAGGTTGGTTTTGACATTTTAGAAACAAGTATGATTAAATTCCATGTTCAAACAATGCAAAACAACAAAAATTCCAGCATATAGGGTGGTCACGTCGCGCGACGGAGTAGTGGTTCAGCGGTTGCGTGCCGCCACCACCGTCGCGTCGCGCGACGGTTATTGTATTTCGCCATGGCGTAGCGCCACGGTGTATTTTCGACAGAATGTTGTTAGCTGGAGCTGTAAATCAGCCCAGCACCATTTTTACCAATTATAAACTTCAAATCAACATAACTTTTGACTCGGGCGTCCGTTTTAGCCGATTCTTTTTGCTATGCGACCATAATTTAATTACGGACGCGTTTATCAACACATCCAAACTCTATTTCTAACACATGTTTTGACCCGCTTCACTTATCTAAGGCACTTTGTCACTCCCGTGACTTAACGGGTTTTCCTTGTTTACCAATTTCAATATAGCAAGGTAAGACTAACAATTAAACATAATGTAGCGAAACTATAAGTCGCGTACCTTCCGAGTGCGCCCTTCAAGCGTATATCACCTCCGGCTTGTCCACTTGACGATCCGGACTCTTTACCTAAAGAGTTCCATTCACATTCAATTTAGAACTCTTTTATAATCTATAACGGACAATTCATTATGATTTTCAAATCTGCGTTTTTGTCCGATTTTTAGCATTTTACTCCTCACTTAGGCGTTTCAACGAACACCTAGCGGGTCCGATTCTTACATAATCCTTACTAGGTTCTTGACATGTTATTTTCATCTATATTCACTTCAATTAAGCGATTTACACAAAGTTTTAACATCAAAATTTCTGAATTTAACACATAAATTCAGTTTTCACTAGAATAGCAAATCATAATCTTAGTGTTTGTCTAACTCCTACAATTTCATTAATCACTTACCATGGTGATCACAAACCCTACAAGTATGATGCAAGGTTTTCACAAGAATCATCTAGGGTTTAACCCTAGACATCATATTACTTCTAATTTCATCCATGCATCACATATTCAAGCTCAATTTTTGATTTTCTCAATTAACCTAAAACTGAACAAGAATCAAAATACCAAAATTTTGCATACCTTTTGATCCCTGCAACGAGGTGATCACTAATTCGTGTTTGAAACTTGATTTAGAGCAGATTAGAGGCTTCAATTTGTGAATTTTGTGAGAATTAGGGTTTGATGGAGAAACCTGGTTCGCCCCCCTGTGTTTGACATCGACCAGACACACACACTAAGTGTATGTTTGGTGTTTTAATTGTTATTTTAACATTCAAGTTTCAATCTTTACAAGTTTAGTCCCTTAGCTTTTATTTAACTTATAATCTAGATGTTTTAACCTTATTATATGCCACTACAAGGCTCGTAGCTGACTGGGTTATAATTTCCTAGTTAGCTGGTTCTTGTTTGATTAATACTTTATAATTCTGATTTAAAGTTTTATAAATTCCGGGTTGTTACAAGTCCACCCCCCTTAAAAAGGGTTTCGTCCCCGAAACCTGATTACGTACCGAATAACGTAGGGTAGAGTCGTTGCATCTCCTCCTCGGATTCCCATGTGGTATCCGAACACTTCCGGTGTTCCCATTTGACCTTTACTTGATTGATTTCTTTATTCCTTAAGATTTTCACATTACGATCCAAAATCGCAATGGGCTTCACCGCATAGTTAAGTCTATCATCCACCTCGATGTCATCGTAGTGGATATAGGTTGTTTCATCCGCTAAACATTTCCGAAGATGTGACACATGAAATGTGCTATGAATTCCGCTTAATTCCTCCGGTAGTTCAAGGCGGTATGCTACCTTCCCTACTCGTTCGACAATTGTAAACGGCCCAATAAATCTTGGGCTTAATTTTCCTCTCTTTCTAAATCGGATAAGCCCCTTCCATGGGGATACCTTGAGCATGACCTTGTCGCCAACCTGAAACTCGATCGGTCTTCGCCTTTTGTCCACATACGACTTTTGTCTATCTTGTGCCGCTTTCAAGTGTGCCCGAACCACCTCAATCTTTTCATTAGTGGCTCGAACTATATCTTTGTGAGCGAGTTCACGTGGACCCACCTCACCCAAACACACCGGGGTCCGACACTTCCTACCGTAAAGCATTTCATACGGTGCCATCCCGATACTAGCATGGTAGCTGTTGTTATATGAAAATTCGACCAATGGTAGATAAACATCCCAACTACCTCCGAAGTCAATAATACATGCCCGTAGCATGTCCTCCAATGTTTGTATTGTTCTTTCACTCTGTCCATCCGTCTGAGGATGGTACGTAGTGCTGATGAACAATTTGGTTCCCATTTGCTCTTGGAAATCTCGCCAGAAATTTGAAGTGAATCGGGTATCCCTATCGGACACGATGGATACCGGTACTCCGTGGCGTGCCACTATCTCATTAGTGTAAACTTCAGACATCTTTTCGGACGTATATGTTTCACGTATCGGGATAAAATGAGCACTCTTGGTCAATCTATCAAAAACTACCCATATAGCATCAAACCCGCGGTTCGTCTTCGGTAGTTTGGTTAATAGGTCCATTGTAACATGTTCCCATTTCCAAACCGGAATTTCCAACGGTTGGAGTTTACCGTATGGTTTTTGGTGTTCAGCCTTGACTTGTAGGCATGTCAGGCACTTCTCCACGTATTTCACTACATCCCTTTTCATTCCGGGCCACCAATAGTTTTGTTTCAAGTCGTTATACATCTTGGTCGCCCCTAGATGAATGGAATAACGGGATTTGTGAGCTTCATCGAGTAGGAGTTTTTTAACTCCACATGTGTTAGGAACCCAAATTCTATTGAAACGTGTTTTCAATCCGTGGTTGCCTTCTTCGAGATCCTTGAATTGACCAACAATTCTTTCCTTTTTCCAGTTCTCCACCTTTACTGCTTCAACTTGTGCTCCTCGAATTCGTTCTAGTAATCCCGAGGTCATTATAAGCTGCATTGATTGTACCCTTATCGGGGCATAATCTGCATTTCGGCTCAACGCATCTGCCACTGCATTGGCTTTCCCGGGGTGGTAGTGTATTTCACAATCGTAATCCTTGACCGTTTCCAACCACCGCCTTTGCCTCATGTTTAATTCCTTCTGATCGAAGAAATATTTCAAACTTTTATGGTCAATAAAGATAGTACATTTTACCCCATACAAATAATGTCTCCATATTTTTAAGGCAAAAACCACTGCTGCCAGCTCTAAGTCATGAGTCGGGTATTTCTTTTCATGGATCTTTAGTTGCCTCGAGGCATAGGCTATGACCTTGCCTCGTTGCATTAAAACACATCCAAGCCCCGAATGTGACGCATCCGAGTAAACCACCATGTCGTCAATTCCTTCCGGTAACGTTAACACCGGAGCATGAGTTAACTTTTCTTTGAGCGTTTGGAAGGCTTCATCTTGTTCAATACCCCATACAAACCTTTCCTCCTTGCGAGTCAATTTGGTCAACGGTAAAGCAATTTTGGAGAAATCTTGTATGAATCTCCGATAATATCCCGCGAGGGATTCCTTGGAGTGTTCCATTTTGACACGGTTTCTACTTTTGACGGATCCACTAGTACCCCGTCAGCACTAATGATATGCCCGAGAAACTGCACCTCTCGTAACCAGAAGGCGCACTTTGAGAATTTTGCATACTGCTTTTCTCGTCTGAGTGTCTCTAACACTTCTTAGAAATGGTAAACATGCTCAGCTTCATTCTTCGAATACACTAAAATGTCATCGATAAATACGATTACCGACTTATCCAGCATAGGTTTGCAAACCCGGTTCATGAGGTCCATGAAAGTCGCGGGTGCATTAGTCAACCCAAAGGGCATTACAAGGAACTCATAATGCCCGTACTGCGTACGAAAGGCCTTTTTCGGCACGTCTTCCTCCTTGACTTTCAACTGGTGATAACCCGATCTGAGATCAATTTTTGAGAACCAACTCGCTCCTTGTAGCTGGTCAAACAAGTCATCAATTCTTGGAAGTGGGTATCGATTTTTCACCGTGAGTTTGTTTAACACTCGGTAGTCGATACACATACGCATACTGCCGTCCTTCTTTTTCACAAATAGTACAGGTGCGCCCCACGGGGATACCCTTGGTCGGATAAACCCCTTGTCGAGCAGTTCTTGGATTTGAGACATCAATTCTTGTAGCTCCGACGGCGCGAGCCGATACAGCGCTTTAGCCACAGGTTTTGCGCCCGGAATCAATTCGATTCCGAACTCTACCTCTCGTTCTGGTGGTATTCCCAGTAAATATTCTGGGAACACATCTTCATAATCGCATACCACAGTGCGTATACCATATATGCCTTGCATCCGTGTTTCATAAGTTTGTGAGCTTCTAGCATTGTGCACACTACCGGGTTACCCCCTTTTTCACCGTATATCGTAACGTGCTTTCCGCTAGGTGATGTCAGTTTTATTTCCTTTCGGAAACATGCCACCTTTGCGTGGTATCGGGACAACCAATCCATACCCACGATTACTTGAAATTCTCCCATCGACATTGGGATCAAGTCTATTGTGTATTCTTCGTCGTCAATGCTCAATTTAAAATTTTCACATACATCACAAATGATAAAACTCTTGTTATTACCTATCTCTACTTCTAAAGGCAAAGGTAATTTTGTTAGAACAAATGAAGGATGTCGAATAAACCCATATGAAATAAAGGATTTATTCGCACCCGTATCAAATAATATACGTGCAGGAATCGAGTTTACAGCAAATATACCTGAAACCACTTCGGGTTCAACTTTTGCTTCTGCGGTAGTCAAGTGGAAAGATCTAGCCATTGCCTTCGGGGCTTCACCTTTCATGTCTTGCCCGTCTTTCTTTCCCACTAGCTCCGGCATTCCGACTTTTTGTGACCCGATCGATAGCAGTTGTAGCAAACCGTCACTTTTTCCGGGCATGATGAAGCCATATGTCCCGTTTTCCGACATATGGGACAAGGTTTATGTGACAACTGGCACAAAACTGGTAATTTCCGTACAATTTAATTAATACTTGATAACTGCAATTATGTGCTTAAATGTCAACATTGTCTGATTACATGCTATACTTGTGAATTCATGCACGTTTTATACTACAAATATTGCTTTATGCATTAATGAATAGCGTTGCGTCAGAAATACTAGTAAACTCACCAGTAAGACACATTGCGTCAACAATTCTGCAGAAAGCAGTCAGACAATATAATTGGGGCCTAGGTGTAGGTCCAACGTCAAAAATACATTAAAACCCAAGAATGTATACAAGGGTTAACATATAGACTTTCCGGAAGCTAGAATATGCACTAAAAAGCACCCGAGACACACTTTAAATGCTGAATTTCATAAATTTCAGCATTGTATTGAGTTAGTAACATGTAAAAATATGACTAAATGACCCTGAATGCTTTCCTAAGTGTCGGGAATTAAAAGTGTCACAAAAGGGTACTTAAAGGGCACTAAACGGTGCAATTTAGCACTTTAACGAAACGGCATCTAACCGAACAACCGGACATGACCCGAAACACCAAAATATTACTAGAAGCATTGTTTTAATGTTTCTGAACTAGTTATGATCCCCGAACACCATAACACCCCTTATAACATAATAATACATTAAATCCCTAAACTTTATACTTGAAAACTAACTTATTTATACAATTAGAGATTGGAATTTACACATTACCCCCCCTATATTGTGGACGGTTATGAGAGGCCCCACCACCAAGATTTTCCAAAATCCTACAAGATATCTCTTGATCTTGCTTAGATTCATTTGGATTTCATTTAGATATTACAAGATCTCCTAAGATTGTGAAGATCTTGTGAAGATATGGCTTGGTTATAAAAGAACATCATCACCTACATCCTTCACACACTACACCACACAACACACTCTCCCTCTCCTTCCCTCATCTCGGCCGTGAGCCACCACCCACATCACCACCACCTTCATTCCACTTTCATGCAATCTCAAGTCCTCACAAGGTGTTAGAAGCTAGATTGAGAAGTGTGGAGCTTGTGGATCTTGAACGACCTTCTTCATTTGCTTTTATCCAACCCATTTATCATCTTCAACATCAAGTATTCTTCCCTAGCCCTTGTGCTAGTAGTAAGCTCCTTGTAACTTGTTACTTCATATTTTGATGGTTAAAAGATGATGAATATTGTTAATCACAAGAACACAAAAGAACATGATCTTGATACTTTAACATAAGCTTAAATACATAAGAATACATATAAATGATGATGAGTTGCTTCTTGATGAATGATGATTTGTGTTAGTGATGTTAGACATCATAAGAAACCTACTAGATTATGATTAAACACATGATCTAGTAAGTTAAAGTGGTGATCTTGTGAAAGACCAAGATCATCATGCTTTATGTCTTCATGAACTTGAATCATGAAATTGATTTTCATATGTAAATGTGATTTAAACAAAATACAAATCTTGTAAATAGATGATTACAAAAATAATTTTCTCAAGAAACCAAGTTTATTTATGAGATTTACAAAGTCATGGTTTCTAAATAAACTAGTCATATTTTTAGTGTTTAAACAAGACTATGAACATGATTGTAACAAGAAAAATACAAAAGAAATATTTTTAGAAAAATCATCTTACAAGTTGTAAATGACTAAATCTTTCAAGAATGTGATTTACAAACAAATAACCATGTTTTTAAGGGTAACTAAACCTACTAAATAACATTGTAAGTTACTACAAGTTTTTACAAAAACTTCAAGTTCATGATGTAGTGTAAATTACTTGATTTTGACACTTGGTAAGTGTTGAATGAGTTGATGATTGTTTGTGATGATTTTAAAAGAAAATAAACACATGTTTTGAAAACATGGGAAACCTCCATTTTTAGGGGAAACTATGTCAAAATTTCTATAGAATTTTGACACTTAGAAAAATATAAGTTTTGGTGAAACTTATTCCCTAAAAATTTACCTAAAAGTATTTAGCAAGGTTTCCCTAATTTTTTATGTAAACTTCAAGTTAAGAAATGATGATTTCTTCAAGATAAAAATTGATATTAAGTATGTATATTTTTGAGGAAAATATATATATTTATTGATCACCAAATTATGTGCTAAGTGTATGTAGTATGTATTATGTGTAAATAGTGTATTAGGACTTGAAAATACACGAAATACTCCTAAGGAGTGAAAATACAAAAATACACATACAACATGCTTAGACAAATACAAGAGAATATATTTATGAAAATATATTTCTTAATAGATTATGTAACTTAGACAAGTTACGAACTAAAATGAAGTTTTGGATGAAAATACATAACTCGGGTGAAAAATACAAGATACTTATATTTATTTTTGAGAAAATAATATAAGTAAGATACATAGTTAAAAATATAAAATATTTTTAACACACAAAGAATACATACATAAAAGATGGTGACTTGTACTTGTGCGATACAAGTCTAGTGACAAACGTTAATAAAACACGTATAGGTCACGACGCTAAATAAGCAAATCCGGTGAAGTTTACGGCGCAAGAAACGCAAAGTTGTGAGTTCATGCTCCCCCTTTTCTTTTAATTGTTTTCAGTTTTATAATTTCGGGGGTGAAGTACATGTCACTAAATGTTTACAGAAAAGTGAGTTCATGTCCCCACTTTTAATCTTTTACATACTTTTTAAACTTGAGGAAAATACATGTATTATGGTATGCTGGATACAAGAACTAATGAATGATACTTGAAATCGTGTCACGAATAGGGTACCAGAAGCACCATTAATCGTGTACATACTAAGACCGCAGAACAAAAGGTTAGATCTAATGGGTTTTCAGGCAGCCACACTCTTGGTGATAACTAGTACCAAGTAGTGCTTTTGTGTCTCAGTCGTGAATCGACAACTAGAAAAATGCCTATGGTTTGGATGCTTCCTATGTCATGTCACATGTTAATGGCCTTGCAACCCATTAACAATATCGATACTTACAGAAATACTTGATTTATACAAATTACATACCATGTTTTCATACAAAGTATACAAACGTTCAATACAAAAACTGCATGAATTCACACCAATATTATGTTGACGATTTTCCAAAAACTCACATGTATTTCAGGTAACTAAAGTGGATGTGCGCGCGGTCTTACTCTTGCTCTTGGATGTTGTTTATGTTTATCTTTGAATAAAGTTGTAAACTTATCAAACAAAATGCTGTCTTGTGATGTAAACACTCAACCTATGTTTTCAGTTATGTAATGTTATTGGCATTTGAAGTTATTTTTACGAGCATGTAGTATGTTTACCATTCGTATGCAATGAGAACCTTTCATGATCACACCTCGTACTTCCGCCTTAGAAAGGGGTGTGACAGATTGGTATCAGAGCTACGATTGTAGTGAACCAGGATTCCCTCTCGAGTCTAGTCTACAATCTCTAGGATCCTTTCACGAAAACAATTTTTCAAAAAGTTTTCATTGCATAAAACTTTCCGCGACATCCACTACCTGAAACTGTTTACAAAGAGTCAAGAAAAGACACTACGAGACTTAGGGTGCACTGGAGTAGCACTTGTCTTTGACTAGAAATTACTTGCACCTATGTGTGATAATTGATATATACATATACTAGAAATAGAATATCTCAGGTACTCGTGACTTTACCTGAAAACAGTGGCCTATCTGAAGGAAGTGATCCGACGATGAAACGAACTGTGCGGACTGTACAAGGACTTACGTAATTATGGATGCATACATAATTATGGAATTCAGTGTACAGAAACCACAGCAAGTCTTGTCACGTATCATGAGAGATTCCTTCAAATACAAGAGAAGGTCAAACGTGAACACCCTTCCCCAGCCTATTAAATACTCTTTTGGAGTAATAAGTTAGGGTATAAAGACAAGAACCGCTAATGTGAAGTAAGATATTTTGTACTTTACATATGTTAAACTTGTACTTTGGGGATATGTAACCCTTATGCATTTTGTTTATTTCGCAAACAATAATGTAACAAGTTGTCCTGATATGCGTAAAGACTCAGTGAATATCTTATGACACACCAGCATTTATCTATTTATGCATGCTTGTGCTGTATGAATTGATTTATACGTTGGGCGGATTGTTTAATGTCACTTATGTGGGTATATGTCTGTGTATATATACTACTACTGTCTCGTATAACGATATCAAACAAATGTCTAAACCTATTATGTTGTGTTCTTTCAAAACATGGCACCTAGGAGAGCTGTGAACAATCAGGATTCCGATTAACCCCCTCCTCCTCTTCTGCCGAGGACCGCTGAGGAACTGAACGCCTTACTGGAAGAAAAGGATCTCCGCAGCTATCGCTCAATACGAGGCGAACCGCACCGAACAGAGTGGAGGACCAAGCAATGCTAGACGTAATGGACAGGGAGATACATCTGGAGGAAACACGGCTCAAGGCTGCACTTTCAAGTAGTTTCTCGACTGCAAGCCGCAGAACTACGACGGCACTGGAGGTGCAGTGGCGTTTGTACGCTGGACGAAGAAGACTGATGCCACTATTCGTATGAGCAAGTGTACCACGGATCAACAAGTCACTTTTGCTACGGGGTTATTTGTTGATGAAGCTTTGACTTGGTGGAATTTGCAAGTCCAGACTCTGGGTGATGATGCTGCGTACGGCATGACGTGGGATGAGCTAAAGGAACGTATGAGAGAGAAGTATTGCTCTCGTGCTGAACTCCAAAGGTTGGAGACTGAGTTCTGGCACTTGACCATGGAAGGTGCTGACATTACTGGTTATACCCGAAGGTTCCATGATTTGTCAAGAGTGATCCCCTATATGGTGACTCCCGAATTTAAGCGTGTTGAACGCTACATCTAGGGATTGGCACCGAAATTTCACAGCTTGGTGACTGCAGCAAAACCTGAAACGATCACACAGGCTATAACTCTGGCTGTCAGCCTTACTGAAGATGCTGTTCGTATGAAGAAGTTATCACTGAACCCTACTGAGAAGACCGAGACGCATGCTGAGTCATCCGGTGACAAGAAAAGGAAGCATGCGAACCTGAATCAAGCGACTCGTAACAACAAGGGTTCCAACAATAAGAAGCGTGACCCCAATCTGCCACAGGAGGCAAGAACTCTTGCAGCCATGAATGATGCTCCTGCCAAAAGGTACCTGGGCACTCTGCCCACCTGCAACCAGTGCAAGCGTCATCACGAAGGAGTTTGTCGCATTCCAAAATGCGACAAGTGTGGAAAACTGGGTCACCACACTGAGGATTGTTGGGGAAAAGGAAATAGGAACGGGAATGGAAACCGCAACGGTGCTGGTAATAGAAATGGTGGAAATGGAAATGGCAATGGTAACCGGAATGTTAATGGAGCTAGGCAGAACCAAGGATGCTTTGGTTGTGGAAGCAAGGATCATTTCATAAAAGATTTCCCAAGGGGGAACAATGCTCAGGCTCGGGCATTTGTGATTGGAGCAAAGAACGCACGCGAGGACCCTAATGTGGTCATCGGCACGTTTCTCGTTAACAATCACTTTGCATCCATACTATTTGACACTGGTGCCGATTATAGCTTCATGTCCGTGGAATTTAAACGTATGCTTGGAATAGAATCTAGAAGATTAGATATTCCTTATTCCATAGAACTAGCCAATGGTAAACTTGTTGAATCGGGTGAAGTTGTTAGGGGTTACTCATTAGAACTTGGTGAGCAAAAATTTAGCATCGACCTCTTACTTATTCAATTGGGTAGCTTCGATGTAGTGTCGGAATGGACTGGTTGTCCAAGAACAAGGCTGAAGTTGTTTGTCACAAGAAAATCGTTCGCATTCCTCTGGCGAATGACGAAACTCTCATCGTGCATGGAGAAAAACGAGACACGCCTCTGCGAATCGTCAGTTGTATGAAGGCACAGAAGTGCTTAAGGAAAGGATGTGTGGCTTTCCTAGTGCATGTTGTAGATAAGAAGGCTGAGGAGCCAAAACTCGTAGACATTCCTGTGGTGAAGGAATTCCCTGATGTTTTTCCTGAAGATCTGCCAGGACTACCTCCGTAACGACAAGTCGAATTCCATATAGACTTGGTTCCAGGAGCCGCTCCTGTAGCCAAGGCACCCTATCGGCTTGCACCATCCGAGATGCAAGAATTATCTACACAACTCCAGGAGTTGTTGGATAAAGGATTCATAAGGCTAAGCTTCTCACCTTGGGGAGCTCCAGTATTGTTCGTAAAGAAGAAGGATGGAACACTGCAGATGTGTATCGATTACAGAGAACTGAACAAGCTCACAATCAAGAATCGGTACCCACTACCGAGGATTGATGACTTATTTGATCAATTGCAAGGATCGAGCTACTATTCCAAGGTCGACCTTCGATCTAGATACCATTAGTTAACGATTCAAGAGGAAAGCGTACCAAAGACTGCATTCAGAACACGCTATGGGCATTACGAGTTCCTTGTGATGCCATTCGGACTGACGAACGCGCCAGCAGTATTTATGGATCTGATGAACCGCGTGTGCAAACCATATCTCGATAAATTTGTAATTGTATTTATCGATGATATCCTAATTTACTCACGAACGAGAGAAGAGCACGAGCAACATCTCAGAACCATTCTAGAACTACTGAAGAAAGAGAAACTTTATGCAAAGTTTTCAAAGTGCGAATTCTGGATTCGCGAAGTACAGTTCCTTGGTCACGTTGTGAATGAGAAGGGCATTCATGTAGACCCATCCAAGATTGAAGCAATAAAGAATTGGGAAGCCCCCAAAACCCCGACTGAAGTTCGACAATTTTTGGGCTTAGCAGGCTATTACCGACGATTTATTGAGAATTTCTCCAAAATAGCCCAACCGCTGACTACCCTTACGCAGAAGGACAAGAAGTACGACTGGGGTGACAAGCAGGAAGAAGCCTTCCAACTGCTCAAAAATAAGCTATGTGATGCACCAATACTATCCTTACCCGAAGGCACTGAAGACTTCGTGGTATACTGCGACGCTTCGCGTCAAGGTTTGGGCTGTGTGCTTATGCAACGCCAAAAAGTCATCGCTTACGCTTCAAGACAGTTGAAAGTATATGAAAGAAATTACACCACGCACGACCTGGAGTTAGGCGCGGTGGTATTCTCCTTGAAGATCTGGCGACATTATTTATATGGTACACGATGTACAATCTTCACAGATCACAAAAGCCTGCAACACATATTTGATCAGAAGGAATTAAACATGCGTCAGCGATGATGGGTTGAGTTGCTGAACGATTATGACTGTGAGATTAAGTACCACCCTGGAAAGGCAAACGTTGTAGCAGACGCGTTCAGCCGAAAAGAAAGGGTTAAGACCCTAAGGGTTCGAGCATTGGAAATGACTATTCAAACGAACCTCACTGCACGCATTCGTGACGCACAACAAGAAGCCCTTAAGATGGAGAATCGTAGAGCTGAATACCTCTGAGGTATGCTGAAGAATTTGGTGCCAAACAAAGAGGGAACCTTGTACTTTAAGCGGCGTATTTGGTTTCCGCTCTATGGCGGTAATCGAGAAGTCGTCCTTAATGAAGCTCATAAGTCGAGATACTCGATCCATCCAGGATCGGACAAAATGTATCAAGACTTGAAGGACTACTATTGGTGGCCAAGACTTAAAAGCGATGTTGCTATCTATGTTGGAAAGTGCCTAACCTGTGCTAAGGTTAAGGCTGAATATTAGAAACCATCTGGGCTACTGCAACAATCAGAGATACCCATGTGGAAGTGGGAGCAAATCTCGATGGACTTCATAACGAAATTACCCAGGACCCCTAGGGGGCACGATATGATATGGGTGATAGTCGATCGATTAACAAAGTCTGCGCATTTCCTACCGATCCAAGAGAAGGATAGCACTGAAAAGCTTGCTGAGTTGTACTTGAAAGAAATCGTGGCACGTCATGGAGTGCCTATCTCAATTATTTCAGACATAGATGGACGTTTTGTCTCGAGGATCTGGAAATCCTTTCAGGAGGCCTTTGGATCTCAACTAGATCTAAGCATGGCCTTCCATCCGCAAACAGACGGCCAGAGCGAACGAACCATACAAACACTAGAAGATATTCTTCGCGCATGTGTTATGGACCTAGGCGGCAGCTGGGATACTCACCTACCTTTAGTTGAGTTTTCCTACAATAACAGTTATCATACAAGCATAAAAGCCACACCGTTCGAAGCTCTGTATGGCCGCAAGTGCCGCTCGCCATTATATTGGGCAGACGCTGGAGACAAACGTATGGTTGGTCCTGAACTTGTGCAAGAGACAACCGACAAAATCATACAGATTTGAGAGCGCATTAAGGCGGCTCGAGATCGACAAACGAGCTACGTTGATCGAAGACGAAAACCTTTAGAATTCAAGGTGGGAGACAAAGTTCTGTTGAAGGTCTCACCCTGGAAGGGCGTGGTAAGATTCGGAAAATGTGGGAAGCTGAATCCCCGATACATCGGACCATTCAAGATCTTGGAAAGAAATGGTACCGTAGCATACAAGTTGGGATTACCGGAAGAACTTAACGGAGTACATGATACGTTTCATGTATCCAACCTCAAGAAGAGTCCAACCCAAGAGACAGTGATCATCCCTGCGGATGAAGTGCATATCGATGACACCCTCCGATTTACAGAACAACCCGTTGAGGTTACAGACTGGAAAGTCAACAAGACCAGGAGGAGCAGTGTCAAACTTGTAAAAGTACGTTGGAACTCTAAGCACGGACCCGAGTACACGTGGGAACGTGAAGACCAGTTTAAAGAAAAGTACCCCCACCTGTTCAAGAAAACTCCTGCGAGAGTTAGCTCAGCCTGAATTTCGGGACGAAATTCTTTTAACGGGGGAAGACTGTGACAACTGGCACAAAACCAGTAATTTCCGTACAATTTAATTAATACTTGATAACTGCAATTATGTGCTTAAATGTCAACATTGTCTGATTACATGCTATACTAGTGAATTCATGCACGTTTTATACTACAAATATTGCTTTATGCATTGATGAATAGTGTTGCGTCAGAAATACTAGTAAACTCACCAGTAAGACACATTGTGTCAACAATTCTGCATAAAGCAGTCAGACAATAGAATTGGGGCCTAGGTGTAGGTCCAACGTCAAAAATACATTAAAACCCAAGAATGTATACAAGGGTTAACATATAGACTTTCTGGAAGCTAGAAAATGCACTAAAAAGCACCCGAGACACACTTTAAATGCTGAATTTCATAAATTTCAGCAAAATTCAGCATTGTATTGAGTTAGTAACATGTAAAAATATGACTAAATGGCCCTGAATGCTTTCTTAAGTGTCGGGAATTAAAAGCGTCACAAAAGGGTACTTAAAGGGCACTAAACGGTGTAATTTAGCACTTTAACGAACCGGTATCTAACCGAACAACCGGACATGACCCGAAACACCAAAATATTACTAGAAGCATTGTTTTAATGTTTCTGAACTAGTTATGATCCCCGAACACCATAACACCCCTTATAACATTATAATACATTAAATCCCTAAACTTTATACTTGAAAACTAACTTATTTATACAATTAGAGATTGAAATTTACACATTACCCCCCCTATATTGTGGATGGTTATGAGAGGCCCCGCCACCAAGATTTTCCAAAATCCTACAAGATATCTCTTGATCTTGCTTAGATTCATTTGGATTTCATTTAGATATTACAAGATCTCCTAAGATTGTGAAGATCTTGTGAAGATATGGCTTGGTTATAAAAGAACATCATCACCTACATCCTTCACACACTACAACACACAACACACTCTCCCTCTCCTTCCCTCATCTCGGCCGTGAGCCACCACCCACATCACCACCACCTTCATTCCACTTTCATACAATCTCAAGTCCTCACAAGGTGTTAGAAGCTAGATTGAGAAGTGTGGAGCTTGTGGATCTTGAAGGACCTTCTTCATTTGCTTTTATCCAACCCATTTATCATCTTCAACATCAAGTGTTCTTCCCTAGCCCTTGTGCTAGTAGTAAGCTCCTTGTAACTTGTTACTTCATATTTTGATGGTTAAAAGATGATGAATATTGTTAATCACAAGAACACAAAAGAACATGATCATGATACTTTAACATAAGCTTAAATACATAAGAATACATGTAAATGATGATGAGTTGCTTCTTGATGAATGATGATTTGTGTTAGTGATGTTAGACATCATAAGAAACCTACTAGATTGTGATTAAACACATGATCTAGTAAGTTAAAGTGGTGATCTTGTGAAAGACCAAGATCATCATGCTTTATGTCTTCATGAACTTGAATGATGAAATTGATTTTCATATGTAAATGTGATTTAAACAAAATACAAATCTTGTAAGTAGATGATTACAAAAATAATTTTCTCAAGAAACCAAGTTTATTTATGAGATTTACAAAGTCATGGTTTCTAAATAAACTAGTCATATTTTTAGTGTTTAAACAAGACTAGGAACATGATTGTAACAAGAAAAATACAAAAGAAATATTTTTAGAAAAATCATCTTACAAGTTGTAAATGACTAAATCTTTCAAGAATGTGATTTACAAACAAATAACCATGTTTTTAAGGGTAACTAAACCTACTAAATAACATGGTAAGTTACTACAAGTTTTTACAAAAACTTCAAGTTCATGATGTAGTGTAAATTACTTGATTTTGACACTTGGTAAGTGTTGAATGAGTTGATGATTGTTTGTGATGATTTTAAAAGAAAATAAACACATGTTTTGAAAACATGGGAAACCTCCATTTTTAGGGGAAACTATGTCAAAATTTCTATAGAATTTTGACACTTAGAAAAATATAAGTTTTGGTGAAACTTATTCCCTAAAAATTTACCTAAAAGTATTTACCAAGGTTTCCCTAATTTTTTATGTAAACTTCAAGTTAAGAAATGATGATTTCTTCAAGATAAAAATTGATATTAAGTATGTATTTTTTTGAGAAAAATATATATATTTATTGATCACCAAATTTTGTGCTAAGTGTATGTAGTATGTATTATGTGTAAATAGTGTATTAGGACTTGAAAATACACTAAATACTCCTAAGGAGTGAAAATACAAAAATACACATACACCATGCTTAGACAAATACAAGAGAATATATTTATGAAAATATATTTCTTAATAGATTATGTAACTTAGACAAGTTACGAACTAAAATGAAGTTTTGGACGAAAATACATAACTCGGGTGAAAAATTCAAGATACTTATATTTATTTTTGAGAAAATAATATAAGTAAGATACATAGTTAAAAATATAAAATATTTTTAACACACAAAGAATACATACATAAAAGATGGTGACTTGTACTTGTGCGATACAAGTCTAGTGACTAACGTTAATAAAACATGTATAGGTTACGACGCTAAATAAGCAAATCCGGTGAAGTTTACGACGCAAGAAACACAAAGTTGTGAGTTCATACTCCCCCTTTTCTTTTAACTATTTTTAGTTTTGTAACTTCGGGGTGAAGTACATGTTACTAAATGTTTACAGAAAAGTGAGTTCATGTCCCCACTTTTAATCTTTTACATACTTTTTAAACTTGGGGAAAATACATGTGTTATGGTATGCTGGATACAAGAACTAAGGAATGATACTTGAAATCGTGTCACGAATAGGGTACCAGAAGCACCATTAATCGTGTATCGACAACTAGAAAAATACCTATGGTTTGGATGCTTCCTATGTCGTGTCACATGTTAATGGCCTTGCAACCCATTAAAAATCTCGATACTTACAGAAATACTTGATTTATACAAATTACATACCATGTTTTCATACAAAGTATACAAATGTTCAATACAAAAACTGCATGAATTCACACCAACATTATGTTGACGATTTTCCAAAAACTCACATGTATTTCAGGTAACTAAAGTGGATGTGCGCGCGGTCTTACTCTTGCTCTTGGATGTTGTTTATGTTTATCTTTGAATAAAGTTGTAAACTTATCAAACAAAATGGTGTCTTGTGATGTAAACACTTAACCTATGTTTTCAGTTATGTAATGTTATTGGCATTTGAAGTTATTTTTACGAGCATGTAGTATGTTTACCATTCGTATGAAATGAGAACCTTTCATGATCACACCTCGTGCTTCCGCCTTAGAAAGGGGTGTGACAGATTGGTATCAGAGCTGCGATTGTAGTGAACCAGAATTCCCTCTCGAGTCTAGTCTACAATCTCTAGGATCCTTTCACGAAAACAATTTTTCAAAAAGTTTTCATTGCATAAAACTTTCCGCGACATCCACTACCTGAAACTGTTTACAAAGAGTCAAGAAAAGATACTACGAGACTTAGGGTGCACTGGAGTAGCACTTGTCTTTGACTAGAAATTACTTGCAACTATGTGTGATAATTGATATATACATATACTAGAAATAGAATATCTCAGGTACTCGTGACTTTACCTGAAAACAGTGGCCTATGTGAAGGAAGTCATCCGACGATGAAACGAACTGTGTGGACTGTGCAAGGACTTACGTAATTATGGATGCATACATAATTATGGAATTCAGTGTACAGAAACCACAGCAAGTCTTGTCACGTATCATAAGAGATTCCTTCAAATACAAGAGAATGTCAAACGTGAACACCCTTCCCCAGCCTATTAAATACTCTTTTGGAGTAATAAGTTAGGGTATAAAGACAAGAACCGCCAATGTGAAGTAAGATATTTTGTACTTTACATATGTTAAACTTGTACTTTGGGGAGATGTAACCCTTATGCATTTTGTTTATTTCGCAAACAATAATGTAACAAGTTGTCCTGATATGTGTAAAGACTCGGTGAATATCTTATGACACACCAGCATTTATCTATTTATGCATGCTTGTGCTGTATGAATTGATTTATACGTTGGGCAGATTGTATGATGTCACTTATGTGGGTATATGTCTGTGTATATATACTACTACTGTCTCGTATAATGATATCAAACAAATGTCTAAACCTATTATGTTATGTTCTTTCAGAACATGGCACCTAGGAGAGCTGTGAACAATCAGGATTCCGATCAACCCCCTCCTCCTCTTCTGCCGAGGACCGCTGAGGAACTGAACCCCTTACTGGAAGAAAGGATCTTCGCAGCTATCGCTCAATACGAGGCGAACTGCACCGAACAGAGTGGAGGACCAAGCAATGCTAGACGTAATGGATAGGGAGATACATCTGGAGGAAACACGGCTCAAGGATACACTTTCAAGCAGTTTATCGACTGCAAGCCGCTGAACTACGACGGCACTGGAGGTGCAGTGGCGTTTGTACGCTGGACGAAGAAGACTGATGCCACTATTCGTATGAGCAAGTGTACTGCGGATCAACAAGTCACTTTTGCTACGGGGTTGTTTGTTGATGAAGCTTTGACTTGGTGGAATTTGCAAGTCCAGACTCTTGGTGATGATGCTGCGTATGGCATGACGTGGGATGAGCTAAAGGAACGTATGAGAGAGAAGTATTGCTCTCGTGCTGAACTCCAAAGGTTGGAGACTGAGTTCTGACACTTGACCATGGAAGGTGCTGACATTACTGGTTATACCCGAAGGTTCCATGATTTGTCAAGAGTGATCCCCTATATGGTGACACCCGAATTTAAGCGTGTTGAACGCTACATCTGGGGATTGGTACCGGAATTTCGCAGCTTGGTGACTGCAGCAAAACCTGAAACGATCACACAGGCTGTAACTCTGGCTGTCAGCCTTACTGAAGATGCTGTTCGTATGAAGAAGTTATCACTGAACCCTACTGAGAAGACCGAGACGCATGCTGAGTCATCCGGTGACAAGAAAAGGAAGCATGCGAACCTGAATCAAGCGACTCGTAACAACAAGGGTTCCAACAATAAGAAGCGTGACCCCAATCCACCACAGGAGGCAAGAACTCTTGCAGCCATGAATGACGCTCCTGCCAAAAGGTACCTGGGCACTCTGCCCACCTGCAACCAGTGCAAGCGTCATCACAAAGGAGTTTATCGCATTCCAAAATGCGACAAGTGTGGAAAACTGGGTCACCACACTGAGGATTGTTGGGGAAAAGGAAATAGGAACGGGAATGGAAACCGCAACGGTGCTGGTAATAGAAATGGTGGAAATGGAAATGGCAATGGTAACCGGAATGGTAATAGAGCTGGGCAGAACCAAGGATGCTTTGGTTGTGGAAGCAAGGATCATTTCATAAAAGCTTGCCCAAGGGGAACAATGCTCAGGCTCGGGCATTTGTGATTGGAGCAAAGAACGCACACGAGGACCCTAATGTCAACATGTTATAGTAATAATATATCTTCTGTTCTTCATTTGTCACCAATTTGTCGCAAAACTTCATCTTATCCATAAACATCCCCGTGATCTAGTCTATGGATTCACCCTTGTGCCTAAGTTGCATGAATTCTTCCTTGATTTGATTAATGACCACCTTGGGACTGTGATGTTTAAGAAACGGCGTCTTAAATTCATCCCATGTCATGGCCTTAGCCGCTTCGTTTCCAATTTCTTTCTTTTTGTTATCCCACTAGTCTTTCGCTTGACCCCTTAATTGACCTGTACCATAGGCTACGTAGTCATCTTCATCACAATGGGTCCTCTCAAATACCCCCTCGATATCACTTATCCATCGTTGGCATACTATTGGGTCTACCTCCCCATTATAGAATGGCCGTTTGCACGCCATGAACTCCTTGTATGTACAAGGCTTTCGTCCTCCGGACTTTTCCTTTTCTAGATTGGCACTATCTTCCAATTTCTTGATTCTTTCATCAACCACTGATAGTACCGTGTTCTGGATCTTATCGATGAAACCAAACAAACTATTTTCGATTGCCTTTCCAACCTCCTCGGCAATCACTTCTCTCATTTGCTCGATGACTCTCGGCACCGCATCATCGTTACTTTCATCCGCCATTTTTAATACTGAAATGTTTACATTAACCATTAAACATTTCATTTATAACATATGATTTACTTGTTTTGGTTTAATCAAGTTCATAACTTGATTCAACCGTTCCTGTTTCATGTATTTCCTGTGTTTGAGTGAGCTTACACACTATTTTCGTGCATATTAGTTCATGTTTCATTTCTATATTCTCTAAATCTACTTAAAACAATTAACTCTTACCGGATGCTTGATCAAGCTTGAACCGAACACACTTTATTGACAACCCTTAGCTCTGATTACCAACTTGTAAGACCCAACTTAATATAAACGGGAATAATGATTACAAAAGAAGCACTTAGTACAAGACTTACGAGTTTACAAAAAATTTCATGGTTTTAAGATCAAACTTGATCATATCATTCAAGTCATCATCCTACTAGTTAACTTTAAAAAAAAACATAGTTTCAGGTGTTTACATATTACTAAACAAAATAGACGAAATGCGGAAGCTTCATTTGGTGCGTTCGGTTCTTGATAACTGCTTGATCGCCATCCGGATTTGGTTCGTCATCACCTACGGTCAAAACCATGTAAAAGGTTAGTTTTGACATTTTAGAAACAAGTATGCTTAAATTCCATGTTCAAACAATGCAAAAAAAAATAAAATATATCAACATATAGGGTGGTCGCGTCGCGCGACGGAGTAGTGGTTCAGCGGTCGCGTGCCACCACCACCGTCGCGTCGCGCGACGGTTATTGTATTTCGCCGTGGCGTAGCGCCACGGTGTATTTTCGACAGAATGTTGTTAGCTGGAGCTGTAAATCAGCCCAGCACCATTTTTACCAATTATAAACTTCAAATCAACATAACTCTTGACTCGGGCGTCCGTTTTAGCCGATTCTTTCTGCTATGCGACCGTAATTTAATTACGGACGCGTTTATCAACACGATTTGCATAAAATATCATTTCAAAAACAGTTGACCTATAATTCTTCTCTTGTTTATTTGACCCATTTGTTTACAAGTTCCACAACATGTATTGTTCTCATCACAAACTTTAAGCCAATACACCCGTTTCCGCGTTTACCAAATATGGGCTTTTTGCCCCCCTCCCGAGGGGTGCTTATGCAATGACCATCATGCTTATTTCTAAGAATTTAACCATGCCTTTCGGAATCATTTGACAAGCAAATGTTCCGAACTATAATCCCTCTACAAGGGCTCATGTTTTTTTGCAACGAATTAGCGTGTCCGCTACACGGCCTACGCTTGATATATAACCAATCACAAGTGATGGTTATTAATTTCTACGTTTGTAACCAAACTTGTTTTGACCCGTTTGGATGCCGAATGGGTGTCACCATTGCTAGACACATCCAAACTCTATTTCTAACACATGTTTTGACCCGCTTCACTTATCTAAGGCACTTTGTCACTCCCGTGACTTAACGGGTTTTCATTGTTCACCAATTTCAATATAGCAAGGTAAGACTAACAATTAAACATAATTTAGCGAAACTATAAGTCGCGTACCTTCCGAGTGCGCCCTTCAAGCGTGTATCACCTCCGGCTTGTCCACTTGACTATCCGGACTCTTTACCTAAAGAGTTCCATTCACATTCAATTTAGAACTCTTTTATAATCTATAACGGACAATTCATTATGATTTTCAAATCTGCGTTTTTGTCCGATTTTTAGCATTTTACTCCTCACTTAGGCGTTTCAACGAACACCTAGCGGGTCCGATTCTTACATAATCCTTACTAGGTTCTTGACATGTTATTTCCATATATATTCACTTCAATTAAGCGATTTACACAAAGTTTTAACATCAAAATTTCTGAATTTAACACATAAATTCAGTTTTCACTAGAATAGCAAATCATAATCTTAGTGTTTGTCTAACTTCTACAATTTCATTAATCACTTACCATGGTGATCACAAACCCTACAAGTATGATGCAAGGTTTTCACAAGAATCATCTAGGGTTTAACCCTAGACATCATATTACTTCTAATTTCATCCATGCATCACATATTCAGGCTCAATTTTTTATTTTCTCAATTAACCTAAAACTGAACAAGAATCAAAATACCAAAATTTTGCATACCTTTTGATCCCTGCAACGAGGTGATCACTAATTCGTGTTTGAAACTTGATTTAGAGGCTTCAATTTGTGAATTTTGTGAGAATTAGGGTTTGATGGAGAAACCTGGTTCGCCCCCCTGTGTTTGACATCGACCAGACACATTTGGTGTTTTAATTGTTATTTTAACATTCAAGTTTCAATCTTTACAAGTTTAGTCCCTTAGCTTTTATTTAACTTATAATCTAGATGTTTTAACCTTATTATATGCCACTACAAGGCTCGTAGCTGTCTAGGTTATAATTTCCTAGTTAGCTGGTTCTTGTTTGATTAATACTTTATAATTCTGATTTAAAGTTTTATAAATTCCGGGTTGTTACATCGGTTCACCACAAAACTATGTTAAATAAAACTCTTTTTCTCAACAAAATTTATACAAACACATTGATAAAAAAATCTTAAATAGAATCGCATAATTAGCTAGAAAGAATAATGAACGTGAGTTATAGGATAAAAGATCAAATTAAATAAGAATTAAATTAATTAAAATGTATATAATTTAATAAATGTAAAATCAGAAATTAAAAGAAAGAATATAATAACAGAATTTTTTTATTTTACTATTCATCACAAGTTGAAATTAATATGTATAAATATAATATAATGTAATATCCGTATACATGTTCTTAGAATTTAAATTTTAAAAATTTAATTTTCTTTAACGATTATTAATAATATAATAATATTTTAAAAAAAACTTCACTATAAAGTTGAACATTTTATTCTTTTTAATTTAAGTATAGTAATGTCATACTATTAAAAAATCGACCTTTTTAAGTCGATTGTTGTGCGTATATCATGGTTAACTATGCATATGCGTAATTGTTGTTGTTGTTTGTAATTACGTATGTACGTTATTATAACATGGCTTGCGTAATTATCGGTATAAATTACATAATTATTTGTTGGGGTAACTTCGTAGAAATGTAACCAACTTTGACAAGTGTTCTAATTAAGTCATTGAAACTTTTTTTGTCTCTATAAAATAACTCAAGATTCATTTGATGTTCTAATACTATGTAATTATCAAGTTACCAGGTTAGTAATGATGATGTGTCAGGTTTTATTATCTTTTTTAATTTTTAATATGATATGAAAAATAAAATTAATGAGATTGATTTTTCTCTAAAAAAATTGAAAATCATTTTTTATTCTAAAATTAATAAGACATATACTGTTACAATATTGCTTTTTTTGTTACGATAAAATTCATCAATATTCATGTCGTACATCTTGCAAAATAACCTCATCATCAAAGGTTATAATATGTTTTTATTTTATAATTCCATCTAATATAAATAATATCCACATAAGCATTAAAAAGAAAATAAAAAATAAAAGAAAAACATGGTAATCTGATGACCTGGTAATTACACAGTATTGGAACACAAAATTAAAGTTTAGTGACTTTAGGGAGACAAAAAAAGTTTGGATGACTTAATTAGGGCCGTTCAAATCGCTCGCCGCTCGTCGCTCGCTCGACGCTCGTTCTGAAATTGCTCGGAAAATGCTCGTTCGATTTGATGCTCGGTTGTAAACGAGCCGCTCCGCTCGGTTCGGTTTATAAACGAGCCAAGCATGAGCAAAGGTCCGCTCGGCTCGGTTCGGCTCGAACTATTATTTTTAATTAGTATATATATACATATACATATGAACATGTATATACACATATATATACACAAATATAAATTATACATATATATACACACACACCTATATATATACAAACATTACACATACATATGTACTTAAATATAAATTAAATTTATAGTTTTATATATACCACTATATTAGATTTTGGTGCACTATATACAAATTTACAACTATATCTATACGTACTAGCCCAACCATGCCAATAAACAAATTAATATCAAATCTAAAAGTTAAACCCTAAACCAATAAATGACCGGATGCTCGTCGCCTCAATGTTTCATGTCGTTAACCTAAGTCAATCGTCTCCTGCTCTCAACTTAATTGTTCGTGCAATATGATCATCGCCTCGTCGGCCACAACATTGTTATTAATAAGAAAAATATTATACCATGAAATGTGCATGTTTTTAAAGACATAAAAACTTGAGAACAAACATTTTCAGTATCTATCTCAGCAAATTTAAATCGGGCGACATGGTTGTCCAAATTGCTCAAACTTCGCTCGACGCTCGCTCGGAATATTTATTGCTCGAAAAACGCTCGCTTGATTTAAGGCTCGGTTTTAAATGAGCCGTGATGCGCGTGAAGTGTCGTATATATTAGGTGTATATTTTAAGCCCTTTTTAACACTTATTTTAGCCAAGTTTTAAATTTATAAAACACGATATTTCACTAACACTAAACACACATATGGGCAAGTGCACCCATCGTTGAGCGTAGTATAGCGTTGGTAAGATACCGAGGTCGTCCAAGGACACAAGAGCTTTTAGTACCGGTTTATCCTCAACGTCTAATCAAAATAAAAGTTTAGAAAAAGGGTTTTAAGCTAAGAAAAATAAAAACTAACTAAAATGCTGAAAATAAAAATAAAATAAAAACAGATAGACAAGATGAATCACTTGGTTCCGACTCGTATCTAGTATAACCTTTGATTATTTCCGCACTTTTGCACATAATTAAGAGATTATCTTAGTTATTGTAGTAGGCCCCTCTTTTGAAGGCGACGTTACCCTCACCCCAGTAGTTTGAGTCAGCAAGGATACAATCCTAAAAGGGTGGATTATTGGAAGATAATGAATTAAGTTATTAATGCAGTATTGTGGTAGGCCCCGCTTTTGGCGGTGACGTTACCCTCGGCTAAGTAGTCTGAGTCAGCAGGGATACAGTCCTAAATAGCCGGGTTATAGTATTAATAGTAGTTAACTTATGAGGGGATCAAAGAGTTTGGACCCCCGCCATCCAATACCGTGAAGTATTGAAGGAGGTCCTACTAAATTTGACCCAGGTCCATTGCAGGACCTCTAAACGCTGAACAATGGCAAGACCTTTACCAAACCGTTCCCTTAACCCCCGACCAGGTAGCCAACATACCTCCATATAGACCGTGGAGATATGAATGGTGAAAATCCTTTATTTTATATAGACAGTAAAATAATGTCAAGACATCACGGACAAACGATAAGGAAAGATCACCTTCAACATAAGTAACTAGTTATTAAAGTCATTAATACAAAACCAAATAAAAAGTGCAAAAGATTAGAAATAAAAAGTATTATACTAGACACTTTGTCTTCACCAAGTGATGTAAGAGACTTAGGCAAACATGGCCTTGATTGTCAAGAACTCTTACGATCAATCTTGGATCCCGAGACGACTCACACACTCTACGATGGATGATGGTGGTGGATGATGGTGTTGTGATGGTGGTGGGTAGTGGATGAAGTGTGAGAGAGGTGGTGTGCCAAGGGATGAGTTGAAATGAATCCAAGCACTCCTATTTATAGGCTGAACAGAGAGCTGGGCACGGCCCCGTGTCCGCTGGGCACGGCCCCGTGTCCGCTGGGCACGGCCCCGTGCCTGTCTGACACTCTCTCTCCTCATTAATTGTAATTCGCAATTACAATAAATGCGCCTGCTGTACTTTCGACACGCCCCCGTGTCTGCTGGGCACGGCCCGTGGTGGGCAATAGAAGCTTCTATAGGTTTGTCTTTTCTGCTGCTTCTTGGGCACGGCCCCGTGCTGGCTGAGCACGGGGCGTGTTCAGTCTTCTGACTTCTCTATTTTGCTTTGGAAGGTGCCGTTGAGGGGTCGGGCAGCCCACTAATGTTCCTTTTCTTGTATTTATGTTGGATTTAGCTGTCTTTTTGCTTCTTTTGCGTTTTTGAGCTCATTTAATCCTGAAAATACAAAAGGAAGACAAAAACACTCTTTTTCCAATATTAGTACTTAAAAAGGGTTAGTTTTATGCCTTATTTGATGTAATTTATATGTTGCATTTTACACACATCAAGCCGCTCTGCTCGGTTCGGTTTGTAAACGAGCCAAGCACGAGCAAAGGTCCGCTCGGTTCGGCTCGGCTCGTGAACAGCCCTAGACTTAATTGAGACACTTGACAAACTTAGTTACATTTTAGTGGCATTTTCCCTTATTGGTTTTTCAATTTATCATATACTCAACCCGTGTAATCTTCCTATACTAATAAACAAAAATCTTTTTGTACACGTGTCACTCTCTGGTGCCTCCTCCCTTTTAATAATAGTATTACATATTAATTTTTATACACAAAATATAATATTAATTAATATAGTTAGAGATATAAAAGTATAAATTCAAATTTAATTAATAATTATCTATAACAAATATAAATGTATCAAATAATATAATAAGTATAATATTATTTAATATAGTTAGAGATCAAACATATAATTTAAAATTTAATTAATAGTAAATTACTTTTTGAGTCCCTATGTTTTAGTGGTTTTAACCACTAAAATCCAAAATAAAAAAGTTTAACACCCCGAGTCTCTAACCGCTCATTCACACCCCCTATAAAAAAATTCAAAACACATTTTGTAAGGCCGAGTTCTCTAAGTTCTCATAACTTGTAGAAATTTTCATTTTACCCTAACCATATATATTTGTTAAGATAAAATATATTCTTTGGATATAAACAATAATTACTAATAAAGAATCAAATCACATGTACAAGTACTTATAGTATATAACTTAGAAGACTAAAATTACATGTACAAGTACTTATAGTATATAACTTAGAAGACTAAAATTACAAGCAGATTATCTAAATAAAGTACCAAATTATCTTTAAGGCGAACACTAAATAGTTTTTAAAAGTCATTTTTTTTGCTATTAAGTATATAACATTGTATTTACTTAAGCCGTGTAATACACGTGTTCAATATTTTCTTCCAATTCTAAATTTATGTTACTATTAATATGTTTTCATCTTAAAAAATGGTCCAACTTCCTAATAACATTGAGTTTTAAATATTAAACTTAATTCCAATCATATTATGCAACTAAAGACATTATCATCATGCTAAATAAAGACATTATATAATATTATAAAAATTTTAATTTGAATGTTTAAATGTCAACTACTAATTAAAAAAGTTGTTCTAGACGCTCAAATTTATAGTTTAAAAAATTTTAGTCATATTTTTTTAAACGTATACTTTATTTTTAGTATGATTTTTTTAATATGTAATATTTTCTACACAATGATAATATTTGTATCTTATCTTATGATCCATATATCTAAAAATAGTATTTATATCAAAGTATTTATTATATCATTAATATACATAGTAGAATTTAATTACAATTCATTTACCATAACCTCATAACTTATAATTATTTTTAGAGTAAATTACGTTTTTGGCCCCTGTGGTTATATCACTTTTACTATTTTAGCCAAAAATAAGAATTTTTAACATATCTGCCCCTATGGTTTCTATAACTAACCATTTTGGCCCCTAAGTCTAGAGATCATGGGGGCCAAAATGGTTATTTATGGAGACCATGGGGGCTAAAATGGTTAGATTTAGGGGCCAAAATGGTTAGTTATAGAGATCATGGGAGCAGATATGTTAAAAATTCTTATTTTGGGCTAATATAGTAAAAGTGATATAACCACAGGGGCCAAAAATGTAATTTACTCTTATTTTTAAAAATACATACAATTTTATGATCATTATTTTATTTTTATTTTTTAGTGTTACCTCTTTTTAAGACATAATAAAATGGATTGTAGTATCTCAAAAGAGAAGTGAAAACTCAGAAAATTATTTTGAATAGCGAAAATTAAATGTTCTTTTGTTTTACTATTTTATCTAAATAAGTTATTTCATTAATAAGGATTATATACAAGTTTATAATTTACATTTTTTCGTCATTTAACCCGTGTAATACACGGGGTTGTAAGCTAGTAGTGTAATACATACGAATCTAAAAAAATATTACAAAATTTTAAAATATGATTATAATAAGATAACTTAAATATATAACGAAAACATATATTTTAAGTTATCTAATTTCAAATACATTTTTTATTTCATCTTCATCACATCCCCTATTGTATACGGCCGTATACAATTATACGGCTCGTATAGAATGTTTTTGAATAGGAAAATGCGCAGAGAATGTTTTTTTTGGTTTTATTATATACGGCCCGTATACATTTATACGAGTCGTATACATGTGTATACGATTTGTAAAACGTATACGGCTCAATTGATATATTTTTGTGGGTTTTTGATGTTAGGACATGTATACGGGACGTATAACTATATACGGGCCGTATATATTGGCTTTTTTCAAGTATCACGTTTTATTCCCGTAAAAACACAATCATTCTAGGGTTTCTAAAACTCTTCATCACCTTTAACAATGTCGATAAACGTTGATCGGAACATGCCGCTTAAATCGGAGCACAGGTAGAGTAACGTTACCGATCAGTCCGTTGATGAAAACCTTAGCGATCGCAGAGATCTTCGTGTTGGTTATTTATCGATTCCGAGTAACTAGTAGAAGAACCTGCCACAAACAAGTTCTCCACAGTTTGCTATTCAGATCTCTGTTCGGTCATCTTTCCAAACTACAACACACGATACTTTTAATAAGCTGTCATAGTTGTCAACACACGATACTTTTACTGAAGTATTGAAGATTGAGGCGGGCATTGTTTAAATCTGAATATAACTAGATGTTACGTGTATCAGCGTTGTTTATCACCCTGTGTGAGCATTGGAAACCCGACAAACAGTCTTGACAACTGTGACATTTTATCTATCTTTGTGTGTCACATCCATCCTGTTATTGCAATCGATATGATTAATTTTTTCAGATTTTTTTCTAATTAGCGTTGTTAACTACCAAAAGAATGCATACACAAATAGTTCTAGTAGACGAAGCAAAGAGACCGTTGTGTATCTGTTAATTGGCCGAAGGCAAACGACCTAATGAACCCAACTACGGCAGGGAAGCCTTTATTCTGGGTGTCGGAATGAAAAGTTACCCGGCCAGAAACTTCAATCAATCCTATGGCATTGTGAAATCTCTAATCGGAGGCATTAGCAGTTCAACCTATAGGGACAACGCCAAACGGAAGAGTCGGGTTCAACAACAACCCGTGAAGACGAAGGTCTGCAATAAGACTTTGTAACTCTAAATTGATTAAAAGAAGAAATTAGCGTATAAAATCTTGCTTACTATCTCCTAAGAGAAGTGCGAAAGGATTGCAGGCTAGATTCAAGGTCTGCGAGTTTCTTGATTCCACTCCGCTTTCAAGCAAGATTGGGTTAGTGTTCCGTGTGAGTAATAGTTGGATCTAGCGGGCGTACTTTTTGACTTTACTTGCTCTTTATTCTCTTATTAAATTGATAGTTAGATGAACAGATCACTCCTAAAAGCAACCGTTCTCTTATTATACGATACCCCCGCCATGGATGATACGATTCCAAGAGACAAAAGCATATTCGATTAGCTACTTAGGAGGAACCACACGGAGGCGATCTCGAACATAAAAAATAGATCAAATTTTCATTTTAAAAAGACAGAAGACCCTCCTAAGAGAGATGGAGAACTCACCCCTCTCTCCTATCAATATTGTTTACACGAGCTTTAGTAAGCCTATCCTGCTAACATCCTATCGCCTGCCTGACCTGCTTTCTGGCTAGCTTCTTTATGGCAAGCGCTACCGTAACCTAGCTAGCGCTACATCTTACTAACGTCGTCTGAATTGCCTTGCAAGCGCTACATCTATATGGCAAGCCCACGTCGCCTTCGTCTCCCATTGTAGTCGCCTTCTTCATATGGCAAGCGCTACCCGTCGCTTGCACTACATTGTCTGACGATAACCTTGCCTGACCGCTTCCGCTCTGACTGAGCTGACCGTCGCACCTGACTTCTATATCCCATTATCCATAGATCTCCTTCCTTATCGTTGCCGGTCTAAGCAGAAGGTTGCTAAGTCAGATGTCTGGTGAACACATTCGTAATGAGTATGGGTCTAGTAGGTGTACTAGGAAGGAAGCGAGGTACTGAGTTTAGCGTCGACAGATCACTCCTAAAAGCAATTCAAAACTTGAGCGCAGGAATCAATTCAAAACCCTCACCCTCAAAAATCAACCAGAAACCAAAGGAAAAAAGGGCTGATAATGGCTGATGGTTCTTCGTTGAGGAAACCAAACGTAGACGGAGATGATAGGCCTGGTAACCGGAAGAGAAATCAATTGTATTTTTTTAGTTGCTTCTCTTGTTAAGTTTCTGAACCAACCGAAATCCACAAATTCCAACAGTTTCTTCATAGATTTCGTCCGGTTTCCAAACTCTTTCACACAAAGTTAATATTCACTGTGGTGGATGCAAGCATAAAGTTAGAAAAAATACTCAAGTTGAACGGACGATATGTATCAACAAATTGTGAGTGAGAATATGGCTATGAAGAATAGTATGGATAAACAATCACCGTATACGGGTTTTTCTGCTAGTTATTCGGAATGTTTCGAATCATCACAGAAGACGTGTCGGGTTCTACTGCTAGTAGTATGAGTCTGAATCCATTGTGGTTCGTGAATGTTTCGAATCATCACGACAAGGATCGTTCTAATAGATTAAAGAGAATAACCTTTTTTTTTACCATTTTTTACCCATAGTATACGAGCCGTATAATAATATACGGCCCGTATACAACCATCGTATACATTGTATACGATCGGTAAAAATATTTTTTACCAATGCTATACGGCCGTATAAACCGTATACGACTCGTATACATATGGTAAAAAATGGTAAAATCCTCTTTAATCTATTAGAACGATCCAATAAATGAAGAAACCAAACGTAGACGGAGATGATAGGCCTGGTAACCGCAAGAGAAATCAATTGTCTCAAACACTACTAAACATCTGCTTTCTGAATCTGAATCTGAATGTTAACTTTTTAGTTGCTTATCTTGTTAAGTTGTGTATTTACGAAGCTGACAAACACATTGGTATTTTCTCAAAATGTGCAAACTTGAAGAATCTCACATTAAAGGAGTTTGCAACGACGGGATCAGATGGTTTGAGTATCTTTCATCCTCGTTTGGCTAATCTCACACTTGAAAATGACCACGTTGGTATTTTCTCAAAATGTGCAAACTTGAAGAATCTCACATTAAAGATCTATACACAAACTCTTCTACATCTTTTAACCAGTTGTCCATCACGTGGATTCCGTCCGTTTTCCAAACTCGGTCATTCCTTGTGATACATGAACGTTGTATTCTTGTCTTTCAAGACAAGGATCGTTGGAAGGATTGTAGTAGCAGGACATTGGTACCACTGTGAAAATTGCATTTCAGAAGAGTGCTGTAATAGAGAAATCATCCTATGTCTTTTATCAACCGAAGAGGCAGCAAGGACAGATAATACTTCATTTGTCGAGAAACCATACTGTCAAGAAACTAACATCTTTTAATACTTCATTGCGTATGTGCTTGTGCTGTAGAAACCGGTGATGAATTTGTGTATCTAAATCAGGTTCTCTGCCTTATATCGGTCATTCCTTGTGATACATGAACGTATATTCGTTTCATAACCTCCTCCTATAAATCAACCACAACCGACAAAGAGCCTGTATTAAAAGCCATCCTATGTCTTTTACCAACCGAAGAGGCAGCAGAAGACGTGTCGGGTTCTTCCAACATTCACGAACCACAATGGACTCAGACTCATACTACTCACCCTCCCCTGAGGAAAAGTTTTCCCGACGACTCAACAACCATTTTTTCTTTTCCTTCAATTTCGAGAATATTCTCCCCTGTGTATGTGCTTGTGCTGTAGAAACCGGTGATGAAAAGTTTCAACCAAAGGGAAATCCATGAAACGAAAGGGATTTCGAGCAGTTGGTATTGAACCAACAAAAGTCTGCTGGCAAGAATCTTTTTTCACATGGTATTGAACCAAGAATATGATACCTTCGAGATACTTCGTGTTAGTTTGATTTGAATTTTGAAAGTTGGATGTCCGTTATCTCAACCGAACGTTAATTGCTATTGTTTTAAATAACAACAGATAATGAACGGATTGTTGGTGGATAACGCAAACAAGTTCTCCACAGTTTGTTATTCAGATCTCTATTCGGTCATCTTTCCAAACTACAACACACGATAAGTTTAAACTTTATAGTGTGTGATTTGACCAGGAAATGATTGGAGGTGAAGGTTCAGTGCACGAAAAGTTTCTTACGAAATGTACGTGACAAAACAAATATGTTGGGAATTAAACGCATGTCCGTAATCCCGCGTTGATAGCTTCCGTTTTATTCAGACTCCTTACAACTCTCATCAAATGCCTCACCCTTCCTTTTATTCTATAAATATTAAATAAAGAATAACACCATGCCCGTAATCCCGCGTTGATAGCTTCCGTTTTATTACAGTCATACGACACGTTTTCTTGTTCTTCAATCTTTATTACTTGTTGATGTTTTATTTTGAGCACCTCACCACTCTAAAATATTTTAAAAATCAAAATTTCGTTCCATACGGGCCGTATACTGTTATACGGCCCGTATACACGTTCGTATACATTGTATACGACCATTCAAACTTATTTACACATGGTGTATACGGGCCGTATACTGTTATACGGCCCGTATATAATAAAACAACTTGACAAAGTCTGTGCCAGCAGACTTTGTCAGTTGTTTTTATTATATACGGGCCGTATAACAGTATACGGCCGCACAGACTTTGTCAAGTTGTTTTATTATATACGGGCCGTATAACAGTATACGGCCCGTATACACCATGTGTAAATAAGTTTGAATGCAGACTTTGTCAGTTGTTTTTATTATATACGGGCCGTATAACAGTATACGGCCCGTATACACCATGTGTAAATAAGTTTTCCCATGTGTTAATATTAGGACCCATCTTTATTTGGTTTCTATTTTTCTAAACTATGTATTCAAGGGTTGTGATTTCCATTTTCCCCTTTTGCCTTTTAGGATCTCACCTATTTTAGAATAAAAAAAATAAATAAATAAACCAAATGTTAACTTATTCAAGACGTACAGGAGATTTTAACCTAGTATTTGAATATAATATTATAATTCAAGGAGTTTGGGAGGTGTTTGTTTGGCTGAAATTCGGTTGAAATTAATGAAATTGAATATTGAATTATATTATTTACCAGTTTGGTTTGTGTAATTAAAATTTAAATATGGGCGATAACATGTTTAGTTGAACGACGAAAAAGTTTAAAATACAAATGAATTCCCTCAATTGTCCACCCCGTCTGAAGGCCATATATGATTTACTCAATAAAACCATGAACTTATTAAACTTATCCGGTTTAATACACACTATTATTTATAAATATTATCTTTATTAAAGTTTTTTTTTTCATTTGTGTCCCTAACTTTTCAATTTTATATCAAATTTATATGATTCAGTAGCCACATCCAAAAATAACAGTTAAATCAGGGGTATTTTATTCCTTTACTTAATGTACATATTTTTTAGCAAGTTGTACTAGTTAAAAAAAAAACAAAAACAAAAAGTTTTGTTAAAACCATTTAAATCAAAATATTAAAAAAACAAATTAAAATATTCTTTATAATAAAAAACTCTTTAAATCAAAACTAAAATAAAATTATATTGAATTAAATAACCCACTCCAATGTCACTGAGTTATCTTTTGATCCTTGTGTGGCGTCCCCGGTTACTCGGGGATATGTCAATCCATCCTGTTTTTTATTTGGGTCACTTGTTTCATTCCACCTTGGACTCATCAGGAGAGCGACAATAGCTCTCGACCAATGGTACATTTATCGCATAGGCATGACTAGGCAAGTACACCTTCTTAATTTGCCGAGGTCGTCCCTGATAAAGTCACAAATGAGCTAGTAAACCCAAGCATTCAAGTACAACCCATAGCATAATGTCCTTCGAACATTTGGCCCGTGACACTCTCCAACCACTATTACATGCACGTTTTTGTTCATGTGCCTCATAATCACGTCAGCACGCCATAAGACAATGCATCTTCACCATTAAGTTGATCATGATTCACTTGGGTTGGGTAGGACAGCCGGTAGCACAACAACAATGATCTTCATCTAGACCGGTCCAAGTAGTACGTCATATCACTTATTTTGGCACTGATGTTCGCTAGTAGTTTTCGGCATAACGAGACCTAAGGTTCTAACAGCTTTCAATCTGGTTACTGCGCTGCTTGTACCATAGTTTATAAACACCATCACGACGAGCTTTAATATAACTATACAAGGGTGGCGCTCACGTTCCCATACTTGTGGCGTACAGCAAGTACAAGGGCCACGGGGCCGTGCCGTTGACATACGGGGCCGTGTGTGCAGATGGGCTGACAAAAACATTAAATGAAGACAGAGAAAGTGAAGGACACGGGGCCGTGTGAACCCCTTGTCTCCAACTATAAATAGAGGTGCTTGGCTCAATTACAAATCATCCATTGGCAAACCGTTTCTCCCACTTCCACCACCACAACATGTCACACCCCAACCGATGGCGGAAACATCGGGGCGTGGCACTGAGCGAAACAGATTGTCCAGAAGTTTCCATAACAACTATAATTACCAGTTATTTAAGCATCACGTCCCATACCATGACATAAAAAGTAACATAATTATTACAGACAAAAATCTAGTCAAATTATTCTATTCCGACAACTCAGATTTCAAATATAGACAATTCGTTTATTTGTTTATAGACCTTTCCTAGCCTCGATTTCACAGCAAGCCAAGCATCTAAACATCTTAAGCACCTGCCACATACGTTAAAGTAAAAATCAATACACATAGTGTAAAGGTGAGCATACAAGTTTGATAGATATAATAGAGTTTGAAATCGTTTACGCATAACCAGCACGTACACAGTGTGAAATGAAGCACATTAGTTATCGACATGAACCTATTGATACCAATGACTGCGGGTTGACTGCCCCAGGAAGTTCATAATACACACTCACCACTGTGAGCCATGTAACAAATTGTCCTTAACAACCCCTGAGTGAACAGGTGCTGAGTCCAAACTATAGTACTATCGTTGCTAAGGCAGGTAGACAACATTCCATGTGTAAACATAACAAACAAGCATTCATTAAGTCACGTATAACATGCGGTAACGGTTAGCGTTTAAGTATTGCGTAGTGTGTTCTGTCACACCCCCAAAAATCCACGTGCGGAGTTGTAACACCTCGCAAATTTCGGGTTTAATATTAAAACGACACGTGTCATGTAAGACAAAAACGCGTTGGAAACCCGGATTTAATAAAAATGTTTCGGTAGGATTTAAAGTGGCGTCATGTTAAATCGTTACCTCTGAACGACCTCAATTATAAATCCCAAGACCCGATATAATAATTTACACATCTATTACACTCTCAATTCAGAAGTTGGGTTCACAATAATGGATGTTGAAAAACATGATTTGATCCCAAGAAGAAAATGAATGGTAAACCGTTGTTTACGGGTCTTGTAAATATAATCAATTGAAACAAAGGATATTGGTAGGGTAAGGACATGTACTAGGTCCATAATAGAGGTCCCTTGTTGCCAAAACAAAGTCCCAAAGTCGTGCAAGTTGATGCCCTTTCGAAACACCAACAAACAAAAACAAAATTCTGATCTGCAGAGGGCGTCGCGTAGCGCGACAGACCCTCGCGCTACGCGAGGGGTGCCCAGTGACCAGATTACCTGCTGTTGGCTGTTGTGCGCGAATGTGACCCTCTAATCCGGTTTCTCTGCATGTGCATGGCCCCTAGACAATCCCTATACACTAGTTACAAGTGTTAAGCAATTGTGGATGGCCCTAGACCTTGTTGTCAACTTGTGGTGGTGCTTAATTCTTATATATAAGACCCATTCATGTCACAAACATTCCTCACATCAATTGCAAACAATCTGATCATCTGAGGAGCATTCAACCTGAGTACAAGACATCCCTAATCATCATTAATCATCTAGTAAGTTGTCTAACCCTTCTAAATTATTTCTAGCTTTATATTTAGCTTAAAAGTCAATATACCATGCTTAACTGTTGACTTAGTGATTAAGTAACGATAGTTCAGTCGTATGTCAAATTAAAAGTACCGATAGATAGGTAATTATATGGGTATTAAACCCTTATAAGGGCAAGTACCAATTCCAGACCTAACTAGGTCGTTTGTCGGGTCAAACGTTGACCGAAAAAGTCAACAGAAATACAAAATGCGATTTAATGCACAATTAATGATCCGAAAGGTGTGTAACCTATTTTAACCTTAATATAACATGATAATAAGTATAAAAACTTGTCTACGCTTGCCCGAATCGACAAATTTCTGTTTAAACCCGGTTCGGAACCGAAAGGCGCAAAACCTTGACTTTTGCTTTGACTTCGGTTCTGACCCGTTTTAGTTTGATTCGAAGATGCCTTAGTGCTTCATTAGAGTAGGGTTGCATGATAGTATAAGTCTCTGTACTTGTTTCGTTGATTATCCGATGCATGCACACGTTTCCGTTAATCGCTTAAATTGGACCATATTGCCCTTATGACCGTACAACGAGAATTTTGAAAATGTGGAAGTACAATAATCTTAGTTACTGATTACTAAACATGTGCGTAAATTTTCACGTCAAACGGAGGTCTAGATTAAGAGATATGCGCATTAGCGTAAATAATAAGCTTATTATTAATTAAACGGCGCGATTAGCGCATAGCCTATCTAAACCCGATTTTCGGTACCAAAACTTTTACCCACTGATGTTAAATAATATTTTGGGATTTTTGAAGATTTTTAATTATTTTTAAACTGATCTTAAGCTAGGCTTATCGCATTGATTCGGTTAATACCGAATATGCCCTTTTAGGCCATAAAACGAGTTTTACGAATCCGTTTGATACCAATCCAATTGCCACTGATTTAAAATAATAAATAGAGTGTATTGAGCCTGTTTTTCTGATCATAAAACTCAGAATGGTATTTTAAACCGTACGTCGCTTAAAACGACTACATACGCGTATTAAACGCATAATTTGGGTTTAAAACCATTTTGGGAAATGAGACTCCTCACCAACTGTTGTGGTCTGTTAAAATTAATAATTTTGCTGATTAAATCAGACCCGTATCTCAGAAGTATTATAAATCTCTTTTATAACCCTTAAAATGACTAAAATACCCCTACGGGGCATAATTAGGGAATAAACTCGTTATGGGCATTATGGAAGATATCATAATGATATCACAACATATTTAAAGCGTATTAACTTAGGAAACCTGTTCGCGACCCTTTCGATTACCCGTCATGCGTTATACGCATTCGGTTCGGTTTATGTAACTAGTTTGCATGAACTAGCCGAAACGGGTCAAACGACATCATTTTTATCTCAAAATCCAGAATGAGAATAGTAAACCCATATTAAACAAGTCCTCAAATTTGTCGGGTCTAAATCACATTCTATCCGGTCTTCGCTTAATCGTGCGTACGAACCGTATCGCTAAAACTAACCGGTCTAAGCTTAAGCTAATTAAAGACCCGTTAGTATTCTAATAGGTTATATTAAACCTTCGTTCCAGATTAGGAGAACCAGTAAAAGCTATCTGCAGTTATTCAATTAAGGATTTATACTTGCAAAGGTAAATACTTTTAACTTATTTTCCCTATACGGGCTTGGGTTACGGTACATAGCGTACCGCTTGATCGGGCATCAAATCTTCCATCGTTGGGTGGTTAATTGAATAATTTGATCGGCTCGTTTTAAACAGATGTGTTTACTTTACAGCCTTTGGGGGGTTAATGACCATGTCCCGGATATCCTCGGCATTATCTTACGAGATAGCCACGACCTGAGCACGGGGTGTAGGCGTACTCCCGTGTATAACTCACTTAAAGTGGTGTGTCTATTGATCTTTAACCCGGATACATTCTGGGCTACTGAACGCATAAGTAACATGTAAATCGTTCACAAGATTATAATATTAAATAATTCTCCCAAGTTAATAAAAATGTTTATGCCATGTGCATCCAAACCAATTTTCAATCATTTTATAAAATGAGTCAGTTGAATGTATTTACCAGTGTAAACTGACGTATTTTCCCAAAAAGATTAAATGCAGGTACTAGGCGAAATAGGCTGGGATTCTCCTAAGCATCATTAGAAGTCTCGCAAACTTAAGATGCCGAAGTCTGTTGAACCATAAACAATGTTTTCTTAATTCGATCCTACTGTGGATAAACACCGGATAATTGTGACCTTGTTTACAATAAATAAATTCGGTTGTATCTTATTTTAAATTTGCTTCCGCTGTGCATTATTATATTGTGTTGTTTGACTATTACGTTGCCAACCACGTCACGATACTCCCCCACCGGGCCCACCGGTGACACGTGGAAATCGGGGTGTGACAGGTTGGTATCAGAGCCAACTCTGAGTGAATTAAACACTAACCTTTTGTGTTTAATCTCAGTTACACAATTGCACATATTTAAACTTTCGAGTCTAGACTTATAACATAGGACAAATTCCACCTTATTCGGTTTTTGTTTTGTCCTTTAAGCTTTGTATTTTTGTTATTGTTATCTTATGTTTTATTGACAGGAATAACAAAGATGCCTCCAAGATTCTTGCATACGCGAGGGCGTGGAAAGGGGCCGGTAGCCGCCCCCAACGATCACGAAGCAGGACCTTCGAATACACGAGGTCCTATCCCTGCCGAGAGTGATGGTACCCGGCGGAACCAGAGAGGTCTCTTTCAACCGGCAAGACGGTCGGTTTCGAACAGCTCGACGACTCCCGCTCAGGACTCCTACGGGCCACAAACAGAAAATGAGCCTGGAGACTCACATCATTCGAACATACCGTTACAGCGATCTATGTCGCACCGCCCTTTTGGAGACCCCACTCCATTCTTTCAAGGCCAGTTTAACCCGACGAATTATATACAAGAACCAGTGGGTTTTAACCCATTGGGACCGGAGGACCATTTTTCTGGAGGAAATGATATGGACGAGGAAGACGACCCCGTAGAACCCGCATCAGGAACTCCCAACCACCCAATCGAGGTCTCGGATAGTTCCATTTATCACGGGCCACCCTATAATGGTCCAGATAGCTTCCAGGCTATCTTTACTCGGCACGAATGGTATTATACACCTCCTCACCATTCGTCGCCGCATGAGCAGCAGCAGCCTCGCTATTCTTCGCCGCATGAGCAGCAGCAGCAGCATCATCAAGATTCCTCTGGGAATCACCAGTTTGTGGCAGTTACGCCACCGCCTCCACCGCCACCAGTTCAACCGGCGCCTCCGCAACCGCAAAGACGTATGAGAACCGGAGCCCGGATGACCACACGAAGAGAAGAGTTTCATTTCAGCTCTCCTCTACAATCAAGTGGCAGAAATTATCAGCCGGATCAAGAAGTTCCACAGATAAGTGGACCATCAAACCCCGTCGCGCAGCAACCGCCACCAATAGGTTTTGATAACCAGATACCGGCATACACGGGTCCTTCGATGTACAACCCGTTTGAGCCACCGACTCACACTAACCTCGGTTACGCTGAAGCCGACCCGTATTTGGTAGCAGTTAATTACAACTCCCTTAACCAGGAGGGACCGTATGGAGGTCCTTGGGGAGTAAGCTACCCAGCACAGGGATACTAGATGCCTACACAACCCCCGTACTATCAACGACCCCCGCCGTCTCTACAGATGTCGCCACCACTGCATCAGGAGATCCTACAAAGTATTAGGGAGGTGCGGCATGAGGCACGGGAAGACCGAAGGCGTAACCAGGGGATGTTCAAGACCTTGACGAACTTAATCAAGGGAAAGAGCAAGAAGGATCAGTAAATCCTTTATGTGTGTATGTCTACTTTAAAATTAAGTCCCTGCGAGGACATTTATGTGTATGTAGACCCTGCGTGGACATTTATCTTTGTACCTAGTCCCTGCGAGGACATCTATTTAAGTAATCAGTCCCTGCGAGGACTTGTGTTTTAAATTTAACCCCTGCGCGGGTAAGTACTTGTTTGACCCCTACGTGGGAAATGGTTTGTTTAAAAAGACCCGTTTAGGGCAACATGTAACCTAAGTAAAATTAATGGAGTGTTATTTTTATAAATTTCATGTTTGCCATTTGTGCATAAATAAATTATAAATGAAATAAATAAATTAAAATCATTCCTTTTAATCTGCCTAAGTAATTATTTAATTAAGAATCTTTAAGTGTGAAACCTAGCCTCGTGTCAAGTATAAGACCGGGCCAAAACAGTGAGACCGATTTAAAAGATTCAAATCCATGTTAACATCTTAAAACATGTTAACACTCCTGGCAGAAGTGATTCGTTAAAAATCACATGTCATTCTTAAATGAATAAGGATTCTTTAGAAGATTCCTAATCCAGTTTAATGATCTCTGAATCCTGGATTTACATCATCAATTAAGATGATCATATTTTACCATACGTGGTAATATAATGCCTACGGGCCCTGCTCATTTCCATATGAGCCAAAAGACAGTGGTAGCTTTGACTCCCTGTCTAATAAAGGTAATGAACTAGGTTCAAACCTTAAAAAGTCTTGATTCTCTGAAGTCATAGCTTATAATTTAAATTTTCCATGTGACCAAGCCTTATGTGCTAATATATATTGTTATTGTTTATGTTTAGGATAAATTTTAATTAAAATCCTAAATAAATACGATTGATAAGTTAACCAAATATGGTCTCTGTTTACCATGGTTAACGAATTACCCTAAGGGGTAATTCCATAATAAGATCCCAAATAAAAATATTGACCTTGTTTTCTGCAACAGTTCAATACAAATGGCTGACTCCAATGAAGTGAACAGCCATCCAGTGGAGCTGAATGAGAACGCCCAGATTACGTTAACGGGCGCTGAACTAAAAGCAATCATAGATGGCGCTATCACACAAGCTTTGGATAGACAATACGAGGAATACAGTAGTACCCGAAGTAGGACCCACTCTGTATCACATTCAAAGCCAAGGACACATTCAGAGGCTCATAACAAGCCTCCTCCCAAAAAGGATGGACCAAAGAAAAACGGTGATGATCGCCAGTCCACCAACCACCAAAGTAATCCATCTCAGCAGTTAGTACTGCATCAGGGACACCGTAACAAGGGTTGTACATATAAGTACTTTGTGTCTTGTAAACCCAGGGATTTTACGGGGGAGAAAGGAGCCGTAGACTGCATGACGTGGCTGGATGAAATGGACACGGTCGTGGACATCAGCGGTTGCGCTGAAGGTGATGTGGTTAAATTTGTCTCACAGTCCTTCAAAGGTGATGCGTTAGCTTGGTGGAGATCTCTGATGGAGGCCTCCGGAAAGATCCCGTTGTATAGTATGTCGTGGGATCAATTCATCGCCTTGATCAAGGAAAATTTCTGCCCGCAACATGAGGTGGAAAAGATAGAATCAGACTTTCTATCATTGGTGATGAAGAACCTCGATTGTCAAGCTTATCTGACAAGCTTCAATACACTATCCCGGTTGGTACCTTATCTGGTAACCCCAGAGCCTAAAAGGATCGCTCGTTTTATTGGTGGATTAGAACCCGAGATCAAGGCCAGTGTAAAAGCTTCTCGGCCAGTTACCTTCCGGTCTGTAACTGACCTTTCCTTATCCCTCACTCTGGATGCGGTCCGGCAGAGATCGCAGAGGAATAAGGCGGCCGAGAAGAGGAAGCATGAAGATGATGGTTCGCGTAGATCGAACAAGAAGCACCGTGGGAGCGGTGATCACAAGAAGGGATCGGAGTCAAAGAAAGATGGGCATCGTTCTGGAGAGAAACCCACATGCAAAACTTGCAAGAAACAGCACTTTGGAAAGTGCAGACTCGAATCAAACTCGAATAACGAGTCAAGGTCTTTTGCTTGTGGTTTGTGCAAGGCCAAGGAACACAAAACCTTGGATTGCAAGAAGATGAAAGATGCAACGTGCTACCGTTGCAATGAAAAGGGCCACATAAAGACTAACTGCCCTAAGTACAACAAGAAGCCTGAGGAGGCTAAGAAGACTAACGCCAGAGTCTTCAGGATGGATGCGAAAGAAGCTGTGCAGGATGATAATGTCATAACAGGTACTTTCCTTGTAAATGATGTTTTTGCAAGAGTACTTTTTGATTCAGGCGCAGATAAGTCTTTCGTAGATCAGAAATTTTGTAAATTGTTGAATTTACCTGTCAAAACCCTAAAAGTGAATTATGAGGTAGAGTTAGCAGATGGTACCATTGAAACCGTCTCTACTGTGTTAGATGGATGTGTTATATCCATTAAGAACCATTCTTTTCCTCTATCTCTACTTCCCTTTAAGTTAGCCGGTTTTGACATAGTTCTGGGTATGGACTGGTTATCTCATAACCAGGCCCAAATCGTCTGTAACATGAAGCAAGTAGTGATAAAGACTCCGTCTGGTGAGTCACTTACCATTCGGGGAGATACCCAGTACGGACTACCTGAGCACGTGACTATGCTCAAGGCTTCCAAGTGTTTGAAGAAGGGGTGTGTCATCTACATGGCACAGGTAATTATTGATGAGCCCAAACCGAAGTTAGAAGACATCCCTGTCATCTCTGAATACCCAGAAGTGTTTCCTGAAGATCTGCTTGGTTTGCCACCGGATAGACAAGTTGAATTCAGGATAGATATCATCCCCGGAGCAGCACCAGTTGCTAGAGCTCCATACAGATTGGCACCCACGGAAATGAAGGAGTTGCGGACGCAGCTAGATGAATTGCTGGCTAAGGGTTTCATTAGACCTAGTTCATCTCCTTGGGGAGCGCCAATCCTGTTTGTCAAAAAGAAGGATGGGTCGATGCGTCTGTGCATCGACTATCGCGAGCTTAATAAAGTCACGATCAAGAATAGATATCCATTGCCCAGGATCGACGATTTGTTCGATCAGCTTCAAGGGGCAAGTTACTTCTCAAAGATTGATCTGAGGTCAGGATACCATCAGTTGAAGGTTATGGATGAAGACGTTCACAAGACTGCATTCAGGACTCGCTACGGTCATTACGAGTTCCTAGTGATGCCTTTTGGGCTCACTAATGCACCAGCCGCGTTCATGGATCTCATGAATCGCGTCTGCAAGCCTTACTTAGATAAATTTGTTATCGTCTTCATCGATGACATCCTTATTTATTCTAAGAATCAAGCTGACCATGAGAAACACCTACGTTGTATTCTCAAACTCCTACATCAGGAGAAACTCTATGCCAAATTCTCTAAGTGCGAATTTTGGCTACGAGAAGTCCAATTCCTTGGACATGTGGTCAGTGAGCGTGGTATCCAGGTGGATCCCGCTAAAGTTGAAGCTGTTATGAATTGGCAAGAGCCAAAGACACCTACGGAGATTCGTAGTTTCCTGGGATTGGCAGGATATTACAGGCGCTTCATTGAAAATTTTTTCAAGGATTGCTGCACCCCTAACTTCCTTGACCAAGAAGAAAGTAAAATTCGTTTGGGGCCCTAAGCAGCAAGAGTCCTTCGATGTTTTGAAACAAAAGTTGAGCAACGCTCCTGTGCTTACCTTACCTGAAGGCGCTGAAGAATTTGTAGTTTATTGTGATGCATCACACACTGGCATGGGGTGTGTGCTTATGCAGAAAGGCAAGGTGATTGCCAATGCATCACGACAGTTAAAGGTGCACGAAAAGAATTACACCACCCATGACTTGGAATTGGGTGCCGTTGTGTTCGCACTAAAACTGTGGAGGCATTATCTTTATGGAATCAAGTTTGTGATCTTTTCTGATCACAAGAGCCTCCAGCATCTGTTTAACCAGAAAGAATTAAACATGAGGCAACGCCGTTGGATGGAAACTTTAAATGATTATGATTGTGAAATCAAATACCATCCCGGCAAAGCGAATGTAGTCGCTGATGCCTTAAGCAGAAAGGAAAGGGTTAAACCCATTCGAATTAACGCCAAACGTATGGAGATAAAGAACAGTTTGATAGAAAGGGTGTTAGCTGCACAGAAGGAAGCTGTGTTGGAAGCTAACTATCCTAATGAAAAGTTAGGAGTAACTGAGGAGCAGTTAACTCTTAGCAAGGACGGAATTTTACGGTTAAACGGACGAATATGGGTTCCAATTTTTGGAGGACTTCGTGATGTCATCCTCCAAGAAGCCCACAGTTCCAAATACTCCGTTCATCCTGGAGCCGATAAGATGTACCAGGATTTAAAGGCAAATTATTGGTGGATAGGCTTGAAAAAGTCTGTGGCCGCCCATGTAGCAAAATGCTTGACATGTGCGCAAGTCAAAGCCGAGCATCAGAAACCGTCAGGTTTGCTACAACAGCCTGAACTTCCTACTTGGAAGTGGGAAATGGTAACTATGGATTTTATTACCAAGTTACCCAAGACAAGAAAAGGCAATGATACGATATGGGTTATAGTTGACCGACTGACTAAGTCAGCTCATTTCTTACCCATTAAGGAGACTTATAGCTCCGATATGTTAGCCCAGTTATACGTTGATAAGATTGTAGCCTTACACGACATACCTGTAGCTATTATCTCTGATAGAGATACTAGGTACACGTCACATTTTTGGAAGAGCTTCCAGCAATCTTTGGGCACACGTTTGAACTTTAGTACGGCTTACCATCCTCAGACAGACGGTCAGAGTGAGCGTACTATTCAAACGTTGGAAGACATGCTACGTGCATGTGCGATCGATTTGGGAGGTAGCTGGGATAAGAACCTACCATTGATCGAATTCTCCTACAACAATAGCTACCATACCAGCATAAAGGTTGCGCCTTTTGAGGCATTATACGGTAGAAAGTGTAGATCGCCAGTTTGTTGGGCGGAAGTTGGAGAAGTCCAGTTATCAGGACCAGAGATCGTGTTCGAAACGACGGACAAGATTGTCCAGATTCGTAACAATCTCCAAGCTGCCCGGAATAGGCAGAAGAGTTACGCGGATCCAAGTCGTAAGGATTTTCATTTCGAAGTAGGTGAAAAAGTCCTACTTAAAGTGTCACCCTGGAAAGGAGTGATGCGATTTGGTAAGAAAGGCAAACTAAGCCCGAGATACATAGGACCTTTCGAGGTTATCGAACGTGTTGGGTCAGTTGCCTATAAGTTGAACTTACCAGAAGAGCTCAGTGGAATTCACAATGTGTTCCACATCTGCAATCTAAAGAAGTGTTCCGCTGATGATTCACATGTCATGCCACATACAGATGTGCACATAGATAAGAGCTTAACGTTTGTAGAAAAACCTTTGTCGATTGAAGATCGACAGGTAAGGAAGCTTCGAAGAAAGCATATACCTTTTGTAAAGGTCAAATGGGATGCCCGAAGAGGTCCCGAGTATACGTGGGAGTTAGAATCCACCATGAAAGAAAAGTACCCTTACTTGTTTCAGTAAATCTCGGGTCGAGATTTATTTTAAGGGGGTGAGGATGTAACACCTCGCAAATTTCGGGTTTAATATTAAAACGACACGTGTCATGTAAGACAAAAACGCGTTGGAAACCCGGATTTAATAAAAATGTTTCGGTAGGATTTAAAGTGGCGTCATGTTAAATCGTTACCTCTGAACGACCTCAATTATAAATCCCAAGACCCGATATAATAATTTACACATCTATTACACTCTCAATTCAGAAGTTGGGTTCACAATAATGGATGTTGAAAAACATGATTTGATCCCAAGAAGAAAATGAATGGTAAATCGTTGTTTACGGGTCTTGTAAATATAATCAATTGAAACAAAGGATATCGGTAGGGTAAGGACATGTACTAGGTCCATAATAGAGGTCCCTTGTTGCCAAAACAAAGTCCCAAAGTCGTGCAAGTTGATGCCCTTTCGAAACACCAACAAACAAAAACAAAATTCTGATCTGCAGAGGGCGTCGCGTAGCGCGACGGACCCTCGCGCTACGCGAGGGGTGCCCAGCGACCAGATTACCTGCTGTTGGCTGTTGTGCGCGAATGTGACCCTCTAATCCGGTTTCTCTGCATGTGCATGGCCCCTAGACAATCCCTATACACTAGTTACAAGTGTTAAGCAATTGTGGATGGCCCTAGACCTTGTTGTCAACTTGTGGTGGTGCTTAATTCTTATATATAAGACCCATTCATGTCACAAACATTCCTCACATCAATTGCAAACAATCTGATCATCTGAGGAGCATTCAACCTGAGTACAAGACATCCCTAATCAGCATTAATCATCTAGTAAGTTGTCTAACCCTTCTAAATTATTTCTAGCTTTATATTTAGCTTAAAAGTCAATATACCATGCTTAACTGTTGACTTAGTGATTAAGTAACGATAGTTCAGTCGTATGTCAAATTAAAAGTACCGATAGATAGGTAATTATATGGGTATTAAACCCTTATAAGGGCAAGTACCAATTCCAGACCTAACTAGGTCGTTTGTCGGGTCAAACGTTGACCGAAAAAGTCAACAGAAATACAAAATGCGATTTAATGCACAATTAATGATCCGAAAGGTGTGTAACCTGTTTTAACCTTAATATAACATGATAATAAGTATAAAAACTTGTCTACGCTTGCCCGACTCGACAAATTTCTGTTTAAACCCGGTTCGGAACCGAAAGGCGCAAAACCTTGACTTTTGCTTTGACTTCGGTTCTGACCCGTTTTAGTTTGATTCGAAGATGCCTTAGTGCTTCATTAGAGTAGGGTTGCATGATAGTATAAGTCTCTGTACTTGTTTCGTTGATTATCCGATGCATGCACACGTTTCCGTTAATCGCTAAAATTGGACCATATTGCCCTTATGACCGTACAACGAGAATTTTGAAAATGTGGAAGTACAATAATCTTAGTTACTGATTACTAAACATGTGCGTAAATTTTCACGTCAAACGGAGGTCTAGATTAAGAGATATGCGCATTAGCGTAAATAATAAGCTTATTATTAATTAAACGGCGCGATTAGCGCATAGCCTATCTAAACCCGATTTTCGATACCAAAACTTTTACCCACTGATGTTAAATAATATTTTGGGATTTTTGAAGATTTTTAATTATTTTTAAACTGATCTTAAGCTAGGCTTATCGCATTGATTCGGTTAATACCGAATATGCCCTTTTAGGCCATAAAACGAGTTTTACGAATCCGTTTGATACCAATCCAATTGCCACTGATTTAAAATAATAAATAGAGTGTATTGAGCCTGTTTTGCTGATCAGAAAACTCAGAATGGTATTTTAAACCGTACGTCGCTTAAAACGACTACATACGCGTATTAAACGCATAATTTGGGTTTAAAACCATTTTGGGAAATGAGACTCCTCACCAACTGTTGTGGTCTGTTAAAATTAATAATTTTGCTGATTAAATCAGACCCGTATCTCAGAAGTATTATAAATCTCTTTTATAACCCTTAAAATGACTAAAATACCCCTACGGGGCATAATTAGGGAATAAACTCGTTATGGGCATTATGGAAGATATCATAATGATATCACAACATATTTAAAGCGTATTAACTTAGGAAACCTGTTCGCGACCCTTTCGATTACCCGTCATGCGTTATACGCATTCGGTTCGGTTTATGTAACTAGTTTGCATGAACTAGCCGAAACGGGTCAAACGACATCATTTTTATCTCAAAATCCAGAATGAGAATAGTAACCCATATTAAACAAGTCCTCAAATTTTTCGGGTCTAAATCACATTCTATCCGGTCTTCGCTTAATCGTGCGTACGAACCGTATCGCTAAAACTAACCGGTCTAAGCTTAAGCTAATTAAAGACCCGTTAGTATTCTAATAGGTTATATTAAACCTTCGTTCCAGATTAGGAGAACCAGTAAAAGCTATCTGCAGTTATTCAATTAAGGATTTATACTTGCAAAGGTAAATACTTTTAACTTATTTTCCCTATACGGGCTTGGGTTACGGTACATAGCGTACCGCTTGATCGGGCATCAAATCTTCCATCGTTGGGTGGTTAATTGAATAATTTGATCGGCTCGTTTTAAACAGATGTGTTTACTTTACAGCCTTTGGGGGGTTAATGACCATGTCCCGGATATCCTCGGCATTATCTTACGAGATAGCCACGACCTGAGCACGGGGTGTAGGCGTACTCCCGTGTATAACTCACTTAAAGTGGTGTGTCTATTGATCTTTAACCCGGATACATTCTGGGCTACTGAACGCATAAGTAACATGTAAATCGTTCACAAGATTATAATATTAAATAATTCTCCCAAGTTAATAAAAATGTTTATGCCATGTGCATCCAAACCAATTTTCAATCATTTTATAAAATGAGTCAGTTGAATGTATTTACCAGTGTAAACTGACGTATTTTCCCAAAAAGATTAAATGCAGGTACTAGGCGAAATAGGCTGGGATTCTCCTAAGCATCATTAGAAGTCTCGCAAACTTAAGATGCCGAAGTCTGTTGAACCATAAACAATGTTTTCTTAATTCGATCCTACTGTGGATAAACACCGGATAATTGTGACCTTGTTTACAATAAATAAATTCGGTTGTATCTTATTTTAAATTTGCTTCCGCTGTGCATTATTATATTGTGTTGTTTGACTATTACGTTGCCAACCACGTCACGATACTCCCCCACCGGGCCCACCGGTGACACGTGGAAATCGGGGTGTGACAGGAGTACCACCGCTTGGAGGTGTGACTGACCAGGATCCAGCCACCAATTATACCGAGCATTGGTTAATAGTAAGAATGTTCACCAACCACAATAGTTAGTAAACATCATAGTTTGAAATTTTGAAAGTTTAAGTTTAAATAACAGTTTAAGTAAACAGCGGAAGCATAAGCCAAACAGTTTCAAAACAAAGTTCAAGTTCAAGATTATTTAAAACCCAGCACATGGGTTAGACGACCACTACACATCCCCAAGTAGCAAGCTCCTGAGTCACTGGGTACCTGCAAAGCATGCAGTAGGGTATCAACAAAAATGTTGGCGAGTTCACGAGTTGTCCAGTTTTAATTACCAAAAACTTGTTTCGCTAGTTAATTTATCCGTTTATACATGCGATGGAGAGCTACCCCATAAGTAAGCGACTAAACTGTTTTACAATACCGAATACTTACTTAACTGTACGTTTCCGCAGTGCCCCGTTTGTCAATGTTCTATCATCATTGACGGTTTGCCAGAGTACATTAGTTCACTCCCGTTCCCAGTAACAAGGGTCGGTGTGAGGCTGGTTACACCTAAATAGCGCTATCAACTAATAACCCGTTCGCCAGGCCCCGGCGATTAATCGGTATTATGTAGTGAGGACTTAAGTGATAGAGTTTCGTTTAGTGTTGCTTGTTGCATTACCGTATAAACAATAATTAACTAAGTTTGTATCCCTAGTAACAAGGGAAGAAAAGTTTGTATCCCAGTAACAAGGGAAGAAAAGTAAGTTTGCATCCCTTACAAAGGGATAGCGTTGTTTTTAAGTCCGTTTCCCAAACCACCGGGAATGCATGCTTTAAGTTGTGAACTCACCTTGGGTTGCTCGGCAGTTTAGTTTACTTGGTCAAGTGTGCAGGTCACCACGTCCTAACATGGTTACCAGTATGGGTTAAGCCCGGGTACAATAAGTCACTTAGAATCTACACATAACTAACACATAGCATGCATAACATACAATTATCCTTTAAGTTAATGAGCCTGTTCTAATATTTGAGCAGTAGACTAGTAACAGTTAACACATAACTTATGTGTCATTCAAGGTTATTGGGCCCGCCCTATCGTGCTAGCAATTCAAGCAGAAATCAGTTAACACTTAGTCCACACAGAAAGCAGTCCGTTAAACCAATATGGCCCAATAACAGCATGGCCCAATCGAAACCACTGATAGGTTGAGTTCACTGATGAGTGGTCTCGAGTCGATGCCACTGAGAAACAGTCTCGAGTCACAACTACCGTTGTAGGCATGGTCGGTGGTTTCGAGTGCCATCCACTGATGGTGAAGTTGAGGAGTGGTCTCGAGTCGAAACCACTAATCTCGAGTCATGCATTTATGTGTCGCAACAGGGCAGCGCTTTGACTTGCAACCACTGGTGGTCTCGAGTCGCAACGCTGATGAACCACCTGCTGAGTCGAGACCTTTGTCGAGACCACTGATGAAACAACTGTTCTTGATTAGTCAGTTGATGGTCTCGAGTTGACACATGATGATCTCGAGTCGTCCTCCTTAGTAGTCTCAAGTCGCAACCGATATAAGACAATTGCTGAGTCGAGACCACCGAGGAATCTTTTGAGAACCTGTCCTAACTTTGTACTATCCAATCAAAATACATAAACATGTTTTCTTGTCTAACTTTTGATCAAAACGGATCAAACACACCATATTCAAATATTCATGTCATATTCAACAAGTCCTTTACTGTTTTATCTATTTATTTCTACCAAATTTATCATTCATCAAAAAGGACCAAATCCTTCTATTCTTTCACTAAAACAGATCAACATCCTCATATACATCATTACGACACGAATCAATCATAGTTATTTTATGAAGAACATTGTTAAACAATCATCTAATCATATTAACACACCTACTCATATAGAATCAAAACAGGTTGCATATCCACATAGCAAGGAACATTAAGAGATCAACGGTTGCACAACACTATTCATCTTAATCATTCAAGACAAGTACTACTCATTATGCACATATAGTCACTTAAAGATCCTTGCAAACAACATTGCACTAACCGGTTCGAGTCACAAGTGTGAGGATATGGAGGATTGATGAAGGAAGCTTCCAAGTGATGACGATGAGCTGATTTGCGAGTCCTTAGCTGCCACCGAGGAGTCCGAGAAGGATGGAAGGTGTTTGGTGAGGTTTAGGGTTTTTCTAGAGAGAGAAAGGATGAGGTGAGAGGAGGATGTTTGAGGAATGTTTGGGACTTGTGTGAATGATTTTGACAAGAATGAGAGCATGTTGGCTAAAATATGGGTTTTATACCCTTCTTATAGTGCCGCACCACAAGGGCATCCGAGTGGGCTTAAAGGGGCGCGGCCCAACTTGTTTGGGGTCACTCGAGACCAGGTGGTCTCGAGTCATGGTCTCGGCTCACTAATATACCTATATATATATATATATGTATTACATATACTTAATCAGTGCAAGGATCACATAGGACGTAAAGATAAAACACAACTTCCATTTAATAACGTATATACACACAATGAAATTTCAAGGTATTTGTTCGGGAAAACCTAGAGTGTCACATTATCCCCAAGTTTTAAGAACTTTCGTCCCGAAAGTTAAGGCAGCCACCGACGAGCTAGTATAAGTGAGAACGTTTCAACGGGGTGTCACATCATCCCCCCGTTAGTTTGGAATTTCGTCCCGAAATTCGGTTGTAGCTTCAGTGCTGGGAGTTTCATTTGGGAACGGCTGGGGATACTTGTGCTTCATCTGGTCTTCCCGCTCCCAGGTAAACTCTGGGCCACGGCGCGAGTTCCAACGAACTCGTACGAGAGGTATCTGGCTACGCTTGAGGGTTTTGATCTCACGATCCGTGATCTCAATCGGTTCCTCCGTAAAGTGTAGCTGTTCGTCAATAGTAAGTCCCTTGAAAGGAATGATGAGTGTTTCATCTGACAGACACTTCTTCAGATTAGACACGTGAAAGACGTTGTGCACTGCACTCAGTTCTTTTGGTAGATTCAATCTATAAGCAACCTTCCCGATAATTTCGGTAATTTCGAATGGTCCAACATGTCGCGGATTAAGCTTGCCCCGTTTTCCAAAATGAACCACACCCTTCCAGGGTGAGACTCTAAGTAGAGCGGTTTCCTATCCTTATCAGCGTAGCTTTTCTGATGGTCACGAGCTGCCGCCATGCGTCGTCTGATCTGGGCGATCCTTTCCGTAGTCTCGACTACAAGTTTCGGGCCGGTAATTTGGCTTTCGCCGACTCCTGCCCAACATAAGGGTGACCGGCATTTACGACCGTACAATGCCTCAAAGGGTGCCGCCTGAACGCTGGTGTGGTAACTATTGTTGTAGGAGAACTCCACCAATGGTAAGCGTCGTTCCCGTTCTGAGATCTTGGTAAGCCTGTGACGAAATCCCCAGGGATGCGCTCCCATTACCATTTTGGCAGTTCTGGTTGTTGTAATAAGCCCGACGGTAGGCGACTAGGTGGGCCTTCATAACAGGCTACCAATACGTAGTGTTGAGATCGTGGTATATCTTATCCGAACCAGGATGTACCGAGTAACGTGATTTGCATGCTTCGTCCATCATAAATTCACGCATATTTTCATGAAGGGGGGATCCATATACGCCCTGTCACGTAGTAAGCACCGTCTCCCTTTTTGTTCTACACGTTTCCTTGATCCTCGTAGGGTTTCAGCCCTGATGTTTTCTTCTTTCAATGTTTCACATGAGCATTTCAAATCCGCTTAGGGAGGTTCGAGTGGATGGTGAGCTGTAAAGCACGAACATGCTTAGGTTTGGTTCCCTTCCCGTTGAGGGCATCAGCCACCACATTGGCCTTACCGGGATGATACTTAATTGCGCATTCGTAGTCGTTAAGGAGTCCTACTCATCTGCGTTGTCTCATGTTCAACTCCTTCTGATCCAAGATATGCTAGAGGCTCTTGTGATCGGTGTAAATCGTGCACTTGGTGCCGTACAAGTAATGTCTCCATATCTTGAGTGCAAAGACGACTGCTCCAAGTTCTAAGTCGTGCATCATGTAGTTCCTTTCGTGAATCTTAAGTTGTCGAGAAGCATAGGCGATAACTTTCTCGCGTTGCGTCACCACGCAACCGAGCCCATGAATAGACGCGTCATAATAATCCACAAGGTCATCCGTACCTTTAGGTAAGGATAGGAGCATTATAAAGGTTTTCCTTTAGTTTCTGAAAGGCAGACTCTTGAGCATCATTCCACTTGTAAGCAATGCCCTTCTGGGTGAGAGTCGTGAGGGGTTGAGCGATCTTCGAAAATCCCTTGATGAATCTACGATGGTATCCTGCCAATCCCAAGAATTGGTGAACTTCGTCGGTGTCTTAGGGGTAGGCCAATTCTTTATAGAGTCGATCTTAGCTGGATCGATGTGAATTCCGTCCTTATTGGCCACGTGTCCAAGGAAGTGGACTTCTCGAAGCCAGAAGTCGCATTTCGATAACTTGGCGTACAGTTGAGCTCGAGAGTAGGACGCAAGTGTTGTTCATGCTCCTCTTGACTTTTTGAGTAGATTAAGATGTCGTCGATAAACACAATCGCGAACTTGTCGAGGTAGGGTTTGCGCATTCAGTTCATGAGATCCATAAAACCGCAGGCGCGTTGGTCATTCCAAAAGTCATGACGAGAAATTCATAGTGGCCATAACGGGTTCTGAACGCAGTTTTGGAGATATCTTCATCACAGACTCTCAGCTGATGATAACCTGATCGCAGGTCGATCTTAGAGTAGTAGCTTGATCCTTGCAATTGATCGAACAGGTCGTCGATACGTGGGAGTGGGTAACGGTTCTTGATGGTAACCTTGTTCAGCTCACGATAGTCGATGCACATACGGAATGTGCCATCCCTCTTCTTAACAAGGAGCACTAGTGTTTCCCTTAGGGTGACGAACTAGTGCGTAGAAATGTTCTCGTGGCCGCGTAGAATGTTCCTCCAGTTCTACGGGAACTGGTCGTTAAGGCACCTGAGCCCTCGGTGCTGCTCCGGGAGCTGGCTCAATTTGAAATTCGACCTGACGGTGAGGAGGGAGTTCGGGTAATACCTCGGGTAGTTACGTATATTTGAAAAGATTCTTGATCCTCTTTTCCTTTTTCCGGGTGTTAGTGACAAGTGCTAAGATAGCAGCGTGCCCCTTTTATAAACACTTATGGGCTTTTAAGTACAAAATGATGCCGGTGACTTCTCCGCCTTCGTCACCTTGAACGATGGGGGTTTGCCCGAAGGGCGTGGAATACAAACGATTTCCTCTCAACAGCGGATTCCAGCCCGATGTTTGGGTAGCCAATTCATACAAATGACAACGTCGAAACTTCCAAGAACGATAGGAAAGAGGTCAATGGAAAAGGTCTGACCAGAGTGTAAGGATCACATAGGACGTAAAGATAAAACACAACTTCCATTTAATAACGTATATACACACAATGAAATTTCAAGGTATTTGTTCGGGAAAACCTAGAGTGTCACATGTTCGGTGTGATTTACAATAAGTAACGTATGTAACACCCAAAAGTACGTAAAGCAAAAAGGGTTCGAGTATACTCACAACGATGATGGATTGAAGGGAGCGCTAGAGAGTACGGTTAGCCTGATCAGAACGATAACATAAACGATAAGCGGCGCGTAAAATGAAGCAACGTGTCAGTGGATCGGACGGTAATCCGATCGGGTGACCGGTCGATCGGATGACAATCCGTTCGGGTGGTCGCCCGTTCGGGTGGCCACTCGATTAGATTGTCATCTTGTTTGGAATGGATGTGTTTGTGTATGGTGGTTTGTCTTTTGAAGTTTTCGTTGTAGCATTTTGAAAACAGAGAAGTATCTCTACCTTTCAGGTCGGTCGATTGAACGGCTGTTCGATCGGACAACGATCCGATTGGCGAGGCTACTCAGGTTGAGAACAAGTTCACAGCAGGACAGTCACTCGATCGGATGGCAATCCGTTCGGATTGAACATGTTGAAAATTGTTTAAGTGTTGAAGTCAAAACATCACATGGTCGAATGGCAATCCGATCGGGTGGCAATCCGATCGGACGGCAATCCGTTCGATGTTCAAAACCTCAAACGTTGAAACAGAAGCTAAGTGTAGGACCCAAGGTGCAAGCCGATCGGGTGACTGTCCGGTCGGGTGGCAATCCGATCGGACGGCAATCCGATCGGACGACAATCCGATCGGACGACAATCTGTCCCAGATGACCTGGTCGTCTTCTTCCTTGGTTGTTTTGGTAGTTTGTCGTTTTCTCGAGATCGTTTGATAACGTGCTAAACAACAGAAACCTCGTCAAGACTTAGTGACCCGATCGGACAGGAACCACCCTCGTCCGACCAGTTAACTGTTCGAGACGGTGTTTCATGTTTAACCCGAAATCAGTAACCTCGTGGATAGAATCCAGATCTTGAACCAACACATCCAGAAGAAAGAGTAGAAGATTAGAACAAGCTCCGATTCCATCGATTTTGAGTGCATTGAGTGTAAAAGAGTTGAAAGAAAGTTGGAAAACCATCCTTCAATCCTCTTTACCATGAATGTGTTCAGATCTATGCAAGATCCTTGTTTATTTATGTGGAAATCGTTCAGATCTAAGCTGTTCTTGGTGGATTGAAGCCAAAACATGAAGTTCATAAGAACACCATGATGACATCATCCTAGAACACCTCAAATCTAGTGATTTCACAGTTAAAAGTTAAGATTCAAAAGATAGAAAGGTGTAGGAGTGCGTGTAGATCAAGAAAGTACAAGATTTAGGTGGAAAACTTACAAGAATCGCGAGAAATCTGAAGAAATAGCGGCTGGAGCTAGTGGAGAGGAAGAGAGCTGTCAACATCAAGTGAGGTTGACATATGGGGTATTTATAGGGTTTCCATAAATGGAAAGGAGGAAAAAGGCTAGTCGATCGAGTGGCAGCCCGCTCGGGTGGCAGCTCGATCGAGTGGCACTTCGATCGGGTGGTAACTCGGTCGGCTGGCCACTCGATTCGAGTGCTCGGCGCGATGAGTTTTGCGATTTCGATTCTCGTGTCGAGCGTGGCGATGCGATAGAGTTTCCTATTCAAATTACTTTTAATCCCAACTACTATATCAATATACAATCATCCTAATTTAACGTTCGTTTAGCGTTTGCGATTCGATTGTGATTGAGTTGCGATTGCGTTTTGATTAATCACCACATCATAAAACATAAAATAACATGCACAAGTAACACATTAAGGCACACACACATAGGAACACTAACCAGAACGCGTAATTCGAGTTGCGAGTGCGATAAGACATGCGATAAATAGCGATTAAACCTCGATTATTAACAAATACTCCACATAATACAACTAACGTAAAGCATAAAATAGACTATCTACAAGTCAAAGAAGTCAAAACAGGAATTGAGCAAGGAGTGACAGATCGCAATTAGCAATCTTTTCTCCCTTTGACTTCAATCTTGACTTTGACTTTGACTTTCAAAACATGGGGTGTTACAGCCTCCCCTAGTTGAGGGAATTTTGTCCCTAAATTAGGCCGAAGCCGTAACAAACAACTGCGGGTACTTCGCCTTCATGTCGCTTTCGTGTTCCCAAGTGAACTCGGCGCCTCGTTTGCCTTCCCATCGAACCTTCACAATGGGAATGCGCGAGCGTCTGAGCTGCTTGGTTTGGCGGTCCATGATCTCGACAGGCTTCTCCACGAAGTGTAGTGTTTCGTTTACTTGAAGATCTTCTAGAGGTACAACTAAATCATGCTCAGCCAGGCACTTTCTGAGGTTTGACACATGGAAAGTCGGGTGGACGTTGCTAAGTTCCTCCGGTAGTTCGAGTCTGTAGGCGACTTTTCCGATCCTTTCCAGAATCTTAAAAGTCCAACATATCGAGGCGCTAGTTTCCCTTTCTTGCCGAATCTGACCACACCCTTCCAAGGTGATACCTTTAGGAGTTCGTAGTCGCCAACGTCAAATTCAAGGGGCTTGCGTCGTCTATCGGCGTAACTTTTCTGACGACTCCGAGCTTTCAGCATATTGTCTCGAATTTGGAGGACTTTGTCAGTCGTTTCTTGCAATAGCTCAGGACCAGTTAATTGCGAGTGCCCGATCTCGTGCCATACAATTGGCGATCGGCATTTTCTTCCATATAAAGCCTCAAACGGTGCCATTTGAATGCTGGAATGATAACTGTTATTATACGAGAATTCAACTAATGGCAGGTAAGCGTCCCAATTACCACCGAAATCTATGACACACGAACGGAGCATGTCTTCAAGGGTACAAATCGTTCTTTTAGTCTGACCGTCGGTTTAAGGGTGGAATGCGGTACTTAGATTAAGCGTAGTACCGAGAGCCGTTTGAAAAGTTTCCCATAGGCGCGAGGTAAACCGAGCATCACGGTCAGAGATGATGTCGTGAGGCATCCCATGTCAACAAATGATCTCATCGGTGTAGATTCGGGCTAATCTTTCTACCTTGTAGTCTTCTCGTATTGGCAGAAAATGAGCAGATTTGGTCAAACGATCAACGATAACCCAGATGCTGTCGTGACTTGATGGCGTACGCGGTAGTTTCGTTATGAAGTCCATAGCTATACTTTCCCACTTCCATGTAGGGATCGGGGGTTGTTCGAGTAAGCCAGAGGGTCTTTGGTGTTCAGCCTTGACTTTCGAGCAGGTCAGGCACTTCCCAACATAGAGGGCGATATCTCTCTTCATGCCCGGCCACCAGTACTTGTAGCGAAGGTCCTGGTACATTTTGTCGGCACCGGGGTGGATAGAATACCGAGATTTGTGGGCTTCTTCCATCAAAATATGTCGCAAATTGGTCCGCTTAGGGATCCAAATTCGGTCCAGATAGTGGAATATCCCATTCGATTTATTCACAAGTTGGGCTCCATCGTGATAGATCCTTTCCTTCTGCAAGGTGCGTTCGGTAAAACAAGCATGTTAGGCTTCGCGAATAAGGGTTTCGAGATGATGCTGGGCTGGAACATTACGAATGCTGAGCAGATAGCTCCATCCACTGAGGGCGTCGGCAATGACATTTGCTTTGCCTGGGTGATAACGGATCTCACAGTTGTAATCGTTGAGAAGTTCTACCCATCGGCGTTGACGCATATTAAGTTCTTTCTGGTCAAAGATATGTTGTAGGCTCCTATGAGCGGTGAAGATCGTACACTTGGTACCATACAGGTAGTGTCGCCAAATCTTTAACGCAAAAACAACGGCTCCTAGCTCAAGGTCGTGGGTTGTATAGTTCTTCTCATGGATCTTGAGCTGACGAGATGCGTAAGCAATAACCTTGTCTCGTTGCATGAGGACACAACCAAGACCAAGGTTTGAGGCATCGCAATAGACGATAAAGTTGTTGTTTCCGTCGGGTAAAGTGAGGACAGGAGCATTGCAAAGCATGTGCTTGAGGGTTTGGAAAGCAGACTCTTGTTCAGTTCCCCAAACAAAATGTTTGTCTTTATGCGTGAGAGCGGTAAGCGGCACAGCGATTTTTGAGAACCCTTCGATAAATCGATGATAATAGCCCGCTAGTCCGAGGAAAGAACGGACTTCAGACGGGTTCTTTGGCGTAACCCAACTCTTAACTGCTTCAATCTTTGCGGGATCGACGTGAATACCTTGACTATTGACAATGTGACTGAGGAATTGAACCTCCTCCAGCCAAAATTCGCACTTGGAGAACTTGGCATAGAGTCGATTCCCTTGGAGTAGCTCGAGAACCAAACGTACATGTTGCACGCGTTCGGCTTTCGATTTTGAATAGATCAGGATATCATCGATGAACACGATGACGAAGCGGTCAAGAAATGGTTTACATACCCGATTCATCAGATCCATGAAAACCGTGGGTGCGTTGGTTAGACCAAAAGGCATAACAACGAACTTATAATGGCCGTATCGAGTGCGAAAAGTGGTTTTGGGTATATCCTCCTCTTGGATGCGTAGTTGGTGATAACCTGAGCATAGATCGATCTTGGAGAAGCACGTAGCACCTTGTAGCTGGTCAAACAAATCATCGATGCGAGGCAGGGGATAGCGATTCTTGATTGTCAACTTATTCAATTCCCGATAGTCGATGCACATCCTGAACGACCCATCATTCTTTTTGATGAAAAGGACTGGTGCGCCCCATGGAGAGGTGCTCGGGTGAATGAAGCCTTTATCAAGCAATTCCTAGAGCTGACTTGATAGTTCACGCATTTCGGACGGAGCGAATCGATAAGGAGCTCTAGCAATAGAGTTTACTCCAGGAATGAGATCGATACGAAAGTCGATATCACGACTTGGTGGTAACCCTGGGAGATCATCAGGAAACACATTCGGAAATTCACACACAACGGGGACATCGTTTACACCCGGACTCCCTTTCTTTTCCTTCTCCGCTACTACAATGTTAGCCAAGAAAGCTCTGTATTCCTTGCGGAGATACTTGCTAGCTTGGACACATGACATGAGCTTGAGACCTTTCGAAGCAGTTTCACCATAAACACACAATAAATCACCATTCGCGAGCGAGAATCGAATCATCTTATCGAAGCACACAACTTCAGCATGGTTTTCACGAAGAAAGTCCATGCCTACTATGATGTCAAAACTTCTGAGTTGCATCGGAATAAGGTCGATTGGAAAGATGTGATTGTTGAGTTCAAGAGTACAATCACGAAGAATAGAATTGACGGCGACGGTTCTTCCGGTGGCGTCTTCGACATCGAACGTCGAGGGGAGATGAGAGCGCTTACGATTAAGGAGCTTCTCGAATTCCAACGATACAAAACAGTTATCAGCTCCAGTATCAAACAAACACGAAGCATAAATACCATTCACAAGGAACATACATTTGACCACATTGTTGTCAGCCTTGGCTTGGCGCGCATTGATGTTGAAAGTTCGGGTGCGGGCGGCTTGTTGCTGTTGTTGTTGAGGCTGTTGCTGCTGCTGAGGCTGTTGCTGTTGGGGCTCTTGTTTCACAACCATGTTCGGTCACATGTTCACGAAGTGGTTGGGATCACCACATGCGAAACAGACTCTGGTGTTGATCGCGGGTACCTGAGCCGCTTGTTGGCCGTGAGGAGCTGGAAGTAGAGCTTGATGAGCAGTAGCTTGGGTTGGTGCTTGTCGGGGGCCAGTACAGCAGTTGGCGGTGAAGTGGCCGTACATGTTGCAATGCATGCAAAATCTGCAGACGATACCCACCAGATGATGATAAGTACATGTCGGGCAAGCAGGGTGAGGGCCAGTGTATGCACGCTTTGCAGGCGGTGCATAGGTAACTGGTGCTGGAGCTGATCGGTGCTGAGATTGCTGCTAAGCTGGTACGGCTTGAAGCGGTGCAGCATTAGTAGTGACAGCACAGTTCTTGTTGCTGGAGTTGCTGTTGTTGTTCTTCCTCTTGCGACGAGAGGACTTTGACGACTGAGCGGTGGTGGTTTCGGCGGTTGGTGCGGCGGTAGTTTGATGCAGGTTCTTGGTAGCTTTATCCCAAAATCTAGCTTTGACTCGCTTGTCGTTGATCTCAGCGGCAAGCAGGTAAGTCTCCTCGATTGTTGCTGGCTTTGAAGCATGCGCAAAATCTGTAACACAATCCGGCAGAGCGCGGATATACTTCTTGATTGTCATGTCAGCGGTCTTCACTTGATCAGGACAGATAATACTGAGCTGCTTGAAGCGAGCAGTTAAAGCAGCGTTGTCACCATCCTTCTGCTTCAGATGCCAGAATTCGTCCTCCAACTTTTGGCGCTCATGGGGTGGGCATAACTCTTCTAGCATAACATTCTTCAACTCATCCCATGACAGACCATAAGCTGCGTCATTTCCGCGTTTGTTCCTCTCGGTCGTCCACCAGTCTAAGGCGCGGGACTGGAAGACGCCGGTAGCATTCAGAGTGCGGAGATTGTCAGGACATCCACTCTGTCACAGGGTGACCTCGATTGAGTCGAACCATTGAAACAAAGCCGTAGGGCCATCTTCGCCAGTGAACTCTTTCGGTCCGCAAGCTTTGAACTGTTTGAAGGTAAAAGAAGCTTTGGGAGTAGCTTTAGGAGCTTCGGTCCTGGATTCTTCAGACGATTTGCTCACATTCTCGTATAGTTCACTTACGATCTGAGGAACTACCTTTGCCACTTGCTTAGCGACGAGAGCGGCAAGGCGTTTGTCTCTCTGTTCTTGACGAGTAACTCGGGGGTGACGGGGTCCAGATGACGACATTGTCTGCAACAGACATCGCCATAGGGCTCAAACTCAATATAATCGAATCTCGCCTCACACGTCTAATACTACTAAAGCTCAAGAACACGATCACGTAAACTCATAGGCACATAATCACAGATTCACATAAGCATGTAAAACACAGAAGCACAGAATCACAGAAGCATATACGCACAAGAGGCAGTCAGAATACAGAAACCTATCATTCAAAGTCCGCGAGCGTTCGAGAATAGCGTTCACGTATAGCATAGCGAGTAGTATAGTGTAAGAGAATATCATAGCAAGTAACATGGTGTACGGTGGTTCCTCATGGTAGTAGCGATTTGTTAGCGTATTGAGGTAGAAGTGCAGTGTGAGTCGTGTGTGTTGATCAAGCGATAGCGAAAAAGTGAATAATTCACCAAAAACCGTAACACATAAACAGACAAAATCACACAACGCGCATAAAATCCACATAAAATGACATACATCAGAGTCGGCAGTAGCGAGCTCAGAATCGAATACACATAAAAATCGAGAATAGATTGTCTGCGGCTATTTAGACGTTGACTAACCAAAGTGATTCGACTATTCACAAGGATTTTCAGTACGCACTTTGGCCTTCAGGACTATGCTCTCGCCTCGATTGCGGGCGAATGGCACGCATCCTTCCAGTTTTAGTGTGACTTCAAGTCTTTGGAGTCCGTCGAGACTTTGGTGAGAGTTTTGTAAAACAAAATAGAGGTCGGAACAAGTCGTCGAGGTTCGGGTTTCACCCCTGACTTAACGACTTCGTTCCTGTTTTTGATAAAGTAAAGAGAAATTATGCGTCAAAGTATGGATTTCACTCCTGATTCGGCGCAAATTCTCCTGTTTGTAGATAAAATGCGGGTCGAACAAACAATTTAGTCGAGAGTTTGCGGTTTTTCACACCTAATCTCGACCTAATTGCTCGTTCAAAGACTAGAGTGCAGTGATGGTGTAGCGTAGGCGAGAATAGCGAGAAATAGCAAGTAAGCTCGTACATAACCCCTACAGGGTGTGCACAAGTTGGTCTGTTGGTACCTAACTATAGACTAGGTCCTTTCTAAGACGTCGACTCGGACTAGGTCGAGTCTTGCCTAATTCCCTATAGTTATGGCTCTGATACCAATCTGTCACACCCCAACCGATGGCGGAAACATCGGGGCGTGGCACTGAGCGAAACAGATTGTCCAGAAGTTTCCATAACAACTATAATTACAAGTTATTTAAGCATCAGGTCCCATACCATGACATAAAAAGTAACATAATTATTACAGACAAAAATCTAGTCAAATTGTTCTGTTCCGACAACTCAGATTTCAAATACAGACAATTCATTTATTTGTTTCTAGACCTTTCCTAGCCTCGATTTCACAGCAAGCCAAGCATCTAAACATCTTAAGCACCTGCCACATACGTTAAAGTAAAAAATCAATACACATAGTGTAAAGGTGAGCATACAAGTTTGATAGATATAATAGAGTTCGAAATCGTTTACGCATAACCAGCACATACACAATGTGAAATGAAGCACGTTAGTTATCGACATGAACCTATAGATACCAATGACTGCGGGTTGACTGCCCCAGGCAATTCGTAATACACACTCACCACTGTGAGCCATGTAACAAATTGTCCATAACAACCCCTGAGTGAACAGGTGCTGAGTCCAAACTATAGTACTATCGTTGCTAAGGCAGGTAGACAACATTCCATGTGTAAACATAACAAACAAGCAATCATTAAGTCACGTATAACATGCGGTAACGGTTAGCGTTTAAGTATTGCGTAGTGTTTTCGGTGTGATTTAGAATAAGTAGCGTATGTAACACCCAAAAGTGCGTAAAGCAAAAAGGGTTCTAGTATACTCACAGCGATGATGGATTGAAGGGAGCGCTAGAGAGTACGGCTAGCCTGATCAGAACGATAGCATAAACGATAAGCGGCGCATAAAATGAAGCAACGTGCCAGTGGATCGGACGACAATCCGATCGGGTGGCTATCCGATCGGGTGACCGGTCGATCGGATGACAATCCGTTCGGGTGGTCGCCCGTTCGGGTGGCCACTCGACTGGATTGTCATCACGTTTGGAATGGATGTGTTTGTGTATGGTGGTTTGTCTTTTGAAGTTTTCGTTGTAGCATTTTGAAAACAGAGAAGTATCTCTACCTTTCAGGTCGGTCGATCGAACGGCTGTTCGATCGGACAACGATCCGATTGGCGAGGCTTCTCAGGTTGAGACAGTCACTCGATCGGATGGCTATCTGATTGGGTGGCAATCCGTTCGGATTGAACATGTTGAAAATTGTTTAAGTGTTGAAGTCAAAACATCACATGGTCGAATGGCAATCCTATCGGGTGGCAATCCGATCGGACGGCAAACCGTTCGATGTTCAAAACCTCAAACGTTGAAACAGAAGTTAAGTGTAGGACCCAAGGTGCAAGCCGATCGGGTGACTGTCCGGTCGGGTGGTAATCCGATCGGACGGCAATCCATCCCAGATGACCTGGTCGTCTTCTTCCCTGGTTGTTTTGGTAGTTTGTCGTTTTCTCGAGATCATTTGATAACGTGCTAAACAACAGAAACCTCGTCAAGACTTAGGGACCCGATCGGACAGGAACCACCCTCGTCCAACCAGTTAACTGTTCAAGACGGTGTTTCATGTTTAACCCGAAATCAATAACCTCGTGGATAGAATCCAGATCTTGAACCAACACATCCACAAGAAAGAGTAGAAGATTAGAACAAGCTCCGATTCCATCGGTTTTGAGTGCATTGAGTGTAAACGGGTTAAAATTCGGTAAATAGGTAATGAGTCGAAGGCTTAGAAGTCTAAAAATTTATTAAGTTGGATGTTGGGTTTTAACACCATATGATGGAGAATTAAATTACGGACGTGTAGGAAAAAGCATCGGGTAAAACGGATCAATAACGAAGAAGTTATGCCCGTTTCCGTGAAATCGGGTCATGCTGCGTATGTACAGCAACTGATTAAGCATCAGTCTATGAAAACAGGGGCTTGGCGTCACGCGAAGCCCCCCCTGAACTTGAAAATTTTTGAATTTTGTTTGTTTAACCCATGGAACTTGTTTAAACTTATTAGTTGACTATCAAAACTAACTTTTAAGTTGGTTTTGATCTTAGGTGATGTCGGGCATGCTACGGATGATGATCAAGCAGCTACGAAGAACCGAACACACGAGATTAAAGCTTCCGCACGGCGTTACGTCATAACTTTTAAATGGCGAACTTATTTATATTATGTTGAAAACTTTTAAGTTGTAAAAGTTTTAAATTACTCGTATTTTCTAAGGATACTTAATTGTAATTACATGTTTATTTTCGTTATTTATACGAAAACCTATAAAATAATAACAAGGGTGTTACAAGTTGGTAATCAGAGCTCACGGTTAAAGAGTAAAGTGTGTTCGGTTCGAGGCTTGATCGCAAATCCGGTGAGTACATGTATATCAAAGGTTTAGTATGATTAAAGTGTTGAGAACAACACATATGGTTATCGTGTAATACACGTTACACCAATAAAAACGATATAGAATAGATTTAGTCAACGAAATTACACGCGTTGATGCGTATAGTAGAAAAGCCTTGTATTATAATACGGGCATCCTTTAATGTTGAAATTACTAACTGTTGTATATGTTTTTGATCGAAGGACACTCACATATGAAGATAGCGAGAGTTTAACAAATCATGGATTTGACAGAGGAACGGTCCAAAGTATGACAAATAGAGCACGATCACCAAGGACCTAAATCGCGCAACGATTGCGAATAAGTTAATGGCAAGGGGAGCCTGTTAGAGCAAGCATTATCAGGTGCACGTTTAAAATTATTGCATAAATAGTAATATGCAACAAATATGTAGAGATTGAAAGTTGCATATGTAGATTGAAAACTTGGAAAAAACCTGAATAGAAAACCTATCCGGGATATTGTTTCCAAGAAAAACAAATAGAGGCATTACTTACATGGGGTGTAATGTGAAAATTATAAAAAGGCCATGTATACCAGGTGTTGATCGCTTACTATGGCCAAGTAAGTAGTGAACACGTGGTACCATAAACTTCTTATGATGGACACATTTATGTCCGATGTAGTAAGGGTGGGGTGTATGGGACTAACTTAAAAAGTACCCAAATGAAGCGAATGAGCAAAAATAATTGATAATAATGTAAACGCATAGCCGGGTGACGGAAGCGTATTACATTAGGATGATGAGCCCGAGTGAAGGGATAAAGATTAATGTAAAACGATTAAGGTATGCAATTGGGAGGGGTGTGCTTACACTCGAACCCGAAAAAATGCAAATATGACTCTTAACGGGCCGATTTTGTAAAACACCAAATTTGAGAACAAAGTAAGAATATAAAAGCGAAACGAAGTCATAATGCATACCGTAAGGGTTGCAATAATAACGACTTCGGTAAAACACCCGGTTGGTGGGTAAGGATTTAAACGCATGCGTAGACTGAGAAACAGGAACGCGAAATAGAAAGTCAAAAGACTCGGAATATGAGTCATGACTAAAAGATGATAAGAATTTTCGCAAACATAAATTTTGGTAATTACGTTCAACCATTTCAAAGTTGGACGGGTCAAATAAAGAATGAAGTTTGACATTCATAAGTGATGAAAATTCACCCAAAATGAGTCAAACGAGTCAATTAAGGAATAACGCTTAATATGATAGGAAAACGCAAACCGGTGAAACCGAAAAGCTAAAAACAATAAGATAGAAGGACCCGGGTAATGGGTTGTAAAGGAGTATAAGTATGAACCGGGTAATGGAAAGCGTAAGACAAACCGACGTGTAAATAACGCTAGAAGTCGTAAAGTCGGAAAGGATAGTCCGAAAGTAAACAAATGAAACCTTAGACTACGGTCAAGGTCAACTAAAGTTCAAAAGCAAAATTAAATGATTCCAAACATAACAAAGGATGCTTTAAAGCTATATATGTATAAATAGACAATGGAATAAAGACTAGAATAAAAGATGATCTACGGGATCATCATAACCTACGGGATATTAAATAGTGTAAAGGCTTACGGGGCCAAAATGACCCACGGGTCATGAATTGAAGCAAAGGGATCATAAGGGCCTCGTCTTAAAGAGATGAAAGCTTAAGGAAATAGCCTACGAGGTTAAGTGAAGGAACCTACGGGTCAATAGTGTAAGGTGAGGGAACTTGTTACGATTCCCCGCGTAAAACGAGAACGGAAAACAATAAATTAGGGGTTGTCAATTTCCTTGATATGAGTAATTGACATAGTTAAAGAGAAAAACGTTAGACTAAAATTCAGTTTTAGTAAGAAATAACATTTTTACAAATATAAATTCTGATAGGAGATTGAATAGTAAGCATGAAAGATTCAAGTCTTGACGCTGATAGGCACAAGACGATATATTCGAAAAGTGATCTTTTCGAAAATGAAAGGTTGATATAAATTAAACATGACGTGACACGATCACGGTCAAGAAATGCAATGTGAAGTGGAATCACATTATAACCAAGCGAGCGGTAAAAAGTAATTGGACTAATAAGTCTAGTTAGTGAGACCGGTTAAGGTCATTTAAGTAATTTGGTTGCTTGTAAGCGGTGGATTCGGTATAACTGAACCGAATAAATGAATTTGAAAACAAAAGAAATTGTTGCTAAAAGTGAAAAATTTCACTAAAGACCTTTAAACGGGTCAAAGTAACGGATTCATAAGGAATTCGATAGTATATGAAAGCGATGGATATCGCTAAGTTAACTAAACTAGTGGAAATAACGAGATTACGTTATTTCGAAGTTACACTATGTCGTATGAGATATGTAGACAATTAGTAACCAAAAAGATGTTACCATACTTTTCGGGTAATACTAACGATTGGTTAAAAAGTATAGGTAATGTTTAAAATATTTCTCGGATCGAATACATTGAGTTTAAACTCAATGAATTATGTAAGAAAAGGTTTCGAGGACGAAACCTCTTTAAGGGGGGTAGACTTGTAACACCCCGAAAACGGGTTTGGTAATTAAACCCCGTTAATACTAAAGACGGGGAAAGTACCGTTAGTGGTAAAAGTAAACTGGCAAGTATTAGGAATTAATTGAATAATCCTAATATTTATTTAAAGTGAATAAGAGCTTTCAAGAAAATAGGAAGATAAAACCCGATTTAACGGGACTTAAAGTAAAACGGGTTACGACTTCCCGAACCTACTAAGCTAACTACGAATAATTCTAACCTAGTTAGATAGTGACCTATGAGTGGGTTAAAACACTTAAATTATGAACTAAGGAAAATGGAGGGGCCAAAGATGTTAAAATTGAAACTTATGTTGCTAATTCTAATTAAAACAAAAACCAAACACCCCATTTGGGATGTCTGGCCGCACAAGAACAAGCAGGGGCGATCCCCCACTCTCCAAAACCCTAAACATCACTAAACTTTCAAATTGAAGGCTCAATCCAAGCTGAAATCGAAATTAAAGCATAGATTATTGATCCTCATCACAAGAGGATTACAAGGTATGTAAAATGTGATGAAAACTCTCAACTCGAAATTCTCATGAAATTGGGAATTTCTGAAATTTATGGTTGCATGTTAGTTTTATGATGAAATAAGAACAATACAGTGTCTAGGGACAAACCCTAGACCAATACAAGTTGAATTCATGTGAAAATCTAGTAAAATCCATAAACACCATTGTAGGTGATTAGTGGGTTATGTAGATTTTAATAAACACTAGGAAATTGGGTGATATTCTAGTGTAATTTGACAATTGTGAAGTGACTTCAGAATTATAGAAGCTAACAATTTTGTAAGATGGTTGATTTATGTGAAATTAGGGCTAAGAGATAAGCTAGAGATTTGATAAATAAACATGTAAAATTCTGCCCTTAAAGTGTTTGTCGAAATGCCTCAAAGAAGGCTCGAAACTAGAATTTTTGTAGTTAAAACACCTAATTGTGATGTTTTGGCTATTATGCAAAATGTGATTAAAAAGAGTTCTAAATGTGATAAACGTGGTTAGAACTTTGGTTAAAACGGTGGTCTAAAGATAACACCTACCGGGTAATTAAAGAATGCTAAAACTAGTTGATGAACTCGAATATGCAATTAGTATACTAATGGGCATTTGACTTTTAAAAAGTCAAACTGACCTACGATGTGATGAATGATAATTAGACATAGAAAATAAGTGAGGTGGAATAGTCGTGATTGTTAATGACTAATTTAACCGCCTTGTAAATGATTGACAATAGTTTGACGCGTAACAAGCTAGGTGAAAGCTTGGAGGAGGGAGCGGGTCAAACGGAGCAAGTACGGAAAGAAAAGCGTGGCGTGGATGCTAGGTAAGTGTAATTTACACACTTATGTAGAATACCCGTTTATTCAATACATTGTAAACGTGATAACGATAATATTGGAAATATGGAAAATTGTCAAGTGTCGACTAATGTAAATCAAGGTTAAAAGGATACCCATGGCGTAAGCCGAAATGGGTTGAATTTGTAAGAAAAGAGTGTAAAAGAAAATGGGTATGGTTATAAAATCCGGGATGGGATGGATGTATGAATTGGAAATCAAAAACGATGTTTTTGATTAAATAGATAATGTTGGGCATATAGTCCAAACGGGTCGAATGGTGGTGATAACACCATTTGACAATATCGACTAATGTGGTTGTCAAGTCTTATGTTAACAGGACCGATTAGCAAATCGGATAATTGCGTCACCATTGATGGTGTGATAATGAAAACGAGGTATAAATCAGGTCTACTTGTTGATTCGGGCCAGGTACGCATAATTATGTTGTAGTTAAAAGTGCTATTTTGGTCGAATAATTTGAGAGAGAGTCCTTTGTCATAAAAGGACTAAAATCGACCAAAACGCCCTTGTAGGCTAAATTGAACAAACAACCCTTAAAGGTTGTTTGGAAACGAGTTTTATGATTAGGTAAATACTTAGAATAAGTATAGAATCTGAAAAAGGTATTGTATTAGTCAAATGGCACTATTTGAGTTTTTGCCGTAAAATAATGATTCGAGAGGTAAAATTTGGTTTATATAGATCACAACTTTAAACCCACCATAAATACAGTTGTGGTGGGAGATTATAGGATAAGAAATGTGGTGATGGAATGCTAGAAGCAAATGAAAGCGATTTCAAGCTTTAAAGTGCTTAAATACCCTTAACGGGTCAAAATAAGCATACGAGCAAAAACGGGTTTAAATTATGTAATAAACCTGTGATTAGAACCTAAAGTGGTAGGTAACATTAATTCGAAGAAGTGTATGTGATATAAGGATCAAACAAATATGTTTGTTTGATAAAATGCATAAACGGGTTAAAATTCGGTAAAAAGGTAACGAGTCGAAGGCTTAGAAGTCTAAAAATTTATTAAGTTGGATGTTGGGTTTTAACTCCATATAATGGAGAATTAAATTACGGACGCGTAGGAAAAAGAATCGGGTAAAACGGATCAATAACGAAGAAGTTATGCCCGTTTCCGTGAAATCGGGTCATGCTGCGTATGTACAGCAACTGATTAAGCATCAGTCTATGAAAACAGGGGCTTGGCGTCACGCGAAGCCCCCCCTGAACTTGAAAATTTTTGAATTTTGTTTGTTTAACCCATGGAACTTGTTTAAACTTATTAGTTGACTATCAAAACTAACTTTTAAGTTGGTTTTGATCTTAGGTGATGTCGGGCATGCTACGGATGATGATCAAGCAGCTACGAAGAACCGAACACACGAGATAAAAGCTTACGCACGGCATTACGTCATAACTTTTAAATGGCGAACTTATTTATATTATGTTGAAAACTTTTAAGTTGTAAAAGTTTTAAATTACTCGTATTTTCTAAGGATACTTAATTGTAAATACATGTTTATTTTCGTTATTTATACGAAAACCTATTGTCACACCCCAAATTTCCACGTGTTACCGGTGGGCCCGGTAGGGGAGTAACGTGACGTGGTTGGCAACATCATAGTCAAACAACACAATATATAAATGCACAGCGGAAGCAAAAGGATAAATATATTACAATCCGTAATAGTGTAACATCAAAGTATTACAACGGAAGTAAAGGATCCACAGGCGGATCGCAAATAAAATAACATGGTTCAACAGACTTTAGGCATCTAAGCTTGCGAGACTCTTTATTGATGCTAGGAGTAGCCAGCCAATTCCAATTAGTACCTGCACTTAGCCTTTTTGGGAAAATACGTCAGTTTACACTGGTAAATACAATTAACCGACTCATTTTGAAAAGGGTTTAAGAAAATGATTGATTTGAATGCACATGGCACAAATAATATTTTATAACTTGGGATACTTATCTAATATATAAACTTGTACAGGATTTACATGTTTCTTATGCGTTCAGTAGCCCGGATCAAGCCGGGTTAAAGATTAATGGACACACCACTTTAATTATGAGACACTGACAGGTGTACGCCTACACCTGTGTGCTAAGGTCGTGGCCATTCCGTAGAACGATGCCAGGGATATCCGGGACAACGGTCATTAACCCCCAAAGGCTTTAAGTAAACAAAACAAATTCAACGGAGACATCTCAATAATTTAACCATAATAAGATTAAATATTCAACGCCCGACCAAGCGGTATTTTATATACCGTACCCCAAGCCCGTATAGGGAAATAAGTTAAAAGTATTTACATGAGCTAAATATAAATTCAATCCCAGCCGTATCAAATCAGCAAGTACATATAGCTTTTACTGGGCTCCTAAATCTGGAACGAAGGTTTTTAATAACCTATTAGAATCCTAACGGGTCTTTGAATTAAGCCTTGACTTAGACCGATTAGTTTTCAAAAGGAAGATACGGTTCAAACGCATGATAAGGCGAAGACCGGAATAGAATGTGATTTAGACCCGACAAGTTCGGAGACTTGTATAATATGGGTATATTATACACATTCTGGATTTTGAGATAAAACCGATAAGGTTTGACCCGTTTCGGCTAATTTATGTAAACTAGTTACATAAACCGAACCGAATGCGTATGAAGCGTAACGGGTAACCATAAGAGTCCTAAACAGGTTTCCTAAGTTAACATGTCTTAAATATATTGTGATATCAGTGGGATACCTTCCGTTATGCCCAAAACGAGTTTAATCTCATAAAAAGCCCCGTAGGGGTATTTTGGTCATTTTAAAGATTCTAAAAGGAGTTAATTACGTTTCTGTGAACCGGGTATGAATACATCAGTAAAATAGTTTATTTTAACAGGTTATAACATTTGGTTATAAGTCTTATATGTCAAAATAGTTTTAAATCCAAACTATGCGTATAATACGCGTATAAAGCCGTTTTAAGCGACGTACGGTTTAAAATAGTATTCTGAGTTTTCTGATCATTTAAACAAGTTCAAAACACTACATTTATTATTTAAAATCAGTAGCAATTGGATTGGTATCAAAAGGATTTGTAAAACTCATTTTATGGCCGAAAAGGTTATATTCGGTATTAACCGAATTAAGGCGATAATCCTAGCTTATGATCAGTTTAAAAATACTTAAAAATCTTCAAAAATCTCAAAATATTATATTACATCAGTGGGTAAAAGGTTTGGTGTCAAAAATGGTTTTAGATAGGCTTTACGCTAATGACGCCGTTAAATCGCTAAGAAGCGTCCTAATTACGTCATTGAGCATAACTCCTAATCTATAAGTCCAACTGATGTAAAAATTTACGAACATGCTTAATAATCAGTAACTAAGATTATTTTACTTTCATATCTTCAAAAATCTCGTTTTATAATCATAAGGGCATTACGGTCAATATTTAGGCGATTAACGGAAACATCGGACAATTAAGGATTCATGTGGTATAAACGCAGAGGGTTATACCAACATGTAACTAGGTCCTAAAGGAACTTTAAGGCATGTCTAAACCTATCCAAACCGGGTCAGAACTGAGGTCAAAGCAAAAGTCAAACTTTTGCGTCTTTCGGTTCCGAATCGGTTCATAACAGAAAATTGTCGAATCAAACAAGCGTAGACAAGTTTTTATACTTATTATCAGTTTATAAGAATGATAAAATAGGTTATACGCCATTTACATCGTTAATCATGCATTAAATCAAGCATACCATTTCTGTTGACTTTTTCGGACAACATTTGACTCGACAAACGACCTAGTTCGGATTGGAATCAGTGGGTGCCCTTTTAAGGGTTTAAAGCCCACATGATTACCAACTTATAACAACTTTCGATTCGACAAAACTCTGGACCATTTGTGTTTTATCGTGAAGTCAAACCGTAGTTAGGACGGTTTGATTTCTAGGCTATAAACTAAGCATAACTGAATTAGAGAAGATCAAGGGTACTTACACTTGTCTAATGGATGATTTGGAATGCTTGGAATCTGCTTGTATGCTCTAGAGATGATCAGGAAGTGAATGCAAGAGGAATGCAAAGAATGTGGTCTTTTATAAGAATTCAAACATCTTAGATCATCAACACCTAAGTCTAGGAGTGTTACCAAATGACCAACATGTGTCCTACAAGCTATAAACCACCTTAGACAAGCCCATAGAATCGAAACTTGCCATTTAAGTCGGTTAAAAGCACAACAGGCATCTGTCTGTTCATTTTTCGCATTTGGGCATTCCATACGCATCGTAGGGGTTTAAGCCCTGCGATGCGCATAACATCATACGGTGCGCAGCCATATCTGGCCTACGATGCGCAAGCCTACCATCAGGCTTCTTTTATTTGCAATTTGATCCCTGGTCCCCCGAAACATCGCTTTCATAGTATTTCTTGCATTTTAAGGCTTTGATATTAACATATAGGGGCTTTAATACTTATACCCACTTTGTCAAGTCCCCGGGTAACTTTGTGATCACCCGAAAAGCCCTAAATTTCAATGTTAACGATTCTAACCCTCGCATACGAATTTTATCACAACTTTCTCATACAGAAACGAAACTTGGTGAAATTTTTATGGTACATTCTAGTGAGCATATTTAATCGTTACAAGGCTTTGGGTTTGCTAAAAGGTCACTCAGAGGTATATCTTTAACATGTTGACACATTTAACCCCTGTAGTTTGTAATCTCTCACTTTCCTTCACAATTCTCTTTGTATGATCCATGATCCATTCGTTTAAGGTTATAAACATTATGTAGGGTTATTGTAAAGTATATTTATTCATTGTTGACACTTTGAACCCTTGTATTTACATAGTTTCATTGTTTGTCAACTTTAGTCCTTCAAGAACATTCTTTCGCACGTTCAAAGGTTATGACACGTGTCAAGACATTATAGGACGTAAATTTTCGAGGTGTTACATCCTCACCCCCTTAAAAGAAATCTCGACCTCGAGATTTGTTAAAATGCTGGAAGTACTCTTTGTCGCATAAGGGACTTAACTTTTATAGCATATCTGGAGTCTTTCCAAGCTCCCATAGTGGCTCTTATATTAGGCGTATGTATCCTTTTGGAGCTTCTTGACCTGTCGATCCTCAATCGATACAGGATTGCTCATCATATTATAATTCTGCATATCATTATGTGATAGTGCTTCTTGGCTTATTGGCGGAACACATCCTCCAATCACTAGTGTGCAATGTATTGCGAGCTCCGTCAAACTCCTTAAGTAGGTTTTAGCTTACAAGCTACTTGATCTTGATACATTCGATTTCCTTCGAATGATTTACATTTATTCAGAGCTTAACTAGCCTGATGATTTCACAAATTTGATACACCCTTCCTGGGTGATATCTTTTGTTAAACCATATTCCTTAACAAGAACTTAGGAAGTTTGCTATTTTCATAACTCCTTGATTTCCTGCCGTATACTGGCAACCTACAATCGATTATGGATTTGTATAATCTTATTTGTTGTCCCCCAGGCAACTTTCAGATCTTGATAATTGGACTTACCAATTCTCTATCTAACACTAAATATTTAACATTCCATCTATACAAAGTCTCCAAAGGAGTAGCCTTAATACTTACATATCAATTATTATAAAAAAGCTTATTTTTAAGGTGAGATGGTTATTCCAACCACTGCTTAGCTAATGTTTAGGGAATAGCTAATCCTTGTCGTTAGTCGAACAGATCGACGATCCTGGGCAGTTGATGGCAAATTCTTAATCGTTGCCTATTTAGGGTTGCGGTGATAATGCATAAGCAAAATGAACCGTCTTTCATAATTAACTATACCGGATTTCCAGGATATTGAGTTAAGCTATATGAACCCTCTATTTTTAAACTTAGTTAATCAGGGTTTCGATTCTTCCAATGATAGTACCAACCGTTTTGGAGATTTCATAATAACACTTCCTTAAACGGGATTTAAACCTTAACTTTTCCTGCCTCTCAGGGGCAACAGAGTAATATTAGGAGAAAAATAATCAAGGTACAAGGAGGTTACAGAGATTTTTACAAATCTCAGGCTCCAATTCATCCACCATTGTTTGTGTCAATTAAGTGACACATTTATGTTATGAGTCCAAGAACTCCTTAATCGGGAAGATTTACTTGGACAATTCCAACTTGGACATCTCCTTTGAATACCATTAGCTGACTTTAGTACTCTATGACCATCGGAATATCTTTGTGGTCCCATGTATTAAACCTCCATACTGATCAGGCATGGAAGCAATCTACGGAATTTATTAAGATACACCAATCCTCATATGATGCTTTTATCATACCATTTGGTATTCGGAATCAATAGAGATTAAAGAGATATCAATTACATGTGCTGATGCACTTCCTCTTTGAGAGAGGAAAGATTTTTCTATGACTGGAGGTTTCTGGCAAGAACAGAAGAAATGGTTCTTATGATTTCGCAGGTAAGTTTTAACTTACACTTAATATCTGGAGTTCTTACAGGGAAAAATTTCTAAAAATTTGCTAAGTTTATGGTCTTGTGAGAGACTTAACTGCACCCGAAACCACAAGTAATTTATAGCAATAAATCCACAATAAGGGTTTATCTGGTGACTTTCACAATATGAGCTGTCTCTAATTATTCAACAGGAGGGTTAAACGCCTCCATTATTAATCCTTCTAACTTAGCTGTAAAATCTTAGATAACTTTAGGGCAGTCTCAACTTTGACTGATTACTTCTTAATCATTATAACGTGGGTAGCTGAGGTAGATCCATAATGGATTCTTAATGAGTAGGTTTTTAAACCTTAATGTGCCCTCTTATTGCCAATGCTAACCACTAATAATTTTGTGCTTTAATAGGGTACTATTTCAGCCAATGAATTAAAATTTGCGACACACTGTCGACAGTCTAGAACTTTTATGGCGAGAGTCAGAAAATTCTTATTCCGTCTTTTCCCTTTTTGCGAAATGAATACTAGGTTTTTCTAATAAGGTCCTTAAAACTTGGAGCATTCCACAATGTATAATATGATCTTTCTTGAGGATTTCCTTAATGTCCTCACTAATTTAGGGTATTGTCATCAAATGACTGTGATGTATGCTTAACCAGGTTCTTTTCAGCATAACCGCTGATATACCTAATGGTTTCTACTTCATCCTTTCTAGTGTTTAGTCCACATAAGCAAGCCAAGAGTAATTAAAACATAGAGATAAAATCTTGGATTCTAATACTTAGTTAACAGAAGAAGGATAAGTAGGTGACTTATAATAAGAAGTAAGGAAGTTATTGTACATGTGCTTATATTTAATCGGATTGGAAATTTTCACAAACTAGGCACCTAGCTCGGTTGGCTAGGCGCGCGAAAGGGTGCGGCCTAGACCCAGGTTCGATTCCGGGGACGGCCGGTTCCACCATTTTTTTGACACGGGCCGCGTAAGGTATCACCCAGGGCTTACGCGGGCCGCATGGATCTTCTGATCCGAAGCAAACCTTCATAATGACAGTCTTGATAATTAACTGCTTCTTATCACCCACAATATGGGCTTGGTCACAAGACGACAAATCCTTACCTATTACCATATAGAGTTTTCTTATTAACGGAACAAGGACAACGGAGAAGGGTAAATCTTAATGGATATAAAACATCCATCTAATATTGCGGAATTAGTCTCTGAGGTACTATCGGCCAATTTTTTCTTCATACTTAACGCTTAGAGTTTTATCATGCAGATTTAATGATTTACAATATCTATTGTCTATGAGAGACTTATCTGAACATGAATCAATTAATACTCTAGCATGAGCGTTACTGGTAAAGAAAGTACCTGTGGTGACATTGTTATCCTGAACAATCTCCAGAGCATCCATTTGAGAGCTTCCAGCTTTGGTCTTCTTATCTTCCTCAAGCTTTTTAGCGTATTTAGGGCAGTTGGTCTTAATGTGCCCTTTTCCATTGCAACCATAGCAGGTTGCGTCTCCCAATCCCTTGCAATCCAAGGTCTTATGCTCCCTGGACTTGCAGATTCCACAGGGTAGAGGCGGAACTTCATATCTGCATTTCTCGAGGTGATATTTCCTACAGGTTTTGCATTTGGGCTTTTTACCAGTCCGTGGTTTGTCCTTCGAATCTTTCCCAGACTTCTTGGTTTTATTAGGGCAATTAGTTTTGATGTGCCCTATTTCATTGCAACCGTTACAAGTTGCGTCCTCCATCTTCTTGCAGTCCAAGGTCTTATGCCCCTTGGACTTGCATATCCCACATGCAACAGTTCTCGACTGTGTATGCAAGTTCGATTCATACCTGCACTTCCCGAAGTGCTGTTTCTTGCAAATTTTGCATCTGGGTTTTTCACCCGACTGTTGGTTGTTTTTCAATTCCTTGCATTCATGGGTCTTGTGATCCATCTCTTTACAGATACCACATCCCCTGATCTGTTCATATATGCATTTACTGAAGTGCCTCATCTTCCCGCAATTCTTACATTCGGGTTTAGCCTCCTTTGGCTTGGACTGGTTATAGTTTGAACCGGTCTTACCCTTTTTACAACCTTGAATTGGGATATTATTGCCCTTTCGTTTGTGATCCTTCAGTACGCGATCCATAACGTTATTTATGGCTCTATTTAACATAGCCTGTAGCTCGGTGCTGGTTAAGTTTAGTCTTACATCATCATTCTGATCAACTGGACGTTTGTGAGCTTCAGAGGAATCAGCCATGGTGAAGCTTTGAAGGCTACAAACCAAGTAGTAATAATTGGTTTAATTGTATGGTGAATTGTCGAATTTGATGACTAATTAGCCATGGTGTAAAAAAACCATATAGGCCAATAGATAGTATTTGATTTATTTGATTATGTTTTGCCTAGGTTTTTAAATAGACCATCTTTGGCGTTTAACAGGATAAAATCCTTCGTATTTATTAGACAGGGGGCATAAATCATGACTGTCAATGTCGTACTGACATTTTATATAGCACAAGAGCTTATTCCCAATGACTCTTGATGGCACAGGGGCCTTGTCATTAGGGAAAATTTAAAACAAAATCGATGATTCCTTTGGATCGGAATAATTTCATAGTTCATTGTCCTGACAAGAATTTATGAAATAAAAACTATATTTTCATGTATACACCTTTTCCCGTAGGTACACATCCCAATTGGATGTTTTGATGCGTACATCATGCTCGCCATTTACCAGCCATGCTTTCTATTAATCATTTACGCTAAATAAGGAATTTGGAAAAATTCCTAATATAAGGATGACAAGTGTGATTTTTATAGCATCACGGTTGTCTGGAGTGTTATCACATTTTCAGATGATAACAAGGATCTGAATCTCTTTTTAAACAGGTTTTACCATCTTAGCTAGGTCTTCAATGACATTTAAGCTAGGTCAAACCTTTTAAGATTCTCTTTTAATAATTATATTGGCAGGAAAGGAATGATATTTATTTTATTCAGGATTTCTATCATAAATCCTGATTTACAAGTTAATAATAGCACAAATGGCCTAGTCACAAGGGCATTTATAAATTATAAGCTAGGATTGCAGAGAATCAAAGCCTGAAGGTTTGAACCTAGTTCATTACCTTTATCTGACAGGGAGTCATCACTACCACTGTCTTTTGGTTCATATGGAAATGAACAGGGCCTGTAGGCGCTATATTACCACGTATGGTCAAAATGTGATCATCTCAAGTGATGATCTAAACCCGTGATTCAGTGATCATTACATTGGGTTAGGAATCTTTTGAAGAATCCATTAATAAGAATGACGTGTGTGATTTTAATGAATCACTTCTGCCAGGAGTGTTAACATATTTACAGATGTTAACAAGGATTCGAATCTTTTAAACAGGTCTTACCATCATGGCCCGGCCTTAAAATGACCCGAAGGCTAGGTTTCACTCTCAAGCTTCTTATTAATATTTAACGCAGAACAATCCTAAATTGAGGTGTTAAATATGGATCTGAATCTAATTATGGAACTATCATCTTTGCTCTGCCTCAAAATATTGTGTGGCTAGGTCTCGTCCTTTTTAGATTTTGCCATTTTATATAAAGGTAGATCTTATAAAAGGAATGTCTGAATGAAAATTTAAAGTTAATTATTCCACTATAAAATTAAAAATACAGATGTGCCCTAGACGGGACTTGAAAAGAATAGTGTTGTCCTCGAAGGAACTGAAAGGTAAATATGTCCTTATGAGGACTAATAAGGAAATGATCTTCAGTAAAAGGAGTTTCTTCTTCATTTTATTTCTGAATGCTTTCTCCTTAGTTGCATGTTTCGCCCTAGCCGATGTACGAAGGTCAGCAAATCAAGGCTCCGGGTGTGGAGAATTCCTATTACGGCTTCTTCGCTTGGCGACGTATCCAATATATAAAAAGAAATTTGGAAGCAGAATTTCCAGATAAGGATTGAGAATATTCCTATGTTAAGTCTAGACTCAGAAGGTCAAGGTATGTGCTAATGTGTCATTGAGATTAAACACAAAAAGATAGTGTTTAATTCACTCAATGTTGGCTCTGATACCAACCTGTCACACCCCAAATTTCCACGTGTTACCGGTGGGCCCGGTAGGGGAGTAACGTGACGTGGTTGGCAACATCATAGTCAAACAACACAATATATAAATGCACAGCGGAAGCAAAAGGATAAATATATTACAATCCGTAATAGTGTAACATCAAAGTATTACAACGGAAGTAAAGGATCCACAGGCGGATCGCAAATAAAATAACATGGTTCAACAGACTTTAGGCATCTAAGCTTGCGAGACTCTTTATTGATGCTAGGAGTAGCCAGCCAATTCCAATTAGTACCTGCACTTAGCCTTTTTGGGAAAATACGTCAGTTTACACTGGTAAATACAATTAACCGACTCATTTTGAAAAGGGTTTAAGAAAATGATTGATTTGAATGCACATGGCACAAATAATATTTTATAACTTGGGATACTTATCTAATATATAAACTTGTACAGGATTTACATGTTTCTTATGCGTTCAGTAGCCCGGATCAAGCCGGGTTAAAGATTAATGGACACACCACTTTAATTATGAGACACTGACAGGTGTACGCCTACACCTGTGTGCTAAGGTCGTGGCCATTCCGTAGAATGATGCCAGGGATATCCGGGACAACGGTCATTAACCCCCAAAGGCTTTAAGTAAACAAAACAAATTCAACGGAGACATCTCAATAATTTAACCATAATAAGATTAAATATTCAACGCCCGACCAAGCGGTATTTTATATACCGTACCCCAAGCCCGTATAGGGAAATAAGTTAAAAGTATTTACATGAGCTAAATATAAATTCAATCCCAGCCGTATCAAATCAGCAAGTACATATAGCTTTTACTGGGCTCCTAAATCTGGAACGAAGGTTTTTAATAACCTATTAGAATCCTAACGGGTCTTTGAATTAAGCCTTGACTTAGACCGATTAGTTTTCAAAAGGAAGATACGGTTCAAACGCATGATAAGGCGAAGACCGGAATAGAATGTGATTTAGACCCGACAAGTTCGGAGACTTGTATAATATGGGTATATTATACACATTCTGGATTTTGAGATAAAACCGATAAGGTTTGACCCGTTTCGGCTAATTTATGTAAACTAGTTACATAAACCGAACCGAATGCGTATGAAGCGTAACGGGTAACCATAAGAGTCCTAAACAGGTTTCCTAAGTTAACATGTCTTAAATATATTGTGATATCAGTGGGATACCTTCCGTTATGCCCAAAACGAGTTTAATCTCATAAAAAGCCCCGTAGGGGTATTTTGGTCATTTTAAAGATTCTAAAAGGAGTTAATTACGTTTCTGTGAACCGGGTATGAATACATCAGTAAAATAGTTTATTTTAACAGGTTATAACATTTGGTTATAAGTCTTATATGTCAAAATAGTTTTAAATCCAAACTATGCGTATAATACGCGTATAAAGCCGTTTTAAGCGACGTACGGTTTAAAATAGTATTCTGAGTTTTCTGATCATTTAAACAAGTTCAAAACACTACATTTATTATTTAAAATCAGTAGCAATTGGATTGGTATCAAAAGGATTTGTAAAACTCATTTTATGGCCGAAAAGGTTATATTCGGTATTAACCGAATTAAGGCGATAATCCTAGCTTATGATCAGTTTAAAAATACTTAAAAATCTTCAAAAATCTCAAAATATTATATTACATCAGTGGGTAAAAGGTTTGGTGTCAAAAATGGTTTTAGATAGGCTTTACGCTAATGACGCCGTTAAATCGCTAAGAAGCGTCCTAATTACGTCATTGAGCATAACTCCTAATCTATAAGTCCAACTGATGTAAAAATTTACGAACATGCTTAATAATCAGTAACTAAGATTATTTTACTTTCATATCTTCAAAAATCTCGTTTTATAATCATAAGGGCATTACGGTCAATATTTAGGCGATTAACGGAAACATCGGACAATTAAGGATTCATGTGGTATAAACGCAGAGGGTTATACCAACATGTAACTAGGTCCTAAAGGAACTTTAAGGCATGTCTAAACCTATCCAAACCGGGTCAGAACTGAGGTCAAAGCAAAAGTCAAACTTTTGCGTCTTTCGGTTCCGAATCGGTTCATAACAGAAAATTGTCGAATCAAACAAGCGTAGACAAGTTTTTATAATTATTATCAGTTTATAAGAATGATAAAATAGGTTATACGCCATCTACATCGTTAATCATGCATTAAATCAAACATACCATTTCTGTTGACTTTTTCGGACAACATTTGACTCGACAAACGACCTAGTTCGGATTGGAATCAGTGGGTGCCCTTTTAAGGGTTTAAAGCCCACATGATTACCAACTTATAACAACTTTCGATTCGACAAAACTCTGGACCATTTGTGTTTTATCGTGAAGTTAAACCGTAGTTACGACGGTTTGATTTCTAGGCTATAAACTAAGCATAACTGAATTAGAGAAGATCAAGGGTACTTACACTTGTCTAATGGATGATTTGGAATGCTTGGAATCTGCTTGTATGCTCTAGAGATGATCAGGAAGTGAATGCAAGAGGAATGCAAAGAATGTGGTCTTTTATAAGAATTCAAACATCTTAGATCATCAACACCTAAGTCTAGGAGTGTTACCAAATGACCAACATGTGTCCTACAAGCTATAAACCACCTTAGACAAGCCCATAGAATCGAAACTTGCCATTTAAGTCGGTTAAAAGCACAACAGGCATCTGTCTGTTCATTTTTCGCATCTGGGCATTCCATACGCATCGTAGGGGTTTAAGCCCTGCGATGCGCATAACATCATACGGTGCGCAGCCATATCTGGCCTACGATGCGCAAGCCTACCATCAGGCTTCTTTTATTTGCAATTTGATCCCTGGTCCCCCGAAACATCGCTTTCATAGTATTTCTTGCATTTTAAGGCTTTGATATTAACATATAGGGGCTTTAATACTTATACCCACTTTGTCAAGTCCCCGGGTAACTTTGTGATCACCCGAAAAGCCCTAAATTTCAATGTTAACGATTCTAACCCTCGCATACGAATTTTATCACAACTTTCTCATACAGAAACGAAACTTGGTGAAATTTTTATGGTACATTCTAGTGAGCATATTTAATCGTTACAAGGCTTTGGGTTTGCTAAAAGGTCACTCAGAGGTATATCTTTAACATGTTGACACATTTAACCCCTGTAGTTTGTAATCTCTCACTTTCCTTCACAATTCTCTTTGTATGATCCATGATCCATTCGTTTAAGGTTATAAACATTATGTAGGGTTATTGTAAAGTATATTTATTCATTGTTGACACTTTGAACCCTTGTATTTACATAGTTTCATTGTTTGTCAACTTTAGTCCTTCAAGAACATTCTTTCGCACGTTCAAAGGTTATGACACGTGTCAAGACATTATAGGACGTAAATTTTCGAGGTGTTACACCTATAAAATAATAACAAGGGTGTTACAATTATCTTTCAATAATCCGATCTTGCGGGACTGTATCCCTGCTGAATCAGACCAATATGGTTGAGGGTAGCGTTGCCTTCAAAAGAGGGACATGCCACTATAACTAAGATAATTTCTTAGAAAAACCCAATGTAACACCTCGAAAATTCATGTCTAGTAAAATAAAGACACGTGTCATGTTTGCAAACGTGTTATAAAAACGGATCCAGATAAAGATGTACGGTAGGATTTAAAGACGTCGACATGTTAATTTATACCTCTGAGCGACCTATTAATAAATCCCTAACCATGATATATTTAATCAACATCTGAATTATGTATATAAATCTGGCTATCCTAAATAATAAATTGGTTACAACCTTAGACATGGATTCAATATGAATTTCTTGGTATTTCCGACATTAAAAACCTCCCACAAGAATACAAGTTGTGTAAGTGCATGGCTAGGCATGCAATGGCTGACTTCATGGTCCCCATACTGATTAAAAAGCACAAGAGTCGGAGATGTCATAGTTGCATGGTCACAGCCTGAAAGAAAACAAATTTTTGTCCTCTGGCGAAGTCTTACGGACCGTAAAGGTCTAACCTTACGGTCCGTAAGGGAGTCGTTACGGACCGTAAAGCTCCAAGTCATACGGTCCGTAAGACCTGCATCTGGGCGAATTTTTGGACAGCTGCATGTTAAAACGGTTGCACCGCCTTATTTGAGTGGTATTCGAAAATCAGGGGCTCTATAGGTGGTTTTTAGCATCTTAGGGACACCTGGGATGATCTTGCAACTCATGTAGACTATTTTGGCATGATCCAATGCATTTGGGTTCACTATATAAGAGAACTAAGTTTGCTACATTTTGGTCTTTCACTTGCAACTTCTTTCAAGCTAGTCTCTGGAGCTCCCCTGGTCAGCAACAAGTTTCCTAGTGGTCCCTAATCATACTTAGGACATTTGTAAGTGCCCTTAACCCTTCTAATTCAGTTTAGCTTAGTTAATTAGCTAAAAGTCAAACCGTCGTAATTAAGGTTTGACTTCGAGATTAATTAAAATTGGTTCAGTCAAATCTCGAATTAAAAGTACCTTTAAGTAGGTAATTATGTGGGTGATAAACCCTTAAAAGGGTACTCCCTGATTCCCACTCTAACTAGGTCAATTGTCGGGTCCAACTTGTTATTAAAAAGTCAACAGAATGCTTATTTTCAAATTAATGCATAATTAGCAATGTAGAACCCATACAACCTATTTTATCATTAATATAACTTGGTAATTAATGTAAGAACATGTCTAAACATGTTCAACCCGACAATTTTCAGTAGAGACCCGGTTCGGAACCGAAAGTCGCATAATTTGACTTTTGCTTTGACTTTCAGTTCTGACCCGTTTAAGCATGTTTTAGAAATTCCTTAGAGCTTTAATTGGACTAGGTTACACGCTACTATAACCCTCTGTGATTATACACCTTGGTTCATTAGTTATCCAATTAATATGCATGATTCCGTTAATTGCTTATATGTTGACTATTATGCCCTTTTCACCATAAAACGTGATTTTTAGAAATGTAAAAGAGTAGAAACCTTAGTTACTGATTTATAAACTTGTACCCAAAATTTGACATCAGTTTGAGGTGTAGATTGAGAGTTATACTCATTAGCGTAATTAGAAAGCTTTTTAGCGATTAAACGGAATAATTAGCATATAGCCTATTTAAACCCACTTTTTGATATCACACTTTTTACCCACTGATATAAAATAATATTTTGAGATTTTTAAAGATTTTTAATTAATTTTAGACTGAGCATAACTTAGAGTTATAAGCTTGATTCGGTAATTGTCGGTTTTGCCCTTTTGGGCTATAAAATGAGTTTTACATATCTTTTTGACCCCAAACCTTTTGCTACTGATTTTATATGATAAATAAATTATTTTAAACCTTCTAGAATAATAAAAATATCAGCTTTCTATATAGAACCCGGAAATGGCTCTTAATCACCTTTTTAAGCGTTTTTAACGCATAGTATGTACTAAAACTATTTTAAACATATAAGGGTTGATACCTACTGATATTTTAGGTAAATTAAAATATTTTAACAATAAGCAAAAGTTGTTTAACTCAGATTTCAGTTTTGACCTTTTAGCCTATGTGAAATTACCAAAATACCCCTAAGGTGCATAGTTTGGTTTTAAATGATAAATTTCACATATATCTAGTACCCTACTGTTATAACTTATTAAATTAAGTATATTTACTAAATAAATCAGACCTGTAACTCAGATTACTAATTAAACTCTTTTATAACCTTTTAAATGACCAAAATGCCCTTACGAGGCATAATTCGAGTTTAAATCCGTTTTGGGCATAATGGAAGACATCTTACTGATGTCACAACATATTTAAGTAATATTACTTAGGAAACTTGCATAGGACTCATTTGGTTACTCGTTACGCACTTTTCACGTTCGGATCGGCTTATGTAACTAGTTTGCATATATTAGCCGAAACGGGTCAAACCTTATCATCTTTGTCTCAAAATCCAGAATGTGTTTAGTTTACCCATATTATACAAGTCTTCAAACTCGTCGGGTCTAAATCACATTCTATTCCGGTCTTCGCTTATTCATGCGTTTGAACCGTATCTTCCTTTAAAACTAACCGGTCTAAGCTTAAGCTTAATTAAAGACCCGTTAGAAATCTAATAGGTTATTGTAAACCTTCATTCCAGAATAGGAGGCCCAGTAAAAGCTATCTGTACTTGCTGATTGATATACGGCTGGGAATAAATTTATATTTAGCTCAGGTAAATACTTTTAACTTATTTTCCCTATACGGGCTTGGGGTATGGTATATAAAATACCGCTTGGTCGGGCATTGAATCTTTAATCGAATAGAGGTTAAACCATTGATATGCTCCGTTTGGAAATGTTTTGTTTGCTTAAGCCTTTGGGGGGTTAATGACCATGTCCCGGATATCCTTGGCATCATTTTACGAAATGGCCACGACCTAAGCACGGGGTGTAGGCGTACACCCGTCAGTGCCAAAATAAATAATGTGGTGTGTCTATTGATCTTTAACCCGGCACAAACCGGGCTACTGAACGCATAAGAAACATGTAATCCTTTTACAAGATTATATTTAAATAATTATCCCAAGTTATAAAAAGTTTTTGTGCCACGTGCATTCAAATCAATTTTATTAAACTTTTCAAAATGAGTCAGTTAATTGTATTTAGCAGTGTAAACTGACGTATTTTCCCAAAAAAGGTTAAGTGCAGGTACTACTCGAACTAGGCTGGCTTTCTCCTAGCGTCCACAATAAGTCTTGCAAGCTTGGATGTCATTAAACTGTTGAATAATGTTTCCTCTTTATTTTGATCCGCCTGTGGATCTGTTTCGACTATTTGTGATACTTGATATTACAATTTATTAAAGTTGAAATGAATCTATCTTTTGCTTCTGCTGTGCATTTATATATTGTGTTGTTTGACTATGATGATATCAACTACGTCACGATACTCCCCACCGGGCCCACCGGTAATACGTGGAAATATCGGGGTGTGACACCCAAAGTGCGGAAATCATCAAAGGATACATAAAAGATGAGTCGGAACAAAATGATTCTTTCTTAATTATTTGTTTCCTTTATCATTTTAGTTTCTTACTTTAATTTTACTTGTTTAAAAACCTTTTCTCAAAATTTGGGTCGATTAGACATTGACGATAAACCGGTATTAAAAGCTCTTGTGTCCTTGGACGACCTCGGTATCTTATCATCACTGCACTACGCCAATGATGGGTGCACTTGCCCTAATGTGTTGTAGAGAGTGATACTTTCATATCGTGTTTTATAAATTTAAAGCTTGATAAAATAGTAAAAAGTACTAAAAAATACATTAAATATCTGTACACACTCGCACACACGTCAATTAGCGAATCCATCCTGCTTTTGATCTGGGTCACTGGTGTCGTCCTGCCTTGGACTCATCAGGAGAGAGACAACAACTCTTGACCAGTGGTGCGTTCGTCGCATAGACACGACTAGACACGTACACCTTCTTAATTTGTTGAGACTATCCCTGATAAAGTCCTGGACTAGCCAGTAAACCTAAGCTTTCAAGTACAACCCATAGCATAATGTCCTTCGAACATTTGGCCCGTGACACCAAGTTCTTTTCACCCCCACCCAACCTTCCATCATAAACAACCTTCCACCGCAACCATCTGGTCACAAGTCTAGAACTCGTCGGTAATCTTCCATAACAACCAACCTTCACTACCAATTCATCACTAGAATTCACCAACAACTAGATAACCCAACCCACATCCCCATGTGCCTCATCCCTTCAAATCCAAACGCAACCCTAAAACTGAAATTATTGTTCAGATTTGGATCTTTGTGTGTGGGTTTTTATCGGTGTGAGATATTGAAAGTGGTAGAAAACGGTAGGTTTTTGTCGGTGGAGATATCAAAGTAGGGTTCTCATCGGTGGAGATATCGCCACCATTTAGGTTTACGTGTGTTCAGTTTGGAGGATTTTGTGTTTCAAATCTGGTGAAAATGGTAGTAGCAAATGGTGATGATGCACGGTGGTTCAGGTGATGTGATGATGTTGGATTTTTATTTATTGTGGTGGGTGATGGTGGCGGCAGTTTGGTGTGGTGGTGGTGATGATGGTGGTTTTTTTTTTTTAAAGAAAAAAGAATGAATAAATTAAATATGTAAAAGGACGAAAATACCCTTGAATTAACTATTTTTTTTCAAATGACATTATAAAAAAATGCAAATGTTTGGAGACAAATGGGAAAAAAATATTTTTAAACTGAAGTGACAAATCTACCTAAACTATTAGAACTAAAATGACAAAAGTTCCCATATCCTTACATAGTAAAGTTGAGAATACTACTAAAATTGGCTCCACAACCCATTCTTTAAAACTAAACCTCATCTATACATTATTATACAGGAACCTTATCTCATTTCTTATATTTATAAAAGTCAGCGTTCATCTCTTATATTTTTCTTCTTTGTGAATGGAAGAGAGAGAAAGAATGGTAAAATTTGATTAAAAATATATTATATAATTGAATAAAGATAAACATAAGGAATTAGATGTGAGGGTTTATTTTAGAAAACTTTAAAATGACAAACTAAAAGTGTTTTTAGATAAATTATACGAATATAGATAAAAATTCCGATGTGAATGCTCTTCCCATCCTTCATCTCAACCCTCATTCTTTATTTTAAGGAAAAATGACAAATAAATACATAAATAAATACAAAACTCCTCTACATCCCATCCCCCAACCCCAACCCCAACCCCAACCCCAACCCCAACCCCAACCCCATCCTTATCCAGTTATCCCCCATATTTGTAAGGGAAAACAAATCGGTACTCCAGCCTTGTTTAACTATTTTTATAACTTTAAAATTGCCAAACCAGAGAGAGTAAAATGGCAATTTAGTCTTTATTATATTTACTAACTCATGTAAACTGTATAGCCTTATTTAGTTATTTTTATAACTTTAAAGGATATATTGTGTGGGGTTTTAGAAAATGTAATTTAAATATAAGAAATAATGGGTTTTAGTTAAATTATAAGGGTAGAGTAAAACACTAAAATGGTCTCTGAGTTTATTGTGTGGGGTTTTAGAAAATGTAATTTAAATATAAGAAATAATGGGTTTTAGTTAAATTATAAGGGTAGAGTAAAACACTAAAATGGTCTCTGAGTTTAGATCACTTTTATCACTTTAGTTTAAAAATGAAACTTTTTGTATTTGAGTCCCTGAGGTTTTATTTTTGTTGTTATTTCCATCCAAATCACTAACTCAGTTAAAATGTGTTGTTAAGTCATAGACGATTTTGACAATTCCCAAACATCAGGAGAATTTTGGCAATTTACCCATTTATTCATTTATTTTTTTAATTTTCTTTTTTATCTTTAATAAAAAACAAAAAAAAATTTAGAAATATCATATATATATATATACACACACAAACACACACATTTGTATATACACACTTATTTTTTATTTTCTTTTTTACCTTTAAATTACTAAATAATAAATTAACCCATAATATATATACATATACACACATTTATAATTACATATATACACACATTGATAAAGATTTATTGGGGCCAGGGGTAGCCCCGCCCACACTGATTTTTCGCTCGTAGTTATAATTTTCGTGAAAATTTCTGAATATTTGTTGTAGTGTAAAATATTGGATTTTTGAAGAGTTCGACGCCCACCGATTTGAATTTTGAGAGTCTGACCCCCACTAAGTTTTCGTTTAAGCTCCGCCATTGTGTACACACACCATACATTCTTTTTCTTCTATCGTTTTCTCTTCTCCACCTCCACCTCAATCACCACCACCACCACTGTCGCCGCCACAACCACCCCCCTCTATCTCGACACTCGTACCTCATCTTCCCTTGTCGACATGTCGTACCAAACATCAGTACCACCCGTCTCTACCGTCATACCAAACATCGGTAATTTATTCTTCTTCTTATTATTATTTAAACGTAAAAAAATACAAAATAAGTTTGTAAATATATAAATGTGTGTGTATATATTTTATTTATATTGTTTTTATTTTTTGTATTTAAAGATAATTATAATTTTTATAAAATTAAGAGTTAAATACATAGTTAGTCCCTATGGTTTGCACAAAATAACATACTTAGGTACTAACAGTTTAAAATCACCTTCTAGGGTATTAACTTTTCATTTTGTAACGTTTGGAGGTATTAACTTCTAGGGTATTAACATAGTTAGTCCCTGTGGTTTGCACAAAATAACATACTTAGGTACTAATAGAATGTGATTTTAATCCTACAAATAACGTTAATACCTCCAAACGTTACAAAATGAAAAGTTAATACCCTAGAATGTGATTTTAAACTATTAGTAGCTAAGTATGTTACTTTGTGCAAACCACAGGGACTAACTATGTAATTAACTCTAAAATTAAAAAGCAAAAGAATAAATGAGAAAGTGCCAAAATCATCTATGAGAGTTAACGATACATTTTAACTGAGTTTTCCATTTGGATGAAAATGACAACAAAAATGAAACCTTAGAGACCCAATTAAAAAGTTTCATTTTTGAAATGAAGTGTCAAAAGTGAGCTAAACTCATGTACAATTTTGACATTTTATTCTCTTTATAGTTTGAAAATAAGAGAGGCAAAATTTTGATATAAGTTTTTTAATATGGTTTTGATTATTGCTAGGGTTGTAATCGAGTTGCACCGAGCCTCGAGCTTAAACGAGGCGGCTCGGCTCAGCTTGTTTATTTTATCGAGTTGAAAAGTCAAGCTTGAGTTCGATTCGTTTTTTTTTACTTTCATAATTTTTTTACAAGTATTGATAACATAAGGAATTAATTAACATAACTTATTTATTATTTTTATTTTCTCTAATATTTTAAAAACAAAAAGACATATTAAAAATATTATATCTATTATTTTTTTATCTTATAAATATATATGTTACTTAGAAAATTAAGGTTATAATGTTAATACTTTATCGACTCTCACATATTTATATTTTTAGTTTTAGAAAATTAAGCTTATAATGTTAATACTTTAACCACTCTCACATATTTATATTTTTAGTTTTAACGAGGGCAAAAAATTAACCATACGAGTCGGTAAACCCCGAAGCTTATAGATTCCTTAACAGATACACAACGTATACATGCGTTGTCACACCCCGATATTTCCACATATTACCGGTGGGCCCGGCGGGGAGTATCGTGACGTAGTTGATATCATCATAGTCAATACACACAATATAATAGCACAGCGGAAGTCTGGGTGAATAAAATATTACAAACCATATTGTCTGAGTGTTCGAGTTTATGAATGTACAGACTGGAATGTAATAAGATCCACAGGCGGATCATAAATGTACAAAAGAAACAAAAATAACAGACTGCAGGCATCTTATGGATTTGCAAGATCCTCTATTGATACCCTATAGCTCCAGCCTATTTCGAGAGGTACCTGTCAAATCAGTCTTTAAGAAAATACGTCAGTTTACACTGGTAAATACAATTAACTGACTCTTTTGAAAATATTTAAGAAACTTGATTTAGGTGCACATGTCGTAAATCTTTTATAACTTGGGACAATTATTTAAATATAATCTTGTATACAGATTTATATGTTTGTCATACAATTGGGGCCGGTTGGAAGCCGGTCGTGATTAACCGACTCACCACTTATAGAACCCACAAAGGAGTTATCCCCAACATGTGGGTTTATATTTAGCATTTGCATCTGTCAGGTGTATGCCTACACCCCGTGCATAGGTCGTGGCCATTTTCAAATAAAATGAGCCGAGGATATCCAGGACACGGTCGTTAACCCCCAATGCTTATGTTATCAAACAAGAGAGATTAAAACGGGTTATGCAATTTATTAATCACAATCCGATTAAATGATTTCATACCCGACCAAGTGGTATTATTATAATACCATATTCCAAGCCCGTATAGGGAAAATAAGTTAAAGGTATTTACCTGATGCTAGCAGTAAAAATCTTAAAGCTTTTTGAAGGCACATTCTACTGGAAGCTATTTAATCTGTATAGAAGGTTTATTAACCTATTAGGATGCTAACGGGTCTTTAATTAAGTCAAAGACTTAGACCGGCTAGCTAGAAAGAAACCTTACGGTTATATACGCTAGATTAAGCGGAGACTGGAACAGAACGTGGTTTAGACCCGACAAGTTTGGATACTTGTATAATATGGGTAAACGAAACCTATTCTGGAAATTGAGAACTTAATGATAAGGTTTGACCCGTTTCGACTATTTTATGTAAACTAGTCACATAAGCCGATCCGAACGTGCAAACGCGTAACGGGTAACCAAATAAATTATATACATGTCTTAATCATTATTATGCTTAAAATATGTTAATACATCAGTAAGATGTTAACATATATGCCCAAAAAGTAATTTAAACCAAAATAAGTCCCATAAGGGCATTTTGGTAATTTTAATGCCCATAAAGGAGTTTAATTGTGCAACTGAGTTTCAGGTCTGATTAAATCAGTAAAAATGTGTATTTTTATAAGTTATAACAGTAGGATACTTTATATAAGTGAAAATTATCTTATATAACCAAACTATGTCCCGCAGGGGCATTTTGGTAATTTTACATAGGTTTTAAAGGTCAAAATAGACTTCTGAGTTTAAAAACTTTTACTTACTGTTTAATTATATAAATTAACTTAAAACATCAGTGGGTAATAAGTTTTATATGTCAAATATAGTTTTAACCCATACTAGGTGCTAAAAACGCTTAAAAGTCGGTTTAAAGGGGTTTTCGAGTTAGAATAGGAAATTTGAGTTTCTGATCAGTTTATAAAGTTCAAAATACTTTATTTATCATAAGGAATTAGTAGCAAAAGGTTTGACACTAAAAAGTTATGTAAAACTCATTTTAAGCATGAAAAGGGTAAGACCGACATTTACCGAAATCAAGCTATAATCCTATGTTATGCTCAGCCTAAAAATAATTAAAAATATTTAAAAATCCCAAAATATTATTTTACATCAGTAGGCAAGAAGTTTGGTGTTAAAAATCGGGTTTAGATAGGCTTCATACTAATTAAGCTATTTAATTATTAAAAAGTTCCTTAATTACGCTATTGAGCATAACTCCCATTCTAGACCTCCAATTGATGTCAAACCTTCGGGACATGTCTAAATATCAGTAGCAAAGGTTTTAGTTCAATCACATTGTTAAAATTCTCAGTTGTATGTCAAAAGGGCGTTTATGGCATTATTAAGCATAATTACGATTAAGTGCATATAATTCGAACCACTAGTCACCATACAATATAACTCCAGAGGGTTATACTACTAAGTAATGTGGTCCTAATGGAAGCTTAAAACATGGAAGAATTAAGCTTAAACGGGTCAGAACTGAAAGTCAAAGCAAAAGTCAAGCTTTTGCGACTTTCGGTTATAAACTGACCTTAGACTATTAATTGTCGGGTTAGGACTGATAAAACATGTTTTAATATTGATTACCAAGTCATTAGATTGTTAAAATGTAATTTAGAACCTCTGATTTATTAATTAGAATCATTTTTGTAAATTCTGTCCAGTTTGACTTTTTGTCAAACTACTTTGACCCGACAATTGACCAGTCAAACGAGATAATTAGGAGGTGCCCTTTTAAGGGTTAATCACCTACACTAATGTGGTCTTATAACCACTTTCAATTTGATCAGTGGTTAAGCCACATGTAATTTAAACGAAAGTCAAACTAATTTTACGATAAGTTTGACTTTAGAGTAATTAAGCTAAATTAAACAACTAAACAAGTAATTAGAGGCTTACTTAAGGTCCTAGCAAACTTTTCTACACTTCAAAGTCTTCCCCTTGTCCTTAGCAAGCTCCAGATGTTGTTGTGTAGCAATTGTTGCAAATGTGTGTCAAGAACACATGAACTAGCTCTCTTATATAGCAAATTCCTTGAAGCTAGATCACTTCCAGGTGTAATTGGAGGCTCTAAGATCGACCCAGGTGTCTAGGCTACTGAATTAAACCGACTTACAGGTCCCTAGGTCGATACAAACTAGACTAAGGCGGTTTGGAGAGTTGACCCGCACCTGGCATTCACATTCTGTTAACTGAAGACCGTCGCGTAGCGCGACGGTAATGAGTCCAATGGTCGCGCTACGCGACCACCCATGTTACCAGCTCAACAAGTTTCGATGTTTACACATTCAGCCCCTGCACCTTTTTAATCCTTGTAACTTTAATTTTTGACAACCAAGGCCCTTGTAGTTAATTTCTTGGAGCCCAAGGATGTACAAACAAACCTCGTTAGGCTTGGGTTTGTTAAATATCACTATGAAAGCAAGTTTCATCAAGTTGACACTTTTGGCCCAAAGTCTTGAAATCATGCTTAACGATATCGAAACCACGTGAAATTTATACCACTTATTCTTAAGAGTATATTTGAATATTTCGAAGCCTCGGTTTCGTTAAAAGGTCACTCAGAGGTCAGAATGGACATGTTGACACGTTTAACCCTTGTAATTTAATAATCGTCCGATTATTTTCATACATGGCTTCTTATATCCGATCAATCACTCGTATAAGAATATATTCATCATGTAAGGTCATTCAGAGGCACAAGTTTGGCATATTGAGACTTTCAGTCCCTGTGGTTTCATAGTTTCACTGTTCGACAACTTTGGTCCTTCAAACTCAATCTTTCTCATGTTTAGAGTTTAGGACACGTGTCTATACATAATTGGACACGTTTTTACGTGGTGTTACATCCTCACCCCCTTAAAAGAATTCTCGAACCCGAGATTTACTGAAATAAATAAGGGTATTTCTGTTTCATAGTGGACTCGACTTCCCACGTATACTCGGGACCTCTACGGGCTTCCCATTTGACCTTTACTATAGGTACATGCTTTCTTCGGAGCTTTTTAACCTGTCGATCCTCGATCGATATAGGTCTTTCAACAAATCTTAAGCTTTCATCAATCTGTACCTCTTTATGGGACATAGCTAGCGATTCATCAGCTAGGCATTTCTTGAGATTACAAATGTGAAACACATTATGAATCCCACTTAGCTCCTCAGGCAAGTTCAGCTTATAAGCTACACTACCGACACATTCGATAATCTCGAATGGTCCAATATACCTAGGGCTCAACTTACCCTTCTTACCAAAACGCATCACACCTTTCCAGGGTGATACTTTCAGTAGAACTTTATCGCTTATTTCAAATTTTAGGGACCTTCGCTTCCCATTAGCATAGCTTTTCTGCCTATCCCTGGCAGCTTTTAAGCGATCACGAATCTGGACAATTTTGTCCATTGTTTCAAGGACTATATCAGGTCCTGACAACTGAGCTTCTCCTACTTCTGCCCAACAGACAGGCGTTCTGCATTTCCTACCATATAATGCCTCAAAAGGCGCAGCCTGAATGCTTGTATGGTAGCTATTATTATAGGAGAACTCGATCAAGGGTAGATGGTCATCCCAACTACCTCCTAAATCAATGACACATGCTCGCAGCATGTCTTCCAATGTTTGAATTGTACGCTCACTCTGTCCATCCGTCTGTGGATGATAAGCAGTACTGAAATTCAAACGCGTGCCCAAGGATTGTTGGAAACTTTTCCAAAAATGTGAGGTGTATCTAGTATCTCTATCCGAGATAATAGCTACTGGTACTCCATGTAGAGCTACGATCTTATCTACATATAATTGGGCTAATTTATCGGAGCTATAAGTCACCTTGATGGGTAAGAAATGTGCTGACTTAGTCAGTCTATCAACAATAACCCATATGGTATCATTTCCGTGCCTTGTTTTAGGTAACTTGGTTATGAAATCCATAGTTACCATCTCCCACTTCCATGTGGGGAGTTCTGGTTGTTGAAGCAGACCCGATGGTTTTTGATGTTCAGCTTTAATCTGAGCACAAGTCAAGCACTTAGCTACATAGGTGGCAATAGATTTCTTCAGACCTATCCACCAATAGTTAGCTTTCAAATCATGGTACATTTTGTCACCTCCCGGGTGAACTGAGTATTTGGAGTTGTGAGCTTCCTGGAAGATTACCTCTCGAAGTCCTCCATGGATAGGAACCCAAATTCTTCCATTCATTCTGAGGATTCCATCCTTTCCAGGTGTTAACTGTTCAGCAGTTATACCTAATTTTTCATTTGGGAGATTATCCTCCAAAACGGCATCCTTCGGTGCAGCTAATAGTCTTTCATTCAGACTATTCTTCAACTCAATGCTCTGGGCATTGATCCTAATTGGTTTAACTCTTTCCTTTCGGCTTAGAGCATCTGCGACCACATTCGCTTTACCAGGATGGTAGCGAATTTCGCAATCATAGTCATTTAAGGTTTCCATCCAACGGCGCTGTCTCATATTGAGCTCTTTTTGATTGAATAAATGTTGGAGACTTTTGTGATCCGAGTAGATCACACATTTAGTTCCATATAAATAATGTCTCCACAACTTAAGTGCGAATACAACGGCACCCAACTCCAAATCGTGGGTGGTGTAATTTTTCTCATGCACTTTTAGTTGTCGTGATGCATAGGCAATCACCTTGCCTCGCTGCATGAGCACACAACCCATACCGGTGTGTGAAGCATCATAGTATACAACAAACTCTTCAATTCCATCAGGTAAGGTTAGCACCGGAGCATTGCTCAATTTCTCCTTAAGAATCTCAAAGGATTCTTGTTGTTTCGGACCCCAATCAAATTTAACTTTCTTACGGGTCAAAGAAGTTAATGGAGCTGCTATTCTTGAGAAATTTTCAATGAATCTTCTATAATATCCAGCTAAACCCAGAAAGCTACGAATTTCGGTTGGAGTCTTGGGTGCTTCCCAATTCATTACCGCTTCTACCTTAGCGGGATCTACTTGGATACCTCGCTCATTAACAACATGTCCAAGAATTTGGACTTCGCGAAGCCAGAATTCGCATTTGGAGAATTTAGCATACAACTTCTCATGTTGAAGCAATCCTAAGATACATCGAAGATGCTTCTCATGATCAACTTGGTTACGAGAATAGATAAGTATGTCATCTATGAAGACGATGACAAACTTATCTAAGTATGGTTTGCAGACTCTATTCATGAGGTCCATGAATGCTGCTGGAGCATTAGTGAGCCCAAAAGGCATCACTAAAAACTCAAAATGTCCATACCTCGTCCTGAAAGCCGTCTTAGGTACATCTTCAGTTCTTACTTTAAGTTGATGATACCCAGATCTCAAATCAATCTTTGAGAAATAACTCGCCCCTTGGAGCTGATCAAATAAATCATCGATCCTAGGTAAAGGATAATGATTCTTGATCGTTACTTTGTTTAGTTCTCGATAATCAATGCATAGACGCATTGATCCGTCCTTCTTTTTCACAAATAATATTGGAGCTCCCCAGGGTGAAGAACTAGGTTGTATAAAGCCCTTTTCCAATAAATCATCTAACTGAGTCCTTTGTTCCTTCATTTCAGTAGGTGCTAGGCAATAAGGAGCTCGTGCAATAGGTGCAGCTCCTGGGAGAATGTCTATCCTGAACTCTACTTGCCTCTCAGGAGGTAACCCAGGTAATTCGCCAGGAAAGACATCAGGATATTCAGAGATAATCGGAATATCTTCAATTTTAGGCTTCGGTTCATTCACAGTCACTTGTGCCATGTAAATGACACATCCACTTTTCATACATTGCGACAACTTGAGAATAGACACATTGCTAGGCAATCCATAATGTGTATCTCCTTGAATAGTGATGGATTCGCCAGAAGGGGTTTTGATAATAATTAGCTTTTTATCACAGGCAATTTGGGCTTGGTTATACGACAACCAATCCATGCCTAAAACTATATCAAACCCAGCCAATTTCATTGGCAGGAGAGAAAGCGGAATCGAATGATTCTTGATGGATATAGAGCATCCATCAAGAAGAGTTGAAGCTGTTTCTAAGGTACCGTCGGCAAGCTCTACCTCATATTTTATGTCTAGAGTCTTAATAGGCAAATTCAACAACTTACAGAACTTATGGTCTACGAAGGATTTATCAGCACCGAAATCAAATAAGACTCTAGCATAATTATTATTGATGAGGAAGGTACCTGTTATGACGTTCTCGTCATTCACCGCTTCCCTTGCTTGCATCTGAAAAACTCTTGCATTGTTTTTCTTTGCCTCCTCGGGCTTCTTGGCATTCTTGGGGCAATTGGTTTTAATGTGCCCCTTTTCATTGCAACCATAGCAGGTTGCATCCTTTATATTTCGGCACTCAACAGACTTGTGCCCCTTTCTTTTACAGATCCCACATGGTTTGGCCTGTGGGTCTTGGTTGCATTTCCCAAAATGCCTTTTGTTACAAGTCTTACATCTGGGCTTGTCACTTGACTGCCCCTTTTTGGAACCAGAGTTCCCTTTGCCCTTTTTGTTCGACTGAGGAGACTTGTCTTCCTCTCTTTTCCTCTTCCCTTCATCGGTTGCCCTCTTCGCCTTACTCCTTACAACATCCAAAGTGAGGGATAAGGATAGATCCACAGCGGATCTATAAGTGGTCGGCTTTGAAGCCTTAACATTCCCTTTTACTTCGGGGGCCAAACCACCGATGAAACGCGCAATGCGTTTGGGCTCAGGAGTGACTAGATATGGCACAAGCCTTGACATTGAATTGAAACTAGTCACATAGGATCTACAATCCAGATCCTTCATCACTAAGGTGAGGAAATCTGATTCAATCCTCTCAACCTCGTGTTGAGGGCAGTAAGTGTCCTTTACAAGATCTACAAACTTCTCCCAAGAAAGATTATATAAGTGAACCTTTCCTGTAGACTGTACTAGAGCTTTCCACCATGTGAGGGCATCTCCCTTGAAGGATTGTGATACAAACATAACTACATCCTCTTTGGCACATCCGCTTATGTCTATTACAGTCTCCATCTCATCTAACCATTTCATGCAATCAATCGCTCCCTTTTCTCCAGTAAAATCCCTAGGCTTACAGGAGACAAAGTACTTGTAGGTACAACCCTTGGTGTACCTAGGAGTTGGCTTGAGGACTACCTGCCTCTTGGGTTCACTACCCTGGTTAGATGAGTGCTGAGACTCACTCTTCTTATTAGTGTGAGGTTGAGATTGGGATTTTGAATGAGTTTGAGACCTAACAATACTAGGTTCTTTAAACTTAGCATCTACCGCTTGAGAAACTGCTGTGGTGATCATTGCCTGCAGTTCGGCACCAGTGATATTAATCCTGGTATTGTTGCCTTCTGTAGGATGACTGTTTGCTTCATCCGAGCCAGCCATTTCTGATTACTATATCAAACAATAATGATACATTTAAATTATGTAATAAATCATCATACTGATGATTAGTTGATCATGGTATTATTAAACCATATAGACCATAAAAATAATAATACTCAAAGAGATAATTATACAAAGTTCGTCTCGAAGGACATTTAAATAGCTTAAAAAGCTTGTCACAGAGACGATTGAAATATAATCAACGATCCTTTGGATCAGTGATCATTTAAGGGTCGAACAAAGTTCATCGCCTTTTTGACAAGAAGTTTATAAGTAGAACTTTCATTGTCATTATTACACCTTTGCTTATAAGCATACATCTCTAATGGATGTTGTGGTGTATACATCATATTGATGTTTACTAGCCATGATTCGTATTGATCATTCGGGCTATACATAAGTGACTTGGAAAACTCAAGCATATTTAGGAAACTTGTGTGGTTTCTCGTACCGCACAGCTAGGAATGTTAACATGTTTTTCAGATGTTAACAGAGAGTCCTTATCTTAAAAAGGTTATACCATCATAGCCCTTTAATATTTTGGCTAGGTTATACCTCTAAGAGTTTCTTAGGCTGATTTGAAATAAAGTAGCATGATATAGTAAAATACATCTTTAAAATCAAAACAACTTCATTAAAATCACGAAACGATTACAACGTTGCCCGAAAAGGGACTTGAGAAAACATCACAAATTACCCACGCAGGGGTTACTGAAAATATTGCCCTCGCAGGGGCTACTGAAAACATTGCCCACGCAGGGGCTACTAAAACGGAAATAAGTCCACGCAGGGACTTGGTACATGAAAAACAAAACACACGTCCTCGCAGGGACTTTATTTTATGACAAACAAAACAAAACAACCCAACATCACCCTATTTGTTCTTTCCCTTAAGAAGGCCCATAAGACCTTTGACAAAACCGTTGTGCTTCTTCTTGTTTTCATGAGCCACATGCTCAACCCTGTCTAACGTCTCTAAGATCTCTTGAGTTTGTTGTTGCTGAACCGGAGGAGGTTGTTGGTATGACGGGTATTGAAAATCCTGAGCTGGGTATCCAGTGGGATACACTGGAGGGTAAGAAGAAGGGTAAAGATGATGGTATTGTGCAGCTGTAAAATACGGGTCGTGAGTTCCATAATCAGATGGATAACCAGATGGGTTATACCCGGATGATCCTGGGTATGTTGGGATCGGGTTGTCAAAACCCAACGGTGGCTGTAGTGGTGCGTGTGAAACCGGCGGAAGGTTAGCTTCCGTCACCGTGCGTGATGATTCACCCAACTGAGGATCTTCTGGGATAGGAGGATACGAACTTGAGCCACGAGGAGATGCAAACCGTGGTCCCCCATGTACGGACATCCTAGCATTCCTCCTTTGCCTTGGAGGCGCGGGAGGTTGTTGAGGTGGATCCTCAACTGGCAAGGGTGGTGGGGTGACAGCTCAAAGTTGTGGTTCAATCAAAGGAGAGTTATGGTATGATGGGGTAAAGTACCAGTCATATTGAGCCATCTTTTCTTGATATGAGTCAGGCCCATTGTACGGTGATCCCTGAAATGGGGAACCGCTTGAAATACTTATTGGGTGGCCTGGTGTTCCTGTTTGCAAATCCGGGTCCGGGTCATCATCCATCTCCATTTCCTGAGAAAAGTGATCCTCAGGTCCCAAAGGGTTGTAGCCCAGAAAGTCATTAACATAAGCGTTGGGATTAAATTGTGAAGGTGAGTAGGTGGAATCTGAATGATGAAAAGGATGGGATTGAAAAGAGTGGTGTGATTGGTTTGAATGATGAGTTCCTTGCGAAAGAGGGGAATGATGGGGTTCGATAGGAACGGGAAAATCAAAGTAATGAGGATCGATTGGTGAAGACCCCAGCGAGATAGAATGTCTTGCTGGTTCATAGCTATGGCTCCAATTGTCTCTTGAGTCAGAATCTGAAAGGGAGTCGGATGGTGTACGCCTGTGGGAGGGTCCCGTGCTGCTAGACGGTCCTCCACGCATGGGTCCTTTGCCTCGTCCTCTAATTCTAGGTGGCATTTTCTTCCAAATATTAATACCTGTCAAAACAAGTAATTATAATAAAACAATAAAAGGAAGGTTAAGAGTAAAATCCTAGGTCACTTGCCTGGACTCGAGAGTCTAAGGAATGTGCTTATTGTGTCATTGAGATTAAACACAAAAGGCTAGTGTTTAATTCACTCAATGTTGGCTCTGATACCAACCTATCACACCCCGATATTTCCACATATTACCGGTGGGCCCGGCGGGGAGTATCGTGACGTAGTTGATATCGTCATAGTCAATACACACAATACAATAGCACAGCGGAAGTCTGGGTGAATAAAATATTACAAACCATATTGTCTGAGTGTTCGAGTTTATGAATGTACAGACTGGAATGTAATAAGATCCACAGGCGGATCATAAATGTACAAAAGAAACAAAACTAACAGACTGCAGGCATCTTATGGATTTGCAAGATCCTCTATTGATACCCTATAGCTCCAGCCTATTTCGAGAGGTACCTGTCAAATCAGTCTTTAAGAAAATACGTCAGTTTACACTGGTAAATACAATTAACTGACTCTTTTGAAAATATTTAAGAAAATTGATTTAGGTGCACATGGCGTAAATCTTTTATAACTTGGGACAATTATTTAAATATAATCTTGTATACAGATTTATATGTTTGTCATACAATTGGGGCCGGTTGGAAGCCGGTCGTGATTAACCGACTCACCACTTATAGAACCCACAAAGGAGTTATCCCCAACATGTGGGTTTATATTTAGCATTTGCATCTGTCAAGTGTATGCCTACACCCCGTGCATAGGTCGTGGCCATTTTCAAATACAATGAGCCGAGGATATCCAGGACACGGTCGTTAACCCCCAATGCTTATGTTATCAAACAAGAGAGATTAAAACGGGTTATGCAATTTATTAATCACAATCCGATTAAATGATTTCATACACGACCAAGTGGTATTATTATAATACCATATCCCAAGCCCGTATAGGGAAAATAAGTTAAAGGTATTTACCTGATGCTAGCAGTAAAAATCTTAAAGCTTTTTGAAGGCACATTCTACTGGAAGCTATTTAATCTATATAGAAGGTTTATTAACCTATTAGGATGCTAACGGGTCTTTAATTAAGTCAAAGACTTAGACCGGCTAGCTAGAAAGAAACCTTACGGTTCTATACGCTAGATTAAGCGGAGACTGGAACAGAACGTGGTTTAGACCTGACAAGTTTGGATACTTGTATAATATGGGTAAACGAAACCTATTATGGAAATTGAGAACTTAATGATAAGGTTTGACCCGTTTCGACTATTTTATGTAAACTAGTCACATAAGCCGATCCGAACGTGCAAACGCGTAACGGGTAACCAAATAAATTATATACAGGTCTTAATCATTATTATGATTAAAATATGTTAATACATCAGTAAGATGTTAACATATATGCCCAAAAAGTAATTTAAACCAAAATAAGTCCCATAAGGGCATTTTGATAATTTTAATGCCCATAAAGGAGTTTAATTGTGCAACTGAGTTTCAGGTCTGATTAAATCAGTAAAAATGTGTATTTTTATAAGTTATAACAGTAGGATACTTTATATAAGTGAAAATTATCTTATATAACCAAACTATGTCCCGCAGGGGCATTTTGGTAATTTTACATAGGCTTTAAAGGTCAAAATAGACTTCTGAGTTTAAAAACTTTTACTTACTGTTTAATTTTATAAATTAACTTAAAACATCAGTGGGTAATAAGTTTTATATGTCAAATATAGTTTTAACCCATACTAGGTGCTAAAATCGCTTAAAAGTCGGTTTAAAGGGGTTTTCGGGTTAGAATAGGAAATCTGAGTTTCTGATCAGTTTATAAAGTTCAAAATACTTTATTTATCATAAGGAATTAGTAGCAAAAGGTTTGACACTAAAAAGTTATGTAAAACTTATTTTATGCATGAAAAGGGTAAGACCGACATGTACCGAAATCAAGCTATAATCCTATGTTATGCTCAGCCTAAAAATAATTAAAAATCTTTAAAAATCCCAAAATATTATTTTACATCAGTAGGCAAGAAGTTTGGTGTTAAAAATCGGGTTTAGATAGGCTTCATACTAATTAAGCTATTTAATTATTAAAAAGTTCCTTAATTACGCTATTGAGCATAACTCCCATTCTAGACCTCCAATTGATGTCAAACCTTCGGGACATGTCTAAATATCAGTAGCAAAAGTTTTAGTTCAATCACATTGTTAAAATTCTCAGTTGTATGTCAAAAGGGCGTTTATGGCATTATTAAGCATAATTACGATTAAGTGCATATAATTCGAACCACTAGTCACCATACAATATAACTCTAGAGGGTTATACTACTAAGTAATGTGGTCCTAATGGAAGCTTAAAACATGGAAGAATTAAGCTTAAACGGGTCAGAACTGAAAGTCAAAGCAAAAGTCAAGCTTTTGCGACTTTCGGTTATAATCTGACCTTAGACTATTAATTGTCGGGTTAGGACTGATAAAACATGTTTTAATATTGATTACCAAGTCATTAGATTGTTAAAATGTAATTTAGAACCTCTGATTTATTAATTAGAATCATTTTTGTAAATTCTGTCCAGTTTGACTTTTTGTCAAACTACTTTGACCCGACAATTGACCAGTCAAACGAGATAATTAGGAGGTGCCCTTTTAAGGGTTAATCACCTACACTAATGTGGTCTTATAACCACTTTCAATTTGATCAGTGGTTAAGCCACATGTAATTTAAACGAAAGTCAAACTAATTTTACGATAAGTTTGACTTTAGAGTAATTAAGCTAAATTAAACAACTAAACAAGTAATTAGAGGCTTACTTAAGGTCCTAGCAAACTTTTCTACACTTCAAAGTCTTCCCCTTGTCCTTAGCAAGCTCCAGATGTTGTTGTGTAGCAATTGTTGCAAATGTGTGTCAAGAACACATGAACTAGCTCTCTTATATAGCAAATTCCTTGAAGCTAGATCACTTCCAGGTGTAATTGGAGGCTCTAAGATCGACCCAGGTGTCTAGGCTACTGAATTAAACCGACTTACAGGTCCCTAGGTCGATACAAACTAGACTAAGGCGGTTTGGAGAGTTGACCCGCACCTGGCATTCACATTCTGTTAACTGAAGACCGTCGCGTAGCGCGACGGTAATGAGTCCAATGGTCGCGCTACGCGACCACCCATGTTACCAGCTCAACAAGTTTCGATGTTTACACATTCAGCCCCTGCACCTTTTTAATCCTTGTAACTTTAATTTTTGACAACCAAGGCCCTTGTAGTTAATTTCTTGGAGCCCAAGGATGTACAAACAAACCTCGTTAGGCTTGGGTTTGTTAAATATCACTATGAAAGCAAGTTTCATCAAGTTGACACTTTTGGCCCAAAGTCTTGAAATCATGCTTAACGATATCGAAACCACGTGAAATTTATACCACTTATTCTTAAGAGTATATTTGAATATTTCGAAGCCTCGGTTTCGTTAAAAGGTCACTCAGAGGTCAGAATGGACATGTTGACACGTTTAACCCTTGTAATTTAATAATCGTCCGATTATTTTCATACATGGCTTCTTATATCCGATCAATCACTCGTATAAGAATATATTCATCATGTAAGGTCATTCAGAGGCACAAGTTTGGCATATTGAGACTTTCAGTCCCTGTGGTTTCATAGTTTCACTGTTCGACAACTTTGGTCCTTCAAACTCAATCTTTCTCATGTTTAGAGTTTAGGACACGTGTCTATACATAATTGGACACGTTTTTACGTGGTGTTACATCCTCACCCCCTTAAAAGAAATCTCGACCCCGAGATTTACTGAAATAAATAAGGGTATTTCTGTATCATAGTGGACTCGACTTCCCACGTATACTCGGGACCTCTACGGGATTCCCATTTGACCTTTACTATAGGTACATGCTTTCTTCGGAGCTTTTTAACCTGTCGATCCTCGATCGATATAGGTCTTTCAACAAATTTTAAGCTTTCATCAATCTGTACCTCTTTATGGGACATAGCTAGCGATTCATCAGCTAGGCATTTCTTGAGATTACAAATGTGAAACACATTATGAATCCCACTTAGCTCCTCAGGCAAGTTCAGCTTATAAGCTACACTACCGACACATTCGATAATCTCGAATGGTCCAATATACCTAAGGCTCAACTTACCCTTCTTACCAAAACGCATCACACCTTTCCAGGGTGATACTTTCAGTAGAACTTTATCGCTTATTTCAAATTTTAGGGACCTTCGCTTCCCATTAGCATAGCTTTTCTGCCTATCCCTGGCAGCTTTTAAGCGATCACGAATCTGGACAATTTTGTCCATTGTTTCAAGGACTATATCAGGTCCTGACAACTGAGCTTCTCCTACTTCTGCCCAACAGACAGGCGTTCTGCATTTCCTACCATATAATGCCTCAAAAGGCGCAGCCTGAATGCTTGTATGGTAGCTATTATTATAGGAGAACTCGATCAAGGGTAGATGGTCATCCCAACTACCTCCTAAATCAATGACACATGCTCGCAGCATGTCTTCCAATGTTTGAATTGTACGCTCACTCTGTCCATCCGTCTGTGGATGATAAGCAGTACTGAAATTCAAACGCGTGCCCAAGGATTGTTGGAAACTTTTCCAAAAATGTGAGGTGTATCTAGTATCTCTATCCGAGATAATAGCTACTGGTACTCCATGTAGAGCTACGATCTTATCTACATATAATTGGGCTAATTTATCGGAGCTATAAGTCACCTTGATGGGTAAGAAATGTGCTGACTTAGTCAGTCTATCAACAATAACCCATATGGTATCATTTCCGTGCCTTGTTTTAGGTAACTTGGTTATGAAATCCATAGTTACCATCTCCCACTTCCATGTGGGGAGTTCTGGTTGTTGAAGCAGACCCGATGGTTTTTGATGTTCAGCTTTAATCTGAGCACAAGTCAAGCACTTAGCTACATAGGTGGCAATAGATTTCTTCAGACCTATCCACCAATAGTTAGCTTTCAAATCATGGTACATTTTGTCACCTCCCGGGTGAACTGAGTATTTGGAGTTGTGAGCTTCCTGGAAGATTACCTCTCGAAGTCCTCCATGGATAGGAACCCAAATTCTTCCATTCATTCTGAGGATTCCATCCTTTCCAGGTGTTAACTGTTCAGCAGTTATACCTAATTTTTCATTTGGGAGATTATCCTCCAAAACGGCATCCTTCTGTGCAGCTAATAGTCTTTCATTCAGACTATTCTTCAACTCAATGCTCTGGGCATTGATCCTAATTGGTTTAACTCTTTCCTTTCGGCTTAGAGCATCTGCGACCACATTCGCTTTACCAGGATGGTAGCGAATTTCGCAATCATAGTCATTTAAGGTTTCCATCCAACGGCGCTGTCTCATATTGAGCTCTTTTTTATTGAATAAATGTTGGAGACTTTTGTGATCCGAGTAGATCACACATTTAGTTCCATATAAATAATGTCTCCACAACTTAAGTGCGAATACAACGGCACCCAACTCCAAATCGTGGGTGGTGTAATTTTTCTCATGCACTTTTAGTTGTCGTGATGCATAGGCAATCACCTTGCCTCGCTGCATGAGCACACAACCCATACCGGTGTGTGAAGCATCATAGTATACAACAAACTCTTCAATTCCATCAGGTAAGGTTAGCACCGGAGCATTGCTCAATTTCTCCTTAAGAATCTCAAAGGATTCTTGTTGTTTCGGACCCCAATCAAATTTAACTTTCTTACGGGTCAAAGAAGTTAATGGAGCTGCTATTCTTGAGAAATTTTCAATGAATCTTCTATAATATCCAGCTAAACCCAGAAAGCTACGAATTTCGGTTGGAGTCTTGGGTGCTTCCCAATTCATTACCGCTTCTACCTTAGCGGGATCTACTTGGATACCTCGCTCATTAACAACATGTCCAAGAATTTGGACTTCGCGAAGCCAGAATTCGCATTTGGAGAATTTAGCATACAACTTCTCATGTTGAAGCAATCCTAAGATACATCGAAGATGCTTCTCATGATCAACTTGGTTACGAGAATAGATAAGTATGTCATCTATGAAGACGATGACAAACTTATCTAAGTATGGTTTGCAGACTCTATTCATGAGGTCCATGAATGCTGCTGGAGCATTAGTGAGCCCAAAAGGCATCACTAAAAACTCAAAATGTCCATACCTCGTCCTGAAAGCCGTCTTAGGTACATCTTCAGTTCTTACTTTAAGTTGATGATACCCAGATCTCAAATCAATCTTTGAGAAATAACTCGCCCCTTGGAGCTGATCAAATAAATCATCGATCCTGGGTAAAGGATAACGATTCTTGATCGTTACTTTGTTTAGTTCTCGATAATCAATGCATAGACGCATTGATCCGTCCTTCTTTTTCACAAATAATATTGGAGCTCCCCAGGGTGAAGAACTAGGTTGTATAAAGCCCTTTTCCAATAAATCATCTAACTGAGTCCTAAGTTCCTTCATTTCAGTAGGTGCTAGGCAATAAGGAGCTCGTGCAATAGGTGCAGCTCCTGGGAGAATGTCTATCCTGAACTCTACTTGCCTCTCAGGAGGTAACCCAGGTAATTCGCCAGGAAAGACATCAGGATATTCAGAGATAATCGGAATATCTTCAATTTTAGGCTTCGGTTCATTCACAGTCACTTGTGCCATGTAAATGACACATCCACTTTTCATACATTGCGACAACTTGAGAATAGACACATTGCTAGGCAATCCATAATGTGTATCTCCTTGAATAGTGATGGATTCGCCAGAAGGGGTTTTGATAATAATTAGCTTTTTATCACAGGCAATTTGGGCTTGGTTATACGACAACCAATCCATGCCTAAAACTATATCAAACCCAGCCAATTTCATTGGCAGGAGAGAAAGCGGAATCGAATGATTCTTGATGGATATAGAGCATCCATCAAGAAGAGTTGAAGCTGTTTCTAAGGTACCGTCGGCAAGCTCTACCTCATATTTTATGTCTAGAGTCTTAATAGGCAAATTCAACAACTTACATAACTTATGGTCTACGAAGGATTTATCAGCACCGAAATCAAATAAGACTCTAGCATAATTATTATTGATGAGGAAGGTACCTGTTATGACGTTCTCGTCATTCACCGCTTCCCTTGCTTGCATCTGAAAAACTCTTGCATTGTTTTTCTTTGCCTCCTCGGGCTTCTTGGCATTCTTGGGGCAATTGGTTTTAATGTGCCCCTTTTCATTGCAACCATAGCAGGTTGCATCCTTTATATTTCGGCACTCAACAGACCTGTGCCCCTTTCTTTTACAGATCCCACATGGTTTGGCCTGTGGGTCTTGGTTGCATTTCCCAAAATGCCTTTTGTTACAAGTCTTACATCTGGGCTTGTCACTTGACTGCCCCTTTTTGGAACCAGAGTTCCCTTTGCCCTTTTTGTTCGACTGAGGAGACTTGTCTTCCTCTCTTTTCCTCTTCCCTTCATCGATTGCCCTCTTCGCCTTACTCCTTACAACATCCAAAGTGAGGGATAAGGATAGATCCACAGCAGATCTATAAGTGGTCGGCTTTGAAGCCTTAACATTCCCTTTTACTTCGGGGGCCAAACCACCGATGAAACGCGCAATGCGTTTGGGCTCAGGAGTGACTAGATATGGCACAAGCCTTGACATTGAATTGAAACTAGTCACATAGGATCTACAATCCAGATCCTTCATCACTAAGGTGAGGAAATCTGATTCAATCCTCTCAACCTCGTGTTGAGGGCAGTAAGTGTCCTTTACAAGATCTACAAACTTCTCCCAAGAAAGATTATATAAGTGAACCTTTCCTGTAGACTGTACTAGAGCTTTCCACCATGTGAGGGCATCTCCCTTGAAGGATTGTGATACAAACATAACTACATCCTCTTTGGCACATCCGCTTATGTCTATTACAGTCTCCATCTCATCTAACCATTTCATGCAATCAATCGCTCCCTTTTCTCCAGTAAAATCCCTAGGCTTACAGGAGACAAAGTACTTGTAGGTACAACCCTTGGTGTACCTAGGAGTCGGCTTGAGGACTACCTGCCTCTTGGGTTCACTACCCTGGTTAGATGAGTGCTGAGACTCACTCTTCTTATTAGTGTGAGGTTGAGATTGGGATTTTGAATGAGTTTGAGACCTAACAATACTAGGTTCTTTAAACTTAGCATCTACCGCTTGAGAAACTGCTGCGGTGATCATTGCCTGCAGTTCGGCACCAGTGATATTAATCCTGGTATTGTTGCCTTCTGTAGGATGACTGTTTGCTTCATCCGAGCCAGCCATTTCTGATTACTATATCAAACAATAATGATACATTTAAATTATGTAATAAATCATCATACTGATGATTAGTTGATCATGGTATTATTAAACCATATAGACCATAAAAATAATAATACTCAAAGAGATAATTATACAAAGTTCGTCTCGAAGGACATTTAAATAGCTTAGAAAGCTTGTCACAGAGACGATTGAAATATAATCAACGATCCTTTGGATCAGTGATCATTTAAGGGTCGAACAAAGTTCATCGCCTTTTTGACAAGAAGTTTATAAGTAGAACTTTCATTGTCATTATTACACCTTTGCTTATAAGCATACATCTCTAATGGATGTTGTGGTGTATACATCATATTGATGTTTACTAGCCATGATTCGTATTGATCATTCGGGCTATACATAAGTGACTTGGAAAACTCAAGCATATTTAGGAAACTTGTGTGGTTTCTCGTACCGCACAGCTAGGAATGTTAACATGTTTTTCAGATGTTAACAGAGAGTCCTTATCTTAAAAAGGTTATACCATCATAGCCCTTTAATATTTTGGCTAGGTTATACCTCTAAGAGTTTCTTAGGCTGATTTGAAATAAAGTAGCATGATATAGTAAAATACATCTTTAAAATCAAAACAACTTCATTAAAATCACGAAACGATTACAACGTTGCCCGAAAAGGGACTTGAGAAAACATCACAAATTACCCACGCAGGGGTTACTGAAAATATTGCCCTCGCAGGGGCTACTGAAAACATTGCCCACGCAGGGGCTACTAAAACGGAAATAAGTCCACGCAGGGGCTTGGTACATGAAAAACAAAACACACGTCCTCGCAGGGACTTTATTTTATGACAAACAAAACAAAACAACCCAACATCACCCTATTTCTTCTTGCCCTTAAGAAGGCCCATAAGACCTTTGACAAAACCGTTGTGCTTCTTCTTGTTTTCATGAGCCACATGCTCAACCCTGTCTAACGTCTCTAAGATCTCTTGAGTTTGTTGTTGCTGAACCGGAGGAGGTTGTTGGTATGACGGGTATTGAAAATCCTGAGCTGGGTATCCAGTGGGATACACTGGAGGGTAAGAAGAAAGGTAAAGATGATGGTATTGTGCAGCTGTAAAATACGGGCCGTGAGTTCCATAATCAGATGGATAACCAGATGGGTTATACCCGGATGATCCTGGGTATGTTGGGATCGGGTTGTCAAAACCCAACGGTGGCTGTAGTGGTGCGTGTGAAACCGGCGGAAGGTTAGCTTCCGTCACCGTGCGTGATGATTCACCCAACTGAGGATCTTCTGGGATAGGAGGATACGAACTTGAGCCACGAGGAGATGCAAACCGTGGTCCCCCACGTACGGACATCCTAGCATTCCTCCTTTGCCTTGGAGGCGCGGGAGGTTGTTGAGGTGGATCCTCAACTGGCAAGGGTGGTGGGGTGACAGCTCAAAGTTGTGGTTCAATCAAAGGAGAGTTATGGTATGATGGGGTAAAGTACCAGTCATATTGAGCCATCTTTTCTTGATATGAGTCAGGCCCATTGTACGGTGATCCCTGAAATGGGGAACCGCTTGAAATACTTATTGGGTGGCCTGGTGTTCCTGTTTGCAAATCCGGGTCCGGGTCATCATCCATCTCCATTTCCTGAGAAAAGTGATCCTCAGGTCCCAAAGGGTTGTAGCCCAGAAAGTCATTAACATAAGCGTTGGGATTAAATTGTGAAGGTGAGTAGGTGGAATCTGAATGATGAAAAGGATGGGATTGAAAAGAGTGGTGTGATTGGTTTGAATGATGAGTTCCTTGCGAAAGAGGGGAATGATGGGGTTCGATAGGAACGGGAAAATCAAAGTAATGAGGATCGATTGGTGAAGACCCCAGCGAGATAGAATGTCTTGCTGGTTCATAGCTATGGCTCCAATTGTCTCTTGAGTCAGAATCTGAAAGGGAGTCGGATGGTGTACGCCTGTGGGAGGGTCCCGTGCTGCTAGACGGTCCTCCACGCATGGGTCCTTTGCCTCGTCCTCTAATTCTAGGTGGCATTTTCTTCCAAATATTAATACCTGTCAAAACAAGTAATTATAATAAAACAATAAAAGGAAGGTTAAGAGTAAAATCCTAGGTCACTTACCTGGACTCGAGAGTCTAAGGAATGTGCTTATTGTGTCATTGAGATTAAACACAAAAGGCTAGTGTTTAATTCACTCAATGTTGGCTCTGATACCAACCTATCACACCCCGATATTTCCACATATTACCGGTGGGCCCGGCGGGGAGTATCGTGACGTAGTTGATATCGTCATAGTCAATACACACAATACAATAGCACAGCGGAAGTCTGGGTGAATAAAATATTACAAACCATATTGTCTGAGTGTTCGAGTTTATGAATGTACAGACTGGAATGTAATAAGATCCACAGGCGGATCATAAATGTACAAAAGAAACAAAAATAACAGACTGCAGGCATCTTATGGATTTGCAAGATCCTCTATTGATACCCTATAGCTCCAGCCTATTTCGAGAGGTACCTGTCAAATCAGTCTTTAAGAAAATACGTCAGTTTACACTGGTAAATACAATTAACTGACTCTTTTGAAAATATTTAAGAAAATTGATTTAGGTGCACATGGCGTAAATCTTTTATAACTTGGGACAATTATTTAAATATAATCTTGTATACAGATTTATATGTTTGTCATACAATTGGGGCCGGTTGGAAGCCGGTCGTGATTAACCGACTCACCACTTATAGAACCCACAAAGGAGTTATCCCCAACATGTGGGTTTATATTTAGCATTTGCATCTGTCAGGTGTATGCCTACACCCCGTGCATAGGTCGTGGCCATTTTCAAATAAAATGAGCCGAGGATATCCAGGACACAGTCGTTAACCCCCAATGCTTATGTTATCAAACAAGACAGATTAAAACGGGTTATGCAATTTATTAATCACAATCCGATTAAATGATTTCATACACGACCAAGTGGGATTATTATAATACCATATCCCAAGCCCGTATAGGGAAAATAAGTTAAAGGTATTTACGTGATGCTAGCAGTAAAAATCTTAAAGCTTTTTGAAGGCACATTCTACTGGAAGCTATTTAATCTGTATAGAAGGTTTATTAACCTATTAGGATGCTAACGGGTCTTTAATTAAGTCAAAGACTTAGACCGGCTAGCTAGAAAGAAACCTTACGGTTCTATACGCTAGATTAAGCGGAGACTGGAACAGAACGTGGTTTAGACCCGAAAAGTTTGGATACTTGTATAATATGGGTAAACGAAACCTATTCTGGAAATTGAGAACTTAATGATAAGGTTTGACCCGTTTCGACTATTTTATGTAAACTAGTCACATAAGCCGATCCGAACGTGCAAACGCGTAACGGGTAACCAAATAAATTATATACAGGTCTTAATCATTATTATGCTTAAAATATGTTAATACATCAGTAAGATGTTAATATATATGCCCAAAAAGTAATTTAAACCAAAATAAGTCCCATAAGGGCATTTTGGTAATTTTAATGCCCATAAAGGAGTTTAATTGTGCAACTGAGTTTCAGGTCTGATTAAATCAGTAAAAATGTGTATTTTTATAAGTTATAACAGTAGGATACTTTATATAAGTGAAAATTATCTTATATAACCAAACTATGTCCCGCAGGGGCATTTTGGTAATTTTACATAGGCTTTAAAGGTCAAAATAGACTTCTGAGTTTAAAAACTTTTACTTACTGTTTGATTATATAAATTAACTTAAAACATCAGTGGGTAATAAGTTTTATATGTCAAATATAGTTTTAACCCATACTAGGTGCTAAAAACGCTTAAAAGTCGGTTTAAAGGGGTTTTCGGGTTAGAATAGGAAATCTGAGTTTCTGATCAGTTTATAAAGTTCAAAATACTTTATTTATCATAAGGAATTAGTAGCAAAAGGTTTGACACTAAAAAGTTATGTAAAACTCATTTTATGCATGAAAAAGGTAAGACCGACATTTACGGAAATCAAGCTATAATCCTATGTTATGCTCAGCCTAAAAATAATTAAAAATCTTTAAAAATCCCAAAATATTATTTTACATCAGTAGGCAAGAAGTTTGGTGTTAAAAATCGGGTTTAGATAGGCTTCATACTAATTAAGCTATTTAATTATTAAAAAGTTCCTTAATTACGCTATTGAGCATAACTCCCATTCTAGACCTCCAATTGATGTCAAACCTTCGGGACATGTCTAAATATCAGTAGCAAAGGTTTTAGTTCAATCACATTGTTAAAATTCTCAGTTGTATGTCAAAAGGGCGTTTATGGCATTATTAAGCATAATTACGATTAAGTGCATATAATTCGAACCACTAGTCACCATACAATATAACTCCAGAGGGTTATACTACTAAGTAATGTGGTCCTAATGGAAGCTTAAAACATGGAAGAATTAAGCTTAAACGGGTCAGAACTGAAAGTCAAAGCAAAAGTCAAGCTTTTGCGACTTTCGGTTATAAACTGACCTTAGACTATTAATTGTCGGGTTAGGACTGATAAAACATGTTTTAATATTGATTACCAAGTCATTAGATTGTTAAAATGTAATTTAGAACCTCTGATTTATTAATTAGAATCATTTTTGTAAATTCTGTCCAGTTTGACTTTTTGTCAAACTACTTTGACCCGACAATTGACCAGTCAAACGAGATAATTAGGAGGTGCCCTTTTAAGGGTTAATCACCTACACTAATGTGGTCTTATAACCACTTTCAATTTGATCAGTGGTTAAGCCACATGTAATTTAAACGAAAGTCAAACTAATTTTACGATAAGTTTGACTTTAGAGTAATTAAGCTAAATTAAACAACTAAACAAGTAATTAGAGGCTTACTTAAGGTCCTAGCAAACTTTTTTACACTTCAAAGTCTTCCCCTTGTCCTTAGCAAGCTCCAGATGTTATTGTGTAGCAATTGTTGCAAATGTGTGTCAAGAACACATGAACTAGCTCTCTTATATAGCAAATTCCTTGAAGCTAGATCACTTCCAGGTGTAATTGGAGGCTCTAAGATCGACGCAGGTGTCTAGGCTACTGAATTAAACCGACTTACAGGTCCCTAGGTCGATACAAACTAGACTAAGGCGGTTTGGAGAGCTGACCCGCACCTGGCATTCACATTCTGTTAACTGAAGACCGTCGCGTAGCGCGACGGTAATGAGTCCAATGGTCGCGCTACGCGACCACCCATGTTACCAACTCAACAAGTTTCGATGTTTACACATTCAGCCCCTGCACCTTTTTAATCCTTGTAACTTTAATTTTTGACAACCAAGGCCCTTGTAGTTAATTTCTTGGAGCCCAAGGATGTACAAACAAACCTCGTTAGGCTTGGGTTTGTTAAATATCACTATGAAAGCAAGTTTCATTAAGTTGACACTTTTGGCCCAAAGTCTTGAAATCATGCTTAACGATATCGAAACCACGTGAAATTTATACCACTTATTCTTAAGAGTATATTTGAATATTTCGAAGCCTCGGTTTCGTTAAAAGGTCACTCAGAGGTCAGAATGGACATGTTGACACGTTTAACCCTTGTAATTTAATAATCTTCCGATTATTTTCATACATGGCTTCTTATATCCGATCAATCACTCGTATAAGAATATATTCATCATGTAAGGTCATTCAGAGGCACAAATTTGGCATATTGACACTTTCAGTCCCTGTGGTTTCATAGTTTCACTGTTCGGCAACTTTGGTCCTTCAAACTCAATCTTTCTCATGTTTAGAGTTTAGGACACGTGTCTATACATAATTGGACACGTTTTTACGTGGTGTTACATGCGTGTTTGTATGCTTTTAAATTTGGAAATGTGTAATTTTTATCATGTTTACCCTTTTACTGTTTTTTAGACTATGAGTAGTGGTGAGGCATGTGAAATACCATTTTACGTCATGCGGTGTCCACGTTATCTAGGAAAATTTTACTAGGTAAAATGATGTAGTGGTGAGGTATGTGAAATTAGTGAGTTTTATATAGGGTCCAAAATTGAAAAAAAAAGTTCTAATGCGTAACATTCACTAGCCGACAACTAGTTTTTTTTTCCACACTTCTCATTGCGTGACCAAGACCACGAGTAGAGGCCAAAAACAACACTTAACAAGGGGAGGAGGTGGTGATGAGCTCGTGGTGGCTCATGGTTCACCCAACCACAAGATCACTATGGGTGGTCTTACATGGTGATTCATCTCACCCTACACCAAATGTCGCGCGCTCTTTAATAGTTTAATCTTTCTCATTGATTTAACTGAAATGATATATGGAACGTAAGTTTGGGAGAACAACTTTGCAGTGCCAACACATTTAGTCATTTAGAATTAAATTAATATATAAAATAATATAAAATAATTTGAGCCGACTTGCGAGCTCATTACCCGAGCTAGCTTGTTTACATTCGAGCCGAGCTTTTTTCGAGCGAGCCACGAATCGTGAGCTTTTTTAACAGCCCTAATTATTACTCATGTTTTTTTTAATTAAAATCTAGGTTACATTTGTAATTTAATTTAAAAAATATCTTATAATTGTAATTTGTGTTTGGGTTTTAGTATTTTCTTTTAAGAACAACACAAGAATAACTGTAAAAATGGATCTATTTTTATGACAATACAACATTTGGTAACACTTTGGATACTTAGGGGAGGCGGGGTGGTCCGTGATGGCCACCCCATCACGCGTGAAAACAAAACGAACACCGCCGCCACCATAAAAATAACGCGTTAAATTTGAAATGCGTTGAAAGCATCACGCGTTGAATTGTTTTGAAAATCGAACGTTGCCATGTTTTGTAGGGATTTTGAGCCCTGAAGCCCGTTTAGGGTTGAGGTTATTGGTATGTTTGGGCTTGGCCACACTGCCATTGTGGCTGGTTGGAGTGACTCATGACTAAAATAATTTAATATCACCATTGTTGTAAGCTTGAGATTGAAGAAGATCTGCAGACGGCGGTGGTGAAAAGAGTTTTTTTCTGTTTATAATAAGAAAGATGAGGTTTTGATAGGTTTGGGTTTCGTGTGTGTTGGGTTGATCAACTGGGCTGGGCTTTAAATGTTTTGCAGGGTTTTTTAATATTTTTTTTTTAAATTGTAGCATAAAATATTTCTAGTATGTTAAATTGAACTAGTATGTTTTAATTTTAATAAAATTTATAATTTTAGTGTTCTATTGTTAATTTCTAATTTAAAATAAAAAATTAAAAAAATTTGTGAGTGATGGAATTCTATCACTAGTGACCACCCCACTACATTTCTATCACTAGTGATAGAATAATGGGTGATGACATGACATGAGTTGATTGGATATTGGGAGTGATAAAATTCTATCACTAGTGACCACCCCCACCCTCTTAGGGTGTCCGGGGCACTCCCCTAAGAGGGGAGTCCCCTCTCTTACGCATAACCAATGCTCGTGTGCCACGTCAACTCCCCTCTTAAACTCCCCTAACACCCCAATTTGATGGCGGCACTCCCCTATTAGGTGACTTGTTTGTTTATTCAAAAAAAAAAAAAAAAAAAAAAAAACTTTTCATTGGTTGAAATAGCGGCTGGCCCCACCATATCACTCCTTCTTCTTCGGTGTCTTCCCCCGAGTTGGCTCCCCGATTAGGGTCCCCGCCTGGATGGCGGGGGTGTTCCCGCTCGGCAAAACTGGTCCCCGCACGGGGTCACCGAGGGTGCCCCGCTCACCCTTAGAAGACGAGGAATAATAAGAGTTTTAACAATATTATGAGAAAACATGATAAAAATTTGGAGGAAATCCATGCGAGTTAATATGTGTGGAAAACAAATTCTTTAATAGTTTAATATGAAAAATTTTGCTTTTCCTTCTTCGCACGTTGAACCTCCCAACCCCACAATACAAAGTCTTCATAAATGTTATTAAATACATCCAATTTTACAGTTATTCTTGTGTTGTTCTTATTTGTAAATGTAAATTGTCTTTTGATGTGATAGCCGAAAGAAAATACTAGAACCAAGACATAAATTACAGTGATAAGATTTTTTTTTTTTTACTTTTTTCTTTTAAATTAACTTCACAAATATAACCTACATTCTAACAACAAAAAAAAACGTGTAATAATCGAAACCATATTGGATAACTTATATCAAAATTTTGTTTTTTTTTTTATTTTCAAACTATAAAACAAGAAAAACAAATTTAACCATAACTTATTAATTATTATGAACGAGCAAAATAAATAAATAACTATCAAATTCAATAGCTATTGCATACCCAATAAATTTAAATAATTACATAAATTTCATAACCATTAACATCATTGAAACTTGAGTAATTTTCAATTTACAAAAGTACAAGTGACATTGAAATAGTATTAAAACTTGTTACTATTTCATGATTTTTTTTTCTAAAAAAATAACAATATATTCTCCTTGTTTTTGTTAGAAATTTGTCTATTAAAACTTGTTGCTATTTCATGACTTTTTTTTCTAAAAAAAATAACAATATATTCTCCTTGTTTTTATTAGAAAATTTGTCTACTACTTACAAAGGTCCTATTCATTAATTATTATCTGTTTCAATCGAGATTTATTTTGATATATCAGTTTTGTATACATATATGTGTGTGTGTGAGAGAGAGAAAGTAAAAAGTGTGTGTATTGTGATGAGAGATGGATGGTGAGTGTGGTGGTGGTGGTGAAACTGATGATGATTGAACATGGGAACCTGCAATATAAGCAGCTGGAAAACATTGCAATCTTTATTCCCAAGATTTCTCTTTTTCAAGATTTTTTTTTAAAGTGAACTTCTAATGGTGACCATTTTCACATCCGTACATTGCGGACTCTCTCCAAGAACGTGAGCCTAGATAGCGGGGCCAGCGCTGGGTTAACCAGTCTTGGGTCGAAGTCTTTCCCTCGGAAACCGTACTGCCTCCACACGATTTTACTCGTTGGAGTAACAACCGGATGAAAACCGGAGTGACGCTCAGGATCAAACCCTCCTCGGTGAGTTTTTCACCATCATAGCGCACATGTCACACCCATTTGCCGGAAATCGAACCGGAGTCTCACAAGGAAACAACCGGTCCAACAACCAACTGAGCTAGAGGGGTGGACTTCTCTTTTTCAAGATTAGTGTGTGTTTTACAGTGTGTATTACTGTGTGTATCATGTTTTCCATGGCCCCACAAAGGCATCACCCAGGTGTCATCCTCTTTCACCCCCCATTTTCACCTCATCTTAATTCTTAATTTCACACATACACAAAAAAGCTCAAACTCACACCTTTACCTCCTGTCATTACTCTCTCTCTCTCTTCTCTCTCTCTCTCCTCCTATTCTACCGCCGGTCCGCCGTCACCCCCACCGGACCACCACCATTGCAGAATTCTACTGTCGGCTGACACACTACACACACACACGCCCACCATGGATTATAACTACTTTTTATTATTTTTAATAAAAATATAAGTGGGGTAGTGTTTTGTCCATCTGGGTCTCTTTCTTTTTGGTCGGTTTAAGATACCCTTTTTCTTGATTTTCTTTTTCTTGTATAAAGCTTCTGACTTTACACATTTTCTTTAAATAAAAGTCTTGTGGTTTGACAGATGATGATAACAATTTTGCAAAGAAAGCTTCAAGTGGGCATATGTTTTTCCACATAAAGATTGCAAATTTTTGATACCCACATTGAGTTAAAGATTGCAATAGGTTTTGATCAAAGAAAGCTTCTTGTGGGCATCTGTTTTTTCACATAAAGATTGGAAATTTTTGATACCCTCATTGAGTTTGAGATTGCAATAGGTTTTGATCAAAGAAACTTCATGTGGGTATCTGTTTTTTCACATAAAGATTGCAAATTTTTGATACCCACGTTGAGTTAAGTCTAAATTTAGGAAGAATTTGGTGAAAAAATCTTTGCATGTTGGATCTTTATCTCAATATTGAGGATTTCTGGTTAAAAAATTTGATTTTTAAAGGTTTGAAGCGTTTAGTCTTGATGAACACATTCTTCAAAGAGATAGAAGGGAGAACAAGTAAAAATTGAGAGTTGACTAGTCAAAATTGGAGCTTATTTTTATTCTCTAGAGAATATAAGTTCAGCTGCTAATTTGATTTCAGGTACTTTTTCTTGTCTGCATTTTGTTAATTTTTTTATAATTTCTTTGTTTTATTTGTTCTACTCGAGACCAACATAGTTGATGAATGTGATCAACGTACAAGTTTTAATGCATGATGTACAAATTGACTCTAAAGTTCGACTTTTGATTCATCATAACATTGCCCATAACCTTTTAGATTTTCAAAAAAAAATTAAAAAGAAAGATTTTAGTTTTGATCGTATAGAATAAATTCATGTATTAAATTATGATTTAATATAACTGTTTATTTGTTGACTAAATGGTAATAACAAAACTTGTGACATAAGCGAAAGTACTCGGGTAATGATTCCACGGGGTGAAAAAGTAAAAGTAGGTGTAATATGATAGAAAAAATCACAAGAATAATAATAATAATAATAATAATAATAATAATAATAATAATAAATAATAATAATAATAATAATAATAATAATAATAATAATTTTTCTATATCTATAAGTTAATAATAATAGTAATAATAATAATAACAAATAAATAAATAAATAATTTTTTTCTATATCTATAAGTTAGTGTAGTGTGTCCCAATTTTATATTATAGGCTTATAGCTATAAAATGTTTATTTCGTGTATATAATTTTTATGTATATTTCTTACCGATTTTTTTACTTTTTATATACATGATTTCTTTTTTCCATTATCTACTTTATTTTCTTTAAACCTATGTCAAGTGTGTATATTCCAATTTATTACTAATCAAATATGTTCAAATATTTCATAACTGCATGCATAAAAATGAGATATGACATTGACCGTGTACTATATATAAATGATTAAATGAAGTATAATTGTCGTGATTTTCTTGTTAAAAACTTACCCAAAATAGAATTACCGTATTTAATTCGGACGACCGACGATTTATCATTAAAAAAGAAAAAAAATAGTTTTTTATAGGTAGAGTGCTGGTTCAGCAATCTGCTTGCATCTAGGCGTGGTTTTGTAGTTTCATTATATTTTATGAATTTTATGGTACATTAGTATATGCAATTTCAATAACATTAAAACCAAGGTCATTATATTTCATGAATTTGTATAGTACATTAGTACATGCAATTTCAAGAACATTAACACCAAGGAAATTAATTTAAACAATAAAAAGTTAAGATTTATATATCGTAATATCTGGATTCTGGCCGCTAATATCAACCAATATTATCTGCTTTGTCCAAACGTGTTGATGTCATTTGGTGTTACATGTGTATTATCTTTGTTGTGGTTTGTAACATTTTATACAATATCCAACAAACAACCATTGTAAGATATATAACCATTGTTTGTGTATAATGTTTGTTTATCAGGCTTATTGTGTTTGTTCACAAAAGAGGCATCAAAGATCTTGAAGTTAAAGAACTCCGACTTTCTTATGGCTAAAAGATTAAGACACCAACGGCGAGCCGGTTGTATGTCAAGTATAGTAAGCGTCTTAAATTTCCGCCATAGCCGGGTTACCAGACGACTGCTTTCAGATCATAAAGCTCATATGACCGAAAGTTCCACTGGTACGTATGTTGTCTGTTTCAACTCATTTACTTATAGATAGGTTGATTCGGGGGTGTTGTATCTGCGACGGTTAAATGGGTCACGTTAAAGGATTTAACTAAATGAAAATAGACCAAAAGTAACAGGTCAGACGGGTCGAAAATAGCAAAATTTTAACAAATTGGATATGGATCATATGTAAAGGGGTGGGCTTCCTTTTATAGAGAGAGAGGGGGGGGGGGGGGGGGGTACTAAACTCTAATGGGCTTGTCATTTGTCAACATGGGTTGGTTCGGGCCCAATGGTCCCAACATCATATTTACTGGGCTTGTACAATAAGACCACTATACTTATTGGGCTTGGATATTAAACCACTTTACGTCAAGGACCAACCCTCCGGTTTGACCCGCACCGTAAATTACAGTTTTGACTTTTGAGTTTCGACCCGTTACCCTTTTCAGCCCATAAAAAAGTCAACGGGCTAAGACGCATGACCCTTGGTGCACTCGTTTCATCTTATGGCTCACCATGATCTTGGTTTCCGCAGGTCCTTCGAGCCCTACATCCGAAGTGAGCTCGCTTATGGACACAGAAGAGATGCATCAAGGGATTGAATCTCCAAAAAGCGAGAACAGTGAAGCGGCCCATACTCGAGTGAAGGAACTCATGGAAGAAGAAATGCAAATGGATCAAACCGAAAAAATCTCAACTAGATCATTCGATAACCGGGAAACATCACAATGCCATGAATTTGAAGAAATAATGAACAAACTCATCCTAATCCATGAAAAAACAAACGAAGAACAAAAACCGTCATTCGAAAGATCAAACTCGTTAGATCACAAACGAAACAATTCAATATCAGAACAACCCGTCACTCGTAAAAACCGCAACTTCTTCAGAAGAAGGAGCAAGTCACACGAATGTATATCGTTCAGCGTCAACGATACCCCTCCACCTTCAAATATAACCAACGGGTATAAAGTTCGTCATGAAAGAAGCGTTTCACATTTTTCGTTCACTGAAATGAAGAGAAAGTTAAAGAATGCTATCGGTAAATCTTCGAGGGATTCGGGATGTCTGGAGAAACCGGTTGTTGATGGAAACAGTGGATGGAATTCTCCAAACCGAGACCACTTCTCCTCCGAAAGATTTTCTAGAATTGCTTATGGGCTTAAGCAAGACATGGGTTCAAGATTATGCAAATCCGAAAGAAATTTGAATGGAAACAAGGAGATCGGAGACATGAGTGATCGGGTATCTAACCTCTACATCGAGGCAAAGAAGCATTTACATGAAATCCTGAACAATGAAGAAGAGGATACCGGACTGATAATGAGCCATTCTAGAACTCTTGGAAATCTTCTATGTTTTCCAGGTTACAACTCTCATTCTACAGAGTTGGGTCGTAGAACCGAGCCGATTGTCAATGAAAGTCAACTGAACGAGCCGCTCGTCAATGAAAGTCAGCTGAACGAGCTGATTGTCAACGAAAGTCAACTGAACGTGGCAGATGACGATCATCAAGAACCGGAAGTTTCAGATGAAGTTCATCAAGCTGAAGGTACTGTTTTTGAAGTATGGTTATATATTGATTAATTTGTAATTAAACGCTTTGCTGATCGATCTCGGAAACATGAATGCAGGTGTTGTAGAGATGTTAAGACCACTTTCACCTGAAGAAACTGAAGTTTTTGATGTGGTGGTAATGACTAATGAAGATTTTCTCTGATTGAATAGAAATTTTGTTTATTTCAGTTTCATTTTTTTAATTAAAATTGATATTTTTTTTCGGTCTATAGGATTCGACTGAAGAAGACGAGTTATCTTGTTCTCCAGTAGTGTCGCCTTCCAGATCTTCACCTTCAAGCAATAGAAAGAGTGAAGAAGTCGAGAATACCTCAGACGATAGAACTGGCAAACCTAGTCCTGTGTCTGTTCTTGAGCCATTGTTTTCGGATGATGATATTAGCCCGGCTAGAACCATTTCCCGATCTTGTAAGCACTCATGGTTTATTACTTCTTTATAATATTTAGCAGGGGTGTTCAAAAACCATTGAGACCGACTGAAACAAGTCAGCGCGTTTGAGATCCAAACGGTTTGGTTTTCATGGTTCGGTGGTTTAACGGTTCAGTCTGGTTTGAAACTTGGAACCAACCGTGAAGTGGCAATTTAACCTTTATTACACACATACGTCTTATTTATTAGAATATGGTTATAATTTTGGAACATAAAAATTTTAAAAATTTGTTACAAACTAATGATTTTGAGAAAATAAAACATTCGGTTCAAACCACCAAAATCGGCCTGTTAAACCAACAAACCGATAAAACCGGCTGACCCATCCAACCAAGCGGTTTGGTTTGTCTTTTTCGAAACCTCAGTTAGCGGTTCGGCCCGTAATTTTCGTCAAAAACGGACCAGACCGAACGTTAATACCTCTAATTTTTTTAAGATTGCCCGTTTGTGATGGCAGGGGCGGACCTACCTTAGGGGAAGGGGTAGCCTCCGCTACCACTTGGCGCTCCGGCGGTAGTGTAAATTTTGGAAAAATTTAACGTTTTTTTTGACGTTTTTTCGATTTCGTTACCGCTTTTTCATAAAACGTTACCGCTACCAAGATTTTCTAGATCCGCCACTGTGTGATGGTTCATGCTTTGATGCTGACTTAAGTTTATAACAATGTTTTCAGCTGAATCTTCGATTCAACCACTACGTATCCGATTCGAGGAAACTGTTAACCCAACAAAACAGCAAGAAACATGTAGCCTTAACCATGCCGAGAACGAGGAATCTGTGTATGAATATGTAGAAGCTGTGCTTCTAGCATCGGATCTTAATTGGGACGATTTTGAACAAAGGTGGCTTTCTTCGGACCAAATACTCGACCCATCGTTGTATCATGAACTACAAATCTTCTCGAGCCGGGCCCAGCATGACCAACTGCTCCTGTTCGACACCACAAATGAAATCCTCAAGGAGATTTGTGATCGTTCATTAGCTTTCTTTCCGGGGTTGTCATATTGTAAACAAAGTATCCATCCGCTTCCGAAGGGAATGGACTTGATAAACGAGGTGTGGGAACGAATTGAGTCACGTCTCTACTGCCATTATCTGAGATCGTTAGATCAACTGATAAAGAAAGAATTTGAAATATCTAGAAGATGGATGGATCTTTGTTCGGAGACTCTAGAAGTAGTTACGGAAGTCGAAGAATGGATCTTCGACGAAATGATCGACGACACCGTTTGGAGCTTATTGCATGGTTAAGCTTAACTAGCCTTGACATAGTAGATAATGTTACGTTTTTATGATCAGAAGTGGCGAATACATGAGCATATATAGGGTGGTGTGGTTTTTGTGGTGATTTTGAGGTTTAGTTTGTAACTATATAAATAAAATCTAATAATAAACGATGTGTTTTTTGGTGTGATTTTTATTCTAACAAAATATATATTTTACATGTTTTTGGGTGAATGTATTCTATGATCATCCGGTATTAACCAACTACTTTTATGAAATTGTGATAATAAACTCATTTAATTTTTGATTTTAGGGCATAGTTAGTATGATGATATGGACTATGGAATATGGATCAATGCAAGAATAATAATGAAAAGGTAGCAATTGGTGTGTGCGACTATTTGAGCTAATTACTAATGTGTCATGGTTGTAAAAATCCTGACTATGCGCCAATTAATCACCGATTAATCATTAGTCCTTACTGACCGACTAGCAACTAGCGATTTCTACAACCATGGTTCTAAGAATTAAGATTAAGATAACTTTATATAGTATTTCATAAGAGATACCATTATGAGTAAAGAGGAATTGAATCAAAGTTGGTTTTATTGGTATTGAACCAGAGAATATTTATACGGTTCGAACAGGTCGAATCCAAAACGTTCGTTTGTAGGGGAGGCAAGACTCACTGATAAGGGTTTGCCCAGAGCTCTTTGATAGATCTGTTGGGTAAGAATAAATCAATAATGGTATTCGAGATGAGGCAAACAGCCATAATCAGTGAGGCATGCTGATCTGCGATTACTAGCGATCCCACTTTCATGTTCCCAAGTTGCAAAGAAGAATCCACACTGTTGGCACCTCGTCTATCTGCAGCTCGTCTGCTCGATGTCTTTGCCCACATCACAGGGCGAGAAACCCAGAACGTCAGCTGTTGATCTTTGAAGTTGCTTTTCAATCAAAATATTGTCCAAAGTGTATGTATGAGCAGCAAACTTGTAAATGTTCTTGGAGGTTTGAAAACTCTGTTTTTTAATTGTCTGGTCTATGCAGTTACATTCAGGCATAACCAGAACAGAAGCCAAAATTCCTTGATTATAAAAAAAACCGAAGATCTAGAATACATGTGTGTGGTTGCGCAGATACTGTTTAAGTGTCTGTTAAACGATCGGCCAAATATGCCCAAAATTGGTCACCAAGTCACCCATAACTTAATATACAGATAAAGCTACAAATGAAAACTAGAAGAAAACATTAGATGATTAAAAAACTATCATCACCAATCATAGCCATGCACCAATAATATATTATTGGAATATAGGTACAAATTACACTGGCCTGGAGTTTGGTTCCAAACATAAACAAATACTTAAGTGCACTGCCTACAATGGGTTCAACTCAAGCTTTTGGTCACTTTTTCATCAGGCAAACACGTTTCAAGACAAGCATAATATTAAGGTTCATTTGTAAATGAGTCACGCATTCATAAATCATTGTTGAAAAACATTCATACAAAAAGGTCCAACAAACAGTCAAAACCACTAACTAAACACAAATCTCAATAGATCTTTAAGTAGTAAACAACAACACAAACTTACTTTTTCTTCTCTGTGCCACCACCAGCCCTGCATAAAAATATAACCAAGCATATAAAACATGTTACACGACCAAGTTTATAAATGTGTATATATGTAAATGTAGAAACTTGAAGTTCACCTCATCTTGCGAAGAACACTGGACATCTCCTCTCTCTTCTTTTTGGCCCTCTTGTGAGTGCCCAACTTCCGCTTCGCAACTTTGAGGGCACGTTTGTCTTTTCCAACCTTTAGAAGTTCGGTAATTCTCTTCTCATAAGGAGCAAATCCAGCAACTTCTCTGATAAGGTTTCTCACAAAGTGAACTCTCTTGCTTGTTTTCTAAATTAACCACCAAAAACAAATAGAATATAAGATAACTGAGAATAAAGGTTCAACGCATTTATAATAAACATACACAAACGATTAATCGTTTACCCCTTTCCTGTCAGAAGGGCGCGGTGCTAGTTCCTTCTTGGTAACAACATGCCCTTTGTTTAGACCCACAAATAGTCCAGTATTTGGCTGTTTTGGAGCCATTTCTGAAAATACGAGCACATTTCAGTATAAAGTACAAACCAATCAATATATACATAATACAAGCTTGGTTTTAAAAAGCGAGAGGCGCACAAAAGCGACGAGGTCTAAAACCAAGGCATGAAGCGCAATACGACGGGCTTTTTGTACCCAAGGCGCAAAGTGATTATATAATTTTTTATATACATCCCATAGGTTTTTAGCATTACATATCCAAAATATAGCTATGAATAAGGTTTGTATATGATTTAACCTACAAGTACAAGCCAAAAACCCTATTGTACAACAGTTTGATGCTTAAAAACAGCATACAAACACCTTATGTACATGATGTGTGCGCCTCAGGCCAAAAAAAAACCCCCAAAATTTGGGCTTTTTTGGGGCTTTTTGTAAAAAGCGCGCCTTGGTATTCCTTACCATAACATACAAATGGGTAATAACATTAGTGATTGAGGGGTAAAAGTAACATATTAACTAACTCTAGGCATATCACATAAAGAGTTCAATGTTTTAAATTCACAGAAGTCAAATATCAATTAAGAACGTCGACATTTGTTAATCTGAAGCCAAATTCGGTGCAAGTTTTTCAAAGGCTCAAAAAATGTTTTTCATTTATATTCTAACTTTTCTACACGTATCAAGTTTCACTCAACACATGTGAGGTCTAATTCAATGTGATCTAGAAACATTACAGACTGAAACGACAATCAAAATGTGCACCAAAGTAGTCAATCACATAATAAAAGCAGAAACTGCAGTACCTACACTCTAAATCAGCTATGTAAATTGATACAAACAAGTTTAAAAATCAAAATTAATACATACGAATTGAACAGGAATCAAATATTTTGAAATGAACATCATAACATTCGTAAACTAAATCACGCATCAGTTCATTGAATTAGTGAAAAACATGAGCTTGTTTGAGAACGAACCTGATAATTTCCTTTGCGTTTACCGATTATCGGCTGCGGATGAACGAAACCCTAAATCAAATGTTATATAGTAGGTTGGGCTTTTAATTCTATTGGGCTATTGTTTATTTTATGGACCATAAAGTCTGAATTTATGTAATGGATTTCTCCAAGGCATTGTTTATTTGTGTGTGTGACTAGAGGTGTAAAAAAACTGGTTTGGCCGCCAACCCGGTTTATAACCCTACCCACTTCTACCAAAAACCGGCTTGGACCTGACCCAACCCGTTAGTTTGTAGTCTCATTCCCTATGAACTCGACCCGATTGAAAAACAAGTGGCTTTTATGCCCCAAACTGGTTTGAACTCGACGCCAACCGATTTGATAGGTTCAAACATTTTCCCCCTAAACCGGTTTATAATCTGAACCGGTATTTTACAAACTAACTATTCACCAATGCGGTTCATTTTATAACCTGAATGAATTAAAAGAACGAATTTGTACACCTCTAGTGTGAACTCGACCATATTTGATTGTCGACTTACAAAGAATTGGAAATATATATAAAAGTTACATGCAAAAAATACATGTTTTAGATAAATCAGAATGTATTTGGACAAAAAGAGAAGTTTGGCTTGCTTAAGACCTCCGGGCCACATTTTCTTATGTAACGTAGGGATGATAGAAATCGCGCAATCATCTACTCTCCCTCTTGGTACCTATCGCTATATATGCGCTCGTGACAATCGATTTCCGGTGAACCGAGGAACACGCGACTACTTTGTAACATCCCGAAAGCGTTGATATGCATACACATTGCATTTGAGTCACGACACTGATGTGCCACAACTAAAATACTCGAAACAAAAAAAATGTTAATGCTACAAATACTTCTGTTTAGAATAACTCAAGAGTAATTAATTTGAACTATTATCTTCATTCACTAAATAGTTTAGTACAATTTGACTAATAAACTTGCATAAAGCCAACCAACAAGACAAAAGTGGTCTGATGATATTCCATACATATCATAAAATTAGTTAGTTAATACTGAATGTTCCCAAACAAATTTCTACCATAATATCAGATAGTTAATACCGAATAAAAACCCGATTCAAACTGCTTTTCCGACCTTCTTACTACAACCAACCCCTTCATCTTTCATCCCCATGTCGGGCTCCAATGCTTTCAACTCATCCAGTGTACGGTCCCTATATTTCGACAAAGCTACCACATACGGGTACTGTATGTTTTTCAGCTCATCCGCAACCTTGGTAAGCTCCCCCTCGGCCTTTGGCTTAAATAGGCGGTTATGCTCCAAAGCCACCCCAGCTTTGCAATTTGCATAACCTTCAACAAGGCCGTCGTGTGCCCCCGCTAACCATAAGTTCGATTCCACAGCTGCCAACGGTTCAAGAAATTCCCGGCTTTGGTGCAGTTTCTTAATCACGTATTCAAACCCTTCTTCAATCAACCATTGACGTTCAGACCAAACCCGCTCTATTGACTTCACTAACGACACACGTTCTTGCATCCAACCCTCTTTCTCGCGGGCTGCAGTTGCGCTCTCCTGTTTGAGCTTCTCTTGCGTATCACGAGCCTCCTCTAGTTCTTTTTTTAAGGCCTTCACTACCTTTGCATGCTCATGTGTGTTCTTTGCAAGCATCCGTATAGCCTCTCCTCCTTTATCAAAGTTCGAAGATTTCTTCAGTTTCCGCACCTTCTTCCCCAGCTTCCGGATCTTTTGGTGCTGACAAGTCATTTTTAGGCGATACCGAGAAATTCGGTCACGCAAACGGGCCTCCATCTGGGATTTTTTCTCGTACCAGCGGGTTACAACCTCTGGAACAGATTCCTGACCCGCGCTTGTCTGACCCACCTCATAGTGGTCACTGGATGACTCATCCGTAAACACAAACTGTTTTCCCCTTCTTCTTTTATTACCAGCTGACGACACGGGTGCCTCTTCCACATGAGTTTGAGGGGTGGTCTCATCACTCGAGTCATCAATAGTAATGACCACAACATTATCCCTTTTCTTTGAGGATGAAGCCGGCTCAGAAACCGTCTCCGGGCCTTTTCCTTTGGCAATCAACTCGCTCTTTTCAGGATGAATCTCCACATTTCCACCACTGGAACCGGTACCTTCGTAGCAGATACCTTTAGTCCGCTCTAAAATATGGTCTTCATGTTCAGCAAGAGAACGAGATGTGAACTTTACAACACCAGCTTTACCAACACCCGTCTTCTTGATATACTTGAGCAAGTCCATTTCTGCAAGACAAATGTTCAAAGGGTCACTAAGACATATATGAGAATTTTTGTGGTTCAGATGGTTTGGAGTTTTAACAAAATCTGTAGTCAAATTTTTAAAACATGTTTAGCTTCTAGGTGTAAACTAGCTCTGGTTGGCAAACATGTATTAATTTTTACACTATTCACATACGCTAGTTCACTAGCGGATCATATAAATACCAATATATTCACATTTGCTAGTTTAACTAAGTGGATCCTTGTAAACGTTATTCAGGGGCGGACCTAGCTTGTTAATAAGGGTTGCCCCCGCTACCCCTTGACGCTCCGGCGGTAGTGTAAATTTTGAGAAAAAAATGATGTTTTTTTCGATTTCTTTACCCCTTTTTTGGAAACGTTGCCCTTCTAAATTTTCTAGATCCGCCACTGCTAGAAGTGAAACATGTTTCAAAAGTACTTCGACTACAAACTGAATTAAAAACTTCAAAGCATGGGCGCTTAAACAGAACAAAAAATCTAAATGGTAAACACATAAATAAGTAAATAACGACCCAGTAATGCATTGCATACCCTTGTCCCCATCCATTATGACAGGCTCAGCCTTCAAGTGCGGCCAGTTTCGACTCAAGCCAGCTAGGATCAGAACATGTTCCGGCAATCCTTGCTGTTGCAAGCATGTGGGATGGTAAACCAAGAGTTGGTACAGTTTCTCATCGAAGTGTTCGGTATGAGGGGGAATAACATTTAACCGCTCATCTTGGTGTCTCCAACCCATTTTGAAAGGTATAGCTTCAGCAGAAACCCAAAAGAATGAGTCCTTCCATGGAGGCATAAATGTTGGAACGCATGATATGCAACAACGAGCAAGATTCCTCCGTTGAGACACGGTGTACCAATCGCCATTCCAAGCGAGTCCAAAAAACTGTCGAAACAAAGGTAGCGATGGCTCGCCACCAAGAGCCCGACACATGATTTCGAAATGGGTAACTTTTATGGCACCAAGAGGGGACAGCTGAGATATGTTAAGTTTGTAATGTTTCAAGAAATCCAGAAAGAAATTGGAGAAGGGAATGCGGATGTTGGAGGACTCAAAATGTCTGGTGTAAAGCCCAATATAACTGTCGGGACAGTCGGTGATACGGTGGTCGGGCTGAGGAACAGTGGGCTTGTACTCAGGACCAATGTTGTATGTTGAGCAGAACTGTTTAAGGAAATGATTGTCTACCTTGGACACATGATCAGACATGTCGTGTTTGTGAGACATGTTGAAAATCACAGAAAGAAAAACGACGCACCTGCCTGAAGTTTTCAACGGAGTGTTTGATCTCCAGAGGTTTTGAATACAAGTTTTGAGTGGGGTTCTTGCAAATTTGAAGGAAGAGAAAGAACAGATGTTGATTTGGGAAAGCAACTTGCATGCCAGAAATAGATATGGAATATTATTTCAGTGTTTTGCCCAGTACGGAATAATCCCGCCACGCCAACGTTTGTTTTCTAAAAATATTGTCATAACATATACCTCTTAAATTAAACTCTTAATGGTTCAAACTTCAAATGGTTTCAGACTGTTTGTTTTACGATCAGATGTCTGGATGATTTAGGCATTTGTCTCTGAATGGTTAAGCATTATACTGTCTGAATGGTTAAGATCTTTTATTTGAATTGGTCAGACATTTGTCTCTGAACGGTTAAACATTATACTGGCTCTTAATAGTTCAGACCTCTTACTGGTTACACACTTAATAGTTCAGACCTCTTACTAGATTAACAGTTACTCATTCAGAAGTTGCCAAACAACCTCTAAGATTGAGAACTTTGGTATAATAGGAATCGGTGTACAAATCCCATTGGTGAAAAAATTAGCCGTTCAAAAACAATTATGAGTTGATTTTGAATATCTGTAAAATCATTTTACTTGTTTCAGTGTAAACACATGATAGTGGCAAAATAAAAAATCAACCAATCAGAGTGCGTCACATTAATCAGTGAAAAGTGTTTAAACTTTGGTGTAGGGCTGTAAACGAACCGAACGTTCAGCGAACAGTTCGTGAACCGTTCGGCGGGAAGTTCGTTTATGTTCGTTCGATTAGCTTAACGAACGAACACGAGCAAAAAATTTCGTTCGATTAGCTTAGCGAACGAACACGAACATAGGTCTCGTTCGTTCGATAGTGTTCATGAACGTTCGGTAATATGTTCGGTTACGTTCGTCCGTGTTCGTTTGATTATATTAAAAAATAATAAATAATAGATCTTTTATCTAAACATATGGAAAACTTGAAACCCTAACTTTTTTTCTAAGTTATCTAAATTTTGGACATGCTAAGACATTTTTAAGGATAATTATGTCTAAGTTAGTTAAAGTTGATTCATCGTTTGGTGGTGTATTAGACTTCTTGTGTTTTAATTTATCATTTGATGGTTGTATTTAACTACTTATATCCAATGTTTAAGGATAACAATATTTTTATTTTTTTATTTTCAAGTTAAATGTTCGTTTGCGTTCTTTTTTATTCGCTTGCGTTCGTTTGTGTTCGCTTTCGTTCGTTTGTGTTCGAGACCAGTGTTCACGAACTGTTCGTGAACAACTGAATTTCCTTAACGAACGAACATGAACATAAACTTATGTTCGGTATGCGTTCGTGAACAATTCGTGAACATGTTAATTTCCTTAACGAACGAACACGAACATGACCTTGTTTGTGTTCGTTCGGTTCGTTTATAGCCCTACTTTGGTGAAAAGTGTTGGCAATGGTTTAGACATTTGGTGAAGTGGTAAACTTAAAAAAAAAAGGAAAAATGTGTGATTGGTTGAGATTGGAATGGACCCACCCCACACTACCTCTCTCTCTCTCTCTCTCTCTCTCTCTCTCTCTCTCTCTCTCTCCTTCCTCCCTTCCCCGCGTCGGCTTTGTCTCCCCGCACCATTTATCAAACCGCGTCGGCAAAGGGTTGGCGGCGGTGTTTGCCGCGCGGCAACCACCTTTGCCGCACCCTTTGCCGACTCCACACCGTACACCCTAATGTTTTGGTACGAGAAATATTTGTTTTGTCATAAAAATTTATATATCATGTACTTTATGATTATTATGAAATACATAATAGTTTAGTAGTCATATCAGTTAAATCACGATTGAACTCCTGCTAAAAGTATAATTATACAATTTCAAAAAACCAAAGGCTACAACTCATGTTATTTTTCAAATTATATTTATTGAAGTAAGAATAGTTATTTTTCAAATTATATTTATTAAAGTAAGGATAGTTTTGTGGAGATATAATGGTTAAAGACGCGTATTACAACAGGTACGTCATGAAGTGGTGTGGTTGGGTTTTAAAGAAAAATGCAATATATTTCGCTTGGTGTAAATCTGATAAAATTTATTATGTTTTCTTCTTGTTTGTTTGGCTACCCCCTTCTTGTTTTGATGTGGTGGTTATGTGAATAAAATTGTCTTTCAAAAAAATAACAATCTCCTCCGATGAAAAGAAAAGAAACAAAATATTAAAATGATCAAAAGCTTGGGAATAAAAACAAGATCATAAAGAGACACTAAACGTCTTTGTTGTTTCAGAGAATCTTTTGTACCTGAAAATAAAGATATTTCAAGAAAACCATTAATTCTCAAAGTATATCACAAATATCGGTCTAGGGATGAGCTTTTTCTCTCAAATACTCGTATCGTACTTGTATCTGTACCTGACCCTGTACCGATTTTAGGTATTTGGTACATGTATCGGTACACAGTTTTATTGATTTTGTATTCTGTACTTTCGGTATTGGTATGGGTACTAGTACCGAATTTTATATAGACCTTTAAAAGTTTTTTTTATTATGTTTTATTTCGTATTATGGTATTTATAGTGCTTGTATTGATTTTACCTATATGGTATCCGTATCGTATTGGTACTCGTACAAATTTTACCTATTTGGTACTCGTACTATATTGGTACTCATGTCAATTTTACCTATTTAGTACTCGTAAAAGTGCTCAAAAACTAAATAAAAACAAAATGATAACAAAGCGGGTACCATACCAGTATTGTATACTATTAATAGACAAACTAAATGAATAGTAATTATTTGTTTTAAAGTTTTTATATGTGTTGTTTATTGGTTTATTATATGTATTATGCGTTTTTTTATATAGGAAAAATTACAAGTTTTGTCATTTATCTTTATACCACTTTTCAACTGGTGTCCTTTTTAACGAATGTTAACAGGCGGTGTCCTTTACTAGGTATTAAGTTTAGTCTTTGTTGTTAATTAACAGGGTTGGGTGTAAAGGACTAAAGTTGCAACAAAATACCTAGTAATAGACAAACTAAATGAATAGTAATTATTTGTTTTAAAGTTTTTATATGTGTTGTTTATTGGTTTATTATATGTATTATGCGTTTTTTTTATATAGGAAAAATTACAAGTTTTGTCATTTATCTTTATACCACTTTTCAGGCGGTGTCCTTTTTAACGAATGTTGACAGGCGGTGTCCTTTACTAGGTATTAAGTTTAGTCTTTGTTGTTAATTAACAGGGTTGGGTGTAAAGGACTAAAGTTGCAACAAAATACCTAGTAAAGGACACCGCCTATCAATATTCGTTAAAAATAACACCGCCTGAAAAGTGGTATAAAGATAAAGGACAAAACTTGTAATTTTTTCTTTTATATATCTTATATAACTTGCGTTTGTTTTTTATCCATGTAAATGTCGGTATTTTTTGGTCATGTCAAGATTTTTCCTCTATGGGTTGTTGTAACGAGTATATGTGGCGTAACAAAACAAACAAACCAATAACGAACAAATTCCCGCTGTGTTGGTATATTTTTGTTCATATCATAATTTTTTTCTCTATTGGTTGCTATAACAAGTGTCAGTACCAAAGTTAAACGAACTAATACCCACCCACGGCGCAACGCGAGGATTTCTGGCGCAACGCGCGGATTTAATAGCACTAGTTTGTATTAACCCTATACTACTTCTAACACAACTCAACCTCAATATAAATAAATAAATCTGTTTATTTTAAACTCCAAACTATATAACCCTACAAAAAACAACTTGAGTTGTCTCTCTATATTGAAAAGTTGCGACTTTTAAAAAACCACACATATATCCAATGGTTTGGATATAGACACAATGGTTTGGATGAAAGGTTTTAAATATATCACACCCCTTCAAAAAAGTTACAACCTTTCAAACTGCTTTTAAATATATCACATCATTACAAAGAGTCATAAGTTTTAAATATATCACACCCCTTCAAAAAAGTTACAACCTTTCAAACTACTTTTAAATATATCACACCTTACAAAGAGTCATAAGTTTTAAATATATCACACCCGTTACAAAAAGTCACAACTTTTAAATATATCACACCCTTTCAAAAAGTCACACCCCTTTAAACTACTTTTAAATATATCACGTCTCTTACAATAAAAAAACCCTCTTATATATACATATGAAAAGTCACAACACTTCAAATTAATTTTAAATATATCACACCTCTTACAAAAAGTCACAACTCTTAAATATATCACACTCCTTCAAAAAGTCACAAACGTTTAAACTACTTTTAAATATATTACGCCCCTTACAAAAGTCGCAATCATTCATATATATATATATATATATACACACACACACACAAAAAAAAATGCAATAAAATTTTCTATGAAATAAGCGACTATGTATATATAAATTATCGTGCACCAAGTAATTTACTCTAAATTTTAATTAAATATGATACATTATAACATTATAACTACAGTGCAATTGTATATCAAATACATAATTTAATACACCACATTCTTATTTTTGTTGATGCATCAAATTAATTAAAAGCTGAGAAATTTCTTTTCAACCGACATGCACAACAAATGATGTAACAGTACTTTCCTCAAACGGTGCATAACTTTTTGCAACCGACATATTTAGAATGAATGAAAGAATGTATATAGTAATTAAATTACCAACACTTTCGTTAAACGGTGCATCACTTATTGTTATATTTTTTTGCAACCGACATGCATAACAAATGATGTATATGATAATTAATTCACCAACACTTTCTTCAAACGGTGTGTCACTTTTTTTTGTTTTTTTTTTCAATCGACTAACATGATTCGCGACTATTTAGAATGAAAGTCGCAACTCTAATCTAAACCACAACTGGCATCGTCTTCAAATACCATCTTGCTCAGAGAACAAAATCAAAGAATTTTCGCTTTCATCTGACATAGTAATAATAAACATTCATAATCAACATCCCGTCGCAGCGTGCGGGTAGCGTCAACTTGTTACTCTTTGACATATAACTACAAAACCCAAATTATTCTTTTACATATAACAACAAAATTTGTAATCGATAACTTTCGTTGCCACTCATGACCCATTGACCACATTACAAATGATAATGACTTTATACACACCATTAGCACTATGTTACTAATGTCAAATATGTGTAAATGTTTTGACCATGATAGTCAAAATCAAAGCTGATGATGCTGGAGTTGTTTAACCAAGTTTGGGTCAGTTATAGTACTAGCCCTTTAATTTATTTACAACAACTAATAACAGTTCCTCAATTGGTTAACCTCTTTTTCTTAACCAAATAAAGTACTCAAAAAAACTTCTTGTTTTAGTGCTACAAATATTCTTGTTTAGTGGACAACTTTCACCTTCATTCACAAAAGAGTACAGTTTGACTTACAACCATTGTCAACCAAGCCCATTGATCATACACAAAGCCAACCAACAAAACAGAAGTCGTCCGATGATAGTCCATACATAAATTTATATAACAAGGCGAAACGTTGTCGCTTCGACCAAAAAAAAAAACACCCAATTCAAACTGCTTTTCTGGCCCTCTTACTACAACCAGCCCCTTCATCTTCCATCCCCGCATCAGGCTCCAACGCTTTCAACTCATCGAGTGTACAGTCCCTACATTTCGCCAACGCTACAACATACGGGTATTGCATGTGTTTCAGCTTATCCGCGGCTTTGATAAGCCCCCTCTCAGCCTTGGGCATATATAGCCGGTTATGCTCCAAAGCCACCCCTGCTTTGCAATTTGCATAACCTTCAACAAGACCATCGTGTGCCCCCGACGACCATAAACTCGACTCCATAGCCCCCAACGATTCAAGAAATTCCCGACTTCCGTGCAGTTTCTTAATCACGTACTGAAAGCCTTCTTCAATCAACCATTGACGTTCAGACAAAACCCGCTCTAGTGTCTTCTCTAGTGACGCGCTCTTGTGTCCAACTATCTTTCTCGCGCGCCGCCGTTGCCCTCTCCTGCTTGAGCTTCTCTTGCATATCGCGAGCCTCCTCAAGTTCCTTTGTCAACGCCTCCACCACCTTTGCATGCTCATGTGTGTTCTTTTCAAGCATCTGTATCGTCTCTCTTCCGTTATCAGATTGCGACGGTTTCTTCAGTTTCCGCACCTTCTTCTTTAGCTTCCAGATCTTTTGGTGCTGACAAGTCATTTTTAGGCGATACCGAGATATCCGGTCACGCAAACGGACCTCCGTCTTAGCTTTTCTCTCATACCAGCGAGTTACAACCTCCGGAACAGACTTGGGGACATACTCTTGATCCGCGCTTGTCTGACCCACCTCATAATGGTCACTGGATGATTCATCTGTAAACACAATCTGTTTTCCCCTTCCTCTTTTATTACCAGCGGGCGACACAGGTGCCTCGTCCACATGAGTATTAGGGGCAGTCTCGTCACTCGACTGCACAGGCGAGTCATCACTAGTAATCACCACAACATTCTTCCTTTTCTTTGAGGATGAGGCCGGCTCAGAAACCGTCTCTGGACCGATAACCGTTTTTTGTTTAGGCTTTTCAAGATGAATTTCCACATCTCCACCACTGGTACCTTGAACTTCTGACTGGAGGACCTCATCAGGAATCTCCACATCTCCACCACTGGTACCTTGAACTTCTGACTGGAGGACCTCATCAGGAATCTCCACATCTCCACCACTGGTACCTTGAACTTCTGACTGGAGGACCTCATCAGGAATCTACACATCTTCACTACTGGAAACTTCATAGCAAATACCTTTAGTCCGCTCCAAAATGTGGACTTCGTGTTCGCCAAGAGAACGTGAAGTAAGCTTCATAACACCGTCATTACCAACACCATTCTTGTTGATATAGTCATACTCATTACCAACACCATTCTTCTTGATATACTCGAGCAAGTCTATTTCTGCAAGACAAATGACTAAAGGGTCAGACAGACATACATATTATATATGTGAACTTTTTTTTGTAGTTAAGTTTTGAAACATGTATGGGCATTTACACTATTTACATTCACATTCACATATGCTAGTTCACTACCGGACCCCCATTAACACTGTATATTCAAATCTACTAGTTGAACTAGCAAATCCTAATAAACACTATATATTCACATCTACCAGTTGAACAAACAAATCCTCATAAACACTATATATTCACATCTGCCTAGTTGAACTAGCGGATACTCAAAAACGTTACTCACATATGCTAGTTCAACTAGCGGATCCTTATAAACAATTAAACACTATTCGCATATACTAGTTCAACTATTGGAAGAACCCAAAGAGTTTTTTAAGGAAATGGGTGGTTTTTAGATTTTAATAGTGTTTGTAGGTGGATGAGTGCATAGTTGTTAATAGCGAATAGCGACTGCTATAGCCGCTATCGACAACTATGGATGAGTGGATGTTGAGTGAAAACAGCTGCTAATTGAGATAGCACGCTTCAATAGCTTTTGACAAGTGACACGTTAAGTCTACAATCTAGGTTAGTGGATACTAACCTAGATTACAGACTCTGCCACGTCACATGTCACATGCAAAAAGCCACTGAAGTTTGCTATCAACAATGAGTAGACTACCTAGTTTCGCTCAACATCCAGTCACTCGCTTACAAACGCTCTTAAAATCTCGAAACAACCAATTTCTAAAAAAATCTGAAGACAAACGTGTTTCAAAACTTAACTACAAACCATATTACAAAACAAAATAAATGTTAGACATGATACTAAACAGATAAATAAGTTAACAACCACCCAACCCAACAATGCATACCCTGGTCCCCATCCTTGATGACAGGCTCGGCGTTCAAGTTCGGCCAGTTCCGACTGATCCCGGACATCACCAAAACATGTTCCGGAAACGGTTGCAGTGGCGTGGGATGATTAACCAACAGTTTGTAAAGCTTCTCATCATAATTCTCACTATTACGGGGAACAACATTTAACCGCTTACGGGGTAGTCTCCAGTCCATTTTGAAAGGTACAACTTCAGCAGAAACCCAAAAGAAGGAACGCTTCCACCGCTGCGTAGACGTCTCCACCGACGCCGGCACCGACGATATGCAACCACGACTCCTCCGTTGAGACACGGTGTAACAATCACCTACCCGAGCGAGTACAAAAAACTGTCGAAATAAAGGTAGCGATGGCTCGCCACCAAGAGCACGACACATGATTTCGAAATGAGTAACTTTCATTGCACCAAGAGGGGACAACTGGGATATGTTAACTTTGTAATGTTTCAAGAAATCCAGAAAGAAGTTTGAGAACGGAATGCGTATGTTTGAGCACTCCAAGTGTTTGGTGGAAAGCACGATATAACCGTCGGGACAGTCGGTGACACGGTGGTGGGATTGAGGAGCGGTGGGATTATACTTGGGGTGAATGCCGTATTTTAAACTGAACTTTTCGAGGAAACGGTGGTCTACCCTGGACGACATGTTGGGTTTGGGTATAGTGGAAATTACAGAAAGAAAAACGACGCACCTGATGTGATCGAACCAGTTGGGTTTAGATATGAACGAAGATCAAAATGGAAGTTCAAAGTGGGTTTTGGGTTTTTACAGATTTGATAGAAGGTAAAGATCATATTTAAGGGTATTTAGGTAGATATTTGGGTGTGATAGCCTAGTGGTATCTTGGGGGTAGAATAAGGCTTATTAGGTCATGGGTTCGATTCCCACAAAGGGAGTTTTCCCAGATTTATTGGGTTTCCTCCTGAATTGGTGTATAGCCATTATTGCCTAGTGGAGATGGATATGATCGGGTGGATCTGCTGGTGACACGATGATACTCCAGGGGTCCGTCAGTGATCTAAATTTGCCATTCAAAAAAAAAAAAGATATTTGGGTGTGATAGTGTCATATAAATCCGTGCACAAAAATGGTGTTAGTAACACTTTGTTCCCGAGTCTCATTTAACAGGGGAAAAGAGGAAAAAAAGATGAAAATATGAAAAAACCATGTTTTTGAGTTTCATTTAACAGGGGGAGGGGAAGGAAAAAGAGAGAAAAGGAAAGAAAATATGACCATATATTTATCCTCCCAAATTGGAGAGATTAGGAGAGAAAATTTTCCTTCCCCTCCCTCCATTAAATGAGACTCGGGAACATAGTGTAAATACACCCTTCTATGACCAATGTGTAGTGGTAATGCCTCCACCCTTGGGCGTTTTGCGTCATGTGGCAGCCCAGTTAGTAATGGAGCATTATGGGGCGTTTTCTAAAATGGGTATAGTGGGAATGTGGGCATTGTGGGGCATTATGTTTGTAATAAAATTAAATAAAAAAACCAACAAAAAATCTTATTGGACAAACAAAAAGAAGATGAAGGGTGATTGACCAAAAGCAAGGAAGCAAGGCGTGGAAAAAAGCACGCCAAAAGCAAATTGGCTGAAAAAAACGCCCCCGGAATGGAAAAATGGCGTTGTGGGGCATTTTTAGGGGAAAACGCCCAAAAAACCTCTCACTACGGATGGTCTAATTATTAAATACATCTATCTCCTCTCACATACTTACGAATGAAGCCGTTTGAGACCGGTATTTTTTTTTCTCAGAAGAGGGGTATAATCGACCCTTGCCCTTCAAATCTAGAAAAAAGTGGTGTGGCACAAGTACGTTGCTGCAAATGAGTTCAAAGGGAAATTCCAAAAATACCCTTTTGTAATTTGTATTTCAAGTAAATTACTTTTTTGAGTCTTTATATTTTACTTCCAACAAATACCCTAATGGGGTCCCGAAACACAATCTAAAGAAGATCACACAAAAAGAAACAAGAATTCAACTCATAAGAATTCAATAATATTACTCTCGATACGATTATATAAATATCTTAGTCGACTAGATGGATGATTGTATATGTTGCTAGTTACAACTTTTTTTTAATTAAATTTAATAATACATTTTTGAAGAAACAGAATTATACTTTCATACCAGTTTGACGAATTTATATGTAATGGTACAATTTATGCTGTAGAATTTTATATTAATTTAATTTAATGTAAAAACAGGGCCGGCCCGGAGGAGGGCAGGGTAGGCGAATGCACACGGCTCGCTTTCTCCAGAGACCAGAATTATTTTTTTACATTCCATATACGGTTTAAATCTTTTATATTTTTTTTATAAAAAGATGACATTTTAAGGGCGATTTTTTATATGTCAATTACATAAACAAGCAAACAACAACGTTTGAAAAGTGAAAATGAAAAATGGATGATGGCGCGGAAATTCCTTTATTGAGAAAACATGATAGGAGATTCCATATCCATCTAATCCCCTATTTCTGGAATGCATACAGCTCTTTAATTACACAAATAAATCATTTCATCTTTGTTCAAACCCTAAATCAAAAGCAGCTAGTTCTTCTTCTTCATCTTCTTGGAGCTTCATCAGATCAGGTGCACACATACCCTCTTTTTCATTCTGTAATTTTCAAGTTATTTGTGTTCTATATCTTCTATATAAGCAGTTGCTAGTATGTTGAACAAAAGTCTGTGTATATTACATGTGTGTAATTTGATCAGATACTAAAAAGTGTGAGTAAACCTTCTGATCCAACAGAAACAATACAAACTTAGTTAGTTGTCCTTGTCCCCTTTAGTGTCATCAAAGTTTTTCATTTTGAGATCTTAATGTGGTTGGTACATACATTGTATGCTTTATGTCTGTCTGACACTTTGATTTGTGTTTGCAGAAATGGGTTTGCTCAAGCACATCCAGTTAAAGGGTGTTGGTGGTGTAAAGCTTACTTCGAGTCTTGTTGCCAAACACGAGAACACCGTTTTCGACCCGACTGCAGGTGATGTTAACACGGGCGGTGGAGAGAAGCGGCAGCCGGAGGTGTCGGGCTCGTCTACAAAGAGACGGAAGCTTGTTAAGAATGTAGTGACCGTTTCTAGTGAAACGAGTCTAGAGTCGATTGAAAAAGACGACGCTGATGTGCAGTCTAGTCGCGATACCGGCCCTCGCACAGACAATGTTGTGTTAGAGACACCCGGTGAGGGATCTGTTAAAAGACGCGGAAAAAAGATTGTGTTTTCAGAATCGGGTGAGTCATCCGACCAAGCGGATCATGACATGGGCCCACACTCACCCGTATCAGCTGACAAAAAAAGAGGCGGAACAGAGATTGCGTTTTCAGAATCGGGTGAGTCATCCAATGAGGATGATCTCCATGTCTTGGACCGCGTGAGGTGTCTCTCGCAGCTTGTGGGGTCTGTTCCCGGGCTTGTTACTAGTTGGTATGAGAGGAAAGTGAAGACGGAGGCCCGTTTGAGGGACAGGATTTCGCGGTATCGCTTGAGAATGACTGATCAGGCTGCGAAGAATGCGAAGCTCGCAAAGAAGGTGAGAAAGCTGAAGAAGTTGAAGAAGACGACGCCTCTTGAGAAAGGACAAGAGGCGATAAGGATGCTTGCGAAGAACACTATTGAGCATGCGAAAGTGGTGGAGGCGTTAGAAAAGGAATTGGAGAATGCTCGGGCTGAGAGTGTTGAGCAGGCATATGTGATTACAAACTATTTTAGACCTTTAGTTATTATATAAAAATTAACAATTTAATTATGTTTCTAAATCAAAAGTGGATGGTGGTTTGCAGGAGAAACTGAACCAGGCTAATGAGGAGCTTGAGATACAAAGGGAAATGGTGAAGAAGCTCAATGGCGAGCTTGAGCTGGAGAAAGACGGCAGGAGGCAAGAGTGTGAGTCGCTAGAGAAGTCACTCGAGCGGGTTTCGTCTGAACGACAGTGGTTGATCCAGGAAGGCTTCGAGTATGTGATAAATAAACTGCACCGAAGTCAGGAATATCTTGCACCGTTGGGGGCTGTGCAATCAAACTTGTGGGACTCGGGGGCTCACTATGGGCTTGAACAATGTTATGAAAGTTGCAAAGATGGTGTGGCTTTGGAGGATGCCTCCCTATATAACCCGGGGGCCCATGAGAGGTTTCTTAAGGCCGCGCATGAGCTGGAACACACACGATTCCCATACGTTGTAGCCCTGTCGCAATGTGCAGACCGTTCACTCGATGACTTGAGAGCGCTGGAGCCCACAGGGCTGGAAAAAGATGGAGATGAAGTTGCAGTTGATGGTGGTGGCAGTGGTGGTGATCAGTAGTAGTTTGCATAGGGTATTGTTTATGGTCCAAGTGACAATATCATCATGGGCCAGCTTTGTTATGCTACTTTTGAGTTTTGACCTTTCAGGTCAAACATGAACTGCAAATATTAATATAAGCATGAACTACAATACCAATCTGCTATGCACAAATGAATTTGATGAATTGTTATTTACAAACGCTTATCCCTTTTTGTTCAAAAGATTAAGTAAGATCTGCACACCACGGACTCACAGACTAATACAAACACATTATAACCACAATCTCAAGCTCTTTGCCTATTGTGATTCAGACTGGGCAGCTTGTCCCATTACTCGTAGATCAGTTAGTGGTTATTTTGTCACTCGTGGTGGAACAAAACTGTCTCTCTTAGAAATCCGAGAAACAACCAACGGTCTCTCATAGTTCGGCTGAAGCTTAATACAAATCTTTAAGACGTGTCACTGCTGAACTCTCTTGGTTGACCCGGTTGCTTGTTGAACTGCATGTTCCTGGTATCACTCTGATTCTTATCAAATGTGATAGCCAAGTTGCCATTCATATAGCCAAGAATCCTGTGTTCTATTAGCGAACCAAACACATTGAACTCGATTGTCAGTTTGTTCTTGAAAAGTTGCAAGAGGCCTTTATTAGTTTATCTCATACTCGGACCAAACACTCAGGTTGTTTATCTCTTTACAAAAAGGCTTCCTAGTGCTCAACATTCTGATTTACTTGGCAAGTTGGGGTTTGTCACATCTCCAACTTGAAGGGGGATGTTGACTTTATACCTTTGACCTGATGATGTGATTGTCCAGCTCAGCATCTTGTTAGAAGTTAGCTTAGTGGTTGTTATTAAACGAGCTTGTTTTTAGGATCGGGCTCGAGCTCATTTAAGCTCGGCTCGTTTCGAGTTTTTTTCGAGCCGAAGCTCGGCTCATTTGCACCCCAATAATAAGTATTACTTGTGGGTATTCATAGTTGCATCTTAATAAACACTAGTGATTTCACCCATGTTTAATTTTTTTTTTGACAATATTCCAGTATAAATATTGTTGAAAACGAGTTGTATTCACAATATAGTATTTTTTTTTGTATCGTAAGCTATAGTGATTGCCAGTACAATGATAAACCAGCCGATACTATCCGTACAAAACACGTGTCGATATCCTTTCAGGGATAACATGAGTTTATTTTTGGGGTTTTCTCTTTTGATTGTTTTACCGAGTGACCGTGTCATACCGCTACCACTACAAACTAAATCTATAATGACCAAATTCCCGAAGTGTGGCGCCTGGTGCACATCACTACTTTGTTTTTAGGTTTTCGTTACCATGACAAACCAAAGTGATAACACCTCATTCTTCCCCAAACTTCATTTATATGATACAAGATATAAAAATCCACACCAACATTCGTTTAACCAAAATTCATTTCATTTCATTTAACTTTTTTAATACCCAACCGTGTTTAGTTTTTTTTGACATTCTGGTATACATATTGTTGAAAACGGAATTGTACTCACAATATACTATTTTTTTGACATCGCAAGGTAAAGTGAGTGCGCAACAATGACAAACCGAACCGATACCGTCGTCCGTCTAAAATAACACCAGTACCAGTATTAGTTTTTTTATATAGTTCTAGATCAATGTAAAACACATGTCAATATAATTTCCAACATATTTCGATTTTCTCTTTTGATTTTTATACCAAGTGGTAGTGTCATGTCAGGTGTGTTATAAACCAAATTGATACATATCGAATTCCTGACGTTAGCACTGGGGGCAAATCACGACTTTATTTTTAAGTTTTTGTTGTACGAGTATCATAACGAACCAAACTGATACAGAAAGGGAATGTAAAACGAGAAGTTTCAAAATATATTAATTATTACGAGTAAATTGCCATTTTAGTCCCTGAGTTTTGTCCAAATTTGCCACTTTGATCCAAATAGTTTTTTTTGTGCCTCTGGGTCCCTGACTTTTACATTTTCTTGCCATTTTGATCATTTTGTCTAACTCCATCCAAAAACCCAGTTTGTACATAATCACTAATGTTTTCAGTTGCCATTTTGATCCAATTCCAAAAAAATAAAAAAAAATCCAAAAAATTCAAAAAAATCTAAAAATAAAAAAATTCTAAAAAATCATAAAAATTCTAAAAAATTCAAAAAAAATCTAAAAAATCATAAAAATTCTAAAAAATCCAAAAATCATTAAATGTTTCGGCACGAACCGTTTCGGCACGAACCGTTTCGGCACGAACCGTTTCGACCCGTACCGTTTCGAACCGAACCGTTTCGACCAGTACCGTATCGAACCGAACCGTTTCGACGCGAACCGTTTCGAACCCGTACCGTTTCGACCCGTACCGTTTCGAACCCGAACCGTTTCGAGCCGAACCGTTTCGATACGATACGGTTCGAAACGGTTTGCGTCGAAACGGTTCGGGTTCGAAACGGTACGGTTCGAAACGGTACGGGTCGAAACGGTACGGGTCGAAACGGTTCGGTTCGATACGGTACGGGTCGAAACGGTACGGGTCGAAACGGTACGGGTTCGATACGGTACGGTTCAAAACGGTACGGGTCGAAACGCTTCGCGGCGAAACGGTTCGGCTCGAAACGGTTCGGGTTCGAAACGGTACGGGTCGAAACGGTTCGGGTTCGAAACGGTACGGGTCGAAACGGTTCGTGTCGAAACGGTTCGGCTCGAAACGGTTCGCGTCGAAACGGTTCGGTTCGATACGGTACGGGTCGAAACGGTTCGCGTCGAAACGGTTCGCGTTGAAACGGTACGGGTCGAAACGGGGGTCGAAACGGTACGGTTCGATACGGTACGGGTTCGAAACGGTTCGCGTCGAAACGGTTCGGTTCGATACGGTACGGGTCGAAACGGTACGGTTCGAAACGCTACGGATCGAAACGCTTCGAGTCGAAACGGTTCGGATCGAAACGGTTCGCGTCGAAACGGTACGGTTCGAAACGGTACGGGTCGAAACGGTTCGCGTCGAAACGCTTCGCGTCGATACGGTTCGGCTCGAAACGGTTCGGGTTCGAAACGGTACGGGTCAAAACGGTTCGGCTCGAAACGGTTCGCGTCGAAACGGTACGGTTCGAAACGGTACGGGTCGAAACGCTTCGCGTCGAAACGGTTCGCGTCGAAACGGTTCGGCTCGAAACGGTTCGGGTTCGAAACGGTACGGGTCGAAACGGTTCGTGTCGAAACGGTTCTGCTCGAAACGGTTCGCGTCGAAACGGTACGGTTCGAAACGGTACGGGTCGAAACGCTTCGCGTCGAAACGGTTCGGCTCGAAACGGTACGGGTCGAAACGGTTCTTGTCGAAACGGTTCGGCTCGAAACGGTTCGCGTCGAAACGGTTCGGTTCGATACGGTAAGGGTCGAAACGGTTCGGCTCGATACGGTTCGGTTTGAAACGGTACGGGTCGAAACGGTACGGTTCGAAACGGTACGGGTCGAAACGGTTCGTGCCGAAACATTTAATGATTTTTGGATTTTTTAGAATTTTTATGATTTTTTAGAATTTTTTTGAATTTTAGATTTTTTTGAATTTTTTAGAATTTTTATGATTTTTTAGAATTTTTTTTTATTTTTAGATTTGTTTGGATTTTTTTGATTTTTTGGAATTTTTTTGATTTTTTGGAATTGGATCAAAATGGCAACTGAAAACATTTTTTAAGGAAATCCCCAAAATAACCCTGTTACAAACTGGGTTTTTGGATGGAGTTAGACAAAATGATCAAAATGGCAACAAAATGTAAAAGTCAGGGACCCAGAGTAGGGCTGTCCAAATTGCTCGACGATCGAAGATCGCTCGACGATCGCTCGAAAAATGCTCGAAAAATGCTCGTTCGATTCCCGCTCAGTTTGTAAATGAGCCGATCGGATCGGTTCGATTCAAATTCAATCCGAGCATGAGCATAGCTTCGCTCGCTCGTCGATCGCTCGGTTTCGCTCGAATTATTTTTATTAATAATTAATATATATATTTATATTATAGATTTTATAGATAAAAACCCAAAAAAATATAATAGCCCAAAAAAAAAACTAAACGCCCAAATAACATTCAACCCAACTTAATATTTAATATATAAATCTAAGTATCTAACCCTAAATCTATTCTTCCCTAATCAGTCGTATTCAAATTGCCGCTCTAATCTCGGTCTCACTCTCCGGTCTCCACGGTCACAGACTCACAGTCTCCGTCTCCGACCCTCTAATCTCCGACACACATATCGCCTCTGTCTCTAGTCTTCAATCTTCGGACGGTCTTCAACAATTCTTCAATCTGCTGTTTTTATTAATCTGTTGTTTTTTTTTAATCTGCTGTTTGGTATGTTATGTTTCTGTTTGGTATGTTTGTTATAGTAGCATAGAGAAAGATGGAGATCGATGACATTCGACATTTGGCAAAATTTTGATGTAAATATAGTTGGTGATTAGCTGTTGTTTGTCCCAGGTCCTTTCTAGCTTCTGGCTAGTTGGGCCTGGTTGGTTGTATTCGCACTTTATTTTGTGTTGCTTTTGTATTCGCACTTTATTTTGTGTTTCTTATGTATTTGCACTTTATTTTATGTTGCTTTTGTATTCGCACTTTAAGTTAGAATTTGTTTTTGTTGAACGAAGCCTTATTATTCAATCGAGCGAAAACGATTCGCTCGCTTTTTTTTAGGATTTGATAAAAACCGAGCGAAACCGAGCCGATCGGATCGGTTCGATTCAAATTCAATCCGAGCATGAGCATCACTTTTGCGATCGGTTTTACAAATTTGATCCGCTCGGATCGGATCGGTTGTAATTCAATCCGAGCATGAGCAGACCCTCGATCGGATCGGATCGTGAACACCCCTAACCCAGAGGCACAAAAAAAAACTATTTGGATCAAAGTGGCAAATTTGGACAAAACTCAGGGACTAAAATGGCAATTTACTCTAATTATTACATATAAGTTTGAAAATATATTAATAAAGGATCGCGCTTCTTTTTCCCGGATCCCGAATACCCATTTTTTTTTGCCCAAATATTACACAAAACCCATATTCCATTCATCTTCTCACCCAAAACCCTAGACAACTTCTCCTCTCCTGTTCATCCATCTGCCACAACCTAACTTCTCCTCTCAAATCACTAATGCCGTCGATGGTTTCAGCACCATATTCGCTGTTGCGCATCGTCCAAACCCACCATTAGAACTATATATATAAACAAATTCATTAGTATAACAAATTCAGTTTCACCTAGCAGGAGATTGGTTGTTCACGGTTGAGACAGTGGTAATTCTGCACTGCTTTTTAACATCAATTTTGCTTTGTTATAACAACAATTCAGTACTTTTATTACAACAATTCTGCTTATGTTTACAGCAATCAAATACTAGAATGGCACCACAAGGAGGTAAGCGGAAACGACACACTCACACTTGTGACGAGATTAAAGGTTAGCTATTTGTTAATAGTTTGCCCCCCTGCGTCTATCATGTTTCCACTGATTCAGTACTTGTTTTTGTTTTTTTCCTTGTTTAAAAGTCAAAGAGGCTGCAAAAATAACAAAGACTAGTAACTATTGGGCGTCTTTACAGAAATGGGGAGATGTATCTAGGTTCCGAGAGGAGTTAGATGATAGTGGTTTTGGGCACCTCTTATTTGGTCACACCAATATTCCGAAGCATAACCTAGGGCTTCTTGAGGCGCTCTGTACATTTTATGATCATGCCAACTTTTGCTTTAAGTTCAACCAAAATGTGAGGATTCATTATGGGTTGCTAGATATCTTGTTCATAACGGGTTTGAACATTGACGGTGATGCTGTGATCGGCGAAGAAAGCACGGAAAAGATATGGGATATGTTTAAGGATTTCATAGCCATTCCTGAAGGTGAAGTTCGCAAGATGTGTAAGTCAGACGGATCGATGCTTTTGAGTGAGATTAAGAATATAAGCAAGGAAAACTTAAGCAAGGAAGAGTGTTTTAGGCTTTTTTGTTTCTACTCTATCGGAGCTGTTATTTGTCCAAACAGCTCCGGACATGTTTCTAAGATGTATATCCATTTATTGAAGGATGTTAAAAAGATTAAACACTTTGCATGGGGAGCAGGCATGTTGGCTGCATTCCATTATTCGATTCGTTCGTATTTGTCCTTTGGTAAATCTCAGTTGCATGGGCCGCTTCTTCCTTTTGTTGTAAGTTTCATTGTAGTGGTTTGTTATTTTTAGTTGCACAAGCCCTTTTATTTATTTAATAATTTATTTTAAAAACACAGGTATTTTTGTGCGAAATGATTCCTGATTTTGCTAAGATGATTGGTCTGAAGGAACATTTTACTTCAACCGAATTCCCCCTCATGAAGCAATGGACAGAAAAGTTGCATCATGCCTCGCTTAATACGCACAAGCCCACAAAAGAAGACTATGTTAAGTTTTTCAGTGAGCTGAAAAGTGAACAGGTAAACTTGTTAGTGCTTTAATATTATCATAGGGCTTTTGTTTTATGTATATGACATTTCTTTTAGTTGATAACAGGTTAAACTTCATAGGTATGTAAACCGAGGCCTAGTTCATATCCCCGAACGCGTGAAGCAGCAAATATCTGTAGCTGCTGCGATTGTACCGGTGCTAAACTTCAATATGGAGGGACGGAACTTTCCCCACATAAATCGAGAGCGATTTAATATTTCCAAACAAGAGGTGGACAGTTTCATGAAGCCAATAAAGCCTATACATGTACAACCCCTGAAACGAAGGCATGGTGAAAAGGGTTTAGAAGGTAGGAAGTGGGATCAACATTATTATGATGCTAAAGAACGATGGGACAACAGGGCAAAGTTTATAATGAGTAAGTAATTCTTATGAGACCGTCTCTTGTGTTCTTTGTTCTCTAACTCTTTAACTTATGTTATTTTATTTCTTCCGCTTCAGCCACAACTGATTTTTCTTCAGAAACCGTTGAAACCGTTGCTGATGGTTCACTCGTAGCCCTTGACATGCCCAAACACGAGATTTTAAGAGCGTTTGTAGGTGAGTGAGTGGATGTTGAACGAAAGTAGGAAGTCTACTAATTGTGATAGCAAACTTCAGTGGCTTTTTGCATGTGACTTGACAAAGTCTATAATCTAGGTTAGTGGAATTCACCACCGGTGAAATCCACTAACCTAGATATATTGTAGACTTAACGTGTCACTTGTCAAAAGCTATTGAAGTGTGTTATCTCAATTAGCAGACTACCTACTTTCACTCAACATCCATTCATCGAGCGGTGGAGCTAGCCCTAAAATTCAGGAGCATCCCAATTTATTTCATTGGGGATTAGGGGTATTCTTTGTTTAAAACCGTTTTTTTACACTACAAAAACGGTACGAAGACGGGGTTGAGGGGTAGCCCGTGCTACCCCTTCTAATACACTAGCTCCGCCCCTGCATTCATCCACCTACAAACACTCTTAAAATCTAAAAACCCCCCATTTCCTTAAAAAAACTCTTATGGGTTCTTCCAGTAGTTGAACTAGTATATGTGAATAGTGTTTCAGAACTTGACTACAAATCATGTTAAAAACTATAAACCACCTAAACAAAAAAAAGGTTCTCATATATAATTTGTATGTCTGTCTGACTCTTTGGTCATTTGTCTTGCAGAAATAGACTTGCTCGAGTATATCGAGAAGGAGGGTGTTGGTAATGCCGGTGATATGAAGCTTACTTCACGTTCTCTTGGCGAACACGAAGTCCACATTTTAGAGCGGACTAAAGGTATTTGCTATGATGTTACCAGTAGTGAAGATGTGGAGATTCCTGATGAGGTCCTGCAGTCAGAAGTTCAAGGTACCAGTGGTGGAGATTTGGAAATTCATCCTGAAAAGCCCAAACAAAAAACGATTATCGGTTCGGAGACGGTTTCTGAGCTGCCCTCATCCTCAAAGAAAATGAAGAATGCTGTGGTGATTACTATTGATGACTCGCCTGCGCAGTCGAGTGACGAGACTGCCCCTAATACTCATGTGGAAGAGGCACCCGTGGCGTCAGCTGGTAATAAAAGAAGAAGGGGAAAACAGATTGTGTTTACAGATGAGTCATCCAGTGACCACTATGAGGTGGGTCAGACAAGCATGGATCAAGAGTATGTCCCCGAGTCTGTTCCGGAGGCATTAGAAAAGGAATTGGAGAATGCTCGGGCTGAGAGTGTTGAGCATGCATATGTGATTACAAACTATCTTAGACCTTTAGTTATTATATAAAAATTAACAATTTAATTATGTTTTTAAATCAAAAGTGGATGGTGGTTTGCAGGAGAAACTGAAGCAGGCTAATGAGGAGCTTGAGATACAAAGGGAAATGGTGAAGAAACTCAATGGCGAGCTTAAGCTGGAGAAAGACGGCAGGAGGCAAGAGTGTGAGTCGCTAAAGAAGTCACTCGAGCAGGTTTTGTCTGAACGACAGTGGTTGATCCAGGAAGGCTTCGATTATGTGATAAATAGACTGCACAAAAGTCCGGAGTATCTTGGACTGTTGGGGGCTGTGCAATCAAACTTGTGGGACTGGGGGGCTCACTACGGGCTTGTTCAATGCTATGAAAGTTGCAAAGATGGTGTGGCTTTGAAGGATGCCTCTCTATACAACCCGGGGGCCCATGAGAGGTTTCTTAAGGCCGTGCATGAGCTGGAAAACACACGATTCCCATACGTTGTAGCCCTGTCACAGTGCGCAGAGCGTTCGCTCGATGAGTTAAGAGCATTGGAGCCCATAGGGTTGGAAAAAGATGTAGATGAAGCTGCAGTTGGTGGTGGTAGTAGTGGTGGTGATCAGTAGTTTGCATAGGGTATTGTTTATTGTCCAAGTGACAATATCATCATGGGCCAGCTTTTGTTATGCTACTTTTGACCTTTCAGGTCAAACATGAACTGCAAATTATATTATATACATAATCTTAAAGTAGAAAGTTGGTGGGTTTCCAACTTTCAACTTTCAACTTTCCACCAACCCCCTCAACTTTTTTGCATATGATAATCCTAATCCTTTATCATTTTCTTTTAGCATACTAACCCTCCAATATTTAACTAATTTAATTTTTCTTTCATAGCACTCGATCGTTAATTTCTGTTTTAATAAACTAATTTTTCGTTGTCTTTAAAATATTTATAAAATACCATTTTGGCCCTCTCAAGTTTTTAAAGTTTTGAGTTTACCTCTTTAGTTCCTTTACTTTTTAAAAACTACTTTTTTGTGTGCGTATTTTTACGTACGTGTATGTATAAATTCAAGTTCGTCTACGTTTTGACGCTAACTTTTTTTCGAAACAAATCATATCAAATATAACACATTTTTATGCTTATTTTATGTACATTTCGGTTGGTCAACGTTTCGGCGTAAATTTTGTTACAAAACGAGTGAGGCCAAATATAATACGTTTTTACTCGACGTTATAAATTCTATTCTAGTCACTCTACGCTTCGACCCCACCCCCCTCCGCAACACGTACAATTTTACTTTGCAAAACACTCATGATGTCCCCTTTTAATAAACGAATTTTTCGTTGTCTTTAAAATCTTCATAAAATACCATTTTGGCCCTCTCAAATTTTTAAAGTTTTGAGTTTACCCCTATCGTTCCTTTACTTTTTAAAAACTACTTTTTTTGCGTGCGTATTTTTACGTATGTGTAGGTATAAATTCGGGTTCGTCTACGTTTTGACCCTAACTTTTGTTCAAAACGAATCATGTCAAATATAATGTACTTTTATGCTTATTTTATGTACATTTCGGTTGGTCAACGTTTCGGCGTAAATTTTGTTACAAAACGAGTGGGGTCAAATATAATACTTTTTTACTCGACGGTATAAATTCGAGTCACTCTATGCTTCACCCCCCCCCCCCCCCCCGCAACGCGTACAATTTTACTTTGCAGAACACTCATGATGTCCCCTTGATGTGAATGTGTTTTCTTTTGTGGTTTATTTTTAAGCTCTAATTAATCCGTTTTGATTATACGTGTCATTTTTTCTTTATACATGTTTTTATGTTTTCTGTTTTAGGTACGATTCCTATGTATGGGTCATGTCACATATAAATATGTTATATGATTATACGATACAAATTTGATTTACTTTACATTTGAGTAAATTGCCATTTTAGTCCCTGAGTTTTGACCAAAATTGCCACTTTAGTCCAAATAGTTTTTTTCTTGCCATTTTAGTCCAAATAGTTTTGTTTTCTTGCCATTTTAGTCCAAATAGTTTTGTTTTCTGCCATTTTAGTCCCTGGTAGGTGGTGATGGTGGTGGGGTGGGTGGGTGGGTGGTGACGGTGCAGTCAGGTGGTGGCGATGATAGAAGGTTAGTCCCTGCACCGTCACCACCCACCCACCCACCCCACCACCATCACCACCCACCATTTCCACCACCACCGGGCACTTTTACGCCACCCACGTCATTAACCAACATCACCGTCATCATCGTAAAGCCAACAACCACCGCCATCATCTTCACTGTAAACTGGCACAACACCATCCCCATACCATCGCACCTGCAAAAAAAGAAAGAAAAATGTGGTTCGACCAAAATTCACCTAAGTTAAATAATTTTTTTTGAATGGAGTTAGTGGGTTGGATGAAAATGGCAACAAATGACAAAACTCAGGGACTAAAATGGCAGAAAACAAAACTATTTGGACTAAAATGGCAAGAAAACAAAACTATTTGGACTAAAATGGCAAGAAAAAAACTATTTGGACTAAAGTGGCAATTTTGGTCAAAACTCAGGGACTAAAATGGCAATTTACTCTTTACATTTTGATCCAAATGCAATGCTTATACAAGTTACGTTAATGCTTATACAAGTTACGTTGAGTTAAAATGGATACGTTGAAACACGATTTTTTATATGGTTAACGCATCACATAACGTTTGGACTGATCCATTCGATGTTTGCAACGAGCCCGCAGCGCATCGCCTGCGGGTCAAATTACTAGTATTAATATAAGCATGAACTACAATACCAATCTGCTATGCACAAATGAATTTGATGAATTGCTATTTACAAATGCTTATCCCTTTTTGTTCAAAAGATTAAGATCTGCACACTCACGGACTAATACAAACACATTATAACCACAATCTCAAGCTCTTTGCCTATTGTGATTCAGACTGGGCAGCTTGCCCCATTACTCGTAGATCAGTTAGTGGTTATTTTGATACTCATGGTGGAACCAACTGTCTCTCTTAGAAATCCAAGAAACAACCAACGGTCTCTCATAGTTCGGCTAAAGCTTAATACAAATCTTTAAGACGTGTCACTGCTGAACTCTCTTGGTTGACCCGGTTGCTTGCTGAACTGCATGTTCCTGGTATCACTCTGATTCTTATCAAATGCGATAGCCAAGTTGCCATTCATGTAGCCAAGAATCCTGTGTTCCATTAGCGAACCAAACACATTGAACTCGATTGTCAGTTTGTTCATGAAAAGTTGCAAGAGGCCTTTATTAGTTTATCTCATACTCGGACAAACACTCAGGTTGTTTGTTTATCTCTTTACAAAAAGGCTTCCTAGTGCTCAACATTCTGATTTACTTGGCAAGTTGGGGTTAGTCACATCTCCAACTTGAGGGGGGATGTTGACTTTATACCTTTGACCTGATGATGTGGTTGTCCAGCTCAGCGTCTTGTTAGAAGTTAGCTTAGTGGTTGTTATTAAACGAGCTTGTTTTTAGGCTCGGGCTCTAGCTCATTTAAGCTCGGCTCGTTTCGAGCCGAAGCTCGGCTCATTTGCACCCCTAGTCTACAGTATTACTTGTGGGTATTCATAGTTGCATCTTAATAAACACTAGTAATTTTATCCATGTTTAATTTTTTTCGACAATATTCCGGTATAATTATTGTTGAAAACGAGTTGTATTCACAATATAGTTTTTTTTTTTTTGTATCGTAAGATATAGTGATTGCTAGTACAATGATAAACTAGCCGATACTATCCGTACAAAACACGTGTCGATATCCTTTCAGGGATAACACGACTTTATTTTTGGGGTTTTCTCTTTTGATTGTTTTACCGAGTGACCGTGTCATATCGCTACCACTACAAACTAAATCGATACTGACCAAATTCCTGATGGGTAGCGCCTGATGCACATCACGACTTTGTTTTTAGGTTTTTGTTGTACGAGTACCATGACAAACTAAATTGATAACACCACATTCTTCTCCGAACTTCATTTATATGTAATAGATATACTTTATGTAAATATAGATAGGATCTTGTATTGTTCTCTTCCCTAAATTATGGGCTTGTGTATTTTGTATATATTGAGATATCAATAATAGAGAATGATGAATTGAGCCATTACACTCTTCATGGTATCAAGAGCCAAACCCTAAACCCTAATTTTTTCGCCCCCCTTCCTGTTTCATTCTCGCCGATCCCTGTCTCTTCCACCCTCCTTATTTCAATCGGCCATGTCTTCCACACCCATACATCCCGCTGTCACAGTTAATAACATCAAGAATTCCATTCCTCTTATTCTTGATAGCCAAACCGAACATTACAACACATGGGCAAAATTATTTGTCCTCCACTGCAAAGCTTACGACGTATTTGATCACTTGCAATCACGTGATAACGCCACATCTTCTTCTACCGAAAAAGACAAAGACAAGGATAAACAATCGGCCCCTAAACACACCTATCTTGAGTCATGGGATCGCATCGACTCCATTGTTCTTCAATGGATCTACGGTACCATCTCTCAGGATCTCATGCATACCATAATGATCACCAACACCACCGCATACGACGCTTGGTGTCGCCTCAAAAATCTCTTCCTTGACAACCAAGCGGCGCGAACTATCACTATACAAAACAAATTTTTTAACACTCGCCTCGAACAATTTTCAACTATGGCTGACTATTGTCAGCACATGAAATTGCTCCATGATCAACTTACTAGCCTCGGGTCCACCGTCTCCGAGAACTAGCTTGTTCTACAGATTCTCACCGGGTTAACGGATCAGTATGAGAATATCTCTCTTATATTACAGCAGACACAGCCTCTACCATATTTTTACAACACACGATCCCGACTATGCCAGGTTGAAGAACGAAAAACTGCACAGGCAAAGTCATCGGCCCAGACTGCCGGTACCGCTCTACACACCACCACGGATCAGCCTACTCGCGGTTCTACAGACAACCGAAATTCTAGCCTGTTCGACTCCTCTTCTGAACGTGGTCGGGGCCGGGGTCGTGGCCGCGGCCGCGGCCGTGGTCGCTCCTCCTATAACCGAGGTCGTTATCAACAGCCACCTCAATACCCGCCCCACTACTGGCAGCCGACACCATGGGCCAACTACCCTCCACAGCCTCCCTCACAACCTTGGGCCTAATGGACTCCACCTCCATGTCCATACCCCTCCAACCCAAACCCTTCTCATACGACTTCACAACCATCTTCGGCCCAAGGGATTTTAGGCCCACGAGCAGCAAATCAATCGGCGGCCCAAACATACGCGGCTGGTTACTCTCCAACCGATATTGCACAAGCATTATACAACTTGGCTCTTCACAACAATGATTCATCATGGACCATGGACACCGGTGAGTCAGGTACAATGTCTCCTCAATCTGATAAGTTTCATTCTATTTTTAATTCTGGCATTATTCGTAACATCATTGTTGGCAATGGCACAACCATTCCGATCCTTGGACAAGGCAACATAACCCTTCCACCACCATTCCCACCTTTTAAACTCAATAATTTCCTTTATGCACCTAACCTAGTTAAAAACCTTATTTCTGTACGTCGTTTTACTACTGATAATCATTTGTCTGTTGAATTTGACCCTTATGGTTTTACTGTGAAGGACCTCCAGACCAGGAAACCTATCCTACGATGCAATAGCTCGGGGGATCTCTACACTCTCAGCCCGTCCAACATCACCAACCTCACCTCTGCTTCTACTTATGCTGCTATCTCTCAAGACATTTGGCACCAAAGGCTCGGCCACCCTGGCCCAGCTATTTTACAAAATTTAAAAACTTCTCATTCAATTTCTTGTGGTTCTTTGAATAATAAAGTTTGCACTGCTTGTATTCTTGGAAAGCACACTAGACTTCCTTTTATTGCATCTAATTCAAGTACTTTTAAACCATTCGATATTGTTCATAGTGATATTTGGACATCTCCCATCCTTTCTAATGGGGGTCATCGTTATTATGTATTATTTTTGGATGATTATACTAATTTTTTATGGACCTACCCTATAACCCATAAATCTGATGTATTTACAATGTTCACAAAATTCAACACCTTTATTCAAACACAATTTGGCACCAAAATAAAACAATTCCAATGCGACAACGGACGGGAGTATGCCAATCATCAATTCCAAACTTTTTGCAATATGCAAGGCATGCACTTCCATTTTTCGTGCCCTCATGCATCCTCCCAGAATGGCAAAGCTGAAAGAAAAATACGAACCATCAATAACCTCATACGTACACTTTTGGCCCACTTTTCTACACCAACCCATTTTTGGCATCATGCCCTCGAAACCGCAACTTACCTTTTAAACATTATCCCAAGCAAAATTTATAAATTTCAAACCCCCACCCAACGCCTATACCATTGTCTACCGACTTACGATCACCTCCGAGTGTTCGGGTGCATTTGCTATCCTCTCATTCCCCACACAACCATTCACAAACTAGCTTATCGTTCATACCCGTGTGTGTTCCTCGGTTATCCCTCTAATCACCGAGGATACAAATGCCTTGATCTCAAGTCCCGTAAAATTACCATAAATCGACACGTCCTATTCGACGAAACCATTTTTCCATTTAATAAATCTCACAAGGCCAACCCCCAAACATACACCTTCCTCGATGACCCTATCCACCCATACGTTCACCTTACCAACCCACCAATGCCACCCAATAACCCACCGGATCCACCTACCCCCTCGGCCCAAACCGATACCCCACCCCACTCTCCACAACTTTCTTCCCCACCGGCCCAAACCCCTCCCCAGCCCAACTCGTCACCTCTACACACTACAATGAGCCCAAACCCCTCCCCAGCCCAACACGTTACCCATTCACAATCCACTGACCCAAACTTAAGCCCACCTATCTCCTCCTCATTGGCCCAATCGTTTCCTGATATCACCACCTCAAGCCCGATACCGCCCCCACCACCTTTACCCCCAACCCGCACTATGCAAACTCGTGCCATGTCAGGCATTTCAAAACCAAAACAAATTTTCAACCTATCCTTAACAACTATCGCACCTATCCCTAAAAACCCCATTGATGCCTTGTCTAACCCGGAATGGTTTACCACCATGCAAACCGAATTTAATGCCTTAATTAAAAATAAGACGTGGGAACTTGTCCCGAGACATCCTGATATGCATATTATTCGTAGCATGTGGCTTTTTCGTCACAAATACAGGCCGGATGGCACGTTAGAACGATACAAGGCACGACTTGTGTGTGATGGTAGAAATTAAGAGGTCGGTATTGATTGTGGGGAGACCTTTAGTCCGGTTGTTAAACCGGCTACTATTCGAACGGTATTGACATTAGCTTTATCTCAGTCATGGCCTATTCATCAGCTGGATCTTACTAATGCGTTTCTTCATGGTCATCTTACTGAGACTGTATACATGTATCAACCCATGGGGTTTCGGCATCGCGACTATCCTGATCATGTCTGTCTTCTTAAGAAATCTCTTTACGGGCTTAAACAAGCACCACGGGCATAGTACCAACGCTTTACGGATTTTGTTACGTCTATGGGCTTCTTGCAGAGTAGATGTGATAACTCTCTCTTCACATATCATCATGGGGGTGACATTGCATACTTATTGATCTATGTCGATGATATTATTCTAACTACTTCCTCCGAAACGCTCCGAATGCGATTAATGGGCAGCCTCGCGGCTGAATTTGCAATGAAAGATCTTGGACCTCTTAGTTACTTCTTGGGTATTACGGTATCTCGCACTGGTAACAACATGTTTTTGTCTCAACAATCGTATGCCTTGGATATTGTCCACCGTGCAGGTATGTCCACCTGTAACCCAGTTGCTACACCTGTGGATACTAAGCCAAAAATTGGTGCTACAACTGGTACTCCATTTGATAACCCCACGTTATACCGAAGCCTTGCGGGTGCACTTCAGTACCTCACGTTTACTCGGCCCGATATTAGTTATGCGGTTCAACAAATCTGTATTCACATGCATAATCCTAGCACGGAACACTGGCAGGCGCTGAAGTGTATTATTCGTTATATTCGCGGCACGGCAGACTATGGTCTCACGCTCTCCTCGTGCTCGGATGTTTCCTTCAGGGCTTACACAGACGCTGATTGGGCAGGTTGCCCGGATACTCGTCGATCTACATCTGGATATTGTGTTTACATGGGGCAAAATCTTTTATCTTGGTCTTATAAGCGGCAATCGACCATTTCACGCTCCAGTGCCGAAGCGGAATACCGTGCAGTTGCGAATGTTGTTGCTGAAATTTGCTGGCTTCGCAACCTTCTTCTTGAGTTACGTCGACCTCTCTCTTCGGCTACCTTAGTGTATTGTGACAATATCAGTGCAATCTATCTATCGAATAATCCAGTTCAGCATCAGCGCACAAAACACATAGAGCTTGATATTCATTTTGTGCGTGAACAAGTTCAACGTGGTAAGATTCGAATTCTTCACACTCCTACCCGGTTTCAAATAGATGACATTTTCACCAAAGGATTACCTCGGGTTTTATTTGATGACTTCCGCTCCAGTCTCAACATTCGCCCACCTCTTGCTTCGACTGCGGGGGTGTAATAGATATACTTTATGTAAATATAGATAGGATCTTGTATTGTTCTCTTCCCTAAATTATGGGCTTGTGTATTTTGTATATATTGAGATATCAATAATAGAGAATGATGAATTGAGCCATTACACTCTTCAATATGATACAAAATATAAAAATCCACACCAACACTTGTTTAACCAAAATTCATTTCATTTCATTTAACTTTTTTAATACTATACATATTGTTGAAAACGGAATTGTACTCACAATATACTATTTTTTGACATCGCAAGCTAAAGCGAGTGTCGGTACAATGACAAACTGAACCAATACTGTCTAAATAACATCAGTACTGGTATTAGTTTTTTTATATAGTTCTAGATCAATGTAAAACACGTGCCAATATCATTTCCAACATATTTTGATTTTCTCTTTTGATTTTTATATCGAGTGGTGGTGTCATGCTAGGTGTGTTAATTGATACATATCGAATTCCCGACGTGTAGCACTGGGGCATATCACGACTTAATTTTTAAGTTTTTATTGTACGTGTATCATAACGAACCAAACTGATACAGAAAAAGAATGTAAAAAGCAGAAGTTTCAAAATATATTAATTATTACATATAAGTTTGAAAATATATTAATTATTATTACATATAAACAACGTTCAGAAAACTCAAAAATGGATAATCCATAAAATCCCCTATATTTCTGGAATGCATACATATTGTGTAATTTCCCAGTTGTTCAAACCCTAATTAAACGCAGCTGGTTTGGAGCAATGGAGGAAACTTCAACAACAAGCAACAGGGGGCAAAGATTGAAATCAGGCGAAACAAAGAAGAAGCCAGCAGGCAGAGGACCTTACAATCAGTAAGAAGAAGTAATTTGGTGTTTTAAGAGATAGGGTTTGATTGATAGTTGATACAATGATTTTTTTTTATGCACAAAGTTGTTGTTTAGTGTTATGTTTACCACTAATAAGATGAATATTGTACATCTTGTGATTATGAAATTGCAGGAATTTTAGGGTTGAGATTGCAAATACATATAAAAATGATGGATATGTGTGGAAGAAATACGCGCAGACGAAGATTCTCCATGCTAAATTTCTAAGGTATTAATAATCATAATATAATATTATATATACATTTCTTAATCATAGTAGTAACATTCTATTTGTTCCACAATTTACATCCAAGTTTAGTGTATTCATATTCGGTGGGAGACCCAAGAAATTTCTTTCATGGGGGTGAATTGGGTGGCTTAACCACAATTTTATGGTTGTGTGTGGGTGTGGGTGGGGGTAGGGCAGTAAACGAACCGAACGATCGTTCATTAAGGATCTAATGTGTTCACGAACGGTTCATGAACACTTACCGAACGAGATTTTATGTTCGTGTTTGTTCATTAAGGAAATGAATGTGTTCATGAATACAAACGGATACAAATAAATTCGGCAAAGACAACGGTGACTAGAGGTGGATGGTGAGAGGGACCGGTGCTAGACCTTGAAGGGGGGGTTGGGATTTTGAGGTATAACTAACACTATCCCATGGTTATGCCATGGGTCCGCCACTGTTGTCTAACAAGAAAATATCTAAATATAAAAGGATTATTTTTCTCATAAAAATATATAACTAACTAATAATCTTCTAATTTATTAAAGAATTCTGTTATATGCAGGTACTATTATAGATGTGTACATGAAGGATGTGGAGCATTGAGACATGTTCAAAAACTGGAAGATGGATCGGAAAGGTTTCATATCACATATGCCGGGTCTCACACGTGCCAAAATAGAAGATGGCTTTTTGGTTCAGACATGGAGAAAGAGGGCCTTACTGAAGGTAGGAAGAGTCAGCAGCCGGACTCGTCTTCAAAGAGAAGGAAGCTTATTAAGGCAGCGTCGAATGTAGTGGTGAATATTTCTAGTGAAAATAGTCACGAGTCACCTGTTGAAAAAGACGATGCTACTGTGCAGTCTAGTCATGACACCTGCCCTCGCACAGGCAATGTTGTGCTACAGAAGAGATCCGCTAGAAGACGCAGAAAAAAGATTGTTTATTCAGAATCGGGCGAGTCATCCGACCGTCACTCAGGCAATATAGTGCCAAAGGCATCTGTGCCAGCTGGCAAGAGAAGATGCGCAAAAGAGATTTCCTTTTTAGAATCGGATGAGTCTGATCTCCAAGTCTTAGACCGGGTCAAGTGTCTTCCCGAGCTTGTCACTAGCTGGTATGAGAGAAAAGCGAATAGGGAGGCCCGTTTGCGTGATATGATTGCTCGGTGTCGCGTGAGAATGACCCATCAGGCTGCAAAGAATGCGAAGCTCGCAAAGATTGTGAGAAAACTGAAGAAGACGGGGACTCTTGAGAAGGGACAAGAGGCGATACAGATGCTTGACAAGAACGCTAAGGTGGTTGAGGCATTACAAAAGGAACTGGAGAATGCTCGAGTTCAGATTCAGAGTGTTGAGCATGCATATGTAATTACAAACTATTTTAACTTGTATATAGAAATTAACATATATAATTATCTTTTCCAAATTAAGAGTGGATGGTGGTTTGCAGGAAAAGCTGAAGCAGGAGCATGAGCGAATTTCGTCTGAACGACAATGGTTGATCCAAGAAGGCTTCGAGTATGTGATAAACAGACTACACAGAAGTCAGGAATACTTTGAACCGTTGGGGGCTGTGCAAACAAACTTATGGGAGTCCGGGGCTCACTACGGACTTGTTCAATGTTATGAAAGTTGCAAAGACGGTGTGGCTTTGGAGGATGCCTCCCTATATAATCCGGGGGCACATGAGAAGTTTCTTAAGGCCGTGCATGAGCTGGAACACACGCGATTCCCATACATTGTAAAGCTGTCACAATGTGCAGACCGTTCGCTCGATGACTTAAAAGCATTGGAGCCCATAGGGTTGGAAAAGGATGGAGATGAAGATGCAGTTACTGTTGGTGGTAGTGGTGATTAGTAGTTTGCATACGGTTTTGTTTTAGGTCCAAGTGAGATAGTGTATGTATATGGTATATCATCATAGGTCTGCTTTTGTTATGCTACTTTTGACTTTTTAGGTCAAACATTAATTGGGCATTTTGATATAACCATGAACTACAATACCAATCTGCTATGCACAAGAGAATCTGATGAATTGTTATTTGAGTAAACTTCCAAAATGGTCCCTGGGGTTTGGTCACTTTTACCACTTTAGTCCAAAGCTCAAACCTTTTGAATCCGGGTCCCTGTGGTTTCAATTTATTGCCATTTTCATCCAAAATCAAAATCTGATCAGATTTTTTAGTTAGCATCCAACTTTTTTTTTTCTTTTTCCTCCCTTTTAATGAAGGGTAAAATGGTCTTTTAATGTTTTATTATAACAAATAAAAAATATCTGACAATTTTGCCCTTCGTTAGAAGGGAGGAAAAAGAAACTGGATGTTAGCTGAAAAGTCTAACCATATTTTGCTTTTGGATGAAAATGGCAACAAAATTGAAACCACAGGGACCCAGATTCAAAAGGTTTGAGTTTTGGATTAAAGTGGCAAAAGTGACCAAACCCCAGGGACCATTTTGGCAGTTTACTCTTGTTATTTATAAACTCTAATGGCTTTTTGTTCAAAAGATTTAAGTAAGATCTGCACACTCGCATACTAAGATCTAATCTAATACAAACACATTGTTAAAATCTCAAGTAGAGAGAGCTCGAGAAAAATGAACTCGCTTGCTCAGTCATGTAGACTTTATAAAGTAGTTATATCACTTGTATATCAAATAATTCTATTAAAGGTGGCAAAATGGGCAGGTAAGATAATCTATTAATCAAGAAACAAGTAGAATATGACTACAAGCCTTATATGATCTCCATACATTACTTGTATTGGTAGAAAGAATACCACACATAAAGTAATATGATATATCAATTTTTAAGTTGTTGGTTGATATACAATAATATCACATTGTAAATATCGTATGATCAAACCATATGAAAGGTTATTAGTTATCAGTTTTTTTTTTAAATTCTTATGGTTTGTAATTAAGCTTTCTATATATACGTTATTGCTATTTCTATTGCTTTGAATTTAATGTGATAAATTTCAACTTTCTAAATAAATCTCGATTGAAAGTAGGGCTATTCAGGAGCCGAACCGAACCGAACCGATCAGACCTTTGCTCGTGCTCAGTTTGTTTACAAACCGATCCGAACCGAACTGAGCGTTTTTTCAACCGAGCCAAAGTCGAGCGAGCGTCTTTCGATCCGAGCATTTTTCGAACGAACGTCGAGCGAGTATCGAGCGTCGCAGAACAAACAAGGAAAGTGACGATGGGAGTGCTAGTTATTAGAATAAAGTACAGTTTTCATCCCTGATGTTTCGTCCAATAGAACAAAAGTAAAAATTTAACAAACAACAAGGAGTACAAAAACATTCAACTAGTTCTATCGAGATTTGCTAAGCGGGAAGATAAGTTGTCGACCGATTGAAACATACCCTTGTTTTATCGGAAGTTTGAAATTGAATGAACCGAATGACGCAAAACCCTGGCGAGTTGCCATCTTGGCGAGTGGCGATGAGAAATCGAATAACGATGGCCAATGGGGGGTTTTGATTAGGGTCTTGTACTTCTGAATCGAATGGCGGGTTGAGACTTGAGTATTGATCGACGCCTCACATTTTACTATTTGAAATTTTGACTCAATTACTCAGATGGACATTTAAGTATTGGACAATGGACTATTGGTATTGGATTTCAATTCTAATTACTTAAATGAGCTCTATTTGGATCTTGGACCAAACACTGTTGATGTTGGTCTCTAGTCATTTCATTAAAAATGATACACACACAAGTATATATATATATTAAAAAATAAATCGAGCCAACCGAGCTGAACCGAACTGAGCAGACCTTTGCTTGTGCTCGGTTCATTTACAAACCGAACTGATCCGAACCGAGCATTTTTTTCATCCGTGTTGAATCGAACGAGCAAATTCCGAGCATTTTTCGAGCGAGCGTCGAGCACCTAGCAATTTGAACAGCCCTAATTGAAAGTTAACATTGTTATTTGGAAAGGTTTAATTTTTTTTTCTTTTTTTTTTGAATGACAACGCTTGCTCCTATTCTATTGCACCAATAATCTGCTACAGCGTTCCAAAAACGAGCTGGGGAACGCGACAAAATGATAAATATGAAAGTTTTGCTGTAGTTGAAACTTGTTGTTTATATATAAACTAGGATTGCGACCCGTCGCAATGCGGCGGGTATTCTTTAATTATAACTAAGTCGATCTACGACCCGCATGTTATGTTAAACCTGCCAAACGGGAAAAAAAAATAAACGATCTAAAAACGTTCACCCACACATGCACGTTGCGTCGTGTTAACTCGCAAAATTTAGAACGAAACGTAAAAACGTTAAACCAAAGACGCACGTTGCGATGTGCTAAGTCACAAAATTTAGAACCAAGCATAAAGCGAAAAATTTGCGGAAATGAAAACTATAAATGACCAAAGTTGAAAGTAAAAAAAAAAGTTGTGAAGATAGATTGCAAAAGATAAAAAGTTTTGGGGTAAAAGTAAAAAAAACAAGTAATTTATAAAATACTTTTGGGTGAAATGTAAAAACAAATCAATTTTTTTTTTGGAAAACCCCCAAAGCCAAGGTTACAACAACTATATGCGTAACCATTTTTTCTTTGAAAAACTCACAAAGCACACCTCGCGTTGCGGTAGGGCGTAAAACGATGTCAAATAGTATTAATGCCACACAACCGTCATCGACCACCAACACCGAGTCGACCTAGGATCTTCGTGTTGCGATCAACCTGTCAAACATGAAAAAATAGAGGTAAAAACGTTGAACCACACATGCATGTTGCGCCGTGTTAACTTGCAAAATTTGAAACAAAACATAAAAAAGTTGAACCACAGTCGTACGTTGGGTCGTATTAACTCAAAAAATTTAGAACTTTACGTAAAACGAAAATTTGCGAAAGATGAAAAGCATAAGCGACAAAAATTGTAAAGTTAAATTGCAGATAATGAAAAATTTTGGGTTAAATTTAAAAAAAAACAAATTATATAGGGTTAAAATTGTAAAAGGTAAAAACCTTTGGATTAAAAGTAAAATAAAAGTAAAAAATAAAGTTTTTTTTTTGAAAAATTCCCAAAACACAAGGTACAAGTTGTATCGCCTAATTTTGTTGCTTATTTATAGTAACTAGGGTTAAGACTCGCCCGCATTGCGGCGCGGGTACATCGTAAACATTGAATAGATTAGTCCAAACGTTATATGATGCATTAACCATATGAAAACACACATTTCGACGTATCCAGTTAAACTCAGTGTAACCTGTATAAGCATTGTGATTGGATCAAACGTAAAGTAAATGGAATTCATATCGAACAATCATAATGTATTATATGTGGCCCAACTTATACAAAGAAAACGTAACGGGTATGAAGGAAAATATGCACATGTAATCGAAAGGGATTAATTAGAGCTTTCGAAAAAATCAGAGAAAAAGAAACCATAATTTGACTCAACTCGGTTCGAAACAAACTTTACGAAACATACATAAAATAAACACGAAACATTATATTTGACCTGAATCATTTTCTAAAAAAGTTTACGTCGAAACGTAGAACAACTTGAATTTATACGAAAACGTACATAGAAATATGCACGTAAAAATGGTTTATTTAAACGAAAACGTATTATATTTGACCTGACTCGTCTATAAAAAAGTTTACCTCGGAATGTAGAAGAAATCATATTTACACATACCCGTACATAAAATATGCACGTAAAAAATAGTTTTTAAGTAAAGGAAGTATAGGGGTAAACTGAAACAAAAAATTAGTAAAAAATTTAATAGGTTAAAAACGTTCATAAAACCGTGCCAAGTAGCACCAATGCCACAACCACACCGACTCTCAACATCGTAAAAATAAAATAGATAAAATGGTAAAAATTACACTGAACGAAAAGCAAACTAAAATCGTTGAACCACGCACACCCGTTACAGTGTCTTAATGCGAAGAAATACCAGAACCGTAAAACGTAGAAAATAATAACTTACTCGATCTACGACCCGCCCGTTGCGGCGAACTTTTCAAAAGGGGGAAAAATGGACGCGTTGCGACGGGTCTGTCAAATATGAAAAAAATATAGCAAAAACGTTGAACCTCACATGCACGCTACGACATGTTAACTCGCAAAATTTAGAACGAAACGTAAAACGAAAAACTTGCGAAAGATAGAAAGTACGGGGTACGAAAGTTGTAAATAATAAAGTGTTGTGTTAAATTATAAAAGATGGAAAACTTTGGGGTTAAAGTAAAAAAAATGAAAAGAGGTTAACATGTAAAATATGAAATGTTTACCTAGTTTTTTTTGAAACACTCCACAAGCACAAAGTACAAGTCATGATCCACATATAAGTTGCTTATTTATATATGGAATAATAAAATAAAATATATACATATACTATAATACTATAATAAAATTGACTGTTTTTCCCCCCTAAATTTCCCACCAAAATAAAGATACCACTTTCAGTTGCTAATCCCACCAATCAACCATGGCGAATTACTCAATGATTTGCTTTTTACCCTTCAACAACCATACCATTTTACATTTCTTGTTAACTCAGTTTTTCTTTGTTTTTACTTGCATTTCCTAAATACCATCGACCACATAATAATCTTTATAAACCTTCAATGCTGATCTTCAAACTGTCATGGATTCCTCAACACCTCATCCCCCATCATCACCTTCCACGGTCAGTTTTTACCTTTTTACCATTCAACTTCTTTTGTTGTGTGTTTCATTTGTGAAAAAATATGATATGCATATTTTCATTACCTATGTCTTCAAGTAATGAGATGGTTTAAAAGGCAATAGTTTTAATCCTAAATAACATTATTGTGAACATGGTAAACATATGATCATGGTTTTTGTAGTTCATACATTTTACTTCCTCTACTTGATCAATCTTTAAGATAAAGTTTGAATCTCGAGTTTGTCAAGGAATATTGGTCGGATTTCTAGCCGTTCTTTGCTATGTTTTTAGATCATTTTCTTCGTCATGGGGCCATTAGGGTGTGGGGGGCGCCTTCGGGGACCCCTCTTGCCGAGCGGGAGAGACACCGCCATCAAAGCGGTGAGGTAGAGAGAGGGAGGAAATCGGTGGGGCTTCACCGAAGAGAGGGGGAGGAGAGAGGGAGGAGAGAGGATGAGTGGACCAATCAAATCATTTTGTTTTTTTTTTTTTGAATAAAAAAACAAGGGGAGTTAAGAGGGGAGTGGCGCCATCAAATTGGGGTGTTAGGGGAGTTTAAGAGGGGAGTTGACGTGGCACACGAGGATTGGGTGTGCGTAAGAGAGGGGACTCCCCTCTTAGGGGAGTGCCCCCTCACCCTTAATATGGCTTTAGGACAATATTATGTTGCTTTTGGAGCAAAATTTGTATGTCACAAGTTGTCAATGAAAGCGGTGTTAAATCTGGGTACGAGATCAGATAGGTGAACACATAGGCGGCTATGTGGTGTGCTGGGAAGACCTCCGCACCGTGATTTTGAGGGGCACAATATGTTATTTTTTTAAATAGTAAACAAACACATACCAATTCCAATATAAGCCCATTTACAAATCATTTTTATGGTTTAGAATTTAGCCCACTTTGCATTAGGTTTATTGAGCCCAATACTAATTTGATTTTTTTTAAATACTAATAAAACATTATGGAAATTGGAAGGGAACAACTTTTCGAGCTCGAACAAAGTACGTAAATTCTCAGAGACGCCTCTGGGTGAACACAAACGGGATTCACAAATTTTCTATTGATTGTGAATAATAATAATAATACATGACTCAAAGGACTTAAATACTCAACAAATTCTAATACTACTAAAACTCTAAACATTTACTAATAATTATATCTAATCAATAGAAAACAATTAAAATATAATACTAATAGATAATTAAATACTTTAATTATTATTTTACTCGTTTAGTCTTTCAACTTTAGATCTCCTCCAGATCGCCCCTTGAGATTGTCGGTACCTCCCTAGTTGATGTTGTAATTTTATCAAGCGGCTCATTCAAAGTATTCGAAAAGCTATAGGACAAAATACCTTGTTGCTTGAATATTAACTTGTACATTTGTTTTTTTAACCATCTTCCTTGGGAAAAAAAACATTTGTAACGTTACCATACTCATCCTTAAATATGTTTAGATCATAAGATTTGTAAAACATGAATCACAACAAATGATTTAACGATTTTAATAACTTTTTTAATAATGACTCTTGTTGATTCTCATAAATCTTTCTATAAAACTTTATTAATGTTTCTTTCCTATAGAGCTCTAAATAAGTTATATTCTATAAGCGTGGGATCATATGTATTCCTTTTGTTCTCGCTACTTGTTAAGATATATGTAGTTTGCTAAATCTATTTGTTTGGTGCATTTGGGGAAAATAATCAAAAGATGACTTGGGTACTTGTTGTTTATGCACTTTACTATCTCCACATATTTTCTTTCGAGATAACATCTTCATACGCGGGTCAAACAAGTCCATAAATCCAAAATCAGCATGTTAGTATTATTGATTTTTGAAGATTAATCTCTTTTTTATAACATTTTATACACACTTCAATCTAATAATATTGTTTTTTTTTCTATGTATAAGTTAATGTTTATATTATCAATCCTAATGGTAACTTGTTTGACAAAAAGAGTCAAACCGCATCTCTAGTTTTCAAGTCTCAGTCAAGTGTGAAAACATTACAATTTGAGTGTGTTAAATGAAAATACGTTCTAGGTATAGTTTGTAGCCTTTTTTTTCAGTTTTTTACAACAGTTGTCCTGTTTTTGCATGTTATGATTTCATCTTATGTTTACAGCAATGTGAAGTGCAAAAAATCGACTCAGATGGGCCATACCGCCTTCTTTACTGCTCAAGTAAGGGCAACAAATGGGGAGTTATGCAAGAGCTTGAAAATGGTGTAGAACCCAATGTAGGAGATTACGATAAACGGACAGCACTTCATTTAGCAGCCTGTGAAGGTTGTACCGAAATTGTTCTTTTACTTCTTGAGAAAGGGGCGGATGTCAACTCTACTGACCGATGGGGTCGTACTGTAAGTTTTTCATCTTCTTGTTTTTCTAATGAGATCATGAAATTGTAAATTTAGGTGGTGTTTGGATTATCTGATTATTTAGGGGTTAAGTAATCAGTCTTGAATATCGTTTGCAGCCACTTTCGGATGCACGTGGCGAAGGTCACACGGAAATTTGCAAAATCCTTGAGGCGCATGGAGGAATTGATCCGGTACTTCATTTCCTACTATTGAAAAATAGTCAACTTAAATGTTTGACCTTAAAGTCAAACCTATTGCTTTCCAAATTCAAAATGGCAAACACTTTTGTTAAAGTGGATTATAAGTTAGTTGCAAGTGTATCAAAATTTGTAGTTCAAGATTATTTGGTTGACCTAAAAAGTCAAACTGTATCTTTCTACAGGTTTTAGCTGATTCTCAGACTCCATGTTACCTGATTGATTACACTGAAGTTACATTGAAAGGAGCAATTCTTATTGGCGAAGTAATTACTTCATCTAACGTCAAAAAGAGATTATATTTTTAAATGAATTTTACGTTAAAGAAACCTCTTTATGTCAACAGGGTGCATACGGTGAAGTTTATAAAGTAAAATGGCGTGGTACAGAAGTTGCTGCAAAGACAATCCGCTCTTCAATTGCATCAAATGAGAAAGTGAGGTTAGCTTTGACCAATGAAAGTCAAACCTAATGATTTTCCAAAGTAGTCTGTTTGACCCTCAGAAAGTCAAACATCTCAACTATTCGTTTAGTCGTTTAAACTTTTGTTGTAAAATGTGATTACAGGAAAGCGTTTCTGAAGGAACTTGCGTTATGGCAAAAGTTGCGCCACCCGAACATAGTGCAATTTCTTGGCGTTCTGAAAGACTCGGACCGCCTCATTTTCTTAACTGAATATCTAAAAAATGTAGGTATTTTTTATTTTATTTTTTGGTTCATTTATTTTAGTATGTACTTATTAAAACTTGTGATTTTCGTAGGGAAGTTTGTACGATATTCTAAAAAAGAAAGGAAGACTTGAACCGTTGACTGCTGTGTCTTATGCTTTGGATATTGCAAGGTATATCATTTCTCATTTATTTTTCCCCTTTTCTATCATCCACATTTTCTTGAAAAGTTGAAGAATCGGCCTTAATTTTTTGAAGTTTAACGTAGGAATTTTTTTTAATGATCTGCAGGGGTATGACTTATCTTCATCACCATAAACCGCATGCTATAATTCACAGGGATTTGACCCCAAGGTACGTACGTATTCATACAATCTTTGTTTTCGAGTATGCACTAAAATAACAACAATCTAACTTCTACACTACAAATTACAAAACACAAGTACAGTTTTTTCATGACATGCATATAATATTCTATCTAAACTTATCACTTCTGAATTTTATAATTTTTTTTCTTGTGAAAAAAAAAAAAAATCTTTCAGGAATGTGTTGCAAGATGAAGCGGGGCGTCTCAAAGTTACAGACTTTGGCTTGAGCAAAATTGCACAGGAGAAGGATGTTTACGGCTACAAAATGACCGGAGGAACTGGATCATGTATAAGAATTAAGTTCATTTTTCCAACATTTTTTCAGATTATTTATTTATTTATTCTTTTTGTGTTTCTTTCAGATCGATACATGGCTCCTGAAGTATATCGTAGGGAATCTTACGGCAAGAGCGTTGATGTTTTCTCGTTTGCCTTGATTGTCCATGAAGTAAGTCGTAGTCACTTCTTACTGAAAAGATGCATAGTTTGACTCTTTTTTTACCTTTTAAGTCAAAGTATGCAAAGTCATGATCTTTGTTACTTCATTTGATCTGCTTGTTCTGTATCGTTTTGCATATTCAAATCTTGTATCTATATGTGGCTTTAGATGTTTCAGGGCCGGCCATCTAATAGTGAAGAACCACCAGAACATGTAGCGGATCAACGAGCATATGAGGACTCACGCCCACCACTATCTTCGTATTTATACCCTGAACCTGTGAGGATGTAAGTTACTTATATTTGTTTTGTTAATGCAGGATCTAATTCACATGACTAGACGAGGTAGTTTCATTCCATTTACATAAAATGGGTCAATTTGGGTTGCATTTTATTGCGTCAAACTGGTTAACCGTAAAATTTTCGCCAAGAATTATGTTATTATTTGCAGTTATATTTGAAAACTTCTTAAAATGCCCAAACATACATTTGACTATTAAGAGTTTCAGGCTTCTAAAAAAATGTTGGCACCGGAATCCTGATGTGAGGCCAAAGTTTGAAGACATCATAACAGAACTTGAAAAGATTTTGGAGAATGCACAAACAAAGGCGGGTGTTGGATTATGCCGTACCTGTGCAATCTTATGAGTTGCTATCATTTCAAGACGTTTTTTGGCATTCTGTGCGCGTATGGTATATACATACATACACACATGCGTACGTATAGGTTCTCTTGTTCTTAATGATGGTGTATTACGTTGGTGTGTGTATATATATATATGATATTATATGATATGTTTAATGTAAAATGATGTGGATTATGGAAAATGATATTTCATCTTATGATGTATTTATAAATAAAGTTGTTTATTAAGCTTTTGGCTTTTATGAGGTAAAAAATGTTTTTATTTTGCATTAGCTGATTGTATGCAAACAACTAGAGTCATCAAGACAAACACAAGTAGCATAACAAAAGTAGGCTGATGAGGATATTCCATACATTAACTGTCACTTGGAACGAAAACAAAAACGTAAGCAATCGGCATAACTACTGAGCTTCATCTTCTTCCAACCCTTTGGGCTCGAGTGCTTTTAAGTCATCAAGTGTACGGTCTGTACATTGCGACAGAGCTGCAACATACGGGAATTGCGTGTGTTCCAGCTCCTGCACGGCCTTGAGAAACTCCTCATGAGCCTCCGGCTTATATAGGGACACATCCTCCAAAGCCACACCGGCTTTGCAGCATTGATAACCTTCCACAACACCATAGTGAGCCCCCGACGACCATAAGTTTGATTGCACCGCCTCCAATGGTTCAAGATATTCCCGACTTCTGTGTAGTCTGTTTATGACATACTCGAAACCTTCCTCGATCAACCATTTACGCTCAGACGAAACCCGCTTCAACTTCTCCTGCAATTTTCAAAACCATCATCCCCTCTTAATCTAAAGATAATTATATATGTTAATTTGATATTAATATTTATTAAAACAATTTGTAATAACATGCATGATCTATTGATCTATTACCCCACCCTCAGCTCTAGCATCCTCCAATTCCTTTTTTAAGGCCTGCACCACCTTTGCATGCTCGACCGCGCGTTTCTTTAACTTCCTCACCTTCTTTGCCAGCTTGGCGTTCTTCGCGTCCTGAAGAGTCATTCTCAGACGGTACCTAGAGATCCGATCACGCAAATGGGCCCCCCTCTTCGTTTTCCTCTCGTACCTAGTAACAAGCTCCGGAACAGACCCTACAAGCTGTGCAAGAGACCCGGCCCGATCTAACACTTGGACATCAGACTCCGGGACATGCTGCTGATCAGGCTCATCCGACGACTCACCCGATTCTGAAAATACAATCTTTGTTGCTCTGCCTCTTTTAGCAGACCTCTTCTCTAACGCGGGTGTCTCTAGCGATACATTCGTGTAACACCCCAAAATTTATAATAGATTATTTTGGTGTTTAAGAGTTTAATTTAATTAGTTAAGTCTAACAAATATAATATAAGTTTATAAAGAATGAAATATTTATATAAGAATGACAACATAAATGACCACAAAAGCAACCTTGAGGGGTTGAATATGTAAATTATGATGTTAAACATAAGAAAAAAAGTTAAATGCTTGGTTGGTCCATGTGGTTTTCAAAAATTGCAGATTTGGTCCCAGTGGTTTACTAATTACACGGGTGGTCCCAAAACTTGTCAAAAATGCACTCGGTTGGTCCCCAGCCCTAACATCAGTTAAATTTCTCAGTTAAGTCCATGTTAAATGACCAAAATACCCTTGCCTATTAATAAATTCAAGTGGGTCCCATTTTCTAACTCTACCCCACCCCCACCCCCACCCCCACCTTCTTCTTCTTCATCCATGTTTCCAATCCAGCAGAGTTGACATCTGCTTCATCCCTGTTTCCAATCACTCCATGTTTACAATTGTTTAAGATTCACACTTCAAATCTCTCTTTCTCTATTTCTAGAGAGAGAAACACCAGATCCAATACAATACAATACTCCCATACAAATCTTTCTTTCTCTCTTTCTCTGATTCAGCAGCAGATCTGCATCACTCATTTGATTTCAATCTAGAGTAGAGAATGGGGTGCTCCTTCTCGGACTCAAAGCGTTGTATGATTCCGCATCCGGTGATGTTTGGATCAGCGAACACCGGTTCAAGATCATCCGCCAGCTCGGTGAAGGTGGAGTCTCGGACAAGATTAAAGAACCGTCTCATATCTCTGGTATGAATATAGATCCCCAATTTGTTATTCGACTTAGGGCTATTTGCGTTGTGATTGTTGGTTTGGATGATTTTTGTGTGTGGAGATGATGGGACTTATGCTATGAAGAAGGTTTTGATACGAAATAATGTGCAGTCGGAGTTTGTCAAGAAGAATTGAAGAAGAAGGTGAGGGTAGGAAATGAGACCCACTTGAATGGAGAATAGTGTGATTGCTTATTCTGTGATGAGGTGGATGAAATTAGAGAGATGAGGAGGATGAGTGTGGAGGTGAAGGTGGTGATCAACACCATTAATGGAGGAAATATGGAGAAATCAAGATTTCAAGATAATTGAAGAAGAAGAAGGTGGGGGTGGGGGTGGGGGTGGGGGTAGGGGTGGGGGTGGGGTAGAGTTAGAAAATGGGACACACTTGAATTTATTAATAGGCAAGGGTATTTTGGTCATTTAACATAGACTTAACTGAGAAATTTAACTGATGTTAGGGCAAGGGACCAACCGAGTGCATTTTTGACAAGTTTTGGGACCACGCGTGTAATTAGTAAACCACTGGGACCAAATCTGCAATTTTTGAAAACCACAGGGACCAACCAAACATTTAACTCTAAGAAAAATGAAAAACCCAGTGTTTTGGTGGGTGTATGTCACGAGCAGAGGGCAAGGGAAAAGGGAAAAACCCTTCTCCTTCAATTAAACTCAAGATTCAGCAAATTGGTGATGGTTCTAAACACAAATCGAATGCATGAGCTTAGTTACTCCATAACCTAAGTGGTTTGAACATAAGGCAAGTTAAATTTGATGTTTTGATGTATGTTGATGAAGTGGGTTTTAATCAATCCGTGATATTATATGAAATTGAACTTGTATGTGAGTTAGATTCATCATATAGAAGATGTTTTATGCTTGAAATTGATTAGATTGAAGGTTTGAGAAGAAACCCACTTGTAGTAGTAAAGGTGATGATAAAGATGATCGTACATGTTCAATAATTGTGAAATGTTGATGTGTGATGTTGTATGTAATGAGTAAATTTTAGTTAATTTGGATATAGTATGAAAATTATATGATTCTAGTTGAAATTGATGATCTATGTTAAGGATTGGGAAGAGTATGCAATAAAATACTTGTACATTGTGCCTTGTATGTTGTATGCACACCAAGTGTTTGATAAAATGTCTAAGTGACAAAAATAGTAGGAATCGTATGCACATGATGTATAATATATGTAGAATGTGATAATGATGTAATTTATAATAGATTAGCATAAAAAATGTGTTTTACATGGAGAATAATTGGGAAATTAGTTGATGAAATGAATTAGTAAGACACATGCATTAAAAGGTAGTATTATATGCTTGAAGGTGATGCACGCCATATGTGGAATTAAGCGTTGGACATGATTAGTAAATGATCACGTAATAGATATGAAGCGTATGAACTTACTAGCAAGTAAAGATGGTAGAGTTATGTAAATGAGCTAATCTTGAATGAGGTATTGGATAGTAAATCAACATGAGAAGTGTGACTTAGATATAGTTCATATGGTTGAATGAGTATAGCATTATGAGTATACCATATGTTAGATGAAACGTTAATGAAGGTCGAATGTGAAATGTAAAATGATATGATCGTTCATACATATAATTTTATATATTAACAAGAATGTGGATGCAATGAAATGAAAGTACATGGATCATATCAAGATGGATGGAAGCATGAAGGGCTAACGGGTCAAGAGGACATGGGGAAGCGAACGCAAATACGGATGCGTAAGGTAAGTAATTTCCCGGACTCCCTCTTTAGTAGTAAAGAGATTAGTTGCATGATAAATGTTAGAAGTTGTGTTGAAATGTGAATTTGATGATGATATCAAGTATTAGTATTAAGTGAGTGATTTTCCGGAATCACTTCTTAGTTTATTAAAGTAAGGTTATGTGCTAGTTATTTAAGTATGGTATTGGAGTTTAGGAAGATTTGAGTATGTAGAAGTGAAGGTTTCCGCTAACTCGACCAAACGGGTCAAAATGAGAGTTAACTCATTACGGTATGATTTGCATAAGTTATGACGAAGGTATTATAACCGGGTCATGGATATAATTTCTTACAAGTGCGCTGACCGAGAAACGGGGACATGTGTTAATGGTCAAAAGGCTTAGTCTTGAGTTTAAACAAAAGAGTTGTTTGATAAAAACATGAATGGGTAGAATAATTCGTAAATGAATATTAAGCCGAAAGCATATAAGTTAAGAACTTCCTTAGTTCGTGTTTTGGTCAAAAATTACCTAAGCAATTTAGTGATCAAATTAGTTAAGTGAGGTAGTGTTCTAAAATTATGTGTGAAAAATATGTTAATTAAATTAATTGTAAAAACAGTTTCAGGATACGGCTCAAGATATAGAGCTGTATCTATGATCAAACAATGAGCAGAAAAGTAAAGGTTGACACGTGATGTACGAGGAAAGCCCTTGATTAATCTAGATCGCCGGCACAAAACCTCGGGAGCTGACAATCGCAGCTGCCTTGTTCTTCTATTGCTTCAAATATCAGGATACAGTGCAGGATGTAGAGCGAATCAACTATGTGTTACAATGTGATTTGAATACAAGTGTTTTTGTGTAGTGTTTGCAGAGAGCTAGAGAGAAAGTGTTTGAAAATGTGAAAGTTGCGTGCCTTAATCTGATCCACCCCCATCTATTTATAGTAAAACAAATATAACAAACTATCCTAAATAACCGGGATCCAGCGAATATTCCTCACTCGAACGTTGTAGACCTAGTCTTTCGGGTTCAACATCTCTCCCATAACAAACATGCCCGAGTCTTGAGGAGATGAAGTCCATCTGACCGTTAGCAAACCCCAGCCTTTAACCTGCATGTGGTTAATTCAATCAACCTCAGGATATCGCCCAGGATGTTAGCAATATCCCCGTCCAGTATCCTGGTCACAAATAAACAATTAAAAGCAGGATATTGATCAAGATATGTATGCTCAGAAAATGACCCATAACAATTGTCCCCAAATATATCTGTTGGTATACCAATCCAACGAATATATTTTAAAAGTTTTAACTCATAAATTAAAGCAATTAAATCTGGACGACGGTCAAAATCACATCATAACCTCCAACGCGCTTTTAACTCGATGGAGATCCACAATGCCCCTATATCTTCTCTCTTCTTGTTTGAAAAGCAGATATCTTCAACAGAGTCTCCAGGTAATTCCCTACTTCTTGTTCATCTTTTATCAATCTTTCTTTCTTCATCTGACATGGCCACCAGGACTCATTCCCAAACCGGTGAATCATCCAAGACTTTTACCCAGCAGAATCTTCTCAAAAATCCTGAGAAAGAAGTCCGTGCCTTTGATAATGCAGACATCGCGGCTTTGAGAGCTTCCGGTGCTTTTCCTGATAACACAGTCTTTAGATTGTTCGATCGGTCAATTCGATCGGATGTTTCTTCCACAGATTGGGTTTGCTTTCCAGCATACCCTTTTTCGCTGGGTCTTCGATACCCCTTTCCCGAATTCATGATGCAATTCTTCCGGACCACCGACATCTCTTTTGCTCAAACCATGCCCATGGTATGGAGAGTATTAATCGTACTTAACCAAATCAAAAACCTTCACTGTCCCGACCTTTGTATCGAGGATCTGCCAATCTCTTATCGCCTCCGATCCCACGGTTCTAGCCGGTTTTTGCTTTTTTCGACTTCCAACAAACCCCTTATTCTTAAAGCTACTAAAAATGAAGACGGATGGCAACGCAAGTTCTTTTTCGTCAAACGAGACTCCATTGCTGAGGGTGCCAGCCTTCCGGTGGAGTGGTTAACCACCGGTAGGGTCATAAATGTTCTCATGTACCTTTAGATTTTTATCTTTTACTAATATCCTTCTTTTTGATTCTTATGCAGTAAATTTCGAGAAAGTAGCTCCCCCTACCGCTGAATCAAAGGAAAGAATCAATACTGTTTATCAATTACCTGCAATAGACAGGAGTTTCACCACACACATCCCGAGTTCCAGTCAATACTCGTCATCTGAAATGTCTGGTAAGGACTACTTTTAAAATAGTTAGTTAGTATAGCATAATAGAATGAAGAGTAATAATAATGTAAAACTTTTTCCTTTATGCAGCACCGGCTAAGATCCCTGAAGTCTTTGATCTCGACGAGTTGGATAGCTATTCTGATCAGGTTCAAATCAAGAAGGAACCCAAGGCCATAGCCTCATCCAAACCCAGTGGTTCCAAAGCCATTGTCATCACCAAACCCTTGCCAACTACCAAGCCCCGGAGCTCCAGCTCTCGTAAAAGGAAAGAGCCCGATTCTCCCGTCATCTCTGACACTTTTCCCTATGAGAAGCACGGGTTCATCGAAGCTAGCGGGTTTATGACTTCCTTTCTTAACCAGGTTAGTATTCTCAAACCACATCCTGCAGATTATACCATTTACAAAGATTTATCAAAATTAATACCTGTCCTCTTACTTTCGCAGGGTCTTGAACGTCTGGTTCATATATATCAAGAATCCTGCGGGCTTAACAAGACGCTTGAATCCAAGTTAAAGGAAGCAGAAGTCACGATCTCCGATCAAGGCATGATTGCAGCCGCCAAATCTCGTCATTACGAGGAGAAGTTCAAGGCTATGATTCAAGAACACCAGACTGCTCTCAACAAAGCTACTCTTCAAGCCCAAGCCGATCTTGAAGCTGCCCATGCGCAACATGAACGGGATATGGTCACCTACCGGGATAGCCTTAAGAGTTCCATCGTCACTTCTCTTCTCCAGGCCAGGCTGAAGATGGCCCATGAAGCCAAAACACTAGGTTTTGAATGCCCTTCTTGGGACATTGGTGCCTGGGAAACGAAGCTAAAGAATCTTGGCGGCATTTCTACCACACCAGCTGCCGAAGGATCTTCCAACGTAGCTGAAAAGGCTAACGATGCTGAGAGGGATGCTGAGGTGGATCCTGAGACGGATGCTGCTGAAATTACCGCGAACGAAGATGGCACTGCCCCCTAAAACTTATTTCCTTTTGTTTGAACAATTTTATGTCTTATGAACAATTTTTATTTCCGTATCAAAACAATTTGATAGCCGAAGGTGGATGGGTCCTAGGTTTTAGGATGAAGCCTTTGGTTATCAACTAGTACCGTTTATTTCCAATAATTTCATCTTTTATTTTTCTTGCTATCACTTCCTGTCTTTCTTATTACAGACCTTAGTTTTGCAAACTACACTCAGTGATATGAAAATTTGTACTAAATAGAATTTCTAAAAATTCAATCACCTTTAGAGAAAATTAAAAGATAGTCTATTTTTAAAACCTGTTTTGACGATACTTGCTTGATCAAAGTTTCAAACCATTACCAGCTTCAAATATCAAATATCCCGGAAAGTATTTCGAAAAAATATTTTGAGAATATATTCCGACAATTTATCCTAATCAGGATGATTAACCTTTTGCCAAACATAGTATTGTCAAAAATTAGCATTTACAAAGGAAAGATCATACCAGGAATAGGGTATAATCCTATTCTCAAACTTCAATCCCTTTGCAACTCTTCCAATGAAGATGTCCCCTGTCTGAGACACTTAGTGTATTAGGTCCGAGCCTTATCCTTTGAGCTTTATACGATTGCCTTAGTAGGAATGTCCCCTGTGTGCAATGTCTTCAAATACTTAGAAATCTTCCGTATATCAGTTCCCATTGTATAGATAATTTTTCGTATTACAGGGGTAAAACCCAAAAAATGTATTGGAGATAAATCCCTTGTATTCTGGGGAAAATCCCAAATTTTCGTGCGCTACAGGCGGGAGTGTATAAACTCCAAGACTTAGAAAGGTGAAAACCTTTAAACCTTAGAGAGTATGAAAATACCCTTTCGTGAGAGAGGGTGATCAATCCTCATATACCTTTAGGATTCATGATATAGCCAATAGTAACGAAATTGTCAGCCACTTTTACATGGACTGGTCCCGCCACCTTGAACTATTCCCGAATAACTTGCGCTCCAGGCGGGGTGTTTAAACCCATTCGGAAGAAATGTGAATACCTTTAAACCTGTGAAGGGATCAGGATCCCTTATACGTGAGAGATGGGGGCCAATTCTCTAATCTTCCGAAGTATCCTGAGTGAACATCCTGGAGCTATATCCTGGAGCATATACTGCAAAACATCCTTAAACTAAGGTGGGTGTTAGCTTGGCTAACACCCCTCCGATGCTTAAGTTAGTATTGGGTTTCAAAGAACAAATCAAACATATTTAAAAGAGATAGAACTCATACCATATTGAGTTAGAAATTAAATTCTAAACTTAGTTGAAATAAAGTTTAAGGTGTATAGCATTCCAAGATCTCGGTAGCATATCCCCCTCCATATCCTTGAGTCAGTATGCACCTTTTCCTGATTCTGACTCAATCTCATATGGTCCTTCCCATTTCGGAGCCAGCTTTCCATCAGCAGGATTGGTAGTATTCTGAAAAGCTTTTCTTAACACCCAATCTCCAACTTTGAACCTTCTAATCCTTATATTCTTATTGTATGTTATGGATATCCTTTGTTGATATGCTGCCATTCTTAGCCGTGCTGCATCTCTTGTCTCATCAATAGTATCCAGCTCCTGGCATAGGACTTCAGGATTCTGCTCAGGATTCCAGAGGTTGGATCTTGCTATGGGTATCACCATTTCTGTCGGGATCACTGCTTCTGCTCCAAATACTAAGGAAAACGGGGTTTGACCAGTTGCATTTTTACCGTCGTTCTATCAGCCCACAAAACAAAGGGTAATTCTTCTGCCCATCTTCCTTTCTTGGCCCCTAATCTTTTCTTCAGGTTGTTGACAATTATCTTGTTTGAGGATTCAGCTTGTCCATTTGCTTGAGGATGTACCGGAGTAGACGTAATCATTTTGATTCCCCAACTCTTGCAAAAGTCAGTAGTCCTCTTACTTATAAACTGAGAACCATTGTCACAGATTATCTCGGCTGGTACTCCGAATCTGGTCAGGATATTTCTCTTTATGAAGGATACCACTTCTTGATCCCTGACTTGGACAAATGCCTCGGCTTCAACCCATTTGGAGAAATAATCTGTCATTGCCAACATAAAAACCTTCCCTCCTGGAGCCTTTGGAAGTTTTCCCACTATATCCATACCCCACTTCATAAATGGCCAAGGGGAAACAATAGGATATAATGGTTCAGCAGGCTGATGCAGTATGTTACTATGTCTTTGACATGCATCACATCTTCGAACATATTCTGTGGCGTCTTTCCTCATTGTCGGCCAATAATATCCTGTCCTTAATACTTTTGAGAATAATGACCTGCCCCCAGTATGGTTACCACAATCCCCTTCATGTATATCCTGAAGTACTTCCTTGGTTTCAGGATCCTCCAAGCACCTCAGATATGGTCCTGCAAGAGATTTCTTATACAAAACATCATTTATAATAGTGAATCGTGATACCTTCATCCTAAAGGCTTTAGGATTCTCATTCTTTGGGATGTATCCTTGCTTTAGATATCTCATGATTGGAGCTATCCAGGACTTAGGATCTTCCTCAAGATAGCCATCATCAGGATCCTGAATACTCATTACTTCCTTATCCTGAGGATTTGTAGCAGGATATAGGATATGTAATATTGGTATCTGGGTTCCTTCCGGTATCCTGACCGATGATCCTAGATTTGCCAAGGCATCAGCTTCAGCATTATCTTCTCTTGGTACCTGTCCAAGTGTAAAAGTATTGAAATATCCTGCTAATTTTTTAAGAATTTCAAGATACCCGATTAACTTTTCTCCTTTAACTGATTAGCTTCCATTAAAATGATTAGTGATTAACAAAGAGTCAACATACACTTGTAAATTTTTGATATTCATATTCTTAGCCAACTCTAATCCTGCAATTAAAGCTTCATATTCTGCCTCATTATTAGTAGCAGGAAATTCACACCTAATAGCCTGGGGTAATATGTCCCCCTGTGGCGATTTTAGTAGTATACCTAAACCTACACCTCTTACATTGGATGCACCATCAGTATATAATGTCCAGCATTCTAAGTTTTCTCCTAGCTGCTGTACTTCTAAATCTACTTCATTTTGAATGTCACTACTGTTATGGGCAAAATTCTGAGTCCATATCCTGGGGGATATCTTGGATTATATCTTGGTTATATGATATCTGTTCACATCCGGGATGCTGATTCAGGATATTGGTAACATCCTGAATGGTATCCTCAGGATTACTATTGGACTATGTGCAGGTACGTGGGTTGGAAGCTAGCAACGTTCATAAGGAATCATTTCGCGAGAGACTCGGTCCAAGTCGTTCAAATAAGGACGTTGAAGCCGCATTACTCGGTCCACAACGTTAACTATGGAATATTCGGAGTATCCCATATTTATAGGAATTATTGTTTGTAGTTTGTTACTATAAATAGGTGGGTATACCAGATCGAAGAGGACATCACAGGAACACTCGTTACACTCTTACACTTGTTCTCTAGCAATTTTCACTTTCGCACAAAAGCATTGTAACACTTAGCGATCTGGTCTATATCCTGCACTGTATCCTGAAGTTTAAAGCAATAAGAAGAACAAGGTAGCTGCGATTGTCAGCTCCCGACGTTTTATGCCAACGATCTAGATTGATCAAGGGCTTTCCTCGTATATCTCGTGTCATCTCCTTTTACTTTTTGCTCATTGTTTGATCGTAGATACAGCTCAATATCCTGAGCCGTATCCTGAATACTGTTTTTCCAAACAACTTAACCAGCATATTTTCAAACACACTTTTTAGCACACTACCTCACTTAACTAATTTGATCACTTAATTGCTTCGGTAATTTTTGACCAAAACAATTTGGCGCCCACCGTGGGGCAAGTGGTGCTACTTTTACTAAAAATCTTTGTGAAATCGCTAATCGGTTTTCTATTTTCAAAACTTTTTGCCACATTGTCTACAATGGCCTCAAGATCAAACATGAGCTCCTCCACTATGTCTGCTACGACTTCTGCTACTACCGGTTCGGTGCTTCCACCACCTCCTCCAAGGATGCCAACCTCTTCACAACCTCAGGATATTATCCCTACTCGGAGTGTTAAGGGATCTGCTCCCATTTTAGCTTCTAATGATGAAATTCTAACCTTGTTTGGAAGTGTGCAGGAACAAATGAGGCAGCAACAGGAAACAAACCAAATGCTGTTGAGGGAAATACAACTCCTGAAGTCTGGCTCGAGCAGATCTGCTATGGATATCGTCACTCCACTACAACCCAGAACTCTAAACTTCAGTTCGGCTGTGTACACTGAGGATAATAGGGGGAATATTGTGCCTAGCCTTCCTCAGAACCATACTCCTGAAATACCCTCCTTGATCAGGATGTCAACCATGAGGAGTTCAGGATATGCTTCAGGATATGTGCAAAATCCTCCGACGGGTAACGTGTCGAATAATAATAATATTCATGCTACTAACAGTAGTGGATCTTTGCAGGATACAGGTGTAACATCAGCATTTACTAGGGAGCTTCAGAAGTTGAAGGACATGATATCCAGCGTACCTGGAGTGGTCCAGCCGATCCCGGAAGTGTCCCAAGACAGCCATAGGATATCTCGCTTTGCATATCCTATCTGTGATGCTGAAATCCCAAAGAGATTTCAAACCCCCAACATGAAGCTCTATGATGGAACTACGGATCCTGAGGAGCATATTGCCCAGTATAGGGAGAGGATGGAGATTAACCCTATCCCTCCAGAGCTCAAGGAAGCATGCTTGTGCAAGGGTTTTGGCTCTACCTTAACAGGATCAGCCTTGAAATGGCTCCTAAACGTTCCCCCTCATTCGATTACATCATTTGCTCACCTAGTGAATTTATTTAATAGTCAGTTTTCTTGTAGTAGACGCTTTGAAAAACTGACAAGTGACCTCTACAGGATAACGCAGGGGCCTCAAGAATCCCTAAGGGATTATGTGAACAAGTTCAGCCGGGAATCCTTAGACATACCGCATCTTGATGTTGCAACAGCTGTGCAAGCTTTCAAGATGGGGCTGCAAAAAGATTCTCAATTTTATCAAGATCATGTAATGAACCCATGCAGGAACTTGGATGAAGCTCGAAACAGGGCCCTAAGATATATTCGATTGGAGGATGACAGAAAGATGCAAGAGAGGATGAACTCATCCAACACCTATGAGACAACTAACAGGAAGTCAGAATCCTCATTTAAGCCATATCGCCCTAAGCCATATGTGTTAGGGGAGGATTTTTTAATGACCCGTGATCCTCAATTGTTATCCTGCTTGGTGATCCTTACTTCTGTGTCAGTTAGTGATCCTCAGAAGTGCTTCAGGATCAGGATCATGATCATGGATCATCTTAAGGATCCTTCTACTAATGATTGTTTGCTTTGAATTCGATATTGTTTTGCAGGAATACCAGCTTGGACTTAGTCTTGGTAACGTTCCTGAAGAATATTCCACGCTTATTCCGCACGTGCTTGACCATGGTGAACGTTATGGAGATCGTGGGGAGAAGGCATGAATTGCGGATAGTTAGTTATTTAGATATTTTACTAAATTTAAAAGGGGTAGCGAGCTAATTAGACAACACTTGGCTATTTTTTGGCTACACACACTCGTACAACTGCACTCACCAGCTCTCGGCAAAACACTTAGCATTTTTTCATACATTTCTACATGATACACTGTAGTGATCCTTGTATTTAGCTCGCTATCATCCGAAGTTGTAAAAGAATTATTGTTTAATTTGAGTTGGTGATTGGTAGTTTCCATCACCCGAGGTTTTTTTATGTCGGAGATCATTCATTAATCAAGGGCTTTTTCCTCGTATAAATCTTTGTGTCTCCTGTGCAATTCATTTCATAGTGATCCTCATTGTTGTTTACCAATTCAAGCATCATACCCCGTAACAGAGAGTTTGGTTGCATTATCCTCGTCTGATTTTTGACCAAAACAGTTTGGCGCCCACCGTGGGGCAATTGGTGCTTCATTCCTAAGAAATTCTCATTCTTGTGATCATTTCGGTTCGGTACATCCAAGCAGATGGCTTCATCATCAAAGAACACCTCCAGTGCGATGTCTGCAGTCAATTCATCCCAGGGCATTCCACCTTTGCCTCCACCACCTTCTGGACCTCAGAAAAATGCCGAGAAGAAACCAACTCCCATTTTCTCAAAACCTCCAACTTCTTCTACTTCTTATACTCCTACTACTAGTGACTTGTTTACTCTGATTTTGCAGATGAAGGAGCATATACAGCAGCAGGATAAGACCAATGAAAGGATTCTTAGAGAAATTGGAGACATCAAGAAACAAAAGAGATCGGCAGAGGATCATTCCCCAACTGATGCCCAGATCTTTGAATTTCGATACTCCGGTTATAACTTCTCAGCCTTCAGCGGTTCCAGATGTTCAATATGTGGGATGGCCAAAAGGAGTGCATTACGGATCATCAGCAATGACTCAGGCTTCAGGGTCATACTTCCAACCAGCAGGATCCCATCCTCAGCATATAGGGTCCTTCGTAAGCTCAGGAGGATACTCAGGAGCGCAGCAGATTCAAGGATTCTGGCCGTTTCAAGGATCCTCCCAGGTTCAAGGATCCTCTCAGTTTCAAGGATCCTCCCAGGTTCAAGGATCCTCCCAGGTTCAAGGATCCTCCCAGGTTCAAGGATCCTCTCAGTTTCAAGGATCCTCCCAGGTTCAAGGATCTTCCTACGTCCCAGGATCCTCCCAGGTCCAAGGATCCTCTCAGTTTCAGGGATCCTTCCAGATTCCGGGATCCTTAAGGAGTTTGCAATCAGGGAGCTCCGATATCCATCAGGGAGATTTCATTCCAATGCAGACCATTGCTTCTACTGGTCCATCGGTCATTCCAGAGCCTCAACAATATGGATTCACATCCGCTCTTCCTAATTTGAATCCAATGGGAGGTAACACTTTCAATAATTCTTATACCACTAACCATGGCCTTATGCAGGATACAGGTATCAATCATGCCATGGCCAGAGAATTGCAAAAGTTAAAGGATATGATATCAAGTGTCCCAGGAGTGGTCAAGCCTATCCCGGAGATTGCAGATGGGAGCCACAAGATATCTCGTTTTGCACCACCAATCTGTGATGCTGAGATACCCAAGAGGTTCCATGTGCCTACCATGAAGTTGTATGATGGTTCAACAGATCCTGAAGAACACATAGCACAGTACAGGGAAAGGATGGAGATTAATCCTATCACAGAAAGGTTAAAGGAAGCATGTCTGTGCAAGGGATTTGGATCCACTCTTACTGGATCGGCTCTCAAATGGCTGCTAAGTCTTCCCCTTACTCTATTACCTCATTTGCTAATCTAGTTAACCTATTTAATAACCAGTTTTCTTGTAGTAGAAAATTTGAGAGTTTAACTAGTGATCTGTATAGGATAACCCAAGGTCATAATGAATCATTAAGGGATTATATCACTAAATTTAGTAAAGAATCCTTAGATATCCCTAACCTGGATATAGCTACGGCTGTTGAAGCCTTTAAAATGGGATTGCTTAGGGATTCATTATTCTATGATGATCTTGTTATGACACCATGCAGGAATCTAGACGAGGTAAGAACCCGGGCCCTTAGGTTCATCCGGCTAGAGGATGACAAAAGGATCCAGGAGAGGTTAGCAGGATCCTCAAAGCAAGAGAAGCAAGGATCCTCATTCAAGAACAACAAGTTCAGATCCTATAACAAATCTGATAACCAGAATGTGCATGCTGTTGAACAAGAAGAGGATGATGAGGATTATCCTCCAATTTCCGAATATTGCTTTTCTGTTGATAACAATGAACTAATCCTTGCGATGCAGAATTTAGGTGATAAAGCTAGATGGCCTAGGAAAAATGACAGACTAGCTGCAACTAAAGACAAGTCAAAGTGGTGCGCATATCATGAAGATTTTGGGCATCTCACAGAAGAATGCATCGCACTGAGAAAAGAAATTGGATACTTGTTGAGCAAGGGGCACTTGAAAGAATTATTGGGGAGAAAGAAGTCAAGGACTCAGGATCCTGAAAGGATCCCAGAGAAAGCTCCAGCCCCTCCAGCAGATGCACAAGTTATAAACTTTATTTCTGGAGGATCAGACATTTGTGGAACATCCTTCTCTGCAGCTAAAAGACATGCAAAGGAAACCAAGATGGATAATGGAGATAGACCCATTCGTACATCCAGTGTCTCCGAAGGAAAAGTTATAACTTTTGATGAGGATGATCGTGTTGACATTCAGGATCCTCATCATGATGGTTTGGTTATCACTTTTTTTTATTTCTAACCATTTTGTTCGCAGGATCCTTATAGACGGAGGAAGCTCTGTGAACATTATCCAGCTTGATGTCCTCAAGAAGATGAATATTCCTGAATCCGATATCTTACCAAGATCCTCTGTGCTCGTGGGATTCAGTGGCGAGACTAAGAATACTCTGGGGACATTAAACTCCCAATCTATATCGAAGGCCTACATTCTTACCAAAAGTTTTGTGTTAGACTGTTTATCTTGTTGTAATGTTATCCTTGGCAGGCCTTGGATACATGACATGAAGGCAGTCCCATCCACTTATCATCAATGTGTGAAGCTTCCTAGTCCTTGGGGAATAGTGAAGATTGATAGTGATCAGCAAGAGGCTAAGAACTGCTACACCTCATCAATGAAACCAACATCAAAGTCAAGGGAGCAATAGCAATTAAAGCGTCCTCCAAGGGATGTCTTGGAGGCAAGAGAATAGGATGTAGTAGAAATCCTTATGGATCCTGATGATCCTGAATCAAAAGTTTATATAGGATCAGGGATCCTTGGCGAAATAAAGGAAGACCTCATATCCTTCCTCAAAAGGAGAAAGACTACCTTTGCATGGAAACACGAAGACATGACAGGTATATCTAAAGATATAATCACTCACAAACTTGGCATTGATAGGTCCTTCAAACCAATCCATCAAAAGGGGAGGAAATTTGCACCAGAAAGAAATCCTATTATCCAGGAGGAGGTAGAGAAATTACTCCGAGCAGGTATGATTAGAGAGGTCAAGTATCCAAGATGGTTGGCCAATGTGGTTGTTGTTCAAAAGAAAAACGGAAAGTGGAGGGTATGTGTCGATTTCACTGATTTAAATAAGGCATGTCCCAAGGATCCTTTCCCATTACCCCACATTGACTCCATGGTGGATGCAACTGCGGGTCATGAACTGTTAACTTATATGGATGCTTCATCTGGATTTCAACAAATTTAGATGGAACCATCCGATCAAGAGGATACAGCCTTTATGACTCCAACTGGTATATACTGTTATATTGCTATGCCATTTGGACTAAGAAATGCAGGTGCAACTTATCAAAGGCTAGTGAATATGATGTTCAAGGATTAGATTGGACAAACTATGGAGGTTTACATAGACGATATGGTGGTAAAATCAAAAAAGGCTGAGGATCACCTAAGAGACTTGGAGGAAGCATTCAATATCCTTGACAAATATAACATGAAACTTAATCCTTCAAAATGTCACTTTGGTGTTAAAGCAGGTAAATTCTTAGGATATATGGTGACAAAGAGAGGCATTGAAGCCAGTCCAGAACGAATCAAAGCTATAGTGAACATCAAGTCCCCTGCCAATGCTAAGGATGTTCAGAGGTTAATAGGCAGGATTGCAGCTTTAAACAGATTCATATCCAAATCCTCAGAGAAGTGCAAGGAATTCTATGATATCCTATGGAAGAACAAGAAATTCGAGTGGACTGAGAAGCATGAAAGTGCCTTAAGAGCTCTTAAGGATTATCTATCCTCGGCCCCGGCTTTGATGAAACCAGAAAAAGGAGATGTGTTATCCTTATATCTCGCGGTATCCTCAAAAGCAGTAAGTGCCGTCCTTGTTAAGGATCACGAAGGTACACAACATCCTGTCTATTATGTAAGTAAGAGTTTACTTGATGCTGAATCCAGGTATTCACACTTAGAAAAACTTATCCTCGCATTAATTATGGCATCTACTAAATTGAGACATTATTTTGAAACTCATGCTATTATCATCAAAACTAATTTTTCAATTAAGAATGTACTCAGGAAACCTGAAATGTCAGGAAGAATGGCTAAGTGGGCAGTGAAGCTTAGTGCATATGATATAAGATATGAACCCAGGACAACCATTAAATTCCAAGCATTAGCTGACTTTGTGGCAGATTTCAGTAGTGATTTGCAAAAGGAAGCTGAGTTAGAAGTTCAGCAGCTAGAGGAGACCAAGGATCCTTGGATACTCTATACTGATGGATCCTCAAATATCAAAGGAACAGGGCTTGGAATACTACTAAAATCGCCACAGGGGGACATAATACCCCACTCTATAGCTTGTGAGTTCCAAACCACTAACAATGAGGCTGAATATGAAGCCTTGATAGCTGGCTTGCAAATTGCTAAGCATATGAGGATCAGGTATCTTGAGGTACATGTAGATTCTTTGTTAATCACTAATCATTTTAATGGATCCTATGCTGTTAAAGGTGAAAAGCTAATCAAATATTTGGAGATAGTCAAAGAATTGGCACTCTCTTTTGTATCCTTTAGTTTGACACAGGTACCAAGGGAAGAGAATGTAGAGGCAGATGCATTAGCCAATTTAGGATCATCCTTGAAGATCCCGGAGGATATCAAGATCCCTATTATCCATATCCTGACCCCGGCTATCGAGGATCATGTGGCTATGGAGATAGGAGAGGATTCTGCAATCATCCCTAGTGATGATAATCAATCTCATTCAGGATCATGGATCCTTCCAATCATGAGATACATACAACATGGAGAGATTCCTACAGGAGAAAACCCTAGGGCTTTCAAAATTAAGGTATCTCAATTCACAATTTTAAATAATATGTTGTATAAACGATCTCTTGCAGGACCATATTTAAGATGCATTGAGGATCCTGAAATCTAAGAAGTTTTAAGAGACTTCCATGAAGGAGATTGTGGAAACCACACTGGGGGCATGGCATTATTCTCAAGGATCCTGAGGACAGGATACTATTAGCCAACTATGAAGAGAGATGCTGTGGAGTATGCTAAGAAGTGTGATCCTTGTCAGAGACACAACAATATCCTTCATCAACCAGCTGAATTATTGCATCCTATATCATCCACTTGGCCATTCATGAGATGGGGCATGGATATAGTTGGTAAACTCCCTAAGGCACCTGGTGGAAAAGTGTTCATGCTTGCTGTTAGGGGTGGATTTCTAAATGACCCGTGATCCTTAGCTATTATCCTCTTTAGTGATCCTTACTTCTGTGACAGATAGTGATCCTCAGAAGAGCTTCAGGATCAGGATCATGGATCACCTTAAGGATCCTCATACTAACAATTGTTCACTTGTGTTTCGTATTGTTTTGCAGGAGTAACAAGTCGGACCAAGTCTTGGCGACATTCCTGGAGAATATTCCTGAACTATCCCGCACGTGCTTGGCCAAAAATGGACGTTGTGGAGAACGTGGAAGCTTGGCACGAAAGTCGGATAGTTAGTTAGAGTAGATTATTTCTAATTTAAAAAGGGGTAACGAGCTAGTAGAAAAACACTTAGCCATTTTTTGCAGCTACACACACTCATATACTCGCACACTTAAAGCTCTCGACGAACATTCATTCATTTTCACTCACTTATACACATTTCACGATAGTGATCCTTGTACCTAGCTCGTTACTATCCGAAGTTGTAAACATTTATTCATTTATTTGAGCTTGGTGATCGGTAGTTTCCATCACCCGGGGTTTTTTGTGCCGGAGATCAACTCTTGATCAAGGGCTTTTTCCCCGTATAAATCCTTGTGTTGTTTGTGCAATTTACATTGAAGTGATCCTCATCGCTGTTACACATTTTAAGCATCATTCCCCGAAATAAAGAGTTTGGTTGCAATATCCTCATCAGATTTTTTGACCAAAACAGTTTGGCACCCACCGTGGGGCAATTGGTGCTTCGTCCTTAGAAAAATACGCATTTCTGTGCTCATTTCGGTTCACTACAACCAAGCAAATGGCTTCCTCAGCAAAGAACGCTTCAAATTTGATGCCCTCACTCACTTCTTCTCAAGGCGTTCCCCCTTTGCCTCCACCACCTTCTGGATCCCAGAAGAATGCTGAGAATGCTGCGAAGAAACCAACTCCCATTTTCTCAAAACCTCCAACTTCTTCTGCTTCTTACACTCCCACTACTAGTGACATGTTTACTTTGATTTTGCAGATGAAGGATCAGATACGGCAACAGGATAAGACCAATGAGAGGATTCTCAAAGAAATCGGAGATCTCAGGAAACAAAAGACAACGGCAGAGGATCATTCCCCACTGGTGCCAAAATCCTTGAATTTTGATACTCCAGTGATTAGTTCTCAGCCATTAGTGGTTCCAGACATTCAATATGTGGGTGGACCAAAAGGAGTGCACTATGGAACAACAACAACGACCCAGGCATCCGGTTCATATTTCCAGCCAGCGGGATCCTATCCTCAGCATATGGGATCCCTCACGAATTTAGGAGGGTATTCAGGATTGCAGCAGGTTCAAGGATCCTCCTTTGTTCCAGGATCATCCCAGGTTCAAGGATCATCCTTCGTTCCAGGATCATCCCAGGTTCAAGGATCCTCCTTTGTTCCAGGATCATCCCAGGTTCAAGGATCCTCCTTCGTTCCAGGATCATCCCAGGTTCAAGGATCCTCCTTTGTTCCAGGATCATCCCAGGTTCAAGGATCCTCCTTTGTTCCAGGATCATCCCAGGTTCAAGGATCCTCCTTCGTTCCAGGATCATCCCAGGTTCAAGGATCCTCCTTTGTTCCAGGATCGTCTCAGTTTCAGGGATCCTTCCAGATGCCAGGATCCTTGAGGAGTTTGCAAACAGGAAGTTCAGATGTCCATCAGGGAGATTTTATTCCAATGCAGACCAATGCTTCTACTGGTCCCTCAATCATTTCAGAGCCTCAACAATATGGATTAACATCCAATCTTCCTAATCTGAATCCAATGGGAGGTAACCCTTTTAATAATTCTTATACTACTAACCATGGTCTTATGCAGGATCCAGGTATCAATCATGCCATGGCCAGAGAATTGCAAAAGCTAAAGGATATGATATCAAGTGTTCCAGGAGTGGTCAAACCTATCCCAGAGATTGTAGATGGGAGCCACAAGATATCTCGTTTTGCACCACCAATCTGTGATGCTGAGATACCCAAGAGATTCCATGTGCCAACAATGAAGCTGTATGATGGTTCGACAGATCCTGAGGAACACATAGCACAATACAGGGAGAGGATGGAGATCAATCCAATTCCAGAAAGGTTAAAGGAAGCATGCCTGTGCAAGGGATTCGGATCCACTCTTACAGGATCAGCTCTCAAATGGCTGCTAAGTCTTCCTCCCTATTCTATTACCTCATTTGCTAATCTAGTTAATCTATTTAATAATCAGTTTTCTTGTAGTAGGAAATTTGAACGATTAACTAGTGATTTATATAGGATAACACAGGGTCATAATGAATCATTAAGGGATTACATTACCAAATTCAGTAAAGAATCCTTAGACATTCCCAACTTAGATATAGCCACGGCTGTTGAGGCCTTCAAAATGGGATTGCTTAGGGATTCATTGTTCTATGATGATCTTGTTATGACACCATGCAGGAACTTAGATGAGGTAAGAACACGAGCACTTAGGTTCATCCGGCTAGAGGACGATAAGAGGATCCAGGAGAGGTTAGCAGGATCCTCAAAGCAGGATAAGCAAGGATCCTCATTCAGGAACAACAAGTTCAGATCCTACAACAGATCTGATAACCAGAACGTGCATTCTGTTGATCAAGAAGAGGATGATGAGGACTATCCTCCAATTTCTGAATATTGTTTCTGTGTAGATAACAATGAACTAATCCTTGCGATGCAGAACCTAGGTGATAAAGCTAGATGGCCGAGAAAAAATGATAGGCCAGCTGCAACTAAGGATAAATCGAAGTGGTGTGCATACCATGAAGATTTTGGGCATCTCACAGAAGAATGCATTGCACTAAGAAAGGAAATTGGATACTTGTTGAGCAAAGGGCATTTAAAGGAATTGTTGGGAAGAAAAAAGTCAAGGACTCAGGATCCTGAAAGGATCCCTGAGAAGGCTCCAGCCCCTCCAGCAGATGCACAAGTGATAAACTTTATTTCTGGAGGATCAGACATTTGCGGCACATCCTTCTCAGCAGCTAAAAGGCATGCAAAGGAAACTAAAATGGATAATGGAGAAAGACCTGTTCGAACATCAAGTGTCTCCGAAGGAAAAGTCATAACCTTTGATGAGGATGATCGTGTTGATATCCAGGATCCTCATCACGATGGTTTAGTTATTACTCTTTTCATTTCTAACCATTTTGTTCGCAGGATCCTTATAGACGGAGGGAGTTCAGCGAACATTATCCAGCTTGATGTTCTAAAGAAGATGGGTATCCCTGAATCAGATATCATACCAAGATCCTCCGTGCTCGTGGGATTTAGTGGCGAAACCAAGAATACCCTGGGGGACATCAAACTCCCAATATACATTGAAGGCCTACACTCTTATAAAAAATTTTGTGTTATTGACTGTTTGTCTTCTTGCAATGTTATCCTTGGCAGGCCTTAGATACACGATATGAAAGCAGTCCCATCTACCTACCATCAATGTGTGAAGCTCCCTAGTCCTTGGGGAATAGTGAAGATTGATAGTGATCAGCAGGAGGCCAAGAATTGCTACACTTCATCGATGAAACCAGCCTCGAAGTCAAGGGAGCAATAGCAATCAAAGTATCCTCCAAGGGATGTCTTGGAGGCAAGAGAGCAGGATGTGGTAGAAATCCTCATGAACCCCGATGATCCTGAATCCAAAATCTATATTGGATCAGGGATCCTTGGCGAAATGAAAGAAGACCTCGTATCCTTCCTTAAAAGGAGAAAGACTACCTTTGCATGGAAACACGAAGATATGACTGGTATATCCAAAGATGTAATCACTCACAAACTCGGCATTGACAGATCCTTCAAACCAATCCATCAAAGGAGAAGAAAGTTTGCACCGGAAAGGAATGCCATTATCCAGGAAGAGGTAGAGAAATTGCTCCGGGCAGGTATGATTAGGGAGGTCAAGTATCCAAGATGGTTGGCCAATGTGGTTGTTGTTCAAAAGAAAAACGGAAAGTGGAGGGTATGTGTCGATTTTACCGATTTAAATAAGGCATGTCCCAAGGATCCTTTCCCTTTACCCCACATTGACTCCATGGTGGATGCAACTGCGGGTCATGAACTGTTAACTTTTATGGATGCTTCATCTGGATTCCAACAAATCCAAATGGAACCATCCGACCAAGAGGATACAGCCTTCATGACTCCAACTGGTATATATTGCTATATTGCCATGCCGTTCGGACTAAGAAATGCAGGTACAACATATCAAAGGCTGGTGAATATGATGTTCAAGGATCAGATTGGACAAACAATGGAGGTTTACATAGATGATATGGTGGTAAAATCCTTAAAAGCTGAGGATCACCTAAGAGACTTGGAGGAAGCATTCGATATCCTTGACAAATATAACATGAAACTTAATCCTTCAAAATGTCACTTTGGTGTTAAAGCAGGTAAATTCTTAGGATATATGGTGACAAAAAGAGGCATTGAAGCTAGCCCGGAACAAATCAAAGCAATAGTGAACATCAAATCTCTGGCCAATGCTAAGGATGTTCAAAGGCTAACAGGGAGGATAGCAGCTTTGAACAGATTTATATCGAAATCCTCAGAGAAGTGCAAAGAGTTCTATGATATCCTAAGGAAGAACAAGAAATTTGAGTGGACTGAGAAGCATGAAAATGCTTTAAGAGCACTCAAAGATTACCTATCCTCAGCCCCGGCTTTGATGAAACCAGAAAAAGGTGATGTGTTATCCTTGTATCTTGCAGTATCCTCAAAAGCAGTAAGTGCGGTCCTTGTTAAGGATCATGAAGGTACACAACATCCTGTCTATTATGTAAGTAAAAGTTTACTTGATGCCGAATCCAGGTATTCACACCTTGAAAAACTTATTCTCGCATTAATTATGGCATCTACTAAGTTAAGACATTATTTTGAAACTCATATTATCATTGTTAAAACTAATTTTCCAATTAAGAATGTCCTTAGGAAACCAGAGATGTCAGGAAGGATGGCTAAGTGGGCAGTGAAGCTGAGTGCATATGATATAAGATATGAGCCTAGGACAGCCATCAAATCCCAAGCATTAGCTGACTTTGTGGCTGATTTCAGTAGTGATTTACAAGAAGAAGCTGAGTTAGAAGTCCAGCAGCTAGAGGAGACCAAGGATCCTTGGATACTCTATACTGATGGATCCTCAAATGTCAAAGGCACAGGGCTTGGAATACTACTAAAATCGCCACAGGGGGACATAATACCCCATTCTATAGCTTGTGAGTTCCAAACCACTAACAATGAGGCTAAATATGAAGCCTTAATTGCTGGTTTGCAAATTGCAAAGCATATGGGGATCAGGTATCTTGAGGTACACGTAGATTCATTATTAATTACAAACCACTTTAATGGATCCTACGCTGTTAAAGGTGAAAAGCTAACCAAATATTTAGAGATAGTCAAAAGTTTGGCACTCTCTTTTGTTTCCTTTAGTTTGACGCAGGTACCAAGGGAAGAAAATACAGAGGCTGATGCATTGGCTAACTTAGGATCATCCTTGAAGATCCCGGAGGATATCAAGATCCCTATTATCCATATCCTGACCCCGGCTATCGAGGATCACGAGGCTATGGAGATAGGAAATGATTCTGCAATTATCCCTTGTGAGGATACTCAATCCCATTCAGGATCAGGATAATGGATCTCACCAATTATGAGATACTTACAACATGGAGAGATTCCTACAGGAGAAAACCCTAGGGCTTTCAAATCTAAGGTATCTCAATTCACAATTTTAAATAACATGTTGTATAGACGATCTCTTGCAGGACCATACTTGAGATGCATTGAGGATCCTGAAATCCAAGAAGTTTTAAAGACTTCCATGAAGGAGATTGTGGAAACCACACTGGGGGCAGGGCATTATTCTCAAGGATCCTGAGGACAGGATACTACTGGCCAACCATGAAGAGAGATGCTGTGGAGTATGCTAAGAGATGTGATCCTTGTCAGAGGCACAGCAATATCCTTCATCAACCAGCTGAATTATTACATCCTATATCCTCCTCTTGGCCATTCATGAGATGGGGTATGGATATAGTTGGTAAGCTCCCTAAGGCACCTGGTGGAAAAGTATTCATGCTTGCTATGACTGATTACTTTTCCAAGTGGATAGAGGCTGAAGCTTTTGCCCAAGTCAGAGAAAAGGAAGTTATATCCTTTATTAAAAGAAATATTATAACTAGATTTGGAATTCCTTCTGAGATTATATGTGATAATGGTTCCCAATTTATCGGGGGCAGAACCACTAACTTTTGTGACAGCTGGGGGATTAAGATGATAACATCAACACCAGTCCACCCACAAGCTAATGGTCAAGCAGAATCATCCAACAAGATCATCATCAACAATTTGAAGAAGAAGCTCGGATCCAAGAAAGGGAGATGGGCAGAAGAACTACCCTATGTGCTTTGGGCTGATAGGACAGCCCCTAAGAATGCTACTGGTCAAACGCCATTCTCTTTGGTATTTGGGGCAGAATCAGTGATCCCAACAGAAATGGTGGTTCCAACTGCAAGAACAGGTACCCGTGATCCTGAGAAGAATGATGAGAACTTGGCTCAAGACCTGGATACTATTGAAGAAATCAGGGATATGGCTAGGATAAGGATGGCCAGTTATCAACAAAAAATGGCTGGTGCTTACAACAAAAATGTCAGGATCAGGAGGTTTCAAGTTGGAGATATGGTATTAAGGAAAGCATTTCAGAATACCACCAATCCTGCTGATGGAAAATTGGCTCCAAAATGGGAAGGCCCTTATTTAATTGAAGCTGAAGCAGGAAAGGGGGCATATAGATTGCTAACCATGGAAGGTGATTTGCTACCAAGAGCTTGGAATGCTGTCCATTTGAAGAAATATTTCATGTGAGCAGGATCCTAGTGGTACAGATGATCCTCACGATAGGGATATCCTTAAAGGATCCTCAAAGTATCGGTGATCCTAACTTAGGTATTATCCTAAACTTAAACTATTTTATTTCTTTATTTTCTCATATAAGGATAAGGATCATGTATCCTTTATCCATCTCTCACGTAAGTTTAAGTTTTGAAAGTTCAGGTATCCTTTGCATAACATTGGTTATCTGCAGAAGCAATCCGTTCCTTGGGTTTAACCCCAGTTATCCTTGGGCTTGACCCCAGTTCCGCCTGTAGCGCACGATGATCCTGGTATAGTTCAAGGCATTGGGACCAGTACTCGTTTTAGGGGCTGATAATTCCATTGTTCTGGCTATGCTTAGGATCCTACGTATAATGGTAGACGTACCATACATCCGTTCTTAAGGTTTCTAACGTTTTCACGTTAGCTAAGGTTTTGGCATTTTCATGTCACTAAGTTTGGATAGTCGCCAGTTAGGGCCATACTCCAGTTTACATACGATCCTTGGGCTTGTCCCCAGTTATCCTTGGGCTTGTCCCCAGTTATCCTTGGGCTTGTCCCCAGTTGCTGACTCTTATCTTATATTGGCTTAGTCCTAAGTTATGCTCTATTTCAGGTTCTTGAAGATAGGCAACTAGGGATCCTTGATCCTTACTTTATTCTAAGGTTTATCTTATAAGTTATCCTTATTAAGATTAGGATCCTAACTTGGATCCTCAGGTATAATCCTTAATTATTTTTAATTCTATTCATTATTTATTTGAATAACCCTTAAAGTTTGACAACTAGACTTGTGATCCTTAAAACATATTGCTTTCTGAGATTCTTTAACTAAAGGATATCTGATCATGGATCATATCCTAAGTGTTTTCAATTTGACTTATTCAAAATTCAATAAATATGCATCAAAACAAAGGAAAATCAAAGAAACACAAGGATAACAACACAAGATAAGCGACAAAAGGTTAATATTTTATTTATTAACAAAGTGGTAACCCTTAAAAGGTTGTCAAAATTACCTACCCCGTGCATCTACCAGCAAAACGTGGCCCGTCCGCTGGGGTAGGTAAAGGGTGTCCATGCTAACAAGTTCGAAAGTAGTGCAGGAATATAAAGGCGGCAGGATCACAATGGCTTCATCCCCCAAACAGAGGATCCCTCCACCATATGCAATCCTACCTATTGTCCAAAGGATCATACATGATCCTTAATCCTAAAACCTATTGTTCAAGTACAACCCATCATTGTTCAGCAAAAAACACCATAACCAAAACAAACTATTAAACTTAAAAAATGGGCTCCGGCTACGTCTAGAAATGTCCTTCATCGCCCATCCATGCAGCCTATGCCTTCGCTGCATCCTCTTCCCCTCCAGCTGCGGTATCCTTTATCAGATCCTTTCCACTGCCACTTGCCTCAATCGCCAAGACCTCAGTAGCCTCCTCCTCATCATCCTCAAGATCAGCCAACCTTGCCTTCCAGCCCTCAACATCCCAGCTGCTTTTGTCAAAACTAGGATCTTGAGCTTCCTGGGCCATCTTCAATTTTGTCTGATACATCGTGATGGCGGCAGAGACCTTAGCATTCTCTATGAGATCATGCTTCTCATAGTCAAGGTCAATCAGAAGCTTAGCCGTCTTGGTCTTCTCATCTTGGAGTTCCTTCCGAAGATCAGCAAGTGCAAGGTCCTTGAGCACGGCAACTTGTTGGAGGTCGGCAATTTTCTTGTCCTGCTCCTCAACATTCCCCACGTAGTCTTCAATCTCAGCAAATTTCTGCAAAGAAAAGGATAAAGCAGTTCAAGATCAGGTGATCCTCATACGAGTAGGATACCTAGGCAGAATAAAGGATCCTTACATCATTGAAGTATTCAAGGAACTGGTGGCGGATCAGTGGTAGGCCTTGAAGATCCTCAGCATCAGAAGTTTTCCTCTTCTTGACACCCTTTCCTTTAGTGGGTGCCTTTGGAATGGAGATGCTAGGACTGGTGGTGGATCTCTTCTTCCTGGATCGTACGACATCAAGGTCAGCCGTGTTGAACTGGGATACAGGCTTGGCAGATTTTCCAGCGCCTACACATTCAAAGCAAGATGAGTATCCTTATCCTATTTCAATTTATTTATTTATTTTAATATTCAAACTATGTAAAAGGCAGGATACTTACTTGACATGGTAATGGAACCTGAGGATACTTCTTGTGAGTCTTGGGTGTCTATCTTGAATATCCTTGTTTCAGGATCAAGCTTCCAAAAAGCAGCGAGCCTATCCTTGGTTTCAGGTGATGTGATGATGTGTGAGACGGAAATAGCTGCATGATACAAGACAAAAAGGGTTAGTGATCCTATTACAAAAACAAGACTACCTGGTGATCCTTCTCAGGATCCTCTGTCCTACCATTGGTGGACCACTCCCTTGGTAAATGCTTTCCATCTGGAATGGTATCCCTTCTTACAAAGAAGAAGCGACGTTTCCAATCTTTATCATTCTTGGTGACTTTAAGAAGGGGATGTTCTGCACTGGGTTTTCGTTTGAATAAATAACGATGGGATCCAAAGGTGGTAACATCATACAATTGTGTCAGCTCTGACATGCCTAAATCAATGCCCTCCTGCTCGATGATCCTCTCCAGGGTATACAAAACCCTCCAAATCATCGGCATGGCTTGGATGTAAGAGATGCCGGTAAGAGAAAAGAAGGATTGTGTAAATTCTGGGAAAGGATAGGTGTATCCTATGGCAAATGGAGTAACTGGAAAGGCAACCCATGTTTCTGAAACATAGTCACTCAGGACAGTAGGATCGAAGGGTTTGAAAAAGGCATTCGCCAGAAAACGGTGACGGATGTTATCTATTTGTACATCGTTGAAGCAACACCTTTCGTTCACTGAGTCTTTGATGATCTTTTGACTCTTCAAAGGACTGTTCTTTTTGTGATCCTTGCCCGGTGAGCTTCGGAGCAACATTCTCAAAGCGGTGGTGATAAAGAAAGAAAAACAGAGTAAGAAGGGAGAAAGAGGAGAAAGAATTACCTGGTTGATCGTCGACTGAGAATTTAAAGGGAGTCTCTTTCGAATTTGAATGCATGATGATCCTATCTATATCTCTATTTATAATTATGATTCTGCAGGGTAGTCACTTCTGTGACGTCATGATCGCAACGGCTAGTTCTATTTTAACGGCTATATATCCGTTAGTTAGTTGCGGATAAGATCAAGAAAATATAACTCACATATTTACAATTTAACTCCTTATATTTTGGGGGCAATTGTTAGGGGTGGATTTCTAAATGACCCGTGATCCTTAGCTATTATCCTCTTTAGTGATCCTTACTTCTGTGACAGATAGTGATCCTCAGAAGAGCTTCAGGATCAGGATCATGGATCACCTTAAGGATCCTCATACTAACAATTGTTCACTTGTGTTTCGTATTGTTTTGCAGGAGTAACAAGTCGGACCAAGTCTTGGCGACATTCCTGGAGAATATTCCTGAACTATCCCGCACGTGCTTGGCCAAAAATGGACGTTGTGGAGAACGTGGAAGCTTGGCACGAAAGTCGGATAGTTAGTTAGAGTAGATTATTTCTAATTTAAAAAGGGGTAACGAGCTAGTAGAAAAACACTTAGCCATTTTTTGCAGCTACACACACTCATATACTCGCACACTTAAAGCTGTCGACGAACATTCATTCATTTTCACTCACTTATACACATTTCATGATAGTGATCCTTGTACCTAGCTCGTTACTATCCGAAGTTGTAAACATTTATTCATTTATTTAAGCTTGGTGATCGGTAGTTTCCATCACCTGGGGTTTTTTGTGCCGGAGATCAACTCTTGATCAAGGGTTTTTTCCCCGTATAAATCCTTGTGTTGTTTGTGCAATTTACATTGAAGTGATCCTCATCGCTGTTACACATTTTAAGCATCATTCCCCGAAATAAAGAGTTTGGTTGCAATATCCTCATCAGATTTTTTGACCAAAACACTTGCTATGACTGATTACTTCTCCAAGTGGATAGAGGCTGAAGCTTTTGCCCAAGTCAGAGAAAAAGAAGTTATATCCTTCATTAAAAGAAATATTATAACTAGATTTGGTATTCCTTCTGAAATTATATGTGATAATGGTTCCCAATTCATTGGGGGCAGAACTACTAACTTTTGTGACAGCTGGGGGATTAAGATGATAACATCAACACCAGTCCACCCACAAGCTAATGGTCAGGCAGAATCCTCCAATAAGATCATCATCAACAATTTGAAGAAGAAGCTTGGATCCAAGAAAGGGAAATGGGCAGAAGAACTACCTTATGTGCTTTGGGCTGATAGGACAACTCCTAAGAATGCTACAGGCCAAACTCCATTCTCTTTGGTATTTGGGGCAGAATCAGTGATCCCTACAGAAATGGTGGTTCCAACTGCTAGAACAAGTATTCGTGATCCTGAGGAAAATGATAAGAACTTGGTTCAAGACCTGGATACTATAGAAGAAATCAGAGATTTGGCAAGGATAAGGATGGCCAGTTATCAGCAAAGAATGGCTGGAGCCTACAACAAAAATGTCAGGATCAGGAAATTCCAAGTTGGTGATATGGTACTAAGGAAAGCATTTCAGAATACCACCAATCCTGCTGATGGAAAGTTGGCACCAAAATGGGAAGGACCTTACTTGATTGAAGCTGAGGCAGGAAAGGGGGCATATCGATTGCTAACAATGGAAGGTGATTTGCTACCTAGAGCCTGGAATGCTGTCCATTTGAAGAAATATTTCATGTGATAAGGATCCATGATCCTCACATGATAAATATCCTTAAAGGATCCTTAAAGCACAGATGATCCTCATTTTGGTAACATTCTACTCTTAAACTATTTCATTTCCTTACTTTCTCACATAAGGATAAGGATCCTGCATCCTTTATCCCCCTTTCACGTGATTTTGAGTTTTGAAGGTTCAGGTACTCTTAGCAAAAGGATGATTATCCACAAAAGCAACCAGTTACTTGGGTTTGACCCCAGTTATTTGGGCTTGACCCCAGTTCCGCCAGTAGCGCACGATGATCCTAGTATAGTTCATGGCAGTGGGACCAGTACTCGTTTTAGGGGCTGATAATTCCATTGTACTGGCTATACCTAGAATCCTACGTATAATGGTAGACGTACCATACATCCGTTCTTAAGGTTTCTAACGTTTTCACGTTAGCTAAGGTTTTGGCATTTTCACGCCACTAAGTTTGGATAGTCGCCAGTTAGGGCCATACTCCAGTTCACACACGATCCTTGGGCTTGTCCCCAGTTATCCTTGGGCTTGTCCCCAGTTATCCTTGGGCTTGTCCCCAGTTATCCTTTGGGCTTGTCCCCAGTTGCTAACTTTTATCTTATAATGGCTTAGTCCCAAGTTATGTTCTATTTCAGGTCTTCGAAGTTAAACAACCAAGGATCCTTGATCCTTACCTCTTACTAAGGTTTGTCCTATGGTTATCCTGGTTATAGTATTAAGGGTTAGGATCCTAACTTGGATCCTCAGGTATGATCCTTAACTATTTTGATTTTATTCATTGATTATTTGAATAACCCTAATACTTTGACAACTGAACTCATGATCCTTAAAATATACTACCTTTTAGAATTTTTCAACTATAGGATATTTGATCCTGGATCATATCCTAAATTTTTTATCTAAGTTGTTCAACTTTTCTTACTCAGACAAGTGTACATCAAAACGATTGAAAATTAAAAGGACAAACAAGGATAACAACATAAGATAAGCCAAAAAAGATTAAAGTTATTTTATTAACAAAGGTTTAACCGTCGAAGGTTGTCAAAATTGCCAACCCACGTTTCTACCAGCAAAACGTGGCCCGTCCACATGGGTTGGCAACGGGTGTCCATTGTTTATGCGGTTATAGCAAGTGCAGGAAATCAAAAGGCGGCAGGATCACAATGGCTTCATCCCCCAAACAGAGGATCCCTCCACCATTTGTAATCCTACCTATTGTCCAAAGGATCCTAGATCCTTAATCCTAAAACTATTGTTCAAATACAGACCATCATTGTTTTAAAACAGCACAACCACAAAACAAACTACTACCGAATTTAAAAAATTGGGCTCCGGCTACGTCTAGGAATGTCCATCATCGCCCAATCATGCAGCCTACACCTTTGCTGCACCTTCATCCCCTCCAGCTTCGGTATCCTTCACCTGATCCTTTCCACTGCTTCCAGCCTCGATCGCCAAAACCTCCTCAGCCTCCTCCTCATCTTCCAGATCAGCTAACCTCGCCTTCCAACCCTCAACATCCCAGCTGCTTCTGTCGAAGTCAGGATCTTGAGCCTCCTGGGCCATCTTCAGTTTTGTCTTGTACATTGTGATGGCAGCGGAGACCTTTGCACCTTCTATGAGATCATGCTTCTCGTAGTCAATGTCGATCAAGATCTTAGCTGTCTTAGTCTTGGCGTCTTGAAGGGCTTTTTCAAGATCAGCAATCTTAAGATCCCTGAGCACTGCAACTTGTTGGAGGTCAGCAACCTTCTTATCCAGCTCCTCAACGCTCCCCACGTAGTCTTCAATCTCAGCAAATTTCTGCAAAAGAGACAAAGTAGTTCAAGATCAGGTGATCCTCAAATAAGTAGGATACCTAGGCAGAATTGGTGATCCTCACGTCATTGAAGTATTCAAGGAACTGGTGGCGGATCAGTGACATGCCTTGTAGATCCTCTATCTCAGAGTTTTTCCTCTTCTTGCCACCCCTTCCTTTAGTGGGTGCCTTGGGGATGGAGACACTAGGGCTGGCAATGGCCTTCTTCTTTCTGGATCGAACAGTGTCAAGGTCGGCCATGTTGAACTGGGAGGCAGGCTTGGAAGCTTTTCCGGCACCTATACATTCAAAGCAAGATAAGTATCCTTATCCTATTTCTATTTAACTATTTATTTAAATCTTTAACTAAATAAAAAGCAGGATACTTACTTGACATGGTGACTGAGCCTGAGGATACCTCTTGAGAATCCTGGGTGATTGTCTTGAATGATCTTGTTTCAGGACCGAGTCTTCTAAAAACAACAAGCCTTTCCTTAGTATCAGGAGACGGTATGAGGTGTGAAACAATGACAGCTCCATAACATAAAACAAAAGGGAGTTAGTGATCCTATCACAAGAGCAAGATTACCTGGTGATCCTTCTCAGGATCCTCTGTCCTACCATGGGTGGACCACTTCCTTGGTAGATCCTTTCCGTTTGGAATGGTATCCCTTCTGACAAATAAAAAGCGTCGTTTCCAGTTTGTATCGTTCTTGGTGGCTTTAAAAATGGGATGTTCTTCGCCGGGTTTTCGCTTAAACAGATATCGGTGGGATCCAAACGTCGTGAGATCATACATCTCTGCCAGTTCCGACATTCCTAAATCAATCCCTTCCTGCTCTATGATCCTTTCAAGGGTATATAAGACCCTCCAGATCATCGGCATAGCTTGGATGTAGGAGATGCCGGTAAGGGAGAAAAAGGATTGGGTAAAAGCTAGAAAAGGATAGGTGTATCCTATGGTGAATGGGGTAACCGGAAAGGCAACCCATGTCTCAGAAATATAGTCGCTCAGAACAGTGGGATCGAAGGGTCTGAAAAAGGTGTTCGCCGGAAAGCAGTGCCGGATCTTATCTACTTGTGGATCGGTAAAGCAACACCTCTCATTCGCTGAGTCTTTGATGATCCCTTGACTCTTCAAGGGGCTATCCTTCTGGTGATCCTTGGCAGGGGAGGACCGGAGCATCATTCTTAACGTGATGTTGGTAAAGAAAGAAAAACAGAGTAAGAGAAGGAGAAATAGGAAAAGAGATACCTGATTGATCTTCGGCTGAGAATTTAAAGGGAGTTTCTCTTGGATTTAAATGCATATTGATCCTATCTCTAACTCCTATTTATAATGATGATTTGCAGGATTGTCACTTCAGTGACGTCAGGTTTGCAACGGCTAGTCCGTCTTCAACGGCTAGTTATCCGTTAGTCTGTTACGGATAAGATCAACAAAATACAACTCGTTTATTTACAATATTACTCCTTATATTTTGGGGGCAATTGTTAGGGGAGGATTTTTTAATGACCCGTGATCCTCAATTATTATCCTGCTTGGTGATCCTTACTTCTGTGTCAGTTAGTGATCCTCAGAAGTGCTTTAGGATCAGGATCATGGATCATCTTAAGGATCCTTATACTAATGATTGTTTGCTTTGAATTCGATATTGTTTTGCAGGAATACCATCTTGGACTTAGTCTTGGTAACGTTCCTGAAGAATATTCAACGCTTATTCCGCACGTGCTTGACCATGGTGAACGTTATGGAGATCGTGGGGAGAAGGCATGAATTGCGGATAGTTAGTTATTTAGATATTTTACTAAATTTAAAAGGGGCAGCGAGCTAATTAGACAACACTTGGCTATTTTTTGGCTACACACACTCGTACAACTGCACTCACCAGCTCTCGGCAAAACACTTAGCATTTTTTCATACATTTCAACACGATACACTGTAGTGATCCTTGTATTTAGCTCGCTATCATCCGAAGTTGTAAAAGAATTATTGTTTAATTTGAGTTGGTGATTGGTAGTTTCCATCACCCGAGGTTTTTTATGCCGGAGATCATTCATTGATCAAGGGCTTTTTCCTCGTATAAATCTTTGTGTCTCCGGTGCAATTCACTTCATAGTGATCCTCATTGTTGTTTACCAATTCAAGCATCATACCCCGTAACAGAGAGTTTGGTTGCATTATCCTCGTCTGATTTTTGACCAAAACAATATGGTAGAAATTAAAATAAGAAAGTGAATGCTGTCGAAGATGAGGATCCTGAAGAGTATCCTGAATTATCCGAATATTGCTTTTCTGTTAACATTCCTGAATTGATGTATGCCATGCAGGGTTTAGGAGACAAGGCTAGGTGGCCTCGAAAGAATCAACAAAAAGCTGATTGGAAAGATAAGTCAAAATGGTGTGCCTTCCACGAAGATTTCGGACATGTGACTGAGGATTGCATTGCCCTAAGGAAAGAAATAAGCTATCTTCTGAGCAAGGGGTATTTGAAAGATCTCTTAGGAAGAAAGAAGAACAAGGGTCAGGATACTGAGAAGGATCCTGAACGAGCAGCCTCACCTCCAGCGGATGCTAAGATAATCAACTTCATTTCAGGAGGATCCGATATTTGTGGGACTTCATATTCGGCAGCAAAGAGACATGCAAAGGAAGCTAAAGCTGAAAGGGGAGACAAACCTATCAGGATGACTACCCTCACTACTGACAAAGTGATCACATTTGATGCTGATGACAGGGATACTGTTCAGGATCCTCATCATGATGCTCTGGTAATAACGTTATATGTGGCTAACCATTTTATGCGCAGGATATTGGTTGATAATGGCAGCTCCGTCAACATAATCGAACTAGAGACTCTGAAGAGAATGAATGTATCTCCGATGGATATCACTTCGAAGTCCACCGTGCTTGTTGGGTTCAGTGGGGAGGCCAGGAACACAGTGGGAGAGATAAAGTTACCAGTATATGTTGAAGGAGTCAACTCGATACAACGTTTCTGTGTGATGGATTCTCTATCCTGCTATAACATCATACTGGGAAGACCATGGATTCACGATATGAAGGTTGTGCCATCAACATATCACCAATGCATCAAGATCCCTACCCCTTGGGGAGTTGTCAAGGTTGATAGTGATCAGCAGGAGGCGAAAGAATGCTACTCATCCTCGATGAAATCCTCAACCAAGCCTAATACAACATAGCAATTAAAGATGCGGGCCCAGGATATCGTGGAGGATTCGGATCAGGATGTGAAGAAAATTATCCTGGATCAGGATAATCCTGATATCTCGGTGCTCGTGGGAACCAATATCCTGAGGGATATTGAAGAGCAGTTAACTAACTTTTTAAAATGCAGGATGCCAACGTTTGCGTGGAAGCATGAGGATATGACAGGCATATCCAAAGATATTATCACTTACAAGCTTGGAATTGATAAATCATTCAAGCCTGTTCAGCAAAAAAGAAGGAAATTTGCTCCTGAGCGGAATACGATTATCCAAGAGGAAGTTGAGAGATTGTTAAAGTCCAGGATGATCAGAGAAGTTAAGTTTCCAAGATGGCTAGCAAACGTGGTCGTGGTACAGAAGAAAAATGGGAAATGGAGAGTTTGTGTAGACTACACAGATTTGAACAAGGCTTGTCCTAAAGACCCATTCCCTCTTCCTCACATTGATGCAATGGTGGATGCTACTGCCGGGCATGAAATGTTGACCATCATGGACGCATCCTCAGGATTTCAACAGATTCAAATGGAACCCTCTGATCAGGAGGATACTGCCTTCATGACACCAACAGGTATTTATTATTATACGGCTATGCCTTTTGGTTTGAAAAATGCAGGTGCAACATATCAGAGATTGGTAAATATGATGTTCAAAGACAAGCTGGGGGACACCATGGAGGTATACATTGACGATATGGTGGTAAAATCGAGAAAAGCCCAGGATCACCTCTAGGATATTAAAGGAGCATTTGATATCCCGGACCAATATAACATGAAGCTAAATCCTGCTAAGTGTCATTTCGGAGTGGGGGCAGGAAAATTTCTAGGATATATGGTGACCAAAAGAGGAATAGAGGCGAGCCCGGAACAGATTAAAGCCATCTTGGATATTAAGTCACCCTCGAATATGAAAGATGTTCAACGATTAACAGGGAGAGTGGCAGCGTTAAACAGATTTATTTCAAGATCTTCAGAAAAATGCAAAGAGTTTTATGATATCCTGAAGAAGAATAAGAAATTTGAATGGGGTGAGAAACATGAAGCAGCCCTGCAGGATTTGAAGCAATATCTTTCAACTGCACCTCTACTGATGAAGCCTGAGAATGGTGAACCACTATCCCTATACCTCGCAGTATCAGGAAATGCTGTAAGTGCCGTCCTTATAAAGGACCATGAAGGTCAGCAATATCCTGTTTATTATGTTAGTAAAAGTTTGTTAAATGCTGAAACTAGGTATTCTCATTTAGAAAAATTGATACTGGCATTAGTTATGGCATCAACGAAGCTTAGACATTACTTTGAGACACATAGGATTCATGTTAAAACAAATTATCCTGTCAAAAATGTGCTTAGGAAACCAGAGATGTCAGGCAGGATGGCCAAGTGGTCAGTAAAATTGTGTGCCTATGATTTAGTATATGAACCTAGAAATGCCATAAAGTCTCAGGCTTTAGCTGACTTTGTGGCTGATTTCAGTAGTGACATTCAGGATGAGGTAGACCTAGAAGTCCAACAGTTAGGAGAATCCTCAGGATCCTGGACATTATATACTGATGGTGAATCTAATGTACGAGGAGTAGGATTGGGAATACTACTAAAATCGCCACAGGGGGACATATTACCCCAGGCTATTAGATGTGAATTTTCTGCTACTAATAATGAAGCAGAATATGAGGCTTTAATTGTAGGATTAGAGCTAGCTAAGAATATGAGTATCAAGAATTTGCAAGTATATGTTGACTCCTTGTTAATTACTAACCATTTTAATGGATCCTATGCAGTTAAGGGTGAGAAATTGATCGAATACCTCGATATTCTCAAAAAATTAGCAGGATATTTCAATGTTTTTACACTTGAACAGGTACCAAGGGAGGATAATGCTGAAGCAGATGCCTTAGCAAATTTGGGATCATCGATCAGGATACCAGAAGGGACCCAAATACCAATATTACATATCTTGTATCCTGCAACGAATCCTCAGGATAAAGAAGTAGCGGGTATTCAGGATCCTGGAGCAGAGTATCCTGAAAAGGATCCTAAATCCTGGACGGCTCCAATCATGAGATATCTCAAGGAAGGACACATCCCCGGAGATGAAAATCCTAAGGCCTTTAGGATGAAGGTATCACGATTCACTATTATAAATAATGTTTTATACAAGAAATCTCTTGCAGGACCGTATTTGAGGTGTTTGGAGGATCCTGAAGCCAAAGAAGTACTTCAGGATATACATGAAGGGGATTGTGGTAACCACACTGGGGGCAGATCATTGTTCTCGAAAGTATTAAGGACAGGATATTATTGGCCAACGATGAGGAAAGATGCTGCAGAATATGCTCGAAGGTGTGATGCATGTCAAAGGCATAGTAACATACTACATCAACCAGCTGAACCACTATATCCTGTAGCTTCCCCTTGGCCATTCATGAAATGGGGGATGGATATAGTAGGTGTTAGGGGAGGATTTCTTAATGACCTGTGATCCTCAAGTGTTATCCTGTTTGGTGATCCTTACTTCTGTGACAATTAGTGATCCTCAGAAGTACTTCAGGATCAGGATCATGGATCATCCTAAGGATCCTTATACTAATGATTGTTCACTTTGAATTCGGTATTGTTTTCCAGGAGTACCGGCTTGGACTTGGTCATGGCGATATTCCTGGAGCATATTCCCTTCAATTCTGTACGTGCTTGACCATTGTGAAAGTTATGGAGAACGTGGGGAGAAGGCACGGAATGCGGACAGTTAGTTAGGCTAGATATTTTCTAATTTTAAGGGGGTAGCGAGCTATTTTTTAGAACACTTTTGCTATTTTTGGCTACACACACTCTGAAAACCGCTCACAACAGCTCTCGTTTATTCACTTAGCAATTTCGTACACTTTTTACACAGAACACTATAGTGATCCTTGTATTTAGCTCGCTATCATCCGAAGTTGTAACACATTACTTGTTTAATTTGAGTTGGTGATCGGTAGTTTCCATCACCCGGGGTTTTTTGTGCCGGAGATCAACTCTTGATCAAGGGCTTTTTCCCCGTATAAATCTTGTGTCGCTTGTTATTTATTTTTCATAGTGATCCTTATTGCTATAGACCGATTCAAGCATCATAACCCGTAACAGAGAGTTTGGTTACATTATCCTCGTCTGATTTTCTCACCAAAACAGTTTGGCGCCCACCGTGGGGCCATTGGTGCTTCATTTCTAAGAAATTCTCATCTTTGTGATCATTCCGGTTCATTGCATACGAGAATATGGCTTCATCATCAAAGAATACCTCCAGTGCGATGTCTGCAGTCAATTCATCCCAGGATGAAGGAGCATATCCAGCAGCAGGACAACACCAATGAGAGGATCCTTAGAGAAATTGGAGACATCAAGAAACAGAAGAGATCGGCAGAGGATCATTCCCCACTAATGCCCAGATCTTTGAATTTTGATACTCCGGTTATAACTTCTCAGCCTTCCGTGGTTCCAGACGTTCAATATGTGGGAGGACCAAAAGGAGTGCATTACGGATCATCAGCAATGACTCAGGCTTCAGGGTTACACTTTCAACCATCAGGATCCCATCCTCAGCATATAGGATCCTTTGCAAGCTCAGGAGGATACTCGGGAGCGCAACAGATTCAAGGGAACTGGCCGTTTCAAGGATCCTCCCAGGTTCAAGGATCCTCCCAAGTTCAAGGATCCTCCTATGTTCAAGGATCCTCCCAAGTTCAAGGATCCTCCTATGTTCCAGGATCCTCCCAGGTCCAAGGATACTCACAGTTTCAAGGATCCTTTAGGAGTTTGCAATCAGGAAGTTCCGACATCCATCAGGGAGATTTCATTCCAATGCAAACCATTGCTTCTACTGGTCGATCGGTCATCCCAGAGCCTCAACAATATGGATTAACATCCATTCTTCCTAACTTGAATCCAATGGGAGGTAACACTTTTAATAATTCTTATACTACTAACCATGGCCTTATGCAGGATACAGGTATCAATCATGCCATGGCCAGAGAATTACAAAAGTTAAAGGACATGATATCAAGTGTCCCAGGAGTGGTCAAGCCTATCCCAGAGATTGCAGATGGGAGCCACAAGATATCTCGTTTTGCACCACCAATCTGTGATGCTGAGATACCCAAGAGGTTCCATGTGCCTACCATGAAGTTGTATGATGGTTCAACGGATCCTGAGGAACACATAGCTCAGTACAGGGAGAGGATGGAGATCAATCCCATCCCAGAAAGGTTAAAGGAAACATGTCTGTGCAAGGGATTTGGATCCACTCTTACTGGATCGGCTCTTAAATAGCTGCTAAGTCCCCTTACTCTATTACCTCATTTGCTAATCTAGTTAATCTATTTAATAACCAGTTTTCTTGTAGTAGAAAATTTGAGGGTTTAACTAGTGATCTGTATAGGATAACCCAGGGTCATAATGAATCATTAAGGGATTATATCACTAAATTTAGTAAAGAATCCTTAGATATTCCTAACTTAGATATAGCTACGGCTGTTGAAGCCTTTAAAATGGGATTGCTTAGGGATTCGTTATTCTATGATGATCTTGTTATGACACCATGCAGGAATCTAGATGAGGTAAGAACCCGGGCCCTTAGGTTCATCCGGCTAGAGGATGACAAAAGGATCCAGGAGAGGTTAGCAGGATCCTCAAAGCAAGAAAAGCAAGGATCCTCATTCAAGAACAACAAGTTCAGATCCTATAATAAATCTGGCAACCAGAATGTGCATGCTGTTGAACAAGAAGAGGATGATGAGGATTATCCTCCAATCTCTGAATATTTTTTTTCTGTCGATAACAATGAACTAATCATTGCGATGCAGAATTTAGCTGATAAAGCTAGATGGCCCAGAAAAACTGATAGACCAGCTGCAACTAAAGATAAGTCAAAGTGGTGTGCATACCATGAAGATTTTGGGCATCTCACAGAAGAATGCATCGCATTGAGAAAAGAAATTGGATACTTGTTGAGCAAGGGGCACTTGAAATAATTATTGGGGAGAAAGAAGTCAAGGACTCAGGATCCTGAAAGGATCCCATAGAAAGCTCCAGCTCCTCCAGCAGATGCACAAATCATAAACTTTATTTCTGGAGGATCAGACATTTGTGGAACATCCTTCTCTGCTGCCAAAAGACATGCGAAGGAAACCAAGATGGATAATGGAGATAGACCCATTCGAACATCCAGTGTCTCCAAAGGAAAAGTTATAAATTTCGATGAGGATGATCGTGTTGACATCCAGGATCCTCATCATGATGGTTTGGTTATCACTCTTTTTATTTCTAACCATTTTGTTCGCAGGATCCTTATAGATGGAGGAAGCTCTGTGAACATTATCCAGCTTGATGTTCTCAAGAAGATGAACATCCCTGAATCCGACATCATACCAAGATCCTCTGTGCTCGTGGGATTCAGTGGCGAGACTAAGAATACTCTGGGGGACATTAAACTCCCAATTTATATCGAAGGCCTACATTCTTACCAAAAGTTTTGTGTTATTGACTGTTTGTCTTGTTGTAATGTGATCCTTGGCAGGCCTTGGATACACGATATGAAGGCAGTCACATCCACTTATCATCAATGTGTGAAGCTTCCTAGTCCTTGGGGAATAGTGAAGATTGATAGTGATCAGCAAGAGGCTAAGAACTGCTACACCTCATCAATGAAACCAGCATCAAAGTCTAGGGAGCAATAGCAATCAAAGTGTCCTCCAAGGGATGTCTTGGAGGCAAGTGAACAGGATGTAGTGGAAATCCTTATGGATCCGGATGATCCTGAATCTAAAGTTTATATAGGATCAGGGATCCTTGGCGTTATAAAGGAAGACCTCATATCCTTCCTAAAAAGGAGAAAGACTACCTTTGCATGGAAACACGAAGACATGACAGGCATATCTAAAGATGTAATCACTCACAAACTGGGCATTGATAGGTCCTTCAAACCAATCCATCAAACGAGAAGGAAATTTGCACCGGAAAGAAATACCATTATCCAGGAGGAGGTAGAGAAATTACTCCGAGCAGGTATGATTAGAAAGGTCAAGTATCCAAGATGGTTGGCCAATGTGGTTGTTGTTCAAAAGAAAAACGGAAAGTGGAGGGTATGTGTCGATTTTACCGATTTAAATAAGGCATGTCCCAAGGATCCTTTCCCATTACCCCACATTGACTCCATGGTGGATGCAATTGCGGGTCATGAACTGTTAACTTTTATGGATGCTTCATCTGGATTTCAACAAATTCAAATGGAACCATCCGATCAAGAGGATACAGCCTTCATGACTCCAACTGGTATATACTGCTATATTGCTATGCCATTCGGACTAAGAAATGCAGGTGCAACTTATCAAAGGCTAGTGAATATGATGTTCAAGGATCAGATTGGACAAACTATGGAGGTTTACATAGACGATATGGTGGTAAAATCAATAAAGGCTGAGGATCACCTAAGAGATTTGGAGGAAGCATTCAATATCCTTGACAAATATAATATGAAGCTTAATCCTTCAAAATGTCACTTTGGTGTTAAAGCAGGTAAATTCTTAGGATATATGGTGACAAAGAGAGGCATTGAAGCCAGCCCAGAACAAATAAAAGCTATAGTGAACATCAAGTCACCTGCCAATGCTAAGGATGTTCAGAGGTTAACAGGCAGAATTGCCGCTTTAAACAGATTCATATCCAAATCCTCAGAAAAGTGCAAGGAATTCTATGATATCCTAAGGAAGAACAAGAAGTTCGAGTGGACTGAGAAACATGAAAGTGCCTTAAGAGCTCTTAAGGATTACCTATCCTCGGCCCCGGCTTTGATGAAACCAGAAAAAGGAGATGTGTTATCCTTATATCTGGCGGTATCCTCAAAAGCAGTAAGTGCCGTCCTTGTTAAGGATCACGAAGGTACACAACATCCTGTCTATTATGTAAGTAAGAGTTTACTTGATGCTGAATCCAGGTATTCACACTTAGAAAAACTTATCCTTGCATTAATTATGGCGTCTACTAAATTAAGACATTATTTTGAAACTCATGCTATTGTCGTCAAAACTAATTTTCCAATTAAGAATGTCCTCAGGAAACCTGAAATGTCAGGAAGGATGGCTAAGTGGGCAGTGAAGCTGAGTGCATATGATATAAGATATGAGCACAGGACAGCCATTAAATCCCAAGCATTAGCTGACTTTGTGGCATATTTCAGTAGTGATTTGCAAAAGGAAGCTGAATTGGAAGTCCAGCAGCTAGAAGAGACTAAGGATCCTTGGATACTCTACACTGATGGATCCTCAAACGTCAAAGGAACAGGGCTTGGAATACTACTAAAATCGCCACAGGGGGACATAATACCCCACTCTATAGCTTGTGAGTTCCAAACCACTAACAATGAGGCTGAATACGAAGCCTTGAGAGCTGGTTTGCAAATTGCTAAGCATATGAGGATCAGGTATCTTGAGGTACATGTAGATTCTTTGTTAATCACTAATCACTTTAATGGATCCTATGCTGTTAAAGGTGAAAAGCTAATCAAATATTTGGAGTTAGTCAAAGAATTGGCACTCTCTTTTGTATCCTTTAGTTTGACACAGGTACCAAGGGAAGAGAATGCAGAGGCAGATGCACTAGCCAATTTAGGATCATCCTTGAAGATCCTGGTGGATATCAAGATCCCTATTATCCATATCCTGACCCCGGCTATTGAGGATCATGTGGCTATGGAGATAGGAGAGGATTCTGCAATCACCCCTAGCGATGATAATCAATCCCATTCAGGATCATGGATCCTCCCAATCATGAGATATTTACAACATGGAGAGATTCCTACAGGAGAAAACCCCAGGGCTTTCAAAATTAAGGTATCTCAATTCACAATTTTAAATAATATGTTGTACAAACGAACTCTTGCAGGACCGTACTTGAGATGCATTGAGGATCCTGAAATTCAAGAAGTCCTAAAGGATTTCCATGAAGGAGATTGCGGAAACCACACTGGGGGTAGGGCGTTATTCTCAAGGATCCTGAGGACAGGATACTATTGGCCCACTATGAAGAAGGACGCGGTGGAATATGCCAAGAAGTGTGATCCTTGTCAGAGACACAGCAATATCCTTCATCAACCGGCTGAATTATTACATCCTATATCCTCCACTTGGCCATTCATGAGATGGGGCATGGATATAGTTGGTAAGCTTCCTAAGGCACCTGGTGGAAAAGTGTTCATGCTTGCTATGACTGATTACTTCTCTAAGTGGATAGAGGCTGAAGCCTTTGCTCAAGTCAGAGAAAAGGAAGTTATATCCTTTATTAAAAGGAATATTATTACTAGATTTGGCATCCCTTCTGAAATTATTTGTGATAATGGATCCCAATTTATTGGGAATAGAACCACTAACTTTTGTGACAGTTGGGGGATTAAGATGATAACATCAACACCAGTCCATCCACAAGCTAATGGTCAGGCAGAATCATCCAACAAGATCATTATCAATAATTTGAAGAAGAAGCTTGGATCCAAGAAAGGAAAATGGGCAGAAGAACTACCTTATGTGCTGTGGGCTGATAGAACAACTCCCAAGAATGCTACAGGCCAAACTCCATTTTCTTTGGTATTTAGGGCAGAATCAGTGATCCCTACAGAAATGGTGGTTCCAACTGCTAGAACCAGTATTCGTGATCCTGAGGAAAATGATGAGAACTTGGTTCAAGACCTGGATACTATAGAAGAAATCAGAGATTTGGCAAGGATAAGGATGGCCAGTTATCAGCAAAGAATGGCCGGTGCCAACAACAAAAATATTAGGATCAGGAAATTCCAAGTTGGTGATATGGTACTAAGGAAAGCATTCCAGAATACCACCAATCCTGCTGATGGAAAGTTGGCACCAAAATGGGAAGGCCCTTACTTGATTGAAGCTGAGGCAGGAAAGGGGGCATATCGATTGCTAACAATGGAAGGTGATTTGATACCCAGGGCCTGGAATGCTGTCCATTTGAAGAAATACTTCATATGATAAGGACTTATGATCCTCACATGATAAGTATCCTTGAAGGATCCTTAGAGCACAGATGATCCTCATTTTGGTAACATTCTAATCTCAAACTATTTCATTTCCTTACTTTCTCACATAAGGATAAGGATCCTGCATCCTTTATCCCCCTTTCACGTGATTCTGAGTTTTGAAGGTTCAGATACTCTTAGCAAAAGGATGGTTATCCACAAAAGCAACCAGTTACTTGGGTTTGACCCCAGTTCCGCCAGTAGCGCACGATGATCCTGGTATAGTTCATGGCAGTGGGACCAGTACTCGTTTTAGGGGCTGATAATTCCATTGTACTGGCTATACCTAGGATCCTACGTATAATGGTAGACGTACCATACATCTGTTCTTAAGGTTTCTAACGTTTTCACGTTAGCTAAGGTTTTGGCATTTTCATGCCACTAAGTTTGGATAGTCGCCAGTTAGGGCCATACTCCAGTTCACACACGATCCTTGGGCTTGTCCCCATTTATCCATGGGCTTGTCCCCAGTTATCCATGGGCTTGTCCCCAGTTATCCATGGGCTTGTCCCCAGTTATCCTTTGGGCTTGTCCCCAGTTGCTAACTTTTATCTTATATTGGCTTAGTCCCAAGTTATGTTCTATTTCAGGTCTTCGAACTTAAACAACCAAGGATCCTTGATCCTTACTTCTTACTAAGGTTTGTCTTATGGTTATCCTGGTTATAGTATTAAGGGTTAGGATCCTAACTTGGATCCCCAGGTATGATCCTTAACTATTTTGATTTTATTCATTGTTTATTTGAATAACCCTTGTACTTTGACAACTGAACTCATGATCCTTAAAATATACCACTTTTTAGAATTTTTCAACTATAGGATATTTGATCCTGGATCATATCCTAAATATTTTTTATCTAATTTGTTCAACTTTTCTTATTCAGACAAGAGTATATCAAAACAATTGAAAATTAAAAGGACAAACAAGGATAACAACACAAGATAAGCCAAAAAAGATTAAAGTTATTTTATTAACAAAAGTTTAACCGTCGAAGGTTGTCAAAATTGCCAACCCACGTTTCTACCAGCAAAACGTGGCCCTTCCACATGGGTTGGCAACGGGTGTCCATTTTTTATGCGGTTATAGCAAGTGCAGGAAATCAAAGGCGGCAGGATCACAATGGCTTCATCCCCCAAACAGAGGATCCCTCCACCATTTGTAATCCTACCTATTATCCAAAGGATCCTAGATCCTTAATCCTAAAACTATTGTTCAAATACAAACCAACCATTGTTTAGCGAAAACAGCACAACCACAAAAAAAAAAAAAAAAAAAAAAACTACCACCAAACCTAAAATAAAAAATGGGCTCCGGCTATGTCTAGAAGTATCCATCATTGCCCATTGCTGCAGCCTACACCTTCGCTGCATCACCATCTCCAGCTCCACTAGCTTCACCACCATGATCCTTGCCACTGCCTCCAGCCTCGATCGTCAGGATCTCCTCAGCCTCCTCCTCGTCATCCAGCTCAGCCAGCCTTGCCTTCCAGCCTTCCACATCCCAGTTGCTCCTGTCGAAGTCAGGATCCTGAGCTTCCAAGGCCATCTGCAATTTGGTCTTGTACATCGCTATGGCGGCAGAGACTTTAGCATCCTGGGTGATCTCATGCTTCTCATAATCAGCATTGATCAGAACCTTGGCCGTTTCAGCTTTGGCATTTTGGAGGTCCTTTTGGAGATCAGCAATCTTAAGATCCTTGAGCAATGCGACTTGTTGGAGGTCAGCAATCTTCTTGTCCTGCTCCTCGACATGCCCAATGTAGTCTTCAATCTCAGCAAATTTTTGCAAAGAAGATAAAGAACAGTTCAAGAACAGGTGATCCTCAAATAAGCTGGATACCTAAAGCAGGGACAAGGATCCTTACATCGTTGAAGTATTCAAGGAACTGGTGGCGGATCAGGGGCAGACCTTGCAGATCCTCAGCTTCAGAGGCTTTTCTTTTCTTGCCACCCCTTCCTTTAACGGGTGCCTTGGGGATCGAAGCAGTTGGGCTGGCAGGAAGCTTCTTCTTGGGGGATCGTACGTTATCCAGATCGGTCACGCTGAACTTGGAGGCAGATTTTGAAGCTTTTCCAGCACCTGCACATTCAAAGCAAGATAAGTATCCTTATCCTATTTCTATTTAACTATTTATTTAAATCTTTAACTTTACAAAAAACAGGATACTTACTTGACATGGTGACTGAGCCTAAGGATACCTCTTGAGAATCCTGGGTGATTATCTTGAATGATCTTGTTTCAGGACCGAGTCTTCTAAAAGCAGCAAGCCTTTCCTTGGTAGCAGGAGACGGTATGAGGTGTGAAACAGTGACAGCTGCATAACATAAAACAAAAGGGGGTTAGTGATCCTATCACAAGAGCAAGATTATCTGGTGATCCTACTCAGGATCCTCTGTCCTACCATGGGTGGACCACTCCCTGGGTAGATCCTTTCCGTTTGGGATAGAGTCTCTTCTGACAAAGAAAAAGCGTCGTTTCCAGTTTGTATCGTTCTTGGTGGCTTTAAAAATGGGGTGTTCTTCACCAGGTTTTCGTTTAAACAAATATCGGTGGGATCCAAACGTTGTGAGATCATACATCTCAGCCAACTCTGACATTCCTAGATCAATCCCTTCCTGCTCGATGATCCTTTCAAGGGTATATAAGACCCTCCAGATCATCGGCATAGCTTGGATGTAGGAGATGCCGGTAAGGGAGAAAAAGGATTGGGTAAAGGCTGGAAAAGGATAGGTGTATCCTATGGTGAATGGGGTAACAGGAAAGGCAATCCAAGTTTCAGAGATATAGTCACTCAAAGCAGTGGGATCAAAGGATTTGAAAATGGTGTTCGCCGGGAAACAATAGCGAATTTTATCAATTTGTGGATCGGTGAAACAACAGCGTTCTTTTGCGGAATCTTTGATGATCCCTTGGCTCTTTAAGGGGCTATTCTTCTTGTGATCCTTGCCCGGTGAGTTTCGGAGCATCATTTTTTACGAGATGATGGTAAAGAAAGAAAAGCAGAGTAAGAGAAGGAAGAAGTGGAAAAGAGAATACCTGAATAAGTCTTCTGATGAGGATTTAAAAAGGAAACGCTCGGATTTAAATGCCCTTTCGCTCTTATCTCTAACTGCCATTTATAATGATGATTTTGCAGGATAAGTCACCTCAGTGACGTCAGGATTCCAACGGCTAGTTCGATCTTAACGGCTATATATCCTGTTAGTTTGTTACGGATAAGATCGACAAAATACAACTCGTTTATTTACAATATTACTCCTTATATTTTGGGGGCAATTGTTAGGGGAGGATTTCTTAATGACCTGTGATCCTCAAGTGTTATCCTGTTTGGTGATCCTTACTTCTGTGACAATTAGTGATCCTCAGAAGTACTTCAGGATCAGGATCATGGATTATCCTAAGGATCCTTATACTAATGATTGTTCACTTTGAATTCGGTATTGTTTTGCAGGAGTACCGGCTTGGACTTGGTCATGGCGATATTCCTGGAGCATATTCCCTTCAATTCTGTACGTGCTTGACCATTGTGAACGTTATGGAGAACGTGGGGAGAAGGCACGGAATGCGGACAGTTAGTTAGGCTAGATATTTTCTAATTTTAAGGGGGTAGCGAGCTATTTTTTAGAACACTTTTGCTATTTTTGGCTACACACACTCTGAAAACCGCTCACAACAGCTCTCGTTTATTCACTTAGCAATTTCGTACACTTTTTACACAGAACACTATAGTGATCCTTGTATTTAGCTCGCTATCATCCGAAGTTGTAACACATTACTTGTTTAATTTGAGTTGGTAATCGGTAGTTTCCATCACCCGGGGTTTTTTGTGCCGGAGATCAACTCTTGATCAAGGGCTTTTTCCCCGTATAAATCTTGTGTCGCTTGTTATTTATTTTTCATAGTGATCCTTATTGCTATAGACCGATTCAAGCATCATACCCCGTAACAGAGAGTTTGGTTACATTATCCTCGTCTGATTTTCTGACCAAAACAGTAGGGAAGTTACCAAAAGCTCCGGGAGGAAAAGTCTTTATGCTGGCAATGACGGATTATTTCTCTAAGTGGGTTGAAGCTGAAGCATTTATTCAAGTTAGAGACCAAGAAGTAGTATCCTTCATAATGAGGAATATCCTGACCAGGTTTGGGATACCAGCTGAAATCATTTGTGATAATGGGTCCCAGTTTATAAGCAAAGGACTACTGACTTTTGCAAGAGTTGGGGAATCAAAATGATCACGTCCACTCCGGTACATCCTCAGGCGAATGGACAAGCTGAATCCTCGAACAAGATAATTGTCAATAACTTAAAGAAGAGACTTGGAGCCAAAAAAGGAAGATGGGCAGAAGAATTACCCTTTGTTTTGTGGGCTGATAGGACAACGATAAAGAATGCAACCGGCCAAACCCCATTTTCCTTGGTATTTGGAGCAGAAGCAGTGATTCCAACGGAAATGGCGATACCAACTGCAAGATCTATCCTACAGGATCCTGAACAGAATCCTGAAACCTTATGTCAAGATTTGGATACTATAGATGAAAAAAGAGATGCAGCAAGGCTAAGGATGGCAGCATATCAACAAAGAATATCCAGAGCATATAACAAGAATATAAGGACTAGGAGATTTCGAGTTGGTGATTGGGTGCTAAGAAAGGCTTTTCAAAATACCACTAATCCTGCCGATGGCAAGCTAGCTCCAAAATGGGAAGGACCATATGAAGTTGAGTCAGAATCAGGGAAAGGAGCATATCGACTCAAGAATATGGAAGGGGATATGCTACCGAGATCCTGGAATGCAATACACTTAAAGCTCTATTTCAAGTAAGAGTAGAATTTAATTTCTATATCAGAATGGTATGTATTCTATCTCTTTTAAATATATCTGTTTATTATCTTGAACCCAATACTGACTTAAGCATCGGAGGGGTGTTAGCCAAGCTAACACCCACCTTAGTTTACAGTTGTTTTGCAGTATATGCTTCAGGATATAGCTCCAGGATATACACTCAGGATAACTCGAAAGATTAGAGGATTGGCCCCCTCTCTCACGTATAAGGGATCCTGATCCCTTCAAAGGTTTAAAGGTATTCACCTTTCTTTCGAATTGGGTTTAAACACCTCTCCTGGAGCGCAAGTTATCTAGGTATAGTTCAAGGTAGCGGGACCAGTTCATGAAAAAGTGGCTGACAATTTCGTTACTGTTGGCAATATCCTGGATCCTGAAGGTATATGAGGATTGATCACCCTCTCTCATGAAAGAGTATTTTCATACTCTCTAAGGTTTAAAGGTTTTCACCTTTCTAAGAGTTGGAGTTTATACACTCTCGCCTGTAGCGCATGAAAATCAGGGTTTATCCCCAGGATATTAAGGGTTTATCCCCAGTATGCTAAGGATTCATTTCAGGATATCAAAAGTTTTGCCTCGGGGTGTTCGAAATTTATTTGAGCCAAAGTGTGAATACATTTGCGTTTCTATATTGTACACAGGGGACACATATTATACTATTCGAAGGATGGATCCAAGTTTATAAGTCTACACTGGGGAAATTCCCAAGATGGAAGATTGGAATTGACTCTCTAAGAGTCTTTGGTATGGTCTCTCCTTTTTTCAAATGATTTAAGTCTTCTAAGTTATATGGCGATATCCTGACCAGGATATCTGTAAGAATATTTGTCAGGATATTTTCAGAATGTGTTCCCATAATATTCTTAAAAATATTCAAACATAACGATTCTCATAAGTAAAATTTGTACACCAATAACAACAATAATAAAGTCAAAAGAGAAGTTATATTATTAACATACCAAAAGATGTGCTCTTAGTTTCACCTCAAAACAAGGCCCATCCACTAAGAGCACTAGTAGTTACTTACCATATTTACCCAACAGTTGAAGGTTTCGTCTCAAATCGAGACCCATCCACCTCCAACTATTGTATTGTTCAAAAAGCATGCAGGAAATGTAAATTGTTCAAGTGCAGAAAAGTAAAGTGCAGAAAAGTAAATTGTTTAAGTGATTACAGACCAACATTCAAATGTAAAAAGGTGGGCTCTGGCCTTGGCACGTATATCCGTCATCGCCCACCTGAATGCCCTCACACAGCGGCGTCTTCTCCAACCTTCTCCGACTTCTCAGCACCAGCATCCTGAGCAGCATCCTCACCAGCATCCATCCCAGCATCTGCTCCAGCGTCCTTCTTGTCTCCAGCCTGGTTCACCACCTCTGCTGACTTGGAAGATTCACCGGCTTCAGTAGGAAGTGGCACAACTTTGCCCCCAAGCTCCTTTAGCTTGGCCACCCAAGATTCAACCGGCCAGGATGGGCATACAAGGCCTGTCTCTTTGGCCTCGTTGGCCATCTTGATGCGAGCCTGTAGCAAGGAGACGATAGCGGAGGCTTTGATTCCTTCCCTGAAAGAAACCATGGCCTGCTCGTGATCCATTTGGATAGTGGCAAGTTTGAGCTCAGCATCCTGGGTGACCTTCTTCAGCATGCCCTCGTAATGCCGGGTCTTCGCTTCAGCAAAGGCACCTTGGTCAGCAACGGTGCTTTCAAGCTGTTTGATCCTGGCCTCATGGAGTACAACAGTACCACAGGCATCATTGTATAGGTGGAGCAAATGCTGAAGGCCCTGCGCATCAATTTCAGGTATGAGCCAGAATATATTAACCAGGATATCCTGTCAGGATATCCTATCAGGATATATGTGCAGGATATATGAGTAGGATATATGTGAGGATATTACCTTGTTGAGGAAGGATGTCATTGGCTCTAAGGAGTCAGAGAAGCTGAGTTCATCGTAGGAGAACCCTTCTGAACCTGGAGCATTGACTTCAAGACCTTTCCTCTTTTTTGCTGTGGAAGCACGAGTTCTTGGATTAGCCTTGGGAGCCGGGAGCGGCTTGGAGCTGGTGGCAGCAGGGGTCTCTTTATTGACTGTGGCTGGAGTTGGGTAGCTGTCAAGTTCGTCGAGGTCTAGATAGACTGGAACCTTGCTGGAGTCTGCACACAGGGAGTAAAATTCTAAATTTCTCCTAAGAATATCAAATGAAAACATGTATATATAGGATATTTTGTAGGATCCTTACCAGACATGTTTGCACTTGAAAGAGGACTTGGAGTTGGTGGAGATGGGTTGAAACTTCTTTCAGCCTCTGGAAGGAGTCTGATGGCGTCTATCCTTTTTTGAGAATCAGCAAGAGGAGGAGCAATCTTCCTGAAGTCAGCTGCATGCACAACATTAAAAAGAAAATCAATTAGTTCAGGATATGAAACAGGATAAGATACAGGATCGTTCTTAAACCCTAAATCCTACCCTTTTTCAACCATTGTACCGGATATTCCGTTCCACCAGGGATTGAGTCTCTTTTTACAAAGAAAAACTTGGATTGCCAGTTATCCTCGTTCCTGGTGGCACGAAGTATCAGTGGGTCACCGGAAGTGGAATAAAACAGAAATCTACATGATCCATGGCATCTAAGCTTGTAAGCTAGGGGAAGATCATGGACAGAAAGATCAGGGATGTGGTTTTTCTTGATCTGGTCAAGAACAGACAGAACACGCCAAAGCATTGGCATTGTTTGACTAAAGGAGATTTTGGTAATGTTAAAGAATTCCACGATGAAATCCGGAAAGGGGAATTGTAACCCTAAGGTGAAGGGAAAGGCGCTGAAGCATATCCACTCATTGGAGACCATATCTGACTGAATTTCTCGGTCAAATGGTTGAAATACAGTTCCTTCTGGGAAGATACCGGAGGATTTCAAGGCCGACAAATGGGCACTATCAAAGGTGCATATTTCCTTCTCCGGTTCTTGGAGAAGGTTCTGTTGGATGAACGTGGGGGCCGAGTCACCTGAACTGGATCTTGTTTGTCTTGGCATTTGGTCACCTGAATTTTTCACCGGAGAAAGAGAATGAAGATGAATATGAAGATTAGAGAGAGAATGTTACCTTTTCCTTATCGATTGTGATTAAAAAAGAGATGAGGATGAGAAGATATAGGCTATAATGAGTAAATATAGGCTGAGTAGTTGCAAACGGTCACATCATTGGTCTTATCACTTAATTACCTCGGTCTTCGTGAAAAATGTAACCGTTAGTGATGAGGATACTAAACAGTAACATTTTTGGGGACAATTGTTATGGGAGAAATTCTGAGTCCATATCCTGGGGGATATCTTGGATTATATCTTGGTTATATGATATCTGTTCACATCCGGGATGCTGATTCAGGATATTGGTAACATCCTGAATGGTATCCTCAGGATTACTAACGGACTATGTGCAGGTACGTGGGTTGGAAGCTAGCAACGTTCATAAGGAATCATTTCGCGAGAGACTCGGTCCAAGTCGTTCAAATAAGGACGTTGAAGCCGCATTACTCGGTCCACAACGTTAACTATGGAATATTCGGAGTATCCCATATTTATAGGAATTATTGTTTGTAATTTGTTACTATAAATAGGTGGGTATACCAGATCGAAGAGGACATCACAGGAACGCTCGTTACACTCTTACACTTGTTCTCTAGCAATTTTCACTTTCGCACAAAAGCATTGTAACACTTAGCGATCTGGTCTATATCCTGCACTGTATCCTGAAGTTTAAAGCAATAAGAAGAACAAGGCAGCTGCGATTGTCAGCTCCCGAGGTTTTATGCCGGCGATCTAGATTGATCAAGGGCTTTCCTCGTACATCTCGTGTCATCTCCTTTTACTTTTTGCTCATTGTTTGATCGTAGATACAACTCAATATCCTGAGCCGTATCCTGAATACTGTTTTTCCAAACAACTTAACCAGCATATTTTCAAACACACTTTTTAGCACACTACCTCACTTAACTAATTTGATCACTTAATTGCTTCGGTAATTTTTGACCAAAACAACTACTGAAATCAGCCACAAAGTCAGCTAAAGCCTGAGACTTTATAACATTTCTAGGTTCATATACTAAGTCATAAGCACTCAATTTCACTGACCACTTGGCCATCCTACCTGACATCTCCAGTTTCCTAAGCACATTTTTAACAGGATAATTGGTTTTAACATGGATCCTATGTGTCTCAAAATAATGTCTAAGCTTTGTCGATGCCATAACTAGGGCTAATATTAATTTTTCTAAATGAGAATATCTAGTTTCAGCATCTAGTATACTTTTACTAACATAATAGACAGGATATTGCTGACTTTCATGGTCTTTTATAAGAACGGCACTTACAGCATTCCCTGATACAGCGAGGTATAAGGATAGTGGTTCACCATTTTCAGGCTTCATCAATAGAGGTGCAGTCGAGAGATATCACTTCAAATTCTGCAAGGCTACTTCATGCTTTGCTCCCCATTCGAACTTCTTATTCTTCTTGAGGATATCATAGAATTCCTTGCATTTTTCCGAGGATATTGAAATAAATCTGTTCAATGCTGCTACTCGGCCTGTTAACCGTTGAACATCCTTCATATTCGAGGGCGATTTTATATCCAGGATAGCTTTAATCTGCTCTGGGCTTGCCTCTATCCCCCTTTTCGTCACCATATATCCTAGAAACTTTCCTGCCCCCACTCTGAAATGGCACTTAGCAGGATTCAGCTTCATTTTATACTGATCCAGGATATCAAATGCTCCCTTGATATCCTGGAGGTGATCCTCAGCCTTTTTAGATTTCACCACCATATCATCAATATATACCTCCATGGTGTCCCCCAGCTTATCTTTGAACATCATGTTCATCAATCTCTGGTATGTTGCACCTGCATTTTTCAAACCGAAAGGCATAGCAGTATAGCAATAAATACCTGTTGGTGTCATGAAAGCAGTATCCTCCTGGTCCAAAGTTTCCAAGGTATCCCGGGCCCGCATCTTTAATTGCTATGCTGGACTAGGCTTGGTCGAGGATTTCATCGAAGATGTGTAGCATTCCTTCGCCTCCTGCTGATCACTATCAACTTTGACGACCCCCCAAGGGGTTGGAATCTTGATGCACTGGTGATAAGTTGAAGGCACATCCTTCATGTCATGGATCCACGGCCTGCCAAGTATGATGTTATAGCAGGATAAGGAGTCCATCACACAGAAGCGTTGTATCGAGTTGACCCCTTCAACATATACTGGTAACTTTATCTCTCCTACAGTATTTCTAGCTTCTCCACTGAAACCAACGAGCACAGTGGACTTCGAAGTAATGTCCATCGGAGATACATTCATCCTTTTCAATGTTTCCAGCTGAATTATATTGACAGAACTACCGTTGTCCACCAATATCCTGCGTACAAAATGGTTAGCCACATATAATGTTATTACCAAAGCATCATGGTGGGGATCCTGAAAAGTATCCCTGTCATCACTATCGAAAGTGATCACTTTATCAGTTGTAAGGGTAGTCATCCTGACTTGTTTGTCTCCCCTTTCACTCTTAGCTTCCTTTGTATGTCTCTTAGCCGCTGAATACGAAGTCCCACAAATGTCGGATCCTCCTGAAATAAAGTTAATTATCTTGGCATCTGCTGGGGGTGACGCTGCTCGTTCAGGATCCTTCTCGGGATCCTGCCCTTTATTCTTCTTTCTTCCCAGGAGGTCCTTCAGATACCCTTTGCTTAACAGGTAACTTATTTCTTTCCTTAAAGCAATGCAATCCTCGGTTATATGTCCGAAGTCTTCATGGAAGGCACACCATTTGGATTTATCCTTCCAATTGTTTTGGTCAAAAATTACCGAAGCAATTTACTGATCAAATTAGTTAAGTGAGGTAGTGTGCTAAAAAGTGTGTTGAAAATATGCTTGTTAAGTTGTTTTGGAAAAACAGTATTCAGGATACGGCTCAGGATATTGAGCTGTATCTACGATCAAACAATGAGCAAAAAGTAAAGGAGGTGACACGAGATGTACGAGGAAAGCCCTTGATCAATCTAGATCGCCGGCATAAAACCTCGGGAGCTGATAATCGCAGCTGCCTTGTTCTTCTTATTGCTTTAAACTTCAGGATACAGTACAGGATATAGACCAGATCACTAAGTGTTACAATGCTTTTGTGTGAAAGTGAAAATTGCTAGAGAACAAGTGTAAGAGTGTAGCGAGTGTTGATGTGTTGTCCTATTCGATCTGGTATACCCACCTATTTATAGTAACAAATTACAAACGATAATTCCTATAAATATGGGATACTCCGAATATTCCATTGTAAACGTTGTAGACCGAGTAATACGGCACCAACGTCTTTATTCGAACGGCTTGGACCGAGTCTTCCGCGAAATAATTCCTTGTGAACGTTGCTAGCTTCCAACCCACGTACCTGCACATAATCCGTTAGTGATCCTGAGGATACCATTCAGGATGTTACCAATATCCTGAATCAGCATCCCGGATGTGAACAGATACCATATAACCAATATATAATCCAAGATATTTCTCAGGATATGGGCTCAGAATTTCGCCCATAACAATTGTCCCCAAAAATGTTACCGTTTAGTATCCTCACCACTTACGGTTACATTTTTCACCAAGATCGATGCAATTAAGAGATAAGACGTACGATGTGACCGTTTGCAACTACTCAGCCTATATTTACTCATTGCACCCTATATCTTCTCATCCTCATCTCTTTTTTAATCAAAACCGATAAGGAAAAACGTAACATTCTCTCTCTAATCTTCATCTTCATCCTTCTTTTCTCCGGTCAAAAATTCAATCAATCAAATGCCGAGACAAACAAGATCCAGTTCCGGTGATTCGGCTCCCACATTCATCCAACAGAACCTTCTCCAAGAACCAGAGAAGGAAACATGTACCTTTGATAGTGCTCACTTGTCGGCCATGAAATCCTCCGGCATCTTCCCGGAAGGAACCGTATTTCGACCGTTTGACCGGGAAATCCGATCAGATATGGTCTCCAACAATAATTCCCCTTTCCGGACTTTATCACCGAATTCTTCAATATCACAAAAATCTCCTTCAGCCAAACAATGCCAATGCTTTGGCGTGTTCTGTCTGTTCTTGACCAGATCAAGAGAAACCACATCCCTGACCTTTCTGTTCATGATCTTCCCCTAGCTTACCGGCTTAGATGCCATGGATCATGTAGATTTTTATTTTATTCCACCTCCGGCGACCCGCTGATACTTCGTGCCACCAGGAACGAGGATAACTTGCAATCCAAGTTCTTCTTTGTAAAAAGAGACTCAATCCCTGGTGGAACGGAATATCCGGTGAAATGGTTGAAAAAGGGTAGGATTTAGGGTTTAAGGATGATCCTGCCTCTTATCCTGTTCCATATCCTGAACTGATTGATTTTCTTTTTTCTGTTGTGCATGCAGCTGATTTTAGGAAGATTGCACCTCCTCTTGCTGATTCACAAAAAAAGGATTGACGCCATCAGACTCCTTCCAGAGGCTGAAAGAAGTTTCAACCCATCTCCACCAACTCCAAGTCCTCTTTCAAGTGCAAATATGTCTGGTAAGGATCCTGCAAAATATCCTGTACATACATGTTTTTATTTGATATACTTAGGAGAAATTTAGAATTTTACTCCCTGTGTGCAGACTCTAGCAAGGTTCCAATCTACCTAGACCTTGACGAACTTGACAGCTACCCTACTCCAGTCATGGTCAAGAAGGAGACCCCTGCTGCGACCAGCTCCAAGCCTCTCCCGGCTCCCAAGGCTAATCCAAGGACTCGTGCTTCCACAGCAAAAAAGAGGAAAGGTCTTGAAGTCAGTGCTCCAGGTTCAGAAGGGTTCTCCTATGATGAACTTAGCTTCTCTGATTCCTTAGAGCCAATGACATCCTTCCTCAACAAGGTAATATCCTGAAACCTATCCTGCACATATATCCTGATAGGATATCCTGACAGGATATCCTGGTTAATATATTCTGACTCATACCTGAAATTGATGTGCAGGGCCTCCAGCATTTGCTCCACCTATACAACGATGCCTGTGGTACTGCTGCACTCCATGAAGCCAGGATCAAACAGCTTGAAAGCACCGTTGCTGACCAAGGTGCCATTGCTGAAGCGAAGACCCAGCACTACGAGGGCATGCTGAAGAAGGTCACCCAAGATGCTGAACTCAAACTTGCCACCGTCCAAATGGATCACGAGCAGGCCATGGTTTCGTTTCGAGAAGGAATCAAAGCCTCTGCTATCGTCTCCCTGCTGCAAGCTCGCATCAAAATGGCCTACGAGGCCAAGGAAACTGGCCTTGTATGCCCATCCTGGCTGGTTGAATCCTGGGTGGCCAAGCTGAAGGAGCTTGGAGGCAAAGCTGTGCCACTCCCTGCTGAAGCTGGTGAATCTTCTAAGTCAGCAGAGGCGGTGAACCAGGATGGAGACAAGAGGGACACTAGAGCGGATGCTGGGATGGATGCTGCTGAGGATGCTGCTCAGGATGCTGGTGCTGAGAAGTCGGAGAAGGTCGGAGAAGATGCCGCTGTGTGAGGGCATTCAGGTGGGCGATGACGGATATACGTGCCAAGGCCAGAGCCCACCTTTTTAAATTTTAATGTTGGTCTGTAATCCCCTAAACAATTTACTTTTCTGCACTTTACTTTTCTGCATCTGAACAATTTACATTTCCTGCATGCTTTTTGAACAATACAACAGTTGGAGGTGGATGGGTCTCGGTTTTGAGACGAAACCTTCAACTGTTGGGTACATATGGTAAGGAACTATTAGTGCTCTTAGTGGATGGGCCTTGTTTTGAGGTGAAACTAAGAGCACATCTTTTGGTATGTTAATAATATAACTTCTCTTTTGACTTTATTATTGTTGTTATTAGTGTACAAATTTTACTTATGAAAATTGTTATGTTTGAATATTTTTAAGAATATTATGGGAACACATTCTAAAAATATCTTGACAAGTATCCTAAGTGATATCCTGGTCAGGATATATAATTTGAAAAACTTAAGTCATTTGAAAAAAGGAGAGATCATACCAAAGACTCTTAGAGAGTCGATTCCAATCTTCTACCTTAGGAATGTCCCCAGTGCATACTTACAAACTTGGATCCAACCTTTGAATAGTATAATGTATGTCCCCTGCGTATGTTACAGAAATGCAAATGTATTCATACTTTGGCTTGAACAAATTCCAAACACCTCAAGGTATAACCCTTTATATTCTGAAATGAATCCGTAGCATGTTATGGGTGAAATTCTGAGCCCATATCCTGGAAAATATCTTGATCTATATCTTATTTATGTAGTATCTGTTTACATCCGGGATGCTGGTTCAGGATATTGGTAACATCCTGAACGGTATCCTCGGGATTACTAATGGATTATGTGCAGGTACGTGTGTTAGAAGCTAGCAACGTTCACAAAGACTTATTCCGCGGAAGACTCGGTCCAGGCCGTTTAAAGAAAGACGTTGAAACCTTATTACTCGGTCTACAACGTTCGTGGTGGAATATTCGGAGCATCCCATATTTATAGGAATATTTGTTTGTATTTCGTTACTATAAATAGGAGGAACACCAGATCAAATAGGACACAACAATCTCACTGCAATCACACTCACTACACTCTAACACTTGTTCTCTTGCAATCTGTACTCTCACACGAATTCATTGTAACACTTAGCGATCTGGTTGATATCCTGCACTGTATCCTGAAGTTTAGAGCAATAAGAAGAACAAGGCAGCTGCGATTGTCAGCTCCCGAGGTTTTATGCTGACGATCTAGATTGATCAAGGGCTTTCCTCGTACATCTCGTGTCATTTTCTTTACTTTTTGCTCATTGTTTGCTCATTGTTTGATCGTCGATACAGCTCAATATCCTGAGCCGTATCCTGAAACTGTTTTTGCAAGTCAATTAATTAACATATTTTCTACACTTGTTTCTAGCACACTACCTCACTTAACTAATTTGATCACTTAATTACTTCGGTAATTTTTGACCAAAACAATTTGGCGCCCACCGTGGGGCAAGTGGTGCTCTCTTTACTAAAAATTTTTGCTAAATCGCTAATCGGTTTTTTATTTTCAAAACTCTTTGCCACATTGTCCATAATGGCCTCAAGATCAAACATGAGTTCCTCTACTGTGTCTGCTACGACTTCTGCTACTACAGGTTCGGTGCTTCCACCACCTCCTCCAAGAATGCCAGCCTCTGCACGACCTTAGGATATTATCCCTACCCGCAGTGTTCAGGAATCTGCCCCTGTTTTAGCATCTAACGACGAAATTTTAACCTTATTTGGAAGTGTGCAGGAACAAATGAGGCAGCAGCAGGAAACGAACCAAATGCTTTTAAGGGAAATACAACTCCTGAAGTCTGGCTCGAGCAGATCTGCTGAGGATATTGTCACTCCATTACAACCCAGAACTTTGAACTTCAGTTCAGCTGTGTATACTGAGGATAACAGGGGGAATATTGTGCCCAGCCTTCCTCAGAATCATACCCCTGAAATACCCTCCTCGGTCAGGATATCGACCATAAGGAGCTCAGGATATGCTTCAGGATATGGGCAAAATCCTCCAACGGGTAACGTGTCAAATAATAATAATACTCATACTACTAACAATAGTGGATCCTTGCAGGATACAGGGGTGACATCAGCACTTACTAGGGAACTTCAGAAGTTGAAGGACATGATATCAAGTGTACCCGGGGTGGTCCAGCCGATCCCGGAAGTGTCTCAAGACAGCTATAAGATATCTCGTTTTGCATATCCTATCTGTGATGCTGAGATTCCAAAGAGGTTCCAAACCCTCAACATGAAGCTTTACGACGGAACAACGGATCCTGAGGAGCATATTGCTCAGTATAGGGAAAGGATGGAGATTAACCCTATCCCTCCAGATCTCAAGGAAGCGTGCTTGTGCAAGGGTTTCGGTTCAACCTTAACAGGATCAGCCCTGAAATGGCTCTTGAATGTTCCTCCACATTCGATTACATCTTTTGCTCACTTAGTAAATTTATTTAATAGTCAGTTTTCTTGTAGTAGAAGCTTCGAAAAATTAACAAGTGATCTCTACAGGATAACGCAAGGGCCTCAGGAATCCCTTAGGGATTATGTGAACAAGTTCAGCCGGGAATCACTAGACATTCCTCATCTTGATGTTGCAACAGCTGTGCAAGCTTTCAAGATGGGGTTGCAAAAAGATTCTCAATTTTACCAAGACCTTGTAATGAACCCATGCAGGAACCTGGATGAAGCTCGGAACAGGGCCCTAAGATATATTCGGTTGGAAGATGACAGAAAGATGCAAGAAAGGATGAAATCATCCAACACTTATGAGTCAACTAACAGGAAGTCAGAATCCTCATTCAAGTCGTATCGGCCTAAGCCATATGGCATAAATGAGAACAAGAGAGTCAATGCTGTCGAAGATGAGGATCCTGAAGAGTATCCTGAATTATCTGAATATTGCTTTTCTGTTAACATTCCTGAATTGATGTATGCCATGCAGGGTCTAGGGGACAAGGCAAGATGGCCTCGAAAGAATCAACAAAAAGCGGATTGGAAAGACAAATCAAAATGGTGTGCTTTCCACGAAGATTTCAGACATATGACTGAGGATTGCATCGCTTTGAGGAAAGAAATAAGCTATCTTCTAAGCAAGGGATATTTGAAAGATCTCTTAGGAAGAAAGAAGAATAAGGGTCAGGATACTGAGAAGGATCCTGAGCGAGCAGCATCACCTCCCGCGGATTCCAAGATAATCAACTTCATTTCAGGAGGATCCGACATCTGTGGGACTTCGTATTCGGCAGCAAAGAGACATGCAAAAGAAGCTAAGGCCGAAAGGGGAGACAAACCTGTCAGGATGACTACACTCACAACTGACAAAGTGATCACATTTGATGCTGATGACAGGGATACTGTCCAGGATCCTCACCATGATGCTCTGGTAATAACGTTATATGTGGCTAACCATTTTGTACGCATGATATTGGTTGATAATGGCAGCACCGTCAACATAATCCAACTAGAGACACTTAAAAGAATGAATGTATCTCCAATGGATATCACTTCGAAGTCCACCGTGCTTGTTGGGTTCAGTGGAGAGGCCAGAAACACAGTGGGAGAGATAAAGTTGCCGGTGTACGTTGAAGGAGTCAACTCGATACAACGTTTCTGTGTGATGGACTCTCTATCCTGCTATAACATTATACTGGGAAGACCGTGGATTCACGATATGAAGGCCGTGCCATCAACATATCACCAATGCATCAAGATACCTACCCCTTGGGGAGTTGTTAAAGTTGATAGCGATCAGCAGGAGGCGAAAGAATGCTACTCATCCTCGATGAAATCCTCAACTAAACCTAGTGCAGCATAGCAATTAAAGACGCGGGCCCAGGATATCGTGGAGGATCCGGAGCAGGATGTGAAGAAAATTATCCTGGACCAGGATAATCCCGATATTTCGGTGCTCGTGGGAACCAATATCCCCCAGGATATTGAAGAGCAATTAATTAACTTTTTAAAATGCAGGATGTCAACGTTTGCATGGAAGCATGAGGATATGACAGGCATATCCAAAGATATTATTACTCACAAGCTTGGAATTGATAAATCATTCAAGCCCGTGCAACAAAAAAGAAGAAAGTTTGCTCCTGAACGGAATACAATTATACAAGAGGAAGTTGAAAGATTGTTGAAGTCCAAAATGATTCGAGAAGTCAAGTTCCCAAGGTGGCTAGCAAACATGGTTGTGGTACAGAAGAAAAACGGGAAATGGAGAGTCTGTGTAGATTACACAGACTTGAACAAGGCTTGTCCTAAAGACCCATTTCCTCTCCCCCACATTGATGCAATGGTAGATGCCACTGCTGGGCATGAAATGCTGACTTTCATGGATGCATCCTCAGGATTTCAACAGATCCAAATGGAGCCTTCTGACCAGGAGGATACTGCCTTCATGACACCAACAGGTATTTATTGTTATACGGCTATGCCTTTTGGTTTGAAAAATGCAGGTGCAACATACCAAATATTGGTAAACATGATGTTCAAAGACAAACTGGGGGACACCATGGAGGTGTACATTGACGATATGGTGGTAAAGTCAAAGAAAGCTCAGGATCACCTCCAGGATATTAAAGGAGCGTTTGATATCCTAGATCAGTATAATATGAAGCTGAATCCTGCCAAGTGCCATTTTGGAGTAGGAGCAGGAAAATTCCTAGGATATATGGTGACCAAAAGAGGAATAGAAGCAAGCCCGGAACAGATTAAGGCCATCTTGGATATTAAATCACCCTCAAATATGAAGGATGTTCAACGATTAACAGGGCGAGTGGCAGCATTGAATAGATTTATCTCAAGGTCTTCAGAAAAATGCAAGGATTTTTATGATATCCTGAAGAAGAACAAAAAATTCGAGTGGGGTGAGAAGCACGAAGCAGCCCTACAGGATTTGAAACGATATCTCTCAACCGCACCTCTACTGATGAAACCCGAAAATGGTGAACCACTATCCCTGTACCTTGCTGTATCAGGGAATGCTGTAAGTGCCGTTCTTATAAAAGACCATGAAGGTCAGCAATATCCTGTTTATTATGTTAGCAAAAGTTTGTTAGATGCTGAAACTAGGTATTCTCACTTAGAAAAATTAATACTAGCATTAGTCATGGCATCAACGAAACTTAGACATTACTTTGAGACACATAGGATTCATGTTAAAACAAATTATCCTGTCAAAAATGTGCTTAGGAAACCAGAGATGTCAGGCAGGATGGCTAAGTGGTCAGTAAAGTTAAGTGCTTATGATTTAGTATATGAACCTAGAAATGCCATAAAGTCTCAAGCTTTAGCTGACTTTGTGGCTGATTTCAGTAGTGATATTCAGGATGAGGTAGACCTAGAAGTTCAACAGTTAGGAGAATCCTCAGGATCCTGGACATTATATACTGATGGTGCATCTAATATAAGAGGAGTAGGATTGGGAATACTACTAAAATCGCCACAGGGGGACATATTACCCCAGGCTATTAGGTGTGAATTTCCCGCTACCAATAATGAAGCAGAATATGAGGCTTTAATTGCAGGATTAGAATTGGCTAAAAGCATGAATATAAAAAATTTGCAAGTATATGTTGACTCTTTGTTAATTACTAACCATTTTAATGGATCCTATGCAGTTAAGGGTGAGAAATTAATAGAATATCTCGATATTCTCAAAAAATTAGCAGGATATTTCGATGTTTTTATACTTGAACAGGTGCCAAGGGAGGATAATGCTGAAGCGGATGCCTTAGCAAATTTGGGATCGTCGATCAAGATACCTGAAGGGACCCAAATACCAATATTACATGTCTTATATCCTGCAACGAATCCTCAGGATAAAGCAGTAGCCGGTATTCAGGATCCTGAAGTGGAATATCCTGAACAGTATCCTAAATCCTGGACGGCTCCAATCATAAAATATCTTAAGGAAGGACACATCCCCGGAAATCAAAATCCTAAGGCATTTAGGATGAAGGTATCACGATTCACTATTATAAATAATATTTTATACAAGAAATCTCTTGCAGGACCGTATTTGAGGTGCTTGGAGGATCCTGAAGCCAAAGAAGTACTTCAAGATATACATGAAGGGGATTGTGGTAATCACACCGGGGGCAGATCATTATTCTCGAAAGTATTAAGGACAGGATATTATTGGCCAACGATGAGGAAAGATGCTGCAGAATATGCTCGAAGATGTGATGCATGTCAAAGACATAGTAACATACCACATCAACCAGCTGAACCATTATATCCTGTAGTTTCCCCTTGGCCATTCATGAAGTGGGGGATGGATATAGTAGGGAAGTTACCAAAAGCTCCGGGAGGAAAAGTTTTTATGTTAGCTATGACAGACTATTTCTCCAAGTGGGTTGAGGCTGAAGCATTTGTCCAAGTAAGAGACCAAGAAGTAGTATCCTTTATAAAAAGGAATATCCTGACTAGGTTTGGAGTACCAGCTGAGATCATTTGTGATAATGGGTCCCAGTTTATAAGCAAAAGAACTACTGACTTTTGCAAAAGTTGGGGAATCAAAATGATCACATCTACCCCAGTACATCCTCAAGCGAATGGACAAGCTGAATCTTCAAACAAGATAATAGTCAATAACTTAAAGAAGAGACTTGGGGCCAAAAAAGGAAGATGGGCAGATGAGTTACCCTTTGTTTTGTGGGCTGATAGGACAACGGTGAAGAACGCAACCGGCCAAACCCCGTTTTCCTTGGTATTTGGAGCAGAGGCAATGATTCCAACAGAAATGACGATACCTACTGCAAGATCTATGCTACAGGATCCTGAATAGAATCCTGAAGTCTTATGTCAGGATTTGGATACTATAGATGAAAAAAGAGATGCAGCGAGACTAAGGATAGCGGCATATCAACAAAGAATATCCAGAGCATATAATAAGAACATAAGGACTAGAAGATTTCGAGTTGGTGATTGGGTGCTAAGAAAGGCTTTTCAAAATACCACTAATCTTGCCGATGGCAAGCTAGCTCCGAAATGGGAAGGGCCTTATGAAGTTGAGTCAGAAGCAGGGAAAGGAGCATATCGACTCAAAAATATGGAAGGGGATATGCTACCGAGATCTTGGAATGCTATACATCTTAAGCTTTACTTCAAGTGAGTTTAGAATTCAATTTCTAACTCAGAATGGTATGAATTCTATCTTTTTTAAATATGTTTTGGTTTAATTTACCCTTTGAAACTCAATACTGACTTAAGCATCGGAGGGGTGTTAGCCAAGCTAACACCCACCTTAGTTTACAATTGTTTTGCAGAATATCTTTCAGGATACAGCTCCAGGATATATACTCAGGATAAGTCGAAAGATTAGAGGATTGGCCCCATCTCTCACGTTTAAGGGATCCTGGTCCCTTCAAAGGTTTAAAGGTATTCACCTTTCTTTCGAATTGGGTTTAAACACCTCGCCTGGAGCGCAAGTTATCTATGTATAGTTCAAGGTAGCGGGACCAGTTCATGTAAAAGTGGCTGACAATTTCGTTACTATTGGCTATATCCTGGATCCTAAAGGTATATGAGGATTGATCACCCTCTCTCACGAAAGAGTATTTTCATACTCTCAAAGGTTTAAAGGTTTTCACCTTTCTAAGGATTGGAGTTTATACACTCTCGCTTGTAGCGCATGAAATTTAGGGTTTATCCCCAGATATAAGGGTTTATCCCCAGGGTATTAAGGGTTTATCCCAAATATGCTGAAGATTTATTTCAGGATATCAGGGGTTTTGCCCCAGGGTATGCGGAATTTACTTAAAGACAAGGTATGAATACATTTGTGTTTCTGTGTCAAACACAGGGGACATACATTATACTGTTCAAAGAATGGATATAAGTTCACAAGTATGCACTGGGGACAAAACTTATAATGAAGGATAAGAATTGGTTCTGTACGAATCTCTGGTATGATCTCTCCTTTTTATTTATTTTAATATCCTTATCAAGATATCTTTCAGGATACCTTTTGGGATACATCTATAATATATATTCCTAAAAGTGTACAAACCAAACAATTTTTGCAACTATGATTTTCATAGCAATAACAACAGTAATTGGGTCAAAAGAGAAGTTATATTATTAACATACCAAAAGTTGTGCTCTTAGTTTCACCTCAAAACAAGGCCCATCCACTAAGAGCACTAATAGTTCATAATCATATTTACCCAACAGTTGAAGGCTTCATCTCAAACCGAGAACCATCCACCTTCAACTGTTGTATTGTTCAAAAAGCATGCAGGAAATGTAAATTGTTCAGGTACGGGAAAGTAAAATGCAGAAGAGTAAATTGTTTGTGGAACTACAAACCAACATTCAAATTCAAAAAGGTGGGCTCTGGCCTTGGCACGTATATCCTTCATCGCCCACCTAAGTGCCCTCACACAGCGGCATCTCCTCCAACTTTCTCAGACTTCTCCGCTCCAGCATCCTGGCCAGCATCCTGCGCAGCATCCTGACCAATGTCCATCTCAGCATCACCTCCAGCATCCTTCTTATCTCCAGCTTGGACCACCACCTCTGCTGACTTAGAAGACTCACCGGCTTCAGCAGGAAGCGGCACAACTTTGCCTCCGAGCTCCTTCAACTTAGCCACCCAGGATTCAACTGGCCAAGATGGACAAACAAGGCCCGTCTCCTTGGCCTCGTAGGCCATCTTGATGCGTGCTTGTAGCAGGGAGACGATAGCAGAAGCCTTGATTCCCTCTCGAAAGCTGATCAAGGCCTGATCATGATCCATTTGAACGCTGGCAAGTTTGACCTCAGCGTCTTGGGTGACCTTCTTTAGCAAGCTTTCATAGTGCCGGCTCTTCGCTTCAGCAATAGCACCTTGGTCAGCAACGGTGCTCTCGAGTTGCTTGATCCTGGCTTCATGAAGTGCCACAGTACCACAGGCGTCATTGTACAAGTGGAGCAAATGCTGGAGGCCCTGCACATTAATTACAGGTATGGAGTTAGAATGTATGCTGACTAAGACATCCTACCAGGATATCCTGTTAGGATATACGTGCAGGATATATGTGTAGGATATACGTGGAGGATATGCGTCAGGATATTACCTTGTTGAGGAAGGATGTCATTGGCTCTAAGGAGTCAGAGAAGCTGAGTTCATCATAGGAGAACCCTTCTGAGCCTGGAGCACTGACCTCAAGACCCTTTCTCTTTTTCGCTGCGGAAGCACGGGTTCTTGGATTGGCCTTGGGAGCCGGGAGTGGCTTGGAGCTAGTGGTAGCAGGAGTTTCCTTCTTGACTATGGCTGGAGTTGGATAGCTGTCAAGTTCATCCAGGTCTAGATAGACTGGGACTTTGCTGGAATCTGCACACAGGGAGTAAATTCTAAATCCCTCTTATGAATAACAGATAAAAAACATATGTGTGCAGGATATCTTGCAGGATCCTTACCAGACATGTTGGCACTTGAAAGAGGGCTTGGAGTTGGTGGAGAAGGATTGAAACTTCTCTCTGCCTCTGGAAGAAGTCTGATGGCGTCTATTCTTTCTTGAGAATTAGCAAGAGGAGGTGCAATCTTCCTGAAATCAGCTGCACAAAAATGAAAGTTTATTAGTTCAGAATATGAGACAGGATAAGAGACAAGATCATTCTTAAACCCTAAGTCCTACCCTTTCTTAACCATCTCATCGGATAATCCGTTCCACCGGGGATTGAATCCCTTTTTACAAAGAAAAACTTGGATTGCCAACCATCCTCATTTTTGGTGGCACGAAGTATCAATGGGGGACCGGAACTAGAGTAAAAAAGAAACCTAGATGAGCCGTGGCATCTAAGCTTGTAGGCTAAAGGGAGATCATGGACAGAAAGGTCAGGTATGTGGTTTCTCTTGATTTGGTCCAGAACAGATAAAACACGCCAAAGCATTGGCATGGTTTGGCTGAAAGAAATTTTAGTGATGTTAAAAAACTCGGTAATAAAGTCCGGAAAGGGGAATCGTAGCCCTAAGGTGAAGGGGAAAGCATTGAAACAAATCCACTCGGTGGAAACCATATCTAACCGGATTTCTCTGTCAAAGGGTCGGAATATGGTTCCATCCGGAAAGATACCGGAAGATTTCAAAGCCGACAGGTGAGCACCATCAAAGGTGCATGTTTCATTCTCCGGTTCTTGGAGAAGATTCTGTTGGATGAATGTGGGAGCCGAGTCGCCTGAACTGGACCTCGTTTGCCTAGGCATTTGGTCGCCTGAATTCTTGCCGGAGTAAAATGAAAGATGGTTATGAAGATGAGAGAGAGAATATTACCTTTTTCTTGTCGATTGTGGGTAAAAAAGAAGATGAGGATGAGAAGATATAGGGTATGATGAGTAAATATAGGCCGGGTGGTTGAAAGCTGTCACATCAGAAGTCTTATCTCTTAATTGCCTCGGCCACTGTGAAAAAATGTAACCGTTAGGATATCAAACGGTAACATTTTTGGGGACAATTGTTATGGGTGATATTCTGAGCCCATATCCTGGAAAATATCTTGATCTATATCTTATTTATGTAGTATCTGTTTACATCCGGGATGCTGGTTCAGGATATTGGTAACATCCTGAACGGTATCCTCGGGATTACTAATGGATTATGTGCAGGTACGTGTGTTAGAAGCTAGCAACGTTCACAAAGACTTATTCCGCGGAAGACTCGGTCCAGGCCGTTTAAAGAAAGACGTTGAAACCTTATTACTCGGTCTACAACGTTCGTGGTGGAATATTCGAAGCATCCCATATTTATAGGAATATTTGTTTGTATTTCGTTACTATAAATAGGAGGAACACCAGATCAAATAGGACACAACAATCTCACTACAATCACACTCACTACACTCTAACACTTGTTCTCTTGCAATCTGTACTCTCACACGAATTCATTGTAACACTTAGCGATCTGGTTGATATCCTGCACTGTATCCTGAAGTTTAGAGCAATAAGAAGAACAAGGCAGCTGCGATTGTCAGCTCCCGAGGTTTTATGCCGGCGATCTAGATTGATCAAGGGCTTTCCTCGTACATCTCGTGTCATTTTCTTTACTTTTTGCTCATTGTTTGCTCATTGTTTGATCGTCGATACAACTCAATATCCTGAGCCGTATCCTGAAACTGTTTTTGCAAGTAATTTAATTAACATATTTTCTACACTTGTTTCTAGCACACTACCTCACTTAACTAATTTGATCACTTAATTACTTCGGTAATTTTTGACCAAAACATAGCATACTGGGTGTTTTGGTCAAAAAATCTGTTGAGGATAGTGCAACCAAACTCTTTGTTACGGGGAATGATGCTCAAAATGCGTAACAGCGATGAAGATCACTTCAATGTAAATTGCACAAACAACACAAAGATTTATACGGGGAAAAAGCCCTTGATCAAGAGTTGATCTCCGGCACAAAAAACCCCGGGTGATGGAAACTACCGATCACCAAGCTCAAATAAATGAATTAATGTTTACAACTTCGGATAGTAACGAGCTAGGTACAAGGATCACTACGGTGGAATGTGTAAAAAGTGTGTGTAATTGCTTAGTGTTTGAACGAGAGCTTTTATGAGTGTTTGTACGAGTGTGTGTAACTGCAAAAAATGACTAAGTGTTTTCTACTAGCTCGTTACTCCCTTTTTAAAATAGAAATAACCACCTAAACTAATTATCCGACTTTCGTGCCAAGCCTCCACGTTCTCCACAACGTCTATTTTTGGTCAAGCACGTGCAGAATAGTTTAGGAATATTCTCCAGGAATGTCGCCAAGACTTGGTCAAGCTCGTTATACCTGCGAGATAGTACAATACATAAATAAACAATCGTCAGCACGAGGATCCTTAAAGTGATCCATGATCCTGATCCTGAAGCTCTTCTGAGGATCACCACCTGTCACAGAAGTAAGGATCATCAGTTAGGATAACGAATAAGGATCACTAATTGTTAAAAAATCCTCCCCTAACAATTGCCCCCAAAATATAAGGAGTGAAATTGTAAAATTAGCGAGTTATGTTTTCTTGATCTTATCCGTAACAAACTAACGGATATATAGCCGTTAAAATAGAACTAGCCGTTGCGATGATGATGTCACGGAAGTGACAATCCTGCAGAATCATAATTATAAATAGAGATATAGATAGGATCAATATGCATTCAAATCCGAAAGAAACTCCCTTTATAATCTCAGTTGAAGATCAATCAGGTATCTCTTTCTCCTCTTTCTTCCTCTCTTACTCTGTTTTTCTTTCTTTATCTTCATCACTTCGAAAATGTTGCTCCGAAGTTCTCCGGCCAAGGATCACAAAAAGGATAGCCCTTTGAAGAGTCAGAAGATCATCAAGGACTCAGTGAACGAGAGGTGTTGCTTTAACGATGCACAAATAGATAACATCCGTCACCGTTTTCCGGCGAATGTCTTTTTCAAACCTTTCGATCCAACTGCCCTGAGCGACTATGTTTCAGAAACATGGGTTGCCTTTCCAGTTACTCCATTTGCTATAGGGTACACCTATCCTTTCCCGGAATTCACACAATCCTTCTTTTCCTTTACCGGCATATCTTACATTCAAGCCATGCCGATGATTTGGAGGGTTTTATACACCCTAGAGAGGATCATCGAGCAGGAAGGCGTTGATTTAGGAATGTCAGAACTGGCGGAACTGTATGATCTTACTACCTTTGGATCCCACCGTTATTTGTTCAAACGAAAACCCAGTGCAGATCATCCTCTTCTCAAAGTCACCAAAAATGACAAAGATTGGAAACGTCGCTTCTTCTTTGTAAGAAGGGATACCATTTCAGATGGAGAGCATTTACCAAGAACATGGTCCACCCATGGTAGGCCGGAGGATCCTGGGAAGGATCACCAGATGGTCATGTTTTTGTAATAGAATCACTAACCCCTTCTTTGTCTTGTGTCCTGCAGCCATCTCTGTTTCACATCTCATCACAACACCCGCAACCAGGGAAAGACTTGCTGCTTTCTGGGGACTCGACCCTGAAACTAGAACTTTTAAGACAATAACCCAAGACTCACAGGAGGTATCCTCAGGCTCTGTCACAATGTCAAGTAAGTATCCTTGTTTAAAATTTAAATAAATAGTTAAATGTATATTAAGAAAAGATACTTATCTTGTTTTGGTTGTGTAGGTGCTGGAAAATCTGCCAAAGCCGCTTCAAGGTTCAGTGTCACCGATCTCACCACTGTCAAATCCTCCAAAAGGAAGGTTCCTACCAGCCCCACAGCTTCAATCCCCAAGGCACCCCTCAAAGGAAAGGGAATCAAGAGGAGAAAGGCCTCCGAGGCTGAGGATTTGCAGGGTCTGCCTCTAATTCGCCACCAATTCCTTGAGTACTTTAATGAAGTGAGGATCACTGTCTTTGCTCATATATTCTGTTGACATATCCTGCTGATATATCCTACTGACCTGAGGATCACTTAATTCTAACCTTATCCTTTATCCTCTTTACAGAAATTCGCTGAGATCGAGGATTACGTTGGCCACGTTGAGGATCAAGATAAGAAGATTGCCGACCTCCAGCAGGTTGCTGTGCTCAAGGATCTTGCACTTGCTGATCTTCAGAAGGAACTCCAGGATACCAAACAGAAGATGGCTAAGGTACTGGTTAATTTTGACTATGAAAGGCAGGAGATCACAGATGATGCTAAAGTTTCTGCCGCCATAGCAATGTACAAAACCAAGCTTCAAATGGCCTTGGAAGCTCAGGATCCTGCCTTTGACAAAAGTAGCTGGGAAATTGAAGAATGGAAGGCAAGGCTGGCTGAATTGGGTGATGAAGAGGAGGCTGGAGAGATCTTGACAATCGAGGCTGGTAGCAAGGATGAAGCTGGTGAAGCAAGTGGAGCCGGAGGTGGTGATGCAGCGAAGGTTTAGGCTGCTTGATTGGGCAATGATGGACATTTCTAGACGTAGCCGGAGCCCAATTTTTTAAGTTTGATAGTTTGTTTTGGTGATGGTGTTTTTTTGTTGAACAATGATGGGTTGTACTAAACAATAGGTTTTTAGGATTAAAGGTCATGTATGATCCTTTGGACAATAGGCAGGATTGCAATTGGTGGAGGGATCCTCTGTTTGGGGGATGAAGCCATTGTGATCCTGCCGCCTCTATATTCCTGCACTACCTTTGAACTAATTATCATGGACACCCTTTACCTACCCCAGCGGACGGGCCACGTTTTGCTGGTAGATGCTCGGGTAGGTAATTTTGACAACCTTTAAAGGGTTAGCCTTATGTTAATAAATAAAAACTTAACCTTTTGTCGCTTATCATGTGTTGTTATCCTTTTTAATATCTTACTTTCCAACTGTTATAATGCTCAATCTGTTTATATTTATCAAGCCTTGGAAAATTAGAAAAGATATCCAAAAAGTTTAGGATATGATCAGGGATCACATATCCCATAACCGATAGGTTCTAAAAAGTGATATGGTTTAAGAAACACAAGTTCAGTTGTCAAGTATAAGGGTTATTTAAAAGAATAATGAATAAAATCAAAAGAGTTAAGGATCATACCTGAGGATCCAAGCTAGAATCCTAACCATAATAAGGATAACTATAAGATAAACCTTAGAGTGAAATAAGGATCAAGGATCCCTAGCTGCCTATCTTCAAGGACCTAAAATAGAGCATAACTTGGGACTAAGCCAATATAAGAAAAGAGTTAGCAACTGGGGACAAGCCCAAGGATAACTGGGGACAAGCCCAAGGATAACTGGGGACAAGCCCAAGGATAACTGGGGACAAGCCCAAGGATCGTGTGTAAACTGGAGTATGGCCCTAACTGGCGACTATCCAAACTTAGTGACATGAAGATGCCAAAACCTTAGCTAACGTGAAAACGTTAGAAACCTTAGCTAACGTGAAAACGTTAGAAACCTTATGAACGGATGTATGGTACGTCTACCATTATACGTAGGGTCCTAAGCATAGCTAGAACAATGGAATTATCAGCCCCTAGAAAGAGTACTGGTCCCAAAGCCTTGAACTACACCAGGATCATCGTGCGCTACAGGCGGAATCTGGGGACAAGCCCGAATAGCTGGGGTTAAACCCAAAAGACGGATTGCTTCTGTGGATAACCAACGTTATGCTAAGGATACCTGAACTTTCAAAACTTGAACTCACGTGAGAGATGGATAAAGGATACATGATCCTTATCCTTATAAGAGAAAATAATGAAATGAAATAGCTCAAGTTTAGGATATTACCTAAGTAAGGATCACCGATACTTTGAGGATCCTTTAAGGATATCCCTTTCGCTAGGATCACCTCTGCCATGAGGATCCTGGTCAGATGAAATATTTCTTCAAGTGGACAGCATTCCAAGCTCTTGGTAGCAAATCACCTTCCATGGTTAGCAATCTATATGCCCCCTTTCCTGCTTCAGCTTCAATCAAATAAGGCCTTCCCACTTTGGAGCCAACTTCCCATCAGCAGGATTGGTAGTATTTTGGAATGCTTTCCTTAATACCATATCTCCAACTTGAAACCTCCTGATCCTAACATTTTTGTTGTAAGCACCAGCCATTCTTTGCTGATAACTGGCCATCCTTATCCTAGCCATATCCCTGATTTCTTCAATAGTATCCAGGTCTTGAGCCAAGTTTTCATTATTTTCCTCAGGATCACGAGTAGTTGTTCTAGCAGTTGGAACCACCATTTCTGTTGGGATCACCGATTCTGCCCCAAACACCAAAGAGAATGGTGTTTGACCAGTAGCATTCTTAGGGGTTGTCCTGTCAGCCCAGAGCACATAGGGTAGTTCTTCTGCCCATTTCCCTTTCTTGGATCCAAGCTTCTTCTTCAAATTGTTGATGATGATCTTGTTAGATGACTCTGCTTGGCCATTAGCTTGTGGGTGGACTGGTGTTGATGTTATCATCTTAATCCCCCAGCTGTCACAAAAGTTAGTGGTTCTGCCCCCAATAAATTGGGAACCATTATCACATATAATCTCGGAAGGAATTCCAAATCTAGTTATAATATTTCTTTTAATGAAGGATATAACTTCCTTTTCTCTAACTTGGGCAAAAGCTTCAGCCTCTATCCACTTGGAGAAGTAATCAGTCATAGCTAGCATGAATACTTTTCCACCAGGTGCCTTAGGGAGCTTGCCAACTATATCCATACCCCATCTCATAAATGGCCAAGAGGAGGATATAGGATGCAATAATTCAGCTGGTTGATGAAGGATATTGCTGTGTCTCTGGCAAGGATCACATCTTCTGGCATACTCCACAACATCTTTCTTCATGGTTGGCCAGTAGTATCCTGTCCTCAGGATCCTTGAGAATAGTGCCCTGCCCCCAGTGTGGTTTCCACAATCTCCTTCATGGAAGTCTTTTAAAACTTCTTGAACTTCAGGATCCTCAATGCATCTCAAGTATGGTCCTGCAAGAGATCGTTTATACAACATGTTATTCATAATTGTGAATTGAGATACCTTAGATTTGAAAGCCCTAGGGTTTTCTCCTGTAGGAATCTCTCCATGTTGTAAGTATCTCATAATTGGTGAGATCCATGATCCTGATCCTGAATGGGATTGAGTACCCTCACAAGGGATAATTGCAGAATCATTTCCTATCTCCATAGCCTCGTGATCCTCGATAGCCGGGGTCAGGATATGGATAATAGGAATCTTGATATCCTCCGGGATCTTCAAGGATGATCCTAAGTTAGCCAATGCATCAGCTTCTGTATTTTCTTCCCTAGGTACCTGTGACAAACTGAAGGAAACAAAAGAGAGTGCCAAACTTTTGACTATCTCCAAATATTTGGTTAGTTTTTCACCTTTAACAGCGTAGGATCCATTAAAATGGTTTGTAATTAACAATGAATCTACATGTACCTCAAGATACCTGATCCCCATATGCTTTGCAATTTGCAAACTAGCAATTAAGGCTTCATATTCAGCCTCATTATTAGTGGTTTGGAACTCACAAGCTATAGAGTGGGGTATTATGTCCCCCTGTGGCGATTTTAGTAGTATTCCAAGCCCTGTGCCTTTGACATTTGAGGATCCATCAGTGTGGAGTATCCAAGGATCCTTGGTCTCCTCTAGCTGCTGGACTTCTAACTCAGCTTCTTCTTGTAAATCACTACTGAAATCAGCCACAAAGTCAGCTAATGCTTGGGATTTGATGGCTGTCCTAGGCTCATATCTTATATCATATGCACTCAGCTTCACTGCCCACTTAGCCATCCTTCCTAACATCTCTGGTTTCCTGAGGACATTCTTAATTGGAAAATTAGTTTTAACAATAATAACATGAGTCTCAAAATAATGTCTTAGCTTAGTAGATGCCATTATTAATGCAAGAATAAGTTTTTCAAGGTGTGAATACCTGGATTCGGCGTCAAGTAAACTTTTACTTACATAATAGACAGGATGTTGTGTACCTTCATGATCCTTAACAAGGACCGCACTTACTGCTTTTGAGGATACTGCAAGATACAAGGATAACACATCGCCTTTTTCTGGTTTCATCAAGGATGGGGCTGAGGATAAGTAATCTTTGAGGGCTCTCAAAGCATTTTCATGCTTCTCGGTCCACTCAAATTTCTTGTTCTTCCTTAGGATATCATAGAATTCTTTGCACTTCTCCGAGGATTTGGATATAAATCTGTTCAAAGCTGCTATCCTGCCTGTTAGCCTTTGAACATCCTTAGCATTGGCCAGAGATTTGGTATGTTGCACCTGCATTTCTCAATCCGAACGGCATAGCAATATAGCAATATAGACCAGTTGGAGTCATGAAGGCTGTATCCTCTTGGTCGGATGGTTCCATTTGGATTTGTTGAAATCCAGATGAAGCATCCATAAAAGTTAACAGTTCATGACCCGCAGTTGCATCCACCATGGAGTCAATGTGGGGTAAAGGGAAAGGATCCTTGGGACATGCCTTATTTAAATCGGTGAAATCGACACATACCCTCCACTTTCCATTTTTCTTTTGAACAACAACCACATTGGCCAACCATCTTGGATACTTGACCTCTCTGATCATACCTGCCCGGAGCAATTTCTCTACCTCTTCCTGGATAATGGCATTCCTTTCTGGTGCAAACTTTCTTCTCCTTTGATGGATTGGTTTGAAGGATCTGTCAATGCCGAGTTTATGGGTAATAACATCTTTGGATATACCCGTCATGTCTTCATGTTTCCATGCAAAGGTAGTCTTTCTCCTTTTGAGGAAGGATACGAGGTCTTCTTTCATTTCGCCAAGGATCCCTGATCCGATATAGATTTTGGATTCAGGATCATCCGGATCCATAAGGATTTCTACCACATCCTGTTCACTTGCCTCCAAGACATCCCTTGGAGGATTCTTTGATTGCTATTGCTCCCTGGACTTCGAGGCTGGTTTCATCGATGAAGTGTAGCAATTCTTAGCCTCCTGCTGATCACTATCAATTTTCACTATTCCCCAAGGACTAGGGAGCTTCACACATTGATGGTAAGTAGACGGGACTGCCTTCATATCGTGTATCCAAGGCCTGCCAAGGATCACACTACAACAAGATAAACAGTCAATAACACAAAACTTTTGGTAAGAATGTAAGCCTTCGATATATATTGGGAGTTTAATGTCCCCCAGGGTATTCTTAGTTTCGCCACTAAATCCTACAAGCACAGAGGATCTTGGTATGATCTCTGATTCAGGGATACCCATCTTCTTTAGGACATCAAGCTGGATAATGTTCACTGAACTTCCTCCGTCTATAAGGATCCTGCGGACAAAATGGTTAGATATGAAAAGAGTAATAACTAAACCATCGTGATGAGGATCCTGGATATCAACACGATCCTCTTCATCAAAGGTTATGACTTTCCCTTCCGAGACACTTGATGTTCGAACAGGTCTTTCTCCATTATCCATTTTAGTTTCCTTTGCATGCCTTTTAGCTGCTGAGAAGGATGTACCGCAAATGTCGGATCCTCCAGAAATGAAGTTTATTACTTGTGCATTCGCTGGAGGGGCTGGAGCCTTCTCAGGGATCCTTTCAGGATCCTGAGTCTTTGATTTCTTTCTTCCCAACAATTCCTTTAGATGCCCTTTGCTCAGCAAGTATCCAATCTCCTTTCTTAGAGCAATGCATTCTTCTGTGAGATGCCCGAAATCTTCATGGTATGCACACCACTTTGATTTATCCTTAGTTGCAGCTGGTCTATCATTTTTTCTGGGCCATCTAGCTTTATCACCTAAACCCTGCATCGCAAGGATTAGTTCATCGCTGTCAACAGAAAAACAATATTCAGAGATTGGAGGATAATCCTCATCATCCTCTTCCTGATCAATAGCATGCACATTCTGATTATCAGATCTGCTGTGGGATCTGAATTTGTTGTTCCTGAATGAGGATCCTTGCTTATCCTGCTTTGAGGATCCTGCTAACCTCTCCTGGATCCTCTTGTCATCCTCTAGCCGAATGAACCTAAGTGCTCGGGTTCTTACCTCATCTAAGTTCCTGCATGGTGTCATAACAAGATCATCATAAAATAACGAATCCCTAAGCAATCCCATTTTGAAGGCCTCAACAGCCGTAGCTATATCTAAGTTGGGAATGTCTAAGGATTCTTTACTGAATTTGGTAATGTAATCCCTTAATGATTCATTATGACCCTCGGTTATCCTATATAAATCACTAGTTAATCGTTCAAATTTTCTACTGCAAGAAAACTGATTATTAAACAAGTTAACTAGGTTAGCAAATGAGGTAATAGAATAGGGAGGAAGACTTAGCAGCCATTTGAGAGCTGATCCAGTAAGAGTGGATCCGAATCCCTTGCACAGGCATGCTTCTTTTAACCTTTCTGGAATTGGATTGATTTCCATCCTCTCCCTGTATTGTGCTATGTGTTCTTCAGGATCCGTTGAGCCATCATACAGTTTCATTGTAGGCACATGGAACCTCTTGGGTATCTCAGCATCACAGATTGGTAGTGCAAAACGAGATATCTTGTGGCTCCCATCTGCGATCTCTGGGATAGGTTTGACCACTCCCGGAACACTTGATATCATATCCTTTAGCTTTTGCAATTCTCTGGCCATGGCATGATTGATACCTGGATCCTGCATAAGACCATGGTTAGTAGTATGAGAATTATTAAAAGTGTTACCTCCCATTGGATTCAAGTTAGGAAGAATGGATGTTAATCCATATTGTTGAGGCTCTGGAATGATCGAAGGACCAGTAGAAGCGTTGGTCTGCATTGGAATAAAATCTCCCTGATGGACATCTGAACTTCCTGTTTGCAAGCTCCTCAAGGATCCTGGCATCTGGAAGGATCCCTGGAACTGGGATGATCCTGGAACGAAAGAGGATCCTTGAACCTGGGATGATCCTGGAATGAAGGAGGATCCTTGAACCTGGAATGATCCTGGAGCGAAGGAGGATCCTTGAACCTGGGATGATCCTGGAATGAAGGAGGATCCTTGAACCTGGGATGATCCTGGAACGAAGGAGGATCCTTGAACCTGGGATGATCCTGGAGCGAAGGAGGATCCTTGAACCTGCTGCACTCCTGAACTTGTGAGGGATCCCATATGCTGAGGATAGGATCCCGCTGGCTGGAAAAGTGAACCTGATGCCTGGGTCATTGTTGTTGTTCCGTAGTGCACTCCTTTTGGTCCACCCACATATTGAATGTCTGGAACCACTGATGGCTGAGAAGTAATCACCGGAGTATCAAAATTCAAAGATCTGGGCATCAGTGGGGAGCGATCCTTTGTCGTTTTCTTCTGTTTCTTAATTTCGTCAATCTCCCGGAGGATCCTTTCGTTGGTCTTATCCTACTCTTGTGCATGATTCCTCATCTGCAAAATCAAGGCATAGAGATCATTAGTAGTAGGATTAGTTGAAACAGAAGAAGTAGGTGGTTTTGAGAAAATGGGAGTTGGTTTCTTCGTAGCATTCTCAGTATTCTTCTGGGATCCAGAAGGTGGTGGAGGCAAAGGAGGAACGCCTTGTGAAGAAGTGAATGAGGGCATCAAGTTTGAAGCATTCTTCGCTGAGGAAGCCATTTGCTTGGTTGTAGTGAACCGAATTAAGCACAGAAATGCATATTTTTCTAAGGACGAAGCACCAATTGCCCCACGGTGGGCGCCAAACTGTTTTGGTCAAAAAATCTGTTGAGGATAGTGCAACCAAACTCTTTGTTACGGGGAATGATGCTCAAAATGCGTAACAGCGATGAAGATCACTTCAATGTAAATTGCACAAACAACACAAGGATTTATACGGGGAAAAAGCCCTTGATCAAGAGTTGATCTCCGGCACAAAAAACCCCGGGTGATGGAAACTACCGATCACCAAGCTCAAATAAATGAATTAATGTTTACAACTTCGGATAGTAACGAGCTAGGTACAAGGATCACTACGGTGGAATGTGTAAAAAGTGTGTGTAATTGCTTAGTGTTTGAACGAGAGCTTTTATGAGTGTTTGTACGAGTGTGTGTAACTGCAAAAAATGACTAAGTGTTTTCTACTAGCTCGTTACTCCCTTTTTAAAATAGAAATAACCACCTAAACTAATTATCCGACTTTCGTGCCAAGCCTCCACGTTCTCCACAACGTCTATTTTTGGTCAAGCACATGCAGAATAGTTTAGGAATATTCTCCAGGAATGTCGCCAAGACTTGGTCAAGCTCGTTATACCTGCGAGATAGTACAATACATAAATAAACAATCGTCAGCACGAGGATCCTTAAAGTGATCCATGATCCTGATCCTGAAGCTCTTCTGAGGATCACCACCTGTCACAGAAGTAAGGATCATCAGTTAGGATAACGAATAAGGATCACTAATTGTTAAAAAATCCTCCCCTAACACTGGGGATAAACCCTGATATCCTGGGGATAAACCCTGATATCCTGGGGATAAACCCTGAGTTTCATGCGCTATAGGCGAGAGTGTATAAAATCAAGATCTTAGAAAGGTGAAAACCTTTAAACCTTAGAGAGTATGAAAATACCCTTTCATGAGAGAGGGTGATCAATCCTCATATACCTTTAGGATCCAGGGTATAGCCAACAGTAACGAAATTGTCAGCCACTTCTACATGAACTGGTCCCGCCACCTTGAACTATCCCTGGATAACTTGCGCTCCAGGCGGGGTGTTTAAACCCAATTCTTGAGAAAGGTGAATACCTTTAAACCTGTGAAGGGATCAGTTCCCTTAAACGTGAGAGAGGGGGCCAATCCTCTAATCTTTTGAGTTATCCTGAGTGCATATCCTGGAGCTATATCCTGAAACATATGCTGCAAAACAACTGTAAACTAAGGTGGGTGTTAGCTTGGCTAACACCCCTCCGATGCTTAAGTCAGTATTGGGTTCAAGATAATAAACAAATATATTTAAAAAGATAGAATACATACCATTCTGAGATAGAAATTAAATTATATTCTTACTTGAAATAGAGCTTTAAGTGTATTGCATTCTAGGAACTTGGTAGCATATCCCCTTCCATATTCTTGAGTCGATAAGCTCCCTTCCCTGCCTCTGACTCAACTTCATATGGTCCTTCCCATTTCGGAGCTAACTTGCCATCGGCAGGATTAGTGGTATTTTGAAAAGCCTTTCTTAGCACCCAATCACCAACTCGAAATCTCCTAGTTCTTATATTCTTGTTATATGCTCTGGATATTCTTTGTTGATATGCTGCTATCCTTAGCCTTGCTGCATCTCTCTTTTCGTCTATAGTATCTAAATCTTGACATAAGGATTCAGGATTCTGTTCAGGATCCTGCAGGATAGATCTTGCAGTAGGTATCGCCATTTCCGTTGGAATCATTGCTTCTGCTCCAAATACCAAGGAAAATGGAGTTTGGCCTGTTGCATTCTTTACCGTTGTCCTATCAGCCCACAAAACAAAAGGTAACTCTTTTGCCCATCTTCCTTTTTTGGCTCCAAGTCTCTTCTTTAAGTTATTGACAATTATCTTGTTTGAGGATTCTGCTTGTCCATTCGCTTGAGGATGTACTGGAGTAGACGTGATCATTTTGATTCCCCAACTCTTGCAAAAGTCGGCAGTCCTCTTGCTTATAAACTGGGACCCATTATCACAAATGATTTCAGCTGGTATGAAGGATACTACTTCTTGGTCTCTAACTTGGACAAATGCTTCAGCTTCAACCCACTTAGAGAAATAATCCGTCATTGGTAGCATAAAGACTTTTCCTCCCGGAGCTTTTGGTAACTTCCCTACTATATCCATCCCCCATTTCATGAATGGCCAAGGGGAAACTACAGGATATAGTGGTTCAGCTGGTTGATGTAGTATGTTACTATGCCTTTGACATGCATCACACCTTCGAGCATATTCTGCAGCATCTTTCCTCATCGTTAGCCAATAATATCCTGTCCTTAATACTTTTGAGAACAATGACCTGCCCCCAGTGTGGTTACCACAATCCCCTTCATGTATATCCTGAAGTACTTCTTTTGCTTCAGGATCCTCCAAGCACCTCAAATACGGTCCTGCAAGAGATTTCTTGTATAAAACATTATTTATAATAGTGAATCGTGATACCTTTATCCTAAATACGGTCCTTCACTTAACTTATATTTCACTATTTATTTAAATTTTAAACAAGGATACTTACTTGACATAGTGACAGAGCCTGAGGATACCTCCTGTGAATCTTGGGTTGTTGTCTTGAAAGATCTTGTTTCAGGATCAAGTTTCTTGAAAGCGAGAAGTCTCTCTTTAGCAGCAGGAGACAATCTGAGGTGTGATACGGTGATAGCTGCATAACAAGAAAGCAAAAATATAAGTGATCCTTACATCAAAAGAAAGTTTTTGGTGATCCTTCTCAGGATCCTCCACCCTACCATGGGTAGCCCATTTCTTGGGTAGATCCTTTCCATCCTCAATAGAATCTCTCTTGACGAAAAAGAAACGCCGCTTCCAATTAGCATCGTTCTTGGTGGCTTTGAAGATCGGGTGTTCCTCACCGGGCTTACGTTTAAACAAATAGCGATGAGAACCAAAGGTAGTAAGATCGTACAGCTCCCCCAGCTCTGACATTCCTAGGTCTATCCCTTCCTGCTCGATGATCCTTTCAAGGGTATACAAAACCCTCCAAATCATTGGCATGGCTTGGATATAAGAGATGCCGGTTAGGGAAAAGAAAGATTGGGTGAAGGCTGGGAAAGGATATGTATAGCCTATGGTGAACGGAGTGACAGGAAAAGCAACCCACTTGTCGGAAATATGATCACTCAGGGCATTGGGATCAAAAGGTCTGAACTCAGTGTTCGCCGGGAAGCAGTGGCGGATCCTATCAATCTGTGCATCATTGAAACATCAGCGTTCTTTTATGGAATCTTCGATGATCCCCTGGCTTTTCGGAGGGCTGTTTTTCGGGTGATCCTTAGCTGGGGAGTTTCGGAGCAACATCTTTGTTGGAATGATGGAAAGAAATGAAAACAGAGCAAGAGAAGGAAGAAGATGAAGAGAGAATACTTGTTTATCTTCGGAATGCAGTTATAAAGGGAGTCTCTCTGAAATTTTAAATGCATTTGATCCTATCTTTATCTCCTATTTATAATCATGATCGTGCAGGGTTGTCACTTCTGTGACGTCATGGGTGCAACGGATAGTTCCACAATAACGGCTATATTTACGATAGTTAGTTGCGGATAAGATCAAGAAAACATAACTCGCTCATTTAACATATCACTCCTTATATTTTGGGGGCAATTGTTAGGGGAGGATTTTCTAACAATTAGTGATCTTTACTTGTTATCCTAATTAATGATCCTTACTTCTGTGACAGATAGTGATCCTCAGAAGAGCTTCAGGATCAGGATCATGGATCACTTTAAGGATCCTCGTACTGACGATTGTTTGTTTGTGTTTTGTATTACTTCGCAGGAGTAGCAAGCTTGACTTGGTCTTGGCAACGTTACTATGGAATATTCCACGGGTATTTCGCACACGTTTGACTGGAAATGGACGTTGTGGAGAACATGGAAGCTTGGCACAAAAGTCGGATAGTTAGTTATTGTAGTTAACTTCTATTTTTAAAAGGGGTGACGAGCTAGAATTAGAACACTTAGCCATTTTCAGCTACACACACTCTCATACAATCGCATACTTGAAGCTCTCGACGAACACTTATTAGTTTTCACTCACTTTTACACATTTCACCATAGTGATCCTTGTACCTAGCTTGTTACTATCCGAAGTTGTAAACGTTTATTGATTTATTTGAGCTTGGTGATCGGTAGTTTCCATCACCCGGGGTTTTTTTGTGCCGGAGATCAACTCTTGATCAAGGGCTTTTTCCCCGTATAAATCTTTGTGTCATTTGTGCAATATACATTGAAGTGATCCTTGTCATTGTTCTACATTATAAGCATCATACCCCGTAACAGAAAGTTTGGTTGCATTATCCTCATCAGATTTTTTGACCAAAACAGTTTGGCGCCCACCGTGGGGCAATTGGTGCTTCACTCTTAGAAAAATTCGTATTTCTGTGCTCATTTCAGTTCACTACAACCAAGCAAATGGCTTCCTCAGCGAAGAATGCTTCAAATTTGATGCCCTCTTTCAGTTCTTCACAAGGCGTTCCTCCTTTGCCTCCACCACCTTCTGGATCCCAGAAGAATGCTGAGAATGCTGCGAAGAAACCAACTCCCATTTTCTCAAAACCACCTACTTCTTCTGTTTCAACTAATCCTACTGCTAATGATCTCTATGCCTTGATTTTGCAGATGAGGAATCATGCACAAGAGCAGGATAAAACCAACGAAAGGATCCTCCTGGAGATTGACGAAATCAAGAAACAAAAGAAAACGGCAGAGGATCGTTCCCCACTGATGCCCAGATCTTTGAATTTTGATACTCCGGTGATTACTTCTCAGCCATCAGTGGTTCCAGATGTTCAATATGTGGGTGGACCAAAAGGAGTGCACTACGGAACAACAGCAATGACCCAGGCATTAGGTCCATACTTCCAGCCGGCAGGATCCTATCCTCAGCATATGGGATCCTTCATGACTTCAGGAGGATATTCAGGAGCGCAGCAGATTCAAGGATCTTCCTTTGTTCCAGGATCATCCCAGGTTCAAGGATCCTCCCTTGTTCCAGGATCATCCCAGGTACAAGGATCCTCCTTTGTTCTAGGATCATCCCAGGTTCAAGGATCTTCCTTTGCTCCAGGATCATCCCAGGTTCAAGGATCCTCCTTTGTTCCAGGATCATCCCAGGTTCAAGGATCTTCCTTTGATCCAGGATCGTCGCAGGTTCAAGGATCCTCCTTTGTTCCAGGATCGTCCCAGTTTCAGGGATCCTTCCAGATGCCAGGATCCTTGAGGAGTTTGCAAACAGGAAGTTCAGATGTCCATCAGGGAGATTTTATTCCAATGCAGACCAATGCTTCTACTGGTCCTTCGATCATTCCAGAGCAGCAACAATATGGACTTACATCCACTCTTCCCAACTTGAATCCAATGGGAGGTAACACTTTTAATAATTCTTGTACTACTAACCATGGTCTCATGCAGGATCCAGGTATCAATCATGCCATGGCCAGAGAATTGCAAAAGCTAAAGGATATGATATCAAGTGTTACAGGAGTGGTCAAACCTATCCCAGAGATTGCAGATGAGAGCCACAAGATATCTCGTTTTGCACCACCAATCTGTGATGCTGAGATACCCAAGAGGTTCCATGTGCCAACAATGAAGCTGTATGATGGTTCGACGGATCCTGAAGAACACATAGCTCAATACAGGGAGAGGATGGAGATCAATCCAATCCCAGAAAGGTTAAAGGAAGCATGCCTGTGCAAGGGATTCGGATCCACTCTTACTGGATCAGCTCTCAAATGGCTGCTAAGTCTTCCCCCCTACTCTATTACCTCATTTGCTAATCTAGTTAACCTATTTAATAATCAGTTTTCTTGTAGTAGAAAATTCGAACGATTAACTAGTGATCTATATAGGATAACCCAGGGTCATAATGAATCATTAAGAGATTACATTACCAAATTCAGTAAAGAATCCTTAGACATTCCCAACTTAGATATAGCCACGGCTGTTGAGGCCTTTAAAATGGGATTGCTTAGGGATTCGTCGTTCTATGATGATCTTGTTATGACACCATGCAGGAACTTAGATGAGGTAAGAACCCGAGCACTTAGGTTCATTCGGCTAGAGGATGACAAGAGGATCCAGGAGAGGTTAGCAGGATCCTCAAAGCAGGATAAACAAGGATCCTCATTTAGGAACAACAAGTTCAGATCCTACAACAGATCTGATAACCAGAACGTGTATGCCGTTGATCAAGAAGAGGATGATGAGGATTATCCTCCAATCTCTGAATATTGTTTTTCTGTAGATAACAATGAACTAATCCTTGCGATGCAGAATCTAGGTGATAAAGCCAGATGGCCCAGAAAGAATGATAGGCCAGCTGCAACTAAGGATAAGTCAAAGTGGTGTGCATACCATGAAGATTTTGGGCATCTCACAGAAGAATGCATTGCACTAAGAAAGGAAATTGGATACTTGCTGAGCAAGGGGCATCTAAAAGAGTTGTTGGGTAGGAAAAAGTCAAGGACTCAGGATCCTGAAAGGATCCCTGAGAAAGCTCCGGCCCCTCCAGCAGATGCACAAGTAATAAACTTTATTTCTGGAGGATCAGACATTTGTGGCACATCCTTCTCAGCAGCAAAAAGGCATGCAAAGGAAACTAAGATGGATAGTGGAGAAAGACCCGTTCGAACATCAAGTGTCTCCGAAGGAAAAGTCATAACCTTTGATGAGGATGATCGTGTTGATATCCAGGATCCTCATCATGATGGTTTAGTTATTACTCTTTTCATTTCTAACCATTTTGTCCGCAGGATCCTTATAGACGGAGGAAGTTCAGTGAACATTATCCAGCTTGATGTTCTAAAGAAGATGGGTATCCCTGAATCAGATATCATACCAAGATCCTCCGTGCTCGTGGGATTTAGTGGCGAAACTAAGAATACCTTGGGGGACATTAAGCTCCCAATATACATCGAAGGCCTACACTCTTATCAAAAATTTTGTGTTATTGACTGTTTATCTTGTTGTAATGTTATCCTTGGCAGGCCCTGGATACACGATATGAAGGCAGTCCCATCTATCTACCATCAATGTGTGAAGCTCCCTAGTCCTTGGGGAATAGTGAAGATTGATAGTGATCAGCAGGAGGCTAAGAATTGCTATACTTCATCGATGAAACCAGCCTCGAAGTCAAAGGAGCAATAGCAATCAAATTATCCTCCAAGGGATGTCTTGGAGGCAAGAGAGCAGGATGTGGTAGAAATCCTCATGGATCCTCATGATCCTGAATCCAAAATCTATATAGGATCAGGGATCCTTGGCGAAATGAAAGAAGACCTCGTATCCTTCCTCAAAAGGAGAAAGACTACCTTTGCATGGAAACACGAAGACATGACTGGTATATCTAAAGATGTAATCACTCACAAACTTGGCATTGATAGGTCCTTCAAACCAATCCATCAAAGGAGAAGAAAGTTTGCACCGGAAAGGAATGCCATTATCCAAGAAGAGGTAGAGAAGTTGCTCCGGGCAGGTATGATTAGAGAGGTCAAATATCCAAGATGGTTGGCCAATGTGGTTGTTGTTCAAAAGAAAAACGGAAAGTGGAGGGTATGTGTCGATTTTACCGATTTAAATAAGGCAAAGGATCCTTTCCCATTACCCCACATTGACTCCATGGTGGATGCAACTGCGGGTCATGAACTGTTAACTTTTATGGATGCTTCATCTGGATTTCAACAAATCCAAATGGAACCATCCGATCAAGAGGATACAGCCTTCATGACTCCAACTGGTATATACTGCTATATTGCTATGCCGTTCGGATTAAGAAATGCAGGTGCAACATATCAAAGGCTGGTGAATATGATGTTCAAGGATCAGATAGGACAAACTATGGAGGTTTACATAGATGATATGGTGGTAAAATCCATAAAAGCTGAGGATCACCTAAGGGACTTGGAGGAAGCATTCGATATCCTTGACAAATATAACATGAAACTTAATCCTTCAAAATGTCACTTTGGTGTTAAAGCAGGTAAATTCTTAGGATATATGGTGACAAAGAGAGGCATTGAAGCTAGCCCGGAACAAATCAAAGCAATAGTGAACATCAAATCTCCTGCCAATGCTAAGGATGTTCAAAGGCTAACAGGCAGGATAGCAGCTTTGAACAGATTTATATCCAAATCCTCAGAGAAGTGCAAAGAATTCTATGATATCCTAAGGAAGAACAAGAAATTTGAGTGGACTGAGAAGCATGAAAATGCTTTAAGAGCCCTCAAAGATTACCTACCCTCAGCCCCGGCCTTGATGAAACCAGAAAAAGGCGATGTGCTATCCTTGTATCCTGCAGTATCCTCAAAAGCAGTAAGTGCGGTCCTTGTTAAGGATCATGAAGGTACACAACATCCTGTCTATTATGTAAGTAAAAGTTTACTTGATGCCGAATCCAGGTATTCACACCTTGAAAAGCTTATTCTTGCATTAATTATGGCATCTACTAAGTTGAGACACTATTTTGAAACTCATGTTATTGTTTTTAAAACTAATTTTCCAATTAAGAATGTCCTCAGGAAACCAGAGATGTCAGGAAGCATGGCTAAGTGGGCAGTGAAGCTAAGTGCATATGATATAAGATATGAGCCTAGGACAGCCATCAAATCTCAAGCATTATCTGACTTTGTGGCTGATTTCAGTAGTGATTTACAAAGAGAAGCTGAGTTAGAAGTCCAGCAGCTAGAGGAGACCAAGGATCCTTGGATATTCTATACTGATGGATCCTCAAATGTCAAAGGCACAGGGCTTGGAATACTACTAAAATCGCCACAGGGGGACATAATACCCCACTCTATAGCTTGTGAGTTCCAAACCACTAACAATGAGGCTGAATATGAAGCCTTAATTGCTGGTTTGCAAATTGCTAAACATATGGGGATCAGGTATCTTGAGGTACACGTAGATTCTTTGTTAATTACAAACCACTTTAATGGATCCTATGCTGTTAAAGGCAAAAAGCTAACCAAATATTTAGAGATAGTCAAGAATTTGGCACTCTCTTTTGTTTCCTTTAGTTTGACACAGGTACCAAGGGTAGAAAATACAGAAGCTGATGCATTGGCTAACTTAGGATCATCCTTGAAGATCCCGGAGGATATCAAGATCCCTATTATCCATATCCTGACCCCGGCTATCGAGGATCATGTGGCTATGGAGATAGGAAATGATTCTGCAATTATCCCTAGTGAGGATACTCGATCCCATTCAGGATCAGGATCATGGATCTCACCAATTATGAAATACTTACAACATGGAGAGATTCCTACAGGAGAAAACCCTAGGCTTTCAAAATTAAGGTATCTCAATTCACAATTTTAAATAATATGTTGTATAGACGATCTCTTGCAGGACCATACTTGAGATGCATTGAGGATCCTGAAATCCAAGAAGTTTTAAAAGACTTCCATGAAGGAGATTGTGGAAACCACACTGGGGGCAGGGCATTATTCTCAAGGATCCTGAGGACAGGATACTACTGGCCAACCATGAAAAGAGATGCTGTGCAGTATGCTAAGAGATGTGATCCTTGTCAGAGACACAACAATATCCTTCATCAACCAGCTGAATTATTGCATCCTATATCCTCCTCTTGGCCATTTATGAGATGGGGTATGGATATAGTTGGTAAGCTCCCTAAGGCACCTGGTGGAAAAGTATTCATGCTTGCTATGACTGATTACTTCTCCAAGTGGATAGAGGCTGAAGCTTTTGCCCAAGTCAGAGAAAAGGAAGTTATATCCTTCATTAAAAGAAATATTATAACTAGATTTGGAATTCCTTCTGAAATTATATGTGATAATGGTTCCCAATTTATTGGGGGCAGAACCACTAACTTTTGTGACAGCTGGGGGATTAAGATGATAACATCAACACCAGTCCACCCACAAGCTAATGGTCAAGCAGAATCATCCAACAAGATCATCATCAATAATTTGAAGAAGAAGCTTGGATCCAAAAAAGGGAAATGGGCAGAAGAACTACCTTATGTGCTTTGGGCTGATAGGACAACCCCTAAGAATGCTACTGGTCAAACGCCATTCTCTTTGGTATTTGGGGCAGAATCAGTGATCCCAACAGAAATGGTGGTTCCAACTGCTAGAACAAGTACTCGTGATCCTGAGGAGAATGATGAGAACTTGGCTCAAGACCTGGATACTATTGAAGAAATCGGGGATCTCGCTAGGATAAGGATGGCCAGTTATCAACAAAGAATGGCTGGTGCCTACAACAAAAATGTCAGGATCAGGAAGTTTTAAGTTGGAGATATGGTATTGAGAAAAGCATTTCAGAATACCACCAATCTTGCTGATGGAAAATTGGCTCCAAAATGGGAAGGCCCTTATTTGATTGAAGCTGAAGCAGGAAAGGGGGCATATAGATTGCTAACCATGGAAGGTGATTTGCTACCAAGAGCTTGGAATGCTGTCCACTTGAAGAAATATTTCATGTGAGCGGGATCCTCATGGCACAGATGATCCTCACGTTAAGGGTATCCTTAAAGGATCCTTAAAGTATCAGTGATCCTTACTTAGGTAATATCCTAATCTTGAACTATTTCATTTCTTTATTTTCTCATATAAGGATAAGGATCATGTGTCCTTTATCCATCTCTCACGTGAGTTTAAGTTTTGAAAGTTCTGGTATCCTTAGCATAACATTGGTTATCTGCAGAAGCAATCCGTTCCTTGGGTTTAACCCCAGTTATTTGGGCTTGACCCCAGTTCCGCCTGTAGCGCATGATGATCCTGGTATAGTTCAAGGCAGTGGGACCAGTACTCGTTTTAGGGGCTGATAATTCCATTGTACTGGCTATGCCTAGGATCCTACGTATAATGGTAGACGTACCATACATCCGTTCCTAAGGTTTCTAACGTTTTCACGTTAGCTAAGGTTTCTAACGTTTTCACGTTAGCTAAGGTTTTGGCATTTTCATGTCACTAAGTTTGGATAGTCGCCAGTTAGGGCCATACTCCAGTTTACACACGATCCTTGGGCTTGTTCCCAGTTATCCTTGGGCTTGTCCCCAGTTATCCTTGGGCTTGTCCCCAGTTATCCTTGGGCTTGTCCCCAGTTATCCTTGGGCTTGTCCCCAGTTGCTAACTCTTTTCTTATATCGGCTTAGTCCCAAGTTATGCTCTATTTCAGGTCCTTATCAGATAGGCAACTAGGGATCCTTGATCCTTACTTCTCTCTAAGGTAGGGTGTAAGCTTTTACTTACCTCGCGTCCGCGCCAACATTCTTCGCATCCATGATCCGTTTGACCCGTTCCTCTCCAAGCCCCTACCTAGCTTGTTTAGAGTCAAACTATATCATAACATCCATAAGATGGTTAGATTGGTCATTTTATACAATGGCCATCACCCTATGGACCCTTTTCTTTTTACACACTTATCAATCAAAGCATGCCATATATTCAACAACTAGTTTGTAACTTGTCATTTAGCGAAGATTAACATCAATTAGGCAAGTTCATATCACCGAAAAATAGGCTGTTTTTGGTGACATGTTTAACCTGTTTACAAGTCTTCAAAAATTATGATTTTTTTATGTGACATACCGCTCGGAGAGTTAGGCCTTGTGTTAAAATTTCAAGATCTAACTCTTTACCAAGAATTCGTAAAAATTCATTTACTAAGCTGCAATCAGATTCGTCACTTCTTACTGCAGCTTACGAAAAAAATCATTTAAAATTCTTCGTTTATCCGATTGACGAAATTCCAATTAGAGGTTTTTGGAATTACCTGAAGTTACGGGTTAGGATCCTAACTTGGATCCTCAGGTATGATCCTTAACTATTTTTAATTCTATTCATTATTTATTTGAATAACCCTTAAAATTTGACAACTAGACTTGTGATCCTTAAAATGTATGACTTTTTGGGATTCTTTAACTATAGGATATTTGGTCATGGATCATGTACTAAATATTTTCAATATGACTTATTCAAAGTTGTTTATTCAATAAATGTACATCAAACAAAGGAGAATTAAAGAAACAAAAGGATAACAACACAAGATAAGCGACAAAAGGTTAAGATTTTATTTATTAACAAAAGACTAACCCTTAAAAGGTTGTCAAAATTACCTACCCCGAGCATCTACCAGCAAAACGTGGCCCGTCCGCTGGGGTAGGTAAAGGGTGTCCATGATAATAAGTTCAAAAGTAGTGCAGGAATATAAAGGCGGCAGGATCCCAATGGCTTCATCCCCCAAACAGAGGATCCCTCCACCAATTGCGATCCTACCTATTGTCCAAAGGATCATACATGATCCTTAATCCTAAAAACTATTTTTCAAGTACAAACCATCAAATTGTTCGACATCACAACCACAAAAAACTACTACCAAATTTAAAAATTGGGCTCCGGCTGCGTCTAAGAATGTCCATCATCGCCCAATCATGCAGCCTAAACCTTCGCTGCATTACCACCTCCAGCTCCACTTGTTTCACCACCTTCACCCTTGCCTCCAGCTTCGATCGTCAGGATCTCTTCAACCTCCTCAGCTTCTTCATCGTCCAGTTCAGCCAGCCTTACCTTCCAACCTTCAACATCCCAGGTGCTCTTGTCAAAAGCAGGATCCTAAGCTTCCAAAGCCATTTGCAACTTGGTCTTGTACATTGCTATGGCGGCAAAGACTTTGGCGTCTTCGGTGATCTCACGCTTCTCATAGTCAACATTAATCAGCACCTTGGCCGTCTCCTGTTTGGCATCCCGGACTTCCTTCTGAAGATCAGCAATTGCAAGGTCCTTAAGCACGGCAACCTGCTGGAGGTCGGCAATCTTCCTATCCTGATCCTCAACGTGGCCGACATAATCCTCAATTTCAGAGAATTTCTGCAAAGGGGATAAAAGATAAGGTTAGGACCAAGTGATCCTCGAATCAGCAGGATATATCAGCAGGATATACGAAGCAGAGATAGTGATCCTTACCTCATTGAAGTACTCAAGGAATTGGTGGCAGATCAGAGGTAGACCCTGCAGATCCTCAGCTTCAGAGGCCTTTCTCTTCTTGATTCCCTTTCCTTTGAGGGGTGCCTTGGGGACCGAAGCTGTCGGACTGGTAGGAGCTTTTCTCTTGGAGGATCTGACGGTGGTGAGATCAGTGACATTGAACTTTGAAGCAGACTTGGTGGATTTTCCAGCACCTACACAACCAAAACAAGATAAGTATCTTCACTTAACTTATATTTCACTATTTATTTAAATTTTAAACAAGGATACTTACTTGACATCGTGACAGAGCCTGAGGATACCTCCTGTGAATCTTGGGTTGTTGTCTTGAAAGATCTTGTTTCAGGATCAAGTTTCTTGAAAGCGAGAAGTCTCTCTTTAGCAGCAGGAGACAATCTGAGGTGTGAGACGGTGATAGCTGCATAACAAGAAAGCAAAAATATAAGTGATCCTTACATCAAAAGAAAGTTTTTGGTGATCCTTCTCAGGATCCTCCACCCTACCATGGGTAGCCCATTTCTTGGGTAGATCCTTTCCATCCTCAATAGAATCTCTCTTGACGAAAAAGAAACGCCGCTTCCAATTAGCATCGTTCTTGGTGGCTTTGAAGATCGGGTGTTCCTCACCGGGCTTACGTTTAAACAAATAGCGATGAGAACCAAAGGTAGTAAGATCGTACAGTTCCCCCAGCTCTGACATTCCTAGGTCTATCCCTTCCTGCTCGATGATCCTTTCAAGGGTATACAAAACCCTCCAAATCATCGGCATGGCTTGGATATAAGAGATGCCGGTTAGGGAAAAGAAAGATTGGGTGAAGGCTGGGAAAGGATATGTATAGCCTATGGTGAACGGAGTGACAGGAAAAGCAACCCACTTGTCGGAAATATGATCACTCAGGGCATTGGGATCAAAAGGTCTGAACTCAGTGTTCGCCGGGAAGCAATGGCGGATCCTATCAATCTGTGCATCATTGAAACATCAGCGTTCTTTTATGGAATCTTCGATGATCCCCTGGCTTTTCGGAGGGCTGTTTTTCGGGTGATCCTTAGCTGGGGAGTTTCGGAGCAACATCTTTGATGGAATGATGAAAAGAAATGAAAACAGAGCAAGAGAAGGAAGAAGATGAAGAGAGAATACCTGTTTATCTTCGGAATGCAGTTATAAAGGGAGTCTCTCTGAAATTTTAAATGCATTTGATCCTATCTTTATCTCCTATTTATAATCATGATCGTGCAGGGTTGTCACTTCTGTGACGTCATGGGTGCAACGGATAGTTCCACAATAACGGCTATATTTACGATAGTTAGTTGCAGATAAGATCAAGAAAACATAACTCGCTCATTTAACATATCACTCCTTATATTTTGGGGGCAATTGTTAGGGGAGGATTTTCTAACAATTAGTGATCTTTACTTGTTATCCTAATTAATGATCCTTACTTCTGTGACAGATAGTGATCCTCAGAAGAGCTTCAGGATCAGGATCATGGATCACTTTAAGGATCCTCGTACTGACGATTGTTTGTTTGTGTTTTGTATTACTTCGCAGGAGTAGCAAGCTTGACTTGGTCTTGGCAACGTTACTATGGAATATTCCACGGGTATTTCGCACACGTTTGACTGGAAATGGACGTTGTGGAGAACGTGGAAGTTTGGCACAAAAGTCGGATAGTTAGTTATTGTAGTTAACTTCTATTTTTAAAAGGGGTGACGAGCTAGAATTAGAACACTTAGCCATTTTCAGCTACACACACTCTCATACAATCGCATACTTGAAGCTCTCGACGAACACTTATTAGTTTTCACTCACTTTTACACATTTCACCATAGTGATCCTTGTACCTAGCTCGTTACTATCCGAAGTTGTAAACGTTTATTGATTTATTTGAGCTTGGTGATCGGTAGTTTCCATCACCCGGGGTTTTTTGTGCCGGAGATCAACTCTTGATCAAGGGCTTTTTCCCCGTATAAATCTTTGTGCCATTTGTGCAATATACATTGAAGTGATCCTTGTCATTGTTCTACATTATAAGCATCATACCCCGTAACAGAGAGTTTGGTTGCATTATCCTCATCAGATTTTTTGACCAAAACAGATAGGATCCGCCACTGCTTCCCGGCGAACACCGAGTTTAGACCTTTTGATCCCAATGCCCTGAGTGATCATGTTTCTGACAACTGGGTTGCTTTTCCTGTCACTCCGTTTACCATAGGCTATACATATCCTTTTCCAGCCTTCACCCAATCTTTCTTTTCCCTAACCGGCATTTCTTATATCCAAGCCATGCCGATCATATGGAGGGTTTTGTATACCCTTGAAAGGATCATCGAGCAGGAAGGGATAGACCTAGGAATGTCAGAGCTGGGAGAGCTGTATGATCTTACTACCTTTGGTTCTCATCGTTATTTGTTCAAACGTAAACCTGGTGAGGAACACCCTATCTTCAAAGCTACCAAGAATGATGCTAACTGGAAGCGGCGTTTCTTTTTTGTCAAAAGGGATTCTCTCAACGATGGAAAGGATTTACCCAAAAAATGGGCTACCCATGGTAGGGTGGAGGATCCTGAGAAGGATCACCAGAGAACTTTCCTTTGATATAAGGATCACTTATATATTTTTGCTTTCTTGTTATGCAGCTATCACCGTCTCATACCTCAGACTGTCTCCTGCTGCCAAAGAGAGACTCGTCGCTTTCAAGAAACTTGATCCTGAAACAAGATCTTTCAAGACAACCACCCAGGATTCTCAGGAGGTATCCTCAGGCTCTGTCACGATGTCAAGTAAGTATCTTTGTTTAAAAATTTAAATAAATAGTGAAATATAAGTGAAGTGAAGATACTTATCTTGTTTTGGTTGTGTAGGTGCTGGAAAATCCACCAAGTCTGCTTCAAAGTTCAATGTCACCGATCTCACCACCGTCAGATCCTCCAAAAGAAAGGCTCCTACTAGCCCGACAGCTTCAGTCCCCAAGGCACCCCTCAAAGGAAAGGGAATCAAGAAGAGAAAGGCCTCTGAAGCTGAGGATCTGCAGGGTCTGCCTCTGATTCGCCACCAATTCCTCGAGTACTTCAACGATGTAAGGATCACTGTCTCTGCTAGTATATCCTGCTGACATATCCTGCTGATATATCCTGTTGATTTGAGGATCACCTGGTCTTGACCTTATCTTTTATCCCCTTTGCAGAAATTCACTGAGATTGAGGATTATGTTGGCCACGTTGAGGATCAGGATAGGAAGATTGCCGACCTCCAGCAGGTTGCATTGCTAAAAGACCTCAAAATTGCTGATCTTCAGAAGGAGCTCCAGGATGCCAAGACTAAGACGGCTAAACTTCTGATCGACCTTGACTATGAAAAGCATGATCTCATAGAAGGTGCAAAGGTCTCTGCTGCCATCACAATGTATCAGACGAAACTAAAGATGGCCCAGGAAGCTCAAGATCCTAACTTCGACAGAAGCAGCTGGGAGGTTGAGGACTAGAAAGCAAGGTTGGCTGATCTTGAAGACGATGAAGAGGCTGAGGAGGTTTTGGCAATCGAGGCTGGAGGCAAGGGTGAAGGTGGTGAAGCAAGTGGAGCCGGAGGTGGTGATGCAGGGAAGGTTTAGGCTGCATGATTGGGCGATGATGGAAACTTCTAGACATAGCCGGAGCCCAATTTTTTAGTTTGATGGTTGTTTTGTTGAACAATTTGATGGTTTGTACTGAACAATAGTTTTTAGGATTAAGGATCATGTATGATCCTTTGGACAATAGGTAGGATTGCAAATGGTGGAGGGATCCTCTGTTTGGGGGATGAAACCATTGTGATCCTGCCGCCTTTATATTCCTGCACTACTTTTGAACCTATTATCATGGACACCCTTTACCTACCCCAGCGGACGGGCCACGTATTGCTGGTAGATGCTCGGGGTAGGTAATTTTGACAACCTTTTAAGGGTTAATCCTTTGTTAATAAATAAAACCTTAATCTTTTGTCGCTTATCTTGTATTGTTATCCTTTTTGTCTCTTTAATTCTCAATTGTTTTGATGTACATTTATTGAATAAGCCATTTTGAATAAGTCAGATTGAAAATATTTTAGGATATGATCCATAATCAAATATCCTATAGTTAAAAAATCCCAAAAAGTAATATATTTTAAGGATCACAAGTTTAGTTGTCAAACTTTAAGGGTTATTCAAATAAACAATGAATAGAATTAAAAATAGTTAAGGATCATACCTGAGAATCCAAGTTAGGATCCTAACCATAATCAGGATAACTATAAGACAAACCTTAGAGAGAAGTAAGGATCAAGGATCCCTAGTTGCTTATCTTCAAGGGCCTGAAATAGAGCACAACTTGGGACTAAGCCAATATAAGATAAGAGTTAGCAACTGGGGACAAGCCCAAGGATAACTGGGGACAAGCCCAAGGATAACTGGGGACAAGCCCAAGGATAACTGGGGACAAGCCCAAGGATCGTATGTAAACTGGAGTATGGCCCTAACTGGCGACTATCCAAACTTAGTGACATGAAAATGTCAAAACCTTAGCTAACGTGAAAACGTTAGAAACCTTAGGAACGGATGTATGGTACGTCTACCATTATACGTAGGATCCTAGGTATAGCCAGTACAATGGAATTATCAGCCCCTAGAGCGAGTACTGGTCCCACTGCCTTGAACTATACCAGGATCATCATGCGCTACAGGCGGAACTGGGGTCAAGCCCAAATAACTGGGGTTAAACCCAAGGAACGGATTGCTTCTGCAGATAACCAATATTTTGCTAAGGATACCTGAACTTTCAAAACTTAAAACCATGTAAGAGATGGATAAAGGACACATGATCCTTATCCTTATATGAGAAAATAAAGAAATGAAATAGTTTAAGATTAGGATATTACCAAAGTAAGGATCACCGATACTTTAAGGATCCTTCAAGGATACCCCTAACGTAAGGATCATCTGTGCCATGAAGATCCTGCTCACATGAAATATTTCTTCAAGTGGACAGGATTCCAAGCTCTTGGTAGCAAATCACCTTCCATGGTTAGCAATCTATATGCCCCCTTTCCTGCTTCAGCTTCAATCAAATAAGGGCCTTCCCATTTTGGAGCCAATTTTCCATCAGCAGGATTGGTGGTATTCTGAAATGCTTTTCTTAATACCATATCTCCAACTTGAAACTTCCTGATCCTGACATTTTTGTTGTAAGCACCAGCCATTCTTTGTTGATAACTGGCCATCCTTATCCTAGCCAGATCCCTAATTTCTTCAATAGTATCCAGGTCTTGAGCCAAGTTCTCATCATTTTCCTCAGGATCACGGGTACTTGTTCTAGCAGTTGGAACCACCATTTCTGTTGGGATCACTGATTCTGCCCCAAATACCAAAGAGAATGGCGTTTGACCAGTAGCATTCTTAGGGGTTGTCCTATCAGCCCAAAGCACATAAGGTAATTCTTCTGCCCATTTCCCTTTCTTGGATCCAAGCTTCTTTTTCAAATTGTTGATGATGATCTTGTTGGATGATTCTGCTTGACCATTAGCTTGTGGGTGGACTGGTGTTGATGTTATCATCTTAATCCCCCAGCTGTCACAAAAGTTAGTGGTTCTGCCCCCAATGAATTGGGAACCATTATCACATATAATTTCAGAAGGAATACCGAATCTAGTTATAATATTTCTTTTAATGAAGGATATAACTTCCTTTTCTCTAACTTGGGCAAACGCTTCAGCCTCTATCCACTTGGAGAAGTAATCAGTCATAGCAAGCATGAATACTTTTCCACCAGGTGCCTTAGGGAGCTTACCAACTATATCCATACCCCATCTCATAAATGGCCAAGAGGAGGATATAGGATGTAAAAATTCAGCCGGCTGATGAAGCATATTGCTGTGTCTCTGACAAGGATCACATCTCTTAGCATACTCCACAGCATCTCTTTTCATAGTTGGCCAGTAGTATCCTGTCCTCAAGATCCTTGAAAATAATGCCCTGCCCCTAGTGTGGTTTCCACAATCTCCTTCATGGAAGTCTTTTAAAACTTCTTGGATTTCAGGATCCTCAATGCATCTTAAGTATGGTCCTGCAAGAGATCGCTTATACAACATATTATTTAAAATTGTGAATTGAGATACCTTAATTTTGAAAGCCCTAGGGTTTTCTCCTGTAGGAATCTCTCCATGTTGTAAATATCTCATGATTGGTGAGATCCATGATCCTGATCTGGAATGGGATTGAGTATCCTCACTAGGGATAATTGCAGAATTCTTTCCTATCTCCATAGCCACATAATCCTCGATAGCCGGGGTCAGGATATGGATAATAGGGATCTTGATATCCTCCGGGACCTTCAAAGATGATCCTAAGTTAGCCAATGCATCAGCTTCTGTATTTTCTTCCCTTGGTACCTGTGTCAAACTAAAGGAAACAAAGGAGAGTGCCAATTCTTTGACTATCTCTAAATATTTGGTTAGCTTTTCACCTTTAACAGCATAGGATCCATTAAAGTGGTTTGTAATTAACAATGAATCTACATGTACCTCAAGATACCTGATCCCCATATGCTTAGCAATTTGCAAACCAGCAATTAAGGCTTCATATTCAGCCTCATTGTTAGTGGTTTGGAACTCACAAGCTATAGAGTGGGGTATTATGTCCCCCCTGTGGCGATTTTAGTAGTATTCTAAGCCCTGTGCCTTTGACATTTGAGGATCCATCAGTATAGAGTATCCAAGGATCCTTGGTCTCCTCTAGCTGCTGGACTTCTAACTCAGCTTCTTTTTGTAAATCACTACTGAAATCAGCCACAAAGTCAGCTAATGCCTGGGATTTGATGGCTGTCCTAGGCTCATATCTTATATCATAGGCACTAAGCTTCACTGCCCACTTAGCCATCCTTCCTGACATCTCTGGTTTCCTGAGGACATTCTTAATTGGAAAATTAGTTTTAAGAACAATAACATGAGTTTCAAAATAATGTCTCAACTTAGTAGATGCCAAAATTAATGCAAGAATAAGCTTTTCAAGGTGTGAATACCTGGATTCGGCATCGAGTAAACTTTTACTTACATAATAGACAGGATGCTGTGTACCTTCATGATCCTTAACAAGGACCGCACTTACTGCTTTTGAGGATACTGCAAGATACAAGGATAGCACATCGCCTTTTTCTGGTTTCATCAAGGCCGGGGCTGAGGATAGGTAATCTTTGAGGGCTCTTAAGGCATTTTCATGCTTCTCAGTCCACTCAAATTTCTTGTTCTTCCTTAGGATATCGTAGAATTCTTTGCACTTCTCTGAGGATTTGGATATAAATCTGTTCAAAGCTGCTATCCTGCCTGTTAGCCTTTGAACATCCTTAGCATTGGCCGGAGATTTGATGTTCACTATTGCTTTGATTTGTTCTGGACTGGCTTCAATGCCTCTCTTTGTCACCATATATCCTAAGAATTTACCTGCTTTAACACCAAAGTGACATTTTGAAGGATTAAGCTTCATATTATATTTATCAAGGATATTGAATGCTTCCTCCAAGTCTCTTAGGTGATCCTCAGCCTTTATTGATTTTACCACCATATCGTCTATGTAAACCTCCATAGTTTGTCCAATCTGATCCTTGAACATCATATTCACCAGCCTTTGATAAGTTGCACCTGCATTTCTTAGTCCGAACGGCATTGCAATATAGCAATATATACCGGTTGGAGTCATGAAGGCTGTATCCTCTTGATCAGATGGTTCCATTTGGATTTGTTGAAATCCAGATGAAGCATCCATAAAAGTTAACAGTTCATGACCCGCAGTTGCATCCACCATGGAGTCAATGTGGGGTAATGGGAAAGGATCCTTGGGACATGCCTTATTTAAATCGGTAAAATTGACACATACGCTCCACTTTCCGTTTTTCTTTTGAACAACAACCACATTGGCCAACCACCTTGGATACTTGACCTCTCTAATCATACCTGCCTGGAGCAATTTCTCTACCTCTTCCTGAATAATGGCATTTCTTTCCGGTGCAAACTTTCTTCTCCTTTGATGGATTGGTTTGAAGGACCTATCAATGCCAAGTTTGTGAGTGATTACATCTTTAGATATGCCTGTCATGTCTTCGTGTTTCCATGCAAAGGTAGTCTTTCTCCTTTTGAGGAAGGATATGAGGTCTTCCTTCATATCGCCAAGGATCCCTGATCCGATATAGATTTTGGATTCAGGATCATGAGGATCCATGAGGATTTCTACCACATCTTGCTCTCTTGCCTCCAAGACATCCCTTGGAGGATACTTTGATTGCTATTGCTCCCTTGACTTCGAGGCTGGTTTCATCGATGAAGTATAGCAATTCTTAGCCTCCTGCTGATCACTATCAATCTTGACTATTCCCCAAGGACTAGGGAGCTTCACACATTGATGGTAAGTAGATGGGACTGCCTTCATATCGTGTATCCAGGGCCTGCCAAGGATAACATTACAACAAGATAAACAGTCAATAACACAAAATTTTTGATAAGAATGTAGGCCTTCGATGTATATTGGGAGCTTAATGTCCCCCAGGGTATTCTTAGTTTCGCCACTAAATCCCACGAGCACGGAGGATCTTGGTATGATATCTGATTCAGGGATACCCATCTTCTTTAGAACATCAAGCTGGATAATGTTCACTGAGCTTCCTCCGTCTATAAGGATCCAGCGGACAAAATGGTTAGAAATGAAGAGAGTAATAACTAAACCATCGTGATGAGGATCCTGGATATCAACACGATCATCCTCATCAAAGGTTATGACTTTTCCTTCGGAGACACTTGATGTTCGAACGGGTCTTTCTCCATTATCCATTTTAGTTTCCTTTGCATGCCTTTTAGCTGCTGAGAAGGATGTGCCACAAATGTCTGATCCTCCAGAAATAAAGTTTATTACTTGTGCATCTGCTGGAGGGGCTGGAGCCTTCTCAGGGATCCTTTCAGGATCCTGAGTCCTTGACTTTTTTCTACCCAACAATTCTTTTAGATGCCCCTTGCTCAACAAGTATCCAATTTTCTTTCTTAGGGCAATGCATTCTTCTGTAAGATGCCCAAAATCTTCATGGTATGCACACCACTTTGATTTATCTTTGGTTGCAGCTAGTCTGTCATTTTTTCTGGGCCATCTGGCTTTATCACCTAGATTCTGCATCGCAAGGATTAGTTCGTTGTTATCAACAGAAAAACAATATTCAGAAATCGGAGGATAATCCTCATCATCCTCTTCCTGATCAATAGCATGCACGTTCTGATTATCAGATCTGTTGTAAGATCTGAACTTGTTGTTCTTGAACGAGGATCCTTGCTTCTCTTGCTTTGAGGATCCTGCTAACCTCTCCTGGATCCTTTTGTCATCCTCGAGCCGGATGAACCTAAGTGCCCGGGTTCTTACCTCATCTAGGTTCCTGCATGGTGTCATAACAAGATCATCATAGAACAATGAATCCCTAAGCAATCCCATCTTGAAGGCCTCAACAGCCGTGGCTATATCCAAGTTGGGAATGTCCAAGGATTCTTTACTGAATTTGGTAATGTAATCCCTTAATGATTCATTATGACCCTGGGTTATCCTATATAGATCACTAGTCAATCGTTCAAATTTTCTACTACAAGAAAACTGATTATTAAATAAGTTAACTAGATTAGCAAATGAGGTAATAGAGTAGGGGGGAAGACTTAGCAGCCATTTGAGAGCTGATCCAGTAAGAGTGGATCCGAATCCCTTGCACAGGCATGCTTCCTTTAACCTTTCTGGGATTGGAGTGATCTCCATCCTCTCCCTGTATTATGCTATGTGTTCTTCAGGATCCGTCGAACCATCATACAGTTTCATGGTTGGCACATGGAACCTCTTGGGTATCTCAGCATCACAGATTGGTGGTGCAAAACGAGATATCTTGTGGCTCCCATCTGCAATCTCTGGGATAGGTTTGACCACTCCTGGAACACTTGATATCATATCCTTCAACTTTTGCAATTCTCTGGCCATGGCATGATTGATACCTGGATCCTGCATAAGGCCATGGTTAGTAGTATAAGAATTATTAAAAGTGTTACCTCCCATCGGATTCAAATTAGGAAGAATGGATGTTAATCCATATTGTTGGGGCTCTGGAATGATCGAAGGACCAGTAGAAGCATTGGTCTGCATTGGAATAAAATCTCCCTGATGGACATCTGAACTTCCTGTTTGCAAACTCCTCAAGGATCCTGGCATCTGGAAGGATCCCTGAAACTGGGAGGATCCTGGAACAAAGGAGGATCCTTGAACCTGGGATGATCCTGGAACAATGGAGGATCCTTGAACCTGGGATGATCCTGGAACAATGGAGGATCCTTGAACCTGGGATGATCCTGGAACAAAGGAGGATCCTTTAACCTGGGATGATCCTGGAACAATGGAGGATCCTTGAACCTGGGATGAGCCTGGAACAAAGGAGGATCCTTGAACCTGGAATGATCCTGGAACAAAGGAAGATCCTTGAACCTGGGATGATCCTGGAACAAAGGAGGATCCTTGAACCTGCTGCGCTCCTGAGTATCCTCCTGAATTCATGAAGGATCCCATATGCTGAGGATAGGATCCTGCTGGCTGGAAATATGGACCTAATGCCTGGGTCACTGTTGTTGTTCCGTAGTGCACTCCTTTTGGTCCACCCACATATTGAACATCTGGAACCACTGATGGCTGAGAAGTAATCACCGGAGTATCAAAATTCAAAGATCTGGGCATCAGGGGGGAATGATCCTCTGCCGTTTTCTTTTGTTTCTTGAGATCTCCGATTTCTTTGAGAATCCTTTCATTAGTCTTATCCTGTTGCTGTATATGATCCTTCATCTGCAAAATCAAAGTAAACATGTCACTAGTAATGGGAGTGTAAGAAGCAGAAGAAGTTGGAGGTTTGGAGAAAATGGGTGTTCGTTTCTTCTCGGCATTTTTCTGAGGTCCAGAAGGTGGTGGAGGCAAAGGTGGAATGCCCTGAGATGAATTGACCGCAGACATTGCAGTAGAGGTATTCTTCAATGAGGAAGCCATGTATTTGTATGCAATGAACCGGAATGATCACCAACAGAAAAACTTCTTAGGAATGAAGCACCAATTGCCCCACGGTGGGCGCCAAACTGTTTTGGTCAAAAAATCTGTTGAGGATAATGCAACCAAACTCTCTGTTACGGGGAATGATGCTTTAAATGTAGAACAATGATAAGGATCACTTCAATGTAAATTGCACAAACGACACAAGGATTTATACGGGGAAAAAGCCCTTGATCAAGAGTTAATCTCCGGCACAAAAAACCCCGGGTGATGGAAACTACCGATCACCAAGCTTAAATAAATCAATAAATGTTTACAACTTCGGATAGTAACGAGCTAGGTACAAGGATCACTATGGTGAAATGTGTAAAAGTGAGTGGAAACTGTTAAGTGTTTGTCGAGAGCTTCAAGAGTGCGATTGTACGAGAGTGTGTGTAGCTGAAAATGGCTAAGTGTTCTAATTCTAGCTCGTCACCCCTTTAAAAATAGAAGTTAACTACGCTAACAAACTATCCGACTTTTGTGCCAAGCTCCCACGTTCTCCACAACGTCCATTTCCAGTCAAACGTGTGCGAAATACCCGTGGAATATTCCATAGTAACGTTGCCAAGACCAAGTCAAGCTTGTTACTCCTGCAAAATAATACGGAACACAAACAAACAATCGTTAGTATGAGGATCCTTAAGGTGATCCATGATCCTAAAGCTCTTATGAGGATCACTATCTGTCACAGAAGTAAGGATCATTAATTAGGATAACAAGTAAGGATCACTAATTGTTAGAAAATCCTCCCCTAACAATTGGAGTCATCCAGGATTTAGGATTCTTTTCAGGATACTCTGCTCCAGGATCTTGAATAGCCGCTACTTCTTTATCCTGGGGATTCGTTGCAGGATACAAGATATGTAATATTGGTATTTGGGTCCCTTCTGGTATCCTGATTGATGATCCCAGGTTTGCCAAAGCATCTGCTTCAGCATTGTCCTCCCTTGGTACCTGTTCAAGTGTACAAACATCGAAATATCCTGCTAATTTTTTGAGAATATCGAGGTATTCGATTAATTTCTCACCCTTGACCACATAGGATCCATTAAAATGGTTAGTAATTAACAAGGAGTCAACATATACTTGCAAATTCTTGATATTCACATTCTTAGCCAACTCTAATCCTGCAATTAAAGCCTCATACTCTGATTCATTATTAGTAGCAGGAAATTCACATCTATTAGCCTGGGGTAACATGTCCCCATGTGGCGATTTTAGTAGTATTCCCAATCCTACTCCTCGTACATTAGATGCACCATCAGTATATAATGTCCAGGATACTGAGGATTCTCCTAACTGTTGAACTTCTAGGTCTACCTCATCCTGAATGTCACTACTGAAATCAGCCACAAAGTCAGCTAAAGCCTGAGACTTTATGGCATTTCTAGGTCCATATACTAAATCATAAGCACTCAATTTTACTGACCACTTGGCCATCCTGCCTGACATCTCTGGTTTCCTAAGCACATTTTTGACAGGATAATTTGTTTTAACATGAATCCTATGTGTCTCAAAGTAATGTCTAAGCTTCGTTGATGCCATAACTAATGCTAGTATCAATTTTTCTAAATGAGAATACCTAGTTTCAGCATTTAACAAACTTTTACTAACATAATAAACAGGATATTGCTGACCTTCATGATCCTTTACAAGGACGGCACTTACAGCATTTCCTGATACTGCGAGGTATAGGGATAGTGGTTCACCATTCTCAGGCTTCATCAGCAGAGGTGCAGTTGTAAGATATTGCTTCAAATCTTGCAGGGCTGCTTCATGCTTCTCACCCCATTCAAATTTCTTATTCTTCTTCAGGATATCATAAAACTCTTTGCATTTCTCTGAAGATCTTGAAATAAATCTGTTTAATGCTGCCACTCTCCCTGTTAATCGTTGAACATCTTTCATATTTGAGGGTGACTTAATATCCAAGATGGCTTTAATCTGTTCCGGGCACGCCTCTATTCCTCTTTTGGTCACCATGTATCCTAGAAATTTTCCTGCCCCCACTCCGAAATGACACTTAGCAGGATTTAGCTTCATGTTATATTGGTCCAGGATATCAAATGCTCCTTTAATATCCTGGAGGTGATCTTGGGCTTTCTTTGATTTTACCACCATATCGTCAATGTATACCTCCATGGTGTCCCCCAGCTTGTCTTTGAACATCATATTTACCAATCTCTTATATGTTGCACCTGCATTTTTCAAACCAAAAGGCATAGCCGTATAACAATAAATACCTGTTGGTGTCATGAAGGCAGTATCCTCCTGGTCAGAGGGTTCCATTTGAATCTGTTGAAATCCTGAGGATGCATCCATGAAGGTCAACATTTCATGCCCGGCAGTAGCATCCACCATTGCATCAATGTGAGGAAGAGGAAATGGGTCTTTAGGACAAGCCTTGTTCAAATCTGTGTAGTCTACACAGACTCTCCATTTCCCATTTTTCTTCTGTACCACAACTACGTTGGCTAGCCATCTTGGAAATTTAACTTCTCTGATCATCCTGGACTTCAACAATCTTTCAACTTCCTCTTGGATAATCGTATTCCGCTCAGGAGCAAATTTCCTTCTTTTTTGTTGAACAGGCTTGAATGATTTGTCAATTCCAAGCTTGTGAGTAATAATGTCTTTGGATATGCCTGTCATATCCTCATGCTTCCATGCAAACGTTGACATCCTGCATTTCAAAAAGTTAGTTAACTGTTCTTCAATATCCTAAGGGATATTGGTTCCTACGAGCATCGAGATATCAGGATTATCCTGATCCAGGATAATTTTCTTCACATCCTGCTTCGGATCCTCCATGATATCCTGGGCCCGCATCTTTAATTGCTATGCTGCACTAGGATTGGTTGAGGATTTCATCGAGGATGAGTAACATTCTTTCGCCTCCTGTTGATCACTTTCAACCTTGATGACTCCCCAAGGGGTAGGGATCTTGATGCATTGGTGATATGTTGATGGCACAGCCTTCATATCGTGAATCCATGGTCTTCCCAGTATGATGTTATAGCAGGATAGAGAATCCATCACACAGAAACGTTGTATCGAGTTGACTCCTTCAACATATACTGGTAACTTTATCTCTCCCACTGTGTTCCTAGCCTCTCCACTGAATCCAACAAGCACGGTGGACTTCGAAGTGATATCCATCGGAGATACATTCATTCTCTTCAGAGTTTCTAGTTGGATTATGTTGACGGAGCTGCCATTATCAACTAGTATCCTGCGTACAAAATGGTTAGCCACATATAATGTTATTACCAGAGCATCATGATGAGGATCTTGGACAGTATCGCTGTCATCAGCATCAAATGTGAACACTTTGTCAGTTGTGAGGGTAGTCATCCTGACAGGTTTGTCTCCCCTTTCAACCTTAGCTTCTTTGGCATGTTTCTTTGCCGCCGAATACGAAGTCCCACAAATGTCGGATCCTCCCGAAATAAAGTTGATTATCTTGGCATCCGCGGGAGGTGACGCTGCTCGCTCAGGATCCTGACCCTTATTCTTCTTCCTTCCTAAGAGATCTTTCAGATATCCCTTGCTTAGGAGATAGCTTATTTCTTTCCTTAGAGCAATGCAATCCTCAGTTACGTGTCCGAAATCCTCGTGGAAAGCACACCATTTTGACTTATATTTCCAATCGGCCTTTTGTTGATTCTTTCGAGGCCACCTAGCCTTGTCTCCTAAACCCTGCATGGCATACATTAATTCAGGAATGTTAACAGAAAAGCAATATTCCGATAACTCAGGATATTCTTCAGGATCCTCGTCTTCGATAACATTCACTTTCTTATTTTCATTTCAACCTTATGGCTTAGGGCGATATGGCTTAAATGAGGATTCTGACTTCCTGTTAGTTGACTCATAGGTGTTGGACGAGTTCATCCTCTCTTGCATCTTTCTGTCATCCTCCAATCGAATATATCTTAGGGCCCTGTTTCGAGCTTCGTCCAAGTTCCTGCACGGATTCATTACAAGGTCTTGGTAAAATTGAGAATCTTTTTGCAACCCCATCTTGAAAGCTTGCACAGCTGTTGCAACATCAAGATGCGGAATGTCTAAAGATTCCCGGCTGAACTTGTTCACATAATCCCTTAGGGATTCTTGAGGCCCCTGTGTTATCCTGTAAAGGTCACTTGTTAGTTTTTCAAAGCTTCTACTACAAGAAAACTGACTATTAAATAAATTCACTAGGTGAGCAAATGATGTAATCGAATGAGGAGGAACATTTAGGAGCCATTTCAAGGCTGATCCTGTTAAGGTAGAACCAAAAACCTTGCACAAGCATGCTTCCTTTAGCTCCGGATGGATAGGGTTAATTCCCATCCTTTCCCTATACTGGGCAATATGCTCTTCAGGATCCGTCGTTCCATCATAAAGCTTCATGTTGGGAGTTTGAAATCTCTTTGGAATCTCAGCATCACAGATAGGATATGCAAAACGAGATATCCTGTGGCTGTCTTGGGACACTTCTGGGATTGGCTGGACCACTCCAGGCACACTGGATATCATGTCCTTCAACTTCTGAAGCTCCCTAGTAAATGCTGAAGTTACACCTGTATCCTGCAAAGACCCACTACTGTTAGCAGCATGAGTATTGTTATTATTTGACACGTTACCCGTCGGAGGATTTTGCACATATCCTGAAGCATATACTGAGCTCCTCATGGTTGACATCCTGATCGAGGAGGGTATTTCAGGAGTATGATTCTGAGGAAGGCTGGGCACAATATTCCCCCTATTATCCTCAGTGTACATGGCCGAACTGAAGTTTAGAGTTCTGGGTTGCAGTGGCGTGACGATATCCTCAGCAGATCTGCTCGAGCCAGACTTCAGGAGTTGTATTTCCCTCAACAGCATTTGGTTTGTTTCCTGTTGCTGCCTCATTTGTTCCTGCACACTTCCAAATGAGGTTAGAATTTCATCATTAGAAGCTAAAATCGGAGCAGATCCCTGAATACTCCGAGTAGGGATAATATCCTGAGGTTGTGAAGAAGATTGCATCCTTGGAGGGGGTGGTGGAAGCACCGGACCAGTAGTAGCAGAAGTTGTAGCAGACACAGTGGAGGAGCTCACGTTTGATCTTGAGGCCATTGTAAACAACGTGGCAAAAAGTTTTGAAAGCAGAAAACCGATTAGTGATTTCACAAAAAAATTTAGTAAAGAGAGCACCACTTGCCCCACGGTGGGCGCCAAATTGTTTTGGTAAAAAATTACCGAAGCAATTTAGTGATCAAATTAGTTAAGTGAGGTAGTGTGCTAAAAAGTGTGTTGAAAATATGCTTGTTAAGTTGTTTTGGAAAAACAGTATTTAGGATACGGCTCAGGATATTGAGTTGTATCTACGATCAAACAATGAGCAAAAAGTAAACGAGGTGACACGAGATGTACGAGGAAAGCCCTTGATCAATCTAGATCGCCGGCATAAAACCTCGGGAGCTGACAATCGCAGCTGCCTTGTTCTTCTTATTGCTTTAAACTTCAGGATACAGTGCAGGATATAGACCAGATCGCTAAGTGTTACAATGCTTTTGTGTGAAAGTGAAAATTGCTAGAGAACAAGTGTAATAGTGTAGCGAGTGTTGATGTGTTGTCCTATTCGATCTGGTATACCCACCTATTTATAGTAACAAATTACAAACGATAATTCCTATAAATATGGGATACTCTGAATATTCCATTGTAAACGTTGTAGACCGAGTAATACGGCACCAACGTCTTTATTCGAACGGCTTGGACCGAGTCTTCCGCGAAATAATTCCTTGTGAACGTTGCTAGCTTCCAACCCACGTACCTGCACATAATCCGTTAGTGATCCTGAGGATACCATTCAGGATGTTACCAATATCCTGAATCAGCATCCCGGATGTGAACAGATACCATATAACCAATATATAATCCAAGATATTTCTCAGGATATGGGCTCAGAATTTCGCCCATAACACCAATCAGCTTTCTGCTGGTTCTTTCGAGGCCACCTAGCTTTGTCCCCTAAACCCTGCATAGCATACATTAACTCAAGTATATTAACAGAAAAGCAGTATTAAGATAAGTCAGGATATTCTTCAGGATCCTCGTCTTCAACAGCATTCACTTTCTTGTTATCATTTCTGCCATATGGCTTAGAGCGATATGGCTTATATGAGGATTCTGATTTCCTGTTGGTTGATTCGTAGGTTGAGGTAGAATTCATCCTCTCTTGCATCTTCTTGTCATCTTCCAAACGGATATATCTTAAAGCCCTGTTACGAGCTTCGTCGAGATTCCTGCAGGGATTCATTACAAGATCCTGATAAAACTGAGAATCCTTTTCTAATCCCATCTTAAAAGCTTGCACAGCTGTTGCAACATCAAGATGTGGGATATCCAAGGATTCTCGACTGAACTTGTTCACATCCCTCAAGGATTCCTGAGATCCTTGAGTTATCCTATAAAGGTCACTGGTTAGTTTCTCAAAACTCTGACTACAAGAAAACTGACTGTTAAATAAATTAACCAAATGAGCAAACGAAGTAATTGAGTGAGGAGGGACGTTTAACAGCCATTTTAAGGCTGATCCTGTCAAGGTAGAACCGAATCCCTTGCATAAGCATGCTTCCTTGAGATCTGGAGGGATAGGATTGATTTCCATCCGTTCCCTATACTGGGCAATATGCTCTTCAGGATCCGTAGTCCCGTCATACAGCTTCATGTTGGGAGTCTGAAATCTTTTTGGGATTTCAGCATCACAGATAGGATACGCAAAGCGGGATATCCTGTGGCTGTCTTGGGATACTTCCGGAATTGGCTGGACCACTCCAGGTACACTGGATATCATGTCCTTCAATTTCTGGAGCTCCCTGGTAAATGTTGACGTCATACCTGCATCCTGCAAAGACCCATTGTTGTTAGTAGCAAGAATATAATTATTTGACACATTACCGGTCTGAGGATTTTGGCCATATCCTGAAGCATATCCTGAACTCCTCACAGTCGACATCCTGACCGAGGAGGGTATCTCAGGGGTATGATTCTGAGAATGGTTTGGGACGATATTCCCCCTATTATCCTCAGTGTAAACTGCGGAACTGAAGTTCAAAGCCCTGGGCTGTATAGGAGTGACAGTTTCTTCAGCAGGTCTACTCGAGCTAGCTTTTAGGAGTTGTATTTCTCTTAACAGCATTTGGTTAGTTTCCTGTTGCTGCCTCATTTGTTCCTGCACACTTCCAAATAAAGTTAGAATTTCATCATTAGAGGCTAAAACGGGAGCAGATCCCTGAACACTCCGAGTAGGGATAACATCTTGAGGTTGTGAAGAAACTGGCATCCTTGGAGGAGGTGGTGGAAGCACCGAACCGGTAGTAGCAGAAGTTGCAGCAGACATAGTGGAGGAACTCATGTTTGATCTTGAGGCCATTGTAAACAATGTGGCAAAAAGTTTCGAAAACAGAAAACCGATTAATGATTTCACAAAGATTTTTAGTAAAGAGAGCACCACTTGCCCCACGGTGGGCGCCAAATTGTTTTGGTCAAAAATTACCTAAGAAATTTAGTGATCAAATTAGTTAAGTGAGGTAGTGTGCTAAAATTATGTGTGAAAAATATGTTAATTAAATTAATTGTAAAAACAGTTTCAGGATACGGCTCAAGATATAGAACTGTATCTATGATCAAACAATGAGCAGAAAAGTAAAGGTTGACACGTGATGTACGAGGAAAGCCCTAGATCAATCTAGATCGCCGGCACAAAACCTCGGGAGCTGACAATCGCAGCTGCCTTGTTCTTCAATTGCTTCAAATATCAGGATACAGTGCAGGATGTAGAGCGAATCAACTAGGTGTTACAATGTGATTTGAATACAAGTGTTTGTGTGTAGTGTTTGCAGAGAGCTAGAGAGAAAGTGTTTGAAAATGTGAAAGTTGCGTGCCTTAATCTGATCCGCCCCCATCTATTTATAGTAAAACAAATATAACAAACTATCCTAAATAATCGGGATCCAGCGAATATTCCTCACTCGAACGTTGTAGACCTAGTCTTTCGGGTTCAACGTCTCTCCCATAACAAACATGCCCGAGTCTTGAGGAGATGAAGTCCATCTGACCGTTAGCAAACCCCAGCCTTTAACCTGCACGTGGTTAATTCAATCAACCTCAGGATATCGCCCAGGATGTTAGCAATATCCCCGTCCAGTATCCTGGTCACAAATAAACAATTAAAAGCAGGATATTGATCAAGATATGTATGCTCAGAAAATGACCCATAACAGTTCGGATGTTAGATTTTGAGTCCATTTGATAGAGGACCAAAATATGGTCATGTAGGAAGAAACGGGAGGTTAAACGGGTGAACGGTTTGAAACTTACGGCCGTTTTCGTAAAAAGGACAAAGTTGGAAAAGCTGCAGAGCAGCCAAATCGTAAGCTACGGATCAACTGTAGGCTACATAACGTAGCTGCTGTTTGGATCAGAACAGCCAAATCGTAAGCTACGGCTCAGCCGTAAGCTACGGCTCAGCCGTAAGCTACGGAACGTAGCTGCTGTTTGGACCAGAACAACTGAATCGTAAGCTACGGCTGAGCCGTAGCTTACGACGGGCAGCTTTTGCAAAATGTTGATTATTTTGTTATTTTGGACTTCTGGCATAGATAGATACGTTATAAACTCCTCATAACTAACGTTTTTGGATTATAAATGTGTCTAGGAACGAGTAAGTATGTATGTTAATATGTATAACGCCTATTTTATGAGAGTTGTGAATAAGACATGTTTAGTATAAGTTTATGTGTATAAAAGAAATAAACAAGTACTCATATGCATGTATGAGTGTATGAATGAAGCATGTATATAGGTGTATATTATTGCGTAAACGTAGGTATGAAGGTAAGTATGTATGAATGCAAGATGCTATGAATGTAAGATGCTATGTATGTATGTAGGAATGGTTTCAAGATGTCTGGGTATTGACGATTACTAATGATGTGCCTTGAGTTTGGAATGAAATGCAGGTATGAAATCGTCGGTTCAAGAGGAATTGAAGCCGGACTTGGATTAAGAGTATTTAAGAGAATGCTTGGATAATTCCATGCTTACATTATGGAATGCTATGCGAATTTCAATTATATAGTATAATGTTGTATGGTGAGATAATGACCAATGGTTAAGTCGTATATGATGTCCACAGGTATCACACGGATTTCCTCTACCACTAACGAAGATAAGCGGGCGTAGATCGAGTCAAAGAACAAGGATCGTACGGATAGGACGGCCACCTAGCTTGAATTATGTAACGTGCCTTGAAGTATTAATTTAAGTATGAACGTTGTTAATTCTTTCTAGTAAAAGTTTGACATTTTTGTAACTAAGCCTTTTCGTAAGTAATGTCATTAATAAAGAAAAAAAAATTAAGCTCATATTTCCGCTGCGTCGTTTTTAAGATATTACGTGTTTAAGGGTGTTACAATTCGGCTGCTCCGCATCATATTTTTCAGGCAACTGACCATTTTTACTAGAAACCACCGCCACAAGCATCCTTGTCTTTGAAGTATCGTTCGTGCCAGGAGCCACCAACGGTTCTAACTTGGTCCCCGAACCAAAAGGCAAATATGGCATTCTTTCAGGAGGAATCTCGACATCACCTTTAGTTTTTGACTGCACACGACTTAGGCCCTGATCATCTCCTGGCCCATCATAGCAGATATCTTTAGTTCGGTCCAAAATGTTGTCCTCATTTTTGGCGAGTAAACGCTGAGTAAACCTCACAGCACCAAGACCCTTCCCCTTGATATACTTGAGCAAACCCACTTATGCAAGACAAATCAAAAGGTCAGAAATGGTAGCAATGTAACTACCTTTTAACTATATATGACCCACAAATTTCTAATCTCATCTATAACTTATTATATGTCACACCCCGTGACATTTGTAATAAACTATAAGTATAGATTTTCTAATATAAATACACCATTAACCTACACCCGGCATGATTTAAACTTCCAACCTGTTGGTTATGGAGTACACTGCTTAGTCGCTTACCCACTAAGATGTCCGGGGCTTGGGGATTACTAATTTATATTTAGCAAGACAAAGTATATACGATATATGCCAACCGCATCACATTAAAATAGTACGGATACCAACTTTGTAAGATATCAATACGGTCCCAGTACTTAGTAAAAAATGGTCATCCCTGCAAACCAATGGTTCCCCCCCCCCCATAAAAAATAATAAATAAATAAATCCTGGGTCAGCAACACTAACAACTACCCGGCAATAACATACCCTCGTCTCCATCCTTCAGGATAGGCTCGGCGTTCACGTGCGGCCAGTTTCGACTCAAACCAGCCATGATCAAAACATGCTCAGGAAGCGGCCGCTGGGGCGCAGGATACCAAAAGTCTATACAAAACCTCATCAAAAACCTCACAATGAGGGTCAATAACATTCAACGGTTCCCAAGGTTGTCTCCAACACAATTTAAAAGGTAAAACATCAGCAGACACCCAAAAGAAGTAGTCCTTCCAATGTTTCAAATACTTGCGCACTGCCGACACACACACGGGACTCACCCGTTTCTCCACAGTATACCAATCACCATAACGAGCAAGTCGAAAAAACTGTCTAAACAAAGGAAGAGATGGCACACCACCAAGAGCCCGACACACAATTTCGAAAAGAGAAACTTTGATGGCACCAACAGGGGCCAGCTGGGATATGTTAAGTTTGTGTTGTGCCAAGAACTCCAAAAGGAACAAAGAGAACGGAATGCGGAGGTTGGAGAACTCGAAATGCTTTGTGTAGACGGCTATCTAGCCGTCTGGACAGTCGGTTACACGATGGTCCGGTCTAGGAGCCGTTGGGTTGTATTTTTGGTTGATGGAGTACTTGAAGCAGAAGTTGTTGAGGAATGGTGTGTCTACTTTGGAGTGATGAAGGTGCATATCTTGGTTGGGCATTTTGAAAATGAAAATAATAAGAAATGAAGATGTGAAAAGATATTATATATTATGGAAGAACAAGTTTGATGATTGATGATCCAGTTGTGTTGTGAATCATGTTACCAGAAACAGCGGTATGATATTGTTGCATGTTTTTCCAGAAAAGGAATATGAGAAGATGTTTTGATAAACCTGGCCTTCACACACCCAACCCTAACCCGTAAATCCCCTGAATGAACACCGAAGTTTTGTACGAACTAGTACAACACTTTTTATTACTTGAACTTTAGAGAGAATCAATACAATTAGAAACATAAAATAGACCCACTATTTATACTAATCTAACTTAGACTCCAAGCTACCTTTTCTAATACTAATATAATTCCTAAAAAAACTGAGTTAAACTAACAGATAACTCTAAACATAATAAACTAATTATTATGAATAATCTCCTCCATAAACCACCCCTATGAGATTACCGTACCACCCTTTTCTTGTTTATCCGTTTTCTCTTTAATCGGGATTGCTACTGTAACATCCTGAAAATACAAATTTTTAAATTTGCAATTAAGTTGTGAATAAATTAGTAAAATAATCTAATTAGTAATGACACTAACCTAGTTAGTTTATTACTTATGAATAGTTTAAGACATAGAAAGAAAGTAAAAGAAAGTTGAGGGACCTAATGTGTTCAAAATGAGACTAATATTAATAAAATCTAAATAAATAAAACACAAACACATTTGTTTGTGTATGGTGGAGATCGACCAGAGCAGGGGCGAACCCAAGCTCACCTAAAAACCCTAGTTCATCACAAATCTCACAAATTGAAGGTGAAGGTCAGTCCCAAAACGAAATTAGAGCCTAGATTCGTGATCCCCATCGTAAGGAGATCATAAGGTATGTGAAATTTGGTAAAAATCCCCTAGTTGAAATTCTCATGAACATAGAAAATCTGAAATCTGGTTATGCATGTGCGATATATAGATGAATTAGGAGCATTATAGTGTCTAGGAGTAAACCCTAGACGAATACATGTTGAAATCATGAGTAATTTTGCTAAAATCCATGAACACCCTTGTAGGTGGTTAGTGGATCATGTAGGATTTGATAAACACTAGGAAAATTGAGGTTATTCTAGTGTAATTTGACAATTTTAAAGTGAATTCAGAATTATAGAAGCTAACAATTAGGTAAAACGGTTTGATTGATGTAAATATGGGCTAAATGATAAGCTAGGGACTTGCTATGTAAACATGTAAAAATATGCCCTTAAAGTGTTTGATGAAATGCCTCAAAGAAGGCTTGAAACTGAAATTTTGAAGTTAAAACGCTTAATTGTGGTATTTTGGCAATTATGCGATATGTGATTTGAAAGAGTTCTAAACGCGGTATAATTGAACTCTATAGGAAAGGATACCGGAGCGTCAAGCGGACAAGCCGGTGGTGATTTGCGGTTGAAGGGCGTGCACTAAAGGTATGTAACTTGATTCGTTACATTTGGGAAAATTTGGATATTTAGCATATATGTAGTTGGATTGTGTATTAAAAGTTGAGTTGGATTAAAGCGATTATATTCGCTATGTCGAATAATAAGCTAAGAATCTGGTTAGACCTCGTTGGTAGTCATCAAAATGGAGGATTCCTTAGATGAGCCAAACGGGTCGAATAACCAAGTAAGGCATGGTAATACATTGTAGTATGGTTACTCGGTCTCTTATTATTGATAAATGACATATTAGAATACGAGGATTAAACATGTTGGTTTGTAGGATTGAAATCCGAGAACTTGATTCAAGTAAACAAACAAATCAAACCAAACATAACATTCCAGCGTCTACCGTAAATTACGGTATATACCGTAATTTATGGTAGAGACCAAAAGGTTACGGTGGGTTTCCCCTGTGTTACGGTGGAACCAGAATTTCCCAGAAGCTACCGTAACTTACGGTATCCACCGTAAGTTACGGTAGAGCTTTAGAATTTATGATAAATTTTGTAATTCTTTGTTAAATCGAATCCGTTTTAAACGTAGTTTCGAATATATATTATTTCTAAGTATTCTAATACTAATGTTTAATGTAAACATTTCAGTTTTTAGGTATCCAAGGATTACGGATGACGGTCAAGCTAGCTTTTGAAGAACCGAACACAAACTTTTGAAGCTTCCGCGTTGATTAATTCTGTTTAAACAATGTTATGATGTAAACCGTTTGTTAAACAACTTATGGATGTTTTAATTAATCGGTAGATAACTAATGTTTGTTACCTTAGAACTTGGTTCTTGAAACTAAGGTTTTAATTTAGACATCTTTTGTATAAAATCTTATGAATTATTACTAAATTCAAGTAGAAATTTTAAGGGTGTTACAAGTTGGTATTCAGAGCTTAAGGTTGTCAACAAAGTGTTCGGTTCACGCTAGATCGATCGTCCGGTAAGAATTAACTTATTATGTTAATAAATTATGTGTTATGTAAGAAATGAGAAATGAATTGAGATGCATGGGAAGAGCGTGTTAACACACTCAAACCCGGAAAGTGCATCAAATGTGAACGGTTAAAGCAAGTTAGGAACTTGGCTAAACCGAAACAAATGAAGTAATGTTATAAATGAAATGTTTAACGTTTAAATGTAAACATTTCAGTTTCAAGATGTCTGATGGAAACGATGATAATCTGGTGCAAACAAGCACCGAACAAATGAAAGAAATAATTGCCGAAGAAGTAGGGAAGGCAATTGAAGGTAGTCTATCCGGGTTTATAGACAAAATTCAAACCACGGTGTTGTCGCTTGTTGAAGAGCGAGTTAAAAGGTTGGAGGATAGTGTCAACCTTATGAAGGAGAAAACGGGAGATCGTAAAGGGTGCTCATATAAAGAATTTATGGCGTGCAAACCGCCAATCTATAACGGGGAAGTTGACCCGATAATCTGCCAAAGATGGATAAGTGACGTTGAAGGAGTGTTTGAACGGACCCATTGTGACGTAGGTGACTTTGTTGCTTACGGAACGGGTCAATTGAGGGGTCAAGCCAAAGATTGGTGGGACATAACCAGTCGTGGATCGCCGAGAACTAGGATCCCCCGCATAATCTGCATCACAATAACCGCATAACTCCACACTTTGCTCCCTCTTGAACCGTATTCCAAGACCAATAGTCCCTTTCAAGTATCTAAGAACTCGGCGGGCAGCAAACAAATGCGGTTTCCGTGGATCATGCATATATCGACTTAACACTCCGACAACATACGCTATGTCTGGTCTCGTCAGCGTCAAATATATAAGACTTCCAATGATACGTCTATACTCAGTTTGATCATTCACTGCCTTTCCTTCGTCTGGGTATAACTTCATATTAACATCAACTGGAGTAACCGCTGGTTTTGACTCCCACATATCGACTTTCATTAACATATCAATTGAATATTTTCTCTGATGTAAGATTATATCTTCTTTCTCATAATCGAGTTCCAGACCAAGAAAATGCTTTAGACGACCTAAGTCTTTCATCTTAAACCTTGTGTTTAAGTTCTCTTTTAGTTGTACTATTTCGTCTTCAAGATCCCCGGTAATAACAAGATCATCGACATACACAAGAACCGCTGCCACTTTAGAGCCTTTAACTTTCACGAACAAACTTGCATCGGCTGTGGTTCCCACAAAACCATTCATCTCTAAGAACTCAGAAATCTTTCCGTACCACTCTCTCGGTGACTGCTTTAACCCATATAAAGCCTTTTTCAGCTTACACACATATCCGGGTTTTGTTCTTTTCTCAAAGCCTGCCGGTTGTTCCATATAGATTGCTCGGTCCAGGTCACCATACAAAAACGCATTATGTACGTCCATCTGCCAGAGCTTCCAACCTTTGCTTGCTGCCAGAGCTATAAGAACTCGTACCGTAGCCAACTTTGCAACGGGGCTAAAAGTTTCATCATAATCCAAGCCATGTTCTTGAGAGAACCCTCTTGCAACCAAACGAGCCTTAAACCTTTCAACCGATCCATCTGCATGTCTTTTCACTTTGTAAACCCATCTACATGAAACTGGCTTCACGTCTTCAGGTTTGAGAACTAATTCCCAGGTTTGATTCTGAACCAGAGCTTCTATTTTAGCTTCCATCGCCTTTATCCACTCATTGTCTTGACAAGCTTTAGAATAAGAACTTGGTTCTATAACAATTTTCTCAACTAATGCCATGTTCGCGTACCTTGTATTTTGCCTTCGAACACGAGTTGAACGCCGCAGCTCCGGTACTGAATCTGGCCTATTTTGCTGCTGCTCAGTTCTGATTTGCGGGTCTGTTTGTTGCTCGTTTAAACTTGAAGAACTAGTCTGCTACTCATTTTCTTCCAGCAAATCAAATTCATCATTTTCGCTAAGTTTGAGTTTCACAGTGGAATCTTCAAGCCTTTCTTTCAACTCCACTGTATCAGGTAATAACTCTTTTTCCGAGGACCACCATGCTGAGTTTTCATCAAAGACCACATGACGAGACACATAACATTTACTCGTAGTCGGCTCGTAACACCTCCAGCCTTTACGCTCTTCATCATACCCAACAAGGATGCATCGAACCGCTTTCTTTTCCAGCTTTTGTCTTAGGTGGCTCAGAACAAAGGCATAACAAACACACCCAAAAACTCTTAGATGGTGTACATGTGGCCTCTTTTTAAAAATTAACTTGAAAGGGGTTCTATACTTCAAACCTTGTTGTGGAGTTCGATTGATGACATAGGTTGCAGCTCGCATTGCTTCAGCCCAAAATCTGCCCGGAATGTTCTTGCTATGTAACCAACACCCTGTGACTTCTTGCAAGTGACGATTCTTACGCTCAGATATGCCATTTTGTTGAGGCGTATTAGAGCATGTTAACTGTCTCTTGATTTTGTGAACCTTAAGATAATGAGAGAATTCTAGGCTTGTATATTCTCCTCCGTTATCAGACCGTAACATCTTAACAGTTTTCCCGGTAGCTCTCTCGGCTTCAAACGAAATTCTTTAAAACGTTCAAGAGCCTCACTCTTTTGCTTCATAAAAAATATCCAAACATATCGTGAGTAATCATCAATAAAAGTAATTAGATATTCCATACCGGTTAATGACTTGTTCTTCATTGGTCCACACACGTTTGTATGAACTAGTTCAAGTGGCTCGTTAGTCTTGTAACTAGACTTCTCAAACGGGAGCTGGTGAGCTTTTTCATATTGGCATCCGGAACATACTACATTTTGTTTTACCTCCAAACTGGGCAACTCGACAACAAGTTGTTTCTTCATAATTAATTCGAGTTTATCATACCCGACATATCCAAACCTTTGATGCCACAATTCAGCTGTATGACTATTTTTCGTTTTTTCAATGTAAGCCGACTCAACTAACAACACGTAAACAGTCTCCTTCTTGCGGCCTTTGAGTATAGGAATTGATGGGGTTTCAAAGTGATAAAAAAAATTTACATCATCCGGACCAAAAAGAACATATCTTCCTGATTCGGTGATCTGAGGAACTGAAATCAAATTCTTTTTCATGCCTGGGACGTGATACACGTCTTTAAGCACAAGATCTTTCTCTCCTTCGTTTGCTGGAAACATAACATCTCTAACACTCGAGATTGTATGTTTCAGATTGTCTGCAATAACCACAATTCTGTTTCCAACATATTTTGAAGGATTAGACAACTTACCTTTTATCCCAGTCATGTGATTTGAGCAACCATAATCCACAATCCATTCGTCTAGATTATTTCCTCGGTTCTCAACTGTGGTTGTTAGTGCGAAGACTTCTTGATCTTGGGCAACAAAAGCATCAACGTTCCAGCCCTCTTCTTCTTCAAGTTCAGCCACATTCCCCTCTTCCCTCGGTTCAGACTTACACTCACGTGCCATATGTCCCTTTTTCCCGCAGTTGTAACATTTAAACGGAAACTTTTTCTTTTTGGTTTTGTTTTCACCGGAGGACTCTCCCTTCTCATCTTTTGTGTTCCCTTTTATTCCCTTGGTTCCATCACTATTCCGACTATCTTTTTGTTTCTGAAAACGAGATTTGTTTCTTCCTCTTCCCACATAAAGTGCCTGATCAGTTTCGGTTTTAGCCGAAATTGACGTCCCTGCCAGTTGCTTGGCCAAAGCCTCTTGGCCAGCTAGTAAATTCTCAAATTCAGTTAAGCCTGGTTGGTTTGGCCAACCCTGAATGGCTGTAACAAAACATCTATATTCTGGCTTTAGGCCAAGAATGATCATACGCTTCATACGTGGTTCGCTAATCTTGGATTGAGGATCCAAATCTCCAATTTCCCTAGACAAATTCTTAATTTTTCGGAAATATTGTGGAATTGAAAGGTCACCTTGAGAAGGGGTCATCAACTCTCCTTCAAGTAATTGCAACCGGGCGTCGTTCTTTTTCGAAAATAGGGTTTCAAGAGTGTTCCAGGCTTGTTTGGGATACTCAAACTCTTGGATGTGATCAAGAAGGTCTTCCTCTACAGTGGTCTTGATTACGAACATTGCGCGACCCGCTTTCACATGCCACTTTCCAACAGCTCCATTGGTGTCGTTTGTGGGTACACGAGTCTCTACTCCATTCGTAACCTGCCAGAGGTCCTGCCCTTGAAGGTAAGACTTAATACACGTTGACCACGTTTTGTAATTAGAGTGATTCAACTTCTTGATTCCACCGACAACCTGCAATTCAGCCATGATTTGATTGCTTCTAGGGTTTCTGGCGACTTGGTTTCTGATTGATTTGAACAAGCAGGCTTTCTGTTTAATAGCCTTTGTTTGTTCGAAGTTTTGTAATCAAGAATCCTCCACAGGCCCTGTGATCTCTTGGTCTTCAAAGCTCTGATACCAGTTTGATAAACCTGGCCTTCACACACCCAACCCTAACCCGTAAATCCCTTGAATGAACACCGAAGTTTTGTACGAACTAGTACGATACTTTTTATTACTTGAACTTTAAAAAGAATCAATACAATTACCCTACGTATACAAAAACCATGTTGGGGGAATAGTGTCAGGCCTGCACTCCCCAATTGGACCAATTTTTTTTTTATTTAGTTTTATTCCCAGTTTAAAATTACGCTTTCGTCCTTCGTTTAAAAATACGTTTTTTCCCCAGCTCAAAGTAAAATTATAATTTTGCCCCTAGCTCAAAATTACGCTTTTGCCCTCGGTTCAAAAACTCATTTTTAATTTTGTTCTCAGTTTAAAATTACGGTTTCGCCCTTCGTTTAAAATTACGCTTTTGCCCCCAGTTCAAAATAAAATGTTGGTTTTCCCTCTACCTTAAAATTACGATTCTGCCCTCAGCTAAAAATTACGTTTTTACCCACAGTTCAAAATAAAATTATGATTCCCCCCCCCCCCAAGCTCAAAATTATGATTTTGCTCTCAGTTTAAAATTACCATGTTGGGGGAATAGTATCAGACAGCTGCCTGGCACTCCCCCATTGGACCAAACTTTTTTTAATTTAGTTTTATTCCCAGTTTAAAATTACGCTTTCGTCATTCGTTTAAAAATACGTTTTTGCCCCCAGCCCAAAATAAAATTATAATTTTGCCCCTAGCTCAAAATTACGCTTTTGCCCTCGGTTCAAAAACTCATTTTTAATTTTGTTATCAGTTTAAAATTACGGTTTTGCCCCCAGTTCAAAATAAAATGTTGGTTTTCCCTGTACCTTAAAATTACGATTCTGTCCTCAGCTAAAAATTACGTTTTTGCCCACAGTTCAAAATAAAATTATGATCCCCCCCCCCCCAAGCTCAAAATTATGATTTTGCTCTCAGTTTAAATTTATGATTTGGCCTCCAGCTCAAAATATAGTTACGATTTTGCCCTCTATATACAGACATACATGTTATGAGAGAGAAATATTCGGTTTATTGCCCCGTAATGCGGGCGGGGTAAAAACTAGTTAGAAACATAAAATAGACCCACTATTTATACTAATCTAACTTAGACTCCAAGCTACCTTTTCTAATACTAATATAATTCCTTAAAAAACTGAATTAAACTAACAGATAACTCTAAACATAATAAACTAATTATTATGAATAATCTCCTCCATAAACCACCCCTATGAGATTACCGTACCACCCTTTTCTTGTTTATCCGTTTGCTCTTTAATCGGGATTGTTGCTTTTACATGTTTGAGTTGTGAGTGTTTTGATGAAAGGATTCAAAATTTATTACGAAATTTGTATAAGGTATTTGTATTAAAAATAAATTAAACTTTGGAAAAAAAAATAAACGATGAACTTCATATATAAGGTTATCACACGACCCAAATCGGAGAGCTCCATGTTGCCCCACTTTGGCCATGCTATGTTGTCTTAACCGATCCCACACTGGCTTCACGTTTGGCTTTTTTGGGCATTCCCCAGGAAACCATACCGATGGCTGACATTTGACAGTCATTGTGCCACCACAAAAGCATAACTTTCTAGTGTTAGTTATAATCCTTCAAATATCTTAGTTTACGCATTTGTAATAAATGCACCTGTTGAGTTAGTTTACGCATATAGTTGTGAAAATGATACAACATGTTACGTTTTTTTTTATATTTAAAAGATTACTCTTGAGATTATTGAAGTTTTAGATCGAAAAGTTGGTATAAATATAAAAATTGAAAAGTGTAATTTACTATATCTTAAATACATTTCATACGATGACCAATCCTATCATAAAAATAAAAACAGTGTATCGTCGAACGGTCGATTCTCTAAGAGAGTGTTCACAGCCGAGTCTGTCAAAGAGCTTGTCTTAGGTAAGCATTCAAAAGCAGTCTCCTTTCATAAACCATTTATGTAAAACTTACTTGTTTGTCATGAAAGTTGCATCGATCGATATCACATCCCTGAACTCCATAAAGTTACACTTGCATAACCCATCAGCCCAGAACAAACCAGTTAACCGTTTGTTCTCATCAACAGAATATTCAAACGAAAAATCAACTAAATATTGTTTTTTGTCGGCCAACCTATTTATTGATCACCATGTCAGTGTCATATTCTCCTATATAGCTGTTAATTCGAGTTTTAAAGTTTTTGCAATCATCGACCGTGGCGCCAATATTCTCGAAACTACCGTAACGTTTCTTCATTATATGAAAACTTTTGACAGGGCCAAGGTATAGAGTGCCTAGTTCCCATATCATCTCCTCCTGGACATCTGACAATTGCCTGTACGCTGGCAGCATATGAGTATCGTGTGGACATACAAACTTATGATTATGGCCATCAACGAATTTCTTGACTGTATATGATCTACCATCCACCGAGCAAATCATAAGTTGAGCTTTGCACCCAGTTCTAATGGTCCCCCTGTTCCTTGATTTGAATGGCTTTTTTGACTTCGAATAAGCATCGTCAATAAACAATGGCTTATGTCCCTCTTTAGAACAAACAAAATACTTAGTTTTGGTTATACCACCACTGTGTACTTCACCACCTTTCCGAGTAGAAAAACCAGCTAACTTAGCATATGTTTGGTAAAACACGTATGCTTGTTCGATAGAGGTAAATGGCATTCCAACCACAGGTGTAGCTGATGCTTCAACCTCCGGAATGTAAAGCCTTTCATCTACATAAATCAAATAAAAAAAAGAAAACGCATGCGATTTATCGGACTCGTAACATGCGATATATTAAAAACTCCACAATTTCATCATAAGAACAACAAAACGTGCGAATTGTTGAACTCATAAGATGCGAAAATGACCATTTTGATAAATATATTTTACACATGCGATTTATGATATCATAACATGTGAAAATCAACATTTAGAATAAACTTCACATGCCAAATGCCAGACTCAGCTCATAACATGCGAACTTATACAATTTGCTTTAATATCAATTATCCTCTTATGAACATTCAAAACCTTCAAAACAGCTATAATAATACAAAATCATTACTACGATTAAAACAAAACACATCTGCGAACAAATTAAACATTTGAATTAACAAAAATGACCATTCGAACACTCATTTACACCACTTGTATTTGTATTTGTATTTGTAGATTCAGGATTTAAAACATCGTCAATCGTAACTCTCTGATACGCAGATAATTGAACCTGATCACCGACCGATCGAGCGTCTTCAAACTCAACATCCATGTTTCGTCCAGTGCTGCTCTGTGGATCCATTGAAAACAACAATTGATTCAAACCCTAATGCAGAACAACGAAACTGCAATGTATTGTTTGAGAATTATGAAAAATTTGAGACTGATACGAATCATAATTACGGGATAGTGGTATAACGAACTTCTCGCTGATTGAATGAATAGACTAATTTGCCCTCAGCTCATTGAATAAATTGTCTAATTTAACCTTATGAAAGAAAAACGAATCAGGACACGTGTACGGCCATGGAAGTCGCGTATGTAATGTAGGATAAGGGCATTTTTATCCTACACTTCCTCTCTCTCTCTCTCTCTCTCTATATATATATATATATATATATATATATATATATATATATATATATATATATATAAATCTATAATATAGTTAGGAATAGTAACTCTTTTGTATTTAGTGTCTTTTGTCATTTAGTTGATTTTTGTTTACGCCCCCTGAACTTTACTCGTTAGTGATTTGTCATTTACTTACTGAATTTTCATTTACACTCCCTGGCTTGGTCATTTAGTGAATTTTCGTTGTACTTTAGTCGGTTGTCATTTAGTGAATTTTCGGTTACTATTAGCACGGTTTTACGCCCCCACCCCACAATGCCGGTAGCACAGTTTTCCTTGGCTTAGTTGTTTAGTGAATTTGTGTTTGCACCCCCTGTACTTTACTCGGTTGTCATATAGTGTTTTCTTATTTAGTGAATTTTTGTTTGCTACTTAGCATGGTTTTCAATTGCTATAGCGAATGTCGATACTGTAATGAACCGAACAATTACCGATCAAATTCCCGTCGCAGAGTTTTAAGGAATCCCACTAGTTGATATAAATTATTAGGTCTTATTTTCTTTAAGTTGGGGCTTATAGGCTAATAAAATAACCCTATACATCTAGTATTAGAAGAAAAAAACACATATCAAATATATAGATTATTTTAGGCATTCTGATTGTGTATTTTGATTTATAATATCATATGTTAGGAAACCAAGCAATTTAAGTGAAGAACAATAAGTTTATGCAAAACTATTTTTTATTATTATTATTATAGCAAGATAACTTGTCTTTAACCACAATGTACAACAAACACATTACCAATTATAATATTTCACCCAACCTCCTCCGGGAAATGGAGTATTCTTACCATTAAGATAAAACCCATCCAGTCTCACTAGCCAGTAACATGTTCCTGTCCGAATTCCTTGATAACAGTTACGTTCGATCTCATAATTATAAACAGTACGATTTGCTAGATAGTCCATGAAAAATGTTGAGTAATATACATTACCATAATTCTCGCAGAATTGCCAAACAAAATCATCCCCATAATTCAACAAATGGCTTCCTAAATCTTTACCATCATTGGATGTAGGGTGGATTAAAAGTTTCTTTGCAAGGCCATTGAGGATATGTATTTGCCAATCTACTTTAATGCAAAAACCATTTGATCTATAGACCAAGGAAAGTGCTAGTAGAAATGAGACAAAGAGGTAACTTTTCATGCTATGAGCCATAGAGAGGTGATGTGAGGTGAGATTTAGTTGGTTGATTGATATGAAAATGGTTGAGTTGCTCTTCTTTATATAGATGTGGCTGAGAGTGATAATTATAGCAAAGTCAAATAATGGGAGAAACAACTTTGGCTTTTAGCAGCGATTTTTTTGTGTTTGGCCATTGCACTTCTCAAATTTGAAAGTACTATTGTCTCACTTTGGCCAGACTATGCTGTCTTAACAGGGCTCGCGCTAGCTTCAGAGTTTGGCTTGGACGTTCCCACGAGAAACCATACCGCCGCCTGCCACTTGACAGTTGGCGTAACATATGGTGGGACAAAAACCCATGTGGGCTTGGGATTCGAACCGACAACCTCGCACAAGGCCTAGCTCAAATATTTCATTGTCTTAATCCACCAAAAGTGACACAAGTGTTGTCTTAACACTGCTCATGCTAGCTTCAAAGTTTGGCTTGGACGTTCCCATGGGAAACCATACCGCCGGCTATCACTTGACAGTTGGCGTAACATGCGGCAAAAACCCGTGTGCACTTGGGATTCAAACTAACAACCTCGCACATGGCCTAGCTCAAATATATCATTGTCTTAATCCACCAAAATTACACAATTAGAAATCAAACTTGGATCTCCGTTGAAGAAAATATTGGTGAAGTAAGGATGTGGTGTAATATTCTCGTAATCTAGAAATATATTGTTATAATACTGCTAGAAGACAAAAATATTTGATTATCTACAAAAAAAAAAAAAAAAGTTGGCATGTCTATTTTTACATTACACAAGCATTTAGATGAATTAAATTACATTACACAATATGATATATCTCCACCAAATATAACACATTGGGATTAGTATGTCTATTTTTTAAAACAATATTGGGTATGATTGGCAAAAGTAGCTGGTAGCTGGTGACTGGAAGCTGATGGCTGGTGGCTGCAAGCTGGTAGCTGGTAGCTGGTGGCTGGTGGCTGTAGTTTCTTAGATACATTTAGGTGTTTGGCAGAGTAGCTGGAGCTTTTAATAAAATGTATAAAATGACAAAAAATGGACAAAACTAAAAAAACATAACTAAAAAGTTCATTATCTTTAGAGGTTAAAATAATCATTTTTTCTCTAAAAGCTTGTAGCTCCTTCGAAACGCTACTAGGGTATGTTTGGCAAAAGTAGCTGGTGGCTGGAAGTTGGTAGCTGGTGGCTGGTAGCTGGTAGCTTTTTAGATATATTTGGTGTTTGGCAGAGTAGCTGGGACTTTTAATAAAATGTATAAAATGACCAAAATGGACATAACTAAAAATTTAAAAAGTTTGTATATTAAAAAGTTTATTATCTTTTGAGGTTAAAATAGCTATTTTTTCCCTAAAAGCTAGTAGCTCTTTCTAAACGCTACTAGAGCGTTCAACCAAAAGCTTCAAGCCCCTTCAACCAAACAAGTCTTTTTATTGAGTATGAACTTTTTCTTAAAAGCTTAAAGTTAGAAGCCCCTAAAAGCTCCATGCCAAACATACCCAATTATCACAGATCTGTTACCAGGGTCCTATTGCAAGTAATCTAAGAATAGTTTACAAATCATTGCGTGTTTAAAAAACTAACATTTTATAGGTCTTGTAAGTGCACCTAGCGATGACGAATGCTTCAGTGAATAGGTCTAGGTTTTGTTTAAACATTGTGTATGTGGTTTATATGAAAAACTAAGTGTTAGCGGGTTTAGTGTAGTAATCACGCTATAAGGTTAGCGGGTTTACTAGTTATAATAATAGTTGTAGTTTCAACTTATTTTATATAAATGTATAAACATAAACAAATGGCCGGTTGGTTTTTGGTCAAGTCACGAGTTGGTGCCAACCCATGCGCTGCGGCGTGATGTTGATTATAAACATCTTTAGTATCAATACATGAGATGCGAAAATTCTCAAATACACACAAAACGTTCTTTTCATTTTACTGTATCCCCATCCTAAAACACTACACTAAAGCTTAATCCCTAATTGAAAGAAAATAATTTAAAGTGGGTGAAAAATCAGAACGATATATTATTACTGAAATATATTAAGTAAAGCTTACATGATTATCTACAAAAAGTTAGCATAGCTCTTTGCTTTATTGTATGGTTTTCATCTCCTTATAACTCTTACTTGGACTGGTTCTATGTTATCATGTGGTCTAATCACAGATATATCTAGATGAGTGCCATTTTGAGTTTCCTGTGATGTTAATGAAATGATAAAAAAAGATTAATATGTTGGTTCAGTTCTGTTTATTCATGAGGGAAAACAGTAAAACGTACCTGTTACAGCAGATAGTGCAGTGGAGAATCCAGTAATGGAGTTCGACATGCTTGTCATCTTGATCTGGTTCCTCCTTAGGGTGCTGACTGATGATGGGGACTTAGAAAACCGAAAGGGTATCGGCTGTTAGGAGAGGAGGTCGAAAATTGATGTTATGCTTATGGGGTGTTTCTAATGTGTAATTGTCTAACCCCTTAACCTCCATATAATTCTTCTTATATAAGCACCCAGGAGGAAACCTAATTAGTTAATAAGGGTAATATGGTCCATCAACAATTACCAACTAATTATTTAATAGGTTATTATATATTTTGATCTATATTATGTAAATGATTATAATGGCTATAGATTAAATATTAATACATAATATATTTAATCTTACATTCTCCCACTTAGCCGAGTAATCATTTACTATAAGTATTAGATAAGCCTGATCAGGAGTTAACACTCATTTTAGCCTTAAACAAGTAATATAGCAGAGAAATACAGCCGTTGAATCATCATGCGACTCAGGACCCCCATTAATCATACTCTAGCCTTAATTTAAAACCTAATCGTTATGATCAAAATACGCGTAAGCCCTTTGTTTGATTTGTAACTTTATTTGTCTATATGCCATTATACCGGTTGAACATATTCTAAGAGACATACAAAATCAAACTGAGGAAATTTCATTAACATAAAACATAAGCTAGTACAATATGCTCAAATAAGGTCTTTACAAAATCCCATATTCCGAACATGTTCTTCATAAACCTTAGGAGGGAGACCTTTAGTCATCGGATCCGCAAGCATATCTTTAGTACTAATATACTCGATACAAAGATTATTTTCCTCAACTCGTTCTCGTACGAACAGATATTTTGTATCGAGATATAAACCAGCTCCTGTCGAACTGTTACTGTTCGAGAAACTAACGGCAGCTGAATTATCACAATAAAGCTTCAATGGTCTAGAAATGGAATTAACGATTTTGAGTCCAGTGATCAGATTTCTAAGCAACATTCCATGACAGGTTGCGTTATAAACAGCAATGTACTCTGCCATCATTGTGGAAGTTGTGGTCAACTGTTGTTTATGACTCTTCCATGAGATAGGGCCGCCTGCTAACATAAAGATATAGCCCGAAGTGGATTTCTTGTCATCTTTGCACTTTGCAAAGTCAGAATCAGAGTAGCCCACCACTTCTAAATGTTCACTTCTTCTATAAGTCAGTTTATAGTCTTTCGTCCCTTGCAGATATCGAAGTACCTTCTTAGCTGCTTTCCAGTGATCTAGGCCAGGATTAGTCTGATAACGGCCTAGCATTCCAGCAATATAAGCGATATCTGGGCGAGTACAGACTTGAGCATACATCAGGCTCCCGACTACTGACGCGTAAGGTATCTGGCTCATTTGCTCCTTCTCAACCTCTGTTGTCGGACACTGGAATGAACCGAAAACATCTCCCTTAACTACTGGAGCGACGGAGGGTTTGCACTGTTGCATGTTATATCGTGTAAGGACACGATCTATGTAAGCCTTCTGGGACAATCCTAAGATCCCTTTGTGTCTATCTCGGTGAATTTCGATGCCAATGACGTAAGATGCATCTCCAAGATCCTTCATGTCGAAGTTATGCGAAAGTAACCGCTTCGACTCATGCAACATGTCTAAACTATTACTTGCCAATAGAATATCATCTACATAAAGGACAAGTATAGTAAAGTTGCTCCCACTCATCTTGAGGTAGGTGCATTGATCCACTTGATTCTTCATAAAACCTTGCTTCTTCATGACTTCATCAAACTTGAGGTACCATTGACGTGATGCTTGTTTTAACCCGTAAATGGATTTCTTCAACTTACAGACTAGATGCTCCTCACCTTCAGGTTTAAAGCCTTCAGGTTGTTTCATGTAAACATCTTCGTCCAAATCTCCGTTAAGGAAAGCAGTTTTAGCGTCCATCTGATGTAACTCCAAATCAAAATGAGCTACTAGGGCCATAACGATCCTTAATGAATCTTTACGAGAGACAGGTGAAAACGTCTCTTTATAATCAATTCCCTCTTTCTGAGTGTAGCCCTTTGCAACCAATCTCGCTTTGTAGCGTTCAACGTTACCATTCGGATCCAGTTTTGTTTTGAATACCCATTTACATCCTACGGGTTTGGCTCCGTTGGGTAATTCTACCAAATCCCAAACGTCATTTTTCTTCATGGATTCAAGCTCATCAATCATCGCTTTATTCCATTCAGAAGACTGATCACTGCTAATGGCTTCATTGTAAGAGATAGGATCATTGAGCTTTCCAGGATCCATTTCAGTCAGGTAGGTAACATAATCATCCCAATTAGTAGGCCTTCTTTGACTAGATGACCTCCTGAGTGGATTAGCGGGTTCAGCGTTGTCTTGGTTTTGAGCGTTTGATGTGCCTTCGTCATGAGGTATAATGGGTTCTGATTGCAGAGGTGAATTTGGAGTTGGTGCAGTAGCTTCAGGTACAGTAGTTGCATTGGGTACAAGAGGAGTAATCGGAGTAATGGTAAGCGACGAGTCTCTCCCCCCCCCCCCCCCCGCGTCTTGTACTTCTTGCAATTCTTTGTAAGGGTTGGTACTGCTCCCACTGACCTTGAAATCCTCCAGGAACGCGACACGCTTGGTTTCAACAATACGGGTGACATGGGAAGGACAATAGAAACGATAACCCTTAGAGTTCTCAGGATACCCGATAAAGAAACAGGTAACTGTTTTAGGGTCAAGTTTCCTTAGGAAAGGATTGTAAAGTTTTGCTTCAGCAATGCAGCCCCATACTTTCATATATTTAAGACTTGGTTTCCTTCCTGTCCAAAGTTCATAAGGAGTTTTAGGGACAGACTTAGAAGGAACTCTATTGAGTATATGAACGGCTGCTTTTAACGCTTCAGTCCAGAGGAATAATGGTAAATTAGTGTTGGCTAACATACTGCGCACCATGTTCATAAGGGTACGATTTCTTCTTTCAGCGACACCGTTCTGCTGAGGTGTACCAGGCATGGTGTATTGGTTCACAATCCCCTGGCCCTTACAAAACTCATAAAATGGACCAGGAGCTTGACCCACATCAGTATGTCTTTCATAATATTCACCGCCTCTATCTGATCTCACAACTTTAATCTGACGATCTAATTGCTTTTCAACTTCAGCCTTATAATCTTTAAAAGTTGTTAGAGATTCAGATTTTTCCTTAATTAGATACAAGTACATGTAACGAGAATAATCATCAATAAAAGTGATAAATGAAGTATGTCCTGTTATTGTCACACCCCGGATTTCCACGTGTCACCGGTGGGCCCGGTGGGGGAGTATCGTGACGTGGTTGGCAACATAATAGTCAAACAACACAATATTTAAATGCACAGCGGAAGCAATATATAGATTTAATTCAACCAAACGATATTGTAATATGAAGTATCACAAATAGTCGAATATAATCCACAGGTAGATCAAATAAATTAAAAAGGAAACAAATGTTCAACAGATATGACATCCAAGCTGGCGAGACTTAATGTGGATGCTAGGAGACAAGCCAGCCTATTTCGCGTAGTACCTGCACTCAATCTTTTTAAGAAAATACGTCAGTTTACACTGGTAAATACAATCAACCGACTCATTTTGAAAAGAGTTTAAGAAATGCATTTAAGGCACAAGGCACAAATATTTTATAACTTGGGATAATTATTTAATATATAAACTTGTAAAGGATTTACATGTTTCTTATGCGTTCAGTAGCCCGGATCGAGCCGGGTTAAAGATCAATTAACACACCACTTTAATTATGAGACACTACAGGTGTACGCCTACACCTGAGTGCTAAGGTCGTGGCCATTTCGTAAAATGATGCCAGGGATATCCGGGACACGGTCATTAACCCCCCAAAGGCTTTAAGCAACAAAACAAATTAAACGGAGACATCTCAATAATTTAACCATAATAAGATTAAATATTCAACGCCCGACCAAGCGGTATTTTATATACCTTACCCAAGCCCGTATAGGGAAATAAGTTAAAAGTATTTACCTGAGCAAGTATAGTTCAAAAATCAGCGAGTGCGGGTATCTTTTACTGGTTCTCCTAATCTGGAACGAAGGTTTATAATAACCTATTAGAATCCTAACGGGTCTTTAGTTAAGCTTACGCTTAGACCGGTTAGTTTTAAAGATACGGTTCGTACGCACGATTAAGCGAAGACCGGATAGAATGTGATTTAGACCCGACAAGTTTGAAGACTTGTTTAATATGGGTATATGATACACATTCTGGATTTTGAGAATAAATCGATAAGGTTTGACCCGTTTCGGCTAATTTATGTAAACTAGTTACATAAACCGAACCGAACGCGCATGAAGCGTGACGGGTATCCGTAAGAGTCCTAAACAGGTTCCCTAAGTTAATACACCTTAAATAAGTTGTGATATCAGTAGGATATCACCCATGATGCCCAAAACGAGTTTAATCTCTTAATAAGTCCCGTAGGGGTATTTTGGTCATTTTAAAGATTATAAAAGGATTAAATTAGGTTTCTATGAACCGGGTTTGATTACATCAGTAAAATAGCTTATATTAACAGGTTATAACATTTGGTTATAAGTCTTATATGTTAAAATAGTTTTAAACCCTAACTATGCGTATAATACGCGTATAAAGCCGTTTTAAGCGACGTACGGTTTAAAATACGATTCTGAGTTTCCTGATCAGTTAAACAGGTTCAAAACACTCTAATTAATATTTAAAATCAGTAGCAATTGGATTGGCGTTAAAAGGATTTGTAAAACTCATTTTATGGCCGAAAAGGGTATATTCGGTATTAACCGAATTAAGGCGCTAATCCAAGCTTATGATCAGTTTAAAAATAATTAAAAATCTTCAAAAATCCCAAATATTATATTACATCAGTGAGTAAAAGGTTTGGTGTCAAAAATTGGGTTTAGATAGGCTTTACGCTAATGACGTCATTTATGTATTAAGAATCGCCATAATTACGTCATTAAGCATAAGTCCTAATCTAGACCTCCGATTATCGTGAAATTTTCGGGACATGCATAATAATCAATAACTAAGATTATGGCATTTCCACTTTTCCCAAAATCTCGTTTTATGGTCATAAGGGCATTACGGTCAATATTTAGGCGATTAACGGAAACATCGAACGATTAGGGATTCGAGTGGTATAAACGCAGAGGCTTATACACACATGTATCTAGGTCCTAAAGGAACCTTATGGCATGTCTAAACCTATAAGAATCGGGTCAGAACTGAGGTCAACGCAAAAGTCAAACTTTTGCGTTCTTCGGCTCCGAATCGGTTCTAAATAGAAAGTTGTCGAATCAAACAAGCGTAGACAAGTTTTTATACTTATTTTCAGTTTATATGAGTGTTAAAACAGATTACACGCCCTTCGTAACATTAAATATGCGATTATCATTTCTGTTGACTTTTCGGGTAACCTTTGACTCGACAAACGACATAGTTAGGATTAAAATCAGTGAGAGCCCTTTTAGGGTTTTAATACTCATAAAATTACCAAATCGTAACAACTTTCGTTTCGACAAATCTCTGGATCGTTTGTGTTTTATCGCCAAGTCAAACCGTAGTTACGACGGTTTGATTTCTAGGCTATAAACGATGTAAAACTGAATTTAGAAGGGTCAAGCATACTTACACGTGATTAATGGATGTTATGGAATGCTTGGTATCAGTTTGAAAGGCTCAGAAAATGATCAGGAATGAAGTGTGCACATATGTTGCAACTTTGTGATATTTAGGGACTTTTGATCTTACTAGATGAATGCCAAATGGGTCTAGGGTTGTTATGGGATGATCACATGTGTCCTACAAAGCTACAAACCAGTATAGCAAGCCCCTTGTTTCGAAAACTAGACATTTGAGTCGGTTAAAGCATGCAAACAGCCACCTGCCAGTGCTTCTGTTTGTTTTCTGCATCTGCAGACCGCACGCGGCCCGCTTCCCATATAGTCAAGTCTAAAGCGGGCCGCTTTAGACTTGATAACCTGATTTTTATTTTCTTTTTATTGCAATTTGGCCCCTGGTCCTCCGAAAGGTCGCTTTCTCAATCCAACTTGCACAAGAAGCTTTGTTTATTTAATATGTGGGGCTTTAAGACTTATACCCACTTTGTCAAGTCCTCGGGTAACTTTGTGATCACCCGAAAAGCCCTAAATTTCCACGTTGACGATTCTAACCCTTGCACACGAATTTTATCACAACTTGCTCATACGATAACGAAACTTGGTGAAATTTTTAGGGTACATTCTAGTGAGCATAATTAATCGTTACAAAGCTTCGGGTTTGTCAAAAGGTCACTCAGAGGTATAATTTAAACATGTTGGCACATTTAACCCCTGTAGTTTGTAATCTCTCACCTTCTTTCACAATTCGCCTCGTATGATCCATGATCTATTCGTTTAAGGTTATAAACATCATGTAGGGTTATTGCAAAGTGTAATTATTCATTGTTGACACTTTGAACCCTTCTATTTACACAGTTTCACTGTTTGTCAACTTTGGTCCTCCAAGAGCAATCTTTCACACGTTCAAACATTATGACACGTGTCAAGACCTTATAGGTCGTAAATTTTCGAGGTGTTACATCCTCACCCCCTTAAAATAAATCTCGACCCGAGATTTACTGAAACAAGTAAGGGTACTTTTCTTTCATCGTGGATTCAACTTCCCACGTGAATTCGGGACCTCTTCGGGCATCCCATTTGACCTTTACAAAAGGTATATGCTTCCTTCGAAGCTTCCTTACCTGTCGATCTTCAATCGACATAGGTTTTTCAACAAATTTCAAGCTCTCGTCGATATGCACATCTGTATAGGGTATAATCACTGATTCGTCAGCGGAGTCAGCGAAACACTTTTTCAGATTGCAGATGTGGAACACATTGTGTATACTACTGAGCTCTTCAGGTAAGTTTAACTTGTAGGCAACTGACCCGACACGTTCGATAACCTCGAAGGGTCCTATGTATCTCGGGCTTAGCTTACCCTTCTTACCAAATCGCATCACTCCTTTCCAGGGTGACACTTTAAGTAGGACTTTGTCACCTACTTCGAAGTGAAAATCCTTACGATTTGGATCAGCGTAAATCTTCTGCCTATTCCGGGCAGCTTGGAGATTGTTACGAATCTGGACAATCTTGTCCGTCGTTTCAAACACGATTTCTGGTCCCGATAACTGGACTTCTCCAACCTCCGCCCAACAAACAGGCGATCTACACTTTCTACCGTATAATGCCTCAAAAGGCGCAGCCTTGATGCTGGTATGGTAGCTATTGTTGTAGGAGAATTCGATCAATGGCAGGTTCTTATCCCAGCTACCTCCCAAGTCGATTGCACATGCACGTAGCATGTCTTCTAACGTTTGAATAGTACGCTCACTTTGACCGTCTGTCTGTGGATGGTAAGCCGTACTAAAGTTCAAACGTGTGCCCAAAGATTGTTGGAAGCTTTTCCAAAAGTGCGACGTGTACCTAGTATCTCGGTCAGAGATAATAGCTACAGGTATGCCATGTAAGGCTACAATCTTATCAACGTACAATTGGGCTAACATATCGGAGCTGTAGGTCTCCTTAATGGGTAGGAAATGTGCTGACTTAGTCAGTCGGTCGACTATCACCCAGATGGTGTCATTTCCTTTCCTTGTCTTGGGTAACTTGGTGATAAAATCCATAGTTACCATTTCCCACTTCCATGTAGGAAGTTCGGGCTGTTGTAGCAAACCTGACGGTTTTTGATGTTCTGCCTTGACTTGTGCACACGTCAAGCATTTAGCTACATAGGTAGCTACAGACTTCTTCAAGCCTATCCACCAATAGTTTGCCCTTAGATCCTGATACATTTTATCAGCTCCAGGATGAACGGAGTATTTAGAGTTGTGGGCTTCCTGGAGGATAACATCACGGAGTCCTCCATAAATTGGAACCCATATCCGTCCATTCAATCTAAGAATTCCATCCTTGCTAAGAGATAACTGCTCCTCAGTCACTCCTAGCTTTTCGTTGGGATAGTTAGCTTCCAACACAGCTTCCTTCTGTGCAGCTAACAATCTTTCTATCAAGTTGTTCTTTATTTCCATGCTCTTGGCATTGATTCGGATGGGTTTCACTCTTTCTTTCCGACTCAAGGCATCGGCGACTACATTCGCCTTGCCGGGATGGTATCTTATTTCACAATCGTAATCATTAAGAGTTTCCATCCAACGGCGTTGCCTCATGTTCAAGTCCTTCTGGTTGAACAGATGTTGAAGGCTTTTGTGATCAGAATAGATCACACATTTGATTCCATATAAGTAGTGCCTCCACAGTTTTAGTGCGAATACAACGGCACCCAACTCTAGGTCGTGGGTGGTGTAATTCTTTTCGTGCACCTTTAACTGGCGTGAAGCATAGGCAATGACTTTGCCTTTTTGCATAAGCACACATCCCATCCCGGTGTGTGATGCATCACAATAAACTACAAACTCCTCTAATCCCTCAGGCAATGTCAGTACTGGAGCTTTGCTCAGCTTCTGTTTCAGAATATCGAAGGATTCCTGCTGCTTAGGACCCCAGTCAAACTTAATCTTCTTACGTGTCAGCGAAGTCAGGGGTGCAGCAATCCTTGAGAAGTTTTCTATGAATCGCCTATAGTATCCTGCCAAACCTAGGAAGCTACGAATTTCTGTAGGCGTCTTTGGCTCATGCCAATTCATGACAGCTTCAACTTTAGCGGGATCTACTTGGATGCCCTGCTCACTAACAACATGTCCAAGAAATTGGACTGCTCGAAGCCAGAATTCACACTTTGAGAACTTGGCATAGAGCTTTTCTTTGTGAAGTAGTTCCAAAATACAGTGAAGATGCTTCTCGTGGTCAGCTTGGTTCTTTGAGTAGATGAGGATATCATCGATGAAAACGATGACAAATTTATCCATGTAAGGCTTACAGACGCGATTCATGAGATCCATGAATGCGGCTGGTGCATTTGTGAGCCCAAAAGGCATCACTAGGAACTCGTAATGACCATAACGAGTCCTAAATGCAGTCTTGTGCACATCTTCATCTCTAACCTTCAATTGATGGTAGCCTGACCTCAAGTCAATCTTTGAGAAGAAACTTGCCCCTTGAAGTTGATCGAACAGATCGTCGATTCTGGGCAAAGGATACCTATTCTTGATAGTAACCTTATTAAGCTCGCGGTAGTCGATGCACAAACGCATCGATCCATCCTTCTTCTTGACGAATAAAACTGGTGCTCCCCAAGGAGACGAACTAGGTTTGATGAAACCTTTGGCTAGAAGATCATCTAGCTGCGTCCTCAGTTCCTTCATCTCCGTTGGTGCCAACCTATAAGGCGCCCTTGCAACTGGTGCTGATCCAGGAATAATGTCAATCCTGAATTCCACTTGCCTATCTGGTGGCAAACCAGGTAGTTCTTCAGGAAATACTTCGGGGTATTCAGAAATGACTGGGATATCTCCAATCTTAGGTTTCGGTTCATCAATAATCACCTGTGCCATGTAGATGACACAGCCCTTCTTCAAACACTTTGAGTCCTTGAGTATTGACATCTTCTCGGGTAGCCCATACTGGGTATCTCCCTGGATAGTAAGTGATTCACCAGACGAAGTCTTGATTATCACTTGCTTCATATTGCAAATAATCTGGGCCTGGTTATGTGATAACCAGTCCATACCCAAAACTATGTCGAAACCGGCTAGTTTTAAAGGAAGTAGGGATAAAGGAAAAGAGTGATTCCTAATGGATATGAAACATCCATCTAATAAGGTTGAAGCGGTTTCTATTGTGCCATCGGCTAGTTCCACCTCATACTTCACACTTAAAGTTCTAACAGGTAGTTTTAACAATTCACAAAACTTATTATCTACAAACGACTTATCAGCGCCTGAATCAAATAACACTCTCGCATAAACATCATTTACGAGAAAGGTACCTGTTATCACGTTGTCGTCCTTGACGGCTTCCTTTGCATCCATTCTGAAGACCCTTGCATTGGTCTTCCTAGCCTCTTCCGGCTTCTTGGCATATTTTGGGCAATTGCTCTTGATGTGCCCTTTTTCATTGCAACCATAGCAAGTTGCATCCTTTATTTTCTTGCAATCCACGGTTTTGTGTTCCCTGGATTTGCATAAACCACAAGCAAAAGGCTTCGATTGTGATTGAGAGTTGGATTCAAACCTGCACTTGCCAAAGTGCTGCCTCTTGCAGATTTTACATTTGGGTTTTTCACCCGACTGCTGGCCATCCCTCCTAAAACCTGACCCTTTCTTCTGGTCATTGTTTCCCTTCTGCTTCTTGTCTGTACGACGTGAGTTGTCATCCTCACGCTTCCTCTTTTCGGTGTCACTTTTCCTCTGTGACCTTTGCCTAACAGCATCCAAGGTAAGGGACAATGAAATGTCCGTTACTGACCGAAAAGTAGTTGGTCTCGAGGCCTTCACATTCGCCTTGATCTCCGGTTCCAACCCTCCAATGAAACGAGCTATACGTTTAGGCTCCGGAGTTACCAAGTAAGGAACCAACCTCGACAAAGTGTTGAAACTGGTTAGGTAGGCCTGACAGTCAAGGTTCTTCATGACCAGCGCCAGGAAGTCAGATTCAATTCTCTCAACCTCATGCTGAGGGCAGAAATTTTCTTTGATTTGTGCCATGAACTGCTCCCAGGTCATGTTGTATAATGGAACCTTTCCTGTAGCCTGGATCAATGATCTCCACCAGGCTAGGGCTTCTCCTTTGAACGACTGTGAGACAAACTTCACAATATCCCTTTCATGGCAACCACTAATATCCACCACAGTATCCATTTCATCCATCCACGTCATGCAATCCACAGCTCCTTTTTCCCCATTGAAGTCTCTGGGTTTGCACGACACAAAGTATTTATAGGTGCACCCTCTATTACGGGGTCCTTGATCCTGAATGACCCTCTGGGATGGAACACTCCTTCGGTTTGACGAGTGGTGAGAATTACTGTTGTGGGCAGTGTGGGTCCTGGAGGGTGTCCTAGTGTGTGATGCAGAATGGGTCCTCGTATGGGTACCACTTGATCCATGGTTTTGTCTATCCATAGCTCTATTAACCGCATTGTCTATCATAGCTTGCAATTCTGCACCTGCTACGTTCACAGGGGCATTATCAGGCACTATTCCTGGGTGACTGTTGACCTCGTTTGAGTCTGCCATGTATTTTGCACTGTAACATATTGACAATAATTTATTGGTGAGTTTATTATAGAATTGTCTTTTATGGCAATTTTTATTAACCGCGGTAAACATAGACCATATATGGTTAATTTATTTCTCACATTTATTTAGGATTTCTAAAATAATTTATCCTAATTATAAAACAATAACAGTTTTATTAGCACATAAGGCCTAGTCACAGGGACAATTTAATTTATAAGCTATGAATTCAAAGAATCAAGGCTTTTTAAGGTTTGAACCTAGTTCATTACCTTTATCAGACAGGGTCACAGACTAATACTGTCTTTTGTCTCATTTGAAAATGAGGAGGGCCCGTAGGCATTATAATACCACGTATGGTTAAAATATGATCATCTTAATTGATGATGTAAACCTAGGATTTAGAGATCATTAAACTAGGTTAGGAATCTTTTAAAGAATTCCTTTATAAAATGACGTATGTGATTTTAACGAATCACTTCTGCCAGGAGAGTTAACATGTTTTTAAGATGTTAACTGGGAATTGAATCTTTTAAACAGGTCTTACCATTTTGGCCCGGTCTTATATTTGACACGAGGCTAGGGTTCACACTTTTAAGATCCTTAATTAATTAATTTCATAGGCAGATTAATTTAAAAGGAATGATTTTAATTTATTTCATTTATACACTATATATGCGCATATGGCAATTATGAAATTTATAAAACAAACATTCCATTAATCTATTATACTATTACACACAGCCCTAAACGGGTCTTTTACTAATAACAAACTTACCCACGCAGGGGTTTAAACCAGTACATGCCCACGCAGGGGTCTTACAGAAAGATGTGCCCACGCAGGGGCTAAAATAGAAACAAGTCCTCGTATGGGACTAAGTACTAAAGGTAGATGTCCACGCAGGGACTACATACACATACAAATAATAAATGTCCACGTAGGGACTTGATTTAAATAAGGAAGTACAATAATACATATATGGGGATTTAACGATCCCGTTTCTTCTTCTTCCCCTTAAGCAAGTTTGCCAACCCACTCATAAATCCCTCATTCTTTTTACGTTCCTTCTGGAAGTCTTGCTCCACTTTGGCCAGTCTTCGGCGGAGTTCCTCCTGCTCATGGAGAGGAGCCCCTGGTGGCTGGTATTGTGGTGGCGGCTGTACAGGTGCTTGATACCCCCGAGCTGGGTATCCCATTCCCCAAGGGGGTCCGTATGGTCCCTCGGGATTATTATGGGCATGGTAGCCTGATGCCACGTTGTAGGGATCATCCGCATAGTTATAGCCATGGTATGCTGGTGGTCCATATGGGTTGTAAGTTGCCGGAGCAGTATACGCAGGGATTGGGTGGCCAAAACCCGGTGGTGACGGTACTATAGGTGCTGAATTCACCTCCGAAACTGGGACAGAAGATCCACCCAACTGTGGGCCTTCATGAGTAAGCGGGTAATGGCTACCGCTAGAGTGTTGAGGGGTGTTGATATAAACTCCCACTGGTCGTACTGACATCCGCGGGCCAGTCCTCCTACGTCTTGGAGGTGCTGGAGGCTCTAAATGAACTGGTGGCGGTGGAGGCGGTGGTGTAACTGCCACAAACCCGTGTTCCCCAGAGGAATCTTGATGAGGCTGCTGCGGTGGCTGTTGGTGAGGTGATGGGTGGTAAGATGGTGTATTGTACCACTCACACTGTTCGAACCGTGCCATGTGACTATCCGGACCCTGGTATGGCGTTCCGTGATATGACGATCCGTCTGAGATCACGAAAGGATGGTTCATGGATCCGGTTGACGCCTCGACGGGATCTGTGTCCTCGTCCATATCCTGATCACCAGAAAAGTGATCTCCCGGTCCAAGTGGGTTAAAGCCCACTTGCTCTGGCAGGTACTCTGCCGGGTTAAACTGACCCTGAAAAACAGGAGTAGGGTCGCCAAATAAACGTTGCGGGTTGTGGGGCTCGTTCTCCGACTGAGGCCCATAAGAGTCCTGATATGGAAGTGTTGATGAGTGCGAAAAAGATCGTCTGTCATCGTCTTCATATGTCCTCCATAACTCCCTCGTTTCGTCATTCCTCGAAGAGGAAGTTCGTCGGAATGATGGTCCTGCCTCATGGTCGTTAGGGGCACTAGCTGGCTCCTTTCCTCGACCACCTCGTCTAAATCTTGGCGGCATTATTGTACCTGTTAAAACACACAAGGTAATAACAAGGAAAAATAGAAGACAAAATTTAAATAAATAAAATTTGAACAATTTGGATTATTCCTAAGTTCTTTGTCTAGACTCGAAGATTTAGGAATGTGCAATTGTGTAACTGAGATTAAACACAAAAGGTTAGTGTTTAATTCACTTAGAGTTGGCTCTGATACCAACCTGTCACACCCCGGATTTCCACGTGTCACCGGTGGGCCCGGTGGGGGAGTATCGTGACGTGGTTGGCAACATAATAGTCAAACAACACAATATTTAAATGCACAGCGGAAGCAATATATAGATTTAATTCAACCAAACGATATTGTAATATGAAGTATCACAAATAGTCGAATATAATCCACAGGTAGATCAAATAAATTAAAAAGGAAACAAATGTTCAACAGATATGACATCCAAGCTGGCGAGACTTAATGTGGATGCTAGGAGACAAGCCAGCCTATTTCGCGTAGTACCTGCACTCAATCTTTTTAAGAAAATACGTCAGTTTACACTGGTAAATACAATCAACCGACTCATTTTGAAAAGAGTTTAAGAAATGCATTTAAGGCACAAGGCACAAATATTTTATAACTTGGGATAATTATTTAATATATAAACTTGTAAAGGATTTACATGTTTCTTATGCGTTCAGTAGCCCGGATCGAGCCGGGTTAAAGATCAATTAACACACCACTTTAATTATGAGACACTACAGGTGTACGCCTACACCTGAGTGCTAAGGTCGTGGCCATTTCGTAAAATGATGCCAGGGATATCCGGGACACGGTCATTAACCCCCCAAAGGCTTTAAGCAACAAAACAAATTAAACGGAGACATCTCAATAATTTAACCATAATAAGATTAAATATTCAACGCCCGACCAAGCGGTATTTTATATACCTTACCCAAGCCCGTATAGGGAAATAAGTTAAAAGTATTTACCTGAGCAAGTATAGTTCAAAAATCAGCGAGTGCGGGTATCTTTTACTGGTTCTCCTAATCTGGAACGAAGGTTTATAATAACCTATTAGAATCCTAACGGGTCTTTAGTTAAGCTTACGCTTAGACCGGTTAGTTTTAAAGATACGGTTCGTACGCACGATTAAGCGAAGACCGGATAGAATGTGATTTAGACCCGACAAGTTTGAAGACTTGTTTAATATGGGTATATGATACACATTCTGGATTTTGAGAATAAATCGATAAGGTTTGACCCGTTTCGGCTAATTTATGTAAACTAGTTACATAAACCGAACCGAACGCGCATGAAGCGTGACGGGTATCCGTAAGAGTCCTAAACAGGTTCCCTAAGTTAATACACCTTAAATAAGTTGTGATATCAGTAGGATATCACCCATGATGCCCAAAACGAGTTTAATCTCTTAATAAGTCCCGTAGGGGTATTTTGGTCATTTTAAAGATTATAAAAGGATTAAATTAGGTTTCTATGAACCGGGTTTGATTACATCAGTAAAATAGCTTATATTAACAGGTTATAACATTTGGTTATAAGTCTTATATGTTAAAATAGTTTTAAACCCTAACTATGCGTATAATACGCGTATAAAGCCGTTTTAAGCGACGTACGGTTTAAAATACGATTCTGAGTTTCCTGATCAGTTAAACAGGTTCAAAACACTCTAATTAATATTTAAAATCAGTAGCAATTGGATTGGCGTTAAAAGGATTTGTAAAACTCATTTTATGGCCGAAAAGGGTATATTCGGTATTAACCGAATTAAGGCGCTAATCCAAGCTTATGATCAGTTTAAAAATAATTAAAAATCTTCAAAAATCCCAAAATATTATATTACATCAGTGAGTAAAAGGTTTGGTGTCAAAAATTGGGTTTAGATAGGCTTTACGCTAATGACGTCATTTATGTATTAAGAATCGCCATAATTACGTCATTAAGCATAAGTCCTAATCTAGACCTCCGATTATCGTGAAATTTTCGGGACATGCATAATAATCAATAACTAAGATTATGGCATTTCCACTTTTCCCAAAATCTCGTTTTATGGTCATAAGGGCATTACGGTCAATATTTAGGCGATTAACGGAAACATCGAACGATTAGGGATTCGAGTGGTATAAACGCAGAGGCTTATACACACATGTATCTAGGTCCTAAAGGAACCTTATGGCATGTCTAAACCTATAAGAATCGGGTCAGAACTGAGGTCAACGCAAAAGTCAAACTTTTGCGTTCTTCGGCTCCGAATCGGTTCTAAATAGAAAGTTGTCGAATCAAACAAGCGTAGACAAGTTTTTATACTTATTTTCAGTTTATATGAGTGTTAAAACAGATTACACGCCCTTCGTAACATTAAATATGCGATTATCATTTCTGTTGACTTTTCGGGTAACCTTTGACTCGACAAACGACATAGTTAGGATTAAAATCAGTGAGAGCCCTTTTAGGGTTTTAATACTCATAAAATTACCAACTCGTAACAACTTTCGTTTCGACAAATCTCTGGATCGTTTGTGTTTTATCGCCAAGTCAAACCGTAGTTACGACGGTTTGATTTCTAGGCTATAAACGATGTAAAACTGAATTTAGAAGGGTCAAGCATACTTACACGTGATTAATGGATGTTATGGAATGCTTGGTATCAGCTTGAAAGGCTCAGAAAATGATCAGGAATGAAGTGTGCACATATGTTGCAACTTTGTGATATTTAGGGACTTTTGATCTTACTAGATGAATGCCAAATGGGTCTAGGGTTGTTATGGGATGATCACATGTGTCCTACAAAGCTACAAACCAGTATAGCAAGCCCCTTGTTTCGAAAACTAGACATTTGAGTCGGTTAAAGCATGCAAACAGCCACCTGCCAGTGCTTCTGTTTGTTTTCTGCATCTGCAGACCGCACGCGGCCCGCTTCCCATATAGTCAAGTCTAAAGCGGGCCGCTTTAGACTTGATAACCTGATTTTTATTTTCTTTTTATTGCAATTTGGCCCCTGGTCCTCCGAAAGGTCGCTTTCTCAATCCAACTTGCACAAGAAGCTTTGTTTATTTAATATGTGGGGCTTTAAGACTTATACCCACTTTGTCAAGTCCTCGGGTAACTTTGTGATCACCCGAAAAGCCCTAAATTTCCACGTTGACGATTCTAACCCTTGCACACGAATTTTATCACAACTTGCTCATACGATAACGAAACTTGGTGAAATTTTTAGGGTACATTCTAGTGAGCATAATTAATCGTTACAAAGCTTCGGGTTTGTCAAAAGGTCACTCAGAGGTATAATTTAAACATGTTGGCACATTTAACCCCTGTAGTTTGTAATCTCTCACCTTCTTTCACAATTCGCCTCGTATGATCCATGATCTATTCGTTTAAGGTTATAAACATCATGTAGGGTTATTGCAAAGTGTAATTATTCATTGTTGACACTTTGAACCCTTCTATTTACACAGTTTCACTGTTTGTCAACTTTGGTCCTCCAAGAGCAATCTTTCACACGTTCAAACATTATGACACGTGTCAAGACCTTATAGGACGTAAATTTTCGAGGTGTTACAGTTATGCCAGCGATTTGGTAGGGACCACTAATGTCAGTGTGAATGAGTTCTAATAAATTAGAGCTCCTAGTGGCACCTTTCTTATTCGCTAATGTCATTTTACCTTTAAGACATTTGACACATGTTCCAAAATTAGAGAAATCGAGAGGAGGTAAGACTTCATCCTTTACGAGACGATTTAATCGTTCTCTTGAGATGTGGCCTAAACGCTGATGCCACAACATGGATGAAGTTTCTAAGTCTCGTTTCTCTTCCATCTTTGTGAGTGATTCATTAATGTTATATGACAACAAAGATTTGGAAAAGTTATCTTCTAGTTCTAATCTATAGAGACCACCATCCAGAATACCAGTACCATAAGGAACAGAATCATAAAGGATAGAGAGTTTGCGATGACCATGGGAAACAATAAAACCGTCCATGTCTAAATTTGGTCCTGATACAAGGTTCCGAGTTACCTCAGGAACATATAAGGTATCATAAAGTTTAATACATAAACCAGTTTTCATAACTAATTGTAATGTTCCAATGGCCTTCACTTCTAATTCTCGATCATCCCCAACCTTAAGCGTTCTTTGGTTTCTTTCCAGCTTCCGGATTGAAAGGAATCCCTGAGTAGAATTGGTAACATGAACCATCGAACCAGAATCAAACCACCATGAATTAGCAAGAACACTTAAATTATAGGACTCAAGTATCATAAAATAATCGTTACCTTTCTTAGCCAGCCACTCCTTGAAGTCAGGGCATTCCTTCTGCATGTGTCCTGTCTTTTTACAGAACTTGCAGCGGATACTGCCTAAGGAGTTCTTAGAGCTGGAGGGTGCACTTGTATTAGGATGAGGGTTAGGCCTTTGGACTTTTGAAGCATCCTTCCTCTGATAATTGTTCTTCCTTTTCTTAGAGTTGGAGGTAGTGAAGTTTGCAACATCAGTATGGCGATCCATCCTCATACGCTCTTCCTCCTGTACGCACATGGCGACCAGCTCACTCATCGTCCATTTGTCCTTCTGAGTGTTGTAATTGATCTTGAATGCTTCAAAGGATGAAGGAAGCGAAGTAATGATGAAATGAACAAGGAAACCATCACTGATTTCCATTTCCAGCCCCTTCAGCTTATTGGCCATATCATTCATCATCATGATGTGCTCGCGAATGCCGCTCCTCCCATCATACTTAGTTGTCACCAGCTTGAGAATAAGAGTACTAGCGTGTGCTTTAGACGTCCCTTTGAATTGCGCCTCCACATGTTCCAAGTAGGTTTTAGCATCTTCAGAATCAGGAATGGCTCCCCTGATTGCATTGCTTATGGACTGCTTCATAAACATGAGAGACATGCGGTTACACCTAGTCCACTTGTCATGAGTTAATTGCTCAGCAGCAGTACTTTGAGTGGTAAGATCCGCTGGCTTATTCTCTCTTAGAGCATAATCAAAATCCAGCAGCCCAAGAGTAAGCATGAGAGCATCCTTCCATGCAGCAAAGTTATCACCAGTCAAAGGTGGAATCCCGCAGTTGGGTGCTGATAGTGGAAATAAGATGAGCAAGTTATGATACTAAGGAAGAAATCCTAATGTGATCTAAGGGCACGTTAAACTAAGGCAGGCATAAATAATGACCATTTTACATTATGAAGCTGTGATATTGTCTATTACTAACATCAAAATAATAGACTTAGCTAAAAAATTCTACTTAAACGAAGACAAAACAGCTTTGGCCAGAAGTGTAATCATTTAAGCATATGTGCAAAGTGGTTGTAACAAATCAGCTTTGGCCAGAAATTGAAACAATCACTTTAGTTATGCACTTGTTGAGTATGCCATCTATGAATGAATTAAATCAGCTTTGGCCAGAAATTAAGACATTCATGCTTATGATGCACACACAACATAGCTTTCGTAATACTTGAATGATAAGTAGATGTGTCAAGTCAGCTTTGGCCAGAAATGATACATCAAAAGCTCATTCAAGTTAAGCTAATTTTGTTTTGTAAAACATTATCTGATTCTGATTAATTAACTAAGTAATTACAAAACCAATTATTTAATAGCAAACCACCCGTTAGCGCGGATCGAAAATTTTTTTTAGTCTTGTGCGATCAGTAATGCCCAAAACTTGTGCGATCAGTAAGGCCCAAGTAAACTTGTGCGATCAATAAGGCCCAAGTAAACTTGTGCGATCAATAAGGCCCAAGTAAACTTGTGCGATCAATAAGGCCTTGTGCGATCCGTAATGCCTTGTGTGATCCGCTATTCCTTGTGCGATCCATAAGTCTTGTGCGATCCACAAGTCTTGTACGATTATCTTATGCGATCAGATCATCTCTTATGTGATCTAATCTTGTGCGATTATCTTATGCGATCAGATCATCTCTTATGTGATCTTATCTTGTGCGATCCAGTTGTTGTTTATGGTTATAACAACTGAAAATTCGAAATTAAGAATTGTGATATAGTTTCCTATTATAACTTTGATCTAATTTTATCATAAAATTTCGAAAACATAATCTGTTTATCCTTTTTAACATATTTCGAAAATCCTTATTAGAAAAAATAGATCAAAATCAGGAAAACATATAACAATTCAAATCATATTCCAAAACTTATAGGATATTTCGAATTTTAACTAAGAACATGATGAACCCTAAATAAAAATTACTCAAACATTCATCCGAAATCTGGAATTTTATTACACATTTAATCATATTTCTAAAACTTCAGATTTCGGAACAGTAATCACGAATGAACATAACGATCCGAGATGTATATCAGATGACAGAAATCGAACAGTAATGATTTCTGATGATGAAAACGAATTTTATTATGGTTTTAAAAACCTGTTTTCCTGTTTTTAATCCAGATTTACGGATACAAAACAGAACCGACTAATCAACATATGCTCTGATACCACATGTTGGTTCAGTTCTGTTTATTCATGAGGGAAAACAGTAAAACGTACCTGTTACAGCAGATAGTGCAGTGGAGAATCCAGTAATGGAGTTCGACATGCTTGTCATCTTGATCTGGTTCCTCCTTAGGGTGCTGACTGATGATGGGGACTTAGAAAACCGAAAGGGTATCGGCTGTTAGGAGAGGAGGTCGAAAATTGATGTTATGCTTATGGGGTGTTTCTAATGTGTAATTGTCTAACCCCTTAACCTCCATATAATTCTTCTTATATAAGCACCCAGGAGGAAACCTAATTAGTTAATAAGGGTAATATGGTCCATCAACAATTACCAACTAATTATTTAATAGGTTATTATATATTTTGATCTATATTATGTAAATGATTATAATGGCTATAGATTAAATATTAATACATAATATATTTAATCTTACATAATAATCTTTGAACAATGTAATAATATTGTTTTAGGGATATATACATCTTAGTTGATTATATAAGAGACCGTGTTTGATTTAGGAAATTTGAGAAAACAATATTTTTTAGATGCATCAATATGAAATCGATATATAAAGGAGAAGCTGAATCAATGCACGAACTGTGATCTTGGTTCCAATCACCTATGGCGTATTTATAAATAAACAAGTAGCATAACAAAAGTAGGCTGATGATGATATTCCATACATTAATTGTCACTTGGACTGAACACAAAAACGTAAGCAATCGGCAAAACTACTGAGCTTCATCTTCTTCCAACCCTATGGGCTCGAGTGCTTTTAAGTTGCACATTGCATACATACTTAACAACATTGTTTTTTTCTTCTTTCTAAAGATTTCAGACTTATTCTTACATAGGAAATTCGGGTTTGCCTTTTCCACAAGGCCTAATACTAAGTGCTGAGACTAACGATAGTGGAGTTCCAGCAACTAGAAAAATAAAATCGAGGAAAAAATTAACTAAATCTTGTGTTATAAACAAGTCTTATTAACTAGTTTAATACCCGTCCGGTGGACGGGCGTTTTAGTGTCATAATGACATAATTATTTTATCTTTCGCATTCTAACAAAAACATCATTTGAAAAGAAAACCTAAATGTGTGGAAAGTTTCATCAATAATATAAGAGTGTGCCTATTGGCACACCAAACCCTAGCAAAATTAGGGTTTATCTACGCTGCGTATTGGTCAATACGCATCGTATAGTGTTCAACCAATACGCTGCGTATTGACCAATACGCAGCGTAGATAGCCCATAGATCTCAGTGCCTGATTACCAATCATTGCACAGAAAACAAGGTGTGTCTATGTTGCGTATTGACCAATACGCAGCGTATTAAATTTTACACAAATGGTCCCTGGAGTTTCAAAAATTTACACCAATGGTCCCTTATTTTTGATATATTTAAACTTTGGTCCCTTAAGTTTTGGTTTTTACAAAAATAGTCCCTGTTGTTTCATAAATTGACATAAATGGTCCCTGTCAGGGACTATTTTTGTAAAAACTGAAACTTAAGGGACCAAAGTGTAAATATATCAAAAATGTGTAAAAAGGGGGTCTTCTTTAAAGAACCGGCCCTTGCAAGACTCGAACTCGTGACCTGTCGTTTAGAACCGCAACGCCTTAACCAGTTTATCCTCTGTCCAGAGCTGTTAGAATATGAAACTTAATTCTTATATACACTATTTAGGTAATACGCTGCGTATTGAGCAATACGCAGCGTATGTAAAACATGTGCAAAATTGGGGTCATTTTAGTAGGTTTGAAGTATCAAAAGTTTACCAGGTTTATATACGTTGCGTATTGACCAATACGCAGCGTATATAACTTTCTGAATTTTAAAACTTCCAGAACTTTATCTAGAACTTTATCTATACAAAATAACCTGCCAGAATTTTATATGTACACCATAGTATATAACATTTCAAAATATGTTAAACCGTTTACACCGAAAGTTTGATATATACAACAAATGTTTGTGCATACATAACAAAATGATAAAATACTACTGCTGCTGCTCCTGATGCTGCTGCTCCTGATGCTGCTGCTGCTCCTGATGCTGCTGCTCCTGATGCTGCTGCTGCTGCTGCTGCTGATGTTGATCCCATTCCGCATCCGCAATGAAGGGTAGTGGAGGTAACCCGTCATGCTGTCGCTGCTGCTGCAGCGCCGCAGCCACCCACTCCAACAGATAGTTGTTCCTTTCAACGTTCCGAAGCAGCCGCTGATGTGACGGGTCGGGACCGGGCCAAACATGGCGTGGGAACTGAGGCGCCCCGGGAGGTCCACGCGGCTGTGGTGGCTGCGGAAGAACGGCGACCGGCTCATGCGGCTCCGGCGGCTCCGGATCGTGCGGAGGATAATACAGAGGGAACTGTTCTGTCCCCCGTGAACATGTACGAGCGTTATCGCTTAAGGTCGTGGATCTAGTGGGGCATCCCTTAATGGGAAGATGGTAGTGCTCCATTCGATGCTTAGCACGTGGACGACAATATTATACCTTTGCGCTACGAGAAGCCCTACGTGGGGCATATCCATCCAGTGACTTGGACCGCACGCTTTCAATGAATGCCATTCGATGCTCTTACGTATTCGTTCAAAGTCTCCTTTGTTATATGTTTCGAATACATGCTTCCAACGCGCCTCGTTATGGCCAATCTCCAGTAGTAAATCTCTTCGAATATTGGGCCATGCGTGTTCCAGAAAACCTAATCCGACAGCCACAGACCTGTACCCACAATGACCGTCTGGGGTCACATCTTGTATACGCGATATGTAAGAGTGAAACTCTGATGGAATTTGATTCTTAAACCTCCTAATGCTTAACAAGTGCTCGTCCCCCTTCATTAATGGAAAACCCTTATCATCCTGCGTCTCTTTCTTTTTAGAACTCGTTGAATTGTTTCGTCGCATTTTAGGTTTTTCAGACTTTACAACCGAACCAGTTCCACGAGAGCCCTCTGACGGTACGTATGAGCTGTGTCGGGGTAAATCGTACCTATGTTTGGGGGAAGCGGTATATACGTTGCTTTCTCGCCATAGGAGCTGTGTCTCGCAGCTTCGTCTAACCTGGCAGCTTCATCTAGCCTTTCTTGTACTTTCTTTGATGTAGGCCGACCGCGAGTATTTTGCTGGACGATCGGTGGTTTCTTGGTTGACGATTTCGGGGTGAAGACCGCTTTTATCTTTGAAAGCAAACTCTTTTGCTGAACGGGGGACTGCGCCTCTAAATGTTGCCGCACATTATTTAGCTCTTCTACAACATCGACTTCCTCGTCTACCAGTTTACACGGGCGCAAGTCAAGCTTACGCCAGAATACATCTATGTCGTCGAGTTGTATCATACGCCCTGTACAGTTAAGTTAATACGGTGTGAGAAACAGCTAAATCATACAAGATAACAAAAGGTTTGTGGTTTTAATATTTTTTACCTGTACTTTTGTAGTTTTCCAGCCTACAAGCACACGGCAATCCACAGCTAAGCCACATATGGCAACCACATGATGCGTTAAGTTTCCGCAACACCTCCATCTTCCTGGTCAGCTCTTTTGCCAGCAAATCAAGTGCTTCATGGGAAACCTTTCCACGTAGGTTGTCCAACACTCGTCGTCTGTGGTGGTTCATCGTTTTTTCGATGCTCTCAGTGAAACTTTTTTGTATTTCATCGTACTGAGTTTCAACTATATCAATGACACATCTTGCTATTCGCTCCAATGAACTCCCGCGCGTAATGTATCTTTTTAAATTTGCGTGCTGGCTCTCAACTCTGTTGGTGGTGCGCTGACCAAAGTTGCGACACTTATCGGTCCACGCATAAACGAACATTTCTTTATAGTCTTTGAGCCAGTTTTCGTAGACGTAATCATAGACACCTGCAAAAATAAAATAATGAAATGTAAAAGCGTGTGTAAAATATAATAGATTGGGTGAGTCGTTTGTTGAAGGAACACTTACTTTCTCGGTTGGCAACCACGAGTCGGTTATACATTTTCTCCAAGTTGTACTTGTACATGGGCTCTGAAGAAGATTCGCACAATCTCTGCCAGTACGACATAAATTTCCCCCAATCTTCTTTATCGAACCCTTCCTTGCACTTTTGCACTATATTTTGTTGGATGTGAAAGTGGCATAGAAGCCTGGTTGCGTTCGGGAATACTTTAGAACACGCGTTAATTAGGGCAAGCTCCCTATCCGTGACTATCACACGCGGCATCATACATTCATGCAATATTGACTTGATCCGCTCAAGCACCCACACGTAGTTACCCTTTCGTTCTTTACAAATAACGGCATGTGCGATACAAAAAGACTTCCCAGTCGACGTCATACCCACAACCTGGACAAATGGCATGTTGTAGAGGTTTGTTTTGTAGGTCGCGTCGATCAACATCACGTGCGGGAATGCACGCCACATAGTGATTAAATAAGGATGAACAAAGAAAATCTCTGTTACGACATCTGTTTTGGGTTCCTGTCGGGTTTCGTAAACGAATCGGTGGTCATGCAGCAGGCTTTCCAGTGCCTGAAGAGGATTCTTTCCGTCCACTATGGTCGCTCTAATTTTTTGTACCGCATTTTGCACGTCTTTCTGAACATGCAGGCTGTCGGGGAACTGCTTTCTTAGGGTTTGAAATATGATACGTGGCTCCATGTTTTGAGCAGTTAGCTGCTCCACTAGCTTGTATTCGGCTTCAGTAAATCTTCGCACAAAAGCATGGCCCAACAGACTCGTCGTAGGTTCGTGGTTATGGTTCGCGTCTTCCACTTTTAACTCCCACGTGTCATTCGTCACGTCCCGGATGGCGAGTAATGAAAAGGGGCAACCGATTTTTTTGCTACCAGCTTTCCTAACTGTTGCTTTACTACGGTGCTCACCACTACGGTCGCACACAAGCCATACCATCCCAGTAGTACCGCCAATATTTTTCGATCGGCGGGTAACAATTACGTAACCATACGCCTTTCCCGTTTCTTGTACCCAATTCTTCAAATCAGTTTGAGACATGAAACGCTAAAAAAAAGTTATGTTAATAATAATAATAATAATAAATACAAGGGTTAATATAGTATTTAACATTAATAATAATAATATTAATAACAATTATAATTATAGTATTTTACCAATAATAACAATAATAATAATAATTATAATTATAATATTTTTAATAATAATAATAATAATAACAATAATAATAATATTAATAACAATTATAATTATAGTATTTTACCAATAATAACAATAATAATAATTATAATATTTTTAATAATAATAATAATTATTTTAATGTGATACCTCATTTATTTGAAACGGATTGCCCGGGGTAGATGGTTCATAAAGTGATGTGTTACGGGGCTCATAACCATATCCACCATGTTCTTCGTATCCACTGTAACCACCTTCACCCCCATATCTATCGTATCCACTGTATCTACCTTCACCCCCGTATCCACTGTATCCACCTTCACCCTCGTATCCACCTTCACCCCCGTATCCACTGTAACATTCGTATCCATCTTCACCCCCGTATACCCCGTAACCCGGATACGATTGCTGCGTCGGGTAATATGGTTCATCAACAGGTGCATTCTCAGCACCGTATCCACTTTGTTGCACGTACGGAGATTCATACCCGTATCCGTAATCCGGATACACTTGATACGCCGGGTAATTTGGTTCATCAACAGGTGGAGTGAGAGTCTTGTTCAAGTCTGGCAACTGTGTTTTTTGATCAACAGGGACTCTAGACACAACCTCCTCCTCCTCATTGGCATCATTTGCTCCCCTTGTGTCGTTAGAATAGCGATTACCGAAATAATTATCGGTCCAAAATGATGACATTTTAACAAGATTGAGCAAAAAACAGAATAAATGATTTTGGTTTGGAATGTAAACTGTTTACTGAAGAACAAAAGAAATGCGAATGAAAGAAGCGAGCCAAGAAAGTACTGATAAATGAATGGAAGATGAAAAGACAGCACGCACTGCTAAATAGACTTTCAATTATAGTGAAAAAGGCAGCGTATACTTTATTCCGTGCCTGACAACATCGCATCAGAGTCAAATCAGCCTGACATACATACGCTGCGTATTGACCTATACGCAGCGTATATGAAGTGTTCAAATACGCTACGTATAGGTCAATACGCAGCGTATAAGCTAACTCGTGTATATAAGAATTAAGTTTCATAATCTAACAGCTCTGGACAGAGGATAAACTGGTTAAGGCGTTGCGGTTCTAAACGATAGGTCACGAGTTCGAATCATGCAAGGGCCGGTTCTTTAAAGAAGACCCCCTTTTTTACATATTTTTGATATATTTACACTTTGGTCCCTAAACGTTTCAATTTTTACAAAAATGGTCCCTGATGTTTCAAAAATTGACACTGATGGTCCCTGGTGTTTCGTAAGTTTACACAAATGGTCCCTGATGTTTTGAAAATTTACATAAATGGTCCCTGAAGTTTTGAAAGTTGACAAAAATGGTCCTTGACCAATACGCTGCGTATTGACCAATACGCAGCGTATATAAACCTTGCAAAAATTTGACACTTCAAACCTATCAAAATGACCCCAAATTTGCAGCACTTTTATATACGGTGCGTATTGACCAATACGCAGCGTATATACACCTTGTTTTCTGTGCAATGATTGGTTATCAGGCGCTGAGATCTATGGTCTATCTACGCTGCGTATTGACCAATACGCAGCGTATTTAAACCCTAAGTGTGCAGATAGGCAAACTCAGTGTGCAGATAGTGAGGGCCTAATATAATAGTTGCAAAATGTAGCTTTAAATAAATCTGAATATTTTTATTAATATATGATTTATCACCAGTTTAACAAAGATGTCATCACTACCCTTCTTATTGTATTGTGTTGCATGGCAATCTCTTTGTCGACCTGTTACTTACAACATGCCAAATTGTCATCCTGTATAGTTGTATAGATAATTAGAACATTCTGAACAAATTACAGATCAACTTCATAATTCTCACCATAAAACTTGCTCATAATTGCTTTTCTATCATGAACATACATGGTAGTTTTTCCATCAGCATGTATCTGTTTTAGCAAGAAAAATAATAATAAATAACTCACCTAATTATGTGTTTATAGACAATATTTGAAATATATATATATATATATATATAGGGAGCCGCTAGAATGAGAACCACCTCGAGTTATGAGAACCGCGAGAACCACACCATCCGGGGCGAGGTGGACCAAATTTTTTTTTACAACTAGATGTGTGTATTATAAACACATTCGTAAAAAAAATTTTAAAAATGTCGTGTGGGTAGTTTTTTACACCACAAGTATGATGTAAAAAAAACAAAAAAAAAACACCAAACTTGTGGTGTAAAAAACTACCCACACGGCATTTTTTAAAAAAAAAATTTTTACGAATGTGTTTTTAATACACACATCTAGTTGTAAAAAAAAATTTTGGTCCACCTCGCCCCGGATGGTGTGGTTCTCGCGGTTCTCATAACTCGAGGTGGTTCTCATTCTAGCGGCCCCCTATATATATATATAAGAGACAGGTCTAAGTAGCGACATACAAGGTATCAAAGTATAGTGTATGGATTGAATTGGGTAACAGATCAGTCAATTTGTTGTAGCTCATACAATATAAATAGTTTAGATGTAAATTTCAAAATAAATAATAAGAAATTGCTAATAGTATTAAACAAAAAGGACTTACATATGCTTCATACCACCGATCTGTCCTACGTAAGCATGCAATTTCTCAGGCTCTTGCAGCAAACATAAGATGTCTGAAAAGTAATGGCAGACTTATTATTATTACACAAGGATCTACAACAAAACCATTGTAAACTGACACAGGTGGCAAGCATATCTCACGTGTACAGAGAAATGACATGGGATTGACTACAATGATAAGTTATACACAGATTCTCACTTATTTCATGCTTTCTTTCTAGAAAAATAAACTTTTTGGTACCAGTATGGGTTTTTTTTTGTATGTGTATGAAAAAAGATTGGTGATGTTTGTGTTGTGTATCTGCAAGTCAAACTTTGAATTTTGTATTAGTTTTTATTTTTATTTTGAAGGGGAAACTAAATGTGTTAAAAATGAATAGAGTGGTGTATAAATAGCAGTAGTGATTTTGTATAACGCTATGCACATGTGTTTCTTTCTATACACTTTATAAGCATAACAATTTTTTTGTCTTGAACTTGCTAGGAGATAATAAATTTGATTGATCAGATCGAGTTTGTGAGTCAGTGAGTGGATAAAAGCGTAAAAATACCATCAGCTAAGGAGTTGTTAAGAAGGATTCATAAGCCGGAAGCACACCATGCTAACATCAAACAACAAATATCAAAGCTCAAACCTGAAAGGTCTAATTCTAATTCATAATAATCTCGAGCCAGCCACCAGCAAGTTAGACTTTTGAAGGCCACTTTTGGTTCTGAATTGCTTCTTCGGGAATAGGCTCAGATGGTTCTACGGGCTCTTCAGGCAGTTCGTTAGGCTTCTCTACATGCTTAAACAATATGCATAATAAGTAGCTCACATGTTTATTAAAAACAAATACAACTATAATAATAAAAACTAATTACAATTTCATAATCTTTTTAATTAAAAATAATTTTAATGCATGATTTGGTTGAAAACCGATCCATCAATGGTATATATACAATGATGTAATCTAGAGATGACAATCATGACTCATTAGGTCGTAAATGGATATTAAATGGGGTAAGCCAATATATGAAAAAAGTTATTCTAAGTGTATTCAAATATGTAACAAATATTTATGCATTAACTATTTATATAAATCAAAAGGTAGGTAGATATAGTGTTTGACGGCCCAGCCAACCGGGCTCGACCCATTTTGATTACCAAGTGAGTCAAGAGAGAGTTCATCGATTTTGGCATCAGTAAAAACCTATGATAATGCAGCAATTGCAGCTCTTCTCTGTGGATCACCACTTGTACCTTTAGTTGCACCACCATTTTTGTTAAAATTGAGTTCAAGGCAACCAAGCCGAAGCACTTTGAGTTACACCACCATCTTCATTCCCATGGCCCTGTGTTAACACCAAAAGTCAGTAAAATGTACAACTGGCAAAACTGGTGGTTGCGGTCAGAAAATGGGTCAAATGGGGAGAGTATGGTCAGATAACGGATAACACACCAATAGTGTTTATGGTTTTCTTCTCCAAATTATAACTTAAATGTCGCTGGAATTACCTAACCCAAAATTCAAAGTCGTGGATTCATAGTAACGGAATTCGCACAAAGAGTTTGTCGGCATTACCTTTTCGTCGATGATAGTGATGGTTATGATCGTTTACGGTGTACGACGGTATCTACGTCTGCATCATGACGGATAGGCCTGCACTATGCATATTAAAATAAACTATTTCGAAGTAAGAAATAAAAGAAATTATATGCAGGTGGCACACTCAATTTAACAACTTATGAGACAAGGCTAGAGGCTCACCTATGCCAGCTATGAAAGGATACAATGATCCTAAATCACCCATGGGTCGGACAGCCTGAACCCGTTCACCTACTTTTCACATTCGAATCCGATCAATCTTGCCCACAGGGAATGCTGGCAAACCCTCCACTTCCTATAAAAGGGGATATCAAAACATTATTTCTACAAGTGATCAATAATATGTATATGAATCTAAAAAAAAACAAAGTACATAATATTGACGTCGAGCTAGCACAACATTTCTTATATCGCTACCAGCCGCCACATCTTGTATATTTATCTCAAAAATGAAAATAAAGTAAGGTAACTGTAACACCACGTAAAAACGTGTCCAATTATGTGTAGACACGTGTCCTAAACTCTAAACATGAGAAAGATTGAGTTTGAAGGACCAAAGTTGTCGAACAGTGAAACTGTGAAACCACAGGGACTGAAAGTGTCAATATGCCAAACTTGTGCCTCTGAATGACCTTACATGATGAATATATTCTTATACGAGTGATTGATTGGATATAAGAAGCCATGTATGAAAATAATCGGAAGATTATTAAATTACAAAGGTTAAACGTGTCAACATGTCAATTCTGACCTCTGAGTGACCTTTTAACGAGACCGAGGCTTCGAAACATTCAAATATACTCTTAAGAATAAGTGGTATAAATTTCATGAGGTTTCGAGATCGTTAGATATGTTTTCAAGACTTTGGGCCAAAAGTGTCAACTTGATGAAACTTGCTTTCATAGTGATATTTAACGAACCCGAGCCTAACAGGGTTTGTTTATACATCCTTGGGCTCTAAGAAATTAACTACAAGGGCCTTGGTTGTCAAAAATGAAGTTAAAAAGGATTATAAACGAGCAGGGACTGAAATTGCCAGCATTTAAAACTTGTTGGGCTGGTAACATGGGTGGTCGCGTAGCGCGACCATTGGACCATTAGCCGTCGCGCTACGCGACGGTCTTCAGTTAACAGCAAGTGAATGCCAGGTGCGGGTCAGCCTCTCCAAACCGCCTTAGCCTAGTTTGTATCGACCTAGGGACCTGTAAGTCGGTTAAATTCAGTAGCCTGGACACCTGGGTCGATCTTAGAGCCTTCAATTACACCTGGAAGTGATCTAGCTTCAAGGAATTTGCTATATAAGAGAGCTAGTTCATATGTTCTTGACACACATTTGCAACAATTGCTACACAACAACATCTGGAGCTTGCTAAGGACAAGGAGAAGACTTTGAAGTGTAGAAAAGTTTGCTAGGACCTTAAGTAAGCCTCTAATTACTTGTTTAGTTGTTTAATTTAGCTTAATTACTCTAAAGTCAAACTTATCGTAAAATTAGTTTGACTTTCGTTTAAATTACATGTGGCTTAACCACTGATCAAATTGAAAGTGGTTATAGAACCACATTAGTGTAGGTGATTAACCCTTAAGAGGGCACCTCCTAATTATCTCGTTTGACTGGTCAATTGTCGGGTCAAAGTAGTTTGACAAAAAGTCAAACTGGACAGAAATTACAAAAATGTTTCTAATTAATAAACCAGAGGTTCTAAATTACATTTTAACAATCTAATGACTTGGTAATCAATATTAAAACATGTTTTATCAGTCCTAACCCGACAATTAATAGTCTAAGGTCAGTTTATAACCGAAAGTCGCAAAAGCTTGACTTTTGCTTTGACTTTCAGTTCTGACCCATTTAAGCTTAATTCTTCCATGTTTTAAGTTTCCATTAGGACCACATTACTTAGTAGTATAACCCCCTGGAGTTATATTGCATGGTGACTAGTGGTTCGAATTATATGCACTTAATCGTAATTATGTTTAATAATGCCATAAACGCCCTTTTGACATACAACTGAGAATTTTAACAATGTGATTAAACTAAAACCTTTGCTACTGATATTTAGACATGTCCCGAAAGTTTGACATCAATTGGAGGTCTAGAATGGGAGTTATGCTCAATAGCGTAATTAAGGAACTTTTTAATAATTAAATAGCTTAATTAGTATGAAGCCTATCTAAACCCGATTTTTAACACCAAACTTCTTGCCTACTGATGTAAAATAATATTTTGGGATTTTTAAAGATTTTTAATTATTTTTAGGCTGAGCATAACATAGGATTATAGCTTGATTTCGGTAAATGTCGGTTTTACCCTTTTCATGCATAAAATGAGTTTTACATAACTTTTTAGTGTCAAACCTTTTGCTACTAATTCCTTATGATAAATAAAGTATTTTGAACTTTATAAACTGATCAGAAACTCAGATTTCCTATTTTAACCCGAAAACCCCTTTAAACCGACTTTTAAGCGTTTTTAGCACCTAGTATGGGTTAAAACTATATTTGACATATAAAACTTATTACCCACTGATGTTTTAAGTTAATTTATATAATTAAACAGTAAGTAAAAGTTTTTAAACTCAGAAGTCTATTTTGACCTTTAAAGCCTATGTAAAATTACCAAAAATGCCCCTACGGGACATAGTTTGGCTATATAAGATAATTTTCACATATATAAAGTATCCTACTGTTATAAATTATAAAAATACATATTTTTACTGATTTAATCAGACCTGAAACTCAGTTGTACAATTAAACTCTTTTATGGGCATTAAAATTACCAAAATGCCCTTATGGGACTTATTTTGGTTTAAATCACTTTTTGGGCATATATGTTAACATCTTACTGATGTATAAACATATTTTAAGCATAATAATGATTAAGACCTGTATATAATTTATTTGGTTACCCGTTACGCGTTTACGCGTTCGGATCGGCTTATGTGACTAGTTTACATAAAATAGTCGAAACGGGTCAAACCTTATCATTAAGTTCTCAATTTCCAGAATGTGTTTAGTTTACCCATATTATACAAGTATCCAAGCTTGTCGGGTCTAAACCATATTTTATTCCGGTCTCCGCTTAATCGAGCATTTAGAACCGTAAGGTTTCTTTCTAGCTAGCCGGTCTAAGTCCTTGACTTAATTAAAGACCCGTTAGCATCCTAATAGGTTAATAAACCTTCTATACAGATTAAATAGCTTCCAGTAGAAGGTGCCTTCAAAAAGCTTTAAGATTTTTACTGCTAGCATCAGGTAAATACCTTTAACTTATTTTCCCTATACGGGCTTGGGATATGGTATTATAATAATACCACTTGGTCGGGTATGAAATCATTTAATAGGATTGTGATTAATAAATTACATAACCCGTTTTAATCTGTCTTGTTTGATAACATAAGCATTGGGGGTTAACGACCGTGTCCTGGATATCCTCGGCTCATTTATTTGAAAATGTCCACGACCTATGCACGGGGTGTAGGCATACACCTGACAGATGCAAATGCTAAATATAAACCCACATGTTGGGGATAACACCTTTGTGGGTTCTATAAGTGGTGAGTCGGTTAATCACGACCGGCTTCCAACCGGCCCCAATTGTAAGACAAACATATAAATCTGTATACAAGATTATATTTAAATAATTGTCCCAAGTTATAAAAGATTTACGCCTTGTGCACCTAAATCAATTTTCTTAAATATTTTCAAAAGAGTCAGTTAATTGTATTTACCAGTGTAAACTGACGTATTTTTGATGCGTGTGAAGTGTTATATATTTTAGGTGTATATTTTAAGCCCCTTTAACACTTATTTTTAGCCAAGTTTTAAATTTATAAAACACGATATTTCACTAACACTAAACACACATATGGGCAAGTGCACCCATCGTGAGCGTAGTATAGTGTTGGTAAGATACCGAGGTCGTCCAAGGACACAAGAGCTTTTAGTACCGGTTTATCCTCAACGTCTAATCAAAATAAAAAGTTTAGAAAAATGTTTTAAACTAAGAAAAGTAAAAACTAACTAAAATGCTGAAAATAAAGATAAAAATAAAAACAGATAGACAAGATGAATCACTTGGTTCCGACTCGTATCTAGTGTAACCTTTGATTATTTCCGCACTTTTGCACATAATTAAGAGATTATCTTAGTTATTGTAGTAGGCCCCTCTTTTGAAGGTGACGTTACCCTCATCCCAGTAGTTTGAGTCAGTAAGGATACAATCCTAAAAGGGTGGATTATTGGAAGATAATTAATTAAGTTATTAATGAAATATTGTGGTAGGCCCCTCTTTTGGAGGTGACGTTACCCTCGACTAAGTAGTCTGAGTCAGCAGGGATACAGTCCTAGGTAGCCGGGTTATAGTATTAATAGTAGTTAACTTATGAGGGGATCAAAGAGTTTGGACCCCGGCCATCCAATACCGTTAAGTATTGAAGGAGGTCCAACTAAATTTGACCCAGGTCCATTGCAGGACCTCTAAACGCTGAACAATGGCAAGACCTTTACCAAACCGTTCCCTTAACCCCGACCAGGTAGCCAACAAACCTCCATATAGACCGTGGAGATATGAATGGTGAAAATCTTTTATTTTATATTCAACATAAGCAACTAGTTATTAAAGTCATTAATACAAAACCAAATAAAAAGTGCAAAAGATTAGGAATAAAAAGTATTACACTAAACACTTTGTCTTCACCAAGTGATGTAAGAGACTTAGGCAAACATGGCCTTGATTGTCAAGAACTCTTACGATCAATCTTGGATCCCGAGACGACTCACACACTCTACGATGGACAATGGATGATGGTGGTGGATGATGGTGTTATGGTGGTGGTGGGTGAAGTGTGAGAAAGGTGGTGTGCCAAGGGATGGTTTGAGCTTGAGCCAAGCACTTCTATTTATATGCTGAACAGAAGCTCGGGCACGGCCCCGTGTCCAGTGGGCACGGCCCCGTGTCCACATCCTTCTCTTTCTTCATTTAATGCAGCTTTGTCTTATTAGTTGACCACGCCCCCGTGTCCGCTGAGCACGACCCCGTGTGCAGAAGAATCTTTGTACTATGCAGATTTGCTGGATTGTGCGAATCTTATAGTTGACCACGGCCCCGTGTCCGCTGAGCACGGCCCCGTGGTGGGCAATAGAAGCTTCTACCACTTTGTCTTTTCTGCTGACACTTGGGCACGCCCCCGTGCTGGCTGAGCACGGGGCGTGTTCAGGCTTCTGATCTCTTGTTTTGCTTGGGAAGATGCTGTCGTGGGATCGGGCATGTCACATCTTGTTCCTTTTCTTGTATTTATGTTAGATTTTGATGTCTTTTTGCTTCTTTTGTTAATTTGAGCTCATTTAATCCTGAAAATACAAAAGGAAGACAAAAGCACACTTTTTCCAACATTAGTACTAAAAAATGGTTAGTTTTATGCCTCATTTGATGAAATTTATATGTTACATTTTGAACACATCAAATACCCCCACACTTGAATCTTTGCTTGTCCTCAAGCAAAACTCTTTAATATGTGGCTATTTACACTCTCAAATGGAATGGGTAGAGAAGAAGGTTTTTGGGCTTGTCGTAGAGTGTCGGGATTTCCAAGATTCTTTATTTAATTTAATTTTTATTTATTTACAATCCTATTCGTCATGATTTATTTAAAACTTTTCATAAGAGAAATTACTTATTAGGGCATAACATGCCTTTGTAAAATTCTATTTATATACAAGTTCACATACCTCACGGGGATCACTCAACACTCGGGCGAAAATGTATTTTTGTGGATCACTCGAGAGCGGCATGGAACTTACTCCTACCATAGGCTTGCCAAGCAATCAATCATCCTCCTTTTTAACTTATATACCTTTGTAAATATCAAGAGGACTTTGTGGGTAAAGGGTTAGGCTTGGGTTAAAGGTAGGTGGTTAGTGGTTAGTAGAAAAAGGCGAAAAGCGTAACAAGTGTCGGTTTTCGTGAGACTTTTTATTTTTTTGTAACTTTTATTTTGATGAAGCTATTTATTCAAACAAAGTTATTTTTGATGAACTTGTTTGTTTATTTTCTTTTGCTTCATCATCAACACAAATGTTTTTTTTTTTTTTGAAAAGTTATATGAAGAACCGAACTTGTTACTAAAACAAAGGGGTAAAAATGAAAAAGGTTTAGGTGGGTAAAAGGGTGTTTGGTTTGGGTTATGAAATGAAAAGGTTTAGGCTCAAAGGGGCTAACTAGGGGGATTTTGGGTAGGTGGTAAAAAAAAGAAAAATAATGGTGTAGAAAAAAAAAAGGTAGTCCTAATGCCTCCATCATTTACTTACTCGGGTTTAAGTTGGTAAGGACTGGGAATGTATCGTCATGGCAAGTTCTAGAGTCGTAAGAACCAAGCGGCTATTCACACAAGAAACGAAAATGAGCATTTAGTCAAATGATATGTAAGTGTTTGCTCAATAAAGGCTCAAAACTCACTTTTGTGAGAATGGGTTTTTATGTGATCAAGTATATATAATCAAATTTTAACTAAGCTTGTCATGCCTTTTCATAACTTTCTTATGTTGGTTCTTTTTATCACGACGCTATCGGTTGTAAATTCGAAAAAATATAACCTTTTTAGAACTTGAATTTCCCGAGTTAAACCTAGACAAGTAAAAAAAAATGAAAATTTTTGAAAAAAATTTGGGGTGATTAGCGGTTCCAATAGAGTTTTGTGTAAGGCTTGTATTTAGGACTTGTAAGATTCAAGGTTTTAGCATCCCCCCCACACTTAAATTACACATTGTCCTCAATGTGTCCCAAAAATAAGTTTTTAGGTTGATTGAATGCGTAAAAAGGTGTAAAAAGCAAAAAATTTTGTGTTACTGGGCGCTGAACACGGCCCCGTGTTATCCGGGCACGTCCCCGTGTTCAAGTGCCAGTAACAAAATTAAAACAAGAGAAACAGAAGTCTGGGCACGGGGGCGTGTTGGGTGAACACGGCCCGTGTCCAGTTACCTGAACTGGTTCTTTTTCTGCAGACTCTGCAGCACGGGGCCGTGTTGGGTGGACACGGCCCGTGCCGAGCTTACTGTAAATGAAGAATTTTGTCGGACGGTTCTGTTTTCCTGTATGGAGTGCTGGTTCAAGTTTCCCTTGCATCCTTTGCCATCTCAAATGTGTTTTATTCCTGAAAATTAAAACTAACTAGAAAACAAGAAAATTAATCTAAACTAAGGATAGTTCCGCGGAATGCCTCCGTGGTGCGCCACGTTTATAAGGGTCCTTGGCTAGACCCAAAGCCTGGTCACATATTACCCAAGTGGGATGTATTGCATCCCATGTTACACTGTCGGAGAGCGTCATCCAAGCTTGAGTCTATGACCTTCATGTATTTGATCGGGTCTTCTTCCTCTACTTTCTTTCCACATTCAAACTTCACTTCCTCATCCCCAAACTTCAATGTTAACGTTCCGTCATTCATATCCACCACTGCTTGGGCGGTGGCTAGAAATGGCCTCCCGAGGATGAGAGGGACATTGATGTCTTCTTCCATGTCTAGGATGACAAAGTCGGTTGGAAAAACGAAGTTGTCGACCTTGACCAGCAGATTTTCAGCGATACCTTGTGGAAATTTGACGGACCTGTCGGCGAGTTGTATGCTCATCTTTGTAGGGCTTGTTGTTCCTAGGCTGAGTCGTTTGAACATTGACGTGGGCATGAGGTTAATGCTAGCCCCAAGATCGGCTAATGCATTACGAACGGGGGACTTCCCAATCGAGCAAGGAATTGTGAAGCTCTCGGGATCGATTTTCTTTTGTGGAAGTTTGTTGAGTACTAAAGCGGAGCATTCTTCGCCTAAGTTAACTAATTGCAATGATTCAATTTTCCTTTTGTGAGTGAGGAAATCCCTCATGAATTTTGCATATTTAGGCATTTGGGTTAGGACCTCAATAAAAGGAATATTAACATGCAATTGTTTTAGTAAACTTTCGAACTTTGCGAATTGCTCATCGGTCTTTTGATGATTTAACCTACCGGGGTATGGAATTGGAGGAGTCTTGGTGGGCTCTTGATTTGGTGAAGAAGCCGTTTCTGGTTGAGGTGTAGGTGAAGTCGTATTTTGGTGTTGACTTCCTTCAACTGGTGGTATCGGTGCATCCTCGGGACCCACGGTTCGGTTTCTCAAAGTGATGAGGTGTACTTGCGCCTTTGGGTTGGTTTCGGTATTACTCGGTAACGTGCCTTGTGGTCTCTCGAAGAAATTTTGAGCTAGTTGATTTAATTGTTTTTCAACGTTTTGAATGCTAGCTTGTTGATTTCTAAAATTCGATTCTAGTTGTTGAAATCGATCCGAGTTTTTCTTTTCGGTGTCGGAGATGAGGCGAGATATGGTATCTTCAAGCCTTTCTCTTCCACCTTGTTGTTGAGAGAAATTTTGTGGTTGTTAAAAATTAGTTCGTTGGTTTTGTTGGTTACTACTATTGCCGGGATCTCTCCAACCAAGATTTGGGTGGTTACGCCATCCTTGGTTGTAGGTACCCGTTGGAGGACCCGACGGCCTAGGTCTATTATCAATGTAGTTTACCGTTTCTGCTTGTTCATCTAATTCTTTCATACAACTCCAATTTTCATGTGACCCACCACACCCTTCACAAGCCATAACCGAGGCCGTTTTTGTCATTTCTAACTTTTTGATTTTCGAAGAGAGGGCCTCGATTTGGGCTTGTAAAGAGGTGCTTTCATCAACCTTATGGGCGCCCGGGGCAATAGATTTATTACCTCGGGGAGTGTGCCATTGAAAATTGGTTTGAGCAATTTCCTCAATTTGATTATATATTTCATTTGGGCGACGATTACCTAAAAGTCCCCCGGAGCTTGAATCAAGTGTCTGCCTTGTGTGTGGCAACAACCCATTGTAGAAAGCGGATACTTGTTGCCACACCGCTAGACCGTGATGAGGACACTTTCTTAGAAGCTCCTTGAACCTTTCCCAAGTTTCATATAAGGATTCCCCATCCTCTTGTGAGTATGTATTAATTTCAGTCATTAGTTTAGCCGTTTTAGCAGGAGAGAAATACTTATATAGAAACTTTTGGGCTAGTTCATCCCAGGTGTTTACCGAGCCAACTGGGAGGGTGTTAAGCCAAGCCTTAGCTCGGTCTTTTAGTGAAAATGGAAACATCCTAAGGCGAATGGCGTCGTTTGATGCTCCATTGATCCGAAAAGTATCACATATTTCCAAGAAATTAGTAATATGTAGATGGGGATCCTCGTCCGCAAGCCCATGGAAGGTTGCGGAGTTTTGGAGCATTTGTATCAAATGCGGCCGAAGTTCGAAGTTGTTGGCTTCGACATTCGGTGCATTGATAGCGGCGCCGAGATTGCCTACGGTGGGCCGTAGGTAATCCATGAGGGTACGTTGGTCCGCCATTGGAAGTGGGTCCCCCGAAACTTTCTCTTGATTTTTAGCTTTAAGTCTTTTTCCGAGAAAGCGTTCGGGTTCTTCTAGAGGTTCTTTTATGTCTCCACTAGAACTGGAGCTCATGCACTACGTAGGAGGTTCAAATGTGGCACCTGGGTTCCAAGTCCTGCAATAAAAACAGAAAAGAACGTTGGTCAGAAGGTTCACCATGGCCCCGTGATCAGTGAACACGGCCTGTGGTCAGAGATACAGTAATTGTTTCCCGGATCCCTGTTACTGGGAGTTGGACACGGCCCCGTGTAACTCAGAAAATAAAAACTGCCAGTGACGATGCTGGGCACGGCCCGTGTCCGACCAGGCACGGCCCGTGCTGAGCTCTGAAGAAGCTGAAAAACTAAAAAAAAAATCCTAAAAAAAATGAAAAATAAGAAAAACGAATAGGCCGTTGATTCCTAACTTTCTTAAAATCCTTGTGTCCCCGGCAACGGTGCCAAAAAACTTGATGCGTGTGAAGTGTTATATATTTTAGGTGTATATTTTAAGCCCCTTTAACACTTATTTTTAGCCAAGTTTTAAATTTATAAAACACGATATTTCACTAACACTAAACACACATATGGGCAAGTGCACCCATCGTGAGCGTAGTATAGTGTTGGTAAGATACCGAGGTCGTCCAAGGACACAAGAGCTTTTAGTACCGGATTATCCTCAACGTCTAATCAAAATAAAAAGTTTAGAAAAATGTTTTAAACTAAGAAAAGTAAAAACTAACTAAAATGCTGAAAATAAAGATAAAAATAAAAACAGATAGACAAGATGAATCACTTGATTCCGACTCGTATCTAGTGTAACCTTTGATTATTTCCGTACTTTTGCACATAATTAAGAGATTATCTTAGTTATTGTAGTAGGCCCCTCTTTTGAAGGTGACGTTACCCTCACCCCAGTAGTTTGAGTCAGTAAGGATACAATCCTAAAAGGGTGGATTATTGGAAGATAATTAATTAAGTTATTAGTGCAATATTGTGGTAGGCCCCTCTTTTGGAGGTGACGTTACCCTCGACTAAGTAGTCTGAGTCAGCAGGGATACAGTCCTAAGTAGCCGGGTTATAGTATTAATAGTAGTTAACTTATGAGGGGATCAAAGAGTTTGGACCCCCGCCATCCAATACCGTTAAGTATTGAAGGAGGTCCTACTAAATTTGACCCAGGTCCATTGCAGGACCTCTAAACGCTGAACAATGGCAAGACCTTTACCAAATCATTCCCTTAACCCCGGACCAGGTAGCCAACATACCTCCATATAGACCGTGGAGATATGAATGGTGAAAATCTTTTATTTTATATAGGCAGTAAAATAATGCCAAGACACCACGGACAAACGATAAGGAAAGATCACCTTCAACATAAGCAACTAGTTATTAAAGTCATTAATACAAAACCAAATAAAAAGTGCAAAAGATTAGAAATAAAAAGTATTACACTAAACACTTTGTCTTCACCAAGTGATGTAAGAGACTTAGGCAAACATGGCCTTGATTGTCAAGAACTCTTACGATCAATCTTGGATCCCGAGACGACTCACACACTCTACGATGGACAATGGATGATGGTGGTGGATGATGGTGTTATGGTGGTGGTGGGTGAAGTGTGAGAGAGGTGGTGTGCCAAGGGATGGTTTGAGCTTGAGCCAAGCACTTCTATTTATAGGCTGAACAGAAGCTCGGGCACGGCCCCGTGTCCAGTGGGCACGGCCCCGTGTCCACATCCTTCTCTTTCTTCATTTAATGCAGCTTTGTCTTTTTAGTTGACCACGCCCCCGTGTCCGCTGAGCATGACCCCGTGTGCAGAAGAATCTTTGTACTATGCAGATTTGCTGGATTGTGCGAATCTTATAGTTGACCACGGCCCCGTGTCCGCTGAGCACGGCCCCGTGGTGGGCAATAGAAGCTTCTACCACTTTGTCTTTTCTGCTGACACTTGGGCACGCCCCCGTGCTGGCTGAGCACGGGGCGTGTTCAGGCTTCTGATCTCTTGTTTTGCTTGGGAAGATGCTGTCGTGGGGTCGGGCATGTCACATCTTGTTCCTTTTCTTGTATTTATGTTAGATTTTGATGTCTTTTTGCTTATTTTGTTAATTTGAGCTCATTTAATCCTGAAAATACAAAGGAAGACAAAAGCACACTTTTTCCAACATTAGTACTAAAAAAGGGTTAGTTTTATGCCTCATTTGATGAAATTTATATGTTACATTTTGAACACATCAATTTTCTTAAAGACTGATTTGACAGGTACCTCTCGAAATAGGCTGGAGCTATAGGGTGTCTATAAAGGATCTTGCAAATCCATAAGATGCCTGCAGTCTGTCATTTTGTTTCTTTGTATTATTTATGATCCGCCTGTGGATCTTATTACATTCCAGTCTGTATATTCATAAACTCGAACACTCAGACAATATGGTTTGTAATAGTTTATTCACCAAGCCTTCCGCTGTGCTATTATATTGTGTGTATTGACTATGATGATATCAACTACGTCACGATACTCCCCGCCGGGCCCACCAGTTATATGTGGAAATATTGGGGTGTGACAGTAACATTGCTACATCTGATTAGAAACTCGTGCCAAAATCACCTTTTTCTTCTTTTCATCGCCTTTCTCTGATGTCCATGCAAAAAGCGATACCATGCTTTGATTTCTGGGTGGTCATCAATTGTTTAAAAATAAAGGTAGCAAAACAGAGCTGGTAGAAACAGGTTTGCATCAAGCTTTCTATAAAGCATGATAAAACAGTAAAACTTCCTTTTGGTGGGATATTTTTAACATAACCCTTAAAAGGATCTCTTAAACCCATGCAAAATAGTAGTTGCTATTATAAAATGATAAACTCTTGAAATATAACACACACACACACTAAACAAAGCTGGGTAGTCTATTTACCTCTATGACCATATTAGCATTAAGATTTTCAATCTTTTCATATCGATTACTTCCAGAATTCCTTCAAACAGTTATTCCAGTAAATTCATTGTTCTTGTTTGCACAATAACAACCATGTAAAATAACAGAGTTAGTATTATACTTACCCATTAATCCCAACTAAAGATGAGTGCAAAGACAAATCAGCATGAACAGCCCCCCATCCTAGAACGGCCAATGCCAAGTACTTTACATTTGACAAATTGTCCTTCGTGATGCAGCTTCCTCATGCTGACTCAAAAATTATATAGATTATTACCCAGGATGAATGCTGATAAAGGAATTAGAATTAGAAAGTTAGTTGTGGGTGAATTATACCAAAAAAACAGTGTTAAAGAAAATTGATAAAAGCCCATACCTGCATTTTAAAAGAATCTGCTGTTGTTGGCGTTCTTTGATCCTCGCTTGCATCCTCCAGGCTCCATCACAATATTCTTGAAGCAATTAAGCGTCAATTGCTAGAAAAACTACCATTATTCGGTACAATTCAGTCGTAAACGTAGTTGACCAAAACCTATAAGACAATTGGCATGTAAACACCCCAATAATTAGCTAAGAGCAATGAAGATGACTGAATATTTCCAAGGATTCAAATTATATAAGAACGAAAAACGCGAATTGTGGGTTGTAGATCAGATAACCGACAATAGAACTTGATGTCAGACATACACTATTATACCTATCAATGTGATCGCGGACATCTTGTGAATCCTCCATAGAAATGTCAAGATTTCACTGCTAAAATCAATATTAGTTAAGAAAAAACACAAGACCGTAAGTTATAAGAGTTTGAATATATACTAAAAATTAGAGCACTGTGAAACAAACCTCGAAGCTTGGTTGTTTGGTTAGGTTTCCTCTCTGCGTTGAATTGATGCCTTTATAGGTAGGGATGGCAAAAAAGCCCAAGCCCGACGGGTATACCCGAAACCCGAAACATACGGGCCGGGTATACCCGAAGCCCAATGGGTATGGGCCGGGTATGGGCTTAAAAATAGAAAAAATCCGGGTATGGGTACGGGTATGGGATTTAGTGATACCCGCCAGATACCCGGCCCATTTACCCGAATAATACCCGAAAGTATCATAGTATATATTTTCATATATATAAACTTAGTACATGTACTTATTACCTTCTCTATAGTCATATGTGGATATGTATATGGCAAGTGTTTATTGAACATATAACTTATTTTTGAGCATGTATATTAGATATGGAAGCTATCACCCTTTATTATGGGATGTTTTATGCAATTAGGTGGTTCTGATACAATTACTTAATTAAGTAATCATTTTAATTTAGTTTAGTATATGTGGTCTAAATATGATATGTAAGTTGTTAATCATATTTTCATTTGTTATCGTCATTAAAATAGTAAATTAGACAAACATCAAAATAAAAAATTGCAAATTTGTCCCAACGGGTATCTTTAAGAAATTAACGGGTATACCCGATACCCGCGGGTATGCCCGATACCCGCGGGTATGCCCTATACCCGACGGGTAATTACCCGAAAAATACCCGGCGGGTAACGGGCCGGGTATGGGACAAACAATTACAACCGGGTACGGGCCTGGGATTACCAATACCCGGCCCAAGCCCGACCCATTGCCATTCCTATTTATAGGGGTGGAACCCTAGATCAGTTAAATCAACCCCTGCTCACTCTGTCAATTGTAGGAGGCATCTACTCTCTTGCCTTTTTTATTTGGAGATGAGACCCATAGATTTTTGGGTGGGTAAGAAGCACAAATCGACGGGCCTGCAATTACAAGAGCATGGGGGAACCGAAAATTAACCTGAGAGGGAGGATGAGCAACCGAAAACCCAAGATCGCTAGCGATGGAGAGGGCATCAAGCATACCGCCGAATGAGGTGATGCCAATTGTCGATTGAATAGAGGTCCCTTGAACAACAGCAAAGCATGAGCGAGAGAGAGGAAAGTCAGTAACTGAATTTGGAAGACAGGGTGAGTTATATGGGTGAAAAGAAACTGACGGAACCCTATAATCAAGGGGAAGTTATCAGGGACGTGGGGAAGAGGTGGAGGAACCGTAAAACTGCATAGAACTGCCACAATAGCAGTTAAAATGTGAGTTTAAATGGTCAGGATTTGATTTCCGCAAGATCCAATGGTAGAGATTAATTTGAAAGGTAGTTAGACTTAATGGGAACCATATATATATATAATTCAAGAGGAATCGATTAACTAATAGTATGTTGAATTTAGAAAATACTATACTTTTTGTTTTTCTTTTAGGGTTATTGGATTTTAATAATCCTAAGTTTCACCTGTTGGCCGATAATAATCCCAAATTTAAAAATTCCCTCCAATAATCCCAACTTGTAAAAGTTTGGCCGCCATTGATCCTTTTCTAACATAGGTGCACTTAAACCAATTAAGGAGTCTCTAGGTGTAATTGAATCTATTGAGGAGACCAAATTCTTATATGTTTGAAAAGGATCAATGGCGGCCAAACTTTTACAAGTTGAGATTATTGGAGGGAATTTTTAAAGTTGGGATTATTATGAAACTTAGGATTATTAAAATTCAATAACCCTTTCTTTTATCACATAAGTCACTTCACACTGTTTTGCATATAAAAACAACTAGGGGTTTGCCCCGCCTGCGTTGCAGGGCACTAAGTCGAAAATTTCTCTATTATAACATGTACGTCAGTGTTTTGGTTACCTGTACATATTACTTATAACACGATCTCAAAAAAATTACATTGAGTCAACCAAATAAATTAAAACACTATCATACTTTTGTTTAAGAAAAACAAAAACGATAGAAAAACTTCAATTTTAAACTGGGGGCAAAATTGTAATTTTTCAGGATAAATGAGCGTGAGCCAGGAAGTCGCATGGCACGAATAAAAATTACACCGAGTAAAACAATTAAAATAAAGCACTACCACGATTTTCTCAAAAAAAAAAAAAACTAAAACGATGACATGACTGTAATTTTACACTGGGGACAAAATCCTAATTTGACTGGGAAAGCAAAGAAAAATGATGCAAAAAATATAAATTTAAATTGAGGGCCAAATCGTAATTTGGCTGGGAGGAAAAAAACAAAAAATGATGGCAAAACTGTAAATTTAGACGGGTCAAAATCGTAATTTTTAACCGAGAGCAAAATTGTAATTTTTAGTTGGGGGCAAAAGCATAATTTTATTTTGAACTGGGGTAAAAACGTAATTTTGAACCGATGGCAAAATCATAATTTTAAAGCGGGGATAAAATCGTAAATTGGTTGGGCCAATGGAGGGTTCCATCTTGTGTCTGTAGTTATACACTGGGGGCAAAATCGTAATTTGACTGAAAAAGCAAACAAAAACGATGAGGGCAAAATTGTAATTTAGCTGGGAGGAAGAAAACGAAACTAATAGCGAAACTGTAAATTTAAACGGGGAAAAATCGTAATTTTGAACCGAGGGCAAAATTGTAATTTTTCACCGGGGGCAAAAGCATAATTTTATTTTAAATTGGTGGTAAAGACGTAATTTTAAACTGATGGCAAAATCTTAGTTTTAAAGCGGGAAAAAATCGTAAATTGGTTTGGCTCAAAAAGGCAAAAAAGGCAAAAAAAAAAGTCAAAAAGAAAAAAATAATAATAAACCACTATTCACGGAAGTTGTAAAATGTTATAGAGTTAATATACTTTTTATTTTTTTCTTATAAAAGTCACTCAACATTTTTTTTACATATAAAAGTCACTCCACATGTCAATTTAGAAAACAAAAAATTGTGACTTTTTTGTATTAAATAACTTAGAATAAAGTTTTTATTTGATAAATTCGATCTTTGCACCAAATGTTACAAAACCATTGCATGTAAGTGACGTCAACTTTTATTTACTATATTCGACTTTTTAACTCATAGCCAAATAAGGTGTAAATGATTTAAAAGAGAATACACTTATAGATAATAATTAAATTTAAAACTTTTAAATTCAGAAAATAGTGATTATTGTAAAAACCATAGTTAGTTATATCGATATGTTTGATTTAAGAAGGCCGAAATAAATTAATATCATCTTCAAATTTAGGAATTCTTGAGATGGTCTAACAAAATAATTTACAACTGTTGTAAGAAACTAAAGAATGTTAACATGGAATTTGAAACTTGGTGTGTGTTTTCGAACATGTTCTTTTGTGCCATCCGTAGCTTATATATTCTTTATTTTTATAAAAAGTTTGAAAATGATAAAATTGTTGAGTGACTTTGTTAAAAAAAAAAAACCCCGAAAATATAGTGTTTTTTATGTTTAAAAAATCGTTGAGTGACTTTTGCGAGAAAAAAGATAGGTATAGTATTTTTTTTATGTGCAGAAAATTGTGAAATGACTTTAGTATTTTTTTTGGGTAATTTTCCTTTAAATATAAATAAAGAGACGTTTATATAATAACTTAGTTTAATTATTATTTTATACATTAAGGGCATGTTTGGCTAAACTTTTCCAACCCAACTTATAACTTATTGACTTAATCAAAAAGCTAAAAAGGAGTAGTAGTGTTTGACAAACATAAAAGTCTTTTTCAAAATGACTTTTTGAAAATGAGAAAAAGTAATTAAAAAGTCATTTTTGAGAAGTTAGTGTCTTGTGACTTTTTGATCAGCTTATAACTTTTCAAAGACCAAATTACCAGATTAGCCTTGATTTAACACTCCTTATATTTGTTGATTTATGAAAGGATGTCCCTTTTAGTCATTTTACATCAATAAGCTAAGCCAAACACTGTTTTAAAAAACAACTTATTGACTTATTGACTTTTCTTACCTCATAAGCTAATCCAAACACTTTTTAAAAAACTCATTTTCAAAAAGTCATAAGTCAATAAGTTGTTTTCACAAAAGTCTTTTTTAGGTAAAATAAGCTTAGCCAAACATGCCCTAAACATATCCAACTTAGGGGGTGTTTGGCCTAGCTTTTATTTTTTTGGCTTATGCTTATATTTTAAAGTAGCTTATAGTTTATTTTCTATCATTTGATAAGCTTTTTCAAATAAGCTAAAAAACCAACTTCAAATAAGCTTCTTCAAATTAGCTTATATAAGATAATAAACATAAGCTTAAAAAGTTAACCCAAACACCAAGTAAAGCTTATTTTGTAAGCCTGGAGAGTATGGGGGCCGGCCCTGCCCCGGCGCCGGACCCCCACACCGCCCCCTATGCCTCGTCCTGTTTTCCCTGTCCTCCAGCCGACGCCTAAGCCGGGCCACCTCCTTCACACACATACCTATACATACATATATATATATATATATACATACACATACAGGGGAAGGTTAAAATGAGAACCACCTCGATTTGTAAGAACCAGCGAGAACCACCCCCGCGGGTGGCCGTTGACCACGAAATTTTTTTTACAACTAGATGTGTATATTTTAACACCCTACGTAAAGTTTGGGTTTAAACGGCGCGCCCGAGGGGGTAGTTTTTTACGCCCAAAGTTTGGGTTTTTTTAATTTCTTTTAATTTTTCTTTTTTTTTTAACCAAACTTTGGGCGTAAAAAACTACCCCCTCGGGCGCGCCGTTTGAACCCAAACTTTGCGTAGGGTGTTAAAATATACACATCTAGTTGTAAAAAAAAAATCGTAGTCAACGCCCCCCCCGCGGGGGTGGTTCTCGCTGGTTCTTACAACTCGAGGTGGTTCTCATTTTAACTTATTCCCATACATATATATATATATATAGGGTTAGGATCGTGTGAGAAGCACTAGGCTAATTGAGAAACTTGAGAAACATTCTGGACCACACATTTTCCTTAAGCTTTTCGTACTATACACATATGTATAGTTTAAAATTGACGATATACACATGTGTATAATTCAATATTTGACAATATACATATATGTATATAGTTGATTTTAAACTATACATATGTGTATATTACGAAAAACTTAGGGAAATGTGTGGTCGAGAATGCTTCTCAAGTTTCTCAAATAGGGGTGGACTTCTCTTAGGATCCCTACCATATATATATATATATATATATATATATATATATATATATATATATATATATATATATATATAGGGAGGGGCTCATGCGAGAACCACCCTTATTGTGAGAACCTTGAGAACCAATGTGTACACAACCTAAAATAGCTAAAAAAACCTAAAAAAAACCCTAAAAAAACCTAACCCCCACCCCCCCCCCCCCACCCAAAAACCTAAACCCCCCACCCCCCCCCCCCCCCAAAAAAAAAACCTAACCCCCCCCCCCTCCAAGCTAAAAAAAAACCTAAAAAAAACCTAACCCCACCCCCCCCCCCCCCAAAAAAAAACCTAAACCCCCCCCCCACCCCCCCAAGCTAAAATGCTAAAAACTAAACCCCCCAAAAACCTAAAAAAAAGCTAAAAAAAATCTAAAAAAATCAAAAAAAAATCCAAAATTTTTTTTTTGATTTTTTAGGTTAAAATCGCTACTTTTAGAAGCAAAAAAAAAAAATTTTAAAAAAAAAAAAAATTAAAAAAAAAAATTTTTTTTTTGGGTGCGAAAAGTAGCGATTTTAACCTAAAAATATTAAAAAAATCAAAAAAAAAATTTTTGTGTGATTTTTAGCTATTTTTAAGCATTTTTGGTGTGTTCACATTGGTTCTCGCGGTTCTCGCAATAAGAGGTGGTTCTCGCATGATCTTCTCCCTATATATATATATATATATATATATATATATATATAGGGAGGTGCTCATGCGAGAACTCCATTTATTGCGAGAACCGCGAGAACTAATGTGAACACAACCTAAAATAGCTAAAAAAAACCTAACCCCCACCCTCCCCCCCAAAAAAAAAAAAACCTAACCCCCCAAGCTAAAAGCTAAATGCTAAAAACTAAAACCCCCAAAAAAACCTAACCCCCCCCCCCCCCCCCACCAAAAAAAAAAAAAACCTAAACCCCCCTCCCCCACCCCCCCAAAATCCTAAACCCCCCCACCCCCACCCCCTAAGCTAAAATGCTAAAAACTAAACCCCAAAAAAACCTAAAAAAATTTAAAAAAATAAAAAAAAAAATCTAAACATTTTTTTTAATATTTTTTATGCTCAAATCGCTACTTTTAGTGGCAAAAAAAATTAATTTTTATTTTTATTTTTTTTTGCTTCGAAAAGTAGCGATTTTTATATAAAAAATATTAAAAAAAATTGTGTGATTTTTAGCTATTTTTAGGCATTTTTGGTTGTGTTCACATTGGTTCTCGCAGTTCTCACAATAAAAGGTGGTTCTCGCATGATCTTCTCCCTATATATATATATAGCTCCATCCTTCACCCCGTTGGTCCATCCCCTTTAGGTTCATCCTCACTCCCGGTAACGTGGCGAATAACGTAACGGCCCATCCTCTTGAGGATGAGCCTCACCATACCTTCTAGTATAAAAAAAAAAAAAAAAAAGCTAAAAAAAAGCCATAAGCTTTGATAAAAAAAGCTAGGCCAAACACCCCCCCTTAAACAAACATGAAAACTATTCGTTCTAACGTCACGCTCTGATGCATCGAGTTTTCCGCCGGCGACAAATTCGAACTTCAAATTCATAATTTGTCGATACAATCCAGGATTCCAATCGGAAATTCTTAATTCTAGTATAAAAAAAAAAAAAAAAAAAGCTAAAAAAAGCCATAAGCTTTGATAAAAAAAGCTAGGCCAAACACCCCCTTAAACAAACATGAAAACTATTCGTTCTAACGTCACGCTCTGATGCATCGAGTTTTCCGCCGGCGACAAATTCGAACTTCAAATTCATAATTTGTCGATACAATCCAGGATTCCAATCGGAAATTCTTAAGCAATGTATGCACAAAGTAACACTTCCAATTTCAAATTATAATTTCTACATTTCTGTTAACATTTCATTCATATTTATAAACAACAATGTATGCACAAACACTTCCAATTTCAAATTATAATACCAATCCTACAAAACCCTCATCTTACTTCCACTCTCTAAACCCTAACCCTAACCCACCTCCAATCCATTTTACTAAAAACTTTCATTCCGTTTTCAAATTCAAACAAGGGTTTTGCAATTCAACTAAAAGGGTATCTGAATCACCCAACAATTCAACGAAACATGTGGTATCAGCTGGGATTGGAATGGAAGGGTTACAGGGGAAAGATGATGATGATAAGAAAGATGATGGGTTTTATATAAGAAGGTGTGTGGAGCTTGCTAAAAAGGCTATTGGGTGTACTAGTCCTAATCCTATGGTGGGTTGTGTCATTGTTAAAGATGGGGTAATTGTTGGTGAAGGGTTTCATCCCAAAGCTGGTCAACCTCATGCTGAGGTACTTAATTTCGATGCCGGATCTTGAACTTTTAAACAGCGGACCGAAAAAGAAAAAAAATAGGGGGCGGACTCGATGCATATAATTTTTTGGTATAATTTACACTTCGAAGTCGAAAAACAGGGGGGGGGGATATGTTGCTACATTTCATATTCAAGTTGAACACTTTATAAAGTTTGTTTTTTTAACATCAAATAACCAGATTTTGTTAGCTTTTGGATAGCTACATCGAATTATAAAGAGAAAATTAAGGCTGATAAATTTGGTGCTATAACTGTTTCTGATGGCTAGTTAGCTACATTGAATTGTAAAGGGTCAAATCTGTGTTTTTTAGATTTAGTTTTGTTGTGGTAATCTATGGTATTATATGAAGTTTAATGTAGTTGTCTAATTTTCTTGTAATTACATTAGAATGTTTATCAGTAGTGAAGTTAGTTATTAGTTAGTTTGACCTCCTTAGTCAAAGCACACTTTTTTTTCCTTTGTAAATTGGAAAAGTTGCTTTCTTTTGCAATGTAGTTGTGATTTTATAAAGAGGAAAGCCGGGGTTTCGTGATAGAAAATGAACCCACTATCACATATAGATAACAACCGAATGAAAGCTTCTATTTGGCTAAAGTTCGGATCATATAAGGTCAAAGAGATCATAATTTGTGAACACTATGAACTACAAGCTTTTACCAAAACCCATTTACTTGAGTTTGGATTATTAGTATATGTAAGTTCAAAACAATCATTTAAAGAGCGAATCTTGATTGGATTACCTACCTTGATAGGTTAACAAACTAGAAAGTAGAAACACAGTATTTTTAGAATCTTTAGTCAAAATGTATATGTACATGGTTTGAATTGTATTTTGGAGTTTAAATTTCATGCTCAAATTATACTTTCTTTTGCAGGTTTTTGCTTTGAGAGATGCTGGGGAATTCGCAGAGAATGCAACTGCATATGTGAGCTTAGAACCATGTAATCACTTTGGAAGAACTCCTCCATGTTCCGAAGCATTAATAAAAGCAAAAGTCAAAAGAGTGGTGGTGGGAATGGTTGATCCAAACCCGATTGTAGCATTAAAGGGTGTTGCCAAACTAAGAGATGCAGGAATTGATGTTACCGTCGGTGTTGAAGAAGAAATGTGCAAGAAACTTAACGAGGCATGGATACATCAAATGCAAACTGGGAATCTCTTTGTTACTTTAAGGTAAGCTTTATGTTGTCTTTTAAGGTTATCGACTGATTTTCAGTTTTAAAACTGGTATGAGTTTTGGATCTATATTTTGAAGCTAGCAATGCAGGTTACCAGTTGTGTGTGTGTGTGTTTGGGGGGGGGGGGGGGGGGGGGGGGGGGGGGGGGGGGAGGGGATGTGACAGTTTGGGCCCGTTTTTTTACGAATGAATCGATGCTTGTTAGTTTTATTGCATAAAACCTCCTAAATCATATTATTCTTAGATTATTATTGAAAAAATAACTTTTTTTACTTAAATTTGACACACCTAACTATTTATAGAAAGAGTAAAATGTCATTTTCATCCCTGAGGTTTGGCTAGTTTTGCGACTTTCGTCTAAAGGTTTGTTTTTTCGCATCTAGGTCCAAAAGGTTTGAAGTTTTACCGGGCCCACCCACTTTCCGCCTCTTAGTTAAGACTAGAATTGTTATGTAAATATTGGATTCTTGTTATAATGTATCTTGAAAACTACAGATATACCCTCACTATCGATGGTGTCTTCTCAGATGATCTTGGGGAAGAATCCATGGACGCTGGTGGATACTACTCAAAGTTATTACAAGAACACGATGCAGTTATACTTTCTTCAAAATCATTAGCTAAACATCCACTTCCTGAATCAAAAGAACCAAAATCCAACCAACCGCTTTATGTAATAATTGCAAAAGATTCAAGTCCTGTGATCCAGATTCCCAAACATACCCATGAAGAGTCGGCTCCTAAACTCATCATATTCACAGACCAAGAAACTGTTGTGGGATCTGAACAGGGGCATTGAAACACTTGTTCTGGATCAAATGAAGTTAGCGACAATATTGGAGAATTTAAAAGGTCGAGGACTGTGCAGTGTATTGTTGGATATAAGAGGGGGGGTATGGTGACTTTGATGAGATCTTGAAGGGGGTTGAAGGAAAGTTGTTGCAGAAGTTGGTGATGGAAGTCTTGGCTGTCTTGCCAGTTTGGAATGAAGGCAAAGAAAATGATACAGCCCATGAGGCAATAAAGATTAGCCACAAAGCAGTTTTGAAGAACTTTACTAAAAGAGATGGTATAAATATATTAATCGAGGCCTACTTCTAAACGAAGCGATCTCCTTACTCTTAATGAGTAACTCGATTACTAGATTCATAATTCACTGGATAACGATGGTCTTTTTGTATAATGTAAGTGATGGGTGTGCGAATTTGAAGAATGCTGTTAATTACAAAGGTTATTACTCATTGATTTGATCAAAGAATATATGTGTTTGCCTTCTTGTTGAAATGTGTCTGGCTTCTGTAGACATCATCATCATCATCATACTCAGTAAATCCCACCAATAGCAAAGAAGCTAAGATAGGGTCTAAGAAGGGTAGATCTAGACAGCCTTACCTCTACCCCGTAAGAATAGAGAGGCTGCTTCCAGTGAGACCCCCCGACTCGATTGTAGGAATAGAGAGGCTGCTTCCAGTGAGACCCCCCGTAGGAATCAAGTCTTGGACCTAAGACACATAACACTCAAACAATCGGGACAGAGACTGATTGGTGCATGTACCCCTGTGTCTTTCAGCTATCAACGTCACCACATGATGCATGATTAACCATCCGCCGTTTTTAACGTTATTTTCACGAAATTAGTAAAATAACGTTAAAGTTAGTACCATTTCATTTTTGCCCCTCGAGCGCCCACACATATATACATTATATGTGCACACCGCAAGCGGGACATTCTGTCTTCTATAGACAAATATACACATATTACCATCGAAGTTATTTTTTGAATATTATTCATTGTATGAGATTAATCAGAAGTTTATGTTAGGCCAAGTAGTTTGATTACCTCCTGTAGGGTGCCAATTTGATGATCATTTTCTAAAAGCCTGATCCTACTTTTTTGCATCAAGCATTTCTTTAATCCTTTTGTCACTTGTTAGGCTTACATAGTGTGGTTTTACTAGAGGGTGCTAGTTAAAATTCCACGTGAATGTCACGTAGGGGGTGGGCCTTTATCTATCTAAACCCTTAACTAGCATGGTGTGGTTTAAAGTTCCTCTCAGTTGTTTCGAATCATTGCTTTTAATTTAATGTAAATGTAAATTTAATCTTAACATATCCCTTTATTTTAAAATAATAATTTTAAAAAACAATATAATAAATAATAATTTAAAAATTATATATTAATTAAATTTCCCAAAGGCTATATTCCAGTGGTTATAAAATTCACTGTCTTCTAACCCATGATTGTATTTTTTGATTCATTTCGTAAACTGTATGTGGTTCAAATCTGCAACAGTCCTTGGTGTCAGTTGATCTAACTGAAGCTCAGACGGAATATGTTGTATACACTATGAAGCACACATACTTGACAAGCATGTTGTGTTCCAAAATACCAATACAACTGTACAAATACGATACTGAAGTAGTTACTAGAAAATGTAAAGGTTGATTTAGAGAAAGTTGCTTTTTAAGTACATCATATGTTTAATGAATTAAAAAAATAAAAAATTAATCTCTCGTCTTTATCATGGATGTCTGTTTTTAGGTCATTGTTGTAGATGCTTTGTGCGTAGAATTTGTTAAGGTGGCTACAAAGCCATTGAAAGCCCTACCTCAATTGTTGGCATACTTTCTGTTAAAAAACTATGGTATGATGATGAATCAACAACAAACAACAAGAATGAACACGAATATAGCGACAAAAACAGGTGTCAAAACTCTTATTAACCCAAACCAGAAAACTTTGCCCCCCAAATACCCAAAGATCTTACAAAAGTAAGATCTAAACAAAGGAAACGATACAACCAGTCTTGATGATCATCAACTGATGATCATCTATACCAACAATCAACCAACAATCTCTCTAACAGGTGAGAGATATGAAGACAAACAGAGAAGCAGCCAATTGCCACAAACCCTAACACAATTACAAAGAAGTGAAAATGTACAAACAATGAGAGAGAATAATGGATGCTTCCGGAACCCAGATATTTATATCAGGATCTACAAAAGTTGCACTCCAGTCCAAATGTTTCCTCAGAGATGATCTCAACCCCTTAAATGTTACATAACACCCCCTGAACTTCAACAATATACAAACAATCAAGTGAACGGTTATAACAATAAAACACAATAACGAACAGGCCCAAACCACATTAGAGCCCAGAACCATTTGAATGAAAAGTCCGGTTATACTTTTCAACATCCCCCCTTCATTCAAATGGTTTAAACAAGTCTATCATACTTAGCTGTTTGCAAAATGCATTATGCTGAGTAATACTCAACCCTTTGGTAAAAAGGTCTGCAAGTTGATCCTCTGTATCAACCTTTTTCGTAACTATAAACCCATTAGACACTTTTTCCCTTAAAAAAATATAAATCAATTTCAAAATGCTTAGTGCGTTCATGAAATACCGGATTTGCAGCTATAGATATAGCCGCACTGCTGTCACAAGACAGCTGAATAGGCAATTTGCAACTAACATTCAGCTCATTAAGTACATTCACAATCCAGACAAGTTCACAGGTGGCTGGGCACATAGCTCTATACTCAGCCTCTCCTGTTGATCTAGAAACAACAGACTGTTTCTTGCTTTTCCATGATACAAGATTATCACCCAAAAATATGCAAAAACCAGTAACCGACTTCCTAGTATCTACGCAGTTAGCCCAATCGGAATCAGCAAAACATGACAGTTCAAAACTATTACTTTTCTTAAACAATAAACCTTTTCCTGGACTAAATTTGAGATATCTTAGCAACCTTAAAGCAATTTTAAGATGAGCAGACAATGGTTTATGCATAAATTGGCTCAAATATTGTACAGCATAACTTATATCAGGACGAGTCAAAGACAAATAAATCAACTTACCAATCAACTTTTGATAATTTGTAATATTAACTAACTCTTCCTGTTCACTAACACTTTTCTTATTGACAATATGACTCAACTCAATTGGTGTACCTACAGGTTTACACCCAAGGTACCCAAACTCAGCCAATAACTCCAAACAATACTTTCGTTGATTCAAACATACACCAGATTTATCATACACAACTTTTAACCCAAGAAAGTATTTTAGAACACCTAAGTCTTTGATCTGAAAACTGTTGCTTAACAAACTTTTAACCCTTTTAATTTCTGTATCACTATTACCAGTTATTATTATATCATCGACATATACAAGTAACACAACGAATACAGAAGGTTTACACATAACATATAAAGAGTGATCACATGAACTTTGAACAAATCCAACATTAACTAATACATCAGTTAGTTTCTCATTCCATTTTCTAGGGGCTTGCTTTAGCCCATACAAAGATTTAACCAGCTTGCACACTTTAGACTCACTTTTATCATAATAACCTTTAGGTAAGGTCATATAAACATCTTCAGTAATTGAACCATATAAAAAAGCATTGTTAATGTCTAACTGGTATAACGTCCAATCATTTTGAACTGCTAAACTTAAAACACACCTAATTGTGACCATTTTCACAACCGGCGAAAAGGTTTCACCAAAGTCAAGTCCTTCCCTTTGATTGTACCCCTTCGCCACCAGCCTAGTTTTATAACGTTCAATTTCACCATTTGCCTTATATTTTATTTTATAAACCCATTTGCAGCCTATAGGTTTTCTTCCCTTAGGCAACTCAACAAGTTCCCATGTTTGATTTCGTAATAAAGCTTCCATTTCAAGATTCATAGCTTCGACCCACTTGGAGTCTTTTGAAGCTTCACCATAACTACTAGGTTCAGTAGACTTACTTAAACAACTAATGAAACTAGTATTTTCAGCAGACAAACAAGAATAATTCAGTACTTTATTAAGATCATATTTCACAGAACAATTAAGCACAAAATCTTGAAATTTTTTAGGAACAGAAACACTCCTAGAAGATCTTCTTAGACCTACTTGGGTCCCCTCAGATGGGTTAATCTCATATAATGACACATCAGTGTCCTCTGCCTCGCCTAACTCCACTCTATCACTACTATCTACACTAGAATCAAAACCATGACCCAAGTCTGTTTGTCCAGGAGTGGCAGATGCAGAGGGAGCTGGCTGCTGATCATCACTGACTGTATCATGAGATTCAGTAGCACCCTCTTCATCATTGGGGAATTGAAGAAACTTCAGGTGTATTTGTCTCATATATATCAAAAAAGTTTAACAGATTTAAACTCTTATCATGCACAACTTTATCATTAACTTGTTTTGATTTAAAAGGATAAACATGTTCATAAAATTTAACATCCCTTGAATAAAAAACCTTCTTTTCATCCAAACTCCACAGTTTATATCCTTTTTTTACATTTGAATAACCTATCAAAACACACTTATCAGCATGATAAGCAAATTTATCTGGTTCATTTAATATAGTACTAAAACAAAGACACCCAAAATTTCTAAGATGTGACAAAGAGGGTTTAAAACTAAACATGAGCTCATAAGGAATTTTTCCATTTAACACAGAAGATGGCAGCCTGTTGATAATATAAACAGCAGTTAGCACACAATCACTCCAAAATCTCAGTGGCAGGCCACTCTGAAACATCAAAGTTCTAGCTGTATTTAAAAGATGTCTGTGTTTCCGTTCAACTACCCCATTTTGTTGTGGGGTATATGAACAAGAAGTTTGATGTATAATACCCTTTTGTTTACAAAACATAGACATTTGACTATTTATAAACTCAGTCCCATTATCACTCCTAAACATTTTAACTTTTCTTTTAAATTGAGTTAAAATAAGTTCATAAAAAGTTTTTAGATTTTCAAAAACCTCCATTTTATTTTTAAGCAAATAACACCACACAGATCTTGTAAAATCATCAACAACAGTTAAGAAATACCTATATCCTTCATAACTAGATATTTTGTAAGGACCCCATAAGTCTAAGTGAACTAGATCACCTAATTCTTTAGACTTATGATCACTCAAAGGAAATGGGACTCTAACTTGCTTAGACCTATGACAAACATCACAAGGACCATGTTCAATTGATTTAACATTCAAATCATCTTTTAAAATAGCCAAAACTTGATCTGAAGGGTGACCTAACCTACTGTGCCACAAATTTGATCTAACAACACTATTAAAACACATATTCACAGTATTACCATTTTTACCTATAAAATATAACCCATTTTCCTGTTTACCAATCACCAGGATTTTCTTTGATTTCAAATCCTGTAACATGCAATTACTTTCATTAAACAACACAGCTATTTTATTATCTTTTGCTAACTTATGAACAGACAAAAGATTGACACTGTAATCAGGAACATAAAACACATCTTTAATAACCACATTATTAATCAGCCTAAGTTCACCAATTTTTAGCACATTAGGGTGACCAACCTTTAATCCACATTCTGAAACATCAACACAATTAAACATATCTTTATCACTTTTAATCATATGTTGATTAGCACCAGAATCAACAACCCAGTTATAATCATGGTTAAAACTCACACTGCTAGAACAACTAACAAACTCAGACACACAAGCAGACATACCTCCCATATTGGACTTCTCATGATCTCCCTCAGGTTTATCACCAACAAGACTCATTAACTTTGCAATCTGCTCAGGAGTAAAAGGTAGTACAGAAGTAACAGAACTAGAAGGTCCAGATGACATATTAGATTTATTAGTATTATTACTACTGTTGTTTCTTACAAAAGGCCCACTACTTCTCTTTTTCATACCAGGTGGATAACCAATTATCTCAAAACACCTATCAACTGTATGACCTATCATGTTACAATGAGTACATTTTAAAGTTGAATTAGGACCTCTAAAGTTTCTTCTAGATGTATTTTGATTAGATTGATTAGACCTAGCCACATATGACACATTTTGGCTCTTAGACCCACTGCTTGAGAGTCTATGTGACTCTTCTCTAGAAATTAAGGCATAAGCAGCCTTGACAGAAGGAAATGGTTCTCTTGTCAACAAATTTGTCCTCACGGGTTGATACACATCATCAAGACCCATGAGGAACTGCATCAGTTTGATTAAAGTAGAAAAATCATTATAGTCTTTGGCTGCTTGACAAGAACATGAAGGCAGATGCACCATAGCATCAAACTGCTTCCACATAGTAGTCAATTTATTATAATACTCAGCCACAGAACTACCGTTTTGAGAAATACAATTGATCCTTTTATATAAGTCATAAACAACAGAACCATCAACCTTATCATAAGTCTCTCTCAGATCTGTCCAAACTTCAGAAGCAAGTTTGGAGAAGACCTGTCCTAAAAACAACTCTTCAGACACAGAATTCAATAACCAGGTTAACACCATAGAATTGCATCTATCCCATTGGGCAGCTAAGACATCATTATCTTTAGGTTTTTCACATTTACCATTTATAAAACCAAACTTGTTTTTTGCTTCTAGTGCAAGTTTCATTGCACTAGACCAAACAGAATAATTCTCAGTGCCTTTTAGTTTTATGTTAACTATGGTCAGGGCACTTGAGTCACTGGGATGTAAATAAAGAGGGTCTCCTAAGTCCAACTTACTGATCAGGGTAACAAAAGTTCCCTCACCACCAGCCATAATGACAAACAACAAGAAACAACCAACAGATAACACAGATATCACAAGTTATCAACAGATAACACACAAAATATCAATCAAACAATGGCGAAACTGAGTCAGGGACCAGATTCCAGGTTCGTCACTCACAGGTGCCTGGACAAGCCTTTACTCAGAAGCCTCTCCTAAACAGACAAAGCAATACACAACAAATGCAGACACACCAAGTAGCAAATAGACAGACTCGATCAAGGGCCGGCCCGACTAGTCCGGTAAACAAGATGCCTAGACGCTGACAAGAATGATGCAAAAAAACAAACACAATAAAACTAAAACAAAAGACAAGAACGATCTTACAGAGGGTGCACAGCTCCAAGTGATATCAGATTTGTAGTTTTCAAGAACTACACAATCCGATCCAGAAAAAATACCCAGAATACACTTCCGGTCAGTTTGCTCTGTACCTTCAAGGGTTACAGAGACCAACACGGAATACAGATAGCAGGGAAGATCAACATACAGCAAACCCTAGGTAAGGATTTTTGCCCAACTCCAGCAAGAATATCACCAACAACAACCAGATCTAAACAGATCTGATATCAGCCAAGTTTCCGAGTTTCACCAACAACAACTAGATCTGAACAGATCTGATATCAACACAAGTTTTCGAGAACAGAACCCTAGACAACAAAAAACATACAATCAGTACTAAAACACACACAGCGGAAATCAAAACAGGATCATCAACAAGAGCACAATAGCTCTGATACCATGTTAAAAAACTATGGTATGATGATGAATCAACAACAAACAACAAGAATGAACACGAATATAGCGACAAAAACAGGTGTCAAAACTCTTATTAACCCAAACCAGAAAACTTTGCCCCCCAAATACCCAAAGATCTTACAAAAGTAAGATCTAAACAAAGGAAACGATACAACCAGTCTTGATGATCATCAACTGATGATCATCTATACCAACAATCAACCAACAATCTCTCTAACAGGTGAGAGATATGAAGACAAACGGAGAAGCAGCCAATTGCCACAAACCCTAACACAATTACAAAGAAGTGAAAATGTACAAACAATGAGAGAGAATAATGGATGCTTCCGGAACCCAGATATTTATATCAGGATCTACAAAAGTTACACTCCAGTCCAAATGTTTCCTCAGAGATGATCTCAGGCCCTTAAATGTTACATAACACCCCCTGAACTTCAACAATATACAAACAATCAAGTGAACGGTTATAACAATAAAACACAATAACGAACAGGCCCAAACCACATTAGAGCCCAGAACCATTTGAATGAAAAGCCCGGTTATACTTTTCAACACTTTCTGACATGTTAAAGTTTATTGTCAAAAAGTTAATAACTTCTCATCATAAAATATGAGTTGGGAATTTTATTTATTTATTTTTTGGATGGGTTGATTCGGGTTACATTTGCCAAACAGATTTAAATGGTATATTTTTAATGTGTTAAATTTGATTAATTATTTTTTTTATAGAATTGAGTCTTATTGGGATAACATGAATGTTGTGTTGACACTTAAGTATATAACAATAGATGTCTTGAACCAAGTGTTTCTTGTTTTTTTTTTTTTTTTGAATAGCAAGATGGAGCCTTTTATTAATCAAACTTCAAACCAAACTGGAACCATAGCAAGGAGCTATAATATCCAGGAATACAAAAACAGTCAAATTTAAAGGAAAACAAAACAAAATAGCAGAGCTTTTACGTTTGGTAAGACCTATTCACCAAGAAAAGTAAAGCCATTTCTCCCATGATTCCAGGTGCACCTTTGTTCTTTGTTTCATCCAATTATACGATTCTTCCTTTATTTCTTCAATCATTCTGTATATCTCGCCGACTCTTGATCTGAATACTTTTTCATTCCTATTTTTCCAAATCAACCAAGTTGTTAACAAAAAAATTGCATGTACCGCTTTCTTCTTCTCATGCATGTACCGCTTTCTTCTTCTCATTCGTCCAATTAAATTCATTCAGCAGGCCGAAAACCTCGCCAAGTGTGTCAGGTTTACTTGTCGTATGCGCTTTAACCCACCTTTTAACTTGTTCCCAGACGTTCTCCGCTACCCTGCATTTAACAAGGATGTGGTCCGGTGTTTCTTCTTCTCTGTCACACACTCTGCACCTTCCGCTCGGGACCGGAACTCCTCTTTCTCTTAATTTTGTGGCTGTCGGAATTTTGCCCTTTATAGCTCTCCATACAAACATACTGCACTTCTTTGTGGCCCAATTATTCCAGAAAAAATCATCCGCTGTTTCGTTTAAGTTTATGTTTCGTGACAAAGTACTTCTTACCGCTTTCACCGAAAATTCCTGACTTTCTCCCCCGTTCCATATCCAGTAGTCACTTTTTTCCGATAACCTCACTTGATTCAGTATTCCCAGCAATTCCTCCATCTGTTGTCTTTCATTATCGGTACTTGGTGTTCTAAGCCATGCCCAATCCCATAAGACTCCACCGTTAAGTCTCGTGTAACTTTCCTGAACTTTTGCTCTTTTCTCCTTTACGAGTTGATAAATGAGAGGGAATTTTTCCTTTAAAGGCTTATCTCCATACCACGTGTCTGCCCAAAATAAAGTTTTGTCACCTCTGCCAATTTTACTTATAAGGCTTTTTTCAATATTCACCCCTCTTTTGGTCAAGTCGTTCTTTGTTTCTACTATTGTTTTCCATATACCTGTCTGATCTTTTTTTAGAGGAACCATAGTAACTCGTCTCTTATTTTTATGGATGGCTTGGATGACTTTTACCCATAAATGGTGCGGCTCCATTTTTAGTCGCCACCACCATTTGACGAGTAAAGCCAAATTTAGGTCTCTAATACTACCCACACCGAGTCCGCCAAACTTTTTGGCCGCTACAATTTTTTCCCACTTGACCCACCTCATATTTTTATTCGAGTTACACCCTCCCCATAGGAATTTCCTTCTAATACCTTCTAATACTTTTACAACGAACAACGGGCATTTATATAAAGATAAGTAATAGTTCGGTAAACTTCCAAGGACTGCTTTTAACAATACGACACGTCCGGCAAAAGATAATAATTTCGCTTTCCAATTCGATAACCTTCTATTAAAGGTGTCAATAACTTCCTTCCAATTATGAATATGGTTCATATTTGCCCCTACCTTAAGCCCCAATTACGTGAATGGAAACTTACCCGGTTTGAAACCAAGAGCTTCCGCCTTCATTATAACCTCATCTTCCCCGCTTCGACTCCGAAAAGATGACTTTTTTCAAGTTTATTTTTAGACCGGAAACAAGGTGGTAGCATCTTAAAATCCTTTTCAAATTATTGAAACTTTCTCCCTCCCATTCGTCGACGAAAATCGAGTCGTCCGCAAATAATAAGTGTGTAACAACTACATTCTCCCCCGTTAGTTTCACTCCCGAGAAGATGCCTTCTGTTTCAGCCTTTGTCATCATTACGTGTAACGCTTCCATCGCTATAATAAAAAGGAAGGGGGAAAGTGGGTCTCCTTGTCTAAGCCCTCTTTTGTATTGAAATTCACCCGTTGGTGCCCCATTTACAAGGATGGATCCCCTCCCCGTGAACAAAATTCCCATTACCCAGTTTTTCCATTTTGGTGGGAAGCCCATATACGATAAAATGGAAATTAGGAACTTCCAATTTAGCGTATCATAGGCCTTTTCGATGTCCGCCTTAAAAACAAAAATCTCTTTTTTAACTTTCTTTGCCCAACCCACAATTTCATTTATTATCAACGGGCCGTCTATTATGTTCCTACCAGATATAAAGGCTGACTGTGAGCTAGAGACTACACTACTAATAACTTTCTTCAAACGATCCAGAACTTTTGATATAATTTTATTGACTACCCCTACTAAAGAGATAGGACGGAAGTCGAAAAAAACCATTGGGTCGGTTACCTTTGGGATGAGCGCTATGAAGGATGAACTGCAGGAGTGGTGTATGGATCCGTGGTTAAAAAACTGTATCATCACATCCATGATACCTGGTTTCAGCTCCCCCCAATAATCTTTTATAAGTGAGAACGTTATCCCGTCAGGTCCTGGAGCTTTATCTCCCCCACATTCCCATATTGCATTCCTTACTTCATCTTCTTTGAAGTGTTCTATGAGACCATTTCTTTCTTCTTCTGTTAATCTTCTAAACCCTTCCATTCCCATCCTTGGTCTTGACAATACCGGTTCTTCAAATTTTTCTTTAAAGGCTGCTCTAAACTTCTCCTTTATAGTAGTTGCATCTGATATCCATTCATCTTCTAACCACAATCCGTTGACCCGGTTCCGTACCTTGTGACTATTTACTATTGCATGAAAAAAATTTGTGTTTTCGTCCCCCAACTCGATCCACTTTATCCGTGATTTCTGCATAAAACCTTTTGCCCCCCCCCCTTGTGCCATTCTTTTATTATTCTTTTGTGATTTTGCCAGGATTCTATCTCTTGTTCCGTGAGGCTCCTTTTTTCCGCTTCCATCTCTAATTTTTCTACATTTTCAGTAGCTATTGCCATCTGCTCCTCTTCCTTTTCTTTTTCTTGATATCGCCATGTTTTTAATTCGTCTCTTATTGCTTTAAACTTCACTGCCAAAATTTCGTCCTTGAACTTGGACTCACACCTCTTTTCCAACCCTTTTTTAACCGCAACGTCGTACCCCGGAGCATTCGACCAACTATTAAAAACTCGGAACGGGATCGGTCCGAAGTTGTTTGCAGTTGTTATTAGCACTAATGGGCTGTGATCCGATACTTCTCTGTTTAAAGCAATCAACTTTGCTTCCGGCCATCTTGTCATAAATTCGTCACATACTAAAACACGATCTATTTTACTCAGATTCCTCCCATCCCCTGACATAAAAGTGTATTTCTTTCCGCCCATGTTATATTCTTGTAATCCCGCGTTCCTTATAAAATTGTTGAAACATAGTGCTCCCCCAGCATCGAATTGCGAATTAAACCGATCTTCAGGGAAACGTACCTCGTTGAAGTCACCTAAAATGATCCATTGACCTTGGATTGATTGTTTTAGCATCAGTAACTCGTTCCACAATTGTCTTCTACTGCTCTGTACCGTAGGAGCATAAACATTAACAACGGTTAAATCCACCCGATCCCCCATTATCCGTCCTCTAATTAATATGAAATTTTGACCCACAACTTCAGAGTGTTTTTTAAAAATCCCCGGGTTCCATATTGATAACAAGCCACCAGACCTACCTTCGGCATCCACTTTAATATAATCAAAAGCTGAATTATCCCAGAACCTTTTTATCACTTTATCCGGTAATTCTCTAAATTGTGTTTCCTGAATCGCTACGAAATTTAAACCATATTTTGTCAAGAGCCCTCTTACTGCCTTTGCTTTACCTGCCCCACCCGCACCTTTTATATTAAATGTTCCAAAATTCATTGGTTACCTGCTTCCTCCAGTTCTTCTTCGATTGTCTTCTTGATTAGATCTTCTTTTCCATTCAGATCGACCCCTACAACTGTTTCGAATTTCGTTGTTTGTCGTATTTCCTCCCTGACTTCTTCCTCTGATACTGCTTCTACTGACCTGCCGTTCTCCCTGATTTGAGTATCTTGCACTAGTGTATCTCCGGATTGCGATTCATCCTCCCATTCAGAATTAAACCCGTCGTCTGGAACCGTTCCACCGATATCGTCATAGAAAAGTTCATCTATTACCTTCTGGATTCTCACATCTTTTTTGCTTTTTCTCTTTACCTTTAAGGGTATCTTGTGACGTGGTTGGAATCTTGACTGATCTGGCACCTCTATGTTTATATCTGGAAGTTTCCCCATATTAATTTTTGGATTAGGTCTAAGTTTTTGGGCTCTAGCAGAAGCTAATTTATTTCGTTTCCTCTTCTTTTGTTGTATCCTGGATAGCCCAGCTTCTTCACCCAAGTTCGGCCCAACATTGTGTAGTCTACTTTCATTTAATAGGTCGGCCCCACTATTTAGAATAGAACCTTCCCCAGTATTGTTGTTGTTTTCTCCAACCTTCTCGGGAATCTCAAATTCCTCATTAAATGCCTCATAATTTTTTTTTTCAAACAACGCTTTTCATTAAAATGCCAAACTAACAATTTACAAACAAGTGGCAGGTAAACGGGCAACAAGCTGCGCCGCAACCCCCTTTTGAATTGCAAAACCAATCCTGCTAAAGACGAAACGACCCTTAAAGGTTGAGAGATTACTATTCACAACCCGTTGAACTCGGTTTAGGAATTCCACAGCCTCTGGGGCTAGGGAACCAAATGTATCAAAAGCAAATGGGATAAACACATGTTGATTCTCTAAACAAGCCTTCTCTTGTTTAGCGACCTTACTTGATTCCGCCTTCAACGCAGCCTGGCCAGCAACAAACCCATTATCCCTGAGCCCAACAAGAGGGGACACTCCTGTAAGGTCCACACAAGCGTGTTTTCCCCTGGCCCACCCAAACACAAGAATATCAGCTGGTCGAAGAGTAGACCTCCCATCGAGCGGATCGGTTAGAAAGTTCACCGGAGCCTCCTTTTTTGCTGAAATCCCTGCCCGCTTTAAAATATCAAACAAAATATCCCTTACCAAATCATGCCTGTATTTAAAACCAGGCAACTCCTTACAATGAACCGCATGCTCGCCAAAAGTATCCAAACAAACCTTGCGGCAAACTGGGCATGGCTCATCAACCGGAAACAGAGGGATCATTAGCCGGTACTTAAGGATTACCCGGTATTCCACTGCCGACATGTGTTGGCCTAGTCCTTCAATGGGGATGACTGTCAGAAAATCGTGAGCATGAGGAGCCCGGAGACAATCGAACACGGCTTTCTGACGGGGGATAGACTAAACTTCTCTCCCAAACTCTGGATAGTTCTACTAAATAGGGCACTCGCCAAAGCATTCTGGGCTTTAGGAGGGGCGGTGTCCTTATTAGAGAAACCGCCAATATCGAAATCCGGAAGGGACATGTGCATGCAATCCAACGCACACACATAATCAGAATCTAACCCGGCAATACCACAGTCCCGAAGAATGTGGTCCTGCAAACTCCAAGATTGCACCCTCGATGCCACGAAAGCATACGTAGATACATCCTCAGCCGAACATAAACCCAAACCCCCAAAACGGGTCGGAAGAGATGCAAGTCTCCATTGAAGATCCCCAAAAAACGGACCCCCGCAAACCACAATATCCTCAATAGCTCTCCGAAGGCCTTTGTCAAAAACCGAAACAGCCTCCCCAACAAACGTGGGTTGGCACGTTCTGAGGCCGAACAACAACTTAGCAACACCCATGCAAGAGCGCAGCAAGAGAAGCTCGCATTGAGGGTCCCGCAGATGTGGAAGATAGCTCATCAGATCCACTGCACAAGATGCCCTTTTCACGGCCAACCTACTAATGAAACCCGCATCCCGACTAACAGCGCCCCCGAGGAGTTTGACACCCGACACCGGCCTTCCAATCCCACTAGGAAACAAACCCTTTTGCGCCTTAACTCCATTGCACGATGGCCAAAAAACTTCTGTTTTCTTGACGTTAAGTTGAAGCCCCAAACAAGGCCCCTTAGTCCTGATGATTTCTAAAGCTTTAGCCACCTCTTTAGCATCTCCTATAATCGTTCCATCATCCAAGTACCAAGCATGGAAGAGTAACTTGCATCTATCTCGTATCTGATGAATGAGGGGATGCAAAACTAAGGCAAAGAGAAGAGGCCCCAAGGGGTCTCCCTGCTGAACCCCAGTGGTGGACCAAATATGATCGTCTCTGACATATAATCTGGCCGGTTGTCCATATAGAAAATCCACCCATAAGGAAATGGACGGGCATCGGGTCTGAACTTCTGACAAAAGGGCGGTTCTATCCACCAGGTTGAAAGCATTAGAGAAATCAACAGTAATCATGGCCAACGACCCATCCGAGTGGAACGCGTTTAAGAACCTATTCGCACTATGGAGCACAGCCTCAGCCCCGCTAGGAATACCCACCCCAAATTGAAAATCACCGAGATATTTAGCCATCTCCTTCCCGACCCCCCTCATAGCCGCCTTAGAAACTAACCTCCTCCAAATTGCGCCCACGGCAATAGACCTAATCCCGTTGTCCGGTTTTAGTAAGGGCGTGAGGGGCGCAGAAGCAACAAACTCCGCCAAGACCCTAGGGCACTTCCCACCCAAGCACAAGTTGACCATCTCAGAAATAGCCTTAAGCAGCCCGCAAGCGATCACTGACCCCTCTCCACAAAGAGCATCCAAAATGTGTTGTGCCCTCAACCCATCCCTCCCACAAGAGGTCCCTTTAGGGAAAGATTTAATGCACCCAAGAACGTTATCAACATCCACAATAAGGGGTGGCTCCGATAGTAAGGAACTAGGCATAACCGGAGGAGGTAGGACAGGATGTTTAGCAACCAACGCTTTCATAGTATTCTCACCAAGAGGTGCAACCCCCGAAGAACATAAAACTTTCACCGCCGCAGTGAAATGACCATCTGCAACTTTCCGTAAACATTGCTTAACGTTGGTGCCCACCCTAGAATTCTTAGACCCATGGGGAGGCTCATTAGGGCGCGTAACCACCTCTAATGGTTCGGCAAAAAGGGATAGGATGAGTTCAGCAAAACCATCCCCATTGCCCCACGCTGCTAGGGCCCGCTGAATACTAAGACATTGTAAGGACTTCCTGTTCCCCGACCTGCGCTCCTGACGATTAGAAGGCCTGAAAATCCGCAACGTGCAACGTGGCAACAACAAAAGTCTCACCCACGCCTCAACAGACTCTGGCGTAGCCACCACCTTGCACAAAGATGTCGTTAAAGCCTGGGAAAAGGCCATTCGACAACTATGAGGGATGCTCTTAACTGTTTTGATGGGAAAAGAGAAGACACGATCAAGCAGACTCACGTCCACCCCCATACCTCCAAAAGAAACAATCTCCTTTCCAACATGTGACGTAGGAAACCCCACCATAAACTCCTCAGCATTTCCCGTAACCAACTTGAACCGTGCCACCCCATCTGCATGGTGGCACCCCCGACTGAGAGCATGTAAACACATACACTCCCCACATAACCATTGGCCAGAGACCTTAAGAGCCTCACCAACTGAAACAAACAAATCCCTATCCGCAGCTACGGCATCCCGCATGGCCCACTTCTTGTCATCTGAAGACAAATGAAGCCGCTTGATATGGGCCACCAACCTCGGGAACCCCTTAGCCCCTGCTTGTCCATCAGGGCAACAATGGAAGCTTTTAAAAGGGCACAACCAGACACCCCTTGAGGAACCAACAACCCCCTCCTTGGATGGAGCCCCACAAACAGTCAAAGCCCCGGACAAAACCCCCACTCCAGACCCGGGCATCAACAATTCAAAATACAAACGAAGTTTAAGGAAAAATCCGCGCTGAGCTTGGGAAATAAATAACGAAAAGTAATGGGTTAGCGGGGGCAACGGCAAGTTGCCCCACCTCCCTTTAAGGTACACCACACTCAATCCATTGCGGGCTTTCGAAACAGAAACAAAATGAGTCCTAATCTATTTTCGATGTTCCAAATCCGACATCTACATCTTTATCACATCTAAAACCCCAACGGAAACTATTTGAAACAGCTGATTATTCAATCAGTTGTAGTAAACAACTGACATTCAGCCTTAAAATAAATGGTTTTTCTTCTCGACATTTCATCGAACACCTGGCGTGCAACTTATAATAACTAGCTTCTCAATGAATTTTAAACCAATGAGAATCGTAGTGTTGTGTAGAAGAAACAAGTGAAGGTGGAGTAATGAGCAGGAGAGTGATTTTAAGGAATAACAAAGGTGATTTTATCGAATAATAAAGGCAAACAGTAAAGATCTAAAGAAATAATTGAAAACCTGTAGAGAGGTGGATTTGAAATAGTGAAACAGAAAACGAAATATGAATCTGAAAAGAATGAAAATCAGATGAAATTAAACCTCAGGGCCACCAAGCTCATAATCTGCCGAATTATTGTTGGGAACATGATTTTCGCTTCCAATGTACCTACCCGACTGTTCCGTTTCCCCTTGCCCTTTGGTCTTTTTGTTTACCTCCATCGGAGACTGTTCAAGTGTTTCTTGTCAATCCAACCTGAACTATTAAAAACTTAAAATTAACTGCTTTGACTTTAAGCCATTTTTGTTGTTACCCGACCTACGTGACTCGGTGACTGGCCAACTTTCCACCTCTTTTAAAATCATTTCTTGACTTTTATTGAATTGGTATGTCAAGGATTTTTTACGTGATGATTTACAACAAAAAAGTCCCTAGACTTTATCTTTAACAAATTTCACTCTTTCTTTCCGTGATCAAGTCCCTAAACTAATAAGAACACTAAACATATGCCCGAATGGCGCCCCCGGTTATGATTCCACGCCCTCTTCTTTCAGTGGCGCCCATTGCTCCTTTCGCTCATGCTCGCGATTTGCCCTTCGCAGCCTGATGCTATCTACGTGGCACCCTACCTACACCCCATAACAAGTGGTCTTACGTATAAATGAATATAAAAGGTCCTTCATTACCGGGATTCTTCTTTCTAGCCTTGTGAGTCTGTTTAGTTCAGCGATTGTTTTATTTATCTAAAGAAAGTTTTATATACACTGTGTGCCACTCGTGACATCGACAGAAGAAACACTGTCAGAGAGACAATGGTATTTTCTCGACACATGGCACGACCTCATTGGACCTAAACACCGTCGTCTAACCTTAATACATGGGCGTCACCACCCGTGTGTTGAGAGACAATTGTGAGATAGGAAAATCAAAGGGACGTTTTGAGGCATTTGATAGTCAAAAGGGACATTTTAGGGATTTTCCCATATAACTATGGTAACATCGTGTCGGTGTCGTAGGAATGTAGACGAAAATATATATTTTTTGACAAACCCATTACATTTGAGAAACTACGGGTGTTAATAAATCTCATAATCAATGTTATGAAATTAAGGTGGAGATACAATAGGAAGTTTATTTGGCTATGAAGGCTAGGAAGTGATCTTGACCATCCATTTAATTAATCAAGGGCTAAGATTAAATGAATGAAATTGAAGCAAAAAAAAAAAGAGGCGTGTGGGTTTGTTAGGGACATTCTAGTCAATCCAGCACAATAGTTTCTCTCTCCTCCAATTCCCCCACCCCCCATTTTTTAAACGTTAATAACTTTTTCATACGACATTATTTTTTTATAAAAATTGCACCAAAAAAACCAGCGTTTTTTTATCTTTAAAACGAGTATACTATTGCTATATTTTCGAAAAAAAAATTTGAAAACCCAGTTGCGTAAAACGCAATGAAAAAAAAACGTAAAAAAATGACTTTTTCTAAAACGCAACGCACCAAAAACACAAAGAAATGTCTTATTTCTAAAACGCAATGACCAGAAAACACAAATAAATGTCTTATTTCTAAAACACAATAGCCTAAAAACACAAAAGAAAGTGTACTGTATAAAACGCAATGCACCCAAAACACTTAAAAATGTCTTATTTCTAAAACGCAATGGCCAGAAAACACTTAAAAATGTCTTATTTCTAAAACGCAATGGCCAGAAAACACTTAAAAATGTCTTATTTCTAAAACACAATGCCTAGAAAACACATAAAAATGTCTTATTTCTAAAACGCAATGGCCTAAAAACACAAAAGAAGCTGTTCTCTCTAAAACGCAATGAACTGAATACACACAAAAATGTGTTTACCTAAAACGCAATGAGTAAAAACACTTCAAAAATGTTTTATTTCTAAAACGCAATGACCAGAAACTGTTGTTCACAGAACCAGAAACTGTCTAAAACGCAATGACCCGAAACTGTTGTTCATAGAACCAGAAACTATCTAAAACGCAATGACCAGAAACTGTTGTTCACAGAACCAGAAACTATTGTTCACAGAACCAGAATCTAACTAAAACGCAATGACCAGAACCTGTTGTTTATAGAACCAGAAACACTGTCTACGAATGCAGTTTTCCAGAGGCAATTTACAGAAAATTAATTTTTCTAAGGCAACTCAACCCCAGCCAGGGGCTGCCGCCCCTGGGACCCCCGCCAAGATCGTAAAATGTAACACCTCGAAAATTCGTGTTCAATGAAATAACGACACGTGTCATGTAAGACAAAACGCGTTGTAAACCCGGATTTAATAAAGATGTTTTGGCAGGATTTAAAAGTGGCGTCTTGTTAATTTTTACCTCTGAACGACCTCATTTATAAATCCCAAGACCCAAGTATATATATCTTAAACATCTAATATATCTTAAATCCAGAAATTCTTGACAATAATTGAAATGGTGGACTCCTATGAAGAAAAAGCACGGTAAACCTTCTTGTTCGGCACTTTCAAAATGAATCCAAGCAAACAATTCAAAATGGTAGGGTATGTAACTGTTCAAGGCCATTTTGGGAGGTCCCTAACTGATAATTGAGGCCCCAAAGTCGGAATATGAGGTTGCCCTTTCGAAATACTGAAAGAACAACAAATTTTGGTCCCTGATGAAGGCTTGCGCACCGCAAGCATGAAGCCTTACGGTGCGCAAGCAGTGCCCAGCGACAGGAATTGTTTCTGTTTGCTGTTTAAACGCTTGGAACTGATTTAAAACGATTTTCCTCATATCCCTTGGCCCCTAAACAACCCCTAAACATCTAGGACACCTGTGGGAATGTTGTGGTCAGTGCTAGACTTAGATGTCAACACATTGTGGTGCCTTGATCACTATATAAAGCTCCAATGTGCAAACACTTTGATCATTCCTTCCTCAAACATCTTCTGATCAATTGTGGAGCACAAGAGCACTCTCCAGGCCTTCCTAATCAACCATTAGACACTTGTAAGTTTGCTAATCCTTCTTTAATTAAGCTTAGCTTAGTTATTTAGCTAAAAGTCAAACCATCGTAATTACGGTTTGACTTCGAGATTAATTAATAATGGCTCAGTCAAATCTCGAATTAAAAGTAGTTATAAGTTGGTAATTATGTGGGTAATAAACCCTCAAAAGGGTTCCCCCTGATTCCCACTCTAACTAGGTCAAATGTCGGGTCAAACGTGTTAATAAAAAGTCAACAGAATGTTTAAATTTCAATTTATGCATGATTAGCAATGTAGAACACATACAACCTGTTTGATCATTATTATAACTTGGTAATTAGTGTAAGAACTTGTCTAAACATGTTCAACCCGACAATTTCCAGTTTAGACCCGGTTCGGAACCGAAAGTCGCATAGTTTGACTTATACTTTGACTTTCAGTTCTGACCCATTATGGTATGTTTTAGAAATGCCTTAGAGCTTTATTTGGACCAGGTTACATGCTAGTATAACCCTCTGTGATTATACACCTCGGATCATTAGTTATCCAATTAATATGCATGATTCCGTTAATTGCTCATATGTTGACCATTATGCCCTTTTCACCTTAAAACGTGATTTTTGGAAATGTAAAAGAGTAGAAACCTAAATTACTGATATGTAAACTTGCATACAAAATTTGACATCAGTTTGAGGTGTAGGTTAAGAGTTATGCTCGTTAGCGTAAAATTAAAGCTTTATGTTAATTAAACGGCGTATTTAGCGTATAGCCTACTTAAACATACTTTTTGATATCAATCTCTTTACCCACTGATGTAATATATTATTTTGGGATTTTTGAAGATTTTTAATAAATTTTAGGCTGAGCATAACTTATAGTTGTAGGCTTAATCCGGTAATTGTCGGTTTTGCCCTTACGGGCTATAAAATGAGTTTTACACATCTAAATGACTCCAAACCTTTTGCTACTGATCACATATGATAAATAAATTATTTTAAGCCTTCTGGAAATATAAAAATATCAGATTTATGTATCGAACCCGGAAATGGCCTTTAGTCGCCTTTTTAAGCGTTTTTAACGCATAGTATGTACTAAAACTATTTTAAACATACCAAGGGTGATACCTACTGATATTTGAGGCAAATTATAATATTTTAACAGTAAGCAAAGGTTGATAAACTCAGACTTCAGTTTTGAGCTTTTCGGCTTATGTGAAATTACCAAAATGCCCATACGGAGCATAGTTTGGTTATAATTAATAAGTTTCACATATATACAATAACCTACTGATATAACTTAGCAAATTGAGTATATTTGCTGATTACATCAGGCCTGTAACTCAGGTTGACACTTAAACTCTTTTACAACCTTTAAAATGACCAAACTACCCCTACGGGGCATAGTTTGTGATTAAATTCATTTCGGGCATAATAGAAGACACCTTACTGATGTCACAACATATATGAAGCATATTAACTTAGGAAACCTGTAAATGGCTCATATGAATACCCGTTACGCTTATTACGCGTTCGGTTCGGTTTATGTAACTAGTTTACATAAATTAGCCGAAACGGGTCAAACCTTATCGGTTTTATCTCAAAATCCAGAATGTGTATGAAATACCCATATTAAACAAGTCTCTGAACTTGTCGGGTCTAAATCACATTCTATCCGGTCTTCGCTTAATCGTGCGTACGAACCGTGTCTTTGAAACCAACCGGTCTAAGCTTAAGCTTAACTAAAGACCCGTTAGGATTCTAATAGGTTATTATAAACCTTTGTTCTAGATCAGGAGTACCAGTAAAAGCTACTTGCATTTGCTTATTGTGATTTATACATTGCTCAGGTAAATACTTTTAACTTATTTTCCCTATACGGGCTTGGGTTACGGTATATAGAATACCGCTTGATCGGGCATCAAATCTTCCATCGTTGGGTGGTTAATTGAATAATTTGATCGGCTCGTTTAAACAGTCTTGTTACTTAAAGCCTTTGGGGGGTTAATGACCATGTCCCGGATATCCTTGGCATCATTTTACGAAATGGCCACGACTTAAGCGCGGGGTGTAGGCGTACACCCGTCAGTGCACAAAAGAATATTGTGGTGTGTCTATTGATCTTTAACCCGGACAAGATCCGGGCTACTGAACGCACAAGGAACATGTAATTCATTCACAAGATTATATATATTTAAATAATTCTCCCAAGTTAAATAAAAATGTTTATGCCACGTGCATCCAAACCAATTTTCAATCATTTTCCAAAATGAGTCAGTTGATTGTATTTACCAGTGTAAACTGACGTATTTTCCCAAAAAGATTAAATGCAGGTACTAAGCGTAATTGGCTGGGATTTCTCCTTAGCATCATTAGAAGTCTCGCAAGCTTAAGATGCCTGAAGTCTGTTGAACTATTGTTTTCATTTTGTCTCCGATCCATCTGTGGATAAACTTCCGAATATTGTGACATTTGATATTACAATATTAAATTCGGTTGTATTATATCTTTTAAATTGCTTCCGCTGTGCATATTAAATATTGTGTTGTTTGACTATTATGTTGCCAACCACGTCACGATACTCCCCCACCGGGCCCACCGGTGACACGTGGAAATCGGGGTGTGACATAAAACGCAATGACTAAATCAAAAACCCAGATCGTAAAAATGAAATTAAAGAATTTCTTACATGGATCTAAATGATTTCTTCAACAATTGACGAAGTTTGAATGATTGAAAACACTTATCAGCGCTCGAATCGAGTGATTATCTCCAAAATCACCGGAAAAAACAAGATTTTTTATGAAATTAAACTGGGTTTTCTTCAAAAAAGCTGAAGAACACTGATGTGTGTAAAATGCAACATATAAATTACATCAAATGAGGCATAAAACTAACCCTTTTTTAGTACTAATATTGGAAAAAGAGTGTTTTTGTCTTCCTTTTGTATTTTCAGGATTAAATGAGCTCAAAAACGCAAAAGAAGCAAAAAGACAGCTAAATCCAACATAAATACAAGAAAAGGAACATTAGTGGATTGCCCGAACCCTCAACGGCACCTTCCAAAGCAAAATAGAGAAAACAGAAGGCTGAACACGCCCCGTGCTCAGCCAGCACGGGGCCGTGCCCAAGAAGCAGCAGAAAAGACAAACCTATAGAAGCTTCTATTGCCCACCACGGGCCGTGCTCAGCGGACACGGGGGCGTGTCGAAAGTACAGCAGGCGCATTTATTGTAATTGCGAATTACAATTAATGAGGAGAGAGAGTGTCAGACGGGCACGGGGCCGTGTCCAGCGGACACGGGGCCGTGTCCAGCTCTCTGTTCAGCCTATAAATAGGAGTGCTTGGATTCATTTCATCTCATCCCTTGGCACACCACCTCTCTCACACTTCATCCACCACCCACCACCATCACAACACCATCATCCACCACCATCATCCATTGTCCATCATAGAGTGTGTGAGTCGTCTCGGGATCCAAGATTGATCGTAAGAGTTCTTGACAATCAAGGCCATGTTTGCCTAAGTCTCTTACATCACTTGGTGAAGACAAAGTGTCTAGTATAATACTTTTTATTTCTAATCTTTTGCACTTTTTATTTGGTTTTGTATTAATGACTTTAATAATTAGTTACTTATGTTGAAGGTGATCTTTCCTTATCGTTTGTCCGTGGTGTCTTGGCATTATTTTACTGTCTATATAAAATAAAGGATTTTCACCATTCATATCTCCACGGTCTATATGGAGGTATGTTGGCTACCTGGTAGGGGGTTAAGGGAACGGTTTGGTAAAGGTCTTGCCATTGTTCAGCGTTTAGAGGTCCTGCAATGGACCTGGGTCAAATTTAGTAGGACCTCCTTCAATACTTCACGGTATTGGATGGCGGGGGTCCAAACTCTTTGATCCCCTCATAAGTTAACTACTATTAATACTATAACCCGGCTATTTAGGACTGTATCCCTGCTGACTCAGACTACTTAGTCGAGGGTAACGTCACCGCCAAAAGCGGGGCCTACCACAATACTGCATTAATAACTTAATTCATTATCTTCCAATAATCCACCCCTTTAGGATTGTATCCCTGCTGACTCAAACTACTGGGGTGAGGGTAACGTCACCTTCAAAAGAGGGGCCTACTACAATAACTAAGATAATCTCTTAATTATGTGCAAAAGTGCGGAAATAATCAAAGGTTATACTAGATACGAGTCGGAACCAAGTGATTCATCTTGTCTATCTGTTTTTATTTTTATTTTTATTTTCAGCATTTTAGTTAGTTTTTATTTTTATTAGTTTAAAACATTTTTCTAAACTTTTATTTTGGTTAGACGTTGAGGATAAACCGGTATTAAAAGCTCTTGTGTCCTTGGACGACCTCGGTATCTTACCAACGCTATACTACACTCAACGATGGGTGCACTTGCCCATATGTGTGTTTAGTGTTAGTGAAATATCGTGTTTTATAAATTTAAAACTTGGCTAAAATAAGTGTTAAAAAGGGCTTAAAATATACACCTAAAATATACGACACTTCACACGCATCAAACACGTTGATCGGGTGTTTGAATCATTGATTTGTGATGAAAATCGCACTATAATGTAGTGATTATTGAGATAGAAAGTGAAGAAATAGTTGAAGATGGTGGGTTTTGAAAATGGTGGGTTTTGAAGTTACTGGGTTTTAAAAAAGAAGAAGAAAGGGTTGGATTGACTAAAATACCCCTTTTCTTTATTTTAAATGTTGCCACATGTCCTAATCCTATTGCTTCCTACACTTCCTTGCCAAAATAAACTTCATATTTGATCTTTTCCCTATGAAATTATACCTCGTGGCTTGTAGAAGAAACAACCCAAAATGGATATCAGATTTAACGAGCAATCACTTTTTACCTAATTCAAGATGACGATTGTTGAGCAGCTGGTTAAATGCATATCGTTTATCTATACTATATTATAATGCATGAGGAAGGGGTATTTTAAGATACCCAAAAAATAAGAACTTTTCCCCCCATTTATTTATAGATAGACCCCTAAAATGAGGGTAGTTTGGTCTTTTAAACACTATTTATATTTAACCCCCTAAACTTATTACACTTAAATCCCTGACTTTTAATAAAATTATAGATAATTAGTTACACTGTCCCCCCTGTACAACAAACTTATAATTTTGTATGTATTCTTGACATATCTTATAAACTATAATGTTTTAAAAAAATCCAAAGATAGCATGACGATCTACACATTTTTGTCGACGTTTCGGTAGTACTCTTGTTCAATATCGACACACGGATTAAAGGTACAAGTTAATGATGCCTTACTGTACAAGTGATTAAAGAAGAAAATAACAACTAATATAGTCGGCAGAGTGGTAGAAGTGTCTTGGTCAATATCAACTTTTATAGTAACTAGTATCTGAACCGGGGCGTTGCCCCGGGTTTTTTTCCCAACTTTCTTTCGACAAACGTATTGGCTTAGATTAAGTGCCCAGTTTGTCATGGTTACAACCCAGGTTGTAAGTACTAAACACTTGAGTTACCGTCCTTACCACTTCATCTAGCCGGAAAATGGTCAAAGTGAGAGTCAAAGTTATCATAGTGAAATCCAAGTTTGTTTACAAATGTTATGCAGTGGCAAACCTTCAAGATCCCACAAAAGAACATTGCATACCATCAAGTTAGCGACAAATTAACTTTACATTGCAATGGAACTAACTGCAAAAGAACCCATGGATTGAAGAACATCAGGTTGATGACTGTATAAATTGCAGTTCCATCATCAAAAGAACACTGCATACCACTATATTAATTGGCCATTATAAAAAATCACCTGGGTAAATGATCAAACACTTACGATGCAAATAACATTCACATTGGATTTATATGTAATCAATTTCTATAACTAAAACTTTCATGACTTGCAAATTAATTTATTAAGAAGAGAATCCAAATTAAAAACAAAATATTCAACAAAAACACAAATAAGAAGCAAAAAACCAATAACAACAAAGAATGAAATACCAAGTGAAAACATAAATTCTGAACATTTAGAAATAGGTATCATTTGCACATCAACGAATAGGATCACTTGCACAGATTAAAACTACCAATCGCTTGTAAAAGCTCCTAGGGTTCCGTCAAACGCAAACATAAATTAAACGTCGACGCAAGAAAAGCCTCCAAGCAATCACCACCTCTCGGAGAATTAACTGGAGAAGAGAGAACTTACTGTGATGTTTGACATGATGAATTTCAACTTTTATAGTTCAAAATTGAAGATTAAAGTCTAAGCCACAATCAATCTCCATTAACGAACATATAAATTTAGAAAGAATCGAGAGAGTTTTTACTGGTCTACCTTCATCCTTCCTCCTAATTTGAGACTACTGTGTCCCGTTCTAGCCAAACGACTATCTCAACGCCGTCTTCCACTGTCATCGCCGACAGGAGCCTAGTTGACCAGACTATTTGTGAGCCAATGGTTCCATTAGCGTCACTCGCCTTTGTCAAAAACCATATCGCCAACGTCTTCCACTGTCTTGGCCGACGCAGGGCCACTCACTGGAGGTCGACCTGACAATTTGTGTGCCGCTCGCCATTAGCTTCACAAGCCATTGTCAACAACCATATCGCAACCGTTCCCACTGTCTTTGCCGACGGTCGACTACTCACCGGAGGTCGGCTTCCTCCTTTTAGGAATTTCTCTGATTTGTTAGGTGTCGTGTGTGCTTGAAAATGAAATCGGAAGTAAGGACATCTATAGGCCCTAATCGAACCACTTTCTGGTTCATTTGTTTCCTTCGTCTCCGATGCTGGACAGCCATTAGAACATCAAGAACGCGACCTTCGCCGATCATTTTCTGTTCACTCCGATTAGAGATGAGGGGTTCTTGTGGCTTAGGGTTTCTCGAACTAAACATCAACATCACCGCTTAGGTCCTCCGATTTACAGCTACAACCCCAGAATCTTCATGACTGTTGGTTACACCGTAGTAGACGGTCGTCAGTACTGCCGTGAACATCGCCGGAAAACCCCTCATCTCTGTAGTCGCTCTCTCTTTATTCCCTGTGCAAGAATCACTTTTCGTTTTGTTGGTTGGCCGCCATCAGAAAGCTAGTAACTTGTGTGGCCACATTTGAAAACCAAAAAACATTCCTGGCGCAAACATACGTTGATAATTGATATATATAATAATTTAACTTAAATTAATCACAAAGAAGGTGGTGAAAAAATGGGATGATCCGAATAAAATTTTTATAGATGTCCAATTGGAAGTGCAATTTTATAAATACCTTTCTAGCAATTACCTTGGTGTATGGATATGAAACATATAAGTTAATATCAAACGTATTATTATATAACTGTTTTTTATTATCATAATTATTAGTATGTTGATAGTAAAGTTGTTATCATAATTATTATTAACCAATATTTTTTATCATAAATACGCACTCACCATTTGAGAGAAAAAAAATTTATGGATATACATGTAAGATTTTATACATGTATTTTAATCAACTAAACTTCCCAATTTAAAGGGGTTTCTTGTTGACAAGTTTAACTAAGATTTTAACCATGTGTTTTAATCAACAAAACTTCCTAATTTAAAGGGATTCTTTTTAACAATTTTAACAAAATAAAAGATTAAAGTATGGTAAAAAAAATTAAAACTAATTGATTAAACATGTTTTTACACTTTAGTTTCCTAATTTAAAGGGGGTTCTTTTTAACAAGTTTAACAAAACAAAAAATAAAAGCACGATAAAAAATTAAAAACAAATTGATTGAACATGTTTTATACTTTAGTCAAATATCAACAAATCTTCCTAATTTAAAGGGGTGAAAAACTATTAAAGTTAACCAAGCGGGAAATAAACTTTAAAATTTAAACCCTAAAGTGCACAACTAGAGTTTATCCGTTAAATACATAGCAATACACACCTATATTTCATTTGCTAAATCATTTAGGCATGTATCCAAATATAACTTCAAAGGTTGAAGCTTCTAAGGTTAGTTCTTTGTTAGTTTATGTTTTACTAATTATACCCTTTTTATATATTCGAGTTATAGTTTGTGTGTTGTTTGGATCATTGTGTTAATTGGTACATTTAACATATTTTTTTAGAAATTGATATTATATATAAATCTAATATATTAACATGTTTTCATGAAAACGAATGCACACATGATTTTATTTTACTCCTATGTAAATCTTAACTTTTTTTTTTCTTTTTGTAGATTCATTTCGATGAAAAACATACTGATTTGAACAAACCAATAGTCGTACAATCGTCTAAGGTTGCGTCTAAGGTTATACTTTTTTTTAATGTTAAGCTTTTTTTGTATAGCTTTTATATTAACACGTTTCATATGTTATGTGGTATATTGTATGTGTTTTATTGCAGGATGATGGCGATAATAGTCTTAGATAATTTGTTATGGTGCAATGTTTAGTCCATACAAGTTTGATCTTTAACATGAATTTAGTGAAAAGGTAATATTAATATCTATTTAATCTTCTTTTAACTTGTGTATTCAAATTTTGCACTTTTTTTTTAGGATCAGATGTTTGAAACTCAAAAAAAGATAAAAAAAGGCTATCTGAATGCATATGGAGCCAAGTTATTGATCTAGGCACTTCTGATGACAATGTGTAACGTTATATCTACCACAATGATGCTACAACAATTATTGTAGGATAAGAAACCATTACCGCAATACACAGTGTTGCCCCCGCTGCATCGCGCGAGTTTTCTTGTAGTGTATTATTAATCGTATAGCCCCACATAAACCAATGAAAAAGTTTTAGGCATTATTCATTCCGTTTATGTATTATATTATATTAAATTAACTAATAGTATATAATATATAACAAGTAAAAATAAGGTAAACCGTGCTACGTAGCAACCAGACGACGACTAAAACCGGCAAAAAACGTAAAATAAAAACACGAATTTTTACATCAAGTGACCCACGTGATGTAAAACGTAGTCGAAGTCGAATATACACCGAGACGTATTAGAAAGTCGATGGAGTAAAAAAAGTTAAGGGACCAAATGTGACTTCCAAACACCATGCTAAGTAGCAACCAAACAACGACTAAATTCAAGAAAAACATAAAATAAAAACCAATAGAAAAATGAAACTCATTTAAAACCATAAAGTTTTTGTTACAAAACTAAAAAATACAAAGTTTAATATGAAAAAAAGGAAAATTTCACAGAATAGTAACCAAGTTTTAAATATGTTCTAATTAGGTCACTGGTGTCGTTTTTGTCCCAGTTAGTTAAAGTGACATTCAAATCAAGCCATGTCATTTTTTCCATGTATCAAGAAAAAAATTGAGCATAAGATGTTGTGGTCGAATTATTATATGATATTATTTTATTAAAAATAAAAACCATTTAATTACATTAAAAATTGAAAAAAAAAGTTACAATCCACGTCATCACTCGACGTTAGCATCAAATAAAAGAGAAAAAAGAAACAAAAATTCACATCATCACGGTTACCTATGAAATAGATGAAAATACACTTATTTTTAATGAAGAAAGAATATTGAGTGACCTGATTAGAACACTTTTAAAACCTGAGTAACCTAATTGGAACACTTTTAAAACTTGGTTACTAACCCACAAAAATAACAAAATATAAATAAATTAATTAATAATAATTAATTAATATATACAGAAAATATAATTATTGTTGAAGCAGAACTCACATTTTCACTCTTCAAAACCCCTCCTTCCTGCCACCAAAACTTGTGTTGAATTCAACGTCTTCTTCAACAAACTGTTCATTGTTTCAAAACTTCTATTAACATTTCATTCATATAACAATGTATGCACAAACACTTCCAGTTTCAAATTATATTATTAACCCTGCAAAACCCTCATTTTACTTTCACTCTCTAAACCCTAACCCACCTCCAATCCATTTTACTAAATTTCATTCCGTTTTCAAATTCAAACAAGGGTTTTGCAATTCAACTAAAAGGGTATCTGAATCACCCAACAATTCAACGAAACATGTGGTATCAGCTGGGATTGGAATGGAAGGGTTACAGGGGAAAGATGATGAAAAGAAAGATGATGGCTTTTATATAAGAAGGTGTGTGGAGCTTGCTAAAAGGGCTATTGGGTGTACTAGCCCTAATCCTATGGTGGGTTGTGTCATTGTTAAAGATGGGGTAATTGTTGGTGAAGGGTTTCATCCCAAAGCTGGTCAACCTCATGCTGAGGTACTTACTTTTATGTTGATTTTTTTAAGTCATATTTTTTTTACTCCAAGTTTGACATTTTTGAAAAGAATGTTTTGAAATGAAAATAGCAGGATTTTGTTAACTTTCAGATAGCTACACTGCTACATTGAATTGAATTGAATTGAATTATATTTATGTGTTTTTGATGTAGTTTTGTTGTGGTTATTATATGCTAAGCTACCAAAGTTTAGTAATCTATGGTATAATTATGAAGTTTAATGAACTTGTCTAGTTTTCTTGTAACCACATTAGATGTTTAACCGTGTCGAAGAAAGCACACTTCTTTTTCTTTGAAATTTGGAAAAGTTGCATTCTTTTGGCAACTTAGTCGTGATATTTGTAACGAGGAGGGGGGATAGAAAGGGAACCCACAGTCACATATTTGTTTATTCTCGCAACATATAAATTGCACACAACTGACCACTTCTATTTGGCTCAGTTAGGATTGTATAAGCTCATAGAGATCATAATATATATTATGAACTACCTAGTCGCTACGACAATCATTTAAACGGCGAATCTTGATTAGATCACCTACCTTACAGGTTAATAGACTAGAAACAGAACTGTCAAGATGTATATACACAAGAGTTAAACTTTATTTTAGAGTTTGAATCCCATACTCAAATTTTATTTTTATGTTTGCAGGTTTTTGCACTAAGAGATGCTGGTGAATTGGCAGAGAATGCAACTGCGTATGTGAGCTTAGAACCATGTAATCACTTTGGAAGAACTCCTCCATGTTCCGAAGCATTAATCAAAGCAAAAGTCAAAAGAGTGGTGGTGGGAATGGTGGACCCAAACCCGATTGTAGCATCAAGGGGTGTTGCGAAACTAAGAGATGCAGGAATTCACGTTACCGTTGGCGTTGAAGAAGAAATGTGCAAGAAACTTAACGAGGCATGGATACATCAAATGCAAACCGGGAATCCTTTTGTTACCTTACGGTAAGCTTTATGTTGTTTTTAAAGGTCATTTTACTAAATTTCAGTATTGGATTTTTGTGATGATTTATGTTGAAAACTACAGATATTCGCTCACTATTGATGGTAGCCTCTCGGATGACGTTGGGGAAGAATCCGTGGAGGCTGGTGGATACTACTCGAGATTATTACAACAACACGATGCAGTTATAATTTCTTCAAAATCGTTAGCTAAACATCCACTTCCCAAATCAAAAGAACCAAAATCCAACCAACCGCTTTACATAATAATCGCAAAAGATCCAAGTCCCGTGATCCCGATCCCCAAACATACCCACGAAGAATCAGCTTCAAAAGTCATCATACTCACAGACCAAGAAACCGTTGTGGGATTTGAACAGGGGATCGAGACACTTGTGCTGGATCAAATGAAGTTAACGACAATTTTGGAGAGTTTGAAAGGTCGAGGACTGTGCAGTGTATTGTTGGATTTAAGAGGGGGGTTCGGTGACTTTGATGAGATCTTGAAGGGGGTTGAGGGAACCTTGTTGCAGAAGTTGGTGGTAGAAGTGTTGCCAGTTTGGAGTGAAAGCAAAGAAGATAGTACAACCCTTGAGGCTATAAGGATTAGCCGAAGAGCGGGTTTGAAGAACTTTGAACCTAAAAAAGACGGTAAAAGCATATTACTCGAGGGTTACTTCTAATTGATGATGATTAATTACAAACATGTATAAGCCAATGATTTGATTAAAGAGTATATGTATTTATTTGCCAACTTGTTGAAATGTTTCTTCTATAAACAGATATATACAGATCACTACAGAAGTTATTTCTTGAATATTATCCATCAGAAGTTTATGTTAGGCCAAGTAGTTTGACCACTTCCTGAAGTCGGGTGCCCGTTTGATGACCGTTTTCTAGATGCATGATCCGCCATTTTTGCATCAAGTATATCTTTAATCTTTTTCTCACTTGTTAATGCTTCTTGGACATTGTCGTAAACCAATTTGCATAGCTCGTCTAACGCAAGCATCGGAAACGGTTCTTCGATTAAAACACCCACCTACAGTCAAACAATATGTCAAAAAAATCATCAAAATTAGGGTTGCAAATGAACCGAATGTTCGGCGAACAGTTTGGGAACCATTCGGCAGAAAGTTCGTTTGTGTTCATTTGTTTAATAAATGAACGAACACAAACGAGAAGTTTCGCACGTTTAGGTAAAGGAACGGACATGAATAGAGGCCGCCATTCGTTCATTAATGTTCGTGTACGTTTGGTAAAGTGTTCCTTTATGTTTGTTTTTGTTTGATAGTTCGTTAGTATTTTTACTTTTTATTTTTTATATTTTATTATAATACTTCAAAATTCCGACAAATAAAATATTTAATAAGTATCACTGTATTATATATTATGTTCATGAACGCTTGGTTGTGTTCGTTTGTTTCCATTTGTGTTCATGAACATTAGTTTGTGTTCGATTGTGTCCATGAACGTTCATTTGCGTTCGTTGCCAAAAATTAATAAACGAACACGAACATAAAATCTCGTTCGGTAAATGTTTGTGAACACATAGATCTCCTTAACAAACGAACATGAACAAGGTCTTGTTCGTGTTTGTTTGAAGCCCCTAATAAGAATAAGAATCTTTGAATGAAAAAATTCTTTTGAGGTCAAACTGTAATTTTTGGAAGTTTGAAATCTATATTATTATATGTAAAATTTTCACACCAGATTGATGTATATCTCATGACTATAATAAAAGATCAATCGTTTAACAAAAGTTACTAGAAAAGATTCATATATATAGCGAAATTGATATATGAAAAGTGATGGGTTTGACTTTGACCTTAAAAGTCAAACTGCACTCAGATTTATTTAAGCGCAGAGATGAGAGAAACCTCTTCGATGCAGAATAGAGAAGCAGCGCTGATGAAGGTAGCGGGGACCACAATCCAGTGGCAATCATCCCAGAGAATTATCGGAAGGGTAAGGTGCCACAGAACAAGAAATCTCGAAGTCAAACGAGTGTAAGAAACAGGGATGGGTATGCTTGTAATTTGTTCACAAACACCAATACCTTCATGGAAACAAGTAACTTTTGATTCCTGAATAGTAGTTAGCACAAGATTACATTCCGAATTTTCGTTACTTCTATAAAGGAGAAATAGTTTGACTTTTGAGGTCAAAATAAGGACTTTCGAAAATGGAAAACTTACGAGTGTGGTTCGCTTTGATGGCTCCAAATTTAACATCTGAAGACTTTGAGAGATGAATTGAATAACGCAGCGTGGACGGTGATTTGAACGGAGAACTAATGCTAGGTCATCGTCCTCGAGCAGATTCTTTAGGTCTTTTCCTGTATCCGATCCATGAACCAAATGGCACTGCAGTTGACCAAAAAAAGTCAGCAAGTATGTATAAACCATAATTTGTTGAGTAATTGAAACTTTATACTTAAAAACAGCATTGCTCTTTGGTAGCTACTTCATATCTTTTTTAATGCTGATTTCACTTTGAGATAAATTCAAAATAAATCAAACGATAAAAGCATTCACATGAAATTTGGTATTCTATTTCAAGAAAAAGTCTGGTTTGACTAATCTCTAGGGTTGTAAACAGACAGAATGAACACGAATTGTTTGTTAAGAAAATAAATGTGTTCACGAATGGTTCGTGAACACTTACCGAACAATATTTTATGTTCATGTTCGTTTATTAAGGAAATGACCATGTTCATGAACACAAATAAAATCGGCGAAAGCGATGGAGGCTAGAGGTGAATGACAAAGACAGCAGCGCTGGAACTTGAAGCCATAATCGTGGAATGGAGGTCGATGTGAATATCGAGGAAGGAATGGGGAATGATGCATAAACACAGTGGGAATACGGTTTCCTATTTTAATTGTTAGGTTAATAAAATAATTAATTAAAAAGTATAAAAAAGTTTAGGTAAAATAAAAGTACAAAAATCTTTCATGAACAACATAAACACGCAAACATGAATGAATGTTCACGAACACGTTACCGAACGTTCACGAACACAATCGAACAAACGAGACCTTTGTTCATGTTCGTTCATATAACTAATAGAACGAAATTTCTTGTTCATTTTCGTTCATTTATTAAAGGAACTTCCCGCCGAACGGTTTACCAACGGTTTGCTGAACGTTCGGTTCGCTTACAGCCCTACTAATCTCTGTGTCAACAATCTAACAGTATTTTCCACTTGTAGCAATCCAAATACAGTTGACTTCAAATGTCAAAGTAAAAGCAAACTTGCTGAATTTAGAAACTACAAACCTTAAGAGCAACTGGAAAGGCCAGGATATACCGCAAAAGCGCCATTTTCAAAACCGAATCCGTCTCCACGCTAACAATCACTTGCCTAGCAAAATCATATGTCCCGGAAACAACCTTAGTCCACGCTTTCCTACCTTCTTCAAACCTCGAATACGAAGCTTCCGTTCTAAAAACCAACAACAGCGCCAAGGCAGGCGCCGTCAGCTGGTAAGGCAAAGAACTCGCCCTCAAAACCGGGAAAAACTCCGGCAACAATTCCCAAAACACCGCCGTGTTATAACTCGCCACCACCACAGCCACCATCGTAAAAGCAATAACCGGCGGAACCAACGACAGAATCACCCTGGAGCTCAAACTAGACAACAGATGCCGAATATGTCTCAAAGAGCTTCTATGTTCAACCCAATCCTCATGTCTATAAAGTGACTTGGTTTGTTTCATTCTACTCTCCTTGATTTCATCGGCCCAATCGGGTATTATTCGAAGAATCGAGATTAAGTTAACGGTTGATGGCGGTGGAGATGGTGGATTAGGATTTTGAGAGCAGCGGATTTTCGACGGTTTTGATGGGAATTTGAAGGGTGTCATAGAGGGAAACTTTGAAGGAGATGATATTATATGAAGTGAAGAATTTGGGATAGCCATTGAGAGAAGTTAGGGTTAGGGTTAGGGTTTGGTTTAGGGTTTTGGAGACAGTTGAGATACAGGACATTGTTTGGGGAGCTTCATAGAAGTGAAGAGTGCAAAGATTTTTTGAGTGATGGAGGGAGTGGATGTTTGTTAAAACAGTTATGTGAAGGAGGTTTTTCTAAATATTTTATATTTTTTTGGGAATATTTATTTTGATAAGGACAATACAATAGTTTTCTATCGTTCTTTTTTAACTTTGAAAATCATTATTTAAAATAATGCCTTTTCTAGTTGTTTCCTTATTTATTTTTGTAACTCAATTTTGTGTTTTGGTTGGGATTAGTTGTGTATAATATAAACTAGGTTATTCACCCCGTGTATTACACGGGTTGAAGAAAAAAAGAAAATATCAATAAAAAGTACTTACGAATCAAATTTCATAAAATGTGAAGGTATAATATGAATATAAATTATAATACTTCTGCGAAAAAAAAAGTAACATATCTATGATGTCTTTAAAATGCAGTTGAATATGGACATGGGAATAGGTGGCAAGATGATGGTATGGTGATGTAGATCAGACTTGTATTATACATATACCTCTTAATTTCTGATCTATAAATAAATACTGAATGAATACTAATTATAAATAATGGTGGTATGGTTATTATATAAATGATTTATGTTTTATTTGGTAAATTTAACGTAAGAAAATATTTTATAATTTAAGAAAAAATAGATAAATGTCACTAATTTAATTGTATATTAAAAAACTTGGTGACCAAAATTAACCGACATGCCTGTAACTTCAAAGTGATTTCTCTAGTTCTCAAAAGGAATTATAATTGATTCGAATTTAACTTATTTACAAATGAAGATATAAAGTTATAACATAATAACACGCTTTACATTTTTCTTGCTTTGAGTGATGGCCTTGACCAATGAAACTTAACATGATAATTGTTTATCATTATAATTATACATCGAATATTTTGTTTACGATTTAATTTAATGATAACAGAGACTGGTGGTGTAGGATGGATGAAGTGATAAACCAATATATCATATTTGTTATATCAGATTATTTCAATTGAGAATTTTCAAAGGATGTACAAACCATGTGATCTATGATTTATATATTTTATATGATTTATAGAAAGGATATGTTGTTGACACGAGATATTTTTTGAAATTTATGAATAATATTTTTAAAATCTTAGAGGAGGAGGTTTTGTCATATGACATTATTTAAAGTATTTTATTATAAGCTAGCTTATAAACCCGTGTATTACATGGTCAACTATCAAAAAAAAAAAATATAGATTGACTATTATATTAATTTATAGGTGCTACAAACCCATGTATCATATAGGTCAGATATCGAAAAGAATGTGAATCATAAACTTCTATATAATCTTTATCACACGGTTAAAAAGTCATAATATTATAATTTTATACATTCATAATTCATGAATTTTATCACAAGGGTTGAGAAAATATACATTATGATCTTATAAAAATGTGATTTATGATTAATAAACGTAATAATATTATTATCTTATCACACGGTTGAATACGTGTATTGTTATGGATATATCAATTGTTTCATAAATTATTTTAGTATTTAAATTTTTTGTCTAATAAATCCAAATTTTTTTTTTGTTTATAAGATTTGTGCGGAGCTGGTATATGATAAGCTAAAATTATAATAATATTTTTATTATTATATAATATATTTGTTATGATATTTATTTTTTAGTATTATGAAGTTTGATAAGTTTTTAGAGTAAAAATTATATAAATAATATTAAAATTAATTAAAACAAAAGTGTGTTTTTATATCTTTCTAAAAAGTTAGATATTATAACATGTAACTTGTTAAAAAATAATTATAGTGTAGATGAATAAGTTATAAAGAAAAAAAATTAAATTAACAACCATTTGGTTGTTGATACGTGTTGAAGTCCAGGCCCACGGACCCAAAAATGGGTCATGACAAGTTTTTTTTAATAGTTTATATTATAAACTAGGTTAGAACCCCGTGTATTACACGGGTTGAATAAATGTAATTTTATTACACGGGTTGAATAAATGTAATTTTATATATTAATAAAAAATATATTTTTAAGAACCCCGTGTATTGTACGCGTTAAATAAATTTATATAAAATAAAATATTAATAAACTTAATACATAAACCGAAGGGTAATAATAAACCCGACCGTGAAATCAAACAAATGACCATCGGGTTCACGGTTTAAATCAAGTTGTGATCACCCCTAGTAATAATGAATATGGTCAATTTGTGTTTTTTTAGGGATATTTGATTTAAATAACCTCAATTTTCACCAATTGGTCGATAACACTCTCAACTTTCGATTTGTACACCAGCACAACCAATTTTCAACTTGTTAAGACTCCCTAACTATCTGAACCCAATTTGTTTCAAACTTAAACTTCAAAGATTGTTGCGAATTAATTTAAGACGTTCGATGACGATTACTCATATTGGATTAAATACTTTTCGTTATTGAAATATTGATTTATAGCGACATTAATTTAAATATTGTATTATTTATTTATTTTATTTGTTTGGGTAAGATAGTAGACATTGTTCATCAACTTTGATTTGGTTTCATTTTCTAAATTAAAATATATAATTTGTAACATCAATTAATGATTGAGATAATAAACAACGGATAGTTATGAATAAAGTAAAATTTACTTTTAACAAAATACTTTAAATGCTGATTTATTATTATGTTATTAAGATAAACAAATAAATTCAAATATAAATAAATGTCCTATATAATAGCTATCTTTAGTTAAAAAGATAACTATACATAATTAATTAAGTAGTAGAAAAATGCGGAAAAACAAAACGTAAATGCCTTAAATGAATGACATGTGTCCACCAATGGTTTCTTTTATTATATGTATAAATAATAATAATAATAATAATTAGGATAAGGATCAAAATATATTTTTAAATAAAATAAATGTAAATTATGAGAGTGAGGGAGAAAGTGACACATGGCATTTAATGGAGTCTTTTATTAGTATTTAGATAACCAAGCCCATCCGTCAGCAAAAGCACTCTTTATATACATATTTTTTTCTGTTTACAAACAGTATTTTTATACATGGTATCCTTATCCTGATTTTTTTCTAATCCTACTCAAACGGGCTTTTATTTATTTATCCAATTTTTTTAACGATAAATTTGGATCACTGACGGACAACTGGAGTATCATCGTGCCACCAACGGAACCACCCGATCATATCCATCTCCACTAGGCATAATGCCTATACACCAATTCAGGAGGAAACCCAATAAATATCGGAAAACCCCTTGTCGGAATCAAACCCAGGACCTAGTGGTCCCAAAGTCTTATCCCACCTCCAAGATACACTAGGCTATAGAAGTGGGTTTTAATGTTTTAGTTCGTCTAGAGCCATGGTTAACTAAAATTAACCGTACAAACTTCCAAATAACATAAACATTTATAACGTCATCGATTAAAGATTCGGTTTTGACCCATAACGAAAGCCACCCACCTAACCCTCTTTCAAAGTTCTCACTACAGACGAACTCTTACCACCCGTGACCTATGGTATTGATGTTTGCCCTCCACAAAAGTGATTTTAGTGTGAAAGATTACGTGGTATTTAGGTGTAAAATATTGTTATTTAAAAAAAGTGAACTCTTACCATTTTTTTGTGTCAACAATCACTGCAACCCTTTTTTTGTGTGTGATATTGATTATGACATGAATAAAACTAAATAACCAAAAACAACACAACAATAGAATGAACGATAAGTTCACTCCCATCCAGCGGGTGACCGGTCACTATGGTTTCACATTTCCAAACCCAAACCATAGTTGTTAATGGCGAATAGCAACAAATAGCGATAAGGTACCTATATACTACATGGCGAATAGCGATAAATAGCGAGCGGCTATTTTATAAATAACGATACACTTGAAAAAAAATTTATATGTATATTATATCAAAATACCCTGATATATATGTTATTTTACATGTATATTTAACAAAAGGGTTAGGTTATAATACAAAGGGCCCTTAAAATACAAAGTGTAAGAAGGATTTCTGGCCCTTGGATCAGATCATAAACTCATCAAGGGCTCTAAATAAAACGGTGGCAACAATGTAATTAAAAAGGGCGGTAAGGGTAGGATCGTCCTAAATGACTTTCATCTAACTGTTCAAACTCCTTCCTCACTACGCTTCATACCTTCTTCGACGATTCCAGGCCTTCTTCGACGATTCCAGCCCCTTCTTCGACGATTCTTCTTCCACACGGTTCTGCAATCAACGATTCATCTTCCAAGCGATTCTTACACTCGATTAAGCCTCAAAATACACCGATTTCTCATGGATTCTTCACCCCAACTGCCTCAAAATACACCGATTAAGCATCACGAAACTCCGATTTTACCTCGTCGTTCACCGATTAAAAGGTTATCTGCCGATCCAGTTTCTTCCGAATCGACATTGCGTATTTCTGAAGTGGAAGAACAAGTTTTGAAACCGAAAAAGAAGAAAAAAGCGAAAAGGACTCCCAAAACCGGTACATTATTTAATTTTTAGGGTTTTTACATGATTGTGTTTATTTTACTTCAGTGATTTTGTTATATGAAAGTTTATGACCTTTTATTATCGATTTTGATTGTGTTATGTGCTGACCTAGGGTTTGATTGTGTCTAATATTGTTGTTTCATTGTGTTATTGTCGATTTTGATTGTGTTATGTGCTGACCTAGGGTTTGATTATGTCTAATATTGTCGTTTCATTGTGTTATTGTTGATTTTGATTGTGTTATGTGCTGGCCTAGGGTTTGATTGTGTCTAATATTGTCGTTTCATTGTGTTATTGTCGATTTTGATTGTGTTATGTGCTGGCCTAGGGTTTGATTGTGTCTAATATTGTCGTTTCATTGTGTTATTGTTGATTTTGATTGTGTTATGTGCTGGCCTAGGGTTTGATTGTGTCTAATATTGTCGTTTCATTGTGTTATTGTCGATTTTGATTGTGTTATGTGCTGGCCTAGGGTTTGATTGTGTCTAATATTGTCGTTTCATTGTGTTATTGTCGATTTTGATTGTGTTATGTGCTGGCCTAGGGTTTGATTGTGTCTAATATTGTCGTTTCATTGTGTTATTTAAATTGATTTCGGACTGTTGTACTTGTGTCATGTTTAACATAAAAGTTGGTTTAAACATAATGTATTTTTGTTATTGTGTAATAATGGTGTTATAGGTGATGCGATCAAAACTATTAACGTATTTGCAAATCAAAAACTGTCAGATGAAGACAACAAAAAAAAAACAGAAGCAAACCAAAGAGGTTGAACCGATTGCAACAAAGATACCGAAAAAGAAAAATCAAAAATCATCTAAAAAATATCATCCATTCACAAATCAAAAGGCGAACTTGAGGTGTTCGCCTGGAAACCTTACTGAATTTCTTGAAGGCTTAACTCCAGCTCAGAAGAAGGTCGTTAAAGAAATGGGGTTTGGTGACATATTTTTTATAAATATACACACAATCCCAACTGGTTTTGCATATTGGCTGATTCAAAACTATGATCCCAACACACAAAAAATATTTGATGGAACTCATGAAATTACTGTTTCTAGTTCTTTGATCAATGATATTTTTGGGATTCCAAATGGTGGAAAGTTTGTTGTAACCAAGTTTAGACCAAACTCAAAAAATGAAGTTGTAAATGAATGGCGTAGTCAGTTTGGTGAACCAATTCCCGCGAAGATAACAATGAAGTTATTCAGTGACCATCTGAAAAAAAGAAAAGATTGTGGAAGGATCTTCCAATTGAATTTTTTAGTGATGTTTTTTTCAGTAATGGGTGAGATGATGTTGAGTAACACAGTAAACCAAAGGTTTTTGTTATCACTAGACGGAGATATTGATGTAAAAGAACTAAACTGGTGTGACTACATCGTTGATTGTTTGAAAAGAACTCGTCTTATGTGGAAAGGGGAAGCAGATTTGTTCAATGGTCCTATGCTATTGCTTTCGGTAATTTTTTAACTATTTCATATATATTACAAAATGTCATTCTATTGTGTTATATTTGATGAGATTGTGTCATATAGCATTTCATTGTGTCTTTGTTTATATGTTGTATTTTATGGTTCTTAATGTATTGTGTCATATTTGAATCCATAAACAGATGTTTTATATGTTTGAAAAGCAAAGAATCGTTAAAAAGGACAAATGGATAATAACATCGGACGTTCTTGCCAAAATTGATTACACAATGCTTTCCGAGTTTGAAATGAATTATTTAGCTTTGGAAAAAAGCAAGACGGTTGAACAATCGAAAGAGTCCTTGAAGCAAAAGGTAGTACCACCGAAACCAAAAGAAGCTGATAATGAAGGTACATTGTGTCTAATGTCTGTTAACATTTTAATTAATATCATTATGTCTAATATTATTTTGTTTTATTGTGTCGAAAGGTTCGTTGAAAGTAGTTATCAAGAAGCGAAAAGTTATTCCACTGAAAGCACAAGAAGCTGATAATGAAGGTTCATTGTGTCTAATGTCTGTTATCATTGTGTCTAATTTTTATAAGTATACATTTTGTAATTCTGAATATGTATTGTGCTGGAATTGATTAGTAAATAGCGATCTTTTTTAGATTTGGTAATATGAGCATGGTTTCTGAAGTGGTTGTCTGGTTATAGGTAGAAAGAAGGTGAAAAAAATGAAAGTTTCTGGTCCAGTTCATGATGTCCCTAATTTGGGACGAAATGCTTTATCCAATCAATCTGAAACCGCTGGCGATCTGAGAGGTAACTTTAAATTCTTATGTTGCATACTAGAAAAGTCTAATGTCTAATCAAGGTACATTGTGTCTAATGTCTGTTGTCATTGTGTCTAATATCTTCTCGTTTGTCTAAGTTGAAATGTGTTTAATATTATTTGTGTTTTATTGTGGTTGTTGAAACAGAACCACTTGATGTTGAAAATGAAACAGTTGAGGTTGAAAATGAAACAGTTGAGGTTGAAACGGAAGAGGTATGAAAGTTAACCATGATTATATGTATGCTTTATATAGATATATCACAAAATTGTTCACAAAATTCTTGAATGTATTTTTGTTTAACAGATGAGGGCTGAATTGATCGACAAAGAGCTTATGGTATTTGAGGCACATGCAAAGAAGATCGAATCCTTACTAGAAAAGTCTAGAAAAGATTTCAAGGATAGTGAACTAATGTATGCGAAAAGAAGAAAATTTGCACATTTGTTGTGTAAATATCACACGCTAGAATCATGGGTGGGGAACAAGAGGGTTGGTGATGTTGTTCTTTGGACCCAAACAAAAAAACAAAAAGATAATAAAAAATCGACAATGAAGAAGAAAAACACAACCGAAAGCAAAAAAGTTCCAACAACGAAAAAGGAAAAGACAATCAAAAACTTAAAAGTTCCAAGTCTACGAGATGAAATCAGTGAAAAAGTGAAAGAAACGGTTGTTGTTGTAGATGAAGTCATGGCTGTTGAAAAGCAAGCTGCTGATTTTGAGGTAGAACAAAACATAAAAACAAGTGAAAATGTTGATGTTGCTAATGTTGAAGAAGATCAAAACAAAAAAACAAGTGAAGATAAAGCCCATACTGAAGGTAACTATTATGGAATTGTGTCATAATCTATTGTGTCATACACATTGTGTCTAATCTTATAAGTTCGTTGTGTCTAATAGTTCATTGTGTCTAATCTTATAAGTTCGTTGTGTCTAATAGTTCATTGTGTCTAATCTTATAAGTTCGTTGTGTCTAATAGTTCATTGTGTCTAATCTTATAAGTTCGTTGTGTCTAATTTTGTACATCAAGGTATAGAAGAAAACAATCATTGTGTGTAATCTTATAAGTTAGTTGTGTCTAATAGTTCATTGTGTCTAATCTTATAAGTTAGTTGTGTCTAATAGTTCATTGTGTCTAATCTTATAAGTTCGTTGTGTCTAATTTTGTACATCAAGGTATAGAAGAAAACAATCATTGTTTCTAATCTTATAAGTTCGTTGTGTCTAATAGTTCATTGTGTCTAATCTTATAAGTTCGTTGTGTCTAATTTTAGTTCGTTGTGTCTAATTTTGTACATCAAGGTATAGAAGAAAACAATCAAAAGAATGAGGAGAATTCTAATAAATTTGCTATTGTCTTGACACCATATCATGTGAGTGGATCTGAAATGTTGGAATGGAGTCAAGCAGAAAAAGAGGCCATCAACAAAACAACGAAACCAAATACACAAAAAAAATCTCTTATTCCGATTTTGAACCGCCAAGCTTTGAGTTAAACATTTCTCAACCAACACCACCAACACCTACGGAAGAAACTGTGAAACAAGTGGATGAAACTGTGAAAAAAGCGGATGTGGTTAAAAATGACAAGCAAGACACAATGAAGGCAACAGAGGATATTATGCAAGTTGTAGCGGATATAAATATGCTACCAATAGAAGAACAGGGTTACATAACCCCAGCTAAAAACATTGTGCATTTTGTCGAACCAATTACAAGTGTAAAACCGCAACAAAACATCAGAAAAAATCCTGAAAGAGATGTTAATCCGGCAGAAGCATTGTGTTCTCCTTATATTCAAAGGGCGGTTATAATGGCAGAAAAACAGACAAAAGCTGAAATCGCTGTTTCTAATTATATTTTTTGTGGGAAAGAAGAAGACCTTTGGTAAAACACCGTCACTATTGTATTACTCATTATTACAACGAAAATACTTCTAATTTTTTTTTTTTTTTTGCAGGGATGTTCTATTTTATGTTAAAGATGTTGTCTCTGTGCCGAGAGTTATTTTTGAAAGCTTGTGCCCTGAAGTTGAACTACATGTTAATCTTATCAATGCATGGAGTCATATTTTAAACATATCAGAAAAGAAAAGGAAGAAGGGAACTGATTACCGACTCTTTTGCTATCCTCTTATGATTGTAAGTTTAATGATTTTATTGTGTTATATAAAATTAATTAGATAAGTTGATTATGATACAATAGGAATAAAGAAGTGGATAATATAACAGGAATGCAGGGATTATGACACAATGGTTTGAAATATGACACAATGGTTTGAAATATGACACAATAGGAATATAGTAGTGGATATTAGGAATACAGGGATTATGACACAATAGGAACAGAGTAGTGGATATTAGGAATACAGGGATTATGACAGTGGTTTGAAATAAGACATAATGGTTTGGAATTTGACACAATATGAATAGAGTGGTGGATAATATTATAGGAATACAAGGATTATGACACAATGGTTTTAAATATGACACAATGGTTTGAAATATGACACAATGCATTTGTTTCATTTCAGGAAAAGGACACATATGAAAGAGAAGAGGATGTGATCCTTGATGAGTTCACCAATAAGATGAATGAGTTTTTGAAAAAAGAAAAGATAAAAACTATCAAAGACTTTGACATTGTCTTTGTGCCTATCTTTCATCATGAGAAAAAACACTTTTATCTCATGTGTTTCGACCTCAAACGCACAAAGACTACATTGCTTGACAACATTGCACCACTTGAAGATGAGGAAAAGGGTGATCATGATCCCTACAATGGTCGGACACAAAAAACAGTAAGTGTTCGAAATCTTGTATTTTAAATATAACACAATGCATGCTGTAGAAATAACACAATTGCATTTTATTTTTTAAGAAACAAGCTTTCGAAGGTTATCTTGAACGTATCTCACATCCAAAAGCAGCAAACATGAAGGCTACATCAATAAATCGTCTTAAAATGCCATGGAGAACCAATTTTAATGGTGTTGATTGTGGAATTTTTCTTATGCGCCACATGGAAACATACATGGGTGAAGATGCAAATAATTATCATTGTGGTTTCGCAAAAGAGGAATCTGGATTACAAAAGAAACAAATTGAAGACTTGCGCCGAAAGTACACAACCAAGATCTTGTTACATGATGTTAACGAGAATAGACCATATGTTGTTTTCTTGGTGTCAAAATTTCAAGAGCTACCAGCTAAAGAAAAACAAAAGCTTAGACGAGGTGGATTTAAAAGAATCTTGTCAAGGATGCTTAAAGAAGTCGATTAAGTTGATGTTTTTTTCATTTTGGACTTGATGTATAGAAAACTTGATGTTTTTGTTTCAATTAAGTCGATTAAGTTGATGTTTTTTTTTTCATTTTGGACTTATGTATAGAAACTTCGTGGATATTAATGTTTTTAAGGAGGTTTATGTTTTCAGGAAAATATGACACAATGTTTTTGTACAGGAAAATATGACACAATGTTTTTGTACAGGAAAATATAACACAATGAAATGATATATGGCACAATGAAATGAGATATGACACAACGGAATGATATATGACACAATGGAATGATATTATGAAACAATGGAATGATATATCACACAATATGACACAATGAAATGATATAAGACACAACGGAATGATATATCACACAAAGTAATGATATATGACACAATGGAATGATATATGACACAATGGAATGATATTATGAAACAACCGAATGATATATGACACAATGGAATGATATTATGACACAATGGAATGATATTATGAAACAATGGAATGATTGATATATGACACAACGGAATGATATATGACACAATGGAATGATATTATGAAACAATGGAATGATATATCACACAATATGACACAATGAAATGATATAAGACACAACGGAATGATATATCACACAAAGTAATGATATATGACACAATGGAATGATATATGACACAATGGAATGATATTATGAAACAACCGAATGATATATGACACAATGGAATGATATTATGACACAATGGAATGATATTATGAAACAATGGAATGATTGATATATGACACAACGGAATGATATATGACACAATGGAATGATATATCACACAATATGACACAATGGAATGATATTATGAAACAATGGAATAATATATCACACAATATGACACAATGAAATGATATATGACACACGGAATGATATATCACACAAAGTAATGATATATGACACAATGGAATATAAATGACACAACAGAATGATATATGACACAACCGAATGATATATCACACAAAGTAATGATATATGACACAATGAAATGATATATAACACAACGAAAAAGTAATGATATATGACACAATGGAATGATATTATGACACAATGGATTGTAAAAGCTAAAAATACGCAATGTATAACACAAATAGATTGAAATAGCTAAAAAAACGCAATGTATATCTAAAATAAACAATGTATGACCCCAACACAATTAAGAAATAATAGACACTCTATTCTTGCATATTGGTAACTCCTGAACTGCTTGTCGCTTCTTTCTCCTTAGTACTTTGTATGCGTAAACTGCATGTGCGTACATTATGACCAGTACCTTTGCAAAAACTGCATTCTTTTTGTTTCTTCCCAGCTCGAGCAATTGCAATCTCACGAGCTGACTTCAAACGCTTATGAGTCCCTTTTGTTCTTGTTTTAATTGGATTTCTAACTATAAAATCACATGGTTCACTAGTCCCAGTCATTTCTGCAAATCTATCTCTCCTACTAGGAGCCGGAGCAACAACTTGAACATCATCAGCCTTAGACATGTAAGCTTTTAGATAATCTCTGTAAAGACACAACTGCTCTTTGTCTTGAACCAATCGATTTATTGCATATTCATTTGCAAACCTTATTTCACGAAGTATTTCTTGAATATCATCACCATTGTTTTCGATATCATCATACCTTATAGGTCGAAGTGAACTATTTGGAACGGCTTCTCTCCTCCAACGCTTTGCCACATACTTCTTTGGGAACTCAGTTACGTAACAAAGCCTAAGAACATAAAAAATATGCCGGCATAGTAATCCCCATTGTTCAAACCTTCTACAACTACAAGATATTGTTTGATCTTCATTTCGAAACATAACCTACACATAAAAAATTAAAAACAATAAGACACAATGAATAAAAATGACATAATGAATAAATATGACACAATAGATTACAAAATACATTAAGAACCATAAGACACAATGAATAAATATGACACAATGTCATCAAATATAACACAATAGATTACACAATACATTAAGAACCATATGACACAATGAATTAATATGACACAATGAATAAATATGGCACAATGACTAAATATGACACAATATCATTAAAAAGACACAATGCAAAAATACACAACATATTATACAAATACATGAACAAAATTATACCTCAAAATATGAAGTGCGTGGATGTAAGAGATCCTCAATTTCAAACTTCATACAACCATCTACTTGTTGTCTAGAAACAGACGCACATTTTTTAATGGCATCATCAATCTCCAATTGTTGATCCAAAAATATTGTCCGTGTAAACAACTTTAAGGCTTGTTCTTCAAGTACAAAATCAGGGTACCAAAGTTCATCTTCATTGTATCTTGTCTCATGATCATTTTTTCTATGCTCGTACCTTTGAGCCTCAATTGCAGTTTCAAAATGGCTAAAAAACTCAACCAAAGTTGACTGTGGATTGCAAAATTGATTAAAGAAATGATTCTCGCTCTCTGATCTTGATGTCGTACGCATAAGCCCTGACAAATTTTCTTCTAAATAGTATGCTGGAATCCAATCATGTCTAATATTATAAAGACTGCCCAACCATTCATGATTACTTAAACCATACTCAGAAAGTATTGCATGCCACTTCTCCTCAAACTCATTACGTGAAATTGAATCTGACCATACAATCTTCGCCAATGTTTTTTTAAAATCTGTAGTGTTACACAAAACTGGTCCAAGCTAGAAAATAAAAGAAACAATAACAATAAGAAACAGAATAAAAGACACAATAATGACACAATAACATAATAAAAGACACAATGACAATAAACAATAAAAATCTTAAAAAAAAACAAAATTAAAATGATACCTTAGGAGTCAATTTCTCCCATATGTGCCACATACATAACCTGTGACGGCTATCTGGTAAAACATCTAAAATAGCCCTTTTCATGGCAGGATCTTGGTCGGTAACAACTACTTTAGGTGCAACACCAAACGCCTTAACATACATCCTCAACAACCACCTATATGAATCAGCAGTTTCTGATCCAAGAAGCGCAGCACCAAGCGTTACATTCCTATTGTGGTTATCTATACCAGTGAAAGGAACAAATACCATATCATACCTACAAAAAAGATAAAATAAAATTAACAATTTGACACAATGTTATTATATTTGACACAATGTCCTTAAATATGACACACTATGGACTTATATATGACACAATGTAACTAAATATGATACAACGATAATAAACAAAAAGTTCTATACAATCCATAATTCTTACTTGTTTGACCGATATGTAGCATCAAACCCAACGACATCACCAAAAACCATATAATTAATTTTTGAAATCTCATCCGCCCAGAAAACACCACCTAAAGTTCCATCTTGATTGACTTCATACTCAAATGAGAAATTTGGACAATACTCTTTTTTCTTTGCAAGACGCTTAATAACCATATCTGCATCATTCTCCCCAATGTATTGATTTAAGTCCCTCTTATAATTTTTAAAATCAGTTCTTGTAGCACCTACCTCCTCGTAACTACCATACAAACTTTTCAAAACATTAAATGCCCTTACAGGCCCAAGATTTATCGTAGACAACGCTTGAATGGCATTTTCTTTTACATGATCAACCCTTCTCACGGATGTCAAAAACTGGAGGTCTTCTTCATGCACGAAACTATGATTATGTTCCTCTTGAAAAATATATACTTCAAACTTCCCATCAACAGTTAGCTGTAACTTAATATGAGCCTCACATCCAATTCTCTTAGATGGTTTCCGACGCTTTCCTTTACCCTTATTAGGAATTTTAAAACCTTCTTTAGAACATGTAAAGTACTTCAACTTAAGAACACCATTTGCATTGTTGTATGAAGTGTTCTTTCTAACCGAGAAACCACTTGCATGAGCATACTTGACATAAAAACCATAAGCTTGGTCAATTGAGTCAAAGACCATACCAACACAAGGTTTAAGTGACTCGCTCACAGCAGGAGTGTAAAATATTTTTCCGGTACGTGGTGATACACGCTGTACACCACGTTCTTTGTAAACTATAGCATCTACACAAATAAAAAATAAACAATATAAAATTAAAACATATATATGTCATACAAACCTGGCAAATAAACAAAATAACACATTATGACAAAATATGACATAATTTCAGACAATAACACACATGTCAAAAGCAGAATAACACGCATTCAAATAAACAAAATAACACATTATGACAAAATATGACATAATTTCAGACAATAACACACATGTCAAAATCAACTAAAAAGTTAGTTAGGCACAATGAAAATAAACAAAATAACACATTATGACAAAATATGACATAATTTCAGACAATAACACACATGTCAAAATCAACCAAAAAGTTAGTTAGGCACAATGAAAATAAAATAGACACAATGTATTAAAAACTTAAATAATACAGAGCAATAGACACAATGCATTAATAACTTAAACAATACAGAGCAATAGACACAATGCATTAATAACTTAAACAAAACAGAGCAATAGACACAATGAAAATAAAATAGACACAATGCATTAATAACTTAAACAATACAGAGCAATAGACACAATGCATTAATAACTTAAACAATACAGAACATATAACCGTTTTAGATCTCAATAAGAATTCACGACAATAAACGAATGAAAAATTTAAGTTAAACAACCAAAATTGCGACAGTAACATGGTCAAAATTCTCATTGATAATAGCAGAATTCTCAACGATAAACATGATCAAAACACAATTTTTAATCAGATCTCAATCATAATTTTCAACAATAACATCAAACTCAGAGCACGTACCATTCATCGGCATGAAATTGGTGTAAAATTGAAGCTTCAATCTCGTGAATTGCGATCAATTAGGGCAAAAATCACGTCTGTATCGTAATCCCTGTTTTATGGTGCGTATCCCTGTTTTATTGTGATTTATTGAAGGCTTAAATAGTTTCCAAAAATGCCCCTTCCTCTAATTCAGGACTAATTAAAGATTAGATGAAGTTTTTGCCAGGTGTCATCATCCTATTCCTTCTTACCCTTCTTACATTTAACTCCCTTTGTATTTGATCCTTTCTCTTTAACAAAAAACCTAAAGCCCAGCTATTTTATAGCCATATTTAATTGCAATTTATATTAAAGAAAAAAAAAAATTGTCGCTATAATCGCTATCTATCGCTCCAACCCTAATAGGAAGCATGGAACTATACGCCACGTAGCGTGCTATAGCGATTGCTACGCTCGCTATTGACAACTATGACCCAAACAGACAAACCAACGAGAACCGGTTTGGGCTACTTTCTTCTACTATCAGAAAAAAAAACATGTAACTAAACAGAAAAAAAACGTAACTAATCATGTTTAACAAGGTTATAAGAAAAATCTAACCAACAAGATTTTACATAATAGGCAACCCAAGATTTACATCTACATCAGTACTACTGGTGGTTCATCAAGGTTTGCATTCTAAGGGAAATCAGGAGTAAAAACATCACAAGAACCTTGGAAAACCAGAGGAGAATCTGGCTATGTTCTCTGAAAGATTAAGGATGTTTCCCTGGCGCAGCATCAGATGTTGGTTTCTCGGCTTCTTGGACTCCTCCCTTCGATCCAAAGAAGAAATTTTTGACCGCTTGTTCCCCAGATTGTATGGCATTCTTGATCTATTATTTTCGGTGCAAGAACATATATGTGAGATCAAGTATGATAAAACAAATGTAAATATTATCCGAACATAACAAGTCATATTGTTGTACGCAAATGCTCAACTTGTAGCCTAAAGTAAACTAGGGTCCATGACCATAAATTTCTGACCTTGTTTGGTTATGCGTTAAACGCCAAATGCTATAATACAGTTTCACAAAAGCATTCGATTCACAATTTGAACGATAAGTCACAATGATTCTCGGATTCAATTCACGAATCGGAAACTATGATGGACACCACTTTAACAGAACCAGACTGTTGATCACCATCTTGTTTCTCATTAATAATCAACTGAGCTTGAAGATGATCAACAACAGTCAACCAAATTTCTATACAACCAGGCAAGCTAATAGACAGAATAGCCAACAACGTTAATCCAGAACAATGGAACAGCGAACTTGAGAGTTGAGAGATGATTCAGGATAACTTCATGTAAGTGTGAGTTAACCAAACAGCAGGCATCATGAATAGTGTAAGAACTAGGGATGAGCAAATTGTACCGGTATTTACCCCTTTTTACCTTCAAATACCGGTACCGAACCGTGCCGTGCCGGGTATTTTCAGTACCAAGCTCATCCCTACTAGTAAGAATTAGCCAAACAATAAACTGTTGGCCTGGACCGATATCACACACGAAAGAACACAGATATTTTGTGGAAACTCCGCACGCCTCTTTTACGATATATTAAGAACGAAAACCACACCAAATACAATACCTTAACATCTCTATTTATATTTTATACTAAGGCCGGAGGGTATGGTGGCGCCACCAAGGTCACCTCACCCTCTATAGCGCCCCCCGGCGCCATACACCCACACCCACGGATTTAACTAGGGGCGCCATTGATGAGGCTCCATCACGGTAACGAGCGTTTTTGGCTTGATTGAGGTAGTTGGTCAAGATTAAGGGGAGAGGCCTTAAACCCGTGTAACATGGCGTTGATAAAGCCCCTCCCACACCCTCCAGAGTCAAGCCTAACAGTCTCAGTATACAAGTAGATGCAGACAACAACAACATAATATAAGTAGTAATTAGAGTAAAATCGAAAAACCCTAGATGAAGTAAATCTTACGGGATCAAGAACATTAGGCTCGGGGCCATAATCAGCGGTTAGAAGAAAATAACCGACGGTAACTGTGGACACCATTGTTGTTATTCGCACCAACTTATCAGTGTTCGGATTCATAATTCGGTGAAAAAGAGGAAGGAAGATGAGAGGGATGGATTGCTGAAGTTTCCGGATAATCTCGAAATTGAAAAGGATGTACAACTTTAGATGCACAACGTACACCTTCTGGTTCAATACCAATACTACCCATACCAAATGCTTATCCTTATCCCTAAGACTATGGGGTATGGGGCTTGGGTTGGGGGAAAACGCCCAAGCCACCACCTTGGGTGGGTTTGGGTTTGGGCGTGGCCCCTTGGGCGGGAGTTTGAAGCCGGGCGTGAGGCGGGTCTAGCAAGGTGACATGGCGAGCTCTCAATGGCCAAACCAAACTAGCCGTTGGCCAACGGCTATGTTTAAAAAATAATTATTTTTTACACTATAAATATCACACTTCAATTCCTATTTTTACCATATTCAACCACAATAGTCATCTTCAATTTCTATAATCATCTCTATTCTCGTTCTACAAAACGAAAAATGCATCCTTATAATCGTGGTTATGACCCGCACAACCCGTTTGCATTCCAAGAAAATAATCCTAGCCCACCACCCAATCGTCCAATGTCTCGTCCATTTTTAATACACTCCCCTATGCCCGATATGGCTAGTTACGCATCGTATATCGGTGGTCGTGTGTTTACTAACTTCCCACACACCGACGATTCGATACCTAGCCCGTTTAACCTTTCCCAAATGGAAACCGTCCCCGAAACTCAACCACCCAACGATGGTCCTTCCGCTTCCAAACCCATCAAAAAGAGAAGTCATAAGAAAAAAACCGAGGCGGAGAAAGCACTTGAAACCGGCAAACGAAAACAACAAAAATGGGTCCCTAATGAAGAACTTGCATTAGCGAGGGCTTGGTTTTAACAATCTCAATATCCAACTTTAGGTATTTTTAAATATTTTCTAGCCCTTATTTTAATATTTATGGTTATTTTTTATATAACTTTGTAATATATTAAATTTTGTTTTTATTAAAATAGGAAATTCTCAACATCGAAGCCATTTGTGGGAATCGATTAGTAAAGCATTCCATGAAGAACTGGGAAGGGAGACTTATCGTGAAAACGATAGCTTATCCTCGAAGTGGAGCGAGATAAGCGGCCAACTTACAAAATTTAGTGGTTATTTAAATAAAGCAAAGCAAAACCCAAAAAGTGGTAAAACGGAAGCCGACTGTGTGACAAATGCATTGATTACATTCAAAACAAATGTGGGGTGCGACTTCCGTTTCATGCATTGTTGGGAGATTTGTAAGTTCCATCCAAAGTGGGCGAATATCCCCAGTGGTAGCGAAACGAACACGTCTTCCAAAAGGTCAAGGGCCTCGTCCCAAGCCCAATCTGATGCACGAGATCAATAGTTTGAGGACCTTTTGGATTATTCGCCAAACCGGCCTGAATATGGAAGAGATGCCGAAAAGAGGCGCGCTCAAAAATCAAGATCGGGTACGGCATCGCCTTCAGCTGGGAGTTCGGGCTCGCGTAGGGGAATATACAGCGATCAGTTAGATGACATTGCATGCAAGTTAGATACATTCAACGTATTCCAACAACAAAGGGCGGAACTTAGAAAGAGCAAAGATGCTAAAGATGCCCTGAAACAAAAACTGGATGATTTGAAATTTCTATCACAGCCCATTGATCACCTAGAGGATGACGAGTTCCAACTAATCTTGGAGTTAAAAAAATTAAATTTGTTGTTTTAAAAAATATTCAAATATTCAGTTTGGGTCAGCCCAACGAAGCCTCCCAAGCCACGTGTCAACCCATGCCCCAAACCCCCGCCCCACCATACCCCACGATCTAACTTGCACTTCTTCTTTATAATCGTCACACGACTCAACATTGGGTCTTTCAAGGATAAGTGCATCGTTATATCAATAACTAGGTTATCACCCGGGTAGACACCCGGGTAGGAAAATTTAAATTACATTAACAAAAAATTTCAACATTCACTGATTTATTTCTATTTAAAATTAAAATCAAACCATACCTATGAGTTAAATATTGCATCAAGAGTAACACTGACTTGTCTTCAGCGCATATTGTGTTGTAAACTTCTTTTAATATTAAAAACTTTGTACCCAAGCCCATAATATTGTAATCAAGTATAAAATTAAAAACCCAAAAATAAGAGAGCTTACTTTTACAGATTGATTTTAAGGTATACAACTAATTAATTATATTCTTACACTAAACTACAGGTCAATGTAAACCAAAATTACAAAGAAGTAAGCCTTTTTTAATTGTTTTTTTTTTTTAATATTTTTAGTTTTTGATTTTTTTTTTATTAAAAATGCTTCTACAAGTATATATAAAAAGAAGCGCCGAAAAAGATGTTTAAAAAAAATAATTTTTAACATGTTAAGTTAAATTTTTAAGAGTGTTCCCCGGTTCCCCACTTTTTTAGTGTTCCCCAATGAACCTTACTGTATAATATAAACTAGTAAAGGATTCCCGCGCTTCGCGGCGGGTTTTTTACCTCTGTAATGATTTGCTAAAACAACTTAACCAATTGAGTATAAAAAAACGAATTTACATAAACATAACCAATTAACGATAAGCGACAAATTAAGTTTCCAATAACATGCTTTCTGTGATGATATTTAACATAGCGATAAGTTATATAGCACAAAAAGGGTTGTTTGTCGTTTGATCTGTTAGAGGCAAAGTAAAATCATGGATAAACATCCTGTTAAGGCAAAGTAAAATAGTGGATGAACATTGAACAGGTCCAAATTTTCACCTTTGTAGCAACCTTTTGGCACTTGGAAAATCGGCTACTCGCTTTGGTTGTATGTTTTCAATCTTCTACCTGTGGAGCCTGTTTAAAATAAAAACAGTCAAGTCAATTTTTAGACACTAACCAGTTAAGGTTTTTTTTTTTACAAATTGAGTAATTTACATTTTGAACCACTATACTTGGCCTTTGGTTCCATTGTTCTCGGCAAAAATAAACACATTGAGTAATTTTAAAGCAAAAGTACCAATTGCAATTGTCTTCATAGTAGTACGTTTCACCTTAGTTAGAATCGATGGCAAACCTTTGCAGTCCAGTTAGGATGCAATTTGATACCCAGCAAAAGAGAATTTTGTCTATAGGCAAATAATTATATAAATTGCCATAGTCTATACATATATCAGTTCATTTTTTGGCTCCTTTGTAAACACTAAATTTGTTTGCAGCCAAACATAGTGATTAAACAATCCAATTACTCACATCATAATCACTGGATTTTGTAACACCTAATGGCCACTTTCTTTTAGTATAAACTCATAACTATTTTCCTATTATTCTTAAAGCTTTCTTGTTTCTTTTTTACTTTTATATTTTATTTATGTAATTCAAATTTAACCCATATATGCTATATAATCTTGGTTATTCTATCCGGATCACCAAAAGCTACCTGGGTCATATGACCCATATAGATAACAAACAAATAGATCTGGCCAAATCCAATCAGAACTATTTTTCAACTAAGAAACCATATTTTAGAGATTCTAAAATCAATAAGTTTAACCACAATTCGTTGTGATCAGCCTACGGTCAATACTCCGAAATCTATTGAATCTTTTGCAAGCTGCTTATTTCATCATCTCAACCTCATCACATTCTGAAAATCTCAAAAATATCATGCAACTTTAGATGTAGATGGGTTTTGGTTGAGGATTCTTACGCAAATCAAAGGAATGCTCAACTCGTCTAATGAATGTCTCTTATATGAACTCTAAAGTAACCTGGAAATCAAGTCCTATAGGTAATTAATTAGCATAGGAAAGTAACGCATATGTCACAAAAACAACAATAGTGCTAGTCTCCCACCGCGTTGCGGTGGAAATTCGATATAACTCGGTCGGAATTGAATTGGTTCATTACCGTATTGGTTCGGTACCGATACATGCTAAAAATCAAATGATACTATAGTATTAAATTTATTATAAATGTTTGCTATACAATTTTTTTAAAGTTCATGTTTGGTGTACCATTTTTCTAGCATCATACTTATCGCCACCCTATAGGTCCGTATACCATCACATTAACCGCCCTATACGTCCGTACATCATCACATTCACTGACCTAAGCGTCCGTATACCATCACATTCACGGCCATATGCGTCCGTATACCATCACATTCACTGACCTATATGTACTAAGCGAGTCAACATCCTATATGTTTGTATACCATCTAATCACATTACATAATCTTCAAAAAAAATCTAATGACATTACATAATTATCTTGTCTTATCTTATATTTGGTTAAAGTAGAATTATTGATATTATACAAAGTTTTTAAATAGAGTTTTATACAAACAATCATATGTTCGTTTGATAAAAATACAACCGTTGTTTTGTTGAGAAAAATCATCCTAGTGGCAGGCTCCTCATTTCCAGCCTCTCTTGATTCTTCATCCTAAAATACAATGAAACCCACCAACCCATCGAGAGATTTCCCCTAACAGCCAATTTCTTCCAACATTATGCATATAAAAAAAGGGATACTTAGCACCGAAATACTCAAATTTTTTTTGTATCAACACAAAAAATAAGAAAACAGAACATCTTTTTTACCAACTACAACTCTTTGTTATATGTAGTTTTCACACTGAACTCATTTTGACCGATTACAAGCGCTTTTGATATGCAAGAAAGCTGATGATACTTACTTTTATGGTAATTACAACTAAGGCGTGCTAATAATACTGAATATACGATTGAAAAAAATGAATCATCTTGGACTGAGACATGCAAACCTGAATTGGGTTACCGGGATCTCGCCGGAACCCTAGCCGACTTCGTCGGAAAGTCAATCCACCTTGCCACACCGACCAGGCTCCGCCATCGTGCCCACCACCTCTCTCAGTTCCTCTGTCCAGATTCTCTCTCTCGAACCACCTGAGTGACTAAAGGTCGTATAAAGAACCCAAAGGTGTATGATGTGAGAGTGTTAGGTCGGTGGCCGGAGACTTGCTGGGTCCAGATCTGTTTCTATTTCACTTTCTTACTACTCTATCTCTTCTTTCTCCAGTTTCCCCCTCTCGATCTCTCTTCTGTAGATTTGCTGAGGGGTGAAAAATGAAAGGAAACAAACTTTAGTGGCAGAAAGGCAAAAGTGAAAAACACAGCTGGCGCAAACTATCGATGGTAATTGATATATATAATAATAACCAAGCCCAACCGTCGGCAAAAGCACTCTTTATATATACATATTTTTTTATCTGTTATACAAATAGTATTTTTATACATGGTATCCTTATCCTGATTTTTTTTTTCTAATCCGACTCAAATGGGCTTATTTATTTATCCAATTTTTTTAACGATAAATTTGGATCACTGACGGACCAAACAACTGGATTATCATCGTGTCACCAACGGAACCACCCGATCATATCCATCTCCACTAGGCATAATGCCTATACACCAATTCAGGAGGAAACCCAATAAATATCGGAAAAACCCCTTGTCAGAATCAAACCCAGGACCTAGTGGTCCCAAAGTCTTATCCCACCTCCAAAATGCCACTAGCCTATAGAAGTGGGCTTTAATGTTTTAGTTCGTGTAGAGCCATGGTTAACTAAAATTAACCGTAATAACTTCCAAATAACAGAAACATTTATAACGTCATCGATTGAAGATTCGGTTTTGACCCATAACGAAAGCCACCCACCTAACCCTCTTTCAAAGTTCTCACTACAGACAAACTCTTACCACCCGTGACCTATGGTATGATGTTTGCCCTCTACAAAAGTGATTTTAGTGTGAAAGATTACGTGGTATTTAGGTGTAAAATATTGTTATTCAAAAAAAAAAAGTGAACACTTACCATTAGTTACTTATATGTCAACAATCACGGAAACGCTTTTTTTGTGTGTGATATTGATTATGAAATGAGTAAAACCAAATAACAAAAAACAACACAACAATAGAATGAACGATAAGTTCACTCCCATCCAGCGGGTGACCGGTCACTATGGTTTCACATTTCCAAACCCAAACCATAGTTGTTAATGGCGAATAGCAACAAATAGCGATAATGTACCTATATACTACATGGCGAATAGCGACAAATAGCGAGCGGCGATTTTATAAATAACGATACACTAGAAAAAAAAATTATATGTATATTATATCAAAATACCCTGATATATATGTTATTTTACATGTATATTTAACAAAAAACCTAAAGCCCAGCTATTTTATAGCCATATTTAATTGCAATTTATATTAAAGAAAACAAAAAAAATAATTAATTGTCGCTATAATCGCTATCTATCGCTACAACCCTAATAGGGAGCCTGGAACTATACGCTATGTAGCGTGCTATAGCGATTGTTACGCTCGCTATTGACAACTATGACCCAAACAGACAAACCAACGAGAACCGGTTTGGGCTACTTTCTTCTACTAACAGAAAAAAAAACATGTAACTAAACAGAAAAAAACGTAACTAATCATGTTTAACAAGGTTATAAGAAAAATCTAACCAACAAGATTTTACATAGTAGGCAACCCAAGATTTACATCTACATCAGTACTACTGGTGGTTCATCAAGGTTTGCATTCTAAGGGAAATCAGGATTAAAAACATCACAAGAACCTTGGAAAACCAGAGGAGAATCTGGCTATGTTCTCTAAAAGATTACGGATGTTTCCCTGACGCAGCATCAGATGTTGGTTTCTCGGCTTCTTGGACTCCTCTCTTCGATCCAAAGAAGAAATTTTTGACCGCTTGTTCCCCAGATTGTATGGCATTCTTGATCTATTATTTTCGGTGCAAGAACATATATGTGAGATCAAGTATGATAAAACAAATGTAAAAATTATCCAAACATAACAAGTCAAATTGTTGTACGCAAATGCTCAACTTGTAGCCTAAAGTAAACTAGGGTCCATGACCATAAATTTCTGACCTTGTTTGGTTATGCGTTAAACGCCAAATGCTATAATACAGTTTCACAAAAGCATTCGATTCACAATTTGAACGATAAGTCACAATGATTCTCGGATTCAATTCACGAATCGGAAACTATGATGGACATCACTTTAACAGAACCAGACTGTTGATCACCATCTTGTTTCTCATTAATAATCAACTGAGCTTGAAGATGATCAACAACAGTCAACCAAATTTCTATACAACCAGGCAAGCTAATAGACAGAATAGCCAACAACGTTAATCCAGAACAATGGAACAGCGAACTTGAGAGTTGAGAGATGATTCAGGATAACTTCATGTAAGTGTGAGTTAACCAAACAGTAGGCATCATGAATAGTGTAAGAACTAGGGATGAGCAAATTGTACCGGTATTTACCCGTTTTTACCTTCAAATACCGGTACCGAACCGTACCGGGTTTTCAGTACCAAGCTCATCCCTAGTAAGAACTAGCCAAACAATAAACTGTTGGCCTGGACCGATATCACACACGAAAGAACACAGATATTTTGTGGCAGGGCCGGTTATCAGCATGTTCAGAGTGAGCCTGAGAACAGGGCCCAAACAATTAAAGGGCCCAAAATTTTTATGTTTTCTTTATATGTATATAGCCCAATTTTTTTACTGATTATAGCCTAGGCCCAAACCCGATCGGTCAAAATAGGTAACAAACCCAATCCCTGAACTGATTATAGGCCCACCTTTGTCAAAATACAATCAGTCGCTACTTGCAGGAAATCAAACGTCGCGTGGTTCTTTGCTTTGCACCAGGGATTTCTGATCAAAGTCATCAAACGGCTGCAGGAGTGCGATTCAGGAGAATCATCAACATCCGGAGACATCCGCAAATCGCGATTCAGCAGGTATTTGTTTGAATGTTTGTTGTCTTTTGAATTTTGATTTTTGTTTGTTGATTGAATATTGATGTTACTGTAATACTGTTGTTCCGAACAGCTGCAGGAGTGCGATTCAGGAGAATCATCAACATCTGGATATCCGCAGGTTCCAAGTTACATATTGTCATCTTGATTTCGATTTTCGAAAAAGATTCAGATTTCAGAATTCAGGTTAATGATCTTACTGTTGTTTCGAGTCTGATTTCGAGTTTACGAGTCGCTAAGAGTTTTCATATCCTGATTTCGATAATTAGATTGATTAAACTGTTATTTAGATAATTAGATTGATTAAACTTTTATGAATGATTGAATGATTTCTAGTTTATTTAGATAATTGTGATTGAATGGATTTTAATATTTTATTCGTCAATATGTAGAAATTATGCCTCCCGTTCCTAAATACAAACACCTATCCGGCCATCAAAAACGTAAGAGGAAGAAGCTAGAGGAAGAGAAAAGAAAGGCGGACGAAGTAAAACAAAACCGAATACACTGTTTGCTTAGCAAGTAAGTTCGATACTTTGATCATTTTTACTATACTATTTTTGTTAATTTGTTTTATCTATTTCATAACAATTATCGTAGTATTATGACTTTTTAGTTATATAATTGAATGATTGATGAGTTTATGTTATATAAAGATTTGCGAATAGGGCCCAAATTTTTAATCTCGAACAGGGCCAAAAAATTTTTTGGGATTTTCGGAGACGGCCCTGTTTTGTGGAAACTCCGCACGCCTCTTTTACGATATATTAAGAACGAAAACCACACCAAATACAATACCTTAACATCTCTATTTATATTTTATACTAAGGCCGGAGGGTATGGTGGCGCCACCAAGGTCACCTCACCCTCTATAGCGCCCCCCGGCGCCATACACCCACACCCACGGATTTAACTAGGGGCGCCATTGATGAGGCTCCATCACGGTAACGAGCGTTTTTGGCTTGATTGAGGTAGTTGGTCAAGATTAAGGGGGCGCTATAGGGTGTGAGGGGCTTTGTCCCACACCCTTCAAGTTAAGGAGAGAGGCCTTAAACCCCTGTGTAACGTGACGTGGTGTTGATAAAGCCCCTCCCAAACCCTCCAGCCTAACAGTCTCAGTATACAAGTAGATGCAGACAACAACAACATAATATAAGTAGTAATTAGACTAAAATAGAAAAACCCTAGATTAAGAAAATCTTACGGGATCAAGAACATTAGGCTCGGGGCCATAATCAGCGGTTAGAAGAAAATAACCAGCGGTAACTGTGGCCACCATTGTTGTTCTTCGCACCAACTTATCAGTGTTCGGATTCATAATTCGGTGAAAAAGAGGAAGGAAGATGAGAGGGATTGATTGCTGAAGTTTCCGGATAATCTCGAAATTGAAAAGGATGTACAACTTTAGATGCACAACGTACACCTTCTGGTTCAATACCAATACTACCGATACCAAATGCTTATCCTTATCCCTAAGACTATGGGGTATGGGGCTTGGGTTGGGGGAAAACGCCTAAGCCATCACCCCGGGTGGGCTTGGGTTTGGGCGTGGCCCCCTTGGGCGGGAGTTTGAAGCCGGGCGTGGGGCGGGTCTAGCAAGGTGACATGGCGGGCTCTCAATGGCCAAACCAAACTAGCCGTTGGCCAACGGCTATGTTTAAAAAAAAAAAAAAAATTTACACTATAAATATCACACTTCAATTCCTATTTTTACCACATTCAACCACAATAGTCATCTTCAATTTCTATAATCATCTCTATTCTCGTTCTACAAAACGAAAAATGCATCCTTATAATCGTGGTTATGACCCGAACAACCCGTTTGCATTCCAAGAAAATAATCCTAGCCCACCACCCAATCGTCCAATGTCTCGTCCATTTTTAATACACTCCCATATGCCCAATATAGCTAGTTACGCATCGTATATCGGTGGTCGTGTGTTTACTAACTTCCTACACACCGACGATTCGATACCTAGCCCGTTTAACCTTTCCCAAATGGAAACCGTCCCCGAAATGGAAACCGTCCCCGAAACTCAACCACCCAACGATGGTCCTTCCGCTTCCAAACCCATCAAAAAGAGAAGTCATAAGAAAAAAACCGAGGCGGAAAAAGCACTTGAAACCGGCAAACGAAAACAACAAAAATGGGTCCCTAATGAAGAACTTGCATTAGCGAGGGCTTGGTTTCAACAATCTCAATATCCAACTTTAGGTATTTTTAAATATTTTCTAGCCCTTATTTTAATATTTATGGTTATTTTTTATATAACTTTGTAATATATTAAATTTTGTTTTTATTAAAATAGGAAATTCTCAACATCGAAGCCATTTGTGGGAATCGATTAGTAAACCCTAAAAAGTGGTGAAACGGAAGCCGATTGTGTGACAAATGCATTGATTACATTCAAAACAAATGTGGGGTGCGACTTCCGTTTCATGCATTGTTGGGAGATTTGTAAGTTCCATCCAAAGTGGGCGAATATCTCCAGTGGTAGCGAAACGAACACGTCTTCCAAAAGGTCAAGGGCCTCGTCCCAAGCCCAATCTGATGCACGAGATCAATAGTTTGAGGACCTTTTGGACGATTCGCCAAACCGGCCTGAATATGGAAGAGATGCCGAAAAGAGGCGCGCTCAAAAATCAAGATCGGGTACGGCATCGCCTTCAGCTGGGAGTTCGGGCTCGCGTAGGGGAATATACAGCGATCAGTTGGATGACATTGCATGCAAGTTAGATACATTCAACGTATTCCAACAACAAAGGGCGGAACTTAGAAAGAGCAAAGATGCTAGAGATGCCCTGAAACAAAAACGGGATGATTTGAAATTTCTATCCCAGCCCATTGATCACCTAGAGGGTGACGAGTTCCAACTAATCTTGGAGTTAAAAAAATTAAATTTGTTGTTTTAAAAAATATTCAAATATTCAGTTTGGGTCAGCCCAGTGAAGCCCCCCCAAGCCACGTGTCAACCCATGCCCTAAACCCCCGCCCCACCATACCCCACGATCTAACTTGCACTTCTTCTTTATAATCATCACACGACTCAACATTGGGTCTTTCAAGGATAAGTGCATCGTTATATCAATAATACATACTTATTTACCACCGCATAATCCTTATAGCAATAGTGATCACTATTCATTCTCTAATTCCATTCCTCATAATACGGCTATCGATATTTGATGTACATGAATTAGTAGGGTGTTCGGGCGACGTGGTGAGTGACACTTTGTATTGCGTCACTCATTTCTGGTAGTTTTCTTATTCGTATAATATTTATGATAATATTATTGTGGTTGATATATATATATATAGGGGAGGGTTTAAATGAGAACGCTAAATATTGTGAGAACCGTGAGAACAAATGAAAAAATCGCGAGAACTTGGTCAAAAACAATTCAAATTCAAAAAAAATTTCTACACTTATCATTATTATTCGAATACAATGTTAGAAATTTAATTTACACGTTTAAATTAACGTGAATTCGTAAATAAAGAAAATTTACACATGTGTAAATTTGAGAAAATTTACACATGTGTTAATTTGCCATTTACACATGTGTAAATCTGTTATATTTACACATGTGTAAAAAATTTAAAAAGAGTGATTTTGAAAGAAAAAATGAATTATTTGATGTTGTAAATTCTTTTTTTGATGTTGTATCTTAATTACAATGAGGTTTGTATTAAAAAAATTGGTTTTGATTAGTTTTTTCATTCGTTCTCACGGTTCTCGCAATATTTAGCGTTCTCAAGATAATCCTCCCCTATATATATATATATATATATATATATAGGGGGGATCGCTAGAATGAGAACCACCACGAGTTATGAGAACCAAGTGCCACGGAGGGCCGTTGACCACGATTTTTTTTTTACAACTAGATCCGTATATTTTAACAACATTCGTAAAAAAAAAATTCAAACGGCGCGCCCGAGGGGGTAGTTTTTTACACCCAAAGTTTGGTGTTTTTATTATTTTTTTCTTTTTTCTTTTTTTTTTTACAAACTTTGGGTGTAAAAAACTACCCCCTCGGGCGCGCCGTTTGAAATTTTTTTTTTTACGAATGTTGTTAAAATATACGGATCTAGTTGTAAAAAAAAAATCGTGGTCAACGGCCCTCCGTGGCACTTGGTTCTCGCGGTTCTCATAACTCGTGGTGGTTCTCATTCTAGCGGCTCCCTATATATATATATCATAAGTGTTACACATATGTAAAGTTTTGTTTTTTTTTTTATAAAAATTAATAATTAAAAGACAAAAAATAAAAGATAAGTTGTTATAATTGTAAAGTATGTTTATTTTATTAGTTAAATTATAAAATATAATTTCATTCTTTAAAGTTCATAACTTTTTTTAAATATCCACATAGTACTCATCCAATAAACTTTAAATTTAAAATTTTCGTTTTTATAAAAATAAAAAATAGTATTTGACTCGTAAGTACGTTTTAGACCTTTAACTTAAGTTGTTAAATTTCGTTTTTTTACAGATATAAAAAATTATATTTTAATAAAAGTTTAAAACCTGTTTTAATAAAAAAAAGATGTTAAGAGTTTATATCTTTATTAACTTTATATTATACTAAGTTCAGATTTTTAGTTCCTAACTAATATTATCTATATGAGTCTACTTTTAACTAATAATCCATAAAAATATACAACACAATCTACTATGTATCTAGTCAAGTTGGTTAAGAATTCTTTTGAAACTCACTGATATTATCTATAACAATACTAGTCTAAGTCCCCGTGTAATACACGGGTGGCTAAACAACAAAAAATTTATACTTTAATACGTAAATACTTTATTACAGGTTTATACTTTTAACTTATAATTCCTAAAAATTTGCAACACAATTTAGTATTTATCAAGTAAAGATTGTAAATTTCTGAAGTATTTTATTTATATTATTTGTTACAAAGAATGTTTATAAAATAATTAATTTTTTTATAAAAACAAAATGTTTTGTTTATAAATAAAGTAAAAAATTGTTTTACATATGTAAGTTTCGTTTTTTAATAAAAAAATAACAATCAAATGATAAAAAATAAAAGATAAATGGTTATAGTTGTAAAGTAAGTTTATTTTGTTGGTTAAATGATAAAGTTTATAATTTTATTCTTTAAAGTTCATAACTTTTTTTTAAATATGCACATGGTACTCATTCAATAAAATTTAGGTTTAAAATTTTTGTTTCTATAAAAATAAAAAATAGTAGTTGACTCGTAAGTAGGGGTGTAAACGAGCTGAGCTACTCGCGAGCAACTCGAGCTCGGCTCGAAAAAAAGCTCGAACAAGTCGAGCTTGAATGAGCTCGAGCCCGAGCCTAAAAAACAAGCTCGTTTAGTAAACGAGCTCGAGCCCGATATTCGCTTATCGAGCTCGAGCTGGCTCGCGAGCCTAAACGAGCTTTTTGTTTATATATTTTTATTAATATATTAAACATATATTTATAAAATAATAATTACCATTTATATAAATATAAAAAAATAACTTAATTATATGTATAATAATAACTAATATTAATATAAATTAATTAATAAATACTAAACGAGTCGAGCCCGAGTCGAGCTCGAGCTTGAAAAATTCCCTTCGAGCCGAGCTCGAGCTTTCATATGTTAAACGAGCTCAAGCTCGAGCCTGGTCGAGCTCGGACTCGGCTCGGCTCGTTTGCACCCCTACTCGTAAGTACGTTTTACACTTTTAACTTTAATTGTTAAATTTCGTTTTTAAATATATAAAAAAATTATATTTTTATAAAATTTTAAAAAACACTTTTTATAAAAAAGAGTAAACTGCCATTTTGGTCCCTGTGGTTTGGGCATTTTTGACATTTTAGTCCAAATCTCAAACTTTTTAAATCTGGGTCTCTGTGGTTTCACTTTTGTTGTCATTTTAGTCCAAAATCCAAAAACCCCCTACTTTGACTGTTGAAACCTGGTTGTTTTGTCTTTTTGTGCAGGGGCATTTTGGTCATTTTGATTTACTCTTCTAATAAATTAAAACAAAATTAATTATATATATATATATATATATATATATATATATATAACTCTCTCTCTCTCACTAAAACACAGATCATTGTCTCTCTCTCTCAATTCTTTCTCTATCAGTTCTCTCTCTTCACAGATTAACCGCCATCCACACTCCTCTATTCCCCTCTAGTTCCGGCCGCCGGATTTCCTCTTCGTGCCATTCTACACACACACATCTATATTCAGAGGTGATGAGGATGATGCCGATGATGAAGACGGTGAAACACAGTGGAACTGCAGCCGGTGAAAGGTAGGCGGTGGCGGTGTGGCGGTCATCTGCAGACCATCATCTTAAACACCCCCTCTTTTTCTCTCTAAAACCTAAAACCCAAGCTTTTACCCTCTGTTTCTCTCTCTAAACTCGTTCTAGGGTTTGTGAAAGGTAGGCGGTGATGAGGATGATGCCGGTGATGAGGATGATGCCGATGATGAAGACGGAGAACGGAGAACGAGCCATGTTTTGATGAAACGGGGGTCTGCAGATGTTGATTGTTGACCAGGTTAGGGTTTGGGTTTGTTTGAAGAAGATGATGGTCTGCAGATGTTGTTTGTTGTCCAGGTCCAATACTCGTTCAGCGTTTGCGATTGCGGAATTGATTAGGTTCAATAAGGATGTGTTCGTAGGTCAGGTTTTGATGAAACGGGGGTCTGCAGATTGAAATATATTAAACATATATTTATAAAATAATAATTACCATTTATATAAATATAAAAAAATAACTTAATTATATGTATAATAATAACTAATATTAATATAAATTAATTAATAAATACTAAACGAGTCGAGCCCGAGTCGAGCTCGAGCTTGAAAAATTCCCTTCGAGCCGAGCTCGAGCTTTCATATGTTAAACGAGCTCAAGCTCGAGCCTGGTCGAGCTCGGACTCGGCTCGGCTCGTTTGCACCCCTACTCGTAAGTACGTTTTACACTTTTAACTTTAATTGTTAAATTTCGTTTTTAAATATATAAAAAAATTATATTTTTATAAAATTTTAAAAAACACTTTTTATAAAAAAGAGTAAACTGCCTTTTTGGTCCCTGTGGTTTGGGCATTTTTGACATTTTAGTCCAAATCTCAAACTTTTTAAATCTGGGTCTATGTGGTTTCACTTTTGTTGCCATTTTAGTCCAAAATCCAAAAACCCCTACTTTGACTGTTGAAACCTGGTTGTTTTGTCTTTTTGTGCAGGGGCATTTTGGTCATTTTGATTTACTCTTCTAATAAATTAAAACAAAATTAATTATATATATATATATATATATATATATATAACTCTCTCTCTCTCACTAAAACACAAATCATTGTCTCTCTCTCTCTCAGTTCTTTCTCTGTCAGTTCTCTCTCTACACAGATTAACCGCCATCCACACTCCTCTATTCCCCTCTAGTTCCGGCCGCCGGATTTCCTCTTCGTGCCATTCTACACACACACATCTATATTCAGAGGTGATGAGGATGATGCCGATGATGAAGACGGTGAAACACAGAGGAACTGCAGCCGGTGAAAGGTAGGCGGTGGCGGTGTGGCGGTCATCTGCAGACCATCATCTTAAACACCCCCTCTTTCTCTCTCTAAAACCTAAAACCCAAGCTTTTACCCTCTGTTTCTCTCTCTAAACTCGTTCTAGGGTTTGTGAAAGGTAGGCGGTGATGAGGATGATGCCGGTGATGAGGATGATGCCGATGATGAAGACGGAGAACAGAGAACGAGCCACGTTTTGATGAAACGGGGGTCTGCAGATGTTGATTGTTGACCAGGTTAGGGTTTGGGTTTGTTTGAAGAAGATGATGGTCTGCAGATGTTGTTTGTTGTCCAGGTCCAATACTCGTTCAGCGTTTGCGATTGCGGAATTGATTAGGTTCAATAAGGATGTGTTCGTAGGTCAGGTTTTGATGAAACGGGGGTCTGCAGATTGAAATAGGGTTTGTTTGATGAAACGGGGGTCTGCAGATGAAATGTTGGGGAAGATGAAACGGGGGTCTGCAAATGTTGATTGTTGTCCAGGTTAGGGTTTGGGTTTGTTTGAAGAAGATGATGGTTTGTCTGCAGATGTTGATTGTTGTCCTCTTGCTTTAATATGTTATAATAAAATTAAAATGACCAAAATGCCCCTGCACAAAAAGACAAAACAATCAGGTTTCAACAGTCTAAATAGGATGTTTTTGGATTTTTGACTAAAATGGCAACAAAAGTGAAACCACAGGGACCCATATTTAAAAAGTTTGAGATTTGGACTAAAATGGCAAAAATGCCCAAACCACAGGGACCAAAATGGCAGTTTACTCTATAAAAAAATACGATGTTAAGAGTATATCTTTATTAACTTTATATCATAATAAGTTCAGTTTTTTTGTTTAGCTTTAAAGTTTATTACTTTATTATTTTTAATTAAGAAATACAAGTTATTAGATTAATATCCAAGAATAACTGCAATTAGGGATGCAAACGAGCCGAGCCCGAGCTCGAGCTCGTTTAACATATGAAAGCTCGAGCTCGGCTCGAAGGTAATTTTTCAAGCTCGAACTCGGCTCGGGCTCAACTCGTTTAGTATTTTTTTAATTATTTTTTATTAATCATAATTATTGTTATACATATATGTAACACCCCCAAAACGGATTTGTTAATTATACTAAATTAACCAAAAATAAACGGGTAAAAATACCGTTAGTGGTAAAGATTAACCCGGTAAATTATTAGGATTTAAACAAATAAGCCTAATAATAAAATAAAAAGGAAAGCAAATGCCTTTGAGAAAATAAAGTGTATAAAAGGCCCGAGTTAAAGGGACTTAAAATGAAATGGGTTATAATTTCCCCGAAGCCATTAAGATAACTAGGAATAATTAACTTAGTTGGTTATGTCTTTTGATTACAATAAAGAAAACATGAATTAGATAATCCTTTTATAAATCCTTGGAACTAAAGGGACCAAAGTGGGAAAAACTTGGAAGTTTAGTTATTAAAAGAAAAATTAAAACAAAACACACACACCAAGTGTGTGTTCTGGATCGAACACCAGGAGACAAAAAGGGGGTGAAACTCTAACTCAACCAAATCTTCAAATTGAAGGATCAATCGAAGGCCAAATTCGGATTTGAATATATATAAACGATCACCAAGTCAAGGGGATCGTAAGTTATGTCAAAATTTATATTTTGATGATATTTTGAGAATCTGATAATCATGCATGAACGGAATTTTTGTATGAAAGCTGAATGTTTTTGTGAAATTGATGTGAGTTTAAGTCTAGAAACAAAACCCTAGGTGCAAACTTGTTGAATTTGTGCCATAAACTAGTGATTAATCAACTAATCAAGTATGATATAACAACCATCCTAAAATATTTTTGACGCCCTAATATATTTTAAAATATCCCTATATGTCTTAAAATACACCCCGTATGCGAAAATGGGCCCCGAATACCTTTATTTTTATTAAAATTAAAAAAAAACAAGATTTTTACTTCGCTCGCGGGCCGCGTAGCCTTTGGCTACGTCTTACGCGGGGCGCGACAGCAAGTCATCAGGGCGACACCCTGAGCTGCCACGTGTCATCATTCGTGTCGACCCTGTAATGCTGACCCGGACGAGCTAGGCCCTACCACCCCTACTACGCGGGTCGCGTAGGCCTCTCCCTTCTCTTACGCGGGCCGCGAGGGAAGGTGAAAGGTCACCTATAAATAGCAACCTCGGGCCTTCAGTCTCAATTCGCTCACGATCTCTTTCTCTCTCGAAATTCTGAATAGTAGGCATAATTTTCGGGCATAATGCCCCCTAATTAACGAAGTTCTGCCCCGTTGTAAGTATTATAACCCCGGTTACGTATTAGATACGCTGCCCGATTGATCTAGGGTTCCTAATGGCTGTCGTGGTTCTGCCCGACGTAGTCATTGGAATGCCGTCTCGGGGAGGGTATTACTAATGTAAATATTGGGTTATTATACTAACGCGTGTGCACTTGTGTAAATTATAGATAATTACCAGGAAACCCTTAAAGGAAACCTAAGACAACAATGTGAGTAATCTCCTTTTTGTAAATTGTTTTTACAAAACCTTAAATATTTTACAATGTGATTAGCAGTGATTGAGTCTTTGAAATTCTTCAATTAATGCCGGTATGTTGGGGTTTTGTATACAAAATGTGGAACACGTTACCATTGGACAAAGAGTTAGCCAATGGGTAATACGACCCATCAGTCAGGATTGACATTACTGAATGAGTAATTGTGTAGATGTAAACATTGTAATCGCTCTCAATACTGTGAAAATTGATAAAACTCTTCTTGATTAAACTGGGGTTCACTCACCAATATATTTCCCACTGACAAAATGTTTTTAAAACGTGTTTCAGGTAACAAAATGTAAGAGCCAACTAGAAGCCAGCTGGACAGCACTGAAGGCTTGGAAAAGTGGCTATAAAAGTTACCTAAATAAAAAAAGATGTTTTATTCAATAAAATAGAGATTATCTCTATAAATCAGTTTGTAATGAAAACTTGGGTTTTATCCCAATATGTTTAATATAATAAAAGTGTGGTATTTACTCTGATAAAATATTTCCTAACTACGGTCCTGATCTAATTTCCGCTGCCAAAATGATAAACACCGATACCACCAAAACTGGCCTCGCGGCCGCCCGTTCTCGGGACAGATAGGGGGCGGGGGTTGCGACAGAAGGTGGTATCAGAGCTAAGCCACTAATTCAGCCACAAAAGTGTTCTGCTGACACCAAGATATTATTCAAATTGTTAGGAAATTTATTACGGAAATACGTGCATATATGTATTTTATTGTTATGTGTTATTTGACTATTTGTTAGTTTACAGTGAGTGATCAAGGACCATCCGACGCGTATCGTCAGTTGTCCGGCTCACCTAGGAGCGAAGGCACCTCTTCACAGCCTGCCCTATCAGGGTATTCTGCTGATAATGAAGACGAGATATTCGTGTTTAAGGCTCAGTCTGAAGAGCCATTACCTCAGAAAAAGAGAGGATGGTTCAGTAAGGGAGCACATGAGCGTAGGAAGAGAATAAAAAAATTACAAGAGCAACGAGTGCTAGCAGCCGCTAAAAGAGAAACCGATGCCCACACCCAAGACATGCTTAATAGGACTTTAGCAAACTTCCATATCTTAGCATCCACAGCTGCCGACCCAAACCTAGAGCAACTAGTAGCCCCTCAACCATTACCCTTGTTTCCCACCCAGCCAATGGAGATTGAAAACAACCCAAAAAATCAAGTCGAAAGACATGATTTCAATCCAGAGGAGATACCTAGGGTACCAGCACCCAATCCCTTAGACCCAGACTACGATCCGTGGTTTGATGATCATAGGGATTATGTGCAACGCTACCATTTAACAGACCTATCCATGCCAAACCTAGCAGCTTACCCAGGTCTGGACCCTCTAGATCCCTACTATGATAATGATGAATACATTAAGGAGATCTTAGAGAATCCGTATCCTTAGGAAGAACCCATGCCACAGTACCCAGATCCAGTACCAGCACCTGCACCCCCCCAAATGAGTGCAGAAAATGTGCAAGAGCTCCGAACTTTCGGAGAAGAAATTTTAGAAAGTAGCGAGAGGATGAGGCAAGTAGGAGAACGACTCGTCTGGAAGTATGACGAGCGTCATATGGATTTCTGGATGAATCCATATCCGTAAAGGTGATGGTGGATGTAGTAATAATAATAATAATATAATAACATATATAATATGTGTGTATAAAAATATATATATATTTATAATAATAATAATAAATCTATCGTAGTATAGACCACTTCGTGGTTAATGATGCATAGTAGTATTGTAATTTTAAATTCTGTAACGCCCAATATTTTTTGACATTTAATAAATAACATAAATTTCATATCAATTTTAGAAAATTTTTGACATGACCTATTAGTAAAGAAGACGATTTCCTGCTTTTTAACATAATCAATCGAAATACATTCTACGACACATACAAAACATACTAAGATTTAGAACCTTATACATTTCATCAAAACATTAAATCTGAACTATTCAAACAAAGTTTAAACTTCAAACTACTACTATTATCCTAGTTACTAGTTAAACATTTACTACACAAAACAGTAATTTGACCCATTCAAAATAGCAACTTGAACCGGAAGCGCATAAAGTCGACATTGTGTGTGTGTTCGGTTCGAGCGCGCCGCAATTAAACATGGGATTTACCTATCATTCATAACAACAAAACATTTGTTAGTCGTAATACATAATAATTCGAATCCTTTAATTACCTATCATTATTCGACCGTTAACCTGACGTGTTACTTTACTAACATGTTTACTTCCATTCGGAAACATCCAACATACCACTTTTCGACTCATTTATAATGAATCGCTACATACCATACATTTCAACATACTTACATCATTTGACCCGTTATGAACAAGTCAATTCCTAAACATTCCATCAATCATTCTACTTATCATTCCAACCCATTTAGACGGGTCATTTCATATACACTAATTCATAGTACCAAATATTTTTATTAATAAATCTACTAATAGAGTAAATAAAGTTCATATGAACTTACTGCGATCTTGAGATGCTTGTGACTTCAAGTGACTTGTGCCTTCTTGTAACACCCTGAAAACGGGTTTGGTAATCAAGCTCCGTTAATACTAAAAGACGGGTAAAGTACCGTTAGTAGTAAAAATAACCCGGTAAATATTTGGATTTAAATAAGAAATCCTAATATTAAATATAAGCAAATCAAAGTTTTAAGGAATTGAGTTTATAAGAGCCCGAGTTAACGGGACTTAAAATAAAACGGGTTATAACTCCCGGGACCCACTAAGTAACTAGGAATATCAACCTAGTTAGTTAAGTGTTGTAAAACAATGAAGAAAACATGGGTGATAACCCTTTCTATAAGGTTACAAACTAGAGGGGCTAAAAATGAAAGATTTGTAACTTTATTTATAAAAAAAAATAAACACTACTCACACACTAGAAGTGTGTGTGCGTGTAATCGATCAGAAGAAGGAGCCGGGAACTCAAACCCTAGCTCATCTCAATTTCAACAAATTGAAGGTCAAATCCAGCTCAAATCAAACGCATGAACACGTATAAACGATCACCAAGTCGTGGGGATCATAAGGTATGTACAATCTTGATGTTTGGTGAAGTTGTAAGAATTTGATAATCATCCTAATCGCGAATTAGGCATGGATTAGAGAAGCTATGGCTAGATTAGTGATGTATACTTGCTTAGGAATGAAACCCTAAGTGAAAATCATACATAACATGCCATGATTTTAAGGATTTGATGAATTAACACACTTAGATAAATGGGTTTTAATGTTATGATGAAATTGATGATATAACTATGCTTAGAATCAACATGCATGATAACGAATAGAAGGTGTTTGATTAAACCATGAATTTGGGTACAAGATCATACTTCTCACGAAATAGGTTTTGTATGATATAAAAGAATTGATGATAAGATCGTGATAAAGATGTTTGAAATCATGATATCTACTAGTTGATATGTAGAACTTGATTTTATTAGGTGTTCGGACGGATGCTAGTGATATGATAAAACGGGTTTTCACTTATAAATGAAAAACCTTAGTTCTTGTGAAAATAAATAAATAAGTTAGATTTAATAATCACTTGTACTAGTTGAGATATGGGAAATATAGTGAACCGAGTAAAAGATTTGTTAGACGGTGGCTTAAAAGAACGCCTACCGGGTGATTAGAGAAAATGCCTAAACTAGTTGATAAACTCGAATATGCATTTAGTATACTAATGGGCATTTGACTTTTTAAAAAGTCAAACTGACCTACAATGTGATGAATGATAATTAGATATAGAAATGCGTAAGGTGGAATAATCGTATTAAGTCATGATTAAACTAACCACCTTGTGAATGATGAATAATAGTTGGGCTTAACAAGCTAGGTGAAGCTTGGGGAGAAAGCGGGTCAAACGAATCAAGAAGGAAAAGAAAAGTGTAGCTTGGATACGAGGTAAGTAAAACTTACACCCTTATGTAGGACACGTGTTTATTTTATAAACTATAAATGCGAAAGATGTAATACCCAAAATAAGGGTTCCGACACGACCGATACAAGTCGGAACACATATAAATGATAAAAACCATGGTTTATGGTAAACGGGGCAAATGGGTGAATTTGGAAATTTAAAACCATGTTTTTATTCTAATTTATGTAAATGTTTGGTCTTATAGTCCAAACGGGTCAAATGGTGATGAAACACCATTTGACAATATCGACTAAAGTGATTGTCAAGTCATGTTATCAGGAGTGATTAGCAATTTGGATAATTGCGACGCCATAGAATGTTGGTTAATTAACGCTAGGTATAAAACAGGTCTATATGTTGACTCGAGCCAGGTACGCATATATATAGATTTATGGTTAAAAATGCAATGTTGGTCAAATACCTTAGCAAAGGGACCAATGTCGTAAAAGGAGGAAATAAGTTGACGAAAATGCCCTTGATAGGTAAATCGGGCAAACGACCCTTAGAGGTCGTTTAGATACTAGTATTATCATCATGTAACTCTTAGACACATGTAAGAGTTGTAGGCATCAACTTTGGGGGTCAAATGCCTATGAACGGGTTAATCACGTAAAATGACTATCCTAAGGGTAAAAATTAGGAATGTGGTTCATTATGTTAAATCCACCACAAAAATAGTTGTGGTGGAATATAAGAGGCTATTTAAAAGTGAGAATACGAAGTGTAGAAAGAGAAGAGAAAGTTTGATGCTTAAATGTACATAATTTGCTCTAAACGGGTCAAAATAAGAATTTGAGCGTAAACGGGTTTTTATTATGTAAGAATCCCGTGATTTGAAATTAATATGATAGGAGATATGGAAATTATGAATTTCATGAGTTTAAGGATCAAATAAACATGTTTGTTTGATAAAAATCGAACGGGTCAAAATTTGGTAAAAAGGGTAATAAGCCGAAGACTTAAAAGTCTGAAATTTTGTTAAACCGGATGTTGGATTTTGACTCCATTATGTGGAGAATCAAATTACAATCACGTAGGAAGAAACAGTAGGTCAAACGGACAAGCGGATTGAAAGATACGAAAGTTTTCGTGTCAAAAACGGCAAAATTGGAATGGGCTGGTACAGGGGCCACCGTAACTTACGGTGCCCACCGTAAGTTACGGTGGGGCTGAAACCTTTACGCCAGGTGCCTACTGAGTTACGGTGGGAGCATTTTTTAATTAGGGGCCACCGTAACTTACGGTGACCACCGTAAGTTACGGTGACCACCGTAATTTACGGTGGAGGCCAGATTTCAGTTTTTTTGTTTATGGGATCAAGGGATTAATATTGGGATTTCCTGATTCTTTTCTTAAATTCGATTATTCGACTTTATTTTCCTTGTGATACCAGTTATTTAATTATCAAACTAACTTTTAAGTTGGTTTTGAACATAGGTGAATGACGAGAGCCCGGATGAAGATCAAGCGTCTAGCAAGAACCAAACACGCGTTAAATGAAGCTTCCGCAAGTTGTTTCGTCGTTATTCTAAAACGGCGAATTAAACCACATTATGTTGTATCACTTTAAATTGTAAAAGTTTTTATTAAACCAATATTTTAGCATGAACGTTTAAATATAAATACTCGGTAATTGTGATTTATTTAATGAAAATCGCAAAACAAATTTATGGTTGTTACAAGTTGGTATCAGAGCCTTGGTTTAAGAGATTCAAGTATGGTGGGAAAACTATGCTTGGACTTAAACCTTATGCTCTTGATAAAGATTGGTGTTCGGTTCGAGGCTTGATCGCAAATCCGGTAAGTACATGTATGTTAATAGTTTAGCATGCTAAAGTGTTGTAAACAACACATAGGGCTATCGTGTGATACGCGTTATCTTAATTAAATGATAAATATAGTTGACAAAATTGCGCGCGTTGACGCATATAGTAGAAAAGCCTTGTATTATAATACGGGTGATTATTGAAGTTGATGTTACTAATTCTTGTAAAGGTTTTAATTGAAGGACACTCGCATCTGAAAATAGCGAGAGTTTAGCAAATTGCGGATATGATGGTAGAACGGTCCGAGGTATGACAAGCAGAGCATACTCATCAAGTACCTAAATCGCGTGACGATCGCGAACAAGGTTAACGACATAAAAAGCCTGTTAGGGCAAGCATTTACCAGGTGCACGTTTAAATTATTGCATGAATAGAAATATGCAACAAATACGTAGAAACTGATAGTTGCATATGTAGATTGAAAACTTGGAAAAACCTGAATAGAATACATATCCAGGATATTGTTTCCAAGAGAAATAAATAGGGGTGTTACTTACATGGGGTGTGATGTGAAAGTTATAAAAGGGTCATGTATGTCATGTGTTGATCGCCTACTCTGGCCAAGTAGGTAGTAAACACATGATATCATTAACTTTTTATGATGGACACGCTTACACCCGATGTAGTAAGGACGGGGTGAGTGGGACAAATTAAAAAGTACCCAAATGAATCAGATAAGCAAAATATTTGATCATAATGTAAACGCACAGCCGAGTGACGGAAGCGTATTATATTAGGATAATGAGCCCGAGAGAAGGGACAAAGAAACATGTAAAACGATTAAGATATGCACTGGGAGGGGGTGTACTTACACTCGAACCCAGAGAATGAAAACATGTAAAATGATTAGGATATGCATTGGGAGGGAGTGTACTTACACTCGAACCCGGAAATTTCAAATATGCCTCTTAACGGGTCGTTTTTGTAAAACGTCAAACTTGAGGACAAAGTCGGAATATAAAAATGAAGCGAGGTCTTAATGCATACCGGGAGGGTTGCGATAATAACGACTTCGGTTAAACACCCGGTTGATGGGTGAGAATTAAACACATGTGTAGACCGAGAAACGGGAACTCGGATGGAAAGTTAAAAGACTCGGGTTTTGAGTCATAACTAAAAGACGACAAGATAAAGTAAATAGAAATTTTGAATAAATATGTTCAACTATTCAAGGTCGAACGGGTTGAATAAAGAATAAAGTTGGTTGCTTATAAGTGATGGATTTCACATTAATAGATCAAACAGGTTGAATACAATATAATGTCGGATGGCACAAATAAGAGCTAACCAGATAAAGGTAGCGTTAAATGCAAAAGAGTAATGAGCCCGGTAATGGGACATAACCGAATAAGAATATATGCAAATCAAATAACAGTAAGCATAAGAAGAACTGACGCATAACTGACGTGAGAAGTCATAAAGTCGGAAAATTGTCCGAAATAAAACAATTGAAGCCACGAAACTACAATCTAGGTTAACCGAACCTAAGCTTGAAACCAAAAGATTCCTCGAACAAAAACAGGGTGCCTTGACACCAAACATGTATTTTAAGAATGACATGGGTAAGGAGTGATCTACGGGATCAACATAACCTTTAGGGTTATAAACAAATGAAAGGTCTACGAGACTAAAACAACCCACGGGTCATGATTAGAAAGAAATTATAAGGACTTCGCCCTAAAGAGGTGAAAGTCTAATCAAAATAGCCCATAAGGCTAATTGATAAAACCTACGGGTTAATTAGATAAAGCGAGGGAATCAATTGAGAATCCCCGCATAAAACTAAGACTGTAAAAGAATAAATTATGTACTGTCAATATCCTGGTATGGATAATTGACAAAAGTTAAAGAGAAGATCCTAAAACTAAAACTTTGGTTTTAGTAAGAAATAACATTTTTACAAATATAAATTCTGATAGGAATTTAAATAGTAAACATGAAAGATACAAGTCTTGACACTGATAGGCGCAAGACGATATATTTGAAAAGTGATATTTTCAAAAATGAAAGGTTGATATAAATTAAACATGAGATGACACGATCACGGTCAAGAAATGCAATGTGAAGTAGAATCACATTATAACCAAGCGAGCGGTAAAAAAAAGTAACTGGACTAATAAGTCTAGTTAGTGAGACCGGTTAAGGTCAGCAATTCAAATTAAGAAATTTGGTTGGCTTGTAAGCGGTGGATTCTGTATAACTGAACCGAATAAATAAATTTGAAAACAAAAGAATTTGTTGCTAAAAGTGAAAGAATTTAGTAAAGACCTTTAAACGGGTTAAAGTAACGGATTCATAAATAATTCGATAGTATATGAAAGCGATGAATATCGCTAAGTTAACTAAACTAGTGGAAATAACGAGATTACGTTATTTCAAGTTGCACTATGTCGTATGAGATACGTAGACAATTAGTAACAAAAAAGATGTTACCATACTTTTCTGGTAATACTAACAATTGGTTAAAAGTATAAGTAATGTTTAAAAGATTTCTCGGATCAAATACATTGAGTTTAAACTCAATGAATTATGTAAGAAAAAGTTTCGAGGACGAAACCTCTTTAAGGGGGGTAGACTTGTAACACCCCGAAAACGGGTTTGGTAATCAAGCTCCGTTAATACTAAAAGACGGATAAAGTACCGTTAGTAGTAAAAATAACCCGGTAAATATTTGGATTTAAATAAGAAATCCTAATATTAAATATAAGCGAATCAAAGTTTTAAGGAATTGAGTTTATAAGAGCCCGAGTTAACGGGACTTAAAATAAAACGGGTTATAACTCTCGGGACCCACTAAGTAACTAGGAATATCAACCTAGTTAGTTAAGTGTTGTAAAACAATGAAGAAAACATGGGTGATAACCCTTTCTATAAGGTTACAAACTAGAGGGGCTAAAAATGAAAGATTTGTAACTTAATTTAAAAAAAAATAAACACTACACACACACTAGAAGTGTGTGTGCGTGTAATCGATCAGAAGAAGGAGCCAGGAACTCAAACCCTAGCTCATCTCAATTTCAACAAATTGAAGGTCAAATCCAGCTCAAATCAAATGCATGAACACGTATAAACGATCACCAAGTCGTGGGGATCATAAGGTATGTACAATCTTGATGTTTGGTGAAGTTGTAAGAATTTGATAATCATCCTAATCGCGAATTAGGCATGGATTAGAGAAGCTATGGCTAGATTAGTGATGTATACTTGCTTAGGAACGAAACCCTAAGTGAAAATCATACATAACATGCTATGATTTTAAGGATTTGATGAATTAACACACTTAGATAAATGGGTTTTAATGTTATGATGAAATTGATGATATAACTATGCTTAGAATCAACATGCATGATAACGAATAGAAGGTGTTTGATTAAACCATGAAGTTGGGTACAAGATCATACTTCTCACGAAATGGGTTTTGTATGATATAAAAGAATTGATGATAAGATCGTGATAAAGATGTTTGAAATCATGATATCTACTAGTTGATATGTAGAACTTGATTTTATTAGGTGTTCGGACGGATGCTAGTGATATGATAAAACGGGTTTTCACTTATAAATGAAAAACCTTAGTTCTTGTGAAAATAAATAAATAAGTTAGATTTAATAATCACTTGAACTAGTTGAGATATGGGAAATATAGTGAACCGAGTAAAAGATTTGTTAGACGGTGGCTTAAAAGAACGCCCACAGGGTGATTAGAGAAAATGCCTAAACTAGTTGATAAACTCGAATATGCATTTAGTATACTAATGGGCATTTGACTTTTAAAAAGTCAAACTGACCTACAATGTGATGAATGATAATTAGATATAGAAATGCGTAAGGTGGAATAATCGTATTAAGTCATGATTAAACTAACCACCATGTGAATGATGAATAATAGTTGGGCTTAACAAGCTAGGTGAAGCTTGGGGAGAAAGCGGGTCAAACGAATCAAGAAGGAAAAGAAAAGTGTAGCTTGGATACGAGGTAAGTAAAACTTACACCCTTATGTAGGACACGTGTTTATTTTATAAACTATAAATGCGAAAGATGTAATACCCAAAATAAGGGTTCCGACACAACCGATACAAGTCGGAACAAGTATAAATGATAAAAACCATGGTTTATGGTAAACGGGGCAAATGGGTGAATTTGGAAATTTAAAACCATGCTTTTATTCTAATTTATGTAAATGTTTGGTCTTAAAGTCCAAACGGGTCAAATGGTGATGAAACACCATTTGACAATATCGACTAATGTGATTGTCAAGTCATGTTATGTTATCAGGAGTGATTAGCAATTTGGATAATTGCGACGCCAAAGAATGTTGGTTAATTAACGCGAGGTATAAAACAGGTCTATATGTTGACTCGAGCCAGGTACGCATATATATAGATTTATGGTTAAAAATGCAATGTTGGTAAAATACCTTAGCAAAGGGACCAATGTCGTAAAATGAGGAAATAAGTTGACGAAAATGCCCTTGATAGGTAAATCGGGAAAACGACCCTTAGAGGTCGTTTAGATACTAGTATTATCATCATGTAACTCTTAGACACATGTAAGAGTTGTAGGCATCAACTTTGGGGGTCAAATGCCTATGAACAGGTTAATCACGTAAAATGACTATCCTAAGGGTAAAAATTAGGAATGTGGTTCATTATGTTAAATCCACCACAAAAATAGTTGTGGTGGAATATAAAAGGCTATTTAAAAGTGAGAATACGAAGTGTAGAAAGAGAAGAGAGAGTTTGATGCTTAAATGTACATAATTCGCTCTAAACGGGTCAAAATAAGAATTTGAGCGTAAACGGGTTTTTATTATGTAAGAATCCCATGATTTGAAATTAATATGATAGGAGATATGGAAATTATGAATTTCATTAGTTTAAGGATCAAATAAACATGTTTGTTTGATAAAAATCGAACGGGTCAAAATTTGGTAAAAAGGGTAATAAGCCGAAGACTTAAAAGTCTGAAATTTTGTTAAACCGGATGTTGGATTTTGACTCCATAATGTGGAGAATCAAATTACAATCACGTAGGAAGAAACGGTAGGTCAAACTGACAAGCGGATTGAAAGATACGAAAGTTTTCGTGTCAAAAACGGCAAAATTGGAATGGGCTGGTACAGGGGCCACCGTAACTTACGGTGCCCACCGTAAGTTACGGTGGGGCTGAAACCTTTACGCCAGGTGCCCACTAAGTTACGGTGGGAGCATTTTTTAATTAGGGGCCACCGTAACTTACCAGATTTCAGTTTTTTTGTTTATGGGATCAAGGGATTAATATTGGGATTTCCTGATTCTTTTCTTAAATTCGATTATTCGACTTTGTTTTCCTTGTGATACCAGTTATTTAATTATCAAAACTAACTTTTAAGTTGGTTTTGAACATAGGTGAATGACGAGAGCCCGGATGAAGATCAAGCGTCGAGCAAGAACCGAACACGCGTTAAATGAAGCTTCCGCAAGTTGTTTCGTCGTTATTCTAAAACGGCGAATTAAACCACATTATGTTGTATCACTTTAAATTGTAAAAGTTTTTAATAAACCAGTATTTTAGCATGAACGTTTAAATATAAATACTCGGTAATTGTGATTTATTTAATGAAAATCGCAAAACAAATTTATGGTTGTTACACTTCTTCCTTCTTTGTTCCTATACATCACAACTTTATATACTTAGCTTTCGAAAATTTCATTATTCTCATGTTCTTTATCGTATAATATGACGTTTATGAACCATATGCATTCACACCATAATCATATTTCATCAACTTAGCTAATTTTCATACAAAATCACAATTTCATTAATTTAGACATTTCATCGAACATATGGCGTGCGTACATTCTAATAAGCATGATGTACAAGTGTTTATAACACATTCATCCTAAATTTATCAAATAGATCAACCAATTTCCTTCAAATGAATTTAACATATGATTCATATCAAGTTATTCATCTTAAAACTTCTGTAATATGAATTTAACATCAACATTACACAATTCTTCCATAAACTTTACTAATTTTTCACTACCTTACATAACCTCAAGTGGGTTTTACCCCAACTACTAGTATAATCAAAATAACACATAATATAACTCATATTTGTTCATATAATTCAACATCTAGATTCAATTTCATACAAACATCATAAATCATACATAACCCACTTCATCAAATGTTAACAAATCATGAAATTAAACTTACTAGATGTCAAGAACACTTAGATAGTCGAAGTTATTGGTTCATGCATTTGAAAAATCCTTGATTCCCCTTTTCAATTTGATGGAATTAGTATGTTAGGGTTTTGAGGGGGAAAACTTTCTCCTGGCCTCTCTCACGATCGCACACATACAACCACATACTTGGCATTTTTTTTGTTAAATGTTTTAATTACACACTTTTTCATCTTAACCCCCCTCATCTATTAGAACATGACACTTTCCTCTTAATTACATACTAACTTAATAAACTTTCATGCCTATTTATAAGATTTTTAATTTGTCAAATGCTATAAACCTTAATAATGGTAAAATTTCATGTTTACCATTTCTTTTCGCTAAAGTATTGCGATTAAACATTATAACATGTCATACGAAATTTGGGGTGTTACAAATTCCAGTTCTGGTTTGTATTAGATGCATACTATAAGAAAGAGTAAGTCGCAATGTTTGACATTTTTGATCAAAATGCATGTCATGTGATTGATCGTATTAAGATATTATCTTGTGATATTAATATGTGGTAAATGTTTAAAATTCAGATGGCCGACCAAGTGAATCAAGAGAATCCGGATAATAACCCGGAAAACCAGAATAATGATAACCATAGTAACCATAACCCGGGTAACGAAAACCCAAACAACAACAATAATGGAAACCAAGTGGACAACAGTGCCATCCAACACATAGTGGCACAAGGAATAATAGATGCAATGCCATATATTATTCAAACGGTTAGGGAAGCTGATAATAAAAGTAATCGTGATAGTAAACGGCCCTCCGAACCAGAAAACAGCGTGAACAGTGGACCTATACTTCAAGCACCCATTCCCAAAAGAAGAAGAACCATGCCTTATGGTTGTTCTTATAAAGAATTTTGGTCTTGTAAACCAATGGAATTCTCGGGCAATGAAGGGGCCGTTGCAGCTCTACGCTGGATAGAAAAGACTGAGGCAGTCTTAAGAATAAAAAAATGCGCGGATGAGGATAAAATAATGTTAACTTCTAATCTGTTTAAGAATTCAGCCTTAGAATGGTGGAACACTATCCTCCAGTCTAGGGGAAGTGACAGAATTTACAGTATGGAATGGGAGGAATTTAAAAACATGGTAGAAAGGAAATTCTGCCCTCCCAATGAAAAGGAACAGATAGCAAATAAATTCCTAAATTTTAGGATGACTGGGGTAGATAGTAAGGGTTATACTACATTATTCTTTGAATATGCTCGAATAGTACCAACCCTTGCATCGCCTGAACCAGTATTAATCTCCCGTTACATCTGGGGATTAATTAGAGAAATTAGACATCTAGTCAAGGAAGCTAGATCTCAAACTATAGAAGAAGCTGTAGAACTAGCAAACACCTTGACTGACGAATTAGTTCGTACACGAGAAGAGGATCAGAGGAGGAACCTAACCCAGAAGCTTACCCAAGAATTCCGTTCCGGAAATTTTAATCGTGGGAAAAATGTAGGTTCTACCTCTGCACCCTATTGCAAATATTGCAAAAGGAAGCATTCTGGAAGATGCTCCATATATTGTAACTTCTGCAAAATATCTGGACATAAGGAGGAAGACTGCAGGAAGAAACATAACAACAGGATATGCTACAACTGCGGAGAACAAGGCCACATCAAGCCAAACTGTCCGAAATTAGCTCCAGCTACGAACAACAAGAACACTAAAAATGCTAGAGCATTTGTTCTGACTGCAGAAGAAGCAAAGATGATTCCGGATGTGATCGCCAGTACGTTTTTAGTTAATGATGTTTTTGCTAAGTTATTATTTGACTCTGGTGCGAACCAAAGTTTTATTAATACTTCATTTTGCAAACTTCTCAATCAACCATTAACTAAACTCCCACAAGAATGTCTAGTAGAGACAGCAAATGGGGAAACCATTAAGATTTCTGATATCTTGCAGGGAGCAAGAATAGAAATTCTAAATCATAAATTTATTGCAAACCTTTACCCAATGAATCTGGCAGGATTTGATGTCGTGTTAGGAATGGATTGGTTAATAGCCAATAAAGCCAGTATTTTATGTGATCAAAAGTCAATCCAAGTAAATTCACCCAGGGGTGAAAAGATCACAATTAAAAGAAATAAACCCTCTAGATCCACAAAATTCATCTCTGTGATGAAAACAGCAAGTTATATACGAAAAGGGTCATTAGTGTATTTGATTTCTATAATCACTAACACTAAAGGAAAAGAATTAAAGGATATTCCAGTAGTATCCCAATTTTCAGATGTATTTCCAGAAGAATTACCAGGATACCTCCAAACAGAGAAGTTGAATTCAGAATTCATCTGCTACCAGGGACAACACCAATTGCCAAAGCACCATACCGTTTGGCACCCGCAGAAATGCAAGAACTGAAGAAACATTTAGACGAATTGTTGGAGAAAGGATTCATACAGCCAAGTTCATCACCATGGGGAGCACCGATTTTATTCGTTAAAAAAGAAAGACGGATCAATGCGTATGTGCATTGACTACCGTGAATTGAACAAAGTCACGATTAAGAATCGGTATCCACTACCGAGAATCGATGATCTGTTTGATCAATTGCAAGGAGCTCGATTTTTCTCAAAAATCGATTTACGGTCAGGATATCATCAATTAAAGGTACAGGAAGAGGACATTCCTAAGACCGCTTTTAGAACAAGGTATGGCCATTATGAATTTACTGTCATGCCATTTAGTTTAACCAATGCCCCAGCTGCATTTATGGACATGATGAACCGAATATGTAAGCCATATTTGGATAAATTCATAATTGTCTTTATAGATGATATTCTCATTTACTCAAAGAGTAAAGAGGAACATGCAAAGCATTTGCATGCACTTCTAAGTTTATTAAGAAAAGAAAAGCTTTATGCTAAATTTTCGAAGTGTGAATTTTGGTTATAACAGGTACAATTTCTTGGACATCTAGTCAATCATGAAGGAATTCATGTGGATCCTACCAAGATCGAGGCAATTATCAAATGGAAAACCCCTGAATCACCAACTGAGGTTAGAAGTTTCTTAGGACTGGCCGGTTATTATAGAAGATTTATCCAAGATTTTTCTATAATAGCCATTCCCTTAACTAAGTTAACCTGTAAATCTATTAAGTTTGAATGGGGACCAAAACAAGAAGAATCCTTTAGAATTCTTAAGCAAAAACTAACCAATGCACCTATACTAGCGTTACCAGAAGGATCTGAAGACTTTGTAGTCTATTATGACGCTTCTAAGTTAGGTTATGGATGTGTGTTAATGAAACGTCAAAAGGTTATAGCTTACGCCTCTAGACAACTTAAGAATCATGAAGAGAATTATTCAATGTAACACCCCGAAAACGGGTTTGGTAATCAAACTCCGTTAATACTGAAAGACGGGTGAAATACCGTTAGTGGTAAATTTAACCCGGTGAATATTAGGACTTAAATAAATAATCCTAATATTAACTAAAATGTGAATAAAAGCTTCTAATGAAAAGAAATTTATAAGAGGCCGAGTAACGGGATTTAAAATAAACTTAGTCATAGATTCCCCGAGCCCACTAATTTAACTAGGAATGTTTAACCTAGTTAATAAGTGGGGAATATTGTTAGAAATAAGTAGGTTGTGGCCTACTTAATAACGAACCAAACACGAGGGGTTAAAATGGGATAACTTAACAAAGTTATTTAATAAAAGAAAATCAAAACAAAACACACACTTGAAGTGTGTGTTCTGGATCGACATCAGGGAGCTCCCGTGGAGCAAAACCCTAGTTTCATCAAAACTACCAAATTGAAGGTCAATCCAAGACCCAAATCGATGCATGAACGCGTAGAAACAATCACCAAGTCATGGGGATCACAAGGTATGTCACAAAACCTAGACTGGTTGAAGTTGAAATTTGAGACAAGTAGGTTACTTGCAAATAAATTGATGGATTATGATCCAAGGATGAAATTAGGAATGATTTTATGTCTAGGAGTAAACCCTAGTCATTTACTTGTTGAATTGAGGTTCACAATTGTGAATTTCATGATTATCTATTTATGTGTTAAATGGGTTTTGTAGAAGTAATATGAACCCTAGGATTATGACTATTAAAATGGTGTTAACTGATTTCCATGAGATAAATCTGAGAATAGTATGCATGCTAGACATAATAGAATTGAAATTATGTTTATGTTTATGTTTAGTAGAAATAACTAGTGATGAACTAGTTGTAAAATGTGTAAAAGTTTATGCACATTAGGTGTTTGTTAAAATGCCTAAATGAGAACTAAAGTGTTGAAATTAGAGTGAAAATGTGTATTTGAATGATATGGCAATCACGCGTAATATGGAGTGATAAGGGTTCTAAATATTATGTTGATTTAGACTTAATGTTGTAACCCATGTGATCAAGAAGTAGTTAACTTTAGATAAGCTAAGTTAACTAATCATGAAGTCGAATAGTAGCTTCGGCATAGAAAATAAGTGAGGTGGAATAGTCGTGATTTTTATGACTAACTTAAACGCCTTGTAAATGATTGAAAATAGTTTGACGCCTAACGAGCTATGTGGAGGCTTGGGAAAGGAAGCGGGTCAAACAAATCAAGAATAGAGGAAAAGCGTAATTCGGATGCAAGGTAAGTATATCTTACACTAGTCATTTATTTTAGAATATTCATCGTCGTATTAATTACGAAAAAGACGAATACCTAATTGAGATATGGTGTTCCGGCGTGTAGTCGTACGGAACAAGATAATCAAATATGATAAGAAAACATAGTGATGGCTAAAAATGAGTTAAATCGGTAATTCGATCATATTATGACGAATGAAACATGTACTTTTAATGGCTACCATATAAGGTAAATCATAATAACCAATAAGGGCAAAATGAATTTATAAGTAAAATGACCGCACGGTGTAAACCGGAGCGAGTCATATATACGAGGTGGTAATAAATGTCATCTCGCTAGTATAATCGGTCATTTAGACCAAACTGGTCAAAAGGTGAAATTATCACCCTTGACTATATCGACTAATGGGTTGTCGAGTTGTATGATTTTAGGAAATAAATAGCACATGGATGTTTACATCGCTATTACTTAGCAGCCTCTAAAGCAAGGTATTGAAACGGGTTAATATATTGACCCGAGCCAGGTATGTATAATGATACAACTCATCATGTAGAATTTGGAGTTCTATAACAGTTAGACAAGGTTAAAATAAGATATTCGGTTATCTTTTAGGTAAAGCGAATAAATTGAGTTATGATTATGGTGTTTTAGAAACATATTGGTTTCTAAACAAGAATATGGTTAAAAGGTCGGATTTTGGGTTCAAACAAACACTAATAGTCCTTCGTCGTAAAAGAATGACTAAAATTGACTAAAACGCCCTTGTGAGCGAAATTAAGCAAACGAACCATAAAGGTTGTTTGGAAGTAAGTGATATGTAACACCCCGAAAAATGTAAAACCTTAAACTGGAATTAGTAAGGTTTAAATAAACGAGAATTTACTAACTAGGAATTTTAACCTAATTAGTTAAAAGTCTAGAAATAACCATAAAGTAGAGTTAAAATTCACCAAAATCAATGTTGATCAAAGTGGAGGGGTTTAAGTTGTTAAAATTGAAACTTTAATCCTAATAAACAAATAAAACACAAACTTAACCCCCACTTGAAATCCCTGGTCGACCAGAACCATCAGGGGCGACACCCACCTTCAATCAACCCTAGAATTTTACAAAAATCCACAAATTGAAGGAGCAAATCTGGTCCAAACGAAAATCCGAGCATAGAATCGTGATCCTCATCACAAGAGGATTACAAGGTATGTAAAATTTAAGGATTTCTCGCAACTAGAAATTCTCATGAATTGGGAAAAATCTGAAATTAAGCTTGCATGTATGTGTTATGTTGATCAAGGAACAACTATAGTGTTTAGGGATAAACCCTAGATCAAAATAAGTTGAAATCATAAGAAATTTTGTGAAACCTAAGAACACCATTGTAGGTGATTTGTGAATTATGTGTACTTGAATGAACACTAGGAAATAGATTGTTGATTTTGTGTAAATTAGCAATCTGGAAGTGATTTCAGCAAATAGAAGCTAACATTCATGTAAATTGGTTGATTTATATGAAAATAGGGTTAAATGAATAAACTAAAGATGTGATGTTTAATCATGTAAAAATCTGCTTATAAAGTGTTTGTTGAAATGCCTCTATGAAGGCTTAAAAACTGAAATTTCGAGTTTAAACGCATAATCATGATGTTCGGTGTATTATGCGAATTATGATATGAAAAGAGTTCTAAACATGTATTGAATTGAACTCTATAGGACAAGATACCGGAACGTCAAGTGGACAAGCCGGTGGGGACTCACGGTTGAAGGGCGTGCGCTAAGGTATGTAACTTGACCCGTTACATTTATTAGGCTTGATGATTCTATTGTGTAATTGAATCCTTGAATAAGAGTTGTTTGAATTAAGCGATGAAATCGTTTAAATTGATTGATTGATTAAATTTGTTTGGTACTCGTTGGTAGTCGTCATGGAGGAGGATTCCGTAGACGAGCCAAACGGGTCAAGTAATCAAGTAAAACTTGATTAAGGCTTCGGAATATAATGGATTGCTCTTTGATATAGCTTAACATATAACATGTTAGAATTGCTAGAATTTGATGTAGTAGATGTTAGAAAAGTAAATTCCAAGAGTTGGATTTGAGTGAAATGATCAAAACAAACAAGACATGAAATTTCCAGGTACCACCGTAAATTACGGTAGTACCGTAATTTACGGTGAAGAATATATATGTTACGGTGTAGATCCCCTGGTTTACGGTGATCAAACCAATCCAGGACTCACCGTAAATTACGGTGATACCATAATTTACGGTGGACAACAATATAAGCTTTATATTTTGTTATTTCAAATTTGATGTTCAATCCTTGGAATTATACTATATAATAACATCAAAGCTAATGTTTTCAATGGTTTAAAATCATAGGTAAATTGGTGGTTCATACGGGTGGCGATCAAGCGATTATCGAAGAACCGAACACTCCATTTTGAAGCTTCCGCAATGATTTAGATCTTTTGTAGTCTTGATGTATGGGTTGTAAACACATGTTAAACAATTTTTGAAATGATGTAACTTAGTCATAGTTGACTAAGGTCTTGGTATCTTATGAACTTCGTTAATGAAAGTCATGTACTTAAACTATATTTTGTTAAAATTTAAGGGTATAAATTTAGGGTGTTACAAGTTGGTAATCAGAGCTCAAGGTTGTCAATAAGTGTTCGGTTCAAGCTTGATCGATCGTCCGGTAAGAATTAACTTATTTTGTTAATAAATTATGTACTATGTATAAAATGAAAAATGAACAAATATGCATGAAAAGAGTGTGTAAGCTCACTCAAAAACAAGAAATGCATGAAACAAGAATTATTAAATCAAGTCACGGACTTGATTGAATTGAAACAAGAATGATTAAATCAAGTTACGAACTTGATTGAATTGAAACAAGAATGATTGAATCAAGTTATGAACTTGATTAAATCAAAACAAGTAAAGCATGTGTTATAAATGAAATGTTTAACAATCTATGTAAACATTTCAGAAATAGAGATGGCTGAAGGAGGTAATGATAATGCGGTGCCAAGAGTCACCGAACAAATGAAGGAAGTGATTGCCGAGGAGGTTGGAAAGGCGATCGAAAACAGTTTGTCGGGCTTTATTGATAAAATTCAAAATACAGTTTTATCAATAATAGAAGAAAGAATCAAGAAATTGGAAGATGATTCCAATTCAGCAAAGGAAAAGCATGGTGGACGAAAGCCTTGTTCATACAAGGAATTCATGGCATGTAAACCACCATTATATAATGGAGAGGTTGATCCAATTGTGTGCCAACGATGGCTAAGTGATATCGAAGGAGTATTCGAGAGATCTCATTGTGATGAAAACGACTACGTAGCTTATGGTACGGGTCAATTAAGAAGTCAAGCGAAAGATTGGTGGGATAACAAAAAGAAGGAGATTGGAAGTGAAGCGGCTAAGACCATGACATGGGAAGAGTTTAAGACTCCGTTTCTTAAACACCATAGTCCCAAAGCGGTCATAAATAAAATCAAGGAAGAGTTTATGCAACTCAGACACAAGGGTGAATCCATAGACAAGATCACGGGAATGTTTATGGACAAGATAAAGTTCTGTGATGATTTGGTGACAAACGAAGAACAAAAAGTCTATTACTACCATAACATGCTAAGTGCGGAGTATAGAGAGTTCATAACCCCTTCAAAATACGAGACCCTTACCGAGATTGTCAATGCTGCTCGGGAAAGGGAGATCGAATTGAAAAAGAGCATAGAACGGGGTGAACGAAGGGCACATGATGCGAATCCAAGCCCTACTAAGAAGGCACAAACAAACGAAAATGCGAAGAAATCTGAGACGAAAGGCGGGTCGCCAAGTTGTAGAATCTGCGGGAAAGGTCATAAAGGCGAATGTCGTTACAAGGATAAGCCTTGTCCCATATGCAAGAAAACGGGACATATGGCTATATCATGCCCGGAGAAAGTGACGGTTTGTTACAACTGTTATCGAACGGGTCACAAGAAGTCGGAATGCCCGGAACTGATTGAAAAGAAGAATGAGCAAGAATCAAAAAGTGAAGCCCCGAAAGCAAAAGCAAGATCTTTTCAATTAACTGCCGCAGAAGCAAAGGTTGAACCTGACGTGGTCTCAGGTATATTTGCTGTAAATTCAATTCCTGCACACGTGTTATTTGATACGGGTGCGAATAAATCCTTTGTTTCATATGGACTTATTCGACATCCTTCATTTATTCTAACAAAATTACCTGTGCCTTTAGAAGTAGAGATAGGTAATAACAAAAGCTTTATTGTTTGTGATGTATGTGAAAATTGTAAACTGAGCATTGACGATGAAGAATATTCGATAAATTTAATCCCTATGTCGATGGGAGAATTTCAAGTAGTCGTTGGTATGGATTGGCTATCTCGACACCATGCAAAGGTCGTGTGTTTCCGTAAGGAGATAAAACTAACATCTCCGAGCGGGAAACACGTCACCATTTATGGCGAAAAAGGAGGCAACCCCATAGTATGCTCGATATTGAAAGCTCACAGGCTAATGAAGCGAGGATGCAAGGCATTCATAATTTATGCAAATGAGACCGAGAAAGAATCACGAAAGATTGGAGATGTACCGGTAGTACGAGATTATGAAGATGTTTTTCCGGAAGATTTACCGGGGATACCGCCTGAACGGGAAGTAGAGTTCGGGATCGAATTGATTCCGGGCGCGAAACCTGTAGCAAAAGCCCCGTACCGACTTGCACCATCGGAACTACAAGAGTTGATGTCCCAAATCCAAGACCTGCTTGACAAGGGATTCATAAGGCCAAGTGTGTCTCCTTGGGGCGCACCGGTATTGTTCGTGAGGAAGAAAGACGGGAGCATGCGTATGTGTATTGATTACCAGGAGTTAAAAAAACTCACGGTAAAGAACCGATACCCGCTCCCGAGGATAGATGATTTATTCGACCAACTACAAGGTGCGAATTGGTTTTCCAAAATTGACCTTAGATCGGGGTATCACCAACTAAAGGTCAAAGAAGAAGATGTGCCGAAGACGGCTTTCCGCACGAGGTACGGACATTACGAATTCCTCGTGATGTCGTTCGGGCTAACAAACGCACCCGCTGCTTTCATGGACCTCATGAACCGGGTTTGCAAGCCAATGTTGGATAAGTCGGTCATCGTGTTTATCGATGACATCTTGGTGTACTCGAAAAATGAAGCTGAACACGCACACCACTTACAAGAAGTGTTAGAGACACTTAGGCGAGAGAAGTTATATGCAAAATTCTCTAAATGTGCCTTTTGGTTACGAGAGGTTCAATTTTTAGGCCATGTCATAAATGCCGACGGAGTATTGGTGGATCCGTCAAAGATAGAGGCAGTGTCAAAATGGAATCCCCCGAAGAACCCTTCAGAAATTAGAAGCTTTTTGGGGCTTGCGGGGTACTATAGGAGATTCATTCAAGATTTCTCTAAAATTGCGTCACCGCTAACCAAGCTAACTCAAAAGAAAGCAAAGTTTATTTGGGGAATTGATCAAGAAAAAGCGTTTCAAACGCTAAAAGAAAAGCTAACCCAAGCTCCAGTACTGACATTGCCAGACGGAGTCGAAGACATGGTGGTTTATTCGGATGCTTCATTATCGGGGCTCGGTTGCGTGTTGATGCAACGGGGCAAGGTAATAGCCTATGCCTCGAGACAATTGAAGATACACGAGAAGAAATACCCCACGCACGATCTCGAATTGGCAGCGGTAGTGTTTGCATTAAAAATATGGAGGCATTACTTGTATGGGGTAAAGTGCACCATATTCACCGATCACAAGAGCTTGAAATACTTCTTTGATCAGAAGGAGTTAAATATGCGACAAAGGCGATGGCTGGAAACGGTGAAGGACTACGATTGTGAGATACATTATCACCCCGGAAAAGCAAACGTGGTAGCGGACGCTCTAAGCAGAAAAGAGGACTATGTCCCAATACGAGTGAGGTCGATGCAACTCGTGGTGACCTCGGGTATACTTGAACGTATTCGAGAGGCGCAGTTAGAAGCAGTAAAAGAAGAGAATTGGAAGAAAGAAAGAATAATTGGTCAATTAAAAGATTTGTCGGAAGGGAATCATGGGTTGAAGACTCGATCCGGAAGGATATGGGTCCCACATACTTGTGGAGTAAAGGCGCTTCTACTTAACGAAGCTCATAAATCCCGTTATTCGATTCATCCGGGTGCAACCAAGATGTACAATGATTTGAAACAAAATTATTGGTGGCCCGGAATGAAGAGGGACGTGGCGAAATATGTGGAAAAATGCTTGACATGTTTACAAGTCAAGGCTGAGCACCAGAAACCATACGGCAAACTCCAACCGTTAGAAATTCCGGTTTGAAAATGGGAACATATCACAATGGACCTGTTAACCAAGTTGCCTAAGACGAATCGTGGTTTTGATGCCATATGGGTAGTGGTGGATAGATTGACGAAAAGTGCTCACTTCATTCCGATTCGTGAGACTTATACGTCAGAAAAGATGTCAGAAGTCTATACCAATGAAATCATAGCACGTCATGGAGTGCCGGTGTCCATCGTGTCCGATAGGGATACCCGGTTTACTTCGAATTTCTGGCGTGATTTCCAAGAACAAATGGGGACCAAATTGTTCATTAGCACTGCGTACCATCCTCAAACGGATGGACAAAGTGAAAGAACGATACAAATATTGGGAGACATGCTACGGGCGTGTATAATCGACTTTGGAGGCAGTTGGGATGTTCACCTACCGTTAGTCGAGTTTTCGTATAACAACAGTTACCAATCTAGTATTAAAATGGCACCATACGAAATGCTTTACGGTAGGAAGTGTCGAACCCCGGTTTGTTGGGGTGAAGTGGGTCCACGTGAACTCGCCCACCAAGATATAGTACGAGCCACGAACGAAAAGATCGATAAAGTTCGGGCACACTTGAAAGCGGCTCAAGACAGGCAAAAGGCGTATGTTGATAAAAGGAAAAGGCCAATTGAATTTCAAGTCGGTGACATGGTCATGCTAAAAGTGTCCCCATGGAAAGGCGTTATTAGATTCAGAAAAAGGGGGAAGTTAAGCCCAAGGTTTATCGGGCCATTTAAAATTATCGGGAGAGTTGGCAAGGTAGCTTACCGTCTTGAATTACCGGAATAGCTAAGTGGGATCCATGGCACGTTTCACGTATCGCAATTAAGAAAGTGCCTAGCAGACGAAACGACTTATATCCATTACGATGATATCGAAGTGGATAATAGTCTAAATTATGCGGTAAGACCGGTTGAAATTTTAGACAGAAAGGTCAAACGTTTACGAAATAAACAAATTGACCAAGTCAAAGTCAAATGGGAGTATAGGAAGGGTTCGGACACTACATGGGAGTCCGAAGAGGAGATGCGACGTCTTCACCCTACTTTATTTGGTACGTATTACGGTTTCGAGGACGAAACCCTTTTTAAGGGGGGTCGACTTGTAACACCCCGAAAAATGTAAAACCTTAAACTGGAATTAGTAAGGTTTAAATAAACGATAATTTACTAACTAGGAATTTTAACCTAATTAGTTAAAAGTATAGAAATAACCATAAAGTAGAGTTAAAATTCACTAAAATCAATGTTGATCAAAGTGGAGGGGTTTAAGTTGTTAAAATTGAAACTTTAATCCTAATAAACAAATAAAACACAAACTTAACCCCCACTTGAAATCCCTGGTCGACCAGAACCATCAGGGGCGACACCCACCTTCAATCAACCCTAGAATTTTACTAAAATCCACAAATTGAAGGAGCAAATCTGGTCCAAACGAAAATCCGAGCATAGAATCGTGATCCTCATCACAAGAGGATTACAAGGTATGTAAAATTTAAGGATTTCTCGCAACTAGAAATTCTCATGAATTGGGAAAAATCTGAAATTAAGCTTGCATGTATGTGTTATGTTGATCAAGGAACAACTATAGTGTTTAGGGACAAACCCTAGATCAAAATAAGTTGAAATCATAAGAAATTTTGTGAAACCTAAGAACACCATTGTAGGTGATTTGTGAATTATGTGTACTTGAATGAACACTAGGAAATAGATTGTTGATTTTGTGTAAATTAGCAATCTGGAAGTGATTTCAGCAAATAGAAGCTAACATTCATGTAAATTGGTTGATTTATATGAAAATAGGGTTAAATGAATAAACTAAAGATGTGATGTTTAATCATGTAAAAATCTGCTTATAAAGTGTTTGTTGAAATGCCTCTATGAAGGCTTAAAAACTGAAATTTTGAGTTTAAACGCATAATCATGATGTTCGGTGTATTATGCGAATTATGATATGAAAAGAGTTCTAAACATGTATTGAATTGAACTCTATAGGACAAGATACCGGAACGTCAAGTGGACAAGCCGGTGGGGACTCACGGTTGAAGGGCGTGCGCTAAGGTATGTAACTTGACGCGTTACATTTATTAGGCTTGATGATTCTATTGTGTAATTGAATCCTTGAATAAGAGTTGTTTGAATTAAGCGATGAAATCGTTTAAATTGATTGATTGATTAAATTTGTTTGGTACTCGTTGGTAGTCGTCATGGAGGAGGATTCCGTAGACGAGCCAAACGGGTCAAGTAATCAAGTAAAACTTGATTAAGGCTTCGGAATATGATGGATTGCTCTTTGATATAGCTTAACATATAACATGTTAGAATTGCTAGAATTTGATGTAGTAGATGTTAGAAAAGTAAATTCCAAGAGTTGGATTTGAGTGAAATGATCAAAACAAACAAGACATGAAATTTCCAGGTACCACCGTAAATTACGGTAGTACCGTAATTTACGATGAAGAAAATATATGTTACGGTGTAGATCCCCTGGTTTACGGTGATCAAACCAATCCAGGACTCACCGTAAATTACGGTGATTCCGTAATTTACGGTGGACAACAATATAAGCTTTATATTTTGTTATTTCAAATTTGATGTTCAATCCTTGGAATTATACTATATAATAACATCAAAGCTAATGTTTTCAATGGTTTAAAATCATAGGTAAATTGGTGGTTCATACGGGTGGCGATCAAGCGATTATCGAAGAACCGAACATTCCATTTTGAAGCTTCCGCAATGATTTAGATCTTTTGTAGTCTTGATGTATGGGTTGTAAACACATGTTAAACAATTTTTGAAATGATGTAACTTAGTCATAGTTGACTAAGGTCTTGGTATCTTATGAACTTCGTTAATGAAAGTCATGTACTTAAACTATATTTTGTTAAAATTTAAGGGTATAAATTTAGGGTGTTACAGATAGGAGGAAATAAATACTTTGAATAAGTATGAAAAGCGAAAGATGTAAAATATTGGTCAAATGACTCTATACAGAGTCTTTGCCGTAAAATAATAATTTGAAGGGTAAAATTTGGAATATATAAATCACCACATTGAATCCACCACAAATATAGTTGTGGTGGGAGGTCATTTGATAAGAAATGTGGACATATGTATTTAGAAACGAATGAAAGCGATTGGTGCTTAAAATATGCTTAAATACCCTTAACCGGTCAAAATAAGCATATGAGTGAAAATGAGTTTAAGAAGGTATATGAACCTGTAATTGGAACCTAATATGTTAAACATCATTGAATTTAATAGGTTTATGAGAAATAAGGGTCAAACAAACTTGTTTGTTTGATAAAAATCGAACGGGTCAAAATTTGGTAAAAAGGGTAATAAACCGAAGACTTAAAAATCTGAAATTTTGTTAAACCGAATGTTGGATTTTAACTCCATAAGGTGGAGAATCATATTACAATTACGTAGGAAGAAACGGTAGGTCAAACGGACAAGCGGATTGAAAGATACGAAATTTTTCGTGTCAAAAATGGAAAGGGCTGATACGGGGACCACCGTAACTTACGGTGCCCACCGTAAGTTACGGTGGGGCTGATATCAGTAAGGTAGTTACCTACTGAGTTACGGTGGAAGATTTAACATTCAGTGTGACAACTCGAAATTTAGAACCTTTCTTGTATCTCGATGCAACACATTTGAACGATTTGTAACTAGTTGACATGTTTGTTGATTAATGATTTAAGTGAATTTTATGTGATTATGTACTGTGCTTATATGTATACGTATAGCTATGTGACCCGAGACACGAGGACCCGACTCGAGACCATGCGGTCTCGAGTGAACAGTGCAACAGTTGGGCCGGTTGGGCCATGCACCTCCTTAGTCCACCCGAAAGCCCATTAGGGTGCACTAATTTGGAGCGAGTATATAACCTTGGTGAATAGCCAACCTTGCCATGTTTGGGGCAACCTACACACACTCTCCTACACACACACTCCTACATTCTCTCTCACTAAAACCCTAGAAGCACAAACCTTCTCTCCTTTCTCTCGGACCAAACCGGTGACAACAAGGGTTCTCGGATTAGCTTGTGCACACCAAGTGAAGTTTCATCCTTCACTAATACTTCTCGAACCGGTTAGTGATTTATGATTTGGTGTTTCGTCAAATGATGTTTTGATTTATACGATTCTATACATTGATTCGTAAACAATACATGATGAGTTGGTGTTCAAGTAATCGGTTCATAAGTGTTTCATGTTATGTGTTTATATTCGGTTGATGATGATTATATGATAATGTATTGATTATGTTAGGATGAATAATATATGCTTGACTATGAATGAGTGTTATCGGCTCTATATGGGTTTGGATCCGAAGGGTTTGGATGTTGATACAAGTTGGTTTGATTGATGAATGGAAACCGAATGCTTGTAGTCGGCTGTGGTATGTTTATGATTAGGATGATTCATTGTGTTGATATCATAGGGTGCATGTTAGTAATCAAGAACAAAAATCCTGTTATACGTCTAAGTGTTGATAAGTTGTTGTTCATGATTTTGTTTGATTAAGGTTTATATGAATAAGGTGATAAAAACCCTAAAAGATGAACAACATGAATAGGATATGAACATGTTATGAATATTTGAAATCTGATTGTTTGATCTATTTTGATTAGTAATTAGACAAGAAAACATGTTTGAGTATTGTGGTTGGATAGTACATTATATCATGAAATCAAAATTCTATTAGTTAGTACACTATGCAGAATCAGCAGGTGCTGGGAGTCGAGACCCCTGGTTTCGACTCGAGACCATCTAGAAGCCAGCTCGAGATCAGCGGTTGCGAGTCGAGAACCCCTAGTCTCGACTCGAGACCACAGCTCCCTCACACAAGCAGCATAACTCGAGACCACGGTTGCGAGTCCGGTTGCGACTCGAGACCGTCTGGTCTCGACTAGTACATGCATGACTCGAGACCTCCACGGTTGCGACTCGAGAACTCATAGGCTGTAACTTGAGATCCCTAGTCTCGACTCGAGACCATAACACCCGTATACAATGTTTGGACTTGCACACTGCTATGGGCCTAAGTAGTTGGGCCGCACACTTAGACTTTGGTTGTTACGTGAATGTTACTGCGGAACTTGTTACGAACTGTTGTTGAACTGCCATGCTTGACATGTATGCCATGATCGTTACTTGTGTACAATACGTGTAGAACATACGTGCACTACTTGGATATGAACCTGACTTGAATGGTATCTATGTTAGGATGTAGTTGACCACTTACAACTTGACTGACCTTTCTGTGTATCTGCCGAGCAAACCAAGGTGAATTCACACCCTCTACAAAGCATGGGATTCCCAGGGGTTGGGAATGGGGTTAAGGAACATGGATTCCTCATCCTTTCTTGGGTAGGACAGTATTGGTTCAGGAATGTAATTCCTCGTCCTCATGGACAGATAACTCGTACTAGACCAAAACTCTATCACGAAGTCCCTCCTTTTTGTATCGACTTAATCGCCGGGCCAATGGCGAGCGGGTCATTAGTTAGATAGCGTTATTTAGGTTTGACAAGCCTCACACCGTGCCGCAGAGGACGGGCGTGAACTAATGGACTATGGCACGTCGGTGATGATAGACACCGACGCTAAGGCCACATAAACATGACTACAGTCAGCAGTCGATATGGTAACGAGTCTAGTGTATACATGGGGTGGCCCCCACGGCCGAAATGCCAGATAACTAACAAGGGGTAGCCCCCACGGCTGGATTGCCAGAGTAACCGGGAATAAACAAGTCACGTTTTTCAACTATGGGGTAACCCCCACGGCATGATGCCAGATAAAGGAACTGTTTTCGAAACAACGTAAAACGAACACCCAACTGTGAACTCACTCAACTTGTTGTTGACTCGTTACTACATGCTTTGCAGGTCAATAGGTACTTAGCTGGAGCTTGCATGGGGGAGAGTCGTTGTGGGACATGGACAGTTGTGTGCCATGTTAAACCTTGAAACGTTTAAACTTATGTTTTGGTTTTGAATATTACGCTTCCGCTTTGCAACTTAAACCATGTTGTTTGGACACCAATTGTATTGGTTGGATTTTTATAATCATTTACATGCCTGTTCAATATGATTGGTGGCTGGATCCTGGTCAGTCACGCCTCCAAGCGGTGGTATTCCGCAGGTGGATTTTGGGGGTGTGACATTCAGGGGCTACCGTAAATTACGGTAGCCACCGTAATTTACGGTAGACCCTGAAATAAAATATATTTTAAATTAGTTTCGTTTCCGGGACTCGTTTAGACACGTTTTAAACTCCATATGACTAAAGCATTTCATGTTTATGAAATGTAGGTACTTTTGGATCCCGGAAGACGATCAAGCTCAACGAAGAACCGAACACGATAAAGATACATGCTTCCGCACTTTGCCTCGTCGTAAATTTTAAACGACGAATTCGATTACGTTATATTTATTAACTTATGATTTGTAAAAATTTTAATAAACCCGTATTTTTATAGTATGTGTAGTCTTAGCTACACATCTAATTGTCGTATTATCAAGTAAAACCGTTATATAGCTACTAGGGTGTTACAAGTTGGTATCAGAGCCTTGGTTTAAGAGATTCAAGTATGGTGGGGAAAACCATGCTTGGACTTAAACCTTATGCTCTTGACAAAGATTGGTGTTCGGTTCGAGGCTTGATCGCAAATCCGGTAAGTGCATGTATGTTAATGGTTTAGTGTATTAAAGTGTAGTAAACAACACATAGGGTTATCGTGTAATACACGTTACCCCAATTAAATGATAGATATAGCTAACAAAATTATGTGCATTGACACATATAGTAGAAAAGCCTTGTATTATGATGCGGGCGTTTAGTAAAGTTGACAATACTAACTTTTGTGAATGTCTTAATTGAAGGACACTTGCATTTAAGGATGACAAAGGTTAAACAAATTACGGATATGATAGAAGAACGGTCCGAAGTATGACAAGAGGAGCATGCTCACCAAGGACTAAATCGAGTAACGACCGCGAACAAAGTTAATGGCAAGAAACGCCCGTCGGGGCAAGCATTACTAGGTGTGTGCTTTTAAATATAATCGCACAAATAACAATATGCAACAAACATGTAGAGAATGATTGTTGCATATGTAAATTAGAAACTTGGAAAACCTGAATAGAATGCCTATCCAGGATATTATTTCCAAGAAAACTAAATAGATGCGTTACTTACATAGGGCGTGATGTGAAAACTATAAAAAGGTCATGTGTGTCATGTGTTAATCGCTTACTCTGGCCAAGTAAGTAGTGGCATATGATACCATGAACTTCTTATAGCGGACACATTTACACCCGATGTAGTAAGGGCGGAGTGAATGGGACTAACTTAAAAAGTACCCAAATGAATCAAATGAGCAAAATATTTGATAATAATGTAAACGCACAGCCGGGTGACGGAAGCGTATTACATTAGGATGATGAGCCCGAGTGAAGGGAAAAAGATTAATGTAAAACGATTAAGGTATGCATTGGGAGGGGTGTGCTTACACTCGAACCCGGAGAATGCAAATATGACTCTTAACGGGCCGATTTTGTAAAACACCAAATTTGAGAACAAAGTAGGAATATAAAAGCGAAACGAAGTCATAATGCATACCGTAAGAGTTGCAATAATAACGACTTCGGTAAAACACCCGGTTGGTGGGTAAGGATTTAAACACATGAGTAGACTGAGAAACGGGAACTCGGATGGAAAGTTAAAAGACTTGGATTTCGAGTCATGACTAAAAGACGACAAGATGAAGTAAATAGAAGTTTTGATAAATCATGTTCAACTATTTTAAAGTTGAACGGGTCGAACAAAGATTGAAGTTTGACATCTATAGGTAATGAAATTTCACATGAACAAGTCAAATGAGTTAAATAAAGAACAACGCTTGCTAATGTAAGTAAGTGCGAACTGAATAAATAAAAACGCAAATTAGTAATAAACCTATGCAAGGGGTTATAAGCGTTAAACCATTAAAGACAAGAGAACCCTGGGAACGGGTTGTGAAGAAGTATGGGTTTGAACCGGGCAACGGTAAATGTAGAACAAACCGACCTGTAGACGACGTAAGAAGTCGTAGAGTCGGAAGGTTAATCCAAGTGGAAACGAAGGTAGCCTTAGGCCACGGTCAAGGTCCATAAAATTTAAGAATAAAAATGAACAATTCTAAATTTAAAATAGTGAAAAGACCTACAGGTCAATAACGTAAAGCAAGGGATCTGGTTACGATTCCCCGTGTAAAACGAGAACGGAAAAATGATTAAATTATGGGCTGCCAATTTCCTTGATACGAGCAATTGACATAGTTAAAGAGAAAAACGTTAAACCAAAATTCAGTTTTAGTAAGAAACAACGTTTTGACAAATGTGAATACTATGAGACGAATTTGGAAATGATTAATATCAAAGAATATAGGTCTTAACACCGATACGTGCGAAACGATACATTCAAAAAGAAGAAGTGTGATAAAGAAAAGTCGAGGTAAATTTAAACGTGACGTGACGCGTTCACGGTCAAGAAAAGTAATATAGAAAATGATCACGTTGTAACGTGAGCTACAAGATAGGAACTCATAAACCCATGTACGCCTCGGGAAGGCAAGGTGAATACACCCGAAAGATGGGATATAAGATAATCGGTGACTAACAAGTCTAACTGTTAAAATAAATAATAAATAAAGATAGAAGATACAAGCAGAAAGTAACGGCCTACGAGGCCTTACACATGAAAGGCGCATATGTTTGGCAACCAAAAAGATATTACCATACTATCCTGGTAAAATTATTAAATATGAGCAACGCTCAAGTGATTACCGAAACTAAGTCCATGGAGTTAAACCAAAGGGATTATGTAAGAAGGGTTTCGAGGATGAAACCTCTTTAAGGGGGGTAGACTTGTAACACCCCGAAAACGGGTTTTGTAATCAAACTCCGTTAATACTGAAAGACGGGTGAAATACCGTTAGTGGTAAATTTAACCCGGTGAATATTAGGACTTAAATAAATAATCCTAATATTAACTAAAATGTGAATAAAAGCTTCTAATGAAATGAAATTTATAAGAGGCCGAGTAACGGGATTTAAAATAAACTTAGTCATAGATTCCCCGAGCCCACTAATTTAACTAGGAATGTTTAACCTAGTTAATAAGTGGGGAATATTGTTAGAAATAAGTAGGTTGTGGCCTACTTAATAACGAACCAAACACGAGGGGTTAAAATGGGATAACTTAACAAAGTTATTTAATAAAAGAAAATCAAAACAAAACACACACTTGAAGTGTGTGTTCTGGATCGACATCAGGGAGCTCCCATGGAGCAAAACCCTAGTTTCATCAAAACTACCAAATTGAAGGTCAATCCAAGACCCAAATCGATGCATGAACGCGTAGAAACAATCACCAAGTCATGGGGATCACAAGGTATGTCACAAAACCTAGATTGGTTGAAGTTGAAATTTGATACAAGTAGGTTACTTGCAAATAAATTGATGGATTATGATCCAAGGATGAAATTAGGAATGATTTATGTCTAGGAGTAAACCCTAGTCATTTACTTGTTGAATTGAGGTTCACAATTGTGAATTTCATGATTATCTATTTATGTGTTAAATGAGTTTTGTAGAAGTAAGATGAACCCTAGGATTATGACTATTAAAATGGTGTTAACTGATTTCCATGAGATGAATCTGAGAATAGTATGCATGCTAGACATAATAGAATTGAAATTATGTTTATGTTTAGTAGAAATAACTAGTGATGAACTAGTTGTAAAATGTGTAAAAGTTTATGCACATTAGGTGTTTGTTAAAATGCCTAAATGAGAACTAAAGTATTGAAATTAGAGTGAAAATGTGTATTTGAATGATATGGCAATTACGCGTAATATGGAGTGATAAGGGTTCTAAATATTATGTTGATTTAGACTTAATGTTGTAACCCATGTGATCAAGAAGTAGTTAACTTTAGATAAGCTAAGTTAACTAATCATGAAGTCGAATAGTAGCTTCGGCATAGAAAATAAGTGAGGTGGAATAGTCGTGATTTTTATGACTAACTTAACCGCCTTGTAAATAATTGAAAATAGTTTGACGCCTAACGAGCTAGGTGGAGGCTTGGGAAAGGAAGCGGGTCAAACAAATCAAGAATGGAGGAAAAGCGTAATTCGGATGCAAGGTAAGTATATCTTACACTAGTCATTTATTTTAGAATATTCATCGTCGTATTAATTACGAAAAAGACGAATACCTAATTGAGATATGGTGTTCCGGCGTGTAGTCGTACGGAACAAGATAATCAAATATGATAAGAAAACATAGTGATGGCTAAAAATGAGTTAAATCGGTAATTCGATCATATTATGACGAATGAAACATGTACTTTTAATGGCTACCATATAAGGTAAATCATAATAACCAATAAGGGCAAAATGAATTTATAAGTAAAATGACCGCACGGTGTAAACCGGAGCGAGTCATATATACGAGGTGGTAATAAATGTCATCTCGCTAGTATAATCGGTCATTTAGACCAAACTGGTCAAAAGGTGAAATTATCACCCTTGACTATATCGACTAATGGGTTGTCGAGTTGTATGATTTTAGGAAATAAATAGCACATGGATGTTTACATCGCTATTACTTAGCAGCCTCTAAAGCAAGGTATTGAAACGGGTCAATATATTGACCCGAGCCAGGTATGTATAATGATACAACTCATCATGTAGAATTTGGAGTTCTATAACAGTTAGACAAGGTTAAAATAAGATATTCGGTTATCTTTTAGGTAAAGCGAATAAATTGAGTTATGATTATGGTGTTTTAGAAACATATTGGTTTCTAAACAAGAATATGGTTAAAAGGTCGGATTTTGGGTTCAAACAAGCACTAATAGTCCTTCGTCGTAAAAGAATGACTAAAATTGACTAAAACGCCCTTGTGAGCGAAATTAAGCAAACGAACCATAAAGGTTGTTTGGAAGTAAGTGATAGGAGGAAATAAATACTTTGAATAAGTATGAAAAGCGAAAGATGTAAAATATTGGTCAAATGACTCTATAAAGAGTCTTTGCCGTAAAATAATAATTTGAAGGGTAAAATTTGGAATATATAAATCACCACATTGAATCCACCACAAATATAGTTGTGGTGGGAGGTCATTTGATAAGAAATGTGGACATATGTATTTAGAAACGAATGAAAGCGATTGGTGCTTAAAATATGCTTAAATACCCTTAACGGGTCAAAATAAGCATATGAGTGAAAATGAGTTTAAGAAGGTATATGAACCTGTAATTGGAACCTAATATGTTAAACATCATTGAATTTAATAGGTTTATGAGAAATAAGGGTCAAACAAACTTGTTTGTTTGATAAAAATCGAACGGGTCAAAATTTGGTAAAAAGGGTAATAAACCGAAGACTTAAAAATCTGAAATTTTGTTAAACCGAATGTTAGATTTTAACTCCATAAGGTGGAGAATCATATTACAATTACGTAGGAAGAAACGGTAGGTCAAACGGACAAGCGGATTGAAAGATACGAAATTTTTCGGGTCAAAAACGGCAAAAATGGAAAGGGCTGATACAGGGACCACCGTAAGTTACGGTGGGGCTGATATCAGTACGGTAGTTACCTACTGAGTTACGGTGGAAGATTTAACATTCAGGGGCTACCGTAAATTACGCTAGCCACCGTAATTTACGGTAGACCCTGAAATAAAATATATTTTAAATTAGTTTCGTTTCCCGGACTCGTTTAGACACGTTTTAAACTCCATATGACTAAAGCATTTCATGTTTATGAAATGTAGGTACTTTTGGATGCCGGAAGACGATCAAGCTCAACGAAGAACCGAACACGATAAAGATACATGCTTCCGCACTTTGCCTCGTCGTAAATTTTAAACGACGAATTCGATTACGTTATGTTTATTAACTTATGATTTGTAAAAATTTTAATAAACCCGTATTTTTATAGTATGTGTAGTCTTAGCTACACATCTAATTGTGGTATTATCAAGTAAAACCGTTATATAGCTACTAGGGTGTTACATTCAACTCATGATCTAGAATTAGGAGCTATAATCTTTGCCCTTAAAATTTGAAGACATTACCTTTACTGTCACACCCCCAAAATCCACCTGCGGAGTACTACCGCTTGGAGGCGTGACTGACCAGGATCCAGCCACCAATCATATTGAACAAGCATATAAGTAGTTATAAAAATCCACCCAATACAATTGGTGTTCAAACAAAACATAGTTAAGTTGCAAGCGGAAGCATAAGTCTTAAATCAAAACATAAGTTTAATCGTTTCATAGTTTAACATGGCACACAGTCGTCCATGTCCCACAACGATCCTCCTCCATGCAAGCTCCAGCTAAGAACCTAAGGACCTGCAAAGCATGTAGTAACGAGTCAACAACAAGTTGAGTGAGTTCACGGTTGGGTGTTCGTTTTTAAGTTGTTTCGAAAACAGTTTCCTTTAGCTGGCATCCTGCCGTGGGGGTTACCCCATAGTTAAAAACGTGACTTGTTCATTCCCGGTTACTCTGGCTATCCAGCCGTGGGGGCTACCCCGTGTTAGTTATCTGGCATTTCGGCCGTGGGGGCTACCCCATGTATACACTAGACTCGTTACCATATCGACTGCTGACTGTAGTCATGTTTATGTGCCCTGAAACTGTCAATGTCTATCATCATTGACGTGCCCCAGATCCATTAGTTCACGCCCGTCCTCTGCGGCACGGTGTGAGGTTTGTCAGACCTAAATAGCGCTATCTAACTAATGACCCGCTCGCCATTGGCCCGGCGATTAAGTCGATATAAAAAGGAGGGACTTCGTGATAGACTTTTGGTCTAGTACGAGTTATCTGTCCGTGAGGACGAGGAATTACATTCCTGAACCTTTACTGTCCTACCCAAGGAGGACGAGGAACCCAGTTCCTTAACCCCAATTCCCGACCCCTGGGAATCCCATGCTTTGTAGAGGGTGTGAACTCACCTTGGTTTGCTCGGTAGAAACACAAAAGTCAAACAAGCAATGTTGAGGCTACTCACGTCCTATCATAGTTGTATCATACAATCAGGTTCGTATTCAAGTAGTGCACGTATGGCATACACGTTTAATCATGGCAGTTAGCAAGTAATGCATACGAGTTGAACGAACAGTAACATGTCCAGAATTAAACAAGTCCAAGGTCCGGCCCAAACACTAAGCCCATAATTAAACAAGTCCAAACACTATGTATCCGCGTATTGTCTCGAGTCGCAACTAGGCGTTTGCGACTCGCAACCTGAGTCGCAATCGTGGTTTCGGTTCGTGCTGTTTTGGTTTCGAGTCGCAACCTGACTCGCAACCGAGGTTTCGAGTCATACGGTTCATGTGCTGATTAAGTGTGGTTTCGAGTCGCAACCAGGTGTTTGCGACTCGCAACTGATGTCGCAACCGGGGATTTCGACTCATCAAGCAGTGGTTTCGAGTCGCAACAGGAGGTCTCGAGTGGACAACTGCTGATTCGGAACAGTGTACTATCCAATGAGAATTCGATTTCATGAAACAGTTTGTACTACCCACTTAAACATGTTTGTTTGTCTAGTAATTTACTAATTTGGATCAAACATATCAGATTTCAAATATTCAGCCACATTCTTATCATGTTCATCAAGTTCTTCATACATTCATCATGTTCTTCAAATATTCAAGTAGTTCATATTGCTTATTCAAACTTGTTCATCTTATTTCCGGGTCTTTATCCTTAATCACAACATATAATCATGAACAACAATCAAACATTTGAACATATTCATCTAATGGTTTCAAGTCATCCAATAACATCTCCAAATCTACCCTAATCCGATTAACATGATGCTCTCTATACACATATGCAAGCCGGTTTCATGAGCATACACATTTAATGATTTGAATCACATTTAGACATAAGATATTGTGTGTTCATTATGCAACATATCCGAAATCAAAGTATGTTAACCAAGCATCATCATATACATCCGATACATGAGAACATCATCATTTGTACCATTATTCTAGCTATACCATGTCATACACAACATTTAACAATAACAACAACATAGAACACTAACCGATTGTGAGGTGGTGCCGAGTTGGTAAGGAAGATGAGTGTGAAGCTTCCGAGTGTGTGTGTGAGAGCCGATCCGCTAGTCCTAGTGTTTCCGGTTTGGATCCGAGATGGGGGAAACAATGTTGTAGCTTAGAGTTTAATGGTTTCTAGAGAGAGTGTAGAGGAGTGTGTGTGTTATCCAAGAAAATGGCAAAGATGACTAACAATTGGATTATATACTAGCTTCAAGTGCACCCTAATGGGCTTCGACATAGGCTAAGTGTGTATGTGTGTGTGTGGCCCAACCGGCCCATGTGTTATCGTTCACTCGAGACCACATGGTCTCGAGTCGGGTTCTCGTGTCTCGGTTCATATATACATATATCGCATACATACAAGCACACACAAATAACACATAATCACATAGAGGTTCATTTGTCATTAATCACATAAGTTAACTTGTCATACGTTTTAGCATACAACGAAAGGTTCTAAATTCCGAGTTGTCACATTTACGGTAGTAAGTTTACCATTTTTACCGACCATAAAAGTTTAAGGTATGTTTTCAGGCAAAATGAATTGAATATGAGACAAAGACGCTAGATGGAGATACTTAGTGATTATGATTGTGATATCCAGTACCATGCAGGAAAAGCAAACGTAGTTGCTGATGCTTTAAGTCGAAATTATCATGAAATGCCAAAAAGAGTACGTTCACTTAAATTAAATCTACAAGTAGATTTAAATGAACAGATTAGAAAAGCACAAGAATCAGTAATCAAGGATGATACTAAAAAATTGAAAGGAATGATTAAGGAATTAGAACAAGGAACAGATGGAATTTGGGCCGTACACTTGAACAAGTACACCGTTGGACCTTAAGCGTGTATCGAAACTACTAAAAAATTGGGCCGTACACTTGAACAAGTACACCGTTGGACCTTAAGCATGTATTTATGTGTCGACTGTTATGTTATATGCTTGTATGCAATTTGCTGGTACACGTGTATTGATACGTGATTTACTTGTATACGAAACTGGTTTTTATTGGTAACCACGTTAGGGTTTGGTTGACCAACTTGGAACACGTAACTTAATTTACCGAGCAAATCTAAGGTAAGTTCACTACTCCTTGAGCATGCGTCCCGGGGAGGGACAAACAAACTAGTATTCCTGAGAGGAATACGTTTTATTGGGTTAAACTAGATGTTGGATAATGCACTCAAACCTATCACCTTAAGTCCCATCTTACTACCGAATTAGTTGCCTGAAAGGAAACAGGGTATTAGTTGATAGCGCTATTAGGCTTGGCAACCTCACACCGTACCTAAGAGGACGGGCGTGAACTAATGACCTTAACCACATGACCAATGTTTTGATAAGGCATTGGAGAAGGGCAAACAAATTGACGCCATCTTGCGGTACTCGAGTTATTATCAACATGCTTTTAAACTACACACTTGGCAACTAAAATGTTTTTACAAAACTGTGAACTCGTCAGCGTTATGCTGATACACTTGTCCGCATGCTTGCAGGTCGTTAGATTCAGTCTGTAGGCCACCCTGCCTATTTTCTCAATGACCTCGAAAGGTCCAACGTATCGTGGGTTTAGTTTGCCGCGTTTACCAAAACGAACCACATCCTTCCAGGGTGAAACTTTGAGTAGTACCCGCTCCCCAACCTAGAGCTCAAGTGGTTTCCTGCCCATGTCGGCGTAAACTTTCTGACGTTCGCGAGCTGCCGTCATGCGTTTTCGTATCTGAGCGATTTGCTCGGTTGTGTCTACCACATATTCTGGACCAGTGATTTGACTATCTCCCACCTCTGCCCAGCAAAGAGGGGACCGGCATTTACGTCCGTACAATGCCTCAAACGGAGCAGCTTTAATGCTGGTGTGGTAGCTGTTATTGTACGAGAATTCCACAAGTGGCAGATGCTTTTCCCAGCGGTTGCCAAAGTCGATTACACATGCACGAAGCATGTCTTCTAAGGTCTGAATAGTGCGCTCGGACTGCCCGTCCGTCTGAGGATGGTACGCTGTGCTCATGTCTAGTCGTGAGCCGAAGGATTTGTGCATTGCTTGCCACAGCTCTGAAGTGAAACGTGCATCTCGATCTGAGATAATGGAGGTGGGCACCCCGTGCCTCGAAACAATTTCCTTGATGTATATTTATGCAAGAGTGGAGAACTTATCCGTCTCCTTGATAGCCAAGAAGTGTGCAGATTTTGTGAGTCGATCCACGATCACCCAAATAGTATCGTTCCCGCGCTGGGATCTAGGTAGGCCAGTGACAAAATCCATGGAAATCTGCTCCCATTTCCATTGAGGTATCTCTGGTTGTTGGAGTAGGCCTGAGGGTTTCTGGTATTCCGAGTTGACTCTCGCACAAGTCAAACACTTGCTGACGTAGGTCGCTATGTGGGCCTTCATGCTAGGCCACCAATACGTAGTTTTGATATCATGATACATCTTATCTGATCCAGGGTGTACTGAGTAGCGAGACTTGTGTGCTTCATCCATCACAAGTTCTCGTAGGTTGCCATAGAGTGGGACCCAAACGCGTCCCGTTACGTAGTAAGCACCGTCTTCCTTCTGTTCTAATCGTTGCCTTGATCCGCGTAGGGCTTCTGCCCTGACGTTTTCTGGTCTCAGTGCTTCTATCTGAGCTGCTCGTATCTGGGAGGGAAGACTAGAATGGATCGTGAGTTGTAAAGCTCGCACGCGCTTAGGCGCAGTGTCCTTCCGACTGAGGGCGTCAGCCACAACATTGGCTTTGCCCGGGTGATATCTGATTGCGCACTCGTAGTCACTTAGCAACTCGACCCATCGTCGTTGCCGCATATTCAGTTCCTTCTGCTTGAAGATATGCTCGAGGCTCCTGTGGTCGGTGTAGATGGCGCACTTGGTACCATACAGGTAATGCCGCCATAATTTAAGTGCAAAAACAACAGCTCCCAGCTCTAAGTCGTGCGTAGTGTAGTTCCTTTCATGAACCTTGAGTTGGCGTGAGGCGTAGGCTATAACCTTATCTCGTTGCATCAACACGCAGCCAAGACCTTGAATTGATGCGTCGTAGTAAACCACAAAATCGTCTGTGCCTTCCGGCAAGGAAAGGATAGGTGCGCTACAAAGTCTATCCTTTAGGTGCTGAAATGCCAACTCCTGTGCGTTTCCCCAGCGATATACAATGCCCTTCTGCGTTAGTGAGGTGAGAGGCTGTGCAATCTTAGAAAAATCCTTTATGAATCTCCGGTAGTATCCTGCCAAACCCAAGAATTGGCGAATTTCCTTTGGTGTACGAGGTGCAGGCCAGTTCTTAATCGAGTCTACCTTGGATGGATCAACATGAATCCCATCCTTGTTTACCACGTGGCCTAGGAAATGGACTTCTCGAAGCCAGAAGTCGCATTTCGAGAACTTCGCGTAAAGCTGTTCTGTTCGAAGGAGTTCCAGAATAAGTCGCAGATGTTGTTCGTGTTCCTCCTGGCTCTTGGAATAGATCAGGATGTCGTCGATGAAGACTATAACGAACTTGTCCAGATAAGGCTTGCACACTCGGTTCATCAAGTCCATGAAAACCGCAGGTGCGTTTGTCATCCCAAAAGGCATGACCAAAAACTCATAGTGCCCGTATCGAGTTCTGAAAGCTGTTTTGGAGACGTCCTCTTCCCGGACTCTCAGCTGGTGATAACCCGACCTCAAATCGATCTTCGAATAGTAGCTCGATCCTTGCAACTGGTCGAACAAGTCGTCGATACGCGGTAGAGGATAACGATTCTTCACCGTCACCTTGTTGAGTTCTCGGTAGTCGATGCACATCCTGAAGGTACCGTCTTTCTTCTTCACAAATAGCACTGGAGCTCCCCAGGGCGATGAGCTTGGACGAATAAAACCCTTATCCAGGAGCTCTTGTAGTTGCGTGGAGAGTTCTTTCAACTCTGATGGAGCTAAACGATAAGGTGCACGAGCTATAGGCGCAGTTCCAGGAGCTAGTTCAATCTGAAACTCGACTTGGCGATGAGGCGGAAGACCAGGTAATTCCTCAGGAAATACCTCTGGATAATCGCGTACAACTGGAAAATCTTCTATCTTCTTCTCTTTTTCTGAGGTGTCGGTAACGAGGGCTAAAATAGCAGTGTGGCCCTTTCGCAAGCACTTTTGGGCCTTAAGGAGAGAAATGACGTTCTCAACAGCACTCCTCTTGTCGCCATGAATCATGAGAGGTTCACCACCCGGACCTGGAATACGGACAACCTTCTCGTTGCAAAGAATTTCTGCTCGGTGTTGGGATAACCAATCCATCCCAATGACAACGTCGAAACTACCCAAGACAATAGGAATGAGGTCGATAGAGAAGGTCTGGTCAGCGAGAATAAGTTTACAACCCTTGACTACGTGTGTGGCTTCTAAACTCTTACCATTTGCTAGCTCTACGGTGTGCTTGTTGTTCAAAGGTGTGGGGATACGCTTAAGCATTCGACTAACTTCTAGTGACACGTAGCTAGTATCGGCACCCGAATCAAATAAAACTGAAACATAAAAGTCGTCGAGAAGGAACTTACCCGCCACAACATTGGGGTCATTCCTTGCTTCACCTTGGCCAATCACAAACATTCGCCCCCTGGCGCCATTGTTGTTGTTGTTCCCATTGTTACCATTCCCCTGATTGTTGTTGTTGTTGTTGTTGTTCTGGTTCCTGTTCAGTTGGGGACAATCTCTCTTGAAGTGGCCCTCAGCTCCACACTGAAAGCACCCTTTGTTATCACCTTGCTGCTGTTGCTGGCGCTGGTTCTGTTGGGCTTGCTGACGATTCTGATTGGCGGGGTATAAGCTCCTGCAATCCTTTGCAGCGTGACCAGGCTTGTTGCACCGATGACAGTTGCCCCTGGTGCATGGCCCGCTGTGGTGCAGGCTGCAGCGATTGCATTTGGGGTGATTTCCTTTGTATCCACCACCAGACGATTGCTGATTAGGGCTCTTGTAGTCCTCAGTCTTTCTCTGCTGAGACTGGGACTGAACAGAAGTCGAACCCTTACTTGAAGTTCCATCCCATTTCCGTTTGTTGTCACTGGAGGTACCGGAAGTAGTTGCAGCACCTATGCGTTTTGGTAGCTTGTTCTGCTCCACCGCCTGATCCGTGAGACGGTGAGCCAACTGAACGGTTTGCTGGTAGGTGGCGAGGTTCGCTGAAGTCACATGACTTTGGATTTCTGGCACTAAGCCCTGAAGAAACAGTTCGATGCGTTTGATGGGAGGATCCACCATAGTAGGGCACAGAATTGCCAGTTCGTTCGACCTTTTCACATAAGCTTCAATTTCGGACCCCGTCATCTTGAGGTTGAAGAACTCCACTTCTAGTTTGTGAATCTCGTCACGACTGCAGTATTCTTCTTTGATCATTTCCTTAAAAGTTTCCCAAGGGGTGGCGTTGGCAGCAACCAACCCTAGCATCTGAACTTGAGCGTTCCACCATGTGAGGGCTAAACCCTCGAGAGTACCAGTAGCATACTTCACCCTGCGCGCCTCAGGGCATTCACACATTTCGAAGACAGATTCTAGTTTCTCAAACCAGTGTAGGAGACCTACTGCTCCTTCGGTGCCGCTAAAAGTAGTTGGTCGGCAGTCCATGAAAGTCTTAAAAGTGCACACGGGTGGCTGAACGTGCTGACCTATCGTAGGTGAAAGAAAAGACAGAGTTTAACACAAAGGTTGGTTCACGAGAGTAGGATCCTAAAGATCCTAGGATGAGTTCGGACTGCAGGATATACCTCCTGCGTGTGCAGCTGCAAGTGCTGCGGCAACTCGTTCGTTGATCAAAGCCGTCAACTGGGCTTGTGTCATGTTAACGCGTCCAGACATGATCTTCACATCAAGAAGAACGTGAGTGAGAGGGGTTCGCGAAAGTGCGACGATAAAATTGAGCAAGCACGCACGTGTTCAAGCAACAGTAGTTATTCTAACCAAGCATATCATAAGTAGTGTACTATGTAACTAACAAGTAGGCAACATATACACAGATCGTATCACCTAGAATGTCGAGCCTTGCATGTGGAGTGAAGCATCGTTGTGGACCGTTGAGCACTGTACAGGTTATAGTCTGGTTTTAACAAAAACGTTTTCCCCTTTATTAAAACCAAGTTCTCTATAACCAATGGCTCTGATACCAATCTGTCACACCCCCAAAATCCACCTGCGGAGTACTACCGCTTGGAGGCGTGACTGACCAGGATCCAGCCACCAATCATATTGAACAAGCATATAAGTAGTTATAAAAATCCACCCAATACAATTGGTGTTCAAACAAAACATAGTTAAGTTGCAAGCGGAAGCATAAGTCTTAAATCAAAACATAAGTTTAATCGTTTCATAGTTTAACATGGCACACAGTCGTCCATGTCCCACAACGATCCTCCTCCATGCAAGCTCCAGCTAAGAACCTAAGGACCTGCAAAGCATGTAGTAACGAGTCAACAACAAGTTGAGTGAGTTCACGGTTGGGTGTTCGTTTTTAAGTTGTTTCGAAAACAGTTTCCTTTAGCTGGCATCCTGCCGTGGGGGTTACCCCATAGTTAAAAACGTGACTTGTTCATTCCCGGTTACTCTGGCTATCCAGCCGTGGGGGCTATCCCGTGTTAGTTATCTGGCATTTCGGCCGTGGGGGCTACCCCATGTATACACTAGACTCGTTACCATATCGACTGCTGACTGTAGTCATGTTTATGTGCCCTGAAACTGTCAATGTCTATCATCATTGACGTGCCCCAGATCCATTAGTTCACGCCCGTCCTCTGCGGCACGGTGTGAGGTTTGTCAGACCTAAATAGCGCTATCTAACTAATGACCCGCTCGCCATTGGCCCGGCGATTAAGTCGATATAAAAAGGAGGGACTTCGTGATAGACTTTTGGTCTAGTACGAGTTATCTGTCCGTGAGGACGAGGAATTACATTCCTGAACCTTTACTGTCCTACCCAAGGAGGACGAGGAACCCAGTTCCTTAACCCCAATTCCCGACCCCTGGGAATCCCATGCTTTGTAGAGGGTGTGAACTCACCTTGGTTTGCTCGGTAGAAACACAAAAGTCAAACAAGCAATGTTGAGGCTACTCACGTCCTATCATAGTTGTATCATACAATCAGGTTCGTATTCAAGTAGTGCACGTATGGCATACACGTTTAATCATGGCAGTTAGCAAGTAATGCATACGAGTTGAACGAACAGTAACATGTCCAGAATTAAACAAGTCCAAGGTCCGGCCCAAACACTAAGCCCATAATTAAACAAGTCCAAACACTATGTATCCGCGTATTGTCTCGAGTCGCAACTAGGCGTTTGCGACTCGCAACCTGAGTCGCAATCGTGGTTTCGGTTCGTGCTGTTTTGGTTTCGAGTCGCAACCTGACTCGCAACCGAGGTTTCGAGTCATACGGTTCATGTGCTGATTAAGTGTGGTTTCGAGTCGCAACCAGGTGTTTGCGACTCGCAACTGATGTCGCAACCGGGGATTTCGACTCATCAAGCAGTGGTTTCGAGTCGCAACAGGAGGTCTCGAGTGGACAACTGCTGATTCGGAACAGTGTACTATCCAATGAGAATTCGATTTCATGAAACAGTTTGTACTACCCACTTAAACATGTTTGTTTGTCTAGTAATTTACTAATTTGGATCAAACATATCAGATTTCAAATATTCAGCCACATTCTTATCATGTTCATCAAGTTCTTCATACATTCATCATGTTCTTCAAATATTCAAGTAGTTCATATTGCTTATTCAAACTTGTTCATCTTATTTCCGGGTCTTTATCCTTAATCACAACATATAATCATGAACAACAATCAAACATTTGAACATATTCATCTAATGGTTTCAAGTCATCCAATAACATCTCCAAATCTACCCTAATCCGATTAACATGATGCTCTCTATACACATATGCAAGCCGGTTTCATGAGCATACACATTTAATGATTTGAATCACATTTAGACATAAGATATTGTGTGTTCATTATGCAACATATCCGAAATCAAAGTATGTTAACCAAGCATCATCATATACATCCGATACATGAGAACATCATCATTTGTACCATTATTCTAGCTATACCATGTCATACACAACATTTAACAATAACAACAACATAGAACACTAACCGATTGTGAGGTGGTGCCGAGTTGGTAAGGAAGATGAGTGTGAAGCTTCCGAGTGTGTGTGTGAGAGCCGATCCGCTAGTCCTAGTGTTTCCGGTTTGGATCCGAGATGGGGGGAAACAATGTTGTAGCTTAGAGTTTAATGGTTTCTAGAGAGAGTGTAGAGGAGTGTGTGTGTTATCCAAGAAAATGGCAAAGATGACTAACAATTGGATTATATACTAGCTTCAAGTGCACCCTAATGGGCTTCGACATAGGCTAAGTGTGTATGTGTGTGTGTGGCCCAACCGGCCCATGTGTTATCGTTCACTCGAGACCACATGGTCTCGAGTCGGGTTCTCGTGTCTCGGTTCATATATACATATATCGCATACATACAAGCACACACAAATAACACATAATCACATAGAGGTTCATTTGTCATTAATCACATAAGTTAACTTGTCATACGTTTTAGCATACAACGAAAGGTTCTAAATTCCGAGTTGTCACATTTACGGTAGTAAGTTTACCATTTTTACCGACCATAAAAGTTTAAGGTATGTTTTCAGGCAAAATGAATTGAATATGAGACAAAGACGCTAGATGGAGATACTTAGTGATTATGATTGTGATATCCGGTACCATGCAGGAAAAGCAAACGTAGTTGCTGATGCTTTAAGTCGAAATTATCATGAAATGCCAAAAAGAGTACGTTCACTTAAATTAAATCTACAAGTAGATTTAAATGAACAGATTAGAAAAGCACAAGAATCAGTAATCAAGGATGATACTAAAAAATTGAAAGGAATGATTAAGGAATTAGAACAAGGAACAGATGGAATTTGGGCCGTACACTTGAACAAGTACACCGTTGGACCTTAAGCGTGTATCGAAACTACTAAAAAATTGGGCCGTACACTTGAACAAGTACACCGTTGGACCTTAAGCATGTATTTATGTGTCGACTGTTATGTTATATGCTTGTATGCAATTTGCTGGTACACGTGTATTGATACGTGATTTACTTGTATACGAAACTGGTTTTTATTGGTAACCACGTTAGGGTTTGGTTGACCAACTTGGAACACGTAACTTAATTTACCGAGCAAATCTAAGGTAAGTTCACTACTCCTTGAGCATGCGTCCCGGGGAGGGACAAACAAACTAGTATTCCTGAGAGGAATACGTTTTATTGGGTTAAACTAGATGTTGGATAATACACTCAAACCTATCACCTTAAGTCCCATCTTACTACCGAATTAGTTGCCTGAAAGGAAACAGGGTATTAGTTGATAGCGCTATTAGGCTTGGCAACCTCACACCGTACCTAAGAGGACGGGCGTGAACTAATGACCTTAACCACATGACCAATGTTTTGATAAGGCATTGGAGAAGGGCAAACAAATTGACGCCATCTTGCGGTACTCGAGTTATTATCAACATGCTTTTAAACTACACACTTGGCAACTAAAATGTTTTTACAAAACTGTGAACTCGTCAGCGTTATGCTGATACACTTGTCCGCATGCTTGCAGGTCGTTAGATTCTTGGATATGGAACTTGCTATCTGGGATTGCTGGAGTGGTCATGGGACGAGATACTTAGAAACACGTGACAAGTCTATTTGTTTTCATACACTTGGATTTTGAAATACTTGAACAATGATTTACCTTATGCTTCCGCTGAACATGTTGGGTTTTAAGTTATGTTTTGGAAATACAATATCTTAGTGAATGGAACTTTTCTTTAATTTCTCGTTATTGGTTCAATGTGATTAGTGGCTGGTACTTTGGAAATACAATATCCTGGTACGTCACACGCCTCGCAGGGTTTCCGCATATGGTACTTTTGGAGGCGTTACACTATGTTAGTTACAACTCGTTAAAGTTATTGTGATATCAACATATCATAAAAGAAACCTATCAATCAAGTTATTATCGATGTCACAAACACTTTTCTTTTGAAGATTCCAGCACTCTATAAACTACTAAGAGCATCCACAATAGTAAGTTTTTAGTTGATGTTTTTGGGATGCCATATGGCATCTGCCAAACACTTTCTCTCTCTTGCCCTCTCACAAACAAAAAATCTATCAAAAACTTATCTTCTCTCTCCTCTCTCCTACATCACACTCACATTACTTTCTTCCATCCATTTTTTCTCATTCTTCCTCACATACATTACCACACTCTCTCTCCTCCACCTCACACCCTCTCTTCTCCACATCACTTTCTCTCTCCTTAAAAACACCTAAAAATACATCTATTGTGGATGCTCTAATAATCTCAATTGTTTTTTTTAAACAGCGGGAATAACTGGCCAGGAAACAAATAATCAATGGTTTTTTTAACCACTCCACCAAATTCAGTTTAATCTTTCTATTCCTATCATTTTTTTATATTGCAAAAAGTGGTGTTAAACTAATCACCTAGACATCCATATATATAGTTTTCAAAACTTACACTAACAAGTTAGGGGTATACAGAATTCAAATAATAATATTCATCAGTTAAATTGATAATTTATTATCTAATTCATTTATGATTGTCAACTAACCTTGATAATTGGGTGGAGGGTTGGGTATAATTAGCAAATCCATTAGACCGCCCGTAATGGGGCGTTTTTCGTAAAAAAAATTCACCAAACACGCCGGAAAACGCCCGGCTTCCGCCCCCTTGGGCGTTTTGGGGCGATATTCGACAAAAAAAGGCCCAAGGCGTTTTTTGAAACACGCTGAAGGGGCTTGTGGCAATGGTTGACTGACCAATGGGGCATTGTGGCATTATTTAATTTAAAAAAAATAATAATTGTGTAATTAATGGAAGGGGCGTTATTGAGCATTATTCTCACTACGCCACTTTTGCAAAAACGCCCAATAATGCCCCCATGCTGACTGGACTGGCACATGGCAGAAAACGCCCCAGGGTGGGGGCATTATTCGACAAACGACTACGCATGGTCTTAGAGTTAAGATGTTGTTTTCCTTGAGATCAAGAGTTCAAGCCTACCAAAAGCGGACTTAGTGTAATTTAAGCCATTAAAAAAACTAACTTTGATAACTAAATAATTTGCAATCCAGTTACAAATAATCAATAACGAACTAGTTATATATTTTAAATAAATAACATGAATAAATTATTTCATAAATAATTTAACCTAGTTGGCATTTTTGTGTTCGGATTGTTTAACTCTTTAAACATCATGTGTGATCGTTGCTCATATTCACTTATTAAACACGTTACCCATAACCCAACAACCCGTTTATGTACAGGTTAGGGTTGAAATTTTTAACACAAACAATAATATGGATCATGTTCGGGTTAAACACATCAACCTATCTATCAACCAACCTAACACGATTGACACCTCTAAATTCGTACCTCACTAGCAATATTATTGAATGATTAGGAATATAAGTCCAACAAACATTTACTAAAAAAATTATATAAATAGTGTGTTGTCTAGTAAGAAATAATTTATTATTATTATTATAACCTTATTAAAAATCAACTAATTTATGCATATGATAATATGATAGTTGTACAATTGGCTTTGAGAGTTTTTCAAAAAAAAATTAGAATTTTCTTTTTTAACCTTAAAGTTTTATTATTTGACAATAAAAGTTTAAAGTTTTAATCTTTGTTTCATTTTAACCTTAAAGTTTTAATCTTTGACAATTTAAGTTTATAGTTTTAATCTTTGTTAATTTAACCCGTTTAATTAATTTGATTTTTCACTTTTAATTCAAAAGTTTTCATCTTTTGCGATTTAACCACTTTGATTTTTTACTTATGTGTTGTAATCTTGCCTTTGAGAGTTTTTCAAAGAAAAAATGTTATGCATATGATTGTTGTAACCTTGGCTTTGAGGGTTTTTCAAAAAATTGATTTTTTTACTTTTCACTCAAATGTATTTCATAAATTACCTTTAACGCAAAACTATTTGTTTTTTACTTTTAACATAAAACTTTTTATCTTTTCCAATCTATCCTCACAACTTTTTTTTACTTCAACTTTGGTCCTTTATAATTTTCATTTTCCGCTTTATGCTTCGTTCTAAATTTTGTGACTAAACACATCGAAACGTGCGTCTTTGGTTTAACGTTTTTACGTTTCGTTCTAAATTTTGCGAGTTAACACGACGCAACATACGTGTGTGGGTGAACGTTTTTACATCGTCTATTTTTTTCTCGTTTGAAAGGTTTAACATAACATGCGTGTCCTAAATCGACTTAGTTATAACTAAAGAATCCCCGCCGCATTGCGGCGGGTCGTAATTCTAGTTATTATAAAAATATACGAAAACATTACTATATCAACTCGTAAATTTCAAACTTACAAAAAAAAAAAAAAAAAAAAAAAGAATAATGAACAAATAAATTAGAAAAAAAAGCACAAAAAGTATAACTATAAACACCATATAACCAGACACAAGAGGTTTGTGTTTTCGTCATCGTTCCCAAAAGGATCGATACAGCTGATTACCCATAGCCCTGAAATCAAGATCTCAAAGATGGAAAACCCCCAAAATCTCCCACAAAATCCCAAAAAGCGATCTTCTGACACCATCCAAGATTCAAATTACTACAAGATTCGAGCCCTTCTTAAGGATCTTCGTCCTCACTTCCTTGAGGTAATCAAACTTTCTTAACTTTAGGGCTTCCATACCTTTTCTAGTTACAGTTTCTTGATATTTTCTTTTGGAAAAATTGTATCGTTATGATAATTTCAGCCTACCATGTTGTTAGTTTAATTAGGGTTTGTTACATGAAACTTAATTTGAAGAAAATTATTTGAAACTTTGTAAAATACTGAAAGAAAAGTATTCTTGAATAATTAAATTTAGTTTTGTTCAACTCCCTATGCAGTTTGCCCTAAATGGTTGTAGCTTTTTCCCCCTATTTGTGTTATGCCTAAAATATCAATTTGAAAATAATATGTCTAGTTTAGACATTGCTTGACTCATTGGTTTAGGAATGCAGTTTATTGTAGTCAATTTGTGGTGGTATTGTGTAGTTTTATATTTGTCTAGTTTAGACAATCACAGTTTATATTTGTATTGTTTTATTGTTTTCTTTCTTTTAAGCTTTGTGAGCTTTGGCAACATTAAGGTCCCTTGTTTTATAGACATACGTGTGGAAGCGTTTCTACTAGGGGTGTTCAGTCGAATAGAAATCGGGACTATTCGAATAAACCGTTTAAGGAAAAAATAATTTAGAACTATTCATGAACAGCGAAGGTTGCGAATGGTTCAGCGATAACTGAGTGTCGAGGTTTAGCAATAAGTGTTAAAAGTGAAGTCTGGTTTAGTGGACTGAATTTTGTTTTTTAGCACATACAAAAACTTGTGCAGACTCCAGATTCTTCAAATACAGATTGAACCCAACTGATTTTATAAGTTAATAAGTATGCTATACTGAAAAGTTTTTTTTTTATATAAAAGCGAAATCAGGTTATTTGAATCAATTAGGTTTGGGATCCCTGAATTTGAGTTCGAATTAAATATTGAAGTCGAATAATGACCCAATTCGAATACACCGAAATTAGAATTCTGTTTGAATCAGATTTCAAGTTATTCGAGTCTGATTCGAACAATGAACACCCCTCATGTATAGTCTTCCATAGATGACTATACTTTTCTTAAGAATTTAAATGTTTATTATTTTTTGGAATTTATTAGTGCATGTCTGTATGATTATCAATAATATGTTTATAATAATAAAACAAATGTTAGATACGTGAAATATTAGTTAATATACAAATTATTTCGGTTCAAATTTTCTATACAAATGTTATAGATCCATTGCCCGTAGTCACTAAAGTTTGGTATATCTGCATCTCATCTGCTTCAAGCAGATTATATATTCTGACTTCATACTGTTTACTAATTAGTTTCTCAACTTGAATTTTATTAAACATTTTTTGTTCTTGAGAAAAGAAAAACCTTTTAAGCACATTGAATTTAATAATGCTAATGCCATAAAAGATTTAACGGGTTAGCAAAAAAAAACACCCATTTTAATTTTTGGATATTATAACTTTGCTTTTGAAAATGAAAAGATTACTTAAGGAGTTGCCTTGAACTTTTTGTCCAACCGGATGCAAGCGTTTTTTAAGTGCTACTTCCTGCATTAAGTAGTTGTACCATATATAAACACACAGGATTCTCATCAGTTCACTCTTTATATGATTACAGTTTTTCATTAATTTCCCATTTAATTTCTCTTATCTTAAAGGTTCTTCGGACTCCAGACTTTCAGACGTCCAAAGCTGCTAATGAAATCAATCAACGTAAGTCTTTACAACAATCAAAGTGTTCTAAACAGAGGTAGTAAAATGTGTTCGTTTGTGTCAATTGTCAAAATGGATAATTTTTGGTACAGGTCAAATGGGTTGGAGCCAAAACTGTGTCCAAAAATTCCAACTATTTTTTAAGTAGCGTGTCTTGAGTTTTGCAGACTTTTCATTTATAAATACGATCTATATTTTCCAAAGCTTTTTACTTTTTTCCAACTCACTGCATTCTTACTTGCTGCATTATTTTTTACATCTTTATTTTTTTTTTTCTTGAACACGTTTTGTGCATTTTAAGGAGATAAAAAACATAAAAAATCTGGAAAACGGTAGCTATGAAAGTGGATTTTTCTATATTAATTCAATAGTAGTTTTAACTTTTTGAAATAAAGTTATATAGACTTTTGACCTGTTTAACCCATCCGTCACTTCTCCTACTTAGCGAACCTTTCTTCTTTTACTCGTTTGACCCATTAGACATAAAGGTAACCCGAGCAGATACGTTTACAAGTAAACAAAAAAAAAGAGCCCTATATATATTTTATTATGTTTCACCATAAACTCATGGAGGTACATACATTCTTCAGAAATGAAGGTTTTGATGAAGCTATACGAAGAGATGACCTCAGAAACAAACACCATGGAGAAATGTAAGACCACCATTGCTGACCACAGTGTCGATGACCGGAAAAAGTCAACAGATGTCAAACCACCCGAGCCTCCGTTAGAGAAAGAGAAAACTGTGATCCGAAAACCTTCAGAAGAGAGACCTGCTACGGTTGAAGAAGTAGTATCACATGGTAGCTACATTGTTGGTGGGTCCGCTTTTGGTTGGAATTTCATCACCTATCCCAGCACCAAATTAACCGCGTATTATGGTAGAAGTAAAGAGGATTTCCGGGCAGCTAATCCCATACCAACTGACTCTGAAATGGCCGAGTAGCGTATGGTTATTGGTTTAAAGAAAGATTACATGTTAATCACTCATCACTGAATGTTTTATTTGTAGTTTGATGTACTTTTGAGGACTAGTATTATTGTTTGTAGCTTGTGTTTTCTATATTTCTTGGTCAGTGTCTCTTTTGATGATTTTGTTAAATATCTTTTCTGCTTTGTGGGTGGTTCATATTTAAAAAGATATACACACAACCCTTGAAAAAAATATCAACAATAGCTGAGAAAAAAGTATGCTTGTCTTTAAAAGGTTTTCACAAGAAACATTATATAGTTGAGCAAAGAAACTGTTATTATTAATAGACATACACCAACGTAGTTTAAATATGAAAGAAAGAACATCACAGAGTTATAGATGGAAAGTAAACATTCAAAGAGAGACCAAATTTGAAGACCACTTTTGTTTACTTCTATGTTTAAAACATTATATAGTTTAAAACCATCAACTTTAGTGTAGAGTCTTGAGCTTGTCATTTTAGAACTAAGCCGGTGTGACCTAATTTCTCATCAATAAGTTTGTCAATCTTTTCATTCATCTCATCTGTGAAGTGGTTCTCCGAATCTCCAACCTTACCCTTCCTAAAGTAGAGTCGGTTTTCAGGCACAACAACTCGTTCTCCTTGTTGAAGACCACTTTTGTTTACTTCTAAGTTGCTCAGATTTTCGAAACTAGTCATCTTTATAATGCTTTCTATCACACCTTCTTTCTCTTCTTGCGCTGTAAAGGGATACCCAATGAACTCCGCAAGTCTCTTCACGTTGCTTGTAGGATCCTTTATCATATCTTCATATTTCAACAAAAGAGTTATCTCGGGCCTCTCCAAGCTTGCTTTTGCATATCCTAAGATATGATCCCAATATGGTCCAAAACCATTAAAACCCCGGCAAAACTCATCAAATGCCTCCTCAAATGGGGCATCTTCTATGGGTACTTTATGTATTCCGCACAAGAAATGGTAATAAGAAACTATGACATCTTTTATATTCCGATATATGTAAACTATCTTGCAGTTTGAAGCTCGGATTGATTCCGGCAGGATATTGTAAGGAATGTTTGTGGTTATGGCTGTGAGGCATGAGTCATTGTGGCGATTTTCTAGAATTTGTTCAATATTTTTCTCAAGGGAGGGAATGAGGTTATGAGGCATGGTTGTGAGCAAAGGTGTATTGGATTCATCAAACTTTTGCCGGGTAATGATGGCAAAAACAATGGCCTTTAGCCATGTTGTGCCGCTTTTGGGATGACTACATAGAAATACATCACTTGGTCGCGCCTTGAAGCTTTGTTGTGCTAAAATTACTCCTACAAGGAACTTTGTATTGAACCATATGCCTTGATAGTTGTACAAGGTTAGCCTGCCTTTCAACCAGCTAAGGGTGTGTTGAGGAAGTGTTTTGATCATCTCTTCAATGTCTCTAGTAGACATTACTTGGGTTTTGGTGATTGCTATTTTCCAAGCGATAAGGTATTAAATTGAAACATCCAATTGATATGCATGAGGTATAGTGTACATGAGTGTCTTCTTTTGGTTTTTAAATTCTAGTGGACCCAACTTCAATAATTCAGGGAATTAGAATACATTAAATTTTATATGTGGTCTATATCCTATTCTGCAAGGAAGATATGATCCACCACCACATAAGAGTTCCTTAAAAATCATTCAAAATTTACAATGATTTATTAGATTTATATAAAGCATCACCGTTTATATTTGTATTGTTGTATCATTTTCTTTCTTTCAAGTTTTAAGCCTTTTGAATTAATATATGTTTTGGCAACATTAACCAAGGAAAGTTTACATTTCAATAAATGACAATAATGTCACTTAAAAACAAACCTAAATAAATTTCTTCTTAATCAATAGGATTAACTTTGTTAAATAGTAACCAAGTTTTAAAAGTGTTTAAATCAGATTAATCATAAACTCTTTTGTTCCAATCAGCTCACTAAAGTTTAATTTATGTTCCATTAAAAGTGTTTAAATCAGATTAATCATAAACTCTTTTGTTCCAATCAGCTCACTAAAGTTTAATTTATGTTCCAATCGTAAATTTTTAATCTAAACAAAAGGTCAACCATCACATGGCATTTATTAAAAAAAATTAAATTGTTGACATGGCTTATAAATGCCAACATAGATTAAAAACTACAAAATATTTTTTTAAAAAATGTGATTTTTTAATTAAAAAAATTAAAAAAATGTGAAAAAAAAAATAAACTCAAAGTTATTTATACACACAAATACCTTTCTCGTCTTTTTCAAATAGTTCATACACTCGTCATACAACAATTCATCAAGAGACAAATTAAAAATATATAATCGTGTTCAAATGGTCATGCATAACAATGTTATGACCTCGAGATCTATGGATGTGGTTTTTAAAAGACATATTTTTGCTATTCAAAAAGGGGTAGCGACACAACTTATTGTCCGTTTACCTTCTATTTTGATGTAATTTCCATTTTAAATGACATTTTTATCGTCTTATATATAATACTCCAAACATTTCACTTTATTTTATCAATCAATTCATTCATAAGGGCTAGATGTGAGCAGAAAACCAAAAAAACCGAACCGAAAAAACCGACGATTCGGTTTTTGGATTTTTAATAACCAAAAATTTCGGATCGGTTTTCAGATAACCACTTTCAATAACCGAAAATAACCAAACCAAACGGGTAAGTTATAATAATTGGCCAAATCCATATATTTTTATATTTAAGTTTAAGTTGTTTAAGTGTTTAATCATGCTACTAAGAATTATTAGTTTTATTCTTGATTGTTAAATATTTATAATAAGAACATTAACTTGTTTATTTATCATTTCAATTAAAATGATTTATCCATTGTTTACAAGAAATAACAAAATTTAGCATAAAAATTAAATGATTTTCAAAGTATTATAAAAGAAAACGTCTTAATAAAAACTTTGGAGAAACATTAAAATAAATTAGAAGGTTAGGTTTATGTAAACAATATTACTTAAAAACTAAAAATACTAAATATATTAACTTAAATGTAAATATTCAAGAAAGATTCGTAAACTTTGAATTATACTTTTCATATATTGAATGTTACGTAATTTGTTTTTTGAAACCGAAACGGAACCGAACCATTGCTAAAACCGAAAAAACCAAAACCGAAAAAACCGAAACCAAACGGTTTTAGAAAAACCGAAACCAAACACTTCAAAAACCGAAAACCGAACTTTCGGTTACGGTTTCGGTTTTACCCAAAATCCACATGTTAATTGTATACTAAGTTATATAAATCATACTAGCATGCATAAGCTAAAATCAATCCAAAGTGTCCTCTAGCGTAATCTTATCACCGAGGAGAATAAGACCCTATTGATTAAATACTTGACAATGACCCAACAAATGGGATGATGTGCTAATCATACAGCGTTATACATGTTAATGGATGCCTTTTCAAGTTAATGATAGATTGCATGCAAAAGCTTGTCCTAGTATGTATAAACAAGTAACATAGCAAATAACATGTTTAAGGATTGAGTGTTTGCATAAGATTGATTGTATATGTGATTGTGATTTTAATACGGATACATATTGCAACCCAAATAGTGTTTAAAACGTAAAATGGGTCAAGTATGAACTCACGGTTTGCAAAGATTTCCACAAAATCGAGTAATTGGGCTTGAAGGATGGAATCACCATAGTTTACCCTAAAATGGTAAATAAAGGTGTATGAGTATATGAATTCGGAAAGTAAATGGAACTTATAAGTATGAAATTACATAAAAACATATCTTGCTTGGACATTATTTTTAGTTGTGTTTTTCATGGGCACTAAGTCACCTATTAGAAGTCCTAAATAAGGAATCCAAAACTAAGATATTTTCCACCTTTTTACATAATATTCAACCATAAGTTTGGTTGACATCATGGTTAGGTTTTAGAGATTTATATATATATATATATATATATCTCTCTCTCTCTCTCACACACACACACACACATATATATATATATATATATATATATATATATATATATATATTATCATGTATATTTAGTCATGTGTGTTAGTCAAGTATTATTCAAGTATTGCCATGCATAGGCAGGATAAATCCTTTAACCTTATGAGTTCACCAATGCACAAAATCATCACATGGATGATTCGAATGGTCATGAATACAATATGACGAACAAGAATTAAACAATCTAATTCACTAAGTAATCAAGTGCGTATAACTAGACGAGTGCTTCCAACTTTGTTATGGTTTGAGACTTGGTGTAGTTTATCCACTTTATTGCTTGGAAGTTACTTGGTGACTTAGAAAGTATGAAATGTAAATACTTAATTATGGCCGGCTCAAAATTTTCAAAATTTTTCTAGGCCCAAAGCGGATAGTAAAATTGGGGCCTTTTTTGTAAACGAAAAAAAATTGAGGCCCTAGGAAAATGGAGGCCCAAAGCGGATAGTATTATTCATATATCATCTTTGTATACGCATAATTATAGACCATAAACCTCAATTTTAACAATTTCAAAGCCAAAATTACCAACATATAATATATGTTCTTAGAATTTGAGGCCCTAGGAAAATGGAGGCCTAAAGCTCTTGCTTTATTACACTCCCCCTTGAGCCGGCCTTGTACTTAATTGTAACACCCCGTGTTTCGAAACTCAAAGTCAAAGTCAAGATTGAAGTCAAAGGGAGACAAGATTGCTAATTGCGATCTGTCCCTCCTTGCTTAATTCCTGTTTTGACTTCTTTGACTTGTAGTTAGTCTATTTCATGCGTTACGTTAGTTGTATTATGTGGAGTACTTATTAATAATCGAGGTTTATTCGATATTTATCGCATGTTTTATCGCTTATCGCTATCGCAATCGCACTCGCAACTCGAATTACGCGTTCTGAATACTGTTTTATGTGTGTGTGTGCCTTATGTGTTACTTATGCATGTTTATTTATGTTATGTTGTGGTGGATAATCGAAACACAATTGAAACTCGAATCGCAATCGAATCGCAAACGCTAAACGCAAGTCAATTAAGGATGATTGCATGTTGATATAGTAGTTGGGATTAAAAGTAATTTGAATAGGAAAACTCCATCGTATCGCAGCACCTGCAATCACAATCGAAACGGCAAAACTCGTCGCACCGAACACTCGAACCAATTGGCTAATCGACCAAGTGACCGGCCGATCGACCAGCCGTTCGATCGAGCTACCACTCGATCGATCAGGCAGTCGACCTGGCTGCCACTCGATCGATCAACCCTTTCCACTTTGGGAAACCCTATAAATACCCCCTGTCACCATCAAACTTACTACTTTTGGCACTCTATGTTCGACCAGCGCTCCAACCTTACTTTTTCTTCGATTTCTCACGATTCCGGTAAGATCTCAATCCAAATCTTGTACTTCTTTGATCTACACTTGATTATACACATTTCTATCTTTTAAATCTTAACTTTTAACTGAGAAATCACTATATTTGAGGTGTTCTAGGATGATGTCATCATGGTGTTCTTGGGAACTTCATGTTTTGGCCTTAATCCACCGAGAACAACTTAGATCTAACCGATTTCCACATAAACAAACAAAGATCTTTCATAGATCTAACATATTCACGATGAAAAGGATTAAAAGATGGTTTTTCCAACTTTCTTTCAACTCTTTTACACTCAATGCATTCAAAACCGATCGAATCAGAGCTTGTACCGACTTCCTACTAATTCTTGTGGTTCTGTTGGTTCAAGATCTGAATTCTATCCACGAGAATACCGATTTCGGGTTAAACATGGAACACCGTCTCGAACAGTTAACTGGCCGGATTTGGGGTGATTCCTGTCCGATCAGGAGTACCAAGTATTGACGAGGTTTCTGTTGCTTAACACGTTATCAAAACATCTCGATAAATCGACAAACAATCAAAATAACCAAGTGTAAGAAGAAACGGAACGACCAGGACGGAATGCCGTCCGATCGGACTACCGTCCGATCGGGTTCTCACCCGATCGACATGCACCTTGGCCCCACGTTTAGATTTCAAATCAAACTTCAAGAAGTTTTGGAACACCGAACGGATAGCCGTCCGATCGAGTTACCACTTGATCGACCGACCATTCGACTATGTGATGTTTTGGAACTTCAAATACTTAAACCAATTTTCAACATGTTCAATGCACATGTTTTGCCACCCGATCGAACAACCGTCTGATCGAGTGACAACCTGCTGCGAACTTGTTCACGCTAGAGTGTCTAACCAATCGGTTTGTCATCCGATCGAACGGTCGTTCGGTCGATCGACCCGAAAGGTAGAGATACTTCTAAGTTTTCAAAATGCTACAACGAAAACTTCAAAAGTCAAGCCATCATACAAAAACACATCCTTCCCAAAGGAGGAAACAATCCACTCGAAAGGTCACCCGATCGGATGACCATCCGAGCGGACTGTCCCTCGAACGACTGGCTGTCCGATCGGACTACCATCCGATCAAGCTACCGTCCGACCCACTAACACTTGTTTCGTCTTACGCGTCGCTCATTGTTATGCTATCGACCTGTTCAGGCTAACCTTACTCTCTATTGCTCCCTTCAATCCACCAATCGCTGTGAGTATACTCGATCCCTTTTTGCTTTATGCACTTTTGGGTGTTACATACGTTACTTATTCTAAATCACATCTAACACACTACGCAATACTTTAAACGCTAACCGATTACCGCATGTTACACGTGACTTAATGAATGCTTGTTTGTTATGTTTACACATGGAATGCTGTCTACCTGCCTTAGCAACGATAGTACTATAGTTTGGACTCAGCATCTGTTCACTCAGGGGTTGTTAAGGACAATTAGTTACATGGCTCACAGTGGTGAGTGTGTATCGCGAACCGCCTTGGGCAGTCAACCCGCAGTCATTGGTATCGATAGGTTCATGTCGATAACTAACATGCCTAATTTTACACTGTATACGTGCCGGTTATGCGTAATCGATTTCGAACTCTAATATATCTATTAAACTTGTATGCTCACCTTTACACTATGTGTATTGACTTTTACTTTAACGTATGTGACATGTGCTTAGGATGCTTATTTGCTTACTTTGTTGTGAAATCGAGGCTAGGAAAGACCTAGGTCAACAATAAACAATTTCCTGTAATAAAAATCTGAGTTGTCGGAACAGAACAATTTGATTAGATCTTTTCTGTAATAATTGTATTATCTTTTATGACATGGTATGGGACGTGTTGCTTTAAATAATTGGTAATTATAGTTGTTATGGAAACTTCTGGACAATTTGTTTCGCTCAGTGCCATGCCCCGATGTTTCCGCCATCGGTTGGGGTGTGACAGATTGGTATCAGAGCCATAACTATAGGGAATTAGGCAAGACACGACCTAGTCCGGGCCGATGTCTTAGAGACCTAGTCTATAGTTAGGAACCAACAGACCGACTCGTGCATATCCAGTAGGGATTATGTATGAGCTTACTGCTATTTCTCGCCATTCTCGCCTACGCTACACTATAACTGCACTTGAATTTTCAAATATGAATGAGCGATTAAGTTGAGATTAGGTGTGAAAACCGCAAACTCTCGACAAAATTGCTTATTCGCCTTGCATTTTCATCTATAAACACGAGAATTTTCGTTGAATCAGGAGTGAAATCCATACTTTGACGTATAGTTCTCTTTCATTTTATCAAAACAGGAACAACGTTGTTAATTCAGGGGTGAAACCCGCACCTTGACGACTTGTTCCGACCTTTACTTGGTTTTACAAAACTCTCACCAAAGTCTCGACGGACTCCAACGACTTGAAGCCACGATATGACCAAAAGGATGCGTGCCGAGCCCAAGATTCAAGGCAAAAGCACAGTCCTGAAAGTCAAAGTGTGTACAACAGGTCCTTGTGAATAGTCGAATCACTTTGGGTACTCGATGTCTAAATAGCCGCAGACGATCCATTTCTCGATTTTTATGTGTTCCGATTCTGAGCCGCAACTACTGACTCTGATGTTCGTCGATTTTATGTGTTTGTATGTGTATTTACCTGCTTATGCATTTTAAATATTTGGAGATTTATTCGATTTTTGACAGTCGCTTCTCAATCGACACACAAGACTCGCACTGCACATCTATCTCAACACGCTAACAAATCGACAATATTGGGGATTATATGCATGCTATACTACTCGCCATGATAATCGCGATCGCTATTTTCGAACGCTCGCGGACTTTGAATAATAGGTGTCTGTATTCTGACTGCTCCCATGTGCTTCTAGGTGAATTACGTGTTTATATGCTTCTGTGCCTTACGTGCTTATGTGCTTATGTGAATTTGTGATTATGTGCCTACATGTTACGTAAACGTGTTCCTGAGCTTGAGTAGTATTAGGATTGTGAGGTGAGATTCGATCATATTGTGTTGAGTCCTGTGGCGATGTCTGTTGCAGACAATGTCGTCATCTGGATCTCGCGCTACCCGAGATGCTCGCCGAAAGCAAGCAGACAAACGCCTCGCTGCCATGATTACCAAGCAAATGGCAAAAGTTGTACCCCAAGTCGTCAGTGAACTGTACGAAAACATGAGCAAATCGCCTTAAGAATCCAGAACCGAAACTCCCAAAGCTGCTTTTAGCTTCAAACAGATCAAGGCATGCGGACTGAAAGAGTTCACCGGCGAAGAAGGCTCTACAGCTTTGTTTCAATGGTTCGACTCGATCGAGGTCACTTTACGTCAGAGTGGATGCCCTGACAATCTCCGCACACTGGTGGACCGCCGAGAGAAACAAGCGCGAAAATGATGCAGCCTATGGTCTGTCATGGGACGAGTTGAAGAACGTTATGCTCGATGAGTTCTGCCCTCCCCATGAGCGCCAAAAGCTGGAGGATGAATTCTGGCACATCAAGCAAAAATATGGTGACAATGCTGCCCTCACTGCTCGCTTTAAGCAGCTCGACATCATCTGCCCCGATCAAGTGAAGACTACCGACATGACGATCAAGAAGTACATCCGAGCTCTGCCGGATTGTGTTGCAGATTTTGTGCAAGCTTCAAAGCCAGCAACGATCGAAGAAACTTACTTGCTTGCCGCTGAAATAAAAGACAAGCGGGTAAAAGCTGGTTACTGGGATAAAGCTTCGAAGAACCTGCACCAAGCTACCGCCGCACCAACTGCCGACACCACCGCCACCGCATCGCTGACATCAAAGTCCTCTCGCCGCAAGAAGAGGAACAACAACAGCAGCTCCAGGAATAAGAACTGTGATGTCACTACCACTGCTGCTCCACTTCAAGCCGTACCGGCTCAGCAGCAAACTCAGCATCGACCAGCACCAGTTATCTATGCACAACCTGCAAAACGTGCATACATTGGTCCCCACCCTGCCTGCCCAACATGCACTTATCATCACCCGGTGGGTCTCGCCTGCCATTTTTGTGCGCACTGCAATATGTACGGCTACTTCACTGCTAACTGCCGTACTGGTCCCCGACAAGCACCAGCTCAAGCCACTGCTCATCAAGCTCTACTTCCAGCCCCACAAGGCCAACAAGCGGCTCAGGTACCCGCGGTCAACGCCAGAGTCTGCTTCGCGTGTGGTGATCCCAACCACTTCGCGAACATGTGCCCGAACAGGGTTGTGAAACAAGAGCCCCAGCAGCAGCAGCCTCAACAGCAACAGCAACAAGCCGCCCGCGCCAGAACTTTCAACATCAATGTGCGCCAAGCCCAGGCTGACAACAACATGGTCAATGGTACGTTCCTTGTGAATGGTATTTATGCTTCATGTTTGTTTGATACTGGAGCCGATAACTGCTTTGTGTCATTTGAATTCGAGAAACTCCTTAGTCATAAGCGCTCCCAACTCCCCTTGACGTTCGATGTCGAAGTCGCCACCGGAAGAACTGTCGCCGTCAATTCCGTTCTTCGTGATTGTACTCTTGAGCTCAACAATCACATCTTCCCAATCGACCTTATTCCTATGAAACTCGGAAGTTTTGACATCATAGTAGGCATGGACTTTCTTCGTGAAAACCATGCTGAAGTTGTGTGCTTCGATAAGATGATTCGATTCGCCCTCTCTAATGGTGATGTATTGTGTGTTTACGATGAAACTGCTTCGAAAGGTCTCAAGCTCATGTCATGTGTCCAAGCTAGCAAGTATCTCCGCAAGGAATACAGAGCTTTCTTGGCTAACATCGTAGTAGCGGAGAAGGAAAAGAAACAAATGGCGGTAAGCCAAGTACCTGTTGTTTGCGAATTCCCCAAAGACTTTCCTGATGATCTTCCCGGTCTGCCGCCAAGTCGTGATATCGACTTTCGTATTGACCTCATTCCTGGAGCAAACCCTATTGCTAGAGCTCCTTACCGACTCACTCTATTCGAAATGCGTGAACTCTCGAGTCAGCTCCAGGAACTACTTGATAAAGGCTTCATTCGCCCAAGCACCTCTCCATGGGGCGCACCAGTCCTTTTCGTCAAAAAGAAGGATGGGTCGTTTCGGATGTGCATCGACTATCGGGAGTTGAATAAGTTGACAATCAAGAATCGCTATCCCCTGCCTCGTATCAACAATTTGTTTGATCAGCTACAAGGTGCTACATGTTTCTCCAAGATCGATCTACGCTCAGGCTATCACCAGTTACGCATTCAAGAGGAGGATATACCCAAAACCGCTTTTCGCACTCGATACGGTCACTATGAGTTTGTTGTTATGCCTTTTGGTTTAACCAACGCACCCGCGGTTTTCATGGATCTGATGAATCGCGTGTGTAAACCTTATCTCGACCGCTTTATCATCGTGTTCATCGATGATGTCTTGATCTATTCAAAGTCGAAAGCCGAACACGCGCAACATCTACGTTTGGTTCTCGAGCTACTCCAAGGGAATCGACTATATGCCAAGTTCTCCAAGTGCGAATTTTGGCTGGAGGAGGTTCAATTCATCGGTCACGTTGTCAATAGTCAAGGTATTCACGTCGATCCCGTGAAGATTGAAGCCGTTAAAAGTTGGATTACACCTAAGAACCCGTCTGAAGTCCGATCTTTTCTCGGATTAGCAGGCTATTATCGACGATTTATCGAAGGATTCTCAAAAATCGCTGTGCCGCTTACCGCTATCACGCATAAAGACAAGCCTTTTGTTTGGGGAACTGAACAAGAGTCTTCTTTCCAAACCCTCAAGCACATGCTCTGCAATGCTCCCGTTCTCACTTTACCCGACGGAAACGACGACTTTATTGTCTATTGTGATGCTTCGAACCTTGGTCTTGGTTGTGTCCTCATGCAACGGGACAAGGTCATTGCTTACGCGTCTCGTCAGCTCAAAATCCATGAGAAGAACTACACAACCCATGATCTCGAGCTAGGCGTAGTTGTTTTTGCGTTAAAGATTTGGCGACACTACCTATATGGTACCAAGTGTACGATCTTCACCGATCATAAGAGCCTACAATATATCTTTGACCAGAAGGAACTTAATATGCGTCAACGCCGATGGGTAGAACTTCTCAACAATTACGACTGTGAGATTCGTTATCACCCAGGCAAAGCAAATGTCGTTGCCGACGCTCTCAGCAGACGGAGCTATCTGCTCAGCATTCGTGATACCCAAGCCCAATGCGATCTCGAAACCCTCACCCGCGAAGCTCAGCATGCATGTTTTAATGAACGCACTCTGAAGAAGGAAAGAATCTATCACGATGGAGCCCAGCTTGTGAATAAGTCGAATGGGATATTCCACTTCCTGGACCGAATTTGTATCCCTAAACAGACCAATTTGCGACAGATATTGATGGACGAAGCCCACAAATCCCGGTATTCTATTCATCCCGGTGCTGACAAAATGTACCAGGACCTTTGCTACAAGTACTAGTGGCCGGGCATGAAGAGAGATATCGCTCTCTACGTTGGAAAGTGCTTAACCTGCTCGAAGGTCAAGGCTGAACATCAAAGACCCTCTGGCTTACTCGAACAACCCCCGATCCCTATGTGGAAGTGGGAGAGTATAGCTATGGACTTCATAACAAAGCTCCTGCGCACGCCATCAGGTCACGACAGCATCTGGGTTGTTGTTGACCGTTTGACCAAATCAGCTCACATTTTGCCAATACGGGAAGACTACAAGGTAGAACAATTAGCCCGAATCTACGTCAATGAGATCATTTGTCGACATGGGACGCCTCTCGACATCATCTCTGACCGTGACGCTCGGTTTACCTCACGACCGTGGGAAACGTCTCAAGCTGCTCTCGGTACTACGCTTAATCTGAGTACTGCATTCCACCCTCAAACCGACGGTCAGACTGAGAGAACGATCCGTACTCTTGAAGACATGCTCCGTTCGTGTGTCATAGACTTTGGTGGTAATTGGGATGCTTACCTGCCGTTAGTCGAATTCTTGTATAATAACAATTATCATTCCAGCATTCAAATGGCACCATTCGAGGCTTTATACGGAAGAAAATGTCGATCGCCTATTGTATGGCACGAGATCGGTCACTCGCAGTTAATTGGTCCAGAGCTATTGCAAGAAACGACTGACAAAGTCCTTCAAATTCGAGACAATCTGATGAAAGCTCAGAGTCGACAGAAAAGTTACGCCGATAGACGACGCAAGCCCCTTGAATTTGACGTTGGCGACTACGTACTCCTAAAGGTATCACCTTAGAAGGGTGTGGTCAGGTTCGGCAAGAAAGGGAAACTAGCGCCTCGATATGTTGGACCTTTTAAGATTCTGGAAAGGATCGGGAAAGTCGCCTACAGACTCGAACTATCGGAGGAACTTAGTAACGTTCACCCGACTTTCCATGTTTCGAACCTCCGAAAGTGCCTGGCTGAGCATGATTTAATTGTGCCTCTTGACGATCTCCAAATAAACGAAACACTACACTTCGTGGAGAAGCCTGTCGAAATCATGGACCGCCAAACCAAGCAGCTCAGACGCTCGCGCATTCCTATTGTGAAAGTCCGATGGGAAGGCAAACGAGGCGCAAAGATCACTTGGGAACTCGAAAGCGACATGAAGGCGAAGTACCCATAGTTATTTGTTACGGCTTCGGCCTAATTTCGGGACGAAATTCCCTCAACTAGGGGAGGCTGTAACACCCCGTGTTTCGAAAGTCAAAGTCAAAGTCAAGATTGAAGTCAAAGGGAGACAAGATTGCTAATTGCGATCTGTCCCTCCTTGCTTAATTCCTGTTTTGACTTCTTTGACTTGTAGTTAGTCTATTTCATGCGTTACGTTAGTTGTATTATATGGAGTACTTATTAATAATCGAGGTTTATTCGATATTTCTAGCATGTTTTATCGCTTATCGCTATCGCAATCGCACTCGCAACTCGAATTACGCGTTCTGAATACTGTTTTATGTGTGTGTGTGCCTTATGTGTTACTTGGGCATGTTTATTTATGTTATGTTGTGGTGGATAATCGAAACGCAATCGAAACTTGAATCGCAATCGAATCGCAAACGCTAAACGCAAGTTAATTAAGGATGATTGCAGGTTGATATAGTAGTTGGGATTAAAAGTAATTTGAATAGGAAAACTCCATCGCATCGCAGCACCCGCAATCGCAATCGAAATGGCAAAACTCGTCGCACCGAACACTCGAACCAACTGGCTAATCGACCAAGTGACCGGCCGATCGACCAGCCGTTCGATCGAGCTACCGCTCGATCGATCAGCCAGTCAACCAGGCTTCCACTCGATCGATCAACCCTTTCCACTTTGGGAAACCCTATAAATACCCCCTGTCACCATCAAACTTACTACTTTTGGCACTCTCTGTTCGACCAACGCTCCAACCTTACTTTTTCTTCAATTTCTCACGATTTCGGTAAGATCTCAATCCAAATCTTGTACTTCTTTGATCTACACTTGATTCTACACATTTCTATCTTTTAAATCTTAACTTTTAACCGAGAAATCACTAGATTTGAGGTGTTCTAGGATGATGTCATCATGGTGTTGTTGGGAACTTCATGTTTTGGCCTTAATCCACTGAGAACAACTTAGATCTAACCGATTTCCACATAAACAAACAAAGAACTTTCATAGATCTAAACATATTCACGATGAAAAGGATTAAAAGATGGTTTTCCAACTTTCTTTCAACTCTTTTACACTCAATGCATTCAAAACCGATCGAATCAGAGCTTGTACCGACTTCCTACTCATTCTTGTGTTTGTGTTGGTTCAAGATCTGAATTCTATCCACGAGAATACCGATTTCGGGTTAAACATGGAACACCGTCTCGAACAGTTAACTGGCCGGATTTGGGGTGATTCCTGTCCGATCAGGAGTACCAAGTATTGACGAGGTTTCTGTTGCTTAACACGTTATCAAAACATCTCGATAAATCGACAAACAATCAAAACAACCAAGTGTAAGAAGAAACGGATTGACCAGGACGGAATGCCGTCCGATCGGACTACCGTCCGATCGGGTTGTCATCCGATCGGGTTGTCACCCGATCGACTTGCACGTTGGCCCCACGTTTAGATTTCAAATCAAACTTCAAGAAGTTTTGGAACACCGAACGGATAGCCGTCCGATCGAGTTACCACCCGATCGACCGACCATTCGACTATGTGATGTTTTGGAACTTCAAATACTTAAACCAATTTTCAACATGTTCAATGCACATGTGTTGCCACCCGATCGAACAACCGTCCGATCGAGTGAGAACCTGCTGCGAACTTGTTCACGCTAGAGTGTCTAACCAATCGGTTTGTCATCCGATCGAACGGTCGTTCGGTCGATCGACCCGAAAGGTAGAGATACTTCTAAGTTTTCAAAATGCTACAACGAAAACTTCAAAAGTCAAGCCATCATACACAAACACATCCTTCCCAAAGGAGGAAACAATCCACTCGAAAGGTCACCCGATCGGATGACCATCCGAGCGGACAGTCCCTCGAATGACTGGCTGTCCGATCGGACTACCATCCGTTCAAGCTGCCGTCCAACCCACTAACACTTGTTTCATCTTACGCGTCGCTCATTGTTATGCTATCGACCTGTTCAGGCTAACCTTACTCTCTAGCGCTCCCTTCAATCCACCAATCTCTGTGAGTATACTCGATCCCTTTTTGCTTTATGCATTTTTGGGTGTTACATACGTTACTTATTCTAAATCACATCGAACACACTACGGAATACTTTAAACGCTAACCGATTACCGCATGTTATACGTGACTTAATGAATGCTTGTTTGTTATGTTTACACATGGAATGCTGTCTACCTGCCTTAGCAACGATAGTACTATAGTTTGGACTCAGCACCTGTTCACTCAGTGGTTGTTAAGGACAATTAGTTACATGGCTCACAGTGATGAGTGTGTATCGCGAACTGCCTTGGGCAGTCAACCCACAGTCATTGGTATCGATAGGTTCATGTCGATAACTAACATGCCTCATTTTACACTGTGTACGTGCCGGTTATGCGTAATCGATTTCGAACTCTAATATATCTATTAAACTTGTATGCTCACATTTACACTATGTGTATTGACTTTTACTTTAACGTATGTGACAGGTGCTTAGGATGCTTATTTGCTTACTTTGCTGTGAAATTGAGGCTAGGAAAGACCTAGGTCAACAATAAACAATTTCCTGTAATAAAAATCTGAGTTGTCGGAACAGAACAATTTGACTAGATCTTTTCTGTAATAATTGTATTATCTTTTATGACATGGTATGGGACGTGTTGCTTTAAATAATTGGTAATTATAGTTGTTATGGAAACTTCTGGACAATCTGTTTCTCTCAGTGCCATGCCCCGATGTTTCCGGCATCGGTTGGGGTGTGACATTAATCACAAGATTTCTGGAACAAAATTTCAATCCATACCTATCCAACATAGGGATTTGTTGGCAACTTGAAATTGTTCTAAAGATAACAAAAGATGAACTTGTTTAAAAGTTTTTAACATAACTCAAGAAAAATCCTAACTCTGGACATTAAAATGGTGATATACCATCTTTGTTTACCCAGGTAAACATGTGGTAACATTCTTAGAGGTTCTCCAAAGAAGGAGAAGAAGAAAAACGTGAAGAAAAGGAAAAGAAACAAGCTCAAACTCACTGATTTGGATCTTGTATGAATCTGCCCAAGCTTGAGAATTTTTGTAGGTTAAAGAGTGTTAGAGAGAGTGATTTGTGTGTGGAAATTGTTTAGGAGGTGTGGAAGTGTTGTATTTATAAGTGCGGATTAGGGTTTGGGAGTTAATGAGGGTGGTTGGGAGTTAGGAGGAGGGAAATGAGCTTAAAGCTTCAAATTTCATGACATTTTGCACCAGATAGGTGCCTTGTGGACCGTATAGGAATTTCCTTGCTGTCCGCAAGGACCCTAGAAATTCAAAAAAATCGATTTTGGCCCTTGTGGTTAGGTTTGGTTGTTATTTGGTGCTTCTAACACATAGTTAATCACATTTTTAGGGTTTTGAAGTATAGGTAAGTGTGTGTAATGTATTTACATGTTTGAATTTAATCCTAAGAAAATATATTCTCGGTGTGTTGTTTGGTTTTGAATATAAATTGCGTATTTCGTGATTATTTACGTATTATGCAAGTATGATTAAACAAGTATGATATAAAATGTGATTTCTATTATGATAAACTTTCGGAATTACAAGGATTGAAATTGAAATACAAATTATAAATTAATGGAAAAGAATCAGAAAATACGGAACATTACATATATGCTCACCCAAACACCTTACTGAAACACATAAAAATATAAAAAAAATTGTGTATTTGTTTAGATTTTTTAGGTATTTTTGGTTGTGTTCACATTGGTTCTCGCAATAAAGGGTGGTTCCTAAATGATCCTTCTCATATATATATATATATATATATAGGGATATGTTAACATACAAAAAGCCTTATCGTACATCATGTACGCTACGCTCATAACCGTCCGATCAGGGGAATAATCACGCTTTGGACATGTAATCACGCTTTGGACATGTAATCACGCATGGGGGTAAGTTTTTTTGGGAAAATCACGCATGGAACCAAAAATAACGCACGTTATTTTGATAAAAAAATGTAATTACGCATGTTATATCCTTTGTCGCGTACGATAATGTAGGATAAGGCCTTTTGTACATTATACTTATTCTATATATATATATATATGTAGCAATATGGTACTCATATTAAAGATTAAAAATGCTTGTTATTATGGTGTAACGTTTTTTAAAAACAAGTTACGTGTAAAAAAGTTATTGAAGTTTTAAAAAGACGGAGGAAGTTGCATGTGACTTGCATATGGGTTCGTAAATTTAAGGCACACTAAATTTACTTTTGAGTTAACTTACATTTTGCTCCCTGTAATTTGGTCATTTTAACGGTTTTCCCCAATAGTTTAAAAATAGCCATTTTCCTCCCTGATTTTTCTAACTTATCGTCATTTTGCTCTCCGCCTTTAACTCCATCCAAAAAATCCATTAACTAGAAGGGTATTTTGGTAATTTTATAGATAAAAACAAGGGCATGTAAGTCTTTTCACCTAAATAAACCTATAACTTGTTTATTTACATGTATATAAGTAATTCTTTTCTGATCTCATATCTTTCCAACCACTCTTTCTACCACCCACCACCATCCACAACCATCCACCACCACCTGCCGACCACGACTACCGCGACTTTTAACTAAACGTTTTAATTGAGTTAGAGCCAGGGAGTAAACTACCGAAATACCCCTACTTTTAATTGAACGTTTTAACTGAGTTAGAGTCAGGGAGCAAACTGGCGACAAACTCGAAAGATCAGGGAGGAAAATGGCTATTTTTAAACTATTGGAACAAAACCATTAAAATGACCAAACCATAGGGAATTAAACGAAAGTTAACTCTTTACTTTTATACCCTTACTCTAAGAAATCAATGAATTTAATTAAAACAAATATTACAATTTTATCACTCATTTAATCTCATCTAATAGAATTTAATCGTATAATCACTTCTTACACTTGACAGAGGAACCCAACCCATTATATACATATCATCATCACCAAAAAAAAGTTTGAAATATCTAGAATATGTAATTTTCATGATAATATAAATCTCAAAAAATAATATATATTTGTAGCGTACAAATATAAATAATAATATCAAAATATATATCTCTAACACCCTGAAAACGGGTTTGATAGTCAAATCACATTAATAATAATGAACGAGTAAAATACCGTAGGTAGTAAAAATTAACCCGGTAAATATTAGGATTTAAATAATTAAACCTAATATTAATTAAAAGAAGGATAAATACTCTGAGAAAACAAAGTATATAAAAGGCCCGAGTTAACGGGACTTAAAATGAAACGGGTCATGATTTCCCCGAACCCACTAAGTTAACTAGGAGTAATTAACCTAGTTAGTAATGTGTAAATAAGTAATAAAACATGGAGTTGTAGTCCCAAATAATTAAAGTTAAACTTGAGGGACCAAAAATCGTAAAAAGGAAACAAGAATTTTAATTAATAAAATCCTTAGCACAACACACACTTAGTGTGTGTGTGTGTGCATCTGTCACACCCCAACCGATGGCGGAATCATCGGGGCGTGACACTGAGCAAAACAGATTGTCCATGAGTATCCATAACGACTATTAATTACCAGATACTTAAAACGTCATGTCCCATACCATAACATATCCAAATAAAACAGTTATTACAAATAATTGTCTCATAAACAAAAACTGATCCGACAACTCAGATTTCAAAATAGGCAATTTGTTTGTTTGTTTCTAGACTCTTTCCTAGCCTCGATTTCATCACACAGTAAACCAAACATCCTAACATCTTAGGCACCTGCCACATACGTTAAAGTAAAAGTCAATACACATTGTGTAAAGGTGAGCATACAAGTTTAATAGTATAATAGAGCATACTAGCACGTACAACGTGTGATGTGAAGCACATAAGTTATCGACAAGATCCTATCAATACCAACGACTGCGGGTCGACTGCGTAAGGCAGTTCGCAACACATATTCACCATTGCGAATCATGTGAGTAATGGTCCTTAACAACCCCTGAGTGAACAGGTGCTGAGTCCAAACTATAGTACTATCGTTGCTAAGGCAGGTAGACATCAATCTATGTGTAAACATAACAAACAAGCATTCATCGAGTCACGTATAACATGCAGTAGCGGTTAGCGTTAAAGTATTGCTTAGTGTGTTTGTTGTGATTTAGAATAAGTAACGTATGTAACATCCAAAAGTGGGTAAAGCAAAAAGGGTTCGAGTATACTCACAGATTGTGTTTAACAAGTAAACACGCTCTTGGATTGAAGGGAGCACTGATAGAGATTAGCCTGAACAGTTAACGATAGCATAAACGATAAGCGGCGCGTAAAACAGTGCAAAATGGTAAGTGTCGGATGGTAATCCGATCGGATGGCCAGTAGATCGGATGTCAATCCGTTTGGATGGTCATCCGATCGGACAACCATTCGATTGGATTGACACCTCGTTTGGTGAGGATGTGTTTGTGTATGATGGTTTGTCTTTTGAAGTTTTCTTTGTAGCATTTTGAAAACAGAGAAGTATCTCTACCCTTCAGGTCGGTCGATCGGACGGCGACCCGTTTGGTGAGACATTCTCAGAGAACAAGTTCAAAGCAGTGTTGTCATCCAATCGGATGGTTTACTGACCGGGTAGCAATCCGCTAGAACTGATAGTGCATTAAACATGTTGAAAATTGTTTAAGTGTTGAAGTTCCAGACATCTCATGCCCGGGTAGTCGTTCGATCGGATGGCTATCCGATCGGACGGTAATCCATTCAACGTTCAGTCCTTTGATCAAAATAAATGTTTAAATGTGGGACCAAGGTGCAAGCCGATCGGATGGCAATCCGATCGGACAACAATCCGTCCCAACGGCTGATAGTCTTGACACTTGGTTGTTTTGATAGTTTTGCAGTTTTGATCGAGACGGTGTGATAACGTGCTAAACAACAGAAACCTCGTCAAGACCCTAGTGACCCATCCGAACAGGAATCACCCAAATCCGACCCGTTCACTGGCTCGTGACGGTTATTCATGTTTAACCCGAATCGGTTGTCTCTTTGGTAAAATCTAGATCTTGAACCAACACATCACTAAGAAGGAGTAGAAGATCAGGACAAGCTCCGATTCTATCGGTTTTGAATGCATTGAGTGTAAAAGAGTTGAAAGAAAGTTAGAAAACCATCTTTCAATCCTTTTCACCATGAACATGTTCAGATCTATGCAAGATCTTTGTTCATTCATGTGGAAATCGTCCAGATCTAAGTTGTTCTTGGTGGATTGAAGCCAAAACATGAAGTCCATAAGAACACCATGATGACATCATCCTAGAACACCTCAAATCCACTGATTTCACAGTTAAAAGTTGAGATTTAACAGTGAGAATGATGAAGAAGTGTGTGTAGGTCATAGAAGTACAAGATTTAGGTTGAAAACTTACAAGAATCGTGAGAAATCGAGAGAAATAGAGCTTGAGTGCGGCTGGGTCGAGTAGAGAGCTGTCACATCAAGTGATGTGACAAGTGGGGGTATTTATAGGGTTTCCCAAAAAGGAAAGTGGGGAAAGTGGCGGGTCGATCGGGTGGCAACTCAATCGGATGGCAACCCGATCGGATGGCAATCCGATCGGATGGCCACTCGATCGGTTGGCCACTCGATCCATGAGTCCGACGCGATGAGCTTTGTCGTTTTGATTCGCGTGTTGAGCGTTGTGATGCGATTCGAGAGAGCGGTGCGATAGTATTACCCATTAGTTACACAAACAACATAACTACTATATCTAACATACAATCACTATAATTAACTTGCGTTTAGCGTTTTCGATTCGATTGCGATAGCGTTGCGATTGTGTTTCGATTGATTACCACGAACGTAATATAAATAAACATGCACAAATAACACATAAGTAGCACACACATGTAAAACAATATCCAGAACGCATAAATTCGAGTTGCGACTGCGATAGCGATAAGCGATAAATCGATTAAACATGCGATTAAACCTCGATTATTAATAGATACTCCACATAATGCAACTTAAGTGATTAAATAAATAGATTCGATTTCAAGTCAAAGAAGTCAAAACAGTAGTTGAGCAAGGAGTGACATATCGCAATTAGCAATCTTTTCTTCCTTTGACTTAAATCTTGACTTTGACTTTGACTTTCGAAACACGGGGTGTTACAGCCTCCCCCTCTTAACGGAATTTCGTCCCGAAATTAGGCTGGAGCCGTAAAAAACAACTGCGGGTACTTCGCCTTCATGTCGCTTTCGAGTTCCCAAGTGAACTCTGCGCCTCGTTTGCCTTCCCAGCGAACTTTCGCAAAGGGAATGCGTGAGCGTCTGAGCTGCTTGGTTTGTCGGTCCATGATCTCGACAGGCTTTTCCACGAAGTGTAATGTTTCGTTCACTTGAATATCCTCAAGTGGTACGTGTAAATCATGCTCAGCCATACACTTTCTGAGGTTCGAAACGTGGAAAGTCGGGTGGATGTTGCTAAGTTCCTCCGGTAGTTCGAGTCTGTAAGCCACCTTTCCAATCCTTTCCAGAATCTTAAAGGGTCCCACATATCGAGGCGCGAGCTTTACTCTCTTGCCGAATCTGACCACACCCTTCCAAGGTGATACCTTTAGGAGTACATGGTCGCCAACGTCAAATTCAAGGGGCTTGCGTCGTCTATCGGCGTAACTTTTTTGACGACTTCGAGCTTTCAGTAGATTGACTCGAATTTGGAGGATTTTGTCAGTCATTTCTTGTAATAGCTCAGGACCGGTTAATTGCGAGTGTCCGATCTCGTGCCATACAATAGGCGATCGGCATCTTCTTCCATACAATGCCTCAAATGGTGCCATTTGAATGCTGGAATGATAACTGTTATTGTACGAGAATTCGACTAAAGGTAAGTATGCGTCCCAATTACCACCGAAATCTATGACACATGAATGGAGCATGTATTCAAGGGTACGAATCGTTCTTTCAGTCTGACCGTCGGTTTGGGGATGGAATGCGGCACTTAGATTAAGAGTAGTACCGAGAGCAGATTGAAATGATCCCCAAAAATGCGAGGTAAACCGACCATCGTGGTCAGAGATGATGTCGTGAGGCGTCCCATGTCGACTAATGATCTCGTTGGTGTAGATTCAGGCTAATCTTTCTACCTTAAAGTCTTCTCATATCGGCAGGAAATGAGCTGATTTCGTCAAACGGTCAACGACAACCCAGATGCTGTCGTGACTTGATGGCGTGCGCGGAAGTTTCGTTATGAAGTCCATAGCTATACTCTCCCATTTCCATATAGGAATCTCGGGTTGGACGAGTAAGCAAGAGGGTCTTTGATGCTCGACCTTGACTTTCGAGCAAGTCAGGCACTTCGATACATAGAGAGCGATATCTCTCTTCATGCCCGGCCACCAGTACTTGTAGCGAAGGTCCTGGTACATTTTATCGGCACAGGGATGAATAGAGTATCGAGACTTGTGGGCTTCGTCCATCAATATCTGTCGTAAATCGGTCCGTTTAGGGATCCAAATTCGGTCCAGATAATGGAATATCCCATTCGACTTATTCACTAGCTGGGCTCCATCGTTGAGAATCCTTTCCTTCTTCAAGGTGCGTTCGGTAAAACAGGCATGTTGGGCTTCGCGGATGAGGGTTTCGAGATCATACTGGGCTTGAATATTACGGGCGCTGTGCAAGTAGCTCTGTCTGCTAAGAGCGTCGGCAACGAAATTTGCTTTGCCAGGATGATAACGAATCTCACAGTCATAATCGTTGAGAAGTTCTACCCACCGGCGTTGACGCATATTTAGCTCCTTATGGTCAAAGATATGTTGTAGGCTCCTATGATCGGTGAAGATCGTACACTTGGTACCATAAAGGTAGTGTCGCCAAATCTTCAACGCAAAAACAACTGCGCCTAGCTCGAGGTCGTGGGTTGTATAGTTCTTCTCGTGGATCTTGAGCTGACGAGATGCGTAAGCGATAACCTTGTCTCGTTGGATGAGAACACAACCAAGGCCAAGGTTTGAGGCATCATAATAGACGATAAAGTCATCGTTTCCGTCGGGTAGAGTGAGAACAGGAGCATTGCAAAGCATATGCTTGAGGGTTTGAAAGGCAGTCTTTTGTCCAGTTCCCCAAACAAAAGGCCTGTATTTGTGCGTGAGGGAAGTAAGTGGCACAGAAATTTTTGAGAATCCTTCGATAAATCGGCGATAATAGCCTGCTAGCCCGAGAAAGAACGGACATCAGACGGGGTCTTAGGTGTTACCCAACTCTTAACAGCTTCAATCTTCGCGGGATCGACGTGAATACCTTGACTGTTGACAATGTGACCGAGGAATTGAACCTCCTCCAGCCAGAATTCACACTTGGAGAACTTGGCATAGAGTCGATTTACCTGGAGTAGCTCGAGAACGAAACGTTGATGTTGCGCGTGTTCGGTTTTCGACTTGGAATAGATCAGGATATCATCGATGAACACGATGACGAAGCGGTCGAGAAAAGGTTTACACACACGATTCATCAGATCCATGAAAACCGCGGGTGCGTTGGTTAGATCAAAAGGCATAACAACGAACTCATAGTGGCCGTATCGAGTGTGAAAAGCGGTTTTGGGTATATCCTCCTCTTGAATGCGTAACTGGTGGTAACCTGAGCATAGATCGATCTTGGAGAAACACGTAGCACCTTGTAACTGGTCAAACAAATCATCGATGCGAGGTAGAGGATAACGATTCTTGATTGTCAGCTTATTCACTTCCCTGTAGTCGATACACATCCGGAACGATCCATCCTTCTTTTTGACGAAAAGGACTGGCGCGCCCCAAGGAAAGGTGCTAGGGCGAATGAAGTCTTTATCAAGTAATTCCTGGAGCTGATTCGATAGTTCGCGCATTTCGGACGGTGCGAGTCGATAAGGAGCTCTAGCGACAGGATTTGCTCCAGGAATGAGGTCGATACGAAAGTCGATATCACGACTTGGAGGTAAACCGGGAAGATCATCAGGAAATACGTTGGGGAATTCATGAACAACAGGGACGTCTTTCACCAATGTGTTTCCTTTCTTTTCCTTCTCCGCTACTACAATGTTAGCTAAGAAAGCTCTGTATTCCTTGCGGAGATACTTGCTAGCTTGGATACATGACATGAGCTTGAGATCCTTCTAGAGAGTTTCACCATACACACAAAGTTGATCACCATTAGCGAGTGAGAATCGAATCACCATATCGAAGCAAACAACTTCAGCATGGTTTTCGCGAAGAAAGTCCATGCCTACTATGACATCAAAACTACCGAGCTGCATCAGAATAAGGTCGATAGGGAAGATGTGATTATTGAGTTCGAGAGTACAATCACGAAGAACAGAGTTGACAGCGACGGTTCTTCCGGTGGCAACTTCAACATCGAACGTCGAGGGGAGATGGGCGCGCTTACGATTAAGGAGCTTTTCGAACTCAAACGATACAAAACAGTTATCGGCTCCAGTATTAAACAAACACGAAGCATAAATTCCATTCACAAGGAACGTACCATTGACCACGTTGTTGTCAGCCTGCGCCTGGCGCACATTAATGTTGAAAGTTCGAGCGCGAGCTGCTTGTTGCTGTTGTTGCTGAGGCTGCTGCTGCTGTTGCTGGGGCTGCTGCTGTTGTGGCTCTTGCTTCACCACTCGCTTCAGGCACATATTTGCGAAGTGGTTGGGATCACCACACGCAAAGCAGACTCTAGAATTGATCGCGGGTGCCGGAGCCGCTTATTGGCCTTGAGGAGCAGGAAGTAGAGCTTGATGAGCAGTAGTTGGAACTGGAGCTTGACGAGGACCTGTACGGCAGTTAGCGGTGAAATGGCCGTACATGTTGCAATGTACACAAAATATGCTGGCGATTCCCACTGGGTGGTGATAGGTACAAGTCGGGCATGCCGGATGAGGACCAGTATAAGCATGCTTTGCCGGCGGTGCTTGGGTTACCGGTGCCAAGACCTGGCGGTGTTGAGTCTGCTGCTGAGCTGGTACAGCTTGGAGCGGGGCAGCAGTGGTGACAGCATAGTTCTTGTTGCTGGAGTTGCTATTGTTCTTCCTCTTGTGACGAGAGGCCTTTAAAGACTGAGGAGTGGCGGCGGTTTCAGCGGTTGGTGCGGTGGTAGCTTGATGCAGATTCTTGGTGGCTTTATCCCAGTAGCCAGACTTGACTCGCTTGTCGTTTATTTCAGTGGCAAGCAGGTAAGTTTCCTCGATTGTTGCTGGTTTTGAAGCTTGCATAAAGTCTGCGACACAATCCGGCAGAGCTCGGATATACTTCTTGATCGTCACATCAGGAGTCTTAACTTGATCAGGGCAGATTATGCTAAGCTGCTTGAAGCGAGCAGTTAAAGCAGCATTGTCACCATCCTTCTGCTTGATATGCCAGAATTCGTCCTCCAACTTTCGGCGCTCGTAGGGAGGGCAGAACTTTTCCAACATGACGTCCTTCAACTCATCCCACGTCAAACCATAAGCTGCTTCGTTTCTGCGTTTGTTCCTCTCGGCTGTCCACCAATCTAGTGCTCAGGATTGGAAGATACCGGTAGCGTTCAGAGTGCGGAGATCGTTAAGACAACCACTCTGGCGCAGGGTGACCTCGATCGAATCAAACCATTGAAACAAGGCCGTAGGACCATCTTCTCCAGTAAATTCTTTCAGTCCGCAAGCTTTGAACTGCTTGAAGCTAAAAGCAGCTTTAGGGTTTTCAGTCCTGGACTCTTCAGAAGACTTGCTAGCGTTCTCGTGTAGGTCGCTAACGATCTGGGGAATGACTTTCGCTATCTGCTTAGCGACGAGAGCAGCAAGGCGTTTGTCTTTCTGGTTTCAGCGAGTAGCGCGCGAGTGACGGGATCCAGATGACGACATTGTCTGCAACAGACATCGCCATAGGACTCAGACACAATATAATCGAATCTCACCTCACACGCCTAACACTACTAAAGCTCAGGAACACAATCTTGTAACACATAACCACATAGGCATATAAACACAGACTCACATAAGCACAGAAGCACATAAGCACGTAAAGCACAGAAGCATAATAGACAGTCAGAATACAGAAACCTATCATTCAAAGTCCGCGAGCGTTCGAGAATAGCGATTGCGATTAGCGAGTACACAGCGAGTATCATAGCATCCAGTTATCCCCCAGTAGTTACGATTTGTTAGCGTGTTGAGATAGATGTGCAGTGCGGGTTGTGTGTGTTGATTAAAGCGATAGCGATAAGCGAATAACCCACCAAAAATCAAAATTCATAAACAAATAAAATTACATGAAACACATAAAATCCACGTGAAAGCGACAAATATCAGACTCGGCAGTTGCGAGCTCAGAATTGAAACACATAAAAATCGAGAATGGATTGTCTGCGGCTGATAGACGTCGACTACCCAAAGTGGTTTGACTATTCACAAGGACTTTTGGTACACACTTCGACCTTCGGGACTGGGCTCTCGCCACGACTTTGGACGAATGACACACATCCTTCCAGTTACAGTGTGACTTCAGGTCGTTGGAGTCCGTCGAGGCTTTGGTGAGAGTTTTGTTAAAACAAAATAGAGCACGAAACAAGTCATCAAGATTCGGGTTTCACCCCTGACTTAATAACTTTTGTTCCTGTTTTGATAAAATAGAGAAGAAATTTGCGTCGAAGTACGGATTTCACTCCTGATTCAACGCAAATTTTCCTGTTTGTAGATAAAAATGCGGGTCGAACAAGTGATTTAGTCGAGAGTTTGGGGTTTTCACACCTAATCTCAACCTAACCACTCGTTCATTTCCGAAAATTAGAGTGCAGTGTAGTGTTCAGCGAGAATAGCGAGATATAGCAGGTCAGCTTGTACAAAAACCCCTACAGGGTATGCACAAGTCGGTCTGTTGGTACTTAACTATAGACTAGGTCGTTTCTCAGACATCGACCCGGACTAGGTCGAGTCTTGCCTAATTCCCTATAGTTATGGCTCTGATACCAATCTGTCACACCCCAACCGATGGCGGAATCATCGGGGCGTGGCACTGAGAGAAACAGATTGTCTATGAATATCCATAATGACTATTAATTACCAGATACTTAAAACGTCATGTCCCATACCATAACATATCCAAATAAAACGGTTATTACAAATAATTGTCTCACAAACAAAAACTGATCCGACAACTCAGATTTCAAAATAGGCAATTTGTTTGTTTGTTTCTAGACTCTTTCCTAGCCTCGATTTCATCACACATCAAACCAAGCATCCTAACATCTTAGGCACCTGCCACATACGTTAAAGTAAAAGTCAATACACATAGTGTAAAGGTGAGCATACAAGTTTAATAGTATAATAGAGTTCGAAATCGTTTACGCATAACCAGCACGTACAACGTGTGATGTGAAGCACGTAAGTTATCGACAAGATCCTATCAATACCAATGACTGCGGGTTGACTGCGTAAGGCAGTTCGCAACACATATTCACCACTGCGAATCATGTGAGTAATGGTCCTTAATAACCCCTGAGTGAACAGGTGCTGAGTCCAAACTATAGTACTATCGTTGCTAAGGCAGGAAGACAGCAATCTATGTGTAAACATAACAAACAAGCATTCATCGAGTCACGTATAACATGCAGTAGCAGTTAGCGTTAAAGTATTGCGTAGTGTGTTTGATGTGATTTAGAATAAGTAACGTATGTAACACCCAAAAGTGCGTAAAGCAAAAAGGGTTCGAGTATACTCACAGATTGTGTTTAACAAGTAAACACGCTCTTGGATTGAAGGGAGCGCTGAAAGAGATTAGCCTGAACAGTTAACGATAGCATAAACAATAAGCGGCGCGTAAAACGGTGCAAAAAGGTAAGTGTCGGATGGCAATCCGATCGGATGGCCAGTCGATCGGATGTCAATCTGTTCGGATGGTCATCCAATCGGACGGCCATTCGATTGGATTGACACCTCGTTTGGTGAGGATGTGTTTGTGTATGATGGTTTGTCTTTTGAAGTTTTCTTTGTAGCATTTTGAAAACAGAGAAGTATCTCTACCCTTCAGGTCGGTCGATCGGACGGCGACCCGTTTGGTGAGACATTCTCAGAGAACAAGTTCACAGCAGTGTTGCCATCCAATCAGATGGTTTACCGATCGGGTAGCAATCCGCTAGAACTGATAGTGCATTGAACATGTTGAAAATTGTTTAAGTGTTGAAGTTCTAAACATCTCATGCCCGGGTAGTCGTTCCATCGGATGGCTATCCGATCGGACGGTAATCTGTTCAACGTTCAGTCCTTTGATCAAAATAAAGGTTTAAGTGTGGGACCAAGGTGCAGTCCGATCGGATGGCAGTCCGATCGGATGGCAGTCCGATCGGATGGCAGTCCGATCGAACGGAAATCCGTCCCAACGGCTGATCGTTTTGACACTTGGTTGTTTTGATAGTTTTGCAGTTTTGATCGAGACGGTATGATAACGTACTAAACAACAGAAACCTCGTCAAGACCCTAGTGACCCGTCCGAACAGGAATCACCCAAATCTGACCCGTTCACTGGCTCGTGACGATTATTCATGTTTAACCCGGAATCGGGTGTCTCTTTGGTAGAATCCGGATCTTGAACCAACACATCACTAAGAAGGAGTAGAAGATCAGAACAAGCTCCGATTCTATCGGTTTTGAATGCATTGAGTGTAAAAGAGTTGAAAGAAAGTTAGAAAACCATCTTTCAATCCTTTTCACCGTGAACATGTTCAGATCTATGCAAAATCTTTGTTCATTCATGTGGAAATCATCAAGATCTAAGTTGTTCTTGGTGGATTGAAGCCAAAACATGAAGTCCATAAGAACACCATGATGACATCATCCTAGAACACCTCAAATCCACTGATTTCACGGTTAAAAGTTGAGATTTAACAGAGAGAATGATGAAGAAGTGTGTGTAGATCATAGAAGTACAAGATTTAGGTTAAAAACTTACAAGAATCGAGAGAAATCGAGAGAAATAGAGCTTGAGTGATGCCGGGTCGAGTAGAGAGCTGTCACATCAAGTGATGTGACAAGTGGGGGTATTTATAGGGTTTCCCAAAAAGGAAAGTGGCGGGTCGATCGGGTGGCAACTCGATTGGATGGCAACCCAATCGGATGGCAATCCGATCGGATGGCCACTCGATCGGTTGGCCACTCGATCCATGAGTCCGGCGCGATGAGTTTTGTCGTTTCGATTCGCGTGTTGAGCGTTGCGATGCGATTCGAGAGAGCGGTGCGATAGTATTACCCATTAGTTACACAAACAACATAACTACTACATCTAACATACAATCACTATAATTAATTTGCGTTTAGCGTTTTCGATTCGATTGCGATAGCATTGCGATTGTGTTTCGATTGATTACCACGAACGTAATATAAATAAACATGCACAAATAACACATAAGTAGCACACACACGTAAAACAATATCCAGAACGCATAAATTCGAGTTGCGACTGCGATAGCGATAAGCGATAAATTGATTAAACATGTGATTAATATGCGATTAAACCTCGATTATTAATAGATACTCCACATAATACAACTAAAACGATTAAATAAATAGATTCGATTTCAAGTCAAAGAAGTCAAAACAGTAGTTGAGCAAGGAGTGACAGATCGCAATTAGCAATCTTTTCTTCCTTTGACTTAAATCTTGACTTTGACTTTGACTTTCGAAACACGGGGTGTTACAGCATCGATCTCCAGGAGACAAAAAGGGGTGAAACCCTAGCTCCACCAAATCTTCAAATTGAATGATCAATCGAAGGCCAAATTCGGATTTGAATGCATATAAACGATCACCAAGTCAAGGGGATCGTAAGGTATGTCGAATATTTGACATTCATGAAGTTGTGAAATTTTGATTTAACATTGCAAGATGCGAATTAAGTATGAATCGTAGAGGCTATGGCCGAATTAGTGAAGTATGATTGCTTAGGAACAAACCCTAAGTAGAGATTTGAAGTAAAATTGCCATGATTAGGTGTTTGAGTGGATAATCACACCTAGCTAAGTGGGTTTTATGAAAATATGATGAACACTTGAGTTAGAGTGCCAAACTTATGATAAACTTGATAATATGAATAAGTTTATAATAAACTTATGTTCAAAATCATCATGGATGGTAGTAATAGCGAGGTACTTGAACAATTATGAATTCGAGTATAAGAGTATACATGACATGAGATGGGTTTTTGTATGATCTAAAGAAATTGATGTTAAAATCATGTTATTGATGCTTGAAATCATGTTATCTACTAGTTAGTATGTAAAATGTGATTTCATTGAATATTCGAATGAAATGCCTAAGTGAGTTCAATGAACATAACTTGTGCATTCATGTATGTTAATAAGTCAATTGACCATTTAAAAGTCAAACTGACCAATGACAAGATCAAATGATAATTTTTATAGAAAATACGTAAGGTGGAATAGTCGTGATTGATAATGACTAATCTAACCATCTTACGAATTATGATGATAGTTTGACGCTTGACAAGCTAGGTGAAGCTTGGGAAGGAAGCGGGTCAAACGATTCAAGCATGATGGAAAAGCGTACTCTAGGATGCAAGGTAAGTGAAACTTACACCTTTTTGTAGAATACGTGCTTATTCTAAAAGTTACATATACGATAGAGATAATATTCAAGATATGGTTTCCGACGCGATATGGTACGGGTCGGAACATATCAAAAGATGAAAAACCATGTATAATAGTAAAAAGGGCGAAATAGTAATTTAGTCATGAAATGACATATGTAAAACGGTGATTTAGACATGTACAAATGGATAAAAGTCGACGCTTTAAATGACGCCAAGTGGCATAAACTATGTTGGGTTAAACGCGTAAGAAACGGGTTAAGGCGACATAACTAAATGGTGAGAAATCCAAAGAGAGTTACTTAATGAAATGGTGAATAAATACCATTAAAAAATAAGCACAAAATGTTTGGTCGTTTAGACCAAACGGGTCAAATGGCAATGTTGATACCATTTGACAATTAACGACTAATAAGTGTTTGTCGAGTTTTATGCACACATGATAAAACGGCTTATGAATTAGCAATTTATTGAGACAAGGTATTGAAACGGGTCAATATGTTGATCCGAGCCAGGTACGCATAAATAAGTTAATAGCTTAAAGCGCGGTTTTGGTCAAACAATTGGTGAAAGTCCTTCGTCGTAAAATGAGGGACTAAAATTGACCAAAAAGTCCTTGATGGGTAAATCGGGCGAACGACCCTTATGGGTTTTTTAGAAATTTGTATTATGATTATAAAATCCTTAGACATGTATAAAAGTAATAGGCATAAACTTTCGTGGGTGAAATGCCTAAGAATGGCTCATTGCGTAAAATGACCAATCGAAGGGTAAAAATTCGGGATAAGGGGTTCATTATGTTAAATCCACCACAAAAATAGTTGTGGTGGAATATAAGTAGTTATTTAAATATGGGAATGCGAAGTGCGAAAAGAGAAGAGCGAGTCGATACTTAAATGCATAAAAGATCCTCTAAACGGGTCAAAACGAATTATGTGCAAAACTTGGATATTGGCCGTGTAATTCACAAAAGTGATGAATCCAAGATAAATATTTTGTGTTAAATACATTGATGTATAATTGATGATTAGCTAGAAACAAGTTTGTGATTTTTAAACACAAACGGGTCAAATACGTAGAAACTAAATACAAAGCCGAGGGCTTAGAATCCAGAAAATTATTAATCCGAATGTCGGATTTTAACTCCATGTGATAGAGGATCAAATTACGATCGCATAGGAAAAATAATCGCGTAAAACAGATCAATAACGAATAAGTTATGGTCGTTTCCGTAAAAACTAGTATAGCTGGCAAAGTGCAGGTCCCAGATACGGACCTGCTGGAAAAGGGTCTCCCTCGCGCCACGCGAGGGAGCAATGTGGCTCTGGCGCGTGGCATGACGGAGCTCAATTTCGGAAAAAAATGTTTTTTTTTTAATCAGTTTTGCCTCGCGAACTCGTTTAAACACGTTCTAATCTACGTATGACTAATTCAATTAATGTTTTATGAATTGTAGGTATAACTTATAGTACCGGAGGACGATCAAGCTCAACGAAGAACCGAACACGATCAAGATACAAGCTTCCGCACGTTGATTTGTCGTTATTTTTAAGCGACGAACTTATATACAATATGTTGAACTGTTTTAAATTTGTAAAAGTTTTCAATGTACCCGTATATTCATAAGTATGTGTAATCGTTAATACACATTTTTAGACGCAAATTATACGAAAACCGTTAAATATTACTAAGGGTCTTACAATACCACAAAAGAAAAATTATATTTTAGCACTAGAATAAAATATTATTTAAGATAGATTAAGGGAAAATACAATTCAAAAGTAATAAATTCCGAGTATATGATTCAAGGATATGGTTAAGGTAAACGGTTTATAGTTTTAGATATTGAGGCGACTGTCACCAAATCCCATACCACTCCAATGGCTGTGACATTTTTTATCTAGTTCCATACCTGTCCCGAATGTCTCAGGTATATCGATTGGGTTCTCGGACATTTTTGTCATCCTTAATCAAGTGTCATCTCAACTTCTCAAAATTCTTTCTCTGGGCGCTCTCTTGTTCTCACACAAATTACTAAGATTATTTAATTGTTATATTTTGTTCTCCGTGATAAACAAGGAATATGAAAGAGATGTAAAGGGATGGCGTTAATACGTAGTGTAACTACTAGTATTATATGAAGAGACACGTGGAAAAGGGACTAAGAGCATTCACATCCAAACCATCAAATTATACATACATTCCACTAAAAAACAACTCCTATATCAATATATTTCCACTAAAAACAAATACTTTTTCTCTCTCCTTTTCAATTAAATAATATTATCATCACATTTTTCTCTCTCCTTCACTCACAACCACTTTCAATATATATTAAAAAAATTATACTGGGTGAACAGTGTCCCCCCAAATATACAGATGAACAGTAACATTTTCTCTCTCCTCCACTCACAACCACTTTTTATACCCTTTATAATATAAAAACTCCCCCTCACATATTTTGATGGACAGAATGTGAATGCTCTAAAAGAAGTTCACTAAAGGTCACATTTGTACAACGTTTATAGTTTATACGCTATTGAGGGTGTACGGGATGGTTGCGGCAAGGGGTGCGGCAAGCCCCTTTGCCGCTCGACAAACACCGCCGCCATTAAAGTATGCCGCTCGGGGAGGAGTTTGATCGGGGAAAGCTTGCCGCATACGGGGACTTGAGGGAGAGGGGTAAGTGGTGGAGTCCAGTATCTTCTTAACCAATCATGTTTTTTTTAAATGGTTTGAGAGAAACCATCCCCTATGTTTTTTGGGCAAAAAGGGAGAATGAGAGAGAAAATGACATGGTATATTATGATTAGGTGGGTGAAATTTTCCCCCAAACTCATGAGGCATGCTCCCCTTACACCCTGAGTTGTCTGTAGGCATGTAAACGAATCGAACGAAAATGAACATGGACATGTTCGTGTTCGTTCATTTAACTTTAGCCGAACACGAGCACGAACGCAAACATATAATCGAACACATTTTTTTGTTCGTGTTCGTTTATTAAGAAATCGGACATGTTCGTGTTCGTTCGTTTAAAGCCTAAACAAACATAAACGAACACAAACGAACATAAACAAAAAAAAATCTAACTATTTACGTATTTACTAAAATTTAAACTAACGGAAATAAACGAACGTTTATGAACATAAATGAACGAACACAAGGTGTGTTCGTGTTCGTTCATTTAATTAAACCAACAAAATTTTTTGTCCGTGTTTGTTCGTTTATTAAATAAACAAACATAAACGAACTTCCCGACGAACAAGTTCAAGAACAGTTCATGAACGTTTCGTTCGTTTACAGGCCTAGTTGTGTGAATCATAAAGCCCAACCAACGCAAATTTATAACTATCATCTACTAAAGTAAGTCTGAGATTTCACGAACTCATCCAATACAAAAACCATTAGCTGAAGTATACATATAAGTTTTCTAACTATAACATAAATCCTAAACAAATGTAGACAAAGATAAGTGCCAATATAAGAAGGTAGCTAAATTGTCGGAAACGTTACACGTTGTTTGATTTAAAATAAAGTTAACGATTTGTTATGGAAATGCGATTATATCTAGACTTCTCAATATTGACTCTAAAGTTTTAGATTTTGTATAAATAATAAATATTGAGTGTCAAGACTGAGAGAAGATAAGAAACACAATAAAATTACTTGTAAAGGTCTAATGAGGTTGGTAAGCTGGATTCTAATATGCAATACTTTCTAAAATAAATTTATAAAAATACGCGGGTCAACTCACGGACATATTAGGTTAATTGGTTGACCCACCCGACCCATTTAGCTAAACATATTCGCGGTTTAACCCAAACCCGTTTAAATCAAACATAAACCCTAAACTTTGTGCTATGTTTATATTGGGTTTTCGTCTTATGTCCAAAAACCTACTCTAACTTATGTTTGGTTTATCGGTTATTCATGGGTTAGTGAGTTGCGGGCCATAGATCTAACATGACACGAGTCAAATCTGATTTGGTCAAGTGTTTGACCGAGTGACTTGGTGAAAATGTGGGAATATTAATTGCAATACTATGAGGAGAGAATGGAAAGGGAAGCCACGATTTTCTTGGATTTAGTTAGTTTGTTTATGTTATTTTGTTTCTCTATCTAAGAGTTATTTTCAATTAATTGCAAATCATCCTTTGAAGTTTATTAGTTTAATATATAGAAAGTGTACGTAAATTGTGTGTGCTTTGAGTATGTGTTTGAGGGAGCCTAAACCAAGCCTATGGCTCGTAGGAAGCGGGTTTGAAGATTGGAGGCAGCCTCTGCTGACGGGTGCATTGGTGATAAGGGGAGATCGACGTAGGTGCATGAAAAGTGATCAAAGAACCGGAGCAGTCCTTGATTGGCTTGTTTCGTGATAAGGGGAGATGGACGTAGGTGCATGAAAAGTGGGCATAAAGGATCCATCATAGTAGGTGGCTTTGGATTTAATTCGTTTAGCAAGTGAAAGGAAATAGTAGAAGCATGCAGTTTTGTTTCTTGGTCCAGTGGATGAAGTCTCTTTTAACAAGTGTGATCGACAAAGGTCAGGTTGTGTGTCAGGCGGTTTTGAATTTTGATCAGTGGCAAACCAACCTGTCTATGTTGTGACTTAAATGAGAAACAACAATTTGGAACAACTGATCTGGTCTAAGCTGTTGACCAAAGCAAACAGAGCAAACAAGTGTTGTTTGGCCCCCAAAAACGTGCCCAACCAAAGTGCTGGTCAAACAGCTTAGTGAACAATTGCTGGTTCGGACCCGACCCGTTGGACTGCACCACACGCACCTAACCTGGGCCGTTCGAACCAACTTTAAAAAATACGAAGGCTGCTCGTGGTGTGCAAAGTGCGCTACATTGCGCCCATCTCGCATGCACGTGCGAGTTTGGGTGCTTCACAAGTTCTCACTAGTATTTATAGTTAGTGGACAATTTACAAGGATTGATCCTCCTTATATACCACTTCAATTATTGGCATTCCATCTATATGAGATAGGGTAAAGTTCTTGTACAAATAATCTTAACATACTAAACATACAAATTGAAGGAAAACTCAAAAAGACAAGGTGGCATTTTTGTAATTATCAATAACTATCAAAGTTACTCTACAAATATACCTAAAAAAACCTAACCACCCCCCACCCCCCAAAAACCTAAAAAAAACCTAACCCCCCCCCCCCCCCACCCCCCAAAAAACCTAAAAAAAACCTAACCCCCCCCCCCCCACCCCCAAAAACCTAAAAAAACCAACCCCCCCCCCCCCCCCCCCCCCCCCCCACCACACCCAAGCTAAAATGCTAAAAACTAAACCCCCAAAAAACCTAAAAAAATCTAAAAAAATAAAAAAAAACACACAAATTATTTTATTTTATTTTTTTAACATTTTTTATTAAAAAATCGCTACTTTTAGTAGCAGCAAAAAAAAAAAAAAAAAAAAATTTTTTTTTTTTTTTTTGCTAACGAAATGTAGCGATTTTTTAATAAAAAATGTTTAAAAAATTTTTTTGTGTTTTTTTAGGTATTTTTGGTTGTAACTTTGATAGTTGGTGGTAATTACAAAAATGCCACCTTGTCTTTTTGGATTTTCCTTCAATTTGTATGTTAAGATTATTTGTATTTGATCTTTTGCCATATGAGATAACTTGACAAAGCTTATTATTTTTTCTTCCATATTTTCCATCTTTGGTTGTTCTGACCATACAACTTTAAGTATTGGTATTTTATTCATTTTAACTCCATTTTGAATATGGTTTGTTATGTTGTGATGCTCTCACATAGTATAATACAAACCCAAAAATAATTGTCTATACAACACTTATACAAACAGAGTTATTTGTGTCCAAAATATTTAGTGAAAAACTCATTTAACTCAAATTTCCAACACATAGCTTTGGGGTAATTATTATTCAACAATTAATAATGTTAAAGCGTTTTGATAGCTTTGGGCTTTGGGGTGCTGAAAAATACACCTATGTTTTTTTTTTGAGAAATGGCGGAAATTTTATAAAAACTCAAGCAAGATGCTCAAGAAACAATACAAACAACAAAGGAAAAGTACAATAATACACAGACAATTTAAAAGTTAAAAGACCTCCATTTTTCCCAGTCTAACTCCGAGAGCCCAGCCCGATTCTTGATCCAAATGTGCAAGATGGATTTATGTACCGGGAAGACTCGACCTTTTTGAATGCATAAAGCGATCTCTTAGTCGGGCTGTTTGGGCACAACGAGGAGGAGCGAAGAATCGATTAAAATACTTCTGAAAACTAATAAAAGAAACATTAGTTTCAGAAGTTATCCATTAATGTTTATTAACGATTTAACAATGCATCTCGTAAAATTTGACAAATATCCCAAAAAGCAAAGCAAAGAAACTATCAATACTAATAGACATACAGCAACATACATAGTTTAAATTTGAAAGCAAGAACATCACATTATGATGGATGGAAAACACCCATTCAAAGAGAGACATAGCCCTCACTTATTTAAAATCATAAACTTTAAGCATAGACTAAAATCATGAGCCAACGGTGTGATCCCTTTCACTTTAGAGCTAAACCGGTGGAGCTCAACTTCTCATCAATCAGTTTGTCAATCTTTTCGATCATCTCATCTGTGAAGTAGTTCTCCCAATCTCCAACCTTACCCTTCCTGAAGTAGAATCGGTTTTCAGGCACAAGGAACCGTTCTCCTTTTTGAAGACCAGTTTTGTTTACTTCTAAGTTGCTCAAATTCTCAAAACTACACATCTTTATAATACTTTCTATTACACCTTCTTTCACTTCTTGGGTTGTAAAGGGATACCCAATGAACTCTGCAAGCCTCTTCACGTTGCTTGTAGGATCCTTTTGCATATCTTCATATTTCAAGAAAAGAGTTGTCTCAGGTCTCTCCAAGCTTGCTTTTGAGTATCCCAAAATATGATCCCAATATGGTCCATATATTGAAAAGCCTTGACAAAACTCGTCAAACGCCTCCTCAAATGGGGCATCTTCCATGGGTAGCTTGTATATTTCTCTCATGAAATGGTAATAAGAAACTATGACATCTTTTACATTCCGGTATATGTAAACTATCTTGCAGTTCGAAGCTTTGATTGATTCTGGCAGGGAATTGTAAGGAAGGTGTGTGGCTATGGGTGCAAAGCGTGAGGTGTTGGGGTGTTTTTCTATAATTTCTTCAATTTCTTTATCAAGGGTGGGAATGCAGTTATGAGGCATGGTTGTGAGCAAAGGGCTGGTTGATGCATCGAACTTTTTTCGGGTTACGATGGCATAAGCCAAGGCCTTTAGCCATGTTGTGCCGCTCTTGGGATAACTACATAGAAATACATCATTTGATCGCGCCTTGAAGCTTTGTCTTGCTAAAATTCCTCCTGCATGGAACTTTTCATGGTTCCATACGTCTTGATGCTTGTACAAGGTTTGCTTGCCTTTCAACCAGCTACTAGTGTGCTGAGGAAGTGTTTTGAACATCTCCTCCATGTCTCTAGCAGGTTAAGCTCAAGAAGTGAAAAACACCTTCAATTGATTTGATATTTATTCTTCACATGAGTGTCCTATAACTACTGGGTATTTGTCATGTAGCAGGCTCAACTTGGACATATTTATTTATTTGTCAGGGGCAGCTTTATACGGGTTCTTGGAAACCACTAGGTTTTAAACTTTTAACAAATAGAGAGTATTGTTTTTTATATATAAAAAACTAGGTTAGTACCCCGTGTATTACAGATGTTGAATAAATGTAATTTTATATATTAAATAATAAAAAGTTATATCTTTATAAACCCCGTATATTATACGGGTTAAATAAATGTAATTTTATATATCAAATAATAAAAAAAGTTATTTCTTTAAAAACCATGTATATTACACAGATTAAATAAATGTAATTTTGTATACTAAACACTAAAAACGTCATATCTTTAAAGTATAATCGGGTTGAATAAATCTACCAAATAATAAAAAATTATATCCTTAAAAACCTGGTATATTACACGTGTTGAATAGATCTAAAAAAGAGTTATATCTTTAAAAACCATGTGTATTACACAGATTATATAAATGTAATTTTGTATATTAAATACTAAAAATGTCGTATCTTTTAAAAAAAAAACCCCTATATAGTCAGGTTGAAAAATCTACCAAATAATAAAAAAATTATATCCTTAAAAGACCTCGTGTATTACCATCGCTACCCCCAGGGGCGGACCTATACCTACGTGAGGAGTTGCCCGTGCTACCCCTCAACTTTGCCACGGAACTGCATTTTTTTCTTTTTTTTTTTTCCGGTTTTATGTATCATTTTATGTATGGGATACCCCTAAGCAAATATTAGGATATCCCAGAGCAAACATCGAAGGAACTACCACTACAAGAAAACTGGGTCCTAATATCACAAATAAGATTATAAAACCAATTTTATAAATAGACCATAAACATATAACATCCTAATAGTTATTGTATAACATCAACTTATGAAAGAAATAAAATTTCATTATATTTCAAATAAGCATGTTCATAACAAAAACACTAACCGTAAATAAGTTATAACATTATCTAACATAAAGTCTTAACATTTAACAAAAAAAATTAAAAGCAATTAAAGAAATAAGAAGCATAAAATCTTAAGTCATCATGCGTCCTCAATCCTCATGTACTACCTACAAATAAACCATCCATGTATAAGCATTAAGTTCCATGTTCCATGATATTAAAATTATTTGTATCACAAGTTTAACAAATACATACCGAGATGAATGGATAGGGCCATGCGATGGATGCACCAAAATAATCTTGAATTGTAGAAAATAAACCGTATGGTCTTACCAAGTTTTCATATTTTTTTATTGGTACTTAAACGTTTACCTCACACCATTCTGGTCCAATCTCTGTACCACCAACTAGATCATTTGAGTCCAATCTCTTGACCCTTCCTCTTGCTACATTCTCGATAGTTTAGAATGCTTTTGAGAAAAACTTCATCTCTGACCTAGATTTTAATTTTCAACAAATGTTTATTAAACACTAGTCATAATAGTGCAAAATGAACTAACTACTATCCATTTTTGATATTAGTACCTTTTTTTACAGATTTTTGTAGCAGCTTCTTGATAATCGTGCTCAACATCAACATCAGAACTAGGCATATACTCTACATCTATATCTTTCTCACTGGTATCCATTGATTTCTTTTTCTTTTTCTTTCTTTTTCTATAGAAACACCTAGTGTTTGGGTTTCTTTAATATTATTTGCAACCAGCAGAATGTAAATCAACTCTAAGAATACATGTATCGATAATATTGGAACTATTAGTGACATTTGCTTTTATAGTATACGATCGATGTAAAACATCTGTCAATAGATTTTGTGTTTCGGGTTCGGTTAATATTTTGAGTAACACTGATAGGGCAAAATTCCAGTAGTTCAAATAAATCAATTGTTATGTGCTTAAATTTACATAATTCCAACGGTTAACTCCGAGAAAACCCCTAATCAAAATCTCGTAAAACCCTCCAATTTCTCCATCAAAGAAAGAAGCAAGAATGGTGGTCTCAAACGAAAGCTATGACGAGCTCCGTAAGCGAAAGATGGAGGAGAACAAAAGGAGGATGGAAGAGCTTCATCTTCATCAGCTCACTCAAGCTCTTAAACCCGCTAAACCGTTTAGCTAAACAGGTCGGGTTCGGGTCAACCCGGTTAGGTTGACGGGTTGACCTGTTTAACCCATTTATATTATATTTTATTTTTTTACAATATATTTTATGTCATAAATTTATTTGAGTGTGTATTTAGTGCATTTTTATAACTTAAAAAGGAGAGATTGACATAAAGTTTTATATTTAAAAAGCATTTTATATAAACATTTGTGTTTTTTAATAAAATTTTAATCTTAATATATTAATTTGCGAAAAAAATAAAAAAATTGAAAATTCGGGTTGTACGGGTCGTGTTCGGGTCAACCCGCTAATATTCGGGTCGTGTTCGAGTTCATATATATGAGAAGATTTTCGGGCTCGGGTCAGGTTCGGGTTCATCTAAAATTTTCGGGTTCGGGTCGGATTGAACCCGCGAACCCAACCCGTTTAGCACCCCTAGGTGTAACTCCCATCATGGTGCAGTTGTGGGCAACAATTATACCACAGATCACTTCAAACACAACTCATTTGGATAATTGTAAAAGAATTTCCAACATTTGTTATTCATGTTTGATGTTTGTACTAATAGTTACATTAGGGCAATGAGAAGAAAACTTACCTTTACTCTTGCATAAAGTAATCTATGAGCCATAGAATCCATACCATCTTCCTCTATTACTATTGCCTACAAGTTCATAAACATGAGAATTATGGTTCACGAAATAATACAAAGTAGTAGCACATCCAAAGACTTGCTCCTGTTACCTATATTATAACAATTATTGATCATATGATTTTGTTTATTTTAACATCAAGTTAATGACTTTAAAACATCTGAACCTTTAAAACAAATATATAATGAATGTGCCTATTGGCACACTAAAGTGTCTATTGGCACACCAAACCCTAGCAAAACCCTAGCAAAATCAGGGTTTATCTATGCGGCGTATAGGTCAATTCGCAGCGTATAGGGTTCATACGCTGCGTATTAACCTATACGCATCGTAGATAAAGCATAGATCTCAGTGCCTGATAACCAATCATTGCACAGAAAACAAGGGGAGTATACGCTGCGTATAGGTCAATACGCAGCGTATACCTAACTAGTGTATATAAGGAATTAAGTTTCATATTCTAACAGCTCCTAGTAGGAGGATAAACTGGTTAAGGCGTTGCGGTTCTAAACGAGAGGTCACGAGTTCGATCCTTGCAAGGGCCGGTTCTTTAAAGAAGACCCCCTTTTTACCGATTTTTGATACATTTACACTTTGGTCCCTGAAGTTTCAAATTTTACAAAAATAGTCCCTACAGTTTCGAAAATTGACATAAACGGTCCCTGTACTGTTCAGTTAAGTATGCTAACTGAGTTAGTGTTTAAAGAAGAAATCTTTATATGAAAGTTAACCTGGCTAAACCATTCAGTTAAAATAGTTTCAATAATGGCCTTATTAGTCCCTGAAGTATGAGTTTCATAAAATGACCATATTAGTCCCTGAAGGTGAGTCTACGCTGCGTATAGGTCAATACGCAGCGTATAGGTTAACCCTATACGCTGCGTATTGACCTATACGCAGCGTAGATAAAACATCTGCAAATTTGGGTTCATTTTGGTAGGTTTGAAGTATCAAATTTTTGCCAGGTTTATATACGCTGCGTATAGGTCAATACGCAGCGTATATAACCTTCCTGAATTTTTTATGCGCAACAGAACATGTTAAACTTCCAGAACTTTATATGTACAACAGAACATGTTAAACATCTAGAATTTTATATGTACACCATAGTAATATACGCTGTCAGAATATGTTAAACCGTTTACACCAAAAGTTTGATATATACAAGAAAAGTTTGTGCATACATAACAAAATGATAAAATACTACTGCTGCTGCTCCTGCTGCGGCTCCTGCTGCTGATGCTGATCCCATTCCGCATCCGTAATGAAGGGTAGTGGAGGTAACCCGTCATGTTGTCGCTGCTGCTACAGCGCCGCAGCCACCCACTCCAACAGATAGTTGTTCCTTTCAGCTAACCGAAGCTGCCGCTGATGTGATGGGTCAGGACCGGACCAAACATGGCGTGGGAACTGAGGTGCCCCTGGTGGTCCACGCGGCGGTGGTGGCTGCGGAATGACGACGGCCGGCTCATGCGGCTCCGGCGGCTCCGGATCGTGCGGGGGATATACCAGAGGGAACTGTTCCGGCAGCTGTGTAAGCTCGTATTGCGTGCCGTCCTGTTTCTTGAACCGCTTCCCGCATGGGAAGTCTTTGGTAATCTTCATTCCGTTTACTGTGTTCATCCCCATCTGCTTCGGCAGTGTTGCCGGGCCTACACGGCCGCGGTCATTCCCCGGATTATTGCCCAACGAAAGGGCTATCTTGTTCACGTAGGCGCCGCCGAATAGCTGTTCGCGCTCCTGTCGATGATGCACGTAGGCGAAGTACTGCGCCAAACCGTAGGCGAGAGCGCACGGCCTCTTGTATAAGAGGCAATATAAGAAAAACAAGTCACCACTCGAACACCACTCCCGGCTTTTGTTTCGAGCAGTGATCGAAGTGGAAATCATTTTGTGCAAATACCTGCATAAATGGAAACCAGTCAGTAAATAATAATCAGACGACATCGACTAAATGAGGATAAAAAAACAATATATTTTTGACTCGTTACGGATTTTGACGCGCGTAACGGACCTACGCGCCTTACGAGAGTCGAAACTAAGATCGTCGTTAAATTATATTTTTTTATTATTTAGTCCACGTCGAACCGTAAGGCGCGTAGGTCCCCCTAACGAGCGTCGAAACTAAGTTCCTCGTTAAAATATTTTTTTTATTATTTAGTCGAAGTCGAACCGTAAGGCGCGTAAGTCTCTAACGAGCGTCGAAATAAGATCGTCGTTAAATTATTTTAACGACGATCTTATTTCGACGCTCGTTAGGGACCTACGCGACTTACGGTTCGACGTGGACTAAATAATAAAAAAATTATAATTTAACGACGATCTTAGTTTCGACGCTCGTTAGGGACCTACGCGCGTACGGTCCTAACGAGCGTCGAAACTAAGTTCCTCGTTAAATATTTTTTTTTTATTATTTAGTCGAAGTCGAACCGTAAGGCGCGTAGGTCCCTAACGAGATGATCTTATTTTGACGCTCGTTAGGGACCTACGCGCCTTACGGTTCGACTTCGATTAAATAATTAAAAAAAAATTTGTTTAAAAAGAAATTCTGCTTAAAAAAAATTTTTGTTTAAAAAAATCTGTTTAAAAAAAACAGTTTTCTGTTTAAATTATATTTTATTTCTTATTTAGTCCATGTCGAACCGTAAGTCGCGTGGGTCCCTAACGAGCGTTAAAATAAGTTTGTCGTTAAAATATAAAACGACGAACTTAGTTTCGACGCTCGTTAGAAACCTACGCGCCTTACGGTTCGACTTCGACTAAATAAAAAAAATATTTTAACGACGAACTTAGTTTCGACGCTCGATAGGACCGTACGCGCCTTACGAGCGTCCAAACTAAGATCGTTGTTAAATTATATTTTTTTTATTATTTAGTCCATGTCGAACCGTATGACACGTAGATCCCTAACGAGCGTCGAAATAAGATCGTCGTTTCGAAATAAGATCGTCATTAAAATATATTTTAACGACGATCTTATTTCGACGCTCGTTAGGGACCTACGCGCCTTACGGTTCGACTTCGACTAAATAATTAAAAAAAATTCTGTTTAAAAAGAAATTCTGTTTAAAAAAAAATTTTGTTTATAAAAAACACTGTTTAAAAAAAACAGTTTTCTGTTTAAATTATATTTTTTTTCTTATTTAGTCCATGTCGAACCGTAAGTCGCGTAGGTCCCTAACGAGCGTCAAATTAAGTTTGTCGTTAAAATATAAAACGACGAACTTAGTTTCGACGCTCGTTAGAGACCTACGCGCCTTACGGTTCGACTTCGACTAAATAAAAAAAATATTTTAACGACGAACTTAGTTTCGACGCTCGTTAGGACCGTACGCGCCTTAAGAGCGTCCAAACTAAGATCGTCGTTAAATTATATTTTTTTTATTATTTATTCCATGTCGAACCGTAAGGCACGTAGATCCCTAACTAACGACGATCTTATTTCGACGCTCGTTAGGGACCTACGCACCTTACGGTTCGACTTCTACTAAATAATTAAAAAAAATTATGTTTAAAAAAAATATGTTTAAAAAGAAATTCTGTTTAAAAAAAAGTTCTATTTAAAAAAAAACTGTTTAAAAAAACAGTTTTCTGTTTAAATTATATTTTTTTTATTAGTTAGTCCATGTCGAACCGTAAGTCGCGTAGGTCCCTAACGAGCGGTATATACGTTGCTGTCCTCGCCATAGGAGTTGTATCTCGCAGCTTCGTCTAACCTCGCAGCTTCATCTAGCATTTCTTGTACTTTCTTTGATGTAGGCCGACCGCGAGTATTTTGCTCGACGATCGGGGGTTTCTTGGTTGACGATTTCGGGGTGAAGACCGCTTTTATCTTTGAAAGCAAACTCTTTTGCTGAACGGGGGACTGCGCCTCTAAATGCTGCCACACATTATTTAGCTCTGCTACAACATCGACCTCCTCGTCTACCGGTTTACACGGGAGCAAGTCAAGCTTACGCCAGAATACATCTATGTCGTCGAGTTGTATCATACGCCCTGCACAGTTAAGTTAATACGGTGTGAGAAACAACAAAATCGTACAAAATAACAAAAGGTTTGTAGTTTTAATATTTTTTACCTGTACGTTTGTCGTTTTCCAGCCTACAAGCACACGGCAATCCACAGCTAAGCCACATATGGCAACCACATGATGCGTTAAGTTTCCGCAACACCTCCATCTTCCTCAGTAGCTCTTTTGCCAGCAAATCAAGTGCTTCATGGGAAACCTTTCCACATAGGTTGTCCAACAGTCGGTGTCTGTGGTGGTTCATCGTTTTTTCGATGCTCTCAGTGAAACTTTTTTGTATTTCATCGTATTGAGTTTCAACTATATCAATGACGCATCTTGTTATTCGCTCCAATGAACTCCCACGCGTAACGTATCTTTTTAAATTTGCGTGCTGGCTCTCAACTCTGTTGGTGGTGCGCTGACCAAAGTTGCGACACTTATCGGTCCACGCATAAACGAACATTTCTTTATAGTCTTTGTGCCATTTTTCGTAGACGTAATCATAGACACCTGCAAAAATAAAATAATGAAATGTAAAAGCGTGTGTAAAATATAATAGATTGGGTGAGTCATTTGTTGAAGGAACACTTACTTTCTCGGTTGGCAACCACGAGTCGGTTATACATTTTCTCCAAGTTGTACTTGTACATGGGCTCTAAAGAAGATTCGCACAATCTCCGCCAGTACGACATAAATTTCCCCCAATCTTCTTTATTGAACCATTTCTTGCACTGTCTAGCTATATTTTGTTGGATGTGAAAGTGGCATAGAAGCCTGGTTGCGTTCGGGAATACTTTAGAACACGCGTTAATTAGGGCAAGCTTCCTATCCGTGACTATCACACGCGGTATCATACATTCATGCAATATTGACTTGATCCGCTCAAGCACCCACACGTAGTTACCCCTTCGTTCTTTACAAATAACGGCATGTGCGATACAAAAAGACTTGTTGGTCGACGTCATACCCACAACCTGGACAATTGGCATTTTGTAGAGGTTTGTTTTGTAGGTCGCGTTGATCAACATCACGTGCGGGAATGCACGCCACATAGTGATTGAATAAGGATGAACAAAGAAAATCTCTGTTACGACATCTGTTTTGGGTTCCTGTCGGGTGTCGTAAATGAATCGGTGGTCATGCAGCAGGCTTTCCAGTGCCTGCATAGGATTCTTTCCGTCCATTATTTTCGCTCTAATTTTTTGTACCGCATTTTGCACGTCTTTCTGAACATGCAGGCTGTCGGGGAACTGCTTTCTTAGGGTTTGAAATATGATACGTGGCTCCATGTTTTGAGCAGTTAGCTGCTCCACTAGCTTGAATTCAGCTGTAGTAAATCTTCGCACAAAAGCGTGGCCCAACAGACTCGTCGTAGGTTCGTGGTTATGGTTCGCACAGTCCACTTTTAACTCCCATGTGTCATTCGTCACGTCCCGGATGGCGAGTAATGAAAATGGGCAACCGATTTTTTTTGCTGCCAGCTTTCCTAACTGTTGCTTTACTACGGTGCTCACCACTACGGTCGCACACAAGCCATACCATCCCAGTAGTACCGCCAATATTTTTGATCGACGGGTAACAATTACGTAACCATACTCCTTTCCCGTTTCTTGTACCCAATTCTTCAAATCAGTTAGAGACATGAAACGCTAAAAAAAAGTTACGTTAATAATAATAATAATAATAATAATAATAATAATAATATTAATAATAATAATAATAATAATTATAATTATAATTATAATTATAAAAGAAATAAATATATATTTTTGAAATAAAAGTTTAGGGACCATTTGGTCATTTTATGAAACTCATACTTCAGGGACTAATATGGTCATTATTGAAACTATTTTAACAGAAAGGTTTAGCCAGGTTAACTTTCATATAAAGATTTCTTCTTTAAACACTAACTCAGTTAGCACACTTAAAATATTATAATTATAATATTTTTAACAATAATAATAATAATAATAATAATAATAATAATAATAATTATAATTATAATATTTTTAACAATAATAATAATAATAATTATAATTATAATATTTTTAACAACAACAATAATAATAATATTTATAATTATAATTATAATATTTTTAACAATAATAATAATAATAATTCTTTTAATGTGATACCTCATTTATTTGAAACGGATTGCCCGGGGTAGATGGATCATAAAGTGATGTGTTACGGGGCTCATAACCATATCCACCATGTTCTTCGTATCCACCGTAGCCTCCGTATCCACCTTCACCCCCAGATCTATCGTATCCACTATATCCACATTCACCACCGTATCCACTGTAACCACCTTCACCCCCATATCTATCGTATCCACTATATCCACCTTCACCCCCGTATCCACTGTATCCACCTTCACCCCCGTATCCACCTTCACCCCCGTATCCACTGTAACATCCGTATCCACCTTCACCCCCGTATACCCCGTAACCCGGATACGATTGCTGCGTCGGGTAATATGGTTCATCAACAGGTGCATTCTCAGCACCGTATCCACTTTGTTGCACATACGGAGATTCATACCCGTATCCCTAATCCGGATACACTTGATGCGCCGAGTAATTTGGTTCATCAACAGGTGGAGTGGGAGTCTTGTTCAAGTCTGGCAACTGTGTTTTTTTGATCAACAGGGACTCCAGACACAACCTCCTCCTCCTCATTGGCATCATTTGCTCCCCATATGTCGTTAGAATAGCGATTACCGAAATAATTCTCGTTCCAAAATGATGACATTTTAACAAGATTGAACAAAAAAAACAACAAATGATTTGGTTTGGGGTGTAAATTGTTATCCACCTTCACCCCCGTATACCCCGTAACCCAGATACGATTGCTGCGTCGGGTAATATGGTTCATCAACAGGTGCATTCTTAGCACCGTATCCACTTTGTTGCACGTACGGAGATTCATACCCGTATCCGTAATCCGGATACACTTGATGCGCTGGGTAATTTGGTTCATCAACAGGTGGAGTGGGAGTCTTGTTCAAGTCTAGCAACTGTGTTTTTTGATCAACAGGGACTCCAGACACAACCTCCTCCTCCTCCTCATTGGCATCATTTGCTCCCCATATGTCGTTAGAATAGCGATTACCGAAATAATTCTCGTTCCAAAATGATGACATTTTAACAAGATTGAACAAAAAACAGAACAAATGATTTTGGTTTGGGGTGTAAATTGTTAGTGAAGAAGAAGATGAAAAAGAAAGCAGGAGATGAACTTGAAGGGAACCAGAGATGCATGGATAAATAGACTTTCAAATTTACTTCAATACGCAGCGTATAGCTCTCTACTCCCCGTATTACTTTATTCACGTGCCTAGACAACATCGTATCAGTGTCAAATCAGTCTGACATATACGTTGCGTATTAGTCAATACGCAGCGTATAGGGTTACCAGTATACGCTGCGTATTGGTCAATACGCAGTGTATGTCAGACTGATTTGACATGGTACTAGGTTTGTCTGTCTGGTCGTGTACCTGCCCCTTACATACGCTGCGTAGAGGTCAATACGCAGCGTATAGGTAACCCTATACGCTGCGTATTGAACTCTACGCAGCGTATGTAAACCCTAAGTGTGTAGATAGCCTGCCAAGGTGTGCAAATAGTGAGGATCGAACTCGTGACCTCTCGTTTAGAACCGCAACGCCTTAACCAGTTTATCCTCCTACTAGGAGTTGTTAGAATATGAAACTTAATTCCTTATATACACTACTTAGGATTAATATAATTATTAATTATATTCAGAAAACAAAAAGGGTTTTAAACCCAATCGAACCGGACAAGGACGGGACTCGAACCCGCGCCTACCCGCAAACAAAACACGCGCACAAACCAACTGGGCTACCAGTTGGGATGTGTTATATTCTAAGTTATATTAAATTTATATACACATTAGGAATTCAAGTTCAATAATTAAATTGAAATATAGTTTTTAACAATAATAATAATAATAATAATAATAATAATTATAATATTTTTAACACCAACACCAACAACAACAACAACAACAACAATAATAATAATAATAACAATAATAATAATAATAATAATAATAATAATAACATTAATAATAATAATAATAACAATTATAATTATAGTATTTTAACAATAATAACAATAATAATAATAATTATAATTATAATATTTTTAACAATAATAATAATAATAATAATAATTATAATAACAGTAATAATAATAATAACAATTATAATTATAGTATTTTAACAATAATAACAATAATAATAATAATTATAATTATAATATTTTTAACAATAATAATAATAATAATAATAATAATTATAATTATAATATTTTTAACAACAATAATAATAATAATTCTTTTAATGTGATACCTCATTTATTTGAAACGGATTGCCCGGGGTAGATGGTTCATAAAGTGATGTGTTACGGGGCTCATAACCATATCCACCATGTTCTTCGTATCCACCGTAGCCTCCGTATCCACCTTCATCCCCAGATCTATCGTATCCACTGTATCCACCTTCACCACCGTATCCACTGTAACCACCTTCACCCCCATATCTATCGTATCCACTATATCCACCTTCACCCCCGTATCCACTGTATCCACCTTCACCCCCGTATCCACCTTCACCCCCGTATCCACTGTAACATCCGTATCCACCTTCACCCCCGTATACCCCGTAACCCGGATACGATTGCTGCGTCGGGTAATATGGTTCATCAACATGTGCATTCTCAGCACCGTATCCACTTTGTTGCACATACGGAGATTCATACCCGTATCCCTAATCCGGATACACTTGATGCGCCGAGTAATTTGGTTCATCAACAGGTGGAGTGGGAGTCTTGTTCAAGTCTGGCAACTGTGTTTTTTTGATCAACAGGGACTCCAGACACAACCTCCTCCTCCTCATTGGCATCATTTGCTCCCCATATGTCGTTAGAATAGCGATTACCGAAATAATTCTCGTTCCAAAATGATGACATTTTAACAAGATTGAACAAAAAAAACAACAAATGATTTGGTTTGGGGTGTAAATTGTTATCCACCTTCACCCCCGTATACCCCGTAACCCAGATACGATTGCTGCGTCGGGTAATATGGTTCATCAACAGGTGCATTCTTAGCACCGTATCCACTTTGTTGCACGTACGGAGATTCATACCCGTATCCGTAATCCGGATACACTTGATGCGCTGGGTAATTTGGTTCATCAACAGGTGGAGTGGGAGTCTTGTTCAAGTCTAGCAACTGTGTTTTTTGATCAACAGGGACTCCAGACACAACCTCCTCCTCCTCCTCATTGGCATCATTTGCTCCCCATATGTCGTTAGAATAGCGATTACCGAAATAATTCTCGTTCCAAAATGATGACATTTTAACAAGATTGAACAAAAAACAGAACAAATGATTTTGGTTTGGGGTGTAAATTGTTAGTGAAGAAGAAGATGAAAAAGAAAGCAGGAGATGAACTTGAAGGGAACCAGAGATGCATGGATAAATAGACTTTCAAATTTACTTCAATACGCAGCGTATAGCTCTCTACTCCCCGTATTACTTTATTCACGTGCCTAGACAACATCGTATCAGTGTCAAATCAGTCTGACATATACGTTGCGTATTAGTCAATACGCAGCGTATAGGGTTACCAGTATACGCTGCGTATTGGTCAATACGCAGCGTATGTCAGACTGATTTGACATGGTACTAGGTTTGTCTGTCTGGTCGTGTACCTGCCCCTTACATACGCTGCGTAGAGGTCAATACGCAGCGTATAGGTAACCCTATACGCTGCGTATTGAACTCTACGCAGCGTATGTAAACCCTAAGTGTGTAGATAGCCTGCCAAGGTGTGCAAATAGTGAGGATCGAACTCGTGACCTCTCGTTTAGAACCGCAACGCCTTAACCAGTTTATCCTCCTACTAGGAGTTGTTAGAATATGAAACTTAATTCCTTATATACACTACTTAGGATTAATATAATTATTAATTATATTCAGAAAACAAAAAGGGTTTTAAACCCAATCGAACCGGACAAGGACGGGACTCGAACCCGCGCCTACCCGCAAACAAAACACGCGCACAAACCAACTGGGCTACCAGTTGGGATGTGTTATATTCTAAGTTATATTAAATTTATATACACATTAGGAATTCAAGTTCAATAATTAAATTGAAATATAGTTTTTAACAATAATAATAATAATAATTATAATATTTTTAACACCAACACCAACAACACCAACAACAACAACAACAACAACAATAATAATAATAATAACAATAATAATAATAATAATAATAATAATAATAACATTAATAATAATAATAATAACAATTATAATTATAGTATTTTAACAATAATAACAATAATAATAATAATTATAATTATAATATTTTTAACAATAATAATAATAATAATTATAATAACAGTAATAATAATAATAACAATTATAATTATAGTATTTTAACAATAATAACAATAATAATAATAATTATAATTATAATATTTTTAACAATAATAATAATAATAATTATAATTATAATATTTTTAACAACAATAATAATAATAATTCTTTTAATGTGATACCTCATTTATTTGAAACGGATTGCCCGGGGTAGATGGTTCATAAAGTGATGTGTTACGGGGCTCATAACCATATCCACCATGTTCTTCGTATCCACCGTAGCCTCCGTATCCACCTTCATCCCCAGATCTATCGTATCCACTGTATCCACCTTCACCACCGTATCCACTGTAACCACCTTCACCCCCATATCTATCGTATCCACTGTATCCACCTTCACCCCCGTATCCACTGTATCCACCTTCACCCCCGTATCCACCTTCACCCCCGTATCCACTGTAACATCCGTATCCACCTTCACCCCCGTATACCCCGTAACCCGGATACGATTGCTGCGTCGGGTAATATGGTTCATCAACAGGTGCATTCTCAGCACCGTATCCACTTTGTTGCACATACGGAGATTCATACCCGTATCCCTAATCCGGATACACTTGATGCGCCGAGTAATTTGGTTCATCAACAGGTGGAGTGGGAGTCTTGTTCAAGTCTGGCAACTATGTTTTTTGATCAACAGGGACTCCAGACACAACCTCCTCCTCCTCATTGGCATCATTTGCTCCCCATATGTCGTTAGAATAGCGATTACCGAAATAATTCTCGTTCCAAAATGATGACATTTTAACAAGATTGAACAAAAAACACAAAAAATGATTTGGTTTGGGGTGTAAATTGTTATCCACCTTCACCCCCGTATACCCCGTAACCCAGATACGATTGCTGCGTCGGGTAATATGGTTCATCAACAGGTGCATTCTCAGCACCGTATCCACTTTGTTGCACGTACGGAGATTCATACCCGTATCCGTAATCCGGATACACTTGATGCGCCGGGTAATTTGGTTCATCAACAGGTGGAGTGGGAGTCTTGTTCAAGTCTGGCAACTGTGTTTTTTGATCAACAGGGACTCCAGACACAACCTCCTCCTCCTCCTCATTGGCATCATTTGCTCCCCATATGTCGTTAGAATAGCGATTACCGAAATAATTCTCGTTCCAAAATGATGACATTTTAACAAGATTGAACAAAAAACAGAACAAATGATTTTGGTTTGGGGTGTAAATTGTTAGTGAAGAAGAAGATGAAAAAGAAAGCAGGAGATGAACTTGAAGGGAACCAGAGATGCATGGATAAATAGACTTTCAAATTTACTTCAATACGCAGCGTATAGCTCTCTACTCCCCGTATTACTTTATTCACGTGCCTAGACAACATCATATCAGTGTCAAATCAGTCTGTCATATACGTTGCGTATTGGTCAATACGCAGCGTATAGGGTTACCAGTATACGCTGCGTATTGGTCAATACGCAGCGTATGTCAGACTGATTTGACATGGTACTAGGTTTGACTGTCTGGTCGTGTACCTGCCCCTTACATACGCTGCGTAGAGGTCAATACGCAGCGTATAGGGTTAACCCTATACGCTGCGTATTGACCTCTACGCAGCGTATGTAAACCCTAAGTGTGTAGATAGCCTGCCAAGGTGTGCAAATAGTGAGGATCGAACTATTTACCTCTCGTTTAGAACCGCAACGCCTTAACTAGTTTATCCTCCTACTAGGAGTTGTTAGAATATGAAACTTAATTCCTTATATACACTACTTAGGATTAATATAATTATTAATTATATTCAGAAAACAAAAAGGGTTTTAAACCCAATCGAACCGGACAAGGACGGGACTCGAACCTGCGCCTACCCGCAAACAAAACACGCGCACAAACCAACTGGGCTACCTGTTGGGATGTGTTATATTCTAAGTTATATTAAATTTATATACACATTAGGAATTCAAGTTCAATAATTAAATTGAAATATAGTTTTTAACAATAATAATAATAATAATAATTATAATTATAATATTTTTAACACCACCAACAACAACAACAACAACAACAACAACAATAATAATAATAATAATAACAATTATAATTATAGTATTTTAAAAATAATAACAATAATAATAATAATTATAATTATAATATTTTTAACAATAATCATAATAATAATAATTATAATAACAATAATAATAATAATAAAAATTATAATTATAGTATTTTAACAATAATAACAATAATAATAATAATTATAATTATTATATTTTTAACAATAATAATAATAATAATAATAATTATAATTATAATATTTTTAACAACAATAATAATAATAATTCTTTTAATGTGATACCTCATTTATTTGAAACGGATTGCCCGGGGTAGATGGTTCATAAAGTGATGTGTTACGGGGCTCATAACCATATCCACCATGTTCTTCGTATCCACCGTAGCCTCTGTATCCACCTTCACCCCCAGATCTATCGTATCCACTGTATCCACCTTCACCACCGTATCCACTGTAACCACCTTCACCCCCATATCTATCGTATCCACTGTATCCACCTTCACCCCCGTATCCACTGTATCCACCTTCACCCCCGTATCCACCTTCACCCCCGTATCCACTGTAACATCCGTATCCACCTTCACCCCCGTATACCCCGTAACCCGGATACGATTGCTGCGTCGGGTAATATGGTTCATCAACAGGTGCATTCTCAGCACCGTATCCACTTTGTTGCACATACGGTGATTCATACCCGTATCCCTAATCCGGATATACTTGATGCGCCGAGTAATTTGGTTCATCAACAGGTGGAGTGGGAGTCTTGTTCAAGTCTGGCAACTGTGTTTTTTGATCAACAGGGACTCCAGACACAACCTCCTCCTCCTCATTGGCATCATTTGCTCCCTATATGTCGTTAGAATAGCGATTACCGAAATAATTCTCGTTCCAAAATGATGACATTTTAACAAGATTGAACAAAAAACACAACAAATGATTTGGTTTGGGGTGTAAATTGTTAGTGAAGAAGAAGATGAAAAAGAAAGCAGGAGATGAACTTGAAGGGAACCAGAGATGCATGGATAAATAGACTTTCAAATTTACTTCAATACGCAGCGTATAGCTCTCTACTCCCCGTATTACTTTATTCACGTGCCTAGACAACATCGTATCAGTGTCAAATCACTCTAACATATACGTTGCGTATTGGTCAATACGCAGCGTATAGGGTTACCCGTATACGCTGCGTATTGGTCAATATGCAGCGTATGTCAGACTGATTTGACATGGTACTAGGTTTGACTGTCTGGTCGTGTACCTGCCCCTTACATACGCTGCGTAGAGGTCAATACGCAGTGTATAGGGTTAACCCCTATACGTTGCGTATTGACCTCTACGCAGCGTATGTAAACCCTAAGTGTGTAGATAGCCTGCCAAGGTGTGCAAATAGTGAGGGCCTATAAAATTTGACACAAAACAAGACTAATCCTTATCGATTCTTTTAAAATGTTCATCCAAGTTAAAATTTAGAAGAAATACACTTTCATTACCATATACAAAAGATTCCAATGACAACACTTCAACTGAATATTGGCCAAAGATTCACATATACTAATTCACAACCCACCTTAGCATCTTACGGCTCAACCTGCATATGCAAAAGTTAACATAAGGTTTAACAGGGATAGCTAAAAGAAAGTATTGAAATAAAATAAAAGGGTTTTACCTTCACCAGCAAATACAATGATTAATAGCATCTTGGGGAAGTTCGGAAGGATGAAGACAAGTAAGTAGTGTTGGATTATTCGGGTTTGTTTACGGGTCACGGGTCGGCATGTTAACGGGTCACGGGTTCAGCTCGGGTAACACGTTGCGGGTCATGGTTGGAAAGTTGAAGACTTGGTATTTCTAGTTTACTTATAATAGTTTAATTAATAAGAATTTAGTATAAGGTTTGACCAAATCTTTAAGTGTACGTTGTATTTTGTTTGGGTAAAAGAGTGGTCACTCTTACCAGTTCTAAAGGAGTAGTGGCTAGGTTTTAGGAGGTATTTTATTTATTCTGTTGGATCTTGTAGGCTATAAAGCCATGTTCTTTTCTCAATAGTAAATAACCCTTCTGCATATTATCTTTCAGTGCATACGTGAGTGTTGTGATAGTGTTTATAGTGGGACCTGAACCAACATTTGGTATCAGAGCCTAGGGCTTGAGAAGATCGGAGGAAGCCTCCGCCGCCAGCGGGTGTGTCGGTCGGTAGAGGGCAGGTGTAAAAAAGGGTCTAGCCCGTCGCTGCGGGGCAAACGCAGCAGGAAAACGGGCTGTTTCGGGACAGCAGGTGGCTGTTCGGGACTGTGTTGCAGCGTTAGACGGACGCGTTAAGGTGTTTCGGTCGGCCGTTGTTGTGGTAGACGTACCAGTTAAGACGACGGGGGTGACCGGTGATAAACACTTGTGTTTCGTGGCTGTTAGTCGTGATCGAATAAGCTGTAAAAAAGGGATGTGATGTTATTTTTATCACAGATTTGCAAGTACCTTGATTGGCTTGTTCGTGATAAAAGGAGACCGGCGTGTTGCGTGATAAACAGGCGTAAAATATCCATCAAAGCAGGCGGCTTTGGATTTGGTTCGTTTGGCAAGGAGAGAAAACGTTAAAAACGGGTGGTTTGTTTTCTTGGTCGGTGGAGAGGCCTCTTGAATAAGGTTGATCGGAAAAAGGTATGGTTAGAGAATAGAGAAAAAAAAAACACGGTAACATTATGGCGTTGGAGTTCAAATCGGGTGGCTTTGGATGTGACCGGGGATAGGTCGTCGATCCGTGATAAGTCAAGATGTTAAAGAGCGTGTGTCCAACAGGATGCCATGTGATATGTTACAAGTGTGGTGGAGTTGATTCGGGTTGAACCGAGACATTGGACGTGATCGAGGTGAAGATCGGGTGTCCGTGGGATGTCATAGTGGTTCGAAACCGAGGTGATTCGGTGCAGCGGTGAAGGCGTAAACAAACACCGATTAAGGGGGTGATTGTTGGATTATTCGGGGTTTGTTTACGGGTCACGGGTCGGTATGTTAACAGGTCACGGGTTCAGCTCGGTTAACACGTTGCGGGTCATGGTTGGAAAGTTGAAGACTTGGTATTTCTAGGTTACTTATAATAGTTTAATTAATAAGAATTTAGTATAAGGTTTGACCAAATCTTTAAGTGTACGTTGTATTTTGTTTGGGTAAAAGAGTGGTCACTTTTACCGGTTCTAAAGGAGTAGTGGCTAGGTTTTAGGAGGTATTTTATTTATTCTGTTGGATCTTGTAGGCTATAAAGCCATGTTCTTTTCTCAATAGTAAATAACCCTTCTGCATATTATCTTTCAGTGCATACGTGAGTGTTGTGATAGTGTTTATAGTGGGACCTGAACCAACATTTGGTATCAGAGCCTAGGGCTCGAGAAGATCGGAGGAAGCCTCCGCCGCCGGCGGGTGTGTCGGTCGGTGGAGGGCAGGTGTAAAAAAGGGTCTAGCCCGTCGTTGCGGGGCAAACGCAGCAGGAAATCGGGCTGTTTCGGGACAGCAGGTGGCTGTTCGGGACTGTCTTGCAGCGTTAGACGGACGCGTTAAGGTGTTTCGGTCGGCTGTTGTTGTGGTAGACGTACCAGTTAAGACGACGGGGGTGAGCGGTGATAAACACTTGTGTTTCGTGGCTGTTAGTCGTGATCGAACTGGCTGTAAAAAAAGGGCTGTTATGTTATTTTTATCACAGATTTGCAAGTACCTTGATTGGCTTGTTCGTGATAAAAGGAGACCGGCGTGTTGCGTGATAAACAGGCGTAAAAGATCCATCAAAGCAGGCGGCTTTAGATTTGGTTCGTTTGGCAAGGAGAGAAAACGTTAAAAACGGGTGGTTTGTTTTCTTGGTCGGTGGAGAGGCCTCTTGAATAAGGTTGATCGGAAAAAGGTATGGTTAGAGAATAGAGAAAAAAAACACGGTAACATTATGGCATTGGAGTTCAAATCGGGTGGCTTTGGATGTGACCGGGGAGAGGTCGTCGATCTGTGATAAGTCAAGATGTTAAAGACCGTGTGTCCAACGGGATGCCATGTGATATGTTACAAGTGTGGTGGAGTTGATTCGGGTTGAACCGAGACATTGGACGTGATCGAAGGTGAAGATCGGGTGTCCGTGGGATGTCATAGTGGTTCGAAACCGAGGTGATTCGGTGCAGCGGTGAAGGCGTAAACAAACACCGATTAAGGGGGTGATTGTTGGATTATTCGGGGTTTGTTTACGGGTCACGGGTCGGTATGTTAACAGGTCACGGGTTCAGCTCGGTTAACACGTTGCGGGTCATGGTTGGAAAGTTGAAGACTTGGTATTTCTAGGTTACTTATAATAGTTTAATTAATAAGAATTTAGTATAAGGTTTGACCAAATCTTTCAGTGTACGTTGTATTTTGTTTGGGTAAAAGAGTGATCACTTTTACCGGTTCTAAAGGAGTAGTGGCTAGGTTTTAGGAGGTATTTTATTTATTCTGTTGGATCTTGTAGGCTATAAAGCCATGTTCTTTTCTCAATAGTAAATAACCCTTCTGCATATTATCTTTCAGTGCATACGTGAGTGTTGTGATAGTGGGACCTGAACCAACATTTGGTATCAGAGCCTAGGGCTCGAGAAGATCGGAGGAAGCCTCCGCCGCCGGCGGGTGTGTCGGTCGGTGGAGGGCAGGTGTAAAAAAGGGTCTAGCCCGTCGCTGCGGGGCAAACGCAGCAGGAAATCGGGCTGTTTCAGGACAGCAGGTGGCTGTTCGGGACTGTGTTGCAGCGTTAGACGGACGCGTTAAGGTGTTTCGGTCGGCTGTTGTTGTGGTAGACGTACCAGTTAAGACGACGGGGGTGACCGGTGATAAACACTTGTGTTTCGTGGCTGTTAGTCGTGATCGAACTGGCTGTAAAAAAAGGGCTGTTATGTTATTTTTATCACAGATTTGCAAGTACCTTGATTGGCTTGTTCGTGATAAAAGGAGACCGGCGTGTTGCGTGATAAACAGGCGTAAAAGATCCATCAAAGCAGGCGGCTTTGGATTTGGTTCGTTTGGCAAGGAGAGAAAACGTTAAAAACGGGTGGTTTGTTTTCTTGGTCGGTGGAGAGGCCTCTTGAATAAGGTTGATCGGAAAAAGGTATGGTTAGAGAATAGAGAAAAAAAAACACGGTAACATGATGGCGTTGGAGTTCAAATCGGGTGGCTTTGGATGTGACCGGGGAGAAGTCGTCGATCCGTGATAAGTCAAGATGTTAAAGAGCGTGTGTCCAACAGGATGCCATGTGATATGTTACAAGTGTGGTGGAGTTGATTCGGGTTGAACCGAGACATTGGACGTGATCGAGGTGAAGATCGGGTGTCCGTTGGATGTCATAGTGGTTCGAAACCGAGGTGATTCGGTGCAGCGGTGAAGGCGTAAACAAACACCGATTAAGGGGGTGATTGTTGCATTATTCGGGGTTTGTTTACGGGTCACGGGTCTGCATGTTAACAGGTCACGGGTTCAGCTCGGGTAACACGTTGCGGGTCATGGTTGGAAAGTTGAAGACTTGGTATTTCTAGTTTACTTATAATAGTTTAATTAATAAGAATTTAGTATAAGGTTTGACCAAATCTTTAAGTGTACGTTGTATTTTGTTTGGGTAAAAGAGTGGTCACTTTTACTGGTTCTAAAGGAGTAGTGGCTAGGTTTTAGGAGGTATTTTATTTATTCTGTTGGATCTTGTAGGCTATAAAGCCATGTTCTTTTCTCAATAGTAAATAACCCTTCTGCATATTATCTTTCAGTGCATACGTGAGTGTTGTGATAGTGTTTATAGTAGGACCTGAACCAACAAGTAGCCTCAAAGAAATTAGATGCGTTTCGTGTCGTTCGAAAGCACGATAAATCCGTAAATCCAAGTTTATATGTACATAACATACGTATAAAATTCGTTATTTGTCGGCGTTGTCAGTATTTTGTACGACATCAGTTCGTTATCGTTTATCGTTCTGCAGTTTTTCCGAAAATCACCATACGCGCACTGTAACGTCAGAAAAGCGTTCCTAGGCATTCCACAAGCCTAATTAAGTTAATTCGTGCCGTAAACACTACTTATTATCTCCTATAGTGTTGGTTAATCGCGTAATTAGAAGCCGTTAATTATCAGTTGTCACACTTTCAACCAGAGAAAACCACAACCCAAGGTGGAAATGAATGTAGCAGGATGAATGATGAAACTTTAGTTTCAATATTATTGTTTGTTTACTACCATCCCGTGTAATCACGGGTCAATAACCTAGTGTTATTATAAAACTCTAGCGAATAAACATCCTATAAAACTTATGTTTTACGACTCAAATATCAAGTGTCGTATTACGGTGTATTATAATAACACCATAATGATTAAGCGTCCTATAAAGGTTAAAGTTATAAGACCCAAGTGTCAAGTGTCCTATTAAGTTATGTTATAATAGAACTATAGTGAATAAGCGTCCTATAAAACTGATGTGTTATGACTCAAATATCAGGTGTCCTCAGTGTTGCAAAAATCGCGATTAATCGCCGACTAGTCGCTAGTCGGCCTCTTACTGAGTAATTTTTCACTAATCAGTCAAAAAATCGCTAGTCGGTCAAAGCCGGTCCAAGCCGCCCTAGTCGGCCCAAGTCGCCCTAGTCGGCCCATTTGAAATCCTTACAAAACAGGCCCAAGATTACAACTTTAGCCCATTTTCCTTATCCCTTACCCTAATATGACGAAGAATTTGAGTCGAAGTATGAGGATGAAGCAGACGAGGAAATTGAATACGAGTCGGATGGTGTCGAAATCATTTAACACTATGGGGATGACGAATACATTTGAGCTATTTGTTAATGTTTGAATTTTAAGTACTGAGACTTGTTATGTTATGACTTATATGTAAGTTTAATTTGTATTTTGAACTATTTTACCGTTCTAAGTAATATATTGATATGGATGTGTGAGTATATATATACATATTTATAAAAATAAAAAAAAATACATATAAAGTTCTGATCCGATTAATCTCGAGTAATCCCGAGTAGTCGCAACCTTGGGTGTCCTATTACAGTGTATTATAATAACACCACAATGATTAAGCGTCCTACAAAGGATAAATTTATAAGACCCAAGTGTCAAGTGTCTTTTTAAGTAATATTATAATAAAACTCTAGTGAATAAGTGTCCTATATAACTAATGTTTTATGACTCAAATATCAAGTGTCCTATTACGGTGTATTATAATAACACCACAATGATTAAGCGTCCTATAAAGTTTAAAGTTATAAGACCCAAGTGTCAAGTGTCCTATTAAGTTAGTTTCTAATATGACTTCGACTAGAAAGGGTCCTATAACACTGAACATTTATGACTTAACTACAACGTGTCCTATTAAGTTATGTTATAATAGGACCCCAGATGATCAAATGTCCTAATACAGTACCACATAATGGGACACTAACAATTAAATGTCTTATAAAGTACTTTATTATGATCTATATTTTAAGTGTTCTATTAAATTATATGATAATAGGACCCCAAAAAATCATCCATCCTATTAAATAGCTTTTTAGGACACCGGTTTAGTAGAGTATATTATAAAAGAACCCCAAAAGTTCATTAGTCCTATTAAATAGTTTTTTAAGACCCACTTTTACAAGCGTTCCACAGAAAAGGTCCTAAAAAGCCATTTTTGTTGTAGTGTACGGGAGACTCCGGTCGCCGAAAATTTCAGAAAGCTTGAAGATGATCGAGGAAGATGAAGCAGGTCCTGATATTTTATCTTATTTTTTAATTATTTAACATATTACAATTTCCAAGAAAAGTTAGTGCTGTACCTTTTATTTTCATTTAAATTAATTAATGAAGTAAGTTGATTTTAGGGTAGAAAGTGTAAATTTGAAATTAGTTGTTTATTCTTTATATATTGACTAATTCATTCATATTCATATTCATATTTATTATTAAGTTGTTATATGTTATATATTACATATTTTATTTATTATTTTTAACATATAATTTATTAAATTATATAATAACAATTTTCATATTTCAAAATATATACAACCAAGAGACATTTTGTAATTAGAAAAACGTTTTTTTAGTATACATTACTTAAACAACTCAAATATTTTTTCAAAGAGTACATGGTTTTATAGCCTGGTGGCATCTTGGGGGTGAGATAACGCTTTGAGATCAATAGGTCTTGTGTTCGATTCCCATAAGGGGGTTTTCCTATATTTATTGGGTTTCCTCCTGAATTGGTGTATATGTATTATGCCTAGTGGAGATGAATATGATCGGGTGGTTCCATTGGTGGCACGATAATACTCCAGTGATCCGTCAGTGATCCAAATTTGCCGTTCAATTTTTTTTTCAAAGTGTTGAAAATGTAATAATTTACAATGATTTCAAGATACGAACACCTAAAGATTATAATTTTTTACGAAGTGTTGAAAAGGAAATAATTTAGAATGATTTCAAGATACGAAGACCTAAAGATTATATTTTTTTTTGTTTATATATTGATTATTAATAAAAGAAGTCGAGACACACGATTGTGAAAATAAAAACAAAATATAAGTCAGATCATGCACTTAAAATATTTTACATCCGCCATTGTCGAATGTATGGAAAAAATATCTGTTTTATGAATGTAGGTAAAAAATAATTTGTGATACCCCTGAATATTTCTTCTAGTTCCACCGCCGGCTACCCCTTATCCGCCTTTGTGGTTTGGAACGTTGGAGATGCTCTAAGAAGGCTAAATATTATATGTGCTTTAGATGAAATTTTCTTTTCATGAGTGTGGTGCCCCTTATGCCCCTGATGCCTTCTATTAATATTTTTTCCACCAAGTGAACTTTTTAGAAAAAAAAATATTGTGGCATAACTTAGTTAAGCAAACACAAAAACATAATTAAACATCAACAAACAAAATCAAACATGAAATAATTAACTAAACTAGAACAACCTACAAGTTAATAGGTTACATAGTCTCATTCTACAAATTAATAGGAGATTTGAGTGTGATAATAAGTAGGAAAGATAGGTATTGGTTTTAAAAATATATTAAATTAACAATTTAGATTTGAGCATAATATTTTATTAAAGTATGATAAAATTTACTATTAATCTATTATTTATTTAGTTAATATAAGATAAGTATAGATTTGAGAATACATTCAATGAATGACACGTGTCCAAAAGTTAGTTTCTTTTATTATAGTAGATAGATTAGGTTAGAAACTCAAGACGGGTTCTTGAAACCCACTAGGTTTTAAACTTTCAATAAATAGAGAGTATTGTTTTTTATATAATTACCAATTACATATATGTCAAAATTGAAACATAATGAATAGTAACATCACTTTTAATCTCATGTCACATGGCAACGCAAGTAATTGCACTGTTTAGATTGTTTTTCATACATGTGGTAAGTAAATTGTATTTCACTCGAATGAGGTTTTATATACACAACTTCTTTTGCTTTCTTTTTTGTCTTTATCTATAATGAAGGAATGGTAGCATGTAAAATTAACTTGTTAGGTTAGAAACTCAAGTAAATTACACGAAGCTGGATTAATAGAATAAATATCTATTAATAAGCGGGAAAAATAAAAAGAATAGTTAGATAAAAGAAACATTAAATAAAAAAATATTCATAAAGTAAATATAAATAAAAAAAATTTAATACTTGAGAAACAATAGATGAAAAGAATTTCATTGAGTTACTTGTTTATTAAGTACAACTTAGAGGGTGTTTAGGGTTGAGTTTTGAAGGAGATTTTTAGATTATTGAGTTTTGAAATCGTAAATAATCAGTTTTGAGTGTTTGGGTAAAAAAAAATAAAAAAATGATTATTTGCGTTTAGAAAGTTACAAAACGAAGTTTTCCGAAAGCAGCTCCCCCCCCCCTTACTGCAACAAAACACAGTTTTTAAAAAATTGATTATTTTCGTTTAGAAAAGGATTTTCACTTGTTTATTTTTTTTAAATATATATTTGTCAAACACTCAAATAGTTGATTATCTGATTATTGTGATATCAAGCAACATAATCAAATTCAAACACTATCTTTTAACATCACATTTTTTAAAACTAATTATCTGATTCTGATTATTCAAAACGCATAATCTATTTTCAAAACTCAACCCCAAACACCCTCTTAGTCTCATAGAAAAATAAGCGGGAAGCTTTTCAAACGGTTACATGAATCTTGGGCACATAAATATTGACACGTAGCGCAATCAGTTACTTACTTATTTATTAGGTATAGCTTAGGGTGTGTGGGGCGTAGTTCGGGGAGGGCGTGTGGTGATCGCTCACCGCGCAGTAACACCGCCGCCAACCCCATTTCTAATGCGGTAAACCATAAAACTCGGGGACTTGTCACCGATCATTGAATGCTCCATTTCCCGACCCGCTCTATGTGGGTCTCTTGGCTTAGGAAGAAAAAAAAGCATCTGCGTTTGGGTTAATTAGGGGGTTTCAATTACCAAATAATGGCTCGACAATCGCACACCTAATGTATGCGGATGACGTGGTCTTCATGGGTGAATGGGGGAAATAATATCCGGAATATAATACACTTAATGAGATGTTTTTATCTTATATCTGACCTGAAACTGAGTCACCAAAAATCAAGCATGTACGACATTGGGGTGGGGATAGTATAGTTGAAAATGCAACTAATGCAAGAAATTGCAAGGTAGGGAATTTCCCTTGCAAATATTTGGGGTTGTAGGTGGGGGTAAACGTGAATCAAATCCGACAGTGGAAAAGGGGTGATTGAATGTTTTAAAGCTAGACTTTCAAAATGGAAGGCGAGAACATTATCAATTTGGGGCAGGGTAACAATGTTAAAATCTGTTTTAGATTCTCTTCCATTATACTTTTTTCTCATTTTATAAAGCACCTAAAGGAGTCCTAGACACACTCGAGACTTTAAGAATATAGTTATTTTTTTTTTGGGGGGGGGGGGGGGGGCGAGGAAAAAGCAGTTGGGTTTGTTAGGAACGAGTAATCGGGCCTATGGATAAGGGTGGGCTAGGGCTGGGTTCTTTATAAGATATGAATGCAGGTTTGCTTTTGAAATGGTGGTGGAGATAAAAACAGGAAAAAAGTCTATGGAAGAAAGTAGTCAAAGCAATTCACCTACAAGAAGGATCATGGTCTTTTGTACCGATTAAAGAAGGCATACCGAGAGCATGGTGCGGTATAAATAAGTTAGGAAAAGAAATATTGGAACAAAATGTGAATGCCACCATGCTTATAAAAGGAAGACTCGGAGATGGCGAGGAAATAAGGTATTGGATCGATTGGTGGCATGGGGAGTATCCACTTATGGATTGGTTCCCAACACTATTCAAATTGGAAAAGCAAAAGGGTGCAGCAGTAAGGCTGCGAATGGAAAATTGGGATTTGAAGCGGGAGCTGAGAAGCGCAAGAGAATTCCAAGAGTGGACAGAACTACAACAAATAATGAACGGGATCTCAACTCAGACGGGCCGAGATAAATGGGAATGGACTTTGAACACAGGGGGTGAGTTCTCAGTAGCTTCAATTTGAAAATTGCTTGAAAGACATGTGATACCTTTCTTTTCATACGAATGGGTGAAAGGTGTGCCAAAAAGTTAATATATTTGCTTGGAGAGATGAACAAGACCGTCTCGCTACGCTAAAAGGTCTTCAAAAAAGGAACATGCTCCACGGACCGACTACGTGCCGATTATGTGGCGAGATAGATGAGGATGCAAATCATCTATTTGTATCCTGTGATGTTGCTTCGGTGGTGTGGCAAAAGGTTCGTACGTGGTGTAAAATTCCATCCATATATGCTTTTGAAGTGAGAGATCTACTGAAAATCCACAATAACTTGAACCTATCCGAACAAAAAAAAACGGATGATCCAATTAATTGTGGTAACCACATGTTGCGTGCTTTGGAAAGTGCGAAACCAAGCCTTTTTTGCCGGAAAGGGAACACCAGCAGAAGGGATTCTTGGGGAAATACAGGCGATGACCTTCACATAGAGTAAACACATGTTAAAGACCGCAAGCATGGATTGGGAGAACTGGGTGAAATTTAATTTGATCTCACAAATGTAATGTATTTTTTCTTTTAACATTGGGTGAGTAACCGTGATATTAGCTATGTGCTAAAACTTCAAGGGTAACATCCGTCTATAAATTTTTGGTGATGAATACAAGTAGTGGGTAAGGATTGTGTAAAAAGGGCCTAAAGTGTGAGAAGTGTATTATAACACTATATATAATACTATATAACACCATATAAACACCGTATAAAAATATGTAACACCATATAATACCATATAACACTATGTAACACTATATATCATTATATAACAAATATAACACTATACATCTATCATAGACATGCTATCAGACAACCTATAGTGTTATATTTGTTATATAATGATATATAGTGTTATATGGTATTATATGGTGTTACATATTGTTATACGGTGTTTATATGGTGTTATATAGTATTATATATAGTATTATAATACACTTCTCACACTTCTCACACTTTTTACAGGATCCTCTACCTACAAGTAGTAATTTGCTGATAAAAAAAATGAGATATATTTTTGTGAGAGATGGCTAGGTTTTCAACAAAGCACATGCTGGCTAGGTTTTTCAACAATGCACATGGTTTTGAAAAAAATCAGTAACTCCTGAATTATTATTATTATTATTATTATTATTATTATTATTATTTAAATAAAGGAAGTTGCAGATCAATTTTTTTATTTAAAGTTAAGATTTTCTTTTTAATATATGAAAATTAATTTTATCAGAAGAATATGGATGGTAATATAATATATATATATAGAGAGAGGGGGTGACAAAGGGTTGGGGATACGAGATTTTTGTTTGTTAGCCTTTATTTTTTATAACAGAAAATCCAATTTTTTATTTTATTTTACTAACGTTCAATTACAAAAATAAAATAAAATTAGTTATTACTACAATTATGAATAACTAGAATCAAGATCATGATGGCTGGTATTTCTAATATAGTATACTAGATATATACCTTAAAATAAATACTACTCTAAAACAGTTTCTAAGTTGTAACATTCTTTAATCTGTACCTTAAATACTTTCATCCATTTTGAAACCAAGTTACACTTGAACTTCTCATGCGTATGTAGTGGCGAAGCTTGAAAGTTTTTAAGGGGGGTCGAAAACGTATATACCAAAAAATTTCTATAGAACCGGGGGGTCGAAAACATATATACCAAAAAATTTCTATACGAAAACTACATATATAACACTATTGGCCGAAAAGTTCGGGGGGTCGGGCACCCCTCCCGGCCCCTTTAAAGCATCGCCCCTGTGCGTATGAAAGTCCGATAAAATAAATACTACTCTAAAACAGTTTCTAAGTTGTAACAATCACTGCAGCAACCGTGAGTCTTGAAAGATTAGCATATTATGGGATGAGTTCCAATCTGTTGCTGTATTTTACGGGTGAACTCGACCAGCACAGCGCTACGGCCTCAAGAAATTTATCAAATTGGACTCGTGCATGCTTCATCACCCCATTGTTTGGAGCATTTCTTGCGGATGGCTATATTGGAAAATATTGGACTATACCTAGCTCTTCAATTTTGTATGCCATTGTATGTCCACTTAAGTTATTTTAATCATCAAGAATATATCAGATATGGCTTATTGTATATGAAAGGAAACTGGCTTTGGTCTAATTTCCTGTTTGGGCCTTAACCAAAACACATCATTTCAAAAGCTTTGATTTTAGTAATCCAATTCCCAAAAAAAAAAAATTATGTTTCTGCACCTCTGATATCCATCCTTTTTTTGTGTTTTATTTTAACTTTTGGGGATGACACTATTAACATTATCAGCATCTGCACACGGATTGTTGTCAAGTTTCTTCTCAACAGATGTTTTTGATGCATCAGAGGCTCAGACCGTAATGTGCTTCACATCACTATACTTAGTGGCACTAGCAAGTGGAGGAATCAAGGCATGCATCTCAGCCTACGGAGCTGACCAAGATGATGAATATTGGCACTCTCACCGCTCATTCTTTGATTGTTTGGGTACAAGATTACGTGGGTTGGATTTGGGGCTTTGGTATACCTACTTTAGCCATGGCAGTGGGTGTAGTTTCGTTCTTCTCCGGTACCTGGTTTTATAGGAACCATAAGCCTGTGGGTAGCCCGTTGATGACCCGTTTGTTTCAAGTGGTGGTTGCTTCAGTAAGAAAGAGAAGAGTCAATGTGCCAACAGATGCATTACTTTTGTATGAGATTGCTGATACTAATTCAACTACCGTAAGAAGCCGCAAACTTAACCATACTAGTAATTTCAGGTCAGTGTCAGCTTCTAATAAAGGTGGGAAGTACCGTAAGAAGCCGCAAACTTAACCATACCAGTAATTTCGGGTCAAAACAGTTAAACGACTTGTGTTCTTTAACGATATCGATTGTCGGTACTGCATACGTAACGTAACGAAACGAACCAGACCGATGCCAAGCGAACGTCTACCGGTTCGGTATTCTTTTTTCTTATTTTCGATTTATATGCGTTTTTATTGTTAACGATCAATTGTTATTTTTTTTTTGTCTCTTTCGATTGTTATAGCAAGTGCCATCATTATATATTTATGATATACCTTCTAATTTTTAATATAACGACAATCGCAACCTTATACTTTAAATAACTTGTGTTTGTTGCCTATATCGATGTGACTACCGTACTGGTAATGAAATGAACCGGATCGATACCAATCAAACAACATCGGTACCGGTTCGGTATACTTTTTTTATTGTTTTCTCTTTCGGTTGTTATAGCGAGTACCAATACCGAAACAGACTGAATCGATAGCAATAAAAATGGTTAAAAAGTGGAGCCTAGCCGCTGCGAAGCGCGAGTATAACCCACTATACTATATAATGTTTATCATAAGGGTTTCCTTGTTTATCATAAGGGTTTTCTATGCGTTGTAGCTGCGAAACGTGAGTGCTTTTATATATACACACAATGTATGTAATATTTTTTAATGTCTTTAGGTCTGAATTATGTTCTCGGCCCATATTATCGACTCCGCTGCAACGCGCGAGTTTTCCACTAGTTCCTTTAAAAGGGTATTCTCTACCTCGCCCTTGTATTTTGAAAATACTAACTTTTCATAGATAAAAAAACTAATATTCAGCCTCCATAAATGCTAAAATTCCTTTTAAAGGGTAAGAAATCATGTGGTTATGCTCTATGGCACGAGGTTATTTTACACACACTTATAACTGAAAAATCTAACATGAGTTAGTGATAAAGACCACCCGAGTGCAAAAATTACAACAATCAGTACTCTATAATTATTAAACCACTCGGAGCAAGTCTATAATATTTGCAAACCACAAAAACCAACCAAGCATTTAACTCTTAATTTATGTTAAAGGATACATGTGTTATATCTTCACCCCACTCAATTCCTCTTCCTTTTCAATAAATAAATAACATCCACACCTCCGTTTCCTCTTCCCCACCCAGCACCAATCTTTATACTTTGTTCATCGATGCGTATTAATATAATGAAGAGAAAACATTTTTTTCATAAAAATAAACCACCATGTTCATTGATTTATTAATTATTTAAATCAGTTGAAGGGACCCCAAAAAGTATCTATAATTTAAATCAATTTTATATATTATCAACCACCACGTTCATTGATTTATTAATTATTTAAATCACTTGAAGGACCCCAAAAAGTATCTAATTTAAATCCACTTTATATATTATCAACTAGTATAAAATGCGCCGTGTTGCGGCGGTACATTACACCGTAACATAAACTTGAGCAATACCATTAAAATGTAGATAAAAACAAACGTGATGGTATATTCGCAAATCATGAAAAAGCTATGCTGTGAATTAAACTCGAATAAAACTATTACCTATCCAAAATTGTTATAATGGATAAATAACTACGAATCAAAAAAAAAATTATAATTATTCTATTACTTCAAAAGTATAGTAAATATAATGCACAAATTGTTTAACATATATAATAAAAACATAGCAAAATAATTGCAACATAAAATGTGTTATGACATATATTGTTCAAAGAATGGTACAATAATATAACATTGTAAAAGTATTATGAGTAAAACAAGTGAAAGTTTTTTTATTAGTTATTTATTTCTTATATATTATGGTTTGTTTAGTTAACTTTTATATATCAACATTGTTGTTTTTATTAATTTCGTATACAATGTGTTAAATTTGAGATAATAAACTAAATTTGAATATTAGTATTTGAAAAGCTTTAAATGGTTTTCCTTTAAAGAAAAGTGAATAATTATTATTTACCGGTTCCTGCTTTAAATGATTTTACTTTAAAAAAATGTGAATACTTATTATTTACCAAGTCCTTTTATATTGCTTTTCTCGATCAAATTCAAATCTATGGGCATAATTTGAATAAAAGCACCCTTTTATGTTTAAAAAAGGTAATTTAAATGGTCATAAGTATTAATTAATAATTACCACATCCCGTTAATTATCATCACCACCGTCCAGCCTTCACCCGACCAAATCACTATACCTCTAAATCCCTGTTTTTTATTCTTATCTACTCGGAGGTTTATAACTAACCACACCCACTCAAAACCTCATCGTCGGAGTATCAATGCGTGCCCGAACGCTACTTGCCGGAAAGCTCCCGGTGGGTTGTTGCCGCCGTCTACCACCACCTCCCTGTTTCTGTTTCGTCGGTGTGGATCTAATAGTCGTAAAGAAGAACACCACTACCGCAGCCCTAACACCGCCGCAAGAAGAATATCGTTGAGATCTGTGTGGCTACAAACATTCTCTAGCCGGCCGCAGATGGTTCCGATGTGTAACAGCAATAGTTAAATCAAGACGCTCTCGACGGACGGTGGTAGTATTGCCGGTCTTGTAGACGGCGGTGGTTGGCAAAAGAATAACCAAAAAGAGTTTAAAAAGCAATAATAATAATGTTATAAAATAAGGAATGGTAGTCTTGTAATTAAGTTGAAAGATAAGGCTAGTATACACACTGTAGCTAAGAAGCTACTCAAATTGTATACATAGTATAATGCAAGTATTTACGATTATTTGCAAGGTAGGGAATTTCCCTTCCAAGGTAGGGAATTTCCCTTGCAAATATTTGGGCTTGTAGGTGGGGGTAAACGTGAATCAAATCCGACAGTGGAAAAGGGGTGATTGAATGTTTTAAAGCTAGACTTTCAAAATGGAAGGCGAGAACATTATCAATTGGGGGCAGGGTAACAATGTTAAAATCTGTTTTAGATTCTCTTCCATTATACTTTTTCTCATTTTATAAAGCACCTAAAGGAGTCTTAGACACACTCGAGGCTTTAAGAATATAGTTCTTTTTTTTGGGGGTGGGGGGGAGGAAAAGCAGTTGGGAACGAGTAATCGGGCCTATGGATAAGGGTGGGCTAGGGCTGGGTTCTTTAAAAGATATGAATGCAGGTTTGCTTTTGAAATGGTGGTGGAGATAAATACAGAAAAAAAAGTCTATGGAAGAAAGTAGTCAAAGCAATTCACCTACAAGAAGGATCATGGTCTTTTGTACCGATTAAAGAAGGCATATCGGGAGCATGGTGCGATATAAATAAGTTAGGAAAAGAAATATTGGAACAAAATGTGAATGCCACCATGCTTATAAAAGGAAGACTCAGAGATGGCGAGGAAATAAGGTATTGGATCGATTGGTGCCATGGGGAGTATCCACTTATGGATTGGTTCCCAACACTATTCAAATTGGAAAAGCAAAAGGGTGCAACAGTAAGGATGCGAATGGAAAATTGGGATTTGAAGCGGGAGCTGAGAAGCGCAAGAGAATTCCAAGAGTGGACAGAACTACAACAAATAATGAACGGGATCTCTACTCAGACGGGCCGAGATAAGTGGGAATGGACTTTGAACATGGGGGTGAGTTCTCAGTAGCTTCAATTTGAAAATTACTTGAAAGACATGTGATACCTTTCTTTTCATACGAATGGGTGAAAGGTGTGCCAAAAAGTTAATATATTTGCTTGGAGAGCTGAACAAGACCGTCTCGCTACGCTAAAAGGTCTTCAAAAAAGGAACATGCTCCACGGACCGACTACGTTCCGATTATGTGGCGAGATAGATGAGGATGCAAATCATCTATTTGTATCCTGTGATGTTGCTTCGGTGGTGTGGCAAAAGGTTAGGACGTGGTGTAAAATTCCACCCATGTATGCTTTTGAAGTGAGAGATCTACTGAAAATCCACAATAACTTGAACCTATCCGAACAAAAAAAAAAAAAACGGATGATACAATTAATTGTGGTAACCACATGTTGCGTGCTTTGGAAAGTGCGAAACCAAGCCATTTTCGCCGGAAAGGGAACACCAGGAGAAGGGATTTTTGGGGAAATACAGGCGATGACCTTCATATAGAGTAAACACAGGTTAAAGACCGCAAGCATGGATTGGGAGAACTGGGTGAAATTTAATTTGATCTCACAATTGTAATGTATTTTTTCTTGTAACATTTGGTGAGTAACCGTGATATTAGCTATGTGCTAAAACTTCAAGGGTAACATCCGTCTATAAATTTTTGGTGATGAATACAAGTAGTAATTTGCTGATAAAAAAAATGAGATATATTTTTGTGAGAGATGGCTAGGTTTTCAACAAAGCACATGCTGGCTAGGTTTTCAACAATGCACATGGTTTTGAAAAAAATCAGTAACTCCTGAATTATTATTATTATTGTTATTATTATTTAAATAAAGGAAGTTGCAGATCAATTTTTTTATTTAAAGTTAAGATTTTCTTTTTAATGTATGAAAATTAATTTTATAATAATTCACACCTTTTTAAAAAAAGAAGAATATGGATGGTAATATAATATATATATAGAGAGAGGGGGTGACAAAGGGTTGGGGATACGAGATTTTTGTTTGTTAGCCTTTATCTTTTATAACAGAAAATCCAATTTTTTATTTTATTTTACTAACGTTCAATTACAAAAAAAAAAAAAATTAGTTATTACTACAATTATGAATAATGCAAGTATTTACTATTATTTGTAATATTATTATTACAAATAACTTAAGATAATAATAATTATTTTGATAAATACAAGTAAATAATATCATAACAATTATTATTATCATTTTTTTTGAACGGCCAACAAAAACAATTTTTATTCATCAAATTGTTAGATTAACAATTGTTAATCTTAGCCACCACTGTTACAATTCATAAACAAAAAACAAGTGATAACAGAAGACTTGTTTATCCCCAGCAGATTACATTTATACCCCCAAATCGGCAACACTGGAATCGCACCATTGTTCCCATGTTAATGATTGTTTCCATGCTCGGTTTTTGAACCACAAAAAGCTCACTGCTTTGATTTCTTTGAGAGCACTCCATATCCGAGCTTGTTTCTAGTGGCGGATCTAGAAAATCTTCGTTGCAGTAACGTTTTATAAAAAAAGCGGTAACGAAATCAAAAAAATGTCAAAATTTTCCAAAATTTACACTACTGTCGGAGCGAAAAGCGGTAGTGGAGGCTACCCCCTCCCCTAAGATAGGTCCGCCCCTGCTTGTTCCCTCTTAAAGATCAAGACATCAAGTCATTTCGACTTCGTCAAATACACCATGCAACCGTTTGCATGACTAAATAACCAGCCTTTTTCCATCTGTCAGACCTGAGAACATGATGATGAAAATGCACTAGATCCTTCCTTTCCAGTAGAAAAAACGTTTATCCTGACCCATTTGCTCACCTCCTCCCACAACCTTTGAGGAAATGCGCATGAAATAAAAAGATGGTCCGTTGATTCATTCCCATTTCCGCAGAACGGACATAGGATGCTCGGTACGTGTATGTTCCAGTACCTTAAAGCTTCCAAGCTCGGGAGTCTGTCTAGAATAACTTTCCACAGCAGGAAATTCGCCTTGAGTGGCGCCCATGAATTCCATGCAAAACATTGATCCCTACCCGAGTATTTCTTTTCCTAAATCATTATTCTGAAACTTTTTACAGAGAAGACTCCATTACCTTCAAGCTTCCACGACCATCGATCAGGTATCGAGTTTACAGAGACAATATTGAGCAGAGCCGCTATCTCCCTCGATTCTATTTCTCTGAATTATGCTGATGAGTTCATTTGACGCCTCCAGTGAAAGAATAAAAACACTGCACTGTTCTAGGACCTCACCCGGTCTGCAACGCAGACATTTTGATGCACTCCAATGTGAAAAGAGTTGGAAATTTATATTTCTGCGGGTGATCTAAAATCAAGCAATCGTGCTAGAATGATAAGCCCAGATCATCCCCTGAAACCCCTTGAAACAACCCCGATAGATTTATGTTTTGAGTTGACAATTCATGTGGTATTTTTACGATTTGTTTCCAAATACATGGAATGCACAGTTTACCCGAAATGAAATTCCACTCCCGGCTACTATTATAAAACTCCTATAGGACCTTCCTCTACAATCCATATCGATCTTCTTTGAAACGCCACCACCACTTGGCAAGCAGTGCAATATTGGTATCTCTAAGCGTGTGAATACCCCCGTCTAAGTCCCTTCGGTGCTAGATACAACTATTAGTATTCACATAACTGAAAACATCATCATTATTATTATTATCATCATCATTATTGATGCTATTGTTGTAATCATTATTATTATGATCATCATCATCATTGATACTATTGTTGTAATATTTGTACTTACAATTATAATTATTTTGAAAGAATAATTTTAGGTATTAGGTTTAGGATCCTGTAAAAAAGATGAAATTTGTGAGAAGTATAAGAAATAACATGATGAGGACACATGTCATTATTTAATTTATTAGGATAAGGGCAATTAAGTAATTTAATAAAAAACCAAATTAAAGATAAAATTCAAAAACTCACATGCAATGCACATGCAAGTTCCTCCGTCTTTTTTAAACGTCAATAACTTATTTAAAAAAATTACACCATAATAACAAGTGTTTTTTATCTTTAATATGAGTACCGTATTGCTATACTTATATAGAGAGAAAAATTAAGTTTCGATTAGATGTTTTAGTCCATGGCGTTTTGTCGATGTTGTTTTAATTGTATAGTGATTCAAGGCATTATGTTTTACAGTAAAACACCATGAATGTATATTGTGACAACCCTCATAATTCCATGTATCTGTACAATTTATTAATGATAATTAAAGTGCTTAGTGACTGTGTTAAATTGCTAAACTGTTTTCTGATTTTTGTAACATACTTACATGTGCTTGTTAACACACTAGTCTTGTGCAGAAAACTTGACTAAATGGTCCTGAATATTTCCCTATGTGTTAGGAATTAATTGTGTTACAAAAATATATATATAAGACACTTCACGGAATAATTAAACACTTTAACGGAACAGTATCCGACCGAACAATCGGACATTACCCGGGACACCAAATATTTGTCAAACACATTGTGTTATTATTTCTTGGCTAGTTATGGTCCCCGTATACCATAACACCCACTAAAAATCAACATACTAATATATGGAAGCATTACACTTGGATTTAAACTAGCATTTACCAATTACCATAAAAACTTACACTTAGCCCCCCCCCCATACCCGATTTCTGTCATCCAAAGGGCCCACAAGAATCCCCACCAAATATTTGCCAAGATATATTTAGATCTTGCTTAGATTGCTTGTGATCTTTCTTGATTTTATTAGATACATTACTTGATTTTGCAAGATACTCTAGATTTCCTTGGATTTTATTAGAATTGGGAAGTTACACTTGGACCCCCTCCCATGCTTACTTACGGTCACAAAGGACCCACCAAAGATCACACCATACTTTCCTAGATATTGTTTCATATCTTATTTGGATCTTTACTTGTTGTGGTGGACAAGATATTAGAAGAAGAGATTTATAAGCATGGGTGCAAGATTCACCATATCATTTCATCCAACACCCCACTCCATCTCCCTCATCTCTCTCCCTTCCTCTCGGTCATCCACATCCGCCCCCATCACCACCACTTCACAACCATCCTCTTCCATTAAAGTGTTCCATTCAAGACCTTAAGGTGGTACAAGGAAGCTTGCAACTTGTAGAAGCTTCAAAGGATCTTTGTTCTTGCTTGTTCATCACCATTTCTTATCACTTCTTCACAAGATTTCATCCCTAGCTATAAGCTAGTAGTAAGTCCTTTGTTACACTCTTGTTAATTTTGTTTCATCTCGTTTCTATGATCAAAGGGTGTAGTATGTTTAAAATCACTAAAGTGTCAAGAACAAATAGATAAATATTAAAAGTTTACTTATGATTGATACATAAAGATGAAAACTTGTTGGTTTAAGGTTAGTTAATGCATATATGATGTTTGATCGTCAAACTTTTGATAAACCCATTGTTCGGACACTTGTTAATACGTTTAGTAACATTTAAACCACAAAACAGCAAGCTGAGTAATGATTTCCAGCCGACTTCATCAGGCTGTAAACAGGCCATAAATTCAACGAAAAACCGATATTTTGAATCTAAAATATGTTATTATGAAATACAGTTCTAATGGCACCAGAATCATAATTTTTGGACTCCGTTTACTATTTTTAAAGTGTTAATTTGTAACAGCAACTTAAGCTGAATTTTGACAGCAATAAATGGGTGTTATACTTTCGGTCATAACCTGAGTTTTGTGATGAATCGGACCATGAAATTTGTACAGTAGATGACAACCGATGCATTTGTAATTACCCCACTGGAATTTCGTAAATTGGACACTCGATGAATTTTTAATAAATTGTTCCGTGGACTGTGGTCAGAAAATACATAAATCTGAGTTCAGTCCGGAATATGAATTTTTATAAAATATTGGTAATGAACCGGACCCCGATATTTTTACACAATAAAGTATGGAACGTTTAAGACATCCTGTAAAAATTTGGGAATTTTTGGAATAATTTAACTATTTTATTAAAAATGTCCGAAAACAGCCGGTTTTGAATATAAATGCTGAAAAGACATAAGTTGTGACTCGCGTGTCTAAATGTCGAGTATGCTATCTGTGAATGATCTAACATGTTATATATATGTTATGTGCATTATCGTATGTTTGATTTTGAGTGGGTAATGGATGGGAAGTATATATGGGCATAAACCGTTAAAGTGATGCATGTTATGTGATAGATACGTGTAGGAACTTTGTGTTCTATTTGAAGTCACTAATAAACTAAGTGGTAATCGTACTAGGACGTGATTGACCGACCTTGACTGTTAGCTACTTTTGAGAGTCAAACCGAGCAACCGAGGTGAGTTCACACTCCTAAGGCATGGGATTCCCGGTGGGTTGGGAATGGGATTGAATAACTACTCGTACTATCATTACTATTAAACTACTTTTCACCGTCCTCGGATTGAAGGGCACGTACGTAAAACCTGCGTACACTCACACTCGCTACGGTCCTTGGATCAAGAAGGGCACGTACAAACACGACTAGTCGACACATGGGAAGCCCCCACTAATCTTCGCACACATGTTTGGGAAACCGCGATACGGCCACTAATCATCGCACACATGTTTTGGAAAACCGCGATACAGATAACTAAGATACTTGGTTTACGAAATGAACAAATGATTCACGAACACTATAACTAAACAACCAACTGTGAATTCACTCAACTTTGTTGTTGACTCGTTGTTACATGCCTTGCAGGTCGTTAGGTATCTATGGAGCTTGCATCGGAGTGGGAAGAGTCGTTGTGGGACATGGACAACTGTGTACCATGCTAAACATTTGAAACGTTTAAACTTATGATTTGGTTTTAAACTTTATGCTTCCGCTTGTAACTTAAACTATGTTTTGTTTAGACACCAATTGTATTGTGTTGGATTTTACAAACTACTTACATGCTTGTTCAATATGATTGGTGGCTTGATCCTGGTCACGTCACGCCTCCAAGCGGTGGTACTCCGCATGGTGGATTTTGGGGGTGTGACATATATAAGACACCATAACATTGCAAGTACCATTTACATTCAATCTTTCAATCTTGTTTTCTTTGGTGTTCTATTTTAGGAATTCAAAACAGATTATGGTGTCTTGTAAAAGGAAAAAAGTTGGCTCGTTGAATTCAATGATATTTTTTATTGCTAATGGAATGGTGTATTTATATGTATGGTACGTGTCTTGTTTTCTATTGTGTTTTATTTTAGTTTCATGGTGTTTCTGTATAAGAAAATGGTAATTTGTTGAATTCAATGGTATTTGCAATGTTATGGTATCTTATATACGTTCATGGTGTTTTACTGTAGGTAGTTTGCTAAATTCAATGGTATTTGCAATGTTATTGTGTCTTATATACATTCATGGTGTCTTATATACGTTTATGGTGTTTTAATGTAAAACACAACGCCTTAAATCACTATACAATTAAAACAACATAGACAAAACACCATGGACTAAAACATCCAATCGAAATGTAATTTTTTTCTCTTTATAAGTATAGCAATATGGTACTCATATTAAAGATAAAAAAACACTCATTATTATGGTGTAATTTTTTTTTAAAAGTTACGAATAAAAAGTTATTGACGTTTAAAAAAGACGGCGGAACTTGCATGTGCATTGCATGTGGATTTTTGAATTTAAAAATGTTAAATTTACCTTTATACCCTTAACATAGAAATATAATTATTTTAATAGTAAACATTATTTACAATTTTGCCATTATAATTTCAACCATTAGATTATAGATCAAAAGGTGTGGATTCTTCCTACACTTCTCACAAAACACATCCTTTTTACAATAACCCTACCCGTTGGTAATATATAAACACTTCAAAGAAACTTTGCATTTTGTGACTGAAACACTTTTTATCCAACGGTTGGCCTCGCGTGAAACATTATCCAAAAATCTTGATCGTATTTGTTTTGGGCGAAATAAGAGACATTACAAGTGAAGAGGTATGGTTCCAAGTCCATACACACATGGCAGGGAACACACCACTTTTATCCAACATGTCGCCTACATCAGCAAAGCGTATCCAGAAGCTTCTAGAAGCTATCGCAGGTGACACCAAAGATCCTCCTCCAGAAAAAAAGGACAACACGTGTCACCAATGATCGGACGCCACCTGGACATGCAGCACGATCCTAGGACAGGCCGACAGCTGCTGATACAATTCTCCTACTCGGACAAATAGCGGCGCACCATGTCATCCACTACTCTGAGTGCAACAGAGGTGTAACACCTTGAAAATTCACATCCTATAATGTATTGACACGTGTCATAAGTTTGAACGTGTGAAAGAATACTTTAGAAGGACTAAAGTTGACAAACATGGAAAGTATGTGAATATAAGGGTTCAAAAATGTCAACAAGGGATAAATATACTTTACAGTAACCCTACATAATGTTTATACCTTCAAACGAATAAATCATGGATCATACGAAACTAATTGTGAAAGAAAGTGAGAGATTACAAACTACAGGGGTTAAATGTGTCAACATGTTTAAGTTATACCTCTGAGTGACCTTTTAGCAAACCCGAAGCTTTGTAACGGTAAATTATGCTCACTAGAATGTGTGATAAAAATTTCATAAAGTTTCGTTATCGTATGAGAAAGTTATGATCAAATTCGCATACGAGGGGTTAAAAGCGTCAACGATGAAGTTTATGACTTTTCGGGTGATAACAAAGTTAACTGAGGACTTAACAAAGTGGGTATAAGTCTTGGAGCCCTTATATGTCAATTTAGAGGGCTCATAATGCAAGAAATAGTGTCAAAACAACTTTACATGGACCAAGGACCTAAACACAAAAAATCTAAAAATTTGGATTTGATCAGAAGGGGCGTCGCGCCACGCGAGGGACCCTAGGGGGGCTACGCGTGCCGCGAGGGGCCCTCTGATGCTGAATTCTTTGCTAGGTGTCTGCCATGTCCATTGTAACCGACTTAAGAACAATTTTCCTCTTCCATGGGCGACCCCTACTTGCTTTTAGACCTTAGGGGCACTTGTAAATCATCTGGGAACAATGCTAGACTTGGTTGTCATGATCACAAGCCCTCAAAATCACTATAAAAGGCCCTTATGTTGCAACATTGTAACCACACCTTCCATCTGCATTTGTGGAGCTTCCTGGAGCATAAGAGCAGACCCAAGTCATCCATAGTCGTGCATAGGACTTTGGTAAGTACCCTTGACCATCCTTAATTGAGTTTTTACCTAGTTTTAGCTTAAAAGTCAAACCGTCGTAATTACCGTTTGATTTAGCGATTAATCATTAATGGTCCAGTGATTAGTCGAATTGAAAGTAGTTATAAGTTGGTATTTATGTGGGTAATAAACCCTTAGAAGGGCACCATCTGATTCCCACTCTAACTAGACCATTTGTAGGGTCAAAGTTGATTAGAAAAAGTCAACAGAATGCTAATCTTCGAATTAACGCATAATTAACAAATGTAGAAGGCATGTAACCTATTTTATCACTCATATAACTTGGTAATAAGTATAATAACTGGTCTAAGCTTGTTTGATCCGACAATTTTCTGTTTAGACCCGGTTCGGAACCGAAAGTCGCAAAACTTTGACTTTTGCTTTGACTTCAGTTCTGACCCGATTTAGTATGATTTGGAAATGCCTTAGAGCTTCCTTAGGACCAGGTTACATGTTGGTATAACCCTCTGTGCTTGGTTCGTCGTTTGCCCCATTCGTTTACGCGTTTCCGTTAATTGCTTAATGTTGACCATAATGCCCTTTTGACCATAAAATGAGAATTTTGGAAATGTGAAAGGACAATAATCTTTGTTACTGGTTTATAAACATGCCCCTAAATTTTCACATCAGTTTGAGGTCTAGATTAGGAGTTATGCTTAATGACGTAATAAGACCGCTTTTTTAGTAATTAAACGGCGTCATTAGCATAAAGCCTATCTAAACCCAATTTTTGACACCAAACCTTTTACCCACTGATGTAATATAATATTTTGGGATTTTTAAAGATTTTTAATTATTTTTAACCTGCTCATTACCTAAGGTTATGGCGTTGATTCGGTAAATACCGATTATACCCTTTTCGTGTATAAAATGAGTTTTATATAATATTTTGACACCAATCCAATTGCTACTGATTTTATATAATAAATGGAGTATTTTGAACTCTATAACCTGATCAGAAAACTCAGATTTCCGGTATAACCCGGAAATCGCTTAAAATGGCTTTTTAAGCATATTAAACGCATAGTTTGGATTTAAAACCATTTTGTCATATAAGACTTATTACCAACTTATATGACCTGTTAAAATAAGTTGTTTTACTGATGTATTCAAACCCGAATCTCAGAATTATAAATAATCTCTTTATTAATCTTTTAAATGACCAAAATACCCCTACGAGGCTTAAATTAAGATTAAACTCGTTTTGGGCATAATGGAAGATATCCTACTGATATCACAACATATTTAAAGCATATTGACTTAGGAAACCTGTATATGACTCTTACGGTTACCCGTTACGCTTCTTACGCGTTCGGTTCGGTTTATGTAACTAGTTTGCATAAATTAGCCGAAACGGGTCAAACCTTATCGTTTTTATCTCAAAATCCAGAATGTGTTTAGATTACCCATATTATACAAGTATTCAAACTTGTCGGGTCTAAATCACATTTTATTCCGGTCTTCGCTTAATCACGTGTTCGAACCGTATCTTCATTAAAACTAACCGGTCTAAGTTTAGGCTTAATTAAAGACCCGTTAGGATTCTAATAGGTTATTATAAACCTTCGTTCCAGAATAGGAGACCCGGTAAAAGCTACACGCACTTGCTAATTGTGATTGATACTTGCAAAGGTAAATACTTTTAACTTATTTTCCCTATACGGGCTTGGGGTATGGTATATAAAATACCGCTTGGTCGGACATTGAATCTTTAATCGAATAGAGGTTAAATCATTGATATGTTCCGTTTTGAAATGTCTTGTTTGCTTAAAGCCTTTGGGGGGGTTAATGACCATGTCCCGGATTGTAACACCTCAAAAATTCATGTCCAATAATATATCGACACGTGTCATGGACTTAAAACGTGTAAAGGATTGATTTAGAAAGACTAAAGTTGAAAAACAAGGAATCTGTGTGTATAAAAGGATTCAAAGTGTCAGCAATGAATAAATATATCCTTCAATAACCCTACATGGCGATTATACCCTTAAACGAATAAATCATGGATCATACGAAGCTAATTGTGAAAGAAAGTGAGGAATTACAAACTACAGGGGTTAAATGTGTCAACATGTTTAAAGTATACCTCTGAGTGACCTTTTAGCAAACCCGAAGCTTTGTAATGATTATTTATACTAACGAGAATGTGTGATAAAAATTTCACAAAGTTTCGATGAAGTATGAGAAAGTTATGACGATATTCGTATTCGAGGGGTTAAAAGCGTCAACGTTGAAATTTATGACTTTTCGGGTAAACATAAGGTGACCAAGGAATTCACAAAGATTGGTTAAGTCTTGAAGCCCTTAGAAATCAATTTAGAGGGCTTGTAATGCAAGAAATAAAGGTAAAACAACTTTTAGAAGGACCAGGGACCAAAACTGCAATTAATTGAAACTTTCCTAAGCTGACCAGGTCCTTACGGGCCGTAACACTCTGGACCTTACGGTCCGTAAGCATGTGCCAGCGACATAAAATTCACAGCTGCCTGTTCCAGCCGGTTACACCGCCTCATTTTACCATTTTTCGATTCAAGGGGCTTGTTTGATGGTATTTTAAGGCCAAGGGACACTTGTAATGATCTGGAATCATTCCATAGGCTTGGTTGGCATGATCTTGATGAATCAAAGCTCCTATATAAAGTGTTCTAGTTGCAACCATTTTGCACACTCACTTGCAAGCTTCACAACTTCACTTCTGGAGGTTCCTGGAGCTCAAGCACCCTTCCTTGTGATCTCTAGTCTTAATTAGGACCTTTGTAAGTGTCGTTAACCTTCTTTGATTCAGTTTTGCTTAGTTAATTAGTGTAAAGTCAAACTGTCGTAATTAAGATTTGACTTCGTCATTAATCTTAATTTGTCCAGTCAAAGTCCAAATTGAAAGTACCTACGAGTGGGTAATTATGTGGGCATTAAACCCTTTAAAGGGCACCCTCTGATTCCCACTCTATCTAGGTCAATTATCGGGTCAAACTTGATTATAAAAAGTCAACAGGAAGCTTATTTTCAAATTAATGCATAATTAGCAATGTAGAAGCTATACAACCTGTTTTATCATTAATATAACTTGGTAATTAATATAAGAACATGTCTAAACATGTTCAACCAGACAATTTTTAGTTTAGGTTCGGTTTGGAACCGAAAGTCGCATAATTTGACTTTTGCTTTGACTTTCAGTTCTGACCCGTTTGAGCATATTTTAGAATTACCTTAGAGCCTTATTTGACCAGGTTTCATGTTAGTATAACCCTCTGTGATTATACAACTTGGTTCATTAGTTATCCGATTCATATGCAACGATCCATTAAATGCTTAAATGTTGACTATTATGCCCTTGTCACCTTAGAACATAAATTTTGAAAATGTAAAAGAGTAGTAACCTTAGTTACTAAGTTATAAACTTGTATCTAAATTTTGATATCAGTTTGAGGTCTAGATTAAGAGTTATGCTCGTTAGCGTAATTAGAAAGCTTTTTAGCGATTTAATGGCATAATTAGCGTATAGCCTATCCAAACCCAATTTTTAATATAAAACTTTTTACCTACTGATATAAAATAATATTTTGGGATTTTTGGAGATTTTTATTTATTTTTAGGCTGAGCATAACTTATAGTTCTAAGCTTATTTCGGTTATTGCCAGTTTTGCACTTTTGGGCTATAAAATGAGTTTTATAAAACCTTTTGACCCCAAACCTTTTGCTACTGATTTTAAATAATAAATAAAGTATTTTGAGCCTTCTGAAATTATAAAAATATCAGCTTTCCTTAGAAAACCCGGAAATGGCTCCAAATCGCCTTTTTAAACATTTTAACGCATAGTAAGTATTAAAACCATTTTAAACATATAAGGTTAGTTATCTACTGATATGTTCAGTAAATTTATATATTTAATAGTAGGCAAAAGTTTTAAACTCAGGTTTCCAGTTTTGACCTTTTAAGCCTATGTGAAATTACCAAAATGCCCTTAAGATGCATAGTTTGGTTATAAAGGATAGATTTCACACATATATGATACCCTACAGATATAACTTAGTAAATTAAGTATTTTTACTGATTACATCAGACCCGAAACTCAGATTTATATTTAAACTCTTTTATAACCATTAAAATGACCAAAATACCCCTACGGGGCGTAAATTGGGTTTAAATCCATTTTTGGGCATAATAGAAGATATCTTTCTGATATCACAACATAATTAAAGCATACTAACTTAGGAAACTTGCATATGACTCATTTGGTTACCCGTTACGCACTTTTCACGTTCGGAGCGGCGTGTGTAACTAGTTTGCATATATTAGCCGAAACGGGTCAAACCATATCATTTTTGTCTCAAAATCCAGAATGTGTTTAAGTTACCCATATTAAACAAGTATACAAGCTTGTCGGGTCAAAACCACATTCTAAACCGGTCTTCGCTTCTTCATGCGTTTGAACCGTGTCTTCCTTTTTAAAACTAACCGGTCTAAGCTTAGGCTTAATTAAAGGCCTGTTAGAAATCTAATAGGTTATTATAAACCTTCGTTCCAGATTAGGAGCCAAGTAAAAGTACTCGCGCTTGCTGTATTTGAATTATACCTTGCTCAGGTAAATACTCTTAACTTATTTTCCCTATACGGGTTTGGGATACGGTATTATAATAATACCGCTTGGTCGGGTGTGTAGTCATTTAAATCGGATTATGATTGATGTATTATATAACCCGTTTAATATGTATTATTTGGTGTATGGCCTTTGGGGGTTAAATGACCATGTCCCGGATATCCTTGGCATCATTCAAAGAAATGTCCACGACCTAAGCACGGGGTGTAGGCGTACACCTGATAGTTGCATTATGTAAAAACTGGTAACCCACTTAAAAGGAATCAACCTTGTGGGCAATATACCTGTGGCGTGTCAGTTAACTTAAGTCCGGCCTTACAACCGGCCCTAATGGACGACAAATGAGTAAAACTGTATACAAGATTATTTTTAAATAATTATCCCAAGTTATAAAAATATTTTTGCCGACGTGCATTCAAATCAGTTTTCAAACCTTTTCAAAATGAGTCAGTTAAGTTGTATTTACCAGTGTAAACTGACGTATTTTCCAAAAAGGTTAAGTGCAGGTGCTACACGTAATAGGCTGGATACTCCAGGCACCAGTAATCAAGTCTCGCAAAGCTTTAGGTGTCAAAGTCTGTTGAACAGTTTCCTCTTTATTTTGACCCGCCTGTGGATCTGTTTCAACTACATTGTGATACTTTATATTAAAATTTATTTGGTTGAAATAAATCTATCTTTTGCTTCCGCTATGCATTTAAATATTGTGTTGTTTGACTATGATGATATCAACTACGTCACGATACTCCCCACCAGGCCCACCGATAATACGTGGAAATATCGGGGTGTGACAGGTTGGTATCAGAGCCAACGCTGAGTGAATTAAACACTAGCCTTTTGTGTTTAATCTCAGTTACATAGTTGCACATTCTCGAGTCTAGACAAGAACATAGGAATAATCCTAATTCGTTTTATTTGTCCTTTATTTGTTTCTTTTGTTATTTTTCTGATTAGCCCTTGCATGGGCGAGTCATTTCAGTTAGAAGTTCCGTTTTGGGCAACCATGTATTTGTTTAAATTTTAATAGAATGGTTAGATTTAAAATAACATTCCTTTTATAAGATCTACCATTATAATAAAATGGCAAAATCTAAAAAGGACAAGACCTAGCTCATATGTCACCTTAAGACAAGGGCCAAGATGGTAGTCCCTCAATTAGATTCAGATCCTTGTTAACATTTCAATTTAGGATTGTTCTGCGTAATTATTAAAAAGAATCTTAAGGGTCAGACCTAGTCTATATGTCATTGCAGACATGGCCAAGATGGTAAAATCTATTTAAAAGTTTCAATTCCTTGTTAATGTCTGAAGACATATTAACATTCTTGGCAAAATGTGATTCGATAAAATCACATGAGCCCTCCTTAAATTGGATTACTCCACTTTTCTTTATTAAAATAACCATCCCTTAAGGATGAAGTGCCTACGGGCTATAATTAACGTCCTTTGGGACTAAAGACAGTGGTAGCCTACAACTCCCTGTTAAGAAAAGGTAATGAACTTTGATTCAAACCTTAATGCCTCGATTCCATAAAATCTAGGCTTGTAAAAATTAAACTTGTCTACGTGACTAGGCTTTTTGTGCTATTATTAACTTGTAAATTAGGATTTATGATAAAGATCCTGAATAATTATATATTTAACAAATTAACCAAAATGATTATTAAAAACCATGGTTAATCAATCGTCAAGAACGATAAGTACTGTATAGGCTTCTAAATAAACCTTGTCCTTATTTGATTTTACGTAGCAATTAAAGCTACATGGCTAGGTCAGAAGAAGTAAACAGCCATCCCCTGGAAAACCACGATGATGATAGGGTTAATATAACCAGAGGAGAACTCCGTACACTGATTGATACAACTGTATCTAAAGCTGTAGAGGAGCAATTCAAGGAGTTTAGTGGGACGCATAGTAGAACTTCTTCAGTACCCCACTCTAAGTCTGTCCCTAAGACTCTTTCAAAGGCTCACAGTAAGCCACTCTCTAAGAAAGACGAACTAAAGAAAGATGATGATCGACATTCATCTAATCAAAACAGTGTTCCATCTAAGAAGATAGTGTTCGATAATGAACCGCGTACCAAGTCCTGTACTTATAAGTACTTTGTTTCCTGTAAACCCCGGGATTTCACTGGGGAGAAAGGGGCAATTGATTGTATGACCTGGTTAGATGAAATGGACACAGTTGTTGATATCAGCGGTTGTGCTGAAAGGGATGTAGTGAAGTATGTATCCCAATCATTCAAGGGAGAGGCATTGGCTTGGTGGAAGTCTCTCATTCAAGCTGCTGGAAAGATCCCGCTCTACAACTTGTCATGGGATCAGTTCGTAGCTCTCATTAAGGAGAATTATTTTCCGCAGCATGAGGTCGAAAGAGTTGAATCCGATTTCTTATCGTTGGTGATGAAGAATTTAGATTGTCAGGCTTACCTCACCAGTTTCAATACCCTATCTAGGCTGGTTCCGTATCTAGTAACCCCGGAACCCAAAAGGATTGCTCGCTTCATTGGGGGTTTAGCCCCAGAGATAAAAGCCAGTGTTAAGGCTTCAAGACCTGCTACTTTTAGGTCGGTAGCTGACCTATCTTTGTCCCTCACTTTAGATGCGGTCTGGCTAAGATCGCTCAAGAACTCTGAAGAGAGTAAGAGGAAGCGTGAGGATGATGCCTCACGAAGATCTGAGAAAAAGCACAAAGGTAATACGGACCATAAGAAGGAGTCTGGGTCCAATAAAGGTAATCAGCGATCAGAGGAGAAGCCAAAGTGCACAACTTGCCAAAAACGCCACTTTGGAAAATGCAGGCTTGAGACCAAGTCTCAGTCAGGACGACCTGCATGTGGGTTATGCAAGTCTAAGGAGCACAAGACAGTAGACTGCCAGAAGATTAAAGATGCCACGTGCTACAATTGCAATGAGAAGGGGCACATTAAAACCAACTGCCCTAAATACGCCAAGAAGCCTGAAGAGGTCAAGAAGACCAATGCAAGGGTCTTCCGAATGGATGCAAAGGAAGCTATCCAGGACGACAATGTGATCACAGGCACCTTCCTCATATATAATGTCTATGCAAGAGTACTTTTGATTCAGGAGCTGATAAGTCTTTTGTAGATAATAAGTTTTGTGAATTGCTGAATTTGCCTGTTAAAACCTTAAGTGTGAAATATGAGGTGGAATTAGCTGATGGTACCTTAGAAACCGCGTCAACCGTGTTAGATGGATGTGTTATATCCATTAGGAACCACTCTTTTCCATTGTCCTTACTTCCTTTGAAGTTAGCCGGTTTTGACATAGTTATAGGCATGGATTGGTTATCTCGTAACCAAGCCCAGATAGTGTGCAATAAGAAGCAAGTGGTGATCAAGACTCCGTCTGGTGAGCCAATTACCATTCAGGGAGATACCCAGTATGGATTGCCTGAGCAAGTGTCTATGCTCAAAGCATCCAGATGTCTGAAGAAGGGTTGTGTCATTTATATGGCACAGGTAACTATTGATGAGCAGAAACCCAATACTGAAGATATTCCAGTCATTTCTGAATACCCTGAAGTTTTTCCAGAAGAACTACCTGGTCTACCACCAGATAGGCAAGTAGAATTCAGAATTGACATCATCTCAGGAGCAGCACCTGTTGCGAGAGCGCCTTATAGGTTGGCACCAGCAGAGATGAAGGAATTGAGGACACAATTAGATGATCTGCTAACTAAAGGTTTCATTAGACCTAGTTCATCTCCTTGGGGAGCGCCAATCCTATTTGTCAAGAAGAAGGATGGATCGATGCGTCTGTGCATCGACTACCGTGAGCTTAATAAGGTCACTATCAAGAATAGGTATCCATTGCCCAGGATCGACGATCTGTTCGATCAACTTCAGGGGGCAAGTTACTTCTCTAAGATTGACTTAAGGTCAGGCTATCATCAACTAAAGGTTAGAGATGAAGATGTTCACAAAACTGCATTTAGGACTCGTTATGGTCATTACGAGTTCCTAGTGATGCCTTTTGGGCTCACTAATGCACCTGCCGCGTTCATGGATCTCATGAATCGCGTCTGTAAGCCTTACTTGGATAAATTTGTCATCGTTTTCATCGAAGACATTCTCATCTACTCGAAAAGCCAAGCTGACCATGAGAAGCATCTTCGTTGCATTCTTAAGTTACTTCAACAAGAAAAGCTCTATGCCAAATTTTCAAAGTGTGAATTTTGGCTTCGAGAAGTCCAATTACTTGGACATGTGGTTAGTGAGCGTGGTATCCAAGTAGATCCCGCTAAGGTCGAAGCTGTTATGAATTGGCAAGAGCCAAAGACGACTACTGAGATTCGTAGCTTTCTAGGTTTAGCAGGATATTATAGGCGATTTATTGAAAACTTCTCAAGGATTACTACACCCCTGACTTCATTGACTAGGAAGAATATTAAGTTTGACTGGGGTCCTAAGTAGCAGGAATCCTTTGACATTCTTAAGCAGAAGTTGAGCAATGCTCCAATATTGACATTGCCTGATGGAATAGAGGAATTTGTCGTATATTGTGATGCATCGCACACAGGTATGGGATGTGTGCTTATGCAGAAAGGCAAAGTCATTGCCTATGCTTCACGATAGTTAAAGGTGCATGAGAAGAATTACACCACCCATGACTTGGAGTTGGGTGCCGTTGTATTCGCACTAAAACTGTGGAGGCATTATTTGTATGGTACTAAGTGTGTGATCTATTCTGATCACCAGAGCCTTCAACATTTGTTCAATCAGAAGGACTTGAACATGAGGTAGCGACGTTGGATGGAAACTTTAAATGATTATGATTGTGAGATAAGATACCATCCTGGCAAGGAAAATGTAGTCGCCGATGCCTTAAGCAGGAAAGAAAGAGTAAAACCTATAAGAATCAATCCCAAGAGCATTGAGATAAAATATAGTTTGAACGAAAGGTTGTTAGCTGCACAGAAGGAAGCTGTGTTGGAAGCTAACTATCCTGATGAAAAACTAGGAGTGACTGAGGAGCAGTTATCCTATGGCAAGGACGGAATTCTGAGGTTAAATGGACGAATATGGGTTCCAATTTATGGAGGACTTTGAGATGTTATCCTCCAGGAAGCCCACAGTTCTAAATATTCCGTTCATCCTGGAGCTGATAAGATGTACCAGGATCTAAAGACAAACTATTGGTGGATAGGCTTGAAGAAGTCTATAGCTGCCTATGTAGCTAAATGTTTGACGTGTGCGCAAGTCAAAGCTGAACATCAGAAACCGTCAGGTTTGCTACAACAACCTGAACTTCCCACATGGAAGTGGGAGATGGTGACAATGAATTTCATCACCAAGTTACCAAAGTCAAGAAAAGGAAATGATACTCTATGGGTAATAGTAGATAGACTGACCAAGTCAGCACATTTCCTACCCATTAAGGAGACTTACAGCTCTGACATGTTAGCCCAATTGTATGTAGATAAGATTGTATCTTTACATGGCGTACCAGTATCAATTATCTCTGACAGAGATACTAGATACACTTCACATTTTTGGAAAAGTTTCCAACAATCCTTGGGCACACAGTTAAATTTTAGTACGGCTTACCATCCACAGACGGACGGACAGAGTGAGCGTACCATCCAAACTTTGGAAGACAAGCTTCGGGCATGTGTGATTGATTTAGGGGGTAGTTGGGATAATCACCTGCCATTGATTGAGTTCTCCTATAATAATAGATATCATACCAGCATTAAGGCTGCGCCCTTTGAGGCATTATATGGTAGAAAATGCAGAACGCCTATTTGTTCGGCGGAAGTAGGAGAAGTTCAGTTGTCAGGACCTGATTTGGTCTTTGAAACGACGGACAAGATTGTTCAGATCCGTGACCGCCTGAAAGCTGCCAGGGATAGGCAGAAAAGCTACGCAGATTTAAAGCGTAAACCTATGAAATTCGAGGTAGGTGACAAAGTGTTGCTTAAAGTATCACCCTGGAAGGGAGTGATGTGGTTTGGTAAGAAAGGTAAGTTAAGCCCAAGGTACATAGGACCATTCGAGATCATCGAATGTGTAGGATCAGTGGCTTATAAGTTGAACTTGCCTGAAGAGCTCAGTAGTATTCACAATGTATTCCACATCTGCAATCTGAAGAAATGTCTAGCTGACGAATCGCTAGTCATACCACATACAGATGTGCATATAGATGAGAGCTTAAAATTTGTGGAAAAACCCTTGTCGATTGAGGATCGACGGGTTAAGAAGCTTCGGAGGAAGCATGTACCTATCGTAAAGGTCAAATGGGATGCCCGCAGAGGTCCCGAATATACTTGGGAGGTAGAGTCTACCATGAAAGAAAAATACCCTCATTTGTTTCAGTAAATCTCGAGGACGAGATTTCTTTTAAGGGGGTGAGGATGTAACACCTCGAAAATTCATGTCCAATAATATATCGACACGTGTCATGGACTTAAAACGTGTAAAGGATTGATTTAGAAAGACTAAAGTTGACAAACAAGGAATCTATGTGTATAAAAGGATTCAAAGTGTCAGCAATGAATAAATATATCTTTCAATAACCCTACATGGCGATTATACCCTTAAACGAATAAATCATGGATCATACGAAGCTAATTGTGAAAGAAAGTGAGGAATTACAAACTACAGGGGTTAAATGTGTCAACATGTTTAAAGTATACATCTGGGTGACCTTTTAGCAAACTCGAAGCTTTGTAATGATTAATTATACTCACGAGAATGTGTGATAAAATTTTCACAAAGTTTCGATGAAGTGTGAGAAAGTTATGATGATATTCGTATTCGAGGGGTTAAAAGCGTCAACGTTGAAATTTATGACTTTTTCGGGTAAACATAAGGTGACCAAGGACTTCACAAAGATTGGTTATGTCTTGAAGCCCTTAGAAATCAATTTAGAGGGCTTGTAATGCAAGAAATAAAGGTAAAACAACTTTTAGAAGGACCAGGGACCAAAACTGCAATTAATTGAAAATTTCCTAAGCTGACCAGGTCCTTACAGACCGTAACACTCTGGACCTTACGGTCCGTAAGCATGTGCCAGCGACAGAAAATTCACAGCTGCCTGTTCCAGCTGGTTACACCGCCTCATTTTACCATTTTTCGATTCAAGGGGCTTGTTTGATGGTATTTTAAGGCCTAGGGACACTTGTAATGATCTGGAATCATTCCATAGGCTTGGTTGGCATGATCTTGATGAATCAAAGCTCCTATATAAAGTGTTCTAGTTGCAACCATTTTGCACACTCACTTGCAAGCTTCACAACTTCACTTCTGGAGGTTCCTGGAGCTCAAGCACCCTTCCTTGTGATCTCTAGTCTTAATTAGGACCTTTGTAAGTGTCCTTAACCTTCTTTGATTCAGTTTTGCTTAGTTAATTAGTGTAAAGTCAAACTGTCGTAATTAAGATTTGACTTCGTCATTAATCTTAATTTGTCCAGTCAAAGTCCAAATTGAAAGTACCTATGAGTGGGTAATTATGTGGGCATTAAACCCTTTAAAGGGCACCCTCTGATTCCCACTCTATCTAGGTCAATTGTCGGGTCAAACTTGATTATAAAAAGTCAACAGGAAGCTTATTTTCAAATTAATGCATAATTAGCAATGTAGAAGCTATACAACCTATTTTATCATTAATATAACTTGGTAATTAATGTAAGAACATGTCTAAACATGTTCAACCCGACAATTTTCAGTTTAGGTTCGGTTTGGAACCGAAAGTCGCATAATTTGACTTTTGCTTTGACTTTCAGTTCTGACCCGTTTGAGCATATTTTAGAATTACCTTAGAGCCTTATTTGGACCAGGTTTCATGTTAGTATAACCCTCTGTGATTATACAACTTGGTTCATTAGTTATCCGATTCATATGCAACGATCCGTTAAATGCTTTAATGTTGACTATTATGCCCTTGTCACCTTAGAACGTAAATTTTGAAAATGTAAAAGAGTAGTAACCTTAGTTACTGAGTTATAAACTTGTATCTAAATTTTGATATCAGTTTGAGGTCTAGATTAAGAGTTATGCTCGTTAGCGTAATTAGAAAGCTTTTTAGCGATTTAATGGCATAATTAGCGTATAGCCTATCCAAACCCAAATTTTTAATATAAAACTTTTTACCTACTGATATAAAATAATATTTTGGGATTTTTGGAGATTTTTATTTATTTTTAGGCTGAGCATAACTTATAGTTCTAAGCTTATTTCGGTTATTGCCGGTTTTGCCCTTTTGGGCTATAAAATGAGTTTTATAAAACCTTTTTACCCCAAACCTTTTGCTATTGATTTTAAATAATTAATAAAGTATTTTGAGCCTGCTGAAATTATAAAAATATCAGCTTTCCTTTGAAAACCCAGAAATGGCTCCAAATCGCCTTTTTAAACATTTTAACGCATAGTAAGTATTAAAACCATTTTAAACATATAAGGTTAGTTATCTACTGATATGTTCAGTAAATTTATATATTTAACAGTAGGCAAAAGTTTTAAACTTAGGTTTCCAGTTTTGACCTTTTAAGCCTATGTGAAATTACCAAAATGCCCTTAAGATGCATAGTTTGGTTATAAAGGATAGATTTCACACATATATGATACCCTACTGATATAACTTAGTAAATTAAGTATTTTTACTGATTACATCAGACCCGAAACTCAGATTTATATTTAAACTCTTTTATAACCATTAAAATGACCAAAATACCCCTACGGGGCGTAAATTGGGTTTAAATCCGTTTTTGGGCATAATAGAAGATATCTTTTTCTGATATCACAACATAATTAAAGCATACTAACTTAGGAAACTTGCATATGACTCATTTGGTTACCCGTTACGCACTTTTCGCGTTCGGAGCGGCGTATGTAACTAGTTTGCATATATTAGCCGAAACAAGTCAAACCATATCATTTTTGTCTCAAAATCCAGAATGTATTTAAGTTACCCATATTAAACAAATATACAAGCTTTTCGGGTCAAAACCACATTCTAAACCAGTCTTCGCTTCTTCATGCGTTTGAACCGTGTCTTCCTTTTTAAAACTAACCGGTCTAAGCTTAGGCTTAATTAAAGACCTGTTAGAAATCTAATAGGTTATTATAAACCTTCATTCCAGATTAGGAGCCCAGTAAAAGTACTTGTGCTTGCTGTATTTGAATTATACATTGCTCAGGTAAATACTCTTAACTTATTTTCCCTATACGGGCTTGGGATACGGTATTATAATAATACCGCTTGGTCGGGTGTGTAGTCATTTAAATCGGATTGTGATTAATGTATTATATAACCCGTTTAATATGTATTATTTGGTGTATGGCCTTTGGTGGTTAAATGACCATGTCCCGGATATCCTTGGCATCATTCAAAGAAATGGCCACGACCTAAGCACGGGGTGTAGGCGTACACCTGACAGTTGCATTATGTAAAAACTGGTAACCCACTTAAAAGGAATCAACCTTGTGGGCATTATACCTGTGGCGTGTCAGTTAACTTAAGTCCGGCCTTACAACCGGCCCTAATGGACGACAAATGAGTAAAACTGTATACAAGATTATTTTTAAATAATTGTCCCAAGTTATAAAAATATTTTTGCCGACGTGCATTCAAATCAATTTTCAAACCTTTTCAAAATGAGTCAGTTAAGTTGTATTTACCAGTGTAAACTGACGTATTTTCCAAAAAGGTTAAGTGTAGGTGCTACACGTAATAGGCTGGATACTCCAGGCACCAGTAATCAAGTCTCGCAAAGCTTTAGGTGTCAAAGTCTGTTGAACAGTTTCCTCTTTATTTTGATCCGCCTGTGGATCTGTTTCAACTACATTGTGATACTTTATATTACAATTTATTTAGTTGAAATAAATCTATCTTTTGCTTCCGCTGTGCATTTAAATATTGTGTTGTTTGACTATGATGATATCAACTACGTCACGATACTTCCCACCGGGCCCACTGGTAATACGTGGAAATATCGGGGTGTGACACGGATATTCTTGGCATCATGTTACGAGATGGCCACTACCTAAGCACGGGGTGTAGGCGTACACCCGTCAGTGCCAAAATACATAATGTGGCGTGTCTATTGATCTTTAACCCGGTCTACGGATCGGGCTACTGAACGCATAAGGAACATGTAATTCTTTTACAAGATTATATTCAAATAATTATCCCAACTTATAAAGAGTTTGTGCCACGTGCATTCAAATCAATTTTTATTAAACCTTTTCAAATGAGTCAGTTGATTGTATTTACCAGTGTAAACTGACGTATTTTCCCAAAAAGGTTAAGTGCAGGTACTACGCGAACTAGGCTGGCTTTCTCCTAGCGTCCACAATAAGTCTCGCAAGCTTGGATGTCAAAACTGTTGAACAATATTTCCATTTTAATTTTGATCCACCTGTGGATTACTTTCAACTGTTTGTGATACTTGATATTACAATTATATTCGGTTGAAATATATCTATCTTTTGCTTCCGCTGTGCATTTAAATATTGTGTTGTTTGACTATTATGTTACCAACCACGTCACGATACTCCCCACCGGGCCCACCGGTGATACGTGGAAATTTGGGGTGTGACAAGTTGGTATCAGAGCCAACATTGAGTGAATTAAACACTAGCCTTTTGTGTTTAATCTCAATGACACAATTGCACATTCCTAAATTTTCGAGTCTAGACAAAGAACTTAGGAATAATCCAAATTTATTTTTGTTTTTATTTTAACTTTGTCCTTTATATTTCTTGTTGTATCTTTTATTGTTTTAACAGGAAATATGCCACCAAGATTCAGACGAGGAGGAAGAGGCAAGGGGCCAATCACCGCCCCCAACGATCACGAGGCCGGACCTTCGCACCGGCGAGCTCCTTCTACTACTGCGAGTGCCGAACCGCAAGGAGTCTGGAGGAACTATATGGAGCCCGCTAGACGGTCTGTTTCGCACAGCTCAACGCCTCCTTACCGTCACTCATTTGGGCCGCATTCAGAAAACGAGCCCGATAACCCACAGCCTTCATATATACCTCTCCAGCGATCTCTTTTGCACAATTCCTTTGGCAACCCCACTCTTGTTTTTCAGGGCCGGTTTAACCCGGCAAACTATATTCCAGAACCAGTGGGTTTTAACCCATTAGGACCAGAGGACCACTTCTCAGAAGACAATGCAATGGACATGGACGAGGACACGGATCCCGTCGAACCTGCAAGCGGTACCCCCAACCATCCTATTGAAGTCTCTGATGGTTCGTCCTTCCACGGATCACCCTACGGTGGTCCGGACAGCTACCAAGCAAGCTTTAACCAGCATGAATGGTACTTCACACCTTCTTACCATTCATCGCCTCAGCAGCAGCAGCAGGATCCCTCTGGGGATTCACGATTCATGGCAGTCACGCCACCGCCTCCACCGCCGCCAGTTCATCAAGCACCTCCAGAACCACCAAGGTGTAGGAGAACGGGCGCACGTATATCTGCGCGAGCAGGGGATTTTCACTTCAGCACCCCTCATCACTCAAGTGGCAGTCACTATCCGCCACTACATGAAGACCCACATATGGGTGGGCCCTCAAACCCAGTTCCAGAAGTGAGTTCTGCACCAGTTGCACCACAGCTGCCACCAATAGGTTTTGGTAACCCGATTCCTACGTACGCTGGGTCAACAGCGTACAATCCGTTTGAGCAGTCGGCTCACACTCATTATAACTATGCTGAAGCCGACCCGTACCTGGTAGCGGCCAACTACAATGCCCTTCATCCTGAAGGACCGTATGGAACCCCTTGGGGAATGGGATACCCAACTCATGGGTATCAAGTACCTGCACGACCTTCGATTCGGCAGCAGTCGCAGCCACCTCGATTTTCACCACCAGAACAGGAGGAAATCCTCCAAAGATTAAGTCGGGTGGAGCATGAGTTCCAAGAAGAACGCAGGAACAACAGGGGTTTCCTCAAGGGCCTGGCGAGCTTGCTAAAGGGGAAGAAGAAGAGGGATCATTAAATCCCTACATGTATTGTTGTACTTCTTACTTTTCAATTAAGTCCCTGCGTGGACATTCATCTTTGTATTAAGTCCCTGCGTGGACATTTATCTTTGTTTGTAGTCCCTGCGAGGACATTTGTTTTAGTACTTGGTCCCTCCATGGACTTGTATTTCAGTTTAACCCCTGCGTGGGTAATTTGTCTATTTGAAAGTCCCGTTTTAGGGCAATGTGTACTCCTTGTAATAATTAATGGAATGTTAAGTTTATAAATTTCATTTTTGTCATTATATGCATAAATATATTATACATGAAATAAATGAATCAAAAATCATTCCTTTTAAAATAATCTGCCTATTATATATTAAATGAGAATCTTAAAGGTATAACCTAGCCCGCATGTTATTATAAGACTCGGCCAAGATGGTAAGACCTGTTTAAAAGATTCGGATCCCTGTTAACATCTGAAAACATGTTAACGCTCCTGGCAGACGTGATTCGTTAAAATCACACACGTCATTCTTATATAAGGATTCTTCAAAAGATTCCCAACCTAACTTAATGATCTATAAATCATGGGTTTAAATCATCAATTAAGATGATCACATATTAAACATCCATTAGTGATGTAGTGCCTACGGGCCATACTCATTGTCATGTAATGTAGAAGACAGTAGTAGTCTACGACTCCCTGTCAGAAAAAGGTAAAGAACTATGTTCAAACCTACATGCCTTGATTCTCTGAAATCATGGCTTATAATTTAAAAATGTCCTTGTGACTAGGCCTTTTGTGCTAATAATACTGTTATTATTTTATAATTAGGATGAGTTATAGTAAAATCCTAAATAAATGTGAGTAACAAATTAACCAAATATGGTCTATGTTTACCATGGTTAATGAATCGCCCTAAAAGGCAATTCCATAATAAACTCCCAAATAAATTATTGTCAATATCTTGTGTAACAGTTCAAAACCACAATGGCTGACTCGGATGAGATAAACAGTCACTCACGGGAAGATCATGGTAATGCCCGAATTAACATCGCGGGTGAAGAACTACAAGCATTGATAGACAATGCTGTTACAAAGGCGATAAAGCGGCAGTATCAGGAATATAGCGGGACTCGAAGTAGGACCCTATCCGCACCGCATTCAAAGCCTAAGACTCATTCTGAGGCCCACAGCAAGCCACCACCCTCTAAAAAGGAAGAGCCAAAGAAAGGTGATGACGATCGTCAATCTTCAAATCAGCAAAGTGTTCCATCTCAAAGGATCGTGCTGAATCAAGGACCCCGTGATAAGGGTTGCTCCTACAAATATTTTGTTTCATGCAAACCCAGGGATTTTACTGGGGAGAAAGGAGCTATAGACTGCATGACGTGGTTGGATGAGATGGACACCGTGGTGGATATCAGCGGGTGTGCTAAAAAGGATGTAGTAAAGTTTGTATCTCAATCGTTCAAAGGTGAGGCTTTGGCCTGGTGGAGATCGTTGGTTCAAGCTACCGGGAAGATTCCACTGTACAATATGACATGGGAACAATTTGTTGCCCTCATCAAAGAGAACTACTGTCCTCAGCATGAGGTCGAAAAGATTGAGTCAGATTTTCTGTCAGTGGTAATGGAAAATCTGGATTGCCAAGCTTACCTTACAAGCTTTAATACAATGTCAAGGTTGGTTCCTTATCTGGTGACCCCGGAACCCAAAAGAATAGCTCGTTTCATTAGGGGGGTTAGCCCCAGAAATTAAGGCAAGCGTGAAGGCCTCTCGGCCAGCTACTTTCAGATCTGTAGCTGATATATCCTTGTCCCTCACACTGGACGCGGTCAGACAGAGATCGCTGAGGAACACGGATGCTGAGAAATGGAAACGTGAAGATGACAATTTACGAAGGTCAGATAAGAAGCACCGAGGAAACAATGACCACAAGAAGGGATCTGGTTCTAAGAAGGATGGGCATCAATCTGGAGATAAGCCCAAGTGTAAGACTTGTCAGAAGCACCACTTTGGGAGGTGCAGACTTGACACAAAATCCCAATCTCAGTCGAGGCCTTGTGGGATTTGCAAATCTTCAGAACATAAGACCCTAGAGTGCAAGAAACTGAAGGATGCAACGTGCTACAGTTGCAACGAAAAAGGGCACATTAAGACAAATTGCCCAAAATATGCAAAGAAAGCTGATGATGGAAAAAAGACCAATGCTAGGGTCTTCAGGATGGATGCAAAGGAAGCTGTGCAGGACGACAATGTGATCACAGGTACCTTCCTTATAAATGATGTTTATGCAAGAGTGCTATTTGATTCAGGAGCTGATAAATCATTTGTAGATAATAAGTTTTGCAAATTACTGAATTTACCTGTTAAAACCCTAAGTGTGAAATATGAGGTGGAATTAGCAGATGGCACCTTAGAAACCGCCTCAACCATATTAGATGGATGTTTCATATCCATTAAGAACCATTCTTTTCCTTTGTCCCTACTTCCTTTGAAGTTAGCCGGTTTTGACATCGTTTTAGGCATGGACTGGTTATCTCATAACCAGGCCCAGATTATCTGCAATAAGAAGCAAGTGGTGATCAAGACTCTGTCTGATGAATCGCTTACCATTCAGGGAGATACCCAGTATGGACTGCCTGAGCAAGTGACTATGCTCAAGGCCTCTAGGTGTTTGAAGAAGGGTTGTGTCATCTACATGGCACAAGTGACTATTGATGAGCCAAAACCCAAGATTGAGGATATCCCCGTCATTTCTGAATACCCTGAGGTGTTTCTTGAAGAACTACCTGGTTTACCACCAGATAGACAAGTAGAATTCAGAATTGACATTATCCCTGGAGCAGCACCAGTAGCAAGGGCGCCTTATAGGTTGGCACCAACAGAGATGAAGGAATTGAGAACGCAACTAGACGAATTGCTAGCCAAATGTTTCATTAAACCTAGTTCATCTCCGTGGGGATCACCAATCTTATTTGTCCAGAAGAAGGATGGATCGATGCGTCTGTGCATCGATTACCGTGAGCTTAATAAAGTCACTATCAAGAACAGGTATCCATTGCCCAGGATCGACGATCTGTTCGATCAACTTCAAGGGGAAAGTTACTTCTCTAAGATTGACTTAAGGTCAGGCTATCATCAACTAAAGGTTAGAGATGAAGACGTACACAAGACTGCATTTAGGACTCGTTATGGTCATTACGAGTTCCTAGTGATGCCTTTTGGGCTCACTAATGCACCAGCCGCGTTCATGGATCTCATGAATCGCGTCTGCAAGCCTTACTTGGATAAATTCGTCATCGTTTTCATCGACGACATTCTCATCTACTCGAAGAACCAAGCTGATCATGAGAAGCATCTTCGATGTATTCTTTCACTACTTCAGCAGGAGAAGCTCTATGCCAAATTCTCTAAGTGTGAATTTTGGCTTCGTGAAGTCCAATTTCTTGGACATATGGTTAGTGAACGCGGAATCCAGGTAGATCCCGCTAAAGTTGAAGCTGTCATGAATTGGCAAGAGCCAAAGACGCCCACAGAAATTCGCAGTTTCCTGGGATTGGCAGGATACTACAGGCGCTTTATTGAAAATTTTTCAAGGATTGCTGCGCCCCTAACTTCTTTGACTAGGAAGGATATTAAGTTCAACTGGGGACCCAAGCAACAAGAATCCTTTGATATCCTTAAGCAGAAGCTAAGCAATGCTCCTGTACTGACATTGCCTGAAGGTGCTGAAGAATTCGTGGTTTATTGCTACGCATCACACACTGGCATAGGGTGTGTGCTTATGCAGAAAGGCAAGGTTATTGCCTATGCTTCATGTCAGTTAAAGGTGCTTGAAAAGAATTACACCACCCATGACTTGGAGTTGGGTGCCGTTGTATTTGCACTAAAGCTATGGAGGCACTATTTATATGGTATCAAGTGTGTGATCTATTCTGATCACAAGAGCCTCCACCACCTGTTTAACCAAAAGGAATTGAACATGAGGCAACGACGTTGCATGGAAACTTTGAATGATTATGATTGTGAGATAAGATACCATCCCGGTAAGGTGAATGTAGTCGCCGATGCCTTGAGTCGAAAGGAAAGGGTGAAACCCATCCGAATCAATGCCAAGAGCATTGAGATAAAGAATAGTTTGAATGAAAGGTTATTAGCTGCACAGAAGGAAGCTGTGTTGGAAGCTAACTATCCTAATGAAAAGCTAGGGGTAACTGAGGAGCAGTTATCTCTTGGCAAGGACGGAATTCTGAGATTGAATGGACGAATATGGGTTCCAGTTTATGGAGGACTACGAGATGTTATCCTCCAGGAAGCCCACAATTCTAAATACTCCGTTCATCCTGGAGCTGATAAAATGTACCAGGATTTGAAAGCAAAATTTTGGTGGATAGGCTTAAAGAAGTCTATAGCCACCTATGTAACAAAATGTTTGACGTGTGCGCAAGTCAAAGCTGAACATCAGAAGCCATCAGGTTTGCTACAACAACCTGAACTTCCCACCTGGAAGTAGGAAATGGTGACCATGGATTTCATCACCAAATTGCCAAAGACAAGGAAAGGAAACGACACAATATGGGTAATAGTAGATAGACTGACTAAGTCAGCACATTTCTTGCCCATTAAGGAGACCTATAGCTCCGACATGCTAGCCCAATTGTACGTAGATAAGATTGTATCTCTACATGGCGTGCCTGTGTCTATTATCTCTGACAGAGATACTAGATACACGTCACATTTTTGGAAGAGCTTCCAACAATCTTTGGGCATGCGCTTAAACTTTAGCACGACTTACCATCCTCATACGGACGGCCAGAGTGAGCGTACTATCCAAACTTTGGAAGACATGCTTCGAGCATGTGTGATTGACTTAGGTGGTAGTTGGGATAACCACCTGCCATTAATCGAGTTCTCGTATAACAATAGCTATCATACCAGCATTAAGGCTGCGCCTTTTGAGGCATTGTATGGTAGGAAATGCAGAACACCCGTTTGTTGGGCGGAAGTTGGAGATGTCCAATTGTCAGGACCTGAAATAGTCTTTGAAACGATGGACAAGATTGTCCAGATTCGTGACTGCCTGAAAGCTGCCAGGGATAGGCAGAAAAGCTACGTGGATCTAAAGCGTAAACCTCTGAAATTCGAGGTAGGTGACAAAGTGTTACTCAAAGTATCACCCTGGAAGGGAGTGATGCGATTTGGTAAGAAAGGTAAATTAATCCCGAGATACATAGGACCATTCGAGGTCATCGAATGTGTCAGATCAGTTGCTTATAAGTTAAATTTGCCTGAAGAGCTCAGTGGAATTCACAATGTATTCCACATCTGGAATCTGAAGAAGTGTTTCGCTGATGAATCACTAGTCATACCACATACAGATGTGCGCATCGAAGAGAGCTTGAAGTTTGTTGAAAAACCTGTGTCGATCGAGGATCGACATGTTAAGAAGCTTCGAAGGAAGCATGTACCGATTGTAAAGGTTAAATGGGATGCCCGTAGAGGTCCCGAGTACACATGGGAGGTTGAATCCACAATGAAAGAAAAGTACCCTCATTTGTTTCAATAAATCTCGAGGTCGAGATTTCTTTTAAGAGGGTGAGGATGTAACACCTCGAAAATTCATGTCCTATAATGTATTGACACGTGTCATAAGTTTGAACATGTGAAAGAATACTTTAGAAGGACTAAAGTTGACAAACATGGAAAGTATGTGAATATAAGGGTTCAAAAATGTCAACAAGGGATAAATATACTTTACAGTAACCCTACATAATGTTTATACCTTCAAACAAATAAATCATGGATCATACGAAGCTAATTGTGAAAGAAAGTGAGAGATTACAAACTACAGGGGTTAAATGTGTCAACATGTTTAAGTTATACCTCTGAGTGACCTTTTAGCAAACCCGAAGCTTTGTAACAGTAAATTATGCTCACTAGAATGTGTGATTAAAATTTCATAAAGTTTCGTTATCGTATGAGAAAGTTATGATCAAATTCGCATACGAGGGGTTAAAAGCGTCAACGATGAAGTTTATGACTTTTCGGGTGATAACAAAGTTAACCGAGGACTTAACAAAGTGGGTATAAGTCTTGGAGCCCTTATATGTCAATTTGGAGGGCTCATAATGCAAGAAATAGTGTTAAAACAACTTTACATGGACCAAGGACCTAAACACAAAAAAATCTAAAAATTTGGATTTGATCAGAAGGGGCGTCGCGCCACAAGAGGGACCCTAGGGGGGCTACGCGTGCCGCGAGGGGCCCTCTGATGCTGAATTCTTTGCTAGGTGTCTGCCATGTCCATTGTAACCGACTTAAGAATGATTTTCCTCTTCCATGGGCGACCCATACTTGCTTTTAGACCTTATGGGCACTTGTAAATCATCTGGGAACAATGCTAGACTTGGTTGTCATGATCACAAGCCCTCAAAATCACTATAAAAGGCCCTTATGTTGCAACATTGTAACCACACCTTCCATCTGCATTTGTGGAGCTTCCTGGAGCATAAGAGCAGGCCCAAGTCATCCATAGTCGTGCATAGGACTTTGGTAAGTACCCTTGACCATCCTTAATTGAGTTTTTACTTAGTTTTAGCTTAAAAGTCAAACCGTCGTAATTACCGTTTAACTTAGCGATTAATCATTAATGGTTCAGTGATTAGTCGAATTGAAAGTAGTTATAAGTTGATATTTATGTGGGTAATAAACCCTTAGAAGGGCACCCTCTGATTCCCACTCTAACTAGACCATTTGTAGGGTCAAAGTTGATTAGAAAAAGTCAACAGAATGCTAATCTTTGAATTAACGCATAATTAACAAATGTAGAAGGCATGTAACCTATTTTATCACTCATATAACTTGGTAATAAGTATAATAACTGGTCTAAGCTTGTTTAATCTGACAATTTTCTGTTTAGACCCGGTTCGGAACCGAAAGTCGCAAAACTTTGACTTTTGCTTTGACTTTAGTTCTGACCTGATTTAGTATGATTTGGAAATGCCTTAGAGCTTCCTTAGGACCATGTTACATGTTGGTATAACCCTCTGTGCTTGGTTCGTCGTTTGCCCCATTCGTTTACGCGTTTCCGTTAATTGCTTAATGTTGACCATAATGCCCTTTTGACCATAAAACGAGAATTTTGGAAATGTGAAAGGACAATAATCTTTGTTACTGATTTATAAACATGCCCCTAAATTTTCAAATCAGTTTGAGGTCTAGATTAGGAGTTATGCTTAATGACGTAATAAGACCGCTTTTTTAGTAATTAAACGGCGTCATTAGCATAAAGCCTATCTAAACCCAATTTTTGACACCAAACCTTTTACCCACTGATGTAATATAATATTTTGGGATTTTTAAAGATTTTTAATTATTTTTAACCTGCTCATAACCTAAGGTTATGGCGTTGATTCGGTAAATACCGATTATACCCTTTTCGTGTATAAAATGAGTTTTATATAATATTTTGACACCAATCTAATTGATACTGATTTTATATAATAAATGGAGTATTTTGAACTTTATAACCTGATCAGAAAACTCAGATTTCTGGTATAACCCGGAAATCGCTTAAAATGGCTGTTTAAGCGTATTAAAGGCATAGTTTGGATTTAAAACCATTTTGTCATATAAGACTTATTACCAACTTATATGACCTGTTAAAATAAGTTGTTTTACTGATGTATTCATACCTGAATCTCAGAATTATAAATAATCTCTTTATTAATCTTTTAAATGACCAAAATACCCCTACGGGGCTTAAATTAAGATTAAACTCGTTTTGGGCATAATGGAAGATATCCTACTGATATCACAACATATTTAAATCATATTGACTTAGGAAACCTATATATGACTCTTACGGTTACCCGTTACGCTTCTTACGTGTTCGGTTCGGTTTATGTAACTAGTTTGCATAAATTAGCCGAAACGGGTCAAACCTTATCGTTTTTATCTCAAAATCCAGAATGTGTTTAGATTACCCATATTATACAAGTATTCAAACTTGTCGGGTCTAAATCACATTCTATTCCGGTCTTCGCTTAATCACGCGTTCGAACCGTATCTTCATTAAAACTAACCGGTCTAAGTTTAGGCTTAATTAAAGACCCGTTAGGATTCTAATAGGTTATTATAAACCTTCGTTCCAGAATAGGAGACCCGGTAAAAGCTACACGCACTTGCTAATTGTGATTGATACTTGCAAAGATAAATACTTTTAACTTATTTTCCCTATACGGGCTTGGGGTATGGTATATAAAATACCGCTTGGTCGGACATTGAATCTTTAATCGAATAGAGGTTAAATCATTGATATGTTTCGTTTTGAAATGTCTTGTTTGCTTAAAGCCTTTGGGGGGTTAATTACCATGTCCCGGATATCCTTGGCATCATCTTACGAGATGGCCACGACCTAAGCACGGGGTGTAGGCGTACACCCGTCAGTGCCAAAATACATAATGTGGTGTGTCTATTGATCTTTAACCCGGTCTACGGATCGGGCTACTGAACGCATAAGGAACACGTAATTCTTTTACAGGATTATATTCAAATAATTATCCCAAGTTATAAAGAGTTTGTGCCACGTGCATTCAAATCAATTTTTATTAAACCTTTTCAAATGAGTCAGTTGATTGTATTTACCAGTGTAAACTGACGTATTTTCCCAAAAAGGTTAAGTGCAGGTACTACGCAAACTAGGCTGGCTTTCTCCTAGCGTCCACAATAAGTCTCGCAAGCTTGGATGTCAAAACTGTTGAACAATGTTTCCATTTTAATTTTGATCCACCTGTGGATTACTTTCAACTGTTTGTGATACTTGATATTACAATTATATTCGGTTGAAATATATCTATCTTTTGCTTCTGCTGTGCATTTAAATATTGTGTTGTTTGACTATTATGTTACCAACCACGTCACGATACTCCCCACCGGGCCCACCGGTGATACGTGGAAATTCGGGGTGTGACAAGAGGAGACCAAGAGGATATTCCTCTTGGTCGAACAGCTGGCGCCCGGTAACAGCTGTCAAGGCCTCTCCTCCCTCCTTCATCCTTCGGCTATAAATAGGACACTCCTCCTCCAGGTTTAACATTCTTCTCTCCTTACATTTCACCTACAACACACACTATTTTCTTCTCAGAACAATACTTATTCTCACGCAGGAGGGTGGTCACAAGGAGAACCCCCTATTTTCCTCCTTGTGGCAAGTCAACGGTGTTCTGTTTTGCAGGAAGCTCATAATCAGCGAGTAGAGAAAAAGATTGAACCCCACATAAGAGTCGACCCAACTATTTAGCCTAAGTGTTAACCAGTGTTTCAACATTGGCGCCCACCTTGGGGCTCGAACCCACGACCATAAGGTGAAGAGTTATGGTCCCAAGTCCATGCACACATGGCAGGGACCACACCACTTTTATCCAACATGGCGCCTACATCAGCAAATGTAAGTCCCAAAAACCGGATCTTTCAATGATATCAAACCTAATCTTGTGAGAGTGCGGAAATCAAACACAAGAAGATTCAAGATAAACCAAAAAATATGAAAAACGAAGAACAAACCGAATCACCTTTCAAACTTGCACATGATTCTATTACTATCAACTAGCAAAACCATCTGGTACAAGTTCCTACACCAACAAATCGCACCTCTCTATCTCACTGTAGAAATTCTGAAACTATGAGGCTCTAAGAGGTCCAAACCCTAAAATAAGTTGAAAACTTGTTTATATACTAACTCAAGCCCACTTCCCTACGTGGGCTCCCCTTGGGCCTGCTTGGCCCACATGGCCTAAAGCTTGGCCCAAGTGACCTACAAAAGTCCAAAACCTAATATTAACTTGGTAAGGCCCAGTTCGTAACCATAGCTCGTTGTGTTAATTTGATGCGTCAGTCTCACACTTTTGGGCCTAACAATCTCCCCCTAGACTGATGCCATCAAATTGTCTTCATAACATGAATTCAACAACGTCTTCAACGAAGTCTATGGTTGTCACTATGTTGTGGAAGTTCTTGACTTCTGAACACTCAGCACTGGGTCTCTTTCTTCAGCTCTTGTGGTTAGCTTCATGTCAGGATCTCGATCAGCTTTGCTTAAAACATCTTTATCAAAAAGAATGTGAAATGAGGATTTTCAGCAACTCTTTTCTTGTTCGATCTTTCTCTTTCAAGCAGGTTCACGGTACTTTTTCAAATGTACTTTCACTGTCAGACGACGTTTTGTATCCGGTTCTTCTGACTCAGGTACATCTTGTTTTTGTGCTGCTTCAGGCTTCTTCAGCAACTAACAGCATCTCAGTCTTCATCAACCCCTGTTCTTGATTGAAATCAAGTTCTGCACATGCTCACAAACTCATAAGCAAACATTTCTTATGCAACAGGGAGAGTACCGTATGAACACTAGGTACATCCAAGTACTTGTACTCGGATTTTACAATTTAAATTCTTTCAACTTTTATTGATCAGTCAAATCTTCAAGAACAATTATATTTTTAAGTTTAAGAAAACACATAAATACTCTACTTTTAGGTTTTTGGTTTTATAGAAAAGCAAGATACTATTTTTGTATTTTGGTTTTTTTTTTAATTTTTAATTTTTAAAGAACTAAAACAAATAAAGGCTCAAAATATAAACAACTACCATAATATACAATTACAATTGCAATGAGATCATAATTCGTTCTCAGGCACACTAAGGAACACTTTTCAGCACGAGCCTAATCAAACTGGTCTATGCGATTGCCAATATGTTTGTCCACTTAAACTTTAACGCTCAACTTTCAATTTTTCAACTTCGTGATATGCTTAAGGTAATATTATACTATTATACCCGTGTGTCCCATTCCAAGGCATACCCCCGCGATCAAGTTAAGCACAACGATTCATCGTAACAGATGAGTATACTGATGTTATCCTTCTTAATTTACAACGTCGGACCATTGGTGACAGGTAAGTACTTCCGTACAGTAGAGCGACCAATGATTGTGTCCAATGAGGGCGAGGCAAATACCTTTTTGGTATGAATTTGGCTCTTTGAGCAATTTGGAATTTTCTCATTTTAAGATTTGATTCCTTAGGGTTTTTGTCCTCTTGGGATCTTTTAAGATATCTTGACTGTGTCTAGGTATGCATATAATTTGGATGCAACAGAAGGACAGCCAAGATATCCCCGGATGATTCAACAATATAAAGACCCAGAACTTCAGTCAACACAAGATTTAGGACCATAAAATCATACGCCGTTGGTATGTTACCCACATGGTACATAGTTCGTTATGTTTATATCACTTAGTATCTTTTATCATTTTGAGCGTCAAGCCTATCGACATATCACAGTAGATCCTAGTCTTTTCAGCTATGGCACCTTACATGTGTTAGTCAAACCTTATAACACAAACATTTATTTCACTTCCCATATCATGCAATTTATCTTTTTGGCTTTTTCATTTTTTAAATGTTTTTGTATTTTTCTCATTTTCTCCCCCTAAAACAATACATATTTACATCAAACTCTTTATGTATTTTCTGAGTTTTCTCCCGCTAAACTCTATATCTATCTATATGTCCCTCTCCCCCTAAATTAGTGCATAAATTTTATGCGTAAATTTACCATTTACTAGAGAAAGGACGCTTTATGTACAAAGTAATGAACTAAGAAAGAGAGAAAATATTTTTTCTTAACCGTTCCGTCATCAGATTGAAGACTAATCAAATTCAAATCAAAGTACTGAATTTAAACGGTACCTTTTGCTGATCTTATCTTACTTCTGTTATCTCCTCCAAAGGAAACATATCATCTATAAAAAAATTTGAACTTTTTGCAACAAGGAAATGTTACCCGTTTTATCGTTGGAACAACCGCTATCAACATTCTAGAGATTGTCAACAGCTCCTCCTTGGTTGTTCCTGTAAAGTACGGAGATTAGTAAGACATTGGTACCCAGGCCATCGTGGTCCTGGGATTTCCTGAAGCATCAAAATAAGACACTTCCTTTAAACATAAGTCCCCTTTAGAAAAAAAATGTTTTTGTTCTTGAACAGCTTTGCATTTGTTTTTAGCAGCATTCCAATCCCCATCAGAAGGTTTAACCTTGGGATTCACATTCTTCATTGCCTTAGGTGATGATACCTTCATTGGCTTGGAATGTCACACCCTGACTTTTGCGGAAGTGTGATTATTGGTGTGACTTCTTAATACCATTGCATACGATCATAACAACACTATATGATAAAATCAGTAGATGCACATCCATTAATTTGAGTTTAAAAGTAGTACAACATAATTTTCTGAAATATCAATACCAAATTCAAGTTACAAACCATAACATATTTTAAGGAGTTCAAAAAGACTCAACAAAAGATTTTAAAACAAACCCGAGTTTAGGACCACGTATCTCGTCCAGGATTAAGATACGTCTCCTAAGCCCTAATGACTTGGATGGCATCTTTATTCACAACGCAGCTTAAAAACTCCAACGCTCGCCAGATCCATTTACTAATTTCCTGAAATACATGTAGTTTGAAAGATCAACATAAAGTTGAGCGAGTTCATGTAAAAGTGAGTATGTATAAACCTTTGTAATATGTCTGTATGTATGAAAATCCCTGGTATGTAGCAATTAAGGAAAAAGAGATCACCATTGGGTTGCAAAGCCAATGATATGTGTGAAGTGATGCAGGAAGACTCAAACCTAGCGGATTTGTGCGTCGGGCACTTAGTCACCAACTGGTCCACTCAGCGGGCGCAGGAGTGGGGCTCGCTACACCCAAATAGATCTATCACTAATGTCCCTCGGTCCTACCATGAGGATTAATGGCCTCAGTTACACGCCTACCCACTCACATGATCTAAGCAGTAAACCCTCCTTAAGCTAACCATACCATGTATAAAGTCTGTAATAATTGTAACATGTATTCCACCCCCGAAGTATAAAAACTGAAAACAGTTAAGAGAAAAGGGGGACATGAACTCACTGTTTTGCGTCTTCGTATCCAATGTAACTCGAAGCTTCCACTAGAACGCACGACTACCTACATGTGTACTAACTTCTATTAGACGAACGGGTCGTGCCTTGTCTTAATATTGATTGTGCCTTTGAGTTACGTTTAAAAGTGTCTTTGGTAGTATTCCAAGTTATATAACTGGTTGTTAAAATAAGAAATATTTTAACTTGCATTTTCTTTTGGAATAATTTGTTAAACAATATTTTTGTAGTAATACTTCTCATGTATTTGTATTCGCATTTCATTCCCAAGGATGGGGGTATCTTATACTTTGTGTATTTTCGTATTCGTATTTGTATATCTTGCCAAGTAATGGCGTCGTATTCAATATATTCCCAATATATATTTCCAAAACAATATATTTTCAAGTCTTACTTAGAAAATATATAACTTATTTGTCAAAAATAACGTATTCCAAAATATATATATTTTTCCCAAAAATATTATATTTTACTTCATACTTTATCCCAAAAATAATACCTTTCAAAATATAGGTACGAGAGTATTTTTCCGAAATATACATAAGTTACATTTTAAAGTTTGCGTTATAATAACAATGCCGGTGTAACTTAAATATTTATTAATGAGAGCGTTGGTATTATTTTGGAGTTGAAATTCCGTAATGTTTTCAAGTTATATTATTTTTACCCTAAAAATAATATATGTCTAGTTCATAGAATAATCAAATAATCACACAAGTGCCTTATTATAAAATATATATTCTAAATATATATTTATCAAGTTTTATTTACGAAAATCCACCTCCGGTACTTGGTATTTTTATAAATAAAATCATGGCGAAGTTTATTTTGAAAACCAAGTTAAAAACATATTTGTAAACATTTGTTTAGAAAAATATTTCTAAGTGTTGTAATTCTAGAAAAATTTCGCCAGAGTTTCCTCTGTAAATGGAGGTGTCCACGCTTACTAGCGTATCATTTTCTTTAACATATAACACATTAGATTGTTCTCAAATAACCAACCCGACATTTAGACATGCAAAATACTACTTATATCCTTTCAGTTTTAATATACGAAACTGGGCTGTTTTCGGGAATTTTAATAAAATAGTTATCTTATTCCAAAAATTACCAAATTTTTACAGAATGTCTTATACGATCCAAATATTTTTGTGTAAAAATATCGGGATCCAATCCATTACTAATATTTTATAAAAAAAATCATTTTCCGGACAGAAATCAGATTTATCTTTTTCTGACTACAGTCCACGGAATAATTTATTTAAAATTCATCGAGAGTCCGATTTACAAAATTCCAGTGAGGGATTGACAAATACTCAGTTTTCAAGTTATGACTAAAAATATAACACCCATTTACTGCTGTAAAAACTCAGGTTTAGTTGCTGTTACAAATCGACCCTTTAAAAATAGTAAACGAAGTCCAAAATTATGATTCCAGTGCCATTAGAACCGTATTTCATAATAACACGTTATAGAGTCAAGAAAATCAAGTTTTTGTTAAGTTATGACCTGTTTACAGCCAGTTGAAGGGGGCTGAAAATGCTATTGAGCAAGCTGTTTATAGGTTAAATGTTACTAAAACGCACACATACGATCGCCATACTTTCTAATACGATTAACATCAGACCATAGGTCATTTACAGTAGGTCATGGTTCAATTAATTCAGATTTATCATGATTTCATCATCATTTAACACTACTTCATCATATGTTAGTTGATGTTCAAGACTTTGATTAAGGTTCTTTAGAGTTCTTATGTTTTTGATCATTAAACATTATTAACCACTTAAACAAGATGTAAAAAGCAAAGATCTAAGTTCTTACCACTAGCTCAAGACTAGGGAAGTTCAAGTGTAGAAAAGTGGTGGATAAAAGGAAATGAGAGTGGTCCTTCAACTTCCGCAAGCTTCACACTTCCTTAAACACCTTTTTGCTTCAAGAAATGAACTTGGAATGCATGGAGCTTGAATGATGATGATGGTGGGGTTGGGGTTTGATCTCAGCCGAATGGAAGGCAATGGAGAGGGGAAAAGTGAGTGGAGTGAAGTGTGGTAAGCATGAGAGTTCTAGATTATATTATAACCATTCAATGTCTTTACCCCATGTGTCTTGTGTCCCCTAAAGTACCAACCAAATCTTGCCATTATCCAAGGAAAGGTCATGCAATATTAATAAGATTATGGAGGATTATGATGGAATCTTTCCAATAGGCCATGAGGGCCGATTGTATAAGTGGGGGGGGGGTCTTGGTTAGTTTGCAAGTATTAGTTAGTTTATATAACTAGATTTCAAGTATATAGTTAGGTTAACTAGTTACTAGATGTTATATAGAGTGTTATGGTGTTCGGGGTCCATAGCTAGTTCAGAAAAATAAAAATAATGCTTCTAGCATTATTTTGGTGTTCTGGGTAAAGTCCGGTTGTTCGGTTGGATATTGCTCCGTTAAAGTGTCAAGTAAAGCCTTAAAGTGTCTTTTATAGTGTTTTTAGTGACACAATAAATTCCCAACACTTTGGAAAGTGTCTAATATTATTTTACCAAGTTTTTGCACTTTACTAGTTATGTTAAATGCTGAATTTTTGAATAAAGTGCAGAATTTTGTAATTAAAGTGTGTTTTAGGCACTTCCGATCATTATAACTATCACCTAGTTACGCAGTTTTATAATCCTCTCCTCCCTACACTCCCTACTAGTGTAGTAATCTATTCCCGGCTCTTACTGGGACTCAATATAGAGTCTATCTAGGTGCTGGCATTATCAGCATGTTTCTGGGTTATCCGTTTAGTGTGCTAACTGTGCTTTGTGCATCAAGTTTGTCACTGTTGTTGGTGTGTAATGAATGGAGTGACAGTAATAAAATGTGATGCATGAGTATGTATGTATCAGTAAACAGAAAGCAGTTTAATCGTAATTGTAATTAAGCACAGTCATTAAGCATAAATTAATTATTAATTAAGTGTACGGATACCTGTAAATGTGAGGGTTGTCACATTCTCCCCCCGTTAAGAAAATTTCATCCTCGAAATTTGTACTACCTTAACCCCTTATGGTTTCGTCACACGTGTATGTATATAAATAGTATCGAGGTAGATAATCATCAAACCGAATCAAACCTTACTCACATTTGGTGAGTCCAAGAATATATAACAATCCGAATCCTAGGGTTAGTAGGTATGTGCCTTTAGCATTAGATGTCAAATGTACGAGACGTATTTGACGTATAGTCTAGTGTAATCCAGCTAGCAGGGGAGGTTCCACAAAAGAGGAGTTTTGACTAATAAGATTCTCAATGATCGATTGCAATATGCAGACGAGTTTTCACAAACCATAGCATTCGCTATGTGAATTCAAAGTTAGCAACTCAAATGTAATAGTAAGTTAATCTGTCAACTCCCGAGTAAATGATTGGTAAGGTTTAGTGTGTTGACATTTTTAAATTTTGAAGGTACACCGAATGAAATACAAGCGAATCTGGTGTATCATTGTCGTGATTCGTAGTTGCATCAGAAACGTTTAAATGACAAGTTGAACGAAAGTATATGCGGTTTTGTGTGAAACGTTTGACCCTGATTAGCACAAGCTACAAGTTTGTAACGACACCACAAGGTGTCGTACTGACTTAATTCAAGTATAATGGCGACTGAACAAGTTCACCGTGTTTGAAATCCAATGAAAGTGTACCGAGTCACTCTGAAGGTTTGATTTACAGAATGTCATAGAGTTTTCAGTTGAATATGGAATATCAAAGAGCCACTGTTTTTGATTGTAGGTGAAGAGTAATAAGTATCGCAAGGCATTCGATTAATTATGAAAGAATCGTTAGGAGGTACATTGCGGTATGAAATAAATCTATGTACCATTGTTTTAACACACAACTATGTAGAGACTGCTTTAATTGAAATGATCAAGACGGATTTAGAGCAAGTTATTGAATAGACAATTAAATCCGCGTAGGAGGTGCGTAACCAATGTAGCGCAAGCTTCGTCTTCGTGAAGGTTCCACCGCAAGGTCTTGAATTCGACAAACGACTTAGTGGGACCGTAGACTAACTAAGTCTGCTATGACTCGTAAGGAAAGAACATTTGCGAAGATACTCGGATATGATGTTTTCAATACATCATATGATGTCTTAAATATGCGAATTGGATAAGTTCAAGCAATTGAACTGGGTTTCAGCGTAACTCGACAATAAACGTACGTATCAACAAGGGAATCTTGGCATGGTAGCAAAAATAAACCATGAATGTAACTTGGAATAAAAGAAGTTTCAAAAGAGTGTGTTGGCTTGACAGTAAAAGAGCCAACAATAATAATAATGTAGGTCATTCGAATCAGGAATGAGTAATCAGGTTTAGCAAAATAATATGTATATTTCAATGAAGTGTTTGTTTGAAACGAAACCACATGCATAACAAATGATGCATGTATGTCAGGTAAGTTTTCAAGAAAAGGAATAATGAGTATCTGCTAAAATGAAGAAATGACCCGGTATCGAAGCACATGTGTGTTCGCTCTCAGCGTGGAAAAATTACCGTGATGCAACTACCAGTAAGGGGAGTAGAGATGCAACCCTCTACTCGCTAGAAGTGAAAGAAATTCAAGTACTCTCTGTTTGGTCAGCGGAACAGGCATATATGTTAGGTTAATGGTATCTGTTTGAGTTAACATATGTGGTTCCTAAGTAACAACCTTCGTGAATTTGGTCCTGGGTTTTCAACGGTCCTAAGTACATGTTTTCTAGATTCTCAAAGTTTCGTATTTGGTGTAGAATCGTTCTGCGCATCGTGTAGGAAACACCATTCTTGTGTACGTTAAAACGAGTTATTGTCCCACAATCTTCCCCCGGTGAACTTTCTTCCTGAATTTACAGCTACTCGATCCTTGATCAGTCGGGAAGTACTGGTTGGACCCTCGCAGTTAATCAAATAAGTAATTCGTCAATCCTTAGCAAGAGCCACCGACTCTGGTTGGCTAGCTCGTCCGACTCCCGGTCATTTGAAAGTCATTCGTCCTTTCTTTTGACGAGCAGAACTGAGGTTATCCAAAACAAAAGTTTTGGTCTGTTATCTTCCTTCTCTATCAACCACTGAGGTTGTACTGTCAATCCTTGGATCTCCGAAAATGTGAGTCGCTACGATGCATCGACTTCAGGTGCGGTGCCTGGAATTAAATCGATACGAGATTCGACTAATCTTTAAGGAGGTGATTCTGGCAAGTCTTCGAGGAAGACTTCAGGATATTCTCTGATCACGGGGGTATCTTCGAGTTTTAGTTCTTCGGCTCCCTTGTCCCCGACATGAGCCAAGAAAACAACACATTCTTTACGCAACATCCTTTGTGCCTTCAAGCAATTTGTAATTTGCAGAGGCGTATCCCGCTTCATGAGTCAAGATCGCTTCTTCGTTCGCCATCGTGGTGCGGATATCAATCTTCTATTGATAATTTGTCAACCCATCCCTCCAACTACCTTGTTGAAGTCTCCCAATTCACTGGCAGTAGATCAAGTGTAATCTTACGCTTTCCAGGTTCTATCCTGCCGATTCCAATCACTTCGTTGGCTTCCACTAGCTTCCCGTTTGCTAGTACTATCGTGCGCGGATTATCTAATTTACATGTTACTAAACCAAGTATGCTCTCAAACTTTGGAGATGCGAATCGTAAAATTTGCAATAGTATTTGGCAATACGGATGCATAATATTGAGTAATATGGGACATACCGATATCCTCACCTGAACTCCTGGCGTGCTTCCCTAGCTCCGGCGTGGAGCTTTCATCCTTGTGCCTGATCGTTCTTAGGGCAATATTTTCTGAAATGCTTTTTGCTTCCACAGTTAAAACAACCTTGAGCATGTTTTTGCTTGTCACTCGTCCTGCCTTTGTCGTTGTCGTTGTTTTCTACGTAGCTCTTGCTGCCCTCTTGACCTCCATTTCTGCGTTCAGTGTCTTGTCTACACGTTTCCTTAGGATGCCCCCACTTACCACAGTTTTCACATTTTCCATACTTACATCGCCCGACATGATAACGTAAACAATTGTCGCATTTAGGTAGGATACCCATGTAGTCTTTTCCCTTCTTGGCCTTCTTCTCGTTACCTTCCCGAGTAACCTTCTTGAAATTTAGGAGCTTTCTCTTGTTATCTCCAGATGGCTCTACAGGAGCCTCCTTTTTCTCTTCCGAAGTGGAAAATTTTCCTTGTCTAATTGCTTCTTCAGTGAGCGCCACGCTTGTATCGATAGCCTCGGTGATCGTTGAAGGTTTAGATGTTGTTACCAGGCTTAGAATCTGGGGTGCCAGTCCCCCGATGAAACGTTCGATCTTCCTGGATTCTGGTTCCACCAAACGCGAAGCAACTTGTGATAATTCGCCAAATCTCTGCACAATTCGGTCTCCAACTTCTGGACTTCTGCCCTAGAGCAATATCTTTTACGCATCAGTTCCTTCAGCTCGTCCCACGTCAAAGCATTCGCAGCAGTCTCACCCATTGTTTGAACCTGAAGGTTCCACCATGACAGAGCCCCATCTACAAATAGTCCAGCTACGTACGTGACCTGATGTTCTGGGGCACATTTGCTCAACTGTAAGACATAATTCGTCTTCTCCACCCAACGCACAAAAGCTAAGGCACCTCCAGTGCCGTCGAATTCTCAAGGTTTATGGTTCAAGAACTACTCGTAAGTGCAGCCGCCGGGTGGGTTATTTCCTGAGGTACCTTCGCCGTGTTCGGAGCGAAGGGCCTCGTGGTGTGCGATGGCTTGTAAGAGGCGCTCTTGCATTTCCGCCCCTGTTGTCGGTAGAGGGTTGTTGATACCGGTGTTCCCTTGAGTCGACATCTTCCTAAAAGAAGGTCGGTTAGGTCAGGTCTTGTTAAGGACACGAGTCCACCAGTCTCTATTTAACTAATAAGACCTCAGAGGTGGATTGCATATATGTATATACGCAGTCGTTATAGCATTCAATCACAATTTATCACAATTATTGCACAACTTGTAAATAGGAATGTAGCAAGTAGGCATGTAGCATTATAGTTATAGCACAAATATGCAGATCAACAGCGTGCTTATAGCGACTGAGTTTTTCATTAGTTATTAGTCATAAGTATTGTCACATGTTTAAAGATGATTGGACTCTCGTTATCCTTCGGCCACAATCACTGTGCCTTACAAAATGTATCACATCAGAAGGGACACAAGGTCACCCTACCCTTGTCCAACAAGTATATTAGTGTATCAAAATTACGTAGTCAGAAGTGGTCTTCAAAAGTCTCCGAAATCCCGGCTTATCATTAGTGTCTTTACCCAAGTGTATTGCTATCCGCATAGTCCAGAAACCAACTATAATGGTGACTGAGGTGGAGGGGGAAAGAAAAATAAACTGTTATCCTGCGTGAAATCCTCCTCGAGCTTGTATATACGTCAAAGCAATTAGCTGATCTGTCGCTTGGCAGTAAAGAAACGAGCATCAAATCCTGGGAAAAGTGTATTAATAGTAGGGGAGAGTGCCAAAAGAATCTTGATGAAAACAGGGGGGGGGGGGGAATCAAAGTATACTGACAATAGACAATGTGGAGAATGTGGTGTCAGCTCAAGCTTCAAAACTCTGCATCTTATATCCTTAAACTGCGGCTGATGTTACAGGAGCACTCATCCCGTGTGTAGCCTCCATAATGTGAGGGATGGCGAGGGTCTAAAATCAACATAGTGTAGCATAGGAACCATCGAAATGAATTGTCCAGCGTTGTAGAGGTGAATGTAGCAAACGGTGCGACTTGTAAAGTTAGGAAAAATGTTGCCGTAGCAGAAGAATCATTATGCGGGTGCTGACCTAGAGCGCCTTCTCGGGTTGCCGGTATGTCCTGAAAGAAAGCGGTAGGCATGTCGGTGCAATGGATGTCGGTCTTCATAGGTACAACATCAGCGGGTGCAGGTGCGGTAGAAATGTCTCGGCAAAAGGAGATTCAATAGGTGCAGGTACTGGGTCTGGTATTAGGATGCAATGTTTGGTAAGCCAAAAGAAAAACTGGGTCATAATCAAGCAAGTGTGCAGGACCAGCAGTTGCAATCATCGAGCTGACTCAAAAGGGTGCAGAAGCTAGCTCAGGAGCAGGCCCTGGGTCGTGTAATGGTGTGGTGCCTCGAGCAGGTGATAGTGCAGCAGTTATGTCGTCGTTGTCTACGTCACTAGTAGAAAGCTGTAATTCGGCTGTCTGTAAGGCTGCAGGTGTCACCGACTCAAAGGAGCCTGGAATCGAATGCACGCTCGAATCAGAAGATAGCTTGTTAACAGGGGTCTCGAGAAATGAAATTAGTAACGCGTTCTCGTCTAACTTTCCATCATCATGGGCGTTATCGGAAGGACCATCAATATCACGTCGATATCATTATCAATTGTTCGCCGAGTAATCAACCTTCGGAAGGAATGTCCACAAGAGGAGCAATGTCGAGGATCGGAGCCATGGTATGCTCATCATCGGGATGTCCAGTGACGAAGGGTCATGGACTGAAATAAGAGTGACAGAAGGATTCTTATCAGAGAAACCACCCGCAATGGTAAAGTATCACCAAAATCTGGTGGCGCGGTCTATTGGAAGTCGTCCTCGTCCTTGGTCAGCATATCGGGATCACTCTAATGGTCTGACGTAAATGTCTCTGGCGCAGATGCAGTCTCATCATTTGGGACAGCGGCCGTAGGGTTATCAATGTCTGATAACTCGCCTTCTAAATAGTGTGACGTGTGTGCCGGTTCATAATAGTCATAGCACGTATACCCATAGTAATTATTAACAATTAGTGTATGCAAATATTCACCACATATGAACGTATATCAATAATCAGCAATTAAGCGTGTAGGTAATAACAATGTAAGCATGTAATCATCCTAGTCTTTCCCAGACTATCCTACCCAGTCTCTCCGACTAAATCCCTGGTCTCTAAGATCATCCTCCCTCAGCCTCTAAGACTGGTCCTCCCTCAGCCTCACAGACTGATCCTCCCTCAGCCTCTAAGACTGATCCTCCCTCAGTCTTAGACTGAATTATAAATATGAATTTTGAAATGTGTATTTGTGCCTTTTGTTCGTAAAAATGTTTGTTTCCTGGATCTGGACGTTTTAGGTATGCAATGTAAAAATGTTTGAAAATGTTTTCGTGAGAGCCCTGATGATCATAGTCTAGACTCGAGAAGGAATCCTAGTTCGCTATGATTGAGGCTCTGATACCAAGCTGTCACACCCTGACTTTTGCGGAAGCATGATTATTGGTGTGACTTCTTAATACCACTGCATACGATCATAACAACACTATATGATAAAATCAGTAGATGTACATCCATTAATTTGAGTTTAAAAGTAGTACAACATAATTTTCTGAAATATCAATACCAAATTCAAGTTACAAACCATAACATATTTTAAGGAGTTCAAAAAGACTCAACAAAATATTTTAAAACAAACCCGAGTTTAGGACCACGTATCTCGTCCTGGATTAAGATACGTCTCCTAAGCCCTAATGACTTGGATGACATCTTTATTCACAACGCAGCTTAAAAACTCCAACGCCCGCCAGATCCATTTACTAATTTCCTGAAATACATGTAGTTTTAAAGATCAACATAAAGTTGAGCGAGTTCATGTAAAAGTGAGTATGTATAAACCTTTGTAATATGTCTGTATGTATGAAAATCCCTGGTATGTAGCAATTAAGGAAAAAGAGATCACCATTGGGTTGCAAAGCCAATGATATGTGTGAAGTGATGCAGGAAGACTCAAACCTAGCGGATTTGTGCGTCGGGCACTTAGTCACCAACTGGTCCACTCAGCGGGCGCATGAGTGGGGCTCGCTACACCCAAATAGATCTATCACTAATGTCCCTCGGTCCTACCATGAGGATTAATGGCCTCAGTTACACGCCTACCCACTCACATGATCTAAGTAGTAAACCCTCATTAAGCTAACCATACCATGTATAAAGTCTGTAATAATTGTAACATGTATTCCACCCCCGAAGTATAAAAACTGAAAACAGTTAAGAGAAAAGGGGGACATGAACTCATTGTTTTGCGTCTTCGTATCCAATGTAACTCGAAGCTTCCACGAGAACGCATGACTACCTACATGTGTACTAACTTCTATTAGACGAACGGGTCGTGCCTTGTCTTAATATTGATTGGTTCCTTTGAGTTACGTTTAAAAGTGTCTTTGGTAGTATTCCAAGTTATATAACTGGTTGTTAAAATAATAAATATTTTAACTTGCATTTTCTTTTGGAATAATTTGTTAAACAATATTTTTGTAGTAATACTTCTCATGTATTTGTATTCGCATTTCCTTCCCAAGGATGGGGGTATCTCATACTTTGTGTATTTTCGTATTCGTATTTGTATATCTTGCCAAGTAATGGCGTCGTATTCAATATATTCCCAATATATATTTCCAAAACAATATATTTTCAAGTCTTACTTAGAAAATATATAACTTATTTGTCAAAAATAACGTATTCCAAAATGTATATATTTTCCCAAAAATATTATATTTTACTTCATACTTTATCCCAAAAATAATACCTTTCAAAATATACGTACGAGAGTATTTTTCCGAAATATACATAAGTTACGTTTTAAAGTTTGCGTTATAATAACAATATCGGTGTAACTTAAATATTTATTAATGAGAGCGTTGGTATTATTTTGGAGTTGAAATTCCGTAATGTTTTCAAGTTATATTACTTTTACCCTAAAAATAATATATGTCTAGTTCACAGAATAATCAAATAATCACACAAGTGCCTTATTATAAAATATATATTCTAAATATATATTTATCAAGTTTTATTTACGAAAATCCACCTCCGGTACTTGGTATTTTTATAAATAAAATCATGGCGAAGTTTATTTTGAAAACCAAGTTAAAAACATATTTGTAAACATTTGTTTAGAAAAATATTTCTAAGTGTTGTAATTCTAGAAAAATTTCGCCAGAGTTTTCTCTGTAAATGGAGGTGTCCACGCTTACTAGCGTATCATTTTCTTTAACATATAACACATTAGATTGTTCTCAAATAACCAACCCGGCATTTAGACATGCAAAATACTACTTATATCCTTTCAGTTTTAATTTACGAAACTGGGTTGTTTTCGGGTATTTTAATAAAATAGTTATCTTATTCCAAAAATTACGAATTTTTTACAAAATGTCTTATACGATCCAAATATTGTTGTGTAAAAATATCGGGATCCAATCCATTACCAATATTTTATAAAAAATTCAATTTTCGGACTGAAATCAGATTTATCTTTTTCTGACTGCAGTCCACGGAATAATTTATTTAAAATTCATCGAGAGTCCGATTTACAAAATTCCAGTGAGAGATTTACAAATACATCGGTGGTCATTTTAAGTACAAGTTTCATGACCTAGTTCTACTCAGTTTTCAAGTTATGACTAAAAATATAACACCCATTTACTGCTGTAAAAACTCAGCTTTAGTTGCTGTTACAAATCGACCCTATAAAAATAGTAAACGAAGTCCAAAAATTATGATTCCAGTGCCATTAGAACCGTATTTCATAATAACACGTTATTGACTCAAGAAAATCAAGTTTTTATTAAGTTATGACCTGTTTACAGCCAGTTGAAGGGGGCTGAAAATGCTATTGAGCAAGCTGTTTATAGGTTAAATGTTACTAAAACGCACACATACGATCGCCATACTTTCTAATACGATTAACATCAGACCATAGGTCGTTTACAGCAGGTCATGGTTCAATTAATTCAGATTTATCATGATTTCATCATCATTTAACACTACTTCATCATATGTTAGTTGATGTTCAAGACTTTGATTAAGGTTCTTTAGAGTTCTTATGTTTTTGATCATTAATCATTATTAACCACTTAAACAAGATGTAAAAAGTAAAGATCTAAGTTCTTACCACTAGCTCAAGACTAGGGAAGTTCAAGTGTAGAAAAGTGGTGGATAAAAGGAAATGAGAGTGGTCCTTCAACTTCCGCAAGCTTCACACTTCCTTAAACACCTTTTTGCATCAAGAAATGAACTTGGAATGCATGGAGCTTGAATGATGATGATAGTGGGGTTGGGGTTTGATCTCAGCCGAATGGAAGGCAAGGGAGAGGGGAAAAGTGAGTGGAGTGAAGTGTGGTAAGCATGAGAGTTCTAGATTATATTATAACCATTCAATGTCTTTACCCCATGTGTCTTGTGTCCCCTAAAGTACCAACCAAATCTTGCCATTATCCAAGGAAAGGTCATGCAATATTAATAAGATTATGGAGGATTATGGTGGAATCTTTCCAATAGGCCATGAGGGCCGATTGTATAGGTGGGGGGGGGGGGGTCTTGGATAGTTTGCAAGTATTAGTTAGTTTATATAACTAGATTTCAAGTATATAGTTAGGTTAACTAGTTACTAGATGTTATATAGAGTGTTATGGTGTTCGGGGTCCATAGCTAGTTCAGAAAAATAAAAATAATGCTTCTAGCATTATTTTGGTGTTCCGGGTAAAGTCCGGTTGTTCGGTTGGATATTGATCCGTTAAAGTGTCAAGTATAGCCTTAAAGTGTCTTTTATAGTGTTTTTAGTGACACAATAAATTCCCAACACTTTGGAAAGTGTCTAGTATTATTTTACCAAGTTTTTGCACTTTACTAGTTATGTTAAATGCTGAATTTTTGTATAAAGTGCAGAATTTTGTAATTTAAGTGTGTTTTAGGCACTTTCGATCATTATAACTATCACCTAGTGACGCAGTTTTATAATTCTATCCTCCCTACACTCCCTACTAGTGTAGTAATCTATTCCCGACTCATACTGGGCCTCAATATAGAGTCTATCTAGGTGCTGGCATTATCAGCATGTTTCTGGGTTATCCGTTTAGTGTGCTAACTGTGCTTTGTGCATCGAGTTTGTCACTGTTGTTGGTGTGTAACGAATGGAGTGACAGTAATAAAATGTGATGCATGAGTATGTATGTATCAGTAAACAGAAAGCAGTTTAATCGTAATTGTAATCAAGCACAGTCATTAAGCATAAATTAATTATTAATTAAGTGTACGGATACCTGTAAATGTGAGGGTTGTCACATGGAATGATTGTTATCCTTTGGTGTAACCCTCTGATTTCGCATATAATAGAGTACATGGGGACGTCGTGTGCAGTTTCTAGCAATATGACCCGCAATGCCACAGTTGTAGCAAGTTTATCTTTTCATCGGAAAGATGTTTTGAGTAGCTTGATTTGCTCTAGCAGGTCCCGAAGGACAAACTGGTCCTTTTTGGGTTAGATGCCCCTGCACTTTACTTTTAAACGAAGATGAATTTGGGTGCTTGTATTTACTGTTTTGTAGAAGTCTTTGTGCTCTGAGTACCATTCTTCATCTTTTCTCCCTGATTGGAGCTTTCATTCACCTTGTCACGAGCCTTATGATGATTAAGGTTGCCTTGTCCTTGATGAGCAGATTTCTTATATCCTCGATTTTGATCTGCTCGTGTTGGCGCCTTTTGCGTGTTGCGAACTGGCTCACAAACACCAGCACAAGAGTGAGTGTTGGCTTTTTGTTGCACTTTTGGACGAAGAACAATTTCTAGCAATGTGTCCAGGAATTCCACAGTTGAAACATGTCTGTCGTTTCAATGTATGGAGATTCTGAGAGCTAGCAACATTCGCTGATCTGATGGGTCTAGATGACCGAGCTTGCGTTGCCTGTGTTCCATGTGCCTTTTCTGAGTTCTTCTGTACCTGTTGATCAGAACTAGCACATGTATGTGATGCAGACGGATGATGTTTTTCGTCTTTTATACTACTCTTATCATGACCATTTTGAAAAACCGGTTTTGTTTCAGTTTAACTTCCTTTTCAGAAACATCTTGTTGTGACTGTTCATTTATTTCAACCACGTTTTCTTCTTTAACAAACTCTGATTCAGTTTTAATTTCAGAACATGTTGAAATTTCATCAACACATGTTGTAACACCTCGAAAAAACCCGTCCAATATAATAAAGGCACGTGTCATGGAAGGTGAACGTGTTATAAACCCGGATCAAGTTGAAAGATATCTGAAGGGATTAAAGGTGTCAACATGTTAAAATTATTAGCTCTGAATGACCTTTCTATTAATTCCAAACCTTAATATGTTTTTAAAAACATCTGATATAGATTCAAATCCGGTTAACTAATGTGATAAATAATTCAAATTGCAAAGAGTGGAATCCTATGTCCATTTACAACAAAACTTCATTTAAAAAGCATTCTTCAAAGTCCAAGAACATGTAAGTGCATGGCATCACATGCAAGGGCACACAAGGTCTGAATATATGGTCCACTCTGCTGGAAAATGACATGAGATTCGAACTTATGAGATTGCATGGTCAAAATCTAAAAGTTCACAAAATTTTTGTCTTCTAACCAAGTCTTAGGGACCTCAAGGAGACCACCTTACGAACCGTAAGGTGTCTGATCTGGGCGATAAAGATTAAAAAGCGGATACGGACCGTAATGCCCTTGGCTTACGCTCCGTAAGACCTGTAATTGGGCAGAAAAATGGACAGTTGCCTGTTCAGCCGGTTCCACCGCCTTAGGAGCATGGTTTTCGAAATCAGGAGCTGCACCAGCGGTTTTTCATGCATAGGGGATACTTGGATTCATCAGGGATCAATAGTAGACTAGTGTGGAATGATCTCATGCAATGTAAAACAATATATAAAGAAACCATGTTGCAACTTATGAACTTGCCATTTCAAAAACATTTCTAAACACTCTCTGGAGCTCTCTGGACTTCAAGCAACCTTCCATCAGCTCCTAATTCGTGCTAAGGACCATTGTGAGTGTTCTTAGCCTCCTTAGTTCATGTTTTATTAGCTGAATGACCAAAAGTCAAACTTATCGTAATTAAGCTTTGACTTAGTGATTAATCACTAATGATCCAGTCATTAGTCGAATTGAAAATGGCTATGAGTTGGTAATTATGTGGGTAATAAACCCTTAAAAGGGCACCCTCTGATTTCCACTCTAATTAGGTCAATTGTCGGGTCAAACTTAATTATAAAAAGTCAACAGAAAGCTATTTTGCAAATAAACACATATTTAACAATGTAGAAGCCATGAAACCTGTTTTATCACTTGTATAACTTGGTAAATAATGTAAGAACATGTCTAAGCATGTTCAACCCGACAATTTCAAGTTTAGGCTCCGTTCGGAATCGAAAGTCGCAAAAATAGACTTTTGCTTTTACTTTCAGTTCTGACCCGATTTAGCTTAGTTTGAATATTCCTTAGAGTTCCATTAGGACCAGCTTATAGGTTAGTATAACCCTCTGAGGTTATACAACTTGGTTCCTTATTTATCCGATTCATTTGCATGTTTCCGTTATATGCCTAAATGTTGACCATTATGCCCTTTTGACCTTAAAACGAGATTTCTGAAGATGTGAGAGGACAAAAACATTTGTTACTGATTTATAAACATGTCCTAAAAATTTGACATCAGTTTGAGGTCTAAATTAGGAGTTATGCTCAATATCGTAATTTGATAGTTTTTTATTAATTAAACGACATAATTAACATAAAGCCTATCTAAACCCAAATTTTTACACCAAACCTTTTACCCACTGATGTAATATAATATTTTGGGATCTTTGAAGATTTTTATTTATTTTTAAACTGATCATGGCTTAGGGTTCTTGCTTTGATTCGGTAATTGTCGGTTATACCCTTTTTGCTAATAAAGTGAGTTTTACATAACATTTTGATACCAAACTTTTTGCTACTGATTTCATATGATAAATAAAATATTTTGAACTTTATAAACTGATCAAAAACTTTGATTTCCTATTATAACATGAAAATCGCTTAAACGCGTTTTAAAAGCATAGTATGGGTTAAAACTATTTTTGGCATATAAAACTTAATACCTACTGATGTTTTAAGTAAATTTTTATATTTTGAAAGTAAGATAAAGTTTTAAACTCAGATTTCCCATTTTGACCTTAAAAGCTTATGTGAAATGACCAAAATGCCCCTACGGTGCATAGTTTGGCTATAAATGATAAATTTCACATATATGCAATACCTTACTGATATGACCTGCAAAAATAAATATTTTTACTGATCAATTAAGACCAGAACCTCAGATTTATATTTAACCTCTTTTATAATCCTTAAAATGACCAAAATACCCCTACGGGGCTTAATTTGAGTTTAAATTCGTTTTGGGCATAATGGAAGGTATCCTACTGATATCACAACATATTTAAGGCATATTAACTTAGGAAACCTTTTCATGACTAATTTAGTTACCCGTTATGCATTTATCGCGTTCGGTACGGCTTATGTAACTAATTTACATAAATTAACCTAAACGGGTCAAACCTTATCATTTTCACTTCAAAATCCAGAATGTGTTCAGTTTACCCATATTATACAAGTCTTCATACTTGTCGGGTCTAAACCACATTCTAATCCATTCTTCGCTTAATCATACTGTCACGGCCCCCGACCCGGTTTGACCCGTTTCAGGAGCCGCGGGACAGAAATACTGCGGTATTTAATTAATTGAGTTTGACAGCGGAAGTTTTCATCAGGATCTTTTAAAATATAAATATTTCCCGATTATTTTATTTCACAACGCGGGATAAAACCCGGTAATTTACAATAGTTTGATTTCACGAAGAAATCTTTTATTTTTACAAAACATGTTTCTTTATTTTTATACTGAGCCACTTCCTTGAGCTTCTAGTGCTATATGGCACTTTTCCTGATTCATAACAGATTACCTGAAACATGTTTGAAAAAGGTTTTGTCAGCGGGAAATACTGAGTGAATCATTCAAATTTTGCATAATGATGCATAGTTATAAATTACAGCATAAGAGCGATTACAATGGCTTCTATCTTATTTTTATCTGGCATTCTGTCACAATGGTGACAAGTCACAATGGTGACGATGGTCATACCACTATTTAGATCAATGAACCTAAATAGTGACGATTATCCCTGGAGGTCAATGAACCTAACAGTGATTATCCCGAGTAGGTCAATGAACCTAACTGGGAGAAATTAGTAATGTGCACAATACCCCACTAACCAGTAATTCAAGATATCCACGACTTAGTCCCTGTAATTATAACCTTGAAAATAATTTGAGGTATTGTAAAATAGTTGATAAAAAGAGAATGACTCACAAACTGTGAGAAAAGGAGAATGACTCACAAACTGTGAGAAAAGGAGAATGACTCACAAACTGTGAGAAAAGGAGAATGACTCACAAACTATGAGAAAAGGAGAATGACTCACATTGCAGATTTATACGGGCAGAGCCTAGCCTACTGATTAGCCTTTTATCCTAATTTCAATAATAAGCACACAATTCGGGGTTAGTAATCAATCCAGTATTTACGATAACTCATGAGATCAACCATCATAATGAACGACAAAGTGCAATACTTCATCCATCGAATTAACGATGATCCGTCAAATTAATGACGAACGACAAAGTATAATACTTCATCCATCGAATTAACGATGATCCGTCAAATTAATGACGAACGATAAAGTATAACCCTAATGTGGGCGGCACTTAAACATTCATTCGATATATTGATCGTCGGAAAATGAATCGTAATAGCGATTGTGCTAATACCCTGATTGCGGCGTCGATTTAGTGCCTGTGTGTGTTAATTGGAGTATTTCTACGATATCTCAGCGCACAAAGTGAATTTGAGCGTCGTTCTTTTTCCAGAAATCAAGTCCCAAGGTCCTCTATTTATAGCCAAAATTTGACCCTTACGCGGCCCGCTTTAGTTTTGGCTTATCCTCACGCGGGCCGCGTGAGACCTATTTTTTTCTATAGGGTTGCCACGTGTGGGACTAGCTCAGCTGAGTCGACGAATTTCATTAATTCAACTTGGACAGCACGTTATTTAGATAATCGTTAACTAGGGTTTACCCCCCCTGAGTTTTAGGGGCCCTGATCCTGATTCTGATTATTCTGAAAATTTTAGGGTTTGCGCAGAATCACTTGGGTGTCTCAATTAGGGTTTCCTATTGGTCAAATTAATTTAATAATTATGACTTTTGATGAGAGTCATTACATTCTCCCCATCTTAAGAAAATCTCGTCCTCGAGATTACTAGAATAATTGAGAATCCTTTTTCTTCATTTCTGATTCCAGCTCCCAAGTGTATTCAGCTCCTTTCTTTGAATCCCTTCTAATTTTGACTAAAACTAGTCGTTTATATTTGAGGAACTTGATCTTTCGATCCTTAATTTTCTCAACACATTTCAGCTTTGCGTTTATCTCTATATCTTGCAGAGGTACTACTAGTGATTCATTTGATAAATATTTCTTGAGATTGGATACATGAAATACATCATGTACTCCAACTAACTTTCTTGGTAGTTTGTAAATGATAAGCAACTAGTCCTATATATTGGATTACTGAAATGGTCCTACGTATCTTGGACTTAGCTTTCCTTTCTTACTCTTTTCTAAGGAGATACTTTCAATTACCTTTTGTCTCCAACTCGAACTTCAACAACTTTTATCTATTATCTGTATAGCTTTTCTGACGATCTCTTGTCGTCTTCATCCTTTTCTTTGTGATACTAAATATCACAGTTGTAGTCACTTAGGATTTTCATCCATCTCCTTGGTTTCATGTTTAATTCTTTTTGCCCAAAAATATATATCTTAAATTCTTATAATCCGTATAGATAGTATCCTTACTTTCATACAGATAATGTCTCCAAATCTTAAGGCAAAAATTATGGTTCTTAATTCTAACTCATGAGTGGTATAGTTCCTTTGTTCTTTTTCAATTATCTTGATGCATACGCAATTACCTTTTTGCGTTGCATTAACACTTATTCAAATCTCAACTTTGAAGCATTACCTTATACTTCAAAATCTTTAATTCATAAGGCTAATATCTAAGTATTTGGTTAATTTCTGCTTTAAGATCCTCATTCAAACTTAGCTATTTTACAGGTTAACTTAGTTAATGGTATAACTATCTTAGAAAAATCCTTAATAAATCATCTGTAGTATCCGACTAAACTTCTAATTTCCATTGCGGATTAGGGAACCTTTCATTTTGATAATATCTTATCAGGAGTTACGTGAATACCTTCGGGATTCACCATATGACCTAAAATTGCACTTCTAGCAGCCAAAATTCATTCTTCGAAAATTTGGCGTACATCTTTTTCTTTTCTTAACAAAGTTAAGAGTACATGCAAGTGCTGAAAATGTTCTTCCTGATTTTTGAAATAAATAAGTATATCGTCGTTGAAGACAATTACCAATTTATCCAAATATGGTTTACAGATCCTATTTATCATGTCCATGAATGCTACAGGTGCATTCTTTAATTTTGAAGGGCATGACTGTAAACTAATAATGACCATACCTAGTTCTGAAAACAGTCTTAAGTACATCTTCCTCTGATACTTTTAATTGATAATATCCGGAACATAAGTTGATCTTAGCAAACTATCTATCTTCCTGGAATTGATCGAATAGATCATTAATTCTAAGTAATGGGTATCGATTCTTAATTGTAACTTTATTCAATTCTTTATAGTCAATACACATTCTTATGGAATCATCCTCTTTCTTAACAACCAATATTGTGCTAACCGATAAGGTTCCTTGGCTTATCGGTAAAATTCCTGGAATTGGATGAATCCTAAATTTTATTTCCCTATCTGATGGTAATCCAGGTAAATCTTCTGGAAATACATCGGGGTATTCTGAAATTATAGAAATTTCTTTATCTTTAGTATTAATGATTACTGAAATCATATATACCATTCCTTGCTTTCGTTCCTAACTAACAACTTTCATTAGATATGAACTTTATGGGTTTACATGGATTATCTCCTGTAATCATTATTACTTCTCTAGTGGTTGCCTGAATTTCTATGGAATTCTTATCATAGATAATTCAAGCATACTTAATCAAGTCATTCCTAACATATCATCGAATTCAACCAATATGGTTGTATAAAGTTTATGACTTAAAAGTTCTATTTCTACGTTTTGCAGAACCTTATTTACTTTAACTAAATTCCCATCTGCCATTTCTACTGTAGAAATTTATCTAATGCTTGTTAACGGTAAGTTAAAAGTTTGGCAGAGTAAAGTATTTATAAAACTTTGGTTTGCACCAGAGTCAAATAATACTATTGTGTAAACGTTGTAAGCTAAGAACATACCGGCTATCACATCTGGAATCATCTCTGCTTCTTGAGTAGTCAGCTGAAAGGCTCTCGCATTCCTTTTTGCTCCTTCTGCTGGTTTGGCTTGATTGTCAAATGGTTTATTTAGTTTTGGACAATTTGGCCTAAGATGTCCAGTTTCTCCACAGTTGTAGCAAACTGAAAATTTCTTCTTCCTGCAGTCTTCCTCTTGATGTCCTGGAATTTTGCAAAAATTGCAATATCCTTTGCATCTTCCAAAATGCTTCCTTTTGCAGAAATTGCAAAATGGACTATTAGAAGATTGCCCATTTCCTCCTTTCTTGAAATTGTTATGGTTACCCGAACGGAATTCTTGGGTAATCTTTTGGGCTACTTCCTTCCTTCTATTTTCTTCTCTTGTCCGTACTAGTTCATCAGTCAGAGTATTGGCTAATTCTACTGCATCATCAATCGTACGAGGTTTCGCAGCTTTGACAATATTACGGATTTCGGAAATCAATCCCCAAATATAACGAGAAATAAGTATCGGTTCTGGCGAAGCCAGGGTTGGTACCACTCGAGCATATTCAAAGAATGTCGTAGTATAACCTCGACAATCTACATCCACCATCCGATGGGTTAGAAACTTATTTGCCATTTGATCTTTTTCATATTCAGGACAAAATTTTCTTTCTACAAGACTCTTAAATTCTTCCCATTTCATGGTATAAGCCCTATTTCTTCCTTTAGCTTGTAACACCGTATTCCACCATTCTAACGCCACTTCTTTGAAAAGATTTGATGCATACATGACCTGATCATCCTGAGCACATTTACTTATGGCAATTACTGCCTCGGTTTTCTCTAACCAACGCAGTGCCGCAGTCGCTCCTTCATTGCCTGCAAACTCAGTGGGTTTACAAGCAAGAAATTCTTTATAAGTGCAACCAGGTGTTGCAACTTTCCTTTTCTTAGGGAGCGGAGCTTGCCGTGGTTCATTATTATGATTAACATGATTACCGCCTCCATTTATGCTATTACTGAAGTTATCTTCAGAAATACGTTTACTAGGAACAACTTGTTGCGGTTCGATTGGATTTTTAACAGCAGCAATGATTGCTGGAATAGCATCGGCTATCCCTTGAGCAACTATTCCTGGAATAGCGTTGGCTATCCCTTGAGCAATGATATTTTCTATATCTTGCCTAGTCACATATTGGTCCCCCGGTTGTTGCTCAGATTGATTATCCTCATTAACTGGTTCATTATTAGCGTTTTCCATCTGATATCTAATTTATAGATAAATAATTAGTATAAAGGAAATAATCCAATGTTACAATTAATTGCACATAATCATGTAAACGAATATACAAACAAAATTGTAACTTTCTAAAATTTCCTTATATCATGCTTTTATATACAACCGTTTTATTTATTTTACACATACTGATTTTACTATTACTATTACACAACCACAGTTTCAGAATCTCCTATCCTTTGTCAGGTGGTATTCTAGTAACGGCGTTCCTTCTCATCGTATTTCCAAGAGATCTGTCCCAAAATTTCTTGGATCCTATTCCCAGCATCCATATTCTCGTTACTCATTGATGAATTTAGTAAAGCTTCTGGATTGATCTTAGGAAAAAGCCTATAGGGATGGTTTTGTAACAGTATTTCATTATCCAACCATTCGTCTATATTCCAATGATTAGAAGAGTTTGGAATAAATGGTTCTAAGTTTATAAAATTATTTTCATTAACAGGCTTAATAGTATCATCGGTTGCCATTATAAAATCTAGTTCTTCTTGAGATGGTAACTCTTCAATTTGCCTGGAACTTTCCCCAATTTCCATTTTCTTAGACTTAGGTTTCTCGAGAGGTAAAGCGTTGAATTCTATAGGTTCTTCTATGTCTGGTATATACTTATTGAAATCTCTGGAAACTTCTATTCTTACTGGATAGAGATTTAAATTCTGAAGGGCTTCCAACAGATCACTCATGCTATTTAACAAAATACACATAATTACTAAGTCATAACAAAATTTTATAGAACAACTTTGTTAAATAGTATTTCATACTACCAAAACAACTAAAAATTAAAACATACTAGGTTTTATTTGTAATTTATTTATAAATTTTCTTGACTGTAGATAATAAAAATACTAAACTTTAAATCAGAATATTTAAAGATTTATATTTACTATTACAGTAGTTAACATATAAAAATCTATATACTAAATAAGTATGATGACTTAATTTATATATATTAACTAGTCATTATCATGGTGGATATTGGTTAGTGCTGCCTTGTTTAAGCATAGGTGATCAGTCCATGCCTAATTAAGGCTAGGCTATCCAATATCTGCCTTTGATAATAACCCTACTATTTAAAATAATCTTAATACTACTATTATTAATATATTATTATTAATAATAAAATTATTAATAATAAATAACTAAACAATAATTTTAAATAAGAGTATACCTTAAACATAAAAATATAATTTCTTTACCGCAATATAGTAATACTATATTTATAAATTAGGTAATTCCATATATAATCAAGTAAATTTATATATAATGTTTTTCGATTAACTATGATAGAGCAATAAATATTACAATATTGTTAACATATAAAAATCTGCCCATACTATTCAAAATTAGTCAGATAATAAACATATAATCACCAAATAGCAATTAATAAAAAAATTATTAAGTATTTTCTAAACACTTAATTGGCTTAAATCAGTGGCTCGATAAGTGGCTCTGATACCACCTTTTTCTGTCACGGCCCCCGACCCGGTTTGACCCGTTTCAGGAGCCGCGGGACAGAAATACTGCGGTATTTAATTAATTGAGTTTGACAGCGGAAGTTTTCATCAGGATCTTTTAAAATATAAATATTTCCCGATTATTTTATTTCACAACGCGGGATAAAACCCGGTAATTTACAATAGTTTGATTTCACGAAGAAATCTTTTATTTTTACAAAACATGTTTCTTTATTTTTATACTGAGCCACTTCCTTGAGCTTCTAGTGCTATATGGCACTTTTCCTGATTCATAACAGATTACCTGAAACATGTTTGAAAAAGGTTTTGTCAGCGGGAAATACTGAGTGAATCATTCAAATTTTGCATAATGATGCATAGTTATAAATTACAGCATAAGAGCGATTACAATGGCTTCTATCTTATTTCTATCTGGCATTCTGTCACAATGGTGACAAGTCACAATGGTGACGATGGTCATACCACTATTTAGATCAATGAACCTAAATAGTGACGATTATCCCTGGAGGTCAATGAACCTAACAGTGATTATCCCGAGTAGGTCAATGAACCTAACTGGGAGAAATTAGTAATGTGCACAATACCCCACTAACCAGTAATTCAAGATATCCACGACTTAGTCCCTGTAATTATAACCTTGAAAATAATTTGAGGTATTGTAAAATAGTTGATAAAAAGAGAATGACTCACAAACTGTGAGAAAAGGAGAATGACTCACAAACTGTGAGAAAAGGAGAATGACTCACAAACTGTGAGAAAAGGAGAATGACTCACATTGCAGATTTATACGGGCAGAGCCTAGCCTACTGATTAGCCTTTTATCCTAATTTCAATAATAAGCACACAATTCGGGGTTAGTAATCAATCCAGTATTTACGATAACTCATGAGATCAACCATCATAATGAACGACAAAGTGCAATACTTCATCCATCGAATTAACGATGATCCGTCAAATTAATGACGAACGACAAAGTATAATACTTCATCCATCGAATTAACGATGATCCGTCAAATTAATGATGAACGATAAAGTATAACCCTAATGTGGGCGGCACTTAAACATTCATTCGATATATTGATCGTCGGAAAATGAATCGTAATAGCGATTGTGCTAATACCCTGATTGCGGCGTCGATTTAGTGCCTGTGTGTGTTAATTGGAGTATTTCTACGATATCTCAGCGCACAAAGTGAATTTGAGCGTCGTTCTTTTTCCAGAAATCAAGTCCCAAGGTCCTCTATTTATAGCCAAAATTTGACCCTTACGCGGCCCGCTTTAGTTTTGGCTTATCCTCACGCGGGCCGCGTGAGACCTATTTTTTTCTATAGGGTTGCCACGTGTGGGACTAGCTCAGCTGAGTCGACGAATTTCATTAATTCAACTTGGACAGCACGTTATTTAGATAATCGTTAACTAGGGTTTACCCCCCCTGAGTTTTAGGGGCCCTAATCCTGATTCTGATTATTCTGAAAATTTTAGGGTTTGCGCAGAATCACTTGGGTGTCTCAATTAGGGTTTCCTATTGGTCAAATTAATTTAATAATTATGACTTTTGATGAGAGTCATTACACATACGTTTTGAACCATATACCTTTCTTTAAAACTAACCGGTCTAAGTTTAAACTTAAGTAAGACCCGTTAGGAATCTAATAGGTTATTAAAACCTTCGTTCTAGATTTAGGAGCCCAGTAAAAGATATTTGCACTTGCTGATTTGTACGTCTGGGATAAATTTGTACAATTTGCTCAGGTAAATACTTTTAACTTATTTTCCCTTATACGGGTTAGGGTACGGTATATAAAATACCGCTTGGTCGGATATTGAATTTTTAATCGTATGAAGGTTAAATTATTGAGATAACCCGTTTAATCTGTTTTGTTTATTCTAAGCCTTTGGGGGGTTAATGACCATGTCCTGGATATCCTCGGCTCATTCATTGAAATGGCCACGACTTAAGCACGAGGTGTAGGCATACACCTGCCGGTGCGTATATAAAAAGATATAACCGCCTGTTCAAGAATAACTCACCACGGGATTATATCATGTGGTGTGTCTATTAATCTTTAACCCGGTTTTCAGCCCGGGCTACTGAACGTATAATAAACATGTAATTCTTTAACAAGTTTATTTTTAAATAATTATCCGAAGTTATAAAAGATTATTTTGTGCCTGGTGCATTCAAATCAATTTTCTTAAACATTTTCAAAATGAGTCTGTTAATTGTATTACCAGTGTAAACTGACGTATTTTCCAAAAAGGCTAAGTGAAGGTACTAGACGGAATAGGCTGGCTACTCCTAGCATCAATAAAGAGACTTGCAAGCTTAGATGTTTACAAATCTGTTGAACAATGTTTCTTTTTTAATTTTGATCCGCCTGTGGATCCCTTACAACCATTTTTGTAATAATTGATATTACTCTCATTCGGGTTGTAATGTTTTTATCTTTCGACTTCCGCTGTGTATTAAACTGTGATAATTTGTCTATGATGATATCAACTACGTCATGATACTCCCCACCGGGCCCACCGGTTATACGTGGAAATATCGGGGTGTGACAGGTTGGCATCAGAGCCAACGTTGAGTGAATTAAACATTAGCCTTTTGTGTTTGATCTCAATTACACAGTTTGTACATTTCTCGACTTCCGAGTCTAGACAAAGAACTTAGGACTAATCCAAATTATTTTAATTTTGTCCTTTATTTTTCCTTTGTTGTCCTTTTGTTTGTTTTGTCAGGTCTAACAAAATTCCACCAAGGTTTCGAAGAGGAGGACGAGGCAAAGGGCCATTCAACGCCCCAACGATCACGAGGTCGGACCTTCCCACCGGCGAACACCGTCTGTTACAATGAGCACCAGTCCTCAAGAAGACTGGAGGACCTATTTGGATCCCGTGAGGCGATCTGTCTCGCTAAGTTCATCACCCTCTTACCATCATTCCTTTGGGCCGCAATCGGAGAATGAGCCCGAAGATTCACACCACTCCTTCTTGCTGTTACGGTGGTCAACCTCACATCGGGCCTTCCAGGACCCGACCCCATACTTCCAGAGTCGATTCAACCCGGTAAATCAGGTTGAAGAACCAATGGGTCATAACCCATTGGGCCCTGAAGACCATTTCCCTGAAGCTCAGGGTATGGATATGGATGATGACCCAGATCCTGCCGAACCACCATCTGGGACACCTACTCTCCCCATCGAAATTTCGCATGGGTCGACTTTCCATGGATCACCTTATCGTGGTCCAGACAGTTATGAGGCAAGGTTTGCCCAATATCACTGGGTGTTTACTCCCAGTTACAACCCATCGCAGCAGCAGCAACATCAGTATCCCTCTGAGGATTCACGTTTTGTAGCGGTCACAACGCCACCACCACCACCACCACTGCAGCAACCGCCTCCGGAGCCACCGAGGCAAAGAAGATCAGGAGCACGGATGTCCATGCGAGGAGGGTTCTTCCATTTCAGCACCCCTCAACATTCAAGTTACAGTCATTACCCGCCACTACATGAAGACCCACAGATGGGTGGGCCTTCAAACCCTGTTTCCGAGGTGGACTCTACGCCAATCGCACCGCCACCAGTGGGTTATGATAACCCGATTCCTTCATACGCCAGTGCAGCGGCGTATAACCCTTTTGAGCAGCCAGCCCATACTAACTACAACTACGCCGAAGTTGACCCATACCTTGTAGCGGCAAACTACAATGCTCTTCATCCCGAGGGGCCCTATGGAATCCCATATCAGACTGGGTACCCGCCCTATGGGTACCAATACCCGCCACCTCCTCAACCTCCGCAGCATCAGCAGCCGCCGCAGCCGCCACTGATACCGCCGCCGCAGCAACAGGAGATTCTTCAAAGGTTGAGTCAGGTGGAACGGGAGGTTCAAGAAGAGCGTAGGAACCACCGAGGATTTCTCAAGGGTCTGACGAATCTAATCAAGGGAAAGAAGAAAAGGGATTTTTGAAGATTCCTTATTTATTTATTCATTTGTATTGTAAATTCCTTGTTTCAATCAAGTCCCTGCGTGGACATCTATTCATGTATTCAGTCCCTGCGAGGACTTGTATTTCCAGTTTAGCCCCTGCGTGGGCAAGTTATTTCTGTTAAAGTCCCGTTTAGGGCATTTATGTACTCTTTTTATTTAATTATGGAATGTTTTAAATTTAAAATTTCATTTTATCATTATATGAATAAATATAAAATATGAAATAAATCAAAAATATCATTCCTTTTAAATGATCTGCCTTTAAATATTAAATAAGAATCTTAAAAGGTATAACCTATCCTGCATGTCATTATAGACCTGGTCATGATGGTAAAACCTGTTTAAAATGATTCAAATCCTTGTTAACATCTGAAAACATATTAACACTCCTGGCAGATGTGATTCGTTAAAAAAAATCACACATATCATCCTTATATTCGATTCTTCCAGATCCCTTAATTAGCCTAATGATCTATAAATCATTGGTTCAGATCATCATTTAAGATGATCATATATGAGACATCCATTAGTGATGTAGTGCCTACGGGCCGTAATAATGATCAAATAAGACAAAAGACAGTTGTAGTCTACGACTCCCTGTCAACAAAAGGTAATGGACTATGATTCAAGCCTTAATGCCTCGATCCTATAAGATCATGGCTTTTAATTTAAATTGTCCATGTGACTTGGCCTTTTTGTGCCATTATAATATATTAATAAATCATGACTGAGGATAATTATAATCCTGAATGAAAATACTTAATAAATTAACCAATATGGCTTATGATACCATGGTTAATAAAATTTATCAAGAAGACAATTCTGTTACGGAATTTTGAATAAATATTGTCAATATTTTATGTAGCAATCAAGCTACATGGCTGGGTCAGACGAAGTCAACAGTCACCCGAGGGAGAATCATGACACTTCCAAAGTTAATGTGGCGGGCGCGGAATTACAGACATTAATAGATAATGCCGTTACTCGAGCTCTTGACAGACAATTTAATGAATCGAGTGGAACTCGTGTTAGAACTTAGCCTGTACCACATTCAAAACCACCCTCCAAGACTCATACAGCTCGCAAGACAGATTCTCATCACTCATCGAATCAGAGGAGTGTTCCATCTAAGAAAGTAGTGCTCAATCAAGAGCCACGTGTTAAGGGCTGTTCTTATAAGTATTTTGTCTCCTGCAAGCCAAGAGACTTTACAGGGGAAAAGGGAGCCGTCGATTGTGTGACCTAGCTCGATGAGATGGATACAGTGGTTGACATTAGTGGTTGTGTAGAGCAGGACGTTGTAAAGTTTGTGTCACAATCGTTTAAGGGAGATGCTCTAGCTTGGTAGAGGTCACTGATTCAAGCTACAAGAAAGATCCACTTATATAGCATGTCTTGGGAGCAGTTTGTTGCTCTAATCAAAGAAAATTTATGCCCGCAACATGAAGTTGAGAAGATTGAGACTGGTTTCTTAACTTTAGTTACGAAGAATTTAGACTGTCAGGCTTATCTCACGAGCTTCAACACTATGTCACGTTTGGTTCCATACTTGGTTACACCAGAACCAAAACATATAGCTTGATTCATCAGAGGTTTAGCTCCGGAGATTAAGGCGAGTGTGAAGGCATCAAGACCTACTACCTTTAGGTCAGTGGCTGATTTATCATTGTCTCTTACCCTCGACGCGGTCAGGCATAGATCGCTTAGGAATTCGGATGAGGGAAAGAGGAAGCGTGAGGATGAGGACTCACGACTTTCCGATAAGAAGCACAAAAGGAACTCTAATCACAAGAAGAGTTCCGGGTTTAGAAAGGATGATCAACAGTCGGGTGAAAAGCCCAAGTGTAAGATTTGCAAGAAACCTCATCTGGGAAAATGCAGATACAAGTCGAAAACCCAATCGAAGCCCAGGGCTTGTGGGATTTGTAAGTCGAGTGAGCATAAGACGTTAGACTGCAAGAAGATAAAGGAAGTGACGTGCTATAACTGTAACGAGAAGGGGCACATCAAGTCCAACTGCCCAAAGTATGCCAAGAAACCCGAAGAAGGCAAAAAGACCAATGCTAGGGTCTTTCAAATGAATGCACGGGAAGCAGTTCAGGATGACAACATGATAACAGGTACCTTCCTTATAAATGATGTTTATGCAAGGGTTTTGTTTGATTCGGGTGTGGATAAGTCGTTTGTGGATGATAAATTTTGTAAGTTATTAAATCTGCCCGTTAGAACCTTGAGTATAAAATATGAAGTAGAATTGGCTGATGGTACCATAGAAACTGCTTCAACCATGTTAGATGGATGTTTCATATCCATTAGGAACCACTCTTTTCCATTGCCTTTGCTTCCTTTGAAATTAGCTGGATTCGACATAGTAATTAGGCATGGAGTGGTTATCTCATAACCAAGCTCAGATCATTTGTGATAAGAAGCAAGTGGTTATTAAAACACCGTATGGTGAGCCGTTGACAATTCAGGGAGACACTCAATACGGGTTACCTAAGCAAGTGTCTATGCTTAAGGCATCAAGGTGTATGAAGAAAGGTTGTGTCATCTATATGGCACAAGTGACTATTGATGAACCAAAGCCCAAGATCAAAGACATTCCTATCATTTTTGAATATCCAGACGTATTTCCTGAAGAACTACCCGGTTTACCACCAGATAGGCAAGTGGAGTTTAGAATTGACATTATACTTGGAGCAGCACCTGTTGCAAGAGCACCTTACCGATTGGCCCCAACTGAGATGAAAGAGTTGAGAACTCAGTTGGATGATTTGTTGGCAAAAGGATTTATTAGGCCTAGCTCATCTCCTTGGGGAGCACCGATCCTGTTTGTAAAGAAAAAGGATGGATCAATGCGTTTACGCATTGATTATCGAGAGCTGAACAAGGTTACAACCAAGAATAGATATCCATTGCCCAAGATCGACGACCTATTCAATCAGCTTCAAGGAGCCAGTTACTTCTCCAAGATCGACTTGAGATCAGGATATCATCAGCTGAAGGTTAGAGATGAAGATGCGAACAAGACTGCATTCAGAACTCGCTATGGTCACTACGAGTTCTTAGTGATGCCGTTCGGACTCACTAATGCACTAGCAGCGTTCATGGATCTCATGAATCGCGTTTGCAAACCCTACTTGGACAAGTTTATTATTGTCTTCATTGATGACATCCTTATTTATTTAAAGAACCAGGCTGATCATGAGAAGCATCTTCGTCGTATTCTTAAACTTCTTCAACAAGAAAAGCTCTACACCAAGTTTTCAAAGTGTGAATTTTGGCTTCGTGAAGTCCAATTCCTTGGACATGTGGTTAGTCAGCGTGGTATCCAGGTGGATCCTGCTAAGATTGAAGCTATCATGAATTGGCAAGAGCCGAAGACGCCCACAGAGATTCGCAACTTCTTGGGTCTGGCAGGATATTACAGGCGTTTTATTGAAAATTTCTCAAGAATTGCAGCACCCCTAACTTCATTGACTAGGAAGAATATAAAGTTTGATTGGGGTCCTAAGCAGCAAGAATCCTTTGATATACTTAAGCAGAAACTAAGCAATGCACCTGTGTTGACATTGCCTAAGGGAATAGAAGAGTTTGTGGTATACTGCGACGCATCACACACAGGTATGGGATGTGTGCTAATGCAGAAAGGAAAAGTCATTGCATATGCTTCCCGACAATTAGAGGTGCACGAAAAGAATTACACCACTCACGACTTGGAGTTGGGTGCCGTTGTGTTTGCACTAAAACTATGGAGGCATTATTTATATGGTACCAAGTATGTGATCTATTCTGATCATAAGAGCCTTCAACATCTGTTTAATCAGAAAGATCTGAACATGAGACAGCGTCGATGGTTGGAGACACTGAATGATTTTGATTGTGAAATCCGATACCATCCAGGTAAGGCGAATGTGGTAGCCGATGCTTTGGGCAGAAAGGAAAGGGTTAAGCCCATAAGAATCAATGCCAAAAGCATTGAATTGAAAAACAGCTTAAATGAAAGATTGCTAGCTGCTCAGAAGGAAGCTGTATTAGAAGCTAACTATCCAAATGAAAAGTTGGGTGTAACTGCTGAACAGTTATCATATGGCAAGGATGAAATCCTAAGATTGAATGGACGAATATGGGTTCCAATTTATGGAGGACTTAGGGATGTGATTCTTCAAGAAGCTCATAACTCCAAATATTTTGTTCATCCTGGCTGTGATAAGATGTACCAGGATTTGAAGGCAAATTATTAGTGGATAGGCTTGAAGAAGTCTATAGCCACTTATGTGGCCAAATGTATGACATGTGCTCAAGTTAAAGCCGAACACCAGAAGCCGTCAGGTTTGCTGCAACAGCCTGAACTTCCCACCTGGAAGTGGGAAATGGTAACTATGGATTTCATCACAAAGTTACCAAAGACAAAGCGAGGAAATGATACTATCTGGGTTATAGTTGACAGGTTGACCAAGTCAGCCCACTTCCTACCTATTAAGGAAACACACAGCTCAGATAAGCTAGCTTAGCTGTACGTGGACGAGATTGTATCTCTCCATGGAGTGCCAGTGTCTATCATCTCTGATAGGGATACAAGGTATACATCGCATTTTTGGAAAAGCTTTCAGCAATCCCTAGGCACTCGATTAAACTTCAGCACTGCATATCATCCTCAGACGGATGGTCAGAGTGAGCGTACAATTCAAACATTGGAAGATATGCTAAGGGCTTGTGTTATTGACATAGGTGGAAATTGGGATGATCATCTTCCATTGATTGAATTTTCATATAATAATAGCTATCATTCCAGTATACAAGCTGCACCTTTTGAAGCGTTGTATGGAAGAAAGTGCAAGACGCCCGTTTGTTGGGCAGAAGTTGGAGATGTCCAACTAACAGGACCTGATATAGTCCTGGAGACAACTGATAAGATTGTACAGATACGTGACCATCTCAAAGCTGCCAGGGATAGGCAAAAGAGCTACGCAGATAAAAGGCGTAAACCTCTAAAATTTAAGGTAGGTGACAAAGTTCTACTTAAGGTATCACCCTGGAAAGGGGTAATGCGATTTGGCAAGAAAGGCAAGTTAAGCCCAAGATACATAGGACCATTCGAGATCATCGAATGTGTCGGAACTGTGGCTTACAAGTTAAACCTGCCTGAAGAGCTCAGTGGAATTCATAATGTGTTTCACATCTGCAATCTAAAGAAGTGTCTAGCTGATGAATCACTAGTCATGCCACATACGGATGTGCACATAGATGAAAGCTTAAAGTTTGTTGAAAAACCTTTGTCGATTGAGGACCGACAGGTTAAGAAGCTACGAAAGAAGCATGTACCGATTGTAAAGGTTAAATGGGATGCCCAGAGAGGTCCCGAATACACGTGGGAGGTTGAGTCCACAATGAAACAGAAGTACCCTCATTTATTTCAGTAAATCTCGAGGTCGAGATTTATTTTAAGGGGGTGAGGATGTAACACCTCGGAAAAACCCATCCAATATAACAAAGACACGTGTCATGGAAGGTGAATGTGTTATAAACCCGGATCAAGTTGAAAGATATCTAAAGGGATTAAAGGTGTCAACATGTTAAAATTATTACCTCTGAATGACCTTTCTATTAATTCCAAACCTTAATATGTTTTTATAAACATCTGATATAGATTCAAATCCAGTTAACTAATGTGATAAATAATTCAAATTGCAAAGAGTGGAATCCTATGTCCATTTATGACAAAACTTCATTTAAAAAGCATTCTTCAAAGTCCAAGAACATGTAAGTGCATGGCATCACATGCAAGGGCACACAAGGTCTGAATATATGGTCCACTCTGCTAGAAAATGACATGAGATTCGAACTTATGAGATTGCATGGTCAAAATCTAAAAGTTCACAAAATTTTTGTCTTCTGACCAAGTCTTACGGACTCCAAAGAGACCACCTTACGGACTGTAAGGTGGCTGATCTGGGCGATAAAGATTAAAAAGAAGATACGGACCGTAAGGCCCTTGGCTTACGGTCCGTAAGACCTGTAACTGGGCAGAAAAATGGACAGTTGCCTGTTCAGCCGGTTCCACCGCCTTAGGAGCATGGTTTTTGAAATCAGGAGCTGCACCAGTGGTTTTTCATGCATAGGGGACACTTGGATTCATCAGGGATCAATAGTAGACTAGTGTGGAATGATCTCATGCAATGTAAAACACTATATAAAGAAACCATGTTGCAACTCATGAACTTTCCATTTCAAAAACATTTCTAAACACTCTCTGGAGCTCTCTGGACTTCAAGTAACCTTCCATCAGTTCCTAATTCATGCTAAGGACCATTGTGAGTGGTTTTAGCCTCCTTAGTTCATGTTTTATTAGCTTAATGACCAAAAGTCAAACTTATCGTAATTAAGCTTTGACTTAGTGATTAATCACTAATGGTCCAGTCATTAGTCGAATTGAAATTGGCTATGAGTTGATAATTATGTGGGTAAGAAACCATTAAAAGGGCACCCTCTGATTTCCACTCTAATTAGGTCAATTGTCGGGTCAAACTTAATTATAAAAAGTCAACAGAAAGCTATTTTGCAAATAAACACATAATTAACAATGTAGAAGCCATGAAACCTGTTTTATCACTTGTATAACTTGGTAATTAATGTAATAACATGTCTAAGCATGTTCAACCCGACAATTTCAAGTTTAGGCTCGGTTCGGAACCGAAAGTCGCAAAAATAGACTTTTGCTTTGACTTTCAGTTCTGACCGATTTAGTTTAGTTTGAATATGCCTTAGAGTTCTATTAGGACCAGGTTATAGGTTAGTATAACCCTCTGAGGTTATACAACTTGGTTCCTTATTTATCCGATTCATTTGCAGGTTTCCGTTATATGCCTAAATGTTGACCATTATGCCCTTTTGACCTTAAAACGAGATTTCTGAAAATGTGAGAGGACAAAAACCTTTGTTACTGATTTATAAACATGTCCTAAAACTTTGACATTAGTTTGGGGTCTAATTAGGAGTTATGCTCAATATCGTAATTTGAAAGCTTTTTATTAATTAAACGACATAATTAACATAAAGCCTATCTAAACCCAAATTTTTACACCAAACCTTTTACCCACTGATGTAATATAATATTTTGGGATTTTTGAAGATTTTTGAAGATTTTTATTTATTTTTAAACTGATCATGGCATAGGGTTCTTGCTTTGATTCGGTAATTGTCGGTTATACCCTTTTTGCTAATAAAGTGAGTTTTACCTAACAATTTGTTACCAAAATTTTTGCTACCAATTTCATATGATAAATAAAATATTTTGAACTTAATAAACAGATCAAAAACTTAGACTTCCTATCATAGCATGAAAATCGCTTAAAACCGACTTTTACGCGTTTTAAACGCATAGTATGGGTTAAAACTATTTTTGGCATATAAAACTTAATACCTACTGATTTTTTAAGTAAATTTTTATATTTTGACAGTAAGATAAAGTTTTAAACTCAGATTTTCCATTTTGACCTTTAAAGCTTATGTGAAAGGACCAAAATGCCCCTACGGTGCATAGTTTGGTTATAAATGATAAATTTCACGTATATGCAATACCTTACTGATATGACCTGCAAAAATAAATATTTTTACTGATCAATTAAGATCAGAACCTCAGATTTATATTTAACCTCTTTTATAATCCTAAAATGACCAAAATACCCCTACGGGCTTAATTTGAGTTTAAATTCGTTTTGGGCATAATGGAAGGTATCCTACTGATATCACAACATATTTAAGGCATATTAACTTAGGAAACATGTTCATGACTCATTTGGTTACCTGTTATGCATTTATCGCGTTCGGTACGGTTTATGTAACTAGTTTGCATAAATTAACCGAAACGGGTCAAACCTTATCATTTTCACTTCAAAATCCAGAATGTGTTTAGTTTACCCATATTATACAAGTCTTCATACTTGTCGGGTCTAAACCACATTCTAATCCGGTCTTCGCTTAATCATGCGTTATACACCTTTTTTTAAAACTAACCAGTCTAAGTTTAAACTTAAGTAAGACCCGTTAGGAATCTAATAGGTTATTAAAACCTTCGTTCCAGATTTAGGAGCCCAGTAAAAGATAGTTGCACTTGCTGATTTGTACGTCTGGCATAAATATGTACTATTTGCTCAGGTAAATACTTTAACTTATTTTCCCTTATACGGGCTTGGGGTACGGTATATAAAATACCGCTTGGTCGGGTATTAAACTTTTAATCGTATGAAGGTTAAATTATTGAGATAACCCGTTTAATCTGTTTTGTTTATTCTAAGCCTTTGGGGGGTTAATGACCATGTCCTGGATATTCTCGGCTCATTCATTGAAATGGCCACGACTTAAGCACGGGGTGTAGGCATACACCTGCCGGTGCGTATATAAAAAGATATAACCACATGTTCGAGAATAACTCGCCGTGGGATTATATCATGTGGTGTGTCTATTAATCTTTAACCCGGTTTTCAGCCCGGGCTACTGAACGTATAATAAACATGTAATTCTTTAACAAGTTTATTTTTAAATAATTATCCCAAGTTATAAAAGATTATTTTGTGCCTTGTGCGTTCAAATCAATTTTCTTAAACATTTTCAAAATGAGTCGGTTAATTGTATTTACCAGTGTAAACTGACGTATTTTCCAAAAAGGCCAAGTGCAGGTACTAGACGGAATAGGCTGGCTACTCCTAGCATCAATAAAAAGTCTTGCAAGCTTAGAAGTTTACAAATCTGTTGAACAATGTTTCTTTTTTAACTTTGATCCGCCTGTGGATCCCTTACAACCGTTTTTGTAATAATTGATATTACTCTCATTCGGTTTGTAATGTTTTTATCTTTCGACTTCCGCTGTGTATTAAACTGTGATATATGTCTATGATGATATCAACTACGTCACGATACTCCCCACCGGGCCCACCGGTTATACGTGGAAATATCGGGGTGTGACACATGTTTCATCAACACACGTATCATGTGAATCTACTTGAGGTTTACTTTCAGCCACGGTTTCCAATGGGGTCCCACTAGATTCAACATTAGGGACGTCCACTAAGACCGATTCAGAAGAAGAATCAGGACATTCTTGATTTTCTTGAGAAGAAGTTTCATTGGCTTCACTGAATGTATCCTGAGGGACCTCACCTGTCACACTAACATCGACTGTAGAGTTAGAAATATCACAATCACAAGCATTAACTGAAAAACATTCATCATCAGACTTATTGTTCAAAGGTTCAACTCAAGCATCAACAGTTTTGCCCAAAACATCAGGCCCATTAGACGACACATAAGCACAAAACGAACGAAGCAAATTTTGTCCAAACACATAACTAGAATCAGTTTCATCAAAATAAGTTTTAGAAAAATCAGAATCTAAAACTTGTTCTCCCCCAAGAATATCTTCACAATTTGAGTCAACTACTTTATCTGCACATGTAGACGAGCTGTTAGGATCAAACATGCCTTTAGAAACAAAGTTCGTTGTAGGGGTTGGTCGTTTATTTTCAGCAGATTTGCTATTGATTGATGATTTGCCGGTTTTAGGACCATAGGTCATCTTTCTTTCATTCATTAGTTCCTCTTCAGTAACAGGTAAATGTGTGTAATTATCATTATAAGGAGGAGGAACTTGATTGAATCCCAACCCACACCCCTTCTTTCTTTTGTATGCGAGTTGCAGATCGTGGAGATCCTTGACCAACTTACTGGAAGACTCATATTTCTTAATGTTTATTTGATTAATATTATATTTTTCTCTAATATCTTCCAGTTCTTTGGTTAGAATGCAAACCTTTTCTTTTACCTCCAAGTAGTGGCTGTTTTTACACTTAGATCATCTTTGAGTTTACTGATGTCTTTACGCTGAGCTTCAATTTTCTCTTTAAAAAGTCTTTCATTTTTAGCTAAAGTAAAATTTTTATTTTTTTATATCTTGATAATCTTGTATTAGCTCAGCGTTGTGTATTCGATAAGCCTCTACCCTTTCCCTACATTCAGGAGTGCAAAAGACAAAAAGTACCTCTTCTTTAGTGAGGCCATGAACTGGTGCTGAAAGAATTTGAGTCACAAGTGCCAAATTTTCAGCTGGAACCTCCTCCTCAGGTGCCAAACTCTTATCTTCAGGAGCTGAAGTCATGAAAGCAATGTTATCTGAGGCAGCCTGATTTTCTAGAGCGGAGATGTTCAAACGTTGAGTTTCTGCATTCCAATCAAAAGTAGCATTTGGTTAAACTACCAGGGCTGAACTTTGAGTACTCCCTCCAGCAGCTGTTGAAGAGTCAGTTGTAGTGACAAGAGATCTATCAGGGTTTGTTGGAGCAGGTTGTGCAGGAGTCTGGTCTCTGTTGACCCTCGGCTTAGTGTAGTTTCGAGCCACATGTCCTGGTTCATGACAGTTGTAGCAACGTAGATCAAACGGTACCTTGGAGGAATTTGTGAAACCATTGTCCGATTTGTTTCTTCCAGTTCTTTTAATAAACTTATGTGCTCTAAAGGCAGCCACAGCCTTCTGCCATTTAATGTCCATCTCTTCTACATCGTAGGGATGAATTTAATACAGATCTTCCGAAGACCATCTAGGAGGATCCACCTTACCTGCAACAAAGGCATTCAAGTAGTTTATAACGGATGCAGCAATTTCCAGATTTTCTTTAGATTGTTGTATGAAGAAGGCAATCATCTCGTTCTTCACTGGAGGAGTTACAGCAGTAGAGGCAGCGGTTGATGGTGCAGCAGAAGGAGCAGGCAAGCCAGAAGAAGAATAATAAGCATTTGCAGAAGTACGTGTTGCCTCAGAAGACGTTGAACCACTGAACATTTGGAATCCACTTTGAGAGACGAGAGCATCATTGTTGTTGTTTGTTGTAGTGAGAGCAGTAGAAAAACCTGCAGCCAGCATGTTATTCTTATGGTTAGTTTCCCTCTGCTTGTAATCTAACTCACATGCCTTGATGTGAGAAATCATCTCAGATAGACTACATCTTGAAAGATCCTTGGTTTCTTGATCATGGCAACATGATGATCCCAACTCTTCGGTAGAGCATTAAGAAGCTGTCGATTAGTAGCAGCTTTAGAAACTGGTATTTCTTCCATATTCATCTGAGTAACAAGCTTCACAAACAGCTGAATTTGATTATCAATAGTCTCTCCATAGATATAATTGAAATTGTAGAAGTTCTGGCTCAGCAAGTTTCTTCGACTCTCTTTCATGTCTTCATTACCTTCATAGACATCGATCAATGAATCCCACATTTCCTTAGCTGATTTGCAAGTACGAAATCCGATAAAAATGTCCAGACCCAGAGCCATGGTCAGATAGGAAAGAGCCTTGTCATCTTCTTCAACTATTATGAAATCATCTTCAGTATACAGACTAAGAGGTTTCTTCACTTTCACACCCAGTTCACCTTCTCGTTCCATTGTGATCTCCCTAGGACCTCTTAAAATACTTCTCCAAATCTTGGCATCCTTGACCTTCACATGCTGTTCAAACCTCCACTTCCTTTCAGGGAAGTCATTTCCATCCAGCAACCTGGGAACACGCGTAGTGGTTCCAATGATTGAATCTAACTCTTGATGTTTATTCATGGCTGCCAGGTCAACACTTTGATTATTTGTAGTCATTGTTTCTCGAATTTTGGTCAATTAACTGATTAATTAATTTACTGATTGATTAATTGTCAAGTCCAAAAGTCCAAAGTCCAAGGTTAACAGTCCACAGTTAAAGTTCAAGTTGTAAGATGTCGTTTCAAGTCAAGACAATGAGTCGAGACTTCTGGTTGCGACTGTCACAGCTTTGAGTGGAGACGAGTATAAGGAGTCGAGACCAGGAATAGCAAAAGCCTAGTTTCGAGTCGAGACGGATGGTTTCGAGTCAGAAGTTACAACTCGAGACCACTGATGATGCTAGTCGAGACCTTGAAGTTCAGTTACTTTTGAATCGAGACGGAAATGTTGACAACTCGAGACCACTGTAGATTGCGAGTCGAGACTGAATTGTTGATGACTTGAGACAGCTGGTTGCGAGTCGAGACAAACAGGTTCCGAGTTGAGATCCTGCAAAACAAACTGTGATATAAAAACAACCAATAACCCTGATTTCCAGCAGCTTCCAAAATTCAAAGATCTTGAAATCCTTGAATTTTTATCCCCAACAACTTTCCACAATTCAGCAAAGAATTTTTCTGAAATCACAGAACCAAAATTAACACTTTGAAGCAATATATGCGTAGAACAGATTGATGATTTGCAAGTTCTGAAATAAGAAAAAAAATAACCCAAATGAAATCGCTGCAAACACACACTAAGTAAAACAAGATTAGTAAATAATATGGCCTTTCTTGAATCAGAATGATATCGAACCGAACCAAGAATTGGTTTCTTGGCTCTGATACCAATTGTAAAACCCGTTAGGATCTTTCAATTATATCAAAAACTACTTGTGAGTGTGTGGAATCCAAAGACAAGTTGATTCAAGAATAAGCTAATAAATCGAAACAATAACAATCAACAACAAACCAGAAATCTTGCATTCAATAGTTGACGAAGACTAATACAAGACTCAAAATCAGGTTTCGGCTGGCCCTTGTTCATGTAAAACTGATCAACCTCAAACTCTAGTTTGAGGTTTACTTAAATACTAAACAAGTTGGGTCGAAACCCCTAAAGGCCCACTCGAAACCAACCTAGACCCAAACCAACATACATCAACCCAAATAGACATTAAGCAAAATATTACATATCAACCCCTAAACTATTGTAATCCTCTATGAATAATCCTTCAGGTTCCAATACCCCTGTAGGATCGTGTAGCGACCCTAACGAGTCGATCAGAAGAGTTTATCTCAACACGAAAGGTGGAAACAGACGTGTAGAGGTCAATTCAGCTAGATTTACTCTTTAAACCGTTGTATGATTGATTTGATAACAAATTACAGTCTGACAACACTTCGGCAGCACTTCGTTACACTGACCGGAAAGTTACAAATGAAATCAAGACATCAAGTATTTATAGGGTGAGTGATTTCGTTTGAGGGTGACATGGTGTCCTTCAAACGAAATTAAACATCTTAATTTCATTTGAAAGTGTCACCTGTCATGTTCAAACGAAATTAGCTCAATCACACATAAATCCTATCATATTTCTCGTATAATGCGCCCTGATCTAACAATTCTAATGAAAGACTCGATACAAGACGAAGTCGACAGGCGCATGCACCAACAGACTCCCCCTCGAATGTTGACGAGTCTTAAGTGTCGAGTCTTCAACGTCTTCAGTCTTTATCAGTCTTCGGGCTCTTTCAAATCCTCTCTTCTCTTTATCTTCAGAATCTCTGGCTCTTGCATTCTTCTCCTCAGACTCTTCTCTTCTAGCAGACTCCCCCTCAACTTGTGCTGGGATCGTAGTCTGGCTCACATCCTGCTCAGGTGTTTACAGGTTCAAGAATCGCAGCCTGGCTCACCTGCATATTCTCTACCCAAAACATAAGATTCATAAAGGATAATGTATAACACTTTTAGAAACACTGCACAACACTTGTAGACACAGCCTAAACACATCTTTAACAAGAATTAATCAATAATGATTTAACATATTAAACTCTGATGAACCACTTGAATGAATATCGATTTTCATTTCAAACTTCTTCAAACAAACTTTCTTTCCCAAACCTGTTCGTCATGTTCAGCACTTGGAATTTTGAAAATCAGCTTTTCAACATCAGTTGTCTAAACTCTTTTGGATTTTTCAAAAATTTTGCTAAAACACACCGAAAATCTTTTTGTATTTTGGATATTTAGAATGAAATGCAGTAAAGAAATATATACACACACTATTTTTGTGAGTTTGTGTAAGAGGATCATATCAGTTTTTGAGAACCATCACCAACACCGTTAAGCTTTAAACATTTTAAGTTCTAAACGATTCACTTAGATTGTCAGTATACTGATCCACTTAAATTTTCACACAATGTTCAACTGTTTCGAGATATGATATTAATGTCTTAAGAACTTAAACTTCATCGCGTGTCCCACCTCAGAATATACTCCCGTATCCAGATCCCAATATTCAGTCTTACAGGTGAGTATACCTAGATGATATCTGTAAGGGGTTAATTGCGAAGAACCGTGAGAGCTCAGGTCAGAACTTCCGTTCAGTAGAGAGATGACGGCTTCGACTTTTGGTGGGTCCACTTTAGAGGATCTTTTTTACAACAGCACATTATTTACATATTTTTTCAATGTTTCATCATTTTTTATGCTGAGGGTGGCGCTATATTTCAATCAAGCGTAAAGTATTCTCCGAGGACTAGGCCATTGCTTCCGCATTATCAGAAGTCCCGGGATAATACCCCAGATATCACTAAGCATAAAGACCTAGTATCTCAGAAAGAGGGGTCCTTCAAACAAGATTTCGGAGTTACCCATATATCCGAGAGATGTTCCCCACGATATAAGCAAGTTTGAATTTAGGTTTATATCTCAACACAATCTACTAAATGTGCAAAAACCTACAGGCACATCATCAGTGAGACCGTTTATCACATTTATCATTCCTTTTCTTTAGCATGCTGTGATCATCCACTGATGTACTATCATTTCCTCTTTTTGACAACAAAACTCATTTTTCATTTTATCATGTTTTTGTTTTGTTTTTCAAATTTTCAAATGTTTTTGAATTTTCTGAAATTTTTACTCCCCCTAAAATGCAAACACATTTTAGGAAATTTGAAAACAAACTATACAAGTAACGTGACAACTGATATCAAATCACTTTAGATCGCCATCCACTTGGCATAAACAATCAGAACTCCCCCTCACAACAAACTATTTTCCCATTGTGATTTCAAAACACTTAAGTTTGTTTTAATCAAATGGTTTTTCTGAAAAATAAGTTTGGTTGATTTTTATAAACCACATGTAGGTTAGGGGTTCAGCATATTGTTTTCTCTTCAATTACTACTTGTATGAATGATCAAGTTCAACTTAATGACCTTGATTATTCACTTTGTCAGTGAAAACCTTCTACAACCACTAGCAGGTTCACTTTTCAACCACATCACTTGTAAAAATATAACAATTCAAAGATATCACCTGCAGATTTACCACCTGTACCACTTGTATGAGCATGTACTAAGAAAGATGCCGATTCCTGCTCCACGCTTACAAACCTGGGAGCTCCGGCAAGTCCGAATGTTTAATTGTGTAAAACTGCCCTCCAAGCTTCACCAAACTTGGATGTTTCTTCCTCAACTTCACTTGGGTAAAAAGTTGCTTTCTTTGTTTCATAAAAGTCCTTTACCCCTTTGGCCTTTCCCTCGACCATTTTTCCAAAAATCTTTTTAACATTTTTATTAAACACTTTCTCGACATCAAATTCTTTCTTCTCGGAATAGAATTGATTCGAGATCTCCACTTTCCCAACTTTTGATTTAAAATTTTCAGCCCTCAATGGTGGAAAATGAACATCATCCATTGGAGGTACTGAGTTTTCTTTTTCAACCTTTATCTGTGGCTCATCTAACTTTGTGGAATCAGATTCATTGCCAATTTCTCATAAAACTTCTTAACAACCCACACTTGGTTGTCATGTTTAGCTCTCTTTTGATAAAAATGTGTCTTTGAACACTCACCAACTTCATATGTTGAATTTTCAAAAATTTTGAATTTTTCAGTTGGTGGTTCATTTTTCTCAACTACTTTTTCTTTGAGTTTTTTAGAGACTTCTTGTTTTAATTTTGTTGCTTGAGAACAGTTCCACGCAATGTGACCAGCTTCATTGCATTTGAAACAGGTTCTTGTCTCCTTTCTATGAAAAACTCCAGTTCCTATTCTCTTCTTTTCGGCAATAAATTCTTGGTTTGATTGCTTCCAGAATGAGCTTTTTGCTTCTTCTTCCGAGCTTGTTCCTGAAACAAACGTCATTTTTGATTTAAAATCTCGAACATATTTTTCATTTTTATAATTTTCTGGTGGAATAAATCCTAAACCTTTCTTTTTGAAATTACCGTTATGGTTTGGTTTCTTTTGAAAACCAGAACCAGAACTGTAACCCTTTTTCTTGTTTAATCGTTGTTGAACTCTTGAAGTGTATTTTTTAGGTTTTACAGTAAGATTTACATCTTTTATTTTAGAAATATTGATTTCTGTTAGTTTGAAAACCTTCTTGATCATTTCAGATTTAACACTTCTTATTGGAAATTCCTCATCAGAATATAATTTGCCTGAATCAACCAATGTATATGCCACTTTGATTGTTTCGTCATTCAAATTAGATTTTGATAACAGGAATTCTTTATTGTAAACCCTTTTAACCGACGACTTTTGACTGCCGACTGACGAACTCGAACTTTTGACGGACGAACTTGAACACCCAGACTCGGACTTTGACTCAGATTTTAACTCTGACTCCTCATCTGAATCCAACACCTGATCGACCATCTTTTTTATTAACTCTGACTCATGATCAGTGTCAGACGTTGTAAAAACGACGTCAATGTTTTCTGGTAATTCATCGGTTATATCGGACTTTAACTTTATATTGACTGCTCTTTCGACTTGCTCCTCATTCGGTTTTCTAGGCGAATACCCTTCCCAAATCAGAGGCGGACACTTGTTATAACTAACACTCTGTTTCTTACCAGTATCCTTCTTCTTTGTCTTCTCATCTTTAAATGCTTCGAAACCTGCAACAGTTGGATAAATTCTGTCAATGAGATAATCAGAACTAGAATAGCTTTGCAGTAAGCGTCTAATTCTCTCATTTTCAATCTTTTCTGTCTCCAATTCCTGCTGCAACTTGGCACATTCTTCAATGTAATGGTTAATCGCCTTCTGCTTTGTCATCATCACAACATTCATCATGTTCAACGAATCTTCTCTTTCTGAATTAGTCTTTTGTAGACCAGTTACTGTTTTGTTCAACACGTCATACGATTCTTTCACATAATTGAGATTGAACAATAATTGTTCTTTCATCTTGTCTTGCTCAATCAACTTCTCATCTTTTGCTGCACATTCCTTGCAAGATTCTAAACACTTTAAGCAAGGCTTGATGACTTCCACAATCTTTTCAACTTCGATGACTTTTTCGACCTCAATCACTTTTTCAGCTTCAACCACCTTCTCAGCTTTAACTTCTTCATTTTGAATAGTCTCTTCCTTTTTATCAACACTTTCACACTTCATTCTCTTTTGTTCTTTTGCTGCTCGTCTCTCTTTCAGCTTCTCCAAGCGATCTGCAAAATAAAATTGAAAACTTTCGGGAGATAGATGAGTTTTTGCAACATTAATATGTCTTTCTTCCTCATCATCACCACTGTCATCAGTTGGTGATTGATCAAAATCTATTATCTTCTCAGAATTATCATCTGAAGAACTAGAATCGGATGGTGTTTGATCAAAATCTAATGTCTTTTCAGAACTATCATCTGAAGAACCAGAATCAGATGATTTTTTATCAAAAACAGTTGCTGCTTCTGAGTTTTCATCGGATGAAACAGATTCTTCTTCTTGATTCTTCTCATGAACACCAATAGCTTTCATCCATTCTGTAAACAAATCAGGTTCCTGAACTATCTTTGCAATGAAAGCTTTAAAATTCCCATTCTCATCCGCAAACTTATCCCAGCTAAATCCTGGAGCCATTTTCTCATCATCCTGGTTTATTAAACATGCTTTACTATCAACTGAAATATATTTGTCCCAACCGAACCCTGTTGAAGATTTTTCATCATCTTGATTAATGATACCAGTATAAGCTTTCTTGTTAGCATCTTCAATCATTTTCCCATGAGCAGTTTGTGTTTCCTTTTGTTGATATGGTTGATGAGCAACTTGTTGATATATGGCTTTCCGATAGTAATCATCTTTTCCAAAAGGATTCTTTGCTCCACTAGCTTCTTGATTTTTGCATTCTCTTTTGAAATGACCTTTCTCCCTGCATCGAAAACAAGTGACTTTAGATTTATCAAAACCCAAAGTAGAAACATGTGCATCCAGAAAATCATTTCTTCCTGTGATCATTTTAAACTTTTCTGCTCTTCTCAAAACACTAGCTAGACACCATTTGATGTCCATGAGCTCCATCTCTTCAGCGTCTATCTGATCGTAATCCTCTTTTGTCAGCATAGCATTTCCGATCCTCCCTGCAACCAAACTTCATATGACTGTAGCACAGTTGCAAGTAATGCCATGTGATCTTTTGCAATTTCTTCAGAAAAACTTTGACCATCTGGAAGATTCAATGCAATGTTGCACTGTATCACACAACCATTTCCACTTTTTGAACTATGAGAATGAAAACTTGAAGTTGAACTCTTTGGTTTAACACTTGGATATGAAGAAAATCCACTGTTGCTGCTTGGACTTTGATCAATAGTTTCAGATGAATTTCCAGCACTAAAAGCAGTTTGGATTTTAGGACTCCTTTCAATCTCTTGAACACTGCCTTTGTAATACATCTTCACATCTTGTTGACTACTCGGATTATTCATCCTCGCAATCTTTTGATGTTCAAGATCTTGACCCTCAATCTTCTCGATGAACTGTGAAATCGTCAAACCATCATATACTCCGGTGTTCTTTAAGATCATAAAAAACGTACCCCATTCTTTTTGAGGTAAAGCATCAGCTAATTTGTCGACCCATTCCTCTCGATCTTTGGTTATGCTTAACAACGACATAGAACGCACTAAGTGGCAGTATCTTTCAATCAACTTCTTTGTATCTTCCCCTGGCAGACTTGTGAATAGATCAAATTCTTTCTTAAGCAACGCCTTTTTGCTTTTTATCATCTTCTCACTACCCTCAAATTTGGTTTTAAGTGCATCCCAAATTGATTTTGAAGATTTGTCATGTTGAAGCAATACAAAGATGTCTTCTTTAATGGCTTGCTGAAGTAGACTAATCATCATCTTTTTAGCTTTGTACATGTCTCGTTCTTTATCATTGAATTCAGAGATTTCTTTCTCAACTTGCAGTTCCGTACGTGGTAGTACATATTTCTTCAATATACACTCCCACGATCTCAAATGATTGGCTTGAACCCAGTTTTCAAACCGATCTTTTCAACCGTAATACTCCTCAATGCTCATTAGTTTCGGGGGGTTTTGTAACGTTCCAGTTTCATTTTCCGTGTTCATATTTTGAGCAATGGTAGCCGGACTAGTTGGGGATGTAGCAAATGCGTTATAGAATTCCTCTTCCATGATTCGGTAAACTTTTTCACAAAACAGACTGTTTCAAACGGAATACCAGTTTCAAACAAAATCCCCTTTCAAACGAGATAACCCTCTTCAAACGAAATAGCTCTCCTCAAACGAAATCCCTGATTTTGTTTAAGATTTCAAACGGAATAGCACTCTTGAAACGAGATTGCAGGTTTCAAATGAAATCAGCAAGTAACTTCAAACGAAATCAGTCTAAATGTGCATTCTCAAACGAAATCACCAAGTTCTTTCAAACGAAATTAGCAATTATGCACTCTCTTAAACAAAATCAGCCATCAAGTTCAAACGGAATACATTCTCCAAACGAAATCAACACGTATTTTCAAACGGAATTAGGAACAATGTACTATCTCAAACGAAATCACCAAGTTCCTTCAAACGAAATCACCATGACATCATCAATTCGATCTGATTTTGGTCCAATTGGTCAAGAAAATGGTCGAATTTTGATCTGAAATTTTCTAGGGTTTATTAAAACACAATTACGCACACATTGTGAAAGTTTTATCCAATTTTATCCGTGAAAACTTGTTTAATTTTGAAAGAAGGTGTAGAAATCAGAAAAATGAAGCAGAATTGGTATGAACTCTTCCTCCTGAGCTCTGATACCACTTGTAGGATCGTGTAGCGACCCGAACGAGTCGATCAGAAGAGTTTATCTCAACACGAAAGTCAGAAACAGACGTGTAGAGGTCAATTCAGCTAGATTTACTCTTTAAACTGTTGTATGATTGATTTGATAACAAATTACAGTCTGACAACACTTCGGCAGCACTTCGTTACACTGACCGGAAAGTTACAAATGAAATCAAGGCATCAAGTATTTATAGGGTGAGTGATTTCGTTTGAGGGTGACATGGTGTCCTTCAAACGAAATTAAACATCTTAATTTCGTTTGAAAGTGTCACCTGTCATGTTCAAACAATAATTAGCTCAATCACACATAAATCCTACCCTATTTCTCGTATAATGCGCCCTAATCTAACAATTCTAATGAAAGACTCAATACAAGACGAAGTCGACAGACGCATGCACCAACAACCCCCAGTTTAATTGCTAGGCGGAGACCTGAGAGGAATGCCTCATACTCCGCTTCGTTGTTGGTGCTTTTAAAATCTAGCCATATGGCGTAGGTAAGTTCGTGGTTGTCGGGACTCACTAGGCGAAGACCAGCCCCTACGCCGTCATCGTTGGAAGCACCATCGATATATAAGATCCAGACCCTGTCGTCGAAGACTTGGGTAGGATTCTGTATGGCTTCGCATTCTTGGATTTTATCGATAGGGACTTCAGTAACAAAATCTACTAGAACTTGGCCCTTGATAGCTGGGCGTGGCTTATACAAGATGTTATATCCGCCCAGTTCAATGGCACATTTTGCTAATCGGCCCGCGACGTGCGGCTTGGATAAGATTTGTCCCAAATGATAATTGGTAAGAACAATTATAATGTGGCCAGAAAAGTACCTTCGTAATCTGTGCGAAGCATGAACTAACACGAGAACAAGTTTTTCCATGATTGAATAGCGAGTTTCTGGGCCAGTCGACATCTTGCTGATGTAATAAATTGGAGTTTGGACTCCGTTTCTTTCGACCAGCAACACTGCGCCTACAGCTACTTCCGATGCGGACAGGTACAAGATTAATGGTTCTTCTTTTCGCGGAGCTGCAAAAGTGGGTAATTGAATTAAGCATTCTTTCATTTCCTGAAAAGCTTTTTTTGCCTCCGGAGTCCATTGAAATTGGCTCTTCTTAACGTAGTTGCGCAATGTGCTGATGAACAGATATGATTTGGCAGCATGGTTTGCCAAAAATCAGTTGAGCGCAGCTAGTCGACCATCTAGATGTTGCATCTCTTTGATAGATGCTGATGACGGCATGAGCTGAATGGCCTCTACCTTTTCTAGATTGACTTTGAAACTGTCTTTGGTTACGATGAATCCTAAGAATTTGCCTTCCTCCATTCCAAACGAGCACTTTACTGGATTTAATTTTAGGTTAATTCTGCGTAGAGAGTCGAAGGTGCACTGGATTTTGTGAACATTAATTCTTCTTCGGGACTCATGATGACAAGGTCGTCCATATAGACTTCAACTGTTACACCGATATCTTCTCCGAAGACTCTATCCATTAGGCATTGGTAAGTAACTCATGCATTGCGGAGACCGAAAGGCATTTTCGTGTAACAAAATATACCTTTGTCTGTGCGAAAAACTGTCTTATCTTCGTCCTCTTCCTTTATTTGTACTTGGTGATATCCTTTGTAACAATCTAGGAAGCATTTCCAGCGGAAGGATGCTAAGGAATCCACCTTTTTGTCTATCTCTAGGAGAGCGTAACAGCCTTTTGGGCAGGCTTTGTTGAGATCTTTGAAATCAACGCACATGTGCCATCCCCCATTATGCTTTTGCACCATTACTGGGTTAGCCACCCAGGTTTGATATCGAACTTCGCGCAGTATGCCGGTTTGAAGTAGTTCAGCCACTTGCTCATTCATTGCGCGAGCCTTTTCTAGGCCAAGACTGCGCTTTCTTTGAGCTGCTGGTTCTGCTGAAGGTCGAACATTCAAACAGTGTTCCGTCACCTCTCTTGGTACACCGGTCATGTCTGCTGGGGACCATGTGAAAATATCCATATTTTCGAACATAAGTTCTTTCAATCTTGCGTGGATTGTTGGTGAAGGAGTATCCTAGCAAAATAGTCTGCTCAGGGTATTCATTGTTGAGTACCCACTTTTCTGGTTCGTTGGATGGAGATGGCTTTGCGGCCTTTACTGGTGGCTCGTCGTCTACAGACATCACTTCTTTGCTTGAATATAAAATTGCTACTCCGGTTTCGGTTGGAAAACCGCAAGCGGCGTGTGGTATAGATGTAATCATGCTAAACTCCCTTTTTGAACGTTTTCCCAACAGTATATCATGGCGGGATGCAGCTGGCATAACCATGAAATTGACTATAACGGTGCGTGAGTGCTCACCATCAGAAAGCGTTACAGGAAATAAGATCTGACCCAGCGGAAAGACGGCTTTATTGCAGAAACCAGTTAAAGAAAAATCAACTGGTTTCAAGCACGCCTTGTCTTCTGGGTCTAACTGCTTGAAACACTGTTCGTAAATAATATCCATAGAACTACCCGGATCAATGAACATGTAATCAGTAGGATAATGACTGGTCGTTCTTCTTGAGGACCTCCTGCGATGGTCCACCCTACACCATGCATGTTGTCTTTATGATGTTGCTTGGGTTGTTGTGGACGTCTTCGTTTTGCATCGTGCGACTGAGCGTCTTTAGATGTTCTTTGTTACTGAGCTGGGTGTCCCACCACTGCGATGGATGTGGGCCCAACTCTGTACGGCTGGATTGCTTCTGAGAATTTTGCTCCGTAAGAGATTCCTAATGTCCAGATCTGAGATGAGTGAACTAATGTCTGGTGCTAGACTACGAGTCTGTTTTTGTGTCTTTGGTTAACACGATTGACGATAAATTGTAACAGGACACTCGAGATGCAATTGTGGTTTGCACCTGAGCTGCATATTCCTGTGTAACTATTTGAGTCGCTGATTTACAAGGTTGTGTAAAAATTTCGTTCAGAGCGTTTTGAAATTTAACGAACCATTAATTTGGGGTTTCTTCCGTAGGTAGATCTGGACTACTCTGAGTTATGAGTTGTTCTAGGTAACAGGACTGTGCACCTCGTGATGAATGACGTCGTTGCTAAACGATTTCCCCATGATTCCGTCGATATGAGAAGCATGGGCTGACGTGCCCGTGTTCTCAGATCGAGGAATTGGTGGGTAATTTGTCGGAGCTTCTACCATGGGAAACAGAAGAAAAGAATCGATCGAGAAGATGAGAATGAAAATACAAGAATCGGTGGGCGCCAAAGAAGAAACAGTGATCGCAATTGACCGGAGTCAATCAGATCTGGGGTTGTGTTTCTGCATAAAAAGGGTTAATCCTCTCGTCGATTCGGGGGTTAGCTAGTTCCCTTCTCCGGTGATCACTGCAAAACAGAAAGCTGTTAAACTCGCCACGGGGAGAATGGGGGTTCTCTCCGTGGCCACCCTTCGGCGTGAGAATAAATACAGTGATCTCGATGAAAAAGATGTAGTAAAAGTGAGTGAAGTGAAAGTAACTTGTGAGATCATACCTGGTGTGTCTTATTTATAGCCGGATTTTGGTGGGAAAATGAGGTAACGGAGAGAGTAACGGAAAGCACTTTTCCGTTGGTAGTTATTTTTCCTTCCATTAATCTTCGCACGTGGATCGTGGGTCTTTGATCAACGGTTGGGGAGTTGCCACGTGGAAAGTGATTTTGGGTAGATCCTTTTTAAAGTTAGTACCATCATCGTGATTTAGGTGAGTGTCTAGGATTATGCCACGTCACTTTTGGTTGTAACCGAATGGTCATGCACGATGAGCATTTAAGGGTTTCTAGAAGATCTACAACTGTAAAACATTGTCTCTTTGCCACGTGTCTATTCCGTTATAACAGAAAAGATTCCTTTGTTCAAGTCTTGATTTCAGGCTGGCGGAGACGTTTAGGATTTTATCTTCAAGTCTAACTGTACCCTTGCGCGAGCCTGCGTATGGGTGTTAGTTAAATGCTTGTCTCTCATTTTCTCCGGCGCATTGTTATCGAAGACTGTTTTCTCCCAAATTCTGTTTAGAATCGTTGCGCGGCCGCGCAGGGTCTTGGTCAGGATGTTCTTGGAATAAGGTTATGGTATGGTCCTATGCGCCTGCGCAAGACTTTTGGGACCATACCCCTTCATATATATATATATAGGGAGAAGATCATGCGAGAACCACCTCTTATTGCGAGAACCGCGAGAACCAATGTGAACACAACCAAAAATGCCTAAAAATAGCTAAAAATCACACAAATTTTTTTTTATATATTTTTTATATAAAAATCGCTACTTTTCGAAGCCAAAAAAAATTTGAAAATTAAAAAAAAAAAATTTGCCACTAAAAGTAGCGATTTGAGCATAAAAAATATTAAAAAAAATAAAAAAATTTAGATTATTTTTTATTTTTTTAGATATTTTTTAGAATTTTTTATGTTTTTTGGGGGTTTAGTTTTTAGCATTTTAGCTTGGGGGGGGGGGTTTAGGTTTTTTTTTTTTTGGTTTTTTGAGGGTTTTAGTTTTTAGCATTTAGCTTGGGGGGGGGGGGTTAGGTTTTTTTAGGTTTTTTTTTAGGTTTTTTTAGCTATTTTAGGTTGTGTTCACATTGGTTCTCGTGGTTTAGGTTTTTTTTTGGTTTTTTGAGGGTTTTAGTTTTTAGCATTTAGCTTGGGGGGGGGGTTAGGTTTTTTTAGGTTTTTTTAGCTATTTTAGGTTGTGTTCACATTGGTTCTCGTGGTTCTCGCAATAAGGGTGGTTCTCGGATGATCTCCTCCCTATATATATATATATAAGTCACTTATAGAGGAAAAACCCTAGCCAGTTAAGAAAACTTTAGAAACTCTTTAAGTGGACTAAGTGAAGCCACGTATCCCTTGTTACATTAGTGGTGGAGGGCATTTTCGGAAGTCTCTGTTTAGAGAATGCAGGTAGTAAGAAGTTGTGTGTTGACAACTTGTGCACCTTTTAGAAGGAAATGGAAAGTGAGTTGTGGATTTGATATTTGGGGGGTGGTGGATAAGCCAACATGTAACATCATGCTTTTGCATTAAATGGATGTACTTATTATTAAGATATCATTATAGATTTCTCTTTCTACAGAAGAGTTCACATTTAAAGAGTTTGAAGCTCATTTATTCAGAGAAACACACACATTTGCAACTAAATTGCTTCCTCTCAAAGCATTCAAGCCCCTTTTTCATTCAATGAGCCATAAATCCTCTTTGCATTTACTCACAACAAACCAAAAACAATGCAGGATCTTAACTACCCTCCTCCCGATGTTGATCCTGCTAACGAGTCATTTGTCACACCATGCTCGTAGTGGAAGCGCGAGGTGTGACCACGAAAGGTTTTCATAGCATTCGATAGTAAGCTGTAACACCTCGGAAATTTGTGTCGAATGATATGATGACACGTGTCCAAATAACTCTCAATTATGCCACTTGTTGGATGAGAGGGATTAATTTTGTAAAGTTGTGGAAAGAATGTTGTGGAGGGACCATTTATGTCAACATACCATTTTGTTGGTCTCTGGGTGACCCTTACGGACCGTAAAGGTTTAAGCCTTATGGACCATAAGGCATGATTTTTATTAGCACTAGCAAGCGGTTACGAACTGCAAGACTTTGAGTCTTGCGGTCCGTATTGGATTGAAAATCAGGGGCACTCGACTGACTTACGGTGTCGCAACCCCCGATCCCTACCCGGGAGTGGCCGGTCGCGATGTCGCAGAGTGGGTGGTATTGGTGTTTATTAATTTGGCAGCGGAATACATCAGGACCGTAGTTAGGAAATATTTTTATCAGAGTAAAACACCAAACTTTTATAAGAATGATTTATGGGAATAAAACCCAAGTTCATTTGACAATACATTATTTAGGGATAAACCCTAATTATTGAAAACAAAATGTCTTGTTTATTTAGGTAACTTTTATAGCCACTATTCCAAGCTTTCAATGCTCTCCAGCTGGCTTCTAATGGGCTTTTACATTACGTTACCTGAAACGTGTTTTAAAACATTTTGTCAGCAAGAAATACTGGTGAGTGCATCCCAGTTTAATCAAAACAGTTTTAACATTTTAACAGAATTGAGGGCAACCCTCAATTACGTTTGTTTATATCTAAACAATTACTCAATCAGTATTGTCAAACCCTGACTTATAGGTCTTATTATCCATTGGCTAACACTTTGTCCAATGATAACGTGTTTCCATATTATGTATACAAAACCCCAACATACCAGCAGTAATTGTAGAATCACAAATACTTAATTACTGTTAATTATAATTTTAAAACAAGTGATGTTTTATAAAAATAGTTTATGAAAAGCAGTATTTTAAAAGCAGATTCTACTCACATTGCAAGTTTAGATAATACTAAGGCTTCCTGAGAATCTGAAGGTTATTATCTATTAAATCAAATAATGCTCACGTGTTAGTAAAATAACCCAATTCAATTTAACCGTACAACTCGAGACAGAATTCCAATGACTGAGTCGGGCAGAGCCGACATGCATTACGGAAATTCTAAATCAATCAGGTGTACACACGAGACAGAATTCCAATGACTGAGTCGGGCAGAGCCGACATGCATTACGGAATCCTAAATCAATCATGCAGGGAAATAGTAGGGTTATAGTACTTACAACGAGGCAAAGCTTCGCTAAATAGTGGTTATTATGCTCGGGCAGAAGTTCTACTTATAAGAAAGTTGAGAGAGAATTCAGAATTGAACGAGGATTCAAGTGAGGCATGAACCTCCATTTATAGGCTGATCCGGGGTGCTCTTGTGCCTCATGAAAGATCTAGCAAAGGCCTTCGCGGCCCACGAGGGACAGAAAAGGCGGCCATAGGCCTGCCGAGTCATCATGTAGGCTTGCTGAGTCAGGTGCCACGTGGCACCATGACTTATCCGGCACACAAGAGCAGTCGCGGCCCACGACAGACCAGGGTGGTCTCCGTCGCGCCCCGCGAGCGACTGCTGGATCTTGTTTTTGTTGTTTTTTTACAAGTATAGGGTCATTCCGGGTCCGGTTCTCGCGTACGGGGTATATTTAGGGACATTCTAGGGTGTCCAAAGTATTTTAGGAGGGTTGTTATATACGGACCGTAAGTCTGAGGCCCTTACGATCTGTAAGGCTTGTATCTGGCAGATTTTTGTGTGTTGGCCAAGGCATTCTGCCATGTTGCCACCTTTCTCGCGAAATGCCACTCATGCACAGCTCCTTAAACCTCACTACACACCTGCTAAAATCCTAGAACACCCCTCAACACCTGTCATGATCCTACAACTCCTCTACAAGTATAAATAGCAAGGCATTTGCAACCTTATTCCTTGCTCATTTCAACTTTTCTTCTCTATCTTCTATTGGAGTTGTTCCTGATCAAAAAGGACCCTCCTCTAAGTTTAATCTTTCTCTTGGATAACTAGTAAGCGCTCCTTATCTGCTCATTTCATTTATAGGCTACGTATTTAGCTGAAAGTCAAGCAAATTGACTTTTGCTTTAACTTTCGGTTAAGACCATTATGGTCCAGCCATTGTTTGAATTGAACATGGCTACGTGATCGTAATAAGGTAGGTGATAATCCCTTAAAAGGGCACTGTCACACCCCAACCGATGGTGGAAACATCGGGGCGTGGCACTGAGCGAAATAGATTGTCCAAGAGAAAACCATAACAACTAAAATTACCAGCTAATTAATCATTACGTCCCATAGCGCAAAATATCAGATAATCTAATTATTACAGACATAGCATCTCAAAAACAAACATTGTTCCGACAACTCAGATTTATAGATTGTTCATTTCTAGACTCTTCCTACATTGATTCCACATAACAAGCATCCTAGCATCTCAAACACCTGTCACATACGTTAAAATAGAGGTCAATACACATAGTGTAAAGGTGAGCATACAAGTTTAATAGTATAATAGTAGCAAAAGCGAGTTTACGCATAACCAGCATGTAACATGTATAATGTGAAGCAAGTATGTTATCGGCAATGAAATATGCACATACGTGACTGCGAGTTGTAGAATGCGCAACACATATCACCACTGTGACACGTGAAAAAAAGCCCTTAACAACCCATGTCTACGACAAGTGCTGAGTCCAAACTATAGTACTATCGTTGCTAAGGTGTCAGGCATAAATCACTGTGTAAACATAACATACAAGCATTCATCAAGTAACACGTATAACATGCAGTAACGGTTAGCGTATAAAAAGTTTTTGCATTGTGTGATCGATGTGATTTAGTATAAGTAATGTATGTAACACCCAAAAGTGCTTAAAGCAAAAAGGGATCGAGTATACTCAAAGATAGTGCTTAGTAAATAAACACTCTCTTGGATTGAAGGGAGCGCTGAGGGATTAGCCTGAACAGAACGATAGCGTAAGCGATAAGCGGTGCGTAATACGATGCGAAGTGACTGAGTGACGAAGGGTCATCCGAACGGATGGCAATCCGGTCGGATGGCCATTCGGTCAGTTTGCCATTCGTTTGGGATGGATGTGTTTGTGTATGATGGCTTTGAAGTTTTCATTGTAGCATTTTGAAAACAGAGAAGTAACTCTACCTTTCAGGTTGCCCGGTCGAACGGTCGTCCAGTCGGATGGCCGTTCACTCGGATGGCGATCGTCCAAATGAGGTATTTCTTCAGAGAACAAGTTCACAGCAGTATAGCCATTCGCTCGGATGGTCATCCGAGCGGATGACTATTTGTTAGGAACTGATGATTTTTGAAAGTTTTTAAAAATGTTTAAGTGTTGAGTCCATATGTCATTCGATTGGATTATCGTTCGATCGGATGGCAATCCAATCGGACGGTAGTCCATTTGGTGACTTGTTTGTTTTGAAATTAGTTAAGTTTGAAAGCTTGCGGTTTGATCGAGATGGTATGACAACGTGTTAAACAACGGGAATTCTCTCAAGTCCAGGTTATCCGATTGGACGGGAATCACCCCAATCTGACCGATTAATTGTTCTTGACGGTTGTTCATGTTCAACCCGCCAAGTCTGTTATCTCATTGATAGGAATCAGATCTCAGACCGACACGTCAGTAGAGAATGAGTGGAAAGCCTGAATGAGCTCCGATTCCATCGGTTTTGAGTGCATGAGTGTAAAAGAGTTGAAAGAAAGTTATGAAAACATCTTTCAATCCTTTTATTCTTGAAAACATTTAGATTTATGTGAAATCAGTGTTAAAACATGTCGAAATCTCTTAGATCTGAGTTGTTTTTGGTGGAATGAGGTCAAATCTTGAAGTTCATAAGAACCCCATGATGACATCATCCTAGAACACCTCAAATCAACCGATTTCATGGTTAAAAGTGAAGATTTGATGGTGAAAAAGATTAAGAAGTGTGTGTAGATCATAGATGTAAAAGATTTGGGTTGAAAACTTACAAGAATCGCGAGAAATCGAGAGAAATCGAGAGAAAAGAGGGCGGGAATGGGCTGGTCGGATGAGAGAGCTGTCACATCATAAACAGTGATTTGACAGGGCTATTTATAGATTGCCGAAAGAGGAAAGTCGGTGCAGGTGTGCGAATCGAGTGGCGGTTTGATCAGATGGTCATCCGGTCAGATGACCATTCGATCGAATGGCCATTCGATCGGATGGCGGTGAGAGTTGGTTTTCGACGTTTCGTTTTGTGCGTTGTGCGTTGCGATGCGATAGTATTACCCATTAGTTACACAAATAACCTAACTACTAAATACCATAAATACAATCCTTGAATCTCAAGTTTGTGGTGAGATTGCGTTGCGATAAATTTGCGATTACGTTTGCGATTAATCACCTCAATATAAACATAACATGCACAAGTAACACATAATAGCACACACACGTAAAACAACATCCATAACCTATAACTCGGGTTGCGATGCGATAGCTATGTGATTAGCGATAAGTCGATTTGTGATTAGACTGCGATTTATTAACATGTACTCCACATAATACAACTAAAGCAATTCAAATTAGAGTATCAATTACAAGTAAAGAAGTACAAATTCAATAATTAAGCAAGGAGTGACAGATCGCAATTAGCAATCTTTTCTTCCTTTGACTTTGACTTGTACTTTGACTTTCAAAAGTCGGGTTGTTGCAGGCACCTCTTGGAAATCACGTTAAATTGGTCAAGTGACTGGTCAAAATTATGATTAATTAAAAGGCTGTTTTTTAGAAAACTTATAAATTGAACTTGTAAACGTTTAAACATGTGTTTTTGACACTATATCAGTTGGTAAATAATATCACAACATGTCTAAACATGTTCAGCATGTCATTTCCAGTTTATAGCTCGGTTCGCAACCGAAAGTCAAGCAGTTTGACTTCTGCTTTGACTTTCGATTCTGACCCGAATTAGCCAACTTAGCTACTGATTTGAAGTTGCGATATGGTCATATTTATGTATAGGATAACCCTCTGAGATTATACTATCTAATCATAATCGTTGTCGGGTTTTAAGCAAGTTCTTGAATTATGCCATAAAAATACCAGTTATGCCCTTTTTGTACATAAATGGGTTTTAAACTATAATGTGCATACAATATGGATAACCTACTACTTGGTAACATAATTAAAATGTTTTGGCATAATGAACTTGTTATTAACTCATCCGATCACCTGATACCTCCTATGCGCGTACGGTTAGCTTATGTAATTTAGTTTACGTAAGATAACCGAATTGAGTCAAACTCCTTCAAATTCTTAAAAATTCCAGAATGTATATTGGTTTACCCATATTTTTCAAGTCTTAGTACTTGTGAGGGTTTAAACTACATTATATCCGGTCACTGCTTAATCTAGCGTACCGTACTGTTTTCTTTATATATAAGTTAACCGATCCAAGTCTATGAGTTGAATAAGACCCGTTAACATTCTAATTGTTTATTATACCATTCATTCCAGACTAGGGCATCCAGTAGATTGCAACCTTGCTAATTTATTTTGTTATATCGATTGTGCTTATATATTTATCTAGGATTGTAAGACTTTAAGCCAGGTAAATACTCTTAACCTATTTTCCTTATCCGGGCTTAGGATACGGTAAACTTTACCGCTTGGTCAGGTATGGGATTAATGTCGGATTGTCACTAAAAATCTGCATAACCCGTTTTAATTCGTTTTGCTTGATAACTTAAACTTCGGGGTTAATGCAAATGTGTCCTGGATATCATCGGCTCATTTAATTGCAAATGGCCACGACTTAAGCACGGGGTGTAGGCATACATCCGACAGATGCTAATGTTATAATAAAATATTTTTCTTACCCATATTGGGGATACCCTTTACGGGTTAATGTCACACCCCGATATTTCCACGTATTACCGGTGGGCCCGGTGGGGAGTATCGTGACGTAGTTGATATCATCATAGACAATTAATCACAGTTTAATGCACAACGGAAGTCTAAAAGTAATAATACAAACCGAATTTGAAAGTATAATAAAATATTATACAAACGGTCGATAATGGATCCACAGGCTGATCTAAAACAAAAGTCAACATTGTTCAACAGACTTTAAGTATTAAAAGCTTGCAAAACTCTTTATTTAATACTTAGGAGTTTCCAGCCCATTTCGTGTAGTACCTGCACTTAATCTTTTTGAAAAATACGTCAGTTTACACTGGTAAATACAATTAACTGACTCTTTTGAAAACATTTACGAAAATTGATTTAAATGCACAAGGCACAAATATTCTTTTATAAGTTGGGACAATTATTTAAAATAATCTTGTATACAGATTTATATGTTTGTCGTACGTTCGGAGCCCGGGTTAGAAGTGCCGGGTTAAGATTAATAGACACACCACTAGTATAAGCCCACAAGAAGTTTCCTCACGAGTGAGATACCGTTTTACATACGCAACTGTCAGGTGTATGCCTACACCCCGTGCTTAAGTCATGGCCATTTTAAATGAATGAGCCGAGGATATCCAGGACACGGTCATATTAACCCCCAAATACTTTGTATCAAACAAGACAGATTAAAACAGGTTATCTCAATGATTTAACCACTAATCGATTAAATATTCAATACCCGACTAAGCGGTAATAATTTACCGTATCCCAAGCCCGTATAAGGGAAAATAAGTTAAAAGTATTTACCTGAGCTAAAAATGTAAATTAAACTCAGCCGTATATTCTAATCAGCAAGTGCAGGGAGCTTTTACTGGGCTCCTAATCTGGAACGAAGGTTTTAATAACCTATTAGATTCCTAACGGGTCTTATTTAAGTTATAACTTTGACCGGATAGTTTTAAAGGAAAGTTTACGGTACAAAACGCAAGATTAAGCGATGACCGGATTGGAATGTGATTTAGACCCGACAAGTATGAAGACTTGTATATAATGGGTAAACTAAACACATTCTGGATTTTGAAGTAAAAATGATAAGGTTTGACCCGTTTCGGCTAATTTATGCAAACTAGTTACATAAACTGTACATAATGCGTATATTCATAACGGGTAACCGAATGAGTCATGTACAAGTTCCATGAGTTACTATGCTTAAAATATGTTGTGATATCAGTAGGATATCTTCCATTATGCCCAAAACGAATTTAAAACCAATTTAAGCCCCGAAAGGGTATTTTGGTCATTTTAAAGTTTATAAAAGAGGTTTAAACATAAACTGAGGTTATGGTCTCAAACATTCTGTAAAAATATTTATTTTATGTTGTTATATCAGCAAGATATCATACATGTATGCGTTTAATCATTTATGGCCAAACTATGTACCGTAGGGGCATTTTGGTCATTTCACATAAGCTTTAAGGTCAAATTTGGAAATCTGAGTTCAAGACTTATACATACTGTTAAAGTACAAAAATTTATTTATAAAATCAGTAGGTAACAAGTCTTAGGCCTTAAATATGGTTTTAAACCATACTATGCGCCTAATTCGCATAAAAGTCGGTATTTGACGATATTTGATATGTTTAAGGAAATCTGAGATTTTGATCAGTCTCAACTGCTTAAAATATTTTATTAACATATAAAATCAGTAGAAAAAGTTTTGACATGTAAATTATGTGTAAAACTCATTTTATTAGCGAAAAGGGCATTATCGTCAATTACCGAGTCCATGCAAGAACTCTATGTTATGGTCAGTATAAAATTTGAAAAAAATTTCTAAAAATTCCTAAATATTATATCACAACAATAGGTACCAAGTTTGGTGCCAAAAATTTGGTTTAAATATGATTCATACCAAAAATGCAATTCAATTAACAAAAAACTTTCATTTTACGATATCTTGCATAACTTTTATTTTAGACAAGAAACTGATGTCAAATTTTTAGGACATACTTATATATCAGTAATAAAGCTTTTTGTCCTCTCACATTTTTAAAAATATCGTTTTAATAACAAAAGGGCATAATGGTCAATTTTAAGCATTTAACGGAAACATGCAATGAACTAAGATTTCTATGGCACCATATAGTATAACCTCAGAGGGTTACACCAACATGTAATGTGGTCCCAAAGGAACCCTAAGGCATAAAAAACTAAACTAAATCGGGTCAGAACTGAAAGTCAAAGCAAAAGTCTACTTTTGCGACTTTCGGTTGCGAACCTGTTAGTGCATTTATGTCTATCGCCTCCGTCATCTCAAATCGTAGCTGAAACACATTAATTTTAGGCCTTATATTGTAATATCTAGAGTAGAAGGAAAGGTGGCAATATTGAAAATAAGAGGAAAGCTCTTATAAGCCTTGGCCTATAAATAGATGTGTTAGGGTTAGAGTTTAGGACTTTTTTTGAGACTTTTACCATTTGGAGACTTGCAGAGCTCTAGTGTTAGAGAGAGAAGCTAGAGAGAGAAAGTGCTCCACGTGATTCAGGTTCTTGTACGATTTCAGATCTGATTAATAGAATCACGATTATATTACGTTCTCGTGTGTTCGGTCGCGTTCGTGTACGGATTCCGCACGTCACACGTTCGGTTCGCTAAAATTGATCAGATTCAGATCAAAATTTTACTCAGATTTGTCAAAGTTCTTCATCTTTCATCTCTGTCACGTTTTAAACAGAAAAATGCAAAATTAAACAGGATTTTACGGTTAAAAATTGCTAAAATTTGGATATGTTGTGCGAAAACAATTGATCTATAAGCCTATAAATTTTCAGAACTTAATTCGAAGCCGTTTAAGAGAAATTTAGAAATTTGTGGTTCGAAGTTTGTTGAAATATGTTGAATGTTGCTGCTGTTGTTCTTGATGTTCACCGGTCGGATAGCAATTCGACCGGATGACCATTCGACTCAAGTTCCATTTCATTAATTCGTTGTCTTGTTGACTGGCTACCCGCACGGATAGCAATTCGACTCAAGATTCCTTCTTTGCAATTCATTTAAAGTTGTTTGACCAAGTTGACTGCGTCGGATAGCAATTCGTGTCATATCATCTCATTAATAGTGTTGACCTGTTGACTACCACTGAGTCGAGTAGCAATCCGAGGCAAAGTAATCATCACTTCATTTAGAAAGAGTTGACTTGATTGACCTATCCGCTCGAATTACCACTCGGTCGAGTAGCAATCCGAGGCAAAGTAATCATCACTTCATTTAAAAAGAGTTGACTTGATTGACCTATCTGCTCGAATTACCACTCGGTCAAATAGCAATTCGTGTCTTTACATCTCATCCGACCAACCCTCTTTGTCACTTTGTCATCATTAATCTGCTTTAGTCAGTCAAAAGTCATAAACTGATTCGATATGCATGTGATCTACTAAGAGTGTGAGTTGAATTTGTCTGCCACGTATCACATATATTCTTATATTTGAGGTTCAATGAGATGTGTGTTGTCAGATGCCATGTGACATTTAAATGTAAATTCAGTTTGCATAAAAAATGATAATATTGTTGGCAGCTCATTAATTGATTCATCAGTTTGCATGTGTGTGATTCAGTTTGCATGTGAGAGCACTTGGAAAACCAAAGTTCATTGTTGAGGTCAAAGAAGTCAACAAGCTATCCGATCGAACAACATCATTCCCACTTGGTCGAACAGCAATTCGAACGAATTGCCATTCGAGTCTCAGCATCTCCCTACATTTCATTAAAAGTCTTTGACTTCAGTTGACCTATTCGTTCGAATTACCATCCGACCAGATAGCAATCCGTGTTGACTTTAGTTGACCTATTCGAGCGAATTACTAACCGACAGGATAGCAATCCGTGTTGACTTTTGTTGACCTATCCGACCCGATTACCACTCGGTCGGACAGCAATTCGAGTCATAATTCGTGTCAAAGGACTTTGTTTGTTCAAGTTCAAAGTGCAACAAATCGAGTGGCATTCCGAACGAATTGCCACCCGATCCTAATCATTTCATTTTTTATTCAGGTGATTAAAAGGTGCTTGTAAATCGAGAAGATCACATCATGGCTGAAGAATTTTTCAATACTTTCTACAATGTGTTTACCTCGGATACAGTGGAAGGTTCAAACGATACACCCAAAGCGATAACGAAAACCATCAAAGACAACATTAACAATGACAACTTTTATGGAACCTATTCAAAACCTCCAAAGCTGAATAACATTGAGGATTATGTTTGGTGGAAGGAGAGGTTTGTCAATTGGACGAAGGCATATGCACATGAGAGTTGGTTTTGTTTGAAGTTTGGTTATGTTAACCCAGTAAATGACAAAGGAGAAGAAATTATGATCAAAGATTATTCAGAAGAAGACAAAAAGAAATTTTCATACGAACAGAAAATGATTGCTTTAATCCAGCAAGCAGTTCGAGATGATATTTTTTCATTGTTAATACATTATGGGTCATCGCAGTCTGTGTGGAAAGCTTTAAAGGCAAAAGCTAAGGGGGGTAAACAAATTCAGAAAAACAAAATCGCGTTATTAAAAAAAGAATTTGATTTGTTTGACAGTTTAAAGGGAGAGACAGTAAGGCAAATGATTGAGAGGTTTTGCCATTTAAAAATTGAACTTGAAAGGTTTAAATTTGTGAAAACTAGAGAAGAAATTGTTGATAAAGTAATTGAAGCGTTACCACGAGCTGATCAGTGGCAAACGTTTGTTTTTATATTGAAAAATGATGATAAATTTGATACAATCTCTCTTGATGCATTGTTAGAAAAGATTGAGAGTCATGATCTGGAGCTACAAAAGCAAAACAAGATGAGTGGTTCATCGCATCATCAGAATGTTGGTCTATACTACAAAGGCAATGTACCTTCGGAGAAAGTTGCTAGTTCACCAAAGACAGCTTTCAGTGGTGAAAAGATGAAAGAACCACAAACAACTTCATGAAGTTATCATTCTGGATATCATTCATCTTCAAAATCAACTTCTGATGAAAATGAGGAAATTCTATGCAACATTGCTCTCAAACTGAAGAATTCTCCGTCGATGAGCATCAATGCAGCAAAACAACAAATGAGTTTCCTTGCATCTGTTCTGGAATCATATGAAGGTCTTGTAGCTGGCAAAATTGGAAACTCAGAGTTAACCAAAGAAGACTATGACCAGATTGATCCGGAAGAGATGGAGCTCATAGACATTCGTTGGTGCTTGGCAAGTTGCATTCGCAGAGCTCAAAGATATATGGAGATTACAGGGAAGCAATCATTGGGTGGTCCGTCAACGAAGCTTGGATTTGATAAGTCCAAGGTGACCTGCTTCAAATGTAAACAGAAAGGTCATTTCAAGCGAGAATGCACTAATTCTGAAGCCAGAGGAAATGAACGTCCTTTCAATGATGATTATTATCGAAAGGCGATCTACCACCAAAGTAAAGAAGAGCCGAAAATGATCGAAGATAAACCCAGAGATAAGTCCAGAGCTTATGCCGTAATTCATGACGATGAAGGTTTTGACTGGAGTCAGATTCTTCTAGATGAAGATCGTCCTGTAACAGCTCATGGCAGAAAAGCATCAAAAGCCCCGAATCATGTTCTTGTTGCTGAAATTCGTGAAGAAATCAAAGTAAAAGACACAGTTGAGATAAAAGAGAAAACTCGAGAAGAGATTTTGAAAGAAAAGACTGAAAGAGAAAGATTCATTGTGGGGTGCAGAATGGAGAAAATGCAGGAAGAATATGAGAATGCTGTTGTGAACAAAAGATGGGATAAGAAACAAGAATTTTATGTCAACAAACAAGGTGAACCGGTTGTTCCTAGAAGTGACATAGTTCACGATGATGTTCTCCTTGTTATTCCTCGATCCGGCGAATATTATTCCAATGTTGCAAAAGACAAGACATATGTGAAAAGGCTGGATAAAATCATCAGGGATGCTATGACGATAAAACTGAGGAAGAGGAATGAAGAAAGAATGAAGAAGAACATTGAAAATTTAGTTGATGACTTGAAGAAAGCTACTGAGGAAATCAAAGTTGAAGCAGTGAAATCTAAAGATGAGAAGATTGAAGAAGAGAAGGTGATTAAAGAAGTTGTTGAAGAAAAAGCTGTTACGGAAGAACAGCAGGTTGGTGAAGAAGAAATGAAAAAGAAAGAAGAAGGAGAAGTGAAGGATGAGAGCTTGGAAGCTGATGGTGAAGAAGAAAAGAAGAAAAATGCTGATCAGACTGAAACAGCAAACAACACCGAAGTGCAAATCACTGAGGTAAATTCTGATTCTAACATCTTGACTGAAACTGTTGAACAGTGCAAGAAATGCATGGAAACGTGCAGTGCTTGTACTGAAAAGACGAAACGATCAGAACAAGAGATCTTGATTTCACAAAACTTGAAGAAGTTTTCAAAAGCAAGCGCAAAGAAATGTTTGAAAATGAAAAGGTTTTAAAAGAAAACAATGAAACGCTTTCAGAAAAATGTAAAAAGATAGAAAAAGAAAATGAAGTTTTGAAAGAAAATGTTTCTAAAATGACAGAAGAATGTTCACAAAAAGAAACTATTTTCCAAGAAATGAAAAAGGAATATGATTCAATAAAATTGGCTTATCACATTACTAAAGAATCATATGAAAAGGTAAAAAGTGAAATGAAACTTGTTCAATCAAGATTGAAATACTGTTCTGAAACATCAAATGAACTAAAACGAATGTATGAAATAAAACAACAAGTTGTAAATTCTTATATTGAAGATGTTGCTAAACTTAAGCGTAAGATTGCTGATTTAGAACAGGATAACAACAAGTTAAAAAGTTATCATGCATCGTCATATGTGCTTGAACGTATTTTCAATATAAAATCGGAGGATGGTGAGTCTGAGCAAAACAAGAAAGGCATTGGCTCAGAGTTTCATCAAGTTCCACCACCGGAAAAGTTTGTGTTTTATGATGAGGAAAAGGTTGAAAAAGCTTTCAACACGGTAGATCAATTGCCAGACAACATTGATATAACCTATTCCAAATCTGATGATTTTCATGATTCAGAGGTGGTAGGTAAAGTCGTTGAAAGTGTGTTGAAAGAAGAGTCGGGTGATACAGGTAAATCTGAATCACAGGATGAAAATGAAGGTAATTTTCATGATGGATATCTAAAAAACTCAAAATCCGAGAAAAATTTGAATGAAGATTCAAAAGGATTGGTTTATACGATGATTGGATCGGACAAATTATTCTTAGATGTTATATTCCTGATTCAGAATGTGATTTCAGAAAAGATTAACAAAGTTTTCAAAATGGTTGAGATTGTAAAATCTGAGATTTCAAAGTTTGCAAGAAAAGGTCACAAAACTTTTTATAACAAACCTGGTTACAAAAAGAAAAACATGAAGTCTGGGTTGGGTTATAAGAAGAAACAAGGTTGGAAAAGAAATGAAACTCCGAATTTTCAGACAAAAATGAGTTTTGTTCAAGGAAAAAATTTTGAAGAAGAGGAAAAACTCAAATTTAGACAACAGTCTAATGAAGAGTTCAGTGCTCAAAAGAAAAGACAACAACAACAGGTCAAGGATGTGTCCAAGAGAACATGTTTCAAATGTGATTAAACAGGACATCTTGCACGCAAGTGTCCAAATCTGAAACCTGTTGATGTTGAGACGAAAAAGAAGTCTGTTTATGTTGAAAAACAGAATTCTAAAGTTGTGACTCAGAAGTCAACTAAGTTTGATTCTAAGCAAACGTGGAAGCCGAAAATGTCAAAGGCTGACTCACAACAAACATGGAAACCAGTGACATCTAGACTTAGAACAACACAAAGTTGGAAAACAACTGTTGATGCAACAAAACCAAACCAGTTTTGGAAACCAAAAACTGTTGTTCAAAATCAAAATGTTCAAAAAGAGTCACATTTTTACAAAGAGGTACTCCTAAAGGTCAAACATGGTCTGCTAAGAAACAAGTGATTTCGGTAAATGCTGAAAAAGTTGAAGTAAAAGATGAAAAAGTCTTTGTACAAAATGACAAAGATTTTCCGAAATTGAATGAAGCATATTGTGTTGAAATGCCTAAGGTCCAACAGACCTAGGCTAAATTGTTCAAGTGACTGAATAGTTGAATGTGCAGGTGCTCAAAACAACTGAAAATTGTGAATATGGAAATAGGAGCAGCCTGGCACAAGAAGAGGAGAAGGCTGCTGAACCCTGTGTTGGTTGAAACAGGGAGTTTGTTTGTTTTCTGTAAATAAATAAACCATATTTCATAAAACCCTAAAAATTGAAAATTTAAAAACCAAAAATATGTTTTTATTTTGTCAAAAATTTGAAAAATCAAAAATATGTTTTGTTTTTAAATTTTGTCAAAAAATTCAAAAAATTCACAAAAATATGTTAAGTGAATACGCCAAAACCCTCACGGCTGAACAAACATGATTAATTTCACAAGATTGAAAAAACGGTTTTCAAACTGTAAAATATTAATGTGTTGTAAATCATGGGGGTACATTAGATTTTCTGCAAATCAGTGCATGAGAAGCAGAAAATGGATGGCGAAACAATGCTATCTATATCGGTTTTGTCAAAATTTTTTTAAAATGGTTTTGCATTTTAGGGGGAGTAAGAAATTTTCGGAAAATCCAAAAACATTAGAAAATTTGAAAAAGCCAAAAACATGATAAAAAATTGAGTTTTTGTGTAAAAAGAGGAAATGATAGTACATTAGTAGGCAGTTACAGTATGCTAAAGAAATGTAATGATTATAAAGCATTAAACAGTCTCACTGATGATATGCCGATAGGTCTTTATAAATTTAGTAAACTTTTTCGGAATATAAACCTAAATTCAAACTTGCTTATTTCGTGGGGAACACTACTTGGATATATAGGTAACCCCTGAAATCTCGTTTGAAGGACCCCTCTTTCTGAGATACTAGGTCTTTATGCTTAGTGATATCTGGGGTATTATCCCGGGACTTCTGATTTTGCGGAAGCAATGGCCTAGTCCCCGGAGAATACTTTCTGCTTGCTTGAAATATAGCGCCACCCTTAGCAAAAATGATGAAACAATAAAATTGATAGTCATTGCTGTTGTAAAAAAGATCCTCTAAAGGGGACACACCATAAGTCGAACCGTCATCTCTCTGCTAAACGGAAGTTCTGACCTGAGCTCTCACGGTTTCGTACTATTTCATAATTTATCCCCTTACATATATCATCTAGGTATACTCACCTGTAAGACTGAATATTGGGATCTGGATACGGGAGTATATTCAAGAGGTGGGACACATGAATGAGTTTAAGTTCTTAATACATCTAATTCGTATCCTGAATCAGTTGAACTTTGGGTGAAAATTTAAGTGGACAAGTATATCGACAATCTAAGTGAATTGTTTAATTCTTAATGTGTAACTAAGCTCAACGGTACTTGTGACTTCTCATTAACTGATATGATCCTCTAACGCAAACTCAAACAAAAACATTGTGTGTAAATATGTTTGTAAATATTTCTTTACTGCTTTATATTTCAGAAAATTCAAAAAGATTTTGATTTCACTTTATTTTCGACAACCAATATCTGAGAGCTGAGTTTCAAAATCTAAGTACGCTGATTGTGTTTCTGAAAATAAACAAGTTCATTAATTAGAAACTTGAGTTTTTAAATCAAAAACAGTTTGTGATATCTCCAAGGTCATTAAGTTGGACTTGGATGATTAACTGAGAGGGTTTTGGATTCTTATACTGTTACAATCTATTGTAAAAGAGCCAGTTTCTGATCTTGTTTGCTAAAACTGCCAAATCCTTAAAGATTGTTGATAGGGGGAGAGATTCAAGTAATTCTGGATACATCTATATTATTATATCTTTAGAGCCAGGATCTTGATTTAGAAAGTTTTATAGAGCCAGGATACGATTCCTGGAAAACCGAAAATGCTTTCATTGTAAAATATTTTAACATAAGCTGAGAGAGCCAGGTTTTCAATCCTGGTAGTTCAAAACATTGTCACTTATGAATGTTTGAGAATTGTAGATGCTATACCAGACTACGATCCCGATAGCAGAGTCTAAGGGGGAGTCTGAAGACGAGCTCAACGCAAGGGGAAGCGTGAAAGGATCCAGGTATCTTTCCTGGAAGAGCTTGTAACCTAAAAACCAGGTGTCGATCCCAAAGCACGGAAGCTTGACGAAAGGGGGAGCCTGAAGAGTCTACCGAAAGGGGGAGCTGAAGCTGAAGACGGATCCACGGGGATTCTGTTCAAGTGAGAGAGAGAAAAATCCAAAGCTACGAGTTTGACTAAATGTTTGAGATTGACTGCGGCAATATCCAAAGGGGAGTTTGTTAGTGCATTTATGTCTATCGCTGTCACACCCCCAAAATCCACACGCGGAGTACCACCGCTTGGAGGCGTGACTGACCAGGATCAAGCCACCAATCATATTGAACATATAAGTAAACAGTAATTGTCATTCATCAATACGATAGGTGTTCTCAAAACCAAACATAAACAAGTGTGTAGCGGAAGCAATAATGTAAAAAGCCCAACATAAGTATTAAGTTTAAAGAGTCATAAAGTTTTCATCAAAACATCCACAATCCGTGCCCACAACGACCGCGCCTCCCGTGCAAGCTCCAAGAGTACCTATGGTCCTGCAAGGCAAGTAACAGAGAGTCAACAACTAGTTGAGCGAGTTCACAGTTGGTTATTCAGTTATAGTAATTGTATTGTAAACCGTATGTTCGTTTAGTAACCCATATATCGTATGTACTTGAATCGCAATCTCCTAGACATGTGTGCGAAGAGTGTGGGGGTTTCCCATGTTTTCTAGACTAGGTATATTTGTATCGCAGCCCACCCGGCATGTGTGCGAAGTTTAAAGTATGGTTCGCAGCCATTCCAGGCATGTGTGCGAAGATTAGTTCTATTATCGCAGCCAATCCCGGCGTGTGTGCGAAGAGAAGTATATGTATCACTAGACTAGCAGTATCTACCAATATCCTTCCTCTCCCGAGGCCTATGGTATGTAATCCCAATAACAACTCAAGCATAAGTAATCATCCAAACCCATTCCCAACCCCGGGAATCCCATGCCTTGGTAAGAGTGTGAACTCACCTTGCTTTGCTCGGTATGCTAAGTATGTGCTCACAGTAAATCAATCACGTCCTAAAGTACGCACGAGTACATAATCAGTTTCATATTCACGAAGTTCATGCACGCATATTAAATCACCAAGTGGCACAGATCACGTATTCAAAATCATACAAGTCATGCATATCATCTAACAGCAGTTAGTTAATCCAGTTAACTACTAACAGAGTCTAACTAGGTTACTGTGCAAATTACCCAAGTCGGCGAAACACCCTCTGTTTCGCCGTGAGCCCCTTCGACGAATCACTTCTGTTTCGTCGTGACATCCCTCGGCGAAACACATTTTGTTTCGCCATGATCCCTTCGGCGAAACACAATCTGTTTCGCCGCGAGTTCTGTTTCGTCAAATGTCAGTTACGTCGTTATCAGTTACGTGCAGAAAACCCTAACAGCCGTCATCATCAAGCAGCAATCATACAGAAATCATTTAGCACCGAATCATCATAACATGATCATCACAGCACTGACGTCTAGCATGAACCCTAGTTTATGAGTACCACAAACCGATTACCATAATACATCACATCAACAAACCCTATTAGCATGCTATCGTGTATTCAGATCACACTAGCAACATTCTTCTGATTTCGCATAGGTTTAATACACAACTGATCACTAAATCCTAGATCAGTTATTTGGTTTCGTATAGAGTTACATATCCGGCTAAAACATGCATAACGAAAACAAGATTATCATAACCATATAATCACATTTATTCCAGAAATCAAGCAAGTATATACACAAACATATATCGAGTAGTTAAAGCATCATGAAACCATTTTAACAACCACACACTAACCGAGATGAAAGGAACAATGAACTGAAAACTAAGGAAGGCTTCGAGAGCTTCAAGTTGCCGTCACACAGAGTGTTCTAGGGTTTTTGTTTCGGTGATGAGTTTCACGAATGAAACTGTTTTGTGAGATATAATTCACGTAACAGAGCTGGGCCCTTATTTGGGCTTCAACGTAACTGGGCTCGGCGAAACACCTTGTTTCGTCGGAAGGTGGATGGCGAAGCACAATCCTGTTTCGTCGAATTAGATGATGGCGAAACACCCTGTTTCGTCGGGTCCTTTCATGTGTTAAACAGTTTAAGTGTTTTTCTAAAATACTAAGTCTCATGTTATAATATCCATCACATAGAGGTTCAACATTCATATCACTTATAATCCAACGTACAGTTACAAGTTAAACAAATCAAACAACTAAACAGTCAAAGTCAACGTGCATTAAATGCGAAAGTGAAAGTCGAAAACTCGAGTTGTCACATTATCCCCAACTTGAAAGAAATTTCGTCCCGAAATTTAGCGTGCGGTTACTGAGGAAGCTAGGTAAGTTGTATCGTTTACTGGTTTTCCTGGGGTGTCACATCATCCCCCCGTTGAGTTGGAATTTTGTCCCGAAATTCTGTAGTAGCTTCAGCCTCAGTAGTGGTTGCGTTGGTATCGAACAACTGGGGATATTTGAGTTCCATTTGGTCTTCTCGTTCCCAGGTATACTCGGGGCCACGACGGGAGTTCCAACGAACTCGAACAAGAGGTATTCTAGTGTTCTTGAGGACCTTGACATCCCGGTCCGTGATTTCAACCGGTTCCTCGACGAACTGCAACTGTTCGTCGATAGTGAGCTCCTTCAGAGGAACTATGAGGGTCTCATCTGACAGACACTTCTTCAGATTCGACATGTGAAAGACGTTGTGAACTGCACTGAGTTCAGCTGGTAAGTTTAGTCTGTAGGCCACTTTGCCTATTTTCTTTATGACTTCGAAAGGTCCGACGTATCGCGGATTGAGCTTGCCTCGTTTTCCAAAACGAACAACACCCTTCCAGGGTGAAACTTTGAGTAGCACTCGATCCCCAACCTGGAACTCGAGTAGTTTCCTGTCTTTATCTGCGTATGCTTTCTGACGGTCACGAGCTGCCGCCATGCGTTGTCGTATTTGAGCAATCTTTTCAGTAGTATCAACTACCATTTCTGGACCTGTGATCTGACTGTCACCCACCTCTGCCCAACAAAGAGGTGATCGGCATTTACGCCCGTACAATGCCTCAAATGGAGCAGCTTTAATGCTGGTGTGGTAGCTGTTATTGTACAAAAATTCCACAAGTGGCAGATGTTTTTCCCAGCCATTGCCAAAGTCAATTACGCACGCTCGAAGCATGTCTTCTAGAGTTTGAATAGTGCGCTCAGACTGCCCATCCGTCTGAGGGTGATAAGCTGTGCTCATGTCTAATCGTGAGCCGAAGGATTTGTGCATCGCTTGCCAAAGTTCTGAAGTGAAGCGTGCATCACGATCGGAAATAATAGAGGTGGGCACCCCATGCCTCGAGACAACTTCCTTAAGGTATACGTCTGCTAGAGTGGAGAACTTATCCGTTTCCTTGATAGCCAAGAAGTGAGCAGACTTTGTGAGTCGATCCACGATCACCCAAATAGTGTCATTTCCACGCTGAGATCTAGGTAGGCCAGTAACAAAATCCATAGAAATTTGTTCCCATTTCCATTGTGGTATCTCAGGTTGTTGGAGTGGACCTGATGGTTTCTGATATTCCGCTTTAACTCTCGCACAAGTCAAGCACTTGCTAACGTAAGTGGCTATGTGAGCTTTCATGCTAGGCCACCAATATGTAGTTCTGAGGTCGTGGTACATCTTATCCGAACCAGGATGTACTGAGTAGCGAGACTTATGAGATTCATCCATTACAAGCTCGCGTAAGTTGCCATAGAGTGGGACCCAGATGCGTCCTGTTACATAGTAGGCTCCGTCTGCCTTTTGTTCTAACCGTTGCCTTGAGCCGCGTAGGGCTTCAGCCCTGACATTTTCTGGTTTCAATGCTTCTACCTGAGCATCTCGTATCTGTGAAGGAAGACTAGGCTGAAGAGTGAGTTGCAACGCTCGTACACACCTAGGAGTAGTATCCTTTCGACTGAGGGCGTCGGCCACCACATTGGCTTTGCCCGGATGGTACTTTATAGCACATTCGTAATCGTTCAGTAGCTCGACCCATCGACGTTGTTGCATGTTCAACTCTTTCTGCTTGAAGATATGCTCGAGACTCCTGTGATCGGTGTAGATGGTGCACTTGGTACCGTACAAGTAATGTCGCCATATCTTGAGCGCGAAAACAACGGCTCCCAACTCTAAATCGTGTGTAGTGTAGTTCCGTTCGTGAATCTTAAGTTGGCGCGAAGCATAAGCAATGACTTTATCCCGTTGCATCAATACACATCCATGACCCTGGATAGATGCGTCGCAGTAGACTACAAAATCGTCCGTGCCTTCAGGCAATGAGAGGATAGGTGCGCTACAGAGTCTATCCTTTAAGTGCTGAAACGCTGTTTCCTGTGTATTACCCCAACGATAAGCAACACCTTTCTGTGTCAGTAATGTAAGCGGCTGTGCAATCTTTGAGAAATCTTTGATGAACCTTCTATAATAACCCGCCAAACCCAAGAATTGGCGTATTTCGGTTGGTGTGCGAGGTGCAGGCCAGTTCTTGATCGAATCTACCTTGGATGGATCAACATGAATCCCATCCTTGTTTACCACGTGGCCTAGGAAGTGGACTTCACGAAGCCAGAAGTCGCATTTTGAAAACTTAGCGTACAGCTGTTCTGTTCGAAGGAGTTCCAAAATAAGTCGTAAGTGCTGCTCGTGTTCCTCCCGACTCTTCGAGTAGATCAGGATGTCATCAATGAAAACAATAACAAACTTGTCAAGATAAGGTTTGCACACCCTGTTCATAAGGTCCATGAAAACCGCAGGCGCGTTCGTTAACCCGAATGGCATGACCAGAAATTCGTAGTGACCGTAGCGTGTTCTGAACGCTGTTTTGGAGACGTCCTCATCCCGGACTCTCAGTTGGTGATAGCCTGACCTCAGGTCAATCTTCGAGTAGTAGCTCGACCCTTGCAACTGGTCGAATAAGTCGTCGATGCGTGGAAGTGGATAGCGATTCTTCACGGTCACCTTGTTCAGTTCGCGGTAGTCTATACACATGTGGAAGGTGCCGTCCTTCTTCTTTACGAATAGCACTGGAGCTCCCCAGGGTGAAGAGCTAGGGCGTATGAAACCCTTTTCCAATAGTTCTTGTAATTGCTTAGACAGTTCTTCCAGTTCCGTTGGAGCTAAGCGATAAGGTGCTCGAGCTATGGGTGCTGCTCTTGGAGCTAGCTCGATCTGAAATTCGACCTGGCGATGAGGCGGTAACCCAGGTAACTCTTCAGGAAACACTTGAGGAAAGTTGCGTACAACAGGAATATCCTCTAACTTCTTCTCTTTCGTCGATGTATCTGTAACAAGTGCTAGTATAGCAGTGTGGCCCTTTCGCAAACACTTCTGTGCCTTCAAGAAGGAGATGATGCCACTCACGACACCACTCTTGTCGCCTTGAACTTCGAGAGGTTCTTTGCCAGTACGGGGAATACAAATGATCTTCTCCTTGCATAGGATCTCTGCTTGTTGTTGGGATAACCAATCCATACCAATGACGATATCGAAACTACCCAGAGTTATAAGAATGAGATCGATAGAGAAAGTCTGACCAGCGAGGATAAGATTACAACCCTGCACTATGTGTGTGGCCTCTAGACTTTTACCGTTAGCTAATTCTACGACATGTTTGGTGTTCAAAAGTGTTGGTGCGCGTTTAAGCATTTGACTAACTTTCAGAGACATATAACTGGTATCCGCACCCGAATCAAATAATACAGTAACATAAAAGTCATCGAGAAGAAACTTACCCATAACCACATTAGGATCGTTCCTTGCATCACCCTGACCAATCACAAATGCACGACCCCTAGCACCATTATTGTTGTTGTTTCCCCCATTGTTGTTCCCATTGCCCTGATTATTTTTGTTTTTATTCTGATTCTGGTTTAACTGGGGGCAGTCCCGCTTGAAATGGCCCTCAGCCCCACATTGAAAGCATCCCCTATTGCCTCGCTGTTGTTGTTGTTGTTGCTGGTTTCGTGGAGCTGGTGGCTGCTGTTGCTGGTTCTGATTCGCAGGCTTTGAGCTCCTTCAATCTTTAGCTTCATGACCTATCTTGAGACATCTCTGACAGTGGCCCTTGCGACACTGACCACTGTGGTGTCTGTTGCACCTGTTACACAGTGGGTGAATTCCCCGATATCCACCCTGCCCCTGACCACCAGACGATTGCTGACTCGGACTCTGGTAATCATTAGTCTTGCGCTGCTGCTGTGCTTGTGACTGAACGGTGGCTGAACCCCTGCTGGAATCCCCCTCCCATTTCCGCTTGTTGTCACTAGGAGTAGCTGAAGTAGTAGCGGTAGTAGTAGCGCTGATACGTTTAGGCAGCTTGCCCTGTTCCACTGCCTGATCGGTGAGACGGTGAGCTAACTTGATGATCTGTTGAATGGTGCCAAGATTCGCTGAGGTTACGTGACTTTGAATCTCTGGTACTAGACCCTTGAGATACAGCTCGATACGCTTAATGGGAGGGTCTACCATAGTAGGACACAGAATAGCCAACTCGTTTGACCTTTTGGTGTATGCTTCAATCTCCGACCCCGTCATCTTCAGGTTGTAAAACTCTACCTCCAGCTTATGAATGTCATCACAGCTACAGTATTCCTCTTTGATCAACTCCTTGAAATCGTTCCAGGGTGTGGCGTTAGCAACTGCCAACCCTAACATCTGAACTTGCGCCTTCCACCAAGTTAGCGCAATGCCTTCTAAAGTACCAGTGGCGTACTTCACCCTGCGAGCCTCAGGGCATTCACATATCTCAAAAACGGACTCGAGCTTTTCAAACCAATGGAGGAGTCCAACTGCTCCTTCCGTGCCACTGAAAGTAGTAGGACGACAGTCCATGAAAGTCTTGAAGGTGCAAACAGGTGGTTGACCTATTGTGTATAAGAATCAGGACAAAGTTAAACACAAGAGTTGGTTTAGGAGTGTAGGATCTAAAGATCCTAGTGTGAGTTACAACTGCAGGGTATACCTCCTGCTTGTGCAGCTGCAAGTGTCGCAGCAACTTGTTCGTTAATGAGAGCCGTCAACTGGGCTTGTGTCATGTTAATGCGTCCAGCCATGATCTTCATAGCAAATATGACATAAGTGAGAGAGGTTCGCGAGTAGTGCGATGACAGAAGAGAGTAAGCACACAAGTGTTCTCATGCAATAGTGTTACGTTAATCTAAGCATACCCTGAGCAAAGTTCTATGCAATTCTAGCAAGTAGGCAATAAAACATATACCATATTACCTAGAATGTTGAGTCTTGCACGTGGAGCGAGGCGTCGTTGTGGATCGTTGAGCACTGTACAGGTTATAGTCTGGTTTTAACAAAAACTTTTTCCCCTTATTAAAACCAAGTTCACTATAACCAATGGCTCTGATACCAATCTGTCACACCCCCAAAATCCACACGCGGAGTACCACCGCTTGGAGGCGTGACTGACCAGGATCAAGCCACCAATCATATTGAACATATAAGTAAACAGTAATTGTCATTCATCAATACGATAGGTGTTCTCAAAACCAAACATAAACAAGTGTGTAGCGGAAGCAATAATGTAAAAAGCCCAACATAAGTATTAAGTTTAAAGAGTCATAAAGTTTTCATCAAAACATCCACAATCCGTGCCCACAACGACCGCGCCTCCCGTGCAAGCTCCAAGAGTACCTATGGTCCTGCAAGGCAAGTAACAGAGAGTCAACAACTAGTTGAGCGAGTTCACAGTTGGTTATTCAGTTATAGTAATTGTATTGTAAACCGTATGTTCGCTTAGTAACCCATATATCGTATGTACTTGAATCGCAGTCTCCTAGACATGTGTGCGAAGAGTGTGGGGGTTTCCCATGTTTTCTAGACTAGGTATATTTGTATCGCAGCCCACCCGGCATGTGTGCGAAGTTTAAAGTATGGTTCGCAGCCATTCCAGGCATGTGTGCGAAGATTAGTTCTATTATCGCAGCCAATCCCGTCGTGTGTGCGAAGAGAAGTATATGTATCACTAGTCTAACAGTATCTACCAATATCCTTCCTCTCCCGAGGCCTATGGTATGTAATCCCAATAACAACTCAAGCATAAGTAATCATCCAAACCCATTCCCAACCCCGGGAATCCCATGCCTTGGTAAGAGTGTGAACTCACCTTGGTTTGCTCGGTATGCTAAGTATGTGCTCACAGTAAATCAATCACGTCCTAAAGTACGCACGAGTACATAATCAATTTCATATTCACGAAGTTCATGCACGCATATTAAATCACCAAGTGGCACAGATCACGTATTCAAAATCATACAAGTCATGCATATCATCTAACAGCAGTTAGTTAATCCAGTTAACTACTAACAGAGTCTAACTAGGTTACTGTGCAAATTACCCAAGTCGGCGAAACACCCTCTGTTTCGCCGTGAGCCCCTTCGACGAATCACTTCTGTTTCGTCGTGACATCCCTCGGCGAAACACATTCTGTTTCGCCATGATCCCTTCGGCGAAACACAATCTGTATCGCCGCGAGTTCTGTTTCGTCAAATGTCAGTTACGTCGTTATCAGTTACGTGCAAAAAACCCTAACAGCCATCATCATCAAGCAGCAATCATACAGAAATCATTTAGCACCGAATCATCATAACATCATCATAACATGATCATCACAGCACTGACGTCTAGCATGAACCCTAGTTTATGAGTACCACAAACCGATTACCATAATACATCACATCAACAAACCCTATTAGCATGCTATCGTGTATTCAGATCACACTAGCAACATTCTTCTGATTTCGCATAGGTTTAATACACAACTGATCACTAAATCCTAGATCAGTTATTTGGTTTCGTATAGAGTTACATATCCGGCTAAAACATGCATAACGAAAACAAGATTATCATAACCATATAATCACATTTATTCCAGAAATCAAGCAAGTATATACACAAACATATATCGAGTAGTTAAAGCATCATGAAACCATTTTAACAACCACACACTAACCGAGATGAAAGGAACAATGAACTGAAAACTAAGGAAGGCTTCGAGAGCTTCAAGTTGCCGTCACACAGAGTGTTCTAGGGTTTCTGTTTCGGTGATGAGTTTCACGAATGAAACTGTTTTGTGAGATATAATTCACGTAACAGAGCTGGGCCCTTATTTGGGCTTCAACGTAACTGGGCTCGGCGAAACACCTTGTTTCGTCGGAAGGTGGATGGCGAAGCACAATCCTGTTTCGTCGAATTAGATGATGGCGAAACACCCTGTTTCGTCGGGTCCTTTCATGTGTTAAACAGTTTAAGTGTTTTTTTCTAAAATACTAAGTCTCATGTTATAATATCAATCACATAGAGGTTCAACATTCATATCACTTATAATCCAACGTACAGTTACAAGTTAAACAAATCAAACAACTAAACAGTCAAAGTCAACGTGCATTAAATGCGAAAGTGAAAGTCGGAAACTCGAGTTGTCACAATCGCCTCCGTCATCTCAAATCGTAGCTGAAACACATTAATTTTAGGCCTTATATTGTAATATATAGAGTAGAAGGAAAGGTGGCAATATTGAAAATAAGAGGAAAGCTCTTATAAGCCTTGGCCTATAAATAGATGTGTTTGGGTTAGAGTTTAGGACTTTTTTTGAGACTTTTACCATTTGGAGACTTGGAGAGCTCCAGTGTTAGAGAGAGAAGCTAGAGAGAGAAAGTGCTCCACGTGATTCAGGTTCTTGTACGATTTCAGATCTGATTAATAGAATCACAATTATATTACGTTCTCGTGTGTTCGGTCGCGTTCGTGTACGGATTCCGCACGTCACACGTTCGGTTCGCAATCGTTTCGGAGTCAAAACCGGTCCTAACAGAACCGAGCCTAATACTCAGAATTGTCGGGTTGAACATGCCTAAACATGTTCTTATATTATTTACCAAGTTGTTTAAGTGATAAAATGTATTTTATATCTTCTACATTATCAATTATGGGTTATTTTGCAAAAACTGACTCGTTTGACTTTTCTGTTAAGTAGTTTGACCCGACAATTGACTGAGATAACGTGATAATTAGAAGGTACCCTTTTAAGGGTTTAACACCTACATAATTACCAACACATAGCCACTTTCAATTCGAATAATGGCTGGACCGTTAGTAATTAATCACTAAGTCAAAGTTTAATTACGATATCTTTGACTTTCGGTCATTAAGCTAATAAAACCTTAACTATAGAAGATAAAACACTTACGATAGTCCTTAGCACGAAGATTAGACTAGAAAAAGCTTCCTTGAACACCAGGATGCTTCAGAGAGTGGGTTGTGAAGTGAAAATGAAATGTGCAAGTTCAAGAACTCAAAACATGCTCCTTTATATAGGAATTTGAATGCTCTAAGATCATTGCAGCTGTTATGGGAGGTTATCAGATGGTAACAAGTGTCCCCATGGCAGTAAAAACCACTTGCACGGTCCCTGGTATTGAAAAACTAGCATGCAATGGCGGTGGAAAGGCTGCAACATGCAGCTGTGCAGTGATTTGTCGCTGGTGACTCTGTCGCCGCCCGTGAGGACCTGTTATTCCGGTAAAAACTTTCCCAGCTTTGCATTTTCAGTCCCTGGTCCATTTTTTAGTTTAAATAACTTTCATTTATTGCACTTTTGACCCCCATAGTTAACTATTAAGTGTCTTGGGTCATAAACAAACATCGTTAGGCTCCCGGTTAGTTACGAGATCACCCGAAAGGTCTTTAATTGCTACGTTGACGCATTTGATCCTTATTTCTTGGAATTTCCACTTTAATCATTTATGCGCATTGAAACTCCAAGAAATCAATATCCGATATTCGTGAGAATATAATAAAATATTACAATGCTTCGGGGTTGTTAAAAGGTCACTCAGAGGTAAAATTTAACATGTTGACACGATTAACCCCTGTGCTTAGTAAATTCTAAATTTTAAGCATAAACGGCTTCTTGCGTTAGATATTATAATCAAAGAATACGAACATCGTGTAAGGTCAATCAGAGGCACATGTTTTGCATGTTGACACTTTTAGTCCTTCCTTACATATACTTTCTTTGTTTGTCAACTTTAGTCCTTCGAAATCAATTCTTTACACGTTTAAAGCTTATGACACGTGTCGTTACTACATTGGACATGATTTTGCGAGGTGTTATAGTTAAAGTGGCGTGTCGGTTAATCATGTTATCGGTGTTTATTACCGGGCCCCATATGTATTGACAAGCATGTAAAACTGAATATAAGATATATTTATATTTTCCTAAGTTATTTATGAAAATACATCTGCCTAGTGCACTTAAAATGATTTTGAAATATTTTCAAAATGTGTCAGTTATTTGTATTACCAGTGTAAACTGACGTATCTTCAAATGACTAAGCGCAGGTTGCAAGGATACGTAAATAGGCTAGAAGTTGCTCGGGAAATACAGGGTGTGACATAAGCATCTACATGATTTAAAATAATCCAGCGATGTCAAATGTTTAATGCTTGAAAAGATGTCAACAAAACCATAGTATCTTGTTTGCATACATAAACCATAAACTTCAAGTTTCACAGATATATTAGACAAAATAGAAGACTTGATAACTAGGTTTTGGCCTATATATCATCGCACGAAGGTGAGAGATATAAGATAAACCCTCAAAATGACATTGTTTATGCAATCCTAGCCCTTGAGTTCCAAACCATGGGATACTGCTTAATTTCCTGGAATACATGTAAAGTAAAAACGTCAATATAATGTCGGTGAGTTCATAGGTTTTGCTTGACACAAATGAATCTTTAAAACATTTGATAAACTTTAAATAAAACTGGTATGCAGAATGTCAATGAAATTCGTTGATCAATTAATCTTTATCTAGGACATAAGCTAGTAACAAAACCTTGACAATGTTACCGTCGTACCGGGCCATTAACTCCTAGTGACGCGTGACTTGCCGAACACAAAAGCACTCCCACAGGGTCTCAAGGACCAGGAGTGGAGCTTGCCCACACTCAATAGATTTATCCAATTGTTCCTCGGTTTGTAATGCGACCAATGGCTATTAAATGCCCAACCACTTATGCACACATAATGATCTAGTTGATTTCACTCCATAACTATCATACTATTGTGTAACATGTATCTCCCCTAATTCAGAAAACAAAATATTTAAAAGAGAGGCCGTGAAACTCACAATTTGTGTTTTGTGGACAATGCTAGCAATACACAATGTTCCCTATATTTTCTCCGACGTACAAGTTTCCTAATTTGTTAAGACACATAGGTCTAATCGTTTGTTTCGTGTACAAGTCTTTCACCAATTCTTGTTAAGACGTAATATCGTTTCTTTCATTTTGAAAACCCTTGTTTGTTTAGACATGATGGTGAGTGGTTATCTGAATGACCATGTATGTATATCACATATATACATATATCCTTATACACACTTGTTTGTATAATGTCTGGGGCCTAGCCCCTTGTATAAACTCATGTCCCACACGATCGTTTTGTTTAATAAAAATAATATATTTTTATTTCTAAAAATATATATTCTCCGTTATGGCATATCATTTTCACTAATCGATAGTTACATAAAAAGGTATTCATCCTTAAATAAAACATATTTTCCTGTGTTCGATACTTGTTAAAAATAATATTTTAACATTATTCTTGTTTACCTGTCGTTGTAAGATTAAATATATTATGATGTAATATTTAATCTAGTAGCCATTATAATCATTTACATTATATAGATCAAAATATATAACAACCTATTAAATAATTAGTTGGTAATTGTTGATGGGCCTTATTATCCTTATTAACTAATTAGGGTTTCCTCTTGGGTGCATATATAAGGAGACTTATGCAGAGGTTAAAAGGTTACACAACCTAATTACTTTCATAACATCAAATCGCCTCCTTTCCTATACCGGTTACCCTTTATCGGTTCTCTTATCACCATCATTAGATTGCACCCTAAGGAGGAACCAGATCTAGCTGACAATTATGTCAAACCTTATTGTTGCGTCTCCATTTGGATTCTCTGCTGGCCTGTACTGCTGCAATCAGGTATGTTATTCATGTTTTCCATTATGCCTAAAACAGAACTGATCAACATGTGGTATCAGAGCATATGTTGATAAATCAGTTCTGTTTTCATATCCATTATGCTGGGATTGAAATCTAGAAAACAGAATTTTGAAAACCTAATAAAAATTCGAAATCCTATTTCGAGACCTAATAAAATTCCGAAATCACTGATTCTCGAAAATATGGAAAAAGAATGGTTTATGAATATCTCGAAATCAAAATGGGTAAAATTATGTCAGAAATCTGTTTAGAAAAACCTTAATACAAAGGTTTCGGGTTCCAGAATTTTTATTTTATTAATATTAGGGTTCTTCATGTTCTTAGTGAAATTCGAATAAATTCCCTTATTTTGGAATGAATTAAGGATTAGAAGGTGTTTTTCCTGTATTTGATTAATTTTTATCCCTTAAGATTTCGAAAAAACCTGTTAATGTCATTAGATATAATTTTCGAAATCATTGGATAAATATAAAATATCTTTTAAAACAGGAAACAAGATATACCAAATCCCTTAAAATTCGAATTTCAAAATTATCACAACTAAAAGCTGTTAATCAATAGATTTCGAGACTTGGAAAATAAGTTTCGAGATCAGGTGGTTTCGACTAATGGTTCCGACCGAGATTTCGACTCGCAATCTAGTGATTGCGACTCAAAACCTCATAATAAACGTGGAATCTCATTAAGGCATCTGAGATTGCGACTGAGATTTCGACTCGCAATCAGGTGGTTGTGACTCGAAACCTCATAAACAAGTCAAAATCTCATCAAGGCATAAATCTTCACTACTTGAAACCGAGGTTTCGACTGAGGTTGCGACTGCCATTAATGACTCGCAATCAGGTTGTTGCGACTCATGCCATTAGTGACTCGCAATCAGGTTGTTGCGAATCGAAACCTCATAATGAGTCGAAATCTTACTCGAAATCTCACTCGAGATCTCACTCGAAATCTCATGTTGAGTCGAGATCTCATAACTGAGTCGAGATCTCATAATTGAGTCGAGATCTCACTCGAAATCTAAGGCTGAACTCAAAATCTCATTACTTTATTGAGTTGTTAGCGTGAACTAAAATTTTGCTTGGGGCTCCACCCAGAACACCGTGTAGGGGGCACGCTATTAAGTAATTGGTTTTGTAATTAGATAATTAACTAGAATCAGATAATGTTTTACAAAACCAAAATGGCTTAACTTGGGTGAGCTTATGATGTATCACTTCTGGCCAAAGCTGATTTGATACATCTATTTATTGCTCAAGTATAATAAAAGCCATGTTGAGTATGCATTACAAACGTGAATGTCTTAATTTCTAGCCAAAGCTGATTTAATTCATTCATGTATAGCAATCTTAACAAGTGCATAACTAAAGTGATTGTCTTATTTCTGGCCAAAGTTGATTTATCACTATTACTTTGCACACATGCTTAAATGATTACACTTCTGGCCAAAGCTGATTTATCTTCGTTTAAGTAGAATTTTAACTAAGTCTATTATTTTGATGTTAGTAATAGACATATCACAACTTCTTCATATAATGATCCTCACATTAATGATCATTCATTAATCTTATGATCATTTTATCTGCCTTAATTTTTTTAAGTACCCATAACTTTACTCACTATAACTTTCTTCTATAAATCAATATCTCACCCACTCTAATTCTTAAACCTAAAATGTTTTGCTTTATTTAAAGTTTCTATAAGAATTAGCTCTTAAATTAAATCCTTGATTATTTCTTAAGACACGATAATCCTACTGCTCTCTTCTGATAAAGGTACTACAGAAGAAAAGTAGAGCATGATGAATAGGACAAATCGAACATAATGTCTCTTATGATAATCAAGATCTCTCTAACATAAATGCTATCACTAAAAGGTTATTCCAGATTACGTTTTTCCTAAGACTAATCTATTATCTGTGGAATAATTACAAGAATTCCTAAGATGCATGCCTTTATTTAAAATTCTAAACTATAAAGTTAAGTGGTATATGTGAATTTATAATGTACAATACCATGACCCATAAAGTTAAGGGCTAACGCATGGAAATAAGTACAATTTTTCAGTACATTACATACTAAGATTTTCACTTGTACAATTTGATGCCTTATAAATCAACTATAACACTCAAAAGTACCAAAGGAAAATGAGTGTGTTGATAAGCAACATATGTACATAGAAATAAATGTTTGAAACTGGAAAATAAGATGTTGTTCACCTTACAACCACTGAAACATCAAAAGAGGATTGTTCTGAGGTCCATAGTCAAAATACAAGTACAAAATCCCAACTCTAAGGTTTTTCAAGGGAAAATCTCACTGCTTAACTATGCCATTAGACTAGGTATAAGCAACGAGACTATTCATTATTCAAAAGAACAGTTGGACAAGTTAATTAGGTAGTCACTTACTAATGATATTTAAGTATGCTAATTTTAATATTCCAATTAACACATGATTAGTTCTAATTTTTTCCTTACCAGAACTCGACAAATAACTAACATGAGAGTTAGTGACAAAATTAAATGTTAAGGCTATAAGAACCATGATAAGCAGTCTTCTAACAACGTTTTTCGATACCTTATATATATTATGAAGATTAGTCAGAATATAGTATCATAATTAAGCAATGTTATGAAGGTTGTGAGGTTTGCATAGTCAACATAAAGTCACACTTACCTTAAACTCTCATCTTATTTGTTCTAAATATCTGGATTGAAACATTAATAAGATAAAACTAGGTGATACCTTACACTTTCACAACTTTTATCATCATGGAAATGAGAATTTGACAAAAGGAAAATGAGACTTATAAATTTCATCCATTATAACCGAAATTCATGAGAAATCATGACATGGTTAACGAGGATGATTTTTTATCTAATCTCATTCTAAGTAATTTTAAATCATGACGTTAAAGCCCTAAATATGACTTTGCTTAAGGAATAAGTATGGGTCCATCATAAGTCATTCATTGACATTCGTGGAACTTATTCCAAATGGAATATTCAGACATAATTCATTTATTATTTAAAGACTATCAACTTGTATCTAAATTTTGTCACATATGACCGACGGTCTTAGAAGAAATCTATTCATATATATATATATATACACACACACACACACTTAATAAGATTTCTATTAGATATGTCCTTGAGTTTTCTTATGACATCTGGACATTAAGGGAATCAAATAAAGTCTAACGTATAGGTTCCCACGTCACATACCTCATTGAAACTTCTCTTGTAGCATTTCTAGAGATATCAAAGATCAGTGGGAGCATTAAGTGTCTTAATAATAACTTGCAATAGTTGCAAGAGGTGGGGAGTGAAAATTTCACATTACCTCAATTTACATCTCTTATACAAGACACTGCTCCATCTTGACACTGTTCTATCAAAAACTTGTCTCCTTAAAATATAATGCTACACTTACAAAAGTTTCATTGATGCTTAATTATACGCACACTTAGATTTCTTACCTAAACTAAAATAATCATCAACAAGAGAAACTACAATGACTAACGTCATTAATTTGTTTTTTTCTATTAGAATTTGTTGGTCGTTAAATATTTACCCTAAGCATGCTGAGTTCCTAAAGATTTCTAAGGTCCGTGGGAGCAATCAAAGTCCTTATCATGACTTGCAAGGAATACAAGAGGCGGGGGGAAGAGTGTCATTAAATTTCACTCCGAATTTAACTCTGATTACCTCTTGTACACCATACTGCACCAACTCTTACAAACTTAGAATCCTGAAAATGATAGCAACCTAACCAAGAGCTAATCCATAAAACTGAAACTTTTAAAACCCAATAATCAACTCAGAGGTTATCTAGGTTTAAAAACCTACTAACTTTGATGATTACATAACCTCCCTAACTGAAGTTGAAATGGATTTTGGAAAAGTTTACTGATCCTATCTCTTCTAATTAAGCCATTAGCGTCAATTTATCTTTTAAATGGAATAAAATAGTTTTCTAGTAAAACTGATTTTATTTGTTCGTATAACGTTTGGGATTTGATTGAATTACCTAAGAGTGTTCATAACTAAACCAAATCCTGATATAAGCGTTAAGACACGAAGAGGCATGATTGATTGTCAAAGGTTATACTTAGGAAGAGATAAATTATCAAAGATTTCTTTGAGGATTATCATTGTTCTAGTAGCTTATAATAGTTTAAAGCTACATTAGATGAACATTAAAAACAATTTTCCCTTACAAAAAGGACGAAAATACCCCTGACTTGTTAACAAAAAAATGGAAATACCCCTTACTTAACGGAGAAAAATGGATGGAGTTAACGAGCCGGATGAAAATGGCAAGATTTCAAACCTTTTGGATCCAGATGTGATAAAACAAACCTTTGGAGGAAACTCGCACAACTTGCCAAACCTCAGGGACGAAAATGACATTTTACTCAAAAATATAAAATAGAATTTGGGTGACTTTCAACCTGGTTGACCCACAGGAGACAGACAATGAGACTGCGTTGACTTCAACAGCTGATGATCAAGAGTATGCTTATTTTATGCTTATACTTAATTATTACACCAAAATCGTCTTGGATTTTTTTAATAATAAATAATTGTTGTTTTACATTTAGGCCTACAATAGTGGGAGCTGGTGAAATAGCAGAAGTTGCTTCGTTATGGTCAGGAGTTCCAATTCAGCAGTTGACTGTTGATGAAAGAATGCTATTGGTGGGACTTGATGAACGGTTAAAAGAACGAGTTTGTGGTCAAGATGAGCTGTGGATGCGAGTGTGTGCTGACACAAACGCGTGAGAGATCACCGTATTATGCCTAAAATCGCAAAAGGATGGAGTGTTCCAGGGTCTGCTTCCATTCTAACTAATGGCTTTAATTTATTTTTTTGAAAAAAAGTAGGCGGTTGATTATTTTAGTTGAGTTTATCTCGACTATAAGACGTTGTCTCGACCCATTAACTAATGAATGGGTTGATTCAGGTCATCTTTATTTTTCTTCCTAAACGAGTCAAAAGGGTGAAAAAAATACAATAGCTTGAAAGTAAGTCAAATTGCTCAAACCGTTTGAAACCACCCAATGTGTAGTTTCAATGCATAAAATCTCATAAATCATATTGTTAAAAATAATTGGATTATCATTATAATTATTTAACTCTTTTTTCATTTTTTTAGGGTGTACCTATTGGCACACCAATGTGCCTATTGGCACACCAAACCCTAGTTGAATCAGGGTTTACCTACGCTGCGTATAGGTCTATACGCAACGTATAGGGTTACACCTATACGCTGCGTATAGACCTATACTCAGCGTAGGTAAAGCATGGATCTCAGTGCCTGATCAGCAATCATTGCACAGAAAACAAGGGTTTATATACGTTGCGTATAGCACTATACGCAGCGTATATAAACCATCTGAACTTTTGGGGTCATTTTGGTGGGTTTGAATTATCAATTTTTCACAAGGTTTATATACGCTGCGTATAGAGCTATACGCAGCGTATATAAAGGTCAGAAAATGTCCTTTATACCCTTGTGTTGAGGCTATACAAAGCCAAATACAAGGGTAGTTGTGTCATTTTTGTTTTATACGCTGCGTAGGGATCTATACACAGCGTATATAAAGCTCCATTTTTGTGTATTCCTTTGTTTATTTACAAAAAAAATAAAATTAATTGTGTGTATTTTGGGGTATTTCCATGTTTGTTTATAAAAAACAATATTATTGGTAAATAATACAAATATAAATTATAAAAATTAAAAATAATACAAATATTATGAATTATAAAAATTACAAATAATACGAATATTATGAATTACAAGACCTACTGGGAACATATACGAGACTTATACTATACTATACGATACAATATAACATCCGTATAGGCCTATAGGTGTGGTTTAGGTCCCGTATCGACCTCGTATAAGCCTATAAGTGTGATATCGTATCGTATAGGTGTGGTTTAGATCCCGTATTGACCTCGTATAAGCCTATAAGTGTGATATCGTATCGTATAGGTGTAGTATAGGTCACATATTGACCTCATATAAGCCTATAAGTGTGATATCGTATCGTATAGCGTAGTATATGTCACGTATTGACCTCGTATAAGCCAATAAATGTGATATCGTATCGTATAGCGTAGTATATGTCCCGTATAGGCCTATAGGTGTGATTTAGGTCCCGTGTAGGCCTATATGCATATACAAGACCTATAGGAAACCTATACGAGACTTATACTACACTATACGATACGATACGATACGATACGATATAACACCCGAATAGGCCTATAGGTATGGTTTAGGTCCCGTATAGGCCTATAGGTGTGGTTTAGGTATCGTATATCGTATAGTGTATAGTATAAGTATCGTATAAGCCGATAGGCCTACACGGGACATATACGACACCTATAGGCCTACACGGGACCTAAACCACACCTATAGGCCTATACAGGACCTACCACACCTATAGGCCTATAAGGGACCTATACTACATATATAGGCTTATACGAGTGTTGTATGGCCTATACGGGACCTATACTACATTTATAGGCATATACGAGGACACATACGAGGCCTATACAGGACTTATACTACACCTATAGTCCTATACGGGACATATACTATGCTATACGATACGATATCACACTTATAGGCTTATACGAGGTTAATACGAGACATATACTACGCTATACAATACGGTATCACACTTATAGGCTTATACGAGGTCAATACGTGACATATACTATGTTATACGATACGATATCACACTTATAGGCTTATACGAAGCCGATAGGTGACCTATACTACACCTATACGATTCGATATAACTTTTTTTATAAAATTTACTAAAACCAATAATGTATAAATGTTTATAAAAAAACCTTTATATACGCTGCGTATAGGTCTATACATAGCGTATATAAAGGGTCAAAAAGACCATTTACCCCTTCATTTGGGGCTATACGAAGCCAAATGCAATGGTAAAATTGTCTTTTGACCCTTTATATACGCTGCGTATGGGTCTATACGCAGCGTATAGAAGGAAAGACCATTTTACCCCTGTATTTGGGGCTATACGCAGCCATATGCAAGGGTAAAATTGTCTTTTTGACCCTTTATATACGCTGCGTATAGACCTATACGCAGCGTATATCAAGGGTAATTTTTGTTTTTAACCCCAAACCTTTGGTAAAAATATATTTTTTTTGACCCTTTATATACGCTGCGTATAGGCCTATACGCAGCGTATATAAAGGGTGAATTTAAAAAAAACCTTTTTAAGTATCGTATAGTATAAGTATCGTATAAATCTCGTATAAGTTTCATATAGGTCTTGCATTTGCCTATAGGCCTATACGGGACCTATACTATAGTGTCGTATTGTATTGCATCGTATCGTATCGCATTGTATAGTGTATAGTATAAGGGGCTGTTTGATAGCCTCTTAATGACCATTCAGATGCTACCTCTTAATGGTTTAAAACCTCTGAATGAATAAGAGGTAACCTAAAGTCTGAAATGGTTAAGAGGTAACCTCTGAATGGTAAATCATCACATGTCACATTCTTCTACCTTCTCATTAGTAAAATTCTTAATGGTTCCATTAAGAGGTAGCCTCTTAATGACCATTCAGAGGCTACCAAACAGCCCCTAAGTCTCGTATAAGCCACGTATAAGTCTCATATAGGTCATGTATATGCCTAAAGGCCTACACGAGACCTAAACCACACCAATAGGCCTATACGGGACCTAAACCACACCTATAGGCCTATACGGGTGTTATATCGTATCGTATAGTATCGTGTTGCATCGTATCGTATAGTGTATAGTATAAGTCTCTTATAGGTTCCATGTAGGCCTTGTATATGCCTATAGGCCTACACGGGACCTAAACCACACCTATAGGCCTATAAGGGATCTATACTACATCTATAGGCTTATACCAGTGTTGTATGGTATCCTATAGTATCGTATTGTGTTGCATTGTATCGATTAGTGTATAGTATAAGTCTCTCATAAGTTCCATGTAGGTTTTGTGTCACACCCCCAAAATCCACCCGCGGAGTATCACCGCTTGGAGGCGTGACTGACCAGGATCAAGCCATCAATCATATCAAACATAGTATTTAAGTGTAAAAGTAGGAAAAGGTAATTCATCTTGACATGACTGATGTTCATAACCAAACATTGTTTAAGTAGCGGAAGCATAATAATGAAAACCCAAAATAAGTTATAAGTTCAAATATCGTCTACGATCCGTATCCCACAACGACCTGCTCCTTCCTGTGCAAGCTCCATATGTACCTAAGGTCCTGCAAGGCATGTAAGAGAGAGTCAACAACTAGTTGAGCGAGTTCACAGTTAACAGTTCAGTAATAGTATAGTGTGAGTAGTAGTATGTTCGTTCGTTACAAAGTATTGTATTATTTCCCATCGCGGCCCTCCAGGCAGGTGTGCGAAGATGTTGGGGAATGTTATTCCCCAAGTATTCTAGACTAGGTTTGTTTGTATCGCGGCCTCTCTAGGCAGGTGTGCGAAGATGTTGTAAGTTTAGTTCGCGGCCAATGTCCTTGGCAGGTGTGCGAAGTCAGTCATAATATCGCGGCCAATGTCCTTGGCAGGTGTGCGAAGATCGTTCAATAAGTGTTACTAGTCTAGCAGTAGGTTCTGTCATCTATGTATGTACAGTAATCATCAAATCCCCATTCCCCCCTAGGAACCCCATGCCTTGGCTTGTGTGAACTCACCTTGGTTTGCTCGGTATGCTAGGTATGTAAGTGCTCGCAAATAATCAATCACGTCCTAAGGTATGCACGTATACATAATCAGTTTGTGTTTCAGTTGTTCATGTATAAGCATGTAACACGTAATCACAATCATACAAGTCATGTTTAACATATAACAGCCGTTAAATATTTCAGTTAACACTTAACAGAATTAACTCAAGTTACAGCACAGCTCGGCGAAACACATATATGGCGAAACACATAAGTTGGCGAAACAAGTGAGTTGGCGAAACACACATAGTGGCGAAACATATATAGTGACGAAACATATTCTGTTTCGTCGTGGCTTTGCTTGGCGAAACAGGATTCTAATTCGTCGACGACTCTTGGCGAAACACTTTCTGTTTCGCTGAGATTCCTGTTTCGTCGAATGTCTGATTCGTAGACACAGTTACAGCAGTTACGAAATACACAGAAACCCTAATCATGTTAGCAGCCGACATCAATAACATCAATCATGCAGAATCATTCATTCACAAGATTCATTATCACATAATTCTAACACAAGCATCACGGTGTTTTAACATCTAGCATGAACCCTAGCTTATGTATACAACATATCGATTACAACATCACATCATCAAACCCTATCAAGATGCTAACTTGCATTCAGAATCAGATTATAATAACAACATCCAGAACCGAGTATTCGATCATATTAAGTTTCGCATAGCATTTTATAAAAATCCTACTACATCATATATATCAAAATCTATAACATCATGATCATACTCTTATCACAGCAGTAACACACATCAATCATATACACAAGCAAGAATCGTGATATAACAGAAACATGGAATCGATTAACAAACACACACTAACCGATTCAAGATGAAGAAACAAGGATTCGAGAGCTAGGGATGATGGTGAACAATGGTTGTTGCCGTCGCACAGAAGAGAGAGTGTTCTAGGGTTTCAGAGTGTTCAAAAATGTGAAACACTAGGTTGATTCACGTAGTAGTATGCGAGTTTACGTTCTGGGCCCAAACTGGGCTTCGCGAATTACTGGGCCGGCGAAACAGACTTCTGTTTCGTCGGAGTGTTCATGGCGAAACAGCCTGTTTCGTCGGAATGGGTTATGGCGAAACAGCCTTGTGTTTCGTCGGGTTCTTAACAGTTTAAGTTCTACAAACAGTACACATGATATACAATCACACATAACCATGCAAACACACTAGGTTTTATCATAACACAACCATATAGTCAAAGTCAACGTGCATTAAATGCGAATAAAGAACGTCGGAAATTCGAGTTGTCACATTATCCCCAACTTGAAAGAAATTTCGTCCCGAAATTTAGCATGCAGTTACTGAGGAAGCTAGTAGTGTGACGTTGTTTACCTGTGTCGTATCGCGGCTCCTCGAGCAGGTTTGCGAAGATTACTGGTTTTCTTGGGGTGTCACATTATCCCCCCGTTGATTTGGAATTTCGTCCCGAAATTCAGCATTGGTAGCTTCAGCCTCAGTAGTAGTTGCTTGGTTTCCGAATAAGTGGGGATATTTAAGTTCCATTTGATCTTCACGCTCCCAGGTAAACTCTGGGCCGCGGCGGGAGTTCCAACGAACTCGTACAAGAGGGATTCTCATGTTCTTGAGGACCTTAACATCCCGGTCCGTGATTTCAACAGGTTCCTCGACGAAGTGCAACCGCTCGTCGATAGTGAGTTCCTTTAAGGGAACTATGTGGGTCTCATCTGACGTACACTTCTTCAGATTCGACACGTGAAAGACGTTGTGAACTGCACTGAGTTCAGGTGGTAAGTTCAATCTGTAGGCCACTTTGCCTATTTTCTCAATAACCTCGAAAGGTCCAATATATCGTGGATTTAGTTTGCCGCGTTTGCCAAAACGAACCACACCCTTCCAGGGTGAAACTTTAAGTAGCGCTCGATCCCCAACCTGGAATTCGAGTAGTTTCCTGTCTAAATCAGCGTATGCTTTCTGACGGTCGCGTGCTGCCGCCATGCGTTGTCGTATTTGTGCAATCTTTTCTGTAGTATCGACTACCATTTCTGGACCTGTGATTTGACTTTCTCCCACCTCTGCCCAACAGAGAGGTGACCGGCATTTACGCCCGTACAGTGCCTCGAATGGTGCAGCTTTAATGCTGGTGTGGTAGCTGTTGTTATACGAAAATTCCACAAGTGGCAGATGTTTTTCCCAACCATTGCCAAAGTCTATTACGCACGCCCGAAGCATGTCTTCTAGAGTTTGAATAGTGCGCTCAGACTGCCCATCGGTCTGAGGATGATACGCCGTGCTCATGTCTAAACGAGAGCCAAACTATTTATGCATTGCTTGCCACAGTTCTGAAGTAAAACGTGCGTCACGATCAGAGATGATGGAGGTTGGCACACCGTGCCTTGAGACCACTTCTTTTAAGTAGATGTCTGCTAAGGTAGAGAACTTGTCTGTTTCTTTAATGGCCAGGAAGTGAGCAGACTTTGTGAGTCGATCCACGATCACCCAAATAGTATCATTTCCGCGCTGAGATCTAGGTAGGCCAGTAACAAAATCCATGGAAATTTGCTCCCATTTCCATTGTGGTATCTCAGGTTGCTGGAGTGGTCCTGACGGTTTCTGATATTCTGCCTTGACTCTCGCACAAGTCAAGCATTTGCTAACGTATGTGGCTATGTGGGCCTTCATGCTAGGCCACCAGTATGTAGTCTTAATATCGTGGTACATTTTATCCGAACCTGGATGTACCGAGTAGCGAGACTTATGAGCTTCATCCATTACAAGCTCGCGTAAGTTGCCGTACAGTGGGACCCAAATGCGTCCTGTTACGTAATAAGCACCATCTTCCTTCTGTTCTAATCGTTGTCTTGAGCCGCGTAGGGCTTCAGCCCTGACGTTGTCTGGTTTCAATGCTTCTACTTGAGCATTTCGTATCTGGGAAGGAAGACTAGACTGTATAGTGAGTTGTAAAGCTCGAACGCGCTTAGGCGCGGTGTCCTTTCGACTGAGAGCGTCGGCCACAACATTGGCTTTGCCTGGGTGGTACCTGATTGAGCATTCGTAGTCGTTTAGCAGTTCGACCCATCGTCGCTGTCGCATATTCAGTTCCTTCTGTTTGAATATATGTTCGAGGCTTCTGTGATCAGTGTAGATTGCGCACTTGGTACCATACAAGTAGTGTCGCCATATCTTGAGTGCAAAGACAACCGCTCCCAGCTCTAGGTCGTGTGTCATATAATTCCGTTCGTGAATCTTAAGTTGGCGCGAAGCATAAGCAATAACTTTATCCCTTTGCATCAATACACATCCAAGACCTTGGATAGATGCGTCGCAATAGACTACGAAATCGTCCGTGCCTTCCGGCAGTGAGAGGATAGGTGCGCTACAAAGTCTATCCTTTAAGTGCTGAAACGCTGTTTCCTGTGCGTTACCCCAACGATAAACAACACCCTTCTGCGTCAACAGTGTAAGAGGCTGAGCAATCTTTGAGAAGTCTTTGATGAACCTTCTGTAATAACCCGCCAAACCCAAGAATTGGCGGATTTCGGTTGGTGTACGAGGTGCAGGCCAGTTCTTGATCGAATCTACCTTGGATGGATCGACATGAATCCCATCCTTGTTTACCACGTGGCCTAAAAAGTGGACTTCACGAAGCCAGAAGTCACACTTGGAAAACTTAGCGTATAGTTGTTCCGTTCGTAGAAGTTCCAGTATAAGTCGTAAATGATGCTCGTGCTCCTCCTGACTTTTCGAATAAATCAGGATGTCGTCGATGAAAACAATGACGAACTTGTCGAGATAGGGTTTGCACACCCTGTTCATAAGATCCATAAATACGGCAGGCGCGTTCGTTAGCCCGAATGGCATGACCATAAACTCGTAGTGGCCGTAGCGAGTTCTAAATGCTGTTTTGGAGACGTCCTCATCCCGGACTCTCAGCTGGTGATATCCTGACCTTAAGTCTATTTTGGAGTAGTAGCTCGACCCTTGCAGCTGGTCGAATAAATCATCTATGCGCGGAAGAGGATAACGATTCTTGATCGTCACCTTGTTGAGTTCACGGTAGTCTATACACATCCTGAACGTACCGTCTTTCTTCTTTACGAATAACACTGGAGCTCCCCAGGGCGAAGAGCTAGGACGTATAAAACCCTTTTCCAAGAGTTCTTGTAGCTGCTTTGACAGTTCTTCCAATTCAGTTGGAGCCAAACGATAAGGTGCTCGAGCTATAGGTGCTGCTCCAGGAGCTAGCTCGATCTGAAATTCGACCTGGCGATGAGGCGGTAACCCAGGTAATTCCTCAGGGAACACTTGAGGAAAGTCACGTACTACAGGAATATCTTCAATCTTTTTCTCTTTCTTCGAGGTATCTGTAACGAGTGCCAAAATAGCAGTGTGCCCCTTGCGCAAACACTTCTGAGCCTTCAGAAAGGAGATAATACCACTCACGACACCACTCTTGTCGCCTTGAACTTCGAGAGGTTCTTTGCCAGAACGGGGAATGCGAATAACCTTTTCTTTGCATAGGATCTCCGCTTGTTGTTGAGATAACCAATCCATACCAATGACGACGTCAAAGCTACCCAAGGTTATAGGAATGAGATCGATGGAGAAAGTCTGACCAGCGAGGATAAGATTACACCCTTTAACTATGTGTGTGGCCTCTAGACTTTTACTGTTAGCTAACTCTACGACATGTTTGGTGTTTAAGGGAGTTGGTGCACGTTTTAACATTTCACTAGCTTTTAGAGACATGTAACTTGTATCCGCACCAGAATCAAATAGTACAGTAACATAAAAGTCGTCAAGGAGAAACTTACCCATAACCACGTTGGGATCATTCCTGGCATCACCCTGACCGATCACAAACATACGGCCTCTAGCACCATTGTTGTTATTGTTCCCACCATTGTTGTTGTTCCCGTTGCCCTGATTGTTATTGTTGTTATTGTTCTGGTTCTGGTTTAACTGAGGGCAATCCCGCTTGTAATGACCTTCAGCCCCACATTGGTAGCATCCCCTGTTTCCCTGCTGCTGCTGCTGAGGCTGGTTTCGTGGAGCAGGTGGTTGTTGTTGCTGGTTCTGATTTGCTGGCCGTGCGCTTCTACAATCCTTAGCCTCATGACCCATCTTGAGGCATCTTTGACACTGTTCCCTGCGGCATCTTCCACTGTGGTGTTTGTTGCACCTTCTACACCATGGGTGATTTCCCCGATAGCCACTCTGCCCTTGACTACCTGATGATTGCTGATTCGGACTCTGGTGGTCATTTGTTTTGAGTTGCTGAGCTTGAGACTGAGCAGTAGCTGAACCCTTGCTAGAATCCCCCTCCCATTTCCTCTTATTGTCGCTGGGAGTAGCAGGAGTAACCGAAGTGGTAGCGGTAGCAGTAGCGCTGATGCGTTTAGGCAACCTGTTTTGCTCCACCGCCTGATCAGTGAGACGGTGAGCCAGCTGAACAACCTGCTGGTAAGTGGCATGATTTGCTGAAGTCACATGACTTTGGATCTCTGGCACCAGACCCTTAAGATAAAGTTCGATACGTTTGTCCACCAGAGTAGGACACAGTAACGCAAGCTCATTCGACCTTTTGGTATACGCTTCAATCTCAGACCCCGTCATCTTGAGGTTGAAAAACTCAACTTCCAGCTTATGAATATCATCTCGACTGCAGTATTCTTCCTTGATCATCTCTTTGAAATTGTTCCATGGGGTGGCGTTAGCAGCAACCAACCCCAGTATTTGGACCTGAGCTTTCCACCATGTGAGGGCTAAACCCTCGAGGGTACCGGTAGCATATTTCACCCTGCGTGCCTCAGGGCATTCACACATCTCAAACACAGACTCTATCTTTTCAAACCAGTGCAGGAGACCTACGGCTCCTTCAGTGCCGCTGAAAGTGGATGGACGACAGTCCATGAAAGTCTTGAAAGTGCAAACAGGTGCTTGACCTGTTGTGTAAAAGAATTAGGACAAGTTTAAACACGAGAGTTGATTTAGGAATGTAGGATCTAAGGATCCTAGTGTGAGTTGTAACTGCAGGGTATACCTCCTGCTTGTGCGGCTGCAACTGCCGCAGTAACTCGTTCGTTAATGAGGGCCGTCAACTGGTCCTGAGTCATGTTGATACGTCCAGACATGATCTTCATAGTAAAGATAACGTAAGTGAGATAGGTTCGCGAATCGTGCGATGACAGAAGAGAGTAAGCACACAAGTGTTCTCAAGTAATAGCATATAGTAGGTTCTGTACTCTAGGCATACCACGAGCATAGTTCTATGTAGTTCTAGCATGTAGGTAATGTAACATGAATAGTAATACCTATGGTGTTGAGCCTTGCACGTGGAGCGAAGCGTCGTTGTGGATCGTTGAGAGCACTGTTCTGGTTATAGTCTGGTTTTAACAAAATCGTTTTCCCTTTATTAAAACCAAGTTCTCTATAACCAATGGCTCTGATACCAATCTGTCACACCCCCAAAATCCACCCGCGGAGTATCACCGCTTGGAGGCGTGACTGACCAGGATCAAGCCATCAATCATATCAAACATAGTATTTAAGTGTAAAAGTAGGAAAAGGTAATTCATCTTGACATGACTGATGTTCATAACCAAACATTGTTTAAGTAGCGGAAGCATAATAATGAAAACCCAAAATAAGTTATAAGTTCAAATATCGTCTACGATCCGTATCCCACAACGACCTGCTCCTTCCTGTGCAAGCTCCATATGTACCTAAGGTCCTGCAAGGCATGTAAGAGAGAGTCAACAACTAGTTGAGCGAGTTCACAGTTAACAGTTCAGTAATAGTATAGTGTGAGTAGTAGTATGTTCGTTCGTTACAAAGTATTGTATTATTTCCCATCGCGGCCCTCCAGGCAGGTGTGCGAAGATGTTGGGGAATGTTATTCCCCAAGTATTCTAGACTAGGTTTGTTTGTATCGCGGCCTCTCTAGGCAGGTGTGCGAAGATGTTGTAAGTTTAGTTCGCGGCCAATGTCCTTGGCAGGTGTGCGAAGTCAGTCATAATATCGCGGCCAATGTCCTTGGCAGGTGTGCGAAGATCGTTCAATAAGTGTTACTAGTCTAGCAGTAGGTTCTGTCATCTATGTATGTACAGTAATCATCAAATCCCCATTCCCCCCTGGGAACCCCATGCCTTGGCTTGTGTGAACTCACCTTGGTTTGCTCGGTATGCTAGGTATGTAAGTGCTCGCAAATAATCAATCACGTCCTAAGGTATGCACGTATACATAATCAGTTTGTGTTTCAGTTGTTCATGTATAAGCATGTAACACGTAATCACAATCATACAAGTCATGTTTAACATATAACAGCCGTTAAATATTTCAGTTAACACTTAACAGAATTAACTCAAGTTACAGCACAGCTCGGCGAAACACATATATGGCGAAACACATAAGTTGGCGAAACAAGTGAGTTGGCGAAACACACATAGTGGCGAAACATATATAGTGACGAAACATATTCTGTTTCGTCGTGGCTTTGCTTGGCGAAACAGGATTCTAATTCGTCGACGACTCTTGGCGAAACACTTTCTGTTTCGCCGAGATTCCTGTTTCGTCGAATGTCTGATTCGTAGACACAGTTACAGCAGTTACGAAATACACAGAAACCCTAATCATGTTAGCAGCCGACATCAATAACATCAATCATGCAGAATCATTCATTCACAAGATTCATTATCACATAATTCTAACACAAGCATCACGGTGTTTTAACATCTAGCATGAACCCTAGCTTATGTATACAACATATCGATTACAACATCACATCATCAAACCCTATCAAGATGCTAACTTGCATTCAGAATCAGATTATAATAACAACATCCAGAACCGAGTATTCGATCATATTAAGTTTCGCATAGCATTTTATAAAAATCCTACTACATCATATATATCAAAATCTATAACATCATGATCATACTCTTATCACAGCAGTAACACACATCAATCATATACACAAGCAAGAATCGTGATATAACAGAAACATGGAATCGATTAACAAACACACACTAACCGATTCAAGATGAAGAAACAAGGATTCGAGAGCTAGGGATGATGGTGAACAATGGTTGTTGCCGTCGCACAGAAGAGAGAGTGTTCTAGGGTTTCAGAGTGTTCAAAAATGTGAAACACTAGGTTGATTCACGTAGTAGTATGCGAGTTTACGTTCTGGGCCCAAACTGGGCTTCGCGAATTACTGGGCCGGCGAAACAGACTTCTGTTTCGTCGGAGTGTTCATGGCGAAACAGCCTGTTTCGTCGGAATGGGTTATGGCGAAACAGCCTTGTGTTTCGTCGGGTTCTTAACAGTTTAAGTTCTACAAACAGTACACATGATATACAATCACACATAACCATGCAAACACACTAGGTTTTATCATAACACAACCATATAGTCAAAGTCAACGTGCATTAAATGCGAATAAAGAACGTCGGAAATTCGAGTTGTCACATTATCCCCAACTTGAAAGAAATTTCGTCCCGAAATTTAGCATGCAGTTACTGAGGAAGCTAGTAGTGTGACGTTGTTTACCTGTGTCGTATCGCAGCTCCTCGAGCAGGTTTGCGAAGATTACTGGTTTTCTTGGGGTGTCACATTTTGTATATGCCTATAGGCCTACACGGGACCTAAACCACACCTATAGGCCTATAAGGGACCTATACTACATCTATAAGCTTATACGAGTGTTGTATGGTATCCTATACTATCATATCGTGTTGCATTGTATCGTATAGTGTATAGTATAAGTCTCGTATAGGTTCCATGTAGGCCTTTTATATGCATATAGGCCTACACGGGATCTAAACCACACCTATAGGCTTATAAGGGACCTATGCTACATCTATAGGCTTATACGAGTTTTGTATGGTATCCTATAGTATCGTATCGTGTTGCATCGTATCGTATAGGCCGGCCTATACGGGACATATACTACACCTATAGGCCTATACGGTATAGTATCGTATAGTGTAGTATATTTGAACCGTATATACGTTTTACAAAACAATTTAACGTTATATAATATTATTTGTATAACATTAACGATTATATATTTTAAGCGATTTAACGTTGGAACCGGGTGAGAATTTATACCACAAACACATCAAAATAGCAAAAAAAAAAAAAAAAAATAACACAACTGATGGGTTATATACTCAGAGTATAATACGCTGAGTATAGCTCTATACTCTGAGTATATAAACCCTTGTTTTCTGTGCAATGATTGCTGATAAGGCTCTGAAATCCATGATTTATATACGCTGAGTATAGCTCTATACACAGCGTATAGAGGTAACTCTATACGTAGCGAGGTAAACCCTAAGTGTGTAGATAGCCAACCAAGTTATGCAGATAGTTTGGCCCTTTTTTTAACCTAATATGTGATCGTTGTGGATTCAATTGTTTTTTTTTTTTTTTTTGGAGTATCTAGGGCTTCTGGATGACCATATATTCCATAATTAAGATTATAAACTTTTTGGTTTTTCGAAATGTATTCTACTTTGCATATGATTTTGCTCAGGTTTTAGTGGAAATCCCATACGTGTTGCCGCAAACAGTGGTTTACAGTGTCATCATCTACTCCATGATCGGGTTTGAGTGGATCTTAATTTATTTACAGGTTTTTTTTTTCTAACTGTGTTATTGCCCATGTGTAAATGTGTTATAAAGGCTGCTCTTTTAGCTTCAACAAGTTCTACATATGGCTCAGAAATTAGTCTAGAATGTTGGGTAATTGGTCAAAATGCATTTTGAGTCGAACTGAGTCGTTTTGAGTATACCTATGTTGACACTTTTTTGAAAACACACCAAGAGCTGAAGTGTGACTTGAAGGATTTGTACATCTACTCTGCAAAGTTTTTTTATTTGTTGACACTTCTAAACACGCCAAGACCTATGTTGACACTTTTTCATGCGAGTTCTTTTCTTTGTTTTTTTTTCTTATGCTAATCTTTATTTTTGTGATCTTTTTGTAGTCAACGTCAACCAAAGACTGTTGTGGTGAACTTCTGAAACCCTAAGAACCTGAGCAAAGCAGCAACATTGGCGTCAACCAAAGTTTTGTCGACAAAAGTATTATTTGTTCTTTGCAATAGGAACCTTGTAGATTTAAGTTGTTATGTTTAAATGATCTTGAAGCCTTTTAATTTATTAATTGCTAAAAGGGTCAGGTTAGAATGTTTGAAGCAAGTTGAATTTCAAATAGGTTTTGTGGTTTTTTTTCCTGATTTTCTTGCAATTTTCTTTAGGAAAATATCTGAATTTTCAAAAAAATTTTAAATACTATGTCACAAATGCATTGCAATTTTTTTTTAATATTCCGTTACAATTGTATTGCAATTTTTTTAGATATTCCGTTACAAATGAGTTGCATTTTTTGGATATTCCGTTGCAGTTGTGTTACAAAACTCTACTAATTGATAATTAGAAAATGCGTAGGAAATGCGTTACAAATTTCCAACACCATATTTTCGTCGGAAATGCGTTGAAAATTGTGTTGTAAATGTGTAGTAAATAATTTGTAACTGGGCTTTTTCTAACATCAAGGTTTTGTTGCAAATTCATAGAAAATTTGAATTTGTGACGAATTTGTAACGAAAAAGTGCGTTGAAAGCAGTTTTTTTTCTAGTGTTTTGATCATCTCTTCAATGTCTCTAGTAGACATAACTTTGGGTTTTGGTAATTGCTATTTTCCAAGCGATAAGGTATTAAATTGAAACATCCAATTAATACGCATGAGGTATATAGTGTACATGAGTGTCTACTTTTGGTTTTTAATTTGTAGTGGACCCAACTTCAATAATTCAGGGAATTATGTGTATATGAGTCTCTTCTTTTGATTTTTAAATTGTAATGGACCCAACTTCAATAATTTAGGAAATTATAATACATTAAATTTTATGTAGTGGACCCAACTTCAATAATTCAGGAAATTATAATACATTAAAATTTATATGTGGTCTATCCTATTATGCAAGGAAGATATGACAACACGAATATTTACATTCATAACCTAACTCAATTCAACCTTTAATAAAAAAATATTTTTTTCTTTTTTCATATACACAACTTAAGCTAACTCAATTTTTAACACACCCCAACCCAACCCAACCCAACCCAAATTTTTATTAATTAAATGTAAATAATATTTTAAACAATTTAATTTTTTAAAAACAAATAAAATTTACTTATTTTTAGGAAAAATGTCATGTAAATGTAACCAAGTTTACCAATTGTTTCAATTAAGTCATCTAAACTTTTTTTGTCTCTTTAAAGTAACTAAACTTTAATTTAGTGGTCTAATGATGTATAATTACCAGGTCACCAGGTTACCATTTTTTTCTTTTATTTTTTTTAATTTCTTTTAATGTTTATGTCTCTTCCAAGTCCCAACCCAAGAAGTCATTTCATTGATCGATCTTTGTTTGAAATTTTTCCTCTTAAACATGGACTACATGAGCAAACCCTTCGATGACCTTCAATGATTCACATGTTTTTTTTTTCTCTTTTTATTTTATTTATATTATATTGGGAATCCTCACGACCATCAACGTGTGATTTAATTTAGTTTAATTCATAATTATTAGTTTTTTATATGTCCAACGTCCACTAATCTTTCATCACTAGGTTTCTTGATTACAATTGTTTAGTTTGATTACACATCCGAAAGTACGTGTTTAGTTGAAACCCTATCATTTCATATATTTTTGCTGAATATATTTGATTTGGGAGGTTTTAGTTCTGATCTCATATGTATAATTTTGGGAGATTTATAATTTAAAATAAATATATTTTTAAACTTATACTTATTGTTTAAAAATATTTATAATAAAAATGTGGCTTTTAATATATTTTAATTGAAAAATCCATGTCATTATCTATACTTTCCAAATCATATAAAAGATAAAAAAAAAATAATGAAACCTGACACATCATCATTAGTAACCTAGTAACCTGATGATTACATAGTATTAGAACAACTAATGAAACTTTAATGACTTTCGAGAGACAAAAAAAGTTTTAGTGACTTAGTTGGAACAGTTGACAAACTTTGTTACATTTCTATAAAGTTACCCCTATTTTTTATATAAAAATTAAAAAGTTAAACAATCAATATATATAATATACTGGAAAATATATATTTTCAAACAAACTCTGTTTTTAATCAAATTTATATCGTAATGTTTAGAAATTTATTTTAGAAAATACGGTGTATTTGGTTTTGTTATTCAGTTTAGATTTTAATAATTATTTGAGTAATAAAATTATTGGGAGAATTTGTAGTTAGAAAATAAAATACAAAAAAGAAAATTAGGTGATGAAACCAATCCAATTTTGACAAGTGGTAAAAGAGCATGTGCAACCTCTTGCAACTGTGGGTTACTTGGCCAACCAGGTTGTCGAGAAAAATAGAATTTTTCTTTTTCTTTAATTTATTTGGACAACTAGGTTGGGAGAAAGTCACCAATGGTGATAGTCTAAGAGTTCCTTAAAAATCATTCAAAATTTACAATGATTTATTAGATTTATAAAAAGCATCATCGTTTATATTTGTATTGTTGCTGTTATGAATGTATCATTTATATGGTGACTCTCCACATACATAACTTCTAAACCTCCTATCTCTTTAATTTCTTTTGTATTAATGTATGTGCCTATATATAGTGGCATTTGTATATGGTGTATAGAGATCAATCAATAAGATTTACATTCTCTCATTCTTTTATTCTTCTCTTTATATTGTTAATAGGTTTAGTTGTATCACAACACGTTATCAGCACGAGTTGTTGCAAGATGTTCATATCCATGATTTGGTTTTCCTTCATCCATTCAGGTAACGATATACAAACCTCATATTTCAACTTAATATTTTTTTACACATCTTGAATAAAGTTACAAAGTTTTGTTGTGACTAATGAGCACAATTTTTTTTCCAACTAGAAATAAATCTGAATTTGTAGAATTAGTCGTATCTATGAAAAGTGAAATTAATAGCAGAAACAATTGACCTGCCTCTCACCTTGGATGCCTTCATGGTTTCATGTTTATCCTCATATTTTTGTTTTTTTAGATCTAGTTTTGTGAATTATTTTGACGGCATGAAAGTAACTGAGGAGAAAATAACCAAAAAAATAAATTGTGTTTGATTTGTTTTTAGAACTAATAAAAAAACTAACAATAACTGACACTCCATTCATTAGTTATGTAATCCGATCCATTCATACAACCTGGGTATTCAAATGGATGGGATTTTCTGCCCTAATTTTTATATTATAAACAAATGTTGTGATTTGTTTTCATCATTTATGTTTTTAGATTTAATCTACTTATTATTTCTCTTCATCAGATATTCTGTTTTTTTATTAAAATAATTGTATTTGATTTGATCATTACTATATATGTTATTTTCTTTTAGTAATGTAAATAAGTGTTTAATCATAATTTAGTGATGCAAATAAGTGTTTAATCATAAAAATATATAAATTGAATTATGTATGCTTGTGTTTTATGGCTAGTGATTTTATTATGCAATTAATCAGCATGGTTAATGTGATTTTTTAAGATATTTTATTAAGTTACTGTTTTGACATACATAAAGTTTATATTCTTTGTTTTATTTTAAAAACAAGTATTTGTGGAATATATGGTGAATGTTGATGATAAACTAACAATCTAAATATTTGATATAATTAATTTGTTATTAAGTAATTTACTAAAAATATATGGTTCAGATTTAATTGTTATTTCTATTCATATATATTTTACTTGAACGGAATATATTAAATAAATTAAGTAGCTATCGTTAGAAAATTAGTTTTAAGATTACTTTATGGCTTATGTAATTGGCTGGTACATAGAAAATTGTTCTTAATCTATTTGTCTTGTTTGTACATCAATAGCACATGCCTTAAATGATAAGAATGATCAAACCATATAAACATATTCTAAGTCGATATGAACTTTTATTATACGTAAAGTGCATTATTTAAATTGTTGATTCATGAACCAACACTATTTTGTAACATGTGTTAACTGAATTGCATAATATTTCAATATCAACTAGATCAACTAAGATGTTGATAATTGTGCATGATATTATCACATATTATTTGGTGTAAGTAATAGGTTTCTTTATTTCGTATTGGATATATTTTATAGATGTTTCTATTTTTTATGTGAGAGCAATAAATATTTTATATAAGATATGCATGTGATTCGTTATGCCATGATAAGTTAATGCATAATTTATATATTTTGCTTGAATGTGATGACCTATTATTATTTCATAAGGTTTTATTATAACCTTATTTTATTTGATAACATGTTATAATGTTATGTATTGCTTGATTTAACTTTGTAATATATGACATCTATATGCTATATATTGTTTGTATGTAGATATTATTGGATAAATTAAGCAAATGAAAAACCCAAATTTGTGGTTTATAAACTCTCATAAATTATTATAAATATGTTCAGGTATGACATTCAAAGTGTGTCATATTCTCTGAAAGGTCGTCATATGTTGACCAATAAATCTTATACTAGTCGGTCATGTAGGTTTTTCTCAAATTATATATTGATGAGAAAATAAGATTGTTTTTAAGGAAAAATAAGATAAAGTTTTCCGTTGGTCACACCTGAGATTACTCTTGAAGTAGCAATATCAAATGAAAAGTTTGAAATGATTTCATATAATGAAAAGCTATGAAGCATTTTTTGGCTTTCCTTCATTCTTCAAAGTGAATGTGACTATATATTAATTATTGTGATCATGGACATAACTGAAAAATTGGTATAATGATCAAATTAATAATGAAACTGATTATAAAAAAATTGTAATGATGGTCATGTTAATAACGAGATAGACCACCAAAAAAGGCCAATAAATAGAATGATCATATGAGAATAAAGTGTTAAAAGTTTGAGTTGCTAATACGATGTTGTCTCGTATTTTATATGTTTAGTATACAAACAATGTGCACATAAAACATAGTGCAAGTAATACATATATGATCATATGCTCATAATGTAGCAATATTGTTAAAGTATATTTAAGGTTATTACCAGAATAAAAGTTGTGTGGTGCTATCCATTCCCTAAAGTGAATGTAATGATATAACGATCAGTGAAAGGTCACAATCATGTAATAAATAAGGAAATTGTAATGATGCCATCATGAATGTTGTATTATTATTCCTTGAATAAAATGTGATGATATAATAATTAGTGCAAAGATCGTGATCATAGTAATTGAGGAATGATGCTCATGTAATGAAATCAACCATGTTTATATTGCGATGACTATAAAACGATCGTTATAAAGGTCATGATCATGGTAAATGAGGAAACTGTAATGATCCTCAACCATGTTTATATTTAAATCGACCACAAGAAGTGGCAATATAAGGGAATGATTATACGAGAATAAAATATGGAAACATGTTATAATATGAATGATTGAAATAATAATTGTTATTCTCTTGTATTTTCTATTTGTTTATTGTACAAACACGAGTGTAACTGAAGCATATATGATGATCACAAACCCGAAGTTTATGGCTCATAATCATTTAATAATTGGCATGACCGGTTAGACCATACCGAGTCTAGATGATGTGAAAAATATCAAAGAACTAGAAGATTCTTCATGGTACTTATACATGCAATATTTGCTCTCAAGGGAAGTTAATGATATGCCAACTAAAGTATGGATTAGATCCCTAAATATTTTGGAAATAAAAGGGAATATGTGTATCCCGACATGATACCATTTAGTATTTTGAAATCAATACATCGTCTAAATGATTATCAAATCCACAACCTGAAGCTTGTGTGATTGTGGCTTAGCTAATGTGATAGCAAGCATATTAATCCATATTACTATTGGTTACAAAGCAAATGATCATGAGAGGAGCAAAAGTTCATTTAGGTACATGTAATTTTATATATAGTAACATCAATTCACATCAATCCAATAAGTTATAGTCCTCTTCATACAGTTGGTTTTTGGTTAGGAACCAAAGATGTCTCATCAAAGATTTTGGTTGTGTGACATATATTGAAACTCATCCACCATATCGAACAAAGATGGGACTTCTAAAAAGTTTGAGAATATGTTGGGTATAAACAGTCGTCTATGATTGAATACTTAAAGCCGTTAGTGAGAAATTTGTTTATGGCTCATTGGTTTTCACTTTAGTGAATGAATGCTCCCAACATTATGGGGAGATAACAAGCAGATGGAAAGTGAAAAGTGAAATGAATTATCATGTCATCTTGATCCTCAGACTATAAACTATGAACTAGAAGTTTAAAGTATAATTCATTTACCAATATTAAAGAACAAATTACCAGACAAGTTCACTGACCTAAATAGAGTGACTAAGTAAGTCACATAATCAACTGCTTATGCTCCAGTTATATTTGTGTCCCAAGAGGACAACCACATATTTTGTCATGAGTCTATTGCACGCCTGAAGCATGGTAGACTAGTCTATTCCAGTAATAAAATTCCTCGAAAATTGGAGCAAGTAATTAAGATGGTCAAGTCGAGGTTATAGTAATAGGATCTCCTGCAGAGACATTAGACATGATGGTTCAAGAAGAACCTCAGGTACCTGAAAATAGAGAGATCTCAATAAGTTGTATCATGTATAAGATATGTATGGAATTGAAATAAAAATCGACGTCGTTATACTTTTGTATATAATGTAGCGTTTAAAATGATTAAATGATGAGGATCAAGATTTAAGATCTGCCTATGAATGAATATAAAGAAATGATTGGCCAAAATAGAAAGACGTAAATAAGGCAGAGTTTAGTTCTTTAATGAAATGGAAAGTTTCTGGACCAACAGTCCATACAACTGAAGTTGTAAAATATGTTGGATACAAATGTGTCTTTTACGCGAATCATGTGAAAATCAAATTAAGTGATATAAGTCAAATTTGGTGGCACAAGAATTTTTGCAAAGACTTATGACTGATTATGAGGAGTCGTATTCTCCCGTGGTAGATGTTTTGACTTTCCAATATTTTATTAGTTTGGTAATATAAAAAGAGAATTGATATTCGTCTTATGAATGTTATGTATCACTTGATACTGAGAGTTTACATGAAAGTCCCGAAGGATTAAATTATATAGGTCATGTAAAGTAAGTTCTCGAGAACAATGTGATCATTCTATACATATTCTGATTTGAATAGGTTATGATTATTTTACATGTTGGATATAACTGGAACTCCTGATGAGTTTCTAAAGCAATTGAGTGCTTAAAAGGTTAATTGACACATCTTAACGATTTAATACTTGTGCACCAAGAAACATACATAGAAAACTTGTACCTGGTGATTGAGATATCTCAACAAATAGTGTACACGCATGGTACAATATGGATTTTGGAGATAAAAGCAAGTGTTCATGACATTTTTGCATATGATATAGATATCTATGTCTTAAATGGGCAAATTTATGTAGCAAAACTTCTAAAGAGTGAAAGCACATGCATATTTGGATAAGATGGAAACAATTCCCTCATTGATTGTTAATGCTAGAAGCATTAGTGATGTCAAAACCTCAAGAACGTATTATGTATTATATGAAGTTGACAAAATACGTATGGACGAAATAGTCGAAACGAGTATTGTACAACTCGAGATATTCGCATAAAGAGGGATATAAGTTTAATTAAATTAGCCATGTTCTATTAACAATCTACTTTTAAAAGTTCACTATAATCACAATTTACAGTAATGATGTCTAGGCATCATTGAGAGAAATTGTCGAGCTTTTAGAGGGAGAATTTTTGAATGACCTTGGCACGGTCTAATTATTACTCGAGTATATATGTAGTTATATTTTACCAATCCCTCAAGTACATCTAGAAGATGATGTTTGGATATTTTAGTATGGACATAGTTAAACCTTAAAGTATGTTAAAAGTTGTTAAGTCATTTGTTATAAGAATTGCCTATTATCATCTCCTACCAAAGTAGAGATTCTCATTCTAGAAGTACCATCGTTAAATGCATAAGTGCATTAATATGTTTTGCTAGCTATGTATGGTTATAATATCTTTCACTTGAGCTTATTGTCATGATATAACCTTTGTCAAGCGAAGAGACATTGGAATGAGTTCAAATAAATATTTCAGGTATAAACGATATTTGATTATATTTTACTAACCCATCAAAACAAGTTTGGTTAGTCTTGTAGATGAAGGAATGTAACAAAACATATTCATGGATCTTATGGTATCTACTTACAAGTGAAGGCAATTAAAACTTCACATGAAGATCATACATCAATGCTCATTGAAGGGTTTGACATTAATGGATCAAGCAACATACCAAGCTGCACATAAATGGATTACAAAGTTTTGAGCGACTTTCAAAGAAGCCGGACCTGAGTCACTTATAGGATACATGTAAAAATGAGGGGGAGCATTAAATAAGTTGCACTCTTTTTCCCTTAACTAAGTTTTATCCCAATGGGTTTTCTTAGTAAGGTTTTTAATGAGGCAACATACCTGATCCAAAAGTATCAGGAGGAGAAAATACGTGCTGCACTTTTTTTCCCTTAGCTGATGTTTTGTCCCACTGGGTTTTCCTAGCAAGGTTTTTAACGAGGCAACATCACCAAGCGTATTAAAGGTATGTGGATAGTCAAGGGGGAGTGTTATGAATGTATCATTTATATGGTGACTCTCCACATACATAACTCCTATAACTTCTATCTCTTTAATTTCTTTTATATTAATGTATGTGCCTATATATAGTGGCATTTGTATATGGTGTATAGAGATCAATCAATAAGATTTACATTCTCTCATTCTTTTATTCTTCTCTTTATATTGCTAATAGGTTTAGTTGTATCACAACAGTTGCATCATTTTCTTTCTTTCAAGTTTTAAGCCTTTTGAATTAATATATGTTTTGGCACCTTAACCTACTCAACGAAAGTTTACATTTCAATAAATGACAATAATATCACTTAAAAACAAACCTAAATAAATTTCTTTTTAATCAATAGGATTAACTTTCTTGGGGAATGGTCGACGGAAATGACTAGCAATCTAAGGCTCATTCTTAGATGCTTCTACTTGGCGTCGGGCTTGAAAGTGAATCTCGTTAAAAGTAGTGTTTACGGGGTGGGTATAAATCAACATGAGGTTCAAAGCATGGCAACTTTCCTTGGGTGCAAGAATGGTAACTTTCCGTTTAAGCATTTGGGTTTGGTGGTTGGTGCAAATATGAGCTTAATTAAAAATTAGAAGCCCATTATTGATTTATTCAAAATCTGGCTAGCTATTTGGAAAGCGAAATAATTCTCTTATGGAGGTAGGGTCACACTTCTAAATTCGGTCTTGAATGCACTTCCAACATACTTCTTCTCTTTATATAAAGCCCCGAATCAAGTGATCGACGCTTTGGATAGATTGAGAAGAGTGTTTTTTTGGGGTGGTTCTGAAGAGGAAGCGAAGATGAATTGGCTGGCCTGGGACAATGTTATTGCGCCTCTAGAATACGGAGGTTTGGGCTTTGGTTCGTTAAAGGATGCAAATCTTGCTATGTTGGCAAAATGGTGGTAGCGGTTCAAGGTCGAAAGCAAGGGACTTTGGAGGAGAGTGATTTGGGCCATACATCATAACTCTCGGTCTTGGTCGGCTATGCGGGCGAAGATTTCTATGCCGGGCATATGGAAGCAAATATTTAATATTCACCACTCGCTTCAGAAAATGAGGATTGATCTTTTCAAAGCCATTAGGAATATCATGGAAAACGGGTTAAATACATTATTTTGGTTGGATTTGTGGATCAGGAACACTCCATTTCACATTAGATTCCCAACTCTTTGCAGCTTAGAACGGCTGAAAATGTGTTATGTATCGGACCGTATCATCCGGGTCGGTGGAGGTTTGCACACTAGCTGGGATTGGACCAGACCCTTTCTGCAAGATCATGAAATTTCCGAATTTTCGGAGTTGGCTGACTTGCTAATTTCGGTCTCAATTTCAGAAAATCAGGATGTTCACAGGTGGGGCTTAGATACATTGGCGGTATTCTCAGTTCGAAGTGTAAAATCAGTTTTAAAAATCTATAATAGGTTGCAGCTAAATTACACCTTCGTAGGGAATAAGTGGGTTCCGAAAAGGGTGGGTTTTGTTGCTTGGCGAGCTGAAAAGGAGCGTCTTCTAACGAGGATGGCATTGGCTCAAAGAAATAATCAAGTGAATTCGGATAGGTGCGCCATATGTGGAGACTATGCGGAGACGAGCGAGCACCTATTTGTATCATGTCACCTTGCACAAACGGTTTGGGCTCTTATTACCCAATGGTGCAAAATACCCTTGTTTTTTCCTTTTGGCATAAAGGACATTCTAGACCTGCACTTATGTAACATTCCCAAAAATTTTAAATTTTAAAATAAAGTTACTACACGAATAGATCATGGGTAAGTTGAATGTTAGAAATATGAAGTATCTAGGCGGGCCTAGGAACCGTTTAATAATCTAATTATAAAAATACATTATATTTGAACCTACTCCATTTTAATAAAACTTGGTTCGAAATGTAGATAAGATTATTCTCGTTCTCATGACATATTCATTGTTTTATAAAACGTCGTATTTTAGAAGTTATACGCGCCAAATAAGTAAAGCAACTGAATTAATTATAATATATAAATTAATAAAATAATAATAATAATAATAACAATAATAATAATAATAATAATAATAATAATAATAAAAACTTACGTGTAATAATAAAATATTAAAATAATTAAAGTTAGGAATTTAAAAGCAAAGTGCACGTGTGTTTTGTGTATGCAAGATGCCATTTATTATGAATGCTACGTGTAGGATGACTAACCATTTCATGCTTTCCAAGTGAAAGATTTCTCAACTATAAATAGGTATAGGAAGAGCTTCACTTCTGCACACAAAATTTTCTTTTCTTACACACACTCTGTTTTGTCAACTTTCTCCTTCTCTAAATTCAAAATTTCTTTTATATTATACATATAATAATAATAAAGCCCTGCCCCATTTTACGTGTTTTAACCATGTTCACTGATACCCTGTCAGATTGATCTGGAGCCTCGTAACGCATGTCAAGGCTCTGCCTGACTAAATTCGTTGGGGTTCTGTCTCGTGACGTAGGGATAAAGTTGAATTGGGTTACTTAATGCGAATGCATTATATATTTTATTATATAATTCAGGAGTTATACCCAGAATATAACAACCCTCCTTAAAATAATTTGGACACCCTAAAAGCTCCTAAATACACCTCGTATGTGAAAAATGGACCCGAATAACACCTATATTAATGAATAACAAATAAAACGAAATTCCATGCTCGCTCGCGGGGCGCGGCGGAGACAGCAGGAGCTGTCGCGGGCCGCGACAGCTAGCCACCAGGCCGCACCACATCTTGCCACGTGGCGTGACACGCGTCAAGACTACCCGATGACTCATCAACCCTATACGAGACACGTGGTCTCTCGCGGGCCGCGAAAGCCGAGCCATCATCTGTCGCGGGGCACGACAGACTCCGAAGTCAGCTATAAATTGAGCAGCAACGGCACATTTCACAGTCGCTCAAATATTTCTTTCACTCTCAACACATATAGGCGAAAATTATAATCAAAATACCCCTTAATAAGTGAAGCTCTACCTCGTTGTAAGTATTTTAACCCCCGGTTACGTATTAGATACGGTGCCCGATTGATCTGGTGCTCCGTAACGCCTGTCGAGGCTCTGCCCGACGTAGTCGTTGGAGTTCTGTCTCGGGGAGGGTATAACTAATGTAAATATTGGGTATTATACTAACGCGTGTGCATTGTTTAAATTATTAGATTACAACCAGGAAGTCACAGGGGAAAAACCTAAAATAGCAATGTGAGTAATCTCCTTTTTGTAAACCTTTTTACAAACTGTTTTTACAAAACCTTAAATAAGTTACAATGTGATTAGCAGTGATTGAGTCTTTGTAGTTCTTCAATTACTGCCGGTATGTTGGGGTTTTGTATACAAAATATGGAACATGTTACCATTGGACAACGAGATAGCCAATGTGTAATATGACCCACCAGTCAGGATTGACAATACTGAATGAGTAATTGTGTAGATATAAACATTGTGATTGCTCTCAATACTGTTAAAGGATAAAATGCTTCTTGATTAAATTGAGATTCACTCACCAGTATTTCCCACTGACAAATGTTTTAAACACGTGTTTCAGGTAACTTAGTGTGAAGCCCATAAAAGCCAACTGGAGAGCACTGAAGGCTTAGAAAAGTGGCTATAAAAGTTACCTAATTAAAAAGAAGAATTATTTTCAATAATTAGGGTTTATCCCTATAAATATATTACAAATGAAAAGTCGGATTTTGTCCCACTTATTATTATAAATGTATTATTAGAAAAACTTGGGTTTTATCCCATTTATCTATTTTTAACATTTTGGTGTTTAACTCTGATAACAATATTTCCTAGCTACGGTCCTGATGAAAATTCCGCTGCTAAATTGATAAACACCGATACCATCAGACTGGTTAGCGGTTCCCGCTCCCGGGCTGGGATTGGGGGCTGTGACAGAAGGTGGTATCAGAGCTATGCCACTGGTTTAAGCCCTTTAGGTGTTCTTCTAATACCTAAATATTAAACATTTGCGTTAGGAAATTAATATCTTATGTATGTCATTTAACAAATTGTGAATTCCCAATATGTGTTACCCATATCTGTGTTTTACAGTTATGATATGCTTAATATTACTTATATATAACTAAGACATTAATAATATTATATATATATATTTATGAAAATAATTCAGTATGAATTTTACCACATTATAATAATATTACGACATTAACATTAATATCTTAATATTAAATTTAGATAACACAACTTAGGCATGATATTTCGAAAAATATCATAATATTAAAATAGCATGTAATATACCTAAAATGATTTTATTTAAATTCCTAGAATGTGTAACCCCTATTTGTATTTTACAGTATATTATATAAAAAGAGATATATTCATAAATATATTAATATTTAATTTGTGGTATATATATATCGCATGCCCATATATTTATGTAAATACAATTCAAAATAAATTATAATAATATTATGATATTGATATTAATAAAAATATAAGATAACACCTGTAAGTATGGTATCAATAAAATATCATAATATAAAATATTATTTGATGGAAGCAATATATTTTATGATTTATAATATAACCCAAAAGTCTTACTCAACTTAAAGATATATATTTGTCAAGGTTTCGATAAAACATATAATTGTATTAATTTTGTTAAAATATAATATTTTAGCATACTTAAAACATGTTTATTGTTTAAATACAATAATTAAAAACAGAATTTTTATAATAACTCTATGGAAATAGTATTCCATATGATTATGTTATATTATCTAAGCACATGTACATATATCATGGTAAATATAAAATATTTTATAAAACTGTATCTATGAAATAAGAATATATACATCAAATTGGTACTATGTGATTAAATGATTTTAATACATAATACCTATATATCAACAGGAAATAGTCTAAACTTATTTCTTAAATTATATGTAAGTCAGATATAACTTGTATCAATATTATAAATGATACTTCATTAAAAAAACAGTACAATGGTTTAAAATATATGTATATATGTATATATATATATATATATGTATTCTGAGATAAGAACGATACTTAAATTATTAAAAATCAAATTTAAAAACGTTAGACTTTGTATTACCTATTATGATTCTTTAATAAATAAATATGATAAATTAGGAATCAAGTCCTAAATACATTATAATAAAAAATGAGTCAACCTGTCGATTAAAGATTAAATTATTCTAACAGAATCCAGAAAAAATTATATCTTTATTAAATTTATTTTGTTTACCCCTTTTATTTCCAAAATAATATGTTCAATAAATTTAATAGAAATTTATCTTGTTAATATAAAAGAATAAACAAAGTTATGTATAAACAGTTATGAAATTGGATTCTTATAAATTGATATTATATGTATATGTTACAGGAAATTTTAAAACCTTTATATTTATATGACGAACACAAATTTCTTGATAGTATATACAACATAATAAATATCTTCTGTAGAAGAATAAGTTTTTATCTAACAGAAGAAACCACCCTACATGTTTACCCAAAATCTGTTTTTGATACCCAGCTTTAATTCATAAGACACCTTAAGAATATCTGTACTGCACCACCTCTTAAAGAATGATAGTGGGTCAACAACGGAGAATCCCATAAATTCATATAAAACCCTTACCATTATTTTCTAAATTTCTATCCAGCCATAAGCTTTGAGAATGTAGTTAAATATAAGCAATATAAAATAAAAAGTTACTATAACAAAGGGGAAAACGACACATAATATAATATATACACTTTCCTTATATTTTGATAAAATATATAGTGAAAGAAAATGATTAAAATACAATATGTATATATGTATATATCTATCAACACATAACGCTGATAGGTATGACTATATTTATGCTAAACATGATATGAGCAACAAGAATATGCCTGTATAATTGTTTAATCTTATGATAATTATATCTGAACATGTTTGTGAATCAGATGTCAAAGGAAATAGCATATAACCAGGAAATTCATGCTAGTAATGAAAACTCTTTGGACAAAAGTACTATAGAAAACATAATACCTCAAGGGATATCGAATGCCATACATTCGATCATTGAAGCTATTAAAATTTCTATGCCTATAAACGAAAGTCCTACTTTACGTTGTGAGCATACCCATCACTTCAAACCTAACCCTATTAACAATGGAAGTCATGATATTCGTATCAAAACTCCATCCTCCAAACGAAAGAAACCACAACCTATAGCTACTCTTATAAGGAATTTTGCTCTGACAAAACTGATGAGAACTAAGAAGCAGGATCATCAATCGCACAACCTACCTGCAACAACTATAATCAGAAGAGTTCAAAAGGACGCTGTTCTAGGAAAATACACTGTTGTAATTTTTGCAAGAAGGCTGGACATGCAGAGGAAGTATGTAGAAGGAAAACTAACGTCTGTTTCAACTGCGGAGATCCAGGTCATATCCGTCTCTACTGCCCAAAACTATCTAAGACACCCAACAACAAGGATAGAAACCCAGATGAATTTAAAGAGAACGCATAAACACCGAAAACCACAGTAACTTTTAAAATAAGCACCCTTACGTCTTGACTGTACTAAAGTATTAAGTTGACTTTTGATTCCGATCAAAGTTTTATAGTAAAGGTCTTTAATTCTCTTTCATAAAGTCAACACTCAATTGTCTCATCTTTTGACAAATTCATATGTTGCTCGTAGATTACTTATTATGCATATGATCTTACTTCCAAAAGACCAATTATTCACAAGTTCGAATAAAATATTTCGTTATACTCATTCTGATAATCTATATGATTACATAATGATTACTTTTGATAATCAAGTCAACCGATTTCTTGGAAAACTCCTTTTTCTTTTCAAAAGATACTTACCGGATTTGATTGTAACTATTTCTTGTCAATACATATATCCATTGTTGGAATACATCCAAACCAAGCTCAATTGTTTGAACTTGTTCACAATATACATTCAATCTAAAATCCCATATGATGAATTGAGATCATCATATTCGAGGTAATTTCATTATTTGAATCATAGTAAACTTGTTTAAGGTCTTAAATATTCAATGAATCATTTATTAAAACACGACACCTTACGGTGGTGATTTCTTTGAAACTTGAACTTATTTCATTTTCACACTTGAGGTACGAAGTTATCTATTTATTGATTATCCTAAACCAGTCTTAATACAATTATGTGTTAAGATAAGAGCACACAAATTCGTATTATATTCCGGTGTACCTCTAAAGTTCTTTCATCATTAATCGAAAATTTTATGATATTCATTTGGTATTTTATCATCAACTGAAAATTCTATGAATATCTAAATTACTTCATCAAAACTTTCAGTTGATTACAAACACGGTGAATTTGTTCGGTCATCGTAACTTGTAGCTTGGGCTAATTACAATCATATGAATCATTCAAAACTACATCTGCCTTTCATTTGACTCATCATTCAAATAGCCTTGATACAATTATGTATTAAGATAATAAAACACTAAATCCTGTTGTATTTTCAGGGTATCCCTGCTATTCAAGTGTCACTGACTTTTCGTTTGGTAATTAACAAATCATTTTTCATACTTCTATTTTGAGATTATTGATTCAGAACCTTTCCCAACTGACAATCAAAGTAAGTTCTCTTCTAACATCAAATTCTATTGTTTCTAAAAGTCATTGCATTTCAAATTTTATGCCTATCAAATCTCTTTTATGACTTATGAAACTTAGTCACGTTGATGATTGTATCATCTCATCTCATTCAATTAATCTCAATTCCTGAGGCTAAATTTTGAGATCATTAAATTCCAATTATCCTATGATATCTTTATATTCATATTTTGATTCTATCCCAGACACCTTGATAACCAATTAAAAGACGTGACATAACCCCAAGAAGATATCGTAGCCCAAATCTCGAGGACGAGATTTAAAACAAGGTGGGGAGGATGTAACATTCCCAAAAATTTTAAATTTTAAAATAAAGTTACTACACGAATAGATCATGGGTAAGTTGAATGTTAGAAATATGAAGTACCTAGGCGGGCCTAGGAACTGTTTAATAATCTAATTATAAAAATACATTATATTTGAACCTACTCCATTTTAATAAAACTTGGTTCAAAATGCAGATAAGATTATTCTCGTTCTAATGACATATTCATTGTTTTATAAAACGTCGTATTTTAGAAGTTATAAGCGCCAAATAAGTAAAGCAACTGAATTAATTATAATATATAAATTAATAAAATAATAATAATAATAAGAGTTAATTACATAGTTAGTCCCTGTGGTTTGCACAAAATAACATAGTTAGGTACTAATAGTTTAAAATCACATTCTAGGGTATTAACTTTTCATTTTGTAACGTTTGAAGGTATTAACTTCTAGGGTATTAACATAGTTAGTCCCTGTGGTTTACACAAAATAACATACTTAGGTACTAATAAAATGTGATTTTAAACCTAAAAAAACGTTAATACCTCCAAACGTTACAAAATGAAAAGTTAATACCCTAGAATGTGATTTTAAACTATTAGTACCTAAGTATGTTACTTTATGCAAACCACAGGGACTAACTATGTAATTAACTCTAATAATAATAATAATAACTTACGTGTAATAATAAAATATTAAAATAATTAAAGTTAGGAATTTAAAAGCAAAGTGCACGTGTGTTTTGTGTATGCAAGATGCCCTTTATTATGAATGCTACGTGTAGGATGACTAACAATTTCATGCTTTCCAAGTGAAAGATTTCTCAACTATAAATAGGTATAGGAAGAGCTTTATGTCTGCACACAAAATTTTCTTTTCTTACTCACACTCTGTTTCGTCAACTTTCTCCTTCTCTAAATTCAAATTTTCTTTTATATTATATATATAATAATAATAAAGCCCTGCCTCATTTTAAGTGTTTTAACCCCTGTTCACTGATACCCTGTCCGATTGATCTGGAGCCTCGTAACGCAAGTCAAGGCTCTGCCTGACTAAATTCGTTGGGGTTCTGGCTCGTGACGTAGGGATAAAGTTGAATGGGGTTACTTAATGCGAATGCATTATATATTTTATTAGATAATTCAGGAGTTATACTCAGAATATAACAACCCACCTTAAAATAATTTGGACACACTAAACGCTCCTAAATACACCCCATATGTGAAAAACGGACACAAATAACACCTATATTAATGAATAACAAATAAAACGAAATTCCATGGTCGCTCGCGGGGCGCGACGGAGACAGCAGGAGCTGTCGCGGGCCGCGACAGCTAGCCACCAGGCTGCACCACATATTGCCACGTGGCGTGACACGCGTCAAGACTACCCGGTGACTCATCAACCCTATACGAGACTCGTGGTCTCTCGCGGGCGGCGAAAGCCGAGCCTTCGTCTGTCGCGGGGCACGATAGACTCCGAATTCAGCTATAAATTGAGCAGCAGCGACACATTTCACAGTCTCTCAAATATTTCTTTCTCTCTTAACACATATAGGCGAAAATTATAATCAAAATACCCCTTAATAAGCGAAGTTCTGCCTCGTTGTAAGTATTCTAACCCCCGGTTACGTATTAGATACGCTGCCCGATTGATCTGGTACTCCGTAACGCCTGTCAAGGCTCTGCCCGACATAGTCGTTGGAGTTCTGTCTCGGGGATGGTATAACTAATGTAAATATTGGGTTATTATACTAACGTGTGTGCATTGTTTAAATTATTAGATTACGAACAGGAAGTCACAGGGGAAAAACCTAAAATAGCAATGTGAGTAATCTCCTTTTTGTAAACCTTTTTACAAACTGTTTTTACAAAACCTTAAATAAGTTACAATGTGATTAGCAGTGATTGAGTCTTTGTAGCTCATCAATTACTGCCGGTATGTTGGGGTTTTGTATACAAAATGTGGAACATGTTACCATTGGACAACGAGATATCCAATGTGTAATATGACCCACCAGTCAGGATTGACAATACTGAATGAGTAATTGTGTAGATATAAACATTATGATTGCTCTCAATACTGTTAAAGGATAAAATGCTTCTTGATTAAATTGAGATTCGCTCACCAGTATTTCCCACTGACAAATGTTTTAAACAAGTGTTTCAGGTAACTTAGTGTGAAGCCCATAAAAGCCAGCTGGAGAGCACTGAAGGCTTAGAAAAGTGGCTATAAAAGTTACCTAATTAAAAAGAAGAATTGTTTTCAATAATTAGGGTTTATCCCTATAAATATATTACAAATGAAAAGTCGGATTTTGTCCCACTTATTATTATAAATGTATTATCAGAGAAACTTGGGTTCTATCCCATTTATCTATTTTAAACATTTTGGTGTTTAACTCTGATAACAATATTTCCTAACTACGGTCCTGATGAAAATTCCGCTGCTAAATTGATAAACACCGATACCATTAGACTGGTTCGCGGCTCCCGCTCCCGGGCTAGGGTCGGGGGCTGTGACTACTTATTCGTGAGAAGTTCTACAAAGAAAAAAAAGATTATTCAGGCCATTATTCATGTTACATTTTGGAGTATTTGGGCTGTAAGAAATAAACTCATTTTTGATGGTTCCTATCCAGAGGTATCAAAGATTTTGGAGGAAGTGAAGGCTATGAGTTATCTCTTGGTCAAAAATCGTTCAAAGGATGCTGCGATTACGTTGGAGAGCTGGAAAAGGTTCGATGATTTCGGTTAATTGGTGTAGGGCCCTGTATTGTTTCTTTGTTTTATGGTTGTTTGGTGTGCCGTTCTAGCCGGCTTGTATATTTTGGTGTAGCTCCTTGCTAATTAATAAAACGGTTTTTGTTGTCCGTTAAAAAAAATAGGATTAACTTTAATAAATAGTAACCAAGTTTTAGGAGTTTTCGAATGAGATTAATCATAAGCTCTTTTGTTCCAATTAGCTCACTAAAGTTTAATTTAGAGTAAACTTCCGTTTTGCTCCCTGTGGTTTGGTCATTTTAACGGTTTTGCCCCAATCCTTTAAAAATAGCCATTTTACTCCCCAATGTTTCGGTTTTGTCACCAGTCTGCTTTACAGCCTTAACTCCGTCCATATTGTATGTTAACTTAAAGGCTATTTTGGTAATTACAAATATAAAATAAGGGTCTGTTTGGTATGGGGTAATGGAATGGACGAGGGAATGGAATGGACAAAGGAATGGAATGGGCAAGGGAATGAAATGGGTCATTACCATTCCATGGTCATGTTTGGTTAACCTATGAGAATGGAATGATGCATTACTTTGTGTTGTTTGGTATGCCAAAAAAGACGAATGAATGGAATACAATTCATTGAAAATGACAACAATACCCTTGTCTGAAAATAAAGAAAAATTACTAGTTTTGACAAAATTTTCCATTAAAAATAATAATAAATATATATTATGAGAAACAGAATGTATTTAACTAACATAATTCAAAATTTATTCAAAAGTTTCCAACCAAAATAATTAAAAATCATCCAAGTTCTGCAAAATAAAAAAAATTAAAAATAATCCAAAAGTCATCGACGTCAAGCAATATCTTCAAGCATAGTCTTTACCCATCCAAATTTGCGTTCTTCATCAACCTTAAAAAAGATTACCATCAACTCTTCATTTTGTGCTAGCTTACATACAGCCTTGTCACATTCACGAGTAGTCAAACCCACAACTTTGTTCATCTCCGCAAAAAGATTGTTACGTAATTCCTCTCTATTGCTCTCAGTTCCAAAAACTCTATTGAAAGTATTTGTAGCCTCCCTAATCTCCGCACCAATTATTTCAGCCGACTCTTTCAAGCTACTCATTAGAGGATCCCAGCTGTTGCGCCTCTTCCTCTTTCGTTGTATACTTGAGTCTTCTCTAGAAGCTTCATACGAAGGGCTATTTAGTGGTTGATTAAGATCCACATCATCGAGTCCATCCACAGTAGCCTCTGCATCTGGTTCTTCTCTGGTCATATCGGATATAATATCAACGGCTGTTTGGGCATCTCTCCCATTTGCTCGATCCTTGTCAAACACAATACATAAGTCCCAGTAATGAGGAAATTTCTTTGATCTCCATTTTGCGGCATTTTTGTGCACCTAACAAGCCACATCATCATGATCGAAGTTAATAAGATATAAAATAATAATACGAAAACAAATATTAGAAAAGGCTACAATCATAAATCATTATAAATTACCTGTATATAAGCTTGCCAAACAGGCTGGGGAGCCTCAAGCATGCCATTATTGTAATCCCAACCAAAACCACTTGTATTGTTCCATGCTAGCATATCATGCACAGCAGACCAATCACTCTTCATTGTCTTTACACACGACTCTATATGTGGCTTTGCTTTTATGCCAGCTCCGGGAAGTGATATTGCTAGTAGTCGTTCAACTGCACTAAAGAAGCCCGGTTTAAACCCATTATCGGATTTGTAATTAGAACCTGAATTGAGCACATCAAGCATAGCTGCAACAAGCTTCTCATCTTCATCTTCATTCCATTTTTTTTTTATTTTTTCCTGGACCCCTTTCAGAATCAAGTTGTGATTCCATGTCTTCACACAACAAACCAATGTTATATAAATAATAAAACATTCAATTATTTATAAATAACAAACATAAGATAACAAACACATAAAAACATTCAGATTTATTCTAACAAAAAAACATCTAATAAACATTACCGAAATAACATAACTAAAAAATAATGGTCTAATAAATCAATGATGTCTAGATGTCCATGCATTAAACATAGATGTTGCTAAATTTTGTCTGAAGTTTGTCCATTCATTTGAGGTCCCAACTGTTGTAATATGTTCCACATTTGAGCCAAGATCTTCATCATCCGCATCATTATTTGTGTCAATAAACTCATCATCATCAAAAGGATCATGTGCCATTTCTCTTCGAATAAAATTATGCATAAGACAACATGCAAGTATAATTTTATTTTGTGTTCTGATCGGATAGAAAGATGGGCTTCTAAGTATTGCCCATCTTTTCTTCAAAACGCCAAAACATCGTTCGATGACATTCCTTGCTGAAGAGTGCTTCATGTTGAAATACTCTTCGGGCGTTTCTGGTCTATGTCCATTTAACCAAGTATTCAGATGATATCGTTGACCTCGGAATGGTGCAAGGAATCCCTCTCCGTTGGTGTACCCGGCATCAACAAGATAGTAGTTACCTTTAGGCACTTGCAATCCATTCTCTCGAATCATAGCACTACGAAGAATTCTACCATCAGCAGCAGATCCTTCCCAGCCTGGTAATACATAAATGAACTGCATGTCAGGTGTGCAAGCAGCAAGTACGTTGGTTGTTATTTCTCCTTTTCGATTACGGTACCTCGGTTTGTCTTCCTCTGGTACTTGTACACTTATATGTGTCCCATCTATTGCTCCTAAACATCCCTTGAACCATTTCCATCTTTCATCTGTTGAAGTTTCTAATATTGGCTCTGGCTTTTTAAAAAGTTCATTTTCCAATCGTATAACAGCATTTAACACATTGTTGAAATGTTTACTAATAGTCTCTCCTGATCTGCGAAATTGAAACTTCGCTACTCGATTCTTCACATGGTGTGCCAAAACATACAGGAAAATTGCTACCTGTTCATCTACTTGGAGATACTTAGTCGCCTTCAACTTTCCACCCCCTCCAACATACTACAAAGTGTCACGAATGTTGCCCTAAACATTCGTAGTTGATGAAGACAAGTGTCGTCACTCTCGTACACTAATCTATGCATATATTCTTTTCTCTCGGGGTAGAACATCTTGTAGCGAGGTCTAGCTGGACACATATCTAAACGTATACTTATAACTGTTTGAACAGCTCGCATATACCAAGTTACCATGTTTAGTATATGAAGCCACAACGCACAAAATGCGGCTAATTTCTTTTGTTTTTTCTGGCTGTTCAGTTTAAGTCTAGACATAATTGTAGTAGTATTCAATCCAAATGAGGTTTTTCCTGGTAAGTATAGCATGTACAGTTAAAGGTTTGAAAAAATATATAGAAAACAAACCAAGTTTGACCCATTAGAGAATGCAGAACTAGCAGTGAAAGAAAATAATTCAAATACACACACATTAGTATTTTTATATTTATTCAATTCGATGGAGTTAGTGGCTAACTACTTAGCTGTTTATGGGTCAAAGTGGGAAGGAATTGGCTGCAGAACTAGCAGCGAAAGATAATAATTCAAGTAGAAGAACCATTCAAAAGATTTGAAAACACATAAAAAACACTAGCACTTAAGCAATACAGAATGTCATAAACATAAGGCCTCAATAAATATTAAAAGATATCATAAACAAAATGTAAGTGTGGCAGTAGGTTGAACCAAAAGCATAAGGCCTCAATGAATCATTTCTTAGTGAACAGTTGTTATAAGACCCCAATAAATCATAAACAAAAGCATGTTATAAGACCTCAATAAATCATCTATCATTAATCAATTGTCTAACTAGTAATCAAATACACACACATTAGTATTTATATGTCCACGCTAGGGTGTAAACGAGCCCGAGCTAGACTAGGCTCGATCTCGGCTTGTCATGATTTTCTGAAGCTCGAGCTCGGCATAGTTCGAGCCTACTATTTTTCGATCGAGCTCGGCTCGCCAATATTAAATAATACGTATAATATATATAATATTAAAATTGGTCTCGTTTAGGCTCAAGCTCGGCTTGGACTCGATAAGGCTCGGCTTATTTCGAGCTTTTTCTCGAGCCGGTATCGAGTAGCTCGCGAGCCGCTCGGCTCGTTTGCACCCCTATTTAAAACTCACAAAAAAACCGGTAATTCAATACATAAAACCGAAATAGAATATATAATACGAACTATCAAAACAGAACAACAAGAATTTTGATATGAAAAAGGAACGAACAACTTGAATAAGAATGAAAAAACTTTACTTTGTGTTTTCTTCTAATTTATTACATCCAACAGAAACACAAAAATTAAAAAATACGATGAATTGGATTATCATGGTGAAGATTAATAAAAGCTAAATATACCAACAAAAACTTCAATTTTGCTTAAAACTCACAAAACACAACCGATGATATTAGCAATTGAATAAGTATGTAAAGAGTTAAAGTTCACCATTAATTCAGTGAAAGTCTAGGATGATAAAATCACGAGAATTGAACAAATAAATAAACAATTTACCTGATTTCGTGTCTGACGATGAAACTCACAACGAACTGGGCAAATTTTAGGGTTCCAGAGGAGTGACGTTCTGCTCTATGAAGATGGTGATATATATAACCAAATCATAATCCATTCCTTGTTAAGAGGATGTGCAAATCAGACATCGATGGAAGGGGAGGGAAAATCGGTGAGGATGGGGGCAAAATAGAGAAACTTCCTTTTGTTAATGAACGGAATGAAAAAAAAAACTGGGAGTAGGCCAGGAATAGATTTCAATAATTTTAGAAGGAATGGAATGGGGTATGTAATGCTTTATTCCATTCACATGGTCAACCAAACACTTCTTTTTTCATTAGCCTTGAATGGAGTATTCCATTCCATCCTCCATTACCTCATACCAAACACTACCTAAGGGTACGTTCGTAATTTGTATTTAAATGTAAAGTATACACAACAATTACACATCTCTACTCTCTCTCTCTCTCCAAGATCTCTCTCCTACACTCACCACCCACCACTTGACATCACCGGCACTGCCCGCCACCCACCACCCTGGTGCCACCACCTACCACCATCACCACCACCCGAACACCATTTTCCGCTGACTGCCACGAGCCACAACCACCCGCTGTTGAACAGTCGGGTTTGAAACGCTCGTCTCCTTCGAACAAGCCACCTAAATCTCAATAAAAACCCTTCTTTTGCAAGTGCTGCCGCCGTCAATCATCACCACCGCCAAGAATCACCACCCAAGCCCCAAAAAACAATGGATGTTAACCTTTTTAAATCATTGCCGGCAATCATCCACAATAACATCGCACCATTTAAATCATTGAAACAATTATATACCATACAAAACACATTAAAAGATCTAAGTTCACCTTAAAATACAAACTACATACTCATAAAGCTACATACTCATAAAGCATAAATGAATGAACAGAAAGTTTGGAGGAAGATAAAAATATTGCAATCTTGCCACAAATTAAAGGTATTCTAACCCATGTATTTTTAGCATTTGTTACTCAATCTCTTCCATAAATCTTATTCAAAGTGCTCTTTTTTCCTTTTTTTTTTCTTTTTCTATAAACAAAGGCAACTGAGAGATCGAAAAAACAAAAATTGCCAGCACTCATAAACATCATTGATGGTCGAGTTGTCATCTTCACCATTTCTACCATCAAATCGGAGCTCTTACACCACCGTTGCTTTTAAACCCCACCACCACGATCGGCTAGGGTTCCAGATCTGTGAATAACCATTAAAAGCCTCTATCCCACTTGTTTCATTTCCTTTGCACCTAAGCGTTTAGGTTACAAGCTTATAGAGAGTGTGGAGAGAGATGAAATTAACCCAGTGAGCACTCATATACGTGAATTGACGATTGAGATCTACGAGGTTTCAAATCTGAGGGAGGGTTTCATGGGTTGAAGACTTCCGATCAAAACGGTGAGGGTGGTTCCGATGTCGGTGGCGGTGGCCGGAGCGGTGGTGGTGAGGCGTTTGGGTGGTGGCCGGAGTGGTGGTAGTGAGAGAGAGCGATTAGCATCAGGTCACAATGGTGAGGTATTAGCACTAGGGCACAATGGGTTTAGAGAGATGGAACGTTGAGACAGAGAGAGGATAGTGTTAAGAGAGACAGAGAGATTATATGGGATGGGAAAAGACTAAAATTCCCCTCATGTGAGGGGCATGTGAACAGGGTTTAACAGTTGAATTAGATGGCATTAAGGCCGGGGAGTGAAATAAAGATAAGCTTCATAAATCTTTGAGTAAAATGACTATTTTAAAAGATTGAGGTAAAATCATTAAAACGACCAAACCAGGGAGTAAAATGGAAGTTTACTCTTTAATTTATGTTCTAATCCTAATTTTTTAATTTAAACAGAAGGTCATCCATCACATGGTATTTATTAAAAAAATTAAATATGTTGACATGGATTATAAATGCCAACATGAATTAAAAATTACAAAATAGTTTTTGTAATTTGTGATTTTTTTAATTACAAAAAAAAGTGAAAAAATGTGAAAAAACAAATAAGCTCAAAGTTAAAGTTATTTATACACATAAATACCTTTCTCATCTTTTTTAGGATAGTTCATACACTCATCATACAACAATTCATCAAGAGACAAATTAAAAAAATATAGTCATGTTTAAAGGGTCATGCATGACAATATTATGATCCCGAGATCTATGGATGTGGTTTTTAAAAGATTTAGTTTTGCTATTAAAAAGGGGTAACGACACAGATTATTGTCCGTTTACCTTCTATCTTGATGTAATTTCCATTTTAAATGACATTTTTATCGTCTTTATGTAATACTTGAAACATTTCACTTTATTTTATCAATCAATTCATTCATAAAGGAAATGACATTTTTATCTTCTTATATATAATACTCGAAACATTTCACTTTATTTTATCAATCAACTCATTCATAAGGGCTAGAAGTGAGCAGAAAACCGAAAGATCCGAACCGAAAAAACCGAGCTGAAACAAAAACTGACAGTTCAATTTTCGCATTTTTAATAACCGAAAATTTCGGATCGGTTTTCAGATAACCACTTTCAATAACCGAAAATAACCAAACCAAACCGATAAGTTATAATAATTGGCCAAATCCATATATTTTTATGTTTAAGTTTAAGTTTAAGTTGTTTAAGTGTTTAACCATGCTACTAAGAATTATTAGTTTTATTCTTGCTTGTTAAATATTTATAATAAGAACATAAACTTGTTTATTTATCATTTCAATTAAAATGATTTATTCATTGTTTACAAGAAATAACAAAATTTAACATAAACATTAAATGTTTTTCAAAGTATTATAAAAGAAAACGTCTTAATAAAAACTTTGGAGAAACATCAAAATAAATTAAAAGGTTAGGTTTATGTAAACAATATTAATTAAAAGAGTAAAATGCACGGATAATCCCTTTGGTTTTGCAAAACAACACCTATAGTCCCCAACTTTTGGAAATTACACCGGTGCTCCCTGTGGTTTGACAGTTTGTTACTCGGATAGTCCCTGGAGTGGATGTACGTTAGTTTTCTCCGTTAAGTGTATGTGAAATGACAAAATTACCCTTCATCTTCTTCAATCTATAAAAACAAAACAACCCCACCCCCACCCACCCCCACCGTGGATCTGATCTTTTACCTCTTATTCCCGACACCTTAAACGTCACATAAGCACCCTGATACTCCTTTTACCTCTTATCCCAACAATATGTTGTCACAAAACAAAAAATCTTTTGCTTCTTACCTCACACAAAACCCTACTGTCAAAGGTTAGTCGCCACTCTCTCTCTCTCTCCCTTTACAAGTGTTGATGGTGAACGGTTGTCGGAGATTAGCAGGTTGACCGGAATGTAGTTTTGAAGATGATGATGACGATGAAGGTGACGGTGATAGTAGAAGGAAGGTTAGTGACCGGAAGAGGTGATCGGAGAACAATGATAATGATGTTTCGGATGAACGTGTTTTCGAATTGTAATTCAGAAACTGTATTCGAAATGCTGTGAAGATGACCTTTTTCGAATATGAAGAGAGAGGTGATCGGAGTTGCAGGTTTCGTCGGAAGTGACAAATAGTGTGATGCTTGAACGACGATGATGACCAGAGGTGAACGTTGGGGCGCATACGAGGAGGTTGATGGTCTGTGCGATGTAATGATGATGGTGAACCGGAGATGCAGTATGATTCGAAATGGTTGTAGTGAAGTTGCAGGTATGATTCGAAATGGATTCAAAATGGTTACAATATAAAGATCAGATCCACGGTGGGATGAAACAAAGAGAAAGGTGGGGGGTTGGTGGGGTTGGGATGAAGTTGTTTTGTTTTTATAGATTGAAGAAGATGAAGGGTAATTTTGTCATTTCACATACACTTAACGGAGAAGACTAATGGACATCCACTCTAGGGACTATCCGAGTAACAAACTGTCAAACCACAGGGAGCACCAGTGTAATTTTGAAAAGTTGGGGACAATGGGTGTTATTTTGCAAAACCACAAGGACTATCCGTGCATTTTACTCTAATTAAAAATAAAAAATACTAAATATATTAACTTAAATGTAAACATTAAAAAAAATTCGTAAACATTGAATTATATTTTTCATATATTGAATCTTGCATAATTTGTTTCAAAAACCGAAAAACCGAACCATTGCTAAAATCGAAAAAACCGAAACCGAACGGTTTTAGAAAACTAAAACCAAACAATTTTCAAAAACTAAAAACCGAACTTTCGTTTACGGTTTCGGTTACCTAAAAAACCGAACCAAACTGTCCACACTTCTAATAAGGATATACAGAGTCTGAAATTAAAAAAAAAATCATTCGTTGACAATAATCTTTCTTTGGAACTTTGCACTACAGCCCTCCGACTTTTATTTTCCAACCTTTAACCCTGAAAACACAACATTTTATATTATGTTAGTAACTTGTACCAACTATGTAGTGGCGGATTAGAATTTTTTTTCCGAAGATTTCTTTTGATAGATTCTCAATACTTCACACTATTTTTTTTCAAATTATACAAGGTTTCTACTATTTTTTTTCCAAATCAAGGGGTTCCCAGAAACCCTCTAAAAACACCTGGATCCGCCTTGAAACTATGAGTTGATACAATTGTGCATTAATAGTTTGTACACATCCTACAATCCTAGCTTGCTTTGCATGTTTCACTTTGTGCATGCATGGTTGTACGTTCCTTTTATGGCTACTAAAGCTATCTCTAGCTCATTTTGTGATGCTTATTATACATTGATATTGATTACTACCCATAAGTAGAAGCACTAATGTTATATTTATTGTTCACAATGGGTTATATGTATGTCTTTTTCTTTTGAGTTTAAATACTTGTAGCAAACTCAACTTCGGTTTTGGGGACCCTTGGACCAAATTGCCTTTCAATGCGTACCTGTAGTATTTTGGTATCGCGCTATCAGTGTCGGCCACCAAAGCGTGTGTGTGTATATTATATGATTTGTTCCGAGTAAATTAACAAACTAAATGGCGATACAATGGTGTAGCCACTAGCCAGTTGTTGAAATGATAATATAAATAAAGTGGAGTTTTATATTTTGTAATTATTAATTCTTATATTTTTGTGTGTCACTACTAGAAAAATGGTTTTTTTGCTACAAAACTTTTTGACAAATTTCCCACAACTTAATTTTGGCGACAAGTTTCCCACAAATTACTATATAATACAATTAGCAACACACGTCGGTTGACAACAAATACACATGCAAATACCGACCGTCGCGTCGGTTAATGTCGGTAAAAAAAATCGATGTTTCGATTCACGTCTTCAACCGTGTTCTCCAGAAAATTAACCACCACAATTTATCAACTCACGTCGGTTAACCAACCAAATAAATGCTAAACAACACGTCAATTAATAAAACACCGTCGGGACCTTACATTTAACAACCAAATCGGCGCGAAACTGATGCACCGTTCCGGTAAAAAGAAAAAAACAAACAGTCGCGTCTCCACCGACCACCGTCTCCCCTTCGCGTCTCCTCCGACCACCGTTTCCCCTTCGTGTCTCCTCCGACCACCGTTTCCCCTTCGTTTGACACCGTTTCACAACCTATATAACCCCAACCGCCAAAAGAAATCCCCGCGTCTGAATTCCTTCAAAATGGCGCCAACTCGCCAAGGATGATCTATGATGGATAGCGAGTAATTTATTTGAAGCCTTCATCTCGCCGAACGGTGTCGCTACCACCGTTGCTTGGTGCTACACTGCTACGGTACTTTTAATTACCCCCTTAATCGACCAAAGTAAATCACATTTAACAAAGTTTGTGGTCCAGATAGCACCCAAAAACATGTATAATTCTGAATGATGTGATTTTTCGGTGAGAGTAAAACAAACTGAGATATTTAAGATATTTAGGAGGTTTTCACTGTGAGAAGGGGATTTGGGAAAATCTAGAAGATGAGTTTTCTTTTAAAAAAGGTAAGTATCAGGTTTCGGGGGAGACTGTTTCTTACACTTTTTTTTTTTTTTGGAGTGCGATTATGTGCTATTACCGGAATATTATGTGCCGGAAGATGGAGATGGAAAGAAACGTTGAAAGTATTTTGCCGGTTGCAATTTGCGAGAAAGAACAAAAATCTTGAAATTATAAATGCCCAAACTTAATTTTCTTTAATTTATTTAGTTGTTAATTTGTTATTCTTTTGTTTATTTATTAATTTGAAACAACGTTTTTAAATTACCCGTTGTTAATTTGTTATTCTTTTGTTTATTTATTAGTTTAAATAATTGTTTTTATAGTTGTAACTTTGGTATTTGTTTTACTATTTTTTAAATATTTTTAGAAAAATAAATTGTTGACTGGTTATTAAAAATAGTACAATCAACCTGATTGGACCAGTAAAGCCTCCGATACAGTTGGTTTTACATTATATGGGAAAATCACGAAAATAGCCAAGTCAACGCCGTTTTTTCAATTTTGGCCATGTGACACCCCTCGCTGAGCCGTTTCAGCATCTTGAAACGGCACAAGATTCCCCTTTAACGGCCAGCCATTCCTTGATAGCCACGTGTCCGACAAAGCCTGTAACGGCTTGAGGTTGCTTCTGAAGACGCCACGTGTCCGACATTGTGGAAAGACCTTAGCCAAGCCGTTACAGTCGGCTGCCGTTGAAAGATCTTAGCCGAGTTCTTTCCACGAGCCAAGCCGTGTACTTAGGTTCCAGCCGAGCCGTTACCCGCACACACGTGGACCCCAGTTCTGCATGCCAAGCCGGTTCAGCTGGTTCGAGCCGGGTCGTTTAACTGTCCAAGCCGTCTCAACTGCTCCGAGCCGGTACACTTGGCCAAGCCGGTACAGCTGTGGTTCGAGCCGGTTCAACGTGTCCGAGCCGGTTCAATGGATTATTTTATTTATTTATATTTTGGTATATATTTGTCTGATTTATAGGTTATCTTTTGTAAGGAACTTATCAACTTAGAATTATGAAGATTCGTTTGGTTGTATACACCGGCGGAAAGTGGGAAATCGTTAACGGAAAGTTGGAGTATGTTGCTGATGCTGATTCAAGTAGACGTGGTTTAGAAGTTGAACCCAACCTTTCATACACTGGTTTTCTAAGTAAAGTGTCAAACATGTGTAGTTCTACAAACATTACGAAGTTATCGTATCGTTTGTCTTCCTTTAGTGATCCAATCGATATAATAAACGATGATGATGTTGAAATGTTTTATAATTTTGCTATGGAAAATATTTTTGAAATTTATAAATTATATGTCGTTGAAGGGTTTTGTGCTGGGTCATCTAGTTTTTCTTCTCCAAAAAAATTTACAGTTCCTGATTTGAATCTATATACTGACGAAGAAAACTATGATGTTTTAAACGACTACCAGCCAACTCCTGATAATTCATTTGAAAATTGTTTGCCATCTTCATCAATTACTTTTGAACAAGGGCACGTATTTAATAACAAAGAAGACATGAAACTTGAGTTGGGAAAAAAATGTTTGTTAGAACGCTTTGAGTTTAAAGTAGATAGATCTTTTAAAACACGGTACGAAGTGTCATGTTTGGTGGACGGATGCGTTTGGCGTTTTCGTGCATACAGTTTTGGGGATAGTGGGGTGTTTTTTGTTAAGAGTTTTAACGATAAACACACATGCTCGAAGACGCTAACGTACCCACATCTTCGTCAGGCAAACCCAAAGGTTGTTGCTCACTATTTAAAAGAACCTTTAAAAGACAGTGGTAGAATATATCGTTGTAATGAAATAGTGAAAGATTTTAGACAAAGATTTCAAGTTGAGATAACCACTAGTCAAGCTTGGCGTGGAAAAAGTCTGGCGCTAGAGGTTTTACAAGGAACAAGCAGAAATTCGTTTGCAGAACTACCATTTTACTGTTACAGTCTAGAGCGGGTAAATCCAGGTTCTGTCACTCATATCAAGACTGATGACGAACGTCGGTTTGAAATGGTCTTTGTCGCGATTGGTGTTGCGGTAAGTTACAGCAGTCTCTGTTTTTTTCGTCAAAATACATCTTGTTGACGTTTTTTAAATAATTTTGTTTCAGATTCGTACCTTTATCCGTAATCTAAGACCGGTGGTGATCATTGATGCTGCACACCTAAAGGGTGAATTTAAAGGGACGTTATTTTTAGCAGTTGGGATGGATGGAAACAACCAAATTTTACCAATTTCCTATGGAATAGGAAAATCAGAGGATGGTGAATCTTGGACATGGTTTCTGTCTAAGCTTAAAGAATGTATCGGTGAAATACCTGACATGGCTATAATATCGGATAGAGCGAATTCTATACACCTAGCTGTTAGAAATGTCTTTCCACATGCTTATCACGGGTTATGCTGTCGTCATTTAATGATGAACCTCCGTTTACCATCTGATAAAAAAAGGAAAATGAGAACCTGTGGTGGAAGACATGTAAATCCTACCGATTGTCTGATTTTAATGAGTCATTCGATGCTCTTTGTCTTGCCGTTCCTAGGGTACGTCGCACTCTAACAAGTATTGGGTTTGGTAGATGGGCAAGGGCGCATTGCCCAGGCAATCGATATCATTATATGACATCTAACAGCGCGGAGTCTATTAATGCTTTATCTAGACACTCGCGTAAAATGCCGGTAACGCAACTCTTAGAGTTCTTCCGGCAATCTGTACAGAAATGGTTTTACGATCGCCGCTTGCAAGGTATTTCTGAAAAACATTTACTTACACAATGGGCACAGAAGAAAATTTTTAAAAAAATTAAAGGGTCTAGAAGCTGGACAGTTGCTGGGATTGGGTTAAACAGTTATTCTGTCGCAGACAGTGGAAAGGGGGGTTTAGTTGACTTTGTTAATGGAAGTTGTAGATGCCGAGTTTGGCAGGTTTCTGGTTTACCTTGCGGGCATGTTATTGCCGTGTCAAAATTTTTAGGTGAAACCGACTGCAGTAAGTATTGTTTCCCGTGTTACTCAAACGAAGTCTATAAAAAAACTTATGAAGAAGCGATTAATCCTCTTCCTCATAGATCTGAATGGGAGACTCCAGAAGACCTTATCAATCTTCAACCGCCGCATATGACAAAACGCCAGGCCGGTCGTCCTCGAGAAAACCACCGTATCTTATCCCGCGGGGAAGAACCTACTCCCCTGTATTATTCCCGGTGTAACTCCTATGGTCATCATCGGGATGTCTGTCGGCAGCCCATGCCGTCAGAAATTCGTACTCGCAAAGGCCCAGACAAAGGGAAAGGGAAAGAAACTGATAATACTTTAATTTGGGAGACTTTTAATACACAATCTCCGTCTAATTATATGTATCCGTCTTTTAACCTGGGAGACTTTTAATAAATTTATTTTGTGTATTTCAATTTCTCAAATAACGTAGTAAGTCTTTTTAGTTTCAAATAATTAATATTGAAAATCATTTCATTACAATATGTTATTATTTTTTATTATATTACATGCATACATAGAACCATTAAACATTAACAGGTGTGAAGCGCCCGGCGTAGAGTTCATCTGCCATGTATCGTCTGTATCTGAAACAAGCATCCTGAAGGTTTCCTTCGTTCCATGTTAAAGAAAGATCCCGAACAAGTTTTTCCATTAGCATACATATGATGACTCCTGCATTTCTGCCAATACGATCTGTTTGATCAGGCCACACGAAATCCCCTACTATTTGCATGGCACGCGTCTCATATATTTGTGAGTGTTGCCAGTACGATATACGTCCGAGAAACCACAAAAATAGAGATTCAAATTCTAGTACAATTTGATGTACTCTTTTGTGTACGCAAAATGAGTCTCCGCAATTAATCGTGTCACAACAATTAATCGTGTCACAACTATTGGCATTATCGGCATTATCGTAATTGATAAATGAATCTGCAACAGCCTACAACAAAGCATGTCAGTTAAATTAACGGTTATTAGTAGATATTGTTATTATAAAATAAAAAAAATTATTCAGAAAGCACATTACATTATCACTCTGAGTGTGTGCCTGTTCTTTTGGCGTTCGTACGGGAGTCCTGACCGTTTTTTGTTTTGGGGAACAGCGATATGATTGTGAAAACTCTGACATGAACATATCAGTCAGTCTCCGGTTGTTCTCTAGCAGCCTCTCGTCCATGAGTGATCTAAATTGTGAAATCAGCTCATTCTCGTAATTTTCTCGAAACGGGGTCATAGGGGGAACAAAATTTTGTTGTGGAATCTCCTGTCGATCCGATGCCCGATTATAACCTTCATTCGCCCCATCGTCACCAAACAAATTGTTTATTGCAGACGCTATATGTTCTTGTGTGTTTACACCGGGGGCAGCCTGCATTTCTGGTTGAATTGGACCCGTGAACCCTGTGGGCATTTGAATGGGTATTTCCGTGGGCATTTGAATGGGTATTTCCGTGGCCATTTGAACCGGATTCTCGCCCGGCATTGCACTGGCATACATCCGACGTTCAGCGTCTAAATAATCTGAACTAGACAAATACCACGCGCTTTGCAACTCGTTTTCAGTGGGCAATATAACCAAAGACGGCCTATATTCACGTCTCTGCAATGTTATAAATAACAAAAAAAAATTAATAAAATAATAATATTTCTCTCTCCAATTTTAGTCCCTGATCGTTTGTCAATTTTGCAAATTTAGCCCAAAACTCATATTTTTTGCAAAATGGCAGTTTACTTTTATTAATATAAACAATAAAAATGTTTATGTTTAATTTTTAATCTTTATTACTTTGGGTATGAAAAGCTACTAAAAAAAATACAACAAATTAAAAATTTATAAACAGTAAAATAATTAAAGGTAAAATTCTAACCTTTGCAGCATGGTTAAGCAATCGGTCCACAGTGCCCCTCATAAACTTTTTGCCTTCTTTCCATCCCAAAAATCTTGGAATCGTCTCACCTTCAAACCATTCCCTTGAATTCTTAAATTCAGGAAAAATCTCCAACACCCACATCTACACAAAAGAATATATTGAAATTTTATATGGTTTTCGAAATAACAATATTAATTGACATTCACGGGTACCTTGAAGGGCCAGACAAATCCAGCCAAAGAAAAACCTTTAGCGTCTTCTTTTTGTCGATTGTGCAAATTGTATATGGCAGTATAAGTACTTTCCCAAAAATAATTACCCAATGGATACTGTCTGAATGCTTCTAAATTATCCACAAGGTCTAAAAGCAAATTATCAACAACATTGGTGCTTTGCCAACCCAAAAAACCTTGACCGATTAGCATGAGGAGACATATCCTCGTGGCGTTATTATCGTTAATCTGGTTAATGTTCTCGAATAAAGTAATTATTCGAGAAAAACTAACATTTGATCCAGGTTCAAAATATTTGTTCCTAAAGGAGTTCATATGGTCTATAGGTGCCCAAGAACTGTGCCCAAAACGTAGCCCCGTTATTAAACAAAATTGTTTAGGAGTGAATGTAAATAGCTCCCCTCGTAATCTATATGAAATACCGAGACGGGGAGTATGAGTCGGTATTTGCAGTTGTGCAACGCCATATAAAAGAAGGCTATCACATATGGTGCATCTATTGTCTAAATATGGACCGAAACACGTCTGCCTAATAGCTGTTTCAACCGCCGGAGTCATCACTTCACGCAATTTTTGCAAAACCAACCACTTTTGTCGTACTTTAATGTTTATTTGCTACATAAAAAGAAAAAATAAATAAAAAAGTACACAAATTCAAATAAAAATCTTAAATCTTATCTTTTGTTCAATAAGCCGCAAACATTTTACCGGGCATAAAGGGGGGTCCATGAAAGCTTCTTGCATCTCTTGGACGTTTGGCATGTTCCCGAAATCATTTGGCATGTTCACGTGTTGGTTGAAGTCCATAGTGGGGGGCCCACAACTAATGTCGAAGAAGTGTGATTAGTGGTCCCAGACGAGTCAACGATCTTTCGGATCTTCAACGTTGGGTCTTCAAGTACTTTGCTTTGCTCCAAAGTGGAGAAAAGATTCAAAGTGAGTTCAAAGTGTTGTGTTTTGGTGTTTGTCACATGGGGGGAAACGACTTGAATGTCGTCTGACCCGTTCTTGTTGACCCGACTTGAATGTCGTCTGACGGGGAACAATACTTTATTGGAACACGAGCAGTCAAAGCGCTTGGACATGCACTGGAAACGGCATAAAAAAGCAACTGAAACGGCTTGGACAGTAACATGAAACGGCTCGGCAGTTGCTTTTTACTTTGTTGTAGAACGTGCGTTGCAGCGGAAACGGCTTGGACAGTAGCATGAACCGGCATGAGCATGAAACGACAGAAGCTGGAAACGGCTCGGGCAGTTACATGAAACGGCTCGGGCAGTGCTTTTAACTTTATTGGAGAGTGTTGAAACGGCACATGCATTGCATGGTAACGGCTTGACTTTTTACTTTATTGGAGCACGTGCCTTGAAACGACTCGAGCAGTATATTGAAACGGCTTAACCATTAATTTATTCAAAATTTCATTTCATGTTAAATAAGATCGCAAAATATTGTTACACCTCCATTGAGAAGCCTTGAAACCCCCTTGAAACTCCCTTCAAACAAATAATGGCTGACAAAAACAAGCGTGATGTATACTGCTCTCAACCAGTTAGTAAATCATCAACGTGGATTCTTAAGAAATGGAGAGCACCCAGACAATCGGGTGAAACTTCATCGTCTGAAACGGCTGTGCCGCAGGTGCCGGAAGAAAACAACTTTGTAACTAATCGTCAAATTACACCCGAACAGAGGCGGAAGATGGGCAATTCCAGACGACGAATCTGAGAATTGGTCAAAAGATGTTGCAACATTTTACAGTAATGGGGACGCCCCATTTTGTTATTTAGCTGTGTTCAGTCGTTATGTGGAGTTGGACCAAAAATTTTGGGGCACTCTGTTAGGCTATCGTTGTAATGGCTACCTAACAGCAACGGTAATTTCATTAGAACTTTTTTTATTAACAAAATTTGTATTTATATTGTTTATTACATGTAACTTGTATTAAATATAATATTCATTAAAAGCATATTGAGGGATGGACTGGAAGACTAATGGCTTGGAGAAGCAGAAACCTACAAAAGGATCCCACGTTAAATTTGCGGTGGACAATTCTTCCACCGCAATTCTATGACACGTTACTACAATCCGTTCCTAAGAGCGTGGTTGGTTATGGAAATGGTAAAGAAAACCCATTTCCTTCCTTTTTTGACGTGGATTTTGTGTTTATCCCACTGCCATTGACAATAACGAATGGCTGTTGGTACGATTAGAGTTGGCATCCCAGGAATTAGTTTTGTACCCTTTTGAAGACTTTTGTGGACGACTAGACAAATTTAGAGCAGTTATTATTCCACGGTTGACGAAGCTTAAGGTGTATTTAACTGGTTTGCTGGTGCATTTGCAGTATTGGAAAAAGACAGGAAAACCAGAATGCTGCATAACTCATGAGCTAAACGATAACTACGTGATTTCTAACAGGTCAATCGTAGGCAATGAAGCTGTCTATCTGTGTATGCTTATGGAGCATCTCGTTACGGACAAACCAATTAACATTACTGGAGACGTAAAAAAATATGTTTGTCATATAGACGATTCATGGCTGATAAACTGTATTTTTGGCGGTGTTTGCCACGCCCAAATGCTGTTAAATAAAATAACTCTTCTTTTTAATATGTTTTAGTATTTAATATTAACTCCATTCTCATTTCAAACCTATAAATACATACATTACTCCTCCCATTTAACCCCATTATCCTCTCAAAGTTCCCACTAAAAAAAATGGAGTCTTGGACCGACGAGGAAGATATTGCTGCTGTCGTTTCGTACGCTGCCGCTCGTGATCTGGGCACTTATTCAGTTTCCGAAGCTGCTTTCTGGGGGCAGGTTTTCAACTACTTTTGCATTCACCTACAAGAGACGTCCCGGAGTGTCGATGCCTTGACGACTCGTCTTGCTTTTCTACGCTTTAAATGTAACCGTTTTTTATGTGTGTGCAAAGCTGTTAAAAAAAATAATCCGAACATGGAAGAACAAGAGGTCGTTGAAGAGGCCATGCTCGACTACGCAATCCTTTACGACGAGGACTTTGAACACCTTTCAGTGTTTGAAACTTTAAAAATTTATCTGTAATTCACGAAATGATTTTGTAATATTTAGCTTGTATCGTGCAACTTAATGTATGACTTTTAACCGTTTGTCTATGTGAACCGTGAATTTAGTTTTTTTAACTTTTTTAAACCCGTTAATTAGTTATAAATTAATATAATTAATTAAACTAGTTAATAAAGTTAAATAAAAATAGTTATATATTAAAATTAATTTGATAAAATTAATTTTGTACCCGTTAATAAAGTTAACAAGGTTAGCTAACTTGGTTAATAAAAGTTAAATAAAAATAGTTAATTATTAAAATTAATTTGATAAAATTAATTTTCTACCCGTTAATAAAGTTAACAATGTTAGCTAACTTGGTTAATAAACTGGGCCCGTTTGGACGGTCCAACAACAGCTGTTAAATTACAGCCTTTAACGGCCCAACATGAGCTGTTACATTATTAAAAGTGGACGGCCCAACAGTAGCTGTTAAATTATTAAAAGTGGACGGCCCAAATCGTTTGTTAACGGCATAATAAAATTTATAAAACTTGGGCCTGTTTTATTTTGTGATACTGTTTTATTTTGTGATACAGTTTATTTTTCTTTGTTATGGAGACAAAATTTTATATATATATATATATATATATTGCAAACATAAACATTAAACATAACTTAAAAAAAGAAACCAAAACATAATATATCTAAAACCAAATCCTAATTGCCTCCCACTCTGCGACGTGCTTGAATTCATGACCCTCGTCATGACGGTAATTGATCAATGCCACCTCCTTCTGGTCATCCTCAACCAGGTCCGGCATTTCTCTCTCGACCTTCTTGAAATAGCTGTCAAACCGCTCACACTCCAACCGCAGCACACGAAAGCGGGACGATAAGGCGTCCACGATCCGGTTATGGTCCGGACCCCGAAGCTGCCCAAAGATCTGTTGAACCTTAACCCACAGCCCCCCTGTCCACGTCTTGGGGGATCGGTCATCGCTTCTTCCCATGCTTCGCACAATGCGACGTCGTCGACGTCGGTCCAGGTATTTGCCATTCGTTGACGGAGTCGGAGATAAAACTTATGAAAACGGCGAGTTTTTTTTTTATTGCAGACGGCGTGGCTGTTGAACGTGGTGAGGGTATTTATAAGGAGGAGTAAATACGTGGGAACTTGGAACGGCAACGGTTATTATTTAATATAAAACGCCGTTTTAGTTTTTTGAATCTAATTTGTTTTTTTTTATTGTGGGAACTTGGAACGGCCCAAACACATAAACAGCCCAAACAAAATTTAAATAAATTATTTAAAATGAACGGCCCAAACACATAAACAGCCCAAACAAGATTTAAAATTATTTGATAGGTAATTTACTGGACTATTATATAATACAAATTACATAAAAGATATAACATGTAAAAATTCAAACATAATAAAGTGATTCAATTTCATCCACAGAATTTCTGATAACCGCTGAAACGGCTAGTAGAGAAAAAATCTCGGTCTCAAACCAAGCAGTCTTCAGATAACAACATAACTTCGCCAAACCGCTGCTTCTGAATCGGCAGATAACCGAGAGCAAATTGAAAGTTAGGAGTGATTCAAATCTCTTCTTCGGGAAATCGAGTCAAAACGCTTGTAGCAATGATAAAGATACGTCTTTTGCTCGATAGTTCCATCCACACTCACTGCGTAAGTAGAGGTGGAATTTCTGAAGAGAAAGACACTCCAATATGAGAAACAATATCAAAAGCTAATTTGATAACTAAAGCCCAGGAACAAGTCTTTTACACTATCAGATACGTGAGATTTCATAAATATTTCTTGGCGGTCATAGACGAAAACATCTATGACAATCAAATGAACAAAGCAAGATAACATTTTCTATAAGATTTAAGTGTGGTAGAGGCATTCGTTTAACAAACACACAAAAAAATAACAAGTGGGTAAATATATAGTGGGAAAAGACGGTTGAACCGGCTCGAAGTATAGGTTGAACCGGCGTTAGACAGCTGTACCGGCTCGGAGCAGTTGAGACGGCTTGGACAGTTAAACGTACCGGCTCGAAGTCAGCTGTACCGGCTTGGAGCAGTTGACACGGCTTGGACAGTTAAACGTAACGGCTCGAACCACAGCTGTACCGGCTTGGCCAGGTGTACCGGCTCGGAGCAGTTGAGACGGCTTGGACAGTTAAACGACCCGGCTCGAACCAGCTGAACCGGCTTGGCATGCAGAACTGGGGTCCACGTGTGTGCGGGTAACGGCGCGGCTGGAACCTAAGTACACGGCTTGGCTCGTGGAAAGAACTCGGCTAAGATCTTTCAACGGCAGCCGACTGTAACGGCTTGGCTAAGGTCTTTCCACAATGTCGGACACGTGGTGTCTTCAGAAGCAACCTCAAGCCGTTACAGGCTTTGTCGGACACGTGGCTATCAAGGAATGGCTGGCCGTTAAAGGGGAATCTTGTGCCGTTTCAAGATGCTGAAACGGCTCAGCGAGGGGTGTCACATGGCCAAAATTGAAAAAACGGCGTTGACTTGGCTATTTTCGTGATTTTCCCTTATATATATTGTTGCCTAAAGTTCTTGGGGGCAATATTGTTTTTTTTTTTTTGTGTTTTCAAAGTTCAAGTTTTAACAATTATACACAACTATTTTCACACCTAAATTCGAATGTATTAGGCTATTGTACTCTTATACCAAGTGATTATAATGCGCATACCATGAGAAAGCGAACCCCCGTTCTCTAAGACTGCCCGTAGTGGGGCGTTTTTTTAAAAAAAATTAAAAAAAAAACGCCTAGAAACGCCCCCACCCCCATTACATGGGGCGTTTTTTTAAAAAAAAAATCAAAAACTTGAAGTTGGCGTGTTTATTATAACGCTGAATGGGGTTTGACTTGGAGTGCATGTGGCCAATGAGAGTGCCAATGTCTGACATGTTAATTAATGCCGACCACTTTTGCAAAAGTAAAAGCATCTTTCTCTTTGTCCCAGCCAATGAGAAAGTAGTATGTGTTTTTTTTAATGATTGGAAGGGGTATTGGGCATTATTGGAATAATGCCCCACTACACCTCTTTTGCTATAATGCCCAACGATGACTAGGATGCCACGTGTCGGATAATGCCTCATGATGAGGGCATTATTTTTATTCACCACTACGGGTGGTCTAAGTGACATTACACTGTTGACATAACATTCTATCTTCAAATGTTTCTTTATTTCTCTAATAATATGTTTTGCTTTTCCTAATAAGTTTATTTTTTATATTAAATTTAATATTTGTGTATTGATGGAGTTTTATTTTTTAGAGTTAAATGCCATTTTAGTCCCTGTGGTTTGGGCCATTTTGCCAATTTAGTCCAAAGGTTTCATTTTTAACCTGTGGGTCCAAAAAGGTTTCACAGTTGCCATTTTAGTCCACTGGGTTAACTTCATCCATTTTTTCTGTTAACCAGAAGGCCATTTCGGTCATTTTATATGGCTGAATTGCCCTTTTAGTTAACAGAATTACATACAAAATGACCAAATTGGCCTTCTCGTTAACAGAAAAAATGGATGAAGTTAACCAAGTGGACTAAAATGGCAACTGTAAAACCTTTTTGGACCCACAGGTTAAAAATGAAACCTTTGGACTAAACTGGCAAAATGGTCCAAACCACAGGGACTAAAATGGCATTTAACTCTATTTTTTATTTCATGCTCAATCTACAAAGGTTTTGCTTTTACTTTTTTACAAAGTTTTGAGTAATATATTTGTACGCGGGTAATATAACTATATCCATTCAAAAATGAATAATCCCCCTCCCCCTATACATAAACTAACAATTCCTAATAGATTGTTAGTTGTTTACTGAGCTTTTTTTTTTTTTTATTTCTAACATACAATAAAAAATGAGTAAAAGTAAAATGATTAAAAGTTTAAAGTGTGTAAAAGTTATTTTTAACTATCAAAACAAATGAGCAAAATTGCAGTTTTGAGTAATAAATAATTTTTTAACATCTCATTCACTATCAATGCTTTGTAGAAGCGTGTTTATAGGTTCATCAAATTAAGTGAATGATATTTTTTGAACAAGCTTAACAATTTTCGCATTTCATATGATAATACGAAAGACATTAATAATAAACATCCCGCTGCAACGCGTGGGTTAATGTTAACTCGTTATAGACAAATATTAAAAACCATAAATTTCCCCACAATTTTTCGACAAGATAGTCACCAAACCTATATTTGTGTCAATTTCGTCGCAAAGTTAACTATGTTTCCAACAATGTTCCCACAAAACTTTGTTTTTTTCATTTGTTAACTTTTATTATTAGTTAGTGCAATCTATAAAACAAAATAAAATTCAAAACAGTGGCAAAGTTGTGGCAACTTTTTGACAAATTTCCCACAAATTTTAGACAAATATTAAAAATCATAAATTTGCCCACAATTTTTCGACAAGATAGTCACCAAACCTGTATTTGTGGCAATTTCGTTGCAAAGTTAACTATGTTTCCAACAAGGTTCCCACAAAACTTTGTTTCTTTTTCATTTATTAACTTTTTTTAGTAGTTAGTGCAATCTATAAAACTAAAAAAAATTAAAACAGTGGCAAATTTGTAGCAACTTCCAACGATTTTCCCACGAAATTTAGTTATATTATTTATCAATTTTTATTAACTATTTTTTTAGCGGCTTAATTTTTGTCAATGGGATTCGAACCCTCTTTCATATGAGAAGGAAAAGTCTTATCCAACACTTTGATACAGCTAGGCCAAAGACTCTTTAAATGTTAATTGTTAGTACGATAAAAATAACATTTTTAAAAACTAAAATATGAAAATTTGTGGCAAAGTTGTCGCAGCTTGCCACATTTTTCCCACAAAACATTATTTTTTTTATTTGATAACTCATATTATTTGTTCATACAATATAATAAACAATTTTACAGACTAAAAAAATCTAAAATTGTGGCAAAGTTGTCGCAACTTGCGACAATTTTTCCACAAAACATTATTTGGATTTTAATAATCTTAACTTTCACTCACTCACTGGTCTACAAGAGTCTCAACTTAAAAAATTCCGTCTAACATTCCCAAATTGTACGAATTTGACCCCATAGATCCTTTTTCTAACGTGTCATAAACCTAATTATTGGCTGATGTGGTTAGTTATGTGGCACAAACCTAATTATTATATTTTAATAATCCTAACCTTCACCACCACCACAATTAGCCACCACTTCCATCACCATCACCTACCACCACCATCCACTACCATCAATCACCACCACCACCACCACCACCACCATCAACAACAACCCCCACCATCAGCCGCCACAACCACCATCAACAATCACCACCAGGTGGTGGTTGTGGGGTGGTGGTGACGGCTGACGGTGGTGATTGTTGATGGTGGTGGTGGCGGCTGATAGTGGTAGTGGTTGTTGATGGTGGTGGTGGGTGGTTGTTGATGGTGGTGAAAGTTATATTATACAAACCTTAATACCCTATGTGCTACCAATTTCCTTTCTATAATTTAAAACTTTAATTTGATTCTTATATTATATATAATATACACTTTTAATATTACAAAAAGCGTCATTTATGTTGATACCAGATTGCAAAGTGTGCCACTTGTCTTCAAAAAGTACAAAAGCGTACTCGATGTTTGCAATCGCTTGTACGTTATGTCCTTTAGCCCGAACTCTGTTTGTTTTATGGTTAAATTGACCAACTGAACCCCACATGAGGGTATTTTAGTCATTTTGAATTATTTACTCAAATAAATAAACATAAAAATTAACATATAAAAAAACTTAATAAATATCTCTCTCTAACACATACACATACCGTCTCTTTCAACCTCCACCATCAGCCACCACCAACCCACCATGACCACCACAACCCCCACTCAATTTATAAAATCCTCTAAAAACACAACATATTAGCACAAACAAGAGCATCAAATTGAATCGAAACAATTCAGATCAACAAAAACATGCAGATCAATCCGTACACTAAAAAACCCTAACAATTTCAACATAAAACGAAATCTAGAAATGAAGAAATCAGATCTAGAACAACCCGAATCCTCATCTTCTTCACAAAACTTGTCGGTGGATATATAAGAGCAGTGAACGACAACCATAATGGGCAGCAATGAAAAAAGGAGTTTCGACAAATCCAGATCCGGCGGATTAGTGAAACGAAAGATTTTAGGGTGACAACGACGACTTTTAGGGTTTCGACGATGACGGAGCTATGTAGTGACGACGAGTTGGTGATGTGATGGCGGTGGTACTGTGGCGATGGTGGTGCAATGGCAGTGGTGGAGGAGCTATGGGCGGTGGTTATGTGATGGCGGTGTTGCGATGCCAGTGGTGGTGCAATGGCGAAGGAGCATTGGGCGGTGGTAATGTGATGGCAGTAGTGGTGCCATGGCGGAATTCTAGAGAGAGAGAGAGAAAGAGTAAAGGAAGGAGAGTGAGTTTTGAGAGAGATGGAGAGAGAGGTGTTTTTTATTATTTATTTAAGTGTTTAGGGTAAAATGACCAAAATACCCTCATGTGGGACTCATTTGGTCAGGCTTAACCATGAAAGCCAACTGAGTTAGGGCTAAAAGACATAACGTGCAAGGGTTTGCAAACATCGAGTACGTTTTTTGTACTTTTTGAAGACAAATGACACACTTTGGAATCTGGTGTCAACATAAAGGATGATTTTTGTAATTTACTCTATTTTTATTAATTTGATTTTACTATGTTAAATTTTGTTAGTTAACTTTTATAAAACTAATACACCATTATGTATATATTTTTATATGAAAATTCAAGTATAAGTTTTTTTTTTTTGAAAACACACTTTAGTTCAAATAGAGTATATTCTTTATCTCAAAAGCTATATCGAGTACCATACCGTACTGGCGCCATTACAAACTACGAACCAAACAAAATCAGTATCAGTTCCGGTATTATGGGGAGTTGTATCAGTTGGAGAAAACTAACAGACATCCACTCCAGGGACTATCCAAGTAACAAACTGTCAAACCACAGGGAGCACTGGTGTAATTTCCAAAAGTTGGGGACTATAGGTGTTATTTTGCAAAACCACAGGGACTATCCGTGCATTTTACTCTTTTGAAAATAAAAACATTCCTAGTTTTCAGTTATCACATATATAATTTGAAAATTTAATTTTATTTAAAATTTGATAACACAATAACTACTCCATATCTTATCAGGAATTTGAAATAATCATTACTATTAAATTTGAAGTTTATCTACTATTCTAGAAACGTAAAAAAATCCCCACTAAACTATTACTATAACTTTTTTATATAACTTACAAAAAATAATATATAATAATAAAAAAAATAGATAGATATATTTAATAAATGTATTTTAACTAGTGAAACTCCCCGCGCTACGCGATGGGGAATTCGAACGTTATCGATTCGTTTCGTTTTGTAACGGGATTAATACGGTACCGAAACTCGGTATAACAACCAAAAGAAAAAAAAAAAAAAAAAAAGGTCGTGCCATGACTAAGACAATATCCACACATAAAAAAATACATTACGTCTAGTAAGGTTCAATCTGTTCAATCTGCGCTAGGTGGCGGGAACTTGTTTAGTGTCGATTCAATTCGTTATGATATTGGTACTTCTTAAAACAAGTGATGAAGAAAACCTTAAAAATAAAGTCGTGATATATGTCCTTGACACGTGTTCAACGTTTAAGAGAAATAATAAACTAAAACCAATATAAGCTTATCTGGTGTTATACTATTTAAATAACAAACTAAAACAATCTAATATAAATATTTATTGAACTTATTAAATTTTATGCGAATCCACTTATTTAAACTTTGATGTTATGTAGAGGGGGCAATCTTGACCCAAAGCCTTTCAAGTGGGTTAGTTTGGGTTGTTTTTAAAATTCTATGGGTTGGTTTGGGTAAGATATTTTAACTAAATGGGTCACCTAAAATTCCATCTTGTTATTTTCGGTTCAAAGCGGGTCGACAACATTAAATAAATGGGTCGATGTGGGTTAGTGTCTTAATCATATGGGGAAGGTTTCGGATCGGAATGGGTTTCGAGCCGGCACAAGTATCCACACGAAACGGGCTTTGGATCGGAACGGGTTCAGTTCAAATTGAGTTTCGGGCCAAGACGGGTTTCGGCAGGACGCAGGTTTTCGATCAGAACGGGGTCGGTTCGTGTCGGGTTTCGGGCCGACACGGGTTTCTGCACGGGATGGGTTTCGGATCGCAACGGGTTTTGGGCCGACACAAGTTTTCGTACGAGACGAGTTTTGGGTCGTGACGAGTTTCGTACCGTTTTGACGCGAACCGTTACGACGCGAACCGTTTCGACACGAACCGTTTCGACGCGAACCGTCTCGACGCGTACCGTCTCGACGCGAACCGTTTCGACCCGTATCGTTTCGACCCGTAACGTTTCGACCCGTAACGTTTCGACGCGACCATGCGAACCGTTTCGACCCGAACCACGCGAACCGTTTCTACGCGAACCGTCTCGACGCGAACTGCGTCGACCCGTACTGTCTCGACGCAAACCGTCTCAACCCGTATCGTCTCCACGCGAACCGTCTCAAGCCATACCGTTTCAAATCGAACCGTTTCGACAATTTGCAAATGGTGTCTTCACCGATGGATCTCCAACAAGCATGTCACCAAAAGATTAACGCAAGTTTGGTACGTCACGTGTTTCACCGACATATCACCAAGAGTCTTTAACTAGCAGATTGGCTATCAAGAATCCGTAGGTATTACAAATTTTAAATAATATCAATTATATAATAGATTATTACAAATAAAACTGTGTTTAGACCAGTACCGTTTTGAATCGAACCGTGTCAACGCGTACCGTTTCGACGCGAACCGTTTCGAACCGAACAAAATTGCCCTTTTATGTACAAAATTGCCCCATACCGTCTCAGCATGTGGGTCGAGATGTTTTTGAAGATCTTGGTGAATATACCGAATATGATCAAATGGTCATGGAATGCATGCACCAAGATCCAAATCAAGAAGCACGTGCATTCTACCATATGTTAGAGCAAGCCAATGAGACTTTATGGGAGGGTTGTAAAGATGCTAGCACACTTTCTATCACCACCAGGTTATTGAATTGGAAATCAGATTGTAATGTTTCTGACTCGACATATGACAAACTGCTTCCAATAGTCAAAGACATTCTACCTGATGATAACAAGCTACCTAGAAACTTTTATGAGACCAAGAAGATGTTGAAACCACTAGAGTTGCCCTCACAAGTGATTCACGTGTGCCAAAACCATTGCATGCTATTTAATGGGCCGCATTCTGATCTGGATCATTGTATAGTTTGTAATGAATACAGATACAAGGAAAGAGGGAAAAAGGTGCCTAAGCTGGTGATGACTTACATGCCTATCGGACCAAGACTTCAAAGATTGTTCTATTAAAAAAAGACGGCCCAACATATGACTTGGCACGCAAATCGTAGTCTATCCGAAAAGATGAGTCATCCTAGTGAAGGTCAAGCCTGGCACCATTTTAATTCGGTCTTTTCTGATTTTGCAAAAGAGACACGCAATATTCGTCTTGGGTTGTGTACAGATGGATTTAGTCCAAATAATATAAGTGGGTCAAAGTATTCACGTTGGCCAGTGTTTATCACGGTTTACAACCTACCTCCTTGGTTGGCCTTGAAAGAGCGATATATACAAATTCCTTTAATCATTCCCGGTCCAAATAATCCCCGAAAAAATATTGACGTGTTTCTACAACCTTTGGTAGACGAGCTAAAACAATTGTTCACACATGGCATTGAAACTTATGATGCCCATCGATGTGAGAATTTCCAAATGAAGGCTGTACTTTTATGGACAGTTAGTGACTTCCCTGCTTATGCGATGTTGTCCGGATGTAGCACGCATGGTAAGTTAGCTTGCCTATATTGCTCGAATGAATCGGGATCATTCCAACTTCCGTTTGGAGGGAAACCATGTTGGTTTGACTGCCATAGACAACATCTTCCCGCAAAACATTGTTTTCGAAAAGATAAGACTAACTTTCGAAAAAACAAAATGGTTTCGCGCGTAAGAGATAATCCAGAGCCCACCGGAGAGGAAATATGGCAGGTTATAAAAGATTTTCCCAATGTTTATGATGGTAAACCCTATGGTACTGAAAGATATGAAAAACCACCTGGTTTTGGAATTACACATAATTGGGTAAAAAGAAGCATCTTTTGGGAACTTCCGTATTGGAGTAAGTTGTTAATCCGACATAACCTCGACGTGATGCATATCGAGAAGAATGTGTTTGATAATCTGTTTCACACAATCATGGGCACCAACACATCCAAAGACAAAGATAATATGAAGGCAAGGCAAGACATGGAGCGTATTTGTGACCGACTTCATTTAAACCCCAACTGTGATAGTAATGGGAAGATGACTATAGATAGGGGAAATTACACCCTGCGAAAAAATGACGTTAAAAAAGTTTGCGCTTGGTTGAAGAAACTTAAATTTCCAGACGGGTATGCATCAAACATAGGGAGTTGTGTAAACCTGAAAGACAACACTTTTCATGGTTTTAAAAGCCATGACTGTCATGTGTTTATGCAGCGGGTGCTACCACTCGCTATTAGAGGTTTTGTCTCAAAAGAGACATATGAGGCTGTAACAGAGTTGTGCATGTTCTTTCTTGTCTTATGCTAAAAAACGTTGCATGTAGATGACTTGGTTAACATGAAGCGCACTATTGTTATAACGGTATGCAAGTTGGAGAAAATTTTCCCTCCCGGTTTCTTTGATTCCATGGAGCACCTAGTCATACATCTAGCAGATGAAGCTCTTCTTGGCGGTTCGGTACAATATAGATGGATGTACCAATACGAGAGGTAATAACACTTTTTCATCTTATGAATTAAATGTTTATTAAAATTTTGTTCATCTTTTTATTAAACATTTCTAAATGTAGGAAGCTTAGCCTAATGAAGAGAAGAATTAGAAACAAATCAAAGGTTGAGGGTTCAATGGTGAAGGAACATCTAGTGAATGAAATTGCCACCTATTGTTCTCTATACTTCGATTCAGCGATTGAGACACGCCATAATCAAGAGCCGCGGAATTTCGCACCGCAACAACTCAGCTCTTCCAGTGGAGGCTCTAAACTAAGCGTATTTGTTGTTCCATCGAGACGTTTACATCAAAAGGGTGGAACGTGGAGGCACATGAGTGATGAAGAACTTAAAAAGGTGCACACATATGTTCTTCTAAATTGTGTAGAAGTTTACCCTTACATCGATAAATTTGATGAAGTGGCACCACAACTGTATCCGGACGAGCCAGAATTCCTTCTTAGAGATTACCACTTTGCTGAATGGTTTGAAAACCACGTACGTAAAGCTAATTAAATCTCAATGATTGATGTTAGTGCATTGTTAACCAACACATTGTGTGTGGTTTCTTCATTGTAGGTAATGGATGGCTTAATTGATGGAAGCACTCGACATTTGGAAATTTTAGCAAGACAACCATCAATGTACGCTCAATCTCACAATGGGTACTTTGTAAATGGTTATAAGTTTCACACCCAGAAGTATGTATGGTAAGGGACTTGTGACCTCAAACTGTGGTGTATGCGTGAGAGGGGAAACGTATAACGTGGAACAGTCTGATTACTACGGCTTAGTGGACGAGATACCAGAGCTTAAGTATAATGGCAAGGAACCTCAAATTGTGGTAGTGTTTAAATGTACATGGTTTGATAACAACCTGGGTATAATAGTTAACAAGAATAAGCTTGTTGATGTCAAACCCAAGTTTCGACTTCCAGGTGACGACAAGTTTATGTTGGCATCACAGGCAGAACAAGTGTTTTACACATCATATCCTGCCGTGACACGTGATACAAAAGATCTGTGGCCGGTTGTCAAGACAAAATCCCGTCACATTTATGAGGTCAGTGCACATGAAACTGATGTCATGAGTGCACTTGAAACTGATGTCATGAGTGATGGAAACACAACATCACATGATTTTCTACAGACTGATGAACGATTCGAGTTACCGAATACTGTAACTAGGAGTGATCCCTTAGACCGGGTTACATTTGATGATGATGATGATGATGATGCAATGGTTTATTCTGACCACTTTTCAGATGAAGACGAACATGATTGTTAGGAACATAAATTGTTTGCTATTGTATACTTATTATTATTTGAGATTTACCATATGGTATGTACATTATATATTTTTTTCTTATCATAGGGTTTGTCAATCTTTTATTTATTATCTAACCAAATCTGTTCTATTAATTGCAGGGTATATACAATATGAATGGTAGTAAAGATGATACAAGTAGCGGTGGTGGTCGTGGCGGTGGCCGTAGTGTTGGTAGTGGTCTTCATGGAGGAAAGACAAAGCAAGTTGCAAGGAAACGTACTAATTGTGGTAGACGTGATGGTGATGCTGTTTCTGGGAGACCAAGATCACAAAGGTCGGATCCAAAACATCCCAATATGAAGGCAACTGTTGAGAAACCACTATATGGACTAAAGGGTCGTATGTGATGGTACGACCTCCAAAAGGTCCTTCAATTACATACCGTAGAGTTACAGCCGACAGTTATACTCGTGTGGGTATAGCTGGCAGTTCTAGTCATGTGGGTGAGGGTGGCCCAATGGCTGATTTAGCTGGGACGTTACAGAATTTGTTACCTAATATTCTTGATAATGTGGACGGTACAACGTTACAAGATTCGTCACGTGATATCCTTGATGATGGTGACAATGGTAATAAAAATAAATTACTAATTTTTTTATTAGTTATCATTTTTATTAATTTTTAATCTTTTTAGATGATGACGCTGGTGATGATGGGGACGTTGGTGATGATGATTATGATGGTGACGATGGTGATGGTGGCGACGACGGTGAAGACTTTGAGGGTGGTGGTGACGACTTTGAGGGTGCTGGTGACGGTGATGGGAGGCGATTCATACAAAGCAACGGGAAAAAGTATGTTTCTAGTTTTTAACATTTTAATTTACATTGTTTGTTGATGTTATAAACTAATATTGGTAGCATTGTTAGAATGCTGAGGTTAGTAAATGCTAACAATATAAATGGAAAAATCAGTGCAACCCAATTTAAATTTTATGTAGGGGCAGATTTGTAAATATTTGACCAGAGAATAGTGCCAAAACACTTTTTACATTCAATTGCATGTTGTTTAAATATTTATCAAACTAATTATTAAATGTAGTGCTAGCAAGAAAGAAGAGAATTTTGATTCCTTGTGATCTATGTACACTTGAACAACGCATGGTTGTTGCTATACCAGATTAATAAGGCATTTGATTTTTTTTCTTTTTACATAAAGCTGCTAGTTGTTTACTTATAGATTTATTTTTAGAATGTCTTGGATTCAAATTTAGTTTCCTGTTGTATAAATGTATGTGAATAAGACAAGATCTCAACTTAAAATGGTGTAGATATAATAGTATTAGGAAAGCAATATTGAATGTTTTGTTATTCGTATATGAGTTTTCCGCTCTTGTAAAAGGTAGGTATAATGTCCCTTTAGAACAAGCTGCTCATTTTTTGGTTAATTTTTAATGAAAGGTTCTAAAATATCTTCTAAAATATCTTATCATCTTAATCCCAAATGATTAATGTTTACTACAGGCACAAAACACAAAGCTTCTCAAATATCTTTTCAATATTGTAGGTTTGTAGACCCAAAGGTACATAGACGTGTCAAGGAAATACTTGAACAATGTCTTGATGGAGATTGGGTCACGTTTAAAAAGATCCCCCAAAACGTAAAGACGCGCATGTTTGATCGCTTCCGGGTAATTTATCAATTAATTAGTTGTATAGGTTATAATTATATGTTTTACTTATTTCATTTTTATCTTTATTTTTGTAGACTATGTATAGATGGGATCCAAAAACACACCAGAGCATACATCATGCATTTATTTGCGTGCTTAAAGATCGATTTAGAGGCATAATGAGCAATATGAGGAAAAGTTCTAAAAAGAAACTATAAAGGCAAGGGAAAGTATTCCTGATAAAGGGTACAATTTTAAGATACAATGCAAATATCCACCTGATGTAGTGCCTCGTAGGAAATGGGAACGTATGTGTATGGTAAGGGTTTTTATAATTTACGTTTTCTTTTATCTTAATTGTTTTTATGTATTATAGATATATTTTTACTACTATAGTCTTGGAACACTAAAGAGTGGGAAAAGAAGTCCAAAGCAGGGAGAGAAAACCGCAATAATGACTTATGTCGTCATACAGGCGGGTCAATGGGGTTTGACGAACACCGTCGCAACTTGGTAAGCTAGTCATAATTATTAATCTCATAATTATTAATTTTAGAAACCTATATGTAATTTTAAACTTATCAATTACATTACTCCTTTTTATGTAGGAAAAAATAAAGGGTAAAAAGGTTGGATTCGCGGAAGTATTACTTCATACCCACGCCACCAAGGAGTGTAAAAAAAGATTACTTGATGGGGAGATCAATGCAAATGACTATGATAAGTTAGAGTTTGTTACCGATCGTTCAAAACGTTCATATGTAAATTATCTTTTACTTTTTATTTATGATTATTGTATCAACTTTTAGTACAATATCAAGCACTTTGTTTTGATAAATTGTAGGTCTCTTACATGAAACAACTTGAAAAGGTGTACGGGAACACAGATTGTGATGATATGGAAGTGTGGGAGAGTCTGCATCCCGAGTGTCAGGGCCGCCAGTTGTTCGGGGTAGGATCTTCTGATCCACATTTTGTGCTGACTGGAACACCATCTTCCACAGCTAGTGTGTCAGAAGCCCAACAGTCGCATGAGGTACTGTTGAACTTGTTTAAATACTCTAGGATTTCTTTTGTGTTATCTTTTATTTGTTTAGCCTTATCTCTATTCTCTAGGTTGTTGAACTTGTTTAAATACTCTAGGATTTCTTTTGTTTTGGAAGTTTTTATGAGTTATTGAAGTATTATTCTCTAATATATCTGAGGTTTTCAAGCCTTTGAATGAGTAACCTGGCTATTTGATTGCATTTGTTTTCGCATTAGTGTATATAGATGATTATCGCCTAAGTTGATTAACTTTGAGCGAAATGAGCATACAACACAAATTTGCTTTAAGTGTACCTGATAATGAAGAAAGTGCTGGTTTAGAAGCTTCGGTTTATTATATGTCTTAGTTCTATCAAATTGCCTGATTAATGGTCTTATCACAGAAGAAAGCTGGAATTATCTTCAAAAGTTTGGCAATGCTAGGAAATTAATCTGATATAATCTGCTTTATTGTTGTAAATTGTGTTTCTATAGTGCATGTATGATTGTATTAGAAGATAGCATATGATGTGGTTGTTTTCATTTATATTACAGTAATTTTATTTTGCGATGAACCTTACCTGACCCGAACTGTTGAACCGACCTGATTTTTTTATGTTCGGATATATGAAATTGAAACATTTAAAAATGTGAACCCGTTAGAAAAAATACTTGGATCCGCCACTAGACATTTAGGCTATTCCATGTAATGTTTTATCTTTTATATTTATTTTACATTCAGGTTATTCATAACAGTGACAAAATATTTAATATTATGCATGTATATACATGAATGCATGTTCCTGTTATATACGTGTGTGTGTGTATATATATATGTATGAATGTATCTGATTGTATGGCCTATGTTATCTAATATATACATATATGTTTGTGTGAGTCATTTTTTTGATTGACTCGTTATGTGTTAATATGTACTAATATATTTGTTTTTACAAATTTTAGCTCCAAAAAGTTCAAGCAGAACTGGAAAAGGAACGAGAGGCCCGACAAAACATAGAAGCTCGTTTTGAACAATTTGAACGAGAGCGAGAACAAGAAAGGGCCGAACGTGAACGAGAGTGGGCACAAGAACGTGTTGAACGTGAACGAGAGCGGGCCGAACAAGCTCGATGGCAAAAAAACGTGGAAGCAATGTTTAAAAAATTCGGAAAGAAGTAACTTTTTTGTATGTTAAAGATCGTGTTAGTTTTGTTATTTTTAGTCTAAGATTGTAAACGTATTTCTTTTTTTGGAATTTTTAAAGATTTTTTGCAATTTATTTATAACATTTTTTTAGTTTTTTTTTATTTTTAAAAATTTATTTATGATTTGTGGCAGTTTTGTCACAATCTAGAAATAATATTTTGTTGCAACATATAAAAAATATTAATTTGATTTATAAAATTGTGGGAATTTTGTTGGAAAGTTTGAAGAACTTATTATATTTTTTTAAAACTGTGAGAATTTTGTCACAAAGTTTTGAAAAAAAAATGTTTTATTTTAAAAAACCGTGGGAATTTTGTCGCAACATATTTCAAATCTATAGTAATTTTGTCACCAAATTTAAAAATATTTTTTTAATTATTTTTTATTATTACAATTAATAACTAAATTAAATATCTAAAAATATTAAAAATATATGTTTTGTGACAAATTTGTCGCTCAATAAAAGGAAAAAGTTTATTACAAAATTTGTGGGAATTTTGTCACACATCTTGCGACGAGTTCGTTTATGGGAACATTGCCACAAGTTTTGTAGGAAAATTGTCGCTCATGCCATTTCCGACGAAGTTTTTTCACACAAAAAGAATTCGTGGGAAATTTGTTGCTACTACCTGTTTCCCACAAAATACGCCGTGAGAAAAGACTTGATTTTCTAGTAGTGTGTACGAGGGTCTTATATTGGGCTTCAACATATTATGATGGTATGGACCTCCTAATGGGCTAAGTAGACATAAGGCTGGATGGACTTGTTCGTGTGGATCAGCAGGAGGAGCTGATGTTGAAGAGCCTAGTATAAAAAGGAGAATACTCTCACATTGCAACACTCAGTACTGTTGGTAATGGAACTTACAAATCACAGGTTTTGAATATGAAGAACTAGGCTACAACCCTGTGTATTACACGGGTTGAATAAAATAAATATAATTAAAAATAAAGATTAAAATATTATAAAATAAATTTTGTGATAACATATTGTTGATTTTTTAATAAAAGTTATAAAATTGAATAATAGAATCTGAAAGAGAGTGAAATAAGAGGGAAAATAAATCTTCAGCTAACTAAATTATAACATATTACGCAAAATAATAATACTGATAATAACAACAACAAAAACATTGTAGCACATTAAAGATAAAACTCGAATATAAAAAACGTAACCTTAAGAAGATTTATTACATTATAAAATTTGTAAAGTAACAAAACAAATTTAGTGCATGATTATATAACATAGTGGTAAGTGATTATATAATAAAAGAAACCTGTTTTGGGCCACGTGTCGCATTTCTACGCATCATCAGAGTTGTTTTCCAACTGATTTATTTATCTGTAATTTAGTTAATATTCTTAAATTACTCATGATCTTCTATCTCTAATAAATATGTAACTTTTCTTTATTAATGTCATAAAAGAAATGGGGTCTACTCTATTTAACTTTTCTTTTTTATTTGGAATGTTAGATTTTAATCTCAACTATTCGTCGTTGGCCCCAACAGACCAAACTTCGAAAATAACCACTAGCAGTCCCAACTATTGACATATTGGTCATCAATGGACCCTGACTAACAGAACCCTAACGTCGTTACTCTTCGGTCGCTGAAAAACCGTTTTTGTCCAGAATCTAAAGGTCCGATCTAAGGTTTCAAAGAGGTTTGTCACGGAAATGTTGAGTTTTTCGGTCAAAAAGTTGAGTTTTCCGAAAAAAAAGAAGCTTCCCGGTGGAAAAGTAGTTTTCCGGCGACTTTAATAATTGGGTCTTTTACTAGAAAAGGTTCCCAAAAGTCCATAATAAGGTTACACAGATGTTTGTGACAAAAATGTTGAGTTTTTCGGCAAAAAAAACGTTTTTTCTGGCGACCGGAGACTGATGATGTTAGTGTTCTGTTAGTCAGGTTCCATTGGAGGCCAATATGTTAAAAGTTAGGACTACCAGTGGTTATTTTTAAAGTTGGGACTGTTGGCGACCAATGGCAAATAGTTGGGATTATTAAATTCCAATATTCATTTTTTCTTTTCTGACAAATCACTTTCGAACAGAAGCGTGACAATTATCTTAATTAGGCATGGGTTAGTTATGCAATATATGAATGAAGGTCGTCGCCTTTGGGCAGAAGTGAAACATTCATGTATATAATGAATAAATAACATAGCTTTTAATTATATTTCAAACGATAGAGTAGATGTAGAACATCACCTTAGGGCATAAGCAAAACATCAAGAGCTCATTCAAGTTAAGCTATTTAGTTTTGTCAAAACTTAATTGATATAAGTATTTACAAAACCATTTAAGTTAATCAGTAAGAGTTCTCGATAAGAGTTTGTGGCATTTGAGTTTTAGAGTGAACACTAATTCTCGAGAAAGTAAGGGTTCTCGAGAAAATGAGGTATTCTTGAGAAAATGGATTACGGGAAAATGAGGGTTTATGGGAAAAATAGTTCTCGAGGAAAAGTGAGTTCTCGAGAAAAGATGAGTTTTCAAGAAAAGACGAGTTCTCGAGAAAAGGTTAGTTCTCGACATTTAATATTCTCGATGGTTTTAGTTTTCGAGTTAAGTGAGATCTCTAGTTTTCTTGAGTTCTCGAGTCCTCATGAGATCTCGATTTTTCTTATGAGATCTCGAGTTGGTGTGAGATCTTGAGTTTTATGATATTTGGAGCCCTTTTTATTAGATATCTAGCTTTTATGAAATTTAATCCGTTTATGTAAACTGATAATTCAAATACTTAAAGGATAACTTATATGATTTGGATCAAATCTTTTAGCGATTAAGAGTTTATCGGGTTTCTTGTAAGTTATATAAGTTCCCTAATTTAATGGGATTTAAATCTTTTGGAGATTCACCTAAATCTTTTAGTTTATCTAATATTTGAAAATTATATTCCTAAATAATTATTAATAGATTTTTAGTCCTGATTTGAACCAAAATATACCATAATTTTCGATAATTATGATGAACATGAAGAACACCTTCGAAAATTTTAACAATTAAAACACCTAAATTACTGGAATTAAATCTATTAAATTCAAATATATAAAAGAGATTTTGGATTTTAAAATCTCGAAATTAAGGATATCATTTGTTCTTTAATCGTGATATACCATTTAATCAAGAAAAATGTTGTAACTCCCCGACCGCAACAGAATCGTCGGAGAGCTACGGTACAAATTGCTCACAAAACCTGGCACTAAAGTTTTATTATATTGATTATATTGTTTTACAAACACAATGGAATACAAATAGTTGTTTTTTAGATTTAGAAGTAATCTAAGGCTCAGATGTGTTCCTATATGTAGCATACTTGAAATGTCAATACCTAAAATATACGTGAAAATAAACAGTCAACAATAAAAGACATTGAATTTTATAATACTAATGCCGTAAAAGATTTAACGGGCTAGCATAATAAAAACACAGATTTCAATTTTTTGGAGATTTAACTTTGTTACTTTGCTTTTGAATATGAAAAGATTACTTTTTTTGAACCACAAATTTGGATCACTGACAGGTCACTGGAGTATCATCGTGCCACCAGCGGAACCACCCGATCATATCCATCTCTACTAAGCATAATGCCTATACATCAATTCAGGAGGAAACCCAATAAATATGGGAAAACCCCCGTGTGGGTATCGAACTTAGAACCTATTGGTCCCAAAGTCTTATCTCACCCTCAAAATGCAACTAGACAGATTACTTTAGGAGTTGCGTTGAACTTTTTGTCCCACCGGATGTAAGTTTTACCATATTATATAAACACATAGGATCTCATCAGTTCACTCTTTATCTGGTTATATTTTTTTCCCATTGATTTAATTCGTTGAGTTATCCAGACTTTTCGTTTATAAATATGATCAATATTGCAAATCCAGACTTTTCGTTTATAAATACGATCAATATTGCAGGCATTTTTTTTTTAGCTTTTTCCAACCCACCGCCATTCTTGATTGCTGCATTATTTTCTTATATAAACTTATTAATTTGAATTTCATTACTTGCTTATTAAAGTTTTAATAATTCACCTGTAGAATTTAGCACATCTCTCAAAAAGCAAACAAGCAAAGAAACTTCTTTATTGATAGAAATGCAATATTACACAACAATATAGTTTAAATCTGAAACACATTCAACACAACAACATAGTTTAAATTTGTAACACATATAACACAACAACAACATAGTTAAATATGGAAGAAAGAACATCACATAATGATAGATGGAAAGTATCCATTCAATTAGAGACATATCCCTCACTTATTTAAAACCATAGACTTCTAGTGTAGAGTAGAGCCAACTGTGTAATCTCGAGTCTTTCATTTTAGAACTAAGCCGGTGTGACTCAGTTTCTCATTGATCAGTTTGTCAATCTTTTCATTCATCTCATCCGTGAAATGGTTCTCCCAATCTCCAACCTTACCCTTCCTGAAGTAGAGTCGGTTTTCAGACACAAAAGCGCGAGCGCTCTCTCCATTTTGAATACCACTTTTGTTTACTTCTAACTTGCTCAAATTCTCAAAACTACACATTTTTATAATTCTTTCTATCACACCTTCTTTTTCTTCTTGGGTTGTAAAGGGATACCCAATGAACTCCGCAAGTCTCTTCACGTGGCTTGTAGGATCCTTTATCATATCTTCATATTTCAACAAAAGAGTTATATCGGGTCTCTCCAAGCTTGCTTTCGCAAATCCTGAGAGATGATCCCAATATGGTCCAAACAAACTAATGCCCCGACAAAACTCATCAAATGCCTCCTCAAATGGGGCATCTTCTATGGGTACTTTATGTATTCCGCACTGGAAATGGTAATAAGAAACTATGACATCTTTTATATTCCGATATATGTAAACTATCTTGCAGTTTGAAGCTCGGATTGATTCTGGCAATAAGTTGTAAGGAAGGTGTGTGGATATGGGTGTGATACATGAGTTGTCGATGTGGCGGTTTGGTTCACTATTTTTCTGAAGGGAGGGAATGAGGTTATGAGGGAGGTTTGTGAGCAAAGGAGTGTTGGATTCATCGAAGTTTTGTCGGGTTATGATGGCAAAAGCAATGGCCTTTAGCCATGTTGTGCCGCTTTTGGGATGACTGCATAGAAACACATCACTAGGTTGAGGCTTGAAGGTTTGTTGTGCTGAAATTATTCCTTGGAGCAACTTTGGATGGCACCATATGCCTTGATAGTTGTACATGATTTCCCTGCCTTTCACCCAACTATGAGTGTATTGAGGAAATGTTTTGATCATCTCTTCAATGTCTCTAATTTGGGTTTGTCTCCATGATTGCTATTTTCCATGTTATTATGGTGTTAAATAGAAACACCCAATGTGATATACAATGCACACGTGTGTCTGGCTTCTTTTGATTTTTTCAATTACTTCAATAATTCAGAAAATTAAAATACCGGATATTTTTATATGGTTGTGTTATTGCGTTCTTTTCGACATGTTCTTTTCAACATATCGTGTAAATAAAATTTTTCATTTTGTAATATATATTTCGTGCTGAACACGCGGGGATATATCCACTATTTAATCATATTTCAAATCTTTTTTTTAAGCAGTAATTTGATGGTTTTCAATAAAACCACTTAATGGTTTAATGAAAATTAATTTTTAAATATAATTATTAGTTGTTATTTTCCGGTATTGGTGGCTTGGTGGCTCAGGTATGCATCCAACTGGGACCCTTATGGAGGGGGGATGTATTTGCTCGATTGAGAGCATCCCAAGATGTTTATCCGGTAATTTAGTTAGTCATTAAAAATGTTGTTATTACCAAGTGAATCAATTATTAGTTTATTTACTGTAAATCTTATATACTTTATAAAAGCTCTACTCGGATATGTTAGGTTGGTAAACTTTGTATTCGATACTCACACCATTTTATTTGCCAATATGAATACCTTATGTTAAGAAATAATATTTCTTTAGTTTTTTCTTGACAACAATTCATAAGGTGTGTTTTGATTCTTAAACCAAACCAGAATAGAAACTCAAAAAAGTGAAACAAAACACCGGTTGGGTTATAATTATTTGCGGGAATGTATATTGCTTTGTAAAAGCATGTAACTTTTATACTAATGTTTAAAATATTTGTGTTTGTTGATGTATGTACATATGGGAAAATTTATAAAGCATGTTGTAATTGTATTTGGTCTTAATAAGAATAACAAAATAAGTTAGAAAAAACTTAGACCACTCGTACTGGGTTTTTTTTGCCCCCCCCCCCCCCCCCAAAAAAAAAGCCCAGCAACCGCCCCCGGGCGTTTTTTTTTTCTTTCAAAAAAAGGGTTTTGCATGCTTTTAAAAACACCCAATGTCATTATCTTTGGCCAACAAAGTTTTTTTATGGTTTTTTTTTTATTTTTTATTTAATTCTATTAGAATATAATGCTCTAGAAGATTTCAAGCTCCACTACACCCCTTTTAACATAATGCCCAATAAAGCCCCCTTGCTGACTGGACTGTCACATGAGCCAAAACACCCAAGGGTGGGGGCTTTGTTTTACCCTCCCACTACACATGGTCTTAATAGCTAAATTATACAATTTACAAAAATTCTGGTATTGCTTTTTGTTGTACCCAATAAAGCCCCCTTGCTGACTGGACTGACACATGGCGCAAAACGCCCAAAGGTGGGGGTTTTGTTTTACCCTCCCACTACACATGGTCTTAATAGCTAAATTATACAATTTACAAAAATTCTGGTATTGCTTTTTGTTGTATATACGATATACAAAAATTAAACGGTTTGGTTTTTCATCCTATCAAATCTTACCTCGTGTAACATGTTTATTTATTCTATTTACTTACATACTGTAACAGTTTGGCGTGGGTCAAAAAATGCCCAGTTCAAATTTATGCCGGCAAAGTTAGGCCATTCTTCAAAACGTTTTTTTGTTCTTTGAATGTAAAATGCTTTTGTGTGGTATTGGAGACGGAGGATAAATCAAATGAAAATTACGTTTTTGCATAAATTCAGAATTTCCATATTGCATAAAATGATACTATATATATTCATACTCAGCATCCCACTGCAACGCGCGGGTTAGCGTCTACTCGTTAAAAAACAAAATACAAATGTTAATGCATAATCTACAAAAGTATAAGTAGATTATAAATGTAATAAAAGCTTACTTTCAATGTTTTTAAAGGTTGTTTTTGAGCTTGTTTTTGAGCCGACCTTTAGCCAATCACTTCCACAAACAAGAAGTACCACCATATCCTTTGAATGAGAGCTCCGGTAGTAATCCAATATATGCCCCCCAGCACTAAAGGCTGATTTGGAAGCCACGGTAGTGATCGGGATGCCAAAAATGTCTTTCGCCATCTTACTCAAAACCGGAAACTTGCTACAATGTTGACTCCACTACTTCAACACATCAAATTTTGGATCCATACATTTTAGGTATCACCCGATTCATCAATTATTGGATTCGGGTCGTCCTCTCCATCAGTCAACTCAACATGAGCAGCCGAATTCTCGTTTGATTCTTTCTAAGAAGACATTCTACAAAAAAAAACACAATTATAACTACACAATCATGAAAAAATATGGAGAGGTTAATCGAATATGCACATACTCTTAACGACCCCAAACGTCTCGACCCGATCTGAGACTTCTCGACCAAACCCGGACCGTTAACGACCTGAACTAGCTCCCCTGATCGGTGACAAAAGATCCGTAGATTCCAATTCATTTGTCAAGCGAACACATCAAGAATGGAATTGAGACTCCAGTTCCATGAAATTCCAATTCCTATTGGGATGTTCAAATTCCAAATCTAATTCCTTCCAATTCCAATTTCTATGCAAATTCTAATTTCATTACATTCCATGAAAAGAACACTACCTAAGGGTATTGGTCATGTTATGTTGGCGGGTTGAATTGTTGAATTCTAACACGGTCTGACCTATTTGTGTTAAGACAACTAAATCCTAACTCGGGTATATGTATAATTGTGTAACACGAACACAACCCATCTATCCAAAGGAGTCAAATAGGTTAGTGGGTTTCTACGCGTTGTAATCAAGCTGTAAATTAAGATGATGATCAAGTTGTAAGTTGGGATGGAAATAGGCCATTTATGGGATGAATATTGGTAATTCCAGTGTAGACATGATTGTGAAACAATGTCTCGTAGCAGGCTACTCATTATTAGACGGGTATCAGTCATAGATGTCTTTGACAAGCAAACATATTGGTAGGAAATAACAATAACAATCAAATCAAAATGAGGTGTTTTGGATTTTTTTTGCATGACTTTAGGGGAAATTTAAACGTTTTTTTTATTCACAAATTTTGTGGCTGCATTAAAAGCAACCTACAAAAAAAATGAAAGAAAAATATCTTCGGTTAAACATGCATTATAAGGTAATCAGGTTAGGTATTATCTAATACTAAACTCGTCAGTTTTTAGAACTAATCACATACCCAGCCTCGTATCAGAACACATGTCCAATTACCGGGTCATAAACGAGTTGACAAGTCGACGTGTTTAATTAAACGAGTAAAACATATCAACCCAAACATCACACGTTCAATTAAGCATGTTAAATATACCAACCAAAGCATGTAATTTTTATTTGAGTAAACTACAATTTTACCCCCTGGGGTTTAGGCCAATTGGCACTCTGACCCCCCCTAATGAAATAATTGCAATTTTACCCCCCAACGTTGGTGTTATGTCGCACATTTACCCCCGGTGTCAAATTCCCTGGTTATCTTTAAACGGTTAAAGGGGGTGAAAGGGCAGATATGTAATTTTACATTATATATTACTATTACCCCTGTACTTCTTCTTCCAACTTCATTCTTACCCCCTAAGCTTCAATCGATCACTCATCCACTCCTTCTAAAATCCTAGAATACCCCTCAACACCTGTCATGATCCTACAACTCCTCTACAAGTATAAATAACAAGGCATTTGCAACCTTATTCCTTGCTCATTTCAACTTTTCTTCTCTATCTTCTATTGGAGTTGTTCCTGATCAAAAAGGAGCCTCCTCTAAGTTTAATCTTTCCGTTGGATACTAGTAAGCGCTCCTTCTCTGCTCATTTCATTTATAGGCTAAGTATTTAGCTGAAAGTCAAGTAAATTGACTCTTGCTTTGACTTTCGGTTAAGAACATTATGGTCCAGCCATTGTTCGAATTGAACATGGCTACGTGATCGTAATAAGGTAGGTGATAATCCCTTAAAAGGGCACTGTCACACCCCAACCGATGGTGGAAACATCGGGGCGTGGCACTGAGCGAAACAGATTGTCCAGGAGAAATCCATAACAACTAAAATTACCAGTAATTAATCATTACGTCCCATACCGCAAAATATCAGATAATCTAATTATTACAGACATAGCATCTCAAAAACAAACAGTGTTCCGACAACTCAGATTTATAGATTGTTCATTTCTAGACTCTTCCTAATTGATTCCACATAACAAGCATCCTAGCATCTCAAACACATGTCACATACGTTAAAATAGAGGTCAATACACATAGTGTAAAGGTGAGCATACAAGTTTAATAGTATAATAGTAGCGAAAGCGAGTTTACGCATAACCAGCATGTAACATGTATAATGTGAAGCAAGTAGGTTATCGACAATGAAATATGCACAGACGTGACTACGAGTTGTAGAATGCGCAACATATATCACCACTATGACACTTGCTGAGTCCAAACTATAGTACTATCGTTGCTAAGGTGTCAGGCAACAATCACTGTGTAAACATAACATACAAGCATTCATCAAGTAACACGTATAACATGCAGTAACGGTTAGCGTATAAAAAGTTTTTGCGTTCTGTGATCGATGTGATTTAGTATAAGTAACGTATGTAACACCCAAAAGTGCTTAAAGCAAAAAGGGATCGAGTATACTCACAGATAGTGCTTAGTAAATAAACACTCTCTTGGATTGAAGGGGGCGCTGAGGGATTAGCCTGAACAGAACGATAGCGTAAGCGATAAGCGGTGCGTAAAACGATGCGAAGTGACTGAGTGACGAAGGGTTATCTGAACGGATGGCAATCTGGTCGGATGGCCATTCGGTCGGTTTTCCATTCGTTTGGGATGGATGTGTTTGTGTATGATGGTTTTGAAGTTTTCGTTGTAGCATTTTGAAAACAGAGAAGTATCTCTACCTTTCAGGTTGCCCGGTCGAACGGTCGTCCGGTCGGATGGCCGTTCGCTCGGATGGCTATCCGTCCAAGTGAGGTATTTCTTCAGAGAACAAGTTCACAGTAGTATAGCCATTCGTTTGGATGGTCATCCGAACGGATGACTATTTGTTAGGAACTGATGATTTTTGAAAGTTTGTAAAAATGTTAAAGTGTTGAGTCCATATGTCATCCGATCGGATTGTCGTTCGATCGGATGGCAATCCGATTGGACGACAGTCCGTTTGGTGACTTGTTTGTTTTGAAATTTGTTAAGTTTGAAAGCTTGCGGTTTGATCGAGATGGTATGACAACGTGTTAAACAACAGGAATTCCCTCAAGTTCAGGTTATCCGATCGGACGGGAATCACCCCAATCTGACCGGTTAACTGTTCTTGACGGTTGTTCATATTCAACCCGCCAAGTCAGTTATCTAGTTGATAGGAATCAGATCTCAGACCAACACGTCACTAGAGAATGAGTGGAAGGCCTGAATGAGCTCCGATTCCATCGGTTTTGAGTGCATGAGTGCAAAAGAGTTGAAAGAAAGTTATGAAAACATCTTTCAATCCTTTAATTCTTGAAAACGTTTAGATTTATGTGAAATCGGTGTTAAAACATGTCGAAATCTCTTAGATCTGAGTTGTTCTTGGTGGAATGAGGTCAAATCTTGAAGTTCATAAACACCCCATGATGACATCATCCTAGAACACCTCAAATCAACCGATTTCATGGTTAAAAGTGAAGATTTGATGGTGAAAAGATGAAAAAGTGTGTGTAGATTATAGATGTACAAGATTTGGGTTGAAAACTTACAAGAATCGCGAGAAATCGAGAGAAAAGAGGGCTGGAACGTGCTAGTCGGATGAGAGAGCTGTCACATCATAAACAGTGATGTGACAGGGCTATTCATAGATTGCCAAAAGAGGAAAGTCGGTGCAGGTGTGTGAATTAGGGATGGCAATCAAACCCGAACCCGCTGGGTAAACCCAACACATTTGGGACGGGTTTGCGGCCGGTTAATCGGATTTGGGACGGGTTTGGGAATAGTTTTTATTTTTTTCGCGGGTTTGGGACGGGTTTGGGATTTAGTGATATACCTGTTTACCCGACCCAATTACCCGATAAAGTGTACCCGTTTACCCGTTTGTATACCCGATATAAATTCTTTTATATTACTAAATATGTATATATATGATACATCCATATTTTACACATATAGGTATTCTATTCCGTATATATTGTAGTTATTTGATATATATTTTTATAATGACAATACAAAATGTAACCGGTTAGTAGTTACCCGATAGATACTTAATGGGTTTTGAGATGAGTATACCCAACGAGTAATCTTTTTAAATTAACGGGTTTACCCGAAACCCGCGGGTATACCCGATGGATATTTACCCGCTAAAAACCCGACGAGTTTTGGAACGGGTTTGGGACAAGCTTATTTAACCGGGTTTGGGTTTGTGATTACCTAAATCCATCCCAAACCCGACCCATTGCCATCCCTAGAGCGAATCGAGTGGCGGTTCGATCGGATGGCGGTGAGAGTTGGTTTTCGACGTTTCGTTTTGTGCGTTGCGACGCGTTTCGAGTAAGCGATGTGATAGTATTACCCATTAGTTACACAAATAACCTAACTACAAAATACCATAAATACAATCCTTGAATCTCGAGTTTGCGATGAGATTGCGTTGCGATAGAGTTGTGATTGCGTTTGCGATTAATCACCTCAATATAAACATAACATGCACAAGTAACACATAATAGCACACACACGTAAAACAACATCCATAACCTATAACTCGGGATGCGATGCGATAGCAATGCGATTAGCGATAAGTCGATTAGCAATCTTTTCTTCCTTTGACTTTGACTTGTACTTTGACTTTCAAAAGTTAGGTTGTTACAGGCACCTCTTGGAAATCATGTTAAATTGGTCAAATGACGGGTCAGAATTATGATTAATTAAAAGTCGAAAGGCAGTTTTTGGGAAAACTTATAAATTGAACTTGTAAACGTTTAAACATGTGTTTTTGACACTATCAGTTGGTAAATAATATTACAACATGTCTAAACATGTTCAGCCTATCATTTCCAGTTTATAGCTCGGTTCGCAACTGAAAGTCAAGCAGTTTGACTTCTGCTTTGACTTTCGATTCTGACCCGAATTAGCCAACTTAGCTACTGATTTGAAGTTGCATTATGGTCACATTTATGTATAGGATAACCCTCTGAGGTTATACTATCTGATTATAATCGTTGTTGGGTTTTAAGCAATTTCTTGAATTATGCCATAAAAATACCAATTATGCCCTTTTTATACATAAATGGGTTTTAAACTATAATGTGCATACAATATGGATAACCTACTGCTTGGTAACATAATTACAATGTTTTGGCATAATGAACTTGTTATTAACTCATCCGATCACTTGATACCGCTTATGCGCGTATGGTTAGCTTATGTAACTTAGTTTACGTAAGATAACTGAATTGGGTCAAACTCCTACAAATTCTTAAAAATTCTAGAATGTATATTGGTTTACCCATATTTTTCAAGTCTTAGTACTTGTGAGGGTTTAAACTACATTCTATCCGGTCACCGCTTAATCTAGCGTACCATACCGTTTTCTTTATATATAAGTTAACCGGTCCAAGTCTATGACTTGAATAAGACCCGTTAACATTCTAATTGGTTATTATACCATTCATTCCAGACTAGGGCATCCAGTAGATTGCAACCTTGCTAATTTATTTTGTTATATCGATTGTGCTTATGTATTTATCTTGGATTGTAAGACTTTAAGCCAGGTAAATACTCTTAACCTATTTTCCCTATACGGGCTTGGGATACGGTAAACTATTACCGCTTAGTCGGGTATGGGATTAATGTCGGATTGTGACTAAAAATCCGCATAACCCGTTTTAATTCGTTTTGCTTGATAACTTAAACTTTGGGGTTAATGCAACCGTGTCCTGGATATCATCGGCTTATTTAATTGCAAATGGCCACGACTTAAGCACGAGGTGTAGGCATACACCCGACAGATGCTAATGTTATAATAAAATATTTTTCTTACCCATATTGGGGATACCCTTTATGGGTTAAAGTGGCGTGTCGGTTAATCATGTTATCGGTGTTTAGTACCAGGCCCCATATGTATTGACAAGCATGTAAAACTGAATATAAGATATATTTGTATTTTCCCAAGTTATTTATGATAATACATGTGCCTAGTTCACTTAAAATGATTTTGAAATATTTTTAAAATGTGTCAGTTATTTGTATTACCGTTGTAAACTGACGTATCTTTAAAAGACAAAGCGCAGGTTGCAAGGATACGTAAATAGGCTAGAAGTTGCTCGGGAAATAGAGGGTGTGACATAAGCATCTACATGATTTAAAATAATCCAGCGATGTCAAATGTTTAATGCTTGAAAAGATGTCAACAAAACCATAGTATCTTGTTTGCATACATAAACCATAAACTTCAAGTTTCACATATATATTAGACAAAATATAAGACTTGATAACTAGGTTTTTACCTATATATCATCGCACGAAGGTGAGAGATATAAGACAAATTGTCACACCCTGACCGCGTAAAACAACAAACCGCGGCGGAAACGTCGGGGAGTGGAGTGACAGAATTATTGTTTCAACAACCATGGTAATTAAAGTTTTGTATTATTGAAATTAAAGTTTACATTGTCTTAGAGTTTAAACGAAACATAACATAAATAACTGTCGTTTAAGTCACTAAGGCCCAAGTCTGCCTAAGTGTAGCACAAACATCATCTTGCATTAGCACCTGAAACACATGCAAAAATAGGTACGTCAACATAAAAATGCCTATGAGATACATAGGTTTTGTTTATGCAGGATTCATGACTTGTAGTTAAAAGAAGTGTTTAACAAAAATGTAGTTATGAACCTTGTAAAATGTTTTCTTTTATAAAATCATGTGAAAATCGATAAGAAAATCATATGATATAAAACAATAATGCATGGCTAAATAAATAACCAAGTAAAAGTTAATTTGTATAAAATATGTAATTTGTAAAACAATGTCGTGTTCTTGTAAAAATGTTTCATGTCCTTGACAAAGTGGTTTAGGTAACGCAACAATGTATAATACAATAAAAGCACTTATATATAGGAAGTACCAGCGGCGTATCCACCATGCTTTTATCATATAACATATAGCCCCGTTACATAAGTCACTTATCAATAACCAACCAAAATGTCTTGTTCAATGTCAAAATGTTTATGTGTAAACCATGTTCAATGTCATGTGTGAAATGTATCATGTATAACCAAATGTAATGCATAGCAAGTAGAAAGTATCTACTCAAACTATGTGATAATGTCAATGTGATAACAATGTCATGTACGGTGAATAAAAGCATTTACTCAACCCCGTAGGACAATGTACAAAACAAGTTTTTGAATAAACCTAAGTTTAAATCAAATGTTATGTTTTGCAGAAAAACAATGCTTTATGATTACAAACATTTATGCAGTAATGTTAATCGCATACATTCAAGCCTTGCGACTGTGGCGACAAACCTTTAAACAAATTAAAGGTTTATCTAAGTTATGTATATCGGATTCTGTCATTCCCAACTTCCAAACAAACCTAGGAAGTCGGAAACGGGATTTGTCAAGTCCTATGGTACCATTATATACTACCGAGCGGCGTGATCAATGTTAATGAATGTATTATTGTCTCGATTAAACATACCAAATGTCATAACCAATATAGCATGTGAAAACCATGTACTAAGTATGCTAAGTAAACATACATAGTAGAAATGTTCATGAAATCAATGTGCTAGCATGCTAAGTAAACATACATAGCAAAAATGTTTATGAAATCAATGTGCTAGCATGCTAAGTAAACATACATAGCAAAGATGCTTATGAAATCAATGTGCTAGCATGCTAAGTAAACATACATAGCAAAACATAATTGAAAGCATGTACTATATGTGTACTAGGTGAAACTAACATGTTTATGTCATAAAAGCAATGAAAAGCACGAAAGTAACATGTATGCACATGTGTATCACCCCAAAGTATTTGAAAGCGGTAAAAGAGGGGAACTATGTACTCACTTAGGATTGCTTATTAGTCTTGGGAATAAGACCAATTTAAGCTCCACGTATCACGGAATCAACAAGGCACCTAGTATAGGTAACTACATTAATAATCGGATCCTAAATCGGGAGATAGGATAGAATGATGTTCTATAAATCAAATGAGTATTTGAACTCATATGGCATGATTTAATAGAGCTAACATTCTGATTTGGAAGTCTACCTAAGTGCTCTTGACTCGTTTCGACCCGTTATGGTAGTATAAGCTACTATAACGCGTCGGTTGCGCAAAACCATGGTCGGATGGTTATCTAAATGCTATGTCAAGCCTTACATGCCCAATTACACTTAAATATGTTACCATATCAGTTTAGATATCAAAAATATGTTCACATATGCACATTATGGATTTATGCTACAAAAGGGCATTTTGGTCATTTCCTATGGGCATATAAGCTACTTAACAAACAACTAACCAATCCTAAGTGATCATAAGGTATAACCTCAGAGGTTATTCCCTATACAACTATGATCACTAATCATGCTTGGTCGGATCCTAATGATCGACCAAACGGGTCGTGTTCGAAAGTTTAAGCAGTTGTCTAAACCGCTTAACTTACGACCCTAAACAAACACCTAACTAGTTGTGACGAGTTAAACATGTCAAAACATGTTTAACTAACTTATAAAACTGATTTGGTATCAAAACAAAGTGTTTTGATACCTAAAAGTAGTTCCGTTGCAAAATGCGTGCTAAAAAGCATTTTGACCGAAACTTTGACTCGTCACTACACCTAGTTAACGTGGTAATCGGTAGGTATAATCGCTAAGTATTATAACCATCGTGATTACAATCACGTTACAAAGTTCAAACGAACTTTGTGTTGACCATTGACTGGTCAAAGCTGAAAGTCAAACACTGTTTGACTTTCATGCTAGAAAAGCGATAAAAGCACGAAAGAAGCTTAGAAAGGGTCCAAGCTAGGGAGAACTTGATCTATAACACTCAGGTATGAAGCAAAGGCTCCAACTTAGAGTGTTAATCAGATCAAGGGTGAGTGAAATGGAATGAGAGCTTGACTATTTATACTTGTGGATGATGAACAAGATCATCACAAGTGTCTGTTTGGCCATCAAGGAAGAAATCACAGCCATACAAGTGTTAAAGGCCAGCTACTATGCCTTGGAGAGGTGTTAACTTGGCCATTACACAAAGAACTTACAAGAACAGCCCCTGAATTATCAATCTGTTGCTGAAAAACAACTCTCTGTCACTGGCATGAGCTCGCGCCCCGCTTAAGCATAGGGACCAGGCTTACGCGGCCCGCGTCCTCCTTGCAGATCAGCAAAGTTTCCATTTTGACAGTTTTGGCCCCTGCATGTGTTTGAGCTCATTTTTGGCACTTTTAACCCCCGTTAAGCCATTTTCAAGGCTCTACAAGGTAGGCAAAGTATAGAGGACACAAAATATGCTCGGAAATATCACGGATGTCGGTTCGTTTGGTCGTACGGTCACGTTGTTCGGTTAATTATGACGAAACTCGAACGGGCGCGAAAACGATCCAAATTAAGCGACGAAAGGTATTTTTGCATGCCGATCACTAAAATAAAAATATTTTAGTGTCTACAAAAATTTTGGACGTCCAGATGTGGTCAGAACGTAAGATATACGCGTAAATGCAAACTTACATCGTTTTTGACACTTTTAGTCCCTGTAAGACCAAATAAGCATATTTTCGCACACCGAACCACTCAAAGCTTATTTCTAAGCTATGTTTAGGTTATTTATGGTATTTTAGCTTATGATCATATTCCAGAAGGTACGTTGCCATACGAAACTGTCGCAACCCCCGATCCCTGATCCCCGGGAACGGGCGGACGCGATCTCAGATTTTGGTGGTATCAGTTTGTTTAATCTTGCGCCGGAATTTACATCTGGACCGTAGTTAGGAAATGTTTATCAGAGTAAAACAACCATATTTGATATTAATAATAACATGGGCAACACCCAAGTTTCTTATTACAATACATTTATAGGGACAAACCCTATTTTATTGAATTTAAAACATCGTTTATTAGGTAACTTTTATAGCCACATTTTCCCAAGCCTTCAGTGCTCTCCAGCTGGCTTTTCACTAATTGGCTGTTCACATTGTGTTACCTGTAACGTGTTTTAAAAATATTTGTCAGTCGGAAATACTGGTGAGTGAATCCTAGTTTAATCAAGAAACATTTTATCAATTAACACAGTATTGAGAGCGATCACATTGTTTATGTCTACACAATTACTCCATTTGGTACTATCAATCCACTGACTTGTGGGTCATATTACACATTGGCTAACTCATTGTCCAATGGTAACGTACTGTCAACCTTGACTTACTACTCACAGTGTAGTAAATTTTGTATATAAAACCCCAACATACCGGCAGTAATTGAAGAACTACAAAGACTAAATCACTGCTAAATTTCATTGTAAAACATTTAAGATGTGGTAAAACATTACCAAAAAAGGTTATCAAAAAGAGGATAACTCACATTGCTATCTTAGACTTCGCGTAAGGGTTTCCTGGATATAATCTATAATTTATACAAATGTACATTGATTAGTATAATAACCCTTTGAAAATATTAATGATACCCTCCCCGAGACGGCATTCCAACAACTACGTCGGGCAGAACCACGACAGGTGTTACGGAACCCTAAATCAATCGGGTAGCGTAACTATTACGAAACCGGGGTTATAATACTTACAACGGAGCAAAACCTCGCTAATTAGGGGTATAATACCCGACTATAATATGCCTTCGATAGAATTTTAGATTCAGAATTGAGAAATGAACGAGTTCTGGTTGATCCCGGTGGCCTTCTTATATAGGGCTGGATTCTGGTCTCCACGCAGCCCGCGTAAAGCACAGGCCAGGGTTACGCGGCTCGCGTCAACCCTGGTCAACACTATAGCTTAGCCCGGTCACCAAGTAGACTCGACACGATGTCGACACGTGTCGGCTTAGGATGTTTCCGCGTTTCATGGTCTCTCGCGGCCCGCGTCGACTAATGGAGACTCTTACGCGGCCCGTATCAACTAAAGGATTCAACGATATCAGGTTTAGACCCTGATACCGCCCGCGTGAGATGTTGGGGTGGGTCTACGCGGCCCGCCTCAACTCAATATTTTATGTTTTTAATTTATTTTATAAACTATAACTTATTTCGGGCTCGGTTTTCACATACGGGGTGTAATATAAGACATATTGGAACATTCTAAATTATACTAGAGTGTTAGACATATTATGAGGGTGTCAGTTTTACCGAGGGTTGTTACATTCTCCCCACCTTGTTTTAGAGTTCGTCCTCGAGATCTACTGGAATAAGTATGGATATTTTATTTTCATTTCAGATTCAAGCTCCCATGTGTACTCAGGTCCTCTTTTGGAGTCCCACTTCACTTTGACTAGAACTAGACGCTTATGCTTGAGATTCTTGACTTTCCTGTCTTCAATCTGTAGAGGCCTTTCTACAAACTTGAGTTGTTCATTTACCTCTATATCCTTAAGAGGTACTATCAGTGATTCATCAGCTAAACACTTTTTGAGGTTTGATATATGAAACACATTATGTATTCTTGCCATTTCCTCAGGCAGTTGTAGCTGATAGGCTACAGGTCCTATTCTTCTAATAATCTCAAAAGGTCCAATATACCTGGGACTTAGCTTTCCCCGTTTGATGAATATTACCACTCCTTTCCAAGGAGAGACTTTCAATAATACTTTATCTCCTACCTGAAATTCCAATGGCTTGCGTCGATTATTGGCATAACTCTTTTGTCGACCACGTGCTGCTTTCAGTCGTTCCTTGACTTGAATAATTTTGTCGGTGGTTTCTTGCACTATCTCAGGTCCAGATAGTTGCTTTCTGCCCAACAGACTGGGGTTCGACACTTTCGTCCGTAAAGTGCTTCGAATGGTGCAGCATTGATACTTGTGTGATAGCTATTATTATAAGAAAATTCTATTAAAGGTAAGTGATCGTCCCAATTACCTCCGAAATCGATTACACAAGCTCTAAGCATATATTCCATTGTCTGAATTGTTCTTTCGCTTTGTCCGTCTGTTTGTGGGTGATAAGCCGTACTCAATTTTAACTTGGTTCCCATTGCTTTTTGGAAACTTGACCAAAAATGAGATGTAAAGCGGCTATCCCTATCAGAAACAATTGATAAATGAATACCATGTAAAGAAACAATTTCATTTACATACAATTTAGATAATTGTTCCATACTAATTGTTTCCTTCATTGGTAGAAAATGAGCTGACTTGGTTAGCCTATCTACAATCACCCAGATTGTATCATTTCTTTTCCTAGTTTTGGGTAATTTAGTAACAAAATCCATTGTTATTAATTCCCATTCCCAAACTGGCATTTCTAATTGCTGTAACAAACCTGAGGGTTTCTGATGTTCAGCTTTAACTTGTGAACAAGTTAAACATTTAGAAACATAGGCTTCTATGTCCTTCTTCATTCCTATCCACCAGAAATTTTTCCTTAAATCCTGGTACATTTTATCACTTCCTGGATGCATCGTATACTTAGACTTATGGGCCTCTTCTAGTATACGATGACGTAAGTTTCCTAATTTAGGTATCCACATTCTCTTTTCATGAAATCTCCAAATTTCATCTGTTCCTTGTTTTAATTCTTTCAACATACCTTTTAATTTTTCAGAATCATCCTTGATTACCGATTCTTGTGCTTCTCTTATTTGATCATTTAAATCTACTTGCAGATTTAATTTAAGAGAACGTACCCTTCTTGGCTTTTCTTGATATTTTCGGCTTAAAGCATCTGCCACTACATTTGCTTTTCCTTCATGATACTGGATATCACAATCATAGTCACTAAGAAATTCCATCCAACGTCTTTGCCTCATATTCAATTCTTTTTGCTTGAAGATATACCTTAAACTCTTATGATCAGTGAATATGGTAAATTTACTACCGTAAAGGTAATGTCTCCAAATCTTAAGAGCAAAAATTATAGCTCCTAGTTCTAGATCATGGGTTGAATAATTCTCTTCATGATTTTTTAGTTGTCTAGATGCGTAAGCTATAACCTTTTGTCGTTGCATCAATACGCATCCATAACCTAATTTAGAAGCATCACAATAGACTACAAAGTCTTCAGTTCCTTCTGGTAATGCTAGTATGGGTGTATAGGTTAATCTTTGCTTAAGGATTCTAAAAGCTTCTTCTTGTTTTAATCCCCATTCAAACTTAACAGATTTACAGGATAACTTAGTTAAGGGAATGGCTATTCTAGAAAAATCTTTAATAAATCTTCTATAATAACCGGCCAATCCTAAGAAACTTCTAACCTCGGTTGGTGATTCAGGGGTTTTCCATTTCGTAATTGCTTCAATCTTAGTTGGATCTACATGAATTCCTTCATGATTGACTAGGTGTCCAAGGAATTGTACCTGTTCTAACCAAAATTCGCACTTTGAAAACTTAGCATAAAGTTTTTCCTTTCTTAACAGACTTAAAAGTGCGTGCAAATGTCTTGCATGATCCTCTTTATTCTTAGAGTAAATTAGAATATCATCTATAAATACAATTATGAATTTATCCAAATATGGCTTACATATTCGGTTCATCATGTCCATAAATGCAGCTGGGGCATTGGTTAAACCAAATGGCATGACAGTAAATTCATAATGTCCATACCTTGTTCTAAATGCGGTTTTAGGAATGTCCTCTTCCTGTACCTTTAATTGATGATATCCTGACCTTAAATCGATCTTAGAGAAAAATCGAGCTCCTTGCAGTTGATCAAACAGATCATCGATTCTTGGTAATGGATACCGATTCTTAATCGTGACTTTGTTTAATTCACGGTAGTCAATGCACATACGCATTGATCCGTCCTTCTTTTTAACAAACAGTATCGGCGCTCCCCATGGCGATGGACCAACAATTCGTCTAATTGTTTCTTTAATTCTTGCATTTCTGCAGGTGCCAATCGATAAGGTGTTTTGGCAATCGGTGATGTTCCTGGTAGCAGGTGAATTCTGAATTCAACTTCTCTGTCTGGAGGTTGTCAATTCTTCTGGAAAGACATCTGAAAACTGAGATGCTACTGGAATGTCTTTTAAAGCTTTTCCTTTAGTGTTAGTGATTATAGAAATCAAATACACTATAGATCCTTTTCTTATACAACTTGCAGTTTTCATCACAGATATGAATTTTGTGGATCTCGAAGGCTTATCTCCTTTAATTGTGATCGTTTTACCTTTTGGTGAATTCACTTGAATTGACTTTTGATCACATAAAATATTGGCTTTATTGGCTATTAACCAATCCATTCCTAAAACAACATCAAATCCTGCTAGATCCATGGGATATAGGTTTGCTATAAACATTTGGTTAAAAATTTCTATTCTTGCTTCCTGCAAGATTTCAGAAATCCTAATAGTTTCTCCATTAGCTGTCTCTACTAGACATTCTTGTGGTAGTTTAGTTAATGACTGATTTAGAAATTTGCAAAACGATGTATTAATAAAACTTTGGTTTGCACCAGAGTCAAATAATACTTTAGCAAAGACATCATTAACTAAAAACGTACTAGCTATGACATCTGGAATCATTTTGGCTTCATCTGCAGTCAGAACAAATGCTCTAGCATTTTTAGTATTCTTGTTGTCTGGAGCTGGGGTCAATTTCGGAGAGTTTGGCTTGATATGACCTTTTTCTCCACAGTTGTAGCACAATCCATTACTGGATTTATTCCTGGAACGTTCTTCCTTGTGCCCTGGCATCTTACAATAATTGCAGAGAATGGAGCATTTTCTTGAATGCTTTTTCTTGCAAACCTTGCAAAAAGGTGCAGAGGTAGAACCCATATTCCTACGGTTGAAATTTCCAGAACGAAATTCTTGAGTAAGTCTTTGGGTTAGGTTTCTCCTCTGGTCTTCTTCTCGGGTACGGACTAACTCATCAGTCAAGGTATTGGCTAGTTCTACAGTTCCTTCTATAGTTTGAGGTCTAGCTGCCTTGACTACATGTCTAATCTCCCCAATTAATCCCCAAATATAACGGGAGATTAACACTGGTTCTAGTGAAGCAAGAGTTGGCACTATTCTAGCATATTCGAAGAATATTTTAGTGTATCCCTTACTATCCACACCAGTCATCCTAAGGTTTAGGAATTTGTTAGCTATCTGTTCTTTTTCATTGGGTGGGCAGAACTTCCTTTCTACCTTGTTTTTAAATTCTTCCCATTCCATATTATAAGTCCTATCACTTCCTCTTGTCTGGAGGATAGTGTTCCACCATTCTAGTGCTGCATTCTTAAACAAATTAGAAGCAAACAATATCTTATCTTCTTCAGCACACTTACTTATCCTTAAGACTGCCTCAGTCTTTTCTATCCAGCGTAAGGTTGCAATGGCCCCTTCATTGCCCGAGAATTCCATTGGTTTACAGGACCATAATTCTTTATAAGAACAACCATAAGGCATGGTTCTTCTTCTTTTGGGAATAGGCAATTGAAGTACTGGTCCATTGTTCACGCTGTTTTCTGGTTCAATTGGTCGCTTACTGCTATGTTTACTTTTATTATCAGCATCCTTAACAGTTTGAAGAATAAATGGCATTGCATCTATAATTCCTTGTGCCACTATGTGTTGGATAGCACTATTATCCACTTGATTTCCATTGTTATTGATGCTCGGATTTTCATTAACCACGTTAATGTTACTCTGGTTATCGTTATTCAGATTTCCTTGATTTCCTTCATCGGCCATCTGAATTTTTAAACATTTATCCCATATTAATATCATAATTAATATCTTAATATAGTTAATCACATGACACACAATCTAGCCAAAAACGTAGATCATTGCTACTTTTACTCTTTTCATATACTATGCGTCTATTACACATTAGTACTGAAAATAAAAATTACAATACCAACAGAAAGAAATTTACACTAATAGTACTATGCATCCGTACACACATATTTTATTTTATTATTATTATTACTATTACTACCATTTCCTCCCTTCTCACATTCACGGATATGGATTTATCCAAAAATCCATATTGCGCTCATCGTATTTCCATACGAGACGCTCTCCCACCTGACGCATTCTTTCACTGCTTTCTAAAATTTCCTCCCCAAAAGTCCTAAGTTCTTGGACATTTTCTGCACTCATTGGGGGTGCAGGTTCTCGGACTGGGTTTGGAATCTGGGGTGCGGTTTCCTGATATGGGGGTGACAGTTCCTGAAATTGGTAAGGATCCTCTAATATCTCCCTAATATAATCATCTTGGTAATAGGGATCTAAAGGGTCCATACCTGGGTAGGCTTCTATGTTCTGCATGGGTGGATAATCCTGGATAGGGTAACGTTGCACAAAATCCCTATTATCGTCCCACCAGGGGTCGTAATTCGCGTCTAGGGGATTGGGTGCAGGTATCCTAGGAATTTCTTCTGGGTTAAAGTCGTGCATCTCCACTTGGTTTTCCAGGTTTTCTATCTCCATGGGTTGTTCTGGGTTTTGTGGTTATGGGGCTACTAGTTGTTCCAAACTTGGGTCAGCAGCAGTTGTAGCTAGGATATGGAAATTAGCTAGGCTTCTATTAAGCACATCTTGCGTATGGGCATCTGTCTCTCGCTTAATAACTGCTAAAGCCCTTTGCTGTTGCAATTTTTGCATTCTCTTCCTACGAGCAAAAGCTTCTTTACTGAACCATCCTCGTTTCTTATTAGGAAATGGTTCTTCAGATTGAGCTCTAAAAGCAAATATTCCGTCTTCCTGATCAGCAGTATACCCAGAGAGGGCAGGCTGTGATGATGTACCTTCACTCCTAGGTGAATCAGATAACTGACGATTCATATCTGATGGTTCTTGATCACTCATACTGAAAACTAACAAATAGTCAAATAACACATAACAAATAAATACAGTTATGCACGTATTTCCGTAATTTATTTCCTAACACAAATTTTAGAAATTAAGTGTCAGCATAACACTTCTTTGGCTCAGACCAGGGGCTAGGCTCTGATACCACCTTCTGTCGCAACCCCCGATCCCTGATCCCCGGGAACGGGCGGACGCGATCTCAGATTTTGGTGGTATCAGTTTGTTTAATCTTGCAACGGAATTTACATCAGGACCGTAGTTAGGAAATGTTTATCAGAGTAAAACCACCATATTTGATATTAATAATAACATGGGCAAAACCCAATTTTCTTATTACAATATATTTATAGGGACAAACCCTATTTTATTGAATTTAAAACATTGTTTATTAGGTAACTTTTATAGCCACATTTTCCCAAGCCTTCAGTGCTCTCCAGCTGGATTTTCACTAATTGGCTGTTCACATTGTGTTACCTATAACGTGTTTTAAAAATATTTTTCAGTCGGAAATACTGGTGAGTGAATCCCAGTTTAATCAAGAAACATTTTATCAATTAACACAGTATTGAGAGCGATCACATTGTTTATGTTTACACAATTACTCCATTTGGTACTATCAATCCAATGACTTGTGGGTCATATTACACATTGGCTAACTCATTGTCCAATGGTAACGTACTGTCAACCTTGACTTACTACTCACAGTGTAGTAAATTTTGTATATAAAACCCCAACATACCGGCAGTAATTGAAGAACTACAAAGACTAAATCACTGCTAAATTTCATTATAAAACATTTAAGATGTGGTAAAACATTACCAAAAAAGGTTATCAAAAAGAGGATAACTCACATTGCTATCTTAGACTTCGCGTAAGGGTTTCCTGGATATAATCTATAATTTATACAAATGTACATTGATTAGTATAATAACCCTTTGAAAATATTAATGATACCCTCCCCGAGACGACATTCCAACAACTACGTCGGGCAGAACCACGACAGTTGTTACGGAACCCTAAATCAATCGGGTAGCGTAACTATTATGAAACTGGGGTTATAATACTTACAACGGAGCAGAACCTCGCAAATTAGGGGTATAATACCCGACTATAATATGCCTTCTACAGAATTTTAGATTGAGAATTGAGAAATGAACGAGTTCTGGTTGATCCCGATGGCCTTCTTATATAGGGCTGGATTCTGGTCTCCACGCGGCCCACGTAAAGCACAGGCCAGGGTTACGCGGCCCGCGTCAACCCTGGTCAACACTATAGCTTAGCCCGGTCACCAAGTAGACTCGACACGATGTCGACACGTGTCGGCTCAGGATGTTTCCGCGTTTCATGGTCTCTCGCGGCCCGCGTCGACTAATGGAGACTCTTACGCGGCCCGTATCAACTAAAGGATTCAACGATATCAGGTTTAGACCCTGATACCGCCCGCGTGAGATGTTGGGGTGGGTCTACGCGGCCCGCCTCAACTCAATATTTTATGTTTTTAATTTATTTTATAAACTTAAACTTATTTCGGGCTCGGTTTTCACATACGGGGTGTAATATAAGACATATTGGAACATTCTAAATTATACTAGAGTGTTAGACATATTATGAGGGTGTCGGTTTTACCGAGGGTTGTTACAGAAACGACAGACTTTTGCAGTTTGACGCAAATAGTCCCTGTGAGCGAATAAACTTGTTTTTGCCATAACAAAGCCTTTAAAACTTATTTCTAAGTTATGTAAAGGTTATTTAAGGTATGTTAAGCTTATGTTGCTATTCCGGAGTGTTTCTCGCATTAAACTGATTACGTTTACGCATCATTTTGCGTATAACTTTCCAGAAAGCGATATAGAGTTTAAAATCGATCAAAAATCAAAATGTGCATAATGTCAAGCATAAATAACAAACATTGGGATCAAAATACATTTTTTTACTGATATTGGATTGTTCAGAGTTTGCATAATGATAACACAAGCACAGATGTCACAGTCTCCCCTACTTTAGGAAATTTCGTCCTGAAATTTATTTAGAGGAAACTTGTGAGAATAGATGCGGATATTTCGCTTTCATCTGATCTTCACGTTCCCAAGTAAATTCTGGGCCATGTTTAGATTCCCAGTGAACTTTGACAATAAGTATGCACTTGTGTTTGAGCTTTTTGACTTCACAGTCCATGATTTCCACAGGTTTCTCAACGGAGTGCATCTTGTTATCAACACGAATTTCATCAAGTGGTATGTGGAGGTTCTCATCAACTAAACACTTTTTGAGATTGGACACGTGGAAAGTTGGATGAACATTTCCAAGTTCAGGAGGTAGCTCAAGTCTGTAGGCTACTTTTCCGATTCTTTCAACGATCTTGAATGGTCCAACATAGCGTGGTGCAAGTTTTCCTTTCTTTCCAAATCGGATCACTCCTTTCCAAGGGGATACCTTGAGTAGAACGTGTCCACCAACTTGAAATTCTAGGGGCTTGCGGCATCGATCGGCGTAACTCTTTTGACGGCTTCTAGCTGTCTGAAGGTTATCACGAATCTTCTTGACCTTATCGGTGGTCTCTAGAATGAGTTCAGGTCCAGTAAGCTGAGCTTCACCTATCTCATTCCAGCAGACCGGTGAACGACATTTTCGACCGTATAAAGCTTCGAAAGGAGCCATGTTGATGCTAGAGTGATAACTATTGTTGTAGGAGAATTCGATCAACGGTAGATGCGAATCCCAACTACCACCAAAATCAATCACACAAGCTCTAAGCATATCCTCCAGTGTCTGGATTGTTCTCTCAGATTGACCATCCGATTGAGGATGATATGTTGTTGCTCAAATTGAGTTGGGTTCCCATGGCAGATTGCATGGTTCTCCAAAAGCGAGACGAGAATCGAGCATCTCTGTCGGTTATAATGTTCAAAGGAACACCATGTCGAGATACAATCTCATCAACGTAGATTTTAGCAAGCTTGTCAGCAGATAGATCCTCACGGATTGGCAAGAAATGTGCTGACTTTGTTAGACGATCGACGATTAGCCAAATGGCATCATGACCTCTTTTAGTGCGCGACAGTTTGGTAATGAGATCCATAGCAATGTTTTCCCATTTCCAAACTGGAATCTCTTGTTGCTCCAATAATCCAGAGGGATGTTGGTGTTCTGCCTTAACCTTAAGACAAGTAAGGCATTTGGAAACATATAAGGCAATGTCGTTCTTCATACCCGGCCACCAGTACTGGGTTCGAAGATCCTTATACATTTTGTCTGCACCAGGATGAATAGAATAACGAGACTTGTGAGCTTCATCCATTAGCAAGGTGCGAAGATTGTCTTGATTTGGGACCCACAAACGGCCCATGAAATAAAATAACCCAAAGTCTCTCAGTTCAAGCTCAGGTTTAATATGACACGGTAATTCTTTACCCATTAAACCTTATGTAACACACGTATGTTGAGCCTGAGAAATGCGGGTTTGAATGTCAGATCGAACCTGAACACAGTGAAGCTTGACACGTTCCTTATGACTCAATGCGTCAGCCACGACATTCGCCTTACCAGGATGGTAGCGAATTTCGCAATCGTAGTCGTTTAGAAGTTCAACCCAACGTCGTTGCCTCATGTTAAGTTCTTTCTGATTGAAAATATGTTGGAGACTTTTGTGGTCAGTAAACACTACACACTTTGTACCATACAGGTAGTGTCTCCGGATTTTGAGAGCAAAAACTACTGCACCTAACTCAAGATCATGAGTCGTGTAGTTTTTCTCATGTACCTTCAGCTGTCTCGATGCATAAGCTATGACTTTGTTCATTTGCATAAGAACGCAGCCAAGGCCTAAGTTGGATGCATCACAGTACACGACAAAGTCGTCGTTGCCCTCAGGTAGAGATAGAATAGGTGCATTACAAAGCTTCTGTTTCAAGGTCTGAAAAGCTTCCTCCTGTTTGGGTCCCCACTCAAAAGGTTTATTCTTCTGAGTTAGAGCAGTGAGAGGAACCGCAATCTTGGAGAAGTTTTCAACGAAATGGCGGTAATAACCCGCTAGACCAAGAAATGAACGAAGCTCGGTAGGAGTAGTAGGTGTATCCTAATCCTTAATCGCACTGATTTTGGCGGGATCTACATGAATACCTTGCCGTTAACGATGTGCCCCAAAAATTAAACTTCCTTAAGCCAGAATTCGCACTTGGAGAATTTGGCGAAAAGCTATTTTTTCTTTAGGAGCTCCATTGTAAGACGGAGATGCTGCTCATGATCAGCTCGAGTCTTAGAATAGATCAAAATGTCATCAATGAAAACGATGATGAACTTGTCCAAATAAGGCTTGCAGACCCTATTAATCAAGTCCATGAAAACAGCAGGAGCATTTGTTAGACCGAAAGGCATAACAGTAAACTCGTAATGCCCACATCTTGTGCGAAATGCTGTCTTGGGAATATCTTCTTCAAGCACTCGAAGTTGATGATACCCAGAACTCAGATCAATCTTTGAAAAGCAAGTAGCACCCTGTAGCTGATCAAAGAGATCATCAATGCGAGGTAGGGGATATCGATTCTTGATGGTAAGCTTGTTAAGCTCACGAAATCGATACACATTCTGAAAGATCCATCTTTCTTTTTCACGAATAGGACATGAGCGCCCCAAGGTGAAAAACTCGGACGAATGAATCCTTTGTCAGAAAGCTTCTGAAGCTGCTTAGATAACTCTTGCATCTCAGACGGTGCAAGATGTCACACCCCAAGAACGTCGCAGCGGAATATAAAACGTAGTGGTGACGGAAGTTGGTGCCCATTTATACCTTGTCACACGATGCACTCTTTTGTTGGACATTTTGACATATTTTAAAACATAAATATTAAACATTACATTTTTAAAAGTCACGACATAACCACATAAGTTAAGTTGTTTTGATCCTCGCGGATCTTATTACAAACGTCCCAGAAAGTTTAAAAGATGTCCAACATATTTAAACGAAACGACATGCATCATCATACAGAAGATACGCCATGATTTCCTGAAGCCGAACTCAGGTACCTGTAGAACACGTTAAAATCAAGTGTCAACACAAAGGAAGGTGAGTTCACTTATTCGTTTACTAACATATTTTAATTCCAAGGAAAACTTTCCATTTAGGTGTTTATTTAAATCATCCAGTTTCTCGAACCAGACAATATTGTTACTGCCCAAGTTTTGTATATTAAATTATTGCGTCAATTTTCAGACTCGTATGTTAGCTAAACGATACGAACTATATATTAACCATGCAGGGATAATCAATGCTAGACAATAAACAGAATCGAAATTCATCGCTTGACTTGACATGTGGCGACCGGTCACGACGGGGTTGTCAACCCGATAGATCTACCAACAATTCCTCGCGTACATTACTTAAATGATTAAACGACATCATGGGCGCAGGGTTCTTTCTCAAAGAACAATATGATGTCTGCCTCACGTACAATATATATATCCTACTAATATGACAATTTAATACACGACGATTTACGAATTCCCCTGTCACTCAAATGTTGAGACCCAGTCCGGAATTCATCCCCAATCCGTACGGTCTCGTTTCACTTAAGAAATACCGCACATACAATATTCATTCATCAAAAACGTTTTACTTCGAAACATATAACTTATCAAATTCATATATTTTCAGCGAAAATATATATTTTATATTAAAAGGTATATTTTATTTCGAAAACATTATTAAACCCTTTTAACGACGTGTTCCACCCCCAAAATATATACAAAACAGTAAAAAGGGGGGTTTAGTGACACTCACATTTGGGTGCGTATTTTAAATATCGCAATCTCAGAGATTGATTTTCTACACGTCCTAATATAGGAACGATTCTAAATCAATATACATAACACAAAATCCTAAGTTTCTCCATTTCTTAGATTTATCACATAACTTTGAGATTTTCTCGAAAAGTTGTCATTTTTTATTATGTTGGCACGTTAATATATATATATATATATATATATATATATATATATGAGTCCATATACACATATATATATATATATATTTTTATGATTCTTGCGACTTGAACTATTTTATTGGTGACCATTATTATGTAAATCCGTTAACTCTCCCGTTTATACGCAATACATCTATTATTTGCGCGTCGTAATATATATACATAAACGTTCATATCATTTAACAACGAGACAAGAGAAATATTACTAACTTATTTATTTTTTGTAATTTTAAAGCAAACATACATAATATATCATATATGTATCAAATTTCATGCTCGAAAACAAGTTACACATTTAACGCAATTTTACCGTTTCTACCGCACAAAACGTATATGCATACACGCATAGTCTAAATTTCCCACTATCAAATTAACACTTAACATATTATCATATTTACAAGTTTAAATCACTTAACACATTTCATCTCATAAGGTTCACTCAAGATTTATCATACTAGTGTTCATTGAAACATGCATATTTTAGCGATTCGGTAACGTTTTCGGGCGTCGGAAGTCACGTATGACCAACCAAACACCAAGTAAACTTAAAATTAGTTAAAATACTTGTTTTTAAACTAAAAACATCAGTTTATTTATTGATCTAAATCAGTTTTACAAAAATCACTCGAAAAGCCGATTTTTGACCGTTTTAACGCATAGTTTTACGTTAAACGTTACCATAACCATCCCAACTTGAAACGACTTGATATTTTAACACAATACATGTTATTTACTGATTAACATAGAGGTTATAATCAGATTAGTGCAGTTTTTGTATAAGTCACATAAATCATGCGATTTCACGTATTTTACAACTTTTAATGCACCATGTACAACATGCAAAGCTAACAAACATTATGACAAAGTTATAAGCCACTAAGAACTTTAAAATAACTTCATTTTAGTGTTTATATTCTGATTAGATCTAATTTTTATGAAATCATAAACATATGATCATTTCATGCCTTCACATCATCATGTAAATTCACATATGTGCATCTAATGCATTCACACATTATCATCATCATCACTCATGATCTAATCATGCTCAAAACTTCACTAACATAATATTCTTACAAATATTACACATAACACAATAATCTTTCAAATCATTCATATTCACTCATGCTTAGATCTTTCACTTTTATAACAATTTTCACATGCATGCATACATATATACACACACATATACACGAAATTTATACACACATATACATCCAAAATTTCACTTTTCAACACATCACTTTCAAATCTTAGAACTTTTAGAACCTTCTTGCATGATATCTAAAAATCCCTTTAATCATCATATATTTCAAGAAAGCAAATAATCAAGAACTTTTTATCAAAAATCAAAATACAATTTATACATATGTATATACACACAATCGGCCATATGCTCATACATGCACACCCTCATTTTTATTTTATTCAAAACTCATTTGTTTGAAATTTTCAAGTTTATGTTTAGATTCAAGAATCAAGAGAAACTTTCATTATCTTCTTTGTTACTATGAATCAAGAATAATATTTAAAGAAAATATATTATACCTTCAAGATTTTAAATGGGTTTTTGATAAAGATGATGTTTTAAGGTCTTGTTCTTGCTTGAATCCACTTGAAATCACCTCCAACCCTTCTTATGAGCTAGAAAACACCTTGGAATGGACATGATCTTCAAGGTTTAAGTTTGAAAATGAAAATGGAAGTGTACAAGAAGGGTGTTCGGCCGTGAGAAATCAAGAGGAAGAGAGAGAGTGTGAATTTTGAATTGTGATCTTGGAATTGGAAGTTTATGGTGCATGAATCAAGATTAATCATCACCACCACTCACCATGTATGGACATGTGTCCAATACACAACAATCAAGAGGTTGTGGGCAGCCCACATTGCCGCACGTGTCCCTCTCTCTCTCGAAAGATATACATACATACATATATTATATGCATACTAGTTCAAAAACAGGTATATTACTGATTACCGGGTATTTTATCTAGCGTTTTAATCCCGTTTTAGTGTGTTTTAAATTATTTTTATTGTTCTATAAAAATAATCACTCAAAATTATTACTGAAATAATTACCAGTTGCCCTGACTGGCTGCGTTGACAGTATTTTGTTTAATTCGCGCAGTATCGCGCGGTACGCGCTCAAAATTGAAAAATAGAGTTTCTTAGCGTTTTAAATTATTTTTCCACACGGATATGATTAAAATTATTATTTTAATCATAACAGACTATTTTTAGGATTTTAACACTGATCGGGTGGTCACCGACGTTCGTTTCACATTTTAAACGTTACGCGATAAGCGTTAGTTTTATCGTTGCCAACATAATTTTTATACACATCTAAATTTCTCAACACATCATATATCATATATTAACATCATATTTAGTCACAAATAGTCACGTTACATGTCCGCTACACAGATTACTATTGTCCGGTACGGCCTGAGAGGTCGGGTGTCACAGTCTCCCCCTGTTTAAGGAATTTCGTCCTCGAAATTCTACTCTCTACAGGTTTCGTTTTCGCACTCGGTGGGAAGAGGTGAGGATATTTCTGTTGCATTTGGTCTTGTCGCTCCCAGGTGAACTCGGGTCCACGCTTAGAATTCCAACGGACCTTGACCAATTCAAACTTACTTCTCCTGAGTTTCTGGGTTTTCCGATCCAGAACCTCCACTGGTTCTTCGATAAATCTCAGTTTATCGTCCACTCGAACCTCTCCAGTGAGTATAATTAGTGTCTCATCAGACAGACACTTTTTCAGGTTGGAGACATGGAACACGTCATGGACTCTAATCAACTCCTGTGGTAACTTGAGCTTATACGCGACTGGTCCAACTCGAGAGACGACTTCGAAGGGACCTATATAGCGCGGGCTTAACTTTCCCCCTTTTCCAAACCTCACAACGCCCTTCCATGGAGATACCTTCAGCATAACTCTATCACCAACTTGAAACTCCAGCGGTTTCCTTCGGTTATCTGCATAACTCTTCTGTCGATCCGCGGCAGCCTTCAACCTATTCTTGATCTGGACTACCTTGTCCGTGGTCTCCTGAATGATCTCGGGTCCGGTCAAATTCTTTTCACCGACTTCAGCCCAACAGAGCCGTGATCGACACTTCCTTCCATGCAGGGCTTCAAACGGAGCGGCTTTTATGCTGGCGTGGTAACTATTGTTGTAAGAAAACTCTGCCAAGGGCAAATGAGTATCCTAACTTCCACCGAAATCAATCGCACACGCTCTCAGCATATCCTCTAATGTCTGAATGGTCCTTTTGCTCTGACCATCCATTTGAGGATGATATGCAGTACTCATATCCAAACGTGAACCCAGCGATTTCTGGAGAGATCGCCAAAATCTGGAGTCAAATCGTCCGTCTCTATCCGAAATGATTGACACGGGTACTCCATGACGGGCTACAATCTCATTAAGGTACAACTGCGATATCTTTTCCGTATTGTCTGTTTCCTTAAGTGCCAGAAAATGAGTAGACTTTGTCAACCGATCCACAATTAGCCAGATCATATTGTGTCCACGCGACGTACGGGGTAACTTGGTGATAAAGTCCATCGTAAGATGTTCCCATTTCCACTTAGGAATCTCTGGTTGCTGCAGAAGCCCGGACGGCTTCTGGTGCTCAGCCTTGACCCTAGAGCATGTCAGACATTTACTCACGTAGGCCGCGATGTCTCTCTTCATCTTCGGCCACCAGTAAAACTCCTTAATGTCCTGATACATCTTGGTAGAACCTGGGTGAATGGAATACTTGGATTTATGAGCTTCGTCCATAACCAATTCACGGAGGTTACCTTTAAGCGGAACCCAGACTCGGCTCATGAAGTACATTACTTGATTCGCTTTCGATATCAGTTTACATTCTAAGCCCTTCAAACCTTCACTTCTCAAATCATCATTTTCAAAGTTTCCCGCTGTGCATCACGAATTCAATGGGTCAAACTCATTTGTATGGTCAAACCTAAAGCACGCACACGTAGTGGCTTTTCCCGCTCCTTCCTGCTGAGCGCATCTGCAACAACGTTTGCTTTCCCTGGGTGATAACGGATATCACATTCATAATCGTTGAGTAACTCCACCCAACGTCGCTGTCGCATATTGAGCTCCTTCTGATCGAAGATGTGCTGGAGGCTCTTATGGCCCATGTAAATCGTACACTTCATGCCATACAAGTAGTGTCTCCAAATCTTCAAAGCAAACACAACAGCTCCAAGCTCCAAATCTTGTGTTGTGTAATTCTTCTCGTGCACTTTCAATTGTCTGGACACATAGGCTATCACTTTGTCTCTTTGCATTAAAACGCAAAGATCCAAACGTGAAGCATCACAGTAAACAATGAAATCATTACTTCCCTCAGGAATGGAAAGAATAGGTGCACTGCAGAGCTTTTCCTTCAACGACTGAAAAGCTTTCTCCTGCTTCTCCGTCCAATCAAACTTCCTCTCCTTCTGGGTTAATAGCGTCAACGGCTGCACTATTCTGGAGAAGTTCTCAATGAATCTCCGATAATACCCAGCAAGCCCTAAGAATTGTCGCACCTCTGACGAAGTCTTTGGCGCTTCCCAACTCTTTATTGCTTCGATCTTAGACGGATCTACATGTATACCTTTCTCATTTATGCCATGTCCGAGAAAATGAACTTCTCGAATCCAAAACTCACATTTAGAGAACTTGGCATACAACTTCTCTTCCTTCAGCAACTCCAAAATTAACCTCAAATGATGCTCATGATCTTCTTTGGTTCATGAATAAATAAGTATACCGTCGATGAATACTATCACGAATTTGTCCAAGTAGGGTTTACATACCCTGTTCATGAGATCCATGAACACAGCTGGCGCATTAGTTAGCCCAAAGGGCATGACTAGAAACTCATAATGGCCATATCGTGTTCGAAAGGCTGTCTTTGGAATGTCTTCGTCAGCAACCTTAAACTGATGATAGCCTGAACGCAGATCTATCTTTGAGTAGTAGCTGGATCCCTGAAGCTGGTCAAACAGATCATCGATCCTCGGCAAAGGATACCGATTGTTGATAGTTAACTTGTTCAACTCCCTATAATTTATACACATCCTGAAGGATCCATCCTTCTTCTTCACGAACAGAACAGTCGCACCCCAAGGCGAATAACTCGGTCGAATGAAACCTTTGTCTAGTAGCTCTTGAAGTTGGTTCGACATTTCTTTCATTTCCGACGGTGCCAATCTATAGGGAGATTTTGCAATCGGTGTAGCACCAGGTACCAAATCGATTCGGAACTCGATCTGTCTCGGAGGGGGTAATCCAGGCAAGTCTTCAGGAAAACTTCTGGATAATCACGAACAATAGGAATTTCCTCGATCTTCCTACATTCGGCCTTTGTATCCATCACGTTAACTAAGAACGCAGGATAACCTTTCCGCAACATCTTGAGCATCTTCATACTGCTGACAACACTCGACACACGACTCGATCGAAATCCATGGATGATTATTGCTTTGCCACCACCAGGACGAGGTATCCGCACTTGCTTCTTCGAGCAAACAATCTCCGCTTTATTCTTGGACAGCCAATCCATTCCTACAACTACATCGAAGCTGCCCAGCTCCATTGGTAGTAATTCAATACTAAATTTATGATCGCCTAACAAAATACTACAGTCGCGTACGACTTTGCTAATCTCTATCAGTTTTACCATTTTCTAGTTCTATCGAGTACTTCTTATTTAGCTTACTTGTAGGTGAACACAGGAATGGTTCAAAGTTTTTCGAAACAAAACTCAAGTCAGCTCCAGTGTCAAAAAGTACGAACGCGGAATGGTTATTGATCATAAACATACCAGTGACAACAGCAGGATCATCACGTGCTTTCCCAGCATTTAGCTCAAATGCTCTACCCCTGGCATTCTGTCCTCTCATCTTAGGACAATCCTTCTTGAAATGTCCTTGTTCCCCGCACTGGAATCATCATTCAAGCTTCGTTCCCTCCGTAATATATTTGGCAAAGCATTCACGGGTAGCATGCCCATTTCGTCCGCATCGGTTACATTTCTTCTATCCATCCTCACGAGTCTTTCTCTCAGGTCCCTGTCGGCTATCTCTGGTGCCATCCTTTCTAGTACCACTAGAACTTGCTGCATATGCCTTCTTCGAACTGCGTTTCCTGTCGCGCTTCTCTTCAGTTTCCTTCCTCGAGCTCTCGGACTTGCGTTTCTTCGTAACTTCTGTCTTGGTCTCAGAACGCGCCGACCGTTCAGATTTCGCATCTGTTTTGGCCTTGCCCTATGACTTCCTGGTTTCCTCCTTTTTATCGAGACTACCTTTGCGAGCAGCGACATCGGCTAATGATTTTGCCAATGTAGTAGCCTCTAGATAGGTGGTAGGTTTTGCGGATGTAACCATACTGCGAATTCGTGGCGACAATCCCCAGATATACCTTTCTACCTTTACATATTCAGGAGTAACCATTCGTGGAACTAACCTCGCCAAGTCGTTAAAACGAGAAGTGTAAGCTCTGACATCCAAACCTTCCATGGTTAGATTCCAGAAGTCCGTCTCGATTTTCTGAATTTCACTGCGCGGGCAGTACTCTTTCAGAAGCATCTCTTTAAGTTCGTTCCAGGTCAGATCGTAGGTAGCGTCTTCACCTAAAATTTGAACTTGCGAGTTCCACCAGGACAGCGCTTCATCAAGAAATGAGCAAGAAGCATATCTCACCCGTTGATCGGCAGCACAACCACTGATTGCCATGACAGATTCCATCTTCTCAATCCATTGGGTGATATCTAAGGGTCCTTCAGCACCGGTAAATGATCGTGTGTTACAGCCCTGGAATGTTTTATATGTACATCCGTGCACTGCTCAATAATGTTAATAGAAATCAGGAATTCATTCCAATGATAACATAACACATGAACTACTAAAACTTTCCGATCACATTTTACCTGGAGGATTTCCATTATGTACCCCCACCAAAACCTTGCCCACGAGCACCCCGTCCACGTCCCTGACCATCATTAGCATTGAGCTGTTCCATGGCAGTATTAACGTATTGGGCTATGAGTTGAGCCAACTCTTCCGGTGTGGTAGGTAATCCGGTACCCTGTCTTGCTTTTGGCGGCATTTCTTCATTTCTATTATCATAACAATAATATCCACATAAGACGATAACCAAAAATAATTCAATCATTAAATGTTAGTGGACCGAACATTGCGCATGTAAAATATCCACATATTAATGAGAAAAATTTTAAACCAAAAGTATATCATTGGTATTTATTGTAGAAATTATTTAAACTCGTTTTTTAGTACAAAGACTATTCTCAGCATGCCTACATCGACATCCATAAACAAGTTCATATAAAATTCCCAAATAATATCCAAAAATGAAACTGGCACGCTGGCCAGAAACACAAAGAACATAAAAAGAAATGTCTAATAGTACAACCCATCAAACAACGAAACAAACAAACAACTATCCTCAACGCCTCAAACCTAGAGACTCTAACATCTCCTGGCCAAGCTTCTCCAAATCCAGAACCCTCCAATGCATCTCCTCTCTCACGATGTCGTCTATAACCTTCAACTCCTCGTGGTCGTCCATCTGTTCCTCGAGGTACTTCGCCTTTCCTTTGGCTATGTCTAGGTCTTTGCGCAATGCGGCGAGCTATCGATCACAATGGCAATATCGATCTACCCTATCTCCAGCAGGCCTAATCCTCTTCCTACGACGATAATAAACTAACAGCGGCATAGAAGAAGTGCGTGACTCTAAAACATGCAAAGAAGACTCAGACAAAACAAGCGGAGGGATCTCAGTAGCAGGCTCGATCACAGCAGCAGGTGGGAAGACTGATGGCTCTAAGGGTCGAGCCGTGACGATAGTGGCGTCCACCACTGGTGCGATACTAGAAGATCCTCAGATAGTAGGGACACTCCTGATCACGTCATCGATAACTGGTACAGTGCCAGATGATCGTCCCGTCTCATGGATTGAGAGAGGTACATCATCATCATCATCTATCCACCTGTTGCTAGGGAAAGCGCATCGGGGGTCTCCCTGGCTGGCAAAAGCAGCAGGATTGACGTGGAAAGATGAGGTAAGCTCGGTAGTACCAACCATCTGTGGAGCCGTGATAGGTGTCTCTGGCAGCGTAGGTCTGGGTGAAGTCTCGAAATCTGGCTCGTAATCTGAGTCGTGGATCTCGATGACCTCGTGTTCGTGCGACATCTGTGACACACATATAACCGTACAAGTAAGTACGTAATCAACATAAACAGTAACAAATAAGGTCAAATAAACAGAAAATCACGTATGCACATAAAACACGTAATGGTTTTCATACATGATAAAATATTTTCTATGTTTATTTGAAATCACGTATGCACATATAACCCAAGAACGTCTCAAGGAATATAAAACGTAGTGGTGACGGAAGTTGGTGCCCATTTATACCTTGTCGGACGATGCACTCTTTTGTTGGACATTTTGACATATTTTAAAACATAAATATTAAACATTACATTTTTAAAAGTCACGACACAACGACATAAGTTAAGTTGTTTTGATCCTCGCGGATCTTTTTACAAACGTCCCAGAAAGTTTAAAAGATGTCCAACATATTTAAATGAAATGACATGCATCATCATACACAAGATACGCCATGATTTCCTGATGCCGAACTCAGGTACCTGTAGAACACCTTAAAATCAAGTGTCAACACAAAGGAAGGTGAGTTCACTTATTCGTTTACTAACAGATTTTAATTCCAAGGAAAACTTTCCATTTAGGTGTTTATTTAAATCATCCATTTAATTCTTAGAAAGTCCATTTTACTTTCTTAATAAAACTCATGGGCCTTCCGTCGCAGTTTCTCGAACCAGACAATATTGTTACTGCCCAAGTTTTGTATATTAAATTATTGTGTCAATTTTCAGACTCGTATGTTAGCTAGACGATACGAACTATATATTAACCAAGCAGGGATAATCAATCCTAGACAATAAACAGAATCAAAATTCGTCGCTTGACTTGACACGGGGCGACCGGTCACGACGGGGTTGTCAACCCGATAGATCTACCAACAATTCCTCGCGTACATTACTTAAATGATTAAACGACATCATGGGCGCAGGGTTCTTTCTCGAAGAACAATATGATGTCTGCCTCACGTACAATATATATATCATACTAATATGACAATTTAATACACGACGATTTACGAATTCCCCTGTCACTCAAATGTTGAGACCCAGTCCGGAATTCATCCCCAATCCGTACGGTCTCGTTTCACTTAAGAAATACCACACATACAATATTCATTCATAAAAAACGTTTTACTTCGAAACGTATAACTTATCAAATTCATATATTTTCAGCAAAAATATATATTTTATATTAAAATGTATGTTTTATTTCGAAAACATTATTAAACCCTTTTAACGACGTGTTCCACCCCCAAAATATATACAAAACAATAAAAAGAGGGGTTTAGTGACACTCACCTTTGGGTGCGTATTTTAAATATCGCAATCCCATAGATTGATTTTCTACACTTCCTAATATAGGAACGATTCTAAATCAATATACATAACACAAAATCCAAAGTTTTTCCGTTTCTTAGATTTATCACATAACTTTGAGATTTTCTCGAAAAGTTGTCATTTTTTATTATGTTGGCACGTTAATATATATATATATATATATATATATATATATATATATATATATATATATATATGAGTCCATATACACATATATATTTTTTTATGATTCTTGCGACTTGAACAATTTTACTGGTGACCATTATTGTGTAAATCCGTTAACTCTCCCGTTTATACGCAATACATCTACGATTTGCGTGTCGTAATATGTATATATACATAAACGTTCATATCATTTAACACCGAAATAAGCGAAATATTACTAACTTATCGATTTTTGGTCATTTCTAAAGCAAACATACATAATATATCATATATGTATCAAATTCCATGCTCGACAAACAAGTTACACATTTAACACAATTTTACCGTTTCTACCGCACAAAACGTATATGCATACACGCATAGTCTAAATTTCCCACTATCAAATTAACACTTAAAATATTATCATATTTACAAGTTTAAATCACTTAACACATTTCATCAAATAAGGTTCACTCAAAATTTACCCATACTAGTGTTCATTGAAACATGCATATTTTAGCGATTCGGTAATGTTTTTGGGCGTCGGAAGTCAGGTATGACCAACCAAACGCCAAGTAAACTTAAAATTAGTTAAAATACTTGTTTTTAAACTAAAAACATCAGTTTATTTACTGATCTAAATCAGTTTTACAAAAATCACTCGAAAATCCGATTTTTGACCGTTTTAACGGATAGTTTTGCGTTAAACGTTACCATAACCATCCCAACTCGAAAAGACTTGATATTTTAACACAATACATGTTATTTAATGATTAACATAGTGGTTATAATCAGATTAGTGCATTTTTTGTATAACTCACATAAATCATGCGATTTCACGTATTTTACAACTTTTAATGCACCATGTACAACATGCAAAGCTAACAAACATTATGAAAAAGTTATAAACCACTAAACACTTTAAAATAACTTCATTTTAGTGTTTATATTCTGATTAGATCTAATTTTTATGAAATCATAAACATATGATCATTTCATGCCTTCACATCATCATGTAAATTCACATATGTGCATCTAATGCATTCACACATTATCATCATCATCACTCATGATCTAATCATGCTCAAAACTTCACTAACATAATATTCTTACAAATATTACACATAACACAATAATCTTTCAAATCATTCATGTTCACTCATGCTTAGATCTTTCACTTTTATATCAATTTTCACATGCATGCATACATATATACACACACATATACACGAAATTTATACACACATATACATCCAAAATTTCACTTTTCAACACATCACTTTCAAACCTTAGATCTTTTAGAACCTTCTTGCATGATATCTAAAAATCCCTTTAATCATCATATATTTCAAGAAAGCAAGTAATCAAGAACTTTTTATCAAAAATAAAAATACAATTTATACATATGTATATACACACAATCGGCCATATGCTCATACATGCACACACTCATTTTTATTTTTTTCAAAACTCATTTGTTTGAAATTTTCAAGTTTATGTTTAGATTCAAGAATCAGGAGAAACTTTCATTATCTTCTTTGTTACTATGAATCAAGAATATTATTTAAAGAAAATATATATACCTTCAAGATTTTAAATGGGTTTTTGATAAAGATGATGTTTTAGGTTCTTGTTCTTGCTTGAATCCACTTGAAATCACATCCAACCCTTCTTATGAGCTTGAAAACACCTTGGAATGGACATGATCTTCAAGGTTTAAGTTTGAAAATGAAAATGGAAGTGTACAAGAGGGGTGTTCGGCCGTGGGAAATCAAGAGGAAGAGAGAGAGTGTGAATTTTGAATTGTGATCTTGGAATTGGAAGTTTATGGTGCATGAATCAAGATTAATCATCACCACCACTCACCATGTAAGGACATGTGTCCAATACACAACAATCAAGAGGTTGTGGGCAGCCCACATTGCCACCCATGTCCCTCTCTCTCTCGAAATATTTACATACACACATATATTATATGCATACTAGTTCAAAAACAGGTATATTACTGATTACCAGGTATTTTATCTAGCGTTTTAATCCCGTTTTAGTACGTTTTAAATTATTTTTATTGTTCTATAAAAATAATCACTCAAAATTATTACTGAAATAATTACCAGTTGCCCTGACTGGCTACGTTGACAGTATTTTGTTTAATTCGCGCAGTATCGCCCGGTACGCGCCAAACTTGAAAAATAGAGTTTCTTAGCATTTTAAATTATTTTTCCACACGGATATGATTAAAATTATTGTTCTAATCATAACAGACTATGTTTTGGATTTTAACACTGATCGGGTGGTCACCGACGTTCGTTTCACATTTTAAACGTTACGCGATAAGCGTTAGTTTTATCGTTGCCAACATAAATTTTATACACATCTAAATTTATCAACACATCATATATCATATATTAACATCATATTTAGTCACAAATAGTCACGTTACATGTCCGCTACACAGAGTACTATTGTCCGGTACGGCCTGAGAGGCCGGGTGTCACACAAGACGGTAAGGGGATTTAGCAATAGGATTTGCGCCAGGTACAAGATCGATACGGAACTCAAGTTGGCGTACAGGGGGTAAACTAGGTAATTCTTCAGGAAATACCTCAGGATAATCCCGAACAACAGGGATATCTTGGATAGTCTTACCCTTGCCTTTCTCCTCTACGATATGTGCCAAGAAGGCGACATATTTCTTTCGTAGGTATTTTTGGGCTTGGGTACAAGACATGAGCTTAAGGCCACTAACGGGTTTCTCCCCACGAACTTCTAAGATCTCACCAGTCGACAGCGGCATATGGATAATCTTCTCAAAACAAACCACCTCAGCGTGGTACTTGGCTAACCAATCCATTCCTACTATAACATCAAAGCTCCCAAGTTGCATTGGTTTGAGGTCAATAGGAAAAAGATGGTTATTAAGGTTCAACTGGAAATTTCGAAGAACAGAATCGAGTACAACGGGTTCACCACTAGCTACTTCTACTGTCAAGGGCTTTCCTAGTTTTGTTCTAGTCATCGAAAGCATAGGCTCAAAAGCTAAGGACACAAAACTCTTATCGGCACCCGAATCAAATAGAATAGAAGCAGGTTGGTTGTTAACAAAGAACGTACCGTTCACCACTTCATTATCGGCACGCGCCTCGTTTGCATTCAGATTAAATGCTCGTCCACGAGCCGGTGCTTGGTTCGCATTTGCCAACCTCGGGCAGTTGTTCCTGTAGTGGGTTAGATCCCCACAGTTGAAACATGAACCAGGCAGATAGTGAGGTCGAGCAGGATTCTGGGCAGGGTTTTGTGCTAGGTTTTGAGCAGCTTGATTTTGGTTCGGAGCAAAGCGGAAAGTATTCGCAAGATGACCAGACTTTCCATAGTTTGTGCAGATGCGACATTGCACTTGTGGTTGGTGATGGCTATTACACTTGTTGCACAGAGGTGCATTCCCAGCATACTGCCTCTTGGCAGCAGGTTGTGCAGGCTGATTAGGAGCAACCTGATTTGCCTGAGCAGTAACAGCGTAGTTCTTGGAAGCCTTACGCTTCCTTGATTTCTTTGAAGACTCAGCAGCCTTCTTACCCTTCTGCTCCTTGGTGTTATCAGACTGTTTCTGCTTCTTATCCCCTTTTCTGTGGAGTTTACCCTTCTTGACTTGAGAGTCGGTTAGGGTTGCAGCTAGCTCAATGGCCTGTCGGACGGTAGTAGGGTTGCTGCCAGTGACGATATCCTGAACAGGATCTGGCAAACCGTCTATGTATTTCTCAATAGCCTTATCCAAAGGCGTGACCATTGTCGGACAGAGCAAGCTTAACTTATCATATCTATCAGTGTAAGCCCGGTGTTCACCACTGTCTTGCTTTAGATCATGGAACTCATCCTCAAGTGCCCTCTGCTCGTGACGAGGGCAGAACTCTCTCATCATAAGAGCTCTAAGTTCCTCCCATGTCTGACCCAAAGCAACATCAGCACCTCGGTCTATCATTACCCCATTCCACCATGTGAGAGCCCTCTTTTGGAATACGCTCGAAGCAAACTAGACCTTACGGTTGTCAGGACACTGAACATGGAGAAAAGTGCTCTCAAGACTCTCAAACCACTGGAGAAGCCCTGTTGCTCCTTCAGAACCACTAAACTTGAGTGGTTTAGCCGAGTTAAAACTTTTGAAATTGAACGGAGCAGGTGCATTATTGTTAATTGTTGGCTTGGTTTATTTGAGTTATGAGATTAGGTAGCATAGCAGCCATTTGCTGTGCTATAATAGCCGCCAGTTCGGCATTAGGCTGTTGAACGTTACATCGAGGAGGCATTCTAAAAGAGGAAACATGAGAGAAAACGAGTGAGATGATGTGATGAAAGAAATGAGATATCAATAAAAATTGACAAAATGCAAGGATTGTGGTCATTTGTTCGTTACCACAAAGCAAACAAACGACACACAGTGACAAATCAAAGTAAATAGGTCATAATAATGTATCACCGAAGACATGCTCGCCTATAAGTGGGCACTCACCCCAAGAGTTCCCAGGTAAGAGTGACTGGTCCGATATTGCGGATTTATACGAACACTCTAGCCTTAGACATAAAACTCAGGGTACAGGCATCCACCCTTCCAGTTTGCACGTGTTCACATTATTTAGACCCAAACTTTGACGAGATTTTGAAAATTTGGAAGGCATTAAGCCAAAAGAAATCATCTAAGGATAGATGAATGATTTCAAAATCATTTTGAAAATTTGATTTTCATGTTTTGGGTAATCACCTAAGGATAGGTGACGTGTATTGTTTTAAGATCTAAACACAAGCAAACTTGTGTTAGGGTCCTAGAAAGTTATAGTCTAGGTCAAAGCATTACTAATAACCTAATTCCCTATAACCATTGGCTCTGATACAAACTCTTCTGTCACACCCCGACGGCGTAAAACAACAAACCGCGGCGGAAACGTCGGGGAGTGGAGCGACATAATTATTGTTTCAACAACCATGGTAATTAAAGTTTTGTATTATTGAAATTAAAGTTCACATTGTCTTAGAGTTTAAACGAAACATAACAAAAATAACTGTAGTTTAAGTCACTAAGGCCCAAGTCCACCTAAGTGTAGCACAAACATCATCATGCATTAGCACCTGAAACACATGCGAAAATAGGTACGCCAGCATAAAAATGCCTGTGAGATACATAGGTTTTGTTAATGCAGGATTCATGACTTGTAGTTAAAAGAAGTGTTTAACAAAAATGTAGTCATGAACCTTGTAAAATGTTTTCTTTTATAAAATCATGTGAAAATCGATAAGAAAATCATATGATATAAAAGAATAATGCATGGCTAAATAAATAACCAAGTAAAAGTGAATTTGTATAAAATATGTAATTTGTAAAACAATGTCGTGTTCTTGTAAAAATGTTTCATGTCCTTGACAAAGTGGTTTAGGTAACGCAACAATGTATAATACAATAAAAGCACTTATATATAGGAAGTACCAGCGGCGTATCCACCATGTTTTTATCATATAACACATAGCCCCGTTACATAAGTCACTTATCAATAACCAACCAAAACGTCTTGTTCAATGTCAAAATATTTATGTGTAAACCATGTTCAATGTCATGTGTGAAATGTATCATGTATAACAAAATGTAATGCATAGCAAGTAGAAAGTATCTACTCAAACTATGTGATAATGTCAATGTGATAACAATGTCATGTACGGTGAATAAAAGCATTTACTCAACCCCGTAGGAAAATGTACAAAACAAGTTTTTGAATAAACCTAAGTTTAAATCAAATGTTATGTTTTGCAGAAAAACAATGCTTTGTGATTACAAACATTTATGCAGTAATGTTAATCGCATACATTCAAGTCTTGCGACTGTGGCGACAAACCTTTAAACAAATTAAAGGTTTATCTAAGTTATGTATATCGGATTATGTCATTCCCAACTTCCAAACAAACCTTGGAAGTGGGAAACGGGATTTGTCAAGTCCTATGGTACCATTACATACTACCGAGCGGCGTGATCAATGTTAATGAATGTATTATTATCCCGATTAAATATACCAAATGTCATAACCAATGTAGCATGTGAAAACCATGTACTAAGTATGCTAAGTAAACATACATAGGAGAAATGTTCATGAAATCAATGTGCTAGCATGCTAAGTAAACATACATAGCAAAAATGTTTATGAAATCAATGTGCTAGCATGCTAAGTAAACATACATAGCAAAGATGCTTATGAAATCAATGTGCTAGCATGCTAAGTAAACATACATAGCAAAACATAATTGAAAGCATGTACTATATGTGTACTAGGTGAAACTAGCATGTTTATGTCATAAAAGCAGTGAAAAGCACGAAAGTTATAAGTATGCACATGTGTATCACCCCCAAAGTATTTGAAAGAGGTAAAAGAGGGGAACTACGTACTCACTTGGGATTGCTTATTAGTCTTGGGAATAAGACCAATTTAAGCTCCAAGTATCACGGAATCAACAAGGCACCTAGTATAGGTGACTACATTAATAATCGGATCCTAAATCGGGAGATATGATAGAATGATGTTCTATAAATCAAATGAGTATTTGAACTCATATGGCATGATTTAATAAATCTAACATTCGGATTTGGAAGTCTACCTAAGTGCTCTTGACCCGTTTCGACCCGTTATGGTAGTATAAGCTACTATAACAAGTCGGTTGCGCAAAACCATGGTCGGATGGTTATCTAAATGCTATGTCAAGCCTTACATTCCCAATTACACTTAAATATGTTACCGTATCAGTTTAGATATCAAAAATATGTTCACATATGCACATTATGGATTTATGCTACAAAAGGGCATTTTGGTCTTTTCCTATGCGCATATAAGCTACTTAACAAACAACTAACCAATCCTAAATGATCATAAGGTATAACCTCAGAGGTTATTGTAACACCCCGAAAACGGGTTTGGTAATCAAACCACGTTAATAGTAAAGACGGGTAAAATACTGTTAGTGGTAAAAAAATTAACCCGGTAAATATTAGGACTCAAATAATAAACCTAATATTAATTAAAAAGGGGAATAAATACTTTGAGAAAACAAAGTATATATAAAAAGGCCAAATTAACGGGACTTAAAACATAACGGGTTATAATTTCCCGAACCCGTTAAAGTAACTAGGAGTAATTAACCTAGTTAGTAGCTTGTGATTAAGTGACTAATGGTGCGGCATAGATTTATTTGATCAAAAGAAACTAGAGGGACCAAAAGTGTTTAACTTGAAACTAGTTTTAATAAATATGTTTTATTAAAACATAAACACTCCAATTGGAGTCTCCAAGAGATCGACCAGAACAGGGGGTGCGACCCCAAGTTCCTTCAAAACCTAGTTCATCACAAAACTCACAAATTGAGGGCTCAAACCAAGTCAAAATCGAAAATCAAGCATAGATTAGTGATCCTCATAGCAAGGGGATTATCAGGTATGTAAAATTTGATGAAAATTCCCCAACTTGAAATTCTCATAAATTTGGGAAATCTGAAATTCATGATTGCATGTTTGTTTTATGGTGAATTAGGAACAATATAGTGTCTAGGGACAAACCCTAGACAAATACAAGTTGAAATCATGTGAAATTTTAGTGAAATCTATGAACACCATTGTAGGTGATTAGTGGGTTATGTATAATTTGATAAACACTAGGAAATTGGGTGTTGTTCTAGTGTAATTTGACAATTGTGAAGTGACTTCAGAATTTTTGAAGCTAATAATTGTGTAAAATGGGTTGATTGATGTGAAATTCGGGCTAGATGATAAGCTAGGGATTTGCTATATAATCATGTGAAATTATGCCCACTAGGTGTTTGTTAAAATGCCTAAACGAAGCTAAAATGTTGAAATTCCATGTGAAGTGTGCATTTAAATTTGTCGATAGATCAATTGACTTTTAGGTAGTCAAATTAACCAATGATTTAATCGAGTGATAAAGTCGACGTAAGACCCGTTAGATTGAGTAGTCATAATTGATAATGACTAATCTAACCATCTTATGAATTATGATGATAGTTTGACGCCTAACGAGCTAGGTGGAAGCTTGATGAGTGAGCGGGTCAAACGAATCAAGTGTGAAGGAAAAGCGTGTTTCGGATGCAAGGTAAGTAAAGCTTACACTCTTGTTAATTCTTAGAAAATATCTTGTTGTATTGATTTCGGATAAGATAGACAAACATTAGAAAAGTGATGTTTCCGACATATAGTTGTATGGAACCATATGAGTGAAAATGATAAGAAACCACATTGATGGTTAAAAAGGATTAAATTGATTAATCATTTATACCATAACGATTAGAAAGATGAAATTTTATGGTTACCTTATAAGGTAAGCCAAAACGAATAATAAGGCAAAACAGTAATTTGGTGTTGCGTTAACAATAAACATTAGTTTTTGAAAGACACATATGGCATAAGCCATAATGGGTCAAAGGAGTTGAGAAATGGGTTATAGGTAAACGACCATACGGTGTAAACCGTAGTGAGTCAAATTGATGAGACGGTAATAAATATCGTCTTGCAAAGATAAACGGATATTTAGACCAAACGGGTCAAAAGGTGAAGATATCACCCTTTGACAATATTGACTAATGATTACCGTTGAGTATATGATTTCAGGAGCCTACATAGAATGGATATTTGCTTCAATATTAATTAGCGAATTCAAAATCAAGGTATTAAAACAGGTTAATGCATTGATCCGAGTCAGGTATGTAAAATGGTTCCACTCACCATTTAGAACTTGGGGTTCTCCAAGAGTTAAACAAGGTCAGAATTTGATGTTCGGTTATCTTAAAGGTGAACCGAATAATTTAAGTTATAATCATAGTGTTTTAGAAACATAATGATTTCTAAACAAGTTTTATAGTTAAAAAGATAGGATTTTGGGTCAAACAAGTATCTAAAAGTCCTTCGTCGTAAAAGAAGGACTAAAATTGACCGAAACGCTCTTGTAAGCTAAATTGAGCTAACAACCTTTAAAGGTTGTTTGGTAACGAGTCTTATGATAAAATGAATGTTTAGAATAAGTATAAGAAGCATGAACCATGCGTATAAATGCTTAAATGCCCTTAACGGGTCAAAATAAGTAATTAAGTAAAAACGGGTTTAAGAACGAATGTAAACCCGAGATTTTGAATCTCTTATGATAAACAACAATGACTTTTTAGAATTTATGAGAAATTAGAGTCAAACAAACATGTTTGTTTGTTAAATACACGAATGGGTCACGCGACGCCCCCCTGTTCCGAGAAAAAAAATTATTTTGTTGATGTTTGACCCATGGAACTCGTTTATATACATTCTAACATTGTCAAAATTAACAAGAGATGTGGTTTTGATCTTAGGTGAAGTTGGGCATGCTCCGGATGACGATCAAGCAAGAACGAAGAACCGAACACACGAGATTAAAGCTTCCGCACGGCGTTACGTCATAACTTTTAGACGACGAACTTATTTATATTATGTTGAAAACTTTTAAATTGTAAAAGTTTTAAATTACTCGTATTTTCTAAGGATACTTAATCGTAATTACATAGTTATTTTCGTTATTTATACGAAAAACTTTAAAATAATAACAAGGGTGTTACAAGTTGGTAATCAGAGCTCAAGGTTAAAAGAATAAAGTGTTCGGTTCGAGGCTTGATCGCAAATCCGGTTAGTACATGTATGTTAATAGTTTAGCATGCTAAAGTGTTGTAAACAACACATGGGGCTATGTAACACCCGTGTTATTATTTTAAAGGTTTTCGTATAAATTACGAAAATAAACATGTAATTGTACATACGTGATGTTGAATAATACGGGATAATTAAAACTTTTACAATTTGAAAATAATACAACTTAATGAATTTGAGTTCGTCGTTTAAAGTTACGACGAAACGTCGTGCGGAAGCTTTTAACTTTATCGTGTTCGGTTCTTCTTCGAGCTTGATCTTTATCCGGGCACTCTTGGCAATCACCTATGATCAAAACCAACTTAAAAGTTAGTTTTGATAGTTAAATAACAAGTTATATGGGATTAGAAATCAAGGCATTTGAACAAAATAATTAAATACAATAAATTATATATTTTGTTTTCAGCCCCTTCACCCGGCCGTGTCAAAAGATCACCCGGCCGTGTCAGCTTAACATATATTTTTCACAGCCCCTTCACCCGGCCGTGTCAAAAGTTCACCCGCCCGTGTCAACTCTGCACGTTTATTTTTCATCAAATTTGCATCCAAACCTATCCAAACTCATTTTAATTGCTTGGGGTTCGTTTCTTAACATGTCTAAGCTATCATCCATTACCCGGATCCATTATTCATATAGTTTACGCTCCCGTTACCCGGTTTACGTTTTTCTTTATTACACTTAAGCCAACATTTTACCACCTACTTTATTTTGACCCGTTTAGAAGTTTTCATGCATTTAAGCATCAAACTTGCATTTCTCTTTATACACTTCGTATTTCCATTTTTTTAAATAGCCTCTTATATTCAACAACAACTATTTTGTAGTGGACTTAACATAACGGACCGTTATTCTAAATTTTACCCTTTGGATAGTCATTCTACGTAATTGACCCGTTCTTAGGCATTTAACTCTCAAGGTTTATACTTACAACTCTTACATATATCTAAGAGTTGCATAATCATAATACTAGTATCTAAACGACCTCTAAGGGTCATTTGCCCGATTTACAAATCATGGGCGTTTTGGTCATTTTTAGTCCCTCATTTACGACGAAGGACTCTCGCTAATTATTTGACCCATATTTGCATGTTTATCTTGCAACTTAACTATGCGTACCTGGCTCGGGTCAAGGTATTGACCCGTTTACATAACCTTTTGCTTTAAATCTTTCTAGTTAAAGCAACGCAAGCTTATGTTATTTTCCTGTGATTACAAAACTCAACAAGCGATTGTCAAATGTTATTCGTCAAATGGTGTTAACATTACCATTTGACCCGTTTCGTCTAAATGACCAAACATTTTGCACTTATATTTGAATGGTATTTATTTACCATTTCATTATTTAACCCATTTCGCCCCTTTTTGCCATTAAACATGGTTTTTTTTTTATCATTTTATTTGTTCCGACTCGTATTGTTTCGTATCGGAACCGGTATTCGGATACAATCTGTTGTCATATTTATCACCTATAAAATAAATACGTACACGTAAATTGGGTGCAAGCTTTACTTACCTCTCGTCCGCGCAAGCATTCTTCGCATCCATGATCCGTTTGACCCGTTCCTTTCCAAGCTCCCACCTAGCTTGTTTAGAGTCAACTATATCATAACATCCATAAGATGGTTAGATTGGTCATTCTATATAATGGCCATCACCCTATGGACCCCCTTTTTTTTTACACACTTATCATCAAAGCATGCAATATATTCAATAACTAGTTTCATACCATAATTCTTTTCATTCACTAACCGTTTGACCCGTTAGTGAAGTTACTTATACAACTAGTTAGTAAGTGATTTTAAACACTTTAAGCATGTCACATAAAGTGTTATTTGTTCCCAACAATCAATACTTCATGCCTAAAGCAAGTATATACAATCTTATGCCTTTTTCTTGGTTAATAAGAACATTATTAAAGTGCAGCGATTTTGTATTCAGCTGCTGTAATTGACCATTTTGACCCATTTAAAAGCCGAATTAGATCAACATGTTCAAAGATGGATCGTAGAATTCTAAAATAGCTTTCTAGGCATATATGGTACGTCTTCTAACGATGTCCCTATGATTTTATATGATTTTTTACAAAATCAGCTCTGAAGTAAAAAATGCTTCCAATCAGCTTGCTGTCAAAACAGTTCAGCCGACTTCGGACACTGTTTTGACCCGTTTAACATCAGAATTTAACAAACATGTTCAAACATAAAACGTAGTATGTTTCAATAGCTTTCTGAGCATATAAGGCTCAACCTTACAGGTCGTTCCAGTGATTTTATATGATTTTTTAAAAACTGCAGCCCAATAATTTTTAATCCCAATCAGCTTTGTTATATTTTCTTGTTCAAGCATTTCATCAAGCACCTTGTGTGCAACACGAAACATCAAATTTCTCCAGCCCATTTAAGTGTTCTAAACCCTTAAATTCTAGCATAATTAACAAGTACTAACATCAAACTTCAAATCTAACTTCAGGGAGTTCTATTAACACAATTTAACCATTATGATTCTAGGGTTCATCATGTTTCTACAAAACCCATTTAGCACATAATCGGGTGATCATGAATTCACAATTATGAACATCAATTCAACAAGTAAATGACTAGGGTTTACTCCTAGACATAAAATCATTCCTAATTTCATCATATAACAAACATGCAACCATGAATTTCAGATTTTCCCAATTTCATAAGAATTTCAAACAGAGAATTAGCACTAAATTTCACATACCTTGTAACCCCCTTGTGATGAGGATCACGAATCTATGTTCAGATTTCGATTTGGGACAGGAATTAGCCTTCAATTGATCAAATTTGTGGAGTTAGGGTTTGGTGAGAGCTCCTGGTCGCTCCCCTGCGTTTTTGATTGACCAAGCACACTAATTTGTGTGTTTGGTTTTTATTTAATTTGTTTTAATAATTTCTAGTTTCAAGTTCTACAACTTAGGTCCCTCCACTTTTGTATAACTTATAGTTTGGCTAATTTTAACCCTATTATAAGTTATTTCTAGACTATTAGCTAACTAGGTTAAAATTCCTAGTTAGTAAATTCTCGTTTATTTAAGAATCCTAATATTCATCGGGTTACTTTTACCACTAAAGGTAAATTACCCGTCTTTTAGTATAAACGTGGTTTGATTACCAAACCCGTTTTCGGGGTGTTACAGGCTATCGTGTGATACACGTTGCCTCAATTAAAACGATAGATATAGTTGACGAAAATACGCGCGTTGACGCGTATAGTAGAAAAAGCCTTGTATTATAATACGTGCGATTATTGAAGTTGACGTTACTAACTTTTGTGAATGTTTTAATTGAAGGACACTCGCGTTTAAAGACGACGAGAGTCAAACGAATTGTGGATATGATGATGGAACGGTCCGAGATATGACAAGAAGAGCATACTCATCAAGGACCTAAATCGCGTAACGATCGCAAATAAGTAATGGCAAGAAAGCCTGTTAGGGCAAGCATTTACCAGGTGCACATTTAAATTATTGCATGAATAAAAATAATGAACAAATACGTAGAAACTGATAGTTGCATATGTAGATTGAAAACTTGGAAAAACCCGAATAGAAAATGTATTCGGGATATTGTTTCCAAGAGAAACAAATAGAGGCATTACTTACATAGGGCGGGATGAGAAAACTATAAAAGGTCATGCATGTCATGTGTTAATCGCTTACTCTGGCCAAGTAAGTAGTGGCATATGATACCATGAACTTCTTATAGCGGACACATTTACATCCGATGTAGTAAGGACGGGGTGAATGGGACAAATTAAAAAAAAGTACCCAAATGAAACTAATGAACAAAATAGTTGATAATAATGTAAACGGACAGCCGGGTGACGGAAGCGTATTACATTAGGATAATGAGCCCGAGAGAAGGGACAAGGATTAATGTAAATGATGATATAAATGAATGATCAAAAGAAAATTCACGAAAATAAGTCATCTTGGATGAAAGGCCCATGGTGAACAAAATGCGCAAGTAAAACCGAAGTATAGATGATCCATCGGGTCATAAAAACAAAGGTGTTGCCCACACGAAAAAGATAATCAAGGTTGTTAACTTTAATCGTAGTAAAACAAGGATAACGATGATAATCGCCATTCATAATTAATAAGGCCGCCGATGGTGGTCACGTAAAGGATAAAAGACATGGTCGAATAAAAGCGATGGATTTCGCTAAGATGACCAAGTAAATCGAAATGAAGTCTTAATGCATACCGGAAGGGGTGCAATGCTAACGATTTCGGTAAAACACCCGGTTGATGGGTAAGGAATTAAACGCATGCGTAGACTGAGAAACAAGAACGCGCATGGAAAGTCAAAAGACTCGGGTTTTGAGTCATAACTAAAAAAAGACAAGATAATGTAAATAGAAATTTTGAATAAATTATGTTCAACTATTTTAAAGTTGAACGGGTCAAATATAATATCGTGCCGAACGGCATGAGTAAACGCAAGCGGGATAAAGATAGTGTTAAATGCAAAAGAGTAATGAGCCCGGTAATGGGACATAACCAAATAAGAATATATGCAAATCAAATAACAATAAGCATAAGTAGAACTGACGCATAAATGACGTGAGAAGTCGTAAGTCGGAAAATTGTCCGAAAGAAAACAATTGTAGCCACGAAACTACAATCAAGGTTAACGGAACCTAAGTTTGAAACCAAATGATTCTTCGAACAAAAAACAGGGTGCCTTGACACCAAACACGTATTTTAAGAATGACATGAGTAAGGAGTGATCTACGGGATCAGCATAACCTTTAGGGTTATAAACAAATGAAAGCTCTACGAGACTAAAACGACCCACGGGTCATGATTTGAAAGAAATTATAAGGACCTCGCCCTAAAGAGGTGAAAGTCTAATCAAAATAGCCAATAAAACTAAGTGATAAAACCTACGGGTTAATTAGATAAAGCGAGGGAATCAGTTGAGAATCCCCGTATGAAACTAAGACTGTAAAAGAATAAATTATGGACTGTCAATATCATGGTATGGATAATTGACAAAAGTTAAAGAAAAGATCCCACAACTAAAACTTCGGTTTTAGTACGAAATAACGTTTTTACAAATATAAATTCTGAAAGGAATTTGAATAGTAAGCATGAAAGAATATAGGTCCTAACACCAATAGGTGCAAAACGATACATTTGAAAGAAAGAATTTCGATGATGAAAAATCGAAATAGACTTAAACATGACGTGAGGTGATCACGATCACAAAATTGATATAGAATATAACCACGTTATAACGTGAGTTGCAAGATATGAAATCATAAACACGCATAAGGACGATGACGGCAATATGGTAAACCCGGGGTGATGGGGATTAAGGTAACCGGTGACTAACAAGTCTAACCGCCAAATAAATAATCAATAAAGATAATGGATACAAGCTGAAAGTAAAGGCCCACGAGGCCTTACACATAAAAGACGCAATCGCCAATATAAAAATGAAAACTTTTGACCAAAAGAAACGGGTGCCTTAAAAACAAAACTAGGATCGTTTGATTAAACCAATGAACTACGTAAATAAGGTTTCGGGGACAAAACCTCTTTAAGGGGGGTAGACTTGTAACACCTCGAAAACGGGTTTGGTAATCAAACCACGTTAATAGTAAAGACGGGTAAAATACCGTTAGTGGTAAAAAAAATTAACCCGGTAATATTAGGACTCAAATAATAAACCTAATATTAATTAAAAAGGGGAATAAATACTTTGAGAAAACAAAGTATATATAAAAAGGCCAAATTAACGCGACTTAAAACATAACGGGTTATAATTTCCCGAACCCGTTAAAGTAACTAGGAGTAATTAACCTAGTTAGTAGCTTGTGATTAAGTGACTAATGGTGAGGCATAGCTTTATTTGATCAAAAGAAACTAGAGGGACCAAAAGTGTTTAACTTGAAACTAGTTTTAATAAATATGTTTTATTAAAACATAAACACTCCAATTGGAGTCTCCAGGAGATCGACCAGAACAGGGGGTGCGACCCCAAGTTCCTTCAAAACCTAGTTCATCACAAAACTCACAAATTGAGGGCTCAAACCAAGTCAAAATTGAAAATCAAGCATAGATTAGTGATCCTCATTGCAAGGAGATTATCAGGTATGTAAAATTTGATGAAAATTCCCCAACTTGAAATTCTCATAAATTCGGGAAATCTGAAATTCATGGTTGCATGTTTGTTTTATGGTGAATTAGGAACAATATAGTGTCTAGGGACAAACCCTACACAAATACAAGTTGAAATCCTGTGAAATTTTAGTGAAATCTATGAACACCATTGTAGGTGATTAGTGGGTTATGTATAATTTGATAAACACTAGGAAATTGGGTGTTGTTCTAGTGTAATTTGACAATTGTGAAGTGACTTCAGAATTTTAGAAGCTAATAATTGTGTAAAATTGGTTGATTGATGTGAAATTCGGGCCAGATGATAAGCTAGGGATTTGCTATATAATCATGAGAAATTATGCCCACTAGGTGTTTGTTAAAATGCCTAAACGAAGCTAAAATGTTGAAATTCCATGTGAAGTGTGCATTTAAATTTGTCGATAGATCAATTGACTTTTAGGGAGTCAAATTAACCAATGATTTAATCGAGTGATAAAGTCGACATAAGGCCCATTAGATTGAGTAGTCATAATTGATAATGACTAATCTAACCATCTTATGAATTATGATGATAGTTTGACGCCTAACGAGCTAGGTGGAAGCTTGATGAGTGAGCGGGTCAAACGAATCAAGTGTGAAGGAAAAGCGTGTTTCGGATGCAAGGTAAGTAAAGCTTACACTCTTGTTAATTCTTAGAAAATATCTTGTTGTATTGATTTCGGATAAGATAGACAAACATTAGAAAAGTGATGTTTCCGACATATAGTTGTATGGAACCATATGAGTGAAAATGATAAGAAACCACATTGATGGTTAAAAAGGATTAAATTGATTAATCGTTTATACCATAACGATTAGAAAGATGAAATTTTATGGTTACCTTATAAGGTAAGCCAAAACGAATAATAAGGCAAAACAGTAATTTGGTGTTGCGTTAACAATAAACATTAGTTTTTGAAAGACACATATGGCATAAGCCATAATGGGTCAAAGGAGTTGAGAAATGGGTTATAGGTAAACGACCATACGGTGTAAACCGTAGTGAGTCAAATTGATGAGACGGTAATAAATATCGTCTTGCAAAGATAAACGGATATTTAGACCAAACGGGTCAAAAGGTGAAGATATCACCCTTTGACAATATTGACTAATGATTACCGTTGAGTATATGATTTCAGGAGCCTACATAGAATGGATATTTGCTTCAATATTAATTAGCGAATTCAAAATCAAGGTATTAAAACAGGTTAATGCATTGATCCGAGTCAGGTATGTAAAATGGTTCCACTCACCATTTAGAACTTGGGGTTCTCCAAGAGTTAAACAAGGTCAGAATTTGATGTTCGGTTATCTTAAAGGTGAACCGAATAATTTAAGTTATAATCATAGTGTTTTAGAAACATAATGATTTCTAAACAAGTTTTATAGTTAAAAAGATAGGATTTTGGGTCAAACAAGTATCTAAAAGTCCTTCGTCGTAAAAGAAGGACTAAAATTGACCGAAACGCTCTTGTAAGCTAAATTGAGCTAACAACCTTTAAAGGTTGTTTGGTAACGAGTCTTATGATAAAATGAATGTTTAGAATAAGTATAAGAAGCATGAACCATGTGGATACATGCTTAAATGCCCTTAACGGGCCAAAATAAGTAATTAAGTAAAAACGGGTTTAAGAACGAATGTAAACCCAAGATTTTGAATCTCTTATGATAAACAACAATGACTTTTTAGAATTTATGAGAAATTAGAGTCAAACAAACATGTTTGTTTGTTAAATACACGAATGGGTCAAATGAGTATTTGAACTCATATGGCATGATTTAATAAATCTAACATTCGGATTTGGAAGTCTACCTAAGTGCTCTTGACCCGTTTCGACCCGTTATGGTAGTATAAGCTACTATAACAAGTCGGTTGCGCAAAACCATGGTCGGATGGTTATCTAAATGCTATGTCAAGCCTTACATTCCCAATTACACTTAAATATGTTACCGTATCAGTTTAGATATCAAAAATATGTTCACATATGCACATTATGGATTTATGCTACAAAAGGGCATTTTGGTCTTTTCCTATGCGCATATAAGCTACTTAACAAACAACTAACCAATCCTAAATGATCATAAGGTATAACCTCAGAGGTTATTGTAACACCCCGAAAACGGGTTTGGTAATCAAACCACGTTAATAGTAAAGACGGGTAAAATACTGTTAGTGGTAAAAAAATTAAACCGGTAAATATTAGGACTCAAATAATAAACCTAATATTAATTAAAAAGGGGAATAAATACTTTGAGAAAACAAAGTATATATAAAAAGGCCAAATTAACGGGACTTAAAACATAACGGGTTATAATTTCCCGAACCCGTTAAAGTAACTAGGAGTAATTAACCTAGTTAGTAGCTTGTGATTAAGTGACTAATGGTGCGGCATAGATTTATTTGATCAAAAGAAACTAGAGGGACCAAAAGTGTTTAACTTGAAACTAGTTTTAATAAATATGTTTTATTAAAACATAAACACTCCAATTGGAGTCTCCAAGAGATCGACCAGAACAGGGGGTGCGACCCCAAGTTCCTTCAAAACCTAGTTCATCACAAAACTCACAAATTGAGGGCTCAAACCAAGTCAAAATCGAAAATCAAGCATAGATTAGTGATCCTCATAGCAAGGGGATTATCAGGTATGTAAAATTTGATGAAAATTCCCCAACTTGAAATTCTCATAAATTTGGGAAATCTGAAATTCATGATTGCATGTTTGTTTTATGGTGAATTAGGAACAATATAGTGTCTAGGGACAAACCCTAGACAAATACAAGTTGAAATCATGTGAAATTTTAGTGAAATCTATGAACACCATTGTAGGTGATTAGTGGGTTATGTATAATTTGATAAACACTAGGAAATTGGGTGTTGTTCTAGTGTAATTTGACAATTGTGAAGTGACTTCAGAATTTTTGAAGCTAATAATTGTGTAAAATGGGTTGATTGATGTGAAATTCGGGCTAGATGATAAGCTAGGGATTTGCTATATAATCATGTGAAATTATGCCCACTAGGTGTTTGTTAAAATGCCTAAACGAAGCTAAAATGTTGAAATTCCATGTGAAGTGTGCATTTAAATTTGTCGATAGATCAATTGACTTTTAGGTAGTCAAATTAACCAATGATTTAATCGAGTGATAAAGTCGACGTAAGACCCGTTAGATTGAGTAGTCATAATTGATAATGACTAATCTAACCATCTTATGAATTATGATGATAGTTTGACGCCTAACGAGCTAGGTGGAAGCTTGATGAGTGAGCGGGTCAAACGAATCAAGTGTGAAGGAAAAGCGTGTTTCGGATGCAAGGTAAGTAAAGCTTACACTCTTGTTAATTCTTAGAAAATATCTTGTTGTATTGATTTCGGATAAGATAGACAAACATTAGAAAAGTGATGTTTCCGACATATAGTTGTATGGAACCATATGAGTGAAAATGATAAGAAACCACATTGATGGTTAAAAAGGATTAAATTGATTAATCATTTATACCATAATGATTAGAAAGATGAAATTTTATGGTTACCTTATAAGGTAAGCCAAAACGAATAATAAGGCAAAACAGTAATTTGGTGTTGCGTTAACAATAAACATTAGTTTTTGAAAGACACATATGGCATAAGCCATAATGGGTCAAAGGAGTTGAGAAATGGGTTATAGGTAAACGACCATACGGTGTAAACCGTAGTGAGTCAAATTGATGAGACGGTAATAAATATCGTCTTGCAAAGATAAACGGATATTTAGACCAAACGGGTCAAAAGGTGAAGATATCACCCTTTGACAATATTGACTAATGATTACCGTTGAGTATATGATTTCAGGAGCCTACATAGAATGGATATTTGCTTCAATATTAATTAGCGAATTCAAAATCAAGGTATTAAAACAGGTTAATGCATTGATCCGAGTCAGGTATGTAAAATGGTTCCACTCACCATTTAGAACTTGGGGTTCTCCAAGAGTTAAACAAGGTCAGAATTTGATGTTCGGTTATCTTAAAGGTGAACCGAATAATTTAAGTTATAATCATAGTGTTTTAGAAACATAATGATTTCTAAACAAGTTTTATAGTTAAAAAGATAGGATTTTGGGTCAAACAAGTATCTAAAAGTCCTTCGTCGTAAAAGAAGGACTAAAATTGACCGAAATGCCCTTGTAAGCTAAATTGAGCTAACAACCTTTAAAGGTTGTTTGGTAACGAGTCTTATGATAAAATGAATGTTTAGAATAAGTATAAGAAGCATGAACCATGCGTATAAATGCTTAAATGCCCTTAACGGGTCAAAATAAGTAATTAAGTAAAAACGGGTTTAAGAACGAATGTAAACCCGAGATTTTGAATCTCTTATGATAAACAACAATGACTTTTTAGAATTTATGAGAAATTAGAGTCAAACAAACATGTTTGTTTGTTAAATACACGAATGGGTCAAAATTGGGAAAAAGGGTAATAAGCCGGAGACTTAAAAGTAAGAAATTTTGTTAATCCGGATGTTGGGTTTTAACTCCATAAGATGGAGAATTAAATTACGGTCGCGTAGGAAAAAGAATCGGGTAAAACGGATTAAAAACGAGAGAGTTATGCTCGTTTCCGTGAAGTTGGGTTATGCTGGGAATGTACAGCAACTGATAAGCAACAATCTGTGAAAACAGGGGCTAGGCGTCACGCGACGGCCCTTGGCGTCACGCGACGCCCCCCTGTTCCGAGAAAAAAAATTATTTTGTTGATGTTTGACCCATGGAACTCGTTTATATACATTCTAACATTGTCAAAACTAACAAGAGATGTGGTTTTGATCTTAGGTGATGTTGGGCATGCTCCGGATGACGATCAAGCAGCAACGAAGAACCGAACACACGAGATTAAAGCTTCAGCACGGCGTTACGTCATAACTTTTAGACGACGAACTTATTTATATTATGTTGAAAACTTTTAAGTTGTAAAAGTTTTAAATTACTCGTATTTTCTAAGGATACTTAATCGTAATTACATAGTTATTTTCGTTATTTATACGAAAAACTTTAAAATAATAACAAGGGTGTTACAGTTATTCCCTATGCAACTATAAAACTGATTTGGTATCAAAAAAAAGTGTTTTGATACCTAAAAGTAGTTCCATTGCAAAATGCATGCTAAAACACATTTAAACCGAAACTTTGACTCGTCACTACACCTAGTTAACGTGGTAATCAGTAGGTATAATCGCTAAGGATTATAACCATCGTGATTACAATCACGTTACAAAGTTCAAACGAACTTTGTGTTGACCATTGACTACTCAAAGCTTTGACTTTCACGCTAGAAAAGCGATAAAAGCACGAAAGAAGCTTACAAAGGGTCCAAGCTAGGGAGAACTTGATCTATAACACTTAGGTATGAAGCAAAGGCTCCAACTTAGAGTGTTAATCAGATCAAGGGTGATTGAAATGGAATGAGAGCTTGGCTATTTATACTTGTGGATGATAAACAAGATCATCACAAGTGTTTGTTTGGCCATCAAGGAAGAAATCACAGCCATACAAGTGTTAAGGGCCAGCTAATATGCCTTGGAGATGTGTTAACTTGGCCATTACACAAAGAACTTACAAGAACAGCCCCTGAATTATCAATCTGTTGCTGAAAAACAACTTTATGTCGCTGGCATGAGCTCATGCCCCGCGTAAGCATAGGGACCAGGCTTACGCGGCCCGCGTCCTCCTTGCAGATTAGCAAAGTTTCCATTTTGACAGTTTTGGCCCCTGCATGTGTTTGAGCCCATTTTTGGCACTTTTAACCCCTGTTAAGCCATTTTCAAGGCTCTACAAGGTAGTCAAAGTATAGAGGACACAAAATATGCTCAGAAATATCACAGATGTCGGTTCGTTTGGTCGTACGGTCACGTTGTTCGGTTAATTACGACGAAACTCGAACGGACGCGAAAACGATCCAAATTAAGCGACGAAAGGTATTTTTGCATGCCGATCACTAAAATAAAAATATTTTAGTGTCTACAAAAATTTTAGATGTCCAGATGTGGTCAGAACGTAAGATATGCGCGTAAATGCAAACTTACGTCGTTTTTGACACTTTTAGTCCCTGTAAGATCAAATAAGCATATTTTCGCACACCGAACCACTCAAAGCTTATTTCTAAGCTATGTTTAGGTTATTAATGGTATGTTTAGCTTATGATCATATTCCGAAAGGTACGTTGCCATACGAAATGGCAGACTTTTGCAGTTTGACGCAAATAGTCCCTGTGAGCGAATAAACTTGTTTTTGCCATACCAAAGCCTTTAAAACTTATTTCTAAGTTATGTAAAGGTTATTTAAGGTATATTAAGCTTATGTTGCTGTTCCGGAGTGTTTTTCATATTAAACTGATTACGTTTACGCATCAGTTTGCGTATAGCTTTCCAGAAAGCGATATAGAGTTTAAAATCGATCAAAAATCAAAATGTGCATAATGTCAAGCATAAATAACAAACATTGGGATCAAAATACATTGTTTTATTGATATTGGATTGTTCAGAGTTTGCACAATGATAACACAAGCACATATGTCACACAAACCCTCAAAATGACATCGTTTATGCAATCCTAGTCCTTGAGTTCCAAACCATGGGATCTTGCTTAATTTCCTGGAATATATGTTAAGTAAAAACGTCAATATAATGTCGGTGAGTTCATAGGTTTTGCTTTACACAAATGACTCTTTAAAACATTTGATAAACTTTAAATAAAACTGGTATGCAGAATGTCAATGAAATTCGTTGATCAATTAATGTTTATCTAGGACATAAGCTAGTAACAAAACCTTGACAATGTTACCGTCGTACCAGGCCATTAACTCCTAGTGATGCGTGACTTGTCGAACACAAAAGCACTCCCACAGGGTCTCGGACCAGGAGTCGAGCTTGCCCACACTCAATAGATTTATCCAATTGTTCCTCGGTTTGTAATACGACCAATGGCTATTAAATGCTCTACCACTTATGCACACATAATGATCTAGTTGATTTCACTCCATAACTATCATACCATTGTGTAACATGTATCTCTCCTAATTTAGAAAACAAAATATTTAAAAGAGAGGCCGTGAAACTCAAAATTTTTGTTTTGTGCACAATGCTAGCAATACACAATGTTCCCTATATTGTCTCCGATGTACAAGTTTCGTAATTCGTTAAGACACATAGGTCTAATCGTTTGTTTCGTGTACAAGTCTTTCACCAATTCTTGTTAAGACTTAATATCGTTTCTTTCATTTTGAAAACCCTTGTTTGTTTAGACATGTTGGTGAGTGGTTATCTGAATGACCATGTATGTATATCACATATATACATATATCCTTATACACACTTGTTTGTATAATGTCCCGGGCCTAGCCCCTTGTATAAACTCGTGTCCCACACGATCGTTTTGTTTAATAAAAATAATCTATTTTTTTTCTAAAAATATATATTCACCATTATGGCATATCATTTTCACTAATCGATAGTTACATAAAAAGGTATTCATCCTTAAATAAAACATATTTTTCCGTGTTCGATACTTGTTAAAAATAATATTTTTAACATTATTCTTTTTTACTTGTCGTTGTAAGATTAAATATATTATGATGTAATATTTAATCTAGTAGCCATTATAATCATTTACATTATATAGATCAAAATATATAACAACCTATTAAATAATTAGTTGGTAATTGTTGATGGGCCTTATTATCCTTATTAACAAATTAGGGTTTCCTCTTGGGTGCATATATAAGGAGACTTATGTAGAGGTTAAAAGGTTACACAACCTAATTACTTTCATAACATCAAATCGCCTCCTCTCCAATACCGGTTACCCTTTATCGGTTCTATTATCACCATCATTAGATTGCACCCTAAAGAGGAACCAGATCAAGCTGACAATCATATCCAACCTTATTGTTGCGTCTCCATTTGGATTCTCTGCTGGCCTGTACTGCTGCAATCAGGTATGTTATTCATGTTTTCCATTATGCCTAAAACAGAACTGATCAACATGTGGTATCAGAGCATATGTTGATAAATCAGTTCTGTTTTCATATCCATTATTCTGGGATTAAAATCTAGAAAACAGAATTTTGAAAACCTAATAAAAATTTGAAATCCTATTTCGAGACCTAATAAAATTCCGAAATCACTAATTATGAATATCTCAAAATCAAAACGGGTAAAATTATGTCCGAAATCTGTTTAGAAAAACCTTAATACAAAGGTTTCGGCTTCCAGAATTTTGATTTTATTAATATTAGGGTTCTTCATGTTCTTAGTGAAATTCGAATAAATTCCCTTATTTTGGAATGAATTAAGGATTAGAAGGTGTTTTTCCTGTATTTGATTAATTTTTATCCCTTAAGATTTTGAAAAAATCTGTTAATGTTATTAGATATAATTTTCGAAATCATTGGATAAATATAAAATATCTTTTAAAACAGGAAACAAGATATACCAAATCCCTTAAAATTCGAATTTCAAAATTATCACAACTAACAGCTGTTAATCAATAGATTTCGAGACTTGGAAAATAAGTTTCGAGATCAGGAGGTTTCAACTAATGGTTCCGACAGAGATTTCGACTCACAATCTAGTGGTTGCGACTCGAAACCTCATAATAAACGTGGAATCTCATTAAAGCATCTGAGATTTCGACTCGCAATCAGGTGGTTGCGACTCGAAACCTCATAAACAAGTCGAAATCTCATCAAGGCATAAATCTTCACTACTCGAAACTGAGGTTTCGACTGAGGTTGCGACTGCCATTAATGACTCGCAATCAGGTTGTTGCGAATCAAAACCTCATAATGAGTTTGAAATCTTACTTGAAATCTCAATCGAGATCTCACTCGAAATCTCATGTTGAGTCGAGATCTCATAACTGAGTCGAGATCTCATAATTGAGTCGAGATCTCACTCGAAATCTAAGGCTGAACTCGAAATCTCATTACTTTATTGAGTTGTTAGTGTGAACTAAAATTTTGCTCGGGGCTCCTCCCCGAACCCCGTGCAGGGGGCACGCTATTAAATAATTGGTTTTGTAATTAGATAATTAACTAGAATTAGATAATGTTTTACAAAAACAAAATGGCTTAACTTCGGTGAGCTTATGATGTATCACTTCTGGCCAAAGATGATTTGATACATCTATTTATTGCTCAAGTATAATAAAAGCCATGTTGAGTATGCATTACAAACGTGAATGTCTTACTTTCTGGCCAAAGCTGATTTAATTCATTCATGTATAGCAATCTTAACAAGTGCATAACTAAAGTGATTGTCTTATTTCTGGCCAAAGCTGATTTGTCTTCGTTTAAGTAGAATTTTAACTAAGTCTATTATTTTGATGTTAGTAATAGACATATCATAACTTCTTCATATAATGATCCTCACATTAATGATCCTTCATTAATCTTATGATCATTTTGTCTGCCTTAATTTTTTTAAGTACCCATAACTTTACTCACTATAACTTTCTTCTATAAATCAATATCTCACCCACTCTAATTCTTAAACCTAAAATGTTTTGCTTTATTTAAAGTTTCTATAAGAATTAGCTCTTAAATTAAATACTTGATTATCTCTTAAGACACGATAATCCTACTGCTCTATTCTGATAAAGGTACTACATAAGAAAAGTAGAGCATGATGAATAGGACAAATCGAACATAATGTCTCTTATGATAATCAAGATCTCTCTAACATAAATGCTATCACTAAAAGGTTATTCCAGATTAAGTTTTTCCTAAGACTAATCTATTATCTGTGGAATAATTACAAGAATTCCTAAGATGCATGCCTTCATTTAAAATTCTAAACTATAAAGTTAAGTGGTATGTGTGAATACATTATAATGTACAATACCATGACCCATAAAGTTAAGGGCTAACGCATGGAAATAAGTACAATTTTTCAGTACATTACATATTAAGATTTTCACTTGTACAATATGATGCCTTATAAATCAAATATAACACTCAAAAGTACCAAAGGAAAATGAGTGTGTTGATAAGCAACATATGTACATAGAAATAAATGTTTAAAACTGGAAAATAAGATGTTGTTCACCTTACAACCACTGAAACATCAAAAGAGGATTGTTCTAAGGTCCACAGTCAAAATACATGTACAAAATCCCAACTCTAAGGTTCTTCAAGGGAAAATCTCACTGCATAATTATGCCATTAGACTAGGTATAAGCAACGAGACTATCCATTATTCAAAAGAACAGTTGGATAAGTTAATTAGGTAGTCACTTACTAATGATATTTAAGTCTGCTAATTTTAATATTCCAAATAACACATGATTAGTTCTAAATTTTCCTTACCAGAACTCGACAAATAACTAACATGAGAGTTAGTGACAAAATTAAATGTTAAGGCTATAAGAACCATGATAAGCAGTCTTCTAACAACATTTTTCGATACCTTATATATATTATGAAGATTAGTCAGAATATAGTATCATAATTAAGCAATGTTATGAAGGTTGTGAGGTTTGCACAGTCAACATAAAGTCACACTTACCTTAAACTCTCATCTTATTTATTCTAAATATCTGGATTGAAACATTACTAAGATAAAACTAAGTGATACCTTACACTTTCACAACTTTTCTCATCATGGAAATGAGAATTTGAAAAAAGGAAAATGAGACTTATAAATTTCATCCATTATAACCGAAATTCATGAGAAATCATGACATGGTTAACGAGGATGATTCGTTTATCTAATCTCATTCTAAGTAATTTTAAATCATGACGTTAAAGCCCTAAATATGACTTTGCTTAAGGAATAAGTATGGGTCCATCATAAGTCATTCATTGACATTCGTGGAACTTATTCCAAATGGAATATTCAGACATAATTCATTTATCATTTAATGACTATCAACTTGTATCTAAATTTTGTCGCATATGACCGACGGTCTTAGAAGAGATTTATTCATATATATATATATATATATATATACATTTAATAAGATTTCTATTAGATATGTCCTTGAGTTTTCTTATGACATCTGGACATTAAGGGAATCAAATAAAGTCTAACGTATAGGTTCCCACGTCACGTACCTCATTGAAACTTCACTTGTAGCATTTCTAGAGATATCAAAGATTAGTGGGAGCATTAAGTGTCTTAATAATAACTTGCAATAGTTGCAAGAGGTGGGAGTGAAAATTTCACATTACCTCAATTTACATCTCTTATACAAGTCACTGCTCCATCTTGACACTGTTCTATCAAAACTTATCTCCTTAAAATATAATGCTACACTTACAAAAGTTTCATTGTTGCTTAATTATGGGCACACTTAGATTTCTAACCTAAATTAAAATAATTCTCAACAAGAGAAACTACAATGACTAACGTCATTAATTTGTTTTTTTTTCTATTAGAATTTGTTGGTCGTTAAATATTTACCCTAAGCATTCTGAGTTCCTAAAGATTTCTAAGGTCAGTGGAAGCAGTCAAAGTCCTTATCATGACTTGCAAGGAATACAAGAGGCGGGGGGGAAGAGTGTCATTAAATTTCAATCCGAATTTAACTCTGATTACACCTCTTGTACACCATACTGCACCAACTCTTACAAACTTAGAATCCTAAAAATGATAGCAACCTAACCAAGAGCTAATCCATAAAACTGAAACTTTTAAAACCCAATAATTAACTCAGGAGGTTATCTAGGTTTAAAAACCTACTAACTTTGATGATTACATAACCTCCCTAACTGAAGTTGAAATGGATTTTGGAAAAGTTTACTGATCCTATCTCTTCTAATTAAGCCTTTAGCGTTAATTAATCTTCTAAATGGAATAAAACGGTTTTCTAGTAAAACTGATTTTATTTGTTCGTATAACGTTTGGGATTTGATTGAATTACCTAAGAGTGTTCATAACTAAACCAAATCCTGATATAAGCGTTAAGACACGAAAAGGCATGATTGATTGTCAAAGGTTATACTTAGGAAGAGATAAATTATCAAAGATTTCTTTGAGGATCATCATTGTTCTAGTAGCTTATAATAGTTTAAAGCTACATTAGATGAACATTAAAAAAAATTTCCCTAACAAAAAAGACGGAAATACCCCTGACTTGTTAACAAAAAAAATGGAAATACCCCTGACTTAACGGAGAAAAATGGATGGGGTTAACGAGCCAGATGAAAATAGCAAGATTTCAAACCTTTTGGATCCAGATGTGATAAAACTAACCTTTGGACGAAACTCGCACAACTTGCTAAACCTCAGGGACGAAAATGGCATTTTACTCAAAAATATAAAATAGACTTTGGGCGACTTTCAACCTGTTGACTCACAGGAGACAGACAATGAGACTGCGTTGACTTCAACAGCTGATGATCAAGAGTATGCTTATTTTATGCTTATACTTAATTATTACACCAAATTCGTCTTGGTTTTTTTTAATAATAAATAATTGTTGTTTTACATTTAGGCCTACAATAGTGGGAGCTGGTGAAATAGCAGAAGTTGCTTCGTTATGGTCAGGAATTCCAATTTAGCAGTTGCCAGTTGATGAAAGAATGCTATTGGTGGGACTTGATGAATGGTTTAAAGAATGAGTTTGCGGTCAAGATGAAGCTGTGGAGGCGAGTGTGTGCTGACACATACGCGTGAGAGATCACTGTATTGTGCCTAAAAACGCAAAGGGATGGAGTGTTCCAAGGTCTGCTTCCATTCTAACTAATGGCTTTAATTTTTTTTTTTTGAAAAAAAGTAGGCAGTTGATCATTTGAGTTGAGTTTATCTCGACTATAAGACGTTGTCTCGACCCATTAACTAATGAATGGGTTGATTCAGGTCATCTTTATTTTTCTTCTTAAACGGGTCAAAAGGGTGAACAAAATACAATAGCTTGAAAGTAACAAGTCAAATTGCTCAAACCGTTTGAAACCACCAAATATGTAGTTTCAATGCATAAAATCTCATAAATCATATTGTTCAAAATAATTGGATTATCATTATAAGTATTTAACTCTTTTTTCATTTTTTTTAAACTAATATGTGATCGTTGTGGATTTAATTTTTTTTTGGATATTGGATTTTAATAATCCTAAGTTTCACCTGTTGGCCGATAATAATCCCAACTTTAAAAATTCCCTCCAATAATCCCAACTTGTAAAAGGTTGGCCGCCCTTGATCCTTTTTCTAACATAGGTGCACTTAAATCAATTAAGGAGTCTCTAGGTGTAACTGAATCTATTGAGAAAATCAAATTCTTATATGTTTGAAAATGATCAATGATGGCCAAACTTTTACAAGTTGGGTTTATTGGAGGGAATTTTTAAAGTTGGGATTATTATCGGCCAACGGGTGAAACTTAGGATTATTAAAATCCAATATCCTTTTTTTGGAGTATCTAGGGCTTCTGGATGACCGTATATTCCATAATTAAGATTATAAACTTTTTGCTTTTTCGAAATATATTCTACTTTGCATATGCTTTTGCTCAGGTTTTAATGGAAATCCCATACGTGTTGCCGCAAACAGTGGTTTACAAGGTCATCATCTACTCCATGATCGGCTTTGAGTGGATCTTAATTTATTTACATGTTTTTTTTTCTAGGTGTGTTATTGCCCATGTGTAAATGTGTTATAAAGGCTGCTCTTTTAGCTTCAACAAGTTCTACATATGGCTCAGAAATTAGTCTAGAATTTTGGGTAATTAGTCAAAATGCATTTTGAGTCGAAGTGAGTGTTGGAAATTTAGATGGTGTGAATGGATATTAATTTAGTGAAATTATACTTTAGTAAAATTATAATCATTTACTAGACTCTTCATATGGGTGATACACTCTTAAGTGGAGTTTTATGTCAATTTATTAGTTTTTATTAGAGTTTATGTCTCTAATAAAATCTCTAATAAAGTGAGACTTTTAGTAGAATTTTTATGTCAATTTATTAGTTTTTATTAGAGTTTATTTCTCTAATAAAATCTCTAATAAAGTGAGACTTTTCTCTACTCCATATCTCTTGTATGCAAAGTAGGTTATGTGCCTAACTTGATGAAGCTAATTACAAGTAGAGATTTGAAAATGGAATTTTAGAAGGAAAATTAGAAGAGTTCTTGGAGATACTTGAAGACCCATGTGTTGGGTACTTAGAGAGATATGTTGTCTCTATTCGATTTCATCATCTTCATATCATTATTTTCCACAAGTTCTAACACTATAATTTTATCCGGTCTAACCTCGGGCGCGTGGCCATCTCCGGCAGTACATACTGCTTCGGCTGTTGTACCCTGGGAGACAGACGCGTCGTCTTTAGTAGAGGCGCGAAATCTATTTTAAGGGAAGCGTGTTGAACACGTGCCTCAACCAAAATCGTCAACGTTTTAGTGTGCTCTTTGTTGTAGTCAAGGAGTATTTTTCAAGACTCAAGATGATGAATACTCGAGTCTAGGATGCTATCAAATGCGCGTGAAGAACCCACCAGAGATGCGGCATGAATCAAGATTGGTATATAAAATTATATTTTATATTCTTTTTATTTAGTTATTGCAACCAGTATTTTACTATGATATTTCCTACGAAGAACGAGAGTCTCGTTATTATATATTTTGTAATTATATTTTATAAAAAAGTGAACCTAGTTCCTACAAACTTAAAACAGATTTCGTGAGATTGTTGCTACAATCTTAAAACCTTATTTATAAGGATTTTGGGTTCACAAAAGGATTTATAATAAAAAAAAATATTTTAAAGATTATGATCTTATAAATATTTTTTCTTTTGGGAAATATGTATGTAGTACAACTTGTTGTGTTTGGATTTCTTGAGATTGAGATACAATCTTAAATCCTATACCGTGATACAAAACGAATGGTTTTGTTCAACCTGTCACACCCCAACCGATGGCGGAAACATCGGGATGAGACGAAGTGCGTAGATTGCAAGAGACTTCATAACACTATTGGTGTCAATATTTAATTCAACCGATTTCATAACATAGATGAATTGTCAAATATTACAAAGAAACTCAAATAACAACATTGTTCAAAACATGATATAACAATATTGATACAACACTCTAAACCTAAACGTCTAAGTGAGTATCTAGGCATCTTTGCTATCTATTTTCATAGCATCATTAATCCTTAACCTGTAACATGTTTAAAATACAATTCAATGCAAAAGCAAAGGCGAGTATACAAGTTTAAGCATAAGTATAAGTATAAAAGTTTAAAAACGAATCCACATGGCAACTTTGTTTATACAAGATCTAACATGGCATGCAATATTTCTAGCCAATCCTCTATTTACGCAGGAAAGTTTAAGTAATTCAACATGACCCAAGTTTAAAGGGGCGGTGCGTTACTCCTATAGCGCTATACATGTCAAATGGAGGCTCGTGAAAGCTAATGGCTAAAACATATCACATAAGTATGGTCCACGTAAGCATCAAGTATAACAACATAGTATTCATGTATAAGGATTGTTTTCGTGCATTGCATAAAGAATAAGTGTAGTTTAATAGGTAAACATGTTACACCCCAAAAGTGGTAAACATAAAAAGGGGTTGCGAGTATACTCATGGTTTCTCAAAGTTGTTCCTTTGGTAATCCCGTGACGAGATTAAGGTTGGAAACTTCAAGCCTATAAGCGGTACAATTCTACTGTATACAAAACAGTCAACCGAATCTCCGTTTCTGATGTGGAAGATCAGACTAAGCTGCAACCACAGAGCATACTACGAACTTTGTTGGGTGTACTATTTTATTTAGAACTCTTCGAGTTCTCTTTCTTGCTTGGAAGATTTTATGAGAATTAGAGAGAGAGGAGAATGGTTAGAACACTTAGTGTTCTTTTAGAATTCTTAGAATTAGAGAGATTGGGAGAATATTGAGAAGATTTTGTGTGAAGAAAATGGTAGGAGAAGGTTGGTATTTATAGGTGAATGGTGATTGGTGGAGATAATTAAAATAAATAAATAGAAAAGATAAATAAAAAAATAAATGAAAAAGAAATTAATAATGGAGAATGGAGGTGGAAAAGGTGATTGAAAGAGGTGGAAAAGGTGATTGGAGAAGAAAAATGGGTATAATCCGTATGGCACTATTCACGGTCACTATTCATTTTTTTATTTTTTTGAATACTATGGATTAAAACATGTACCTTTTACAAAAGGGACCTAAGCTAGAAAAATTCTTAAAAATTATTAAAAATTCTTTTGTATAGTTTTACGCTAAAAATTATTAGAAAAATATCTTTGTATAGTTTTTCGGTTTCTTATAAAAATCTTGTGTTTATCCATTAATAATGTGATAAAAAAATGTATTACCGTTATGATTAACGCCTGGAAAAGTAAAATACAAATATGAAAATACGAGGCGTTACAGTCTCCCCTACTTTAGGAAATTTCGTCCCGAAATTTATTCAAGAGGAAGGCCTCGGAGAAAAAGCATTTTGGCTAAAAGATAGGTTCATAAATAGAATTCGTATAGGGAACAAGATTAATGATGGATAATGAAGGTACAAGAGTGAACGATTGATCTAACAAACGAATGCGAGTAATATGAATGATATGTGGATTTGGTATTATATGAACACGAGTATTGGGGATGTGGCTTCATCACGGATAGTCGGATGTTGTGCGCTTAGCAATGCGTTTGTGAATTGTTGAAGTCTGTATCGGGTCTAAATAGGTCTGTAAAACACCAAATTTCTCATGGCACGTTTTACGAAAGTTTGATAACATGGTGAAAACACTTATATATAGGAAGTACCAGCGGCGTATCCACCATGTTTCTGACCATGTAACGTCCGTTTCGTTATTCGGTGTCATGTTACGTTCCGTGTCTTACCCTACATAGTAGTACACTTTATGGTTCTCATGAGCCAATCACTATGATCCCGTGTGCACCCGCGATTATATTGACCTGTCGCATGATCCGCATAGCTTGTACTAGTTGTGTACGAATCAGGGTGTACATAAATTTGAAAAATAAAAACGTGTACGTATAAGAATGTAGTATGCAAGCAAGTCCATGATTAAGTATTTATGGGACCCACGTAAGCGAATACCTCGGATTCCGCCCGCGTATGGGTACGAATGTATGAATCACGAGTATGAATGAATGTATGAGCATAAGTATAAGTGCAAGTGTTAATACGCATGTGGGTGTAAGTATAAATATAAAACATATGGGTATGAGTGTAGGTACGAGTAATGAAAATTGCGTATATAGTATATGTTGAAGCATCGCGAATTTAGACATATAAAGCGTTTGAGAAATTTGAGTACATAAACGGATGAATGTGAGTATAAATTATAAATCGTATAGATGTGAGTATAAATATGAGTACGAATATAACAAAAATCGTATAAATGAATATAAGTGAAGACATAACATGTATAAGTATAAATGCAAGGAATAATGATTTTCTTGATAGTATAAATCGAAATACACTAGTTCAAACACGAAAAGATTAAGAAGTTTTGAGTATGAAAGGAAAAGAAAACAGGTGACACATGCGAGCTTGTTGTGAGATATCAATTAAAACGTGTAAAATGATATGCATATATAGTCGTTGGCGCAAAACGTGAAGTTAAAATAGATTGGATTATCATGAAATATAGACTTTAGCTTGTGAATGTAAAGGGAGCATAACACGTCTATTGGTTACGTGGAAAGTACTTTGTAAAGGAATGGAAATGCTACGACGGTTTTAAAAGAGTTTACGTAAGTTGAAAATTTGTCGGTTCTTATGAAGTTTCCTTGCCCACGTGTTTTGAATTTAATTGACGTATCGAGTGAGGTTTTGAAAAAGTTCTAGAGGGTAATAAGTTTGCATCGTTTTAAGTAACTTTGTGTTAGAAATTTTGAAACTTACAGCTTATTGTGAAAAAGTTGATCCTTAGAAAAAGGAATTTGGTACATGAACTTAGTGATTGTTGAAGAATGTTTCATTGGTTTTGAAAAGGAATTTTAGTAAATCATTGAATAATATTGATAATATTTTATAAGTGTGTGCGAAAAAGTTGATTTGATTCTTAATTGAGAATAACAATCTCTAGTTTAATGGTGTGAGAGGAGCGTGTTTCAATGTTTACGTTGATTGGTGAATTTGTGGGCAACGGATTTATTAAACCGACTAGGTTGACAAGTAGTATTTCATGAAATTTTGAAAATCGAGGAACACGCGTTTATGGTAACATTAAATTTTTTGTGTATGCGAGGGATGTGAAAATAGGTTATAGAATGAGAGGTACGTTTAAATAAATGAAGCATTTTGAAACACATGATAAATGATTTAGGTATAAACATGATAGTGTTTACATAATATAGCCTATTAAAAGAAAGCACGGTAACGATCACCTAGGTAAGGGAATCACCCCAAATCCGTTGGTGAGGTCGTTGTAAGATGAGAAAAGAAGCGGAGTTAATCGTCAAGGTAAGGAAATCACTCCTATCTCGATGATATGTCTCTGCTCGTTGTTTACAAAGCGTAAATAAAATTACGTGAAATCATGCATGCTAATAATGTATAATCGTATGAAAAGTAAGAGTATGATGTTGCGCAAAAATGAAATCTCGAAAAATTGTTCAAAATTGACAAAAGATCGAAAATAATAAAGCGTAAGCTCAAATAAACTTGGATGGTTCCAAAGGGAACATTGACTAACCAAAGTGGTCGAAAGGTCTTTTGAATTTGAGGAGCATGTTTGGCTTAATAGGTGAAATACTCTTGCCGACAAGTCGGTTAACGGTATTTACCCTTCCGGTTACTACATGTCCCAAATCAATCGAAATTTCGAGACTTGGCGGGATTTATTAAAAAAAATCAAGGAGTGGAACTAGTCGACAAGGTGCGGGTTTCACCCCTGACTTGGCGATTTAGTATCCTAAGTGTGGTTGGTACTCGTCGGGTCAAAAGTTAATTTCGACACTTTGACGAGGGTCCACTAGAATTTGAAATTTGAATTTCTCCATCAAGGTGAGGATTTCACTCCTAACTTGATGGTGAATTTCGTGTAAAAGAAAAGTAGATGGATTGAGAATTGTTCACCAAATTGTGGGTTTCACGCCTATTTTGGTGAAGTCGTCTCGTTTGTGTATTACGAGTGTTTGTGGAATTAGAATAGTCGAGTAAAATGTATGAGGAAAAGCATATGTTGAAAACAAACATGTCAAGAATGACACATAAAGAATGACGTATTAAAACAAATGTTAACACGTAATAAAACATGTATTTAACACATAAGAATAGCATGTCAAGTATGATACATAAGGATAAAAATGACATATACGTTCAAAAAGGCCCAACGAGAATGTATAAGAAACACATAAAGTGGCATGCATGTAGTTTCAAATATAACATAAGAATAAGGCTCTAGAACTATAGACTAGGTAAAAAGCATGGCAATTCTACCTAATTCCCAATAGTTATGGCTCTGATACCAATCTGTCACACCCCAACCGATGGCGGAAACATCGGGATGAGACGAAGTGCGTAGATTGCAAGAGACTTCATAACACTATTGGTGACAATATTTAATTCAACCGATTTCATAACATAGATGAATTGTCAAATATTACAAAGAAACTCAAATAACAACATTGTTCAAAACATGATATAACAATATTGATACAACACTCTAAACCTAAACGTCTAAGTGAGTATCTAGGCATCTTTGCTATCCATTTTCATAGCACCATTAATCCTTAACCTGTAACATGTTTAAAATACAATTCAATGCAAAAGCAAAGGCGAGTATACAAGTTTAAGCATAAGTATAAGTATAAAAGTTTAAAAACGAATCCACATGGCAACTTTGTTTATACAAGATCTAACATGGCATGCAATATTTCTAGCCAATCCTCTGTTTACGCAAGAAAGTTTAAGTAATTCAACATGACCCAAGTTTAAAAGGGGCGGTGCGTTACTCCTATAGCGCTATACATGTCAAATGGAGGCTCGTGAAAGCTAATGGCTAAAACATATCACATAAGTATGGTCCACGTAAGCATCAAGTATAACAACATAGTATTCATGTATAAGGATTGTTTTCGTGCATTGCATAAAGAATAAGTGTAGTTTAATAGGTAAACATGTTACACCCCAAAAGTGGTAAACATAAAAAGGGGTTGCGAGTATACTCACGGTTTCTCAAAGTTGTTCCTTTGGTAATCCCCTGACGAGTTGAAGGTTGGAAACTTCAAGCCTATAAGCGGTACAATTCTACCGTATACAAAACAGTCAACCGAATCCCCGTTTCTGATGTGAAAGATCAAACTAAGCTGCAACCACAGAGCATACTACGAACTTTGTTGGGTGTACTGTTTTATTTAGAACTCTTCGAGTTCTCTTTCTTGCTTGGAAGATTTTATGAGAATTAGAGAGAGAGGAGAATGGTTAGAACACATAGTGTTCTTTTAGAATTCTTAGAATTAGAGAGATTGAGAGAAGATTGAGAAGATTTGGTGTGAAGAAAATGGTAGGAGAAGGTTGGTATTTATAGGTGAATGAGGTGAATGGTAATTGGTGGAGATAATTAAAATAAATAAAAAGAAAAGATAAATGAAAAAATAAATGAAAAAAAATTAATAATGGAGAATGGAGGTGGAAAAGGTGATTGAAAGAGGTGGAAAAGGTGATTGGAGAAGAAAAATTGGTATAATCCGTATGGCACTATTCACGGTCACTATTCATCTTTTTTTTTTTTTTGAATACTATGGATTAAAACATGTAATTTTTACAAAAGGGACCTAAGCTAGAAAAATTCTTAAAAATTATTAAAAATTCTTTTGTATAGTTTTACGCTAAAAATTATTAAAAAATATCTTTGTATAGTTTTTCGGTTTCTTATAAAAATCTTGTGTTTATCCATTAACAATGTGATAAAAAAATGTATTACCGTTATGATTAACGCCTCGAAAAGTAAAATACAAATATGAAAATACGAGGCGTTACACAACCGTTTGGTTTTTTAAACGATTTTGGGAATCGTGAATTTTTCTAACTTTTGTGTTAGATCGGGTTTATTAGAGTAAACCATACGTTTTTTTGTAAACGTTAAATTCTCTAACATGTGTGTTAGACCGGAATTATTGGTGTAAACCATACGTTTTTTGTAAACGTTAAACTCTCCTAAGTAGAGTTTTTTTATGTCTTTAAATAAGAGTTTTATGTTACTTGATTAGAGTTTTATGTCTCTAATTAAGTCTCTATTTAAAGTAGACTCTTCATCCACCCATGGATTGATATGAACAAATAAGTCTTATAATGATTTTTGTAATCATTTGTCTTCTAACATGTGTGTTAGAAACGTTCATGAAAAGCGTTAGTTTGGAAGAAATTTTTTTTAATTGTTTAGTTTCTAACGTGTGTATTAGAAATGACTTATTTATTTGAACCATATATGTGTTTTAGCAAGTCGAATTGACATTTTGTGGAAATGTTAATATTTCTAACGTGCGTGTTAGAATTTCTTTCATTTTAACATGATTGTTAAAAATGGTTAAAATACAAATGCTTTGAAATGTTTTATGTAAACATTTTATATAAGTAATTTGTTGTAGCATTGATTTTAATGCTTTGTATGATTTAGAAATAAAATGTCATACATTGAAGTTGATGTTTGATTGGCTTCAAGAATTAAATCACCATAAAGTAATGGTGTAGTTGTGTGGGATTTATCACCAACTTTAACTTGGGATTTCTAAACCCATTTGAATGAAATTTTAATTACTAATTAAACTCTTTATATGGTGAAACTCTTGAGTAGAGTTTTAATGATGACATTTGATAAGTTTTATTAGAGTTTAAGTGTCACACCTTGACTTTTACGGAAGCGTATGATGTGTGACTGGTTTAATATCATTGCATTCAATCATAATAAACAACTACATGATCAAAACGATGTTCATCCATTCATAAAAATTGAGTATTACAAACACTGGTTATTTAAGTTTTAAAACACAACCTTCGACTATGTTACAAACCAACAAAAGTGGATGACATCTAAACTTGAAGTCTACTTCTGGTTACAATACCCGCGCCCAAGATCCAACCTGTCACCTGAAATACATGTAATTTTGGAAAACATCAACAAAAGTTGAGCGAGTTCATGCGTTTTGTGTGAGTACTTGTAATCTTGTAAACCTTTGAGAGACTCCTTTGAAAACAGGTATGAAAAGCGTGTATACCAAATAAATGTTTTGTAAGGACATTAAGGCATGTGAGGACATAGGGAGCACTTGAAATGAGTAGGCTTATACCCTTGTCGATTTTCCCTCGACTATGTCGATTTCCCTCGACTATGTCGAATTTCCCTTCGACTATGTCAATTTACCTTGACTATGTCAATTTCCCTTGACTATGTCGATTTCCCTCGACTGGGACACCGAAGCACTCAAGTGATCACATGAGGACCATGAGTGGGGCTCGGCCGTACCCATTAGATCTAACCCTCGTCCCTAATTATGTATTAATGGCATTTCAATATTAAGTCTATGCTCACATGATCTAGTATTTCATTGGCATTTCATACCGTTTAAGTATTCGTAACATGTATTCCACCCCGAGAGTTATAAAACCAAAAACAGTTAAGAGAAAAGGGGGAGCATGAACTCACCGTTTTGCGTCTTCGGTACTTGTAACTCAAATCTCCTTAGCAAACACGACTCCCTACAATGTACTAGGTTCTATTAGACGAACGGGTCGTGCCTTGACTTATTATTTACGTTTTTGAGTTACGTTTCTTTTATGTCTCCAGTATTATTCCAAGTTATAATTCCTTGTTAAAATAATAAATATTTTAACTTTAAATTATGTTTTATTTTGGAATAATTGTTAAACAATATTTTTGTATTAATCCTTCTCAAGTATTTATTTTCGTATTTCCTTCCCAATGATGGGGGTATCTTATAGATATATTTTCGTATTCTTGTATTTGTAGTTTCCAAAGTAATATATTTTCAAGTCTCACTTAGAAAAAATATATATATATAAACTTATTTCGTCCAAAAATAATATATTGTCAAGAAAATATATATTTTCCCAAAAATCATATATCTTTTAAATATTCTAAGAAAATATACTTTTACTTCCAAAAATAATATATTTTCTCTTTGTCGAAAATATGATATACCTTATAATAATAACAAAAATCACATTTTCATTTCTTGTGTCCAAAATAATATTTACCAAAAATATATTTATAACGGTATTTTCCGAAATATTTCGTAAGTTACGTTCTTGCGTTCGATTTCACAATATTAAGTAGTAACTTATATATTCATTCCCTGTGATTTTTGGTATTATTTTGGATTGTAAATTCTTTGTATTTTGTTAAGTTATATTACTTTAAATTCTAAAATAACATAACTATTACACCAAGTATACAAATAATCACACACAATGTGTTGTTAATGTAAATATATATTCTAAATACATATTTATCCACTTTTATTTATAAAAACCAACCTCCAATACTTGTATTTTTGTAACAAAATCTATGGCAAAGTTTACATTGAAAACCATAGTTTAAAACACACTTGTAAGTATTGTTTAGAAAGTAATTTTCTAAGTGTTTGTATTTTTAGAAAATCAAGCTACACTTACCAAGTGCTAAAACAAAGCTACCTAATAGTGATCATGAACTTGAGTTTTCATAAAAACTGGTAGTAACTTGGTAGTATGTTTAGTAGACTTAGTTACCCTTTAAAGTGTGTTTATTTCTTTAAAAAACTCATTCTTAAAGGATTTAGGTGTTTACAACTTACTAGATGATTTTTCCAAAAATCATTCTCTTGAATTTTTCTTGTAAACAAAGTGTTCTTATACTTGTTTCAACACTAGAAACATGATTGGTTTTCTTTAAAACAATGTTTATACAAATCTTGTTATTTAATTTGGTTCCTTTGGATAACTATTTTAGAAATCATCCACTCACAAGACTTTTATCTTGTTTAAATTATCATCTTATGAAAACAACTTTTATCATTCAAGTTCATGTAACATAAAGCATGATGATCTTGGTCTTTCACAAGATCGCCACTTTAACTTACTAGATCACGTGTTTAATCACAATCTAGTAGGTTACTTATGATGTCTAGCATCACTAACACTAATAATCAATCAACAAGAAGCAAACAATCATAAATCAACAAGATTTCATATGTTTATAAGCTTATGTTAGAGATTTATGATTATGTCTTTTAATGTTCATCATGTTTAACCAACTATATATGAAAGATCAAGAGATCATAAGAGCCTTACTACTAGCACAAGGCTAGGGAAGAACACTTGATGTTGATGATGACAAAAGTGTTGGATAAAAGCAATCGGGTGAGGTCCTTCAAGATACAAGAGCATCGAGCTTCCTTAATCACCTCCTTGCATCATGTAATGAACTTGGAATGGATGGGAGTGAGTTGAATGATTATGATGGTGGGGTGGTTGTTCTCGGCCGAATGGGAGGAAGAGAGGAGGGAAATAAAGTGTGGTGTGAAGTTGAATGAACTCTAGAGCTCCTTATATCCATCATATAGTTTTACCCATAGGTTATTGTGTTTCAAGAGTACAAGACACAATCTTCATGCAATCTTAGGAAGATTTAAGGATATTTAGAGAAATCTTGCAAGATCCTGGAGGTGGGGTCACATGACCGTCCACTTATATATGGGGGGGGGGTCTAAGTGTAAATTCCAATCATCTAGTTAAATTAAAGATCCAAACCCAAGTATTAGTTATAAGTGTTAGTTACTTGATATTTTTAGTGGGTGTTAGGGTGTTCGGGGATCATAACTAGCTTAGAAATAATAAAACAATGCCTCTAGTATAATTTTGGTGTTCCGGGTAATGTCCGGTTGTTCGGTTAGATACCGGTTCATTAAAGTGTCAAACTATTCCGTTTAGTGATCTTTAAGTATCCTTTTGTGACGCTTTTAATTCCTGACACTTAGGAAAGCATTCAGAACCATTTTTCCATATTTTTGCATGTTACTAGCTTATTAAATTGCTGAAATATGCAGAATTCTGCACTTTGGGTGAGTTTTAGGCACTTCCCGGCACTTAAACTATCACTTAGGAATGCAGTTTTGTGGTCCTTACTTCCCTACACCCTACACTAGTGTAGAACTTGGTTTTCTGGCTCATACTGGGTCTCAAAACACTGTCTGTCTATGTACTGAACTTCGTCAGCATTTTAGTTTGTCTGATAATGGTGCCAATTCTGTTCTATGCATTATTAGAACTATATCGTGTTGCATGTAGCAACGATAAAAGTCTTGCAACATGAAATGCCATTGTATGTATATAACAGTAATCAGAAATTCATTTATCTTGTAACTAGATCATGCACAGTTATTAAAGCACAGATTACTGTTCAATTAGTGAACTATATCGTGTTGCGTGTTGCATGTTGACGTGAATCTTGTTTGTGGGAATAACGGCTGTCCCTTGAGTCAGACTCCTCTAAAGACTAGACACATGGATTGTGTCGCGATCACCACGGATCTTTTCTGGTAGTTTCAGCTTGTGAGCAAAGGTTTCGATCCCTACCAGGATCTCAAAAGGTCTAATATACCGGGGATCCAACCTTTCACCTTTTCCAATCACGCCTTCTCAAGGCGAGGCTCCCATTAAAGCCATACTTTTTATCTCAAATTTCTACGATTTCCGCCGCTCGTCGGCGCAATCTTTCTATATTCCTCGGGCTGTCTTGATATGATCACATATCCGAATGATCTTGCCTCTAATTTTTCCTGAACCAACTCGGGCCAGTAGATTGTTTATCTCCGGTCTCTATTCAACACAACGGGGATCGACTTATTATGTTCCATCTAAAGCTTCACACGAAGCGGTTTAAACAGCGGTGTGATAAATAATGTTGTAGGAAAACTCCACTAAAGGAAAGTGAGTGTTCCAACATTTCAATCAAAGTTTATCATACAAGCACGTAACATGTCCATACAGTCTGCATCGTTCAGTAGCTCAGTTCATCTTTGTTAATATTTAAGTTCTTACGATCAACGGTGTGCTGCAACCCTTGTGATCAGTAAAGGTCGTGCAGCGTCTTCTAACAGGTAATGACGTCAAATTTGCGGCGCGCAATTACTGTATCTAGATCAAGGTTTCTTCTTATGATCCCTTAATCAACGTGACGCGTATGCAATGTCGTGGTCTCGTCACATCGATGCGCAATCGAGACTTTGCTGAGAAGCGTCACATAATTGCAACTCTAACTCCTTAGCTTTTGATTGCAGGGTTGGTGTAAATCTCATTCTTATCCACCATGTATCCTAAAGTTCTTACTTCGCGAATTCGAAATCCGCCCTTCGACATCTTAGCACATAACTGTTCTTTCTCTAAGAGTCGCAAGGTAAATTGCGGATGTTGCTCACGACCTTCCTTGGTCGTTAAGAATGTAGTTAATAAATATAATCATGATCTATCCAGGTATGGCTTACACATTCGATTCATGAGGTCCATGAATACTGTCGATGCATGTGTTAAGCCAAATGGTACGACAAGGAACTCGTAACGCTCGAAGCGAGTCCTAGAGGCCGTTTTAGGGGTATTTCCTTCTTGTATTCACAGCTGAGGACATCTTGTCCTCAAGTCGATCTTTGAGTGGTATCTATAACCTGACGATTGGTTTGTTCAAGTCATCAATCCTTGGCAAAGGATACCAATCCTTGATATTCAATTCTCTGGAATTTATGCAAAGTGGAAACTGTCAACTTTCTTCCTGTGTCCTTAACTAAGGGTCTCATGTCCTTAATTGCCTCTGTCTAGCAGCTCTTGCAGTTATATTGGAGGCTCATGCTTCGCCGACGAAGCTAATCGGTAAGGCGTCATCTGCCACTAGTGTCGCTCCTGGCACGAGGTTCATCCTAAACTCCTCTTGTCGTTGAGGGGGGGGGGGGGGTATTCCTGGCAAATCATCAGAAAAGGCTTCTAGAACTTCTTCCATCACGGGGATGTTCTCAGGCTCTGGCTCCATGGTCTCCTTATTGGCAATATGAGCTAGGAAGGCTATGCAGTCTACTCAGAGGCGCTTCTGTGTCTCTTCGACCAATGAGAGATGTCGCTGTTCCATGGTCTTATGGGGCCTAGTTCCCTTGCACCTAATGCAAGAAGGTTGTGTTCTATAAGTGTTTCATCATTCGCAAGAGGGGTGCGACTGATTTTCCTTATATCGAACGACTTCAGCTCTATACTTGGATATCCAATCCATGCTGACTACTACAACATGACTTCCCAAGTCATTGGTAATGGAAGGCTTCGGCCTTCTGAGTTCCCAAAATATACTCCTTAATCGCTTCGTTTGCTTAAACTAGCCTTCTATATGCCCATTTCTAAAGAATACGGGACGTCTATTCTACTCAAAACTAGGTCAAGCAGTTTCTTAAGTTCTAAGCATGCAAGGTTAAAGTTGGTGCCAGTATTAATCAAAAATAGATGCATAAGGTTGGTTAATAGGGAACGTACCCGTAACCGCATCTGGATCCTGGCGTGCTTCATGAGCTCCGATCGTGAAGACCCTTCCTTGCTTGTTTCTTCCTAGGGCAATCTTTCCTAAAGTGCCCTGCTTCACCACATCTGTAGCAACCTGGTACTCTACCATTATCTCTTCCATCTGGATCCTTCGCCCAACAGGCGTCCTTGCTGTGCCCTTCTTTTCCACACTTCCCGCACTTAGGCGTCAGACATTGACCTTCATGGTAAAAATTGCATTCCTCACATCTCGGCTTATTCCCCAAGTATATCTTACCACCGGGCGGCTCCATAAGCTTTCCTGCCATGCAGCGGGTTCACTTCCTTTCTTTTGTTTGCTTTAGGGCTTCCATAGCTGACTTGGGTGCCCATCTTTAGGTTTGAAGACTTCCTCTTCTTGTTTCCTGATGACTCCACATGAGTCTCTTTCTTGTTGTCCTCAGATTCCGAAAATTTTCCCATGCGTAGAGCTTCTTCAGTAAGAGTGACGCTCAAATCGATAGCCTATGCGATGGTTGAGGGCTTTCAGGTAGTAACCATACTCCTAATTTGAGGTACGAGTCCCCAAATGAATCGCTCAATCCTCTTGAATTCTGGCTTTACTAAGTAGGGGACGACCCTAGACAAGTCGTGAAATCGCTGGACGTACTCAGAAATCTTCGGCCCGTCCATTTTCAAATTCCAGAACTCCACCTCAAGCTTCTGGATTTCAGCCCTAGAACAGTATTTCTTCTCCATCATTTCCTTGAGCTCGTCCCAGCTCAGTGCATGAGCAGCTTCGTCACCGAGGGTCTGAACTTGAAGGTTCCACCAAGAGAGTGCGCCGTCCAAAAACAACCCTGAGATATAGGTAACACTCTGCTGGGGTGAACAGTTACTCATTCTTAGAACGGAGTCAGTCTTTTCTGTCCAACGAACAAACGCAACGGCACCTCCTTTGCCATCAAAGTTCAATGGCTTGCAGCCCAGGAATTGTTTATAGGTGCAGCCAGTTGAAGGGTTATTTCCGGAAGTGCCACCGCTGTGTTCGGAGCGGAGGGCTTCATGTCGTGCAATTGCCTGTGAGATGCGTTCTTGAAGCTCGACTTCTATCCTTGGTAACGTACTGGTGTTTATGTCACGTCTGGGCGGCATTCTCTTCTGTCAAAAGGTATGAGGTAAGTTAGACAACATTCCATAATTGTCTATGAGGTACATTGTACCTTAAGCAATCATGTAATCACCCAATATCACATGCTTATATAATCAACAATGTATGAGCGAGGAAACAATTACTGAGCCTTCACATAGGCTTGGCAACTCGGCTTATTGTTTGTAACTAAATGAACCCGAGGTTACATCACCTTGGTCACAAGTTTCATTTATTTCCTGCTACATTGGTTTTCTTAGGTCTTTAGCTTCACTGATGTGTATATTTTCCCAGAGATGGGGTTGTTCATGTAGGGGTGATAGAGAGTATAACGTCACTGAATCTTTCCGAATGTTATCCATCTTCACTTGCTTAAATATCGGTTCTCAAACGTCTCGTACACGGGTAGAAGTGTCAGACACGAAGTAGGTAAAGACAGGTTTCCTACTTTGTTAAGTGCTAAAGCAATGGTCTAAGTGTTGTTCTATCAGATAAAGGTGTGAACACCTAGAGTTTATTTTTTTGTAGTGATCATTAGCTTGGCCCGCAGAGTCCACCAGGATTTCCATGCACTACAAGTCGTTATTACGTGGGCCCCGTAATAATAAATTGTCTTGCACAGTTACCCTAAATTTTCCCTCGTCCAAGCAGATGATCAACCAAGGAGGGGACACTACTGTCCTTATACTTTTGACATTGTGGTGGTCCACGCGCTAACACTCGTTATCGTTACGCGTGAATAGGCACGATGATTAAATGAAATAGGAATAAGGAGAATTCCTAGTAGTTGGAGGGGCACCTTTAAGATGAATACTTCATCTTCCTTGTCTGGTCAGGTGTGTCGTCAATCTCGCTTCACCAAAGCCGCAGGGATCTCGTCCCGTTGATTAAGAAGTTGTTCAAGGTTGTCGCCTCTGCCTCGCTGTCACTACCGTAGTCGGGCACCTTCACGATCGAGAGGGAAGAGCAGCCATCTCCTACGGAAGCAAGCTCAGAATCTTGTTTGGTAATCACTCCAGCCATGAGCTTTCCAATGAACGCGAGGCCGATAGCGTCATCGTGGGAGTAAGATAATAATAGAGTTCGGAGTCGAAGGTATCTTATTCACGTCAACAATTATTCCGTACACTTATTCGTATGTATATATCAGTAAACAAATATGTTACTTAGCATAAACAGGCAATTCGATGCATCATATCACATATAACTCTCGTTTATCTTTGGGGGGTCATTTTGTCTTTGGCAAGTCTAACTCATGTAGACTATGCCTTAGTTGGCACCTTATTTTGGGGGTATTCCCTACTAATTTCCTTGCCTTGTCTCTTCTTTGAAAAATGTTTGACTCATGGATCTTGACGCTTACGTGAATGCAATGAAAACCTCTTTGTAAAAAAATGTTTTTGTGAGAGAATTCTAGTGATTGTAGTCTAGACTCGAGAAGGAATCCTAGTTCACTACAATCGAAGCTCTGATGCCAAACTGTCACACCCTGACTTTTGCGAAAGCGTATGATGTGTGACTGGTTTAATATCATTGCATTCAATCATAATAAACAACTACATGATCAAAACAATGTTCATCCATTCATAAAAATTGAGTATTACAAACACTGGTTATTTAAGTTTTAAAACACAACCTTCGACTAGGTTACAAACCAACAAAAGTGGATGACATCTAAACTTGAAGTCTACTTCTGGTTACAACACCCGCCCAAGATCCAACCTGTCACCTGAAATACATGTAATTTTGGAAAACATCAACAAAAGTTGAGCGAGTTCATGCATTTTGTATGAGTACTTGTAATCTTGTAAACCTTTGAGAGACTCCTTTGAAAACAGGTATGAAAAGCGTGTATACCAAATAAATGTTTTGTAAGGATATTAAGGCATGTGAGGACATAGGGAGCACTCGAAATGAGTAGGCTTATACCCTTGTCGATTTTCCCTCGACTATGTCGATTTCCATGAGTGGGGCTCGGCCGTACCCGTTAGATCTAACCCTCGTCCCTAATTAAGTATTAATGGCATTTCAATATTAAGTCTATGCTCACATGATCTAGTATTTCATAGGCATTTCATACCGTTTAATTATTCGTAACATGTATTCCACCCCCGAGAGTTATAAAACCAAAAACAGTTAAGAGAAAAGGGGAGCATTAACTCACCGTTTTGCGTCTTCGGTACTTGTAACTCAAATATCCTTAGCAAACACGACTCCCTACAATGTACTAGGGTCTATTAGATGAACGGGTCGTGCCTTGACTTAGTATTTACGTTTTTGAGTTACGTTTCTTTTATGTCTCCAGTATTATTCCAAGTTATAATTCCTTGTTAAAATAATAAATATTTTAACTTTAACTTATGTTTTATTTTAGAATAATTGTTAAACAATATTTTTGTATTAATCCTTCTCAAGTATTTATTTTCGTATTTCCTTCCCAAGGATGGGGGTATCTCATACATATATTTTCGTATTCTTGTATTTGTAGTTTCAGAAGTAATATATTTTCAAGTCTCACTTAGAAAAAATATATATACAAACTTATTTCGTCCAAAAATAATATATTGTCAAGAAAATATATATTTTCCCAAAAATCATTTATCTTCTAAATATTCTAAGAAAATATACTTTTACTTCCAAAAATAATATGTTTTCTCCTTGTCGAAAATATGATATACCTTGTAATAATAACGAAAATCATATTTTCATTTCTTGTGTCCAAAATAATATTTACCAAAAATATATTTATAACGGTATTTTCCGGAATATTTCGTAAGTTACGTTCTTGCGTTCGATTTCACAATATTAAGTATGTAACTTATATATTCATTCCCTGTGATTTTTGGTATTATTTTGAATTGTAAATTCTTGGTATTTTGTTAAGTTATATTACTTTAAATCCTAAAATAACATAACTATTACACCAAGTATACAAATAACCACACACAATGTGTTATTAATGTAAATATATATTCTAAATACATATTTATCCACTTTTATTTATAAAAACCAACCTCCAATACTTGTATTTTTGTAACAAAATCTATGGCAAAGTTTACATTGAAAACCATAGTTTAAAACACACTTGTAAGTATTGTTTAGAAAATATTTTTCTATAAGTGTTTGTATTTTTAGAAAATTTTGCCATAGTTTCCTCTATAATGGAGGTGTCCATGCTATTAAAGCATAACATTTTCTTTTCAAAAATCATTTCAACAATCAACAAATCAAGCTACACTTACCAAGTGCTAAAACAAAGCTACCTAATAGTGATCATGAACTTGAGTTTTCATAAAAACTGGTAGTAACTTGGTAGTATGTTTAGTAGACTTAGTTACCCTTTAAAGTGTGTTTATTTCTTTAAAAAACTCATTCTTAAAAGATTTAGGTGTTTACAACTTACTAGATGATTTTTCCAAAAATCATTCTCTTGAATTTTTCTTGTAAACAAAGTGTTCTTATACTTGTTTCAACACTAGAAACATGATTGGTTTTCTTTAAAACAATGTTTATACAAATCTTGTTATTTAACTTGGTTCCTTTGGATAACTATTTTAGAAATCATCCACTCACAAGACTTTTAACTTGTTTAAATCATCATCTTATGAAAACAACTTTTATCATTCAAGTTCATGTAACATAAAGCATGATGATCTTGGTCTTTCACAAGATCACCACTTTAACTTACTAGATCACGTGTTTAATCACAATCTAGTAGGTTACTTATGATGTCTAGCATCACTAACACTAATAATCAATCAACAAGAAGCAAACAATCATAAATCAACAAGATTTCATATGTTTATAAGCTTATGTTAGAGATTTATGATTATGTCTTTTAATGTTCATCATGTTTAACCAACTATATATGAAAGATCAAGAGATCATAAGAGCCTTACTACTAGCACAAGGCTAGGGAAGAACACTTGATGTTGATGATGACAAAAGTGTTGGATAAAAGCAATCGGGTGAGGTCCTTCAAGATACAAGAGCATCGAGCTTCCTTAATCACCTCCTTGCATCATGTAATGAACTTGGAATGGATGGGAGTGAGTTGAATGATGATGATGGTGGGGTGGTTGTTCTCGGCCGAATGGGAGGAAGAGAGGAGGGAAATAAAGTGTGGTGTGAAGTTGAATGAACTCTAGAGCTCCTTATATCCATCATATAGTTTTACCCATAGGTTATTGTGTTTCAAGAGTACAAGACACAATCTTCATGCAATCTTAGGAAGATTTAAGGATATTTAGAGAAATCTTGCAAGATCCTGGAGGTGGGGTCACATGACCGTCCACTTATATATGGGGGGGGGGTCTAAGTGTAAATTCCAATCATCTAGTTAAATTAAAGATCCAAACCCAAGTATTAGTTATAAGTGTTAGTTACTTGATATTTTTAGTGGGTGTTAGGGTGTTCGGGGATCATAACTAGCTTAGAAATAATAAAACAATGCCTCTAGTATAATTTTGGTGTTCCGGGTAATGTCCGGTTGTTCGGTTAGATACCGGTTCATTAAAGTGTCAAACTATTCCGTTTAGTGATCTTTAAGTATCCTTTTGTGACGCTTTTAATTCCTGACACTTAGGAAAGCATTCAGAACCATTTTTCCATATTTTTGCATGTTACTAGCTTATTAAATTGCTGAAATATGCAGAATTCTGCACTTTGGGTGAGTTTTAGGCACTTCCCGGCACTTAAACTATCACTTAGGAATGCAGTTTTGTGGTCCTTACTTCCCTACACCCTACACTAGTGTAGAACTTGGTTTTCTGGCTCATACTGGGTCTCAAAACACTGTCTGTCTATGTACTGAACTTCGTCAGCATTTTAGTTTGTCTGATAATGGTGCCAATTCTGTTCTGTGCATTATTAGAACTATATCGTGTTGCATGTAGCAACGATAAAAGTCTTGCAACATGAAATGCCATTGTATGTATATAACAGTAATCAGAAATTCATTTATCTTGTAACTAGATCATGCACAGTTATTAAAGCACAGATTACTGTTCAATTAGTGTACGAAATGTATGGAAAAGTGACAATTGTCACATTAAGTCTATAATTATTGAGACTCTTAACTCTTCATATGGTAAAACTCTTGAGTAGAGTTTTAATGATGACATTTAATAAATTTTATTAGTGTTTAAGTCTATAATTATTGAGACTCTTAACTCTTCATATGGTGAAACTCTTGAGTAGAGTTTTAATGATGACATTTGATGAGTTTTATTAGAGTTTAAGTCTATAATTATTGAGACTCTTAACTCTTCATGTGGTGAAACTCTTGAGTAGAGTTTTAATGATGACATTTGGTGCTTTAATTTGGTCATGTTTTATATATATAAAATGACTTAAAGTTTTCTAACATGTGTGTTAGAAAATGTGTATCACGAATACGAGGTTAGAGATTGTTCATAATGAACATAAATGTTTTATGTAAACATTTAATTGCCTATGTGTGCATTAAAAATAATGAGAAACGGTTTATTTTATAAACTATATCTTTGGAAAACGTTTTATGTAAACGTTCGATTCTATAATGTGCTTGTTATAACATTTTTTTTTCCAACGTGCGTGTTAAAAAAATGTTATTTGGTGAAAAACAACTTGGTGTTGTTGTGAACAAATTTAATTGTTCAAGTTTACTACTTAAATGTAGTATTTGTAACAACTTGGTGTTGTTTTGAGCATAATTGTCTAAGTTTAAAGTTTCAAGATGAAATGGGGAACTTGTACTTACAAGTGCATGGAGTCTTATTGAGGGAGTACCTCAAGACATGCCATGGGACGATATTGTTGAGAAGATTTCGGTCAGATTATAAAGTGTTGAAGATAAAAACACTTTGCTATTTGATGTCTACATATTGTCTATGCTTTCATTTAAATTTCAAAAGTGATTGGAACTTATGATTTAGTTTCCAATGTATTTTATTGTTTTGTGTTCAATATCTTCGGATAACACATGCAATTTTTTACAAAGAAATAAATCACTAATGGTTGTGACGTAGAAATTATTTTTGTGGAAAATAATTATAACGTCGGTTATACATTGTTTAAAAGAATATGGTTTTAAACGGATAGTATATGAAAATACTTGGACATAAACAACTTGAAAGTTGTTACATTGACTAAAAGTCAAAGTCAAAGTCAAAGACGAAACATCAAATGTATAACCACATCATGAATGAGTAATGAAAGAACGTAGTGAGTGTATTGAGATGAAATACACTAACGACATTCATGTCGACATATTTCATTAGAAGTCATTGGAAATTCACAAGTGTGAATTCTAACATATGAAAGTAAAAGTACTATATGTTATTGTATACCTTTAATAAATCTTGCGAGATTTATAAGTAGATGCGTCTACCACTTGATTATTGTTAGATCTATATGGAGATTTTACCTTCATTTGGGAGAGCTTCCTAAATATACATATCTCCTAATGAATAACAATAGATGTGTGCAAATCACTTATGGCAAAATTATGAATGCCATGTTGTTGAGTGTCAATCTAGTTGACTCTATCTCACACATAATAGTGATTGTAGACGAGAAACATTCATCTTTTTGGTGATGAATGTGTTCACCAAGTGACTTGGATTAAGGCTTATGTTTAAGTACTTATGAGTCAATGGTAGATTGTTGGAGATCAAAGGTAAACAAGTTAAGTTCCTTAAATGAATGATGAAAAACCCTGTTAATTGTTGACAAGCGATGTCCTTTACTAGGTATTTTGTTGCAAGTTTAGTCCTTTACCTTGGTATTTTGTTGCAAGTTTAGTCCTTTACACCCAACAATTAACAGGGTTTTTTAACTGGGTTGGGTGTAAAGGACTAAACTTGCAACAAAATACATAGTAAAGGACACCGCCTGTCAACATTTGTTAAAAAAGACACCGCCTGAAAAGTGGTATAAAGATAAAGGACAAAACTTGTAATTTTTCCTAAAAGAAAATGTCTTAATAAAAACTTTGGAGAAACATTAAAATAAATTAGAAGGTTAAGTTTATGTAGGGGTGTTCATAGAATCCAATATCGAATTTACGAATTATTCGAATCGAATTGTTCGAATAATTTTTATTTTTCCTTGAATTCGTGTTCGGTTCGAATTCGATTAAAACCTATCGAATTCGAATCGAATTCGTATTCGAATAAAAAACCCAATTCGTATTCGATTCGTATTCGATTAAAATTTCGAATTCGAATCGAATTCGAATAAATTCGATTTAATTCAGATTCTTTAAAACATATAAAAAAACTATAAAAATGAAACATAAATTTTAAAGCAGTCATAAAACATGATATCACATTAAAAAGTTTCAAATAAAGTACCACAAGTCTAAAATTCAAAACGAGAAGCCTGGAATAATCACTCCACATTATAAGTTAATATTTTTATGTCTAGAAATCTATTGATAGATTTGTTAATTAGGTTTTACTTATGGGTCATGTAATGGGTTTGGTAATGGGTAATTTTAATACTTGGAAAAAATTTAGAAAAGAATTTATAGTATAGCTTAATAAAAGTTATATATTTATTATATATAAAAATAATAAATAAAAATGTATAATTTTTATTCGAATTTCGAATCGAATCGAATTTGAAATTATAAATTCGTATTCGATTTACTTGACTCGAATTGAATCGAATTCGAATTCGAATTCTTATAATCGAAACGAATTCTTGATAATCGAATCGAATTTAAACGAATTTTGAATTTTTCGAATTCGAAACGAACCTGAACACCCCTAGGTTTATGTAAACAATATTAATTAAAAGAGTAAAATGCACGGATAATCCCTGTGGTTTTGCAAAACAACACCTATAGTCCCCAACTTTTGGAAATTACACCGGTGCTCCCTGTGGTTTGACAGTTTGTTACTCGGATAGTCCCTGGAGTGGATGTCCGTTAGTTTTCTCCATTAAGTGTATGTTAAGTGACAAAATTACCCTTCATCTTCTTCAATCTATAAAATCAAAACAACCCCACCCCAACCCCACCCACCCCCACCATGGATCTGATATTTTACCTTTTATTCCCGACACCTTAAACGTCACATAAGCACCCTGATACTCCTTTTACCTCTTATTCCCGACAATATGCTGTCACAAAACAAAAATTCTTTTGCTTCTTACCACAAACAAAACCCTATTGTCAAAGATTAGCCGCCACTCTCTCTCTCTCTCTCTTTACAAGTGTTGATGGTGAACACTTGTCGGAGATTAGCAGGTTGACCGGAATGTAGTTTTGAAGATGATGATGATGAAGGTGACGGTGATCGGAGAAGGAATGTAATGACTGGAGGAGGTGATCGGAGAACAATGAAAATGATGTTTCGGATGAACGTATTTTCGAATTTTAATTCAGAAACTATATTTGAAATGCTGTGATGATAACCTTTTTCGAATATGAAGAGAGAGGTGATCGGAGTTGCAGGTTTCGTCGGAAGTGACAAATAGTGTGATGCTTGAACGACGATGATGACTAGAGGTGAACGTTGGGGCGCACGTTGCAGCAGTTGATCGGAAGTTACGAGGATGTTGGTGGTCTGTGCGATGTAATGATGATGGTGAACCGAAGATGCAGTATGATTCGAAATGGTTGCAGTGAAGTTGCAGGTATGATTCGAAATGGTTACAATATAAAGATCAGATCCACTGTGGGGTGAAACAAAGAGAAAGGTGGGGGGTTGGTAGGGTTGGGATGAAGTTGTTTTGTTTTTATAGATTGAAGAAGATGAAGGGTAATTTTGTCATTTCACATACACTTAACGGAGAAAACTAACGGACATCCACTCTAGGGACTATTCGAGTAACAAACTGTCAAACCACAGGGAGCACCGGTGTAATTTTCAAAAGTTGGGGACTATAGGTGTTATTTTGCAAAACCACAGGGACTATCCGTGCATTTTACTCTAATTAAAAATTAAAAATACTAAATATATTAACTTAAATGTAAACATTAAAAAAAATTCGTAAACATTGAATTATATTTTTCATATATTGAATCTTGCGTAATTTGTTTCAAAAACCGAACCGAACTATTGCTAAAATCGAAAAAACCGAAACCGAATGGTTTTAGAAAACTGAAACCAAACAATTTTCAAAAACTGAAAACCGAACTTTCGTTTACGGTTTCGGTTACCTAAAAAACCGAACCAAACTGTCCACACTTCTAATAAGGATATACAGAGTCTAAAATTAAAAAAAAAAAATCATTCGTTGACAATAATCTTTCTTTGGAACTTTGCACTAGAGCCCTCCGACTTTTATTTTCCAACCTTTAACCCTGAAAACACAACATTTTATATTATGTTAGTAACTTATACCAACTCTGTAGTGGCGGATTAGAATTTTTTTTCCGAAGGTTTCTTTTGATAGATTCTCAATACTTCACACTATTTTTTTCAAATCATACAAGGTTTCTACTATTTTTTTTTTCCAAATCAAGGGGGTTCCCTGAAACCCTCTAAAAACACATGGATCCGCCTTGAAACTATGAGTTGATACAATTGTGCATTAATAGTTTGTACACATCCTACAATCCTAGCTTGCTTTGCATGTTTCACTTTGTGCATGCATGGTTGTACGTTCCTTTTATGGCTACTAAAGCTATCTCTAGCTCATTTTGTGATGCTTATTATACATTGATATTGATTACTACCCATAAGTAGAAGCACTAATGTTATATTTATTGTTCACAATGGGTTATATGTATGTCTTTTTCTTTTGAGTTTAAATACTTGTAGCAAACTCAACTTCGGTTTTGGGGACCTTTGGACCAAATTGCCTTTCAATGCGTACCTGTAGTATTTTGGTATCGCGCTATCAGTGTCGGCCACCAAAGCGTGTGTGTGTATATTATATGATTTGTTCCGAGTAAATTAACAAACTAAATGGCGATCCAATGGTGTGTAGCCAGTTGTTGAAATGATAATATAAATAAAGTGGAGTTTTATATTTTGTAACTATTAATTCTTATATTTTTATGTGTACGAGGGTCTTATATTGGGCTTCAACATATTATGATGGTATGGACCTGCTAATGGGCTAAGTAGACATAAGGCTGGATGGACTTGTTCGTGTGGTTCAGCAGGAGCTGATGTTGAAGACCCTAGTATAAAAAGGAGAATACTCTCACAGTTGCAACAGTTCAGTACAACAATTGTTTCAGTTTCTCTCTAAAAAATATTTAGGGTTAGATTGTGTAAAGATCTCACACAAATATTTAGGGTTAGATTGTGTAAAGATCTCACGTCATTCGTGAGATCTTGTTATCGTTTGATAATCATCACTTTGATGATTGTCTAGTACTGTTTGATCTAGTTGTTATCCTCTAGATTTGTGAGATTAGTGTGTTTCTGTCAAAGTTCTTTGTGTTTAAAAGATTGGGAAATTGGCCAATAATAATCCCACTTATACCTTATTGGCCATTAATAATCCCACCTCAGAATATTTCCCTTACCAATCCCACATTTCACTTATTTTTTCTACAATGGTCACTCGTTAAAAAAACTTAACAGAGTTAAGCTTTTTTTCCAAATTACAAACAGATTTTTTAGGGCTTTTGATGAGAACGACGATACGAGTCCATTGATGTAAAACTTGCCTCGAAACGGTGCTCCAAACGATGAAAACAGTGCTTCAATTCGGGTGTTTAAATTTCTAATTAACCAAAATCAAGTCACTTGGAGCACCATTTCGAAGTAAGTTTTACATCAATGGACTCGTATCATCGTTCTATCATCGTTCTGATCAAAAGCCCTAAAAAATATGTTTGTAATTTTGAAAAAACCTTAACTCCGTTAAGTTTTTTTTAACGGGGGACCATTATACGAAAAATAGGTGAAAGGTGGGACTGGTGGGAGAAATATTCTGAGGTGAGATTATTAATGGCGAATAAGATCTAGGTGTGATTATTACAGGCCAATTCCCCTAAAAGATTTTGAATGTCAAAGGTGTTTAATCAGTATAAATCTCAGTTCGTGACAAGTTTGTCAAAGATCTTGTAACCTGAGGGTACGGCCAGGTTCGAATATGTTGGAAAAACTAGGATAGATGAACAAGATCAATGAACATAAACTGTAATTTGATAGATTGTAGGCAGTGGCATAACCAGAACTTCTTTGTCAGAGGGTAATCATAAGACTCTCTTTTCTACCGGCTACAACTAGAGGGTGTAAAACATGCTTTTTCCTAGAAAAATCTCAGATTGTATATATAAAAATTTTACAAATTTCTATGTTCGAGGGTCAGCGGACCCTCTTGACCCACTTCTGGTTCCATCCCTGATTGTAGATGAATAAACCTTCATCCAAATTAGATAATAATATAGTACATGACTTGGTTACAATTTAAGTAACACTAAACTTCCTCTAAATCTATACTATATTATAAAACGGGATCAGGTGAAAATGCTCAAAAGTGTGAGAACGGTGGGAACGCATCCTGGCCCAACACGTGTCCCGCGTCATAGAGAAGGGCGGAGGGGCTTTTTTGTCTTTTCATTCTTCTTTTTATTTTCCCTACGCGGTATGATATTTTATGGCGTCAAAGTTTTTTTGGCGTTAAGGTCCCAAAAACCTCATACCAATTACTTGGGACCGTACCACAACCTTATCTTTTAGCCCTCTTTGACCTTGCGCGGCCGCACACTGGTCCTACAAAGAGAGCTTAGGAGAAAGACAGCAAGCAACACCTGCGCGCCAAAAGGAAGTTAATAAACCCTTGCGCCTTTCTCCATAACAAACAAAGGATAAGAATCCTAGTTTAAATACTTCCGCTTAAACAGTACCCAGACTTGGATATTACTTACTCAACCAGTGCACACGATAAGGAGTCACACCGGATTATAGCAACAACCTTCTAGAAAAACTCAATCGTGCGTACCACCAGACGGTTATAACCGTCTGGACACGTGTCATCATCACAGGGCTCCCTGAAATCACGATGATGGCATAAAATTGGAGAGAAACCTCCACTTGCCCACTTTTCACGTGGCAATTCCCCAGCCGAGGATCTGAATAGCGATCCGTGTGCATTCACGTCAGATTAAGATGATTAACGGAAGGAAAAGTAACCGCTTACGGGGTTAGCATCTTCCGTTAATATTTCACCAACGAGTTTTCACGCCCAAACTCCTGGCTTTAAATATAAGAGTAATTCAGGTATGAATCTCAAGTTACACACACTTCGTCAATACTTCTTCTTCTTCATAAACACAAACTTATTCTCACGCCGGAGTCGGGTCACGGAGAAAGCCTCCATTTTCCCCGTGACGAGAATCTTCCGTTAATACTTCTTCTTCTCAAGTTTCATCCGTTTTCTCTCGTTTTTTTATCTACCTTGTTGATTCCATTTGTACATGGAAGAAACTTCGTCTCATCGGCAAACCGGCCCTCGGCCGAATTTCGTTAACAATACCCAGGTTGAAGGTGTTGCAGAAGTAGCCTCGGATGACAACGAGGTGCAATCCAATCATCTGAACGAACCTGTCACCCCAAGGGTACAGCCAGAGATCCCTGTACACTCAATTCTGCCCCCAGGAGAAACCCCAATCTCCCGGTACGTCAGATCTCAGGGGGCACTAAATGCAGTATACACACAGCTGTGTGCACAAACTGTTCCCTAAAATCAATCACGAAGGCCAGGATCCCGTGCTCATGCTTCTCAACGTGAGAGCCCATCCCACGTCCAGATCGAAGACACAGAGGTTTACTCTAGGTCTCCGTCGAGATACTAGTATACCCAATCAGAAAGTCGTCGAATGGAGCATCGAGATGAATCACACCCTCACCGAAGAGCATCAGTTCACACTAGGTTGGGTTCTCAACGTAACACCCAAACCAGTGAATATGATCCAACTTACCGTATAGGTGAAAATGCTAGTGTGTTTAGTCGGTTACAACCGAACTACAACAAGTGTAGACCCCGTGCGGTTTACAATCCCGAAGTTTAGCACAATTATGATCTGATTTACCGTCCTGCGGAAGCGGAAGAGAATTCAAAATTTATTACCGAAATAGCTCTGGCGAGCATTAGGGCAAATTGCATTTCCTGTGACTCTATCAGATGGCGAGCATTCACGCACAGTCACAGTAAATTTCATGGTCATGCCAGCAACATCACGCCACGATGTCTTGCTCGGAAGACGGTCACAAAGAGAATTCAGCATGATCACTTCTATTCCACATGCTGCATGCGGGTTTCCAACAGAAACTGGAGTCGCAATTTTGTACTCAAGCAAGGAGGTCATGTACGTTGACGACGAGCCACCAGCAAAAGTGGCAAAGCCCTCAGCATCAAATGAGCCGGAGAAATGGGTCCTAAACGAAGAATATCCAGAACGGACTATCCTACTAGGGCACGCCATTTCACCGACGATACGCATACAATTAAAGGAATTACTGACCAACAACAAGGACATATTCGCCTGGTGTCCAGCGGACATGACTGGAGTTCCGCGAGATATAGCGCAACATTGTCTAAACATCCGACCCTCTGCAGAACCTGTCGTGCAGGGAAGACGTAGCCTCAGCGCTGAGAAAGCAGAAGCTATGAACGAACAAGTAACAGAGTTGCTCAAACTTGGAATCTTGCGCGAAGTCCAGTACCACACCTGGGTCGCCAACCCAGTGATGGTTCAAAAACACAGTAGCGGATGGCGAATGTGCGTCGACTTTAAAGATTTAAATAAAGCCTGCCCGAAGATTGCTATGCGCTTCCTGAGATAGACAAAAAAGTTGACTCTCGACAAAAAAGTTGACTCTCTAGCATCATTTCGCTGGAAGTGTTTTCTTGACTGTTATAAGGGCTATCACCAGGTCCAAATGAAAGAGGAGGACGAGGACAAGACTGCCTTCCGCACGGACAAGGGCATCTTCTGCTACACAAAAATGCCCTTTGGCCTCCGCAACGCAGGAGCTACTTACCAGCACTTAATGGATACAGTCTTCGGAGAAGACATTGGTAAAACAGTCGAGGTATACATGGATGACCTCGTCATCATGAGCCATGAAGAGGAAACAATGCTCGCAAATATCCAGCGCACGTTCGATTCTTTGCGCAGCGTAAACTTAAAGCTCAACCCAACGAAGTGCTCCTTCGGGATGGAAGAAGGAAAATTTCTGGGTTTTATAGTGACAAGAGATGGTTTTAAAGTAAACCCGGAGAAAATGCAAGCCATCCAGCTGATGCCATCACCTGCAATAATAAAAGAGATGCAAAGACTCGCAGGGCGCTTAGCAGCCTTGAACAGATTTTTGGCAAATCATGCTGCAAAGTCTTATCCGTTCATCAGCACACTGCGGAACTGCGCCAAGAAAACTCACTTCTAGTTGACACCAGAAGCGGAAGCAGCCTTCAAGAAAATGAAGGAGTGTTTAATTCATCTGCTAACACTAACAGCACTGCGAGAAAAAGAACCACTGATCTTATATTTATCTGCTGCAGAAGTAGCGGTCGGCGCAGTATTAATGGTAGAATGAGAAAACATTCAAACTCCAATTTATTATATAAGTAAGTTGCTCACTGGCCCGGAGATGCGCTACTCAATGATAGAGAAACTGGTCCTCGCTCTGGTACATGCTTCACGGCGCCTACGCCGATATTTCTCTGGCCATGTCATCACAGTTCTTACCAATTACCACTTGGGGCAGATTCCATCCAAACCCGATGGGCTATTGAGCTGGGAGGATACAATATCCTATACAGCCGCGACCAGCAATTAAAGGGAAAATTTTAGCAGATTTCGCCACAGAAGTCCCCATAGACTAAGTCCAAGAATGTGAAGCAATCCAGAACCCTGTTCCCGTTTTCGGCGATAGGGTCTGGACTCTACACACAGACGGAGCTTCTAACGACGACGGAGCAGGCGCAGATCTCCGGTTGGTCAGCCTAGATGATCACGAACTTACATATGCGATACGCCTGGATTTCCGAAGCACGAACAATGAAGCAGAATATGAAGCGTCTCTAGCAGGCCTTCGTTTAGCACTTAAGATGGGAGCGAGAAACCTCGAAGCTAACGTCGACTCAAAACTAGTAGCTGAGCAAGTTAATGGGCACTATGATGCGAAAGGTGAAGCAATGGCGCTATATCTGGAACAAGCGCGGATGTTAATCAGCCAATTCCAAACGTTCAAGATAAATCATATAAACAGAAGCGAAAACAAGCACGCGGATGCACTAAGCAAATTGGCTGCCACTAGCTTCAGACACCTAGCAAAAGAGGTGCGCATTGAGGTATTGTCCAATCCTTCTATTCCTCTCAAACAAGTAAATGTCATAGAGATTGGCAACCCATCCTGGATGTCCCTGATCATCTTGTACCTACAACATGGAAAACTTCCGGACGAAAAGGCAGAAGCTAGAAAAATCCAGAACAAGGCAATAAATTATGAGATGGCGGACGGGATCCTATACCGAAAGTCATTCATGGGACCGCTCCTGTGCTGTGTCGACAAAACAGACGCACAATACTTAGTCAGGGAAATCCATGAAGGCTTATGTGGGATACACGCCGGACCGCGCATGGTAGTGGCAAAGATAATGAGCGCGGGCTACTATTGGCCGGGAATGCACGTGGACGCGGTAGAATTATTACGGAAATGCGCAGCTTGTCAGCGCCACGCGCCGAAAACCCTCCGCCCAAAAAATCCGCTCGTTCCAGTCACGTCCGCCTGGCCCTTCCAGCAATGGGGCATTGATCTTGTTGGCCCTTTCCCTGACGCGCCAGGCGCAGTAAAATTCATTATCATAGCAGTCGACTATTTAACAAAATGGGTTGAAGCCAAGGCATTTGCTTCAACCACAACAATGGTAATCCGCAAATTTATATGGGAACATATTATTTGCAGATTCGGACTACCATTGCGCATCATCTCCGACAACGGTACCAACTTCGCCTTGGAAGATCTTCAGAAGTGGTTCAAAGAAATGAAGATCGAGCACAACTTTGCCTCTGTGGCGCACCCACAAGCAAACGGCCAAGTTGAGAGTGTCAACAAACAGATTGTCGATGGCATAAAAGCACGACTCAGGACAGCGCGCAGAGGATGGGTCGATGAGCTCCCCAGCATCTTATGGGCTCATCGTACTATGCCAAAGACTAGCACGGGTGAAACCCCATTCGGCATTTTCTATGGATCGGAGGCGGTAATCCCAGCCAAAATTGGCCTTCCATTTCCGCGCATGCTCGCCATGGAAAAGCAAAACAATGAGCAGGAACGAAGAATGGATTTAGACCTTCTAGAAGAAAGGCGCGAAAATGCCGCCATCGCAGAGGCAAGATACAAATCCAAACTTGAAAAGTACTACAACGCGCGCGTACGCGTATGTACTTTCGTTCCGGGAGACTTCGTCTTGCGCGACAACGAAGCTTCCAATGCAGAAAAACCAACAAACTAGCGCCAAAATGGGAGGGGCCATATATTATCAACGAAGTCCTAGGAAAATGGGCGTACACCCTGAAAAGAGTTGACGGGACACCAGTTCCCCGCACCTGGAACGCGCAGCAGCTGCGCAGGTGTTATATATAAGCCGAGCTATTCTTAAAAAACGAAGCTATACAGGTAATGTATTTTTGGCCATGCGCCCTATTAATGCAAAAAGTATCCCTACATATATTATTGTTTGTTATAAATTACATATAATTCTTTTGGTTTACGCGAAAACAATATGGTAAACATTGTACGCCTCATGAGCAGTCTAAAAAAGCACAACCTCGCGCGCATTTTAGACACACGTTACCACATGAGCACAATACCATTCTCATTCGCTCTACCTACTCAAAGCAATTAAACATATGCAACATATTGTAATCCAAACATAAAATGGTAAACCACCAAGGCATACATGTACAACAGTACATCAAAAATATATATCATTAGTGCAGCAAAAGCACTCTGAACAAACCATTTACAAAAGAACACATCAGTGTTTCTTCAAAAAAAACGGGGGGGGGGGGGGAGTACTAGTTACAAAATAAAACAAACAAGGAAAGCTGATCTAGCACCCCATACGGAGTATGGAGAACCTCACCATACTCAGACAAGGGACGGGGATCAACAATCCAAGGGTTAACACCCTCTTCACCACCGTCAGCAACACCAGCCGGAACTTCAGCCGGAATAACAACACGAGGACGTCGCTGGTAAACAACCGACGAACTCCCTCTCCAACCAACAGGAAAAAGGTGTGCTGACAGCCGAGTAACAACACCATTATTGTCATCTGCAAGACGAATACTGTAACACCCCGAAAACAGGATTGGTGATTAAAACACGTTAATAATAATAAACGGGTAAAATACCGTTAGTGGTAAAATTAACCAGGTGAATATTAGGATTTAAACAAATAATCCTAATATTAATTAAGAGGAGAATAAAGGCTTTGAGAAAAGTAAGTTTATAAGAAGCCTGAGTTAACGGGACTTAAAATAAAACGGGTTATAACTCCCGGGACCCACTAAGTAACTAGGAATATCAACCTAGTTAGTTAAGTGTTTTAAAATAATGAAGGAACTTGATTATGTAACCTTTTTATAACCTTTTGAAACTAGAGGGACTAAAAGGGTTAAGTGTGAAAGTAATTATTATTAAAACAAAAATCAAAAACCCCAAACACATATTCTGGTCGTGATTTACACAGGAGAAAAAAGGGATTCTTGATCAAAACCCTAAATCACAAGAAATTCAGCCAAATCAAGGGAAATGAACCTAGGAAATTGGGGCTTTAACTAAAATCATGATCACCCAGCTTAGGGGATCACAAGGTATGTTGAATTTTGAGGTTTGGTGATATTTTGAAATTTTGATGAACATGCATGAATGAAATTCTGGAATGAATGTTGAATATATGAATGATATTGAGTTGAAACAATGTCTAAGAACAAACCCTAGTTGATAATTTGACGAATTAGTGATGAAAACTATGAAATTGATAATCACCCATATATGTGTTAAGTGGGTTTTTAGAACAAAGTGATGAACACAAGAATTTGTATCCTAGGTTGTGAAAAAAATTGATGTTATGATGCAAGATTGATATTGTTCATGAGTGCTAGACATAAGGGTTTGATTTAATGATTGAAACTTGGTTAAAAAGATTAGCCATGAACAAAATAGAAGAGGTATAGAAATCGTGCGCGCTTAGTGTTTGTTAAAATGCCTAAACGAATGTTTATATGTTGAAATTTTGAAAGAAACACGTAATTGGCTAATTTGACTAATTTCGTGTGATATGTAATAGTACGGGTTTTAAACATGATGGTGTATGAGAATCACCAAATAGAACTTGAATATATGTTAATTTTAGTTCTAGTTCTTAATTTGACAAAGATGAAGTTGAGAAGATGGTAAAATTAGAATTCATATGATGACCTCTTGAAATAGATGATGTTTTGACATCTCTTAGCCTACAATCACTGTGCTATAGGTTTCTAACCATTACCAAGAGTTTAATAAGGGTTATAGCCATGGAAATGGGTTGCAAGTATGACTAATCTAACTCATGTTTTATGAGTTGCAGGTAAAGTTCTAGTACCGGAGGACGATCAAGCTCAAAGAAGGACCGAACACGATCAAGTTACAAGCTTCCGCACATAGTGTTGTCTTTATTTTTAAACGGCAAATTTATACTAGTCATGATGTAATATTTTTAAATCTAGAAAAGTTTTAATTAACCTGTATTTTCCATGTATATGTAACAAATATTACATGTTCGTTTTCGTAAATTAAACGAAATAAGTTAATTATTAGCCAGGGTGTTACAAGTTGGTAATCAGAGCTCATGGTTAAAGAGTAAAGCGTGTTCGGTTCGAGACTTGATCGCAAATCCGGTAAGTACATGTATGTTAATGGTTTAGCATGTTAAAGTGTTGTAAACAACACATAGGGTTATCGCGTAATACACGCTACCCCAATTAAAATGATTGGTACAGTTAATGAAATTACGTGCGTCGACACGTATAGTAGAAAGCCTCGTATTAAAATACGGGCGATAATTAATGTCGACATTACTAACCTTTGCGAATGCTTTAATCAAAGGACACTCGCATCTGAACATGACGAGAATTGAATAAATTGCGGATATGATAGAGGAACGGTCCGAGGTATGACAAGCAAAGCATACGTGATTTAGAACAAGGTTAACGGCAAGAGAAGTCCGTTAGGGCAAGCATTACCAGGTGCACATTTTAAATTTAATCGCACAAATAGTAATATGCAACGAACACGTAGAGAATGACGGTTGCATATGTAGGATAAAACTAGAAAAACCTGAATAGGATATCTATTCAGGATGATGTTTCCAAGAGAAATCAAATAGAAACATGTGTTATTCACGATTGTGAATAACAAGACAATAATAGAATTAGTTATGTGGAAACTTGGACGGGAGTAATTATCCAAGTGAATAATTCCCAATATAATACTATTAAGGAAAGTAGCGATCACATTAACGAATGTGATTATATAATAGTTCGATAAAAAGGAAAACATTTTATATGTTCAAGTGCAAAACGAGTAAAACTAATGAATGTTGTTAGCAATTAAATAAAGTTTTACTAAATGAAATCAAAGATATAGAAATAAATAGAGGCGTTACTTACATAGGGCGTGATGTGAAAATTATAAAAAGGTCACGTGTGTCTTGTGTTGACCGCTTACTCTGGCCACGTAAGTAGTGAACACATGATACCATGAACTTCTTATGATGGACACATTCAAGTCCGATGTAGTAAGGACAGGGTTAATGGGACGAATTAAAAAGGTACCCAAAACGGATCAAATAAGTAAAATATTTGATAATAAATGTAAACGCAAACCAGGCAACGGGAGCGTTAAAAACATTAAAATAAAAGAACCCGGGTAACGGGCGGTAAAGGAATATCAGTATGAACCGGATAACGGTAAGCGAAGAACAAACCGACGCGTAAATGACGTAAGAAGTCATAGAGTCGGAAGGATAATTCGAAAGAAAACAAATGTAGCCTTAAACTACGGTCAAGGTAAAATGAAATGCAAAAGCAAAAATAAATAATTCTAAACATAAAAAGGGGGGTGCCTTGATGCTATGTAAGTATATATATACATGTACACTTTAATAAGGACACGAGTAAAAGACGATCTACGGGATCATCATAACCTTCGGGATTATAAGTGGTGTTAAGGTCTACAGAACCAAAAAGACCCTTGGGTCGCAAATAGAAAGAAACGAACTGTTGAAGTCTCACCTTAAAAAGGTAAAAAGGTGAAAATCTAAAGAAATAGCCTACGAGGCTAAGTGAAAGAACCTACGGGTCACTTGGGTAAATCGTTGAAAACTGGTTACGATTCCCCGCATAAAATAATAACCGAAAGGAATAAAACTTTGGACGAAAAAAATCCTTGATATGAGTATATGACGTAAGACAAAGAGAAGACATTAAACTAAAATTCAATTTTTAGTCAAAAGCAACATTTTAGCAAACACAAGTAGTATGAGGTGGTTTAGGAAATCATAAACACACATAAGGTCGGAGATAGCAATATGGTATACCCGAGAAACGGGGTACGATGTGACAGTAACTAATCAGTCTAGCCGGTAAAATTATTCAGAATCGAAACAGTGTTATGACTTATACGAAGCGCTTGTCAATATAAGATTAGCGTGGAATAAACATGTGGATGGACTAATACGACCGAGTGGTTAAATGGAAACTCGGTCAAATAGGCGACAAATATAAGAAATACAAGGTGAAAGCTACGGTCCATGAGGACTTATACAAAAAAAACACCCATGTCAATACGAATGATAACTCTTTACCGAAAAGAATGAATGACTTGAAAATGAAACTAAGTCTAACCAATGAACTACGTAAAGAAGGTTTCAGGGACGAAACCTCTTTAAAGGGGGGTAGACTTGTAACACCCCGAAAAGAGGATTGGTGATTAAACACGTTAATAATAATGAACGGGTAAAATACCGTTAGTGGTAAAATTAACCAGGTGAATATTAGGATTTAAACAAATAATCCTAATATTAATTAAGAGGAGAATAAAGGCTTTGAGAAAAGTAAGTTTATAAGAAGCCCGAGTTAACGGGACTTAAAATAAAACGGGTTATAACTCCTGGGACCCACTAAGTAACTAGGAATATCAACCTAGTTAGTTAAGTGTTTTAAAATAATGAAGGAACTTGATTATGTAACCTTTTTATAACCTTTAGAAACTAGAGGGACTAAAAGGGTTAAGTGTGAAAGTAATTATTATTAAAACAAAAATCAAAAACCCCAAACACATATTCTGGTCGTGATTTACACAGGAGAAAAAAGGGATTCTTGATCAAAACCCTAAATCACAAGAAATTCAGCCAAATCAAGGGAAATGAACCTAGGAAATTGGGGCTTTAACTAAAATCATGATCACCCAGCTTAGGGGATCACAAGGTATGTTGAATTTTGAAGTTTGGTGATATTTTGAAATTTTGATGAACATGTATGAATGAAATTCTGGAATGAATGTTGAATATATGAATGATATTGAGTTGAAACAATGTCTAAGAACAAACCCTAGTTGATAATTTGACGAATTAGTGATGAAAACTATGAAATTGATAATCACCCATATATGTGTTAAGTGGGTTTTTAGAACAAAGTGATGAACACAAGAATTTGTATCCTAGGTTGTAAAAAAAATTGATGTTATGATGCAAGATTGATATTGTTCATGAGTGCTAGACATAAGGGTTTAATTTAATGATTGAAACTTGGTTAAACAGATTAGCCATGAACAAAATAGAAGAGGTATAGAAATCGTGCGCGCTTAGTGTTTGTTAAAATGCCTAAACGAATGTTTATATGTTGAAATTATGAAAGAAACACGTAATTGGCTAATTTGACTAATTTCATGTGATATGTAATAGTACGGGTTTTAAACATGATGGTGTATGAGAATCACCAAATAGAACTTGAATATATGTTAATTTTAGTTCTAGTTCTTAATTTGACAAAGATGAAGTTGAGAAGATGGTAAAATTAGAATTCATATGATGACCTCTTGAAATAGATGATGTTTTGACATCTCTTAGCCTACAATCACTGTGCTATAGGTTTCTAACCATTACCAAGAGTTTAATAAGGGTTATAGCCATGGAAATGGGTTGCAATTGATGGTTTGGGTCGAATTTGAAAGGACCCTAAACATGATTTTCGTAGCTTTTTATATGTATTTTGACTAATCTTAAAAAAATCATATAAAATCAACCGTTTATCCGATTTGGGTGTTCTATACCTTTTCGGAAAGCTTATGAAGTAAATTTTTACTGTTTTCAATCATAAGAAACAAATGTGGTTGTTAAATAGGCCAAATAGGCGAATTAAAACTGTTGTTCAGAACTTGAAAGATGTTGAAAAATGAAAATATAGTTGCTGAGCTGATTTTATAAAAATCATAGAAAAATCGTTAGAAGGTGTACCTTATATGCTTGCAAAGGTATTGGAGCGTTCTACGATCCATCTTTGAACATGTTGAACTAATTCAGATTTTAAACGGGTCAAAATGGTCAATTACAGCAGCTGAATAGAAAATCGCTGCACATAAATAATGTTCTTATTAACCAAGAAAAAGGCATAGGATTGTATATATACTTGCTTTAGGCATGAATTATTGATTGTTGGGAACAAATAGCACTTTATGTGACATGCTTAAAGTGTTTAAAATCACTTACTAACTAGTATAAGTAACTTCACTAACGGGTCAAACGGTTAGTGAATGAAAAGAATTATGGTATGAAACTAGTTGTTGAATATATGGCATGCTTTGATTGATAAGTGTGTAAAAAAAAGGTTACATCGGGTGATGGCCATTATATAGAATGACCAATCTAACCATCTTATGGATGTTATGATATAGTTGACTCTAAACAAGCTAGGTGGGAGCTTGGAAAGGAACGGGTCAAACGGATCATGGATGCGAAAAATGTTTGCGCGGACGCGAGGTAAGTAAAGCTTACACCCAATTTAAGTGTACATATATATTTTATATGTGATAAATATGACAACAGATTGTATCCGAATATCGGTTCCGATACGAAACAATATGAGTCGGAACGAATAAAAACGATCAAAACCATGGTTAATGGAAAAAGGATCTTGTGTAAAAAAAAATCCGAAATGGGTCGGATGTGTGAATGGGTAATTAAAAACCATGATTTTTTTTATAAATATAAATGTTTGGTCGTATAAGCCAAATGGGTCAAATGGTGGTAATAACACCATTTGACAAATATCGACTAACGTTTGGTTGTCAAGTCGTATGTTCACAGGAGTGAACAGGAAGTGGATAATTGCGTCGCCATAAGTAGCGGTTAATAAAGAGTAAGGTATAAAACGGGTCTATAAGTTGACCCGAGACAGGTACGCATACATAAGGTTATAGTTAAAAATGCGATTTTGGTCAAATAATTAGTGAAAGTCATTCGTCGTAAAATGATTAACCGAATGGTAAAAAAAAATAAAAATACGATAATGGGTTAGTGGGTTCATTTTGTTAAATATGCCACAAAAAAAATAGTTGTGGTGGAATATAAGTAGTTAATCAAATATGGGAATACGAAGTGTGAAATGAAAAGAATGAGTTAGATGCTTGAATGCATAAAAATACTCTAATATGGGAATACGAAGTGTGTAAAGTTCTAGTACCGGAGAACGATCAAGCTCAAAGAAGGACCGAACACGATCAAGTTACAAGCTTCCGCACATAGTGTTGTCGTTATTTTTAAACGGCAAATTTATACTAGTCATGATGTTATATTTTTAAATCTAGAAAAGTTTTAATTAACCTGTATTTTCCATGTATATGTAACTAATATTACATGTTCGTTTTCGTAATTTAAAAGAAATAAGTTAATTATTAGTCAGGGTGTTACAAATACGGATCCGGTTCTCCAAAACATCTCGACGATTTGCATTTTCAGCACCTTCGTCTCTAACAGCAAGATCGGTCACCGGATTGGAAAGCAGCAGTAAGCCATCAGCGGCGTCAAGCACCTTCAAGACATTAGAAAGTCTTCTCCATCGAATCGGCCTCCTATTCTCCATTTTTTCCAAATTTTGGAAAAGAACATCACACCAAAAAGTGAATATATAGACCAAAAAAAAGCGGTAACATCGAGATAAGAATTGTGATGATTAAGTGTCAAATCAACTGCCGTCTCAACGGCTCTGCTACTGCAACTATCACATCCCATTTAAAACCCTCTGACAGGGCACACACGCATTCCCAGGAACTACAGTCAATCCAGAAGACGAAGAGTCAGCACAAATTATAAGAAATGACGTCAGCTATCGTCAGCTCATAATTACACAAACCCTTCGCCCAAGATTGCAACAGTTCAGAATAAACAAAGGTATAAATATCTTTCCTCACAAACTGTTCATCTTACCCAAAGTCAAAGATTTTTAGACTCACCATAATAACCAAAGTAAATCTTCTCATAGAAGATACCCTACTTTGGCCCCCAAAAGCATTTCTCTCATATAGTCCAGTGCTTCACTTATTTGCATAAGAGCAACACTAGACTTGGGGACTTGAAGGGGTAAGGTCCCAAAAACCTCATACCAAGTACTTGGGACCGTACCACAACCTTATCTTTTAGCCCTCTTTGACCTTGCGCGGCTGCGCACTGGTCCTACAAAGAGAGCTTAGGAGAAAGACAGCAGGCAACACCTGCGCGCCAAAAGGAAGTTAATAAACCCTTGCGCCTTTCTCCATAACAAACAAAGGATAAGAATCCTAGTTTAAATACTTCCGCTTAAACAGTACCCAGACTTAGATATTATTTACTCAACCGGTGCACACGATAAGGAGTCACACTGGATTATAGCAACAACCTTCTAGAAAAACTCAATCGTGCACCACCAGACGGTTATAACCGTCTGGACACGTGTCATCATCACAGGCCTCCCTGAAATCACGATGATGGCATAAAATTGGAGAGAAACCTCCACTTGCCCACTTTCCACGTGGCAATTCCCCAGCCGTGGATCTGAATAGCGATCCATGTTCATTCACGTCAGATTAAGATGATTAACGGAAGGAAAAGTAACCGCTTACGGGGTTAGCATCTTCCGTTAATATTTCACCAACGAGTTTTCCCGCCCAAACTCCTGGCTATAAATATAAGAGTAATTCAGGTATGAATCTCAAGTTACACACACTTCGTCAATACTTCTTCTTCTTCATAAACACAAACTTATTCTCACGCCGGAGTTGGGTCACGGAGAAAGCCTCCATTTTCCCCATGACGAGGATAACGGTGATCTGTTTTGCAGTGTCCACCGGAGAAGAAGATCTGTCCCATCAAATCAAACGAGAGAGAATTACCCTTTTATGCGGAACCTAACCCCCTAGATAACTTGATTCTGGTCATTTATCTAGTGTTTCTTCAGGCGTTGAATTAATTGTTTTTGTGTCACGTATATAACTTTTTGGCGTTATAGCGTTTTCTGGTTAATTTTTTGGCGTTTTTGGCCTTTTGTATAAAAATTCATTACGAGTCATTAAAATTTGCATAAGATTACAGAAGACCAATTTTTTTTGGCGTTTAGTGAATTTTTTGGCGTTTAATACCCCTTTTTTACAAGGTGCTTTTGCCAGCAGCTGTTCTCCTAGTTTTCATACTATCGGCGTTTTGGTGTTTGTAGTTTTTGGCGTTTTATATAATAATGTATTTTATTTATAATAATGTATTTTTATATAACAAAACAACATATTTCTTCATATCAAAACAATATAAAATGAAAACAAAAATAATACAAAATGTTAATCTAATTTTTCTTCCGAATCTTCAATGTCATCAGTCTCTTCTTTTCTTGAATTTGTTTTTGGCGTTTTGAACATTTTTGAATACTTTAACTAGACGCCAACTTTCCTTCATAAACCCCGTTTTTTTTAGTAGTAGCTGCTTAGTGGCAACCTGTTTTTTGGTGTGATATTCTTGTTTGGTGGCATGTCATTAAAGATCAACTATTGCTAGATGCTATTTGTAATAATGGAGTCCAAAATAGCATTTTGTCCTTATGTTGATCTGTTTATTCCATTCAAATAATCATCAAGAACATAGCTTACATGATGGCATATCAATGTCATCAGTCTCTTTTTCTTGAATATTTGTCCATCTCATTCAGCAAAATATTATTGAGTTAACCCCCTCAGAAAAAGGATGCATTTCAGTGAAAGCTTTGCCATCTGTGGCATTTTAAAGGGAGTTGTTTCTAGAGGATATGGCGTTTTTGTGTTTTTCTGGGTGTGTTTAATTTCATTGTGTATAGACCCTTCTCTTATAGGAGTTTTTTGACGCGTAGTTTAGGCGAGACTTTTTATTGTAATAAATGATAGTAATAAAGTAATTGCCTTTTCAGTTTCTGTTTTTTGTATTTTCTGAGTTGATTAGCTTTTATCAGTTTTATAGGTTATTGACATCCCATCTTTTAGGTTTTGGGTTTTTTTTAAATGGCCTTATGCAGAACAACATGTCAAAATACAATAACGGAGTAAATAAATTTTTAAGCAAGAAAGATATTTTTTGTTATTTTTGGCGTTTTGTTAGGGTTAACCATTTTTTAGTATTTTTTTGGCGTTTTGCTAATAAAGATAGAAATGTATCATTTAATTATTTTTTTAAAAAAAAGAAGAAGATTACATTGAAGAAAAAAAAAAGACGAAAAAAAAATTAAAATCCTTCTACTTTATCTGAATAGTATCCATCAGTTGTGTCATCTTCTTCCTCCTCGGAGTCTTCATCTTGATCTTCATCCATGTCATCATATTCACCTTCATCAGTTTCTTGTTCCTGAAGATTTTGAAGCCTCCACCTGAACATGTCTTGCATTAACTCCAATTTTGAGTCTATTTATGGGTTGGTACAGGTGGCGTTATGCAATTCTTCCATGAAACCCAGTCGCTGCTTTGTCATGATGTTCTCTTGTCGCACCCCGATATTTTCACGTATTACCGGTGGGCCAGGTGGGGAGTATCGTGACGTAGTTGATATCATCGTAGTCAAACAACACAATTTAAATGCACAGCGGAAGCAAAAGATGAATCACATTACAAACCGAATAAAAAGTAATATCAAAGTATTACAAACGGACTATAAAGGATCCATTGGCGGATAAAAAGATAAAAAGATCATTGTTCAATAGACTTTAACATCTTAAGCTTGCAAGACTTGTTTAATGATGCCAGGAGTAGCTAGCCTATTCCGTCTAGTACCTGCACTTAGCCTTTTTGGAAAATACGTCAGTTTACACTAATAAATACAATTAACTGACTCATTTTGAAAAGAGTAATAAGAAAACTGATTTGGATGCACAAGGCACAAAATATCTTTTATAACTTGGGACAATTATTTAAAATAATCTTGTATTCAAATTATGTCCCGTAGGGGTATTTTGGTCATTTTAAAGGTTATAAAAGAGTCTAAATATAAATCTAAGTTTCAGGCCTGATATATTCAGTAAAAATACTTACTTTTATAAGTCATAACAGTAGGTTATGGCATATATGTGAAATTTACCTTTTATAACCAAACTATGCACCGTAGGGGCATTTTGGTAATTTCACATAAGCTTAATGGTCAAAAATTGAAATCTGAGTTTAAAAACTTTTGCTTACTGTTAAAATATAAAAAGTTGTTTAAAACATCAGTAGGTATAAACTCTTATATAAGAAAAATGGTTTTAATACATACTATGCGTTTTAAACGCGTAAAAAGACGGTTTTAAGCGATTTCCGGGTTTTTAAAGAAAAGCTGATATTTTTATCATTCTAGAAGGCTCAAAATATTTTATTTATTATATAAAATCAGTAGCAAAAGGTTTGGTATCAAAATATTGTGTAAAACTCATTTTATAGGCTAAAAGGGCAAAACCGACATTTACCGAATCAAAGCTATAACCCTATGTTATGCTCAGCCTAAAAATAAATAAAAATCTTCAAAAATCCCAAAATATTATTTTACATCATTAGGTAAAAATTGGGTTTAGATAGGCTTTATGCTAATTACGCCGTTTAATTAATAAAAAGCTTTCTAATTACGCTATTGAGCATAACTCATAATCTAGACCTCAAACTGATGTGAAAATTTAGGGACATGTTTATAAATCAATAATAAAGATTATTGTCCTCTCACATTTTCAAAATTCTTATTTTAAGGTCAAATGGGCATATTGGTCAACATTTAGGCATATAATGGAAACATGCATATGAATCGGATAACTAATGAACCAAGTTGTATAGTCACAGAGGGTTATACTAACATGTAACCTGGTCCTAATAAAGCTCTAAGGCATTTCTAAAACATGCTACATTGGGTCAGAACTGAAAGTCAAAGCAAAAGTCTAATTATGCGACTTTCGGTTCCGAACCGAGCCTACACTGAAAATTGTCGGTTTGAACATGCTTAGGCATGTTCTTACATTAATTACCAAGTTATATGAATGATAAAACAGGTTGCATGGCTTCTACATTGCTAATTATGCATTTATTTGAAAATTAGCTTTCTGTTGACTTTTTAAGATCAAGTTTGACCCGACAATTGACCTAGTTTGAGTGGGAATCAGAGAGTGCCCTTTTAAGGGTTTATTACCCACATAATTAATAACTCATAGGTACTTTCAATTCGAGATTTGACTGGACAAATTGTGATTAATCACGAAGTCAAACCTTAATTACGATAAGTTTGACTTATGGTCATTAAGCTAATTAAAACATAAATTAGGAAATTAAGGACACTTACAAAGGTCCTAAGCACGATTATGGATCCTAAGGAAACTTGTTGAAGACCAGAGAAGCTCCAGAGATCAGCTTGAAATGAGGTTTGAAGTGGCAAGTCCAAATGTTGCAACTTCAAGTTCTTATATAGGACCCCAAATTACACAAGATTATCACACACAAGTCTACTAAAGTTCCCTGATCATCCCATGTGTCCCTATGCATGTAAAACCACTGGCCCAACTCTTGTATTTCGAAAACCATGCAACTAAGGCGGTGTAACCGGTTATAACAGGCAACTGCCAATTTTTAACTACCAACGACTGTCTTACGGACCGTAAGCAAGCATCCTTGCGGTCCGTATCCACCTCTTATGGACCGTAAGTCCAGACGGATGCGGTCCGTAACCAACCTTGAATTTAATCGCCCAGTTATAGTCCTTGCGGACTGTAAGACGAAACTCATACGGTCCGTAACCGATGGTCAGGAGACAAAAATTTGCAAACTTTTAAGCCTTGACCATGCAATCTTTTAAAACTCGAATCTTCAATCATTATTCGTAGGAGGGGACCATGAATCAGACCTTGCATGCCCTTGAGAGTGTTGCCATGCACTTTTGTTGCCTTGGATTCTTTTGAAAAGGTCTTGAATGTAATATTTGTCGTAAACACTTATAGAATCCATTTCTTTGTGATTTAAATTAATTACCACGAAGGATAACCGGATTTGAATATATATATATATATATATATATATATATATATATATATATATATATATCAGATGTTTATAAAATACATTAAGGTTTGGGATTTATAAAGAGGTCGCTCAGAGGTATTATTTAACATGTCGATCCTTTTAATTCCTACAATACATCCTTTAACTTGATCCGGCTTTATAACACGTTTGCCTTACATAATACGTGTCTTTATTTTATTGGGTATGATTTTACGAGGTGTTACATCCTCACCCCCTTAAAAGAAATCTCGACCTCGAGATTTACTGAAACAAATGAGGGTACTTTTCTTTCATTGTGGACTCTACCTCCCATGTGTACTCGGGACCTCTACGGGCATCCCATTTAACTTTTACAATCGGTACATGCTTCCTTCGAAGCTTCTTAACCTGTCGATCCTCAATCGACAAAGGTTTCTCAACAAACTTCAGACTCTCATCTATGTGCACATCCGTATGCGGTATGACTAGTGATTCATCAGCTAGACATTTCTTCAGATTGCAGATGTGGAATACATTATGAATACCACTGAGCTCTTCAGGCAAGTTTAACTTATAAGCCACTGTTCCGACACATTCGATGATCTCGAATGGTCCTATATACCTTGGGCTTAACTTACCTTTCTTACCAAATCGCATCACCCCTTTCCAGGGCGATACCTTGAGTAACACTTTGTCACCTACCTCGAATTTTAGAGGTTTACGCCTTTTGTCTGCGTAGCTTTTCTGCCTATCTCTGGTGGATTTGAGACGATCTCATATCTGTACAATCTTATCTGTTATCTCCAGGACTATATCAGGTCCTGTTAGTTGGACATCTCCAACTTCTGCCCAACAAACGGGCGTTCTGCATTTTCTCCCATACAAAGCTTCAAAAGGTGCAGCTTGTTTACTGGAATGATAGCTATTGTTGTATGAAAATTCAATTAATGGAAGATGATCATCCCATCTTCCACCCAGATCAATAACACAAGCTCGTAGCATATCTTCGAGTGTCTGAATAGTACGCTCGCTCTGACAATCCGTTTGAGGAAGATATGCAGTGCTGAAATTTAGTCGAGTGCCTAGGGATTGCTGAAAACTTTTCCAGAAATGTGACGTGTACCTTGTATCCCTATCAGAAATAATAGATAATGGCACTCCGTGGAGAGATACGATCTCATCCACGTACAGCTGAGCTAACTTATCTGAGCTGTGTGTTTCCTTAATAGGTAGGAAGTTGGCTGACTTAGTCAGTCTATCCACTATCACCCAAATAGTATCATTTCCGCGTTTAGTCTTTGGCAACTTGGTGATAAAATCCATAGTCACCATTTCCCACTTCCAGGTGGGAAGTTCAGGCTGTTGTAGCAAACCTGACGGCTTTTGGTGTTCAGCTTTAACTTTTGCGCACGTCAAACATTTGGCTACATAGGTAGCTATAGACTTCTTCAAGCCTATCCACCAATAACTTACCTTCAAATCCTGGTACATCTTGTCACTTCTAGGATGAACGGAATACTTAGAATTGTGGGCTTCTTGGAGGATAACATCCCGTAGTCCTCCATAGATTGGAACCCATATTCGTCCATTTAATCTTAGGATTCCATCCTTACCATATGATAACTGTTCTGCAGTGACTCCCAGTTTTTCATTTGAATAGTTAGCTTCTAACATGGCTTCCTTCTGCGCGGCTAACAGTCTATCACTCAAACTATTCTTTAATTCAATGCTCTTGGCATTGATTCTTATGGGCTTAACCCTTTCCTTTCTACTTAAGGCATCGCCAACCACATTTGCCTTGCCTGGATGGTATCTGATTTCACAATCATAGTCATTCAGTGTCTCCATCCATCGACGTTGTCTCATGTTCAGATCCTTCTGATTGAACAAGTGTTGAAGGCTCTTGTGATCAGAATAGATCACACACTTGGTACCATACAAATAATGCCGCCATAGCTTTAGTGCAAATACAACGGCACCCAACTCCAAGTCGTGGGTGGTGTAATTCTTTTCGTGCACTTTTAGTTGTCGGGAAGCATAGGCAATAACCTTGCCTTTCTGCATAAGCACACACCCCATACCAGTGTGTGATGCGTCGCAGTATACTACAAATTCTTCTATTCCATCAGGCAATGTCAACACGGGAGCATTGCTCAGTTTCAGCTTAAGTATATCAAACGATCTTGTTGCTTAGGACCCCAATCAAACTTAATATTCTTTCTAGTCAACGAAGTTAGGGGTGCTGCAATCCTTGAGAAATTCTCAATAAAACGTCTGTAATATCCTGCCAGTCCCAAAAAGCTACGAATCTCTGTGGGCGTCTTCGGCTCTTGCCAATTCATGACAGCTTCAACCTTAGCAGGATCCACCTGGATACCACGCTCACTAACCACCTGTCCAAGAAACTGGACTTCACGAAGCCAAAATTCACACTTTGAAAACTTGGCATAGAGTTTCTCTTGTTGAAGCAGTGAAAGGATACAACGAAGATGCTTCTCATGGTCAGCTTGATTCTTTAAGTAAATAAGAATGTCATCAATGAAGACGATGACAAATTTATCCAAGTAGGGCTTGCAGACGCGGTTCATAAGATCCATGAATGCTGCTGGTGCATTGGTGAGCCCAAAAGGCATCACTAAGAACTCATAATGACCATAACGAGTCCTAAATGCAGTCTTGTGCACATCTTCATCTCTAACCTTCAATTGATGATAGCCTGACCTCAAATCGATCTTAGAGAAGTAACTTGCCCCTTGTAATTGATCGAACAGATCATCGATCCTGGGCAATGGATATCTATTCTTGATAGTGACTTTGTTAAGCTCGTGATAATCGATGCATAGACGCATCGATCCATCCTTCTTCTTTACAAACAGGATTGGTGCTCCCCAAGGAGACGAACTAGGTCTAATAAATCCTTTTGCCAGCAAATCATCCAACTGAGTTCTCAACTCTTTCATCTCAGTTGGGGCTAACCGGTAAGGTGCTCTTGCAACAGGTGTTGCTCCAGGTATAATGTCGATTCTGAACTCCACTTGCCTATCTGGTGGTAAACCAGGTAGTTCTTCAGGGAATACTTCTGGATATTCAGAAATGATAGGGATTTCTTCAACCTTGGGCTTCTGTTCATTAATAGTTACCTGTGCCATATAAATGACACAACCCTTCTTCAAACACCTCGATGCCTTGAGCATAGACACTTGCTCAGGCAACCCATACTGAGTGTCTCCCTGTATGGTAAGTGGCTCACCATACGGAGTCTTGATTACCACTTGCTTCTTGTTACACAAAATCTGGGCTTGGTTATGAGATAACCAATCCATGCCTATTACTATGTCAAAACCAGCTAATTTCAAAGGAAGTAAGGATAACAGAAAAGAGTGGTTCCTAATGGATATAAAACATCCATCTAACACAGTCGAGGCTGTCTCTAAGGTACCATCAGCCAATTCTACCTCATATTTTACGCTTAAGGTTTTAACAGGTAAATTCAGCAACTTACAAAACTTATCATCTACAAATGACTTATCCGCGCCCGAATCAAATAATACCCTTGCATAAACATCATTAACAAGGAAGGTACATGTTATCACATTATCATCCTGAACGGCTTCTCGTGCATCCATTCGAAAGACCCTTGCATTGGTCTTCTTGACTTCTTCAGGCTTTTTGGCATATTTAGGGCAGTTGGTTTTGATGTGCCCCTTCTCGTTACAGTTATAACACGTTGCATCCTTTATCTTCTTGCACTCTATCGTCTTGTGCTCCTTGGATTTGCATAACCCACATGCAGATGGTTTTAACTGGGACTTGTATTCAAACCTGCATTTTCCGAAGTGACGTTTCTGGCAGGTTTTGCACTTTGGCTTTTCATCTGCTTGCTGACTACCCTTGCTAGACCCAAACTTCTTCTTGTGGTCTGTGGTTCCCTTAAACTTCTTCTCAGACCGTCGTGAGTTATCGTCCTCACGTTTTCTCTTACCTTCCTCCGAGTTCTTATGCGATCTTTGCCTGACCGCATCCAAGGTAAGGGATAAAGATAGGTCAGCTGCTGACCTAAAAGTAGCAGGTCGTGACACCTTGACACTGGCCTTGATCTCTGGGGCTAAACCCCCAATGAATCGAGCTATTCGCTTGGGTTTCGGTGTTACCAGATACGAAACCAGTCGAGATATGGTATTAAAGCTAGTAAGGTAAGTCTGACAGTCTAAGTTTTTCATCACCAGAGATAAGAAGTCTGACTTATCTTTTCAACCTCATGCTGAGGGCAGTAATTTTCTTTGATGAGTGCAACAAACTGATCCCAAGACAGATTATACAACGGAATCTTCCCAGTAGCCTGGATTAGAGACCTCCACCAGGCTAGTGCTTCTCCTTTAAACGACTGAGATACATACTTCACAACATCCCTATCAGCACAACCACTAATGTCAACTACGGTGTCCATCTCGTCTAACCACGTCATGCACTCGATAGCTCCTTTTTCCCCAGTGAAATCTCGGGGTTTACAGGACACGAAATACTTATAGGAACAACCCCTAATACGTGGTTCTTGATCGAGTAAAATTTTCTTCGACGGAACACTATGCTGATTTGATGAGTGCCGGTCATCATCCTTCTTTGATGGTGGCTTACTATGAGCTTTAGAGTGAGTCTTAGGTTTAGAATGGGGTACAGATGAGGCCTTGCTTCGAGTACCACTTGACTCATTTAATTTCCTATCTATGGCCTTGGTAACAGCATTATCAATTAGGGCTTGAAGTTCCGCACCGGTCACATTGATCCTGGTAGTGTCATGATTTTCCCGAGGGAGACTGTTTATTTCTTCAGACTCTGCCATGTAGCTTGCTGGCTACATAAATTGATGATAATTATTTATTCAGAAGTCTAATACAGTAATATCATTCTTGATGATTTATTAACCATGGTATTAATAACCATATTGGTCAATTTGTTAAATATATTTATTCAGGATCTTTATCATAATAATCCTTAATTATAATTTATTAATAGCACAAAAGGGCCAAGTCAACATGGACAATTTAAATTATAAGCCATGATTTTATAGAATCAAGGCATTAAGGCGTGAACATAGTTCATTACCTTTTATTGACAGGGAGTCGTAGACCACCACTGTCTTTAGTCTTATATGACAATGATTATGGCTCGTAGGCCCTACATCACAAATGGATGTTTAAATAAAGAAGGATTTTGAATAATCCAATGTAAGGATGACACGTGTGATTTTACGAATCACGTTAGCCAGGAATGTTAACATGTTTTCAGATGTTAACAAGGATTTGAATCTTTTTAGACAGGTTTTACCATCATGGCCAGGTCTTATAATGACGCGTAAGCTAGGTTAAACCTTTTAAGATTCTTATTAATATTTAACGTGGAACAAATCCTAAATTGAGATATTAACAAGGATCTGAATCTAATTGAGGATCTACCATCATGGCCCTGTCTTAATATGACACATGGGCTAGGTTTTGTCCTTTTTAGATTTTTATATTTTATTATAATGGCAGATTTTATAAAAGGAATGATATTTTTCATTTATTATATATATATATATATATATATATATATTATGCAGTACAGGACAAAAATGAAATTTTAAATTTAACCATTCCACTAAAATTTAAACAAGTACACGATTGCCCTAAATGGGACTTTAACCGAAATAACTTGCCCACGCAGGGGCTAAACAAAAAGACATGCCCACGCAGGGGCTAAACAGAAACTACAAGTCCTCGCAGGGAGTGGTTACAGAAACAGATGTCCACGCAGGGACTCGATTTAACAATAAAGAAATACAAATAAACAAATAAAGGATTTAATGATCCATTTTTCTCTTCCCCTTGATTAAGCTTGCCAAACCCTTGAAAAATCCACGGTTGTTCATGCGCTCTTCTTGGAACTCCCGCTCAACCTGGCTCAACCTTTCGAGAACCTCCTGTTGTCGCTCTGGTGGTATCAATTGTGGCTGCTGCGGCTGCTGATGTTGCAGAGGTTGAGGAGGTGGCGGGTATTGGTACCCATAGGGTGGATACCCAGTCTGATATGGGACTCCAAAGGGCCTCTCGGGATGATAAGCATTGTAGTTTGCCGCAACCAGGTATGGGTCAGCCTCGGCGTAGTTGTAGTTAGTGTGGGCCGGCTGCTCAAAAGGGTTATACGCCGATACACCGGTGTACGTAGGAATTGGGTTGTTAAAGCCCACTGGTGGCGGTGCGACTGACGCAGACTCCACTTCAGAAACAGGGTTCGAAGGCCCACCCATTTGTGGGTCTTCATATAGTGGCGGATAATGACTGCCACTTGAAGGTTAAGGGGTGCTGATACGGACTCCCCCTCGCACGGACATCCGTGCGGTTGATCTCCTACGCCTCGGTGGCTCCGGAGGCTGTTGCTGTACTGGTGGTGGTGGCGGTGGAGTGACCGCTACAAAACGGGAATCCTCGGAGGGATCCTGATGTGGCTGCTGCTGCTGATGCGGAGACGGGTGGTAACTGGGAGTAAACACCCAGTCGAATTGGGTAAACCTCGCCTCGTAGCTTTCGGGACCACTATAAGGTGATCCAAGAAAGGGTGACCCATCCGAAATCTCGATGGGGTGAGTAGGCGTCCCAGTTGGTGGTTGGGCAGGTTCAGGATCTTCCTCCATATCCATGGAGAAATGGTCCTCCGGTCCCAACGGGTTATAATCCATTGGCTCTTCAATTAGGTTTGTCGGGTTGAACCGGCTTTGGAAGTAGGGTGTTGGGTCGTTGAAGGGTGAGTTGGGGTTTTGGAGGGGTATAAAAGAATGGTGTGAGTTGTGGGGCTCATTTTCCGATTGAGGCCCGTAAGAATTTAGGTAAGAAGGTGAGGAGCTCAGCGAGACTGAGCGCCTTGCGGGTTCAATATGGGTCCTCCAGTTTTCCTGAGGACTTTTGCTTAATGAATCTGATGGAGTTCGCCGGTGTGATGGCTCGGCCTCGTGATCGTTTGGGGCGATGAGTGGCCGCTTACCTCTACCTCTTCCTCGCATTCTTGGTGGCATTCTTTTTGAACCTGTCAAAACAAACAAAGGACACAACAAAGAAATATAAAGGACAAAATTAAAATAAACAAATTTGGATTAGTCCTAAGTTCTTTGTCTAGACTCGGAAGTCGATGAATGTGCAAACTGTGTCATTGAGATTAAACACAAAAGGCTAGTGTTTAATTCACTCAATGTTGGCTCTGATACCAACCTGTCACACCCCGATATTTTCACGTATTACCGGTGGGCCCGGTGGGGAGTATCGGGACGTAGTTGATTTCATCATAGTCAAACAACACAATTTAAATGCACAGCGGAAGCAAAAGATGAATCACATTACAAACCGAATAAAAAGTAATATCAAAGTATTACAAACGGACTGTAAAGAATCCACAGGCGGATCAAAAGATAAAAAGATCATTGTTCAACAGACTTTACCATCTTAAGCTTGCAAGACTTGTTTAATGATGCCAGGAGTAGCCAGCCTATTCCGTCTAGTACCTGCACTTAGCCTTTTTGGAAAATACGTCAGTTTACACTGGTAAATACAATTAACTGACTCATTTTGAAAAGAGTTTTAAGAAAATTGATTTGGATGCACAAGGCACAAAATATCTTTTATAACTTGGGACAATTATTTAAAATAATCTTGTATACAGTTTTACTTAATTGCCGTCCGTCAGGGCCGGTTAGAAGAGTCGGACATGATTAACTGACACGCCTCAGGTATAATGCCCACAAGGTTGATTCCTTTAAGTGGATTACCAGTTTTTACATAATGCAACTGTCAGGTGTATGCCTACACCCCGTGCTTAGGTCGTGGCCATTTCTTTGAATGATGCCAAGAATATCCGGGACATGGTCATTAACCCCCAAAGGCCATACACCAATTAATACAGATTAAAACGAGTTATGTAAATACATTAATCACAATCCGATTTAAATGACTACACACCCGACCATGCGGTATTATTATAATACCGTATCCCAAGCCCGTATAGGGAAAATAAGTTAAGAGTATTTACCTGAGCAAGTATAATTCACAAACAGCGAGTGCAAGTAGCTTTTACCGGGCTCCTAATCTGGAACGAAGGTTTTTAATAACCTATTAGATTCCTAACGGGTCTTAATTAAGCCTAGACTTAGACCGGTTAGGTTTTTAAAGAAGATACGGTTCAAAACGCGTGGTTAAGCGAAGACCGGATTAGAATGTGGTTTAGACCCGACAAGTTTGTATACTTGTTTAATATGGGTAAATTAAACACATTCTGGATTTTGAAACAAAAATGATAAGGTTTGACACGTTTCGGCTAATTTATGCAAACTAGTTACAAAAACCGATCCGAACGCGAAAAGTGCGTAACGGGTAACCAAATGAATCATGAATAGGTTTCCTAAGTTAATATGTCTTAAATATGTTGTGATATCAGTAGGATACTTTCCATTATGCCCAAAATGGATTTAAACTCAAATTATGCCCCGTAGGGGTATTTTGGTCATTTTAAAGGTTATAAAAGAGTCTAAATATAAATGTACCTTTCAGGTCCGATATATTCAGTAAAAATACTTACTTTTATAACTAATAACAGTAGGGTATGGAATATATGTGAAATTTACCTTTTATAACCAAACTATGCACCGTAGGGGCATTTTGGTAATTTCACATAAGCTTAAAGGTCAAAAATTGAAATCTGAGTTTAAAACTTTTTCTTACTGTTAAAATATAAAAATTTGTTCAAAACATCAGTCGGTATAAAGTCTTATATAAGAAAAATGGTTTTAATACATACTATGCGTTTTAAACGAGTAAAAAGACGGTTTTAAGCGATTTCCGGGTTTTTAAAGAAAAGCTGATATTTTTATCATTCCAACAGACTCAAAATATTTTATTTATTATATAAAATCAGTAGCAAAAGGTTTGGTATCAAAATATTGTGTAAAACTCATTTTATAGGCCAAAAGGGCAAAACCGACATTTACCGAATCAAAGCTATAACCCTATGTTATGCTTAGCCTAAAAATAAATAAAAATCTTCAAAAATCCCAAAATATTATTTTACATCAGTAGGTAAAAAGTTTGGAATCAAAAATTGGGTTTAGATAGGCTTTATGCTAATTACGCTGTTTAATTAATAAAAAGCTTTCTAATTACGCTATTGAGCATAACTCATAATCTAGACCTCAAACTGATGTGAAAATTTAGGGACATGTTTATAAATCAATAATAAAGATTATTGTCCTCTCACATTTTCAAAATTCTTATTTTAAGGTCAAATGGGCATATTGGTCAACATTTAGGCATATAACGGAAACATGCATATGAATCGGATAACTAATGAACCAAGTTGTATAATCACAGAGGGTTATACTAACATGTAACCTGGTCCTAATAAAGCTCTAAGGCATTTCTAAAACATGCTACATTGGGTCAGAACTGAAAGTCAAAGCAAAAGTCTAATTATGCGACTTTCGGTTCCGAACCGAGCCTACACTGAAAATTGTCGGTTTGAACATGCTTAGGCATGTTCTTACATTAATTACCAAGTTATATGTATGATAAAACAGGTTGCATGACTTCTACATTGCTAATTATGCATTTATTTGAAAATTAGCTTTCTGTTGACTTTTTAAGATCAAGTTTGACCCGACAATTGACCTAGTTAGAGTGGGAATCAGAGAGTGCCCTTTTAAGGGTTTATTACCCACATAATTACCAACTCATAGGTACTTTCAATTCGAGATTTGACTGGACAAATTGTGATTAATCACGAAGTCAAACCTTAATTACGATAAGTTTGACTTATGGTCATTAAGCTAATTAAAACAGAAATTAGGAAATTAAGGACATTTACAAAGGTCCTAAGCACGATTATGGATCCTAAGGAAACTTGTTGAAGACCAGAGAAGCTCCAGAGATCAGCTTGAAATGAGGTTTGAAGTGGCAAGTCCAAATGTTGCAACTTCAAGTTTTTATATAGGACCCCAAATTACACAAGATCATCACACACAAGTCTACTAAAGTTCCCTGATCATCCCATGTGTCCCTATGCATGTAAAACCACTGGCCCAACTCTTGTATTTCGAAAACCATGCAACTAAGACGGTGTAACCGGTTATAACAGGCAACTGCCAATTTTTAACTGCCAGCGACTGTCTTACGGACCGTAAGCAAGCATCCTTGCGGTCCGTATCCACCTCTTACGGACCGTAAGTCCAGACGGATGCGGTCCGTAACCAACCTTGAATTTAATCGCCCAGTTATAGTCCTTGCGGACCGTAAGACGAAACTCATACGGTCCGTAACCGATGGTCAGGAGACAAAAATTTGCAAACTTTTAAGCCTTGACCATGCAATCTTTTAAAACTCGAATCTTCAATCATTATTCGTAGGAGGGGACCATGAATCAGACCTTGCATGCCCTTGAGAGTGTTGCCATGCACTTATGTTGCCTTGGATTCTTTTGAAAAGGTCTTGAATGTAATATTTGTCATAAACACTCATAGAATCCATTTCTTTGAGATTTAAATTAATTACCACGAAGGATAACCGGATTTGAATATATATATATATATATATATATATATATATATATATATATCAGAGGTATTATTTAACATGTCGATCCTTTTAATTCCTACCATACATCCTTTAACTTGATCCGGCTTTATAACACGTTTGCCTTACATGATACGTGTCTTTATTTTATTGGGTATGATTTTACGAGGTGTTACATCTCTAGCCAGTAGACTTGCTGCTCTCCGTTGTCATATGTATTCATCACCATGTCTGTTTCATCATCAAAACGCCATGATGTCATGACAGGGTCTGGCTTCACATTTCCTTTGATTGGTCCAAATTTGCTGGTTAATGCTTTCATAAGAATATGCGTTTCATGGCATTCGTTGTCTAGAGCGATGCCAATGGATAGGATTTGCCTCTGTATCTCTTATTCCATCTTCAGAATAGTCCTAGTCGTCTTAACATACACCCTCCTTCTGTTGTCAAAATGGATGATATCGCCTGATTCCCAGAGTGTATCTCCACGAAACGATTGTTGCCATTTTTGGCGTTTTGTTTAATTTGGCGTTTTTTGGTTAAAGGTGTTTTTTTTGCAGGAAATGGATAGATTGAAGTGATTATTGAAGCTTTGTTTTTACGTTTGTTTATATAATGATATTTTTGGCGCGTAATTTAGGAGGGAATTTCTTCTAATAAATGTTAATAACTATAATTCAGTTATTTGTGTTATTTCATCTTCCTGTAATATTCAACGCGTTTTATTTTTAATTTTTGGCGTTTTGTTTTTAATGGCGTTTTATTTTTTGTTTGGCGTTTTATCATATTTGGCGTTTTGGATATGAGCGGTAAAAAGATCCTTTTACCCTTAATGAAGCGCGTTCCACATAATTATATTTGTGTTATTTACGAAAAGGCCACCGCGCAATCTAGTCCATGGATTGTTTTGATCGGACGATCCATAAGCGTTCTCACACTTTTCACTGTTTTCTCTAAATCCTGACCCCTATATTATAATGCATGATTGAGGGGTATTTTAAGATACCCAAAAAATAAAAACTTTTTCCCTCTTTATTTATAAAAGCACCCCTAAAATGAGGGTAACTTGGTCTTTTAAACACTAATTATATTTTAGTCCCTCATGTTATTACATTTAATCCCTTTATTTTAACAAAATTATGACTAATTAGTTACACTTATCCCCTTCCACAACAAACTTATAATTATTTTACGTATTCTTGTCATATCTTATAAAATATAATGTTTAAAGAAAAATCCAAAGGTACCGTGATAACCTACTCATTTTTTGTCGACGTTTCGATAATTGTCTTGGTCAGTATTTTTGTGCGGATTAAAATGTACAAGTAGATGATGCATTAGTGTACAAGTGATTAAATCAATGTGTCATATCACATTTCAAATGCTCAAGATTCTCTACGTTGTTGTCATTATTATCAATTTAATAATATTCCAACAATTTTCACTCCGATTTTTGTTTGATTAAGATTGTTCACCAATTTGTTCCGACGACTCAAAACCTTGCACATACGGGTTTGATATGAGCTTTGTTCGTATTCTGTATGTTTGTGTATTTACTTGGATGAGTGTACACACTTACATGAGTTAGCAAGTAGTAAATTGACATCAAACAAGCTCACTTGTTTTATCCAATTTGTTATATTAAAAAACTTTATATAATACCATATTCAACAAAATGGAATTGTAGTTTTCATAAAAAACTTACATAAACGTTTTTAGAAGCATTTTCGTTTTCATAAAACCTTTTTTTTATAAAAAAAAAAACTTTTTTTTAGAAGTTTGGTAAATAAGTTTTCCACCAACAAAGTTTTAGGAAAAAACTCCATAATCTAAACATAATACATATTAAAAAACTGAATACCAGATTGTGTTGTATTTTTTTAGGGTTTATAAGTTCAAAAATACTCTTATAGATAATATTAGTTAGTTGAAAAAAAGTTACAAGTTATTTAATTCGTTGGTTTATACGCTCTATATATAGTATAATTAATTAGATTTTTTCACTTCAAGAAATTTCTTGTTCTTTAGATATAGTATAATTCATTAGTTTTTTTTTTTTCATAATAAGAAATTTCTTGTTCTTTAGAATTATTGGTTTATAAATACTTCAATTTTCTGTTGTGTATAACTTTGATTTATTCTTCTATGCTCACACTTAACATTCATTTTATTTATTATTTAGTGGTTTTGGAGCTTCAATATTCACCCTTTCAGATCTTTACACAGGTATGAATGTTTCTAAAACATGATATATTGTTTGTTTTTTTTTATATATTATGTTTAATTGTAAACGTCGTTTTTTATCCTATATTATATATAACGGTAACATGATTAAAATATGTAACTAAAATACTTAACATTTTTTTTCGGTTCCCAAACTGCTCCAGCTACTACTACTGATGATGTATCAGTTAAAGAGGAGAACAGAGAAGAAACTCTACTACTGATGATGTATCAGTTAAAGAGCAGAACAGAGAAGAAACTCATCCTCCAAAGGATGTAAAAATCAAAGAGGAAGAGATACAAGAAATTCTAGAGGATGCTGATCTCGATGATGACAAATGGTGGTGTGACAAAAATAGATGACATCCTTGAGATGTTTAAGCCGTATGATTATTAACTGATCTCATCATGATACAAAGTACTTGACACTTGAGCTTTTTGTTTTCAACTTTTATATTTAAGACTTATATTTCCTTATTCGTGTGCTACTTTATATAACTTTTATTTATGTTTAAGGCTTATTTTTTTTCTTATTCGTGTGTTACTTTATTGTATCAGTGGTTTCTTTAAGTACTTGATAATTTAAATTCTAAATGTAATAATTACTAGACATGTGTAATACTTATGACATATATCCACCACAATAATGCTACAATAAATATTATACGAATATAAAAACTACCAGAAATGAGTGACGCAATGCAAAGTGTCGCCCCCGCCGCATCGCGCGAGCACCCTACTAGTATTATATATATATATAAGCTAAATCTCTTAGCTAAAGTATATAAATTATCCCTCATTTTGAAAGGTATTTACATAAATGTCATTTAATGCCATTTCTTTTTCTACGTCACTTGGAGTCAACAGCTATGGAAATTTGTGCCATTTATAAAGATAAAGAGTGTTATTGTGAAGGTAAAGATAAAGTGTTTAGTTGTGAGGCGATTGGCGTGTAGGCATGTTTAAAATTGAGTTTCCTACTCATGAATCATGATCCCGAGTATGAAGAATGTAGAAAAAAGAGATTGGTGACAGTTACTTGATTTTGGTTGTTCTTCTGGTTGCTTTTAGCTATTGAGCTTCCGTTTTTAAAACTCAAGAATAATATTTAGCAATTATGGTTATGATTATGCAAACAAATTAGGGAATATTTAAAACAAATGTCACTATATATATTTCGTTTCCGAACACATGTGACATTCTAACATATAAGATTATATTTTTTTAAATCCTTTTAAATTTATGTCATAGAAATAGTGACGGGGTTAAACTAAAAATGAGTTATTTTGTAGGTAGCTTTGTGTGATCTTCGGGTATTACATGTGTCTGTCTTCGTAAAAATATTAATTTTATAGTTTTAGATCTATGGAAAGCTATTGTTTTCTGAGTATATCATAACTTTGAATATTATCTCTTGGTTGTGATACTGAGTACCGCTACCATACTGAACCATAACAAATGAACCAGTACGGACCTAATTCCCAGCGCAAAGCGTAGGGGAATTCCACTAGTTAGATAATAATAGAATAAATCTTCATGTTTATCTAACCTATTATAAATTAAATTATGATTTTGGCCCCTGTGGTTATATCACTTTTACTATTTTAGCTTAAATAGGATTTTTTTTTTTTTTCATCTGAACCCCCAACGTCCTTTTATCTAACTAATTTGGCCCATGCTACTAACTTTATCCATTACCATAGTTAATAAGTGCCCCTCACATGAGAGCCAATTTAGTCAATTCACCTGTTAATATATGCTACCTATTTAATTCACTTTAATACCTCAATATACCCAAAACCCTTCTTCTCCAAATTGAAGCCTCATATGCATCAAATTACTAAAAATCTGAATATTTCTATGTAAACTGAACAGTTAACTTCTTTCTGAAGGAATAATGCACCTCCAAAAACCTAGAATTCAGCAACTTCTGATTCCAGAACAATGTGGATTCTAAACGGAAAATCTCATAAAAATGAAGTAAATCCAGTGAACTGGAGAACCTAATTCAGCTGATATGTACTCAAACAAACCATAGGTTTTCATCAATAACACTCGAGTTCGTCAACTGAAAACAACAACAGTTTGCTTTAATTTGCATCACAATCCTTTTTCACATCACATTTCGCATCATATTTCATCAAACAACACGCAATCGCAAGGATTATAGCTTCAAAACCCTAGCAAATGCATCTGAGTATTTTTGAACAATCTGGAAGCTAAATCTGTAACTACCGTATGAAATTGCATAAACTTACCAGCTCCGACGATCGTGAAACCGTAACTATGTCACACCCCAACCGATGGCGGAAACATCGGGGTGCGGCACAAAGCGTTCAAATTGCTCATGAGATTCCATAACACTAGATATTTCAATATAGATTAAATTCATTTCATAATAATTGTCTAAAGTATCCACCACAAAACACCAATTACAAATCATCATCATATAGTTTCAAAATTTCTAGTTTAGCTATGATGTGTTTCTAGGCAACATCCTAGCAAGTTTCATGAATCCTAGCATCCTGTTAGCCTGCAACATGTATTAAAATAAAGTTAGTACAAAAACGTACTGGCAAATATACAAGTTTGAGTATATAGCATAATAGATTAAAAGACTCATATCCATCATGTAAATGATAAAAATAGTTTCAGCCATGCTAGTGTTCGCAGTCCAAGTGATAGCTCAAGTGTCCCGATGCTTTGGTGTTTTCCCAAGACTCAAGGAAAACTAGAATCCTCCTAACAATACCCCCCAAGAATAATGGGGAGGTGCATCTTCCTATAGCACTACTATTGTGAAGGCGGAACTGCACACAAGGATTAAACGTTCACATAGCATAAAGAATCAAGAATCAAGAATCACAAGTTTCACATTCACATACGATAGAGTTTTAGATTCAAAAGTTTCAAGTTTCATAGAATACATGTTGCATCCCAAAAGTTTAAAACGAAAAGGGATTGAGTATACTCACAATGATTGCTTAACAATAACCATTATTGGATCAAAGGGAGCTCTTTAGGATTAGCCTGATTAGGGTACAATAGATAAGTGTCGGACAGAATGCAAGAATCGTGCAAGTGTCGGATCAATCACCTGATCGGATGGCCATCCGGTTGGATGACATATGTGAGTGGGACAGACTGCCATCCGATCGGATGGTCATCTGTACGGATGGCCATTCGATCGAATGGTCATTCGATCCATTGACCGAGTTTCCACAAATGATTAAGTATTCAGACCATGGCTTTCGATTGGATGGTCATCCGATCGGATGACCATTCCGTTGAATGACCCCTCGCGTGCAAGTTTCAAAGTTCAGAGTTTCTGTTTCAAAAACAGATCAAGTGTTTGAAGGTTATAAGTCACATTGCCACTCCGATCGGATGGCTGTTCGATCAGACAGCAGTCCGATCGGATTGCCATTCAGTTGAGGTGAGCTCGTGCCTTTTGCAACTTGTAAAATTTCTAACTTTCTAGTTTAACGGTGACGGCATGGTACGTATTGAGACAACTGTAAACACGTCTAAGCTCAGGCTGCCTGATCGGATGGGAATCACCCCGTCCGTTTGGATTTCTGTTCTTTTACGGTGTTCATGTCGGAATCCGTACCCCGGCCATCTTTTCCGGCGATAATCCATTTCTAAGCCATCTCCAAACAAATCATTAAGTCTACAGTCTGTTAAGATCCGGATTCCACCGTTTTAAGTAAAGTTTTAAGAAAAGATGAACGAAAGCATGAGTTTCAGTTGAAAAGTCTTGATTTAACAAAGATTCGGTGTAATAGCACATGAAATTCCTTAGATCTGAGCTAGATCTCGACTAGAATGACATCACACAACAGTTTGTACAAACCGCCATGGTGACGTCATCCTCAAGAGCTCAAATCTCAGAGATTTCACGGTGAAAAGTGTGATTTCAAAGAAGATTCGTGTAGAGGATAGTGTATAGATCAAAGATGTGCAAGAATCAAGTGTAAAACGTACCAAAATCGCCAAGAAATGGAAGAAAAGTGGGAGAGCGTGCGTCTGGTCGAAGGAGGATGTCACATCAGCGAAGAATGATGTGACAGGTCCTATTTATTGTGTGAGAGGGAGAGATAAAAGCGGTGTGGTAGTGGATCGGATGGCGCTTCGATCGAGTGGCCTTCCGATCGGATGGTCATCCGATCGGATGGTCATCCGATCGGATTGCCATTCGGTCAATCCCATCCTTTCCACTTTCCGTCTTTGGTTCGTTTCGCGAGTTAGATTAAGCATTGAGTTGAATATTATTGTGTAATAGTATCACATAACTAGATTATATCATTAACAAAAAAGATTCCGAGTTTCATAGTTTCCGCTAGTGACAAGTCTCCAGTCTCTCGTTCAACCAAGTCTCAAGTTTCACGAGTCTCAAGAGTCAAGAACCAAGTATCAAGCATCAAGAATCAAACCTCAAGGATCAAGTATCAAGAATCAAGTATCAAGAATCAAGTATCAAGAATCAAGTGTCTAGAGTCAAGTATCAAGAATCTAGTATTAAGAATCAAGTTTCAAGAGTCTAGCTTCATAGAATTAAGTATCAATAAGTCTCATGTTTCATAGCGTAAAGTTCCATAAGTGTCAAAAGTGTCAAGAGTCACATAGTATAAGGACTAAAACTAACAATAGCTAGAAGTTTTGGGACACAGGCATTACAGTCTCCCCTCCTTTAGGAGATTTCGTCCCCGAAATCTAAGAGGAAGACTTTTCGAAGAGCTGCGGATACTTGGCCTTCATTTCGCTCTTGAGTTGCCAGGTGAATTCAGTGCCACGCTTGCCTTCCCATCGTACCTTAACTATGGGAATTTTGCTACGCCTTAATCGCTTGACACCTTGGTCCATGATTTCAACTGGTTTCTCCACAAAATGTAAGGTTTCGTTTACTTGCAGGTCTTCGACGGGAACCTGAAGTTCCTCGTTGGCCAAACACTTTCTTAGATTAGATAGTGGAATATCGGATGTACACTGTTAAGTTCTTGTGGCAGGTCAAGTCGGTACGCCACCTTACCAATCCTTTCGAGTATCGCGAAAGGACCTACGTAGCAAGGGGCGAGCTTTCCCTTTTTACCAAAACGAACCACTCCCTTCCAGGGAGATACCTTGAGCAGTACCTGATCTCCAACACAAAACTCCAGGGGCTTACTCCTGTTATCAGCATAGCTCTTTTGTCTGCTCCTAGCCTTGACCAAGTTATCGCGGATTTGAAGAATCTTATCCGTCGTCTCTTGAATGATCCCAGGGCCAGTAAGTTGCTTGTCACCAATCTCATGCCAACTGAGAGGAGATTGGCACTTGAGACCATACAAAGCTTCGAAAGGAGCCATCTGAATACTGGAATGATAGTTTTTGTTGTACGAGAACTCAATCAATGGTAAATGTACATCCCAATTACCACCAAAGTCGATGATACAAGAGCGGAGCATATCCTCTAGGGTTTGTGTAGTGCGCTCAGTCTGTCCATCCGTTTGAGGATGAAAGGTTGTGCTAAGATTCAAAATAGAACCCATAGTGGACTGGAAAGTCTGCCAAAGACGTGAAGTGAATCGACCATCACGGTCGGAGATTATGTCGAGAGGTATGCCATGACGGCATATAATCTCATCGGTATAGATTTGAGCAAGTTTCTCCACTCTGAAGTCTTCACGGATCGGAAGAAAGTGGGCTGATTTGGTCAATCGGTCAATGATCACCCATATACTGTCATGACCTGCAGGTGTACGTGGTAGTTTAGTTGTAAAGTCCATAGCGATACTATCCCATTTCCAAACAGGGATATCGGGTTGTTCAAGAAGACCTGAAGGGCGTTGATGTTCAGCCTTCACTTTCAAACAAGTGAGGCACTTCGAGACATAGGTAACGATATCCTTTTTCATGCCAGGCCACCAATAGATCGTACGCAAGTCATGATACATCTTATCGGTATCAGGATGAATAGAGTATCGAGACTTGTGGGCCTCATTCATAATGAGCTCACGAAGGTTATCGCAATCTGATACCCAGATGCGATTGAGGTAGTATTGAAGTCCATCAAATTTAGTTTCGAGTTGATAGATTTTAGCAACTCGTATTTCCACTTCTAGACTTCCTTCATTTGCCGACGAATATTGAGCCTCACGAATACAAGTATGAAGATCACTAGAGGTATAATAACAACGAATAGTATTAACATGAGCCTTACGACTAAGAGCGTCGGCTACGACATTCGCCTTGCCAGGATGATAGCGAATTTTGCAGTCGTAGTCGTTAAGCAATTCCACCCAACGTCTCTGTCACATGTTCAGTTCTTTCTGGTTAAAGATATGTTGAAGGCTCTTATGGTCAGTGAAAACCACACACTTAGCTCCATACAGATAGTGTCGCCAAATCTTTAACGCAAATACAACCGCACCAAGCTCCAGATCGTGAGTATAGTTTTTCTCATGTATCTTGAGTTGTCGGGAGGCATAAGCAATAACCTTGTCCCGCTGCATGAGAACACAGCCCAAACCACGGTTTGAGGCATCGTAATATACCACGAAGTCATCATTCCCATCAGGGAGAGTAAGAACAGGAGCGTTACACAAAAGGGTCTTAAGAGTCTGAAAAAATTCCTCTTGCTCGGGACCCCAAGCAAAAGGTTTCTCTTTTTTAGTCAACGAAGTAAGGGGAACGGTGGTCTTAGAAAAGTCCGAGATGAATCGGCGGTAATAACCCGCCAATCCTAGGAAAGAACGAATCTCAGATGCAGATTTAGGCGTACTCCAATTCTTCACAGCTTCGATTTTAGAAGGGTCAACATGAATACCTTGGTTACTAACGACGTGACCAAGAAATTGTACTTCATCAATCCAGAATTCACACTTAGGAAATTTAGCATATAAGCGTTCACCATGTAGTAACTCAAGCATCAAGCGTAAATGACGAGCATGATCAGCTCTACTTTTAGAATAAATGAGAATATCATCAATAAAGACTATCACAAAATGATCCAGATAAGGTTTACAAACACGATTCATAAGATCCATGAACATGGCGGGTGCGTTAGTCAGATCGAAAGGCATGACTACGAACTTGTAGTGCCCATAACGAGTATGAAATGCGGTTTTGGGTACATCATCTTCAAGAACACGAAGCTGATGATAGCCAGATCGAAGGTCGATTTTCGAGAAACAGGATACGCCTTGTAGTTGGTTGAATAAATCATCGATACGAGGGAGAGGATAATGATTCTTAATGGTAAGCTTATTAAGTTCGCGATAGTCGATACACATACGAAATGAACCATCTTTCTTCTTAATGAATAACACAGGAGCACCCCACGGAGAGGTACGTGGACGAATGAACCCTTGTCGAGCAATTCTTGCAGTTGACTAGATAGCTCCTGCATCTCGGAAGGTGCGAGTCGGTAGGTGTTGGACCGTTGTACGACCTTAAACCGTCAGTAAAAGTAGTTCATCTTTGCGTACGAAGGCGGAATCAACGTAAACAAAGTCATAACAGCTTTAATCCTTTTAATCTTTCTATTCTGATTGATTTGAGTGCTTGTACAAGGTTTTCTGATACAAATCCGTCAGCACTTCGTCACACATACAATGACATCCTCTAATGAACAAGTCCTCCTCAAGCGAAACACATAACACATATATATAGGCTTGATGATTTCGCTTGAGCATGCTTGAAGCGAAATCATGTGATGTTGATTTCGCTTGAAGATGTTTCAAGCGAAATCTTCAAGATTAAACTATACAAACCCTAATTAAACCCTAATGTGTGTTCTTTCAATCAATCTAGACACAAGACCTAATGCAGACGAAGTCAACAGACATTCCATGCACTAACAGACTCCCCCTTGGATGTTGACGAAGTCTTCAGCTCCTGATTCTTCAGTCTTGGTCTTTTCTCCAACTCTCTGTCTTCACATCATAAGCATTCTTCACAGGTTTAGGATCACATCCTGACTCCATTCTTCAATCTTCCCTTTGACTGTTGATCCAGACTCCCCCTTTCATTGACTCCCCCTCTCAATATGCTAGAATCTGAGATGTCTGGTTCAAACTTTGTCATTTAGCTGCCGTTGGGAATAATGAAGTCCAAACCTGTTTAACCTGCACATCCTCTACCACAATATAAGTTTCACAAATTTATAACCATTGAATTTAAAAACTTACTGGTAGACAATATTCATCCATCAAACATACTAGTTACATCAAGTTCAAATAAATGACCTTGATTAACTAACTCCTCAAACTTTCAAAAATATTTGTATATGACATTCAAAGTTTTCAACAAACTCTCCCAACCCTGTTCATCAAGTTTAGCACTTGGAATTTTGAAAATCAGCTCTTCAACATCAGTTGTCGAAATTTTTTTTTTTTTTTAATTTTGATTTTAAAGAAATGCAGTAAACAAATATATACAAACAATATTTTTGTGAGTTCGTGTAAGAGGATCATATCAGTTCATGAAACAAATCACTAGCACCATTAAGCTTTACTCATTTTAAGTTCTAAACAATTCACCTCGATTGTCGATATACTGATCCATCTTAAATTTCCACACAAATTTCAACTTATTCAGGATACGATTTAGATGAATTAAGAACTTAGATCATTCATGTGTCCCACCTCTTGAATATACTCCCGTATCCAGAATCTCAATAATCAGTCTTACAGGTGAGAATACTACAATGATATCTGTATATAATTTAGGTATGCGAGGGCCGAGGGATCTCAGATCGATACTTCCGTATACGCAGAGAGATATCAGCTTCGACTTTTCGGTGTGTCCCCTTTAGAGGATCTTTTTGCTTACAACAGCAGCATATATCAATTTTATTGTTTCAGCATGCTGAGGGTTTAATGCTGTGTTTCAAGCATTGCAGCAAGTATTAGCCAGGGACTAGGTCAGAACTACCGTTCAGCAGAAGTCCCGGAATAATACCCCAGACATCATAGAGTATAAAGACCTTGTATATCAGATTACGAGACCTTTCAAACGAGATTTCAGGGGTTACCTATATATCCAAGTAGTGTTCCCCACGAATTCACAAGTTTGAATTTAGGTTTATATCCCGAATAAATCTACTAAATGTATGAAAACCTATCGACACATCATCAGTGAGACCGTTTATCACATTTGACATTTCATATCCTTAGCATGCTGTGATAGTTCACTGATTTACTATCATTTCCTCTTTTATACACCAAAACTCATTTTTTAATTTCCAATGTTTTTGACATTTTCAAATTTTCTAATTTTTTAAAATTTTTCTCCCCCTAAAATCAAAATGTGTTTCAATTTTGATTTTCAAAGAAAATTTGAAAACAAACTATACAAGAAACATGACAAACTGATATCAAATCACTTCAATTCGCCATTCACTCGGCATAAACAATCAGAACTCCCCCTGACAACAAACTATTTTCCCATTTAGATTTCAAAACACTTAAGTTTGTTTTAATCAAATGGTTTTTCCGGAAAATTAGTTTTGTTTGTCTTTTCACAAACTCGGGGTTTCATCACATTGTTCTTTTTCAACCATTTTTTTTAAAAAAAATTAACAATTAATACCCTTGACAACGACAAACACAAATAGAAAATCAAGTACAACTTAATGTCCCTGATTTACCACTTGTAAATCGAAATATCACAGTTACCAACCTGTGAATTTCTCAAGAAATGTGCCGATACCTATTCCACGTTTACCAACCTGGGAACTCCGGCAAGTCAGGTTTTTCTATTTGAAAAGATCTACCCAAGCCTGACCAGCCTTGGGTTTTACAACTTTTACCTCAACAGATGGCTCTTCTGGTTTTGATGAACCAGAATCATTGCCTGATTGTAGCTTGTCTGACTTTGAGACATCAGATTCATCGCCTGATGTTGACTCCTTTGTTTTTGAAGAAACAAATTCATCGCCAACCTTCATTGGTACCCAATGCTTACTAGATCTAGGTTTTCCTTTTTTATTAGGCTGTGAAATGAATAAACTTTCACAGTCTCTTTTATATTCAAAAACCTTGATCAATATTTTGTCAGAAAAATTAACTTTCTTTGATTGGTTATCATTTTGATTAGTTAATTTTTCTTTCTTTAACTTCCTTTTCTCTTTCCTGTTCGTCCTCAGATGTGTATCTGATGAATTTGTTTTGCTTGCCTTTGCAGTTGGGAAAAGGAATTCATCAGAACTTTTTCTCGGATTACCAGTTTTATCCGAGGACAAAATTTTCTCGAGATATTCTCTAGCCTTCTTCCTTTTCTTTCGCAGTCTATCTTTCTGCCCCTGAGAAAGTTTTACTTTTGCTTCCTGAACTTTAGGTTCTTGAACCTTCTGTTCTTTGGGCTTGACGTTGACTGTCTTCTTTGTCATTCTTTGAGAATCAGCCCTCGATCATGCCTTTGATCTCATTGGGCAATCTCTAGCAATGTGTCCTCTGATATGGCATTCATAGCATCTTCTCGTTTCGAATCTCTGACTTTGGCAGTTAACAGCAATGTGTCCTTGATAACCACATCTGTAACACATTCTGTTATCGTACCATGTACCACCTTCAGTCCAAACATTCAAGTCATAGCACTGTTTGGCTCTGTGGTAATCGTCACTCCTCCTGAAAGCTAGATTTGGCCTTTGAGCTCTGTGGTTCGACCTGCACCACTCATTACCAACTATTTTTGAGTTTTGATTTTTAAATTTTTGTGATTTTTCAAAATGATTGGATGACTTATCTGATTGTTTCTGTTCTGCATTCTTCTTTACAGGTTTTTGCGTTGAGCATTCACCTTTCTCAGTAGAATGTAAAACAGTATTTTTAAACATTTCATTTAATTTCAAATATGTTTTTCTATTCTCTTCTTTTTCATCATCAGATATTTCATCACAATCTTCAATTTTGACTTTGACTTTGTCAAAATTTGTGACATTTTCACTTATAGAAACAGAATTGATCGGTTTTGGACACTCATATGGTGCCGAAGTCACAAAACCTTTCAATTTCACTTCAAGCTCTTTGATTTTCATCTGAGCTTTTTCAGCTTCTTTTTCAAACTGAATGATTTTAGCAAGATGAGAATTGATTTCAATTTGTTTTTGAAGATTATCTTTACCAAAAATATCTCTCTCATCTTCTAAAATCTTGATTTGATTTTGAAAATCTTTTTCTTTTTCTTTTAAAACATTAATTTCCAATGTCAAACTGTCCAAATTACTCAACAGTTTGTCATTTTCTGACGTCAATTTCTCACACTTTTCTCTCATTTCAAGAATCTGTTTATTATCAGATTCTTTCTCATCCTTCAAGCTTTTGATTTCCACTGTCAAATTCTCCACATCTTTCAAGAGATTTAAACTTTCAGCTTCTGATTTTTCGCATTGTGAGCACACAACTTCACTTTTCGACGTTTCATCCATCTTTGATTCTTCATTCATTGTCATTCCTTCTTTAATCTTATTGATTAATTCACTAAACTCAACCAAACTCATATTTTCTGAATTTCTTTCAATTTCATCTAGTAACTCTTTCTTTTTCTTTTTCTCTTCTTCATCTCCCCACCATTTCTTCTGCCAATACTCATCCTCTTCTTTGTACTGTTGGATTATGGCTTCGATATCAAGCGTTTTGTCATCGATTGCAATATTTCCATATGGGTCAAGATAACACTCTCTTTTTGGATCCCATCTATTTGCTCTCCTTGCTTCCAGAAAGACACGAGAAAGTCTGATAATCTTGTTTTCAGCAATCATCTTCCGATAGTGATACTTCTGTTCCTCAGTACGATCATCTTTCCAAGGTTTAGGTTCAGAATTTGCCATCATGTATGTTCCTGAAACAAAAATAATCAGCAAAACACTTTGAAATTTTCAAAATGTTAGAAAACAGCAATTCAAGCGAAATCCTTGAAATATAATCAGCTTCAAGCGAAATCAGCTTGATAAAACTGTTCAAGCGAAATCTGATAATAAGTGTTTTCAAGCGAAAACAACTATTTCGCTTCAACTTCAAGCGAAACTCAACAACAGTTCTGATTCAAGCGAAATTTACTATTTTGCTTCAGGATGTGTCAAGCGAAATCCAACAGAAACAAGTTCGCTTCAGGAATTATCTGTTTCGCTTCAGGAGTTTCAAGCGAAATCGTCCAAACAGTCTTATTTGAAGCGAAATCAACCTGTTATCTTCGAACACTTTCAAGCGAAATCTTGTTTTAGGTCAATTTTAACATGTTTTAGTCTGAATTTTAATCTGAATCTTTATAGGCTTTGTTAAAACTCAGTTTTACACGTTATATTCTGAAATCAGACCATTTCGTCCATTAGAACTTGTTCAAATCAGAAAAGTAAGAGAAGAAGTGAGTAGAAATAAGAAAATCCGGTAGAATCAAGCTGCTATGGTATGAACTCCTCGTCCTGAGCTCTGATACCACTTGTTGGACCGTTGTACGACCTTAAACCGTCAGTAAAAGTAGTTCATCTTTGCGTACGAAGGCGGAATCAACGTAAACAAAGTCATAACAGCTTTAATCCTTTTAATCTTTCTATTCTGATTGATTTGAGTGCTTGTACAAGGTTTTCTGATACAAATCCGTCAGCACTTCGTCACACATACAATGACATCCTCTAATGAACAAGTCCTCCTCAAGCGAAACACATAACACATATATATAGGCTTGATGATTTCGCTTGAGCATGCTTGAAGCGAAATCATGTGATGTTGATTTCGCTTGAAGATGTTTCAAGCGAAATCTTCAAGATTAAACTATACAAACCCTAATTAAACCCTAATGTGTGTTCTTTCAATCAATCTAGACACAAGACCTAATGCAGACGAAGTCAACAGACATTCCATGCACTAACAGTAGGGAGCCTTGGCGACAGGAGTCACGAAAGGTATGAGATCAATACGAAAGTCAACAGATCTAGGAGGGGGAAGACCAGGTAGATCTTCAGGAAAGATATCAGGGAAATCACACACTACTGGAATTTCGCTTATGTTCTTTCCTTTGCCCTTTTGTTCCACCACGTGGGCCAAGAAGGCAAAGTTCTGTTTACGTAAGCATCTGCTCGCTTGAGTGCATGACCTCAACTTCAGTCCTCTAGAAGGTCGGTCTCCGTAGACGTGTAAGATATCACCAGACGGAAGAGGTAGACGAATAAACTTCTCGTGACAAGCAATCTCGGCATGATTCTTACGCAACCAATCCATGCCGATTATGACGTCAAAGCTACCCAATTGCATGGGTATGAGGTCAATAGTAAAAACGTAGTCGTTAAGAGTCAAGGAACAACCACTGAGAATAGAATCAACTAGAATAGACTTGCCATTGGCAAACTCAACAGAGAATGACTTAGGTAGTTTCGAGCGTGCACAATTTAACAAAGATTCAAATTCTACGGACACAAAGAGTCTGTCGGCACCAATATCAAATAGTATCAAAGCGTAAAGATTATTGACGAGAAACGTACCATTAACGGCGTCATTGTCGTTAGGCGCCTGATTAGCATTAAGATTGAACGCTCGTCCACGAGCGGCTGGCTGTTGCTCCTGGTTCAGCTGTGGACACCGATTACGGAGGTGAGTAGTATCTCCACACTTGTAGCATGCACGAACCGCATTGACTGGTCTAGGATTCTGCGGAGGAGCTGGGATAGCTGGTAGAGCTGCCTGAACTGGGGCTTGCTGAGCTGGCTGGGCCGGGTTAACTTGATAGCAGTAAGGAGTCATGTGACCGTAGCAATTGCAGTTGGCACACAAGCGACAAGAGAAAGTAGCAGGATGATGAAAGTTGCAGGTTGCACACTTAGGGTGAGGCCTAGTGTACTGCTTTTTGATTTCAGGAGCAGTAGGGTTTGGAACAGCAGCAGCAGCAGCAGGCTTAGCAGCAGGGTTTGCAGCAGGAACAATTGCATTGCATCCTGAACCCTGTGACTTCCTCTTCTTGTACGCGATTGTTGTTCAAACTTGCTGCCAGACGATAAACTTCTTCAATTGTCTCGAGCCGAGCTGCTTCAATCGAATCTCGCATAGCAGGGGGTAACCCATTGATGTACTTGGTTATTGATATTCACCAATTTACACATACTTTAGTCCCCCATTTTATCCCCATTTTATGCGTTTTCGACCGTAAAACCGTGAATCGGATACTTAATCAGGTATACTTCTGTTTATAGGCCTAAAACAGCATGCCAGACAAGAAGATGATTAAAATGAGGACTTTCCGAGCAAAACGACAAAGCTGCGAAGATTCTTTGAACATTCTGATCTGGGTATTTGGCACGACCGTGCAATGAATGGCACGACCGTGCAATGAATGGCACGACCGTGCAATGAATGGCACGACCGTGCAATGAATGGCACGACCGTGCGGATCCGACAGCAGAGTATAGCCTGGCAGTGCACGCCAGTGCGATCAGGAGTGCAAGGCAATCCCGGCAATGCACGATCGTGCGGTTGATGGCATGCTCGTGCGGATGTGATGACTTACCACAACCCGGATATGCACTCCTGTGCAGTTGGTCATGCCATGTTATTCCTGGAGATGCATGCACGTGCGACTATTGGCACGACCGTGCGACTACGAAGACCGGTCAAGATCTGATGATGCCACACAGTATGGTGAACAGGGTTTTAAAAAGTGAACGGTCGTGCACGTAATTGGCACAACCGTGCGATCTCAAAAAGTTATAAAAAACAGAAGGAAACATTCTGTTCGTAATTCTGGACTTTTGGGAGCTTCACAGTCGATTTTACAAGCTCCGGAGGCTTTGCTTTTGACCCGGATTCAAGCCACATCATGCCGTTTAGCTCCGTTACTATCCGGATTCTTAATCTAGTGCTTGTTTATGGTTTGATTCTCTAATCTTTCCATAATTTTGTTAATGTTTCAAGCATTTAGATTGATGTTTTATGTATTATTGTAAGCCTTTGGGCAAAAACACTAGAATCCCTTGCTTAATTACAACCATTAGTATGTTAATTATGTTTGTAATGACATTTGGAAGCATTTTCTGTGTTAATCTTTGATGATTAGTTTGCAACCTTGTTTATTGATGTTGGTTTCTTGATTATAGTTAATTATCTTGGATGATTAGTATATGGTTAGTTGAGATAATTGAAAGATGAAGCTTAATTAATCATGTATTAGTAGACTTTGAACTTGTTTAACTTGTTTAACGTGTGTCAAATGTGTGCACCATGATACTAGAAATGGTTAGTGGTTTAATAAGGGGTAATTATTGTTAATCAAGAAAGCTTTCCTCCACGTAAGGACCTTAACGGGTTAAATGGTGTTGTTATGAATTCTTGTCATAAATTGTTAGCTTAGTTAGTAGTTTCAGCCAAAATTGCTATCTTGGTGAATTTGTGTTCAAGATTTGCAAAATGAACTCGGTTGTGATTTAATCTAGTTTATGCTTGTCTCGGTGGTTGCATTGTGTTTATCGGTGTCACTTTCCTTGATTAAGTGAGGTTAGAAAACTCCTAACGGATGACTAACTTATCTTTAGGAGATTATCATAGACATTTATCAATTGCACGTTAAAGAACAATTTTAGGTGGTTAAAGTGTGTTTATCGTTTTAGCTTTCCAAATGATTGTCATGTTAGGATTCCCGAAAGGGATACTAATTATCTTGAAAATGGAGAATTGACCAAATGTTTCAAGTGGCAAAACCGACTTAGTTTATATACTTTGGTTGTGTATAAAGCAAGGCTATATATCTATTTTCTTATTTGGAGTCTACTATGTTTTTATAAATATTTGTTTATGCTTATTTTAGTTTTTAGAAAATCACACAACTTATCTTTCTTCCGGTAATTTAATGACAAAGGTCTAGTATTATTCCTCCGCCCACATCCTTGGATCGACACTTGGTTCTTACCGATACTTTACTACATATGTAACAGGGTACACTTGCCCTTTCGTGTGTGTTTTAATGTTAAAGTATAAATCACTTTTATAAATTTAAAATTGAATCATGTGTAAATTCATTATAAAAATATGTATATACGCGCACACGTCAGTTACCATGTGTTTAGGAGTAGAAACCAAGTGAGGCACGATTAAGCTGAGTTGCTTAAAGCGAGCGGTATAAGCCAAATTGTCGTCACCAATATGTTTCAAGTGCCAGAACTCTTCTTCAAGCTTCAGTTGTTCATGGGGAGGGCAGAATTCAAGCATCATCAATTCTCGCACCTTAGCCCATGGAAGAGCATAGGCTTCTTCGTTAGAACGGATGTTTCCATCACTCGACCACCACTCCAGAGCTCTGCCTTGAAACATTCCCGTTGCACTCCTAGTCTTTAGATGCTCTGGGCATTCGCTGTTAATGAAGGTAACCTCGATGCTGTCAAACCATTCCAGCATAGCAGTCACCCCATCACTGCCCATGAAAGGCTTAGGGTTGAAAGAGACAAAGTGTTTGTAGTTGAACTTTGTAGCCTTCTCTTTCTCTGTCTTAGAGTCAACAGAAGAGGGTGGAGTGTTCGATCCCTGGATTTCAGAGACGATCTTTGGCACGACTCGAGCGATCTGGTCGGCCATGAAGGACATCATCTTTTTCTGAGACTTCTCCCTGGATCTCTTGAGAGTGTCGGACAGCTTACGAGAAGACATCTAAAGATCCAACAAGAAGATCGTATAAGTCTAGATTTCAAAGTTTCACATTATATAGATCTACGCACGATAGATTAAGACTCAAGATTCAACAAGTTTCACGTAGTGTAAAGATTCGAGCTTTAGCTTCGCATAGATTCCAATATATTCAACACCGCAACCCACGACCTTCACATGGCATGTTGTACGAAGTTTGGCAACATGTCAGAAACGCTTATATATAGGAAGTACCATCAGCGTATCCACCACGCTTCGGGCACATCGCTTCCACCTCGTATTCGGTGTCATGTTACGTGTCGCAATTTCCAAACATAACAACACACTTATCATCATCATACGCGCTTAGATTAACCCAATAGATTCACATAGATTAGTGTTCAACCATTTCACCAAGATTCACAAAACAACGAATCCCCACACGGCACGTGCTATGAAAGTTCGGCAACATGATGGAAGCACTTATATATAGGAAGTACTAGCGGCGTATCCACCACGCTTCAATCATGCCACGCCCGTCTCATCATCGGTGTCATGCTTCGTTAACCATATCATTAGATTCCATTACCATCACAAAACTTTCACATCGATTATCCAAGTAGATTCCAACAACTTCAACCCGAGCCTACAAATCTACGAACTTCACTTAGCGCGTGGTATGAAGGTTCGGTAACATGCCAGAAACACTTATATATAGGAAGTACCAACGGCGTATCCACCATATTTCGGACATGCCACGTCCGCCTCGTCTTCGGCGCTGGTCTACATTTCGTATTTTGTTACTCAAAACCACGCATTTATACTAGAATACTCTTAGATTACACATAGATTACACAAGTAGTTTCCCATAGCTTAGAGTTCAACATTCACATCACCGGTGTACAAAACACTAAGTTTCGCATGGCAGGTGGTACGAAAGTTGGTAACATGCCGGAAACACTTATATATAGGAAGTACCAGCGACGTATCCACCATGTTTCAGACACGTCACTTCTCCCTTGTATTTCTATGCCATGTTACATTTAGTGTTGCACAACCACAATATCACATAGATTCATCATATGGTTTCACATAGTATCATAGTCGATCAAGATTCCTACATAGATTAACATCATGAATAAAGCTTCATAAATTTAGTTTGATCCTGAGAGAATATGATTAGAGTTTTAGATTGCGGACACACGTGTATCTTGTGTAAAGGTATCAAAATAAGCGGGGAATTAAAATAAACGAAGAATCAAGTTTAAATCCATACATAAAATCGAGATAACTCTCATAAAATATAGATTGTTCCGGGTAGAGGAACGGTGACTAACCAAAGTGAGTCGAACTCCTTTCAAATTGAGGCAACGCGTCTTGACTTACTTAGACAAATACGTCATCGATGTTAGGCCTACGATATTCATCCTTTTGGTCGTTCCACGTTCCTAATTGATTGGAAATTTCGAGACTTTGGCGAGACATGAAAATCAAAGAGTGCGACTAGTTATCAAGATCTGTGTTTCACCTCTATCTTGACAACATTGTGCCCTAATGGCTTCGGTACTTGTCAACAGACACGACCTACTGGAATAAAGTAAGGAAATTTTCCATCAAGGTTCGGATGTCACTCCTGACTTGAGGGCAAATCTCGTGCAAAATACAAACACTGGTTAGCAGTGTTTTTCAAAGTATCCAAGTGTATATTGTGTTAGCCTTAGGAAAGGCATGTAAGTTTAGCAGGAAAATGTGCTGCTAGGAAGCAGATACGGTAGAATGCATAAGTCTTAAACAATAGATAAGAGTCAAGATTCCTAGAACTATAGACTAGGGCAAGTATTCCTACTTATCCTAATTCCCTATAGTTATGGCTATGATACCAATCTGTCACACCCCAACCGATGGTGGAAACATCGGGGTGCGGCACTAAGCATTCAATTGCTCATGAGATTCCATAACACTAGATATTTCAATATAGATTAAATTCATTTCATAATAATTGTCTAAAGTATCCACCACAAAACACCAATTACAAATCATCATCATATAGTTTCAAAATTTCTAGTTTAGCTATGATGTGTTTCTAGGCAGCATCCTAGCAAGTTTCATGAATCCTAGCATCATGTTAGCCTGCAACATGTATTAAAATAAAGTCAATACAAAAACGTACTTGCGAGTATACAAGTTTGAGTACATAGCATAATAGAATAAAAGACTCATATCCATCATGTAAATGATACAAATAGTTTCAGCCATGCTAGTGTTCGCAGTCCAAGTGATATCCCAAGTGTCCCGATGCTTTGGTGTTTTCCCAAGACTCAAGGAAAACTAGAATCCTCCTAACAATACCCCCAAGAATAACGGGGAGGTGCATCTTCCTATAGCGCTACTATTGTTAAGGCGGAACTACACACAAGGATTAAACGTTCGCATAGCATAAAGAATCAAGAATCACAAGTTTCACATTCACATAGGATAGAGTTTTAGATTCAAAAGTTTCAAGTTTCTGAGAATACATGTTGCATCCCAAAAAATTAAAATGAAAAGGGATCGAGTATACTCACAATGATTGCTTAACAATAACCGTTATTGGATCAAAGAGAGCTCTTTAGCATTAGCCTGATTAGGGTACAATAGATAGGTGTCGGACAGAATGCAAGAATCGTGCAAGTGTCGGATCAGTCACTTGATCGGATGGCCATCCGGACGGATGGTCATCCTGTCGGATGACATATGTGAGTGCGACGGATCACCATCTGATCGGATGGTCATCCGTACGGATGGCCATTCAATCGAATGGTCATTCGATCCATTGACTGAGTTTCCACAAATGATTAAGTGTTCAGACCATGGCTTTCGATCGGATGGTCATCCAATCGGATGACCATTCGGTCGAATGACCCTTCGCGTGCAAGTTTCAAAGTTCAGAGTTTCTATTTCAAAAATAGATCAAGTGTTTGAAGGTTATAAGTCACATTGCCACTCTGATCGGATGGTAGTCCGATCAGATTGCCATTCGATTGAGGTGAACTCGTTCCTTTTGCAACTTGTAAAATTTCTAAGTTTCTAGTTTAACGGTGACGGCATGGTACGTATTGAGACAACTGTAAACACGTCTAAGCTCAGGCTGCCTGATCGGATGGGAATCACCCCGTCCGTTCGGATTTCTGTTCTTTTACGGTGTTCATGTCGGAATCCGTACTCCGGCCATCTTTTCCGGCAATAATCCATTTCTAAGCCGTCTCCAGACTAATCATTAAGTCTACAGTCCGTTAAGATCCGGATTCCACCGTTTTAAGTAAAGTTTTAAGAAAAGATGAATGAAAGCATGAGTTTTAGTTGAAAAGTCATGATTTAACAAAGATTCGGTGTAATAGCACATGAAATTCCATAGATCTGAGCTAGATCTCGACTAGAATGACAACACACAACGGTTTGTACAAACCGCCATGGTGACGTCATCCTCAAGAGCTCAAATCTCAGAGATTTCACGGTGAAAAGTGTGATTTCAAAGAAGATTCATGTAGAGGATAGTGCATAGATCAAAGATGTACAAGAATCAAGTGTAAAACGTACCGAAATCACCGAGAAATAGAAGAAAAGTGGGAGAGCGTGTGTCTGGTCGAAGGAGGTTGTCACATCAGTGAAGAATGATGTAACAGGTCCTATTTATAGTGTGAGAGGGAGAGATAAAGGTGGTGTGGCAGTGGATCGGATGGCACTTCGATCGAGTGGCCCTCCGATCGGATGGTCATCCGGTCAATCCCATCCTATCCACTTTCAGTCTTTGGTTCGTTTCGCGAGTTAGATTAAGCGTTGCGTTGCGTATTATTATGTAATAGTATCACATAACTAGATTATATCATTAACACAAAAGTTTCCGAGTTCATAGTTTCCGCCAGTGACAAGTCTCCAGTCTCTCGTTCAACCAAGTCTCAAGTTTCATGAGTCTCAAGAGTCAAGCATCAAGAATCAAACCTCAAGGATCAAGTATCAAGAATCAAGTGTCTAGAGTCAAGTATCAAGAATCTAGTATTAAGAATCAAGTTTCAAGAGTCTAGCTTCAAAGAATTAAGTATCAATAAGTCTCAAGTTTCAGAGAGTAAAGTTCCATAAGTGTCAAAAGTGTCAAGAGTCACATAGTATAAGGACTAAAACTGACAATAGCTAGAAGGTCAGGGACACAGGCGTTACCAACTATGTGTGTTTGATTTAGATGATTTTGAAAGTTGTAGTGAGGATGAGGGTGATTAGTTGGAGAAGATGATTAGTCTGGGTGGAGAGATTAATTTGGAGAACATGGGTTTTGGGTATAACGAGGTATTAAGGGCATGTTTGGCTTAGCTTATCAAGAGTGACTTATGACTTTTTGGAAAACTCAGGATGGAGTGACTTTTTCGAAAAGTCACTTTTCCCTCACATACACCTTCATTGCCAAACACATTTTGAAGCTTATGACTTTTCAAAAAAACCAATAAGTCAATAAGTTGTTTCAAAAAGCTTAGCCAAACATGCCCTAAAGTGAATTAAATAGGTAGCAGATATTAATAGGTGAATTGACTAAATTGCCCCACATGTGAGGGGCACATCACCTCTTTTTAACCATGGTAATGGATGGAGTTAGTAGCAGTGGCCAAATTAGTTAGATAAAAGGACGTTGGGGGTTCAGATGATAAAAAATTCCTTTTTGGGCTAAAATAGTAAAATTGATATAACCACATGAGTCGAAATTGTAATTTACTCTTAAATATAACTCATTTAATTTATCTCTAATTAACTTAACCAAATAATCGTATTAATCCATAGCTCAAATTAGTTGGCCCAACCCGCCTCATACGAGTACGGGTACGGGAATTACGTCCAACACGACATAATGCCAATAAGAATGAGAACTTGTTTGATCCAAAGAAAAACCGAAAACCTTCTCTGATGTTGCTTCGTATAAGCATCTTGGTATTTCAATTTCTATGAATTAAACAAAGTGAAAAATAAATTTCAATTAATTAAACAAAGTGAAAAAGAAATTATACTATATATAAATTTATATCCTTAGCTACAGTATATGGAAAGCCCTTTATTTCTAATTCAATTACAGCATTGCTATTATATATTGTAAACTAGGTTATTATCCGGGATTGCTTCCCGGGCTCGGGAAACTTAGTTATATTAATTATTATTTGTTATTAATACAACATCATTACATCAAGCATCTCATTGGATTCAACAACTGATAGGATCTGAGTTTGATATGATTGGTTTTGTTTAACTAAAATGAAGATGAATTAGAAATAATTGCAGCGGAAATAGATGAATAAACTTTCAACGCAATCAAAGAGAGAACAATTTTAAGCAAACATGTTTAACATAGAGTCGAATGATTGGATTTGATTACAATACTCAAAAGTAATGCATGCATGCAAAAACTCTCCCCCAACAGTGGTTGAAAAACTGATGTTTGGTCAGTCAATGTTCAGAACTTGTTTGGCTATGTTTTGAAGCTATGCTAAGTTGTCATCCTCTAGTGCCATTGTTTTGATAGCGTCTTTGAAATACACAGCTTCTTGTTCTTTCTCTTCTTCATCAGTCAGTTTTTGCCTCTTTCTTTGATTTACCACAATGGTAGAGGTATCTGATGATGTGAACAGTGGTTCAGAAGTGTGAGCCTGCTGCTTTGTTTTAGCAGTGGTTTTGTAATCAGGCTTCTTTGGAAGTTTACGATCTGTTTCTCTCCTTTTTCTTAACCTTTCATAAGCCTCATCAATGTACTGCCTTGTCCATTTTGATATGGCTTTGGCAGTTCCCACTTTTGCATCAACCAATTCCTGCTTCTTTCTTTTATACTCCAATGTAAGATCATCGATTTTCTTTTTGTATTTGCTCCAATTTGGTGCTGACCTTTTCATGCCTGGATTTCTCTTTATTCTTTCAATTCTATTGAGTTCTGTTTTGAGAGCAACAAGCGGCCAGTCTTGGAATTGTTCAGCTGTGGCAGGGTAGAATTTTTCACTCAAGATCAGCTTGATGATGTCTTCTTTCAGATTTTCCTGCAAGTTAGCTTCTGGAGGCAGGTTGGACATTTCTTTGCTTAAGTCTCTTACATAATCTTCCAACTGTTTAACTTTAGTGAGCAAGAACTGCGTATAAGTTGACACTTCATTGTCACTTTTCCCTTGGCATTCAAGTCTAGCTCGGGGTATCAGCTTGCCTGTACTTGAGTTTTAAATACTCATTTATGTTGGCTGGATCTCTATAACCAATCAGGGAAGGGAATTTCCTTTTTGAAGGATCATCCACTAAGTAAAACTGCCTCATTTCATTCTTTACAGCATGCAGTTCCAGTGGATAACTGGCAGCTACGGGTACAACATCAGCAGAGTCATATCCTTGGAGTTCTATAGGATCTTTGATTGGGTTGAACAATTTTGAAGGAATAAAGGATTGAGGTTTGGTGATATTGCAAGGGGCAGATGAAATGGGAACATGTGCTAGTATATCATGATCATGCACTTGAAATTTTCTTTTTCTTGTATACAACTTTTTGGGAGAAGGTGTTTCTATTTGAGTTTTTGGATCAAAAGGAACAATGGCTTGTGAAGAGATAGGTGATTGACTAACAGTTGTTGAAACAACTGGTGTTTCAACCACTGTTGTCATTACAACAGATGATGTGTCATCTGATGTCTTCTGCTTTTTGGTAGGTGGTGATTTTGATGGTGGTTTTGTTGTGGCAGTGGTTGATTGAGTGATGACAGTGGTTAAAGTGTGTGTTGATGTATTGGTGGTGGTTGTTGGGTTAACATCTGCTGAAACCACTGAAGTATCAAGAGCTGTTGATACAACAGGTGTTCCAACAGCTGTTGGTTTGGAAGATTGATGAGAAGAGCTTTTAGGAGGTTTGCGAGTATGTTTTGTGGATCTGGAATGTATGGATTTGGGTTGCCTCACTTGTCTAGTGGGTTGTCTTCTTTTAGGCTTAGGTTTTTCTTCATCCTTGGGCTCAGAAGTACCCTGTTCTTCCTTCTCCATAAAGACTTTCTTCTCCTTTTCAAACCTTGATTTTCGTTTTGCCTCCATATCATTTTCCAGCCTTGCCTTTTCATTAGCCAAGGCATTTAAGGATTCATCAACCTTTTTGGAACCATCTGGCCTAGGGAGGTCAGCAAGCATACTGGATTTCTCTGGTGCAATGTACAAACCATCTTCATATCCCCTTTTCTTTAACTGGTTCATTTTCTCCCCCTTTTTGGCATCATTTGGTGGAGGGTTATCAACAAAGATTATTGTAGGAGGAGCAGTGCCAGTGGTTTGCAATAGATGGGCCTTGATTGCCTTGATGTCTGCTTGTGTATCCATGAACCTGGCTTCCATTAAATTTCTGATCTTTTGAATTTGAATTTCATGTTGTTGATCAGCATGTTCTCTTTGTTTGTGAAGCAGAGGTTGAAATAATTCCCAAAGCTCATTTGGAGTAGGAGCAGATGATGGAACAGATGTTTGAGCTGGTGCAGCAGTGGGTGTTGCTTCTTATGCTTGTAACAACTGTTGCAGCATAGTTTTGATATCTGCAACAGATGTTTCAATTATATCCACTCTTGCCGTCAATTCTTTGTATTTTAAAGCATCACTCAAGTTAATGGGATCATCTGCTTTCCCACCAGCAGTGGTTGTATCAGCAGTTGACTTAGGGAAAGTTTCCCAAAAGCCATCCACCGATGCCCCTTTTTCTTGGTACTGGGGACTTCTTTCCTCAGCAATTGATATCTTTTTAAGATCACCAGTGGTTGAAACAAACACACCAGTGGATATCAGGGTTGCTGGAGAGGAAATTGCCTTCAAGGGAGTCTGATTGATGAAACAACTGGCCAGGTGTAGACCAATGGATCCAACTCCTATAGTTGCTGCTCCACTTGAACTACTGACAGGAATTACTTGTAATTCCTGCAGTGTAGCCTCCTCAACTATTGGTGGGTTAACAGAGATTGAGACACCAGACTCAGTCACTTGTTGTGGCATATTCTCAGTGATAGGTGATTGAGACGAACTGATTTTTGTCTGGGCTAAATCAACTGTATCCAATAGAGGTAACATGGATTGTGGTAATGTTATTGATGAAGGATGTGGGGGTAGAAAGAAATATGTCCATGGGATTTGGACTGTGGAAGATGGAACCAAGTGGATCCAGAGCTTCATATTGTGGTGTCCCTGTGCTTACAACCTGATCCTTTTGTGAGGATGCGGGAGGAGTTTTAGGTAAAGGTGGAGATCTTTGTTCCATCTGCTGTGAGGAAGTAGCAGCAGTGGTTTCTGGTGACTTTTATGATGTCACAGGTAGTTGCTCTGGGATCTCATCTTCCAGAGTTACCTTTTTTTGTGGGTTTGGGGGGCTTCTGGATCTTTTTATTTTTGGGCTTTTTGGTAGTTTTAGGTGTGGGTTTCACAGCAGTGGTTGTGCTGCGGTAATCACCTTGAGCAGTGGACTCAACATCAGGTGCCTGAGGAGCAGTGGTTGCTGCTAAAGTCTACTCAGGTACCTCTGCTTTTGTTTTGGAAGGTTTTGACAGCCTTGTAAATGATTCAGAGGTTAGACTGTTTATTCGAAAAGGCTCTCCTTGAATAAGGACATGAGCATTATCTTTTGAAAATTTCTTTCTAAAATAGTAACTTAAAAACCTTGGAAATAATAAAAATAATTTTTTATTAACATTTTTAACAAGATCATTGAAAATCTCCTGGGAATAGTTAAAGTTTTCTTCATTCATTATAGCATAACCCAGATATTGGATCTTCAATGGGATTTCATTGAAAGTAGTGGTTTTGTTTGACACACACATTAGAAGGGTATGAAATAAAAACCTTGGGGCGGATGGAAAACTCCCCTTTTGTAAAGTTTCTTTTTTCATTTGTTCAGCATACCCTCTTTCAATGAAATCAGTTTGATACTCAATTTTTGGAAAAGAAGTTTTACCTTGAAGATCATCGAGTTCAAATACCTCCGAAATGGTTTGTGGAGTAATGGTGACTGAAATACCCTTTATTGTAGAAGTAATGGCTAAGGGCGTTTCATCCTTAGTTTCAAGTTTCGCATTTTTCCAAAACTCTCTTTGGGTTTCTAGGTAGATCGGAGCATCAAAGGTCAACAAAGTTTTGTACTTTGAGGACGAAAGAGCGTCTATGACAGAATCGAAGGTGGTGGTATGACTTGGTTTTTCGAGTAAACCCAAGTAATTATGAGGAGCTTTGTATCGAAGAGCCATGATGAATCATGGATTTTTATGAGTGAATGAAGAAGATGAGTGATTGAGAAATGAAATGGAGAAATGATTTGAGAGAAATTGATGGTAACTGCTTTTAGAAAAGAATTTAGAATTTGATTCGACAGTGAAAACCCTGTTTGGGGTTTTGATCAGGGTTTTATAGGTGGAAAAAGTGTATGCTGATGTGGCAGCGGTTACAAAAGATCTGACTGCTAAGTACTGTCCACGTGCCAACCGCTGATGAATAATGGATGACAGTTGTTAGGAAACCACTGATGGAACAATATCAGTGGTTTGCAACGGTAACAATGAAAACAGTGGGTGATTTTTAACTATCAGTGGATAGCCTATCAGTGGATTAAAACACTAATGTTTGATCAACAGTGCTTAACAAGGAAATGAGAGAACAGAGGTTGACTTTCAGCAGTGGACAGCATTTAGTAGAAACAGGTCTTTGAACCAAAAACAGTGGTTATGCCAGACTTTTAAGGATTAATGAAAATTTTTCATTTTTAGCTATTTTTAAGGATGGATTTTTTATTTTCTGAAAACATTTTTATGTTTATATTCATAGAAAAACAGGATTTTGCTTGTTATTCCATGTTTAGCATGCCAATCCTAGAGATCAAGCTTTCAAAGGTAGATGTGTCTAATGCTTTTGTTAGCACATCTGCCAGCTGATCTTTTGTTAGCACATCTGCCAGTGATTTTGAGAGAAATGGATGATAACTGCTTTGGGAAAGGAATTTTGAATTTGATTCGACAGTAAAAACCCTGTTTGGGGGTTTTGATCAACGTTTTATAAGGAGAAAAGTGAATCCTGACGTGGCAGCGGTTACAAAAAGATCTGACCTCTATGTATTGTCCACGTGCCAACCTCTGATGATAATGGAGGACAGTTGGTACGAAACCACTGATGGAACAATATCATGGTTTGCAACGGTTACAAATGAGAACAGTGACTGACTTTAAGCTAGCAGTGGATAGCCATCAGTGGGTTAAAACACTGATTTTGAACAACAGTTTTTTTATTTTTTATTTTAACTTTAATTTTTATCACCAAAACAATATTCGAGGAACTCTTATCTCATTGGAATGTAATGATTAGATAAAATTGTAATTTCATTGTAATTCTAGTTTTCATTTGATAATTTCATTCTATAATTAATTAACCACATCAACAATAAAAATATGAGCAGTGGGTGTTTTTTAGGAAAACCAATGATTGTCAATAATTAAACAAAGTGAAAAATAAATTTCAATTAATTAAACAAAGTGAAAAAGAAATTATATTATACTATATATAAATTTATATCCTTAGCTACAGTGTATGGAAAGCCCTTTATTTCCAATTCAATTACAGCATTGCTATTATATATTGTAAATGAGTATGTGTATTCACTAAGGGTATTAATGTCATAAAAGAAATGGGGTCTACTCCTATTTAGCTTTTTCTTTTTTATTTTGTGACAAATCACATTTGGACAAAAGTGTGATAATTATCTTAATTAGGCACGGGTTAGTTATGCAAAACATGAATGAAGCACGTCATCTTTGGGCAGGAGAGAGACATCCATGTATGTAATGAATGAATTATTAATATAGCTTTTAATTATACTTGAACGATAAAGTAGATGTAGCATATCACCTTTGGCATAAGTGAAACATCAAGAGCTGATTCAAGTTAATCTATTTAGTTTTGTCAAAATTTAATTTATATAAGCATTTACAAAACCATTTAAGTTAATCAGTAAGAGTTCTCGATAAAAGTTTGCGGCATTTGAGTTTTCGAGTGAACACTAATTCTCGAGAAAGTAAGGGCTCTCGAGAAAATGAGGTGTTCTCGAGAAAATGGATTACGGAAAAATGAGGGTTTACGGGAAAAATAGTTCTCGAGGAAAAGTGAGTTCTCGTGAAAAGATGAGTTTTCAAGAAAAGATGAGTTCCCTAGAAAAGGTTAGTTCTCGACATTTAGTATTCTCGATATTTTTAGTTTTCAAGTTAAGTGAGATCTCTAGTTTTCTTGAGTTCTCGAGTCCTTGTAAGATCTCGATTGATTTTTCTTATGAGATCTTGAGTTGTTGAGAGATCTTTAGTTTTAAGATATTTCGAGTCCTTTTTATTAGATCTAGAGCTTTCATGAGATTTTGAGTCTTTTTTATGAAATCTCGAGTTTTATGATGAGCTCTACAGAAATAATGAACTCGTGAATTTGAACCCGAGAATATAAATCATAAACTTTAAACCAGTAAAATTTAATCCGTTTATGTAAACTGATAATTCGAAAACTTAAAGGACAACTTATAAGATTTGGATTAAATCTTTTAGTGATTAAGAGTTTATCGAGTTTTCTTGTAAGTTATATATGTTTCCTAAATTAATGGGATTCAAATCTTATCTTTTAGTTTATCTGTGATTTGAAAATTATATCCCTAAATAATTATTAATAGATTTTTTGTCCTGATTTGAACCAAAATATACTATAATTTTCGATAATTATGATGAACATGAAGAACACCATCAAAAATTTTAACAATTAAAACACCTAAACTACTGGAATTAAATCTATTAAACTCAAATATATAAAAGATATTTTGGATTTTAAGATGTTGAAATTAAGGAGATCATTGGGTCTTTAATCGTGATATACCATTTAATCAAGAAAAACATTGTAACACCCCTACCGCACATACAACACGCGGTGGAATCGTCGGGAAGTCACGTTACAAATTGCTCACAAAACATGGTATTAAAGTATCATTATATTGATTATATTGTTTTACAAACACAAAGGAATACAAGTAGTTGTTTTTAGATTTAAAAGTAATTTAAGGCCCGAATATGTTGCTATGTGTAACATACTTGAAATGTCGATACCTGAACTCGGTCAACAATAAAAGACATTGAATTTTATAATACTAATGCCATAAAAGATTTAACGGGCTAGCATAATAAAAAACACACATTTCAATTTTTGGAGATTTAACTTTGTTACTTTGCATTTGAATATGAAAAGATTACTTCAAGAGTTTCGTTGAACTTTTTGTCCTACCGGATGCAATTGTCTTTTTTAAACGCTACTTCATTACTTGCTTATTAAAGTTTTATAAATTTATTTATTTGACGAGTTTTGTCAAGGCATTTCATTACTTGCTTATTAAAGTTTTAATAATTCACCTGTTAAAAAAGCAAACCAAAGCAAAGAAACTATCTTTTATTGATAGAAATGCAATATTACACAACAATATAGTTTAAATCTGAAACACATTCAACACATCAACATAGTTTAAATTTGTAACACATACAACACAACAACAACATAGTTAAATATGGAAGAAAGAACATCACATGATGATAGATGGAAAGTATCCATTCAATGAGATACATATCCCTCACTTATTTAAAACCATAAACTTCTAGTGTAGAGTAGAGCCAACTGTGTAATCTTGAGCCTTTCATTTTAGAACTAAGCCGGTGTGACTCAGTTTCTCTTTGATCAGTTTGTCAATCTTTTCATTCATCTCATCCGTGAAATGGTTCTCCCAATCTCCAACCTTACCCTTCCTGAAGTAGAGTCGGTTTTCAGACACAAGAGCGCGAGTGTGCTCTCCATTTTGAATACCACTTTTGTTTACTTCTATCTTGCTCAAATTCTCAAAACTACACATTTTTATAATTCTTTCTATCACACCTTCTTTCTCTTCTTGGGTGGTAAAGGGATACCCAATGAACTCCGCAAGTCTCTTCACGTTGCTTGTAGGATCCTTTATCATATCTTCATATTTCAACAAAAGAGTTATATCGGGCCTCTCCAAGCTTGCTTTCGCAAATCCTAAGAGATGATCCCAATATGGTCCAAACACACTAATACCCCGACAAAACTCATCAAATGCCTCCTCAAATGGGGCATCTTCTATGGGTACTTTATGTATTCCGCACAAGAAATGGTAATAAGCAACTATGACATCTTTTACATTCCGATATATGTAAACTATCTTGCAGTTTGAAGCTCGGATTGATTCTGGCAATAAGTTGTAAGGAAGGTGTGTGGCTATGGGTGTGATACATGAGTTGTCGATGTGGCGGTTTTGTTCACTATTTTTCTGAAGGGAGGGAATGAGGTTATGAGGGAGGTTTGTGAGCAAAGGAGTGTTGGATTCATCGAAGTTTTGTCGGGTGATGATGGCAAAAGCAATGGCCTTTAGCCATGTTGTGCCGCTTTTGGGATGACTGCATAGAAACACATCACTTGGTTGAGCCATGAAGGTTTGTTGTGCTGAAATTATATCTTGGAGCAACTTTGGATGGCACCATATGCCTTGATAGTTGTACATGATTTCCCTGCCTTTCACCCAACTATGAGTGTATTGAGGAAGTGTTTTGATCATCTCTTCAATGTCTCTAACTTGGGTTTTGGTGGTCTCCATGATTGCTATTTTCCATGTTATTATGGTATTAAATAAATAGACACCCAATCTGATATACATGCACACGGGTGTCTTCTTTTGATTTTTTTCAATTACTTCAACAATTCAGAAAATTAAATACCGGATATTTTTATATGGTTTTATTGCTTTTCAACATATCGTGTAAATAAAATTTTTCATTTTGTAATATATATTTCGTGCTGAACACGCAGGGATATATCCACTATCTAACTATATAATAAAAGAAACCACTTTCGGGACACATGTCATCATATTAGACCATCTCTTATAGATAATTGTTATTTTAGTTTAATCTCTTCTAATTAGTTATAGATAACCCTCCTACTAAATATTATTAGTTTAACATCTTATGGATAATTATTATTTAGTTTAATCTCCTTCTCATTTATAATATTATTTATTTAAATTAATTATATTTAAACATTTTGTTTAGTTTTGTATCAAATAGATTTTATGAAACTTAGAATATAATTAACTAATATTATTTATCATTTATATATTTACGGAGTTTTAAATAAAGGGTTAAATTTATTGAGACTTCGTTAACAAATTTTGCAACAACAGAATAATATATTTTTATCACGAAAACCAAACTTTGTATTAATATAATAAATATTTCTATTTTCACTATACAAAATTACATTTACTCGACCTGTGTAATACATGAGGTTTTTTAATATATAACTTTTTATTATTTGATATATAAAATTAGATTTATTAAATTAATATAATACACGGGGTTTTTTAAGGATACATATTTTTTATTTAGTATAGAAAATTACATTTATTCAAACCGTGTAATGCGTATATTTTTAAAGATGTAATTTTTTATTATTATTTGGTATATAAAATTACATTTATTCAACCCGTGTAATACACGTGGTTTTAAAGATATAACTTTTTTATTTGGTATATATAAAATTACATTTATTCAACCCGTACAATATGGTTCTTAACCTTTTATTATATAATATATAAAATTATATTTATTCAACCCGTGCAATAAATGAGGTTTTTAAAGATATATTGTTTTTTTATTTAGTATATAAAATTTATTTATTCAACCCGTGTAATACACGGGGTTATAACCTAGTTTAATCATATTTTAAATCTTTTTTCTAAGCAGTAAGACATACAATTAGTTTTTTAATAGTAAGTTTCTTTTTAAAAAGTATATAATTATAAACATTTTATATAATTATCTTTAAGTTATATTCTTTATTTTTTTTTTTCGTTTTTATCAAACCCACACGATGCCGTAGGAATTATTTATATGCACAATACATAGAAATAGTTTATACAATAGTATGGATGTAATCAACTAAAAGCTACAAACATAAAGTTGTGAGTTATTAAATTACATTGCGTTATGGTGCCGCTTTGGGACACATAGAGAAAAATATCGAAACCGAATCTCATCGAAACCATAAAATTAATACCAGTACCGTTGTTGTATGGGTGGTATGGGCTTGGTTTGGTGAAAATTACATAGTTGCGGCTAATATTACTAAAAAGTGAACTGCCGAAGAGGAAGAGGCGTTAGTCCCACGCTTGGGTCGACATATCCTAAGACCCGATCATTGGCATTGTGCAAAAAAAGTGAAGGGTTTTAGGAGAGGGGGTGGCTCATGAAGGAGACGAATTGTTAAAAACACCTTACATTGATGAGTTATTTATTCATGAGTGTCGTATGTCTTCTTTTTTGAATTTTGATAGTTGGGAATTTGTTATGAAAAACACCAAAGAAAGATAAGAATCAAGATCATACAGCCAACAATTCACTTATAGAATACTGTAAACGATTATAAAACATAATTGAAAAGAAACGAGGTTAATCAACAAACTAACCACTGAGCTATTTAAAGCTATAATCCGCAAATCTCTAAGCTAACAATATATTAACTAACCTTAGGCTGAAGGGTGTGGGGGGCATGGGTTAGGTCATCAATCGCAACATAGGACCATTAATGGATTGCTACACCACCCTCTTGTCTCATCCACCATGATTGGCATGGACGAAAATTAAGGCAACTGTAGGTCCACCCGGAGGATCGAGTCAACCTCTATTCCTGTTTTCCGACGAACCCGAGAGTGCGGAATCCAAACGGGTAAGTTAAACCAAGTTACGAACACGTAAGACACAAGATTCAATGATTAACACGCAATGTATTAATACTCTGAAACGTTTACAATGCAATGTTTACAAGATAACCTTATAAACTCTCTGTTGTGTGTGTGTGTTCTCTCTCAAAGTCTATGCAGACTCTCTCTAAGTGTTTCTGTCTGTTGTCTGGGTATTTATACTAACATAAACGACGAAGTCCTATCATCGACGAAGACTCAACGACGAACATCCATCATCTTGACGAAATCCCAATATCTTCGACGAAATCAAGGGATTTCGCCAACATGGAGACTTCGTCACAAGGGATTTCGCCAACAGTGTTGGGCTTGGGCTCCAAATGGATTTCGTCGCATGTAGGCCTCTTCTCATGTTGGGCTTCATACAAACAGTAAACACATAAACTTAATCTAACATGCATACTGCACACACGCAGTTGCAAGTACATGATTTGTTACAAAGTAAATAGCAAACCGAGTCAAGACAGGAGGATGTCTTGACTACGGCCTTCACTTGGTAACCGAGTCGAACCGAGCCGAGCCGTATCCACTTAATATGTATCAATAAACTCCCCCTTGGATGCTGCTCGCGAGGTTCGTAATCTCGTTCTCCATCTCTTGTTGGTTCATTCATTCTCGGAAAGGATCTTCAAAGTCTTCACTTGTTGTAAGTAGAAAGTTTATTAACAAACTCCCGCTTTTATCTAGGAAGTGTATCAATAAACTCCCCCTTTGATTATGCTCGTGAATCTTTTGATCTTCAATGCTTTAGATCCTTGTGGTGTTGGTGATTGACCAGCGGCAACTCGATCATCTTTATCATTTGAGTGCCTTCACGTCGTGTCTTCATTCCGAAGCTTATCATCGAACATGTTCTCTTCGCCTTTAGCATCTGCACATGCAAGAAATCTAAACTCGTAATGAGAACAACTGCTTGGAATATAGTTAATCATAAACAAACGACGCATATGAGACCAATTCTCATTCAACTACCGTCCGACAATTAGTTTAAAAAGTTAACAGATTTTTCAATTTTGATTATTAACTTTCAAAACTTGCAAACTCTGACCGTTTATGAAGATTCAGTCGTTTTGGTTTTCAACAGATTTCAGGCAACGAAGACTTGAGTTCCAACATCGGTTAATCAAAACTAAAGTAGAAATAAAATCTTTTTAACTTTTATAAAGTTTATATTAAAACACACCTAAAATCTTTTTGGCATTTTGAATATTTCAAACTTAAAGACTGAAAGCAGTAAATAAATATATACAGAGTTGCAGATACTAAGAAAAGTAAATATATACAAACATTCTTTTTGCGAGTTTCGAGGGTAAGAGAATCATATCAGTGTACGGTCACGCCAAAACGCTCTTGTTGTTCTTTTTGTTAACATTTTGATAAACATCCTATAACAATTATCGGTATTGTTATCCACATAAGCTCAACTTATCAGATGTAATCATGGCGAGGGGATACGTTAAGGTATGATTTATACTTAACGACCGGTGTTCATCCACATCACGACACATTCCTGTATCAAGGTATGCATGAGAGTTCATCTTACTAGTGAGTATACCATTTATCATCTGTTTTGCCGTATATGAAAATGTGAGATACTCACTTATTTTGATTGAAAACAAGCCCTATGTGATAGAATCACTTATTGATGAGGAACTTGATTTTCAGATGCATGAAGGGCACAGGTGCAAGTCCGTTAACATGTCAGTACTTTCGTACAGCAAAGAGATGAACTTGACTCCCGGATAAATGTGATATATTATCACTTATTTTGTGGACATGTGATTGTTGATCACTTATTGAGGTCGTATGCAGTATGTACACGTATGTATGGTATCATGGAAGATCTAGACTTCGTCTCCGTTATATTCGGTAAAAGAAACAACCATGATACCCAGATGATAAACAGCATAAAGACCACATATCTCAGAACCTCGGCAATCTCTCAAACGAAATTTCGGTACTAAGACCATATGCCAATGAGTGGTTCCCACCTGGTCTTCATTCGATTTAAGTTTATATCACCCTGCACACTTTAAGATGATTGTGAGCCTACCGATACATCTTATATAGAGATGCTTAACATTTTTCATTTTTCATTTTAGTTTAAAGAGGTTTGGACAGACCACTGATTTACTATCATTTTCTCTTTTGCTCGCCAGGAAACTCATTTTTGTTTTTCTATTGTGTTTGCCTTTTGAAATTTTTCGATGTTTTTGAATTTTCAAATTTTGGATTTACTCCCCCTAAAATCAACAAACTAAAAATAAATTTTAAAAACACAAAGATATTTACAAAAACGATTTCCCGATGTCGGATTAACTCATGTTTTACCTCAATGCCGTTTACCAAAATTAATTTTTGAAGAATCTGTTGGCATGACGGTAAACAGTGCGGACCATGACAACATTGATGAGTTTCATAGTAAAACAATCACGTGTGAGATGATATTCGAGATCAACGTGTCTGGTCAAAGAGTGCTGTACGAGATAATAATTATTCGTAAAGCAGCTTAAATATCGACAAGTATAGGAGAGATTAGAAATTTAAAACCGTATCCTGCAACTGTTTTGTTCATTGCAAGGAATCTGAGCGCTCTCCTAAACTGGATATCCACCGGTGTGGATTTCAAAGTCGATTTTGTAGCTACTGAGAAATCTCTTCACAGCAACAAGATCAGAAACCTCTGGGTCCGGCAAGGTCTTTGTCTTACTCTTTGAGAAGTAGTGTGCGGTTGTTCAATCCACGCCAAGGCATCCGCACACCCGGTTGGTTTGTTCAACAAACACATTTTCTTCAATTACACCATGGAGAAATGTACACTGCACGATCATTTTGTGGACTTTGAACTTCTTGTGGAAGAAAAATCCATGAATCTTCAAAAAGCTTCAGACGTGCTGCAGGCTTGTACAATGCAATCTAATCTATCCTGGGGACCCGATCAAAAACCATAACAACCAAAATTTGGCACATTTTTCATCTTGTCGAATTTTTCAACTTCATTCAACCACATTCTTTCAACATCATTCCTTCATCAGAATTTTTGTCTTCTTTTCTTTTTCTTTTCTCTCCATCAATGGCAACAATATTTTCCTAGATGTAACAATGTTTTGGAGCCTTATGTCGCCGATCTTGTGCATGGACGCTCCACTATCAACAATCCTAAGACTATCAATAGTTCCTCCTAGAACATCCTACACACTCATTCAGAGATTAGTTGGAGAGGGGGACCCAAGCCTTCACAGACTTGGGTCGTCCGTCATCATCGAGAATTGTAACATCCATTTCCCGATGATTCGGAATTTATGTAGCTCCCCTTGAAACAATTTCCGATTTTGGTTTCCAAATATGTTTTTGTTTATCATTTTCAACATCTGATTTAACAGACTGCGTTTGGACAACCTCTGCTTTTAAAACCTTTTCAACTTCTTTTCGTTGTTTCTTTTTCTTTTTCATCTCCCGTTGTTTAACAAGACGAGGGTCCTGTTTTGGTGAAACAGATCTTTTATGGTAACTTTTACCACGGGGGACATCAGCCTTTGCCTTTCCATTCGTGAGATATGGACAATTTCTGACAATGTTCCCATACTCACCGCATTCGAAACATGATCTCCGCTCAATAAACCTCGGAGTATCATAACTGTAAGAGCTTGATGATGAACTTCATGATCTTGAGGTACTTGGTCCTACATCACAACCGTTTGTGTGTTGTGTGTAATTGTTTTGACTGTTTCTTTTCAAAATTTTACTTTGTTTAACAAAATCCGTGTTGGATTTGTTTTCGAAAGTTTCAATTTTATCAGTCCCTCTGGATTTCACGAAGTTCACCTTCTGAATCTTCTTCTTGTTTTGGCTTTGTTTGCCTTTTCCCTTTCCTTGGTGAACGTGACCTTGCTTTCGTTGATTGTGTTGTGGTTGCAATTTTTGATTTCCATATTTCTTTCTAACTTCGGATTTTGGGATAGGAGCACACTGAGTTACTGTAACTCCTGGGCTCGACTTTCCCAAAAACTTAATAGTAGAGTCTTCGAAAACTTTATCAATCAAAGATTGATTGACATTTTTTATAGGGAAATCCTTGTAAGAATATATATCTTATCAGATCCAATCAACGTGTAAAGCAAGTTCACGTTTTCACAACTTCCAGATGAGGATTCAACAGACTTAGTTGTAGCAGTCACAAACGGTTTTGCAGGTGGATCACAAAGAATGTGATTTTCAAGTGGTATGTTTTCCTCTTTTGTCACCGTTTCTGACTGTTCAGAGTCAATATCCTCGGATTCATCATCTGATGAATCAGCATCCTCAACAATGACTGGAGGATCCTGATTTTGTTCAGCAGTTGACACATCTGTATCTGCTGACACATCTGAATCTGAAGATACTTCCTTTTTGTAACCTATCCCAAATGTGAATTCCTCAAGGCTCAATGAAACTGAGGGCTCAAAATGAGGTTTATTTTCCTCGTCAGGCATAGAAGAATAATCGTGTTTAACAGGTGGTGGACACTTCTTATAACCTATGCATGTGACATCAGTTTTCTTTTTCTGAACATTAATGTTGTGATCCAGCACATAGCTAGAGCTTAAATAGCTGTCTAACTTGAGTCAGATCGCCTCACTTTCAGATTTAACACAAGCCATTTCTTTTTGCATTAACTCGAGCCTATTAATGTAAAGGTTTATTTCAGTTTGTTTTCTTGAAACCATTTTCGTTAGCTCGGTCTTATCTCCTTTTAATGTTTCAATTATCTTCTTAAATTCCTTTTCATAATTTTCACGAAACATGTTGGCCTCTGTGCTTTTCGAAAGATCCACGATCAAATGTTGATTGTGGATAAATGTCACATCATATTTGCTTTGCAAATCGTCATATTTACTTTGCAAATCAGAAAATTTAACAATTAATCCAACACATCTATCACACCTATCACAACTATCAGATTTTGATTCATCAACACGTACCTGACTGGAATCAATCTCAGATGTTGACCTATCTGCATCAGAATCAACAACCTCCCTTGATGATTCACATTCAGATCCATCCTCGCTTGAACTTGAACTTGAAGTTGTAACATCTTCAACTGAAGTTGAAACGTCATCAACTGAACTACTGTCATGTTCAGAACTGTCATCGTTTCCCGATGATTCACCATTGCTGGCATCTTTGACAATTTTAGCATAAAACGCCATTTTTGTTTGACTACAATTCCTTGGATCAAGAGATGATGGTGCTACAGTAGAACGATGGCGCTGTGAAGCAACTGGTGGTAATGGATTTCCATACAAGTCTGTTGTTCTTTCCGGTTGGGGAACTGATTGTGTTGGATTTCCATATATGTCTGTTGTCATTTTCGGTTTACTTTGCTTTTGATTAGTAACCGATGCCCATTGTTCTGCCGTAATTCGAGGTGGTGTGGGAGGTTCGGCCCATGATGGTGACAAACCCGTGCTTCTATACTTGCTTTCCGTATTAGATGCGGGTGTGGGAGATTCGGCCCATGAGGGAGATAAACACGTGCTTCTATATTTGCTCTCTGCATTTGACGGAGTACCCCACCAATTCGGATTCATTTTGGATGTCTATTGATGAAAACCTGCTCAAAACACTCAAAACAAACAGTTATCAAAGAAATAAAAGTCTTCTGTTAGAAAGAAATGTTCACAAGTTATGCGACGAAATCTATGAGGTAAGTTAAATGCGACGAAATGGTATGGATTTCGTCGAAGTACAAGTGTGACGAAAATGTGAGAGTTCGTCAAACAACTGTGACGAAGATACTGAGTTTTCGTCGAGCACAAGAGGACAAAATAATGTTGATGTTGACGAAGACTGGTGTTGACGAAGACTGGCTTTTCGTCGATCACAAGATATGGGGTTTTCGTCCAAACAGGATTCCGTCGCTGGTATGTTCGTCGATGTCAGGTGTTGACGAAGATGGGTAGAGTTCGTCGTTGATCAAGTGATGATTTCGTCCAAAACAGAAATGACGAAGATGGGTGATTTCATCAAACAACAAGGTGACAAAGTATGGTGATTTCGTCCAAGACAACTCTCGATGAAAATGGTGATTTCGTCCAAATCGATTTCGTTGACAAAATGAGAAGCAAGTTGCAAGATATTTTGTCACGGCCCCCGACCCGGTTTGACCCGTTTCAGGAGCCGTGGCAGAAAATACTGCGGTATTGATTTAATTGAGTTTAACAGCGGAAACAGGATCGCTTAAAGCTAAAATTTTCCCCGATTATTTTATTTCACAATTCGGGATAAAACCCTGATTATTTACAATAGTATGTTTTTACTATAAAAGCGTGATATTACAAAAGTATTTATTTATTTTATATTGAGCCACTATCAGTCAGCTTGAAATGCTTCCCAGCACTTTTCCTGATTTACAATAGATCACCTGAAACATGTTTGAAAAAGGTTTTGTCAGCGGGAAATACTGAGTGAATCATTCTATTTACTAAAATGACACATTTGTTATAATTTACAGTATTAAGAGCGATTACAATGTTTCTGATATCAAGCCAATTACCCACAATATTTGTCACTCGAATCTTTACGGTGACTGTGGTCATATCACCATTGGCTGCCCCAATGAATGACGAATATCACTAAATTTAGGTTCGCCCACCTAAAGTGATAAAACTGTAATACTGTGCACAATACCCCACATACCGGCTGTAATTTGGTGATTACAAAGACTTAATCCCCGTAATTATAACTTTGAAATAAAACACTTTTGTAAATAGATTTGATAAAAAGAGAGAATGACTCACATTGCTGATTTAATATGGTCAGAGTCTAATCTATGATTTAGCCTTGTTAACCTAATATAGATAATGCACACAAAACTGGGTTAGTAATCAATCCAGCAATTACGATAATTTACGAAATCAAACTATCACAATGAATGTCAAAATGCAATACTTTGTCCATCGAATTAACGATGATCCATTGAATTAACAATGAATGACAATGTATAATACTTTACCCATCGAATTAACGATGATCCGTTGAATTAACAACGAACGATAAAGTATAATACTTTACCTATCGAATTAACGACAATCCGTCAAATTAATGACGAACGATAAAGTATAACCCTAATGTGGGCGGCATTTAAACATGCATTGGATATCTTGATCTTCGGATAAATGAATCGTAGCAGCGATTGTGCTAATACCCTGTTTTGTAGCAGAATTTCGATACCCGGGGGTATAATTTCGGAATAACAGAATGTAAGCAGTGTATTTGTGAGAATTATTTCGACGTAATATGATCAGAAATCGAGTGCCAATGTCTGCTATTTATAGGTGAAATTTGGCTAGCTTACGGACCGTAAGCTTGTCAACGTTGAGGTCCGTAAGGCATCATACGGACCGTAAGGTTGAGAGTGTTGCGGTCCGTATGGAATCAAAATAGGCTATAGGGTAGCCACGACTGAAACTAGCTTTGCTGAGTTAAAATTTTCGAAATTCAGTAATTTGACAACGAATTTTGAAGATAATTATCAACTAGGGTTTACCCCCTTTGAGTTTTAGGGGCCCTAATCCTGATTCTGAAAATTATGAAATTTTCAGGGTTTGTTCAGAATCACTTGGGTCTCTCAATTAGGTTTTCCTTTTTGACTAATTAATACTTTAAATAGTACTTTTGATGAGAGTTGTTACATTCTACCCACCTTAAGAAAAATCTCGTCCTCGAGATTTACTGGAATAAGTGTGGATACTTCTTCTTCATTTCTGACTCTAATTCCCAAGTGTATTCAGCTCCCCTCTTTGAATCCCACTTGACTTTGACTAAAACTAGTCGTTTGTGTTTGAGAAACTTGATCTTTCGATCCTCAATTTGAAGAGGTTTCTCAACAAATTTCAACTTTTCGTTTACCTCTATATCTCGAAGAGGTACTACCAGAGATTCATCTGATAAGCATTTCTTGAGATTGGATACATGAAATACATTATGTACTCCAGATAATTCTTCTGGTAATTGTAAACGATAAGCTACTGGTCCTATACGTTGGATCACTGGGAATGGTCCTACGTACCTGGGACTTAGCTTTCCTTTCTTTCCAAATCTGACTACTCCTTTCCAAGGAGAAACTTTCAATAGTACTCTGTCTCCGACTTGGAATTCTAACGGCTTGCTTCTATTATCTGCATAACTCTTCTGACGATCTCGAGCCGTCTTCAGTCTTTCCTTGATTTGAGTAATCTTATCAGTTGTTTCTTGCACTATTTCAGGTCCTGATAACTGACTTTCTCCTATTTCTGCCCAACAAACTGGGGTTCTGCACTTTCTTCCATACAGTGCCTCGAATGGAGCGGTTTCAATGCTTGAATGATAACTATTGTTATAGGAGAATTCAATTAATGGTAAGTGATCATCCCAACTTCCACCAAAGTCTATTACACATGCTCGGAGCATGTCTTCTAGAGTTTGGATCGTCCTTTCACTTTGTCCGTCTGTTTGTGGATGATATGCAGTGCTCAGGTTTAGTCGAGTTCCCATAGCTTGCTGGAAACTTTTCCAGAAATGGGAAGTAAAACGACTATCTCTATCCGAAACAATGGAGAGTGGAACTCCATGTAATGATACAACTTCATCTACATACAATTTAGCCAGTCTTTCCATGCTAAAGGTTTCTTTCATAGGTAGAAAGTGAGCAGATTTGGTTAATCGATCCACAATTACCCAAATCGCATCATTACCTTTTCTGGTTTTGGGTAACTTAGTAACAAAATCCATTGTTATAAGTTCCCATTTCCACACTGGCATTTCTAACTGTTGTAGTAATCCTGAAGGTTTCTGATGTTCTGCCTTAACTTGTGAACAAGTAAGACATTTAGAAACATAACTGGCTATGTCTCTTTTCATTCCTATCCACCAGAAATTCTTTCTTAAATCTTGGTACATCTTATTGTTTCCTGGGTGCATAGTGTACCTAGATTTATGAGCTTCTTCTAAAATCTTAAATCTTAAGTCACCCTGCTTAGGTACCCAAATTCTACTTTTATGGAATCTCCAAATTCCATCTGCTCCTTGCTCTAATTCCTTGATTCGTCCTTTCATCCCTTCAGCATCATCCTTGATTGCTATTTGTTTGAACATTCTTCAATTGTTCCATTAAATCTATTTGTAGATTTAATCTGAGAGCACGAACCCTTCGTTGTTTCTCATAATACTTACGACTTAAGGCATCTGCAACTACATTTGCCTTTCCTTCGTGATACTGAATATCACAGTCGTAATCACTTAAAATTTCCATCCATCTTCTTTGCCTCATGTTTAACTCTTTTTGCCCAAATATGTATTTTAAACTTTTGTGGTCTGTGTAGACAGTAAATTTACTTCCGTAAAGATAGTGTCTCCAAATCTTAAGGGCAAAAATTACGGCTCCTAATTCTAAATCATGAGTCGTATAATTCTCTTCGTGCTTTTTCAACTGCCTTGATGCATACGCAATTACCTTCTTGCGTTGCATAAGCACACATCCATATCCTAATTTTGAAGCATCACAATATACTTCAAAATCTTCAGTTCCTTCTGGTAAGGCTAAGATTGGTGCATGGGTTAGTTTCTGTTTTAAAATCCTAAAGGCTTCTTCCTGTTTAGGTCCCCATTCAAATTTAGTGGCTTTACAGGTTAACTTAGTTAATGGTACGGCTATCTTGGAAAAATCCTTAATAAACCGTCTATAGTACCCAGCTAAACCTATAAAACTTCTAATTTCCATTGCTGTTTGTGGAACCTTCCATTTGGTAATTGTCTCTATCTTAGCAGGATCTACATGAATACCTTCATGATTCACCATGTGTCCTAAAAATTGCACTTCCTTTAGCCAAAATTCGCACTTCGAGAATTTGGCGTACTACTTTTCTTTTCTTAACAAAGTTAAGAGTGCATGAAGATGTTCACAATGCTCTGTCTGACTTTTGGAATAAATAAGTATATCGTCTATAAAAACAATTACAAATTTATCCAAGTACGGTTTACAGATCCTATTCATCATGTCCATGAATGCGGCAGGTGCATTCGTTAACCCGAAGGGCATGACTGTAAACTCGTAGTGACCATACCTAGTTCTGAAAGCAGTCTTAGGTATGTCTTCTTCTTGTACCTTCAATTGATGATATCCAGAGCGTAAATCTATCTTAGAAAAATATCTAGCTCCCTGAAGTTGATCAAAAAGATCATCAATCCTAGGTAATGGATATCGATTCTTAATTGTAACTTTATTCAATTCCCTGTAATCGATACACATTCTCATTGAACCATCCTTTTTCTTTACAAACAACACTGGCGCTCCCCAAGGGGATGAGCTAGGTTGTATGAATCCTTTACTTAGTAATTCATCTAATTGCTTTTTCAATTCTAACATTTCTGTGGGTGCTAACCGATAAGGTGATTTGGCTATCGGTGTAGTTCCTGGAATTAAATGAATTCTAAATTCTACTTCCCTATCTGGAGGTAACCCTGGTAAATCTTCTGGAAATATATCAGAGTATTCCGATACTACTGGTATTTCCTTTAGATCTTTTCCCTTAGTGCTAATGATTACTGAAATCATATACACTATTCCTTGTTTTCGTTCATAATTAGCAACTTTCATTACTGATATGAACTTCATGGGTTTCCGTGGTTTATCTCCTGTAATCCTAATCACTTCTCCGGTAGGTGATTGAATTTCTATGGAATTCTGATCACAAAGGATTCTAGCATGGTTGGCTATTAACCAATCCATTCCTAATACAACATCAAATTCAGCTAAATTCATCGGCAATAGTATTGCAGAGAATTTATGTCCTAAAAGTTCTATGTTTCCTTCTTGCAACACTTTATCTATTTTAACTGAATTTCCGTCTGCTGTTTCAACAGTAAAAATCTGCCTAGTAGTGGTTAAAGGTAAACTAAGAGCTTGACAGAATGAAGTATTTATAAAACTTTGGTTTGCACCAGAGTCAAATAATACTTTTGCATACACGTTGTGGACTAGGAACGTACCCGCTATCACATCTGAAATGAGTTCTGCTTCTTGGGTGGTCAGCTGAAATGCCCTAGCATTCTTCTTAGTAGTTCCTTCGGTCGTCTTGGGTTTATTATCTACTGGTTTGACCAATTTAGGACATTCTGTTTTATAATGCCCCGCTTCTCCACAGTTAAAACAGATGACTGTTTTCTTTTTACAGTTCTCTTCACGATGTCCTACAGCTTTGCAAAAATTGCAAGTAATATTGCATCTTCCAAAATGCTTCGTTTTGCATTTCCTGCAGAATGACGGACCTGAAGATTGCCCTGTCCCTTTTCTCTTGAAGCTGTTATTATTACCCACACGAAATCCTTGGGTAATTTTCTGAGCTAGTGCCTTCTTCCTATCTTCATCTCTTGTGCGCACCAATTCATCGGTCAGAGTGTTGGCTAATTCTACCGCATCATCAATAGTGCGAGGTCTCGCAGCTTTAACAATATTGCGGATTTCGCTAATTAGCCCCCAAATATAGCGAGAAATAAGTACCGGTTCTGGCGAAGCCAATGTTGGTACCACTCTAGCATATTCGAAGAATGTCGAGGTATAACCGCGACAGTCCACACTCATCATCCGATGATTTAGAAATTTATTCGCCATCTGTTCCTTCTCATACTCAGGACAGAATTTTCTTTCCACCAAACCCTTAAATTCTTCCCAAGTCATAGCATAAGCTATTGCTCTTCCTTTTGATTGTAACACCGTATTCCACCATTCGAGTGCTCCTTCTTTAAACAGATTGGATGAATACATGACCTGGTCATCTTTACCACATTTACTTATTGCAATGACTGCTTCGGTTTTCTCTAACCAACGCAGTGATGCAGTTGCTCCTTCATTGCCTGCAAATTCAGTGGGTTTACAAGCAAGGAATTCTTTGAAAGTGCAACCAGGCGTTGCAGTTTTCATTTTCTTGGTTAATGGAGCTTGATGTGGTTCCTTATTCTGATTAACATGATTATTGCCTCCATTTACACTATTACTGAAGTTATCTTCAGTAATCTGTTTGCTCGGAACAAGTTGTTGTGGTTCGGGTGGATTCTTGATAGCAGCGACGAATGCTGGAATAGCATTGGCTATCCCTTGAGCCACAATGTTTTCGATATCTTGCCGAGTCATATATTGATCTCTGGAATGTTGTTCAGAATGATTAACTTCATTAATAGGTTCATTACCACTGTTTGCCATCTGATAATGTATATATATAAATTTTATTAGTAACTGACAAACACACTCAGGTTTCAAGTTTTATTTATCACACAAGGTTTCTAGATTTATGAGAGTAGGGTGCTAATCTTTAAAGATTTATATTTTCTGCTACGGTGGCTAGCATATATAAATTAGCCCATTTCTCATCTAGTTTATCTTCCCAATGTGATTTATCAATTAATTCTTGAGTTTCCCGTTTAATCCTCTTTTCTCGGATTTTCTCTTTACTTTTCTTAATAATCATTTCTCTCCTTTGAGGAGAAAGTGATTCCTCGTATTGTGCCTTACGCACGAATATTCCTTCTTCAGGAATTTCCGACTGACTCGAGGATTTGGTTCGGGATGAACTTCCTTTTTCATTAGATGATTTCTCTAATTTAAGATAAATGCTTGACAGCTTTTTCTTACCCATACTGTAACTAACAAATAATCACATAGTTAGTTAATAATACAAATAATCACATAATAGTAATCAGGAAAAATTTAAGTATTTCCAAATACTTAATCAGCTTAACCCAGTGGCTGTAATCAGGAAAAATGGAGCATTTCTAAATACTTAGTCAGCTTAACCCAGTGGCTGTAATCAGGAAAAATGGAGCATTTCTAAATACTTAGTCAGCTTAACCCAGTGGCTCTGATACCACCTTTTTCTGTCACGGCCCCCGACCCGGTTTGACCCGTTTCAGGAGCCGCGGGACAGAAATACTGCGGTATTGATTTAATTGAGTTTAACAGCGGAAACAGGATCGCTTAAAGCTAAAATTTTCCCCGATTATTTTATTTCACAATTCGGGATAAAACCCTGATTATTTACAATAGTATGTTTTTACTATAAAAGCGTGATATTACAAAAGTATTTATTTATTTTATATTGAGCCACTATCAGTCAGCTTGAAATGCTTCCCAGCACTTTTCCTGATTTACAATAGATCACCTGAAACATGTTTGAAAAAGGTTTTGTCAGCGGGAAATACTGAGTGAATCATTCTATTTACTAAAATGACACATTTGTTATAATTTACAGTATTAAGAGCGATTACAATGTTTCTGATATCAAGCCAATTACCCACAGTATTTGTCACTCGAATCTTTACGGTGACTGTGGTCATATCACCATTGGCTGCCCCAATGAATGACGAATATCACTAAATTTAGGTTCGCCCACCTAAAGTGATAAAACTGTAATACTGTGCACAATACCCCACATACCGGCTGTAATTTGGTGATTACAAAGACTTAATCCCCGTAATTATAACTTTGAAATAAAACACTTTTGTAAATAGATTTGATAAAAAGAGAGAATGACTCACATTGCTGATTTAATATGGTCAGAGTCTAATCTATGATTTAGCCTTGTTAACCTAATATAGATAATGCACACAAAACTGGGTTAGTAATCAATCCAGCAATTACGATAATTTACGAAATCAAACTATCACAATGAATGTCAAAATGCAATACTTTGTCCATCGAATTAACGATGATCCATTGAATTAACAATGAATGACAATGTATAATACTTTACCCATCGAATTAACGATGATCCGTTGAATTAACAACGAACGATAAAGTATAATACTTTACCTATCGAATTAACGACAATCCGTCAAATTAATGACGAACGATAAAGTATAACCCTAATGTGGGCGGCATTTAAACATGCATTGGATATCTTGATCTTCGGATAAATGAATCGTAGCAGCGATTGTGCTAATACCCTGTTTTGTAGCAGAATTTCGATACCCGGGGGTATAATTTCGGAATAACAGAATGTAAGCAGTGTATTTGTGAGAATTATTTCGACGTAATATGATCAGAAATCGAGTGCCAATGTCTGCTATTTATAGGTGAAATTTGGCTAGCTTACGGACCGTAAGCTTGTCAACGTTGAGGTCCGTAAGGCATCATACGGACCGTAAGGTTGAGAGTGTTGCGGTCCGTATGGAATCAAAATAGGCTATAGGGTAGCCACGACTGAAACTAGCTTTGCTGAGTTAAAATTTTCGAAATTCAGTAATTTGACAACGAATTTTGAAGATAATTATCAACTAGGGTTTTACCCCCTTTGAGTTTTAGGGGCCCTAATCCTGATTCTGAAAATTATGAAATTTTCAGGGTTTGTTCAGAATCACTTGGGTCTCTCAATTAGGTTTTCCTTTTTGACTAATTAATACTTTAAATAGTACTTTTGATGAGAGTTGTTACATATTTTTCACCAACTTGATATCTTATCCTAATCTTTTATCCTCTTATCCTACTGACACAAATGCCCAATTTGTCAAATAGTCATGTCTTGGAACCACTTTTTCAAACAACATATCATTATAAAGCCAAGAATGTCAAACAAACATATTATATTCAATCAATAATGATAATTCATCAAACTTAAGATCAAACATAGAACTTTATCAAGAACACTATAAACATGCTTATGAACTGGATGAAGTTTCTGAGTTTACCAGCCACCGAAAGATTTCCGATCACAAATTTTGCGCAAATGTTCAATAAAAATCCTTTCTTAACATGTATAGATGAAAACTAGCAAAATTTTTATAAGAACAATCAGCAAAAACACAAGATTTTCAAAGAATTAAACCTGATTTTTCTGAAAATATAAACTTTCTGTTTCAAAAATCAAGAACAAATCTGGAAACACATGAAAATCTACTTGGTTTTAACAAGGAATCGAGCCAGTGCTCTGATACCAATTGTAGGTCCACCCGGAGGATCGAGTCAACCTCTATTCCTCTTTTCCGACGAACCCGAGAGTGCGGAATCCAAACAAGTAAGTTAAACCAAGTTACGAACACGTAAGACACAAGATTCAATGATTAACACGCAATGTATTAATACTCTGAAACGTTTACAATGCAATGTTTACAAGATAACCTTATAAACTCTAAGTGTTTCTGTCTGTTGTCTGGGTATTTATACTAACATAAACGACGAAGTCCTATCATCGACGAAGACTCAACGACGAACATCCATCATCTTGACGAAATCCCAATATCTTCGACGAAATCAAGGGATTTCGCCAACATGGAGTCTTCGTCACAAGGGATTTCGCCAACAGTGTTGGGCTTGGGCTCCAAATGGATTTTCGTCGCATGTAGGCCTCTTCTCATGTTGGGCTTCATACAAACAGTAAACACATAAACTTAATCTAACATGCATACTGCACACACACAGTTGCAAGTACATGATTTGTAACAAAGTAAATAGCAAAACCGAGTCAAGACAGGAGGATGTCTTGACTACGGCCTTCACTTCGTAGCCGAGTCGAACCGAGCCGAGCCGTATCCACTTAATATGTATCAACAGCAACCATGAGCCTTTTTTTCCTTTTTCAATATTTGTTAGGTTTGTGTGTTGTGGGGCGTGGAGGGAGGGGCATGGAGAAGGCCACAATCGATCGGAACAATGCAGAATATCGCCACCCAGGGCTGCTAGCGGGTGGCACCATGGCGGTGGTTTATTTCCTTTTTTTTCTTAACTATTAACAATATAAAACCAATCATACAAAGTCACATCAACCTACCATCATATTTCACATTTCACATCTCCACAACAAATGTTCTTCTCTGTAATATGTTAAACCCTCCACCATCTACGTAGCACCTACGTGCCTCCCTTCGCCTGAAAATTTGGACTAGACGTAAGAGGCGATGACTTTTAACAAGTGTGTTTTTATCTATACACTTCACAAACACACAACACACAAAATATAAATAATATTATCAAATACCTATTCCAAAAGATTTTTTTTTTCACAGCCTACTAAAATCTAAAATCGCCGGATAAAAACTTATTACATAACTCTGCATTTTAAACAGCATATCCAAATGAAGCATTACAAATTCTTGAAAAACTTATTACATAAGTCTGCATATCAAGGAGATGTGCATCAGACTCGCAACATATAGATTATGTTAACAGCAATTACAGACCTCTTTAAAAATTGAATTTTTGATACATAAATCAAAATCTAACCTTTACAAGTGAACATAGGTGTTTGGGCTGCAATCTAGGCCTGACGAAACCAACCCATCAATCTCATTTTGGGTCCTAATGGGTCATAATAACAACTTCCTGGGTTGTTTTGGGTTTACTGTTTAATTTTGATGGGTTAAAATCAAATGATGAAAAGGCAAGATCGATATTTAGAGCGTATTACAGAATGTGGCGTTCACATATCCTAGATTGCAACCCGATACCTTTTGGTTTCTATCCAACCGTTCATCTGACCAAAACATTTGCTATCAAGTATCAATCTCAGTCATATCCATTGTGTATCATCCTAGAGTATGAAACCAAACGCCAGCTTACTTCATAGTAGACTAACAAAAACGTCTTTCATTCTCCTTGCCGATATTTAGAGCATATTACAGAATGTAGCCATAAATTCGTACAACATATGCATCAAATTATAAAATCAAATATAAGAGAAGTTCAAAACAACTAAAGTTGGAACAGATCGATTTCAGCTACGGGGGGAGACTCGATGGAGCATCAACAACTTCTTAGCAAACATCAACTTTTCATCCGACTCAATGTGCGAGTAGCGAATAACAATCTTTTTTAAGAAAGGGGAACACGCAAGTAAATACTTTATCAAACACAGTTCATTCTCTGAACCTTTCAAGTTTTCAAACTGATCTTCAAAGGTGCAACAACCTCGTTGTTTTGTAGTCTACCTCTGGGGAACAAATTGCATATGTCGAGGAATTATCCTGCAACAATAACTAGTATTCAAAAGCAAAACCATATACAAGATTATAAGACGAGCAGTGTGATACATACAAAATCACGTGCAACTTCAAGGGTCTGCAGATTCGGAAAGATCCTAATTAATTCAAAAGCAGATGATAACTTCATACCATTGTCTAAACATATAGCTGATAATTTAAGAACCTTGAGGCAGGGAAAAACGGTAGGGAACCTCTTTTTAACACCACATTCTCTCAGCTACAAGAAAAGTGGTCAGATAATTCATAAAGCCTTGTTGCTATATAATGATAATGCATATGCCTACACAAGAGAAAAGATGTGTAGGCAAGTTAAGTGGCGTTCGATGCCAATTCTTAAGAGTGAGGTCCTTAATTCCTTTTCGTGAGAACAAAGTGTTTAATATGTTTAACATCCAACGTGTCGTCTATGATTAGGACAAATTTTGTGATGGAACCTCTAAGCTGACGAAAAATCTTACTTATAATTCTAGCGTGATTATTCTCGCCTTCTGTTTTTGATAAATACTTAAAGAAGTCATCATCAAATACGAGTTGGCTAAGCATAGTCCACTTAGACCTCCACTTTTTCGACAAGATATCAGTCCTGTTATCACATTATCAGGCATGTTGCTGATAAAATCTTGAGGTGCAAACTTGGATGCTTTACGGTGAGTCAGTTCCATTATTATTCTAACAAAAAAAAAATCACATATTAATCATAATAAATTAATGAAATAAATAGCCATGACATGATCCAAATTTACAAAGAAAATAACTGAAGTATGAAGATAGGTTCTAGAAACTAGATAACATATTGTTATCGACAGAAATGAACATTTGGGGATGGTCTCGAAAACCCTAGATTCACAAACCTATCGAGTAAAGATATTGTAACGACGATGATCACCTTCAAGTAGAATACAGTTATCGAATAAAGTATAATCATCGCTATTCTTTTTTTTTATTTATTAAAAAAAGAAAGTCATTTTCAGGAATGAACCGAAGCAACAAACTTAGCAAGCAACTGACGATAATACATTCTAACCTCGAAAGCAGAAACCCTAGTTGCTATCGGTCAGTCTTTTGTATGGTTGACAGGACCAAAACGCGGGCAAAGCTCGGCGTGTTGATCTGGTCAATAGACCCGTCAGACACCCGTCAGTCTTTGTCAGGTTGACCGGACCAAAACGCCGCGCTTTGGACTCGACTCTGCAGGGTGTGCATATTAGGGGTGTTCATCGAATCGAATATCGAATTTTCGAACTATTCAAATAATTTTTATTTTTCCTTGAATTCGTATTCGATTCGAATTCGATTAAAATGTACCAAATTCGATTCGAATAAAAAACCCAATTCGTATTCGATTAAAAATTTGAATTCGAATCGAATTCGAATAAATTCGATTTGATTTAGATTCTTTAAAAACATGTAAAAAACTATCAAAATGAAACATGAATTTTAAAGCAACCATAAAGCACAATATCATATTAAAACAGTTCCAAATAAATTATCATAAATCTAAAATTCAAAACGAGAAGTCGGGAATAACCACTCCACATCACAAGTTAATATTTTTAGGGTTAGAAATCTAATGATAGATTTGTTACTTAGGATTTAGTTATGAGCCATGTAGTTGGTTTGGTAATGGGTAATTTTAATACTTGGAATAAATTTTGAAAATAATTTGTAACATAGCCTAATAAAAGTTATATATGTATTATATATAAAAATAATAAATAAAAAGTATAATTTTTATTCGAATTTCGAATCGATTCGAATTTGAAATTGTAAATTCGTATTCGATTCGTATTCGATTTACTTGACTCGAATTGAATCGAATTCGAATTCGAATTCTTATAATCGAAACGAATTCTTGATAATCGAATCGAATTTAAACGAATATCGAATTTTTCGAATTCGAAACGAATTCTGAACACCCCTAGTGCATATAGCCACATTGGTGTGCCAATAGGTACACCCTTTTTTTCTTTATTATTTTAATGTTTTTTATTAAATTGATTTTTTGGGTCCAATTAATCCTGTCAACAAACCGGTTTGAGAACTGAAACGGGAACCCAACAATGAAATGGGTTTGGGGGGAGCCGGTTTGAACCCGGTAACGACAGTATGTTCAAGTCTTCAAGATAGGTTAGGCATAAAGTGGTTCAATTACAATTTCGAAAATCACTCTCTATACTCTCGAAATTTGAAAAACGCTCGAGCACAAAAGACCGATATGATTTGTTCCGAGTTAATTAACAAACTAAATGGCGGCCCAATGGTGTAGCCAATTTGTTGAAGATCTTGTAACCCGGGTTTGAATATGTTAAATAAATAAGGATATATGAACAAGATCAATGAACATAAACTATAATTTGATAGATTGTATATGAATCACTATCTTTGATTAAACAATTCGACCCTAATTGTCTGAGTCACATGAATAGTAATATAGGATAATGTTACATATTATAATGGGTTTCAATAACTCTAGGGGGCTATTTTGTAATAATTGAATTCTATAAGGGTCGAGTAGTTAGTTGTAACGATTAGATCGTTAGTCGTTTTAATTCCGTTGTAACAGAGTTGTTGAAGTAGCTTGGTAATGAAACAGATCTTCTCTCTTACGATTCTCTTTGTTTTCTTACCATAACATTGGTACCAGAGCTACTTCAACAACTCTATTACAACGGAATTAAACGACTAACAATCTAACCGTTACAACTAACTACTCAACCCTTATAGAATTCAATTATTACAAAATAGCCCCTAGAGTTATTGAAACCATTATAATACATAACAGATAATCTATCAAAAACAACTTTGATTAAGGCACTAATTAAAGCTAATAGGTGGGGCAGACTCTTAAAAAATACAATATCCTATACAAAAAAAGAAATTTTGGTAAAATTAACATCAAATGGACTGGTTAAAAATAACGGGTCAGGTCAATTGAAACCACAACACCAGTAAGCACCAAAACGACAATCTATACATCAACTTACTACGCATACAACAACAATTTTTTTTTTTTTTTTTTTTTTTTTTGGGGGGGGGGGGGGGGGGGGGGGGGGGGAGGGGGGTTACTAAAGGGCAATCCTATTGTGTTTATAAAAAAAATATATCATTTGTCAAAACACGACAAAGATTGTGCCCTGAGATCATGTAGATTATGCCCCATACTAACTCAAAATAAGCTATATCTTGAAAACATAAAAATAAAATATTGACCATTCTTTGTAGAGTTGGATTGGGCTTACTAGGGGCCAGGCCCACCCTCTTGAACAAGTAAATCTACCACTGACTGTAATACGCAAAAAGTCACTCAAATGATATTAAAAATATCAACAAAAATCTAAACAAAAGCATCATGGATCAATGTAACTATATAAGTATCATTGGTTGAAGAGGTATGGTCTCAATTCCTTGCCCACATGGCAAGGACCACACCACTTTCCCATCCTACATGGCGCTGACATCAACGAGATCATCCAGAAGCTTCTAGAAGCTTCTGGAAAATATCAAGGTGGCACCAAAGATGCTCCATCCGACATAAAGGACAACACGTGTCACCAGCCATCAGGCGCCAGGTAGGTCTGCAACGAATCAAGGAGCAGTCCGACAACACCAGTACGACGTCTCCAAAATAGGCAAATGTAAGCGCGCCACGTGTACCACTACACTGACCACAGCAAAGGAGACCAATAGGATATTCCCCTTGGTCGGACAGCTGGCGCGCAACCACAGCTGGCACCACTGCTCCTCCCTCTCTCACCCTCCGGCTATAAATAGGACCCCTTCATCATCCAGGTTGAATCATCTTGCTCTCTATACTCCCACACTCTACACACACTGTTTATTCTTCCTCAGAACAGTGCTTATTCTCACGCCGGAGCCTGGTTAAGAGGGAAACCCCATATTCCCCTCTTAACGAGACTAACGGTGTTGCTGTTTTGTAGGATCCAAGTCATTTATACGAGTAAGAAAGGAGACTGAACCCACAGAAGAAATAACCCCACAGATTAACCCTGGTGTTAGTCTGTGTTTCATCATTGGCGCCATCCGTGGGACGTGCAAAAACCACTCTCATCTCTTTTCTTTTCGAAAAACACTCGTCAAAATGGCTGAACAAAACCCTTCTCACCCGGTAGATGGAGACGTTTCTTCTTTTGAACTCGTTTCGGACAATGCACACGTCCAAAGGGGCCAAAGGAACGAAATTATCCAAGAAGGGCCGATGAACAACGACTTTCCTAGTATCTTTGGGAGTGCATCCAAGGTTGTTACCCAAAACACAACTGGTGCTACTTTCCAAACCCCACCTAGAATCATCACCCAAACTACAAACGGAGCCACTTTCCAACCTCCGTCGGAGGTAGTCCAACAAACACCTCCACCAGTGCAAACACAGAGCCATAGAGCTGGCCCCTCAGCTCCATCGGACCAAACACAACTGAACTTCTCTACACTACTCAGTGCGCAGCAAGCTCTGGCTACCCGAAGGAAAAACTCTGGCTTTCTGGTATGCCGAACAAGTGGCGTCTATAAACCTTGTTTACACACAGCTCAGTGCGCAGCAAGCTCTGCTTCAAGCACAAGCCAACCAGTCCGCATTTGTCACCCCACTGCAAAGGCCTTTAAGCGCTCCCATGCCTCAACAGACCAATGCATTCAATTTACGCCCTGATTCAGTACCTCCACCACACATCAGAAGGCCAAGCGCGCACGACACGCGCGACACTTACGACGAAACGGAAAGCAACTACGTGTAGTACTCTCACCAACCAAAGAAGCCAATACAAAGTCGTTTAGGTCCGCGCAACATAAACGATGAACTTGAAGATGACGAGGAGACATACAAAGAAAGCAAGTGTTCAGCAGGTTGCCACCAGAGCATGAAACATACAAACCTCGCAAGCGCGCAGGTTATAACCCAAAAGCAGAGCATGATTACACTTTGAGCTATCGTCCAGACGACATGGCTGAGAATTCAAAATTCATTAGGGAGATCGCGACGGCTGCTATCGATAAAACAAAATTGCCACACAACGTGGGCAAATACAACGGGTTGACAGACCCAGACGACCACCTTCAAGTTTTTAACGGTGCTGGAGCAACAGGCGGATGGAATTTACCAACTTGGTGTCACCTCTTTGCTCAAACCTTCGTCGGCGCAGCGCGCGCCTGGTTTTGACAGCCTACCGGCAGGAAAAATCAAATCATGGGTCGATTTCCGAGAAAAGTTCCTTGCACATTTCTCTCAGCAACGAAGACACACCAGAGACCCAGCTGATTGTTTAAACATATGGCGCAGAGACCACGAAAGCGTGGAAGACTTCATCACTAGGTACAACAAAGAATGTCTGGAAATAGGAGACGTAGGCGAAAAGATGATGCGCGCACACTTCATGAGGGCAGTTAAGTGCGATGATCTAATCAAACGTGTAAAGGGAAGAGACGGAGGACCCAAAGATTGGGAAACCTTCATTGAAGCAGCAAAAACCATTGCGCAGTCTGATAGACAGTTGACCGGTGATGACAACCGTCAGCGCGGATACAACCACAACGACCGGCATAACAAGAAAGGCAGAAGCCAACCATGGAAAACATCCGGTCACAGAGAAAGAAGCCCAGCAAGGGAGGATGCGCCCCACACAATCAATCAGATAGCTCACCGGAAAGAGGTGAAAAGAGAAAACAGGGAGAAACAATGGAAACTCCTAACGAAAACTCCTTCAGAAGTCTTGGCAACTGAGAACCACCAGTTCAAACCACCCCTACAAATGCGAAACAAGAGGGGTCAAGATCCCAATCTTTTCTGCCAATTTCACAAAGACACGGGTCACCTAACTGACGATTGCTTCAGTTTGAAGCAAGAAATAGAAAGGGCCTTAAGAGATGGAAAACTCACTCACCTGGTAAAGGGCGGAAAGCGCGACTACCGCCAAATACAGAGAAGAGAAGAAGGACCAGATAACAAAAAGCTCCGGAAATTGGAGACCCACATGATTCAGGGAGGTCAGCGAAGACCAAAGAAAAACTACAACAAACGCACACAAGACGACTCGTGGCGTGAAAGGCAGGTCGTTTTTCCTATCGTTAGAGGAGGCCCAAGAGAAAGAAGACCCATAGTCATCTCGGGCGTGATCGGGCACTACCAAACCGATTACATTTTCATCGATCTAGGGAGCACCGCGGACATCATATATGAACAATGTTTTAATCAATTCGATCAGGAGGATAAGGCGCGCTTAGAACCAGTTGATTACCCACTCACTGGTTTCTGCAATGAACCCGTTTTTCCCTTTGGACAGATATCGTTCCCGGTGTTACTTTCGGACGGAAGGAATTCAAGAACGGAAGATGTTACATTCATGGTGCTACCCGCGCATTCAAGGCACGACATTCTGCTGGGAAGAGAATCCTAAGGCGACTTCAGCATGATCTGCTCCAGCCCACATTCAGCTGTGGGATTCCCAACAGAAACGGGGGTGGCAATAATATAAGCAAGCAAAGAAGTCTTAGCAACAGATGAACTCAGACCCGCAAAGGCAAGTAAACCAGCACCACGCCAGGAGGCAGAAAAATAGGTGTTAAACAGCGCATACCCGGAACAGACAGTAACCTTAGGACCTGCAATGTCCGATCTAACGCGCGCGGCGCTAAAAAAGCTGTTATTCCAAAACATGGATGTGTTCGCCTGGACACCGGCAGACATGGTAGGTGTTCCACGGCACATAGCTGAACGTCGATTAAACGTCTCAGAAGAAGCAAAACCGGTGGTGCATGCCAAACGCCACTTGGGAGACATAAAGCACGACGCTATGAAAGAGCAGGTGATGGAGCTGTTAAATGCGGGGAATCATCAGAGAAGTCAGATACCAAACATGGGTAGCAAGCCCAGTGATGGTCCAAAGGAACAACGGTAGCTGGAGAATGTGCGTAGATTACAAGGATCTGAACAAGGCATGTCCACGCGACTGTTACGCCTTACCAGACATTGATGAAAAGATTGATTCGCTAGCAACATTCCGATGGAAATGTTTCCTTGATTGTTACAAAGGGTACCACCAGGTACAGATGGTTGTGCAAGATGAAGACAAAACCGTGTTCCGCACACAAACAGGGCTATACTGCTACACCAAGATGCCTTTCGGTTTAAAGAATGCGGGCACGACTTATCAGAGGCTCATGAATGAAACTTTCCACGATGCTATCGGCAAGTACATCGAAGTGTATATGGATGATCTAGTCATTATGAGCAAAGAAGAGAATACAATGCTGATGAACATCCAAAAAACGTTCGACACATTGCGCTGAGTAAGTATCAAGTTAAACCCAGCGAAATGCTCTTTCGGCATGGAGGAAGGAAAATTCCTGGGTTTCATCGTCACAAAAGATGGTTTCAAAGTGAACCCTGACAAGATACAAGCAATCGAACGCATGCCTTCACCTTCGACGATCAAGGAGATGCAAAAATTGGCAGGGCGGCTGGCAGCACTTAACCGTTTTCTGGCCAATCACGCCGCTAAATCCTTCCCATTTATCAAAACACTCCACAACTGCATGAAGAAGAGCCAATTTCAATGGACTCCGGAAGCTGAGAACACATTCCGCGAGATGAAAGATTGCCTCATCAGGTTACCAACATTAACTGCACCGGTCAAGGGAGAACCTTTAGTATTATACTTGTCAGCCTCCGACAGAGCAGTAGGAGCAGTGTTACTTGTCGACCGACAAGGTATCCAAACTCCAGTTTACTATGTGTCACGAACCTTGACCGACCCAGAAACCCGGTATGCCATCATGGAGAAACTAGTACTCGCATTGATCCATGCATCGAGACGGTTGCGCCGGTACTTCGCCAACCACGCCATTCACGTATTAACAAACTACAATATTGGCAACATCCTCGCAAGGCCAGAGATTTCAGGAAGACTAGCAAAGTGGGCGATAGAGCTCGGGGGCCATAATGTGGTTTTCAGGCCAAGACCGGCAATCAAGGGCCAAGTACTAGCAGACTTCATGACAGAAGTACCTGACGACAAGGATCGGGAATGTAAAGCAATGGAAAAAGCCGAAAGACAGCAAGTCGAAGAACCGTGGTTGTTATATACAGACGGCGCGTCTAACGAAGATGGCGCAGGCGCAGGACTTCGGCTGGTGAGCCCTGACAAACATGAATTCACCTACGCCATACGTCTGGACTTCAAGAGCACGAATAATGAAGCTGAGTACGAAGCTTTCCTTGCTGGTTTAAGATTGGCGATCAAAATGGGAGTTAGACACATCGAAGCGCATGTGGACTCCATGTTAGTGGCCGGACAAATCAACGGGCAGTATGAAGCCAAGGGAGATACAATGGCGCTCTACCTGAGTCAAGCAAAGACGTTGCTACAAACCTTCTATTCTTATAAGGTGCCCCACATTAATAGAAGCGAGAATAAACCAGCAGACGCGCTGAGTAAACTCGCCTCTACAAGTTTCCAGCACCTGGCGAAAGATGTGCGCATAGAAGTTCTAAGCAACCCGTCAGTGCCACTGAGAGAAGTAAGCGTTGTTCAACTGGGAACAACGTCCTGGATGACCCCGATAATCGCGTACCTTCAATCTGGAATACTCCCGGAGAACAAAGCGGAAGCGAGAAAAATCCAGTACAAGGCAGAACATTATCAGATGGCTGATGGAATCTTATACCGAAAATCATACCTCGGGCCCTTGTTAAGATGCGTTGATACAGAAGACGCAAATTATCTGATCAGAGAAGTGCACGAAGGGATCTGCGGCATTCATGCCGGACCGAGAATGGTTGTAGCAAAAGTGATGAACGCCAGGTACTACTGGCCCGGAATGCATTTAGACGCGGTAAAAGCTCTGAGGAAATGCAGCGGGTGTCAGAGACACGCCCCAAAGACGATGCGTCCCAAGAACGAACTAGTACCCGTGACAACGGCGTGGCCGTTTCAACAATGGGGAATAGATATGGTTGGTCCCTTTTCTGAAGCCCCAGGAGCTGTAAAATTCATAATAGTCGCAGTCGACTATTTTACAAAATGGGTAGAGGCAAAGGCGCTTGCATCAACCACAACCACCGTCGTCAAAAGATTTATATGGGAACAAATCATATGCCGTTTCGGATTACCACTCAGGATCATCACCGACAACGGAACGAACTTTGCCGCAGACAGTCTTCAACAGTGGTTCCAAGAACTACACATTGAACACACCTTCTCCTCGGTAGCGCACCCGCAGGGGAATGGTCAAGTTGAGGCCGTCAATAAGAGTATTGTCGACGGAATCAAGGCAAGGTTGGGGGACAAAAGAAGAGGTTGGGTCGACGAACTGCCCCGCATCTTGTGGGCCCACAGGACGATGCCCAAGACAAGCAACAGAGAAACACCGTTTAGCCTAGTTTACGGGTCCGAGGTAGTAATACCAGCAGAAATAGGATTGCCGTCACCACGAATGCTCTCAATGAACCTGATCAACAACGAAGAAGAGAGGAGGATCGACCTTGACCTCCTAGAAGAAAGAAGAGAAATGGCGGCAATAAATGAAGCAAAGTACCAAACGAAGCTGGAAAAGTATTACAACTCCAAAGTCCGAGTCTGCACCTTCAACCCGGGAGAATACGTCCTCAGAGACAACGAGGCATCAAATGCTGAAAGACCCGGAAAATTGGCTCCCAAGTGGGAGGGCACATATGTCGTAGACGCAGTACTCGGAAAAGGAGCCTATAAGCTACGCACCATTGACAACAAGGAGGTTCCAAGAACTTGGAACGCTCAACAGCTGAGAAAATGTTATATGTAAAAAGGTTATGTAACCGCAATGGGCGAATCGCAAAGCACATTTATAGTAATACAAGAAGTGTTCGGCTATCTCTATCTCATGCAAATTTCTTTGTCACAACTGCATATATTACTTTGGGCATACACGAAAACATCAATGGCTCGACCATTAGGAAACGTTGTAGACCTCCAAGGCCTGTCACAAACAAAGTGCACAGCCGGGTCAAATACACAACTAAAGCCTAACAAACGCCAAATAAATACTTCGTGCCCACATAAACACGAAAGCATCGAACACAGGGCAAACAAACATTGTAAGCACCCCCAAGGCCGAGCACAGCTGGGTCCACACAATAACCTGTAATTCGATCACTTCGTATTCACGAACCAACCTGCGCACATAAACGACAGAATAAAACGTTGTAATAAACACAACACAACCTATCAGCGCCATCATTCATTCGTGATACCTGAATCAAAGTAATTAAACATGCACATATTATGACGTTAACAAAATTCGCAATAAAACGAAGGCAAATATTAACATAACAAACGTCAAGGATACCCAATTGTTCAGAAACACGACAGATAAGCAAAAATTAAAATTGTCCACAAACTTGTCAAATGATTACAAGGCCGTCTAAGGCCATAGGCGGCACGCAGGCCGAAATAATTCATTGGGGATGACTGGTCCCAGCACCTTCATCACCAAGCGCCTTCTTTAACAAGGCAACACCATTCGGCTTCTGGGATAGCTTTCGAGCAGCCTTAACAACGGCAAATTCCAAAGACGAGAACTCCTTACGCTTGGCAGCATATTTACCATCACAATCCTCTTTGTAAAGTTCGAAGTGGTAGTCTTTGTCACCGCTAGCGGCCGCAGCCTTCCCCTCAGCATAACCATACTTCCGACCACTATTGTACCCCGCTTGGCCTAATTCGAACATGTAAGTAGCAAGCTCGTGAGAGTTCACAATACGATCCGCAAGCTGCAAAATACAACAAGGTAAGAAGGAAGTACAGTAAACCAAAAGACAAAATAAACACAGGAAGCTACCAAAGGCACCGCGCGCGAGAGAAGCCACTTGCAATCAGCAGAAACTTCTTCAAGCAACAATTCAGAGGCCTTAGATTCAGCAGCTTTCTCTTCAAGAAGGCGTTCAGCAGCTTCACACTCAGCAACCTTCTGCTTAGCAAGGTTTTCCAGATTGGCAATACGATCAACATACTCCTTCTCTTTCTTCTCAAACGCAACACGCGCACGGTGAGCTTCCTCAGCAATCTCCGTCTTCTCACCAGACAAACGCACAATAGCGTCACGTTGAGTTTTCAGCTCGACATTAGTACGCTCACACGCAGCTTCCCAGTTTTTCTGCTTGTAAACATTGACTTGCTTCTCGTGGGCAAGTTTCTCTTCTACATCAGATACCCTCCACACCAACCCCTTCTTCTCAGTATTAAATTTTTCTCTCTCTTCCGCGAATAGCTTCTTTTCATTTTCAAACTCAAGAGTTTCCTCCCCCATCAGCTTCCACTCACGGACAATCTCCTGAGAAGTGGACAAGAAGTTAACCCCGGCACGAACATGATCATCTAACAATTCTAACCGGCGGCGCCTCTTCTGAAATAACCTTTCAGCTGGGGGGAGAGACAGAGAGAAAAACTCATGACAGTTGTCCAGATCATTCATCCTGGAACCCTGGGTTAGATTCCAGCGGGGGGCATGAGGAAGATCATCACAAGCAAGATTCTGTGTATCAAAAGAATCGGCATGCACATCCTCAAAACGAGGGCTGCGGACAGCACCTGAAGTAGCCCCACCACCACCACCAGGAGGGCGTTTAGTATAAATGGTTTGACGTGGAGCAGTCTGACTGGACTCCACTGTAACATCAACGCCCTTACCTTTACCATCGCCACCAGCAGTATCACCACCACCTTCACCCACTTGCTCGGTAATCACCGCATCTTCTTTTTTCTTCCCAAGATCCTCACGAGGAGGAGACAAGTCAATATTTCTTGACGGCGGAGAGGTAGGAGGAGTAATTTTTGAAACATCAATCACGCGCGGTGGTTTACCTGACTTGACACCTGAGACAAGAGAAACAAAATCAAAAACAAGCAAGAGATCCGGGCGACAAAACCCACAATCACAAATGCCTCACCTGTAGGAGCAGAGGCAGCAAATATTTCCTCCAAGAGATTCCCACGACCTTCACTAAATATACCCATATCAATTTCAGATTCGGATGGTGCAGGAGGGGTTTCCTTCTGGAGTTTAATCTTTTTAGAAGCAAGTAGAGCAGCAGCTTGCTCATCAAGCTTCCGTTTTTTGTCATCAAAAGCCTTTTTATGCATCAGTTCCGTCAAGGTAGCGCGGTCGTCCGGATCGGACTCACGAGGTTTCTCTCCGGTCCCTAAACCAGACAATGTATCAGAAACAACTACGTAATCTAGGACAGGAAGAGTAGAGGGTCGCTTACGAGAAGTACCAGCAGATTTCCCCTCAACCCTCTGCTCCTTCCTCTCAGGCTTATCAGCTTTCGTTTTCCTTCTCGTCTCCAGTTGATCAGCAGGCCCAACTGGCTCATCATCCTCATCACCAACAATCTCTTGAACTGGCTCATTAACAACACCCTGCGCGGGACCTGCACGTGCGGAACGAGAAGTTAGATCTCCGAAGGATCTACCAGAACTTCCACTCGAGAGAACAACAACTTCCTCTCGGGTGGGACCAATAGGATCATCTTCATCAGTGTCACCTAACACAACACTGGCATAAGCAACAAAACTCTCGTTGGTCGGATGCAAGAAACGACCGCGAATCTGATCCAACCAGGGTTGTTTCTCAGCCCTTTGCATCGCCTCAACCATGGCACCACCGGCTTTAGGATCCAGAACATTCAGCAAGGTGTAACCCACTGGAAAAAACACGAAGATAAAGAGTAATGACGAACACAAGAGAAAAATATATATGCAAAAGAGAGGCAAAAGGTTATGGAAAAACACATACATTTGCCATCATAACCATAAACTGGGACCCCCAACGGATGCTTAGGAATCCACTTCATACTCATACCGGCACCCACCAACGCCATCTCCTCAAGCTGAAGAATCGGAGTGGCTTTACGAGTCAACTTTTTATACCAGTCTTATTCAGAAAAATCCACAACCACATCAACCTTAGGGATACCTTCATCCACCGACCGATAATGCATATCCATAGGGATAACACCCCGACGAATATAGAAAAACTTTTGCTTCCAGTCATGAAGGCTCTTCAACGGAACAGAGCAAACAGGAGCAACACCGGTCCGGGCATTAAAAGAATAAAAACCGCTAGTGTACGTAACGGTATAAAAGACGTTGAACATCTCAAACGTTGGATCCAAGCGATTAGCCATGCAAACAAACTCAAAATGGGTAATACGGGGAAGCCCGATAGCATTAATTTAAGAAGGATGGAGCCCGTAGTTTCTCAAGACGTTGGCGGTAAACTTGGTGATTGGAAGCCGGAAATTGCCCTCTCGAAAAAACGCAGCATACAAAGTCATATAACTAGGGGGTGCATCCATAGCAGTCGAACCGGCGGTCGGATACTAGGCCCCCCATTCAGGCAAGAAACCCATCTCCCTCACAAGATTGTGGAACTCCTCTTCCTTCCACCCTATGACCGCCTGGTCAGGACCCGGAGGAGCTTTCCCTTTATTCCTCCTCTTCCTTGATGACGGATTTGCACCAGACATATTGTGAGAAAACGAACAAATAATGTAGATGAACTCAAGAAAAGAGGAACCAAGATAAAGGAAGAAGAGAGAAAACCGGAGTTCAAAATTTGAAAAGTGAAGAAAAATGCAAGAAACCGCCATATTTATACCCATCGCATTTAATGCGATGGGTAGTGGGCCGTCAGGGTCTGAAAAAGCAGTTAATAGGGGAGAGACACGTCAGAAGAGAGAGAAGGCTCAACTTTTACAAAGTTGCCAAAACCCATGCGCCATGCGTCCATTTGGCTCAACTTTTACAAAGTCGCCAAAACCCATGCGCCATGCGTCCATTTGGCTCAACTTTTACAAGTTGCCAAACCCATGCGCCATGCGTCCATTTGGCTCAACCTTTACAAGTTGCCAAACCCACGCGCCATGCGTCCAATTTGGCTCAACCTTTACAAGTTGCCAAACCCACGCGCCATGCGTCCATTTGGCTCAACTTTTACAACTGCCAAAAACCATGCGCCATGCGCCCATCAAGTGCAATCTTTTAGGTCTCCCATAACAAACGCACGCCATAAAAAACACTACCTTCATAAGTCCAGAATCCCTCCTAGACGATCAACTCAACTAGAAGGCACACTGGACTGGGGGGACTTGAAGAGGTATGGTCCCAATTCCTTGCCCACATGGCAAGGACCACACCACTTTCCCATCCTACGTGGCGCTGACATCAACGAGATCATCCAGAAGCTTCTAGAAGCTTCTGGAAAATATCAAGGTGGCACCAAAGATGCTCCATCCGACATAAAGGACAACACGTGTCACCAGCCATCAGGCGCCAGGTAGGTCTGCAACGAATCAAGGAGCAGTCCGACAACACCAGTACGACGTCTCCAAAATAGGCAAATGTAAGCGCGCCACGTGTACCACTACACTGACCACAGCAGAGGAGACCAAGAGGATATTCCCCTTGGTCGGACAGCTGGCGCACAACCACAGCTGGCACCACTGCTCCTCCCTCTCTCACCCTCCGGCTATAAATAGGACCCTTCATCATCCAGGTTGAATCATCTTGCTCTCTATACTCCCACACTCTACACACACTGTTTATTCTTCCTCAGAACAGTGCTTATTCTCACGCCGGAGCCTGGTTAAGAGGGAAACCCCCATATTCCCCTCTTAACGAGACTAACGGTGTTGCTGTTTTGCAGGATCCAAGTCATTTATACGAGTAAGAAAGGAGACTGAACCCACAGAAGAAATAACCCCACAGATTAACCCTGGTGTTAGTCTGTGTTTCATCATTGGTCTATACGGGTGATCGCAGTCTGGTTGTTAGGTTAAACTGTTAGTAACGATATTTATCATTAAAAGCCAAAACAAAAATTGTCAGGGGTGTTTGTTTTTAGGTCAAATTGTTAGTAATAATTTTTTATCATTAAAAACCAAAACAAAAATCTTTGAAAACTAAATCAAACCAAATCGTTACAAACGATTTGGTTTCAAGGTTTTTTTTAAATACAAATAATGATTACTCAGTTAAAAAATAAGCAATGATTGTTCAATAAATGATTACATGGTATAGAGATGAGAGCTTGATATTTGATTAAGATACCGAACCCATGAAAACATGTTAATCTTGCTAATACAAAACCTTCTAGATAGGTTTCTATTTATATTCCTTCATTTAGTTAACCAATTAAGAGTTTGTTTGTTTCAGCTCTTAATGGAATCTTAATGGTTCAGATCTCTTAATGGTTCAGATCTCTTACTGGTTCAGCACTTAATGGTTCAGACTGTTTTTTTGCGAGCAGATGACTAAATGGTTCAGACATTTGGCTCTGAATGGTTAAGCATTATACTGAGTGTGAATGCTTAAGACCTCTTATCTGAATTGGTCAGACTCTGAATGTTTAATCATTACACTAACTCTTAATTATTCAGACTTGTTACTGATTCAACACTTAGGTGGTGTTTGTTTTTTCCAAAAAGAGCTTCCTGGCCTCTTCTGTCTGCACCGTGCAGACGCTGGAAGAGGTTTAGCCTCAGAAGAGTGTTTGTTTTGTTTTTTTGAGAAGTGCTTTTTACCTCTCCCCAGCCTCTTCATGAGGAAGACATAAAACAAAGCTTCTTACCTCTTCTTGGCACCACCTCCACCTCCACCTCCACCCCTGCTCCACCACCACCACCACTGCTCCGCCACCACCACCACTGCCCCAAATCGACATCACCCAAAACCCCACCTCCGCCGACACCATCATCATCGATGGAAACAAACCCCCCCGAAACCCCCTGCTCCGCCACCGTCATCATCATCAAAACCCCCAAATCATCATCATCAAAACCCCCAAATCGAACCCCTGCTCCGACCCCAAATCGAACCAAAACCCTAAATCGAACAAACCCCCAAATCGAGAGAGAGAGAGAGAGAGAGGGAGGGAGCAGCAGGAGACCGAGAACGGTGGCCGGAGCAGAAGAGGTTTTGTGTGTGTAGAAGATGGCGGTGGTGGTGACGGGAGCAGCAGGAGACCGAGAACAAACCCCCAAATCGAACAAATCTGAAGGCGGAGGTGGTGACGGTGGTGGTGATGATGGCGGTGGTGAAGTGGTGGCGGTGGTGAAGTGGTGGCGGTGGTGATTATGGCGGTGGTTCGGATTTTAGAGAGAGAGTAGAGAGAGTTTTGTGTGTGTAGAAGAGGTTTTATATAAAAAAAAAAACAAACCCTCTTCTCCTTGCAGACTGCAGACATTTGGTCCACCTCTTCTCCTGCAGATGTCTGCAGATGTGGCCTGCAGCAGAAGAGGTTTTCCTGCAGAAAAAACAAACACCACCTTATATATTCAAAAGTTGCGAAAAAGCCCTAAGTAGTTCTTCCTTTTAAGATAATTCTCTTTTTTTTTTTCATTTCCTTCTTTCCCTATAAACTTAACAAGGCAACGAACGTTAGTGCATTAATAATTAATTCCTAGCTTGCTTTTCATGTTGCACTTTGTGCATGCATGGTTGTACGTTTCTTACGGCTGATAAAACTATCTCTAGCTCATTTGTGATATTTATCATACAAGTCCCGGTGTGTTAGGTTTTGTACCTTGTGCATGGACGGTTGTACATTTTATAGGGCGATAGATTATCACGCAATGATAGTTTGTGGCTTTGTGCGTTAACATGTGTGATAAATTGTTGTCCATTTCTGATAAATATATAAAATTCAAATGAATTATATACAACAACGGGTCCATAGCTCAGTGGTAGAGCAATTGACTGCAGATCAATAGGTCACCGGTTCGAACCCGGTTGGGCCCTTTTTGCAGATCATAGTTCAGTTTAATTTTTTTCTTGAGCTCATACCCTCTTTGTTCGACGTTATAATTCATTAATTCGTGTTGGAATTCAACCTTCGATATAACTTTTTCAACTCGGTTCCAAAACTATAAATTAGAACCTTGGTTTTAGAAAGCAAAAAGCGTACTGAGGCGACAACATCTGATATGGGAGTGCAAAAGCGCTGGCTTTCGTACACGTGGCACACATTATTATATAACTTTTTTTGTATGTTTCTTGTTGGTTTCTAACATAATCTACCAAATATTAATGTAGAAATATGTTTCATATATGTTTTAATATATAAATTACCTACATGTAAAACCAAAAATAATTTACATCATGCGGTACAAAAATATGGCATATACATGAGGCCTGCACCTCAAGGTCACATTTTTGCAAAAAAAAAAAAAATACAAAATACAAAAAAACACGTGTCTCACTAGCGCTTTCTGTATTATGTTGGGAGTAATCAAAGATGAATTGATGAGAACAAGATGAAGATCGAATAACACAACAGGTTTTGATTAACTAGGCTTCTCTTTCCCAAGAGCAATAACCGCTCTGATACCAACTGATGGAAATCAAAAGAGCACAAGAAAGATTAACACACAAACTGAATTTCGATTACATCTGTGTTTGACATACACGGATATATACTTTGCGAACCGTTGCCTCCCAAACATCACGTTGCTTGGTAAACACCAGTTCAACTTAATGACACCTAATTACATTTAAACCACTATTAATAACAATATTACAACTGTGAAGCTAGAACATACTTTACACAAACGACACTTTAACCCTTATACTAAATAATTTTAGTTTTGCTTCCAAATATATTACGCGCGCCTTATGTAGACTGAGTCAAAGAGACCTGCACCCAGGCGCGTCTCAGGCACGCTTTTTAAAACCAAGATCAAAACAGAACAAACCGTGATGTTTTGCAACCGAACCATGAGAATAAACAATAAAGCTTTTTGTACATAAACTAGAGTTTGCTTTACATTCAAATCCTCAACAAAAGAATGCATTTTTTTTTCTATTTCAATCTCCAGTACCATAAATTACTCATAGCATATATAAAAAATTATAATTTAAAACCGGAAGCCAACATGAAAAAGAAGAAAAAAGAAAAATCTTCACTCTCTTGAAATATCACTGGCCATTTGTGGTGGCTGCAGCTCTCTTGGCTTCGAGGGTGGCGCCCTCTTTGAGTGCCGCATGGGCTTCATTTTCCATTTTAAGCGAAAAAAGTGCGGCGGCTTGTAGATACGAAGCAATGTGCCACACAGGCGAGACCACTTGAGCTTGCATTGCATCATTCAATGCTTCTTGAGCCATGTCATTCATCAGGTAAGATAGACTACGTCGGGCATAAACAGTTGGTGACACCATTGGCCCGTGCTGAACAAACTGCACGAATATCAAGAAGTGATCAGATATGAGTTGTATTGTACAAGTAGGCAATGCACATTCTCAGTTAGCAAAATCTGAGAAAAGAATAACCTGAGTAAAGCACTCTATTGCGTCTTTGAAATCCTTGTGTCGGAATGCCACATCACCCTTTTTCTTTGAATTTAACGACTCTTGCATTTGATCAGTCCACATTTGAAACGATAGCTGTTAAATCAGACACATGAAATCAGAATAAAAAGTGGGACCCTCAACCTATCGTGTTGGGATTTTTTAGTAGCACTAGACTAACCTCATTTGTTTGCCCTTCATCGTCTTTATACGAAAGCGTTTCCAAAATCTCATGTATTGCAGTCAAATCCATTCTCAAGCAAGCTTCACCGAGTGGTGATCTAGGTGAAAACGAAGTTGTGGCCGGAATGCCCATCAAAACATATGACGGGACCTGTGTAATTCAAATAAATTATTAAAGGGTATTTTAGACATTTGACTAAAGTCAAACACTTTTGTGCTAAGTCAAAAGATAGTCAACTAACCTCGGTTTCTTTTTGAAGAGAAGTCAATGCAGCCACTAGCGACTTTGAATTCGGGCGTTCTCGGGGTTCGTATTGCAAACAACGAGAAGCCAAACGCACCAACTCGGTTCCATCATCGTTAGAAAATTGTCCTTCTAAACATGAATCCGTGAGCATTTGTAGGTTTCGATCCCTTATTAAGTCGAGAGCCTGAAATTAGAAACCAAACATCACATATATGAAACATATACACACACACACACACGTAGATACATGTACATACATACGGTGAAAGGGGATACGTATTCTTACATGGCTAGGAGGAATGTGTTTCCCGCTTAAAAGGTCAAGCAAAAGAGTCCCAAAGCTATATATCACACTTTCAGGTGTCACTCTTCCTATAGATGAGAAAATATTTAATGAAAAGAATTAAAACAATAAAAACTTCATACCAAACTTAAAGTTAAAAGTCAGTGCTTTTGACAAAGAAAGTCAAAATAAATCTTTGAGTAAATTGCCATTTTCGTCCTTGAGGTTTGGCCAGTTTTGCGACTTTTGTCCAAAGGTTTGTTTTCCGCATCTGGATCCAAAAGGTCTGAAATTTTGCCATTTTCATCCGGCTCGTTAACTCCATCCAGCTTACTCCGTTAAGGCAGGGTTATTTTTGTCTTTTTATTAACTTAAGGGTATTTTCGTCTTTTTGAACACTTGTACATTATACTAAATGCTTGTACATAAAGTGTAAAGACCGAATTACCCTTTAAGTTAGCAGAAAAGACAAAAATGCCCCTGCCTTAACGGAGAAAAATAGATGGAGTTAATGAGCAAGATGAAAATGGCAAGATTTCAAACCTTTAGGATCCAGAGGCAGAAAAACAAACATTTGGACGAAAGTCGCAAAAATGGCCAAACCTCAGGGACGAAAATGGCATTTTATTCTAAATCTTTTAACTAGGAATCATACTGAAACAAAAATGCATTGGGTTCTCAAAAAGGTTGAGAAAAGTAAATGCTGGATGTGTGTGTTGGCAATATGGCAATAAAAAATTTTAAAGTTAAAAATAACCTCCTTTGACTGTAAAAGTCAAATGTATATACTTCTCGAGACATAACTAAAAATTTTGTGTTCTCGAAATTAGTGAATCGTGTCGTGTGTTCTAGTTATAGCATGAAAACAACAAAGTTACAAGGAATGTATAGAAATTGATGTTGTAAAGATTAATCCCTTTGACCTCAAAAGTCAAAACGCTATCTTTTTTATAACACTAATGAGAACTATATTATAACAAGAATGTACCTGTTCTTAAATACTCAGGAGGAGTAAATGCGAGATTTGTGCTATAACTTTTTCCATCCCGACTATTTTTCATCAACCCAAAACACGAAAGTCGAGGATTACCTTCCTGCAAGAATCTTATGCATGAATATCGGCATCCATATATAAAAGATAGGAAAAAATTAGAAAAGTAAATTACCTCATCGAATAGGATTCTGTAAGCATTGAGATCGTGATAAAGAGCACGTCCTTTACTTGTACAATATTCAAGAGCTTCAGCTAGATGCAAAACCACGCGTAACCTCATTGCCCATTTCATCGGCTGCGATTCCCCTGAGTCAATAGAAATTTATTTGACTTTTTGTTAGAAACAAAACATGATTCTTGGTATAATGTTTAAGAAGTAAATCATTAAAAAAAGTAAAAACAATGGTGAAAATAATAAAGAAGAATCGCTTACAGTGAAAAAGATGTTTAGCAAGTGTATTATTGGGCAAATACTCGGCCACAAGTAATCGCTCATCGTGTTCACAACAGCAACCAAGAAGATTTGCCAGCCTGGCGTTACGAAGTTGACCGACCAATTTTGCTTCTTCCTGATTTTTCATAAGAAAAAACTCATACATATTCAGGACCAATACAAGCAATCTTAAAGTAATAAAGAGAATTAATGAAATATAACGAAATGCAAATCGAAGAACTTAAAGTAGTGAATTTTTGTACCAAAAATTGTCGGGAATCAGGCCAAGCTGAACGATTGAAGCGTTTAACCGCTATTCTCACTTGATTCTCAAGTTTTCCTTTATAAACTACATTTGGGGCCTTTTCACCATGCTCAGATACAATGTTTTCGACAGCAAAACCTGATGTTGCGTTTTTAAGTTGCTCAAAAGTAAATTCTTTAAAAACGGGTAAATTGCCAGCTTCCACTTCTTTCCCTAAAAAAAAAGAGGGACCAAACATATATTGTTTCAAATTTTTAATACAAATTACTGAAAACAATATTAAAGATAAACATTTAAATATTTAAAAATGTCTTGATTGGATGCATTACACATACCGTTGTTTGGATCCTCGAGAATCGATGCCTTATTTGGTGAAACCAGACATGGTATGAGCTTGGTGCAAATCGAACCCATGTTGCCGAAAGAAAACGAAACCTATAACTGAGAACAAATGTAAAATGTTTATGGATTTTCAAGATCAAAAAACATAAAGTGAATCATGAATCAGATCAACCAATCCGATCAAACACCACAATTTTAAAATTTAACAGAATTGATGACCCTTAATAAGCTAGATTGAAAAAAGAAAAAAAAAAACAGAATATACAAAAAGTAATTGATTTTAGACACTTTTCAATGGTCTTCCTGCAAGAAAATCACTTTGGCATACATTAGATTTTTCATTTTCGATTTAGCAAGTGATCGAAACTGTAACGGCATTCACTCGAATTCCAATCATGTTTTCAAATTCTTGATTGGAAATACATGATTGGATTCAAGTTCAACCAACATTAACATAAAAAAAGCAACTAGATTGCACATACAGAACAAAAAGATTTTTATATCAGATTCAAACAGATAACAGGATCTTGAATTTGTATAAGAACCAAAAATAACTTTAGGGTCTCTAGTTACTTACAGCATATACTTGCATAAGCAGATTCAATCTTTAAAACAGTTAGTATAAAACCCAAAAAAAGAAAAAAAGAAAACACTAAAATTAGCATAAAAATCCCACCTTTTGTTGCACAATTTTCCTTGTCTGTTGATCAAATAGTCAAACAAAAAGGTCAACTTTAACCTTGTATGATCCTGAAAAAGCAAACCCTAACTAGTGGCCTTAAATCCCCTCAGAAAGTCAAAACTAAAACCCCTTTTTTCTAGATCAAATCAAAACAAAACAACTAACCTAAACCCCAATTTTAGTTCCCACAAGATCCACATTTTCACATCAAGTACCAAGATTTCCACACACCCACAAAATCAAGATACCCACTTGGAATTCTGAAACAAACCCTTTACAAAAGATTCAAAATTTGTGCTTTTAAGAAACCACAAACTTTAAAAGAATAAAAACCCAGTTACAGGATCCTAAATTGATATGAAAAGAACACACATTTGAGCTAAAGATATAGCAAGCACCCACAATGAGAGATTTTTATATCTGGGTTGAGATCTTTATATAATCTTGTTTGAAACAAGTAGTGTGATGCCGTTGCCCATTTTATAGTTTGTAACATGACATATATATTATTTTAATAAAATATATTATTAATCACAATTTTTTGAATTGTGGAATTATATACAGTGGTTAAAGAAAAAAAGAAAAGTTAGTTTGACTAATTTGACAATATTAATTAATAATGACTAAGGGGCTGTTTGGTAGCCTCTGAATGGTCATTAAGAGGCTACATCTTAATGGAATCATTAAGAATTTTACCAATGAGAAGGTAGAAGAATGTGACATGTGATGATTTACCATTCAGAGGTTACCTCTTAACCATTCAGACTTGAGGTTACCTCTTATTTATTCAGATGTTTTAAACCATTAAGAGGTAGCATCTGAATGGTCATTAAGAGGCTATCAAACAGCCCCTAAGTAATAGCTATTAAACAATATAAAATAATATGAAACGTTAGGTAAAAATCAAATAAGTTGTAAAGTAATTAATAAGGACGGTTCATATGATCAAATAAATTTTTATTTTTGTCTTTGCTTTTGAAAATTATGCTTATGGTTTTAACGGTTTACTAAAGTGTAATAAATTTGGTCTTTTTCACTTACTATGTTATAATTTTTATTAAATTTATGTAAAATGAATGTTATACGCATTTTTTTTAAAGATGCATATAACAACTTCAACTAAAAACACATATATTCGGTTAACTCGTACCTCTGGTATTTAAGAGTGTTAACGAAGTGCATATTCTTGTAATTTTGAATTGGGCAAATACCATAAAAAACCACCATAATTTCTGATTTTTCTTATAAAAGTCTCTCAACAATCTTTTACGTATAAAAGACCAACCTACTTTTGGTTTTATCTCATAAAAGTCTCTCAACATTTTTTTTAACATTACAATCCCTTCGCATGTTATCTTTGAACAATATAATAACAAAATACAAAACAACTTAGAACCAGTAGAGGTGTCCAACGGTTCATTTTTATTTATTCAGGATATTCATTTCCTTTTATACCCTTTGAAATTTTATTGGTTAAACTGAAAACCGAACTACACCAAACGGAATGTGGGCTACATATAAACCGAATTCATTATTGGGTTTATTATGATAAATACGGTTTGTTGGGTTTATTATGATAAAAGTCCTTCAAAACTGAATCACAAACCACAATCGAATTCGGTTTTGTTTTCGGTTTCAGCCAAATAAACAGAACTTATTTTATTGGGTTTATTATGATAAATACGGTTTGTTCGGATTATTTGGTTTATTGGGCTACATATAAACCGAATTCATTTTAGGTTGTAATCGTTTCTGGTTTGGCCAATTGAAAGTTAAGGTTATTTAAATTCAATATCCTAAAAATTATTGTTATGAGACAAAACAGAAAGTGTGTTGGTTTTTTATGTGTAAAAAGTTGTTAAGAAGCTTTTATAACAAAAATCGAAAAGCATGTTAGTTTTTAATGGCATTTGCCCTTTGTGAAATTGTTTTTAGATTAAACTTGAGGGTCAATCATCCAAATCCTTCGATTTTGTGTTGAGGTGACCGATCTCAAGACGATAACATATTTCAAATGATTAATTTTTGTTATATACTTTATAACATAAAACGATGTTTAGATTTTGACATAGTTATATTTATGAGTTTGGAAGAAATAAAGATCCAATATAATTAATGCAAATATCAATCACTCAATAAAATAATGGAGGGAAGGTCAACATGCATCGGTGATGATAGAGCTAGTCTATTATTCCAAAAGACCCCACATCCAACACACAACTTCTGTCTTAATCATTTCATCTTATTTTTCTATTTATTATTACTTTTAAAAAGAATTAAGCCATACCAATGGTTCCTAGAAAAATCTAAAATGTAGTTTTAATATGATTTTTAAAAGTATTGTTTAGTATTTTAAACATCCTTCGTATACTGAAACTACTGTCATACAATCACATTTAGCAATGAAATTTTCTTTATCATTCACATCTAATACCTCCAAAACATGTTTGATTATAATTCAAAGATTATCTTTAAAAACCCAAACATCTCTTCAGTCTACAACCGATATGTGTGTGAATGTGTATAAATACGTATGTATATGTGCGTGTAGAGATGTATTATGCTAGAAATATTCAAATTACTGAGAAGTAACTATGATGCGCCATGTGTACCAAGGGGTAAATGCATCCAACAACATTGTAAAAATCTATGCTTTGATGTGCAATTATATATGGTAAAAGCATGCGCACCATCCGGACTCTTAGAAACATCGTGACGCACCATGCACGAATTTCATTTTATATATAATTTTGTTAGCTATATAAGAGCAATTCGGTCATATAAACTAACCGAATTGTCCTTCTCGTTGACAGAAAAAATGGATGAAGTTAACTCAGTGGATTAAAATGGAAACGGTGAAACCTTTTTAGACCCACATGTGAAAAAAGAAACCTTTGGACTAAACTGCTAAAATGGCCAAAACCACAGGGACTAAAATGACATTTAACTCTTTAAAAAAACATGCAGTATATATAGGTTTTCATGTTAAAAAAAATACTAAACTTAATAAAAATCAACAATGGTGGACCTTTTTCTCTTTTTGCCCTTGCCCATAAATACGTCTAACTTGATACAAGTGATCACCCTCATTCCTTTTAATCTTTGATATAATTTAACTTGATATGATATAATCTGACCTATAGTTTAAATTTCTTTTAACATTTCATCGTGAAACAATCTCACTTTGACATTTTAACAAACAAGTGGTGTGCATATCTTGATTCATTCCAATCAACATCGCAAATTATATAAGGATAGCATGTAGACGGGTAACAAACTGCGTCGTCATCTCCTTCTGAATAGAAAACCCTAATAACCTAAGAACCCTTAATAATCATTGATCATGATTGATTGACTATAATCACTCACTGGCATTACTATAAGTTGATGACTTAGTTTTAGTCATCAAGGGTGCTATAGTCAAAAACACATTTTTTTGGGTTTGAAAATCATACACTCTCGTTACTATCGTAAATCTAGTCCTCTAAATCAAATCAATATAAAAGATTGAGCATGGGTCTTAATATAGAAGATTGCCTTTAACAAAAGAAGTGAAGGAGATATTTTTTTATTTTTGAATTTTTTTTTTCTCATCTACTTAACCAATGGTGCTTAGTCGAAAATGTAAAAAAAAATCATGTATTTACTCCAGTAGAGTAATTATGCATAAATACTCTTAGGGTAATTATAATAACTCCACTTAGGTATGTAAGACCCTAATTCGTATTTGACAAAAAGTCGCAGTGGAAATTCGTGCCATAAAATTTCTTTCATTACAAACGTCTTGACTTACTTGAAGGTTCGTTTTAATATGTATCTTTTACAAAAATAAGGCATAAGTCCTGTTTACTAATAGTACATACTCAATTATTCCCGTACAATCTATCTTGTGACTCGGTCTTCGATCTCTATTCCTTGTGATAATCACCCGTGATCCGTATAACCTGCACTCACCACATTCATTCATAACATTAGCACACATTATAAAACCAAGATTCATTCACGTACACTTCACATTTCGTCATTTTTCAAACTTTAAGCATTTCATCTGCGTATCCATTTCCTGGTGAGGCTTCAATAATGTACCTGCATTACTTTTCATTCTCAAGGTACACCATTAATAACGTTAACACTCAACGTGTCTAAATCATGCATACATACGTACTTACATACAAACATACATACACATATACATACATACATACCTTTCCTACAGCTTTACATACGTGCATACACTCATACATGTCTTTATGCATACATACATACACAACTACATACGTACATACCTTTCCTACATCTTTACATACATACATACACTCGTACATATCTTTATACATACATACATTCATATCTACATACGTACATGCCTTTCCTACATCTTTACATACATGCATACACTCGTACATCTCTTTATACATACATACATACACATCTACATACGTACATACCTTTACGAACACGTACTAGATCACGCATACCTCTTACATAATCATACATTATTTACATGGATCTTAGACTTAGATTTATAGCCCATAAACATCTAAGGAACCATAAAATCATGTTTGGAAGGTCCGCCGTAGTTCACGGATAACAAACCGAAGCCTACGAAACATAAATCAACTTAAATATCAAGAATTTGGCTTTTGAGACTTGGGGAGGCCGTCGCCGACGGCCCTAGGGAAAAACTGATTTTCCCATACCCGTCGGCGACGCCCTCTCTAAATTGCATTTTCCTGCAGTTCCGTTTTGTCGTCCGTACGCACTAAAACGCGCATAACTTTCGAACCGTTTACCCGTTTAACCTCCCGTTTCTTCCTACATGCTTGTAAATTCACATTCTATCATATGAACTTAAAATCCCACATCCGGATTAAGGAAATTCTTAACTTACACGCTATCGTCTTATTATTCATTTACGATTTATCCGACCCGTTCATGCATTCATTCACATAACTCGTTCGATTGACCATAACTTCTTATGAACCTAATAATATCAATGACGACTATCATAAAAGATTAAATTCTCGGATGCCTTGCATCCTCTTAACCCATTTTCGCTCAAAAGCTCATTTTGACCCGTTATGGGTATTTGCGCATTAAATGGTCTATGACATATAAAACCCTATACTATGCTTTCATACTTGACCAAGACATTACTCTAATCGAATAGCTCGTTTCCAAATGACTTTTAAGGTCGTTTGCCCGAAATACCTATCAAGGGCGTTTTTGTCAACTTTGCTCTATCCTTAACAACAAAGGACTCCCTTGCATAAGTAACCAATCCTACTACTTAGCTACAATTCTTAATCACACATACCTTGCTCGGATCAAAGCTAAGATCCGTTTAATACTTCATCGGTATCATACAATTCTTTCCTAATTGACCTCGATTATCATACTTAATTAAATTGCATATAACTTTACATAAACAACTAAGAAGTGATTACGAAAATCACTTACCTCATGCATCCGTGTTCACATTCGTTCCTCGCCACTTCTTGATCCGTTAACCTTCTGTGCTTGATTCCGTCTCGACATGATTCCTATACTTCCATGTCATCGAAATCACATTCTCATTAGCATACACAGTTGTACATGCTAACGATCATATCGATCGCATAATTCACATTTGACGTTATGGTCACTTCTAACAAGCATAATACATATAACCAAATTCATACCATTTCCAACTCGTGAAATCCGTCATGTCATCGCATTAAACACACATACGTCTAACACGCACCGTATAACTTACTTTAATCTTACAATTATGACAACATGTCTAACCATTCTTCTTATACACAGTTGACTTGTTAGAAGTCAACGGTCCATTTACCTTAACTTTCGACTTATCATTATATACCCGTAACATCATAACCGACTATACGGACGACAATACATACATTTTATCATACGATTGGTGTGCGTACCACCTTTTAAGCATAACGTACAACTAATTCATGCACAATCTTCTAAATTCATACATAGTTCATCAAATCCTTCTACTAATCAACATGTGGTATTTAAAATTAAACATCAAACATATTATCATCACATTTTATTCACTTCATCTAACAACAATTTATCATTTCTTATCCAATTTCTTTAAACATTCACACACATGTATGATTTCAAACATTATTAACATAAGTAAATCATCAATTTACATTACATCATCTAAAACCCACTTCATAACTACTTGTTAATCACTTACAAGTGATCTAATCTTAAGTTCTTCATAATATCATCATACTTTTGATATGTGTACTACCTTGTAAGCATAGTGTACAACTAGTTCATGCATATCATTCTAATCTCATACACAATTCATCAATTTCTTCCTTCTAATCAACATGAATCATACACGCATAAACATCAAACATACTAGTATCACATTTCTTTCAATTCCTCTCACAAGAATCCATCATACAAATCAAAATACATCAATATTAAGCAAGAATTTAGACATAGATGATTTACCCATGTCTTCATCTTCACCATAACAAACGGTTTTCACCCTTAAACATCAAATTAACCTAAACCATGCATAATCCATGTTCCAAATGATGAATCTAACACATACTCATGCTCAATTTCATACAACTTCGCGATTTACAACATAACCCACTTCGTGCATAATCACCAAACTAGCTTTTAAGACATACCTTGCGATCCCCTTGTGAAGGTGATCGTTAATCTATGCTCGGTTATGAGTTTAAGCTTCATCTTGCCCTTCAATTTGAAGATTTTGAAGAAACTAGGGTTTGAACCCTCTTTTTCCTTCCTGATCATCGATACACACACACATATGTGTGTGTGGTGTTTTAATTTTGTTTTATAAAATCATGTTTCCCACTGAACGGTTTTGGTCCCTCTAGTTTCATTTTAGTTAAATAAGAGATTAAAACTCAATTCTTTATATCAACCGGGTTTTAATTTACCAAACCCGTTTTTGGGGTGTTACACGGTACCAGAACCGAAAGTATCGGTACCGAAAATCCCCAAAAGTTTGTACCGGTACCGAATATAACCGGCTCGGTACGGTTCGATACCAGTATTTGAGGGTAAAAACTGGTAAATACCGGTACCGAACCGGTACCGTACCGGTACTGAACCGGTACCGAAAATGTCAAAAGTCGGTACCGAATCAGTACCAAAAATGTACCAGTTCGGTAAATTCGGTACCGGTTCAGTACCGTTACCGGGTACCATTTACTCATCCCTAACTCCACTAGTGTTATTTACACATTTTCTTTTTGTTTTTCTTAGATTTTGAGATTAAAATATGTGCTCAATAAGATGAGAACAAAATTTCAAAAAAAAAAAAAAAATCTTCTTCACTTCTTAGTTAAGCCAAGTTGTATGTTAAGACTCATTCATACCAGAACCTAAGAAAAATTGACAGAACTAAAAGTCACTGGATACATGGGAACGGTTTATCAAAGCCAAATACAATACTTAATCAAAAAATAACATTTCTTATTTGATCAACCATATACATATTCAAAGTAGGGATGAGCTCGGTCCGGTTCGGTACCGAAAGAACCGGTACCGAAAATCCTCAAAAGTGGGTACCGGTACCGAATATACCCGGTTCGGTACGGTTCGGTCGTACTGAACCGGTACCGGTTCGGTACCGGTATTTGAGGGTAAAAACGAGCAAAATACCGGTACCGAACCGGTACCGTACCGGACCGGTACCGAACCGGTACCGAAAATGTCAAAAGTAGGTACCGAATCGGTACCGAAAAGGTACCCGGTTCGGTAAATTCGGTACCGGTTCGGTACCAGTACCGGGTCCATTTTGCTCATCCCTAATTCAAAGTAGTTGTAGATTTATGATGGTTGTAGACTTGTAATTAATAGTTTCATACGAAAAAAGTCAATACAAGAATTGGTTAAAGGTGATCAATAAATGATTGTGTATTAAATTTCATAACCTTGACAAGACATATGGGATTGAGAATACTATTTGATATTTTCTATTTAATGTGATTGTCTACTGTATTTACAGTTTTACCAGTCTTTTAAAAATCATATTCGAAATCAGTCGTACTATTGATTCGTAAATTGGATAACTTTGTCATAAATCTAAACTTTCTAAAAGATATAGAATAGAATAACTTCATACATTAATCATAGCAAGCTCTCTTGCAATATTAAAATGTAACTATAAAATACATGTAATATTGTAAGGGTGTATCTATTTGCACACCCATTTGCCTATTGGCACACTAAAAAGGTGTTTTTTGTCTTATATGCACACCCTGCGGTGTCGAGCTGTGGCCAAAGCGCGACGTTTTGGTCCGGTCAACCAGACAAAGACTGACGGGTCTGTTGACCGGACCAAAACGCCGAGCTTTGGCCGCGTTTTGGTCCTGTCAACCAGATAAAAGACTGACACCCGGTCTGGTTGACAGGACCAAAACGCGGACAAAGCTCGACGTTTTGCTCCGGTCAACAGACCCGTCAGACACCCGTCAGTCTTTGTCTTGTTGACCGGACCAAAACGCCACGCTTTGGCCACAGCTCGACACTGCAGGGTATGCACATAGGACAAAAAACATATTTTTGGGTTGGCTATCTACACACTTGGTGTGTAGATAGTTTGAGCATATTGTAAATTACCAGCAACATTTAGCATGAAACAAGGAACGAACACGTGAATCTTCTTATTAGGTAATCAATTAAACACGACAAGTTAAAGAAAAACTTATAAACGGTACGTAGAATCATCTATCGTTTGTATTGCTCCTTCAATGTGAAGAAGATTTTTTTTTTTTAACGGCTCTCAATCCTAATTTACTCGTAATAACAACTTATATTTATACCTGCACTTTCTTGGATTTAAACCCTTTACCTCTAGGATAGAAGCGAGACCCCTTACCATCAGGATTGACATTGGGGACCGATGTCAATGAGATATATAAAAATAAAATGGAAGATGAGGGTAAATCTAGGACAAAGCAAGATATTGGTTGCATAATAGTCCTTATGATGAACACCTAAAGTTTTATTCTAGTATTTATGTTATCTGGACAATTTGGTTCTTTTAAGCTGGTCATTTAAAGTGGAAATTTTGGTCCCTCAAAAAGTAGAGTTTGACCAAGTCAAACATGCTTTACAACAACCCCATGTCATGAGTAAATTAAGTGGCATGCTACATAACCTTTGAGGATCAGGAAGCATACTTTCATGAGTAATCTGCAAATGCCCTCCTTTCTTAGACATGCTAAACAAACACTGGTCCCATTTGTGTCACCATATCTTTACTATTTTTAAAATTTCTTTAAAAAATATTTAAAAATAAACAAACAATAATCCCTGTAAATTACAATTAAAACCTCCGAATGTCGATAGGAGCTTTGAAGTTGACAGGGTGAGTTTCGGGAGTGGCATTTTCGTCTTCTTTCCACATTTTGATTGTTTTGTCTGCTTCACATGTAACCAGTCTCTAGCTTGTTATGTCGTAAGATAACGCGTGGATTCCAGCCTCGCTATCTAATGACCCTGAAATAACAAATACATTATTCATATAATCTTCCTGAACGGCTCATATTTGGGGTATGGGCCTGGACCGTTTGACAAGAACTAATAATGCTTCAATAATAAACTAATTTTATAATAGAAAATGATTTAGGACGTTTTCTTTGTTAAAAATAACCTTTCGAGCTTCGACCCATTTGACCCTTTTAAGAGATAAAGCATAACCGAAATCGACAATATCATAAGCAAATTTGCAACCTTTAAATTAGGGGTGTTGAACAATATTAGGGTAAATCGAATTATCCAAAAAGTAAAATAAATTTAAAAAAAAAAAACATCCATATACAATTCGAATTTAAATATACGGGTCGGTTAGGTTAAAAATCACAAATTTGAATTCGATTTGAATACCAAAATCTGAATGTGAATTGGTTTCTATTCCGGTCCGAAAACTCAAAAGCCGAATTCGAATTCGGTTCGACTCGAATTTCGGTTTTTTCGAGTACGATTCAGATACCGAACTCCCCTGCTTCAAAAAACACGCAGAGGCATATCATAGTTAATGGGGAATAGCGACAAATAGCGATAAGGTACCAATATGCTAGATAGCGAATAGCGATAAATAGCGGGCGGCTATTTTATAAATAGCGATACACTAGAAAAAACAAAGTTCAAAAATTTTATATGTATATTATATCAAAATACCCTGGTATATATGCTATTTTACATGTATATTTAACAAAAACCTAAAATCCAGCTATTTTATAGCTATATTTAATTGCTATTTGTATTAAAAAAAACTGTCGCTATTATCGCTACAACCCTAAAAGCGAGCCTATACCTGTACGCTACGTAGCGCGCTATAGCGATCGTTACGCTCACTACTGACAACTATGAGGCAGATGATCGGTGTTTCAAGGTCAAAAAGGTGCATACCGGGTTGAACGATTGTTCGGGATTGTTGGAAACTATGACCGCTTTTCCAGTCCTAGAACCACAAGCTCCCATTGTCACCTTTTCATCGTAAAGATCAATATCAATAAATGAACATATATTCAGAAAAGGGGGGGGGGGGGGGTCAGAAAACCTTATAAATGCAGTCATATCTGTTATAAAGAAACTCTCACCTCCAGTAGCCAAGACTCCCTCTTGAATAACTGTCATTGCATTAATTATAGTCTTCTGATGGGTGCTAAAGATATATTGGATTAAAAAAAAAAAGATATGTTAGTTTTACTTAAAAATAGCTCAATTGAGTAGTAGAACACTCACAGCATGTTATGCAAAAAATCTCCTCTAGGAAGACTGAACTTTTTTATATTGTCAGCTGATGCTGAAGCGAAACTATCCCTGCAATGTCGAAAGAAAAAGAAAATGTTACCGAAAACGAACCTTTTGAAATATAATGTGAGAAAAACCAATATAAAGTGGAGTTACTTACTTGGTAGGATGTTGGGCCAATGCACGTACAGATTTCTTATGATGAGTAAGAGTCGCCATAGCTTTACCTACCAGAGTAATAATTGGTTAAAATGTTAAATACAAACATCTAATTCAACAGGTATTCACCATTCAGCTAAAATAAACAACTACCATTTCTTAGATCCCAAAACTTTACGGTTGAATCATGGGAGCCAGTTATAACTTGTGGATCCTGCAAAAAGACGTACTGCATGAAGCATTTAATGATTAAAAGAAAAATAAGTCATTGCTACATTATTTAACCATATTGCTTACCATAGGTCCGCGTAAAAACTAAACAGACCGTATCACCATGACCCGAAAGAGCATGAATTTGTGTCTTGCTGCGAATGTCCCATGCCTGAAATCGTTGTCGTGCCAAATGACTTCACAATTTCGTAAACTTTATATCTTATGAATTGCTAACTTAAAAAAAATTGTAACTTCATACCCGACAAATAGAATCACGACCGTCAGTTAAAAGAACATCAATAGTGGGATGAAGTGCTAAGCAATACACACAACTCAGATGGTCGTGGTATTCCCGCATAACCTTTTATTGCAAAAACAAAAAAAAATTAAATCTTAGAAAGTGTAACACATACAGAAAGTAAAATAAAATTATTTTGGTCGGTAATCAGTTATCAAAACCTTGTTCTGTTCTAGGTCCCAGCATTTAACTTGTTTGTCATCACCAGCAGAAAACATGTAAGAATGCCTAGTGCTAACAGCAAGCCCTGCAGTAAAAATTAATAATAGCAATGACTATATTATTGCAATAATAATCTAAATATTTTGAACAAAATGACTTAAGAGGCTTTATGCATCAAGAATACACGTTGGGGACTTCAAACAGTTCAACTCATTTCGTTTCTAGATTATATATTTTATTTGAGAGGTTTGAATCGTTTGATCTGTCAAGAACAACATGTAACGCGAATCACACCATTCATGAGTAAATGGGTCGAAATTGCCACCTCTAAATGGTAAACCGTACCTCAAACTTGTTCTATATGCCCTGTTAGCGTCAACCTTAACTGTCCTGATCCTACATCCCAAATCTGTCCACAATCAATACAAAAAAAAAAAAAAAAAAAACCATTAGTTACAGTTTAAGAAAATGGGTTTGTTGATTCGAAATTGTTGTGGATTCACAAAATTGTAAACTAAATTTGGTGTTTGAGAAATGTACCTTGATATTTCTTGTTCCTCAGATGGAGCTTTCTAACGAAGTTGTGTACCGATATCCTTTTCCTTTCTGTTGTGGGTACTTAACTGAACTAATCATATGAAATTAAGCTATAAATAAATAAGAAACTATGTGCTAAATAACATTTACTAACATGTAGCCATAATTATTTAACTAACATAAAACCATAACAACACATAATCAAAAATCCGTCTACGATTTAATCTCTTATAAATAATCACATATACTAATGTTCAACCAAAATTACATGAAATCTAAAAGATTGTCTTCTGTTAGTTTCTCAATGATTCTTAGCTAAGCTGAGTAAGCTCAGCCCTAAGATGGAGAACACCATCAACGAAATAAACGTTGTCATCTCCAATAAACGAAGTCCACGGAATTGCAAACATATTGTGGATCCCAATTGCCCATTTATAGCTGAATGTACAAAGTCCTTTCCTCCTGCTAACAAACTCGTTAGTGCGCTTTGACATTGCTGCAAACTCATACTCAAATGCAAAACGGAACTGACAGCAGGCGCTGGTCATCGTCCAGCATACCCAGATAAAGCCCGAAACAGTCCGTGTTACATCGGGCCACTAAGCAAAACCAGTGATCACGGTGACTACCTAAGTTAAATGCTTCAGATTTAACCATCCCCGATGGAGATAAACTTGCACACACGTCACGTTTCAAATCAAAGTAGACCACACAATGTGGGATTGGCTGTTCGTATTCAACCATCTTAATGGGCCGGGCCTTGTAGGCCCGTTCCACAAACCAACGGTTAAGAATAGAGTATTCATCCCTGATATATGTATGTTCCATGGTTGGGACCTCGGATTTGAAAGAAAGCGCTTCCTTTACTACCTTCTGAGAAAATTCAGGGTTAAACTCTGGGAAAGTGAGGACCTCTGCAAGCATTCTACGTGTCATGTAAGGGAAACGGATAAACTTTGCAAGACGAGTGGCTATGATATCACGGCGTTCCTTATAATCAGGGTAGTGGGCCAAGGCCCAATCGAGGACAAAACGGTAAACTGCATTTTCTGACTTCAGTTGGAGATCATCACTAGCTAAAATCGCCTCCACACTAGCGAGTGGCAATCCAAGAGTCGCCTTTCTAAACCTGCCATTGTTAAGAAAATTTAGATTAATCACTAATAAATAAATCTTTTAAATTTTGCTTTGAGGAAGCTTAATTACCTGGTTATGTCTTTGTAATGGACAGCATAGAACTGCTTGGCGGCAATAGTTAGCGGCTGAAATGCTTGGGATTCTAAAATAGTGGAAGGAAGATCAAGATAAACTAGTACGGATTCAGGTGTCATCGGTAGATTTCTTAATAAGCGGCTGCAATGTTTGATGCATGAAGCAACTTCAAATTTGTCAGAAGCAATTAGTACATCAAGCACATCAAGAGCAGTTGTAACTGTCAGTTTACTGCTATACAAAAAGTTCAGTAGTTCCATGAAGGCAGTTTCCTCTATTCGAAAGAAAAGATAAAGAAATATACACATTTATTTAAGAAATATACACATTTATTTAAGAAGTCGCAGGCATATTCTTCTTCAGAAGAAGAGTCAGAATCCGTGACCATCATCGTCCTAGGGTCGAATAATTCGCTCATGGTGATGTGAAAAGGGAATGTGAGAACCCTGAAGGAAGATGGTGAACAATGAGGCCTGATGAAGTTTTGTCAATCACATCCGTTACTAAAATAGTTGACATCTATAATTTTACAGCGTATTTATGTTGATAGACAATTGTTATAGACGATTGTTTTGTTAACATAATTAAAAAATATATACGACTTAAAAAAAATTTTGAACGGCAAAGTTATCGCGTGTAAACCCACCTTGTTCGGGGCTATGTTCAATATCTACTCCTCGATCGCCATGAGACTGTGCCCCCCGTGATGCGCGAGAACCGGATGAAATCCGTAAACCATCGCCCCGTCAGGTTCGAACCCGGGAGTAAAGCTCGATTCGTCCCTTCACCCCGATGTCCATCGAAAATGGAAACCCCAAAGCAGAATTAATAAGTTTGAAACAACATGAAAACATAATAAAAGATCAGTCTTAAACAACATTAAAACAATAAAAAATTAGTAGCACCTAAACAATATATAGAATGACTGTTGGTTAATGTCGTTCACTAGTATTAGGCTAGAGGTGGCCAAAAAACTGGTTTCCAACTCCAAACCAACAACCCGACCCAAACTGGTTTGGGATCCAAACTGCTCTGCTCCCAAACTAACTAAAACCCGCCATGTTCTCCTCCATGGAGTCTCAAACTTACCCGAACCAGTTTAGATGCAAACTGGTTCAAAATGAACCGACCCAAATCGGTTTCAAACCGAGCAAAACCGAGTCTATATAAACATATAAATGATTAAATATACACACACACACAGAGGATTAGGTTCATTTGTGAACAACCCCTTGATAGTGAACTGTGTGAACTAATCCTAGCCCTTGATAATCAATACACAAGTGTAAATCAATGGTAAGAATTTGATGATGCAAATACACTAGTGTATCTTACGATATGATGATGTAAATCAATGGCAAAAATTTGTTCACTCAGTTCACAAATTAGGGATGGCAAAAATACCCGAGCCTGATGGGTATACCCGAAACCCGACACAAATGGGACGGGTATACCCGATACCCGACGGGTATTGGGCCGGGTATGGGATTAGCTTTAAAAATTTTCGCGGGTATGGGATTGGGTGATACCCGACCCGATTACCCGAAACCACATACCCGTTTACCCGAACTATATACCCGATCATATACCAAAGTTTTTAATTTATATTTTATTTTATTTTTCCATTAACCCTTATCTATTAGTGATTTATTTTAATATGTTCATAATGTGAAAAAAAATTTCTTCTAACATATGTATTTGATGATAGTATTTATATTTTGTATGTTGTGAAGTATATACATATAAGTATATAACTATTATAAAGTTATTATTAATTTATGATAAACCTTATATGTATGTAATATATACTTTTAATCTATAATAGTTGTTGCATAAATAAAATTATATAATAATTATAATAGTAAAAAAAGTATTTAGAAATCCCAATGTATATCTTTTAACAAACTAATGGGTATACCCGATATCCAACGGGTAATTACCCGATGGGTATTGGGTTGGGTATGTGACACAATTTTACAACCGAGTATGGGTAGAGGATTACTAATACCCGACCCGAACCCAACCCATTGCCATCCCTATCACAAATACACTAGTGTTCACTCTAGAAACCCACCCAATATATATATATTGCATTCTCCTTCTCCAAAGTTCCCTGCTGCTCTCAGTTGCGATTCAACTACGATTCATGAGTTTTGAGAAACGAAGCAAAGCAAACAACGACAGACCACAAGCGAAGAAGATGAATCCAGGTATCGATTGACATTTGCGATTTTATAGTGGAATATACACAGACTTTAATTTCAAATGCGATTTTGTCTGTTTATTGAGCTTTTAACTGAAACATATAGTATTATAAGATTAAATATTGTTCACAACTATAATTTTGCTAGGGTTTACGACTGGTATGGTTATTTATTAGGTTTTGAATGATTATCCAATTTTCTTAATGATACCTGATATATGTGCGATATCAGATAGGGTTTTGTGAGGGTTCTGTATGACATATGCGATTTCATATGATAAAATATTGATTGTTGAACGTTTTTTTGTTTTCGGTTAGATTAAACATGCGAATTGATAAACAGCACATGCGATTTCATATGATAAAGAGTTTAATTGTTATGATTAAAACTATACATGCGATTTTATATTTTTTACATCCTTAATACATGCGATTTATAAAGATTGATAAGTTTTGGTAATGCTTAGTTAACACATGCGAATTAGTAACTCACCTATGCGAATTGATAACTAACACATGTCTCAGTTATCAAAACCCATGATAATCAGCACACAATCTCTCCCAAACATACCGTAAAACCCAAAATCAAAATTGCATTCTCCTTCTCCAAAGTTCCCTGCTGCTCTCAGTTGCGATTCAACTAGGATTCATGAGTTTTGAGAAACGAAGCAAAACAAACAACGACAGACCACAAGCGAAGAAGATGAATCCAGGTATCGATTGACATTTGCGATTTTATAGTGGAATATACACAGACTTTAATTTCAAATGCGATTTTGTTTGTTTATTGAGCTTTTAACTGAAACATATAGTATTATAAGATTAAATATTGTTCACAACTATAATTTTGCTAGGGTTTACGACTGGTATGGTTATTTATTAGGTTTTGAATGATTATCCAATTTTCTTAATGATACCTGATATAAGTGCGATATCAGATAGGGTTTTGTGAGGGTTCTGTATGACATATGCGATTTCATATGATAAAATATTGATTGTTGAACGTTTTTTGTTTTAGGTTAGATTAAACATGCGAATTGATAAACAACACATGCGATTTCATATGATAAAGAGTTTAATTGTTATGATTAAAACTATACATGCGATTTTATATTTTTATATCCTTAATAAATGCGATTTATAAAGATTGATAAGTTTTGGTAATGCTTACTTAACACATGCGAATTAGTAACTCACCTATGCGAATTGATAACTAACACATGCGAAATGATAACTCCTTCATGCGATTTTATCACTTAATGACTTAGTGTACTTAATTAACTGATAAATGCGATTTTGTAAATGTTTTTGACTATAGCATGCGATTTTCTAGAAATAGAATCTGATGATGACTTTTAAGGCCCAATATCAACACTGATAAAAGTTAACAAGAATAGAAAGAGAATGATAGTTGAAGACAGTTCTGAAGAGGATGACTTTGTTAAGCCACTCCCAAAAAAGAAAAAGGATGAGAGGAAATCAAAGATACAGACAAAAAAACATTCAAAAGAGTTTGGGGGGGGGGTAGTTGCACGGACCTCCCATCCGCCGGAGTATTGCAACTCCGCAAGTTGGAACCACATAAAACAGAACACAGGGAATTCTTCAAATACAGCAATGAAGCAATACTGCTTAGATGCCAACCTAACTCATATATGGATACTGTGAGCAAATTTTCAGAAAAACAGATTGATGAGGTGAGAGATATGGGATTTGGAGCAATTCTAGATATCAATATGAACCATATTTCAACACGATTGGAATATTGGCTAGCCAGAAACTTTGACGAGAAGTTCGATACGCTAAACTTAGGAAAACACACAATAAAAATAACATCGGAAACAGTTTACGAGGTATTTGGAATACCAAAGGGGCCAAAGCAGGTTGAAATAATAGCCGATAAAAGAAAAATTAAAAAGCAGGAAAAATTGAAAAGAGTAAAGAACCAGGAAATGCTGTCAGGGATACATTCTTAGGCCAGTGGGGGGAAAACATGAGAATTACCCATGGCTTAATTGCAGATACAATGGAAAATCAAAGAGATGGGGGGAGCCTGTTTAAATTAAATTTCCTGGTATATTGGATAACGTTCTTTGCGGAGATTACAAAAGCAACAACTGCAAATGATAGATGTTTGCTTGGTGTAGAGACTGTTGAGGAAATACAGAATCTAGATTGGTGCACATATCTACTTGAAACTTTGCATCGTACACGAACGGGCTGGAAAAACTATTAAATACAGTTCGTGGGACCTGTTGCCTTTCTTACGGTCTGCATTAGTACATTTCATAACATATTTAAAAATACAAGTTTGTTTTGTCAAATAATTAAATGATCTTGCGATTTATACAGCTTCTATACACGCATGAGTACAACAAGAAGCTTAAACTGTTTGAGAAAGTCGTGGAAATACCAATTATTTGTTATATCACATCTTCGGAAATTGATAAAGTCAAAGAGCATATTTCAGATAACGGACCTGTTTGGGCATCAAGTGAAAGTGAGGAAGAAGAAAATGAAGAAGAAGAGGAGCATTCACCAGAAGAGTATACACTACGACCGCCGGTTGGCACAACAATCAGCTACAAAAGAAGGACTGCAACAGTACAAAACATAGAAACCATGGAAGAGCAAAAAGATAACGAGAACATTGATGATTTCATGGATTTCAGTTTTGAAATCCATGAAATGTCTCAGTTGAACCTTCAAATGGGAGTTGGAACGCAAACACAGAAAATGATGGATTATTGCAGCACTCCTGTCCAACTTTCGCCATCGGTAATCTACGATGCAACCCATGAACAAGATCGAGAGGCTTCAAAAATCAACAAAAATGTAAGCGCAAAAAAATATTAATTTCACTTAATCCATTATATTTAACTTCTGGATTGATAGTATCTTAACTCGAAAAAAATTACAGAATCTGTTGAAAAAAATGAAAGCGAATGTCAAAAAATACCTTAAAATGGTTCAAGATGTTCAAGGGTTGAACAACTTGGTTTCAGAAGCAAAAACTAAGTGTTTTTGGGATCCGGAAATTATGGAGGCCTGTAAGCAATGGGATGAGATGCTTCAGAATAATCCCATTTGTGTGCCGCCTGATTCCGTTCAAGAGCATGAAACTTCACCCTCTCATGTTCATCAAGAGCCTGAAAATCCAGCTTCTGAAGTTCATCCTGAAGATACTACAAACGAAGAAGGTACACACGAAGAATGTAGAAAGGATGAAGAAGCTCAAAAAGTAATATCCAATGTTTTGGTACAAATGGCATCAACAGGTAAAACATGCGAATTCAAATGTTAACACGTGCGAAATAACTCTAAAAAATCACTATTTTTATTCACATGCGAAACCTAAAAATAACACATGCGATTTCTTCCAAAACGTTTCTAACTTGATTTCGCATGCAATGTCATGTATGGCATGCGATTTTGATTCTGATTTATTTAAATTCAGTAATTTTTATCCATAGGGGTACTGCAGCACGAAGAGGAAGGACTGACAGGTAAAGATGATGGAGGAGTGACAGACACCCTTATTGCAAACATCCAAACTGTCAAAACGGGTGTATACGCTTACAAACCACTTACCAAAGGTTAAAAAAACTTTATATTAGAAAAAAAATTAAAAAGCACAAATTATTATATCTATCTTAACTTGCTCTGGCTTGCAGAAAGTGGTGAAAACGAAAGTGTTATCGAAGAAACTGTGAACTTGGCAGAATCTACACAAAACATTCAACAAAAAGTTCAAGAAAAAGTGCCAGAAGTGGAAGCAGTTTCTTTAGAAGACACTACACAAAAAGACCCTCAACAACCCGATTCGGAAATCGAAGTTGAGAAGGAACCGGAAGTTGAATGCCCTCAGGTGACGGCTGAGGAATTGCAATCTGTTGAGCTACTTTTGAGCCTGGGACCCAGCCTGGAGGAAAATAAAGAAAAAAAACCAACTAGGGGCAGAAAAAACTCGAAGCCAAAGCAAGTTCCACAACAAGTTGTACCAAAAAGGTTAAATGAACTGCTTTATAAGATAATAGAAGCAGCCAAAATTCGAGGTGACAAAAGATGTAGAGAGCTTGGAGACAAATTTTGTTCCCCTTACTGCAACAGAGTTGTAAACATGCACGAAGCACTATTGACTCAAGAATTGAATGTGATCAGATATACATTCGCAACATTAGCAGGCATAGAGTAAGTAAAATGCTTATATCAACTAACAAACATCTAAAAAAGATACACACAACAATATTAATTATTTATTTTTTGCCTGTCAGAGAAGAATTTTACCGATAAAAAACTGAGGTTGCCACATTCAAAGCTATATTTGAAAGCTTCTACAGGGGTCAGTACGTCGCATCGAATGGAATAGATGCATTTGTGGATGTTCTAAACCTTGAAGAGAAGAAGAGGGATAGAAAATCATCACCATACAGACTCTTCTTGTTTAGCACAATGATGGTATGTTTTCATAAAAATTTTGGCATTTGAAATTATTACAGTAAATGCATGTCCAATGATTTCGCATGCTTTTATAGCTAAATCTCATGTAGTATAGATGAAAGTTTTCCTGTGAAAACATTTTTCATACTTTTGTAATTTCGCATGTGGTATATATACAAATCGCATGTGAAAAAAATCCATTGTTTGCATAACTTTTAATAATGTACTAAACTTTGTTTCTAATTACATAACATACAGCCGGATATCTTTTACGACGTGAAGAAATACACGGACAACGAAAGACTAAAGATATTTGCCTCAAATTTTGAAGACATATTACTGAGATATGAGGTAAAAAAACTTGATTCGGTTGACCTGGTGTTTATTCCGGTACTTCAAGGTGAACACTTCTATGTCTTGTGCTTCAACTTGAAAACCGGCAAAATTGATCTGATTGACAATTCAGCAGCTAAACAAGACTTTGAGGATAGATACAAGGGGCTTCCAGACACACTGGTAATACAAAAACTTTTTCATATAAATATTTAAATATTATGTAAAAGTTACTAACACAATGTTGTTGTGTTACAGAGGAGGGTATTGGTTCTATACCTACAAACGGCTTTAAAACCAACACCGGGTATAGAAGAACTTGCAACCTCGGTTATAGAAAGAAAAGAGATGGAATGGAGGACGAAGAATAACGGCGTAGACTGTGGAGTGTTTACGATGCGTCACATGGAAACATATAAAGGAGACACAATACCATGGGTGACTGGATTTGTGAATGAAGATGAAGTAAACAACAGACAGCAATCACAACTTCATCTACTAAGGCACAGATATCTCAGTAAAATCATTCTATCCGAACACAATATTCATCGTCAAGTAATAATTAAAAGGGCAAATGCTTTTGATAAAAGGCCAGACAAAGAAAAGTATATGAAAGATTTGGATAAGATAATCCCAGAAAGGATGAGTAGGTATTTTGCAAAGCCAAAGTAAACTTGTTTGATGTTGAATTTATGTTAAATTTTTAAACTTGTTAGTGTTTTTAATTTCGCATATATTTGTGTTTTTAATTTCGCATTTGTATTTTTAATTTCGCATATTTTATGTTTAAAATCGCAAGTTTTCCAATAAATAGCAAAACTTGGCTATTTTATTGAAACAAAGAACTGAAATAAACAAAAGTTCATTCAAAAGATGAAAGAAACTCCATTTTCATCTTCATCGAGCATCTTAAGACAGTTATTGCGTCGGCCAGCTCTTTCAACTGTTTCTCACCTCTCTCACTCAAATCCACCATAAACATAACAGCAATTTATTTAAGACTACTCACTTCCATCTGAGATAGCAAATTCAGAATTTCTTGTCTTCTCTTCATATTTTCTGTTACACGAGAAATGTTGGCCTCCAACATTTCTTGACATGATCGATCCTCTTGAATTTGTTGCTGAATCCTTTTCATCAAAGCCTGCTTGATACTTGGTTCAGAAGAAGAGGATGTTGGTAGATCTGACATTTTTAATAGGATGTTTGAAATAGTGATTTAAATATAATATATATAATAAAAGAAAAATTATTGATATGAATTATTGAAATCAATTATTGAACTGAATTATTTGATTTCAATCATTGAACTGAATAATGAAAACACACTATGCGAAATTATTATTAAAGCGTGCGAAATGAGTAGCTATATTTGATTGTGTGCGAAATCTAAAACATAAACATGCGAATTTAAATATTAAAATTCATTTTGTGCGAAATGTTTACTATATCGCATGCAAAATTATAGAAATGATACATTCTTAACTACCTGGACTGTGTTAAAACACCACATGCGATATATCAATGAACACATGCGATATGGTAAAACACAACGAATAAAACCAGAAACAACTTTTCTTCAACCCTTACAACCTAAAATGACGAATCCATCAATTTCGGAAATAACGAATCTGGGTTCCCTCAGGAATCAATCAAAAAACCTACAAATCGAATTGATACTAATAAAAATTAAATGGACTGTTATGAGACGAACTCCATAACCGCTTCCTGGTTGACGAAATTCCCTGATTAACCCTCAGATCTTCGAATAGAATGTCTGATATACCTTTAATTAATTAAATTGAATCAGGACACGTGTATGGCTGTGGGGAGCGCGTACATAATGTACGATAAGGAGATTTGTACCATACTCTTTACCTATATATATATATATATATATATATATATAGGAGAATGATCCGTTAGTAACCACCCTTTATTGCGAGAACCAATGTGAACACAACCAAAATACCTAAAAAAATCTAAAAAACACATAATTTTTTTAATATCTTTTTTTGTAAAAGATTCGCTACTTTTCGTCATCAATTTTTTATGAGGAAAAGTAGCGATTTATGTGATTAACATTGTCTAGGTGTGAGCAATAACTGATGTCAGTACAAGAAAACCCCAGCAATAGCGGCGACCAATGTCGCCGGTAAAAGTACCGTTTCTCGCCGCTAAAGGTATTAGCAGCGACATGTCGCCGCTAATGACATCGTCGGTAAACGTTGGCCGCTAATTATCAAAATGTCATCGCTAATACACCTGTCGCCGCTAATGGTTCTGCCGGAAAATTGCCAAAAAGCTCGCCAGAGTCGGATTTCCGTATTACAAACGTGACTGGAGTAATAAACTGGTTATCCAAAACCTCAAACAAAGATGGAAGACAAAGGAGCATTATCAACATTCAAATCTCATATATTTAATCCATACAATCAAACAAAACAAAGACATTTTTTACATAAAACTATAAAGCTACACAATTTCTACATAGAACTACGTTCGTGGTTGACGGAGAAGATACTCCGGTGATGATAGTGCTGAAGAAGATGCTCCGCTGATGAAGAAGATGCTAGCTAGCTGCCAGAGAAGATGCTCCGCTGATGAAGAAGTTCCTCCGGTAAAGATGAAGATGCTCCAGTGACAATGGTGTTGCGGTGATGCTCCACTTATGCTCCGGTGAAGATGCTCGGGTTGTGTTTGTGGTGCTGCGGTGATGCTGCGATGAAGATGCTCTGCTTATGTTCCGGTAAAGATGCTCTGGTGAAGTGCTCCAGTTGTGTTTGTTTTGAGGAGAAAGAAGAAGTTTTGAATATGAAGTGTGTGTTTGTTTAGGAAGAACACCAGCCCTTTGATCATGTATTCATCAAGGGCTAAGAGTGAATCTTGTTTGCAGCACACGGATTGATCTATTACCGGCGACACCAATAGGGGCGACGTCATGCAATAGCGGCGATGGTTTTCTTGTAGAGTGTGTTAATCTAAATTGAACCGAAACATACGAAGTCGAACTGGAATCAACCAAAAAAAACATTAACTAAATGTTCACTTCGTTTAATTAAAAAGGCTTTAACCTAGTAGCTTAATATAGAGATGGCCAAATTGGTTTTTCTTGGGTTTCGGTTGGTTCCAAACCGATTTGGCCGGTTTGAGAATCACGTTTATTTTACCCGGTTTCGATTGAAGACTTTTTCTTAGATTTTTAGAAACAAGAAAACTGAAAATAAATAATTTTATTTGTGTGTATGTACGTGTATGTGTGTATATGTATAATATGTGTGTATGTGTATGCGTATGTGTATATGTATGTGTATGTATCATGTATGTATGTGTAAGTGTGTTTTATGTGTTAATGTATACATGTATGTGTGGGGTGGGATTCTAGAGTGAACACTAGTGTATTTGTGAACTAGGTAAACAAATCCCGACCATCGATTTACATCATCAAATCGTAAAATACACTAGTGTATTTTTTACCATCAAATCCTGACCATTGATTTATATTTGTGTATACACTTGTGTATTCACAATCAAGGGCTGGGATTAGTTCACTAGTGTTCACAATCAAAGGGTTGTTCACAAATGAACGTAACCCTATATATATATATATATATATATATATATATATATATATATATTCAATTTTACCCCTCCATCAAACTCCCTTCCCCCATCCTTTTAGTGGTTATGAGTTAGTCTTTTAGTTTTCTCATTAAGATTAGTTTTCTCATGATATATATATATATATATATATATACGGAAACTCATATTCAAATGTGAATAAGCAAAAATTCCAATTTGACATTATGGATAGTATGTAAGATTTCAATAACTTCAACTTTGAAAATCTCCATTCTGCAAATGTCACCCGCCATCGTGACTAGAACAGTCAACAATTATATGCTAACACTTGGTTTGGGAAATAATCTAGATCATTCTTCAAACTTGAGTGCATTTTTAAGAAAATGACAAGACAACTTTAGATCTTTATCTTCATTTCCCCTTAACTTCAAGTAAAGCTTCCCATACATCGACAAGTTGCATCTTAATAGCCTTAACACTCTCAATCCGACTTCGCAATGACTTTGAGACAGTGACTCAAGACTCTAAGGGTCTCTTTGGTATGGGGTAATGGAACAGATGAGAGAATGAAATGGACAAGGTAATGGAATGGACAACGGAATGAAATGGACCATTCCATTCCATTGTGATGTTTGGTTACTGATATGTGAATAAAATAAATCATTACTTTGTACAATTTGATAAACAAAAAAAGATGAAGTAACGAAACATAACTGTATTAAAAACGACAAAAATATAATTGCCTCAATAATAATAATAATAATAATAATACTATATTAATGATAAAAAATTAATAATAGATTTTTGATATATATTAATATTAGTATGAATATTAATAAATATAAATATAAATAAAAGTATAATAATAATGATAATAATAATAATAATAATAATAATAATAATAATAACATATTTCTTACTATTCCTTAAGGAATGGAAAAAAAAACACCAACATATCAAGGAATAGAAATTATTATATTTGGAAGGAGTTACATTCCTTTGGAATGCTCCATTCCATTACCACATGAGAACCAAACATGTTTTTTTTCATTCCATCAGAATGATCCATTTCATTCCACATTCTATTCCTTCGTACCAAACGCTACTTAAGATTTAACATCATCTTTCAAATATTGCCATCGATTAATATAATTTTCAAAGAACTTACATTGGATGTGTCCAAAAAAAAGCTCTTTCTTTTAACACAACTGTTAGCCATATCACATAATGTTAGATCAAGAAAAGATTCCTCATTTACCACTTGATTAACCATATACATAGTCACCATTAATGGCTTCTCACTAGGTTAACAATATCAATTGTGTTTTGTTAAACCCGAAACCCAAAGTAGATTACCTTTTCTCATAATTTCATTTCAGTAAATCAAAGTAAGTGTGTTATAAACAATCTCACAATCAAACAACAGATAATAGTTTTAGATAATAGTTAATTAATAGAATTCACAAGCAAATACAAACCGCATATTTACTATTGAGACGACCCTATTTACCCTTACTAGTAAAGGTACTTACGGTCGATTTTTAAACTTGTTTTTGACCGACCTTTCGACATCGATCAAAATGGCGCCGTTGCCAGGGAATCGGTGGGCTTAGTGTTTTAGTTTATTTGCTTAGTGTTCAATATTACGCGCAGTTTTCATGTTTGTTTTGTGCAGGTGATTTCGAAATTGCATGCATTATACCAGACACTTAAGAAAGACTTCGCCGTTGATTTTTGACCCGAAAATAAAAAAACTCGTAAGAATCAAAAAGTCTATCAATACAGAATTAGTAAACCAATTGACCGTGCAACATTAGAGATGTGTCATCACAATAGTCACAGTCATCACATGGATCCCAACTTTCAGGCTAGTTTGGATTATCTATAGAACCAACCTCTTGGTCCACATGGTGGGTCGCAAATTCCACCAATCTTACTTATGCCACAACAATAACCACCCAACCAACAATTCCAACCAGGTGAGTTTGTGGACTATGGACCATTTCAACTTGGCCTAATTCGCGTACACCCTTTCCAGGATGATGAACCATATGCTGAAGACAATGGCCGATTAGGGTTTATGGGTGGAATGATAGTGAAGGTAGGGAATAATCGTAAGAAGATGTGGGTGGAGAAAATGTTTTACAAAATCAAGCAACAGATGTTATAATATCTGTTGCTGAGCCCACTGCTCTTGATACCCACAAAGATCAACCCACCTCTGTGGTACCCACATGAGAAATTTCCACACAAACCACTTCCATTTCTATCCCTAAATCAAAAAGAAAAACCGAAAAGAAGGTATCTCTGGGGGTTGAGATGCCAAAGGTACCTACTGTAGCATAAATGCCGCAAACATCTGTTGTTACTTCCTCACAACAGATGCAAACATCTCTACCTAGCCAAACTCTTCACTCATCCCCACAAAAGGAGAGTTTTGTAAGCATAGGGGACACAAATCAAGAGAGAGATAGATTCACTTGAATATATCTTCTCAAGCCCCTCTCCCAGGGCTGCTTCTCTTTTCACTCCTCCACCCACAAAAACAATCCCATCATCATTCCAAAAATTGCTTGATACAATTGATAACATTGACTTGCAAATACCTAGTTCCTCTCAACAACAAATCACAGAAAGGGTACCTCAACAAGTGACTAGGTCAAGCTCAGAAATGACTTCTATCCCACAAGCAGAGGAGACAACACCTCTTGTGTTTCAAGAGACATTTGCAGGTATTTCAAGTAGGGCAGCTACTAAAATTGTAATGACAATAATCTCACAATTGGACAGTGGTTACATCACTAAGACCCCCTTGAAGGCAACAACTATTGAGACAATAGTCTCTTTACCAGTTGGAAGTCCCCAGTACCAAGAAAAAGGGGCACCTAGTTCAAAACCAGGTACAACCACCTCTGGTGGGAATTCAGATGATCCTATTAACTTAGGTGATAGATTAACTATCTAGAATTGACGAAGAGAGTCACCAAGTTGGAGTCATCAGGTGAAGAAATCAAAGAAATGATGAAAGCTTTAGTACAAAACTCAAGGCATCCACCAACAGACACAGAGGTTGCAAAAGAAATTTGGGTGCATGCACAAATGTACCTACAACTTCAAAAGCAAGTTGCAAAAAAAAAAAAAAAAAAAAAAAACAAATCATGCATATGGAGTTAGTATGGACAATAGTGGATGCTAACTACAAAGAGACTTAAGCAGAGGTTAAAGACATCAAAGACTTCATCCTTGAAAACACTGGTACAACTCTAACTTTTCCCAAATATCAAGATAATGCCAAAAAGGGGGAGGAAGATTTCATGAGGAAGCTCCCACCTCTGGTCAAAAAGGGTGGAAAAAGGTCTGACATTGTTGCACTTAAAAAGGCAAGGCAAGAAGAGATTACTAAGGCAGTAGAAAAAAAAAGAGGAAAGACACAAAGGAACCCGGTATGCAGATAAGAGTGCAGGAAATAACTGAAAGGAAGAAAATCCTTGGACCAAGGTTCTTCAACAGAGCTTCCAGAAAGCACTGCAACAACCACTATCCAAACCATTGTCACATCCATCCAAACACCTGTTATCCAAACCACTGCTCCCATATCCCAAACATCTGTTGCCACTATAATAGTGGCAACAGAGGTTACAACTACACTACCACCAACACACAAGTCTCCTAAAGGAGTTCTCATTCACAAAAAAAAAAAAAAAAAAAAAAAAACCCAACAACATAACTTCCACAGCCACCAACAAAAACACCAACACTTCAAACCAGAACCATGAGAGCAAAATTCATTGTCAAAGATGATGATGAAGAAACTCTTGATGCATCACCTATCAAAACCACAACTACCACAACTTTATCCATCACATCTCAACCATCTACCACAACACTCACCATTACATCACCACTCCTAAAACCACCAACCACCATACTTGACCCACTAGAGTTAGAAAATGTATCAAGAGAGATACAATTTTTCTACACTACAACTAAAATTAGCCAACTTATCTTTCCATCCCTCAAAAGATATTCAAATCCTTAAAATGTACAAAAGTACCTGGAACTAAAGATCAAACAAACATGCTGAAAGAATAATTGCTTTTAAAAGCAAGGGATAAAGTGATAAGGAGGCTCAGCAAATCATCTCAGTCAAAAGGCTTCTCAAGGATCAATAAACAACCCTGACCTCAAAAAAGAACTAAGGGAAGATTATCTGGAGTTTATAATGAAAAATAATCTTTCTAGAGCCACAAGAGCTCAATTCTCTGGTTGGACTACAGAAGCTCTCATAGAAGAAATTACAAGGATTGTGATACTAAAACTCAATCTAGATATAAAGCCCACTCCTCCCAACTGGGCTGTAGGAAAAAAAACCTGTTGGTCAAAAAGCACTTGAATTAAGAAGAATGAAGGAGGAGATGGTGGCAGCAAAATTTGGATCTATACAATCCATGGCCAGGTGGGATGAGCCAACAATCAAAGAGAGCAACAAGAAACTTGAAGCATTAAGAGTTGTAGATCCCTCTGTCTCCAAAAGGCCTAACTATGAAGATTTACCTAACAGTTATCTAGTTAATCCTTCTGAATTTCCATCTGCAAAGCATGTCTCCTCAATGGTTAGAAGCCACCTCAAAAGACAAAAGGAGATGTCTGCAGAAGATCTACAATGGTTAGATCACACCTGTTAGAGATCTATTCATCACTACACCTCACCTTTTCTTTTGAACGAACAGTTTTGTTATAGTGATCAGTCAGTCTGTCTGAGGGGGAGTCTGTAGAGTCAACATTCTGTAAAACATTTGAATCTTTTTTATTAATGAAAAACAATTGTTGATGATGATTTCTCGTTTGTGATTGCTTATCTTTATTACAATACAAAATTGTTTTGAACTCAATTGTTAGTTATTCACAAACCTTGCAAACTCAGATTTAACAACTATCGTCTGAAAATAATGCATTCGGTTTTCGAACGGTGGAGTGTAAAATTTGTGAGACATGGTCTAAAAATATTGTGGGTGAGTGAATGTATGGAGAGTATTTTAAATGAATCATGTCATAATGCGGTGAAAGAGGCTCAAACTCTCGAGTCTCGACCACATGATATAACTCAATTGTAACTATGAGACCTATGCGCTAGCCAACTGCGCCAACACCCCTTGATGTTATAACATTTATTAATTCACTGACTCGATGCAGCTCATGAACTATGTTCCTTGTATCCATTCTCTCTCTGGGAGACTCCATGGAGCATGCCAACCCAATTCTTGCTAATGAAATTATAATCTCTTCCAATCTCTTCAACTTTCTTGCTTCATTACTACTGTAACCATGGTTTATATTTGGAGCTTCATGGATACACAATAACGCCGGTTCAATGATTTCCATAAGACGATCAGGCAACGCCATCTTCACATAGCCATGGAGGTTCAACCCTTGTTGGAAAATGGGATCTGTTGGTCTCCTTCCGGTCATCATCTCTAACAACTATATCCCAAAGCTGTAGATGTCACCTTCTTTTGTCATCTTATTTCCAACTCCATACTCTTGCAAAGAAATTGTATGAAATCAGTAATTTCACAAAAATAGAGTTTTAGAAATCAAATAATTACCAGGAGCTGCATATCCAGCTGTGCCTCTTATTCCAACTGAAGTGATTTGGTGTGGTTTTAATGGAAGAAACTTTGCAAGCCCGAAATCGCCAATGTGAGCAACCATCTCACTATCCAGTAAGATGTTGCTTGGTTTCAGATCACAGTGAATTATGGGTACCTCACAGTCTTGGTGGAGGTAGTGAATGGCATGAGTCAGATCTGTTGCAATTGTTACTCTTTCACGAAGGCTTAATCTTCGTGGAGCTTCTTCGGTCTTAGTTTCTTGTTCTGAACTTGGATGTAGCCACCTTTCAAGATTCCCATTTGACATGAACTCGTAAATGAGAGCTTTGAATTCGTTCCCTTGAAAATCAACAGATGAGCATGAAGTAATGATTTTTACAAGATTACGATGCCTTATGTTTTTCAAAGCTTCACACTCTGACATGAAACTCTTTAAAGCTCCTTGATTTTCAAGATTTAGAATCTTGATGGCAACCATGGCACCATCTGGTTCAAGGATACCTTTATAAACTTTACTAAAAGTCCCAATCCCGATTAGGTTCTGTTGGGAGAATTCATTTGTGGCTTTGAGTATGCTTCCATAAGACACCCTTGAAACTGGTTGATTGATTGAAGCTCCTGTTGGCGGTGTTTGTGTCTTCCTCTGTTTCCTACAAAACAGTACTGAAAACACCATTGCTATAATGAGGTACGTGCATACCACAATGACAACTAGAATAGCAGGCAACATATGTAAACCCTTTTTTGATCTTGCTGACATGGCACACTTGGGTAGGCCAAGTTCAGGAAGGCCTCCACAACGCCTACTATTTCCAACAACTGCGAATGTACTTGTGTTCTTGAAGAAAGATACCTCCAATAGGTACCTCCCCCTCAAGATTGTTGAATGACAAATTTAAACAAGACAGGTTTAGTTGCTCCAAGAATCTAGGAATCTGCCCAGAAAGGTTGTTACTAGAAAGATCAAGGTTTCTGACACCTCTTAAGGTGATCATTGTGGGAGGTATGGGGCCTTGAAATGAATTGGCTTTCATATTTAGGTTCTCAAGGCTTGAGCAGCTTCCTATGGCATTTGGGATTGGGCCAACCAGATGGTTATGTGACAAATTGAGTGCTGTCAAACTTTTGAGTTTCCCTATGTCTCGAGGAAGTGGTCCAAGTAGATGATTATGAGAAAGATCTACAAGTATAGAAAGGGAAGATAACTGAAAAAGCTCTATGGGTATTGGGCCGGTAAGATTGTTTTTCGCAAGGTTCAAATATTTTAATTTGCTGGAGTTACCAAGATTTGGTGGTATTTGTCCTTCTAATCTGTTATCTGACAACCACAATTGATCTAACAAAGACAGGTTTCCTATAAAATCTGGAAAGTTGCCAGTGAAGCTGTTTCTAGCTAGGTATAAATATATTAAGTTTCGCAGATTACCAAGTTCACTAGGAATCCTGCCTGTAAGCAGATTAGATTCAATATTTAACCACTCTAACTTCTCAAGATTCCCGATCACAGAAGGCAAGGGCCCATATATGGAGTTTCTACTAAAAGCTAGATTGTGTAATTTGAGATGAGAGATTGCCTATAGAACTAGGAAGAACTCCTCTTAAATTGTTTCCATGAACAAGCAGCCTTTCAAGATTGCTACAATTGATCATGGAATCAATGAAGTGCATCTCATCTGGTTGCGAACTTCCTAAATTGTTATCAGATAGCTCAAGAAGCCTAAGATTTGACATCTGACTGAAATTTATGTTAATTTTCCCAGTGAACCCGTTTTCTGACAAACTAAGCTCTACCAAGTTTAAACAGTTGGAAAACGAGAATGGAATGGTTCCTGTAAATTTATTTCGTATTATCTTGAAAGTCTCAATTTTAGGTAGTTGCAACCCTATATCTTTTGGTAAATCTCCGCTGATTTGATTATGTGTGAAACTTATAGTTGTTAATGATGTTAAATTGTATAAGGATGGAGGGATCATACCGTGGAGTTGGTTAATTCCAAATTCAATTATTTGCAAGTTGTGCAATTGACCTAGAGCATGTGGAATGCTTCCACCTAGAGGATTGTTCGCAGCTGATATGGAAATAGGAGAAGTGAGATTTACCAAGAAAGATGGAACCCCTCCTGTGAAATTATTATTATGAAAGGTTATGTTCATAAGGTTCACCAGAGAACTAAGCTGGTGTGGGAACTTTCCACCTAGTTTATTGTAAGACAGCCAAAGATCCTTAAGTCTGGTGCAGTTTGATAAACTGGCTGGAACTTGACCTTCAAAAGAATTGTTCATGAGATATAGTTTCTGTAATCTAAATAAGTCACCTAACTGAGGCGGGATTACACCATTAAAGGTGTTATTCTCAATACTAATTACTCTGAGAAAACTCAAGTTTCCAATGTGTGTAGACAAGGAACCAACTAGGCCTCTAGACCCAAGGTCCAATTTGGTGACTCGAAGATGCCGAGGACCACATGTAACACCTTGCCATTGGCAGTAATGGAGGGAGGCGTTCCATGTCTCGAGAACATTTTGTGGGTCAAGAGTGATGGTTGATTTGATGGCCAGAAGGGCAAGGTGATCGGTATGGTTTTTGGCAAGTGTCACAGGGCATAATAGCAAGAATATTGAAAGGTATGTCATGAACAACAACATTGTATCTTGGTTTTGACACGGTTATTTTATGGGATTTGAGATTCCTGGGGTTCCTGATTCCTGGGGTTCCTATAAATATCATTGCCATGAGTGGAGGGTGGAAAATAAGCCTTGCCCTGATGGAGACAGGGGACTCGTTGGAATGAAGCGAAGGGAGGAGGAATCCCACTAGTTGGAATGAAGTTTTATTTGACTTGATCGTATGGCGTAATGGAATAGACGGGTGAATGGAATGTACGAGGTAATGGAATGGATCATTACCATTCTATGTCTTGTTTGGTTACCATGTGAGAATGAAATGAATCATTACTTTGTGTTGTTTGATAGGAAAGAATAGACAAAGTAATAAAATCAGTGATGAGTGACGGTAGTCGGTGGTGATGGGTGGTGATAGGTGGCAATGGTAGCGATGGTCGGAGGTGGTGGCAGTGGGTGGCGGTGGTGGGTGGTGGGTGGTGGCGAGTGACGGCGGGGGCGAAGGTGTGGATGGTGGGAGACGGTTGGTAGCGGCGGAGGTGGGTGACGACTGGGGTTGAGGTGGGTGGTGGCGGTAAACAGCTGGGGTGGAGGTGGGCGGTGGTGGTAGCGGCGACGGAAGTGGGTGACGGCGGCGACGGTAGTCACGGCGGCAGCTATGGCAGTAGTGGTGTCGCCCGTGAGTGAGTTATTAAAACCAATAAGAAGAAGAAGAAGAAGAAGAATAATAATAATAATAATAATAATAATAATAATAATGGTAAAAAATATAATAATAATAATAATAATAATAATAATAATAATAATAATAATAATATATCTTTCCATTCCTTGAAGGAATGAAAAAAAAAACACCACCTTACCAAGGAATGAAAATTATTATATTTGGAAGGTTTACATTCCTTGTGGAATGCTCCATTCCATTACCAATTGACAACCAAATATGTTTCTTTTCATTCCAATAGAATGATCCATTCCATTCCGCCTTCTATTCCTTCGTACCAAACGCTACCTTAGTCTTGCCATGATGGGACTGAAGTGAAGTAGTGGAAAATAAGTCTTGCCATGATGGGGACTGTATGTAATAACTTTCAATGTTATTATGGTATATTGACATGCACAATTGTGATGCAAAAAAACACTATGGAAAGTGTGCTGGTCAATTGGTGAGAAGATTGCGGCAATAATCACCGAGGAAAATATGAAAAGTGTCAAAATAGTGAATACTTTTCAAAGATTTTGATGTAAAACCAAGGTTGGAGAACTCGCTAGTCGCTAGTCGGCCGGTGAGGTGGCGACTAGCGACTACTCGGGATTAATCGGATCAGAAATTTTATATGTAAATTTCATTATTTTTATAAATATGTATATATATACTCACACATCCATATCAATATAATACTTAAAAAGGTAAAAGTAGTTCAAAATACAAAGTAAACTTACATATAAGTCATAACATAACAAGTCTCAGTATTTAAAATTCAAACATTAACAAATAGCTCAAATGTAATCATTATCCCCGTAGTGTTCAATGATTTCAACACCATCCGACTCGTATTCAATCTTCTCGTCTACTTCATCCTCTTTCTCCGACTCAAATTCTTCGTCATATTAGGGTAAGGGATAAGGAAAATGGGCTAAAGTTGTAATCTTGGGCCTGTTTTGTAAGGATTTCAAATGGGCCGACTAGGGCGACTTGGGCCGACTAGGGCGGCTTTGACCGGCTTTGACCGACTAGCGATTTTTTGACCAATTAGTGAAAAAATTACTCAGTAGGAGGCCGACTAGCGACTAGTCGGCGCTGTGTAAAACCAATCAAAGAACTTGAATACAAAAAAAAAAAAAAAAAAAAAAAAAAAAAAAGAAGAAGATCCTCATGAAAACTATCTCTGAGATCTAATTTGAATTCTCACCAACAAAATGGGAATTCTTACACACACAAAGAATGATAAAACTTAAACTAAAACCATAAACTATTACTCAAACTTCTATAGGACGATGTAGACGAAACAAACTGTGAGAACCCTAAACAGGGAGATCGATCGTCTCTTCTCTCGATCAGAAGCCACAAACCACATATATATGTGGAACTCTCAAGTCAAACGCACAAGCAGCCCTTCCAAGTGCTAAATAAGCATGATTAGTCCTTCCTAGCTTCAATGAATTGCTATGAGTCCCTCAACTTTCCAATACAGCAACATTAGTCCCTCGACATACAAAACAAGTATATAAAACATATCAAGTTAGATATCAATCACAAAATGTTTGCTATTGAATTAATTAATATTTTAACACCCCCTGTTAGAATATATAAACTCGATTATATTTCGTATTTATTATGTATATTATGTAAACATAACTCTATTATACTTATGTATAAGTATGTGTATCTAATATATGTATAGGGACATGTCGGCTAAGACAGACATACCGGTTCAAATGATGGTTAATCCCGGCAAAAGTAACCGCCCGAAATAACTGTCCCTCACAATATGTATATAAACAATTTGTCGGGATCAATAACCGGCACCAAGATATTTCGTTATAATATCCTTCACTCGCAATCATCTTATTCCATTCGTGTGTGTGTGTTGTTTGTACGTTGATTCATTATGAATTCATCAAGTGTTTATGGTGAATCTAGGTCTTCAAATGATGTTCATGTTCATGATCAAGTTAAACTTCCGCTGCCAACATGTGGTATCAGAGCCACGGCAAACCATGAAGGAGAAAGGATCTACACGTCTACAACGGTGTTACCATGTAAACATTGTTCCGACGAACAAAAGGAACAATCGATGGCAAAGGCAATCCAAAGAAGATGCTACTACTGCAATCAACCCGGACATCAAATTGCTTACTGCAAGGCAAAAGAAGATGATGAAGCAACACTTCTGATCAGTCAAGCCATGAATACCGGCACTCAAAAACATGAAGAAGATGAAGTTCGAAATACATAATTCATTGTTAACGGCACAGATGGAGGCCTATGGTCAGAAATCTGGTATGTAAATTCAAATTTTAAACATCATTACTCCGGTAATTTAGATGTATTCAAGAGGATCAAGAATATGTTCGGTGTTGAAACAAGCACCGGTGAAAATCACTTTTATTTCATAAGGGGTATAGGGGCTGTAGATGTAGTATCCGGGAATGAGAAATTTCGAATTCAAAGTGTTTACTACACTCCTGAATTAGACAGAAACGTTCTTAGCCTTGATCAACTGGTGATTCAAGGATTCACAGTGAAATTTAATGGTGAAAAATGCAAACTCTTTCCTACTTTCAGTACACCCATCATGAATAAGAAAAATAACATAACTGGTTTAACAAGAGAGGATGAAATCGGTTCGAGAGAAAAACAATCAATAATCGATAGAGAATCAGATCATGAAACGTTCAAATCTGATTACTTGAATGATTATTTCGAAAAATTGAATCTAACTTCCAATGAACCCGATTGGAATATAATGATTCTGCAAGCAATGAAATTCAACGAATTTCAAGATTGTAAGGCTCTCTTAGATGTGTTAGAAGACAGTGTGTATGTGATGAAATACAATTATGATTTAGAAGTCAAATTCAAGGAGATGATAGACTGGTCTCTAAGAATAAGGATGAGAATCACAACAAGACCGATTCCTGTATACATGAGTAATAATAAGAAAGTAAACTTATTAGAACAGTACATGATTGTAAAAAGAGAAGGGGGCCATAGGAATATGACTTCGAATAATCTGTGGGCAATGGTTTCGAAAGATATGGGTCATGACTACAAAGATGGAGATTACATGAGAATCATATATGCTATGTATTTAGATGTTATCATTTACTACTACAAGTTCAAGTCAATTCAAGAAGATGTGAGAGAAGGACAAGCACAAGGATATACAGGAACTGAAGGCAAGGCTGCAGATGAAGGAAGAAGAACGATGAGTACAGGCTGTATTCCGGAAGAAGAAAGGGAGCACTATGCTCTGTTTGCTGGAAATGACTGGATGGGACTGAAGAAGGCTCAAAAGCGACGAAAATTTGATTTTAGACAAGCTGAGAAAGCAGTGAATGAAGCCAATCGAAGCGTTCTTATGCACTCCCGCAAATATAATCCAGTTTAAGGGGGTGTGTTAGAATATATAAACTCGATTATATTTCGTATTTATTATGTATATTATGTAAACATAACTCTATTATACTTATGTATAAGTATGTGTATCGAATATATGTATAGGGACATGTCGGCTAAGACATACCGGTTCAAATGGTGGTTAATCCCGGCAAAAGTAACCGCCGGAAATAACTGTCCCTCACAATATGTATATAAACAATTTGCCGGGATCAATAACCGGCACCAATATATTTCGTTATAATTTCCTTCACTCGTAATCATCTTATTCCATTCGTGTGTGTGTGTTGTTTGTACGTTGATTCATTATGAATTCATCAAGTGTTTATGGTGAATCTAGTTCTTCAAATGATGTTCATGATCAAGTTAAACTTCCGTTGCCAACACCCCCTAGTTCAAATAGCAAACATATCTATTAATCCAAACTTCAACTATTCCAAGCATCTACAGTTTAATAACAAGAACATGAAAAGTGTTTTTTTTAGTACTTGCAATAAAGTTGATGAATTGAACCAAGTATCAGTATTAATTAAACACTCTCAAGAATTTATTATTAGTTTTCAACTAATAAGGCCCTCTGTAGTGGGGCGTGATGTGTGGCTTTTTTTGATCGATAGCGCCCCGAACACCACGATGGGCGGCGCTATGGGGGTCAAATGGGTGGGTGGCGCCGTGCTCATAGCGGCGTGATGTTTGGTTTGTTTTCAAATAAGATCGTTGAACGGTCAAAATTTTAATTTTTTTTCAATTTCCAATCTATAAATACACCCCACATCTCCCATTTTTTTACAATTCATCACATCTCATTCCATTCTTCTCTATATTTTTTATAAAACTATAGAAACTACTCCCACCTAATTCTAAAAAAAATGGGTTCCCCATCGGAAGATTCGTTCACAGATATTTACCGAAGATTTTTTTTCACCCGAAGAAATCGAGGAGGAGGAAGAAGCGGTTACGAGTGCATGTACTCTCGTGATACAAGCAATGGAACACGTTCGGCCTTCTCCTCCACGCCCCATTTTGAGGCACACCTATATCTTGCGAGATCGTGAAGCCGCGAACGAGCGTTTGATGAAAGACTATTTTGATCCCGCACCGGTTCACGGACCCAATGTTTTTAGACGGCGGTTTCGGACGAGTCAAAGGTTATTTTTGGGCATTAATAATGATTTGGAAGCTAAGTATGATTTCTTTAAGCAAATAATGGACGCGCGAAGATATTTAGGCTTCACCTCAATTCAAAAGATCACTTCCGCTTTACGCATATTAGCCTACAGAAACACGTACGACATCAATGACGAGTACTTGAAGATGGGGGAGAAAACAACACGAGATTGCGTGGAACAATTTGCTATGGTATTTTTTAATCATTTTTATTTATTTACTTTTATTTTAAGTACATCACTAGTAAAACTTTTACATATTAAATTAAATTTTAGGTATATGCCAGTTATATGGAAAACGTTATTTGAGAAATCCCACTTCGAACGACATTCTACAAATATATGAGGTGCATCTAGAAAAGCATGGAATACCCGGCATGATTTGTAGCTTGGATTTTCGTCAATGGCGTTGGTATAATTGTCCAACCGCATGGCGAGGTCAACATACACGGGGTGACCAGAAATGGCCAACTTTGGTTTTACAAGCGGTTGCGTCATACGACCTTTGGATTTGGTCCGCTTTCTTTGGTGTAGTTGAGTGTATGAACGACATTAATACCTTAGAGGCTTCACCATTATTAGAGAGCTACATTTCTGGAATGATACCAAAGGCCGGTTTTCATGCAAATGGGAACGACTACGAGCATGGCTACTATCTGGGCGATGGTATATACCCGGAGTATTCGATTATTGTTAAAACGTTTTCTGAAACGTTCGATGAGAAAAGATAGTATTTTAAAAAACTACAAGAGTCTTTGAGAAAGGACATCGAGAAGTGTTTTGGGGTTCTACAACAACGATGACATTTTATCAGAAATCCTTGTCGTATGTGGCATAAGGATAGAATACGAATGACCATGTATGCTTGCATCATTGTGCATAATATGATCATAGAGGATGATGGAAAACCGATATGCCAAAACTATATTCCGGAAGATTTAGTTGAAGGAACCCAAGCAACAATGGAAGAGAGACTCGTAAATGCTCAACTATTGCGATCTAAGGATATACATAAGCATTGAAGGCAGATTTGGTCGAGCATGCTTGGGCGATTCGCCCAATGCAACACAATGGTGATGACGAAGAAGATTACGAGGAAGAAGAAGTTGAGGAATTCGAAGCCGATAATTTTAAAGACGTAGGTTTGAATGCCGGAGAAAATGAAGAGGAAGAAGGAGAGAACGACGATGAAGACGAAGAATAAATGTATTGTTGTTTTTAGTGTAATGTTTGTTTTTATTTTATTTTAATGACTTTTTTTATTTTATTGTAATGTTTTTTTATTTAATAGAATGGATTACACTTTTCACAATCTAGTTAAGGAACCAAACTACGTGGGCAATACACATATGCACTAACATTAGTTGTACTGTTTCACTTAAAACCAACTTTTTATTATTGAGTAATAGAATTGAAATAAAACTTGGTATAGACATTATAGACTGTTAACATATTCCTACTCATCTTAAAGATGAAGAAATAGAAAAAAAACAACTATGTAAAGAAATTACAATCTACCCACGATATTATATCACAGTCTAAACCCTCTTTCATAGAAATTCAAACCACACGACAAGATAAAAAACAAAGATTGAGAACAGATCCGGTATCACCAAACCATATAGAAATAAATAGAGCCTCTAAGAACAAAACGAAGAACTAAACAAATAATAATGTCAATCGCCTTATTTAGCGGATGAACATATCTGATAGCCTTCAACTATGAATTAGGAACTAGGGTTTTCTAAACTTCATACAAGAGTGTTTACACTTATGAATACAAAAGAAATATTTGAAAATCTTAACCAAGAGAAGAACTTCAAATCCACTATTGGTTAAAAACAACCTTATGTTTAAGAGACAAACAAACATACTTTCTATAACATAGAGTAGACTGATAAAGAAACACATTATGATTAACAAAGAATCACAAGATTCTATAACCATATATTCGATTTGTAAAACTGACCAAACAAGAGATCATACAATTCCAGAAACTATCAGAAACAATTTTGATAAACACAAGAAGCCATAAAACTAGGAACAAAGTAAAAAAAACCTGAATCACACAATTCACAACCAATGTTGATATGAATAAGAATCACATGATTCTACAACAATATCAAAGAAAGCATATCTAATGTAACAAAGACTCACATATCACAAGATTTATACAACTTTCTGTAACACCGCAAAGAGAACAATCAAAACATATCTCAATTATCACAAAAACATATGATTGTATAAAAATATGAGATACACGTATGATAAAACACAAAGTCACATGGCATTTAGACCTCAGAAACACAACACTTCTGAAAAAAAAAACTTGTGAAGAACTTAAAGACTAATTTGACTTGATCAAAAACTTTTACAACTTTACAAAAAAAAATCATGAAAGAATCTGTAAAGAACATAAAGACTAATTTGATTCAAGCAAAAACTTTTACAACTTCACAAACAATAATGAATCACAATATTCAACATACAAATCTGATAACAAGAAGAATCACACGATCCTTCATCAGACGAATTTTACAGCCACAACTTCTAATTGAATAGAAAAAACCACAAGATTTTTACATCCATAAAACATTTCACCAACCGGAGAAAAAAATGGTTGTTACATAAAAATCCAAGATTATCTTGAACACATACTTATTACAACTGGTAAAAGATGAGAACCACGCGGTTCCACAACCAGAAGACAAACTTGCAGTCTAAACAGTTTACGACTGAATCAAAATAACTACAAGATTTTGTTCTTAGACCACATAGCCTGAGAAACAACAAACAATTATGAAAAACACATGTGCTAGATTAAAGTTTGAAAACTCACTCACTAGAAACCAAGCTTTGTAATAGAAAACCATTGATTTCCAATTTGCTCATGTTCCTTAACAAACTTTTAATTGATACAAACTATATGGTCACACATGTCAAATTTGTTAACACAAGACAGTTTAAAACACCAAAAACACTTTTGATTTGATCAGAAATCTTACACACAACACAACACTACAAGAAAGATCTTTACAAATCTCTACAGATCAGATCATTAACACGATGATCTGATATTAAAACCAACAAGATCTAACAAGTTATGACACAAACAAACCCTAGACCTTAGATTCTCTCCAGAGACATCGAAAGAACACACAGTGAAAGTTGTAAAATATCTGACCTATAACTCTTTTCTGTCACTACAATTTTAATTGTTTAAACAAAGAAAAAAATCAACTTCTTATACAATTTGAAATAACCACTTTGAAAAGACCATACCAAAACAATTTGAAGCGACCAAACATTTTTTTAATAAGAGTTAAAAAAACCCAAAGACAACTTTATAAAAAAAAACAAAAACAAACCAACATGTTTAGTGTAGGAATCCGTTCGTGTAAAATAAATAAAACTTTTATTAACTTGAATTACAGAAACAAATACAGAATTACAACTGAAAGAAAAATACAAATACAACTGAAAAAGAAAATACAAGAACAGAAAACCGAACAGAAACACTGTTCTTTGGCTGAGGATCGTGTTATACACGGGTCCCTTAAAACAAATTTCGTGTCTCCCAGGAGAACACGTTTGTTTCCAGGATACAACAGCCTCAAGCAGTTGCACTGCCGGTCTTGACTCTAACCCGAAGGTGTACCTCGAAAGCTTGAAGGAAACTGAAGAAATCTGCAGTGAGAAGATTGTAGAGAGAGCTTGTGTTATTTTCGGTGTGTCTCATCTGGTGAAAGGAGCCTCCTATTTATACACCAGGTTGAACTCGAAACTGAAAAATAAATTAAATGGGAGAATTAAACTGCATTAGACGTCTTTAATGCACTTTAATTCGTCACTTAATTCTCAGTCAAACGCATTAACTTTGTCAGTTTCGAATGCTGAAATGTAACTGCACAGCATTAACTGCTGTTGGAAGCTTGTGCGCGCGTGCGCGCAAGTCACACTGGTGCGCGCGCGCCCAGGTCTGCACGCTCCATGCGCGGTGCGTCCACTTGGCTCACTGCCATGCGCGCGTGCACCATACTCACTCAGGTCCATGCGCGCCTGCGCGCGTGTGCCACGTCACCTGTGAGCCTCTACGAGCACGCCACACAGTCGCGCCGTTTTGGCTCACTTTGGTGCGCCGCGCACGTCACATCAGGCCCATACACCATGCGCCTCCATGCCATGTGTACTCGCGCGCGGACTGCCACGTCACGCGCCTCGAACCTTCACACCACCTGGTCCTTGCAGCCTCTGTGATCCACCACGCGCACGTGGTCAAAAATACAAAGTGCGCCATCAAAGCGCCACATTGCGCCTCATCGCCGCGCGCGCGAGGGCGAGTGCGAGTTGGGGTGCTCCGCACCCTTCGCGAGTACAATAGTGAGTGCTTCCATGAAACAATAAGGATGGAGAGTTCCCACTTAAATACCCCTTTAAGTTCCATCTCTCATCCGATGTGGGACAAGGTGCCACTTTCCCACTTTTTTCCATCATTTAAGTTTCAAACACCAAGCTTTGAGCATCGATATCTCATTCATCTTAGCTCCGTTTTGGACGTGGTTTAGTTCGTTGCGAAGCCCTTCTGACATAGAACACAAACCCACAAATAAATATATAAAACCCGCTCATTTTATTATATTTATTTCTAGTCCAAAATAGGAAAAAATCATTTTCCTATATTTGTGAAAAATGTTATTTTCACAAAATTTCCAACATTTAGTTCAAAAAGCTATCATCTCTCAAGCTACCAAAGCAAATTCAAAATTTGTAGAACTTGTGACAAACAAGATTTAGATATTTGCTATCTAAACTAGTCAACACATGATAGAGACAAAGAGATAAAAAAACCTTACTCAACCCTAATAAAATTTGATATCCTACGAGGTTTTTTTTACTAATTTGGAACCAAATATTTAAAAACTATAAATCTTTTTCTTTCAAAAACATCAGTAATGAAATAAAAGAGATTAGATTTAGCGGGGTGAATTTCTTACACTACCGGAAGACACAACACGATTTTCAGGGTTCGGGTCATGTTCGGGCTCGTCTAAAATTTTCAGGTTTGGGTCGGGTTAAACCCACCAACCCACAAACACGACCCATTTAACACCCTAATTAGATTTAACCAACAAAATTCCCAATCAGGGCCGCCTCCGAAAATCACAAAAAAAAAAATTGGCCCTATTCATAATAAAAAGTTTGGGCCCTATTCGCAAATCTTCATATAGTATAAACTCATCAATCATTCAATCAAATATATAAATACTAAAAACCCATAATACTACGATAATTGTTATGAAATAGATAAAACAAATTTGGGCCCTATTCGCAAATCTCCTCACTGCTGCCGTGCTGCGACGGAATCACTGTAAGTCTGAATCACTACGAAATTGCGAAATTCCCTGATCATTTAAAGATGGCTTTTAGGCTGTTTGTCACAACAGAAATATTGTTTAGAGTTATTCGCTGAGTATGGCATGAGTGCATGCAAACCAGTAAATAATCCAATTAAACAGAATAGTGTTGTTACTGAGTTGTGCAAAAATAACAGTGATATTGTGGATAGTATTACAGGGTATCAAAAACTAGTGGGCAAGCTAATTTATCTTGCACATACTAGGCCAGACATATCATACACTGTTCATTTTTTGAGTCAATACATGCATTGTCCGTCTCAAGATCATTTAAAGATGGCTTTTAGGTTGTTGCGATATTTAAAACGGTCTCCTGGAAAAGGAGTGTTGTTTAGTAAAGGGTCATCTTTTGACTTAGTTGCTTATGCAGACTCAGACTGGGCAAAATGTCTTGAGTCTAGAAGGTCTGTTACTGGTTTTTGTATTTTTTTGGGAAACTCGTTAGTTACTTGGAAAAGTAAGAAGCAGGCTACTGTATCTAGATCCTCAGCCGAGGCTGAATATAGGTCTATGTCTGCAGCAGTGTGTGAGGTTGTGTGGCTAAAAAAATCTGTTACTTGAGTTAAATGTATCAGTTCAGTTGTATTGTGATAACAATGCTGCTTTGTCTTTTTTTAGGTAAAGGGTTACCCCAGGTGAATTTTATAAATAACTCAAACAGTACAAGGGCATGCCAGAATGACACACCAACTAGGCTACACAACCGCAGCCTAGGAAAGCCAAAACAAAACACACAACCCCAGTTAAGAACAAAAACCAAAACAAAAAACAGCCCAAACACAAGACGGCCCTGAGCCACACACTCTAAACTATATAATCCACGAGCTAGCCTCTAACCCGGGTCGTTCTCTTCTTCGTTCCTAGCGATCTCCCACTTCTTTAGCATCTTGTCAACTTTGGAATCCCCTCTAAACTCGAATCCCATTAGACGTAACCTGACCGTGTTCTTGATCCTCCCAACCACCAATGCTGCTTTGTCAATATCAGTTAATCCGGTATTTCATGATCGCACTAAACATTTTGAAATCGATTTGTTTTTCTTGAGAGAATTAATTTCAAAAGGTGTTATAAGTGTTGGAGGAGTTCAGTCAGCCGATCAGCTAGCGGATTTGTTGACAAAATGACTTCTAGTTGGACAGCATATTGAATTGTGTTCAAGAATGCACCTGGTTGATTTTTTTCGATATTAAATTGAGGCGGGGTGTAAAAAATACAAAAGGTAATGTTTTTTGTTTTTTTTATCTTTGCAATTTAATATCTGGCTGCTTTAATATTTCTGTTATTGTTTTGTAACATGTGCTGTTGGGCCGAATATCATATAATTCCTGTCATATGAGAAGTTGGGCTGCTGGGCTTGTTGATGAGATGTTGGGCTGAACAGACATATAGGAACGAGTGGGCTGAACAGACATGTAGGAGTGCAGGATATAAAGGAGTTATTTTTCTACGTAAACACTCATTAGATTTTTTCTCTCTCAAAAGTTCAAGAATCGTCTCACTTGCATTTCCACTCATAACATTCTGCATTTCCATATACACCAAACTCCCACTTGCATTAAAGCATTCACCAATTTCTTCCACTTAGCAGAGCCTCTAACATGCACCCCAATCTCCAATATATCTTTAACTTCAAACAGGAAGCAATTTGGAATTCTGCACCAAGATGCCAAAAAATCCCAAACCTCTTGAGCAAAACTGCACGACATCAGTAGATGCTCAAGAGTTTCATTCGCCTCCACGCAAAAGTTGCAGCACAAGGATCCAAACTGGATGTTTCTCTTCGCTAACTCGGACAACGTCGGAAGGCGACCCAAGGAAACTCTCCACAATAAAAAGTTCACCTTAATCGGAACCCAATTATTCCAAAAAAATTCATGCCCCACGTACCCTGTTCGCCTCAGTTCCAGCTCCAATTTCAAGCTCTTTACAGTAAAGTATCCCTCCGGCTCTAGACCCCAAGTCACCTGATCCAACCCCGACCCAATATTAACCAACATAAGGTCCGATAATAATGCTTCCAGCTGTTCAGTTTCATCAGCTGAAGACGGCAGTCGAGACCATTGAAACCGCACCCCAGGTCTACCATCGATCACAGGGATTCGTTCAGACAACGTGACATTTTTCACGTGTTCCAGCTCAAAAAGTTGAGGAAATTTACTGCATAAAGGAGTGTCCGCCAGCCATCTATCTTTCCAGAAAGAGATATGTCGCCCATTTCTTGGGATGCACCTGAACAGAGCTTCCAAATCTGCCCCACTCTCTTCTATACCTTCACAATTTGTTTCCATACCCATGTAACCGTCATTTTTCTCGGAATTGGTATTTTAATATTATAGGTTCAAAAAACTAAATCATAATTCTGCATTTTTTCAGAGAGACAAAAAAATTGGTATAGTTGTGCACAAAAATCCCACTATCAAGAAAAAGAACAACAAAACAATAAGTAAAACTAAACACAAAAGGAGTAGGAATTTCATGTCATGATAGCCATTAAGAAAATAACGTAATCAAAATCAACATAAACACAGTAAGAAAAGTAACACCCTTGTATAAATAAAGCAATCCACGCTACAATAACAAATACATGCAGTCGTACACCCGCTCAAAGTGAAAGTTGCAAACCGCAATTTACAAGCCAAGTAGAAATGGTATTAGGTGGTTTGATAACAAGATATCAAGCTATGGAATGTGAGTTGAGTCTTGTAAAAAACCATATTTTTTTTTTGAAACGGCGACTTTCTTGTATTAGGCCCGCACTTCTCAAATTGGAGAGCCCCGTTGCGAGACTATTAAGAAACCACACAACTATTAATAGCATATACTAAGTTTAGATGTCATCAACTACCAAAAACTGTAACTTATTTCCACTTTATTATTTTGTTATATTTATTTTCTATATTTAATAATCATCAACTACCATGTAATACCTAATAACACAAGTTAATTTTCTCTCATGCAATAAATATAATTTAATTATAAAAAAAATCAGTAACTATATATTTATTTATTATTTTGTTCAATTATCATTATTATCATTATTATCATTATCATTATCAATCTATTGGGACCGCTAAAATGAAAACCACCTCCAGTTGTAAGAATCGCGGGAACCACTTTCTGGCCATTAGATCTTCAAAAAGGATGGATGAGATTAAAAGTAGTTAAAAGTAATATTAATTTTTTTTTCTTATTATGTTTTTAATATTTTAATCTAAAAGGGTATTTAAGTAATTTTATTTTTTTTGTCTTATTAGTTTTATTGTTTTTAATTACATTTTTGTCCTATTTGCATTAATTGTTTTTTTTTCTAAAATCAGATTTTCTTTATTAAAAAACATTTTGAAATCAGATTTTTTGATAAAAAAAATTTACGCGCGTTTTTTTACGACCCGTTTTTTACGCGCGTTATTTTACGACCCGTTTTACGCTCCGTTTTTTCACGCCGTTTTCGCGACCGGAGTTTTTAAGTGCCGTTTTTTAGGCCCGGTTTTACGCACCGTTTTTGCCGCGCCGTTTTTTACGCCACGTTTTTTACAAGCCGTTTTTGCGCCCCATTTTTTACGTCCCGTTTTAACGCGCCGTTTTAGCGTCCCGTTTTTACGCGCCGTTTATACGGCCAGTTTTACGCGCCGTTTTTTTACGTCCCGTTTTTTTCACGCCGTTTTTGCGACCGGGTTTTTACGTGCGGTTTTTTATTCCCGGTTTTACGCGGTGTTTTTACACTTTTTACGTTTTACGTTAACCTTTTTAGACTTTTTACGTTTTAAGTTTTACGTTAAACTTTTTACGTTTTACGTTAAAAATTTTACGTTTTACGTTTTACGTAAAACTTTTTACGTTTTACGTTAAAACTTTTTACTTTTTACGTTTTACGTAAAACTTTTTACTTTTTACGTTTTACGTTAAAACTTTTTACGTTTTACGTTTACGTTTTACGTAAAACTTTTTACGCTTCACGTTTTTTTATGTTTTTACGTTAAAAAGTTTACGGTTTAATTTTTTTTTACAAAAACTTTTTTACTCAAAAACGAACGCACCCATAAATCGCAAACTCGGGGGGTGCTCAGATATATTGTTATCATCATCGACTGGGGGGGGGGGGGGGAACCAACAACATCAAAACAAAGTGTATCTCGAAAAAAAAGGGGTTTGGCTCAGATTATCCGATAATCAAAAAGGCTGCAAAAGTGGGGCTGCAGGTTCAAAAAACCTACCCTCCGCCATCCTTGCCGCGCCATCGTCATCTAAATTTGCGTTTTTTTTCATCATCGCCGCCCAAATCGACCATATCAAAACCCACATAATCAAAAGGTAACCATGCCTTGATTTCGATATCTGTTCAAACAAAACCCAGCAAAAGGTAACCTGTTCAAACATTCAAAAAAATCACAAATCACCAAAAATCACCATCCAAAAAATCACTATCCAAAAATCACTGTTGTGATTCAAAAATCACTATCCAAACATTCAAAATTACTGTTGTGATTCGAAAATCACTATCCAAAAAATCAGTGTTCGAATCTAGCAAAAAGCACCAACAAAACCCAGCAAAAACCCACAGATTCAAACATTAAAAATCACAAGCAAAACCCAGCAAAATCTCTTACCAACAAACACATGAACATCATCAGTGAAACCGCCTCCCCTTTTCTGCCATGATCTCCACAAACGTGAAACCGCCTCCAACACCAGCACTGCCAACCAACCACCTCCCACCACCGTCTTCCGCCGTCGATCAACCACCTCCACCTCCGCCGATCAAACATCTTTTGGGTTCCTTGGAGGAGATGAGAGATGGGTTACAGGTCTGAGGGTCGCCGGAGAAACGAGCGGTCACAGTAACATCATCAGCCACCGCCGCTCACACATGAGTGAAACCCCCATGTGTGGCGGCGGCATCCACCGGAGACGGAGAAGGAGGGGGTACAACGGGGGTAGGTGCGGCTGCAGTTTAGGTGGGAGGGGTGGATCGGAGAAGATGAATCTGGGGGGTCATGGTTTGGGTTGATTGATTCCATATACAATCTCTGGTTTTTTGAAGAAGATGAAATCACTGGTTTTTGAAGAAGATGAAATCTCTGGTTGTTGAAGAAGATAGAAGAGAGAGAAATGAAAGGATACAAATGAGAATGAAGAAAGAAGAGAGAGACAGTTAAAAGATGACATTGACATTTCTGTGGAATTAAATAAGAGAGAGAGTGAGAGATTAGACAATAAGGGTAAAAGACCAAAATACCCTTTAAGTTGATTGGTTGAAAATGGTTCTCGCGGTTCTTACAACTGGAGGTGGTTTCTATTTTAGCGGCTCCCATCAATCTATTATCATTATCATTATCAATTATCAATCTATTAAATTTAAAAGCATGTGAATAATATCATTATCTTTATCATTATCATTATCATTTTCATTATCATTATCAATCTATTAAATTTAAAAGCATGTGAATAGTATCATTGTCATGTGGCGGGATGCTATTGGTTCTTGATTTTTTTCGTGTGGCTTTATGGTATTATATGGTTAGACTATGGGGTATGGGACGGGGGTTTCAGCGTGGATTGGGTACAAACGCCCAAGTCACCACCCCGGGTGGGCTTGGGTTTCGGTGTGGCCCCATTGGTGGGGGTTTCAACCCGGGCGTTGGGCGGGGTTACGAACATGACATGGCGGGATCTCATTGGCCAAGACTACTAGCCGTTTGGGCTAGCCGTTGGGCATGAATTTAAAAAAAAACTTTTTTCCTTTATAAATACCCTAACATATTTAACATTTTTCTCACACAATATCAAACACATAAAACACAATCTTGCCATGAGTTCTTCAAGTTCAAGTGAATCGTCATCATCATCTGACGATGGTGCGGAAATATTTCTACAAACGATCGCGACGGTGGTGAAAGCTATCATGGAAGACGATGAGGAAGAGACTTCGAAACCTAAACGGAGGAGGTACATCGCTCGTGAACGGCACACCGCTAACAATTTGTTGGTAAGCGATTATTTCTCAGCCGAACCTAAGTATGATGAAAAAATGTTTAGGCGTCGTTTTCGTATGAGTAGAAACTTATTTTTAAGGATATCTAGGGATCTTGAGGAGAAGTATGTTTTTTTCTAACAAAAACCGGATGTAACCGGGCAATTAGGATTTAGTACGTGGCAAAAGGTCACGGCCGCACTTAGACAGTTAGCGTACGGCAATAGTTCGGACATTATGGATGACTATATAAAAATGTCTGCACGTGTAGCTAGAGAAAGTCTTCACAACTTTTGTTCGTGTATTTTAGAACTTTATAAGAAAAGATATTTGAGAAAGCCGTCGTTTGGTGACATGCAACAAATATTGGAACATCACACCGATTATCATGGGCTACCCGGGATGCTAGGTAGTTTAGAATTTAGATTGTATGAAATGGCCTTGGGAACTTTGTCCAACCGCATGGAAAGACGCTCACACGAGTGGATATCACGGGATGCCAGCCATCATGCTTGAAGCAGTTGCGTCCCAAGATCTTTGGATATGGCATGCGTTCTTCGGTATGCCAGGTTCACATAACGATATTACCATCATAAACCACTCGTCCCTTTTCAATGATCGGGTAAATGGTATAGGACCCAAAGGAAGTTTCTTTGTAAACGGGGTTGAGTACGTATATGGGTACTACCTAGTTGATGGGATTTACCCGGAGTGGGGGGTTTTCGTAAAATCGTTCACAAAACACGGTACCATAGATCCAAAGAGATTAAAGTTTAACAGTGTCCAAATGGCTGCACGTAAAGACATCGAGCGAGCGTTCGGTGTTTTGAAGAAAAGGTGGCGAATATTGGCAATGCCTTGTCGACTATGGGACAAGGATCAGATTGGAAACGTGATGTACGCATGTATCATTCTTCACAACATGATTTTGGAGGATGAAGGTAGAGCGATCATTACCTACTATGATGACGATGACCCCCAACCAGATAACGTAACAGTTACAGTCGAAGATAAATCAACAAATTAATTTTTGATCAAGTCAATGGATATACATCACAACCTTCGATCTGATTTGGTGGATCATGTTTCAACGATTCCTGGGTTCGAAACCAAGGAAGACGACGATTCAAACGAAGAATGATTGTATATATATATATGTGTTTATGTATATGTAGTTTTTAATAGTTTATATATATATATAGGGGACCGCTAAAATGAAAACCACCTCGAGTTGTAAGAACCGTGAGAACTTTTTGATCCGTAAACACAAACTTTTGGTGCTCAAAACTACACACACGACATTTTTTTTTAAAATTTTTTTACACATGTGTTTATAATACACGCATCTACGTTTATGAAAAAAAAAATTTGGTCCACCTAGCCCCGTACGGTGTAGTTCTCACGGTTCTTACAACTAGAGGTGGTTTTCATTTTAGCGGTCCCATATATATATATATATATATATATATATATATATATATATATATATATATTTAAAAGAAATATATAATGATGTGGCATGGCCACGCCACCCAGCCACTCCCACCATACCCCTATGAAATTGGGTTTCGGTATTGGGTGCCCCATAATCCACGTGTCAACCCATGCCCCAAACCCCTGCCCCACCATACCCCACGGTCTTATAGGGAATATCAAAAGCAAAAACAAATAGAAAGAGGTGGGGCTTGAACCTTCGCTAAAGTGGCTCCACTCAAACCACTTTACCAAATTGCCCAAATACAACAATTGAGCAAACTAAAAGGTTTATATACAATAACAACCGTAGAAAAACAACTTTTAAAAAAGTCATTAATGGAATGTAAAATATAGAGTAAATCAAGTAAGACTACAAAAAAGTACTATAGTTTGTACCATAATCTATCCCTTTAAAAAAAAATATGCAATCAACTAAGTTTAGATGTCATCAACTACCAAAAGTGTAACTTATTTCCACTATTATATTTATTTTCTAACTTTAATAATCATGAGTTATTGGATTTTATCACCCCCAACTATCGGTCTTTGGCCGTTGCCACCCTCAACTAACACTTTGACACCCAGCACCCCCAACTTGACTTTTAGTTTGTGCTGGCACCACTCAGTTAAATCTTTACTAACTTAGTTTGTTTCTTATCCTACATGGCACAGACTTGATGAGATGGACAGGATGACATCGCTTTCTTCACCCCCTTTATCAGATTCATCTATTTGTAAAACAATTTCTTACTTGAACAGATTCATCTATTTGTAAAACAATTTCTTTACTTGAACAAATCAAACCGATCACGACCGAAATTGAGGCAAGCTTTGTTCAAAACACTCATATCTTTATACAAAGCAACATCATTTTCCCCTTCCTGATTAATGTAACCTTTGGATTTTAGACCGAAAGTCAGCCACTCAGGCCACGGATGTGGGTGAGGATCTTCGGCGGCGGGGTGGTGTGTGGGTGATCATCAGAAGACACGGAGGAGGAGGAAGATGAGTAGCGGCGGAAGAGTAGGTTAGCGGCGGCGGTTGCAGTGACGGTGGGGTTGGTTTCGAAGAGTGAGAAGATTCTTGTTGCAGCCATTTTTTAGGAGAGTCCCCTGAGATTGAGAATTGAATCTTCTTTCTTCACGGTTGAATGCTTCCCAGAATCGAATCGTTTTTCTTCACCCCCTTTTTTAATTCAACCGTAGTAATACAGCCGACTGATCTCTTTCTTTCTTCTTTTCAACACATTTGACAGCTCTTTCGCGTCTAATCGATTCCAATTTCGCATACAGCCGACTGATATCTTTCTCAATCTCTATCTCCTCATCAGTCTTGTCGACTGGTTTCAAGGAACCAATCTTGTTCAGATTCTTAAAAGGTTTCGATTCATGAACAAGAAGAGAGGAATTCGGGTTAAACCCAACAGGGCTCTGGTTTTCCTTATTGGAAAACGAAGAATCTAAAGACACAACAACTGGTTTCTTCATCGCCCACTATGGCGATTTGAAGCTCTCTGAATCACCACCGTCGCCGAACGCTGAATTGTTCCAAATTTGTAGGTCTTTCTTGTTAATCGCATCTTGGTATTCGCCAAGAACACTCATTGTTACTCAAGAAGGAGATGAAGGTTAGTGAAATAGTGACACATCATTCACCACATAATCTTGTCCATTTCATCAAGTCCGTGCCACGTAGAATAAGAAACAAACTCAGTTAGTACAGATTTAACTGAGTGGTGCCAGCACAAACTAAAAGTCAAGTTGGGGATGTCGGGTGTCAAAGTGTTATTTGGGGGTGGCAACGGCAAAGGTCGATAGTTGGGGGTGATAAAATTCAATAGCCCAATAATCATCAATTACCATGTAATAAGTTAATTTTCTCGCATGCAATAAATATAATTTAATTATAAAAAAATCCGTAACTATATATTTATATATTTTTTGTTCAATTATCATTATCATTATCAATTATCATTATTATCATTATCATTATCATTATCATTATCAATTATCATTATCAATTATCAATCTATTAAATTTAGAAGCTTATGAATAGTATCCTTGCCATGTGGCGGGATGCTTTAGGTTCTTGATTTTTTTCTGTTTTTTATAATTGTTATTGTATATAAATCTTTTAGTTTGCTCAATTTTTGTATTTGCGCAATTTGGTAAAGTGGTTTGAATGGAGCCACTTTAGCGCCGGTTCAAGCCCCACCCCTTTCTTTTTCTTTTTTTGCTTTTGCTATTCCCTATTTCATCTGATGTGGCTTCTTCCTCTCTCTAAAATCTCTCACATTCTCTCTCTCTCTCTCTTAAAGGTTGCTCTCATCGGAGCATCAAACGTATTTCTTCGATTTCAATTGGTTCCTAAGAGATGCGATTTTTGAAAGAAACGAATGCGTGACACCTCTGCTCTCTGCCTCTGGCTTTGATTTTTTTTCATTTGTGTCGATGTTGTTAACAATCTACTGTGATGATGTGGTTATGAGTTTGGATTTGCTTTGAATTAGGCTATGATGATTATGAGCCTTATGAGTTTTAAAGATTAAAGCATGTTATAGGCCTCAATTTGGTTATTGCTTCATTTGTTTTTTTTTTTTTTTCAGGAACGAAGAATGGATGTTGTGGACTATCAGGTCAAAATACGGAACAACCAGGCAAGTTTCATAGTCTGTTTCGATTTTATATCTACAACCGAATATTTCATTTCTATTAAGAATTGAATAGAGGGAAGAAAGTGTATAGATTTTCTGAAGTGATCAATCTCATTCATTCAATACAAGAGTACATGTATACATATGGATATGTATATGTATGTATATCTGGTGGCGTTGATAGCTGAAAGACAAAAGGGTACACGCACTAATCAGTCTTTGTCCCAATTGCTAAGTGTTATGTGCCTTATGTCCAATGTTTGATGCAAAACTACTATCGAGTCAGGGGTCTCACTGGAAGCAGCCTCTCTATACCTACGGGGTAGAGGTAAGGTTGTCTACATCTTACCCTCCTCAGACCCTACCTTTGCTTTGTTATTGGTGGGATTTACTGAATATGATGACAATGATGATGATGTATATATGATTTTATAACAATTTCAAAATAGTACCTTTTCGGATTTAACTTAACCAAAACAATATTTATATGTGATCTAACAGTTTTGACCAAGATTTGACCTAAATCACATGGATTATCTGTAGAGTAAAATGATTAATGGATTGATGGTCCTTTGCCAAAGACAAATCTTTTAAATACTTAGGTTCGGGAAGGAGAGGTCTTAGGTTCAAGTCCTACAGACGACAGGGACTAAAAGAACTTTGCTGTTCAAAAAAAACTTTGGAGTAAAATACCATCTTTTCTTGATTTCCATGTGCGCGGCCACGTCCACGTCCACCTCCACCGCGACCGCCACCTCGCCCGCCAGCTCCACCGCCACCTCCCCGGCCTCTCCCTCTACCCATAGCGACTTCCATATCTGTTCTTGAAAAAAAAATTTGAAAATTTGAAACGACACCCATCGTATAGGTCGATACGCATCGTATCGACCCATCTGTTCTTGAAAAAAAAATTGAAATTTTGAAACGATACACATCGTATAGGTCGATACGCATCGTATCGACCCATCTGTTCTTGAAAAAATTTAAATTTTGAAACGATACGATGCGTATAGGCCGATACGCATCGTATCGACTCAAAAGTTCTTCAAAAACCCCAAAAAAACCCGTTTCAACCCAAAATTCACAACAAACCTACGGCTAAAATGCAAAATCTAACATGTTAAAATGATGAGGGTGTGGAGATGAATACCGTACTAGTCTTCGATCTTCAAATCTCGAGCGTATGTCGACCGTATGTATACCACCGTATGTGTGTGTATTTGGGTGTTTTGTTTGTTTTTGGATCGTATAAACCCCCTGTGTTTTAAGGGGTTATATCGTTTTCTTATTCTGTACGAAACGTATAGATCTATACGATGGTTTGTAAATTACCAATATACCCCTGGTTTTCAAATGAATCTAGGGGTTAATACGCATCGTATAGGGCTATACGATGTGTTTTATAGTGCAATACGATACAACTTTGGCCTATACGATCGTATATGCCATAGTTTGAAAAGTTGGTTTTTCGTGTTTTCCTCGGTTCAACGCGTATACGAGTCGTTTTTTGATGAAATTTCGCATATTTTGTCGTTTTAGGACGTATGACTTCAACATACGTCGTTTTGGTGACGTTCAGTTGCTTGCGAATATCGTATTTTACGATTACGTACAGTTTTGTTTGAAGTCCACTTGTACTCCATAGTGCCGTGTTATATGTATACGTTCGTGTTATATCATTTTCGAACATTTTAGCGTATTTTAACGCATGTTTGCGTATTTTAGCATATTTTCATGTATGTGGTGGTATTTTAAGGTATTTTAGCGCATTTTAGCGTATTTCGGCGTATTTTGACGTATTTAATTGTATTTTGACGTATTTTACCAAATTTTCGAATATTTTACCGTATTTTAACGTATGTTTACGTACTTTAGCATATTTTAGCATATTTTCATGTATGTTATGGTATTTTAAGGTATTTTAGCGCATTTTAGCGTATTTCGGCGTATTTTGACGTATTTAATTGTATTTTGACGTATTTTACCGAATTTTCGAACATTTTACCGTATTTTAACGTATGTTAGCGTACTTTAGCATATTTTAGCATATTTTCTTGTATGTTATGGTATTTTAAGGTATTTTAGCTTATTTCGGCGTATTTTGACGTATTTAATTGTATTTTAACGTATTTTACCGAATTTTTGCACATTTTACCGTATTTTAAAGTATGTTAGCGTACTTTAGCATATTTTCTTGTATGTTATGGTATTTTAAGGTATTTTAGCGCATTTTAGCGTATTTCGGCGTATTTTGACGTATTTAATTGTATTTTGACGTATTTTACCGTATTTTCGAACATTTTACCGTATTTTCGTATTACATGAAAATCAATATAATGCATTGATTTGGCAATAAACAAACGGAATACATTATACAAATAAATTATTGTTTAAAATTACAAATCAATCAATAACAAGCAATGTAGGTCAATGTTAGGCTTCATTAGCATATCATACCACGCTATCTGTTCTGTATAGTTTTCTGTCCAACGTAAAGCTTCTTGGCGCGCACATCTACTCCATGTAAGGTTCGGTGGCGGCATTGGATAGTCCCCTTCAAGTCTGACATGGATGAAATGACAACGATTAACAAATAACAGTGAAACGAACTGATGGGGGTCACGTGCGTACTTTGGATCATATAAGGGAAATACAGTAGAACTACCTTGGATGTCTAATATATGAACAATCACACCAAACCTATTGGCAAGAAGGAATGTTGCTTGAGGCATCTCCATCCAATGTTCCCTAGGTGCCATTCCAACCCCGGTAAAATTTATTCTCTGTACTTGTTCGTCGTAGTCCCCTGGTAGTTCACTATCGAAGACGTACTCCCACATTTCTTTGTTCGGACCCGTCAGCTCCTCAAGTAGTTGGTTTCGAATATACCCAAAGTAATCTTGTTCAAACCCTAAACCCACAGCCGCCGCCCGAAACCCACAATGTCCATCCGGCCTGACATCTTTTATTCTTGAAATGTAGCGGTGGAACACTTTTGGAATTTCGTTTTTGTATCTGTGCGCATATTAAAGAATTCCCTCATCAGTGATTAACGGAAAGGCATTGCCCTTGCCAGGCTCTTCTTCAGGTGAAGATGTTGAACGACCGCGTCGATTTAACGACCTTTGAGACTTTAGAGACATTGCAGACGTAGACGGTATTATGGAATCTTGCGATGGTACATAAGAGCTATGTCGAGGAGGGTCACACCTACTTTGTTGTCTGGGAGGCCCAACTGAGCTATCTCTAGCAACTTGCTCTTTTCTTTGTTGTTAGACCTTGGAAGTTGGCCGCCCACGAGTGTTTTCTTGTACGACAGACGGTTTTTTGTCGCTCATATATATGGGTTTACCACCACCATGATCTTCGATAAGACGCTTTTCCTCACTTGCGGGGGTTGGGTAGACAATTTTTGTTTCACATATTCTAATTGTTTGTCTACATCAACATCTTCCTCATCAAAATTTGATGCGTTCAGGTCAAGTTTTCTCCAGAAAATGTCTATTTCTTCGAGCTGAATGACGCAGTCTGCAAAAAAAAAACAGCATTAGACAATCATATTAAATCAAGACAACAAAACATTTTTTATAAGTCTATAAGTACCTGTATTCTGCAATCTCTCCAGGCGACATGCACATAACAACCCGGCACCCGAGTACAGCTGGCAGCCACATGTTGATCCGAATGACCGCAACGTGTCTATTCTCCGTGTTAGCTCGTGTTCCAATAGGTTAAGAGCATGGATGGAAACTTTAAGAAGTAGGTTGGAAAACATAGGAATCTGAAGGTGGCTGTTCATTCGCTTGGAGCGGCTTTCTTCCAAGGATTTCTTTATTTGCGCATATTGCTTTAGTACCAAGGTGTCCACCTTTTTCACCAGCGATTCCAGACTTCATCTCGGTGTAGTAAGCTGTTTCTTTAATGCAGCATGTGCGCCTTCAGCTCTGTTTGTTGTACTTTGCAAGAATGTAAGGGTTTGATTGGTCCATGCAGATACGAACAATTGTCTGGAGGTGCTTAATTAACCAGTTATTCCATAGGTAATTAAAAACATCTGAGAAAAATAAAACATATTCAAATTTTATATCAATTTGTATGAATGTATTTACTTAGAGAGAACATACATGTAAGTTGTTGATTGACAAGGTGTCTCTGAAGGTTGAGTAGGTTATATTTGTATAACTCTTCGGTAGCGGAATTACACACTGTTTTCCACTGATTTATAAAGGCTTCCCAATCTTGCGAATTAAACGAACCCTTGCAATGCTTCACAATATTTTGTAAGATGTGGAACCTGCAGAGATATCTGTGTGCGCCAGGGAATATTTTTCTACACGCGTTTATCAGTGCCTGGTCCCTGTCCGTTAGAATTACACGCGGCTCCATGCACTCGTGCAACATAGACCTGTCCCTCTCCAATACCCAGATGTATGTTGCCTCCTGCTCGTTTGAAAAAAATGCATGCGCAACACAGAAGGTGTGGTTTGTCGACGACATACCCACCACTTGCAAAAATGGAAGATTGTACATGTTAGTCTTGTAGGTAGCGTCGATCATAAGCACATGCGGGAATGCCCTCCACATTTCAAAGGACTTATCGTGACAGAAAAATATATGCTGAACGACGTTGGTGGAAGGTTCCGCCTGTATGTAATAGGTCATCTTTTTTTCCTGGAGGATTTGTTCTAGTCGCTGCACGGGAGACGGTTTTTTCTCGAACTTCGCGGCCCTAATCTTTTGGCGAGCGTTGTGTATGTCTTTCGGAACACATACGTTCTCAGGGTTCTGTTCGGTTACGGCCTTCCAGATTGTATGGGGCTGTATGTCTTGATCTGTCAGCTCTTGCACCAGCCTATACTCATTAGGAGTAAGCCTCCTGGCATACGCGTAACCCTCCATATGTTCAGCAGGGCCGTGGTTGTGCGCCTCGTTAAAATTTTTGTTCAGATAATCTATCCGCCAAGACATACAGCCCCGGCCGAGAAAACCTATCACCATAAAAGGGCACGCGCATTTTTTGCTGCCGGTTTTCCTAACCGTGGCCTTACTCTCATGCTCGCCGCTACGACAACATTGGAGCCACACCCGGTTATCCTTAGACCGTCTGGTAACAATTATGTATCCGTTGGCTAAACCCCTTCGTTTTACCCAACTTTCCAAATCTTTGCAGGATAAAAAATCCTAAAAACATAACAAGTAATTTAAAAAAATATAACAATTTTGAATGTACTTTTTTAAAAATTCTTAAAAAATATTTGATTAATATTTAAAAAAATATTTTAATGCATTTTTTTATAATATTTAAAAAATATAACAGGTTTAATTAATTTTATAAAAATATTTCATATAACATTTATTAATTAATTTTTATCCTGTTTGAAAAATATAACAATTTTAATGTATTTTGTATTAACAATTGTATAATAATTTAACAGAAAAAAATATAACATTTAACAAAAATATATATCGTTCGTACCTGATCAGTTTTGTACGAAACTTCAGGGTAAGCGGGTGTCTCGTCACCCAATGACTCTAGCACGGGTGGCTCGTCACCCAATGACTCTTGCACGGCTGGATCGTCACCCAATGACTCTTGCACGTAAGAAGGGTGACTAAGGTCTCCTTGTACTCCCGAGGGACCACTAACGAAAACGTTATTGCCATATTCTTCCTGTCCGTTGAGGTCTGGCAACGACGATTCATTATGACGGGGACGATAGCCCGACATGACCTCGTGCGCTTGATCATCATTTTCACCCAAATCGTAAGAATCAGGGACATTAGACCCCGCCTAATACAAACGGTGTGCTAAGTATTTCATAAAAAAAACAGAATAAGTTAAAAAAATGATATACCACACTGCTATCCGGAATAAACGTGCTCGTGTCCGCCTCAGACGGCTCACCGAAAACATACTTGTACCAAGACATATTTGTTAGTGAATGTGAATATATCGTCTTCTTCGTCGCTTAAATAGGGGTAGAAGTATTCAAATTCAGAAAATAATACGAGTCGTATAGCCCTATACGATGCGTATAGGGCATACGTCAATCACTTTACGTCACTCAACAGTGACAGAAAGCTGATCGTACTTTCTAAAAAAGTAATACGCATCGTATAGGCCTATACGATGCGTATAACGTTAACCCCCGTGAGACAATGTCAGTCGTTGACTGACACAGAATTAATTACCAACCTCAATACGCATCGTATAGCCCTATACGATGCGTATTGAGGGTGTCGATTTAATCAGCCAAGGTGTGCCAATAATACGACCCTATGAAAATTAGATTTTTTAATAATTGTAAACGGTCGTTAGAAGTGCACAACGGTCGAAAAAAACATGCTTCCCGATCGGTAAACCTTCACCGATCAATGAATGACACCGAGCTGTAAACTCCGTCGGCGGCGGTGTTACCGATTGGTAAACCGCTTTACCGATGGGTTTACCGCACCACACCGTTCACCCTAAGTTCTAAGAATTTAATTACATTTACTACTAGAAGTTAATTATCAAGTTTAACAAAATCAATAATTTCTTTATACGTTTTATTAAATAAGTTATTTATATTAATAATTTCAACAAATATTCTAATAGAAAAAAATATTCAATAATAGAAAAAAATATTCAAATTTCTACAATTCAGAAAAGGCACCGAAACGGATACAACGGGGAAAGGAAAAGAAACAACATATGTTGCAGAACTATGGAATCAAATTGATGTCGGTGTTCTACGATGGATTTTCTTTTAACGCTCAACGAATACTATACAAGTTCAGCCATCCAGGTAAACCATTGGCGAAAAGTCACCCACACCCAACAAACACTAACAACGGTGATGACCCAACCCACCCACCATTCCAGGTTAAACCCACATTATCCAACAAAATTCTTCATACTATTCTTAAACACTACCACGGCGCATGGACCGCACTTGCTAACATCGTTGAAGATAACCGAAACTCAAGAGCCATCTATATTGAGCACAAGTTATCTAATCTAAAACTTGATAAATTTTCTTATGTCTCTTCTTATTGTCAGGCCCTAAAGATGCTATCGGATCAGTTAGCAAATATCAGTGCTCCAATCACGAACCACCGGCAATGAGAATGAAATCAAGTGTGACAAAATACTCTTATTAAGCAAATTTTTAGCAACATAACATGTGTAAAATATGAGCCAAAACTTTGAATTATAAGATTATGTTGCACCTTACGAAAAGTGATACACTCAATTTGATTCTTGAATCCACATATAACTTTTATTTTTTGTTTGTTTCGATGTCTTTTGCTTTACTTCCAAATAATTTCATATGCTTTATATAAAGTAAAAGAGGTGGACGAACATGGATAAATTAACATTTTTTTTTTCATTCAAAACTACTTAAGAAAATTGATACGATATGTTGTGAATTCTTAACGCATTCTATATTTTTTTGGTTAAAAATACTAATTTACCCATGGTGTGAATTATTAATTTACACATGGGACCACTTTTTCAAAAAAAAAAATCGAACTCATTATTCCACTCACGAGAGTAAGACCGTGGTGGGGTATAACTTTGTGGTCCATGGCATGGTCCTAGGTGGCCTTCGGCCATGGTGTGGAACACCATGCCACCATGGGTGTGGCCATGGCGTTCTTAGTTTGGCGTGGAGAATTCCAATCGCATGTAGCTTGGATGTGAGTTAACAAAATTTTCTTTTTCTTTTTTTAGTCAAAACTCAAAATTAAACATATCACGGGTGTGGAGCTTGGATATGTAAAGTGAAACCACACCTCCCATATTTGAAAACCGTATAAAAATAATGTGATACATACGTGACATTTTCCATACCAAATCTCCACATGACCACACCTCATGGTCTAATAAGCATTAGGTATGCTTGCGACTTCTTATCTTGATTCTTTGAAAGTTCTTATTCTACACCCTGAAGTTTTTAGTGTTAGAGATTACGCAAAATATCCTACAAATCCTTGCCGTTTAAGAAAAAGATGACGTTAAATACCCTACTAAAAGTTTGTATAATCGAATAATCAACCAAACACCCTCTAGTATTACAACATATGGATATACACTTCAAATTCGTACTCCTCATTTGCAAGCGAAATATTTTGTCAAGTACACACCCACCTAATGCATCAAAATGAATTATAATATTCATAACGTTTTGATTTACCTTTTGTTTAATATCTGTATGCTAAAAGCTCCAATAACTTCAATCAATTATTGTTATTTTTTTCAACTACTAATCCTAGCTCACAAACCAAATAAATAATAGCCATTGATCACCACCAACGATTAAATACATAATGTCAAGAGTAACAATAAAATTTGTTACATGCCATCAAAATAATAACAAATATACAAACTAGTCACAACACACATGGGTGCGCTAATCTCTTATTTGTACCACATCCGTTCCCATTTTCTCATCTTCATAGGATGAGTAGGTTGGATAATAGATCAAACACGGAATTATCTATGCATACAATCTTTAGTATGGTCAAAACGTGATGGGCTGCAAATATTTTTATATTTGTTTTCCTTTTCCTGGATGTTATAAACGATATAGTTTTACGGACTATGATCAAATACAAAGGATCCTAATTGTAAGAAGGGTACAAAGGCTCCTAAAAAAACCCACTAAAAAAAACTTAAACATCCACCACCACCAAAAACCTAAATCCCCCCCCCCCCCCCAATCACCCACCAAAAAAAAAAAAAATTGCCGAGGGGGTGGGGGTTTAGGTTTTTGGGTGGTGGTGGGTGTTTAGGTTTTTGGGTGGTGGTGGGGTGGGGTAGGGGTAGGGGTGGGTGTTTAGGTTTTGGGTGGTGATGTAGTGGTTTTAATTTTAGGTTATCGGACACTTGTCACTCTATAAATCCTTCTTACACTTCTTACAATTAGGAGCCTTTGTAGAATAACTTGACCTATAGTTTTACCATGAGTACAAAATTATATTGGTAGTGACATCTAAATTTGGAATAAATTTGTATATAGACTCTTTAGGGGGTAGGGCGCCATCATTCATCACTCACAACTTTCAATCAAGTTCTGCCATGTCATCAAACATTATTTCATCACTTGTGATGATTTTAGTGGAAATGCCCATCACTCACCACACCCAACATTTCCCTCACAACCCAACAATTTCTCTCAACTTCTTCACAGGTGAAACAATTGACGCGTTTTAAAGTTCACTCGTCAAAAAACTCGGTGGCAGTGGTGTGCTTTTGGGTTCCACGCGTGGTGGAGGGCTTATCACGGGGTGCCCCGTCTCCCCTTATACTGTAGATAGTTAGATAATCATGTTGAAAAGCTAAAAGCTTAATCATGTTGCCCCTATTTGTATGACTTAAGTGTCATTGATATCCATAACAACTACCAAAAATAAAAAGAAATTAAAATTAGAAAAAAAAATTTGGTTGAATGGACATGGATTAAATGGACACGTCGCTCCCGCATCCTTCCCCACACCAGTGAACTTTTCCCATGTCATCAAAATGCCATGGGTTGGGGCGGTGTGTTTGGCGTTAGGGAATCCCCACGCCACACCTACACGCCCACACCGTGTAGAGTATTATTTAATCTGCTTTTTTGTGTGTTTGTATATATATCACAAAATGACATACTATTATTTTTGTTTTATAAATTTGGTTTTATATTTGTTTATGTTTCATTTCATTTTGATTTTTTTGGATAGCATATTCCATGGGGTTTTACTCTCACATACACATATATACAACAAAATGACATACTATTATTTTTGTTTTTATGAATTTGGTTTTATTTTTGTTTATGTTTCATTTCATTTTGATTGTTTTTTGGATATCATATTCCATGGGGTTTTACTCTCACAACAACACAAGTGTGTAGAGATGCAAAATTTACTTCAAATAGTTTGCCAAAATCAAACATGTTCGTGTCCTGACCGACAAACACGAGACTTGAATCAAAACTCCTAGATTGTGCTCCGTTTCACAACCGTTTCAAACCAATTTTCAAGTAACAATGATAACCGACTCTATTAGGTAACTATGCGTGTTAGCTATGTCAATCTCTTCTCAACGTAGTTTTTGGGTATGTTTGGCATAGAGCTTTTAGAAGCTTCTAGCTTTAAGCTTTTAAGAAAAAGCTCCTACTCAATAAAAAGTCTTGTTTGGTTGAAGGAGCTTTAAGCTTCTAGGTTAGGAGCTTGAAGCTTTTGGTTGAACGCTACTACTAGTAGCGTTTAGAAGGAGCTACAAGCTTTTAGGGAAAAAATGACTATTTTAACCTCTAAAAATAAGGAACTTTTTAATGCACCAACTTTCTAAATTTTTAGTTATGCCCATTTTGGTCATTTAATGCATTTTATTAAAAGCTACAGCTACTAGCTACCAGCTTCTAGCCACCAACTACCAGCTTCCAGTTAGTGGCTGGTAGCTCCAGCTACTTTTGCCAAACATACCTTTAGTTGTTTCAATTGTTATATACTATCCATAAAGTTTTGGTTTACTTTTTGTTTGTATTTGCCTTCCCTTGAACCATGGGTTATATGTGCTAGAAAAGATTATACTCTTGTACAATTCTTTACTCACACCTCTTATCTTGTAATAATAACGTTTATATGCAACATGTGATTTTAAGTAAAGTCAACTAAAGTAAAATGACCTTGATGTTGGATCGGACCTAAAGACTTTCAAATTTAGGCCTAGAGCCTCCAAAAAATAGGGCCTAAAAAATTTTAAAAATCTTTATATAGCATATATGTATTAGGCCCAAATGAACAAAATGAAAACAATATTTATTGCAAGGCTCAATTGAAAAACCACTTTTAAAATAGAAGAGGTTCAATTCTAACTCCAAGCAATATGTAATTCATGTTTGTTGGCCGACATAGTCATTCCGCTTTCTATAACGTCGCACATGCTCATTCCGCTCAATGGAGTCACGGATCGGGGAGAAATCAGAGGATAAATTAGGAGAAATTAATGGTGTCGCAAGAATAGTTAACCACTATTTTTATAGTAATTTCTATATATTTCGATTCACTCAATCATTGTTTGCCCTAAATCCCTTGTTTATACTTTGAAGCCGAACTAATGTTTTCTTTATACCAATTCAAAGGGCCACAACCTTTGCAGTTTGTTTATGGTATTCTAAAACGTTGGACCGACTCTACCTTGATGGCTCTAATTTTACTTGACAAAATGAAAGCTAACATCACATCAAAAAGTCACAAAGGGGACATATACAGGGGCGGATCTACCCTTCAAGAAGGGGTAACCTCCGTTACCCCTCGACGCTCCGATAGTAGTGTAAATTTTGAAAAGAGTTAACGTTTTTTCGATTACGTTACCCTTTTTCTTTGAAACGTTGCCCCTATAATACTTTTTTAGATCCGCCACCACTGGACATATATATTTTGGATCAAAAAGACAAAAGGAAACTAATATTGTTTCTGTTTTTGTGTTGGGTTCGCTTGATCCTCATAGTTTTAAATTTATTCAATTATGAGTGACTTCTAATCCGTTTTCTTGGCTAAAGTTCTGAGTTTAGTTCACCCAACTGACTCGTTTAGTAAAAAATTGCCATGAGGTTGAATTTGTCTATGTATCAATTATACTCGAGAGTTGTGTAATGGTGTTGTTGCAGGAACATGGCAAGCCACGTGAGTACATTCATGGCCAGTTACCCATGTCCTACAATGTGACTACTATAATATTTTTTATAAATATGGCCAGTTACCCATGTCCTAAAATGTGACTACTATAATATTTTTTATAAATAAAATGATTTTTTTTTTAATCCGACTATTGGTATTTGAAAATATTCTATAAGACAAATGTTTTATGAGCACACGTTTTCGGTACATTCGGTTATGGAGACCAGAGAGTAAAGCCATATGCTTGACGGTTAATATAAGGTTGTACTACATGGTTTCAATGTTATTCATAACTAACTAGTGTTTAATTTTTTTAACCGCAAATTTGGATCACTGACGGACCACTGAGGTATTACCGTGGCACCATCGGAATCATCCGATCATATCCATATCCACTAGACAATAATGAATTAAATGTTAAGCGAAATATTTGAGATTAAAAACTGGGTTTTGCTATTGATCAAGATCATAGGACGTGAATTTCAATTAAAGCACATTTGTAGCAATTGTACTCGCCCACGTTTAGTCGAATTGGTGTTCACCTTAACCACATATGTTGTGTTGGCCATGTATCGTTGTTACTTTTGCTACAAATAAAATGTCGATTTTACTTGATTACTATTAAACAATTTAAATTACAGGTCAAAAATTGTTTTAATCAATTATAAATAATTTCCTGACAGTTATCCCCATTGAAGGACTTGGCCAACACATGTCGGCAGTGGAATACCGGGCCATTCTTAAGTACCGGCTAATGATCCCTCTGTTTCCGGTTGATGAGCCCTGCCCAGTTTGCCGCAAGGTTTGTTTAGATACTTTTGGCGAGCATGCGGTTCACTGTAAGGAGTTGCCTGGTTTTAAATACAGACATGATTTGGTAAGGGATATTTTGTTTGATGTTCTAAAGCGGGTAGGGATTTCGGCCAAAAAAGAGGCTCCGGTGAACTTCCTGACAGATCCGCTCGAAGGGAGGTCTACTCTTCGACCAGCTGATATTCTTGTGTTTGGGTGGGCCAGGGGAAAACACGCTTGTGTGGACCTTACAGGAGTGTCCCCGCTTGTTGGGCTCAGGGATAATGGGTTTGTTGCTGGTCAGGCTGCGTTGAAGGCGGAATCAAGCAAGGTCGCTAAACACGAGAAGGCTTGTTTAGAGAATCAGCATGTGTTTATCCCATTCGCTTTTGATACATTTGGTTCCCTAGCCCCAGAGGCCGTGGAATTCCTAAACAGGGTCCAACGAGTTGTGAATAGTAATCTCTCAACCTTTAAGGGTCGTTTCGTATTTAGTAGGATTGGTTTTGCAATTCAAAAGGGGGTTGCGGCGCAGCTTGTTGCCCGTTTACCCGCCACTTGTTTGTAATTTATTACTTTGCCATTTGAATGAAAAAAAAAAGTTAGTATAAAAAAAAAAAAAAAAAAAAAATTTCTATTAGTTTGGTTTTAGACTTTTAGTAACAAAACTAACTTCTTTTATTCATTATTTCTAACGAATGAGTGACGAAAAATAAATAGAAGATATAACTCTCTTCACTTTGTTCCATTCAAAAAATCAAGAGGCTCTTGTTATGTGATCCGTTAACAATCACTTACCATAGCTCATTCTATTACCCGTAAAGAAAGATTAAACACAAAAACACAAAGTGTTATCTTGAACCAGTGAGTTAATCCATCACATTACCATTAGAGTATGGGGCATAGGGATCGTGGAGGTGCCACGCGGGCAACGGAGGACATGGAACACCATGCCCCACGCCCTTCGGTCCATCATGATCGTGGAATTTCCCACTACTGCCACGGCCCCTAATCTCTCTTCTCTCTTTCTTCATTTAATATTTAAATAATAAAAAAAGAGGTAAAGGAAAAGAGGATTATTACCACACCTCATGCGGAGAATGGTTATAGAGTGAAGGCCACCACCCATCACCACACCCACTAGCCTTAGTGCTTCAACAGGTGTTCCATGAAGACAAACGCTAATAGTCACGAAATCCGTATTAAAGAAACCGTATCAGTCATGATTAAATTCTTCTTATTTTATTCATTATTTCGTTATAACACATGATACATCATTTTGTATTACTAAAAATACCCATAATTTAATCATCAACACATAAAAACAAGATCTAATTCATTTGTTATATTCATAACCACAACAATCATTTAAAAAAAATACATATAAAGTCACAAAAATACATAAAAAATACGTAGTATTTGGTGATTAAATAATACACACCATTTCCATATATCTTCTCCCCCACAACGTGTTCTCCCCCAAAACCTAGTGAGAGGCTTTGTTCTCTCTCACACAAAAAGCTTCGATTCTTCATCTCAGGTATCCATTTTCACCACTAACCGAAGCTTATTATCCTTCTATTTTTAGTTATTTCTTTTGATTTTAACTTTGAATTTGCACATGATTTGGAATATTGTTGACTGAACCACACATTTCACTTTGAAAATGACATCACGCGTTGCTGATTTGACCTAATTTCAGTTGACTGAAGTTTAGTTTCAGTGATGTTGATTGTAGATCATTCATGATTGTTGTTTGTGCATTTTGAGTTCTCATTGTTAGAAATGTTACAGTTTTCACTGATTTTGATCGGAGATTTAGTTGTGATTGATCTAGGGTTGAAGATTGAGTAATTTTGGAGATATTTATTGAATTGATTTGTGTTTTGGATGCTCAAATTGTTCATTATGTCATAGTTATAGTATTCATAGGGTTTTTGATCTTTTTTGTGCTTATAGATTTGGCTCAAACGTTGTTCCGTTGAATCGATGTTTCGTTTCGTTCGATTTTACTTCAATACATTGCGAACTTCTGTTCTGAACTTGTTTAATTTAGTTTCTAATGTCATGATTAATTATTCTTCTGCTAGTTGCTGTTCGTTTTGAGGTGTTCGTCATTATATATTTGGTTAATGTAGTTGTATCGATGTTGTTCCGCAATTTCGGTACTAGTGGAGTTTTTTTAAATTGTTTTATTAATTTGTGTTTCATGGATGTAGATACAGATATCCACTATCCAGTTGAGTTTGTTTTACTGGACTTGTGATGGAGCAGGTATAATACATTTTAAGTTTTTGTTGAATTAGTGATTTGTGTTCTTCTGCTACTTGATTGTTAATGTTGTTTTTAATAATGTAGTACGAGAAGGTTGAGAAGATTGGTGAAGGAACATACGGTGTGGTCTACAAGGCTCGTGACAAAGTGACCAATGAAACAATTGCTTTGAAAAAGATCCGTCTGGAACAAGAAGATGAGGGTGTCCCGAGCACGGCTATCAGAGAGATTTCACTGTTGAAGGAGATGCAACATGGAAACATTGTCAGGTAGTTTCAATTCTAGAACCATCTTAGATGCAGTAAATGATTTCATATGTATGTGTTTTTAGTTTATGTTCAGTGTTCTACAAGGTGATTATGATTTATGAAGCAAATGGTGACATTTTGGTGACAGGTTACAGGATGTTGTGCACAGTGACAAACGATTGTATCTAGTTTTTGAGTATCTGGACCTTGATTTGAAGAAGCACATGGACTCGTGTCCAGAGTTTTCAAAGGATCCACGCCTTGTAAAAGTGAGCATACTTTTTTCTGACACGTTTACTTTCTTAAATTTGAAGACTAATGTAATCGATTAAATGTCACATTGTGTAATGTTCATTAATTTGCAGACGTTTCTTTATCAAATCCTACGTGGCATTGCTTATTGTCATTCCCATAGAGTTCTCCACAGAGATCTAAAACCTCAAAACTTGTTAATTGATCGCCGTACCAATGCACTAAAACTTGCCGATTTTGGATTGGCCAGGGCCTTTGGTATTCCTGTCAGGACATTCACACATGAGGTAATTTCATTGTTATGTTTTCCGTTTGGCTTTGGCATTAATCATAATCATACTATGGACTTGTTATTCTGTTATTTATATGCCTAAGCGCCGTAAAATCAATCACAAGGAATAAAAAACAATGCCACATGTTAGTATGTTACTTATTCGTTGGTGTACTTCTTTTAGGTGGTGACACTGTGGTATAGAGCCCCCGAAATTCTTCTTGGGTCCCGTCACTATTCTACTCCTGTTGATGTGTGGTCCGTTGGTTGTATATTTGCTGAGATGGTGAACCAGCGACCACTCTTTCCTGGAGACTCAGAGATTGATGAACTTTTCAAGATTTTCAGGTTTATCCCATGAAACTTGTGATTTTATAAACAAGTGAAAGTTATTTTATAAACTTGTCATTCATATCATTTATATAATTATAGGATCATGGGAACTCCAAATGAAGAGACATGGCCTGGTGTCACTTCTCTGCCTGACTTTAAGTCCGCCTTTCCAAAGTGGTCATCAAAGGTGATGATTCTTTTTATTTAATACCATCTGTTGCTTTGGTCCTCGATATTCCTACTATTATAAATGTTTAGAGACTTGTGATATTAATTATTAAAAGAATTAAACGGTGCATCTTTTACTTTTCAGGATCTGGCAACCGTGGTCCCGAATCTTGAAAAAGCCGGTCTCGATCTCTTACGTGTAAGTTTAAACTCATTGTTACCTTAGTTCTTATTTGTTGACTGATTATCAAATACACATCATCACATGCTCCACAAAGTGTATGGACTTCCAAACATCAGACTACACAGTACACGCTGTCTCATGACATTTAATGTTTTGGCGCTTGTTTTAAGTAAAATGTTGACTAACTGTTGAATATATGAAGAAAAACCTCTGATAAAGAGTAAAATGCCATTTTCGTCCCTGAGGTTTGGCCAGTTTTGCAACTTTCGTCCAAAGGTTTGTTATTCCGCATCTGGATCCAAAAGGTTTGGAATCTTGCCATTTTCATCTGGCTCGTTAGCTCCGTTCATTTTTCTCCTTCAAGTCAGAGGTAAACCGTCTTTTTTGTTAACTTAAAAGGTAATTCGGTTTTTTTTTCAGGGGTATTTGGTCTTTTTACATAAAGTGAAAACGACCGAATTGCCCTTTAAGTTAGCAAAAAGAGACTTAATTGCCCCTGAGTTAACGGAGAAAAATGGATGGATTTAACGAGTCGGATGAAAATGGCGAGATTTTAAACCTTTTGGATCCAGATGCGGAAAAACAAACCTTTGACGAAAGTTGCAAAACTGACCAAACCTTAGAGACGAAAATGGCATTTTACTCTCTGATAAAATAATTAATAGAACACCATGTTTTTAGATAATTTTGATTTGGAATTAGATTGGAAAATATGTTCCTATTATGTTTGTGGGACAGAAGTAGATATGTGTGCATAGGAAAACAAGTTTTGGTCACGGAGTTAATAAATTATATATTCGCATATCACGCCTCATGGTGTGAGTTGTGACCACTTGTAGCCTTTTGGTCTCATGGTTTCTGTCAATAGTAGAAGTGACATTGACATAAATGTGTAAGAAAACTGGCCTTTTTGACCAGAAGGTCATGTGGGTGACGGGACCATTGGTACCAAAGCATGAGATATAGGCATATGGCTATCAAATATACTTTACTCAATAACACCATACCAGAAATGCACTGATATTATGTTCATCAAGGGACCATATTATGTTTTAAACGGATAACAGGGTGTTTGGATGGTTTGTAGGAGATTAAGTATGGACATACTTTTAGTGCATGAAGTTCTAATATAAAATAATGATGAATTAATTTCAGAAAATGCTGTGCTTGGATCCCAGTAAAAGAATTACAGCCCGGACCGCACTGGAGCATGAATACTTCAAAGATATTGGATTCGTGCCATAATCCACCAATGTTGTCATCATGAGCCCTTTTTTAAGGTTTGATTATGTGATATATGTGTGGCGTTTTTAGGAACCTTAAAATGAAGGTGCTTTGTTGCTAAGCCATTGTCGAATTGGCTTGTGCTTGTGCGTGTTCATCTGAATCCTTAAAAAGTTTTAAATCCCTTGTAACAGTTTTCTTGATGAAGGACATATCATCATGCTTTTTATTTCCTTTCAATGGATTTGTTTGGTGTGCAATTTGCGCGTGGTATGGTTTGTGCTATTATTTGGCTAGATGTCTTCATCAAATTTTCCAATGGCCGCATCCTTTAATTGGAGCATCTAAAACTTGTTTGTTTCATGTGATTGATGCATTTTGCATGGACTGTGTATGCTAGTTTGATCAATTATACCAAAAGAGTCGAAAGACCAAACCACCCACCCCCACATGTGATGTGGCATAATATACATCCTTCCAAACTTGGTCTAAAAGTATTTGTAGTAAACACTAGACCCTAATTAATCTATCAAAGTGGGAGATGGTTCATTCTTTTGGTGAATGAATTCATGTTAAGGGTAATGACATCTCATTTGAAGTTTCGAACCCATATCAGTTTTCAACCCAATAAGCATAAGAGTGGAGGGGGCACCCATCTGGCCATCTTGGAAGACAATGGCTAGGAAGACACAAGCGGCGGGTTCGTGAATCTGGAAGTGAAGCCGCCAGGGGAACCCACGCCACTTATGGCGGTGGCGGGGTTCCCTGGCCTCCTCGCTTGAACCTGTGCTTAAATCTAAGGCTGGCAAATCGTGTCTTAACAGGTTTCTGACGGCGCGCACAACATAAGTTTCAAACATGATTACGACTCGTTTAACTACTTTCTACCTCATGTTTATAAAACAGTTTTATGTTTTATGTACAAAGATGAATAAATGATAGATCCTAATATTGTAATTTTAATTATTTTAAAAATTTAAAAAGTCAAAGGATGTATTTTTCAGTCAAACATGTCTAATCGTGTCTTAACAGGTACCCAATTGCCAGCCCTACTTAAATCCGTGGGCGGCCCCACCACCCTAAAAGCGTTTTAGATTAAAGTGTTGTATGATACTTTCTTTGACTCAAAATAAATGTCTATTATATAAAAGACATGCAATTTTAAAAATATACGTTTAATTTCAGTAGTTAAAACGTGTAGTGTTATTACCCCTTATTGTTTATGTAGTTAAGTAGTTTTAAGACTGCAATTAATACAATTTTAGGAAAAAAGTGCAAGTAAAGACACTGACAAAGTGACTACAGATACATTAGAAGCCAAAGATGTGTTTCATAGTTTCAGCCAAAGATACATTAACTAACGTGTATATTTGATACCAGAAAGATGGCTACAATCTACAAAACCATCCTCTACTTACAAACAAGACCAACATACATTGTTCGAATCATATAAACACGAACAACTTGCAAATTCAACAACCCAACGCTTTCGATGCTACGAAAGTAAAAAATACAATACATAAATCGCAAACACAATACGAATCCTGTGACCAAATACTTAAACTCACAGCATGCTGTCGGCACGCGCTGGAAGCCGTCTGAAGAAACTCAACGCTGCAGACGGCAACCTATGGCGAAACCTCGGATGTCTCATCACATAAAACCCGCTCAGTATCACAAGCACCTGAAACGGCGTTGCGTATAACACAAATGCAGCCACAAGACAGAACACCATGAATATAAGTGTAGCGCGTGGGTCTCGCCAGCTCAGCAGGCCTTGTAGTCTTTCCCCTTGGCTTGCGATATCGCCCACCACAGACTGGATTCTTCCCGCCACGCTTCGTAACCGGTCGTAGCGGTGCCGGACAACGTCCGGGTGGCGAGACGTTGGAAACGTGTCGAATTCCTCGTCTAACTCGTCGGGATTAACCCCATCAGCATATGATAACCGGGTGTTCATATGAGGAGGGTATTGTGCTCTAAACCAGTAGTTCCAAAGTCCGATAAGGAACATGTAGAGGAAGACCGTCGGTAGAATAAGCTCCGGGAAAGACACGAGCATCACAAACAGGACGTGAACAAGCACCGTCGTGATCGGATTCTTCCACAAACAAACTTCACCAAACCATTTACTCACCGCAAGAGCCCCACTGAAAACCGACATTAGCCTGAAGAAATTCGCTTTACTTCTACGCATACTCCACAGATGCGAATTCGCATCCGTCATGAACTCAACTATTTCTCTCCTCAGCGGCGGTTCCGCTCGGCTGAGTCGAGCCGCCACTATCCCGACAGCTTGGTGACGTAGCAGTTCAAGCTGAACCACCGTCAACGGCCTCACATAGTGCATTTTAGGCAACAGTGGCTTCGAGTACGTATACATCATATTCATCATTGAAGTACTCGAAAAACGAATCGCCAGATGCAACTCCCCCATTTTCTTGACACCCGATGGATGCAGAACTAGCAATGGATACGAATGTGTATAAACCCGACCTGTTTCAAGAGTCGAGATTCTGATACGGATTTTACCAATTCTCACGTCTTTCGAATTAGAGTCGTTCTCGAGCTGAGAGTTGTCAAAAACACCCACGGTTATAACCGTTGACGGGTCGTACACTTCCCAAGTATACTGTTCGTTGAATTTCGGAGTCAAACTGTTGATAATTGTCCTTGTTCGAACCCATTTGTGACCGTATTTAGCGACACAATACGCATCCGTCGTTCCTCTACCATCTCGGGTTTTCATAGGGTGAAGCGCACTAGCGCTTAGAATACCGACTTCCAGTATCCCGATCGACGGCTTCCATAGCTGTTTAGCACTCGGTCTGAGATCGCTGCTGTACTGAGTTGACTCATCGAGAACATGATACCCGCCTTCTAGACAAACTCTAAGATGCAACCGAGTAGCAAACTTATCTTTCTTCTTCATCTTCTCATCAACATCGTGATCACTATGGTCTTGAACATGAAACCACCGCGAAGGAATCATCCGATCGTGAGGATCGTCCGCACGTCTCTCGATACTATTCAACGGTATAAACACCTTCCCCAAAACTTCATCTTGATTGGGTCCCACTCGATCTTCGACAGTAAGAATCAAATGATCTTCAAACGGCTCAGCAGCTACCAGCAACATATCTTCGTTCCATAACGCATTTGCGTTTCTTGCTTGAACCGATCTTGTTTTCGAAACATGGTTATTAATCTGTACTTTTACGTACACATCCGGGAACCGGTTTTTTTCACCCCAAACGAGATCTTGAACCTCGATTACGTTAACACGAACGTACCAAAGTCTTGGCGAATGGTAGACTTTCGAGCGAGTGTACATTGAAGAAACAGCGCTATCGACGTGGTTCGTTGCTTGATCCACAAGAAAAGCGTCCGGAAAGGCTTCATCGGCTTGTGTCCCCATCCAGACTGCAAGCATTAGCTCACCTTTATTTTTCTCACCCTTTTTGTCCTCCAGCCGGTACCATTCTGGAGCCAACGGGCTATCCGGTGGGACCCGTGTTGGAATATCGTGAAGATTCACACGAACGAGCCCAACGAAGTCATCTTTTAGCGTGTCTTTGTCTTTAACCACAACGTCTAATACGGTTGCTTGCATTCTTTCTCGAGAGAACGCAAACACCGTGTTCCATTCCGGGTTTGATGTTTTCGAAAAATGTGGTGTGATTCCTTTATAGTTCCCGACCCGTACTTCAACAAACGGGTCGAGACTTCCGGTCACGTCCATGCTGGGGAGGTCTTGTGCTTTCACGACCCGAACGAAAAGAAACTGCATTGCTTCCACGAGGTCGTAAGTGCTGGCCCGACGGTTATCACGGGTCACAACCCGACCCCCGATCACCTGCCCACCCCCAAGAAACGGGCTCGTTTCTTTGAGAGCATACTCCATCGGTTGTGATGAAGATCCAGAGTACATCCTCACAACCTTTGGTTGACCTTGAAATTGATTTTGATTTCTCATTTCATCAACTCCGTATTCGTACGCTTGCTGCGGCTGGTTTATAGCTGCCATGTACGGTTGCTGCGAAGGAATATGCGGTTGTTGGACAGCGTTGGAGTTCGGCAAATGATGAAACGTTCTTCGTGAATCTTTTGATTCTCTTCGGCCATGAGAGGAACCATCCATCTGAGGAAGTGGATTCGATGACATAACCGACGAGTTATCAGTGAGAAACACTTTCAAACCTAACTCGCCTTTTACACGCGTAAGAATGTTCTTTTTTTCCAAAGGGTAATGGAAAACAACCGCATCCGAATAAGGTACAAATGAAGTCCCAATGATATGAACTTTACCCATGAAATTTTTTGAGTTAATTCCTCCATTTGTTCTGTTGTATACATATGCATCAAGTGTAAGGTTATGCAGGTTGCTCGGGTCCGAAATGTTGAAATAAAAAGTCTCGTCCCAACTCGGGTCAAGATCCTTTTCTTTAACAGTAGTTACAAACTTCTGATGATCAAAGTGGAGCTCCACATACGGGCTAGCCGAACCCTGACCGTCTTTCGGCATAAGCCCGTGGGCGCTTTTGACCTCAACTCCTAGCTTCAGGTTGTTCATATTATCAATTTGTTCTCAGAGGACTTTTCACAAACAGTTGGTGGGCGTCTTGAATGCACACCTGTAAAAAATCAGTTTCAACCTGTTAAAACACAAAATTACAGTGAGAAAATAATGGGATTTTATGAACACATGTATCACATAAACAGAATCACAGATTCAAAATTGAATCTTTACGATGACGAAATGAGATTCCAGAAAGGCTATAAATTTGCTTTTTGAGAAAAAGAATCAATTTTTAGAGATAAAAGGGGGGAATCAAATCATCAATTTTGAACAACAAAGATTCATCAGCAAAAGGGATAGTACTTTAACTTGTTTATCTATTGTACTCCATTTTTCAAAAATCAATTTTGACTTTTAGGTCAAACAGAACAAATTCCGAATTTGGGTTTTTTTTTCCTTTTGGAACAAGATATTTAAAAATTATGCTGAATATATTCCAAAAACACCAGCTAATACTACTTCAATTCGCATATTTTTCAAAGTAATTAACAATCAACCATAAAAAATCACAAAGCAGAAAAGTCAAAGTATCAAACAAAAAGTGAAAATCAGCATGTGATTCTTCAAATCAGAGCTTAATTAAAAACAGAAAAAAAGTGAAATGAAACAATTAGTTAATTACCTTTTAAATTTTAATCTTGTAACAGCTTCACCAACAAGTTTATCGACCTTATGATCTGATGAATTTCTTATTGAAATTTAAGAGAGAAGAAAAACAGAGAATATCAAAGAAAAGACGAAGAAGATGAAGTGAAAATTCTGGGATGATTCATGGGAGTAAACGACCAATATTGTGGGGTTATAGTGTCAGAGTACAACACGCTTAAAATCTGTTTTCTATTTCAGCCACTTGTTTATTTTATTATTATTTTAAGAGTTAATTGCCCGGATGGTCCCTGTGGTTTCATGTTTTTTCACGTTTAGTCCCCACCTTTTGAAAATAGCATGTATGCTCCCTATGGTTTGTCATTTTGTTACTCGGATAGTCCCCCAACATTTACTCTGGGGACTATTCGAGTAACAAAATGACAAACCATAGGGAGCATACATGCAATTTCCAAACTAACAGGCATCTACTCAGGGACTATCCGAGTAACAAAATAACAAACATAGGGAGCATACCTGCTATTTTCAAAAGGTGAGGACTAAACATAAAAAATCGTGAAACCACAGGGACCATCCGGGCAATTAACTCTTATTTTAATACTAAGCAAAGACTATTATTTCTTATGGTATATAATATTTTATGCTAATACGGTATAGCCCAGTTGGTCTGGGGGTTTTTCACTAAGTGGTTAGGTCTCAGGTTCGATTCCTACTAAGTGCAAAATTATGTAAATATAGGAGAACACCTCTGGGAGGGATTCGAACTTAGGGTGAGGGGTTTAAACAGCATATGCTTGCCCTTTTGAATCAGCTGGAAAATCCAGTTGATCTACCATTAAAAAAAATATAATATTTTATAATTATATAATTTTATAAATGGACACCAAACTTACGTAGTAGTAGTAGTATTTGATAAAACTAACATACATTTTGATTGACTATATATTTTTGCAAGTTGATATAGAAAACATGAAGATGATGTGAAATTTCCATATGTCTATAAGGGTGTTTTTCAAGTAAAATGAACTAGTTGATTTTCCGACCCCGCGTTGCGGCGGAGATCTAATGTCTGCAAAACGCATGCCCACAACGGCAAACGGATACTGAATATCAAAACATAGATAAAAATGACGTAGTAACGATAGTTACTCCGTCCAACAAACGATTTTAAATAATCTTATATATAATAGTAGGACCACACGTCCTACACGTTGGAAATTCGATTGTTTTCAGTTCAGTTATGACGTTACTAACACTTTAAAATATGGATGAGCTCGGTATCGGTAATGGCACTGAAAGTACCGATCATGAAAATAATCAAAATTAGGTACCGGCACCGAAAATGCTCGGTACTATAAAATATGGTATTTGAAGGTAAAAATAAGTAAATACAGTTATGGTGCTAGACCGGTGTCGAACCTAAAGTAACGATTCTGAAAACGCCGAAAGGTGGGTACCAAATTGGTATCGAAAATGATTTGGTATAGTAAATATGGTACCGATACAATACCGGTTTGATTACAGGATTTTATACCGTTTGCTCATCAATAATTTAAATATCCAAGTTAATTTTACATGTTACAATCCATTCATTACAGAAAAAGAAAAAAAAAAAGAAGTTGTGTATATAAAACCTCATTCAAATGAAATATATTTACTTACCACGTGTATGAAAAACAATCTAAACGGTGCAATTACTTGCGTTGCTACGTGGCATGAGCTCGAAGATGATGTTAGGAATGAGCTCGGTACCGAAAACCCCCAAAAGTGGGTAGCGGTACCGAATATACTTGGTACGGCACCGGTGCTATGTGGCATGAGCTCGAAGATGATGTTAGGAATGAGCTCGGTACCGAAAACCCCCAAAAGTGGGTAGCGGTACCGAATATACCTGGTACGGCACAATATTTAAGGGTAAAAACCGGTACCGAAAATGTACCCGGTTTGGTAAATTTGGTACCGATACCGATACAAATACAATTGGCTTATTCCTTTGTAATGTTACTGTTCATTTGGTTTTGTTTTTAATGTATAGGTAATGTTCATTTGGTTTTGTTTTTAATGTATAGGTAATTTATATTAGGTGTGACAATCGCATCATATCAATACATGACCAATCGTGTCGATTTCACCATGGTCACCATCATGACGCCACCACCACCACTACCACTATAACGTTTATTAAGTTATTAGTAAAACAACATAAGAGGACATACATATATGAGATATCAACACTAACACATGGTAAATCATTTCCATAATATAAATTAGCAACACATTGTTGCATTGTGTTGTTGTACCTCAAGCATGAGGTGTTTTTCAAAAAAAAAATTGTGATTTTTCACTTTTAACCCAAAGGTTTTCATCTTTTGTATTTTAACCATCTTAATTTGTTTACTTTTAACCAAAACTTTTCATCTTTTGTAAATTAACCCAAAACTTTTTTGTTTACAACTTTGGTCCCCCATACTTTTTATCTTTTGCAAGTTTTTCATTTTACGTTTCGTTCTAAAATTTGCGAGTTAATATGCCGCAACGCGCGTGTGTGGTTCAATGTTTTTTGTCTTTTTTTCACATTTGACAGGTATGTCGCAACGTGTCTATTTTCCCCCTTTGGCAATTTCGCCGCAACGGGCGAATCCTACATCGACTTAGTTATTCTTTTCTACGTTATTTTAAGCTAACACGGCGCAACGTGCGTGTGTGGTTCAACGTTTTTACGTCTATTTTTTCCATTTAACTAGTTTGTCGCAACGCGTGGGTCTTAAATCGACATAGTTATTTTTTATATGTTATATGTTTCAGTCTTATTTCTTCGCATTAACACGCCGCAACTTTCGTGTTGGTGGTCGCTACCAGCGGTGTGGCATTGATTTTATTTGGCATAGTTTTATGCCTCCACCGCAACGCGTGGGGTGCTTATATAATTCTAGTTAAAATTACCTTACAATCAAATGATCAATAGACATGCAAAGTTACAAGGCGTGACATATAATAAATATTGCGGACAACATAATAAACTATAGTCTACAAATCGTCTGCATATAAGATATAACTATTAGTATACTCAAGACAATCATAACAACGATTTGTATATAATTCTTACTACCTAGTACTCTCGAAATATTTAGTGTAAGATATGTCCCTCATACATATGGATGTGTCTTACAATTCATTTGTGAATTAAATAACATATTATTATATATAGAAATGACATAACATATTATATATAACAACTAGTCTAAGTACCCGTGTATTACACGGGTGGCTTTCAAAAAAAATATCTCCTTTAACAATGTTGACACAAATATTTTAATTATATAAATGTTAAACTACTAACGCAAATATTAGAGTACACTGAATAATTGAAAAACATGAATGAGAAAAAATCACAAATCATTAAAGATTTCTTCAACCGACCATGGAATGGCTCTTTTCAACCCGGCCATCTTGCCACCTCCGGATTCTATATTCTTCAATCTATATTGAGTGTGGAAATAAAGCTTTTTGGACTAAATGAACTAACCCACCAATTTCTAGGTCGTTGAATCAACGGAGAGGTGCAAAGCTAGCAATAAATTAAATTATTTAACAGTGTTGTTTTATTTTATTAGTTATTAATCATGAATATTTTTTAACTATAAGGGCTTATTTTTTTAAATTTGTGAGGACCAGAATATCCTATACAAATTATGAGATAAGATTATTAGTTTACTGTTTGAGGATAGATTTATTCATATATGTAAAAAAAAAGCATATAAAGATGAAACACCACGTCAAACAAACTTAAATGCATGAAACAAAGTCAACAGAAAACCATAAAACAAATATGTGATTTTTTTTAAATTAGATAAGATACACATAAACCATCCCACACACCCACACACTTTACTCGAAGTTTGATTAATATCGTAGACTCAAGTACATAAACACCAATACTATAATTGTTAATATCCGTATAATAAACTTGTTAAATAGTTAAATCCATTTGGTAATATAACGAATAGCCAAAGTAAGGATCTTCATGTGTATAAATATATATATATATATATATATATATATGTAGGTTATTTTTAAGAAAATAAATATGTAACTATAACTCCTAGCAAAAGTAAGTAAAAGGATCTTCATGCGTATGAATATATACGTAGGTTATTTTTAAGAAAATAATCACGTAACTAATATTATAAATTTGTTAATAACCGATCATTTCATGTATTAAAAGTGTATATATGTATGTTATCACAAATTTATCCAGAAAATATTTAATTTGTAAAATGTCACTACAACTAAATACGTATAGAGCATGATATAGTACTTTATAGGGATGAGTATTTGGTATTTGGTGCCGGTACTTCTTATGTTTAGACATTTTCAGTATCGGTGTTTTTGGTACGATACTGTATTACCGAATTTTACACACAAATACTGGTATCGGTACCGTACCGAACTTTTTCGGTACCGGTACCCATATTGACACTTTATGCTACCGGTATTGATACCCGTACCGATACCGATACCGAGTTCATCCCTAGTAGTTGATCTAGGTATCATTAACCAAACTCCATTATGGAATGCCAATGAATATTTGAACCGTTCAAAATTTTACAAAAGGCTCCACAATATTACTATAGTTTTGTTAATAGTTCATACTGTATCAAAAGATATATGAACAGATAATCTGTTTTTCACTATATAAATTGTTATAAAATTGAAAAATATATTATATTTGTTACAACTTCATTTACGATAAAATTTCATCATCATCATCAATCATCATCATACTTAGTAAGTCTCACCAATAGGAAAACTAAGGTAAAATGTAGACAACCTTACCTCTACCCCGTAGGAATAGAGAGGTTGCTTCCGGTGATACCCCCAGCTCCATAGTAGTTTTGCATCGAACCTTAGATATAAGGCACATAACACTCAACAATTGAGATAAAGGCCGATTAATGCATGCACTCCTTGTCTTCGGCTATCAACGCCACTACATGATGCACGATTAACCGTCTCCCCCTTTTAACGTTACTTTCACGAACTTAGCAAAATAACATTAAAATTAGTGCAATTTCACTTAGAAATAAAACTAAACCGTGTAAAACAATTTTTCTTAAATATATAGTGAATATCATATATTAGAGGTAAACTAAAATAAATCTTAAAATAAAACAGCTTACAAAGTGTAAAATTATATCGGTGTAAAACGTTCTATTAATCGTAAGTTATGAAGGTGAGTCAATTCAAACTCATTTAAGTTTATAAGTTTAATCAAAATTTGCGTTAATAAAAACGATAACTTGTTACAAATATATTATCTACAAAATATTATAAGAATTTCTTTTATTAAATGATATATTATTTATAATCAAAAACTAAAATATTGAAACATTGATTTAATTTGATAAGGATTTGATCCATATATTTATAAAGAATATAACTAATACCAATCTATAAATGCCTGACACAGTAACCATAAACTTTTTTCAACCAGCCAAACAACTTTCATTAATACTACTGAAAGGGTACAAAAATTTCACCTCAGCTGAGGCCAACTTATAGAAAAATACTACCATCTTAACAAACAAAACGAAGCTAATGACACCTAAATTTACTTCCTTAATACAGACCGAAGCTAAAAACAAATTAACCACACCTCAAAGCAGACTATAAAATTCACACGGATACGATGAACAATCTCGACCAAGCATCATGCCATTGGATCATCATATTGACCCGCATTCACCCAACCTTTTACTTCCTTTCCGCCAATATAGCAAACCACACTTGTATATGACGAATAACCTTGGAACCGTATTTAACTAATAATATTTATACCCACAACCACTTGATGACCCGCTTTTTTTGCACACCAACCATCAATGGACTCAACAATTGTGTTTTTTAATCTATTCAAAGCCCCAAGTCATAAATTACCACTAATGAAACGTTCCTAGACTAATAGCAACCATTAGTCTAGGTAATCTTCGTCTTCTTCTAGTTCATACTCCAAACCAACTGCTGAATTAAACCCAATGATAATACATGCCCATCACAATGATAAACTGAACCAACCAAGATACATAATCAATTGAACAACCAGACCCATTTATAACAACTCCCTGACTTCACACAAAACTAACTGATGATGCCTTATATCCATCCAACTCTATAGATATAAATTCACATGCCAGCTTTTGGGGATTTTCGGTACCGGTACCCACTTTTGGGGATTTTCGGTACCGGTACCGGTATTTTCGGTTCCGGTTCGGTACCGCTTGGTACCGAGCTCATCCCTAGTTTCGATGTCCACACTTAACAAAAGCGTGTTCCCTTTCTTCAACCTCAGAGAGTTGTGAAGCCATGAATACAAGCGTCTCTAATGAACATATTCTTGATGATCTAGCTTCACTTGACAAAAATGAAGCCGTGAATTATGTTCATCATTCCAAAATTAGCTTTCCACTACTAATTATGCTACTGACCCGTATCATCTATGACCGAATAATCTGATTAGGTATATGTCACTCAAATTACACTTACACCTGCACAATAGATTCCATCATATGCTAAGTTGATCAGATAGCTAACCTTAAGTGTTTGGAAAATACATTGTAGTTCGCTTGCATCACCAAATGAGGTCTGAAAGAAATTACCGACTTCATCAATCGCAAGCGCCTGTAAAATTCAGAAATGTTAGCAAGATCCAGAACTACAATTTTTCATATTAAAAACTTGGATGATAACGTGCTTAGACTGCTTAATATATATTTATAGCTTTATACCTTCATATTTGGATGATTTAACAATGGTCGTTGGGAAAAATGAATAACTAAAACAACAACAAAATATAATGGGATCAGAAAAATTACCACCAATATCAGTTCTGTCTGCACCTAATCAATAGATTTAACTCACGAATTCGTAATAGCAGTTCATGTGAAGAACAAATCAATATTTTTGAACACAGAAAACAAAAAAACAATCTGCTGGTAACTCATATATAGAAAATAGAGAAAAATAAATAATGCATACCGAAAAAGGGTGCTCGGATCATCTAACCAAAATTAAAAACAATTTAGAAGAAAGATGTACAGAGCAAATTAACAACCGAGTGAGTGTTTGTATGTGGAAATAATGGAAACAAACCTCTGCATTCTTCTTGATCCAATGACGCAAAAGAAGATATCAGCTCCATTCACCAAAGTTCCTTTGATGGCTTTACTTAAATCAATTCCCAATCTACCCATGTCAATTTAAATATTACCAATTTCCTTCCACGGACCCGAACTTGACACTTTGGCCGGAACAGTACACAATAATCAAAATGATAGTAAAGTGTTGGAATTGACTAAGGGATCGTAATTCAACTATTCAGGTGATGAAATTAGTGTTTAAGAGAACCTGAACTTGGAACATGAGATATAGTTGTAAAGAAACTGCAAAATATAGCACATGAGGTGGATAAAAATGCATAACGTAAAATGATTAGAGAAACATTAACCTTGTGACATATAGCTACAGTACACTTATCTCACCACCACAAACTTACAATTTAATATATTATAACCATAATAACCCTTCTTGTGACATGAAATCTGATGACAATTAAAATGAATGGCGTATTAAATTTAAAAAAAAACAATATTATAGAATTTGCAAACAGTTATGGTTCAAAACTTCCAATACATTAACTTGATTCTAAATCCAGGTTGTTCCTTATTAAACACCAAGATGTACATACCTCATCTACTCTGCTATCTAGTTATTTTGGAACAAAATAACTTAGTATCATACTAAATTAGGCACTGCAAAACTAAATTTCATACTTTTATCATAACATGATATACAAACAACTGAAACCTCTAAATCAGACATACATAGGTACACCAATACCTTCACCAATGACCATATGATGTGTAAGAAGATATAGCACAGCTACTGCGTCTGCCCATTACCTTTCATACATCTGCAAGAAAAATAAGGTACAATTTATGATCAAATAAAGTGAAAAAAAAACTATATATAATGGCAACTCTTTAACACGTTTAAAACTTGAATAACAAATAAAAATATTATATTATAAGGTCAATTCACCAACCCTTTTAACTCATTTATACCCACCAACCAATTTAAACCTTTCTTAAGTCGTTTACATAAATACATCACACGATTTAGGTCTGTTTGGGTAATTCTCAGCGTTAGGTATGTTTAGGTATGGGCAAACAAAGATATAAATAAAGTGAGTTAAGAAGACGGCATGCATGGGCAAGCAAATAGATGGCATTGCTTTAAAAAAATAAAGGGCATTGCATTTATTTGTGTTCATATTTAGTGATGAAAGCATTGTATGTATCTCTCCTAAATAAAGTGCTAATCTAAATCTAATGATGATCATATCGCAAGCAAAGCAAAGGTTTCAATTCACCAGGACCACTATCACAAGTCACTTTTCCGGTAGTAGCAACCACCTGTAATTAAAAAAAGAGTGAATAATCAAAGGATTTACACCAAATACAAATTATCACCAGCGTTGTTTATCATTCAAAGTTACAAATTGATTAGTATGGATTTTACAATTAGGCACATATCCTAAAATTAAGGCATGTGTACATAGGAAACTAATTGTATACCTTGTACAATCTTTTGAAACTTGAAGAGCTACTTTGATCAAACACAAAGCTAAACCAATTGTTAGACCCTAAATCGTACATGACAAAAGTCGCAGCGGAAAACACGAACCATAAAATTTCTTTCTTTATAAATACCTCAACTTATTTAGATTTTAACTTTAACATAGCTCTTATTTATAAATCCGTCATCCTCTTATTTACTAATTAAAAACATAGCTTATGATTGCTACATTTTACATTCTACATTCAACGTCCCCGTACAATCTATCTTGTGACTCGATCTTCGATCTCTAATCCTTGTTATAATCGCCCGTTATCCACACAACCTGCATTCACCACATACATTCGAAACATTAGCACACGTTATATAAACAAGCTCATTCATGTACACTTCCCATTTCGTTCTTTAACAAACTTTAAGCATTCCATCTGCGTATCCATATCCTGGTGAGGCTTTAGTAATGTACCTGCATTACTTTTCATTCTCAAGGTACACCATTAAAAACGTTAACACTCAACGTGTCTAAATCATACTTACTTGCGTACTTACATACAAACATACATTCACATCTACATACATACATATCTTTCCTACAACTTTATATTCATGCATACACTCACACATGTCTTTACACATACATACCTACACAACTACATACGTACATACCTTTCTTACATCTTTACATACGTGCATACCCTCATACATATCTTTATACACACGTACATACACATTTACATACGTATCTACACATCTACATACGTACATACCTTTCCTACATCTTTACATACATGCATACACTCGTACATACCTTTATACATACATACATACACATCTACGTACATACATACCTTTCCTACAACTTTGCATACGTGCATACACTCATACATGTCTTTATACATACATACATACACATCCACATACGTACATACCTTTCCTAACATCATCACATACATGCATATACTCGTACTTACCTTTACACATACCTACATACACATCCACATACATACATACCTTTCCTACATCATCGCATACATGCATACACTCGTGCATACCTTTATACATACATACATACATATCCACATACGTACATACCTTAACAAACACGCATTAGATCACGCGTACCTCTTACATAATCATACATTATTTACATGGGTCTTAGACTTAGCTTTATAGCCCATAAACATCTAAGGAACCACCAAAATCATGTTTGGAAAGTCCGCCGTAGTCCACGGGTATCAAACCGAAGCCTACGGTACATAATTCAACTTACAAACAAGATTTCAGCTTTTGGGACATGGGGAGGTCGTCGGCGACGGCCCGTAGTTTTTCCCGTCGCCAAAAACCCGTAGACAGGAAGATAACCCGTCGGAGAAAATCTGACTTTCCCTTGCCCGTCGGCGACGGCCTCTCTAAGATGCATTTTCCTGCAGATTCGTTTCGTCGTCCGTACGCACTAAAACGCGCGTAACTTTTGAACCGTTTACCCGTTTAACCTCCCGTTTCTTCCTACATGCTTGTAAATTCACATTCTATCATATGAACTTAAAATCACACATCCGGATTAAGGGAATTCCTAACTTATGCGCTTACGCCTATAATTTCATTTTCGGACAATTTTACCCATTCTTGTTTTCATCACACAACTCATTTGTTTTAGCTCAAAACTTGCATGGACATTACTACCATGATACTTTTACATTGTCCGGAGTTTCGTACTTGGGGTTTACACTCCCAATCCCCGTTATGCGTTATATCATACCGTAACCCTTTCCTATTCTTCATTCCGATATAACAACAAACCCCATCTTTGACTTGTTATATCTACTTAACGAAAGTCATCGATTTCATACCATCCATCCTTACTTGTCCTCAATTATCATACCTTAATTAACTAACACATATCTTTACGTAAACAACTAAGAAGTGATTACGGAAATCACTTACCTCATGCATCCGTGTTCACATCCGCTTCCTCGCCTCTTCTTGACCCGTTAGCTTTTCGCGCTTGAGTCCGTTTCGACATGATTCCTATACTTTCATGCCGTCATGCCATGATTATGTTAGTATTCATGCTTATTCATATTAACACATATTTTCCAACTTTTATCTATTTGACTTTCACTAACACGCATATGACATGACTCGTCAATCACATAGTTCAATATCTTCGAAATCTAAATTCGTTATCACACGTAACACATAATTGGTCTAACACGTATTCCATGATCTCTCGATTCTTATATTTGTGTCAAAATACCTAACCATGTTATAAATTCTCGGTTGACTTTCAGAAAGTCAACCTTTTAGCATATAACTCCCAACTTATGAACACGCATTCATGTTGATATAGTGGACCATATTAATGACATGATATTCATTTCATACATAATGTTGTATGACACAAACATCTACATGATCGCCTATTCACATACACAATATACACATACTTATGCTTTCATGATTCTACATTTGACAATCACATAGCTAAGTTAGACAACTTAACGTAATTCATAACATCACCCTTTACTAGTATGGTCATATGTTATACATTTAATATACATTCACTTCTTAATCGCAATTAAGTGATTAATAGAAACACATGGCGAGCATCGCCCATTCAAGCATAATGTACAAGCCTCTAATGCTAAAATCTTGACAACACATACATTCAACCCGAATTCTTGTACTAGTTCCATCTAAAGCACACTCTTTAAGTTAGTATACCACTAATTACATCATTATCATACATCATTCATATATGTCAAGCCACTTCCTAAAATCTCACATCTTAACTTCACTTTGACATTTTATCATACACTTGGTGTGCATACTACTTCCTAAGCATAAAGTACAAGCATTCTTTGCATCTTCTTACTAGTTCATATCAAGATCATCAAATTCCCACTAACCTCACATAACCTTCATCCTAAATCAAGGTCATTAACAATAATCCACAATATTCAACTTCATATACATCAAAACCATACTTGATTTAACACATGCAACATCATCATCTTCATAACATTACTACTAGAAATGGGTTTCACCATTAAACATCAAATTAACCTAAACCATGGATATTCCATGTTATATATGATGATTCTAACACATACCCATTATCAATTTCATACAATTTCGCAATTTACATCATAACCCACTTCGTGAAAGATCACCAATCTAACTTTTAAAACATACCTTAGGATCCCATTGAGAAGGTGATCGTTAATCCGTACTCGGTTATGGATTTAGACTTCATTTACCCTTCCAATTTGAGGATTTTTGTGAAACTAGGGTTTGAACCTTGTTTCTTCTTCCTGGATGTCGACACACACACACACACACACTATATGTGTGTGTGGTGTTTTAAGTTTATTTTATAAAAATCATGTTTCCCCACTTAACGGTTTTGGTCCCTCAAGTTTCATTTTAATTATATAAGAGACTAAAACTCACTTCTTTATATTAACCGGGTTCTAATTTACCAAACCCGTTTTTTGGGGTGTTACAAGTCTACCCCCCTTAAATGAGGTTTCGTCCCCGAAACCTTTCTCATTTATCTTACACACACACATCTATGTTTGACTTCATAGTCACATCATAATCATAAGTAATCATCCTATCTCATTTCATAATTATTCAATCAATTGGCTTCCTCTTCTTAACAAGTCTATACTTTCCATGGCATACTTTCATATAACATTCTCATTTCCTTTGACCCGTTAATAATAGGTTAATATACATACTTATTCAAACTTATAATAATGCTTACACTCATATGATCCGTTTATAACGGATTTAGTACTTTCATCTCATCCTTTAAGGTTTCATTCTATAGACGTATTGCATAACATTTAACCCTTGTTTTGTTATCCCAACAAAACTACCTTTTCATAGTCACACCTACGTGCTTACCTTCATAGTTAACATCGTTCTACATTTCTTTATTTACCATACATATCCCTTCGTTACTTACGCATTCGGATCCGTTCATTCCCATCATTCTTTTGTTCATTTGCTTTACATTTACTTATATGACTTGGTTGACGCACACATGGTCAAGCTATCGACTTCTTCTTATATAGACTAGTTCCGTCTTTTATATCTTAAATCTGTTTCGCGGATTCGAACACATCATTCATACCATTCGTACCTCCTATGTTTTGAATCCATCTAACGGTTTCAAACATTTCATTTATACTTTAACTTCTTTCATGTTTCGAATCCGTCTCGCGGATCCTAGCATAGCATTTCATGTTTCGAATCCGTCGCGCGGATTCTAGCATAGCAATTCATGTTTCGAATCCGTCTCGTGGATTCTAGCATAGCATTTCATGTTTCGAATCCGTCTCGCGGATTCTAACATAGCATTTCATGTTTCGAATCCGTCTTGCGGATTCTAGCATAGCATTTCATGTTTCGAATCCGTCTCGCGGATTCTAGCATAGCATTTCATGTTTCGAATCCGTCTCGCGGATTCTAACATAGCATTTCATGTTTCGAATCCATCTTGCGGATTCTAGCATAGCATTTCATGTTTCGAATCCGTCTCGCGGATTCTAACATAGCATTTCATACTCTCATTCTTGAGAGTCTTACATTTCTCTTCACCCTCACGTCCACCTACTACTTAATTCTAACGGACATACCTGTATCAATTATCACGGTCCCACGAACGTTATATGCTTCACGTGTACTGGCCAGGTACACAATCCACATACTAGTTTCGTGTCTTCGTGTAATTGTCACCTTATGTCCGAAGAATTAGGTTTCGGCACGTGTATCATTTCCAAAACATGTTTACTATACCATCATGGTCCTTCATTTAGCATTTTTCTTCCCTTAATGCATTTTATCATTTCATATACCCACATATTGAATTTACATACCTGGGTTCAACTTTATCTTATTTCATGCCTTGGTGTCGGTACTTGACCGCATTCGCGGATCATCCTCTTCAAACACTTATACTTACCTTGCATATACAAAACCGTCAGTTTCTTTATACGTATACATAAGTACATACTTACATTCTCCTTTACCTTTGGATCTTGACCGAGTCTTGGATTGTACGGGTTTCTTATCACAAGAGCACACAGGTTTGAGTTCAAGCACTTACCTTCTTACACTTGATTCTCTCAAACCAGGGCTCTGATACCAACTTGTTAGACCCTAAATCGTACATGACAAAAGTCGCAGCGGAAAACACGAACCATAAAATTTCTTTCTTTATAAATACCTCAACTTATTTAGATTTTAACTTTAACATAGCTCTTATTTATAAATCCGTCATCCTCTTATTTACTAATTAAAAACATAGCTTATGATTGCTACATTTTACATTCAACGTCCCCGTACAATCTATCTTGTGACTCGATCTTCGATCTCTAATCCTTGTTATAATCGCCCGTTATCCACACAACCTGCATTCACCACATACATTCGAAACATTAGCACACGTTATATAAACAAGCTCATTCATGTACACTTCCCATTTCGTTCTTTAACAAACTTTAAGCATTTCATCTGCGTATCCATATCCTGGTGAGGCTTTAGTAATGTACCTGCATTACTTTTCATTCTCAAGGTACACCATTAAAAACGTTAACACTCAACGTGTCTAAATCATACTTACTTCCGTACTTACATACAAACATACATTCACATCTACATACATACATATCTTTCCTACAACTTTATATTCATGCATACACTCACACATGTCTTTACACATACATACCTACACAACTACATACGTACATACCTTTCTTACATCTTTACATACGTGCATACCCTCATACATATCTTTATACACACGTACATACACATTTACATACGTATCTACACATCTACATACGTACATACCTTTCCTACATCTTTACATACATGCATACACTCGTACATACCTTTATACATACATACATACATACACACATACCTTTCCTACAACTTTGCATACGTGCATACACTCATACATGTCTTTATACATACATACATACACATCCACATACGTACATACCTTTCCTAACATCATCACATACATGCATATACTCGTACTTACCTTTACACATACCTACATACACATCCACATACATACATACCTTTCCTACATCATCGCATACATGCATACACTCGTGCATACCTTTATACATACATACATACATATCCACATACGTACATACCTTAACAAACACGCATTAGATCACGCGTACCTCTTACATAATCATACATTATTTACATGGGTCTTAGACTTAGCTTTATAGCCCATAAACATCTAAGGAACCACCAAAATCATGTTTGGAAAGTCCGCCGTAGTCCACGGGTATCAAACCGAAGCCTACGGTACATAATTCAACTTACAAACAAGATTTCAGCTTTTGGGACATGGGGAGGTCGTCGGCGACGGCCCTAGGGCCCGTCGGCGACGGCCCGTAGTTTTTCCCGTCGCCAAAAACCCGTAGACAGGAAGATAACCCGTCGGAGAAAATCTGACTTTCCCTTGCCCGTCGGCGACGGCCTCCTTGCCCGTCGGCGACGGCCTCTCTAAGATGCATTTTCCTGCAGATTCGTTTCGTCGTCCGTACGCACTAAAACGCGCGTAACTTTTGAACCGTTTACCCGTTTAACCTCCCGTTTCTTCCTACATGCTTGTAAATTCACATTCTATCATATGAACTTAAAATCACACATCCGGATTAAGGGAATTCCTAACTTATGCGCTTACGCCTATAATTTCATTTTCGGACAATTTTACCCATTCTTGTTTTCATCACACAACTCATTTGTTTTAGCTCAAAACTTGCATGGACATTACTACCATGATACTTTTACATTGTCCGGAGTTTCGTACTTGGGGTTTACACTCCCAATCCCCGTTATGCGTTATATCATACCGTAACCCTTTCCTATTCTTCATTCCGATATAACAACAAACCCCATCTTTGACTTATTATATCTACTTAACGAAAGTCATCGATTTCATACCATCCATCCTTACTTGTCCTCAATTATCATACCTTAATTAACTAACACATATCTTTACGTAAACAACTAAGAAGTGATTACGGAAATCACTTACCTCATGCATCCGTGTTCACATCCGCTTCCTCGCCTCTTCTTGACCCGTTAGCTTTTCGCGCTTGAGTCCGTTTCGACATGATTCCTATACTTTCATGCCGTCATGCCATGATTATGTTAGTATTCATGCTTATTCATATTAACACATATTTTCCAACTTTTATCTATTTGACTTTCACTAACACGCATATGACATGACTCGTCAATCACATAGTTCAATATCTTCGAAATCTAAATTCGTTATCACACGTAACACATAATTGGTCTAACACGTATTCCATGATCTCTCGATTCTTATATTTGTGTCAAAATACCTAACCATGTTATAAATTCTCGGTTGACTTTCAGAAAGTCAACCTTTTAGCATATAACTCCCAACTTATGAACACGCATTCATGTTGATATAGTGGACCATATTAATGACATGATATTCATTTCATACATAATGTTGTATGACACAAACATCTACATGATCGCCTATTCACATACACAATATACACATACTTATGCTTTCATGATTCTACATTTGACAATCACATAGCTAAGTTAGACAACTTAACGTAATTCATAACATCACCCTTTACTAGTATGGTCATATGTTATACATTTAATATACATTCACTTCTTAATCGCAATTAAGTGATTAATAGAAACACATGGCGAGCATCGCCCATTCAAGCATAATGTACAAGCCTCTAATGCTAAAATCTTGACAACACATACATTCAACCCGAATTCTTGTACTAGTTCCATCTAAAGCACACTCTTTAAGTTAGTATACCACTAATTACATCATTATCATACATCATTCATATATGTCAAGCCACTTCCTAAAATCTCACATCTTAACTTCACTTTGACATTTTATCATACACTTGGTGTGCATACTACTTCCTAAGCATAAAGTACAAGCATTCTTTGCATCTTCTTACTAGTTCATATCAAGATCATCAAATTCCCACTAACCTCACATAACCTTCATCCTAAATCAAGGTCATTAACAATAATCCACAATATTCAACTTCATATACATCAAAACCATACTTGATTTAACACATGCAACATCATCATCTTCATAACATTACTACTAGAAATGGGTTTCACCATTAAACATCAAATTAACCTAAACCATGCATATTCCATGTTATATATGATGATTCTAACACATACCCATTATCAATTTCATACAATTTCGCAATTTACATCATAACCCACTTCGTGAAAGATCACCAATCTAACTTTTAAAACATACCTTAGGATCCCATTGAGAAGGTGATCGTTAATCCGTACTCGGTTATGGATTTAGACTTCATTTACCCTTCCAATTTGAGGATTTTTGTGAAACTAGGGTTTGAACCTTGTTTCTTCTTCCTGGATGTCGACACACACACACACACACTATGTGTGTGTGTGGTGTTTTAAGTTTATTTTATAAAAATCATGTTTCCCCACTTAACGGTTTTGGTCCCTCAAGTTTCATTTTAATTATATAAGAGACTAAAACTCACTTCTTTTTATTAACCGGGTTCTAATTTACCAAACCCGTTTTTGGGGTGTTACACCAATGCAAAGAAATTGAAAAAAATATATATCTGAAAGTAGAAGTAGATCAAGTTAGATAAGAAGAAACTCATGTGATGAATAATACATAGAGAATTAGAGATAAAACCTGTTGTTTATTGTTGGATTGAGTAACAAAGTGTGAGAGATGGATAAGCTAGGGCTTGAAAGTGAGACGAAAAAGTTGATCGAAAAAGAAAGTGATGATACTCACTGTGACCAGAGGCTCACCTCCCTGAATGGGAACTCGTCGTCACCGCGCGAAACATATGGAAAGTTGGAAACAACAACACGTCACCACCACACACATCTGATTACTAACCGAAATGGCAAAATCTCATCGAAATTGTTGCAGAGCTCTATTGTCACTTTGCGCAACCGCCGCCTCAGTGTTGGTGTGAAACGAAACCCTAGCAATGGTTACATGAAAAGGCCCGAAACACAAAAGATTAGAGTAAATAAGAGGAAATCATGGAAGTATTTCAATAAAAAAAGAACAAACCTTTTGAATGAAGATAATCGAAAAACGTTCCATTACTTAGCTAAATATTAAATGACAATGAATTCAAGCGCTATCCCCTCCCCTCTTGATTACCCTCTTTGGTAACCATGTCACTACGTTGTGCTACGGCCGATAGACCCCTCCTCCTAAACTTGAACACATCCAAAAACACCACAACTATCACTGCGTTTCATGTTCTCCGTGGCAGCTTTCACATCCAAAGTCGCCCTTAATTGGTGATAAGATTTGGCATTAGGCACTTGCCCTCTTTTCACCATTTGTTTATGATAATAAAACGCCCTCTTAGAATCTTGAACACATACATAAGCATAAATCATGGTCGAATAAGGAATCAAATCAGATTTCTTGAAACCCCAAAACAGCAACTTCGAATAAGTAATCGAATCAGGTTTCTTGAAACCCCAAAAAAGCAACTGCGTACTACTTAAAATCACTATCAACTTCAAACTTTACTGGTGTTTACAGCAAATTAGAAATATGGTGAGAGTATTATCATCAAAAGAAACAAAATGATTTAGGAAATGATTAAAATCCTAATTCAAGAACCCCTAAGAAAACTAATTACACGTTAATTTTAAATTGTCTTCTAATTTTCAACTTTTTAATCCAACATGAGAGCCAAAGTCCTTCTGACTGCATGCTTAGAAAATTTTAGAAAACGCTATACAACCAGAATATGATAAAGATGTGAACATCAGTAGGCTTAAAAACTTATAGCACCTCAACTACGACACTCAATATTGCGAAACAAAGCATTTGAAAAAAGAAAACCCCAAGTAAACCAAGCTGCCAGCCGGTTTGTTCACATAATCTTAATCAACAACTCTATAAACTCAATGAATTGATCATAACTTCAAAATTAAACAACAAATTTATTGTTCTCAATAAACAAACTCAAAACCACCATGTTACCAGCGAAAAAATAACTATTTGCATCAGTAATTTAGGTTCTAATAAAAATAACATATCACTTCACAATATTGCCTCCACTTAAGAAACTATAATACATTAAAAAAAACAAAAATCACTACTAAATCAAACATAAACCCTAAAACACAAATATCAACTAAATGATCCATTAGTGAAGCTCGATTTCGATATAAACAGAGATGAAAAGTGTAGCTTTTTCCATCCGGGTTGAATGCCAAAGCATTAATTGGCCCGAAATGTCCTTTAACGCCTCCAATCTCTTCTTGCAGAACCTGAGTGATTTTACATACACCATTAACTTACAGCTATTATATATAGACGGATATAAAAAATCAAAACTTGACAAAAGATATTGTTTACCTTGTCATAAAATTTGGCTTCAAACTTTCCCGCACGATGATCGGTTGTGGTAACAGCAGATGCATCCTGGCCACCCCCAAGCACCACCTGAAAAACAGAGACATAATCTTTATCTTATTTCTTAATGACTACAATCTTCTGGAAATTCATCTAATTAGTTTATGTAAGTTCAAAATACTCTGGCATAAGTTTGACCGCAAAATTATAAAAAAAATATTATATAAAATGAACTTTATTGAAAGTAAATTATCAAACTTACGTGGTTAAGAAGCGGGGACATTGCAACAGCGTTGACTGGATGTTCAGTAACATATGTCTTGATCAGTGTGAATGTTCTGTTGTCCTATAGCTAATAATTTTGAAGAAAATGGGGCAATAAGAATGTTGTTTTAATGACTATGAAAACCATACGAAATGAAAAAAATACCTGTGCAGACTTGTCTAGAGACACTGTGATAAAATGTGAACAATCAGTTGATTTTTGCAAGTGATGTGACTGTCTTCTTGGTGCCAGTTTTGCAGCATTAATATGAAGAACATAAATACCAAGATTGTGACTTTCCTGAAAGAAGAACGAATATTGGCTACAAAAGGTTTGTTAATTGAAATTTCATCTAAAAACAATTTTATTAGTTTCTCCAGATCCAGACTTTCAGGCCTTGAGCCAACAAAAGGTCCACCCGCTGCGGAAGATAGCCTGTAGAAGAGCTGCATAAATGGTATAGCCCGAACACCAGACGTAGTCTCCATCCATACTTTTAGTTGTTTAAGGAACTCCGAAAGAATTAAAGAAGTCACAACCCTTTTGATGCAGAAATCGTAACAGGGTTAGTGACTGAAGCTAGAAACTCTTTGGATTCATTGGTTTCCAATACATGAATTGTAGGAGCAGACGTCTGCATGCCAGCATCAGATGCAAAATTCAGCAACATCGATCACACAAATCATCAGTAGAGAACTGCATTTCATTTCCCTCTCCACTATATGTTTCGATTTCAATTGGAATTGCTGACAAAAGATGGTCTCAGGAATGAGGCGGAGGAAGTCGGTCAGCATCAAGCATTAGATAGCATGCTTCACATAAATCAAAATCAGGGTAGACAGTACAATACCATCTACGCCTGAGTATAGGGACAGTGGAACAACCATCACAACAATACTGAACATATGAAGTGATGGAGTCTTCCTCAACCATAATCCGAGCATTTCCACCGGTGGACCTGTGCAAGCATTACAAAACGGGTGTCATAAACTGTTAATATTTACCCAATCTCTGACGCCACGCACTCGCTCAACGCCATACTCCATTCCAACATATACTCCAGCTATAGTTCCTGTCAAGGTGGGATAATATTAATTTTACGTTTGAATCAAAAGAACTACATCAGAGTGGTGTATTATGAACACTTACCCCAATATGCACCTTCTTTACACATCTTTTTTAACTGTGATAACAACAATTGTTAAGAATTCTGGTTTTAACCGAATATATATGTATCTATAACCGAATTAAATGTTTGGCAAGCCCGGCCAAACTGATTTGATGAAGTCTTGCAAAAGACTAATAACATGACAAATAAAACAGATAAGATCTACAGTGTCTTACCGAGTTCTACAAGTTACGTTTTGAAACACTCCCTGAAAGATTGAGATCAAAACACAATCAAACTTCAGTTTTTCTGCACTGTGTTCTGTATTCCTGAATAACTCAAAATTTGATCCGAATCGACTTCGAATTTCAGGTTCGAATTCGGTTTTCAAAATTTCGAAATTAGTAATCAAATCTTGAATCGTATACGAATTTGTGGTTTAAAAGTAACAAACATATCAAATCTTAACATTACCTGAATCAAGAGGAAATTGATGTTGATAGGAAACAATATGAAATACAAATACGTCATACCAATCGCGATTTCAGAAAAAAAAAAAATACATGACCATCTCCCGTCTGCGTCTCTCATCTACTCCATCTCTCTCTTGTTTCTCTTTTACAAAATTAAATATAATGAAAGCAATAAGATAGGAGAATCATGTAAACCAAAAGACAAAAGAAAACTGACCTTGTTGCTTGAATCGCAGACAAATGGTTTTAGGGTTTCTTTGAAGTGATTTTGGAAAGAAGAGAGAATGAGGGAAACAGCTATTGATTGAGAATTAGGCGCTCGTGAAATTGAATAAGAAATGAGAGAAAGGAAAATGCCGCCCAAAAAAACAATTATCTGGCCAAAGAACATTGCCACATCAAGGTCAAAACGTCAAACATTATTTTGCTTTATTATAATAGATAGATGACAACTGACGAATGGTAACATGATCATGTATAAAAGTTTGGGGAAAGATTGCAATACTACGAAAAGTATAATTCTCTTTTTGTTTTCAGAACTCGTCAACTCTGATAATATAGTAAATAAGACAAGTATCTATAAAGTAGTTAGTGTCCCCTGATAACTTATTTTAATTTGTGGACAACTAATAGTCGTATACGGACATGCCCAAAAGTTGGCCCTAAGGAAAACCTCGATAAATAAATAACTTATCCATCTCTTTTGTTTAATGAAGTTATTTATTTATTTATCAATAATATTGATAATAATATTAACAATAATTCAAGTCCGACTAGTTTATTCATTAAATATCAAATATTTATTTATAGTGCAATTTTGTTATCATGAAAAAACTCAAAGGGGGTATGGGTATAACCATAAACAACGTGTGGGTTTAGGCGCAACACATGTTCTTTCAAATTCAAATAGTCAATGCCTACTTTCTCTCTGTCTTAATCTAGAAACATATTAATATAATATATATGCGTTTGCTTTGTAACAACTAACTCACACACTAATTAACCTTATTCGAAACCTACATCTTTTGTCCATTTGAAGACTTAAACCCTCAACCACATGAAAAGAAACACTTTTCCAACACCTTTGTATCACTATGCTACAAGCAATTTGATATATGCTATTTATGCGTATATATTATCAATGGATATATCCAAATTGTTTAGATGATAAGATGAACCCGGACATTCAAGGGCGTAGCTTTGTGGGGGCGGCCGACCTCTCGAACTTTTCGCTCGTTAGTGGAGAGTATGTAGTTTTCGTATAGAATTTTTTTGGTATATACATTTTTGACCCCCCCCCCCCCCCCCGATTTTATAGAAATTTTTGGTATATACGTTTTCGACCCCCCGGTCGTAAATCTCAACCCGTGCCGTCGTCCAAGACCCAAATTTTCAAAGGCCTCGAATGGTTATATATATATACTAGGTTATAACCCCGTGTATTACACGGGTCGAATAAATGAATTTTATATACTAAATAATAAAACAATATATCTTTAGAAACCTCTCTTATTGCACGGGTTGAATAAATATAATTTTATATATTAAATAATAAAAATTTATATCTATAAGAACCATATTGTACGGGTTGAATAAATATAATTTTATAAACCAAATAAAAAAGTTATATCTTTAAAACCGCTTGTTTTACACGAGTAGAATAAATGTAATATTGTTTACCAAATAATAAAATAATACATCTTTAAGAAACCTCATTTATTACACGGGTTGAATAAATGTAATTTTATATACCAAATAATAAAAAATTTACATCTTTAAAAATATGTGTATTACACGGGTTGAATAAATGTAATTTCCTTTACTAAATAATAAAAAATACAAATCCTTAAAAAAACCCCGTGTATACTAATTGAATAAATCTAATTTTATATATCAAATAATAAAAATTTATATTTTAAAAAACCTCATCTATTACACGGGTCGAATAAATGTAATTTTATATACTAAATAATAAAACAATATATCTTTAGAAACCTCTCTTATTGCACGGGTTGAATAAATATAATTTTATATATTAAATAATAAAAATTTATATCTATAAGAACCATATTGTACGGGTTGAATAAATATAATTTTATAAACCAAATAAAAAAGTTATATCTTTAAAACCGCTTGTTTTACACGAGTAGAATAAATGTAATATTGTTTACCAAATAATAAAATAATACATCTTTAAGAAACCTCATTTATTACACGGGTTGAATAAATGTAATTTTATATACCAAATAATAAAAAATTTACATCTTTAAAAATATGTGTATTACACGGGTTGAATAAATGTAATTTCCTTTACTAAATAATAAAAAATACAAATCCTTAAAAAAACCCCGTGTATACTAATTGAATAAATCTAATTTTATATATCAAATAATAAAAATTTATATTTTAAAAAACCTCATCTATTACACGGGTCGAATAAATGTAATTTTGTATAGTAAATAATAAAAAAAGTATATCTATAAAAAACCACGTGTATTACACGGGTTTAATAAATCTGATTTTATATACCAATAATAAAAAAGTCATATCTTTTAATTTACTAATGGATAATACTCGATACGCGATGGATATAGTGATTTTGAAGATGGTTCTTGAAAGAATATATGTTATTCAAGAAGCAAATCAACATCTATTTGAGTGATAAAATGTTGGTACCAATTCCGACAAATTGATTTATAAATTATGTTATAAAATTGATAAAATAGTTTTTTTAGTAATGAAAATAAAAATATTTCATATTGTAATACAAAGTTTGGTTTTCGTGATAAATAATTTGTTTTATTTAAAAATATCTTAAATTAACAATTTAAATTTTAGAATAATATTTTATTAGAAAAATCGAAGAATGGTATTCAAAATTTAAAGTAGGATGAAATTTAATATTAGCTCATTATTCATTTATTTGTTTAATATAAGATAAGTTTGGAAGTGAGGCGAAAAAATCATAAAATAAACGCTTACAATGAATGATAGGCGTTAAGCATTAATGTTTTATTATATAGTATAATATAAATATATATTTATATTGATATAAATAGATTATTATATTGTAGTAAAATTTGTTAACAAAGTCTCAACAAATTTAACCCTTTATTTAAAAATTGTAAATGTAACGAAGTCTCAAAATGTTGGCCCCTACCAAAAGGGTTAGAAAAAAGACGTTGGGGTCCAAAAGGGTTAGAAAAAAAGACGTTGAGGGCTCAGATGTTAAAAAAATTCTTTTTGGGGCTAAAAGGGTAAAAGTGATATAACCACAGGGGCCAAAATTGTAATTTACTCTAATATCAAATTAGATAACTAAGTTTGAATTTGAAGTAAATAGATAAATATATAAGTAATAATTAAACTAAATAAATATTTAGTAGGAGGATTATCTATAATTAGTTAGAAGAGATTAAACTAAAATTATAATTATCCATAAGACATGGCCTAATACGATGACAAGTGTCCTCAAAGTGGTTTCTTTATGACAAGTGTCCTCAAAGTGGTTTCTTTTATTATATGTATAGATTAAATTATATATTTAGTGTATGTATCCGTTCATTGTGCAAAAAGATGTTTGTTGTGGAGAGGAAAAACCATCTCTAGATAATGTTTTATGATTATAATTTTATAAATGGACACCAAACTTATGTAGTAGTAGTATTTGATAAAACTAACATACATTTTGATTGACTATATATTTTTGCAAGTTGATATAGAAAACATGAAGATAAGGTGAAATTTCCATATATGTATAAGGGTGTTTTTCAAGTAAAATGAATTTATATTAGGTGTGACAATCGCATCATATCAATACATGACTAATCGTGTCGATTCTACCATGGTCACCACCATGACGCCATCACCACCATCGATTCTACCACTTGTTACCATAGCTAGCCACCATAAAAGGATAGAGCTTATGAACTCATATATTTTGTTTTTTCTTAAACGATTCATTTAAAATTTTTTGATCAGAAACCGAACCTAAAATGATATGTTTTAACCCATTGGCGCTGTAATGCATCTTGTTACCTGTTACCCAACATTTCATTTTGTCAAAATTATTTTTGTAGCTTTATGCATATATATGCAAAACTTTATTAGTTTATTGCATGATTAAATGAATATATAAATTTATCTAATTTGTAGCTATGTATAAAGTGAAAGTTGTTAATTGATGATAAATATTTCTAAAAGAAAGGGAGAGAAACTTACTACGTGAGAAAATATGGTTAGATTGAAATAGGGACGTGAAAGTGATAAGAGCATCTTTAGTGGTGTTTGAAAAGGACGTTTAAAATATTTATGGCATGTGGATGGATGAGTGGGGTAGGGGTGGTCATCACTCATCACTCACTTACAACTTTCAATTAAGTTCCGTCACATCATCGAGCTTTATTCCATCACTAGTGATGGATTTTAGTGGAAATGCCCATCACTCACCAAACCCAACAGTTTCCCTCACAACCCAACAATTTCCCTCAAACAACTCAAACAATCACGCGTGATGGTGGCAACGCGTTATCAAATCGACGTGTGATAAGGAGTGGCGGTGATGTTTTGTGGACAATCACGCGTGATGGATCATCCATCACTGACCACCCCAGGTGGCTTGAGAGAGGAGTAAGTTTCATCCGTTTTTTCAGATGAGAATTTATGAAACATGTGTGGAGAGAGAGTGTGTGATGTGGCATCCAAACTTTACTCTTGGCAACAGCTATGGGAGTATGGGGTATGAGGGTGGTGGATTGTATCATGGATTACCATATAAGACCATGGAACTATCGCTACACAGTATCTTGTTCAAACCACTGTGGTTCGTGTGGTTTAAACAACGTCAACCACGCTTCAACTTTTCCAAATTTCAAGGATTTGACCTAGACAAAAATAAATTAAAAGGAGGGGATGGTAGTTTGGGTCATAACTGTCACACCCCTTTCTGCGGCGGAAGCACGAGGTGTGATCATGAATGGTTCTCATTGCATACGAAAGGTAAACATGCTACATGCTCGTAAAAATAACATCAAATACCATAATTTGAAAACATAAGTTTAGCGTTTACATCGCTAAGTAGCATAAAATATTGTCTTAAAAAGTTTACAACTTTATTTAAAGATAAACATAAGCGACATCCAAGAGCATAAGCAAGACCGCGTGCACATCCATCCTAGTTACCTGAAATACATGTGAGTTTTGGAAAAACGTCAACATAATGTTGGTGTGAATTCATGCAGTTTTTGTATTTCACGTTTGTATACTTTGTATGAAAACATAGTTTGTGTCATGTATAAATCAAGTTTTCATATATAAATCAAGTATTCATGTGTACACCACGTACTCATGTATAATTCAAGTTTTCTTGAGTACCCCACGTACTCAAGTATAAATCAAGTTTTCTTGAGTACCCCACGTACTTCAAGTATAAATCAAGTTTTAGTATGGTATGAATTTTATGTAAATAAAGTATTCCTGTAAGTATCAGGATTGTTAATGGGTTGCAAAGCCATTAACATGTGACACGACATAGGAAGTCACCAAACCTTAGGCATTTTTCTAGTTGGCATATTCTGAGACACAAAAGCACTACTCGATACTCGCCCTCACCGAGAGTGTTGCTGCCCGGCACCCGTTAGATCTAACCTTTTGTTCTGCGGTCTAGGTATATTGTTGATTAATGGTGCTTATGTACCCTATTCGTGACACGATTTCTCGTATCATTTCTCACAACGCATCATACTCGGTGTTTTGGTCAAAAATTACCGAAGCAATTAAGTGATCAAATTAGTTAAGTGAGGTAGTGTGCTAGAAAAGTGTGTCAAAAATATGTTATGCAAGTTATTTGCAAGAACAGTTTCAGGATACGGCTCAGGATATAGAGCTGTATCTTTGATCAAACGATGAGCAAAAATGTAAAGGGTGACACAGGATGTACGAGGAAAGCCCTTGATCAATTTAGATCGCCGGCACAAAAGCTCGGGAGCTGACAATCGCAGCTGCCTTGTTCTTCTATTACTTCAAATATCAGGATACAGTGCAGGATGTGGTGCGGATCAACTAGGTGTTACAAAGTAATTTGAATACAAGTGTTTGTGTGTAGTGTTTGCAGTGAGCTAGAGAGCAAAAGTGTTCGAATGTGTGTGTATGAGTTGCGTGTCTTAATCTGATCCGCCCCCATCTATTTATAGTAAAAGAAGTGTAACAAACTATCCTAATAAACCGGGATCCGGCGAATATTCTCTACTCGAACGTTGTAGACCTGGTCTTTCGGGTTCAACGTCTCTCACATAACAGATACGCCCGAGTCTTGAGGAGAAGAAGTCCATCTGACCGTTAGTAACCCACAGCCTCTAACCTGCACGTGGTTAATTCAATTAACCTCAGGATATCGCCCAGGATGTTAGCAATATCCCAGTCCAGTATCCTGGTCACAAATAAACAATTAAAAGCAGGATATTAGTCAAGATATGTACGCTCAGAAAATGACCTATAACAATTGTCCCCAAATATATCTGTTGGTATACCAATCCAACGGATATATTTTAAAATTTCTATCTCGTAATTCAAGGCAATTAAATCGACACGACGGTCAAGATCACATCATAACCTCCAACGCGCTTTTAACTCGATGGAGATGTACAATGCCCCTATATCTTTTCTCTTCTTGTTTGAAAAGCAGATATCTCCAACAGAGTCTTCAGGTAATTCCCTATTTCTCATTCACTTTCTGTCAATCTTTCTTCCCTTATTCGTAATGGCTGCCAGAACTCATTCCCAAACCGGTGAATCGTCCGAGACCTTCACTCAGCAGAATCTTCTCAAAAATCCCGAAAAGGAGGTATGTGCTTTTGACAACGCAGACATTGCGGCTTTGAGAGCTTCCGGTGCTTTTCCTAATAACACGGTCTTTAGACCGTTCGATCGGTCAATTCGATCGGATGTTTCTTCTGCTGATTGGGTTTGCTTTCCAGCATACCCTTTTTCGCTAGGTCTTCGATACCCTTTTCCCGAATTTATGATGCAATTCTTCCGGACCACTGGTATCTCTTTTGCTCAAACCATGCCCATGGTCTGGAGGGTATTAATCGTGCTCAACCAAATTAAAAACCTTCACTGTCCCGGCCTTTGTATCGAAGATCTGCCAATCGCTTATCGCCTCCGATCCCACGACTCTAGCCGGTTTTTGCTTTTTTCGACTTCCAACAAACCACTTATTCTTAAAGCCACCAAAAACGAAGACGGATGGCAACACAAGTTTTTCTTTGTCAAACGAGACTCCATTGATAAGGGTGCTAACCTTTCGGTAGAGTGGTTAACCACCGGTAGGATTATGAATGTTCACATGTAGCTTTAGACTTTTATCTTTTGCTAATATCCTTCTTTTTGATTCTTTTGCAGTAAATTTCAAGGAAGTAGCTCCCCCTACTGCGGAATCAGAGAAAAGAATCAAGACGGTTTACCAATTACCTGCGAGCGACAGGAGTTTTACCACACATATCCCGAGTTCCAGTCAATACTCCTCATCTGAAATGTCTGGTAAGGAATACTTTTAAAATAATTAGTCAACACAATATAATAACATAAAGAGTAATAATGATGTAAAACTTTTCCCTTTATGCAGCACCGGCCAAGATCCCTGAAGTCTTTGACCTCGACGAGTTGGACAGTTATTCTGATCAGGTTCAGATCAAGAAGGAACCCAGTCCCAAGGCCACAGCCTCATCCAAACCCAGCAGTTCCAAAGCCATCATCATTCCCAAACCTTCGCCAGCTACCAAGCCCCGGAGTTCAAGTTCCCGAAAAAGTAAAGAGCCCGATTCCCCTGTCATTTCTGACACATTTCCTTATGAGAATTACGGGTTCATTGAAGCAAGCGGGTTTATGACTTCCTTTCTCAACCAGGCTAGTATTCTTGAACCATATCCTGCAGCTTATACCATTCACATGTATTTATCAAAATCAATACCTGTCCTCCTATTTTTTGCAAGGTCTTGAGCGTTTGGTTCATCTATATCAAGAATCCTGCGGGCTCAACAAGACGCTTGAATCCAAGTTAAAGAAGGCGGAAGTCATGATCTCCGATCAAGGCATGATTGCAGCCGCTAAATCTCGTCATTACGAGGAGAAGTTCAAAGCTTTGACTCAAGAACATCAGACTGCTCTCAACAAAGCTACTCTCCAAGCCCAAGCTGATCTCGACGCTGCCCATGCACAACATGAACGGGATATGGTCAGCTACCGAGAAAGCCTTAAGAGTTCCGTCGTCACCTCTCTTCTCCAAGCCAGGCTGAAGATGGCCCATGAAGCCAAAACACTAGGTTTTGAATGCCCTTCTTGGGACGTCGGTGCCTGGGAAACGAAGCTAAAGAACCTCGGCGGCACTTCTACCAAACCAGCTGCCGAAGGATCTTCCAAAGCAGTTGAAAAAGCAACCGATGCGGAGAGGGATGCTGAGGCGGATCCCAAGACGGATGCTGCTGAAATCACCGTGAACGAAGAATGTGTCGCCCCCTAAAGCTTATTCCCTTTAAATTGTTTGAACAATTTTATGTCTCATGAACAATTTTTATTTCTGCATCAAAACAATTTAATAGCCGAAGGTGGATGGGTCCTGGGTTTCAGGATGAAACCTTCGGTTATCAATTAGTACTGCTTATTTCAAATAATTTCATCTTTTATTTTTATTGCTATTGTTCTCTGTCTTTCTTAGTACAGATCTCAGCTTTGCAAAATTTTGTACAACTATCTTTCAAAAATATCCTGATCAATATACTCAGTGATATACTAAATTTTTTTTTGTTAAATATAACTCCCAAAAATTCAATCATCTTTAGAGAACACTTTTAAAGAATAAAAGATAGTCCACTTTCTCAAACTCATTTTGACAATACTTGTTTGATCAAGGTTTCAATTTCAAAATAGTATTACTTCCAAATACTTTAATCAGATATCCTGAAACGCATCCCAAAAACACATTTTACAAATATATCCTGAAGATATATCCTTTTCAGGATACTTGAACACTAACCTGGGTTATAGAATTTATGTAAAGTTTATAAAGGAAAGATCATATCAGGAACTGAGTCTAACCCTAGTATCAATCTCCAATCCCTTTTGCGACTTCTCCTGCTAAGATGTCCCCAGTTCGAGACTCTTAGCTTAACTTTGATCCTTTATGTATCATACAATTGCTTTCAGATGGAATGTCCCATGTGCATAATGTCCTCAAATACTTAGAAATTTCCTGGAAATCAGTTTCAATTGTATAGACAGTTTTTTGTGTTATAGGGGTAAAACCCAAAAATGTACTGGAGATAAATCCCTCGGATCCCGGGGGAAATCCCAAATTTTCGTGCGCTACAGGAGGGAGTGTATAAACTCCAAGACTTAGAAAGGTGAAAACCTTCAAACCTTAGAGAGTATGAAAATACCATTTCGTGAGAGAGGGTGATCAATCCTCATATACCTTTAGGGTTCAGGATATAGCCAATAGCAACGAAATTGTCAGCCACTTTTGCATGGACTGGTCCCGCCACCTTGAACTATTCCCGAATAACTTGCGCTCCAGGCAGGGTATTTAAACCCAATTCGGAAGAAAGGTGAATACCTTTAAACCTGTGAAGGAATCAGGATCCCTTGTACGTGAGAGAGGGGGCCAATCCTCTAATCTTCCGAAGTATCCTGAGTGAGTATCCTGGTGCTATATCCCGAAGCATACACTGCAAAACATCCTTAAACTAAACCCCTCCGATGCTTAAGTCGGTGTTGGGTTTCAAAGAACAAATCAAATCAAACATATTTAAAAGAGATAGAATTCATACCATATTGAGTTAGAAATTAAATTCTAAACTCAGTTGAAATAAAGTTTAAGGTGTATAGCATTCCAAGATCTCGGTAGCATATCCCCCTCCATATTCTTGAGTCGGTATGCACCTTTTCCTGATTCTGATTCAACCTCATATGGTCCTTCCCATTTCGGAGCCAGCTTTCCATCAGCAGGAATAGTAGTATTTTGAAAAGCTTTTCTTAACACCCAATCTCCAACTTTGAACCTTCTAGTTCTTATATTCTTGTTGTATGCTCTGGATATCCTTTGTTGATATGCCGCCATTCTTAGCCGTGCTGCATCTCTTGTCTCATCAATAGTATCCAGCTCCTAGCATAGGACTTCAGGATTCTGCTCAGGATTCCCGAGGTTGGATCTTGCTGTGGGTATCACCATTTCTGTCGGGATCACTGCTTCTGCTCCGAATACTAAGGAAAATGGGGTTTGACCAGTTGCATTTTTCACCGTCGTTCTATCAGCCCACAAAACAAAGGGTAGTTCTTCTGCCCATCTTCCTTTCTTGGCCCCTAATCTCTTCTTCAAGTTGTTAACAATTATCTTGTTTGAGGATTCAGCTTGTCCATTTGCTTGAGGATGTACCGGGGTAGATGTAATCATTTTGATTCCCCAACTCTTGCAGAAGTCAGTAGTCCTTTTACTTATAAATTGAGATCCGTTGTCACAAATTATTTCAGCTGGTATTCCAAACCTAGTCAGGATATTCCTTTTTATGAAGGATACCACTTCCTGATCTCTAACTTGAACAAATGCTTCTGATTCAACCCACTTGGAGAAATAATCCGTCATTGCCAACATGAAAACCTTTCCTCCTGGAGCCTTTAGAAGCTTTCCCACTATATCCATACCCCACTTCATAAACGGCCAAAGGGAAACAATAGGATATAGCCGTTAAGCAGGCTGATGTAATATGTTACTATGTCTTTGACATGCATCACATCTTCGGGCATATTCTGCGGCATCTTTCCTCATCGTCGGCCAATAATATCCTGTTCTTAATACCTTTGAGAATAACGACCTGCCCCCAGTATGGTTACCACAATCCCCTTCGTGTATATCCTGAAGCACTTCCTTGGTTTCGGGATCCTCTAAGCACCTCAGATATATTCCTGCAAGAGATTTATTATACAAGACATTATTTATAATAGTAAATCGTGATACCTTCATTCTAAAGGCCTTAGGATTCTCATCCTTTGGGATGTGTCCTTCCTTGAGATATGTTATGATTGGAGCCATCCAAGACTTAAGATCCTCGTCAGGATATTTATCATCAGGATCCTGAACACTTACTACTTCCTTATCCTGAGGATCCATCGCAGGATATAGGATATGTAATATTGATATTCGGGTTCCTTCCGGTATCCTGACTGATGATCATAGATTTGCCAAGGCATCAGCTTCAGCATTATCCTCTCTTGCTACCTGTTCAAGTGTAAAAATATCGAAATATCCTGCTAATTTTTTGAGAATTTCGAGATACTCGTTTAACTTCTCTCCTTTAACTGCATAGGTTCCATTAAAATGATTAGTGATTAATAAGGAGTCAACATATACTTGCAAATTCTTGATATTCATATTTTTGGCCAACTCTAATCCTGCAATTAAAGCCTCATATTCCGCCTCATTATTAGTGGCAGGAAATTCACACCTAATAGCCTGGGGTAATATGTCCCCCTGTGGCGATTTTAGTAGTATACCTAAACCTACACCTCTTACGTTAGATGCACCATCAGTATACAATGTCCAGCATTCTAAATTTTCTCCTAGCTGTTGTACTTCTAAATCTATTTCGTTTTGAATATCACTACTGTTTTGGTCAAAAATTACCTAAGCAATTAAGTGATCAAATTAGTTAAGTGAGGTAGTGTGCTAAAATTATGTGTGAAAAATGTATTGGCCAAATTAGATATGAAAACAGTTTCAGGATACAGTCCGGGATATAGAGCTGTATCAATGATCAAACAATGAGCAAAAAAATAAAGGTTGACGCGTGATGTACGAGGAAAGCCCTTGATCAATCTAGATCGCCGGCATAAAACCTCGGGAGCTGACAATCGCAGCTGCCTTGTTCTTCTTATTGCTTCAAATATCAGGATACAGTGCAGGATGTGGTGCGGATCGACTATGTGTTACAATGTAATTTGAATACAAGTGTTTGAGTGTGGTGTTTGTGGTGAGCTAGAGAGTAAAAGTGTTCGAGAGTGTAAGTGTAAAATTGCGTGCCTTAAACTGATCCGCCCCCATCTATTTATAGTAAAGATAATGTAACAAACTATCCTAAACTTCCGGGATCCAGCGAATATTCTCACTCGAACGTTGAGGACTAAGTCTTTCGGGTTCAACGGCTTCCTCATAACAAATACGCCTGAGTCTTGAGGAGAAGAAGTCCTGATGACCGTTAGTAACTTACATCCATTAACCTGCACGTGTTTAATTCACTCAACCTTAGGATATCGCCCAGGATGTTAGCAATATCCCCGTCCAGTATCCTGGTCACAAATAAACAATTAGAAACGGGATATTAGTCAGGATATGTATACTCAGAAAATGACCCATAACAATTGTCCCCAAATATATCGGTTGGTATACCAATCCAACGGATATATTTCAAAAGTCTTATCCCATAACCCAAGGCATTTAAAACGAAGCGACGGTCAAGATCACATCGTAACTTCCAACGCGCTTTCTGCTCAATGGAGATCCATAATGCCCCTATATCTTCTCTCTTCTTGTTTGAAAAGCAGATATCTTCAACAGAGCTTTCAGGTAATTCCTCATTTCTTATTTACTTTTTATCAATTTTCCTTGCCTTCTTCATAATGGATGCCGAGACCTTCACCCAGCAGAATCTCCTCAAAAATCCCGAAAAGGAGGTCTGTGCCTTTGACAACGCAGACATTGCGGCTTTGAGAGCTTCCGACGCTTTCCCTGACAACACGGTCTTTAGACCGTTTGATCGGTCAATTCGATCGGATGTTTCTTCCGCTGAATGGGTTTCCTTTCCAGCATATCCTTTTTCGCTAGGTCTTCGATACCCTTTTCCTGAATTCATGATGCAATTCTTTCGAACCACCGGCATCTCTTTTGCTCAAACCATGCCCATGGTTTGGAGAGTATTAATTGTACTTAACCAAATCAAAAACCTTCATTGCTCCGACCTCTGCATCGAGGATTTGCCTATTGCTTATCGCCTTCGATCTCACGGCTCTAGCCGGTTCTTGCTTTTCTCTACCTCTAGCAAACCCCTTATTCTTAAAGCCACCAAAAACGAAGATGGATGGCAACGCAAGTTTTTCCTTGTCAAACGAGACTCCATTGCTGAGGGTGCCAATCTTCCGGTGGAGTGGTTAACCACCGGTAGGGTTATAAATATTCTCATGGACCGTTTGGTTTTTATCTTCTACTAATATCCTTCTTTTTTATCCCTATGCAGTGAATTTCAAGGAAGTAGCTCCCCCTACCGCTGAATCAGAAGAAAAAATCAACACTGTTTACCGATTACCTGCAATAGACAGGACCTTCACCACACACGTCCTGAGTTCCAGTCAATACTCGTCATCTGAAATGTCTGGTAAGGATTACTTTTAAAATAATTAGCTAACACAGTATAATAATAAAATGAAGAGTAATAATGATGTAAAATTTTTCCCTTTATGCAGCACCGGCCAAGATCCCTGAAGTCTTTGACCTCGACGAGTTGGACAGTTATTCTGATCAGGTTCAGGTCAAGAAGGAACCTAGTCCCAAGGCCACAGCCTCATCCAAACCCATCAGTTCCAAAGCCATCATCATTCCTAAACCTTCACCGGCTACCAAGCCCCGGAGTTCAAGTTCCCGTAAAAGGATAGAGCCTGACTCCCCTGTCATTTCCGACACATTTCCTTATGAGAAGCACGGGTTCATTGAAGCTAGCGGGTTTATGACTTCCTTTCTTAACCAGGTTAGTATTCTTGAACCATATCCTGCAGCTTATATCATTCACATGTATTTATCAAAATCAATACATGTCCTCTTATTTTTTGCAGGGTCTCGAGCGTTTGGTTCATCTATATCAAGAATCCTGCGGGCTCAACAAGACGCTTGAGTCCAAGTTAAAGAAGGCGGAAGTCACGATCTCCGATCAAGGCATGATTGCTGCTGCCAAATCTCGTCATTACGAAGAGAAATTCAAGGCTATGACTCGAGAACATCAGACCGCTCTCAACAAAGCTATTCTCCAAGCCCAAGCTGATCTTGACGCTGCCCACGCGCAACATGAACGGGATATGGTCATCTACCGGGAAAGCCTCAAGAGTTTCGTCGTCATTTCTCTCCTTCAAGCCAGGTTGAAGATGGCTCATGAAGCCAAAACATTAGGTTTTGAATGCCCCTCTTGGGACGTTGGTGCCTGGGAAACCAAGCTAAAGAACCTCGGCGGCACTTCTTCCAAACCAGCTGCCGAAGAGTCTTCCAAAGCAGTTGAAAAAGCAACCAACGCTGAGAAGGATACTGAAGCGGATGCCAAGACGGATGCTGCTGAAATCATTACGGACGAAGAAGGCGCTGCTCTCTAAAGCTTATTTCCTTTAAATTGTTTGAACAATTTTTATGTCTTATGAACAATCTTTATTTCTGCATCAAAACAATTCGATAGCCGAAGGTGGATGGGTCCCGAGTTTCAGGATGAAACCTTCGGTTATCAACTAGTACCGATTGTTTCAAATAATTTTATCTTTCATATTTCTCGCTATTATCTTCCGTCTCTCTTAGTATAGATCTTAGCTTTGCAAAAATTTTGTATTGTTATCTTATGAAAATATCCTGATCAATATACTCAGCAATATATTATAAAAACTGTTATTAGATAGAACTTCTAAACATTCTTTCAACTTTGTAGAAAGCTTTTTAAGGAGTGAAAAACAGTCCACTTTTCCAAAACTTGTTTTGATAACACTTAAATGATCAAAGTTTCAAACCAGTATTAGTTTCGAATATCTTAATCAAATATTCTGAAGAGTATACTGAAAATACACTTTGAGAATATATCAGGATACTTAACCTTTTACCAAGCACAGTATTGCCAAAGAGTTAAACTATGTTTTACAAAGGAAAGATCATACCAGGGATAGGGTACAACCCCATTATCAAACCTCAATCCCTTTGCAACTTTTTCAATGAAGATGTCCCCTGTCTGAGACACTTAGTGCATTAGTTCCGAGGCTCATCCTTTGAGCTTTACACCATTGCTTTGGTAGGAATGTCCCCTGTGTACAATGTCTTCAAATACTTAGAAATCATCTGGATATCAGTTCCCATCGTATAGACAATTTTTCATGTTACAGGGGTAAAACCCAAAAATGTTCTGGAGATAAATTCCTTGTATCCTGGGGAAAATCCCAAATTTTCATGCGCTACAGGCGAGAGTGTATAAACTCCAAGACTTAGAAAGGTGAAAACCTTTAAACCTTAGAGAGTATGAAAATACCCTTTCGTGAGAGAGGGTGATCAATCCTCATATACCTTTAGGATTCAGGATATAGCCAACAATAACGAAATTGTCAGCCACTTTTACATGGACTGGTCCCGCCACCTTGAACTATCCCTGAATAACTTGCGCTCCAGGCGGGGTGTTTAAACCCAATTCGGAAGAAAGGTGAATACCTTTAAACCTGTGAAGGGATCAGGATCCCTTGTACGTGAGAGAGGGGGCCAATCCTCTAATCTTCTGAAGTATCCTGAGTGAGCATCCCGGAGCTATATCCCGAAGGATATACTGCAAAACATCCTTACACTAGGGTGGGTGTTAGCTTGGCTGACACCCCTCCAATGCTTAAGTTAGTATTGGGTTTCAAAGAATAAATTAAACCAAACATATTTAAAATAGATAGAAATCATACCATCCTGAGTTAGAAATTAAATTCTAAACTCACTTGAAATAAAGCTTAAGGTGTATAGCATTCCAAGATCTCGGTAGCATATCCCCTTTCATATTCTTGAGTCTATATGCTCCTTTCCCTGCTTCTGATTCAACTTCATATGGTCCTTCCCATTTTGGAGCTAACTTGCCATTGGCAGGATTAGTAGTATTCTGAAAAGCCTTTCTCAACACCCAATCTCCGACCTTAAATCTTCTGGTCCTAATATTCTTGTTATATGCTCTGGATATTCTTTGTTGATATGCTGCCATCCTTAGCCTTGCTGCATCCCTCTTTTCATCTATAGTATCCAAATCCTGACACAAGGCTTCAAGATTCTGTTCAGGATCTCGTAGGATAGATCTTGCAGTAGGTATTGCCATTTCCGTTGGAATCATTGCTTCTGCTCCAAATACCAAGGAAAATGGGGTTTGGCCTGTTACATTCTTTACCGTTGTCCTATCAGCCCACAAAACAAAGGGTAATTCTTCTGCCCATCTTCCTTTTTTGGCTCCAAGTCTCTTCTTTAAGTTATTGACAATTATCTTGTTTGAGGATTCTGCTTGTCCATTCGCTTGAGGATGTACTGGAGTAGATGCTATCATTTTGATTCCCCAACTCTTGCAAAAGTCAGTAGTTCTCTTGCTTATAAACTGAGAACCATTGTCACAGATTATCTCGGCTGGTACTCCGAATCTGGTCAGGATATTTCTCTTTATGAAGGATACTACTTCTTGATCTCTAACTTGAACAAATGCTTCTGCTTCAACCCACTTGGAGAAATAATCCGTCATTGCCAACATGAAAACCTTTCCTCCTGGAGCTTTTGGAAGCTTTCCCACTATATCCATACCCCACTTCATAAACGGCCAAGGGGAAACAATAGGATACAGCGGTTCAGCAAGCTGATGTAATATGTTACTATGTCTTTGACATGCGTCACATCTTCGAGCATATTCTGCGGCATCTTTTCTCATTGTTGGCCAATAATATCCTGTCCTTAATACTTTTGAGAATAATGACCTGCCCCCAGTATGGTTACCACAATCCCCTTCATGTATATCCTGAAGTACTTCTTTGGCTTCAGGATCCTCCAAGCACCTCAAATACAGTCCTGCAAGAGATTTTTTGTATAAAACATTATTTATAATAGTGAATCGTGATACCTTCATCCTAAATTCCTTAGGATTTTCACTTTCGGGGATGTGTCCTTCCTTGAGATATCTCATGATTGGAGCCGTCCAAGATTCAGGATCCTCTTCAGGATACTCTGCTCCAGGATCCTGAATACCCGCTACTTCTTTATCCCGAGGATTCGTTGCAGGATACAAGACATGTATTATTGGTATTTGGGTTCCTTCTGGTATCCTGATCGATGATCCCAGATTTGCTAAGGCATCTGCTTCAGCGTTATCCTCTCTTGGTACCTGTTCAAGTGTAAAAACATCGAAATATTCTGCTAATTTTTTGAGAATATCGAGGTATTCGATTAATTTCTCACCCTTAACTGCATAGGATCCATTAAAATGGTTAGTAATTAACAAAGAGTCAACATATACTCGCAAATTCTTGATACTCATACTCTTAGCCAATTCTAATCCTGCAATTAAAGCTTCATATTCTGCCTCATTATTAGTAGCAGGAAATTCACACCTAATAGCCTGGGGTAATATGTCCCCCTGTGGCGATTTTAGTAGTATACCTAAACCTACGCCTCTTATATTGGATGCGCCATCAGTATATAACGTCCAGGATCCTGAAGATTCTCCTAACTGTTGAACTTCTAAGTCTACCTCGTCCTGAATGTCACTACTGAAATCAGCCACAAAGTCAGCTAAAGCCTGAGACTTTATGGCATTTCTAGGTTCATATACTAAATCATAAGCACTCAACTTTACTGACCACTTGGCCATCCTGCCTGACATCTCTGGTTTCCTAAGCACGTTTTTGACAGGATAATTCGTTTTAACATGGATCCTATGTGTCTCAAAATAATGTCTAAGCTTTGTCAATGCCATGACTAGAGCTAATATCAATTTTTCTAAATGAGAATACCTAGTTTCAGCATCTAACAAACTTTTACTAACATAATAAACAGGATATTGCTGACCTTCATGGTCTTTTATAAGAACGGCACTTACAGCATTCCCTGATACAACGAGGTATAGGGATAGTGGTTCACCATTTTCAGGCTTCATCAATAGAGGTGCGGTTGAGAGATATCGCTTCAAATCCTGCAAGGCTGCTTCATGCTTTGCTCCCCATTCAAATTTCTTAATCTTCTTGAGGATATCATAGAATTCCCTGCATTTTTCCGAGGATCTTGAAATAAATCTATTCAAAGCTGCTACTCGGCCTGTTAACCGTTGTACGTCCTTCATATTCGAGGGTGATTTTATATCCAGGATAGCTTTAATCTGCTCCGGGCTTGCCTCTATCCCCCTTTTCGTCACCATATACCCAAGAAACTTTCCTGCCCCCACTCCGAAATGGCACTTAGCAGGATTCAGCTTCATGTTGTATTGATCCAGGATATCAAACGCTCCCTTGATATCCTGGAGATGATCCTCAGCTCTTTTAGATTTTACCACCATATCGTCAATATATACCTCCATGGTGTCCCCCAGCTTATCTTTGAACATCATGTTTACCAATCTCTGGTATGTTGCACCTGCATTTTTCAAACCGAAAGGCATAGCAGTATAGCAATATATACCTGTTGGTGTCATGAAAGCAGTATCCTCCTGATCCGAAGGCTCCATTTGAATCTGCTGAAATCCTGAGGATGCGTCCATGAATGTTAACATTTCATGTCCAGCAGTAGCATCTACCATTGCATCGATATGAGGGAGAGGAAATGGATCTTTAGGACAAGCCTTGTTCAAGTCCGTGTAGTCTACACAGACTCTCCATTTCCCGTTTTTCTTTTGTACCACAACTACGTTTGCTAGCCATCTTGGAAACTTGACTTCTCTGATCATCCTGGACTTCAACAATCTTTCGACTTCCTCTTGGATAATCGCATTCCGCTCAGGAGCGAATTTTCTTCTTTTTTGCTGAACAGGCTTGAATGATTTGTCAATTCCAAGCTTGTGAGTGATAATGTCTTTGGATATGCCTGTCATATCCTCATGCTTCCATGCAAACGTTGACATCCTGCATTTCAAAAAGTTAGTTAACTGTTCTTCAATATCCTGAGGGATATTGGTTCCTACGAGCACCGAGACATCAGGATTATCCTGATCCAGGATAATTTTCTTCACATCCTGCTCCGAATCCTCCACGATATCCTGGGCCCGCATCTTTAATTGCTATGCTGTACTAGGCTTAGTTGAGGATTTCATTGAGGATGAGTAGCATTCCTTCGCTTCCTGCTGATCACTTTCAACCTTGACAACTCCCCAAGGGGTAGGGATCTTGATGCATTGGTGATATGTTGATGGCACAGCCTTCATGTTGTGAATCCATGGTCTTCCCAGTATGATGTTATAGCAGGATAGGGAGTCCATCACACAGAAGCGTTGTATTGAGTTGACCCCTTCAACATATACTGGTAACTTTATCTCCCCTACGGTATTCCTAGCTTCTCCACTGAAACCAACGAGCATAGTGGACTTCGAAGTGATATCCATCGGAGATACATTCATCCTCTTCAATGTTTCCAGCTGAATTATATTTACAGAACTACCGTTGTCTACCAGTATCCTGCGTACAAAATGGTTAGCCACATATAATGATATTACTAAAGCATCATGGTGAGGATCCTGAACAGTATCCCTGTCATCACTATCGAAAGTGATCACTTTATCAGTTGTGAGGGTAGTCATCTTGACTGGTCTGTCTCCCCTCTCGCTCTTAGCTTCCTTTGCATGTCTCTTGGCCGCCGAATACGAAGTCCCACAAATGTCGGATCCTCCTGAAATAAAGTTAATTATCTTGGCATCTGCTGGGGGTGATGCTGCTCGTTCAGGATCCTTCTCGGGATCCTGCCCTTTATTCTTCTTTTTTCCCAGCAAGTCCTTCAGATACCCCTTGCTTAACAGGTAACTTATTTCTTTCCTTAAAGCAATGCAATCCTCGGTCATATGTCCGAAGTCTTCGTGGAAGGCACACCATTTGGATTTATCCTTCCAATCAGCTTTCTGCTGGTTCTTTCGAGGCCACCTAGCTTTGTCCCCTAAGCCCTGCATAGCATACATTAATTCAGGTATATTAACAGAAAAGCAGTATTCAGATAAGTCAGGATATTCTTCAGGATCCTCGTCTTCAACAGCGTTCACTTTCTTGTTATCATTTCTGCCATATGGCCTGGAGCGATATGGCTTCTATGAGGTCTCTGATTTCCTGTTAGTTGATTCATAGGTTGAGGTAGAATTCATCCTCTCCTGCATCTTCTTTTCATCTTCCAAACGGATATATCTCAAAGCCCTGTTACGAGCTTCGTCGAGATTCCTGCAGGGATTCATTACAAGATCCTGATAAAACTGAGAATCCTTTTGCAACCCCATCTTAAAAGCTTGCACAGCTGTTGCAACATCAAGATGTGGGATATCCAAGGATTCTCGACTGAATTTGTTCACATAATCCCTCAAGGATTCCTGAGGCCCTTGAGTTATCCTGTAAAGATCACTAGTTAGTTTTCTCAAAACTCCGACTACAAGAAAATTGACTGTTAAATAAATTAACCAAATGAGCAAACGAAGTAATTGAGTGAGGAGGGACGTTTAACAGCCATTTTAAGGCTGATCCTGTCAGAGTAGAACCAAATCCCTTGCACAAGCATGCTTCCTTGAGCTCCGGAGGGATATGGTTAATCTCTATTCTTTCCCTATACTGGGCAATATGCTCTTCAGGATCCGTAGTCCCATCATACAGCTTCATGTTGGGAGTCTGAAATCTTTTTGGGATTTCAGCATCACAGATGGGATATGCAAAGCGGGATATCCTGTGGCTGTCTTGGGATACTTCCGGAATTGGCTGAACCACTCCAGGTACACTGGATATCATGTCCTTCAATTTCTGGAGCTCCATGGTAAATGTTGACGTCATACCTGCATCCTGCAAAGAGCCATTGTTGTTAGTAGCAAGAATATTATTATTTGACACATTACCGTTCTGAGGATTTTGGCCATATCCTGAACCATATCCTGAACTCCTCACAGTAGACATCCTGACCGAAGAGGGTATCTTAGGGGTATGATTCTGAGAATGGCTTGGGACGATATTCCCCCTATTATCCTCAGTATGAACTGCGGAACTGAAGTTCAAAGCCCTGGGCTGTATAGGAGTGACAGTTTCTTCAGCGGGTCTACTCGAGCCAGCTTTTAAGAGTTGTATCTCTCTTAACAGCATTTGGTTAGTCTCCTGTTGCTGCCTCATTTGTTCCTGCACACTTCCAAATAAAGTCAAAATTTCATCGTTAGAGGCTAAAACGGGAGCAGATCCCTGGACACTCCGAGTAGGGATAACATCTTGAGATTGTGAAGAAAACGGCATCCTTGGAGGAGGTGGTGGAAGCACCGAACCAGTAGTAGCAGAGGTTGTAGCAGACATAGTGGAAGAGCTCATGTTTGATCTTGAGGCCATTGTAAACAATGTGGCAAAAAGTTTTGAAAATAGAAAACCGATTAATGATTTTGCAAGGATTTTTAGTAAAAGTAGCACCACTTGCCCCACGGTGGGCGCCAAATTGTTTTGGTCAAAAATTACCTAAGCAATTAAGTGATCAAATTAGTTAAGTGAGGTAGTGTGCTAAAATTATGTGTGAAAAATGTATTGGCCAAATTAGATATGAAAACAGTTTCAGGATACAGTCCGGGATATAGAGCTGTATCAATGATCAAACAATGAGCAAAAAAGTAAAGGTTGACGCGTGATGTACGAGGAAAGCCCTTGATCAATCTAGATCGCCGGCATAAAACCTCGGGAGCTGACAATCGCAGCTGCCTTGTTCTTCTTATTACTTCAAATATCAGGATACAGTGCAGGATGTGGTGCGGATCGACTATGTGTTACAATGTAATTTGAATACAAGTGTTTGAGTGTGGTGTTTGTGGTGAGCTAGAGAGTACAAGTGTTCGAGAGTGTAAGTGTAAAATTGCGTGCCTTAAACTGATCCGCCCCCATCTATTTATAGTAAAGATAATGTAACAAACTATCCTAAACTTCCGGGATCCAGCGAATATTCTCACTCGAACGTTGAGGACCAAGTCTTTCGGGTTCAACGGCTTCCTCATAACAAATACGCCCGAGTCTTGAGGAGAAGAAGTCCTGATGACCGTTAGTAACTTACAGCCATTAACCTGCACGTGTTTAATTCACTCAACCTTAGGATATCGCCCAGGATGTTAGCAATATCCCCGTCCAGTATCCTGGTCACAAATAAACAATTAGAGACGGGATATTAGTCAGGATATGTATACTCAGAAAATGACCCATAACAACTACTGAAATCAGCCACAAAGTCAACTAAAGCCTGAGACTTGATGGCATTCCTAGGCTCATATACTAAATCATAAGCACTTAATTTTACTGACCATTTAGCCATCCTACCCGACATCTCGGGTTTCCTAAGCACATTTTTAACAGGATAATTGGTTCTAACATGAATCCTATGCGTCTCAAAATAATGTCTAAGTTTTGTTGATGCCATAACTAGGGCTAATATCAACTTTTCTAAATGAGAATATCTAGTTTCTGCATCTAACAAACTTTTACTAACATAATAGACAGGATATTGCTGACCTTCATGGCCCTTTATAAGAACGGCACTTACAGCATTCCCCGATACAGCGAGGTATAGGGATAGTGGTTCACCATTTTCAGGCTTCATCAATAGAGGTGCAGTTGAGAGATATCGCTTCAAATCCTGCAAGGCTGCTTCATGCTTTGCTTCCCATTCATACTTTTTATTCTTCTTGAGGATATCATAGAATTCCTTGCATTTTTCTGAGGATCTTGAAATAAATCTGTTCAATGCTGCTACTCGGCCTGTTAACCATTGAACATCCTTCATATTCGAAGGTGATTTTATATCCAGGATAGCTCTAATCTGCTCCGGGCTTGCCTCTATGCCCCTTTCGTCACCATATATCCTAGAAACTTTCCTGCCCCCACTCCGAAATGCACTTAGCAGGATTCAGTTTCATGTTATACTGATCCAGGATATCAAATGCTCCATTGATATCCTGGAGGTGATCCTCAGCCTTTTTAGATTTCACCACCATATCGTCAATATATACCTCCATGGTGTCCCCCAGCTTATCTTTGAACATCATGTTTACCAATCTCTGGTATGTTGCACCTGCATTTTTCAAACCGAAAGGCATAGCAGTATAGCAATAAATGCCTGTCGGTGTCATGAAGGCCGTATCCTCCTTATCCGAAGGCTCCATTTGAATCTGCTGAAATCCTGAGGATGCGTCCATGAATGTTAACATCTCATGCCCGGCAGTAGCATCCACCATTGCATCAATATGAGGAAGAGGAAACGGGTCTTTAGGACAAGCCTTATTCAAGTCCGTGTAATCTACACAGACTCTCCATTTCCCATTTTTCTTCTGTACTACGACTACATTTGCTAGCCATCTTGGAAACTTGACCTCCCTGATCATTTTGGACTTCAACAATCTTTCAACTTCCTCCTGGATAATTGCATTTCGTTCAGGAGCAAACTTCCTTCTCTTTTGCTGTATAGGCTTGAACGACCTGTCAATTCCAAGCTTGTGAGTAATAATGTCTTTGGTTATACATGTCATATCCTCATGCTTCCATGCAAATGTTGACATCCTGTACTTCAAAAAGTTAGTTAATTGTTCTTCAATATCCTGAGGGATATTGGTTCCTACGAGCACCGAGATATCAGGATTATCCTGATCCAGGATAACTTTCTTCACATCCTGCTCTGAAGCCTCCAAGGTATCCCGGGCCCGCATCTTTAATTGCTATGCTGGATTAGGCTTGGTTGAGGATTTCATTGAGGATGAGTAGCATTCCTTCGCCTCCTGCTGATCACTATCAACTTTGACGACCCCCCAAGGGGTTGGAATCTTGATGCATTGGTGATAAGTCGAAGGCACAGCCTTCAGGTCATGGATCCATGGCCTGCCTAGTATGATGTTATAGCAGGATAAGGAGTCCATCACACAGAAGCGTTGTATCGAGTTGACCCCTTCAACATATACTGGTAACTTTATCTCTCCTATGGTATTTCTAGCTTCTCCACTGAAACCAACGAGCACAGTGGACTTCGAAGTAATGTCCATCGGAGATACATTCATCCTTTTCAATGTTTCCGGCTGAATTATATTGACAGAACTACCGTTGTCCACCAATATCCTGCATACAAAATGGTTAGCCACATATAATGTTATTACCAAAGCATCATGGTGAGGATCCTGAACAGTATCCCTGTCATCACTATCGAAAGTGATCACTTTATCAGTTGTGAGGGTAGTCATCCTGACTGGTTTGTCTCCCCTTTCAGTCTTTGCTTTCTTTGCATGTCTCTTGGCCGCCGAATACGAAGTCCCACAAATGTCGGATCCTCCTGAAATAAAGTTAATTATTTTGGCATCTGCTGGGGGTGATGCCGCTCGTTCAGGATCCTTGCCCTTTATTCTTCTTTCTTCCCAGCAAATCCTTCAGATACCCTTTGCTTAGCAGGTAACTTATTTCTTTCCTTAAAGCAATGCAATCCTCGGTCACATGTCCGAAGTCTTCATGGAAGGCACACCATTTGGATTTATCCTTCCAATCAGCTTTCTGCTGGTTCTTTCGAGGCCACCTAGCTTTGTCTCCTAAACCCTGCATAGCATACATTAACTCAGGTATATTAACAGAAAAGTAGTATTCAGATAAGTCAGGATATTCTTCAGGATCCTCGTCTTCAACAGCATTCACTTTCTTGTTATCATTTCTACCATATGGCTTGGAGCGATATGGTTTATACGAGGATTCTGATTTCCTGTTGGTTGATTCGTAGGTTGAGGTAGAATTCATCCTCTCTTGCATCTTTTTGCCATCTTCCAAGCGGATATATCTCAAAGCCCTGTTACGAGCTTCGTCGAGATTCCTGCAGGGATTCATTACAAAATCCTGATAAAACTGAGAATCCTTTTGTAACCCCATCTTAAAAGCCTGCACAGCTGTTGCAACATCAAGATGTGGGATATCCAAGGATTCTCGACTAAAGTTGTTCACATAATCCCTCAAGGATTCCTGAGGTCCTTGAGTTATCCTGTAAAGATCACTGGTTAGTTTCTCAAAACTCCGACTGCAAGAAAATTGACTGTTAAATAAATTAACCAAATGAGCAAACGAAGTAATTGAGTGAGGAGGAACATTTAACAGCCATTTTAAGGCTGATCCTGTCAAGGTAGAACCGAATCCCTTGCATAAGCATGCTTCCTTGAGATCTGGAGGGATAGGATTGATTTCCATCCTTTCCCTATACTGGGCAATATGCTCTTCAGGATCTGTAGTCCCGTCATACAGTTTCATGTTGGGGGTCTGAAATCTTTTTGGGATTTCAGCATCACAGATAGGATATGCAAAGCGGGATATCCTGTGGCTGTCTTGAGATACTTCCGGAATTGGCTGGACCACTCCAGGTACACTGGATATCATGTCCTTCAATTTCTGAAGCTCCCTAGTAAATGTTGACGTCATACCTGCATCCTGCAAAGATCCATTGTTGTTAGTAGCAAGAATATTATTATTTGACACGTTACCGGTCTGAGGATTTTGTCCATATCCTGAAACATATCCTGAGCTCCTCACAGTTGACATCCTGACCGAGGAGGGTATCTCAGGGGTATGATTCTGAGAATGGCTTGGGACGATGTTCCCTCGGTTATCCTCAGTGTAAACTGCAGAACTGAAGTTCAAAGCCCTGGGCTGTATAGGAGTGACAGTTTCTTCAGCAGGTCTACTCGAGCTAGCTTTTAAGAGTTGTATTTCTCTTAAGAGCATTTGGTTAGTTTCCTGTTGCTGCCTCATTTGTTCCTGCACACTTCCAAATAAAGTTAGAATTTCATCATTAGAGGCTAAAACGGGAGCAGATCCCTGAGCACTCCGAGTAGGAATAATATCCTGAGGTTGTGAAGAAACTGGCATCCTTGGAGGAGGTGGTGGAAGCACCGAACCGGTAGTAGCAGAAGTCGTAGCGGACATAGTGGAGGAGCTCATGTTTGATCTTGAGGCCATTGAAAACAAGTTAGAAAAAAGTTTTGACAAAAGAAAACCGAATAATGATTTTACTAAAGTTTTTAGCAAAAATAGCACCACTTGCCCCACGGTGGGCGCCAAATTGTTTTGGTCAAAAATTACCGAAGCAATTAAGTGATCAAATTAGTTAAGTGAGGTAGTGTGCTAGAAAAGTGTGTCGAAAATATGTTATGAAAGTTATTTGCAAGAACAGTTTCAGGATACGGCTCAGGATATAGAGCTGTATCTTTGATCAAACGATGAGCAAAAATGTAAAGGGTGACACAGGATGTACGAGGAAAGCCCTTGATCAATTTAGATCGTCGGCACAAAACCTCGGGAGTTGACAATCGCAGCTGCCTTGTTCTTCTATTACTTCAAATATCAGGATACAATGCAAGATGTGGTGCGGATCAACTAGGTGTTACAAAGTAATTTGAATACAAGTGTTTGTGTGTAGTGTTTGCAGTGAGCTAGAGAACAAAAGTGTTCGAATGTGTGTGTATGAGTTGCGTGTCTTAATCTGATCCGCCCCCATCTATTTATAGTAAAAGAATTGTAACAAACTATCCTAATAAACCGGGATCCGACGAATATTCTCTACTCGAACGTTGTAGACCTGGTCTTTCGGGTTCAACGTCTCTCACATAATAGATACGCCCGAGTCTTGAGGAGAAGAAGTCCATCTGACCGTTAGTAACCCATAGCATCTAACCTGCACGTGGTTAATTCAATTAACCTCCGGATATCGCCCAGGATGTTAGCAATATCCCAGTCCAGTATCCTGGTCACAAATAAACAATTAAAAGCAGGATATTAGTCAAGATATGTACGCTCAGAAAATGACCTATAACACTCGGTACTCGTCCTCACCAAGTGCGCTTCTTGTATTCTTATATCTCATCACACTTGGTACTCGTCCTCACCAAGTGTGCTTCTTGTTATCATACCATTTGTAAACATAGTAATATTTGTAACATGTATTTCACCCCCGAAGTTATAAAACTGAAAACAGTTAAAGAAAAGGGGGAGCATGAACTCACAAATTTGCATTCCTTGCGTCGTAAACTCCACCGGATTTGCTTAATTAACGTCGTGACCTATACTTGTTTTCTTAACGTTAGTCACTAGACTTGCGTCGCACAAGTACGGTCACTCTCTTTTGTATTTGTATTGTTGTGTTAAAAATATTTTTTATTTTTAACTAAGTATCTTACTTATATTATTTTCTCAAAAATTAATATAAGTATCTCGTGTTTTGCACTTTGCACCCGAATTATGTATCTTGTATGTCGTATGTGTATTTTTGTGTTTATACTTCTCATGAGTATTGTAACACCTCGAAAATTTACGTCCTATAATGTGTTGACACGTGTCATAACCTTTGAACGTGTGAAAGAATACTTTCAAGGGACTGAAGTTGACAAACATTGAAACTATGTAAATATAAGGGTTCAAAATGTCAACAACGAATAAATATACTTTACAATAACCCTACATGATGTTTATAACCTTAAATGAATGGATCATGGATCATACGAAGCGAATTGTGAAAGAAAGTGAGAGATTACAAACTACAGGGGTTAAATGTGTCAACATGTTTAAGTTATACCTCTGAGTGACCTTTTTGACAAACCCGAAGCTTTGTAACGGTTAATTATTCTCACTAGAATGCACCTTGAAAATTTCATAAAGTTTCATTATCGTATGAGCAAGTTATGATCAAATTCGTATGCGAGGGGTTAAAAGCGTCAACGTTGAAATTCATGACTTTTCGGGTAAACACAAAGTGACCAAGGGCTTCACAAAGTGGGTATAAGTCTTAAAGCCCCTAAATGTCAAATGTAAAGGCTTAGAATGCAAGAAACAATGAGAAAGCGACCTTTTGGAGGACCAGGGACTGAAATGCAATTAATGAAAACTTGTTTGGCAGGTCACCATGTGCTCGCGTAGCGCGAGCCCTACACCCCTATGCAGTCGCGCTACGCGACTGCCTTGTCTGATCAGAAAACATGCACAGATGTCCTGCAGCCCACTTAACCGACTTTGATAACTAGTTTTGCATACCATGGGCTGCCTAGGCTTGTTTTTAGTCCTTAGGGGCACATGTAATTGATCAAGGGACATGTATAGACTCCTTTGGCAACAATCTATGATGATCAAAGTCACTATATAAGGTTGTTATGTTGCAACATTTCAACCACACTTCTCATCTGCATTTCTTGAAGACTTCTGGAGCATAAGGACCATTCTCAAGCCTTCCTAATCATCCATTAGACACGTGTAAGTATGTTTAACCCTTCTTAATTAAGTCTTGCTTAGTTAATAGCCTAGAAGTCAAACCGTCGTAATTACGGTTTGACTTAGCGATTAATCGCTAATGGTCCAGCGATTAGGCAAACTTAGAGTAGTTATAAGTTGGTAATTATGCGGGCTTTAAACCCTTAAAAGGGCACCCACTGATTCCCATCCTTACTAGGTCATTTGTCGAGTCAAAGATGTTTAGAAAAAGTCAACAGAAATGTAATATTCAATTTAACGCATGATTAACGATGTAAAAGGCGTATCACCTATTTTATCATTCATATAACCTGATAATAAGCATAAGAACTTGTCTAAGCTTGTTTGATTCGACAACTTTCTGTTTTGAACCGATTCGGAACCGAAAGACGCAAAAGTTTGACTTTTGCTTTGACTTCAGTTCTGACCCGGTTTAGATAGGTTTAGACATGCCTTAAAGTTCCATTAGGACCTAGTTACATGTTGGTATAACCCTCTGCGTTTATACCACTTGAACCCTTGATTGTCCACGTTTCCGTTAAGTGCTTAAATATCGACCACAATGCCCTTATGTCCATAAAACGGGAATTTTGGAAATATGAAAGTACAATCATCTTAGTTACTGATTATTAAACATGTCTGTAAATTTTTACATCAGTTGGACATATAGATTAGGAGTTACGCTCAATGACGTAATTAGAACGCTTCTTAGTGATTAAACGGCGTCATTAGCGTAAAGCCTATCTAAACCCAATCTTTGACACCAAAACTTTTACCCACTGATGTAATATAATATTTTGGGATTTTTGAAGATTTTTAATTATTTTTAAACTGATCATAAGCTAGGATTAGTGGCTTGATTCGGTAAATACCGAATATGCCCTTTTCGGCCATAAAATGAGTTTTACAAATCCTTTTGATGCCAATCCAATTGCTACTGATTTTAAATAATAAATGAAGTGTTTTGAACCTGATGAACTGACCTGGAAACTCAGAATACTATTTTAAACCGTAAATCGCTTAAAACGCCGTTATATGCGTATTAAGCGCAAAGTAAGGGTTTAAAACCATTTTGCCACATAGGACTTAACACCAACTGATATACCAAGTTAAAATAAACTATTTTACTGATTTATTCAGACCCGGATCACAGAAGCTTAATTGATCCCTTTTATAACCTTTAAAATGACCAAAATACCCCTACGGGGCTTAATATGAGATTAAACTCGTTTTGGGCATAATGGAAGGTATCCTACTGATATCACAACATATTTAAGGCATGTTAACTTAGGAAACCTGTTTAGGACTCTTATGGTTACCCGTTACGTTTCATGCGCGTTCGGTTCGGTTTATGTAACTAGTTTACATAAATTAGCCGAAACGGGTCAAACCTTATCGGTTTTATCTCAAAATCCAGAATGTGTATAATATACCCATATTAAGCAAGTCTTCAAACTTTTCGGGTCTAAATCACATTCTATCCGGTCTTCGCTTAATCGTGCGTTCGAACCGTATCTTTAAAACTAACCGGTCTAAGCTTAAGCTTAACTAAAGACCCGTTAGGATTCTAATAGGTTATTATAAACCTTCGTTCCAGATTAGGAGAACCGGTAAAAGATACTTGCACTCGCTGATTTTGATTTATACTTGCTCAGGTAAATACTTTTAACTTATTTTCCCTATACGGGCTTGGGGTACGATATATAAAATACCGCTTGGTTGGGCATTGAATCTTTAATTGTATGATGGTTAAAGTATTGATATGTCTCGTTTAATTTGTTTTGTTTGCTTAAAGCCTTTGGGGGGTTAATGACCATGTCCCGGATATCCCTGGCATCATTTTACGAAATGGCCACGACCTAAGCACGGGGAGTAGGCGTACGCCCGTCGGTGTTTCATATACTTAATGTGGTGTGTCTATTGATCTTTAACCCGGATCGATCCGGGCTACTGAACGCATAAGAAACATGTAAATCCTTTACAAGAATTGTATTCAAATAATTATCCCAAGTTATAAAATATTATTTGTGCCTTGTGCCTTAAAAGCATTTTCTTAAACTCTTTTCAAAATGAGTCGGTTGATTGTATTTACCAGTGTAAACTGACGTATTTTCTCAAAAAGGTTAAGTGCAGGTACTACGCGTAATAGGCTGGCTTTTCTCCTAGCATCCACAATAAGTCTCGCAAGCTTGGATGTCATAGACTGTTGAACACTGTTTCCTGTTATTTTGATCTACCTGTGGATTTATATTCAACTACTTATGATACTTAATATTACAATATTGTTTGGTTGAAATGAATCGATACTTTGCTTCCGCTGTGCATGTAAATATTGTGTTGTTTGACTAATATGTTGCCAACCACGTCACGATACTCCCCCACCGGGCCCACCGGTGACACGTGGAAATTCGGGGTGTGACAAGTATTTAGTGTATTTTTAAGTCCTAATACACTAGCACGTATAACACATACTATATACACTTAGCACAAAAGTTGGTGATCAAATAATATATATTTTTCTCTAAAAAATATACATACTTAACGTAAATTTTAATCTTGAAGAAATCATCATTTCTTATCACCAAAAATTAGGGAAACCTTGGTAATATTTTTAGATACATTTTTAGGGAATAAGTTTCTCAAAAACTTATATTTTTCTAAGTGTCAAAATTTAAATTTTGACAGAGTTTCCCCTAAAAATGGAGGTTTCCCATGTTTTTCAAAACATGTGTTTATTTTCTTTTAAATCATCAACAATATCAACAACACCTTCTTTAATTACCAAACTTGTCAAAACAAGCATATACCACAAACTTATGAATTTGAAAGTTTGTAAAAATATGTAGTAACTTACTAGCACATTTAGTAAGTCTTGTTACCTTTAAAAATAAAATTAGTTTCTTAAAAACTTTATTTTTAAGGGACTTGGAGTTTTACAACTTCTAGTCAAGATTTTTTCAAAAATATTTCTTGTTAAATTTTCTTGTTCACACAAGTGTTTACGCACTTGTTTATCTTCTAAAAATATATTTAGTTCATATAAGATCCGGTTTTAAACAAGACTTGCATCTTTCACTTGGTTTTTCCGAAAAACCACTTGTAGATCTTTAGATCTACATGTTTAGAAGCTTATTTTGCAAGAAAATTTATATTTACCCAAGTTCATGTTTCATGGATGGAAAGTTTCATCATCTTTCATAACTTTAACACTAACATACTACTAGATCATGTTCTTGAACATGATCTAGTATGTCTAGATGATGATCCATCCCACTTTTAGTGACAAACAACATCAAATAATAACAACTATACATGATTTACACACATAACTTCTCTTTATCCAACTTATTCATCTTATTTTCAAGACTTTAAGTTAGGTTCTTTAGTGTTCTTAATTTTTAACCATTAAATCACCTATTAACCACCATAAACAAGAACAAGATGATGTTTTAGAATACTTACTACTAGCACAAGGCTAGGGAAGTTCAATAGTGCAAATGAGGTGGATAAAAGCAAACGGAAGAGGTTCTTCAAGTTCCGAGAGTTCCGCACTTCACCAATCACCCTTGAACACCTTTGTGAGCACTTGGTATGCTTGAGTTTGAAACAAAAAGGGTGGTGGTGTGAGGGAGGAGGTCGGCCGAGAGTGGGGAGGGCAAGGAAGGAAAGATGTGAAGTGTTGTGAGGTGGTCTTGATCCTTAGGTTAACTTATAATCCAAAATGGTGTAATGTCCATTGTGTTTAGTGTCCAATTAGTACAATACATATCTATTAAAATATTAAAAGCAATCAAGGGGGTGTACCCCTTGTCTAGAACCGGTTTGGGGGGGGGGGGTTGGTTTCTAGTTGGGTTGCAATGGAAGTTAAACAATTTAGTTAGAAGCTAAGCATTAGATTTAGGTGTTTAAGTATGTTAAGTAATATATAGTGTGTTAGGGTGTTCGGGGACCCTAACTAGCTTAGAAAAAAATAAAAACAATGCTTCTAGCATTATTTTGGTGTTCCGGGTAATATCCGGTTGTTCGGTTATATACCGGTTCGTTAGAGTGCTAAATTGCACCTTTTAGTGTCTTTTAAGTACCTTTTTGTAGCACTTTCGATTCCCGACACTTAGGGAAGTATTCTGGATGATAAAACGACATTTTTGCATAATATTTATGTTGTTTAAAAGCTGTTTAGAGCTGAATTTATCAAAATTCTGCACTTAAAGTGCGTTTCTGGTGCTTTTTAGTGCTTATTTTTGCTTCCGAAATGTCTATATATTAAACCCTTGTATGTACTCTTGGGTTTTACTGTATTCTTGTCGTTGGACCTACACCTAGGCTCCAATTTTAATGTCTGACTGCTTTCTGCAGTTTTGTTGACACAAAGTGTCTTACCGGTGAGTTTACTAGTATTTCTGACGCAACGCTCTCGTTTATGCATAAAGCAATATTTTTTAGCATACAACGTGCATGAATTCACTTGTTTAGTATGTGTTCAGACATTTCTGACATTTAAGCACATAATTGCAGTCATTAAATAATAATTAAAGTGTACGGAAATTACCGGTTTGTGCCAGTTGTCACAATAACCCCACTCTATAGAGTGGTGAATTTGGATGGTCGATGAGAGTAGAGTGACAATCACACCCTATAGCCTTATTGATCTAAGGGGGGCCATAGTCCTTTTAGCATCCTGTGTGCCTTCATTTTGCAATGTGTGTAGTGGAGTTTCCAGTCTCCCACATTCTTTTTCCATCTCGCATCCCCTCTCCTCTTCCATCCATTTCTTCTTCCGTTTTTGTGGCAAATCTAATTCAAGTGAATATCACCCTTCTCCGTTCTCTTCATCCCACATCTATAGCCATGTCATCTTCCACCTCAATCTTCTCCCTCTTGTCGCCGTCCTGTCTTGTCCTAGCCTGCTTTGTTTGTTCCAAGAGAAAGTTTTATAAGGATTATACATATATCTAAGTATTGTATAAAATTAAGATTACACATATATCTCAGTATAATGTTTATCAAGTTATTAGTAAAACAACTTAAGAGGGCATACAGATATAAGATATCAACACTAACAGATGTTTATAAATCATTAAAATTAATTTACAATCAAATGATCAATAGACATGTAACAAGGAGTGACATAACAACATATAATAAATATTACGGATATGTCCAAAACTATAGTCTATAAATCGTCTGCATATAAGATATAACCATAGTATACTCCAGACAATGATAACTGCGATTTGTGATAATTCTTTCTAAGTACTCTCGAAATATTTAGTGTATGATATGTCCCTCATACATATGGATGTGTATTACAATTCATTTGTGGATCAAATAACATATTATATATAGCAATGACATAACATATTACATATAACAATCACAACCGACGAATATAAAAGTTTGGGGAAAGATTGCAATACTACGAAAAGTATAATTCTCTTTTTGTTTTCAAAACTCGTTAACTCTGATAATATAGTAAATAAGACAAGTATCTATAAAGTAGTTAGTGTCCCCTGATAACTTATTTTAATTTGCATATAAGAGTAAACTGCAATTTTACCCCCTAGGGTTAGATGCGATTGACAACCTTACCCCCTACAACGAAATTTTTGTTGTCTTACCCCTCAACTATTGAAAAACGCTGCAATATTACCCCCCTGTGTTAAAAAACTTAACAATTCTATTAACTGGGATGTTAAATGACTATATTACCCTTTCTTACTACCCTTTATGCTTTGCTATAAGAAAACGTATTTACCCCCGGTGTTAAATGACTATATTATCCTTTCTTATTACCCTCTATGTTTTGTTGTAAGTAAACATATTATCCCCGATGTTAAACATTTCCCCAAATTCTATATATAAACATAATCATCACCATCTTCCCCAAATTCACACATCAGTTGCAGATCAAAAATGTCAGCTACTTCATTCCACACTGCTTCACTCACCTCTTCCTCCATTTTTCTTCAGGTAATCAACACCTATTCTCAACAATTTGTTTCCACTTAACATGTTTATCTTTAATCGATCACCAGCAGGACAAAAGAACACGATTTGCAACACTGGGTAACAACCGGCATCATTGGCAGGGTATCGCTCTTCTGATGGATGGGCTCTTCAATATGCACTACTTTAGTCGAGGTACATAATCGATGGCTCTTGTGTTCAACATGTACACACTGTCGTTTATTGTCATTTCTCATGGTTGATTACGTGATTGGTGTTGTTCAGATAGGAGAGCTTGGAAGGCTTTCAAAATCGGTGAAACTTAAAGCAGCCATGGATGCAATGGTCTTTGGCTTTGATCAAAGCAGCCATGAATGCAGTGGTTTCCGTCGGGCTCCTTCAATTGGCTCCGAAAAAGGTCATCCCTCGTGTTACTGGAGCTTTTGGATTCACCACCTCTCTCATATCTTGTTATCAGCTACTTTCTGTTCCCACTGTGTTATTCTTTTTCTTCATTAATCACTTAGATTCAACAAGGAGGATAGTGTAATGATATTTGATTTGATTTTTGCAGCTGCTTCCCCAACACCCAAGTCAAAAACACATTGAAGCAAATGATGCCTACACAATCTAGCTTTTATTTGGTGCTCTGAGTCCTTGCATTTTCTTTCGGTGGATTCGGCATGTGTGTGATGATCAGGATATGGCAATGAAGGATGCACAAGGTTTCAGTGGACCACACAAACTAAATGGATGGTGAGATGAGTGGTTTTCATGTGGTTGGTTTTCAACAAGTGTTGTCACGTTAGAATTGAGATTGGGTTCGTCCGGTTATGTGTTCGCCTGAGGTGTTGCCGGAGAGAAGAAAGGGGATTAGGGGAATACTTGGGGGGTAAGGTTGAAGTGAAGTGTATAATATAGAGTGTTGTGTTGAGGAAGCAATCAAACATAAGTGGAAAAGACTATATTACCCTTTGACCGTTAATAAGTGACGTTGACTTTAAATAGATTTTAACACATGGGGGTAATATTGGAGCGTTTTTCAATAGTTGAGGGGTTAGACAGCAAAAATTTCGTTGTAGGGGTAAGGGTGCCAATCGTATCTAACCTCAGGGGGTAAAATTGCAGTTTACTTTGCGTATAATAATAATATTATTAATATTATATTTGTGGACAAAAGATGTAGGTTTAGAGTAAGGTTAATTAGTGTGGGAGTTAGTTATTGTGAAGCAAACGCATATATATTAGACTAGAAGGTATGGGGGCCGGTCCCCCACCCCGCCCCCCCCCCCCCCCATCCTTTTCCGTCCTCACCAGCAGCCCACAGCCGATTGCGCCGGTCCTCCCTTCTCCACCCTTCTCTCACATATACCTATACATACATACATATATATACACCAAGGGGTTCATCCCCCACCCCCTAGGTCCATCCCCTCCAAGCCACTCTTACGTGGCGGTGACGTGGCGGCCATCCTTAGAGGACTTGCCTCCTCCATACCTTCCAGTGTTATATTAATATGTTTCTAGATTAAGACAGAGAGAAAGTAGGTATTGACTATTAGAATTTGAAAGAACATATGTTGCGCCTAAAAACAAAACACTAATCTCATCCCAAAGCACATATAAACCCACACGTTGTTTATGGTTATACCCATACCCCCTTTGAGTTTTTTCATGATAACAAAATTACACTATAAATAAATATTTGATATTTAATTTATCTTGTTAAATGAATAAACTAGTCGGTCTTGAATTATTGTTAATATTATTATCAATATTATTTTTTTTGAAATGTGAACTTCTTAATGGTGACCATAATAAATAACTTCATTAAACAAAAGAGATTGATAAGTTATTTATTGATCGAGGTTTTACGTAACTCTTGGGCCGGTCAACCCGTACCGTCGTCCAAGACCTAAATTTTCAAAGGCCTCGTAAGGCTATATTTAGTATATGTATTCGTTCATTATGTAAAAAAATGTTGGTTTTACTTTTTTAATTTATTTCCTATTAACCACAACTTTGAGCTCAATTATTTGTCGTTTGGGGTCTAAATTTTTTTGAGAGTTCTTAGGATCTGATTTTACCATAACTATTTCATCTCTATTCACATACACTATCAATTAGGGTTGTTCATGAGCCGAGCCGAGCCAGGGTAAGCTCGGGCTCGGCTCGATTATAAACCGAGCTGGCTCGGCTTGGATTTGAAACCGAGCAGAAAATCTAAGCTCGGGCTCGGCTTGGTTTTAAACCAAGCTGGCTCGGCTCGGATTGGTTTGACTCGATTTTAAAAAGAAAAATATAATATATAGCTCTCAAAATTTAGTTGCCTAAAATATTATTCAATACTTTAAAAACATATTCCAACTTCCAAGTAAGTTTATCCTAATACATTACAAGCCAAAATCATGTTCAACAATAAAAAATAAGTTTTAAATTTAAATAAAATACAATATTAGTTCATTAGCAAGGTAATTAAGATTTAAATAAGCCATGGATATCAAATTACAAGTCTAAATACATTTAAATAATAAGTTTTTTGTAACATATTATAATGTATATAAAAATAAATATACTATAAAGAAAATAATCTGAACTAAGCCGAGCTGAGCTACAAACCGAGCCAATTCGGCTCGTTACGAGCCGAGCCGAGCCGAGCTGGCTCACTTTCTAATCGAGCCGAGCTGGCTTGGCTCACTTTCAAACCGAGCTATATCAAACGAGCTTTTTCCGAGCTAAATCCGAGCGAGTTTTGAGCGAGCTCCAAGTTGCGAGCTTTTTGGACAGCTCTAATATCAATAGGTTTTTGTATTTTCACCATTTGTATTATAAATGTGTTGTAAACACGTTTGTTATATAAAAACAAGTTACAATGTTACATGGATAAAGCTTTAAACATGAAAATAATATTAAAGACGGTTGTTAAAAAAAGGTTATTGGATTTTAATAATCCTAATTTTCACATGTTGGCCGATAATAATCCCAACTTTATAATTTCCCTCCAATAATCCCAACTTGTAAAACTATTGATCTTTTTCTAACATAGGTGCACTTAAATCAATTAAGGAGTATCTAGATGTAATTGAATCTATTGAGGATACCAAATTCTTATATGTTTGAAAATGATCAATGGTGTCCAAACTTTTACAAGTTGAGATTATTAGAGGAAAATTTTAAAGTTGGGATTATTATCGGCCAACTGGTGAAACTTAAGATTATTAAAATCCAATAACCCTAAAAAACAGGTTACAATGTTACATGGATAAAGCTTTAAACATGAAAATAATAAATAATATTAAAGACGGTTGTTAAAGAAAAAAACAGGTTACAATGTTACATGGATAAAGCTTTAAATTATATTGTAATTTACATGTGCAAAAAGAAAAAGAAACATTAGATACTATATCTGTACTAGGTGCTAAATGATTGTATAGTAATCCCACAACTTAGGTAAGAATGACCTTTTTATTTAATTTAGTATGTTAAACTTCTTGCAGCTTAAAAGCAAACTTAATTAAGAATTTAATCTTATAAAAAATAAGTTTAGTGTTTCAATACTAGATGTTCCTTCAACCATATTTTTCTAAATTAACGTTTCATTGTTACTTCGGTAATATTATCACTATTTGCGTTTACTTAAATTTGTTAGTGCCTCAAAGTTGGATTACTAGATATCGTCAACATCTTTTTTACCGTATTTGATTTTGAATATAAACTACAAAAAACTAATAAAGACAATCTTAATCTAATCTTATTTTTGAAATATAACATGTAGAAGCCGATTCCTGATTACGATTTTTATGTGGAAAACATAACAAGAAATAACTCAATTTTCTTACAAAATTCCCTAGTAAAAAAAAACTAGTCGGAAATTGCGACCAAATACCAACACCATTTTCATGGGAAATGGCCGGAACTAGGGCTGTAAACGAACCGAACGAACACGAACAAGGCTATGTTCGTGTTCGTTCGTTAAGGAAATTTGGATGTTCGTGAACTGTTCGCGAACAAATGACGAACAGAAGTTTAGAAAAATAAACATAAAAAAAACGAACACGAACGAACGTATTACCGAACGTTCACGAACGCAGTCGAACGAACGAGACATTTGTTCGTGTTCGTCCGTTAAGCTTATCGAACGAACATAAACGAACTTCCCGCCGAACGGTTCACGAACTGTTCGCTAAACGTTCGGTTCGTTTACAGCCCTAGCCGGAACTATCCTACGCATTTTCCACAAAATACCAACCAAAGACCACACAAAAAAATATTCATGGGAAAATGGTCGGAAGCTTCCTACGCATTTCAAACGAAACATTGATTTTTAATATATTATTTTTTTCATGGGAGCATAGTTGGAGTTTCCAACGCACTTCACACAAAAACATTGTTTGTTAAAATCAACGATGCAAACACGTTGGAAATAGTTTGACCGGAAATTATTTTGGTAGGATATTTGTTCAAAAAAAATTTATTTTTTTAAACGACAACTTCATTAGAAACACGCCGAATCCGAAGACCGGGACGGGAAAGAACAAGCAAACTACATAATTACAAAATTACACCAATTCGACCAAAGAGTCGATTTGAACTTGGACCTAAGCTTAAACCAAAGGTAACCCAAAACTCTAATATCGCTGAAAACATCTTCCACTTTAGCAAGTTTGCCGTTGAACTTCAACTCGTTCCTCGCCTTCCAAACGAGCCAGCAGGAGATAGCCAAAATCCCTTGGATAGCCTCCTTTTCCGCATCTAACTTTCCACAGTGATTGTGCAAGTCAAGAATGTCTTTAAAAGAGAACGCGAAGAAGTTTGGAATACGACACCACGCACAAACCTTTTGCCATAAGACCGCTGAAAAAATACAAGCGGAGAAGAGGTGGTCGACCGCCTCGGGGGCGCTATTGCAGAGAGGACACGGGTCATCGGCGAAGATGATACCTCTTTTTAAAAGAGCTTCCGTAGTGGGGATCCTGTTTAACTCCGCTCTCCAGATGAATATGTTGCATTTTAACGGAATCCAACGGACCCAATCGATAATAATAAACCTGCTACTGAAGTCAATGTTTTTCCAAAAAAGAGCTTTCATAGCAGAAACGCTGAAGTGTTCAAAAAATAAGTGATCGGAAATTGATTATGGTGGCCGGAGTTGGTTGGAATATATTCTGGTAGGAAATTTGTGGATAAAATAATTGGTAAGAAAAAGTTTACCACGACCCTTTTCCAACCAAATTATTGTATGCGAAAATGGGTCTTTTTCTAGTAGTGAAATGTACGAAATATTTAGGACGCGACACACACATATGTTAGAACGATTGTATATACACTCGATAGATTATATGTTGTTTTATACGCATCATTATATATAAGATGTCGAGATCAACACCTTGATCACTGGTTACGCTTAACATAGCAGTTTTCTTTTTATTTCATTTGATCCGAACTTTTCATATATATATATATATATATATATATATATATATATTTTTTGAAAGGTAAACTTTTCATATATTAAATATAATATAAGAATATTGTATTAATTTAATATAGTTAAAAATAAGTGTTTATTTATAGCCTAACAAAAGTCATGTGACATGTGGACTGGAAGGTGAGTGGAAATGTTAGGTGACAATGATTTTTTCTTAGGTAACACTCATTCGTTTATTCGTTTCAACATCATTTTCTTCTTGTTATTTTCAACAGAAAGCTATGGGACAAAAATCAAATGGATCTTGATATTATTTAATTAATACATATAACTACAAGTTTTATTAATATAAAAGTAATCAAACGTTTTAAATGAGTGATACACACACGTAAATTGTAAATAAGTGTTGAAATGTGTCGGTCTGATTGAATCACAAATTCACAACTACTTTATGTTATAGTTTTAAAAGGTTTTATAAATAATTAATGCGGTAAGTAATATCACCAAACTTATAATTATTACAATACGATACATTTTGCGCAACTAACATACTTCTTTCCAGTGGCGGACCTAGGAAATTTCTTCGTGGATGGCATTAATTTTTAAAAAGTCATTCGTCTATTGCTATATATATATATATATATATATATATATATATATATATATATAGGGTAGGGATCCTAAGAGAAGTCCACCCTATTTGAGAAACAATAGCAATCTGGACCACACATTTTCCCTAAGCAAAAAATGCAAAAAAAAAGGTGAAAAAAATGCAATTTTTTTTTTGAAAAATCGCTGCTTTTTCTTTAAGAATTAAAAAAAAAAATTTAAAAAAAAAAATTTTTTTTTTTGGATTTATACACATGTGTATATTGTTAATCTTTTAACTATACATATATGTATATTGTCAATTATACATATATGTATATACATGTTTAAAATTGAAAAAATGTGTATATTGTTAATCTTAAACCATAAACACTAAAGCTAAACCCTAAAGCTAAACCCTAAAGCTAAACCCTAATTCTAAACCCTAAAGCTAAACCCTAATGCTAAACCCAAAAGCTAAAACTAAACACTAAAGCTAAACCCTTAATGCTAAACCCTAATACAAACCCTAAAGATAAAGCTAAACCCAAAAGTTAAAGCTAAACCCAAAAGCTAAACCCTAATGCTAAACCCAAAAGCTAAACCCTAATGCTAAACCCTAAATACTATTGCTAAACCCTAATACTAAACCCTAATGTTAAACCCTAAAACTAAACCCTAAACCATAAAGCTAAACCCTAAACCCTAATGCTAAACCCTAAATACTAATGCTAAACCCTAAATAACACTTATTTTTCAATTTTAAACATGTATATACATATATGTATAATTGACAATATACATATATGTATAGTCAAAAGATTAACAATAAAAAAAAATTAATTCTTAAAGAAAAAACTACGATTTTTCCAAAAAATTTTTTTTTTTTGCATTTTTTCACCTTTTTTTGCATTTTTTTGCTTAGGGAAAATGTGTGGTCCAGAATACTTCTCAAGTTTCTCATTTAGCCTACTACTTCTCACATGATCCTTATCCTATATATATATATATTATTTTTTTTCGGGTCTGGTCAGAGGGAAATTCTTACCATGATTCTCATTCAAATCAATAACTCAGTAACATATCCCAATATCACATATTCATTCACAATTTTAAGTATTAACATAGATTTTACATAATCACATTGGTGATTGGACTTAGTTATAACTCATATGTATTCAAATATTCAAAATATTCAATGTTCTAATTTTCTAATCCAAATTAGCTACTAAATAATAAAAAAACTATACGATACAATTCAATATATTAATTAGTAATTAAAACTTTTAAGGTAACATATCTTGAAATTATTGTAAAACAACTCCATTTTAGAACTTGTAATAACGTTTCTTGACAGGGCACAACAACAAAAAATGGTTTAATATCTATATGTTAACAAAGACTTTTCGTTATTTTCACCTCATTTCCTCTCGAATAGCAAACACATAATAATTTATTGGTTTAATCAAGGCAATCAACAAATATCATTTTCGTATAGAAAGTGTTGCATATTTAAAAATATCATACTATAAGTGGGAATGCCCGCGCGTTGCAGCGGGTGTCCCGACTCATATTAGATCCAGTTATGGTGTCTATCACAAACCACAACCCATTCTGGGTTTGTAACACTTTGTTCCTTTGAACCAAAAATAACCTAAGTTTGTATTCCGGATATACATGTATTTCTAGTATGGACATAACGAGCATGAAGTCTTGATGAGTAGTTAAGTAATTAGACGATAGCCCACTTGGTGGATGCTTATGTCTCTTAGAGGTAAGGTCCTTGGTTGAAACCTAGGCAAATGTATAATTTATATTAGGAGTAACATTTGCCATTAAAAAAAGTAAAGTAATTAGACTTTAGTATTTTAAGATAAATAGGGTTTCAAAACTAAAAATGGCCATCTTGCAATTATTGCAATAAATTACAATTATTTTAACAAAGTATGGGCATTTAGTGTTGTTTTATGGCGACACTATTCTCTTTGTATAAACAACTCCTTGTAAGCCATGCTAGTAAACCAAAGGATAGTAGCATGTGTCACCATTCTCAACACGGGGATCACAACACTTCGTTTGGTGATTTTAAGGGTGTGTACAAGTTCAGTTCGGTTTTGAGCCATAACCATAACCAAAACTTTCGATTAAGATATTTCAAAAACCGATGAGTTTAAATTATTTCTTATTGGTTAGTAACAAAACTAAAACAAACAATAAAAATAAAACTGAACACAGATCAATGCAACTTTTTATCTTCACTCTTCCTTACCCAAAAAAAAAAAAAAAAACATTTTCATTGTCTTAAATTTACACTAATTACATATTTAATGAAACACCAAGCCTTCATGGTGCAACCTTAAGGCCACCTCAAGGAATATTCAAGATCAGAGCTCTCACCAACTTAAAATAAAAATGCAAAAAATAATTCTGGATTGATCATGCTAAGTTCAAGCTCAATATGGTTTGACCTGAACGGTCAACTACTTTGCAAACTATTGTGGATGTAAATGACATATTGGATATACCAACACATTACATTGGACTAAAAAGATCAGTAAGAATTTGAGTGAAGTTCTTATAAAAGCTCAAACTTGAGTTGTTTTACGTTTCAAGCTCGTTGTTGGTACTCGATTAATGATCAAACCTCATAGAAGCAAGATCAAAACAAAATGGGTAGACAATGATTGGTACATGAATCGTGATCGGAGTACACGATTGATAACACTCATGGCGGTGGACGGAGGTGTGACGATGACCAGCATCCTTCTAATATGTTCTACCTTGGCAAAAGAAATAGATCATCTAGTTATATAAACAACTCATAACAATTGGTACATATGGAGGATATCAACGACAAAAACGACAAAACTGAGGTAAAATCTAAATAGCATATATAAAAATATAATAACATTCACCATGGCTTCACAATGGTCTAAGTTGTATGCATTTCAATGGTTCCGTAGTGCATTTTGTTTACATTTGTCAATCCTAGATGTCAGTAAGAAGAAAGTCTTCAGATAAGGTCACCTGCAAGAAGAAAAAAAAAAAACCATCAGAATGTTCACATTGTTATAGATACAATTTATCCTTAGTTTTTTTTATTCATGTTGAGCCTATATAGGAATATGAATTGAAACTGATGAGGATGTGAGTCAAGAATGTAATGAAGGAGCCCATGATTACAAATTTATGATGAGATTGAATTCAATTGATTGCATTGGTTTCAAACCCTTAAGACTTCCTCATTTTCTTTTGGTAACCAATAATAAATCATTTATGAGAATACTTATTTGTATTAATTAATGAAATTATTAGTGTCATTAATTAAAGTTTTTATTTAAGACATTTAATATATATATATATATATATATATATAGGGGAAGGTTCATTTGAGAAGAAATTTAATGTGAGAAGAAAAAGAAGAAAGGGTATATTAGTAAAATACTATTTCATTTATAACTCATATCATTACTTTTTCTCTCTTTAATTAATTAGTCAACTAATTATTAATTATCCTACATATAATCTACAAAACCTACACATATCAAAATTTTCCTACATATACCTGACACATTATAGAATTTTATCCTACAAAGTCGAAATTTATCCTACACACCTCGAAATATATCCTACACAACTCCTAATTTATCCTACACAACTAGTAATTTATTCTACACTTTAAATTAAGTTGTTTTTTAATTTGGAAAAAGTATATATTTTTTGAAAGAGAGTTACAAATTTAATTTAGTTAGTTATTGAATGGGAAGAATACAAATTAATGATTTATGTAAGTTTACCAATATACCCTTATATTAAAATTAAATGCATATATTAAATGAAGTAAAATGAAGCATTCTTATTGGTTGAAACTTCTTCTTTTTTCTTCTTACAAAAAAATTCTTCTCATTTGAACACTCCACTATATATATATATAGGGTAAGGTTCATGCGAGAACCACCTTTATTGCGAGAACCGCGAGAACCAATGTGAACACAACCTAAAATAGCTAAAAAAACCTAAAAAAAACTAACCCCCACCCCCCCCCCCCCCCCAAAAAAAAACCTAACCCCCCAAGCTAAATGCTAAAAACTAAACCCCCCAAAAAACCTAAAAAAAACCTAACCCCCCCCCACCCCACCCCCCCCCCCACCCCAAAAACCTAAACCCCCTCCCCCACCCCCCAAAAACCTAATCCCCCCCCCCCCCCAGCTAAAAAGCTAAAAACTAAACCCCCAAAAAACCTAAAAAAATCTAAAAAAAATCTAAATTTTTTTTTTACTATTTTTTAAGTTAAAATCGCTACTTTTAGAAGCAAAAAAAAAAATATATTTAAAAAAAAAAAAATTTTAAAAATATATTTTTTTTTTGCTACTAAAAGTAGCGATTTTTTTATAAAAAAAATTAAAAAAAAATTTGTGTGTTTTTTAGCTATTTTTAGGTATTTTTTTTGTGTTCACATTGGTTATCGCGGTTCTCGCAATAAGGGGTGGTTCCTAACGGATCTTTGTCCTATATATATATATATATATATATATATATATATATATATATATGTTAGGGTGCCGAAATCTCTAAAATGCCCCTAAAGTGTCTTTAATTTATGGACAATGTGCATGTTTACCCCCTCTAAAATAGCTTAGCTCTCTTGTACATGTTGCTTCAAAGTATGTACACAATGTAAAATTACCATAAGGGTAGAAAACCTAGTTTGCTTAATAAAGTAGTATAGATATAGATATATAATATGTGTTTAAAAAATAGGACTAAAGTTTTCCAAAACTGTAACTTTTAGTGCCAAAACAATTTCTTTAATTAGTAATCGGAAATTAGAATATTTAAATTCTATTATAATTTTATATAGAGCTAATTGCCAAAATCGTCCCTGGGGTTTGGGCAGGTTTGCTATTTTCGTCCAAAATGACACCTTTTTACCAAATTAACCTCAACGTTTGTAACTTTTTGTCATTTTCATCCAAACCACTAATTTGGTTTATTTTTTCTATTAAGTTGAGGATATTTTGATGAAACTGGCAAATATAAAACCACAGGGGCAATTTTGGCAATTTACTCAAACTCTTTTTAATTTCTTTTTTTATTTAATTAATTTTGTTACATATATAATAAAAAAGAATATACATGCAATTTTTATATGAAAAAAAATAATAGCTTTGTCACATAATTTCTATAAATTTTCATCCAACCACTAACTAAGTTAATTTTTCTGTTAAGACGAAGGATGTTTATAAACTAACACAGAAATTAATTTCTAATTTTTTATATAGATCAGTTTTATAAAAATAAAATCTACTTAAACCTCTAAATTTTATAAAACTAAAATGTTGGTGACCTTATTGAAAAGGGTCAAATAAAAAAATCTTATCATATGTACCAAGTTTGTAATTCATCTTCTACTCTTTTAAATCCGCTCCTAAGAAAAAACAGAAGCAGTGCCCCCTATCAAACAACGTATCGTTATCAAACCTTAAAATTACCCACCAAATTGTAATTATAATGCTATGAACTAAAAGTTTCTTTACCCAAGCCACTCAGAATAAGTATTAGTTAGTTACCCTCATAATCTTAATTAAATAAATATTTTATTTCTACCAACATATTTCCTAGGTGCTCAACACATTTAAAAAGTATGTAACGTTTACAATTTTTTTTCTATCTTTACCGATTGTTATGTGTTGCACACCAATGATGTTTTCTCTTTATAAAACTGATTTATATAAAGAAGCTATAAATTAATTTCTGTCTTAATTTATAAAATTTTAAACATCCTTCACCTTAACAGAAAAAATAAACTGAGTTAGTGATTTGGATGAAAATTTATAAAAATTATGTGACAAAATTATTTTTTTTTTCTAAAAACTCCACGTGTATTCTTTTTTATTATATATGTAACAAAAATAATTAAATAAAAGAAATTAAAAAGGGTTTCAGTAAATTGCCAAAATCGTCCCTGTGGTTTTATACTTGCCAGTTTCATCCAAATATCCTCAACTTAACAGAAAAAATAAACTAAGTAATGGAAGAAGATTGTAGGAAGAAACTACTGCAAGATACCAGGACACAAGGAGGAAGATTGTAGGAAGAAACCTAGTAATTGAGTGTGCTTCAACTATGGAGAAAAAGGGCACATCAAGCCGAATTGTCCGAAACTAGCTCCAGCTACAAACAACAAGCCTACTAAGAATGCTAGAGCATTCGTTCTGACAGCTGAAAAAGCAAAGATGATTCCGGACGTGATTGTCGGTACGTTTTTAGTTAATGATTTTTTGCTAAAGTATTATTTGACTCTGGTGCAAACCAGAGTTTTATTAATACTTCATTTTGCAAACTTCTCAACCAACCATTAACTAAACTCCAACAAGAATGTTTGGTAGAAACAGCAAACTGAGAAACCATTAAGATTTCTAAAATCTTGCAGGGAGCAAGAATAGAAATTTTAAATCAAAAGTTTATTGCAAATCTTTACCCAATTAATCTGGCAGGATTTGATATTGTATTAGGAATGGATTGGTTAGTAGCCAATATTCTATTTGATCAAAAGTCAATACAAGTAAATTCACCAAAGGGTGAAAAGATCACAATTAAAGGAGATAAGCCAACCAGACACACAAAATTCATCTTTGTGATGAAAACTACAAGTTGTGCAAGAAAATGATCAATAGTGTATATTTTTTCCATAAGTATTAACACTAAAGGAAAAGAACTAAAAGATATCCCTGTAGTATCTCAATTTCAGATGTATTCCCAGAAGAATTACCATGACTACCGCCAGACAGGGAAGTCGAATTCAGAATTCACCTGCTACCAGGAACAGCGCCGATTGCCAAAGCACCTTACCGTTTGACACCCGCAGAAATGCAAGAGTTAAAGAAACAATTAGACGAACTGTTAGAAAAAAAATCAAACAACCAAGTTCATCGCCATGGGGAGCACCGATCTTATTTGTAAAAAGAAAGACGGATCAATGCGTATGTGGAGAATCAAATAAGGTCACGATTAAAAATCGGTACCCATTACCGAGAATCGATGATCTGTTCGATCAATTTCAAGGAGCTCGATTGTTTTCAAAGATCGATTTACGCTCAGGATATCATCAATTAAAGGTACAGGAAGAGGACATTCCTAACACCGCTTTCAGAACAAGGTATGGCCATTATGAATTTACTGTCATGCCATTTGGTTTAACCAATGCCCCAGCCACATTTATGGACATGATGAATCGAATATGTAAGCCATATTTAGATAAATTCATATTTGTCTTTATAGATGATATTCTAATTTACTCTAAGAGTCAAGAGGAACATGCAGCGCATCTGCATACCCTTTTAAATTTACTGAGAAAAGAAAAGCTTTACGCTAAATTTTCGAAATATGAATTTTGGTTAGAAGAAGTGCAATTTCTTGGACATTTAGTTAACCATGAAGGGATACATGTGGATTCCAAAAGAATGAGGCAATTATTAAATGGAAAGTCCCTGAGTCACCAACAGAGGTTAGAAGTTTCCTAGGACTAGCCGGTTATTATAGACGATTTATCCGAGATTTTTACACAATAGCCATTCCCTTAACTAAGCTAACCTGTAAATCTGTTAAGTTTGAATGGGGACCAAAACAAGAAGAAACCTCTAGAATTCTTAAGCGAAGACTAACCAACGCACCCATACTAGCGTTACAAGAAGGAACTGAAGACTTTGAAGTCTATTGTGACGCTTCTAAGTTAGGTTATGGATGTGTGTTGATGCAACACCAGAAGATGATAGCATACGCTTCTAGACAACTTAAGAATCATGAAGAGAATTATACAACACATGATTTAGAGTTAGGAGCTATAATTTTTGCCCTTAAGATTTGGAGACACTATTTATATGGAAATAAATTTGTTGTCTTCACTGATCATAAGAGTTTAAGGTACATTTTTGGGCAAAAAGAGTTAAATATGAGACATAGACGCTGGATGGAATTTCTCAGTGATTATGATTGCAATATCCAGTATCATGAAGGAAAAGCCAACGTAGTTGTCGATGCTTTAAGTCGAAAATATCATGAAAAGCCAAAAAGAGTACGTTCTCTTAAATTAAATCTACAAGTAGATTTAAATAATCAGATTAGAGAAGCACATGAATCAGTAATCAAGGATGACACTGAAAAACTGATAGAAATGATTAAGGAATTAGAACAAGGAACGGATGGAATTTGGAGATTCCATAAGAAAAGAATGTGGATACCTAAACTAGGAAACCTACGCCACCGAATATTAGACGAAGCCCATAAGTCTAAATATACGATACATCCTAGAAGTGATATAATGTATCAAGATTTAAGAAAGAATTTTTGGTGGACCCCAGGCAGCTATGGGGCTAAGCTAGCTTGTGGAGTGTGATCACTCCAGCGGTTGGGAGGACCGTGGAATACCCCCCCCCCCCCGAATTGGTTACCAAATCACCCAAAACAAGAAAAGCTAATGATACAATCTGGGTAATTGTAGATAGGTTAACCAAGTCTGCTCATTTCCTACCAGTGAAGGAAACATTCGGTATGGAACAGTTAGCCAAGTTATACGTAAATGAAATAGTTTCATTACATGGTATTCCTTTATCTATTGTTACTGATAGAGATAGCCGTTTTACCTCTCATTTTTGGACAAGTTTCCAAAAAGCAATGGGAACCAAGCTAAATCTAAGCACTGTTTATCATCCACAAATTGATGGACAAAGTGAAAGGACAATTCAAACAATGGAAGATATGCTTAGAGCTTGTGTAATTGATTTCAGAGGAAACTGGGACGATCATTTACCATTAATAGAATTTTTTTACAATAACAGCTATCATACGAGTATCAATGCTGCACCATTCGAAGCACTTTATGGACGAAAGTGCCGAACTCCGGTCTGTTGGGCAGAGATTGGAGAAAAGCAATTGTCTGGACCTGAGATAATGCAAGAAACCACAGACAAGATCATTCAAGTCAAGGAAAGACTGAAAGCAGCACGCGATCGACAGAAGAGTTATGCTGATAACAGGCGGAAGCCATTAGAATTTCAAGTAGGTGACAAGGTGTTGTTAAAAGTCTCTCCTTGGAAAGGAGTGGTAAGATTCATCAAAAGGGGAAAGCTAAGCCCCAGGTATGTTGGACCATTTGAAATTATCAGAAAAATAGGACCAGTAGCTTATCAACTACAACTGCCAGAGGAAATGACAGGAATACACGATGTATTTCATGTATGCAATCTCAAAAAATGCTTAGCTGATGAATCACTAGTGGTACCTCTTAAGGATATAGAGGTAAACGAGAAACTCAAGTTTGTAGAAAAGCCTCTACAGATTGAAGACAGGAAAGTCAAGAATCTCAAACACAAGAGATTAGTTCTAGTCAAAGTGAAATGGGATTCCAAGAGAGGACCAGAGTATACATAGGAGCTTGAATCTGAAATGCAGAGGAAATATCCACACCTGTTCCAGTAGACCTCGAGGACGAGTTCTAAAACAAGGTGGGGAGGATATAACAACCTTCCTAAATTATTTACCGACACTCCTAAAAATATTTAAAACATCCCTATACGTCTTAAAATACACCCCGTATACGAAATTTGACACTAAATACCTTTACATAATTAAAAATAAAATAAAAACAAAATCCTGGTGTCGCTCGCGGGCCGCGAAGACTCTCTCTTCGGCTTACGCTGGGCGCGACAACTAGGCTACGCAGCCTCACCCGGAGCCACCATGTGGCACGATCGTAGCAGACTACAATTGTGAGTTGATCAAGCTAGGCCCTACTCTCCCTACGTCGCGGGTCGCGAAGGACCCTTCCTTATCTTATGCGGACCGCGAGGAAGTGTCGATCAGACACTATAAGTAGAGGTCATCGGCCTCAGTTCACAATTCGCTCAAAAACGAAAAACTCTCTCTCTCAATTCTGAAATATTAGAAAGTAGTATCGGGTATTATACCTACTATAGTAGCAAAGCTTTGCCTCATTGTAAGTATTTTAACCCCCAGTTACATATTAGATACGCTGCCCGATTGATCTAGTGCTCCGTAACGGCTGTCGAGGTTCTGCCCGACGTAGTCGTTGGAGTTCTGTCTCGGGGAGGGTATAACTAATCTAAATATTGGGTCATTATACTAACGTGAAGAAACACTGGCTAAAAGGATCGGAATCGGTTTAACCAGGTAGGGGTGAGCAAAATCAATTACCCGACCCGAAGAATACCCGACCCGACCCGACCCGATACCCGAGAAGCAAGTAAATCAATACCCGATTTAATACCCTATATTTAAAATCGGTTCCGGTTCTAGTGTTAATCGGGTATATCGGTATTCGGGTAAAGGACCGACCCACCATATTATGTTATGTATATCAGCCTGACAACATGAACATGAAGTCTGCAGTGCACTCTACATCCCCTCTCAAGCCCTTCGACAATGGAGAAGTGAATAAGCATTAGCATTCACTTTGATTTCAGCTTGAAACATTCAATCCTAGTTCCATTTCAGCTGATTATTGGTGAGTTCCATTTCAATCCTACTTCCATAACATTCAATCCTAGTTCCATTTCAGCTGATTATTGTTGGTTAATCTTATTGCAAATGTTAAATTCTTGATCATCTAGTATAACATGGTTATTGTAAAAACTGAAAAAATTATAGGAATTAGTAGTTATTTGATGGTTTATAGTTGATGGTGTGTTTATGCACACCAAGTGTTCGATATAATGTCCGAGTGAAAACTCATAGATATCGATCTTAATGATAATTGTAATGTTTAAAATATAACTGTGGTTCACATGTTTTCTGTCTATTGTTTTAGTAAAACACCATGTACCTTGTCAACAAGCGTGGAGCTACCTTCAATTGAAGAACGTGAAGAACAGAAGCAACCGTCAATTGAAGAACGAAGAACAAAAGAAAAAATGAATGAAGATTGAAAGTGAAAGTGATGAATTCCTATAATCATAGCGTATATGTAAATTAATTAGGTATTATGTTGCTGGAAGAATAAAACCAATCAATAACAGGCCAAAGCCCATTTGGATATTTCCTCTTCTTTAATACAAATCGGTCTAGGTAAGTTGTTGTCGGGTTTTTTCCTTTTGTGGACCGGAACCGACCCGATACCCGATTTACGAGAAATATGGGAACCGACTAAGTACCCTATATGATATATCTCGGGTCGGGTTCGTTTTTTTATAGGGTCGGTTCTCGGTTATTTTCGGTCCGACCCTATTTTTGCTCACCCCTATAAACAGGGGTTATGTTCTGCATAAAAGGGTGGTTCTCTCTCGTTTGATTTGATGGGACAATTCTTCCTCTCCGGTGAGCACTGCAAAACAGAAACACCGTTAGCCTCGTCACGGGGAAAATGGAGGTTTTCTCCGTGACCCGACTCCGGCTTGAGAATAAGTATGTGTTTACGAAGAAGAAGAAGTATTGACGAAGTGTGTGTAACTTGGTGTTCATACCTGAATTATTCTCTTATTTATAACCGGGAGTTTGGGCGGGAAAACGTGTTGTCGAAATATTAACGGAAGATGCTAACACTGTGAGCGGTTATTTTCCCTCCGTTAATTCTCTTGAACAGATGGTGAGATCACATGGATCGTTATCTCGATCGACAGCTAGGGTGCTGCCACGTGGAAAGTAAGTTAGTGGAGGTTTCTCTCCAATTTCGTGCCATCATCGTGATTTCAGGGAGGCCTGAGATGATGACACGTGTCCAGATGGTTATAACCATCTGGTGGTGCACGATTTGAGTTTCTCTAGAAGGTTACTGCTATAATCCAGTATGACTCCTTATCGTGTGGTACTAGTTGAGAAAATAATACCCAAGTCTGGGTATTATTAAGCGGAAGTGTTAAACTTAGGATTTTCATCCTTCGTTTATGGAGGAAGGCGCAAGGATTTATGATTTCCTTTTCAACGCGCAAGTGTTGTCTGTTACCTTTTCTCTTGAGTTCTTTTTGTAGGACCAGTTGCGCGGCCGCGCAAGGTCAGAAAACGACTGCTAGGTGAGGTTGTGGTATGGTCTCAAGTACTCGATACGAGGTTTTTGGGACCTTACCCCTTCAAGTCCCCCCAGTCTAGTGTTGCTCTTATGCAAATAAGTGGAGCACTAGACTATATGAGAGAAATGCTTTTTGGCGCAAAAGTAAGGAATCTTTTGATGAGAAGATTTTCTTTGCTCATTATGGTGATTCTGAAAATCTTTGACTTTGGGTGGGGACGGTACAGTAAGGACTGTGTGACAGGCTATCACTGTCAGGTGCATATTACTGACTGTGCTTTACACGCGCGCGTGAGTTCGCGTTTGTGTTGATTCCCACTCGCCCCTGTCGCTTGGGTAACTGTGATATCCCGAAAAAGGTGGTGTGGCAGTTACCAATGCTATTTATGGCGGTGAGTATATAAGTTTGTTTGAGTTGACCATTTTTGTTAATCATTACTTTGTTGAAAATTTTTCCTCTTCCTGTCTTCTTTATCCGTTAAGAAAGAATTTGTCATTTCTTCCTCTTATGTCAACCGGAGAACATCACGAAGACTTATCTGAAGAAATGTCTACCGAACTTCCACCGTTAAAGTGGCCTAGGGAAACTTTCGATGGCTTGGTTCAAAACCTTAGATTCCCGGAGAACTGGGGTGCCTTGTACCCTGAGGAGGGTTAGACAGCAGCAGATGCTCCGGCTGGGTATGTCACTCTCTTTTGGGATTTCTTTTGTGAAGGCAACTTTCGTTTGCCTGTAACAAAATTTTTCCTCGAAATTCTTAGGTATTATAAGTTTCACATCTCCCAACTGCACCCTATTGGCATGGTTAGGGTTCGGCACTTCGAGTTTGTGTGTCGGACAATGCATATTGAACCGACAGTTCCTCGATTTAGGGTTTTTCACCAAATGCACTGCACCCAAGGGTTTTATTCGTTCGTCCAGAGAGCGTCGGCGAAGAAGATTTTGCTGCAACCCCCCAAATCCTTCCATGATTGGAAGCATAAATTTTTCTTTATCAAGGCCGGTGTCGTTCCGATGAGGATGATCTTTAGAGGAAAAGAAGATGTTCCTACTGAAACCATTCAAACTCCCGTTGACGAAAATTGGTACCAAGATCTGAAAGATGTTCCGTCGATTGCGTTGCCGGAGAAAGCCCTTGTTGGTGCTAGTATGAGTTTGAATTGGAGGATGGACCGGGAAGACAAACCAGTGTATACGAAGGATGGTAAAGGTAAGATTGGGGGTTTGCCCCTTTTTTACCCCTCTCTCTCCTTTTTTTTGAACTTGCTTTTCTTCCCCTGCAGTTGTTTCGTTGTATGTCATTGCATTTAAGAGAGAGGGCGGAAAGATGGGTACCATTCAGAAGAAGCCTGATGAAGAGCTTTGGTATCATCGTATTGTGAAGAATTTTGTTCTTCCGCGGGATGCGGATCTGTCTTTTCAGCCTGGTGCTGGTGCTGGTAAGCTATCTTTTTAATTTCTGTCCGCTATTCTTGCACATTCAAATAAATTGTATTCTGCGCTTTGTCAGTAGGTGAATTGTCGAACTTGGGCATAGGCCCTGAGAAGAAGAAGAGCGCGACAACCGCTACTGTTGCGCCTAAAAAGAGTGATGTTGAGAAAACTCAATCCTCCAAGGTCAAAAATGTTGGGGGAGAGAAGAAAGGTACACGCAATTCTCCTGTCTCCTGGTGTGATTATGTGGTGGTTTCTGATTCATTGAAGGGTCCTGGGCCTGCAGCTATTATTAGAAGGCCAAAACCGGAACCGAAGGATACTGCTGATATTCCTCCTTCTAACCCAGACGATCCCATTGATTTGGAATCGAGTCCTGAGCACTTGGTGCGGACTAAAGCAGGGAAAAGAAAACAGACTGGCGCTGAGACGGAAGGTCAGCCTGCAAAGAAGATTCGGAGGAAGAAGATTACCAGGAAAGGCAATTTGGACGCCTTTATCTCAGAGTCTGCTCCTAGTAAGTGTCATCCTTTCTTTCTTCCTTTTATGCGCATTGAATATTTATGGACTTTGTTTTTTCAGAAATCCCAACTTCTCCTATTCCCCCAAAGCCGCTGCCTGTGGTTAACGAAGAACTCCCACCCTCTCCTCCGCGTGCCACTGTTGTTGATTAGTTAAAAGCTACTAAGGTTCCTGAGGGTGGTGTGGAGAAGGTTGTTGAGGCTGACAAGCCTGTTGATGTTGCTGTGGAAGCCAAAAAAGTTGTTAGCCCAGGGGTTGTGGATGGTGCTAGTGACCCACAAGCTCCTGAATTTGCTGCTCATGGGTTAGAGAAAGAAAAATCTGCCGAAGAAACCCCTGTTATAGCGTCTCCTTCTAAAGTTTCTGGCTTTACGCCTGAAAATATCGAGAAGGTTTCTGCTGAAAATCAAAGCTCATTCTCTGATGCTGGCAAGAATTCCCCAATCCGCCCAGACGAGACTCTGGGGGATTATTACTACAGAACTTATTCGGAAAAAGATGCCTCCGACATTCATGTCCCTGTGTGGAACCTGAAGAAGGGTGATACTTTCTCCGACTGGTGCGTGTGTCGGGACTGGTTGCAGGGGATATTTCTGCCAGGGGAGATTAAATTTCAGGAAAGTCGGCTTCATGAGCAAATTTATCACGCCTACCTTGAAAGATCTGCTTCTCATGCGTCGACCACGCATTGCATTGTGCGTGAGTGGTACAGTATGCACAAGGAGGGGGATGCTTTCAAGGTATCCAAGAAGAAAATTGCTGATGATGAAAACCGGATTGCCCATTTGAAGGCTAAGCTGGAAGCTGCTCAGGCCAAGTTTGAAGCTGATCGGAAAACTGAAGAATGGTCCATTGCGGGCTGGAAGAGAAAAGCGGAGGCTGAGGCTACTCTTCTTTCCAAGGAGCGCAAGAACTGGAAGAAAATATGTGAAAAAGATAACTCCGAGAAGATGAATCTCCGCAATGTTATCAATAATCTCAAGGCTGAGGTTGAGAAATTGAAAAAACAGGACGCGGAGATTGAGAAGCTGAAGAAAGAGAAAGCTGATGCTGAAGTTGCGCTTGATGAGGCGCGTTCACACAGGGAACGAAGCGAGCAACGAGAGGTACGAGCTTGCGCTACCCTTGCTCTTAGAGATAAAGAGTTAGAAGAACTTACTGCTTTGCTTTCTGATCAGGAACAACTCAAGAAAGACCTGGAGCTTGCGCTTTCTGAGAAAACTGAAACCTCCCGCCGCTTAGCTGAAACTGAGGAAAAACTGGAAAGTTCTGAAATGGCGCGGGCCACAGCAGAGAGCGAGCTGGAACCTTTGAAGAGCGATATGCTATGGTTGAAGGAGCGTGGGATTGCCTGTGTAAGTTATTTGTTCTTTTTCTCTTTTGCGGGAATACTTTGCGCCTTTCTTTTACTTATTTTTCTCTTGTTCTTGTAGGTTGCTGAATCAGTGTTAAATTCTGAAGAGCTAGATAAAACTGTTGCGCGTTTGGTGGTTACCGCGCGAAAAGATGGATATTCCCAAGGCTATGCTGAGTGTTCTCACCATGTGAATAATGCTCTGAAGGTTGATTGGGATATTACCATATCCGCTACTTATGGTGTTAATACTGGTGCCGCCTTTGCAGCTTTAAAAACAGAATTTGACAATTTGCAGCTTCCTGTTATGGATCTTATAAATGTTGCTTTGCAATCTGAAGATCCTGTGGCGCAACTGAAGGAAATCTTTCCTGATGAAGGCGAAGATTTATCGTAGAATTTATTTTGTAATTGTTTCGAACAATTTTCTGTAACATTTGGGATGTGTATCCCTTTTTTTGTTGATGCGCTGCTGCGCAAGTAACGTACACTAAAACACTGCCGTGTTTAATAGTTTTTTAAGGCGTATTTGTGCGCCAGGAATAGTATGACGTGTTTTTTAGTTTACAATATTTTGCATGGGTACAATTACTTTGATTAGGTAAGGCGAATGAAGGTGGTATGAAGCTCATGTGTGAACGTATGGTCTTATGTGATGCAATCACCGACCGTTCATGAGACTTGTATTGTATTTACCATAATCTTTTTGCGCTTACCAAAAGAAATTGCATGCACTTTGTAAAAAAAAGAAACACGAGAATAATAGAAACTTTGTTGTTTATTTCGGGATAAGGCGCAGAGGCCTTTACAAAGTCTATTAATATAAATATACGAAACTTAACTTACACTCTATTTCCCGCCTTAACTTCATTCCGCGAGGAGATCATAGAGTACTTAATTTTTCGCTTTCTTGCTTTGGCCTTCTTCGCCTCGAGTTATCTGTTTTATTTCATTGCGCACGTTTTGTAGCAGGTGAGTGGGCTCGCCACTTTTAAGGGCCTTTTCTATTTCGGTGCGCAAGGAAATGCAATTGTTGGTGGTATAACCACTGTCCTTATGGTAATCACAATACTGAGCTGGGTCCTGTCCACGTTTGTTCTTCATGGGTATTGGGGGTTTAAACTGATAATCCTCGGTGCTTAAAACTTCCGCAGGAGTTTTGGTTAAGGGAGTCCATTGTCTCTCCCTGTTCTCTTGTTTGGCTTCTCTTTGCGCGGAAAGTTTATTGATTGTGGCTCGAGCATCCTCAGATGAATAGTTCACTCAGCTGGAATCACGCCAATCTTTCTTAAATCTCTTTCCGCTACCTGATCCTAAATCTGAGGGTCGGTTGTGAGGTGGTGGAGGCCTGTTGGTAGTGAGATTCTTTTCTGTTTGGGCGTAAACTTTAGCCGCTGCCATCACTTTTTCCCAGCTCTTCGGGAGTCCTTCTGTACCAGACAGGACTTTTATCATATCATCGCACCTGACTGCATATTTAAATTTGGCGCGAATCAGCTGCTCATGGACGCCTCCAATCTCCAATACCTCTTTGTTATATCGGGTGATAAAGTCTTCCAGACTTTCATCATCATGACGCCAAATGTTCATCACATCCGATGTGTCGCGGATAGATCGCCTTTGTTGGCTGAAATGGGTCAAAAAAATTTCGCGTAGATCTTTCCATGACGTGATTTCTCCAACGGGCAAGTTATCGAACCAGATTCTTGCAGCGCCGGTAAGGGTTTGTACGAAAAGGTGGCACCATAATGGTAAGGTCCAGCCTCCGACTAGCCCTGCGCTTGTGAAAACTCTCAGATGGTCGTCAGGGTCTGTCAATCCGTTGAACTTGCCCATGTTAGACGGCAGCTTTGCTTTCTCTAGCGGAGCCAGAGCTATTTCAGTAATAAATTTTGAGTTCTCCGCCGCTTCTGCAGGACGATAAATCAGATCATAATTATGCTCGGCCTCGGGGTTGTAAACCGCACGGGGTCTACACTTATTGTGATTTGGCTGTAGCCGACTAAACACGCTGGCACTTTCACCTACACGGTAAGTTGAATCATATTCACTGGTGTGAGTGCTCCGTTGAGGACCCAACCTGGTGTGAACCGATGGTCTCCGGTGAGGGTGTGACTCATCTTGATGTTCTCTTTGACAACTTTCTGATTGAGTATACTCGTATCTCGATGGAGATCCAGAGTAAACCTCCATGTCCTGGGATGGACCTTCACGTTGAGAAGCATGAGCACGGGATCCTGGCCTCCGTGATTGAGTTAGGGGAGCAGTTTGTGCACATAACTGTGTGTATACTGCATTTAATGCTCCCTGAGACCTGATGTACCAGGAGATTGGGGTTTCTCCTGGGGGCAGAATTGAGTTCACAGGGATCTCTGGCTGTACCCCTGGGGTGATAGGTTCGTTTAGACGATTGGATTGCACCTCGTTGTCATCCGAGGCTTCCTCTGGAATACCCTCAACCTGGACGTTGTTAAAATTCGGTCGAGGGCCAGCTTGTCGATGAGATGAATTTTCTTCCATGTGCAAATGGAATCAATAGGGTAGATCAAAAAACGAGAGAAAATCGGATGAAACAGAGAAATCGGTGGGCGCCAATGAAGAAACACTGGCTAAAAGGATCGGAATCGGTTTAACCAGGGGTTATGTTCTGCATAAAAGGGTGGTTCTCTCTCGTTTGATTTGATGGGACAATTCTTCCTCTCCGGTGAGCACTGCAAAACAGAAACACCGTTAGCCTCGTCACGGGGAAAATGGAGGTTTTCTCCGTGACCCGACTCCGGCGTGAGAATAAGTATGTGTTTACGAAGAAGAAGAAGTATTGACGAAGTGTGTGTAACTTGGTGTTCATACCTGAATTATTCTCTTATTTATAACCGGGAGTTTGGGCGGGAAAACGTGTTGTCGAATTATTAACGGAAGATGCTAACACCGTGAGCGGTTATTTTCCCTCCGTTAATTCTCTTGAACAGATGGTGAGATCACACGGATCGTGATCTCGATCGACAGCTAGGGTGTTGCCACGTGGAAAGTAAGTTAGTGGAGGTTTCTATCCAATTTCGTGCCATCATCGTGATTTCAGGGAGGCCTGAGATGATGACACGTGTCCAGACAGTTATAACTGTCTGGTGGTGCACGATTTGAGTTTCTCTAAAAGGTTACTGCTATAATCCAGTGTGACTCCTTATCGTGTGGTACTAGTTGAGTAAATAATACCCAAGTCTGTGTATTATTAAGCGGAAGTGTTAAACTTAGGATTTTCATCCTTCGTTTATGGAGGAAGGCGCAAGGATTTATGATTTCCTTTTCAACGCGCAAGTGTTGTCTGTTACCTTTTCTCTTGAGTTCTTTTTGTAGGACCAGTTGCGCGGCCGCGCAAGGTCAGAAAACGACTGATAGGTGAGGTTGTGGTATGGTCTCAATTACTCGATATGAGGTTTTTGGGACCTTACCCCTTCATAACGCATGTGCATTGTTTAATTTATTAGATTATAACCAGGAAACCACAGGAAAAAGTCTAAACTAGCAATGTGAGTAATCTCCTTTTTGTAAACCTTTTTGCAAACTGTTTTACAAAACCTCAATGCTTTACATTATAATTAAACAATGATTGAGTATTTGTAATTCTACAATTATCGTCGGTATGTTGGGTTTTGTATACAAAATTTGTTACTACACTATGAGTAGTAACATGACCACAAGTCGGGTCGACAGTACCGTGGGTGGTAATTAAGGTAGAATAATAAACAAATGTAATTGCTGGATTGCCCCCAATACTGTACAAGGATAAAACCGTCTTGATTATATTGGGATTCACTCACCAGTATTTCCCACTGACAAAATGTTTTTAAACGCGTTTCAGGTAACAAAATGTGAAAGTCAAAATAGAAGCCAGCTGGAGAGCACTGAAGGCTGGAAAAGTGGCTATAAAAGTTACCTAAATAAAGAAAGATGTTTTATTAAATAAATTAGGGTTTATCCCTATAAACATGTTTGTAATGAAAACATGGGTTTTATCCCACTATGTTTATTAATATAAAAGGTGGTGTTTTACTCTGATAAAATATTTCCTAACTACGGTCCTGATGAAAATTTCGCTGCCAAATAATGATAAACACCGATACCACCATCTCTGAGTAGGACGCGGCCGCCCGCCTCTCGAGGCAGGGGTCGGGGGTTGCGACAAAAGAAGTTATAGGTTTTTCTTTTAAGGAGAAATTCAAAAAAAGACCATGACTTATCTGCCATAACATTAAGAGTCTTAAAAAGGAGGAAGCAACGACTCTGTCTGTTTCCTTTGTGAAAGATGAGATCAAAAGCGTAGTGTTCGAGTGTGGGGCCGACAAAGCTCCTGGGCCTGATGGTTTCAACTTTAAATTCATAAAAAGGTATTGGAATTTTTTTGAGAATGATTTTTATAACTTGTTGGATTCTTTTTACAGCAAAGGTTTTATAGCGAAATGATGCAGCTCTTCCTACATAGCTCTTATCCCTAAAAACAAGGATCCGGTCACTACTAGAAAAAAAGGGTTTTTTCCTATGAAAAGTTCGGTCACAAAACGGTAGCAATTTCCTTGTTATCACTATTTTGCCACAAAAAATGCGGTGACAAAAATATCCGTGTCAATTGCCCTAATGCCACCAAATAGCGACCATTTTTATATTTTGCTACCAAATTTTTGCCACCAAAAAAGTAGTCAAAATTATTTGCCACCGCTATATGTTTGCTACGCTCCACCTTGTTGTGACGAGTTTTTGCTACCGCTTTGATACCATTTAGCTACCGATATTGCCACCATTTAACAACAGGCTTTACCATTTAGCCATCGATATTCCCACCATTTAGCCACCGTTTTTTACACAGATACCATTTAGCCACACGTTTAGATACCATTTAATACCATTTAGCCACACGTTTAGATACCATTTAATACCATTTAGCCACCATTTATTTGCTACCGAGTTGTTGTTTGGTCGTGTTTTTCACCATTTAATACCATTTAGCCCCCATTTTGACACCAGATACCATTTAGCTACACGTTTAGATACCGTTTAGCCACCATTTAATACCATTATTAGTCACCATTTATTTGCTACCGAGTTGTTGTTTGATAGTGTTTTTTTTTGACTTTGGGTTTTGATTCAGATTTCTCCCTGCTATTTTCATCAAAATTACATATCAATAAAACTACAAAATTATATATAAAAAGTATAATAAAATCACAAAATCCCAAAGTTATATAAAACATCTCTGTTTCAAAAGCATATAAAACATTCTAATAAAAATACCAACTAAAACATAAAACAACTAAAAGTATCCTAATATGATAAACATCGAAACATTCGAAACCAAGTGTTTATAGCCCATTTTTGAACTGTAGCAGTTAACATAGCTTCAATTTGTGACATCCTCTCAAGCATAGCATCTTTATCCACTTTATCTTTTTCAGTCAACAACCATGCAATAATTCCATCTAACCTTTCCTTTTCTTCATCATTATCCTTAACGAGCTCCTTGATAACTAAGTTCAACTTTTCAATCTACAAAACAACTAATGAATAGAATCAAGAAGTCAGAACTAATGAAAGTAATAACGGGTCAGGTTGGTTGCAAAGAAAAATAATACAATTGTGAGCTACATTTTAAATGTTTACCTATTTAGAAGGAAATTATACCTAATTTCAAAAGCAAATTTTTGTATGAAACAACCCATAGAGATATTTTAATCAAATCAATATGAAATTCCTCAATATGAATGTCAAGCCCAACGATAAAAAAACAAATATCGCAAACCAAACAAACAGAAATGCACAAAAATTACTAATGTATGTGATTCCACTTATGCCAAAGATCAAACAATTTTATTTATATTTTTAAAAACTATTAGTCTAAAAGGATTAAACTTACCTCAGGGTCTTCTCTGTTATGTACGCACGGGTCACTAACATTGCCTAACCCGTACACTTTTCCTTTATTCTTGCCCCCAGATCGTGACCATAAGTCTTTATCAAATTTTGGATGTTTAATGCGTTCTTTCCCGTACTTATCCACAAGAAAACCTTCATATTTAACCTAACGGGATAAACACATAATTATATTATTCAAAACTCATTTTAATAAACTTCTATTTTTTTTTTGAAATATGTTGTTTGGATTTACTAATCAATCAACTTACCCAAGTCTCCTATGCCCTATCATCAACCCATACAAGATTTTCTTCTTGAGTATCCCCTTCCGAATCAACATCCAAAAGTAGTGAACTACTACAACTTAGATCTTTATCCAATGATCGACTTCCTTTCCTGCAGTGTGATTGTTTCCATGGTTCATGAACTGACAGTTCACGCCCATGCATATTGACCATTTTATCAACAACTTCCTCATGAGAAAATGAAAAGTCCAAAAACAAATCCACATTGTCACAATATTCAGGATTAAGATATCCTTCACTACAAGTCTTACGAGTGTTAAGCTGGTCAATTTCATAAAGAAATGCACAACACTTAGACGTTTATGGGTAAGTTCTTTCTTATCGGATACAAACTAGCGATAGTTGATTCGCTTTCCACTGGTTTTATGCCTTTTGTTTGAACCCATTGGTTAACAGGGTATTGTTGGTGTCCCTAGTGAGTTTACCGGTAACAGGTATGGGCGTGAATTTCTGACACGACATCAACCTTACACGAAATTCATGGCTTGGGTTTAGTCTAAACAGGCATGGGTCAGTTCCAGGTTGAATGCACGAGCACATTTGGCTAAACGGGTCAAGTTCGGGTCGACCTGTCGAGTTTGCGGGGTTAAACGGGCTGACCCATTTAACCTATTAAGTTTATTACAGAAGTTTATTTTTTTATCATAACTTCAAATTGGTTGGATAGTTTATGCAAAAGCATGACCACGTTTGGCTAAACGGGTTAAGTTTGGGTCGTCCTGTCGAGTTTGCGGGCTGACTCGTTTAACCTATTAAATTAAAAATAATAGTGTATTTTTTGTCATAACTCCAAATTGGTTGGAAAGTTTATGCAAAAAATTAATGTATAAAACAGAAATGAGTATCAGGTTTTTATAGTTAACATACATATCTAATATGCATTAATTTTTTTTTGTTAGTTCAAAAATTCTAGAGTATTAATATGAACAAATAAATAAAATATAATTTTGGGTTACACAGGCCATGTTCGTGTCAACCTATCTGAATTCATGTCGTATCCGGGTTCATGTATCTGACACGATTCTCATGTTTGTGTCATGTTTTGGTTCGTGTCGGGTTTGACCCACCTACCTGCCAACACGACCCATTTAACACCCCTAGACTAACATGTTCTCACACTCACCAAAAACATATGGCAATACTTATTTCATTATTTTTTGGATTGTTAACTTCGCTTCAGGTACGAGGAGATTGCATTGGAGATGAAGGTCTTGAAGCTGTGTCTAACAACTATAAAAACCTTGAAGACTTGAGGGTATTTCAGGGAGGAGGAGGTATTGTCGTAGCAGAAGTGGGTTTAACTGTGATATCCATCAGCTGTCAAAAGCTTAAAACATTAACCTACTGTTGTAGTCAAATGACGAATCCGGCCCTGGTAACTTTTTTGAAGAATTGCCCAGACATCAGTCGCTTTAAACTAATCATCTCGACCCCAAAACAGCCCGACCACACGACTCTTCAACCGTTTGATCACGGGTATGGTGCCACTGTGGAATCATGCAAGTCGAATGAGGTTTCGGAGTCAATTGTTAGTGTCACCCGTGCATTAACGGTTGGGATATTGAGGGGGTATAGAGTTGGGGCTAGGAAAGGTGATTCGGGGGTAATGCGTTTGCGGATAGGGCGTTGGATAAGCTGTTTTCACCGGCTGGGTCTGGTTTTGTTTCGGTTATTGTTGGGAGTTTTGCGAAGAATATGGTTATGGCAATTGGGTATGCATGATGACAGACCTAGATACTGTGGTTATGAAATATGATAATAGTATATTACATAGATATTTGTTTGAAGCTTGTATTGATCATGTTTCTGACCTACATGTGCGTTTCCTGTAGACCTGGCAAACAGGGATTCTAATATTTGAATAATAACTTTATTATTTTCTTCAACCCTCCCATATCATTGATAACAGCAATCGGAAACATAAGAACAAATTGAAGTGATGAAATTGCTAAAGAAGAAGTGGAAGTCAAGAATCAAACGTACCTTTCGTCCGTCCATCACCGGCGAACGATTAATCAGAACTTCAATTGAGATATGATCCGTCATCGGCGAATGATTAATTAGAACTTCGGTTGGGAGATGATAATGGACAAGTAATGGTGGAGTGGAGGAATTCTACAATTGTAGAGGAATACCGCAAACGGCAATTGCTAACTCTCAGTCCAAAAATTATGGAAATATTAAACCCTAAATTATCTTCCTAACTTTTTTACTTGTAGCCCGCCTATTTTTTTCCTTTTAGCCCGCTAATTTTTTTATAAATATTGTGACTGCAAGAAAAGTAGCGGTCCCAAATCAATCGCAAAGCCACCAAGGTTTTTATTTTTTAATTTATTTGCCACCATTATGTGACCTTACCATATCATTATACATTTTATTTATTTCAATTGGGGATTTCCCATTGAATTGGGACCGTAATTATAGTCAATAGCAGATTTTGCTACTAATAAGAGATCGGTCAAAAAATGGTCACAAATTTTGAAACCAGGTTTTTTGGTCACACATTCTGGTGGCAATTGTTCAATTTTCTAGTAGTGGGTGGGATTGAGAGATTATCGTCCGATCAACCTGATTGGCGTGATTAGTAAAACTATCTCTAAGATCCTTGCTAATCGTCTCAAAAAGGTTATGGGATCCATCATCTCGGAAAATCAAACGGCGTTCCTCAAAGGCAGGTAAATCCTTGACAGCCCCTTAATGTTAAATGAGCTTATCACCTGGTTTAGAAAAGATAAAAAAGTCTTTCCTTTTAAAAACTGATTTTGAAAAGGCTTATGATAATGTGTGTTGGAGTTTTCTTATGGATGACATGGGTCAAATGGGTTTCCTTGATATATGGGGTAGATGGGTTGAGGGAGTTTTAGCCTCGGCTAGATCCGCGGTTTTGGTGAACGGGTCTCCTGCTTTCGAATTTAATTGTTCCAAAGGGTTAAGACATGGAGACCCCTTATCGCTGTTTCTGTTCCTTTTGGTTATGGAAGCCCTGTCTAGTATATTCTGCAAAGCAGGGCTTAAAGATTTTTTTTAAAGGTCTTCAAACTCCTAATAGTAGTCCGATCGTTTCTCATCTTTTGTATGCGGACGACGTTCTCATATTGGGGGAATGGGAAAGGGAAAATGTACCGGATGTGGCTAGATGTCTTAGAATTTTTTTACATGTGTTCAAGATTAAAAATCAACCTTCATAAATCCACCCTTTATAGGTTAGGGGGTGGAAAACAGTGTTATCAAGGATATGGCTAAGGTGATTGGGTGCAATACTGATGACATCCCGTTGTCGTACTTGGGTATCACTGTGGGGGCGAATATGAATAGAATTAGCAATTGGGACCCGATCGTTGAGATTTTCGATAAAAGGTTGTCGAATTGGAAAGCTAAAACTTTGTCTATAGGGGGAGGCTTACGTTGATTAATTCGGTTATATAGAGTCTTCCTATATATTAATTTTCATTATATAATGCCCCGATCGGCATTATTAAGATTCTTGAAGCAAAAATGAGAAAGTTTTTGTGGGCGGGGTCGGGTGAATGTAATAAAATGAATTGGGTGGCTTGGGACTGGGTCTCTTGGCCCAAGAATAAATGGGGTTTTGGTATTAACAGACTTAAAGAAGTAAATGAGGCTCTCCTTTATAAGTGGGGATGGAGATATAGGATCGAAAACCATAATCTGTGGAGAAAAGTGGTGGAAGCGTGTCATAAAAAAATCAATCAAAGAAGCTTCCTCCCGCTAAATGGTAATTCTGCGGGGTGCTGGAATAACATTGTGAAATTGATTTCAAAAATGAAAATAAATGGAAAAGGTATAAATAGGATGATTTTGGGTAAGGTGGGAAACGGGGTTGATATCCATTTTCGGATTGATACCTGGGTGACGATCTTCCTTTCTTGGAAAGATGGCCACATTTGTTTGCTTTGGATTCGTGTAAAACTTGCAGGGATAGACAACCTGAGTCGGATACTGAGCTCAAAGAGCGGCAGGAATGTCAATATGTTATCAATATGATGAGATTGTCAAATGATAAGGATGTGTGGATATGGAACGATGATATGCAGGAAGGTGTCTCGGTGAAATCAGTAAAAAAGGCGTTAATCAAGGATAGGGGTAATTGCCAACTCCCCAACTTCGGTTGGTGCAAATGGGTGCCTTTAAAATGTAATATAATGGCGTGGAGAGATAACTTGAACAGGCTTGCTACTAGAGTTAACTTGAAAAAAGGAATGTGGATATAGCTTCGGTCATATGCCATTTCTGTCACGAGTATGCGGAAACAGTGGATCATATATTCACTGCATTTTCGGTGGGTATTAGAGTGTGGGCGGTTGTCAGTGAGTGGTGCAACATTCCCTCGATCTTCACCTTCGAGTTCAAAGACCTCATGGATATCCATTGTAACGCCCAGCGTCCCTGAACTTTAGACATTTGGCAAGAACAGTCCCTGAACTTCTAATAAGTTGTCGATTTTAGTCTCTGTGGTTTTATGGAGTTGATGTTTTGATACTTTTGGTGTGAATATTGCTGATACTATGATGCTTGACTCTTTATTCTAGATGCTTGATTCTTGATGCTTAAACTATGAAGCTTGCGACTTAATCTAGATACTTGACTCTTGATACTTAAATCTAGACACTTGATTCTTGATACTATGGACTCTTGATTCTGGACTCTTGATACTTGGACTCTTGATTCTGGATGCTTGAGAAACTATGATTCTTGACTCCTAAAACTTAATTGGTGCTGGACTCCTTAGACTCGTGAAACTTGAATCTTGGTGGAACGAGAGGCTGGAGCGTTGTCACTGGCGGAATCTATGAAACTTGGAAACTTTTGGTTTGAAATGTAATCTAGATACTTTACCCAAACTATTCATAACGCAACGCCTAACCTAACGCGTAAAACAAATCAAAACGGGAACGCGGAAAAGATGGATTGGCCAGAGTGGCCGTCCGACCGGATGACCATCCGATCGGATGACCACCCGGCCGGATGACCATCCGACCGGATGACTATCCGTACGGGTCATCACTTGAACGACCAGCCATCTTGCACCGCCTCCACTTCAATTTCACACTATAAATAGACCTGTCACATCACCATTATCAGTGATGTGACAGCTATGCTCGACTCAGACGCACAAACACCTTTCTCCTCCTTTTCTTGCTGATTTCGGTACGTTTTAGGCTAGATTCTTGTACTTTCTTGATCCACACATCATTCTCTACTTGATTCTCACTTGAAATCTCACTTTTCACCGTGAAATCTCTCAGATCTGAGTTCTTGAGGGTGATGTCATCATGGTGATTTGTACAAACTGCCATGTGATGTCATTCTAAGCAAGATTAGCTCGGATCTAAGGCATTTCATTCATCAAATCTAAGCTAAATCCATGCTTTTCATACAAAATATTGATTAATTATTCATCTTTCTTCAACTTTTGCTTCGTTTTGGTAGAAACCGGACACAAACGGGCTATAGGCTTGATGCATAGACCAAAGTCGGTTTAGATCCGGGTATTACCGGAGAAGACGAGCGTGAGACGGATTCTGACATAAGTTCGTTAATAGCAGACGACTGGTTGGACAGGGGTGATTCCCACCCGATCAGGACGGCCTGGTGCTAACGAGCTTACTATTGTCACTATACGTGTCGTGCCGTTACCGTTAGAACTAGAAACTTAGAATTTTTGCAAAACTTTTGGTAAACAATCAAGCTCGGAAGACTGATCGAGTGGCAACCCGATCAGACAGCAGTCTGACCGAACAGCAATCCGATTAGAATGACCGTTTTACACGCACTCGGACCAAGTGGCAATCCGATCGGATTACCATCCGACCTGACAGCCACCTTAGTCCTATTTATCTTATTTATAATCTATCATCCGAGTGGCAGTCCGAGCGGATAGCCATCCGACCGGACAGCCTCCTCTGTCCCTATATAGATCAGGTGGTGACCCGATCGGATGGCCATCCGATCGGGCAGCCACCTATTCCTTACACCACACATGCCATCCGGCCGACCGACCATCCGATCGGATGTCCATCCGATCGGACAGCCCTTTGACCCGGTAACTGTTTCAACACGTTATTTAGACTTTGATACTCTGCTCAACGCTTACCCTATTGTAATCTAATCAGGCTAATCCTTAAAGAGCTCCCTTCGGTCCAATAACAGTTGTGACTATTAAGTAATCACTGTGAGTATACTCGATCCCCTTTTTACTTTAAACTTTTGGGGTGTAACATGTATTCTATGAAACTTAAACTGGAATCTTGAAACTCATACTCTATCCTATGTGAAACTTGTGATTCTTGATTCTTGACTCTTTGTGCTATGTGACGTTTAATCCAGAGTGTGTAGTTCCGCCTTACCAATAGTAGCGCTATAGCAGATGCACCTCCCCCATTATTCTCGGGGGGTATTGTTAGGAGGATTCTAGTTTACCTTGAATCTTGGGTAAACATTAAAGCATCGGGATACTTGGGCTATCACTGCGTAGACTGCGACACAAGCACGGCTGAAACTATTTATTGTTTACACTGTGGATATGAGTAGTTTTAATCTATCATTCTAATATCAAACTTGTATACTCGCCAATACTTTTGTATTGATATTTTAATACATGTTGCAGGCTGATAGGATGCTTGGAAGTGCATGGAATTCAGCTAGGCGATGCTTAGAAGCGTCACCTAGTTAATTTAGAATCTTTGAACATTGTGAACAATATCTGTTTGGTCTGTATTCGATACTTGTGTGAAACGTGTTTGCTTTAGACAATGACATGATGAATTTGATCTAATTTCTATTGAAACAAATAGTATTATGGAATCTCATGAGCAATCTGAACGCTTAGTGCTCGCATCCTGATGTTTCCGCCATCAGTTGGGGTGTGACAGATTGGTATCAGAGCCATAACTATAGGGAATTAGGATAAGTAGGAATACTTGCCCTAGTCTATAGTTCTAGGATCCTTGACTCTTATTTGTTATTTAAGACTTATGCATTCTACCGTATCTGCTTCCTAGCAGCACATGCTCCTATTGAACTTACATGCCTTTCCTAAGGCTGATACAATGTACACTTTATACTATGGAAACACTGTTATACAGTGTTTATATTTTGCACGAGAATTGCCCACAGGATAGGAGTGACATCCGAACCTTGATGGGAAATCTCCATATTGTTCTAGTAGGCCTTGTTTACGGATAAGTCTCCACAACATTTAGGGTACGATGTTGTCAAGTTAGAGGTGAAACTCAGACCTTGATAGCTAGTCCCACTCTTTGATGATTTTATGTCTCGCCAAAGACTCGTGACTGCCAATCAATTGGGTGCGTGGAATGACCAAAAGGACGAATATCGTAGGCCTAACATCGATGACGTATTTGTCTAAGTAGGACAAGACACACTACCTCAATTCGAGAGGGGTTCGAATCACTTTGGTTAGTCACCGTTCCTCTACCCGGAACAATCCGGTGTTTTATAAGCCTATCTTGCTTTTATGTTATCTCGATTTTCCATAAATGTGGTTTTATCTATGAGGTTTTAAACCTGATTCTTCGTTCGTTTGGATATATATATATATTTTTTTTATGGATCACACGTTGTCCGCAATCTAAAACATTATTCCTAATCTCATAACAAACTAAATTTATGAAGCTTTATTCTATGTGGTAATCTTGATCGACTATTATGTTTTGAAGTGTTGGTTGTGGTATGAAACACTAAGATGACATGGAAGTACGAGACAGAAGTGGCATGTCCAAAGCATGGTGGATACGCCGCTGGTACTTCCTATATATAAGTGCTTCCGGCATGTTACAAACTTTCGTACCAAGTGCCATACGAGGTTAGTGTTAGCAGACCGGTGTGGATAATCTATGTAATCTATGGGAACTTTATTCGCGAAATCTACGGGGAATCTATGTAATCGATGTAGACTCTAAAGCTATTCATGTAATCTATGTGTACTCTAGCAACATTAATCTATTGTGTTGAACTATTGAGTTAATCTATGGCAATCTATTAAGTTAACCTATGTTAATCTATTAAGTAGTCATGATAAACTGTTGGTTTATTCCATGGGCTAATCTATGTAATATACTTGAGCAATCTATGCAAAACTATCTGTCAATCTATGATATATGATGATGATAATGATGAGCAAATTGTTATGGGTGGTAATTGCGACACGTAACATGACACTGAGTACGGGGTAAGGCGATGTGCCCGAAGCGTGGTGGATACGCCGCTGGTACTTCCTATATATAAGCATTTTTGGCATGATTGAATGTAACAACTCTCATCAAAAGTCATAATTATTAAATTAATTAGTCCAAAAGGAAACCCTAATTGAGACACCCAAGTGATTCTGAACAAACCCTAAAATTTTCAGAATTTTCAGAATCAGGATTAGGGCCCCTAAAACTCAGGGGGGGTTAAACCCTATGGACGATTATCCACTTAAAACGTTGGCAACAAGGAATTTACGAAAATTGTCAACTCAGCAAGGCTAGTGCCAACCGTGGCAACCCTAGGCCTAAAAATAGGTCTTACGCGGGCCGCGTAAGGATAAGCTTAAAACTCACGCGGGCCGCGTAAGGGTCAAAAGTTACCTATAAATAGAGGACAGTGGGACTGGAACTTCTGCGTTGATTTGACGTTTAAATTCCTTTCATACACGAAGTTATAGTGAAAATAGTCTGATAACACACACGGGTATCGAAATTCTGCCGCAAAACAGGGTATTAGCACAATCGCTGCTACGATTCATTTTTCCGATGATCAATATATCCAATGGATGTTTAAGTGCCGCCCACATTAGGGTTATACTTTGTCATTCGTCGTTAATTCGACGGATCATCGTTAATTCGATGGATGAAGTATTGCACTTTGTCGTTCGTTGTGAGAATTTGATCTCGTGAGTTATCGTAAATGCTGGATTGATTACTAACCTAGTTTTGTGTGCATTGTTATTTAAATTAGGTTAACAAGGCTAATTCATAGACTAGACTCTGTCCGTATTAAATCAGCAATGTGAGTCATTCTCTTTTTATCAAATCTATTTATAAAAGCATGTTTATTTCAAAGTTATAATTACGGGGATTAAGTCTTTGTAATCACCAAGTTACAGCCGGTATGTGGGGTTTTGTATACATTACTTGATAATCGTCACCATTGGGGCAGCCAATTGGGGGATATGACCATAGTCACAGATTCGGTCGAGTGACAAATACCGTGGGTAGTTGGTTGATATCAGAAACATTGTAATCGCTCTTAATACTGTAAATTATAACAAATGTGTCATTTTAGTAAATAGAATGATTCACTCAGTATTTTCCGCTGACAAAACCTTTTTCAAACATGTTTCAGGTGATCTGTTGTAATTCAGGAAAAGTGCTGGGGAGCATTTCAAGCTTAAGATAGTGGCTCATTATAAAATAAAGAAATAATTTTGTAATATCACGATTTCGTAGTAAAAACATAATATTGTAAATTATCAGGGTTTTATCCCGAATTGTGAAATAAAATAAATCGGGAAAATTTTTGCTTTAAACGATCCTGTTAAATAAACTTCCGCTGTTAAACTCAAACTAAATAAATACCGCAGTATTTCTGTCCCGCGGCTCCTGAAACGGGTCAAACCAGGTCGGGGGCCGTGACAGAAAAAGGTGGTATCAGAGCCACTGGGTTAAGCTAATTAAGTATTTAGAAATACTTAATTTTTTTCATGATTACTATTATGTGATTATGTGTGTTATTAACTGATTATTTGTTAGTTACAGTATGGGTAAGCAAAAGTTGTCAAGTATCTATCTTAAATTAGATAGATCATCCAATGAGAAGGGAAGTTCATCCCGAACCAAATCCTCGAATCAGGTTGAAATTCCTGAAGAAGGAATATTTGTGCGAAAGGCACAATACGAGGAATCACTTTCTCCTAGAAAGAGGGAGATGATTATTAAGAAAAGTAAAGAGAAAATCCGAGAAAAGAAGAGTAAAAGGGAAACCCAGGAATTAATTGATAAATCACCTTGGGAAGATAAGCTAGATGAGAAATGGGCAAATTTATATATGCTAGCCACAGTAGCAGAAAATATAAATCTTTAGATATTTTAAAGTTTAGTACTTTACCCTTACAATCTAGAAACTCTGTGCAATAAATAAAATTTCAAAACCTAAGTATGTTTTCCAGTTATCTTTGTAATAAATTAGTACACAGTATGTAATAAATTAAACGGTTATTTATGAATTTTAACTTAGTATTTTATGCATTTTGCATATATGCTACATCAACATGAGTGGAATATCTGAAGCCTTTGAGAACCTTAGTCTTTACCCGGTGAATATTGAAGTTTCCAAAGAATTTATTGGATACTTTCCTGATATAGAACAACCAGTAGAATTCAAGGTTCCACCTGTGAACAAGCCAAAACGAAAGAAAAGAAAGAATTACGTGTGGGGAAGTCGTATACGTAAGAAAAAGCCCGTTACAAAACTTCCCAAAATAAACAATCCTTTGAAAAAGGGAAAAGAAATTATAATCGGAGAGAGTTCTAAACAGCAGGAAATGGAAACTGAATACAAGGAAGAGGTTAAGGAGATAGGAATACAGATGGAGGAGGTTACTAAAGAAATAGTAATGGAAGTTGGGCAAGGCTCTAGACCAACTCAGATAGAAATCGGAGAGAGCTCAAATCCAAACCAGGAAAGAACTTTTCAAGATGAGATAGATTTCCTATTGGCAAGCTGTGAAACTATTCAGCCTGTCAATAATAATAATAATAATAATAATAATATTTTTACTTATCCTCTTGAAAACCAACTCCCTATGAATTGGGAACCAGCAATTCCAGACCCAATAGTTCATTCCCAACCCATAGGAATGGACGAATGGTGGACGAACGATTGGCAATTTCAAAATATTGTCAACGATCCTTACTCTTTTCTTCCACAATTCGATCCAGAACCCCTACCTAATCCACCCATGAGTAATGAAAACATGGCTGAACTTCGCCACTTTGGTGAAGAGTTGTTTGATGCTGGAACTAGAATCAGGGAAATAGGGGGACAAATTGCCTGGAAGTACGATGAGAGGGAACTGCGTTTTTAGAACAGCAAGTGACGAGAGATAGTACGATAGTAAAACGATGGTTGTATAATAGTAATAGTAAAGTTAGTCTGTAAATAACGAATAAAACTCTGTAAGATAATTGCGAGTAATGATGCATACTATACTAGATATAAAATGAAATCGAGAAATCGATTGTTTTGACTATACCTGTATTGTAGAATTTTCTGATTGTTTGTATATAAATTGTTATTTAGCAGATACTAATAAAATTTATATATATATTATCAGATGGCAAACGTTGATAATGAACCAGTAAATGAGGTTAATCAGTCTGAACAACATTCAAGAGATCAATATATGACTCGGCAAGATATCGAAAACATTGTTGCTCAAGGGATAGCCAATGCTATTCCAGCATTCGTCGCTGCTATAAAGAATCCAATCGAACCACAACAAATTGTCCCTAGTAAGCAGATTACTGAAGATAACTTCAGAAATAGTGTAAATGGAGGCAATAATCATGTTAATCATAATAGGGAACCACATCAAGCTCCGCTCCCTAAGAAAATAAAAGCCGCAACGCCTGGTTGCACTTTCAAAGAATTCCTTGCTTGTAAACCCACTGAATTTGCAGGCAATGAAGGAGCAACTGCATCACTGCGTTGGTTAGAGAAAATCGAAGCAGTCATTGCAATAAGTAAATGTGGTAAAGATGATCAGGTCATGTATGCATCCAATCTGTTCAAAGAAGGAGCACTCGAATGGTGGAACACTGTGTTACAATCAAAAGGAAGAGTAATAGCTTATGCTATGACTTGGGAAGAATTTAAGGGTTTGGTGGAAAGAAAATTCTGTCCCGAGTATGAAAAGGAACAGATGGCGAATAAGTTTCTAAATCATCGGATGATGGGTGTGGATTGTCGCGGTTATACCTCGACATTCTTTGAATATGCTAGAGTGGTACCAACACTGGCTTCGCCAGAACCGGTACTCATTTCTCGCTATATTTGGGGGCTAATTAGCGAAATCCGCAATATTGTTAAAGCTGCGAGACCACGCACTATTGATGATGCGGTAGAATTAGCTAATACTCTAACCGATGAACTGGTACGCACAAGAGATGAAGATAGGAAAAAGGAACTAGCTCAGAAAATTACCCAAGGATTTCGTGTGGGTAATAATAACAGCTTCAAGAGAAAAGGAACAGGGCAATCTCCAGCTCCGTCATTTTGCAGGAAATGCAAAAAGAAACATTATGGAAGATGCGATATCACTTGCAATTTTTGCAAAACTGTAGGACATCGTGAAGAAAATTGCAAAAAGAAGACTGTAATTTGTTTTAACTGTGGAGAAGCGGGGCATTATAAAACAGAATGTCCTAAATTGATCAAACCAGTAGATAACAAACCCAAGACGACCGAAGGAACTACTAAGAAGAATGCCAGGGCATTTCAGCTGACCACTCAAGAAGCAGAACTCATTCCGGATGTGATAGCGGGTACGTTCTTAGTTCACAACGTGTACGCAAAAGTATTATTTGACTCTGGTGCAAACCAAAGTTTTATAAATACTTCATTCTGTCAAGCTCTTAGTTTACCTTTAACCAATATTAGGCAGATTTTTACAGTTGAAACAGCAGACGGAAATTCAGTTAAGATAGATAAAGTTTTGCAAGAAGGAAACATAGAACTTTTAGGACATAAATTCTCTGCAAAACTATTGCCGATGAACTTAGCTGAATTTGATGTTGTATTAGGAATGGATTGGTTAGTAGCCAACCATGCTAGAATCCTTTGTGATCAGAATTCCATAGAAATTCAATCACCCACCGGAGAAGTGATTAGGATTACAGGAGACAAACCACGTAAGCCCATGAAGTTCATATCAGTAATGAAAGTTGCTAATTATGAACGAAAACAAGGAATAGTGTATATGATTTCGGTAATCATTAGCACTAAAGGAAAAGATTTTAAGGAAATACCAGTAGTCTCAGAATATCCTGATGTATTTCCAGAAGATTTACCGGGATTACCTCCAGACAGGAAAGTAGAATTTAGGATTCATCTAATTCCAGGAACTACACCGATAGCCAAGGCACCTTATCGGTTAGCACCCACAGAAATGTTAGAACTGAAAAAGCAACTAGATGAATTACTAAGTAAAGGATTCATATAACCTAGCTCATCCCCTTGGGGAGCGCCAGTGTTGTTTGTGAAGAAAAAGGACGGTTCAATGAGAATGTGTATCGATTATAGAGAATTGAATAAGGTTACAATTAAGAATCGATACCCATTACCTAGGATTGATGATCTTTTTGATCAACTTCAGGGGGCTAGATATTTTTCTAAGATAGATTTAAGCTCCGGATATCATCAATTAATGGTACAAGAAGAAGACATACCTAAGACTGCTTTCAGAACTAGGTATGGTCATTACGAGTTTACAGTCATGCCCTTCGGATTAACAAATGCACCTGCAGCATTTATGGACATGATAAATAGGATCTGTAAACCGTACTTGGATAAATTTGTAATTGTCTTCATAGACGATATACTTATTTATTCCAAAAGTCAGACAGAGCATTGTGAACATCTTCATGCACTCTTAACTTTGTTAAGAAAAGAAAAGTTGTACGCCAAATTTTCGAAATGTGAATTTTGGTTACAAGAAGTGCAATTCTTAGGACACATGGTGAATCACGAAGGTATTCACGTAGATCCTGCTAAGATAGAGGCAATTACCAAATGGAAGGTTCCACAAACAACAATGGAAATTAGAAGTTTTATAGGTTTAGCTGGGTATTATAGACGGTTTATTAAGGATTTTTCCAAGATAGTTGTACCATTAACTAAGCTAACCTGTAAAGCTACTAAGTTTGAATGGGGACCCAAACAAGAAGAAGCCTTTAGGATTTTGAAACAGAAATTAACAAATGCTCCAATCTTAGCCTTACCAGAAGGAACTGAAGATTTTGAAGTATATTGTGATGCTTCAAAATTAGGATTTGGATGTGTGCTTATGCAACGCAAGAAGGTAATTGCGTACGCATCAAGGCAATTGAAAAAGCATGAAGAAAACTATACGACTCATGATTTAGAATTAGGAGCCGTAATTTTTGCCCTTAAGATTTGGAGACATTATCTGTACGGAAGTAAGTTTACTATCTATACAGATCATAAGAGTTTAAGATATATATTTGGGCAAAAAGAGTTAAACATGAGGCAAAGTAGATGGATGGAAATCTTAAGCGACTACGACTGTGATATTCAGTATCACGAAGGAAAAGCAAATGTAGTTGCAGATGCTTTAAGTCGTAAGTATTATGAGAAACAACGACGGGTTCGTGCTCTCAGATTAAATCTACAAATAGATTTAATGGAACAATTGAAGAATGTTCAAACTACAGCAATCAAGGATGATGCTGAAGGAATGAAAGGACGAATCAAGGAATTAGAACAAGGAGTAGATGGGATTTGGAGATTCCACAAAAGTAGAATTTGGGTACCTAAGCAGGGAGACTTAAGACCTAAAATTTTAGAAGAAGCTCATAAATCTAGGTATACTATTCATCCAGGAAACAATAAAATGTACCAAGATTTAAGAAAGAACTTTTGGTGGATAGGAATGAAAAAGGATATAGCGCGGTATGTTTCTAAATGTCTTACTTGTTCACAAGTTAAGGCAGAACATCAGAAACCTTCAGGACTACTACAACAGTTAGAAATGCCAGTGTGGAAATGGGAACTTATAACAATGGATTTTGTTACTAAGTTACCCAAAACCAGAAAAGGTAATGATGCGATTTGGGTAATTGTGGATCGATTAACCAAATCTGCTCACTTTCTACCTATGAAAGAAACCTTTAGCATGGAAAGACTGGCTAAATTGTATGTAGATGAAGTTATATCCTTACATGGAGTTCCACTCTCCATTGTTTCGGATAGAGATAGTCGATTCACTTCCCATTTCTGGAAAAGTTTCCAGCAAGCTATGGGAACTCGATTAAATTTGAGCACTGCATATCATCCCCAAACAGACGGACAAAGTGAAAGGACGATCCAAACTCTAGAAGACATGCTCCGAGCATGTGTAATAGATTTTGGTGGAAGTTGGGATGATCATTTACCATTAATTGAATTCTCCTATAACAATAGTTATCACTCAAGCATTGATACTGCTCCATTTGAAGCATTATATGGAAGAAAGTGCAGAACTCCAGTTTGTTGGGCAGAAATAGGAGAAAGTCAATTGTCAGGTCCGGAGATTGTGCAAGAAACAACTGATAAGATTACTCAAGTCAAAGAAAGGCTGAAGACGGCTCGAGATCGCCAGAAGAGTTATGCAGACAATAGAAGCAAGCCGTTAGAATTCCAAGTTGGAGACAAGGTACTATTGAAAGTTTCTCCTTGGAAAGGAGTTGTTAGATTCGGTAAGAAAGGAAAGCTAAGTCCAAGATACGTAGGACCATTTCCAGTAATCCAACGTATAGGACCAGTAGCTTATCGTTTACAATTACCAAAAGAATTATCTGGAGTACATAATGTATTTCATGTATCCAATCTCAAGAAATGCTTATCAGATGAATCACTGGTAGTACCTCTTCGAGATATAGAGGTAAACGAAAAGTTGAAATTCGTTGAGAGACCTCTTCAAATTGAGGATCGAAAGATCAAGTTTCTCAAGCACAAACGACTAGTTCTAGTCAAAATCAGATGGGATTCAAAAAGAGGAGCTGAGTACACTTGGGAGCTGGAATCCGAAATGAAGAAAAAGTATCCTCAATTATTCCAATAAATCTCGAGGACGAGATTTTATTAAGGTGGGGAGAATGTAACAACTCTCATCAAAAGTCATAATTATTAAATTAATTAGTCCAAAAGGAAACCCTAATTGAGACACCCAAGTGATTCTGAACAAACCCTAAAATTTTCAGAATTTTCAGAATCAGGATTAGGGCCCCTAAAACTCAGGGGGGGTTAAACCCTATGGACGATTATCCACTTAAAACGTTGGCAACAAGGAATTTACGAAAATTGTCAACTCAGCAAGGCTAGTGCCAACCGTGGCAACCCTAGGCCTAAAAATAGGTCTTACGCGGGCCGCGTAAGGATAAGCTTAAAACTCACGCGGGCCGCGTAACGGTCAAAAGTTACCTATAAATAGAGGACAGTGGGACTGGAACTTCTGCGTTGATTTGACGTTTAAATTCCTTTCGTACACGAAGTTATAGTGAAAATAGTCTGATAACACACACGGGTATCGAAATTCTGCCGCAAAACAGGGTATTAGCACAATCGCTGCTACGATTCATTTTTCCGACGATCAATATATCCAATGGATGTTTAAGTGCCGCCCACATTAGGGTTATACTTTGTCATTCGTCGTTAATTCGACGGATCATCGTTAATTCGATGGATGAAGTATTGCACTTTGTCGTTCGTTGTGAGAATTTGATCTCGTGAGTTATCGTAAATGCTGGATTGATTACTAACCTAGTTTTGTGTGCATTGTTATTTAAATTAGGTTAACAAGGCTAATTCATAGACTAGACTCTGTCCGTATTAAATCAGCAATGTGAGTCATTCTCTTTTTTATCAAATCTATTTATAAAAGCATGTTTATTTCAAAGTTATAATTACGGGGATTAAGTCTTTGTAATCACCAAGTTACAGCCGGTATGTGGGGTTTTGTATACATTACTTGATAATCGTCACCATTGGGGCAGCCAATTGGGGGATATGACCATAGTCACAGATTCGGTCGAGTGACAAATACCGTGGGTAGTTGGTTGATATCAGAAACATTGTAATCGCTCTTAATATTGTAAATTATAACAAATGTGTCATTTTAGTAAATAGAATGATTCACTCAGTATTTTCCGCTGACAAAACCTTTTTCAAACATGTTTCAGGTGATCTGTTGTAATTCAGGAAAAGTACTGGGGAGCATTTCAAGCTTAAGATAGTGGCTCATTATAAAATAAAGAAATAATTTTGTAATATCACGATTTCGTAGTAAAAACATAATATTGTAAATTATCAGGGTTTTATCCCGAATTGTGAAATAAAATAAATCGGGAAAATTTTTGCTTTAAACGATCCTGTTAAATAAACTTCCGCTGTTAAACTCAAACTAAATAAATACCGCAGTATTTCTGTCCCGTGGCTCCTGAAACGGGTCAAACCGGGTCGGGGGCCGTGACATTGACCGAGCTTCGTACAACGTGCCATGCGAAGGTCGTTAATTTTGTGATGGTTCAATCTAGATTCTTGATTCTACCGTGTGTGTAATCTATATTGTGAGATCTAGTGAACTTAGACTTACACGGTCCCGTTCATCGGATCTGTAGATGTCTTCTCGCAGAACATCTGGCGCTCTTAGGAGATCCAGAGAGAAGTCTCAGAATAAGATGATGTCTTTCATGGCCGATCAGATCGCTCGAGTCATGCCGAGAATCGTTACTGAGCTTCAAGGATCAAACACTCCGCCATCCTCTGCGGACTCCAAGGCTGAGAAACAGAAGCCTGCCAAGTTCAACTACAAACATTTCATCTATTGCAACCCTAAGCCTTTCACGGGCAGTGATGGGGTAACTGCTATGCTTGAGTGGTTCGACAGCATCGAAGTTACCTTCATTAACAGCGAGTGCCCAGATCATTTGAAAACCAGGAGTGCGACTGGAATGTTTCAAGGCAGAGCATTGGAGTGGTGGTCGAATGAGGGAAACATCCGTTCTAATGAAGAAGCATATGCTCTTCCATAGGCTGAGGTGCGTGAACTCATGATGCTCGAATTCTGCCCTCCACACGAACAACTGAAGCTTGAAGAAGAGTTTTGGCACTTGAAGCAGAGTGGTGATGATAATCTGGCTTATACTACCCATTTCAAATAGCTGAGTCTTATCGTTCCCCACTTGGTTTCGACTCCTAAGCGAATGATAACCAAGTACATTAATGGCCTACCTTCTGCTATGCGTGATTCCATCGAAGCAGCTCAGCTAGAAACTATTGAGGAAGCCTACCGTCTCGCAGCTAGTCTCAACAACAATCGTGTGCGTGATAAGCAGTTTGCTACCCCTGCTCCTTCGAAGTCTGTAAATCAAGTCACTCAGCAGCCAAGTGGCAGCAGGAACAAGAAACGGAAAACTCAGGGTTCGGGATGTAATGCTATTACTCCTGCTGCTAACCCTGCTGCTCCCGAAGCTAAGAAGCAATACACTGGGCCTCATCCCAAGTGTGCAACTAGCAACTACCATCATCCTGCTGCTTCTGCATGTCGTTTGTGCACCAACTGTAATCGTTATGGTCACACGACTCCTTACTGTCGTCAAACTAACCCGGCCCCGCAAGCTCAGCATGCCCCAGCCCAAGCAGCTCTCCCAGCACCTCCGCAGAACCCAAGGCTAATCAACACTGTTCGCGCATGCTACAAGTGTGGAGATACTACCCACCTCCGTAACCACTGTCCTCAGCTGAACCAGGATCAGCAGCCAGCCGCTCGTGGACGAGCGTTCAATCTAAATGCAAATCAGGCTCGTAATGACAATGACGTTGTCAATGGTATGTTCCTTATTAATAACCTTTATGCTTCGATTCTATTTGATACTGGTGCTGATAAAAGCTTTGTGTCCATAGAATTTAAGTCTTTGATAAACTATACACGCTCCAAGTTACCTGAGCCATTCTCTGTTGAGGTCGCTAATGGTAAGTCGATTCTCGTGAATTCTATTGTGCGTGATTGTTCCTTGATTCTTAACGATCACGTCTTCTCTATCAATCTTATACCCATGCGATTGGGAAGTTTTGATGTCATCATTGGCATGGACTGGTTGCGTAAAAACCATGCCGAGATTGTTTGTCATGAGAAGCTTGTCCGTCTTCCTCTTCCGTCTGGTGATCTTTTACATGTCTATGGAGACCGGCCTTTAAAAGGACTAAGGTTAATGTCATGCACACAAGAAAGCAGAAGCTTACGTAAACAGAACCCTGCCTTCTTGGCCCACGTGGTGGAACAAAAAGGCAAGGGGAAGAACATAAACGACGTTCCGGTGGTGTGTGACTTCACCGATGTCTTTCCTGAAGATCTTCCTGGTCTTCCCCCTCCCATATCTGTTGATTTTCGTATTGATCTCATACCTGGTGCGACTCCTGTCGCCAGGGCTCCTTACCGTCTTGCACCTTCTGAGATGCAAGAGTTATCTAGTCAACTTCAGGAGTTACTCGATAAGGGTTTTATTCGTCCAAGTACCTCCCCGTGGGGTGCTCCTGTTTTATTCGTCAAGAAGAAGGATGGTTCCTTCCGTATGTGTATCGATTATCGTGAACTGAATAAGCTTACCATGAAGAATCGTTATCCGCTTCCTCGCATTGATGACCTATTTGATCAACTACAAGGCGCGTCCTGTTTCTCTAAGATTGACCTACGTTCTGGATATCATCAACTACGTGTCCTCGAAGATGATATTCCTAAAACTGCATTCCGTACTCGATATGGGCACTACGAGTTCGTAGTCAGGCCTTTTGGATTGACTAACGCACCTGCAGTGTTCATGGACCTTATGAACCGTGTGTGTAAACCCTATTTGGATCGTTTTGTGATAGTCTTTATTGATGATATTCTTATTTATTCTAAGTCTAAGGCTGATCATGCTCGCCACTTACGTCTTATGCTTGAACTTCTGCGTGGTGAACGTCTATATGCTAAATTTTCTAAGTGTGAGTTTTGGATCAACGAAGTGCAATTTCTTGGTCATATTGTTAGTAGACAGGGTATTCATGTTGATCCTTCAAAAATCGAGGCAGTGAAGAATTGGTGTACGCCTAAATCCGTGACTGAGATTCATTCCTTCCTAGGATTGGCGGGTTATTACCGCCGGTTCATCGCGGATTTTTCAAAAATCGTTGTTCCTCTTACTACGCTAACACGAAAGGAGAAACCTTTTGTTTGGGGTTTTGAGCAAGAGAACTCCTTTCAGACCCTTAAGAATCTTTTGTGTAATGCTCCTGTTTTAACTCTGCCCGATGGCAATGACGATTTTGTGGTGTACTGCGATGCCTCGAACCGTAGATTGGGCTGTGTGCTCATGCAGCGGGAAAAGGTTATTGCTTATGCCTCTCGACAACTCAAAGTGCATGAGAAAAACTACACTACTCACGATCTGGAGCTTGGTGCGGTGATTTTTGCGTTAAAGATTTGGTGATACTACCTATATGGTACTAAGTGTGTGGTCTTCACTGACCATAGGAGCCTTCAACACATCTTTGACCAGAAGAAGTTGAACATGCGACAGAGGTGTTGGGTGGAATTGCTAAACGATTACGACTGCGAAATTCGCTACCATCCTGGTAAGGCGAACGTAGTGGCCGACGCTCTTAGTCGTAAGACTCGTGTCAAGGCTATTCGTATATCTAGTGATTTGCATGCTTGTATTTGCGAAGCTCAGTATTCATCAGCAAATGATGGAAGTCTAGAAGAAGAAATTCACGGCGCTAGGATGGACCAGCTCGAAACTAAATCTGATGGTCTGCAATATTATCTGAATCGCATCTGGGTGCCAGATCGCGATAATCTCCGTGAGCTCATTATGACTGAGGCTCACAAATCCCGTTACTCTATCCATCCAGGTGCCGATAAGATGTATCAGGATCTGCGTACAACTTATTGGTGGCCTGGCATGAAGAGGGATATTGCTGTGTATGTGTCTAAGTGCCTTACCTGCTCGAAGGTAAAGGCTGAACACCAGCGTCCCTCTGGGCTCTTAGAACAGCCCAAGATCCCAGTTTGGAAATGGGATAGTATCGCTATGGACTTTATTACTAAGCTACCCCGTACCTCTAAAGGTCATGATAGTATTTGGGTAATAATAGATCGTTTGACCAAATCCGCTCACTTTCTTCCTATTCGTGAGGATTACAGAGCGGAGAAACTTGCTCGAGTCTATACCCATGAGATTATAAACCGTCATGGCGTACCTTTAGACATAATCTCTGACCGTGATGGTCGTTTTACCTCACATCTTTGGCAAACCTTCCAGTCCGCTATGGGTTCGCACTTGAATCTTAGCACGGCCTTTCATCCTCAGACGGATGGACAGACCGAGCGCACTATTCAAACTCTAGAGGACATGCTACGTTCTTGTGTCATCGACTTTGGTGGTAACTGGGATGTACATTTACCATTGATAGAATTCTCGTACAACAATAACTACCATTCTAGTATTCAGATGGCTCCTTTCGAAGCTTTATATGGGCGAAAATGCCGATCTCCTCTCAGCTGGCATGAGGTTGGGGAAAAGCAGTTCACTGGCCCTAAGATTGTTCAAGAAACGACGGATAAAATCCTTTAGATCCGTGATAACTTGATCAAGGCTAGGAGCAGACAAAAGAGCTATGCTGACAATAGGCGGAAGCCTTTGGTATTTGCTGTTGGTGACCGAGTTCTTCTCAAGGTATCTCCCTGGAAGGGAGTGGTTCATTTCGGGAAGAAGGGAAAGCTTGCTCCTCGCTATGTGGGTCCTTTCGTGATACTTGAAAGGATTGGCAAGGTAGCTTACAAACTCGACTTACCACAAGAACTAAACAACGTGCATCCAGTGTTCCACGTATCTAACCTACGGAAATGCCTAGCCGACGAAGGATTGCAAGTTCCACTTGAGGACTTGAAAATAAACGAAGCTGTTCAGTTTGTGGAGAAACCGGTCGAAATCATGGATCAAACTGTCAAGCGTCTGAGGCGCAGCAAAATTCCCATTGTTAAGGTTTGATGGGAAGGAAAGCGTGGTGCCGAATTCACTTGGGAGTTGAAAAGTGATATGAAGGCCAAGTACCCGCACCTCTTCAAACAGTCTTCTTCTAAGATTTCAGGGATGAAATCTCCTAAAGGAGGGGAGACTGTAACACCCAGCGTCCCTGAACTTTAGACATTTGGCAAGAACAGTCCCTGAACTTCTAATAAGTTGTCTATTTTAGTCTCTGTGGTTTTATGGAATTGATGTTTTGATACTTTTGGTGTGATTATTGCTGATACTATGATGCTTGACTCTTTATTCTAGATGCTTGATTCTTGACGCTTAAACTATGAAGCATGAGACTTAATCTAGATATTTGACTCTCGATACTTAAATCTAGATACTTGACTCTTGATACTTAAATCTAGACACTTGATTCTTGATACTATGGACTCTTGATTCTGGACTCTTGATACTTGGACTCTTGATTCTGGATGCTTGAGAAACTATGATTCTTGACTCCTAAAACTTAATTGGTGCTTGACTCCTTAGACTCGTGAAACTTGACTCTTGGTGGAACGAGAGGCTGGAGCCTTGTCACTGGCGGAACCTATGAAACTTGGAAACTTTTGGTTTGAAATGTAATCTAGATACTTTACCCAAACTATTCATAACGCAACGCCTAACCTAACGCGTAAAACAAATCAAAACGGGAACGCGGAAAAAATGGATTGGCCAGAGTGGCCGTCCGACCGGATGACCATCCGTACGGGTCATCACTCGAACGACCAGCCATCTTAAACCGCCTCCACTTCACTTTCACACTATAAATAGACCTGTCACATCACCATTATCAGTGATGTGACAGCTCTGCTCGACTCGGACGCACAAACACCTTTCTCCTCCTTTTCTTGCTGATTTTGGTACGTTTTAGGCTAGATTCTTGTACTTTCTTGATCCACACATCATTCTCTACTTGATTCTCACTTGAAATCACACTTTTCACAGTGAAATATCTCAGATCTGAGTTCTTGAGGGTGATGTCATCATGGTGATTTGTACAAACTGCCATGTGATGTCATTCTAAGCAAGATTAGCTCGGATCTAAGGTATTTCATTCGTTTTTACATCAAATCCAAGCTAAATCCATGATTTTCATACAAAATATTGATTAATTATTCATCTTTCTTCAACTTTTGCTTCGTTTTGGTAGAAACCGGACACAAACGGGCTATAGGCTTGATGCATAAACCAAAGTCGATTTAGATCCGGGTATTACCGGAGAAGACAAGCGTGAGACGGATTCTGACATAAGTTTGTTAATAGCAGACGACTGGTTGGACAGGGGTGATTCCCACCCGATCAGGACGGCCTGGTGCTAACGAGTTTACTATTGTCACTATACGTGTCGTGTCGTTACCGTTAGAACTAGAAACTTAGAATTTTTGCAAAACTTTTGGTATACAATCAAGCTCGGAAGACTGATCGAGTGGCAACCCGATCGGACAGCAGTCCGACCGAACAGCCATCCGATTGGAATGACCGTTTTACACGCACTCGGACCAAGTGGCAATCCGATCGGATTACCATCCGACCTGACAGCCACCTTAGTCCTATTTATCTTATTTATAATCTATCATCCGAGTGGCAGTCCGAGCGGATAGACATCCGACCGGACAGCCTCCTCTGTCCCTATACATTAGGTGGTGACCCGATCGGATGGCCATCCGATCGGGCAGCCACCTATTCCTTACACCACACATGCCATCCGGCCATCCGATCGGATGTCCATCCGATCGGACAACCCTTTGACCCGGTAACTGTTTCAACACGTTATTTAGACTTCGATACTCTACTCAACGCTTACCCTATAGTAATCTAATCAGGCTAATCCTTAAAGAGCTCCCTTCGATCCAATAACAGTTGTGACTATTAAGCAATCACTGTGAGTATACTCGATCCCCTTTTTACTTTAAACTTTTGGGGTGTAACATGTATTCTATGAAACTTAAACTGGAATCTTGAAACTCATACTCTATCCTATGTGAAACTTGTGATTCTTGATTCTTGACTCTTTGTGCTATGTGACGTTTAATCCAGAGTGTGTAGTTCCACCTTAACAATAGTAGCGCTATAGGAGATGCACCTCCCCCATTATTCTCGGGGGGTATTGTGTCACGGCTCCCGACCTGGTTTGACCCGTTTCAGGAGCCGCGGGACAGAAATTCCCAACGGTATTTGTCACTCGACTCGCTTCTGTGACTATGGTCATATCACCCATTGGCTAACCCTTTATCCAATGGTGACGATTATCAAGTAATGTATACAAAACCCCACATACCGGCTGTAATATGGAGATTACAAAGACTTAATCCCTGTAATTATAACTTAGAAAAACATTTAAGAATTTATAAAGTACTTTGATAAAAAGAGAATGACTCACATTGCAGATTTAATATGAATAGAGCTTAGCCTACTGATTAGCCTTGATAACCTAGTTTAAATAATAATGCATACAAACTAGGTTAGTAACTAATACAGCATTTACGATAACTCACGAGATTAAACCTTCACAGCGAATGACAAAGTGCGATACTTAAACATCCATCGAATTAACGACGAATGACAAAGCATAAACCCAAATGTGGGCAGCACTTAAACATCCATTGGATAGTTTAATCGATCGGACATTGAATCGTAGCAGCGATCGAGTTATTACCCTGTTTTGTGGCAGCACTTCGTGATCTGTGTGTGTTTTTGTAGTATTCAGACAATATCTAAACGTACAATTTGAGTTTGAACGCCGAACTAACGCACAATTGCAAGTCCCAAGCCCCTGTATTTATACATGAAATTTGTCCCTCCTGCGTGTCGCGACAGGGCCACCTGCACCTGTCGCGTGGCACGGGGGACACCAATCTACCCTAGGGTAGCCCTGTGTCCAGGTAGCTTGGGTGAGTTGGTCATGCATGCAAATTCGTATCACACGTAAAACTGTGATGAAAATACTAACTAGGGTTTACCCCCCCTATAGTTTTAAGGGCCCTGATCCTGATTCCGATTGTTCTGAAAATTTTAGGGTTTATGCAGAATCACTTGGGTGTCTTAATTAGGATTTCCTATTGGACAAATTAAAATAATAAATAGTACTTCTGATGAGAGTTGTTACATTCTCCCCACCTTAATAAAATCTCGTCCTCGAGATTTACTGGAACAAGCGAGGATACTTTCGCTTCATCTCTGATTCCAGTTCCCAAGTGTATTCAGCTCCTCTCTTTGAATCCCAGTTGACTTTAACTAGCACTAGTCGTTTGTGCTTGAGAAATTTGATCTTTCGGTCTTTTATCTGAAGAGGTTTCTCAACAAATTTTAACTTTTTGTTTACCTCTATATCTTGAAGAGGTACTACCAAAGATTCATCTGATAGGCATTTCTTGAGGTTGGATACATGAAATACATCATGTACTCCGGCTAGCTCTTCTGGTAGTTGTAAACGATAAGCAACTGGTCCTATACCTTGGATCACCGGAAATGGTCCTACGTATCTTGGACTTAACTTTCCTTTCTTACCGAATCGGACTATTCCTTTCCAAGGTGAAACTTTCAACAGTACTTTGTCTCCTACTTGGAATTCTAGTGGTTTACGTCGATTGTCGGCAAAGCTCTTCTGACGATCTCGAGCCGTCTTCAATCTTTCCTTGATTTGAGTAATTTTGTCGGTAGTTTCTTGCACTATTTCAGGACCTGATAATTGATTTTCTCCTATTTCTGCCCAACAAACTGGAGTTCTACACTTTCGTCCATACAGTGCTTCGAATGGGGTAGTTTCGATACTTGAATGATAACTATTGTTATAGGAGAATTCGATCAAAGGTAAATGATCGTCCCAATTTCCACCAAAATCTATCACACATGACCTAAGCATATCTTCCAGAGTTTGGATTGTTCATTCACTTTGTCCGTCTGTTTGAGGATGATATGCAGTGCTTAGATTTAGTCGAGTTCCCATTGCTTCTTGGAAATTTGTCCAGAAATGGGAAGTGAAACGACTATCTCTATCTGAAACAATGGAGAGTGGAACTCCATGTTAAGATACTACTTCATCTACATACAACTTTGGCAATCTTTCCATGCTAAAGGTTTCTTTCATAGGTAGAAAGTGAGCTGATTTGGTTAATCGATCCACAATTACCCAAATCGCATCATTACCTTTTTCTGGTTTTGGGTAACTTAGTAACAAAATCCATTGTTATGAGTTCCCATTTCCATACAGGCGTTTCTAATTGTTGAAGTAGACCTGAAGGTTTCTGATGTTCTGCCTTAACTTGTAAACAAGTAAGACACTTAGAAACATATCGAGCTATGTCCTTTTTCATTCCTATCCACCAAAAATTATTTCTTAAATCTTGGTACATTTTATTGTTTCCAGGGTGCATGGTATACCTAGATTTATGAGCTTCTTCTAAAATCTTATTTCTTAATTCTCCTTGTTTAGGTACCTAAATTCTGCTTTTGTGGAATCTTCAAATTCCATCAGCTCCTTGTTTTAATTCTTTTATTCGTCCTTTCATTCCTTCAGCATCATCCTTGATTGCTGTGGCTTGAACATTCTTCAATTGTTCCATTAAATCTAATTATAGATTTAATCTAAGAGCACGAACTCGCTTTTGCTTTTGTTAGTGCATTGCGTCTATTGACTTCGTCTTGTATCATGTAATAGAATAGGATAGGTTAGAATAACCAGTGCACGAGGTTTGAGAAACGAAGTTTAGGAGTTAAAGGAGTGATTTCGCTCATATGGACATGACCATATAAGCGAAATCATAAGCATCAGATTTCGCTTATATGGACATGTTCATATAACCGAAACCTGTCATCCTATATATAGTGCACTTGTTCATTTGTTGGCATCGCAACTTCCGGATTTGTAACGAAGTGCTGCCGAAATCTGTTCAGGTTGTAATTGATGTTAAAATCAATATAAGCAACAGATTTAATAGTATCAAGCTGTTTTCGCATCCAGTTCTCTGATTCCGCCTTTGAACCGGACATAAAGCTCTTCTGATCGACTCAATCGGGTCAAACAACGATCCTACAAGTGGTATCAGAGCTTAGGAAGAAGAGTTTAGCTTGATATCATCCTCATTCTGACTTATACACCTTCTTTCATCATTTCAGAGAAATTTATCGGTCAAAATTCGCTCAAAATTTCACAGATTATAGATAATTGGACATAGATAAACCCTTGAAAGTTTCACATTCAAATTCGGACTAAAAATGACCAAAATTGGACTTCGAATAGGTTTCTCTTTTATGGACACATAGGGGTTTCGCTCATAATTCTGTCCAGATTTCGCTCTTGTGAACATCATTTCTTGAGGTTTCACTCTAATGATCATCTAATTTCGCTTTTGAGACACCTGATTTCGCTCTTGTGGACTAGATATGTGTGGTTTCGCTCAGATGACAATATGATTTCGCTTTTGTGGCATAATACCTAGGGGTTTCGCTCCAGAGGACATTAGTCTTGGGATTTCGCTCCAAGATACATGTGATTTCGCTCCAACGTCAATCTGATTTCGCTCAAGAGTCTTATTTCGCTCGAAAGTGAATTTTTTTTGTGTCGGGATCATTTCACGTCGATCGAGTGTCAGTCTGTTACAATTTATTTGATATTGATTGTACTGATTGTGTTTGTTTGATTATCTGTTCAGGTTTACATCATGGCTGAGGAATTCTACAACACGTTTTTCAACGCATTCACATCCGAATCGTCCGAGGTTGCAAATGTTACACCAAAAACCATCACTAAGGCGATCAATGAGAACATCAAGCATGATAACTTTTACGGAACTCACTCAAAGCCACCAACTCTGGAAAGCATTGAAGATTATACCTGGTGGAAAGAACGTTTCATCAACTGGGCGAAAGCATATGCCCATGAAAGCTGGTTATGTTTAGAATTTGGATACGAAAAGCCAAAAGATGGTAAAGGCGAAGTATTACCATTCAAGAGATTTTCAAGAGAAGATAAATCTGAGTTTGTTGCCGAACAAAGAATGATTGCATTGATCCAATCAGCAATTAGGAATGATATATTTGCACTGCTTACACATGATGGGTCATCAAAATCGGTTTGGGAAGCTTTACGTGTTAAAGCTGAGGGTGGTAAACAGATAAAAAAGAACAAAATTGTGTTACTTAAAAAAGAATTTGATCTGTTTGATAGCCTTAAAGGAGAGTCGATGAGGCAAATGATAGAAATATTTTGTCATCTTAAAATTGAACTTGAGAGATTTGAGATAAGGAAAACAAGAGAGGAACTTATCGATAAAGTGATTGAAGCATCATTTATTTTGAAAAATGATGCTTTATATGATACGATTTCTCTTGATGCATTGTTTGAAAAGATAGAGAGTCATGATCTGGAACTACAAAAGCAAAGCAAGATGACTGGTTCTTCACATCAACAGAATGTAGGCTTGTACTACAAAGGCAGTGTACCTTCTGATAAAGGCGTTGGTTCACCAAAAACAGCATTTAGTGGTGAGAAGATGATAGAACTGTTGGACTCTGTATGCCCAAGACACATATTAAATTGATGTGGCTAGTACGTTATGATCCAAGTCGAGTCATACCCAAATACAAGCTAGACAAACACTTACAATATTATTTTATGATATGATCATACAAATAAATATTAACACTTAAAATATTTAGAAATTGGGTTTTAAAATAATTGCACTTGACAAACTAATAAATTATATGGATAATTTATTTTGAGAGAATATTTTATTTTGTTATTTAATGGGTTAAATAACATAATACAAGTTGTACAAGTCTTGTAACATATGTTGTTATATTTTATAAAAGTTATAAAATACATATATATAAGACTTATATTATTTAAAAGAAAAAATTGAATTTTTTTTTATAATAAAAGACTAGGCCGCCACCCCCCCCCATGGGGTCTTCCCAAAATGTTTGGTCCAATAAGGTTTCATGCATTTGCATGTGCCTTGATTGGGTGGTCTTCCCAAGCATTTGAAACCCAATAGGAATTCATGCATTTTGCATGTGTAGATGGATCTTGATTGGTTCTTTAGGGTGGCCATCTTCTCTCACTATTTAAATCTAATTTTGTATGACAAATGGGAGAATGAAGAACTTGAAAAACTAGAGAAGACTTGTAGAAAAGCTCTCAAAAATCGGCCAACATTGTGCAAGTTTTAGAAGATGAAATTCAAGTGTAAGACTTGAATTTACTCTCTAAAAATCGGGTCATGTATGGTTGATCAAAAGGGGTTTTTCAAGTTGATAAATCAAGTGCAAGAACTCCATAAACTCCCCTCATATTTTCGGCCATGGTGGTTGATCAAGAAGGAATTTTAGTGAGTTCATAAGTGTAGGAATCCTAGCTAGACACAAGGTGTTTGTTGGAAGGCTTGGGGTATACAAGCTTGAGGTCTTCTACACTTGAAGGCAACCGTTCAAGAAGCATCATCCTCTTCATATCCTTTACTCCTTGGAAGGTAGTATTCTAAACACCCTATGGTTGTGTTTTAATTTTGATAGCATGCATGTTCCTATTTGGATCCGGGATTGGGTTTTACACATAAAATGAGTTTTATATCTTGTAAGTAACATGTTTTAAATAATAATTTCCGCTGCGTTTTATTTCATAAGGATGAAATTACTTTGATAAACATGTCAAAAACCCAACAGTGGTATCAGAGTCGCTTATATGAGTGCATGCTTCATGGGATATGAAATTTTTGGGTTTCGGGTTTGGGTAAAACCCTATGGCCGAAATTTTCACCATGGTTATCCCTTTGTTTTTCAAGATTATATTCTTACATGCATAAATGAATCTTGAAAAATTATTTCATTTGGATGATTATTTTGTTTGGACAAAAAACCCACATTTTTCGGTTTTTCATTCTTGACCGAAAAATTGTAGGTTGTAAAAGGGAACCATTTTGCTTCTTGAATTTTATATATTTGGATATATATATATATATATATATATATATATTGGTGTTCATAACCTAGCCATGACCTTATGTGAATAAGTTGAATGTTTGTGTTTGTGATTTATATTTAATTATATCAAAGGGTTGTAATAATTATTATTTTTGGTTCTTCCATTTGTAAAGTTATGTAATTTATTTATTTTCATTTGGTATGTAAAATAAATAGATTAGGTGCATTTTATTTTACTAAAAAAATGTATTAGGATATATTTTGTAAAAGAAGATGCACATAAAAATGCGGTTTTGGTTTTGGCCAATTTCAGGCCTAAAGGACTTCATAGTTCTTAACGGGATTTTAGCCCGATAACCAAAACACATTTTTGAAGTCCAAAGGAGTTTGGAGCTGAATTAAAGGACATTTTGGAAGCTCAAAGAAAGTGAATAAATCACAACACAAAAGGAAGACTTGAAGCATTTGGATGCGGGATCAAGTGGGAGTTCAACGACACATTATTTGTGTCAATATTCACCCATTAGGAAGGACCTTTTGGCACACTTGTTTCGGCTAACAAGTGTTGTCAAAATAGTTGGCTATGGTTATGCACCTATTGTTATGTATGTTGTGCTTGTCTGGTTGTTTATTTTATTGTTTGAATGATATTTGGATATACATGCTTAACAAACTAATAATCAACAACAAGCGTAAAAATTGGTTCTTAACAAAATCATTAAAATAGTTAATAAAGGTTTTATTAAAAATTAATGATTTTACAAAATGGGTTTTATTAAAAGAACCTTGAAAATTTGTTTCACAAAAGTACCAAGGATTTGAATGCATGCAAATGTATGGTACATAAAGTTTTCCAAACTAGAATTTTGAAAACTCAAAATCCCTTTTATAAAACAAGTCAAACACCATCCTTTTATACAACACTCGAATCACTTGGGAACTCTTATTGTGGGATAAAGGTCACCTAACCACATTTGAGGGAACTTGTATGTTCGAGGTGGGTTTACCATGTTTGTGGGATAAAGGTCACCTAACCACTTATGTGTGTAAACTCACACGTGTGTGTAAGTTGGACGACTTGATTTGGAAACCGTGAACTTAGGGTCACCGAAGCATGGCGAACAAAAGGTGTTGATGGGATTAAACATGCCAACTAAACATAAAGATGTTTAACCGATCCCATATGGCTAGAAGTTGCAAAGGGTTGCAACTGTCAAACGTTGACTACCTTGTTAAATTTAAATAGAGGGATAAATGTCACCTAACCAATATTTAAATGTAACATTGGATTATAGATTTTAATTATTAATTGTCTGTGAGACACAAAAGGGTATTAATGATTGAAATATAATAATATCGAAAATACTAAAATTGAACCTTATTAAAATTTTGTAGATGGCAGCTAACAATATTACCCAAACCGTCCATAACCTATCATTGAAAACGATTCTAATCCCGATGAACCTCTTATGGAAGATAAGGATGCCTATGACGATTGGATTAAGTATATCGAGGATACTACGCAGCCTCTTGCCTCATGTTAGGAATTATGATTCCCGAGATTCAAAAGGTTTTGAACATCATGAGCATACGACATGATTACCCAATTGTAGGAAATGTTCCTAAGGGTAGAACGCTTCGAAACGGTTCGAGCGCTTCATGCATGTCGAATGTTGGACTCTGTATGCCCAAGACACATATTAAATTGATGTGGCTAGTACGTTATGATCCAAGTCGAGTCATACCCAAATACAAGCTAGACAAACACTTACAATATTTATTTATGATATGATCATACAAATAAATATTAACACTTAAAATATTTAGAAATTGGGTTTCAAAATAATTGCACTTGACAAACTAATAAATTATATGGATAATTTATTTTGAGAGAATATTTTATTTTGTTATTTAATGGGTTAAATAACATAATAAAAGTTGTACAAGTCTTATAACATATGTTGTTATATTTTATAAAAGTTATAAAATACATATATATAAGACTTATATTATTTAAAAGAAAAAATTGAATTTTTTTTATAATAAAAGACTAGGCCGCCACCCCCCCATGGGGTCTTCCCAAAATGTTTGGTCCAATAAGGTTTCATGCATTTGCATGTGCCTTGATTGGGTGGTCTTCCCAAGCATTTGAAACCCAATAGGAATTCATGCATTTTGCATGTGTAGATGGATCTTGATTGGTTCTTTAGGGTGGCCATCTTCTCTCACTATTTAAATCTAATTTTGTATGACAAATGGGAGAATGAAGAACTTGAAAAACTAGAGAAGACTTGTAGAAAAGCTCTCAAAAATCGGCCAACATTGTGCAAGTTTTAGAAGATGAAATTCAAGTGTAAGACTTGAATTTACTCTCTAAAAATCGGGTCATGTATGGTTGATCAAAAGGGGTTTTTCAAGTTGATAAATCAAGTGCAAGAACTCCATAAACTCCCCTCATATTTTCGGCCATGGTGGTTGATCAAGAAGGAATTTTAGTGAGTTCATAAGTGTAGGAATCCTAGCTAGACACAAGGTGTTTGTTGGAAGGCTTGGGGTATACAAGCTTGAGGTCTTCTACACTTGAAGGCAACCGTTCAAGAAGCATCATCCTCTTCATATCCTTTACTCCTTGGAAGGTAGTATTCTAAACACCCTATGGTTGTGTTTTAATTTTGATAGCATGCATGTTCCTATTTGGATCCGGGATTGGGTTTTACACATAAAATGAGTTTTATATCTTGTAAGTAACATGTTTTAAATAATAATTTCCGCTGCGTTTTATTTCATAAGGATGAAATTACTTTGATAAACATGTCAAAAACCCAACAGTGGTATCAGAGTCGCTTATATGAGTGCATGCTTCATGGGATATGAAATTTTTGGGTTTCGGGTTTGGGTAAAACCCTATGGCCGAAATTTTCACCATGGTTATCCCTTTGTTTTTCAAGATTATATTCTTACATGCATAAATGAATCTTGAAAAATTATTTCATTTGGATGATTATTTTGTTTGGACAAAAAACCCACATTTTTCGGTTTTTCATTCTTGACCGAAAAATTGTAGGTTGTAAAAGGGAACCATTTTGCTTCTTGAATTTTATATATTTGGATATATATAAGGTGAGAAACCTTACAGAGAAAGAAACATCGTTCTGAACAGAATGGATGATATGCAGGAAGAATATGAGATTGCTGTCAGCAGTAAGAGGTGGGATAAAAAAAGAGAATGCTACTTCAATAGAGAAAGAGAACCAGTTGTTCCAAAGAAAGATATAATCTTTGATGATGTTCTTTTAATAATTCCTTCAAGAGCTGAATATTATAGGAATGTGTTGAAAGATGATAGATATGCAAAAAGGCATGAGAAAGAGATCAGATATGCCATGCTATCGTGTCTGAGAAAAAGAGATGAAGAAAGAATGAAGAAGAATGTTGAAGAAATGGTGAATAATTTGAAGAAAGTTGCTGAAGAGCTTAAAGAAGAAGTTGTTGAAGTTGAAGCTGTGAAGGAAATCAAAAACGAAGAAGTTGAGGTGAATGAAGAGGTTAAGAAAGCTGTTACTGAAGAACAGCAGAGTGAAGAAGAGGTGAAGAAAGAAGAAAAAGAAGAAAAGAATGAGAAGCTAGAAGCTGATGATGTTGGTGATGAAGTCAGTGTTAAGGAAAAGTTGAATGATGCTGATCAGAAGCAGACAAAAGCTGCTGAAAACACCAAAGTGCCAATCACTGAGGTAAATTCTGATTCTGAAAATTTGGAACTGATTGATCAGTGCAAGAAATGCATGGAACCGTGCAGAGCTTGTACTGAAAAAGATGAGCAATTTAGAAAAAGAGATCTAGAATTCACTAAAATTGAAAACATTTTCAAAGAAAAATGCAAAGAAATGCTAGAAAAAGAAAAAGTTTTTAAAGAAAATGATGAAAAACTTTCAGAAAAATGTAACAAATTAGAAAAGGACAATGAAGTTTTGAAAGAAATTTTTTTGAAAATGACAAATGAATGTGAACAAAAAGAAATAGCTTGTCAAGAAATGAAAAAGGAATATGACTCTATGAAATTAGCATATCATGTTACAAAAGAGTCATATGAGAAAGTGAAAGATGAAATGAAATATGCTCAATCAAGAATGAATAACCTTTCTGAAACAACTAAAGAGCTTAAACGAATGTATGCTATAAAACAAGATGTTGTTAATTCCTATGTTGAGGATGTTGCTAAGTTAAAGCGACAGATTGCTGATTTAGAACAGGATAACAACAAGTTAAAAAGTTACCACGTGTCGTCATATGTGCTTGAACGAATTTTCAATATAAAACCGGGAGATGGTGAGTCTGAGCAAAACAAAAAAGGCATTGGCTCAGAGTTTCATCAAGTTCCACCACCGGGAAAATTTGCATTTTATGATGAGGAAAAGGTCGAAAAAGCTTTCAACATGGTAGACCAATTGCCAGACAACATTGACATAACCTATTCCAAATCTGATGAGTCTCATGATTCAGAGGTGGTAGGTAAAGTCGTTGAAAGTGTGTTGAAAGAAGAGTCAGTTGATACAGGTAAATCTGAATCACAGGATGAAGATGAAGGAAATCTTCATGATGGATATCTGAAAAATATAAAATCCAAGAAAAATTTGAATGATGATTCAAAAGGATTGGTTTATACCATGATTGGATCAGACAAATTGTTCTTAGATGTTGTATTCCCGATTCAGAATGCGATTTCAGAAAAGGTTGACAAAGTTTTCAAAATGGGTGAGATTGAAAAGTCTGAGATTTTAAAGTTTGTTGGTAAGAGTCGTGAAGGTTCGTATAACAAACTTGGTTTCAAAAAGAAGAACATGAAGGCTGGGTTGGGTTATAAGAAGAAACAAAATCGAAACAAAAATGAGACGCCAAATTATCAAGAAAAAATGAGTTTTGTTCAGGGAAACAGTTTAGATGAAGAAAAAGAACTTAAAATTGGACGACAGTCTAATGATGAGTTTCATGCACAAAAGAAAAAGCAACAACCACAGGTTAAAGATGTGTCCATGAGAACATGTTTCAAATGTGATCAAAAAGGACATCTTGCACGCAAGTGTCCAAATCTAAAACCTGTGGATGTTGACAAAAAGAAGATTGATGTTGAGAAACAAAAATATGAGAATGTAAGACAAAGGTCAACCAAATTTGATTCGAAACAAACTTGGAGGTACAATACAAACAAGTTTGCTTCAAATCAAAATTGGAAATCAAACCAGAACAGGTTCGATTCAAGACAGACCTGGAATTCTCACACACCCAGATTTAGAACAACACAGAGTTGGAAAACAACAGTTGATATGACAAAACCCCAACAGTTTTGGAAACCAAAAGTAGTTGTTCAAAATCAAAATGTTCAAAAAGATTCTCATTTTTACAAACGTGGTACACCAAAAGGTCAGACATGGTCTGTTAAGAAACATGTCAATTTGGTAAAAGATGAGAAGTTAAAGTTACAATTGAGAAAGTTTTTGTGAAAAACGACAATGAATTTCCAGCATTGAATGAAAATTATTGTGTTGAAATGCCTAAGGTTCAACACACCTGGGCTAAATTGTTCAAGTAATTAAGATTCGTTGAATGTGCAGGTGCTCAAAAATTCTGAAGAATGTAAAATTGGAACTTGGAGCAGCCTGGCACAACAAGAGGAGGAGGCTGCTGCTGGACCCTGGTTTGGTTGAACAGGGAGTTTATATGTTTTCTGTACATAAATAAACAATATTTTTAAAACCCTAAAAATTTGAAAAATTAAAAACCAAAAATATGTTTGTTTTTAGTTTCTGTCAAATAATAAAAAATTACAAAAATATGTGTAAATTGAATACGCCGAAACCCTCACGGCTGAACAAACATGATTACTTTCACCAGATTGAAAAACGGTTTTCAAACTGTAAAAATCAATGTGTTGTAAATCATGGGGGTACTTTACGTTAGTTTTTCTGCTAACTGTGCTATATAGTATGTTATATTTTCTATAATTCGGTACACGATAAGCAGAACATGGATGGCGAGACAAAGCTATCAGTATCGGTTTGTCAAATTTTCTTTAATGGTTTTGCATTTTAGGGGGAGAAAAATTTTGTCAGAAAATACAAAAACATTAGAAATTTTGAAAAATACAAAAACATGATAAAATTCAAAAAATTGAGTTTTTGTGTAAAAAGAGGAAATGATAGTACATCAGTAGACAGTTACAGTATGCTAAAGAATTGTAATGATTAAATAGCGTTAAACAGTCTCACTGATGATATGTCGATAGGTTTTTATACATTTAGTAAACTTTTTCGGGATATAAATATAAATTCAAACTTGCTTATTTCGTGGGGAACACTACTTGGATATATAGGTAACCCCTGAAATCTCGTTTGAAAGGTCTCTCTTTCTGAGATACTAGGTCTTTATGCTTGGTGATATCTGGGGTATTATCTCGGGACTTCTGATTTTGCGGAAGCAATGGCCTAGTCCCTGGAGAATACTTTCTGCAAATGCTTGAAACATAGCATCGCCCTCAGCAAGCTGATGAAACAATAAAATTGATAGTCATTGCTGTTGTAATACAAAAGATCCTCTAAAGGGGACACACCAAAAGTCAAGCCGTCATCTCTTTGCTGAACGGAAGTTCTGACCTGAGCTCTCACGGTTTCGTACTATAATTTATTCCCCTTACAGATATCATCTAGGTATACTCACCTGTAAGACTGAATATTGGGATCTGGATACGGGAGTATATTCAAGAGGTGGGACACATGAATGAGTTTAAGTCTTTAAAACACCTAATTCGTATCCTGAATCAGTTGAAATTTGTGTGAAAATTTAAGTGGATCAGTATATCGACAATCTAAGTGAATTGTTTAATTCTTAATGTGTAATTAAGCTCAACGGTACTTGTGACTGGTCATAAACTGATATGATCCTCTGACGTATACTCAAACAAAAATATTGTCTGTAAATATGTTTGTACATATTTCTTTACTGCTTTATATTTTCAGAAAATACAAAAAGATTTTGATTTCTGCTTTATTTTCGACAACCGATATCTGAAATGCTGAGTTTCAAAATCTAAGTAAGCTGATTGTGTTTCTGAAAATAAAACAAGTTCATTAATTTGAAACTTGAATTAAAATCAAAAATTTCAAAAACAGTTTGTGACATTTCCAAGGTCATTAACTTGAACTTGGATGATTAACTGTGAGGGAGTTGGATTCTTTAACACTGCCAAATCCGTAAAGTGTGTTGATAGGGGGAGTGGATTAGAGAAGTTGATTAATAATACAAAAACATTGTATTTATGAATGTTTGAGTGGTTACAGATAGTCCAGACTACGATCCCGAGAGCAGAGTTTAAGGGGGAGTCTGAAGACAAACTTGAGGAAAAGAGAAGTTTGTAGATGGAAAGCTAGGCATCGATCCCAAAGCACGGAAGCTTGACGAAAGGGGGAGCCTGAAGCTGATAAGAAGAAGAGAAAGATTGTTTGGATGCTTACAGTGTTACAACTTGAAAGAAAAGGCAGAATGATCAAGACTGAAGATGTGTCATATTGAAGATTAGTCACTGAAGACTTCCTCAATATTCGAGGGGGAGTCTGTTAGTGCATTGCGTCTATTGACTTCGTCTTGTATCATGTAATAGAATAGGATAGGTTAGAATAACCAGTGCACGAGGTTCGAGAAACGAAGTTTAGGAGTTAAAGGAGTGATTTCGCTCATATGGACATGACCATATAAGCGAAATCATAAGCATCAAATTTCGCTTATATGGACATGTTCATATAAGCGAAACTTGTCATCCTATATATAGTGCACTTGTTCATTTGTTGGCATCGCAACTTCCGGATTTGTAACGAAGTGCTGCCGAAATCTGTTCAGGTTGTAATTGATGTTAAAATCAATATAAGCAACATATTTAATAGTATCAAGCTGTTTTCGCGTCCAGTTCTCTGATTCCGCCTTTGAACCGGACATAAAGCTCTTCTGATCGACTCAATCGGGTCAAACAACGATCCTACAGCTTTTCATGATATTTACGACTTAAGGCATCTGCAACTACATTTGCCTTTCCTTCGTGATAATGAATATCACAGTCGTAGTCACTTAGGATTTCCATCCATCTCCTTTGCCTCATGTTTAACTCTTTTTGCCCAAATATATATCTTAAACTCTTATGATCTGTATAAACAGTAAATTTACTTCCGTACAGATAATGTCTCCAAATCTTAAGGGCAAAAATTATGGCGCCTAACTCTAAGTCATGAGTTGTATAATTTTCCTAGTGCTTTTTCAATTGTCTTGAAGCATACGCAATTACCTTTTTGCATTGCATTAGCACACATCCTAATCCTAGTTTTGAAGCATCACAGTAAACTTCAAAATCTTCAGTCCCTTCTGGTAAAGCTAGGATTGGGGCATTTGTTAACTTTTGCTTTAAAATCCTAAAAGCTTCTTCTTGCTTAGGTCCCCACTCAAACTTAACTGCTTTACAGGTTAGCTTAGTTAATGGTACAGCTATCTTGGAAAAATCCTTAATAAACCGTCTATAGTATCCAGCTAAACCTATAAAACTTCTAATTTCCATTGCGGATTGCGGAACCTTCCATTTGGTAATTGCCTCTATCTTAGCAGGATCTACATGAATACCTTTGTGATTCACCATGTGTCCTAAGAATTGCACTTCTTGCAACCAAAATTCACACTTCGAGAATTTGGCGTATAGCTTTTCTTTTCTTAACAAAGTTAAGAGTGCATGCAAGTGCTGAAAATGCTCGTCCTGACTTTTGGAATAAATAAGTATATCGTCGATAAAGACAATTACAAATTTATCCAAATACGGTTTACAGATCTTATTCATCATATCCATGAATGCCGCAGGTGCATTCGTTAATCCGAAGGGCATGACTGTAAACTCATAATGACCATACCTAGTTCTGAAAGCAGTTTTAGGTATGTCTTCTTCTTGTACCTTCAACTGATGATACCCTGAACGTAAATCTATCTTAGAAAAATATCGAGCTCCTTGAAGTTGATCGAATAGATCATCAATCCTAGGTAATGGGTATCGATTTTTAATTGTAACCTTATTCAATTCCCTATAATCAATACACATTCTCATTGAACCATCCTTCTTCTTTACAAACAATACTGGTGCTCCCCACGGGGATGAACTAGGTTGTATAAATCCTTTACTTAACAATTCATCTAATGGCTTTTTCAGTTCTAACATTTCTGTGGGTGCTAACCGATAAGGTGCCTTGGCTATCGGTGTAGTTCCTGGATTAGATGAATTCTAAATTCTACTTCCCTATCTGGTGGTAATCCCGGTAACTCTTCTGGGAATACATCTGGGTATTCTGAGACTACAGGAATCTCCTTAAGTTCTTTACCCTTAGTACTAATGATTACTGAAATCATATATACTATTCCTTGCTTTCGTTCATAACTAGCAACTTTCATTACTGATATGAACTTCATGGGCTTACGTGGTTTATCTCCTGTAATCATGATTGTTTCTCCTGTGGGTGTATGAATTTCTATAGAATTCTTATCACAAAGAATTCGAGCATGGTTGGCTATTAACCAATCCATTCCTAACACAACATCGAACCCAGCTAAATTCATTGGTAACAGGTTTGCAGAAAATTTATGACCTAAAAGTTCTATGTTTCCTTCTTGCATAACCTTATTTATTTTAACAGAATTTCCATCTGCTGTTTCGACTGTAAAAATTTGCCTAAGGTTGGTCAAAGGTAAATTAAGAGCTTGGCAGAATGAAGTATTGATAAAACTTTGGTTTGCACCAGAGTCAAATAATACTTTTGCGTAAACGTTGTGAACTAAGAACGTACCAGCTATCACATCAGGGATTAGCTCAGCTTCCTGAGTAGTCAACTGGAAGGCTCGAACATTCTCCTTGGTAGCTCCGTTGGCTGGTTTGGCTTTATTGTCTGCTGGTTTGACCAATTTAGGGCATTCTGGTTTAAAATGTCCCATTTCTCCACAGTTATAGCAGATCGTTGTTTTCTTTCTACATTCTTCTTCACGATGTCCTACAGCTTTGCAAAAGTTGCAGGTTACATTGCATCTTCCGAAATGCTTCTTTCTGCAAATCCTGCAAAACGGAGGAGTTGAGGATTGCCCTGTTCCTCTTTTCTTGAAGTTGCTATTATTACCCACACGAAATCCTCGGGTAATTTTCTGAGCCAGTTCCTTTTTCCTATGTTCATCTCTTGTGCGTACCAGCTCGTCAGTTAGGGTATTAGCTAATTCTACCGCATCATCAATAGTACGAGGTCTCGCAGCTTTAACGATATTACGAATTTCGCTAATCAATCCCCAAATATAGCGAGAAATAAGTACCGGTTCTGGCGAAGCCAGTGTTGGTACTACTCTAGCATATTCGAAGAATGTCGAAGTATACCCTCGACAGTCTACATCCACCAACCGGTGGGTCAGGAACTTATTTGCCATTTGTTCCTTTTCATACTCGGGACATAATTTTCTTTCTACCAAATTCTTAAATTCTTCCCAGTGCATGGCAGTTCTTCTTTTAGCTTGTAGAACTGTATTCCACCATTCTAACGCCCCTTCTTTAAAAAGATTTGAAGCATACATGACCTTGTCGTCTTCAGCACATTTACTTATTGTAATTACTGCTTCGGTTTTCTCCAACCAACGTAGTGCCACGGTAGCCCCTTCGTTACCTGCAAACTCAGCGGGTTTACAAGCAAGAAATTCTTTGTAAGTGCAACCAGGTGTTGCAGTTTTCATTTTCTTAAGGAGCGGGGCCTGCCGTGGATTGTTATTGTTATTAGTATGATTGCCGCCTCCATTTACACTATTACTGAAATTATCTTCCTGAGTTCGTTTACTAGGAACAATTTGTTGAGGTTCGATTGCATTTCGAGCAGCAGCAACGATTGCGGGAATAGCATTGGCTATTCCTTGAGCAACGATATTTTCGATATCTTGCCTATTTAGAAATTGATCCTCATTGTTGTGCTCGGATTGATTACCCTCATTAACTGGTTCGTTATTAGCGTTTTTCATCTGATAATTAATATATATAATTTATTAGTATCGAATGAATAACAATTATATACAAAACAATCATACAAATCTCATAACACACATAGCCAAAACTATCGATTTCTCGATTCCCATTTTTATATTTTATACTATGCGTCAATACACACTATTTTCTTACAAAGTTTTATTTGTAGTTATTTTACAAGATTATAGTTTACTTTTATTATTATACCACCACATTTTATAACCTTATTATCCCTCGTTAGTTGGTATTTCAGTAACGACGTCCCCTCTCGTCGTATTTCCAGGAGATCTGTTCTCTTACTTTCCTGATTCTATTTCCTGCACCCATCAACTCCTCGCCAAAGTGGCGGAGTTCAGCTAAATTTGCATTGCTCATTGGTGGGTTTGGTATAGGTTCCGGGTCGAACTGAGGGAGAAAGGAATAAGGACTGTTGAGAAGGTTTTGGAACTGCCAATCATTGGTCCACCATTCTTCCATTCCTAGAGGTTGGGTGTGGATTATAGGTTCTGGGATTGCTGGTTCCAAGTTCATTGGTAGTTGTGTTTCAACAGGATAAGGGTAGAGATTATTATTAATAGGCCTGACGACATCACAGCTTGCCAATGCACGATCCAACTCCTCCTGAAATGGTAACTCCTCAATTTGTCTAGAGCTTTCCCCAATTTCTATCTTGGTTTGCCTAGAACCTTCCCCAAACTCCATTTCCATTTGCCTAGAATATTCCTCAAACTGCATTTCCATCTGCCTAGAACCTTCCCCGACTTCAATCCCCTTCCCTTTGTCTAAGGGATTTTCTATTTTGGGAATCTTCCTAGTGGCGGGTTTCCTTCTGCGCAAACATCTCCATCCCACAAATCTTCTCCTTTTCTTAGGCTTGGGTTTCTCTGGAGGTGGAGCGTTAAATTCCATAGGTTCTTCTATATCAGGTATGTACCTATTAAAATCTCTCGAAACCTCTATTTTCACCGGATAGAGATTTAAATTCTGAAGGGCTTCAGACAGGTCATTCATGCTGTTTAGCATATATGCAAAATACACAAAAATTGCTAAGTTAAAATTATAAAAAAAAATCATAATTGACCTTTTAAATTTTATTGCATACTGTGTGACTAATTTAATACAAAGAATAACTGACAATTAAAACATATTAATTTTTTTTTGTAAACTTATTTATTTACTGGGTAAAGTTTCTGGCTTGTAGGTGATAAGGGTGCTAACACTTGAATCAAAGTATTTAAAGATTTGCATTTACAGCTACAGTAGCTAGCATATAGAGATATGCCCATTTTTCATCTAACTTGTCTTCCCATGGTGGTTTACTGCCTAGTTCTTGGGTTTTCTGATTAACTCTCTTTTCTTTTGGTTGTGTTTTCTTTAATTTCTCCTGACTTTTCCTAATAATCAAACTTCTTTTATTAGGAGAAAGTGGTTCCTCATATTGTGTCTTTCGGACAAATATTCCTTCTTCAGGATTTGCATAATGTTTTGAGGAATTTGTTTGGGATGTACTTCCCTTCTCGTTTGATAACCTATCTAATTTAAGATAGATGTTTGAAAGCTTTTGCTTACCCATACTGTACACAAATATTCAAATAATAATAAAACATATAATCACAAAAATAGCAATTAGTAAAATTAAATATTTTCTAAATACTTAATTGGCTTAAATCAGTGGCTCTGATACCACCTTTTTCTGTCACGGTCCCCGACCTGGTTTGACCCGTTTCAGGAGCCGCGGGACAGAAATTCCCGTGGTATTTATTTAACAGCGGAAGATTTTACCAGGATCTTTTTAAAGCTGAAATTTCCCGATTATTTTATTTCATAACTCGGGAATTTACAATAGTATGATTTCACTGAGAAATCTCTATTTTTCAAAACATATTTCTTTATTTTATATTGAGCCACTTTCTTAAGCTTGTAGTGCTTCACGGCACTTTTCCTAGATCATAACAGATCACCTGAAACATGTTTAAAAAAGGTTTTGTCAGCGGGAAATACTGGTGAATCATTCTTTTTACTAAAATGACACGTTGTTATAATTTACAGTATTAAGAGCGATTACAATGTTTATATATCAACCAATTACCCAACGGTATTTGTCACTCGACTCGCTTCTGTGACTATGGTCATATCACCCATTGGCTAACCCGTTGTCCAATGGTGACGATTATCAAGTAATGTATACAAAACCCCACATACCGGCTGTAATATGGAGATTACAAAGACTTAATCCCTGTAATTATAACTTTGAAAAACATTTAAGAATTTATAAAGTACTTTGATAAAAAGAGAATGACTCACAATGCAGATTTAATATGAATAGAGCTTAGCCTACTGATTAGCCTTGATAACCTAGTTTAAATAATAATGCACACAAACTAGTTTAGTAACTAATACAGCATTTACGATAACTCACGAGATTAAACCTTCACAGCGAATGACAAAGTGCGATACTTAAACATCCATCGAATTAACGACGAATGACAAAGCATAAACCCTAATGTGGGCAGCACTTAAACATCCATTGGATAGTTTAATCAATCGGACATTGAATCGTAGCAGCGATCGAGTTATTACCCTGTTTTGTGGCAGCACTTCGTGATCTGTGTGTGTTTTTGTAGTATTCAGACAATATCTAAACGTACAATTTGAGTTTGAACGTCGAACTAACGCACAATTGCAAGTCCCAAGCCCATGTATTTATACCTGAAATTTGTCCCTCCCGCGTGTCGCGACAGGGCCACCTGCACCTGTCGCGTGGCGCGGGGGACACCAATCTACCCTAGGGTAGCCCCGTGTCTAGGTAGCTTGGGTGAGTTGGTCATGCATGCAAATTCGTATCACACGTAAAACTGTGATGATAATACTAACTAGGGTTTACCCCCCCCCCCCCTGAGTTTTAGGGGCCCTGATCCTGATTCCGATTGTTCTGAAAAATTTTAGGGTTTATGCAGAATCACTTGGGTGTCTTAATTAGGATTTCCTATTGGACAAATTAAAATAATAAATAGTACTTCTTGTAACACCCCGTGTTTTCACGAGTGAAAGTCAAAGTCAAGGTCAAAGTCAACGACCGATTTCGCGCGACGTGACTCGTAGAATTGTTTCTATTATATTTAGATTATGTGGAGTAAATGTTGTACATTACAATAATCAAGCCTCACCAATCATATTTCAATCGATCTACGATTGTGAACGATAGGAAGTAACAATGCGATAAAGTTAATCAAGCAAGCTAATCAAATCGACACCAAATCGTAACTCGAATTTCGTATTTTATTTGTCAGTTATACGTGTGTGTGTGCCTTACGTGTTACTTGTGCATGTTTATTTTATGTTGTGTGGTGATAATCAAGCGAACTCAATCGAACTCGAAGTCTAACTCGAATGTGACCGAACCCGAACCCGAACACCGAATCGAACCATATAAGAAGTAGTTGGGACTGAAAGTAATTTGATTAGGAAACCCTATCGAATCGCTCGCAAATCGAAGCCAAATCAACATCGCGCCGAACTCACTATAGTAGGCGGCATCCGCACGGATGTCCCATCCGCACGGATGGCCAATCCGCACGGATTGCCAGACCGCACGGATGGTCAGTCCGCGCGGATAACCTGCCCGGGTGCGTGCCATGCGCACGGCTCACCCCTTTCCCTTTTTGGCATCCTATAAATACACGGGTCACTCTCCACTTTTTCCACTTTTGGCAAGTGACGTCCGAACCACACGCATTCTCCATTTTTTTCCAGATTTCTCTCAATCCAGGTAAGATCTTGCACTAATTCTTGTACATCTTTGATCACTACACCATTCTACACATTTCTATCTTTCGAATCATCAATTTTAACCATGAAATCATCCGGATTCGAGGTATTCACGGGTGACGTCATCATGAAGTTCGTAAGAACTTCATGCTTGGCTTCATTCCACCAAGGATATCTCAGATCTAAATGATTTCTACAAGTTTTTACAATAATTTCACCTAGATCTAAAACTTTTCTAAGGATAAAAGAGTTGAAAGAAATAAATCTAATGTTCTCTCCTTCTTTTACCCTTAGAACCGGTACAAATCCGATCAGTCCTAGTGTTTTACTCGTCAATAGTGATACCCTAGTTCCAGATCTAGAGTTGTACCATAGACAACTGATTTCGGGGTTAACCGGGATGACCGTTCTGAGTCGCCGGCAGGCCGAGTTGGGGTGGTTCCTGACCGGTCTAGTCACGCGGGTGAGAACACAACTCCAAGTGGTTGCCGCGTAATCAAAACGTCTCGATAAACGACAACGGAAACCAAGTGTAGACGAACGGAACAACCAGAGCAGTTGTCCGCACGGACAAGCTACCCGCACGGGTTGTTACCCGCACGGACTACCCTTGGGACCCACCTTCCAAACAAAGGTTGGAGTATCGACGAACGAACAATCCGAACGGACGACCTCTGAATGGATTACTCATCGGATCATGAGATACTAAGGCCTTAAAATGAAAATCGAGCAAACCCCACCCGCACGGCCAAGCCGTGCGCACGGACAGGCTATCCGGACGGATTGACTCTGCCCGCGCGCACAGGCTGTCCGCACGGACTACCATACGCACGGACCGCCGTCCGCGCGGCCGGCTTGAAAGGTAGAAACACTTTGGTGCTTTCTAAATGCTACAACGAAAACTCCAAAGCACAAGCCATCATACACAAACACATCTTAGGAAGAAACAATCCACTTGAACATTTATCCACACGAGCAATCTAACCGTACGGATAAGTCGCCCGCACGTATAACTAGTCCGCACGGGTTGCCACCCGCACGGACAGTCACACGCACGGATGACCTATCCGGATGGAACACCGTCCGCACGCATCACCATCCGTACGGATAGGTCATGCGCACGGATGACTTCTACTCACGGACAACTGATCCGCACGATCAGTCGTCCTACCCACTCTCGCTTGTACTGTTTTACGCGTCACTTATCGTTACGTTATCGAATCTATTCAGGCTAACCGAACTCGCTGAAAAGCGCTCCCTTCAATCCATACCACTGTGAGTATACTCGAACCCTTTTTGCTTTAGCACTTTTGGGTGTTACATACGTTACAACTATTCAAACTACAACTATCACACAACTCAAGCTATTTTAACGCTTAACCATTATCGCATGATATACGTGGCTTATGAATGCTTGTTTGTTATGTTTACACATGGAATGCTGTCTACCTGCCTTAGCAACGATAGTACTATAGTTTGGACTCAGCACCCGTTTCCACGGGGGTTGTTAAGGATCTTTTACTTGCATGGATTACGGTGGTAATCGTGTATTGCGAACTGCCTCGGGCAGTCAACCCGCAGTCATTGGTATCGATGGATCTATGTCGATAACTAACGTGCTTCATTTCACTATGTGTACGGCTGGTTATGCGTAAACGAATTTGAACTCTATATGCTATTATCAAACTTGTATGCTCACCTGTACATTTTTATGTATTGACATTATTTTAACGTATGTGACAGGTGCCTAGGTTGTTTATATGCTTCTCGGGCTGTGATGAAATCGAAGCTAGGAATTGGAGTCCTAGAAACCAATAAATAAATTAGTTATGTTTAAATCTGAGTTGTCGGAACAGAATATTTGTTTAGTTTTTGTCTGTAATAACTTGTTTTACTATTTGAGACATGGTATGGGACATGTTAACTTAAATTAAATGGTAATGATAGTTGTTATGGAAACTTCTGGACAATCTGTTTCGCTCAGTGCCGCGCCCCGATGATTCCGCCATCGGTTGGGGTGTGACAGATTGGTATCAGAGCCATAACTATAGGGAATTAGGCAAGACTCGACCTAGTCCGGGTCAAAGTCTTAGAGACCTAGGCTATAGTTAAGAACCAACAGACCAACTCACGCGTATGCGTAAACTCACCACTATCACTCACTCTTTTCTAGCATTACACTCGAAATTTTCAAGTTGTGAACAGGTAGTGAGGTCGAGAATAGGTGTGAAAACCGTAAACTCTCGACTAAAGTTGCCTAATCAGCTTGCGTTTTTAGCTACCAACGAGGAGGATTATACCAAACCAGGAGTGAAATCCATATTTTGATGAATAATCTCCTCAATTTTTATCAGAAACGAGGACGGGAGTTGCAAGATAGGGGTGAAACCCTAACCTTGACGACTCGTCTCACTTTTATACAAAACTCCACCAAAGTTCGATAGACTCCAACGGTCTAAAGACACAACATAATCAAAGGGAATTGCGCCGACGCCCAAGAATCGAGGCAAAGGCATAGTCCTGGAGGTCGTTGTGCAGAATCCTTGAGAATAATCGGGCTACTTTGGTTAAGTCGAAGTCTGTTAGCCGCAGACAATCCACCTTCGATCATCGATCTTTATGAAAATTTTATGCTTTTTCTGTTATTTGTTAACGTTTTGAGATATTATTGGTTTCAACCCAACACTATTGCTTCTGCTAAAACACAAAACTCACACCACTCCTCGCTAGCAACTCAACAATGGGAACAATTAGGATACTTTGTACGCTCGTATATGCTTTTAGTGACTAAGATTATGTGCTTCTTGCTTATTGTGCTCATATGATTAGGGATACTGTAATTATGTGCTCTATATGTCTATGTGATTTTGTGCGACTCTGTAAATTTGTGACTATATGCGTTTACATGGTACGTGTTACTGAGCTTTAGTAATCCTAGACGTGTGAGGTGAGATTCGAATACATATGTTGAGTTCCATGGCGGTGTCTATTGCAGACAATGTCGTCTGGATCCCATCATCGGCTCTCTCGTCAGGAAAAGAGGGACAGACGCCTTGCTTCCATCGTCGCGAAAGCGGTAGCAAAGGCTGTGAGCGGTGTCTGCGAAAATGCCAGCAAGTCATCCGAGGAATCAAGGACTGAGGGTCCCAAAGCTGCTGCGAGACCTTTCAGTTTCAAACAATTCAAGTCATGTGGACCGAAAGAATTCACGGGCGAAGGAGGTCCTACTGCTCTATTCCACTGGTTTGACTCTATCGAGGTTACCCTGCGACAAAGCGGTTGCCCTGATGACCTTCGAACTCTGAACGCTACCGGCGTCTTTCAGTCCCGTGCATTGGACTGGTGGACGGCCGAGAGGAACAAGAGAGGGAATGATGCGGCTTACGGGTTGTCGTGGGATGAGCTCAAGGAAGTCATGCTGGAGGAATTCTGCCCTCCTCACGAATGACAAAAGCTTGAAGATGAATTCTGGCACATACATCAGAAGGATGGAGACAATGTTGGTCTTACCGCTCGCTTCAAACAGCTCAGCATTATCTGTCCCGATCAAGTTAAGACTCCTGAGATCACCATCAAGAAATACATCCGAGCTTTGCCCGACTGCGTTGCTGATTTCGTGCAAGCGGCTAAGACTACCACGATCGAAGAAACCTACCTACTGGCCGCTGAGATCAATGACAAAAGGGTCAAAGCTGGGATGTGGGATAAGACCTCCAAGCATCTGCATCAAGCCACTACTACTACACCAATTGCTGAACCCACGTCCTCAGGCAACAAGAGAAAGAACAAGAGAAAGAACAACTCCACCAACAAGAACTGTGCGATTTCTGCTGCACCGATCCAAGCGGTACCTGCTCAACAGCGTCAAGTAGTGGCGCCTGTGGCCAATGCACCGCCTGCAAAGCGTGCATATACTGGACCACACCCACTCTGCCCTACTTGCACCTATCATCATCCAACTGCTATTCAATGCCGCTTTTGTGCTCATTGCAACGTCTACGGCCACTTTACTGCCAACTGCCGTATTCGTCAAGCTCCTGCCAATCAAGCTCTACTCGCTGCCCCACAGGATCAACAAGCGCCTCCGGCACCCGCAGTCAAAGCCAGAGCATGCTTCACATGTGGCGACCCGAACCATTTCGCCAACATGTGCCCGAACAGGGTGGTGAAACAAGAACCCCAGCAGCAACAGCAGCAACCACAGCAACAGCAACAGCAGCAGCAACAGGCCGCACGTGCCAGAACTTTCAATCTCAACGTGCGTCAAGCCCAGGCCGACAACAACGTGGTCAATGGTACGTTCCTTGTGAATGGTATTTATGCTTCATGTTTGTTTGATACTGGAGCCGATAATTGCTTTGTGTCACACGAATTTGAGAAACTCCTTGGTCGTAAACGTTCTCGACTCTCCTCTGCGTTCGATGTTGAAGTCGCTACCGGAAGAACCGTCGCTGTAAACTCTGTTATTCGTGATTGCACACTCGAGCTCAACAATCACATCTTCTCAATCGATCTCATCCCTATGCAACTAGGAAGTTTCGATGTCATAGTAGGCATGGACTTTCTTCGCGAAAACCATGCCGAAGTTGTGTGCTTCGATAAAATGATTCGTTTTTCGCTCGCCAACGGGGATTCATTGTGCATCTAGGGAGATACTACTTCGAAGGGTCTCAAACTTATATCATGCCTACAAGCCAGCAAGTATCTCCGTAAGGAGTACAGGGCTTTCTTGGCTCATGTCGTAGCAGCGGAGAAGGAAAAGAAAGAGAAGAAGAAAGTGAATGACGTCCCAGTGGTTCGAGAATTTCCACGAGTCTTTCCCGAGGATCTTCCCGGACTACCTCCAAGGCGTGATATCGATTTTCGCATTGACCTTATTCCTGGAGCGAATCCTATTGCCAGAGCTCCCTACCGACTTGCGCCGTCCGAGATGCGCGAACTCTCAACCCAACTCCAGGAATTGCTTGAAAAAGGCTTCATTCGCCCGAGCACCTCTCCGTGGGGCGCACCAGTCCTTTTCGTCAAAAAGAAGGATGGGACGTTCCGGATGTGCATCGATTACCGGGAATTGAATAAGTTGACTATCAAGAATCGCTACCCTCTGCCTCGAATCGACGATTTGTTTGATCAATTACAGGGCGCTACGTGCTTCTCAAAGATCGATCTGCGTTCCGGATATCATCAGCTGCGTATACAGGAGGAGGATATTCCCAAAACAGCGTTTCGCACTCGTTACGGCCATTATGAATTCGTTGTCATGCCTTTTGGCCTAACCAATGCACCAGCAGTTTTCATGGATTTGATGAATCGAGTGTGTAAACCGTATCTTGACCGTTTCGTCATCGTGTTCATCGACGATGTCCTGATCTATTCCAAAACGAGATCCGAACACGCGCAACATCTACGTTTGGTTCTCGAGTTACTCCAGGGGAATCAACTCTACGCCAAATTCTCCAAGTGTGAATTTTGGTTGGGGGAGGTCCAATTTCTGGGTCACATCGTAAATAGTCAGGGCATTCACGTCGATCCTGCGAAGATTGAAGCTGTTAAAAGCTGGGTTACGCCTAAGAACCCGACTGAAGTCCGTTCCTTTCTTGGACTAGCGGGCTATTATCGACGATTCATCGAAGGATTCTCGAAGATTGCTGTACCACTCACTACTCTTACTCATAAGGATCAGCCTTTTGTCTGGGGAACCAAACAAGAGTCTGCCTTTCGAACCCTCAAATACATGCTTTGCAATGCTCCTGTTCTCACGCTACCCGACGGAAACGATAATTTCATTGTCTACTGTGATGCTTCTAACCTTGGTCTCGGTTGTGTCTTAATGCAACGAGACAAGGTTATTGCTTACGCATCCCGTCAGCTCAAAATCCACGAGAAGAACTATACAACCCACGATCTCGAGCTAGGCGCAGTTGTTTTTGCATTAAAGATTTGGCGACACTACCTGTATGGTACCAAGTGTACGATCTTCACCGATCACAAGAGCCTACAACACATCTTTAATCAGAGGGAACTAAATATGCGTCAACGCCGATGGGTAGAGCTTCTCAACGATTACGACTGCGAGATTCGTTATCACCCAGGCAAAGCAAATGTTGTTGCCGACGCGCTTAGCAGGCGGAGTTATCTGCTCAGCACTCGAAATGTTCAAGCCCAGCACAATCTCGAAGCTCTTATTCGCGATGCCCAGCATGCATGTTTCAACGAGCGCACCCTGAAGAAAGAGAGAATCTACCACGACGGAGCCCAACTTGTGAGCAAATCAAACGGGATATTCCACTTTCTAGACAAAATCTGGATTCCCAAGCGAACTAACCTGCGACAGATCATCATGGACGAAGCCCACAAATCCCGATACTCTATTCATCCCGGTGCTGACAAAATGTACCATGACCTTCGATATAGGTACTGGTGGCCGGGTATGAAGCGGGATATCGCTCTCTACGTCGGAAGATGCCTAACATGTGCTAGAGTCAAGGCCGAACATCAACGACCCTCTGGCTTGCTCGAACAACCTCCAATCCCCATGTGGAAGTGGGAGAGCATAGCTATGGATTTCGTAACCAAGCTTCCAACCACGTCATCAGGTCACGACAGCATTTGGGTTATCATTGACCGTTTGACCAAATCAGCCCACTTTCTGCCAATACGAGAGGACTACAAGGTGGAACGATTAGCCCGAATCTACACCGACGAGATCATTTGTCGACATGGGACGCCTCGTGACATCATCTCTGACCGTGATGCTCGATTCACGTCACGATTGTGGGGAACGTTTCAAACGGCACTAGGTACAACGCTTAATCTAAGTACTGCGTTCCACCCACAAACCGACGGTCAGAGCGAGAGAACGATTCGTACGCTTGAAGACATGCTCCGTTCATGTGTTCTAGACTTCGGTGGTAATTGGGATAGACACCTTCCGTTAGTCGAATTCTCGTACAACAACAGCTACCAGGCTAGCATCCGGATGGCACCTTTCGAGGCCTTATACGGAAGAAGATGTCGATCGCCTATTGTGTGGCACGAGATCGGTCACTCGCAACTAACCGGTCCGGAACTGCTACAAGAAACGACAGACAAAATCTTCCAAATTCGGGACAATCTAGCGAAGGCTCGAGATAGACAGAAGCTTCTCGCCGATAAAAAGCGCAAGCACCGTGAGTATGGCATTGGTGACTACGTACTCCTAAAGGTATCACCTTGGAGGGGTGTAGTCCGATTTGGAAAAAAGGGGAAACTTGCGCCTCGGTATGTGGGACCTTTTAAGATTCTGGAAAGGATCGGAAAAGTCGCCTACAGACTCGAGTTACCGGAAGAACTTAACAATGTCCATCCAATCTTCCACGTGTCAAACCTCCGAAAGACCATCTACGAACCAGCCGTACATGTTCCTCTAGATGATTTACGAGTGAACGAAACATTGCACTTCGTGGAAAAGCCTGTCGAAATCATGGATCGCCAAACCAAAGAACTCAGGCGCTCACGCATTCCCATTGTGAAAGTCCGGTGGGAAGGCAAACAAGGCGCGGAGTTCACTTGGGAACTCGAAAGCGACATGAAGGCAAAGTATCCACAGCTGTTTAACGAAGAAGCAACGTCCAGCTAAGTAAGGCAAGGTGGCAATGTGGTAAAAAGAGAGTATTCGAGAGAGATTTCAGAGAATTTAAAATATGATAATATGTATGGAAGCCAACAGAAACCGCCGAAACTAATGAAGATTGAATATTATAAATAGAATCACGTCATTAGTACATTCTTGTGCATCGATCCCACTCGTGCACAAATTCCGCACGTCGTACGAGTCGGATCGCAATCAAAGCGAATTCAAACTAGAACCCACAATGATCAAGGTTTTGAAAGAAAAAGAAAAAGATTTTGAAAATAGAAAATTAAAGATCGAAAAAGATTTCTCTCAAACGACTTCATAGGCTTTTAAATCAGCCGATTTTAACCGTAAAATCCTGGTTAATTTGGCGATTCTCCACACGTGATTCACGAAATTGTTACAGCTTCCGGCTTAATTTCGGGACGAAATTTCCTAAACAAGGGGAGGCTGTAACACCCCGTGTTTTCACGAGTGAAAGTCAAAGTCAAGGTCAAAGTCAACGACCGATTTCGCGCGACGTGACTCGTAGAATTGTTTCTATTATATTTAGATTATGTGGAGTAAATGTTGTACATTACAATAATCAAGCCTCACCAATCATATTTCAATCGATCTACGACTGTGAACGATAGGAAGTAACAATGCGATAAAGTTAATCAAGCAAGCTAATCAAATCGACACCAAATCGTAACTCGAATTTCGTATTTTATTTGTCAGTTATACGTGTGTGTGTGCCTTACGTGTTACTTGTGCATGTTTATTTTATGTTGTGTGGTGATAATCAAGCGAACTCAATCGAACTCGAAGTCTAACTCGAATGTGACCGAACCCGAACCCGAACACCGAATCGAACCATATAAGAAGTAGTTGGGACTGAAAGTAATTTGATTAGGAAACCCTATCGAATCGCTCGCAAATCGAAGCCAAATCAACATCGCGCCGAACTCACTATAGTAGGCGGCATCCGCACGGATGGCCCATCCGCACGGATGGCCAATCCGCACGGATTGCCAGACCGCACGGATGGTCAGTCCGCGCGGATAACCTGCCCGGGTGCGTGCCATGCGCACGGCTCACCCCTTTCCCTTTTTGGCATCCTATAAATACACGGGTCACTCTCCACTTTTTCCACTTTTGGCAAGTGACGTCCGAACCACACGCATTATCCATTTTTTTCCAGATTTCTCTCAATCCAGGTAAGATCTTGCACTAATTCTTGTACATCTTTGATCACTACACCATTCTACACATTTCTATCTTTCGAATCATCAATTTTAACCATGAAATCATCCGGATTCGAGGTATTCACGGGTGACGTCATCATGAAGTTCGTAAGAACTTCATGCTTGGCTTCATTCCACCAAGGATATCTCAGATCTAAATGATTTCTACAAGTTTTTACAATAATTTCACCTAGATCTAAAACTTTTCTAAGGATAAAAGAGTTGAAAGAAATAAATCTAATGTTCTCTCCTTCTTTTACCCTTAGAACCGGTACAAATCCGATCAGTCCTAGTGTTTTACTCGTCAATAGTGATACCCTAGTTCCAGATCTAGAGTTGTACCATAGACAACTGATTTCGGGGTTAACCGGGATGACCGTTCTGAGTCGCCGGCAGGCCGAGTTGGGGTGGTTCCTGACCGGTCTAGTCACGCGGGTGAGAACACAACTCCAAGTGGTTGCCGCGTAATCAGAACGTCTCGATAAACGACAACGGAAACCAAGTGTAGACGAACGGAACAACCAGAGCAGTTGTCCGCACGGACAAGCTACCCGCACGGGTTGTTACCCACACGGACTACCCTTGGGACCCACCTTCCAAACAAAGGTTGGAGTATCGACGAACGAACAATCCGAACGGACGACCTCTGAATGGATTACTCATCGGATCATGAGATACTAAGGCCTTAAAATGAAAATCGAGCAAACCCCACCCGCACGGCCAAGCCGTGCGCACGGACAGGCTATCCGGACGGATTGACTCTGCCCGCGCGCACAGGCTGTCCGCACGGACTACCATACGCACGGACCGCCGTCCGCGCGGCCGGCTTGAAAGGTAGAAACACTTTGGTGCTTTCTAAATGCTACAACGAAAACTCCAAAGCACAAGCCATCATACACAAACACATCTTAGGAAGAAACAATCCACTTGAACATTTATCCACACGAGCAATCTAACCGTACGGATAAGTCGCCCGCACGTATAACTAGTCCGCACGGGTTGCCACCCGCACGGACAGTCACACGCACGGATGACCTATCCGGATGGAACACCGTCCGCACGCATCACCATCCGTACGGATAGGTCATGCGCACGGATGACTTCTACTCACGGACAACTGATCCGCACGATCAGTCGTCCTACCCACTCTCGCTTGTACTGTTTTACGCGTCACTTATCGTTACGTTATCGAATCTATTCAGGCTAACCGAACTCGCTGAAAAGCGCTCCCTTCAATCCATACCACTGTGAGTATACTCGAACCCTTTTTGCTTTAGCACTTTTGGGTGTTACATACGTTACAACTATTCAAACTACAACTATCACACAACTCAAGCTATTTTAACGCTTAACCATTATCGCATGATATACGTGGCTTATGAATGCTTGTTTGTTATGTTTACACATGGAATGCTGTCTACCTGCCTTAGCAACGATAGTACTATAGTTTGGACTCAGCACCCGTTTCCACGGGGGTTGTTAAGGATCTTTTACTTGCATGGATTACGGTGGTAATCGTGTATTGCGAACTGCCTCGGGCAGTCAACCCGCAGTCATTGGTATCGATGGATCTATGTCGATAACTAACGTGCTTCATTTCACTATGTGTACGGCTGGTTATGCGTAAACGAATTTGAACTCTATATGCTATTATCAAACTTGTATGCTCACCTGTACATTTTTATGTATTGACATTATTTTAACGTATGTGACAGGTGCCTAGGTTGTTTATATGCTTCTCGGGCTGTGATGAAATCGAAGCTAGGAATTGGAGTCCTAGAAACCAATAAATAAATTAGTTATGTTTAAATCTGAGTTGTCGGAACAGAATATTTGTTTAGTTTTTGTCTGTAATAACTTGTTTTACTATTTGAGACATGGTATGGGACATGTTAACTTAAATTAAATGGTAATGATAGTTGTTATGGAAACTTCTGGACAATCTGTTTCGCTCAGTGCCGCGCCCCGATGATTCCGCCATCGGTTGGGGTGTGACAGATTGGTATCAGAGCCATATCTATAGGGAATTAGGCAAGACTCGACCTAGTCCGGGTCAAAGTCTTAGAGACCTAGGCTATAGTTAAGAACCAACAGACCAACTCACGCGTATGCGTAAACTCACCACTATCACTCACTCTTTTCTAGCATTACACTCGAAATTTTCAAGTTGTGAACAGGTAGTGAGGTCGAGAATAGGTGTGAAAACCGTAAACTCTCGACTAAAGTTGCCTAATCAGCTTGCATTTTTAGCTACCAACGAGGAGGATTATACCAAACCAGGAGTGAAATCCATATTTTGATGAATAATCTCCTCAATTTTTATCAGAAACGAGGACGGGAGTTGCAAGATAGGGGTGAAACCCTAACCTTGACGACTCGTCTCACTTTTATACAAAACTCCACCAAAGTTCGATAGACTCCAACGGTCTAAAGACACAACATAATCAAAGGGAATTGCGCCGACGCCCAAGAATCGAGGCAAAGGCATAGTCCTGGAGGTCGTTGTGCAGAATCCTTGAGAATAATCGGGCTACTTTGGTTAAGTCGAAGTCTGTTAGCCGCAGACAATCCACCTTCGATCATCGATCTTTATGAAAATTTTATGCTTTTTCTGTTATTTGTTAACGTTTTGAGATATTATTGGTTTCAACCCAACACTATTGCTTCTGCTAAAACACAAAACTCACACCACTCCTCGCTAGCAACTCAACAATGGGAACAATTAGGATACTTTGTACGCTCGTATATGCTTTTAGTGACTAAGATTATGTGCTTCTTGCTTATTGTGCTCATATGATTAGGGATACTGTAATTATGTGCTCTATATGTCTATGTGATTTTGTGCGACTCTGTAAATTTGTGACTATATGCGTTTACATGGTACGTGTTACTGAGCTTTAGTAATCCTAGACGTGTGAGGTGAGATTCGAATACATATGTTGAGTTCCATGGCGGTGTCTATTGCAGACAATGTCGTCTGGATCCCATCATCGGCTCTCTCGTCAGGAAAAGAGGGACAGACGCCTTGCTTCCATCGTCGCGAAAGCGGTAGCAAAGGCTGTGAGCGGTGTCTGCGAAAATGCCAGCAAGTCATCCGAGGAATCAAGGACTGAGGGTCCCAAAGCTGCTGCGAGACCTTTCAGTTTCAAACAATTCAAGTCATGTGGACCGAAAGAATTCACGGGCGAAGGAGGTCCTACTGCTCTATTCCACTGGTTTGACTCTATCGAGGTTACCCTGCGACAAAGCGGTTGCCCTGATGACCTTCGAACTCTGAACGCTACCGGCGTCTTTCAGTCCCGTGCATTGGACTGGTGGACGGCCGAGAGGAACAAGAGAGGGAATGATGCGGCTTACGGGTTGTCGTGGGATGAGCTCAAGGAAGTCATGCTGGAGGAATTCTGCCCTCCTCACGAACGACAAAAGCTTGAAGATGAATTCTGGCACATACATCAGAAGGATGGAGACAATGCTGGTCTTACCGCTCGCTTCAAACAGCTCAGCATTATCTGTCCCGATCAAGTCAAGACTCCTGAGATCACCATCAACAAATACATCCGAGCTTTGCCCGACTGCGTTGCTGATTTCGTGCAAGCAGCTAAGACTACCACGATCGAAGAAACCTACCTACTGGCCGCTGAGATCAATGACAAAAGGGTCAAAGCTGGGATGTGGGATAAGACCTCCAAGCATCTGCATCAAGCCACTACTACTACACCAATTGCTGAACCCACGTCCTCAGGCAACAAGAGAAAGAACAAGAGAAAGAACAACTCCACCAACAAGAACTGTGCGATTTCTGCTGCACCGATCCAAGCGGTACCTGCTCAACAGCGTCAAGTAGTGGCGCCTGTGGCCAATGCACCGCCTGCAAAGCGTGCATATACTGGACCACACCCACTCTGCCCTACTTGCACCTATCATCATCCAACTGCTATTCAATGCCGCTTCTGTGCTCATTGCAACGTCTACGGCCACTTTACTGCCAACTGCCGTATTCGTCAAGCTCCTGCCAATCAAGCTCTACTCGCTGCCCCACAGGGTCAACAAGCGCCTCCGGCACCCGCAGTCAAAGCCAGAGCATGCTTCACATGTGGCGACCCGAACCATTTCGCCAACATGTGCCCGAACAGGGTGGTGAAACAAGAACCCCAGCAGCAACAGCAGCAACCACAGCAATAGCAACAGCAGCAGCAACAGGCCGCACGTGCCAGAACTTTCAATCTCAACGTGCGTCAAGCCCAGGCCGACAACAACGTGGTCAATGGTACGTTCCTTGTGAATGGTATTTATGCTTCATGTTTGTTTGATACTGGAGCCGATAATTGCTTTGTGTCACACGAATTTGAGAAACTCCTTGGTCGTAAACGTTCTCGACTCTCCTCTGCGTTCGATGTTGAAGTCGCTACCGGAAGAACCGTCGCTGTAAACTCTGTTATTCGTGATTGCACACTCGAGCTCAACAATCACATCTTCTCAATCGATCTCATCCCTATGCAACTAGGAAGTTTCGATGTCATAGTAGGCATGGACTTTCTTCGCGAAAACCATGCCGAAGTTGTGTGCTTCGATAAAATGATTCGTTTTTCGCTCGCCAACGGGGATTCATTGTGCGTCTAGGGAGATACTACTTCGAAGGGTCTCAAACTTATATCATGCCTACAAGCCAGCAAGTATCTCCGTAAGGAGTACAGGGCTTTCTTGGCTCATGTCGTAGCAGCGGAGAAGGAAAAGAAAGAGAAGAAGAAAGTGAATGACGTCCCAGTGGTTCGAGAATTTCCACGAGTCTTTCCCGAGGATCTTCCCGGACTACCTCCAAGGTGTGATATCGATTTTCGCATTGACCTTATTCCTGGAGCGAATCCTATTGCCAGAGCTCCCTACCGACTTGCGCCGTCCGAGATGCGCGAACTCTCAACCCAACTCCAGGAATTGCTTGAAAAAGGCTTCATTCGCCCGAGCACCTCTCCGTGGGGCGCACCAGTCCTTTTCGTCAAAAAGAAGGATGGGACGTTCCGGATGTGCATCGATTACCGGGAATTGAATAAGTTGACTATCAAGAATCGCTACCCTCTACCTCGAATCGACGATTTGTTTGATCAATTACAGGGCGCTACGTGCTTCTCAAAGATCGATCTGCGTTCCGGATATCATCAGCTGCGTATACAGGAGGAGGATATTCCCAAAACAGCGTTTCGCACTCGTTACGGCCATTATGAATTCGTTGTCATGCCTTTTGGCCTAACCAATGCACCAGCAGTTTTCATGGATTTGATGAATCGAGTGTGTAAACCGTATCTTGACCGTTTCGTCATCGTGTTCATCGACGATGTCCTGATCTATTCCAAAACGAGATCCGAACACGCGCAACATCTACGTTTGGTTCTCGAGTTACTCCAGGGGAATCAACTCTACGCCAAATTCTCCAAGTGTGAATTTTGGTTGGGGGAGGTCCAATTTCTGGGTCACATCGTAAATAGTCAGGGCATTCACGTCGATCCTGCGAAGATTGAAGCTGTTAAAAGCTGGGTTACGCCTAAGAACCCGACTGAAGTCCGTTCCTTTCTCGGACTAGCGGGCTATTATCGACGATTCATCGAAGGATTCTCGAAGATTGCTGTACCACTCACTACTCTTACTCATAAGGATCAGCCTTTTGTCTGGGGAACCAAACAAGAGTCTGCCTTTCGAACCCTCAAATACATGCTTTGCAATGCTCCTGTTCTCACGCTACCCGACGGAAACGATAATTTCATTGTCTACTGTGATGCTTCTAACCTTGGTCTCGGTTGTGTCTTAATGCAACGAGACAAGGTTATTGCTTACGCATCCCGTCAGCTCAAAATCCACGAGAAGAACTATACAACCCACGATCTCGAGCTAGGCGCAGTTGTTTTTGCATTAAAGATTTGGCGACACTACCTGTATGGTACCAAGTGTACGATCTTCACCGATCACAAGAGCCTACAACACATCTTTAATCAGAGGGAACTAAATATGCGTCAACGCCGATGGGTAGAGCTTCTCAACGATTACGACTGCGAGATTCGTTATCACCCAGGCAAAGCAAATGTTGTTGCCGACGCGCTTAGCAGGCGGAGTTATCTGCTCAGCACTCGAAATGTTCAAGCCCAGCACAATCTCGAAGCTCTTATTCGCGATGCCCAGCATGCATGTTTCAACGAGCGCACCCTGAAGAAAGAGAGAATCTACCACGACGGAGCCCAACTTGTGAGCAAATCAAACGGGATATTCCACTTTCTAGACAAAATCTGGATTCCCAAGCGAACTAACCTGCGACAGATCATCATGGACGAAGCCCACAAATCCCGATACTCTATTCATCCCGGTGCTGACAAAATGTACCATGACCTTCGATATAGGTACTGGTGGCCGGGTATGAAGCGGGATATCGCTCTCTACGTCGGAAGATGCCTAACATGTGCTAGAGTCAAGGCCGAACATCAACGACCCTCTGGCTTGCTCGAACAACCTCCAATCCCCATGTGGAAGTGGGAGAGCATAGCTATGGATTTCGTAACCAAGCTTCCAACCACGTCATCAGGTCACGACAGCATTTGGGTTATCATTGACCGTTTGACCAAATCAGCCCACTTTCTGCCAATACGAGAGGACTACAAGGTGGAACGATTAGCCCGAATCTACACCGACGAGATCATTTGTCGACATGGGACGCCTCGTGACATCATCTCTGACCGTGATGCTCGATTCACGTCACGATTGTGGGGAACGTTTCAAACGGCACTAGGTACAACGCTTAATCTAAGTATTGCGTTCCACCCACAAACCGACGGTCAGAGCGAGAGAACGATTCGTACGCTTGAAGACATGCTCCGTTCATGTGTTCTAGACTTCGGTGGTAATTGGGATAGACACCTTCCGTTAGTCGAATTCTCGTACAACAACAGCTACCAGGCTAGCATCCAGATGGCACCTTTCGAGGCCTTATACGGAAGAAGATGTCGATCGCCTATTGTGTGGCACGAGATCGGTCACTCGCAACTAACCGGTCCGGAACTGCTACAAGAAACGACAGACAAAATCTTCCAAATTCGGGACAATCTAGCGAAGGCTCGAGATAGACAGAAGCTTCTCGCCGATAAAAAGCGCAAGCACCGTGAGTATGGCATTGGTGACTACGTACTCCTAAAGGTATCACCTTGGAGGGGTGTAGTCCGATTTGGCAAAAAGGGGAAACTTGCGCCTCGGTATGTGGGACCTTTTAAGATTCTGGAAAGGATCGGAAAAGTCGCCTACAGACTCGAGTTACCGGAAGAACTTAACAATGTCCATCCAATCTTCCACGTGTCAAACCTCCGAAAGACCATCTACGAACCAGCCGTACATGTTCCTCTAGATGATTTACGAGTGAACGAAACATTGCACTTCGTGGAAAAGCCTGTCGAAATCATGGATCGCCAAACCAAAGAACTCAGGCGCTCACGCATTCCCATTGTGAAAGTCCGGTGGGAAGGCAAACAAGGCGCGGAGTTCACTTGGGAACTCGAAAGCGACATGAAGGCAAAGTATCCACAGCTGTTTAACGAAGAAGCAACGTCCAGCTAAGTAAGGCAAGGTGGCAATGTGGTAAAAAGAGAGTATTCGAGAGAGATTTCAGAGAATTTGAAATATGATAATATGTATGGAAGCCAACAGAAACCGCCGAAACTAATGAAGATTGAATATTATAAATAGAATCACGTCATTAGTACATTATTGTGCATCGATCCCACTCGTGCACAAATTCCGCACGTCGTACGAGTCGGATCGCAATCAAAGCGAATTCAAACTAGAACCCACAATGATCAAGGTTTTGAAAGAAAAAGAAAAAGATTTTGAAAATAGAAAATTAAAGATCGAAAAAGATTTCTCTCAAACGACTTCATAGGCTTTTAAATCAGCCGATTTTAACCGTAAAATCCTGGTTAATTTGGCGATTCTCCACACGTGATTCACGAAATTGTTACAGCTTCCGGCTTAATTTCGGGACGAAATTTCCTAAACAAGGGGAGGCTGTAACACCCCGTGTTTTCACGAGTGAAAGTCAAAGTCAAGGTCAAAGTCAACGACCAATTTCGCGCGACGTGACTCGTAGAATTGTTTCTATTATATTTAGATTATGTGGAGTAAATGTTGTACATTACAATAATCAAGCCTCACCAATCATATTTCAATCGATCTACGACTGTGAACGATAGGAAGTAACAATGCGATAAAGTTAATCAAGCAAGCTAATCAAATCGACACCAAATCGTAACTCGAATTTTGTATTTTATTTGTCAGTTATACGTGTGTGTGTGCCTTACGTGTTACTTGTGCATGTTTATTTTATGTTGTGTGGTGATAATCAAGCGAACTCAATCGAACTCGAAGTCTAACTCGAATGTGACCGAACCCGAACCCGAACACCGAATCGAACCATATAAGAAGTAGTTGGGACTGAAAGTAATTTGATTAGGAAACCCTATCGAATCGCTCGCAAATCGAAGCCAAATCAACATCGCGCCGAACTCACTATAGTAGGCGGCATCCGCACGGATGGCCCATCCGCACGGATGGCCAATCCGCACGGATTGCCAGACCGCACGGATGGTCAGTCCGCGCGGATAACCTGCCCGGGTGCGTGCCATGCGCACGGCTCACCCCTTTCCCTTTTTGGCATCCTATAAATACACGGGTCACTCTCCACTTTTTCCACTTTTGGCAAGTGACGTCCGAACCACACGCATTCTCCATTTTTTTCCAGATTTCTCTCAATCCAGGTAAGATCTTGCACTAATTCTTGTACATCTTTGATCACTACACCATTCTACACATTTCTATCTTTCGAATCATCAATTTTAACCATGAAATCATCCGGATTCGAGGTATTCACGGGTGACGTCATCATGAAGTTCGTAAGAACTTCATGCTTGGCTTCATTCCACCAAGGATATCTCAGATCTAAATGATTTCTACAAGTTTTTACAATAATTTCACCTAGATCTAAAACTTTTCTAAGGATAAAAGAGTTGAAAGAAATAAATCTAATGTTCTCTCCTTCTTTTACCCTTAGAACCGGTACAAATCCGATCAGTCCTAGTGTTTTACTCGTCAATAGTGATACCCTAGTTCCAGATCTAGAGTTGTACCATAGACAACTGATTTCGGGGTTAACCGGGATGACCGTTCTGAGTCGCCGGCAGGCCGAGTTGGGGTGGTTCCTGACCGGTCTAGTCACGCGGGTGAGAACACAACTCCAAGTGGTTGCCGCGTAATCAGAACGTCTCGATAAACGACAACGGAAACCAAGTGTAGACGAACGGAACAACCAGAGCAGTTGTCCGCACGGACAAGCTACCCGCACGGGTTGTTACCCGCACGGACTACCCTTGGGACCCACCTTCCAAACAAAGGTTGGAGTATCGACGAACGAACAATCCGAACGGACGACCTCTGAATGGATTACTCATCGGATCATGAGATACTAAGGCCTTAAAATGAAAATCGAGCAAACCCCACCCGCACGGCCAAGCCGTGCGCACGGACAGGCTATCCGGACGGATTGACTCTGCCCGCGCGCACAGGCTGTCCGCACGGACTACCATACGCACGGACCGCCGTCCGCGCGGCCGGCTTGAAAGGTAGAAACACTTTGGTGCTTTCTAAATGCTACAACGAAAACTCCAAAGCACAAGCCATCATACACAAACACATCTTAGGAAGAAACAATCCACTTGAACATTTATCCACACGAGCAATCTAACCGTACGGATAAGTCGCCCGCACGTATAACTAGCCCGCACGGGTTGCCACCCGCACGGACAGTCACACGCACGGATGACCTATCCGGATGGAACACCGTCCGCACGCATCACCATCCGTACGGATAGGTCATGCGCACGGATGACTTCTACTCACGGACAACTGATCCGCACGATCAGTCGTCCTACCCACTCTCGCTTGTACTGTTTTACGCGTCACTTATCGTTACGTTATCGAATCTATTCAGGCTAACCGAACTCGCTGAAAAGCGCTCCCTTCAATCCATACCACTGTGAGTATACTCGAACCCTTTTTGCTTTAGCACTTTTGGGTGTTACATACGTTACAACTATTCAAACTACAACTATCACACAACTCAAGCTATTTTAACGCTTAACCATTATCGCATGATATACGTGGCTTATGAATGCTTGTTTGTTATGTTTACACATGGAATGCTGTCTACCTGCCTTAGCAACGATAGTACTATAGTTTGGACTCAGCACCCATTTCCACGGGGGTTGTTAAGGATCTTTTACTTGCATGGATTACGGTGGTAATCGTGTATTGCGAACTGCCTCGGGCAGTCAACCCGCAGTCATTGGTATCGATGGATCTATGTCGATAACTAACGTGCTTCATTTCACTATGTGTACGGCTGGTTATGCGTAAACGAATTTGAACTCTATATGCTATTATCAAACTTGTATGCTCACCTGTACATTTTTATGTATTGACATTATTTTAACGTATGTGACAGGTGCCTAGGTTGTTTATATGCTTCTCGGGCTGTGATGAAATCGAAGCTAGGAATTGGAGTCCTAGAAACCAATAAATAAATTAGTTATGTTTAAATCTGAGTTGTCGGAACAGAATATTTGTTTAGTTTTTGTCTGTAATAACTTGTTTTACTATTTGAGACATGGTATGGGACATGTTAACTTAAATTAAATGGTAATGATAGTTGTTATGGAAACTTCTGGACAATCTGTTTCGCTCAGTGCCGCGCCCCGATGATTCCGCCATCGGTTGGGGTGTGACACTTCTGATGAGAGTTGTTACATATTGTTAGGAGGATTCTAGTTTACCTTGAATCTTGGGTAAACATTAAAGCATCGGGATACTTGGGCTATCACTGCGTGGACTACGACACAAGCACGGCTGAAACTGTTTATTGTTTACACTGTGGATATGAGTTGTTTTAATCTATCATTCTAATATCAAAATTGTATACTCGCCAATACTTTTGTATTGATATTTTAATACATGTTGCAGGCTGATAGGATGCTTGGAAGTGCATGTAATTCAGCTAGGCGATGCTTAGAAACGTCACCTAGTTAATTTAGAATCTTTGAACATTGTGAACAATATCTGTTTGGTCTGTATTCGATACTTGTGTGAAACGTGTTTGCTTTAGACAATGACATGATGAATTTGATCTAATTTCTATTGAAACAAATAGTATTATGGAATCTCATGAGCAATCTGAACGCTTAGTGATCGCATCCCGATGTTTCCGCCATCGGTTGGGGTGTGACATCCATATCTCTATTCAAGTTGGAAAGAAAGCGAAAAAGATTATCCCGGGGTTGGTTATTATCTCGTGTTGGTGTATATGGAAAGACAGGAACGAGTTAGTCTTCAATCAGATCAGGAGAAACCCGAATGATATTATGGTAGAGATTAAGTCGAGAGGTTACGGGTGGGTTAAAAACAGATTTTCTTGTAAATATATTAGTTGGAAGGAGTGGTGTAAATATCCTATGTCTATGTTGTAGTGTAGCCCTTTGCTCGTTTAAGTCGGGGGTGTTGTGTTGTTTGGCCTTGTGCCCGTTTGAGTCGGAGGTTGTTTTTAATGAAGTTATATTTAAAAAAAGGAAATCACATTATTATACTATAACAATTAGGGTAGATGCTTGTGAACAGTAGAACTGGCCATGCTATGGTTCTTATTTACCAGAATGCCATAATTCCTTTTTGGTCAAATAGAGAAAGAGGATTAGAGAATCCGTTATCTATAGTTATATACATTGGTTGCTTGCTTGGTTGTCATATTTTTCTTTAAGTTATTTACTGATGATACATTGGTTTGTTTTGTTGCTTGGAAAATGATTCACAAACTATTATATGTTTGTAATAAGTTAATAGCTTAAAAAGTATAGAAAAGTTTCAACTCGGCTCTTCTATCGTTGAAATACCTTTTTATTTGGTCTTCTTTATATGAAAAATATATAACTAAATCGAAGTTACGTGCCATGACATGTATATTATAAATAGTATCTTTGTTGTAATATATTTATAATATTTTTTTTTTGTAGTTTTCGATCAATATAAAACACATGTAAACATCCTTTCATGCATATAATGGTCTTTTCTTTATGGACATTCTCATTTGGTTGTTTAACAAAGTGTCAATGCCGTAGCAATACCGTTATGAAACAAACTAATACTGACATATATAATTCCCCGCGCGAAGCGCGGGGGATTTTACTAGTTGAATATAGATGCATTTTGAGTATTTCAATATGAGACGTGTCATATTTATATTAGTAAAATTAGGAAATCTGGCAATATGTAATTTGCATAATTTGGATCACTGACGGATCATCGTACTATCATCGTGCCACCAGTTGAACTACCCGATCATATTCATCTCCACTAGGCTATAATGCATATCCACAAATTCAGGAGAAAACCCAACTAATTAACTATTTCTATTTTTATGTTTTAATTGTTATTTTTGTTAATGAAGGGCATTTTAGTCCTTTCATACCTTCTTAACACCAAAACTAACCCCCATCCACGCTAGGGACTATCCGAGAACAAATCTGCAAAAGTTGAGGACTATAGTTGTAATTTTAGAAGTGTAGGGACTATAGATGAAAGCAAACCACAAGGACTATTCGGATATTTTTCTCTTTTATTTAAATACTAGAAAGGATTATTTATAAGCATGAAAAATATTGGATAAGAAGTTTTTTCAAGAGACAAGGAGGTGTTGTCATGTGACATTAATTGAAATCTTTTTTTATAAGTTAGATTAACAAGTAATAAATCTGTGAGTAGAGTTATAGTGGCGAATCTTAAAGAAAGTTAAGGTGTAGTGCGGGCCAAATTTTTAATTTGTTTTAAGAGTAGTTGATACATAAATTTAAGAAAAAAAAATTACATTGAAAATATACTTCGCCAAAAAAGCTGGGGTAGCTCGGGCCACCTCTCTTACAATGCTAGATCCGCCCCTAAGTAGAGAGACGTTGAATGAAACTTAATTTTTAGCTGACATCTGTGAAAACTAGATAAACAGTTTTACTACTTGCTTTAGTTGTGGTACATAAGTTAATAATTATGCAATACCTATTAGAGTCTCTAACTCTCAATCAATATATATCTTCAAAAACTATATACAAATGTGTTATTAATTCGGTTCCCCAGAAGCATATAAGTAATCTAATGGTACCAGTAGCTCAAACATCGACCTAGTTACAAACTAAAGGAGTTTGCTTAATGTGGACAACCTCAATAATAATATATTGTGGTTCAACTATTATTAATTTGTTTTTTCTTTTGGACTTGTTTAAGTGGAATCACAGAATCAAATTAACGTGAGTCATTGAAGGTAAATGTGACAGACAGATACTCTTTTATTTATTTAAATATTACTTCAAAAAACTAGAGTTTAATTTATTGCTTCTTTTTTCAAACGGGACTAACTAGTCGTAGTGACCAACATCAAGAGTCTTTTATTGCATCATTTTTTCAAGCAAGACCAACACTCCTAGTGATCAACATCAAAAGTTTCCCTACTATTTATCTTATTTTATCAAATCAATTTATGGCTTAATTAATATTGTAAAACCAATTACTTTGTTATAATCATATAAAATGTATTCGTTATTTTGGAAAAAAAAAATTTAATAATCACTTAAAAATGAACATTTTATTTTTTTACAAATCAACACAACGTACCAATCCTTATTTTAGCTGTGAACACAAGTTTACCTGGTCTTCTTTCACAGGAAGTTGAACTCGACAACAACACATATACTCAAGACAGTTCATTGATTTATATTTTTAATTTTAAAAGTTTACACATTATACATCATCAACTTTTAAAATAAATTAGTAAAAATATAGAAAGTTAAACCACTGAAAACTCACAATTTCAATGGTCAAGAAAATTATAAAAACAGTCTTGACAAAGTTACATTGACAGAAAAATAAAGATTTGTGTGTATATATAAAGTATGTGAACATATTTAGTACTGGTCCTCTTCCGGTGGTTTCTCCTCCTCCGGTGGTGGTTCTGGTTGGCTATCGTCCTCCGCTTCACCTTCTCCTCCTCCTCCTCCATCTCCATCACCTTCCTCTTGTGTTGGTGGCTGCTCAGGTGCAACGTCTTCCTCCGCCTTTGTGTTGCTCTTTTTGTTGGCGGCCTCGAGGACATGAGAGTAGTTTCCTTTCTCCATGAAGAGTTGAGCAAAATGGTGTTTGCAGTAAAGAATACCATTAAGGGCAGCATATGATGAGTGTGTAAGAGGGCAGCCTCCATGAGCACATTTGAAGCATAATTTGTGGTACGGTTCTCCTTCCATCGTTATCTGTAATATTAGGGAGAATATATTAGCTACTGTTTATCGTTATATCATTAATTGTTGTAACATATTATTTCCTATAGTATGATTAAATTGCTGTTGATAGAGTAGTTAACGCGAATATAAAAAACTTCTTGTATACATCATTGTATAGTCTATGTAATAATAATCATGGTACGAACCTTTTCCAGGGGGTAGACAGTTTTGTTACATTGTCTACATTTGTCTTGGGTACCAGAGAACATAGAAGAAAGTTTGTTTGGAGCTCTTGACTGCTGCATAGATTTAATGTTAATCATATGTAGAATTTGATTGATGATATATGTTGAAAATATAACTGAATTATGTTATTGACATACCGCGCTTTCTCTATCTGGTTTCGTCGCTGCAAAAATTGGATACAAAAGGGAAAATTTAGAAAACTTATACTACAAGTAACCCTAAAATGAATAACAAAGCTTTTCAAAATCATACACATGCATATATACAATTGTGCATGACTGATGACTGCATGCATGTATAATATTAATTAAAGATCTTACAATTACAAGTTTGGAAATTCTTGCTGAAATTCCCAGATTCTTTGAAGAGTTGTTCAAAGTGAGGCTTGCAGTAAAGAACACCATCCATGGATGAGTAGTTGCTCATCTGCAATTTATTTTCATCCATCAAAAACTATAATTTTTTTACTTTTGAAGGTCAAACCATCTGCTTTTTTAACTTTAAATTGACATGAAAATGTTTGTTTAACCTCCAAGATTTTGATAACACGGATTAGTAATATGAAACATACAACATCTAGGAAACTTTTTACATTACAATCCGATATCGACCCATGTCAAATTTGGACTTCGAAAATGGTAACTTTGAATTTTGAAAATAAACAATAACAAACAAGAAAATGCTGGTGATTGTGGATTGTTTGTTCATATTCTCACCCACAAACATATAAGCTAAAACGTGTGGAATCATGACATGAAATTGCTCGAAAATTTTAATTTCCATTGCAACAATCAACTACTGTAATCAAAACGTTTATTTGACGCGCAAGGATAAAGATTTGAAGAAGATATAGGAAACAAACCGCGAGAGTGCCTTTGCAATGACTGCATTTAAAGCAAGCTTTATGATAAGTAGTCCCATCAACACTCAATAAATCAACAAAATAAACAGTCTTATCGCAAGCTTTGCATTTATCCAAAGTTCCTGTGAAAGACATTGTTTTTTCTTGTTTTTTTCTTTTCTTATGCAAACATATGAATATTAACCAGAGGAAAAGTACCCAACAAAACTGGGTTGTGAAACAATAAATTAAATGAAGATCAAAGGAAAAAGAATGTGTTGAAAATTGATTTCATTTTAAAATTTTTATTTTTTTGGGGCAAGGGTTTGTTGACCAGATTTAGATTGAATTTATGAAATGCTAACACCTGATTGGTGATCCTAATAGTTTTGAGGTTAGTAACCCGTTATTTGTGGAGGAAAACAAGGGTGGCTTTTTTTTTATACAAGTTTTGACCCGTTCCTAAATAAAGCAAGAATAACATGTTTCATACACAATGACTAAGAGAAAAAAAAAACTGAATCATTTAGACGGCTAACAAGAATTTAATTTTCTTTCATTTTCATAGATTTTTTAGTCTATAAATAAGCACGAATTTGAACATGTGTCTGTTCGATTGTTCGTGTTCGCTTGTTTTAACTTTAACTTAACAAATTAACGGAGGAGCACAAACACTTAACTGAACAAGGTTATAATGGTGTTCGTTCATTTTATTTATCGTGTTTGTTAATTAATAGTCGTTACATTTAATATATATCTTATTTCATGTTTGTTATAGTCATAAATATGATTACAAAATACACTACATGGATTGGTTTTTATATTTTGAAGAAAACAAGCTAAAACGATGGAATTGAGCAAAAAACAAATGTAAAATACGTAATGGTCAACCATCTAGTCAACTTAATTAATTTAAGTACAAAAGATGGTGAGAACACTAGTGAAAGACAAAAAGCAATTGAAGAAGATCTCAACTGAAGAAAAGGAAAATAGTTTGATAGGACTTTAAAATTGGGAGTTGGAGCTTGGAAATCGGCCCAGAAGATGTGGGCCTCCAACGCAAATAATAAATAAAAGGAACTAAAGGTAGTATTGGGCTGATAGGTTGGGTATCATTGCTGGGCTGTCCACAAACTGCCAGCCAGGGCAAAGAAGTAAAAAAGAGACTTCAATAGAGCCAGTTTTCATGAGGGAAATTTCTAGGGGAGCAAGAAGGGTGCCCAAAAGAACCGAAAATTGAAAAAAAAAATATAATAATCTAAAACTGAACCAAACCAGAAAAAAATCAAATCGAATTGTGAATTCGGTTTTTTGGTTTAACCGTATCTGAATTGCGAATTCAATTTTCTATTTGATTATCAGTTTCACAACTATTGCTTATTCAGATAACCGAACCGAATCTAATCAAATAATATCTGGTTTAATAAGATAAGCAAACTAACTAAGCCACTTAATTGGTTGAAGTCGGTTCGGTTAGATGTATTTCTAATTCGAATCGATTCAGTTTTGGGATACGACCAAAAAAAATTCAAAACAAATAAACCGAATTAAATGGCTAACCATTAAACCCCAGTCACCTCTCTTTCGAAAAGCAATTCAACAGTTATCGTTCTCTTTCCCTCTCTTGTTAATGTTAGGGGCTGTTAGGCAACTTTTGAATGGTTAGGTGCTGAACCAGTAAGGGGTCTGAACCATTAAGTGTTGAACCAGTAAGAGGTCTCAACCATTAAGAGCCAGTATAATGCTTAACCGTCCAAAGGAAAATGTCTGACCAATTCATATTAGAGGTCTTAACCATTCAGACTTTTAGTATAATGCTTAACCATTCAGAGGTAAATGTCTGAATCATTCAGACATCTGCTCGCGAAACAAACAGTCTGAACCATTAAGTGCTGAACCAGTAGGAGGTCTGAACAGCTAAACAATTAGACCCTTAGATTATTAATGTCTATATCGCATGAATTACCTGGTTTACCTCTCCTTTTTTCAGATTTATAAGAAGATGTTTTGAACCCAAAAAGATAGGACTCAACTACCACATCCTGGTGTCTGTATATGATGATCATTTGAAGGTTTTTATATGTGATATGCTGCAGACCCTGTGTTTCTTCTGCTCTGTTCTTTACCTACAATACGGGCTCTCAGACTACCTTATAGAGTTTTGGTTGATAGGAATTTCATCAATTTCTCCATCCAAAATAAAGTGAGTATTTTAAAAACTGCAACTGTGTATCCTCATGATTGATTGACTGATGTAAATTTTATTGGACTTTGGTTTTTATTCATTTGGAAATTGAGAAAAATGTTTCTTACTTTTGATGTAGTTGGAATGTTGGAATGTAGTTATGTGCAAAATGTATGTTAAACCTCACTGTAGATTAAAAGAGCTTAATCATTGATATACTAAAGGACATATATGTGTGTGACTGTGTGTAGTTGCTATGAGTGAAATTTTACTTGGTACTTTTGTTTGTGTTCACATGCGTGTCGATATGCATGAGTATGTGAGATCAACAAACGGGCATCAGAAGCATTATACTAATCACTTTGTTTTGTTGGTCAAACCGAATTGCTAAGGATCATAAATTTCTCCGCACTCACAAAGGAACTTATGCTGGTGACTGATTTGTTAAGAGTTACTCAGGTTATACCTTTAGAGCTTTCTTAGGTAATTGTTTCTTTGGTTATTTGTTTATAGAACTATTGTGATGCGGGTGAACCCGTTCTAGAATGGGATCCCGGTTGAAGATTACCCGAAGATTTGAATAATATTTTAATTAATTATCGAGTCTTTTATTAATTATCGTATCTTTTATGACAAATTGCGATATAATAAAACTGAAGTTCGTAAATTATCGTCAGATAACAAAAAATATGTGTGTATTTTTAACTTACATGATAGATAAGGATTTACATAAAATAAACAAAAAGATAAAATATGGTATCTAAATCAATAACTAAGACCATTTGAAGTTGACATTAACAAGATTAATGATATATGAGTGTGTCTTGTATTTTAAATTAAAAGTCAAAACCAGATTATCTTGCCTCGCTTTCATATTGATCTTCCTTGTCAGAATTTCAATTCTTAAAAGAAATTCAGATCCCATAAATCACAATTCCTTGCACTTAAAGAAACCTTTTAGACTTTCGTTATCAGAACATAATCTATAGTATATATGCATCTTTTATATAATCCAAATCGTATAATAATATATCTGGTAAAATGAATGGCAAGTTCGCGGATTGTCAGCATCTATAATATTCTGAGTTGTTTTGACTTTGAAAAAGTCTCGGTCAACTACTCATGAGAAACATCAAAGAAACCACCAACTTATTATGAAACCAGCTGCATATGTATAAAATAAGCAGGTAAAGGATGGTCTTTCACTCTTTCATATCCGAAATATGGAAACAAAGCTTTATGAAGCATCATTAACGGGCGACGTTCAAGCACTCAATGCACTACTCCATCAAGATCAGCTCATCCTTGACAGACTCTCACTAACCGCATTCAATGAATCCCCCCTCCACATTGCTGCCCTGCGCGGCCACCATCAATTCGCCACCATTCTTCTTACCCAAAACCCAAAGCTTGCTATAGCCTTGGATTCCCAAAGGCGAACCCCGCTCCACCTGGCCTCCACCAACGGTTACCTAGAGATGGTCCAAGAAATTGTGAAGACAGGGGGGCGAGATGTGTGCTGTTTTCAAGATCAAGATGGGCTAACCCCTCTTCATTTGGCAGTGATGAACGAACGTTTGGAAGTTGTTAAGGTGCTGGTTCAGGCAAACCCGGATGTGGCTAAGGAGATTGCAGAGAGCGGAGAAACCATTTTGCATATGTGTGTTAGTTATAACTCTATGGAATCATTGAAAGTGCTGATGCAACTGTGGAGTGAAGAGGAGTTGGCCAAGATCACAGATAATGGTGGAAATACCCTTTTGCATGCTGCTGCTATCAATAAACAAACACAGGTATAATTTATGTGGTCTTGGAGCCTCCTTAATGATATTTTCTTTTAACCATAACATGGACCCGCCAATACTCTGTTAACCAACTGTAATTGAATTGTTTACATGTTTTTTGAATGGAGTTTTAATTTGTGCAGATTTTAAACTACTTGCTGAGGATACCAAGCATCAAAGCTAATGGAAATGCTGTAAACAAACTTGGGTTAACTGCACTAGATATTTTGGACCAATGTCCCCGAGATCTCAAATCGCTTGAAATACGAGAAGTTCTAATGGAAGCAGGTGTTTTGAGAGCAAATGATCTTATACCAGCTCTTGAAAAACCATCACAGTCATTAATATTGAAAGCTTCACAGAATAAACGGAAAGGGTGGATATCAAGAATATGGGCTTGGTATGTGAATGCTGACCACCATTGGATCGAAAATCAACGTGGGATTCTATTAGTTTCTGCTTTAGTGGTCGCGGGGGTGTCATTCTACTCGGGGATCAACCCTCCGAGTGGTTTTATTACAGACACCAAAGATGGTTCGCTTGGAAACGCAGTTCAGGCAGAAATAGACATGGATAAGTTCAGCATGTTTGTAGCAAATAATTCGGTCACTATGATAGCTTCATTGGCCATAGTCATTGTGCTGATCAGTGGACTTCCGTTAAGGAACAAGTTCTGGACGTGGTTGCTTACTCTTGGAACCCTGTTAACTATGGTGTCCATGGTGTTTAGCTATTGGATATCATTGAGTATGATGGCACCGGATGGGTATGTGGATGGGGCGACTGTTTGGATTTGCCTCATATGGATGTCGGGTTGTGGGGTGATTGCATTGATTCATACGATCTTTTTCGTAGTTTGGGTGGTGATGAAGCTGTCAAAGTGTATGAAGCCGGAGACAAACAGACAAGGCAACCAGGATGCAGGTGAAGTTTAATGTTATTCTATAGTCTATCATTGTTCTTTCAACACATCCCTTTCATGAATTTATTGTTGTTGTATATTTGTATAGTTTGATGTGTGTAATATTTGTATGGATAATGTAATTATATATGTGTTTAGTGTTTGTATATATAATAATGTTTTTTGTTCTTTAAATCTGACCAAAGACCGCTTCGTTTCATTTCTAGTTATACAATGCTTCTCATCACTACATATATGTACAGGCGCGTTTTCTTAAACCAAACTTATGTTAAAAACTTACATAGCACAAACAATATAAAATAACTTTTGTCATTACACATCATACATAAATGCAAAAAATAAATTATTATTGAAGTAATACTCGTGTACATGTATCATTGTTTTATTGTATGTAAATATGTAGTAGCAACCAAGAAACATGAACAATCAAATGCAAATCTTTCATCATGACAACAGGTAAAGTTCGAATTACCAAACTAACAGAAAATGGCTAACCGTTAAACCCCAATCCCCTCTCTTTCAAAAGTATATCAGGGTTTTAGGGCACCATTAACAAAGAAGATGGTCTCTCATAAAGCATTTAAACGCTTATAGAATTTAAACGCTTATCGTTATCGTTCTCTTAAGTATAGATCATTAACGTTATATCACATGAAATAACTGATTTACCTGTTCTTTTTTCGGACATAAACAAGATGTTGTAACCCTAATCATAAAAAAGGATTTAACAACTACATCCATCCTCGTCTTTGATGGTTTTGAGTTGTAACTGGTCTATACTAGCGTCACTTTCATCGCATCATGATGTCATAATATCTGGTTTTTAATCAATTTTGGCTCCTGAAGGCACTCCATGTATTATCGATTGCATGATGGCCGAACTTGAGAAGCTTGGTCAAAATTATCATGTTGCTTTGAGGCAAGTTAGCTCATAACTTTCTTCAACTGCTGTATGGTAGCAACATGAAACGTAGGACTCATAAGATATGTTTTAACTTAGCAAATCTTTAACTTGTTATTAACTTAAAGTTTACATATTTTGGATGAATGTTTTGTAATCAGATACCTAATTATGTACATCATCCAACACAAGTACTCTATTAAAAACAATGGTAATCAACTATTTGAAGTTTCGAACACACAAACTGACAGATCTCAAAGAACAAAGAAATAATTGATAAATCTGAAATATACAACTTTGTACAACTCAAAATCTCACACTCAAATCAATGCAGATTATCAACACGATAATCTGTAACACAAATCTACAAACCTAATCAGATTCAGGGGCTGTTTCTTTACCTCTTAATGGTTCAGACGTCTTACTGGTTCAGCACTTAATGGTTCAGACTGTTTGTTTCACGAGCAGATGTCTGAATGGTTCAGACATTTACCTCTGAATGGTTAAGATTTATACAGAGTCTGTATGGTTAAGACCTCTAACCTGAATTGGCCAGACATTTGCCTCTGGACAGTTAGCATTATATAGGCTCTTAATGGTTCAGACCTCTTACTGGTTCAACACTTAATGGTTCAGACCTCTCACTGGTTCAGCACTTAACCATTCAGATGTTGCCAAACGGCCCCTCAATTTGAATCTGAAATCCTAGATTTGGACGAACGAATGAGAGAGAATTCACCGTAAATGAGAGAAGTTGAAGTGTGTGTTGTGTGCCAATCCCTCAATAGAGCTCCTTTTATAGCGACCCGGTTAAGACATGTGGACAACCCAGCTGCAACTTAATCTTCATGCAATCTTCAATCCCAGCCCAATACACTTATTAATCTAAAAGTCTCAGCTTAGCCCATAAACTTGAATCGATGTGTCGGGCTAGATGCATGGGGCCTGGCCCAAACGTGAACCCAACTTTGGATGCGTGGAGCCTAGCGACGTGAACCTTAAGCCCAGATGTGAACCCAACTTTGGATGCGTGGAGCCTGGCCCAGACGTGAATCCAACCTGCACAAACACAACAATACCACACAAAAAATAAATAGTACATAACACCTTTTGGATAAATTGAATTGTAAGTTTTAACAATATATGATTTGAGTTGTCAAAGCAAGAATCAAAGTGTTGCCCATGGCGTTATAGCCTAGTAGCATCTTAGGGTGGGATAAGGGTTAGAGACCATTAGGTCCTGGTTTCGATTCTCACAAGGGGGTTTTTCTCAGATTTATTGGGTTACATCCTGAATTAGTGTATAGGCATTATTATCTAGTGGAGATGGATATGATCGGGTGGTTACGCTGGTGGCACAATGATACTCGATGTGGTCCGTCAGTGATCCAAATTTACCGTTCAAAAAAAAAAGAATCAAAGTGTTACAACATATTCAATATACATTTAAGGGAATGCATTAATAGTTGAATCTACAGACCTGATGCAGTTTACACCAGAAAAAAACTTACCAAACATAAAATTAAATCCCTAAAAGATTATAGATTTTCACAAATATGAAACTACTAATTCTACCAAAGAAGTAAATATATGTTACCTAAGAAGCTTTACTGCTTCTAATACAGAAGTCAAGTTATTGACTGTCTCATTATCAGGCAGGGTTTCACATACAGAAGTAAATATATAGTTTCGGTTTTTGACTTTTTAAATCTTATCTTTCCTTTCTTTTTTTCTTTTTGTTTTGGGTTTATCCATCGGGTTTGAGTTCGTTTGCCATCCCAACTCCCCCCTCCCTTTCTCATAATTATAAATAATAAAAAAAAGGATTTATATAAAATAACAAAAAGATAAAATATGATGTGTAAAACAATAACTAAGACCATTTCAAGTTGACATTAACATGATAAATGATAAGTGTCTCATGAGTGTGTCTTGTATTTTAAATTAAAAGTCAAAACTAGATATCTTGCCTCGCTTTCATAGTGATCTTCACTTGTCCGAATTTTGATTCTTAAATAAATTCAGAGCCCGTAAATCACAATTCCTTACACTTAAAGAAACCTTTTAGACTTTCCTTATGAGAACATAACTCTAGTATACATCTTTTTATAATCCAAATCGTATCATAATATATCTGGTATAAAATGGGCTACTTGGCAAGTACTCGTGTTGTCACCATCAATAATATTCTGAGTTGTTTGACTTTGAAAAGGTCTCGGTCAACTACTCATGAGAAACATCAAAGAAACCACCAAATTGTCATGCAAATTATGTATAAGTGTACCATGTGAAGGATGGTCTTTCATATTAGAAAATATGGAAACAAAGCTTTATGAAGCATCATTATCAGGCGACGTTCAAGCACTCAATGCACTCCTCGATCAAGATCAACTCATCCTTGACAGACTCTCACTAACCGGTCGATTCAATGAATCCCCCCTCCACATTGCTGCCATACGCGGCCACCATCAGTTCGCCACAGTTCTTCTTACTCAAAAGCCGAAGCTTGTTATAGCCTTGGATTCCCAAAGGCGAACCCCACTCCACCTGGCCTCCGCCAATGACAACATAGATATGGTCCAGGAACTTGTACGGGTGGGTGGGCGCGATCTGTGCTGTTTCCAGGATCAAGACGGGTTAACCCCTCTTCATTTGGCAGCCGTGAACGAATGTTTGGAAGTTGTTAAGGCACTACTAGAAAAATGAAACTTTTTAACATGTTTTTCCGTCACAAATGTGTTGCAAAACTGAGTTTGCAACGCATTTGTAACAAAAACCTAATGTTGGAAAAAGCCCCGTGGAAAACTTTTTGCAACGCATTTACTACGCAAATTTCAACTTATTTGCAACGGAAATATTGTGTTGAAAATTTGTAACGCATTTCCTACGATTCCCTAATTCCATGAAAAAATTATTTGCAACGCATTTCCTACACATCCCCTAAAGAAGTTGCAACGCATTTGTAACGAAACATTTATAAAAAAAATAAAAAAAAAACTGGAAATTTTTTTTTTTTTTTTTTTTGAAAAAACCTGTTTTTTTTTTTCTTCTGAAAATTGCATAAAAATCAGCAAAAAATACACAGAAAATATTAATAAACCTGTTTTAAAATCACCGTACTCGAAAACAGTACATTACGCCATTTCTAGTGTTTCTAAACCACAAAACTAACAAACGTTTAACGTGCGTGTATGTCTAAAAAGATAAATGCGATCTAATTATTAGGAGGATGCCAATTCTTCATAAAGTCTTGTAATTCTCTTTTCATGTGTTGTTGGAGGTCTTCTCTCGCTTTTCTCTCGGTTTCAAGATGAACTCTAAGATCTTCCCTCTCCTTCGTCTCAGCTTCGAGGCGAGCTTCAAGCTTTGCCAGTTGTGTTCGCATTGCGTGAGCCTAAAAATTTGTTCAAAGGTATATTTAAATAATAAACAATACATCATCAGTAAACTAAATGTACCTTACACTACAAATATACTATTTCACCAATCAATCAAAGTCCTAATATCTAGTAATTCAAACAAGATAAACATGCAATTAAATCGAACAATTAAACATGAAAACATACTATTTCACCAATCAATCAAAGTCCTAATATCTAGTAATTGTCCAATATGAATATAAGTAGGTTTCCACCATCATGCTTCAGTAAGCATATGTGCTTCTTGAACAATCCATAACTGATGCTTTGAGAACGTTGTGAAGAAAGTTAAAATAAAACGAAGTTTGTTCTTTGGTTTTTGGCTGCATTTTAAACTTTTGAGATACTGTTTTTAGTTTAGATCCAGTTTGGTTCTGTTCTTGTCCTAGAATTGTCAATTTTCACTTATAAAAAAGTGGATCAAACAGGTAGAATACAAATACGAAACAGGTAATAATTCATATTACCTTCTAAATCGATTTACTTCAAAGGAGTTATATTTGTTACTAATATTTTCCTTAAAACTATATCTGATACATCAGCTAAGTTAGCTGGTCTGTTTTGGGCCATACGTGAAAGTTAACTGACTTGACCCAAACTGATTTTGACTGTTACAAACCCCGTTTTCATCAATACTCTATTACTAAACTCATGGGTTCCCAAATAAAACCGCGCGTATCCTTATCAGATAAGAAGACCCATTTATTTGCGTAACAGAAAAAGAGTGCTATACAGTGGTATGTTAATGATAATGCCACAGTAGTATCAAAAGTGACCCAAGTTTCAATTTCAAAGACAATAATATCTAAATCTAAATACTCCAATAAATTAACCTCTTCTATGGCCTCTAGTACAGCTTCTAGCCCTAATTTTATCGCCAACTTAGGCACCTTGTTCCCTTTATCCTTGTATCTACTTTCATTGCATACTATACAATAATCCAAATCAGAATTATCTCCATCGAATAACATGCAATGGTTTCCGCATACATGAATCCGTTGTGACGGCAACTCTAGTAGCTTCAACAACTTCTTGGTCTCATAAAAGTTTCTAGGTAGCTTTGCACCGTCGGGTAGAATATCTTTAATGATCAGTAGTAGTTTATCGAATGTAGAGTCAGAGACATTACAATCTGATTTCCAGTTCAATAACCTCGTAGCGGTAGAGAGTATGCTAGCGTTTTCAGAACCGGGCCACAAAGGCTGATTGGCTTGACTTAACATGGTATAAAATGCCTTGGCATTTTCATTTGGGTCTTGGTACATGCTTTCCATAACCATCTCCTCGTATTCGGTATATTCATCAACATCTTCAACATTGTCTTGACCCACATGTTGAGACGATATTGGGTTTGAACATCGACCCATGTCTTGTGTACGAAATGACTCGCCATGCACATACCATACCTTATAATCTTCCACGAACCCTTTTTCATACAAGTGACCCTCAACCACATCTCTGCTCTGGAAACGGAGATTTTGGCATTTGGCACAAGGGCATCTAATTTTAAAAACCTCAACCCCTTCTATAAGCTCTTTTTGAATGTTAGGTGCGTTGGTGAATGCGAAATCCAAGAAATCATTGACATATAGTTGAAATGTCGGATTAAAAAAACCATTACTAGTGGTTCTCTTCGTGTACATCCAATCTCTATTAGGCAACATTTTTGTTGATCTATAACTAAATAAACTAACAATAAATATTGAAATTAATAATCAGAATAATAATAGTAATAATAATACTTATCTATATAAAGAACATAAAGCGATCATTTATCAACCAATATTTGTAGCTATTATGGTAAAGTAAACAGATTTGAAATCAAAATCTAAAAGCACAAGTGCATCAAGACACCTACTAACTAATGGGCTAACAACCTTATTGGTTATAAATCTGAAATTTAGTTAGCATCCACTAGATTGAATTTGAAGCAACTATAATATATATATATATATATAATTAGCATATTTGCATACATGTGAAAAAAAACATTGGCCCCCCTTCAGGCCCAAAATCTGTAGTTTATATTGAGCCAATGAGCCTGCTTCTAATTTCTATCATCATTTTTATCTTCTAATCATTTTATTTTATTTTGTTTCTAATGAAATGCGCATGAATCATGATTAGGATTTTTTTTATAATTTCCAAAAAATGAAAATGCTTTGTTATAAAGCACCAAATATATTTCTAAAACTGATATTCAACAATACTCATATTTAACTTTTCCAGTTAGTATAGTCGTATTATAGGTACCAAATATATTTCTATTCAACAATACTCGTATTTACCTTTTATAGTTAGTATAGTCGTATTATAGGTAAGTTCGGCCTATTTATAGATAACAAATCATATTTGGATTATACCCGACCCGTTACACAACTCACTTATTTCACAACCTCCGGACACTATCCTCCATGAGTGTCCGGTACCTAAACGGACAAGGCGAGTACAAACCGCAAGTAAAACACAATCCATAAGTATAATTATTGAGTCATAAAATATGTTAAACCACAACAATTACCACTATTACCTAAATGGCCAGCTGGAGCACAAATTGCAAGTAAAATCATACTTCCATAAGCATAAAACATAACAAAGTAAAGGCACAAATTGCAAGTAACCACACGAATCGTACACATAAACAGTCGAAAACTACACAAACTACTGCTGCAATGAACATACAGAACGATCGACGATGAAAATGAGAATGCTAAATGTCAGCACAGATCTGGAGAAGAAGACAGAATGCGTAACTAGAGTTGAAATTACCTAATTGAAGGAGAAATGGTGAAGGAGAGAGAGTAGATCTGGAAGATGAACCCTAGGTTACGAGTGATGAAAGAAAGCAATCCGATCTGTATCAAATAACTCAAATCCAAACGCAATTTCATGAAATCAGATCTGGAAGTTCAGAAAAGAAATACAAAAACGGCGATTGTGAATACCTAGTGTACTGCAGAGCGCTGTTGATAGTTGACCGGCCGGAGTGGATTTGACAGGCCGGAATTGAGATCAGAGAGGATTTGAGAGGAGGAGTTGACCGGCCGGAGTTACGGCGATGTTGAGATCAGAGCGAGTTGCGGAGTTACGGATCGAGTTACATATTCTGGAAGTTCTAGGGCTTCAAAAAGAAAAAAAGAGAGGGGGAAAAGAGATGTGCACGAAGAGGTAGTAAAATTGTATTTGAAAAAATAATAAATTAAGTTAATAATAATTATAACAAAATATTCCAGCCACATTTGTAACAAAACTGTAACACACTTACGATTATTTTTGTTTTTGTTACTATTGTGTTACAATTTTGTTTAAAAAACTTGGGGTTTTCTTTCGTCAAAAACGCGTTGCAAAGGTGTCAGAATTTGTGACGCATTTTTTTGCGTTGAAAATTTTCGTAACAAATAACCATTTTTCTAGTAGTGAGGTGCTGGTTCAGGCAAACCCGGATGCGGCTAAGGAGATTTCAGAGACAGGAGAAACCATATTGCACATGTGTGTTATTTATAACTGTATTGAATCATTAAAAGTGTTGGTGGAACTGTGGAGTGAAGAGGAGTTGGCAAAGATCACAGATCAGGGTGGAAACACCCTTTTGCATGCGGCTTCTATCAATAAACATACACAGGTATAATTTATGTGGTCTTAAGACATCCTTAATTAATGATATTTTCTTGTAACCATAACCTGTTAAGCAATTGTTTACACGTTTTTTGAACAGATTTTAATTTGTGCAGATTTTAAACTACTTGCTCAGGATACCAAGCATCAAAGCTAATGGAAATGCTGTAAACAGACTTGGATTAACTGCACTAGATATTTTGGATCAATGTCCCCAAGATCTAAAATCACTTGAAACAAGAGAAATTCTAATGGAAGCAGGTGTGTTGAGAGCAAATGAATTAAACCAGCTCTTGACAAACCATTACAGTCATTAATGAAATCCTCACAGAATAAACGGAAAGGGTTACTGTCAAGAACATGGGCTTGGTATGAAAAAACTGACCATCATTGGATTGAAAGGCAGCGTGGAATTCTAATAGTTGCTGCTTTAGTGGTAGTGGGGATATCATTCTACTCGGGGATTTACCCTCCGGGTGGTACTTTTAATTTTCAAGCACCCAAAATGGCATGTATCCGCTTGGAAATGCAGTTCAAACAGAAGTAGACATGGATCAGTTCGACATGTTTCTAGCAAACAATACGGTCACTATGATAATTTCATTGGTCATAGTCCTTGTGCTGATCAGTGGATTTCCATTAAGGAATAAGTTTTGGATGTGGTTACTTACTCTAGGAACCATGTCCACTATGGTGTCTTTGGTGACTACTTATTTGGAATCATTGAGTATGATGTCACCGGATGGGTATTTTGGTGAGGCGACTTTTTTTATTTGTGTGATTGGGATGGTGGGTTGTGGTGTGGTGACATTGATTCATACCATATTTTTCGTAGTTTGGGTGGTGATGAAGCTTTCAAAGTTCATGGTGCCAGAGAAAGACAAAAATGGGAACCAGGATGTGGGTGAAGCTTGATGTTATCGTATAATTTGTCATTGTTCTTTAACCACAACCTTTGCATGAATTTGGTGTTGTATAGTTTGATGTGTTTAATATTTGTATAGTTTATGTGTTTAATATTTGTATAATTAATGTATTTTGTTCTTTCAACATAGCCTTTTTTTTCTCTCATGAATCGTCACCACCACTCCTATCAGCTATAATCTAAGTGTTGGAAATCTTCAAGAGAGAATATATTGTTTTGTATATCCTATGAATTGAATTTGTGTCGAATGTTACAATGAAAGAGATATATATGGATGGTTATCAAACGACACCGCCTTCACATGAAATACTAAATTAAGGTTTATCTTATACTACAATTACAAATAATAATACCAATAATAATCTAGCTTAAATATTAAACATATATATCTAATACCCCCCCTTAAGCTAGATTGGGTGTATGTTGAGACAACCCGTAAGTCTTGCAAAGTCCTTCGCTTGCAGCGCCTTGGTGAGTGAGTATGTGTGCATTCTGATCCTTTGTGGCACAAAACTTTACTTCAATTTCTTCAGTCTTGCTTATTTCCCTAATAAAATGATATTTGACTCGTATGTGTTTACTTTTCCCATTGCTAAGCATATAGTAGACTTGTTGTCACACAACAATAGAGTAAGTCTATTATTTTCGATATGCAATTCCTTTAAAATTCCTTTCAGCCATAAAGCTGGACAACCCGTCATGGATAAGGCGATATGTTCAGCTTCTATAGAAGACAAGGCAACTACGTTTTGCTTTTTTGACTGCCATGAAATTGGTCCAGAACCTAAATGAAAGATCAAACCCGATGTGCTTTTGCTATCATCAACGTTTCCAGCATAATCACTATAACTATATCCTTTCAGTATAAGACTAGATTCCTTGGTATATGCAATCTCATAGTGTATGGTTCCCTTGATGTATTTTAGAATGCGTCTGGCTACCTCCCAATGTGTTTGTGTGTGTCTTTCCATGTACCTACTTACCTTGCCCACTACGAATGTTATGTCCGGTGTAGTGTTAGTTAAATACATAAGACCTCCAATCAGGCTTCGATACAGATTTGAATGTACTGACTTAGGGTGTCCGGGGCGCTTTGCGGGGAGGGTTGCGGTGAGGTGAGTCCCCGAGCGGGAACACCGCCGCCATCAACTCGGGGAGCCTAATCGGGGAATGGGAGCGGTGGGTGTTCACCGATGAGAGATCCATGTTCAAACGGCTATATAGCCGTTATATATATAAAAAAAATTCTCCTAAACCCTATAAATACTAACCCACTTCAATATTTTTATTTTTCAAACCCAAAACAACTCTCACTATATTACTCTCATAAACCCTTCAACTCATCTAATTTTTTTACCCAATCTTTAAAAAAAATGGATTCCAAGTTCCCGTTTTTCTCTCCTGTCCGACTTTCCCGACGATGAAGATTCATCGTCAAGCGATAGTAGTTTAATTTTCTTTCAAAATCTCATCCAACAAGCGGAGCTACTAGACACGGCATCGTCTAGTACAAAAAAAGTTGTCCGTCAAGATCGTGTGGGAGGCCACGAAACACTCATGGCCGATTATTTTGTCGATAATCCAAAATTTAATGCCGATATTTTTCGTCAGAGGTTTCGTATGTCCAAGTCTTTGTTCCTAAAAATTGTTAGTGACGTGGAAGCGAATAACGAGTGGTTTCAAGAGGGCTTGGACTGGAGAATGAAGAAAAGTTTCACGGCGTAGCAAAAGGTTACTTCTGCGATTAAACAACTTGCAACCGGTAACCCACCAGACGAAAACGACGAGTATTTAAATATGGCTGAAAGGACCTCTCGTGAGTGCCTTGATTATTTTTGCGAGACCGTCTGTAGAATGTATGCCGGTGAATTCTTACGTAGACCAACGAGCCACGACGTTGCGCTATTGTATCAGGCTCATGAGGAGAGACATCACCTACCTGGTATGTTGGGTAGTCTGGATTGTACACACTTCGTCTGGATAATGTGCCCCACAGAATTGCGTGGACAATATATGAGAGGCGATCATCAATACCCGACAGTTATGTTAGAGGCGGTGGCGTCTCAAGATTTGTGGGTTTGGCATGCTTTTTGTGGCACGCTGGGTTCACAAAACGACATCAACGTGCTCCAACAATCTCCGTTATTTCTTACTCAACGAAACGGAACGGAGCCAAATTGTCCATTTCAGGTGAACGACCACTTATACAAACGCGGGTATTATCTTACTGATGGGATCTACCCTAGTTGGTCCGTGTTTGTGAAGTCTTTTCCATATCCTCACATCCCAAATGAAAAAAAGTTCAAGAGCAACACGAGGCCGCAAGAAACGATGTGGAACGGACGTTTGGTGTGTTAAAGGCGAAGTGGGGTATACTAAATCGTCCAATGCGTTCCAAAACGGTAAAAAAGATAAGGTCCATCGTGTATACGTGCATTATTTTACATAACATGATTATAAAAGACGACGGAAGGGCGATAGCACCGGTACACATTCAAGATCCTCCAGTCGAACCCGTCTTCGATGAAACAACTTTTAGCGAGCTCATTGACGAAGAAACGCATTGGAGACTAAAACACGATCTCGTTGAGCATCTCGGACGTTTAGACCTACCTCACCTTGAAGTGAATTCCGACGACAAGTAGTTTGTTTTTTTATTTTTCTAGTTTGAATGTAATTTTTATTTTTAATTTAATGAAATGTCTTTTATTAAATTTTATTTAATTTTTATTAATATTTGTTTAATTTATAAACATGCATAATTACAACAAATAAAAAAACAAAAAAAAAACAAGTCCCCCAAGAGAGGAGTGCCGCCATCAAATCGAAGGTGTGGGAGGAGTTAAGGGGGGAGTTGACGTGGCGCGTGCTGATTGGGTGTGTGTAAGAGAGGTCACTCCCCTAAGAGAGGAGTGCCCCTCTCACCCTTATAATTAATCATGCAAATTCACACGGATGGCAAGAAGATATCATACAAAGCCATAGAATTTAATTGAAATTGTAATGGGTGTGTGTAAGAGAGGTCACTCCCCTAAGAGAGGAGTGCCCCTCTCACCCTTATAATTAATCATGCAAATTCACACGGATGGCAAGAAGATATCATACAAAGCCATAGAATTTAATTGAAATTGTAAATTTAATGTGAAAGTTGTGTTTTTTTACAAGGCACATGTATCTCCCCAAAGTCTAAAAATAAAATGGGGCTATGTAAACTCACCTTGAGTGTTGAGTTGGATCTTGGGTACTTGACAAGAACGAAAGAAGAGTTTGAATCCCTAATGAAGTATTTAATATGCTAATTAGGGTTTATAAAGGCTTAAAAAGTGTTTAGTTTGAGTTAGTCATGTTTTATTTAAATGTATAAAAGTTTCAGTTCGTATTTGAGTTTCGAGGGGAGTTTTGGGAATTTGTTTAAGCTACGAAACCATTGAATAACAATCTTATAATTTTATTCAAGTCTAATTCGTTATAGAAAAATTCCTAAAGTTCAAAGACCACAAAGGGTCTAGTTTTCTGACATCAGTTTACTACAAAAAAAAAAATATAGAAAATTCTGCGTTTATTCAATTTGCATGAAACCAGTGGGAAAATTTGCACACTCATGAGAGTACCTACCCTAAGAATTCAGCCCTTTTTATTAGTATTAGCCGAGTTATGATTTTCATAATGAACACTAAATTTTCCAGATTTACAAACTTAGCAAGACCTTTAATTATTCAAAAGTTTCAAAAACGTATTTAGGTTTATTTAAAAATTCTGAAAATTTACAGGCTACTAAATTAGAGGGTACTGAACAACTTTCGTCTAGAAAACGTTTTCATTTGGGTGTTGGAAATGAGTCAAACTGGCCCACAAGACAAACTCGTCCAGAAGTTTGTGCACCACTAGTCTTGTTTGGGCAGTTTAGGGCCCAGACAAATGAGTTTTGAGGTGTTCAAAAGCCCATTGTAATTAAAAAAATCTTGATTATGAAATTAAGTTTAGGGGCTAAAATGTGAATATAAACTCTATGTGAAAATTATATATATTATAGACAGCATGCTTTGTAACCGCTGTCAGAATTAATCACAACCGTTAGATTTCTTCAAGATCAAATCCTGACCCTATAAACTCAAAAAAATAATTGAAAAATTGGCAGCTTTTAGCAGTTCAGCCCCTCTCTCCTAGATTCCTAAAAATAAGGCTAAATTCGTGCTATTGGCTTGCAGTTTGCAGCGGTTTTCTATAAAACGCTCCATTCCGAATTCAACTCCCATGTTCTGCTTCTACACTCCCTTTATATTTCACTCTGTAATCCCCATTGGAACTCCTCATAGATAAGCCTACATCACCACCTATGCCCGTAAGCAGTGGCGGACCCAGGAATTTTTCCATGAGGGTGCGGAACATTTTTAAAAATTTTAGGCCCCTAGGTATATAAGTAAAAAAATCGGTTCGTATCGGGTCAGGTCGGGTCATGTAAAACAAAAGAAATCGCGTCATAACGTCCCTACTCATGGTTCCTATCACAAACAAATTGATCCATAAGTTCATCGCTCCATAACATAATGTTTCAATTTTAATTTTCAACCGTAGAAATCGTGTGTAATCACCCTAAAAATCATCTAAACAACATAATCACCCTAAAAATCATCTAAACAACCATAAACAACGTCAAAACACATGAAATTTCAAACCTATTTAAGAATTTTGTTACCCTTTGGTGTCGGACGCCGGTGGTTCGCTGCTGCTGATGACGTGCTGTTGTGGTTGTTGTTGTGTTCGATGATCGCTGGCAGGAGACGACCCAAGAGAGGAAGGGCGGGAGGAATTCTAAGGGACTATTGGGCTTATTTTAATTAGTATAGTTGAACTTAGGTTGAGTTTGGTTAATGGGCTAGTAATTAGTGGGCTAATTATGTTTAATGAAATAGTGGGTTAAGGTATTGGGTATTTGGGTAGTATAAGTTTATATAATTTAGGTAGTTTTTTTTAATTAGAGTTTACTAAAAAATTTTAAAATATCAATCGATAACATATTTTACCTAAGGTGTGTGGACGAAAAATTTCAAGGGGTGCGGATGAATAAATCCAAGGGGTGCGGACGAAAAAATCCAAGGGGTGCGGACAGTGGCGGACCCAGGAATTTTTCCATGGGGGTGCGGAACATTTTTAAAAATTTTAGGCCCCTAGGTATATAAGTAAAAAAATCGGTTCGTATCGGGTCAGGTCGGGTCATGTAAAACAAAAGAAATCGCGCCATAACGTCCCTACTCATGGTTCCTATCACAAACAAATTGATCCATAAGTTCATCGCTCCATAACATAATGTTTCAATTTTAATTTTCAACCGTAGAAATCGTGTGTAATCACCCTAAAAATCATCTAAACAACATAATCACCTAAAAATCATCTAAACAACATAATCACCCTAAAAATCATCTAAACAACCATAAACAACGTCAAAACACATGAATTTTCAAACCTATTTAAGAATTTTGTTACCCTTTGGTGTCGGACGCCGGTGGTTCGCGGCTGCTGATGACGTGCTGTTGTGGTTGATGTTGTGTTCGATGATCGCTGGCAGGAGACGACCCAAGAGAGGAAGGGCGGGAGGAATTCTAAGGGACTATTGGGCTTATTTTAATTAGTATAGTTTGAACTTAGGTTGAGTTTGGTTAATGGGCTAGTAATTAGTGGGCTAATTATGTTTAATGAAATAGTGGGTTAAGGTATTGGGTATTTGGGTTAAGTTGGGTAGTATAAGTTTATATAATTTATCTAGTTTTTTTTAATTAGAGTTTACTAAAAAAAATTAAAATATAAATCGATAACATTTTTTACCTAAGGTGTGTGGACGAAAAATTCCAAGGGGTGCAGATGAATAAATCCAAGGGGTGCGGACGAGATTTTCAACGGAAAATAGCATTAAAAATTCTGGCACTTTATTGTAACCTCGCCTCTCTCTACGATCATACTCAATCGGAAGGTTCTAATCACGGTTCGTTCTCGGATGTAATCTTGAAGGCTGTGGGCGTTAGGTATCATCTTCGTCGTTTGATTCACTCACGCAGCTTGTATTTTAGGTTATCGGTTTTTATTTTTGAAATTTTTGTTGTCTACTCTTGCATTAGGTTGTTGATTGTTGTTTTTATGCTTATGTTTACTGTGTTTCATTGGTGATTGTGTTTGTGCAGGGTTATTTTCCGTCAATGACTAAGATCGTTGATACTCTCGAACCGAAATCAAGATTTGTGGGAGTTATTTTGCGGTGTCTCATGGCCGGAATGTCTGGTAATTTTACGGACTCGATAATATCTCTTTTTATTGTTCTTGAGAAACATTGCTATTTCGAATCGATTCACTTGATGTGGTTTAGTTTTTTGTTCAAAGTTTTTGAAACTATCAATTTCATGATTTGCTAACAGTAATTAGGGTTTATGTTTAGTTAAAGTAAACGATTAACTCGATTGGAACATGTGTTAAGGCTTTGTGAAGAATTTAGTTTAAACATGGCTTTGATTTAGATAGTATGTTGCACCTATCGATGACGATCTAATCTATTTGCAGGTATTATTTTCATTTTGTTCCTTAAAGTTGAAGGTATTTGAAGGGGTGAGGTCCCGAAAACCTCTTAACAAATACTCAGGACCATACCACAACCCTATCTTTTAAGCCCCTCTTGACCTTACGCGGCCACGCACTGGTCCTACAGGGAAGGCTTAGGAGAAGAACTAACAAGCAAACACTTGCGCATAAGAGGAACATCATGAATCCTCGCGCCTTCATAACAAACAAAGGATGAAAATCCTAAGATAAACATTTCCGCTTAAATGATACCCAGACTTGGGTATTATTTACCCAACTGATGTCATACGGTAAGAAGCCACACAGGATTATGGCAATAACCTTCTAGAAGGCTCAATCGTGCACCACCAGACGGTTACAACCGTCTGGGACACGTGTCACCATCACAGAATTCCCTGAAATCACAACGATGGTGTAACAACCCTCGGTAAAACCAACACCCTTATAAATATTTCCGACCCTTAATTATATCTTAAATTGTCTCAATATGTCTTATATTATACCCCGTATGTGAAAAACCGAGCCTTAGTTATGTTATAATTATAAAATAAAAACCTGAAATGTAAGTTGAGGCGGGCCGCATAAACCCACCCTAACATCTTACGCGGGCCGTATGAGAGTGTTGACCGGACTCCGCTGAATCCTTTAGTTCAAGCGGGCCGCATAAGACCTCGTCTAAGTTGACGCGGGCCGCGCGGACTCATAACACGCGATCGCACCAGAGGCCGACACGTGTCGACATCGTGGCGGACCTACTCAACGACTCAGCTAAGCTATAGTTTGACCGCGTATTGACGCGGGCCGCGTAAGGCCTAGCCTTACCTTACGCGGGCCGCCTCAGAGTCAGTATCAGACCATATAAATAGATGGCATCGGATTACAATTTTCGTCGCTCACATTTCAATCTCGAATCACCATTTCTGTAGTAGAGGAATTATAGTCGGGTACTATACCCCTAATTAGCGAGGTTCTGCTCTGTTGTAAGTATTATAACCCTGGTTTCATAATAGTTACGCTGCCCGATTGATTTAGGGTTCCGTAACAACTGTCGTGGTTCTGCCCGACGTAGTTGTTGGAATGCTGTCTCGGGGAGGGTATCATTAATAATTTCAAAGGGTTATGATACTAACCAATGTACATTTGTATAAATTATAGATTATACCCAGGAAATCCTTACGAAAAGCCTAAGACAGCAATGTGAGTAATCCTTCTTTTTGTGTAAACCTTTTTGTGAGTTTATCCTCTTTTTGTTAATGTTTTTGGTAATGTTTTACCAAACCTTAAATGTTTTACTATGAAATTAAGCGGTGATTGAGTCTTTGTAGTTCTTCAATTACTGCCGGTATTATGGGATTTTGTATACAAAATTTACTACGAGTAGTAGTAAGTCTGAATGACAGTGCATTACCATTGGACGACGAGTTAGCCAATGGGTAATTTGACCATAGCCATAGATCCGGTCGAGTGGCAAATACTGAATGAGTAATTGTGTAGAAATAAACAATGTGATCGCTCTCAATACTGTTTTAATTGATAAAATGTTTCTTGATTAAACTGGGATTTACTCACCAGTATTTTCGACTGACAAATGTTTTTAAAACACGTTACAGGTAACACAATGTGAACAGCCAATTAGTGAAAAAGCCAGCTGGAGAGCACTGAAGGCTTGGGAAAATGTGGCTATAAAAGTTACCTAATAAACGATGTTTTAAATTCAATAAAATTAGGTTTGTCCCTATAAATGTATTGTAATAAGAAACTTGGGTTTTGCCCATGTATTTATTAATATCAAGTAAGGTGGTTTTACTCTGATAAACATTCCTAACTACGGTCCTGATGAAATTCCGCTGCAAGACTAAACAACCTGATACCACCAAAATCTGTGATCACGTCCGCCCGTTCCCGGGGATTAGGGATCGGGGGTTGTGACAGATGGCATGGAATTGAAGAGAAAAGCTCTACTAATCCACCATCCACGTGGCAATTCCCCAGCCATAGATCAAAAGAGCGATCCGTGTGCTCTCACGTCGGATCATAAAGATTAACGGAAGGAAATGTAACCGCTTACGGGGTTAGCATCTCCCGTTAATATTTCATCAACGAGTTTTCCCGCATAAACTCCAGGCTATAAATATGAGGATAATTCAAGTATGGAAACTTCAAGTTACACACACTTCGTCAATACTTCTTCTTCATAAACACCTACTTATTCTCACGCCGGATTCGGGTCAAGGAGAGAACCCTCCTCTCCCCTTGACGAGGCTAACGCTGTTTTGTTTTGCAGAGTTTACCGGAGAAGAAGATCAGTCACATTGAATCAAATGAGAGAAACAACCCCCTTTATGCATAAATTCTAGAGAATTGGATATCAAGGATTGGTATCTTTTGCCAAGGATTGATGACATGAACAGACCAATCGTAAGGTTCTAGTTACCACTAAAAGATTGACTTGAGGACAGGATGTCCACAACTGTAAATACAAGAAGGAAATATCCCTAAAACGACCTTTAGGACTCGCTTCAAGCATTACGAGTTCTTTGTCGTACCGTTTGGCTTAACACATACATCAACAATATTCATGGATCTCATGAATCAAACGGGTAAGCCATACCTGGATAGATCATGATTATACTTATTGACTACATTCTTATATGGCCAACGACCAAGGAAGGTCGTGAGCAACAGCTGCAATTTACCTTGCAACTCTTAGAGAAAGAACAGTTATGTGCTATGATGACGAAAAGCGGATTTCGAATTCGCGAAGTGAGAACTTTAAGATACGTGGTGGATAGGAACGAGATTCATGCCAACCTTGCAACCAAGAGCTAAGGAGCTAGAGTTGCAATTATGTGACGCTTCACGACAAAGTCTCGATTGCACGTCGATGCAACGAGACCACAGCATTGCATATGCGGCACATTGATTAAGGAATCATAAGAATAAACCTTGAGCTAGATACAGGAATTGCGCGCCGTAAATTTGACGTCATTACCTGAAAGAAAACGATGCACGATCTTTACTGATCGCAAGGGTTGCAGCACACCGTTGATCGTAAGAACTTGAATATTAACGTGGATGAACTAAGCTACTGAACGATGCAAACTGTATGGACATGATACGTAATTTGTGATAAACTTTGATAAAAAGTTGGAACACTCACTTGCCCTTAGTAGAGTCTTCCTACAACAGTATTTATCACACAGCCGTTCAAACCGCTTCATGAGAAGCTTTAGATAGAACATAATAAGTCGATTCCCGTCATGTTAAACGGAGACCAGAAGTAAACAATCCACTGGCCCGAGTTGGCCCAGGAAAAACTAGAGGCAAGATCGTTCAGATATGTGATCATATCGAGACAGCCGCGGAATACAGAAAGATTGCGCCAATGAGCGGCAGAAATCGTAAGAGTTTGAGATAAGGAGTATGACTTAAATGGGAGCCTCGCCTAGAGAAGGCGTGGTGTGATTTGGAAAACGTAAAGGTTGAATCCCCGATGTAGGGATCGAAACCACTACTCACAAGATGAAACTTACAGAAAAAGATCAGTAGTGATCGTGACACATTCTACGTGTCTAGAGGAGTCTGTCTCAAGGAACAGTAGTTGTTCCCACAAATAAGATTCACGTCAATGACAAACGACAAAATTACTATAGAACCTATTAAGGTTTCGGACCAAGAGTCCACAATACTATAGAAACATGTTAAGGTTACGGACCAAGAGTCCACAAGATACAGAAAGACATAATTGATTTACTTGAGTACGATAGAATTCATAACATGACCCAGAGTACATGGGAACATGAAGACAAATCTTGAACATAAGTGACCACGTGTGATTCACAACTCCCCTGCGACCGATTGCATCGCTTGAATTTCAGGACGAAATTCTTTTAACGGGGGGAGACTGTGACAACCGTCACTTTTCCGTACATTCCATACACTAATTGAACAGTAATTTGTGCTTAAATAATTGTGCATGATCTAGTTTACAAGACAAATGAATTTTTTATTACTGTTATATACATACAATGGCATTTCATATTAGTTGCTACATGCAACACGATATAGTGCTAATAATGCACAGAACAGAATTGGCACCATTATTAAACAAACAAACAAATATTGACGATGTTCAGTACATACACAGACAATATTTTGAGGTCCAGTATGAGCCAGAAACCAAGTGATACACTAGTATAGTGTGAAGGGAAGTAAGGACCACAAAACTGCATTCCTAAGTGATAGTTTAAGTGCCGGGAAGTGACTAAAACCCACATAAAGTGCAGAATTCTGCATAATCCAGCAAAAATCAGCTTTTTAACAAGCTAGTAATGTGCAAAAATATGACAAAATGGTCCTGTATGCTTTCCTAAGTGTCGGGAATTAAAAGTGTTACAAAAGGGTACTTAACGAACACTAAACGGAAATGCTTGACACTTTAACGAACCGGTATCTAACCGAACAACCGGACATTACCCGGAACACCAAAATATTGCTAGAAGCATTATTTTATTATTTTTTGGCTAGTTATGATCCCCGAACACCCTAACATACTACATAATGCAAGATACACATAAAACACTAGACTTTACACTTAACACTCTAGCCAATTACCCACTTACCATCAAAATTTACACATGGACCTCCTCCCCCTTCCTACTTACGGTTACCATGGGGTGACCCCACCAAGATTTTCCATGATCTTTCAAGATTCCTCTAAATCTCCCAATGATTTTCCTTGGATATTCTAGAGATTTTGCTTAGATTTCCTTGGATACTCTAGAGATCTTGCATGATCTCCCAAGATATTACTAGATTTTATTTGATCTTTCTTGATTCTACTAGATATTATTAGATCCTTGCTTGATCTTGTGGACAAAATATATGGAAGTATGGTTATAAATATTACTTATGAATCCTAGAGTTCATCATATTTCACTCACTTCACAACACAACACCACACCACTCTCTCACTCTCTTCCTCTCCCTCTTGGCCTAACATAGTGCCGCCACCACCACCACCTTGCAACCACCATTCATCCATTCCAAGCTTCATTCAAGGTGCAAGGAGCCGTATTAGAAGGTTTGGTGAGCTCGGATCTTTAAGGACCTTCTTCTTTTTCTTTTATCCTACCATTTTGTCATCTTCAAGTTCTAGTAATCTTTCCTAGCCTTGTTGCTAGTAGTGAGCCCTCATAATCCCTTATTACTTCATATTTTTAGTGGATAAAAGATATATATGATGTTGGAATAACAAGAACACTAAAAGACTTAAACAAGAATCATGAACATGAAGCTTAAAAATGATGAAGTCTTGTTGAAATAATGTTATTAAGTATATGTATGATACTTATTGTTGTTACTTGAGATTATGATGTTGATCATCATAAGGAGCTTGCTAGATTGTGATTAAACACATGATTTAGCAAGTTAGAGGATGATTATGTGTTAACCCAAGAAGATCATCCTCACTTATGAACATGAACTTGAAAATAAAATGATTTCTTGAAAAATAGTAAATAAAGTGAGCTAGTAAACTTATAGATTCAAGGTTTATGAATGATTTTCCAAGAAAACCAAGTTCAAAATATGATTTTTAGAAGATCATGGTTTTTACTTAAATGTACACTAATTTTGATGATGAAATAAGTGTAAGAACACTTTATTTGCAAGAATAGTTCAAAAGAATAATTTTTGTAAATTATGTTTACAAGTTGTAAACACCAAATCTTTTCAAGAATGAGATTTTAAAAGAAGTAAACACACTTTGGAGGGTAACTAAACCCACTAAACACTTTACCAAGTTACTACGCGTTTTTATGAAAGATCAAGTTCATGTTACTATGTGAAGTGTATTGTTTTTACATTTGGTAAGTATAAAATAGTTAGTGATTTGTTGTTGATTGATTGGATGATTTTTGAAAAGAAAATGATATGCTAAATTGCATGGACACCTCCATTTACAAAGGAAACTATGGCAAAATTTTCTAAAAATACCAACACTTAGAAAATATTTTCTAAACAAGTAATTACAAGTGTATTCTTAACTATGATTTTCCATATAAACTTTGCCATAGATTTTTGTAACAAAAATACAAGTATTTGAGGTTGATTTTTACAAATAAAGATGGGTAAATATGTATTTAGAATATATATTTACATTAAAGACATTGTGTGTGATTATGTAAAGTAGTTGTATTATTTTAGGATTTAAAATAATATAACTCACAAATACCAAGAATTTACAACACCAAAATAATACCAAAAATTACATGGAATGAAATATATAAGTTACACACTTGATATTGTGAAACCAAATGCGATAACGTAACTTACGAAATTTTCCTAGAAGTACCGTTACAATATATTTTGGTAAATATTATTTTGGATACAAAAGAAACGAAAGTATGATTTTTATTATTACAAAGTATGTCATATTTTCGACAAAGAGGAAATATATTACTTTCGGAAGCAAAAATATATTTTCTTAGAATATTTAGAAGATATATGATTTTTGAAGAAAATATATATTTTCTTGACGATACATTATTTTTGGACAAAACAAGTCTACGTATATTTTCTAAGTGAAAATATATTATTATGGAAACTACAAATACAAGAATACGAGAATACATGTATGAAATATTCCCATCCTTGGGAAGGAAACACGAAAACAAATACTTGAAAAGTATTATAACTCTGGATGATGTAAAGACATAAAGAAAACGTAACTCGAAACATGAATACTAAGGCAAGGCACGGCCCGCTCGTCTAATAGACCCTAGCACAATGTAGGTAGTCGTATTTGCTGACGAGATTTGAGTTACGAGTACTGAAGACGCAAAACAGTGAGTTCATGCTCCCCCTTTTCTTTAACTATTTTTGGTTTTATAACTCTCATGGGTGAAATACATGTTACGAATACTTAAACGGTATGAATTGCCTATGAAATACTAGATTATGTGAGCATAAACTAGATACTGAAATGCCATTAAAACATTCATTACTGAAATGCCATTAAAACATTCATTAGGGACGAGGGTTAGATCTAACGGGTACGGTCGAACCCCACTCATGGTCACAACTAATACCTAGTAGTGCTTAGGAGTCCCAGTCGAGGTTAATCGACACAGTCGAGGGTAATCGACACAGTCGAGGGTAATCGGCACCGTCAAGGTAAATTGACACAGTCGAGGTTAATCGACACAGTCGAGGAAAATCGACAAGGGTATGAGCCATTACGAGTGCTCCCTATGTCCTCACATGCCTTAAAGTCCTTGTAACACTTTCATGTTCATACACGCTTTTCATACAAGTTTACAAAGGAGTCTCTCAAAGATTTACAAGAATTACAGTACACAAACAAGACGCATGAACTCGCTCAACTTTTATTGATGTTTTCCCAAAATTACATGTATTTCAGGTAACAGGATGGATCTTGGGCGCTGGTGTCGTAACTAGAAGTAGACTACAAGTGTAGATGTCATCCACTTTTGTTGGTTTGTAACCTTGTCGAAGGTTGTGTTTTAAAAACTTGAATATCTAGTGTTTGTAATACTCAAATTTTATGAATGGATGAACATCGTTTTGATCATGTAGTTGTTTATTACGATTGAATGCAATGATATTAAACCAGTCACACACCATACGCTTCCGCAAAAGACAGGGTGTGACAGTTTGGTATCAGAGCTTCGATTGTAGTGAACTAGGATTCCTTCTCGAGTCTAGACTACAATCACGAGAGTTCTCTCACGAAAACATTTTACAAAAAGGTTTTCATTGCATTCACGTAAGCGTCAAGATCCACGAGTCAAACACTTTTCAAAAAGAGACAAGGCAAGGACATTAGTAGGGAATACCCCCAATATAAGGTGCCAAATTAAGGCATAGTCTACATGAGTTAGACTTACCAAAGATAAAATACACTCTTGGTGAGAACGAGTACCGAGTAGTGTTTTTGTCGTGAATCGACAACCAGAAAAATGACCCCCCCTAAAAAACGAGAGTTATATGAAATATGATGCATCGAAATGCCTGTATATGCTAAGTAACATATTTGTTTATCGATACATACATACGAATAAGTGTACGGAATAAATATTGACGTGAATACATACAAATAAGTGTACGGAATGATTATTGATGTGAATAAGATACTTTCGACTCCGACTCCTATTACTGTACTTGACTCGCACGCTGAAGCTATCGACCTCGCGTTCATTGCAAAGCCCATAGCTAGAGTGATTACCAAACAAGATTCTGAGCTTGCTTCCGTAGGAAATGGCTGATCTTCCCCCTTGATCGTGAAGGTGCCTGACTATGGTGGTGACGGCTAGGCAGGGGCGGCAACCTTGAACAACTTCTTAATCAGCCGGACGAGATCCCTGCGGCTTTTGTGAAGCAAGATTGACGACATACTTGACCAGAAAAGGGAGATGAAGCATTCATCTTGAAGGTGCCCCTCCAACTACTGGGAATGCTCTTTACTCCTGCTTCATTTAATCATCGTGCATATTCGCGCGTAACGATAACGAGTGTTAGCGCGAGGACCATCGCAAGGGTCCTTTCCATGACAAAGGTATAAGGACAGTAGTGTCCCCTCCTTGATTGATCATCTGCTCGGACGAGAGGAAATTGGGGTAACTGTACAAGACAATTTATTATAATGGGGGCCCACGTAATAACAATTTGTAGTGCATGGAAATCCTGGTGGACTCTGCGGGTCAAGTTAAAGATCACCATCCCTCCAAAAATAATTTATAGGTGTTCACACCTTCATATGGTAGAACAATACATAGACCAGTGCTTTAACACTTTATAAAGTAGGAAACATGTCTTGCCTACTTCGTGTCTACCCGTGTACGAGAGTTTGAGAAACGATATTTAAGCAAGAGAAGAGGAATAACATTCAGAAAGATTCAGTGACGTTACACCTTACCACTTCATGAAACTTGTATGACCAGGGCGATGTAGCCTCGAATACATTATTACAAACAATAAGCCCAGTAGCCAAGCCTATGAAGGCTCGGTAATTGTTTCCTCGCTCATACATTGTTGATTATATATACATGTGAAATTGGGTGATTACATGATGGCTTATGGTGCTACGTACCTCATAGACAATTATGGAATGTTGTCTAACCTACTTCATACCTTTTGACAGAAGAGAATGCCGCCCAGACGGGACACAGTTACCAAGGACAGAAGCTGAGCTTCAAGAACGCATCCCTCAGGCAATTGCACGACCTGAAGCCCTCCGCTCTGAGCACAGCGGTGGCACTACCGGAAATAACCCTCCAACTGGCTACACCTATAAACAGTTCCTGGACTGCGAGCCATTGAATTTTGATGGCACAGGAGGTGTCGTTGCATTTATTCGTTGGGTAGAAAAGACTGACTCTGTTCTAAGAATGATAATTGTTCGCCCCAGCAGAGAGTTACCTTTATCTTAGGGTTATTCTTAGATGGCGCACTCTCCTGGTGGAACCTTCAGGTTCAAACCCTTGGTGCAGATGCTGCTTATGCACTGAGCTGGGACGAGCTCAAGAAAATGATGGAAAAGAAATACTGTTCTAGGGCCGAAATCCAGAAGCTTGAGGTGGAGTTCTGGAATTTGAAAATGGACGGACCGAAGATTCATGAATACGTCCAGCGATTTCATGACTTGTCTAGGGTCGTCCCCTACTTAGTCAAACCGGAATTCAAGAGGGTTGAACGATTCATTTAGGGACTTGCACCTCAGATCAGGAGCATGGTTACTTCCTCAAAGCCCTCAACCATCACTGAGGCTATCGATTTGAGTGTCACTCTTACTAAAGAAGCTCTACGCATGGGAAAATTTTCAGAATCTGAGGATAACAAGAAAGAGACTCATGTGGAGTCATCAGGCAACAAGAAGAGGAAGTCTTCAAACCTAAAGATAAGCACCCAGGTCAGCTATGGAAGCTCTAAAGCAAACAAAAGAAATAAAGTGAATCTGCCGCATGGCAGGAAAACTGATGGAGCCACTAATAAGGCCGGTGGCAAAGTTTACTCGGGGACTAAGCCGAGGTACGGGGAATGCAATTTTCACCATGAAGGTCGATGTCTGAGGCCTAAGTGCGAAAAGTGTGGAAAGGAAGGACACAGCAAGGATGCCTGTTGGGCGAAGGATCCAGACAAAAGAAATAAAGGTAGAGTACCAGGTTATTACAAATGTGGTGAAGCAGGGCACTTTAGGAAAGATTGCCCTAGGAAGAAACAAGCAAGAAGGGTTTTCACGATCGAAACTCGTAAAACACGCCAGAATCCAGATGCGGTTACGGGTACGTTCCCTATTAACCAACCTTATGCATCTATTTTTGATTAATACTGACATCAACTTTAACCTTGCATTGTTTAGAACTTAAGAAACTGCTTGGCCAAGTTTCAAGTAGAATAGACGTCCCGTATTCTTTAGAAATGGGCATATAGAAGGCTAGTTTAAGCAGACGAAGCAATTAAGGATTGTATTTAGGGACTCAGATGGCCGGGTGTTGGTACACTTTATGTGGACGCGACTCGGCTCAGTTCGACTTGGTTTCGACACGGTTAGGTCCGGCTCAAGCCCAACGTCACGACATTCCTCCGTCGTGCGCCCCAGAGTTCGACACGCGAAGCACGGAGCGCCGCGAACCTATCCCGTTTACACATCATCATTACATCATCATGATGATGTCATGATGATGTCACTTAGTTTGTCTCATATGTTAAATTGTGCAAACAATTGTAAACAGAAACATGTCTGGGCCGTTTAAATTCATATATGGGCCGAAAACATGTTTGGCCTTTGACTTCTATTTTGGGCTTAACACACATTGACGAAACACATTGGATTAATGTGTATGTCGACGAAACAGAATGTGTTTCGTCGACTTTAGTGTTTCGCCGGGTCCTTATTTGTGTTTCGTCATGTTCTGTGTCTGTCTAGTATAAATACCCTCATTTGTTTCTGTGTGAAACTGATGAGCTGTGAGACTTTGAGAGAGAGTCTTTAAACATTGTTTGTATATGTTTGTTCTCGGTTTTCATCCCGTTTAATCAATAGAGTGTGTTTCATTGGTTATACGTGTGTGTTTTATACACTTTGTTTGGTTTGCACCGTCACGGGGATTCCGCACCCGTTACCGTGTTCGTGATAAACAAGGATAGGTTTTCGTTATCGATCCTCACCGGAAAAACGGGACCTACAATTGGTATCAGAGCCTTGGCTCTTTTCCTTGTTTAAAACCAAACATTGTCATGTTTGAAACAAGTTGTTTTAAGTGTTTTTCAGATTTTTGTTCTTGAAAAGTTTCATATTTTTCTGGAAAATTGTTCAAAAATCAGTCAAAATCGTGTTGTTTTGCTATAAGTTTTAGTGAAAACCTTATCATTTTGCATTTCTACATGTTAGCATTTGGTTTTTGTTGAAAGTTTATGCAAAAATTTGTGATCGGAAATTTTTCCGGTGGCCGGTAAACTAAAAAAAAACTCATCGAAACTGTTGGTGTTCTTCATAGTGTTCATAATATTTTTCATAAAAATATCTATGTTTGATCTGTTTATTATTTAAGTTTAGGTGTTTGTTGAGTATAATATATTAATTTGACTTGTGTGCACAAAGCCATAATTGTTTATTGTAAAAGAAGCCTTGAAAAGAAGATAGGCATGTGTGTTGTTTGAAAATTGTGTCTTTTGTCAGTAAAGGATAAGATTACTTGAAAATTTCTCACCAACTCAACTCCAAAAAATCTTATCTAAAACATCATAAGTTTCGGCTCTTATTTAAATCAACATCCATATGTTTCGTCGTTCATTAATAATCAGCATTCTGTTTCTTCGCAAATAGTTCAGCATTCTGTTTCGTCGCAAATAGTTCAGCATTCTGTTTCGTCGCAAATAGTTCAGCATTCTGTTTCGTCGCAAATAGTTCAGCATTCTGTTTCGTCGCAAATAGTTCAGCTTTCTGTTTCGTCGCAAATAGTTCAGCATTCTGTTTCGTCGCAAATAGTTCAGCATTCTGTTTCGTCGCAAATAGTTCAGCATTCTGTTTCGTCGCAAATAGTTCAGCTTTCTGTTTCGTCGCAAAAAGTTCAGCTTTCTGTTTCGTCGCCTTATATCATCACAAGTGTTTCGTGGAAAGTGTTTCGTCGAGATACTTGTCAATTTTTTAACAGAGGACTTCCAAAAGTGTGATAACAGTCTGTTTTCAAGAGTGTGATCAGTTCTTCACTTACATACATCAAATATGAGTTGTACGAGTCCATATGGATGGAGTACGGACTCACAATCAGCGTTTTATGCTGAAATTATCAAGAATACCAAGAGTGCCAAGGAGATGAAATGTCAAAATTCTGACTTGATCAAGAAAGCTGATGCTACATCAAAAGAAATGGAGAAGATTCTCACTGAAGACGGATCTTTCTCTTCTCAGACTGCCTTTATGGCTAATGTCACAGCTTCTACAAGTCAGGTAAAATCCGAAACTCCTAGAACATGTAGTGATTGTGCTTATATGAAACAGGAATGTGATAGAGTGAAACTTGAATGTGACACAATTCATGGTCACAATCAAAGTTTGGTTGTTGAGATGTCAAAGTGCAAAGAGGCAAATATGGCTTTAACAAGAAATGAAAAGGACTTAAAATCTTTAATTGAAAATTTAAAGAAAAGTGTTTCCGAAACTACCAAAGTTGTTTATCATAAACAAATTAGTATTAACAATTACATTAATATTGTTGAGGAAACCAAAAAGGAATTAGCCATTGCCAAATGCGAGCATGATGCAATCAAGCAAAAGTTGGAGAGTTATTCTAACTCCCGATTTGTGCTCGATCACATTATTGACGTTCAACAACTGAAGGGAAACGTGAGTGGTGTTGGGTATAAGAAATGTCCGCCCCCTTTGAGACACAATTATGCTCCACCACCTGATGAAAAGGATATGCCTCGTTTTGAACCCAGTGTGCCTCTTAATTATGAGGAATTTACTACTGGATTAGGGTTCAAATCGAACAATTCCTCGGGAACCTCATCTGTTGAAACAGAAACTTCAACAACAGTGAGTCAAAGTCCTCCAACTGTTGAGGATTATGATTCGTCCGATGATGAACCAGATGTGAGTGATGAGGATAAATCTCTTGAGAAGAACAAAGGAGTAGAAGTGCCTTTTGAGAATCACATTCTGTGTGATCCTCCTACTCCTGTTGTGCAATCATCTGCTGTTAAACAAGAGATAGATCCTATCACTGAGACAGTGTCTACTGTTAGGAGTAATAACGTGTTGTATACCTTGGTGGGTGATTCTAAAATTTACTCAGATAATGATTTTCCAATTAAAAATGTCAATCCTTCATCGATTGATAATGTTTTTGAAAATAACACAAGTAAGTTTTTGGGAAAGTTGATTCATGGAGTTATTGTAACTCAATGTGATCCAGTTCCTAAGGCTAAAATCAAAAAGCAATTTGGAAATCAAAAATCACCAACAAAGCAACAACCTATTGCTCCTAAGGGCAAACAACCAGTTCAACGAGCTCAAAGGCCTAATGTTTCTAAATCAAATTTTGAAACAAAAGGAGCTCGTTTCAAGAAGAAAAACAATGATGTTAAATTTGTAGCATCCAATGGTACTGATAAAATTAAGACTTTTGAAAACAAATCAAACACCGATTTTGTCCAACAAGTCAAGATTTTAAAACGTAATGCTCAAAACAATTACACCCAACACACAAACGGGTGTAAAGCTAGTACCTCATGGTCTACAACTTCAACGTCAGGCCGTCGATCAGATTCTCCTAAGTTTGTTGAAAGGACAAAATGTTTTAAGTGTGGGAAGTTTGGGCACATCATTAAAGACTGCACAAACTCGCCCAAACCAAATTTTGTGGAAAGACCCCCTTCTGAACAAGGTCACCAACAACGTCGTCCTGTGTCACCAAAAATTGACAAACGCACTGTTAAAGAACAGGAAACAAAACAACGACGTCAAAATGTGAAGGTGATCGATAAAGCTTTAAAACCAGAAACTGTTAAAAGGAAACCAATTTTGTCACAACCGTTAAAACCGGAGATTTCTAAATCTGTAAATAATACACAATCCGGTAAACAAAAACAAACTTGGAAACCGAAAACAGGTGAGGATTCAGGAGGAGGCTTGCAATTTAAGGACCTTCAAGAAATTGAAATTACATTTCTTGATGCTCAGGGACAACCCAAGTCTATGAAGGCTTGGGTCCCCCTCTCCAACTAATCTCTGAGTGAGTGTGTAGGATGTTCCAGGAGGAACTATCGATAGTCATCGGATTGTTGATAGTGGAGTGTCCATGCACAAGATAGGCGACTCAAAGCTCCAAGATTTTGTTATTTCTAGGAGTGGTTGCCTTTGATGGAGAGAAGAAAAAGAAAAGAAGACAGAATTGTCTGTCGAAAGAGATTGAAAGCTTCGACAAAATTGAAAATCATTCTAAAGTTTGATTGTTCAAGGCTTTGATCGGGTCCCCAGGATAGATTAAATCAAAATGTACGCATCTGCAGCACGTCTGAAGTTCAATATCAACAAGATGAATGTGCAGTGTACATTTCTTCGCGGTGTGATTGAAGAAAATGTGTTTGTTGAACAAACCAACCGGGTGTGCGGATGCCTTGGCATGGATTGAACAACCGCACACTACTTCTGAAAGAGAAAGACAAAGACCTTCGCTGGTGCAATGTGGAAGACCAGCCGGACCCAAAGGTTTCTGATCTTGTTGCTGTGAAGAGATTTCTCAGTAGCTACAAAATCGACTTTGAAGTCCACACCAGGTGGATATCCAGTTTGGGAGAGCGCTCAGATTCCTTGCAATGCACGAAGCAGTTGCAGGATACGGTTTTAAATTTCTAATCTCTCCTATACTTGTCGATATTTAACCTGTTTTATGAATTATTATCATCTCGTACAGCACTCTTTGGCCAGACAATGTTGTCATGGTCCGCACTGCTTACCGAGGTGCCAACTCATTTTTCCAAAATTCGATAAATCATTTCTGATTAAAATTAATTTTGGTAAACGGCATTGAAGTAAAACATGAGTTAACCGACATCGGGAAATCGTTTTTGTATATTTCTTTGTGTCTTTTAAATCTTATCTTAGTTTGTTGATTTTAGGGGGAGTAAATCCAAAAATTTGAACCAAAAATTTGAAAATTCAAAAACAGTGAAAAATTTCAAAAGCGCAAAAACAATAGAAAAGCAAAAATGAGTTTCCTGGCGAAAAAAAGAGAAAATGATAGTAGATCAGTGGTCTGTCGAAACCTTTTTTAACTGAAATGCAAAATGAAAAATGTTAAGCAGCTCTATATAAGATGTATCGGTAGGCTCACAATCATATTAAAGTGTGCAGGGTGATATAAATCTTAAATCGACTGAAGACCAGGTGGGAACCACACATTGGCATATGGTCTTAGTACCGAAATTTCGTTTGAGAGATTGCTGAGGTTCTGAAATATTCGGTCTTTATGCTGCTTATCATCTGGGTGTCATGGTTGTATCAAACCGTAAAAATAACGGAGACGAAGTCTAAGATCTTCCATGATACTATACATACGTGTACATATTGCATACGACCTCAATAAGTGATCAACAATCACATGTCCAATCAAAATAAGTGATAATATATCACAGATTCTTTCCGGGAGTCAAGTTCGTCTCTCTGCTGTACGAAAGTACTGACCTGTTCACGGACTTGCTCCTGTGCCCTTCATGCATCTGAAAATCAAGTTCCTCATCAATAAGTGATTCTATCACATAGGGCTTGTTTTCAAATCAAAATAAGTGAGTTTCTCACATCTTTTATACGGTCAAACAGATGATAATCGGTATACTCACCGGTAAGATGAACTCTCGTGCATACCTTGATACGGGAATGTGTCGTGTGTGGATGAACACCGGTCGGTAAGTATAAATCATACCTTAACGTATCCCCTCGCCATGATTACATCTGATAAGTTGAGCTTATGTGGATAACAATACCGATAATTGTTATAGGATGCTTATCTAAATGTTAACTATTTGAACAACAAGAGCGTTTTGGCATGATCGTACACTGATATGATTCTCTTACCCTCGAAACTCGCAAAAAGATTGTCTGTAGATATTTATTTACTGCTTTCAGTTTCTGTATCTTTGTATATATTTATTTATTGCTTTCCGTCTTTACATTTGAAAAATGAAAATTCCAAAAAGATTTTAGGTGTGTTTTAATATAAACTTTATAAAATTCAAAAAGATTTTGCTTCTAGTTTATTTTTGATTGACTGATGTTGGAACTCGAGTCTATCCTACCCAAAATCCTGATCGTAAGCCGGAAAACAATTGCATCTTTATAAACAGTCGAAGTTAACAAGTTTTGAAAGTTAAAGGATTAAAATTGATCATTTTCTAAACTTTCAAACTGTTGTCGGTTGGTAGTTGATTGAGATTTGATCTCATATGTGTCATTTGTTTAAATGTTAACTATATTCCAAGCGGTTGTTCTCATTATGCGTTTAGCTTTCTTGCATGTGCAGATGCTAAAGGCGAGGAGAACATGTTCGATGACAAACTTTGGAATGAAGACACAAAGTGGAGGCACTTAAAAGATAAAAATGATCGAGTTGCCGCTGACCCTTCATCAACACCACAAAGATCTGAATAATTGAAGATCAAAAGATTCACGGGCAGAACTCAATGGAGAGTTCATTCTAAGGGGGAGTTTGTTAACACACTACCTAAATGAAAAGGGAGTTTGTTGGTACACTTTCTTCTTACTATGCGTGAAGACTTTGAAGATCCTTCGACATGAAAGACACGGAAGATGAACCTCACGAGTAGCGTCCAGGGGGGAGATTGTTGGTACACTTTATGTGGACGCGACTCGGCTCGGTTCGACTCGGCTCAGTTCGACTTGGTTTGGCCACGGTTAGGTCCGGCTCAAGCCCAACGTCACGACATTCCTCCGTCGTGCGCCCCAGAGTTCGACACGCGAAGCACGGAGCGCCGTGAACCTATCCCGTTTACACATCATCATTACATCATCATGATGATGTCATGATGATGTCACTTAGTTTGTCTCATATGTTAAATTGTGCAAACAATTGTAAACAGAAACATGTCTGGGCCGTTTAAATTCATATATGGGCCGAAGACATGTTTGGCCTTTGACTTCTATTTTGGGCTTAACACACATCGACGAAACACATTGGATTAATGTGTATGTCGACGAAACAGAATGTGTTTCGTCGACTTTAGTGTTTCGCCGGGTCCTTATTTGTGTTTCGTCATGTTCTGTGTCTGTCTAGTATAAATACCCTCATTTGTTTCTGTGTGAAACTGATGAGCTGTGAGACTTTGAGAGATAGTCTTTAAACATTGTTTGTATATGTTTGTTCTCGGTTTTCATCCCGTTTAATCAATAGAGTGTGTTTCATTGGTTATACGTGTGTGTTTTATACATTTTGTTTGGTTTGCACCGTCATGGGGATTCCGCACCCGTTACCGTGTTCGTGATAAACAAGGATAGGTTTTCGTTATCGATCCTCACCGGAAAAACGGGACCTACACCGGGACCTTCTGTTACAATTGACTTGCGAAGTCATAATATGATAGTCAGCATGGATTGGATGTCCAAGTATAGAGCCTAAGAACATCCCCGTGATGGAAGAAGTTCCCGAAGCCTTTTCTAAAGACTTGCCATGAACACCCCCCTCAACGACAAGAGGAGCTTAGGATAAACCTTGTGCCAGAAGCGGCACCAGTGACAAAGTGACGCCTGACCGACTAGCTCCGTCCGCGAAGCATGAGCCTCCGATATGACTGCAAGAGCTGCTAGACAGAAGGAATTAAGGACATGACATCCTTAGTTAAGGACACGAGGAGAAAGTTGACAGTTTCCATTTTGCATAAATTCCAGAGAATTGGATATCAAGGATTGGTATCTTTTGCCAAGGATTGATGACATGAACAGACCAATCGTAAGGTTCTAGTTACCACTCAAAGATCGACTTGAGGACAGGATGTCCACAACTGTAAATACAAGAAGGAAATATCCCTAAAACGACCTTTAGGACTCGCTTCAAGCATTACGAGTTCTTTGTCGTACCATTTGGCTTAACACATGCATCAACAATATTCATGGATCTCATGAACCAAACGGGTAAGCCATACCTGGATAGATCATGATTATACTTATTGACTACATTCTTATATGGCCAACGACCAAGGAAGGTCATGACCAACAGCTGCAATTTACCTTGCAACTCTTAGAGAAAGAACAGTTATGTGCTATGATGACGAAAAGCTGATTTGGAATTCGCGAAGTGAGAACTTTAAGATACGTGGTGGATAAGAACGAGATTCATGCCAACCTTGCAACCAAGAGCTAAGGAGCTAGAGTTGCAATTATGTGACGCTTCACGACAAAGTCTCGATTGCACGTCGATGCAACGAGACCACAGCATTGCATATGCGGCACATTGATTAAGGAATCATAAGAATAAACCTTGAGCTAGATACAGGAATTGCGCGTCGCAAATTTGACGTCATTACCTGAAAGAAAACGCTGCACTATCTTTACTGATCGCAAGGGTTGCAGCACACCGTTCATCGTAAGAACTTGAATATTAACGTGGATGAACTAAGCTACTGAACGATGCAAACTGTATGGACATGATACGTAATTTGTGATAAACTTTGATAAAAAGTTGGAACACTCACTTGCCCTTGGTAGAGTCTTCCAACAACAGTATTTATCACACCGTCGTTCAAACCGCTTCATGAGAAGCTTTAGATAGAACATAATAAGTCGATTCCCGTCATGTTGAACGGAGACCAGAAGTAAACAATCCACTGGCCTGAGTTGGCCCAGGAAAAACTAGAGGCAAGATCGTTCAGATATGTGATCATATCGAGACAGCCGCGAAATACAGAAAGATTGTGCCAATGAGCGGCAGAAATCGTAAGAGTTTGAGATAAGAAGTATGACTTAAATGGGAGCCTCGCCTAGAGAAGGCGTGGTGTGATTTGGAAAACGAAAAGGTTGAATCCCCAATGTAGGGATCGAAACCACTGCTCACAAGATGAAACTTACAGAAAAAGATCAGTAGTGATCGTGACACATTCTACGTGTCTAGAGGAGTTTGACTCAAGGAACAGTAGTTGTTCCCACAAATAAGATTCACGTCAATGACAAACGACAAAATTACTATAGAACCTGTTAACGTTTCAGACCAAGAGTCCACAATACTATAGAAACCTGTTAAGGTTACGGACCAAGAGTCCACAAGATACAGAAAGACATAATTGATTTACTTGAGTACGATAGAATTCATAACATGACCCAGAGTACATGGGAACATGAAGACAAATCTTGAACATAAGTGACCACATGTGATTCACAACTCCCCTGCGATCGATGGCATCGCTTGAATTTCGGGACGAAATTCTTTTAACGGGGGGAGACTGTGACAACCGTCACTTTTTCGTACATTCCGTACACTAATTGAACAATAATTTGTGCTTAAATAATTGTACATGATCTAGTTTACAAGACAAATGAATTTTTTATTACTGTTATATACATACAATGGCATTTCATATTCATTGCTACATGCAACACGATATAGTGCTAATAATGCACAGAACAGAATTGGCACCATTATTAGACAAACAAAAAAATACTGACGATGTTCAGTACATAGACAGACAAAATTTTGAGGTCCAGTATGAGCCAGAAACCAAGTGATACACTAGTATAGTGTGTAGGGAAGTAAGGACCACAAAACTGCATTCCTAAGTGATAGTTTAAGTGCCGGGAAGTGCCTAAAACCCACGTAAAGTGCAGAATTCTGCATAATCCAGCAAAAAACCAGCTTTTTAACAAGCTAGTAATGTGCAAAAATATGACAAAATGGTCCTGTATGCTTTCCTAAGTGTCGGGAATTAAAAGTGTTAGAAAAGGGTACTTAACGAACACTAAACGGAAATGCTTGACACTTTAACGAACCGGTATCTAACCGAACAACCGGACATTTCCTGGAACACCAAAATATTGCTAGAAGCATTATTTTATTATTTCTTGGCTAGTTATGATCCCCGAACACCCTAACATACTACATAATGCAAGATACACATAAAACACTAGACTTTACACTTAACACTCTAGCCAATTACCCACTTACCATCAAAATTTACACATGGGCCCCCCCTCCCCCTTCCTACTTACGGTTACCATGGGGTGACCCCACCAAGATTTTCCATGATCTTTCAAGATTCCTCTAAATCTCCCAATGATTTTCCTTGGATATTCTATAGATTTTGCTTAGATTTCCTTGGATATTCTAGAGATCTTGCATGATCTCCCAAGATATTACTAGATTTTATTTGATCTTTCTTGATTCTACTAGATATTATTAGATCCTTGCTTGATCTTGTGGACAAAATATATGGAAGTATGGTTATAAATATGACTTATGAATCCTAGAGTTCATCATATTTCACTCACTTCACAACACCACACCACTCTCTCACTCTCTTCCTCTCCCTCTCGGCCTAACATAGTGCCACCACCACCACCACCTTGCAACCACCATTCATCCATTCCAAGCTTCATTCAAGGTGCAAGGAGCCGTATTAGAAGGTTTGGTGAGCTCGGATCTTTAAGGACCTTCTTCTTTTGCTTTTATCCTACCATTTTGTCATCTTAAAGTTCTAGTAATCTTCCCTAGCCTTGTTGCTAGTAGTGAGCCCTCATAATCCCTTATTACTTCATATTTTTAGTGGATAAAAGATATATATGATGTTGGAATAACAAGAACACTAAAAGACTTAAACAAGAATCGTGAACATGAAGCTTAAAAATGATGAAGTCTTGTTGAAATAATGTTATTAAGTATATGTATGATACTTATTGTTGTTACTTGAGATTATGATGTTGATCATCATAAGGAGCTTGCTATATTGTGATTAAACACATGATTTAGCAAGTTAGAGGATGATTATGTGTTAACCCAAGAAGATCATCCTCACTTATGAACATGAACTTGAAAATAAAATGATTTCTTGAAAAATAGTAAATAAAGTGAGCTAGTAAACTTATAGATTCAAGGTTTATGAATGATTTTCCAAGAAAACCAAGTTCAAAATATGATTTTTAGAAGATCATGGTTTTTACTTAAATGTACACTAATTTTGTGATGAAATAAGTGTAAGAACACTTTATTTACAAAAAGAGTTCAAAAGAATAATTTTTGTAAATTATGTTTACAAGTTGTAAACACCAAATCTTTTCAAGAATGAGATTTTAAAAGAAGTAAACACACTTTGGAGGGTAACTAAACCCACTAAACACTTTACCAAGTTACTACGCGTTTTTATGAAAGATCAAGTTCATGTTACTATGTGAAGTGTATTGTTTTTACATTTGGTAAGTATAAAATAGTTAGTGATTTGTTGTTGATTGATTGGATGATATTTGAAAAGAAAATAATATGCTAAATAGCATGGACACCTCCATTTACAAAGGAAACTATGGCAAAATTTTCTAAAAATACCAACACTTAGAAAATATTTTCTAAACAAGTAATTACAAGTGTATTCTTAACTATGATTTTCCATATAAACTTTGCCATAGATTTTTGTAACAAAAATACAAGTATTGGAGGTTGATTTTTACAAATAAGATGGGTAAATATGTATTTAGAATATATATTTACATTAAAGACATTGTGTGTGATTATGTAAAGTAGTTGTATTATTTTAGGATTTAAAATAATATAACTCACAAATACCAAGAATTTACAACACCAAAATAATACCAAAAATTACATGGAATGAAATAAATAAGTTACACACTTGATATTGTGAAACCAAATGCGATAACGTTACTTACAAAATATTCCGAGAAGTACCGTTACAATATATTTTGGTAAATATTATTTTGGATACAAAAGAAACGAAAGTATGATTTTTATTATTACAAAGTATGTCATATTTTCGACAAAGAGGAAATATATTACTTTCGAAAGCAAAAATATATTTTCTTAGAATATTTAGAAGATATATGATTTTTGAAGAAAATATATATTTTCTTGACGATACATTATTTTTGGACAAAACAAGTCTACGTATATTTTCTAAGTGAAAATATATTATTTTGAAAACTACAAATACAAGAATACGAGAATACATGTATGAAATATTCCCATCCTTGGGATGGAAACACGAAAACAAATACTTGAAAAGTATTATAACTCTGGTTGATGTAAAGACATAAAGAAAACGTAACTCAAAACATGAATACTAAGGCAAGGCACGGCCCGCTCGTCTAATAGACCCTATGTTGGTACACTTTATGTGGACGCGACTCGGCTCGATTCGACTCGGCTCAGTTCGACTTGGTTTCGACACGGTTAGGTCCGGCTCAAGCCCAACGTCACGACAATCCTCCGTCGTGCGCCCCAGAGTTCGACACGCGAAGCACGGAGCGCCGCGAACCTATCCCGTTTACACATCATCATTACATCATCATGATGATGTCATGATGATGTCACTTAGTTTGTCTCATATGTTAAATTGTGCAAACAATTGTAAACAGAAACATGTCTGGGCCGTTTAAATTCATATATGGGCCGAAGACATGTTTGGCCTTTGACTTCTATTTTGGGCTTAACACACATCGACGAAACACATTGGATTAATGTGTATGTCGACGAAACAGAATGTGTTTCGTCGACTTTAGTGTTTCGCCGGGTCCTTATTTGTGTTTCGTCATGTTCTGTGTCTGTCTAGTATAAATACCCTTATTTGTTTCTGTGTGAAACTGATGAGCTGTGAGACTTTGAGAGAGAGACTTTAAAAATTGTTTGTATATGTTTGTTCTCGGTTTTCATCCCGTTTAATCAATAGAGTGTGTTTCATTGGTTATACGTGTGTGTTTTATACACTTTGTTTGGTTTGCACCGTCACGGGGATTCCGCACCCGTTACCGTGTTCGTGATAAACAAGGATAGGTTTTCGTTATCGATCCTCACCGGAAAATCGGGACCTACAATTGGTATCAGAGCCTTGGCTCTTTTCCTTGTTTAAAACCAAACATTGTCATGTTTGAAACAAGTTGTTTTAAGTGATTTTCAGATTTTTGTTCTTGAAAAGTTTCATATTTTTCTGGAAAATTGTTCAAAAATCAGTCAAAATCGTGTTGTTTTGCTATAAGTTTTAGTGAAAACCTTATCATTTTGCATTTCTACATGTTAGCATTTGGTTTTTGTTGAAAGTTTATGCAAAAATTTGTGATCGGAAATTTTTCCGGTGGCCGGTAAATTAAAAAAAACTCATCGAAACTGTTGGTGTTCATAATATTTTTCATAAAAATATCTATGTTTGATCTGTTTATTATTTAAGTTTAGGTGTTTGTTGAGTATAATATATTAATTTGACTTGTGTGCACAAAGCCATAATTGTTTATTGTAAAAGAAGCCTTGAAAAGAAGATAAGCATGTGTGTTGTTTGAAAATTGTGTCTTTTGTCAGTAAAGGATAAGGTTACTTGAAAATTTCTCACCAACTCAACTCCAAAAAATCTTATCTAAAACATCATAAGTTTCGGCTCTTATTTAAATCAACATCCATCTGTTTCGTCGTTCATTAATAATCAGCATTCTGTTTCTTCGCAAATAGTTCAGCATTCTGTTTCGTCGCAAATAGTTCAGCATTCTGTTTCGTCGCAAATAGTTCAGCATTCTGTTTCGTCGCAAATAGTTCAGCATTCTGTTTCGTCGCAAATAGTTCAGCTTTCTGTTTCGTCGCAAATAGTTCAGCATTCTGTTTCGTCGCAAATAGTTCAGCATTCTGTTTCGTCGCAAATAGTTCAGCATTCTGTTTCGTCGCAAATAGTTCAGCTTTCTGTTTCGTCGCAAAAAGTTCAGCTTTCTGTTTCGTCGCCTTATATCATCACAAGTGTTTCGTGGAAAGTGTTTCGTCGAGATACTTGTCAATTTTTTAACAGAGGACTTCCAAAAGTGTGATAACAGTCTGTTTTCAAGAGTGTGATCAGTTCTTCACTTACATACATCAAATATGAGTTGTACGAGTCCATATGGATGGAGTACGGACTCACAATCAGCGTTTTATGCTGAAATTATCAAGAATACCAAGAGTGCCAAGGAGATGAAATGTCAAAATTCTGACTTGATCAAGAAAGCTGATGCTACATCAAAAGAAATGGAGAAGATTCTCACTGAAGACGGATCTTTCTCTTCTCAGACTGCCTTTATGGCTAATGTCACAGCTTCTACAAGTCAGGTAAAATCCGAAACTCCTAGAATATGTAGTGATTGTGCTTATATGAAACAGGAATGTGATAGAGTGAAACTTGAATGTGACACAATTCATGGTCACAATCAAAGTTTGGTTATTGAGATGTCAAAGTGCAAAGAGGCAAATATGGCTTTAACAAGAAATGAAAAGGACTTTAAATCTTTAATTGAAAATTTAAAGAAAAGTGTTTCCGAAACTACCAAAGTTGTTTATCATAAACAAATTAGTATTAACAATTACATTAATATTGTTGAGGAAACCAAAAAGGAATTAGCCATTGCCAAATGCGAGCATGATGCAATCAAGCAAAAGTTGGAGAGTTATTCTAACTCCTGATTTGTGCTCGATCACATTATTGACGTTCAACAACTGAAGGGAAACGTGAGTGGTGTTGGGTATAAGAAATGTCCGCCCCCTTTGAGACACAATTATGCTCCACCACCTGATGAAGAGGATATGCCTCGTTTTGAACCCAGTGTGCCTCTTAATTATGAGGAATTTACTACTGGATTAGGGTTCAAACCGAACAATTCCTCGGGAACCTCATCTGTTGAAACAGAAACTTCAACAACAGTGAGTCAAAGTCCTCCAACTGTTGAGGATTATGATTCGTCCGATGATGAACCAGATGTGAGTGATGAGGATAAATCTCTTGAGAAGAACAAAGGAGTAGAAGTGTCTTTTGAGAATCACATTCTGTGTGATCCTCCTACTCCTGTTGTGCAATCATCTGCTGTTAAACAAGAGATAGATCCTATCACTGAAACAGTGTCTACTGTTAGGAGTAATAACGTGTTGTATACCTTGGTGGGTGATTCTAAAATTTACTCAGATAATATTTTCCAATTAAAAATGTCAATCCTTCATCGATTGATAATGTTTTTGAAAATAACACAAGTAAGTTTTTGGGAAAGTTGATTCATGGAGTTATTGTAACTCAATGTGATCCAGTTCCTAAGGCTAAAATCAAAAAGCAATTTGGAAATCAAAAATCACCAACAAAGCAACAACCTATTGCTCCTAAGGGCAAACAACCAGTTCAACGAGCTCAAAGGCCTAATGTTTCTAAATCAAATTTTGAAACAAAAGGAGCTCGTTTCAAGAAGAAAAACAATGATGTTAAATTTGTAGCATCCAATGGTACTGATAAAATTAAGACTTTTGAAAACAAATCAAACACCGATTTTGTCCAACAAGTCAAGATTTTAAAACGTAATGCTCAAAACAATTACACCCAACACACAAACGGGTGTAAAGCTAGTACCTCATGGTCTACAACTTCAACGTCAGGCCGTCGATCAGATTCTCCTAAGTTTGTTGAAAGGACAAAATGTTTTAAGTGTGGGAAGTTTGGGCACATCATTAAAGACTGCACAAACTCGCCCAAACCAAATTTTGTGGAAAGACCCCCTTCTGAACAAGGTCACCAACAACGTCGTCCTGTGTCACCAAAAACTGACAAACGCACTGTTAAAGAACAGGAAACAAAACAACGACGTCAAAATGTGAAGGTGATCGAAAAAGCTTTAAAACCAGAAACTGTTAAAAGGAAACCAATTTTGTCACAACCGTTAAAACCGGAGATTTCTAAATCTGTAAATAATACACAATCCGGTAAACAAAAACAAACTTGGAAACCGAAAACAGGTGAGGATTCAGGAGGAGGCTTGCAATTTAAGGACCTTCAAGAAATTGAAATTACATTTCTTGATGCTCAGGGACAACCCAAGTCTATGAAGGCTTGGGTCCCCCTCTCCAACTAATCTCTGAGTGAGTGTGTAGGATGTTCCAGGAGGAACTATCGATAGTCATCGGATTGTTGATAGTGGAGTGTCCATGCACAAGATAGGCGACTCAAAGCTCCAAGATTTTGTTATTTCTAGGAGTGGTTGCCTTTGATGGAGAGAAGAAAAAGAAAAGAAGACAGAATTGTCTGTCGAAAGAGATTGAAAGCTTCGACAAAATTGAAAATCATTCTAAAGTTTGATTGTTCAAGGCTTTGATCGGGTCCCCAGGATAGATTAAATCAAAATGTACGCATCTGCAGCACGTCTGAAGTTCAAAATCAACAAGATGAATGTGCAGTGTACATTTCTTCGCGGTGTGATTGAAGAAAATGTGTTTGTTGAACAAACCAACCGGGTGTGCGGATGCCTTGGCATGGATTGAACAACCGCACACTACTTCTGAAAGAGAAAGACAAAGACCTTCGCTGGTGCAATGTGGAAGACCAGCCGGACCCAAAGGTTTCTGGTCTTGTTGCTGTGAAGAGATTTCTCAGTAGCTACAAAATCGACTTTGAAGTCCACACCAGGTGGATATCCAGTTTGGGAGAGCGCTCAGATTCCTTGCAATGCACGAAGCAGTTGCAGGATACGGTTTTAAATTTCTAATCTCTCCTATACTTGTTGATATTTAAGCTGTTTTATGAATTATTATCATCTCGTACAGCACTCTTTGGCCAGACAATGTTGTCATGGTCCGCACTGCTTACCGAGGTGCCAACTCATTTTTCCAAAATTCGATAAATCATTTCTGATTAAAATTAATTTTGGTAAACGGCATTGAAGTAAAACATGAGTTAACCGACATCGGGAAATCGTTTTTGTATATTTCTTTGTGTCTTTTAAATCTTATCTTAGTTTGTTGATTTTAGGGGGAGTAAATCCAAAAATTTGAACCAAAAATTTGAAAATTCAAAAACAGTGAAAAATTTCAAAAGCGCAAAAACAATAGAAAAGCAAAAATGAGTTTCCTGGCGAAAAAAAGAGAAAATGATAGTAGATCAGTGGTCTGTCGAAACCTTTTTTAACTGAAATGCAAAATGAAAAATGTTAAGCAGCTCTATATAAGATGTATCGGTAGGCTCACAATCATATTAAAGTGTGCAGGGTGATATAAATCTTAAATCGACTGAAGACCAGGTGGGAACCACACATTGGCATATGGTCTTAGTACCGAAATTTCGTTTGAGAGATTGCTGAGGTTCTGAAATATTCGGTCTTTATGCTGCTTATCATCTGGGTGTCATGGTTGTATCAAACCGTAAAAATAACGGAGACGAAGTCTAAGATCTTCCATGATACTATACATACGTGTACATATTGCATACGACTTCAATAAGTGATCAACAATCACATGTCCAATCAAAATAAGTGATAATATATCACAGATTCTTTCCGGGAGTCAAGTTCGTCTCTCTGCTGTACGAAAGTACTGACCTGTTCACGGACTTGCTCCTGTGCCCTTCATGCATCTGAAAATCAAGTTCCTCATCAATAAGTGATTCTATCACATAGGGCTTGTTTTCAAATCAAAATAAGTGAGTTTCTCACATCTTTTATACGGTCAAACAGATGATAATCGGTATACTCACCGGTAAGATGAACTCTCGTGCATACCTTGATACGGGAATGTGTCGTGTGTGGATGAACACCGGTCGGTAAGTATAAATCATACCTTAACGTATCCCCTCGCCATGATTACATCTGATAAGTTGAGCTTATGTGGATAACAATACCGATAATTGTTATAGGATGCTTATCTAAATGTTAACTATTTGAACAACAAGAGCGTTTTGGCATGATCGTACACTGATATGATTCTCTTACCCTCGAAACTCGCAAAAAGATTGTCTGTAGATATTTATTTACTGCTTTCAGTTTCTGTATCTTTGTATATATTTATTTATTGCTTTCCGTCTTTACATTTGAAAAATGAAAATTCCAAAAAGATTTTAGGTGTGTTTTAATATAAACTTTATAAAATTCAAAAAGATTTTGCTTCTAGTTTATTTTTGATTGACTGATGTTGGAACTCGAGTCTATCCTACCCAAAATCCTGATCGTAAGCCGGAAAACAATTGCATCTTTATAAACAGTCGAAGTTAACAAGTTTTGAAAGTTAAAGGATTAAAATTGATCATTTTCTAAACTTTCAAACTGTTGTCGGTTGGTAGTTGATTGAGATTTGATCTCATATGTGTCATTTGTTTAAATGTTAACTATATTCCAAGCGGTTGTTCTCATTATGCGTTTAGCTTTCTTGCATGTGCAGATGCTAAAGGCGAGGAGAACATGTTCGATGACAAACTTTGGAATGAAGACACAAAGTGGAGGCACTTAAAAGATAAAAATGATCGAGTTGCCGCTGACCCTTCATCAACACCACAAGGATCTGAATAATTGAAGATCAAAAGATTCACGGGCATAACTCAATGGAGAGTTCATTCTAAGGGGGAGTTTGTTAACACACTACCTAAATGAAAAGGGAGTTTGTTGGTACACTTTCTTCTTACTATGCGTGAAGACTTTGAAGATCCTTCGACATGAAAGACACGGAAGACGAACCTCACGAGTAGCGTCCAAGGGGGAGATTGTTGGTACACTTTATGTGGACGCGACTCGGCTCGGTTCGACTCGGCTCAGTTCGACTTGGTTTCGACACGGTTAGGTCCGGCTCAAGCCCAACGTCACGACATTCCTCCGTCGTGCGCCCCAGAGTTCGACACGCGAAGCACGGAGCGCCGCGAACCTATCCCGTTTACACATCATCATGATGATGTCATGATGATGTCACTTAGTTTGTCTCATATGTTAAATTGTGCAAACAATTGTAAACAGAAACATGTCTGGGCCGTTTAAATTCATATATGGGCCGAAGACATGTTTGGCCTTTGACTTCTATTTTGGGCTTAACACACATCGACGAAACACATTGGATTAATGTGTATGTCGACGAAACAGAATGTTTTTCGTCAACTTTAGTGTTTCGCCGGGTCCTTATTTGTGTTTCGTCATGTTCTGTGTCTGTCTAGTATAAATACCCTCATTTGTTTCTGTGTGAAACTGATGAGCTGTGAGACTTTGAGAGAGAGTCTTTAAACATTGTTTGTATATGTTTGTTCTCGGTTTTCATCCCGTTTAATCAATAGAGTGTGTTTCATTGGTTATACGTGTGTGTTTTATACACTTTGTTTGGTTTGCACCGTCACGGGGATTCCGCACCCGTTACCGTGTTCGTGATAAACAAGGATAGGTTTTCGTTATCGATCCTCACCGGAAAAACAGGACCTACACCCTAGCACAATGTAGGTAGTCGTATTTGCTGACGAGATTTGAGTTACGAGTACTGAAGACGCAAAACAGTGAGTTCATGCTCCCCCTTTTCTTTAACTGTTTTTGGTTTTATAACTCTCGGGGGTGAAATACATGTTACGAATACTTAAACGGTGTGACATGCCTATGAAATACTAGATCATGTGAGCATAAACTAGATACTGAAATGCCATTAAAACATTCATTAGGGACGAGGGTTAGATCTAACGGGTACGGCCGAACCCCACTCATGGTCACAACTAGTACCTAGTAGTGCTTCGGAGTCCCAGTCGAGGTTAATCGACACAGTCGAGGGTAATCGACACAGTCAAGGTAAATTGACACAGTCGAGGTTAATCGACACAGTCGAGGAAAATCGACAAGGGTATGAGCCATTACGAGTGCTCCCTATGTCCTCACATGCCTTAAAGTCCTTGTAAAACATTCATGTTCATACACGCTTTTCATACCTATTTACAAAGGAGTCTCTCAAAGATTTACAAGAATTACAGTACACAAACATGACGCATGAACTCGCTCAACTTTTGTTGATGTTTTCCCAAAATTACATGTATTTCAGGTAACATCATGGATCTTGGGCGCAGGTGTCGTAACTAGAAGTAGACTACAAGTGTAGATGGCATCCACTTTTGTTGGTTTGTAACCTTGTCGAAGGTTGTGTTTTAAAAACTTTAATATCCAGTGTTTGTAATACTCAAATTTTATGAATGGATGAACATCGTTTTGATCATGTAGTTGTTTATTACGATTGAATGCAATGATATTAAACCAGTCATACATCATACGCTTCCGCAAAAGACAGGGTGTGACAAGGGACGCGGGTACTTTCTGGTCCTTAGAAAGAACTTCAGCAATACTTGATCCCGTAGCCGGGTGCACTTCTGTTCGTTGAATAGACTTCTGCAATACTTAATCCCACGGGAGGGGATACCCTCCTTTTCTTGGGAGAAACTTGTTCCTATTCATTGAAGAGACTTACGAGACCCCTAATCACATAGGGTGGGACATCTTCATTTTTTCGGAAGTGACTTCTCCAAGACTTAATCCCCAGGGATATTAATCCCCATCGTGAAACTCCCACTTTAGTCACCTCATTCATTTAAGTTTCAAATAATGACACATTGGACCCCCAACTTATTTACTTCAAATTCCTCTTGTATTTTCATTCAACTCAACTTTTGATTAATGACCAAACGGCCCTTGTATTTCATCATTTCATATTACTTGCATATTCAAGCCATCAACTTGACCTCGAAACGCATCCACACAATCTTGTTTACCTCGTTTATCATCTTCGTTTGTTCCGCTTTATCTCTAAACTCCTTAACTTCACTGAATTAAGCAATTAAACCTTCTTATTCTTGGAAGGAGTTTCTTCAAGGCTGAGTCCCGAGGGAGGGATATGTTCCTTCCTATTATTGGAAGGAGTTTCTTCAAGACTTAGTCCCAAGGAAGGGGTATGTTCCTGTTTATGAAAGGGACTTCTAAAATACTTGATCCCGGAGAATGGGATATTTTTCATATTCTTGGAGGGAACTTTTCCTGGGCTTAACTCCATGGAAATTATACGTTCCTGTTCTTGGAAGGAACTGCCGAGGCACCTTATCCCATAGAAGTAGGGATTTTCTTGTTGACGGAAGTAACTATCGAAATGCTTTAGCCTTTAGGAGAGGATACTGTTTTGTTCCGCCAGATAAGGGTTTCTTGAGCATGGCAGACCGTAGGAGGATTTCACTTTCCCCTTAAGGCGAAGATATACTTATTAAGGTTTCCCTCTTTTTCTTTTTCCATGTAGAATCTTTGTAGATGGTAGTTGATGGGAGGAGCTCACTTCCACCTAAGGTATAGAGTATAAGTGTTGGGAACTTATCCTGCGGATTATTTTTTCTCCATGGAAGAGACTAAAATAGCGGCTCGCAGGAAGGGGTTCTTCCTTCCTTCAAGGAAGGACCGTTTAGGTTTTCCTTAGGGACTAACAGCGTAGTCCAAGGAGTCCTCCGTCTTTAAGGATGGAGCATCTGGTTTCTTCTATGGGGACTAATAACGTAGTCCAATGACTCTTCCGACTTCAAGGAAGCAATGTCCGGTTTTTCTTTAAGGACTAACCACGTGATCCAATGATTCTTTCGCCTTCAGGAGAGGAGCCAAGTACGCAGCCCAGGCTTCTCATTTCTTTAAGGATTAATAACGTAGTCCACTGATTCTTTTTTCTTCAGGGAATGAGCCAAATACACAGTCCAGGCTTTTCCCTGTCTTCCAGGGAGGAATTAGCAAGGCAGTCCATGCTCCTTCCCCCTCCTTAATTTTTTTTTTTTGCAGAGATCTTCGAACATGAGAACTTATGGAGGGGGCTTAATTCCTTTTGAAGGAGGCAATACAATAATAAAGATCATTTCTAGAAGTCTTCAATGTAGAACCCAATGGTGTTATACCATGCTAGCTTCCCAGTTCAGTGTTGTCAAGCGTAGCTGGTAACACTGAACATATAAAATAAGTTGCCCTTGATCCCGTCAGTCTAGACCATCGGTTACGAATAAGGAATATAGTTACTTTTGATGAGTATCGAAAGTCTTCTAAATCATAATCACTTCTAATGAGTGATGTCTTTATCCGAGACATGATAGCACGCAAGGATATAGCTGATAGATGTATTCGGCAGATTAGCATATGATTCTTTGTTGAATGAGAGTAGCCCGAGGTTAGCAAAAACTCTGTCCCACAATATCCCCCTAGACATATTAGTCCCCCGGTTCAATGTTGCACAAAGGTATTTCCTGCTTTCACTAATGTAGTGTCACTTTCCTCCTATCCGAAGCTATATCCTTGTTTAAGGATGTTTTAGGTGATCACTATTCTTCAGTTCCTTTTCAAATATCATGCCTTGTTTCTCTGGTGCACATCACCCAGTCCAATATTAACCTTTGTCGACCAGTCCCGTAGGTCGTGGCTAATAGCTTTTTGTGTTGTTCATGTTCATGATTTGATACTTGACACAAAAACACTTTCATACGGTAAATTATACCAAGGATTAATTTCTTTATGCGTTAAACATGTTATCATGTGTGTACAAGCACTCGTGCCTCATGTTTTATTTTGCGAAGACGTGTGACCATCACATCGTTAATGGGGGTAGCCTACGTACCCTAACAGCGTTGTAATTGGAACAATAAATTTGTGTCTAAAAATGGCGCACGACGCAAGGCTTCGAAGAAGGGCCTTGCTGAGTGTTTTGTGTTAGGGTCTAGAAATGGCACACCCTGGCTTTGCGGAAGCGTGGTTAATTTGGTGTGACTTCTTAATACCATAGCTTAATCATAACAAAGCTATATGATAATAAAACCATGCAAGATCATCCATAGATTTAAGTTTTAAAACCGAAGTAACATAACATTGTCTTAGGGACTACAACACCATAACATAAAACATTGTTTTGAAAGACATGAACATCAACATGAATAAAACGCAGTTTAAGATTTGTGACTCGTCCAGGAAAAAGTCACATTTCCTAAACCGGGATGACCTTGGAACCCATATGCAGCGGGAAGACACGACATACCGCGCCAGATCTTTAATTCCCTGAAATACATGTAAGTTGAAAAATCAACAATAATGTTGAGCGAGTTCATGTGTAAGTGAGTAAATAAACCTTTGTATGTATAAAACCCTGGTATGTAGCAAATACGGAAAAAGAGATCACCAACGGTTTGCAAGGCCATTGATATGTGTGAAGTGCAAGTAGGAAGACTCAAACCTAGCAGATTTATGCGTTGGGTACAAAGTCACCCCGAGGTCCGTTCTGTTTGGGCCTGGGGTTGGGCTCGCTACACCCAGATAGATCTACCGCTCCTGCCCCTCGGTCCTACCCTGAGGATTAATGGCCTCAAGTTTCTGCCTACCCACTCACATGATCTGAATAATAACCCTCCTTACGCTAACCATACCATGTAAAAGTACTCGTAATCATAGTAATATGTATTTCACCCCCGCAGTTTAGAAAACTGAAAACAGTTAGAGAAAAGGGGGACATGAACTCACAGTGGTGCGTCTCTACCAAGTATATCTCCTGATCAAGCAGCTGTGCGACGACCTACACGTACTAAATCTATTAGACGGATGGCTGTGCCTTAGCTTAAGGTTTAAGTTTTTGGGAAATAGTTAGACAACTATTCCGTGTTTATATTTGTAGATACTTGGTAATTATTCTCCTTCCCAAGGATGGGGGATTTAATACATGTGCGTTCGTATATCTTCAAAATATATTATTAAGTCTCACTTAAAAGTATATTTTATTTTTAACTCCAAAATATAATCATTTTTCCCAAAATATTATTTTGACAAAAATACGCGCTCATAAATATTTTCTTAAAATGCGTAAGTTACGTTTTAAAGATCGGGTGGTAATAATTATACCGTTGTAACTTATTATTAATTATGAAGGCGTATGCATTATTTCTGGAATCATTAGTACTTGGTAATATTATTTTTACTCTAAAAATAATATCCGTATATTTCACAAAATAATCATGAACATTTTACAAGTGATGCTATGAAAAACATATATTCTAAATATATATATTTCAGGTTTTATTTTGTGAAAATCCCACCTCCGGCACTTTGTAAATAAAGTTATGGCAAATTTACGTTTTGAAAACAAGTCAAAAATATATTTACAACACTTGTAGTGAAAATATTTCCAAGTGTTAGGTTTTTAGAAAAATTTCGCCAGAGTTTCCCCTGTAACTGGAGGTGGCCACGCTTTCAAGCGTATCATTTTCTTTTAAAATCCAAATCAACAATTTCCTCAATCAACAATAAACAATATTCAACTAGTTAAAATAGATATAAATCGCATAAATTACATGAACTTGTGGTTTATCCAAAAATGCGTGATAAATCCCACTATTTTTAGTGGATCTTTATATAAATCAACTTCATTTCTTGAAAGTCTCGTTTTTAAAGGAATTTCATCTTTACAACTTCTTGTAGAATTTGACAAAACTAGTTCTTTGTCGAAACTTAGTGTTACACAAGTATTTACACACTTGTGTGTTTGCTAAAATCATTCTTGTTTATGAAAGATCCGTCTTTAAAAGTATGTTTTCTCTTGACACGTGGTCCCTTGAAAATACCGTTTGTAGATCCGTAGATCTACTAGTTTTAAACACTATTTCGTAAGTAAAGTCGATTTTACACAAGTTCATGTTTAGTGTGTGGTAGAGTTTCATCATTTAACCCTTTGTACACTTAAACAAACTCTATGTCATGATCCATGATCACGACTAATCCGGGTTAGATGATGATCCGAGCTACCACATCATAGATCGGCACTAAATAATCACACAAAACAAATCTTACAAGATTTACACAACCCTTGTGCTATTAACCAACATTTTTAACATTTTAATAGACTTTTACATATCATCACGTAAGTTCATGAGTTTTAACCGTCATATATTATTTTAACCACTTTAAAATAGATCAAGAGTGTGTTTATAGCAACTTACTACTAGCTCGAGGCTAGGGAAGAATCTAGTTGAAAAATGCGTGGATAAAAGCAATAGGGTGAGGTCCTTCACGTTCCGAATGCACCGAGCTCCTTTGTATGAGATCCTTAACCCTTATGTAAGCTTGGAATGGCAAGATCAAAACTCGACGATGGATGGATGCTTGTGGGTGTTCTCGGCCGAGAGGAGCAAGGAGAAGAGAGAGAGGAGTGGAGTGTTGTTTAGTTGTGGTGAAATGAATATGATGGATCAAGTTTCAAACTTATAGACAAACCTTATGTTAATTACCCAATGGTTCTCATGTCACCAAGATATTAAACAACAAGATTATTATAATCTTGAAAGTACAAAGGGGTGTCCCCTTGGGGACGGTTTCGTTGGAAAGGGGGGGGGTCTATGGTTCCATTTCAACTAGATAGTTAGACATTAGTTAAGTTAAGTTAAGTTAGTTTAGGGATTAACCGGGTTACTAATGTGTTATGTATTACAGCGGGTGTTAGGGTATTCAGGGACCCTAACTGGCTCAGAAAAAGATAAACAATGTTACTGGCAAAGTTTTTATGTTCCGGGTAAAGTCCGGTTGTTCGGTTGGATAGAGATCCGTTAAAGTGCTTAACAAATCTTTAAAGTGTCGTTATTATTATTTTTAGTGACACAACTTATTCCCGACACTTTGGAAAGTGTCTAGTAACATTTTTCTCATGTTTTGGCACTTTATTAGGTAGCTTAATGCTGAATTTTTATTTAAAGTGCTGAATTTTGTACTTAAAGTACATTTTAGGCACATCCGGTCACTGTAATCTCATTCCTAGTGACGCAGTTCTACAACTCTTATATCCCTACACTCACCACTAGTGTAGCAAACTATCTCAGGCTCTTACAGGCCTTAGAGGCAGTACCTGCCTGGTGCTAGTTATGACAGCACGTTTAATAGGTTATCCGTTCATTGTGCTACTGTGCTTTTGGTGCATCAAGGTTGTCACAAAGGTGCTATAAGCAAAACATGGAGTGACAGCAAGTAAAGTATGATGCAAGTAAGTACATATATCAGTATTCAAGTAGCAGTTTATCCACAAGTTCAAGTAAGCACAGTAATTAAGCAGTAATTAATTATTAATTAAGTCGTACGGATACCTGGTTTAGTGAGGGTTGTCACATTCTCCCCCCGTTAGAAAAATTTCGTCCCGAAATTTTAAGTTCTGCTTCTAGAAGCAGGGTTCTTGGGAAATAGGTGGGGGTATTTCTCTTTCATCCGGTCCTCACGCTCCCAGGTGTATTCAAGACCATGTCTGGCATTCCAACGAACCTTGACGAGCTTAACACTGCTCCGGCGGGTCTTGTTTACTTTCCAATCCGTAACCTCAACAGGTTCTTCAACGAAATGGAGCGTGTCGTCAACATGAATCTCGTCGGTGGGAATGGCAACGGTATCTTGAGTTGGACTTTTCTTCAGGTTGGATACATGAAATGTATCGTGAACTCCATTCAGCTCGGCAGGTAAGTCCAGCTTGTATGCTACTAGCCCTATGCTTTCCAAAATTCTGAAAGGGCCAATGTAGCGCGGATTTAACTTCCTACGCTTTTCGAAGTGTGCCACACCCTTCCAGGGTGAAACTTTCAATAAAACAATATCTCCAACTTGGAATTCCAAATGTTTCCGGTTTGGATCTGCATAGGCTTTCTGTCTTTCGCGAGCTGCTTCGATGCGTTTTCGAATCTGCGCAATCTTGTCTGTCGTCTCTTGGACGATTTCAGGACCAACAAGCTGCCTATCACCTGTGTCAGCCCAGCATAGGGGTGATCGACACTTGCGTCCGTAAAGAGCTTCAAATGGCGCGGCTCCAATACTGGTGTGGTAGCTGTTGTTGTATGAAAATTCGACCAGTGGCAAATGCTTATCCCAGCTACCGCCCAAATCCATAACACATGCTCTCAGCATATCTTCCAAGGTCTGAATAGTCCGCTCGCTTTGACCGTCGGTCTGAGGGTGAAATGCAGTGCTCAGATTTAATTGTGAGCCAAAAACTTCTTGGAAGGATTGCCATATCCTTGACACAAACCTTCCGTCTCTATCAGAGATGATCGAGAGAGGCACTCCATGACGTGCGACGATCTCTCTCATGTATATTTATGCCAGTTTGCTGGTGTTATCCTTCTCTTTGATTGGCAGAAAGTGTGCGGACTTTGTTAGGCGGTCAACTATCACCCAGATAGTGTCATGGCCTCTTGGCATTCTTGGCAACTTTGTGATAAAATCCATGGAGATTTGTTCCCATTTCCATTTGGGAATCTCAGGTTGTTGCAGAAGTCCTGAAGGCTTCTGGTATTCCGCTTTCACCTTAGCACACGTTAGACACTTGCTCACATAAACAGCAACATCGCCCTTCATCCTAGGCCACCAATAGTAATCCTTGAGATCTTGGTACATCTTATCCGCTCCTGGATGGATAGAGTACCGCGATTTGTGAGCTTCATCAAAAACAACTTTTCTCAAACCACCAAACAGAGGAACCCAAATCCTTTTCATAAAACATAACGTTCCTTCCTCGTTTGGCACTAATTGCTTCTCCATCCCACGGAGATATTCTTCTTCAAGGTTTCTTTCCTTAAGAGCTTCATTTTGCGCGGCACGAATGCGCAGGGAAAGATCTGTCTGGATAATCATTTCTAAAGCCCTAACCCTTATGGGCTTGATCCTCTCTTTTCGACTTAGGGCGTCGGCAACCACATTAGCCTTCCCTGGATGATACTTTATCTCGCAATCGTAATCATTTAACAACTCAACCCATCGTCTTTGTCTCATATTCAACTCCTTCTGGTTGAATATGTGTTGTAGGCTCTTATGATCTGTAAAAATTGTACATTTCGTACCATATAGGTAGTGTCTCCAGATCTTTAAAGCAAATATCACTGCGCCTAGCTCCAAATCGTGCGTGGTATAGTTCTTCTCATGTACCTTCAACTGACGTGATGCGTAAGCAATAACCTTCTGGCGTTGCATCAACACGCAACCCAATCCTTGACGCGAGGCGTCAGAGTATACCACGAAATCGTCAGTACCTTCCGGTAGTGCTAGGATTGGCGCATTGCAGAGCTTATCCTTCAACAGCTGAAATGCTTCTTCCTGTTTGATTCCCCAATCAAACTTCTTATCCTTCTGGGTGAGGAGCGTCAATGGTTGAGCGATCTTCGAAAAATCCTCAATGAACCTTCAATAGTAGCCAGCCAAACCCAAGAATTGTCGAATCTCGGTTGGCGTCTTTGGCGTTTCCCAATCCTTGATCGCTTCGATCTTGGTTGGATCCACATGGATTCCATCTCCATTTACCACATGTCCAAGAAATTGGACTTCACGTCAAAGCTCCCCAGCTGGACTGGTAGTAGATCCAACGTAAACTCACGTTCTCCCAACTCGATTGCACAACCTCTGATCACTTCATTGGCTTCTACTAACTTCCCATTAGCCAATTCGATTGAGTAGGGAATATCTAACTTACTAGCGGCTAAACCAAGCATATTCTTAAATTCTAATGATACGAAGCTATAGTCGGCACCAGTATCAAATAAAACGGATGCATAGCGTTGGTTTACAGGGAACGTACCAGTAACGACATTGGGGTCCTGGCGCGCTTCCCTCGCTTCGATATGGAACACTCTTCCACGGGCTTGGTTCAACTCTGGGCAGTTCCTCTTAAAGTGCCCGATATCACCACAGTTAAAGCATCCAGGTCTTTGTCCGTTTCCACCTCCATTTCCAGCTTGGTTATTCCTTTGGTTATGATTCACAGTGCCTGCTTGATTCGCATTGTTGCCTCGATTCCCATTACCTCCATTGTTTCCATGTGGGCGATTTCCAATTCCACCCCGATTATTGTTTCTGTTTCCAAATCCTCCTTGGCCTCCCTGACCAACAGTGGCCCGACAAGAATCCTTCAAGTGGCCAGGTTTCCCACACGCTTCACATACCTTCAAACCACATCGGCCAGAATGGTGACGCTGGCAGGTGTTGCACTTGGGCTGGGTGCCCATATATCCCTTTCCTTTCTTTCCACCACCAGCTGTAACCTGAGCTGGCGCGTTTGGCTCTCCTTTCTTAACAACACCACTAATGCCTTGTTTAAAGTTCGAGAACTTTCGTTTGTTACCTCCGGATGACTCGACGTGAGTCTCTTTCTTCTTTGTCTCGATCTCACCAAACTTGTTCAGGCGGATAGCCTCCTCAGTGAGAGCTACGCTCAAATCGATTGCCTCAGTAATTGTTGCAGGCTTGGAGGAGGTCACCATGCTTATGATTTGAGGAGCTAATCCCCAAATGAAGCGTTCAATCCGCTTGAATTCTGGAGTGACCATATAGGGTACCACATGCGACAGGTCGTGAAACCTCTGAACATATTCAGCGATCTTCGGACCTTCCATCTTCAAATGCCAGAACTCAGTTTCCAATCTTTGGATTTCAGCGTGAGAACAATACTTTTTGCGCATTAGTTCCTTCAGTTCGGTCCATGTTAGTGCGTAGGCAGCAGCTTCACCAAGTGTCTGTACTTGCAAATTCCACCAAGATAGGGCTCCATCCAGAAATAGCCCAGAAATGTAGGTGACTTGCTGGTTTGGTGCACATTTGCTCATGCGGAGAACAGATTCAGTCTTCTCGGCCCAACGAACAAAAGTGACAGCACCTCCGGTGCCATCAAAGTTGACAGGCTTGCAGTCTAGAAACTGCTTGTAGGTGCACCCTGCACATACGTTACAACATATGAATGGCATTAGCATCTTTGCTAGAGATATCCAATTAGATCATGGTATGTCTTAATGACTTAGTATTACCATGAGGTGGATTGTTGTTGCCATTGTTGTTTGAGCTGCTTCCGCTGGGTCCTCCTTGCGAGGCGGCGTATTGCGCGATGGCAGCAGCGATGACTTGTTGGAGTTCTGCCTCATTGGTAGGCATCGGCGTTTGACGTCTAGGCGGCATCTTCTAAAAGATGAGTTCACGTCGGTCAGGCCAAAATAAAGCGTACGTATATAATGATAGTAATAGTACATAACATCTCATGTTATAATCATATCAATCACACAACATCCCATGTTATAAAACATAAATAATCAATCAAAACATCACATATGATGAGAATACTGCGATTGTATTGCCAAACTTGAGACCACATGGTAGAGTGTACAAGTACATAATAGTGTCATACATCATCATCGACTAAGGGCTACATCACCCCAGTCCAAAAGAATATCAAATCAGTGTCAATACATCCCATATACATGATCAACAAAAGTCAGAATCAGAATGCAGTCTCCAAAAATGCTGTGTGGTCAGAGCAATCGCCGTCTTCTCACCAACGTCTACCCATGCTGTACTAAAGATGCCCTAAACTGATGGTGGTGGAGGAGGGGGGAAAATGGGTGTAGAACAAACGTCGCAAATGGAGCCAGTCCTCCTCCATGGCTCTCTGGGTACGCAACCAAGAAGCAACCTGCTGCTCAAGTGCCAAAAGGCGTGCAGCATAGTCAGGTAACAATGGTCGAGGGTGCTGCGAAGAAGCAGGGTGGGTCTGACCCTGACACTGGCACGGCGGTGGCTGAGCTCTCTCAAGCTCCTGAATACGCCGTGTGAGTGCCTCCTGCTGGACAACAAACGACATCAGAACGTCCTCAATAGTATACCCCATATGGAAAGGATGGTAGGGGTCGGTCGATGGCATAACAGAAGGTGACGTCCAGAGAAACGGCTCGCTGGCTGGATCAAAAGGTGGCACAAAGAATGGTGGTACAGGGGGAATAGCAGATGAAGACTGTGGCATAACTGGAATATATGTCGGCACATGTCCAAAGGGACGAGCCGAGGAACCCTCTCCAGGTCGAACTGGAGGTGTGTACTGTGCAAATGAAAAAGAGAAATCAACGTGACGTGCATCGGTGGTATGAGGAGGAATAGGTGGAAGCTCATCATCCGCAGGAATCCACCCATGCTGGGCGTGCTCATCTCGTGGGTCAATCTGTGCCTCAAAAAGTGCTCGATCAAACTGTACAGGCATAGGGTCAAGATGGGGTGCAATAAGAGGGTCAGCAGGTATATCAGCGATAAGTGGGGGATCAACATGATAAGCAGCAATAACATGGTCACCCTCCAGTAGTGGTGCATCAGCAGGGTGATCATCAATGGGTAGGTCAGCAATCACAGGATCAATGGGCATGCCAGCATGAACAGGGTCATGCTCAAGCACTGGGTCAGGAGCAGCTACTGGCTCGAGGGCCATGGCAGGCTCGGGATCAACGAACTCCATATCAAAATCTGCATGATCAGCGAATGCAGGGTCAACTGGGTCTACTGGGTCAACCATAGGCTGATCCAAGTGGATGAACTCTATCTCCTGGTCCGGGTCAAATCCAGGGGGAAAAACAGGGTCTGAATCCTCATCGAGGTCGTGATCGAAAGCAAATCTAGGAGCAGAGACAGCAGATGATGCCCTGTCAGGATCTGAACCGTGTGAATAGTGTTGTGCGCTCCGAGTGTGTGACGGTGCGGAGGCCACAGACTCGAAGGAGTCTGGAGCGGGTGAGTGTGCAGGTGACTCCTCAGCTGGAGCATCTGCGAGTAACAAAAGACCACCGTCAGCTAGAAGGGCCTCGCCCTCAACATCGTCCTCCAGGGGCTCATCATCAAATAGATCGACGTCGTCGTCAACGTCGGCGTCGAGGAGCATATCGTAAGCAGGATAAACGGCCAAAGGTATGGGAGCAGGGACCTCTACGAGTGGTAGGTACCCAGCAAAAGGACCATCAGCGGGCTCATCGACAGCGTCGGGCAGCGCAAAGGGCTGAAAGTCGTCCTCGTCTGTGCTGGTAACATCTGATGTGTGGACCTCGTGCTCCGAAGACTCTAAGTCATCTGATACTATGGGTCTAGGGCCCGTGGTGTCCGAATCACCTGTGCCGGGCGAGTCCATGGTGTCTGTAACACAAACACAAATATGTACAAATAATCAATCATACAATCAGATAAGCACATTAGTCACCAAGTAAGCAATCAAATAATTCTCCTAGTCCCACTAGCCTCCCAGCCTCTCAGACTGCTCTTCCTAGTCCTACTAGCCAAATTCTCCCAGCCTCTCAGACTGCTCTTCCTAGTCCCACTAGCCTATTCTCCCAGCCTCTCAGACTACTCTCCCTAGTCCTACTAGGCAACTACCTCGGTCTCCTAAACCGAGCCTCGGTCCTCCAGACCGAGCCTCAGCCTCCCAGACTGAGCCTATAAATAATAAATAATTGTGCTCAACATTTGTTTGTAAAAAGTTTTGGATCTGGACTTGAGTGGTATGCAGTGTAAAAATGTTTTCGTGAGAGCCCTAGTGATCATAGTCTAGACTCGAGAAGGAATCCTAGTTCGCTATGATCAGATCTCTGATACCAAGCTGTCACACCCTGGCTTTGCGGAAGCGTGGTTAATTTGGTGTGACTTCTTAATACCATAGCTTAATCATAACAAAGCTATATGATAATAAAACCATGCAAGATCATCCATAGATTTAAGTTTTAAAACCGAAGTAACATAACATTGTCTTAGGGACTACAACACCATAACATAAAACATTGTTTTGAAAGACATGACCATCAACATGAATAAAACGCAGTTTAAGATTTGTGACTCGTCCAGGAAAAAGTCACATTTCCTAAACCGGGATGACCTCGGAACCCATATGCAGCGGGAAGACACAACATACCGCGCCAGATCTTTAATTCCCTGAAATACATGTAAGTTGAAAAATCAACAATAATGTTGAGCGAGTTCATGTGTAAGTGAGTAAATAAACCTTTGTATGTATAAAACTCTGGTATGTAGCAAATAAGGAAAAAGAGATCACCAATGGTTTGCAAGGCCACTGATATGTGTGAAGTGCAAGTAGGAAGACTCAAACCTAGCAGATTTATGCGTTGGGTACAAAGTCATCCCGAGGTCCGTTCTGTTTGGGCCTGGGGCTGGGCTCGCTACACCCAGATAGATCTACCGCTCCTGCCCCTCGGTCCTACCCTGAGGATTAATGGCCTCAAGTTTCTGCCTACCCACTCACATGATCTGAATAATAACCCTCCTTACGCTAACCATACCATGTAAAAGTACTCGTAATCATAGTAACATGTATTTCACCCCCGCAGTTTAGAAAACTGAAAACAGTTAGAGAAAAGGGGGACATGAACTCACAGTGGTGCGTCTCTACCAAGTATATCTCCTGATCAAGCAGCTGTACAACGACCTACACGTACTAAATCTATTAGACGGATGGTCGTGCCTTAGCTTAAGGTTTAAGTTTTTGGGAAATAGTTAGACAACTATTCCGTGTTTATATTTGTAGATACTTGGTAATTATTCTCCTTCCCAAGGATGGGGGATTTAATACATGTGCGTTCGTATATCTTCAAAATATATTATTAAGTCTCACTTAAAAGTATATTTTATTTTTAACTCCAAAATATAATCATTTTTCCCAAAATAATATTTTGACAAAAATACGCGCTCATAAATATTTTCTTAAAATGCGTAAGTTACGTTTTAAAGATCGGGTGGTAATAATTATACCGTTGTAACTTATTATTAATTATGAAGGCGTATGCATTATTTCTGGAATCATTAGTACTTGGTAATATTATTTTTACTCTAAAAATAATATCCGTATATTTCACAAAATAATCATGAACATTTTACAAGTGATGCTATGAAAAACATATATTCTAAATATATATATTTCAGGTTTTATTTTGTGAAAATCCCACCTCCGACACTTTGTAAATAAAGTTATGGCGAAATTTACGTTTTGAAAAAAGTCAAAAATATATTTACAACACTTGTAGTGAAAATATTTCCAAGTGTTAGGTTTTTAGAAAAATTTCGCCAGAGTTTCCCCTGTAACTGGAGGTGGCCACGCTTTCAAGCGTATCATTTTCTTTTAAAATCCAAATCAACAATTTCCTCAATCAACAATAAACAATATTCAACTAGTTAAAATAGATATAAATCGCATAAGTTACATGAACTTGTGGTTTATCCAAAAATGCGTGATAAATCCCACTATTTTTAGTGGATCTTTATATAAATCAACTTCATTTCTTGAAAGTCTCGTTTTTTTAGGAATTTCATCTTTACAACTTCTTGTAGAATTTGACAAAACTAGTTCTTTGTCGAAACTTAGTGTTACACAAGTATTTACACACTTGTGTGTTTGCTAAAATCATTCTTGTTTATGAAAGATCCGTCTTTAAAAGTATGTTTTCTCTTGACACGTGGTCCCTTGAAAATACCGTTTGTAGATCCGTAGATCTACTAGTTTTAAACACTATTTCGTAAGTAAAGTCGATTTTACACAAGTTCATGTTTAGTGTGTGGTAGAGTTTCATCATTTAACCCTTTGTACACTTAAACAAACTCTATGTCATGATCCATGATCACGACTAATCCGGGTTAGATGATGATCCGAGCTACCACATCATAGATCGGCACTAAATAATCACACAAAACAAATCTTACAAGATTTACACAACCCTTGTGCTATTAACCAACATTTTTAACATTTTAATAGACTTTTACATATCATCACGTAAGTTCATGAGTTTTAACCGTCATATATTATTTTAACCACTTTAAAATAGATCAAGAGTGTGTTTATAGCAACTTACTACTAGCTCGAGGCTAGGGAAGAATCTAGTCGAAAAATGCGTGGATAAAAGCAATAGGATGTGGTTCTTCGCGTTACGAATGCACCGAGCTCCTTTGTATGAGATCCTTAACCCTTGTGTAAGCTTGGAATGGCAAGATCAAAACTCGACGATGGATGGATGCTTGTGGGTGTTCTCGGCCGAGAGGAGCAAGGAGAAGAGAGAGAGGAGTGGAGTGTTGTTTAGTTGTGGTGAAATGAATATGATGGATCAAGTTTCAAACTTATAGACAAACCTTATGTTAATTACCCAATGGTTCTCATGTCACCAAGATATTAAACAACAAGATTATTATAATCTTGAAACTACAAAGGGGTGTCCCCTTGGGGACGGTTTCGTTGGAAAGGGGGGGGGGTCTATGGTTCCATTTCAACTAGATAGTTAGACATTAGTTAAGTTAAGTTAAGTTAAGTTAAGTTAGTTTAGGGATTAACCCGGTTACTAATGTGTTATGTATTACAACGGGTGTTAGGGTATTCAGGGACCCTAACTGGCTCAGAAAAAGATAAACAATGTTATTGGCAAAGTTTTTATGTTCCGGGTAAATACCGGTTGTTCGGTTGGATAGAGATCCGTTAAAGTGCTTAACAAAGCTTTAAAGTGTCGTTATTATTATTTTTAGTGACACAACTTATTCCCGACACTTTGGAAAGGTGCTGTAAGCAAAACATGGAGTGACAGCAAGTAAAGTATGATGCAAGTAAGTACATATATCAATATTCAAGTAGCAGTTTATCCACAAGTTCAAGTAAGCACAGTAATTAAGCAGTAATTAATTATTAATTAAGTCGTACGGATACCTGGTTTAGTGAGGGTTGTCACATTCTCCCCCCGTTAGAAAAATTTCGTCCCGAAATTTTAAGTTCTGCTTCTAGAAGCAGGGTTCTTGGGAAATAGGTAGGGGTATTTCTCTTTCATCCGGTCCTCACGCTCCCAGGTGTATTCAGGACCATGTCTGGCATTCCAACGAACCTTGACGAGCTTGACACTTTCAGGACCAACAAGCTGCCTATCACCTGCGTCAGCCCAGCATAGGGGTGATCGACACTTGCGTCCGTAAAGAGCTTCAAATGGCGCGGCTCCAATACTGGTGTGGTAGCTGTTGTTGTATGAAAATTCGACCAGTGGCAAATGCTTATCCCAGCTACCGCCCAAATCCATAACACATGCTCTCAGCATATCTTCCAAGGTCTGAATAGTCCGCTCGCTTTGACCGTCGGTCTGAGGGTGAAATGCAGTGCTCAGATTTAATTGTGAGCCAAAAGCTTCTTGGAAGGATTGCCATATCCTTGACACAAACCTTCCGTCTCTATCAGAGATGATCGAGAGAGGCACTCCATGACGTACGACGATCTCTCTCATGTATATTTATGCCAGTTTGCTGGTGTTATCCTTCTCTTTGATTGGCAGAAAGTGTGCGGACTTTGTTAGGCGGTCAACTATCACCCAGATAGTGTCATGGCCTCTTGGCGTTCTTGGCAACTTTGTGATAAAATCCATGGAGATTTGTTCCCATTTCCATTTGGGAATCTCAGGTTGTTGCAGAAGTCCTGAAGGCTTCTGGTATTCCGCTTTCACCTTAGCACACGTTAGACACTTGCTCACATAAACAGCAACATCGCCCTTCATCCTAGGCCACCAATAGTAATCCTTGAGATCTTGGTACATCTTATCCGCTCCTGGATGGATAGAGTACCGCGATTTGTGAGCTTCATCAAAAACAACTTTTCTCAAACCACCAAACAGAGGAACCCAAATCCTTTTCATAAAACATAACGTTCCTTCCTCGTTTGGCACTAATTGCTTCTCCATCCCACGGAGATATTCTTCTTCAAGGTTTCTTTCCTTAAGAGCTTCATTTTGCGCGGCACGAATGCGCAGGGAAAGATCTGTCTGGATAATCATTTCTAAAGCCCTAACCCTTATGGGCTTGATCCTCTCTTTTCGACTTAGGGCGTCGGCAACCACATTAGCCTTCCCTGGATGATACTTTATCTCGCAATCGTAATCATTTAACAACTCAACCCATCGTCTTTGTCTCATATTCAACTCCTTCTGGTTGAATATGTGTTGTAGGCTCTTATGATCTGTAAAAGTTGTACATTTCGTACCATATAGGTAGTGTCTCCAGATCTTTAAAGCAAATATCACTGCGCCTAGCTCCAAATCGTGTGTGGTATAGTTCTTCTCATGTACCTTCAACTGACGTGATGCGTAAGCAATAACCTTCTGGCGTTGCATCAACACGCAACCCAATCCTTGACGCGAGGCGTCACAGTATACCACGAAATCGTCAGTACCTTCCGGTAGTGCTAGGATTGGCGCATTGCAGAGCTTATCCTTCAACAGCTGAAACGCTTCTTCCTGTTTGATTCCCCAATCAAACTTCTTATCTTTCTGGGTGAGGAGCGTCAATGGTTGAGCGATCTTCGAAAAATCCTCAATGAACCTTCGATAGTAGCCAGCCAAACCCAAGAATTGTCGAATCTCGGTTGGCGTCTTTGGCGTTTCCCAATCCTTGATCGCTTCGATCTTGGTTGGATCCACATGGATTCCATCTCCATTTACCACATGTCCAAGAAATTGGACTTCACGTAGCCAAAATTCACGCTAAGAGAATTTGGCATACAGCTGTTCTTTCTTCAGCAGCTCCAAAATAGCTCTTAGATGCTGTTCGTGCTCAGCCTTTGTCCTTGAATAAATCAAGATGTCGTCGATAAACACAATCACGAACTTGTCCAAGTACGACTTGCAAACTCTATTCATCAAATCCATAAAGACTGCAGGTGCGTTTGTCAACCCAAACGGCATAACAAGGAACTCGTAGTGTCCATAACGAGTTCTGAAGGCTGTCTTCGGGATACTCTCCTCTTGTATCCTTAACTGATGGTATCCAGATCGCAAATCGATCTTTGAGTAAAAGCTTGAACCTTGCAGTTGATCAAACAGATCATCAATTCTTGGCAGAGGATATCTATTCTTGATCGTCAGCTTGTTCAGTTCCCGGTAGTCTATACACATTCGAAAACTACCGTCCTTCTTTTTGACAAACAGGACCGGAGCTCCCCAAGGCGAGAAGCTTGGTCGGATAAATCCCTTGTCTAACAACTCTTGAAGTTGTGTCGATAATTCTTGCATCTCAGACGGGGCAAGTCTATAAGGTGCCTTAGCCACAGGCGCGGCGCCTGGGACTAAATCGATGTGAAACTCCACTTGCCTCTGAGGCGGCAGTCCAGGCAAGTCCTCCGGGAAGACTTCCGGATACTCCCTCACGACAGGGATGTCTTCGATCTTCGGTTCTGCAACTTTCTTGTCTACAATGTGTGCCAGGAAGGCAGCACATCCCTTCTGTAGACACTTTCTCGCTTTCAGGCAGCTGATGATTCTTAAAGGCGTATCACGCTTTTCACCATGAACCACAATTGTTTCGCCAATCTTCGGTCGGGATACGAACGACCTTTTCGTGACAAACAATTTCCGCCTTGTTGCTTGATAACCAATCCATTCCTACTACCACGTCAAAGCTCCCCAGCTGGACTGGTAGTAGATCCAACGTAAACTCACGTTCTCCCAACTCGATTGCACAACCTCTGATCACTTCATTGGCTTCTACTAACTTCCCATTAGCCAATTCGATTGAGTAGGGAATATCTAACTTACTAGCGGCTAAACCAAGCATATTCTTAAATTCTAATGATACGAAGCTATAGTCGGCACCAGTATCAAATAAAACGGATGCATAGCGTTGGTTTACAGGGAACGTACCAGTAACGACATTGGGGTCCTGGCGCGCTTCCCTCGCTTCGATATGGAACACTCTTCCACGGGCTTGGTTCAACTCTGGGCAGTTCCTCTTAAAGTGCCCGATATCACCACAGTTAAAGCATCCAGGTCTTTGTCCGTTTCCACCTCCATTTCCAGCTTGGTTATTCCTTTGGTTATGATTCACAGTGCCTGCTTGATTCGCATTGTTGCCTCGATTCCCATTACCTCCATTGTTTCCATGTGGGCGATTTCCAATTCCACCCCGATTATTGTTTCTGTTTCCAAATCCTCCTTGGCCTCCCTGACCAACAGTGGCCCGACAAGAATCCTTCAAGTGGCCAGGTTTCCCACACGCTTCACATACCTTCAAACCACATCGGCCAGAATGGTGACGCTGGCAGGTGTTGCACTTGGGCTGGGTGCCCATATATCCCTTTCCTTTCTTTCCACCACCAGCTGTAACCTGAGCTGGCGCGTTTGGCTCTCCTTTCTTAACAACACCACTAATGCCTTGTTTAAAGTTCGAGAACTTTCGTTTGTTACCTCCGGATGACTCGACGTGAGTCTCTTTCTTCTTTGTCTCGATCTCACCAAACTTGTTCAGGCGGATAGCCTCCTCAGTGAGAGCTACGCTCAAATCGATTGCCTCAGTAATTGTTGCAGGCTTGGAGGAGGTCACCATGCTTATGATTTGAGGAGCTAATCCCCAAATGAAGCGTTCAATCCGCTTGAATTCTGGAGTGACCATATAGGGTACCACATGCGACAGGTCGTGAAACCTCTGAACATATTCAGCGATCTTCGGACCTTCCATCTTCAAATGCCAGAACTCAGTTTCCAATCTTTGGATTTCAGCGTGAGAACAATACTTTTTGCGCATTAGTTCCTTCAGTTCGGTCCATGTTAGTGCGTAGGCAGCAGCTTCACCAAGTGTCTGTACTTGCAAATTCCACCAAGATAGGGCTCCATCCAGAAATAGCCCAGAAATGTAGGTGACTTGCTAGTTTGGTGCACATTTGCTCATGCGGAGAACAGATTCAGTCTTCTCGGCCCAACGAACAAAAGTGACAGCACCTCCGGTGCCATCAAAGTTGACAGGCTTGCAGTCTAGAAACTGCTTGTAGGTGCACCCTGCACATACGTTACAACATATGAATGGCATTAGCATCTTTGCTAGAGATATCCAATTAGATCATGGTATGTCTTAATGACTTAGTATTACCATGAGGTGGATTGTTGTTGCCATTGTTGTTTGAGCTGCTTCCGCTGGGTCCTCCTTGCGAGGCGGCGTATTGCGCGATGGCAGCAGCGATGACTTGTTGGAGTTCTGCCTCATTGGTAGGCATCGGCGTTTGACGTCTAGGCGGCATCTTCTAAAAGATGAGTTCACGTCGGTCAGGCCAAAATAAAGCGTACGTATATAATGATAGTAATAGTACATAACATCTCATGTTATAATCATATCAATCACACAACATCCCATGTTATAAAACATAAATAATCAATCAAAACATCACATATGATGAGAATACTGCGATTGTATTGCCAAACTTGAGACCACATGGTAGAGTGTACAAGTACATAATAGTGTCATACATCATCATCGACTAAGGGCTACATCACCCCAGTCCAAAAGAATATCAAATCAGTGTCAATACATCCCATATACATGATCAACAAAAGTCAGAATCAGAATGCAGTCTCCAAAAATGCTGTGTGGTCAGAGCAATCGCCGTCTTCTCACCAACGTCTACCCATGCTGTACTAAAGATGCCCTAAACTGATGGTGGTGGAGGAGGGGGGAAAATGGGTGTAGAACAAACGTCGCAAATGGAGCCAGTCCTCCTCCATGGCTCTCTGGGTACGCAACCAAGAAGCAACCTGCTGCTCAAGTGCCAAAAGGCGTGCAGCATAGTCAGGTAACAATGGTCGAGGGTGCTGCGAAGAAGCAGGGTGGGTCTGACCCTGACACTGGCACGGCGGTGGCTGAGCTCTCTCAAGCTCCTGAATACGCCGTGTGAGTGCCTCCTGCTGGACAACAAACGACATCAGAACGTCCTCAATAGTATACCCCATATGGAAAGGATGGTAGGGGTCGGTCGATGGCATAACAGAAGGTGACGTCCAGAGAAACGGCTCGCTGGCTGGATCAAAAGGTGGCACAAAGAATGGTGGTACAGGGGGAATAGCAGATGAAGACTGTGGCATAACTGGAATATATGTCGGCACATGTCCAAAGGGACGAGCCGAGGAACCCTCTCCAGGTCGAACTGGAGGTGTGTACTGTGCAAATGAAAAAGAGAAATCAACGTGACGTGCATCGGTGGTATGAGGAGGAATAGGTGGAAGCTCATCATCCGCAGGAATCCACCCATGCTGGGCGTGCTCATCTCGTGGGTCAATCTGTGCCTCAAAAAGTGCTCGATCAAACTGTACAGGCATAGGGTCAAGATGGGGTGCAATAAGAGGGTCAGCAGGTATATCAGCGATAAGTGGGGGATCAACATGATAAGCAGCAATAACATGGTCACCCTCCAGTAGTGGTGCATCAGCAGGGTGATCATCAATGGGTAGGTCAGCAATCACAGGATCAATGGGCATGCCAGCATGAACAGGGTCATGCTCAAGCACTGGGTCAGGAGCAGCTACTGGCTCGAGGGCCATGGCAGGCTCGGGATCAACGAACTCCATATCAAAATCTGCATGATCAGCGAATGCAGGGTCAACTGGGTCTACTGGGTCAACCATAGGCTGATCCAAGTGGATGAACTCTATCTCCTGGTCCGGGTCAAATCCAGGGGGAAAAACAGGGTCTGAATCCTCATCGAGGTCGTGATCGAAAGCAAATCTAGGAGCAGAGACAGCAGATGATGCCCTGTCAGGATCTGAACCGTGTGAATAGTGTTGTGCGCTCCGAGTGTGTGACGGTGCGGAGGCCACAGACTCGAAGGAGTCTGGAGCGGGTGAGTGTGCAGGTGACTCCTCAGCTGGAGCATCTGCGAGTAACAAAAGACCACCGTCAGCTAGAAGGGCCTCGCCCTCAACATCGTCCTCCAGGGGCTCATCATCAAATAGATCGACGTCGTCGTCAACGTCGGCGTCGAGGAGCATATCGTAAGCAGGATAAACGGCCAAAGGTATGGGAGCAGGGACCTCTACGAGTGGTAGGTACCCAGCAAAAGGACCATCAGCGGGCTCATCGACAGCGTCGGGCAGCGCAAAGGGCTGAAAGTCGTCCTCGTCTGTGCTGGTAACATCTGATGTGTGGACCTCGTGCTCCGAAGACTCTAAGTCATCTGATACTATGGGTCTAGGGCCCGTGGTGTCCGAATCACCTGTGCCGGGCGAGTCCATGGTGTCTGTAACACAAACACAAATATGTACAAATAATCAATCATACAATCAGATAAGCACATTAGTCACCAAGTAAGCAATCAAATAATTCTCCTAGTCCCACTAGCCTCCCAGCCTCTCAGACTGCTCTTCCTAGTCCTACTAGCCAAATTCTCCCAGCCTCTCAGACTGCTCTTCCTAGTCCCACTAGCCTATTCTCCCAGCCTCTCAGACTACTCTCCCTAGTCCTACTAGGCAACTACCTCGGTCTCCTAAACCGAGCCTCGGTCCTCCAGACCGAGCCTCAGCCTCCCAGACTGAGCCTATAAATAATAAATAATTGTGCTCAACATTTGTTTGTAAAAAGTTTTGGATCTGGACTTGAGTGGTATGCAGTGTAAAAATGTTTTCGTGAGAGCCCTAGTGATCATAGTCTAGACTCGAGAAGGAATCCTAGTTCGCTATGATCAGATCTCTGATACCAAGCTGTCACACCCTGGCTTTGCGGAAGTGTGGTTAATTTGGTGTGACTTCTTAATACCATAGCTTAATCATAACAAAGCTATATGATAATAAAACCATGCAAGATCATCCATAGATTTAAGTTTTAAAACCGAAGTAACATAACATTGTCTTAGGGACTACAACACCATAACATAAAACATTGTTTTGAAAGACATGACCATCAACATGAATAAAACGCAGTTTAAGATTTGTGACTCGTCCAGGAAAAAGTCACATTTCCTAAACCGGGATGACCTCGGAACCCATATGCAGCGGGAAGACACAACATACCGCGCCAGATCTTTAATTCCCTGAAATACATGTAAGTTGAAAAATCAACAATAATGTTGAGCGAGTTCATGTGTAAGTGAGTAAATAAACCTTTGTATGTATAAAACTCTGGTATGTAGCAAATAAGGAAAAAGAGATCACCAACGGTTTGCAAGGCCATTGATATGTGTGAAGTGCAAGTAGGAAGACTCAAACCTAGCAGATTTATGCGTTGGGTACAAAGTCATCCCGAGGTCCGTTCTGTTTGGGCCTGGGGCTGGGCTCGCTACACCTAGATAGATCTACCGCTCCTGCCCCTCGGTCCTACCCTGAGGATTAATGGCCTCAAGTTTCCGCCTACCCACTCACATGATCTGAATAATAACCCTCCTTACGCTAACCATACCATGTAAAAGTACTCGTAATCACAGTAACATGTATTTCACCCCCGCAGTTTAGAAAACTGAAAACAGTTAGAGAAAAGGGGGACATGAACTCACAATGGTGCGTCTCTACCAAGTATATCTCCTGATCAAGCAGCTGTACGACGACCTACACGTACTAAATCTATTAGACGGATGGTCGTGCCTTAGCTTAAGGTTTAAGTTTTTGGGAAATAGTTAGACAACTATTCCGTGTTTATATTTGTAGATACTTGGTAATTATTCTCCTTCCCAAGGATGGGGGATTTAATACATGTGCGTTCATATATCTTCAAAATATATTATTAAGTCTCACTTAAAAGTATATTTTATTTTTAACTCCAAAATATAATCATTTTTCCCAAAATAATATTTTGACAAAAATACGCGCTCATAAATATTTTCTTAAAATGCGTAAGTTACGTTTTAAAGATCGGGTGGTAATAATTATACCGTTGTAACTTATTATTAATTATGAAGGCGTATGCATTATTTCTGGAATCATTAGTACTTGGTAATATTATTTTTACTCTAAAAATAATATCCGTATATTTCACAAAATAATCATGAACATTTTACAAGTGATGCTATGAAAAACATATATTCTAAATATATATATTTCAGGTTTTATTTTGTGAAAATCCCACCTCCGACACTTTGTAAATAAAGTTATGGCGAAATTTACGTTTTGAAAACAAGTCAAAAATATATTTACAACACTTGTAGTGAAAATATTTCCAAGTGTTAGGTTTTTAGAAAAATTTCGCCAGAGTTTCCCCTGTAACTGGAGGTGGCCACGCTTTCAAGCGTATCATTTTCTTTTAAAATCCAAATCAACAATTTCCTCAATCAACAATAAACAATATTCAACTAGTTAAAATAGATATAAATCGCATAAATTACATGAACTTGTGGTTTATCCAAAAATGCGTGATAAATCCCACTATTTTTAGTGGATCTTTATATAAATCAACTTCATTTCTTGAAAGTCTCGTTTTTAAAGGAATTTCATCTTTACAACTTCTTGTAGAATTTGACAAAACTAGTTCTTTGTCGAAACTTAGTGTTACACAAGTATTTACACACTTGTGTGTTTGCTAAAATCATTCTTGTTTATGAAAGATCCGTCTTTAAAAGTATGTTTTCTCTTGACACGTGATCCCTTGAAAATACCGTTTGTAGATCCGTAGATCTACTAGTTTTAAACACTATTTCGTAAGTAAAGTCGATTTTACACAAGTTCATGTTTAGTGTGTGGTAGAGTTTCATCATTTAACCATTTGTACACTTAAACAAACTCTATGTCATGATCCATGATCACGACTAATCCGGGTTAGATGATGATCCGAGCTACCACATCATAGATCGGCACTAAATAATCACACAAAACAAATCTTACAAGATTTACACAACCCTTGTGCTATTAACCAACATTTTTAACATTTTAATAGACTTTTACATATCATCACGTAAGTTCATGAGTTTTAACCGTCATATATTATTTTAACCACTTTAAAATAGATCAAGAGTGTGTTTATAGCAACTTACTACTAGCTCGAGGCTAGGGAAGAATCTAGTCGAAAAATGCGTGGATAAAAGCAATAGGGTGAGCACCTTCGCGTTCCGAATGCACCGAGCTCCTTTGTATGAGATCCTTAACCCTTGTGTAAGCTTGGAATGGCAAGATCAAAACTCGACGATGGATGGATGCTTGTGGGTGTTCTCGGCCGAGAGGAGCAAGGAGAAGAGAGAGAGGAGTGGAGTGTTGTTTAGTTGTGGTGAAATGAATATGATGGATCAAGTTTCAAACTTATAGACAAACCTTATGTTAATTACCCAATGGTTCTCATGTCACCAAGATATTAAACAACAAGATTATTATAATCTTGAAAGTACAAAGGGATGTCCCCTTGGGGACGGTTTCGTTGGAAGGGGGGGTCTATGGTTCCATTTCAACTAGATAGTTAGACATTAGTTAAGTTAAGTTAAGTTAGTTTAGGGATTAACCCGGTTACTAATGTGTTATGTATTACAACGGGTGTTAGGGTATTCATGGACCCTAACTGGCTCAGAAAAAGATAAACAATGTTATTGGCAAAGTTTTTATGTTCCGGGTAAAGTCCGGTTGTTCGGTTGGATAGAGATCCGTTAAAGTGCTTAACAAAGCTTTAAAGTGTCGTTATTATTATTTTTAGTGACACAACTTATTCCCGACACTTTGGAAAGTGTCTAGTAACATTTTTCTCATGTTTTGGCACTTTATTAGGTAGCTTAATGCTGAATTTTTATTTAAAGTGCTGAATTTTGTACTTAAAGTACGTTTTAGGCACATCCGGTCACTGTAATCTCATTCCTAGTGACGCAGTTCTACAACTCTTATATCCCTACACTCACCACTAGTGTAGCAAACTATCTCAGGCTCTTACAGGCCTTAGAGGCAGTACCTGCCTGGTGCTAGTTATGACAGCACGTTTAATAGGTTATCTGTTCATTGTGCTACTGTGCTTTTGGTGCATCAAGGTTGTCACAAAGGTGCTGTAAGCAAAACATGGAGTGACAGCAAGTAAAGTATGATGCAAGTAAGTACATATATCAGTATTCAAGTAGCAGTTTATCCACAAGTTCAAGTAAGCACAGTAATTAAGCAGTAATTAGTTATTAATTAAGTCGTACGGATACCTGGTTTAGTGAGGGTTGTCACAAGAAAAGGGCTTGGCGGAAGGGCCCTGAGGAAGGGACACCGTGAAAATACCTGGGGAAGGGGCAAGGTGGAAGGGCCTGAGTAGGGACCCTATGAAAGGACCTGAGGAAGGGCCTGAGGAAGGACCCTATGAAAATACTTGAGGAAGGGGCCAGGTGGAAGGGCCTGAGTAAGGACCCTTTGAAAAGACCGGAAGACGGAACTGGGGAAGGACCTTGGTAAGGGAGGACCCTGTGAAAATACCTGAGGAAGGGGCCAGGTGGATGGGCCTGAGTAAAGACCCTATGAAAAGACCTGAAGAAGGAACTGAGTAAAGACCCTTCGACTTATCTTTCCTTCCTTGCTCTTGATACCTTCCCTTTTTGGATGGACTCGAACTTGCACCTTTCTCGCTTGATCTCTTTTCCCCACGTTCTTCTTGCCTCTTAATTTCGATTTCTCTGTCTCGTGCCAGATTGATGAGCTCATCAAGGGTCTCACATTTCGAGGGAGTAATGAACTCCCTAAATTCCGCCTTTAACACCCCGTAAAAGCGATTGATCTTCATCCTTTCAATCTTCACAAAATCCCCACGGAACTTCATCTTATCCATTTCATTTATCAACTCATTTTTCTGTCGTAGGCGCAAGAAATCCTCCTGGATCTTATCAATAGCCGACTGAGGGCAATGGTATCTCATAAAGGGTTCCTTAAATTCTTGCCAAGTCATCACTTGGAGTCTATCCTCCCCTATTTCTTTACTGTGTGCATCCCACCAATCCTTCGCTTGAAGAGTGAGTTGGCCAGTAGCGAACATCACTTTATCTTCATTATCACAACGACTTCGAATAAATACTGCTTCTATATTTGACACCCATCTTTGGCATGCGATCGGGTCGATTTTACCATCATACGTTGCGGGATTGCACGCCATAAAGTCTTTATACGTGCACCGTCGTTCTTTGCTTTTGTTTTTAGATCCCTCTATCAGTTCTTTCAGTTCTTCAATCTTGCTAGTCATCATTGCATCCACAACTCCCAACACCCGACTTTCTACTTCTTGAGCTAATCGTGGAAGATTAGCTTGCATAACCCCTTCTGCCACTTCCGTGACTTTATTGTAAAATGCTTCTTGACGAGCCGTATCATCATCATCATTAACGTTGCTAGCATCAGCCATCTACACAATGTTATATTTTCGTTTAATACAAATCATAGACTTTCAGTATATCATTATTCATTAATCAGCATTTACTTAATCCATCTTGTGTCATTCGGTTCATCACTTTTGATTCTTACGAATTCATTCTGGTTGTAATCACTAATTGTGATTGCATACACCTATTAAGCCTTTTATGGACTCTACTTAGTCATGAAATAAGTTTTCGGACATCCCGGCAACACAACACGTGAAATAAAAAAAAATCAGTGGATTGAATTCCGCTGGCCGTCGCCGACGGCTTCATGCCCCGTCGGCGACGGGCTTTATATTAGTGTGTCGCCTACAATAGTCCGTAGGCAGGAACTTAAGCCGTCTACCAACATAGGGGCGTCGGCGACGGGGTGTCTGGCCGTCGGCGACGGCCAGTCGTTTATTAATTCGCTGCAGCTTCATTTTTTTAGCATTCTACTCTTTTTCGAGTCCGTTTCCGGCTGTACGGTCCCCGGAAGTTATTGTTTCGCCATTCATAATTATTACTTCACATATTTAACTCAACTTTACATCTCAAACTCATCACATATACTTGCATTCATTGGAAACGTAAATTATTACCTCATTGGCGATCTTGGAGCGAGCATACTTTCGAATGAGCCATCGGTTTGAGTTCAAGCATCGCGTTAAGAGCTCGAATCCCTCAAACCTTGGCTCTGATACCAACTTGTAAGGACCGCTTATTCGTTTTTATAAAGTAACAACTTTAATGATTTAAGGACTTTACATTTTACTACATTCGTATAAACTTTTAACAAAATTTGGGCATGACCCGTTCTTATAACGAATACATCCCTGTTTTACACATAATCAAATTAAATACAACACTACGGTTCATTCGACAACATACTACTAAAACAAAAACAACAAGTTTTAAAAAGTATGACTACTAACAAAGTTGAACAAAATAACAAGTTATGAACCAAAAAGTTGAAAATAAGCTAGCGGAAGCGTTTGGTATAACAAGACATGGACATGTGCTCGCTCCGATTCTCCAAATCGCCTAAAGTGAGGATTTACCTACATACAACAACAAAGCTTTAAAAGTTAGACATCATACTTGCTAAATCATGATTCCTTCATTTTAATTTCATTCATATATGAACTTGCATCTTTCTTACACTTTCAACTCCCCAATTACTTGGGTTTGGCATATACACTCTTAATGAGAATTAAGCATACACATTTGACCCGTATAGTTGGGTTAATTGTTTTCAACATGATCTTAGTTCGTTCCGGATAACGGATTGAACCTCATACATTCGCTTTACACTTATGGCCACCCGTTCTAGACGAGTGGTACCATTTCATTACTCGACCCGGTTCGACACGAACCGGGTTAGCTTAATATAACCTATATTAACATAACCAAATCCGCGAAAGATTTGTTGCTTACTTACTAATCACTAATATCATTACATCATGACATTTTATCGAAATAAAAACAAGATTTAATTAAGGTTTTTGTATGCAACAGAACATACCTCGATCTTGCACACCTCCGTCTTCTTGGTGCTTGTACCTTCTTCCTTTACGCCTACATTACAACATTCATTTTTTTTCATTTAGTCTATCAATTCATTCCACCATTTTTCCGTAATACATATACATTAATCTTTCAGGCATTTTATCGAACACTTGGTAGGCATTGTAGTTAAGATACATGGTACAAGTCTATAAAGCATGTTCTTACTAGTTAATCATCACCCAACAATTTCATTCATTCAAATTCACCTAGCTATTTCATTCTACATAAATTTCATTCATTATTCAAGTATCACCACAAGCTTATACACTAACTTCCTAGTTTTATGATTTCACATAATCATCAACCCTTACTAACTTCTTAACAAGTGGGTTTATGCTATAATCCTTTCATGCAACTTAAAATCAACACAATTCCTGTTCTAGGAATCAATTCTAACCAGGATTTCCCACTTTGGATAAAAGAAATCGAATTGGGTTGAACCCTTCTTGTTACAAAGCATAATTTCAGAAAATTGAACTTACCATTTCACTAACTAGGCTTAGATTTTCGAAAATCTTGAGACATGCAACAGATTTGGCTTGAATTTCTTGATCAATTGAGGGAATTAGCAAAAGCAAGGGTTTTCACCCTTTTCTTCCTGTTCGATCGATCCCAGACACACTCACTGTGTTTGGGATTTTAATTTGTTTTTAATACTTTCAAGTTTAATCACTTTTGCACTTTTACCCCCTACACTTGGTTGCTATTTACAACTCTAATCTTTAACCCACATTTAACTATCATTTGCCATAACTTAATCATATTAAGTTTATTATTTATCTACATTGATCTTTATTGTGTTTTTAAATTTTGGGGTGTTACAATATGTGAAGAACACCTTCTGCACGCTAGATCCTCCAACACTGTTGCCATCGTTTGTCGCCACTGCCGGAGCCATGGTAGTGGTGGTGCTTAACTAAAAATTCATCTTTCCGTTGAGCTCACGACCCCCTACTTAAGCCGTTAATAACAATGTGGTGGGTGCGGTGGTGTCACCGTTGCACTCTCCCTTTCATCTCTCTTTGAAGACTCTGGGATATTAAATATTTTATCGTGTCGGTCAAAAAAATACATACTACTTTGCTAGGAAGGGCTGTTTAAAGAATTTGGTTGAGTTTGGAGATGTGTGTTTTCAGAGGTGGGCATGACCGACAATTGTCAGTTATATGAGACTTGGAAACTGCTACTGTTGTTAAGGTCCTTCATGTTTTGTTATTATATAAATGTGACTTCATAGAGAAGGGGTGGATAAAGTGTAGTGTACCTTCACACATCTTTTCCAACAGTATAGTAGCGTACACTACTATAATTTTTTTTTATTTTTTTCCTGACTCAAGCACATGGGCTTGTACCCTTTATTTTTAATGAGAATTAAAAATATATTAAAAAAGTTATATATCGAGGACACTTCCTCAACTGTGACACGTGGAAGGTATTATGAATCCCATCTAGAGTAGGCGGTAATTCTAATCGATATGCAACCTTTCCAACTCGCGCCAAGATTTTGAACGGTCCAATATATCGAGGACCTAACTTGCCCCGTTTGCGAAAACGGATTATACCCTTCCATGGGGACACTTTCAGCAGAACGAAATCTCCAACTTGAAATTCAATAGGACGCCTTTTCTTGTTTGCGTAAGCTTTTTGCCGATCCTGGGTTGCTTTCAGTCGAGCTCTTACCAATTTTATCTTTTCATTTGTTACTGCTATTAGATCACTAGGCGCAAGCTCTCTTTGTCCCACTTCACCCCAACATACGGGAGTTCTACATTTTCTCCCGTACAGTAGTTCATAAGGAGCCATTTTAATACCATTATGGTAACTATTATTATAAGAGAATTCCACAAGGGGTAGATGGTCATCCCAGCTTCCCCCAAAATCTAATGCACACGCTCTCAGCATATCGACAAGTGTTTGAATGGTTCTTTCTGACTGGCCGTCAGTCTGAGGGTGGTAGGCAGTGCTTATGTGTAACCTCGTGCCCACACTCTCGTGAAACTTTTGCCAGTAGCGGGAGGTAAATCTGGTGTCCCGGTCCGAGACGATTGACACAGGTACCCCGTGTCGAGATATGATCTCATTCATATATATTTCTGCCATTTTCTCGGAGGAGTAAGCCTCCTTGATGGGTAGAAAATGAGCGCTTTTCGTAAGCCGATCTACGATTACCCATATTGTATCGTGCCCCTTTTTCGTTCTAGGAAGCTTGGTTACCAAATCCATTGTTAGTTCCTCCCATTTCCATACCGGGATCTCTAAAGGTTGCAATCCCCCGTATGGTTTTTGATGCTCTGCTTTCACTTGGGAACATGTTAAGCATTTCGCGACATACTTAACGATATCACGTTTCATGCCCAGCCACCAATAATTGGTCTTCAAATCCTGATACATCTTTGTAGCCCCGGGGTGAACCGAATACCGTGACTTATGAGCTTCTTCAAGTAACGCAGTCTTGACTTCACAGAAACTAGGTATCCAAATTCGGCCGAATCTCGTTTTGAGTCCGATCGAATTTTCTTCTAGTTTATCGGTTACACCTTTCAATCTTTCTTTCTTTACATCTTCCGCTCCAAGCGACTTTATTTGGGAATCACGTATCGTCTCGAGTAATAGTGGCGTAACTATCATCTTCATGGATTTTACTCAAATGGGAGACGGATATTCCTTTCGGCTTAACGCGTCGGCTACCACATTTGCTTTTCCTGGGTGATAAAGGATATCACAATCGTAATCCTTGATAAGTTCTAACCACCTCCGTTGCCTCATATTCAAGTCTTTCTGCTCAAAGAAATATTTAAGGCTTTTGTGATCCGAATAAATTGTGCATTTCACGCCATATAGATAATGCCTCCAAATTTTTAAGGCAAATACTACCGCTGCCAATTCCAAATCGTGTGTTGGGTAGTTTACTTCATGCAGTTTCAATTGTCGCGAAGCATATGCGATAACCCTTCCCCTTTGCATCAAGACGCAACCTAAACCCTGGTGTGACGCGTCTGAATAGACCACCAGGTCTTCAGTCCCATCTGGTAATGTCAAGACCGGGGGACATGATAATTTCTCTTTTAATACTCGAAAAGCTTCTTCCTGTTCTTTACCCCACACAAATTTCTCTTTCTTCCTCGTTAGTTTTGTTAAGGGTAAAGCTATTTTCGAAAAATCCTGTATGAACCTTCTGTAATATCCCGCGAGGCCTAGAAAACTTCTTATTTCAGTCAGGTTCTTCGGAGGAACCCATTTCATTACGGCGTCAATCTTTGACGGATCTACTAAGACACCCTCTGAATTGATCACATGACCCAGAAACTGCACCTCCCTGAGCCAAAAGGCGCATTTTGAGAATTTCGCGTAGAGTTTCTCCTTACGGAGAACTTCAAGTACTTCACACAAATGTCTTGCATGTTCGGCCTTGCTTCGAGAGTAGACTAGAATATCATCAATGAACACGATCACCGATTTATCTAACATGGGTCGACATACCCGGTTCATAAGATCCATAAACGCAGCCGGCGCGTTCGTCAATCCGAAGGACATGACTAAAAATTCATAATGCCCATAACGGGTTCTGAACGCGGTTTTCGGAATATCTTCTTCCCGTACTCTAACTTGATGGTACCCCGAACGCAGATCTATCTTGGAGAACCAACTCGCCCCTTGCAATTGATCAAAAAGATCGTCAATTCTAGGTAAAGGGTAGCGGTTCTTGATGGTTAGCTTGTTTAATTCTCTGTAGTCAATGCACATGCGCATCGACCCGTCTTTCTTCTTAACAAATAAGACAGGCGCTCCCCAAGGTGACACACTTGGACGTATAAAGCCCTTATCTAACAGGTCTTGTAATTGTGTCATTAGCTCCCGCATCTCGGTGGGAGCCAATCTATAAGGAGCCTTCGCAACCGGATTCAATTCGATGCGAAACTCTATTTCTCTTTCGGGGGGAAGTCCCGGCAATTCCTCCGGAAATTCATTCACTATTTCCACGTCTTCAAGCTTCGGGAAACCTTGTTGAACATCTATCACGTAAGCTAGGTATGCCATACCCCCGTTAAGTGTATACTTAGCGGCTTGAACGAGGGTACAAAGTTTCGCTTCCATCTTTCTCTCGCCTTGTATAGTTATCCGTTTCCCACTCGGGGACTGGACATGTACTGTTTTAGTTTCACAATTAATTTCCGCTTGGTGTCGGGTCATCCAATCCATACCCACTATCATTTTGAATTCCCCCAAAACCATAGGTATGAGGTCAATATCGAATTCTTCATCTTCTATGGTGAATTTACAATTTTTACAAATCTCGTGTAACATATAAATCTTACTATCAGCTATTTCTACTTCTAAAGGCATCGGCATTCGTTCGATCTTAAATGAAGGATGTTGTATGATTTCATTTGAAATAAACGACATGGTGGCCCCGGTATCAAACAAAACATAAACCGGTATGGAGTTTAATAGAAAGATACCTGAAACCATATTCGGATGAGACTTAGCTTCTTCGGAGGTGATTTGGAACATCCTCCCTTTCGCTTTAGAGCTTTCTTCATTCTTTCCCTCCTTCTTTGATCCTTGTTGGAGTTTTGGACACTCCGATTTAACATGCCCCTTTTCAAAACAGTTGAAACAAGTCTTCGGGTTATTTGGACATTGATAAGATGAATGTCCCTCCTTACCACATTTGTAGCACCCCTTCTTGCCTAACAGACACTCCCCAGTATGAAGCTTTCCACAAGTCTTACAAGGAGTGATACCACCCTTCGACTTATCTTTCCTTCCTTGCTCTTGATACCTTCCCTTTTTGGATGGACTCGAACTTGCACCTTTCTCGCTTGATCTCTTTTCCCCACGTTCTTCTTGCCTCTTAATTTCGATTTCTCTAACCCATGCCAGATTGGTGAGCTCATCAAGGGTCTCACATTTCGAGGGAGTAATGAACTCCCTAAATTCCGCCTTTAACACCCCGTAAAAGCGATTGATCTTCATCCTTTCAATCTTCACAAAATCCCCACAGAACTTCATCTTATCCATGAAAGTATTTGATATTTCATTTATCGACTCGTTTTTCTGTCGTAGGCGCAAGAAATCCTCCTGGATCTTATCAATAGCCGACTGAGGGCAATCGTATCTGATAAAGGGTTCCTTAAATTCTTGCCAAGTCATCACTTGGAGTCTATCATCCCCTATTTCTTTAATGTGTGCATCCCACCAATCCTTCGCTTGAAGAGTGAGTTGGCCAGTAGCGAACATCACTTTATCTTCATTATCACAACGACTTCGAATAAATACTGCTTCTATATTTGACACCCATCTTTGGCATGCGATCGGGTCGATTTTACCATCATACGTTACGGGATTGCACGCCATAAAGTCTTTATACGTGCACCGTCGTTCTTTGCTTTTGTTTTTAGATCCCTCTATCAGTTCTTTCAGTTCTTCAATCTTGCTAGTCATCATTGCATCCACAACTCCCAACACCCGACTTTCTACTTCTTGAGCTAATCGTGGAAGATTAGCTTGCATAACCCCTTCTGCCACTTCCGTGACTTTATTGTAAAATGCTTCTTGACGAGCCGTATCATCATCATCATTAACGTTGCTAGCATCAGCCATCTACACAATGTTATATTTTCGTTTAATACAAATCATAGACTTTCAGTATATCATTATTCATTAATCAGCATTTACTTAATCCATCTTATGTCATTCGGTTCATCACTTTTGATTCTTACGAATTCATTCTAGTTGTAATCACTAATTGTGATTGCATACACCTATTAAGCCTTTTATGGACTCTACTTAGTCATGAAATAAGTTTTCGGACATCCCGGCAACACAACACGTGAAATAAAAAAAAATCAGTGGATTGAATTCCGCTGGCCGTCGCCGACGGCTTCATGCCCCGTCGGCGACGGGCTTTATATTAGTGCGTCGCCTACATTAGTCCGTAGGCAGGAACTTAAGCCGTCTACCAACATAGGGGCGTCGGCGACGGGGTGTCTGGCCGTCGGCGACGGCCAGTCGTTTATTAATTCGCTGCAGCTTCATTTTTTTAGCATTCTACTCTTTTTTGAGTCCGTTTCCAGCTGAACAAAATAACAAGTTATGAACCAAAAAGTTGAAAATAAGCTAGCGGAAGCCTTTGGTATAACAAGACATGGACATGTGCTCGCTCCGATTCTCCAAATCGCCTAAAGTGAGGATTTACCTACATACAACAACAAAGCTTTAAAAGTTAGACATCATACTTGCTAAATCATGATTCCTTCATTTTAATTTCATTCATATATGAACTTGCATCTTTCTTACACTTTCAACTCCCCAATTACTTGGGTTTGGCATATACACTCTTAATGAGAGTTAAGCATACACATTTGACCCGTATAGTTGGGTTAATTGTTTTCAACATGATCTTAGTTCGTTCCGGATAACGGATTGAACCTCATACATTCGCTTTACACTTATGGCCACCCGTTCTAGACGAGTGGTACCATTTCATTACTCGACCCGGTTCGACACGAACCGGGTTAGCTTAATATAACCTATATTAACATAACCAAATCCGCGAAAGATTTGTTGCTTACTTACTAATCACTAATATCATTACATCATGACATTTTATCGAAATAAAAACAAGATTTAATTAAGGTTTTTGTATGCAACAGAACATACCTCGATCTTGCACACCTCCGTCTTCTTGGTGCTTGTACCTTCTTCCTTTACGCCTACATTACAACATTCATTTTTTTTCATTTAGTCTATCAATTCATTCCACCATTTTTCCGTAATACATATACATTAATCTTTCAGGCATTTTATCGAACACTTGGTAGGCATTGTAGTTAAGATACATGGTACAAGTCTATAAAGCATGTTCTTACTAGTTAATCATCACCCAACAATTTCATTCATTCAAATTCACCTAGCTATTTCATTCTACATAAATTTCATTCATTATTCAAGTATCACCACAAGCTTATACACTAACTTCCTAGTTTTATGATTTCACATAATCATCAACCCTTACTAACTTCTTAACAAGTGGGTTTATGCTATAATCCTTTCATGCAACTTAAAATCAACACAATTCCTGTTCTAGGAATCAATTCTAACCAGGATTTCCCACTTTGGATAAAAGAAATCGAATTGGGTTGAACCCTTCTTGTTACAAAGCATAATTTCAGAAAATTGAACTTACCATTTCACTAACTAGGCTTAGATTTTCGAAAATCTTGAGACATGCAACAGATTTGGCTTGAATTTCTTGATCAATTGAGGGAATTAGCAAAAGCAAGGGTTTTCACCCTTTTCTTCCTGTTCGATCGATCCCAGACACACTCACTGTGTTTGGGATTTTAATTTGTTTTTAATACTTTCAAGTTTAATCACTTTTGCACTTTTACCCCCTACACTTGGTTGCTATTTACAACTCTAATCTTTAACCCACATTTAACTATCATTTGCCATAACTTAATCATATTAAGTTTATTATTTATCTACATTGATCTTTATTGTGTTTTTAAATTTTGGGGTGTTACAATATGTGAAGAACACCTTCTGCACGCTAGATCCTCCAACACTGTTGCCATCGTTTGTCGCCACTGCCGGAGCCATGGTAGTGGTGGTGCTTAACTAAAAATTCATCTTTCCGTTGAGCTCACGACCCCCTACTTAAGCCGTTAATAACAATGTGGTGGGTGCGGTGGTGTCACCGTTGCACTCTCCCTTTCATCTCTCTTTGAAGACTCTGGGATATTAAATATTTTATCGTGTCGGTCAAAAAAATACATACTACTTTGCTAGGAAGGGCTGTTTAAAGAATTTGGTTGAGTTTGGAGATGTGTGTTTTCAGAGGTGGGCATGACCGACAATTGTCAGTTATATGAGACTTGGAAACTGCTACTGTTGTTAAGGTCCTTCATGTTTTGTTATTATATAAATGTGACTTCATAGAGAAGGGGTGGATAAAGTGTAGTGTACCTTCACACATCTTTTCCAACAGTATAGTAGCGTACACTACTATAATTTTTTTTTATTTTTTTCCTGACTCAAGCACATGGGCTTGTACCCTTTATTTTTAATGAGAATTAAAAATATATTAAAAAAGTTATCATTATCTAGTTGTAAATCATACAACATACTTTTATCAAGATTCTATCATCTGCATATTGTGTGCATGTAACCTGGTTGGATGATGTTCTTCATTTAATCGACAGAAAATTTGCATTTCAAACATATGCATGCCTCTTCACTAATTTTTAAAGCTAGAATGGAAATATCTCAAAGAGAAAATGTGCAAACATGTTCTTTGTTTCCCACTTTCAGGCATAAAGTGCAACATTTCTTTTCAAGATTCTTCAACAAAAGTAATTTTCTAGGCATTCACAGACCCGTAACGTTCCCTTTTTCAAAACATAAGTCTTTTGAAGCTTAGGATTCGAGTATCTCAAAAGGATCTGTGAGCTCATAATCATATGCTTCAAACCCGATTTTCAAATATTATAGAAAGAGGATGAGATTTGAAACCTGAAGACCGGAGTTGATGATGCAGATCTGAACGCCGCGGAGAGGGCAGATCCGGTCGTATGTATGAGGAGACCGAGACACGTTTGTGCTCGGTCCCACGGATGGCGCCAATGTCGAATCCCCAAATCCCTGAAGTCGTTCAAAGGGTTTGGCGGCACTAACCTCAGATTCGATGAGCTCCGGTTCAGGTTCGTTATCTTGTCGTCAAAGTGACGGTTCCTTTTGCGGGGCACCGGGTCTTGGGCTGCAGCCACAGGTAGATCTAGTTAGGGTTCACCCCGAGGGCACTCCGACGCTCAAGTCAGTATCATGTATAGCAATGATAATTAATTATAAGTGCAAGTAAATGTATATTTTAGTGAGAGGGAGCTGATGTTGTATGTGAGAAGGAGGAGGAAGAAGTAACCTTTTTGTGGGGAAAATGTAGTATGCCCTTCTTGGAGGAGGGGGCTCTCTTTATTATCGTATTTGTTTTCAACACTTTAATTTTTTATCGAAGTGAAAGTTGAGTTCGTAGTTATTTTTGTGTTATTTTTGGTTGTATTAATCGTTAGAAGAAATATTGTTAAATGTTCTGATGTGTTATTGTACCCTAGGGAGACTCTAGATGTGTGGTAGATGTCCCGTTTGTGTCATTTGATGTGATTCATGTCTAAAGTTAGTCAATGTAAGTTATATCTTCGTAATCGCGAATACGGATATGAAACTTCAAGTTAACCGGTTCAATCCAGTGTAGTTAAAAGATAATCATGTTTAAGCATTTGAAGGGTGTTTATCATATGCATGTGACTTTTATTCTTTTTGGTGTGATTGATTTTGCATTGATATGACAAACTATTTATAGCATACTCTAGCTAGTTTAGTGAAGGATCAGATGTTGGTGTGTAAGTACATGAATCGTGCTCTAGGTCATGATAGGATTCATATAGGCTATGTTTATGACTTTGTATAGCTGATTAAACATTGTTCTTACCGATTGAGTCTTGCAACAAACTTGAAACCGGAAGTGATTGCGCATTCTTATCTTCATACCCTTTCAACTCTCTTACGTCTTGTTGCTTGCTTCTTGTTTTCTTTGCAAGTTAGTTTAGTTTTAGTTTAAAAAGTCAGTCAAACTTTTGCATTTTATTTTAGAACTAAACCTAGCGTGTAATACTAACCACACTTTCATAGATACATGAATCGTGCTCTAGGTCATGAGGTGCGCCAACCCTTGTAATACTTGCCTAGTTTTTAATTTTTTGGACTTTTTTTTGACCCTTTTAGTGCTTAGTTGACTAAATCGGCGTGCCAACCCAACAATGGGTTAGAGGCCCAGTGTAGTAAATAGGTAAATAAAATAAGGCAAATTGGAAAATAATAATCCCACCTTTCTGGAATTGGCCAATAATAATCCAAAGTCACGAATTAGCCACCAATAATCCGACCTCGTCCATTTTTTTTGTAAAATACTCCACGGTTAAGTTTAGGCTAACTGGGTTAATAAAATGCTGACGTGGCTAATAAATGTCTGCCACATGGATTTTTTTTAAATGACTTGGATTATATTAAATCCTTTAATTTTCTACTGACATCGATCCTCCACGGCATTCATCAATCACCTTCACTACGGAAATTCACCTATCACCTCTGATTACACCATCATCGAACAACCCACCGACACCCAACTCTTTCACAACCACCGTTGTTGCCGACAATCCTCCATATCCCCTCACCTTTGTCCGATTACCACCATAATCAACCTGCTGGCAGCTTTAATTACCTCTGATTTCACCATTGTTGAACATCCATCTCCGGTTACCCACTGTCAAACACCTATCGACGACCACCCACTGTTCATCATCATCATTATAGATTGCCAACGTATACTCACCATCAATTACCTCCGACCGATCACCACCATCGTTGACGGTCGATCGACCACCAGTCACCACCGATTACCTCTTTCTTCCCCAACCTCCGATTATCACTGACGAGAACCACCGTCTTCCACCTCCTTCTTCATCCCCATAGACCACCAGCCTTACTTCAACAATCCTTACCCACAGTCACCGACATTCATCGACCATAACCACCACTGTCAACCGTCCACCTCTGATTAAACACTACTCACCCACCCCTTACCACCACTTCAGTTTTTTTCCTCCGAGTACCACCAACCTCCGATCGACAAAGCATTCAAACGTCCGATTGATTAAGAGATTCTTATTTGTCTTTTAATTTCTAGTGTTAAATCACGAGCCGGGTACGCACGCTTTGGATTTTAACTGTGATCAGTCAACTAAACAATTAAAGGATTTAATATAATCCAAGTCATTTAAAAAAATCCATGTGGCAGACATTTATTAGCCACATCAGCATTTTATTAACTCAGTTAGCCTAAACTTAACTGTGGAATATTTTACAAAAAAAAAAAATGGACGAGGTCGGATTATTGGTGGCTAATTCGTGACTTGGGATTACTATTGGCCAATTCCAGAAATGTTGGATTATTATTTTCCAATTTGCCATAAAACAACATTGAAACAATATCCTCATTAATAACATAAACGCAAGTACGCAGACGCAAGTCTTCTCTCAATCTCCGACTAGGTCTTATCCCAATTCAGGTAACGCTATTTATGTGTCTTCCCTAACAACATTGATGAAGATGACGATGACGAACTAAATTTGATGGATGAAAACATTAAGGATGATGCGGAAGAAACAAGTTTAATAATATTTAAAAGTCATAACATTACTAAATTAAGTTATTGAACTATTTTTGTGCTTGAATTGTGACATTTTGTGATATTTACTATGTTTGTTTTATATTAAATTGTGATTTTTATGAGAGATATTTATTTTTTTAATTATTTTTAAATAATGTCTCGAGGCTTACGCCTAAGTCCACCTTGAGGCTTATGCCTTGTGAGCTAAAGGACAATGTTTCGAAGCTTGTTTTCGTTCTTTTAAATGTTCATGATATTTGAGGCATGGCATTCGTTATGGACATTCCTAAGGTGTCACGTTTTTGTTGATATTATTATGTGATTTGTTTGTTAAACATAATTAAGGGTATTTCAATATCTAATTGAAATTTTAAACGTCTAAAAGCAGTGGCGGAACCAGAACGATTTAGTTAGGGGGTCATCATAAGCTTATATTCTATACTGGTTCAAATTAGGGGGTCCATCTCTAAGTTTGTTCTTCAAAAACTCAAAATTTATAAATAAAAAATCAAAAAGTTCTTGTGACCGGAGGGTCAACGGACCCTCCTGACCCCCCTCTGGTTCCGCCCGTGTCTAAAAGTGTTAACAAAGTGTAATGTTTTTGTAGATAGTATTATGTGGTTTGTTTATTAAACGTAAGGGTATACCGACCAATTTACAAATATTTAATTGAATTTTTAATGTTTAATAGTGTTCTCAAACATATGGGTGGAGGGAGTGGTCACCAAATGGTGAGTGGTAAACTTATTCCCTAGTCAATAATGTCATGTCATGTCAAGTCACCACTGCACTCCCCATTTTTCACCCAAACACAAACACTAGCAATGGTCAAACACCCACTTTTTTTTAATGCATATTTTTTATTTCTAGAACACTCACTCAAACACTCGGTGAGTAGTCACCGCCCAAGCACTCAAACACTCACCGAAACAGGACCGACAACACCTCCCCATGCGGCAAACTCCCCTCCCAGCTCCACTCACCGAACCCACTCCGCTCACCCTTGCAATTAAAAGCGTAACTTCTAATATAAAGTTAAAAATGGACACATCTAATAAATGTAGACGCGTTGCCACTTTGCCATTTTTGGCAAAAGGGGCTAGTGGCCAAGTTGTTTAACTGGGATAACCACAAAAAATGTAGGCGTTTGACCACTTTGGCACTATCTAAAATTTTGAGTTGTTGTATTTGAAAAAAAACTCGGTCAAATTTTGACTATCCATCAGAAATACCATGGAAACAGCAAACCATAAATCATTATGGCACTTGCGTATGTATATATAAGACTACCTTGTTGATATGCTCTTTCATATTACCATTCACCAAAATACAAATATGGAAACAAAGCTTTATGAAGCATCATTAACAGGCGACTTTCAAGCACTCAATGCACTACTCCATCAAGATCAACTCATCCTTGACAGACTCTCACTAACCGGATTCAATGAATCCCCCCTCCACATCGCTTCCATGCGCGGCCACCACCAGTTCGCCCTCGTACTTCTGACCCAAAAGCCAAAGCTTGCGGTAGCCTTGGATTCCCAAAGGCGAACCCCGCTCCACCTGGCCTCTGCCAACGGTTACCTAGAGATGGTCCAAGAACTTGTGAAGGCAGGGGGGCGAGATGTGTGTTGTTTCCGGGATCAAGATGGGTTGACCCCTCTTCATTTGGCAGCTATGAATGAACATCTGGAAATAGTTAAGGCACTGCTTCAGGCAAACCCGGATGCGGCTAAGGAGATTACAGAAACAGGAGAAACCATATTGCATGTGTGTGTTAGTTATAACCGTATGGAGTCATTGAAAGTGTTGATGGAATTGTGGAATGAAGAAGAGTTGGCAAAGATCACAGATCATAGTGGAAACACCCTTTTGCATGCTGCTGCTATCAATAGACAGACACAGGTACGTTATAAGGGACCCGCCAATACACTGCTAACCAATCCTTTATAACTAGTGCTAATACCCGTGAATTTCACGGGGCAGACAAAATAATATGTTTTCAAATAGATAAGAAATAGTTAAAAAAACAAATATACGTGGAAAGAATAAACTTGAAGCAAATTGATTATCAATCGATAGTTATATACGATAAGATATCATTGACAATAACGGAAAAAAATACAAAACAAAAACTACAAATTTGAAAATATCTCTTTATAAACAGCATTGTTTTTATTTGTAATGCGAACTTTGATGGTGTAGTCGTCTTGTGAAGCATCAAGGTGGTTCAGAAAGGTGATATTCTTAGGACCATGAATTAACCTGTAATAAAATAGAAATTCATGGTGAATCTTAAAAAATAAGAAGTTATAAGAGAATGATTGTCAACATAACATAAAACAAACATGACGTGAAAAAGTGTTATACATGTTGATAGTGTGGTTTAGCAATAAGAAGTCATATAAAAAACTTACAGCAATCTAGCTTAAAGAGGAGAAAAGGTTGTAGTGGTCGATTAGATAAAAGGTGGTGTTTGATGGTTTTTATAGTAATCTTCTAAAAACTAAATGATTTCAAATTTCAAAACTATAGGAAGTTATTTTATTAACCCGCGTTAATAGAAACATTTTCTAAAAAACTAATCAATATGATCAAACCAATATCAACAATAACTGGCCATGTTCCCAAAAATATCGGGATGTAATTTTGGTAACCATCGGAAGTTAGTAAATTATACAAAAATTAAGAACGTGGTAAATATGGCATTTTCTAGAACACGTTACCAAAAATATCGGGGCAAAATTTGGTAACCCTCAAAAATTAATAAATTATCACAATAGGAATTCAAATTCAAATTCCAAATATATTCCAAAAATCTGATTTATTTTTAAAAACAATTAAACTTTTTAGACAATTGAATCTATTAATCTACTAAGCAAGTCCGTAATTTTTAATCAGAAAACCTAAGCTATAATTAGAAATTAAGAATTAAGTATGTTACTAAAACTCAATATAGAACGTATCAACTTATATTAGTACCTGTTGCTAACTCTTTGGTTGGAAAAAGCAAGAGGATTGAAGGTGACCTGTCATGTGGCCATTCTTGTTGGTCTCCCATTTAGGTAAACGAAAATCCAATGTTTTGCCCTGTCCATTAAAAAAAAGCCCTTAGTAGCAACTTACCACAAATCTTATATCAAATTCATATCTACGATCATTACATGCCCAAGAATAAGAGCACTCAAATGCCCGTATGACGACCCTCATCGCTATTAAAGGCAATGTTTGAAAAACCGATTTTTATATCGTATCAAATTGGGCTTGAAATGGTTCAACCGGGTGTATCGGACGGTTCAACCGAGTTTAACAGACGGTTTAACCAATACTATCAGCCGATTTAAACCGGTTTTTAAAACATTGATAGAAAATATCTTGAGCTAACAATCACCTTCTATATAGAGCTATGATTACATATTCCATAAAATGTACACCTTCATTAGCATATATTCAATAAATATACATATGAAAGTCATATAATTAAGAATTAAGTCGTCCAAAAACTAAAGTGTTCAGAAGATGACCTAAAATACATGTGTTTATCACGGCTCACACCTCTAAAAAATAAATATGATCTTAAATTACCCAAGAAATTGTGTTTCATTAATAAAAACCCAATATATTATTGTATTTATTTTGTGATAAAACTAACCGAGAGAGGGTTTCATTGCTTTCCAACGATGAGGGTGATGGCCCTCAAGCATCATAGTCGTGCTTTTAAAGAAACCGCCGACTTCAGGTGGTGATCTACACTAATTAAGCAACCAATCTTCACTATACAATATCGAATCTTATTACAAACATAACAACTGAAAAACCTTTAAGTAAAAACATCAAAATTATAGAAACATACCTCGCCCCTTAATGGCGGCCGGAGTGGTGGCGATGAAGTGGTGGTGGTGGGGGCAAAGGAGTGATGGTGGCCGGAGACTGATAGTGGTGGTGCTGATCTACGAAGATAAGAGAAGAAAAAATTAGGGTTGCAAAGAAAATCAAGAACACAGAGATGAGAGAAGGGGGAATGCGGCTGGAAAAAAAATTAGGGTAAACTTAACAATAGACCCGTGCGTTTTGTTTCCGGGTTAAAAAATTGGACCCGTTTGATTAATTTGGTTATGTGGGTAATGGGCGGGAAAAAAAGGGTTGGGGTTGATTGTGAGAGTGACAGGTGTCTAATTTTTTAGTCTTTTATTAGAGAGTATAGATATTTTCACATGTTTTCTGAATGGAATTTTTCTACTTGTGCAGATTTTGAACTTTTTGCTCAGGATACAAAGCATCAAAGATAATGGAAATGTGGTAAACAAACACGGATTAACCGCGCTAGACGTTTTGGATCAATGTCCCCGAGATCACAAATCGCTAGAAACGCGACAAGTTCTAATGGAAGCAGGTGTTTTGAGAGCAAATGACCTTAGACCATCTCTCCCCAAAGTACCATTAACAAAATCCTCACAGAACAAAGGAAAAGGGTTCCTTTCAAGAACATGGGCTCGGTATGTGAACAATGACCACCACTGGATCGAAAAGCAACGTGGGATTCTAATAGTTGCTGCTTTACTGGTGGCGGCGATGTCATTCTACTCGGGGATCAACCCTCCAAGCAAGGTTCTTCAAAACACCACAAATGGTCGATTTTCGTATCAATCGGAGATGGATGATTTCAATCAATTTATTGTCTATAATTTGTTCACTATGATAACTTCATTGGCCATAGTCCTTGTGTTGATTAGTGGATTACCATTGAGCAACAAGTTCTTGATATGGTTGCTCACTGTTGGAACCCTTTTCATTATGGTGACCATGGTGACTAATTATTGGGATTCACTGAGTAATTTCGGACCGGATGGGTATGTGGACTTGACGGTTGTTTGGACTTGTTTGGTAATGATGCTCGTTTGCGGGGTGATTGCGTTGATTCATACCATATTTTTCGTGACTTGGGTGGTGATGAAGTTGTTAAAGTGCGGCATGCCTGAGACACACAGAAAAGGGAACCAGGATGATGCAGGTGAAGTTTGATGTTGTATAGTTTGTCATGAGTATGAGTTTGATCATCAAAGTGCATTTTATGTGTTTAGTGTTTTTGTAAAATTAATGTAATTTATTTGTTTAACATTTGTATATTTGATGTAATTTGTTTCTTTAAACATAGCCTTTGTTTTTTTTTTTCTTGCATGTGTCTCCAACACACTGCTCTTAAACGACGTATAAACACAATCCATGCCAGATGTAAAAAAAAAAAAAAAAAACCTATGAAAAAAGATATGGCGAAAATGTCAAACGAGTTAATGTAAAAACATATAAATATGGAACAAACCAACGGGTAAATGTAAAAAAGGCTTAAAACTCATAGGGGTAAGATGTCAATTCATTTAAACATAAAAAAAGTGAAAATATCAAACGTTTAAAAAAACAGTTCAACTTTGTATATTTAATCACCAAAAACCAGTAACGTATATAAATTTGTAAACAAGTTAGTATATATATATTCCTTTTATATAAAATAGGGAACTGGTTAACTAACCTAGTTCTGTTAGATGGGGGTAGGGGAAGGACAGTTGAAGAGGTTAGGGTGAAGGGAGTCGTTAAACACTTTGTGTGGCAAACCAAAAAACCGACCAATCAGAGCGTGCCATGTCAATCGGTGAAAAGTGTTTAAACTTTGGTGAAAAATGTTGGCAATGGTTTAGACACTTGGTGAAGTGGTAAACTATTTATAAAAAAAAAAGGAAAAAGGTGTGATTGGTTGCGATTGGATTGGACCCCACCTCAAACCCCCCTCTCTCTCTTCTTCCTCCCCTCACCGATTCGGTAATGCCCCATCGATTTAAGCCCATTTCGTCAAACACCTCATGCGGCAAATGGGTTGGCATTGGTTTGCCGCCCATTGCCGATCGGTGAATTGTGTTTGCCGCAATCGACTCCCTTCACCCTTAGTTTGAATTTGGAAATGAAACATTATGGTCAAAGTGGTTTGAGCAAGTGGCAAAGGATGGTATTGATTTTCATACGTTACATGTATGAACGCATTGGAAGCTTATCTTCTTGGGCTCGGGTATCAACTTGTGGTGGGTCCAAAGTGGCAAAGTCAAAGACTTGAAGATCACGTCGATAGGTTTTATTAGTATTTTGATCTCCGTTAGGCCAATTATGGATTTATGGGTCCAGTGTGATAACTTGTATTGGTTGGCATGTTTAGTTGCGCCACACATGGCTTGATTGGACTTTAGTAACACTAGGCTATGGTTTCATCATATGGCTCAAATTATGATTCTTTGACCCTGTCCATTTTGTTAGGCCTAAAGATAGAATTTCAGTTGAAGTTGGTTTAGGGTGAAGGGAGTGGTTAAACACTTTGAGTGGCAAACTAAAAAATCAACCAATGAGAGTGTGTCATATCAAAGTGGTAAACTATGCTCAAAATGTTGGCAATGGTTTAGACACTTGGTGAAGTGGTAAACTATTTTTTTTTTAAAAAAAGGAAAAATGTGTGATTGGTTGAGATGGCATGGACCCCACCACAAAACCCCACTCTCTCCCCTCTCCTCCCTCTTCCCGAATCGGTATACCTACACCGATTTTGGCCTCATTTTCGGCAAATGGTGTTCGGCAAAATTGATGGCATTGGTTTGCCAAGTGGTAAAGTGAGTTTACCACTTCCACTCCCTTCACCCTAGGTGCATAACCGGTTTAAGAATGGGTCAACAAAGTCAAAATCGGATTAAATTAAAGTTTAAACCAGCACCAGTTTTAAATAAAAAAATTCAAACCGGTTTAGATCAGATTGTAACCAACTCGTATTCCAAACCTGTTATGTTTTATTTTTTTATTCTTCTAGACTAGATATTAGATGGTGTCTTTGGGTGGGTGACAAATTTGCAAGTATAGAATATATATACAACATAGTTAGATTGTTGGGTGACAAAATTACACATGTCAAGTTAAAAGTACAATTCTTAGGCCATTTATTACCGCCTCATGCGTCTTTGGTGAGGTGGTGCTTCGACAGCTCCCTTTGGGTCTTTAGAGCCAGTGAAAGGGAGAGGGTGCTGCCTACCTCACACTCGGAAGGGGGAGAAGTGCGTGAGGCCCAAATTTTTCTAGTTAACTATAATACAATTAGCAAATTATGTGAACAGTGTTTCCACTTTTAGATTTTTTATTTTTATTTTTTGACTTTTTTTTTTTGTCCTTCTTGTCTTTTTTGTGATTTTTTATACTTTTACCCTTCAACTTTCAGTTTTAACACTTATAACTCCTTAACTTTATAAAGACTTTGTAATCGAGTTTTATGTGTGTATATTTATGTACGTGTCGGTATAAATTTAGATTGATTTACTTTTCGATGTAAATTTTTCCTGAAAATGAGTTTGGTCAAATATAATATGTTCTTATGCTTATTATTGTGTATGTTTTCAATTGGTTTATCTATCGATCGAAATCCTGCAGCTTAGCGCGGATAATATTACTAGTTTTCTACCAATCGTATTCTTTCCTTTTTTTTTCAAATTTTCTTTAACTTGCTTGAATAAAATATTATTTTAATGGGTGACATATGGTACAAACTTATGAAATTATTACACATAAAAGTAAAATAAAAATATGTGAAAATTCATATCTGCATGACACTAATATGATATTCACATTGGTGGAGGAGTAAATACAAGACACAATTTGTGTGTAAAGTATCTCATCCATTGATCTTTAAAGATTAATAGCTCAAAATTAGGCGGTTATATTTTGGTACATCTCATGTTCAAACAATTGAAGAAACAAATAGAGAAATGATATTCTAGTCTTTTCTCACTTGAACTCCTTCCCCTCTTGATTTTCAAACGACTATAACTTTTTCATAAGTTAATTTTTTTTTTTTAAATACACCGTATTAATGAGTATTTCATTCTTTTTAATTTGAGCAACGTATTGCTATTGTTTTCTTAAAAAATTACAGGATTTTAAATACCCATTATGTGATTTCATAATATTATTTTATGTGAAACCCCACTAAGTGATTACGTAATTACGTAACGATATTTGACTATGTATTATTACGTGACTGCGTAATTTTGAATACTCATTTAATGATTACGTGATTCATTATAATATTTATGTGAAACTCCACTGAGTGATTATGTAACTACGTAAAAGCAAAACAAGCAATACATAATATTTCATAGGGAATACCTAATATTTCAGGTATAATAACATATTAAGGATAAATTATATACAAAATATTAGCCAAATCAAACTATAATAACCACATAGTGTCGTATATTAGAGATTTAACCACGTAATAAAACATAAACAATCAAGTTCTTATTATTGAATGTGTAATCACATAATAAGCATAATTATAATAACATCATAATAACATTAGTTATAACAAATCATATTGAATGTATAATCATGTAATGGATTTATATTGAATGTGTAATGATTTATACTGAATGTGTAATCACGTAATGGGTATTCAAAAATCATGTAGTCATGTATTGGTATTCAAAATTACGTAATGGGTATTGGGTATTCAAAATACTGTAAAAAATTATAAGAAAAGAAAACTATAGCAATAGGCGACTCAAATTAAAGAAAATGAAATGCTCGTTAATACAGTGTAATTTTTTAAAAGAATATTAACGTATGAGAAAGTTATGGCCGTTTGTAATCAATAAGGAAACTAGTTCCCCTGAGAGAAAACTACATTACCCTTCCTGCCAATTACATTTGTTTTTCCCTTATCTTTCGTATGAAAACTGTGTCTTTTATAAGATCGTTTCTCTAGTCACATTTTGATATAAGTTAAAAAAAATATAAAAGAGTAAAACGCCAATATGGTTCTTGAGCTTAGGTTACTTTTGTCACTTCAATCTAAAAATGAAACATTTTGTCTCTGGGTCACTAAGGTTTCATTTTTGTTGTCATTTCCATCCAAATCACTAACTCAATTAAAATGTATTGTTAAGTCATAGAAGATTTTGGCAACTCCCAAACCTCAATGACGATTTTAGCAATTTACGCATTTATTATTTTATTTTTAATTTTTTTCATCTTTAAATAAAGAAATAATAATTATAAATATAACTAGGTTATATGCCTGCGCGTTGCGGCGGTACTTTATCGCGGGCATTCGATCAATGTCGGTTTGGTTTGTTACACTACTAGTACGATACATGCACTCAGTATAAAAATCAATACGCGTTTTACATCAACCGAAAACGATAAAAACGAACACCGGTACTAACACCGATGTTGTTCGAATGGTATCGATCACATAAGATTATCAGGTACTCGTACTGATATTCGTTTATGGTCGCATATAGAGTTGTATAAATGAAAATTATCGAAACGGGAAACAATAAAAATGAATAGAGATACCGGTATCGATGTTGTTCGTTAGGGTACGGTAGTGACATGGTGTTGGTTTTTCGAAAACAAAAACAACATATATAAATACGGTACTAATACATATATTGTTCGGTCGATTACCGATCGGTGTGGCACGATAGTCGTCTTCAATAAAATTTATATCACAATGTTGAAAAAAAAACAGTTTCGGTTCGGTTCGGTTTGGTACGATACGACACAATATGCGTTATTAATAAAAATTTATATCGCGAAATTGAAGAAAAAATAAACATAGAATACAATTTACTAAAATAATCAAATTACATGGTAAATAAAATATAATTAAAAAGTTTAAAAATTCTGTTTAAAAAATATATTTACTATTCATGACCACTTTGAATTTGAATTAATGTTCGGACGATATTGGTTCGGTTCATCATGGTATCAGTATAGATATCGGTTTTATTATCGCATATGAAGTTTTATAATAATTATGAAAACAGATACAATAAAAAAATATGAGTTCGATTTTAATGTATATAGAACAACTAAATATTTATAAACCATATTACATTAATTATTTTAAAAATAATTCATTAATGGAATTATATGTAAAGTTGACCATTTGAAGTTAGCAATCTATTGTGTTATAATGTTTTATTGTTAAATTAGAATTAGAAATATTATTAATGGACACTTCAAATTACTATCTATATGCTATAATTGTTTATTATTAAATAAATAAATTCAAATTAATAGTACTGTTCATGGAGAGTTCATATTAATATGTATAACTAGAAAAATTTCCCCGCGCTACGCGGCGGGGAATTCGATCGTTAATGATTCGTTTCATTTCTTGACGGGATTAATATGACATCGGCACTCGGTATAGCAACCGAAAGAAAAAAAAAACATAAAAAGGCAGTGCATGACAAATACGATATCCACACATAAAAAACACATTACATCTAGTAAGGTTCAAAGCATGCTACATCACAGGAAGAATGTATGATAAAAAGCGTTAACATGTTATTTGTTTAAAAACAAACGATTTTAAAATTAACAAATTAGGAAGAAGAGAAAACTACATAAAAATACAGAGGAAATAAATAACAAAAAGAATAGATGAAAAGGAGATAAAAGACAAAAAATAATAAATTGCACAATTTATTCTTTAACTTTTATTAGGTTGCACAATCCGTAATTAAAAAAAGAAACTTTGCCATGATGAGATTCAAAACCAAGCTAGCCTAAGTATACGCAAGTGTCTTGTACCAACTGAGTTGCTTTAGTTTTGTTAAGTGTTTGAGGAAATATTGTTTATAACCTGCTATATAAAATAGAATAAAAAGCACCCAATGACCACCTGCCATATAGTTGGCAGCTACTATATATGCATATTCGTAAATGTTATATGTGTAATAGCTCACTTCTTCATGTCACTTGTACAGATCTGATTGAAGATATTGCATTAAAAAGAGATACAAAGTAATTTCCGAAGATTGAAAGAGAGGCAATCCCAGTTCGATATTGGTAATACCGATACTTAAACTGATGTGGCGATGTTGTTGGGTCAGAATCAATTCGACTTATCATGGTATCGATACCGAAAATAATCTTTTAAATACAATCCCGTTTACAAAAAATGTATAACCGAACGGCTGAAATATTCAATTAGAAAAAATAACAAATTTCGTGGTTTATAGCTAGTTTCGTCTTTGAGTACTAACTTTTTTTAACAGATTTAAGTTTTATGGTTTCAATTTTGTAACACCTTTGGGTACTAATACCAAAATGAGTTAATTTTATAAATATACTGACTAAAATACCCTTTCATTTTTTTTAATTTTATCAATGTAACACCTTTGGGTACTAACACCTAATTTTATTTAAGTTTAAATCAATTTACAAAGAACTTTGAATTAAAATTATTTTTGTATATAACAATTTTAAAATGTTTTCTTATTATCATAACATAAAACTCATACTCAACATTTAAAATAAGTTGGTCAAATATGCAGAATTACATTTAAAATATTATGAAATTAGTAAACTCCTTATTTATATCAGATCTAAAATATATGTTTATAAAGTATGGGTTGTATATTATAATCATACGAAACCAACGTTTTCTTCCTTGTTAGATTTGAGAAACCAAGCTAGTTAATATTCCATCAAACAATTTCAATTATGGTGACTGTTATAGACATTTAATCTACATATGAATATATGATTACGTACGTAATTTATATTTTATATATGATTCTTCATTTTTTTTTCATAAACATGTTCATGTAACACACATAATAATAATCAACTTGTATATTATATCTAGTTTTTTTTAATAATCACCGTTTCAAAACATATAGCTAGTCAAAACATTTTAAAATTGTTATAGACAAATAATTTTAATTCAAAATTCTTTGTAAAATTGATTTAAACTTAAATAAAATTAAGTGTTAGTATCCAAACTTGTTACATTGATAAAATTAAAAAAATAGAAGAGTATTTTAGTCATTATATTAATGTGTTACAAAATTGAAACCATAAAACCTAAAGCTGTTAAAAAAAGTTAGTACCCAAAGGTGAAAATAGCTATAAACCATAGGGTCCATATATGTAATTAACTCTTAAAAAAGCACAACTACCTATCAATAAAAATAAATAATATCAACAATAATTAAGAAGACTTATTTATATTAATACATTTAATTAATTCAATGTTAAAAGAGTTAATCTGTTTGATTTTTATTCGTTGGTAAAAAAGAGATCAGGATGCTCATTGCATCTCAAGTAAAGGAGCATGATGAGTAAACTATCCTCTCAACTTACACATATAATATAATTACCCCTTCAACTTCAGAAGTTATTCATGACTTTGTGTATCATCATATCATCATTATAATTAATATATTAATATTCCACTGTTCATCACCACTTTGTATTCATATGTATAATATACATAAACACATTTGTATATACACACTTATTTTTTAAAAATTTCTTTTTTACCTTTAAAATATAAAATAACAAATTAACCATAATATATATACATATACACACACATTTATAACTATATATATACACGCACATTGTCGAAGCTTTATTGGGGTCAGGGGTAGCATGTCCCCCACCGAATTTTCGCTCGTAGTGATAATTTTATCGAAAATTTCTAAATTTTTTTAGTTTAAAACAGTTCGGCCCCCACCAATTTGGATTTTGAGAGTCCGGCCCCACTGAGTTTTTGTTCAAGCTCGGCTATTATATCCACACACCATTCACACTATTTTTCTTCTATCTTTTTCTCTTCACCACCACCTCCATCACCACTGCCGCCGCCACAACCACCCCCTCCATCTCGGCACTCGTACTTCATCTTCTCTCGTCGACCTGTCGTACCACCTATCTCTTCCATCATACCAAATATCATTAATTTATTATTACTTTTTATTTAAAGGTAAAAAATTAAAAAATAAGTGTGTAAATATATAAATGTCTATGTATATGTATATATATTTTTTATAATTATTTTTATTTTTTATTTAAAGATAAACATAAAATTTACATATTTAAAAAAACAAAAGAATAAATGGGAAAGTGACAAAATCGACCTTAGGGTTTGAGAATTGCCAAAATCATTCATTGGAGTTAACGACACATGTTGAACTGAGTTTGCTATTTGAATGAAAATCGCAACAAAAATAAAATCTCAGGGACCCAAAACAAAAAAAAAATCATTTTTGAACTAAAGTGAATAAGTGACAAAATAACCGACCATTTTGACATTTTACTCAATGTAAAACCATAACATATTGTATTGGCTTAAAATGTCAATGTCTACAAGTATAAGGTTAATATTTACCTTTCAACCAACCCCTTCGATTCAGTTTCTGCAGCAGTATAAAATCTCGGACCCGATGGATGTCTACAGAAAAATTTGTTTTCCAGCAGTGATGGCAAGAATCCGGGAAATAATGTTCTTTCTCCTTTTTGTGTTTTTTCTGAATGGAGCTACGCGAGGGAAAACTTTCCCTCGCGTATCCCTCGCGTAGCTCCATTCAGAAAGAACACAAAAAGGGAAAATTTATTTTCTAGCAGTGATGGCAAGAATCCACGAAATAATGTTCTTTCTCCTTTTTGTGTTCTTTCTGAATGGAGCTATGCGAGGGAAAGTTTTCTCTCGCGTAGCTCCATTCAGAAATAACACAAAAAGGAAAAAAAATTCCAGCAGTGATGGCAAGAATCCGCGAAATAATGTTCTTTCTCATTTTTGTAATCCGCGAAATAATGTTCTTTCTCCTTTTTGTACGAACACAAAGGGGGTGTTTGGGATTCCTTCTCAAAATGACTTATTGACTTATATAGAGTTAAAAGTCCTTTTGAGGAGGAGAAGCTTAGCCAAACATTATTGAGAAGTCAGGAAGATGAGAAAAGCTTAGACAAACACAAAAAGGATTTTTCAAGGTTTTTTTTGTCTTCAATAAGGAGAAAATGAGAAGTCACAAATTGTGACTCGAGAAGTCCTTCTGAGAAGGAGAAGTCAAAAAGGTTAGCCAAACATGCCCAAAAATGAGAAATTTTGCGGATTCTTGCCATCACTGCTGGAAAACAATTTTTTCTGTAGGCATCCATCGGGTCCGAGATTTTTATACTGCTGCAGAAACTGAATCGAAGGGGTTGGTTGAAAGGTAAGGATAGCGTGATTGGCCGATTGGTTAGAAGGTAAGGATCGCATGATTAACTAGTATCGGATCTCTTGGATCATATCCGCTTCCACCGTCGGAGTATTGACTTCCAGTTACCAGAAACCTAATGGCCGGCGAAGTTTCAGATCACACAAACCATAGATTCTTCGTGGCCGTACACGTCGGAGCCGGTTACCACTCACCGGTTAACGAAAAGGCTCTCCGATCTGCCATGAAAACTGCCTGCATCGCCGCAGCGTCTATTCTCCGAACGGTCTCTCTCTCTCTCTCTTTACATATCTAAATAAACCATGATTATATTCGTATATTGGCCTTATTATGTTTCCAGTGATTTTTAATATATTATTCCCATTAAGAGTTAGGTTTATTTTGTAAGGTGAATTTTAACGAATGAAGTTGTTGCTTATTGTTCTAGTTATTAGAATATTTATTAGCTAGATATAATTTTATGGTTTTTATGAGCTTTGCTTTGTTATAGGGCTCAGGCGGATGTGTAGATGCTGTATCAGCAGCCATTGAAACCCTGGAGGTATGGCTATATTTACTTTGTGAGGATTTGTACATTTATACTGTGATCAGCGGTCGTCTTATATCGAATTTGTGGTATCTGTTTTAGTTGTATGTGTGCTTGTAATAGTCTATGGGTAGCTCATCGAGTTCTGTTCTTAACAATCAGTTCAATTGACGGAAAAACGAATTAAAAATAATTAAGTCAATTACGTAACACAAGTGTGACAACGGAAAAACAAGTAGAAGTATTCTAGATAGTGTAGGATTTTGTGGAATTTGCTTGCAGTTTCTCGTTAGCAAAAGCTGTGGAATTTGCTTGCAGTTTCTCGTTAGCAAAAGCTGTAGAATTTGGGTGTGGGTCTTTCGTTGAAACAGAGTGGTCTTTTGTGCGTGAAAAGTACTTATTGCAAGACGTAGCTCAATTTATATGTGAACTTTTCTTTGCTTAAATATGGTTATATTTGTTGAATGTTGAGGTGCAGAACGATCCGTGCACAAATGCTGGGAGAGGGTCAAACTTGACAGAAGAGGGTCACGTTGAATGTGATGCCAGCATCATGGAAGGTAGTTCGGGAACATTCGGGGCTGTTGGAGCAGTGCCAGGTATATCCAGTAAAGTTGTTTTTTCTTCCTCCTTTATTTCATTTACAGATTTATTTATATTTTGGGATTTTTGTTCTCATATATGTTCTACCTTTATTTGAAGTAAATGATTATCAGGTGTAAGAAATGCCATCAAGGTTGCAGCTTTGTTGGTCAAGGAGCAGATGTCGGGCTCGTCACTGTTGGGTCGAATTCCTCCCATGTAAACTTTCATATTATTTTTGTCTTTCAAGCTTACAAATTGTTACTTTTTTTTATTGTTAGTGTCATTTTTTTTCCTCAAATATTCTTTCAGGTTTTTGGCTGGTGTGGGTGCCCGTGCTTGGGCCAAGTCTAAGTGCGCAAATGTTTCGGGAACCATTGAAGATACAGAAAAGGTAAGCTCACCGGGCCCGTTTGACATTATAATATTTTTTACTCCGCTCATTTTCACAATAATTTACATTTGAGCCCCTAATCTCCATGACCATCTTTTCTGCTTATAGTGGCTTGTGACAAGAAAGGCGAAAGAACAATGGAAGAATTATAAAGCAATGCTTGAAGATGCCAAATCGGGAATTTCTTCAGGCAAACCATCATCTAGTTGTCACCAGATTGATAATGCATCAGGTATGCTAGTAAACAGATCTATTTACATATTCAATACGATTACTGAAGTCTATACACGTTCTCGAATTACATTTTTAATGAATTTCTTGTTTATTTTTAAAATCAGATGTTAGTAATAATGCTATGGATAGGATCATGGATACCGTAGGAGTTATATGTATCGATAAAGAAGGGAATATAGCATCTGGAGCGTCTAGTGGTGGCATCGCACTAAAGGTCCTTATTCATATTTTAAAATCTGTATAATTATTTGACCTCGTTTTATTTGATCCATATTTTGACAATTTCTTTAAAAAGTGAAACAGGTCAGTGGGCGTGTGGGATTAGCGGCAACATATGGTTCTGGTTGTTGGGCCTCCTCAAAGGGCTCGTTAATAGTTGGTTGTTGTGTCAGTGGTGCTGGTGAATGCCTGATGAGAAATTTTGCTGCTCAAGAATGTTGTACTTCTTCATCACTGTATGACTTGCATTTACATCTTTCAGTTATTATTATTTTTTTATATACAATAGTGATTTTTATTTTAAGTTTTATTTTGCCAGTTCTACTCTATTGCACACTATGTTATATTTCTTGAAAACTAGTTAAATGTGTATCTGCGTTTTCTCGTATATGTGTCAAGTATGGTCAACTCTTAATGCAGATTGCAGGCTGGTCCAGGTGCTGCCTGCTCAGAAGTTTTAGAGTCTGTAATCAAAGACAGTTGTCAACGTGGTAGTGATAGAAGTGCTGGAATTCTGCTTGTGCAAGCCGAGGCTCCTTCAATTGTTAGTTCATGATTAATTTCACTATAGGTGGCAATTTCGAACCATTTACTTGTAAATGGGACGATTTGTTTTTTTTTTTACATAATTATAAATGATACAAATCGGATATCTAGGTAAAGGGGAACGGGTCGAACGTCACTTAAAGTCTATTCCTGATGCAACAATTATATATATATTTTTGAGTAAATTGCCAAAATCGTCCTTGAGGTTTGGGCATGTTTGCCGTTTTCATCCAAAACAACTTTTTTGTACCATATATTCCTTCACTTTTGGGATTTTTTGCCATTTTCATCCAAACGTCTGACTTTCTTGCCAAAATCGTCCTTGAGATTTGGGATTTTTTGCCATTTTCATCCAAATGTTTAATAGAAAAAATAAAGCGGGTTAGATGTTTGGATGAAAATGGCAAAAAATTCCAATAGTGAAGGACTATATCATATGGTACAAAAAAGTTGTTTTGGATGATAATGGCAAACATGCCCAAACTTCAGGGACAATTTGGCAATTTACTCTATATTTTTGAAACGGTAGTTGAAATGTTTGCTGGTCAACGTGAACTCTTTTCAACCTGAACTCATCTTGCCACCTGTAAAATTCACCATTAAAGCAAGGTGCTAGTGGTTTAATAGTTTGAAAATCGAATAATAATTTTGAATTAATTCCGTTAGGGTATTGGATCATCACCACAGCTGAAATCTGTTGAAATTGCTGCTGGCTACACTACCATGTCTTTCGGAATAGGTTATTTTGGTAATTCCATGGAGCAGCCTAAGGTATGAACCCACTTTTTGCTGTTTCTGTATAAAATCGAGTAAAAGGCAAACATGTTTATAACATTAATGTTTGTAATATTTATGCAAAAAAATTAGAAGATATGACAGGTAAAAAAACTAATTTGTTTTTTGATACTTTTTGCAGGCTTCTATTTTGAGGAGTAGCAAACAACATAACAGAACAGACATATCCCAATTTGCGGCATTAGTTAACCTCACCTGTAAGTGTACATAGCTTAAGACTTCAATTAACTACTAAGTGTACGGTTTCTTATATTATGCAAAATTATCACATATATTTTTTAGTGACTATATATGTTTTAGAAGCATTTTAGGTTTGAAGATCCAGATTCTGATTTTGAACACTTGCAGCATTTCCGGCGACTCCAAAACAAAACAAAACAAAACAAAACAAAAGACATCGGGTGTCTTAAATTAAAGTAAGGAAAACCGGTTTGATTGATGAACAATCAGGGCAGTAGCAGTATCTGTTTGTTTCCAGATTCTGCCATTTTTTGCTTCAACTTCTATTTTAATTAGTGAATTTTGTTAGTTAAACTTGTATTTTAAAACAAGTGGATTGTTGGTATATATACACAGTTGACTTCCTTTGTGTCAAATTTTTATTGTTTACTTTGTTATTTTAAAACATGTATTGTTACAATTACTAGTTTTTCTGTTTTACCTCTAAATATATATTCACGATAAAAAATTTAATATGACCACAAAGTAAAATGACATTTTGTTAACATCAAATTATTATATTATTTGCGTACATCTTAAAATAACTTTTTTTTTCTCTAGTAAAACATCTTAATACAACCACCATATAAAACATCTTAAATTCTTAATACAACCATCCGTAGCAAAATAATACCTTTTGAATAGATCTTAGAGTATCCTATCCTCTGGATTATTGTATTAATTCCAGGGAGAGAATATTGATCCTTCTTGGTATTATCATTCAGTGTTCTGTAATTGAACACCATTCTTTCCTTTCCTTTGACTTCTTTTCCTGTTGCTGGATCAATGGATGTTCCTGAGTTCACCATCATCGCCATCGTTCTGTGTCTACTTTTACTTTTCCTTATAACTCCCAATTGTAGCAGAGCATCTGTATGTTTTTTGAACTGATCTTTCATGGCGGGTGTCACATGTTTCAAAGGTTTATCTTGAATTGTTATACTTGGGTTGAGTATTTCCAACTCACAAATAACCTTATTTTTCTTCCAATGCTTCAGCGGATCATCTCCAATGTACCCTTGATCTTTCAATCTTTTAATTAGATCCCTGAATTTCTCCTCAAACTTCTTATTTCTGCTGATCTTGGCTTCTACCGTCTTGTATGACCATTCATTGATTTCACTATAATCTTGATATTCAAGATCTAGTTCTTCAATGGCACATTTAGCAATTACAGCATACGGTTGAGTTACCACTTTTGATGTATTTTTATAAAAGGTAATAGTATCACCTTCTATATTAACACCTCCTTTCTTACTCCTAAGAAAGTTTGCACCAATCAGCATGTCTATTCCTTCACTCTTTCTCATTTCAAAACAGTAAGTGAACGGAATTGGATAGCTTTCTCCGGCAATGATCATCTTTCCATCTTACTTAATCTTCATTCTCGCCTTTTGATCTGAGTTAATGCCTTTGTAGTTTACTATCCATGGGCTTTGTTCCATTGCCCCTTCTGGAACTTTCAGAATATTACAGCAACATGTTGTTGCCCCTGTATCCAATATGGCCTGTATTTCAAATGATGGCCCATCTTTGATTTCAAAGTAAACCTTCATATTATACAGCCTGTTCCAGGACTTTCTTCCTTCATAACCCATCAAGGCTTTTTCTTCTTTGGGCCTTGGTTCTTCATAAACTACCTCTGTATCTGATTCAGATTGTTCTTTGGGCTCAGAGATAATTAGAGGTTTTTCCGTTGGGTTAAATAGATTAGCCCACTTCATTTTGGGCTCCTCTTTGGGCTTTTCTTCCTCTTTTCCTTCTCTATGGGCTAAGGGTATTTCCAGACCTTCCAACTCCTTTTCCAATTCTTTTAATTTTTCTTCTTCATTTACTGATTGGAGTTTCTGGATTTGATCTTCCAGACCTTCATTCTTTTCAGTCAAGTACATAGTATACTGAAGAAGCTCTTTGATGAGAGGTTCTTTATTAGCATAACCATGAACTTCCTTTTTTTCTGGAATTACCTTATACTTCAAGTGTTTAAATGCACATAGTGTACATGCAATTAAACCACATTCATCACAGGTAGCCCTTGATTTATTTGTCGTCTCATATTTGCAGTAGGAACATCTTCCGTGTATTCTTCTTTGATTCATTCTGAGATTATGAATACATTTTTCCATTTCTTCATCCAATTTCATTCTTGGTGCCCAATCATACTGTGGTTGTATGTATTCAATTGTTCCTGCAAATGCGTATTCATACCCTTCTTCTGCATTGTTTTCTTCTTCTTCAGAATAAGAGTATACATCATCTCCGGGATCTACAGATACAACATCCCAGTTGTTCGGAATTTCAATTTTATCCAATATAGCAGCTCTTGCTACTATAGCCTTTTCTTTTCTGCATTCACTTGCATAGTGCCCTTCTTCTCCACATCTAAAGCACTTGCATTTCCGAACTCTTTCTTGTTCTTTATACTTGCTTTTGAAGGCTCGTATATGATTTTTGTGTGGCTTTCCATTGTAATTCTTGGCTTTTGACAACGTTCTTTTTCTTGGATTACCATAATATCCAGGGACTGGAATATTTCCACAAAAATCTATTGCTCTTACTTCCTTTTGCAATGCTGCTCTTCTACATGCTTCTTCTAGGTATTCTCCAATAAACTTAATTCTTGGAAATACAGCAGCTGTTGCACCTGGGTACTTTTCATTCCATGCTTTTTCAATATCTTGCCCCAGTATTGGTGGAAGTTTGTTGAATAGCTTATCAGAAAGCTCTGTTCCCACAAAGAGTCTTCCAGATTTTGCTGCAAGATTCTTGTAGTCACTTAGGAATTTCCATATGTTCTTTGTTTCTTGACATTGTAATCTTTCCAAATTCCTATAAGCTTTATCTTGTTCCGCTGTACTCCCTTGGTATGGATCCTCCAGAGTGAATATCTTTCTTATTGTGGAAAGAATATTCTGAGTATCACTTGCTGCTTCTTCAAGAGCATTGTACTCCTCTTTATATACATTTTTCCACTGGTTCCATGTTAACTTTTCAACCTCTCCCATGAGATTCTCAATAAAGTTAATTTTTGATCTTTCATTGGGCCAGCTTTTTGTTGGATCATCTACCACATTCAGAGTACTTGATTCCCATCTTGATATTACATCTCCCCAGAGACTAATATCAAATGGCAGGACTAATATGCTTCCTTGGTTTGACCATGCTGGAGGTAAACTCCACATATTGTTAGGCATTGCAGACGCCATTGCTTCAGTTCTTTGCTTTATTTTTGCTTGATCAAATGGAAACATCGATCTTGTTTGTCCCACTGTTTGAGCTGGAGGGTAAATAATTGGTGTCATCGTTGCATCTGGTGGTCTTCCATAATAAACATTGGAAGATGATGACATTTTTGCATGCTCAATCTTCGTTTTTCCAGTTATTTCCTTTCTTAATCTTGCAAGAGAGGGGTATTCCATTTCAGATTCTTCATCAATTCCTCCTGCATAGATTCTTTCACTTCTTTGCTCAATTGATTCTGTTTCATAATCACTTTCAGTTCTAGTGTCAGACGGCACATCTTTCAGCACGCTCTGTTTACTATAACTTCCAGTTCTTACTACTTTAGATTTCTGAGCATTTTTGACAACCCATTTCTTGGTTTTTCTCTGCTTCTTATCTGTACCTTGCATAAGGGTTTTTCCCTTATAGGACGCTACAGATTTTTCTTTTGCCTTTAGTCTCCTTGCTGATTGTTCATAACACTCATTTATTTGTTGTTGTTCTGGTGACAATTCTTCATCACTAGATACTTGGACTTCTTCAATTGGTTGTGCTTCTCCTGCTAGGTAGACTATTTCTTCATCCGATCCTGTATCTGTTGTTGGAGCTTCAATATTAGGCTGCAGTGTGTCATCTACAAATATGCTCCCTTGAATATTATGTTTTTGTGGCGGATATGGAGTATCATCTCCAAATATACTCCCTTTACCCTCACAAAAAAAATATGGATTTTCCAAAGGAAAATCTATATTTTCTTGTTCTTCTTCTGAAGAATTTCCAGCAAAAACATACTCTTGTTTATCTTCAGGATCTTCATTATCAGTTTCCCATCCAGTGGATATGATTGGTGAATCATCACATGTTTTGACATATGAATAATTAACCATGTAATCATATTTTCCTGATGGTTCTCCCAGTGTATCCCATACACCTGGTTTTTCTTTCTTTGTTTTTGAAGCCTTCTTCCGATCAAACCTTCCGTTGTTCCACCTTTCATTATGTTCCAGCTCCTCCCATGGTGTTAACCAGTTTGGGTTATCCAAATCACAAGGATTGTGATATGATGGATTAACTTGTACATGATTTATTCTGCCAGTTAGTGCTGTTTCTTCTTCTTCATCCTCTATTCGACTAGGATGTCTTGCACTTTGGCTTCTTGCTCCCAAATCTTCCAATAAATCAGGATTATTGGTCGTTCTTCTGTAGTTTTGGAAACTTAACACTTGTGTTCCTCCAAATCCATCTCGAATGGATGCTGTCGTCGGAGCTCTTGTTACTATTCTTTCTCTGGGTGGTCTGATCGTCCACTGCCTTCCAATAGGCACTTCTATCCCTTGAGCCGGTATAGCCCTGATGCTTGATGAAGCTAGATAACTTATAACATTTTCAATGTTATAATTAAATCCAGCATTACTAGTGTTTGTCAGTCTTCCCACTAGTGCACTTGTAACTATCAGGTTTGACTCACCATTAAATTCTTCATAGCCATGAGTTTGTATTACTATCTGAATATTACGAAAATCCGATAATGATACCATCATGTTTGGTGCTATGTATACCATCTGTGCTCCTGAGGATAAATCAACCTCCATAGATCCAATTATAGACACATTATTCGCCCATCTTGTGTCTCTTAAGACTACCAAAGCTTGAGTTCCTGCTCTTATTCGATGCAGGGTTTGTAGTCTTATCATAATAACACCCATATGCAGATGTTCTAGGCCTCTTTCAGCCAGTCTTGCATATGACCTATCATTACAAAATTCCAGTTCAACTTGATCACCATCTGTGACTAAGACTCTTTCTTCCCTATAGTGTTGGTAAACACTATTTTCTTGTCTTCTGTCACCAGCACTGTATAGTACCTCAGCTGGTACTAGATTAGCTCGTCTGCTTCTGGTCATCTGAATTTCTCTATCTGGATCTATTTGTGTTTCCAGGGTTTGATTAAACCCTCTTCTTCCGAATCTTCTTCGAGCATTAAACAGATTTCTTTGTAAGGTAGAATACTGTCTAATCTGGTCCTCTTGACTTGGGACCCTTCTATCATCACTGTTTGCTGTCACCGTTGGTCTCCATAAGGGTGGTGGTCGGTCTACTGATCTTCTACTCATCTTCGGATCTTAGCAAGTTCTTCTTGAAGAATCTTACTAGGGTCTTTGTACACGTAGAATGGACCTTTTTCTTTTGGAACTACTGACTTCCCTTCAATCTTAAGGTTCTTAAGATTTTCCAGGCCTTCAAGTAATTCTTTTGGATATCCTTCTATTACAGCACCTTTTCCTTTACTTAGCTCTGTAATAGCCCTTTTTATTTCACCAACGTCTTCCTTTATTTCTCGAAGTTCTTCCGAGACTCTTGTAACTTCCTGAATGAGGAAATTATTTTGCTTGATTAGAATCGCTGTTTGTTGAGCCGGACTTCCTACACCAGTGGTTTTGCTGAAACCGACTGAAGGTTCGTCAATACCCCAAGTTGCTGTTGCTGCCGATTTATAAGACTCAGTTTCTGCAGGGGCTTGCCACCTATTCACAGAGTCATAGACTCCTCGAGTCTTACAATTAACTTTTCGACTTGAGTGACCTTCTAAGTAAGCTCTTCTGTGAGTCTTAGAGCTTCTGCTTCAACAATCTTTGGTTGCTTAGCGATTTCTTCGACCAGATGTCGAACTTGGACTGCTGTGAGTGGTTGGTGAGACTGTAAGGTCACACCTATTTGTGCTACTTTCTTGGAGAGGTTATTAATGGCTGTATGAATACCACTAATTTGTCTACCAAGACTCTCTTGCTCTCTAAGGATCTCTCTGAATCTTTTTATATTTAAGTGAGTAGCTAACAAGTGACTATCATAAAAAGCTTGCAAATTATATTTTAAAATATTTAAATCATCCGATATTAGCAAATTCGGATTAGTAGAGTGGTTATTAACATTAAAAGCGCGTGTAACGCTTTCTCCGTGAAAACACTCGTATTCTAAACCAAAATTTGTTCGTCTATGGATGGGTCTTGAAAACTCTAGATTAAGATAATCTAATCTATTATTATTTTCACAAAACGTACTAATTTGTCTTTCAAAATCTTGAAAATACCTTTCAACACTTGGATTCATAAAACATAAAGAGCATACTAAAATTTTCTGGATTTAAAACAATATTTAAAACAAAAGAGGACTTAACAGTTACTTGGCTCTGAGACTTTCCTTATTTCTTGATAAACTTCCTAATCTTTCATAAAGTTTTATTTTGTTTGGGAAAAGATGATTAAATAAACACTATTTGTTTCCGATTCATGAATTAAACACAGGATATTTTCTTTGGTGAATACCTCTTGGTTTTTATTAAAAACTTTAATACTTTTTCAAAACTCCACAAGTTTTATCACCACAGGGGATCTGCCTATCTTCGCCATCCTCGGCTACTCTCTGGCCTCTGCCTGTGTCTTTTTAAAACATTTTCCTTTTGAAAACCATTTAAAGTATTAATAATTTGAAACCATTTGCTTTTCACAAATTCCGAAAATTCCGCCTATGCTTTCTTCCGAACTAGACTCACCATGGGGTGCTACTTACTGCTCTTCGGTAGGCGCCCATGTCTTTTGTAAATTTTCTTCTTAAAACATAGTTTAATTTTTTTACTTAGATCGAATGAACAGTAATGCTTATTAAGTTATTTTCCCCAGAAATTACTTACCATAAGTAATTATAAAACTTTAATCAAAATTAAAATGCTTATTTTTGAATTAATTCATTCCCAGGCCTTTCACTATTAAGCCTTCTTTAAGGCTTTAGCCTGACATATCGGAGCTTTTTACAGCTCTGATACCAGAAATTTAGGCCGGTAAATAGGATCAAAGTAAGAGTAACAAAAAGCTAGAAAACAATTTACTCAAACTTTTATACAGAGTTTTATTTAAAACATGCGGAAGCTTAAAAATACAAACTGAAAACTAGAAACTTACAAGCTTAAGAGGATTACACAAGTTAGGATTTCTAGGTTGTGTGAATCCTTATGAACTACTGGCTCTTATATAGACATAGAGGGACGATAGAAACTGGTTACCGATTATCCGGGTGCACATTGGGCCCCATAGACAATGATCGATATCGTTTTATCGTGATGTCTGAGCTGTTATGCTTTAATAAAAGCTGAAAACGACATAAAAGACACGCATACAAACGGACAAACTACTTTGGCACACAAGTCCGCGTTGCTGTAGATAGTGGGTGAAATAATGGAGATAGTGGGCTGTCACATTTTTTAGTGGGCCATGCGTCCGGGCCATTCATTCCACAATCGCCTTATCTCTTGTCGTGTTTTATGATCGTAGGGTCCGCCACCTTCACATGAGTCTTCCGAATTATTGCTCGAGAATTCGTCATTGCTTACATCATTGTCTTCTCGAAGCTGGGCTTGTTGGGCTTGGATCCTAGTGTTGATTTTCTTGGTGGGCTTCACAAATAAGCCTTTTTGCTTGGGCCAATTTGTTAGCTGCTTGTTCTGTTCTTGTAGTGAAGATGTGTGGGCTTGTTCCTTCTGTTCGTATCCACCATCTGCACAAGTTGTATTCCACCATTGTTCTGTAGAGGTCCAATTCTGCAAGGGTATTATCCCTTTGTTGGTCTGCAATTCCTTGTAGGGACCCCATTCTTTCTGATGATCGTAACCTGAGTTGGTCAAGGATATCTTCTTCTGTGATTCTGGCGTAGCTGTTGACAAGAAATGCTCCAGAAGATGGCATAGTTCCTCTTCCTCCATAGTCACGTCTGCACCCATCTTGGCGCCATATGTTACCTCTTCTAAGGTGTCGCTCAACATTGACATTGTTTCTGTATATTCTCCTGACATGTTCCATTCCTGTAAAGTCATTAAACAACAAATTCTTGATAATTGATCAGCTAAAACATTTTGTTTTCCATCAATATGCTCCATGTTGATTTTGACTCCAGTGTTGTTTATGATGTCAATGAAATTCATCCAGCGAACTCTGGATAACCTATTTTGTAGGTTTTGAGCGGCCTTATAAAAAGATATTATCGCCTGGCAGTCTGTTCTGAGAGTAATCTCCTTCTTATCCAAGATATAAATTTTGAATGCATTCAAACCATTAATAGCAGCATTTATTTCTGCATCAATAGTTGATTTGATCGCTGGAAATTTTCCACTTGCATAAGCACATATTTCTTCCTTAGATCTGCCTTCTCCTTCCTTCTTCCATTTACAAATGGCTCCCCATCCTTCCATGCAGCCATCTGTTTCAATTACCATGTAAGCTTCCTTTGGGGGTAGCTTCATGTCTGGGAGATTCTGAACCTGTTTCTTGATTTCTCTCACAAGCTTCCAATCAGAATCTTTCATTCTTTTGTCTCCATGAGGGGATGTCTTCTCATATAATGGTGCTAGCATAATTCCCAACTTTGGAATATAACTTCTTGCATAGTTGAGTATTCCTAGCCATGATCTTAATCCCTTCTTTTCTTTGAGATCTTCATACTTGAATTCTGCGATCTTTTTGATTATATGGGGTTGTAATCTAATTGATGAATTAGTTATTACTGCCCCCAGGAATTCAATCTCTTTTTCTGCAATCTTCATCTTATTTGCACTAAGAATTAAACCATTCTTCTCACATATCCTATAACAAAGCGCTATCAGTAGGGTTTGTGGAGGGTAGGATATAAACCATATTCCGTATTCGCCTTCTTTCTATTCACGGTATTCGCCTTCTTTCTATTCACGGTTCAATCGCCATTCACGAATGTGTTTGACTCAGAACAGAAGGCAAAGATAAAGATGACAACCGAGACCGCGGTTCAATCGCCATTCACGAATGTGTTTGACTCATTCTTTCTATTCGTGGTTCAATCGCCATTCACGAATGTGTGTGACTCAGAACAGAAGGCAAAGATGACGACCGAGACCGCGATCGAAACGATACAATATGCAGGTGTTATGATGGATCTTTCAGGCCAAGATCTCTTGTGAGACAAATGTTTGACCATGCCAAATGGTCCCAGATCTCTTGTTAGACAAATGTGACACAATGCATTGGTTAAGTAAAACAATAAAAACAATCATTAAAAAAAAAAGCAAATACTTCCAAAAACTTTTGCCATGTTTCCTTGGTAAGTCCTATTCTAATTAACTTAATCAGCCTCGCCCACCTCATCCAAGATCCTCTCAAGAATGGCCATTAGAGAAGAAGACTCAAATTTTCTTGCAACACAAAGGTAAATCAAATTATACTCAATACTCCTTTTAAATCAAATTAAAACATACGATAATGTTTCAATATTTGTCTTGTGTTTGTAGGTACGCGATAGTTACCGGATCAAACCAAGGTATAGGCTTAGCAATATGCAAACAGTTAGCTTCAAAAGGAGTTCAAGTTGTGTTAACCGCTCGAGACAAGGAAAAAGGCAAATCCGCGATGAAAACTCTTGAAAGTTGTGCCTTTTTCAATCATCTGGTTTTTCATCAACTTGATGTGTTGGATCCATCTAGCATCTCTTCTCTTGTTGACCTTGTGAAATCCAAATATGGGAAGCTTGATATCTTGGTATGATATGTTTTTCTTTCCTCATATTCTGTTTGTATACTATAGTTAACAAATGCTTTTACCTAAACTGATTCAAAACTACTCATAGGTGAATAATGCCGGGATTTTAGGATCAAGTGTGGACACCAATGCATTAGAAGCCTATACAAATGGCAGCGTAAGTTTTTAGATGTAGAATGTTTTGGCGTCGCTTTCATGCCAATAATCTAAAAGTAATACGATTATTGCAGGCTTCAGGATATATCAAATGGGGAGAAATTTCTACACAACCATACAACTCGGGAGACGCCTGCATTCAAACAAATTATTATGGAGCAAAGAGGATGACCGAAGCTTTCATGCCTCTGCTCTCCTTGTCCGACTCTCCAAGAATCGTCAATGTTTCATCAAGCTCCGGAAAATTAATGGTAATTATTTGCTAATTTGTGTTTAGTAAGTCCTAAAATTAACATCCTTTTTTTTAATATGACAAACATGTTATTGTCAGTATGTAGTCAACGAGTGGGCTCGTGACATCATGAACGATACTAAATCTCTAAGCGAAGAACGAATTGATGAGGTCCTCGACGTTTTCCTTACAGATTTGAAAGAGGGTTCTTTAGAAACAAAGAAGTGGCCATCTTTTTTATCTGCATATACATTATCAAAAGCAGCATTGAATGGCTACACAAGATTGTTAGCAGAGAAGCATCCGGATTGTATGATAACTTGTGTTTGCCCGGGGCATGTGAAGACAAATCTAAGTGTATTTACAGGACCCTTGAATGTTGAAGAGGGTGCCCACAGTGTTGTTAGGCTTGCTTTGATACCCATTGATCATGGGCTGCAGTATTCTGGTCTTTTCTTTCATAGGGATGAATTATCATCTTTTTGATGAATGTAAAACCTTATTAATTCAACTCGTTAATCCAACAATCTGACACGATCACCACCACTAGACGAAATTATATATCTTAAATGAGTTTTATTGTTATATATGAATTTTTTATATCAAATACATGTGAATATAAGAAAGAAAAAAAATTGTGTAAAATTCGAGATTTTTGAGTCTAGCTTGAGTGAATCTTGAAAGTTGAAGCCAAGCATGTGTTTAGACTATGGGTGTGGTTTGCCTTTTCCAGTCTCATGCAAACTTCCACATAGGTGCTACCTTATTTTCACACCTCGTCCATGTATAAGGGGTATGCGGGTATGGTTCCACTTTTCACAAAAAGCTTCACACCCACTAAATATTTATATCTTATTTAAAAAAAAAAATTGGTACGCTCACATCCTGTCTCCACACTAGACCATTCACACCGTTGCCACGCCATAGGCGCCATGGTGTTCCACGCCGTTGAAGCCACCCTTCCATTTCCATGCATATTCCACTTCCCTACACCCCCATCGCCTTAAAGGGCTTGTTGAGTTATCGAGCTAAGATAGAGGTTAGTCTAAATTGGTCATAACCGAACCTATTTAGCTTAAGAAACACTTAAAATATTCCATTAGTGCTTTTTAAATCATTAAACATTAATTTTAGGAAGTTTACAAATTATTTATTGTATAATATTGTTAAATAATAAATTTTTAGAACGTCAAACATACACCCTTATCCTACTTCAAATCTACAATATCATCCAACATGTGACTCGAGCCCTCAACCTCATGGGGATAGATACCTTATCTATTCACTTTGATACCATCAAGCTACAAGCTCTTTCAATAATAAATACTATATTCAGTTTGGCTAATTATGCTAGAACGAATGTTTTCTAAAACAAACAATTTTATGAACAGCCAATTTTCTAAGGGTGTACCTATTGGCACACCCATCTCACTATATACACACCTAAAAAGGTGTTTTTTGTCTTTATATGCACACCCTGCAGTGTCGAACTGTGGCCAAAATGCGGCGTTTTGTTCCAGTTAATCAGAAAAAAACTGACGGGTGTCTGACGGGTCTGTTGACCGGACCAAAACGCCGAGCTTTGGCTGCGTTTTGGTCCTGTCAACCAGACAAAAGACTGACACCCGGTCTGGTTGACAGGACCAAAACGCTGCCAAAGCTCGGCGTTTTGGTCCGGTCAACAGACCCGTCAGTCTTTGTCTGGTTAACCGGACCAAAACGCCACGTTTTGGCCACAGTTCGACACTGCAGGGTGTGCATATAAGGACAAAAACCACATTTTTGGGTGACTATCTACACACTTGGTGTGTAGATAGTTTGGCCCTTTTCTAAACAAACTAAAATTAAAAATAAATAAATAATTATTTTCAGATGGATGATAAGAACTAGAAATAAAAAGGAGTAAACTACAAATTTGACATTAAACTATTAAAGAAACAATTATAATAACAACAAAATAAACTAATACTCCATTATTATTTTATTTGCCTGCCAAAACAAAACAACAACAGCAATGAATGAATTAATTAATCATTAAACTAAGTAATGGTTATATTTTTAACAAATGGTAGGTGGATTTTGTGTTTACGTGTCCTCCTGAGTTGTGCTTATTTTGCAGGTTTCCATAGCCATTACCCCATTCGCTGCTTCTTCATCAAATCCTCCGAACATGTCGGAATCTGGGCAAAACAGGTACTATCATTTGATTGTTCATAATCTCCACCAAACGTTTTCATTTAATGTTTATTATTCTTTGTTCGTCAAGTCAACGAACCTGTTTTATCTCATCTGTTCATAACATAATCCTGATCCTCAATATTTAAACATAATATTATTCTATATTATACAACTATTTTTCCAGAGTTTGATGTAGCTACTAAATTCTACAGCAATTAGTTACTACTATTGTTGATGAAGACTGTTAGCTGTGCCAATGGGTGGGTGGTGGTCCATTAGCAAAGGCAAAGCCGTCAGGGGTTCTAAGTCCCATACAACAGGAATAAAGGAAATTGGTGGTTAAAAAAAAAGACTGTTGGCTGTAAAAAGTCAAAATCGTCTCTATTTTTCAGATTTCAGGACCTAGATACTAGATGGGAACTATTTATTAATATATCTTCAAAATAAAAAAATAAATTACTTTTTTATCATTTTTATTATTTTCACTATAACTTAAGTTAAAGGCGCAAAGGGTGAGTTGTCGCCTAGGCGCAAACACTTAAAAAATGATGCGCCCGACATAAACAAGGCGCCACGTACTGTGTTCCAGGCCTTTTTTTTTTTGCTGTTTCATTCATGTTTTAAGTTGTTTTTTAGCTTGTTTAGACAAGTATAATATGGGCTGCGTGTGGGAGCCTAGGTGCGCGTCTTAAAAGATTGTATGCAAGAAAAACCTTTAATGAGCAAAGTTTTAAAAACCAGTTAAACCGGATGTCGGGAGCTTGGCCGGCATGAATCATATCGGTAAATTGAGGAAACAGGAAAGAAATTGTACCGCTGGTAAATTGGTTTTATACCGGTACCGGGCCAAAGGAAAAAATTTGGACTTTTAATCTTTTATGGGTCCAAAAAGATTACCTTCTTAGTTAAAAACTAGCGCCCACAATCCAGGTTTTGTTGATCAGTTCTGTTTAAACTAAATGGAAAACATGAATAACATACCTGTTATGGCATTCAAAGCAGAAGAGAATCCAGTCAGAGATCCAGCCATTGAGTTCGACATCTTTGTCAAGTTGATTCGGTTCCTCCTTAGGGTGTAAAGTAATGATGGTGATGATAACCGAAAGTAGGGTAAGGATTCGGTTAGAGGGAGAGAGTTCGAATTGATGTTAATGAGGGTTGATTGATTGTGTAAAAAATCTAACTGTCTAACCCTTTAACTCTCTAATAAGCCCCTTATTTATACACCCAAGAGGAAACCCAATTAGTTAATAAGGGTAATATGGTCCATCAACAATTACCAACTAATTATAATAGGTTATTAATATATTTTGATCTAATATAATATAAATGATTATATAGGCTACAAGATTAAATACTAAATAAATAATATTTAATCTAACAGGTTTACCTTCTTGTATTACTTGACGAGGATGAAGTTGATAGTGAGGATGATGTTGATAGTGAAGTTTTGGATTTTTTTTTATTATGGATTAACTTTTGGAATAATTTTTATTATGGAATGATGTAGTTTTGGATTACTTTTCGAGTTGAAATTGTATTTTATGGATTTATAGGGTTGATTTGTCAACCCGGTTGAACCTCCCGGTACACCCAGTTCATCAACAAGTTGAACCATTTCTGAGCCCAACCCAATACGATTTAAAAACCGGTTTTTAAAACATTGTTAATAAATATGGTTACGTTGTCAATTTATCATTTTACGCGTTATGGCTGTATAATGTTATTACAAAACGTTTTTAGTCAAATGAGTGTCAACTGGTTGTGGTTTAAAAAATATTTATCAAGTTAGTTCTAATCAACAACTTAAGCTACATTTTGGTGTAGTTAATCATTCCATACTCAGCGCGTATATAGTATATTTGTGTTTGTTATTCTTAAACAATTTGTTGCATATGTAAATATGTGTGTGTAGATATGCAGTGGTAACAGGGGCAAACAAAGGTATAGGATTTGAAATTTGCAGGCAACTGGCTTCAAATGGGGTCAAAGTAGTGTTGACTGCAAGAGACGAAATGAGAGGCATTGATGCCCTTTCCAAATTCAAAGACACTCATCTTTCCGATCTTGTTTTATTCCATCAACTTGATGTGCTGGATCCTGTTAGTGTTGCTTCCTTAGCTCAGTTTGTGAAAACACAATTCGGAAAGCTTGATATCTTGGTACGCTTCAAAACCGTGTTTTTCAAATCTAGCAATCTTGCATTTTGACCACCCTTTCGCGAAAAAAAAATGTACAGGTGAACAATTCTGGGATAGGTGGTGTTGTGGCTGATGAAGAGGCTTTAAGGGCTGCAAGTAATAGTGCCAAAGAGGTATCGTTTTATTGTACGAGTGGTGGTTTTTACACAACTTATCTTATTTTCATTTTATTATAACTAATTTTCTCTTTATGCAGGCGGCTGCAGGAAGCCAAATCGAGTGGGGAAAGATATTAAACGAGTCTTACGAGTTGGCTGTACAATGTGTACAAACAAACTACTATGGGGCGAAAAGGATGGTTGAGCATTTCATTCCCATTCTGGAATCATCTGATTCTCCAACGATTGTGAATGTTTCTTCGTCCATGGGAAAGTTAAAGGTACGCGATCCAACTGAAAATATTGCACGCATAGAACATCCATCTCCTGTGCTACATATGTATGTGCATTCTTTATGATACGATCGTTTATTGCAAGTAATTAATCATTTTTGGAAAAATACTACACCCAGTAATTATGACCCATTTTCAATGAATGAGCTGATTTGGGCAGTTTTTTTAGCTTGATGGGTTGTTTACTCAAATTACAACCTAGGGATGAGCTCGGTACTGTATCGGTATCGAAAGTACCGATCCTGAAAATCGTTAAAAATGGGTACTGGTACCGGAAGTGTTTGGTACGGTATGGTATTCGAAGATAAAAAGTGGGTAAATACAGTACCGGTCTCAAAAATCGCAAAAAATGACTGGTACTGAAAGTGCTCGGTACAGTATGGTTTTGTACTAGTAAGCTACCGGTTCAGTTTCCGTACCGAATACCATTTGCTCATCCTTACTACACTCCACCTGGCCACCTTCGCCACTAGCCGCCATAAAAAAAACGTTTTTAGTGGGTGAGCTCATTTTGATACTCTCTTTCTCTTTCAACCAAAACCCTTTGTAGTCAGGACCCGTTTTGACCTGTTACCTTTAATAGAACCGACATGACCGGTCTAGTATATCACTTGTTCTTTTTTTTCCTTTTTTTTGTTTACGTATTTTATTTATCTGTTTCAGGGTTTGAAAAATGAATGGGCTAAAGGTATACTTAGTGATATTGAGAACCTAACAGAAGAGAAAATAGATGAAGTAGTTGGTGAATATTTGAAAGATTACAAAGATGGCTTGTTAGAAGCCAAAGGTTGGCCTCCTTTAATGTCAGCATATATCCTCTCAAAAGCAGCCTTGAATGCATACACAAGAATTTTGGCGAAAAAATACCCAAGCTTTTCCATCAATTGTGTGTGCCCAGGCTTTGTTAAAACCGACATTAACTATAATACTGGCATACTAAGCGTCGAAGATGGTGCAGAAACTCCCGTTAAGGTTGCATTGTCTCCCAAAGGGAGTCCTTCCGGGTGCTTCTTCGATAGAAATGGTGTCACATCATTTGAATAAATGTATGATATGTTGTATGTATAATTCAACATTGGGACAATGGTCACTCTTGTATCCTATGGTATGCTTGTTTTGAGATTTGAGTTTATGGTTCTGTCTGGAGAAAGACGATTGACTTAAGTAGGCGACTGATCATGTTTCTACATATTAACTGTGGTTAACTCGTTGGGCTGAAACCAGGGGCGGATCTACCTCTTAACAAGGGGTAACCTACGTTGCCCCTTGACGCTTTGGCCGTAGTGTAAATTTAGTATAACTTTTGAAAAAAATTGACGTTTTTCCGATTTCGTTACCCCTTTTCTTTGAAACGTTGCCCCTACATGGATTTTCTAGATCCGCCACTGCCTGAAACAAAGGTGGTCCAACGGTGTTGACACAAAAGACTTGAGGCCGCGCAAGGAGCTCAGCTTCAGTGTTGATCGATAGAATCATAGAAGGGTAGAGGGGCTATCAAGAATCTTCTTTTCAATGTATGCAAGGGTAACGTCGTCACTGTTAGAGAGAGTTCCAATGTCACGAGTTAGATGTGAGAGTAAGTATAGGTAGTATGAGATAAAGAGTATAGCGAAATGAGATCATTGTTGACCCCTTTTCTCTATAGGGTGATGACGTCATTCAAGTCATGCAAAAACCTAATTAACCTAAATAACTATGGTAGGTAGGGTATCGTATCCACAAGTAGCATGTGACCACATACACGAAATCTGGTCGTATTGACCATATAGTTTGACAACCAAATAAGAACCCGTGCTAGAACACTATCAAACCAGTTAGTGGTGCACAAATCAGGTTTTTTTTAAACCGGGTTTCGGGTAGGATCGGGTTTTACAAAATCGGGTTTTTTTTTAAACCGGGTCGGGTCCGGGTTCACTACCAAAAATGTATACCCTATATACCCGGGTTCGGGTCGGGTTTTATAAAACCCGGGTATTATAATACCCTATTTCCGGGTTCGGGTTCGGGTCCGGTTCGGGTATTCATCGGGTAGGGTTCGGGTATGCATCGGGTTGGGAAAAAACCCGCACCGGGTATTAAAAAAACCCGACCGGAACTATGCTTATAAAATGTATCAAACATAACTCTCACACATAGACATCAAATCTATTGATAAACAGAGGCACAATTTATAGTTCTTCATGTGGTTATTCTTGAACTTTATAAACAGATGCACAATTTATTAAATACAAAAACTAATAATGATATTAAACAAACAAAGAAAATAGAAGGGCCAACATATATTGGCATATTTGTTTCCACTTGTAATGAAATATACTAAATAATTAAGTAGCGGTGGCAAATATCATTAGAAACCTAATAATTAAACAAGATTACATCAAAGTGCATACATAATTTTGTTAAATCATAAGAACTAGAAGTCTTAATGCATACATAATTAAACAAGATTACATCAAAATCGGGTTTTTTTAAAAACCAGTTCCGGGTATTTATAAAAACCGGTTCCGGGTTCGGGTTCGGGTATTTATAAAACCGGGTTTCGGGTATAAACCGGGTATAAAAAAACCGGTTCCGGGTTCGGTTTTTAGATCAAATATGCATACCCGGTCCCTACCCTACGGGTAGGGTCGGGTTCGGGTATAAAAAACCCGGGTTTTATAATACCCGGTTCCGGGTTTTTTTTTCGGGTCCGGGTCCGGGTTCGGGTTTTTTGTGCACCACTAAAACCAGTTATCTCTTGATCAAAACTCAACAAGTTAAATTAAGAAAAATCTAACAGTGACACTCTCAACTATAAACATGTGAGTCCACCACAAAACATTCAGCCCAAATGATTGGCACAAACTACCATTTTTGATTCTCCAAATAACTAAATATATGGCCCAACTAATTTTCTTTTGTTGTTGTAGTACAAAAGCCCAAACCATTTTATTTTTTTTGAACGGCGATTGACTCCAACAGTCGAGAGGATCACACCCACATTGCATGGGTCCCTAGTCCCCCTCGGGCAAGGCATCCGAGGTTGACCATAGGCGCTCCACGAGAAAATTTCCAGCCGACAGCCACTTGACTGCCGTTGCAGCCTCCGCACTCAAGAGCCGGAGTAACCGCACTGTAATAGAAAACTCGTGTGCGGCTCAAGACTCGAACCCGGGCTATTACGCACTCAAGGCTCTTATCCATCATTGCCATGACCCCTCAACCAAGGTTGGGGCCATTTACCCCAAACCATATAACCCTTTCTTTTCCTCATTTCTTTCTTTACTTGTTGGTTTAAGTTCCAGATAGTAGGCTGAGAATTTTATTTTATTTTATTTTATATACATACAAATATGATGGTGGGAAATAGTGTCAGGCACCTGACAGGCCCTTTTTCATTTGTCCAACCAAGTTACGAATTTCCCGTTTAAATTTAAGCTTTATCATTAGTTTTGTCTTTTTCCTTCTATTCAAATTATGATTTTGCCCCCATTTACAGTTTTGCCATCGCTTTTGTTTTCTTTCCCCTGTCAAATTACGATTTTGCCCCCGATATAAAGTTACAATTATGTCATCGTTTTAGTTTTTTTTAACAAAACTATAGCGGCACTATTCCCAATTGGTCCAACCAAGTTACGATTTTGCACCGTTTAAATTTACAGTTTTGCCATTAGTTTTGTTTTTTTTTTCTTCTCTTAGCCAAATTACGATTTTGCCCCCAGTTCAAATTTGCAGTTTTGTCATCGCTTTTGTTTTCTTTCCCCTGTCAAATTACGATTTTGCCCTCGATGTAAAATTACAATCATGCCATCGTTTTAGTGTTTTTTTTTTTTTGACAAAACTATGATAATGTTTTTTTTCCAAAACTATGGTGTAGTTTTTAATTAGTTGACTTGGTGTAATATTTTTTTGTGCCAGGCGGCTGCCTATCACACGTTCATTTATCCTGAAAAATTATAATTTTTCTCCAGTTTAAAATTATAGTTTTCCATCGTTTTAGTTTTTTTATCAAGAGTATGGTACTATTTAGTTTTAATTGGTTGACTTGATATAAATTTTTTTTAAATCGTGTTATGAGTAGTATGGACAGGTAACTGAAACACAGACGTGCATGCTACAAGAGGGCAATATTCGGCTTAGTGCCCAGCAACTCGGACGTGGCAAAATCTAGTTAAATAAACAAATGGATCAATACAATAAAGCAGCCAATCTTTAATGCAATTCATTTAAACACATTAAATTACTTTTTATAGTTGTTTCACTCAGCTTGTTGTTTATTTAATACAAACCTTATCGTAATTAAAGTACAACATTAAAAAAAATTACAACATCAAATAATTCATTTATCCTCTCAAAATCACTCTTATTAGATATTTTACGCATGTGTAAATATAATAAAAATTTACATGCGTTTACATTTTCTTTGTTTACGAATTCACGTAAATTTAAACGTGTAAATCAAATTTCTAACATTGTATTCGAATAATAATAATAATGATAAATGTAAAAATAAATTGAATTTGAATTGTTTTAGACCAAGTTCTCGCGATTTTTCATTCGTTCTCAAGGTTCTCATAATATTTAGCGTTCTCATTTAAACTTCGCCTATATATATAGGGGAGAGTTAATTGGGAACACTAAAAAAGTGGGGAATCGGGGAACACTTTTAAAAATTCAACGTAACATGTTAAAACTCAACTTTTTTCTAAAAAAATCGGCGCTTTTCCTTATAAATACATGTAGAAAATTTTTTAATAAAAACTATAAAAAAATGTTTAAAAAACAATTTAAAAATATATCTTATAAAATTAACTTAACATGTGAAAAATCAAATTTTTTTAAATTTTTTTCAGCGTTTTTCCTTACAAAAATGGGTAGAAACTATTCCAATAAAAAAATTATTTTTGTAAAAAAAAAATTAAGCCTTTTTTAAAAAAAAATTTATATTTTTAGTTTTTTATTTCTTTTATTAAAAATACTTCTAAAAGTATATATAAAGAAAAGCGTCGAATTTTTTTTTTTAAATTTAATTTTTAACATGTTAAGTTAAATTGTTAAGAGTGTTTCCCAGTTTCCCACTTTTTAGTGTTCCCCAATGAACCTATATATATATATATATATATATAGATTGAGGTTCCTGTAAAAAAGACCAAAAGTTTGAGAAGGTTAAGAAAAAATCTTAGCCATTTTTTATCTAATGGTTGAGATTAATAGAGACCAATTTGTAAAATGTGTTTTATTTTTTGGACTGATTTGAAAATTGTAGGGGTAATAGAGTCTTTTATAACCACTTGAAATAGAAAACTGTAAATCAAATCCCTACATTTTCGATTCCTCTTTCTTCTCCAGATCTTCGAATCCTCTTTCTTCTCGAGATTTTCGAATCCTCCTTCTCCGGATTAATCCATCTCGAATCATCATCATCATCAGTCCATCTCGAATCATCATCATCAACGGTGGTGCCGGCAATGGAACGACGGCAAGGTGGTGTTGGGTTGTTGGGTTCAAGCGAGAGAAAGATAAGAGAGACTGTAGAGAGGTGGCGCCGACCACCTCCCCACGACGGCGGGCGGCAGTGGTGGTGCTGGCAGTGGAACGACGGGGTTGTAGTGTTATACAGAGTTATAATTGTCACACCCCAACCGATGGCGGAAACATCGAGATGAGACGAACAAACTGCTCAAAACTTCATAACACTATGTGACAATATAAATTAAATTCAAATTTCATTTCAAAACTAGATTGTCATACAAGATTCAAAATAAAAGACAACACTGTTTCATAACATAACATCGAAATAACAAAATTAATCTAGTTGTGTATCTAAGTCCACCTAAATTGCATTTCTTTCCAACATCATCTCATCAATCAACCTGCAACACGTATTAAAATATATCAACAAAAAGTTGGCGAGTATACAAGTTTTGAGCTCTTCGGGACACTCAATGTTGATGAACGTGACCTCTATGCTGTCAAACCATTCGAGCATAGCAGTTACCCCATCGTTGCCAGTGAATGGCTTGGGGTTGGAAGACGAAAAGTGCTTGAAGTTAAATGACACAGGCTTGCGTGCTTCAACCTTAGAGTCGACGGAGGAGTTTGGAGTACCAGAAACTTGGATCTCAGTGACGATCTTTGGGACGATACGAGCGATTTGATTGGCCATAAATGCCATCATCTTCTTCAGAGAGCTGGTCTTTGACTTCTTAGTCGAGTTGGAGAGATGAGAAGACATCTAAGATTCAAAAGAACGAATAGGTGAGACTTGATCATAATGTTTGTTTAAGAAAATCGTTTTCATGAAATGAATCACATAGCATAAAAGTGTTCAAATTGTTTCACATAGCATAAAATGTTCACATAGTACAATCATGAATTTCCACATAGCATAACATGAATAATAAAAGCATCGTAAATTTAGTTTGTTCACGTGAGATTATTATTGCTTTTTATTACAATAAACGTGCGAATTGTGTAACGGTTTTAAAATCAACGAAGTATCAAGTATAACACCACATATAAATTGAGATAACGTAAAAGAGAGGCTCATAAACATTGGATTGTTTCGGGTAGAGAAAGGTCGACTATTCCAAAGTGGGTCGAAAGTCCTTTCGAATTAGAGAAACGTGCTTTGGCCTATAGGTAAGATACTCTCATCGAGAAGCGATTAACAGTATCTTACCCTTCCAGTTACTACACGTCTCTAATCGATTGAAACAATCGGGACTTTGGCGAGATTGAAAATCAAGGAATGGGTCTTAATCGACAAGATGCGGGTTTCACCCATAACTTGAAGATTTCGTACCCTAATGTGGTTGATACTCGTCAAGTCAAAATATAATTTCGACACTTTGACGAGGGTCCACTAGATTTTGAAATGGAAATTACCATTAAGATGTGGATTTCACTCCTAACTTAAGGATGAATTTCGTGCCAAAATAGAATCGGACGGAATGAGAGTCGTTTACCAAATTGTGGGTTTCACGCCTATTTTGGTAAATTCGTCTCTCTTTTGTCACGGGTGTCTTCAAGTCTTCAAAGTGTATGGTGTTTGCCTTAGGAAAGGCATGTAAGTTTAATAGACCAAAGAAGAAGAAATAAGAAGCAAATAAGGTAGAATGCATGAAGTTTTAAACGACAAATAAGAATCAAGTTCCTAAACTATAGAGTACGGCAAAGCATTCCTACTTTTCCTAATTCCCTATAGTTATGGCTCTGATACCAATCTGTCACACCCCAACTGATGGCGGAAACATCGGGATGAGAAGAACAAATTGCTCAAAACTTCATAACACTATGTGACAATATAAATTAAATTCAAATTTCATTTCAAAACAAGATTGTTATACAAGATTCAAAATAAAAGACAACATTGTTTCATAACATAGCATCGAAATAACAAAATTAATCTAGGTGTGTATCTAAGTCCACCTAAATTGTGTTTCTTCCCAACATCATCTCATCAATCAACCTGCAACACGTATTAAAATATATCAACAAAAAGTTGGCGAGTATACAAGTTTTGTTACATAGCATAATATAGAATAAAAATCGTTTAAAGTCTCATATCCAACATGAATCATAATATGCAAGTTTACTAGCATGCTGAAATAGTGTGCTATATGTTCAAACCCAAGAATCCAACACGTTAAAATAGCCTATCCTAAAGAATAACGGGAGGTTAACATGTTTAACTTCACAATACCCCAAGTTTCGTGGGCGGTGCGTTAATCCTATAGCGCTATAATTGTTAAGGTAGGCTAGCAAAGTTAATGAAGCATATATCGACACAAATAGTTTACATTAGCATACAAGTCTAACAAGCATCATATAGTTTCATGTTAAGCATGGATAGAGTTTAAAATAGTTTCATGTGAAGTGTAATTTTGTATAACATACATGTTGCACCCAAAAGTGATTAACAAGAAAACGGGATCGAGTATACTCACGGTTTTGCAAGCTTCCTACTTGATATCCCGTGAGTGATTGGTTTGTTTAGATTGGAGCACCTTGTCCTTCTACACGAAGAAACATAGGTGGGTGAGTATGGAGAGTTAACGGAAGATTATAGATTCGGATTTTAAGTAACATGAAAATAAACATATGGGAAAATAATCATCTAGCGCATATGACACTTGTTCTTGACACTATGAAACTCGAAAGAGTTTATATGTTTTCATGGGACAAAACCCATTAGAATCGTGACAAGTTATCAATGCCTAAGATGATGTAACCTACTATCGTGACAAAAGACCATTAGTTCATCATCAAGAGTTTGGTTATTTGAATATTTACATAAGTTATATTAGTATTCATATATCATATAGGTCAAGTATGAGGTAGGAGGATAAATCCACCATTTAAGAACCTCTTTGTATCATATAATTCATGCACGAGGTAGGAAGAATAAATCTTCCATTTAGGTACCTTTTTGTTCACCACTACACTTGTTTGTAAACACCAAGGAGGGTCAAGAACATACAAGTAAAGAATGAAATAATTATCAAACAACTTTGTAAGAAAGGAACGTTTTTTTTAAACAACTAATATGCATCCACGCAAATATCAGGTAAAACATAGATAGGAGAAAACACTAAATCACACTAAATCAAGATTAAAATAATAGAAAAAACTATGAACTTGCAACCCAAAAAGAATAATTACATGAGAATGGATATTCTTACTAAGTTATGATCAACAAAATCCTAGGGACTTGTGGAGATGCGAACCAGAGTGATGGTTTTTTTGTGCACAATGAGGGATTGTGGGTTGAGGGAGGTTTAAATTAAAGAATTGGAACGTGGATTTGAGGGAGGATGACTAGAGAAAGGTATTGCGTGGGAAACTAGGAGCGGCAAATTAGATTTATGAAATTTTGATTTTTCAATACTTGGGAATTGTTTATATAAAACTTATAAAATCTAGAGTTAAATGCCATTTTAGTCCCTATGGTTTGCGTCATTTTGCCAGTTTAGTCCAAAGGTTTGAAACGTTGTTATTTTCGTCCAAATAGTTTCAAGTGTTACCATTTTAGTCCACTGGGTTAACTCCGTACATTTTTTATGTTAGCTAGAAGGGTAATTTGATCATTTTATATGGTCGAATTGCCCTTCTAGTTAAAAGAATTACATTTAAAATGACCGAAATGTCCTTCTAGTTAACAAAATAAAGGGATGGAGTTAACCCAGGGATGGAGTTAACCCAGTTAACAAAATAAAGGTCTTAACCATTCAGACTCAGTATAATGCTTAACCATTCAGAGGTAAATGTCTGAACCTTTCATACATCTGCTCGTGAAACAAACAGAGTGAACCATTAAGTATTGAACTAGTAAAATGTCTGAATCATTAAGAGCCTCATTCAAAGGTAAACAAACAGCCCCTAAGAATTCTAGTTCTCGTAAATTAGTAGATACTTTGTTGTATAAATAAACAATCTGGATAAAAATTTTATTTGATTTTAATAAAACTACTAAGTTGATTTCTTATAGATATTTATACTTAGGGGTGTAAATGTAAGACCCTTGGTCCATTTTACAGTATTATCAAATATTTTTCTATTATATTAGTGTATTTAAAATTTATCATACACTTAAAATATGAGTTTATTAAAACATTATACTAAATAAAACGTTACAACATTGTGTAAACTTGAATCGCCATTTAAAATATGACAACGAAACTATTCGCGGAAGCTTTATTCTTTGTGTGTTCGGTTCATCACTTAGCTTGATCGTCGTCTGGTAACTCGGTCAGCACCTACATTTCATAAAACATGAAATGAGTTAGTCATATAGCGTTTATAACATGTCTAAACAAGTTCGCGAATCAAAACGGAACCAACAAACAATTTTCGCAAAACCTGCACCCCGTCGCGTCGCGCGACGGCCCTTGGGCCATGTCGTCGCGTGGCGCGACGCCCTTAAATGGGCAGAAGGTTTGCAGCTCGTTGCTGAATTCCCAGTTCCGATTCTTTTTATGAAAACGTGCATAACTTTCAATCTCTACGTATTTGTTTTACACGATTCTTGTTTCATATTGACCGTAATGCAGTCTCCTATGTAAACAACACTAAGGTTTGTAACGATGCTGATTTATAAGCTAACGGCTTATAAATCTCTTATACAATTATTTGACCCGTTCATAATCTATTAAACGGCTTGTTTCTAAATCATTCTAAAACCTTGGACTACTACTTAACTCAAAAGTCTTTAACTCATGAACATAACTTTTTATGAATTATGCGACCAATACCCAAGCTATGCGCATATTTCATTTTGACCCGCTTAGGAGATTTAAACATTTAAGTTTAAATCTCGCTCTTCTCTTTCCACACATCACATTTCTACACTAAAATGTCTACTTATACTTCACCAATTTACGCGTACCTGGCTCGGGTTATAAAATTAACCCGTTTAAATACCTTTTGCTCTTTAACTTGCTAGTTTAAAGCAACGCAAGCCATAAATTAATTCTTGTGATCGCAAAACTCAACAAACGGTCATCAGTTATTGTTGTCAAATGGTATTAACACACCATTTGACCCGTTTAGTCGAAATAACCTTTTATCTACGTGTGATGGTATTTTAATACCATCTCGCCCCGTAAACCTAATTAATGGTTTCTTACCATTTTCATGTATTCCAACTTGCGTTCCATCATGCCGGAACGTCATAATTCCAATACCTAACATGTTTCATGACTAATACATACAAATAAATGTAATGTAATTACAAAGGGGGTGTAAGCTTCACTTACCTTGCATCCATGCCACGCTTTTCTTTCCATACTCGCTCCGTTTGACCCGCTTCATCCACTGACGTGACCGTGTCGTCCCGATCAGTCAAAAACCCAATTAAACCTAGGTAGCTAGGGTAAGTCGGGTATCGAATCCACGAAGAGCATGTGGTCAGTATCGCATGACCTGTTCGACTAGTTAGACTATTTACAAAAATGTACAAATTGATTATGAAGCTTGCTTATTTTTATTTGTTTGTTAGGTTTTGAAAAGGAATCGGACTAAGCCGACAAATTGATATTATTTAAAACTACTGTTGATTAACTAAGATAGCAAACTAAATTACTAAATGATTGAAACAAGAAACTAGAAACAAGTTCCACACCCGGTTTCAGTAATTGCCAACCTAGGGTTTCTACAAATTTTAGATTCAACTCAATTGCATACGATTAGCGGATTTAGTGTACCGTGACTTAGGTGCCAATAACTATCAACGTTTCGAAAAACGGACAAGAATGCACTTTGTAATCAACACAAGTAAAACCTAACCACGACAATGCATAACTACACATAACCATTTCGTAAAGTCATAACTTTTAACATCGTTCGACAATTTACGAATACGAAACAAATGTAAACTATTGTCAATGGTTTCAAAAATCAAACACAATTTGTCACAAAGTTGAAGCAAGAAACAATTTGAAACCCTAAATTAAACAACTACCTATACCGGGGTGAAACCGAGGAGACTAGCCGTTCATAGTCGAAGAAGCACGATCACCGGAGGATGAACACGAACCCCGAACCATAATCTTCAAGTCTTGAGGAGAGGTGGAAGTTAGGGTTTGAAGATGAAGGTGGAAGAGGATGATGGTGATGATGGAATGATGGAGATGGTGATTTGATTAGGGTTAGGATGAAGATGGTGTTAGTGGTTGTGTTAGGATTGATTAGGGATGAATTGGATCATCAAGAATGGTTCCAAGGAGGTGTTTTTACCTCCCAAGGTTCGTAACCCCCGAAAAATGGTCAAACCAAACGTTATAACTCGTCAAAGATCAACAAGAAACAAGATTTCGCGACTCAGCAAACGGAGGCCCGTCGCCGACGGCCATAGGGGCGTCCCCGACGGCCTCTGGTTTTGCCGGTTTTGTCCGAAACTGTTTTCTTCATAACTTCTTCGTTATAGCTCCGTTTTACTCACCGTTTTCGCCCATGTTCTCGAAATTCAGCCCTCTATCATGCCATCTTCCAATATATTCATTTTAAATCCATTAACATTCCACAAAACACATCCAATCTTCGTGATTAACCCGATTTTGTTCATTTCACATCCCCGGTGCTCCGTTTAGCTCCCGATTAGCTCCTTAAACTCTTTTAGACCTGTAAAACACAAATCCCATTAAAAGTAGGCTATTCAAGATTAAAAGCTACGTAAAAACATCAACTTAAGCACAAACGATCACCGGTTTTCGACCACGTATCATCCACAAGCTTCCACCTAGCTTGTTAAGCGCCAAACTATTATTCAATGTTCACAAGGTGGTTAGATTAACCATAATTTAATATGATCTTCCACCTTACACACTTCTATGCATTCATCCGAACACTTAATATAACCACGTTTTACACACAACCAAGTAGACCGCGATTTCATTTAGGCATTTCATATCACTGAAAATGGGCTGTTTTTGGTGACTTGTTTAACCTGTTTACAAGTCTTCAAAAATTATGATTTTTTTATGTGGCGTACCTCTCGGAGGGTTAGGCCTTGTGTTAAAATTTCAAGATCTAATTCTTTACCAAAAATTCGTAAAAATTCATTTACTAAGCTGCAATCAGATTCGTCACTTCTGACTACAGCTTATGGAAAATTCATTAAAAATTCATCGTTTATCTGATTGACGAAATTCCAATTGGAGATTATTTTAATCGCTTAAAACTATCTACAGTAAAAATTTAAGATCATAAATAAATTCCTAAATTGAGTTATGACATTCGTAATGGGCTACAAATTCTGCCAGAAAACGCTGCTTGAACCTTCGATACGGAAAATTTCATAAAACACTCAATTTTCGTCGAAAAATGCGATTTCAGTGAGGTTTTAAAGATATTTCCTGGAATTACATTTTAGACTCAAGAAACACATGTTTTTGTCACGTTTTGTTCAGGTTACAACCAATACAAGTCTGCTGTAAATTCTGATCAGGAGCTGTTTGAATTCAGCTTTCAATTTAAGCATGTTCTTGACATCATAACACTACTTTTAGCAATCAAAACCCTAAAAACATCTCATACATGAATTTAGCATCAACAAAAATCTGAATTTACTTGAGCTAAGCATGATTTCAACATATACTTGTCTAGGGTTTATTCCTAAACACTACAATGTTCCTATTTCATCTACATATCATTCATGCATCCACAGATTTTGAATTCCTTAAATTCATGAGAATTTCAAGTAGAGAGTTTTTATCAAATTTCACATACCTTATGATCTCCTTGACTTGGTAATCATTTCTATGTCTTCGTTCCTTTGATTCGAGGCCGATTTGGCCTTCAATTTTGATCATCTTGCTGAATTTAGGGTTTGAGGAGAACCCTGATGTCGCCCCTGTGTTTATTTCGAACCAGACACACACACTAGTGTGTGTTTGGTTTTTAATTTTATTGTTTTAATTATATTAAGTTCCAAACTTGACAACTTTGGTCCCCCATCTATTATTTTGTTTGTTTTTAACTAGATCCCCACCTAATTGTTCTTAACATTATCCCCACTAATTAACTAAGTTAAATATTCCTAGTTAATTTAGTGGGTTCGGGGAACTTATGACTAGGCTTATTTTAAGTCCCGTTAACTCGGGCTCTTATAAACTCAATTCCTTAAAACTTTGATTCGGTTGTATTTAATATTAGGATTTCTTATTTAAATCCAAATATTTACCGGGTTATTTTTACCACTAGCGGTACTTTACCCGTCTTTTACTATTAACGGAGTTTGATTACCAAACCCGTTTTCGGGATGTTACAGTAAATGAGTCAAGTCGAAATATGCTCGTTTCGAGTTTTATTTTTAAATCTTAAGCTTAGCTTGTAAATAGTTTTTCCAAGCTCAACCCATGCTCCGTTTGTTATTTTAAACTCATTAATATGCATTTTTAATTACTTTTTATATATCTTTTATTAAGAAAAATTGTATATAACATAATATATATTATTTTGGTATTTTTATTATAGTTGTTATACATACTAATAAATATTATATAAACATATATTAAATAACAATTATATAAATAATAGACTTGTTTAGACATGCGAGCCAACTCAAGCTCGATAAATATTATATGAACATGTATTAAGTTAGGCACAAGCTCGGGCTCGACTTGATTCACGCTTGTATCGAGCTAATCGTGAGTAGCTCGCGAGCGGCTTTATTCATTTACACTCCAGGATTCTTTGGCAGTGCCCTATTTAGTAGACCTGCCTAGAGTTTGGGAGAGAAGTTTGATCTATCCCCTTGTCAGAAAGTCGTGTTTGATTGTCTCCGGGCTCCGCATGCTCAAGATTTCCTAATAGTCATCCCCATTGAAGGATTGGGCCAACACATGTTGGTTGGGGAGTACCGGGCAATTCTTATGTATCCACTAATGATCTCTCTGTTTCTAATTGATGAGTCATGCCCAGTTTGTCGCAAGGTTTGTTTAGATACTTTGGGTGAGCTTGTGGTCCGTTGCAAGGAGTTACCTAGTTTAAATACATGCATGATTTGGGTAGGTATATTCTTTGTGATATTCTAAAGTGGGCATGAATTTCGGCTAAAAATGAGGCTCTGGTGAACTCTTTGACGGATATGCTCAATGGGAGGTCCACTCTTAGGCCATCTGATATTCTTATATTTGGGTGGGCGGGTGGAAAACATGCTTAAGTGGACCTTACAGGAGTATCCCCTCTTGTTGGGCTAAAGGATAATGGGTGTGTTGCTGGCCAGGCAATGTTGAAGGCGAAACCAGGCAAAGTCGGTAATCATGAGAAAGCTTGTTTAGATAATCAACACATGTTTATCTCATTTACTTTACATTTATTTCTCTAGCCCCAAAATCTATGGAATTCCTAAACATGGTCCATCGGGTCGTGATTAGTAATTTCTCAACTCTTAAGAGTCGCTTTGTGTTTAGTTGGATCAGTTTTGCAATTCAAAAGAGGGTTGTGCCGCAACTTATTGCCCGTTTTACTTCTATTTGTTTGTAATTTGTTGTTTTGGCTTTTTAATGAAATTGGCTCCTGGTACATAAAAAAATTATAATGCTATTTGTATGTTTTACATAACGTGTCATATTGAAGCATTATAAGTAATAATGGTCTATAAGAAGTCCTCATGTGTCAAATAGAGTCATGTTTTGACTATAAATCACTACCGTTAACCATGATTCTTCACTACTATTATTTTAATTTACAATAACTATGTTTAACTATGAATCATAACATGAGCTACATTGATTATGTTTGACATGGAGTGTTATATTATGTCATAATGAGTAGGAGTCATATACTCATAACAAACTATAATGAGTCTTAACGGACCATGCAGGTCAAATGGCTTGGGACCTTACGACCCGTAACCCAATTTTGAAAATAGATTGATTATAAACTCTAATACGAACCTTGAGGATCCAAAAGAGTTCGGGTTTACAGTCTGTAAAGGACTAGAAGTCAGAATATGGGTTTGACTCAACCAATTCAATCGATTTGGAACATAGTTTACAAAACCGATGACACAGGAGCATACCTTGGGTTATAATGGATATCCAAATGAGTGAAATAAGAAAACCAACAAGCTTGGCAGCCTGGAATAAGGAGTAAAAGCCAAAATCGAGGAAAATTCGATTGAGACAGAAGTAGTTTGTGCTAAGGAAACAGATATAAACATAGGGGAGTAGTCAATGTACCTACAAATGACTTGGTATCCTCTGATTGATACTGAATTTGACCAGAAACATGAATTCAAGGAGAACTTAAAGGACACCAAGGGTTTGAGAGTTAAATGAGAATGTGGTGAGAAACCAGCTAAAATAGGGTAGTATTTGTAGGAAAGGAGGTCGAAGATGGTTAAGACACGCATCTTGGGACAGGTCATGACTATTGGGATGGACAAAAAGGGCGTCAAATAGTGGTGGCAACGACCACCACATCGCTGAGCAACTCAGAGGCTCTTACGGACTGTAAGAGTAATCCTAGGCTCTACGTTACCATCCATGAAGGCATGTAACAGTTGTCATCCATTGATATGCTTCATGGACCGTAGACATAAAATCTTATAATCACCTCCCTTAACCTTTATATATTGATCCCATTGTAACTTTCACGCCTCAATTTCAGTCCATAGATTAACATTGTCGATGTAGTGGTGGATGTGGAGAAATAAGTGTGTCTCTGTGTGTGTGTATAGATAAAATTATTTTAATTAAAAGATAGAAAAAACAATATTTACATGTGGTAAATAAATGGTGATTAAACATATATAAAAAGACATATATACCCTTATTTAACGGTAAAGTTTGGATGGGTTTAAAGAAGTGGATGAGCATAAGTTGTTTTTTTTAAAAACCACAAGGACGCTAGATTGAAAAAAAAAAGATTTTGGATAAATTAGTGAAAGTAACCTAACCAGACGGGAAAATATGGTGGTTTACTCTATTTATCTAGTCAGTTTGCAACAGATTTGTCTACCACTGTTATTAAAATATTTTTAAAACTTGTTTTCTCGATTTTTGCTACGGATTTTACTTGATTAATTTTGTTGTTTTTAAATATCTACTCTCAAGTTTTGCTACCGGGTTTGCTACGACTGTTGCTAATGTTTTTGTGATGTTAGCTTTTGATTTTTTTTCTTTCGATTTTGCTACGCATTTGTTCTTCTGATTTTATTACATTTGTTTTCTTGGTACATCGGATATTGCTACAAGTTTTCCTATGTTTGGTTCTAGATATTGTTTTCTAGATTTTGCTACAAATTTTGCTAGGCATTTTATTTAATTATTTTTTTAAATACTTATATTCTCAACTTTGCTACAAATTTTGCTACAGATTTAATTTAACCTTTTTAGTGAATGTCTAAATATTTATTTTCTTGATTTTGCTACCGATTTTGGTACGTTATTCTTTTTATATTTATTTTCCTAGTTTTGCTACGGATTTTACTACAAGTTTCTCTGTGTTTGGTTTTAGATCTTTTTTTATAGATTTTGCTACAAATTTTGCTAGGCATTTTATTTAATTATTTTTTAAATACTTATATTCTCAACTTTGCTACAGATTTTTCTACAGATTTTATTTAACTTTTTTTAGTTAGTTTCTAAATATTTATTTTCATTGTTTTGCTATGGATTTTGCTAGGTTAATTATTTTATATTTATTTCCTCAGCTTTGCTACGGATTTGCTGCGGATTTTGCTACGGATTTCATTTGCGAGGGAATATTCGTAGCAAAATGTGTCTGTAGCTAATTTGTAGCAAAATTTGCGACCGATTATATCCGTAGCAAAACTTCGTAACAAATGCCTGTTTTTGTAGTAGTGGGTGTTATATATGTGCTAAATGGTGGTTGCAGTGTTATTCGTAGTGTTTTTATAGAGATCTTTAAAATGGTGTTATATACTTATTGAATAGTGTTATATACTTATTGAATAGTGTTAAATAATTATTGAACGGTGTTATATATGTGTTGAATAGTGGTTGCAGTGTTATTCGTAGTGTTTTTATAGAGATCTTTAAAAAAATCATGTTCCTATAAATAAGGGTGACGGTTATGGAAGGTTATCAATTAATTAAATCAATGATAAAATTACTTATTTACCCTTTAGAATTAATTTAGAATGAGGACACATGTCATCTCCATAATATTTCTCACACTTCTCACACTTTTAACTCTTTTACAATAATCTTACCATATATATATATAGGAACAGGATCAGGAGAGAACGCCTCAAAGTGTGAGAACGGTGAGAACGATTCTCAGCCACAAGATCTTAGTGGTTTGTGGCTTAGATTGATGCGGTGGCATTTTTGTAAATAATAGGGGTCTTGGAACTACCAGCAGGGGTAAAATAGGAAGATCAAAGCAAACGTGCACATGCTAATCACATGCCATTTTCCCCCATCATATTTAAACGACAATAACTTTTTTATACGTGATTATTTTTCGAAAAAAATACACCATAAAACTCAGCGTTTTTTTATCTTTCCAACGAGTATACTATTGATATACTTTTCGAAAAAAAATTCACTGGGTTTTATGGCGTTTTTCTAAACTGAGTGTTTTATGGCGTTTTACACTAGATATTTTCATGGCGTTTTTCTGAACTTGCTCCATAATAGCACATCCCACATAATAACGCATGCCACATATTAGAGCATCTAGTACTAGAGCATCTGATTAGAGCATCTAAGAGCATCTAGTACTAGAGCATCTATTAGAGCATCTACTAGAGCATCTGAACTAGGTGTTTTTATGGCGTTTTAACTAGGTAGAGCATCTGATTAGAGCATCTACTACAGCATCTAAACTAGGTGTTTTTATGGCGTTTTAACTAGGTAGAGCATTTGATTAGAGCATCTAGTACTAGAGCATCTACTAGAACATCTGAACTAGGTGTTTTTATGGCGTTTTAACTAGGTATTTTCATGGCGTTTTTCTGAACTGAGTGTTTTATGGCGTTTTCAACTGAGTTTTTTCATGGCGTTTTTCTGAACTGGGTGTTTTATGGCGTTTTTAACTTGGGTATTTTTATGGCGTTTTTCTGAATTGGGTGTTTTTATTGCGTTTTATTTGAACACCCAGTTCATGTGAGCGTGTTTTTTGACAATATTACCCCTTAGTGTAATTTAACATCAATGCCACATGTCACCACCAAAATCGTTCTCACCGTTCTCACAATTTTCACCGTTCTCTCTAAATCCTGACCCTATATATATATATATATATATATATATATATATAGAGAGAGAGAGAGGATCATGTACATTAATCCAGAAAGGTGAGAAGTGTATTATAACACTATATATAACACCATATAAACACCGTATAACACTATGTAACAACATATAACACCATATAACACTATATAACAAATATAACACTATATTTTTTCTGATAGCATGTCTATGATAGATGTATAGTGTTACATAGTGTTATATGGTGTTATATGGTGTTATATGGTGTTAGATAGTGTTATACGGTGTTTATATGGTGTTATATAGTGTTATATATAGTGTTATAATACACTTCTGGATTAATGTACAGGATCCCTACCCTATATATATATATATATATATATATATATATATATATATATATAGGGTCAGGATTTAGGGAAAACGGTGAAAGTGTAAGAACGGTGAGAACGATTTTGGAGTTGACATGTGGCATTGATGCTATATTACACTAAGGGTAATATTGTCAAAAACTCACTCACATGAACTGGGTGTTCAAATAAAACGCCATAAAAACACCCAATTCCGAAAAACGCAATGAAAATACCCAGTTAAAAACGTCATAAAACACCCACTTCAGAAAAACGCCATGAAAATACCCAGTTAAAAACGCCATAAAACACCTAGTTCAGAAAAACGCCATAAAACACCCAGTTCAGAAAAACGACATGAAAAACTCAGTTGAAAACGCCATAAAACACTCAGTTCAGAAAAACGCCATGAAAATACCTAGTTAAAATGCCATAAAAACACCTAGTTCAGAAAAACGACATGAAAATACATAGTCTAAAACGCCATAAAACACTCAGTTCAGAAAAACGCATAAAAAACTCAGTTCATTTTTTTCGAAAAGTATATCAATAGTACTCGTTGGAAAGATAAAAAATGCTAAGTTTTATGGTGTAATTTTTTTAGAAAAATAACCACGTATAAAAAAGTTATTGGCGTTTAAATATGATGGGGGGGGGGGGAATGGCATGAGATTTGCATGTGCACCCTTGTTTGGATCTTTCAATTTTACCCCTCCTAGTAGTTATAAGGTTCTCATTATTTACAAAAATGTCACTGTATCATATTAGCCACAAATCACAAAGATTTTATGCGTAATTAGTTTTATAACATGTGTGATTAGGTTTTACCCCATACGTGATTTCTGATTTTGTAAATGCGTGATTATGTTCATGAGTGATTATGGTTTTCAACATGCGTGATTTATGGTTTTTCAACATGCGTGATTAGGGTTTTGAGTTTTATAATGTGCGTACTTTCATCTCGTACGTATCGTACGTTAAGGAATATTGTACGTTAACTCACCCCTATAAATATGTAGTGTGAGGTTAATTTGGGAACACTAAAAAAGTGGGGAATCGGGGAACACTCTTAACAATTTAACTTAACATGTTAAAGTCATTTAAAAAAAAAATTCGACGCTTTTCTTTATATATACTTTTAGAAGCATTTTTAATAAAAAAATCAAAAACTAAAAATATAAAAAAAGAGTAAAAAATGCTTAAATTTTTTTACAAAAATGTTTTTTTATTGGAATTGTTTCTACCCATTTTTATAAGGAAAAGCGCTGAAAAAACTTTTAAAAAATTGATTTTTAACATGTTAAGTTAATTTTATAAGATATATTTTTAAACTATTTTTTAACATTTTTTTTATATTTTATAGTTTTTAATTTTTTTTATTAAAAATGTTTCTACATGTATTTATAAGGAAAAACGCCGAATTTTTTTTTTAGAAAAAGTTGATTTTTAAAATGTTAAGTTGAATTTTTTAAAAGTGTTTCTCGGTTCCCCACTTTTTAGTGTTCCCCAATGAACTCTCCCATATAATATATATATATATATATAAAATATAATATAATGTATGTATCTATAGAAAACCCACTTTTATTTAAAAAACTTGGGAAACTCTAACCTCCCGAATTTTTTTTTTTTTTTTAAATTTACACATGTTATAAATGTTTTTAAGGGTTTTGGGCAAAAAAAATCAAAAAAGCGCCGAGTAGATATTTAAAAAAAAAAATAAAGAGTTAATTACATAGTTAGTCCATGTGGTTTGCACAAAATAACATACTTAGGTACTAATAGTTTAAAATCACCTTCTAGGGTATTAACTTTTCATTTTGTAACGTTTGGAGGTATTAACTTCTAAGGTAGTAACATAAGTAGTCCATGTGGTTTGCACAAAATAACATACTTAGGTACTAACAGAATGTGATTTTAAGCCTACAAATAAGCTTAATACCCCCAAACGTTACAAAATGAAAAGTTAATACCCTAGAATGTTATTTTAAACTATTAGTACCTAAGTATGTTACTTTGTGCAAACCACAGGGACTAACTATGTAATTAACTCAAAAATAAACAAGTTTTGGTGTAACACATGTTACAAATATGTCAGATGAATGTAACATATGTTACACCAAAACTTGTTTATTTTTTTTTTAAATATCTACTTCGCGCTTTTTTGATTTTTTTTGCCCAAAACCCTTAAAAACGTGTATATAACATGTATAAATTTAAAAAAAAAAAACATCGGGAGCTTTGAGTTTCCCGGGTTTTCTAAATTAAAGTGGATTTTCTATACATCATTCCCCTATATATATATACATATATATATATATATATAGAAACGGGATCGGGAGAAAACGATCAAAAGTGTGAGAACGGTGAGAACGCTTCCTGGCCCAACACGTGTCACGCCGCTTAGAAAAGGGCGGAGGAGCTTTTTTGTCCTTTCATCTTCTGTTTTTCCTGTTCCGCTTTTTCCCAATGTTGTTTTAATTTTTGGTTTTTGAGATTTTTGGCGTTAACCAAATTCAATAATTATTGGCGTTTTAATGGTTCCATTGTATCAACATTTTGGCGTTTATGACGTTATTCCCATCGTATGCCAATGGAACCCAGGGGGCAGGAAATCTATTTGAATAGCGTTTTCCAAGGCGTTTAAACAAGTTGGACTATTGATCTGTTATTTTTTATAAACATTTTGGCGTTTGTGGTATCTTGGCGTTTTACTGTTGTTAAATTATATTTCAACCACAGGAAAAAAAAAATACAAGGGAAGGAAATAAATTAAAAATCCTAATCGGATCTCTTTTTCCAATCTTCAGTGTCATCAGTCTCTTTCTTCTTTAATAGTACAAGAACTGTCATCAAATATATGGCGTTTTATGTAAAACTTAACAAACCCATGGGTTTGATTTTTTTTACATGCTCGTCTGTTGAACTGTCTTTTTGTGTGGATGTTTGGGGACATAGATCTATGGCGTGTGAGTGGGTTTTTTGCTTTTTCTTTATCTGGATCTTCATCTTTATAGCGAACCCATTCTTAAGTGTCATTGACCTCTTCTCCTTATCCAAACCTTATTTAAGAACAAAAAATACAAAATGCCATATGACTGGCATCAGTATCTTTTTCCTGAAATTTTGTCAATCTCATGCAGCAAAATCTTTCTGAGGTACTCCCCTCTGATAACAATTCATTCAGTTTATTTGTTGGCGTTTTACAGTGGGTGGTATTTAGTAGTATTTGGCGTTTGTTTTTTTTTTTTGTTTGATCAAATGAAAGTTGCTGAGATGTATCATTTTATAGGATTTCTTTTTGGCGCCTAAATTAGGCAGTGCATTATTATAATAAAGTATTTTGTCTTTTCAGTTACTGTTTTGTAATTAATGTTTTTGATAAGCTTTATCTCTGAAGTTTGTAACACGTCCCGTCTTCAAGTTTGGCGTTTTAGATTCTTCAGTATTTAATGATTTTGTATTTACTGTTTCTAGTTACATTTTCAAGTTTGCTTTTTATTTTTTTTTTCTTATTTTTATTTTTTTTATTTGGGTTTTTTATAATAATTTTTCAAAGTAATTTTTATTATAGTTTGGCAGTTTTTTGGTGACGTTTAACTGGATGATATCGTTTTAAACAAGCATTTTGGTTGTTTTGGCGTTTTTATTATATATGACGTTTTTATTATATAACAATTAACTGAAAAGGAAAATAAAAAAAAGAATACATAAACAATTGATCTTCCAAATCATCTCTGTCTCCAGTCTCTTTCTTTCTCTTTTTTGAATCATGTTAACTGGCTGTTTCGACTTTCGTATGATTCATTTTGTTTTTTTTTTTTCAAGTAGTTTTTTGTGTTGTTATTTGGAAGCACACAGTCTGACATCAGCATCTTTTTTCTTGAATATTTGTCCATCTCATGCAGCAAAATGTTATTGAGTTTATATCCTTCAGCCAACAATCTTGAATTTTTACAATCAACGATGTTTGATTTTTTTAACTTTTTTGGCGTTTTACTGATAAAAAGAACGCCACGAAATAAGATCACCTTAAACCTCAAATTTTGATCATGCTAAAATCAATAATGTTTTGCTGTATGAGATGGACAACATTGTTAATCCTCGGTTAAGAAAGATAACTGACAATGCTGTCCACCCCATACAGCTAAACTTTATTGACAACAAACCTCAATAATGTTTTTGTATGTTTTGGCGTTATAAATTTGATGTAAGTTTAGGATAAGTCAATGAGATTTTACTCAATGAAATGGACTATATCCTCACTTTAGGATTTTGTCTATTTCATTTAGCGAAATCTTACTGACAATCAAACTAAATTTCAAAAAAACGTTTTTGGGGTTGAAGATATTTGATGTTTGGGTTTTTTGGCGTTTCTAAGGCGAATGGGTTATATGAAATATGGCGTTTGGGTTTTTGTGTGTGTTTTTAACTGAAGGTCTGAGATGTTGTATATATAGGATTTTTTAGCGGTTTTTTACGGCGGGATTTTACTATAATTAAGTTTGACGTTTTATATTTAATGACGTTTTACTTAGAATGGTATGTGATTTTTGTTTTTTGGCGTTTTATTTCATGATTTGGCGTTTTATGTGGAGTAGTCAAAAGACCCTTTTACCCTTAATGAAGCGCGTCCACGTAATAAAATTGATGTTATTTACGAAAACGACACCGCGCCAATCTAGTCCATAGATTGTTTTAATCGGACGATCCATAAGCGTTCTCACCGTTCTCACACTTTCTATCGTTTTCTCTAAATCTCAACCCTATATATATATATATAGGGGATGGATCATGAGAAAACTAGTTTAAATGAGAAAACCAAAAAACTAACCAAAAAAGCCTAAAAAAACCTAAAAACATAACAATTTTTTTTTACAATTTTTTATAGAAAAATCGCTATTTTTTATGTATGGAAAAAAAATCTCTTTTTTTGGTTGTACTGCACATGTGCACTAATACATAAAGCTTAAACCACTTAACCCACCCCCCACCGACACCCCCCCAAAAACCTAAACCCCCCACCCCCACCCCCCAAAAACCTAAATTCACCCTCCCACCAAAAGCCTAACCCACCACCCTCCCGAAAACCTAAAACTAAACCCTAAACATAAACCCGAAAAAAACCTAAACCCCCCTCCCCCCACACCCAAAAACCTAATCCTAAACCTCCAAAAAAACTAACCCTAAAAGCTAAACTAGACTCAAAAAGCTAATTTTAAGCATGTAATGCAATTGTAGTACATGTTATATTGCACATGTGCACTACTATAATAATAGTATTGAAAACAAGACGACACCATAAATCTTTTTTTATGTCATAAAAAATATGCCCGAATATACTTGAATGAAAGATACAAAAATTTGTGATCTTATGGTGCCATTTTTGTTTTAAAATGATAACGTAAGGAGAAATGGGAAATGTTTGAAAAGTTATATATATTTTTTTTTTCCAATTTTACCCCTCTTTCATTAAAAGTCTCCCCATCCTTCATTAAAAGTCTCCCCCTCCTTTTTAGTGGTTTTTAGTTAGTTTTCTAGTTTTCTCATTTATATCTAGTTTTCTCATGATCCTCTCCATATATATATATATATATATATATATTCTGAAAGAGGTCATTATTTCTGTAACGTGGACCATTTGGGTCTCAATTTTCGTCTTGTTAACTTCAATTATTTGACGCGAACTTCACTTTTCCATGTGTATGCATTTCTTTTCACATTTATTTGTTTGTTTATGGGTTTTGTTATTGAAATAACTCAAGTACATTTATGCGAAATAGTTAATACTATTAAATTTAATATATTTTTGTTTATATTAAAAACTAGGTTAGAACCCCGTGTATTACATGGGTTGAATAAATGTAATTTTATATATTAAATAATAAAAGTTATATCTTTATAAACCATGTATATTGTACGGGTTAAATAAATGTAATTTTATATATCAAATAATAAAAAAAGTTATATCTTTAAAAACATGTGTATTACACAGATTAAATAAATGTAATTGTGTATACTAAATACTAAAAACGTCGTATCTTTAAAAAACCAGTGTATAATCGGTTTGAATAAATCTACCAAATAATAAAATATTACATCTTTAAAAACCCCGTATATTACACGTGTTAAATAGATCTAAAAAAGTGTTATATCTTTAAAAACAATGTGTATTACACAAATTAAATAAATGTAATTTTGTATATTAAATACTAAAAACGTCGTATCTTTAAAAAACCCGTATATAGTCGGGTTGAAAAATCTACTAAATAATAAAAAAAATTATATCCTAAATAAATGTAATTTTGTATATTAAATACTAAAAACGTCGTATCTTAAAAAAACCCGTGTATAGTCGGGTTGAAAAATCTACCAAATAAAAAAAAAATTATATCCTTAAAAACCCCGCGTTTTACACGAGTTGAATAAACATAATTTTGTATACCAAATAATAAAAAAAAGTTATATTTTTAATAAATTAGGATAAAATTTAAAATTAATTTATTATTTATATATTTAAGATAAGTAGATAAGAGAGGTATTTGTTTTAAAAATGTATTAAATTAACAATTTAGATTTGATAATAATATTTTATTAAAATATGATAAGATTTAATATTAATTTATTATTTATTTATTTAGATAAATATAGATTTGAAGATACCTTCAATAAATGACACGTGTCCAAAAGTTAGTTTCTTTTATTATATTAGTTAGATTATTACTCAATTTAAGTATATAATAAAACTAGATTATTAGACCCGTGTACTACACGGGTTTAAGGATATAGATTTGTAAATTATTTAATTTTATATTCTCTTTATAAATTTACATAAGTGAATTTTTTATCATAGATGATGCAACAGTTGGTCATGTGTAAGAACCAATTCTTTTAGAAACAAACTAACTTTACATAGAAACTGTCATATTGTTTTATTTTTCGTCATGGCAAAACATAGGGCGAGAGGAAACTGTCTCTTTTCAATATAAACGGAATCATTCTGTTTGGCGGTATTAAACGAAATCTAGGGTTAAACGTTCAGGTGCCAGTATTACTTCCGGATAATCTGAGTGCCTCAATAACCTGATCACCGAGTGATAGGACCTGTAGTCGAGTTCCATTACATAAACCATTCTTTCAATCAATATTTATTGATAACGTCACTGGAATACTGAACTTTGTTAATTATCAATGGTTTGGCAAGCTTAAAAATATAACTCCATTTAGGACATCCAGTGAGTATAGAGTTGCATCAAAATTATTATGAAGATATTCTATCTTTAAACTCGTTTATTACACGGGTCTAATAACATTAAAAGTGTTTTCAAAGCATGAAAGTAAACTGGTTTTTAAATATCAGATTACCTTTTTTATTATTATAATATAAAAATATACTTTATTTAATAGATGTTTTAAACATATAGTAAAAAAATATTTTTAAAGAATAAGAAGGTGTTTTCAAATTGACATTATTTGAAATTGTTTATTATATGTAGAATTGTTACTAATAACTAACTATATATTTTAGATAAGTCAAAAGTAAATAATCAATATCTAAGTAAACAATAAAATATTTATTAGTATTAAGTTGTTAAGGAATTTTTTATTGTTTTGTATTAATTAATTGATTAAATAATAATAATAATGAATTGAATGAGAGAATGTCATGTGCCATTAAGTAGGCTGCACGGTGTGGGCTTCGGCCTGGGATCGTCGAGGACCGGCGTCGCCCCGCCCCCATTTCCCCCCATACCGGCATCGTCCAAACGTCTACACCCGGACGTTGAAGACGCTCCACTACAAGACAAAACATACTCACACACACCTATACATACAATATATACATATATATTTTAGGCCCATCCTCCATTTCCTTACCTCCATCCTCTTTGCCCCATCCTCACATCCGATCTACGTGGCGCTTACGTGGCGGATCATCCTCCAAGGATGAGTCATCACCACCATACTGCATAGCCTTAGTATGAGAATGTCATGTGACATTATGTATACTTTTTTATTAGTATAAGATTGTTGATCCATATACAAGTAAAATTACCAATAAATGTTGTTTACGCGCATGCATAACCATCACATATGTGAAAACTATATAGACGACTTTTATTGAGATTCATGTTGTGTCACGTCATATCATTAAGTAACTAAAAATAAATAATATTTCTACATCATTATGTAAATAAGTGTGATTTTTTCCGACCCATTTTAACCCGGTAAAACATTAGGTTCAATGTTTGATTTGGTTATGAAAACATTAGTCGAGAGCAACTGTAAAGATATTTATTTCTATTATGCACCTCTATTGTCAATTGACATATATTTAGTATGCACCTGTAGTTTAACATGGCTTTATCTTTTTATTCTGCAACCCAACCCGACTGGATCATACCGAAAATAATAGCTAACATATAGCAATAACCAACCAAACCTAAAAATATCCGATAACCATGAAAAAACTTCTAGGTCCACTTCTGGTTATGTAGTCTTTTATTTTTATTTTTATTTTCTTTTGCCCAATGATACATCTCTAACTTTTATCGTTTTTAGATAAATAATATTTCCATTTAATATGACAAAAGTATATTAACGTCAATATATTCACATGCTTGGAAAGTCATCTCGACAAACTTAGACATTTTAAGATATAACAGGTCATTTTTCCTAATTTTTGAGCTATGTATAATTTAATAGATGTGAAGAGTTTAACATATTAAATTATGGTTAAGAGAGATATTTTCAAGAAACATGTTATGCAGATTTTGTTGAGATGTCAAGGTGACATGTAGACGTACTTTTTTCATTATTTACACTCTTAAAGAAGTGTAGTGGAGGGGTTTCGTTAGGCTAGTGGGTGTAGGGGACATTTCAGGGTCGTTGAGGGGCGTCCACACCACCCCTTTGGTCCGTCCCCGTGCCGTTTGTCCCTTTCAAGACGCCAACGATGGCCCTCTTTCTTTTTATCACACACACATATGTATATATAAAGAGTCTCATCCCTCACACCCTTTGACATGGACGTCTATATGGTGGATCATTCACAAAGGACTAACCTCCTCCACACTCACTAGCCTTGGGGGCTTCATTGATGTGTAATCATTGTTTTTAAATTTTATTTACTTATTACTTAAATATAATTCGTCGCTTGTCATCTCGAACAATTCATGATGATATTTACTACTTTATGGTTTGAAAGGAAATCATTAATTTTTCAGTATTTACTTTATTTTCCCTTTTCACTTTCAATTATACTTTTTATGTCTGGAGATTCTTTGTTTCATGGGCCCACATTAATCTATAAAACTCCAAGTTATAAAAAGTCACTCACAACTTTTATCATTAATCTATAAAACTCCAAGTTATAAAAAGTCAGTCACAACTTTTATCATATCATATGCAGTTTTAGAACACATTAATCTGGTAGCATGGAGGCCGGTGTGGAGGGCTCAACCATGGCGCCACACCGGCCCGACATAGGTGTGGAGCAGGGCGTGGGCGACGAGTTCTTGCCTCGTGTGGAGGGTTTGATGATGATAACGTGGTTGTTTATTGAAATGAGATATTTGTTTTATTTTTTAAATATAAAAAAGGTGTGTCACGTGTTACATCACACCACTCTTCCACGCCCCATCCCACCTCACGTTTTTTTCCACCACGCCACTCCTTGTGATATCGCTGACGTGGCTGTCACATGGTGCTTCATGCCCCTCCTACACCGTATAGTCTAAGAACACACGGTGTGGGCGTCGAAACACGACGTTGTTGCCGGTCTACGCCCACAAAACCACCCCGTGCCCCGCGTTGTGAACGGCGTTGTGCTTGGGGCTTTTGATTTTCCGTCGACGTGTGCAAATGGCCAGACGACATGGACGGTTGTGGTTGGTTTTATTAAAAAAAAACCCTATATCTTTCACCCAAAAACCATACACCAAATCATCCATTTCTATCTTCCCAAACAACTTATTTTCTTTAATTATATACAAAACTTTAAAAAAAATGAAAGGCGCAAGTTCTTCAAATTCATCTTCTTCATCTTCGTCTGAGCTCGAAAACTTTATTTTATTCTCGTCAGACGACGAGGGACCGGCACTTCTAATTAAAGCGTTTCAAAAAGTGGTTGAAACTATAATGGAAGAGGAGGGGACGAGGGGTGCTCCTCAGTACCAAAGAGGAGGAAATACGTAGTAAGCGACCGAATCGCCGCACACGATTTATTGGTAATGATTATTTTTCACCCAACCCAACTTACGATGATAGTACTTTTAGGTGTCACTTTCGTATGAGTTGTGAATTATTTCTTAAAATATCAAAAGATTTATCAAGTAAATAGAATTTTTTTCAAAAAAGAAAGGATGCACATGGTTGTCTAGGATTTAGCACGTTGCAAAAAGTCACGGCCGCGCTTAGACAATTGGCTTATGGGACGACTTCTGACATTATGGACGAATATATAGAAATGTCAGAATGAGTGGCGAGGGAAAGCATCCATTATTTTTGTGAGTATGTCGTTGAACTATATTTAAAAAGATATTTGAGGATACCTACATTTAGTATCATACAAAAACTTTTAGAGGCTCATGAAAAGCGACATGGTTTTCCTGGGATGATCGGCAGTTTAATTTTTATGAAATGAGACTGGGAAAATTGTCCAACTGCGTGGCGTGGGCAACACACCAGTGGATGTCATAAAGCCCCGGCTATGATGCTTGAAGCGGTTGCATCTCAAGATCTTTGGATTTGGCATGCATTCTTTGGTGTCTCTGCTTCAAATAACGATCTAAATATTCTTAATCAATCGCCCATTTTCAAAAACTATATAAACAGTGTTGTACCGAAAGGTTCTTTTATGTTAACGATGCGGAGTATAAATACGATTATTATTTAACGGATGGTATTTACCCGGATTATGCTGCGTTTGTAAAATCATTTACATGGGGGACAACGTTAGACAAAAAGACATATAAGTTTAACGGTGCTCAAATGGCGGCACGAAAGGACATTGAACGAGTTTTTGGTGTTTTGCAGAAAAGATGTCACATTTTGAAGACGTCGTGTAGAATTATGGAAAAACCTAGAATTAGAAATGTGATGTACGCGTGCATTATTTAACATAACATGATTCTGGAGGATCCGGGAAGCGCAATTTGCAATATTATGAGGAGCCGAGTCAACCAAAGACCGTAGAATTAAGTGATAAAGAGAAACAAAAGAACTTCGATGAAATTAAACATAATATAACACATCACAACCTTCAAGCGGACTTCGTTGAATTCCCATATCTTTAAATTTTAAAAGAAATCTACTAAAACTGACTCTATCCCATCTATTATTTTTCTACCCCAACTCTAAATTATATAAAGATGTTACATTAATTTTCTTATACATAAAAAGCTATACTATTCATCCTCAACATTATTATAATTATAAGTATATAAAAATAAGAAATATAATATAATAAGTGTATGTGAGTAAATTAAATATAAAAATGATGGATAATATATGAAAGGTTTTTTAAAATGAGCAATAAATTTTGAAAGATATAATTTTTAGTTAAATTATAGTAGAAAATGGTGAACGAAAATGTGAATGCTCTAATACCAGGATGGCATGAAAGATTTTTTTTTTGTATAAAATACAAGCACTCAACCTACTTTAATATATCAAATTCATTTAATCTATTTAAAGTAATACAATTTTGTGAAATCAAATATTAAACATCATTTAGAGCATTCTCATTCGGCCTTTTCTCCTCAACTATGTACTTTTACTTGATATATCACTTGAATCTATAAATTTTGTTCATCTTTCAGATGGAACAAAGTGGAAGCTCCGAAGAGCTCGAGGATAAGAAGGGTGGCCGGGAACACCGCCACAGATGTTTCAGGAAGTCCTTAAAAAACTAAATGGAAAGTTAAAGTGTTTCAAACGGCTATATAACATTACAAAGTAAAACTTTAAATCTAAATTATCCTATACAAATAAACTAAATCAACCATTTTTTACACAAAATACCTCTCCTTTTATCAAATTATATACCCTACTATTCTCAATGAGAGTGAGAACATATACCGATATTGAAGAAGTGGCCCTAGTCACGAGGGGCTGTTTGGCAACATTTGAATGGTTAAGTGCTGAACCGGTAAGATGTTTGAACCATTGAGTGCTGAACCAGTAAGATGTCTGAACCATTAAGAGTCTGTATAATGCTTAACCGTTCAGAGGCAAATGTCTGACCAATTCAGAATAGAGGTCTTAACCATTCAGACTCTGTATAATGCTTAACCATTCAGAGGCAAATATCTGAACCATTCAGACATCTGCTCGTGAAACAAACAGTCTGAACCATTAAGTGTTGAACCAGTAAAATGTCTAAACTATTAAAAGTCTCATTAAGAGATAAACAAAATCCCCCTTAGGTTGATTAGTCCATGGACCCGATGTTCATAGTTGAATCATTTTGGAGTAGAATGTTAGGCAACTTCCGTCAACAATTGAGGGGATCCGAACACTTATTCCAACAACCCATTTTGAAAGATTTGAAAATGAAGGATGTTAAATTCAGCCATACCTTCAACCAAAAAGTATAAATATAAGTTAATGGTATTACTTAATTTTACTCATATTTTTTATTTATTAATATTTGTTGTTATTATTTTAGTTATAATTTAGACAAAATTGCAGAAAACAACCTTTATGTATACCCTAAACTGCACTTTATACCTTTCACTATGAAATCCGCCAAAACCAACCTTTACGTTCATGTTTTGTTACAAATTCAACCTTTAACACAAACTCTGTTAATATTCTTGGTTAAATCACCTCACATGCTTTGCATGTGAGGGTATTATTGTCATTTCAACCTTGTTTTTTTTGTTTATTAATAAATTATATAATTACACATGACCCAATCATCACTCATCCTAGGATCTAACGAATATTATATTTAAATCACATGGTCATCATCTTCCCTCACATATTCAGACATGCAGTTTTAACTTGTACCTTGAGCATATAAGTTTGTACCCTCCATGAAAACACAGATTCAAGCTTATGAAAAGAAAACCCAGTTCATTAAATCATACAGTTTCATTTTTATGCTTGCAAATCTGAATCATTTAATCATTTAAAGCTCACAACTTTCGTATCATCTATATTAACACATACAACTTCAATGTTAACACGAATCATCAACGTATTTTCTAGCAAATATCAAGCATGACCAGGTTGTACTCTGCGCACACACAGTTGTACCCACCAAGAACACAGTGACAAAACCAAGAATCCTTTTATAACTTTACATCAGTGTTTTTCTCACAAGCAACCATTGAAACATGGAAACCAAGAATCCTGCGACGGTGACGTCACGTCACTCTCTGTCTTCGTCATCTTCCGGTCATGATCCAGACGAACTTCCTCGTCTATCTCTCGATTCCGAGAAGCAATTGAAGAACACAAACCCTAACCCTAACAATCCTCCGAGGATGAAACTGGTGAAAACGAGAACGTTATCGACCGACGGATCCATACGTGGAGTTTCTACTGAAAGTCCTCGAATGAATTCATCTGGAAAAATTGTGTTTCACAGCTTGGAACGAAGCTCGAGCAGTCCGAGCAGCTTCAATGGCGGATGTAGGTTGAAAAACAGAGGAATGGAGAGATCGTATTCCGCTAACGTTAGAATTACTCCGGTTCTCAATGTTCCGGTTTGTTCGCTTAGAGGTTTTCCACTTTTTTCATCATCATCATCTTCATCGTCTCAAAAGCATGAATCAACAGATGAACAACAAGAGTAAAACAGATCGATCCTAATCCAGAATATTAAACAGGTAATTATTTCTATTTCGATTATCAAACCTGTTGATTAGTTAAGTAAAATCATGAGTCATGATCTGGTATTTTTTTTTTATGTTGTGTTACATGATTTTAGGGATTTTGAATTTGAATTGAATGTAAATATCTGGTGTGACTATTTTGTTGTTTGTTTTGAATCTAACTTGTGATTCGGTCACATTTGTTTTTCTTGACTGGTCTAAATTGAATTGAATTGAAATGGTTTTGGCATCTTTTTTGTGGTGTGGAAGAACGAGACAGTAGCATGTTAGCTCTGCTCTGCACGCTGCACTGGTGCAGTATATTATTAAGACAAAATTGCACTGGTGCATCTTTTCGTTAGATCCTAGGATGAGTGATGATTGGGTCATGTGTAATTATATAATTTATTAATAAACAAAAAAAACAAGGTTGAAATGACAATAATACCCTCACATGCAAAGCATGTGAGGTGATTTAACCAAGAATATTAACAGAGTTTGTGTTAAAGGTTGAATTTGTAGCAAAACATGAACGTAAAGGTTGGTTTTGGCGGATTTCATAGTGAAAGGTATAAAGTGCAGTTTGGGGTATACATAAAGGTTGTTTTCTGCAATTTTGTCTATAATTTATTTGTAATAAGTTTGTGGATGCGTCGCCATATCGAGCAATCGGCGACACGTGTGATCAACGACGCCCTTTGAGAGTATAAAAAACGCTACGCTAAAAGGGATTTAAACACATATCGTTACCGGAGATTCTAAAAAATCATCACAAGTGGATGGCGGTTCCAGTTATGGGTGTTGGTTCCCAATCTTCTATTAGCTTTTATTAACGTATTAACATGGGTTATTGAATTTTAATAATCCTAAGTTTCACCAGTTGGCCGATAATAATCCCAGCTTTAAAAATTCCCTCAAATAATCCCAACTTGTAAAAGTTTGGCCGCCATTGATCCTTTTTAAACATATAAGAATTTGGTCTCCTCAATAAATTTAATTACACCTAGAGACTCCTTAATTGATTTAAGTGCACCTATGTTAGAAAAGGATCAATGGCGGCCAAACTTTAACAAGTTGGGATTATTGAAGAGAATTTTTAAAGTTGAGATTATTATCGGCCAACTGGTGAAACTTAGGATTATTAAAATCCAATAACCCTATTAACATTGTTTGTACATCATTTTTCAAACATATTTAGTCCTTTATTTAAATTTATTATTTTTTATGTTTGAAATTACGATTAATTACTTTTCTATATTAATCAAATTATATGTTATTATTGTTATTTACTTCACTCAATTTTTTTTTCAAAATTCTTCACATCGTATCTTTAGAGAACTTCAGGCATTGGTGAAGCTTTATTTGGGCCGTGGGTGCCTCGGCCCCCACCGATTTTTCGTGCGGCCCCCGCCGATTTTCATATATAGTGTTGATTGTGTAAGATTAAATATATTATGTATTAATATTTAATCTATAGCCATTATAATCATTTACATAATATAGGTCAAAATATATAATAACCTATTAAATAATTAGTTGGTAATTGTTGATGGATGATGTATTGAAAAATACATCTATATTCGCGTCTAGTTTTAGTCGTTAGATAATCGGTTGTGTCTGTTTTTAGAATAGATTGTATATGCTTTTGATTTATTTGTGTTTTCAGGTATTTTGAGCTAAAAGGAGCAGATACGAGTCAAAATTTGGAAAGGCGAAAGACTGGAACGGGAACCGGAAGCTTGGGTGCGGAAACGAAGTGAAAATCAGATCTGGAGAGTCCAGGCGGGCCGCGAAGGAGATAGAAGATTGTTTATGCGGGCCGTTTAAACTTAAACAAGGATTCCGGTTGATCACACGCGCGCGGCCCGCATGAGTGATACACATAAGTTGATGCGGGCCGCGAGGGGTCTGTTTACGCGAAACCAACTTACCAGCTACGGGATTAGGGTTTTGGTGGTTATAAAACATCATAATCAACATCATACGGGGGACAGACGATTTTGGACGAATTTTTGGGGTTCTTTTGCACTTGGAGAGGCTGATTCAAGGTGTTGGAAGTGCTCGGGAAGCTAGGAATTGTCGGGGAACATTCAGGAGCACTCGGGATCGAAGTTTACGGGTTTTATTATCTTGATTCTTCGTTTTTCGTCTGTTTTTATTTGTTCGATGATGAATTCTGAACTTATATTGATTGTTGCTATGATTATTGACATGATATTCGGCTAAACTTCTCGTACTACCTAGGTTATGATAATAGCTTAATAAAGTTTGGTTCTTTATTCGATTTTTGTCGTGGTTGTGGATCTTTCTTGTACTCTAAAAGCTATGGGAATTTAACTTGGTGCGTATGTGTGCTTGTGATTATTTTATTATTGTTTATTGCTTCGTTCGATTCTTGGTGACGGTCTTTATCACGGAATAGAGTTGGACTAGGGTTTTAGGTTTTGGTGAGTGTCTATATCACATAATAAATCTTTGATCATTTAGGGTGAAAATCTAGTAAGTAACCTTAGAAGTAATATTTGGTAATTTAATAAAATCAAGTGTGCTGCTAAACTCGTCGCGGTAAAGCTCGAGGGTATTAATAGGTCTCGGTTTAGTTATAAGGACTTAACATTCCATTGTCTATTAAGCCAAGATTAAAACCCGTAGTCGCTTTAGACGTTCGCGTTGTAAGGTAGAGCATCTTACATAAGCACTTTCAAGAAACTAGAGGACTGTAAGGAAATCTAGAAAACCGGTAATTTAACAACCTTTAGGGGATCTTAGCGTGCTCTTGAGAAGGATTAGGGGTCCTTAGATTTCCCGAGAGGTGAGAATTTTAAGATCCCGGTTCCACACCACAAAATCATCGAGTAGAGATCCATTCTGAGTTTAGCTTGCGTCTAGCCTAGGTAGTCTTCATTCACCACTGGTCAAAGTCTCCGTTAGAATTCGTGTTAGTTACCTAGCTAATTTAGTTCGTCATTATTTGCATTCTTAGGATTTTTAGAAACCCCCCCCCCCCCCAATTAATAAACAAATAGTTTGAGTCGTGTCAGTCTTAGTCTAGAATAGAGTCGTTAGCGTAATCAGTAGAGTCTCTTGGGTTCGATACTCGGACTTCCTTAGGCTATACTGCATCGATCGGTACACTTGCCGGTCGTGTGGTTTAGGGTTTAGAGAGTCTTAGTTTTATAAATTTAAAACTTAGAGAGTCTAGTTTAGGGTAATTTTAGTTGTTTTTAATTAACCCATCTTTAGCACATTAAGTTTTTGACGCCGTTGCCGGGGATTCTTTGGCGATTGCGTTGACTACTTTGTTGGGCTTATTTGACATATTACGTGCTATTTGTGTTCGTTGAGTCGTAGGAGTCTAAAAAAATTATAAAAATCCAAAAATATTTGCTTTAGTGTCTTTTCTAGATTAGTGAGTCAGTTGTTAGAGTCGTAGTACTTGTATTCGGTTTTGTAGTGGATGCCCCATACGCGTTCGCAGGGACCTTCGCCTGAGCTGTTTACGATCACGCCCACCCCCGCTTTCGATTTCACACCGAAGTCATCACCTCACGTTTCCCCACCACCCTCCCGTTCTCGTTCACCTAGTCCTCCACCAGTAGTTCAAATGGCGAACCGCACCGTTTACCAGCAGGCTACCACCGGTTTCACCGGTGCTACTTCACCCATCACCCTTCCGAATATTGCGAATGATAGGTCCTGGCAGATTCCTTCGTACATCATGACCGCCATCACCAATTCTTGTCAGTTCCATGGTCGTGACGACGAGGACGCTCCCGCCCACATAAATCGCATCACTCGTCTTTGTGGCACCTACTCCATAGAGGGTGTCAATCTAGATGCTAGGTACTTACAGGTCTTCCCATTCTCACTCGCTGGACGTGCAGCCGTCTGGTTCGATTCTCAGCCCGCAGGCACTTTCACTACTTGGGCTGGTCTTCGCGATGCTTTCATAGCTAAATACTTCCCGCCAGCCAAGGCGTCTCGCCTTCGTGATCAGATACACTCCTTCCGTATGGAGCCTGATGAGCCGTACCACTTAGCTTGGGAGCGTTTCAGACGCTTCTTTCTCGTTGTTCGCAGCATGGTTTGTCTGATTGGGCGTTAGTTGAGAAGTTTTACAATGGTCTTACTCCTGAGATTAGAGCTCGTTTCGATACTTCAGCAGGAGGGCAGCTTATGGGAAAGAAGACGGTGACTGAGTGTAATGATTTGTTTGAGAGCTTTGCACATTCTGATATGGATTACAGCACTATCAGCAAGACTTTTATTCCTGTTTCTACCACCTCGGCCGGTCGAGGGGTAAACCAAGTTAGCTTGGATCCATCGGTAGCTGCTGTAGTCGAGAGTGTGAGGAAAGATTTGAGGCAAGAGATGAGGAGAGAGTTGGATGAGATTAAGAAGAAAGTTGATAGGTGTGAGGTTTGTAGGGGAGGTCATGACACACTCGATTGTCCCACACTTACGTTAGAGCAGGTAGAGTACATAGCAGGTCAGTCTAGGGGTCTATTTAGTAATAATAATAATGGTTTTAACCCCAACTGGCAGGGTAGTGGTAGTAGTTTTCGCCCTTCTGGCAATCCCCCTGGGTTTCCACCTGGTCAGTATCAAAATAGGGGCAGGGTCTTTATACGAGTAGTGGTTCGGGTCAGTATAGTGGTTCAAGAGGTCAGTTTGCTAGTGGGGGTTCGAATCAAGAGAGTTAAGGTAGTGGAAAGAGTTCAGAGGGAAATTTGAGTAGGATAGAGGAGATGTTAGCTCAGATGATGACACAGAGTCAGTCGAATCAGAAATTCCTAACTGAATTTATTCAAACTCAAGATCAAATTAATAAGAGTCACGATCTTCAGCTTAAAAATCAAGAGTCTACTCTTTTAGATCTTAAGAGAACAGTAGGGGATATATCTAGGCAGTTGAAAGAATACCCTTCTGGTCAGTTTTCAGGTACTACTCATCCAGTCAATCATTCGGTGAAAGCTATTACGACTCGTAGTGGGAAGAGTTTGGAAGAGTATGTGAGAGAGAGAGTGGAAGAAGAGAAGGATGATGAAGTTGATGAGGTGATTGAGATGGAGGCTCCAGGAAAAGTGCACATGAGGCTAGACCCGGCAAGTACCGCACACGCCGAGAAGTCTCCAGTAGAGAAGAAAGTAGAAAAGCAGCCGAAGAAGGTTCGGCCACCGCCAGTGATTGATATTTCTCGCCTTCCGTTTCCCGCTCGTGCTAGGCAGCAGTTATATGCTAGGGAATACGAGAAATTTCTTGAGATGTTCACCCAGCTGAAGGTGAATCTTCCGTTCATAGAGGCTTTGAGATCCATGCCTAAATACGCCAAGTTCCTTAAGGATTTTCTCAAGCGTAAGGATAGGGTAGGAGAGTGTTCGAGTAATTCATTGAGTGGAGAGTGTTCTGCTGTGATCCTAAATAAACTTCCTGAGAAACTTACCGATCCAGGCATTTTCACGATCCCATGTTTGTTTGGTGGTGATGTTAAAAACCACGCGTTGGCAGACCTTGGTGCTAGTATTAATTTGATGCCATATTCATTTTACGAAAAACTAGGCCTTGGTGATTTGAAGTCAACTCGTATGACCCTCTCGTTAGCGGATAAGACAGTTAAGTATCCTAGGGGGATAGTAGAGAATCTGTTGGTGAAAGTGGATAAGTTTGTGTTTCCGGCTGATTTTGTAGTGCTAGATATGGAGGCCGATGATAAAGTTCCGTTGATTTTAGGGCGCCCGTTTTTTAACACTGCTAAAGCGCTTATAGATGTCTTCTTAGGAACAATCACACTTAGAGCGGGCGACGAGTCAGTAGTTTTTGAGGTGAATAATGCGAGAGGGTCGAGTGAGAGAGTTGAGGCGATAGCATCGGTAGAGGAGAGTGAGAAGAGTGGGAGAGACGAGAAAAAGGTAGTAAGTGACCCGAGTCTAGAAAAGGTGTTAAAACCCAAGTGTGGGGATCCACCTGATAGGAGGGTCGAAGAGTTGGAAAAGAGAATGATTAGGTTGGAATCTAAGTTAGAGATGCTGAGTAAGGCTCAGTGTGGGGATAGATATAAAGATGATATGTTTAGGTTCAAACCGCTTGATGACGAGTCGATGGAGTATGAGAGATTTAGGAGAGATGTGGGCGATTTTACGGATGGTAGTGCTACGGCCCGTAAGAGTTGGTTTGGAGGGGAGCTCCGATTATATGATCCTCCGTAAGTGCGTGAACAGTTGTGAATTACTTGTAGAGTTTGTATTTTGAGTCGTAATTCGTGTCGTGTCGTTAGTTAGGTCGTTAGTGTCGTTTGCGTCGTTTCGTGTTTTTGCGTCTTTTGTGTGTCGTAAAAGTTTTTGCAGGTACACGCCTCTTCACGAAGGCCGAACTCAGCAGACGAGAGGTTCCCAGGTATGTTTATTATTCAAAACGACATAATACAGGGCTGGGGGCATTTTGGGTATTAAACAAAAGTAAAAAACAGCAATCTGCTGTTGCTGTCGATCATTCAGCTGCTGTTTGCTGTCCAGGCGGCCCGCGTTAACTTAACTCAATATCTTAGGCGGGCCGCATGGACTTAAAGGAAATTTGATATCTTTGTACGCGCGCGACCCGCATCAACTTACTCTAAACACTTAGGCGGGCCGCGTGAGTCTTGTATGTCGAAAATCAGCAGGTTTTGGCCCAAATCGATTTCACTTTTCAATAATATAAACCATTAACCATCACCATTACACCACCATTTACATCATCACTATTTTTCTTCACCACTGTTCACATTAGTCAATGGTTCGGGTCGCTAAATACGGGGTATGTGCTTGCATTATGCTTTTATATTCTGTACCATGAGTCTAAGTTAGAAGTTTTTGAGTCGTTTGTTCGAGTCGATATTGCTTTGGTATTTTGCTTGTTTTTGTTGATGCAGGTTCGAATATGTACCACCCGTACTCAATTTCCATTCGGGTGATTTTGGAGCTGTTGATTAAATTCAAGGCATTTATCAAGCATGTCAGTTAGAGTCAAAGCCGATCGCGAACGAAATGCTATACGATCGAGCTGGATTGGACGAGGGTTATGGAGCATATGCGTTATTAAACCAGCTAAGTCCTTTCCGATTTGCCCTTGGTTTTTTATTTCTTATTTATTTTTAGTTTTTTTGAGTCGGTTTCCATCCTACATTGAGGGCAATGCAATATTTAAGTGTGGGGATGGGAAACTATCGTTTAGTGTTAATTTAGTTAGTCGAGTCATAAAAAGTCGAAAAATACAAAAAAATGAAAAATTTAAAAAAATCCAAAAAAATTAAAAAAATAGAAAAATGTCTTTTGAAATAAGAAGTTTGCAAAATAAAAACGGAAAATGATAGAAAAGTTGGGTTTTTGTTCGGGTTCAAATAATAATAATATGAGATAATATAATTGAGCTTGTGTCTAGTTTGGGATGTGCGGGTAGGCTCGATTTGGTTCTGGGTTCCTTTGATCTTAAAATATACCTAATTGTCGGTCTACTAGTGGGTTCTCATCTAGGGAGAGTGGGGAAATTGAAACCGCCAAAAATAGTATAAGGGATGCCGTTATAAGCTAAGATCGTTAGAGTTTTTGGTCATTATCTCGCTGAAAAAGAAAAAAAATGAAATAAACGAGCTAGAAACTAAATGAAAGTAGCCATTCCTATGTAGTCTGTGATTGGGGATAGCGACTCTACAGCCGGAATACCACTTGGTTAGGGAAAGCATCGTCTAGTCTCGCGAAAGAAAAAAAAAGAGAAAAAAAAAAAAACAAAGCAAAAATAGAAAAAAAAATGGAAAAATAGATTTGATTTTAAACTCTCTTGATCTTGGTATAAAACGGTTAGGAAATAACCCAGTGGTTGTTCCTTTTGTCCTATAAGCTTGAGGGGGGATTAGGTGGACTTGCAATTCTTAGTGTGAGACCCTAGGTAGATTGACCGAACTTGAACTAAATTGCATGATAAGGGTTTGGAACCGGGTTGGGTTTAAGTGGATCAATATACTTGCAATCGCGGCTAACACGAGTTTCGGTTTTAATGAAAATAACTTACACTTTTGGCCCGTTCATTTATTCCGATTATGATTCCGTTTGCATAATTCTTTTTCGAGGACGAAAAAAGGTTAAGTGTGGGGATATTTGATGTATTGAAAAATACATCTTTATTCGCGTCTAGTTTTAGTCGTTAGATAGTCGGTTGTGTCTGTTTTTAGAATAGATTGTATATGCTTTTGATTTATTTGTGTTTTCAGGTATTTTGAGCTAAAAGGAGCAGATACGAGTCAAAATCTGGAAAGGCGAAAGACTGGAACGGGAACCGGAAGCTTGGGTGCGGAAACGAAGTGAAAATCAGATCTGGAGAGTCCAGGCGGGCCGCGAAGGAGATAGAAGATTGTTTATGCGGGCCGTTTAAACTTAAACAAGGATTCCGGTTGATCACACGCGCGCGGCCCGCGTGAGTGATACACATAAGTTGATGCGGGCCGCGAGGGGTCTGTTTACGCGAAACCAACTTACCAGCTACGGGATTAGGGTTTTGGTGGTTATAAAACATCATAATCAACATCATACGGGGGACAGACGATTTTGGACGAATTTTTGGGGTTCTTTTGCACTTGGAGAGGCTGATTCAAGGTGTTGGAAGTGCTCGGGAAGCTAGGAATTGTCGGGGAACATTCAGGAGCACTCGGGATCGAAGTTTACGGGTTTTATTATCTTGATTCTTCGTTTTTCGTCTGTTTTTATTTGTTCGATGATGAATTCTGAACTTATATTGATTGTTGCTATGATTATTGACATGATATTCGGCTAAACTTCTCGTACTACCTAGGTTATGATAATAGCTTAATAAAGTTTGGTTCTTTATTCGATTTTTGTCGTGGTTGTGGATCTTTCTTGTACTCTAAAAGCTATGGGAATTTAACTTGGTGCGTATGTGTGCTTGTGATTATTTTATTATTGTTTATTGCTTCGTTCGATTCTTGGTGACGGTCTTTATCACGGAATAGAGTTTGACTAGGGTTTTAGGTTTTGGTGAGTGTCTATATCACATAATAAATCTTTGATCCTTTAGGGTGAAAATCTAGTAAGTAACCTTAGAAGTAATATTTGGTAATTTAATAAAATCAAGTGTGCTGCTAAACTCGTCGCGGTAAAGCTCGAGGGTATTAATAGGTCTCGGTTTAGTTATAAGGACTTAACATTCCATTGTCTATTAAGCCAAGATTAAAACCCGTAGTCGCTTTAGACGTTCGCGCTGTAAGGTAGAGCGTCTTACATAAGCACTTTCAAGAAACTAGAGGACTGTAAGGAAATCTAGAAAACCGGTAATTTAACAACCTTTAGGGGATCTTAGCGTGCTCTTGAGAAGGATTAGGGGTCCTTAGATTTCCCGAGAGGTGAGAATTTTAAGATCCCGGTTCCACACCACAAAATCATCGAGTAGAGATCCATTCTGAGTTTAGCTTGCGTCTAGCCTAGGTAGTCTTCATTCACCACTGGTTAAAGTCTCCGTTAGAATTTGTGTTAGTTACCTAGCTAATTTAGTTCGTCATTATTTGCATTCTTAGGATTTTTAGAAACCCCCCCCCCCCCCCCAATTAATAAACAAATAGTTTGAGTCGTGTCAGTCTTAGTCTAGAATAGAGTCGTTAGCGTAATCAGTAGAGTCTCTTGGGTTCGATACTCGGACTTCCTTAGGCTATACTGCATCGATCGGTACACTTGCCGGTCGTGTGGTTTAGGGTTTAGAGAGTCTTAGTTTTATAAATTTAAAACTTAGATAGTCTAGTTTAGGGTAATTTTAGTTGTTTTTAATTAACCCATCTTTAGCACATCAATGGACCATATTACCCTTATTAACTAATTAGGTTTCCTCCTGGGTGCTTATATAAGGAGAGTTATGTGGAGGTTAAGGGGTTACTCAGTTACACATTAGAAACACCCCATTAGTCATAACATCACTTTCGACCTCCATCTCCATAACTGAATCCCCTATTCGGTTCTCATCATCACCATCATCAGTTAGCACCCTAAGGAGGAACCAGACCAAGCTGACAACCATGTCAAACATTATTGCTTCGTCTTCATCTGGATTCTCTACTGGTTTATGCTGATGCAATCAAATGTATGTTTTCATGTTTTCCATTATGATTAAACAGAACTGAACCAACATGTGGTATCAGAGCATATGTTGATTAGTCGATTCTGTTTTTTGTATCCGAAATCTGGAATAAATCTGGAAAACAGAATTATAAAACCATAATATTTTTCGTCATCATCATCCGAAATATCATCTCGGATCGGAATTATATCATCTCGGATCTGAATCATGAATCATGGATCTCGGATGAATATGTTCATGAAGTTTTACTGTTCCGAAATCAATATGTTTAAATGTGTAATAATATTTCAGAGATTTCGGATGAATGTTTGAAGTTTTATTTTATTTAGGGTTCATCATGTTCTTAGTTAAAATTCGAAATATCCTATAAGTTTTGGAATATGATTTGAATTGTTAAATGTTTCCCTAATTTTGATCTAATTTTGTCTATTAAGTTATTTCGAAATCTGTTAATAAGATAAACAGATTATGTTTTTCGAAATTTTATGAAAAAATAGATCAATGTTATAATTGGAAACTCTATCACAATTCTTAATTTTCGAATTTTCAGTTATGTTTCCACATTCACAGCTGTTAACAGGAAGTTTCGAGACCATCAGATTACGACTCGAGACCATCAGTCTCAACTCGAGACAACAAGGTCTCGACTCGAAATCATCAGGCCATTAAACCTTCACAACTCGAGACCATTAGATCATGAATCGAGACCATTAGATCATGACTCGAGACAAAGGTCTCGACTCAAGACCATAAGGTCTCGACTCGAGACCATAAGGTCTCGACTCGAGACCATAAGGTCACGACTCGAGACAAAGGTCTCGACTCGAGACCATAAGGTCACGACTCGAGACAAAGGTCTCGACTCGAGACAACAAGGTTGTGACTCGAGACAACAAGGTTCGATCCGCGCTAACGGGTGGTTTGCTATTAAATGATTGGTTTTGTAAATATTTAGTTAATTAATAAGGATCAAATAATGTTTTATAAAACCAAAATGGCTTAACTTGAATGAGCTTCTGATGTATCACTTCTGCCCAAAGCTGACTTGATACATCTACTTATCGTTCAAGTATTATGAAAGCTATGTTGTGTGTGCATCATAAGCATGAATGTCTTAATTTCTGGCCAAAGCTGATTTAATTCATTCATAGGTGGCATACTCAACAAGTGCATAACTAAAGTGATTGTCTCAATTTCTGGCCAAAGCTGATTTGTTACAACCACTTTGCACATATGCTTAAATGATTACACTTCTGGCCAAAGCTGTTTTGTCTTCGTTTAAGTAGAATTTTTTAGCTAAGTCTATTATTTTGATGTTAGTAATAGACATATCACAACCTCTTCACATAATGATCCTTATATTAGTGATCCTTAATTAAGTTTTATGATCATTTCGTCTGCCTTATTCTTAGTACCCATATTTTTACTCACTATAATTTTCTTCTATAAGTCTATATCTCATCCACTCTAATTCCTAAATCTAATATGTTTTGCTTAAAGTTTCTATTAGAATTAGCTCTTAAATTAAACCCTTGGTTATCTCTTAAGACACGATAATCCTATTGCTATCTTCTGATAAAGCACTACAGAAGAAAAGTAGAGCATGATGATTAGGATAAATCGAACATGATGTCTCTTATGATAATAAAGAATAAGTGCTGTCACTAAGGTTATTCCAGATTAAGTTTTTCCTAAGACTAATCTATTATGTGTGGTTTAATCACAAGAACTCCTAAGATGCATGCGTTCATTTAAAATTATAAATAATAAAGCTAAGTGGTATATGTGAATACATAATAATGTACAATACCATGACCCATAAAGTTAAGGGCTTACGCATGGAAATAAGTACATTTTCCAGTACATTACATACTAATATTTTCACTTGTACAATTTGATGCCTTATAAATCAACTATAACACTCAAAAGTACCAAAGTATAATGAGTGTGTTGATAAGCAATATATGTACAAAGAAATAAATGTTTGAAACTGGAAAATTAGATGTTATTCACCTTACAACCACTAATAGTTTAAAAGAGGATTGTTCTAAGGTCCATAGACAAATTACAAGTGCTAATTCCAACTTTAAGGTTCTTCAAGGGAAAATCTCACTGCATAATTATGCCATTAGACTAGGCATAAGCAACGAGACTATCCATTATTATAAAGAACAGTTGGATACGTTAATTAGATAGTCATTTAAGTCTGATAATTTTAATATTCCAATTAACACATGATTAGTTGACTCTAGTTCCATACGTTTCCTTACCAGAACTCGACAAATAACTAACATGAGAGTTAGTGACAAAATTAAATGTTAAGGCTATAAGAACCATAATAAGCAGTCTTCCAACAAAGCTTTTCGATACCTTATATATATTATGAAGATTAATCAGAATACAGTATCATTACTTAGGCTATGTCATGAAGGTTGTGAGGTTTGCATAACCTACATAAAGTTACACTTACCTTAAACTCTCATATTATTTGTTCTTAATATCTGGATAGAAACATTACTAAGATGAAACTAGATGATACCTTATACTTTCACAACTTTTGTCATCATGCAAATGAGAATTTGACAAAAGGAAAATGAGACTTATAAATTTCATTCATTATAACTGAAATTCATGAGAAATCATGACATGGTTAATGAGGATGATTTTTTATCTCATCTCATTCTAAGTGATTTTAAATCATGACATTACAGCCCTAAATATTACTTGGCTTAAGGAATAAGTATGGGTCCATCATAAGTCATTCATTGACATTCGTGGAACTTATTCCAAATGGAATATTCAGACATAAATCATTTATCAGATTATCAACTTGTATCTAAATTTTGTCGCATATGGCTCACGGTCTTAGAAGAAATCTATTCATATATATATACTTAATAAGATTTCTATTAGATATGTCCCTAAAGTTTCTTACGATATCTGGACATTAAAGAACTCAAATAAAGTCTAACGTATATGTGATAGGTTCCCACGTCACGTACCTCATTGAAACTTCTCTTGTAGCATTTCTAGAGATATCAAAGATCAGTGGGAGCATTAAGTGTCTTAATAATAACTTGCAATAGTTGCAAGAGGTGGGGGAGTGAAAATTTAACATTACCTAAATTTGCACCTCTTGTACAAGACACCGCTCCATCACGACACTGTTCTATCATAACTTGCTACTCTTACAAAAGTTTCATTGTTGCTTAATTGTGGGCACACTTAGATTTCTTACCTGAACTAACATAATCCTCAACAAGAGAAATCACAACGACTAACGTCATTAATTTGTGTTTCTCTATTAGAATTTGTTGGTCGTTACATATTGACCCTAAGCATGCTGAGTTCCTAAAGATTTCTAAGGTTAGTGGGAGCAGTCAAAGTCCTTATCATGATTTGCAAGGAATACAAGAGGCGGGGGGAAGAGTGTCGTTAAATTTCACTCCGAATTTAACTCCGATTACACCTCTTGTACACCATACTGCACCAACTCTTACAAACTTAGAATCCTGAAAATGATAGCAACCTAACCAGGAGCTAATCCACAGAACTGAAACTTCTAATAAACCTAATAATCAACTTAGGAGGTCATCTAGGTTTAACAACCTACTAACTTTGATGATTACATAACCTCCCTAATTGAAGTTGAAATGGATTTTGGAAATGTTTACTGATCCTATCTCTTCTAATTAAACCATTAGCGTCAATTAATCTTCTGAATGGAATAAAATAGTTTTCTAGTAAAACTGATTTTATGTGTTCGAATAACGTATGGGATTTGATTGAATTACCTAAGAGTGTTCATAACTAAACCGGATCCTAATATAAACGTTAAGACACAAAGGAGCATGATTGATTGTCAAAGGTTATACTCAGGAAGAGATGAATTATCAAAGAGTCTTTCTTACCTATCTTACAGAAGATTTCTTTGAGGATCATCATTGTTCTAGTAGCTTATAATAGTTTAAAGCTACATTAGATGAACATTAAAACAATTTTCCTTAACAAATGGCTGACACATTTACATGTTCATTAGATAACAACCTAAAGTTTCAAACTGAAGGTTAAAGAACACTTTATTTGTAAGCCAATAATATCCATGTATGAGTTAATGCAAACATCATAATGTGATGAAAAGCTAACGTAATTATTTTCATCAAGGATCAAGTGGATTAATGTACCTACCTCAAGATGAGTGGGAGCAACTAAAATAAACTTGTCTATATAGATGATATTCTTTTGACAAGTATATGTTACATAAGTCAAAGCATTGTTAACACAAACTTTGATATAATATATATCTCAGAGATATCTCTTATGTGATAGATATCATAACATACCGAGATAGACCCAGTGGGACATTAGTTCTGTTCCATAAGTTTAACAGTAAATGGGTCCTTACGTATGTAACAAACAATACTGCTCTTCCTTTAGAGGATAATAGGATAAATGAGATTATTTCCTTACGCTTCATTAATTGGAAGCCTTATGTAAGTTTAAGTCTATACTCGTTTAGATATTACTCACATTGCAACACACTAGATATGTCTAGATTAATGTGAAGCATCTAATGAAGTATTGAAATATCTTTAAAAGGAAACGAGAGACTATACCTTAAGAAGAGGTGAGAATTAAAACCGGTTTATTACTTTAGTTTTGAGATATTCAAAGATGATAAAATGTAATTTCGGGTATATCCTTATGTCAGCAGACAAATCCATCTTATGGAGGAGTCATAATAAACTGATAATAACAACCTAAGTTATAACGACATAATATAGTCACTAAATGTTGTTGAAAATTTATCAATGGACTCATAAGTTTATTAACTCCATATAATTAATATTTTGAAGACTTAGTGTGATAAAGTCAGTTACCATGACTCCTTGAACAGTAACAGTTCGAGAGGTGCTGCATTAAATTTCGATACGCAATTAATTATTCGTTTATGAACGAATTGAGGAAACTAAGTTTGTATCGAATACATTCATGATATGCTTCAGGATCCTATAACTGAAGGGCTATTACCCATAAGTCTTATTAAGAGAGCTCAGAGACGGGTATTAATTAATGGTCGTGCGCAACTGCATATCGTACTATGAATGACTAAGTATTAGTTAATTTTCCTCATCAGTTTGATTTTGTATGTCTCTAAGAATATGTCAAGCTAGCATAATGGCATATAGACAAATATAGTTACAAATCAAACAAAGGGCTTATGCGTGTTTTGATCATAACGATTAGGTTTTAAATTAAGGCTATAGTATGATTAATGGGGGTCCTGAGTCGCATAATGATTCAACGGCTGTATTTCTCTGCTATAGTACTTGTTTAAGGCTAAAATGAGTGTTAACTCCTGATCAGGCTTATCTAATAGTCATAGTAAATGATTACTCGGCTAAGTGGGAGAATGTAAGATTAAATATATTATGTATTAATATTTAATCTATAGCCATTATAATCATTTACATAATATAGGTCAAAATATATAATAACATATTAAATAATTAGTTGGTAATTGTTGATGGACCATATTACCCTTATTAACTAATTAGGTTTCCTACTGGGTGCTTATATAAGGAGAGTTATGTGGAGGTTAAGGGGTTACTCAGTTACAGATTAGAAACACCCCATTAGTCATAACATCACTTTCGACCTCCATCTCCATAACTGAATCCCCTATTCGGTTCTCATCATCACCATCATCAGTTAGCACCCTAAGGAGGAACCAGACCAAGCTGACAACCATGTCAAACATTATTGCTGCGTCTTCATCTGGATTCTCTGCTGGTTTATGCTGATGCAATCAAATGTATGTTTTCATGTTTTCCATTATGATTAAACAGAACTGAACCAACAGATTGTACCGAAAATTTTCGATTTTTTTGTAAAATATTGTTTCTTAAGAGTATAGATCCCACCGATTTGGATTTTTAAAGTCTGCCCCCCACTAAAAAAGTTGATTCATTTACAAGATAATAGAATACATTGCAGATAGATATTAAATAATGAAGAGTGTGTCTCTAAATATAGGAAATCTTAAATAAATATCCGAGTTTTATCACATTTTTTTGTAACGTGATTGAGAGGAAAAAATGGTGAAAATCTTAAACTGTTCTATCAAATTACAATGTGCAAAAGAAAACTAATCTATGCACACAATTTAATAGTAAGAAAACCGTATTCACGGGATGCATTTTTTAGTTAAAAAACTTTATGCATAAGCCAACGTGTCAAGTTGTCAACCCCCTAGTTCCTTCACTTCCTTATATCTTTTCTACCTTTATGTTAATTTGACTCTCTCAATTCAGTATCATTATAATTATAATTATAAATTGGAACGAACATTAAATAACTAAATTAGTAATCATTATTATTAGGGAAATTGGCCTGTAATAATCTCACCTAGAAATTATTGGCCATTAATAATCCCACCTCAGAATATTCCCCCCACCAGTCCCACCTTTCACCTATTTTTCCTACAATGGTCCCACGTTAAAAAAACTTAACGGAGTTGAGCTTTTTTCCAAATTACAAACAAATTTTTTAGGGCTTTTGATTAGAACGACGATACGAGTCCATTGATGTAAAACTTGCCTCGAAACGGTGCTCCAAACGATGAAAACGGCGCTTCAATTCGGGTGTTTAAATTTCCAATTAACCATAATCAAGTAACTTGGAGCACCATTTCGAAGTAAGTTTTACATCAATGGACTCGTATCATCGTTTTGATCAAAAGACCTAAAAAATCAGTTTGTGATTTGGAAAAAAGCTTAACTCCGTTAAGTTTTTTTAACGGGGGGACCATTGTAGGAAAAATAGGTGAAAGGTGGGACTGGTGGGGGGAATATTCTGAGGTGAGATTATTAATGGCCAATAAGGTCTAGGTGGGATTATTACAGGCCAATTCCCCTTATTATTATCATACTCAGTAAACTCTATCAATAGCAAAGCTAAGATAGAATCTGAGGAGTGTAAAATGTAGACAGTCTTACTCCTACTCTATAGGAATAGAGATGTTGCTTCCAGTGAGACCCCTGGCTCGATAAAAGTTTCGCATCAAACATTGGATATAAGGCACATAACATTCAACAATCGAGACAAATGTCGACTAGTGCATGTATCCTTTTATCTTTCGGCTATCATCACCACCACATAATGCACGATTAACCATCCGCCGCTTTTAACATTATTTTCACTAAATTAGTAAAATAAGTTAAAATTAGTGTAATTTCACTTTTGACCTACGAGGGCTCACACATATATCCATTATATATGCACACTGCAAGTAGGGCGTAAATAACAATTTAGCAATAATAAAGCTAAAGAGTAAATTACTTTTTGAGTCCTTCTGTTTAGTGATTTTAACCACTTAAGTTCAAAATCAAAAAGTTTAACGCCTTGAGTCCCTAACCACTCATTTTATAAAATTTTGAGTCCAATTTTTAACACCTGTACTTTTGATTTTGAACTCAGGTTGTTAAAATCACTAAAACACAGGGACTCAAAACGTTATAAAATGAGCTATAAAATACTCAAGGCGTAAAACTTTTTGATTTTGAACTTAAGTGGTTAAAACCACTAAAATACCTAAAACACATGTACTTAAAAAGTAATTTACTCAAAGCGAAAATAATCAACACATTAAAACAATTTCTAATATATTCTCCTGTATATTAAAAGATGAATGAAATGAACAGATTGTAATATAATAAAATATTAAATACAGTTATTTTATGGTTTTATTATTTTCGCATTATAATAATTGTTATTTTTTTTACTTTTTAAGTTTGATAAGCTTGGTGTTAACCGCTACTTGTATCGAAAATACCGGTTCATTATCGATACATGAAGGTAAACAAAAGTACCAGCCTGGTACATAAAACGCCAAAAGTCGGTACCGAATTGAGTTTGATAATCTTTTAGTTCGTTAAATTTGGCACTACTACCCAGTACCATTTGCTCATCGCTGATCACGGGTACCATACGAACAACAACGGTATCGTACAACTTTTTTTAGTTTCAGGGGTAGGGATGATACCGAATCGGTATTGGTACCGAAAATACCAGTTACGGTATCGGTATATGAAGGTAAAAACCGGTAGCGAACCGGTACCAGGAACGCCAAGCGTCAGTACCGACTGGTACTTAGGATCTTTTGGTTCAGGAAATTCGGTACCGGTACCCATTACTATTTGCTCATCTCTGACTACGGGTTTCTACCGAACAACATCATTACCATACAACTTTTTTAGTTGATTTTCTTTCGGTTATTTTTTAGTGTTTTTTTCTACATTTTCTTTTTATTCTTCCCAGCAATTCCGTTTGCAACGCGCTCGTAGTGATTTCAAACATATATAAACACAGACTAAATAAAAAACAAGTTCGTCGCAACGTGGCGTCGGTTTTTATAACTAGTTACATGAAAAAATGTAAGAATTATATAGAATCTAATGGTTAACACTTTATCAAATTACATGAAAAGGTGTTAATAATTATATAGAATCTAACGGTTAACACTTTATCAAAAATCAAGCAAGATTCTTTAAAGTTTGAAAAGCCAAATTTTGGAGGTATTGCTTGTTAATGGGAAAGATGGACTTTTTGATACCATCTTTTAACTTTTAAGTCTTCTCTTAGTTTCATTTCCCTTTTTCAAAGTCAAACTATCATGATCTCAAAGATAAAAACGATTGACCAATATTCTCTTTTATATATATATATATATATATTTTGGGTAAAGTGATGTGTGTACGAGTGGATATAGTGTACATGCATATTTTTTATAACACGCAACTAGTACTTTGAATGATAAATCGTAAACGTATTGAAATATCTATATAACAAATTGTTCAAGGGCTAAAATTAAGATGGTGGTAAAATTGTAAACCAAAATTTAGAAACGACAAAAGGTAAAACACGAATCGACCTGGAATATTGACTTATTTTGTTATGCACTGAAACTATTGCAAGGTATGAGACTTGTCCCATATTGGTTGTATGAGCAACAAACATGAGGTTTATGTACCAAATTGACTCTCTCTCCCATTAGACTAGTCTTTTGGGTAATGAGTTCTTTTGTTTGGTAGGTAACATTGGTGTCAAAGCTAAACTACCGTTACCAACATGGCCTTGACCCTCAACGAGGGTCGATCACTAGATTGTTATGGACTAAAACCATTGCAAGGTATAATAGTTGTCCCACATTGGTTATTTTGGGCAATAAATGCGGGGTCATATCAAATGTGCTCTCTCACCTACTAACCAGTTCTAACTCATGAATGAGTTTTTCAATCATAGTGAATGCTGTGTATGTTACAAATATTACTTTGTAAGAGAAGGTTCTCCCTCTTTTAAGTAAGACCATGTGTAGTGGTAATGTGTTATAATGCCCCCACCATGGGGCGTTATCCGACACGTGGCGTCCTAGTCAGCGATGGGGCATTATAGCAAAAGTGGTGTAGTGGGCATAATGCCTTATAATGCCCCCTTCCAATTATTAAAAAAAAAAAAAAAAAAAAAAAAGGAAAGTAGTTGCTGCAATCAAAGTCCTCCTCATTGGCTAGTCAAAGATTTGACCTCTCCCCATTGGCCAAAACCAAAATCCATTTGCCCACTTAAGCGTTATATTTAAAACGCCGGCCTCCAAATTTTTGAATTATAACGCCCCATGTAATGGGGGTGGGGGCGTTTTGGGGCGTTATTTTTCAATTTTTTTTTAAAAATCACGCCCCACTACGGGTGGTCTAAACCGCATGATCTTAAATTTTATTGTTACCATATAGTGATGTTTCCATATGGTTTCTATAGTTTATAACCAAGCCGCTGGATCTTCAATTTTTTGTTATATAATTGTATTAAAAATTACTATTTTTTTTCTTTCTTTTTTTCAATAAAATAATATATTTTATACATTTATCATTACATTTTCTCTCTTCTACACTTATAACCACTTTCAGAAATATTAAAAATTTATAAGGAGTGAACAATATTCATGTATATTTACAGATGAACAATAATGTCCAGCTTGCGGTGTGCACATATAATGTATATATGTGTGGGCGCTCGGGGGACAAAAGTGAAATGGTACTAACTTTAACGTTATTTTACTAATTTCACGAAAATAACGTTAAAAGCGGCGGATGGTTAATCATGCATCATGTGGTGACGTCAATAGCTGAAAGACAACGGGGTACATGCACCAATCAGTCTCTATCCCGATTGTTGAGTGTTATGTGTCTTAGGTCCAAGACTTGATACAATCGAGCCGAGGGTCTCACTGGAAGCAACATCTCTATTTCTACGGGGTACAAGTAAGGTTGTCTACATCTACTCTCCTCAGACCCTACCTTAGCTTTGCTATTAGTGAGATTTACTAAGTATGATGATGATGATGATGATAATGATTTACAGATTAACAATAACGTTTTCTCTCTCATTTACTAATAACTACTCACAACTATTCCTTAGAATATAATTATCTCACCTACATAAATATAGGAAATCCATTGGGGACCGCTAAAATGAAAATCACCTCTAGTTATGAGAACCATGAGAACCACTTATTAGCCATTAGATCAACTTGATGGATGGATGAAATTAAAAGTAAGAAAAATTAATATTAAATGGTTTTTGTCTTATTATGTCTTTAATATTATAATCCAAAAGGGTAATTTAGTAAACTAACTCTTTTTTGTCTTTTTATCTTTATTGTTTTTTATTAGTTTTTTGTATTATTATATTACTTTTTATTTTTTAAACAAAACTTTTTTATTAAAAAACATTTTAAAATTCAGATTTTTTTAAACATTTTTTATACTTTTTACAATTTAAGTTTTACGTTAAACTTTTTACGTTTTACGTTTTTTTGACGCGCCGTTTTTACGCCGGGTTTTTTCAAGCGTCGTTATTTTAACAGGCCGTTTTTTTACGTGCCGTTTTTTACGCGCCAATTTTTTAACATCGTTTTTTTACGCGCCGTTTTTACGAGCCAAATTTTTAACGCCGTTTTTAACGCGCCAATTTTTTAACGCCGTTTTTTAACTCCGATTTTTACGCGCCAATTTTTTAACGCCGTTTTTTACGCGCCGTTTATTAACGCCATTTTTTAACGCCGTTTTTTCAACGCGCCGTTTTTACGTTAACGTAATTTACGTTTTACGCGCCGGTTTTTTGTCGTTTTTTAAACTTTATACGTTTTACGTTATACTTTTAATACTTTTTACTTTTTAAGTTTTATGTTTAACTTTTTACGTTTTACGGTTTACGTTAAAAAAAGTTTACATTTTACGTTAAAAATTTTACGTTTTACGTTTTACGTAAAACTTTTTACGTTTTACGTTTTTTACGTAAAACTTTTTACGTTTTACGTTTTTTACGTTAAAATTTTTACATTTTACGTTTTACGTAAAACTTTTAACGTTTAACGTCTTACGTTTTACGTAAAAATGTTTTACGTTAAACGTAAAACTTTTTACGTTTTACGTAAAAACGTTTTACGTTAAACGTAAACTTTTTACGTTTTACGTAAAACTTTTTACGCTTTACGTAAAACTTTTTACGCTTTACGTTTTTACAACAAAAAGTTTACGGTTTACGTTAAAAAAGTTTACGGTTAACGTAAAAAAAAGTTTACGGTTTAACTTTTTTTTTTACAAAAACTTTTTTACACAAAAATGAACGCACTCAGAAATCGCAAACTCGGGAGGTGTCTCAGATATATCGCTATCATCATCGACTAGGGGGAAAAAATAAAAAAAACAACAACATCAAAACAAAGTGTATCTCGAAAAAAAAAAACGGGTTAAAAAAAACAAAGTTTTGGCTCAGATTTCCCGATAATCAGAGGCTGCAAAGTGGGGTTGCGGGTTCAATAACCTACCCTCCACCATCTTTTCCGCGCCATCGTCAGTTTTTTTTTTTTGCATCATCACAGCCGATTCAACAGCAACAAAAACAGAGATTCAACAGATTCAACAGCAACAAAACCCCAGATTCAACAGCAACAAAAACCCAGATTCAACAGCCGATTTAAACCTAGATTCAAACCCACAAGGAACATGAACATCATTCAACCCACATATCAGATTCAAGATTAAACCCCCAACATACCACCATCAGATTCAAGAACAGTAGAACACCCAAATCAAACCCCCAACATACCACCATCAGATTCAAGAACAGTAGAACATACAAATCAACAGATTAAACCAACAAATCAACACACAAATCAACAGTCGAAAACAACCCTGAACCAACAGATCAAACCAACAATCAACAACCGAAAAACAAACCTGAACCCGTTTAAACCAACAAATCAACCACCGATAGCCATCACTCAATCACCGGCACCGCCTCTAGCCACCACTCAAACACCGGCACCACCGCCGCCGTCACGGTGGCACTGCCGTCCCAGGCTCCGCCGTGAAACGGAGCTTTCGTTTCTGTTCTCCGGCCCTGCCGTCGCTGTGTGCCGCCACCACCACAGTGGTGGCCGGTCGTTTAGTTGAGCAGGGGTGGGGGGAGGGTTGAGTGGTGAGCGAAGATGAGTTGAAAGAGAGCACATCAGGTTTCGGTTGCCTGTGATTTGGGTTTTCCCAAATGCAGAATCATTCGAAACCAGTTTCAAGAGAGAGAGAATGGGAGACAAAATTGAAGAGAAATGAAGATGAAGCTGAGATTTAATGAAAGAAGAGAGAGAAGGTGCTTTAAATGAAGAGAGATAATGGGATTTGATGTTTTGGGTAAATGACTAATATACCCTTTCTGTTGGCATGTTCTGATTGGTTGAAAGTGGTTTTCATGGTTCTCATAACTTGATGTGGTTTTCATTTTAGCGGCTCCCTCCATTGTAAATGTTCTAACATCCTTAACTTAAATATTTTTGGGTAAATTACTTTTTGAGTCCCTGTGTTATATTGGTTTTAACTAGTTGAGTCCAAAAGCAAAAAGTTTAACGACCTGAGTCCCTATAAGCACTTTTCTTAACCATTTGAGTCCAATTTTCTAACTCCATCCACCAAATCTGTTAACTATGAGGGTAATTTGGTCATTTACACACAAGTACAAGTCTTATATGCACATAAGTACAAGGAACAAGTCTTTAATGCATAAAATTTTAATATTTATAATATATATATAAATAATTACATGTCTAGTAAAACACACACACTGCACACACACTCTCTTATCTTTGCACACACTTTCTCTCCCTGTAAACACCATCGCGCACAACCACCTTCCCCACCACTGCCCCACCGTCATCCTTGTTCAAACTACAGCAATCAAGGATGATGCTGAAGGAATGAAAGGACGAATGAAGGAATTAGAACAAGGAGCAGATGGAATTTGGAGATTCCACAAAAGTAGAATTTGGGTACCTAAGCAGGGAGACTTAAGACCTAAGATTTTAGAAGAAGCTCATAAATCTAGGTACACTATGCATCCAGGAAACAATAAGATGTACCAAGATTTAAGAAAGAACTTTTGGTGGATAGGAATGAAAAAGGACATAGCCAGCTATGTTTCTAAATGTCTTACTTGTTCACAAGTTAAGGCAGAACATCAGAAACCTTCAGGATTACTACAACAATTAGAAATGCCAGTATGGAAATGGGAACTTATAACAATGGATTTTGTTACTAAGTTACCCAAAACCAGAAAAGGTAATGATGCGATTTGGGTAATTGTGGATCGATTAACCAAATCAGCTCACTTTTTACCAATGAAAGAAACCTTTAGCATGGAAAGACTGGCTAAATTGTATGTAGATGAAGTTGTATCCTTACATGGAGTTCCACTCTCCATTGTTTCGGATAGGGATAGTCGTTTTACTTCCCATTTCTGGAAAAGTTTCCAGCAAGCTATGGGAACTCGACTAAACCTAAGCACTGCATATCATCCCCAAACAGACGGACAAAGTGAAAGGACAATCCACAATCCAAACTCTAGAAGACATGCTCCAAGCATGTGTAATAGACTTTGGTGGAAGTTGGGATGATCATTTACCATTAATTGAATTCTCCTATAACAATAGTTATCACTCAAGCATTGATACTGCTCCATTTGAAGCATTATATGGAAGAAAGTGCAGAACTCCAGTTTGTTGGGCAGAAATAGGAGAAAGTCAATTATCAGGTCCTGAAATTGTGCAAGAAACGACTGATAAGATTACTCAAATCAAGGAAAGGTTGAAAACGGCTCGAGATCGCCAGAAGAGTTATGCAGACAATAGAAGTAAGCCGTTAGAATTCCAAGTTGGAGACAGAGTACTGTTGAAAGTTTCTCCTTGGAAAGGAGTTGTTAGATTCGGTAAGAAAGGAAAGCTAAGTCCAAGATACGTAGGACCATTTCCAGTGATCCAATGCATAGGACCAGTAGCTTATCGTTTACAACTACCAGAAGAATTAGCTGGAGTACATGATGTATTTCATGTATCCAATCTCAAGAAATGTTTTGCAGATGAATCTCTGGTAGTACCTCTTCAAGAAATAGAGGTAAACAAAAAGTTAAAATTTGTGGAGAAACCTCTTCAGATAGAAGACATAAAAGTGAAGTTTCTCAAGCACAAACGACTAGTGTTAGTTAAAGTAAAGTGGGATTCAAGGAGAGGACCTGAATACACTTGGGAGCTGGAATCAGAAATGAAGAGAAAGTATCCTCATTTATTCCAATAAATCTCGAGGACGAGATTTTTATTAAGGTAGGGAGAATGTAACAACTCTCATCAAAAGTCATAATTATTAATTTAATTAGTCCAATAGGAAACCATAATTGAGACACCCAAGTGATTCTGAACAAACCCTAAAATTTTTATAATTTTCAGAATCAGGATTAGGGCCCCTAAAACTCGGGGGGGGGGGGGGGGGGGGGGGGTTAAACCCTATTGACGATTATCCACTTAAAACGTTGGCAGCAAGGAATTTTCGAAAATTGTCAACTCAGCAAGGCTAGTCCCAACCGTGGCAACCCTATGCCTAAAAATAGGTCTCACGCGGCCCGCCTCAGGTTAGCTTAATTCTCACGCGGGCCGCCTCAGGGTCAAATTTTACCTATAAATAGAGGACAGTGGGACTTGATTTCTGAAAGAAAAACGACGTAAAAATTCCTTATACACTGCGAGTTACGTTCGAATTACTACACAAACACACACTGATCTCGAAATTCTACCGCAAAACAGGGTATTAGCACGATCGCTGCTACGATTCATTTTCCGATCGATCAATGTACTCAACGGGTGTTTAAGTGCTACCCACATTAGGGTGATGCTTTGTCATTAGTCGTTAATTTGACAGATGTTAAGCATAGCACTTTGTCACTCGTTGTGATGGTTGATCTCGTGAGTTATCGTAAATGCTGTATTGATTACTAACCCAGTTTTGTGTGCATTGTTATCTAAATTAGGTTAATCAGGCTAATTCATAGACTAGACTCTGTCCGTATTAAATCAGCAATGTGAGTCATTCTCTCTTTTTATCAAATCTATTTACAAAATCATGTTTATTTTCAAAAGTTATAATTACGGGGATTAAGTCTTTGTAATCACCAAGTTACAGCCGGTATGTGGGGTTTTGTATACATTACTTGATAATCGTCACCATTGGGGCAGCCAATTGGGGGATATGACCATAGTCACAGATTCGGTCGAGTGACAAATACCGTGGGTAATTGGTTTGATAATAGAAACATTGTAATCGCTCTTAATACTGTAAATTATAACAAATGTGTCATTTTAGTAAATAGAATGATTCACTCAGTATTTTCCGCTGACAAAACCTTTTTCAAACATGTTTCAGGTGATCTGTTGTAATTCAGGAAAAGTGCTGAGGAGCATTTCAAGCTTAAAATAGTGGCTCATTATAAAATAAAGAAATAAGTTTTGTAATATCACGATTTCGTAGTAAAAAATAATATTGTAAATTATCGGGGTTTTATCCCGAATTGTGAAATAAAATAAATCGGGAAAATTTTAGCTTTAAACGATCCTGATGATAAACTTCCGCTGTTAAACTCAATTAAATAAATACCACGGGATTTCTGTCCCGCGGCTCCTGAAACGGGTCAAACCGGGTCGGGGGCCGTGACAGAAAAAGGTGGTATCAGAGCCACTGAGTTAAGCTAATTAAGTATTTAGAAATACTTAATTTTTCCTGATTACTATTATGTGATTATGTGTGTTATTAACTGATTATTTGTTAGTTACAGTATAGGTAAGCAAAAGCTGTCAAGCATCTATCTTAAATTAGATAGATCATCCAATGAGAAGGGAAGTTTATCCCGAACCAAATCCTCGAATCAGGCTGAAATTCCTGAAGAAGGAATATTTGTGCGAAAGGCACAATACGAGGAATCACGTTCTCCTAGAAGGAGGGAGATGATTATTAAGAAAAGTAAAGAGAAAATCCGAGAAAAGAAGATTAAACAGGAAACTCAGGAATTAATTGATAAATCACCTTGGGAAGATAAGCTAGATGAGAAATGGGCAAATTTATATATGCTAGCCACAGTAGCAGAAAATATAAATCTTTAAATATTTTAAAGTTTTAGCACCTTACCCTTACAATCTAGAAACCCTGTGCAATAAATAAAATTTCAAACCCTAAGTGTGTTTTCCAGTTATCTTTGTAATAAATTAGTACACAGTATGTAATAAATTAAAAGGTTATTTATAAATTTTAACTTAGTATTTTATGCATTTTGCATATATGCTACATCAGCATGAGTGGGATATCTGAAGCCTTTCAGAACCTTAATCTTTACCCGGTGAATATCGAAGTTTCCAAAGAATTTACTGGATACTTTCCGGATATAGAACAACCTGTAGAATTCACTGCTCCACCCTTGAAAAAGCCAAAACCCAAGAAAAGAAGGAAATATGTTTGGGGAAGTCGTATACGTAAGAAAAAGCCAGCTACAAAACTTCCCAAAATAAACAATCCTTTGAAAAAGGGAAAAGAAATTATAACCGGAGAAAGTTCTAAACAACAGGAAATGGAAACTGAAGACAAGGAAGAGGTTAAGGAAATAGGAATACAGATGGAGGAAGGTACTAAAGAAATAGTAATGGAAGTTGGGCAAGGCTCTAGACCAACTCAGATAGAAATCGGAGAGAGCTCCAATCAAAACCAGGGAAGGACCTTTCAAGATGAGATAGATTTCCTATTGGCAAGCTTTGAAACAATCTAGCCTGTCAATACTAATATTTTTAATTATCCTCTTGAAAACCAACTCCATATGAATTGGGAACCAGCAATTCCAGACCCAATAGTCCACTCCCAACCCATAGGAATGGACGAATGGTGGACGAACGATTGGCAATTCCAAAATATTGTCAACGATCCTTATTCCTTTCTTCCACAATTCGATCCAGAACCCCTACCTAATCCACCCATGAGTAATGAAAACATGGCTGAACTTCGCCACTTTGGTGAAGAGTTGTTTGATGCGGGAAGTAGAATCAGGGAAATAGGGGACAAATTGCCTGGAAATACGATGAGAGGGAAATGCGTTTTTAGAACGGCAAGTGACAAGAGATAGTACGATGGTAAAACGGTAGTTGTATAATAAGTAATAGTAAAGTTAGTCTGTAAATAACAAATAAAACTCTGTAAGATATTGGCGAGTAATGATGCATACTATACTAGATATAAAATGAAATCGAGAAATCGATTGTTTTGACTATACCTGTATTATAAAATTTTCTGATTGTTTGTATATAATTGTTATTTAGCAGATACTAATAAAATTTATATATACATTATCAGATGGCAAATATTGATAATGAACCAGTAAATGAAGTTAATCAGTCTGAACAACATTCAAGAGATCAATATATGACTCGACAAGCTATCGAAAACATTGTGCTCAAGGGATAGCCAATGCTATTCCAGCATTCGTTGCTGCTATAAAGAATCCAATCGAAAAGCAACAAATTGTCCCTAGTAAACAGATTACTGAAGATAACTTCAGTAATAGTGTAAATGGAGGCAATAATCATGTTAATCATAATAGGGAACCACATCAAGCTCCATTACCCAAGAAAATGAAAACTGGAACGCCTGGTTGCACTTTCAAAGAATTCCTTGCTTGTAAACCCACTGAATTTGCAGGCAATGAAGGAGCAACTGCATCACTGCGTTGGTTAGAGAAAACCGAAGCAATCATTGCAATAAGTAAATGTGGTAAAGATGATCAGGTCATGTACGCATCAAATCTCTTCAAAGAAGGAGCACTCGAATGGTGGAACACTGTGTTACAATCAAAAGGAAGAGTAATAGCTTATGCTATGACTTGGGAAGAATTTAAGGGTTTGGTGGAAAGAAAATTCTGTCCCGAGTATGAAAAGGAACAGATGACGAATAAGTTTCTAAATCATCGGATGATGGGTGTAGATTGTCGTGGTTATACCTCGACATTCTTTGAATATGCTAGAGTGGTACCAACACTGGCTTCGCCAGAACCGGTACTCATTTCTCGCTATATTTGGGGGCTAATTAGCGAAATCCGCAATATTGTTAAAGTTGCGAGACCTCGCACTATTGATGATGCGGTAGAATTAGCCAATACTCTAACCGATGAACTGGTGCGCACAAGAGATGAAGATAGGAAAAAGGAACTAGCTCAGAAAATTACCCAAGGATTTCGTGTGGGTAATAATAACAGCTTCAAGAGAAAAGGAGCAGGGCAATCTCCAGCTCCGTCATTCTGCAGGAAATGCAAAAAGAAACATTATGGAAGATGCGATATCACTTGCAATTTTTGCAAAACGATAGGACATCGTGAAGAAAACTGCAAAAAGAAGACCGTAATCTGTTTTAACTGTGATGAAGCGGGGCATTATAAAACAGAATGTCCTAAATTGATCAAACCAGTAGATAACAAACCCAAGGCGACCGAAGGAACCACAAAGAAGAATGCCAGGGCATTTCAGCTGACCACTCAAGAAGCAGAACTCATTCCGGATGTGATAGCGGGTACGTTCTTAGTTCACAACGTGTACGCAAAAGTATTATTTGACTCTGGTGCAAACCAAAGTTTTATAAATACTTCATTCTGCCAAGCTCTTAGTTTACCTTTAACCAATATTAGGCAGATTTTTACAGTTGAAACAGCAGACGGAAATTCAGTTAAAATAGATAAAGTTTTGCAAGAAGGAAACATAGAACTTTTAGGACATAAATTCTTTGCAAAACTATTGCCGATGAATTTAGCTGAATTTGATGTTGTATTAGGAATGGATTGGTTAGTAGCCAACCATGCTAGAATCCTTTGTGATCAGAATTCCATAGAAATTCAATCACCCACCGGAGAAGTGATTAGGATTACAGGAGATAAACCACGTAAGCCCATGAAGTTCATATCAGTAATGAAAGTTGCTAATTATGAACGAAAACAAGGAATAGTGTATATGATTTCGGTAATCATTAGCACTAAGGGTAAAGATCTTAAGGAAATACCAGTAGTCTCAGAATATCTTGATGTATTTCCAGAAGATTTACCGGGATTACCTCCAGATAGGGAAGTAGAATTTAGGATTCATCTAATTCCAGGAACTACACCGATAGCCAAGGCACCTTATCGGTTAGCACCCACAGAAATGTTAGAACTGAAAAAGCAATTAGATGAATTATTAAGTAAAGGATTCATACAACCTAGCTCATCCCCTTGGGGAGCGCCAGTGTTGTTTGTAAAGAAAAAGGATGGTTCAATGAGAATGTGTATCGATTATAGAGAATTGAATAAAGTCACAATTAAGAATCGATACCCATTACCTAGGATTGATGATCTTTTTGATCAACTTCAGGAGGCTAGATATTTTTCTAAGATAGATTTACGCTCGGGATATCATCAATTGAAGGTACAAGAAGAAGACATACCTAAGACTGCTTTCAGAACTAGGTATGGTCATTACGAGTTTACAGTCATGCCCTTCGGATTAACAAATGCACCTGCAGCATTTATGGACATGATGAATAGGATCTGTAAACCGTACTTGGATAAATTTGTAATTGTCTTCATAGACGATATACTTATTTATTCCAAAAGTCAGACAGAGCATTGTGAACATCTTCATGCACTCTTAACTTTGTTAAGAAAAGAAAAGTTGTACGCCAAATTCTCGAAATGCGAATTTTGGCTAAAGGAAGTGCAATTTTTAGGACACATGGTGAATCACAAAGGTATTCATGTAGATCCTGCTAAGATAGAAGCAATTACCAAATGGAAGGTTCCACAAACAGCAATGGAAATAAGAAGTTTTATAGGTTTAGCTGGGTATTATAGACGGTTTATTAAGGATTTTTCCAAGATAGCTGTACCATTAACTAAGCTAACCTGTAAAGCTACTAAGTTTGAATGGGGACCCAAACAAGAAGAAGCTTTTAGAATTTTGAAACAGAAATTAACCCATGCTCCAATCTTAGCCTTACCAGAAGGAACTGAAGATTTTGAAGTATATTGTGATGCTTCAAAATTAGGATTTGGATGTGTGCTTATGCAACGCAAGAAGGTAATTGCGTACGCATCAAGGCAATTGAAAAAGCACGAAGAAAACTATACGACTCATGATTTAGAATTAGGAGCCGTAATTTTTGCCCTTAAGATTTGGAGACATTATCTGTACGGAAGTAAGTTTACTATCTATACAGATCATAAGAGTTTAAGATATATATTTGGGCAAAAAGAGTTAAACATGAGGCAAAGGAGATGGATGGAAATCTTAAGCGACTACGACTGTGATATTCAATATCATGAAGGAAAGGCAAATGTAGTTGCAGATGCCTTAAGTCGTAAGTATTATGAGAAACAACGACGGGTTCGTGCTCTCAGATTAAATCTACAAATAGATTTAATGGAACAATTGAAGAATGTTCAAACTACAGCAATCAAGGATGATGCTGAAGGAATGAAAGGACGAATGAAGGAATTAGAACAAGGAGCAGATGGAATTTGGAGATTCCACAAAAGTAGAATTTGGGTACCTAAGCAGGGAGACTTAAGACCTAAGATTTTAGAAGAAGCTCATAAATCTAGGTACACTATGCATCCAGGAAACAATAAGATGTACCAAGATTTAAGAAAGAACTTTTGGTGGATAGGAATGAAAAAGGACATAGCCAGCTATGTTTCTAAATGTCTTACTTGTTCACAAGTTAAGGCAGAACATCAGAAACCTTCAGGATTACTACAACAATTAGAAATGCCAGTATGGAAATGGGAACTTATAACAATGGATTTTGTTACTAAGTTACCCAAAACCAGAAAAGGTAATGATGCGATTTGGGTAATTGTGGATCGATTAACCAAATCAGCTCACTTTTTACCAATGAAAGAAACCTTTAGCATGGAAAGACTGGCTAAATTGTATGTAGATGAAGTTGTATCCTTACATGGAGTTCCACTCTCCATTGTTTCGGATAGGGATAGTCGTTTTACTTCCCATTTCTGGAAAAGTTTCCAGCAAGCTATGGGAACTCGACTAAACCTAAGCACTGCATATCATCCCCAAACAGACGGACAAAGTGAAAGGACAATCCAAACTCTAGAAGACATGCTCCAAGCATGTGTAATAGACTTTGGTGGAAGTTGGGATGATCATTTACCATTAATTGAATTCTCCTATAACAATAGTTATCACTCAAGCATTGATACTGCTCCATTTGAAGCATTATATGGAAGAAAGTGCAGAACTCCAGTTTGTTGGGCAGAAATAGGAGAAAGTCAATTATCAGGTTCTGAAATTGTGCAAGAAACGACTGATAAGATTACTCAAATCAAGGAAAGGTTGAAAACGGCTCGAGATCGCCAGAAGAGTTATGCAGACAATAGAAGTAAGCCGTTAGAATTCCAAGTTGGAGACAGAGTACTGTTGAAAGTTTCTCCTTGGAAAGGAGTTGTTAGATTCGGTAAGAAAGGAAAGCTAAGTCCAAGATACGTAGGACCATTTCCAGTGATCCAACGCATAGGACCAGTAGCTTATCGTTTACAACTACCAGAAGAATTAGCTGGAGTACATGATGTATTTCATGTATCCAATCTCAAGAAATGTTTTGCAGATGAATCTCTGGTAGTACCTCTTCAAGAAATAGAGGTAAACGAAAAGTTAAAATTTGTGGAGAAACCTCTTCAGATAGAAGACAGAAAAGTGAAGTTTCTCAAGCACAAACGACTAGTGTTAGTTAAAGTAAAGTGGGATTCAAGGAGAGGACCTGAATACACTTGGGAGCTGGAATCAGAAATGAAGAGAAAGTATCCTCATTTATTCCAATAAATCTCGAGGACGAGATTTTTATTAAGGTAGGGAGAATGTAACAACTCTCATCAAAAGTCATAATTATTAATTTAATTAGTCCAATAGGAAACCATAATTGAGACACCCAAGTGATTCTGAACAAACCCTAAAATTTTTATAATTTTCAGAATCAGGATTAGGGCCCCTAAAACTCAGGGGGGGGGGGGTTAAACCCTATTGACGATTATCCACTTAAAACGTTGGCAGCAAGGAATTTTCGAAAATTGTCAACTCAGCAAGGCTAGTCCCAACCGTGGCAACCCTATGCCTAAAAATAGGTCTCACGCGGCCCGCCTCAGGTTAGCTTAATTCTCACGCGGGCCGCCTCAGGGTCAAATTTTACCTATAAATAGAGGACAGTGGGACTTGATTTCTGAAAGAAAAACGACGTAAAAATTCCTTATACACTGCGAGTTACGTTCGAATTACTACACAAACACACACTGATCTCGAAATTCTGCCGCAAAACAGGGTATTAGCACGATCGCTGCTACGATTCATTTTCCGATCGATTAATGTACTCAACGGGTGTTTAAGTGCTGCCCATATTAGGGTGATGCTTTGTCATTAGTCGTTAATTCGACAGATGTTAAGCATAGCACTTTGTCACTCGTTGTGATGGTTGATCTCGTGAGTTATCGTAAATGCTGTATTGATTACTAACCCAGTTTTGTGTGCATTGTTATCTAAATTAGGTTAATCAGGCTAATTCATAGACTAGACTCTGTCCGTATTAAATCAGCAATGTGAGTCATTCTCTCTTTTTATCAAATCTATTTACAAAATCATGTTTATTTTCAAAAGTTATAATTATGGGGATTAAGTCTTTGTAATCACCAAGTTACAGCCGGTATGTGGGGTTTTGTATACATTACTTGATAATCGTCACCATTGGGGCAGCCAATTGGGGGATATGACCATAGTCACAGATTCGGTCGAGTGACAAATACCGTGGGTAATTGGTTTGATAATAGAAACATTGTAATCGCTCTTAATACTGTAAATTATAACAAATGTGTCACTTTAGTAAATAGAATGATTCACTCAGTATTTTCCGCTGACAAAACCTTTTTCAAACCTGTTTCAGGTGATCTGTTGTAATTCAGGAAAAGTGCTGAGGAGCATTTCAAGCTTAAAATAGTGGCTCATTATAAAATAAAGAAATAAGTTTTGTAATATCACGATTTCGTAGTAAAAACATAATATTGTAAATTATCGGGGTTTTATCCCGAATTGTGAAATAAAATAAATCGGGAAAATTTTAGCTTTAAACGATCCTGATGATAAACTTCCGCTGTTAAACTCAATTAAATAAATACCACAGGATTTCTGTCCCGCGGCTCCTGAAACGGGTCAAACCGGGTCGGGGGCCGTGACACACCTCCTCCATAACCACCACTACACAGCCACCATCACCATCACCATCAACCCCCACTTCTGCCCAAATCTTCACAACTGTATCAACACAACCACACATAATATCCATACACTATGAAAATCGATGAAAAATTGAGGGATTTCACGAACCAGAAAAATTCAGGGATTTGACAACTGCATAAACACCACTGGTAACCTTCAACAACCATGAAAACGCATCAAACCCTACACAGATGCAGATTAAATCAAGAAAAGCAAAATACCCTTTTGTGGTTACAATTTAAGGAGCATGAAATTTATGGGGATTGGTGAGTGTACCTGTGTTTACGAATGAAATTGAAGTGGTAGAGGGTTTGACGGAAGGAGATGAGGGTTTTGTAGAGAGCATGAAACAATAATCAAAGAAGCATGAGTGCAGCAGGTGGGACTGCAGATTTCTTCTACAGAGAAGCTCAGCGCCTCGGTTTCAGTTAGGGTTTCAGTGTTAGGGTGGTGGGTGTTGTGGTGGTGACGGTGAAGGTGAAGGTGCAGCGGTGGTGGGTGTTGTGGTGGTGGCGGGGACGTTATGGTGGTGGTGGCGGCGGCGTTAGGATGGTGGTGGTGATGGTGGCGGCGTTAGGATGGTGGTGGTGATGATGGTGTGGTGGTGTGGTTGAGAGAGAAGGGGAGAGAGATGAAGAATAGAGATCAGTGTGAGTGTTTGTGAGATAGTTTATTTATATTAACAATTAATACTAATAATAATAATATGTAGGGGCATTTTAGTCTTTTAATGAAAAGTTAACAGAAAATTCAAACAGAGTTAGAAAATTGGACTCAAATGGTTAAGAAAAGTGCTTATAGGGACTCAGGTCGTTAAACGTTTTGCTTTTGGACTCAACTAGTTAAAACCAATATAATACAGGGACTCAAAAAGTAATTTACCCAATATTTTTTAATTACTTTTTCATAGAAACCATATAGTAACATCCTTGACTTAAATGTTTTTTAATTACTTTTTCAAAATTAAATAAGTAACTTTCCATTATATGTTGGCGTGATTGCGTGAAGGATCTTGTCGTATTTTATGTTTGATTAAAGCCAAAGTCAAGCTTAACGTGTACAACTACCATACATAAAAAAAAATATAAAATAAAATAAAATAAACATATTCCTTGCTTTATACTACGAGTACTCTTTTTTTAATTCGAATATACATTAAGTCATATTCTTTGCTTTATGTTACCAGGGTCGGCCTTGAGAATTTATGTACCATGTTCGAGCTCGAAAAAACATGCCCTTAGGTCTTAACTAAATAAAAAATTTAAACTAGTTTTTCATTCAATTTTGAACCGTTGACAAAAATATAACATTCGATAAACAATGCAATTAACAAAATACAAAATATAGTATTCGAATGAATGACATACCATAAAAACTAATAAGCTAATAGCTAACCAATGATTCATGAAGCCCTCTTGCATTCTTGATAGCAAATTGGTGAATCAACTCTTCACAGATTATATCATCTAAGACTTCGTTCTCTATAGCAATCATCGCCAACCCACTAAGGGTGTGTTTGGGATTGCTTTTTCAACCTGATTTTTAGATTATTGTGTTTTGAAATAGCAAAAAATCTATTTTGAGTGTTTGGTAAAAAAATTAATAAAAAATGATTTTTTATGTTTTGTAGAGATTAAAACGTGATAATCCAAAAGTAGCCCCCCCCCCCCCCCCTTCTTACTGCTGGAAAATGTGATAATCCAAAAACTGATTTTTTACGTTTTGACTTGTCATTTCACTTATTTATTTTTTAAAATATATATATTGGCCAAACACTCAAATAGTTGATTATCTGATTATTGTGATATCAAACAACATAATCGGCATTTTAGGGTTTTATTGGATAACGGGGAGTTTCGAATTTCGTGATTTATTTCAAATTTTCAATAACTTGATTTCTAATAATGAGGTCAATTCTGTATTTGTTACTTTGTGCGTTGTTCTAGTATTTGCTGGTGCGATTGCTAAATCTGCACAATGTCCCCTTCATGTATGGTTACCTGATGCAATGGAAGGGCCGACCCCTATTTCGGCCCTTATACATGCTGCTACGATGGTAGCTGCAGCACATTTTGTTACAGCTAATTATCTGATTCTGATTATTCAAAACGCATAATCTATTTTGAAAACTCAACCCCAAACACCATCTAAGTCTTTCTTGGGACATTGAAGATCGTATGTAAGATTTCAATAACTTCAACTTCGAAAAACATAATGTTACGAATACTTTTTTTTAACTCAAATGGTGAATTTGGATCCGGTTTGATTAAGATCCAAATGAACCCATACATTTAAGATATATAATATCGTCTAGTGGTGATCGTGTCAGATTATTGGATTAACGAGTTGAATTGATAAACCCATACATAATCCACATATTTATTCATTTTAAACCGTTACTTAGCAAATTAATAAGGTTTTACATTCATCAAAAAGATGATACTTCATCCATGTGAAAGAAAAGACCAGAATGTTGCAGCCTATGAGTATCAAAGCAAGCCTAACAACACAGTGGGCACCCTCTTCAACATTCAAGGGTCCTGTAAATACACTTAGGTGTTGTTTGTTTACTTCTTAATGAGGCTCTTAATGGTTCAGATCTCCTACTGGTTCAACACTTAATGGTTCAGACTGTTTGTTTCGCGAGCTAATGTCTGAATGGTTCAGACATTTGCCTCTGAATGGTTAAGCATTATATTGAGTTTGAATGGTTAAGACCTCTAATCTGAATTGGTCAGACATTTGCCTCTGAACAGTTAAGCATCATACTGACTCTTAATGGTTCAGACATCTTACTGGTTCAACACTTAATGATTCAGACCTTTTATTTTTTCAGTACTTAACCATTCAGAAGTGTTAAAACAGCCCCTTAGATTTGTCTTCACATGCCCCGGGCAAACACAAGTTATGATACAATCCGGATGCTTCTTTGCTAACGATCCTGTGTAGCCATTCAATGCTGTGATGCGTGTGTGGCGTTATATAATTTTGTATATATTTTTAGCCCTTTTTTAACACTTTAGTCAAGTTTTAAATTTATAAAACACGATATTCTACTAACACTAAACACACATATGGGCAAGTGCACCCATCGTGAGCGTAGTATAGCATTGGTAAGATACCGAGGTCGTCCAAGGACACAAGAGCTTTTAATACCGGTTTATCCTCAACGTCTAATCAAATCAAAATTTTGGAAAAAGGTTTAAACATGAAAATAAAAACTATAAATGCTGAAAATAAAAGTAAAATAAAAACATATAGACAAGATGAATCACTTGGATCCGACTCGCCTTTAGTGTAACCTTTGATGTTTTCCGCACTTTCGCACTTTTTAAGAGATTATCTTAGTTATAGTAGTAGGCCCCTCTTTTGAAGGTGACGTTACCCTCAACCCAGTAGTTTGAGTCAGCAATGATACAATCCTAAAGGGTTGGATTATTGAAAGATAATTAATTAAGTTATTAATGCATAATGTGGTAGGCCCCTCTTTTGACGGTGACGTTACCCTCGGCTAAGTTGTTTGAGTCAGCAGGGATACAATCCCAAGTAGCCGGGTTAATGTATTAATAGTAGTTTACATATGAGGGGATCAAGCCATTCGCACCCCCGCCATCCAATACCAGTGGGTATTGAAGGAGGTCCTAGTAAGCTTGACCTAGGTCCTTGTAGGATCTATACAATGTACAAGGCAAGAACCTTACCAAACCATTCCCTTAACCCCCGACCAGGTAGCCAACATATCTCTATATAGCCCGTAGAGATATGAATGGTGTAAATCTTTTATTTTATATAGACAGTAAAATAACTCCAAGACACCACGGACAAATGATAAGGAAGTTTCACCTTCAACATAAGAAACTAGTTATTAAAGTCATTAATACAAAACCAAATAAAAAGTGCGAAAAGATAAAAAAAAAACAAAAGTATTACACTAAATGCTTGTCTTCACCAAGTGATGCAAGAGACTTAGGCAAACATGGCCTTTGATTGTCAAGAACTCTTACTATCAATCTTGGATCCCGAGACTACTACACACACTCTATGATGGATGATGGATAATGGTGGTGGATTTGGGTGTTGTGATGGTGGTGGAGTGTGGGTGAAGGGGGAAAGAGGTGGTTTGCCAAGGGATATCTTTGAAGTGAACCAAGCACCCCTATTTATAGCCTGCATAGAAGACCGGACACGATCCCGTGTCCGGTGGACACGGCCCCGTGTCCATCCACTTTCTCTTTCTTCATTAATTGCAGTTTGTCTGTATTATCTCCACACGCCCCCGTGTCCACTGGGCACGGCCCCGTGTGCAGAAGCGTATCTGTACTATCAAGATTTGCTTGGATTATGCGAATCTTAGCGTTGACCACGGCCGTGTTGAGCTGGGCACGCCCCCGTGTTGGGAAATAGAAGCTTCTACAACTTTGTCTTTTCTGCAGACACTTGAGCACGCCCCCGTGTCCGCTGGACATGGGGCGTGTTCAGCCTTCTGATCTCTTGTTTTTTCTTGGGAAGATGCTGTCGAGGGGTCGGGCTTGCCACGTCTATTCCTTTTCTTGTAATTATGTTAGATTTTGCTGCATATTTGCTTCTTTTGTTCATTTACACTTATTTAATCCAGAAAATACAAAAGGAAGACAAAAGCACATTTTTTCCAACATTAGTACTAAAAAAGGGTTAGTTTTATGCCTCATTTGATGTAATTTATATGTTGCATTTTACACACATCAAATACCCCCACACTTGAATCTTTGCTTGTCCTCAAGCAAAACTCTTTTTAATGTGGATTACACACCCAAATGGAATGGGTAGAAGAGAAGTTTTGGGCTTGTCTTGAGTGTCGGGAATCCAAGATCTTTATTAGGCTTTATTTTTATGTTATTTACAATCCTATTCGTTATGATTTATTTAGAACTTTTCATAAGAGAAATTACTTATTTGGGCATAACATGCCTCTTTAAAATTTCATTTATATTCAAGTTCACATACCTCACGGGAGATCACTCAACACTCGGCCGAAGATGTATTTTTGTGAAACACTCGAGACTGGCATGGAACTTACTTCTACCATATGCTTTCCAAGTAATCAATCATCCTCCTTTTTAACTAAAAACCTTTGTAAATATCAAGAGGACTTGGGGAAGGGTTATGTTTTGGTCAAAAATCAAGCAAAGATAATGCAACCAAACTTTTTGTTGTGAGGTGTGATGCTTGAATCAATGAACAATATTAAGGATCACTAAAAAATGTAATGAACAAGTGACACAAGGATTTATACGAGGAAAAATCCCTTGATCAAGAGTTGATCTCCGGCATAAAAAACCTCGGGTGATGGAAAGTACCGATCACCAACTAAGATTAAACAAAAGAAAGATTACAACTCGGGATGATAACAAGCTTGTTACAAGGATCACTAGTGTGTAATGTGCAAAAAAGTGTATGAAATCGCCAAGTATTGCTTGAGAGCTGACTGAGAGCTGTTACGAGTGTGTGTGTATGCCAAAATTAGCTTAGTGTTTCTATCAAGCTCGTTATCCCCATTTTAAATTAGAAAATAACTAGTCTAACTAACTATCCGCAATTTGTGCACTCTCCCCACGATCTCCATAACGTTCACAATGGTCAAGCACGTGCGGAATATTGAGGGAATATACTCCAGGAATTTCGGTGAGACTTGGTCCATGCTCTCGTTCCTACAAAACAAGTTTACGTACAAGGAAGACAATTGTTAGTAGTAGGATAACAACAGTGATCCTGAATCCTGATCCTGCGACACCTGCTGAGGATCCTTAATTCAAACAGAATTGGGGATCCATGATCTTGGTAGCACTTGAGAACCCGTCATCCTTAGGATTTGGAAAATCCTCCCCTAACAATTGCCCCCAAAATATAAGGAGTAAAGGGTAATTTTGGCGAGTTATATTTTCTTGATCTTATCCGTAACAAACTAACGGATATATAGCCGTTATGATCTAGCTAGCTGTTTTGGTCAAAAATCACACAAGGATAATGCAACCAAATCTGATTTTGTGAGGTATGATGCTTGGTTAATTGTATGAACGACAAGTATATGAAATCAATGATGAACACCGAGATTTATACGAGGAAAAAGCCCTTGATCTTTAGAAGATCTCCGGCATAAAAAACCTCGGGTGATGGAAACTACCGATCACCAACTATATTGCAAAAACAGCAGTGATCCCTGTACAACTTCGGAAGAAAACAAGCTCAATACAATGAATTTCTAGTGTAAGTGTGTGTTTTTGCTAAGTGTTTGCAGAGAATTCGAGTGTTATGTGTTTTTGGTGTGGTGTGTACGAATTGTGTCTCTAATGAGCTTGTTTCCCCTTAAAATGATAAGGAAAAATCAACTAACTAACTTCCCGAAAAAGGTGGAAGTCACCCATGACCACCACTAACGGTTATTTCTTCAATATGCACGTGCCTAAAAGCATATTCCACGAGATTCCAGCAAAGAAGTGGTCCACTACGTCCATTACCTACATTTACACATTAAAAACGTGCAAAACATAAGTTCTGTTAAGGATCCTGGATCCTCAGACTCGTGATCCTCAGACTCGTGATCCTCAGACTCGTGATCCTCAGACTCGTGATTCTCAGACTCTGGATCCTCAGACTCTCTGCATCAGCCATTAAGCATCCGTGATCCATGCCTAGTCTCAGGATAGATGATCCTTAGCATAAAATTCATGCCCTAACAATTGCCCCCAATATGGCAGTTGTGATAAGGATTCACAGCTGTCATATTTCCGTCAGAAGCGGACTAGCCGTTGCTGCTGGTAACTAGTTGTTACACTGCCTGTCGTCACTGATAAGACCTGCTATAATCATCATTGCAGAATATAGAGTTAGAGATAACTCCTCAAGTGCCTTTACAGATCAGAAGATCCTTCCGTTCGTGGAGAATGAATCCTTCTACACAGTTTGCTATTAACCTTCCTGCACTTTAATTTCTGCATAGACACTTTAACTGTTAGATAGCCTTATCTGGCCTGGGTGGATGGTCCACGATTTTGCTGGTGAAATCCAGGCCAGATGATTTTAATACATAATGAATAGGTAATAACATTAAACTTTTTTAGCTACATCTATAGTTGTTTCTTCCCTTTTTATTTTTCATGTATGCTTTCTATTTTCAAAAATATCATCACCAAACAACTGGAAAGTTATTGAAAATCTGATGATAATGTAAAACTTTTAACAGAAAACTTGAAGTGTTCGAACAAATGTGGATCAATGATCCCTAACCAAAAAGGATAAGAGACAACTTACAGCTTAGAAAAAGTTAGAATATAACATACTAGAGAATCCAAGTTAGGATTCTATATCCTTGTAAATTATTGCTAAATAAGCAAACTATGAAAAGTAAAGCTTCTAGGATCAAGGATCCTTATCCTCAGAACTTGTATAACTTTAGACAGTAGTTTCTAGGGTGAAGGATCAAGAATCCTTGAACAATAGGCAGGGTAATGGGTGGTGGATGGATCCTCTGTTTGGGGGATGAAGCCACTCGTTATCCTTCCGTCTTTTATTTTCTGCACTACAAAGACCCGTAAACAATGGACACCCTTTGCCAACCCATGTGGACGGGCCACGTTTTGCTGGTAGAAACGTGGGTTGGCAATTTTGACAACCGTAAATGGTTTAACCTTTTGTGAATAAAATAACTTGAACTTTTTGGCTTATTTTGTGTTGATATCCTTGTTAATATCTTACTTTCCAACTGTTGTAATGTTCATTCTGTTTATACTTATCAAGCCTTGAAAAATTAAAAAAAGATATCCAAAAAGTTTAGGATATGATCAAGGATCACATATCCCATAACCGATAAGTTCTAAAAAGTGATATAGTTTAAGAATCACAAGTTCAGTTGTCAAGTATAAGGGTTATTCAAATGAATAATGAATAAAATCAAAATAGTTAAGGATCATACCTGAGAATCCAAGTTAGGATCCTAACCTTTATCATTATAAACAGGATAACCATAAGACAAACCTTAATGGAAGGTAAGGATCAAGGATCCTTGGTTGTTTGTCTCCAAAAACCTGAAATAGGATACACCTTGGGACTAAGCCAATATAAGATAAGAGTTAGTAACTGGGGACAAGCCCAACAAACTGGGGACAAGCCCAAATAAACTGGGGACAAGCCCAAATAAACGAATGTAAACTGGGGTCAAGCCCATATAAACGGATGTAAACTGGGGTCAAGCCCATATAAACGGATGTAAACTGGAGTATGGCCCTCACTGGCGACTATCCAAACTTGAGCGACATGAAAATGCCGAAACCTTAGCTAACGTGAAAACGTTAGAAACCTTAGGAACGGATGTATGGTACGTCTACCATTATACGTAGGATCCTAGATATAGCCAGTACAATGGAATTGTCAGCCCCTAAAGCGAGTACTGGTCCCACTGCCTTGAACTATACCAGGATCATCGTGCGCTACTGGCGAAACTGGGGACAGGCCCAAACTGGGGACAAGCCCATAAACTTTGGAGAGTTGGCCAACCACTTTGATCTTCTGTAAAATGATAACAACTCTGCAAAAGCTTAAACTTTGTGAAAATAGATGTTAACTGATTAACATCTTTAACTTATGATAAGTAATAAGTATAAAATGAATGAAAATGAAAATGAAAGTAATGTGTTACCAAATGTAGAATCATATATCCTTTGAGGATCCTGGATCCTTAATCAGAATACCGGTATCGCTGAGGATCCCGGATCCTTCTTACTTAGTATTTTTTGAGATGAACAGCATTCCAAGCTCTTGGTAGGAGATCACCATCCGTTGTTAACAAATGATATGCCCCCTTTCCTGATTCAGCTTCAATTAGATAGGGGTCTTCCCACTTTGGTGCTAGCTTGCTATCAAAAGGATTTGTAGTGTTCTGGAATGCTTTTCTTAGCACAAAATCACCAACTTGAAATCTTCTAATCCTGACATTCTTGTTGTATGCTCCAGCCATTCTTTGTTGATAACTGGCCATTTCCTTTTTTCTGACTTTGAGCAAAAGCTTCTTCTTAGGATGCAGATGTTATGTTGGTTGGTGTAGAATACTACTGTGTCTTTGACAAGCATCACACTTCTTTGCATAATCCACAACATCCTTCTTCGTGGTAGGCCTATAGTATGTTGTTCTAAGGATCCTTGAGAATAGTGCTCTGCCCCCAGTGTAGTTTCCACAGTCTCCTTGACTTTGAAAGCTTTAGAATTTTGTCCTGTAGGGATCTCTCCATGTTGTATATATCTTAGGATTGGAAGGATCCGAGATCCTGAATTCGACTGTGCAGGATCACCAGGTATGATTGCAGAATCCTCCACTATCTCCATGGCTAGGTGATCCTCAATTGCAGGAGTTAAAACATGGGTGATGAGTATTTTCTTCCCTGGGTACCTGTGGTAGACTGAAAAAAGCAAAAGAATCTGCCAGTTTCCTGACTCATGATTAGTGGTTTGGAATTCCATGCAGTGGATTGGGGTATAATGTCCCCCTGTGGCGATTTTGGTAGTGTGTCTTGTCAAGTTCCTTTAACATTTGAAGCTCCATCCGTGAAGAGTGTCTAAGGATCCTTGGTCTTCTCAAGTTGTTGAACTTTTAATTCAGCTTCCCTTTGTAGATCACTACTGAAATCAGCCACAAAGTCAAGTAAAGCTTGGGACTTGATTGCCCATTTTGCCATTCTACCTGACATTTGAAGTTTCCTGAGAACATTCTTGATAGCAAGGATAGTTTTCACAATAATGGCATGAGTTTCTAAATAATGTCTATGTTTAGCAGAAGCCATAATTAAATCAAGAATTAATTTCTCTAAATGAGAGTACCTGGCCTCAGCATCAAGTAGAATATTACTTACATAGTATGCCAGATGTTGAGAGCCTTCATGATCCTTAACTAGGATCACACTTACTGCTTTAGCTGAAATAGCTAAGTATAAGGATAACGATTCTCCATTTTCTGGTTTCATCAGGGCTGGTGCTCTTCTTGGATAATGGCATTCTTTCGAGTGCAAACTTTCTCCTGTCATATCTTCATGTTTCCAAGCGAAGGTAGACTTTCTTCTTTTCAAGAAGGATATTAAATCCTGCTCAATACTGTCTAGGATCCCGGATCCTATAAAAATTTTAGATTCAGGATCCTCTGGGTTCAATAGAATATCCTTGACGTCTTGCTCCTTGGAGGTTGGCTTCAATGAAGAAGTGTAACAGTTCTTTGCCTCCTGCTGATCACTTTCTATCATCACCACATCCTATAGAGTTGGGAGCTTGACACATTGATGATATGTTGAGGGGACTGCCTTCATATCATGTATCCATGGCCTGCCAAGGATAACATTATAGCAGGATAAGCAATCTATGACACAAAATTTTTGAAAAGAATTAACTCCCTCTATGTAAATAGGAAGTTTGATGTCCCCCAATGTAATCTTTGTCTCCCCACTGAATCCCACAAGGACAAATGATCTTTGGACAATATCGGATTCAAGGATCTCTATTCTATTGAGGACATCCAACTGGATTATGTTCACTGAGCTTTTCCGATCAATGAGAATCCTGCGAACAAAATGGTTAGATACAAATAATGTAATAACTACACCGTCGTGATGAGGATCCTGAATGTCCGCACAGTTATCCTCATCATATGATATCACTTTCTGCTGGGTAAGGAGGGAGGTCCGAACAGGTCTGCCCCCATTCTCCGTCTTTGTTTCCTTTGCACGTCTCTTAGCTGCTGAGAACCTCCGGAGATGAAATGGATGATTTGAGCATCGGATGGTGGAGGAGGAGCTTTTTCAGGAACTTTCTCAGGATACTTGATCCTTGACTTTTTCCTTCCGAGCAATTCCTTCAAGTATCCTTTGCTCAAAAGATAACCTATCTCCTTCCTTAATGCTATGCACTCATCTGTGAGATGACCAGAATCCCCATGGTAAGCACACCATTTTGATTCGTCTTTGGTGGCAGGCGGTTTGTCATTCTTCCTTGGCCACCTAACCTTGTCACCTAAACTCTGCATAGAAAGGATTACTTCATTATTATCAGCAGGAAAACAATATTCAGAAATAGGAGGATAATCCTCATCATCTTCCTCTTGTTCCACAGCATGAACATTCTGGTTGTCATGCTTGGAGTATTGCTTAGATAAGTTATCCTTGAGATAGGATCTTTATTTGTCTTGCTTTGAGGATCCTGACAATATCTCGTGGATCCTTTTGTCATCCTCTAAACGGATGAACCTAAGGGCCCTGTTTCTTTCCTCATCTAAGTTCCTGCAAGGGGTCATGACAAGATCATCATAGAACATTGAATCCCTAAGCAAACCCATTTCAAAGGCTTCTAGAGCTGTAGCAATATCTAAGTTAGGGATTTCTAAGGATTCTTTACTGAATTTAATTATCTAATCTCTAAGTGATTCATTATGACCTTGAGTTACCCTATATAAATCACTAGTTAATCGTTCAAATCTCCTACTGCATGAGAATTGGCTATTAAACAAATTAACTAGATTAGCAAATGAAGTAATAGAGTAAGGGGGAAGACTTAGCAGCCATTTTAACGTTGATCCGGTAAGTGTGGATCCAAAGCCCTTGCACAAGCAACCAGATTTGATGTCTGAAACCTCTTCGGTATCTCTCCTGAATGATTCAAATTTGGAATTCTAGATGTGAATCCATGTTGGCGGGATTCTGGCATAACCGAGGGACCAGAGGAAGCAATGGTCTGCATTGGTATGAAGTCTCCTAGATAAACATCTGAACTTCCGGGTTGCACACTCCTTAAGTATCCTTGATCCTGGAAGATGTCGGATCCTTGAAGTGCTGTGAATGTAGGTCTTGGAGGATAATCCATAGATCCGGAAACCTGAGATGAAGATCCTTGAACCTGGAAGGAGGAACCTTGAACCTGAGAGGATCCTTGAACCTGAGAGGATCCTTGAACCGGAGAGGATCCTTGAACCTGAGAGGATCCTTGAACCTGTGAGGATCCTTGAACCTGAGAGGATCCTTGAACCTGAGAGGAGAAACCTTGAACCTGAGAGGATCCTTGAACTTGAGAGGATCCTTGAACCTGAGAGAATCCTTGAACCTGAGAGGATCCTTGAACCTGAGAGGATCCTTGAACCTGAGAGGAGGATCCCTGAATTGGCTGCGTCCTCATGCATCCTCCTAAACTGGTGAAGAATCCCTGATGCTGAAATGAGGATCCTGAAGGCTGGAAAGAAGATCCTCGAGCCTGAGACATTACCGATGATCCAGAACGCATTCCTATTGATGCACCCTGGTATTGGACATATGGAGCTGCAAAGTGCTGGGAAGTTATGACCGGAGTGTCGAAATTCAGCGACCTCGACATCAAAGGGGAGTGATCCTCTGCTGATTTATCAATTTCGCGAAGGATCCTGCCATTAGTTTTGACCTGCTATTGCATGTGATCCTTCATATGCACAATCAAAGGATAAAAATCAATGTTAGTAAGTGTAGAGGAAGAAACAATAGTTGGTTTTGTGAAAACGGGGGTTGTCTTCTTTGGAGAATTCTCAGCATTCTTCTGGAATGCATGGGGGGGATGATGCAAAGGCGGAATGCCCTGTGAAAAAGTGACCGTCGACATAGAACTTGGAGTAGTTTTCCCTGAGAAGCCATGTGGTTGAAGGTAATAAACTGAAATGAACAAAATTTCTCAGAATTGAAGCACCAATTGCCCCACGGTGGGCGCCAAACTGTTTTGGTCAAAAATCACACAAGGATAATGCAACCAAATCTGATTTTGTGAGGTATGATGCTTGGTTAATTGTATGAATGACAAGTATATGAAATCAATGATGAACACCGAGATTTATACGAGGAAAAAGCCCTTGATCTTTAGAAGATCTCCGGCATAAAAAACCTCGGGTGATGGAAACTACCGATCACCAACTATATTGCAAAAACAGCAGTGATCCTTGTACAACTTCGGAAGAAAACAAGCTCAATACAATTAATTTCTAGTGTAAGTGTGTGTTTTTGCTAAGTGTTTGCAGAGAATTCGAGTGTTATGTGTTTTTTGGTGTGGTGTGTACGAATTGTGTCTCTAATGAGCTTGTTTCCCATTAAAATGATAAGGAAAAATCAACTAACTAACTTCCCGAAAAAGGTGGAAGTCACCCATGACCACCACTAACGGTTATTTCTTCAATATGCACGTGCCTAAAAGCATATTCCACGAGATTCCAGCAAAGAAGTGGTCCACTACGTCCATTACCTACATTTACACATTAAAAACGTGCAAAACATAAGTTCTGTTAAGGATCCTGGATCCTCAGACTCGTGATCCTCAGACTCGTGATCCTCAGACTCGTGATCCTCAGACTCGTGATCCTCAGACTCGTGATCCTTAGACTCTGGATCCTCAGACTTTCTGCATAAGCCATTAAGCATCCGTGATCCATGCCTAGTCTCAGGATAGATGATCCTTAGCATAAAATTCATGCCCTAACACTAGTCGTTACTGATCTTACGTCACTTGAAGCGACATCCCTGCAAATCATCATTATAAATTCAGGTTAGAGACAAGGATCAATGTGCATTTAAATTCGAGTGAGACTCCCTTTAAATCCACATTCGAAGATTAATCAGGTACTTCTCTTTCCTCTTTCTCTTCTCCTTCATACTCTGTTCTTCTTCTTTCTCAAAATTTCCGAATCACAATGAAGTTAAGATCATCCCCTGCTAAGGATCATCGCAAAGACAGTCCCTTAAAAAGCGAAGGGATCATCGAAGATTCTCCAAAGGAACGTTGCTGCTTCACCGATCCTGAGATCGATAGGATTCGTCACTGCTTTCCGGCAAGCACTGTTTTCAAACCTTTTGACCCTACCGTCCTGAGTGATTTTGTCTCTAAGACCTGGGTTGCATTTCCAGTTACCCCTTTCTCGATAGGATACTCCTATCCTTTTCCAGCTTTTACCCAATCTTTCTTCTCCCTTACCGGCATATCCTATATCCAGGCTATGCCAATGATGTGGAGGGTTCTATTTACCCTTGAAAGGATCATTGAGTAGGAGGATATTGATTTGGGAATGTCGGAGTTGTCTAAACTTTACAACCTTGTGAGCCATGGTTCACACCGCTTTCTATTCAAACATAAACTTGGTGAACCTCATCCAATCCTGAAAACCACCAAGAACGATAACAAGTGGAAGAAACATTTTTTCTTCGTCAGGAGGGATTCTATCCCGGATGGGAAGGATCTCCCTAGAAAATGGGCCACTCATGGTAGGATAGAGGATCCTTATAGAAGGATCATAGGATACCCTGTTTTTGCTGTGGATCACTAACCCCTTTGTTTCTATTTTGCATCAATTTCTGTTTCACACATCATTACATCTCCAGCAACCAAAGAGAGGATCACAGCTTTCCGGAACCTTAATCCTGCAATAAGATCGTTTCAAGCCAACACCAAGGATTCTCAAGAGGTATCCTCAGGCTCCGTTACAATGTCAAGTAAGTATCCAAGTTTATATGTGATTAAATATTGAAATGAAAATAAAACAAGAATACTTATCTGTCGTTTTGAATTAATAGGTGCTGGAAAATCCTCAAGGTCTGCCTCACGCTTCAGCGTCACCGACCTTACTGCTGTTGGTCCCAGGTCTGGGAAGAAGAAGACGGCTGCTAGCCCAAGTGCTGGGGTTCCAAAGCCTACCACCTCCAAGGGGGGAAAGAAAAGAAAGGCCTCTGAGACTGAAAATCTTGAAGGCTTGCCTCTTATCCGCCACCAGTTCCAAGAGTACTTCGCTGATGTAAGGATCACTGACTTTACTTGATTATCCTGCCCACTTGAGGATCATGTGATCCTGAACTTTACCTTTTCTTCTTCGCAGAAATTTGCTGAGGTGGAAATGTTGTTTGATGCATACGTCGAAGAGGCGGAGCAAAAGCATCGAGAGTTCCAAAAGTTCTTCCTAGCCAAGGATCAAGCTATCTCCCGCCTTGAGAAGGATCTTGCTCTTGCAAAGCAGGAGGTGATCATGGCCCAGATAAATGTTGATCACAAGAAGCATGACCTGCTGGAGGATGCTAAAGTCTCTGCTGCCATCACCATGTACAAAATCAAGCTTCAAATGGCTCAGGAGGCGGAGGATCCTGACTTCGACAGGACCACTTGGGACAAGGAGGCCTGGAAGGCAAAGCTGGCTGAGCTTGAGGATTAGGCTGGTGGCAGTGGAAAGGATCAGGCTGGTGGCGATTGAAGCAAGTGGCAGTGGAAAGGATCAGGCTGGTGGTGATGATGCTGGTGGTGATGCAGCCAAGGTGTGAGCTGCAGAAATGGGCGATGATGGATATTTCTAGACGTGGCCGGAGCCCATTTTTTAGGATTTGGTAATGGTTTTTTGGTTATGGTGTTTTGAAACAATGTTGGGTTGTAATTTGAACAATAATTTTTAGGATTATGGATCAAGGATCCTTAGACAATAGGTAGGATAATAGGTGGTGGAGGGATCCTCTGTTTGGGGAATGAAGCCACTTGTTATCCTGCCATCTTTTATTTCCTGCACTTTAAAACCTGTTAACAATGGACACCCTTTACCTACCCCAGCGGACGGGCCACGTATTGCTGGTAGATGCTTGGGGTAGGTAATTTTGACAACCTTTGAAGGGTTAACTTTTGTGAATAAAAATAACTTCAACTTTTTGGCTACTTCCCGTGTTGTTATCCTTATGAATTCTTTACTTTTCAACTGTTGTTGTGTATTTTGTTCAAATTTGTGAGTAAAGAATAAAGGTTTGATAAATCATGTTTAAAAGTTTCAGGATATGATCAAGGATCAAATATCCTATAGTCGATAAACTCAGAAAAGTTATGCAACTTAAGGATCATTAGTTCTGTTGTCAAAGAATAAGGGTCACTTATATAAATAATGAATAACATAAAAGGGATCAAGGATCATACCTGAGAATCCAAGTTAGGATCCTAACACTTTAATATTTATAATCAGGATTAACCAAAAGACAAACCTTAGCAGAAGGTAAGGATCAAGGATCCTTGGTCATTTAGCCTCATAAACCTGAAATAGAATATAACTTGGGACTAAGCCAAATATAAGAGAAGAGTTAGTAACTAGGGACAAGCCCAACAATTCTGGGGACAAGCCTAATATACTGGGGACAAGCCCAAAGGATAACTGGGGACAAGCCCAAAGGATAACTAGGGACAAGCCCAAAGAGTAACTGGGGACAAGCCCAAAGGGTAACTGGGTACAGGCCCAAAGGATAACTGGGGACAAGCCCAAAGGATAACTGGGGATAAGCCCAAAGGATAACTGGGGACAAGCCCAAAGGATCGTGTGTAAACTGGAGTATGGCCCTCACTGGCGACTATCCAAACTTAGTGACATGAAAATGCCAAAACCTTAGCTAACGTGAAAACGTTAGAAACTTAGGAACGGATGTATGGTACGTCTACCATTATACGTAGGATCCCGGATACAGCCAGTACAATGAAATTGTCAGCCCCTAAAGCGAGTACTGGTCCCATTGCCATGAACTGTACCAGGATCATCGTGCGCTACTGGCGATACTGGGGACAGGCCCAAAAACTGGGGACTAGCCCAAATAACTGGGGTCAATCCCAAATAACTGGGGTCAAGCCCAAATAACTGGATACTTCTGTGGATATACAATCCTTTGTTAAGGGTACCTAAATCTTCTGCAAAACTCAGAATCAAGTGAAAGGAGGATAAAGGATCCAGGATCCTTATCCTTATATATATAGGATGATTAATGAATGAAATAGTTTGAGATTAGATCATTACCAAAATGAGGATCCTCTGTCTTGTAAGGATCCTTCGAGGATACTTGTCAGATAACGATCATGGATCCTTATCACATGAAGTATTTCTTCAAATGGACAGCATTCCAAGCTCTTGGTACCAAATCACCTTCCATTGTTAGCAATCGATATGCCCCCTTTCCTGCTTCAGCTTAAATCAAATAAGGGCCTTCCCACTTTGGTGCTAACTTCCCATCAGCAGGATTGGTGGTATTCTGAAATGCTTTTCTTAATACCATATCACCAACTTGGAATTTCCTAATCCTGACATTCTTGTTGTAGGCTTCAGCCATCCTTTGTTGATAATTGGCCATCCATATCCTTTCCAAATCCCTGATTTCTTCTCTAGTGTCCAAGTCTTGAACCAAGTTTTCAGCATTTTCTTCAGGATCACGGATGCTTGTTCTTGCAGTAGGAACCACCATCTCTGTAGGGATCACTGATTCTGCTCCAAATACTAAAGAGAATGGAGTTTGGCCAGTAGCATTCTTGGGAGTTGTCCTATCAGCCCAAAGTACATAAGGTAGTTCTTCTGCCCATTTTCCTTTCTTGGATCCAAGCTTCTTCTTCAAATTGTTGATGATGATCTTGTTGGATGATTCAGCCTGACCATTAGCTTGTGGGTGGACTGGTGTTGATGTTATCATCTTAATCCCCCAGCTGTCACAAAAGTTAGTAGTTCTACTCCCAATAAATTGGGATCCATTATCACAAACAATCTCAGAAGGAATACCAAATCTAGTAATAATATTTCTTTTGATAAAGGATATCACTTCTTTTTCTCTGACTTGAGCAAAGGCTTCAGCCTCTATCCACTTGGAGAAGTAATCAGTCATAGCAAGCATGAATACTCTTCCACCAGGTGCCTTAGGAAGCTTACCAACTATATCCATTCCCCATCTCATAAATGGCCAAGAGGAGGATATAGGATGCAAAAGCTCTGCTGGTTGATGAAGGATATTACTATGTCTCTGACAAGGATCACATTTCTTGGCATACTCCACAGCATCCTTCTTCATAGTAGGCCAATAGTATCCTGTCCTCAGGATCCTTGAGAATAATGCCCTGCCCCTAATGTGGTTTCCACAATCTCCTTCGTGAAAATCCTTTAGGACTTCTTGGATTCCAGGATCCTCAATGCATCTTAGGTATGGACCTGCAAGAGATCGTTTATATAACATGTTATTCAATATTGTGAATTGAGATACCTTGATTTTGAAAGCCCTGGGGTTTTCTCCTGTAGGAATCTCTCCATGTTGTATGTATCTCATGATTGGAAGGATCCATGATCCTGAATAAGATTGTGTATCATCACTAGGGATGATTGCAGAATCTTCTCCTATCTCCATAGCTACATGATCCTCAATAGCAGAGGATAGGATGTGGATAATAGGGATCCTGATATCCTCTGGAATCTTCAAGGATGATCCTAGATTGGCCAATGCATCAACTTCTGCATTCTCTTCTCTGGGTACCTATGGCAAACTAAAGGAAACAAAAGAGAGTGCCAATTCTTTGACTATCTCTAAATATTTGATTAGTCTTTCACCTTTAACAGCATAGGATCCATTAAAGTGATTAGTAATTAACAAAGAATCTACATGTACCTCAAGATACCTGATCCTCATATGCTTGGCAATTTGCAAACCAGCTATCAAGGCTTCATACTCAGCCTCATTGTTAGTAGTTTGAAACTCACAAGCTATGGAGTGGGGTATTATGTCCCCCTGTGGCGATTTTAGTAGTATTCCAAGCCCTGTTCCTTTGACATTGGAGGCTCCATCAGTGAAAAGTATCCAGGGATCCTTAGTTTCTTCTAGCTGTTGGACTTCCAACTCAGCTTCCTTTTGCAAGTCGCTACTAAAATCTGCCACAAAGTCAGCTAAGGTTTGGGATTTGATGGCAGTCCTAGGTTCATATCTTATATCATATGCACTAAGCTTCACTGCTCACTTAGCCATCCTTCCTGACATTTCAGGCTTCCTGAGAACATTCTTAATTGGAAAATTAGTCTTAACAATAATGGCATGAGTTTCAAAATAATGTCTTAATTTAGTAGATGCCATAATTAATGCAAGGATAAGTTTTTCTAAATGTGAATACCTGGATTCAGCATCAAGCAAACTCTTACTTACACAATAGACAGGATGTTGTGTACCTTCGTGATCCTTAACAAGGACCGCACTTACTGCTTTAGAGGATACCGTTAAATACAAGGATAATATATCCCCTTTTTCTGGTTTCATCAAGGCAGGAGCTGAGGATAGGTAATCCTTAAGAGCTTTAAGAGCATTTTCATGCTTTTCAGTCCATTCAAATTTCTTTTTCTTCCTCAAAATATCATAGAATTCCTTTCATTTTTCTGAGGATTTGGATATGAACCTGTTCAAGGCTACGATCCTGCCTTTGCACATCCTTAGCATTGGCAGGAGATTTGATATTCACAATAGCCTTAATTTGCTCTGGACTTGCTTCAATGCCTCTTTTTGTCACCATATAGCCTAGGAATTTACCTGCTCGAAGTAGTTTATCTACCTCTTCCTGGATAATAGCATTCCTTTCAGGTGCAAACTTCCTCCTCTTCTGATGTATAGGCTTGAATGACCTGTCAATGCCAAGCTTATGAGTAATTATATCTTTAGATATACCTGTCATGTCCTCATGCTTCCAGGAAAATGTAGTTTTCCTCCTCTTGAGGAAGGATACAAGATCCTGTTCAATGTTGCTGAGGATCCCTGATCCTATGAAGACTATGGATTCAGGATCATGAGGATCCATAAGGATTTCCTTCACATCCTGTTTTCTTTCCTCCAAGACATCTCTTGGAGGATGCTTTAATTGCTATTGCTCCCTTGGTCTCGAGGCCGGCTTCATTATTGATGTGTAGCAATTCTTAGCTTCTTGCTGGTCACTCTCAATTTTCACCACCCCCCATGGACTAGGAAGCTTCACGCACTGATGATAAGTAGATGGGACTGCCTTCATGTCATGTATCCATGGCCTGCCAAGGATAACATTACAACAAGATAAGCAATCTATAACACAAAATTTTTGATAAGAATGGAGTCCTTCAATATAGATAGGGAGTTTGATGTCCCCCAATGTATTCTTGGTTTCTCTGCTGAATCCCACAAGAACAGAGGATCTTGGGATAATTTCTGATTCAGGAATGTTCATCTTCTTGAGGACATCAAGCTGAATGATGTTCACTGAGCTTCCTCCATCTATCAGGATCCCGCGCACTAAATGGTTAGAAATAAACAAAGTAATAACAAGACCATCATGATGAGGATCCTAAACATCAAGACGATCATCCGCATCAAAAGTTATAATCTTATCCTTGGTAACAGTGGAGGTTCGGATGGGTCTATCTCCGTTATCCATCTTGGTTTCCTTGGCATGTCTTTTGGCTGTCGAAAAGGATGTACCACAAATGTCTGATCCACCGGATATGAAGTTTATAACTTGTGCATCTACTGGAGGAGCAGGGGCCTTTTCTGGGATCCTTTCAGGATCCTGGATCCTTGACTTCTTTCATCCCAAAAGCTCCTTCAAGTGCCCCTTGCTTAACAAGTAACCGATTTCTTTTCTAAGTGCGATACACTCTTCAGTGAGATGTCCGAAATCCTCATGATATGCACACCATTTGGATTTGTCTTTTGTAGCAGCTGGTTTATCACTTTTCCTTGGCCACCTAGCTTTCTCACCTAGATTCGCATTGCAAGAATTAGTTCATTGTTATCAACAGAAAAACAGTATTAAGAAATTGGAGGATAATCCTCATCATCCTCTTCTTGTTCTACTGCATGCACATTCTGGTTGTCAGACTTGTTGTAGGACTTGTACTTGTTATTCTTAAAGTAGGATCCTTGTTTTTCCTATTTTGAGGATCCTGCCAATCTCTCCTGGATCCTTTTGTCATCCTCTAAACGGATGAACCTAAGGGCCCTGGTTCTTACTTCATCAAGATTCCTGCATGGAGTCATAACAAGATCATCATAGAACAATGAATCCCTAAGCAAACCCATTTTAAAGGCTTCTACACTTGATCTTCAAATGTGGATTTAAAGGGAGTCTCTCTTGAATTTAGGTTCATCCGGCTAGAGGATGACAAAAGGATCCAGGAGAGGTTAGCAGGATCCTCAAAGCAAGATAAGCAAGGATCCTCGTTCAAGAACAACAAGTTCAGATCCTATAACAGATCTGATAACCAGAACGTGCATGCTGTTGATCAGGAAGAGGATGATGAAGATTATCCTCCAATTTCTGAATATTGTTTTTCTGTTGATAACAATGAACTAATCCTTGCGATGCAGAATCTAGGTGATAAAGCCAGATGGCCCAGAAAAAATGACAGACCAGCTGCAACCAAAGATAAATCAAAGTGGTGTGCATACCATGAAGATTTTGGGCATCTTACAGAAGAATGTATTGCACTAAGAAAGGAAATTGGATACTTGTTGAGAAAGGGGCATCTAAAAGAATTGTTGGGTAGAAAAAAGTCAAGGACTCAGGATCCTGAAAGGTTCCCTGAGAAGGATCCAGCCCCTCCAGCAGATGCACAAGTAATAAACTTTATTTCTGGAGGATCAGACATTTGTGGCACATCCTTCTCAGCAGCTAAGAGGCATGCAAAGGAAACTAAAATGGATAATGGAGAAAGACCCATTCGAACATCAAGTGTCTCCGAAGGAAAAGTCATAACCTTTGATGAGGATGATCGTGTTGATATCCAGGATCCTCATCATGATGGTTTAGTTATTACTCTTTTCATTTCTAACCATTTTGTTCGCAGGATCCTTATAGACGGAGGAAGCTCAGTGAACATTATCCAGCTTGATGTTCTAAAGAAGATGGGTATCCCTGAAACAGATATCATACCAAGATCCTCCGTGCTCGTGGGATTTAGTGGCAAAACTAAGAATACCCTGGGGGACATTAAGCTCCCAATATACATCGAAGGCCTACATTCTTATCAAAAGTTTTGTGTTATTGACTGTTTATCTTGTTGTAATGTTATCCTTGGCAGACCCTGGATACACGATATGAAGGCAGTCCCATCAACTTACCATCAATGTGTGAAGCTCCCTAGTCCTTGGGGAATAGTCAAGATTGATAGTGATCAGCAGGAGGCTAAGAATTGCTATACTTCATCGATGAAACCAGCCTCGAAGTCAAGGGAGCAATAGCAATCAAAGTATCCTCCAAGGGATGTCTTGGAGGCAAGAGAGCAGGATGTGATAGAAATCCTCATGGATCCTCATGATCCTGAATCCAAAATCTATATCGGATCAGGGATCCTTGGCGATATGAAGGAAGACCTCATATCCTTCCTCAAAAGGAGAAAGACTACCTTTGCATGGAAACATGAAGACATGACAGGCATATCTAAAGATGTAATCACTCACAAACTTGGCATTGATAGGTCCTTCAAACCAATCCATCAAAGGAGAAGAAAGTTTGCACCGGAAAGAAATGCCATTATCCAGGAAGAGGTAGAGAAATTGCTCCGGGCATGTATGATTAGAGAGGTCAAGTATCCAAGATGGTTGGCCAATGTGGTTGTTGTTCAAAAGAAAAACGGAAAGTGGAGGGTATGTGTCGATTTTACAGATTTAAATAAGGCATGTCCCAAGGATCCTTTCCCATTACCCCACATTGACTCTATGGTGGATGCAACTGCGGGTCATGAACTGTTAACTTTTATGGATGCTTCATCTGGATTTCAACAAATCCAAATGGAACCATCCGATCAAGAGGATACAGCCTTCATGACTCCAACTGGTATATATTGCTATATTGCTATGCCGTTCGGACTAAGAAATGCAGGTGAAACATATCAAAGGCTGGTGAATATGATATTCCATGAATTCAGGAGGATACTCTCGTTTTGCACCACCAATCTGTGATGCTGAGATACCCAAGAGGTTCCATGTGCCAACCATGAAGCTGTATGATGGTTCGACGGATCCTGAAGAACACATAGCACAATACACGGAGAGGATGGAGATCAATCCAATCCCAGAAAGGTTAAAGGAAGCATGCCTGTGCAAGGGATTCAGATCCACTCTTACTGGATCAGCTCTCAAATGGCTGCTAAGTCTTCCCCCCTACTCTATTACTTCATTTGCTAATCTAGTTAACCTATTTAATAATCAGTTTTCTTGTAGTAGGAAATTTGAACGATTAACTAGTGATCTATATAGGATAACCCAGGGTCATAATGAATCATTAAGAGATTACATTACCAAATTCAGTAAAGAATCATTAGACATTCCCAACTTGGATATAGCCACGGCTGTTGAGGCCTTTAAAATGGGATTGCTTAGGGATTCATTGTTCTATGATGATCTTGTTATGACACCATGCAGGAACCTAGATGAGGTAAGAACCCGGGCACTTAGGTTCATCCGGCTAGAGGATGACAAAAGGATCCAGGAGAGGTTAGCAGGATCCTCAAAGCAAGATAAGCAAGGATCCTCGTTCAAGAACAACAAGTTCAGATCCTATAACAGATCTGACAACCAGAACGTGCATGCTGTTGATCAGGAAGAGGATGATGAAGATTATCCTCCAATTTCTGAATATTGTTTTTTCTGTTGATAACAATGAACTAATCCTTGCGATGCAGAATCTAGGTGATAAAGCCAGATGGCCCAGAAAAAATGACAGACCAGCTGCAACCAAAGATAAATCAAAGTGGTGTGCATACCATGAAGATTTTGGGCATCTTACAGAAGAATGTATTGCACTAAGAAAGGAAATTGGATACTTGTTGAGCAAGGGGCATCTAAAAGAATTGTTGGGTAGAAAAAAGTCAAGGACTCAGGATCCTGAAAGGATCCCTGAGAAGGCTCCAGCCCCTCCAGCAGATGCACAAGTAATAAACTTTATTTCTGGAGGATCAGATATTTGTGGCACATCCTTCTCAGCAGCTAAGAGGCATGCAAAGGAAACTAAAATGGATAATGGAGAAAGACCCGTTCGAACATCAAGTGTCTCCGAAGGAAAAGTCATAACCTTTGATGAGGATGATCGTGTTGATATCCAGGATCCTCATCACGATGGTTTAGTTATTACTCTTTTCATTTCTAACCATTTTGTCCGCATGATCCTTATAGACGGAGGAAGCTCAGTGAACATTATCCAGCTTGATGTTCTAAAGAAGATGGGTATCCCTGAAACAGATATCATACCAAGATCCTCCGTGCTCGTGGGATTTAGTGGCGAAACTAAGAATACCCTGGGGGACATTAAGCTCCCAATATACATCGAAGGCCTACATTCTTATCAAAAGTTTTGTGTTATTGACTGTTTATCTTGTTGTAATGTTATCCTTGGCAGACCCTGGATACACGATATGAAGGCAGTCCCATCAACTTACCATCAATGTGTGAAGCTCCCTAGTCCTTGGGGAATAGTCAAGATTGATAGTGATCAGCAGGAGGCTAAGAATTGCTATACTTCATCGATGAAACCAGCCTCGAAGTCAAGGGAGCAATAGCAATAAAAGTATCCTCCAAGGGATGTCTTGGAGGCAAGAGAGCAGGATGTGATAGAAATCCTCATGGATCCTCATGATCCTGAATCCAAAATCTATATCGGATCAGGGATCCTTGGCGATATGAAGGAAGACCTCATATCCTTCCTCAAAAGGAGAAAGACTACCTTTGCATGGAAACATGAAGACATAACAGGCATATCTAAAGATGTAATCACTCACAAACTTGGCATTGATAGGTCCTTCAAACCAATCCATCAAAGGAGAAGAAAGTTTGCACCGGAAAGAAATGCCATTATCCAGGAAGAGGTAGAGAAATTGCTCCGGGAAGGTATGATTAGAGAGGTCAAGTATCCAAGATGGTTGGCCAATGTGGTTGTTGTTCAAAAGAAAAACGGAAAGTGGAGGGTATGTGTCGATTTTACAGATTTAAATAAGGCATGTCCCAAGGATCCTTTCCCATTACCCCACATTGACTCCATGGTGGATGCAACTGCGGGTCATGAACTGTTATCTTTTATGGATGCTTCATCTGGATTTCAACAAATCCAAATGGAACCATCCGATCAAGAGGATACAGCCTTCATGACTCCAACTGGTATATATTGCTATATTGCTATATTGCTATGCCGTTCGGACTAAGAAATGCAGGTGAAACATATCAAAGGCTGGTGAATATGATGTTCAAGGATCAGATTGGACAAACTATGGAGGTTTACATAGACGATATGGTGGTAAAATCAATAAAGGCTGAGGATCACCTAAGAGACTTGGAGGAATCATTCAATATCCTTGACAAATATAACATGAAACTTAATCCTTCAAAATGTCACTTTGGTGTTAAAGCAGGTAAATTCTTAGGATATATGGTGACAAAGAGAGGCATTGAAGCTAGCCCGGAACAAATCAAAGCAATAGTGAACATCAAATCTCCGGCCAATGCTAAGGATGTTCAAAGGCTAACAGGCAGGATAGCAGCTTTGAACAGATTTATATCCAAATCCTCAGAGAAGTGCAAAGAATTCTATGATATCCTAAGGAAGAACAAGAAATTTGAGTGGACTGAGAAGCATGAGAATGCCTTAAGAGCTCTCAAAGATTACCTATCCTCAGCCCCGGCCTTGATGAAACCAGAAAAATGTGATGTGCTATCCTTGTATCTTGCAGTATCCTCAAAAGCAGTAAGTGCGGTCCTTGTTAAGGATCATGAAGGTACACAACATCCTATCTATTATGTAAGTAAAAGTTTACTTGATGCCGAATCCAGGTATTCACACCTTGAAAAGCTTATTCTTGCATTAATTATGGCATCCACTAAGTTGAGACATTATTTTGAAACTCATGTTATTGTTGTTAAAACTAATTTCCCAATTAAGAATGTCCTCAGGAAACCAGAGATGTCAGGAAGGATGGCTAAATGGGCAGTGAAGCTAAGTGCATATGATATAAGATATGAGCCTAGGACAGCCATCAAATCCCAAGCATTAGCTGACTTTGTGGCTGATTTCAGTAGTGATTTACAAAAAGAAGCTGAGTTAGAAGTCCAGCAGCTAGAGGAGACCAAGGATCCTTGGATACTTTGTACTGATGGATCCTCAAATGTCAAAGGCACAGGGCTTGGAATACTACTAAAATCGCCACAGGGGGACATAATACCCCACTCTATAGCTTGTGAGTTCCAAACCACTAACAATGAGGCTGAATATGAAGCCTTAATTGCTGGTTTGCAAATTGCAAAGCATATGGGGATCAGGTATCTTGAGGTACATGTAGATTCATTATTAATTACAAACCACTTTAATGGATCCTATGCTGTTAAAGGTGAAAAGCTAACCAAATATTTAGAGATAGTCAAAGAATTGGCACTCTCCTTTGTTTCCTTTAGTTTGACACAGGTACCAAGGGAAGAAAATACAGAAGCTGATGCATTGGCTAACTTAGGATCATCTTTGAAGATCCCGGAGGATATCAAGATCCCTATTATCCATATCCTGACCCCGGCCATCGAGGATCATGCGGCCATGGAGATAGGGCAAGATTATGCAATTATCCCTAGTGAGGATATTCAATCCCATTCAGGATCAAGATCATGGATTTCACCAATCATGAGATACTTACAACATGGAGAGATTCCTACAGGAGAAAACCCTAGGGCTTTCAAAATTAGGGTATCTCAATTCACAATTTTAAATAATATGTTGTATAGACGATCTCTTGCAGGACCATACTTGAGATGCATTGAGGATCCTGAAATCCAAGAAGTTTTAAAAGACTTCCATGAAGGAGATTGTGGAAACCGCACCGGGGGCAGGGCATTATTCTCAAGGATCCTGAGGACAGGATACTACTGGCCAACCATGAAGAGAGATGCTGTGGAATATGCTAAGAGATGTGATCCTTGTCAGAGACACAGCAATATCCTTCATCAACCAGCTGAATTTTTACATCCTATATCCTCCTCTTGGCCATTTATGAGATGGGGTATGGATATAGTTGGTAAGCTCCCTAAGGCACCTGGTGGAAAAGTATTCATGCTTGCTATGACTGATTACTTCTCCAAGTGGATAGAGGCTGAAGCTTTTGCTCAAGTCAGAGAAAAGGAAGTTATATCCTTCATTAAAAGAAATATTATAACTAGATTTGGAATTCCTTCTGAAATTATATGTGATAATGGTTCCCAATTCATTGGGGGCAGAACCACTAACTTTTGTGACAGCTGGGGGATTAAGATGATAACATCAACACCTGTCCACCCACAAGCTAATGGTCAAGCAGAATCATCCAACAAGATCATCATCAAAAACTTGAAGAAGAAGCTTGGATCCAAGAAAGGGAAATGGGCAGAAGAACTACCTTATGTGCTTTGGGCTGATAGGACAACCCCTAAGAATGCTACTGGTCAAACACCATTCTCTTTGGTATTTGGGGCAGAATCAGTGATCCCAACAGAAATGGTGGTTCCAACTGCTAGAACAAGTACCCGTGATCCTGAGGAAAATGATGAGAACTTGGCTCAAGACCTGGATACTATTGAAGAAATTAGGGATCTGGCTAGGATAAGGATGGCCAGTTATCAACAAAGAATGGCTAGTGCTTACAACAAAAATGTCAGGATCAGGAAGTTTCAAGTTGGAGATATGGTATTAAGGAAAGCATTTCAGAATACCACCAATCCTGCTGATGGAAAATTGGCTCCAAAATGGGAAGGCCCTTATTTGATTGAAGCTGAAGTAGGAAAGGGGGCATATAGATTGTTAACCATGGAAGGTGATTTGCTACCAAGAGCTTGGAATGCTGTCCACTTGAAGAAATATTTCATGTGAGAAGGATCCTCATCACACATATGATCCTTACGATTAGGGGTATCCTTGAAGGATCCTTAAAGTATCGGTGATCCTCACTTTGGTAATATCCTAATCTTAAACTATTTCATTTCTTTATTTTCTCATATAAGGATAAGGATCATGTGTCCTTTATCCATCTCTTACGTGGTTTTAAGTTTTGAAAGTTCAGGTATCCTTAGCAAAATATTGGTTATCTGCAGAAGCAATCCGTTCCTTGGGTTTAACCCCAGTTATTTGGGCTTGACCCCAGTTCCGCCTGTAGCGCATGATGATCCTGGTATAGTTCAAGGCAGTGGGACCAGTACTCGCTCTAGGGGCTGATAATTCCATTGTACTGGCTATACCTAGGATCCTACGAATAATGGTAGACGTACCATACATCCGTTCCTAAGGTTTCTAACGTTTTCACGTTAGCTAAGGTTTTGACATTTTCATGTCACTAAGTTTGGATAGTCGCCAGTTAGGGCCATACTCCAGTTTACATACGATCCTTGGGCTTGTCCCCAGTTATCCTTGGGCTTGTCCCCAGTTGCTAACTCTTATCTTATATTGGCTTAGTCCCAAGTTGTGCTCTATTTCAGGTCCTTGAAGATAGGCAACTAGGGATCCTTGATCCTTACTTCTCTCTAAGGTTTGTCTTATAGTTATCCTGATTATGGTTAGGATCCTAACTTGGATCCTCAGGTATGATCCTTAACTATTTTTAATTCTATTCAGTGTTTATTTGAATAACCCTTAAAGTTTGACAACTAAACTTGTGATCCTTAAACTATATTACTTTTTGGGATTCTTTAACTATAGGATATTTGATTATGGATCATATCCTAAAATGTTTTCAATCTGACTTATTCAAAATGGCTTATTCAATAAATGTACATCAAAACAATTGAGAATTAAAGAGACAAAAAGGATAACAATACAAGATAAGCGACAAAAGATTAAGGTTTTATTTATTAACAAAGGATTAACCCTTAAAAGGTTGTCAAAATTACCTACCCCGAGCATCTACCAGCAATACGTGGCCCGTCCGCTGGGGTAGGTAAAGGGTGTCCATTGTCTAAAGGTCTTGCTAAGTAAGTGCAGGAAATTAAAGACGGCACAATGGCTTCATCCCCCAAACAGAGGATCCCTCCACCATTAGCAATCCTGCCTATTGTCCAAAGGATCATACATGATCCTTAATCCTAAAAACTATTGTCCAGTACAAACCATCAAATTGTTCAACAAAACAACCATCAAACTAAAAAATTGGGCTCCGGCTATGTCTAGAAGTTTCCATCATCGCCCAATCATGCATCCTAAACCTTCCCTGCATCACCACCTCTGGCTCCACTTGCTTCACCACCTTCACCCTTGCCTCCAGCCTCGATTGCCAAAACCTCCTCAGCCTCTTCATCGTCTTCAAGATCAGCCAACCTTGCTTTCCAGTCCTCAACGTCCCAGCTGCTTTTGTCGAAGTTAGGATCTTGAGCTTCCTGGGCCATCTTTAGCTTTGTCTGATACATTGTGATGGCAGCAGAGACCTTTGCACCTTCTATGAGATCATGCTTTTCATAGTCAAGGTCGATCAGAAGTTTAGCCGTCTTAGTCTTGGCATCCTGGAGCTCCTTCTGAAGATCAGCAATTTTGAGGTCTTTTAGCAACGCAACCTGCTGAAGGTCGGCAATCTTCCTATCCTGATCCTCAACGTGGCCAACATAGTCCTCAATCTCAGTGAATTTCTGCAAAGGGGATAAAACATAAGGTCAGGACCAAGTGATCCTCAAATCAGCAGGATATATCAGCAGGATATATCAGCAGGATATGTCGGCAGGATATACTAGCAGAGACAGTGATCCTTACATCGTTGAAGTACTCAAGGAATTGGTGGCGGATTAGAGGCAGACCCTACAGATCCTCAGCTTCAGAGGCCTTTCTCTTCTTGATTCCCTTTCCTTTGAGGGGTGCCTTGGGGACTAAAGCTGTCGGACTGGTAGGAGCCTTTCTTTTGGAGGATTTGACGGTGGTGAGATCGGTGACATTGAACTTTGAAGCAGACTTGGTGGATTTTCCAGCACCTACACAACCAAAACAAGATAAGTATCTTCACTACATTTATGTTTCACTATTTATTTACATTTTTAAATAAAGATACTTACTTGACATCGTGACAGAGCTTGAGGATACCTCCTGAGAATCCTGGGTGGTTGTCTTGAAAGTTCTTGTTTCAGGATCAAGTCTCTTGAAAGTGTCGAGTCTCTCTTTGGCAGCAGGAGACAGTCTGAGGCGTGAAACGGTGATAGCTGCATAACAAGAAAGCAAAAGTATATAAGTGATCCTTATATCAAAAGAAAGTTCTTTGGTGATCCTTCTCAGGATCCTCCACCCTACCATGGGTAGCCCATTCCTTGGGTAGATCCTTTCCATCATCAATAGAATCTCTCTTGACGAAAAAGAAACGCCGCTTCCAGTTAGCGTCATTCTTGGTAGCTTTGAAGATCGGGTGTTCCTCACCAGGTTTACGCTTGAACAAATAGCGATGAGAGCCAAAGGTAGTAAGATCATACAGCTCTCCCAGCTCTGACATTCCTAGGTCTATCCCTTCCTGCTCGATGATCCTTTCAAGGGTTGATATAAGAGATGCCGGTTAGGGAAAAGAAAGATTGGGTGAAGGCTGGGAAAGGATATGTATAGCCTATGGTGAACGGAGTGACAGGAAAAGTAACCCACTTGTCGGAAATATGATCACTCAGGGCATTGGGATCAAAAGGTCTGAACTCGGTGTTCGCCGGGAAGCAGTGGCGGATCCTATCAATCTGTGCATCGTTGAAACAGCAGCGTTCTTTTATGGAATCTTCGATGATCCCCTGGCTTTTCGGTGGGCTGTTTTTCGGGTGATCCTTTGCTGGGGAGTTCCGGAGCAACATCTTTGATAGATTGGTGGAAAGAAACGGAAAACAGAGCAAAAGAAGGAAGAAGATGAAGAGAGAATACCTGTTTATCTTCGGAATGCAGTTATAAAGGGAGTATCTCTGAAACTTTAAATGCAATCGATCCTATCTATATCTCCTATTTATAATCATGATTGTGCAGGATTGTCACTTCTGTGACGTCATGGTTGCAACGGATAGTTCTACAATAACGGCTATATTTACGATAGTTAGTTGCGGATAAGATCAAGAAAATATAATTCGCTCATTTAACATATCACTCCTTATATTTTGGGGGCAATTGTTAGGGGAGGATTTTCTAACAATTAGTGATCCTTACTTGTTATCCTAATTAATGATCCTTACTTCTGTGACAGATAGTGATCCTTAGAAGAGCTACAGGATCAGGATCATGGATCACCTTAAGGATCCTCATACTAACGATTGTTTGTTTATGTTTCGTATTATTTCGCAGGAGTAACAAGCTTGACTTGGTCTTGGCAACGTTACTATGGAATATTCCACGGGTATTTCACACACGTTTGACTGGAAATGGACGTTGTGGAGAACGTGGGAGCTTGGCACAAAAGTCGGATAGTTTATTATTATAGTTAACTTCTATTTTTAAAGGGGGTGACGAGCTAGAATTAGAACACTTAGCCATTTACAGCTACACACACTCTCGTACAATTGCACTCTTGAAGCTCTCGACAAACACTTAACAGTTTCCACTCACTTTTACACATTTCACCATAGTGATCCTTGTACCTAGCTCGTCACTATCCGAAGTTGTAAACATTTATTGATTTATTTAAGCTTGGTGATCGGTAGTTTCCATCACCCGGGGTTTTTTGTGCCGAAGATCAACTCTTGATCAAGGGCTTTTTCCCCGTATAAATCCTTGTGTTGTTTGTGCAATTTACATTGAAGTGATCCTCGTCATTGTTATACATTTCAAGCATCATACCCCGTAACAGAGAGTTTGGTTGCATTATCCTCATCAGATTTTTTGACCAAAACAGTTTGGCGCCCACCGTGGGGCAATTGGTGCTTCATTCCTAAGAAGTTTTTCTGTTGGTGATCATTCCGGTTCATTGCATACGAATACATGGCTTCATCATTGAAGAATACCTCTACTGCAATGTCTGCGGTCAATTCATCTCAGGGCATTCCACCTTTGCCTCCACCACCTTCTGGACCTCAGAAAAATGCCGAGAAGAAACCAACTCCCATTTTCTCCAAACCGCCAACTTCTTCTGCTTCTTACACTACCACTACTAGTGACATGTTTACTTTGATTTTGCAGATGAAGGATCATATACAGCAACAGGACAAGACTAATGAAAGGATTCTCAAAGAAATCGGAGATCTCAAGAAACAAAAGAAAACGGCAGAGGATCATTCCCCCCTGATGCCCAGATCTTTGAATTTTGATACTCCGGTGATTACTTCTCAGCCATCAGTGGTTCCAGATGTTCAATATGTGGGCGGACCAAAAGGAGTGCACTACGGAACAACAACAGTGACCCAGGCATTAGGTCCATATTTCCAGCCAGCAGGATCCTATCCTCAGCATATGGGATCCTTCATGAATTCAGGAGGATACTCAGGAGCACAGCAGATTCAAGGATCTTCCTTTGTTCCGGGATCATTCCAGGTTCAAGGATCCTCCATTGTTCCAGGATCATCCCAGGTTCAAGGATCCTCCTTTGTTCCAGGATCATCCCAGGTCCAAGGATCCTCCATTGTTCCAGGATCATCCCAGGTTCAAGGATCCTCCATTGTTCCAGGATCATCCCAGTTTCAGGGATCCTTCCAGATGCCAGGATCCTTGAGGAGTTTGCAAACAGGAAGTTCAGATGTCCATCAGGGAGATTTTATTCCAATGCAGACCAATGCTTCTACTGGTCCTTCGATCATTCCAGATCCCCAACAATATGGATTAACATCCATTCTTCCTAATTTGAATCCAATGGGAGGTAACACTTTTAATAATTCTTATACTACTAACCATGGCCTTATGCAGGATCCAGGTATCAATCATGCCATGGCCAGAGAATTGCAAAAGTTGAAGGATATGATATCAAGTGTTCCAGGAGTGGTCAAACCTATCCCAGAGATTGCAGATGGGAGCCACAAAATATCTCGTTTTGCACCACCAATCTGTGATGCTGAGATACCCAAGAGGTTCCATGTGCCAACCATGAAGCTGTATGATGGTTCGACGGATCCTGAAGAACACATAGCACAATACAGGGAGAGGATGGAGATCAATCCAATCCCAGAAAGGTTAAAGGAAGCATGCCTGTGCAAGGGATTCAGATCCACTGTTACTGGATCAGCTCTCAAATGGCTGCTAAGTCTTCCCCCCTACTCTATTACTTCATTTGCTAGTCTAGTTAACCTATTTAATAATCAGTTTTCTTGTAGTAGGAAATTTGAACGATTAACTAGTGATCTATATAGGATAACCCAGGGTCATAATGAATCATTAAGAGATTACATTACCAAATTCAGTAAAGAATCATTAGACATTCCCAACTTGGATATAGCCACGGCTGTTGAGGCCTTTAAAATGGGATTGCTTAGGGATTCATTGTTCTATGATGATCTTGTTATGACACCATGCAGGAACCTAGATGAGGTAAGAACCCGGGCACTTAGGTTCATCCGGCTAGAGGATGACAAAAGGATCCAGGAGAGGTTAGCAGGATCCTCAAAGCAAGATAAGCAAGGATCCTCGTTCAAGAACAACAAGTTCAGATCCTATAACAGATCTGATAACCAGAACGTGCATGCTGTTGATCAGGAAGAGGATGATGAAGATTATCCTCCAATTTCTGAATATTGTTTTTTCTGTTGATAACAATGAACTAATCCTTGCGATGCAGAATCTAGGTGATAAAGCCAGATGGCCCAGAAAAAATGACAGACCAGCTGCAACCAAAGATAAATCAAAGTGGTGTGCATACCATGAAGATTTTGGGCATCTTACAGAAGAATGTATTGCACTAAGAAAGGAAATTGGATACTTGTTGAGCAAGGGGCATCTAAAAGAATTGTTGGGTAGAAAAAAGTCAAGGACTCAGGATCCTGAAAGGATCCCTGAGAAGGCTCCAGCCCCTCCAGCAGATGCACAAGTAATAAACTTTATTTCTGGAGGATCAGACATTTGTGGCACATCCTTCTCAGCAGCTAAGAGGCATGCAAAGGAAACTAAAATGGATAATGGAGAAAGACCCGTTCGAACATCAAGTGTCTCCGAAGGAAAAGTCATAACCTTTGATGAGGATGATCGTGTTGATATCCAGGATCCTCATCACGATGGTTTAGTTATTACTCTTTTCATTTCTAACCATTTTGTCCGCAGGATCCTTATAGACGAAGGAAGCTCAGTGAACATTATCCAGCTTGATGTTCTAAAGAAGATGGGTATCCCTGAAACATATATCATACCAAGATCCTCCGTGCTCGTGGGATTTAGTGGCGAAACTAAGAATACCCTGGGGGACATTAAGCTCCCAATATACATCGAAGGCCTACATTCTTATCAAAAGTTTTGTGTTATTGACTGTTTATCTTGTTGTAATGTTATCCTTGGCAGACCCTGGATACACGATATGAAGGCAGTCCCATCAACTTACCATCAATGTGTGAAGCTCCCTAGTCCTTGGGGAATAGTCAAGATTGATAGTGATCAGCAGGAGGCTAAGAATTGCTATACTTCATCGATGAAACCAGCCTCGAAGTCAAGGGAGCAATAGCAATCAAAGTATCCTCCAAGGGATGTCTTGGAGGCAAGAGAGCAGGATGTGATAGAAATCCTCATGGATCCTCATGGATCCTCATGATCCTGAATCCAAAATCTATATCAGATCAGGGATCCTTGGCGATATGAAGGAAGACCTCATATCCTTCCTCAAAAGGAGAAAGACTACTTTTGCATGGAAACATGAAGACATGACAGGCATATCTAAAGATGTAATCACTCACAAACTTGGCATTGATAGGTCCTTCAAACCAATCCATCAAAGGAGAAGAAAGTTTGCACCGGAAAGAAATGCCATTATCCAGGAAGAGGTAGAGAAATTGCTCCGGGAAGGTATGATTAGAGAGGTCAAGTATCCAAGATGGTTGGCCAATGTGGTTGTTGTTCAAAAGAAAAACGGAAAGTGGAGGGTATGTGTCGATTTTACAGATTTAAATAAGGCATGTCCCAAGGATCCTTTCCCATTACCCCACATTGACTCCATGGTGGATGCAACTGCGGGTCATGAACTGTTAACTTTTATGGATGCTTCATCTGGATTTCAACAAATCCAAATGGAACCATCCGATCAAGAGGATACAGCCTTCATGACTCCAACTGGTATATATTGCTATATTGCTATGCCGTTCGGACTAAGAAATGCAGGTGCAACATATCAAAGGCTGGTGAATATGATGTTCAAGGATCAGATTGGACAAACTATGGAGGTTTACATAGACGATATGGTGGTAAAATCAATAAAGGCTGAGGATCACCTAAGAGACTTGGAGGAATCATTCAATATCCTTGACAAATATAACATGAAACTTAATCCTTCAAAATGTCACTTTGGTGTTAAAGCAGGTAAATTCTTAGGATATATGGTGACAAAGAGAGGCATTGAAGCTAGCCCGGAACAAATCAAAGCAATAGTGAACATCAAATCTCCGGCCAATGCTAAGGATGTTCAAAGGCTAACAGGCAGGATAGCAGCTTTGAACAGATTTATATCCAAATCCTCAGAGAAGTGCAAAGAATTCTATGATATCCTAAGGAAGAACAAGAAATTTGAGTGGACTGAGAAGCATGAGAATGCCTTAAGAGCTCTCAAAGATTACCTATCCTCAGCCCCGGATATCTCGGTTTGCACCACCCTTATTGTAGATGGTTAAACCCATTCCTGAAATTGCAGATGGTTAAACCCAGGAGTGGTTAAACCCATTCCTGAAATTGCAGATGGTAACCATAGGATATCTCGTTTTGCACCACCCTTATGTGATGCTGAGATACCTAAAAGGTTCCAGATACCATCTATGAAGCTGTATGATGGTTCAACAGATCCAGAAGAGCATGTAGCTCAATACAGGGAGAGGATGGAGATCAATCCAATTCCTGAAAGGTTAAAAGAAGCATGTCTATGCAAGGGATTTGGATCCACACTCACATGATCTGCTCTTAAATGGCTGCTAAGTCTTCCCCCTTACTCTATTACTTCATTTGCTAATCTAGTTAATTTGTTTAATAGTCAATTCTCTTGTAGTAGAAAGTTTGAACGATTAACTAGTGATCTATATAGGGTAACACAAGGTCAAAATGAATCACTTAGAGATTATATCACTAAGTTTAGCAAAGAATCCTTAGATATTCCTAATTTGGATATTGCTACGGCTGTAGAAGCCTTTAAAATGGTATTGCTTAGGGATTCATTATTCTATGATGATCTTGTTATGACACCTTGCAGGAACCTTGATGAAGTAAGAACCAGGGCCCTTAGGTTCATCCGCCTAGAGGATGACAAAAGGATCCAGGATAGGTTGACAGGATCCTCAAAACAGGAGAAACAAGGATCCTACTTCAGGAACAACAAATCCAAGTCCTACAACAAGTCTGATAACCAGAATGTGCATGCAGTGGAACAAGAAGAGGATGATGAGGATTATCCTCCTATTTCTGAATACTGTTTTTCTGTTGATAACAATGAACTAATCCTTGCAATGCAGAATCTAGGTGAGAAAGGATAAGTCCAAGTGGTGTGCATATCATGAGGATTTCGGGCATCTCACTGAAGAGTGTATTGCACTAAGAAAGGAAATTCGTTACTTGTTGAGCAAGGGGCATTTGAAGGAACTTTTGGGACGAAAAAAGTCAAGGATCCAGGATCCTGAAAGGATCCCGGAAAGGGCTCCTGCTCCTCCAGCAGATGCACAAGTTATAAACTTCATATCCGGTGGATCAGACATTTGTGGTACCTCCTTTTCAGCAGCAAAAATACATGCTAAGGAAACCAAGATGGATAATGGAGACAGACCCGTCAGGACCTCCGTTGTTACCCAGGATAAAGTCATAACTTTTGATGAGGATGATCGTGTTGATGTCCAGGATCCTCATCATGACGGTCTTGTAATAACATTGTTTATTTCTAACCACTTTGTTCGCAGGATCCTTATAGATGGAGGAAGCTCTGTGAACATCATTCAGCTTGATGTCCTCAAGAAGATGAATATACCGGAGTCTGATATTGTCCCAAGATCCTCGGTACTTGTGGGATTCAGTGGGGAAACCAAGAATACATTGGGGGACATCAAACTCCCAATCTATATTGAAGGATTACAATCTTATAAAAAATTTTGTGTTATAGATTGCTTATCTTGTTGTAATGTTATCCTTGGCAGGCCATGGATACATAACATGAAGGTAGTCCCGTCCACCTATCATCAGTGTGTAAAGCTTCCAAGTCCATGGGGAGTGGTGAAAATTGAGAGTGATCAACAAGAGGCTAAGAATTGTTATACATCATCAATGAAGCCAGCTTCGAGACCAGGGGAGCAATAGCAATTAAAGTATCCTTCAAGAGATATCTTGGAGGCAAGAGAACAGGATTTGAAAGAAATCCTCATGGATCCTGATGATCCTGAATCGAAGATCTTCATAGGATCAGGGATCCTTAGCGACATTGAACAGGAGCTAGTATCCTTCCTTAAAAGGAGGAAATCCACCTTTTCCTGGAAACATGAAGATATGACAGGTATATCTAAGGATATAATTACTCATAAACTTGGCATTGACAGGTCATTCAAGCCAATTCATCAAAAGAGGAGGAAGTTTGCACCCGAGAGGAATGCCATTATCCAGGAAGAGGTAGATAAACTACTTCGGGCAGGTATGATAAGAGAGGTTAAGTATCCAAGATGGTTAGCCAATGTGGTTGTTGTTCAAAAGAAAAATGGAAAGTGGAGGGTATGTGTCGATTTTACTGATTTAAACAAGGCATGTCCCAAGGATCCTTTCCCATTACCCCACATTGACTCCATGGTGGATGCTACTGCGGGTCATGAGTTGTTGACTTTTATGGATGCTTCATCTGGATTTCAACAAATTCGGATGGAACCATCTGATCAAGAGGATACAGCCTTTATGACCCCAACTGGTATATACTGTTATATTGCTATGCCATTTGGACTAAGGAATGCAGGTGCTACTTATCAAAGGCTAGTCAATATGATGTTCAAGGAACAAATTGGACACACTATGGAAGTCTATATTGATGACATGGTGGTTAAGTCCAAGAAAGCTGAAGATCACCTTAAAGACTTGGAGGAAGCATTCAATATCCTTGATAAATTTAATATGAAACTAAATCCTTCCAAGTGTCATTTTGGTGTTAAGGCAGGTAAATTCTTAGGCTATATGGTGACAAAGAGGGGCATTGAAGCAAGTCCAGAGCAAATCAAGGCTATTGTGAATATCAAATCTCCTGCCAATGCTAAGGATGTGCAAAGATTGACAGGCAGGATCGCAGCCTTAAACAGATTCATATCCAAATCCTCAGAAAAGTGTAAGGAATTCTATGACATCCTGAGGAAGAACAAGAAATTTGAATGGACTGAGAAGCATGAAAGTGCCCTCAAAGCTCTTAAGGATTACCTATCCTCAGCCCCGGCCTTGTTGAAACCAGAAAAAGGGGATATATTATCCTTATACCTAGCAGTATCCTCAAAAGCAGTAAGTGCGGTCCTTGTTAAGGATCACTAAGGTACACAACATCCTGTTTATTATGTAAGTAAGAGTTTACTTGATGCTGAATCCAGGTATTCACACTTGGAGAAACTTATCCTTGCATTAATTATGGCATCTACTAAATTAAGACATTATTTTGAGACTCATGCCATTATTGTTAAGACTAATTTTCCAATTAAGAATGTTCTTAGGAAACCTTAAATGTCAGGTGTTAGGGCATGAATTTTATGCTAAGGATCATCTATCCTGAGACTAGGCATGGATCACGGATGCTTAATGGCTGATGCAGAGAGTCTGAGGATCCAGAGTCTGAGGATCACTAGTCTGAGGATCCAGGATCCTTAACAGAACTTATGTTTTGCACGTTTTTAATGTGTAAATGTAGGTAATGGACGTAGTGGACCACTTCTTTGCTGGAATCTCGTGGAATATGCTTTTAGGCACGTGCATATTGAAGAAATAACCGTTAGTGGTGGTCATGGGTGACTTCCACCTTTTTCGGGAAGTTAGTTAGTTGATTTTTCTTTATCTTTTTAAGGGGAAACAAGCTCATTAGAGGCACAATTCGAACACACCACAGAAAAACACCCACAACACTCGAATTCTCTGCAAACACTTAGCAAAAAGCACACACTTACACTAGAAATTCGTTGTATTGAGCTTGTTTTCTTCCGAAGTTGTACAAGGATCACTGCTGTTTTTGCAATATAGTTGGTGATCGGTAGTTTCCATCACCCGAGGTTTTTTATGCCGGAGATCTTCTAAAGATCAAGGGCTTTTTCCTCGTATAAATCTCGGTGTTCATCATTGATTTCATATACTTGTTGTTCATACAATTAACCAAGCATCATACCTCACAAAATCAGATTTGGTTGCATTATCCTTGTGTGATTTTTGACCAAAACAGTTTGGCGCCCACCGTGGGGCAATTGGTGCTTCAATTCTGAGAAATTTTGTTCATTTCATTCATTTCGGTTCATTACCTTCAACCACATGGCTTCTCAGGGAAAACTACTCCAAATTCTATGTCGGCGGTCACTTTTTCACAGGGCATTCCGCCTTTGCATCATCTCCCCCTTGCATTCCAGAAGAATGCTGAGAATTCTCCGAAGAAGACAACCCCCGTTTTCACAAAACCAACTGTTGTTTCTTCCTCTACACTTACTAACATTGATTTTTATGCTTTAATTGTGCATATGAAGGATCACATGCAACAGCAGGTCAAAACTAATGGCAGGATCCTTCGCGAAATTGATAAATCAGCAGAGGATCACTCCCCTTTGATGTCGAGGTCGCTGTATTTCGACACTCCGGTCATAACTTCCCAGCACTTTGCAGCTCCATATGTCCAATACCAGGGTGCATCAATAGGAATGCGTTCTGGATCATCGGTAATGTCTCAGGCTCGAGGATCCTCTTTCCAGCCTTCAGGATCCTCATTTCAGCATCAGGGATTCTTCATCAGTTTAGGAGGATGCATGGGGACGCAGCCAATTCAGGGATCCTCCTCTCAGGTTCAAGGATCCTCACAGGTTCAAGGATCCTCTCAGGTTCAAGGATCCTCTCAGGTTCAAGGATCCTCTCCGGTTCAAGGATCCTCTCAGGTTCAAGGATCCTCTCAGGTTCAAGGTTCCTCCTTCCAGGTTCAAGGATCTTCATCTCAGGTTTCCGGATCTATGGATTATCCTCCAAGACCTACATTCACAGCACTTCAAGGATCCAACATCTTCCAGGATCAAGGATACTTAAGGAGTGTGCAACCCGGAAGTTCAGATGTTTATCTAGGAGACTTCATACCAATGCAGACCATTGCTTCCTCTGGTCCCTCGGTTATGCCAGAATCCTGCCAACATGGATTCACATCTAGAATTCCAAATTTGAATAATTCAGGAGAGATACCGAAGAGGTTTCAGACATCAAATCTGGTTGCTTGTGCAAGGGCTTTGGATCCACACTTACCGGATCAACGTTAAAATGGCTGCTAAGTCTTCCTCCTTACTCTATTACTTCATTTGCTAATCTAGTTAATTTGTTTAATAGCTAATTCTCATGCAGTAGGAGATTTGAACGATTAACTAGTGATTTATATAGGGTAACTCAAGGTCATAATGAATCACTTAGAGATTACATAATTAAATTCAGTAAAGAATCCTTAGAAATCCCTAACTTAGATATTGATACAGCTCTAGAAGCCTTTAAAATGGGTTTGCTTAGGGATTCAATGTTCTATGATGATCTTGTCATGACCCCTTGCAGGAACTTAGATGAGGAAAGAAACAGGGCCCTTAGGTTCATCCGTTTAGAGGATGACAAAAGGATCCACGAGAGATTGTCAGGATCCTCAAAGCAAGACAAATAAAGATCCTATCTCAAGGATAACTGATCCAAGCAATACTCCAAGCATGACAACCAGAATGTGCATGCTATGGAACAAGAGGAAGATGATGAGGATTATCCTCCTATTTCTGAATATTGTTTTCCTGCTGATAATAATGAACTAATCCTTGGTATTAAGGAAGAATGACAAACCGCCTGCCACCAAAGACGAATCGAAATGGTGTGCTTACCATGGGGATTCTGGTCATCTCACAGATGAGTGCATAGCATTAAGGAAGGAGATAGGTTATCTTTTGAGCAAAGGATACTTGAAGGAATTGCTCGGAAGGAAAAAGTCAAGGATCAAGTATCTTGAGAAAGTTCCTGAAAAAGCTCCTCCTCCACCATCCGATGCTCAAATCATCCATTTCATCTCCGGAGGTTCTCAGCAGCTAAGAGACGTGCAAAGGAAACAAAGATGGAGAATGGGGGCAGACCTGTTCGGACCTCCCTCCTTACCCAGCAGAAAGTGATATCATATGATGAGGATAACTGTGCGGACATTCAGGATCCTCATCACGACGGTGTAGTTATTACATTATTTGTATCTAACTATTTTGTTCGCAGGATTCTCATTGATCGGAAAAGCGCAGTGAACATAATCCAGTTGGATGTCCTCAATAGAATGGACATCCTTGAATCTGATATTGTCCATAGATCATTTGTCCTTGTGGGATTCAGTGGGGAGACAAAGATTACATTGGGGGACATCAAACTTCCTATTTACATAGAGAGAGTTAATTCTTTTCAAATATTTTGTGTCATAGATTGCTTATCCTGCTATAATGTTATCCTTGGCAGGCCATGGATACATGATATGAAGGCAGTCCCCTCAACATATCATCAATGTGTCAAGCTCCCAACTCTATGGGATGTGGTGAAGATAGAAAGTGATCAGCAAGAGGCAAAGAACTGTTACACTTCTTCATTGAAGCCAACCTCCAAGGAGCAAGACGTCAAGGATATTCTGTTGAACCCAGAGGATCCTGAATCCAAAATTTTTATAGGATCCAGGATCCTAGACAGTATTGAGCAGGATTTAATATCCTTCTTGAAAAGAAGAAAGTCTACCTTCGCTTGGAAACATGAAGAGAAAAGTTTGCACTCGAAAGAATGCCATTATCCAAGAAGAGCACCAGCCCTGATGAAACCAGAAAATGGAGAATCGTTATCCTTATACTTAGCTATTTCAGCTAAAGCAGTAAGTGTGATCCTAGTTAAGGATCATGAAGGCTCTCAACATCCGGTATACTATGTAAGTAATATTCTACTTGATGCTGAGGCCAGGTACTCTCATTTAGAGAAATTAATTCTTGATTTAATTATGGCTTCTGCTAAACATAGACATTATTTAGAAACTCATACCATTATTGTGAAAACTAACCTTGCTATCAAGAATGTTCTCAGGAAACTTCAAATGTCAGGTAGAATGGCAAAATGGGCAATCAAGTCCCAAGCTTTACTTGACTTTGTGGCTGATTTCAGTAGTGATCTACAAAGGGAAGCTGAATTAAAAGTTCAACAACTTGAGAAGACCAAGGATCCTTAGACACTCTTCACGGATGGAGCTTCAAATGTTAAAGGAACTTGACAAGGCACACTACCAAAATCGCCACAGGGGGACATTATACCCCAATCCACTGCATGGAATTCCAAACCACTAATCATGAGTCAGGAAACTGGCAGATTCTTTTGCTTTTTTCAGTCTACCACAGGTACCCAGGGAAGAAAATGCAGAAGCTGACGCTTTAACTAACCTTGGATCATTCCTAAAGATGCCAGAAGATGTGAAAAATACTCATCACCCATGTTTTAACTCCTGCAATTGAGGATCACGTAGCCATGGAGATAGTGGAGGATTCTGCAATCATACCTGGTGATCCTGCACAGTCGAATTCAGGATCTTGGATCCTTCCAATCCTAAGATATATCCAACATGGAGAGATCCCTACAGGACAAAATCCTAAAGCTTTCAAAGTCAAGGAGACTGTGGAAACTACACTGGGGGCAGAGCACTATTCTCAAGGATCCTTAGAACAACATACTATAGGCCTACCACGAAGAAGGATGTTGTGGATTATGCAAAGAAGTGTGATACTTGTCAAAGACACAGTAATATTCTACACCAACCAACATAACATCTGCATCCTAAGAAGAAGCTTTTGCTCAAAGTCAGAAAAAAGGAAATGGCCAGTTATCAACAAAGAATGGCTGGAGCATACAACAAGAATGTCAGGATTAGAAGATTTCAAGTTGGTGATTTTGTGCTAAGAAAAGCATTCCAGAACACTACAAATCCTTCTGATGGCAAGCTAGCACCAAAGTGGGAAGACCCCTATCTAATTGAAGCTGAATCAGGAAAGGGGGCATATCATTTGTTAACAATGGATGGTGATCTCCTACCAAGAGCTTGGAATGCTATTCATCTCAAAAAATACTAAGTAAGAAGGATCAGGGATCCTCAGCGATACCGGTATTCTGATTAAGGATCCAGGATCCTCAAAGGATATATGATTCTACATTTGGTAACACATTACTTTCATTTTCATTTTCATTCATTTTATACTTATTACTTATCATAAGTTAAATATGTTAATCAGTTAACATCTATTTTCACAAAGTTTAAGCTTTTGCAGAGTTGTTATCATTTTACAGAAGATCAAAGTGGTTGGCCAACTCTCCAAAGTTTATGGGCTTGTCCCCAGTTATTTGGGCTTGTCCCCAGTTTCGCCAGTAGCGCACGATGATCCTGGTGCAGTTCAATGCAGTGCGACCAGTACTCGTTTTAAGGGCTGACAATTTCATTGTACTGGCTGTACCCAGGATCCTACGTATAATGGTAGACGTACCATACATCCGTTCCTAAAGGTTTCTAACGTTTTCACGTTAGCTAAAGATTCGGCATTTTCATGTCGCTCAAGTTTGGATAGTCGCCAGTGAGGGCCATACTCCAGTTTATATGGGCTTGACCCCAGTTTACATCCGTTTATATGGGCTTGACCCCAGTTTACATCCGTTTATATGGGCTTGACCCCAGTTTACATCCGTTTATATGGGCTTGACCCCAGTTTACATCCGTTTATATGGGCTTGACCCCAGTTTACATCCGTTTATTTGGGCTTGTCCCCAGTTACTAACTCTTATCTTATATTGGCTTAGTCCCAAGGTGTATCCTATTTCAGGTTTTTGGAGACAAACGACCAAGGATCCTTTATCCTTACCTTCCATTAAGGTTTGTCTTATGGTTATCCTGTTTATAATGATAAAGGTTAGGATCCTAACTTGGATTCTCAGGTATGATCCTTAATTATTTTGATTTTATTCATTATTCATTTGAATAACCCTTATACTTGACAACTGAACTTGTGATTCTTAAACTATATCACTTTTTAGAACTTATCGGGTATGGGATATGTGATCCTTGATCATATCCTAAACTTTTTGGATATCTTTTTTATTTTTTCAAGGCTTGATAAGTATAAACAGAATGAACATTACAACAGTTGGAAAGTAAGATATTAACAAGGATATCAACACAAAATAAGCCAAAAAGTTCAAGTTATTTTATTCATAAAAGGTTAAACCATTTACGGTTGTCAAAATTGCCAACCCACGTTTCTACCAGCAAGACGTGGCCCGTCCACATGGGTTGGCAAAGGGTGTCCATTGTTTACGGGTCTTTGTAGTGCAGAAAATAAAAGACGGAAGGTGTTAGGGGTCATTTTCTTAACAATTATATCCTGACCAATATCCTGCCTATGTTTGTTCATTTGTGACCAGGATGCTGGAAGAGGATATTGCTAACATCTTGGGCGATATCCTGAGGCTTATTGAATTAACCACGTGCAGGTTAAGGGCTGAGACTTGCTAACGGTCAAGAGGACTTCTTCTCCTCAAGACTCGGACGAATTTGTTGAGGAAGAGACGTTGAGCCCGAAAGACCAGGTCTACAACGTTCGAAGAAGGAATATTCGGTGGATCCCGCAAGTTTAGGCTAGTTTGTTATTTTATCTTTACTATAAATAGATGGGGGCGGATCAGCTTAGAACACACGATTTTTCACTAACACTCTCATACACTTACACTCTCTAGCTCATCGCAAACACCACACTTGTATTCAAGTTTCATTGTAACACTTAGTCGATCCGTACCACATCTTGCACTGTATCCTGATTTTTGAAGCAATAGAAGAACTAGGCAGCTGCGATTGTCAGCTCCCGAGGTTTTATGCCGGCGATCTAGATTGATCAAGGGCTTTCCTCGTACATCACGTGTCCATCTTTACATTTTCGCTCATTGTTTGATCATAGATACAGCTCTATATCCTGAGCCGTATCCTTAAACTGTTTTCATATCTAATTTGGTTAACACATTTTCACACATATTTCTAGCACACTACCTCACTTAACTAATTTGATCACTTAATTGCTTCGGTAATTTTTGACCAAAACAATTTGGCGCCCACCGTGGGGCAAGTGGTGCTCTCTTTACTAAAACTTTTTGTCAAATCGCTAATCGGTTTTCTATTTTCAAAACTTTTTGCCACACTGTCCATAATGGCCTCAAGATCAAACATGAGTTCCTCTACTGTGTCTGCTATGACTTCTACTACTACCGGTTCGGTGCTTCCACCACCTCCTCCAAGGATGCCAGCCTCTACACAATCTCAAGATGTTATCCCAACTCGGAGTGTCCAGGGATCTGCTCCCGTTTTAGCTTCTAATGATGAAATTTTAACCTTATTTGGAAGTGTGCAGGAACAAATGAGGCAGCAACAGGAAACAAACCAAATGCTTTTGAGGGAAATACAACTCCTGAAGGCTGGCTCGAGCAGATCTGCTGAGGACAATGTCACTCCGTTACACCCCAGAGCGTTGAACTTTAGTTCAGCTGTATATACCGAGGATAATAGGGGGAATATCGTGCCCAGTCTTCCTCAGAATCATACTCCTGAAATACCCTCCTCGATTAGGATGTCAACCATGAGGAGCTCAGGATATGCTTCAGGATATGGGCAAAATCCTCCAACGGGTAACGTTTCGAATAATAACAATACTCATGCTACTAACAGTGGTGGATCTTTGCAGGATACAGGTGTAACATCAGCACTTACCAGGGAACTTCAGAAGTTGAAGGACATGATATCTAGTGTACCTGGGGTGGTCCAGCCGATCCCGGAAGTATCTCAAGACAGCCACAAGATATCTCGTTTTGCATATCCTATCTGTGATGCTGAGATCCCAAAGAGATTCCAAACTCCCAACATGAAGCTTTATGATGGGAGTACGGATCCTGAGGAGCATATTGCTCAGTATAGGGAAAGAATGGAGATTAACCCTATCCCTCCGGAGCTCAAGGAAGCGTGCTTATGCAAGGGATTTGGTTCTACTCTAACAGGATCGGCCTTAAAATGGCTATTAAACGTTCCTCCTCACTCAATTACTTCATTTGCTCATTTGGTTAATTTATTTAACAGTCAATTTTCTTGTAGTCGGAGTTTTGAGAAACTAACCAGTGATCTTTACAGGATAACTCAACGGCCTCAGGAATCCTTGAGGGATTATGTGAACAAATTCAGTCGAGAATCCTTGGATATCCCACATCTTGATGTTGCAACAGCTGTGCAAGCTTTCAAGATGGGATTACAAAAGGATTCTCAGTTTTATCAGGATCTCGTAATGAATCCCTGCAGGAATCTCGACGAAGCTCGTAACAGGGCTTTGAGATATATCCGTCTGGAAGATGACAGAAAGATGCAAGAAAGGATGAACTCATCCAACACTTATGAGTCAACTAATAGGAAGTCAGAATCCTCGTTCAAGTCATATCGGCCTAAGTCGTATAATAGAAATGAAAACAAAAGAGTGAACGCTGTTGAAGATGAGGATCCTGAAGAGTATCCTGAGTTGTCCGAATATTGCTTTTCTGTTAATATTCCTGAATTGATGTATGCTATGCAGGGTCTGGGAGACAAGGCTAGGTGGCCTCGAAAGAATCAACAAAAGGCTGACTGGAAAGATAAGTCGAAATGGTGTGCTTTCCACGAAGATTTCGGACATGTAACTGAGGATTGCATTGCTCTAAGGAAAGAAATAAGCTATCTTCTAAGCAAGGGATATCTGAAAGATCTCTTAGGAAGAAAGAAGAATAAGGGTCAGGATACTGAGAAGGATCCTGAACGAGCAGCATCACCTCCCGCAGATGCCAAGATAATCAACTTCATTTCGGGAGGATCCGACATTTGTGGAACTTTGTATTCGGCAGCAAAGAGACATGCGAAGGAAGCCAAGGCCGAAAGGGGAAACAAACCTGTCAGGATGACTACCCTCACAACTGACAAAGTGATCACTTTTGATGCTGATGACAGGGATACTGTCCAAGATCCTCACCGTGATGCTCTGGTAATAACGTTATATGTGGCTAACCATTTTGTACGCAGGATACTGGTTGATAATGGCAGCTCCGTCAACATAATCCAACTAGAAACTCTGAAGAGAATGAATGTATCTCCAATGGATATCACTTCAAAGTCTACCATGCTTGTTGGGTTCAGTGGAGAGGCTAGAAACACAGTGGGAGAGATAAAGTTGCCAGTATACGTTGAAGGAGTCAACTCGATACAACGTTTCTGTGTGATGGATTCTCTATCCTGCTATAACATCATACTGGGAAGACCATGGATTCACGATATGAAGGCCGTGCCATCAATATATCACCAATGCATCAAGATACCTACCCCTTGGGGAGTGGTCAAAGTTGATAGTGATCAGCAAGAGGCGAAAGAATGCTACTCATCCTCGATGAAATCCTTAACCAAACCTAGTGCAGCATAGCAATTAAAGACGCGGGCCCAGGATATCGTGGAGGATCCGGAGCAGGATGTGAAGAAAATTATCCTGGACCAGGATAATCCCGATATTTCGGTGCTCGTTGGGACCAATATCCCTCAGGATATTGAAGAACAATTAATTAACTTTTTGAAATGCAGGATGTCTACGTTTGCATGGAAGCATGAGGATATGACAGGCATATCCAAAGATATTATCACTCACAAGCTTGGAATTGATAAATCATTCAAGCCTGTGCAACAAAAAAGAAGGAAGTTTGCTCCAGAGCGGAACGCGATTATCCAGGAGGAAGTTGAAAGATTATTAAAGTCCAGAATGATCAGAGAGGTTAAGTTCCCAAGGTAGCTAGCAAACGTGGTTGTAGTACAGAAGAAGAATGGGAAATGGAGAGTTTGTGTAGACTACACAGACTTGAACAAAGCTTGTCCTAAAGACCCATTTCCTCTTCCACACATTGATGCAATGGTAGATGCCACTGCTGGGCATGAAATGCTGACCTTTATGGACGCATCTTCAGGATTTCAACAGATCCAAATGGAACCTTCTGATCAGGAGGATACCGCCTTCATGACACCAACAGGTATTTATTGTTATACAGCTATGCCTTTTGGTTTGAAAAATGCAGGTGCAACATACCAAAGATTGGTAAACATGATGTTCAAAGACAAACTGGGGGACACCATGGAAGTATATATCGATGATATGGTGGTGAAATCTAAAAAGGCTGAGGATCACCTCCAGGATATCAAGGGAGCATTTGATATCCTGGATCAATACAACATGAAGCTGAATCCTGCTAAATGCCATTTCGGAGTGGGGGCAGGAAAGTTTCTTGGGTATATGGTGACGAAAAGGGGGATAGAGGCAAGCCCGGAGCAGATTAAAGCTATCCTGGATATAAAACCACCCTCGAATATGAAGGACGTACAAAGATTAACAGGCCGAGTAGCAGCTCTAAACAGATTTATCTCAAGATCCTCAGAGAAATGCAAAGACTTCTATGATATCCTAAAGAAGAACAAAAGATTCGAATGGGGGGAAAAGCATGAAGCAGCCCTGCAGGATTTGAAACGGTATCTCTCAACCGCACCTCTATTGATGAAGCCGGAAAATGGTGAACCACTATCCCTGTACCTTGTTGTATCAGGGAATGCTGTAAGTGCCGTTCTTATAAAAGACCATGAAGATCAGCAGTATCCTGTTTATTATGTTAGTAAAAGTTTGTTAGGTGCTGAAACTAGGTATTCTCATTTAGAAAAATTGATACTAGCATTAATTATGGCATCAACGAAACTTAGGCATTATTTCGAGACACATAGGATACATGTTAAAACAAATTATCCTATCAAAAATGTGCTTAGGAAACCAGAAATGTCAGGCAGGATGGCCAAGTGGTCAGTAAAATTGAGTGCTTATGATTTAGTATACGAACCTAGGAATGCCATAAAGTCTCAGGCTTTAGCTGACTTTGTGGCTGATTTTAGTAGTGACATTCAGGACGAGGTAGATCTAGAAGTTCAACAGCTAGGAGAATCCTCAGGATCCTGGACATTATATACTGATGGTGCATCTAATGTAAGAGGAGTAGGATTAGGAATACTACTAAAATCGCCACAGGGGGACATATTACCCCAGGCTATTAGGTGTGAATTTCCTGCTACTAATAATGAAGCAGAGTATGAGGCTTTAATTGCAGGATTAGAGTTGGCTAAGAGCATGAGTATCAAAAATTTGCAAGTATATGTTGACTCTTTGTTAATTACTAACCATTTTAATGGATCCTATGCAGTTAAGGGAGAGAAATTAATCGAATATCTCGATATTCTCAAAAAATTAGCAGGATATTTCGATGTTTTTGTACTTAAACAGGTACCAAGGGAGGATAATGCTGAAGCGGATGCCTTAGCAAATTTGGGATCATCGATCAAGATACCTGAAGGGACGCAAATACCAATACTACATGTCCTATATCCTGCAACGAATCCTCAGGATAAAGAGGTAGCTGGTATTCAGGATCCTGGAGTAGAACATCTTGAAGAGGATCCTAAATCCTGGACGGCTCCAATCATGAAATATCTCAAAGAAGGACACATCCCTGGAAATGAAAATCCTAAGGCATTTAGGATGAAGGTATCACGATTCGCTATTATAGATAATATTTTATACAAAAAATCTCTTGCAGGACCGTATTTGAGGTGCTTGGAGGATCATGAAGCCAAGGAAGTACTTCAGGATATACATGAAGGGGATTGTGGTAACCATGCTGGGGGCAGGTCGTTATTCTCAAAAGTATTAAGAACAGGATATTATTGGCCAACAATGAGAAAAGATGCCGCAGAATATGCTCGAAGATGTGACTCATGTCAAAGACATAGTAACATACTGCATCAACCTGCTGAACCATTGTATCCTATTGTTTCCCCTTGGCCATTTATGAAGTGGGGTATGGATATAGTGGGAAAGCTACCGAAAGCTCCGGGAGGAAAAGTCTTCATGCTAGCAATGACGGATTATTTCTCTAAGTGGGTTGAAGCTGAAGCATTTGTTCAAGTTAGAGACCAAGAAGTAGTATCCTTCATAAAGAGGAATATCCTGACCAGATTCGGAGTACCAGCTGAGATAATCTGTGACAATGGTTCTCAGTTCATAAGTAAGAGGACTACTGACTTTTGCAAGAGTTGGGGAATCAAAATGATCACATCTACTCCGGTACATCCTCAAGCAAATGGACAAGCAGAATCCTCAAACAAGATAATTGTCAATAACTTAAAGAAAAGGCTTGGAGCCAAAAAAGGAAGATGGGCAGAAGAATTACCCTTTGTTTTATGGGCTGATAGGACAACGGTAAAGAATGCAACAGGCCAAACCCCATTTTCCTTGGTGTTTGGAGCAGAAGCAATGATTCCAACGGAAATGACGATACCTACTGCAAGATCTGTCTTAAGTGATCCTGAGAAGAATCCTGAAGCCTTGAGTCAGGATTTAGACACTATAGATGAAAAGAGAGATGCGGCAAGGCTAAGGATGGCAGCATATCAACAGAGAATATCCAGGGCATATAACAAGAATATTAGAACCAGAAGATTTAAGGTTGGAGATTGGGTGTTAAGAAAGGCTTTTCAAAATACTACTAATCCTGCCGATGGCAAGTTAGCTCCAAAATGGGAAGGACCATATGAAGTTGAATCAGAAGCAGGGAAAGGAGCATACAGACTCAAGAATATGGAGGGGGATATGCTACCGAGATCTTGGAATGCTATACACCTTAAGCTCTATTTCAAGTGAGTTTAGAATTCAATTTCTAACTCAGAATGGTATGAATTCTATTTTTTTTATACGTTTTGGTTTAATTTATTCTTTGAAACTCAATACTGACTTAAGCATCGGAGGGGTGTTAGCCAAGCTAACACCCACCTTAGTTTACAGTTGTTTTGCAAGATAAGTTCCAGGATATAGCTCCAGGATATGCACTCAGGATAACTCAGAAGATTAGAGGATTGGCCCCCTCTCTTACGTTTAAGGGATACTGATTCCTTCACAGGTTTAAAGGTATTCACCTTTCTTCGGAATTGGGTTTAAACACCCCGCCTGGAGCGCAAGTTATTCAGGGATAGTTCAAGGTGGCGGGACCAGTCCATGTAAAAGTGGCTGACAATTTCGTTACTGTTGGCTATATCCTGAATCCTAAAGGTATATGAGGATTGATCACCCTCTCTCACGAAAGGGTATTTTCATACTCTCTAAGGTTTAAAGGTTTTCACCTTTCTAAGTCTTGGAGTTTATACACTCCCGCCTGTAGCGCATGAAAAATTGGGATTTTCCCCAGGATACAAGGGATTTATCTCCAGTACATCCTTGGGTTTTACCCTTGGGACGTAAAAAATCTCTTATGCAATGGAAACTGACATTAAGTAGATTTCTAAGATACTTGAAGGCATTGTATACAGGGGACATTCCCTCCAAGGTGGTGGTATAAAGCTAAAAGGATGAAGTTTGCGATTAATGCACTAAGTACCTTGCACAGGGGACATCTTCACTGGAAGAGTTGCAAAGGAATTGAAGTTTGGTAATAGGTTTATGTCCTATTTCTGGTATGATCTTCCCTTTATAACCATCGTTTAGGTTTTTGGTGACATTATGTTAAGTATCCTGATATATATCCTCAAAGTCCTTTTAAGGATATTTGATTAGGATGTTTGAAACTAGTATTGGTTTGGAACTTTGATCATTTAAATATTATCAAAACTTGGTTTTGAAAAGATAAACTATTTTTTACTTTCTAAAAGAAATTTTTACAAAGTTGAAGGAACGTTTGGAAGATCTATCTAATACAAGGCTTTTGCAGTATGTTACTGAGCATACTGATCATGATATTTTATAAGATACCAATACAAAATCTTTACAAAAATAAGACTAAGTAATGCAAAGTAATGCAAGGTAACAGAAAATAAGTCAAAAGATGAAATTATTCTTAAAGCGATCAATACTGGTTGATAACCGAAGGTTTCATCCTGAAACCCAGGACCCATACGCCTTCGGTTATCAAATTGTTTAGAGGCAGAAATGAAAATTGTTCATAAAGACATAAAATTGTTCGAATGAAAATAAGCTCTAGGGGGTAGTGCCTTCTTGGTCCATAGCGGTTTCAGCAACATCCATCTTGGGATCCGCCTCAGCATCCTTGTCAGCATCGATTGCCTTTTCAACTGCTTTAGAAGGTTCATCGACAGTTGATTTGGAAGAGGTACCCCCAAGATTTTTCAGCTTGGTCTCCCAAGCACCAACGTCCCAAGAAGGGCATTCGAAGCCTAATGTTTTGGCTTCGTGAGCCATCTTCAACCTAGCCTGGAGAAGAGAAATGACGACGGAACTTTTGAGGCTTTCTCGGTAACTGACCATATCCCGTTCGTACTGCACATGGGCAGCTTCCAGATCGGCCTGGGCTTGAAGAGTAGCTTTGTTGAGAGCAACTTGGTGTTCCTGGGTCATAGCTTTGTATTTCTCCTCGTAATGACGAGACTTGGCGGCCGCGATCATACCTTGGTCAGAGATTGTGATTTCTGCTTCCTTTAGCTTAGATTCAAGTGTTTTGTTAAGCTTGCAGGATTCTTGATATAAGTGAACAAAACGCTCAAGACCCTACAAAGGTAAGAGGACAGGGATTAATATTATTAAATCTTTGAAAATAGTCTAAATTGCAGGACATGATATGAAGATACTAACCTGGTTAAGAAAAGAAGTCATAAAACCACTGGCTTCAATGAACCCGTGCTTTTCATAAGGAAAGGTGTCAGAAATGACAGGGGAATCGGGTTCTTTCCTTTTGCGGGAACTTGAACTCCGGGGCTTGGTAGCCGGTGAAGGTTTAGGAATGATGATGGCTTTGGAGCTGCTGGGTTTGGATGTAGCAGTGGTCTTGGAGCCAGGTTCTTTCTTGACCTGGATCTGGTCAGAATAGCTATCCAGTTCGTCAAGATCAAAGACTTCAGGGATCTTAGCTGGTGCTGCGTAAAGGGAAAAGTTTTACTCTTTATCATTATATTGTTTTGACTAATTATTTTGAAAGGAATTCTTACCAGACATCTCGGATGATGAGTACTGACTTGAACTAGGAACGTGTGTGGTAAAAGTCCTGTCTATTGCAGGTAGCCAGTAAACGGTATTGATTCTCTCTTCTGACTCAGCGGTAGGAGGAGCAACTTCCTTGAAGTTCACTGCATAAAGGTCAAAAAGAAGAATATTAATAGAGGATAACAATCAAATCGTCTATGAGGATATTTATGATCCTACCGGTGGTTAACCACTCCACCGGAAGGTTGGCACCCTCAGCAATGGAATCTCGTTTGACAAAGAAGAATTTGCGTTGCCATCCGTCTTCGTTTTTGGTGGCTTTGAGAATCAGGGGTTTGCTAGAGGTTGAAAAAAGCAAGAACCGGCTAGAGCCGTGGGATCGGAGGCGATAAGCAATAGGTAAATCCTCGATGCAGAGGTCAGAGCAATGGAGGTTTTTGATTTGGTTGAGTACAATCAAAACTCTCCAAACCATGGGCATGGTTTGAGCAAAAGAGATGCCAGTGATAAGAAAGAATTGCATCATGAATTTAGGAAAAGGGTATCGAAGACCTAGTGAAAAAGGATATGCTGGGAAACAGATCCATTCGGTAGAAGAAACATCCGATCGGATTGACCGATCGAATGGCCTAAAGACTGTGCTGTCAGGGAAAGCGCCGGAGGCTCTTAAAGCTGCAATGTCTGCGTTGTCAAAAGCGCAGATCTCCTTCTCGGGATTTTTAAGAAGATTCTGCTGGGTGAAGGTCTTGGCGGCCATTGCTAGAAAGATGAAGTAAATTGACAGGAAGAAAATCAGAAATGGAGAATTACCTGAAGGGTCTGTTGAAGATATCTGCTTTTCAAACAAGAAAAGAGAAGATATAGGGGCATCGTGGATCTCCATTGAGTAAAAAACGCGTTGGAAGTTACGATGTGATCTTGACCGTCGCTTCGTTTTAAATGCCTTGAGTTGTGGGATAAGATTTTTGAAATATATCCGTTGGATTGGTATACCAACCGATATATTTGGGGACAATTGTTAGGGGTCATTTTCTTAACAATTATATCCTGACCAATATCCTGCCTATGTTTGTTCATTTGTGACCAGGATGCTGGAAGAGGATATTGCTAACATCTTGGGCGATATCCTGAGGCTTATTGAATTAACCACGTGCAGGTTAAGGGCTGAGACTTGCTAACGGTCAAGAGGACTTCTTCTCCTCAAGACTCGGACGAATTTGTTGAGGAAGAGACGTTGAGCCCGAAAGACCAGGTCTACAACGTTCGAAGAAGGAATATTCGGTGGATCCCGCAAGTTTAGGCTAGTTTGTTATTTTATATTTACTATAAATAGATGGGGGCGGATCAGCTTAGAACACACGATTTTTCACTAACACTCTCATACACTTACACTCTCTAGCTCATCGCAAACACCACACTTGTATTCAAGTTTCATTGTAACACTTAGTCGATCCGTACCACATCTTGCACTGTATCCTGATTTTTGAAGCAATAGAAGAACTAGGCAGCTGCGATTGTCAGCTCCCGAGGTTTTATGCCGGCGATCTAGATTGATCAAGGGCTTTCCTCGTACATCACGTGTCCATCTTTACATTTTCGCTCATTGTTTGATCATAGATACAGCTCTATATCCTGAGCCGTATCCTTAAACTGTTTTCATATCTAATTTGGTTAACACATTTTTCACACATATTTCTAGCACACTACCTCACTTAACTAATTTGATCACTTAATTGCTTCGGTAATTTTTGACCAAAACAGAAGGATAACGAGTGGCTTCATCCCCCAAACAGAGGATCCATCCACCACCCATTATCCTGCCTATTGTTCAAGGATCCCTGATCCTTCACCCTAGAAACTACTGTCTAAAGTTATACAAGTTCTAACGATAAGGATCCTTGATCCTAGAAGCTTTACTTTTCATAATTTGCTTATTTAGCAATAATTTACAAGGATATAGAATCCTAACTTGGATTCTCTGGTATGTTATATTCTAACTTTTTCTAAGCTGTAAGTTGTCTCTTATCCTTTTTGGTTAGGGATCATTGATCCACATTTGTTCGAACACTTCAAGTTTTCTGTTAAAAGTTTTACATTATCATCAGATTTTCAATGACTTTCCAGTTGTTTGGTGATGATATTTTTGAAAATAGAAAGCATACATGAAAAATAAAAAGGGAAGAAACAACTATAGATGTAGCTAAAAAAGTTTAATGTTATTACCTATTCATTATGTATCAAAATCATCTGGCCTGGATTTCACCAGCAAAATCGTGGACCATCCACCCAGGCCGGATAAGGCTATCTAACAGTTAAAGTGTCTATGCAGAAATTAAAGTGCAGGAAGGTTAATAGCAAACTGTGTAGAAGGATTCATTCTCCATGAACGGAAGGATCTTCTGATCTGTAAAGGCACTTGAGGAGTTATCTCTAACTCTATATTCTGCAATGATGATTATAGCAGGTCTTATCAGTGACGACAGGCAGTGTAACAACTAGTTACCAGCAGCAACGGCTAGTCCGCTTCTGACAGAAATATGACAGCTGTGAATCCTTATCACAACTGCCATATTGGGGGCAATTGTTAGGGCATGAATTTTATGCTAAGGATCATCTATCCTGAGACTAGGCATGGATCACGGATGCTTAATGGCTGATGCAGAGAGTCTGAGGATCCAGAGTTTGAGGATCCAGAGTCTGAGGATCCAGAGTCTGAGGATCACGAGTCTGAGGATCACGAGTCTGAGGATCCAGGATCCTTAACAGAACTTATGTTTTGCACGTTTTTAATGTGTAAATGTAGGTAATGGACGTAGTGGACCACTTCTTTGCTGGAATCTCGTGGAATATGCTTTTAGGCACGTGCATATTGAAGAAATAACCGTTAGTGGTGGTCATGGGTGACTTCCACCTTTTTCGGGAAGTTAGTTAGTTGATTTTTCTTTATCTTTTTAAGGGGAAACAAGCTCATTAGAGGCACAATTCGAACACACCACAGAAAAACACCCACAACACTCGAATTCTCTGCAAACACTTAGCAAAAAACACACACTTACACTAGAAATTCGTTGTATTGAGCTTGTTTTCTTCCAAAATTGTACAAGGATCACTGCTGTTTTTGCAATATAGTTGGTGATCGGTAGTTTCCATCACCCGAGGTTTTTTATGCCGGAGATCTTCTAAAGATCAAGGGCTTTTTACTCGTATAAATCTCGGTGTTCATCGTTGATTTCATATACTTGTTGTTCATACAATTAACCAAGCATCATACCTCACAAAATCAGATTTGGTTGCATTATCCTTGTGTGATTTTTGACCAAAACATCAGGAAGGATGGCTAAGTGGGCAGTGAAGCTTAGTGCATATGATATAAGATATGAGCCTAGAACTGCCATTAAATCCCAAGCCTTAGCTGACTTTGTGGAAGATTTCAGTAGTGACTTAGAAAAGGAAGCTGAGTTAGAAGTCCAACAGCTTGAAGAAACTAAGGATCCTTGGATACTCTTCACTGATGGTGCTTCTAATGTCAAAGGAACAGGGCTTGGAATATCACCACAGGGGGGCATAATACCCCACTCCATAGCTTGTGAATTTCAAACTACCAACAATGAGGCTGAGTATGAAGCCTTGATAGCTAGTTTGCAAATTGCTAAGCATATGAGGATCAGGTATCTTGAGGTACATGTAGATTCGTTATTAATCACTAATCACTTTAATGGATCCTATGCTGTTAAAGGTGAAAAGCTAATCAAATATTTAGAGATAGTCAAAGAATTGGCACTCTATTTTGTTTCCTTTAGTTTGACACAGGTACCAAGGGAAGAGAATGCAGAGGCTGATGCATTAGCCAATCTAGGATCATCCTTGAAGATCCCGGAGGATATAAGGATCCCTATTATCCATATCCTAACCCCTGCTATCGAGGATCATGTAGCTATGGAGATCGGAGAAGATTCTGCAATCATCCCTAGTGATGATACTCAATCTCATTCAGGATCATGGATCCTCCCAATCATGAGATACATACAACATGGAGAGATTCCTACAGGAGAAAACCCTAGGGCTTTCAAAATTAAGGTATCTCAATTTACAATATTGAATAATATGTTGTATAAACGATCTCTTGCAGGACCATATCTAAGATGCATTGAGGATCCTGAAATCCAAGAAGTCCTAAAGGATTTCCATGAAGGAGATTGTGGAAACCACACTGGGGGCAGGGCATTATTCTCAAGGATCCTGAGGACAGGATACTATTGGCCCACGATCAAGAAGGATGTTGTGGAATATGCCAAGAAGTGTGATCCTTGTCAGAGACACAGTAATATCCTTCATCAACCAGCAGAGCTTTTGCATCCTATATCCTCTTCTTGGCCATTTATGAGGTGGGGAATGGATATAGTTGGTAAGCTTCCTAAGGCACCTGGTGGAAAAGTATTCATGCTTGCTATGACTGATTACTTCTCCAAGTGGATAGAGGCTGAAGCCTTTGCTCAAGTCAGAGAAAAGGAAGTTATATCCTTTATTAAAAGAAATATTATTACTAGATTTGGTATCCCTTCTGAAATTGTTTGTGATAATGGATCCCAATTTATTGGGAGTAGAACTACTAACTTTTGTGACAGCTGGGGGATTAAGATGATAACATCAACACCAGTCCAACCACAAGCTAATGGTCAGGCAGAATCATCTAACAAGATCATCATCAACAATTTGAAGAAGAAGCTTGGATCCAAGAAAGGAAAATGGGCAGAAGAACTACCTTATGTGCTTTGGGCCGATAGGACAACTCCCAAGAATGCTACTGGCCAAACTCCATTTTCTTTGGTATTTGGGGCAGAATCAGTGATCCCTACAGAGATGGTGGTTCCTACTGCAAGAACAAGCATTCGTGATCCTGAAGAAAATGCTGAAAACTTGGTTCAAGACTTGGATACTATAGAAGAAATCAGGGATTTGGCAAGGATAAGGATGGCTAGTTATCAACAAAGGATGGCTGGAGCCTACAACAAAAATGTCAGGATCAGGAAATTCCAAGTTGGTGATATGGTGTTAAGGAAAGCATTTCAGAATATCACTAATCCTGCTGATGGAAAGTTGGCACCAAAATGGGAAGGCCCTTATTTGATTGAAGCTGAAGCAGGAAAGGGGGCATATCGATTGCTAACAATGGAAGGTGATTTGCTACCAAGAGCTTGGAATGCTGTCCATTTGAAGAAATATTTCATGTGACAAGGATCCATAATCCTTACATGACAAGTATCCTTGAAGGATCCTTACAAAACAGATGATCCTCGTTTTGGTAATATTCTAATCTCAAACTATTTCATTCTCTTATTATCTTATATAAGGATAAGGATCTTGCATCCTTTATCCTCCTTTCACTTGATTCTGAGTTTTGAAGGTTCAGGTATCCTTATCTAAGGATTGAGTATCCACAGAAGTATCCAGTTATCCTTTGGGCTTGTCCCCAGTTATCCTTTGGGCTTGTCCCCAGTTATCCTTTGGGCTTATCCCCGGTTATCCTTTGGGCTTGTCCCCAGTTATCCTTTGGGCCTGTCCCCAGTTTCGCCAGTAGCGCACGATGATCCTGGTATAGTTCATGGCAATGGGACCAGTACTCGCTTTAGGGGCTGACAATTTCATTGTACTGGCTGTATTCAGAATCCTACGTATAATGGTAGACATACCATACATCCGTTCCTAAGGTTTCTAACGTTTTCACGTTAGCTAAGGTTTTGGCATTTTCATGTCACTAAGTGTGGATAGTCGCCAGTGAGGGCCATACTCCAGTTTACACACGATCCTTTGGGCTTGTCCCCAGTTATCCTTTGGGCTTGTCCCCAGTTATACTTTGGGCTTGTCCCCAGTATATTGGACTTGTCCCCAGAATTGTTGGGCTTGTCCCAAGTTGCTAACTTTTATCTTATATTGGCTTAGTCCCAAGTTGTATCCTATTTCAGGTTTTTGAAGCTAAATGACCAAGGATCCTTGATCCTTACCTTCTACTAAGGTTTGTCTTTTGGGTTATCCTGATTATAAGTGTTAAAGGTTAGGATCATAACTTGGATTCTCAGGTATGATCCTCAACTATTTTGATTTTATTCATTATTTATCTGAGTTACCCTTATCCTTTGACAACTGAACTTGTGATCCTTAAACTATATTACTTTTCAGAACTTACCAACTAAAGGGTATGTGATCCTTGATCATATCCTAAACTTTTTGAGGAGATTTTACTAAGTTTTTTCTTTACTTGATAAGTTTAGACAAAATGTATATCACAACAATTGGAAAGTAAAGTACTAACAAGGATAGCAACACGGGAGATAGCCAAAAAGTTAGAGTTATTTTATTCACAAAACGTTAAACCCTTTAAGGTTGTCAAAATTGCCAACCCACGTTTCTACCAGCAAAACGTGGCCCGTCCACATGGGTTGGCAAAGGGTGTCCATTGTTTACGGGTCTTTGTAGTGCAGGAAATAAAAGACGGAAGGATAACGAGTGGCTTCATCCCCCAAACAGAGGATCCATCCACCACCCATTATCCTGCCTATTGTTCAAGGATCCATGATCCTTGAACCTAGTAACTATTGTTCAAGATACAACCCATCATTGTTCAACAAAAACACCATAACCAAAATAAACTACCAAATTCTAAAAAAATGGGCTCCGGCTACGTCTAGAAATGTCCTTCATCGCCCATTCATGCAGCCTACACCTTCGCTGCATCACCATCTCCTCCAGCTCCAGTATCCTTCACATGATCCTTGCCACTGCCACCAGCCTCGATTGCCAGAACCTCATCAGCCTCATCTTCGTCCTCCAACTCAGCCAGCCTAGCCTTCCAGCCCTCCATGTCCCAGTTGCTCCTGTCAAAATTAGGATCCTGAGCTTCTTGGGCCATCTGCAACTTGGTCTTGTACATGGCAATGGCAGCGGAGACTTTAGCATCCTACATGATCTCGTGCTTCTCATTGTCAGCATTGATCTGAGCTGCAACCATCTGAGTTTTGGCATCATTGAGGTCCTTTTCGAGGGAAGCGATCTTGTGATCCTTGAGCACCGCCACTTTTTGGAGGTCAGAGTATTTCTCCTCGATCTCTTTGACGTTCCCAACATAGTCCTCGATTTCAGCAAATTTCTGCAAGGAAGACAATGCAAAGTTCAGGATCATGTGATCCTCAAATGGGCAGGATAATTAAGCTAAGTCAGTGATCCTTACCTCAGCAAAGTACTCAAGGAATTGGTGGCGGATCAGAGGCAAGCCTTCCAGATTGTCAGCTTCAGAGGTCTTCCTTTTCTTTCCACCTCTTCCCTTTGAAGTGGTTGCCTTGGGGACTATGACAGAGGGGCTAGCAGCAGACTTTTTCTTTGAGGATCGGACAGTGTCAAGGTCAGTGACACTGAATTTGGAGGCAGATCTTGAAGGTCTTCCAGCACCTACACACCCAAAACAGATAAGTATCCTTATCCCATTTCTATTTAACTATTTATTTAAACATTTAATTATGCAAAAAACAGGATACTTACTCGACATAGTGACAGAACCTGAGGATACTTCTTGAGAATCCTGGGTGTTTGCTTTAAATGATCTTCTTGCAGGATCAAGTCTCTGGAAAGCGGCAAGCCTTTCCTTTGTTGCAGGTGTTGTGATGAGGTGTGCGACAGTAATAGCTGCAAAAATAGAAGAAAAAAAAAGAACGTTAGTGATCCTTCGACGAAAACAAGGTCATCTGGTGATCCTTCTCAGGATCCTCTATCCTACCATGGGTGCTCCACTTCCTTGGCAAATCCTTTCCATCAGGGATAGAATCCCTTCTGACAAAGAAGAATCGCCGTTTCCAGTTGGTGTCATTCTTAGTGGCTATGAAGATGGGATGTTCTTCACCAGGTTTATGTTTGAGTAGATATCGGTGGGATCCATGGCTAACGAGGTCATACATCTCTGCAAACTCCGACATTCCCAGATCAATGCCTTCTTGCTCAATGATCCTTTTAAGGGTATATAAGACCCTCCAGATCATTGGCATAGCTTGAATGTAGGAGATGCCGGTGAGGGAGAAGAAAGACTGGGTGAATTCAGGGAAAGGATACGAGTATCCTATTGTGAATGGAGTGACCGGGAAAGCTACCCAAGTTTCAGAAACGTGATCACTTAGAATGGTGGGATCAAATGGTTTGAAATCGGTATTTGCCGGAAAGCAATGTCGGATCCTGTCTATCTGTGGATCGGTAAAGCAGCATATTTCTTTCGCCGAATCTTTGATGATGCCCTGGCTCTTAAGAGGACTATCTTTTGTGTGATCCTTAGCCGGTGAGGATCTTAGCATCATCTTGGTCATGGTGGTAGAGAAGAAGATGAACAGAGAAAGAAAACATAAAGGGAGAAGAGGAAGAGAGATACCTGCTTGATCTTCAAATGTGGATTTAAAGGGAGTCTCTCTTGAATTTAAATGCAAATTGATCCCTATCCCTAACTTCAATTTATAATGATGATCTTGCAGGGTAGTCACTTCAGTGACGTCAGGATGGTAACGGCTAGTCCGACTTTAACGGCTATATATCCGTTAGTTGGTTACGGATAAGAACAAGAAAATACAACTCGTTATTTACATTTTTACTCCTTATATTTTGGGGGCAATTGTTAGGGGAGGATTTTCAAACGATCAGTGATCCTCATTTACTGTTGGGTTTAGTGATCCTCACTTCTGTTTGAATTAGTGATCCTCAGAAGTATTGCAGGATCAGGATCATGGATCATCATAAGGATCCTTATACTAAAGATTGTCTACTTTGAATATGATGTTGTTTTGCAGGAGTACGAGCTTGGACTTGGTCTTGGCGATATTCCTGGAGCATATTCCATATTTATTCCGCACGTGCATGGCTGAAATGGACGTTGTGGAGGTCGTGGAGGACTTGCACCAATTGCGGAATGTTTGTTAGCTTAGATATTTTCCATTTTTAAACGGGGTAGCGAGCTAAATAGAAACACTTGGCTATTTTTAGCTTAACACACACACTCGCAACTGCTCTCACCAGCTCTTGACAATTCACTTGGCAATTACACATTTTTTTACACATTACACTATAGTGATCCTTGTAATTAGCTCGCTATCATCCGAAGTTGTAATACATTTCTTGTTTAATTTGAGTTGGTGATCGGTAGTTTCCATCACCCGAGGTTTTTTATGCCAGAGATCATTCATTGATCAAGGGCTTTTTCCTCGTATAAATCTTTGTGTCACTTGTTCGTTACATTTCAGAGTGATCCTTAGTGTTGTTCATTGATTCAAGCATCATACCTCACAACAGAAAGTTTGGTTGCATTATCATTGCTTGATTTTTGACCAAAACAATGGAAACTACCGATCACCAACTAAGATTAAACAAAAGAAAGATTACAACTCGGGATGATAACAAGCTTGTTACAAGGATCACTAGTGTGTAATGTGCAAAAAAGTGTATGAAATCGCCAAGTATTGCTTGAGAGCTGACTGAGAGTTGTTACGAGTGTGTGTGTATGCCAAAATTAGCTAAGTGTTTCTATCAAGCTCGCTGTCCCCATTTTAAATTAGAAAATAACTAGTCTAACTAACTATCCGCAATTTGTGCACTCTCCCCACGATCTCCATAACGTTCACAATGGTCAAGCACGTGTGGAATATTGAGGGAATATACTCCAGGAATTTCGGTGAGACTTGGTCCATGCTCTCATTCCTGCAAAACAAGTTTACGTACAAGGAAGACAATTGTTAGTAGTAGGATAACAACAGTGATCCTGAATCCTGATCCTGCGACACCTGCTGAGGATCCTTAATTCAAACAGAATTGGGGATCCATGATCCTGGTAGCACTTGAGGACCCGTGATCCTTAGGATTTGGAAAATCCTCCCCTAACAGGTTAGGCTTGGGTTAAATATAGGTGGTTTTGGGTTAGTGGTTAGTAAAAAGGCGAAAGGCGTAAAAAGCGTCGGTTTTCGTAAAACTTTTTATTTTTGTAACTTTTTATTCAAATGAAGCATTTTCAAACAAAGTTTCTTTTGGGGAACTTGTTTGTTTATTGCTATACTTCATATATATATTGAGAAGGAATGACACATGAAAACCGAGCTTTTTACTAAAATAAAAAGGTTTAAAATAAAAAGGGTTTTTGGTGGGTAAAAGGGTGTTTGTTTTGTGGGTTTAGAAATGAAAAGGTTTAAGATCAAAGGGGTTAACTAGGGGGATTTTGGGTAGGTGGTAAAAAAAAGAAAAATAATGGTGTTGAAAGGAAAAAGGGTTAGTCCTAATGCCTCCATCATTTACTTACTTGGGTTTAAGTTGGTTAGGACCGGGAATGTATCATCATGACAAGTTCTAGAGTCGTAAGAAACCAAGCGGGTATTCACACAAGAAACGAAAGATGAGCATTTAGTTTAAAGATGTGTATTTGTGTGCTCAATAAAGGCTCAAAACTCACTTTTTGTGGGAATGGGTTTTTAATGTGATCAAGTATATATAATCAAATTTTAACTAGATTTGTCATGCTGTTTCATAATTTTCTTATGTTGGTTCTTTTTATCACGACGCTATCGGTTGTAAATTTATAAAAATATAACCTTTTTAGAACTTGTTATTCCCAAATTAAACCAAGACAAGTAAAAAATGAAAAGTTTTTGAAAAAAAAATTGGGGTGTTTAGCGGTTCCAATAGAGTTTTGTGTAAGACTTGTAATTAGGACTTGCAAAATTCAAGGTTTTAGCATCCCCCCACACTTAAATTACACATTGTCTTCAATATGTCCCAAAAATAAGTTTTTAGGTTGATTGAATGTGTAAAAAGGTGTCAAAAAGCAAAATTTTATGTTACTGGGCATCTGAACAGGACCCCGTGTCAGATGAGCACGGCCCCGTGGTCAGATTGCCAATAACGAGAACTTACAGAAGGTGGACACGGGGGTGTGTCTGGTGAACACGACCCCGTGTTGGGCACAACTTAAACAGTAATCTGCAGAAATTGAACAAACAGCAGGTCTGGGTGGTGGATACGGGGGCGTGCCGGCTGGGCACGACCCCGTGTGGACAATCTGCAATTATTTAAAACAGGTTTCGGCTTTTGGTTCTGCTGTCCCGGCTTTAGTAGCACTAATATTTAGTGCTTAAAGCCTCGTAGGTACCTGTTTTACTAATAAATACCACACCAAACAAAATAACAAACATCCTAATTTACCAAAGTTTCATCATCCACATCATAAGTTAAAAAGAAAAGAAATGCAGGAAATTAAAAAGTGTTAAGAGAAGTAAATTGTTCAACATATGGCACGCAGGCCATGCAATTGTTTGCGTGAGATAAAGGGTTAACCTATTAGACCTTCAACCGTGTGATGCCACCTCCGACTCCTCCAACTTAATCCACGTCCTCATCGTCATCATCATCACCCCCTCCGTGGCCCGCCATATACTCCCGGATGTTTACAATATCATCCTGCATGTCGGAGATATTTCTTTCTATCACTCCGACCCGGGCGTATGTGTTGCTGGCCATGTTGTAGGTGTTCCTGGTGCACATGAGATTTTCCTGCAACAAACCATGTAAGCTTTGAAAGTTAGGAAAACCACCTCCTTGAGAAGAGGATTGACCCGGATCACCATGGGGCTGGTAGTGGTATTGGGGAGGAGGACGAGTGTGTGGAGGGTGTAGGACGAGAGCTTCTTGGAGGTTCCATGCATGCCCTTGAACTGTTTGAAATCTGATCGTCCCATCATCCGCTTCGTTGATTAAGTTCATGGAGCGGCAAATGACAAGGTCCACTTTTCCCGACCACGGGACCTTTTGAAAAGACCTCGGCATCCTTGGCACAAAGTGTTTGAAAAGGTGGTAAATCCACCCCCCAAAAAGGATAGGAGTCGGGGGAGTAGCAAGTTGGTTCAAGTGCATGTTACGGAGTAGCAACTATGGAACATCGAGGTTGATACGGTTGTGAATGCAATGGAGCACTAGCAGATCACGCAACCCTACAACACCACCACTATCGTGTCTCTGGCAGAGAGAGTAGCTGAGAACCCTGTGGATGTAGCGGTAGAGAGGGTCCCTCAATATTGTGCTCTTAGTTCGGCTCGGGTTATAGTGGCCCTCCCCGATCTGAGCCCAAGCAGCTTGGCGTTGATTTTCCGGAAACTCACGGAGACCGCCGGTGTTCTCTTCCTCTCCAGTATCCTCTTCCAAGTACAACCCGACAATTGCCCCAAATTATGCGATTGAGATCGAGTACATGACCCCTGCACAACGGAACTCTACCCCCTCATTGTCAAACGGACCCGCTCTTATCTTGAAGACAAACATGCTGTAAAATTCCATGTTGTATTCATGCACGGAGTGAAGCCGAGTGCAAAGAGCCGCTCGTAGTGGGCGGGTAACAATGTTGTTGAAGCGGTTTATTTGGTTCACTGCTTCAAGATTGTCCATGCACACCTGTCGGGGATTTTCTTCAGGCCTAGTTCTTAGCACCTCATATCGCGCATGAGCAGTCAACTCACTTGCGTTGAATCTGGTAAATTTCTTGGCCAACTGAAAGAAAACACCAAACAATTATCACAAAACAGTAAAATTTTTGAAGAAAACTGAAAACAGTCAGCCGAACACGACCCCGTGTTCAGCGGACACGCCCCATGTTTGCCTGAAATCTGCTGGACACGCCCCGTGCTCGCTGAGCACGACCCCGTGTCCAGGTGTCTGTTTCCCAAAAATCCAATTTTTCGACCCGTTCCCGAAAACTTGAATTTTTTTGATCCAGTAGGGGCGGTTTTCCCTCGAAAATGAAACCCTAAGTGCCGTTTTTTCCCAAAACAAACCGTTTATCACTTCAATTTCATCATTTTCGATTAAAAAACAAGGGTTTGAGGTTTTTGTGAGAAATCGGGCAAATCTACAAACAATACATGTTGATTTACTTCCTATAACATGTATCTATACTAATGCTAACATATCTAAGCAAAAAATTTGAGGTTTGATTCGGTTCAAGTTGAAGAACCCTAGATTTTTCCCTAAATTTTTTATGTTAAACTACATGTAAGTGCTTAAACTAACTAATTATAATGATAGAATCATACCTTGACGTTGTTAGAAGACGGGGGAACGTTGAAATCTGCAGAAAATTTCGCCGGAACCAGAGAGTTTTTGGGGAAACGGTGCGTGTTGAAATGAGAAAATGAAAGAAAAAGAGGTTTTATCCCCGACAGTTGCGCGGAAACGGCCCCGTGGGCGGGCAATTTTTTATTTTTAATTTTTTTAAGTGCACGTGTGAATGCCCTGTTTTCCGAAACTTGGTTTTAGAAATCTTACCGATTTAGATGTTTTCCCGATGTTCGTAACTTACAAGGTATGAGGTTGATGCTTGAACCTTCGTTTCATTCTTCGGCTGCTTGTAGCGAGATTTCTTCCTTCTAATCCTCAATAAATCCTTGATAGAGCTTTAGCCGTTGGCCATTGAGTTTGAATAGAATTCCATTCCGAGATTTAATTTCGATTGCACCGTGTGGGAAAATATGGGTGATGGAAAAAGGTCCCGACCACCTAGACTTTAATTTACCAGGAAATAATCGAAGTAGTGAATTAAACAATAGAAATTGATCTCCTACCCGAAATTCATTTGGTTTAATGTGTTTATCATGCAAATTTTTCATTCTTTCCTTATAAATTTCGGAGTTAGAGTATGCATAATTCCTTAATTCGTCTAATTCATTTAATTGGCAAAATCGATTTTTACCGGCAATTTCTAAGTCTAAGTTTACGTTTTTAATTGCCCAGTAGGCCTTGTGTGCTATTTCTACCGGCAAATGACAACTTTTTCCATAGACAAGCTTATATGGGGTTGTACCTATTGTTGTTTTATATGTTGTTCGAAAAGCCCATAAAGCATCGTCTAATTTATCGGCCCATTCTTTCTTATTTAACCCTACGGTTTTTAAAGTATTCTTTTTAAACCTCGATTAGTCACTTCGGCTTGCCCATTTGTTTGAGGGTGATATGCCGTTGAGACCCGGTGATAGACCTCATACCTTGTTAAAAAAAATTCAAGTTGATGGTTACAAAAATGGGTACCTCTATCACTTATTAATGCTTTTGGTGTTCCAAAACGAGAGAATAATCGTTTCAGAAATCTTACCACGACTCTTCCATCATTTGTTGGAAGTGCCTCGGCCTCGGCCCGTTTAGACAAGTAATCTACCGCCACAAGTATATATTTGTTCCCTTTTGACGGTGGGAAAGGTCCCATAAAGTCGAGTCCACACATATCAAAAATTTCACAAACAAGGATGTCATTTTGTGGAATTTCGTTTTTGGAAGAAATATTACCTGATCTTTAGCAAGCGTCACATGTCTTGATAAGACTTTGAGCGTCTTTGTAAATGGTTGGCCAATAAAATCCTGAATCAAATACCTTTCATGCGGTACTAGCAGCACCATGATGTCCTCCGTATGGACCTTCATGACAATGGCGGAGAATCCTTCTTGCTTCACTACCATGTACGCAGCGACGGATAAGTTGGTCGGCACACATTTTGAAAAGGTAAGGATCTTCCCAAAAATAATGCTTTACATCAGCAAAGAATTTCTTTCTTTGATAATATGGCCATCCTTTTGCGATTATACCGCTAGCTAAGTAGTTAGCATAGTCCGCGTACCATGGCTCTTCTCGGTATTCCACCATTTCCAGGGACTCCGTTGGGAATTTTTCATTGATTTGCTCATCCCTAGTTGCCTCCAAAGCTGGATCTTCCAAGCGAGAAAGATGATCTGCTGCGGTGTTTTCTGCTCCTCTTTTGTCTTTTATTTCAATGTCAAATTCTTAGAGGAGTAGAATCCACCGAATCAAACGTGTTTAGCATCATGTCTCTTAAAGAGATATTGAATGGCTGCATGGTCTATATAAACAATCGTTTTAGAAAGAACAAGATAAGAACGAAATTTATTAAAAGCAAATACCACGGCTAGTAATTCTTTTTCTGTTATTGTGTAATTTTCTTGTACATCATTAACTGTTTTACTAGCATAATAAATTGGGTGAAAATGCTTATCTTTTCTTTGTCCCAAGACGGCTCCAATTGCAAAGTCACTTGCATCACACATGATTTCAAAGGGTAATTTCCAATCAGGTGCTATCATGATAGGTGCATTGACTAGCATTTATTTTAGTGTTAGAAATGCCTAGTTGCAATCCTTGTCAAAGATGAAAGGGGTATCTTTTTCAAGTAATTTTGTTAGAGGCCTTGAGATTTTATAAAAGTCTTTGATATATCGTCTATAAAATCCGGCATGCCCTATGAAACTTCTGATAGCTCTAACGGAGGATGGGGGTGGTAATCGAGAAATAGTGTCTATTTTTGCTCGATCAACCTCCATTCCTTTGCTTGAGATTTTGTGACCGAGTACTATTCCCTCTGTTACCATGAAATGAGATTTTTCCCAGTTAAGGGCGAGGTTAGTTTCCTCACATCGGGATAGCATTCGTTCAAGGTTATCGAGGCATTGGTCGTATGAATCCCCAAAGATAGAAAAGTCGTCCATGAAGACTTCCATTGTCTTTTCTATCATGTCATGGAAGATGGCCACCATGCAACGTTGGAAGGTTGCGAGGGCATTGCATAGACCAAAAGGCATGCGTCGATAAGCAAAAGTTCCGTAGGGACATGTGAATGTTGTCTTTTCTTGGTCTTCGGGTGCTATCGGTATTTGAAAGTAACCTGAAAAACCATCTAAGAAACAATAAAATTTGTGACCAGATAATCTTTCTAGCCTTTGATCAATAAAAGGTAAAGGAAAGTGATCTTTCCTTGTTGCCTCATTTAATCTACGATAATATATACATACCCTCCATCCTGTGACGGTTCTAGTTGTATTAATTCATTTTTCTCGTTAGTTACTACCGTCATACCTCATTTCTTTGGAACTACTTGGACGGGACTTACCCAAGGACTATCGGAAATTGGGTAGATGAGTCCGGCGTCAAGTAACTTGATGACTTTGTTTTTAACCACTTCTTGAACGTTTGGATTTACTCTACGTTGTGGTTGTATTACCGATTTATAGTCACCACTCATTAAAATTTTGTGTGTGCATATGGAAGGACTTATTCCTTTAATATCTACAAGCTTCCAAGCGATCGCGTTTTTTGTGTTTTTTCAAAAGCGTAATTAATTTTTCTTTTTCTAAACTAGTTAATTTCGATGAAATAATTACATGTGATTTACCATCTTTGTCTAGAAAGGCATATTCCAAACCTTTTGGAAGTTCTTTGAGCTCAAGAGGTGGGTCTTTAGGAGACTCCTTATTTGGTTGCTCATTTTGATCAAGGACCACAAAGGTTTGTTCTATGGCGACCTCTTCTTCAACAAAGTGGTCAATTTCTTCTATTGTATCGTGTGGTTCATCTTTATCTTCAATTAGGGGGTCATTGTTTCCGAATGGATATTTCATTGAACGCTCAAGATCGACACTTTTTTTAAATGCCCCAACACTAGAGGAGTGTCATCAAGGATGACAAAGTCGGTTGGGATTACCATTTGATTTGTTTGGACCAAGATATCCTCAACTACCCCTATTGATTTTATTATTTCCGATTAGATAGAAAAATGGGTATTTGAAGTGGAGAAAAATCACCAATACTTAATTTTTCGAAAATGTAGTTTGGCATTATATTAACACAACGATCTTTATCAATTGCAATGTTACTAATAAAGGAATTTTGAAAAAAACATGGAACCGGTGTAATGTTAATTTCAAATGGATCTTCTTTTATTAGCGTAGTTTGATCATTTGTTAACTTAATGCTTACCGTTTCGTCAATTTTAGTGTTAGTGTTTAACTCTTTTAAAAACTTTGCATGAGTGGGTACTAAACAATGATTTTCGAAAGAAGGTGACAAGATATTAACTTCTTTAAAATTAGACTCTTCTTGAATTTTAACGTTGTCGGACTCACCTTTTTCGTTGTTTAACTCATGTGTCGGCTTTTCACTTACTTGTTCTTCCATTTTTACCTTTTCAACTATATTTTCTTTATTACAAGTTAATTCTTCCCTTGTGCGGGACTCCTCTTCCCTTGCGCGGGATTCTTTTATGCAGTGCTCGATAGTTTTAATGTGTTCTATTATCTTATTGGCTATGTGGGTGATAGAGTAAGGATCTGGATCCTCAAAGCTTGAATTCGAAAGTTCGATCCTTGGTTCCTCATAATGCGCATATAAGGTAGATGGTTCACACCATTGTTCCTCATTGTAAGTATATGATGGATAAGGGTCGTAACCTTGTTCTTCATAATACTCATATGAGGTGGGTTGTTCACGCCATGGTTCCTCATAGTAAGTATATGAAGGTGGAGGCTCATATCTTGGTTTCTCAAAGTATGAGTATGAAGGCTCATACCTTGGTTCATCAAAATATGAGTATGAGGGAGAAGGTTCATACCTTGGGTCTTCATAGGATGTATATGAAGTGGACGGATCGTACCTGGGCTCCTCATAGTAGTTGTATGAAGTGGATGGTTCAAAGAGGTCACAATATTGTACCGAGTGAGGGTTACCACAAATGGTGCAATAGTCTTCCCTATAATCATCCTCCTCATAGTGGTAGTTGTAATCTCCTGAGTATTGATCCATAAGAATCACTCAGCAGACCACAATAGAGTCTTGGGACCAGAAAACAAAAATAGAAACGGAAACAGAAACAGAAATAGAGGCTGGACACGGCCCCGTGTTCAGTGAGCACGGCCCGTGTTCAGGTTCTGTATCTGGGCGTTTTAATAAAAGTGACTGGTTTTTGCAGCACGGGGGCGTGTTCAGTGAGCACGACCCCGTGTTCAGACTCTGTATCTTGGAGTTTTAAAAAAAATGTGCAGCACGGCCCCGTGTTCAATCTACTGTAATGCAAAAACTAACTAAAATGCAGAAAATGTGCGCGCGATTTAAAAAGGTTTTGAAAAACTGATTAGGCCGTTGATTTTAAGTTTTCTTAAAATCCTTGTGTCCCCGGCATCGGCGCCAAAAACTTGATGCGTGTGTATTATATAATTTTGTATATATTTTTAGCTATTTTTTTAACACTTTAGTCAAGTTTTAAATTTATAAAACACGATATTCTACTAACACTAAATACACACATGGGCAAGTGCACCCATCGTGAGCGTAGTATAGCGTTGGTAAGATACCGAGGTCGTCCAAGGACACAAGAGCTTTTAATACCGGTTTATCCTCAACGTCTAATCAAATCAAAATTTTGGAAAAAGGTTTAAACATGAAAATAAAAACTAAAAATGCTGAAAATAAAAACAGATAGACAAGATGAATCACTTGGATCCGACTCGCCTTTAGTGTAACCTTTAATGTTTTCCGCACTTTTTAAGTGATTATCTTAGTTATAGTAGTAGGCCCCTATTTTGAAGGTGACGTTACCCTCGACCCAGTAGTTTGAGTCAGCAAGGATACAATCCTAAAGGGTTGGATTATTGAAAGATAATTAATTAAGTTATTAATGCGTAATGTAGTAGGCCCCTCTTTTGAAGGTGACGTTACCCTCGGCTAAGTGGTTTGAGTCAGCAGGGATACAATTCCAAGTAGCCGGGTTAATGTATTAATAGTACTTTACATATGAGGGGATCAAGCCATTCGCACCCCCGCCATCCAATACCAGTGGGTATTGAAGGAGGTCCTAGTAAGCTTGACCCAGGTCCTTGCAGGATCTATACACTGAACAAGACAAGAACCTTACCAAACCATTTCCTTAACCCCCGACCAGATAGCCAACATATCTCTATATAGATCGTAGAGATATGAATGATGTAAATCTTTTATTTTATATAGACAGTAAAATAGCGCCAAGACACCACTGACAAATGATAAGGAAGTTTCACCTTCAACATAAGAAACTAGTTATTAAAGTCATTAATACAAAACCAAATAAAAAGTGCGAAAAGATAAAAAAAAACAAAAGTATTACACTAAATGCTTGTCTTCACCAAGTGATGTAAGATACTTAGGCAAACATGGCCTTTGATTGTCAAGAACTCTTACTATCAATCTTGGATCCCGAGACTACTACACACACTCTATGATGGATGATGGTGGTGGATGTGGGTGTTGTGATGGTGGTGGAGTGTGGGTGAAATGAGAGAGAGGTGGTTTGCTAAGGGATGCCTTTGACAAATTGTATGAAGAAAACAATGGTTTATTTTTAGCCGGTATTGAGATGGTTGCAGATTTGATCCGATAATGCAAATACATGTTAGATGCATACAAAATAAAGAAATTATTAATCATTACCTTGGACCCAGAATGCAAAATGAACTAATAGATTTATTATTAAATGAGGTCAAAACGAAAATTATTAAAAAGGTTAAAGAAGTTAAATATTTTTCAATTATTCTTGATTGCACACCCGATACACGCGACAAGGAACAAATGTCCGTTATCTTACGATGTTTAGATATTTCGCCAACTTCAATAGAAGTTAAAGAATACTTTTTAGAATTTTTAATAGTGAAATATACAACCGGTAAAGGTCTTTTTAATTCTATTACTGAAGAACTTAATAGAATAAGACTTAATGTGGATGACATTAGAGGACAGGGTTATGATAATTAATCAAATATGAAAGGAAAACATAAGTGAGTACAAAAACGATTGTTAAAAGTTAATCCTGGAGCCTTTTATGCTCCATGTGGTTATCATAGTTTAAATTTAGTTATTTTTATATGACTGGCGCTTGTGACAAAGTGCAAAATTTTTTTTTTTTTTTTGAAACCATACAACGTATTTATTCTATTTTTGCATCATCCACAAAAAGATGGAAAATTTTACAAGATAATATACCATATTTAACTCTTAAATCATTATCACAAACACGTTAGGAAAGTCGATTACAATGTGTTAAAGCAATTAGGTTTCAAGCTCCCGAACTATGAGATGCATTAATGGATTTGTACCATGATAGTACCGAGGCTGATGTTAAAAGTGAGGCTAAATCTTTAGTTGAAAATGAGTTGGAAAATTTTGAATTTTTATTAGCGATGGTTATTTGGAATGAGATTTTACATGCTATTAATGTAGTTAGTAAAAACTTACAATCAAAAGACATGTGTATTGATATTTCTATAAAACAACTAGATGGACTAATTATTTATTTTAAAAAGTTTAGAGATCAAGGATTTGAAAATGCTATGATTGCAGTTAAAGAACTTGTTTTAAAGATGGGCATTGGACATAGTTTTCGTGAAAAACGTGTTATTCATAGAAATAAAAGATTTGATGAAAATGTTGATAATGAGACTTTGAAAACTCCTATTGATTGTTTTAGAACGGGTTACTTTTTATACATAGTAGATCAAGCTAGAGTTTCACTCGAATGTAGATTTGCTCAGTTTAAAGAGTTCGAACAAATTTTTGGTTTTTTGTTTAGTATAAAAAAGTTAAAATCTTTAAATTAAAAAACTTTAAAAGAGAAGTACATTTATCTTGAAAAGTTTTGGAACTATGATAATTATACTGATTTTGTTGGTTTAGACTTATTTGAATAACTAAAAATGTTAAAAGAAATTATACATGTAGAATCTGACACACTTACTAATATATTAACTTATATTAAAAACTTTAATTCTTTTCCAAATGCATATATCGCCTATAGAATTGTGTTAACCATTCCTGTAACCGTTGCTACCGCAGAACATAGCTTTTCCAAATTAAAACTAATAGAAAATTACTTAAGATCTACAATGTCACAAGAAAGATTAAACAGTTTAGCTATTATGTCAATCGAATTTTTTTTTAAAAGAACTTGATTACGATAATTTCATCAAACAATTTACCCCGGTTAAAGCTAGAAAAGTAGATTTTATTTAAACATATACTAAATATGTTGAAAATGATAATTTTGCAAAAGAGCCTCCACTTCGTAGTTTGATTAGGGCCTCCAAAAACGTAGGAACGGCTCTGCGTGGCCTCTCTCCTACACCATCTCTCTTCCACGTCGACCATCTTTTCTCCATCTCTCTTCCAGGTCAAAGTCCATGGGGGCCGCCGAAAATCCATTGCACATGGTCTTACTAGTTAAAGTAGTAGTATAATTGGTCAAACTAGAGAATGGAGGTGAACGATCATTACTCCAACACTACTACTATGTTCCCAAGTATTAAAGGAAACAAAAGAAAAGGGAATTTTAGGAGAGATAAAAAATAGAAGGGAAAAGGAAAGGCCTCTCATTATTAAAAAGGGGTTGGGTATTAACATACTCAAAGAGATCAATCTGTCTTTACTTTTTAAGGGTGGAGGTACAGAGTCGAAAATTAAAATTTATGAAGAAAGGTGGTGGAAGCGTGTCATGGTAAAAACAACCAAAGGAACTTCCTTCCGCTTAATGAAAAAATTACAGGATGTTGGAAAAATATTGTGAATTCGATTTCTAACTTGAAAATTAACGGGAAGGGTATAAACCGGCTGATTCTGGGTAAGGTAGGGAACGGGGAAGAGATTCGTTTCTGGTTGGACACTTGGATGGGTGATATGCCTTTTGTGGAAAGATGGCCATTGGTAAAAGAAATATAATTTTTAAAAGGCCATTGGTAATTCGTCGGTAATCACCGACATATCAAACAAGTTCTAAGAAAGAAAAATGAAAACATAATTTTTAAATATTGTTGGTGATCATTGGTAAAATTTTCATCAGTGAAACAATTACACACGTCCAGTTTTCCACGAACTTCACCAACAATTGATATCTTCACAGACGGAGTATCGACGAATCCTAACATCAATAAAATTTCAGAGATTCGTAGTCAATAGCAATGGACCTTTGGAGGTTATTGACTTACAATGTGAAACTAAAGGTTGAAAGAAACAAGAGAGCGTGTGTATTGATCCGTGTAAGTTTGATATAAGGCAATGTGAATCATAAAAGGTCTCAAATTATTTGTGATAATTGATATTTATCATGTATATGTAAACAAGATAATGAATCGATCCTACATATCATATATGTTTGAATGAAAAGGTCTCAAAATTATTTTTATAATGATTAAAATATCTTGGATTGTACATGGTTATGAATTATTTGGTATGGTACTTGACAATGACCATATTTGAAATTTTGGATTCTTTTGTTCCATATGTAATCTTTTTGAAGATCTAATTACATCAGTTTTGATTGTTTTGTTTTTGGTGAAAAAGCTATATATGTATCATACAAATGCCAAACATGATCAGTGAGTTAAGTACTTAAAAGTTAAAACAGTCAGTTATGATGGACAAAAAAATTAGTTCTTTATTTCAAAGTCAGAAGCATACACCTTACTCATACTGAGAGCATCGAAAGTGTAGAGGAGTCTTCATGGCATTTACTAAACCGGGGTTAGTGACATTCTAATCGTACGCCATTAAAAACAAGTGTTTTTTTGCTTAAATCCAATATCTTAAAAGCATATAGTTACACATATTTAAAATTGTTACAGACGATGAGTTTGGAAAATGAATGATCGGTATGAAGATTTACATGTACGTAATCGATAATGAGTTTGGAAAAAAAAGAAGAAGAAGAAGAAGAAGAAGAAGAAGAAGAAGAAGAAGAAGAAGAAGAAGAAGAAGAAGAAGAAGAAGAAGAAGAAGATATGTAAATGGTATAGCTTACACACATATTTCAGTTATATTTTTAATCAGTTTGAAAAATGGATGATCGTATTTAAGATCGGTTTGACGCTTATATGTAAAAAGTTAGAGCGAGAAGAGAGAAAATAAGAGAAAAAATATTTATTTAATTAAAAAAATAATATTTCATAGATTTCCATAACATCCTTTTTTATCTGGTTTGGTTTCAAGATTAAAAATTGATTTACGGTCAAAACCGGATTAAGAAAATCCAGATCGAATTTTATCCGGTTTAAAGGTTTATAAACTTAATCCTACAAAGGATTCGATTATCCAAACCATATTTTTTTTTAAATCCGGTAAAAAATCGGGACTTCATATTTTTTTAAAATAAATAATAAATATATGGAATAAACTAAAAGGAATCATAATAACATAAATACAACAAAAACAAAGAAAAACAATACAGAAATAAATAAAACTAACTAAAATTAATATTTGTAGATTTTTACAAGTAATATAACAGAACTTGATAAAAAACCAAATGAATAATAAATACATAGAATAAACTCAATAAAATTCATATAAAAATAAGAAACTGGTTTTTCTAAATCCAGATAAAAAATAATTTGGATTGGATCAAATGCGAGAAGACCCTGAAAAATCCAGTGGGTTGAAAATTTTGAAATTCGTATTGGATCTGGCAGATCATTGCCGGATTGTGTTCAAGTTTCCCCATCGAATTTGTTTTGGATAGTTTTTCAAATCAGTTTCAGATTCAGATTTTTCTTACACCTCTGCACATAGTTCTAACGTAGTAAATGAATAAACAGATATGAATTTGGAAGGGCTAAAAATTGACGTCCGGTCCAATCATCTGTCCATTTTTACGCGGTTTAATTAGTATCATCGATATTTTGCATGTTCAAATAGAGACGGTTTAAAAGAACTCGACCAGACCAACAAATTTAGCCAGTTTCCGTTCAGGTTCCTAAAATCTTTGCAGAACATCTAACAAATGATCAAGATTTTATCGGTTACTACTAGGGCTGCAAACGAACCAAACGTTCGGTGAACAGTTCATGAACCGTTCGGCGGGAAGTTCGTTTGTGTCCGTTCGTTTATAAAACAAACGAACACGAACAAGAAATTCCGTTCGTTAAGTTAAATGAACAAACATAAACAGAGATCGTGTTCGTTCGTTTACGTTCGTGAACGTTCGGTAACATGTTCGTTTGTGTTCGATAGTTCATTAGTATTTTTAGTTTTTATATCTATTTAAATACTTCAAAATTACGACAAATTAAATATTTAATAAGTGTCAGTGTATTATATATTATGTTCATGAAACGATTATTTGTGTTCGTTTGTTTCCATTTGTGTTAATGAAGATTAGTTTGTGCTCATTTGTATTCGTCAACGTTCGTTTTTGTCACTTGCCTAAAATTAACAAACAAACACAAACGAACACGAACATAAAATCTCGTTCGATAAGTGTTCGTGAACGGTTCGCGAACACATATATTTCTTAACAAACGAACACGAACAAGGTCTTGTTCGTGTTCGTTCGGTTCGTTTGCAGCCCTAGTTACTACATTGTTCATTAAGCCAACTAGTTATTTTCCACCCGCGCGTTGCGGCGGGGACCCAATGACTGCAAAACGCGTGTCAACAATAGCAAGCAGATACCGAATATCAAAACATAAATAAAATGGCGTGGTAAGTATAGGACCCACACGTCCTACACGTTGGAAATTCGAATGTTTTCAATTCAGTTATTACGGTGCTATCACGTTATAATATGGAGGAGCTCAGTTATTACGGTGCTATCACGTTAAAATATGGATGAGCTCGGTACCGGTAACGGCACCGAAAGTACCGATCCGGAAAATCATCGAAATTAGGTACCGGCATCGAAAATGCTCGGTACAATACGGTATGGTATTTGAAGGTAAAAATCAATAAATACAGGTATGGTGCTAGACCGGTGTCGAACCGAAAGTAACGATTCTGAAAACGCCAAAAGGTGGGTACCAAATTGGTATCGAGAATGATTTGGTATAGTAAATTTGGTACCGATACGATACCAGTTTGATTACATGATTTGATACGATTTGCTTATCAATAATCTAAATATCCAAGTTAATTTTACATGCTACAATTCATTCATTACAGAAAAAGACAAAAAAGAAAGCAAAATAAGTTGTTGTGTATATAAAATCTCATTCAAACAAAATACAGTTACTTACTGTGTGTATGAAAAGTAATATATATACGGTGCAATTACTTGCGTTGCTACAGGATTTGATGAGCTCGGTACCAACCGTACCGAAAATATCGTTACCGAAATCTCCAAACGTGGGTACCGGTACCGAATATACCTAGTATGGTACGGTTCGGTACCGATCGGTACTGGTACGGCACCGGTATTTGAAGGTAAAAACCGGTGAATACCTGTGCAGAACCGGTACCGAAAATACACCGGTTTGGTAAATTTAAGACCGGTACCTATACCCGATACCATTTGCTCATCTCTTAATGATGTTACAATTCTAATCTATTCTAATTCTAATTTTAATTTTAAATTATATATAGATCTACTATTCATTCACTTTTCATTTTATTATATATATATATAGATTAGATACAATTACATCAAAGAATATTAGCTTTAAAATAGATACAATTATATATGCAAATACATCCGACGTTGTCATATTAAGATTTTGTTAAAGGTCCAGACCTTTGGAAATCTAACGTTAAACATCATGTATTCTTAAACCAATGATCAAAGAAGACAAAGAATAGTTTTGGACTGGTTATAAGGTGCATTAAATGCATGGAGCCAGCCAATACACACCGATCGACCAACAAACAAACACCTTCTTCGCATCTGCATTTTCTCATTTATTGCACCACCCCACCCCCCATTCTCTTGTCACCCGACCACCCCCTCCTTTCCTTATCATACACCAATTACATTATTACCTTTTGTTTTATTAAAAGAATATTTTTATATTATCGCTATCATATACGGTTACATCCTTTATTTTTGTAACGCTACATGTCCAACAACGCCCAATGTGAAAGAGAGAATGATATGTTTGCGAAGATAATGGGAATGTGATCATTAGCTAGGGACCAGTTTTTTGTTAGGTATTTTTTCGGGAACATGCGTCCATGACTCCTTGCGATGTAGATTTTCTTATCGCGTTAAAGATTAGTTACACCCTTCATATGAAGTCAAACAAAATGACAAAATGGCTTTATCGAATTTGGTAATTTGAAAATCTTCGAGTACAATGGATTTGGTTCGGTTTGTTATTTATTAAAGAGATAATTATGAAAAGAATTCCGAATGGTCCAACGTTAGGATTTTGTATTAGAAGTTAGGTTTATCACAAATGCAACCATGTTCGTGTGTGTACACACGTGTTCTTGTGTATGTGTTTGCGGGTCTTTGGAACGAAAATGGTTTTAAATGTGCGAGGAATAAGCTAGGAAAACTACACGAGGAACATATTGTTTGCTAAATAATATTTGAATAGATGTACAACTTAAAATATACAAGTCTATTTGTATAAATTACAACTCTAGCTGCATATGCAACCATTTGATGGCATATGTTATCATTATAGATGGACAAGTAATTATGTAAGCAGTAGTATGATTTTTATAATGTAAAGATCTCTCAGCATTTTTTTATATTTTGTTTTTTTTTATTTTGTTTTTTTATTTTTTTTTTATAGCGAACATAGCTCTGAATGCGCAGGAAATATTGTATAGATAAAAGAATATTAAAGTTCCACTTTGCAACATATGTAAATATGTCACATTCAAAGAAGTAAACATTTCCTTATAAGTATCACCTTAGATATATAATGATTGATCTATTTTATGTCATTTTCATAATTGTATTTTCACAATTATATATATTATATATATATATATTGTTAATGAAGTATGATGAATAGTAACTTTAATTTTATAATAATATATAGCTTTTTATTATTTTTTATTTTTTAATAACATATTTTTAATTATTTTTCATTTTTTAAAACCATATATTTCCTATACCGTTTTTTTAATAATTTCCTTTTCTTTTTTAGAACATATATTATCAATTAATTTGATACTTCTTTAATATTTTACGTTTATAACTTTTTCTTAAAACTTAAGTACGTAGTTATGATTGATTTTTTCCCGGACATTCCGTTATAAGTTTTGTTAAAAACGAATTATACTTATAATAAAGTATTTATTTGGTATAATAAGATATTTATTTGGTATCATAAAACAGTATGATGATAAACTAAACCGTTCTAATGGTTTAGCTTTCTAAACAACATATATACTTTATTTTCAAATCATGTTTGTTTTACATTATCATTTGCTTGGTTTCGTCGCAACACGCAACAACAAAAAAAACTAGTATCAATTTGTATGCCATTTCATTTTGGTGATATGATTTTGAGCGAAGGTTTTAATTTTTTTATTTATGTATCTTGTAATGAAAACAATCTATTAGCAAACTAATTTAATACTAATTTCTATGAAACAGCTTCATTCAATCGGTTTATTAATTATTTTATTTTATTTTTAAGAAATTAGCCATTATTAGTTATCGGTGTTTTATTCATATATATCATTATGGATAAAATAGACTATGACATATCAAAAAGATTAATTATTTTGAATGCATTCAGTAGATCATTTGGGTAATACATATGACTTGTATAGTTTAAAAAACTAGTACCGAAATGAGTAAAAATACAAACCCGACATTGCAACAATTATGGCAATACAGTAATCGCTCGGAACCATTAATGCAAAAATATCGGAAAAATATTGTATACGACTTGAAACCATACAACGTATTTATTCTATTTTTGCATCATCCACAAAAAGATGGAAAATTTTACAAGACATTGCAACAATTATGGCAATACAGTAATCGCTCGGAACCATTAATGCAAAAATATCGGAAAAATATTGTATACGACTTGTATAAAAACCATAAACCATAGAAATAAATACTAGTATAGGTACCGTTGGTTTCCAACGGGTATCGGTTGTGAAAGATACTTTAAATTCAACTCTATTTCCAATAGACTTATATCGGAATGTTGATAAAAAAAAATAAACAAAATTGTATCTTGGATTTGTTTAAAAAGTTAATGAACGTTATTTATTACGTGATAATCGAATTCAGTGATAATTGAAATATATCGAAAACAAAAATCATAAAAATAAATAATTACACCAATGTTGTTCATTCGGCATCTGATTTGTCTGGTACGGTAGTGGTATGATATCCGCACGGTACTGGTATAGAGTATAGTTTACAATAGCAACAAATGATTTATTTTGAATACAACTTTATTTTCACTAAAATGTTCAATAGTATAACAACAACCATACCCAGTAAATCCCACAAATAGCTGAACTATTGGTAGGGTCTGGGGGAGGTGGGATGTAGGCAAACCTTGCCTCTATCCACAGAATAGAGAGGCTGCTTCCTGAGAGACCCCCGGCTCAAAAACAACAAACAACCATATAGACAAAAGAGCGATAAGTATATAGCGTAGCAGTAGTCAGATATATTATCAACAAATAACATGTAGTCATAGATACAAGAAAGTCATCATATATGAGGTCTACCTAAAGTGAGAAAGAAATCTATCCCCCCCCCCCCCCCCCCCAAGACAAAGGTAGGACACGTCCATACCCTCCCCTACAAGTCCTTAACCTTAATCATACGTCTCCATGAACTCCTATCCTGAACCATGTCCTCGGAGAGGTGCAACTCTACCAAATCTTGCCTAAGTCGTTCATCCCAAGTCAACTTGGGCCTGCCTCTACTCCTCCTTCCTTCCACTGTCATGGTTTCCACGACTCTAACTGGTTCTGTCAACTGCCTCCTCTTCACATGCCCAAACCATCTCAATCTCCCCTCTTTTACTTTGTCCGATATACTAGCCACTCCTAACCATTTCCTAAAAACCTCACTTCTTATTCGGTCTAACATCGTGTGGCCACACATCCACCTCAGCATCCTCATCTCCGCTACCTCCATCTTGCGTGCTTGTGTTAAAAAGAACCATGTTCAATAGTATGTTAAAAAGAATTACACAAAACTGCGTATCTAGATGTTGATGTTATGGTAGTTTTGACCATATATTGTAAAAAATGACTCACAAAACATGTACTACAAAACTACAATCTTATGTATTGGCTCACATACAAGTGGTGGATCTAAAAAATCGTTATAGGGGTAACTTTTTGAAAAAAACGTTACGAAAACCTCAAATTTTCTTAAATTTACACATTCGCCGGAGCGTCAAGCGGTAGCGGGCTATCCCTTATTATAGGGTAGGTTCGCCCCTGCTCGCATATCAAGGCTGGCAAATCGTGTCTTAACAGGTTTCTGACAGCGCGCACAACATAAGTTTCAAACATGATTACGACTCGTTTAACTACTTTCTACCTCATGTTTATAAAACAGTTTTATGTTTTATGTACAAAGATGAATAAATGATAGATCCTAACATTGTAATTTTAATTATTTTAAAAAGTCAAAGGGTGTATTTTTCAGTCAAACAGGTCTAATCGTGTCTTAACAGGTACCCAATTGCCAGCCCTCGGCATATGATTAAGTTGAATAAAATGGGAATATTGATAAATTAAGGTTCAGAATGGCAACAATAAAAAAAAGTTAAAACAAAATATTGATGATTTAATTTTCATGTGACTTGGAAGCTGGAACATTTACTTGTGAACATCATTATATTCTTTTAGTCTATTTACGTGTGTAAACAAATCATGTCACACTAAAACTTAAAATACAACTTTTAGGGTAGAAGTCGAGGGTATGTATTTTTTGCGTCTCTTTCATTTCTAAGCTTTTTTTCTTTCTATGTCAGTATCACGTTAGATTTTTTTTTCCATCTTTTGTCTCGCATCACTAAACAAATTTTTAATAAAACAAATAAGAGAAAAACGAAGAGAGAGATAATGAAGCAAAGAGAGTGATAGAGATGTGTTGGCATCAAGAAGTTCGGACTAACTCACCAAGCGAGGAAGAAAAACCTCGAGACCGAGAGAGGGAGGACAGTGTTCCCACCAATACTGAACCCTCATGTTCACCTTTCCGAAAGAATACCGTCAAAGACGTCTCTGAGAATTCATGTATTATGTTCGAGCTCGAAAAAATGTGTCATTCCGTAATGTTTTATTATTATTTTTTTTTTTAAATCAAATGAGTATTAGGCTCACTAAATCTAATGCCAATGAGCTAACTTATAAACCAAAAAAATTGTTTTGTAAATAGGTCTGTCTTTGAGTTGGTATAAGTATACTATTTAAAAAAATTAACACATATATATCGATTTTTTCTATAAAAAATATGTGCCCCTCGAAATCATAGAAATTGACACTGGTCCTCCGCGCATCCACCCTCATCACCTCCCATGCATACCGTGAAGCCTTATGGAGTTATGGTTATCAATTTTAAATGATTTATATTTGAACCACTTTATTGATATTTACTTACGAATGAGCTTGGCCACATGTATATCGAGAAGTATGTATACAGGCCTCACATTTTTGTGGCTTTCACATAAAACATTTCGTTCAATAGCATGTAATAGGGTTGTATATTTTTACAAAACTCGAAACTTGACCCGCATTCAAAGCAACCCGATCCCGAATTAGAGAATACCCAAAAAAATTTGAATCCGATAAACCTAAACCGGACCAACCCAAACCATAAATGGGTCGGTTATTGAGTCACTTTTTCCTAACAAAAAACCCGAACAACCCTACCCAAAAAACCCAAAACACGAAACGTGAAAAAAAACGAACATTTATTGTTTTTTTATAGATGTGTCTTGGTTTGGAGTCTCTAGTATTTGGACATTAAGTTTCTTGGACTTTTGATCATAATATCATATCGTCATATGATGTTTGAATTTTGATAATATTTTTTAGGAATAATAGATTTTAATAATCCCAACTATTGTTCGTTGGCTGGCAACGGTCCCAACTTTAAAAATCCCCACTGGCGGTCCCATCTTTTCACATATTGGCCTTCAATGGACCCTGACTAACAGAACGCTAACGTCATTAGTCTCCGGAAAAACGTTTTTGGTTGGAAAAAGGTTCCTAAAGGTCCGATCTATGGTTACAAACAAGTTTGGGATGAAAACTTTGAGTTTTCCGGCAAAAAAGTTGAGTTTTCCGGCCAAAAAAAAAATTCGGCGAAAAAGATGTTTTTCCAACGACCTTAATAATTGGAGTTTTTTACTAGAAAAGGTTCCTAAAGTTGCGTAATAAGATTACAAAGAGGTTTGAGATGAAAAGGTTAAGTTTTCCGGTCAAAATGGAGTTTTCCAGCTAAAAACATTTTTCCGGCGACCGGATACTAACGGCGTTAGCGTTCTGTTAGTCAGGGTTCATTGAAAGCCAATATGTGAAAAGATTGGACCGCTAATAGGAATTTTTGAAGTTTGAGATTATTAAAATCCATTAGTCCTATTTTTTAGTAGGAATATAAATTTTAATGATATAGTTGTATAAAAAAAATATTTATTTTCATTTTATTTCTAAATCCAAAAACCGAACAACACGGCCTGAACTAACGCAAACCCAAACTTTAAAGAGGTCAATTATCGGGCTTTTTTCAAACCAAAACCTTAACAACACGACCCAAACAATCCGAAATCTAAAAACAAAACCGGATGAACACCCCTAACATGTAAGGGTGTAGAAGTGGTTATACACTTGAAAGTGGCAAACTTCAAAATCAACCATTGAGAGTGTGTCATGTCATTCAATGAAAAGTGTTTAAATTATGCTCAAAAGTGTTGTCAATGGTTAGACACTTCATAAATTGGTAAACTATTTAGAAAAAAAAAATTGTGATTGGTTGAGATGACATGGACCCCACCCCACACACCCCCTCTCTCTCCTTCCCTCCCTCTCCCCGATCCGCAACCGGTCACCGAATCACCATCTTCACCGAGTGGCAAAATGGGTCAGCGGTGGTGTTCCCGGTCGGCAAACCCATTTGCCGCTCATGGTTTGCCGCCCACTCTCCATACCCTAATGTATATAGCAGAGGAAAACCAATTAGATTGTTTAATTCTTTTATACGTACAAAAGTAAAAGTGATAAAAAGGTACAGTGTAAAGATTAAAATGACAATAATAAGAACGTTAACTCACACATCGTCTATTCTTACTTCTAAATTTCCCGGACTTCTAAATTCCCCTTTTGGTCCGGTATGAAACCGGAACTCTCTACCACAAAACCGACTAGATTATTTAATTTTTTTCAATTTACAAAAGTAAAAGTAATAAAAAGATACAAGTGTAAAAGTTAAAAGATGAAAAAAAGAAAAAGAAAAGAAAGAAACCACTGTTAAATTTACTCCTAAATTTACATTTACAATTTACAATTTTGTATAAACTGGAACACTCAACCACTTCGAAAAAACACTTTTATTAGTAACATTAATAAATTGTCTCTTACATTAATTATATTCTTTTTTATTTCTTTCCTCTTTGAGGTGATAGATTTCTAAGCATCATGCACCGACATCCATTTTCTTTTGAATGGCCCAACGAATTATACACAACAATCACACCACCGACTTGTCAAGAAAACCGAAAAACTTACAACACAAAAGTGGTATTTCAATCACTAGCTAATTTTGAAATTACTTTATCGACTAAAAACCCATAAACAAAACAATAGCAATAATCGAATCAAATATAGTCTGGTCAGAGTGTGGTTAGGACCCTCTGTTTGGAAGGGTGTGAGACCTCTCTTTCAACTAGTTAAAAATTCTCATTGTTCAAAAAAAAAAACTATAGATTCCCGTTTCACATTATTTTTGTCAAAAATAATATCATTTCTTATCCTTCATTTAAGTCCCATGAATAAAACCGTTTTAACTAGGGCTGTAAACGAACCGAACGAACACGAACGAGACCTTGTTCGTGTTCGTTTGTTAAAAAATATATGTGTTCGTGAACCGTTCACGAACACTTATCGAACGAGATTTTATGTTTGTGTTCGTTTGTTAAGGAAATGAACTTGTTCTTGTTCGTTTGTGTTTGTTTGTTAATTTTAGACAACGAACGTTGGCGAACACAAATGAGCACAAACTAATGTTCATGAACACAAATGTAAATAAACGAACACAAACAATAATTCATAAAAACAATATATAATACACTGACTCTTATTAAATATTTAATTTGTCGGAATTTTGATATATTTAAATAAATATAAAAGCTAAAAACATTAATGAACTATCAAACACAAGCGAACACGTTACCGAACGTTCACGAACATAAACGAACGAGCGCGGCCTCTGTTCATGTTTGTTCATTTAACTAAACGAACACAAACGAACTTCCCGCCGAACGGTTCACGAACTGTTCGCCGAACGTTTGGTTCGTTTATAGCCCTAGTTTTAACTATCTCTTTCTTTAGCTTAGTTAGAAAGACCATTTCACTATGATTTCACATACCCATAGGTAGCAATGCAAAAGAAGAAAATTGGAAGCTGAAACAACTAAAATGACAGAATTTACAAAGTATGTTCATGAGCATGTAAGGTTGAAACAAAACAAAATAATGCACAGGACGATTATAGAATTTTTACCTAGCGATTTTTTTAAATATTAGCTGGAAACTTGTTACAAGGGAGAGAAAAAACGACAGGAGAGAGATAATAATTTTATGAGTGATGAGAAAATATATTTAATTAGATAGATAATTGTTTTTATCAATGTCGACCCCTACTCTCCCTCTCAACTAGTGGAGCTAAGCTATCTGAAATAGACTCGTTAAATGATCCGGTTAGCTCGATCTTAGGGGCTGTTTGGTAGCCTCTGAATGGTCATTAAGAGGCTACCTCTTAATGGAACCATTAAGAATTTTACCAATGAGAAGGTAGAAGAATGTGACATGTGATGATTTACCATTCAGATGTTACCTCTTAACCATTCAGACTTGAGGTTACCTCTTATTCATCCAGAGGTTTTAAACCATAAAGAGGTAGCATCTGAATGGGCATTAAGAGGCTACCAAACAACCCCTTAAACGAACTCGATCCCAAGCCACTCCACTAGAAACAATCTTATTTATTTTTATATGACTAACTAAAGAAATATAGGAATATACTAGTCTAAATTCAAAATTTTATTTTCAACTTTTATCATCATTTTATATAATCTTTTAAATTATTAAATACATAAAAATATAATGAAAAAACACTCCATAAGAAAAGTCTTATTAATATCAACGAAATATGTACGTATCAGAGGCGGAATCAGAGAGGGGTCAAGAGGGTCCGTTGACCCTCCGGTCACCGGAACATTTTGAATTTTTATATATAAATTTTGAATTTTTGAAGAACAAAGTTAGAGATGGACCCCTAATTTGAACCAGTATAGAATATAAGCTTATGATGACCCCCTAACTAAATCGTTCTGGTTCTGCCACTGGTACGTATTATATTTATTTTATCAATAAATACATTATATGGTTTTCTTCCATAACTTAAAACACTTTACTAACTAACACTTCTCTTTATACAATAAATACATTACTAATAAGAAGATCGCGCGATGCGACGGGAATGACATATCGCATTTCGATACTCGTTTTTTAAAGTTTTCTTATTCAAATAATATCTATTGTAGCATTATTGTGATAGATATACATTAAAATCGAAGTAATCGGGTAATCCAATTCATGATGTTGTGCATGGTTCGGTCGGTTCAGTTATTATCCTCAACCGAAGCCGAAACCAAAGTCATCGGTTAGTCTATTTTATTAAACAATCGGTTTTCGGTTAATCACTTCGGTTTATTCGGTTAGATTGACGTTTTTCGGTTTGGTTCATTTAATTTCAGTTAGTAGCAAAACCAAACTTGGGCTAAAACTTTTGCTTAGAAATATATGAAATTGAGATATAAATACATGAAATGAAACTATAAATATATAAAATATAGATATATAAAATATGAAATATATGAACCTGGGGTATAAAAGCTAGAAATATATGAAAATATTAATGATTCAGTTCGATTAAGCTAATTTTGGTTAAACGAGAGCACAAAAAAATTGATAACCGATTTTTGGTTAACTCAGTTTTCAGTTAATTCAGTTTTTGGTTGATTTCAGTTCGGTTTCTTCTGTTTTTGGTTTGGTTTAGGTTAACGATTTAGTTATTGCTCACCGATAACCGGTTTTTGTTAATAACCAATGAAAGCGCGCGATGCGGCGGGACACACAGACATCGCCACAATGTGTATTGTTCGGTTGGTTGGATTATTATCGTCAACCGAAATCGATGTCATCGATTAGTCTATTTTATTAACCAATCCGTTTTCAGTTAATCGTTTGGTTTATTAAGTTAGATTGATGGTTTTTGGTTTGATTAATTTAATTTCGGTTAATAGCCAAAACCAAACTTAAGCTAAAACTTTTGATTTGAAATACATGAAATTTAAGTATATGTACATGAAATGGATGTATAGGTACATGAAATGGAGGTATTAATACATAAAATTGGGGATAAATATGAAATACATGAATTGAAAGTATAAAAGCTAGAAATATATGAAACTATGAATAGTTCCGTTCAGTTAATTTTGGAAAAATGAGGGTACAAAAAATCGATTAACGTTTTTGGTTAATTCAAGTTATGGTAAATCAGTTTTTTGTTGATTTCGGTTCGGTTTCGCTTAACGATTCAGTTATTATTCACCCTTAGACATTGCTAATCACGTAACATATCAATTTTTTAATTAAAAACACTATAGTAATACTATACTCAAATTAAATAGAATAAAATACTCGTTTACATGGTGTAATTTAAAAAAAAAATTAACGTACCAAAAAGTTATGACCATTTAAAAATCAGGGGGGGGGGGGGGGGGGTTGGTTTTTATAAGGGGATAAAGTGTGACTACTAACTAATCATCTATAATTTTATTAAAGATGAGGGATTAAAGTGTAATCTAGAAGAAATGATTAAGTTGACGGTGTTTAATCACTTGACATTCTGTAGCTATTAAACATTCTGGGATAATGATTAAGTACGTTGAGTTTTAATCACTTGTACACTAAGGCATCATCTACTTGTAACTTTTAATCCACACGTCAATACCGGCCAAGACAACTATAGAAACATCGACAAAAATAGCAGGTCGTCACGGTACTTTTGGATTTTTTTTTTTTAAATATTATAGTTTATAAGATATAACAAGAATACGTAAAAGAATTATAAGTTTGTTCTGGAGGAGGGAAAGTGTAACTAATTAGCTATAATTATGTTAAAATTCATTGATTTAAGTGTAATAAGATAGAGGACTAAAATATGATTATTGTTTAAAAGACCAATTTACCCTTATTTTAGGGGTGCATTTATAAATTAAGATGAAAAAAGTTCTTATTTTTTGGTATCTTAAAATGTCTTGTTATAAAAAAGGTCGCATGTTATGAAGGAAAAGGATGGGTTAATGTACAAATTGTCTTAACGTACGATGCGTACGAGATGCAGCGAATAATGGTTCATAACATGCGGGTTTTGTTTTTTAACAACATGTGAAATTTTTTTTCAACACGTGGATTCTATTTTTTTTTTTCAACATGCGGGTTTTTTTTTCAACATTCGGCCTTTGGTTTTTACAACATGCGGGGTTTATTTTTTGGGGGTTATAATGTGCGAACTTGTCATTGCATACGCTCGTACGTTAAGGCAAAATGTACAATACATTTTCACCATATATATATATATATGAACGGCAAATTTGGATTACTGACGGACCACTGGAGTATCATCGTGTCATCAACGAAATCACCCAATCATATCCATCTCCACTAGGCTATAATGTCTGAACATCAATTCAGGAGGAAACCGAATCTGAGAAAAAACCCCTTTGTGAGAATCGAACGACGGACCACTGATCGTGTTATCAACGAAACCACCCGATCACATCCATCTCCACTAGGCTATAATGCCTAAACATCAATTCAGAAGTAAACCTAAATTGAGAAAAACCCCCTTTGTGAGATCGAACCCTGGACTTTGTAGTCTCTAAACTTTATCCCACCCCCAACCCTAAGACGCCACCAGGACTTCATATTATTTTTGTCTCACCATATACGTTATTTTGTATTTTTTTTAACACTAAAACAATTCTTTCATTTCAATCACCAGGGCAAATTACATAAAGATAGCAAGTAGATGAGCAACAAACTACGCCATCATTATATACAGAATCATATACATTCTCAATTTGGAAAAAAAAAGATGACCACCACGTCTAAAACATATACAATATTTAGATACATTATAACTTACTATCAATAGGAAACCTAATATATGTTAAAAGTAATACAAACAATTTGATCTAATTGCAAGGAAAACAAGTTAACACATCATTACGAATAGAATATTCATACATATCATATTACTTACAAAAATAAAATAAAAGATTGGATTATACCATAAAGGTGGTAAATACACAAAAATTAATACTCCACAAATTAAGATTAAGATTAGTCATAATATCAATTATCAAAACCCCATGAATAAGCCTTTCATACAAAATAAAACCAAAAGACTGAAAATCATGAACCCTTCATGACAACACTTGACAGTTATCGAACCCCACATCCCCACCAGACCCAACCGGGTTGACCGAGTCAATACCCGAACCACCACCTTTGCTTTGCTGTAGAGAACCGACGTATCGAGCCGGTTCACACAGCAAAGCAAGGGTTGACAAGCACGGTTCGTTCTTGACTCACCACAAAAATCTTTAAAAACTATCATCATCATTCACATTTCACCACACCATTGCACACGAGCAACATTACCACCACCACGAAAATTATAAAGTATGACCGATCCTTATCGATCATACCCGATAATTTCCTCGTCTCAAAAAGCCTAAAAACACCATAACATTAGTTGTCGGACTGAAGGGCTGCTTTGATCTTCTGAACAGTACATAATATCAAATTATTAACCGTTTCCACCGACTCCACAGTAAGCTTAGCAGTAGGAAGACTGTTCACAAGGATCTGAAATGCAACAGTCAAAAGAGATCCACCTGCCCCGCCACCACTGCCACCTCCAACCCCACCATTCTCCGTCTCCGACCCAACACGATTACCTGGCCCGTCAGGTACTATCGCAAAACCTGACGGCAAAAGAGCCACGTAAGCCGAATCCCCACCGTTCATCACCACATGCATTGCTGGAATATCCACCGGCGCATACACCACCAACGACCCCGCGGAATCGATACATGTTTCTTGTAGAACTAACATGCTGCTCTGGTTAGCATTTATTGCCTGTAACCAAAACAAAAATATGATCAAATCATGTTTTAACCTAAGTAGTTAATGTGGTAAAATATCGGATATAAGTCAAGGACCGATATTTGAGATAACGGTTATCGCGGCGGGATATCGGTCATTTTAATATCATGCTATATATATACACAGAAAAAGTGTATCGTACTGTATGGCTATACGTACGAACCGTAAGCAATATCAAATTCGCACGTAAAAAAAGGAAAATCGCATGTTCAAAACAAAATGAAAATCGCATGTATATAAAAAAAAACAAGCTTCGCATGTTAGTAAAAAAACAAAATTCGCATGATGTTAAAAAAATACTAAAATCGCATGTTATAAACCATTTTTTCGCATGTTAATATTGAATCTCGTACGCTTCGTACGTTAAGCCATATTGTACAATAACCGGCCTCTCTCTCACTATATATATATATAGAGAGAGAGAGAGAGAGAGAGGGAGAGTGTAAGAAGTCATTATGTAGTGACAACTGTCCAAGAACCTAAAACCTAAACCCACTACACCACCCCCAAAACCTAAACACCCACCCCCACCCAAAAACCTAACCACCCCCCCCCCCCAAAAAAAAAAAAAAAATTGTACACTTATTTTTAGAATCCTTTGTATTTGATCCTAAACCTATATATATATATATATATATATATATAGCAAAATTTAACATTAATAACTCAGTATACTCTCCTGCCATTAACAAATAAACCTTTTGCAACTTGCAAAACACTTAATAATTGTAGCAAGTAAGAACTGATTAAGACTTAAAACACTAACATTTAAAAGTAACAACAAACAATTAAGACTTAAAACACTAATAACAACAATTAGAAGAAAGACGAATGGCAGAAATAAGAAGAAAGAACTGATATCGATCGATTTTTTGCACTGATATCTCAATAGGGGACCGATAACCGATATATCACTTATCGGGATATTGACTACACAGGTTTTAACTATTAACATTACACATGCGCTTTTAAGTTTTAATAATAATAATAATAATACAAAATCTTGGAATATCCCACACATGTAAGACGAAATATATCATTAGATTTTTTAACAATAATTTTTGTACATTTTAGTAATCATTAAAAAAAGAAAAAGAAAAATTAGTCATTGTGTAGTCACTGTCCAATCGAGTTTGGAAAACTTCCCAAAAACCAAAACGGTGACGTACGGTCTGAACCCAGAAAGGTCTCTACTGTCCCCTCTCACATGCAAACAATGTGTGTGTGTATGTGTGTTTTGACTTTCTGGATTTTCTTTCAGATGAATAATTTACTTCAACAAAACTTTTTATAATAAAGTTTCAGTCTGTACGTTAGATCTGAAATAGACCCCTTTTTCTACACGTTATTTACCCTTTTGCCCCTGCCTCCCTTTTATATTTCAAGCAAAACCTATTCTTGCAACTCAACCATAATAATTGTACTATATATAAACATGTATATATATATATATATATAGAGAGAGAGAGAGAGAGAGATTACGCTAGCACGGAGGAGGGAGACACAGTTGCCATGATCTTGACCCTTGGCTATATGAGCCATTTCTTGCATGGGTCCACCGTTGGATAAGATATCCCATTCACTTCTTAGCTGTTCATCGCGGAGAAAATCGAAAAGCCGTTGAGGCGATACGGGCAACCAAACCGAAGTTGCCGCGCTCAGCACGATGCCCGGGGGCTCACCAGGGTCGTCAACGCTTTGTCGGGTCATGACCCGAACGTCTTCGTCTACGTTGTTTGCGCGCAGCTTGTTCCATTTGTACACGGTAGACGCGCAGACCCCGGCGCAAAAGTTATCCGTCATTCGCTGTGCTAGTTTTAGCATGCTCTTCCTTCCGCTTGTGGTTATCGCTGCATGCATATATGTTGGGTGATAATAACGTTTAAACAGTTGTAGCATGTGCATGTAAAGGTGTAGTGTCGGTATGACAAAAAAATGTACCGGTGTGATCTCTAGTAGGCACTGCAGATGACATAAGGATTGCGAGGCATTCGCATTGTCGTTGTAGGGCTGCCACCCATCGTTGCGCACCGAATCCCATCCCAGCACGGATCAACGGACGGTATAGTTCGTGAACAATGCCTTCATCATATTCCGCATGTTCCACCCATGTAACCTAAAGTAAAAAAACAATAAACTTAAGTATATACATTATAACTAACAAGAACAAATAAGCGCGCTTGGAGACTATTTTTCGTAATTGTTTTAAATAATTCTTGAATTAAAATAACATGAATCAATAGTAGAAGACAAATCTTGGAAATGGGCTCGATGAGCGACATAATATATTCATAAAAACCATGACTTGTGCAATAAAATACAAATAAAATGATATAAAAATGGTCAAGGAGTAAGAATAGAACCATCAAAACAATTGTTTTATATGAACGATGATATTAACTATTAAAAGTAACCAGGATCAAGGTGATTTGAATAATAAATGTGTCTCAAGGCTCAGAAAATCGAGCAGTTAGATGTTTCTATTCTATATTATAACATAAAACTACACGAAACGATATTAAATAATCGAATCTGATTTCGTATGCTTGATTTAAGGAGTACCGATACTTCGGTAAGTCAAAAACAGCATCTAATATGAATAAAATAGACTTTGAGAAGGTTCCCTTTGGTGTTATAAAATTCATGTGAAAATGAATCTTGTCGATGAAAATGTGGCAAATTTATATGATTAATCACTAGACGAAAAAGACGTCACAGATATCTAGAGCCCCCGGTACGCGTTGTAATATGTGCATGAAGAGTTGTACACCTAGATAAGAGTTCTTTTGTTTTTCAACTAAGTTCTAAGGTTATAGTTTAGCTAAGTTTTAAGCCTTATCGGCACTGATCACTACAACAAGACTTGTAAAATGTGCATCTAAAGTCGTACACATGCGTAGGCATCCATATTTAAAAACTTGTACATTATGCTTAAAACGTTGTCAGATGTGCATTTAAAGTTGTACATTTAGGTAAGCATTCATGTATCAGAGCTATGTTTAAGGTTTTGAGTGGTGAGATATGTCAACACAAGTCATTTAAGACCAAGGCCAAGCACACCTACTTGATAAACTCCATAAATGCCAATAAGGCTTTAAAAACTATGACTTTTAATAGTCAAACCGATCGTCTTAAATAATCCGAATCCGTGAAAATCACTATAGTGATCGAAAAAGGAACGACAATCACGTTATTCTATATAAATCCGTATGTATCACAACACATTTCGAGCTAAAACAACTATAAACATCAATATGGATTTTGAACTTCAAAAAGTTAAAAGCGAAACTTAATATTACCTTAGAGTAGCCATTCGGCATATCTTGAACAACACAACCCGATGGTAGCCTTCGACAACTCATAAATGCGGGTGTGTTTTCACGAATTGTATCGATTGACACGTCAACCACCGCCCACACACCTTCCGCATGTTGCTTGCAAAACCGGAGAAAATTGACTTCCCGGACTGGAACCAATGGGGAAAGAACTTGCAACTCGGCGTGCATCTAAAATAACATTAAGTTAAGATAATTGTATGTATTAAAAAAATTAGGGATTTGAACCAAAAATTACCAATTGAAGTGCCCCATTTCTTGTTCCTCCCATACCGGTTGAAATCACATCCGTTGTTGAAGTTCTAGCAATCATACAAGGAAACATTTCTGCCCATTTGTTCTAATATAACCAACCATAAACATAAATTAGATCATAATTCACAAAAAAAAATATCAAAACAAGTTCTACGCGACATTACCGAATCCATTAGAGTTTCAACAAGAGCCAAACTATTGATGATCACCATTCCCGTCTCCCTCGAGGCCTCGGAAACATAATCATTTGGTTTAAGCCCGATACATGGAGTAACGATCCTAGAATACTCCTCGTGGTTCATAATCTCACGGCCCCCTTCTAAGGACCGGATCCAAAGTGGCTCATCAGTTTGGGCTAACTTAACCAACTCATCCATAGCGGCTAAAGCGAGCTCGAGATACATTGATCGCTCAAGAGAAGGATCCATTCCCATCACGGTATTACTCGCTCTCGAAGACGGCACAACTGACGAGGCACTCGAAATCCCAAAATCCGGTGGTCCTAAAGGCAATGCCGAGGTAGTCGAACTAAGCACTCCGCCACTTCCACCGCCTTGGAGTTGGTGGAAATGGTTCCCACCGACACCGAGTTCCAAACTCGAATTCGGCATCGGCGGAGCCATCGTGGACACCGGGCGGCCGAGGAATTTACCCGCAAGTGCACAAACACGATCTAATTCGTCTTTTAATCGCGCATTTTCAATCCTAAGATGTTGTTCTTCTAATGAAATATCACCTATCATAGCCGGACCGCCACAATTCGAGCACATAGGGTTCCTCATTGCCTCTCGAATCGACATGTTTTCCGCTCGAAGCTTATCGTTTTCTTGCCTGAGAATCGAGTTTTCGTGCCGCTCTAATTGTGTCTAGCAATCATAAAATCAAACTTTAAACATAAACTTTCAATCTTTCACAATATTATCATCAAAATACTCAAATTTTCAACTTACTTTCATCTGGGTACGACGATTTTGGAACCAAAACTTAACTTGTCGAGTCTCTAAACATAATCTTCTACTAAGCTCCAACCGTTGCTTTTCATCGGGATGAGGACACTCTTTGAACAATCTGAACACAACCCAGATAAAAAAAAATCAAATCTTTTTAACAAAAATGTTTTCATTTAAAAAAAAAACCGACTAAAAAAATTAAAAATTGAATCTTTACGCTTCAAGTTCTTGAATTTGTTGAGGAGTGTGACGGTGGTATCGTTTCTTTCTCGGTGGTTTTCCGTCGTCACCGTCAGGATCGTCACCGGAGCCGCCACCGTCCATGTTATCACTGCCAGATCTACTCTCGTGCTCCTCCTCACGGCTCCGTCTGCCGCCACCACCGCCGCCGGTCTCGTAACTTTCCGGCATTCTTCCGATCTCACCAACCCCACCACCTCCTCCTCCTCCACCCTCCATCGTCGTTTGCTAAAAATAGAAAAAAAAATTAATAAATAAATCATTTCACACACACGTTACCCATTAGCAGTAAGATTACAAATAATTATGAACTTTTATATGTATAAAATATATCTATATAATAAAATAAAAATGATTACAAGAGCAAGTGAGAGGCCTGGTGAGTTGAACATTGATTTAGAGAGAGGTTGAGACATGGGACCGCCGCGGATATTATAAGGGATATCGGCGACGATTCTAGCACCACCACCGGAACCACCACCGTCGCTGCCGTGACTGTTATCAAGAAACCCTCCAAAACTCATGAAATTTTCAGTTTCAGTAAAAACCACTAACTTATATTGTGTAAGAACACAAACCCAGTTGAAAAATTCAAATTTTTTTCGATATCATTACACACAAAGACGTCAAACTAACGATCAAATCTTTCTGTGACTAGATTTGGGTTTTCAAGAAATGAGAACCGGATAATGAGAAAAGATTCTCTCTTTCTTTCTCTCACTAGAGTTTTTTTTGGGTTATTGAAAAGTGTAGTGAAACCCTAAGTGTGCGCGAGAGAAGAATTGCATGCTTGAGTTTGGGTTTTGGATCATGAGCTCGGAGAGAGAGAGAGTAAAGAAAAAGAAAATGTTTACTTGTATTTTGTAGAGAGAGAGAGAGGGGAGAGAGAGAGAATGGAAGATGATGAAGGAGATAATGTATGTGGAGCCTTCGAAGCCTTACAAATACAAAACAATCAGAAAAGGTTTCACAGTAAAAAAGGGTCGGTTGGTTGACTATTCACTCTTATTAAAAAATAATATTTTATTTTCTAAAAAGAACACTCTTTCTCCATATGAATAATGCTCCATTCAAGGCGTTTTACGTTATGTGCCAGTTCAGTCATCAATGTGACGTTTTTCATAAATGAATGTAGTGAAAATGTGGAGCATTATGTTAAAAGGGGTTTAATAATAAAATTAAATAAAAAAACTATCAAAAAATATTATTGGACAAAAAATCATCAAAAAATGGTGATTGGTCAACACACAAGGGGCTCGAGTGTTCTAAATACAACACCATTCAAAAAACATTGAACAAAAACGCCCCGGGGGGCGTCGTTGGGCAAAAAAACATCCATTTTCTGAACGACTACGCATGATCTAACAACACTACTGGGCATCTTGAACTTAATTTTGGATAAGATCAGGTGAAAGTCAAACTCTCAAAATCCAAAACTTTGCACTACATAATAAAATTTTCAAATAATACGAAGCAAAAAAACAATGGGGTTGGGAACCCGTCTAGCCCAGGCTAAGAACCACCCTTAACACTAGTAGGATTCTCTGTTGTGGCGTGATAGCAATTCAAATTCAGTTTTGTTTGATATTAGTTCGGTTCATTACATTATTGGTATACTACAGTTACTCGATATAGCCTATGATACCAAATTTTAATACAATTGCAACTAAAAGATTAGACAAAAGAAAAGTCGTATCTAAATTAGAATATCAACTTTAAAAAAAAGTTAATGAACGTAATTTATTAAAGAAAATCAAGTTAATTTAAATGAATGAGTTAAATAAGTATTTTATTTAAATTTTAAAGGGTGAAATTGAAACTTTAAAAAACTTGTATTTTGTAGCAAAGTTAGAGCATGAAGAGTGATTGCCTCTATATTTGTGAGTATCTTACTTATATTATAAAGAATGGTTGTTAGTAGAAGAGAGAGAAAACGTTATTGTTTATCTGTAAATATACGGGAACAATGTTCACCCTTATATTTTTTTAATATTTTTTTAAAGTAGTTGTGAGTGGAGGAAGGAGAAAACATAATGATAAATATATAAAAATATTATTTAATTGAAAAGAGAAAGAAAAATTTGTGATGTTTAGTATAATTATAAGCCCAGATGGTGTGAGCGTGGAAGCCCCTCCACGTTGGGCACACCACCCTGCCGTCCCTGCGTATAGCGTGGAGAGCGGCGTTGTGGGTGAGTCTTGAGGATCTCCATCGGCGTTAAGGGCAATTTTGTTTGTCATATCGCACGAGTTGGTTGGTGGTTTATGGTATAGGTAAGTGATTGGTGAGGTTTATTTAACAAAAGGTGGGGCCCTTTCCACATCCAACACCACCCCATGTTTTTTTACCACGCCCTCTTTTTGACATGGCTATCAAACAACGCTCCATTCCATACCATATAGTCTAAAAATAAAGACAATAAATCCAATGTGAAACTCTTATATAATTTATCTCATGTAGTCGAAAAATAAAGAACAAATCCATTTCTATTAATATCTATCTCACAAAATTATTTTATTATTATTTTTTCTTTTCTAAACACTCGCATATGTATAAATGATAATATATAGTTACTTTTTATATAAAAAAATATCATTAGTCTTTTTTTAGTATCTACTGTATATTTTAGAGATCAAGAGGAAAACAAAGAATAAGATGTAAAAGTTAAATAACTCAAAAACTATATCTTCCTTCATAGTTTAAAGACAGAACGTAATACGGAGTGTGGAATGTGATGCTCTCACATGTTAGTAACACTAACACCTTTGCTTTTTTACTTATATCATAGTGGGTTTTAGCGGATTTTTTTTTCCCAAAAAACGCCCCTCCATGTCTTGGAACTGCCCCTTGAGCGTTTTTTTCAAAAAAGTTTGGTTGGGCGTTCTTTTTTCCACGCCGTGCTCAATCTCTTTGGCCAATGACAGGTTGGATGGTTTTTGTTTGCCCAATAACATTTTTTGGATGGTTTTCTTTATTAAAATTGTTTAACACTCATTTTAACATAATGTTCCACAATACTCACATCCCCACTACACTTATTTTAGGAAAACGCTCCATAATGCATCTTTGCTGACTTGACTGACACGTGTCGTAAAATGCCTAAGGATAAGGGCATTATTCATGTGTACCACTACACATGGTCTTAAGGATTTTTCATACAAACGCTTGCAAATTTATCACCACATTTACATTTAATTTTCTTAGGGGTCGTTTGGCAACATCTGAATGGTTAAGTGCTGAACCAGTAAAAGGTCTGAACTATTAAGAGCCTGTATAATGCTTAACCGTTCAGAGGCAAATGTCTGAACAATTCAGATTAGAGGTCTTAACTGGGGTTGTTCATTTTTATCCAAAACCCGAAACCTGACCCGAATTTAAAGCCACCCGAACCCGAATTAGCGAATATCCAAAAAATCCGAACCCGAGAAACCCGAACCCGGCCAACCCGAACTTTAAATGGTTCGGTTATTGGGTCACTTTTTCCCTACCAAAAACCCGAAACACAAAACCCGAAAAAAACAAACATTTTTTTTCCTTATAGAAGTGTTTTGGTTTGGAGTCTTTAATATATGAAACATTAAGTTTTGGGACTTTTAAATATTATAATAGCATATTGTCAAATGATGTTTGAACTTTATGATATTTTTAAAATAACAATATGAGTTTTGATGATATCTTTTAGAAAAACATTAATTTTTCATTTTACATGTAAACCCGAAAACTGAACAACCCGACCCGAACTAACCCGAACCCGAATAACCCAAAACCGACTAACCCGAACTTTAAATGGGTCGGTTATCGGGTCAATTTTTCCTAGACAAAAACCCGAAGAAAAAACCTGATGAAAACCCTTAGTCTTAAGCATTCAGACTCTGTATAATATTTAACCATTCAGATGCAAATGTCTGAACCATTCAGATGTCTGCTCGTGAAACAAACAGTCTGAACCATTAAGTGCTGAACCAGTAAGATGTCTGAACCATTAAGAGCCTTATTAAAAGATAAACAAACAGCCCATTAGACGTTTTGACTTTTATAAATTCTCTAATGTTTATTGACTATACATGTACACAAACCTTTTACAAGCTCCTATACAAAGTCTTAGGCCCTGTTTGGTAGCATCTGAATAGCCTCTTAATACCCCATGTCTGATTGAGTCAGATTTCAGATTGTTTGTTTCACCCCTCTTAAAACTTACCCAGCCTCTTATTTGTGTCTGACCGAGTCATCCATGGGGTGGAGTCTGACTAACCTCTGAATGACAATTGTGACTTGTATACCCCTCAATCCTAAGAAACACAAACATCTCCTTCTTCATCATATTCCAGGCAGCCGCTGCACCTCCTCCACTCCAGACGCCGCACCCTTAAACCCGCCGGCGACCTTCTTGTTGTCACCACAACAAATACCAAGATCCCAAAAAAAATCAGCACTGTATAAAACCAACAAGTTACCCGAAACTGAAGAGAAACGGCACTTACCGGAGCCTATCGGAGGTTTGTCGGAGCAGCCGTTCACTCATGTGGCTCCGCCACTGTGCCGTTTGCATCCCACCGGAGCCCCTGTATACCTGCATCTAGCACGAAAACAACAAGCTCAGCCGCCGGCGACGTCTTCGGGTTTCCGGTAAAACAACAAGCTCACTGATCTCTCTCTCTTCTTCCTGCTTCGAACCCGCTGTCCGACACTCCGACTCCGACACCATCACTGATAGTCTTGTTGTTGTTGTTGATGGTGGAGGGATGGGGATGGAATGATATGATTTATGATGTTGTGTGATATGATATGGCAGAAGAAGAAGAAGCTGAGATACAAAATCCACCCCAAATAACAAACAAGCAAAGATCTTTAAAACAAGAAACAAAACGGTAGAGAGAGAGAGAAAGTTCTGGAGGTGAAGGGATGAGACGAGGATGGAGAAAGTAACATGTATATATATTTAATTAATAATAAAATGTTTTTTTAATTAAAAGGGGTAAAAATGTCATTTTACACCGTCATTCAGATGTGCAACCAAACAGCACTTTACTGGTTCAGCACTTACTGGTTCAGAACCTCTTACCCATTCAGACCTCTTATTCATTCAGCACTTATTGATTCAGATGTTGTCAAACAGCCCCTTAGATTTTATTAAAAGATACCTTTTACAGTTTATATATAAATTTTTAAGTATTATTGTTTATATATAAATTTTTAAGTATTATTCAGAAAACAAAGATAACTTAATAAAACGTAACTTAATGAAAATTAACATAACTTAAATATAAAAAAATATATATATATATAGGATTAGGTTTAAGAGTGAACACTAGTGTAGCTTGCGAACTGAGTGAACTAATCCTGGCCAAACACGTGTGTAGATCAATGGTCAGGATTTGATGTTGAAATACACTAGTGTATTTTACGATTTGATGATGAGATTCTGGCCATACACATGTGTAGATCAATGGCCAGGATTTGTTCACTCAGTTCACAATATATATATATATATATATATATATATAAGCAAAGCTAAATTCATTAAAGCTAACAAAAAAATAAATTTGAATTTAAGTCGTGCCCACATTTGTTCATACGTGAACTTCCTCTTCTAACCTCCCTCACTAATGTGAACACAAAGAATGTCACGAATGGACTTGCGCGATACTACATTCGTCGTATGCCACATCATCGTCTTTGGTCGTCCTCTTAAGTCTATTATCAATGCTTTAATCAGAGGCGTCCCTCATGTATCCTGTTTGAGCTTGAAAAAATATGTCATTTCGTAATGTTTTAATATTATTATTATTATTATTATTTATTTGTAAAATTAAATGGGTATTGGGCTCACTAAAGCTAATGTCAATGAGCTAACTTCCAAACCATAAAAATTGTTTTGTAAATGGTCATATCTTGGATTTGGTATAGGTATACTATTTAAAAAAATTAACATATATGTCGGATATTTTTATAAAAAAACATGTGCCCCTCGAAATCACGGACTCTGTGCGGTGGTCCTTCCCCGCACGTACCCTCATCACCGCCCATGGCTCTAATTCACACTTGCAACAAACAAAGTCGTGTGTTCTCTTAAAAAGTTATGACATTCAATCATTCATGATTTTACCCTTCTAGTTATTTCAATATAGCACGTATATATTGTTTTGTTGCAGCTTTACTTTTGTCATCTTCCTAATTTTATATTGTAATAATAACTTAACTATTTTTAAAGTTATTAGACCGACTGTACTGGGGCGTTTTTGCCCCCAAATACCGCCCGGAAACGCCGGAAACCGCCCTCCCCTCCGCTACGTTGGGCGTGTTTGGCCTATTTGTTTGCTGTGGCGTGTTTTAAAAAACGCTAAAGGGGCAATGGTTTGACCAATAAGATTCATTTCCATTTTTGTAAAACCAATCAATTTTTTTTGATGTTTTTTTATTTAATTTTATTACAAAGATAATGCCCCACAATGTACACATCCCCACTACACCCATTTTAGAAAACGTCCAATAACGCCTCATTGCTGACTGGGCTGCCACATGGCGCAAAACGCTAAAGGGTGAATCATGCCCACTACGCATGGTCTTACAGTAAATATCTATAACGTTTATAATTAGTATAGTCATACACACACATATTTCTGTGTGTGTTTGGTTTCTACTAAAAATCTTATTTTATAAATAAATAGTGCATTAAGGATTCTACACTATCATTCGTATAAAAACATAAATAACTTTTTATTCTTAATTAGTTTATTAGATAAAGTATTATTTTATCTTTAATTTTAATTTAAGTATAGTATTATTATCTTAGAAGACGTTTTTTAAGTGTGTTGAATTGGTTCACATAACAAAACATCCTGATTATTTTAACACTGAGTTGCGATTACAATGAGGCGCCAGGATTATGCTTCATACATAGATACATTTTTTTTCCTATTAGTTGGATTTTTAGTGAATAAATACACTAATAGAAAATATAATGTATTCACCGGTGAGGCGACGAATCAACTTATTGGCTGACGTGTTTTTACATTAATGATGAAAAAGGCACCGCTTAAAAAAGATCATTAATCAGATCCAATGGCTGAAAAATGATTGTTATTTTTTCCAGTGTTCTTAAACCTTTTAGTGATTCTCATTTATTAAAATCATGTGCATATATATATAATCTACAACTTAGATTAATATATTGTGTTTCCCCTCTTTAAATTGCTTACGATTAAAAAACATTAATGTTACTAAGGACGAAAATCACAATCTTTCGACTCAATCAAAACATGATTATTAAACCATTAATGGTGACATCGATCACTTTTGATTATTAAATCGCCAATATTCCCTAACAAATTATGATATAAATGATAAAACTTTTACTATATTTTAAAATTTATTTGTAACCATATCTTTAGACAATAAATCTTATTGCAAAATATCTTATAGACATGATATTTATTTATGTTTTATGAATTAATAACGTCACTCATTTAAACTTAATTATTTAAGCATAAATGTTACTGTCTTTTTTTTTAACTACAAATTTCAGTTTCACTTCTTGTAGAACTTGAACCCATAATGTTCCAAATTAGGTGCTCTTAAGATGTTACTGTCTAGTCTAATGAATCCCAAAAGCAAGAACAGTAATATAGTTTTGTGCAATATTATTTATATCTAGAAACCCCTTCATATGAAAAATTAGAAGATAAATTCGGTGTAAACATAAAATTATTAAGGTGTAAGTATAAAATTATTAAATGGTTTGTTAGTAAAGTAGGAGGGAGAAATAACTTATGATATAATAAAAATATAATTAAAAAACCCTTGTTTTATGGATTGAATATAAAGTAGCACGTATATAAGTATGTATGTATTATCACAAATTCTTTTACTTAAAATTAAATCTATATTAAAGATCCGTCATTAAAATCATATGATTACATGAATTCATGTATGTTTCATCTATTAATTAGTGACAAATTACACAAACTAATTTCTATAAGTGTATATAAATATCAATAATTATAACCCGTGTTAAAGTGTTATATGAGCATGTAATTGATATCATATGTTAATTATTGTCTTGTAAAAGTGGTAATAAATGTTAGAGTTAATAGTTAGTCCATGTGGTTTGCACAAAGTAACATAGGTACTAGTAGTTTAAAATCACTTTCTAAGGTATTAACTTTTCATTTTGTAAAACGTTAATTGTTTGTTAAACTATTAGTACCTAAGTATGTTATTTTGTGCAAACCGCAGGGACTAACTATGTTAATACCCGAGAAGTTAATACCTCCAAACGTTACAAAATGAAAAGTTAATACCCTAGAAGGTGATTTTAAACTATTAGTACATAAATATGTTATTTTGTGCAAACTACAGGGACTAACTATATAATTAACTCTAAATGTTACTACCTACGTCCCATTAAAAGTGTCCTATTTTGAATTTTCAAAGTCTTTATTTATAAACTTTGACCATAAATAATTTTGTTTGTGTTAGATAATAGTAGATGAAAGTTATACGATTTGAGTGTGTTTTACAAATGTTTTTATCGGGTTAATTTTCATCAAGTTTTATATAACACAAAAAATATATAATTAAAGTCAAAGTTTATAAATAAAGACTTTGAAAATTCAAAATATGACACTTTTAATAGGACGGAGGTATAAAAATCTAAACTGTAACTACTGAGTGTTTCTCCTCGGTATATTATAAAAAAATAAATGGATCTAAAAAGCTAATATTCACGGGGGACTTGAGTTATGAACATTAAACTTGTTGTCATGGAAATATACTTGGCTTCATTTATTGTAGAGCCATGTATATTCTTTTTTACTTTATTTATGTTACATAAAGGTGGATGATATTTAATATTTTTATATCCAGAAAGTTATAATAATAAAAATAAGTTTGTAACATATGTTGACTAGTGAGATTTGATTAAGAATATATTATTTATGTGGTAGGGTTATATTATCATTAGTTGGGTTCATTAATTATTTATGAGTTAAGATAGTTCTCATTATTAAGTTTGGAGAGGACTGAGGACTGACCAAAGCCGCAAAATTTGTAAGGATTATTATCATAAATATAATATAATTTTCTATTTTGGAAATGTACACATTTAGTTTCTGATATAAGTAATTTAACTTCTTAGGCTGTTTTTTTTTAACAGCAAACTTACTTTATATATATATATATATATATATATATATATATATATATATATAAAAAGAGCCAGCAACCAGCTGGAAACAAAAACAAAGCAGAAACAAACAAAACAAAAACAGAGAAAACGCACTACAACAAATCCAAAATGTCGAAAACCTTCCATTTCTCCCAACTCGTTGCCTTCAGCTTCGATCTAATGCTAATCCAAAGAAACAAATCCTCCTTTATCAGATCCACCGACTTGCTAATGGGAATGAAATTATTGTTGAACACCTTTTCATTCCTCGCAATCCAAAGCCTCCAAATAGTTGCCAAAATGTAACACCCCAAAACCCGAATGTTTATATTTCTCGTATGTCCCTATATAACATATATCATGAAATAAATAACTATGCTATTTAACCTAGTTAAGTGTATGGCCAAAACTATTAAATGAAGAAAGTTGTGCCAATTGTGTTTTAAGTGGTAAACATGAGGAACTAAATGGAATAAGATGGAAGTTGAGTTATTAAAATGAAAAAAAAATCAACACACACAAACTCACACTTCGTGTGTGTTCTCGAACGTACAGGGGCTTCAAAGAGCCAAACCCTAACTCAACTATAATCATTAAATTGAAGGGTGAATCGAAGCTCAAATTCACGAATGAACATCAATTAATGATCACCGTCACAAGGGGATCATAAGGTATGTCTTAAAAGTTAGATTGGTAATCTTGCACAAAGTGGGTTATGTTGTAATTCACGAATTTGTATGAAATTGGGCATGAATAGGTGTTAGAATCGCAATGTAGAACATGGATTAAGTATGATTTAGCTTAAATTGATGTTAACAATGAAAATCAATTGTTGTGGTGAAGATGGTGACATGGGTATATCATCCATGTCCAAATTCTTATTCAAAATTGATGTATTATGATATGTATGACGGATTCTTGATAGAGGAATTGAAAGAAATGTGACATTAGTATGTTTGATGTTTATGCATGAATGATTTATGTTGATTAGAAGGAGGAATTTGTTGAATTATGAATGAGATTAGAAGGATATGCATGAATTAGTTGTACACTATGCTTAGGAGGTAGTACACACATCAAAAGTATGATGAAATTATGAAGAACTTAATAATAGATCACTTGTAAGTGATTAAAAAAGTAGTTATGAAGTGGGTTTTTGATGATATGATAGAAGTAATGATATGCTTATGTTAATAATGTTGAAAATCATATATGTGTAAGTATGTTTAAAGTAATTGGATAAGAAATTGTGGATTAGCATGTTTTAAGGTTAAATGATAAACTTAATATAAGATCCGTGTGATAAAGAGGATTTGATGAATGATGAATAAGCTAACTATCTTGAGAATGATATATGATAGTTGATGCTTAATAAGCGACATGGAAGCTTGGGAAGGAAACGGGTCAAACGGGACTAATGCGCACGGGAAGCATATTCGGATGTTATGTAAGTAAAGCTTACACCCCTTTTTGTAGAATATCTATTCATTGTATAGATTACGAACATGGTAACTAAATATGTGAATTATGATGTTCCGACAAGTTTTGGTATGGGTCGGAACATGTGATTATGTTAAGAAACTAAGTTGATGGTCAAAAAGGGTAAAAACGGTATAATGGTGATTTTGGTTACGAGTTAACGAAGGAATAAGTTACATAAGTGGGATAATGACTAACTAAAGTCCCACAAGGATAAAATGAACATTTAGACTTAACGGGTCAAATGGTGAAGCTATCACCATTTAACGAAGTCGACTAATGAATTGTGTTGTCAAGTATTATGCATTCACAGGTTGTATAGCGAAAGGAGTTATGTTGCTATTAACTAGCCATTTAGTGCACGAAATATTAAAACGGGTCATAGCTTTGATCCGAGCCAGGTATGTGCGATTTGAGTTATAGTTAAGTCGTGGGATTGGTCAAATGTTTAAGGAAGTCCTTTGTAGTAAAGGATGGGTCAAAGTTGACAAAAACACCATTGATGGGTAAAACGGGCAAATGGTCTTAAAAGTTGATTATAAACAAGATATTTGACTAAATGAATGTTTTGAAAAAGTAAGAAAGCGAGAAGTATGATTTTCGTAAGCTAAGGACCTTAAAATGCGCAAATACCTTTAACGGGTCAAAATAAGTTTTCGAGCGAAAATGGATTAAGAGGATGCAAGACATCCGAGAATTTAGTTTTTATGATAGACATCATTGATATTATTAGGTTCATAAGAAGTTATGGTCAAACGAAAGAGTTATGTTGATAAATGCATGAACGGGTCAAAATTTGGTAAAAGGGTAATAAGCCGAAGGCTTAAAAGTCAAAATTTCGGTAGTCCAAATATTGGATTTTCACTCCATGTGATGGAGAATTAAATTACGGTCGCGTAGGAAAAAGAATCGGTTAAATCGGACTTACGGATCATAAGTTATGATGATTTTAAGTTTGGTTTTGATAAATGTTTTAGCTGGGCAAGTGCAGCAACAAAAATAAAGGAACTTGCTGTCAAAAAGGGGGCTAGGTGTAGCGTCTAGCCCCCTGATTCCGAAAATTGTTTAATTTTGTTTGTTTGACCCATATAACTTGTTTAAACTTATTATTTAACTATCAAAGCTAACTTTTAAGTTGGTTTTGATCATAGGTGATAGTCAAGAGCACTGTTGCAGAAATCGGCCTAGGCGGCCGATTAATCGCCGCCTAGGCGCTAGGCGGTAGCTAATCGCCTAATTTTAAGCAAATCGGTCAATTAATCGGTCCAGGTCAAAATCGGTCCTAGTCGGTCAAAAGTCGGTCCTAGTCGGTCAAAAGTCGGACTAATCGGACTAATCGGACCATGGTTTTTTTGGTAAAAATCGGTCCTGGTCGGGATTAATCGGTCCTGGTCGGGATTAATCGGTCCTAGTTGGTCAAAAGTTGGTTAATTTTTGAATTTTTATGTGAATTTTGAAGTATTTATGTGAATTTTGAAGTATTATTTTTATATTATTGGGTATATATATATAATTTTGAAAAAATACATATAAAATCCCATTCCGATTAATCCCGATTAATCCCGATTAATCCCTAGGCTGTACCTCACCGCCCGACTAGCGCCTAGCGCCTTCTACAACATTGGTCAAGAGTGCCCGGATATGTATGTATGTTTGTATGTCTCTATACACGTATTTAGAAATGTATGTAAGCATGTATGCACCTACGTATGTATGTTTATAAGTATGTGAGCAAGTATACGCGGATATATGAAGGTATGTATGTGAGTAGGCATGTATGAGTTAGGTATGTTGCAAGTAGGGATGTATGTATGTATATATGTATAATGTTATGAGTGTACGTAATGATGTAGGTATGTGTGTGTGTAGATACGTATGTAATGATGTAGATGTGTTTACATGTGGGTATGTACATATGTATGTAATTGGTTATGTGTGAACGTATGAATATGTATAAGTATGTATGAAAGTAGGTACGCATGTATCCAAAGAAATTGAGTACCAACGATAATATTAGCGTGCCTGGTGAATGAAGTGTAACGCAGGAATAGCAAAGAAGTCTCACCACGGATTGTATGATTAGATGGAAAGCTGGGATGTAAAGAGTCAACGGAACGAAATGTAAACGTGAATAAATCTTGTATGTTTATAATGCGTACTAATGTTATGAATTTTATGTGGTGAGCGAATGTAGTACGAGTCATGAGGATCATCAAGGAATAGAGATCGAGGATCGAGTCACAAGACAGATTGTACGGGAACGTTGGTGTATGAAATTTAGAAAACCCATGTTATGTTTTTAATTGTAAATTAGTCGATTGATGACTTCATGTGAAAAAGTTGTGTTAAAATGAAGATTTAAGTAAGTCAAAGTATTTATAAGGAAAGAAATTTTATGGCATGAACTTCCGCTGCGACTTTTTGTCAAATACGAACTAGGGCCATACAAGTTGGTATCAGAGCCCTGGTTTGAGAGAATCAAGTACGAGAAGGTAGGTACTTGAACTCAAACCTATGTGCTTTTGTGATAAGGAACCTATACAATCCATAACTCGATCAAGATCTAGAGGTAGAAAATGGAATGAAAACGTGTATGTATGTATTCATATGAAGAAGTTAACGGTTTGATAGGTGCAAGGTAAGCTTAAAAGTTTGGAGAGGATGATCCGTTAATGCAGTCTAAGATGGATGCTAAGGCAGGCAAGGATGCGAATGGACAGACGGACCCCAGGTACACAATGTTATTATGTATGGTACCGGTGTTTAAAGAAAAAGGAAGAAATCTCCTTGGAAGGGCAATTATTAAACAAAAGACAATGATATGGTCTTGGGGAAATTTTAGAGATGTGCACGAAACTGGAACCCATTTCTCGGGCATAAGGCGATGATTACACGAAGGCACGAAACTAGTATGTGGATTGCGCACCTGTCCAGTACGCAAGAAGCATATGACGTTCGTGAGATCGTGGTAATTATCGCAGGTATGTCTGGTAGAACTGGGTAGCAGGTGGGCGTGCGGGTGAAATGGGTAGTAAGACTCTCGGGAAATTGAGAGTACTACGTAAGAATGAAAAGTATGATTGATAGGAATGAAGAATGTTGAATCCGTAAGAAAGTACGGATCAACAATACATGAATGAAATGTTTGAATCCGCGAGACGGATTCAAAGAATGAAAGATGTGAATGCAATGTTTGAATCCGCGAGATAGATTCAACGCATGTAAAGAATGAATGATGTAAATGATATGTTTGAATCTGTGAGGTGGATTCAAAGCATAGAAGGAAGAAAATGTGTGAATGGTATGTTTGGAACCGCTAGACGGATTCAAAAACATAGAAGTAATGAAAGGTATGGATGTTACGTTTGAATCCGCGGGACGGATTTAAAATATAAAAAAAAGGATGAAATTAGCCCACATCAGAATGTGCCGATAGTTTGACCTTGGTTGCGTCAAACGAGTCATATGAGTAAATGTAAAGTAACTGAATAAAAGAATGATCGTAATTGGCATGCAAACCTAAATTTTAAAACGAAAGGAAGAATTTTTGAACAAGTTATGTGTTAAATGTGTTAGTAATCGACTCTTAGGAGTCATAATAAATGATGGGCTATGACCCGGGTAATGATTTAAGTACGAACAAGAAGGGTGAGTTTTGTTAAGAATACCGAAATGATGTAATGAGTGTCTTTGTAAGTAAGCATGAATGGAAAGAAGTACGAAGAGTACCTCAATGCATCTATGGTAAGTAAGAAATGACAGTCTGACCTTGAAAGGTCAAACTGCAAAGGTTGATGAAATAAGCAACCAGAATAAAAGAATTGCATGTAAGGAATGAAATGTGGAATGTGTTATAGTTTGTACGTAGGAAATTGTAGAAGAATTATAGGGGAGTAATCACCTAGTATAATGAATGTTTGAATGAAAAGTGCTAACCGCTGATTTTGTAAGATGTCAATGGTGGAACTCTCAATGTGATGAAACCAAACGAATTGGTGGACGTATGTGCACGAGTAAAAGCTCAGTACAAGGATGAATGAAAGCTGGCCTAGTACGGTTGGTACACGCGAAGGAGCGGATCGATCTGGTTTACGGATCGCAGAAGCACGAAATAAAATCAAAGTAAGTATAATGTTTTAACTCATACCGGATAGATATGGATTTGTAAATTGAAAGCGACCCACGAGATGAATGATGGAATAGGTATGGTAGAGTATGGAAATATTTGACTTTTAATAGTTGACATAAGAAGAGAACTATGTCATTAGGAACTAGATCTTAAAAGTTTTGAGCGAAAACTTCGGGTATTGGTTAAACTGTAACAACTGTCTAATTTCTATTCGAATTTAATAAAATATATACATGATTTTATATAAATAGTACTTTACTTCAACACAAGTACAAAATTGAGGTTTTTAAAGTAATCACATACTAGTTAACTACTAACTAGTTTGAATATTCAAAACATGATTAGTAAATCGTTTATATCATGAAATAAATAACTAGGCTATTTAACCTAGTTAAGTGTATGGCCAAAACTATTAAATGAAGAAAGTTGTGCCAATTATGTTTTAAGTGGTAAACATGAGGGACTAAATGGAATAAGATGGAAGTTGAGTTATTAAAATGAAAAAAATCAACACACACAAACACACACTTCGTGTGTGTTCTCGAACGTACAGGGGTTTCAAAGAGCCAAACCCTAACTCAACTATAATCATCAAATTGAAGGGTGAATCGAAGCTCAAATTCACGAATGGACATGAATTAATGATCACCGTCACAAGGGGATCATAAGGTATGTCTTAAAAGTTAGATTGGTAATCTTGCACGAAGTGGGTTATGTTGTAATTCACGAATTTGTATGAAATTGGGCATGAATAGGTGTTAGAATCGCGATGTAGAACATGGATTATGTATGATTTAGCTTAAATTGATGTTAATAATGAAAATCAATTGTTGTGGTGAAAACAACCAAGGAGGGTCATGAACTAATAACAATACAAGAGTAATAATCAACTATACTATGAGAAATCATCAAGGCATGTGGGGATTCTATGTTAGGCAACCCAAGTTGACCCATAATCTCACCTTCATCAAGCTTGAAGCTTGAACATGACTTGTGGGTTAAAACCCTAACTAAAACCGAAAGTAATTAAGGTTTATCCTCTGATGTTGTATGTCTCAACCTTGTTTTTAAGCCTAACCAACCCTAAGATAGGTTGTAAGCATTAGGACATAGGTGTGAGATGAGTTAGACTCAAGTTTGATAAGTTTAAACAAGTTTTGAAAGAGTTTTAAAACATAACAGAAAGTTTATGGACCCTTTTAGGGCAATTCCAGGTTTGATTTCTCCAAGGAGAGATCAAGGAATCAAACCCAATGATTATCCAAGCAAGTAGGAAGAAGAATCAAGTGATTTGGTTGAGTTTTAAGCAAGTTATGCTCACTTTTGTAAAGAGGTATGAATCTGCCTGAATTTCTGATTTGCAAGAGTTTTGAGAGTGATTTAGGAGAAATTAGAGAGTGTTTGTAAAGTGTTTGGAGCTTGGAGGAGGTGGGTATTTATAGGGGATGAGTTTAGGGTTGATTGGGGGTGTTTAATGGAGGTTTAGAGCTGATTGGAGGAGAAGAAGTGTTGGGATTTCGTGCAAAATTGCGGAGAATTCAAGCTGCTGTCCCGCCAGACACCCTTACGGACCGTAAGGGTATGAGGCTTACGGTCCGTAAGCCTTTGTCAGGAACAATAAAATTTTATTTTTTTGATTTTAATGATTTGCAACATGTCTAGATGTTATATATTACGTATTTTATGATCATTTTAGGGTATTTAGGCATACTTAACATGTACTAAAGGTAACACAAGTATCAAAAGAATAATATTAAGTATAAGTCTCGTATGTAATCACGGTATTAAGTATGTATATCACGTATTTATGAATTCGACGTATGTTGTAAGCGTCACGAATAAGTATCAAATTGTTTCACCATCAAATGTACAATTGTGTATGAAGTATGTATAACACGTATTTTAAAGAAATACAAGTTTTCATTCATGATTCAAGTCTCGTATTTTAAAATGATTGCGACGAAAGAATGATTACAAGAACGCAAGGTTTCTAAAAATAGAATTTCAAGCAAAGGTTTCTAAATGTAGAAAGTATGAAAACGCAGGGCATTACAGTCTCCCCTCCTTTAGGAAACGTCGTCCCGAAATTTATTTAAGAGGTAGACTTAAAGAGTTTTGATAAAAGTTTGAGACTTGAAATTTTGAAACGTTTTGAAAAGTACGAAATTTTGGGAGGATAAAAAAAAATTAAGTTTGTAAAATGAATTGTCTGGCTAAAATGGTTTTGAGGCATAAGCAGGGGTAAACGGGTAAAACGATTTTGAATGGCTAAAATTGGAGTTGTTTTACAAATGTATTGTATTTACGAAGGAGGTCTTTACACAATGGTTTGAAATCAATAAAATAGATTACGTAGGAAGTTTTAAAGATAGTATAAGACCACATATTCATAGAAATTGCTTCTCGAGTGGAACGAGGAGGTTTGGTGAGATAAAGTATTAACGTCCTACTAAATGCGTTTACACAAGAATAAAGAATAGAGAATCGGTTCTAAAGGTAATAATATAAGTTAGGATTCGAATGTTTAAACAAGGTTGATTGTGAACGAGGTTCGTATGAAAGAAAGGATATAGGAGTATAATACGAATGTAGAATGAACGAATGACTCTTAAAGAGTGCAAGTATAAGAATAGCATAAGTGTTGGATAGATGTACGCAGTGTGTTAAGGATGAAGTCTCGTCGTGGATAATCAGATATAATGCGTTTGTGAGTTGTCCAAAGTTGTATTAGGTCTAAATAGGTCTGTAAAACACTGAATTTCTCGTGACACGTTTTACGAAAGTTTGGTAACGTGGGGAAAACACTTATATATAGGAAGTACCAACGGAGTATCCACCATATTTTTACCACATTACGTCCGTTCCGTACTCGGTGCCATGTTACGTTCCGTGTCTTACCATACACAGTAGTACACTTTATGATTCTCATACGCCTATCACTATAATCCCGTGTGCACCCGTGATTATATTGATCTTCGCATGATCCGCATAGCTTGTACTAGTTGTGTATGAATTTGGGTAGGTGCACAAAAAAAAATAAGAATGTGTGCGTATAAGAATAAAGTATGTAAGCAAGTCCATGCTTAAGTATGTATAGGACCCACGTAAGCGAATCCCTCGGATTCCGCTCGCGTACGGGCACGAATGTATGAATCACGAATATGTTCATAAGTATAAGTTTAAGCATGAATTTGCACGTAAGTATGAGCATAGACATAAAACGTACGAGTAGTATGAGTGTACGTATAAGCATGGAACGTATGAATATAAGTATAAGCATGAAACATATGAGTTTAAGTAAGACATGAAACGTATGAATGTAAGTAAAAACATGAAACGCATGAATATAAGTATGAATACGATTATAAGTATAAGCGTAAAATGTATTGTTATGAATATGAGTGTGAGTACGAATACTAATGATTGCGTATATAGTATTAATCGAAAACATAACAAGTTTAAGAATGTAAAAGTGCTCCAAAGGTTGAACATGTAAATACGAACGATATAACTGATATTGTCGCAATGCAACGACTAAAACGTGTATGATGATATGCATGTATAGTTGTTTAAACGAAACGTTGAGTTTATCGAATCAAAATAAGATTGAGCTTGGTTTGAAAGGTAGAATATAATTTGCATATGTAAGAGGGTATAAAGTACTCATTGGTTAAGCATAATGTATATTGTAATGAATGGGAATGCTACTTTTGTTTTAAAAGAGTTTACGTAATCCGAAGATGGTCGATCCCCATGAAGTCTTATTGCCCACGTGTTTTGTAAATTAGTGCATGAAAAGGTTTTCAATAAAAGTAAGTTCGTTTCATTAAACAAGAAATTATGAATGTAGGGGGTTCTTGTGAAAACGAGGGTTCTTAGGAAAAGAATTTTAGCAAAAGGACTTAATGATTGTTAAAAGTTCTAACAAATAATTTTTTGAGGTTGAAAATAGTATTTGGTAAAACGATCATATAACATCTATAAGATTTTATAAGTAATTGAGAAAGGTTGGTTTGATTTTTGATTAAGAATGGAAGTCTCTAGTATGATGATATAATGTGAGCATGTTTTAGTGATTAAGTCGAATATGAAGTTCATGGGCAAGAGTTTCATTGGACCGATTAAATTTATAGGTAGCATTTCGTAAGGTTTTGAAGTTCGAGTAATAAAACATTTTAAGACATGATTAAGAATCTCGTGTATATGAGTTGAGTGAAAATAGATTGTAGAATAAGAAGTACGTTTGATAAAACAATGTATTTTGAAATCGGTATGAGTAGGTATTTTGAATAATGATAAACAATTTGGGTATAAAGTATGATCGAGTTTGCATAATAAGATATTTTAAAGAGACGTTTTGGTAACGATCACCTAGGTAAGGGAATCACCCCTAACTCGTTGGTGAGGTCGTTTTTAAGAAAAGGGGAGTGGAGTTAATCGTCAAGGTAAGGAAATCACTCCTATCTCGATGATATGTCTCCATTTGTCGATACAAGGAATATGAATTTACATTATATGAAATCATGCATATGTATAAATGTATGGAAAAGATTCAATATGTTGTATGTGTGAAAAGAGAATATCGAAAGTAAATTCGAATTTGAAAGATTGCATCGTATAAAATAAATAATAGAAACACGTGTTTGATCAAAATTTGGATGGTTTCGAAACGGAACTTTGACTAACCAAAGTGGTCGAAAAGTCTTTTGAATTTGGGGAGCATGCTTTGGCCTAATAGGTAAAATACTCTCGCCGACAATTCGGTTAACGGTATTTACCCTTCCGGTTACTACACGTCCCAAATCAATTGAAATTTCGAGACTTGGCGGGATTTATGAAAATGAAGGAGTGGAACTAGTCGACAAGGTGCGGGTTTCACCCCTAACTTGGCGATTTAGTATCCGAAGTGTGGTTGGTACTCGTCGGGTCAAAATTTGATTTCAACACTTTGACGAGGGTCCACTAGAATTTGAGATTTGAATTTCTCCATCAAGGTGAGGATTTCACTCCTAACTTGGTGGTGAATTTCGTGTAAAAAGAAAAGTAGATGGATTAAAAGTCGTTCACCAAATTGTGGGTTTCACATTCCTATTTTGGTGAAGTCGTCTCGTTTGTGTACTACGAGTGGTTTTGATTTTAGTATAAACGAGTAAAAGACGCATGTTCAAAGTAATAATAACAAGTGTAAGCATAATAAGTATCTCATGAAATAATATGTAAAAGACATTTCAAGGGTAACACATAAAGGATGGAATGACACCACAAGTATTAACAAACAAAGCAAGTATTAACACAAAAGCGACATATATGTTTAAAAGGCGCAAAACAAATAAATAAGGAGTAAATAATGTATCACGCAAGTGGTTCAAGCAAAACATAAGAATAAGGCTCTAGAACTATAGACTAGGTAAAAGGCATGGCAATCTACCTAATTCCCTATAGTTATGGCTCTGATACCAATCTGTCACACCCCAACCAATGACGAAAACATCGGGATGAGACGAAGTGTGAAGATTGCTAGAGACATCATAACGCTATTTGTGACAATATTTAATAAACCGATTTCATTTCATAAAGTAAAATTGTCAACATTACAATAAATTCAAATACAACAAGTTCAAAGAAGTACATAACAACATAAGCAAAAATTGATACAACATATTAAACCTAAACGTCTATATGTGTATCTAGGCATCAACGCTACTTCTTTTCATAGCATCGTCATCATCAACCTGTAACATGTTTAAAATACAATTCAATGCAAAAGCAAAGGCGAGTATACAAGTTTAAGCATAAGTATAAGTATAAAAGTTTAAAACGAATCCACGTGGCAACTTAGTCTATATGAGATCAACCTAGCGTGGCATGCAATATTTCTAGCCAACCTCAGTTTACGCAAGAAAGTTTAATTAATTCAACATGACCCAAGTTTAAGGGGGCGGTGCGTTACTCCTATAGCGCTATACATGTCAAATGGAGGCTCGTGAAAGCTAATGACTAAAACATATCACATAAGTATAGTCCACGTAAGCATCAAGTATCACAACATAGTATTCATGTATAAGGATTGTTTTCGTGCATTGCATAAAGAATAAGTTTAAGTGTAGTTTAATAGGTAAACATGTTACACCCCAAAAGTGGTAAACATAAAAAGGGGGTTGCGAGTATACTCACAATATTGCATATGCTTTCCGATTATCCAATGTGACGAAGTTGATGAGGTTTGAAGGTTGAGTGTGTAAGGGTTAAAGTTCAAGTATGTTTAGAGTCGATATTCGGAATAAAACAATATGAAAATAACATATGAGAATAACATGTGAAAATGGTCATCTAATACATATGATACTTGTTTTTGACACTATGTACTCCAAGGAGTTTATATGGTTTCATGAAACAAGGTTCCATTAGAATCGTAACAAGTTATCATATTCTAGGATGATATAATCTAGTACTTGGACATATGAACACTAGTTCATCATCTAAGATTCGATTATTTGGATTAGGTGTTTATCTATTACATATATTATATACATATTATTAAGTCCAAAAGATTAATAGTTCAAGCATGAGGTAGAAGATTAACATCTTCATTTAGGTACCTCTAATGTCATAGAAATCATGTAGGAGGTAGGAAGAACAAGCTTCCATTTAGGTACCTCTTAAGTGTTCACCACTACACTTGATGTAAAAACAACCAAGGAGGGTCATGAACTAATAACAATACAAGAATAATAATCAACTATACTATGAGAAATTGTAGGATCGTATTCGGACCTGTTTGAGTCGATCAGAAGAATTCCTATCCAAAACAAGAGGTGGAAACTAATGTCTTGGTGCTATTTCAGCTGGATTCACTTTTAACTGTTGTTGTATTGATCACTGAAGCAATTACAAGCTCTTACAACACTTCGGCAGCACTTCGTGGCTTACCGGAAGACAATCACCTAGAACTATATGTGTTTTCGCTCATAGGACCTATATATAGGTGACATGGTTTCGCTTATATGTACATGACATATAAGCGAACCTACTTGATTGACACATGAGCGAACCTGACATGACACATGAGCGAACCTAGAACATGACATATGAGCAAAATCACATGCTAGACACATTACGGACGAAATCACCTAATCTTCATGAACGAAATCACAATTACATAATCATAAATGCTTTTGTCTCATTGTAATGATGCAATGATGACTTCATCATTATGATGTCATCATCAAAGATGGTGACATCATCCTCTTTCAAATCCGCAATGAGACTGAGACTCGACAAAAGACGAAGACGACAGATGAATGCACCAACAGACTCCCCCTCAGATGTTGACGAGTCTTAAGTGTTGAGTCTTTGCATCTTCAGTCTTTATCAGTCTTCGATCTTCCTCTGAAGTATTTGTCATTGCAAGAATCCTCATTCTCTATCTTTATCTTCAACAAACTCCTCTCTCTCAAATGTTGAATATCATGGTGTCTTCAGACTCCCCCTCTCAATCTGCTGGGATCGTAGTCTGAAATTCACAAAATCATAACCTGGCTTTCATCCTGCTCTGGATCAAAACCTGGCCAACCTGCAAAAACTCTACCCAAAAATAAATTTTCTGATAACAATTTGTGGATAAGATTTTCAAATCTAATTTACCACTTGCAGGAATAACATCTATATTGCAAAACTTTTCTCATTTCATTTTAACAATCTTCAAACACTTTCACCCAAACCATTTGTTCTTCATGTTTAGCACTCGGAATTTTGAAAATTAGCTCTCCAACATCAGTTGTCGAAAATCTTTTTGGATTTTTCAAAAATTATGCTAAAACACACTAAAATCTTTTTGGATTTTCTGAAAGAAAATAACTAACACCACTTATAGAATCAAGAAAATGCAGAAATGAAATGCAATAAAGAAATATTTACAGACAATATTTTTGTGAGTTTGTGCAAGAGGATCATATCAGTTTTTGAGACAAATCACTAACACCGTTAAGCTTCATTTCATTTTAAGTTTTAAACGATTCACTTAGATTGTCAGTATACTTGTCCACTTAAATTTTCACACAAACTTCAACTGCTACGAGATACGATATTAATGTTTTAAGCACTTAAACTCAATCGCGTGTCCCACCTCAGAATATACTCCCGTATCCAGATCCCAATATTCAGTCTTACAGGTAATTATGACACAAATAATATATGTACATAAATTAGGTAATGCGAGGGCCGAGAGATCTCAGGTCGATACTTCCGTATACGCAGAGAGATATCAGCTTCGACTTCATGGTATGTCCCCTTTAGAGGATCTTTTAGCTACAACAGCAGCGACTATCAATTTTATTGTTTCATCTGCATGCTGAGGGTTTATGCTATGTTTCAAGCATTTGTGGAAAGTATTATCCAAGGACTAGGTCAGAACCATCGTTCAGCAGAAGTCCCGGAATAATACCCCAGACATCATTGAGTATAAAAACCTAGTATATCAGATTATGAGACCTTTCAAACGAGATTTCGGGGGTTACCCATATATCCGAGAGATGTATCCCCACGATATAAGCAAGTTTGAAATTTAGGTTTATATCTCGTCACAATCTACTAAATATATAAAAACCTACTGACACATCATCAGTGAGACCGTTTATCACTTTTTAACTTTCCAATTCTTTAGCATGTTGTGATCGTCCACTGATGTACTATCATTTCCTCTTTTATGCAACAAAAACTAATTTTCATTTTTATCATATTTTTGGCTTTTTCAAATTTTCAAATGTTTTTGGATTTTCAAAAATTCTTACTCCCCCTAAAATGCAAACACATTTTTGGAAATTTGAAAACAAACTGTACAAGTAACGTGACAACTAATATCGAATTGCCTCAATTCTCCATCCACTTGGCATAAACAATCAGAACTCCCCCTCACAACAAACTATTTTCCCATTATGATCTCAAAACACTTAAGTTTGTTTTAATCAAAATCGTTTTTCTGGAAAATTAGTTTTGTTGATTTTGTAAAACCATTAGTAGGTAAGGGATTTGGTTCATCACATTGTTTTTCAACCACTTGTAGGAAATCAGATACAACTTAATGTCCCTGATTTACCACTTGTAAGATCAATCTGATTCAAATTCTGAACCACTTGTAAAAATCACAAACATACAACTCAAACCTGCTTTTCAACCAATTTACCATCTGTTGGTTGAATTCTCAAGGTGCCGATTCCTACTCCTTGCTTACAAACCTGGGAGTTCCGGCAAGTCCTGCTTTTAAAAAACACATTATACAAACATGATAAAAATGATGAATGATGTCGATTCATGATCCACGATTACCAACTTGGGATCTCCGGCAAGTCAGGTTTTTATTCTTTGAAAAATATATCCACCCAAGCCTGACCTTCGTTGGGTGTAACAACATCTTCTTCTCCATCTTTTCTTTCAGTGAACCTGTGAACTCCTCTTTTGGCAGCGTAAAATTCTTTAACACCTTTGGCCTTACCATTGACCATTTTGCCAAAAATGTGTTTCACAGTTCCGTTAAAAGCTTTATTAACATCAAATTTTTTCTTATCAGAATAAAATTGATTTGAAATTTCAACTTTCCCAACTTTCTTCATAAAATTTTTAGCACGCAAAGGTGGAAAATTCTCATCGTTCATAGTTGGAACTGATTTTTCAACCTTTTTCTCAACAATTGGCCCCTCTGATTTTGTGGAATCAGATTCATCACCAGAATTATTACCTGAACCCCTCACAACCCATTTTTAATTTATTACATTTTCTTTTCTTTTCAAAACACTCTTTGAACATTCTCCCTTCTCAAAGGTTGAATTTTCAAAGCCAGTAAATGGTTTGGTTGTAAGTTCAGTTTTCTCCACAACTTTCTCTTTCAATTTACCAGATACTTCCTGTTTTGGTTTGAATGTTTTCGGACAATTCCTAGCAACATGACCAGCAATCTTGCACTGAAAACAGGTTCTGGTTTCTATCTTCTTTGGAACATAATTTTTCTTCAACTCTTCTTGCTTCTTGGCAAGGAATTCCTGATTTGTCTGCTTTCTGAATGCTTGCTCTTTCTCATCATCTAAAGATTTTCCTGAAACAAACACAGTTTTTGGTTTAGAAATTTTTTTCATTTTTATAATTTTTCGGTTGATTAAATCCTAATCCTTTCTTTTTGAAATTACAGTTATGGTTTGGTTTCTTTTGGAAACTATAACCACAATTGTAACCCATTTTCTTGTTAATTCTTTGTTGTTCTCTTGAAGTGTATTGCTTAGGTTTTCCAGAAAGATTTAAATCTTTTATTTCAGAAATATTAATTTCTGTGATTTTGAAAACCTTTTGAATCATTTCAAATCTGACACTTCTTATTGGAAAACTCTCATCAGAATATAATTTGTCAGAACCTTTCAAAGTATATGCCACTTTGAATGATTCATCATTCAAATTAGATTTTGAAATAAAAAACTCTTTATCATAAACCCGTTTGTCCTTTTTGACTGTTGACTTTGACGCATCGGACTCAGATTTTGACTTGGATCTGGATTCCGGTTTTGACTCCTCACAGTCATCTTTATCTAACACCTGATCGACCACACTTTTTATCAACTTTGACTCATGACCAGTATCAGATGACGTGTACGTGACATCAATATTTTCTGGCAAGTTATCCGACGGCCCAGACTCCCATTGTAAGTTTATTGCCTTTTCGACTCTTTTGGAATTTGGATTTCGAGGTAAAAATCCATTTTCGACCGGGGGCGGACATCTAGTGTAGACCACACTTGGTTTCTTACCAGAAATCTTCACTTTATCTTCATCTTTTGTCACAGATTTCTTTTCTTCGGACGTCTTCACATCTTCAAACGTCTTCAAATTCTCCACAACTGGATAAATCCTGTCAACAACAAAAGTAGAACATGAGTAACTTTCTAATAACTTGTTGACTCTCTCAGTTTCTATCTTTTGTGTTGCTAACTTCAACTCAAGATCAACACATTTCTTTATGTGAAAGTTGACATCATCCAACTGTCTCAGATATGCTATCTTCAGTGTATTCATTGCCACAACTTGTTCACCGTTTGAATCAGTATACTTGTTGATTTCTCTGTTCATTGTATCATAGGATTCTTTCAATCTGTTTATATTGTGCAGCAACTCATTGTTCTGTTTGATTAAAGAATCACAATTCATGCACTTTTCAGGAACTTTGACATATTCAGCTTCAATTTTGACTTCAAATTCAGGAACCTCTTTGACTGTTCGGTTTGATTGTAAAAATTCAGCTCTTCTCTTTTTCTCAGCTTTAGCTTCAGCTTTTAATCTCTCTTCCTCTTCTTCAAGCTTTCTTCGTCTTGCTTCTGCAGCTTCCATGACTTTTATGCATTTTTCAGCACATTTCAAATCATAAGCATTTGCAATTAAAGCTTTAACTTTTGAAGTGTCTTGATCTGGGCAAAAATCGTCCCAACTGAAACCTTCAGCCAGTTTTTCATCATCTTGTTCTGCCAAACACACTTTGCTGTTTGTTGGAACATATTTATCCCGGCTAAAATTATCATATTTGCCCTGATTAACTAGACACGCTCTTTTTGAACCTTCAATTATATCTCTTCCGTGAGCAGTTTGTGCTTGATGCGATGCTGGTGGTGTGATTTGATGATAAATCACCTTTTTGTGATAATCGTTGTTTCCAAAAGGATTCTGGGCTCCAGTAGCTTCACGATTTTTGCACTCCCTCTTGAAATGCCCATTTTCCCTGCAACGAAACATGTAACTTTAGATTTATCAAAGCCTAAATTTGAAACACTTGCATCACGGAAATCATCTCTTCCCGTAATTTGTTTAAACTTCTCAGCTCTTCTCATTACACTGGCCATGCACCATTTAATATCCATCAATTCCATTTCCTCGGCATCGATTTGATCGTAATCCTCTTTCGTGAGCATTGGATTACCGATCTTTCCTGCCACAAAACTACTATAAGACTCTAGAACCATTCCCAACAAAGACATTTGATTTTTGGCAACTTCTTCAGAATACTCTTGGTCATTCTCAAGATTTAATACAATGTTACACTGAAGTTTTCTTCCGTTCTTTGTTGCTGAAATGTTTGGATCAAATGATGAAAATCTTGTGCTGCTTGATCCCTGAGATGATTTCTTTTCTGAAGAATCTTTCACATTGTAAGCAGTTTCTACTTTTGGAGAATAATTTGACTTTTCGTTGACACCACCTTTGTAATACAAGCCGATATCTTGTTCTCCATCGTAGTTCTTCATCCTGGCAATCTTCCTTTGCTCCATCTCTTGAGCCTCCAGGTGTTTGATGAAATCTCCCAGTGTCATATTTTTATAATCTTTTCTGTTGGATCTCAGCATCATCAAAAACATTCCCCATGTTTCATGTGGTAGCGCATCTGCAAGTTTTTCAATCAATTCATCAATATCCTTTTTAATACCAAGTTTTGTCATATTTCTCACCAAGTTACAATATCTATCAATTATTTGTTTGGTATTTTCAGATTTTAATCCCCGAAACAGATCAAACTCTTTCTTCATGAGAGACATTTTGTTTTTGAGCATATCATCACTTCCAACAAATTTTGCTTCCAATTCTGTCCAAATTGAATAAGCAGTTCCATCATGTTGAAGCAGTATTAAGATATCTTCTTTTATCGCTTGCTGAAGCAGACTCACCATCAATTTCTCATCCCTATATTTCTTTTTATCTTCAGTACTCATTTCCCTAATTGTTTGCTGAATATTATTTGTTGTGGGTCTAACATATGGTTCTTCAGTGTGTTCCCAAGCATCCAAATGATACGCCTCAACCCAATTTCCAAACTGTTCGGACCACACGTTGTAATCATCAATATCCATGAGTTTGGGCGGTTTCTGAGACGTTCCGGTTTCGTTTTCAAGTAAAGCATTCTGCGTGATTGTAATCGGACTAGCAAAGGCGTTATAGAATTCGTTCTCCATGATTCGGATTTTCAAATGAGTTGTATCGCCTTGTAAAAATACCTGTTTGAACACAAACAAAAATACAATCAGTTTAAAGAATTATCAACTAACAGAATAAGACTGACACTCGAACTGGTGAGAATTTTGTGCGGACTAAAAGTTGACACACTGTGCGGACTGAATTTGATGTGAATTGAGTTTGATGTCAAAACGTGCAAACTGCTATGACCCGGATCAAATTCGAATGACCTGACCCTTTTACAAACAAACTGACGAACTTTCCAAACAACCTGATGAACCTTTAAACATTTAGAACTCCAAATCGTGTGACCTGTAGACTTAATGCAAACTGAACAATTTTGATTAACTTCGTGTGATCTCGTACAATAATCCAAATGTATCTTTTGTCGACAAGATAACAACTATACTCGATTTGATTTGGGTCGAACACTTTCACATGTAAAGAATCAACATGGGCTGACAATCTTGAAAGTTGAATGGGCCGAGAATGTGACTTGGGCCGATGAAAACAGCGGGCTCACAAAACACAAATATCAGTTAAAAATGAACTCCTTTACTGACTTTGATGCCCCACGTGAACTCTTATATCACCTATTGTATATGTAATTGCAAGTGGCCGACAACAAAGATAATGCAAAAACTACACAAGTGCCGATGACCTCTATTGACTTGTCCAAGAAATTTGTCTGATACTTCACATGCACACTTAATTGAGATCACATGCAACCGACACACTTTATCAAATATATGACTCCAATTCACATGCGACTAAAAAAAATGTTCATATAATACTTCTATTGGGCCGAGATAATCACGTGGGCCTGACACATCTGATCATATAAAAACAAATATCATGTGAACTATTTAACCATTTTACTTCATCACTTAATGTAATTTGATCTCAAATGTAGTAAGCTGACACAATGAAATGATTGTTATCACATGCAAACTGACCAACACACAATCAAATGACTTCACGTGATGATGCTTGACCACCAAACCAATATCACATGCAATACTGATTAACCGACAACAAACAAAGGTTTTTTTTTTAATTCTTCATGGCCGACACCTCATTTAATGATCACATGCAAATAATTCTGATTACCTAAACAGTTTGAAGCTGAATTCCTAAGTGTCACTATGAGCGAAACCTTTGTTGTCACTATAAGCGAAACCCCAAGATTGTCACAAAAGCGATACCTCAAGTGACACAAGAGCGAAATCTACTTGTATAAATCAGCGAAATCAACACAAATTTTGTGACATAAGAGCGAAATCAAGACTAAATGGCTGCTGACATCATCAAATGCACGAGTCACTATGAGCGAAACCCCTAAAATACTAAGTTTTAGATCGATTTTAACTTTGAAACTTTCAAGGGTTTATTAATACATGATTCCGAGTGATGTGTGTGAAATTGAGCCGGTTTTACCGTGAAAAATTTTGAAATTTTGAAGAAAGTGTAGAAAATCAGAATAAATACAGCTGAAATGGCAAGAACTCTTCCTCCTGAGCTCTGATACCACTTGTAGGATCGTATTCGGACCTGTTTGAGTCGATCAGAAGAATTCCTATCCAAAACAAGAGGCGGAAACTAATGTCTTGGTGCTATTTCAGCTGGATTCACTTTTAACTGTTGTTGTATTGATCACTGAAGCAATTACAAGCTCTTATAACACTTCGGCAGCACTTCGTGGCTTACCAGAAGACAATCACCTAGAACTATATGTGTTTTCGCTCATAGGACCTATATATAGGTGACATGGGTTCGCTTATATGTACATGACATATAAGCGAACCTACTTGATTGACACATGAGCGAACCTGACATGACACATGAGCGAACCTAGAACATGACATATGAGCAAAATCACATGCTAGAAACATTACGGACGAAATCACCTAATCTTCATGAATGAAATCACAATTACATAATCATAAATGCTTTTGTCTCATTGTAATGATGCAATGATGACTTCATCATTATGATGTCATCATCAAAGATGGTGACATCATCATCTTTCAAATCCGCAATGAGACTGAGACTCGACATAAGACGAAGACGACAGATGAATGCACCAACAGAAATCATCAAGGCATGTGGGGATTCTATGTTGGGCAACCCAAGTTGACCCATAATCTCACCTTCATCAAGCTTGAAGCTTGAACATGACTTGTGGGTTAAAACCCTAATTAAAACCGAAAGTATTTGAGGTTTATCCTCTGATGTTGTATGTCTCAACCTTGTTTTTAAGCCTAACCAACCATAAGATAGGTTGTAAGCAGTAGGACATAGGTGTGAGATGGGTTAGACTCAAGTTTGATAAGTTTAAACAAGTTTTGAAAGAGTTTTAAAACATAACAGAAAGTTTATGGACCCTTTTAGGGCAATTCCAGGTCTGATTTCTCCAAGGAGAGATCAAGGAATCAAACCCAATGATTATCCAAGCAAGTAGGAAGAAGAATCAAGTGATTTGGTTGAGTTTTGAGCAAGTTATGCTCACTTTTGTAAAGAGGTATGAATCTGCCCGAATTTCTGATTTGCAAGAGTTTTGAGAGTGATTTAGGAGAAATTAGAGAGTGTTTGTAAAGTGTTTGGAGCTTGGAGGAGGTGGGTATTTATAGGGGATGAGTTTAGGGTTGATTGGGGGTGTTTAATGGAGGTTTATAGCTGATTGGAGGAGAAGAAGTGTTGGGATTTCGTGCAAAATCGCGGAGAATTCAAGCTGCTGTCCCGCCAGACACCCTTACGAACCGTAAGGGTATGAGGCTTACGGTCCGTAAGCCTTTTTCAGGAACAATAAAATTTTATTTTTTTGATTTTAATGATTTGCAACATGTCTAGATGTTATATATTACGTATTTTATGATCATTTTAGGGTATTTAGGCATACTTAACATGTACTAAAGGTAACACAAGTATCAAAAGAATAATATTAAGTATAAGTCTCGTATGTAATCACGGTATTAAGTATGTATATCACGTATTTATGAATTCGACGTATGTTGTAAGCGTCACGAATAAGTATCAAATTGTTTCACCATCAAATGTACAATTGTGTATGAAGTATGTATAACACGTATTTCAAAGAAATGCAAGTTTTCATTCATGATTCAAGTCTCGTATTTTAAAATGATTGCGACGAAAGAATGATTCCAAGAACACAAGGTTTCTAAAAATAGAATTTCAAGCAAAGGTTTCTAAATGTAGAAAGTATGAAAACGTAGGGCGTTACATAGACACTATATCATTCTTATTCTACTTAAATAACAAACATGCATCATCAAATTTCAGATTTCCCAAATTCATGAGAATTTCAAGTTGAGAGTTCTCATCAAATTTTACACTTATAACCCTCTTGCAATGAGGATTAGAAATCTCAGCTCGGATTTCGTTTTGGATCAGATTTGAACCTTCAATTTGAGAGTTTGGTGAATGTTAGGGTTTTTGAGAATGGGGGTCGCCCTTCTCCTGCTTTTGATCGAAGCAGACATCACAAGAGTGTGTTTGGTTTTTGTTTTATGTAATTAAGTTTCATATTTAACAACATAGGCCCCTCAACTTTCATTTGGTTTATAATTTAGGCTTTTTACTTCATTCATGTGTTACTACAAGACTCCTAACTAACCGGGTTATTTATCCTAGTTAGCTTATTCTCGTTTATTTTACACTTTATAATTCTAATATAAAGTTTTACATTTTCGGGGTGTTACATAAACTCTCGTATGAAGAACCTGCATGATGCGCTTGCTTAGGTAACTTAAGTAATGCATGAATTGAGAAGAGTAGTAATGTAGAATAAATGAGGTTAGTTGAAGGTAACGTAAGGGTACGTATCGTACACATAACTATAGGAAACGTAGAATGACGCTAACTTTGGAGTTAAGCGTGTATATGTGACTATGAAATAGTAGTTTCGTTGCGATAACAAAACAAGAACTAAATATTATATGATATATGCATAAAATATAATCTAAGAAATGGGATGAAGATATTAGATCTGTTATAACGGATCATACGAATGTAAGTACGATAATAAGCGTGAAGAGGTATGTATATTGACCCACTAAAAACGGGTCGAGGAAATGAGAATGTTATGTAAAAGTAAAGTAAGGAAAGTATGGACTTGCTAGAAAGAAGTCAATTATATGAATAGTTAATGAATCGAGAATGGATAGTTACATAGTATTATGATGTACCTATCGAAGATAAACATAGATGTGTAGGTACAGATTGCGAACTTAGATCGTATGGTCGATGAAAATGATATGAATGTCAGAATAAACAAAATGATGTATTGTACATGATATATGAGTATTAAAATGATGAATGAACCGCTAGCTATGAAGTGCGTTAGAAACTAGTGTCAGCTAGAGAAAGCGACACTAATAAGAACTCTGGGACGGGTTCTTGAAGATAGAAGGTCGTCATTAGATGGGCCCATGGTCGTGTTGATGGGGCGGAAAGGAAAGGTAATTAGTGTTTAATGGAAATGAGAAAGGTTTCGGGGACGAAACCTCATTTAAGGGGGGTAGACTTGTAACACCCCAAAACCCGAATTTTTATATTTGTCGTATGTCCCTATATGACATATCATGAAATAAATAACTAGGCTACTTAACCTAGTTAAGTGTATGGCCAAAACTATTAAATGAAGAAAGTTGTGCCAATTATGTTTTAAGTGGTAAACATGAGGGACTAAATGGAATAAGATGGAAGTTGAGTTACTAAAATGAAAAAAAATCAACACACACAAACACACACTTCGTGTGTGTTCTCGAACGTACAGGGGCTTCAAAGAGCCAAACCCTAACTCAACTATAATCATCAAATTGAAGGGTGAATCGAAGCTCAAATTCACGAATGAACATGAATTAATGATCACCGTCACAAGGGGATCATAAGGTATGTCTTAAAAGTTAGATTGGTAATCTAGCACGAAGTGGGTTATGTTGTAATTCACGAATTTGTATGAAATTGGGCATGAATAGGTGTTAGAATCGTGATGTAGAACATGGATAATGTATGATTTAGCTTAAATTGATGTTAATAATGAAAATCAATTGTTGTGGTGAAGATGGTGACATGGGTATATCATCCATGTCCAAATTCTTATTCAAAATTGATGTATTATGATATGTATGATGGATTCTTGATAGAGGAATTGAAAGAAATGTGATACTAGTATGTTTGATGTTTATGCATGAATGATTTATGTTGATTAGAAGGAGGAATTTGTTGAATTATGAATGAGACAAGAAGGATATGCATGAATTAGTTGTACACTATGCTTAGGAGGTAGTACACATAGCAAAAGTATGATGAAATTATGAAGAACTTAATATTAGATCACTTGTAAGTGATTAACAAAGTAGTTATGAAGTGGGTTTTTGATGATATGATAGAAGTAATGATATGCTTATGTTAATAATGTTGAAAATCATATATGTGTAAGTATGTTTAAAGAAATTGGATAAGAAATTATGGATTAGCATGTTTTAAGGTTAAATGATAAACTTAATATAAGATCCGTGTGATAAAAAGGATTTGATGAATGATGAATAAGCTAACTATCTTGAGAATGATAGATGATAGTTGATGCTTAATAAGCGACATGGAAGCTTGGGAAGGAAGCGGGTCAAACGGGACTAATGCGCACGGGAAGCATATTCGGATGTTATGTAAGTAAAGCTTACACCCCTTTTTGTAGAACATCTATTCATTGTATAGATTACGAACATGGTAACTAACTATGTGAATTATGATGTTCCGACAAGTTTTGGTATTGGTCGGAACATGTGATTATGTTAAGAAACTAAGTTGATGGTCAAAAATGGTAAAAAGGGTATAATGGTGATTTTGGTTACGAGTTAACGAAGGAATAAGTTACATAAGTGGGATAATGACTAACTAAAGTCCCACAAGGATAAAATGGACATTTAGACTTAACGGGTCAAATGGTGAAGCTATCACCATTTAACGAAGTCGACTAATGAATTATGTTGTCAAGTATTATGCATTCAAAGGTTGTATAGCGAAAGGAGTTATGTTGCTATTAACTAGCCATTTAGTGCACGAAATATTAAAACGGGTCACAGCTTTGATCCGAGCCAGGTATGTGCGATTTGAGTTATAGTTAAGTCGTGGGATTGGTCAAATGTTTAAGGAAGTCCTTTGTAGTAAAGGATGGGTCACAGTTGACAAAAACGCCCTTGATGGGTAAAACGGGAAAATGGTCTTAAAAGTTTATTATAAACAAGCTATTTGACTAAATGAATGTTTTGAAAAAGTAAGAAAGAGAGAAGTATGATTTTCGTAAGCTAAGGACCTTAAAATGCGCAAATACCTTTAACGTGTCAAAATAAGCTTTCGAGCGAAAATGGATTAAGAGGATGCAAGACATCCGAGAATTTAGTTTTTATGATAGACGTCATTGATATTATTAGTTTCATAAGAAGTTATGGTCAAACGAAAGAGGTATGTTGATAAATGCATGAACGAGTCAAAATTTGGTAAAAGGGTAATAAGCCGAAGGCTTAAAAGTCATAAATTTCGGTAGTCCAAATATTGGATTTTCACTCTATGTGATGGAGAATTAAATTACGGTCGCGTAGGAAAAAGAATCGGTTAAATCGGACTTACGGATCATAAGTTATGATGATTTTAAGTTTGGTTTTGATAAATGTTTTAGCTGGGCAAGTGCAGCAACAAAAATAAAGGAACTTGCTGTCAAAAAGGGGGCTACGTGTAGCGTCTAGCCCCTAGGTGTAGCGTCTAGCCCTAGGTGGGGGCGTCTAGCCCCTAGGTGGGGGCGTCTAGCCACCTGATTCCGAAAATTGTTTAATTTTGTTTGTTTGACCCATATAACTTGTTTAAACTTGTTATTTAACTATCAAAGCTAACTTTTAAGTTGGTTTTGATCATAGGTGATAGTCAAGAGTGCCCGGATATGTATGTATGTTTGTATGTCTCTATACACGTATTTAGAAATGTATGTAAGCATGTATGCACCTACGTATGTATGTTTATAAGTATGTGAGCAAGTATACGCGGATATATGAAGGTATGTATGTGAGTAGGCATGTATGAGTTAGGTATGTTGCAAGTAGGGATGTATATATGTATATATGTATAATGTTATGAGTGTACGTAATGATGTAGGTATGTGTGCGTATAGATATGTATGTAATGATGTAGGTGTGTTTACATGTGGGTATGTACATATGTATGTAATTGGTTATGTGTGAACGTATAAATATGTATAAGTATGTATGAAAGTAGGTACGCATGTATCCAATGAAATTGAGTACTAACGATAATATTAGCGTGCCTGGTGAATGAAGTGTAACGCAGGAATAGCAAAGAAGTCTCACCACGGATTGTATGATTAGATGGAAAGTTGGGATGTAAAGAGTCAACGGAACGAAAAGTAAACGTGAATAAATCTTGTATGTTTATAATGCGTACTAATGTTAGAATTTTATGTGGTGAGCGCAGGTAGTACGAGTCATGAGGATCATCAAGGAATAGAGATCGAGGATCGAGTCACAAGACAGATTGTACGGGAACGTTGGTGTATGAAATTTAGAAAACCCATGTTATGTTTTTAATTGTAAATTAGTCGATTGATGACTTCATGTGAAAAAGTTGTGTTAAAATGAAGATTTAAGTAAGTCAAAGTATTTATAAGGAAAGAAATTTTATGGCATGAACTTCCGCTGCGACTTTTTGTCAAATACGAACTAGGGCATTACACAAAACAATCGTGTAAACTATCTTTTTCCAAACTTTTCCACCCGGGTTCTGATGTAATTGGAAAAGAAAATCTTTCAAATTGGAACAATCGATAAATCTGATCCGAAGCCATGCTAATATGTTCCACCATATACGTTTGGCCCACAAACAATTCAAAAATATATGGTCCGGGTCATCATCCTGTAGGCCGCATCGAGCACAAACATTGTCTGCCATCGGAACTCCTATGCGAATAAGGCCCACTTTAGAAGCAACCTTGCCCAAAACAGCCCTCCAAAGCAGAATATTAGCCTTGGGCGTAGCCCAGTTGTTCCACATAAAAACATCAAAGTCACCGTCAACTTCCAGCGTAACCTTCTCGATATCTGCCCGAACCTGTTTGACCGAGAAAGAACCCCCTGGATCGCCTCTCCATTTCCAAACAGCCCCATCTTCTACCAAATTATCCTTAATATCCAAACCAATTTTACTCATTTGTAACTCTACCGAACCGACATCCTTCCAAAAACCTGGAATATATCTCTTTAAAGGAATGACAGGAGCCGACTGGGCATTTGGGTTCCCTCCATGAATGGCTGCCACCACCTTGGCCCAAAGTTGATTTGGGTTAGTTTTCCATCTCCACCACCACTTTATAAGCATCGCATGATTGAAACTTTGAATACTCCCCACACCCATCCCACCGGCTTTCCTCGCTTGAAGACTCCAACGAACCCACCTAACTTTATGGCCGGTGCTCGTTTTACCCCAAATGAACTCCCTCCTGATTTTTTCTAACTTTTTGATCACACATTTCGGCGCTGCGAATAAAGAAAGAAAATAAGCCGGTAGAGACCCAAGGACCGATTTTGCTAACGTCATTCTTCCCGTAAAAGAGAGATGTCTCGATTTCCTCTTCGAGAGCTTAGAAGCAAATCTATCGATAACAGGTTTCCAATACTTCGCTATTTTCATGTTGACTCCAATAGGGATACCTAGATAAGAAAAAGGGAGATAACCAACCTCACATTTGACAATACTCGCCATACGGCCCATTTCACAATTATCAACTCCAATACCAAAAAATTTACATTTGCGACGGTTCACTTTAAGCCCAGTCACCAGATTAATCCATCTTAACAACCGATTTAAAGCATTAACGTTATCCTCCGACCAAAACCACATAAAAATTACATCATCCGCATAGCAAAGATGAGATATATAAGGGCCATCGTTTGGGAGTTGACAGCCCTGAAAAAAGCCCAGATCAACCGCCCGATTGATAAACAAAGTTATAACTTCGGTAGCCAGAATGAATAAAAAAGGAGATAGCGGATCTCCCTGTCTTAAGCCTCTTTTGTATTTGAATTCTTTTGTTGGCGACCCGTTAACAAGAACTCACCCCTTCCCAGAATCCAGACAACCCTTAATCCATGAAATCCATTTCGAGGGAAAATTCATCTTCTCCATTAGCCGAAGCAAAAATTTCCAGCTTATCAAGTCGTAAGCCTTTTCAAAATCCACTTTAAACACAAGCATCTTCACCTTAGATTTATTGGCCCAGACCACTGTTTCACCAACTATCATCGGACTGTCTAGAATATTTCGGCCACCAACAAAAGCCGACTGCACCAAAGACGAAATATTGCTAATAACAAGCTTGAGTCTATTTGCCAAATGAACTTCACACAAGAAAATAATACTCATGCTAATTCTACATGTAGACGTCATGCTAATTCTATGAATAAAACTTTTAACAACTTTTTTTTCACAAAACAATTTATTGTGTAAATAATACTTAAGCGTTTTTTTTTTGTCTGGTTATGGCTATTCTGTCACAAATTAACGCCCATTAAAGATAAAGTTTTCAATTTTGCTTTCAACATGAAGAGAGGGAGGAAAAAGGAAAAATTACAAGGATGGAAGAGGGGTAGAAGAATGCAAAACTCTAACATCAACATCTTCACTCCCATTAGAACGTAAACGGTCCTATAATAAAATATAAATTATATTAAGATAAAAAATAACAATATATACAGATAAAAAATAAAAATATAAATTATACCGCTTGTTGCAAAAAGTCGCTAAATAAGTTCAACTTCCCTTGCATAGCTTTCCATTTTGCGCGGACTTGATGAACGATTCGTGAACTTCCTCCAACGGTTGCATTGTAATGGGCGAGAACTTTTTTTCCAAAAACCTTCCGATTTTGAGTATTTCATTTTTTTTTTCTTGTTTACACTACAATGCAAGTATGCCATCGCTAACGCCTCTTCTTGTTTCTTCGTCCATCTTTGCGGATCCGCCTTACCTCCCTTTCCTTTCCGTTCATCTTCGGCTTCTTCTTCGACTTCAACTTCTTCCTCTTCTTCGGCTTCTTCATTTTCGTCTTCATCTAACTCTTGAGTCTCGGCTACAAATTCCTCATTTTCGTCATCATCGTATATTGGAAGCATGTGTTCAACATTATCTCTTGGAGATTGAGTCGGCGGACTCCAATAAGCAAACGAGTCAAAAGCGTTTTGGGCTTCTGTGGGATACTCGTACACACCCGATGCAACCATCGTGGGACCTTTTGGTAATGAAAAAATTGTGGTGGATAGTTGGGTTGGTACACACTCAATCCACCTCGTCTACTTTGCGAGTCGCGCCCCCTCGCCTTCGAACCGGAACCCGAAACTTTTTTCTTGCCATCGCCCTTGTTTTGTCTATCCATAGTATGCTTCGAGAGTATGTGAATTGGGTGGAAAATAGAATGTAAAATGGTAATATTTTTAATGTATTTAATTGTTTTTTTTTTTAACTTAAACGACATTATAGTCGTTACCCCATGTCCAACGGTTATTATATTCATGTCCAATGGTCAAATATTGTGAGCGATGAGTATTCCCCGAATTTTGAGCTTGCCGCGCGGTGAATGGGAACGGCGGCGGAGTTCCCCGCGCGGTGAAGGGGTTCATCTCAGTTCACCTCGCAACCGCCCCGTTCACTCAAATTAAATATGGCAAAGGTGACACGTACTTTAAAATAGGGGTGTGCATGGGTCGGTTTTGGCCTAAAACCATAACCATAACCGCGATGTCGGTTATTGGAAAACATAACCATAACCGATCGGTTATGGTGGTTATGGTTAATCGGTTTTGATAGCTATAGCGGGTCGGTTGTGGGTGGTTAACCGTGTATTTAGCCTAGCTAAAGCTTAATATTTTTAACATGGAATAAATTGTTATTGCCTATAGTATTAAAAATACATATAATCTATAATATTAATACTAATTATTATCAAATATTCAAATAAAATGATATAATATATTCCATAAATTCAAATAAACATTCAACCAAAACCACAAAACGATATGAAAAACCCATAAATACTAAAAATCTTCAGTCAAAAACATCAAATATTAAAAATATGGTGAAAAGTCCTAAATCCTACAAAGATTTATTACATGTTGGTTCGGTTCGGTTATGGTGGGTATGGAAACATTGATAACCATAACCGACCCGCTACTTTCGATTTTCGAAAAGACCATTAACCGACCAACCGGTTTTTGATTTGGTTCAGTTTTTTCGGTTCGGTTTTGTCAGTTAATTCGGTTATGGTTCGGTTAATTCGGTTTTTTGCACACCTCTACTTTAAAATTAAGTATGGAGTGAAAGACTGTATAATGGAATGAATTGATAATAATTAAAAGTTCGTATTTTGGGAAACTAGCATGTTAAGACACATGAAGAGCAAGATGGTAAAAGCATATGAGGAATCCTAATATGGAAAGGTGGCTATGATTATCCTTCTCATTTGCAACAAACCCCACCCAAATTTAGAGAGAGAAACCGTGAATCGAGACCAAAAGTTGTGTCTCTCATTGCAGAATCAAGATAATAAATCAGTTTCTTCATCGGGAATCGAGAACAAGTTGTTTGCTAGAGCTCCCTTGTTGGTTTTGTAGAGTTTCAAGTTTGGGTTTGGTTTTAGCAAAAAGAAGGTACGAATTACATTAAAGTTTACATGGTTTTTTGTCTAATGCATAGAACGATGTCATGGAATGATTCTGATACATTTCTGATGAAAAGGTTAGGATCTTTATGTTGAACGGAGTTGGATCTTATCACAACTGTCATTATTACCTTCTATGGTTTTCAGGTATATTTCACTAAACTCTCTCAACGAAATATATGTGCTCAACGAAAAGTTAATAAGAACAAAATGTATGTACGAAGAAATATCATATGAACGAAATGCTATTATGTAATGAAAGTATGCATAACGAAATGTTTTGATGGGCGAAACGTTATGGTCTACAAAATGTTAGTGTAACGAAATATATGATGTGAAATGAAATGTTGTCTGAACGAAACGTTACATTTCGTTGGCATGTTAATCTATGAAATGTCTTACGTTTTGTTAAGTCATATGAATAAAAAAATTTCATGGTTCATATGAATGTTTAACCAATTTAACTAAACAATCAAGGGTCGAATTGTACATTGCTAACAATAAGAAGCTAATTCTCTAGTGAGTTCCAAATGCTTTTATTTACTATTTTGGGTTGATATGCATGCTACCTTAAAAGTCCATACTTTCTGAGGTGACTGTTATCTATTACATGTTATAATTGATGTCATGGGTTTAATTTATATTAATTGAAGTTAAGTGTTAAATGATTAACGATTGGCGATAAATGATTGATGGCTAACATTTGTTATTATTGATAGGACCCTGTGAGCTGATGCCGCTACAGTTAAGGATGATTGATGTCGTCTTGTGTTGGTATAAGCCTGCTTAGCTACGTGACACGTAGTTGATGGCGAAGCTCGTTCTCATAAGTATATGTTTAAGTTGATGATTGCGTTGACGCAAATGACTGATGTCAAGTACGGTTTAATATTACTTTTAACATGTTTTATTTAAAACAATATAATGATGTTTAACATAAACTAGAACTCACTTAGAGTAACCGACTTTTTAGCATGCATGTTAGGTTAAATGGAGGTTGATGCTTGGTAGGTCGTACCATTTATAAAAAAATGCTACTTAACACTTTATTACCTATTAGTCGTGTAAACTTCAGAAAAAGTAAAAGTTTAGTTTAGATCTCTCAGTAGTTTGCCAATAACATGTTATCATATTACACAAAACAAATTTTGAAGGCTATAACGTATATTGTGGTTTAAATGCATTGATACACATGCTTAAACCACAAAATATGTAAAATAGCACTGTTAGAGCTAGAACATAACAAAATGCCCTTCTTATTTCAAAAGGGGAGAAATGACACTTAATTTTAATTTGTGAAATGTACTAAGTACCGACTTAAAGGGGCTATTTCGATATTATTTGTAATGTGGGAGCCTAAATGTAAATTGGTCACAAAGAGGAGGTAATAAGTGGGATTTACTAAATTTAAAGAACATGAAGTCTTGTGTGTCATAAGTTAATCAAAGTTTAGTACTGAATGTGACGGCCCCCACCCTATATTGTAAGGTACTACTTTTAAGCATGTGGCACTCTTTAATACATGAGAGCAACTTATAAACTACAAACTTTAACCGCACTATTTTCAAATTGGTACAACTATTATTACCACAAGTACAACACCATCAATAGCTATCTATACATCATTTATTGTGGGTAATTATGTAAGACTTATGATATTGGACCTTTATATAACATTTTCAAGTAATTATGAATTGTTCATGAAATCACTAAGATGCATCATGTGGGTCTAAATTCCTTTGAGAAAATCTCAATTACTTATAATATTTGTTTAATTATAGTATATAGCATCTTGGTATTGTGGGGAATTGTATGAAAATATAAAGCTATTACCTCATGTGGGCTTATGTGTTGAGTTCAAGCTATTATATATCTATAGTGAGTCATACATCATACATTAATAATGCTATTAGAAAGCCAACAAAATGTAATGCCATTTGATAATTATATATAGTGAGGACATTCATACAATAAGATTTGTGGCTTCTCTCAAATACATAAGGACTATATTGCTCAAATATTCAATGTAGCGTGGTTGCGACGAGTCGTGATTATTTATTAGGGCTCTTGAAAATTTTACTAGAACGTTGTATTTCAATGAATTTATAGATGTAACAAGTTGAATGATATATAGGGCATAGGGGCCATATTCAATTAAGCATCAATAGGCACTTAAGATGTCTAAATGCATTTTATTACACTGATAACATCAATGGTCCCATATAAGCGTAAATCAAATTCAAACGACTTTGCGTGCTAACACACTAGAGGAATCTTTATCAACTTTTATTTTGATGTAACGTCTTATTTCACTATAGTTTTTTTCCTTTCAATGAAGTTTTTAGCCATAATTATCGACTTGAAGAGTTGAAGAACATGCCATCTATTTACATGTGCATGACAATTAATTGTACAACATACCCTCGAGTCATAAAAACTTAACATTTCCTTGCAAAACTTTAAAACAAAGTAATGAGCTTTCCACTTCCCTAAAATAAATCCAAAAGCAACAATAGTTATTAGGGTACTCGGGAAACTCTATGGTACCTTATTCAGTTCCGTTGGCTACTTTGCGACTTCGATTTGGGAATCGGGTAGTCACAATCTGGTATTGGAAACCGATTGTGAATACAGGGTGGTAGTGATTTTTGACCGGTTTTCAACGGTACTTTTAATTGTTAACGTTTAAAAAAATATTTTTTAAGATTATAAAAATAAATAAACTCATATCCATTCATTTTCTACACCAAAAATAACAACTCCATGCTCTCATTTCTTCTTCACTACACACAATTCTTTATTTAATTTTTATATCATAAATGAATTGTAATTTAATACTTTCACTCCATTAATTAACGAGGGCGTCTCAAGCAGTCTCCCATTTCTCACGGACGTTGGCACCCAAGCCGAAGTTGAAAACACGACAAGAAAGATGTCGAGCGAGCTTTCGGTTTATTAAAAGCTAAATGAGATATACTTTGGTAACCTGCCTGGTCTTATAAGCCGGTGAAGATGAGGAAAATGATGTACGCGTGCATTTTATTGCACAATATGATTTTAAAAGATGACGGAAATGTGATATCACTAGTCTACACAATGAATACTCCGACCGATCCGGTTATTGACGATAATGCCCTTTCGGAGTAGCACAATTCAAGTTTACATTTAAGACTTCGATTTGATCTTGTGGAACTTATTGCCAGTCTAAAAATCTCAGATTTGGCCAAAGAGTAGTTTAATTAAGTAGTTATGTATTTTTTAGGAATGATATTGTCTTTTTACTTTATTTGTTTTATGTTTTGTTATATCTATTTAAGTTATGAAATTGATTATATTTGTGTTTTTAAATATATATATAATTTAGTTTTAATATAAAAATAAAAAATTGAGTACTTTTCCATGTATTTGATTAAAAATGAAATAAGTGCCCCTCATTAGTTGGTATTGTTTAAGTACTTTGGGTATTTCTCCATTTGCCCCCAATACCCTTAAGAATTTAATAGCATCTTATTGTAAAACTATAAAATAATGCCAGGATCACAAGCAATAACACAATTTGATTTTTAAAATTTTTAAGTTTTTAGTCATTACTTTTACAATGACGACGAATATATAAAACTATTGTCGGATGGCTTTAAAGGAGCTTTGAGATTAGAAAAGTAAGTTTAGTAGAAGGAGCTTTAAAAGGTTCTAAAGAGGTGTTATGGGACTTTATTTGACATGTGGTATTGAGATTGAGGTGGCTAAATATGATTGGTTTGGAAATTAAAAAAACACACTCAAACCTCCCCCACTCCCAATGGTCTCAACTCACCCTGCGTCCTTCCGAGCCCACCCTTAGTGTTGTTCGCACCCATAACGCCCTCAAAAAGGTGTTGAGCGTGGTAGTTGCCAAACCCCATAACACATAGCTAGACAAAGTATAATAAACTAAGTTATTCTTGATAAACTTTATATGCGAAACAAATATATGGTAGGGGCTTGGATCATCCATGTTGTAGAATAGAGTGGTCACGGCAATAGTTAGGACAAGGGCCAACAAAAAGAGAACTTGAATTAGGGCATAAAGTATAATTTACGGGGTCAAGGTTCACCATGCATAATATTTTTATTCTTTTTGACAAAATTACCATTCTCACTTGATTTCTTTTGAGACACCTATCAGGCTGTCACTCTATAGTTGTTTCTTACACTTCTTATTTTTAACTCCTTTGTAGAATAACTTAACCCTGATAATAATATATATTTTGTATGTTGTGATGTATATACATATAAGTGTATAAGTATTATAAAGTTATTATTAATTTATGATAAAACTTATATTATGTAATGTAAGTTTTTAATTTATAATAGTTGTATAAATAAAATATATAATAATTATAATTGTAAAAAATGCATTGTACAAATACTTGACGGGTATTGGATCGGATATGTAACACGATTTTAAAAGCGGATATACGTATTGAATTACCAATACGAGATCTAAACCCAATCCATTGCCATCCCTAGTCTTATAAATTAGGGTATCCGGGGCACCAAGCGGGGAGTGGCTCGGTGACCACATTCCCCGATCGGGAACACCGCCGCCATCACCGCGGGGACCCGATTCGGGGTGTGGTTTCGGTGGTTGTTCACCGCGATGAGTTGGCACATGGATCGAGGAAAGTGACCGTTGGGCAACGGTTGTTTTTTTAAATTTTTAATATAAATAACCAACTTAACTCAATCTCAAATAATTTTTTTACCACACCCACCACTCTCAAACTCACTCTAAAAAAATCTATCAAATACAACACAAAATGGATCCCAAGTTCCCGTTTTTTCCTCCCCTGCCCGACTTTCCCGACGATGAAGGTTCTCCGTCAAACGATAGTAGTTTAATTTTCTTCCAAAATCTCATTCAACAAGCGGAGATACTAGACACGGCATCGTCTAGTAAAAAAAAAATTGTCCCTCGAGATCGTGAGGGTGGCCACGAAACACTAATGGCCGATTATTTTGTAGAAAATCCAAAATTTAATGCCGATATTTTTCGTCAGATGTTTCGTATGTCCAAGTCTTTGTTCCTAAAAATTGTTAGTGACGTCGAAGCGAACGACGAGTGGTTTCAAGAGGGCTTGGACGGGAGAATGAAGAAAAGTTTCACGCCGTTGCAAAAGGTTACTTCTGCAATTAAACAACTTGCAACCGGTAACCCACCAGACGAAAACGACGAGTATTTAAAGATGTCTGAAAGGACCTCTCGTGAATGCCTTGAATATTTCTGCCAGACGGTCTGTGCAATGTATGCCGGTGAATTCTTACGTAGACCAACGAGCCACGACGTTGCGCTATTGTATCAGGCTCATGAGGAGAGACATCACCTACCTGGTATGTTGGGTAGTCTGGATTGTACACACTTCGTCTGGAGAATGTGCCCCACAGAATTGCGTGGACAATATATGAGAGGCGATCATCAATACCCGACGGTTATGTTAGAGGCGGTGGCGTCTCAAGATTTGTGGATTTGGCATGCTTTTTGTGGCCCGGCGGGTTCACAAAACGACATCAACGTGCTCCAACAATCTCCGTTATTTCTTACTCAACGAAACGGAACGGCGCCATATTGTCCATTTCAGGTGAACGACCACTTATACAAACGCGGGTATTATCTTACTGATGGGATCTACCCTAGCTGGTCCGTGTTTGTGAAGTCTTTTCCATATCCTCACACCCCGAATGAAAAAAAGTTCAAGAGGCAACACGAGGCCGCAAGAAAAGATGTGGAACGGGCGTTTGGTGTGTTAAAGGCGAAGTGGGGAATACTAAAGCGTCCAATGCGTTCCAAAACGGTGAAAAAGATAAGGTTACTCGTGTATACGTGCATTATTTTACATAACATGATTATAAAAGACGACGGAAGGGCGATAGCACCGGTACACATTCAAGATCCTCCAGTCGAACCCGTCTTCGCTGAAACAGCTTATAGCGAGCTCATTGACGAAGAAACGCATTGGAGACTAAAACACGATCTCGTTGAGCATCTCGGACGTTTAGATCTACCTCACCTTGAAGTGAGTTCCGACGACGAGTAGTTTGTTTTTATATTTTTCTAGTTTGAATGTAAATTTTATTTTTCTAGTTTGAATGTAATTTTTATTTTTCTAGTTTGAATGTAACTTTTTATTTTTCTAGGTTGTTTTTTTTTTAATTTAATGAAATGTCTTTTATTTAATTTTTATTTTTATTAATATTTTTTTAATTTATAAACATGCATAATTTTACAACAAAAAAAAAAAAACCCAAGTCCCCTAAGAGGGGAGTGCCGCCATCAAAATGGGGTGTTAGTGGAGTTTAAGAGGAGAGTTGACGTGGCACTAGCTGATTGGTGGTGCGTAAGAGAGGGGACTCCCCTCTTAGTCCTTGCGTAGTGGGCGCTATCAGCCCAGATTTTTCAAATATAAAGCCCCATAGCGCCCCGCACACCGCGACGGGCGGCGCTATGGGGGAGAATTTGGTGACAGGCGCGATGGTGATAGCGGCGCCATGGGCTTTCATTTTCAAATTCTGACCAATCACAAAATAGTTAGGTTTTTATAATTAATTAATAAAATTGAAAATTAATAGGTAGGTAATGATGGGTAGGGGCGTTATGACTACGGGCTCAAGTGATATAACGCCCCATAAAGCCCCTGTGTGACGTGGCACGACACGTGTCGCATAACGCCCCACAAGGGGCTTTATGACTACGGATGGCCTTAGGGGAGTGCCCCTCTCACCCTTAGTTTGAGAGTAGTGATCAGTGGATTTATCCAGAAGCATAACTATATTCTAAAAGCATAATTTCTTTTACATACCTATCCTTGATTCCCCAACCTGAATATTAAGAGTCTTTTCTTATAATTATTCCTATATTATTTGACATGTTGAATAATTGGCATGATTTTTTTTTTAATTTTCTAACTAGGGGGATTACTGACGGGTTATTGATCGGTATCAATAGGTATGGTGCCGATACTCAGTATAACGACACATGTTTTACATTGATCAGAATCATAAAAACGTATACCGGTACCGTACCGATGTTCAGCTAGTATTGATTCGGCTGGTCAAGGTACAGAACTTTTATTGAATCATAGATAAAACTAAATTTACCTTAACAATATATTTGAAATTTTATAAAAATTTTAAACTAACAAAAAGGTAAACAACGTCAATTTATATATAATTTTTTAGGTTACTTTAATGACATGTACATTTGTGATTCAGTCACTTGTATATTATTATCATCTACAACTAGGTTTCAAGTGAAATGTATATCGACACGTGAATAAAAATTTACACGTTGCAATGGTATACTCGATAAGAAAACATTACTTTAGATTATTAAAATAACGAAAAAGTTAAACAATGTAACTTTATATAAACTAAAACTAAACTGAGGCAAATCGTAGATAAAAATAAAGCAACAATATATTCAGAATTTGATAAAATGAATTAAAATAATGAAGGGTAAACATTGTCAGTTTATATAGAAAAATAATTATTAGGTAGCTTTGAGTATATGAACATTTGTGTTTCGATCACTTGTACGTTAGTATTCAGAACTCGAAATTTATATCGAGATGTAGATAAAAATATTTACATCGTAACAACATACTCAAAATTTTATGAAACATCTTTTTTTTTAATAAATTCCTCCAAGTTCTACATAACAGTGATGTATAGAACTCATGATCATCATCATCAACCACCTATTATCACCACTCCCCTTATACAACCCTAGACATTCTAATCCCCATTCTCATCCTCTTCTCCAGCGTGTTTCTAATCGAAATCGAGATAAAAGGGTTACCACCGGTCAATGCTCATCACTCCCCTTCTTTAACACTTTAGGACTTGCCGAAAAGCGCATCTGAACCCCGCCGCTGATGCTAGTGTTGTAGTGAAACCCTAGCCGTCATACATGACTTCCATATACCTTATGGTGGAACCCTAGGCGGCGGTGGTGGTGAATGTGGAGAGGGAGAGAGAGAGAAAGAGAGAGAGAGTATAGCTGCAAACGATCCGAATGAACACGGACAAGACCTTGTTCGTGTTCGTTTGTTAAGAAGTATATGTGTTCGTGAACTGTTCATGAACATTTACCAAACGAGATTTTATGTTCGTGTTTGTTTGTTAATTTTAAGCAGCGAACGTTGATGAACACAAATGAGCACAAACTAATGTTCATTAACACAAATGGAAACAAACAAACACAAATAAGCATTCATGAACAAAATATATAATAAATTGACACTTTTTAAATATTTATTTGTCGGAATTTTGAAGTATTTAAATGAAATATAAAAATTAAAAACACCAATGAACTATCGAACACAAACAAACACGTTACCGAAGTTCACGAACATAAATAAACAAACGCGGCATCTGTTCATGTTCGTTTATTTAACTAAACAAACGAAATTCTTGTTCGTGTTCGTTTGTTTAATAAACGAACGAACACAAACGAACTTCCCGCCGAACGGTTCACGTACTGTTTGCCGAACGTTTGATTCGTTTGCAGCCCTAAGAGAGAGTGTTTGCGTGAGATTTATAAAGAAAGTTGGGATTGTCCAGAAAAAAATCGTAAGTATGGATTAATGCCAGTCAACGGAGCAAAATTTGGATTATTAAAATCCAATTTCCCTTTAAATTATTTTTATAAGTTAAAAATAAATGTTTTTAATAAGTGGAAGAAAATAAGAGAAAATGAATTAGAAGGGAAAAGAAGGAGAGTGGAAAAAGAAATATTCAATTAACTATCGTGTTCCTGATTTCGAAGGTAATAAAAAGAGAATGTAAAGATTTTATGTATTAAAAATCATATCCTTCTAAAGCTCTTCATTTTGAAAGGATTTAAAATAAAGGAAATAAATTATAAGTTTTCAACTTTTCATTATGTTTATCTTTTTTTCTCTCCATTTTCTTGTTAAAAAAAATCTGAAACACGATTCTTTTTTGACATGCCTTTAAATCTTTCTTTTCCTTCGTTAATTGAAACTCGGGAACAAAGTGATAACGGCTTAATTAAATATTTTGACCGATTACAGGGACATGAAAGACTGATTAAGTTTACAATAAGACAAAAATATAACAAGTACAATAATTGTCAAACTAGTAAATTATGTGAACGATCCTTGTTATTATTTATTATTATTAAAACAGATCATAAAAACCACAGTAAAAAAATGTTTTATAGTGTATAACTTTCTTTTATTACCCCATAATTTTTAAGAAATTAAGCATGTCACCACTCCATTTAATATTTTTTTTCTTTTAACGATTTACAATATAGCCCCTAAAGTTTAATAAAGTTAATTACACCTCCGGAACTTAACCACTTTTCGTTTTATATGCTATTTTTTTACGCATAGTCTTTGTGATGTTACCGTATTGAGACCGTAATGAAGCAAACCAATACTAGCCAAATTCTCACAACGTGTGGAGTTAAAATATTATTATATTTAATTATTAATAAAACCAACGATTCCTTTTTTTACTTATAGTATTTCAAATATATCATTGCAACGTGTTTATTTTATTGAAGTGTGGTTTAGTTTTTCTAATTAAAGAGTGTGTGAAAATATTTGTAAATAAATCGTTGCGGCGTGTTTATGTTATCTACGTTTTGATAAAAGTTTTGTTAAAAAACGAACGTGTCAAATATAGTTAATATTTTATTTCCTTTGACAATTTGAACCGATATCGTCTGAACAACATTGGAATCGCGTTCTGGTAAAATTTCGTTACAATGAATTTGTATTGTATTCGCAGGAGTAGAGTTTTTTTTATCATAAATAATATACTTTTGTAATGTCGTTAATTTTTTTTCGCAATTTCGTGTTTCGCATCACACGTAGGCTTATTACTAGCTTATATAATTTATTGCTTTTGGTTTTCAAGCTTAAAATTATTAGTTTGGTCCTTATGTACCTTTCAAACAAAACGATAAACATATATTCTTTTAGGGGAATTGGTTTTTAATAAACCAACCTTTGCCAAATTGGTAATTAATAATCCAACATACAGACTTGGTGTGTAATAATCCAACGTTTCAACTTGTTGGTACTCAATAGACCTCCGTTAGTTTTTTTTAACTCAAGTTAGTTTTTAAGTTTTATTTAGTACACAAACAGTCCCTGTAGTTATAATTTACTAGTTTTAAGTTTTATTTATTACACAAACAGTCCCTGTAGTTATAAAAAAATTCATAAAAATCAAAAAAATTCAAAAAAATTCTAAAAAAATAAAAAAAAATTCAAAAAAATTCTAAAAAAATCAAAAAAATTCAAAAAAATTCTAAAAAAATCAAAAAAATTCTAAAAAAATCAAAAAAATCATAAAAAATCATAAAAATTCAAAAAAATAAAAAAAACTCTAAAAATCATACCGTTTCGACCCGGACCGTTTTCGACGCGTACCGTTTAGACCCGTACCGTTTAGACCCGTACCGTTTCGACCCGGACCGTTTCGACCCGGACCGTTTAGACCCGGACCGTTTCGACCCGGACCGTTTTCGACCCGTACCGTTTAGACCCGGACCGTTTCGACCCGGACTGTTTTCGACGCGTACCGTTTAGACCCGGACCGTTTTCGACGCGTACCGTTTAGACCCGGACCGTTTCGACGCGTACCGTTTAGACCCGTACCGTTTAGACCCGGACCGTTTCGACCCGTACCGTTTAGACCCGGACCGTTTCGACGCGTACCGTTTAGACCCGTACCGTTTAGACCCGTACCGTTTAGACCCGGACCGTTTCGACACGTACCGTTTAGACCCGCACCGCCACCACCACCACCACCACCACAGCACCACCGCCACCACCACCACCACCGCACCGCCGCTACCACCACCACCACCACCCCCACCGCCACCACCACCGCCGCTGTGGTGGTGGTGGTGGTAGCGGCGGTGCGGTGGTGGTGGTGGTGGCGGCGGTGCTGTGGTGGTGGTGGTGGTGGTGGCGGCGGTGCTGTGGTGGTGGTGGCGGTGCGGTGGTGGTGGTGGTACGCGTCGAAACGGTCCGGGTCTAAACGGTCCGCGTCTAAACGGTACGCGTCGAAACGGTCCGGGTCTAAACGGTACGCGTCTAAACAGTACGCGTCGAAACGGTCCGGGTCTAAACGGTACGCGTCGAAAACGGTCCGGGTCTAAACGGTACGCGTCGAAAACAGTCCGGGTCGAAACGGTCCGGGTCTAAACGGTACGGGTTGAAACGGTACGGGTCTAAACGGTACGGGTCTAAACGGTACGGGTCGAAACGGTACGGGTCTAAACGGTACGCGTCGAAAACGGTCCGGGTCGAAACGGTATGATTTTTAGAGTTTTTTTTATTTTTTTGAATTTTTATGATTTTTTTAGAATTTTTTTGATTTTTTTAGAATTTTTTTAGAATTTTTTTGATTTTTTTTGAATTTTTTTGATTTTTATGAATTTTTTTATAACTACAGGGACTGTTTGTGTAATAAATAAAACTTAAAACTAGTAAATTATAACTACAGGGACTGTTTGTGTACTAAATAAAACTTAAAAACTAACTTGAGTTAAAAAAAACTAACGGAGGTCTATTGAGTACCAACAAGTTGAAACGTTGGATTATTACACACCAAGTCTGTATGTTGGATTATTAATTACCAATTTGGCAAAGGTTGGTTTATTAAAAACCAATTCCCCATTCTTTTATTATTCTCAAATATGAATCTTATAAAATATAAATATAACATTACTCTATAATCTATATGATATTGTTACTCTATAATCTATATGATATTATTTAAAGACAAAATATTATTCTCAAATATGAATCTTATAAAATATAAATATAACATTACTCTATAATCTATATGATATTATTTATATGATATTATTTAAAGACAAAAGTACATATCCAAGCTAGAGGATGGATAAGTTGGATGTGTTTCCACGTGATAATCTATGGTGTGGGCCGATGCCTGATACTCGAAGATCCAACTGTAAAGAAGAGGAAAACTTAGTTTTCGATTAATCACTAGTCATTTTTTTTTATTTCTTTCTATTTAAAGTGTTAAGTTAAATATATGAAATATATAATTTTTTGATGATGTTTATGTTATAAATTTGGCTATAATAATAAGATTGCTTGGAGAACTAGATTTTGATTTTTGATATTTTTCAAAAATTATATATAAATATTATACTCAAGTTAAAACTATTAACGTTTAATCAATGGGGTGGTGGACCATTGGCAAAGGGAAACCTTTAAACGTCTAGGTTTAGAAGGGAGAGGTCTTGGGTTCAAGTCCGTTCAAGTCTCCACAGACGACATGGATTAAAAGAAAATTTCCCGTTAAAAAAACTAGAGTTAACTTTCGTTTTGCTCCCTGTGGTTTGGTCATTTTAACGGTTTTGCTCCAATAGTTTAAAAATAGCTATTTTCCTCCCTAATCTTTCGAGTTTGTCGCAAGTTTACTCCCTGCCTCTAACTAAGTTAAAACATTCAATTAAAAGTAGGGGTATTTCGGTAGTTTACTCCCTGGCTCTAACTCAATCAAAACGTTTAGTTAAAAGTCGCGGTAGTCGTGGTCGGTAGGTGGTAGTTGCAGGCGGTGGTGGTCTGGTGGATGGTGGTGGCCGATTGAAAAGAATTACTTATATACATGTAAATAAACAAGTTATAGGTTTATTTAGGTGAAAACACTTACATGCCCTTGCTTTTATCTATAAAATTACCAAAATACCCTTCTAGTTAATGGATTTTTTTGATGGAGTTAGAGACGGGGAGCAAAATAACGATAAGTTAGAAAAATCAGGGAGGAAAATGACTATTTTTAAATATTGAGGCAAAACCGTTAAAATAACCAAATCACATGGAGCAAAATGGAAGTTAACTAAAAAACTATTAGTGGTTGAATAATTACGAAACTAAATAAAAAGTCAACAATAGTTGTATTTCATTATTTTAACCAAGATATAAAACAAATAGTGTTTTCTTAAAAAAATGTATAGTGATATTTGTTTACCTTTTTATCTAGCTCCACATTTTTTCCCACTTTTAACCAGATATAAAACTTATAACGTTTTCTTTAAAAAACGTATAGTAATCTTTGTTTACCGTTTTATCTCGCTCCACATTTTTAACCACAAATCATTTTTAAACACTACATTTTTTTTGTAACTATATCATAAAATCGAGTGTTTGTTAACTTTAATTTAAGTATCATACTGGTATTTAAAAAATACTACTATTTTTAAGAAATATTTGTGTAATTATATATATAACCATGCGTAATCATACATAATTGTGCGTTATTATATAGGGTGTGTATTGCCGTAACATATATCTTCAGATTTTCCCATGCAAACATGACTTGATACATACATACATACATACATACATACATACATACATACATACATACATACATACATACATACATACATACATACATACATATTGATCATTTCTCAATAAGTATTCACTTATAGTGGGGATTGTTCATGGTTGAGGGATTGGACCAGAAATAGACCGGACTGAGAGTCTGAGACCCATAACTTGAAATAGACAGGGATTGTTTATTGTTCACGTCACGTGTAAAGTTTCTATCCAAAGACTGAACCAAGTTTTTGACTATTTGGTTTCGGTTTGGACCGGTTTTGGTTTGTCGGTTTATAGTGTTTAGAATTAGACCGACAACTGCTGGGCTGAAATTATGGGTTGGGATGTCACATCGTTATATGTAGACATATGCAATAAGGCCCATAACTTTATTTACAAGCTAATGCAGTTTGCAGCCCATTATGATGAATACTGATAAATGGGTTGTGCTTAGAGTCAGATGAACATTTAGGTTTTTTCTAGGAACCGAAACCAGTTCCAAACCGATTTTTTCTTGACAAACTCAGCAACCCTCTTCACCTCCATTAACCACCACATTCATTTAGTTGGGAACTCCAACATTTACAGCCTCCTCCTCCTCCCTGATGTGCTGAATGCGGTCTATAAAAAAAACTACTAACCTAATCTAGACACCCTAATTTTAAATTTATAAACTAAGACTCTCTAAATGCTAGACCACTGACATGCAAGTGTACCTATCGTATGTAGTAAAGCCTAATGAAGTCCGAGTATCGACCCACGAGACACTAGCGACGCTAAATTAGACTCTGACTTAACTAATTACTTAATTGGTTCTAATTCTACTAAAGCGAGTAAACAAGAGAACAAAGCAAGCAAGCAAGATGGTGAAGTGACAGAAAACAGACAATGATGAGAAAGAACCAGTGGCGAAGCTTGACCCGAATGACAGGGGGTCGAAAACGTATAGACCAAAAAATTTCTATAGAACCGGGGGGTCGCAAAAGTATACACCAAAAAATTTCTATACGAAAACTACATATATAACACTACTGAGCGAAAAGTTCGGGGGGTCGGGCGCCCCTCCCCACCCCTTCTATACTTCGCCACTGGAAAGAACTACCCAGGCTTCGAATCTCTATGACCAACCCATGACCTCTAGTCCTGACCAATGGCTAAAGCTCTGAATCTACCCAGAAAACCTCTCGCTAAGGATGATCAACCAAAATAGAAGATGGAATAGAGTGATCGACACCGAATCCCACGATTGTCAGATTAAAAACAACTATGGTGCTAAAATCCTTCGGTCATGAAGCTAAACCTGTAAATAACTGAAAACCTAGGAAACCCTAGACGCGAATAAGTAGCCGGATCCGAGCTATCGGCCACCCAAACTACCAAACAACGCCTAGCTAATATACTCAGTTGATTTTAATTAATTTAGTTAAACTTGAATTATCTCTAATCTCAAGCTCTAGACCGGAAACCTAATAGATTAACGAACCTAGAATGATGTAAATAGTTCCAGACGACTAACAAGATCACCTAACCAAACAACCAATCACAACCAAGACAAGCATACAAATTCATAAACAATCATAAAGCATGAATATGTAAATCATCCCAATTCAATCATTAGTCTAAACCGAATAGTCAAAACATTAAATCATAGTTCATCTAGGCCTAGGTAGTTAAAGAAATCTAGCCAAGAAACATAGCCAAGAAAAAGAAACGAGTCTCAAACGATAAGCAAATCATATTTTAATATTTTGTAGAACACAAAGTCTAACAAAACCAAAAAAATAATAAATTGCAAAACCAAACCCGAATCTTAAATCGCGGCTTTAAATCTTGATCCAATCGCTTTCTTTTCTTCTCCTTCTAGATCTGTCGTATGGCTTCTTTTCGTCTGCTTCCCTAGTAGTCCTAGGTCTTGTCGCCACCAACTTTTGGTCTGCTTCTAATCTGCATGCTAGCCCAAAATCCCTATTAACAGCCCAAATATTCATCCTTTCTTGCGAGCTATTAAATCCAACCCATATATACTAGTTTGTTGCAACCTAGCCCAATTAGTGCACCACATTTAATTTTACAAGCCCAAGTGAGTATGAAATACACTCAGTACTCACCATAAAAAAAAACACATCCCATCTTTCGTTGTAGCCCAACTTAAATTTATGAAATACACTCATCATTTTTTATATCAATCTAGAATGTGCTGTGCAAGATAAATGTAATTCACAATGCTACTAAGGATTAAATTGATAATTTATTGCAACATTAATTCCATTGTTTCAATTTAACTCGTAAGGTTCTTTTTTTTATCTTTTAATAAATTAAACCACTAATTAATTACACCCAACTAGTTTAATTAACCAACCATTAATTGTTAAGTAAAATATATAAAAACAACTTTTAACTTATTTAAAAGTGTAGGAATATTTATATAAAAATATGTATATTTTAGAGCACATCACTCCCCTATGTCGACATTATCCGCAACCTGTAACAGCGCTAATCGCATTTGGAAGTTTCCGAAAACCTGTTGAATCCGACTCAATCCATTATGTATTCCAACCAACACTTCATTGATTTCCAAATGTAGAATCATAACCTCTAAATCTTCTTGTGCATAAATCTGTACAACACCAACTGGATTGATGTCCATATTAGGAATCAGTTGCCGGGTTGGGTTGGGTCATGGGTCAAAACGGGTTCGGGTTAAAACGGGTTCGGGTCAAAAAAGGGTTGTTTTGGTTTGGGTCGAAACGGGTCCGGGTTGAAATGGGTCCGGGTCGGATCGGGTTGGGTCAGGTCGGGTTAGGTCGGTTTGAAAAAATGTTTTCTTATGAAAAAGAAAGATTGTTAGGGGTCAGACCTGGCCTTGAAGATAACTTAAATAAATCAACGATAACAAAAGAACGAGTAATTTGTACAGATCGTTGTTATTATTATTGTTTAAAAACAAAAATCGATAACGTACATCAAACTAGTATAACAACCTGTACGTACAGTCATAACCACAAATATATTATATATTTTAATAATTTATAAATAAAAGCTAATAAAATAAAATGTTTCGATCAGTAGTACATGTACATATGATAATTTTTTAACTTTTGTTTCTCTATCTACTCAATCATCCTTCAAACTCTCTCTCACACACTCAACCATCCTTCAAACTCTCTCTCTCTCTCTCATAAGAAAAAAATGGTAGTCAAAAACTAAAAAAAAAACAAGATGTTGATTTTGTTGATGCTTTGTTCAATAAAATTGTGGAATCCATGAGTCTTTGGTGCAATCGGCTGTGGGTCGCTCCACTTTCAGAATCAAAGGCGGTAGAAGAAGGCGCTGGTACACGTAGGAAGTTGACGACGACGATGGTCATGACGATTGAAGAAGGCTACAGTACAAGATTACTCTGGGTCTCATACTGACGGTGGTGGACGATGGCGACGGTCATGACGATTGACGACGGTGGTGGACGACGGCGACGGTCATGACGATTGACGACGGTGGTGGACGACGGCGACGGTCATGACGATTGACGACAGTGGTGGACGACAGAGACGGTCATGACGATTGAAGAAGGCTACTATTTCATAATGAAGAACACCTGTCTCACCCATTCAGACCCGTCCGACATCTCTCACCCATTTTGACCTGTCTGGTAACCTGCTCTGACCCATTCTGACCCGTGCTTCCTTGTTAAGAATTTGTTAGATATCCAGCTTGACCCGTTCTCTGCATTTGACATACCTAAAGAAACCCAACAGATAATGAAATTGATCAAAGTCAACCCATTATAGGTAGCACGGGTTGTGATTGCCGGCTCACGTTATCATCTCCCTCAGCAAACAGGTTCCAATTACCGGCCCCTTCCACATTAATCCCATCGTCCTCATCTCCCTCAGCAAATGGGTTCCAATGACTAGCCCCTTCCACATTAATCCCATGGTCCTCATTGTTCACGACCTCAAATGGATCATCCTAAGCAACCCCTTCCACATTAATAACATGGTCCTCATTGTTCACGACCTCAAATGGATCCTCATCCCAAACAACCTCTTCGATGTAAATCTCATCGTCCTCATTGTTCACGACCTCATCCTCATCGACCACTGGCTCCACTGCAGCAAACGGATTAAAAAAACTCATCCTCATCTACCACTGGTTCCACTGCAGCAAATGGATTGAACCACTCATCCTCAAAACCAGGTACCGTAAAAGGGGCAAGAGCACCGGGTATGATTTGATCATTCACTAGGTCATGTTCGTCTGGTGGCACTAACAACCTATGCAAGTTCTGATCAAGAAAACCATCCATAGGAATGCTGAATAGATCTTCCACAAATGAATATCCACTAAAACCACTCAAATTCCTTTCAGAAACATCAGATGCCGAACCTTTGTCAGGTTGAGGTTGGGGTTGGGGTTGGAAACCAAGCATATCAATGCCTAATGGATCCTACACAAATCCATATCCATTAAAACCACTCGAATTCCCTTCAGAAACATCTCCAGATCCACTAAAACCATTCCAATTCCCTTCAGAAACATCGGATGCCAAACCTCTATCAGGTTGAGTGTAACGCCTCGCATTTCGCAGCTTTCCGTTTTTAGAAAGTTCATCTTGTAATTCTATTTTCGAAAACTCGTTTCCTTTGTAATCGTATTTCGTTTCAAGCTATTGTAAATCCGAGACTTTGATCTTAATGAATCGAATCTTTTATATGAAATATACATCGTTTATATATTGATACGTGCATTCGTTTGATACATAATTGTTTTTATAGATATGTCTTGGTTTGGAGTCTATGATATTTGGACATTAAGTTTCTTAGACTTTTGAACATCATAATTGTTTTGGTCAAAAATCACACAAGGATAATGTAACCAAATCTGATTTTTGTGAGGTTAGATGCTTGGTTAATTGAACAATTGTGCAAACAACAAACGAATGAAATGAATGATTAACACAAGGATTTATACGAGGAAAAAGCCCTTGATCAATGAATGATCTCCGGCATAAAAAACCTCAGGTGATGGAAACTAACGATCACCAACTATATTAAACAAAAAAAGTTTACAACTTGGGAGGATAACAAGCTTGTTACAAAGATTGCTAGTGTGTAAATGTGTGTAATCGCCAATAAGTTGCAGAGAGTTCTAGTGTTGTGTACGAGTGTTGCTATATTTCTAAATCAAGCTTGTATCCCCTTTAAAATTAGAAACTATCTAGACTAACTAACTATCCGCAAATGGTGCAAGCTCCCCACGATCATCATAACGGTCATAAAGTCCTTGCACGTGCATAATTATCAAGCATATTCCCCCTAGAATCTCGGTTGGACCAAGTCTTATTCGAATACACCTGCAAAACAAGTTCAAAAATGATGAAAACAATTGTTAGTTTAGGATAACAATGAGGATCCTGGATCCTTATCCTTGCAACATCTTCTAAGGATCCTTAATTCAAACTAAACTGAGGATCCATGATCCAGGCCACATTTGAGGATCCATGATCCATACGCTATGAAATTCTATCCCTAACAATTGCCACCAAACACGATTAGTTAATATCCAATTAGATAGTCATGTTTGAACGATTTTCGGACTAGCCGTTGCAAAGAGATATAGCCGTTACAGCGCTGATGTCATCGTCAGTCATCACCTGCAACCATAATCATTATAAATAAGTTAGAGATAAGGATCAAATTCTGCATTTATACTCGAGATCCTCTCCTTTAAATCCACATTCGAAGATCTCAGCAGGTAACTCCTTCTCTCTTTTCTATTATCTTCTATTCCCTGATCCTCTGTTCTTCAAAAATTCATGGCGAAGATGAGCACTCGTTCTTCCCCTGCCAAGAATCCTGATCACAACTGTCCATTGAAGAGCCAGGGTTTAACCAAAAACCCTTCAATGGAGCTTTGCCGATTTACTGATCCTGAAGTTGATCAGATCCGATCCTGCTTCCCTGATGACACCGTCTTCAGACCCTTTGATTCTTCAACCAAGAGTGACTGTGTGTCAGACACATGGATCACTTTCCCTGCTGCTCCCTTCCAGATAGGGTTCACTTATCCCTTCCCTGTTCTCACACAGGGATTCTTCACACTTACCGGCCTTTGCTACATCCAAGCTATGCCAATGGTGTGGAGGATCCTGTACACACTAGAGCACATAATAGAACAGGAAGGCATAGACATAGGGATGTCTGAGTTGAGCCAACTGTATAACCTTGTAAGCCATGGTTCCTACCGATATCTTTTCAAGTCCAAACCCCAAAAATCTCACCCAATCTTGAAAACCACTAAGAACGACACCAACTGGAGGAATCAATTCTTCTTCGTGAGGAGGGATTCTATTCCAAACGGAACCCTTCTTCCTAAAAAGTGGAACACAGATGGTAGGATATAGGATCCTCAGACTAGGACAACCGGTAAGAATCTTTCTTTTCTGTTGAGGATAACTGATCCTTTATCTTTGTTTATGCAGTTATAACCTTGTCACACATTCAAGAATCACCTGCCACCCAAGAGAGAATCGAAGCTTTCTGGAAGCTTGATCCTGCCATCAGAACTTATCCACCAAAGTCAAAGGATCTAGAAGAGTTTTCATCCACTTCCTACACCATGTCAAGTAAGTATCCATATATGTGTATATATAAATGTTTGATAAAATGAAAATATGAATACTTATCTGTGTGTTAAGCTTGTAGGTGCTGCCAAATCCTCAAAATCTGCTTCTAGGTTCAGCCTCAATGATCTTCAAGAAATTGCATCTCCAAAGTCCCTCAAGAAGGACCTGGCTGCAAGCCAGAGTAATCCCGAGCCTAAAGGAATGAGCACCAGGGGCAAGGGAACCAAGAGGAAGAAGCCTGCTGAAACCTCCAAAGGGCTGCCTCTAATGGAACGCCAGCTTCACGATTATGTCTCTGAGGTAAGGATCTTGTATCTTAAAATTTTGCTCCTTTTAAGGATTTAGGATCCTGACTGCTGAAATCTTCCTTGTGTGTAAATTTGCTGAGGTTCAAATCCTTATGGACCAGAGGCTGGCTGAGGCTGAAGAGAAGAACCTGGACTTCCAGAAGATTGCCCTAGCTAAAGACAAGAAGATCTCCTCCGTGGAAAAGGATATCAACATGCTGTAGAATGAGCTGCTTCTGGCTGAGATCACAGCTGTTAGGGATAGATTTTCTAAACCTAAGGATCACGAATCCTCAAGTACTGCCAGGATCACGGATCCTCAATTCTGTTTGAATTAAGGATCCTCAGAAGACGTAGCAGGATTAGGATCCAGGATCCTTATTGTTATCCTAACACTAACGGTTGTTTCCTCTATGTTTAAGCTTGTTACGCAGGAATAGACGAGTGGACTTGGTCTTACCGATATTCTTGGGGAATATGCCCTCAATATTCCGCACGTGCATGGCTTGGTGACTGTTAGGGCAGGATTTTTTAATGACCTGTGATCCTCAGTTGTTATCCTCTTTAGTGATCCTTACTTCTGTGTCAGTTAGTGATCCTCAGAAGTGCTTCAGGATCAGGATCATGGATCATTCTAAGGATCCTTATACTAATGATTGTTCACTTTGAATTCGATATTGTTTTGCAGGAGTGCCGGATTGGACTTGGTCATGGCGACATTCCTGGAGAATATTCCCTGCAATTCTGCACGTGCTGGACCATTTGTGAACGTTATGAAGAACGTGGGGAGAAGGCATGAAATGCGGATAGTTAGTTAAGCTAGTTCTACACACACTCTGAGAACCGCTCACAACAGCTCTCGTTCATTCACTTAGCAATTTCGTACATTTTCTACATAGAACACTATAGTGATCCTTGTATTTAGCTCGCTATCATCCGAAGTTGTAACACATTATTTGTTTAATTTGAGTTGGTGATCGGTAGTTTCCATCACCCGGGGTTTTTTGTGCCGGAGATCAACTCTTGATCAAGGGCTTTTTCCCCGTATAAACCTTGTGTCACTTGTTATACATTTTTCATAGTGATCATTATTGCTATAAACCAATTCGAGCATCATACCCCGTAACAGAGAGTTTGGTTACATTATCCTCGTCTGATTTTTTGACCAAAACAGTTTGGCGCCCACCGTGGGGCAATTGGTGCTTCATTTCTAAGAAATTCTCATCTTTGTGATCATTCCGGTTCATTACATACGAACAGATGGCTTCATCATCAAAGAATACCTCCAGTGCGATGTCTGCAGTCAATTCATCCCAGGGCATTCCACCTTTGCCTCCACCACCTTCTGGACCTCAGAAAAATGCTGAGAAGAAACCAACTCCCATTTTCTCAAAACCTCCAACTTCTTCTGCTTCCTATACTCCTACTACTAGTGACTTGTTTACTCTGATTTTGCGGATGAAGGAGCATATCCAGCAGCAGGACAAGACCAATGAAAGGATCCTTAGAGAAATTGGAGACATCAAGAAATAGACGAGATCGGCAGAGGATCATTCCCCACTAATGCCCAGATCTTTGAATTTTGATACTCCAGTTATAACTTCTCAGCCTTCAGTGATTCCAGACGTTCAATATGTGGGAGGACCAAAAGGAGTGCATTACGGGTCATCAGCAAGGACTCAGGCTTCAGGTTTACACTTTCAACCATCAGGATCCCATCCTCAGCATATAGGATCCTTTGCAAGCTCAGGAGGATACTCGGGAGCGCAGCAGATTCAAGGATACTGGCCATTTCAAGGATCCTCCCAGGTTCAAGGATCCTCCCAGGTTCAAGGATCCTCCCAGGTTCAAGGATCCTCCCAGGTTCAAGGATCCTCCCAGGTTCAAGGATCCTCCTATGTTCAAGGATCCTCCGAAGTTCAAGGATCCTCCTACGTTCCAGGATCCTCCCAGATCCAAGGATACTCTCAGTTTCAAGGATCCTTCCAGATTCCGGGATCCTTAAGGAGTTTGCAATCAGGAAGTTCCGACATCCATCAGGGAGATTTCATTCCAATGCAAACCATTGCTTCTACTGGTCCATCGGTCATTCCAGAGCCCCAACAATATGGATTAACATCCACTCTTCCTAATTTGAATCCAATGGGAGGTAACACTTTTAATAATTCTTATACTACTAACCATGGCCTTATGCAGGATACAGGTATCAATCATGCCATGGCCAGAGAATTGCAAAAGTTAAAGGACATGATATCAAGTGTCCCAGGAGTGGTCAAGCCTATCCCAGAGATTGCAGATGGGAGCCACAAGATATCTCGTTTTGCACCACCAATCTGTGATGCTGAGATACCCAAGAGGTTCTATGTACCTACCATGAAGTTGTATGATGGTTCAACGGATCCTGAGGAACACATAGCTCAGTACAGGGAAAGGATGGAGATCAATCCCATCCCAGAAAGATTAAAGGAAGCATGTCTATGCAAGGGATTTGGATCCACTCTTACTGGATCGGCTCTTAAATGGCTGCTAAGTCTTCCCCCTTACTCTATTACCTCATTTGCTAATCTAGTTAATCTATTTAATAACCAGTTTTCTTGTAGTAGAAAATTTGAGCGTTTAACTAGTGATCTGTATAGGATAACCCAGGGTCATAATGAATCATTAAGGGATTATATCACTAAATTTAGTAAAGAATCCTTAGATATCCCTAACCTGGATATAGCTACGACTGTTGAAGCCTTTAAAATGGGATTGCTTAGGGATTCGTTATTCTATGATGATCTTGTTATGACACCATGCAGGAATCTAGATGAGGTAAGGACCCGGGCTCTTAGGTTCATCCGGCTAGAGGATGACAAAAGGATCCAGGAGAGGTTAGCAGGATCCTCAAAACAAGATAAGCAAGGATCCTCATTCAAGAACAACAAGTTCAGATCCTATAATAAGTCTGACAACCAGAATGTGCATGCTGTTGAACAAGAAGAGGATGATGAGGATTATCCTCCAATCTCTGAATATTGTTTTTCTGTTGATAATAATGAACTAATCCGTGCGATGTAGAATTTAGGTGATAAAGCTAGATGGCCCAGAAAAAATGATAGACCAGCTGCAACTAAAGATAAGTCAAAGTGGTGTGCATACCATGAAGATTTTGGGCATCTCACAGAAGAATGCATCGCATTGAGAAAAGAAATTGGATACTTGTTGAGCAAGGGGCACTTGAAAGAATTATTGGGGAGAAATAAGTCAAGGACTCAGGATCCTGAAAGGATCCCAGAGAAAGCTCCAGCTCCTCTAGCAGATGCACAAATTATAAATTTTATTTCTGGAGGATCAGACATTTGTGGAACATCCTTCTCTGCAGCCAAAAGACATGCGAAGGAAACCAAGATGGATAATGGAGATAGACCCATTCGAACATCCAGTGTCTTCGAAGGAAAAGTTATAACTTTCGATGAGGATGATCGTGTTGACATCCAGGATCCTCATCATGATGGTTTGGTTATCACTCTTTTTATTTCTAACCATTTTGTTCGCAGGATCCTTATAGATGGAGGAAGCTCAGTGAACATTATCCAGCTTGATGTTCTCAAGAAGATGAACATCCCTGAATCCGACATCATACCAAGATCCTCTGTGCTCGTGGGATTCAGTGGCGAGACTAAGAATACTCTGGGGGACATTAAACTCCCAATCTATATCGAAGGCCTACATTCTTACCAAAAGTTTTGTGTTATTGACTGTTTATCTTGTTGTAATGTGATCCTTGGCAGGCCTTGGATACACGATATGAAGGCAGTCCCATCCACTTATCATCAATGTGTGAAGCTCCCTAGTCCTTGGGGAATAGTGAAGATTGATAGTGATCAGCAGGAGGCTAAGAACTGCTACACCTCATCAACGAAACCAGCATCAAAGTCCAGGGAGCAATAGCAATCAAAGTGTCCTCCAAGGGATGTCTTGGAGGCAAGTGAACAGGATGTAGTAGAAATCCTTATGGATCCTGATGATCCTGAATCTAAAGTTTATATAGGATCAGGGATCCTTGGCGGAATAAAGGAAGACCTCATATCCTTCCTCAAAAGGAGAAAGACTACCTTTGCATGGAAACACGAAGACATGACAGGTATATCTAAAGATGTAATCACTCACAAACTTGGCATTGATAGGTCCTTCAAACCAATCCATCAAAGGAGAAGGAAATTTGCACCAGAAAGAAATGCCATTATCCAGGAGGAGGTAGAGAAACTACTCCGAGCAGGCTAGTGAATATGATGTTCAAGGATCAGATTGGACAAACTATGGAGGTTTACATAGACGATATGGTGGTAAAATCAATAAAGGCTGAGGATCACCTAAGAGACTTGGAGGAAGCATTCAATATCCTTGACAAATATAATATGAAGCTTAATCCTTCAAAATGTCACTTTGGTGTTAAAGCAGGTAAATTCTTAGGATATATGGTGATAAAGAGAGGCATTGAAGCCAGTCCAAAACAAATAAAGGCTATAGTGAACATCAAGTCACCTGCAAATGCTAAGGATGTTCAGAGGTTAACAGGCAGAATTGCAGCTTTAAACAGATTCATATCCAAATCCTCAGAAAAGTGCAAGGAATTCTATGACATCCTAAGGAAGAACAAGAAATTCCAGTGGACTGAGAGGCATGAAAGTGCCTTAAGAGCTCTTAAGGAGTACCTATCCTCGGCCCCGGCTTTGATGAAACCAGAAAAAGGAGATGTGTTATCCTTATATCTTGCGGTATCCTCAAAAGCAGTAAGTGCCGTCCTTGTTAAGGATCATGAAGGTACACAACATCCTGTCTATTATGTAAGTAAGAGTTTACTTGATGCTGAATCCAGGTATTCACACTTAGAAAAACTTATCCTTGCATTAATTATGGCATCTACTAAATTAAGACATTATTTTGAAACCCATGCTATTATCGTCAAAACTAATTTTCCAATTAAGAATGTCCTCAGGAAACCTGAAATGTCAGGAAGGATGGCTAAGTGGGCAGTGAAGCTAAGTGCATATGATATAAGATATGAGCCCAGGACAACCATTAAATCCCAAGCATTAGCTGACTTTGTGGCAGATTTCAGTAGTGATTTGCAAAAGGAAGCTGAATTAGAAGTCCAGCAGCTAGAAGAAACCAAGGATCCTTGGATACTCTACACTGATGGATCCTCAAACGTCAAAGGAACATGGCTTGGAATACTACTAAAATCGCCACAGGGGGACATAATACCCCACTCTATAGCTTGTGAATTCCAAACCACTAACAATGAGGCTGAATACGAAGCCTTGATAGCTGGCTTGCAAATTGCTAAGCATATGAGGATCAGGTATCTTGAGGTACATGTAGATTCTTTATTAATCACTAATCACTTTAATGGATCCTATGCTGTTAAAGGTGAAAAGCTAATCAAATATTTGGAGTTAGTCAAAGAATTGGCACTCTCTTTTGTATCCTTTAGTTTGACACAGGTACCAAGGGAAGAGAATGCAGAGGCAGATGCACTAGCCAATTTAGGATCATCCTTGAAGATCCCGGAGGATATCAAGATCCCTATTATCCATATCCTGACCCCGGCTATCGAGGATCATGTGGCTATGGAAATAGGAGAGGATTCTGCAATTATCCCTAGTGAGGATACTCAAACTCATTCAGGATCATGGATCCTCCCAATCATGAGATATTTACAACATGGAGAGATTCCTACAGGAGAAAACCCTAGGGCTTTCAAAATTAAGGTATCTCAATTCACAATTTTAAACAATATGTTGTACAAACGATCTCTTGCAGGACCATACTTAAGATGCATTGAGGATCCTGAAATCCAAGAAGTTTTAAAAGACTTCCATGAAGGAGATTGTGGGAACCACACTGGGGGCAGGGCGTTATTCTCAAGGATCCTGAGGACAGGATACTACTGGCCAACCATGAAGAGAGATGCTGTGGAATATGCTAAGAAGTGTGATCCTTGTCAGAGACACAGCAATATCCTTCATCAACCAGCTGAATTATTACATCCTATATCCTCCACTTGGCCATTCATGAGATGGGGCATGGATATAGTTTGTAAGCTTCCTAAGGCACCTGGTGGAAAAGTGTTCATGCTTGCTATGACCGATTACTTCTCCAAGTGGATAGAGGCTGAAGCTTTTGCCCAAGTCAGAGAAAAGGAAGTCATATCCTTCATTAAAAGAAATATTATATCTAGATTTGGGATTCCTTCTAAAATTATATGTGATAATGGTTCCCAATTCATTGGGGGCAGAACTACTAACTTTTGTGACAGTTGGGGGATTAAGATGATAACATCAACACCAGTCCACCCACAAGCTAATGGTCAGGCAGAATCTTCCAATAAGATCATCATCAACAATCTGAAGAAGAAGCTTGGATCCAAGAAAGGGAAATGGGCAGAAGAATTACCTTATGTGCTTTGGGCTGATAGGACAACTCCTAAGAATGCTACAGGCCAAACTCCGTTCTCTTTGGTATTCGGGGCAGAATCAGTGATCTCTACAGAAATGGTGGTTCCAACTGCTAGAACCAGTATTCGTGATCCTGAGGAAAATAATGAGAACTTGGTTCAAGACCTGGATACTATAGAAGAAATCAGAGATTTAGCAAGGATAAGGATGGCCAGTTATCAGCAAAGAATGGCCGGTGCCTACAACAAAAATGTTAGGATCAGGAAGTTCCAAGTTGGTGATATGGTACTAAGGAAAGCATTCCAGAATACCACCAATCCTGCTGATGGAAAGTTGGCACCAAAATGGGAAGGCCCTTACTTGATTGAAGCTGAGGCAGGAAATGGGGCATATCGATTGTTAACAATGGAAGGTGACTTACTACCAAGAGCTTGGAATGCTGTCCATTTGAAGAGATATTTCATGTGATAAGGATCCATGATCCTCACATGATAAATATCCTTAAAGGATCCTTAAAGCACATATGATCCTCATTTTTGGTAACATTCTAATCTTAAACTATTTCATTTCCTTATTTTCCCGCATAAGGATAAGGATCTTACATCCTTTATCCCCATTTCACGAGATTTTGAGTTTTGAAGATTCAGGTACTCTTAGCAAAAGCATGATTATCCACACAAGCAACCAGTTACTTGGGTTTGACCCCAGTTGTTTGGGCTTGACCCCAGTTCCGCCAGTAGCGCACGATGATCCTGGTATAGTTCATGGCAGTGGGACCAGTACTCGTTTTAGGGGCTGATAATTCCATTGTACTGGCTATACCTAGGATCCTACGTATAATGGTAGACGTACCATACATCCGTTCCTAAGGTTTCTAACATTGTCACGTTAGCTAAGGTTTTGGCATTTTCATGTCACTAAGTTTGGATAGTCGCCAGTTAGGGCCATACTCCAGTTTACATACGATCCTTGGGCTTGTCCCCAGTTATCCTTGGGCTTGTCCCCAGTTATCCTTTGGGCTTGTCCCCAGTTGCTAACCTTTATCTTATAATGGCTTAGTCCCAAGTTATGTTCTATTTCATGTCTTTGAAGTTAAACAACCAAGGATCCTTGATCCTTACCTTTTACTAAGGTTTGTTCTGTGGTTATCCTGTTTATAGTATTAAGAGTTAGGATCCTAACTTGGATCCTCAGGTATGATCCTTAACTATTTAGATTTTATTCATTGATTATTTGAATAACCCTAATACTTTGACAACTGAACTCAAATCTTTAAAATATACCACTTTTCGGAAATTTTCAACTGTAGGATATTTGATCCTGGATCATATCCTAAATATTTTCTATCTAATTTGTTCAACTTTTTCTGTTCAGACAAGTGTATATCAAGATAAATGAAAATTTAAAAAGAACAGAAAAGGATAACAACACAAACTAAGCCAAAAAAGATTAAGGTTATTTTATTAACAAAAGGTTAACCATCGAAGGTTGTCAAAATCACCTACCCCGAGCATCTACCAGTAATACGTGGCCCGTCCGCTGGGGTAGGTAAAGGGTGTCCATTGTCTAAAGGTCTTGGTAGTGCAGGAATTAAAAAGATGGCAGGATCACAATGGCTTCATCCCCCCAAACAGAGGATCCCTCCACCAGTTGTAATCCTACCTATTGTCCAAAGGATCATTCATGATCCTTAACCCTAATAGCTATTGTTTAGTTATTACAGACCATCATTGTTTTAAAAACATCACAACCACAAAAAACTACTACCAAATTTAAAAATTGGGCTCCGGCTACGTCTAGGAATGTCCATCATCGCCCAATTGTGCAGCCTACACCTTCGCTGCATCTTCATCCCCTCCAGCTTCGGTATCCTTCACCAGATCCTTTCCACTGCTTCCAGCCTCAATCGCTAAAACCTCCTCAGCCTCCTCATCATCTTCAAGATCAGCCAACCTCGCTTTCCAGCCCTCAACATCCCAGCCGCTTCTGTCGAAGTTAGGATCTTGAGCTTCTTGGGCCATCTTTAGTTTTGTCTGATACATTGTGATGGTAGCGGAGACCTTTGCACCTTCTATGAGATCATGCTTCTCATAGTCAATGTCGATCAAGATTTTAGCTGTCTTAGTCTTGGCATCTTGAAGGGCTTTTTCAAGATCAGCGATCTTAAGATCTTTAAGCACTGCAACTTGTTGGAGGTCAGCAATCTTCTTATCCAGCTCCTCGACGCTTCCCACATAATCTTCAATCTCAACAAATTTCTGCAAAGAAAAAGACAAAGCAATTCAAGATCAGATGATCCTCAAATGAGTAGGATACCTAGGCAGAATTGATGATCCTCACGTCATTGAAGTATTCAAGGAACTGGTGGCGGATCAGTGGTAGGCCTTGTAGGTCCTCTATATCAGAAGTTTTCCTCTTCTTGCCACCCCTTCCTTTAGTGGGTGCCTTGGGAATGGAGACGCTAGGACTGGCAGTGGTCCTCTTCTTCCTGGATCGAACAGCATCAAGATCGGCTGTGTTGAACTGGGAGGTAGGCTTGGAAGATTTTCCGGCACCTACACATTCAAAGCAAGATAAGTATCCTTATCCTATTTCAATTTAACTATTTATTTTAATATTAAACTATACAGAAAGCATGATACTTACTTGACATGGTGATGGAACCTGAGGATACTTCTTGTGAGTCTTGGGTGTCTGTCTTGAATGACCTTATTTCAGGATCAAGCTTCCGAAAAACAGCAAGCCTTTCCTTGGTTGCGGGTGTTGTGATCAAGTGCGAAGTAGAGATAGCTGCATAACACAAGACAAAGAGGGGTTAATGATCCTTTCACAAGAGCAAGATTACCTGGTGATCCTTCTCAGGATCCTCTGTCCTACCGTTGGTGGACCACTTCCTGGGTAAATGCTTTCCGTCTGGAATGGTATCCCTCCTGACAAAGAAGAAGCGTCGTTTCCATTTTGTGTCATTCTTGGTGGCCTTAAAAATGGGATGTTCTTCGCCGGGTTTTCGCTTAAACAGATATCGATGGGATCCAAACGTCGTGAGATCATACATCTCTGTCAGTTCTGACATTCCTAAATTAATCCCTTCCTGCTCTATGATCCTCTCCAGGGTATACAAGACCCTCCAAATCATCGGCATAGCTTGGATGTAAGAGATGCCGGTAAGGGAAAAGAAGGATTGGGTAAAGTCTGGAAAAGGATAGGTGTATCCTATGGCGAATGGAGTAACTGGAAAGGCGTCCCATGTTTCAGAAACATAGTCGCTCAGAACCGTGGGATCGAAAGGTCTGAAAAAGGCGTTTGCCGGAAAGCAATGACGGATCTTATCTATTTGAGCATCGGAAAAGCAACACCTTTCGTTCACTGAGTCCTTGATGATCCCTTGACTCTTCAAGGGGCTATCCTTCTGGTGATCCTTGGCGGGGGAGGACCGGAGCATCATTCTTAACGAGATGGTGGTAGAGAAAGTAAAACAGAGTAAGAGAAGAGATACCTGATTGATCTTCGACTGAGAATTTAAAGGGAGTTTCTTCGGATTTAAATGCATATCGATCCTATCTCTAACTCCTATTTATAATGATGATTTGCAGGATTGTCACTTCAGTGACGTCAGCTTTGCAACGGCTAGTCCGTCTTCAACGGCTAGTTATCCGTTAGTTTGTTGCGGATAAGATTAACAAAATACAACTCGTTTATTTACAATATTACTCCTTATATTTTGGGGGCAATTGTTAGGGCAGGATTTTTTAATGACCTGTGATCCTCAGTTGTTATCCTCTTTAGTGATCCTTACTTTTGTGTCAGTTAGTGATCCTCAGAAGTGCTTCAGGATCAGGATCATGGATCATTCTAAGGATCCTTATACTAATGATTGTTCACTTTGAATTCGATATTGTTTTGCAGGAGTGCCGGATTGGACTTGGTCATGGCGACATTCCTGGAGAATATTCCCTGCAATTCTGCACGTGCTGGACCATTTGTGAACGTTATGAAGAACGTGGGGAGAAGGCACGAAATGCGGATAGTTAGTTAAGCTAGTTATTTTCTGATTTAAAAGGGGTAGCGAGCTAATTAGACAACAACTTTTTGCTATTTTTGGCTACACACACTCTGAGAACCGCTCACAACAGCTCTCGTTCATTCACTTAGCAATTTCGTACATTTTCTACATAGAACACTATAGTGATCCTTGTATTTAGCTCGCTATCATCCGAAGTTGTAACACATTATTTGTTTAATTTGAGTTGGTGATCGGTAGTTTCCATCACCCGGGGTTTTTTGTGCCGGAGATCAACTCTTGATCAAGGGCTTTTTCCCCGTATAAACCTTGTGTCACTTGTTATACATTTTTCATAGTGATCATTATTGCTATAAACCAATTCGAGCATCATACCCCGTAACAGAGAGTTTGGTTACATTATCCTCGTCTGATTTTTTGACCAAAACAGTGACCGTTTTAGAAGTCGTGGGGAGCTCGCACATTTAGCGGATAGTTAGTTATTTAAGTTATTTCTATTTTTAAAGGGGATAACAAGCTTGAGTTAGAACAATTAAGCAAACACACACACTCGAAACAGCTCTCTGCAATACATTGGCGATTTCATACACATTGCACTCTAGTGATCCTTGTAACAAGCTTGTTATCATCCCGAGTTGTAACAATCATTTGTTTAAATATAGTTGGTGATCGGTAGTTTCCATCACCCGAGGTTTTTTATGCCGGAGATCAACTCTTGATCAAGGGCTTTTTCCTCGTACAAATCCTTGTGTCACTTGTTCATTTCATTTTGCAAGTTATCCATACATTTGTTCATTGATTCAAGCATCATACCTCACAACAAAAGATTTGGTTGTATTATCCTAGCTTGATTTTTGACCAAAACAGTTTGGTGCCCACCGTGGGGCAATTGGTGCTTCATTTCTGAAAAATTTTGCTCATTGTGTTCATTTACGTTCATTATCTTCAACCATATGGCTTCTTCAGCAAAGAACACTTCAAGCTCTAAGCCGGCAGTCACTTCTTCATAGGGCGTTCCACCTTTGCCTCCACCACCTTTTGGATCCCAGAAGAATGCTGAAAATGCTGCAAAGAAACAATGCCCCATTTTCCCAAAACCACCAACTTCTGCTGTTTCTTCTAACCCTACTGTTAGGGGAGGATTTTCCAATCCTAAGGATCACGGATCCTCAAGTACTGCCAGGATCACGGATCCTCAATTCTGTTGAATTAAGGATCCTCAGAAGATGTTGCAGGATCAGGATTCATGATCCTCATGGTTATCCTTACACTAACGATTGTCTTTGCTATATTTGAGTTTGTTTTGCAGGAGTATACGCCTTAGACTTGGTCTTGCCGATATTCTTGGAGAATATGCTCTCAATATTCCGCACGTGCATGGCTTAGTGAACATTATGGAGATCGTGGGAAGCTAGCATGAATTGAGGATAGTTAGTTGTTTTAGTTATTTCTAAATTAAAAAGGGGATAACAAGCTTGAATGAAAACACTTGGCATTTTTGACAAACACACACACTCGAAACAGTTCTCAACAGCTCTCAACAGTTTATTCGGCGATTTCATACACATTACACTATAGTGATCCTTGTAACAAGCTTGTTATCATCCCGAGTTGTAACAATCATTTGTTTAATAGTAGTTGGTGATCGGTAGTTTCCATCACCCGAGGTTTTTTATGCCGGAGATCAACTCTTGATCAATGGCTTTTTCCTCGTATAAATCCTTGTGTCACTTGTTCATAACATTTACAAGTTATTCATACATTTGTTCAAGCATCATTCCTCACAACAAAGATTTGGTTGCATTATCCTAGCCTGATTTTTGACCAAAACAGTTTGGCGCCCACCGTGGGGCAATTGGTGCTTCATTTCTGAAAAGTTTTGCTCATTGTGTTCATTTTGGTTCATCATCCTCAACCACATGGCTTCTTTAGCGAAGAACACTTCAAGTTCAATGCCGGCAGTCACTTCTTCACAGGGCGTTCCACCTTTGCCTCCACCACCTTTTGGATCCCAGAAGAATGCTAAAAATGCTGCAAAGAGACCAAGCCCCATTTTCCCAAAACCACCAACTTCTGCTGTTTATTCTAACCCTACTGTTTTGGTCAAAAATCAAGCAATGATAATGTAACCAAACTTTCTGTTGTGAGGTATGATGCTTGAATTGATGAACAACAATAAGGATCACTATGAAATGTAATGAACAAGTGACACAAAGATTTATACGAGGAAAAAGCCCTTGATCAATGAATGATCTCCGGCATAAAAAACCTCGGGTGATGGAAACTACCGATCACTAACTCAAATTAAACAAGAAATCTATTACAACTTCGAATGATAGCGAGCTAAATACAAGGATCACTATAGTGTATTGTGTAAGAAAGTGTGTAATCGCCAAGTGAGTTAACGAGAGCTGGTGAGAGCAATTGTATGAGTGTGTGTGTAGCCAAAAATAGCCAAGTGTTTTCTAACTAGCTCGCTACCCCTTTAAAAATGGAAAATATCTACTCTAACTAACATTCCGCAAATGGTGCAAGTCCTCCAAGACTCCATAACGTTCACTTCTGGCCAAGCACGTGCGGAATAAACATAGAATATGCTCCAGGAATATCGCCAAGTCCAAGTCCAAGTTGATACTCCTGCAAAACAGTTTCGAATTCAAGATAGACAATCGTTAGTACAAGGATCCTTATGATGATCCATGATCCTGATCCTGCAACACTTCTGAGGATCACTACTTCAGACAGAATTGAGGATCACTAAACCCAACAGTAAATGAGGATCACTGATCATTTAGAAATCCACCTCTAACAATTGCCCCCAAAATATAAAGAGTAATTATGTAAATAAATGAGTTATATTTTGTTCTTATCCGCAATCAACCAACGGATAACTAGCCGTTGTAATCGGACTAGCCGTTGCGAACATGACGTCACTGAGGTGACTATCCTGCAGAATCATCATTATAAATAGGAGTTAGAGATATGGATCATTTCACATTTAAATTCAAGAGTAACTCCCTTTAAATTCACATCCGCAGACCAAGCAGGTATTTCTCTTCTCCTTCCTCCTTTACGTTTTCTTTCTCTGCTCCTTCTTTCTTCACCTTCTTCACGTTTAAGATGATGCAACGATCCTCACCGACTAAGGATCACAAGAAGTACATTCCTCTTAAGAGCCAGGGGATCATCAAAGATTCACCGAAAGAAAGATGCTGCTTCTCTGATCCACAAATAGACAGAATTCGCCACTGTTTTCCGGCGAACACCTATTTCAAACCGTTTGATCCTACCGTTCTTAGTGATTACGTTTCTGAAACTTGGGTAGCTTTCCCGGTCACTCCTTTCACAATAGGATACTCGTATCCTTTCCCTGAATTCACCCAGTCTTTTTTCTCCCTTACCGGGATCTCCTACATTCAAGCCATGCCAATGATCTGGAGGGTTTTATATACCCTTGAGAGGATCATTGAGCAAGAAGGAATTAACCTGGGAATGTCGGAATTAGCCGAGATGTATGATCTCACAACATTTGGATCCCACCGATATCTATTCAAGCGTAAACCCGGTGAAGAACATCCCATCTTTAAGGCCACTAAGAATGATACCAACTAGAAACGATGATTCTTCTTTGTCAGAAGGGATTCCATCCCGGATGGAAAGGATCTGCCAAGGAAGTGGAGCACTCATGGTAGGATAGAGGATCCTTAGAAGGATCACTGAGTAAGCTCATTTTTGATGATGATTACTAATATGTTTCTGTTTCTCTTGTACAGCCATCACAATTTCACATATTATACCTTCACCTGCCACCGAGGAGAGACTTGCTGCTTTCAGAAAACTTGGGTAGTGTTTGGTATGCAGGAATAAGAGGTGGAATGGAATGGATGATTACGAGGGAATGAAGAAAAGGGTGTTTGGTTGGTCAATGGAATGGAATCACCCATTACAAAAGGCATTCCATTCCCTCAAAATCATTCCTACCACCCCCCATGTTTTTTTTCCATTCCATCCCCTCTAGCACCATTCATCAACACCATAACCCACCACGTTCACCACAACCCACCACCTTCGCCACAACCCACAACCCACCACCCACCACCGACACCGTCGCCGCCACCCGCCACCACCCACTCGCCACCATTATCACCCACAACCGCGACCAACTGCCAAAGCCACTCGCCGTCGCCGCCCACCACCATCGTCGACGCCACCACCACCAACCGCCACCGCCACCCACCGCCACCTCTGCTGCCACCCACCACCAAAGGCCACCTTGCCGCCACCACCACCACTCGTCGTCACCGCCGCACCGCCACTCGCCGCCACCACCCATCGCTGCCGCCGCCACCCACCACCGCCACCTATAACTACCCACAATCACTACCACCGACCACCACCACCACTCACCGCTGATTTTATTACTCTGTTTTTCTTTCATACCGAACAATACACAATAATAATTCATTCCATTTACACATGGTTACCAAACAAGACATGGAATGGTAATGATCCATTGCATTCCCTCGTCCATTCCATTACCTCGTCCATTCCATTCCTTCATACATTCCATTATCCCATACCAAACAGACCCTTGATCCTGCAACAAGGTCATTCAAAACAAACACCCAGGATTCACAAGAAGTATCCTCAGGTTCTGTCACTATGTCAAGTAAGTATCCTGTGTTTTGTATAGTCAAATATTTAAATAAATAGCTGAATAGAATTAGGATAAGGATACTTATCTGTTTTCAATGTGTAGGCGCTGGTAAATCCTCCAAATCTGCCTCCAAATTCAGTGTCACTGATCTAGACACTGTCCGATCCTCCAAGAAAAAGTCTGCTGCTAGCCCTTCCATTGTTATCCCCAAGGCTACCACTTCAAAGGGAAGAGGTGGAAAGAAAAGAAAAACCTCTAAAGCTGACAACCTTCAAGGCTTGCCTCTGATCCGCCCTCAATTCCTCGAGTACTTTAATGATGTAAGGATCACTGACTTAGCTTAGTTATCCTATCCACTTGAGGATCACTTGATCCTAATCTTGCATTGTCTTGTTTGCAGAAATTTGCTGAAATTGAGGACTATGTTGGGAATGTTGAAGAGCTAGAGGAGAAACACTCTGACCTCCAAAAAGTAGCAATGCTCAAAGACCTCAAGATCGCTTCCCTTGAAAAGGATCTCAACGACGCCAAAGCTCAAACAGCTGCCATTCTAATCAATTTTGATTATGAGAAGCACGAGATCACAGAGGATGCTAAGGTCTCCGCTGCCATTGCCATGTATAAGACCAAGCTACAGATGGCTCAAGAAGCTCAGGATCCCACCTTTGATAGGAGCAGCTGGGACATGGAAGGCTGGAAGGCCAGGCTTGCTGAGTTGGAGGATGAGGATGAGGCTGATGAGGTTCTGGCAATCGAGGCTAGTGGCAGTGGCAAGGATCAGGCGAAGGATACTGGAGCTGGAGGGGATGATGATGCAGCGAAGGTGTAAGCTGCATGAATGGGCGATGAAGGACATTTCTAGACGTAGCCGGAGCCCATTTTTTAAGTTTGGTAGTTTGTTTTGGTTATGATGTTTTCTTGTTGAACAATGATGGGTTGTACTTAAGACAATAGTAATTAGGACTAAGGATCATGGATCATTTGAACAATAGGTAGGATTACAAATGGTGGAGGGATCCTCTGTTTAGGGGATGAAGCCATTGTGATCCTGCCGTCTTTTGATTCCTGCGCTACCAAGACCTTTAGACAATGGACACCCTTTACCTACCCCAGCGGACGGGCCTCGTATTGCTGGTAGATGCTCGGGGTAGGTAATTTTGACAACCTTAAGGGGTTTAATCTTTTGTGAATAAAATAACTTTAACTTTTTGGCTTATCCTGTGTTGATATTATACTTTCCAACTGTTGTAATGTTTATTTTGTTTAAACTTATCAAGTAGAGAAAAAGTTTAAGAAATATCCCCAAAAAGTTTAGGATATGATCAAGGATCACATATTCCATAGCCGATTAGCTTTGAAAAGTTATATAGTTTAAGGATCACAAGTTCAGTTGTCAAAAGATAAGGGTTACTCAAATAAATAATGAATAGAATCAAAATAGTTAAGGATCATACCTGAGAATCCAAGCTAGGATCCTAACCTTTAACAGTTGTAAACAGGATAATCCAAAAGAGATACCTTCTTAGTAAAAGGTAAGGATCCAGGATCCTTGGTAATTTATCTCCAAAAACCTGAAATAAGGTACAACTTGGGACTAAGCCAACATAGGATAAGAGTTAGTAATTGGGGACAAGCCCAAAGGATAACTGGGGACAAGCCTAAAGGATAACTGGGGACAAGCCCAAAGGATAACTGGGGATAAGCCCAAAGGATAACTGGGGACAAGCCCAACTGGGGACAAGCCCAAAGGATAACTGGGGACAAGCCCAAAGGATAACTAGGGACAAGCCCAAAGGATAACTGGGGACAAGCCCAAAGGATCGTATGTAAACTGGAGTATGGCCCTCACTGGCGACTATCCAAACTTAGTGACATGAAAATGCCAAAACCTTAACTAACGTGAAAATGTTAGAAACCTTAGGAACGGATGTATGGTACGTCTACCATTATACGTAGGATCCTGAATATAGCCAGCACAATGAAATTGTCAGGCCCTAAAGCGAGTACTGGTCCCATTGCCATGAACTATATCAGGATCATCGTGCGCTACTGGCGAAACTGGGGACATGCCCAAACTGGGGACTAGCCCAAATAACTGGGGTCAAGCCCAAATAACTGGATACTTCTGTGGATACTCAATCCTTAGTTAAGGATACCTGAACCTTCAAAACTCAGAATCAAGTGAAAGGAGGATAAAGGATGCAGGATCCTTATCCTTACATAAGAGAATAAAAGAATGAAATAGTTTGAGATTAGAATGTTACCAAAATGAGGATCGTCTATTCTGTAAGGATCCTTCAAGGATACTTGTCAAGTGAGGATCATGGATCCTAGTCACATAAAATACTTCTTCAAATGGACAGCATTCCAAGCTCTTGGCAGCAAATCACCTTCCATTGTTAGCAATCGATATGCCCCCTTTCCTGCTTCAGCTTCAATCAAATAGGGGCCTTCCCGCTTTGGCGCTAGCTTTCCATCAGCGGGATTGGTGGTATTCTGAAATGCTTTCCTTAACACCATATCACCAACTTGGAATTTCCTGATCCTAAAATTTTTGTTGTAAGCTCCAGCCATCCTTTGTTGATAACTGGCCATCCTTATCCTTGCCAAGTCCCTGATTTCTTCTATAGTATCCAGGTCTTGAACCAAGTTTTCAGCATTTTCTTCAGGATCACGAATGCTTGTTCTTGCAGTTGGAACCACCATTTCTGTAGGGATCACTGATTCTGCCCCAAATACCAAAGAAAATGGAGTTTGGCCTGTAGCATTCTTGGGAGTTGTTCTATCAGCCCAAAGCACATAGGGTAGTTCTTCTGCCCATTTTCCTTTCTTAGATCCAAGCTTCTTCTTCAGATTGTTGATGATGATCTTGTTGGATGATTCTGCCTGACCATTAGCTTGTGGGTGGACTGGTGTTGATGTTATCATCTTAATCCCCCAGCTGTCACAAAAGTTAGTAGTTCTATTCCTAATAAATTGGGATCCATTATCACAAATAATCTCAGAAGGGATACCAAATCTAGTAATAATGTTTCTTTTAATAAAGGATATAACTTCCTTTTCTCTGACTTGAGCAAAGGCTTCAGCCTCTATCCACTTAGAGAAGTAATCAGTCATAGCAAGCATGAATACTTTTCCACCAGGTGCCTTAGGAAGCTTTCCAACTATATCCATTCCCCATCTCATGAATGGCCAGGAAGAGGATATAGGATGCAAGAGCTCTGCTGGTTGGTGAAGGATGTTACTATGCCTCTGACAAGGATCACACTTCTTGGCATACTCCACAGCATCCTTCTTCATAGTGGACCAATAGTATCCTGTCCTCAGGATCCTTGAGAACAATGCTCTGCCCCCAGTGTGGTTTCCACAATCTCCTTCATGGAAATCCTTTAGGACTTCTTGGATTTCAGGATCCTCAATGCATCTTAAATATGGTCCTGCAAGAGATCGTTTGTACAACATATTATTCAATATTGTAAATTGAGATACCTTGATTTTGAAAGCCCTAGGGTTTTCTCCTGTAGGAATCTCTCCATGTTGTATGTATCTCATGATTGGAAGGATCCATGATCCTGAATGAGATTGAGTATCATCACCAGGGATGATTGCAGAATCCTCTCCTATCTCCATAGCTACATGATCCTCGATAGCCGGGGTCAGGATTTGGATAATAGGGATCTTGATATCCTCCGGGATCTTCAAGGATGATCCTAAATTGGCTAATGCATCTGCCTCTGCATTCTCTTCCCTTGGTACCTGTGTCAAACTAAAGGATACAAAAGAGAGTGCCAATTTTTTGACTATCTCCAAATATTTGATTAGCTTTTCACCTTTAACAGCATAGGATCCATTAAAGTGATTAGTGATCAGTAAAGAATCTACATGTACCTCAAGATACCTGATCCTCATATGCTTTGCAATTTGCAAACCAGCTATCAAGGCTTCATACTCAGCCTCATTGTTGGTAGTTTGAAATTCACAAGCTATGGAGTGGGGTATTATGTCCCCCTGTGGCGATTTTAGTAGTATTCCAAGCCCTGTTCCGTTTACATTGGAGGATCCATCAGTGAACAGTATCCAAGGATCCTTGGTTTCTTCAAGCTGTTGGACTTCTAGTTCAGCCTCCTTTTGCAAATCACTACTAAAATCTGCCACAAAGTCAGCTAAGGCTTGGGATTTGATGGCAGTCCTTGGTTCATATCGTATATCGTATGCACTAAGCTTCACTGCCCACTTAGCCATCCTTCCTGACATTTCAGGTTTCATGAGAACATTCTTAATAGGAAAATTAGTTTTAACAATAATGGCATGAGTCTTAAAATAATGTCTTAATTTGGTAGATGCCATTATTAATGCAAGGATAAGTTTTTCTAAATGTGAATACCTAGATTCAGCATCAAGTAAGCTCTTACTTACATAATAAACAGGATGTTGTGTACCTTCGTGATCCTTAACAAGGACCGCACTTACTGCTTTTGAGGATACCGCTAAGTATAAGGATAATATATCCCCTTTTTCTGTTTTCATCAAGGCCTGGGCTGAGGATAGGTAATCCTTAAGAGCTATGAGGGCACTTTCATGCTTTTCAGTCCATTCAAATTTCTTGTTCTTCCTCAGGATATCATAGAATTCCTTGCATTTTTCTGAGGATTTGGATATGAATCTGTTCAAGGCTGCGATCCTGCCTGTCAATCTTTGCACATCCTTAGCATTGGCAGGAGATTTAATATTCACAATAGCCTTGATCTGCTCTGGACTTGCTTCAATGCCCCTCTTTGTTACCATATATCCTAAGAATTTACCTGCCTTCACACCAAAATGACACTTAGAAGGATTAAGTTTCATATTATATTTATCAAGGATATTGAATGCTTCCTCCAAGTCTTTAAGGTGATCCTCAGCTTTCTTGGACTTGACCACCATGTCATCTATATAGACTTCCATAGTGTGTCCAATTTGTTCCTTGAACATCATATTAACTAGCCTTTGATAAGTAGCACCTGCATTCCTTAATCCAAATGGGATAGCAATATAACAGTATATACCAGTTGGGGTCATAAAGGCTGTATCCTCTTGATCAGATGGTTCCATCTGAATTTGTTGAAATCCAGATGAAGCATCCATAAAAGTCAACAACTCATGACCCGCGGTAGCATCCACCATGGAGTCAATGTGGGGTAATGGGAAAGGATCCTTGGGACATGCCTTGTTTAAATCCGTAAAATCGACACATACCCTCCACTTTCCATTTTTCTTTTGAACAACAACCACATTGGCTAACCATCTTGGATACTTAACCTCTCTTATCATACCTGCCCGAAGTAGCTTATCTACCTCTTCCTGGATAATAGCATTCCTTTCAGGTGCAAACTTCTTCCTCTTTTGATGAATTGGCTTGAATGACCTGTCAATGCCAAGTTTATGAGTAATTATATCCTTAGATATACCTGTCATATCCTCATGTTTCCAGGCAAAGGTGGTTTTCCTTCTTTTGAGGAAGGATAGTAGCTCCTGTTCAATGTCGCTAAGGATCCCTGATCCTATGAAAATCTTGGATTCGGGATCATCAGGATCCATGAGAATTTCTTTCAAATCCTGCTCTCTTGCCTCCAAGACATCTCTTGAAGGATACTTTAATTGCTATTGCTCCCTTGGTCTTGAGGCTGGCTTCATTGAGGATGTATAACAATTCTTAGCCTCCTGTTGATCACTCTCAATTTTCACCACTCCCCGTGGACTTGGAAGCTTTACACATTGATGATAGGTGGATGGGACTGCCTTAAGGATAACATTACAACATGATAAGCAATCAATAACACAAAACTTTTGATAAGAATGCAATCCTTCAATATAGATTGGGAGTTTGATGTCCCCCAATGTATTCTTAGTTTCTCCACTGAATCCCACAAGCACTGAGGATCTTGGGATAATATCAGACTCCGGGATATTCATCTTCTTGAGGACATCAAGCTGGATGATGTTCACAGAGCTTCCTCCATCTATAAGGATTCTACGAACAAAGTGGTTAGAAATAAACAATGTAATTACAAGACCATCATGATGAGGATCCTGGACATCAACACGATCATCCTCATCAAAAGTTATGACTTTATCCTGGGTGACAACGAAGGTCCGAACGGGTCTGCTCCACTATCCATCTTGGTTTCCTTAGCATGTCTCTTTGCTGCTGAAAAGGATGTACCACAGATGTCTGATCCACCGGATATGAAATTTATGACTTGTGCATCTGCTGGAGGAGCAGGAGCCCTTTCCGGGATCCTTTCAGGATCCTGGATCCTTGACTTCTTTCGACCCAAGATTTCCTTCAAATGCCCCTTGCTCAACAAGTAACCAATTTCCTTTCTTAGTGCAATACATTCTTCAGTGAGATACCCAAAATCCTCATGGTATGCACACCATTTGGACTTATCCTTTGTAGCAGCTGGTTTATCACTTTTCCTTGGCCACCTAGCTTTCTCACCTAGATTCTACATTGCAAGGATTAGTTCGTTGTTATCAACAGAAAAACAATATTCAGAAATAGGAGGATAATCCTCATCATCCTCTTCTTGTTCCACTGAGTGCACATTCTGGTTATCAGACTTATTGTAGAACTTGGACTTGTTGTTCCTGAAATAGGATCCTTGTTTCTCATGTTTTGAGGATCCTGCTAATCTATCCTGGATCCTTTTGTCATCCTCTAGGCGGATGAACCTAAGGGCCCTGGTTCTTACTTCATCAAGATTCCTGCAAGGTGTCATTACAAGATCATCATAGAATAATGAATCCCTAAGTAATCCCATTTTAAAGGCTTCTACAGCCGTAGCAATGTCCAAGTTAGGAATATCCAAGGATTCTTTACTAAACTTAGTGATGTAATCTCTAAGTGATTCATTTTGACCTTGTGTTACCCTATATAGATCACTAGTTAATCGTTCAAACTTTCTACTACAAGAGAATTGACTATTGAACAAGTTAACTAAATTAGCAAATGAAGTAATAGAGTAAGGGGGAAGACTTAGCAGCCATTTAAGAGCAGATCCTGTGAGTGTGGATCCAAATCCCTTGCATAGACATGCTTCTTTTAACCTTTCAGGAATTGGATTGATCTCCACCCTCTCCCTGTACTGAGCTACATGCTCCTCTGGATCCGTTGAACCATCATACAGCTTCATAGATGGTATCTGGAACCTTTTAGGGATCTCAGCATCATACAAGGGTGGTGCAAAACGAGATATCCTATGGCTACCATCTGCAATTTCAGGAATGGGTTTAACCACTCCCGGTACACTGGATATCATATCCTTGAGCTTCTGTAACTCCTTGGCCATACCCTGATTGATACCTGTGTCCTGCATTAAGCCAAGGTTAGTGTTATATGAATTATTAAAAGTGTTACCCCCCACAGGATTCGTGTTTGGAATCCCAGGTGTGTATCCATATTGACGAGACTCTTGCATGATCGAAGGACCAGAGGAAGCAATGGTCTGCATTGGTATGAAATCTCCTTGATGAACATCCGAGCTCTGAGGCTGCATTCTTCTTAAGAATCCTTGATCCTGAAAGGCGTTGGATCCTTGAAGTTGAGATGATCCTTGAACCTGAAAGGATCCTGGAACCAGGGAGGATCCTGGGACAAGGGAGGATCCTTGGACCGGGAAGGATCCTTGGACCTGGGAGGATCCTTGGACCTGGGAGGATCCTTGGACTGTATGCATTCCCAAATATCCTCCTGACGCGAAGTATCCCTGATGCTGAGAGGAGGATCCTGATGGTTGAGAAGAGAATCCTTAAGGCTGGAAGTGAGAGCCAAATGCCTGACTCATGGTTGTTGTTTCATAACGCCTTCCTGGTAATTCACCCAAGTACTGCACGTCCGGAGCTGCTGAGTGTTGGGAAGTTATAACTGGAGTGTCGAAGCTCAACGATCTTGGCATCAGAGGGGAGTGATCCTCCACAGATTTCTTCTGTTTCTTGATCTCATCGATCTCCCGGAGGATCCTTTCGTTGGTTTTGTCCTGCTCTTGTGCATGATTCCTCATCTGCAAAATCAGAGTGTAAAGATCATTAGTAGTAGGATTAGTTGAAACAGAAGAAGTTGGTGGTTTTTGGAAAATGGGGGTTGGTTTCTTCGTAGCATTCTCAGCATTCTTCTGGGATCCAGAAGGTGGTGGAGGCAAAGGAGGAACGCCTTGTGAAGAACTGAATGACGGCATCAAGTTTGAAGTGTTCTTTGCTGAAGAAGCCATCTGCCTGGTTATTATGAACCGAAATGATCACGAATATACGAATCTTCTTAGGAATGAAGCACCAATTGCCCCACGGTGGGCGCCAAACTGTTTTGGTCAAAAATCAAGCAATGATAATGTAACCAAACTTTCTGTTGTGAGGTATGATGCTTGAATTGATGAACAACAATAAGGATCACTATGAAATGTAATGAACAAGTGACACGAAGATTTATACGAGGAAAAAGCCCTTGATCAATGAATGATCTCCGGCATAAAAAACCTCGGGTGATGGAAACTACCGATCACCAACTCAAATTAAACAAGAAATCTATTACAACTTCGGATGATAGCGAGCTAAATACAAGGATCACTATAGTGCATTGTGTAAGAAAGTGTGTAATCGCCAAGTGAGTTAACGAGAGCTGGTGAGAGCAATTGTATGAGTGTGTGTATAGCCAAAAATAGCCAAGTGTTTTCTAACTAGCTCGCTACCCCATTAAAAATGGAAAATATCTACTCTAACTAACATTCCGCAAATGGTGCACGTCCTCCACGACTCCATAACGTTCACTTCTGGCCAAGCACGTGCGGAATAAACATAGAATATGCTCCAGGAATATCGCCAAGACCAAGTCCAAGTTGATACTCCTGCAAAACAGTTTCGAATTCAAGATAGACAATCGTTAGTACAAGGATCCTTATGATGATCCATGATCCTGATACTGCAACACTTCTGAGGATCACTACTTCAGACAGAATTGAGGATCACTAAACCCAACAGTAAATGAGGATCACTGATCATTTAGAAATCCACCCCTAACACCTACTACTAGTGATCTTTTTACTTTGATTTTGCAGATGAGGGATCACATACAAGAGCAGGACAAGACTAACGAAAGGATCCTCTGGGAGATTGGTGACATCAAGAAACAGAAGAGATCAGGGGAGGATCACTCTCCTCTGATACCAAGGTCACTGGATTTCGACACTCCAGCTATAACTGCCCAGCAATCTGTAGCTCCGGATATCCAGTACCAAACTGAACCATTGGGAAGGCGTTATGGAACAACAACCATGAGTCAGGCGTTAGGGTCTCACTTCCAGCCTTCAGGATCCTATTTTCAGCCTTCGGGATCCTCTTTCCAGCATCAGGGATCCTTCCTCAGCTCAGGAGGATATATGGGGACGCACACAGTTCATGGATCCTCTCAGGTTCAAGGATCCTCTCAGGTTCAAGGATCCTCTCAGGTTCAAGGATCCTCTCAGGTTCAAGGATCCTCTCAGGTTCATGGATCCTCTCAGGTTCAAGGATCCTCTCAGGTTCAAGGATCCTCTCAAGTTCAAAGATCCTCCTTCCAGGTTCAAGGATCCAACATCTTTCAGGATCAAGGATTCTTAAGAAGTGTACAACCCTCAAGCACAGATGTTCATCAAGGAGACTTCATTCCAATGCAGACCATTGCCTCTTCTGGTCCTTCAATCATACCAGAATCCCGTCAATATGGATTCACATCTGGAATTCCAAACCTGAGTCCTCTGGGAGGTAACACTTTGAATAATTCTTACAACACTAACCATGGCTTTATGCAGGATACAGGTATCAATCAAGCTATGGCTAGGGAATTACAGAAACTGAAGGATATGATATCCAGCATTCCAGGAGTGGTTAAGCCCATTCCTGAAATCGCAGATGTTAGCCATAGGATATCTCGTTTTGCACCACCTATTTGTGATGCTGAGATACCCAAAAGGTTCCAGATACCAACTATGAAGCTGTATGATGGTTCGACGGATCCAGAGGAACATGTAGCTCAATACAGAGAAAGGTTGGAGATCAATCAAATTCCTGAGAGGTTAAAGGAAGCATGTCTATGCAAGGGTTTTGGATCCACACTCACAGGATCAGCTCTTAAATGGCTGCTAAGTCTTCCCCCTTACTCTATTACTTCATTTGCTAATCTAGTTAATCTGTTTAATAGTCAATTCTTATGTAGTAGAAAATTTGAACGATTAACTAGTGATCTATATAGGGTAACACAAGGTCAAAATGAATCACTTAGAGATTACATCACTAAGTTTAGTAAAAAAACCTTAGATATTCCTAATCTGGATATAGCTACGGCTGTGGAAGCCTTTAAAATGGGTTTGCTTAGGGATTCATTATTCTATGATGATCTTGTCATGACCCCATGCAGGAATCTTGATGAAGTAAGAACCAGGGCCCTTAGATTCATCCGATTAGAGGATGATAAAAGGATCCAGGAAAGACTAGCAGGATCCTCGAAGCAGGAAAAGCAAGGATCCTACTTCAGGAACAACAAGTCCAAGCCTTACAACAAGTCTGATAACCAGAACGTGCATGCAGTAGAACAAGAAGAGGATGATGAGGATTATCCTCCCATTTCTGAATATTGTTTTTCTGTTGATAATAATGAACTGATCCTTGCAATGCAGAATCTAGGTGAAAAGGCTAGGTGGCCAAGAAAAAGTGATAAACCAGCCACAACAAAAGACAAGTCCAAATGGTGTGCATATCATGAGGATTTCGGACATCTCACTAAAGAGTGTATTGCACTTAGAAAAGAAATTGGTTACTTGTTAAGCAAGGGGCACTTAAAGGAACTTTTGGGTAGGAAGAAGTCAAGGATCCAGGATCCTGAGAAGATCCAAGAAAAAGCTCCTGCTCCTCCAGCAGATGCACAAGTTATAAACTTCATATCCGGTGGATCAGACATTTGTGGTACTACCTTTTCAGCAGCCAAAAGACATGCCAAGGAGACCAAGATGGATAATGGAGATAGACCTATCCGGACCTCTACTGTTACACAGGAGAAAATTATAACTTTTGATGAGGATGATCATGTTGTTGTTCAGGATCCTCATCATGATGGTCTGGTTATCACTTTGTTCATTTCTAACCATTTTGTTCGCAGGATCCTAATCGATGGAAGAAGCTCGGTGAACATTATTCAGCTTGATGTCCTCAAGAAGATGAATATCCCCGAATAAGACATTGTCCCAAGATTCTCAGTTCTTGTGGGATTTAGCGGAGAAACCAAGAATACATTGGGGGATATTAAACTTCCTATCTACGTTGAAGGACTTCATTCTTATCAAAAATTTTGTGTTATAGATTGCTTATCTTGTTGCAATGTTATCCTTGGCAGGCCATGGATACATGATATGAAGGCAGTTGCATCTACATATCATCAATGTGTGAAGCTTCCTAGTCCATGGGGGGGTGATAAAGATTGAGAGTGACCAACAAGAAGCAAAAAATTGCTATACCTCATCAATGAAGCCAGCCTCAAGACCAAGGGAGCAATAGCAACTAAAGTATCCTCCAAGAGATGTCTTGGAGGCAAGAGAACAGGATGTGAAAGAAATCCTTATGGATCCTCATGATCCTGAATCCAAAGTCTTCATAGGATCAGGGATCCTCAGCAACATTGAACAGGATCTAGTATCCTTCCTTAAAAGGAGAAAAAACCACCTTTGCCTGGAAACATGAAGACATGACAGGTATCTCTAAAGATATAATTACTCATAAACTTGGTATTGACAGGTCATTCAAACCCATACATCAGAAGAGGAGGAAGTTTGCACCTGAGAGGAATGCCATTATCCAGGGGGAGGTAGACAAATTACTCCGAGCAGGTATGATTAGAGATGTTAAGTATCCAAGATGGTTAGCCAATGTGGTTGTTGTTCAAAAGAAAAACGGAAAGTGGAGGGTATGTGTCGATTTTACTGATCTAAACAAGGCATGTCCCAAGGATCCTTTCCCATTACCCCACATTGACTCCATGGTGGATGCTACCGCGGGTCATGAGTTGTTGACTTTTATGGATGCTTCATCTGGATTTCAACAAATTCAGATGGAACCATCTGATCAAGAGGATACAGCCTTTTTGACCCCAACTGGTATCTATTGTTATATTGCTATGCCATTTGGACTAAGGAATGCAGGTGCTACTTATCAAAGGCTAGTCAATATGATGTTTAAGGAACAAATAGGACACACTATGGAAGTCTATATAGACGACATGGTGGTTAAGTCCAAGAGAGCTGAGGATCACCTTAAAGACCTGGAGGAAGCATTCAATATCCTTGACCAATTCAATATGAAGCTAAATCCTTCAAAGTGTCATTTTGGCATTAAAGCAGGCAAGTTCCTAGGTTATATGGTAACTAAAAGAGGCATTGAAGCAAGTCCAGAGCAAATTAAGGCTATTGTGAATATCAAATCCCCTGCCAATGCCAAGGATGTGCAAAGGTTGACAGGGAGGATCGCGGCCTTGAATAGGTTCATATCAAAATCATCAGAAAAGTGCAAGGAATTCTACGACATTTTGAGAAAGAACAAGAAATTTGAATGGACTGAAAAGCATGAAAATGCTCTCAAAGCCCTTAAGGATTACCTATCCTCAGCTCCTGCCTTGATGAAACCAGAAAAAGGGGATATATTATCCTTGTACCCAACGGAATCCTCTAAAGCAGTAAGTGCGGTCCTTGTTAAGGATAACGAAGGTACACAACATCCTGTCTATTATGTAAGTAAGAGTTTGCTTGATGCTGAATCCAGGTATTCACATTTAGAAAAACTTATTCTTGCTTTGATTATGGCATCTACTAAACTAAGACATTATTTTGAAACTCATGCAATTATTGTTAAGACTAATTTTCCAATTAAGAATGTTCTCAGGAAACCTGAAATGTCAGGAAGTATGGCTAAATGGCCAGTGAAGCTTAGTGCTTATGATATAAGATATGAACCAAGGACTGCCATCAAATCCCAAGCCTTAGCTGACTTTGTGGCATATTTTAGTAGTGACTTGCAAAGAGAAGCTGAGTTAGAAGTTCAGCAGCTTGAAGAGACTAAGGATCCTTGGATACTTTTCACTGATGGAGCTTCTAATGTCAAAGGAACAGGACTTGGAATACTACTAAAATCGCCACAGGGGGACATAATACCCCACTCTATAGCTTGTGAGTTTCAAACTACTAATAATGAGGCTGAATATGAAGCCTTGATAGCTGGTTTGCAAATTTCCAAGCATATGAGGATCAGGTATCTTGAGGTACATGTAGATTCATTGTTAATCACTAATCACTTTAATGGATCCTATGCTGTTAAAGTTGAAAAGCTAATCAAATACCTAGAGATAGTCAAGGAATTGGCACTCTCTTTTGTTTCTTTTAGTTTGACACAGGTACCCAGGGAAGAAAATGCATAAGCTGATGCATTGGCCAACTTAGGATCATCCTTAAAGATTCCAGAGGATATCAAGATTCCTATCATCCATATTTTGGCTCCTGCTATTGAGGATCACATAACTATGGAGATAGAAGATGATTCTGCAATGGTTCCTAGTGATGGTGCACAGTCTCATTCAGGATCATGGATCCTTCCAATCATGAGATATATACAACATGGAGAGATTCCTACAGGAGAAAACCCCAGGGCTTTCAAAATCAAGGTATCTCAATTTACAATATTGAATAACATGTTATATAAACGATCTCTTGCAGGTCCATATCTAAGATGCATAGAGGATCCTAAAATTCAAGAAGTCCTAAAGGATTTTCATGAAGGAGATTGTGGAAACCACACTGGGGGCAGGGCATTGTTCTCAAGGATCCTTAGGACAGGATACTATTGGCCTACAATGAAGAAGGATGCTGTGGATTATGCCAAGAAGTGTGACTCTTGTCAGAGACATAGTAATATCCTTCATCAACCAGCAGAGCTCTTGCACCCTATATCCTCTTCTTGGCCATTCATGAGATGGGGAATGGATATAGTTGGTAAACTTCCCAAAGCACCAGGTGGAAAGGTGTTCATGCTTGCCATGACTGATTACTTCTCTAAGTGGATAGAGGCTGAAGCCTTTGCTCAAGTCAGAGAAAAAGAAGTGATATCCTTTATTAAAAGAAACATTATTACTAGATTTGGTATTCCTTCTGAAATTGTTTGTGATAATGGATCCCAATTTATTGGGAGCAGAACTACTAACTTTTGTGACAGCTGGGGGATTAAGATGATAACATCAACACCAGTCCATCCTCAAGCTAATGGTCAAGCAGAATGATCCAACAAGATCATTATCAACAACTTGAAGAAGAAGCTTGGATCCAAGAAAGGAAAATGGGCAGAAGGGCTACCTTATGTACTATGGGCTGATAGGACAACCCCCAAGAATGCTACTGGCCAAACTCCATTTTCTTTGGTATTTGGAGCAGAATCAGTGATCCCTACAGAGATGGTGGTTCCTACTGCAAGAACAAGCATCCGTGATCCTGAAGGAAATGCTGAGAACTTGGTTCAAGACTTGGATACTATAGAAGAACTCAGGGATTTGGCAAGAATAAGGATGGCTAGTTATCAACAAAGGATGGCTGGAGCCTTCAATAAAAATGTTAGGATCAGGAAATTCCAAGTTGGTGATATGGTATTGAGGAAAGCATTTCAGAATACCACAAATCCTGCTGATGGAAAGTTGGCACCAAAGTGGGAAGGCCCCTACCTGATTGAAGTTGAGGCAGGAAAGGGGGCATATCGATTGCTAACAATGGAAGGTGATTTTCTACCAAGAGCTTGGAATGCTGTCCACCTGAAGAAATATTTCATGTAGTAAGGATCCAGGATCCTCAACCATTTTCATGATTGATATCCTCGAAGGATCCTTACAGGACAAAGGATCCTCATTTTGGTAATGATCTAATCTCAAACTATTTCATTCTTTAATTATCCTATATACAAGGAGAAGGATCCTGGATCCTTTATCATCCTTTCACTTGATTCTGAGTTTTGCAGAAGGTTCATGTATCCTTAACGAAGGATTGAGTATCCACAGAAGTCTCCAGTTATTTGGGCTTGACCCCATTTTTTTGGGCTTGACCCTAGTTATTTGGGTCTGTCCCCAGTATCGCCAGTAGCGCACGATGATCCTGGTACAGTTCATGGCAATGGGACCAGTACTCTCTTTAGGGGCTGACAATTTCATTGTACCGGCTATATCCGTGATCCTACGTATAATGGTAGACGTACCATACATCCGTTCCTAAGGTTTCTAACGTTTTCACGTTAGCTAAGGTTTTGGCATTTTCATGTCACTAAGTTTGGATAGTCGCCAGTGAGGGCCATACTCCAGTTTACATAAGATCTTTTGGGCTTGTCCCCAGTTTTTTTGGGCTTGTCCCCAGTTTTTTGGGCTTGTCCCCAGTATATTGGGCATGCCCCCATAATTGTTGGGCTTGTCCCCAATTGCTAACTCTTCACTTATATTGGCTTAGTCCCTAGTTATGTTCCATTTCAGGTTTATGAAGCTAAACAGCTAAGGATCCTTGATCCTTACCTTTTACTAAGGTTTGTCTTTTGGTTATCCTGATTATAAATGTTAAAGGTTTAGGATCCCAACTTGGATCCTCAGGTATGATCCTCGATCATTTTAATTTTATTCTTTATTTATCTATGTAACCCTTATTCTTTGACGACAGGACACATGATCCTTAAATTACATTACCTTTTTGAGTTTATCGATTATAGGATATTTGATCCTTGATCATATCCTAAACTTTTTGACATAATCTATTAAACTTTTATTCTCAACTTATGAATTCAAACAAAGTGTATAATAGCAACTGAAAGGTAAGGTATTCACAAATGAAACAACACATAAGATAGTCAAAGGATTAAGATTTTATTTACCAAATGTTAAACCCTTAAAAGGTTGTCAAAATTGCCAACCCAAGTTTCTACCAGCAAAACGTGGCCCGTCCACTTGGGTTGGCAAAGGGTGTCCGTTTTAATAATGTCTTAGTGCAGGAAATAAAGGCAGAAGGATAACAAGTGGCTTCATCCCCCAAACAGAGGATCCATCCACCACCCATTATCCTACCTATTGTCCAAGGATCCATGATCCTCAACCCTAAAAACTATTGTCTAAGTTATTACAAACCAACTATTGTTCGAGAAAAACATCAACAACCAAAAACCACTACCAAATTATAAAAAATGGGCCCCGACCACGTCTAGATAAATCCATCATCGCCCATTTCTGCAACGCAGACCTTCGCTGCATCACCACCGCCTCCTGCTCCAGCATCACCCGCCTGATCCTTAGCTCCGCTGCCACCTGCCTCAATTGCCAAGATCTCTGTAGCCTCTTCCTCATCGTCCAGCTCAGCCAGCTTAGCCTTCCAGCCCTCCTAGTCCCACTTGGTCCTGTCAAAGTCAGGATCCTCAGCCTCCTGGGCCATCTAGAGTTTGATCTTGTACATAGTGATGGCAGCAGAGACTTTAGCATCCTCCATCACCTCAGCTTTCTCATGATCAGCATTAATCTGGGCCATGACCACCTGCTTCTTTGCCAGAGCGAGATCTTTCTCGAGGGAGGAGATGGTTTGATCCTTTGCCAGGAAGATTTCCTGGAACTCCAAATGCTTCTGCTCAGCCTCTTCAATGTATGCATCGAAGAGCATTTCGATCTCGGGAAATTTCTGCAAAAAGAAAAGGTAGGGTTCAGGATCCATTATCCTCAAGTGGGCATGATAATTAGTCAGGGTCAGTGATCCTTACATCGGCGAAGTATTCCTGAAACTGGTGGCGGATGAGGGGCAGGCCTTCAAGATTGTCAGCTTCAGTGGCCTTCCTCTTCTTTCCTCCCTTGGAGGTGACATGCTTGGGGATTAGAGTGCTTGGGCTAGCAGCAGACTTCTTTTTTCCGGACCGGGGAGCAACAGTGCTGAGATCACTAACACTGAAGCGGGAGGCTGACTTCGAAGATTTTCCCGCGCCTACCAATCCAAAACGACAGATAAGTATTCTTGTTCTATTTTCATTTAAACATTTAATTATATACAGACTTGGATACTTGACATTGTGACTGAGCCGGAGGATACTTCTTGAGAATCCTTGGTGTTTGCTTGGAATGATCTTACTGCAGGATCAAGTATCCAGAAAGTAGTAATCCTCTCTTTTGTTTCAGTTGATGGAATGATATGAGAAACAGAGATAGCTGCACAAAAGATACAAAAAGGGGTCAGTTATCCTCAACAGAAACAGGGTTATCCTATGATCCTTCTATAAGGATCCTCTATCCTACCGTGGGTGGCCCACTCTTTTGGGAGATCCTTCCCAACCGGGATGGAATCCCTCCTAAAGAAGAAAAACGCTTCTTCCAGTTGGTGTTATTCTTGGTGGTCTTGAGGATTGGGTGTGCTTCGCTGGGTTTATGTTTGAATAAGAAGCGATGAGAACCATGGCTCACAAGGTTATACAGTTCAGCCAATTCCGACATCCCCAACACTATACCTTCCTGCTCAATGATTCTCTCTAGGGTATATAAAACCCTCCACATCATTGGCATTGCCTGAACATAGCATATGCCGGTGAGAGAGAAGAAGGATTCAGTGAAGGCAGGGAAAGCATAGGAGTATCCTATCAGGAATGGAGTGGCCGGAAAAGCAACCTAGGTTTCAGAAGCAAAATCACTTTTGGTGGTAGGGTCAAAGGGCTTGAAGACGGTGTTCGCCGGAAAACAATGGCGAATCCGGTCGATCTCCGGATCAGTGAAACTGCAGAGTTCCTTCGGAGTGTTTTTGATAATCCCTTGGCTTTTCAAAGGACTATCTTTCTGGTGATCCTTGGCAGTGGAGGATCGTAACTTCATTATGATCTAACGATTTCGAAAAGGAACAGCGGAAGAAGATGAAGAGAGAAAGGAGAGAGAAGTACCTGATCAATCTTCGAATGAGGATTTAAAGGGTGTAATGCACGAATTTAAATGCTTCCTGATCCTTATCTCTAACTTGAATTTATAATGATGATTTTGCAGGATTGTCACTTCAATGACGTCAGACCAGCAACAGCTAGTTCGATTCAAACGATTATATATCCGTTAGTCAGTTGGAGATAAGATCAAAAAATACAACTCGTTAAATTACACTTTACTCCTTATATTTTGGGGGCAATTGTTAGGGGAGGATTTTCCAATCCTAAGGATCACGGATCCTCAAGTACTGCCAGGATCACGGATCCTCAATTCTGTTGAATTAAGGATCCTCAGAAGGTGTTGCAGGATCAGGATTCAGGATCCTCATGGTTATCCTTACACTAACGATTGTCTTTGCTATATTTGAGTTTGTTTTGCAGGAGTATACACCTTAGACTTGGTCTTGCCGATATTCTTGGAGAATATGCTCTCAATATTCCGCACGTGCATGGCTTAGTGAACGTTATGGAGATCGTGGGAAGCTAGCATGAATTGCGGATAGTTAGTTGTTTTAGTTATTTCTAAATTAAAAAGGGGATAACAAGCTTGAATGAAAACACTTGGAATTTTTGACAAACACACACACTTGAAACAGTTCTCAACAACTCTCAACAGTTTATTCGGCGATTTCATACACATTACACTATAGTGATCCTTGTAACAAGCTTGTTATCATCCCGAGTTGTAACAATCATTTGTTTAATAGTAGTTGGTGATCGGTAGTTTCCATCACCCGAGGTTTTTTATGCCGGAGATCAACTCTTGATCAAGGGCTTTTTCCTCATATAAATCCTTGTGTCACTTGTTCATAACATTTACAAGTTATTCATACATTTGTTCAAGCATCATTCCTCACAACAAAGATTTGGTTGCATTATCCTAGCCTGATTTTTGACCAAAACACCTACTAACAGTGATTTTTTTACTTTGATTTTGCAGATGAGGGATCACATACAAGAGCAGGATAAAACCAACGAAAGGATCCTCCGAGAGATTGGTGACATCAAGAAACAGAAGAAATCAGGGGAGGATCACTCTCCTCTGATACCTAGATCACTGGATTTCGACACTCCAGCTATAACCGCCCTGCAATCTGCAGCTCCGGACATCCAGTACCAGAGTGGACCATTGGGAAGGCGTTATGGATCAACCACAATGAGTCAGGCTTTAGGGTCTCACTTCCAGCCTTCAGGATCCTGTTTTCAGCCTTCGGGATCCTCTTTCCAGCATCAGGGATCCTTCGTTAGCTCAGGAGGATATATGGGGATGCACATGGTTCAAGGATCCTCTCAGGTTCAAGGATCCTCTCAGGTTCAAGGATCCTCTCAGGTTCAAGGATCCTCTCAGGTTCAAGGATCCTCTCATGTTCATGGATCCTCTCAGGTTCAAGGATCCTCCTTTTAGGTTCAAGGATCCTCATCTCAGGTTCACGGATCCATGGATTATCCTCCAAGACCCCCAGTCACAGCACATCAAGGATCCAACATCTTTCAGGATCAGGGATTCTTAAGAAGTGTGCAGCCCTCAAGTTCAGATGTTCATCAAGAAGACTTCATTCCAATGCAGACCATTGCTTCTTCTGGTCCTTCAGTCATACCAGAATCTCGTCAATATGGATTCATATCTGGGATTCCAAACTTGAATCCTCAGGGAGGTAACACTTTGAATAATTCTTATAACACTAACCATGGCGTTGTGCAGGATACAGGTATCAATCAAGCTATGGCTAGGGAATTACAAAAACTAAAGGATATGATATCCAACGTTCCAGGAGTGGTTAAGCCCATTCCTGAAATTGCAGATGGAAGCCACAGGATATCTCACTTTGCACCACCCATTTGTGATGCAGAAATTCCAAAGAGGTTCCAAATACCAACCATGAAGTTGTATGATGGTTCAACGGATCCAGAGGAGCATGTACCTCAATACAGAGAAAGGATGGAGATCAATCCAATTCCTGAGAGGTTAAAAGAAGCATGTCTATGCAAGGGTTTTGGATCCACACTCACAGGATCAGCTCTTAAATGGCTGCTAATTCTTCCCCCTTACTCTATTACTTCATTTGCTAATCTAGTTAATCTGTTTAATAGCCAATTCTCATGTAGTAGAAAATTTGAACGTTTAACTAGTGATCTATATAGGGTAACACAAGGTCAAAAAGAATCACTTAGAGATTATATCACTAAGTTTAGTAAAGAATCCTTAGATATTCCTAATTTGGATATTGCTACGGATGTAGAAGCCTTTAAAATGGGTTTACTTAGGGATTCATTATTCTATGATGATCTTGTCATGACCCCATGCAGGAATCTTGATGAAGTGAGAACCAGGGCCCTCAGATTCATCCGGTTAGAGGATGATAAAAGGATCCAGGAAAGACTGGCAGGATCCTCAAAACAGGAAAAACCAGGATCCTACTTCAGGAACAACAAGTCCAAGTCCAAGTCTTACAACAAGACTGACAACCAGAACATGCATGCAGTGGAACAGGAAGAGGATGATGAGGATTATCCTCCCATTTCTGAATATTGTTTTTATGTCGATAACAATGGACTAATTCTTGCAATGCAGAATTTAGGTGAGAAAGCAAGATGGCCTAGAAAAAGTGATAAACCGGCGGCAACAAAAGACAAGTCCAAATGGTGTGCATATCATGAGGATTTCGGACATCTCACTGAAGAATGTATTGCACTTAGAAAAGAAATCGGTTACTTGTTAAGCAAGGGGCACTTGAAGGAGCTTTTGGGAAGAAAAAAATCAAGGATCCAGGATCCTGAAAAGGTTCCAGAAAGAGCTCCTGCTCCTCCGGCAGATGCACAAGTTATAAACTTCATATCTGGTGGATCAGACATTTATGGTACTTCCTTTTCAGCAGCCAAAAGACATGCCAAGGAGACCAAGATGAATAATGGGGACAGACCCATCCGGACCTCTACTGTCACACAGGAGAAAGTCATAACTTTTGATGAGGAAGATTGTGTTGATGTTCAGAATCCTCATCATGATGGTCTTGTCACTACTTTGTTCATTTCTAACCATTTTGTTTGCAGGATCCTCAAGAAAATGAACATCCCTGAATCAGAGATTGTCCCAAGATCCTCAGTTATTGTGGGATTCAGCGGAGAAACCAAGAATACATTGGGGGACATTAAACTTCCCATCTACATTGATGGACTTCATTCTTATCAAAAATTTTGTGTAATAGATTGCTTATCCTGTTGCAATGTTATCCTTGGCAGGCCATGGATACATGACATGAAGGCAGTTGCATCTACATATCATCAATGTGTGAAGCTTCCTAGTCCATGGGGGGTGATAAAGATTGAGAGTGACCAACAAGAAGCAAAGAGTTGCTATACCTCATCAATGAAGCCAGCCTCAAGACCAAGGGAGCAATAGCAACTAAAGTATCCTCCAAGAGACGTCTTGGAGGCAAGAGAACAGGATGTGAAAGATATCCTTATGGATCCTCATGATCCTGAATCCAAAGTTTTCATAGGATCAGGGATCCTCAGCAACATTGATCAGGATCTAGTATCCTTCCTTAAGAGGAGAAAAACTACCTTTGCCTAGAAGCATGAAGACATGACAGGTATTTCTAAAGATATAATTACTTATAAGCTTGGCATTGACAGGTCATTCAAGCCCATACATCAGAAGAGGAGGAAGTTTGTACCAGAGAGGAATGCTATTATCCAGGAGGAGGTAGATAAATTACTCCGAGCAGGTATGATTAGAGAGGTCAAGTATCCAAGGTGGTTAGCCAATGTGGTTGTTGTTCAAAAGAAAAATGGAAAGTAGAGGGTATGTGTCGATTTCACTGATTTAAACAAGGCATGTCCCAAGGATCCTTTCCCATTACCCCACATTGACTCCATGGTGGATGCTACCGCGGGTCATGAGTTGTTGACTTTTATGGATGCTTCATCTGGATTTCAACAAAGGAACCATCTGATCAAGAGGATACAGCCTTTATGACCCCAACTGGTATCTATTGTTATATTGCTATGCCATTTGGACTAAGGAATGCAGGTGCTACTTATCAAAGGCTAGTCAATATGATGTTTAAGGAACAAATAGGACACACTATGGAAGTCTATATAGATGACATGGTGGTTAAGTCCAAGAGAGCTGAGGATCACCTTAGAGACCTGGAGGAAGCATTCAATATCCTTGACAAATTCAATATGAAGTTGAATCCTTCAAAGTGTCACTTTGGTGTTAAAGAAGGGAAGTTCCTAGGCTACATGGTAACAAAAAGAGGCATTGAAGCAAGTCCAGAGCAAATTAAGGAAATTGTGAATATCAAATCTCCTGCCAATGCCAAGGATGTGCAAAGGTTCACAGGGAGGATCGCATCCTTGAATAGGTTCATATCAAAGTCATCAGAAAAGTGCAAGAAATTCTATGACATTTTGAGAAAGAACAAGAAATTTGAGTGGACTGAAAAGCATGAAAATGCTCTCAAATCCCTTAAGGATTACCTATCCTCAGCTCCTGCCTTGATGAAACCAGAAAAAGGGGATATATTATCCTTATATCTAGCGGTATCCTCTAAAGCGGTAAGTGCAGTCCTTGTTAAGGATCACGAAGGTACACAGCATCCTGTCTATTATGTAAGTAAGAGTTTGCTTGATGCTGAATCCAGGTATTCTCATTTAGAAAAGCTTATCCTTGCTTTGATTATGGCATCTATTAAACTAAGACATTATTTTGAAACTCATGCCATTATTATTAAGACTAACTTTCCAATTAAGAATGTTCTCAGGAAACCTGAAATGTCAGGAAGGATGGCTAAATGGGCAGTGAAGCTTAGTGCTTATGATATAACATATGAACCAAGGACTGCCATCAAATCTCAAGCCTTAGCTGACTTTGTGGCAGATTTTAGTAGTGATTTACAAAGAGAAGCTGAGTTAGAAGTTCAGCAGCTTGAAGAGACTAAGGATCCTTGGATACTCTTCACTGATGGAACCTCTAATGTCAAATGAACAGGACTTGGAATACTACTAAAATCACCACAGGGGGACATAATACCCCACTCAATAGCTTGTGAGTTTCAAACTACTAATAATGAGGCTGATTATGAGGCCTTGATAGCTGGTTTGCAAATTGCCAAGCATATGAGGATCAGGTATCTTGAGGTACATATAGATTCATTGTTAATTACTAATCACTTTAATGGATCCTATGCTGTTAAAGGTGAAAAGCTAATCAAATATTTAGAGATAGTCAAGGAATTGGCACTCTCTTTTGTTTCTTTTAGTTTGACACAGGTACCTAGGGAAGAGAATGCATAAGCTGATGCATTGGCCAACCTAGGATCATCCTTGAAAATTCCAGAGGATATCAAGATCCCTATCATCCATATTTTGGCTCCTGCTATTGAGGACCACATAGCTATAGAGATAGAGGAGGATTCTGCAGCAGTTCCTAGTGATAGTGCACAATCTCATTCAGGATCATGGATCCTTCCAATCATGAGATATATACAACATGGAGAGATTCCTACAGGAGAAAACCCCAGGGCTTTCAAAATCAAGGTATCTCAATTTACAATATTGAATAACTTGTTATATAAACAATCCCTTGCAGGTCCATATCTAAGGTGCATTGAGGATCCTGAAATCCAAGAAGTCCTAAAGGATTTTCACGAAGGAGATTGTGGAAACCACACTGGGGGCAGGGCACTGTTCTCAAGGATCCTTAGGACAGGATACTATTGGCCTACTATGAAGAAGGATGCTGTGGATTATGCCAAGAAGTGTGATCCTTGTCAGAGACATAGTAATATCCTTCACCAACCAGCAGAACCCCTGCATCCTATATCCTCTTCTTGGCCATTCATGAGATGGGGAATGGATATAGTTGGCAAACTTCCCAAGGCACCTGGTGGAAAAGTGTTTATGCTTGCCATGACTGATTACTTCTCTAAGTGGATAGAGGCTGAAGCCTTTGCTCAAGTCAGAGAAAAAGAAGTGATATCCTTTATTAAAAGAAATATTATTACTAGATTTGGTATCCCTTCTGAAATTGTTTGTGACAATGGATCCCAATTTATTGGGAGTAGAACTACTAACTTTTGTGACAGCTGGGGGATTAAGATGATAACATCAACACCAGTCCACCCACAAGCTAATGGTCAAGCAGAATCATCCAACAAGATCATCATCAACAACTTGACAAAGAAGCTTGGATCCAAGAAAGGAAAGTGGGCAGAAGAACTACCTTATGTGTTATGGGCTGATAGGACAACTCCCAAGATTGCTACTGGCCAAACTCCATTTTCTTTGGTATTTGGAGCAGAATCAGTGATCCCTACAGAGATGGTGGTTCCTACTGCAAGAACAAGCATCCGTGATCCTGAAGGAAATACTGAAAACTTGGTTCAAGACTTGGATACCATAGAAGAACTCAGGGATTTGGCAAGGATAAGGATGGCTAGTTATCAACAAAGGATGGCTGGAGCCTACAATAAGAATGTCAGGATCAGGAAGTTCCAAGTTGGTGATATGGTATTGAGGAAAGCATTTCAGAATACCACAAATCCTGCTGATGGCAAGTTAGCACCAAAATGGGAAGGCCCCTATCTTATTGAAGCTGAGGCAGGAAAGGGGGCATATCGATTGCTAACAATGGAAGGTGATTTACTACCAAGAGCTTGGAATGCTGTCCACTTGAAGAGATACTTCATGTAACAAGGATCCATGATCCTTAGCAATATTCATGACCGATTTCCTCAAAGGATCCTTAGAGGATAGATGATCCTCATTTTGGTAATGATCTAATTTCAATCTATTTAATTCTTTAATTATCTTATATACAAGGAGAAGGATCTTGGATCCTTTATCCTTCTTTCACTTAGTTCTGAGTTTTGCAGAAGATTGATATATCCTTAACAAAGGATTGAGTATCCACAAAAGTCTCCAGTTATTTGGGCTTGACCCCAGCTTTTTGGGCCTGTCCCCAGTTTCGCCAGTAGCGCACGATGATCCTGATGCAGTTCAAGGCAATGGGACCAATGCCCACTTTAGGGGCTGATAATTTCATTGTACTGGCTGTATTCAGGATCCTACGTATAATGGTAGACGTACCATACATCCGTTCCTAAGGTTTCTAACGTTTTCACGTTAGCTAAGGTTTTGGCATTTTCATGTCACTAATTTTGGATAGTCGCCGGTGAGGGCCATACTCCAGTTTACACAAGATCCTTTGGGCTTGTCCCCAGTTTTTTGGGCTTGTCCCCAGTATATTGGGCTTGTCCCCAGAATTGTTGGGCTTATCCCCAGTTGCTAACTCTTCTCTTATATTGGCTTAGTCCCAAGTTATGTTTCATTTTAGGGTTTGAAGCTAAACAGCTAAGGATCCTTGATCTCAACCTTTTATTATGGTTTGTCTTTTGGTTATCTTGATTGTAAATGTTAAAGGTTTAGGATCCTAACTTGGATTCTCAGGTATGATCCTTAATCACTTTAATTTTATACTTTATTTGTCCAAGTGACCCTTATTCTTTGACAACAGCTTGCATGATCCTTAAGTCAAATCACTTTTTGAATTTTTCGATTATAGGATATTTGATCCTTGATCATATCCTAATTTTTTTGACATAATCTACCAACCTTTTATTCTTAACTTATGAATTCAAACAAAGTGTATCATAGCAACTGAAAGGTAAAGTATTCACAAACGTAACAACACATGAGATAGTCAAAAGATTAAGCTTTTATTTACCAAAAGTTAAACCCTTAAAAGGTTGTCAAAATTACCAACCCAAGTTTCTACCAGCAAAACGTGGCCCGTCCACTTGGGTTGGCAAAGGGTGTCCATATTAACAAGGTCTAAGTGCAGGAAATAAAGGCTGCAGGATAACAAGTGGTTTCATCCCCCAAACAGAGGATCCATCCACCACCCATTATCCTACCTATTGTCCAGGGATCCATGATCCTTAACCCTAAAAACTATTGTTTAAGTACAGACCAGCATTGTTCAAGAAAAACACCATCAAACAAAAAACAACTACCAAACCATAAAAAATGGGCTCCGGCCGCGTCTAGATAAATCCATCATCACCCATTTTTGCAGCTCACACCTTCGCTGCATCACCATCACCTCCAGCTTCTGCATCACCAGCCTTATCCTTTAGCCCACTGCTGCCAGCCTCGATAGCCAGGACCTCTCCAGTCTCCTCTTCATCGTCCAGCTCAGCTAGCTTGGCCTTCCAGCCTTCTTGGTCCCAGGCAGTTCTGTCGAAATCAGGATCCTCAGCCTCCTTGGCCATCTGCAGTTTGATCTTGTACATAGTAATGGCGGCAGAGAGCTTAGCATCCTCCATCACCTCATTCTTCTCATGATCAGCATTGATGTGGGCCATGACCAGCTGCCTTTTTGCCAAGTTAAGCTCCTTCTCGAGCCTAGATATGGTCTCATCCTTTGCCAAGAAGATCTTCTAAAAGTCCAACTCCTTCTGATCAGCCTCTTCAGTGTACGCATCCAAGAGCATCTGGATCTCAGCAAATTTCTGCAAAGAAAGTGTTAGGGGAGGATTTTCTAACAATTAGTGATCCTTACTTGTTATCCTAATTAATGATCCTTACTTCTGTGACAGATAGTGATCCTCAGAAGAGCTTTAGGATCAGGATCATGGATCACCTTAAGGATCCTCATACTAACGATTGTTTATTTGTGTTTCGTATTATATCGCAGGAGTAACAAGCTTGACTTGGTCTTGGCAACGTTACTATGGAATATTCCACGGGTATTTCGCACACGTTTGACTGGAAATGGACGTTGTGGAGAACGTGGGAGCTTGGCACAAAAGTCGGATAGTTTGTTATTATAGTTAACTTCTATTTTTAAAGGGGTGACGAGCTAGAATTAGAACACTTAGCCATTTTCAGCTACACACACTCTCGTACAATCGCACTCTTGAAGCTCTCGACAAACACTTAACAGTTTTCACTCATTTTTACACATTTCACCATAGTGATCCTTGTACCTAGCTCGTTGCTATCCGAAGTTGTAAACATTTATTGATTTATTTGAGCTTGGTGATCGGTAGTTTCCATCACCCGGGGTTTTTTATGCCGGAGATCAACTCTTGATCAAGGGCTTTTTCCCCGTATAAATCCTTGTGTCGTTTGTGCAATTTACATTGAAGTGATCCTTATCATTGTTACACATTTAAAGCATCATTCCCCGTAACAAAGAGTTTGGTTTCATTATCCTCATCAGATTTTTTGACCAAAACAGTTTGGCGCCCACCGTGGGGCAATTGGTGCTTCATTCCTAAGAAGTTTTTCTGTTGGTGATCATTCCGGTTCATTGCATACAAATACATGGCTTCATCATTGAAGAATACCTCTACTGCAATGTCTGCGGTCAATTCATCTCAGGGCATTCCACCTTTGCCTCCACCACCTTCTGGACCTCAGAAAAATGCCGAGAAGAAACCAACTCCCATTTTCTCCAAACCTCCAACTTCTTCTGCTTCTTACACTCCCACTACTAGTGACATGTTTACTTTGATTTTGTAGATGAAGGATCATATACAGCAACAGGACAAGACCAATGAAAGGATTCTCAAAGAAATCGAAGATCTCAAGAAACAAAAGAAAACGGCAGAGGATCATTCCCCACTGATGCCCAGATCTTTGAATTTTGATACTCCGGTGATTACTTCTCAGCCATCAGTGGTTCCAGATGTTCAATATATGGGTGGACCGAAAGGAGTGCACTACGGAACAACAACAGTGACCCAGGCATCAGGTTCATATTTCCAGCCAGCAGGATCCTATCCTCAGCATATGGGATCCTTCATGAATTCAGGAGGATACTCAGGAGCGCAGCAGATTCAAGGATCTTCTTTTGTTCCAGGATCATCCCAGGTTCAAGGATCTTCCTTTGTTCCAGGATCATCCCAGGTTCAAGGATCTTCCTTTGTTCCAGGATCAACCCAGCTTCAAGGATCTTCCTTTGTTCCAGGATCATCCCAGGTTCAAGGATCCTCCATTGTTCCAGGATCATCCCAGGTTCAAGGATCCTCCATTGTTCCAGGATCATCCCAGGTTCAAGGATCCTCCTTTGTTCCAGGATCATCCCAGGTTCAAGGATCCTTCTTTGTTCCAGGATCGTCCCAGTTTCAGGGATCCTTCCAGATGCCAGGATCCTTGAGGAGTTTGCAAACAGGAAGTTCAGATGTCCATCAGGGAGATTTTATTCCAATGCAGACCAATGCTTCTACTGGTCCTTCGATCATTCCAGAGCCCCAACAATATGGATTAACATCCATTCTTCCTAATTTGAATCCAATGGGAGGTAACACTTGTAATAATTCTTATACTACTAACCATGGCCTTATGCAGGATCCAGGTATCAATCATGCCATGGCCAGAGAACTGCAAAAGTTGAAGGATATGATATCAAGTGTTCCAGGAGTGGTCAAACCTATCCCAGAGATTGCAGATGGGAGCCATAAGATATCTCGTTTCGCACCACCAATCTGTGATGCTGAGATACCCAAGAGGTTCCATGTCCCAACTATGAAGCTGTATGATGGTTCGACGGATCCTGAAGAACACATAGCACAATACAGGGAGAGGATGGAGATCAATCTAATCCCAGAAAGGTTAAAGGAAGCATGCCTGTGCAAGGGATTCGGATCCACTCTTACTGGATCAGCTCTCAAATGGCTGCTAAGTCTTCCCCCCTACTCTATTACCTCATTTGCTAATCTAGTTAACTTATTTAATAATCAGTTTTCTTGTAGTAGAAAATTTGAACGATTAACTAGTGATCTATATAGGATAACCCAGGGTCATAATGAACCATTAAGAGATTACATTACCAAATTCAGTAAAGAATCCTTAGACATTCCCAACTTGGATATAGCCACAGCTGTTGAGGCCTTTAAAATGGGATTGCTTAGGGATTCATTGTTCTATGATGATCTTGTTATGACACCATGCAGGAACCTAGATGAGGTAAGAACCCGGGTACTTAGGTTCATCCGGCTAGAGGATGACAAAAGGATCCAGGAGAGGTTAGCAGGATCCTCAAAGCAGGATAAGCAAGGATCCTCATTCAGGAACAACAAGTTCAGATCCTATAACAGATCTGATAACCAGAACGTGCATGCTGTTGATCAGGAAGAGGATGATGAGGATTATCCTCCAATTTCTGAATATTGTTTTTCTGTTGATAACAATGAACTAATCCTTGCGATGCAGAATCTAGGTGATAAAGCCAGATGGCCCAGAAAAAATGACAGACCAGCTGCAACCAAAGATAAATCAAAGTGGTGTGCATACCATGAAGATTTTGGGCATCTTACAGAAGAATGCATTGCACTAAGAAAGGAAATTGGATACTTGTTGAGCAAGGGGCATCTAAAAGAATTGTTGGGTAGAAAAAAGTCAAGGACTCAGGATCCTGAAAGGATCCCTGAGAAAGCTCCGGCCCCTCCAGCAGATGCACAAGTAATAAACTTTATTTCTGGAGGATCAGACATTTGTGGCACATCCTTCTCAGCAGCTAAAAGGCATGCAAAGGAAACTAAAATGGATAATGGAGAAAGTCCAGTTCGAACATCAAGTGTCTCCGAAGGAAAAGTCATAACCTTTGATGAGGATGATCGTGTTGATATCCAGGATCCTCATCACGATGGTTTAGTTATTACTCTTTTCATTTCTAACCATTTTGTCCGCAGGATCCTTATAGACGGAGGAAGCTCTGTGAACATTATCCAGCTTGATGTTCTCAAGAAGATAAACATCCCTGAATCTGACATCATACCAAGATCCTCCGTGCTCGTGGGATTTAGTGGCGAAACTAAGAATACCCTGGGGGACATTAAGCTCCCAATATACATCGAAGGCCTACATTCTTATAAAAATTTTTGTGTTATTGACTGTTTATCTTGTTGTAATGTTATCCTTGGCAGGCCCTGGATACACGATATGAAGGCAGTCCCATCTACTTACCATCAATGTGTGAAGCTCCCTAGTCCTTGGGGAATAGTGAAGATTGATAGTGATCAGCAGGAGGCTAAGAATTGCTATACTTCATCGATGAAACCAGCCTCGAAGTCAAGGGAGCAATAGCAATCAAAGTATCCTCCAAGGGATGTCTTGGAGGCAAGAGAGCAGGATGTGGTAGAAATCCTCATGGATCCTCATGATCCTGAATCCAAAATCTTTATCGGATCAGGGATCCTTGGCGATATGAAGGAAGACCTCATATCCTTCCTCAAAAGGAGAAAGACTACCTTTGCATGGAAACACGAAGACATGACTGGTATATCTAAAGATGTAATCACTCACAAACTTGGCATTGATAGGTCCTTCAAACCAATCCATCAAAGGAGAAGAAAGTTTGCACCGGAAAGAAATGCCATTATCCAGGAAGAGGTAGAGAAATTGCTCCGGGCAGGTATGATTAGAGAGGTCAAGTATCCAAGATGGTTGGCCAATGTGGTTGTTGTTCAAAATAAAAACGGAAAGTGGAGGGTATGTGTCGATTTTACCGATTTAAATAAGGCATGTCCCAAGGATCCTTTCCCATTACCCCACATTGACTCCATGGTGGATGCAACTGTGGGTCATGAATTGTTAACTTTTATGGATGCTTCATCTGGATTTCAACAAATCCAAATGGAACCATTCGATCAAGAGGATACAGCCTTCATGACTCCAACTGGTACATATTGTTATATTGCTATGCCGTTCGGACTAAGAAATGCAGGTGCAACATATCAAAGGCTGGTGAATATGATGTTCAAGGATCAGATCGGACAAACTATGGAGGTTTACATAGACGATATGGTGGTAAAATCAATAAAGGCTGAGGATCACCTAAGGGATTTGGAGGAAGCATTCGATATCCTTGACGAATATAACATGAAACTTAATCCTTCAAAATGTCACTTTGGTGTTAAAGCAGGTAAATTCTTAGGATATATGGTGACAAAGAGAGGCATTGAAGCTAGCCCGGAACAAATCAAAGCAATAGTGAACATCAAATCTCCGGCAAAGCAGGATAGCAGCTTTGAACAGATTCATATCCAAATCCTCAGAGAAGTGCAAAGAATTCTATGATATCCTAAGGAAGAACAAGAAATTTGAGTGGACTGAGAAGCATGAAAATGCTTTAAGAGCTCTCAAAGATTACCTATCCTCAGCCCCGGCCTTGATGAAACCAGAAAAAGGCGATGTGCTATCCTTGTATCTTGCAGTATCCTCAAAAGCAGTAAGTGCGGTCCTTGTTAAGGATCATGAAGGTACACAACATCCTGCCTATTATGTAAGTAAAATTTTACTTGATGCCGAATCCAGGTATTCACACCATGAAAAGCTTATTCTTGCATTAATTATGGCATCTACTAAGTTGAGACATTATTTTGAAACTCATGTTATTGTTGTTAAAACTAATTTTCCAATTAAGAATGTCCTCAGGAAACCAGAAATGTCAGGAAGGATGGCCAAGTGGGCAGTGAAGCTTAGTGCCTATGACATAAGATATGAGCCTAGGACAGCCATCAAATCCCAAGCATTAGCTGACTTTGTGGCTGATTTCAGTAGTGATTTACAAAAAGAAGCTGAGTTAGAAGTCCAGCAGCTAGAGGAGACCAAGGATCCTTGGATACTCTATACTGATGGACCCTCAAATGTCAAAGGCACAGGGCTTGGAATACTACTAAAATCGCCACAGGGGGACATAATACCCCACTCTATAGCTTGTGAGTTCCAAACCACTAACAATGAGGCTGAATATGAAGCCGTAATTGCTGGTTTGCAAATTGCTAAGCATATGGGGATCAGGTATCTTGAGGTACATGTATATTCATTGTTAATTACAAACCACTTTAATGGATCCTATGCTGTTAAAGGTGAAAAGCTAACCAAATATTTAGAGATAGTCAAAGAATTGGCACTCTCCTTCGTTTCCTTTAGTTTGACACAGGTACCAAGGGAAGAAAATACAGAAGCTGATGCATTGGCTAACTTAGGATCATCCTTGAAGATCCCGGAGGATATCAAGATCCCTATTATCCATATCCTGACCCCGGCTATCGAGGATCATGTGGCTATGGAGATAGGAAAAAATTCTGCAATTATCCCTAGTGAGGACACTCAATCCCATTCAGGATCAGGATCATGGATCTCACCAATCATGAGATACTTACAACATGGAGAGATTCCTACAGGAGAAAACCCTAGGGCTTTCAAAATTAAGGTATCTCAATTCACAATTTTAAATAAAATGTTGTATAGACGATCTCTTGCAGGACCATACTTGAGATGCATTGAGGATCCTGAAATCCAAGAAGTTTTAAAAGACTTCCATGAAGGAGATTGTGGAAACCACACTGGGGGCAGGGCATTATTCTCAAGGATCCTGAGGATAGGATACTACTGGCCAACAATGAAAAGAGATGCTGTGGAGTATGCTAAGAGATGTGATCCTTGTCAGAGACACAGCAATATCCTTCATCAACCAGCTGAATTTTTGCATCCTATATCCTCCTCTTGGCCATTTATGAGATGGGGTATGGATATAGTTGGTAAGCTCCCTAAGGCACCTGGTGGAAAAGTGTTCATGCTAGCTATGACTGATTACTTCTCCAAGTGGATAGAGGCTGAAGCTTTTGCCCAAGTCAGAGAAAAGGAAGTTATATCCTTCATTAAAAGAAATATTATAACTAGATTTGGAATTCCTTCTGAAATTATATGTGATAATGGTTCCCAATTTATTGGGGGCAGAACCACTAACTTTTGTGACAGCTGGGGGATTAAGATGATAACATCAACACCAGTCCACCCACAAGCTAATGGTCAAGCAGAATCATCCAACAAGATCATCATCAACAATTTGAAGAAGAAGCTTGGATCCAAGAAAGGGAAATGGGCAGAAGAACTACCTTATGTGCTTTGGGCCGATAGGACAACCCCTAAGAATGCTACTAGTCAAACACCATTCTCTTTGGTATTTGGGGTAGAATCAGTGATCCCAACAGAAATGGTGGTTCCAACCGCTAGAACAAGTACTCGTGATCCTGAGGAAAATGATGAGAACTTGGCTCAAGACCTGGATACTATTGAAGAAATCAGGGATCTGGCTAGGATAAGGATGGCCAGTTATCAACAAAGAATGGCTGGTGCTTATAACAAAAATGTCAGGATCAGGAAGTTTCAAGTTGGAGATATGGTATTAAGGAAAGCATTTCAGAATACCACCAATCCTGCTGATGGAAAATGGGCTCCAAAATGGGAAGGCCCTTATTTGATTGAAGCTGAAGTAGGAAAGGGGGCATATAGATTGCTAACCATGGAAGGTGATTTGCTACCAAGGGCTTGGAATGCTGTCCACTTGAAGAAATATTTCATGTGAGCAGGATCCTCATCGCACAGATGATCCTTACATTGGAGTTATCCTTGAAGGATCCTTAAAGTATCGGTGGTCCTTACTTTGGTAATATCCTAATCTTGAACTATTTCATTTCTTTATTTTCTCTTATAAGGATAAGGATCATGTATCCTTTATCCATCTCTCACGTGATTTTAAGTTTTGAAAGTTCAGGTATCCTTAGCAAAATATTGGTTATTTGCAGAAGCAATCCGTTCCTTGGGTTTAACCCCAGTTATTTGGGCTTGACCCCAGTTCCGCCTGTAGCGCATGATGATCCTGGTATAGTTCAAGGCAGTGGGACCAGTACTCGCTTTAGGGGCTGATAATTCCATTGTACTGGCTATACCTAGGATCCTACGTATAATGGTAGACGTACCATACATCCGTTCCTAAGGTTTCTAACGTTTTCACGTTAGCTAAGGTTTTGGCATTTTCATGTTACTAAGTTTGGATAGTCGCCAGTTAGGGCCATACTCTAGTTTACATACGATCCTTGGGCTTGTCCCCAGTTATCCTTGGGCTTGTCCCCAGTTATCCTTGGGCTTGTCCCCAGTTATCCTTGGGCTTGTCCCCAGTTGCTAACTCTTATCTTATATTGGCTTAGTCCCAAGTTATGCTCTATTTCAGGTCCTTGAAGATAAACAACTAGGGATCCTTGATCCTTACTTCTCTCTAAGGTTTATCTTATAGTTATCATGGTTAGGATCCTAACTTGGATCCTCAGGTATGATCCTTAACTATTTTTAATTCTATTCATTGTTTATTTGAATAACCCTTAAAATTTGACAACTAAACTTGTGATCCTTAAAATATATTACTTTTTGGGATTCTTTAACTACAGGATATTTGATCATGGATTATGTCCTAAATATTTTCAATCTGACTTGTTCAAAATTGTTTATTCATTAAGTGTACATCAACACAATTGAGAATTAAAGAGACAAAAAGGATAACAATACAAGATAAGCGACAAAAGATTAAGGTTTTATTTATTAACAAAAGATTAACCCTTAAAAGGTTGTCAAAATTACCTACCCCGAGCATCTACCAGCAATACGTGGCCCGTCCGCTGGGGTAGGTAAAGGCTGTCCATGATAATAGGTTCAAAAGTAGTGCAGGAATATAAAGGCGGCAGGATCACAATGGCTTCATCCCCCAAACAGAGGATCCCTCCACCATTTGCAATCCTGCCTATTGTCCAAAGGATCATACATGATCCTTAATCCTAAAAACTATTGTTCAGTACAAACCATCAAATTGTTCAACAAAACAACCATCAAACTAAAAAATTGGGCTCCGGCTATGTCTAGAAGTTTCCATCATCGCCCAATCAAGCAGCCTAAACCTTCGCTGCATTACCACCTCCAGCTCCACTTGTTTCACCACCTTCACCCTTGCCTCCAGCCTCGATCGCCAGGATCTCTTCAACCTCCTCAGCCTCTTCAACGTCCAGTTCAGCCAGCCTTGCCTTCCAGCCTTCCACATCCCAGGTGCTCTTGTCAAAAGCAGGATCCTGAGCTTCCAAGGCCATTTGCAGCTTGGTCTTGTACATTGCTATGGCGGCAGAGACTTTGGCGTCTTCGGTGATCTCATGCTTTTCATAGTCAACATTAACCAGCACCTTGGCCGTCTCCTGTTTGGCATCCCGGACTTCCTTCTGAAGATCAGCAATTTTGAGGTCCTTTAGCAATGCAACCTGCTGGAGGTCGGTAATCTTCCTATCCTGATCCTCAACGTGGCCAACATAATCCTCAATCTCAGAGAATTTCTGCAAAGGGGATAAAAGATAAGGTTAGGACCAAGTGATCCTCAAATCAGCAGGATATATCAGCAGGATATGTCAACAGGATATGCGAGCAGAGACAGTGATCCTTACATCGTTGAAGTACTCAAGGAATTGGTGGCGGATCAGAGGCAGACCCTGCAGATCCTCAGCTTCAGAGGCCTTTCTCTTCTTGATTCCCTTTCCTTTGAGGGGTGCCTTGGGGACTGAAGCTGTCGGACTGGTAGGAGCCTTTCTTTTGGAGGATCTGACGGTGGTGAGATCGGTGACATTGAACTTTGAAGCAAACTTGGTGGATTTTCCAGCACCTACACAACCAAAACAAGATAAGTATCTTCACTACATTTATGTTTCATTATTTATTTAAATTTTTAAATAAAGATACTTACTTGACATCGTGACAGAGCCTGAGGATACCTCCTGAGAATCTTGGGTGGTTGTCTTGAAAGTTCTTGTTTCAGGATCAAGTTTCTTGAAAGCGATGAGTCTCTCTTTGGCAGCAGGAGACAGTCTGAGGTGTGAGACGGTGATAGCTGCATAACAAGAAAGCAAAAGTATATAAGTGATCCTTATATCAAAGGAAAGTTCTCTGGTGATCCTTCTCAGGATCCTCCACCCTACCATGGGTAGCCCATTTCTTGGGTAGATCCTTTCCATCATTGAGAGAATCTCTTTTGACAAAAAAGAAACGTCGCTTCCAATTAGCATCATTCTTGGTAGCTTTGAAGATCGGGTGTTCCTCACCAGGCTTACGTTTAAACAAATAACGATGAGAACCAAAGGTAGTAAGATCATACAGCTCTCCCAGCTCTGACATTCCTAGGTCTATCCCTTCCTGCTCGATGATCCTTTCAAGGGTATACAAAACCCACCAGATCATCGGCATGGCTTGGATATAAGAGATGCCGGTTAGGGAAAAGAAAGATTGGGTGAAGGCTGGAAAAGGATATGTATAGCCTATGGTGAACGGAGTGACAGGAAAAGCAACCCACTTGTCGGAAATGTGATCACTCAGGGCATTGGGATCAAAAGGTCTAAACTCGGTGTTCGCCGAGAAGCAGGGGCGGATCCTATCAATCTGTGCATCGTTGAAACAGCAGCGTTCTTTTATGGAATCTTCGATGATCCCCTGGCTTTTCGGTGGGCTGTTTATCGGGTGATCCTTATCTGGGGAGTTCCGGAGCAACATCTTTGATAGAATGGTGGAAAGAAATGGAAAACAGAGCAAAAGAAGGAAGAAGATGAAGAGAGAATACCTGTTTATCTTCGGAATGCAGTTATAAAGGGAGTATCTCTGAAATTTTAAATGCAATCGATCCTATCTATATCTCCTATTTATAATCATGATTGTGCAGGGTTGTCACTTCTGTGACGTCATGGTTGCAACGGATAGTTCTACAATAACGGCTATATTTACGATAGTTAGTTGCGGATAAGATCAAGAAAATATAATTCGCTCATTTTACATATCACTCCTTATATTTTGGGGGCAATTGTTAGGGGAGGATTTTCTAACAATTAGTGATCCTTACTTGTTATCCTAATTAATGATCCTTACTTCTGTGACAGATAGTGATCCTCAGAAGAGCTTTAGGATCAGGATCATGGATCACCTTAAGGATCCTCATACTAACGATTGTTTGTTTGTGTTTCGTATTATATTGCAGGAGTAACAAGCTTGACTTGGTCTTGGCAACGTTACTATGGAATATTCCACGGGTATTTCGCACACGTTTGACTGGAAATGGACGTTGTGGAGAACGTGGGAGCTTGGCACAAAAGTCGGATAGTTTGTTATTATAGTTAACTTCTATTTTTAAAGGGGTGACGAGCTAGAATTAGAACACTTAGCCATTTTCAGCTACACACACTCTCGTACAATCGCACTCTTGAAGCTCTCGACAAACACTTAACAGTTTTCACTCATTTTTACACATTTCACCATAGTGATCCTTGTACCTAGCTCGTTGCTATCTGAAGTTGTAAACATTTATTGATTTATTTGAGCTTGGTGATCGGTAGTTTCCATCACCCGGGGTTTTTTGTGCCGGAGATCAACTCTTGATCAAGGGCTTTTTCCCCGTATAAATCCTTGTGTCGTTTGTGCAATTTACATTGAAGTGATCCTTATCATTGTTACACATTTAAAGCATCATTCCCCGTAACAAAGAGTTTGGTTGCATTATCCTCATCAGATTTTTTGACCAAAACAGAAAGGAAGATACAATTCAGGATCCGTTATCCTCAAATGGGCAGGATAGAATTAAGGATCAGGGATCCTTACCTCAGCGAAGTATTCTTCAAACTGATGCCGGATGAGGGGCAAGCCTTCAAGATCGTCAGCGGTATTCCTCTTTTTTTTTGCCCTTGCCCTTGGTGCTGACAGGCTTGGGGATTGTGATACTTGGGCTAGCAGCAGATTTCTTCTTTCCGGATCGGGCAGAGACAACATCAAGATCAGTGACGCTGAAGCGAGTGGCTGACTTTGAAGACTTTCCAGCACCTACAAACGGCAAACAATAGATAAGTATCCCTAATTTATTTAATCATACATAAATATAAACACTTACTTGACATTGTGACTGAACCAGAGGATACTTCTTGTGAATCCTTTGTGTTTTCCTGGAATGATCTAAGTGCAAGATCAAGGCTCCAAAAGGCAGCGATCCTTTCTTTTGTTGCAGGTGACTAAATGATATGAGAGACTGAGATAGCTGCACAAAAAGACAGGAAAGGATCAGTTACCCTCAACAGAAATAGAATCATCCTATGATCCTTCTATAAGGATCCTCTATCCTACCATGGGTGGTCCACTTTTTGGGGAGTTCTTTCCTGTCTGGGATAGAGTCTCTTCTAACAAAGAAGAAACGCTTTTTCCAGTTGGTGTCATTCTTTGTGGTCTTGAGGATTGGGTGTGCATCACCGGGTTTATGTTTGAACAAGTAGCAGTGTGAACCATGGCTCACAAGGTTATACAGTTCAGCCAGTTCTGACATTCCCAACTCTATGCCTTCCTGCTCAATGATGTTCTCTAGGGTATATAAAACCCTCCACATCACTGGCATGGCCTGGATATAGCACATGCCGGTGAGTGAAAAGAAAGATTCAGTGAAGGCAGGGAAAGGATAGGAGAATCCTATCAGGAATGGGGTGGCCGGAAAAGCAACCCAAGTGTCAGAGACGGAGTCGCTTTTGGCAGTAGGGTCAAACGGCTTGAAGACGGTATCCGCCGGAAAACAGTGGCGAATCCGTTCAATCTCCGGATCAGTGAAGCAGCAGAGTTCCTTCGAAGGATTTTTTATAATCCCTTGGCTTTTCAAAGGACTATCTTTCTGGTGATCCTTGGCTGGTGAGGATCGAAGAACCATCTTTTCCATGGATGTTCAGAAAAATGAAGATCAGAATAAGAAAATGAAGAGAAAGGGAGAAAGAGAGATACCTGATCGATCTTGGGATGAGGATTTAAAGGGAAGTAACGCACGAATTTAAATGCCTATCGATCCTTATCTCTAACCTATTTATAATGATGGTTCTGCAGGATGTCATGTCGCTGACGTATGATCAGCAACGACTAGTTCGATTCTAACGGCTATATATCCGTTAGTCAGTTCGTTGGAGATAAGATCAAAAATACGACTCGTTAATTTACATTTTACTCCTCATATTTTGGGGGCAATTGTTAGGGATAGATTTTCTAAACCTAAGGATCACGGATCCTCAAGTACTGCCAGGATCATGGATCCTCAATTCTGTTTGAATTAAGGATCCTCAGAAGACGTAGCAGGATCAGGATCCAGGATCCTTATTGTTATCCTAACACTAACGGTTGTTTCCTCTATGTTTAAGCTTGTTACGCAGGAATGGACGAGTGGACTTGGTCTTACTGATATTCTTGGGGAATATGCCCTCAATATTCCGCACGTGCATGGCTTGGTAACCGTTTTAGAAGTCGTGGGGAGCTCGCACATTTAGCGGATAGTTAGTTATTTAAGTTATTTCTATCTTTAAAGGGGATAACAAGCTTGAGTTAGAACAATTAAGCAAACACACACACTCGAAACAGCTCTCTGCAATACATTGGCGATTTCATACACATTGCACTCTAGTGATCCTTGTAACAAGCTTGTTATCATCTCGAGTTGTAACAATCATTTGTTTAAATATAGTTGGTGATCGGTAGTTTCCATCACCCGAGGTTTTTTATGCCGGAGATCAACTCTTGATCAAGGGCTTTTTCCTCGTACAAATCCTTGTGTCACTTGTTCATTTCATTTTGCAAGTTATCCATACATTTGTTCATTGATTCAAGCATCATACCTCACAACAAAAGATTTGGTTGTATTATCCTAGCTTGATTTTTGACCAAAACAACAGCCCAGAAAGAGAGGACTGAGATCATGGAAGGGGCCAAACTGTCTGCTACCATTGCCATGCTGAAGATCAAGTTGCAGATGGCTAAAGAGGCTGTGGATCCTTCTTTTGACAGGGCTGAGTGGGACCTGGAGGCCTGGAAGCAAAGGCTAGTGGAGCTTGGTGATGAAGATGAACCTGAAGAGGTACTAGCTCTTAAAGGTGGAGGCAGCGAGGTCAAGGATCCTGCAGAGGAAGCAGCTGGTGGCAGTGGCAAGGGTGGTGAAGAGAAGGTTGATGATGCAGCGACACAAATGGGCGATGATGGATATTTCTAGAAGCGGCCGGAGCCCATTTTTTATGATTTGGTAGTTGGTTTTGATGTTTCAAACAATGGTCTGTAATAACTTTGAACAATAGTTGTTAGGGTTAAGGATCACTGATCCTTGGACAATAGGGGGTAGCAAAGGTGGATGGATCCTTCTGTTTGTGGATGATGAAGCCTTTGATGCCCCTCATATTTTATTTCCTACACTTAATGAACCTTTAGTATGGACACCCTTTGCCAACCCAAGTGGACGGGCCACGTATTGCTGGTAGAAGCTTGGGTTGGCAATTTTGACAACCTTTTAAAGGGTTAACTTTGATAAATAAATAAAACTTTAACTTTTGGCTATCTTTGTGTTGTTCATCTTGTGTACACTTACTTGTCAATTGTCATTGCACAGTTTTAGAATTTACAAGTTATTGATAAAAGTATTAAATGTATATCAAAATCAGTTTATATCAAAGAGTTCAGGGTATGATCAAGGATCACATATCCTTTAATCATAAAGTTTGAAAAGTGAAATGGTTTAGGATCATATTTTCTGTTGTCAAAGAATAAGGGTATAAATGAAAAACCAAGAATAAAGTTACAGTAAATAAGGATCATACCAGAGAATCCAAGTTAGGATCCTATATCCTCAACACTTACAACTGTGACAATCAAAAGATAAAATCTTGTAGAAAGTTAGGATCCAGGATCCTTAACTGTTTAGCTTAGGAAACCTGCAATATAATATAACTTGGGGCTAAGCCAATTCTAAAAGAAGATGTTAGTATCTGGGGACAAACCCAACAATCTGGGGACAAGCCCAATAAGCTGGGGACAAGCCCAAAAACTGGGGACAAGCCCAAATACTGGGGACAAGCCCAAAGGATCTTGTGTAAACTGGAGTATGGCCCATACTGGCGACTATCCAAACTTGGTGACATGAAAATGCCAAAACCTTAGCTAACGTGAAAACGTTAGAAACCTTAGGAACGGATGTATGGTACGTCTACCATTATACTTAGGATCCTAAATACAGCCAGTACAATGAAATTTTCATCCCCTAAAGCGGGTACTGGTCCCATTGCCTTTAACTGCACTAGGATAATCGTGCGCAACTGCCGAAGATGTAAGAACCTGATTCGTAGGAGGTAATAGATACCTTAAACTGGGGACAAGCCCAACAATCTGGGGACAAGCCCAATGAACTGGTGAGAAACCCAAAGACTTTGGAGGATTGAATGGATGCTTGATCCTCTGCCAAGATTACACCTGTTTTGGTCAAAAATCAGACAAGGATAATGCAACCAAATCTTATTTTGTGAGGTGTGATACTTGAATAAATGGACAAATGTATAATATAAAATGAATGTGGGACACAAAGATTTATACGAGGAAAAAGCTCTTGATTAAGATATGATCTCCGACACAAAAAACCTTGGATAGTGAAAACTATCACTATCAAGTATATTGAATAAACAAGTTTACAACTTCGGAAGTATTGAGCTTGATACAATGAGTTCTAGTGTGTGTCTGTTCGAGAGAGAATCGCAGTAGTATTGTTCGTAAACTAGGTGCAAAAGTGTTTCTAAAAATAAGCTCAATACCCCTTTAATCTTTGCTAAAAATATCCTAACTAACTATCCGAAAAATCTGCCCATCACCCACGATCACCACCAATGGTAACTAGCTCATGCACATGTTGAAAATGTAGAGCATATTCCCCTGGAATCTCGTATGGAATAAGTCTTCTTCGAAACATACCTGCAAAACAAGCTAATGGTGATGGAAACAATTGTTAAGTTAGAATAATAATGAGGATCTTGGATCCTTATTCCCGCAGCGTCTCCTGAGGATCCTTAATTCTCACAGAACTGAGGATCCGTGATCCATGCTATCCCTGAGGATCCGTGATCCATAGGCAGTAAAATTCTATCCATTTGGTTTCTTCAAGCTGTTGAACTTCTAACTCAGCTTCCCTTTGTAAGTCACTACTGAAATCTGCCACAAAGTCAGCTAAGGCTTGGGATTGAATGGCAGTTCTTGGCTCATATCTTATATCATAAGCACTAAGCTTCACTACCCATTTGGCCATCCTTCCTGACATTTCAGGTTTCCTGAGAACATTCTTAATTGGAAAATTAGTCTTAACAATGATAGCATGAGTTTCAAAATAATGGCATAATTTAGTATATGCCATAATCAAAGCAAGGATAAGTTTTTCTAAATGTGAATATCTAGATTCAGCATCAAGCAAACTTTTACTTACATAATATACAGGATGTTGTGTACCTTCGTGATCCTTAACAAGGACCGCACTTACTGCTTTAGAAGAGACTGCCAAATATAAGGATAATATATCCCCTTTTTCTGGTTTCATTAAGGCAGGAGCTGAAGATAGGTAATCCTTAAGGGCTTTGAGAGCATTCTCATGCTTTTCAGTCCACTCAAATTTCTTGTTCTTTCTCAGAATGTCATAGAATTCCTTGTACTTTTCTGATGACTTTGATATGAACCTGTTCAAGGCTGCGATCCTCCCTGTCAACCTTTGCACATCCTTGGCATTGGCAGGATATTTGATATTCACAATCGCCTTAATTTTCTCTGGACTTGCATCTGTGCCTCTTTTTGTTACCATGTAGCCTAGGAACTTTCCCGCTTTAACACCAAAGTGACACTTTGAAGGATTCAATTTCATATTGAATTTGTCAAGGATATCAAATGCTTCCTCCAAGTCTCTAAGGTGATCCTCAGCTCTCTTGGACTTAACCACCATGTCATCTATATAGACTTCCATAGTGTGTCCAATTTGTTCCTTAAACATCATATTGACTAGCCTTTGATAAGTAGCACATGCATTTCTTAGTCCAAATGGCATAACAATATAACAATAGATATCAGTTTGGGTCATAAAGGCTGTATCCTCTTGGTCAGATGGTTCCATCTGAATTTACTGAAATCCAGATGAAGCATCCATAAAAGTCAATAACTCATGACCCGCAGTAGCATCCACCATGGAGTCAAAGTGGGGCAATGGGAAAGGATCCTTGGGACATGCCTTGTTTAAATCAGTAAAATCGACACATACCCTCCACTTTCCGTTTTTCTTTTGAACAACAACCACATTGGCTAACCATCTTGGATACTTAACTTCTCTTATCACACCTGCTCTGAGCAGCTTGTCTACCTCCTCCTGGATAATGGCATTCCTTTCAGGTGCAAACTTTCTCCTCTTTTGATGTATGGGTTTGAATGATCTGTCAATGCCAAGCTTATGAGTAATTATATCTTTATAGATACCTATCATGTCTTCATGCTTCCAGGAAAAGGTAGTTTTTCTCTTTTTTAGGAAGGATACTAAATCCTGTTCGATGTTGCTGAGGATCCCGGATCCTATGAAGACTTTGGATTCAGGATCCTGAGGATCCATAAGGATATCTTTCACATCTTGTTCTCTTGCCTCCAGGACATCTCTTGGAGGATGCTTTAATTGCTATTGCTCCCTGGGTCTTGAGGCTGGTTTCATCGATGAAGTGTAGCAATTCTTAGCTTCTTGTTGATTGCTCTCAACCTTTACCACACCCCACGGACTGGGAAGCTTCACACATTGATGATATGTAGATGGAACTGCTTTCATGTCATTTATCCATGGCCTGCCAAGGATAACATTGCAACAGGATAAGCAATCTATAACACAAAATTTCTGTAAAGAATTAAGTCCCTCTATGTAAATGGGAAGCTTAATGTCCCCCAATGTGTTCTTAGTTTCTCCACTGAATCCCACGAGAACTGATGATCTTGGGATGATTTCTGATTCAGGGATATTCATCTTTTTTAGGACATCAAGTTGAATGATGTTGACTGAGCTTCCTCCATCTATCAAGATCCTGCGAACAAAATGATTGGATATAAACAAAGTAATAACAAGACCATCATGATGAGGATCCTGAACATCCACACGATCATCCTCATCAAAGGTTATAACTTTTTCCTGTGTAACAGTAGAGGTTCGGATTGGTCTATCCCCATTATCCATCTTGGTCTCCTTGGCATGCCTCTTGGCCGCTGAAAAGGAAGTGCCACATATGTCTGATCCACCGGATATGAAGTTGATAATTTGTGCATCAGCAGGAGGAGCAGGAGCTCTTTCTGGAACTTTTTCAGGATCCTGGATCCTTGACTTTTTTCTCCCCAACAGCTCCTTCAAATGCCATTTGCTTAACAAGTAACCAATCTCTTTTCTGAGTGCAATACATTCTTCAGTGAGATGACCGAAATCTTCATGATATGCACACCATTTGGATTTGTCTTTTGTTACAGCTGGCTTATCACTTTTTCTGGGCCATCTTGCTTTTTCACCTAAATTCTGCATTGCAAGGATCAGTTCATTGTTATCAACAGAAAAACAATATTCAGAAGTGGGAGGATAATCCTCATCATCCTCTTCATGTTCTACTTCATGCACTTTCTGATTATCAGACTTGTTGTAAGATCTAGACTTGTTGTTCCTGAAGTAGGATCCTTGCTTTTCCTGCTTCGAGGATCCTGCCAGTCTTTCTTGGATCCTTTTATCATCCTCTAATCGGATGAATCTAAGGGCTCTGGTTCTTACTTCATCAAGATTCCTTCAAGGGGTCATGACAAGATCTTCATAGAAAAATGAATCCCTAAGTAAACCCATTTTGAAGGCTTCTACAGCCGTAGCAATATCCAAATTAGGAATATCTAAGGATTCTTTACTAAATTTAGTGATATAATCCCTAAGTGATTCATTTTGACCTTGTGTTACCCTATATAGATCACTAGTTAAACGTTCAAATTTTCTGCTACATGAGAACTGGCTATTAAACAGATTAACTAGATTAGCAAATGAAGTAATAGAGTAAGGGGGAAGACTTAGCAGCCATTTAAGAGCTGATCCCGTCAGTGTGGATCCGAAACCCTTGCATAGACATGCTTCTTTTAACCTCTCTGGGATAGGATTGATCTCCATCCTTTCTCTGTACTGAGCTACATGTTCTTCTGGATCCGTTGAGCCATCATATAGCTTCATGGTTGGTATTTGAAACCTCTTTGGAATTTCTGCATCACAAATAGGTGGTGCAAAACGAGATATCTTGTGGCTTCCATCTGCAATTTCAGGAATGGGCTTAACCACTCCTGGAACGCTGGATATCATATCCTTCATTTTCTGTAGGACCCTAGCCATAGCTTGGTTGATACCTGTATCCTGCACAAAGCCATGGTTAGTATTATAAGAATTATTCAAAGTGTTACCTCCTGAAGGATTCAAGTTTGGAACTCCGGATGTGAATCCATATTGGCGGGATTCTGGTATAATTGAGGGACCAGATGAAGCAATAGTCTGCATAGGGATGAAGTCTCCTAGATGAACATCTGAACTTCCGGGTTTTACACTCCTTAAGAATCCTTGATCCTGAAAGATGTTGGATCCTTGGTGTGCTGTGACTGGGGGTCTTAGAGGATAATCAATGGATCCGTAAACCTGAGATGACGATCCTTGAACCTGAAAGGAGGATCCTTGAACCTGAGAGGATCCCTGAACCTGAGAGGAGGATCCTTGAACCTGAGAGGAGGATCCTTGAACTGTTTGTGCTCCCACATATCCTCCAGAACTGAAGAAGGATCCTTGATGCTGAGAGGATCCTTGAGGCTGAGAGGATCCAGAAGGTTGAAAGTAGGATCCTTGAACCTGAGGCATCGCCAGCGATCCATAGCGTATACTTGACAATCCTCCTTGGTACTAAGAGCCTGATGCTGAGGAGTGCTGGGCTGTTATGGTTGGTGAATCAAAATTCAGTGATCTGGGCACCAATGGGGAGTGATCCTCCGCTGATCTCTTTAATTTCTTGATTTCATCAATTTCCCGAAGGATCCTGTCATTAGTTTTGTCCTGCTGCTGCATGTAATCCCTTATCTGCAAAATCAAAGAATAAAGATCATTGTTAGTAGGGCCAGAAGTAACAGCAGAAGTTGGTGGTTTTGAGAAAACGGGGCTTTGTTTCTTCGCAGCATTTTCAGCATTCTTCTGGGATCCAAAAGGTGCTGGAGGCAAAGGTGGGATGCCCTGTGAAGAAGTGACCACTGGCATGGAGCTTGAAATGTTCTTCGCTTGAGAATCCATGTGGTTAAAGGTAATGCACAGAAATGAATGAAATGAACGAAATTTTCAGAATTGAAGCACCAATTGCCCCACGGTGGGCGCCAAACTGATTTGGTAAAAAATCAGACAAGGATAATGCAACCAAATCTTATTTTGTGAGGTGTGATGCTTGAATAAATAGACAAATGTATATATAAAATGAATGTGGGACATAAAAATTTATACGAGGAAAAAGCCCTTGATCAAGATATGATCTCCGGCACAAAAAACCTCGGATAGTGAAAACTATCACTATCAAGTATATTGAATAAACAAGTTTACAACTTCGGAAGTATTGAGCTTGATACAATGAGTTCTAGTGTGTGTTTGTTCGAGAGAGAATTGCAGTAGTGTTGTTTGTAAACTAGGTGCAAAAGTGTTTCTAAAAATAAGCTCAATACCCCTTTAATCTTTGCTAAAAATATCCTAACTAACTATCCGAAAAATCTACCCATCACCCATGATCACCACCAACGGTAACTAGCTCATACACATGTTGAAAATGTAGAGCATATTCCCCTGGAATCTCGCATGGAATAAGTCTTCTTCGAAACATACCTGCAAAACAAGCTAATGGTGATGGAAACAATTGTTAAGTTAGAATAATAATGAGGATCCTGGATCCTTATTCCCGCAGCGTCTCCTGATGATCCTTAATTCTCACAGAACTGAGGATCTGTGATCCATGCTATCCCTGAGGATCCGTGATCCATAGGTAGTAAAATTCTATCCCTAACAACACCTACTTCTGCAAAACTCAGAACTTGATGAAAAAGGATAAAGGATCCAAGATCTTTCTCCTTGTAATAAAATAATTTAAAGAATAAGAGAAGTAATAATGAAATCATTACCAAAATGAGGATCATATATCCTCTGAGGATCCTTAATATGTACCAGATTTAAGGATGACCAAGGATCCTGGATCCTTCTCACATGAAGTATCTCTTTAAGTGGACAACATTCCAAACTCTTGGTAATAGATCACCTTCCATGGTTAATAAACGATATGCCCCCTTTCCTGCCTCAATTAGGTAAGGGCCTTCCCACTTTGGTGCTAATTTGCCATCAGCAGGATTGGTGGTATTTTGGAATGCTTTCCTTAACACCATATCATCAACTTGAAATTTCCTGATCCTGACATTCTTGTTATAAGCTCCAGCCATCCTTTGTTGATAACTAGCCAATCTTATCGTTGCTAAATCCACGAGTTCTTCTATGGTATCCAAATCTTGAACAAAGTTTTTCAGCATTTCCCTCAGGATCACGAATGCTTGTTCTTGCAGTAGGGACTACCATCCCTGTAGGGATCACAGATTCAGCTCCAAACACTAAAAAAAATAGAGTCTGGCCAGTAGCATTCTTGGGAGTTGTTCTATCAGCCCATAACACATAAGGTAGCTCTTCTGCCTATTTCCCTTTCTTGGATCCAAGCTTCTTCTTCAAGTTGTTGATGATGATCTTGTTTGATGATTCTGCTTAACCATTAGCTTGTGGGTGGACTGGTGTTGATGTTATCATCCTAATCCCCCAGCTGTCACAAAAGTTACTAGTTATATTCCCAATAAATTGGGATCCATTATCACAAACAATTTCAGAAGGTATGCCAAATCTAGTAATTATGTTTCTTTTAATAAAGGATATCACTTCCTTTTCTCTGACTTGTGCAAAGGCTTCAGCTTCTATCCGTTTGGAAAAGTAATCAGTCATAGCAAGCATAAACACTTTTCCTCCTGGTGCTTTGGGAAGTATGCCAAGTATATCCATTACCCATCTCATGAATGGCCAAGAAGAGGATATAGGATGTAAGAGCTCCGCTGGTTGATGAAGGATATTGCTATATCTTTGACAAGCATCACATTTCTTCGCATAATCCACATCATCCTTCTTCATGGTAGGCCAAAAGTATCCTGTTCTAAGGATCCTTGAGAACAGTGCTCTGCCCCCAGTGTGGTTTCCACAATCTCCTTCATGAAAATCCTTCAGAACTTCTTGGATTTCTGGATCCTCGATGCACCTTAGATATGGACCTGCAAGAGATTGTTTGTATAACATGTTATTTAGTATTGTAAATTGAGATACCTTGACTTTGAAAGCTCTAGGATTTTCTCCAGTAGGAATCTCTCCATGTTGAATATATCTGTAGGTCCCCCTATTCGTATGGATCTTTCACAGAATTGTCTTTCTAATCAAGAGTGCGGAATCCTCTTGATCAGAATAAGCAGAAAACGTGTAGGAAACAGAAACAGGAATTCACTTTCAACCAGGTTTCTATTGATTATCCAAACAAACGTTTTACAATCAATCAAACCCTAACCAACTAACAATTTCGTCCAAACCCTAAAGCTCTCACGAAATTGCTCTCTAACAATGTTCTGGCTGATTAACCTAAACCCTAAAGCCTAACCTTGTTTATATAACACAAGGTTACTACTTGGGCCAAGGTTAAACATCATGGACTGCGAATTGGACAAGCCCAATTCGCCCCCATCACCCTAATTGGGTTTTGTTTAGCCCAAACATTACAACTAACTATTACAAAGCTAAACCCGCTAACTGTTTATTGTTTAACTAATTACAAGATATCCAAAGACCAAATCTAAGCTGTTGTCACAAACATGCACCAACAAACTCCCCCTTGACAATAGCTTCATAAAATAACTTTGTCTTCAGTCATCTTGCAATCTTCATGTAATCTTGCACTGTCTTTGGTCTTTGGATAGCTTCAGCTTCAATAGCTTCTGTCAGCAACAGACTCCCCCTAAGCTGATGCATCCAATCACCAAATCTTCAAAACTTTAGCGTTTGAGTAAACTCCAGTTCAGCATTTGTATAGCAATCTTCAAACTCTTCATCTTTGTCTGCAATATAGAAAGGAGGTTCTACCATGCATCCAATCAAACTCTCATCTCTTCACAGCAACTCATCACTTTAACTTCTCAGCAACACACTGCTTCAATCTGTTTACTATAAAACAAACATCTCGAGAAACCATAAGAATTTTCAACATAAGTTAAACAAATTATTATTATTCAAGAGATAGTTAAACTGTAGCACAGATTAAGCATTTTCAACGTCATCACCAACACGCAAAACTTTTAATCACACACTCTATAACCCGCATGATTTAAAATTTTGAACTCACTTTCTAACACCGTCTCCCCCTATCAGTAACAATTCCTCCAAGAATAACAGTTTTCCGTACGTTAAGAATTTTAAACAGAAAAAGACACTATTTTTGGATTTTTATATTTTCTGAAAGCAAGTAAATAACAAAAGCAATAAACACTCTATTTTTGTGAGAATCACTGGTAAGAAGATCATATCAGCACAATCAAACTGTTTCACACTATTAGATAATTCTTCATTTAATTTTTCATGAAAAGCAGTTCAAGACGATTACCAGTATGTTTGTCTACTTAAACAAAATGCATGAACATTTCAAGTACCATTACCATATGATACGTTAAGGTAATTTTATTATACTGAAATACTAGTGTGTCCCACTTCAGGATATACCCCCACGATCAAGGTATGCACAAAGATTCATCGTAGCAGGTGAGTATACTAATGTCATCCTATAAGATATTCTGACAGTGTCTAGGTCTGCATATAATCTGTTTTATCATGTTTTAATTGCTTAACAATGAACACCCAAATAAATACTAATCAAATCCTGGAAATATAAACAACACACTCTATCATGCAAGTATCTTCCCTACCACATATTTCACAAGTCCAATCCAGATTTCTGAAATCTTAACTGGGAATAGGTTGAGAAGAGAACAGAATAGATCTTTAGAAGAGATGGTATAATATACAGATTAAATGAGTTTTTCTCAGTTTGATATAGGTTTATTGGGTTTCTTTTGGGCACTAGAGGGCCTCTTTCGGGTGTATTAGATCTATAGCGCGACAACGTACAGCTAGGTCAGCATGTATCTGGATGCAGCAGAAGCTGTCGTTGCCTAGCACCTCCAGGTCAGCATATATCTGGATGCAGCAGAGGAGGTACACGACTTTTTTCAGAGAAGATTTCAGAATCAGACCAAAATTGTGTGTATCGGGACACTTACAGACATTCAAATAGAAATGTGCTAATTCCAAGTGACTTTCTTTCTTGGGGTCATGTACAATTTTAGTTCTGAACAGAAAGACAGTCAAGATATCCCCAGATGAAATAACAGTATAAAGACCCAAAACTTCAGATTTTGGCAATCTATCAACGCAAGATTTAAGGTCATTAAACCATACACCACTGATGTGTTCCCCACTCATATTCAGTTTATTTAGGTTTATATCACATTGGTAAGTTGATTATTTCATGCTTTTTGCCTACTGGTACATCATATGATGAAGCTGCTATCACACTTAAGCAATTTAATTTCATGTCAGTGTGACAGTCTAACTTGCTGATGTACTATCATTTCTTCTTTTTCACACAGTGATAACTCATTTTTAATTTTCTATTTTTTTTAAGTTTTTGATTTTTCAATTTTTTTTTATTTTTGATTTTAAGAAAAGCAGTAAACTATTTACAAAAATTCTTATGAAAAACCAGTTATTCAGGATTCCTCATCCCGTTGAGTTCGACTAAATGTTCAAAGCGAGCCCTGTCAAATGCTTTAGTATAAAGATCTGCCAGGTTATCTAGTGTGTCAACTCAGCACTTTGAACTTCAATTTAAATCAATCAATATAAATATATCAACAATCTCACATCCCCCTTCATGTGCCTAGAGCAGCCATTATCAACATAAGTTGATAATCCTCCTTAGCAGCTCCTGCACACACCAACTAAGAAATTAGTTAGATTGGGGGACCCAAGCCTTAATGGTCTTGGGTCGTCCAAATTCACCAACTACTGGAACATCCATCCAATATCCATTACTCCTAACTGGAGTCTTGGATCTCAGACCTGTTGATGTAAATGGGTTTTGATTTCCATAAGGTCTATGGTCCTGAGGGTTCCTATACGTATTTGGACTATTTGACCTATGAAAATTTTGATTTTGGTACCTTGAATTTTGATTCCAAGAAGCTTGATTGTTATAATTTCTAAAGCCATTGTTATAAAAATTTCGACAACCATTATTTTGGTATCGATTTTGATATTGACCTTGACTTCTGAAATTATTTAAATTTCCATTAAAATTGCTTCTAGGTCTCTCAAATCTGCCTGGTGGAGATCTAGGCTGAAACCTTTGTTGATTTCTTTGAAAACGAGGAACTTGTGGAGTTCCTTTTCCAGCCTTATCTACACCAACAGCAACATTCTCTGGTTGCTTAGTAGCATATTTCTTTTGAGAATTTGAGCCTTTCTCCTCACTATCACCTTCCTTCACTGGTAATTTCCCTCTCTGTTTTTCACTAAGTTGTGCTTCACTCTTTTTGTTAGGACAGCAGCTTGCTACATGTCCCTTGACGTGACATTTGAAGCACGATCTCTTTCTCGAAGACTTCTTAGCTGGAGTCTCTGAGGTAGATCCCTTATCAGATGGTGATGATCCCTTAGATGAACCTTGTTTAGTTTGCTTTAAATCAGATTTTTCTATGCTCTTATTTTTAGCAAACTCTACATTCGATTCATTTTCAATAACAGCAGTTTCGTTTTTCATATCACTACCTTGAACAAATTAATCTTTTTAACAAAAGCTTGATTTTTATTCTTAGGCTGTGAATTTTTCTTTTTCAAATCATCACTCTCAGATCCATCACCTTGACTTGATGTGGATGCAAAACTACTTGGTGTAGATGCCATAAAATCTGCTAGCTCATCTTCACTAGGCAGGAATGAATAGTTATGACTAAGAGGAGGTGGAACTTCATTAAATCCTTGGAAGCCCACACTGGTCTTGTCATTACTCTTCTTTAACCCACCCATCATGTGTTTCATAACAAAAGACGAATCTCTGAATTGACTCAATTTCTTTTCAAGTTCAACAATTTTGAGTTGTGCATCTGACAACTCTTTGCATTTTTTAGAAATCTCTTTTGTTTTCTCAGCCATCATGTCATGAGCTAAATCTATTACTTGAAGTTTTTCATTTAGTTTTCAAGTTAAAGCTTCAATTTCAGCTTCACAACCTTTTATCTTCTTCAAGTATGTAGATTCATTTCTTTTAGCAAAAAAGTTTGACTCTTTTATGCTTGACATCTCACTTACCAGACTTTGGTTTTGTGTTGTCAATCTGTCAATCGCACCCTGTAGTTCACGACATCTCAAACATACTGAATTAGATTGTACCTCTTTCTCATGAACTTCTGAGTTTTCATCAGCAACAACCTGTTCAGCTTTACTCTCTTTCTCTACTTCAGCATCCACTTTTGCTTCAGCATTCTCCACTTGAGCTTCAGCATTTTTCACTTCAGATTCAGCATCACTCACAATAATTTCAGCCTCATCAACTGGCACTATCTCTGCCATGAATGCCTGAGTGGCACTCTCATTTCCCTGATATCGCTTTTGTAAAGCATCCCACATATCCTTTGAATTAGTGTACTTGTTGAAGATATGCTTGATGCTATCAGGTAAGCACATCTTTATCGCAGCTAAAGCTTTCTTCTCAACTTCAACCACCTGTCTCTCAGATTCATCCATCTTGTCATATGACATCACTATAACCCTTCCTTCGACACGACGTGAAGGAGCAACATATCCATCTATCATACAACACCACATTCTAAAATCCTCACTTTTCACAACTGATTCAAACTCCTCCTTCCAAACAGCATACTCTTTAACATTTGTAAGCTTTGGCCAATTCCTAACAGTCTCACTGAACTTATCCATTCTGACCATCTTTAAACACGTTTTACCGTAACCGTGCCGATAAAAACCGTACAAAATATCTCCGAAAATAGTGGTTACCAAATTACACTTTTTTTTATCCAAGGAATTCAACGGTCCAAACGGTTTTGTCTAACGAGCTTCGGATCAATTTCTATTTGCGAAACAGTCAAATTTTATCGACGCTTGCCAAGAAATTTTCCACCTCTTAATTTCGCTGGTTTTAAAATTTACTGAGTTAAATTCGCTGGCCAACTGGTTAATTTCGCTGATCTGTTATTTTCGCTGGTGAATCAGTTTATTTCGCTGGTCAAGTTTGCTGCTTAATTTCGCTATAACGACGACTGTAAATTCGCCGAAAACCGTGATAATTTCGCTGTGGAAAATTATCCGGTTACCAAAGTCGCCTTTGGATTTAACTTCGCCGGTCACCGAGATAATCAAGTCACAAATTCGCTGGTGTGTTAATTTCGCTGGTCAGTCAGCAAAATAAATCAAATTCCCCAGTTAAGTTTGGAAACTTGATCTGATTGAAATTTTAAAGATTTTTCTGATTCTCTAACACGAATCTGCAAAATCAAAACAAGCAAATCAGCAACGTAAAACCGAAAATTATGAAGAACTGATTGAATAAACACGAAGAACACGAAGAACAGTCTTCGAATCTTCAAGTCTATCACCCGAAAACTTTTCCAGAATCAACCGAATCTTTCCAGAAATCCTGCAAACCACCAAAAAAACCAACCAGAAGATCAAACAGCCAAAAAATTCGAAAATTTTATCAAATCAGCCAAAAATTCGAAAATTTTAAAACCCTAATTTTTCAAAAATTTCGAAAACTCCCTGTTTCTGCCAAGAACAATTCTGAACCGAGCCTTCAAGAGCCTAATGCTCTGATACCAATTGTAGGTCCCCCTATTCGTATGGATCTTTCACAGAATTGTCTTTCTAATCAAGAGTGCGGAATCCTCTTGATCAGAATAAGAAGAAAACGTGTAGGAAACAGAAACAGGAATTCACTTTCAACCAGGTTTCTATTGATTATCCAAACAAACGTTTTACAATCAATCAAACCCTAACCAACTAACAATTTCGTCCAAACCCTAAAGCTCTCACGAAATTGCTCTCTAACAATGTTCTGGCTGATTAACCTAAACCCTAAAGCCTAACCTTGTTTATATAACACAAGGTTACTACTTGGGCCAAGGTTAAACATCATGGACTGCGAATTGGACAAGCCCAATTCGCCCCCATCACCCTAATTGGGTTTTGTTTAGCCCAAACATTACAACTAACTATTACAAAGCTAAACCCGCTAACTGTTTATTGTTTAACTAATTACAAGATATCCAAAGACCAAATCTAAGCTGTTGTCACAAACATGCACCAACAATATCTCAGGATTGGAAGGATCCATGATCCTGAATTTGACTGTGCACCATCACTAGGTATGATTGCAGAATCCTCCACTATCTCCATAGCTGTGTGATCCTCAATAGCAGGAGCTAAGATGTGGATGATGGAAATTTTAATATCCTCTGGAATCTTCAATGATGATCCAAGGTTGGCTAAAGCATTAGTTTCTGCATTTTGTTCTCTAGGTACCTGTGTCAAACTAAAAGAAGCAAAAAAGTCAGTCAATTTCTTGACTATCTCTAGATATTTGATTAGCCTTTCACCTTTAACAGCATAAGAACCATTAAAGTTGTTAGTGATTAACAAGGAATCTACATGTACCTCAAGATACCTCATCCTCATATGCTTGGCAATTTGCAAACCAGCTATTAAGGCTTCATACTCAGCCTCATTATTTATTAGTAGTTTGAAACTCACAAGCAATTGAGTGGGGTATTATGTCCCCCTGTGGCGATTTTAGTAGTATGCCTAGTCCAGTTCCTTTGACATTTGAAGCCCCATCTGTGAAGAGTATCAAGGGATTCTTAGTCTCTTCAAGTTGTTGAACTTCCAATTCAGCTTCCCTTTGTAGATCACTACTGAAATCAGCCACAAAGTCAGCTAAGGCTTGGGACTTGATGGCAGTTCTTGGTTCATATCTGATATCATAAGAACTAAGCTTGACTGCCCACTTTGCCATCCTTCCTGACATTTCAATCTAGAATGTGCTGTGCAAGATAAATGTAATTAATTCAAGACCTACACAATGCTACTAAGGATTAAATTGATAATTTATTGCAACATTAATTCCATTCTTTCAATTTAACTCTTAAGGTTCTTTTTTTATCTTTTAATTAATTAAACCACTAATTAATTACATCCAACTGGTTTAATTAACCAACCATTAATTTTTAAGTAAAATGTATAAAAACAACTTTAACTTATTCAAAAGTGTAGGAATATTTATATAAAATGTATATTTTAGAGCACATCAAATATCCCCACGCTTAAACCTTTTTCGGCCCTGAAAAAGACTTATGCAAACGGAATCAGAATCAGAAATATTCGGGTTTAAAAATCTAGATTACTTATTAAAATTAAAACCTGAGTTAACCGCGATTGCAAGTATACTTGTCCTCTTAAACCCAAAGCCGGTTCCAGGCCTTTAACATGTAATTTAAGTTCAAGTTCGGTTAATTTACTTAAGGTCTCACACTAGAATATGCTGTTTCACCTAATCCCGCCTCAAACTTATAGAACAAAAGGAATAGTCACTGGACTATTTTCTAACCGTTTTATACCAAAATCAAAAGAATTTAACATCAAACTTTTCATCTCTTTTTTTTTCTTTTGAGCTTTTAGACTATGCATGCCTAACCCAGAGGCTGTCTCAACCAGAGTCACCATCCCTGAGAGCGACAACGTAGGCATCAATAATTTTGCATTTTTCTTTTTAACATTCCCAGAGGCATTCTAAGTCAGAGTCACCATCCCCAACAAAGATTACATAGGCCTTGTCATTTATTCGGTCTAGCTCGTTTATTGCATTCTTTTTTTTTCTTTGATAAAAAATTCTAACAATTTTAGCTTATAGCGACATTCCTTATACTATTTTTGGCAGTTTCGCCTTCCCTACTTTTCCTAGATGAGAACCCACTAGCAAACTAACAATTAAGTATATTAAGATCAAAGGAACCTAAAAACCGGATCAGGCCTACTCACACATCCCAAATTAGACACAAGCTTAACTTTTTATTCTCATATTATTATTATTTGAAACCCGAACAAATTCGTTTTTTCTATCATTTTCCGTTTTTATTTTGAAAACATCTAAAACAAGAGACATTTTCTATTTTTTCCTTTTTTTTTCGATTTTTAAGTTTTTAATTTTTTTTATTTTTCAAATTTTTTACTCAACGACTCACTAACTAGACACTAAACGATAGTACAAAATAAATGACTCAATATACAAACTCTACAAACTACCGAAAATCCACCGAATAAATAAATTTAACAAACTCTACAAAACCTCCCCACACTTAAATTTAATCAGGAGGTTTTTCTTTGATCTGGACTTTATCTAACCCGTTTAATTCCACCCGGTCCTCAAAAATAATTAAAAATTTATTGGTGGAATAATAAAATATTTTAAAAATTTTAAACGGGCCAGACCACCAAAATTTAAACTTACCTGGAAGAAACCTGATACGATGCATGTAACGAGGAAGATGGTTGTCTCTGCACTTTAGTGTTGCCTTGAACTTCCTTTTCCACCATCTTCGTATCCTCAAACTTTGTCGATCCAAGTTCCTTCTTGCCTTCTCCTGTGTTTTTAATTGTGGTGGCGATCCAACTTCTAGCTTTTCCACGGGCCGGCTATCAAACTCCTCAGCCACTTTCTCTTCTACGTTCGGTGTATATTTGATCTCCATGGTCGGCGTCTCTACAAGTAATGTCTTGTAACACCCTTACTATTAAATAACGATTTTCGTATAAATTACAAAAATTAAATATGTAACTATATGCACACATTGTTGACTAATACGGGTAAATTAAAACTTTTACAATTTAAAATAATACAATTTAATATGTACGGATTCGTCGTTTAAAATGACGACGAAACAACGTGCGGAAGCTTTAATCTCGTATGTTCGGTTCTTCATCGAGCTTGATCTTTATCCAAATGCATAATTCGATCACCTAAATTCAAAACCAACATTAAAGTTAGTTTTGATAAGTTAAATACATGTTAAAACTAGTTTCATGAGTCAAAACAACAAAATTCAAACAATTTTTGGAATTTAGGGGCGTCACCGTACGCTAAGGGGCGTTGCGCTACGCCACGCTCTATTTTTGACAGAAAGTTGCTTGTTTGCTGCTGCAGATGCTCAGCTATGAGTTTTTAACCAAAACTCAACTTCCAAAAGCCATAACTTTTGTTCTACTTATCCGATTCGCGTGATTCTTTTTCCTACGCGTTCGTAATTTAATTCCCCATCTTAGGGAGTTAAAACTTGATATTCAACTACTTTCAAGATTCAGATTTCAAGCTCTCAACCTGAAATCCCTTTTTAACACTTTTGACCCGTTTCATTGTTCATTAAACCAACATGTTTGTTATTCCAAAATTCCTATGAACATCCCATTTCAATTGTTTCTTATGACACAAGATTTAAATCACGAGTTATTATGCATCATTAACCCGTCTATAATTATGCGCTTATTTTGACCCGTTAAGGGTATTTAAGCGCTTTTACGCACCAACCCCGCTGATGTGCGTGAGTGTTATATAGTTTTTATGTATATTTTAAGTCATTTTTAACACTTTAGCCAATTTTAAATTTATAAAAAAACGATATTTACTAACACTAAACACACATGTGGGCAAGTGCACCCATCGTGAGCGTAGTATAGTGTTGGTATGATACCGAGGTCGTCCAAGGACACAAGAGCTTTTAGTACCGGTTTATCCTCAACGTCTAATCAAATCAAAAATTTAGAAAAAGATTTTAAAACAAGAAAATAAAAGTAACTAAAAATGCTGAAAATAAAAATAAAAACAGATAGACAAGATGAATCACTTGGATCCGACTCGCCTTTAGTGTAACCTTTGATTATTTTCGCACTTTTCCACTTTTTAAGAGATTATCTTAGTTATAGTAGTAGGCCCCTCTTTTGAAGGTGACGTTACCCTCAACCTAGTAGTTTGAGTCAGCAAGGATACAATCCTAAAGGGTTGGATTATTGAAAGATAATTAATTAAGTTATTAATGCATAATGTGGTAGGCCCCTCTTTTGAAGGTGATGTTACCCTCGGCTAAGTAGTTTGAGTCAGCAGGGATACAATCCTAAATAGCCGGGTTAAAGTATTAATATTAGTTTACATATGAGGGGGTCAAGGAGTTCGGACCCCCGCCATCCAATACCAGTGGGTATTGAAGGAGGTCCTACTAAACTCGACCCAGGTCCTTGCAGGATCTATACACTGAACAAGGCAAGACGCTTACCAAACCATTCCCTTAACCCCCGACCAGGTAGCCAACATATCTCCATATAGACCGTGGAGATATGAATGGTGAAAATCTTTTATTTTATATAGACAGTAAACTAATGCCAAGACACCACAGACAAATGATAAGGAAGATTCACCTTCAACATAAGAAACTAGTTATTAAAGTCATTAATACATATCCAAATAAAAAGTGCGAAAAGATTAAAAATAAAAAGTATTACACTAAATGCTTGTCTTCACCTAGTGATGTAAGAGACTTAGGCAAACATGGCCTTTGATTGTCAAGAACTCTTACGATCAATCTTGGATCCCGAGACTACTCACACACTCTATGATAGATGATGGTGGTGGATGTGGGTTGTGATGGTGGTGGTGGGTGGGTGAAGTGTGAGAGAGGTGGTTTGCCAAGGGATGGTTTGCAAGTGAGCCAAGCACCCCTATTTATAGCCTGCACAGATGTAGGATCGTTGTGCGACCTTAATGAGTCGATCAGAAGAGTTTTTGCTCAATACGAGAGGCGGAAACAAATGTATTGAGTTAATTCAGCAAGATATACACTTTAAATGTCTTTTTGATTGATATAACAATGATTTACAGTGAGCAGACACTTCAGTAGCAGTTTGGCACTGAAACCAGAAAGTTACAAATGAGATGGCACAATAAGTATTTATAGGGCAGCCTATTTTGTACGAAATTGTTCATGCGAAATCAACTTCACACGAAATGGCTATTTCGTGAGAAATAACCAGTTGATTTCATGCGAAATGACTTCCTAACACAATTTTGACATTTTTCTCGTATATCGTGCCCTGATCTATCTAAACACAAACAAGACTCGATACAAGATGAAGTCGACAGACATATGCACCAACAGACTCCCTCTTGGATGTTGACGAAGTCTTCAGTGTCGAGTCTTCAATCTCCAGTCTTTATCAGTCTTCTTGTTCTCTCCGAAGTATCTAACATTATAAAGCATCCTCAATCCTCTCTCTACTCTCTATCAACTAATCTCCCCCTTGGATGTTGATCTATCATCTTCACAATCTTTGAATCTGAATCTCGAGCTTTCTAATTCTCTTGATCAGATCTCTTGATTCCTTAAGTTCATCAGCATCAGCAGATTGCGTGAACCTCAGGACTTAAATTTGGCTCTTTACCATTCAAACTCTTTCTTAGCTGTCTTCAGACTCTCCCTTTTGGGATCGCAATCTAGAATAATCCTCTCACAGGCTTTGGATCGAACACCTGGCTCTTATCACTTTCACAGGCTCTATGATCGTAACCTGGCTCTTCCCAAATTTCATTCCTGCACATTCTCTACCTCACAATAAATTTCACAAATTTATAAATTTTACAAATTTAGAAATCTCATGCAGGTATCATTCAAAAATTATTTATTCTCAGAAAACCACTTGTAAGAATTTCTTCATACACACTCTCCCAAACCTGTTCATCATGTTTAGCACCCGGGATTTTGAAATCAGCTCTTCAACATCAATTGTTGAATTTTTTTTTAAATTTTTCAAAATTTTATGCTAAAACACACCGAAAATCTTTTTGGATTTTGAAATTAAAGAATTGCAATAAAGAAATATTTACAGACAATATTTTTTGTGAGTTTGTGTAAGAGGATCATATCAGTTTTTGAGACAAATCACCAACACCGTTAAGCTTTAAACATTTTAAGTTCTAAACGATTCACGTAGATTGTCAGTATACTGATCCACTTAAATTTTCACACAAAGTTCAACTGTTTCGGGATACGAGATTAATGTTTTAGAGACTTAAACTTATACGCATGTCCCACCTCAGAATATACTCCCATATCCAGATCCCAATATTCAGTCTTACAGGTGAGTATACCTAGATGATATCTGTAAAGGGTTAAATGCGAGGGCCATGAGAGCTCAGGCTATTGCTTCCGCAAAATCAGAGAGATGATGGCTTCGACTTTAGGTGTGTTCCCTTTAGAGAATCTTTTCTTCAACAGCACATGATTAGCATTTTGCAATGTTTCATCATTTTTTATGCTGAGGGGGGTGCTATTATTTCAAGCAAGCGAAAAGTATTATACGGGGACTAGGCCATTGCTTCCGCAAAATCAGAAGTCCTGGGATAATACCCCAGATATCACTAAGCATAAAGACCTAGTATCTCAGAAAGAGGGGTCTTTCAAACAAGATTTCGGGGGTTACCCATATATCCGAGAGATGTTCCCCACGAGATAAGTAAGTTTGAAATTTAGGTTTATATCTCGAACACAATATACTAAGCGTGTAAAAACCTACTGGCATATCATCAGTGAGACCGTTTATCACATTTTGACTTACCAATTCTTTAGCATGCTGTGATAGTCCACTAATGTACTATCATTTCCTCTTTTTACAACAAAACCCATTTTGAATTTTTCAATGTTTTTGGATTTATCAAATTTTTGAAATTTTTAAATTTTTACTCCCCCAAAAATCAAAATATGTTTCAATTTTGATTTTCTAGGAAAATTTGCAAACAAACAGTACAAACAAATGATAACTGTTGTGAATTGCCTCAATTCTCCATCCACTTGGCATAAACTATCAGAACTCCCCCTGTCAACAAACTATTTTCCCATTAAGATTTCAAAACACTTAAGTTTGTTTTAATCAAAATGGTTTTTCTGGAAAATAAGTTTTGTTGATTTTCACAAACCATTTGTAGGTTAGGGGATATGATCATCACTTTGTATTTCAATCATTTGTATGAAGATTACATCAAGTTCAACTTAATGACCTTGATGAACCACTTATAGGAATAACCAATAATCACCAAAACTTCACAAATACATTTTATCAAGAATGATGTCGATTCCTGCTCCACGCTTACCAACCTGGGAGCTCCAGCAAGTCAGGTTTTTAAGTTAAAGAGATTCTCCCAAGTCTGACTGTCACACCCCCAAAATCCACACGCGGAGCACCACCGCTTGGAGGCGTGACATGACCAGGATCAAGCCACCAATCATATTGAACATTTAAGTAATAAGTAAAAGTAGATGTAATTCAACCAAACCAATATGAAAGGTGTTTCAAAACATAAGTATAATATCAACGTTTAGCGGAAGCATAAAAGTAACCCAACATGAGTATAAGTATGTAATGTCATAAACGTTTAACAAAGCATTCACGATCCTTGTCCACAACGACCGCGCCTCCCAGTGCAAACTCCAAGTGTACCTAACGACCTGCAAGGCATGTAACAGAGAGTCAACAACTAGTTGAGCGAGTTCACAGTGGGTTGTTTAGTAATAATGTTCGTTTCATAAATCGTTTGTTTGTTTAGTAACCCATGTATCGTTATCAATTACATCGCGGCCCTCCAGGCATGTTTGCGAAGATTAGTGGGGGTTTCCCATGTATTGTAGATTAGTTTTATTTGTATCGCGGCCCTCCAGGCATGTTTGCGAAGATTAGTATAAGTATCGCGGCCATTCCAGGCATGTTTGCGAAGAACAGTATAAGTATCGCGGCCATTCCAGGCATGTTTGCGAAGAATAGTGTAAGTATCGCGGCCATTCCAGGCATGTTTGCGAAGAATAGTATAAGTATCGCGGCCATTCCAGGCATGTTTGCGAAGAATAGTGTAAGTATCGCGGCCATTCCAGGCATGTTTGCGAAGAATAGTATAAGTATCGCGGCCATTCCAGGCATGTTTGCGAAGAATAGTGGGGGCGTCCCCATGTATCACTAGTCTAGCAGTATCTATATGTGACCTTTCCCAACCGAGGCCAGTAATCCATAATTCCCAATAATAACGTAAGTACAGATAATTATCCAGTCCCATTCCCTACCCCGGGAATCCCATGCCTTGGTAAGAGTGTGAACTCACCTGAGTTTGCTCGGTATGCTAAGTATGCTCATAGTTAATCAATCACGTCCTAAAGTACGCACGTATACATAATCAGTTTGTGTTTAAGTTGTTCATGTGTAAGCAGGTAACACGTAATCACAATCATACCAGTCATGTTTAACATTTAACAGCAGTTACATATTCCAGTTAACACTTAACAGAATTAACTCAAGTTCCTGCACAGATCAGCTATTCGGCGAAACACACATGTTGGCGAAACACAGATATTGACGAAACACCTTCAGTTTCGTCGTGGCCTTGTTCGGCGAAACAGGATTCTGATTCGTCGACGACTCTTGGCGAAACACATTCTGTTTCGCCGAGATTCCTGTTTCGTCGAATGTCTGATTCGTAAACACAGTTACAGCAGTTACGAAATACACAGAAACCCTAATCATGTTAGCAGCCGAAATCACACAACCATCATCATACACAAGTCATACGATATTCATCCAGCAAAACATCAATATCCGTGATTTCCAAATCATAACTAAAGCCATGAATTAACCCTAGGCCATCCAACAACATTCCCGGGTTTAACATTATCAACCTACTATTCTGATGATCAATATCAACAATCTGATCTTGTTTATAAGAAACCCTAAATCAATACCACGTTTCAGATATAGCTGTGAAATCGATTAAGCATGCAAAACGAAACAACATCATCATATTCATAACCATTCTATAAATCAAACATATACCTAAGCATGAATTCAGAAATCAAGAGTCATGAAATCGATTAAACAAACATATGACTAACCGAGGTCGATAGTACGAAGGTTTAATCTCTTAACGAGGCTTCGAGAACTCTAATCTGCCGTCGCCAGGCAGTGGGAGCTCTAGGGTCTTTCTGTTTTGCTAAAATGACGAATTGAGCGGTTCCGTATAACTTATACGCGTCTAAGTGTTTTGGGCCCTTACTGGGCTTGGCGAAACTGACGGGCCGGCGAATCACATTTGATTCGTCGAGATGTTGATGGCGAAACACCTGTTTCGTCGGGTGGTATATGACGAATGGCACATGTGTTTCGTCGAATTTACACAGGGCTTAATAGTCTGAGTGTTTACAACAGGTTCCCATTAAATCATTAAACACATATGCATGCAACCATCACAATAAGTATTATCATATCAGCACGTAGCATATCCAACAATCATCTCAAATTACAATCAGTGTACAGTTATAAGTCAAACCAGTCAAACAAGTCAAAGTCAACGTGCATTAAATGCAAATAAAGGATGTCGGAATTTCGAGTTGTCACATTATCCCCAACTTGAAAGAAATTTCGTCCCGAAATTTAGCATGCGGTTACTGAGGAAGCTAATAGTGTGACGTTGTTTACCTGTTTCGTATCGCGGCTCCCCGAGCATGTATGCGAAGATTACTGGTTTTCTTGGGGTGTCACATTATCCCCCCGTTGATTTGGAATTTCGTCTCGAAATTCTGTATTGATAGCTTCAGCCTCAGTAGTAGTTGCATTGGTTCCGAATAACTGGGGATATTTGAGTTCCATATGATCTTCACGCTCCCAGGTGAACTCTGGGCCGCGGCGGGAGTTCCAACGAACTCGCACAAGAGGGATTCTCGTGTTCCTGAGGACCTTAACATCCCGGTCCGTGATTTCAACAGGTTCCTCGACGAAGTGCAACTGCTCGTCGATAGTGAGTTCCTTCAAGGGAACTATGTGGGTCTCATCTGACATACACTTCTTCAGATTCGACACGTGAAAGACGTTGTGAACTGCACTGAGTTCAGCTGGTAAGTTCAATCTGTAGGCTACCCTGCCTATCTTCTCAATAACTTCGAAAGGTCCGACGTATCGTGGATTGAGTTTGCCGTGTTTGCCAAAACGAACCACACCCTTCCAGGGTGAAACTTTAAGTAGCGCTCGATCCCCAACTTGGAATTCGAGAAATTTTCTATCTTTATCGGCGTATACTATCTGACGGTCACGAGCTGCCGCCATGCGTTGTCGTATTTGTGCAATCTTTTCTGTAGTATCGACTACCATTTCTGGACCTGTGATTTGACTCTCTCCCACCTCTGCCCAACAGAGAGGTGACCGGCATTTACGCCCGTACAATGCCTCGAATGGAGCAGCTTTAATGCTGGTGTGGTAGCTGCTATTTGTATGAAAATTTTTACAAGTGGCAGATGTTTTTCCCAACCATTGCCAAAGTCTATTACGCACGCCCGAAGCATGTCTTCTAAAGTTTGGATAGTGCGCTCAGACTGCCCATCGGTCTGAGGATGATAAGCTGTGCTCATGTCTAAACGAGAGCCAAAAGATTTGTGCATTGCTTGCCACAGTTCTGAAGTAATACGTGCGTCACGATCAGAGATAATAGAGGTGGGCACCTTGTGCCTCGAGACCACTTCTTTTAAGTAAATGTCTGCTAAGGTAGAGAACTTGTCTGTTTCTTTGATAGCCAAGAAGTGAGCAGACTTTGTGAGTCGATCCACGATCACCCAAATAGTATCATTTCCGCGCTGAGATCTAGGTAGGCCAGTAACAAAGTCCATGGAAATTTACTCCCATTTCCATTGTGATATCTCAGGTTGTTGGAGTGGTCCTGACGGTTTCTGATATTCTGCCTTGACTCTCGCACAAGTCAAGCACTTGCTGACGTAAGTAGCTATGTGGGCCTTCATGCTAGGCCACCAATATGTAGTTTTGATATCGTGGTACATTTTATCTGAACCTGGATGTACCGAGTAGCGAGACTTATTAGCTTCATCCATTACAAGCTCGCGTAGGTTGCCATAAAGTGGGACCCAAGTGCGTCCTGTTACGTAATAAGCACCATCTTCCTTCTGTTCTAAGCGTTGCCTTGAGCCGCGTAGGGCTTCAGCCCTAACATTTTCTGGTTTCAATGCTTCTAACTGAGCATCTCGTATCTGAGAAGGAAGACTAGACTGTATGGTGAGTTGTAAAGCTCGCACGCGCTTAGGCGCGGTGTCCTTTCGATTGAGGGCGTCAGCCGCAACATTGGCTTTGCCTGGGTGGTACCTGATTGAGCATTCGTAGTCATTTAACAGTTCAACCCCTCGTCACTGTCGCATATTCAGTTCTTTCTGTTTGAAGATATGTTCGAGGCTTCTGTGATCAATGTATATAGTGCACTTAGTGCCATACAAGTAATGTCGCCATATCTTGAGCGCAAAAACAACGGCTCCCAGCCCTGGGTCGTGTGTCGTGTAATTCCGTTCGTGAATCTTAGGTTGGCGCGAAGCATAAGCAATAACTTTATCCCTCTGCATCAATACACATCCAAGACCTTGGATAGATGCGTCGCAGTAGACTACGAAATCATCCGTGCCTTCAGGAAATGAGAGGATAGGTGCGCTACAGAGTCTATCCTTTAAGTGTTGGAACGCTGTTTCCTGTGCATTACTCCATCGGTAAACAACACCTTTCTGTGTCAGTAACGTAAGCGGCTGAGCAATCTTTGAAAAGTCCTTGATGAAACGTCGGTAATAACCCGCCAAACCCAAGAATTGGCGTATTTCTGTTGGTGTACGAGGCGCAGGCCAATTCTTGATTGAATCTACCTTGGATGGATCGACATGAATCCCATCCTGGTTTACCACGTGGCCTAAGAAGTGGACTTCACGAAGCCAGAAGTCGCATTTGGAAAACTTAGCGTATAGCTGTTCCGTTCGAAGAAGTTCCAAAATAAGTCGTAAATGCTGCTCGTGTTCCTCCTGACTTTTCGAATAAATCAGGATGTCGTCGATGAAAACAATGACGAACTTGTCGAGATAAGGTTTGCACACCATGTTCATTAGATCCATAAAAACCGTAGGCGCGTTCGTTAGCCCGAATGGCATGACCAAAAACTCGTAGTGGCCGTAGCGAGTTCTAAATGCTGTTTTGGAGACGTCCTCATCCCGGACTCTCAGCTGATGGTACCCTGACCTTAAGTCTATCTTGGAGTAGTAGCTCGACCCTTGCAGCTGGTCGAATAAATCATCTATGCGCGGAAGAGGATAACGATTCTTGATCGTCACCTTGTTGAGTTCGCGGTAATCTATGCACAGACGAAAGGTACCGTCTTTCTTCTTCACAAATAATACTGGAGCTCCCCAGGGCGAAGAGCTAGGACGTATGAAACCCTTTTCCAAGAGTTCCTGCAATTGCTTAGACAGTTCTTCCAGTTCAGTTGGAGCTAAACGATAAGGTGCTCGAGCTATAGGTGCTGCTCCAGGAGCTAGCTCGATCTGAAACTCAACCTGACGATGAGGCGGTAGCCCAGGCAACTCTTCAGGAAACACTTGAGGAAAATCGCGTACTACCGGAATATCCTCTATGTTTTTCTCTGTCGTCGATGAATCAGTAACGAGTGCTAAAACAGCTGCGTGGCCCTTTCGTAAACACTTCTGAGCCTTCAAGAAAGAAATGATGCCACTCACGACACCACTCTTGTTGCCTTGAACTTCGAGAGGTTCTTTACCAGAACGGGGAATACGAATGATCTTTCCTTTGCAAAGAGTCTCTGCTCGGTGTTGAGGTAACCAATCCATACCAATGTCGATGTCGAAACCATCACAACTTTGGGGTCATTCCTAGTATCACCCTGACTAAACACGAACACTCGACCCCTGGCACTATTGCCGTCGTTATTACCCCCCGTTGTTGTCTTCCCTAGTTCTCGTTTCCTTGGTTGTGGTTCTAATTCTGGTTCTGGTTCAACCGTGGGCAGTGTACTTTGAAGTGATCTTCAGCATCATCTGATAACATCCCTCGTTACCCTGTTGTTGCCGCCGATTCTATAGATCTTGTGGCTGTTGTTGTTGGTTTTGGTTTGCAGGACGTGAGTTTCTACCATCTTTGGCTCCATGACCAAGCTTGTCGCATCATTGACAATGATTTCGGTTGCACGGCCCGCTATGGTGCAAGTTACATAGTTTGCACTTTGGGTGGTTTCCCCTGTATCCACCCTGCCCTTGAATACTAAGTGTTGCTGATCAGGTCTTTAGTTGTCATCGACCTTTCACTGCTGTGCCTGGGACGGAATCGTAGTCGAACCCTTGCTAGAGGTTCCATCCCACTTTCATCCGTTGTCACTGAGGGTAGCAGAAGTAGTTGAAGTAGTAGTGGTAGTAGTATCGCTGATACGTTGAGGCAGCTTGTTCTGTCCCACTGCCTGGTTTGTGAGACGATGAGCAAGATGAGTAACATCTTGAATAGTAGCAAGTTTAGCCGTCTTCACATGGCTTTGAATTTCTGGTACTAAGCCTTTGAGGTACAGCTCAATGCTCTTGATAGGAGGATCCACCATAGTTGGGCACAAAATTGCCAGTTTGTTGGATCGTTTCGTGTACGCTTCTATCTCTGACCCCGTCATCTTCATGTTAAAGGACTCCACTTCCAACTTGTGGATGGCATCATAACTATTGTATTCACGTTTGATAGGTTCCTTAAAATCATTCCATGGGGTGGCATTAGCAGCCGCCAGCCCCAGTGTCGTAACTTGCGCGTTCCACCAAGTTTGCGCAGTGCCTTCGAGAGTATCAGTGGCATATTCCACCTTACGAGCCTCGGGTCATTCACACACTCGAAGACCGATTCGAGTTCCTCGAACTAACGGAGGAGTCCAACAGCTCCTTCAGGGTTGCTGAAAGTAGTAGGACGACAGTCCATAAAAGTCTTGTATGTGCATACAGGTGGCTGAGCGTGTTGACTTGTCGTGTACGTAAGAGTAATCAAAATTAAGCACTAGTGTTGAGTTACAAGAGTAGGATCTAAAAATCCTGGAGTAAGTGGTGATGGCAGGTTACGCCTCCTGTCTGGGCAGCTGCGAGTGCTGCAGTAACTTGTTCAGTGATCGAAGCCGCCAACTGGGCTTGAGTTAGGTTAGCGCGTCCACACATGATCTTGACATCAGGGAGAACATGTGGGTGAGAGGTTCGCGAATAGTGCGAAGAGAGTGAGCACACAAGTATTCTCAAGCAATAACGTATAGTAAGTTCTGTAATCTAGGCATACCGCGAGCAAAGTTCTATGTAATTCTAGCAAGTAGGTAAGGTAACATGAATAGTAGTACCTATGATGTTGAGCCTTGCACGTGGAGCGAAGCGTCGTTGTGGATCGTTGAGAGCACTATTCTGGTTATAGTCTGGTTTTAACAAAATCGTTTTTCCTTTATTAAAACCGAGTTCTCTATAACCAATGGCTCTGATACCAATCTGTCACACCCCCAAAATCCACACGCGGAGCACCACCGCTTGGAGGCGTGACATGACCAGGATCAAGCCACCAATCATATTGAACATTTAAGTAATAAGTAAAAGTAGATGTAATTCAACCAAACCAATATGAAAGGTGTTTCAAAACATAAGTATAATATCAACGTTTAGCGGAAGCATAAAAGTAACCCAACATGAGTATAAGTATGTAATGTCATAAACGTTTAACAAAGCATTCACGATCCTTGTCCACAACGACCGCGCCTCCCAGTGCAAACTCCAAGTGTACCTAACGACCTGCAAGGCATGTAACAGAGAGTCAACAACTAGTTGAGCGAGTTCACAGTGGGTTGTTTAGTAATAATGTTCGTTTCATAAATCGTTTGTTTGTTTAGTAACCCATGTATCGTTATCAATTACATCGCGGCCCTCCAGGCATGTTTGCGAAGATTAGTGGGGGTTTCCCATGTATTGTAGATTAGTTTTATTTGTATCGCGGCCCTCCAGGCATGTTTGCGAAGATTAGTATAAGTATCGCGGCCATTCCAGGCATGTTTGCGAAGAACAGTATAAGTATCGCGGCCATTCCAGGCATGTTTGCGAAGAATAGTGTAAGTATCGCGGCCATTCCAGGCATGTTTGCGAAGAATAGTATAAGTATCGCGGCCATTCCAGGCATGTTTGCGAAGAATAGTGTAAGTATCGCGGCCATTCCAGGCATGTTTGCGAAGAATAGTATAAGTATCGCGGCCATTCCAGGCATGTTTGCGAAGAATAGTGGGGGCGTCCCCATGTATCACTAGTCTAGCAGTATCTATATGTGACCTTTCCCAACCGAGGCCAGTAATCCATAATTCCCAATAATAACGTAAGTACAGATAATTATCCAGTCCCATTCCCTACCCCGGGAATCCCATGCCTTGGTAAGAGTGTGAACTCACCTGAGTTTGCTCGGTATGCTAAGTATGCTCATAGTTAATCAATCACGTCCTAAAGTACGCACGTATACATAATCAGTTTGTGTTTAAGTTGTTCATGTGTAAGCAGGTAACACGTAATCACAATCATACCAGTCATGTTTAACATTTAACAGCAGTTACATATTCCAGTTAACACTTAACAGAATTAACTCAAGTTCCTGCACAGATCAGCTATTCGGCGAAACACACATGTTGGCGAAACACAGATATTGACGAAACACCTTCAGTTTCGTCGTGGCCTTGTTCGGCGAAACAGGATTCTGATTCGTCGACGACTCTTGGCGAAACACATTCTGTTTCGCCGAGATTCCTGTTTCGTCGAATGTCTGATTCGTAAACACAGTTACAGCAGTTACGAAATACACAGAAACCCTAATCATGTTAGCAGCCGAAATCACACAACCATCATCATACACAAGTCATACGATATTCATCCAGCAAAACATCAATATCCGTGATTTCCAAATCATAACTAAAGCCATGAATTAACCCTAGGCCATCCAACAACATTCCCGGGTTTAACATTATCAACCTACTATTCTGATGATCAATATCAACAATCTGATCTTGTTTATAAGAAACCCTAAATCAATACCACGTTTCAGATATAGCTGTGAAATCGATTAAGCATGCAAAACGAAACAACATCATCATATTCATAACCATTCTATAAATCAAACATATACCTAAGCATGAATTCAGAAATCAAGAGTCATGAAATCGATTAAACAAACATATGACTAACCGAGGTCGATAGTACGAAGGTTTAATCTCTTAACGAGGCTTCGAGAACTCTAATCTGCCGTCGCCAGGCAGTGGGAGCTCTAGGGTCTTTCTGTTTTGCTAAAATGACGAATTGAGCGGTTCCGTATAACTTATACGCGTCTAAGTGTTTTGGGCCCTTACTGGGCTTGGCGAAACTGACGGGCCGGAGAATCACATTTGATTCGTCGAGATGTTGATGGCGAAACACCTGTTTCGTCGGGTGGTATATGACGAATGGCACATGTGTTTCGTCGAATTTACACAGGGCTTAATAGTCTGAGTGTTTACAACAGGTTCCCATTAAATCATTAAACACATATGCATGCAACCATCACAATAAGTATTATCATATCAGCACGTAGCATATCCAACAATCATCTCAAATTACAATCAGTGTACAGTTATAAGTCAAACCAGTCAAACAAGTCAAAGTCAACGTGCATTAAATGCAAATAAAGGATGTCGGAATTTCGAGTTGTCACACTGACAGTCCTTGGGAGATTTCGAGTTATCAACACTCGGTTTCTTTCCTTTCATCTTTTTGTTATAAAATTCTTTCACCCCTTTAACTTTCCCATCAATCATTTTTCCAAAAATATTTTTCACTTTGGGGTTAAAAGCTTTTTCAAAATCAAATTCTTTCTTTTCAGAAAAGAATTGATTCGAAATCTCAACTTTATAAACTTTTTGTTTAAAATTTTCAGCCCTCAATGGTGGAAAATTTTCATCATCCATTGGTGGAACTGACTCTCCATCTTTAAACTCAACCTGTGGCTCCTCTGACTTTGTGGAATCAGATTCATCGCCAGAAGATAGCTCCTCTGATTTTGGTGAATCAGAATCATTGCTAGAACTATCATCAGATTTCTTAACGACCCACTTTTGGTTGTCAAGATTTGTTTTTTTTTTTGTAAAAACCTTTTGAACATTCACCAACTTCAAATTTCGAGTTTTTGAAAACTATAAAAGGTTTGGTTGGTGGTTCATTCTCAACCATCTTTTCTTTTGGTTTAAGAGAAACTCCCTGTTTTGTTTGGATTGCCTTTGGACAATTCCTGGCAATATGACCAATTGTTTTACATTGAAAACAGATTCTCGTTTCCTTTTTCTGAGCAACTTCCTTCTTCATTTCTTCTTGCTTTTTAGCAAGGAATTCTTTGTTTGTCTGCTTTCTGAACAATTGCTCTTTTTCTTCTTTAGATGATGTTCCTGAAACAAAAACAGTTTTTGGTTTATAAGTTTTCTCATTTTTATGATTTTTCGGTGGAATAAAACCGCGACCTTTCCTTTTGAAATTACCGTTATGGTTTGGTTTCTTTTGAAAACCAGAACCAGAACTGTAACCCTTTTTCTTGTTTAACCTCTGTTGATCTCTTGAGGTGTGTTTTTTAGGTTTTTCAGAAAGATTTACATCTTTTATTTCAGAAATATTAATTTCTGTTAGTTTGAAAACCTTTTTAATCATTTCAGTTTTAACACCTCTTATTGGAAATTCTTCATCAGAATATAATTTGTCAGAATCATTCAAAGTATATGCTACTTTAAATGTTTCATCATTCAAATTAGACTTTGATAACAGAAACTCTTTATTGTAAAACCGTTTGCCCTTTTTGACTGTTCGATTTGACGTTTCAGACTTTGACTCTGAATTTGACTCCTCGACCTCATCTTTATCCAACACCTGATCGACCACTTTCTTTATTAACTCAGACTCATGATCTGTATCGGACGAAGTGAAAGTGACATCAATGTTGTCTGGCAAATTATCTGAAGACTCAGATTCCCACTGTAAATTGGTTGCCTTTAAAACTCTTTCTGAATTTGGATTTCGTGGAGAATATCCATTTTCAAGCGGGGGTGGACACTCGTTATAACTGGCACTATGTTTCTTACCAAAATTCTTTACTTCAGTATCCTTCTTCTTTTCACAATTCTTTTCTTCAGATGCTTCTTCTTCAAATGCCTTCATGCCTTCAACAGTTGGATAAATCTTGTCAATAACATAAGAAGTACATGAGTAACTTTTTAACAATCTATTAACTCTCTCTGTTTCTATCCTCTGAATTTCCAGTTTTTGTTCCAGAACAACACACTTCTCAATGTAATTGTTGACGATTTTCTGCTTTGTCATGAAAGCTCCTTGAAGTGTTTTCATAGCTGTTGCTTGTTCACTGCTTGATTGATTGTACTGATTCATTGCTTTGTTTAGAACATCATAGGATTCTTTCAATCTGTTCATGTTATGAATCAAAGTACTGTTTTGCTTTTTCACTGCTTCACTGTTTTCACATTTCACAGGAATCTTTTGTTCATCAGCTTCGGCTTCAACCATGAAAGCTGGAACTTCTTTTACCTTTTTCTTTATCACAGGAACTTCTTCATCATCACTGCTGACATGTTTCTTAACTTTCTTCTTTTTCTTTCAAACTTTTCCATCATCACTATCACTCTCTTCTAGCATCCTTAAGTGCTCTTTCATTCTATTTGCATAATAATCATTATCATTATCACTGTCTTCAGCAACTCCAGCCACAAAAGCTTTATGATCTGAAGTTTTGTTAGGATCATAGTCATCCCAACTAAAACCTTTTGGAAGCCTTTCATCATCTTGATTTATCATTTTGTTTGTCAGATATGCTTCACTCTCTGCTGAAATATATTTATTCCAACTGACTCCTTTAGACGAACTTTTATCATCTTGATTCACCATATAAGCTTTCTTTGATTCTTCAATCTCCTTCCTAGCATGAGCAGTTTGTGGTTGTTGTTGAGGTGGTTGTTGAGCAACTTGATGATAAATTTCTTTCCGATAATAATCATTGTTGTTGAATGGATTTTGAGCTCCACTTGCTTCGCGGTTAGTGCATTCTCTCTTGAAATGTCCTTTTTCCCTGCAACGAAAACAAGTAACTTTAGATTTGTCAAATCCTAAAGTAGAAACATTTGCATCACGAAAATCATCTCTTCCCGTAATTTGTTTAAACTTCTCAGCTCTTCTCAACACACTCGCCATACACCACTTTATATCCATCAACTCCATCTCCTCAGCATCAATCTGATCGTAATCCTCTTTAGTCAACATCGGATTCCCCATCCTTCCTGCTACTAAACTCCCATACGACTCTAACACAGTCACCAACAAAGACATGTGACTTTTTGCAACTTCTTCCGAGTAGTTTTGGTCATTCTCAAGATTTAGTGCAATGTTGCATTGAAGAACTTTGCCACTCTTGGTTGCTGAAAAATTTGGATCAAATGACGGATATGAAGAAAAACTCATTTTGCCGTTTGATCCTTTAGATGACCCTCCAGATGAATTTTTAGCATTAAATGCAGTTTCAATCTTTGGTGACATGTTGGTCTTATCATTGATACCTCCTTTGTAATGAAGACCAATATCTTGTTCACCATCAAAATCCTTCATTCTTGAGATCTTCCGTTGTTCCATTTCTTGAGCTTCAAGTTTTTCAATAAATTTACTCAATGTTAGATTGTTAAAACCTTTCTTATTCCTTAACATCATAAGGTACGTGCCCCAAACCTCATATGGCAACGCATCACCCAACTTTTCAATCAATTCTTCATTATCTTTTGTGATGCTCAATCTCTTCATGTTCATTACTAAATTGCAATATCTTTCGATAATCTGCTTGGTGTTTTCAGTTTTTAAACCACGAAATAGATCAAACTCCTTTTTCAAAAGCGATTTTTTGTTCTTAATCGTCTCTTGACTTCCAACAAACTTAGATTTTAATGCTTTCCAAATTGAATATGCACTTCCATTGTGTTGCAATAAAACCAAGATATCTTCTTTAACAGCTTGTTGTAGTAAACTGATCATCATCTTTTCATTTTTGTGTTTCTTTTTCTCATCAACACTTAGGTCTTTAATAGCAATCTCTTCTTCATCATCATTTAACGGTCTAATATATTTCGTTTCAACACATTCCCAAACATCCAAATAATTTGCTTGAACCCAATTTTCAAAACGCTCCTCCCATCCTTTATACTCCTTAATATTCATGAGCTTTGGCGGTTTTTGCATGGTCCTCGTTTCGTATTCTAACATAGTGCTCTGAGCAATAGTAATCGGAGTAGCAAAGGCGTTATAAAATTCCTCTTCCATGTTTCGGCAACAAGTTTCACAAATTCACAACTTTCAAACGAAATAACCTCTTCACACGGAATAACCTTTGGTGCGAAATGACCTTTACAAACGAAATGGCCTGCAAAACAACTTCAAACGAAATGAGTTCACACGAAATAAAGATTTTCACACGAAATGACTGATTTTGTGCGAAATAGTCAAACGAAATACCAATTTGGTGCGAAATGAATTAATTTCGTGTGAAATAACTGGTTTCGTACGAAATACCAGAACTTCCAAATGAAATGAGAAAGCTGTTTCGTATGAAATGAACTTTTGATGCAGATTCAAATGAAATAACATTTTCGTACGAAAACAAAACAAGACAAGCTATTTCGTGCGAAATCAAATCCTCAATTCGTGCGAAATGCTGCTGATGTCATCATCTCGGCCATGTTTTTGTCAAATTGATCTGGTTTTAGTCCGATTTTAGATCTAATTCTTTCAAGGCTTTGTTAAAACACAATTTCGCATATAATGTGAGAAAAATTAAGCCATTATATCCGTGAAAATTGTTAATATTGAAAAAGAAGGTGTAGAAATCAGAATTTTGAGCTGAATCGGTAAGAACTCTTCCTCCTGAGCTCTGATACCACTTGTAGGATCGTTGTGCGACCTTAATGAGTCGATCAGAAGAGTTTTTGCTCAATACGAGAGGCGGAAACAAACGTGTTGAGTTAATTCAGCAAGATATATACTTTAAATGTCTTTTCTATTGATATAACAATGATTTATAGCGAGTAGACACTTCGGCAGCAGTTCGACACTGAAACCGGAAAGTTACAAATGAGATGGGACAATAAGTATTTATAGGGCAGCCTATTTCGTACGAAATAGTTCATGCGAAATCAACTTCACACGAAATGGCTATTTCGTGTGAAATAACAAGTTGATTTCGTGCGAAATGACTTCGTAACACAATTTTGACATTTTTCTCGTATATCGTGCCCTGATGTATCTAAACACAAACAAGACTCGATACAAGACGAAGTCGACAGACCTATGCACCAACAACAGAAGCCCGGACACGGCCCCGTGTCCACCCATCTTCTCTTTCTTTATTAAATGAAGTTTGTCTGCATTAGTTGACCAAGCCCCCGTGTTCGCTGGGCACGACACCATGTGCAGAAGCGTATCTGTACTATCAAGATTTGCCTAGATTCTGCGAATCTTAGCGTTAACCATGGCCCCGTGTCCACTGGCCACGGCGCCGTGTCCGCTGGCCACGCCCCCGTGTTGGGAAATAGAAGCTTCTACAGCTTTGTCTTTTCTGCAGACACTTGGGCACGCCCCCGTGTTCATTGAGCACGGGGCGTGTCCAGCCTTCTGATGTCTTGCTTTTGCTTGGGAAGATGCTGTCGAGGGGTCGGGCATGCCACATTTATTCCTTTTCTTGTATTATTGTTAGATTTGGCTGTATTTTTGCTTCTTTTGTTCCTTTAAGCTCATTTAACCCGAAAATACAAAAGGAAGACAAAAACACATTTTTTCCAACATTAGTACTAAAAAAGGGTTAGTTTTATGCCACATTTGATGTAATTTATATGTTGCATTTTGCACACATCACCCGCTCATTCATTTCTAGCATTATATTTTCATATTACTTGTCAAATGAACTTACAACACAACTATCCTTATGGTGGGTAATGAATATCAATTGTTTATTCCGAATTTACCCCCTTTCGGTTGTTATTTTACGACAAGAAGCTATTTTGAGGCTTTTGATCCGGAAAGGATTTATGCCTATGCTTCAACACTTAACTAACTTTACCTTATCATAATACATGTTTCTAAACGACTCTTAAGGGTCGTTTATCCGATTTACCCATCAAGGGCGTTTTGGTCAGTTTTAGTCCCTCTTTTACGACCAAGGACCTTTACTACTTATTTGACCAAAATCGCATGCTTAACTAACAACATATTTATGCGTACCTGGCTCGGGTCAACTTATTGACCCGTTTCAATACCTTGTCTTCATTTATTTGCTATTCCATAGCATCGCTAATTCACAAGCCGTTTATTCCTGCGAGCACAAGACTCGACATACACTTTTTAGACGTTAATTGTCAAATGGTATCAATATTACAATTCGATCCATTTTACTCTTTTTATTAGTTTAGGCTTACTTATAAAGTAGCCGTTCGAAAGTTCATTTTATCTTAGTCTTTTAGTGACTAATTTACCGTTCCACCCCGTTTTAGCATTACTATGGTTTTTAACATTTGTTTTTGGGTTCCGACCCGTATCACTTCGCGTCGGAAACCATATTTCGAATATTATCTCTATTGTATTTATAACTTATAGAATAGATACATATTCCACAAAAAGGTGTAAGTTTCACTTACCTCTCATCCGGATTACACTTTTCTTCTTCACACTTGATTCGTTTGACCCGTTTCCTTTCCAAGCCTCCACCTAGCTTGTCAAGCATCAAACTATCATCATAATTCGTAAGACGGTTAGATTAGTCATCATTACTTACGACTATTCCATCTTACGGATTTTATGTCGAAACTACTATTCGACTTCATCATTGGTTAGTTTAACTTTCTAAAAGTTAACTACCGTTATTCATATGACCTACACCATTTAAATTTAATCGACATCATGATTAGAACTCGTATTATCCCATATCACACGGGATTACTCAAATTAGGCAATTACACGTTTCATTCACAACTATAACATATGAACATTCGTTTTGGCATTTTAACAAACACCTTATGGGAAAGATTGTTATACTACTTTTGTCTAGTTCATTACTAGCTTTTAACTAAGTTTATATTATCAAATCAAGCCCTTAGTCTAGTATTCATGAACATTATCACTATCTTACATCATAACATCAGTTTTTTCACAATTTAACATACATAATCATATGTTTATTACAATAATATAAAACCCACTTAACACACACATATGGGCAATCATCAAATCATTCAAGTCATAGCATCATATGCGTGATTTTCACTTAGGGTTTAGTTCCAAAGCATGTATTCATCACTAATTTAGCCATAGCTTCTCTAATCCACACATAATTCACGATTATGATGATTACTCAAATTTTACAACTTCACGAATCATCAAATTTTTACATACCTTATATTCGACTTCATCATTGGTTAGTTTAACTTTCTAAAAGTTAACTACCGTTATTCATATGACCTACACCATTTAAATTAAATCGACATCATGATTAGAACTCGTATTATCCCATATCACACGGGATTACTCAAATTAGGCAATTACGCGTTTCATTCACAACTATAACATATGAACATTCGTTTAGGCATTTTAACAAACACCTTACGGGCAAGATTGTTATACTACTTTTGTCTAGTTCATTACTAGCTTTTAACCAAGTTTATATTATCAAATCAAGCCCTTAGTCTAGTATTCATGAACATTATCACTATCTTACATCATAACATCAGTTTTTTCACAATTTAACATACATAATCATATGTTCATTACAATAATATAAAACCCACTTAACACACACATATGGGCAATCATCAAATCGTTCAAGTCATAGCATCATATGCGTGATTTTCACTTAGGGTTTAGTTCCTAAGCATGTATTCATCACTAATTTAGCCATAGCTTCTCTAATCCACACATGATTCGCGATTATGATGATTACTCAAATTTTACAACTTCACGAATCATCAAATTTTTACATACCTTATGATCCCCTAGTTCGGGTGATCATTAATTCACGTCTGGTTGTGAATTTGAGCTTCGTTTGGCCCTTCAATTGGATGGATTTGTTGGAAGTTAGGGTTTTGGCTCTAGAGCCTTCTCCTCTGGTCGATCATGCACACACACTTGTGTGTGTGTGTTGTGTTTTGTTTTTCTTTTAAATAAACCAACTTCCAAGTTATCCACTTTAGTCCCTCGTGTTTTGTGTCACACCCTGACTTTTGTGGAAGCGTGATTATGGTGTGACTTTCTTAATACCATAGCATTCAATCATAACAACAACTATATGATTATACCATAAGATGTTCATCCTTAAATTAAGTTTGAAAAATAACACAACATAATTTTCTGAAACGTAGACTCCAAATTTAAGTTACAACCACAACATGTTTTAAAGAGAGTTAACGAAGACTCAACAAAAGACCGTAAATAAAACCGAGTTTAGAACCATGTATCTCGTCCAGGATTAAGATACATCTCCTAAACCCTCATGACTTTGGATGACATCTTTTTATTCATGACGCAGCTTGAGACATGCAAACACCCGCCAGATCCACTTAATTCCCTGAAATACATGTAATTTGAAAACATCAACAAAAGTTGAGCGAGTTCATGTGTTTGTGTATATGTATGTATAAAACCTTTGTAAACAGTGTATGTATGTTTGTAAATCCCGGTATAAAAGCAAACAAGGAAACAGATCACCACTGGTTTGCAAGGCCACTGGTATGTGTGACGGCGTAGGAAGGCTCAAACCTAGCAAATTTGTACCGGGCTTCCGGCAGTAAGACATAGTCACCCTATGGGACACCCTGGTCCTCATGGGTGTGGGCTCGCTACACCCAAATAGATCTATCACTCATTCCCCTCGGTCCTTATACGAGGAGTAATGGTCTCAAGTATGCGCCTACCCATTCACATGATCTACTGTACTTTCCTAGGCCAACCATACCAATTCTATTTGTATGTAATCCTTTTGTAACATGTATTTCACCCCCGAAATTAATAAACAAAATAGTTTAAAGAAAAGGGGGACATGAACTCACTGTCTTGCGTCTTCAGTACTCGTAACTCAAATCCCTTCAGCAAACACGACTACCTACAATGTGCTGGGGTCTATTAGACGAACGGGTCGTGCCTTGACTTGGAATTAACGTTTTTGAGTTACGTTTCTGATATCATTCCATTTTATAAAATTATAGTCAAAATAATTAGTATTTCAACTTAAATTATATTTGTAAATTTTGGAATAATTGTTAAACAATATTTTTGTAATAATACTTCTCAAGTATTTATACTTATATTTCCTTCCAAGAAAACATATATATTTTTAATCGCCAAAATATATGTTTCCCTCTTGTCAAAAATACAATATAACTTTGTGATATTCATAAAAATCATGTTTTCATTTCTTGTATCCAAAATATTATTTACCAAAAATATATTTATAAATGTATTTTCTGGAATATTTTGTAAGTTACATTCTTGCGTTCGGTTTCATAATATTATGCGTGTAACTTATATATTTATTCCTTTGGATTTTTGGTATTATTTTGGATTGTAATTTCTTGGTGTTTTAATGTGTTATATTATTTTAAGTCCTAAAATAATATAACTTATACAAATAACCACACACATTATGTCTTTAATGTATATATATTCTAAATATATATATTTATCCATTTTTATTTATAAAAACCCAACCTCCAATATTTGTATTTTTGTAACAAAAATTATGGCAAGGTTTATATGGAAACTCATGGTTAAAATATACTTGTAAATATTTATTTGAAAATATTTTTCTAAGTGTTTATATTTTTAGAAAATTTTGCCATAGTTTCCCCTAAAAATGGAGGTGTCCATGCTATCAAAGTATATCATTTTCTTTTTAAAATCATCTCAACAATCAACAATTCAATCAACACTTACCAAGTGCCAAAATCATGCAATTTATATAACAACATGAACTTGAACTTTTATAAAAACTTGTAGTAACTTACTAGTGTTTTTAGTAAGCATAGTTACCCTTAAAAATATGGTTATTTATTTAAAAACTTCATTTGTAAAGAAGTTGGGTGTTTACAACTTCCAAACACATTTTCTAAAAATGCTTCTTTATGTAATATTTTTGTTACACAAGTGTTTCTACACTTGTTTAGCCCTTAAAAACAAGTTTAGTTTATGTAAGAACCAAGTTTGTATAAATCTTGTTACATAACTTAGTTTCTTGAGAAAACTATCTTGGAAATCATCCTCTTAGAAGACTTGTATTGTGTTTAAATCATCATCACATATGAAAACAAATTTTATTATTCAAGTTCATGTATACACAAAGTATGATCATCTTGGTCTTTCACAAGATCATCATCTTAACTTACTAGATCATGTGTTTAATCACAATCTAGTAGGTTTCAAATGATGTCTAACATCATAAACACAAATAATCAATCATCAAGAAGCAATACAACACTAAACAATATGTATTCTTATGGTTTTAAGCTTTATGTGAAGGTTCATCTTTGTGTTCATTAGTGTTCTTCATGATTTGTAACATACATCATCTTTTAACCAAGTAAATAAGATGTAAAATGGTATGTAGAAGATCTTACTACTAGCTCAAGGCTAGGGATGAACTCTTGAAGATGAAGACGATGAATGTGATGGATAATAGCAAATGAAAGAGGTCCTTGAAGATCCACAAGCTCCAAGCTTCTTATCTTAGCTTCTAACACCTTTGGATCACTTGAGATCGTATGAAGAAAACTTGACAATGGTGGTGGTGGTGTGGTGATTCTCGGCCGAGAGCCAAGAGAGGGAGAGGAGAAAGATGGAGGTGTGTGAAGTGTGTGAAAGATAAGAGCTCATGATCATCTTATAACCATGTTTAGGGTTAATCCATTGGATAATATGTTTCAATAGTACAAAGTAAGATCTCTAAACAAATCAAGTAAGATCAAATGAAGTCAAGGTGTGGGGCCACCTTGTGACTGTCCACAACAAGGGGGGGGGGGGTCTTGGTTGGGTTGTGATGGTAAGCTAGGGATATTAGTTGAAATCTAAAGGTCTTAGTTAGGTGTTAAGCATATTATGTGTTATATAGTGTGTTAGGGTGTCCGGGGCCCATAACTAGCTTGGAAACATTAAAACAATGCTTCTAGTGTAATTTTGGTGTTTCGGGTAGTGTCCGGTTGTTCGGTTGTATCCTGGTTCGTTAAAGTGCTAAACTATACCGTTTAGTGTTCTTTATGTATCCTTTTGTGACACTTTTAATTCCCAACACTTAGGAAAGCATTCAGGACCATTTAGTCACATTTTTGCATGTTACTAGCTTGTTAAAATGCTGATTTTTGCTGATTTCAGCACTTTATGTGGGTTTTAGTCACTTCCCGGCACTTAAACTATCACTTCGGAATGCAGTTTTGTGGTCCTTACTTCCCTACACACCATACTAGTGTAGTACTTAGTCCCTGGCCCATACTGGGTCTCAAAACACTGTCTGTCTATGTACTGAACTTCGTCAGTATTTTTCTGAGTTATCTGCTAACTGTGCTAACTGTGCTTTGTGCATCATTTATGTCAATATGGTTTGCATGTAATAATGATGTGACATTATGCAATATGTGATGCACATGTAAGTATGATGCAGTAATCAGAAAGCAATTAATTGTAATTCAGCACAGTCATTAAGCACTAATCATGGTTAGTTAAATTGTACGGATACCTGGATTTTTGACGGTTGTCACATTTTGGCTAGTTATTAAGTTAGCCACAACCTAATTCTTTCTAACAATATTCCCACTTGTTAACTAGGTTAAACATTCCTAGTTATCTTAGTGGGTTCAGGGAATTTATGACTCAGTTTATTTTAAGTCCCGTTAACTCGGGTCTTTTATCCATTTTATTTTCTTAAAAGCTCTTATTCGCTTTTTAATTAATATTAGGATTATTTATTTCAATCCTAATATTTACCGGTTTACTTTTACCACTAACGGTACTTTACCCGTCTTTTAGTATTAACGGGGTTTTATTACCAAACCCGTTTTCGGGATGTTACAAGTCTACCCCTCTTAAAGAGGTTTCGTCCCCGAAACCTTATTTACGTAGCTCATTTGTTTAGACTAAACGAACTTAGTTTCGTTTTCAAGGCATTCATTCATTCTTTTCAATCTAACGTTTTCATTTATATTGACGCGTACGTCTTTCATGTGTAAGGCCTCGCGAGCCGTTACTTTCAGCTTATATCCTTTATCTTTATTGACCGAGTCGTCACTTGACCACTTAATCTCATCAGTCTGCTAATAGGTTTATCACGCGCTTGTCTTATATTAACAAGCGCTTTGTATTTGCCATGACATTTTCTTAACTTTGAATAGTTTTTTACCGGCTAGACTAATTAGTCGCGTCACTTCATACCCCGTTACCCGGGTATACTATTTTGCCACCTCCGGCCTTATGTGTGTTTAAGATTTTCTAAACCTCCTTATACTACTTATGTTTGCTAAAACATTGTTTTTGACTAAAAACTAAATTTTTAGTGTACGCTCTCTCTTTGTCTCACGTCTTTTTCTCGTGTCTAGGAATTTCTGTTCTAAGTTTTTATTCCTGACCGTTATTATTTTACTAGGAGAATTGTAACCAGTTTTCCATGCCTTGTCCAAGTGACCCGTATGTTCTTTTACTTAGCATTGTAGGCTTTTTCTTTAGATTTTTACCTTTTTAAGGTGAGACCCCAATAGTTCGTTCCTTTCTATTTGTGACCCAAGGGTCTTTTGGTCCCGTAGACCTTAACACTCCTTATAATCCCGTAGGTTATGATGATCTCGTAGATCATCTTTTATTCATGTCTTTATTTAATATACACACATGTTTACTTTCAAACTCATCGTCCGACTTTATGACTCCTTATTCCGTAACCCACGTTACAACGTGATCATTTTCTATATTACTTTTCTTGACCGTGAGCGTGTCACGTCACGTTTAAGTTTAATTCAACTTTTCTTTATCATATTCTTCGAATGGTATCGTCTCGCACCAATCGGTGTTAAGACTCATATTCTTTGATATTAATCATTTTCGAATTCGTCTCATAGTATTCATATTTGTTAAAACGTTATTTCTTACTAAAACTGAATTTTAGTTTAACGTTTTTCTCTTTAACTATGTCAATTACTCATATCAAGGAAATTGACAACTCATAATTTATTCTTTTTTCGTTCTCGTTTTACACGGGGAATCGTAACCCATTCCCTCGCTTTAAGCTATTGACCCGTAGGTCTCTTCACCATTTTAAGTTTAGAAATCGTTCATTTTCATTCTTGAATTTTATGGACCTTGACCGTGGTCTAAGGCTACCTTTGTTTCCTCTTGGATTAACCTCCGACTCTATGACTTCTTACGTCGTCTACATGTCGGTTTGTTCTACGTTTACCGTCACCCGGTTCATACCTATACTTCTTTACAACTCGTACCCGGGGTTCTTTTATTCTAATGTTTTTAACGCTTATAACCCTTTTGTAAGACCCTTTTTCGAACATGACAAAAGTCGCAGCGGAAACACGAACCATAAAATTTCTTTCATTATAAATACCTCAACTTATTTAAAATTTAACTTTAACATAACTCTATCTCATAAATCCGTCATTCTCTTATTTACGATTTGAAAACATAGCTTATGTTTACTACATTATATACATCAACATTCCCGTACAATCTCTCTAGTGACTCGATCCTCGATCTCCAATCCTTGGTTATCCTCATGACTGGTAATACCTGCGTTCACCACATAAAATTTACAACATTAGTACACATTATAAACCTACAAGGTTTCCACGTTTACATCTCGCTTCGTTAATTCTTTACATCCCAGCTTTTCCATCCTGTCGTACCATCCGTGATGAGACTTCTTTGTTATTCCTGCATTTCACTTATGACTCTAGGTACACGAATAAACAACGTAAACACTTAATCATACCGAAAGACTTGCAAACATACCTAAACTTCATGCATATTATCTCCATATATACCTACATACACAAGTGCATACCAATCTACATGTATACTTACATATGCACACATCTACATTATTAAATACGTATCTGCATGTACACCTACCAACCTCGTTACGTACACTCATGACACTATACATATTTACATACATACAACCCTAAGTGCATCATACCAAACTCATATCTGCTTACTCTCATACATACCATCATATAACCGCTCGTTCTTGCTCGCATACTTATAAACATACCCATCAAGGATACATACATTCTTACATACACTTAAATTCATAAAAACGTAAATTAAACTAGTCGTACGTAACTTAAAACGCGTTTAAGCGAGTTCCCAAGGCAAAACGAGGCACGAAAACAGTTTTCGGAGGAACATGACCCGTCGCGCGACGCGACGGGCCGTCGCGCTACGCGACCCCCCTAAAACGACAGAAACATTGCAGCTAGTTGCTGCATATTTTCAGCACGATCCGGTTTTACGGAAACAAGCATAACTCTCTCATTTTTTATCCGTTTTACCCGATTCTTTTTCCTACACGTCCGTAATTAAATTCTCCATCTAATGGAACTAAAATCCAACATCCGACTTAACGAAATTTCAGACTTTTAACTCTTCGGCTTATTACCCTTTTACCATTTTTGACCCGTTCATGCATACATCAACATAACTTGTTCATTTTACCATAACCCCTTATAAACATAATAATTTCAGTGTCGTCTATCATAAATTACTAAATTCTTGGATGTCTTGCATCCTCTTAACACCTTATCGTTCATATGCTTATTTTTGACCCGTTAAGGGTATTCGCGCATTAATTGGTCTACGACTAACCAAACTATAATCCCCACTTCTATACTTGTCCAAAACATTACACTAATCGAATAACTTGTTTCTAAGCTACTTTTAAAATCGTTTGCCGCAAAATACCCATCAAGGGTATTTTGGTCAACTTTAATCCCCTCATTTACGACGAAGAACTTTAACACATATTTACCCTCAAACGTCATGTTTAATTAATTAAAACACTTTATTACTTAATCGTACTAAGAAGTGATTACAGAAATCACTTACCTTATGCATCCGCGTTCCTATCCGCTTCCTTGCCTTCTCTTGACCCGTTAGCCATTCATGCTTGAGTCCACCTTGATATGATTCCTATACTTTCATATTACCAACATCGCATTCTCGTTAGCTTACATCATTGCACATGTTAACGACCATATCAATCACATATTTCACATTTGACTTTCATTAGTCGATTTTAGCTAACATAAAACATACAACTAAGTTCATATCCTGTTAAACGCATGTAATTCATCATGTCGTTCCATTTAATACGTATCGACATAACAGGTACCATACAACTTCCTATAATCCTACCTTTACGACAACTAGTTAAATCGTACTTCATATGCATAGTTGACTTTCTGAAAGTCAACAGTTCATCTATTTAACTTTCCACTTATCATCATATACTAGTAACATCACAATAGACTATACGGACGACATTATATACGTCTTATCATACTCTTGGTGTGCGTACCACCTTTTAAGCATAACGTACAACTTATTCATGCATAAATCTTCTAAACTCATACATAACCCCTCAAAACCTACTACTAATCATCATGTATCATTCCAAATGATCATCAAACATAACATCATCATATTCCTCCTAATTCATCTAACAAGAATTCATCATACACACATAATACATCAATCTTTCAACAAGACTTGAACATAGGTGGTGCTTCTAGTACTTATTCTCCCCATAACTAACGGGTTTCACCTCTAATCATCAAATTGACACAAACCATATATAACCCATGTTCTATACGAGGATTCTAACCCTTGTACATGATTAATTTCATATTAACTCACGATTTTGAACATAACCCACTTCACACATGATCACAAATCTTAGATTTAAGACATACCTTATGATCCCCTCATGAGGGTGATCATTAATCCGTGTTCCTTCTTGAATTTGAGCTTCGATTCACCCTTTAATTTGGTGATTTAGTGGAACTAGGGTTTGGAGCTCTTGAGAGCTCCTGAAGATTCAAGAACACGCACGTATGTGTGTGTTTGTGTGTGTATAGACCTTTTAATTAGTAATCAACTTTCATCTATTCCACTCTAGCCCCTCGGGTTTGCCTTTTAAACATAACTGACACTACCTTTATCATTTAATACTTTTGACCATACCCTTAACTAGGTTAAATAGCCTAGTTATTTATTTCATGACGTGTCACATAAGAACATACTACAAATATTAACATTTAGATTTTTGGGGCGTTACACCTTTGCATAGGTTTATTGATAATTTGCGCTTTTATTTATTCGGTTCGCGCCTACTTACATTAGCAAGCGTTGTTCTTTATTTAACTCATTTGACTTGTTCATGTGAAATTTCATCACTTATGGATGTCAAACTTCATTCTTTATTCTACCAGTTCAACTTTGAAATAGTTGAACGAAATTTTCAAAATTTATGCTTGCAAAATCTTGTCGACTTTTAGTCATGACCCGAAACCCGAGTCTTTTGACTTTCCATCTGTGTTCCCGTTTTTCGGTCTACACATGTGTTTAAATCCTTACCCATCAATTGGGTGTTTTACCGAAGTCATTATCATTGCAACCCTTTCGGTATGCATTAAGGCTTCGTTTCGATTTATTTGGTCGTCTTAGCGAAATCCATCGCTTTTATTCAACCGTGTCTTTCATTCTTTATATGACCATCCTTGACGACCTTATAGATTATGAGTGACGATTATCATCGTCATCCCTTCTTTACTACAACCATAATTAACAACCTTGATTTTCATGTGGGCAATACCTTCGTTTTTATGACCCGGTGGGTCATCTATACTTTAGTTTTACTTGCCCTTTTTGTCCATAATGACTTATTTTCGCGAATTTTCCTTAGATCATTCCTTTATATTTTCATTTACATTTATCTTGGTCCCTCCTCTCGGGCTCATTATTCTAATGTAATACGCTTCCGTCATCCGGCTGTGCGTTTACATTATTATCAAACATTTTGCTCATTTGATTCATTTGGGTACCTTTTAATTCGTCCCACTCACCCAGTCCTTACTACATTGGACATAAATGTGTCCATCATAAGAAGTTCATGACATCATGTGTTCACTACTTACTTGGCCAGAGTAATCGATCAACACATGACACACGTGACATTTTTATAACTTTCACATTATACCCATGTAAGTAACGCCTCTAATCTTTCTATATCACTGACTTAAATGGGCAAAAAATTATTCACTTATTATTTAACAATTAATAGTTTTACCTGTTTCATTCTTGAACATATACAATGTTTTCCTTTTTATCGAACTATTATATAATCGCATTTGTTAATGTGATTGCTACTTTTCTCAATAGCATTATATTGAGAGTTTTCCACTTGTGTAATTACCCCCATCCAAGTTTCCATATGAACTAATCCTGTTATTTCTTTGTTATTCATCATTGTGAATAACACATTTTCTATTAAATTTCTCTTGGAAATATCATCCTGAATAGATATCCTATTCAGGTTTTCCAAGTTCTATCATATATATGCAACCGCATTCCTTACGTGTTTGTTGCATATTACTACTTGTGCGATTAAATTTAAAACGTGCACCTGGTAATGCTTGCCCCGACGGGCTTTCTTTTCCATTACTCTTATTCGCGATTGTTACGCGATTTGGTCCTTGGTGAGTATGCTCTACTTGTCATACTTCGGACCATTCCTCCGTCATATCCATCACTTATTACACTCTCGCCATCTTCAGGTGAGAGTATCCTTCAATTAAAACATTTACAAAAATTAGTAATTTTGACATTAATGAACACCCGTATTATAATACAAGGCTTTTCTATTATACGTGTCAACACACGTAATTTCGTCGACTACATCAATCCTCTATCGATTTGATTGGTGTAACGTGTATTACACGATAACCTCATGTGTTACTTACAACACTTTAACATGCTAAACCATTAAAATACATGTACTTGCCGGATTTGTGATTAAGCCTTGAACCGAACACACTTTACTCTTTAACCATGAGCTCTGATTACCAACTTGTAACACCCTTACTATTAAATAACGATTTTCGTATAAATTACGAAAATTAAATATGTAACTATATGCACATATTGTTGATTAATACGGGTAAATTAAAACTTTTACAATTTGAAATAATACAATTTAATATGTACGGATTCGTCGTTTAAAATGACGACGAAACAACGTGCGAAAGCTTTAATCTCGTGTGTTCGGTTCTTCATCGAGCTTGATCTTTTTCCAAATGCATAATTCGATCACCTAAATTCAAAACCAACATAAAAGTTAGTTTTGATAAGTGGCAAAATTGCACTTTTCGTCCTTTATGTTTGAACGTTTCGACAGGCGCTGTCCTTTAACTTTAAAAATTACACTCTATGTCCTTTAAGTTTACACTTGTCAACAGGCGGTGTCCTTTCTCCATAACTTAGTTAATTTTTTTGTTAAGTCTGCTCATGTGCAAAACATGTGGGGGGCAATTTCGTCCTTTTCAGTTCCACCATAGCTCCGCCGCAATAACAACCAGAAAAATCATTTGGACTCCAAAAAATGTACTTTTTTGCCGGAAAACTGAAGAACATCAAGAACACAACGAATATGAACCCAAAAATTCATACAGTTTTTAAAAATTAATAACCTAATCCACATCAAACGACCATAAAATCAACATCATCACAACATTTTATGATTAACAAAGACTAACACTTTTAAATCAACATCTTTTAAATGTATTTTTTCCGGAAAACTGAAGAACATCAAGAACACGACGAATATGAACCCAGAAATTCATACAATTTAAAAAAAATAATAACCTAATCCACATCAAAAGATCATAAAATCAACATCACCACCACGACCCCCTCACAACCTATCACCACCGCCATCAAATCTGAGTACCATTACCAACAAATACCTTCAATCTCTCTCCAAAAAAACACACACACAATCTGCATATTTTCTAGAGAGAGGGAGAGCCGCTTAAAAATGGAGACGGGATGAACTTAACCAACCGGATTAAAAACACTAATTCACAAACAAGATTACTAATCTGAAATCAGAAAATCTGAAAAGCCATACACTTGAAAACCCCAAATCTGAAAAGCCCTAAACTTCAAATTAAAAACCCAATTTTGAAAAGTCTCGACCTCAAATCAGAAACCCTTAAACCTCTTCAAATTTCGTTTTTGATTTGAGTCCAGATCCAAGATCCATGACGATGGTTGTGTTCATGGATACAAATTTTGTTTTTTTTTTATTTTCGTCTTCAGATCCATGAGATGGTGGTGGTCAGGCGGTAATGGTGGTGCGGTGGTTTTAGGTGGTGGAGGTCGGTGCTGGTGGTGGTGGCTTGAAGTCCGACCGACAATGATGGTGGTGCCTAGGGTTTTGTGGTTCAGATGACGACGGTGTCAACTAAGGTTTAAGGACCAGATCGGGTGTCCATGTTTATGATGGCTTAAAGTCCGACCAGATGATGACGGTGGCTTGAAGACTGGTTGTGATGATGGCTTGAAGTCTAATCGGTGGTGATGATGATGGCTTGAAGTTCAAAAGATCAGGATCCATATGATATATATTGTTTTTTTTTTGTAATCCAATTAAGTTAATGGGGGTAAAAGGGCCAATTTGCCCTCGTGTGCGACGCACATGCACAACTTAACCATAAAAGTTAACTTGGTTAGTGCAAAAGGGCACCGCCTGTAGACAAGTGTAAACATAAAGGACATAGAGTGTAATTTTTAAAGTTAAAGGACAGCGGCTGTCGAAACATTAAAACATAAAGGACGAAAAGTGCAATTTAGCCTTGATAAGTTAAATACATGTTAAAACTAGTTTCATGAGTCAAAACAACAAAATTCAAACAATTTTTGGAATTTAGGGGCGTTGCCGTACGCTAAGGGGCGTCGCGCTACGCCACGCCCTATTTTTGACAGAAAGTTGCTTGTTTGCTGCTGCAGATGCCCAGCTATGAGTTTTAACCAAAACTCAACTTCCAAAAGCCATAACTTTTGTTCTACTTATCCGATTCGCGTGATTCTTTTTCCTACGCGTTCGTAATTTAATTCCCCATCTTAGGGAGTTACAACCTGATATTCAACTACTTTCAAAATTCGGAATTCAAGCTCTCGACCTGAAATCCATTTTTAACACTTTTGACCCGTTTCCTGATTCATTAAACCAACATGTTTGTTATTCCAAAATTCCTATGAACATCCCATTTCAATTGTTTCTTATGACACAAGATTTAAATCATGGGTTATTATGCATCATTAACCCGTCTATTCACAAAACGTTTATTCTGCGAGCACAAGACTCGACATACACTTTTTAGACGTTAACTGTCAAATGGTATCAATATTACCATTTGATCCATTTTACTCTTTTTATTAGTTTAGGCTTACTTATAAAGTAGCCGTTCGAAAGCTCATTTTATCTTAGTCTTTTCGTGACTAATTTACCGTTCCACCCCGTTTTTACCATTACTATGGTTTTTAACATTTGTTTTTGGGTTCCGACCCGTATCACTTCGCGTCGGAAACCATATTTCGAATATTATCTCTATTGTATTTATAACTTATAGAATAGATACGTATTCCACAAAAAGGTGTAAGTTTCACTTACCTCTCATCCGGTTTACGCTTTTCTTCTTCACACTTGATTCGTTTGACCCGCTTCCTTTCCAAGCCTCCACCTAGCTTGTCAAGCGTCAAACTATAATCATAATTCGTAAGACGGTTAGATTAGTCATCATTACTTACGACTATTCCATCTTACGGATTTTATGTCGAAACTACTATTCGACTTCATCATTGGTTAGTTTAACTTTCTAAAAGTTAACTACCGTTATTCATATGACCTACACCATTTAAATTAAATCGACATCATGATTAGAACTCGTATTATCCCATATCACACGGGATTACTCAAATTAGGCAATTACGCGTTTCATTCACAACTTTAACATATGAACATTCGTTTAGGCATTTTAACAAACACCTTACGGGCAAGATTGTTATACTACTTTTGTCTAGTTCATTACTAGCTTTTAACCAAGTTTATATTATCAAAATCAAGCCCTTAGTCTAGTATTCATGAACATTATCACTATCTTACATCATAACATTAGTTTTTTCACAATTTAACATACATAATCATATGTTCATTACAATAATATAAAACCCACTTAACACACACATATGGGCAATCATTAAATCTTTCAAGTCATAGCATCATATGCGTGATTTTCACTTAGGGTTTAGTTCCAACCATTAATTGTTAACTAAAATGTATAAAAACAACCTTTAACTTACTCAAAAGTGTAGGAATATTTATATAAAAATATGTATATTTTAGAGCACATCACTCCCCCATGTCGACATTATCCGCAACTTGTAACTGCGCCAACCGCATTTGGAAGTTTTCAAAAGACTATTGAATCCGATCCAATCCATTATGTATTCCAACCAACACTTCATTGATTTCCAAATGTAGAATCATAACCTCTAAATCTACTTGTGCCTAAATTTGTACACCACCAACCGAATTGATGTCCATATTAAGAATCAGTTACCTGGCAAACGGGTCGGATCGGGTCGGGTTAGGTTGGGTCATGGGTCAAAATGGGTTCGGGTTAGAACGGGTCAATTAAAAAAAGGGTTGTTTTGGTTCGGGTTGGAACGGGTTCGGGTCTGAACGGGTCCGAGTTGAAATGGGTCTGGGTCGGGTCAGGTTTGGTCGGTTTGAAAAAATGTTTTCTTATGAAAAAGAAAGATTGTTAGGGGTCAGACCTGGCCTTGAAGATAACTTAAATAAATCAACGATAACAGAAGAATGAGTAATTTGTACAGATCGTTGTTATTATTATTGCTTAAAAACAAAAATAGATAACGTACATCAAACTAGTATGAACAACCTGTACAGTCAGTCATCACCACAAACATATTATATATTTTAATAATTTATAAATTAAAGCTAATAAAATAAAATGTTTTGATCAGTAGTACATGTACATATGGTACTTTTTTAACTTTTGTTTCTCTATCTACTCAATCATCCTTCAAACTCTCTCTCACACACTCAACCATCCTTTAAACTCCCTCTCTCTCACACATAAGAAAAAATGGTAGTCAAAAACTAAAAAAAACAAGATGTTGATTTTGTTGATGCTTTGTTCAATAAAATTGTGGAATCCATGAGTCTTTGGTGCAATCGGCTATTGGTCACTCCACTTTCAGAATCAAAGGCGGTAGAAGAAGGCGGTGGTTGACGGTGGTAAACGTAGGCGGTTGACGACGGCGGCGGTCATGATGATTGAAGAAGGCTACTGTACAAGATTACTCTGGGTCTCATACTGACGGTGGTGGACGACGGCGACGGTCATGACGATTGCCGACGGTGGTGGACGATGGCGACGGTCATGACGACGGTGGTGGACGACGGCGACGATCATGACGATTGAAGAAGGCTACTATTTCATAATGAAGAACACTTGTCTCCCCCATTCAGACCCGTCCGACATCTCTCACCCATTTTGACCTGTCTGGTAACCTGCTCTGACCCATTCTGACTCGTGCTTCCTTGTTGAGAATTTGTTATATATCCAGCTTGACCCGTTCTCTGCATTTGACATACCCAAAGAAACCCAAAAGATAATGAAATTGACCCAAATCGACCCATTATAGGTAGGACAGGTTGTGATTGCCGGCTCACGTTACCATCTCCCTCAGCAAACGGGTTCCAATTACCGGCCCCTTCCACATTAATCCCATCGTCCACATCTCCCTCAGCAATCGGGTTCCAATGACTGGTCCCTTCCACATTAATCCCATGGTCCTCATTGTTCACGACCTCAAATGGATCATCCTAAGCAACCCCTTCCACATTAATACCATGGTCCTCATTGTTCACAACCTCAAATGGATCCTCATCCCAAACAACCTCTTCGATGTAAATCTCATCGTCCTCATTGTTCACGACCTCATCCTCATCGACCACTGGTTCCACTGCAGCAAATGGATTAAAAAAACTCATCCTCATCCACCACTGGTTCCACTACAGCAAATGGATTGAACCACTCATCCTCAAAACCAGGTACCGTAAAAGGGGCAGGAGCACCGGTGATGATTTGATCATTCACTAGGTCATGTTCGTCTGGTGGCACTAACAACCTATGCAAGTTCTGCTCAAGAAAATCATCCATAGGAATGTTGAATGGATCTTCCACAAATGAATATCCACTAAAACCACTCAAATTCCTTTCAGAAACATCAGATGTCGAACCTCTGTCAGGTTAAGGTTGGGGTTTGGGTTGGAAACCAAGCATATCAATGCCTAATGGATCCTATACAAATCCATATCCATTAAAACCACTCGAATTCCCTTCAGAAACATCTCCAAATCCACTAAAACCACTCCAATTCCCTTCAGAAATATCAGATGCCGAACCTCTATCAGGTTGAGTGTAACGCCTCGCATTTTGCAGCTTTCCGTTTTTAGAAAGTTCATCTTGTAATTCTATTTTAGGAAACTCGTTTCCTTTGTAGTCGTATTTCGTTTCAAGCTATTGTAAATCCGAGATGTAGGTCCCTCGGAGGTTGAGGTTAAACCTTATCCTTGTTATGTTTAACACACTAGCAAGTGCGGAATCCAAGCTAGAATGCAAACCGGTAGTTTATATGAGAACACAAGCTACAAAGAGAAAGGTAGACACACGAGATATCAAAGTTTTCTCTTGTATTTCAGTGGACACGGTTACAGACCTTGACCAAACTGAAAATACGCTCTCTACAAGACTAAGTTCACTCACACACCTTTCACCTCTCTTGTCTAAAATGAAGTGAACACACTACACGAGTATATATACCCATTTCAGCTCGTATGGTCGAAGGATCAGATAGACTGATCGAAGGATCATCTATCGATCTGAAACCTATCGAAGGATCCACATAAACCTCGAAGGATGATATCCTTCGAAGTCCGACAACATCCATCGAAGGTTATCTTTCGAGCTCATCGAAGGATCTAAACAATCCTTCGATGACTCATCCTTCGACACACACACCTTACAAAACATGTGTTAACTGTTTGGCCAAGTCAAACCAGGAGGATGGTTGACTTGGTCAAACTTACATCGAACACACATAATAACAAACCTAAGACGTAACCCAGACTAACACAAGACATCGTTTTGTATCATGACAAAATACAGACAAAGTACAGACACAAGTGCACCAACAAACTCCCCCTTGGCTGTAGCTTTGTCTCGATTTTCGTGTCTTCAAGTCTTTGATGTCCTTTCAAGTCTTCAATGTCGGAGGATCTTTAAAGTCTTCACGCGTCGTAAGCAGAAAGTGTACCAACAAACTCCCCATTTAATTTAGGAAGTGTGTTAACAAACTCCCCCTTAGAATGAACTCTCCATTGAGTCATGCTTGTGAATCTTTTGAACTTCAATTCTTTAGATCCTTGTGGTGTGGATGAGAGGTCAGCAGCAGCTCGATCATTTTATCCTTTGAGTGCCTCCACTTCGTGTCTTCATTCCAAAGCTTGTCATCGAACATGTTCTCCTCACCTTTAGCATCTGCACATGCAAGAAAGCTAAACGCATAATGAGAACAACCGCTTGGAATATAGTTAATTATTAAAACAAAAGACACATATGAGATCAAATCTCAATCAAACACCAACCGACAACAGTTTGAAAGTTTAGAAAATGTACAATTTTAATCCTTTAACTTTCAAAATATGTTAACTTCGACCATTTATGAAGGTGCAATTGTTTTCCGGCTTATAATCAGGATTTTGGGTAGGACAGACTCGAGTTCCAACATCAGTCAATCAAAAATAAACTAGAAGCAAAATCTTTTTGGATTTTATAAAGTTTATATTAAAACACACCTAAAATCTTTTTGGAATTTTTCATTTTTCAAAAGTAAAGACGGAAAGCAATAAATAAATATATACAAAGATGCAGAAACGAAAGCAGTAAATAAATATTTACAGACATTCTTTTTGTGAGTTTCGAGGGTAAGAGAATCATATCAGTGTCCGGTCATGCCAAAACGCTCTTGTTGTTCTATTAGTTAACATTAAGATAAGCATCCTATAACAATTATCGGTATTGTTGTCCACATAAGCTCAACTTATCAGATGTAATCATGGCGAGGGGATACGATTAAGGTATGATTTATACTTACCGACCGGTGTTCATCCACATCACGACACATTCCCGTATCAAGGTATGCACGAGGGTTCATCTTACCGGTGAGTATACCGATTATCATCTGTTTGACCGTATATGATGTGAGAAACTCACTTATTTTGATTTGAAAACAAGCCCTATGTGATAGAATCACTTATTGATGAGGAACTTGATTTTCAGATGCATGAGGGCACAGGAGCAAGTCCGTGAACAGGTCAGTACTTTCGTACAGCAGAGAGACGAACTTGACTCCCGGATAAATGTGATATTTTATCACTTATTTTGTGGACATGTGATTGTTGATCACTTATTGAGGTCGAATGCAGTATGTACACGTATGTATGGTATCATGGAAGATCTAGACTTGCGTCCCCGTTATTTTTCGGAAAAAGATACAACCATGATACCCAGATGATAAGCAGCATAAAGACCGAATATCTCAGAACCTCGGCAATCTCTCAAACGAAATTTCGGTACTAAGACCATATGCCAATGAATGGTTCCCACCTGGTCTTCAGTCGATTTAAGTTTATATCACCCTGCACACTTTAAAATGATTGTGAGCCTACCGATACATCTTATATAGAGCTGCTTATCGTTTTACAGTTTAGGTTTAAAGAGGTTTGGACATACCACTGATGTACTATCATTTTCTCTTTTGCTCGCCAGGAAACTCATTCTTGTTTTTCTATTGTTTTTGGGTTTTGAAATTTTTCCATGTTTTTGAATTTTCAAATTTGGATTTACTCCCCCTAAAATCAACAAACTAAGATAAAATTTAAAAACACAAAGGTATTTACAAAAACGATTTCCCGATGTCGGTTACTCTTGCTTCACCTTTATGCCGTTTACCAAAAGTAAATAATCGAATCTTGATTTATCAAATGCTTTGGTAAAAAGGTCGGCACGTTGGTGATCGGTATGAATGTGAACCACATCGATAAGTCTCTTTTCAAAGAAATCACGTATGAAGTGATATTTAATATCGATGTGCTTCGTTTTTTAGTGCTGTACAGGATTTCTAGTGATCTGTAAAGCAGCTTCATTATCAACATAAATAGGAGTAGTTAGGAATTCAAAACCGTATCCTGCAACTGCTTCGTTCATTGCAAGGAATCTGAGTGCTCTCCCAAACTGGATATCCACCCGGTGTGGATTTCAAAGTCGATTTAGTAGCTACTGAAATTCCTACACAGCAACAAGATCAAAAGCCTTTGGGTCCGGCTGGTCTTCCACATTGTACCAGCGAAGGTCTTTGTCTTTCTCTTTCAGAAGTAGTGTGCGGTTGTTCAATCCATGCTAAGGCATCCGCACACCCGGTTGTTTTGTTCAACAAACACATTTTCTTCAATCACACCGTAGAGAAATGTACACTGCACGTTCATCTTGTGGACTTTGAACTTCTTGTGGAAGAAAAATCCATGAATCTTCAAAAAGTTTCAGACGTGCTACAGGCGTGTACTTTTCATTTGAATCTTTCCTGAGGACCCGATCAAAAACCATAACAACCAATTTTGGCACATATCTTTTCATGTCGAATTTTTCAACTTCATTCAACCACATTCTTTCACCAACATATTCTTCTTCTTTTCTTTTTCTTTTCTCTCTCTCCATCAATGGCAACAACTCCTAGATATAATGATGTTTCGGAGTCTTATGTCGCCGATCTTGTGCATGGACGCTCCACTATCAACAATCTTACGACTATCGAAAGTTCCTCCTGGAATATCCTACACACTCACTCAGAGATTAGTTGGAGAGGGGGACCCAAGCCTTTGTGGACTTGGGTCGTCCTTGATCATCAAGGAAAGTGATTTCAATCACTTGATGATTAGGAAAAAGAACCTGTGGTGCTCCCCCTGATTGAATTACCTGCTTTTGCTTCCAAGCTGTTTGTCCTTTACCAGTATTTGAGTTTATTGTTTTAGCATTTACTGGTTTTACAGTTTCAGATTTTGCTTGTACAGGTTTTTCTTCTTTGACCTCTGATTTTAAGGCCTTTTCAATTACCTTTTGATTCTTTTGCTTTAACTTCTTTTCCCTTTCTTTCAAGACACGTGGGTCTTGTTTCGGGGAAACTGATCGTTTTCGGTAATCGATTTCTTGGGGAGCACTCGTTTTTTACTTCAGCTTTTGCACGTGTGGGCAATATCTTACAATATGCCCAACTGTCCCACATTCAAAACATGTTCTCCGCTCTACAAACTTCGGAGAAACATGTTGATGACCAGACGGAGAACCAGACAATGAACTTTGTGATCTAGACGTGCTTGGACCTAAATCATATGCGTTGGTGTGTTGGGTGTAATTATTCTGATCATTTCGTTTTAAAATTCTAAATTGTTTTATAAACTCAACGTTAGATTTATCCTGAAATGTTTCAAGTTTGTCTGAACCCGTGGATCCAACAAAGTTCATTTTCGGTCCTCGTTTCTTAACAGGAGCTCTTTTGTTTTGCACCTTTTGTTGTTGAACCTTAGGTTGCTCAACCTTTGATTGTTGAATTTTAGGTTGTGCAGCCTTAGGTTGAGTAGCCTTAGACTGTTCAACTTTAGGTTGTTGAACCTTTGGTTGTTCAGTCTTAGGCTGCTGAACTTTAGGTGCTTGAACATTCTTGTTCTGAGCCTTCTTTCCCTGTACCTTACCCTTTCCGGAGTTGACTTGTTGTTTTCGCTCAATTGGTAGTTTTTGGTTTCCGTATTGTTTTCTAATTTGTTCACACGGAATTGGATCACATTGAGTGACGGTAACTTTGCCACTTTTGTTCCCCAAAAACTTATCAGTGCATCCTTCAAAAATTTGCTCAATTAAATCTTGATTTACATTTTTAAGTGGAAAATTTTTGTTAGAGTAGATTTTGCTATCTCCTTTGAGCGTGTACAACAAGTTATTCTCTTCACGGCTAGATACAAGGGACTCCAATGCTTTTGACATTTCAGTCTTACTCGGTTTCACTGGTGGATCACACAGGATGTGATTCTCGATTGGAATATCTGTTGTAACCGAGTTAGACTGTTGTTTCACAATTTCTTCAGATTCATCATCCGAAGAATCAGCATCCTCAACAATGGGAGGACTCTGTTCCTTAACACACGATGAATCTGTCACACTCTCAGATTCTGATTGACCCGAGGATGATGTACCAGTTGTGAACCCGAGGCCTGCTGCAAAGTCATCTAGATCGAGTGGCACAGTTGGTTCAAAACAGGGCATATCCTCGTCATCAGGCAATTTGGAGTAATTGTGATTCATTGGGGGAGGACATGATTTGAATCCAATACATATTTTATCCCCCTTTTTCTTTTGAACGTCAATGATGTGATCCAATACATAGCGGGAATTGGAATAGCTTTCCAGTTTCTGCTTAATTGTCTCACATTCACATCGAGCCGTTGCCAACTCTACCATTTGCTTTTCAATTGTGTCAATAAGATTATTGTTAGCATGTTGTTTTCGCAAAACAGCCTTTTGTAATTCTGAAACATCATGTCTTAATGACGCAATTGTTGCTTTAAATTCCTTTTCATTTATGGTTAAAAACAAGTTAGCTTCAGTTGCTTTAGAAAGATCTACAATCAATTCTTGATTGTTTTTGTATGTGATTTCAAACTGACTTTCCTTTTCAGCATATTTAACATTTAAGCTATCACAATTTTCACAACTAACTACAGTGGGTTCATCGACACATACCTGACTTGATGAACTGTCGACATTAGCCATAAAGGCTGAATGGAAAGAAAAAGATCCATCTTCAGAGAAGAACTGAGCAAGCTTCTCGGAAGTTCCAGCAGATTTCTGGCAAAGAATAGATCTCCTCTTGCATAATGCTTCAGCTTCAGCCAAAAGCTCATCAACTTCCAAATCTAAAGCATCACTTGATAAATCACCAGCATCAAGTGATTCCCCATCCATGCTCCCACTATAACCCGAACTATCTTCATCTTCTGAAGATTCACCAGCAGACACGGGTTCTACTACCTTCTCAATCACTTTAGCATAACATGCTGTTCCACCATTTCCTCCTTCTCCAAGCTGAAGGTTCCAATTGCAGATTTCATCAGCTTGAACAACCAATCCTCTGTGGGGATTAGTGTTTGTAGATCCAGATGCATTTCCTCCAATGGGAACTATTGATCTGTCAGAATTGTTGTTTGGTTGCTGTTGTGGCTGTCCTTGATTCCTGAAGGGATTCTGATTTCCTTGCTTAGGTGGCTTCTGACACTCCCGCTTGAAGTGACCCTTTTCACCACAATTGAAGCAAGTGACAGCATTCTTATCAAAACCATACTTGGTGTTGTTGTTGCTATTCAAGTTGGTTCTCCCCGTCCTTTCCATAAACTCCTTTGCTCTTCGAATTGCACTAGCAAGAGCCCATTTGATATCCATCATTTCAAACTCTTCTCTATCCACTTGCTGATAATCTTCATTGGTTAGATTGATATTCCCAATCTGACCTGCGACCAATCCACAATAAGCACTAACCAAGGTGTTCAACATCTCCATATGCTCCTTGGCTATTTCGACACTGACTTTGGAAAAGTTGGAAGTATCTAATCTGACTGTGTTCGGATTGGAAGTGGCTTGAAAGTTTGAAGAGCTTCCATAAAACCCTTGCTGTTGCGGTTGTTGCTGCTGAGCTCTGCTTGGGTCTAAGAAAGGCGGTGGTGTGAATTGCTGAGCTGTCGGTTGCACATCCTGTCGTAGAGAAGAAGAATCTGGTCTTGAATACATCGTGTATGCTGAAGGATCAAACTGATTTGTTGTGGAAGGTCCGGTGTTTGAGATGAAGGCTGTTTGAAGCTTCGCATGTTGAGAGGCTGGTTTTTCTCCACTGATACCTCCTGCAATCCCATAGTACATCTCTGGATTTTGAGGAGTTAATGTTCTTTTTGCCTTAAGCTTTTCTTCTACATCCTTGTTCTCCAATTTTTGAATTAACTCATAAACGGTGATTGTGTCTAGAACACCATTTTCTTTGAGAATTTCAAGATAACTGCTCCACTTTGCTGGTAAGCTATCAGCGAATCTCTTCACCATTTCTTGTGGAGTGGCAGTGACTCTAAAAGCAAACATCTCACTCAACAAGTGATGGAACCTTGTAGATAACTCTGCCAAAGTCTCATTCTCCATACACGTGAATCCTTCAAACTCTTTCTTCAGTAATTCTTGCTTGATCTTTCTAGATTGAGCATTTCCTTCACATCGTAACGTGAGCATATCCCACAAGCTTTTAGTAGTCGTGCAGTAAACAAACTGATGGTAAATGTCTCTGTGAAGAGCTTGTGTGAGAATCATGAATGCTTTCTTTTCTAACTCAAATTTCTTCTTATCATCTTCAGACATAGTGCTGTAAGTTTGTGGATTAGATCCTGCAACTTCCAAATCATTGTCAAATGCGGTGAAGAAGCACATCCATAGATCTTGACCTTGCCCCTGAACATAAGTTCTCAGCCTTTCTTTCCACCATCCCCAATCATTGATGTGATTTAGCTTTGGCGGTTTTGTGCTTGTACCAGTTTCACTGTCGTTCTGCATCATAGCTTGAATGCTGCTGCTTTGATTTGTGACCAATGCCCATTGATTTGCAGTTATCATTGCAGCTTGAGGTGGGGCAATAGCCTGCATCCATGCAGTTTTGTTGAAATCTGACGTAGATTGCGTAGCTGATGATTGCGTAGCTGATGATTGTGGAGTCAAAGTTGTTTGAGTCCACGCAGTTGGATCCCACTGACCGTTTGTTCCCATTTTGTAAAGAAAATTAATATATTAAGTGAAAATTGATTTTAAAATTTGAAAACAGGTTTTTCCTTTTTAAAAATTTAATTTTCACAAACTATCTTAAAATCTCGAATGATAACAACCAGTCGAAGGATCCTTGATCGAAAGACCTGAAAAAATACAAACTTGTTAAACTTAAACAGACTAGGATCGAAGGAACAGAACTTGTTCGAAGGATCAACAGTGTTCGAAAGATCACTGTTGAGTTTCGAACAATGAATTCGAAAGACTCTCCAATCGAAGGATCCTTGTCTTTCGAATAAGACCTGTAGATCGACAGATATATCCTTCGAAAAGATTCCTTGGATCGAAAGATAAGTCACAGACTTCGAAGGATGTTCGAAGGATGATTATCTATCGAACCTCCTTTGATCGAAAGATGATCTTTCGACTTCGAAGGATATCCTTCGATCTGCACTGACACAGTTGACAAAAGTTGACAGGTTGGTGAAAAGGTGATTGGTTGGTAAGAACTTTCGGCAGAAGGTATGTTCAGACCATACTTTCTGCCAACCCAGATTTGACCAATAAAATATTGCCTAAAAAGAAGGTTCTTATCCAGAAACCGGTCACCGGAGTAAGCCGGAATTTGGCCGGAAATTACCAAACTTCTTAAAAACAAGTTTTTAAGTTACCCAACCCGTCCTTTAACACACCCGGTTAGTTTAGAACACGTTTTTACGTCTAGAAATGTGAGAAAAACACTAAAAACAGATGCTAAACCATGTGAGTTTTTGTCCAAACACTCCAAAGTCTTGTATAAACTCGGTTTTTAACAAGGAAAAGAGCCACGGCTCTGATACCACTTGTAGGTCCCTCGGAGGTTGAGGTTAAACCTTATCCTTGTTATGTTTAACACACTAGCAAGTGCGGAATCCAAGCTAGAATGCAAACCGGTAGTTTATATGAGAACACAAGCTACAAAGAGAAAGGTAGACACACGAGATATCAAAGTTTTCTCTTGTATTTCAGTGGACACGGTTACAGACGTTGACCAAACTGAAAATACGCTCTCTACAAGACTAAGTTCACTCACACACCTTTCACCTCTCTTGTCTAAAATGAAGTGAACACACTACACGAGTATATATACCCATTTCAGCTCGTATGGTCGAAGGATCAGATAGACTGATCGAAGGATCATCTATCGATCTGAAACCTATCGAAGGATCCACATAAACCTCGAAGGATGATATCCTTCGAAGTCCGACAACATCCATCGAAGGTTATCTTTCGAGCTCATCGAAGGATCTAAACAATCCTTCGATGACTCATCCTTCGACACACACACCTTACAAAACATGTGTTAAATGTTTGGCCAAGTCAAACCAGGAGGATGGTTGACTTGGTCAAACTTACATCGAACACACATAATAACAAACCTAAGACGTAACCCAGACTAACACAAGACATCGTTTTGTATCATGACAAAATACAGACAAAGTACAGACACAAGTGCACCAACACGAGACTTTGATCATAATGAAGCGAATCTTTTATATGAAATATACATCGTTTATACATTGTTTATACATTGATACGTGCATTCGTTTGATACATAATTCATGATTTCCTTAAACATACGTTAAACTCGTAAACAATTATCGTGTATTCGTGATACCTAAATGCAAACGCTTGGTTAAGCGAATACGAGACTTATACACATTCAACACTTATTACTTGCTACATATACTTGTTACATCATTTCAACACTTCATTCATTCTTACAACACCGAATCCATATTTAATTACTTGATTAAACCCTCATTTCATGTTTGTTATATATGTTAGAACATGTTATATGACACATAAACAATTGGTACACCTTAAATATATAAAATACACATTGATTAATCATTTAATATGTTACGTATTCTTGTCACTTGCAATCATGTTACATACTTATACATCACACTTTTTGTCTAGTTAAATCATGTTAGACCTTGTTACAAGTTAGGTGAACATTGGTACATATTATTTACATAACATAATATAACAACCCTCGAAAAACACCCTATAACGTTCCGTAATCGAAAAACCAAACCCGCATACTATTAATTTTTAATAAAAAATGTAAAATCAAGAAAAACCCACCTGTCGTGGGCCGCGACAAGCTTGAGGGTCACCGGTCGCGGGGCGCGACGACTCCTTGACTTGCCGGACACCTAAGTGGACACGTGTCCACCACGTGTTGAGTCTACACGATAACTTGGCAACCCTAGCCATAGCTCGGGTGCCTATCGCGGGGCATGACAAGAATGAGAGGAGGGGGTCGCGGGGCGCGACAGACCCCGAGATCACCTATAAATTGAGCAGTTTGCTGCATTTCAAAATTCATTTATTCTCTTTTCTCTCTCAGTCTATATTATACGAAAATTATATCCAAATACCCCCCAAAAGCATGAAGCTCTGCCCCGTTGTAAGTATTTTAACCCCCAATCACTAATTCGTTACCCTACCTGATTGATCTAGGACCCAGCAACGCATGTCAAGGTTCTGCCGGACTAAGTCCATTGGGGTTCTGTCTCGTGTTGTATGCCTAATATGATTTGGGTTATTTTACTAACATGCGAGCATTTTATGTTTTTAATAGAAACTCAAGAAAATAATCAGGAATTATCATCAGGAAGCCGAAGAAATACCTAAGTTTACAATGTGAGTCATTCTCTTTTTCTACCAAATTGTGTTACAAAATCTCAAATGTTTTCAGTTATACTTCCAGAGATTAAGTCTTTGTATTCTACAAAATACTGCTGGTATTATGGGGTTTTGTATACACTACTTGATAACCTTCACAATTGGACACGGGTAGCCAATGTGTGATATGACCATAGTCACAGATCCGTCGAGTGACAAGTACTTAGAGTTTTTGGTTAGATATAAACATTGTAATCGCTCTTAATACTGTGAAGCTATAACAAATATGTTTTTATAAACTGGAATGTACTCGCCAGTATTTCTTGCTGATAAAATATTTTTAAAACGCGTTTCAAGTAACTTCATGTGAAAGCTATTAGAAGTCAGCTATGGAGCACTGAAGGCTTTAAGAAAGTGGCTATAAACTTACCTAATAAAAGTTTACATTTTCAGCAACTAGGGTTTATCCCTATAACGATATTATAAATGAAACATGGGTTTTACCCATTTTGTTTAATATAAAAGCTTGGTGTTTTGAAACTCTGAAATTTATTTCCTAACTATGATCCCGATATCTCATTTCCGCTGCCAAATTAATTAACATCGATACTACTTGACTGGTTCGCGGCTCCCGCTCCCAGGGTGGGGTCGGGGGTTGCGACACATAATCAGCAAATTACACATTATAATGTTAAAAAAATAAAAAAAAGAATAGGGTTGCCAAATCAGCGACCAGGACAGCCTTTGGGCTGAGTTTTGTGGACTTGTTTCAATGCTTAACCCCTCCTAATCACTTCAAAATCCCAACCCATTGAAACCCTAATCCCTTCCCTATATAATAAGCACTTCCCCATCCTTTATCCCACTTTTACCACTCTCAAACACACTAAAAAACCCTCTCAAACACAGATGAGTTTCAACAACATTTCAAAAGTTCCAGCAGCAAAAAGTGAGTTTTAACTCACTTCCACTTCAATTTTCTTCTTGTTCTTTCTTCTGCAACACTTGGATAACCTCTAGGAAAGTTTTCACAAGTTTTCTTGGGCAAACTAAGGTGAAACCTCACCATTTTTGAGGTCCAAAGTGCACCGATAATTCTGCTCATTTTAATCTTTTTAATTCTTCATGTTTTGGAAGAAAACTCATGTTTTACTCATGCAAACCTATGTCCTTATGTCACTAATCCAGTCTATGATTAGTATGCTTAAAAACAAGATTGTTATATACAATTAGGAGGTGTTTTACTCCTCCAAACTTTCTGTTTTGTAAGGGTTTTCAACCCACAAGTGTTGAACAAGACTTGAGCTTGTGTAGTGTGATTATTGGAAAGCTTTGGCTATCTTACTTTCAATCCACCCTCACTTGATGTTTTCCTCTTAGTTAATATGTATGTTTCATTTCCATATTATTCATTCATGACCATCCTTGTTGTCTTTGTGATAACTTGTGCATTGGTGAATCTATGAAAGAGGTTTTAAAAGGAAGGTTATCCTCTTACCTCTATGCATGACTTATATGATAATCCTTGATATTCTTGTTGGACTTAAACTATATAAAATATATAATCGCGGGTGCACACGGGATTATAGTGATAGGCGTATGAGAACCATAGAGTGTACTACTGTGTATGGTAAGACACGGAACGTAACATGACGCGAATACCGAAACGGACGTAACATGTGGGGGATATGACGCTGGTAATTCCTATATATAAGTGTTTTCACCATGTTACCAAACTTTCGTAAAACGTCCCATGAGAAATTCGGTGTTTTGCAGACCTTTTAGACCTAATACAAACTTTAACAACTCACAAACGCATTATATCCAATTATCCATGAGGAGACCTCATTCTCAACACTCATAATCACATTGTATCCAACCTTCAAACCATTCTTGTACTCGCATTCACCTACTCGATCGTTCGTTCACTCTCATACCTCCGTTGTTCCCAGTTATCCTTTGGTTTTTATACAAACCTCATTTACACGAAATTGGTTTAAACGCTCGAAACCTAAAATACTTTTGCTTTTAAAGCTTTCTTACAACCTACGAAGCGACCACACTTTTCATCAAAATGCATACCATTTTATACGAAAGTTTTCTTTCTTAGATAGCATATTTTAAAATACCTCTCCGTTTGGATTATTTAAACTTGTTTAAGCCCACTTTGCCTATACACACATACACATTTTACTTATGATTGATTAATGTCTCAAAACTTATTTTGAACAAACTCTTTTCACAACCATATCCCTTCGTTCCTCAACGATTTCATACATCCTTCCCAACACGTCTCAAACTTCAAAATCTCAATTTTAGTCAATCATTCTTTTTAACCAAAATGCCTTTTTCAAAGTCTTCCTCTTGAATAAATTTCGGGACGAAATTCCCTAAAGGAGGGGAGACTGTAACGCCCTGCTTTTTCGTAACTTTCCTTAACTAGAAAACGTGTCTTGTATTTCTATTTTTGGAAGTCTTGTGTTCCTTGTAATCATATTTCGTTGTATCGTTGTAAATCCGAGACTTTGATCGTAATAAAATTCGTTATTTCATACAAGATATACTTTACATATTCGTGCATGCTTATACGTTTTGCAATACTCGGGTTATACGTTACCAATCTCGAACGCATATGCGTGACCGATACTCGACATACTAGTACTCATAACTTATACATGCTTGTTAACTATTAAATACGTGGCTAATTCTAATAATAATAATAATAATAATAATAATAATAATAATAATAATAATAATAATAATAATAATAATAATAATAATAATAATAATAATAATAATAATAATAATATAGTAACATGCTAAAAATCAACGTAAGTTGATATTATGTTCAAAAATGCTTATGGCATTGCACAAAAAAATATATATATATAGAAACAGCCAGTTCCAATTGGACAAGCCTTTGTGGCTCACTTCCTTGTTTGTTTCAATATTTAAATTACATAACTACTTGATATCTTAGTGGTTAGTTATGTTGCAACTAACCTAACATAATATGTATATAATATACCTCACTTATGTTACTAAAATAAAAAATAAATAAAAAAAGAAGGAAAACTAATCCTTGTGTGCGGCTGTTAGAAGTACACAGCCAAGGATTTGGCATTTTATCTCCATATTATACTTTAAATCACACTAGTGGACCATTAAAAACAATAATATCAATACTAGGAATTTATTGGTCAAACTAAAGAAACATATCAGCTGTATATGGCCAAGGATTTCGGCCAGATCTTGATCCGTGCGCAGCCCACATAATTCCCAGCCATTGGCTGTCTTTTTGGCTCCAATCTCCCCACCTAATTGTATTAAATACTCAACCACTTAAACCCTAATCCTTATCCTATAAATACTAAGTTAATCCAAGCTCAAATCACTTTACAAACTCATCCAAATCACTCTCAAACATCAAAAATCGCAGCTGAATTCGGAAGTTTGGACAGAAGCATACACCTTCACTAAAGTGGGCATAACTCACTCGTTTCTTATCCGTTTTACCTCATTCTTTTTTCTATGTGCTTGGATTGACCTTAGCTTCGATTCCATGGGTTTTTCACAGTAAATCAGTCCCTAGAACATCGCCAAAAAGGCTCCAAAGTTCACTTTTCGTTTTTATTTTGATTAAATCTTTACTAAACTTGTTCAAACTTGAGTCTAACTCATCTCAAACCTATGTCATTATGCTTATAACCACTTCTATGGTTAGTTAGGCTTAAAAACAAGGTTGAGACATTCAAAATCAGAGGATTAATCCTTACAAACTTTCTGTTTTGTTCAAAGGGTTTAACCCACAAGTGATGTTCGAGTTCAAAGCTTGATGAATGTGACATTAAGGATTAACTTGGGTTGTCCTACATAAAATCCACACATTGCTTGATGATTTCTTATAGATTAGTGTTTAATATTCTTGTATTACTTGTAGTTCATGACCCTCCTTGAATGTTTTTACATTAAGTGTAGTGGTGAACACTTAGAGGTGCCAAATGGAAGACTGTACTTCCTACCTCCTACATGATTTCTATGACTTTAAAGAGGTTCCTAAATAGAGGATTTATCCTCCTATCTCATGCTTGAACTATTGGACTTATTGATATATTACATAACCTAAATAATATCTATATATACTATTCAACATTCGAACCTTTGATGATGAATTTGTGTTCATTCGTCAAAGTATTAGACTTACACCATCTATGACCATACACTTGTTATGACTCTAATGGACCTTTGATCCATGAAATCCTACAAACTCTTTTGAGTTTTAATAGTGTCAATAACTTGTGCTATGTGTACAAGATGATTACTTTTCATATACTTACTTTTCATGCACTTTAAACTCTATATCCTTAGACCAAATGTACCCCTCTCTTAAAATCCCAAATCGAACATACTCAACCTTCTAATCTCAATAACTTCGTCACATTGGATAATCGGAAAGCATATGCAACTTTGTGAGTATACTTGACCCATTTTACTGTTCTCACTCTTTTGGGTTTAACATGTTTTTATATACAAAACGCATTTAGTATACATATTCTGATGAAAATACATAAACAAACAATCCAATACATGCTTACTATTTGTTATGCTTGATTCGTGTTTTCTGGGTGATTCTTATGTGATGAACATGTCATTAGCTTCGTACAAGCCTCCACTTAACATGTATAGCACTATAGGAGTAACGCACCGCCCGTGAACGAGAGGTCATGTTAGGTTTATTCATTCATATTTGCGTAAACAGAGGGCTGACTTGTAAATCGCATGCCAAATTAATACGTTAATCTTGATAACTAGGTTTGCCATGTGGATTATTCCTTATTATTTTTATATGTATATACTACGCACCAAACTTGTATACTCGCCAATACCTTTGTATTGAACTACACTTTAAAAACATGTTGCAGGTTTAGCGATGATGTTGGTGATGCATGGAAACTAGTAGGATGCTTAGATACACACTTTAAATTTGTATTCTTTTCGTATTGTATTTCGTTATTCATGTTTTTGTATTTGTTTCGACCATTGTAATTGACTTTTAGAAATGAAATGAAATCTATTATTTAAATTATTGTCACCAATAGTGTTATGAAGTCTCTTACAATCTCGAACTAGTCCCACTCCAATGATTCCGCCATTGGTTGGGGTGTGACAACTATAGTCATTAGCTTCGTATGAGCCTCCATTTAACATGTATAGCGCTATAGGATTAACGCACCACCCGTGAATGAGAGGTCATGTTAAATTTCATTCTTTATTGCGTAAACAGAGGGTTAGACTAGAATATTGCAGGCCATGATATGTTAATCTTGAATAGCCTAAGTTGCCATGTGGATTCGTTTTAATCTTTTTATACTTATACCTATGTTCTTAAAACTTGTGTACTCGCCAATGCATTTTGTGTTGAACTATACTTTTTTAACATGTTGCAGGTCAATGAGGTTGATTACGACGAAATCTAGTAGGGACGACACTAGAAACGCACATTAAACTACTAGATTTGTTACTTTATTTTTGAACTTGTTGTTTTGTCCTTTATGTTGAACTTTGAATTTCTTGATGTAATTGATAATTTTGTTATGATATGAAACCGGTTTTGAATTAATTATTGTCACAAATAGTGTTACGTGTGATGAGCAATCTTTTTCGTCCCACTCCGATGATTCCGCCATTGGTTGGGGTGTGACATTGAGGTTGGGGTTGGGGTTGGGTTCGGGGTGGGGGTTGGAGACCATGCATATCAATGCCGAATGGATCCTCCACACATCCATAGCGACTCGAATGCCCTTCAGAAACATCAAATTCTGAGTGCTGAGGGAGATAAGGACGATGGGATTAATGTGGAAGGAGTTTCTTGGGATAATCCATTTGAGGTCGTGAACAATGAGGACCATGGGATTAATGTGGAAGGGGCCGGTCATTGGAACCCATTTGCTAAGGGAGATGAGGACGATGGGATTAATGTGGAAGGGGCCGGTAATTGGAACCCGTTTGCTGAGGGAGATGATAACGTGATTCCTAATATGGACATCAATCCGGTTGGTGGTGTACAGATTTATGCACAACTAGATTTAAAGGTTATGATTCTACATTTGGAAATCAATGGAGTGTTGGTTGGAGTACATAATGGATTGGGTCGGATTCAACAGGCTTTTGAAAACTTCCAAATGCGGTTGGCGTAGTTACAGGTTGTGGATAATGTCGACATGGGGGAGGAGGAGGAGGATGCTGTAAATGTTGGAGTTCCCAATTAAATGAATGTGGTGGTTAATGGAGGTGAAGAGGGTTGTTGATTTGGCATGGAAATTGGATATATTTGGTAGCTGGTAGCTAGTAGCTGTATCTTTTTAGATATATTTGTTGCTCGACAAAGTAGCTGGAGCTTTTAATAAAATGTATAAAATGACCAAAATGGACATAACTAAAAATTTAAAAAGTTTGTGCATTAAAAAGTTCATTATCTTTTAGAGGTTAAAATAGTAATTTTTCCCTAAAAGCTTGTAGCTCCTTCTAAACGCTACTGGTAGGAGCGTTCAACCAAAAGCTTCAAGCTCCTAACCTAAAAGCTTCAAGCTCCTTCAACTAAACAAGGTTTTTTATTGAGTAGGAGCTTTTTCTTAAAAGCTTAAAGTTAGAAGCTCCTAAAAGCTCGATGACAAACATACCCATACTGTTTAGAATTATACCGACAACTACTGGGCTAAAATGATGGGTTGGGCTGTGACATCGTTCTATGTAGATATATGCCATAAGACCCATAACTTTATATACAAGATTGCAGTTTGTAGCCCATTATGATGAATACCGATAAACCGGTTGTGCTTAGAGTCAGAGATGAACATTTAGGTTTTTTCTAGGAACCGAAACCAGTTCCAAACCGGTTTTTTTCTTGGCAAAATCAGTTTCAAGTTGAAACGGTTTGATTCCGCTCCGGTTTGGCAGGTTTTGAAGACTGGTTTTTGTGCGTACTTTTTTCAACCGGTTTTACGAAAAAAAGTTAAAAAGAAAACATAATATACGATTGTTTACAGTTTTTGAACTATTTTAGGATAAAGTAACCGTTTTTTATATTTTTTAAAATTCAATATAATAACATTTTATTAAATAAATGAACTAGTTTTTCTTGCTGGTTCCAAACTGGTTTGGCCAAAACCTGGTTCGGTTCGGTTTTTGGCGTGGATAATGGGAACTGGTCCCAAACCTATGGTTTGTATACAAAACCGAACGGTTTATTTGGAATCGGTTTGATTCGGGCCGGTTTGTTCAACCGGTTTCTTGTTCATCTGCAGTTGAGCTCCATTCCCGGTACCAATATCATTTGGTGCTTAAGTACAAATATTAGTGGTACAAGCTTGCGGTTTGGAACCGGTTTTTTTGTGTTTGGTTTCAAACCAGTTTGACTAAAGTCAGTTTGGTTCGTGTTGAGGAATGATGAGGAGAGTCCGCTCTCGGGTAGGATATAAAACCAAATCAGTTACAGGGTACCGGTTCGGGTTGGGTTGACCAGTTTCGGTCCCCAAACCGGTTTTTCTGCGTAGGGGTGTTCATCGAATTGAATATCGAATTATTCGAATCAAATTGTTCGAATAATTTTTATTTTTCCTTGAATTCGTATTCGATTCGAATTCGATTAAAACCTACCAAATTCGATTCGAATTCGTATTCGATTAAAAAATCGAATTCGAATAAATTCGATTTATTCTTTAAAAACATGTAAAAAAACTTTCAAAATGAAACATAAATTTTAAAGCAGCGATAAAGCATGATATAACATTAAAAAGTTCCAAATAAAGTACCACAAGTCTAAAATTCAAAACGAGAAGTCGGGAATAACGACACCACATTACAAGTTAATATTTTTACGCTTAGAAATCTATTGATAGATTTCTTACTTAGGTTTTAGTTATGGATCATGTAGTGGGTTTGGTAATAGGTAATTTTAATACTTGGAAAAAATTTGAAAATAATTTATAGTATAGCCTAATAAAAGTTATATATATATATATATAGAGTTAGGATCCTGTAAAAAAGGCCCAAAGTGTGAGAAAGGTAAGAAAGAATCTCAACCATTAGATCTTTTGATCTAATGGTTGAGATCAATAGGGACCAAAATGTTAAATATTTTTCTTAATTTGGACTTAATTGAAAATTATAGGGGTAATAAAGTCTTTATACCCATTCAAAATAGGAAACTGTAAATTAAAATTCCTATTATTCCGATCTCTCTCTCCAATTTGATCGTACAGTTTCTCTCTCTCTCTCTCTCTCTCTACAATCAAAGCATCGTGATCTTGGTCTCCAAAATTGATTCAATGTTCGTCTATCTTTATAATCGATCGAACAGCGGCGACGACGGCGAGCGACGAGCGGCGACAGCGAGCGGCAGCGGCGGCGGCGAGCGGCAGCGGCGACGACGAGCGGGCAGCGCAGTGGTTGTGCGGATCTGCAGCGGTGGTGCAGCAGTGGTGGTGCCGGAAGTGCCAGTGGTGGTGCCGGAAGTGGAGAAGATGATACAGAGGTGTTATTTTTTTCTTTACTGAATGGTGTTATTTTTTTACTGAATGGTGTTTTTTTATTTACTGCTGAATGGTGTTATTTTTTGTGCTGAATGATGTTATTTTTGTATTGAACGGTGTTATATTCTTGTACTGAATGGTGTTATTCTTGTATTGAATGGTGTTATTTTTGTACTGAATGGTGTTATATTCTTATACTGAATGGTGTTATTTTTTACTAAATGGTGTTATTTTTGTACTGAATGGTGTTATTTTTTGTACTGAATGATGTTTTTTTTTATTTTACTGCTGAATGGTGTTATATTCTTGTACTGAATGGTGTTTTTTTATTTACTGCTGAACGGTGTTATTTTTGTGCTGAATGGTGTTATATTTTTTCTGAATGGTGTTATATTTATGGACGGTTATAAGTCCTTAAATCCAGGATTTTCTCTCTCCAAATCCTTAAATCAAGGATTACCATATTTAAATTTGTTAATGCATTTACAATCCTACCCTTTCCAATTAATTTTAATCTAATGGTTGAGATTCTTTCTTACCTTTCTCACACTTTTGGTCTTTTTTACAATAACTCCACCCTATATATATATATATAATAAATAAAAATGTATAATTTTTATTCGAATTTCGAATCGAATTGAATTTGAAATTATAAATTCGTATTCGATTTACTTGACTCGAATTCGAATTCTTATAATCGAAACGAATTCTTGATAATCGAATCGAATCGAATTTAAACGAATTTCAAATTTTTCTAATTCGAAACGAATTCTACACACCCCTATTTCTGTGTACCTCTACTTTGCCATCATATAGTTGAGATATACATTTCTATATCAATCGTAAGTCCTGTAAACCAAACCGAATCCGGTCGATATCAAACTGATACAGAACCTGTACTATACTGTCTAGTTCAGTTCTCGTATTTTCATACTTTCTGTTCTCGTTCAGCCCCATTTTGTACCGTTGTACAACCCTAACCTATATCATTTTGTAACGACAATTGACAGCTACCCAATGTGACAATGAAACATGGTATTAACACCACACATAGGTCCCCACAATGCTTAATCTCTACAATTACGAGTAACACGTTCTAACAAATGAAACATATATCATTGACAACATGCGACAATAATCGAGTATACTAAGTTTATATCATCTTTACTTTCATACATTTTGCTTCTCGTTCTAACACGACTATTACTTCGACAAAAAAAAAAAGATTAAAAACCGGGCGAGGAAGGAGAAAGCTTGTGCATTGATGCATACAAGAACTTTCCAATGAATAACTTACATAACACAAAAATATTAAACCTAAAGAAAATGTGTTGATGGGAAGATTTTAAGGTAATGTCTAATACGTCTTTGTGGCAACCAAGATTCGGTCTCTTCCTTGAGATTCCGGTTCCTTATCATGTATGGTAAATTTCCATCTTAAGGAGCTGGAATTTCGGTCTATTTTTGCTATAAATTCTGGGGAATCGCGTACCACAATGGTCCCTTCGGGTCTTAGCAATCGGTATTCGGTCCATTTCCACCATGACGTCCACGATATTACATCTGCAACAGAAACAAGAAACATTACTTATATATATATATATATATATACACATATATATATTGATTTAAAACATTGGGATGAATAGTGGTTTTTTTTGTCTTTTTCTAGTTTTTTTTCTTTTTTGTTTTTTATGTTTCAACCGGTATTGTACTGGTAACGAAATGGTACCGTCGCCGCATAACGCGGTATGTAACTATTTTGTCTTTTTCTGTTTTTTTTTTTTTTTTTGTGTTTTTGTTTTTTAGTTTCAACTAGTATTGTACACTTTTTCTGTTTTTTTTTTTTTGTTTTCCCGCGGTGTTTTTGTTTTTTAGTTTTAACTGGTATTTAGCACGTCACCCATCAGCTTAATAATTCTTTTTCTTTTACCGATTTACACTATAGCCCCTAAAGTTTAATAAAGTTAATTACACCTCCGAAACTTAACCACTTTTTGTTTTATATGCTATTTTTTTACGCATAGTCTTAGTGACGTTACCGTATTGATACCGTAATGAAGCAAACCAATACTAGCCAAATTCTCACAACAACGGGTGGAGTAAAAAAATTATTATATTTAATTATTAATAAAACCAACGGTTCCTTTTTTTAACTTATAGTATTTCAAATATATCATTGCAACGTGTTTATTTTATTGAAACGTGGTTTAGTTTTTCTATTTAAAGAACGTGGGAAAATATTTGTAAATATATCGTTGCGGCGTATTTATGTTATCTACGTTTTGATAAAAGTTTTGTTAAAACACGAACGTGTCAAATATATTTAATATTTTCTTTCCTTTGACAATTTGAACCGATATCGTCTGAACAACATTGGAATCGCGTTCTGGTAAAATTTCGTTACAACGAATTTGTATTGGTAACGAAATGGTACCGTCGCCGCATAACGCGATATGTAACTATTTTGTCTGTTTCTGTTTTTTTTTTTGTTTTCCCGCGGTGTTTTTTTTTTTTGTGTTTTTGTTTTTTAGTTTCAACTGGTATTGTACACTTTTTCTGTTTTGTTTTTTTTTGTTTTACCGCGGTGTTTTTGTTTTCTAGTTTCAACTGGTATTTAGCACGTCACCCCTCTGCTTAATAATTTTTTTTCTTTTACCGATTTACACTATAGCCCCTAAAGTTTAATAAAGTTAATTACACCTCCGAAACTTAACCACCTTTTTGTTTTATATGCTATTTTTTACGCATAGTCTTAGTGACGTTACCGTATTGATACCGTAATGAAGCAAACCAATACTAGCCAAATTCTCACCACAACGGGTGGAGTAAAAATATTATTATATTTAATTATTAATAAAACCAACGGTTCCTTTTTCTAACTAGTATTTCAAATATATCATTGCAACGTGTTTATTTTATTGAAACGTGGTTTAGTTTTTCTATTTAAAGAACGTGGGAAAATATTTGTAAATATATCGTTGCGGCGTGTTTATGTTATCTACGTTTTGATAAAAGTTTTGTTAAAACACGAACGTGTCAAATATAGTTAATATTGTCTTTCCTTTGACAATTTGAACCGATATCGTCTAAACAACATCGGAATCACGTTCTGGTAAAATTTCGTTACAACGAATTTGTGTTGTATTCGCAGCAGTAGAGTTTTTTTTATTATAAATAATATACTTTTGTAATGTCGCTAATTTTTTTTTTGCAATTTCGTGCGCTACAACGCACGTAGTCTTATTACTGGTTTATATAATTTATTGCTTTTGACTTTCAAGCTTAAAATTATTAGTTTGGTCATTATTAACTCTATAACATTTTCGAAGTTGTATATACAGTAGCTGCTGATCCACGTGTTATTATATAACTGGTTGAACTTTCTAGCTTTTTTTTAACTACACCCTCTCTCTCCCTCAAAAGACACCGTAACCACTACCACCGGCATTCTTCACCCACAATCCCACTCCATCTCACCAGTGCCTGCCGTATGACTTTTCACCACTGTTATCCTCCCAGCGCAACTTCAATTGTCAGCTCGCATCTCACCAGTGCCTGCCGTATGACTTTTCTCCACTGTTATCCTCCCAGCGCAACTTCAATTGTCAGCTCGCACATCTCCGATTAAAACCGGTGCCACTTGCATAACAACCAACGAGGCAGAAGGTACGACATCGGTAATGGCGGCGGCTTCAAGCAAGGAAATTCCAGATATGACGAACTCTTTTCAGATCTGGTGATGGATCGATGACAAGTTGTTTAGTGGCGGCAGTGACGAACTTCGTTCGGATCTGGCGTCTCTCTCTGTATCTCTTAACGACGGTGGCATGGTGGTGTGAGTGGCGGTATAGATGAGAGCGGCCGGATTTGAGGTGTGGGTGGCCATCGGCTTCAAAAAGATAACGAGATCAGCCGTCGGTGATCGTGTTGGTGGGTGGCGATGAAACGCTGACGGTATAGAGAGAGATATTCACTTTGGTTAATAAAGTTACAGACTGAGAGAGAGGAGAATATTATCCACTTACTTTGGTTAATAAAGGTTTCAATTTGTAAAGCACATCTAATTTTCTTTTGGGGTGTTAGAACAAGGGTGTACCTATTTGCACACCAAAAATGTGTTTTTGTCCTATATGCACACCCTGTAGTGTCGATCTGTGACCAAAGTGCGGCGTTTTGGTCCGGTCAACTAGACAAAGACTGACAGGTGTCTGACGAGTCTGTTGACCGGACCAAAACGCCGAGCTTTGGCCGCGTTTTGGTCCTGTCAACCAGACGAAAGACTGACACCCGGTCTGGTTGACAGGACCAAAACGCGGCCAAAGCTCGGCGTTTTGGTCCTGTCAACAGACCTGTCAGTCTTTGTCTGGTTGACCGGACCAAAACGCCGCGCTTTGGCCACAGCTCGACACTGCAGGGTATGCACATAGGACAAAAAACACCTTTTTAGGTTGGCTATCTACACACTTGGTGTGTAGATAGTTTAAGCCTAGAACAATGAAGAATTCATATTAAACATATTACAATACCTTCTTTTCTTTTCTTTTGAGGTTCTTATTTAACATGGTTAGTACAATGCTTTCTTTTAAAGTGAAACGACATCAATAGTTACCATTAAGTTTATATTATTGTCAATAAATTAAATTAGAAAACAAATAAAAAACATATAAAGTTAATTTAGATAGAAACGAACGATCTAAAACATGTGTCAATATCATCTTCTTTATGTTTCTTTCGTTTGATATACAAAGTGGTCGCGTTGTAGCCAGACGAATCAATACCGACTAAAACCCCGCTGCGTGGCAAGTTACTATTGGTGTTTTTTTTCATTTTAAATTTATATAATATAGTTTATTGCGCGAGATAATCACCAAAATTTACGTAGTTCAATTGGTTTTCGTGCCTACCCACATAATTTGGCATTGGCAGCTGGCTATTGGACCTTATTATTATTTTTTTCGTTTTCGATTGTATATTATTATATATATTATTGTTACACGCACTATTGCAATGCTTTCGGGTTCGGGTTCAAATCGTGGTAAAAGTGTTTTTTTTTTCATCCGCCCGACCTTCATTCTCACACAAAATGTCAAATTCTAATGCCTTTGTGTACACGTGACTATCAAATTATTTTGGATATTCATCTGAACTATTACATTAATATTGTTATTAAATTAAATATATTAATATAATTAGTATATATATACTCACTTTTAAATTTCTTTATTCATTTTTTCTTAACGTAGTATTATACAAGGACGTCGCTTTTCAAATGTTTTTTCATTTACTACGTTTTTTCTACTTTTAAATTTTGAGAAACAACCCGTCGTAAAGCTTCGGTAAAAAGGTTATACAAGGACGTCGCTTTTCGAATGTATCTTCATTTACTACGTTTTGCTACTTTTAAATTTTGAGAAACAACCCGTCGTAAAGCTTCGGTAAAAAGGTTATTCCGCCGCGTAGCGCGGGTATAAATTCTAGTTTACCTTTCAAACAAAACGATAAATATATATTCTTTTATTATTCTCAAATATGAATCTTATAAAATATAAATATAACATTACTCTATAATTTATATGATATTATTACTCTACATATCCAAGCTAGAGGATGGATCAAGTTGGATGTGTTTCCACGTGATAATCTATGGTGTGGGCCGATGCCTGATCTTCGAAGATCCAACTGTAAAGAAGTGGAAAACTTAGTTTTCGATTAATCGTCAGTCATTTTTATTTATTTCTTTCTATTTAAAGTGTTAAGTTAAATATATGAAATATATAATTTTTTGATGATGTTTATGTTGTAAATTTGGCTATAATAATAAGATTGTTTGGCGAACTAGATTTTGATTTTTGATATTTTTCAAAAATTATATATCAATATTATACTTAAGTTAAAACTATTAATGTTTAACCAACAGAGTGGTGGTCCATTGGTAAAGACAAACCTTTAAACGCCTGGGTTTAGGAGGGAGAGGTCTTGGGGTCAAGTCTCACAGATGACATGGATGAAAAGAAAATTTTCCGTTAAAAAAACTATTAACGTTTAAATAATTACGAAACTAAATAAAAAGTTAACAATAGTTGTATTTCATTATTTTAACCAGATATAAAACAAATAGTGTTTTCTTAAAAAAACGTATAGTGATCTTTGTTTACCTTTTTATCTAGTTCCACATTTTTCCCACTTTTAACCAGATATAAAACGTATAGCGTTTTCTTAAAAAAAACGTATAGCCATCTTTGTTTACCTTTTTATCTCGCTCCACATTTTTAACCACACTTTTTTTTTTGTAACTACATAAAATCGAGTGTTTATTCTCTTTAATTTAAGTATATCATACTGATATTTAAAAAATACTACTATTTTTAAGAAATATTTGTGTAATTATATATATAACCATGCACAATCATACATAATTGTGCGTTATTATATATAAGGGTGTGTGTTGCCGTAACATATATATTCAGATTTTCACATGCAAACATGACTTGATACATACATACATACATACATACATACATACATACATACATACATACATACATACATACATATCATTTCTCTATAAGTATTCACTTATAGTGGGGATTGTTCATGGTTCAGGGATTGGACCAGAAATAGACCGGACTGAGAGTCTGAGACCCATAACTTGAAATAGACAGGGATTGTTCATGGTTCACGTCATGTGTAAAGTTTCTATCCAAAGACTGAACCAAGTTTTTGACTATTTGGTTTCGGTTTGGACCAGTTTTTGGTTTGTCGGTTTCTGTTTAGAATTAGACCGCCAACTGCTGGGCTGAAATTATGGGTTGGGCTGTCACATCATTATATGTAGACATGCAATAAGGCCCATAACTTTATTTACAAGCTAATGCAGTTTGCAGCCCATTATGATGAATACTGATAAACCGGTTGTGTTTAGAGTCAGAGATGAACATTTAGGTTTTTTCTAGGAACCGAAACCAGTTCCAAACCGATTTTTTCTTGGCAAACTCAGCAACCCTCTTCACCTTCATTAACCACCACATTCATTTAATTGGGAACTCCAACATTTACAGCCTCCTCCTCCTCCTCCTCCTCCTCCCCTATGTCGACATTATCCGCAACCTGTAACTGCGCCAACCTCATTTGGAAGTTTTCAAAAACCTGTTGAATCCGACCCAATCCATTATGTATTCCAACCAACACTTCATTGATTCCAAATGTAGAATCATAACCTCTAAATCTACTTGTGCATAAATTTGTACACCACCAACCGGATTGATGTCCATATTAGGAATCAGTTACCTGGCAAACGGGTCGGGTTGGGTCATGGGTTAAAACGGGTTCGGGTCAAAACTAGTCAATTAAAAAAAGGGTTGTTTTGGTTTAGGTCAGAATGGGTCCGGGTTGAAATGGGTCCGGGTCAGAACGGGTTTCGGGTCGGGTCGGGTCGGGTTAGGTCGGTTTGAAAAAATGTTTTCTTATGAAAAAGAAAGATTGTTAGGGGTCAGACCTTGCCTTAAAGATAACTTAAATAAATCAACAATAACAAAAGAACTAGTAATTTGTACAGATCGTTGTTATTATTATTGCTTAAAAACAAAAATCGATAACGTACATCAAGCTAGTATAAACAACCTGTACAATCATAACCACAAACATATTATATATTTTAATAATTTATAAATAAAAGCTAATAAATTAAAATGTTTCGATCAGTAGTACATGTACATATAATACTTTTTTAACTTTTGTTTCTCTCACACACTCAACCATCCTTCAAACTCTCTCTCACACACTCAACCATCCTTCAAACTCTCTCTCTCTCTCTCACATAAGAAAAAATGGTAGTAAAAAACTAAAAAAAACAAGATGTTGATTTTGTTGATGCTTTGTTCAATAAAATTGTGGAATCCATGAGTCCTTGGTGCAATAGGCTGTGGGTCAATCCACTTTCAGAATTAAAGGCGGTAAAAGAAGGCGGTGGTTGACGGTGGTAAACGTAGGCGGTTGATGACGGTGGTGGATGACGAAGACGGTCATGACGATTGAAGAAGGCTACAGTACAAGATTACTTTGGGTCTTATACTGACAGTGGTGGACGACGGCGACGGTCATGACGATTGACGATGGTGGTGGACGACGACGACGGTCATGACGATTGAAGAAGGCTACTATTTCATAATGAAGAACACCTGTCTCACCCATTCAGACCCGTCCGATATCTCTCACCCATTTTGACCCGTCTGGTAACCTGCTCTGACCCATTCTGACCCGTGCTTCCTTGTTGAGAATTTGTTAGATATCCAGCTTGACCCGTTCTCTGCATTTGACATACCCAAAGAAACCCAAAAGATAATGAAATTGACCCAAATCGACCCATTATAGGTAGCACGGGTTGTGATTTCACGTTAACATATAGTTAAAGTTTTTAGTAGTTAGTACTGGGCATAATTGAAGACATCTCGGTCGTTATCATTCGTTCATTCATCAGTATCTTGCAGATTCAATCGGAGGAGTAGCCTTATTAAGTAGTCTAAGCTAGTTCTAGTACTTCACATATAGTTTATGGTTTTTACTAGGGAAGCTCGGTCGATATAACTGAAGACATTCATTCAATATCTTACGGATTAAATCAGAGGAGTAGCCTTGGTTTCTAGTTCATAGTATAGTTATGATTTTTACTACGGAAGCTCGGTCGGTATAACTTTTGTTCATTCATTCAGTATCTTGCGGATTAAATCGGAGGAGTAGCCTTAGTTTCTAGTTCATAGTATAGTTATGATTTTTATTACGGAAAACTCGGTCGGTATATTGAACACGTTCACTATGTAAATCTCATTGTCCTCATTGTTCACGACCTCATCCTCATCGACCATTGGTTCCACTGCAGCAAACGGATTAAAAAACTCATCCTCATCCACCACTGGTTCCACTGCAGCAAATGGATTGAACCACTCATCCTCAAAACTAGGTACCGCAAAAGGGGCAGGAGTACCGGGTATGATTTGATCAGTCACTAGGTCATGTTCGTCTGACGGCACTAACTACCTATGCAAGTTCTGCTTAAGAAAACCATCCATAGGAATGCTGAATGGATCTTCCACAAATGAATATCCACTAAAACCACTCGAATTCCCTTCAGAAACATCTCCAGATCCACTAAAACCACTCAAATTCCTTTCAGAAACATCAGATGCCGAACCTCTATCAGGTTGAGGTTAGGGTTGGGGTTGGAAACCAAGCATATCAATGCCTAATGGATCCTGCACAAATCCATATCCATTAAAACCACTCGAATTCCCTTCAGAAACACCTCCAGATCCACTAAAACCACTCCAATTTGTAACGCCCTGCTTTTTTCGTACTTTCCTTAATTAGAAAATTTGTTCGTATTTCTATTTTTGGAAATCTTGTATTCCTTGTAATCGTATCTTCGTTGTATCGTTGTAAAATCCGAGACTTGGATCATAAAAAAAGTTCGTATTTCTTACAAGTCATGTTTTACATAATCATACATGTTTGTACGTTTGAATTCATTATACATATGATACTTTGTTCGTAACTCTTGAAAACATGCGATAAACTTGCAAATAAGTGACATACGTGAATTATACATCATTTGAGCATATACGATACTTATTCTTGATTTATATACTTAACCATACTTGTTTGTACTTAATCTTATGTTATATTTACATGATACACCCTCATAATATGCCATTCATGCTTAAAATACATTAAAAGTTGGCTTAAACAAACATGAGGGACCTAGATTGCTAAAAACAAACTTCAAATTCGGATACAAGGCCCGTCGCGCTGCACGACGGGTGAGTCTTCCTTCGCTCGCGGCACGCGAGAACACCAATCCGGCATATTGTTGTTTGAGCTGCATCCAATGGTCAATTTTGGTTTTGTAAAGTGTGTTTTCTCCATTTAATGTCACCTAAACTAACCCTAATCACCTCCTATAAAACCCAACTCATTTCCACACTTCTCCCACTTTACAAACACTTCATTTTCACTCTCAAATCACTTCAAATCAGTAGCAAAACTCAGATTAGAGGCGGAAATATTCAAGTACAAAAAGTGAGTCAAAACTCACCTTTCTTCCATTTTTTTTCACTTCTTCTTGCTTCTTAACACTTGGAACACCTCTAGGAGTATTTCCATAGGTTTTTCATGGAAAACCAAAGATGGAACATCACCACATTGAGGTTAAAAGTGCAAGAACTTTCGGTTTTGAACAAAAACTTTATTAAACATTCTTAAATTCATGTTCTACTCATACAAACCTATGTCCTTATGTCACTAATCAAGTCTATGATTAGTGTGCTTAAAAACAAGGTTGTTATATATAAACCAGAGGTGTTTAATCCCTTCAAACTTTATGTTTTTAAAAGGGTTTTGACCCACATGTAACACCCCGCGTTTAGAAGTCAAAGTACAAGTCAAAGTCAAAGGAAGAAAAGATTGCTAAATGCGATCTGTCACTCCTTGCTTAATTATTGATTGTACTCTTTCACTTGTAATCGATACTCTATTTTAAGTTACTTTAGTTGTATTATGTGGAGTAAATATAACAATCGCAGTTTATCGCAATTCGACTTATCGCTATCGCAATCGCTATCGCATCGCAACACAAATCGTATGTTCTGGATATTGTTTTACGTGTGTGTGCTATTTATGTGTTACTTGTGCATGTTTATATTTGTTTTGTGGTGATTATTCGAAAACGCAATCGTAACTCTATCGCAACGCAATCTCATCGCAAACTCGAAAGTTAAGGTTATTTATGTTGTTGTATGTTAGTTAGGTTATTTGTGTAACTACTGTTTAATACTATCGCATCGCTTACTCGCAACGCATCGCAATGCTCAATGCACGAAACGAAACATCGAAACCCAACTCGCCGGAGCCCTTCGATCGAATGGTCATCCGTCTGGATGACCATCCATCCGATCGGACCGCCCTCCGATCACACACCTGCACAGCCTTAATGTCACACCCCGATATTTCCACATATCACCGGTGGGCCTGGTGGGGTATCGTGACGTAGTTGATATCATCATGGTCAAACACACACAGAATAGCACAACGGAAGTCTTGGAATATAAAATATTATTACAAACTCAAATGTCTGAAAATATCAAAGTATTTATTATAGACGAGTCTGTAATATCAAATCCACAGGAGGATCATTACAGAATGTTTAAAATGAAGCTTAGCAGACTGTATGGCATCTTTAAGGATTTGCAAGATCCTCTTTTTCGACACCGAGCAACTCCCAGCCTATTACGAGTAGTACCTGCCACTTAGACTTTTGAAAATACGTCAGTTTTCACTGGTAAATACAATTTAACCGACTCATTTGAAAAAAGTTTATGAAAATTGATTTAAGTGCACAAGGCACAAAACCTTTTATATCTTGGGACAATTCTTAATAAAATCTTGTACACTGAATTACATGTTTACCGTACATCTGGGGCCCAGTACAGAGACAGAGACATGATTAAACGACACACCACTTTTAAAACCCATAAAGGAGTTATCCCCAACTTGTGGGTAATTAATAATTTATTATTGGCATCTTTTCGGTGTATGCCTACACCCTGCGCATAATTCATTTACAAATGAATGAGCCAAGGATATATCCAGGACATGGTCGTTAACCCCCAATGTTTAAGTCATCAACAGAACAGTATCAAAACAGGTTTTGTGGATTTACTAGCCACAATCCGGCATTTGATTGATCCACACCCGACCAAGCAGTATTAATCTACCGTATCCCAAGCCCGTATAAGGGAAAATAAGTTAAAAGTATTTACCTGAGCTAATACTTGATTCACAGCAAAATAACTCAGTCGTATCCAATCTATCTAAATGCAGGTAGCTTTTACCGGGTGGCTCTAGTCTGGAGTGATGGTAATATATAACCAATTCAGAATGCTAACGGTCTTTATTTAAGTCGCAGACTTAGACCGGCTAGCTTAAAGTATCTAAAGTTGTACGATACGCTAGATTAAGCAATGACCGGAATAGAATGTTATTTAGACCCAACAAGTTTGGATGCTTGTATATTATGGGTAAACTAAACACATTCCGGATTTTGAGATAAAAACGATAAGGTTAAACCCGTTTCGGCAAACATACGTAAACTAGTTACATAAACCGATCCGAACGCGTAGAATGCGTAACGGGTAACCAATTGAATCATATACAAGTTCCATATGTTATTATGCTTAGAATATGTCAATACATCAGTAGGATGTCAACATATATGCCCAAAAAGTATTTAAAACCATTTTAAGTCCCGTAAGGGCATTTTGGTAATTTTAATACTTATAAAAGAGATTTTATGATAAACTGTAGTTCTGGTCCTTTCTAATCAGTAAAAATATTTAATTTATTTCATTACATCAGTAAGATATCATACATATGTGAGGTTTACCATTTATGGCCAAACTATGCCCCGAAAGGGTATTTTGGTCATTTCACATATTCTTTTACGGGCATTTTTGGAAGTCTGAGTTCACGACTTATGCCTACTGAAATAATATTAAAATTTGTTTAATAATTCAGTAGGTAACAAGTCTTAGGTGTTAATTATGGTTTAAAACCATACTATGCACCTAAATAGCGTAAAAATCGCTAATTGACGATAATTAAGGGGTTTTATGGAAATCTGAGATTTTGATCAGTTTTGAATGCTCAAAATAATTTATTTAATATATGAAATCAGTAGGAAAAAGTTTGGCATTCAAATCATTTGTAAATCTCATCTTATGCATGAAAAGGGTATTATCGTCATTTACCGAATAACACAAGAACTCTATGACATGATCAGTTTATAATCTGATCAATAACTCCAACAATCCCTAAAAATAATATCTTAACAGTAGGTAATGAGTTTTGGGTAAAAATCTAAGTTTAAACATGCTTTATACAAGATATCGCAATTTACTTAGTTAAAAGCTTCTAATTACGATATCGAGCATAACTCCTATTTGGGACCAAGAACTGATGTCAAATTTTCGGGACAAGCTTATATATCAGTAACAAAGGTTTTTGTCCTCTCACATTTCTAAAAATCTCATTCTTATGTCAAAAGGGCAAAATGGGCGTTTATAAGCATAATAGCGGAACTTAGCGTATAACTCAAACCACGAGGAACCATGAAATATAACTCCAGAGGGTTATACTACTGAATAATATGGTCCTAATGGAAGCTTAAAACATGGAAGAATCAAGCTTAATCGGCCCAGAACTGAAAAGTCAAAGCAAAGTCAAGTTTTTGCGACTTTCGGTTGTGAACCGACCTTAAACTTAGAATTGTCGGGTTGGACCAGCTTAGACATGTTCTAATAATCATTACCAAGTTATTAGAGTGCTAAAATATCATTTATAACATCTGCATCTATGGTTTTAATTAATATGCACTAAGCTGCCAAGTTTGACTTTTTACCTAAACGGTTTGACCCGACAATTAACTAAGCAAACGAAGGAATCAGGAGGTGCCCTTTCAGGGGTTAATCACCTACCTAACTATGGTCTTATACCCACTTTCAATTCGATCAGTGGCTGGACCATGAGAATATAAACCGAAAGTCAAAGTATATGTGCGATATTTGACTTTTCGGTTCCTAAATCATAAAACTGAACTAAGGAGTGGGCTAAGGTACTTACAAATGGTCCATGCTATCTTTTCTACTAAGATTATGTTCCACTTCAGCTTAGGGAGTTCCAGATTTGAGAGAAGCAAAGAAGGAATGATAGAATGAGAGGTGTGTAGAAAATGAATGAACATGTATCCTATTTATAGTTTTTGGTTAGGAATTTGATCAAGACATGTGTTACATGAATTCCTCAGATCATCACAAGTGTCTTAACAGCTGGTAAAATCAGCTTGGGGTCCAAGGGAGTCGAGCTTAGTGTGTAAGATTCGGATTTGAGTGGAGACCAAGCAAACAAAATTAAAAAAAAAATATATATCAGATCTGCAGATCCGGGCTCTGGCGGCCCGCTTACGCCCCAGGCCCAAACTCACGCGGCCCGCGCGCCTTCCAGCTCAGGCGACAAGTTTGGCATTTACGGTTTTGGTCCCTGTGTTTCTTAAACCTTCCAAACAGCGCATAGTTGTTGCTGTTTTATCTAAATGGCCCACAAAAGGCAGCCCAATGGGCTCATGACTCGAGCCTAGACCTGAACCAACCATAACATGTTTCAGGTTTACAATATCAGTCCCTGAATCCCCTTTTTAGCGACATAAGAACTTTCAGAATTTACATTTTAGGCACGTAACTTTCAGCTTCGCTCGTTTCTACATTATAAGGTGTGAAAGGTGTTCATGGCCAATCTTTGGCACACCTGGGGTTTGACTGAGCATTGCGGAGCTCTCGGTTCATTCAAAAGACCTCTTAAAGGCGTAGTTTCACACATTGACGTGTTTAGTCCTTTTAACGCATAAAGTAGCGCGTTATGCCATTTATTGCCATTAAGGCCTTCCATGGCCCATATGAGGCATCCCCGAATGTATGTCCAATTATTACAACGCTCCGGTTCGCTTAAAAGGTCCCCGAGAAGCGTAGATTTAAAAGTTGACGCTTTTGGTCCCTCTAATGCGCAAACTTGCGTATATCATCGTTTAATAGCATCGAAGCCTTATCCAGTCCATGTTAGGCATTCATGAGAGTATTATAATACATCGTGATGCTTTGGGTTCGTTAAAAGGTCATTCAGAGGTATAATTAAACATGTTGACGCTTTTAACCCCTCTAACTTACAAACTTGCGCGTTACTTCACTTATTGGCATAAAAGCCTTGCATAGCCGATATTAGGCATTCCCGAGAATATGATGGAACATAATGAAGCTCTCGGTTTGTTAAAAGGTCATTCAGAGGTATGAATTAACATGTTGACGCTTTTAACCCTTCATTGCGCAACTTTCAAATAATTACGCAACCGACTCCTTTTGTCCAACAAGTGGCTCGCCTGAGAATACGGACATCGTATAAGGTCACTCAGAGGCCTAGATTAAGCATGTTGACACTTTCAGTCCTTCTATATTCATAGTTTTCGATTTTGACGAAATTAGTCCCTCATAGTCAACGTTTGACTTTATTAGGGTTCATTACACGTGTCACCACATCATTGGACATGATTTTACGAGGTGTTACATCCTCACCCCCTTAAAAGAAATCTCGACCCCGAGATTTGCTCAAAAAGATGGAAGTACTTTCTGTCGTAAACCGAACTTAACTTCCACAGTCATTTAGGGACTTTCACGGGTATTCCAATTGATCTATTCCATAGGCACATGCTCCTTTTCGGAGTTTCTTAACCTGTCGATCCTTGATCGATATAGGTCTTTCCATAACCTCAGGCTTTCATCAATCTATACGTCTTCATGAGACATTTCTAGCGATTTATCAGCTAGGCATTTCTTTAAGTGAAAAATGTGGAACACATCGTGAATTCTACTGAGCTCCTTAGGCAAGTTTAGCTTATGAGCTATACTGCCATCATATTCGATGATCTCGAATGATTTATATATCCAAGGCTTAACTTGCTCTATATACTGAAACGTATCGTACTATTTCATATTGATATTTTCAATAGAGTCTTGTTCCTCATTTGGAACTTTAAGAGATTTGCGCCTCTTGTTCGTATTCCTCTTCTGCCGATTACTGGCAGTTTTCAGACGATCACGGATTTATAGTATCCTATCCATCGTCTTTAATACAAATGTCAGATCATGAGAATTGGGCTTTCCCAATTTACTGCCCAACAATTTGGGTGTTTAGCTATTTCTCCCAAACAAGGTCTCCAGAGGAGTAACCTTGATGCTTATATAATGCTATTGGTTATATAAGAACTTATTCAGGGTGAGGTAGTCATTCCAACTACTATCCGAATCAATCTTAAGGAATTGACTACCCTTATAGTTAGTCGAAAAATCGACGATCCTGGGCAGCTAATTAACGATTCTTAATCGTTTCCTAGTTAGGTTGCAATAACCAATGCACAAGGGTATTGCATTGTGCTTTCCTTTATTAACAATAATAGTCGGAGCTCCTAGAAAACGAGCTAGGCTGTTCAAGCCTTTCTTTATAACTCATCTGGTTAGCCTCAGTTCTTCCATTTCTGTTGATGCTAACTGATATGGAGCTTCTGTAACAGATACAGTTCCTAATAGGATGTCAATCTTAACTTCACTTTGCTCCTCAGGGGGTATAACAAGGTAGTTCTACTGAGAAGGAAACAAGTTATCTAACTATGATAGAGGTAGCTTCAATCCTTGACCTTGGTTCACTTACCGTCGATTGTGTCATGCAAATGACATATCTGTTCTACGAGTGCATGAACGCCTTAAGTAGAGACGCCTACTTAGGCATTTTCTATTATGGATATCTCCTTTGAATACCACTAGCTGACTTTAGTACAATATGACCATTGGTATATCTTGGTGGCCCCATGCATTAAACTTCCATACTGATCAGGCATGGACATAATCTATGGGACGCATTGGGATATGCCAATCCTCACATGGCGCTTTTGTCAAGCATAGTTGGCACTCGCAGTTGATAGAAATCAACGAGAAAAGAAAATAATTAAAATAACATATATTGTCGTGCTCTATTCAAAGAAAGAGTACTCTTAGATTATACAGAAAGATTTTTGCCGATAATAGGAGAATCGGTCTCTCAGGTTTCATTGGTAAGTTCTACCTGACTAAGAATCTGGAGTTCTTATGACTACCATCATAAGTTTGCCAAGCTTTTGGTCTATGAAAGACTTATTATTGCCTGTATTTAAAACAGGATACTTGGCAGAAATTATCATTGTCCAAATGATAAGAAAAGTACCGGATAACATCATGTACTCTCTCTTGACATTCATCAAGTGAGTTTAGGCATTTCCTTTCTTAACCTTTCCAGACTTAGCTGCGCCTCTTTGGCAGCTTTATGGCATTTAGTCCTAATATGGCCTTTCTCACCACAGTCGTAACAGACTGTATTCTTTCTGTCCCTATATTCATGGGACTGATGACCAGTTTCTTTGCGAATGCATACTGCTTTGGTCTTAGATCTATTTGACACTGTCCTTAGTGTCTTTTATAGCAATTCTTACATACAGGCTACTTACTAAACTTATGATGGTTCTTATTAAGCCCGTAATTTGCTTTTTTTTTTCTTTGATCTTTAGGAGTTATCCTCCTCCCTTGGTTCATCCTTCTCATTTGAAGTGTGGACCATGCTCTCTTCATGAGTAATTGATTGAGGTTTTGAATGAAATTTAGAGCGAGAAGCATTCGGCTCTTTGAATTGTTTCATGACCTTTTCCATGGCCTTACAAACTGCTGCGTCAATCACAGTTTGGAGATTAACTCCATTAATATTGAGGCATACGTTTGTAGCATTATTAGCTTTTGTCGCCTTAATAGTATCGCGACTGATATCCACCTTATTCGAGTTTGCCATACTCAAAACTTGGTACTAACCACCATGTTAAGCAATTGTTAGTCATCATCCTGATGACCTAACATAGATCAGCCATGGCATCCTTAAACCGTATAGGCTATTATTTTCCAAACATTCCTAATGAATGTTATTTGAATGTATATCCATTACATTTAGCCTAGGTCACCAAAGGACCATTAATGGCACTTAAAGTTTGGAGCGAGTCCATTACCTGTTTGACAGAGGATCATAAAGTCACAACTGTCTTTGTCACAAGGACGAATATGAATAGCTCGAAGGCTAGGCTTACATGACTTTCATTATATATATATATATACATATGGCATAGAAGCCCGTCGCGAGGACGTAGAAAATATGGCATAAAGCCTAGTCATGAAGGACACAATGATTATATGGCACGAAGTCCTTGTCGCAAAGGACATTCAGATATGGCTCAAAATGGCCTCGTCATAATGACGTTATAAAATATGGCACCAAGGCCTGATACGGAGGACATTTACCAATGCTGGCACAAAAGGCCCGTGACTAGGAATGTTAACATTTAATATGTTAATTTGTCACGAATGTCAAACTATAGTACATTGACTTGTCATGGATGACTTTAAAACATATTTCATTGTTTTGTCACCAAGGACATTAGTTTATAAGCCGCAATCTTATCGGATTAGGGGCTTCCAGGTTTGAACATAGTTCTTCACCTTTGGACAAGGAGTCATAAACTACAACTGTCATTGTCTCTAAAGATGACTTATTTGGCACAAAGATAAACTAATTGACATCACTAATGGATGTTCATATATCATCATTGCATTTGATGATATCAGTCATGATCACGCTGATCATATAGACTGTTAGGGTTGGGTATAACCCACCCTTTGGATAGGGGATTTTGAGGATCACCACTATCTTTGTCTTATTGACAATAGAGTAAAGTGTAGCCCGTAGGCATTCCATCACAAGGGATGTTAATATAATGATTATCATATTGATGATACTAGTCAAGATCGCAATGATCATGCAGACTATGGGATTTGAGCATGGCTCACCCCCTTGGGCAAAGAATCACAAAAGATTACATTTGCCTGGTCTCAGATGGACATTATAATATAGCCCTTAGGCCAAACATCATTAAGAATCTCAGATTTAATCGTCGTACTGATGATTTTAGTCATGATCGCATTGATCATGTAGACTATTAGGCTTGAGCACAGCCTATTACCTTGGACAGGGGATCATAAAGATCACAATGACAATGTCATAGAGACGTCCTCATGTAGCACAAGGCTTGTCTCGAAGGATAGTTAGATGGCACAAAAGACCTTGTCACAAGGACAATTATAACATAATCAATGATCTCTTGAATCAGTGATCTTTAAGGTTCGAACATAGTCCTTCGCCTTTTGACAAGAAGTTTATAAAATAAAACTATCATTGTCATGAATACACCTTCGCCCACAGGCATACATTTTAACTGGATGTTTTGATGTATACATCATACTGTTGTTTAATAGCCATGATTCGTATTGATCATATAGGCTATGAAGGTGGTTTGGAAAAATCCAAGTACTTTTGGAAGCTAGTGTGGTCTCTCAAGTCACACAGCCAGGAATGTTAACATGTTCTCAGATGTTAACAAAGATTAATTATCTTAAGAGGGTTTTACCATCATAGCCATGTTCATAGACATATAGGCTAGGTTATACCATTAAGATGATCTTTTGAAATTTTCAGCTGATCAATAAAGTTTGAGAAAACTGTCAGAATTATTGTTGGATAAAGGACGAAACGAATACCTATATAAATTCTCAAAACCTTCCATAAATCATTAGGAATTTACGATAATGCCTTAATCAGGACTTGTAGTAATATATTTGTCCACAGAGGACTAAGATGAAAAATTATAAGTCCGTATAAGGACTATAAAATATTACAAATTTATATAAGGGTTATAATGAAATATCAATGTCCTCAAAGGGACTAGTTCGAAATAACGTATCCCCAAGGGGATTTTAATAAAATAACATGTCCATAAAAGGACTATATAGCAAATGCCCATAAGGGGTCTTAAGTCGAAAAAGGTATGTCCACACAGGGACTAAATAAAAGAGATGGGTCCTTTTTAAGGACTTAAAAGAATTTATGAAAGAAGGATTCTCTAACGCTTTCCTTGCTCCATTCGATTGTTTCTCTTCTGGGTTTACTATACACGGTGAAGGTACAAAAGACCTTAGTGAATAATGTAGGTATTCCAATCAGGATCCGTTACAGAAGTAGAATTCAAGGATTCAATGGTTATAGAATGATATGGATCACGGATTGGGTTTTGACTGATATAATCCAAGTCTGGGATTCCAAACTTGAAGGTAAGAAACAAGGGTCATTGGCAAAAACGGGAGTCTCAAGGACCACCTGGTATGGACTCCACTGGTACAGACTTTAAAATTTGAGCCTCAGGGACCTCCGGTATGGACTCTGAAGTCTGATTCCAAATCAAATGGGTTTGGTTTTGGGAATGAATCCATAAAGATCTTCCTCCAAACCGGTCGCACGCTTATTCTAGCCGTATGGTGAAGCTTGGTATTTCTTGGCTTCGGATGAGGAAAATCTCTATTCAACGGCTTCCTTGCTTGGCGACTTATTTAAAATACACAAAATCGAAAACAATGTTTACTTAATAGGGATGAGAGCATTCCTATATTAAGTCTAGACTCAAAAGGTCTAGGGAATATGCTACTGTGTCATTGAGATTAAACACAAAATACTAGTGTTTAATTCACTCAATGTTGGCTCTGATACCAACCTGTCACACCCCGATATTTCCACATATCACCGGTGGGCCCGGTGGGGTATCGTGACGTAGTTGATATCATCATGGTCAAACACACACAGAATAGCACAGCGGAAGTCTTGGAATATAAAATATTATTACAAACTCAAATGTCTGAAAATATCAAAGTATTTATTATAGACGAGTCCGTAATATCAAATCCACAGGAGGATCATTACAGAATGTTTAAAATGAAGCTTAGCAGACTGTATGGCATCTTTAAGGATTTGAAAGATCCTATTTTTCGACACCGAGCAACTCCCAGCCTATTACGAGTAGTACCTGCCACTTAGCCTTTTGAAAATACGTCAGTTTTCACTGGTAAATACAATTTAACCGACTCATTTGAAAAAAGTTTATGAAAATTGATTTAAGTGCACAAGGCACAAAACCTTTTATATCTTGGGACAATTCTTAATAAAATCTTGTACACTGAATTACATGTTTACCGTACATCTGGGGCCCAGTACAGAGACTGAGACATGATTAAACGACACACCACTTTTAAAACCCATAAAGGAGTTATCCCCAACTTGTGGGTAATTAATAATTTATTATTGGCATCTTTTCGGTGTATGCCTACACCCTGCGCATAAGTCATTTACAAATGAATGAGCCAAGGATATATCCAGGACATGGTTGTTAACCCCCAATGTTTAAGTCATCAACAGAACAGTATCAAAACAGGTTTTGTGGAATTACTAGCCACAATCCAGCATTTGATTGATCCACACCCGACCAAGCGGTATTAATCTACCGTATCCCAAGCCCGTATAAGGGAAAATAAGTTAAAAGTATTTACCTGAGCTAATACTTGATTCACAGCAAAATAACTCAGTCGTATCCAATCTATCTAAATGCAGGTAGCTTTTACCGGGTGGCTCTAGTCTGGAGTGATGGTAATATATAAGCAATTCAGAATACTAACGGTCTTTATTTAAGTCGTAGACTTAGACCGGCTAGCTTAAAGTATCTAAAGTTGTACGATACACTAGATTAAGCGATGACCGGAATAGAATGTTATTTAGACCCAACAAGTTTGGATACTTGTATATTATGGGTAAACTAAACCCATTCCGGATTTTGAGATAAAAACGATAAGGTTAAACCCGTTTCGGCAAACATACGTAAACTAGTTACATAAACCGATCCGAACGCGTAGAATGCGTAACGGGTAACCAATTGAATCATATACAAGTTCCATATGTTATTATGCTTAGAATATGTCAATACATCAGTAGGATGTCAACATATATGCCCAAAAAGTATTTAAAACCATTTTAAGTCCCGTAAGGGCATTTTGGTAATTTTAATACTTATAAAAGAGATTTTATGATAAACTGTAGTTCTGGTCCTTTCTAATCAGTAAAAATATTTAATTTATCTCATTACATCAGTAAGATATCATACATATGTGAGGTTTACCATTTATGGCCAAACTATGCCCCGAAAGGGTATTTTGGTCATTTCACATATGCTTTTACGGGCATTTTTGGAAGTCTGAGTTCACGACTTATGCCTACTGAAATAATATTAAAATTTGTTTAATAATTCAGTAGGTAACAAGTCTTAGGTGTTAATTATGGTTTAAAACCATACTATGCACCTAAATAGCGTAAAAATCGCTAATTGACGATAATTAAGGGGTTTTATGGAAATCTGAGATTTTGATCAGTTTTGAATGCTCAAAATAATTTATTTAATATATGAAATCAGTAGGAAAAAGTTTGGCATTCAAATCATTTGTAAATCTCATCTTATGCATGAAAAGGGTATTATCGTCATTTACCGAATAACACAAGAACTCTATGACATGATCAGTTTATAATCTGATCAATAACTCCAACAATCCCTAAAAATAATATCTTAACAGTAGGTAATGAGTTTTGGGTAAAAATCCAAGTTTAAACATGCTTTATACAAGATATCGCAATTTACTTGGTTAAAAGCTTCTAATTACGATATCGAGCATAACTCCTATTTGGGACCAAGAACTGATGTCAAATTTTCGGGACAAGCTTATATATCAGTAACAAAGGTTTTTTGTCCTCTCACATTTCTAAAAATCTCATTCTTATGTCAAAAGGGCAAAATGGGCGTTTATAAGCATAATAGCGGAACTTAGCGTATAACTCAAACCACGAGGAACCATGCAATATAACTCCAGAGGGTTATACTACTGAATAATATGGTCCTAATGGAAGCTTAAAACATGGAAGAATCAAGCTTAATCGGGCCAGAACTGAAAAGTCAAAGCAAAGTCAAGTTTTTGCGACTTTCGGTTGTGAACCGACCTTAAACTTAGAATTGTCGGGTTGGACCAGCTTAGACATGTTCTAATAATCATTACCAAGTTATTAGAGTGCTAAAATATCATTTATAACATCTGCATCTATGGTTTTAATTAATATGCACTAAGCTGCCAAGTTTGACTTTTTACCTAAACGGTTTGACCCGACAATTAACTAAGCAAACGAAGGAATCAGGAGGTGCCCTTTCAGGGGTTAATCACCTACCTAACTATGGTCTTATACCCACTTTCAATTCGATCAGTGGCTGGACCATGAGAATATAAACCGAAAGTCAAAGTATATGTGCGATATTTGACTTTTCGGTTCCTAAATCATAAAACTGAACTAAGGAGTGGGCTAAGGTACTTACAAATGGTCCATGCTATCTTTTCTACTAAGATTATGTTCCACTTCAGCTTAGGGAGTTCCAGATTTGAGAGAAGCAAAGAAGGAATGATAGAATGAGAGGTGTGTAGAAAATGAATGAACATGTATCCTATTTATAGTTTTTGGTTAGGAATTTGATCAAGACATGTGTTACATGAATTCCTCAGATCATCACAAGTGTCTTAACAGCTGGTAAAATCAGCTTGGGGTCCAAGGGAGTCGAGCTTAGTGTGTAAGATTCGGATTTGAGTGGAGACCAAGCAAACAAAATTAAAAAAAAAATATATATCAGATCTGCAGATCCGGGCTCTGGCGGCCCGCTTACGCCCCAGGCCCAAACTCACGCGGCCCGCGCGCCTTCCAGCTCAGGCGACAAGTTTGGCATTTACGGTTTTGGTCCCTGTGTTTCTTAAACCTTCCAAACAGCGCATAGTTGTTGCTGTTTTATCTAAATGGCCCACAAAAGGCAGCCCAATGGGCTCATGACTCGAGCCTAGACCTGAACCAACCATAACATGTTTCAGGTTTACAATATCAGTCCCTGAATCCCCTTTTTAGCGACATAAGAACTTTCAGAATTTACATTTTAGGCACGTAACTTTCAGCTTCGCTCGTTTCTACATTATAAGGTGTGAAAGGTGTTCATGGCCAATCTTTGGCGCACCTGGGGTTTGACTGAGCATTGCGGAGCTCTCGGTTCATTCAAAAGACCTCTTAAAGGCGTAGTTTCACACATTGACGTGTTTAATCCTTTTAACGCATAAAGTAGCGCGTTATGCCATTTATTGCCATTAAGGCCTTCCATGGCCCATACGAGGCATCCCCGAATGTATGTCCAATTATTACAACGCTCCGGTTCGCTTAAAAGGTCCCCAAGAAGCGTAGATTCAAAAGTTGACGCTTTTGGTCCCTCTAATGCGCAAACTTGCGCATATCATCGTTTAATAGCATCGAAGCCTTATCCAGTCCATGTTAGGCATTCATGAGAGTATTATAATACATCGTGATGCTTCGGGTTCGTTAAAAGGTCATTCAGAGGTATAATTAAACATGTTGACGCTTTTAACCCCTCTAACTTACAAACTTGCGCGTTACTTCACTTATTGGCATAAAAGCCTTGCATAGCCGATATTAGGCATTCCCGAGAATATGATGGAACATAATGAAGCTCTCGGTTTGTTAAAAGGTCATTCAGAGGTATGAATTAACATGTTGACGCTTTTAACCCTTCATTGCGCAACTTTCAAATAATTACGCAACCGGCTCCTTTTGTCCAATAAGTGGCTCGCCTGAGAATACGGACATCGTATAAGGTCACTCAGAGGCCCTAGATTAAGCATGTTGACACTTTCAGTCCTTCTATATTCATAGTTTTCGATTTTGACGAAATTAGTCCCTCATAGTCAACGTTTGACTTTATTAGGGTTCATTACACGTGTCACCACATCATTGGACATGATTTTACGAGGTGTTACACTTAACTCCTTCTGTCACCTATAAATAGCACTTGTCAGATCATGAACAGTGATGTGACAGCTCTCTCGTCCGACCAGCACGTTCCAGCCCTTATTTCTCTCGATTCCTCGCGATTCTTGTAAGTTTCTACCTCAAATCTTATACTTCTATGATCTACACACACTTCTTCATCATTTTCACCATCAAATCTCAACTTTTATGTGACAACTGTCAAAAATCCAGGTATCCGTACAATTAATTAACCATGGTTAGTGCTTAATGCTTGTGCTAAATTTTGCAATTAACTACTTTCTGATTTCTGTCTCATACATACATGCGCATCCTACATTGTTTAATATCATACCAATATTGCATGAAAGTTGTATTGCCATTAATGATGCACTAAGTACAGTTAGCATAGTTATCTGATAAATCAGGAAAATGCTGACATGACTCAGCACATAGACAGACAGTGCATTGAGACACAGGATGAGCCAGAAACTAAGTATTACACTAGTATAGTGTGTAGGAAAGTAAGGATCACAAAACTGCCTTGCTAGTGATAGTTTAAGTGCTGGAAAGTGCCTAAAACTCACCCAAAGTGCTGAATTCAGCAAAATTCAGCAAAAATCAGCAAATTAACACACTAATATTATGCAGAAAAATGGTAAAATGGTCCTGAATACTTTCCTAAGTGTCGTGAATCAAAAGTGTCACAAAAAGATACATAAAGCACACTAAACTGCATAGTTTAGCACTTTAACAAACCGGTAACCAACCGAACAACCGGACACTACTCGAAACATCAAATTTGCACTAAAAGCATTGTTTTAACATTACCAAGCTAGTTATGGTCCCCGAACATCATAACACCCCATACGAAATATCTAATAAGTAAAACATGTAACTAATACTTGGATTTAAACTAGATTGTAACCAACTTAGTTTCACCCTAATCTACTACCCCCCCCCCCCCACCTATTCTCGGCTCCAACAAGGGTCCCACAAGGGGATTTATTTTCATTTTTAAATAGATCTTGTTTGTGCTTTGTGTAACATAATATCCAAGAGTTTAAGTGGTAAAATGGTTATAAGTAGAACACATGAGGAACTTGATCTCATTTCTCACACACACTACTATCCTCCCCTCTCCTTGTTCTTGGCCATGAGCTACCACCACCATCACCATCATCATTCAACCTTCTTCATTCATTTCACATACATACAAAGGTGCTAGAAGCAAGACTAAGGAGCTTGGTGGCTTTGGAGCTTGAAGAACCTATCTTGTTTGCTTTTATCCACTTGTTTTCTACACCTGAATCATCTCTAGCCTTGAGCTAGTGGTAAGAACCTTGTACACTCCATTTTACTTCCATTTTTAGTGGTTAAAGAAGAATCATAATCAAAATCTTAAAGAACACTAAAGATTATAAGAAGTAAACATGAACATAAGCTTGTTTAATGAAGTAATCTTGATGAATATGAGTTGTTATGCTTGTTGATCATTGATTGTTTGTAGAAATGATGTTGATCATCATAAGATCTTGCTAGATCATGATTAAAAACATAATCTAGCAAAATGAGAAAGTAGAAATGTTGTAGGATGATAGATCATCCACACATGAACCATGAACTTGAAAGAATACTTTGATTTCTTGAAAAATAATGATTAAAGTAAGTTATTAATCATATAGATCTAAAGATTTATGAATGGTTTTTCAAATGAACCAAGTTAAAAACATGAGTTTCATTTAATCTTGGTTCTTACATAAACAAGTCTTATTTTTAGTGGTTAAACAAGTGTAGAAACACTTGTGTAACAAAAGAATGCATAAAGAAATATTTTTAGAAAATGTGACAAGAAGTTGTAAACATCTTACTTCTTTAAAAATGAAGTTTTTGAAGAACTAATCACATTTTAAAGGGTAACAAGACTCACTAAGAACACTAGTAAGTTCCTACAAATTTTTACAAATATTCAAGTTCATGAAGTAGTAGAAAATGCATGATTTTGGCAAAATTGGTAAGTAAAGGTTGTTTGTTGATGATTACGAATTGATTGTGTTGATTTTTACAAAAGAAAATGATATGCTTGAAAGCATGGAAACCTCCATTTTTAGGGGAAACTATCGCAAAATTTTCTAAAAATATAAACACTTAGAAAAATATTTTTAAACAAATATTTACAAGTGTATTTTAACCATAAGTTTTCTACAAAAACCTTGCCATAATTTTTTGTTACAAAAATACAAATATTGGAGGTTGGTTTTCATAAATAAAAGTGACTAAACATGTATTTAGGAAATATATATGTAGAAGACACCACGTGTGTGATTATTTGTATATTTTGTGTATTAGTTATATTATTTTAGGACTTGAAATAATATAACACATCAAAATACCAAGAATTACAATCCAAAATATTACCAAAATTCCAACAAATAAATATACACATTTTCACAAAAATATTGGAGAAGCCGAACTATGGAATAAGACTTACAAAATATTCCGGTATTTATTCACAAAGTATATATTTTGGTAAATGATATTTTGGACACCAAGGAAACAAAAATATGATTTTTACAATTACTACAAAAATATATCATATCTTTGACAAGGAAAAATATATTATTTTTGACAAGTATGAAATACATATTTTTCTTGAAATTTTAGAAGATATATGATTTTTAAGAAATATATATATTTTCTTACAGACACAAAATACAATATTTTGAGGTGAAAAATATAATTACTCAAATAAATATGAAGAATATCATTTTTGGAGAAAAAATGAGTTTATATATATTTTCTATGTTGGACATAAAAATATATAATTTTGGAACCTATAAAAGATATAAATATTTTTGCCAAAGGAAAAATTATAAATAATTTTTCTAAATAATATTTATTACAATATATATTTTGGAAATATATATTGGTGGACTTTTATAATATTACAGAAAAATTTATACGAAATTAAGTAAAAGAATACTTAATGAATACAATAAGATACGTATTCCTATACTTATAAATACACACCAGAATACGACCCCGATACATGGCAAAAATATACAAGTATAACAATACAAATACAAATACACCCATCCTTGGGAAGGAAATACATGTATAAACATCCGAAGAGTATCAAGTCAAAAATATATTATTATTCCAAAATTTATAAATATAATTTAAGTTGAAATATTAATTATTTTAACAAACAATTATATAACTTGGAATAATATCGTAGACACAAAAGAAACGTAACTCAAAGACAATAATACTAAGTCAAGGCACGACCCGCTCGTCTAATAGATTAGTACGTTGTAGATAGTCGTGTTCGCCGAAGGAGATTGAGTTACGATTGCTGAAGACGCAAGGCTGTGAGTTCATGTCCCCCTTTTCTTCTAACTGTTTTCAGTTTTATAAATTCGGGGGTGAAGTACATGTTACTAAATGTTTACTAGATATTACAAATGGTATGGTTAGCTAAGGAAAATACTGTTAGATCATGTGATTGGGTAGGCGCACTCTTAGGACCATTAATCCTCGCGTCAGGACCGAGGGACAGGAGTGATAGATCTATTTGGGTGTAGCGAGCCCACACCCATGTGGACCAGGGTGGCCCATGAGGTGACTATGTCTTACAGCCGGAGGCCCGGTGCAAATCTGCTAGGTTTGAGTCTTCCTACGCCGTTGCACGCATGTTAATGGCCTTGCAAACCATTAATCGATTTGTTTCCTTGTTTTGCTTTCATACCAGGATTTACAAACTTTTCAAAGGTTTATTCAAACACACAAACAAACTCATGAACTCGCTCAACTTTTGTTGATGTTTTCAAAACACATGTATTTCAGGGAATTAAGAAAGTGGATCTGGCGGGCGTTGGATGTTTCATGCTGCGTTAAGAATAAAAGATGTCATCCATGGTCTTCGGGTTTGGTCAGGGTGTCTTATTCCTGGACGAGACACGTCTTCCAAATCCTGGTTTTATTTAATGTCATCTGTCGAGTCTTTGTGAACTTTTAAACAAGTTGCATGGTTGTATTCGTATTTGAATTTCTATATTTTAAGACAATGTTGTCATGTTTTTATACTTAATTAATGGATGACCATCTATGGTTTTAACATATAGTTTTTCTTATGATTGAATGCAATGGTATTAAAAAAAAAGTCACACCATAATCACGCTTTCGCAAAAGTCGGGGTGTGACAGCTTGGTATCAGAGCTTCGATTGTAGCGAACTAGGATTCTTTCTCGAGTCTAGACTACAATCATTAGGGCTCTCACGAAAATATCTTTACAACATGTTTTCATTGTATACACGAAACGCCCAGATCCAGGAAAACAAACATTTTTACAAACAAAAAACACGAAACACATTCCAAGGTTTATGTTTATGGTTCAGTCTGAGAGACTGGGTGGTTCAGTCTGAGAGACTGGGTGGTCCAGTCTGAGAGACTGGGAGGTCTAGTTTGGGAGGCTAGGTAGTTCAGTCTGGGAGACTGTGTGGGTTAGTCTGGGAGACTAGGTAGTTTAGTCTGAGAGACTAGGTGGTTTAGTCTGAGAGACTAGGTGGTTTAGTATGGGAGACTAAGAAGGATACGTGATTACATTGTTATTGATTGCATGTTTAATGTTAGATGTTGATATATGTGCATATGTTGTGATTGTTTTGTTACAGACACTATGTCATCTTCCGAGAGTGTTTTGTCCGATACCGATGACCCCATGGCTGTAGTCTCAGATGATGAGATTGCCCATGAGCCAGAGATCTTTACTTCCGACACCGAGAGTGACCCGGAGATGATGTCCGACGATGATGACGACTTTCAGCCCTTTGCACTGCCCGATTTCGGAGATGATTTACCAATTGCTGATGGTATCTCAGACGAGGATCCGTTTGTTATTCCTATTCCTGTTCACGATCATCTTATCATCGGTCACCCCGATGGTGAGCATGTCGTGGAACCGATCCTCGCTCCCGTTCCTCTCATGGTCATTCCTCCTGAGGATTGGTCTTTTGACGATCTTTTTGATGATGATGTTGACTTGTTTGTCGATGGTCCTCCCGATGATGCCCAGGGCGATGGAGAGCTCGATGAGGACGTTGTTGCTATTCCACTTCTGGGGATTCCTGTTATTGAGATTTCTTCTGACTCTAGTTTACATTCTGTCCCCGATTCCTTTGAGTCTGTGTCTTCATCCGCCTTACAGCAGTTGGTTTACGACGTTACGCTACTGATTCTGATGACAATACAGATATGTCAGCTGCACCGTTACCCCCACATGACATTGATCCTGGACTTGAGCCTGATTTTATTCCTGATGATCAGCCTGTTGATGCACCCGCTGATCCTGAGCCTATACCTGCTCCTGAGCCTTTGCCTGACCATGATCCTGTTCCTTTTGGCATCCCTGACATTGCACCACTTATACCAGATCCAGTTCCTGCACCCATTGACCCTCCTGTTATTGAGTCAGTTACTCCCCCACATGCAACTGCACCTTTTGATATTACCCCTACTCATCCAGTAGAGTCCGATGTTCACCGCACCGACTTACCTATCACTTTCTTGCAGGACATCCTTCCACCCAGTCCAGGGGAAGGCCCTTCTAGCCAGCAGCCTGACTGTGATCCTCATGTTTCAACCGTACTTCCTCATATGCCTCAGTATACACCTTCTGCTCATTTTACTTCTTCACCACTAGATGAGCCATTTAGATGGTTCCCACCTTACACCATGCCGATTTTTGATCCCTACCATCCCTCACATTTCACCGATTATACACAGGATGAGTTACTTCTATCATTGCAGCTTTAGTTCGAGATCATGAGTCGCAGGATTCTAGAGCTTGAGATGACACCGCGACCTTTGCCATGTCCGTGTCAGCCATCTTTTGTTCCCCCTCAATCATCACCGTCCCCGTTTTCGCATCCTCCTGCACCGCTTACTCCATTTCCCGAGCTTGACACTCGCTTTCTTACCGTTGAGCAGCAGATCAGTTATCTGTTGCGTCATGTTTATGATCTTGAGGAGGGGCTTGCGCATGTGCGCATCTTGCTTTTTGTTCCTCCACCTCCTCCTCCACCGCCATCAGCATAGACGGTTTTTGGTTTTATGTAGGTAGCTTACTTTTGATGAGAGCACCGCTATTGAGCCTAGCTAGTGAAGCCTTTTGGAGACCACCTTTTGACTGTATGACTTATGGTAGATTGGTAGACATTTTGGACAAGGGTAGTGTGACCCTGTGTTCCCTTTTGATACGATATTTATGTAAAACTTGTAACTGTATTTGTGGTCGATGATTAATGAAAGCTCAATCGTAATGTTCTCATTAAATACATTGTTAACTTACTTGTTTATGCTATGATTGCCTGCTTACTTGTTATAGCGAACACTATTATATACGTACTACCTACTATATACATAAGACCTGACCTATACAATCTTCTTTTAGAAGATGCCTCCTCAAAGAAACAATCAGTTACCCACAACAGAGGCTGAACTGCAAGAACGGATTTCACAAGCAATCGCACAACATGAGGCCTTACGCTCCGAACATAGCGGAGGTACCTCAGGAAATAACCCACCTCACGGTAACGTTTAAGTCATTAAGGACACATTACAATACATTTGGACATTCCATGTGCGCTTGCTAATGCTTTCTGTGAATGATGTTGCTTGTACAGGTTGTACTTACAAGCAGTTCCTTGACTGTAAGCCTTTTAACTTTGACGGCACTGGAGGTGCTGTAGCCTTCGTTAGATGGGCGGAGAAAACCGATTTTGTGCTGCGGATGAGCAAGTGTGCACCAGAGCACCAGGTCACCTACATTTATGGACTTTTCCTAGACGGAGCTCTATCCTGGTGGAACCTTCAGGTTCAGACTCTAGGACCAGAGGCTGCATACGCTATGACTTAGGATGAGATGAAAGAGCTGATGCGCAAGAACTAATGCTCGAGAGCTGAGATTCAGAAGCTGGAAACCGAGTTCTAGAATCTGAAGATGGATGGTCCGAAGATTGCTGAGTATGTGCAGAGATTCCATGACCAGTCTCGCATTGTCCCCTACATGGTAGAACTAGAATTCAAGCGAGTTGAACGCTTCATCTGGGGATTGGCACCCCAAATCATGAGCATGGTGACGACATCCAAGCCCCCAACGATCACTAAAGCCATTGATTTGAGTGTGGCATTGACTGAAGAAGCGATTAGGCTGAACAAGTTTTCAATCTCTGATGGGAAGAAGAAGGAGACTCATGTTGAGTCGTCAGGAGAGAAGAAGAGAAAGTTCTCCAATTTCAAGAAGGTGTTTTGGTCAAAAATTACCTAAGCAATTAAGTGATCAAATTAGTTAAGTGAGGTAGTGTGCTAGAAATATGTATGAAAAATGTGTTAACAAAATTAGATATGAAAACAGTTTCAGGATACGGCTCAGGATATAGAGCTGTATCTATGATCAAACAATGAGCAAAAATGTAAAGGTGGACACGTGATGTACGAGGAAAGCCCTTGATCAATCTAGATCGCCGGCATAAAACCTCGGGAGCTGACAATCGCAGCTGCCTTGTTCTTCTATTGCTTCAAATATCAGGATACAGTGCAGGATGTGGTGCGGATCGACTATGTGTTACAATGTAATTCGAATACAAGTGTTGTGTGTAGTGTTTGCGATGAGCTAGAGAGAAAGTGTTTGAAAGTGTGTAAGTTGCGTGACTTAATCTGATCCGCCCCCATCTATTTATAGTAAAACAAATGTAACTAACTATCCTATATAACCGGGATCCAACGAATATTCCTTAGTTGAACGTTGGAGACCTGGTCTTTCGGGCTCAACGTCTCTCCTTTAACAAATACGCCCGAGTCTTGAGGAGATGGAGTCCACTTGACCGTTGGCAAGTCCCAGTCCTTAACCTGCACGTGATTAATTCGATATACCCCAGGATATCACCCAGGATGTTAGCAATGTCCTCGTCCAGTATCCTGATCACAGATAAACAATTAAAAGCAGGATATTAGTCAGCATACATACTCAGAAAATGGCCCATAACAATTGTCCCCAAATATATCGGTTGGTATACCAATCCAACGGATATATTTTAAAAACTTTATCTCATCGACCGAGGCAATTAAAATGAAACGATGGTTGAAATGACATTGTGCCATTTTCAATGCAATATTTACTCTTTACCCCCTACATTCAGCCTATATCTAGCCAAATCATTTCTGCTTATTATCATCATTCTTCAAGCGATTTTCAGGTAATCACTTTTCTCTTCATCCTCTATCCTTCTTTCTTGAGTTTCTTTTAGTTTGCCCAACACCCTTCATGGTATCACGAACAAGATCTCGATCGGACGGACCGGCCTCAACCCTCGTAAGTCAAAATTTCATCCGTGATCCAGCAAAGGAAATCTGCTGCTTCAACAACGCCGACATCGCTGCTCTTAAAGATTCTGGCGCCTTCCCCACCGGAACAGTCTTTCTCCCTTTTGATCGGGAAGCCCGATCAGATGCGTCATCTGACGAGTGGGTTTGTTTCTTCACCTACCCTTTCTCTCTTGGACTCCGGTACCCATTTCCACCCTTCATCTCTCGCTTTTTTGAACTCACCGGCCTTAGCTATGCCCAGACTATGCCAATGGTCTGGCGAGTTTTGATAGTGCTGGATCAAATCAAGTCTCGTCATTTTCCTGACCTGTTTATTGAAGACCTCCCTATAGCATACTGGTTGAGATCCCACGGCGATCACCGTTTTCTTCTGTTTTCTACCTCCAAGAACCCTTTGGTTCTTAAGGCCACCAAGAACGAGGATCGATGGCGACGAAAATTCTTTTTTGTAAAAAGAGACTCTATTGATAAGGGTTTCGATCTGCCGGTTAAATGGTTAACCAAGGGTAGGATTTAGGGTTTTAGGAATATCCCCAATTATATCCTCAAACTATATCCCAGACTTATATCCTGATGTTTTTATGCAGCGAACTTCAGAGATTTAGTGCCTCCCAGTGCAGAATCCGAATCCAAGATCAAGGAAATCTACCGACTTCCTACCAGTGAAAGAACTTTCTCCCTATCTCTCACAGATTCAAGCCAGAAATCAAGCTCAGAAATGTCTGGTAAGCACATTCTCAGCATATATTTCAAATCAATTATTTTTCAAAAGTATGATGAGTTTAAGAATATCTTCCCTTGTGCAGTACCAGTTGTCAACCTTGAAGGTTTCCAGCTTGACGAGTTGGATTGCTACTCCAGCCTTGCACCCATCAAACAAGAATCCAAGCCATAGTCGTCGAAGCCTACCTCTTCAAGGACTGTTTCTGCTTCCAAAGCCCCTCCGGCATCTAGGACCCGGGCATCTAGCTCTCGGAAGAGAAAGGAGACGGACTCTCCAGCTGTTTCTGAGACATTCTCTCTCGAGAATCATGGGTTTAACGAAGCCACCTCATTCCTCAAACAGGTAAAATTTTCCTCTCGATATCCTGCACAAGTATGTTAATCCTTATCCTGCTTATTTTTACATCGATACCTGTGTCCTTATCGATAGGGCTTGGATCGTCTTATGCACTTGTATGAAGACGCCTGCGGGCTTAACAAGATGTTGGAGATCAAGCTGGAGAAAGCTGAAGCCAACATAGCTGATCAAGGAACCATTGCGGCTGCCAAATCCCAGCATTACGAAGACAAATACAAGGCAATGATCCAGGAACACCAAGCTACCCTCCATAAAGCCAACGAGGATGCCCAAGCCAAACTAGATGCCGCCCTTCTCCAATACCAGCAGAATATGAGTTCATATCGGGATAGCCTCAAAGCATCCGTGGTCGTCTCTCTTCTCCAAGCTAGGATAAGGATGGCTTATGAGGCTAGGGATTTGGGTTTTGAATGCCCCTCCTGGGACATAAAGACTTGGGAAGCGAGACTAAAGGATCTCGGAGGTCATCCCGTTGCTCATCCTGCAAAGCATGCTGGTGAAGAGCCTTCTAAAGCGGCAGAGGAAGTGGCCAATGCTGATGATGGTGATGCCGAGAAGAATCCTGAGACCGATGCTGGTGCAGATCCTGGGAAGGAGGCTGTTGATCAAGAGGGTGCCGCTTCTTAAGCGGCGAAGTGGGCGATGATGGATATACGTGCCAAGGCCGGAGCCCACTTTTAAATTTCGTGGTTGCGGTTGTGTAAACAATTTACTTTTCCTGTCTTCGAACAATTTTATATTTCCTGCATTAGAACAATATGATGACCAAAGGTGGATGGGTCCTAGGTTTTAGGATGAAGCCCTTGGTCATCGATTAGTATAACCTGTTTTGAATGTGGTAACGGTTGTAGGTGGACAGGTTCTGTTTTGAGATAGATCCTCCAACCGTTACACAAGTATGGTAGAAACTAATTGTGCTTTTGGTGGATGGGCCTCGGTTTGAGGTGAATCCAAAAGCACAACTTTCGACTTGTTAATAATATAACTATCTTTTGACTTATTTGTTATTGCCTTGCACTACTTAATGTAACTCTTAGCTTTGTAAAAATTTTGTATTGTTAGCTTATGAAAATATCCTGATCAATATGCTCAGCAATATATTATAAAAACTGTTATTAGATAGGACTTCCAAACATTCGTTCAACTTTGTAGAAAGTTCTTTAAAGAGTGAAAAACAATCTATCTTACCAAAACCTGTTCTGATAATACCTAAATGATCAACGTTTCAAACTAGTATTAACTTCAAATATTTTAATCAAACATTCTGAGAAGTATTTTGAAAATATATTTTGAGAATATATCAGGATATTTAACCTTTTACCAAACATAGTATTATTAAAAACTTAAACGATGTTTACAAAGGAAAGATCATACCAGGAATAAGGTATAAACCTATTACCAAACTTCAATCCCGTTGCAACTCTTCCAATGAAGATGTCCCCGGTCTGAGACACTTAGTGCATTAGTTCCGAGCCTTATCCTTTTAGCTTTACACCATTGCCTCGATAGGAATGTCCCCTGTGTACAATGTCTTCTTAGAAATCTTCTGAATATCAGTTTCCATTGTATAGGCAATTTTTCATGCCACGGGGGTAAAACCCAAAAATGTCTTGGAGATAAATTCCTTGTATCCTGGGGAAAATCCCAAATTTTCGTGCGCTACAGGCGGGAGTGTATAAACTCCAAGTCTTAGAAAGGTGAAAACCTTTAAACCTTAGAGAGTATGAAAATACCCTTTCGTGAGAGAGGGTGATCAATCCTCATATACCTTTAGGATTCAGGATATAGCTAACAGTAACGAAATTGTCAGCCACTTTTACATGAACTGGTCCCGCCACCTTGAACTATCCCTGAATAACTTGCGCTCCAGGCGGAGTGTTTAAACCCAATTCAGAAGAAAGGTGAATACCTTTAAACCTATGAAGGGATCAGGATCCCTTATACGTGAGAGAGGGGGACAATCCTCTAATCTTCCGAAGTATCTTGAGTGAGCATCCTGGAGCTATATCCTGGAGTATATACTGCGGCATCTTTTCTCATTGTTGGCCAATAATATCCTGTCCTTAATACTTTTGAGAATAATGACCTGCCCCCAGTATGGTTACCACAATCCCCTTCATGTATATCCTGAAGTACTTCTTTGGCTTCAGGATCCTCCAAGCACCTCAAATACGGTCCTGCAAGAGATTTCTTGTATAAAACATTATTTATAATAGTGAATCGTGATACCTTCATCCTAAATGCCTTAGGATTTTCATTTTCGGGGATGTGTCCTTCCTTGAGATATCTCATTATTGGAGCCGTCCAAGATTTAGGATCCTGTTCAGGATACTTTGCTCCAGGATCCTGAATACCCGCTACTTCTTTACCCCGAGGATTCATTGCAGGATACAAGATGTCACACCCCTAAAATCCACACGCGGAGTATCACCGCTTGGAGGCATGACTGACCAGGATCATACCACTAATCATATTGAACAAGCAAGTAATTAATTCTAAAAGTCTAACCAACATAATTAGTGTCCAAGACAAACATAGTTTAAGTTATGAGCGGAAGCATAATGTTTAAAACCAAAACATAAGTTTAAATATCCAAAGGTTTAACATGGCACACAGCTGTCCATGTCCCACAACGACTCTCCCCCATGCAAGCTCCAGCTAAGTACCTATTGACCTGCAAAGCATGTAGTAACAAGTCAACAACAAGTTGAGTGAGTTCACGGTTGGGTGTTCGCTTTAAGTTGTTCCAAAAGTAGTTTCCTTTAACTGGCATCCTGCCATGGGGGTTACCCCATAGTTGAAAATGTGATTTGTTTAACCCATTAACTCTGGCAATCCAGCCGTGGGGGCTACCCCATGATAGTTATCTGGCATTTCGGCCGTGGGGGCTACCCCATGTATACACTAGACTCGTTACCATATCGACTGCTGATTGAAGTCATGTTTAAGTGCCCTGAACTGTCAATGTCTATCAGCATTGACGTGCCCAGATCCATTAGTTCACGCCCGTCCTCTGCGGCACGGTGTGAGGCTTGTCAGACCTAAATAGCGCTATCTAACTAATGACCCGCTCGCCATTGGCCCAGCGATTAAGTCGATATAAAAAGAAGGGACTTCGTGATAGAGTTTTGGTCTAGTAAAGTTATCTGTCCGTGCGGACGAGGAATTACATTCCTGAACCATTACTGTCCTACCCAAGAAAGGATGAGGAATCCATATTCCTTAACCCCATTCCCAACACCTGGGAATCCCATGCTTTGTAAAGTGTGAACTCACCTTAGTTTTGCTCGGTATGCTAAACTATGTGCTCACAAGTAATCAATCACGACCTATACTACGCACGTATATATATAATCAGTTTCGAATTCGCAATGTTTCACATGTAATCTAAGTCACTAAGTGTACTGAATAGTTAACATCAGATAGCACGTAAACAGTTACTCAATTTCACACAACTCATGCTTCACGTAGTTGAGTTCTCAGTCATAGTTATCCATTTACATACTTAACAGAGTTAATAAACATAACAGAATCAATAACTAGCAGAGTTAATGAACTAACGAGAGTTAATGGACCAACAGGGTTAACAACTAGCAAGGTTAGTAAACTAACAGAGTTATCATACATAATGAGCTTAATATTCTTAACATAGTTAACATAACCCAGTTAACATACATAACATACCTGATATGCTTAACGCAGTTAATACTTAACAGAGTTAACCATCTAACCGATTTAACGTACGAGTTACCGAGTTACAGGTCATTAACGAAAACACGTAGTGGGCGAAAACCCTATTTGGCGAATTCACCATGTGGCGAAATCACCTAGATGACGAAATCCCATGTGATTTCGTCGGCTTAGTGTTTGACCCTTGTGTCTTCGTTGACTTCAACAGCAACAATAACAACAGTTACACAATTACAATCACCCTAATCATTACTTATAGTTACTCAGTCTTGTCAACCAATCACTCAATCATTAGAACAATCATAATCATCATTCCAATCATCATGCAACCGAATCATCATGCAAAGCAAACTAACCAACATCATATATTAAATTTATTCATCATCTCACCCTTTAATGCACCTAACATTCTTAGTGACAACATTATTAAAATGTCTAATCTGTTTGATTCAGTAAACACATGGCCGCCAATTCCTTTAGTCAAATCTATCCACTTTATGAAATCACTTATCTTCAATTCTATCGGACCCTCAAGGCTACTGATATATATCAACTTGGTTTGTTTGAAGTTTGTAAATTCAATGCACCACCATAACATAAATACTGTTATATCAATTTTCAAGAGATCATCTATTCCTCAACATATCATCAATCATCGATACTATCCATCATCACAACAACCGCATCACAGTACTTAATATTTATCAGGAGCCTGGTTTATGCATTCAATAAATAGATTAACATATCACCAGATCATACACTATTAGCAAGTTAACATGCTTTCGGATCTTGATCGCCTTCACATCTTTCCAGATTAAATCATTCAATCATAAATTCAATCATAACAACCCTAGGCCTCTAGATCACAACAGGTTTCGCATAGAGTTATATAACAGATTGATCATATATAATTCTTTCAAGAACACATCAAATAACATACTATATATATAGATCTGAAAATAACTAACCGACTCAGAGAGATCAAACAAAGAAGATCCGACTTCGAATAAGAGAAGAGCTGCCGTCGACTTGAGAGTGAGAGTTAGGGTTTGTCGACTAAAAGTTTCACGTAGGGTTGAATAAAAAATATATAACTGATCGTAGTGGGCCTAAGGCCCAGTTGATTTCGCTGATCCAAAGTTGACGAAAACACCAAGTGTTTTCGTGAGGGAGGTGATTTCGGATGGAGGTGATTTCGTGAGGGGTGTTTGGCACAAGTTCTATAATTTATTAACAATTGTTCACTCATCTTATTAATTCAACATATAACTAACAAATACACACATCACAACTACACTTATATTGCACATCCAATAATTATTAAACATACATGGCAATTAAATACGAAGTTAAATCGGATAGAGACCTTGAAAACTCGGGTTGTCACATTATCCCCATCTTGAAAGAAATTTCGTCCCAAAATTTAGCACGCGGTTACTGAGGAAGCTAGTTAAGTTGCATGATTTTCCTGATTTTCCTGGGGTGTCACATCCTCCCCCCGTTGATCTGGAATTTCGTCCCGAAATTCCGTAGCTTCAGCCTCAGTAGTGGTTGTACTGTTTGCGAATATTTGGGGATACTTTTGTTTCATCTGATCTTCGCGTTCCCAGGTGAACTCTGGGCCATGACGTGAGTTCCAACGAACTCGAACGAGAGGTATTCTAGTGCGTTTGAGGACCTTAACATCCCGGTCCGTGATTTCAACTGGTTCCTCGACGAATCGTAACTGCTCGTCGATAGTGAGCTCCTTCAAAGGAACTATGTGGGTCTCATCTGACAGGCACCTCTTCAGATTTGACACATGGAAGACGTTGTGAACTGCACTGAGTTCTGCTGGTAGATTAAGTTTGTAGGCCACCTTCCCTATTTTCTCAATAACTTTGAAAGGTCCAACGTATCGTGGGTTAAGTTTGCCTCGTTTACCAAAACGAACCACACCCTTCCAGGGTGAGACTTTGAGTAGCACACGCTCCCCTACCTGGAGCTCTAATGGTTTTCTGCCCTTATCGGCGTATACTTTCTGACGGTCACGAGCTGCCGCCATTCGTTGTCGTATCTGAGCAATTCGCTCTGTTGTGTCTACCACAAGTTCTGGACCAGTAATCTGACTATCCCCCACCTCTGCCCAACAAAGAGGTGACCGGCATTTACGCCCGTACAATGCCTCAAACGGAGCAGCTTTAATGCTGGTGTGGTAGCTGTTGTTGTACGAGAATTCCACAAGTGGCAGATGCTTTTCCCAGCCGTTGCCAAAGTCAATTACACATGCCCTAAGCATGTCTTCGAGGGTCTGGATAGTGCGTTCAGACTGCCCATCCGTTTGCGGGTGATAAGCTGTGCTCATGTCTAAGCGTGAGCCAAAGGACTTGTGCATTGCTTGCCACAGTTCTGAAGTAAAACGTGCGTCACGATCCGAGATAATAGAGGTGGGCACTCCGTGCCTCGAAACCACTTCCTTCAAGTAAATGTCTGCTAACGTAGAGAACTTGTCAGTTTCTTTGATAGCCAAGAAGTGAGCAGACTTTGTGAGTCGATCCACGATCACCCAAATAGTATCATTTCCCCTTTGAGATCTAGGCAGGCCAGTAACAAAATCCATGGAAATTTTCTCCCATTTCCATTGTGGTATCTCTGGTTGTTGGAGTGGGCCTGAGGGTTTCTGGTATTCGGCTTTGACTCTCGCATAAGTCAAACACTTGCTGACGTAAGTTGCTATGTGGGCCTTCATGCTAGGCCACCAGTATGTAGTTTTAATATCGTGGTACATCTTATCCGAACCAGGATGTACTAAGTAGCGAGACTTGTGTGCCTCATCCATCACGATCTCTCGTAGGTTGCCATAAAGTGGGACCCAAATGCGTCCTGTTACGTAATAAGCACCATCTTCCTTTTGTTCTAATCACTGTCGTGAGCCGCGGAGGGCTTCAGCCCTGACGTTTTCTGATTTCAATGCTTCTACCTGAGCATTTCGTATCTGTGCAGGAAGACTAGATTGAATAGTGAGTTGTAGAGCTCGCACGCGCTTAGGCGCGGTGTCCTTTCGACTGAGGGCGTCAGCCACAACATTGGCTTTGCCCGGGTGATACCTGATCGAGCATTCGTAGTCATTCAGTAGTTCGACCCATCGTCGTTGTCGCATATTCGGTTCCTTCTGTTTAAAGATGTGCTCGAGACTTCTGTGGTCGGTGTAAATGGCGCACTTTGTACCGTATAGGTAATGTCTCCATATCTTGAGTGCAAAAACAACAGCTCCCAGCTCTAAATCGTGCGTAGTGTAGTTCTTTTCATGAACTTTGAGTTGGCGTGAAGCGTAGGCTATAACCTTATCCCGTTGCATCAGTACACAACCAACCCCCTGAATTGATGCGTCGCAGTAAACCACGAAGTCGTCTGTGCCATCTGGCAATGAAAGGATAGGTGTACTGCAAAGTCTATCCTTTAAATGCTGAAAGGCTAATTCTTGTGCGTTTCCCCATCGATAAACAACGCCTTTCTGCGTCAGTGAAGTGAGAGGCTGTTCAATCTTGGAAAAATCCTTAATGAACCTCCTGTAGTAACCTGCCAATCCCAAGAATTGGCGAATTTCCGTTGGTGTGCGAGGTGCAGGCCAACTCTTGATCGAATCTACCTTGGATGGGTCAACGTGAATCCCATCCTTGTTCACCACGTGGCCTAATAAATGGACTTCACGAAGCCAAAAGTCGCATTTTGAAAACTTGGCATACAGCTGTTTTGTTCGAAGAAGTTCCAAAATGATTCGTAGATGCTGTTCGTGTTCCTCCTGACTCTTCGAATAGATCAGGATGTCGTCTATGAATACAATAACGAACTTGTCCAGGTACGGGTTGCACACTCGATTCATCAAGTCCATGAAGACCGCAGGTGCGTTTGTTAGCCCAAAAGGCATGACCAAAAACTCATAGTGGCCATATCGAGTTCTAAAGGCTGTTTTGGAGACGTCCTCTTCTCGGACTCTCAGCTGGTGATATCCTGATCTCAAATCAATCTTTGAATAGTAGCTCGACCCTTGCAGCTGGTCGAACAAGTCGTCAATGCGTGGAAGAGGATAGCGATTCTTCACGGTCACTTTGTTGAGTTCACGGTAGTCGATACACATACGGAAGGTACCGTCTTTCTTCTTCACGAATAGCACTGGAGCTCCCCAGGGTGAAGTGCTAGGACGAATAAAACCCTTATCCAAGAGTTCTTGTAGTTGCGTAGAGAGTTCTTTCAACTCTGATGGAGCTAAGCGATACGGTGCACGAGCTATGGGCGCCGCTCCAGGAGCTAGCTCGATTTGAAACTCGACCTGGCGATGAGGCGGGAGGCCAAGTAGTTCCTCAGGAAATACCTCAGGATAGTCGCATACAATTTGAAAGTCTTCTATCTTCTTCTCTTTCTTCGAGGTGTCAGTAACGAGAGCCAGAATAGCAGTGTGGCCCTTTCTTAAGCACTTCTGAGCCTTAAGGAAAGAGATGATGCTCACAACAGCACCACTCTTGTCACCACGAATCATGAGAGGTTCATCACCTGGGCGAGGAATACGGACAATCTTTTCGTTACAAAGAATCTCTGCTTGGTGTTGGGATAACCAGTCCATCCCAATGACAACGTCGAAACTACCCAGAGTGATAGGAAGGAGGTCGATTGAGAAAGTGTGATCAGCAAGAACAAGATTACAACCTTTGACTACGTGTGTGACCTCTATACTTTTACCATTAACTAACTCTACAGCGTGTTTGGGGTTCAAAGGTGTTGGGGTACGCTTAAGCAGTTGACTAACTTTTAGGGACACATAACTAGTATCAGCACCCGAATCAAATAAGACAGTAACGTAAAAGTCGTCGAGAAGGAACTTACCCGTCACGACATTGGGATCATTCCTAGCGTCTCCCTGGCCAATAACGAACACACGACCCCTTGCCCCATTACCATTGTTACCCCCGTTGTTCCCATTCCCCTGATTGTTGTTGTTGTTCTGGTTCCTGTTCAGTTGGGGACAATCTCTCTTGAAGTGGCCTTCAGCTCCACACTGAAAGCACCCCTTGTTGTTACCTTGCTGCTGTTGCTGGCGTTGATTCTATTGAGCTTGTTGTTGCTGACGATTCTGGTTTGCGGGGTATAAACTTCTACAATCCTTTGCTGCGTGGCCTGGTTTGTTGCACCGATGACAGTTACCACTGGTGCATGGCCCGCTGTGATGTAGGTTATAGCGATTGCATTTAGGGTGATTTCCCTTGTACACACCACGACTTTGGCTACCAGACGATTGCTGACTAGGACTCTTATAGTCGTCAGTCCTTCTCTGCTAAGACTGAGATTGCACAGAAGTTGAACCTTTGCTTGAAGCTCCATCCCATTTTCTCTTGTTGTCACTAGGAGCATCTGAAGTAGCTGTAACACTAATACGCTTTGGTAATCTGCCCTGCTCCACCGCCTGATCAGTGAGGTGATGAGCCAATTGTACAACTTGCTGGATGGTGGCTAGGTTTGCCGATGTCACGTGACTTTGGATCTCTGGCACTAGACCCTTAAGGTAAAGTTCGATGCGTTTGATGGGAGGATCCACCATCGTAGGACACAGAATAGCAAGCTCATTCGATCTCTTCGTAAACGCTTCAATTTCTGACCCCGTCATCTTGAGGTTGAAGAACTCGACTTCCAGTTTGTGAATATCATCACGGTTGCAGTACTCTTCCCTGATCATTTCCTTAAAGTTGTTCCATGGGGTGGCGTTAGCAGCAACCAACCCCGGCATTTGGACCTGAGCGTTCCACCAGGTGAGGGCTAAACCCTCGAGAGTACCGGTAGCATACTTCACCCTGCGTGCCTCAGGGCATTCACACATTTCGAACACAGATTCTAGTTTCTCAAACCAATGGAGGAGACCTACTGCTCCTTCAATGCCGCTAAAAGTAGTGGGTCGGCAGTCCATAAAAGTTTTGAAGGTGCACACAGGTGGCTGAGCATGTTGACCTGTCGTGTGCGCAAGAGTAAACAAAATTTAGCACAAGTGTTGGTTTACGAGAGTAGGATCTAAAGATCCTAGAATGAGTTTTAAACTGCAGGGTATACCTCCTGCTTGTGCGGCTGCAAGTGCCGCAGCAACCTGTTCGTTAATCAGAGCCGTCAACTGGGCTTGAGTCATGTTAATGCATCCAGACATGATCTTCATATCAAGGGAAACATGAGTGAGAAGGGTTCGCGAAAGTGCGATAACAGAAGAGAGTAAGCACACATGTGTTCAAGCAACGGTAGCTATACTAACTAAGCATATCATGAGCAAAGTTCTACGATATCTAGCATGTAGGTAATAAAACATAAATCATAACACCTAGAATGTCGAGCCTTGCACGTGGAGTGAAGCGTCGTTGTGGATCATAGAGCACTGTACAGGTTATAGTCTGGTTTTAACAAAAACGTTTTCCCTTATTAAAACCAAGTTCACTATAACCAATGGCTCTGATACCAATCTGTCACACCCCCAAAATCCACACGCGGAGTATCACCGCTTGGAGGCATGACTGACCAGGATCATACCACTAATCATATTGAACAAGCAAGTAATTAATTCTAAAAGTCCAACCAACACAATTAGTGTCCAAGACAAACATAGTTTAAGTTATGAGCGGAAGCATAATGTTTAAAACCAAAACATAAGTTTAAATATCCAAAGGTTTAACATGGCACACAGCTGTCCATGTCCCACAACGACTCTCCCCCATGCAAGCTCCAGCTAAGTACCTATTGACCTGCAAAGCATGTAGTAACGAGTCAACAACAAGTTGAGTGAGTTCACGGTTGGGTGTTCGTTTTAAGTTGTTCCAAAAGCAGTTTCCTTTAACTGGCATCCTGCCGTGGGGGTTACCCCATAGTTGAAAATGTGATTTGTTTAACCCATTAACTCTGGCAATCCAGCCGTGGGGGCTACCCCATGATAGTTATCTGGCATTTCGGCCGTGGGGGCTACCCCATGTATACACTAGACTCGTTACCATATCGACTACTGACTGAAGTCATGTTTAAGTGCCCTGAACTGTCAATGTCTATCAGCATTGACGTACCCAGATCCATTAGTTCACGCCCGTCCTCTGCGGCACGGTGTGAGGCTTGTCAGACCTAAATAACGCTATCTAACTAATGACCCGCTCGCCATTGGCCCGGCGATTTAGTCGATATAAAAAGGAGGGACTTCGTGATAGAGTTTTGGTCTAGTAAAGTTATCTGTCCGTGCGGACGAGGAATTACATTCCTGAACCATTACTGTCCTACCCAAGAAAGGACGAGGAATCCATATTCCTTAACCCCATTCCCAACCCCTGGGAATCCCATGCTTTGTAGAGTGTGAACTCACCTTAGTTTTGCTCGGTATGCTTAACTATGTGCTCACAAGTAATCAATCACGACCTATAGTACGCACGTATATATATAATCAGTTTCGAATTCGCAATGTTTCACATGTAATCTAAGTCACTAAGTGTACTGAATAGTTAACATCAGATAGCACGTAAAAAGTTACTCAATTTCACACAACTCATGCTTCACGTAGTTGAGTTCTCAGTCATGGTTATCCATTTACATACTTAACAGAGTTAATAAACATAACAGAATCAATAACTAGCAGAGTTAATGAACTAACGAGAGTTAATGGACCAACAGGGTTAACAACTAGCAAGGTTAATAAACTAACAGAGTTATCATACATAATGAGCTTAATATTCTTATCATAGTTAACATAACCCAGTTAACATACATAACATACCTGATATGCTTAACACAGTTAATACTTAACAGAGTTAACCATCTAACCGATTTAACGTACGAGTTACCGAGTTACAGGTCATTAACGAAAACACGTAGTGGGCGTAAACCCTATTTGGCGAATTCACCATGTGGCGAAATCACCCAGGCGACGAAATCCCAGGTGATTTCGTCGGCTTAGTGTTTGACCCTTGTGTCTTCGTTGACTTCAACAACAACAATAACAACAGTTACACAATTACAATCACCCTAATCATTACTTATAGTTACTCAGTCTTGTCAACCAATCACTCAATCATTAGAACAATCATAATCATCATTCCAATCATCATGCAAAGCAAACTGACCAACATCATATATTAAATTTATTCATCATCTCACCCTTTAATGCACCTAACATTCTTAGTGACAACATTATTAAAATGTCTAATCTGTTTGATTCAGTAAACACATGGCCGCCAATTCCTTTAGTCAAATCTATCCACTTTATGAAATCACTTATCTTCAATTCTATTGGACCCTCAAGGCTACTGATATATATCAACTTGGTTTGTTTGAAGTTTGTAAATTCAATGCACCACCATAACATAAATACTGTTATATCAATTTTCAAGAGATCATCTATTCCTCAACATATCATCAATCATCGATAATATCCATCATCACAACAACCGCATCACAGTACTTAATATTTATCAGGAGCCTGGTTTATGCATTCAATAAATAGATTAACATATCACCAGATCATACACTGTTAGCAAGTTAACATGCTTTTGGATCTTGATCGCCTTCACATCTTTCCAGATTAAATCATTCAATCATAAATTCAATCATAACAACCCTAGGCCTCTAGATCACAACAGGTTTCGCATAGAGTTATATAACAGATTGATCATATATAATTCTTTCAAGAACACATCAAACAACATACTATATATATATAGATCTGAAAATAACTAACCGACTCAGAGAGATCAAACAAAGAAGATCCGACTTCGAATAAGAGAAGAGCTGTCGTCGACTTGAGAGTGAGAGTTAGGGTTTGTCGACTAAAAGTTTCACGTAGGGTTGAATCAAAAATATATAACTGATCGTAGTGGGCCTAAGGCCCAGTTGATTTCGCTGATCCAAAGTTGACGAAAACACCAAGTGTTTTCGTGAGGGAGGTGATTTCGGATGGAGGTGATTTCGTGAGGGGTATTTGGCACAAGTTCTATAATTTATTAACAATTGTTCACTCATCTTATTAATTCAACATATAACTAACAAATACACACATCACAACTACACTAATATTGCACATCCAATAATTATTAAACATACATGGCAATTAAGTACGAAGTTAAATCGGATAGAGACCTTGAAAACTCGGGTTGTCACATTATCCCCATCTTGAAAGAAATTCCATCCCGAAATTTAGCACGCGGTTACTGAGGAAGCTAGTTAAGTTGCATGATTTTCCTGATTTTCCTGGGGTGTCACATCCTCCCCCCGTTGATCTGGAATTTCGTCCCGAAATTCCGTAGCTTCAGCCTCAGTAGTGGTTGTACTGTTTGCGAATAGTTGGGGATACTTTTGTTTCATCTGATCTTCGCGTTCCCAGGTGAACTCTGGGCCACGACATGAGTTCCAACGAACTCGAACGAGAGGTATTCTAGTGCGTTTGAGGACCTTAACATCCCGGTCCGTGATTTCAACTGGTTCCTCGACGAATCGTAACTGCTCGTCGATAGTGAGCTCCTTCAAAGGAACTATGTGGGTCTCATCTGATAGGCACCTCTTCAGATTTGACACATGGAAGATGTTGTGAACTGCACTGAGTTCTGCTGGTAGATTCAGTTTGTAGGCCACCTTGCCTATTTTCTCAATAACTTCGAAAGGTCCAACGTATCGTGGGTTAAGTTTGCCTCGTTTACCAAAACGAACCACACCCTTCCAGGGTGAGACTTTGAGTAGCACACGCTCCCCTACCTGGAGCTCTAATGGTTTTCTGCCCTTATCGGCGTATACTTTCTGACGGTCACGAGCTGCCGCCATTCGTTGTCGTATATGAGCAATTCGCTCTGTTGTGTCTACCACAAGTTCTGGACTAGTAATCTGACTATCCCCCACCTCTGCCCAACAAAGAGGTGACCGGCATTTACGCCCGTACAATGCCTCAAACGGAGCAGCTTTAATGCTGGTGTGGTAGTTGTTGTTGTACGAGAATTCCACAAGTGGCAGATGCTTTTCCCAGCCGTTGCCAAAGTCAATTACACATGCCCTAAGCATGTCTTCGAGGGTCTGGATGGTGCGTTCAGACTGCCTATCCGTTTGCGGGTGATAAGCTGTGCTCATGTCTAAGCGTGAGCCAAAGGACTTGTGCATTGCTTGCCACAGTTCTGAAGTAAAACGTGCGTCACGATCCGAGATAATAGAGGTGGGCACTCCGTGCCTCGAAACCACTTCCTTCAAGTAAACGTCTGCTAACGTAGAGAACTTGTCAGTTTCTTTGATAGCCAAGAAGTGAGCAGACTTTGTGAGTCGATCCACGATCACCCAAATAGTATCATTTCCCCTTTGAGATCTAGGCAGGCCAGTAACAAAATCCATGGAAATTTGCTCCCATTTCCATTGTGGTATCTCTGGTTGTTGGAGTGGGCCTGAGGGTTTCTGGTATTCGGCTTTGACTCTCACACAAGTCAAACACTTGCTGACGTAAGTTGCTATGTGGGCCTTCATGCTAGGCCACCAGTATGTAGTTTTAATATCGTGGTACATCTTATCCGAATCAGGATGTACTGAGTAGCGAGACTTATGTGCCTCATCCATCACGAGCTCTCGTAGGTTGCCATAAAGTGGGACCCAAATGCGTCCTGTTACGTAATAAGCACCATCTTCCTTTTGTTCTAATCGCTGTCGTGAGCCGCGGAGGGCTTCAGCCCTGACGTTCTTTGATTTCAATGCTTCCACCTGAGCATTTCGTATCTGTGCAGGAAGACTAGATTGAATAGTGAGTTGTAGAGCTCGCACGCGCTTAGGCACGGTGTCCTTTCGACTGAGGGTGTCAGCCACAACATTGGCTTTGCCCGGGTGATACCTGATCGAGCATTCGTAGTCATTCAGTAGTTCGACCCATCGTCGTTGTCGCATATTCAGTTCCTTCTGTTTGAAGATGTGCTCGAGACTTCTGTGGTCGGTGTAAATGGCACACTTTGTACCGTATAGGTAATGTCTCCATATCTTGAGTGCAAAAACAACAGCTCCCAGCTCTAAATCGCGCGTAGTGTAGTTCTTTTCATGAACTTTGAGTTGGCGTGAAGCGTAGGCTATAACCTTATCCCGTTGCATCAGTACACAACCAACCCCCTGAATTGATGCGTCGTAGTAAACCACGAAGTCGTCTGTGCCCTTTGGCAATGAAAGGATAGGTGCACTGCAAAGTCTATCCTTTAAATGCTGAAAGGCTAATTCTTGTGCGTTTCCCCATCGATAAACAACGCCTTTCTGCGTCAGTGAAGTGAGAGGATGTCCATGATAGTTATCTGGCATTTCGGCCGTGGGGGCTACCCCATGTATACACTAGACTCGTTACCATATCGACTGCTGACTGAAGTCATGTTTAAGTGCCCTGAACTGTCAATGTCTATCAGCATTGACGTGCCCAGATCCATTAGTTCACGCCCGTCCTCTACGGCACGGTGTGAGGCTTGTTAGACCTAAAGAGCGCTATCTAACTAATGACCCGCTCGCCATTGGCCCAGCGATTAAGTCGATATAAAAAGGAGGGACTTCGTGATAGAGTTTTGGTCTAGTAATGTTATATGTCCGTGCGGACGAGGAATTACATTCCTGAACCATTACTGTCCTACCCAAGAAAGGACGAGGAATCCATATTCCTTAACCCTATTCCCAACCCCTGGGAATCCCATGCTTTGTAGAGTGTGAACTCACCTTAGTTTTGCTCGGTATGCTTAACTATGTGCTCACAAGTAATCAATCACGACCTATAGTACGCACGTATATATATAATCAGTTTCGAATTCGCAATGTTTCACATGTAATCTAAGTCACTAAGTGTACTGAATAGTTAACATCAGATAGCACGTAAACAGTTACTCAATTTCACACAACTCATGCTTCACGTAGTTGAGTTCTCAGTCATAGTTATCCATTTACATACTTAACAGAGTTAATAAACATAACAGAATCAATAACTAGCAGAGTTAATGAACTAACGAGAGTTAATGGACCAACAGGGTTAACAACTAGCAAGGTTAATAAACGAATAGAGTTATCATACATAATGAGCTTAATATTCTTAACATAGTTAACATAACCCAGTTAACATACATAACATACCTGATATGCTTAACACAGTTAATACTTAACAGAGTTAACCATCTAACCGATTTAACGTACGAGTTACCGAGTTACAGGTCATTAACGAAAACACGTAGTGAGCGAAAACCCTATTTGGTGAATTCACCATGTGGCGAAATCACCCAGGCGACGAAATCCCAGGTGATTTCGTCGGCTTAGTGTTTGACCCTTGTGTCTTCGTTGACTTCAACAGCAACAATAACAACAGTTACACAATTACAATCACCCTAATCATTACTTATAGTTACTCAGTCTTGTCAACCAATCACTCAATCATTAGAACAATCATAATCATCATTCCAATCATCATGCAACCGAATCATCATGCAAAGCAAACTGACCAACATCATATATTAAATTTATATCATTCAACATATAACTAACAAATACACACATCACAACTACACTTATATTGCACATCCAATAATTATTAAACATACATGGCAATTAAGTACGAAGTTAAATCGGATAGAGACCTTGAAAACTCGGGTTGTCACACAAGACATGTATTATTGGTATTTGGGTTCCTTCTGGTATCCTGATCGATGATCCCAGATTTGCTAAGGCATCTGCTTCGGCGTTATCCTCTCTTGGTACCTGTTCAAGTGTAAAAACATCGAAATACTCTGCTAATTTTTTGAGAATATCCTCCCTTAACTGCATAGGATCCATTAAAATGGTTAGTAATTAACAAGGAGTCAACATATACTCGCAAATTCTTGATACTCATACTCTTAGCCAATTCTAATCCTGCAATTAAAGCTTCATATTCTACCTCATTATTAGTAGCAGGAAATTCACACCTAATGGCCTGGGGTAATATATCCCCCTGTGGCGATTTTAGTAGTATACCTAGACCTACACCTCTTATATTGGATGCACCATTAGTATATAATGTCCAGGATCCTGAAGATTCTCCTAACTGTTGAACTTCTAGGTCTACCTCATCCTGAATATCACTACTGAAATCAGCCACAAAGTCAGCTAAAGCCTGAGACTTTATGGCATTTCTAGGTTCATATACTAAATCATAAGCACTTAATTTCACTGACCACTTGGCCATCCTGCCTGACATCTCTAGTTTCCTAAGCACATTTTTGACAGGATAATTTGTTTTAACATGGATCCTATGTGTCTCAAAATAATGTCTAAGCGTTGTCGATGCCATGACTACAGCTAATATGAATTTTTCTAAATGAGAATACCTAGTTTCAGCATCTAACAAACTTTTACTAACATAATATACAGGATATTGCTGACCTTCATGGTCTTTTATAAGAACGGCACTAACAGCATTCCCTGATACAGCGACGTACAGGGATAGTGGTTCACCATTCTCAGGCTTCATCAATAGAGGTGCGGTTGAGAGATATCGCTTCAAATCCTGCAAGGTTGCTTCATGCTTTGCTCCCCATTCAAATTTCTTATTCTTCTTGAGGATATCATAGAATTCCTTGCATTTTTCTGAGGATCTTGAAATAAATCTATTCAAAGCTGCTACTCGGCCTGTCAACCTTTGTACGTCCTTCATATTTGAGGGTGATTTTATATCCAGGATAGCTTTGATCTGCTCTGGGCTTGCTTCTATCCCCCTTTTTGTCACCATATATCCAAGAAACTTTCCTGCCCCCACTCCGAAATGGCACTTAGCAGGATTCAGCTTCATGTTGTATTGATCCAGGATATCAAATGCTCCCTTGATATCCTGGAGGTGATCCTCAGCTCTTTTAGATTTTACCACCATATCGTCAATATATACCTCCATGGTGTCCCCCAGCTTATCTTTGAACATCATGTTTACCAATCTCTGGTATGTTGCACCTGCATTTTTCAAACCGAAAGGCATAGCAGTATAGCAATATATACCTGTTGGTGTCATGAAAGCAGTATCCTCCTGATCCGAAGGTTCCATTTGAATCTGCTGAAATCCTGAGGATGCGTCCATGAATGTTAACATTTCATGTCCAGCAGTATCATCTACCATTGCATCGATATGAGGGAGAGGAAATGGATCTTTAGGACAATCCTTGTTCAAGTCCGTGTAATCTACACAGACTCTCCATTTCCCGTTTTTCTTCTGTACCACAACTACGTTTTCTAGCCATCTTGGAAACTTGATTTCTCTGATCATCCTGGACTTCAACAATCTTTCAACTTCCTCTTGGATAATCGCATTCCGCTCAGGAGCAAATTTTCTTCTTTTTTGCTGAACAGGCTTGAATGATTTGTCAATTCCAAGCTTGTGAGTGATAATGTCTTTGGATATGCCTGTCATATCCTCATGCTTCCATGCAAACATTGACATCCTGCATTTCAAAAAATTAGTTAACTGTTCTTCAATATCCCGAGGGATATTGGTTCCTACGAGCACCGAGATATCAGGATTATCCTGTTCCAGGATAATTTTCTTCACATCCTGCTCCGAATCCTCCACGATATCCTGGGCCCGCATCTTTAATTGCTAGGCTGTACTAGGCTTAGTTGAGGATTTCATCGAGGATGAGTAGCATTCTTTCGCTTCCTGTTGATCACTTTCCACCTTGACAACCCCCCAAGGGGTAGGGATCTTGATGCATTGGTGATATGTTGATGGCACAGCCTTCATATTGTGAATCCATGGTCTTCCCAGTATGATGTTATAGCAGGATAAGGAGTCCATCACACAGAAGCGTTGTATTGAGTTGACCCCTTCAACATATACTGGTAACTTTATCTCCCCTACGGTATTCCTAGCTTCTCCACTGAAACCAACGAGCACAGTGGACTTCGAAGTGATATCCATCGGAGATACATTCATCCTCTTCAATGTTTCCAGCTGAATTATATTGACAGAACTACCGTTGTCTACCAGTATCCTGCGTACAAAATGGTTAGCCACATATAATGTTATTACTAAAGCATCATGGTGAGGATCCTGAACAGTATCCCTGTCATCACTATCGAAAGAGATCACTTTATCAGTTGTGAGGGTAGTCATTCTGACTGGTCTGTCTCCCCTCTCGCTCTTAGCTTCCTTTGCATGTCTCTTGGCCGCCGAATATGAAGTCCCATAAATGTCGGATCCTCCTGAAATAAAGTTAATTATCTTGGCATCTGCTGGGGGTGATGCTGCTCGTTCAGGATCCTTCTCGGGATCCTGCCCTTTATTCTTCTTTTTTCCCAGCAAGTCCTTCAGATACCCCTTGCTTAACTGGTGTTAGGGGTCATTTTCTTAACGTATATATCCTGACCAATATCCTGCCTATGTTTGTTCATTTGTGACCAGGATGCTGGAAGAGGATATTGCTAACATCTTGGGCGATATCCTGAGGCTTATTGAATTAACCACGTGCAGGTTAAGGGCTGAGATTTGCTAACGGTCAAGAGGACTTCTTCTCCTCGAGACTCGGACGAATTTGTTGAGGAAGAGACGTTGAGCCCGAAAGACCAGGTCTACAACGTTCGAAGAAGGAATATTCGGTGGATCCCGCGAGTTTAGGGTAGTTTGTTATTTTATCTTTACTATAAATAGATGGGGGCGGATCAGCTTAGAACACACAATTTTTCACTAACACTCTCATACACTTACACTCTCTAGCTCATCGCAAACACCGCACTTGTATTCAAGTTTCGTTGTAACACTTAGTCGATCCGTACCACATCCTGCACTGTATCCTGATTTTTGAAGCAATAGAAGAACTAGGCAGCTGCGATTGTCAGCTCCCGAGGTTTTATGCCGGCGATCTAGATTGATCAAGGGCTTTCCTCGTACATCCCGTGTCGTTTACTTTACTTTTGCTCATTGTTTGATCATAGATACAGCTCTATATCCTGAGCCGTATCCTGAAACTGTTTTTACAAATTAACTTGATTAACATATTTTCGACACTCATTTCTAGCACACTACCTCACTTAACTAATTTGATCACTTAATTACTTCGGTAATTTTTGACCAAAACAATTTGGCGCCCACCGTGGGGCAAGTGGTGCTCTCCTTACTAAAAATTTTTGTCAAATCATTAATCGGTTTTCTATTTTCAAAACTTTTTGCCACATTGTCCATAATGGCCTCAAGATCAAACATGAGTTCCTCTACTGTGTCTGCTGTGACTTCTGCTACTACCGGTTCGGTGCTTCCACCACCTCCTCCAAGGATGCCAGCCTCTACACAATCTCAAGATGTTATCCCTACTCGGAGCGTCCAGGGATCTGCTCCCGTTTTAGCTTCTAATGATGAAATTTTAACCTTATTTGGAAGTGTGCAGGAACAAATGAGGCAGCAACAGGAAACAAACCAAATGCTTTTGAGGGAAATACAACTCCTGAAGTCTGGCTCGAGCAGATCTGCTGAGGACAATGTCACTCCATTACACCCCAGAGCGTTGAACTTTAGTTCAGCTGTATATACCGAGGATAACAGGGGGAATATTGTGCCCAGTCTTCCTCAGAATCATACTCCTGAAATACCCTCATCGGTCAGGATGTCAACCATGAGGAGCTCAGGATATGCGTCAGGATATGGGCAAAATCCTCCAATGGGTAACGTGTCGAATAATAATAATACTCATGCTACTAACAGTGGTGGATCTTTGCAGGATACAGGTGTAACATCAGCACTTACCAGGGAACTTCAGAAGTTGAAGGACATGATATCTAGTGTACCTGGGGTGGTCCAGCCGATCCCGGAAGTGTCTCAAGACAGCCACAAGATATCTCGTTTTGCATATCCTATCTGTGATGCTGAGATCCCAAAGAGATTCCAAACTCCCAACATGAAGCTTTATGATGGGAGTACGGATCCTGAGGAGCATATTGCTCAGTATAGGGAGAGGATGGAGATTAACCCTATTCCTTCGGAGCTCAAGGAAGCGTGCTTGTGCAAGGGATTTGGTTCTACTCTAACAGGATCGGCCTTAAAATGGCTATTAAACGTTCCTCCTCACTCAATTACTTCATTTGCTCATCTGGTTAATTTATTTAACAGTCAATTTTCTTGTAGTCGGAGTTTTGAGAAACTAACCAGTGATCTTTACAGGATAACTCAAGGGCCTCAGGAATCCTTGAGGGATTATGTGAACAAATTCAGTCGAGAATCCTTGGATATCCCACATCTTGATGTTGCAACAGCTGTGCAAGCTTTTAAGATGGGATTACAAAAGGATTCTCAGTTTTATCAGGATCTTGTAATGAATCCCTGCAGGAATCTCGACGAAGCTCGTAACAGGGCTTTGAGATATATCCGTCTGGAAGATGACAGGAAGATGCAAGAAAGGATGAACTCATCCAACACTTATGAGTCAACTAATAGGAAGTCAGAATCCTCGTTCAAGTCATATCGGCCTAAGCCGTATAGTAGAAATGAAAAGAAAAGAGTGAACGCTGTCGAAGATGAGGATCCTGAAGAGTATCCTGAGTTGTCCGAATATTGCTTTTCTGTTAATATTCCTGAATTGATGTATGCTATGCAGGGTCTAGGAGACAAAGCTAGGTGGCCTCGAAAGAATCAACAAAAGGCTGACTGGAAAGATAAGTCAAAATGGTGTGCTTTCCACGAAGATTTTGGACATGTGACTGAGGATTGCATTGCTCTAAGGAAAGAAATAAGCTATCTTCTAAGCAAGGGATATCTGAAAGATCTCTTAGGAAGAAAGAAGAATAAGGGTCAGGATACTGAGAAGGATCCTGAACGAGCAGCATCACCTCCCGCGGATGCCAAGATAATCAACTTCATTTCGGGAGGATCCGACATTTGTGGAACTTCGTATTCGGCAGCAAAGAGACATGCAAAGGAAGCCAAGGCCGAAAGGGGAGACAAACCTGTCAGGATGACTACCCTCACAACTGACAAAGTGATCACTTTTGATGCTGATGACAGGGATGCTGTCCAAGATCCTCACCATGATGCTCTGGTAATAACGTTATATGTAGCTAACCATTTTGTACGCAGGATACTGGTTGATAATGGCAGCTTCGTCAACATAATCCAACTAGAAACTCTGAAGAGAATGAATGTATCTCCAATGGATATCACTTCAAAGTCTACTGTGCTTGTTGGGTTCAGTGGAGAGGCTAGAAACACAGTGGGAGAGATAAAGTTGCCAGTATATGTTGAAGGAGTCAACTCGATACAACGCTTCTGTGTGATGGATTCTCTATCCTGCTATAACATCATACTGGGAAGACCGTGGATTCACGATATGAAGGCCGTGCCATCAACATATCACCAATGCATCAAGATACCTACCCCCTGGGGAGTGGTCAAAGTTGATAGTGATCAGCAGGAGGCGAAAGAATGCTACTCATCCTCGATGAAATCCTCAGCCAAACCTAGTGCAGCATAGCAATTAAAGACACGGGCCCAGGATATCGTGGAGGATCCGGAGCAGGATGTGAAGAAAGTTATCCTGGACCAGGATAACCCCGATATTTCGGTGCTCGTAGGGACCAATATCCCTCAGGATATTGAAGAACAATTAATTAACTTTTGGAAATGCAGGATGTCTACGTTTGCATGGAAACATGAGGATATGACAGGCATATCCAAAGATATTATCACTCACAAGCTTGGAATTGATAAATCATTCAAGCCTGTGCAGCAAAAAAGAAGGAAATTTGCTCCTGAGCGGAACACAATTATCCAGGAGGAAGTTGAGAGATTATTAAAATCCAGAATGATTAGGGAGGTTAAGTTCCCAAGGTGGCTAGCAAACGTGGTTGTAGTACAGAAGAAAAATGGGAAATGGAGAGTTTGTGTGGACTGCACAGACTTGAACAAAGCTTGTCCTAAAGACCCATTTCCTCTTCCACACATTGATGCAATGGTAGATGCCACTGCCGGGCATGAAATGCTGACCTTCATGGACGCATCTTCAGGATTTCAACAGATCCAAATGGAACCTTCTGACCAGGAGGATACTGCCTTCATGACACCAACAGGTATTTATTGTTATACAGCTATGCCTTTTGGTTTGAAAAATGCAGGTGCAACATACCAAAGATTGGTAAACATGATGTTCAAAGACAAACTGGGGGACACCATGGAGGTATATATCGATGATATGGTGGTGAAATCTAAAAAGGCTGAGGATCACCTCCAGGATATCAAGGGAGCATTTGATATCCTGGATCAATACAACATGAAGCTGAACCCTGCTAAATGCCATTTCGGAGTGGGGGCAGGAAGGTTTCTTGGATATATGGTGACAAAGAGGGGGATAGAAGCAAGCCCAGAGCAGATCAAAGCTATCCTGGATATAAAATCACCCTCAAACATGAAGGACGTACAAAGATTAACAGGCCGAGTAGCAGCTCTAAACAGGTTTATCTCAAGATCATCGGAGAAATGCAAAGACTTCTATGATATCCTGAAGAAGAACAAAAGATTCGAATGGGGGGAAAAGCATGAAGCAGCCCTGCAGGATTTGAAACGATATCTATCAACCGCACCTCTATTGATGAAGCCTGAAAATGGTGAACCACTATCCCTGTACCTTGCTGTATCAGGGAATGCTGTAAGTGCCGTTCTTATAAAAGACCATGAAGGTCAGCAATTTCCTGTTTATTATGTTAGTAAAAGTTTGTTAGATGCTGAAACTAGGTATTCTCATTTAGAAAAATTGATACTAGCATTAGTCATGGCATCAACGAAACTTAGGCATTATTTCGAGACATATAGGATACATGTTAAAACAAATTATCCTATCAAAAATGTGCTTAGGAAACCAGAGATGTCAGGCAGGATGGCCAAGTGGTCAGTAAAGTTGAGTGCTTATGATTTAGTATACGAACCTAGAAATGCCATAAAATCTCAGGCTTTAGCTGACTTTGTGGCTGACTTTAGTAGTGACATTCAGGACGAGGTAGACCTAGAAGTTCAACAGTTAGGAGAATCCTCAGGATCCTGGACATTATATACTGACGGTGCATCTAATGTAAGAGGAGTAGGATTAGGAATACTACTAAAATCGCAACAGGGGGACATATTACCCCAGGCTATTAGGTGTGAATTTCCTGCTACTAATAATGAAGCAGAGTATGAGGCTTTAATTGCAGGATTAGAGTTGGCTAAGAGCATGAGTATCAAAAATTTGCAAGTATATGTTGACTCTTTGTTAATTACTAACCATTTTAATGGATCCTATGCAGTTAAGGGTGAGAAATTAATCGAATATCTCGATATTCTCAAAAAATTAGCAGGATATTTCGATGTTTTTATACTTGAACAGGTACCAAGGGAGGATAATGCTGAAGCGGATGCCTTAGCAAATTTGGGATCATCGATCAAGATACCTGAAGGGACGCAAATACCAATATTACATGTTCTATATCCTGCAACGAATCCTCAGGATAAAGAAGTAGCTGGTATTCAGGATCCTGGAGTAGAACATCCTGAAGAGGATCCTAAATCCTGGACGGCTCCAATCATGAAATATCTCAAAGAAGGACACATCCCTAGAAATGAAAATCCTAAGGCATTTAGGATGAAGGTATCACGATTCACTATTATAGATAATATTTTATACAAGAAATCTCTTGCAGGACCGTATTTGAGGTGCTTGGAGGATCCTGAAGCCAAGGAAGTACTTCAGGATATACATGAAGGGGATTGTGGTAACCATGCTGGGGGCAGGTCGTTATTCTCAAAAGTATTAAGGACAGGATATTATTGGCCAACAATGAGAAAAGATGCCGCAGAATATGCTCGAAGATGTGACGCATGTCAAAGACATAGTAACATACTGCATCAACCTGCTGAACCATTGTATCCTATTGTTTCCCCTTGGCCATTTATGAAGTGGGGTATGGATATAGTGGGAAAGCTACCGAAAGCTCCGGGAGGAAAAGTCTTTATGCTAGCAATGACGGATTATTTCTCTAAGTGGGTTGAAGCTGAAGCATTTGTTCAAGTTAGAGACCAAGAAGTAGTATCCTTCATAAAGAGGAATATCCTGACCAGATTCGGAGTACCAGCTGAGATAATCTGTGATAATGGTTCTCAGTTCATAAGCAGAAGGACTACGGACTTTTGCAAGAGTTGGGGAATCAAAATGATCACATCTACTCCGGTACATCCTCAAGCAAATGGACAAGCAGAATCCTCAAACAAGATAATTGTCAATAACTTAAAGAAAAGGCTTGGAGCCAAAAAAGGAAGATGGGCAGAAGAATTACCCTTTGTTTTATGGGCTGATAGGACAACGGTAAAGAATGCAACAGGCCAAACCCCATTTTCCTTGGTGTTTGGAGTAGAAGCAATGATTCCAACGGAAATGACAATACCTACTGCAAGATCTGTCTTAAATGATCCTGAGAAGAATCCTGAAGCCTTGAGTCAGGATTTAGACACTATAGATGAAAAGAGAGATGCGGCAAGGCTAAGGATGGCAGCATATCAACAGAGAATATCCAGGGCATATAACAAGAATATTAGAACCAGAAGATTTAAGGTTGGAGATTGGGTGTTAAGAAAGGCTTTTCAAAATACTACTAATCCTGCCGATGGCAAGTTAGCTCCAAAATGGGAAGGACCATATGAAGTTGAATCAGAAGCAGGGAAAGGAGCATACAGACTCAAGAATATGGAGGGGGATATGCTACCGAGATCTTGGAATGCTATACACCTTAAGCTCTATTTCAAGTGAGTTTAGAATTCAATTTCTAACTCAGAATGGTATGAATTCTATCTTGTTTAAATATGTTTTGGTTTAATTTATTCTTTGAAACTCAATACTGACTTAAGCATCGGAGGGGTGTTAGCCAAGCTAACACCCACCTTAGTTTACAATTGTTTTGCAAGATATGTTTCAGGATATAGCTCCAGGATATGCACTCACGATAACTCAGAAGATTAGAGGATTGGCCCCCTCTCTTACGTTTAAGGGATACTGATCCCTTCACAGGTTTAAAGGTATTCACCTTTCTTCGGAATTGGGTTTGAACACCCCGCCTGGAGCGCAAGTTATTCAGGGATAGTTCAAGGTGGCGGGACCAGTCCATGTAAAAGTGGCTGACAATTTCGTTACTGTTGGCTATATCCTGAATCCTAAAGGTATATGAGGATTGATCACCCTCTCTCACGAAAGGGTATTTTCATACTCTCTAAGGTTTAAAGGTTTTCACCTTTCTAAGTCTTGGAGTTTATACACTCCCGCCTGTAGCGCATGAAAAGTTGGGATTTTCCCCAGGATACAAGGGATTTATCTCCAGTACATCCTTGGGTTTTATCCTTGGGACGTAAAAAATTTCTTATGCAATGGAAACTGACATTAAGTAGATTTCTAAGATACTTGAAGACGTTGTATACAGGGGACATTCCCACCAAGGTGGTGGTGTAAAGCTAAAAGGATGAAGTTTGCAACTAATGCACTAAGTACCTTGCACAGGGGACATCTTCATTGGAAGAGTTGCAAAGGGATCGAAGTTTGGTAATAGGTTTATATCCTATATCTGGTATGATCTTTCCTTTATAAGCCCCAATTAAGTTTTTAGTGACATTATGTTAAGTATCCTGATATATATCCTCAAAGTCCTTTTAAGGATATTTGATTAGGGTGTTTGAAACCAGTATTAGTTTGGAACTCTGATTATTTAAATATTATCAAAACTTGGTTTTGAAAAGATAGACTATTTTTTACTTTCTAAAGAAATTTTTACAAAGTTGAAGGAACGTTTGGAAGATCTATCTAATAAAAGGCTTTTGCAGTATGTTGCTGAGCATACTGATCAGGATATTTTTTAAGATAACAATACAAAATCTTTACAAAGATAAGACTCACACTAAGTAATGCAAGGTAATGCAAGGTAACAAAAAATAAGTCAAAAGATGAAATTATTCTTAGAGCAATCAATACTGGTTGATAACCGAAGGTTTCATCCTGAAAGCCAGGACCCATCCACCTTCGACTATCAAATTGTTTAGAGACAGAAATGAAAATTGTTCATAAAAATATAAAATTGTTTGAATGACTTAAAGAAAATAAGCTCTAGGGGGTAGTGCCTTCTTGGTCCATAGCGGTTTCGGCAACATCCATCTTGGGATCCGTCTCAGCATCCTTCTCAGCATCGGTTGCCTTTTCAACTGCTTTAGAAGGTTCATCGACAGTTGATTTGGAAGAGGTACCGCCAAGATTCTTCAGCTTGGTCTCCCAAGCACCAACGTCCCAAGAAGGGCATTCGAAGCCTAATGTTTTGGCTTCATGAGCCATCTTCAACCTAGCCTGGAGAAGAGAAATGACGACGGAACTTTTGAGGCTTTCTCGGTAACTGACCATATCCCGTTCGTACTGTACATGGGCAGCTTCCAGATCGGCCTGGGCTTGAAGAATAGCTTTGTTGAGAGCAACTTGGTGTTCTTGGGTCATAGCTTTGTATTTTTCCTCGTAATGACGAGATTTAGCGGCCGCGATCATACCTTGGTCAGAAATTATGATTTTTGCTTCCTTTAACTTAGATTCAAGTGTTTTGTTAAGCTTGCAGGATTCTTGATATAAATGAACTAAACGCTCAAGACCCTACAAAGGTAAGAAGACAGGGGTTAACATTGTTAAATCTTTGAAAATAATCTAAATTGCAGGATATGCTGTGAGGATACTGACCTGGTTGAGAAAAGAGGTCATAAACCCGCTGGCTTCAATGAACCTGTGCTTCTCATAAGGAAAGGTATCAGAAATAACAGGGGAATCGGGTTCTTTCCTTTTGCGGGAACTTGAACTCCGGGGCTTGGTAGCCGGTGAAGGTTTAGGAATGATGATGGCTTTGGAGCTGCTGGGTTTGGATGTAGCGGTGGTCTTGGGGCTAGGTTCTTTCTTGACCTGGATCTGGTCAGAATAGCTATCCAGTTCATCAAGGTCAAAGACTTCAGGGATCTTAGCTGGTGCTGCATAAAGAGAAAAGTTTTACTCTTTATTTTATCATTATATTGTTTTGACTAATTATTTTGAAAGAAATTCTTACCAGACATCTCGGATGATGAGTACTGACTTGAACTCGGGACGTGTGTGGTGAAAGTCCTGTCTATTGCAGGTAACCGGTAAACGGTATTGATTCTCTCTTCTGACTCAGCGGTAGGGGGAGCAACTTCCTTGAAGTTCACTGCATAAAGATCAAAAAGAAGAATATTAATAGAAGATAACAATCAATTCGTCTATGAGGATATTTATGATCCTACCGGTGGTTAACCACTCCGCCGGAAGGTTGGCACCCTCAGCAATGGAATCGCGTTTGACAAAGAAGAATTTGCGTTGCCATCCGTCTTCATTTTTGGTGGCTTTGAGAATCAGGGGTTTGCTGGAGGTCGAGAAGAGCAAGAACCGGCTAGAGCCATGGGATCGGAGGCGATAAGCTATAGGTAAATCCTCGATGCAGAGGTCAGAGCAATGGAGGTTTTTGATTTGGTTGAGTACAATTAGTACTCTCCAAACTATGGGCATGGTTTGAGCAAAAGAGATGCCAGTAATACGAAAGAATTGCATCATGAATTCAGGAAAAGGGTATCGAAGACCTAATGAAAAAGGATATGCCGGAAAACAGATCCATTCGGTAGAAGAAACATCCGATCGGATTGACCGATCGAATGGCCTAAAGACCGTGCTGTCGGGGAAAGCGCCGGAGGCTCTTAAAGCTGCAATGTCTGCGTTGTCAAAAGCGCAGATCTCCTTTTCGGGATTTTTAAGAAGGTTCTGCTGGGTGAAGGTCTCGGCGTCCATTGCAAATAAGATGAAGAAAATTGACAGGAAGAAAATCAGAAATGGAGAATTACCTGAAGGTTCTGTTGAAGATATCTGCTTTTCAAACAAGAAAAGAGAAGATATAGGGGCATCGTGGATCTCCATTGAGTAAAAAACGCGTTAGAAGTTACGATGTGATCTTGACCGTCGCTTCGTTTTGAATGCCTTGAGTTATGGGATAAGATTTTTGAAATATATCCGTTGGATTGGTATCCCAACCGATATATTTGGGGACAATTGTTAGGGGTCATTTTCTTAACGTATATATCCTGACCAATATCCTGCCTATGTTTGTTCATTTGTGACCAGGATGCTGGAAGAGGATATTGCTAACATCTTGGGCGATATCCTGAGGCTTATTGAATTAACCACGTGCAGGTTAAGGGCTGAGACTTGCTAACGGTCAAGAGGACTTCTTCTCCTCGAGACTCGGACGAATTTGTTGAGGAAGAGACGTTGAGCCCGAAAGACCAGGTCTACAACGTTCGAAGAAGGAATATTCGGTGGATCCCGCGAGTTTAGGGTAGTTTGTTATTTTATCTTTACTATAAATAGATGGGGGCGGATCAGCTTAGAACACACAATTTTTCACTAACACTCTCATACACTTACACTCTCTAGCTCATCGCAAACACCACACTTGTATTCAAGTTTCGTTGTAACACTTAGTCGATCCGTACCACATCCTGCACTGTATCCTGATTTTTGAAGCAATAGAAGAACTAGGCAGCTGCGATTGTCAGCTCCCGAGGTTTTATGCCGGCGATCTAGATTGATCAAGGGCTTTCCTCGTACATCCCGTGTCGTTTACTTTACTTTTGCTCATTGTTTGATCATAGATACAGCTCTATATCCTGAGCCGTATCCTGAAACTGTTTTTACAAATTAACTTGATTAACATATTTTCGACACTCATTTCTAGCACACTACCTCACTTAACTAATTTGATCACTTAATTACTTCGGTAATTTTTGACCAAAACAATCCTGGACTTCAACAATCTTTCAACTTCCTCTTGGATAATCGCATTCCGCTCAGGAGCAAATTTTCTTCTTTTTTGCTGAACAGGCTTGAATGATTTGTCAATTCCAAGCTTGTGAGTGATAATGTCTTTGGATATGCCTGTCATATCCTCATGCTTCCATGCAAACATTGACATCCTGCATTTCAAAAAATTAGTTAACTGTTCTTCAATATCCTGAGGGATATTGGTTCCTACGAGCACCGAGATATCAGGATTATCCTGTTCCAGGATAATTTTCTTCACATCCTGCTCCGAATCCTCCACGATATCCTGGGCCTGCATCTTTAATTGCTATGTTGTACTAGGCTTAGTTGAGGATTTCATCGAGGATGAGTAGCATTCTTTCGCTTCCTGTTGATCACTTTCCACCTTGACAACCCCCCAAGGGGTAGGGATCTTGATGCATTGGTGATATGTTGATGGCACAGCCTTCATATTGTGAATCCATGGTCTTCCCAGTATGATGTTATAGCAGGATAAGGAGTCCATCACACAGAAGCGTTGTATTGAGTTGACCCCTTCAACATATACTGGTAACTTTATCTCCCCTACGGTATTCCTAGCTTCTCCACTGAAACCAACGAGCACAGTGGACTTCGAAGTGATATCCATCGGAGATACATTCATCCTCTTCAATGTTTCCAGCTGAATTATATTGACAGAACTACCGTTGTCTACCAGTATCCTGCGTACAAAATGGTTAGCCACATATAATGTTATTACTAAAGCATCATGGTGAGGATCCTGAACAGTATCCCTGTCATCACTATCGAAAGAGATCACTTTATCAGTTGTGAGGGTAGTCATTCTGACTGGTCTGTCTCCCCTCTCGCTCTTAGCTTCCTTTGCATGTCTCTTGGCCGCCGAATACGAAGTCCCACAAATTTCGGATCCTCCTGAAATAAAGTTAATTATCTTGGCATCTGCTGGGGGTGATGCTGCTCGTTCAGGATCCTTCTCGGGATCCTGCCCTTTATTCTTCTTTTTTCCCAGCAAGTCCTTCAGATACCCCTTGCTTAACAGGTAACTTATCTCTTTCCTTAAAGCAATGCAATCCTCGGTCATATGTTCGAAGTCTTCGTGGAAGGCACACTGGATTTATCCTTCCAATCAGCTTTCTGCTGGTTCTTTCGAGGCCACCTAGCTTTGTCCCCTAAGCCCTGCATAGCATACATTAATTCAGGTATATTAACAGAAAAGCAGTATTCAGATAAATCAGGATATTCTTCAGGATCCTCGTCTTCAACAGCGTTCACTTTCTTGTTATCATTTCTGCCATATGGCCTGGAGCGATATGGCTTATATGAGGTTTCTGATTTCCTGTTAGTTAATTCATAGGTTGAGGTAGAATTCATCCTCTCCTGCATCTTCTTGTCATCTTCCAGACGGATATATCTCAAAGCCCTGTTACGAGCTTCGTCGAGGTTCCTGCAGGGATTCATTACAAGATCCTGATAAAACTGAGAATCCTTTTGTAATCCCATCTTAAAAGCTTGCACAGCTGTTGCAACATCAAGATGTGGGATATCCAAGGATTCTCGACTGAATTTGTTCACATAATCCCTCAAGGATTCCTGAGACCCTTGAGTTATCCTGTAAAGGTCACTGGTTAGTTTCTCAAAACTCCGACTACAAGAAAATTGACTATTAAATAAATTAACCAAATGAGCAAACGAAGTAATTGAGTGAGGAGGAAAGTTTAACAGCCATTTTAAGGCTGATCCTGTCAGAGTAGAACCAAATCCCTTGCATAAGCATGCTTCCTTAAGCTCCGGAGGGATAGGGTTAATCTCCATTCTTTCCCTATACTGGGCAATATACTCTTCAGGATCTGTAGTCCCATCATACAGCTTTATGTTGGGAGTCTGAAATCTTTTTGGGATTTCAGCATCACAGATGGGATATGCAAAGCGGGATATCCTGTGGCTGTCCTGGGATACTTCCGGAATTGGCTGGACCACTCCAGGTACACTGGATATCATGTCCTTCAATTTCTGGAGCTCCCTAGTAAATGTTGACGTCATACCTGCATCCTGCAAAGAGCCATTATTGTTAGTAGCAAGAATATTATTATTTGACACATTACCATTCTGAGGATTTTGGCCATATCCTGAAGCATATCCTGAACCTCTCACAGTCGATATCCTGACCGAAGAGGGTATCTCAGGGGTATGATTCTGAGAATGGCTTGGGACGATATTCCCCCTATTATCCTCAGTGTAAACTGCGAAACTGACGTTCAAAGCCCTGGGCTGTATAGGAGTGACAGTTTCTTCAGCGGGTCTACTCGAGCTAGCTTTTAAGAGTTGTCTTTCTCTTAACAGCATTTGGTTAGTCTCCTGTTGCTGCCTCATTGGTTCCTGCACACTTCCAAATAAAGTCAAAATTTCATCGTTAGAGGCTAAAACGGGAGCAGATCCCTGGACACTCCAAGTAGGGATAACATCTTGAGATTGTGAAGAAAACGGCATCCTTGGAGGAGGTGGTGGAAGCACCGAACCAGTAGTAGCAGAGGTTGTAGCAGACATAGTGGAAGAGCTCATGTTTGATCTTGAGGCCATTGTAAACAATGTGGCAAAAAGTTTTGAAAATAGAAAACCGATTAATGATTTTGCAAAGATTTTTAGTAAAAGTAGCACCACTTGCCCCACGGTGGGCGCCAAATTGTTTTGGTCAAAAATTACCTAAGCAATTAAGTGATCAAATTAGTTAAGTGAGTTAGTGTGCTAGAAATATGTATGAAAAATGTGTTAACAAAATTAGATATGAAAACAGTTTCAGGATACGGCTCAGGATATAGAGCTGTATCTATGATCAAACAATGAGCAAAAATGTAAAGGTGGACACGTGATGTACGAGGAAAGCCCTTGATCAATCTAGATCGCCGGCATAAAACCTCGGGAGCTGACAATCGCAGCTGCCTTGTTCTTCTATTGCTTCAAATATCAGGATACAGTGCAGGATGTGGTGCGGATCGACTATGTGTTACAATGTAATTCGAATACAAGTGTTGTGTGTGGTGTTTGCGATGAGCTAGAGAGAAAGTGTTTGAAAGTGTGTAAGTTGCGTGACTTAATCTGATCCGCCCCCATCTATTTATAGTAAAACAAATGTAACTAACTATCCTACATAACCGGGATCCAACGAATATTCCTTAGTTGAACGTTGGAGACCTGGTCTTTCGGGCTCAACGTCTCTCCTTTAACAAATACGCCCGAGTCTTGAGGAGATGGAGTCCACTTGACCGTTGGCAAGTCCCAGTCCTTAACCTGCACGTGATTAATTCGATATACCCCAGGATATCACCCAGGATGTTAGCAATGTCCTCGTCCAGTATCCTGATCACAGATAAACAATTAAAAGCAGGATATTAGTCAGCATGCATACTCAGAAAATGGCCCATAACAGAAGGGTACCCAAGGAAGAAACAGTGGTAACAAGAAGAGGGATACGAATCCGCCAGCCGAGGTTAAGACGGGTGCTACCTCTAGTGCTGAGAATAGAGGAAAAGGATATATGGGCACCTTGCCCAAATGTGATGTGTGTCAGTTCCATCATGCTGGACGATGCCGAGCTGGAAAATGTGAAACGTGCGGAAAAGTTGGCCATACCAAAGAGACATGCTGGTATGGAGCCGGTCGTGTGAATAATGGTGGTCAGAGAGGTAGTGGTAATGGAAATGGCAGTGGAAACCATGGTGGAAACGGTTATGGAAACCGCAATCAAGGAGGAAATGGCGGTAATGCGAATCGTGGTGGTTCTGGAAACCAGGCTGGTAATGGAAACCGCAACCAAGATAACAACCAGGGTGGTACTAGAAACAAGCAAGGATGCTTTGGTTGTGGAGATGTTGGGCATTTCAAGCGAGATTGCCCAAAGAACAATCAAGCCCTAGGAAGAGTCTTCAACATAGGAGCTAGGGAAGCTCGCCAGGATCTGAACGTAGTTACGGGTACGTTCCCTATCAACCAACGCTTTGCATCTGTACTGTTTGATACTGGTGCCGATTATAGCTTTGTATCCCTAGAATTTAAGAATATACTTGGGTTAGTAGCCAGTAAGCTAGATATTCCATACTCGATATAACTAGCCAATGAAAAGCTAGTAGAGGCCAAGGAAGTAATTAGAGGCTGTGTAATAGAGCTCGAGAGCATGAGTTTACACTTGATCTTCTGCCAGTCGAGTTGGCAAGCTTTGACGTGGTAGTTGTAATGGATTGGTTGTCAAGCAACCGAGCGGAGATCGTATACGAGAAGATCATTCGCATCCCGATGATGAACGAAGAGACGATTGTAGTGCATGGAGAGGAAGTGGTGGAGCCGAAGTTGGAAGATATCCCTGTTGTAAGGGAATATCCTGAAGTCTTCCCCGAAGACTTACCAGGATTACCGCCACAAAGACAAGTCGAATTCCATATTGACTTGGTTCCAGGCGCCGCGCCTGTAGCCAAGGCACCCTATCGACTTGCGCCTTCCGAGATGCAAGAGTTGTCGACGTAACTTCAGGAACTTTTGGACAAGGGATTTATTAGACCAAGCTTCTCGCCTTGGGGAGCTTCAGTTATGTTTGTCAAGAAGAAGGACGGTAGTTTTCGCATGTGCATTGACTACCGAGAGTTGAACAAGTTGACTATCAAGAATCGGTACCCCTTGCCGAGGATTGATGATCTCTTCGATCAACTTCAAGGTTTAAGTTATTACTCCAAGATCGATCTTCGATCAGGTTATCACCAGCTGAGGATTCAAGAAGAGAGTATCCCGAAAACTGCTTTTAGGACTCGTTATGGACATTACGAGTTTCTAGTGATGCCGTTTGGTCTGACAAACGCGCCAGCAGTGTTTATGGATTTGATGAACCGAGTCTGCAAGCCATATCTCGATAAATTCATGATTGTGTTTATCGATGACATTTTGATCTATTCAAGGACAAAGGAAGAGCACGAGCAACACCTTAGAGCCATCTTAGAGCTGCTCAAGAAGGAGAAACTGTACGCTAAGTTCTCAAAGTGTGAGTTCTGGTTGCGTGAAGTACAATTCCTCGGTCATGTAGTGAATGAAGATGGAATCCATGTGGATCCCACCAAGATCGAGGCGATTAAGAATTGGGAAACTCTGAAGGCGCCAACCGAGATCCGTCAGTTTCTAGGTTTAGCTGGGTATTATCGCCGATTCATTGAGGATTTTTCAAAAATCGCTCAACCGTTGACCTCCCTTACTCAAAAGGATAAGAAGTATGAATGGGGAGACAAGCAAGAAGAAGCTTTTCAGTTGCTTAAGAATAAGCTTTGCGATGCACCTATTTTATCCCTACCCGAAGGAACCGATGACTTCGTGGTATACTGTGACGCCTCGCGTCAGGGATTAGGCTGTGTGCTGATGCAGCGACAGAAGGTTATCGCTTATGCTTCGCGCCAGTTGAAAGTTCATGAGAAGAACTACACCACACATGATTTGGAATTAGGCGCAGTGGTGTTTGCATTGAAGATTTGGCGACACTATTTGTATGGCACCCGATGCACGATCTTTACAGATCACAAGAGCCTTCAGCACATATTCGATCAGAAAGAGCTTAATATGAGACAGCGACGATGGGTTGAGCTGTTAAACGATTATGATTGTGAAATCAAATATCACCCAGGAAAGGCTAATGTGGTGGCAGACGCCTTGAGTCGAAAAGAGAGGATTAAGCCCATAAGGGTTAGGGCTTTGGAGATGATTATTCAAACAGACCTCTCGTTGCGCATTCGTGTTGTACAGAGAGAAGCTCTCAAGAAGGAAAACTTGAAGGATGAATACCTTCGTGGGATGGAGAAAAAGTTGGTACCCAACAAGGAAGGAACCTTGTGTTTCATGGGACGAATTTGGGTTCCGCTTTTTGGAGGTCTTAGAGATGTTATTTTTGATGAAGCTCACAAATCAAGGTACTCGATCCACCCAGGATCGGATAAGATGTACCAATATTTGAAGGATTTCTACTGGTGGCCAAGATTTAAAGGTGATGTTGCAACTTATGTTGGAAAGTGTTTGACTTATGCCAAAGTGAAGGCCGAGTATCAGAAGCCTTCAGGTCTCCTACAACAACCCGAGATACCCATGTGGAAGTGGGAGCAGATCTCGATGGACTTCGTAACAAAGTTGCCCAAGACACCCAGAGGTCATGATACGATTTGGGTAATCGTAGACCGTCTGACAAAGTCTGCGCACTTTTTGCCAATCAAAGAGAAGGATAACACAGGTAAGCTAGTTGAGCTGTACCTAAGGGAGATAGTCGCACGTCATGGAGTGCCTATCTCGATTATATCTGATAGAGATGGGAGATTTGTGTCAATGATTTGGCAATCTTTCCAAGAAGCGTTTGGTTCACAGCTGAATTTAGGCACCGCATTTCACCCACAAACGGACGGCCAAAGTGAGAGAACGATTCAGACATTATAAGATATGTTACGAGCTTGCGTAATGGACTTGGGTGGCAGTTGGGACACTCACCTGCCTTTGGTTAAGTTCTCCTATAATAACAGCTACCATACAAGCATTCAAGCTGCACCGTTTGAAGCTCTCTACGGACGTAAGTGTCGATCGCCATTATGTTGGACAGATGCAGGCGATAGACAGCTAGTTGGCCCCGAATTGGTTCAAAAGATGACATATAAGATTATACAGATCCGAGAACGCATCAAGGCGGCTCGCGATCGCCAAAAGAGCTATGCGGACCAAAGAAGGAAACCTTTGGAATTCGAAGTGGGAGATATGGTTTTGTTAAAAGTCTCACCTTGGAAAGGTGTGGCACGCTTTGGAAAGTGTGGCAAGTTAAACCCACGATTTATTGGACCGTTCAAAATCCTGGAAAGGATTGGCACTGTAGCATATAAGTTGGATCTACCTGCGGAACTTAATAGTTTTCACGATAAATTCCATGTATCTAACCTGAAGAAGAGTCCAACTCAAGAAACAGTGGTCATTCCTGCCGACGAAGTTCACATTGACGACACACTCCACTTTACCGAAGAACCTGTTGAGGTTACCGACTAGAAGGTTAACAAAACCCGGAGGAGTAGTGTTAAGCTTGTTAAGGTTAGATGGAATGCGCGTCACGGCCCAGAGTTTACGTGGGAGCGTGAGGACCGCATGAAAGCAAAATATCCGCATTTGTTCCCTAACCCCCCTGCTGCTAGTAGTAAAGCTTAAAATTTCGGGACGAAATTTTCTTAACAGGGGGAGAATGTGACAACTGTAAAAAATCTAGGTATTTGTACAATTAATTAACCATGATTGGTGCTTAATGCCTGTGCTAAATTTTGCAATTAACTGCTTTCTGATTTCTGTCTCATACATAAATGTGCATCCTACATTGTTTAATGTCATACCAATATTGCATGAAAGCTGTATTGCCTTAAATGATGCACTAAGTACAGTTAGCATAATTATCTAATAAATCAAGAAAATGCTGACAGGACTCAGCACATAGACAGACAGTGCATTGAGACACAAGATGAGCCAGAAACTAAGTATTACACTAGTATAGTGTGTAGGAAAGTAAGGATCACAAAACTGTCTTGCTAGTGATAGTTTAAGTGCCGGAAAGTGCCTAAAACTCACCCAAAGTGCTAAATTCAGCAAAAATCAGCAAATTAACACACTAATATTATGAAGAAAATGGTAAAATGGTACTGAATGCTTTCCTAAGTGTTGGGAATCAAAAGTGTCACAAAAAGATACATAAAGCACACTAAACTGCATAGTTTAGCACTTTAACAAACCGGTAACCAACCGAACAACCGGACACTACTCGAAACATCAAATTTGCACTAAAAGCATTGTTTTAACATTACCAAGCTAGTTATGGTCCCCGAACATCATAACACCCCATACGAAATATCTAATAACTAAAACATGTAACTAATACTTGGATTTAAACTAGATTGTAACCAACTTAGTTTCACCCTAATCTACTACCCCCCCCCACCTATTCTCGGCTCCAACAAGGGTCCCACAAGGGGATTTATTTTCATTTTTAAATAGATCTTGTTTGTGCTTTGTGTAACATAATATCCAAGAGTTTAAGTGGTAAAATGGTTATAAGTAGAACACATGAGGAACTTGATCTCATTTCTCACACACACTAACACACACTACTCTCCTCCTCCCCTCTCCTTGTTCTCGGCCGTGAGCTACCACCACCATCACCGTCATCATTCAACCTTCTTCATTCATTTCACATACATACAAAGGTGCTAGAAGCAAGACTAAGGAGCTTGGTGGCTTTGGAGCTTGAAGAACCTCTCTTGTTTGCTTTTATCCACTTGTTTTCTACACTTGAATCATCCCTAGCCTTGATCTAGTGGTAATAACCTTGTACACTCCATTTTACTTCCATTTTTAGTGGTTAAAGAAGAATCATAATCAAAATCTTAAAGAACACTAAAGATCATAAAAAGCAAACATGAACATAAGCTTGTTTAATGAAGTAATCTTGACGAATATGAGTTGTTATGCTTGTTGATCATTGATTGTTTGTAGAAATGATGTTGATCATCATAAGATCTTGCTAGATCATGATTAAAAACATAATCTAGCAAGATGAGAAAGTAGAAATGTTGTAGGATGATAGATCATCCACACATGAACCATGAACTTGAAAGAATACTTTGATTTCTTGAAAAATAATGATCAAAGTAAGTTATTAATCATACAGATCTAAATATTTATGAATGGTTTTTCAAAGGAACCAACTTAAAAACATGAGTTTCATTTAATCTTGGTTCTTACATAAAGAAGTCTTATTTTTAGTGGTTAAACAAGTGTAGAAACACTTGTGTCACAAAAGAATGCACAAAGAAATATTTTTAGAAAATGTGACAAGAAGTTGTAAACATCTAACTTCTTTAAAAATGAAGTTTTTGAAGAACTAATCACATTTTAAAGGGTAACAAGACTCACTAAGAACACTAGTAAGTTCCTACAAATTTTTACAAATATTCAAGTTCATGAAGTAGTAGAAAATGCATGATTTTGGCAAAATTGGTAAGTAAAGGTTGTTTGTTGATGATTACGAATTGATTGTGTTGATTTTTACAAAAGAAAATGATATGCTTGATGATGTGTGTGCGGTGGTATATATATTTTATGTATATTTTTAGCCCTTTTTACACTTTAGTCAAGTTTTAAATTTATAAAACACGATATTTTACTAACACTAAACACACATATGGGCAAGTGCACCCATCGTGAACGTAGTATTGTGTTGGTAAGATACCGAGGTCGTCCAAGGACACAAGAGCTTTTAGTACCGGTTTATCCTCAACGTCTAATCAAATCAAAATTTTAGAAAAAGGTTTTAAACTAAAATAAAAACTAAAATTGCTGAAAAATAAAAATAAAAATAAAAACAGATAGACAAGATGAATCACTTGGATCCGACTCGCCTTCAGTGTAACCTTTGATTATTTTCGCACTTTTGCACTTTTTAAGAGATTATCTTAGTTATAGTAGTAGGCCCCTCTTTTGAAGGTGACGTTACCCTCAACCCAGTAGTTTGAGTCAGCATGGATACAATCCTAAAGGGTTGGATTATTGAAAGATAATTAATTAAGTTATTAATGCATAATGTGGTAGGCCCCTCTTTTGAAGGTGACGTTACCCTCAGCTAAGTAGTTTGAGTCAGCAGGGATACAATCCTAAATAGCTGGGTTAAAGTTTTAATAGTAGTTTACATATGAGGGGGTCAAGGAGTTCGGACCCCCGCCATCCAATACCAGTGGGTATTGAAGGAGGTCCTACTAAACTTGACCCAGGTCCTTGCAGGATCTATACACTGAACAAGGCAAGACTCTTACCAAACCATTCCCTTAACCCCCGACCAGGTAGCCAACATATCTCCATATAGACCGTGGAGATATGAATGGTGTAAATCTTTTATTTTATATAGACAGTAAAATAACGCCAAGACACCACGGACAAATGATAAGGAAGATTCACTTTCAACATAAGAAACTAGTTATTAAAGTCATTAATACATAACCAAATAAAAAGTGCGAAAAGATTAAAAATAAAAAGTATTACACTAAATGCTTGTCTTCACCAAGTGATGTAAGAGACTTAGGCAAACATGGCCTTTGATTGTCAAGAACTCTTACGATCAATCTTGGATCCCGAGACTAATGCACACACTCTATGATGGATGATGGTGGTGGATGTGGGTTGTGATGGTGGTGGTGGGTGGGTGTAGTGTGAGAGAGGTGGTTTGCCAAGGGATGAGTTGTAAGTGAGCCAAGTACCCCTATTTATAGCCTGCACAGAAGCCCGGACACGGCCCCGTGTCCACTCATCTTCTCTGTTTTCATTAATTGCAGTTTGTCTGCATTAGTTGACCACGCCCCCGTGTCCGCTGGGCACGACCCCGTGTGCAGAAGCGTATTTGTACTATCAAGATTTGCCTAGATTCTGCGAATCTTTGCGTTGACCACGGCCCCGTGTCCGCTGGGCACGCCCCCGTGGTGGGTGATAGAAGCTTCTATAACTTTGTCTTTTCTGCAGACACTTGGGCATGCCCCCGTGCTCATTGAGCACGGGGCGTGTTCAGCCTTCTGTTCTCTTATTCTTTCTTGGGGAGATGCTGTCAAGGGGTCGGGCATGCCACGTTTATTCCTTTTCTTGTATTATTGTTAGATTTACCTGCAATTTTGCTTCTTTTGTCCATTTAAGCTCTTTTAACCCTGAAAATACAAAAGGAAGACAAACACACACTTTTTCCAACATTAGTACTAAAAAAGGGTTAGTTTTATGCCACATTTGATGTAATTTATATGTTACATTTTGCACACATCAAATACCCCCACACTTGAATCTTTGCTTGTCCTCAAGCAAAACTCTTTATAATGTGGCTTACACACCCAAATGGAATGGGTAGAAGAGAAGGTTTTTGGGCTTGTCATAGAGTGTCGGGATTCCAAGATTCTTTATTAGGTTTTATTTTTATGCTATTTACAATCCTATTCGTCATGATTTATTTAGAACATTACATAAAATAAATACTTATTAGGGCATAACATGCCTCTTTAAAATTCCATTTATATACAAGTTCACATACCTCACGGGGGATCACTCAACACTCGGCCGAAGATGTATTTTTGTGAAACACTCGAGAGCGGCATGGAACTTACTTCTACCATAAGCTTGCCAAGCAATCAATCCTCCTCCTTTTTAACTATACACCTTTGTAAATATCAAGAGGACTTTTGGGGGAAGGGTTAGGCTTGGGTTAAAGGTAGGTGGTTGGGTTAGTGGTTAGTAGAAAAGGGCGAAAGGCGTAAAAAGCATCGGTTTTCGTAAGACTTGTTTATTTTTATTTTATTTTTCAACTTTTATTTTTTTCCAATGAAGCATTTCTTTAAACAAATTTCTTTTTGATGAACTTATTTGTTTATTTCTTGGCTTCATTATTCAAAAAAAAAATTCTTTTTTTTTATAAGGAAGTCACAAGAAAACCGAGCTTTGTTACTAAAATAAAGGGTTTAAAATAAAAAGGGTTTTGGTGGGTAAAAAGGGTGTTTGTTTTGGGGTTAAGAAATGAAAACGTTTAGGCTCAAAGGGGTTAACTAGGGGGATTTTGGATAGGTGGTAAAAAAAAATAATGTTGTTGAAATAAAAAGAGTTAGTCATAATGCCTCCATCATTTACTTACTTGGGTTTAAGTTGGTAAGGACCGGGAATGTATCGTCATGGCAAGTTCTAGAGTTGTAAGAACCAAGCGGCTATTCACACAAGAAACGAAAAATGAGCATTTAGTTTAAAGATGTGTATTTGTATGCTCAATAAAGGCTCAAAACTCACTTTTTGTGGGAATGGGTTTTTATGTGATCAAGTATATATAATCAAATTTTAACTAGATTTGTCATGCCGTTTCATAATTTTCTTATGTTGGTTCTTTTTATCACGACGCTATCGGTTGTAAATTTATAAAAATATAACCTTTTTAGAACTTGAAATTCCCAAATTAAACCAAGACAAGCAAAAAAATGAAAAGTTTTTGAAAAAATTTGGGGTGTTTAGCGGTTCCAATAGAGTTTTGTGTAAGACTTGTAATTAGGACTTGCAAAATTCAAGGTTTTAGCATCCCCCCACACTTAAATTACACATTGTCCTCAATGTGTCCCAAAAATAAGTTTTTAGGTTGATTGAATGTGTAAAAGTGTGTTAAAAACAAATTTTTATGTTACTGGGCATCTGGACACGGGCCCGTGGTGTCCGGGCACGGCCCCGTGTTCAGGTTGCCAGTAACAAAAATTAGTAAAAAGTAACAGAAGCCTGGGCATGGGGGCGTGTTCAGCGAACACGCCTCATGTCCAGTTACCTGAACTGGGCGATCTTCTACAAACGGTTCAGCACAGGGCTGTGTTGGCGGGACACGGCCCGTACCGAACTTGCTGTAATGGAGAAAAATTTGACGGGAGGGTCTGTTTTTGTGCATGGGGTGCTGGTTCAAGTTTCCCTTGGTATCCTTCACCATCCCGAGTGTGTTTTATTCCTGAAAATTAAAACTAAACTAGAAAACATAAAAATTAATCTAAACTAAGGATAGTTTCGCGGAATGCCTCCGTGGTGCGCCACGTTTATAAGGGTCCTTGGCTAGACCCAAAGCCAGTCATATGTTACCCAAGTGGGATGTTTTGCATCCCATGTTGCACTGTCGGAGAGCATCATCCAAACTTGAGTCTATGACCTTCATGTAATTGACCGGGTCATCGTCTTCTACTCTCTTTCCAACTCCGAACTTCATTTCCTTGTCCCCAACCCTCAATGTTAGTGTTCCGCCGTTCATGTCTACCACTGCGTGGGCCGTAGCTAGGAATGGCCTCCCTAAGATGAGTGGTACTTCGGTATCTTCCTCCGTATATAGTATGACAAAGTCGGCTGGGAAGACAAATTCGCCAACTTTGACCAATAGATTTTCAGCGACACCTTGTGGATATTTGACGGACCTATCGGCGAGTTGTATGCTCATTTTTGTAGGGCTTGTTTTCCCTAGGCCGATTCGGTCGAACATTGATGCAGGCATGAGGTTGATGCTAGCCCCGAGGTCGGCTAGTGCATTGCGAATGGGAGATTCCCCAATCGAACAAGGGATTGTGAAGCTTCCAGGATCAATCTTCTTTTGCGGGAGTTTGTTGAGTAGCAAGGCGGAGCATTCTTCGCTTAAATTAACTAATTGCAATGATTCAATTTTCCTTTTGTGAGTGAGGAAGTCCCTCATAAATTTTGAATATTTAGGCATTTGGGTTAGGACTTCTACAAATGGAATATTAACATGCAATTGTTTTAGCAAATTTACGAACTTTGTGAATTGCTCATCGGTCTTTTGGCGAATTAACTGACCGGGGTACGGAACCGGAGGATTCTTGGTGGGCTCTTGATTTGGTGGAGGAGCCGTCTCTTGTTGGGGCGTTGGTGGAGTTGTGGTTTGACTAGATCGGCTCTTTTCAGTTGGAGGTAATGGAGCTTCCTCGGGACCCACGGTACAATTTCTCAATGTGATGAGATGTACTTGCGCCTTTGGGTTGGTTTTAGTATTACTTGGTAACGCGCCTTGTGGTCTCTCGGAGATATTTTGAGCTAGTTGATTTTTTTGTTTTTCAATGTTTTGAATACTAGCTTGTTGATTTCTAAAATTCGATTCCAGTTGTTGAAATCGATCCGAGTTTTTCTTTTCGGTGTCGGAGATGAGGTGAGATACGGTATCTTCAAGCCTTTCTCATCCCCCTTGTTGTTGAGAGAAATTTTGTGACTCGTTTCTTGGTTGTTGAAAGTTTGTTCGTTGGTTTAGATTTTGTTGGTTACTACTATTGCCGGGTTCTCTCCAACCAAGGTTAGGGTGGTTACGCCATCCTTGGTTGTAGGTACCCGTTGGGGGACCCGACGGCCTAGGTCTATTATCAATGTAGTTTACCGATTCTGTTTGATTATCCATTTCTTTCATACAACTCCAATTTTCATGTGGCCCACCACACCCCTTGCAAGCCATAACCGAATCCGTTTTTGCCATTTCTAACTTTTTTTATTTTTGAAGAAAGGGCTTTGATTTGGGCTTGCAAGGAAGTGCTCTCATCAACCTTAAGGGTGCCCGGGGCAACAGATTTCGTGCCTCGGGGAGTGTGCCATTGAAAATTGGTTTGAACAATTTACTCAATTTGGTTATAAATTTCATTTGGGCGGCGATTACCTAAAAGTCCCCCGGAGCTAGAGTCGAGTGTTTGTCTTGTGTGTGGCAACAAACCATTATAGAAAGTGGATACTTGTTGCTATACCGCAAGACCATGATGAGAACACTTTCTTAGTAGCTCCTTGAACCTTTCCCAAGTTTCATATAAGGATTCCTCGTCCTCTTGTGAATATGTGTTAATTTCAGTCATTAATTTAGCCGTTTTAGCAGGAGGGAAATACTTATATAGAAACTTTTGGGCTAGTTCATCCCAGGTGCATTGATAGCGGCGCCAAGATTACCTACGGTGGGCCGTAGGAAATCCATGAGGGTACGTTGATCCGCCATTGGAAGTGGGTCCCCTGAAACTTTCTCTTGGTTTTTAGCTTTGAGTCTTTTTCTTAGAAAGCGTTCGGGTTCGTCTAGAGGTTCTTTTATGTCTCTACTAGAACTGGAGCTCATACACCGCATGGAAAGTTCAGATGTGGCGCCTGGGTTCCAAGTCCTGCACTAAAAACAAAAAAGAACATTGGTCAGAAGTTTCACCACGGCCCCGTGCTCAGATGAACACGGCCCGTGGTCGGAGATACAGTGATTGTTTTCCGGATCCCTGTTACTGGGGAGCTCGACACAGCCCCGTCCTCAACTCTCTGTAACTCAAAAAATAAAAACTGCCAGTAACAATGCTGGGCACGGCCCGTGTCCGACCAGGCACGGCCCGTGCTGAGCTCTGAAGAAACTGAAAATTTATAAAAATCTAAAAAAAACAGAAAAATAAGAAAAAACGATTAGGCCGTTGATTCCTAACTTTCTTAAAATCCTTGTGTCCCCGGCAATGACGCCAAAAACTTGATGTGTGTGCGGTGGTATATATATTTTATGTATATTTTTAGCCCTTTTACACTTTAGTCAAGTTTTAAATTTATAAAACACGATATTTTACTAACACCAAACACACATTTGGGCAAGTGCACCCATCGTGAGCGTAGTATAGTGTTGGTAAGATACCGAGGTCGTCCAAGGACACAAGAGCTTTTAGTACCGGTTTATTCTCAACGTCTAATCAAATCAAAATTTTAGAAAAAGGTTTTAAACTAAAATAAAAACTAAAAATGCTGAAAAATAAAAACAGATAGACAAGATGAATCACTTGGATCCGACTCGCCTTTAGTGTAGGCGTTGATTATTTTCGCACTTTTACACGTTTTAAGAAATTATCTTAGTTATAGTAATAGGCCCCTCTTTTGAAGGTGACGTTACCCTCAACCAAGTAGTTTGAGTCAGCAAGGATACAATCCTAAAGGGTTGGATTATTGAAAGATAATTAATTAAGTTATTAATGCATAATGTGGTAGGCCCCTCTTTTGAAGGTGACGTTACCCTCGGCTAAGTAGTTTGAGTCAGCAGGGATACAATCCTAAATAGTCGGGTTAAAGTTTTAATAGTAGTTTACATATAAGGGGGTCAAGGAGTTCGGACCCCCGCCATCCAATACCAGTGGGTATTGAAGGAGGTCCTACTAAACTTGACCCATGTCCTTGCAGGATCTATACACTGAACAAGGCAAGACTCTTACCAAACCATTCCCTTAACCCCCGACCAGGTAGCCAACATATATCCATATAGACCGTGGAGATATGAATGGTGTAAATCTTTTATTTTATATAGACAGTAAAATAACGCCAAGACACCACGGACAAATGATAAGGAAGATTCACCTTCAACATAAGAAACTAGTTATTAAAGTCATTAATACATAACCAAATAAAAAGTGCGAAAAGATTAAAAATAAAAAGTATTACACTAAATGCTTGTCTTCACCAAGTGATGTAAGAGACTTAGGCAAACATGGCCTTTGATTGTCAAGAACTCTTACGATCAATCTTGGATCCCGAGACTACTACACACACTCTATGATGGATGATGGATGATGGTGGTGGATGTGGGTTGTGATGGTGCTGGTGGGTGGGTGTAGTGTGAGAGAGGTGGTTTGCCAAGGGATGAGTTGCAAGTGAGCCAAGCACCCCTATTTATAGCCTGCACAAAAGCCTGGACACGGCCCCGTGTCCATTGGGCACGACACTGTGTCCACCCATCTTCTCTTTCTTCATTAATTGCAGTTTGTCTGCATTAGTTGACCACGCCCCCGTATCCGCTGGGCACGACCCCGTGTGCAGAAGCGTATCTATACTATCAAGATTTGCCTAGATTCTGCGAATCTTTGCGTTGACCACGGCCCCGTGTCCGCTGGGCACGCCCCCGTGGTGGGTGATAGAAGCTTCTACAACTTTGTCTTTTTTACAGACACTTGGGCACGCCCCCGTGCTCATTGAGCACGGGGCGTGTTCAGCCTTCTGTTCTCTTATTCTTGCTTGGGGAGATGCTGTCAAGGGGTCGGGCATGCCACGTTTATTCCTTTTCTTGTATTATTGTTAGATTTAGCTGCATTTTTTCTTCTTTTGTCCATTTAAGCTCTTTTAACCCTGAAAATACAAAAGGAAGACAAAAACACACTTTTTCCGACATTAGTACTAAAAAAACGTTAGTTTTATGCCACATTTGATGTAATTTATATATTGCATTTTGCACACATCACTTGAAAGCATGGAAACCTCCATTTTTAGGGGAAACTATGGCAAAATTTTCTAAAAATATCAACACTTAGAAAAATATTTTTAAACAAATATTTACAAGTGTATTTTAACCATGAGTTTTCTACAAAAACCTTGCCATAATTTTTGGTTACAAAAATACAAATATTGGAGGTTGGTTTTCATAAATAAAAGTGACTAAATATGTATTTATGAAATATATACGTAGAAGACACCATGTGTGTGATTATTTGTATATTTTGTGTATTAGTTATATTATTTTAGGACTAGAAATAATATAACACATCAAAATACCAAGAATTACAATCCAAAATATTACCAAAATTCCAACAAATAAATATACACATTTACACAAAAATATTGGAGAAGCCGAACTATGGAAGACTTACAAAATTTTCCGGAATTTATTCACAAAGTATATATTTTGGTAAATGATATTTTGGACACCAAGGAAACAAAAATATGATTTTTACCATTACTACAAAAATATATCATATCTTTGACAAGGAAAAATATATTATTTTTGACAAGTATGAAATACATATTTTTCTTGAAATTTTAGAAGATATATTATTTTTAAAAATATATATATTTTCTTACAAACACGAAATACAATATTTTGAGGTGAAAAATATAATTCCTCAAATAAATATGAAGAATATCATTTTTGGAGAAAAAATGAGTTTATATATATTTTCTATGTTGGACATAAAAATATATAATTTTTGGAACCTATAAGAGATATAAATATTTTTGCCAAAGGAAAAATTATAAATAATTTTTCTAAATAATATTTATTACAATATATATTTTGGAAATATATATTGGTGGACTTTTATAATATTACAGAAAAATTTATATGAAATTAAGTAAAAGAATACTTAATGAATACAATAAGATACGTATAAATACACACCAGAATACGACCCCGATGCATTGGCAAAAATATACAAGTATAAGAATACAAATACAAATACACCCATCCTTGGGAAGGAAATACATGTATAAACATCCGAAGAGTATCAAGTCAAAAATATATTATTATTCCAAAATTTATAAATATAATTTAAGTTGAAATATTAATTATTTTAACAAATAATTATATAACTTGGAATAATATCGAAGACACAAAAGAAACGTAACTCAAAGACAATAATACTAAGTCAAGGCACGACCCGCTCGTCTAATAGATTAGTACGTTGTAGGTAGTCGTGTTCGCCGAAGGAGATTGAGTTACGATTGCTGAAGACGCAAGACTGTGAGTTCATGTCCCCCTTTTCTTCTAACTGTTTTCAGTTTTATAAATTTGGGGGTTTAAGTACATGTTACTAAATGTTTACTAACGATTACAAATGGTATGGTTAGCTAAGGAAAATACTGTTAGATCATGTGATTGGGTAGGCGCACTCTTAGGACCATTAATCCTCGCGTCAGGACCGAGGGACAGGAGTGATAGATCTATTTGGGTGTAGCGAGCCCACACCCATGTGGACCAGGGTGGCCCATGAGGTGACTATGTCTTACAGCCCGAGGCCCGGTGCAAATCTGCTAGGTTTGAGTCTTCATACGTCGTTGCATGCATGTTAATGGCCTTGCAAACCATTAATCGATCTGTTTCCTTGTTTTGCTTTCATACCAGGATTTACAAACTTTTCAAAGGTTTATTCAAACACATAAACAAACTCATGAACTCGCTCAACTTTTGTTTATGTTTTCAAAACACATGTATTTCAGGGAATTAAAAAAGTGGATCTGCGGGCGTTGGATGTTTCATGCTGCGTTAAGAATAAAAGATGTCATCCATGGTCTTCGGGTTTGGTCAGGGTGTCTTATTCCTGTACGAGACACGTCTTCCAAATCCTAGTTTTATTTAATGTTATCTGTCGAGTCTTTGTGAACTTTTAAACAAGTTGCATGGTTGTACTCGTATTTGAATTTCTATGTTTTAAGACAATGTTGTCATGTTTTTAAACTTAATTAATGGATGACCATCTATGGTTTTAACATATAGTTGTTGTTATGATTGACTGCAATGGTATTAATAAAGTCAAACCATAATCACGCTTCCGCAAAAGTCAGGGTGTGACATTTTAACCATGGAATCTACCCGATTTGGGGTGTTCTAGGGTGATGTCATCACGGGTTCTCACGAACTTCAAAGTGTGACCTCATTCCACCAAGAACAACTCGAATCTAACAGATTTCTACAGTGTTTAAACATTATTCACACTGATTTCGCCATAATCTAAACACTTTCAAACCGATTCAAACTTCTTTCAACTCTTTTACACTCTTGTACATAAAACCGATATAATCGGAGCTCATTCATGCCTTTCACTCATTCTCTAGTGGAGTGTCGGTCTGAGAACTGATTCCTATCAACGAGATAACCGACTTAGCGGGTTGAACATGTACGACCATCAAGAACAATTAACTGGTCGAACGAGGTGATTCCCATCCGATCGGGTAACTTGGGCTTGGTGGAGTTTCCGTTGTTTAACAGGTTGTCATACCGTCTCGGTCAAACCGCAAACTTTTCAGACTTAATGAATTTTACAAAGTACTCAACGAACAGGTCACCAAACGGACTGCCGTCCGATCGGATTGCCGTCCGATCGGATTGCCATCCGATCGAACGACAATCCGATCGGATGACTTGTGCTGTTTCAACACTTAACATTTTTCACAAAATGTAAAGAAGTTTAGTTTCCAACGAACCGCCATCCGATCGGACGGCCATCTGTCCGGATGACCATCCGGCCGGATAACCTGAATCGTAGAAACACTTCTTGTTTTAAAATGCTACAACGAAAACTTCAAAGTCCCATCATACACAAACACATCCATCCCAGACGAATGACAGTCCGACCGAATGGCCATCCGACCGGATGACCATCCGTCCGGATTGTCATCCGATCGGATGACCCTTCGTCACACTATTCACTCACACCGTTTAACGCACTGCTCATCACTTATGCTATCGTTCTGTTCAGCTAACTTCCCAGCGCTCCCTTCAATCCAATCCAGGACTATGTTTACTTGTTAAACACGGTCTGTGAGTATACTCGATCCCTTTTTGCTTTACGCACTTTTGGGTGTTACATACGTTACCTATATTAAATCACACCGATCACACAACGCAAACACATTTTATACGCTAACCGCTCTGCATGTTATACGTGTTACTCGATGAATGCTTGTATGTTATGTTTACACAGTGATTGTTGCCTGACACCTTAGCAACGATAGTACTATAGTTTGGACTCAGCACCTGTCGTGGACGCGGGTTGCTATGGGTATTTCTCGCATGTCACAGTGGTGATATGTGTTGCGCACTCTACAGCTCGCAGTCACGTCTGTGCATATTTCATTGTCGATAACCTACTAGCTTCACTTTGCTACATGTTACATGCTGGTTATGCGTAAACTCGCTTTCGCTACTACTATACTATTAAACTTGTATGCTCACCTTTACACTATGTGTATTAACCTCTATTTTAACATATGTGATAGGTTTTTAGGATGCTTTTGCTTGTTAGCTGCTATGGAATCGAGCTAGGAGAGTCTAGAAACAAACTAAATAAAATCTGAGTTGTCGGAACGGATATTTGTCTTTGAGAACAACGTCTGTAATAACTGTTTTATTTTATATGTTTGTGGTATGGGACATGAACCTTTAAATATATTATAATTAATAGTTGTTATGGATTCTCCTGGACAATCTGTTTCGCTCAGTGTCGCGCCCCGATGATTCCGCCATCGGTTGGGGTGTGACACCACAAGTGTTGAACAAGACTTGAGCTTGTGTATGTGTGATTACTTGGAAAGCTTGGGCTATCCTACTTACAGTCCACACCTCACTTGATGATTTCCTCTTAGTTAATATGTATGATTCATTTCCATAATTATTCATTCATGACCATCCTTGTTGTTTTTAACAACTTGTGCAATGGTGAATCTAAGAAAGAGGTTTTAAAAGGAAGGTTACCCTCCTACCTCTATGCATGACTTATATGATAATCCTTGATATTCTTGTTGGACTTAAACTATAAAATATATAAAATACATATAATACATATAAAAACCGAACCCTTGATGATAATCAAATGGTTATTCGTCAAGGTACTAAGTTACATCATCTAGGTACTTAGTTTCTCGTTACGATCCTAATGGGTACTTTAACCCATGAAAACATTCTAACCCCTACGGGTTTCATAGTGTCAAAAATGAGTATTAAGTGCTAGATAATTATTTTCTCGTATACTTACTTTCTATATACTTTAAATTCCAAATTCCTAATCCTCCGTTATCGTCCAAATACTCATACACCTGCATTTCCTCGTGTAGAAGGACTTGGTGTTCCATCCTCAAACAACCAACAACTCATCACAGAATAACAAGTGGAAGCTTGCAAAACCGTGAGTACACTTGACTCATTTTCATTTTAACACTTTTTGGGTGCAATATGTTAACCTTATCAAAATCATAACACTTAATACTTTATGCAAATACGCGAAACAATCCAAATACATGAATACTTAATTTGTTATACTTGATGCATATTCTTGGGTGATTCTTATGTGATACTATAGTCATTAGCTTCGTACGAGCCTCCATTTAACATGTATAGCGCTATAGTATTAATGCACCACCCGTGAACGAGAGGTCATGTTAAATTTCATTCTTTTTGTGTAAACAGAGTGTTGACTAGAAATATTTCATGCCATGATATGTTGATCTTGAATAACTTATGTTGCCATGTGGATTCGTTTTAAACTTTTTATACTTATACTTATTTACTTAAACTTGTGTACTCGCCAATGCATTTTTGTGTTGAACTATACTTTGTTAACATGTTGTAGGTTGATGAGGTTGATTATGACGAAATCTAGTAGGGACGACACTAGAAACGCACTTGAATTTACTAGATTAGTTACTTTAATTATTGAACTTGTTGTATTGTCTTTTATGTTGTAATTTGACAATGTTGTTATGATATGAAATCGGTTTTGAATTAATTATTGTCGCCAATAGCGTTATGTGTGATGAGCAATCTTTTTCGTCTCACTCCGATGATTCCGCCATCGGTTAGGGTGTGACACAATTCCCTTCAGAAACATCAGATGCCGAACCTCTGTCAGGTTGACTTTGGGGTTGGGGTTGGGGTCGGGGTGGGGGTTGGAAATGTGACAACTGGCACTTTTCCATGTATTCCGTACAATATAAACAGTAATTTGTACTTTAATGATTGTGCATGATTGAACTAATGAAATGAATGATTTTCTGATTACTGTCATAGACATACAAATACATTACATGATTGCATGTTATTTATGGATGTTAAATGCAGCATGAGACGGATGAATTAGTGCACAAAACGAAGCTAGTACATTGATCAGATAAACTAGAAGTACTGACGGGAGTTCAGTACTCAGACATACATGTTGTTAAGACACAGAATGAGCTCCGAAACCAAGAGTTACACTAGAATACTATGTAGGAAAGTAGGGGTTATAAAACTGCCTTCCGAGTGACGATTTAAGTGCCAGAAAGTGCCCAAAACACACTAAAACTGCAGAATTCTGCAGAAAACAGCAAAATTCAGCTTTTAAACCTCAAAATATAATGCAGAAATAAGGTTTAATGGTCCAGAATAACTTGATAAGTGTCGGGAATCAAAACTGTCATAAAAGACATCATATTGCACACTAAACTGCGCAATTTAGCACCTTAACGAACCGATAACCAAACGAACAACCGGACACTACTCGAAACACCAAAATTTAACTAGAAGCATTGAAATAAGGTTTAATGGTCCAGAATAACTTGATAAGTGTCGGGAATCAAAACTGTCATAAAAGACATCATATTGCACACTAAACTGCGCAATTTAGCACCTTAACGAACCGATAACCAAACGAACAACCGGACACTACCCGAAACACCAAAATTTAACTAGAAGCATTGTTTTGGGAGTTCAGTACTCAGACATACATGTTGTTAAGACACAGAATGAGCTCCGAAACCAAGAGTTACACTAGAATACTATGTAGGAAAGTAGGGGTTATAAAACTGCCTTCCGAGTGACGATTTAAGTGCCAGAAAGTGCCCAAAACACACTAAAACTGCAGAATTCTGCAGAAAACAGCAAAATTCAGCTTTTAAACCTCAAAATATAATGCAGAAATAAGGTTTAATGGTCCAGAATAACTTGATAAGTGTCGGGAATCAAAACTGTCGTAAAAGACATCATATTGCACACTAAACTGCGCAATTTAGCACCTTAACGAACCGATAACCAAACGAACAACCGGACACTACCCGAAACACCAAAATTTAACTAGAATCATTGTTTTAATGTTACAAAGCTAGTTATGATCACTAAACAACATATTACTACTTAAAACACTTAAACACTTAAATCCCTAAACATAACACTTAACATGTAACTAGAAGTTGTAACTTCCAATTGAAACCCAACTAAGACCCCCCCACCGTGGGACGGTTATAACATGGGGCCCCACCCCTTGATTTCTTTTGATTAAATTATGAGATTTGTTTAATAGATATGAAACATATGATCCAATGTACAAACTCTTATCGGAGAAAGATTAATATAACATTAAGGTCTTAACACTTATCATCTCCATCACATTTTCAAAAACACAAACACATTTCTCCCTCTTCTAAACTCACGGCTACAACAACCCTCCCATCATTCTTCATTTTCAATCATTCTTCATACATTCCAAGCATATTCTAAGGTGTTTCAAGCTTAACTAAGAAGGTTGGAAGCAAGGGAATTGGAAGGACCTTCTCTAGGAGCTATTATCCACTTCATTTCTCATCATCTTCCATCTTGATTCTTCCCTAGCCTTAGAGCTAGTAGTAAGCTCCTTTGATCTTGATTTTACTCTTAATTTTAGTGGTTAAAGTATAATGTAACTTGGTAAACTAAAGAATCTCACCAAAACATAAACATGAACATGAACATAAAGCTCTAAACATGAAGATCAAAGTTGTTTAAGTGTATGTAGTAAACTTGTTTGTTGATTTCTTGTATGTATGGTATTGATCACCATAAGAAGCTTGCTAGATGATGATTTAACACATGGTCTAGCAAGTATGAGGATGTTTCTTGAGAAATTTATGTTGATCATCCTTTATGTTGAACATGAACTTGAAGATGAGTTTGATTTAGTGTAGGATGATGAATCCTACAAGATATAAGTCTTGAAAATGTAAGATTTCAAAAATAAGATTTTCAAGAAACTAAAGTTTACTTCAAGACCTAACATGGATTGATTTTTGAAAGAAAGGAAACATGTTTTGATGGTTAAATGGAACTAGTAATGTGTAGGAAACAAGAAAAATGCAAGAAGATTTGTCTTTGTAAAATCAAGTTACAAGTTGTAAAGAATGAAATTCTATAAGAAAGAGTTTTATAAAATAAAAACCATGTTTTTAGTGTTAGATAAGCTTACTAAACAACATGTTAAAATAGTACAAAGTTTTACAAACTTCAAGTTCATGTCATATTGTAAAAAAAAAACATATTTATGGCTTATGGTAAGTTATCTGAAGATTGTTGTTGATTGATGATGAATTTTTAAAAGAAAATGATATGCTTTTAAGCATGGAAACCTCCATTTTTAAGGGGAAACTATGGCAAAATTAAACACTTAGAAAAATATTTTTAAACAAGTGTTTACAAGTAATTTTTTATCTTGGTTTTAAGTATAAAATTTGCCATAATTTTATTTATAAAAATTACAAATATTGGAGGTTGATTTTTTATAATAAAAATGACTAAGTATATATTTAGGAAAATATATATTTAGAAGACACAAAATTGTGTGCTACTTGTATATTGATTGTATTAGTTATATTAAAATTAGGGACTTGAAAATAATACACCACACCAAAATACCAAAAATTGTAATAAGAAATATTACCAAATTCACAAGAAAATAAATATATATCTTATACCCGAATATCGGACAACTCGGACAATGGACATTATATATATATATATATATATATATATATATATATATATTCCGGAAATAAATTTGTAACACGACACATGTGACAAACGGTATTTTTGAAACCGAAGAAACGGCAAAATATGAATTTCTACAACTAATATAAAATATATCATATTTTGTCAAAGTAGAAAATATATTATTTTTGAAGTGGAGAAAAATATATATATTTTCTTAAACAATTCAAAAATATATTATTTTGGTGAAAATTAAAAATATATATTTTTCTAAGTTTAATCTTAAAAATATATTATTTTTAAGATATATTTGGAAGTATACATATTTTGCCAAATAAAAATTTATAGATATTTTTCTATAAAAATTCCCTTAAAATATATATATATTCTAAGAGTACAAAGTTGGTAATTTTAAATTATACAAAAATAATATTCCGGAAAATTATACATGAATTAAGCATAAAATACTTAATAAATACAAGAAAATACGTATTCCTATACATATAAATACATACCGGAATACACTACCAATACTTGGAAAAATACGCAAATACAAGTATACCTATACTTGAAAAATATATATGTGAGAAATACATGATAAATCAAGTTAAAAATAAATTATTTTTAACAATATTCCAAATAATTGGATAAAAATAGTTTAAGTTAAAATATTCTTAGTTTAACTAATAATTATATAATTTGGAATTATATAATGCACATCAATCGTATAACTCAAAGTATACTAAATTTCAAAAATAAGTCTTAATAAATAACTAAGACTAAGAGTCGTTACACGACCTAAACGTCTAATAAAACATAGCACGTGTGTAGATAGTTGTACAACCCGTGGAAAGGATCTTCGAGATACGAGACAAGCTACGCAAATCAGTGAGTTCATGTCCCCCTTTTCTTTTAATTGTTTTCGGTTTTATAACTTACGAGGGTGAAATATATGTTACAAACGTTTTTCAAATGGTATGGTTAGCTAAGGAATGAACTGTTGGATCATGTGAATGGGTAGGCGCACACTTAAGACCATTAATCTTTGTATAAAGACCGAGGGGCATGAGTGATAGATCTATCTGGGTGTTGCGAGCCCCACCCATGGGCCCGGGAGTGGCCGAATGTGGTGACTATGTTGTTCCAGCCGGGTGGACCGGTACAAAATCCGCTAGGTTTGAGCCTTCCTACACCATTGCACACATATTAATGTCCTTGCAAAACATTAATTGATCTGTTCATAGACGCTTTCATACCGGTTATCAAAGGAATACTTACAAATGTTTACAAGATTATTCGAGCTCACATACAAAACACATGAACTCGCTCAACTTTTGTTGATGTTTTCAAATTACATGTATTTCAGGAAACTGATTGGATCTGGCGGCGTTAAGAAAGATTTCAAGATGAAATTTCAAGTTTGATGTCATCCTACTTTTGAAGAGTTTGGTTTGGATATCTTATCTTAGATAGGATATACAAATCAAAGCCTTGGTTTCAAAGTCTTTTGTTTTAGAAGTCCGTTATGGAACTTATTACTTTTGGATGGTTTGTAAGCTAAACATGAAGTTTGTTGGTTGCACTGAACAACTTGTATTTGTATTATTTTAAAACTTATGAATGGATGAACATCATGTTTTAGTCATATAGTTTTTTGTTATAATTGAATGCAATGATATTGATCAAGTCATACATTACACGCTTCCGCAAAAAGTCAGGGTGTGACAGGAAACCATGCATATCAATGCCGAATGGATCCTCCACATATTCATAGCCACTCGAATTCCCTTCAGAAACATCAGATTCCGAGTGCTGAGGGAGATGAGGACGAGGGGATTAATGTGGAAGGGGTTGCTTGGGCTGATCCATTTGAGGTCGTGAACAATGAGGACCATGGGATTAATGTGGAAGGGGCCGGTCATTGGAACCCGTTTGCTGAGGGAGATGAGGATGATAGGATTAATGTGGAAGGGGCCGATAATTGGAACCCGTTTGCTGAGGGAGATGATAACGTGATTCCTAATATGGACATCAATCCGGTTGGCGGTGTACAGATTTATGCACAAGTAGATTTAGAGGTTATGATTCTACATTTGGAAATCAATGAAGTGTTGGTTGGAATACATAATGGATTGGGTCGGATTCAACAGGCTTTTGAAAATTTCCAAATGCGGTTGGCGCAGTTACAAGTTGCGGATAATGTCGACATGGGGGAGGAGGAGGAGGCTGTAAATGTTGGAGTTCCCAATTAAATGAATGTGGTGGTTAATGGAGGTGAAGAGGGTTGCTGATTTGGCATGGCAATTTGATATATTTGGTAGCTGTAGCTTTTTAGATATATTTGGTGTTTGGCAAAGTAGCTGGAGCTTTTAATAAAATGTATAAAATGACCAAAATGGACATAACTAAAAATTTAAAAAGTTTGTGCATTAAAAAGTTCATTATCTTTTAGAGGTTAAAATAGTAATTTTTCCCTAAAAGCTTGTAGCTCCTTCTAAACGTTACTGGTAGGAGCGTTCAACCAAAAGCTTCAAGCTCCTTCAACCAAACAAGGTTTTTTATTGAGTAGGAGCTTTTTCTTAAAAGCTTAAAGCTAGAAGCTCCTAAAAGCTCGATGCCAAACATACCCATAGTGTTTAGAATTAGACCACCAACTGCTGGGCTGAAATTATGGGTTGGGCTGTCACATCGTTATATGTAGACATATGCCATAAGGCCCATAACTTTATATACAAGCTTGCAATTTGCAGCCCATTATGATGAATACTGAAAACCGGTTGTGCTTAGAGTCAGAGATGAACATTTAGGTTTTTTCTAGGAACTGAAACCAGTTCCAAGCCGGTTTTTTTTCTTGGGAAAATAAGTTTCGAGTTGAAACGGTTTGGTTCCGCTCCGGTTTGGCCGGTTTTTAAGATTGGTTTCGGTTCCAAATTGGTTCTTGTGCGTACTTTTTTAACCGTTTTTACGACAAAAAGTTAAAAAGAAAACATAATATACGATTTTTTACAGTTTTTAAACTATCTATACTATATAATAAAAGAAACCACTTTGGAGACACATGTCGCTTTATGAGGTGTTCTCAATTAAAATTTGTTGAAGAGATTTTGATGATAAAGATAAAGATAAGTGATGACCATATATTAATTATTAAAATTAAAAGATTTTGATGATAAGTATAAGGATAACTGATAACCATATATTTATTAATAAAATTAAAAACTATATATTAACGTTTTTATTATTTATAAAGATAAAGATAGTTTTAATTGTTTATATAAAAGTTTATAATCTTTATATGAGTAAACTGCAATTTTACCCCCTGAGGTTAGGGGGCATTGGCACTCTTACCCCCCCTAAGGAAATAAATGCAAATTTACCCCCTACTGTTAACTCTTATGTCGCAATTCTACCCCCCCCCCCCCCCCCCCCCCCCCCCCCGGATTCATTTTTCTTGACCAGCCTATTGACTTGGGTGTGAAAAGACTATTTTACCCTTTTGTTTTACCCCCCAACGTTTGCTGTTATTTCGCATGTTTACCCCCTGGAATCAAATATGTTGCTGATCTGTTGACTTGGGGTAAATTACTAAAATACCCTTTCTTATAACCCCCTATAATTTATGTTTAGAAGCAAAATTACCCCCTGCAACAACCAAAACCTTTCCCGCCACCATCCATATTCGATTCCACCACCATATAAACAGGCTTGTAACAGAATTCAAGCCACTCAGCCACCGTTGACCACCCTTCGCTACTGTCCCACTCAGCCACTCAGCCACTAGGTTCATTGTCAGCAAAAATCATAACCATTGTGTGTTTGGCATCAAGTGTTTTAACAGAATTCAAAAAGCATGAAGAAGTGTTGTAACAGAATTCAATGTCAATTCAAAAACCATATGCATTGTACAAGCCTGTTGCATTTGTAGAAGCCTGCATAAACAACACATATACATTGACCTATAGTATTGACCTATACATTTGACAAGTTCACTGCCAAGTCAAACAGAATTCAAACAAGTTTGTAATGACAAATCTTGGCCTATATTATTGACCCATAAGTCATAAGCATTTGTACAAGCATGTTTGACTTTCATAAGTCAAATTGCACATACACCTATTGCATTTGAAGAAGCCTGCATAATATCCATATTATTGCCTAAAAACAACACATATACATTGACCTATAGTATTGAAGAACCTTGCAGCACTGTCAATTCAAAAACCATGAAGAACCTTCAGCATTTGATAGGTTCACTGCATAATATCCATATTATTGGCTAAAAGTGATGGTGATTATTGACCCATAAGTCACAAGTGATGGTGATTATTGTAGAAGCCTGCACATACACCTATTGCATTGACCTATATTATTGACCCATAAGTCACATACACCCTCTTTCACTTATGCATGGGACTGAAAGTGATGGTGATTGCACCAAGTGCCATGACAGCACCTCTGCATCAGAAGTATTGCAAATGCAAATGCATCAGCACCTCTGCATCAGTCAAAGTGTTTTGTTCTGTTCTGTTCTATGATCACTGCAAATACACAAACATCCATTACTAGTGAAACATGAATCCTCATGTCCACTGCAAATACACAAACATCTTGAGCACCAATGAGACCACAATCGATCGTAGTGAAACATGAATCCTCATGTCCACTGCAAATACACAAACATCCATTACTAGTTGTTTGATTGTACCCCCACAATCAAAATTGTTGTTTGATTTTACCTGAAAATTGCGAGAAAAGGGAGGATCTCTGGACCACATCTGGATCGATGGTGGCCGGTGGTGTGGTCGCCGACCCTGGCTCAGCCGGTGGAGCTCGATGCATAATGCCATTCTGTTCAGTCATCATGTGCTAGTGTGGTGAAGGAGTGGTGAAGAAGATGGAGTGGATGTCGCCGGAGGGTGAAGGTCGCCGGTGAAGAAGCCGGAGAAAGGACTTCGCCGGAAGAGATGAAGAAGAGAGGGGAAAACTTAGGGGGTAAGGTTGTGATGTTATGTTGAGTTTGAGGGGTTATTTTAATATATAAAGTACAATTTTTGGTGAAATTACATTTATACCCTTTGACCCTCCCTTGTTTAGATTGACCGGTCAAGAAAAATGAATCCGGGGGGTAGAATTGCGACATAAGAGTTAACAGTAGGGGGTAAATTTGCATTTATTTCCTTAAGGGGTAAGAGTGCCAATGCCCCCTAACCTCAGGGGGTAAAATTGCAGTTTACTCTAATCTTTATCTTCATTTACTATCTAATAACCGACGGGTAATAAAGCTGATGACGAACCAGGCTCAATTAAGAATTATTTCCAAATTCCAATCAATCACAAGTAGTTCAAAAGGAGCAAAAAAATGTCTATTGTTAATTTTTCTGCTACTACTATACTAACCTAATCAAATATGAAAGTAAAACTATAACATCATACATGAAAATTAAAAAAAATTAGCATTTTTTTCTTTTAACGTTTTCTTTTACTTTTTCCACTTATTAATAACTATTTAATTTAAAATTTCATCGATTTAACCATACGTAATACTTAAGTTTCTTATCTATTAATAAATAAATAAAAAATAAAGTAAAATGTTAACTTGTGTAATACACACGTTTCTAACCTAATAATAAATAAATAAAAAACAAAGTAAAATGTTATAGAGTAAACTGCCATTTTGGTCCCTGTGGTTTGGGCACTTTTGCCATTTTAGTCTAAATCTCAAACTTTTTACATCTGGGCCCCTGTGGTTTGCATTTTGTTGCCATTTTAGTCCAAAATCCAAAAACCCTCTTTTTTAACTGTTGAAAGCTGCCTATTTTGTCCTGTAGTGCAGGGACATTTTAGTCAAATAAAATAAAACCTAAAAATACATAAATCTCTATAAAGTCTTGCACACACTCTCTCTCTCTAAACAAAATCTGACTCTCTCTCTTCTCTCTCTCAATAACACCGCTCGATCCAGGATGAGCTTCTCATGTCTTCAAGCATTATACTTTCAGCTGTAGATTCTCAATATGGGATCAATACCCCTGCAAAGACCAAAATATTAAATGATTGCACAGATCTTTCAAGAAATTGCATTTAAAGGGCTAATTGATGGATCAGGTGTAAAAAAAATCCTTTAACATCATTTATAATTTAAACCAGAAAGCATTTGCACCACCAGAACCCAACCACCACCGTAACCTTGAAACTTAAACCACAACCACCACCATAACCATCAAAATCTAAACTACTACCACCGCCATAACCTTCGCCCCTTACCCCTTTTCAGATCTGAGCAAGATCGTACCTATTCTAGGTCCAATTTGGAGGCGAAACCCTAGCTAACAGTTCAGATGATTCCTCATCATGTAACAACAGAAGCTGCAAAATTGTCACATGATTGTTAATCGAATTTTTAATCGAGTTGTTAATCGATCTGGCAGATGATGTCACGCCCAAATTGAATCGAGTTGTTAGCGGAGTTACCTGTTCCGGTGATGTCGGAGATTGAGATTTCGCCGGGTTTGGTTTGTGGATTGTCCTTGAGGGTGGCGAAGTCTCCGATTCCGTCAACGGCGCAGCCTAAGAAGTCGAAGTCGGGACCAAGGTTGGCGACAATTGCTGGGACAAAGGATTTGACGGAGGTGGGGTGGGGGTGGGTGATGGTGGTGGGTAGGGAATGTGGGGTGGTGTTGGTGGCAGATTGCCATTGTTGAGTTGCAGAGAGAGTGTGTTGTAGGTGGAGTAGCAGATGAGAATATGAGATGGGTCAACATATTTTTAGGTAACATTTAGATGTTAAATTAAAGAGTAAACAGTCAAAAAATGAAATTTTAATCTGGGTTTTATTGCTAAAAAAATGAAATTTAAAAAATGACCAAAATGCTCCTGCACTCAAGAACAAAATAGACAGCTTTCAACAGTTAAAAAAGGGGGTTTTTGGATTTTGGACTAAAATGGCAACAAAATGCAAACCACAGGGACCCAGATGTAAAAAGTTTGAGATTTGGACTAAAATGGCAAAAGTGCCCAAACCACAGGGACCAAAATGGCAGTTTACTCAATGTTATAATACATCAAAGTTCATTTTTTTTCAAAAACATATCTTGACGACCATATGTGTTGACCGATTATATTATATTTGGTCAAAACCTGGTTCGGTTCGTTTTTTGGCGTGGATAATGAGAACCGGTCCCAAACCTACGGTTTGTTTGGAATCGGTTTGTTTAACCGGTTTCTTGTTCATCTGCAGTTGAGCTCCATTCCCGGTACAAAACTACAAATATCATTTGGTGCTTAGTACAAATATCAATGGTACAAGCTTGCGGTTTGGAAGCGTTTTTTTTTTTTTTTTTGTGTTCGGTTTCAAACCAGTTTGACTAAAGTCGGTTTGGTTCGTGTTGAGGAATGATGAGGAGAGTCCGCTCTCGGGTAGGATATAAAACCAAATCGGTTTCTGGGTACCAGTTCGGGTTGGGTTGACTAGTTTCGGTCCCCAAACCGGTTTTTCTGTTGCGTACCTCTACTTTGCCATCATATAGTTGAGATATACATTTCTATATCAATCGTAAGTCCTGTAAACCAAACCGAATCCAGTCGATATCAAACTGATACAGAACCTGTACTATACTGTCTAGTTCAGTTCTCGTATTTTCATACTTTCTGTTCTCGTTCAGCCCCATTTTGTACCGTTGTACAACCCTAACCTATATCATTTTGTAACGACAATTGACAGCTACCCAATGTGACAATGAAACATGGTATTAACACCACACATAGGTCCCCACAACGCTTAATCTCTACAATTAGGAGTAACACGTTCTAACAAATGAAACATATATCATTGACAACATGCGACAATAATCGAGTATACTAAGTTTATATCATCTTTACTTTCATACATTTTGCTTCTTGTTCTAACACGACTATTACTTCGACAAAAAAAGATTAAAAACCGGGCGAGGAAGGAGAAAGCTTGTGCATTGATGCGTACAAGAACTTTCCGATGAATAACTTACATAACACAAAAATATTAAACCTAAAGAAAATGTGTTGATGGGATTTGGGAAGATTTTAAGGTAATGTCCAATACGTCTTTGTGGCAACCAAGATTCGGTCTCTTCCTTGAGATTCCGGTTCCTTATCATGTGTGGTTGATTTCCATCTTAAGGAGCTGGAAATTCGGTCTATTTTTGCTATAAATTCTGGGGAATCGCGTACCACAACGGTCCCTTCGGGTCGTAGTAATCGATCCATTTCCACCAAGACGTCCACGATATTACATCTGCAACAAAAACAAGAAACATTACTTATTACTTATACATTAATTTATAACGTTGGGATGAATAGTGTTTTCTTGTCTTTTTCTGGTTTTTTTTTTTCTTTTGCGTTCTTTTAAGTTTCAACTGGTATTGGTAACGAAACAGTACCGTCGCAGCATAACGCGGTATGTAACTTTCTTGTCTTTTTCTGTTTTTTTTTTAAGTTTCAACTGGTATTGTACACGTAACGAAACAAAACACCAACCAAACGTTAGTACCGCCGTCGCGTAGCGCGGGTGTAACGTGTTTTTATTTATGTTTCAACTAGTAATGTACAGGTCATGAAACGGTACCGCCGCCACGTAACGTGTGTAATTTGTTTTTTTTTTAAGTTTCAATCGGTATTGTACAAGTTACGAAATGAAGCGGACCAATACCAACTGAACGTTGGTACCGCCGCCGTGTAGCACGGGTGTAACCCACTAGTTTTCATTAACATTTATATGTTAAGGTTTCCAACTTTATCATATGCTAATGTTTTAGAAGATCATATATTGTAGGGAACAACCGTAAATTACCTGTTTTTGCCGGTAACCGGGTCCTTAATGAGGGATTCAATTGCAACCACATGAATAAAGTCATAAGTTCGAGGGTAACTTGAGAACGGTTCACACCTGGAGACATCACGATAAAACGATATAAAGTTACATAAAGATTAAACATGGATCCAACATTTAAAGATTAAAAAAACAAAAAACAATAAATTACCAATCATGATAAACACCAATAAGCCCACGATCATAAATGACGCCTAAAGTTGAAGGCTTGCGGTCCGCAACAACATTCATCACCCACAATGGATCGGATGATATCGCAGCAGCAAAACCACCAAAAAACGCATTCATATCCATCACATTTCTTACTGCGGGAGTCCCTAATTTCAAATTTAACGAATTTTTATAATACGCAACCCTTCTTTCCCAACGGCGTGTGTCGGCTTCAAACACATCGTTTCCGTTTTTAATCAATGTGGCCCGTGCTGGAGCTTGTTTTAGTCTTTGTGGCCATTTTGAAATTGTACCAACAGCAATATCACCGTTGATTGCAGACGTCTGACTCACACATTTTTTCAGTTTCACGTACCTGCCATCATTAACACATACGGTTCAAGTTCATATAAGCGAATAATACTGTTGTTAACATGACTAACACATTGATTATTTGCAAAACATATTTTATAAAATGACATAAACTTGTTTGTGGGTCGATATGATCCATTCTAGAAAGTGAGTTTTTTTTTTCCCAAATACCCATACCTGTACCAGTACCCATACCGATTTTAGGTATTCGGTACCCAGTTTTATTGATTTCGGTATTCAGTACTTTCGGTATCGGTATCGGTATCGAGACGGGTAAAAAAGGGTATTGGTACTGAATTTTATATAGAACTTTAAAAGTTTTTTTTTATATGATGTTTTATTTCGTATTATGGCATTTATGGTACTCGTACGATTTTATCTATTTGGTACCCGTATCGTGTTGGTACTCGTACCAATTTTACCTATTTGGTACTCGTATTGTATTACTCATGCCGATTTTACCTTTTTAGTACCTGTACAAGTGCTCAAAAATAAAATTAAAACAAAGTGGTACCAAAGCGGGTACCATACCGAAATAGCTGTACCAATACCCGTACTGTACCAATATATTCAGTACGGTATTTGGTACCGAGTTTTGTTCAAATATGGTATCGGTATTTTCGGTACCGGTACGAGTACGGGTACTGTACCAATCCCATCCCTACTAGAAAGTGACGGGTTTCATCCCAGACCAGTTTAACGAGTTACTTGCAATCAACATTCTCGAAGGACAAAGATTTTAAATTACTAACCAAGCAGAACTAGGGTCATCAGACTCATCGCACAATTCAAGCCCGAGTTCATTTTGGGACTGTAAACATAATTCACCAACGGGCTTTTTCCAAATAACAGTGTTGCCATCGACAACGATTAACTCATAGCACAATGCTCTAGCCACTGCTTGCAGATCGGCCCATTCTTTATCTTGTTTGGCCCACTGTACTGGCGGGCCCGAGATTACCAAATACCCCCCGGGTCGAAGTAATCGATCAACTTCCATAAAATACGTTGCATCTGCAGATTTAATAATCCTCTTGTCAGAAAAATAAAGTGAGATATTTGTTATATATTTATATTATAAGTATTAAGTTGAAGTACACTTACTATACGCGGTGAACGGGATTAAACAACGAGAGCAGTGAATCAAGTCGAACGATGATGCGGGAAACGGAAGTCGGCGAGTACCAAGCATTAAAACTAAAGCAGGTATTCCTCTTTCTAAAGCGAATTGTATTTGTGATTTATGTGAATCTCGTGGAGCAAAAGATAGGGTTAAAATGTTATCTTCTAGTAGGTGACCGCCAAAACTAGCAACCTGAAAATCATATTAAAAAAAAAATTATGAGTCTAGTTGAATGAGGTAATAGAACGGATCAATACATTCTATTATTATGTTCGGTTCGCTTGTAACCTGTAGGAATGGAATGAGTTTTCATATAATATTTGAGTAAAATGCCAAAATCGTCCCTGAGGTTTGGTTATATTTGCTTGTTCCATCCAAAATGACTTTTTTGTGCATTTGAGCCCTCCAAGTTTGCGCTTTATTGCCATTTCCATCCAAATCACCAACCTAGTTTATTTTTTCTGTTAAGGTGAAAGGCATTTTTTGTCCTTTTGGATGGGACAAGCAAATATGAAACCTCAGGAACGATTTTGGAATATCATATTCTATCAGGAATGATCCATTGATTCCATCATACCAAATGCTACTTAATAGTTTCAACAAGGAAGAAAAGAAATAATATTACAACTCTTACCCCACAACCCATATCAAGAGCGGTCCTGAGGGCCCCACCAGAAATAGGAATATATTGTTTAAGTTTGGCGATGTATTGTGTAGCGCCGTCTGGAAACATAGTGCCACCCCCGGGAAAGATGAAATATGGACCGTCTTTTTTCATCCATCCTTGATGACCTTTCCTGTCGGCTAATTTATTATACGGCATGTTTTCGTGCCATATCTGTACACAAACAAAAAGAACGTTTATATTATAAAGTTGATACAACTTTACAAAATATAAAAACTATTGTGAGAATCTAAAGCTATCATCTGATAGTGAAACAAATGACGTGTAGTATCGATCACACCAAGAGCTATCAATATAAATATACAAAAATAATGTAGTTTACAAGATAAATCTTCAAAAAAAAAGTGTGGCATCTTATAACAAATGCATCTAGCTACTTAAACAACAATTTAACAAATTCATCTTGTCAAATCTGCTAACTTTTAAGTTCAAATCTAGAACACTACAAAGTACAAACTTCAAATTACAATGCTATAGCAATCACAATTAAGTGATTAACATCGAATGAGCATCAACTAAAGATTTCGTAAGCCAAGACAAAGCTAAAAAAAGATCAGCCCATCATAAACTTGAAACTCCAAGCACGAATAAAGTTAAACAATATGCCTATCATTCAGCATTTGGAGCATATCAATATGATAGGCATTAAGATCATCATACTCCAAACACATATATATAGCAATTAAAATCTTAACATGATGGATATTCAAAGAAGCTATCAGAAGCTGCGGCATCTTATAATAAACATACAACAATATAACAAACTTATCCTAATAAATCTTCAAACTCTCAAGTCCAAATCTAGAACACTACAAACTTCAATCACAATCAAGATCAAACAAGCATCAATTCAAGATTCAAAAAAGCAACTCACTTTATGCAAACTCTCAGGCCACTGAATCGGAACATAATACCCTTAGGTGGAGGAATCAGACACAACGGCGTCTTATTGACCAACGCTCAATATCTCTCCCTATAATAATTCATCTCCCTACTACACTAGAAAGCAACTAGCACCGACATCTAGGGAAAACAGCAAACGAAGGGTAGTACAAGCCATGACACCAAAACAAAGCTAAAAAAGGATCATACCACCATAAGTTTAGAACTCGGAGCACGAATAAAGTTAAACGATACGCTAAAGCTCAACCAAATGCTATCATTCAACATATAAAGCATCCAACCATGTTAGCCATGAAGATCATCAAACTCCACACACATATAGATACAGCAAACCAAAACCCGAACATCAATAAACGACCCGATTGAACCAAATGCAAAGACCCCAAATCTCTACATAACAAATCTTCAAAAAAGATGTGTACCATCTTATAACAGCAATATAACAAACTCATCCTATCAAATCTACCAACTCTAAGGTTCAAATCTAGAACACTACAGTAAACAAACAACTAAACACAATCAACTATCAAGATCAAACAACAACCATCAATCCAAGATTCAATAAAGCAACTCACTTTATGCAAAACAAACAACTAAACACAATCAACTATCAAGATCAAACAACCACCAATCCAAGATTCAAAAAGCAACTCACTTTATGCAAACTCTCAGGCCACTGAATAGGAACATGATACCCTTTAGGCGGAGGAACCAAACACAAAGGAGTCTCATCAACAACCGGACAATGTCTCTCCCTATAATAATTCATCTCCCTACTGAGCTGACTGTTCCGGGTCGGATCTTCACAGGGCATGTAATCGACAGCATCCCCAGAACAGGATTCGATTGTGGGGTGTTTTCCGGCTTCAATAAGTGCAACAAGAGCGTGGCGCTGCTTCGGGTCAGCCGCGTTGGAGCGGATCAAAGCTTGGGTGCCTGAAGCGGCTAAAGAGTCCCCCAGAGGGGTGAAGATTAAGAGGAAGAAGAGGAGGACGATGGCGAAGAAGATCATGGAGATGAAGTCGAGAAGCTGCCATTTTCTTGTGGGGTTTCGTTGTTTGGGGGAAGTTAGATTGATGTGCCCCATTGTTGGGTTGTGAATTGGAGATTTGGGGGTGTAGAGAGAGAATCAAGATCTGATTTGATGATAAATATACAAGTAGATTTTAGTAGTGTGAAAGAGGGGGTAGAGAGAGAGAGAGAGAGGAAGGAGAAGCAAATGTCGATATCTTTGTTTTATAGATAAAGAAAGAGTGATGGTAATGACACGGTGCCTAACCAACAAACATGTTTTAATGTTTTATTATGATCAAACGACCCAACCTAAAAAAGGTTAAAGAAAGTGATCCCAAGTGTTCACACGATCTAAGACTATTAGTTCTTGATTAATGCCCCATGCCACATCTGGTTAGGGCGTTAAACAATAGACACCGTGTCTGCTGGTTATTGAGGTGCGATAATGAAGCCACCGTCCCTGTGTTAACAACGTTGTTGAGAATGGTTGTGGACTTGTGGGGCTCACATGGTCTCTAACCCTATTTGTTTAAGTTTTAGTTATTCTGCCACAACTAGTTATTGTGGTTTAGTTAATGATCCTTTGTCTATGTGACGCTGAGGTGACAACACTTTTTGCTAGTTATTGGGTGGGATTTTTATTCCACAATACATAATCGATTGGTTGAACAAGTTTGGCATTCATACAATTAGGTTTACAATTAGAAAACCACGGTTTAAGCGTTCGACATGATGGTTTTGTACTTGGAATCATTCATGTAAATCGAACTAGTGGTTTAACATTTGAATTTATTTATTTTGTTGTTGGTAAACATATGGTTCGTTATTTATTGTGTATACACAATATATACAATTACTAACATGCTGAAAAAAACAATGTTCTTTTACCTTCTATATTAACCATGAATTTTTAATTTTCCTAAGCCAATCACAGGGACTGGGACACGTGTTCCTTTACAGTCTATCAAATTTCATTTAAAGGTGTCTAACTTCTAATCCTATATTCCTTTTACGTTTCGTTCTAATTTCTGCAAGTTAAAACGACGCAACGTGCATGTGTGGTTCAATGATTTTACGTTTTGTTTTACGCTTCATTCTAAATTTTGCGAGTTAACACGACGCAACATGCGTGTATAGTTTAACGTTTTTACGTCGTCTATTTTTTTCCCATTTGATAAGTTTGTCGCAACGCGCGAGTTCTAGACCGACTTAGTTATTATTTTATATGTTTTACCTTTTAGTCTAATTTTTTTGCATTAACATGCCGCAACTTTAGTGTTGATGGTCGTTGGCGGTGATGTCACATTGGTGCTATTTAGCATGGTTTTATACCCCTGCTACAACGTGGGGATTAATACTAGTTTGGAGTAAAATGCATAAAACGTCCTTTATGTTTTATCAAACTTGCAGGTTCCAGCCTTGATGTTTAGAACTTGCTAAAAACATCCTTTAAGTATACTTTTGTTGCTGGTTCAATCCTTTATGACTAACCAAGTTAATTTCATCAGTTAAATTCCCTCATATGCATAACATATGAGGGTATATTTGTCATTTTGGCTGATATTCTTATAAAACCCTCTTTATGTATTCAAGCTTCACCAATCCACAAAAATCTCATACGTGTTCCCTTTCCTTTTCTTTCACATGGCACATACACATCTCTATACACACAGCCATTCAAGATTAGAAGAGAGAGAAAGTTCAGTAGAGATAGAGGGAGAGGCATCTTAGAGAGAGAGAGAAACCAGGTGGAGTAAGAGGAGGTGGAGGTTAGAAAGAGAAACTGAATGCTCTTTTTTAGCAACGAATACGGATGGGAGGTCCGTGCAACTACCCCCCCCCCCCCTACGGATGACAAAGATGATCGGCGTCCCATACATGAACACGATAATACATGATACACGAAATCCCATACACGACATGATAAGGTTTCGTGTCCAGTTTTCCATACACGAAAACTAAATATTTTTTAACAGGTATACACGATAATTACATGTTAATACCTGTTTACGAATGTTTCAATAATTACAGATTTAGGAACCTGTTTAGTGAAACAAAAGTTGCCAAAAGTTTACAATAGGCTTAAATAATCCATAACAAGTTTGAAACAAAATTTATAAATGACAAATCACAAAAGATTTAAATAATTCATAACATCCATTCAAAACAATGTAAAGTTCACATGGGAGTTAAATGTTTGGTTGGTCCCTGTGGTTTACAAAAATTGCAGACTTGGTCCCAGTGGTTTACTAATTACACGCGTGGTCCCAAAACTTGTCAAAAATGCAGTCGGTTGGTCCCCAGCCCTAACATCAGTTAAATTTCTCAGTTAAGTCCATGTTAAATGACCAAAATACCCTTGCTTATTAACTATCTTTATAATTTTTGTTTAGTTTTACTTTTGACTTGGTTAAACCCATCATCATCTTCATCACCATCATCATCTTCATCACAAATCCACACCCCATCTCTGTCTCTAGTAGATAATAAATCGCTAATCAAAATCAACATATGCGATGATAATAATACACCTTAATATGAGGCGAAACATTAAGAAACGAAAGCATTCAGTATTTTACACAAATCGATATCAAATTGATACGTTGAGTATGAAAATATGGGATGTATATATACACTGAGATCCGTATAGGTTTCAGATGTAAATTAGGGCAGAGATAAGTTGGATTGAAAGAGGATGTTACCTGATGGGCTTCAGTGGTTTGAGGAAGAGAACTGAGGAGAGAGAGAGTTGCAGATCTGAATCAATTCTGTTCAATTTTACCGGAAAAATCAGTTGAAGAAGATGAAGAATATGTTTACAATAATAATAATATATCGATTCTTCCAGATTCATGTCTAGCATGCGTTTTTCAACTCCTCGGCTCCGGTGACTGGAAAAACTGCTCGCTCGTGTGCCGATGGTGGTTCGAGATCGAATGACAGACGCGCTACCGTCTCTAGCTTCACGTGCAATCGGAGCTTGTAACCGCCATACCGTCATGTTGATTTCTGTTGCTGAGAATGGTAAGCTGTTGAGGAAGCTTCATGTTGATGGATGGAAAACGAATAGGATAAATGACGGGTTGCAGGTTTGGGGTGGGTTAGAGAGAGGGAGAGAGGCAGGAAGAAGGTGAGGGTGGAGCATCTTTATTTTTTATTTTATTTAGAGTAAATTGCAATTTTACCCCCTGAGGTTAGGGGTGATTGGCACTCTTACCCCCCCCTAAGGAAATAATTGCAATTTTACCCCCACTGTTAACTCTTATGTCGCAACATTACCCCCTATACTCAGTCAAAGGTAGTTTGACCCTTATATGTAAGGGTATTTTGGTAATCTTACCCTATATTTATTTTTATTATTATTTTTAATATTATTTATATTATATATAGACTAAACTGCAAATATCATCATCATCTTCAACAATTATCTGAACCTCCATCATCATAGTCTTCAACCATCACCGCCACAACCACCACTGCCGCCACAACCATCACCGTCGCCATCATCACCACCCCCGCCACAAACCTCCATCATCATCTTCAACCATCACCGTCGCCATCTGAACCGCCACAACCACCACTGCCGCCACAACCATCACCGTCGCCATCATCACCACCCCCACCACAACCAGTGACGGAAGAGGTTTGAGAGACGAGAGCGAATACAAGAGATATACAAGAGAATTTGTTCATGTTGAGTCAGTTGATTCTGCTCAAATGGATGTTAATTCGATTGATCAGGTGATGATTTGAGACTCTGTTGTGAAAACCTAGATCACACATTTTAGGTTTAGTTGCAGTGATTGTGTATATGTTTATTTATGTTGCACCTCCTATAAATTCACACATTATCCTCAATCAGTATAGAATCCACACAAAGCACAATTTTAAAGGAAATTACAGAGGAGTTAGAAGTCATAATTGTCCAGAAAATGAATTTCATAATAAACAATCAGTTTCATAGCAATAAAAAGCTTCCATAGCTCAAACCCAAATTTAAAAATCTTAATTATTCAAAAACTGATTTTCATATTGAGCAATCAATTTCATAACAACAGAGTTATCAATCAATCCATAGCATGTTCAAAAACAACACCAAAATACCATACACTCGAAACATGAATTAAGTAACGATAAATGGACAATCATAAAGAGGGAACCATTTACTTATAAGAATCGATGGCAATTTAGTTCATCAGATTCGTTAATTATTAGGTGAAAAAGTAACAAATTTAAATATTCTGGGGGAAAAGAAAGGATATTTGACCGAGTTTGACGATGCAACGAATTGGGGATTTGAGTTTGATATCAGTTTGTTTCGTCTCCATTCTCTTCTCCTCTGCTACTTCAGTTTATTGCTATGCTCTGTGTGAAGAAGAATCTTGGTAGTTGGTACTTTTAATTTTGCAAAGATGATACAAAATACCCTTTTATCTTGTGGAAGATGATATAATCTGACTGAGGTTTTATTTAATTTAATTAATAAAATGTTATAATAAATTCAGAGGTGGCTGGATCAGTACTCGAAATGGATTGGAGCAAACAACCTGGAGGTGGCTGGAGGTGGGTGAGATTTGAGTTAAATGGACAGCGGAGAGAGAGAGAAGTGGTTGAGAGTGTTGGAGGGTGGTGGCTGGAGGTGGTTGAGGGTGGTGGCTGGAGGTGGCAGTGGTGGTTGTGGTGGTGAATGGCGGTGGCGGGGGGTAAAATTACAGAGTAAACAAAACACAGGGGGTAAAATAAAAGGGTAAAATAGTCATTTCACCACCAAGTCAACAGATTAGTCAACAAAATTGAGTATAGGGGGTAATGTTGCGACATAAGAGTTAACAGTGGGGGGTAAAATTGCAATTATTTCCTTAGGGGGGTAAGAGTGCCAATCACCCCTAACCTCAGGGGGTAAAATTGCAATTTACTCTTTTATTTATTGTTGCAATCTACTGATGAAGATGATGATGGAAGTAAAACTAAACAAAAAATTATAAAGAGAGTTAATAAGTAAAGGTATTTTGGTCGTTTAACATTGACTTAACTGAGAAATTTAACTGATGTTAGGGCTGGGGACCAACCGAGTGCATTTTTGACAAGTTTTGGGACCACGCGTGTAATTAGTAAACCACTAGGACCAAATCTGCAATTTTTGTAAACCACAGGGACCAACCAAGCATTTAACTCATAAATTAAAGAAAACAGACCACCTTCTAAAAGAAATTAAAGAAAATTTTGATTTAATTTGTTAAACCCAACTAACCTAGCCAGGATAATTTTTCAGCTTTTTTAAAACCTTGTACAGTTTAACAGGTTTGATTTTACCATTTTCGAAACCATGATTTTTTTATTTTTGTTTGAACAATAATTTCTAGATTTTCTATGATAAATACACTATACATGTACTCTCTATGATTTAAACACCAAGCATTTTGAAACCGAGCTAAACTGGAAATCTTGTATAGAACCAAACTGCAAAAACCCTAATAACATAGTTATATTGCTACGCTCATGCTTTAATTTTGAGTAAACTGCAAGTTTACCCTCCGGGGTTATATGTGATTGACACTCTTACCCCCTTTCAGGAAAATTTTGCTGTCTTACCCCTCAACTATTGAAAACCGCTGCAATATTATCCCCCGGTGTTAAAATTTTGTAACGAACACTAGAGCTTCATTATCGGGTTCAAATCGACTGTTTTCTAAATCGGATTGTGTACCTGTTTAACATAGTGATTAAAACCAAGGGTGCAAACGAGCCGAGCGGCTCGCGAGCTACTCGAGATCGGCTCGAGAAAAAACTCGAAACGAGCCGAGCCTTATCGAGCTCGAGCCAAGCTTGAGCCTAAAATAAAGCACGTTTGTTTATCAAGTCTGAGCTCGAGCCTCGCATGTGAAGCTCGTTAGGCTCGTCGAGCCTTATCGAGCCTAAGTGTAAAGTGTAAACGAGCCGAGTCGAGCCGAGCTTATTTAAACTTGTTTACAATCCGACCTCAAACCTAAAAATAAGCTTATTTAGTAAACGAGCCCGAGCCCGAGCTTCACTTATCGAGCTCACGAGCCTAAAAAGTCAATTAATTATATTATTTTTATTTTTAATATATCAAATAATAGATAATAAACAAGCCGAGCCCAAGCCGAGCTCGAGAAAATACCAACGAGCCGAGCTCGAGCTTTGAAAACAAAGCTCAAATCGAGCCGAGCTCGAGCACGAGCTCTCATAAGTTAATCGAGCTCGAGCCTGGTCAAGCTCGGGATCGGCTCGTTTGCACCCCTAAATTTAAAACATAAACTTTAACCACAACCACCAATCACATGCCAGACCATTCTGTACTAGAAACCGGTTTTTTTTACACAAAAAGGCTGCGGTAAATCCTGTCCAAATTTATAAACATAAATCTTTGGAGTTTATATCTTCCTTGATGCCTTGAGATTATAATCATGCCTCATGAGATTTGCCCTTAGCAACATGGCCCTAACATCGCGATCAAACTCAACCCCCGTCTGCAAAACCCTTTGAAAAGTGGCTTTCCTTTGATCTGCATGTCGAGCATACAGGATCTTGTTGTGCGAGTCGATTCTTGCCTGCAAGAACACCGTTCAATAGATGACTTGTTGAACAAGACATGATATAGTTATAAACTTAAAATATAGTACCTGAATTTGGCTGTCGGTAATTAAAGCTTCAAGTTCTTTTTGTATACCAGCTACAGTGGTTTTAAAAGCATCAGCCATCATGTTCAGATCCACCGATACAAACGGATCAGTATACTGAATCAGGGCTTTGTTACGGATTTCGGTATAAAGTGTCTCCACATGATCATGCAAATGGATGTCAAGAAGCAGGTTTGCTTTAAGGTTCCCAAGGCGGTATAAACACGAAGCATAATGACTGCAAAAACACAGAAAAGTTCTTTTAATACAAAAAAAGGGTAAAATGCCATTTTCGTCCCTGATGTTTGGCCAGTTTTGCGACTTTCGTCCAAATGTTTGTTTTTCCGCATCTGGATCCAAAAGGTTTGATATCTTGCCATCTTCACCCGGCCCATTAACTCCATCCATTTTTCTCCGTTAAGTCAGGGGTATTTCCATCTTTTTTGTTAACTTAAAAGGCAATTCGGTCTTCCTCAGAGGTATTCGCTCTTTTCACATAAGTGAAAAAGACCGAATTGCCCTTTAAGTTGGCAAAGAAGACAGAAATACCCATGACTTAACAGAGAAAAACGGATGGAGTTAATGAGCCGGATGAAAATAGCACGATTTCAAACCTTTTGGATCCAGACGGAAAAAAAAAAAACAAACCTTTGGACGAGAGTTGCAAAACTGGTCAAACTCCAGGAACGAAAATGATATTTACTCAAATAATAATAATAATAATAATCAGATAGCACAAACGCAAACATACCTTGAATAGAAATCATGAATAAGCTCCCTTACTTCAGGCACCAACTCTAAGAAGTTCCGGAAGTTAATATTGTCTATTACTTTTGCCTGCCGAGAGTTCAATAAGAATTACGCATCAGGTATATAATAACTTTATTAAATAGTGAGACGGTAGAGTAATAATAAAATATAAAAGTTAATATTGCCTTCAGCTCTGAACGGTCAAAACTTGCAAGAGCACAAAGGCCGCCATACGTTGCAACATCTTGAGCTGCAATTACTTCCGAGTAGTTGTTTCCCAATTCCGGAGCTGTTTCCAAGAACTGTGTACACACCAACGAGATTAAGATTATTATATTAAAATGTGTGATTAAAAAAGAAGAAAATAAGACCTTGCGGGCAGCAAGTTTGTATCTTTTAGCCTCAAGGTGAGCGAGTCCAGCAGCGCATTGTAGTTTTGCAATTGTGATGGGATCTAGGTCAGCTTTGTTTTGTTCGGCTTTGCTGACATAGCTTGTGACATGTGCAAACTGACCCATTTCAATGCTGACTAGAATTGCATTTAAACACATGTGTATGATGTGTGTTGCAGTTGTGCAATAATCACGGGTGCGTACGTAGTTCTTAAATGCATCCCCAAGTGCACCTTGAGCGTAGTAGAAGTCTCCAAAGTCATTATATCCCATTCTTATGCTCTCTTTAATCAAATTTGTCTGTAGCAATAGAAAGAAGTTAGCTAATAAATCATATTTGTAGGTATAGCAGATATCTCTCCAATTTAGAGAGGCACCCTCAAACAAGAAAGTACCCTAAAAAACCCTGTCACGCATAATTATATATGTTTCAGAATTATTATATTTCCCTTTAAAACTTGTACCTTCTTATAACTTTACTCACATTCCAGGGCCCAAGCTCCAAGTAAAATAAATATCACAATCAACAGCATTCAACATTTAAATCCACAAATTTTGTTATGTATTACTGGGAATAATTTATTTTTATTTAATAATAGAGACATTCCATTATATGCAGAACTTGAGTTGCTCATCTATGATCAGGATCCTAGGAAAGAATATTCTTGCATAAATACCTTGGTTAAAAAGCTGTTTATAACCATACAAGATTTGAATTTCTTAATCATAAGTTTAAGCTGTTTGGAATACTGAGTTTGTAAGCGTTCATGTTTGTTCACATATTGTGGAAACACGCTAACATACATTGTTCATGAATACCTAAAAAACTTGATCAATTGAAAAGAACTTTGAGATTTGTGCAAATGCCTAAGTTGTGCAGGCTGCTGCTCTGTAGGCTTATAGTAAAGGTCTCATAGCATTACGGTGCAAATGAACGATACCGTTACAGTAAAAAGAGGCAATGTAACCTTAAGATGCTACCACTGTTAATCTACCCTCCAACCATTTTCCTAGCTTTTTTTGATGCATTTTTCGAATGTTTTCAGGCATCAAACCTCTACATATTCATCGAGCATTACTAATGTGTGTGGTGTATGTATGCTTTCATGTAATAGTTAATACACATCCAAAGGCATCAAGTAAAAAGTATTAAGCATTGACATCCATTGAATTATCTTTTGCTTATATCTAGCTTCTTTTGGTTCACGCGTTTGGCAACGGCTTATATCCTGGTTTTATAAAGCCGTGTAACATTTTAAAAGATAAAAACCACCCGTTAAGTGCGGTAAAAAAACCTAACCAATTTAAGACTTCCTCTACGTTATGAAACCATTAGAGTTTAATCTTTTCTACAAAAAAAAAAAAAAAAATTGCTTATGAACTAAAAATGTCACACAGCAGTTTCCAATTTTACTATACAAATGAACCAAAACCCTATGATTCATTTAATGTGCTAACTGCTAAGCATACATATAACCATAGTAATTATCAATGAATCATGAAATTATAAACTAATAACTAACAATATCAATGAATCATGAAATTATAAACTAATAATAAACAATATATTACCCTATAAGCATTAAGCTCACTCTCCAGTTTCTCCTTCCTCTGTTCAGCCCTACGGACAACGGCACTCGTCCAACTCACATCCGAACCATAATCCGAACCTAATCTCCCATTAATCTTCTGAACAACTTCTCTAAACAACTGCGTGTTCTCTCCCTTCTTAATCTCGTCATACGCCATCCGAAGCGCCTCTAACTTCATCGAAACGATGTCGCATTTGTCCGCAATGAAGATCAACCGTGAGATTTTTGTACGGCCGGTGTATAAACCGGCGTACGCCTCGATGTCGAGTTGTTCGCCGCTGATGATCGGTTTCCGTTGCTGCTGCTCCGATAAGGGTTCGTCGTCGGTATCCATGATCGCACTGGTTCGTAGGGTTTTGGGTTCACGAAGGGGTTTTGATTCGAAGAAAATTGGAAAAGATTTTACGGAGCTTAAAACGACACCGTTGGAATGTTATTGTCTAGAGAGTGAAAGCCCAAGAGGTATTGGGTTTTTTTTAAAGGGCCGGGAATCAAGTGCGGCTTCACTATTAGGATTTATGACAAGGACTATGGACTATTTAAGCTTTACCAATACAAATTTTGTGTTACAAATAATGTAATTTGTGAAAGGGGTAAGTTCTCCTAAAAAACTTCAAGTTTTCTTTTAATGGAAAATTTGGATCGCTGACGAAATACTGGAGTATCATCATGCTATCAGCGGAATCGTCCTATCATCTTCACTAGGCAACAATGTTTATACATCAATTCAGTAGGAAACTCAATAAATATGGGAAAACTCCTTTTGTGGGAATCAAACACAAAACGTAATGGTCCCTAAGCATTATTTCATCCCAAGATGGATGCCATAGGAAAAAAAAACTTTAATTAGTTTTGTTTTAGAAGAAAGGGGTGATTCCGTGTGTTTCTTAGGGAAAGGTTTTAAGTGAATTTATTATAATGTAATATATGAAAAAAGAGTTTTTATTTTTTTTCAAACTAGCTTGTTGCCATGGACCGCGCGTTGCGACAACGATGCATTAGTTGTTTATAGCTGACGGTACGTTATGTGATGCGTTAACCATATAAAAACACGTGTTTCGACGTAACTGATCTAACAACCTATATAAGCATTGCGGTTATAGTGTACAATGATGACAATAACGTGTGGTGTAAAGTCGTAAAAGTAATTTAGGCATTAACGCGGTTAGGAATTGATAAAAAAAATTATAATAATGTGTCTCACGTTGTGGTGTAAAGTCGTAAAAATTAGTTTAAACAAAATAAGTGTCAAGTATTAAGTAGAAAAGTTTGGAGTTAAAGAAGATGAGGTGTAGTTGTGAAAGTTTGGAGGTGTTTTGGTCCAATGTTGAAATTTTGGGGGTGTAGTTGGTCCTATGTTGAAAGGTTGGGGGGTGTTTTGCCACCGACCTTTTGGTTTAAGATAGATTAACTCGCTGTAGATAGAAAAGGTATTTACTAAATTGGGTGGTTTAAAAAATATTTACCAAAAACAGGCATATTTTGACTTGACCCACCACTAATAAATCACCCTCATTCTTCCCCAAGTAAATATTGAATGTAGAGTATAAATGATTGGAAAAGGTTGCATCTTCTCATTGAGAAGCTCTGAATATATACAGATTTACAAGCTCCATTCTAGGAGAGAAATAAGCAAACAATCTTGACCAAAGAATGAATAAAAGACTGCCTAAAATACTATGTAACTGAAAATACAATAAATACAAATGACAAGGATCAGGGCACAAATCATGTATTGTTAATACGCCCCCGCAAGATGGAGGATCCGTTGGAGACTCCAATCTTGGGCCGAATTGAGAGGAAGGGCGTCCGTGGTAGTGGTTTAGTGAGAACATCCGCGAGTTTCTATAGAGCTTATATGCAAAACTTGTAGCTTGCCCGCATTGACTTGTTCTCTGACAAAGTGGTAGTCCAAGGCGACATGTTTCATTCTAGAGTGGTATACCGGGTTGGCACATAAGTAGGTGGCACCTGTATTGTCACAAAATGACTTAGGCGTACGTAGCGGTGGAATTCCAAGTTCATGAAGGAGATTCTGTACCCAAGCGATTTCGGCAGCTGCGTTGGCCGCGGCTTTGTACTCGGCCTCGGTAGATGAACGAGAGGCCGTCTTTTGGCGAGAAGAACGCTAAGAGATAATATTAGCACCAAGGTATAAAATATATGCTGTAGTAGACCGCCCTCCATCATTGACCCCTCCCCAATCCGAATCAGAGAATGCACGAAGTGTCAAGGGAGAGTCACGATGTAAGTAAAGCCCGTGATGTACCGTTCCTTTCAAATAGCGGAGAACCCATTTAAGGGCTTGCCAATGAGATTGTCTAGGTGTGTGCATGAATTGGGAGAGTTTGTTGACAACAAATGAGATATCCGGTCGAGTAAAGGCTAGGTATTGTAAGGAACCAACAAGTTTTCGGTATTGGGTGGGATCAACTGTGGGGGTGGAGTCAACCGGAATGAGGGGATCAGATACACTCATGGGAGTGAGAACATCCTTGGCACCATCCATTTTGAATGTCGTAAGAATGTCATGAATATGGCGATGTTGAGATAGAAAGAGGCCTTGAGGTGTAGGGATAACCTCAATGCCTAGGAAGTGATGAAGAGAGCCAAGGTCCTTGATGGAGAATTTGTGACCGAGGGAGGTAACAAAGGTTTCCAGAAAGGTGTTGTCGCTACCGGTTATGACAATGTCGTCAACATAGACTAGAAGGTAACATGTGACACCTTGACGATTGTAGATAAATAGAGATGGATCGGATAAGGATTTCCGAAATCCGAAGTGCAAGAGGAAGGCAGTGAGTTCATTGTACCATGCCCGCGGGGCTTGTTTGAGCCCGTATAGAGATTTTTGAAGTTTGCAAATGTGATTTGGAAACTCCGAGTGGGCAAAACCCGGTGGTTGTACCATGAAGACATGCTCGTGTAAGGTACCGTGGAGGAATGCATTGTTGACGTCTAGTTGACGTATGGCCCATTGTTTAGAAAGAGGAATGGATAAAATGGTACGAATCGTGACTGGCTTTGTGACCGGGCTAAAGGTGTCAAAATAATCTTTGCCAAATTGTTGATGGAAACCTTTCGCAACAAGGCATGCTTTGTACTTGTCAATGGTGCCGTCGGCCTTTCGCTTAACCCGAAAGATCCATTTGCAGCCAATAACATGTTGGTTGGTTCGAGGAACGAGCTCCCATGTTTGATTGTGGAGTAACGCATTGAACTCAAGATCCATGGCATGGCGCCATTGAGGATCTTTCATAGCTTGGGTGTGGGTTGTTGGTTCAATTGTAGGGGGTATAGGGTGGAGGGAGGTGGAGTTTATGAAGTTTGGGTTGAAATATTTGCGGTTGGGTTTGGGCTGCCGTTTGGCAGGAGAAGGCGAGGATTGGGCTGTAGTGGAGTGTTCGGTAGATGAGGGAATGGATGGGGTGTTGGTGGGAGTGGAAGTGGTGACTGGAGGTGAGGTCGTAGAGGATGAGGGTGCTGAAGTGGGAGTATTCGGTGGTGTTGAAGTGGGGTTATCGGAGGACTGATTTGGTTCGGTTGAGGGTGGAGTGGAGGGAGATGTTGAGGACATGTGGGGAGAGGGTGGTGGGGTCGGTGAAGGACTCGGTGTGAGGTTGGATATCTCGGGTTGGGATGTATGGTTGGTTGGGTAGGCAGGAATGAAGATGGGAGGAGGAATGACAGGTGGTGTATTGTTGGAAGGAGAAGTGTTGGTTGTTGATGTAGAAGATGTAGGTGAGGAGTGGTCTAGATTAGGTATGGGAAAGGAATAAGTTTGAGGAGGATTAGATTTTGGGTGTTCACTGGGATGAGCAGGAAACTTGTTGGGTATGAATTCTACATGTCTTGAGTGGTAGAGTTTGGATGTGGTTGGGTCAAAACACTTAAAGGCCGACTTCGATGCCGAGTACCCCAAGAAAATACACGAGCGAGAACGGTGTTGAAGTTTGGAGGTAGTGTACGGGCGTAACCATGGGTAGCAAAGACACCCGAATGGTTTGAGTTTCATGTAGTCGGGTGGTTTTTCGAATAACATGTCATGCGGGGTTTTGTTGTTAAGAATGGGAGTAGGAAGGCGGTTGATAAGGTAGACGGCGGTTTGAAAGGCATGAGACCAAAATTTTTGAGAGAGGTTGGCATAGTGAAGTAAAGCGAGACCCGTTTCAACCACGTGACGATGACGCCTTTCGGCAACACCGTTTTGTTCGGGTGTGTGCGGTGGTGTTGTGTAGTGAGAGATTCCATTTGAAGTTAGATAGGGTTTGAGGCCAATGTATTCACCGCCATTGTCGGTAAAAAGAGACACGAGGGGTGTTTTAAAAAAGCGTTCAACAAGTGATTTAAATTGTGGAAAAAGTGTGGAAACATCGGATTTCCGTTTCATGGGGTATAACCACACATATTTGGAGAAGAAATCAACAAAGATGACGTAGTAGTTAAACCCGTTAATAGAGGTTTGTACCGGTCCCCATACGTCCGAATAGATAAGTTCTAGTGGTTTGTGCACAACAAATGAGTTTGAGCCAAATGGAAGTTTGTGACTTTTATTCAAGGAACAAGAGGTACAGTGAAACGACTCGGGTGACACTTTATTACATTGTAGTCCTAATTTGGTAAATAAAGACTTAAGCACTTGGTACGATGGATGTCCAAGAGTGTGGTGCCACTCGAGTAGTGATCTTGTTCCGGTTGCATGAACTTGATGAGATGAAGGAAATGGTCCGTAGTAAACATCATTGACGTTCACTCCCCGCATGAGATGCGCCCCCGTGCGTAGGTCCTTAACCAAGAAATGGAATGGAAAAAATTCAACAGAGACACGGTTAGTACGACATATTTTAGCAACGGAAATGAGATAATTTCGTAAATGAGGGACAACAAGGACATTATCTAATAAAAGTGGTCGTGAGTTGGTAGGAATTTTTGTATGACCAATGTGAGTGATGGGTAGAGATTTACCATCGCCTAGGACAATCTCATCCGGGCATCCATATTCGGAAAGAACGGGCAACGAGTTTTGATTTGGTGCGGTATGGCCAGATGCTCCGGTGTCCCACATCCATGGTGGTGTCGAACCTGCAGTAGGATAAGCAGAAGTATAGTTAACTGATGATGCGGAGCCTGTAGGACCATGACCCGGGTAGTTGTAGTCGCGAAGAAAGCGTCCTAGTTTGCGGCAATCCTTAGTCTCATGACCAGGAATGTTGCAAAAGTGGCAATAAGCATTGTTGCGGGTGTGACGGTTTTGGTTTGAAGTGTGGGGTTTGTCTCGGGTGTTCCAGGAAGGACGAGACGGGTTGGGTTTTTGGTAGCGGAAATCGGTTTGTGGTCTGGGATAAGTTCAGGCAAGTTGGCGTTGGGTATGATTGACTGTGGTAATGAGGGGTTCAGAGGATGCGTCTTTAATGGTGCGTTCATGGTCAAGCAATTTGTCAAAGAGTTGGGCAAATGAGATTGTGGTGTCTCGTGACTTTAGGGACTGAACGAGTCCTGCGAACTCGTCACCAAGTTGATTCATGGTATGAATCACCAAGTCTTCTTCATCAATAGGGCTCTGAGCGAGGGCTAACTTGTCTGAAATGGATTTCATGTCGTGCAGAAAATCGGTCACAGACCGAGTACCTTTCGGGTTCTTGGAGAGTTTGGACTTGAGGGAGATTATGCGTGAGCGAGAGCCGCTGGCATAGCTGACGTTTAGGGTGTCCCACGCTTGTCGTGCAGTGTCGGCAGCAGAGACAAGGGGCTGAATAGTATCCGAGCAGCTGCCAAGGAGCGCGCTGATTATCATTTGATCCTGCCGAAACCAAAGCAGGTAGTCAGGATTCGATTTGGAGACTTCACCAGCGGCCACAGTTTTGGTTGGTGGTTCAGAACTTCCGGTGATGTGGTGGTCGAGTTCGAGTCCGATGAGGGTCGATAGGACTTGTTTGCGCCAAGAAGGGAAATTATTTGAGGTGAGTTTGATGGGGAAATGGGTGGCTGCAGTGAGGGGCACGATTTGTTTGGTAGCCATGGCTGGGTTAAGGCTGAGGGGATTAGGTTGCAGGGGAAATAAAAAACAGCAGTAGATGGAGCAGGCTGCTGTGAAGAGGTGGTTGCAGGGTGTTTATGGATCGGTAAAAAAAAGAACTCGTAGGAGTGTGTATTAGGCTCTTGATACCATATTGAATGTAGAGTATGAATGATTGGAAAAGGTTGCATCTTCTCATTGAGAAGCTCTGAATATATAAAGATTTACAAGCTCCATTCTAGGAGAGAAATAAGCAAACAATCTTGACCAAAGAATGAATAAAAGACTGCCTAAAATACTATGTAACTGAAAATACAATAAATACAAATGACAAGGATCAGGGCACAAATCATGTATTGTTAAATAGTAAACACTTCTCCGGCAGCCGTCATTTCGGTTTATCACCCTTCATGATTTTTTTTCCGGCGACCGCATTATCCACAACCACCACTAATGCAGCATCATAATCCTACAATTGTAACCATTATGCAGCTACTACACCCGCCATATTTAGAATTTTGTGATGATATACACATGTAACATGCTTGTAAACATATAAACTTATAAAACGTTACTTGCATAACATATCTCATAAAACATATTTCAAACACACACATTTTTGCCAGGGACCATGTGAGAAATGCTATGACATGTAAACACAATAGTAAGGTCTAGATATTCTTACCTTGATAAGTTGATGATTCGATGTTGTCTCAAACAAACGATACTTGAATTACTTGTCAAATAAACGGATGAATCGGTAGTAGCATTTGTTCAGGGTTTCTACTATCCATTCCAACAGCTCCGTTTAATTCCAGAAACAGAATCCTAAGCAAGAAACACAAACCATAAAAAAAGATTACATTAAAATATTAAAGAAAGATTTCATGGTTCCGAGTCATGAAATACACACACACACAAAAATAAACACATATCTGTTGGGTTCATCGGTTCATTTACGGATCACGGGTTAGCGGGTCACTAGTCGGGTTCAGGTCTAGCTAACGGGTCAAGAGGTGTTTGACCGAATCATGCTGGAATAATACCCATGGTTTAAAGGATGCATATGTGAATAAATACAAATAGTACATCCATCTTTCAATTAGAATACAGAAGCTTTTCATCTTTACGTACACCTTTTGTACGTCTTCATATTTGAGAGGTATTAACCTTCACATATATTACATACTAGAAGATACATATGTTGTGGGGCCTGAACCAACAATATTTACATGGAAACAGAATATCCTATGGAGGAAAATGATTGAAACTTGAAAGTCACCAAAAGTAGTCTATTTAATGTATACAACCTTCTAAACCATTTTATTTAAAGAGTCAAATTATTGTTCAAAAATTGATTCTGTAATCATATATAAAATGTTGCTTATTTATTGAAAAAGTGTGTTTGCAGGTCACCACAAACTTGCCCACAATCTTAAATCTTTGTTGATTCTTTTGTTAATCAACTCGTCATGGGGGGCAATATGCCAAATAATTAGCTATCCACAATTGGTTACGAAGACATGCACACAAAGCACACAACATACTTGTTATAATACTTGGGTTTTTTATATAGATTGGATTGAATTCATACCTCAAACACAAATGTGTGATTCGGAGAAACTTTAAGTGCATTTAGAGCCTTCAGAAGAGAAGTAGCGAGTGCTGACATGTGTGGAGCTCCACTCTTCAATTGCCCTTTGGTACTTGGATCTTCTTCCAATGTAATTGTTATCAGAAGAATCATAACTGAGTAAAACCTTTTATACTCCATCTATCGTATTTCAAACCTTTCAATGAATAAATGTTCCGTGGAAGGTGAGTTATGCCACTACCCTGAACATCTAATAATTGTAAACATTTTAAATTTCCTAGTTCTTCAGGCAGTTTTTCAACCTTCCTACATGCATAAAGCACCAACTTCTTGAGACATTTCAAGTTACAAATGCTATTGGGAAGGTGGGTTATGCCAGTACCCCCGACATCTAATAATTGTAAACATTTTAGATTTCCTAGTTTGTCAGGCACTTGTTCAAGCCTCCAACATCCTCGAAGCTTCAACTCTTTGAGACATTTCAACTTACAGATGCTGTTGGGAATTTCTCTTAAATTAGAGCAATACAGATCTAATTCCTCCAAAGATTCTAATTGGCCAACATCCCCAGGTAACTTCTCAAGAAGCTTACACCTGTAAAGACGTAGGGTTTTGAGATGTTTCAACATACAAATGCTACCAGGGAGATGTTTAACATGTGTCTCACATAAATCAAGGTTTTCTAAACATTCCAATTGGCCCATGCCCTCTGGCAATTCCTTTATGCTAGTGCCGAGAAGGTTAAGAGTTCTCAAATGTTGTAAACTACAAATGCTTCCTGGAAGACTCTTGAGATTAGAGCACTTATAGAGATTTAGAGAGACAAGCTTATGAAGATTTCCAATTGATGACGGTACTTCTTCTATATGGTTCCATGAAAGACGAAGCTCTAGCAAACTATTGATGGAGTGCCCTGTGGTTATATAATTCGGGAATTCCTTCAGCTTTAATCCAGTTATATGAAGAACCTCAAGAGATTCCAACTGCTCGATAAAAGATATAGACTTCAAACTCTTGCAAAAATCTAGGCTTAGATAGACAAGGCTTTGTAGACATCCACCGTGCACGTCAAGTTTTTCCAATTCAACACAACTTCCAAGATTTAACCACTCAAGGTTGGGCATCTTCCCAATATCAAGGCTCCTCAACTTTGTACAACTGCTTAGGTTTAAATAGACAAGGGTTTTTAGACATCCACCGTGCACGTCAAGTCTTACCAACTTATCACAATCTTCAAGATTTAACCTCTCAAGATTGGGTGTCAGCCCAAGGTCAAGGCTCATAAGCCTTGTATAACTCAAATTAAGGAATTTGAGCTTCTTCATAACCTATTATAAGATGATAAGAAAAACAAAAAAAGTAAAAATATGTTTTTACAATAACTAGCTAATAGATATACATATACCATTATAAAATTAAAGAACAACCAATCAACCATATTACCTTTCCCCCTTCCCAAAGTTGTTTGATTTTGCTTCGAAATATTTCAAGTCCAACAAGATTATTAGCTTCAAATGTTTTGGGTAAACACCAATGAGGGTAACGGTACCACTTTATATATCGTAACGAATTTGGAAAGTATTCATGAGCTTCATCAATCCTCCCACAGTCGTCATTATAGCACTCTCCATCGTATGCAATAAGGCATCTAAGGTTCTTCATGTTTCCAAGAGCTTTCAAAACAATACCAGGAGCATTATATAGACATGTACATCTTGCTGCTTCGCTACCCTGTAATTCAAAAACAAGGATCATAAAAGTTATGTTACAACGGATGAAAAATTTGTGAATTTCATCTACACCTTACAGATAAAATGGATTCTTACCGAGTTATCAGCCAAGACATGTTCAATTTCCTTCCCAAGCCATAATCGGCTACGTTTGTTGGGCTCATCCGGGTGCTCACGGCGTACAATATTCTCGCCCATTTCTACTATACGGTCATGCATGCTTATGTATCCACCTTCAAAAAACGGTCCTACAATTTTGATTAGAGATTTTTGCTCAATAACTCTTAAATCATTTGTAGCGTGAAATCCACAGCTTTGAAGCACTCTTATTGCTCTATCTTTCGTCCAATGTCTAAGGAAACATGCAACATCTAGGAATATTTCCTTGTAATCATCCTCGAGACTTTCATAGCTTAGTTCCAATACTTTAAGAGATTCCTTCAATGGGATTGTTTCGAGTCTTGCTAGTGCATCTTTCCATTCAGACTTGTTTTTGCCACATAGATATGAACCCAAAACTTTGATTGTTAAGGGAAGACCAGCAGCATAACGTATAACTTGATCAAGTGATTGCATTTCATACTCATGAGTTGGAATATCTTCTCGAAATGCATGCCTATTGAAGAGACGAATTGCTTCCTCACCCGATAACAGATTGTAACACCTCGTAAAATCACGTCCAATGATGTATTGACACGTGTAATAAACCCTAATAAAGTCCAATGTTGAATTTAAGGGACTAATTTTTCGAAAAATCGAAAACTTTGATAATAAAAGGACTGGAAGTGTTAGCATACCTAAAATAAGTTTCCAAATAACCTCTCACGATGTTTATATTCACAAATGTGCCACTTGATGAATAAGTGTAGTCGTTTGCGTAATTAATTGAAAGTTTGCGCAATAAAGGGTTAAAAGCGTCAACATGTTAATTCTTACCTCTGAGTGACCTTCTAACAAACCGGGAGCTTAATAATATTTAATTATACTCTCGGGAATGCCAAATAATGGCCATCTAAGGTTTTTATGCCTATAAGTAAAGTTACGCGCAACTTTGCAAGTTAGAGGGACTAAAAGTGTCAATATGTTTAAATATACCTCTGAATGACCTTTTAGCAAACCCGAAGCATCGTGATGATTAATAATACTTCCAAGAATACCTAATATGGATTAGATGAGGCTTCAATGCTAATAAATGATGAGATGCGCAAGTTTGCGCAATAGAGGGGCCTAAAGCGTCAACTTTTGAATCTACGCCTTTCGGTGACCATCTAGGCGAACGAGAGCATAGAAATATTTAAATATATGCTTGATAATGATTATTATGGGCCATGGAAGGCTTATATATCATTAAACAACATTTTACGCTATTTTGCGCAGTTTAGGACTAATTGCGTCAAACGGCAAAAGTATGCCGATTCGTACGGTAACGGACATTCCGGAATATGTCCATAAGTTAATTATACCCTATTTATTCTTGCTATAGCTTAGATATAAGGTTAGAGGTGTTCGGTGCGCAAGAATAAACTTTTATTTCATTCAGGGACTAAAAGTGTCAAAAAGTGCACAAGTTTGCATTTTAGCGCATATCTCACAATCTGAACTTCCCCGGACACCCAAAAATTTATGTAAGCACTAAAATATTTTATTTTAGTGATCGCCTTGATAAAATTCCATCCGTCGCGTGATTTGGGTCGTTTTTCGCGTCCGTCCGTTTTTCGTCGTAATTCGACACATATCGTGACCGTACGGCCAAACGGACCGACATCCGACATGTTTTTGAACATGTTTCATGCCTCCTATGTTTAAACTTCATGTTAGAGCCTTTATTTGAGGTTAACGGTCCTTAAACGTGCTTAAATGACCTTAAAAGACCCACAGGGACCATTTCTGCCATTAACCAAACTGTTGCTGCTGTTGTAAGTCTGCAGGCGGCCCGCGTACAGGCCTGGGACTTCTCAGGCGGGCCGCATGGCCTGCCCAGATGTGCGAAACAGCTTTTTACAGCCTGTTGCTGGCTGTCATCACGTGCAAACTGGTTTCTAACCACTTAAATCAATACTAGGGGCTTACCCATGGTATGTTTAAACCACTCGACACTTGTCGTGATCCGATTCGTCCAAAAATCCTATAGAAAACCACATAACCTTCACTTTTATAAGTTTTTGCAACCTTCAAACATCCAATCAGGTTTCAATCCGATTTTCACAACCTTCTTGGATCTTTCTGGTGTTCCTTGATCATGCACTCAGTGATGGTAAGTGCTCCTTTATGTATTGATCCTTGTTCTTGATTTATTTTAGCCAAGAACACTAATAATTGACTTTTGTTTGACTTCAAGAATTGATCACGAATTGATCAGTTCTAAGTCCAATTGAATCTTGTTAATTGATGATATTGATGCTAGTAATGATCCACCAAAATCATGCTTATTGATTTCTACAATTTCCTGTCCATTTGTTAAGTCAAAGTTAGTAACCGAAAAGTCAAACTGACCTGATTCTTAATCTAATCAAATCTGATATAACAGAGGTTATGGATCATGTTTTGTCACCTAAATAACTTGGTAATTGTTACAAGAACATGATAAACTGATCAATTTGGTGAAATTGCTTGTTTGACTCAAAAAGTCTAACAGTTTGACCAAATCTGACCCGATTTAACAACTTTAAGGGCTGAATCTAAGTCATATTACGATCCTTATATTATGTAGTATAACCCTCTGTGGTCATACTACAAGATCATATTCAAAATCTGAGATTTAACACAAGTTTCGTTAAAATGCCTAAAATGCCCTTTTATGTTAAAATGAGAATTTTTAGTAAATATGAACAAGCATGTGGTTTATAAACTGATCTAACAATATTTCAAATTTATTCTGATGTCAAGATCTGGTCATGATTTGAGTTTTGCATAAAAACCATTTTGTATATTTTTAAAATGACCAAAATGCCCTTTCGGCATATGGAATGGTATAAACCTGATTTTTATGGCAAAACTCCTCATTCACTGATGTTATAAGATATTTATAAAATTTTTAAATATAAAATCAGATTCGAACTGAGTTTGCATACATGCGTTGCGTGTATTCGATAAATGACGAAAATACCCTTATGAGGCTTAAAATGACTTTTAGTAAATTTTCATAACTAAATCTTTTACCTACTGTTATGAACTAATAAATAACTTATTTTAACCTTACAAATCTGTTCATAACATATACTTAACCTTAAACCTCATCTAGATCGTCATTTACCGACTTTTACGCCTTTTCGGTGCATAGTATGGTTTAATACCATGTCTATGAAATAAGACTTGATACCTACTGATTATTAAACATATTTTAAATATAAATTCAGTAGGTACTTGACCCAAACTCAGATTTCCAAATAAGTCACCAAACTATGTGTGAAATTACCAAAATGCCCTTTCGGGGCATAGTTTGGTTTTAAACTATAAACCACACATATTTTCGACACCCTACTGATATAACATCATAAATAAAGTATTTTTACAAAAACATAATGACCATGGCATCAGTTTACCCACTAGCTCTCTTTATGCATCGTAAAATGACCAAATTACCCTTTTGAGACTTAATTCGGTTTTAAAACTATAACGGGCATACATGTTGATTTCTTACTGATATCTTAACATATTTTTAAACATATTGGCATATGAAACTTGTGTATAACTCATCCGGTTACCCGGCTTCGCTTATAAGCGTACGGTTAAGCCTACAAGGCTAGTTTTCATACAATAACCGAAATGGGTTTAACCTTATCATTTTATTTCAAAAATCCAGTATGTACAAGTCTTCAAACTTGTCGGGTCTAAAACACATTCTATTCCGGTCTTCGCTTAATCATGCGTTTGAACCATATCTTTCTTTAAGACTAGCCGGTCTAAGCTTAGGCTTAATTAAAGACCCGTTAGCATTCTAATTGGTTATTTATACCATCATTTCCAGACTAGAGCCTTCCGGTAAATTGTACCTACGCTTACTTAAGTGAATACGGCTGAGTTATTATAATCCTTGCTATTTAAGACAGGAGCTAGCTCAGGTAAATACTCTTAACTTATTTTCCCTATTACGGGCTTGGGATACGGTAATATAAATACCGCATGGTCAGGTATGGGATTCGAAGACCAATGAGTCGGGAAATCCAAATAACCTGTTTTTAATTCGTATTGCTTGACTGAAACATTGGGGATTAATTCGACCGTGTCCTGGATATCCTTGACTCATTAAATTGCAATGGCCACGACTTAAGCACGGGGTGTAGGCATACACCTGACAGATGCTATATGCTTATTAATTAATTATACCCAATAAGGGATTCCCAATAGGGGAATAGTGGTGTGTCGGTTAATCTTGAACCGGCATAGAACCGGGCCCCTATGTAGAGCAAGTTATGTAAAACTGATAACATGAGATATAGTTTGTCCCAAGTATAAAAGATTAATCTTGCCTTGTGCATCTTAATCAAGTGTCAAAATAGTTTTGTGCCTTGTGCGCCTAAACCAATTTTCATAAACTCTTTTCAAATGAGTCAGTTGAGTGTATTTACCAGTGAAAACTGACGTATTTTCCAAAGTCTAAGTGACAGGTACAAGTACGTAATAGGCTGGAAGCTGCTCAGGGCGTTAATAAGGAATCTTGCAAGTTCTAGGCGCCTAAAGTCTGTTGAACAATATTTAAGTTTTAAGATCCACCTGTGGATCCTCTACTTTCCGTTGTAATACGTGATATTACTTTATATTCGGATTGTAATATATTTATCTTTGGCTTCCGCTGTGCATTTATATATTGTGTTGTTTGACTATGATGTTATCAACTACGTCACGATACTCCCCACCGGGCCCACCGGTGACACGTGGAAATTTTGGGGTGTGACAGGTTGGTATCAGAGCCAACATTGAGTGAATTAAACACTATCTTTTTGTGTTTAATCTCAATGACACATTAGCACATTCCTTGACCTTTTGAGTCTAGACTTAACATAGGAATATTCTCAATCCTTATCTGGAAATTCTGCTTCCAAATTTCTTTTTATATATTGGATAAGTCGCCAAGCGAAGAAGCCGTAATAGGAATTCTCCACACCCGGAGCCTTGAATTTCTGACCTTCGTACAACGGCTAGGATGAAACGTGCAACCAAGGAGAAAGCATTTGGAAATAAAAAGAAGAAGAAACTCCTTTTACTGAAGATCATTTCCTTAATAGTCCTTATAAGGACATAATTACCTTTCAGTTCCTTCGAGGACAACATTATTCCTTTCAAGTCCCGTCTAGGGCACATCTGTATTTTAATTTTATAGTGGAATAATTAACTTTAAATTTTCATTCAGACATTCCTTTTATAAGATCTACCTTTATAAAAAAAAAAAAATATATGGCAAAATCTAGAAAGGACAAGACCTAGCCACGTGTCATTTTAAGACCGGGCCAAGATGGTAGTTCCATAATTAGATTCAGATCCATATTTAACACCTCAATTTAGGATTGTTCGGCGTTAATATTAATAAGAATCTTAAGAGTGAAACCTAGCCTTCGGGTCATTTTAAGGCCGGGCCATGATGGTAAGACCTGTTTAAAAGATTCGAATCCCTGTTAACATCTGTAAATATGTTAATACTCCTGACAGACGTGATTCATCAAAATCACACACGTCATTCTTATTAATGGATTCTTCAAAAAGATTCCTAACCCAATGTAATGATCTCTGAATCATGGGTTTAGATCATCACTTGAGATGATCACATTTGGACCATACGTGGTAATATAGTGCCTACAGGCCCTGTTCATTTCCATATGAACCAAAAGACAGTGGTAGTGATGACTCCCTGTCAGATAAAGGTAATGAACTAGGTTCAAACCTTCATGCTTTGATTCTCTGAAATCATAGCTTATAATTTATAAATGTCCTTGTGACTAGGCCTGTTGTGCCAGCAATACCTTCATGCTTTGATTCTCTGAAATCATGGCTTATAAAGTAAACTTGTCTACTCGACTAGGCCATTTGTGCTATTACTAACTTATAAATTAAGATTTAGGATAAAAATCCTGAATAAAATAAATATTATTCCTTTTCTGTTAAGTATATGTATTAAAAGAGAATCTTAAAAGGTTTGACCTAGCTTGAATGTCATTGAAGACCTAGCTAAGGTGGTAAACCTGTTTAAAAAGAGATTCAGATCCTTGTTAACATCTGAAAATGTGTTAACACTCCCGACAACCGTGATGCGATAAAAATCACACTTGTCATCCTTATATTAGGATTTTTTTTTCCCAAATCCCTTATTTAGAGTGAATGATCAATAGGAATCATGGCTGGTAAACGTCGAAAAAGATGTACGCATCAAAACATCCATTTGGGATGTAAACCTACGGGAAAAGGTGTATACATGAAAAGATAGTTTTATTTCATAACTTCTTGTCAAGACAATGAACTATGAAATTTTCCGACCCAAAGGAATCATCGATTATGTTTTAAAATTTCCCTAGTGACAAGGTCTTTGAGCCATCATAAGTCCTTTGGAACAAGCCCTTGTGCTATATATAAAAGATGGCAGTATGACATTGGCAGGCGTGACTTATGTCCCCTGTCTAATAAATATTAAAGATCATATTCCGTATAAACGCCAAAGATGGTTTATCTAAAAACCTAGGCCAAGCATAATCAAATAAATTTAATACTATCTATTGGTCTATATGGTTGAGCTACACCATGGCTAATTAATCATCAAAATTCGACGATTCCCTATAATTAAACAAATTATTACTACTTGGATTAGTATCCTTCAAAGCTTCACCACGGCTGACTCCTCTGAAGCTCACCATTATCCGGTTAATCAGAATTATGTCCATTGACTAGCCTTTGGGGCAAAATAAATTACCTTCCAAAGAAATGATGGCTGTAGTCTTTGACTCTCTGTCCAAAGGTGAAGAACTATGTTCGAACCTTAAGATCTCTAATCCAATAAAATTGCGGCTTATATATATTAATGCCTTAAGTGCCATGTTCTTATAAGTCCTTTGTGACAAGGCCTTCGTGCCTATGATTATTAATGTCCTTCGTGACAAGCCTTCCAAATATCTAAAGATTTTCGTTGTGACAAAGACAATTGTGACATTGAAATTCCCTGTCAAAAGGTAATGGACTTGGTCCAAACCTTAAACACAATTGATGGTCCTTTTGACCTAGGCTAAATATAATTGTCATACTTTCTAGTAGCAAACTATAAGGGAGTTATAAACCTAACAGCCATTATGATTTAATAATACCATGGTTTATGAATCATCCAGTACGATGATTCCATACTAGTTTGTATCTAAGCATATGTTATTTTTGGTGTTTAGTACCAAAGCTCCAGAATGGAGGTTTCCGACGAAGCACACAACGATACTGCGGCTAAAAACAAGGATGCAAATATAAATATAAATGTAAGTGGCACTACTCTTCAGGCCTTGATTAGCGCAGCAATTAGTGAAGTTGTGGATAAGATCCTTGAGAACAAAAAGGAACCGAGTGTCACTCACTCAAAGGTCCATACGGAAACACATACATCAGCTAGTAAGGAGAGCTCCGTTCACTCTTCAGATGAAAAGAGCGAACCTCAGGAGTTAGTACTCTATGATAAGCCCCGTTCAATTGAAGGCGGGTGCACCTACAAATATTTCGTCTCATGCAAACCCAGAGATTTCAATGGCGAAAAAGGAGCAATTGATGCTATGGAATGGCTTGAGGAAATGGAAACGGTTGTGGACATAAGTGATTGTGCTGATAAGGACGTAGTAAAATTTGTTTCACAATCTTTCAAGGGATAGGCTCTTGTATGGTGGAGGGCCATGATGCAGTCCACGGGGAAAATTCCCCTATACCATATGGGATGGTCCAAGTTTGTGGACCTTATCAAAGAGAACTACTGTCCACAACACGAAGTGGAAAAGGTGGAGACAGATTTTCTGACTCTCACAATGAAAAACCTAAACTGTCAGCAATATGTTACTGACTTCAACTCCCTATCTAGACTGGTACCCTATTTAATTACCCCGGAACCAAAACGCATTGCGCGTTTCATCGGTGGTTTGGCACCAGAAATAAAAGGAAATGTTAAGGCTTCAAGGCCAATCAACTACAGATCAGCTGTAGATCTATCCTTGTCTCTCACTCTAGATATAGTGAGACAAAAGTCGATCAAGAATGAAACTAATGAGAAAAGACAAAGGGAGGAGGATAACTCTCAGAATCCTAAGAAGAGCAAATCCGAGTTCAACAATAACCAACAGGATTCCAACAAAAAGCCTACATGCAAAACCTGCAAAAGAAGACATTGGGGACAGTGTCGATTAAACTAAAAGATAAAGCAATGTGGCATCTGTAAAAGAGCAGGCCACCAGTCCCACGAATGTAGGGACATAAAAGATGCAAACTGTTTCAGCTGTGGCGAAAAGGGGCATATCAGTACTAATTGCCCTAAGGCTGCCAAGAGAGGAGCAGCTAAGTCTGGGAAGAATACGAAAGGAAACGCCTGGACTACCGGTTGAATGCCAGAGACAGTGCACATCGATAATAGCATTAGGTACGTCCCTTACCATTTAGCATTGATAGTGCCTGCTAAGTATTTTATATTAATACAAGGGATAATAAACCTTTAGCAAACCATAAGCTTAGCAAACTCTTGATTTCATTCATATGAACTCCAGATATTAAATGTAAGGTATAACTTACCAATGGAATCCATAATGAACATCTCTCCCATCCTCGAAGATAATCCTTTCATAAGAATCTGGAGAACTCTTCCCCAAAAAGAGTACGACAATATATATTATTATTTTATTTTAATTTCTCATTGTTTTCTATTGCCTGCGAATGCCAAACTATGTTTGATAAAAGTGCCATATGAGGATTGGCGTATCTTAGTGTGTACCATAGATTGCTTCCATGCCTGATCAGTATGGAGGTTTAATGCATGGAACCCCTGAGCCATCCCAATGGTCATATCGTACTAAAGTCGACTAGTAGTATTCAAAGAAGATATCTAATATAAAATGTCCCTATAAGTATCTCTACTTAGGGCACCCTTATATTTGTAAAGTGAATGTGTCATTTATCTGACACCGACATCGATAGATGAACCAAAGCCTGAGAACACGGACAACTATGACATCTCTATGTGTCATGATTATTTTCTTCGTAGGAATTACCATGTTTACTTCCTGAGAGGCAAGAGGATGTTAGGACAAACATCCCGCTTAGGGCTGCAGTTATTGTAAGAATCTTATATCTGTTAGTACCAACGAAATAGGAAGAACTAAGAGCCAAATCAATAAGTTTTAGAGAAGGTTTCATAAAGCCAAAATTCAAAGTTCTAAGAACTCTGATTTTTAGTAAATAAGAAAGACGGTTTATCTTGCTTATGCATTGATTACCGCAACCCTATTTAGGCAATAACTAAGAATCGCCAATTGCTGCCCAGGATCGTCGATTTATTCGACTAGCTGTAAGGAATAACTATTCTTTGAGATTAGTCAAGCAGTGGTTGGAATAACCATCTCACCTTAAGATAAGCTTTTCCATAATAGTTGTTATATAAGTATCAAGGTGGCTCCTTTGGAGACCTTGTATAAATGAAATATTAAAACATCCGTTGGATGAACGAGACTTTGGGAAGTCCACTTATCAGGATCTGAAAGTTGCATTGGAAACAACGAATAAGATCATACGAATCCCTAATTTTCTGTAAGTTGCCAGTATTCGGCAGAAAATCAAGAATTAATGAAAGTAGCAACCCTCCTACATTCTTGTTAACGAATAAGGTTCAACAAAAGGTATCACCCAGGAAGGGTGTACCAAATTTGTTAAAATTATCAGGCTAGTAAAGCTCTAAATATATAGAATCATTCGAAGGAAATCAAATGTATCAAGATCAAGTAGCTTATAAGCTAGAACCTATTTAAAGAGCTTGGCGGAGCATACAATGCATTGTACACTAATGAATTGAGGATGTGTTTCACCAGTAAGTCAAGAAGCATTATCACATATTGATATGCAGATTTATGATATGATGAGCAACCGATATCGATTAAGGATCGATAGGTTAAGAAGCTCCAAAAGGATACATGTACCAATTAAAAAGGTCACTTTGGGGGCTTGGGGAGACTCCAGATACGCTATAGAAGTTAAGTCCGTCATGTGACAAAAAGTACTTCCAGCATTTTAGCAAATCTCGAGGTCGAGATTTCTTTTAAGGGGGTGAGGATGTAACACCTCGTAAAATCACGTCCAATGATGTATTGACACGTGTAATAAACCCTAATAAAGTCCAATGTTGAATTTAAGGGACTAATTTTTCGAAAAATCGAAAACTTTGATAATAAAAGGACTGGAAGTGTTAGCATACCTAAAATAAGTTTCCAAATAACCTCTCACGATGTTTATATTCACAAATGTGCCACTTGATGAATAAGTGTAGTCGTTTGCGTAATTAATTGAAAGTTTGCGCAATAAAGGGTTAAAAGCGTCAACATGTTAATTCTTACCTCTGAGTGACCTTCTAACAAACCGGGAGCTTAATAATATTTAATTATACTCTCGGGAATGCCAAATAATGGCCATCTAAGGTTTTTATGCCTATAAGTAAAGTTACGCGCAACTTTGCAAGTTAGAGGGACTAAAAGTGTCAATATGTTTAAATATACCTCTGAATGACCTTTTAGCAAACCCGAAGCATCGTGATGATTAATAATACTTCCAAGAATACCTAATATGGATTAGATGAGGCTTCAATGCTAATAAATGATGAGATGCGCAAGTTTGCGCAATAGAGGGGCCTAAAGCGTCAACTTTTGAATCTACGCCTTTCGGTGACCATCTAGGCGAACGAGAGCATAGAAATATTTAAATATATGCTTGATAATGATTATTATGGGCCATGGAAGGCTTATATATCATTAAACAACATTTTACGCTATTTTGCGCAGTTTAGGACTAATTGCGTCAAACGGCAAAAGTATGCCGATTCGTACGGTAACGGACATTCCGGAATATGTCCATAAGTTAATTATACCCTATTTATTCTTGCTATAGCTTAGATATAAGGTTAGAGGTGTTCGGTGCGCAAGAATAAACTTTTATTTCATTCAGGGACTAAAAGTGTCAAAAAGTGCACAAGTTTGCATTTTAGCGCATATCTCACAATCTGAACTTCCCCGGACACCCAAAAATTTATGTAAGCACTAAAATATTTTATTTTAGTGATCGCCTTGATAAAATTCCATCCGTCGCGTGATTTGGGTCGTTTTTCGCGTCCGTCCGTTTTTCGTCGTAATTCGACACATATCGTGACCGTACGGCCAAACGGACCGACATCCGACATGTTTTTGAACATGTTTCATGCCTCCTATGTTTAAACTTCATGTTAGAGCCTTTATTTGAGGTTAACGGTCCTTAAACGTGCTTAAATGACCTTAAAAGACCCACAGGGACCATTTCTGCCATTAACCAAACTGTTGCTGCTGTTGTAAGTCTGCAGGCGGCCCGCGTACAGGCCTGGGACTTCTCAGGCGGGCCGCATGGCCTGCCCAGATGTGCGAAACAGCTTTTTACAGCCTGTTGCTGGCTGTCATCACGTGCAAACTGGTTTCTAACCACTTAAATCAATACTAGGGGCTTACCCATGGTATGTTTAAACCACTCGACACTTGTCGTGATCCGATTCGTCCAAAAATCCTATAGAAAACCACATAACCTTCACTTTTATAAGTTTTTGCAACCTTCAAACATCCAATCAGGTTTCAATCCGATTTTCACAACCTTCTTGGATCTTTCTGGTGTTCCTTGATCATGCACTCAGTGATGGTAAGTGCTCCTTTATGTATTGATCCTTGTTCTTGATTTATTTTAGCCAAGAACACTAATAATTGACTTTTGTTTGACTTCAAGAATTGATCACGAATTGATCAGTTCTAAGTCCAATTGAATCTTGTTAATTGATGATATTGATGCTAGTAATGATCCACCAAAATCATGCTTATTGATTTCTACAATTTCCTGTCCATTTGTTAAGTCAAAGTTAGTAACCGAAAAGTCAAACTGACCTGATTCTTAATCTAATCAAATCTGATATAACAGAGGTTATGGATCATGTTTTGTCACCTAAATAACTTGGTAATTGTTACAAGAACATGATAAACTGATCAATTTGGTGAAATTGCTTGTTTGACTCAAAAAGTCTAACAGTTTGACCAAATCTGACCCGATTTAACAACTTTAAGGGCTGAATCTAAGTCATATTACGATCCTTATATTATGTAGTATAACCCTCTGTGGTCATACTACAAGATCATATTCAAAATCTGAGATTTAACACAAGTTTCGTTAAAATGCCTAAAATGCCCTTTTATGTTAAAATGAGAATTTTTAGTAAATATGAACAAGCATGTGGTTTATAAACTGATCTAACAATATTTCAAATTTATTCTGATGTCAAGATCTGGTCATGATTTGAGTTTTGCATAAAAACCATTTTGTATATTTTTAAAATGACCAAAATGCCCTTTCGGCATATGGAATGGTATAAACCTGATTTTTATGGCAAAACTCCTCATTCACTGATGTTATAAGATATTTATAAATTTTTTAAATATAAAATCAGATTCGAACTGAGTTTGCATACATGCGTTGCGTGTATTCGATAAATGACGAAAATACCCTTATGAGGCTTAAAATGACTTTTAGTACATTTTCATAACTAAATCTTTTACCTACTGTTATGAACTAATAAATAACTTATTTTAACCTTACAAATCTGTTCATAACATATACTTAACCTTAAACCTCATCTAGATCGTCATTTACCGACTTTTACGCCTTTTCGGCGCATAGTATGGTTTAATACCATGTCTATGAAATAAGACTTGATACCTACTGATTATTAAACATATTTTAAATATAAATTCAGTAGGTACTTGACCCAAACTCAGATTTCCAAATAAGTCACCAAACTATGTGTGAAATTACCAAAATGCCCTTTCGGGGCATAGTTTGGTTTTAAACTATAAACCACACATATTTTCGACACCCTACTGATATAACATCATAAATAAAGTATTTTTACAAAAACATAATGACCATGGCATCAGTTTACCCACTAGCTCTCTTTATGCATCGTAAAATGACCAAATTACCCTTTTGAGACTTAATTCGGTTTTAAAACTATAACGGGCATACATGTTGATTTCTTACTGATATCTTAACATATTTTTAAACATATTGGCATATGAAACTTGTGTATAACTCATCCGGTTACCCGGCTTCGCTTATAAGCGTACGGTTAAGCCTACAAGGCTAGTTTTCATACAATAACCGAAATGGGTTTAACCTTATCATTTTATTTCAAAAATCCAGTATGTACAAGTCTTCAAACTTGTCGGGTCTAAAACACATTCTATTCCGGTCTTCGCTTAATCATGCGTTTGAACCATATCTTTCTTTAAGACTAGCCGGTCTAAGCTTAGGCTTAATTAAAGACCCGTTAGCATTCTAATTGGTTATTTATACCATCATTTCCAGACTAGAGCCTTCCGGTAAATTGTACCTACGCTTACTTAAGTGAATACGGCTGAGTTATTATAATCCTTGCTATTTAAGACAGGAGCTAGCTCAGGTAAATACTCTTAACTTATTTTCCCTATTACGGGCTTGGGATACGGTAATATAAATACCGCATGGTCAGGTATGGGATTCGAAGACCAATGAGTCGGGAAATCCAAATAACCTGTTTTTAATTCGTATTGCTTGACTGAAACATTGGGGATTAATTCGACCGTGTCCTGGATATCCTTGACTCATTAAATTGCAATGGCCACGACTTAAGCACGGGGTGTAGGCATACACCTGACAGATGCTATATGCTTATTAATTAATTATACCCAATAAGGGATTCCCAATAGGGGAATAGTGGTGTGTCGGTTAATCTTGAACCGGCATAGAACCGGGCCCCTATGTAGAGCAAGTTATGTAAAACTGATAACATGAGATATAGTTTGTCCCAAGTATAAAAGATTAATCTTGCCTTGTGCATCTTAATCAAGTGTCAAAATAGTTTTGTGCCTTGTGCGCCTAAACCAATTTTCATAAACTCTTTTCAAATGAGTCAGTTGAGTGTATTTACCAGTGAAAACTGACGTATTTTCCAAAGTCTAAGTGACAGGTACAAGTACGTAATAGGCTGGAAGCTGCTCAGGGCGTTAATAAGGAATCTTGCAAGTTCTAGGCGCCTAAAGTCTGTTGAACAATATTTAAGTTTTAAGATCCACCTGTGGATCCTCTACTTTCCGTTGTAATACGTGATATTACTTTATATTCGGATTGTAATATATTTATCTTTGGCTTCCGCTGTGCATTTATATATTGTGTTGTTTGACTATGATGTTATCAACTACGTCACGATACTCCCCACCGGGCCCACCGGTGACACGTGGAAATTTTGGGGTGTGACACAGATCAACATCTTTGATCATCTTTATCTTGTGTGCTATAAGCACTTGCTCGTCTCTGGTTGTAATTATAATTCTACTTCCCGGACTAAACCAATTAGGCTCACCAGCTAACACCTCAAGCTGGTCTTTATGATCCACATCATCGATAACAACTAGAACTTTTTTCCCACACAACATCGTTTTTATCAACTTTGTACCTTCATGAACACTACTTATAGTAATACCTTTATCATTTGTTACATCTCTAAGGACTTGTTCTTGCAACTTCTTCAAACTTGACAAAGAAGATTTTGCATTTTCCCTCACATTTTCAACAAAGCTTCTACCCTCAAAATTAACGGATAGTTTATCAAAAATAGCTCGGGCCAAAGTAGTCTTTCCAGCACCCCCCATGCCTTTGATCCCTACCATGCGAACATCATTCAAACCAATCTCTAAATAAGGATCGAGAGCTTGCATCCTCTGTTCCATGCCTACTAAATTCTCATCAACCCCCGTATTAATGGATCGTAACTCGAGTGAAACCCGCTCGACAATTAATTTGATGACTTTTGCTTCATGTCTGTAGATCAAAGAAGAATATCCAATTAGCTTGCTCAAAAAAACAATACAACAGTTTAGAATTAGAGAAAGAAAACCGAAGAATATGAGAGAAAGATGATATATACCCATCAGCAGTGTTCTTCAACTCCCATCCACACAAATTGGCTGCATCTTTCAAAGCCTTTCTCCATTTTCCCAGCTTTTTATTGGTATGTCTGGCAAGTGCCTTTTTTAAGACAGTCTTGGTAAGGGGCTTCCAAACGACCACCTTATTGGTATGTTTGGCAAAGGCTTCTCCAACCGACCCACTTTGTTTGCGGACTTGTGTTGGTTCCACATCATAGAAAACAGGGAATGCAGTTTGATCAGTTGTCTTGTGGCATTCCATAATCTTTACGAGCTCATCCAAACACCAAGACGAAGCTGCATACTTCTTAGAGAAAACAATAATGCAAAACCTGGAGTCTTCAATAGACTTCAAGAGCTCGTCTTTGATCTCTTTGCCTTTTTGGAGTCTCTCGTCGTCTTTGAAAGTGCGAATACCGTGCCCCTGAAGAGCATTGTTTAGATGATCGACAAAGCTCCTACGGGTATCTTCACCGCTAAAGCTTAAAAATACATCATACTGATACCGCTTGTTGTAATTCGGGGAAGTTGAAGAAGAAGCCATACAAGGTTTGCTTGGCAGATCCTAAAAGATCAGATCTTTCAGTTGAAGAAATTTTCACCAAATTGTTGGAAAGAAAGGAGGATGAAATAATAATGTTATAATCCGAAAAATTCATGTATATCAAGATCAGTGGCAATATATGATAAAAGTCAACAAAATGTCGACATAAAGGTATTTTCGCAAACTTTTACTATTATTATTTGGAACACATTATAAATAAGAATATAAGTGACTAGTGCGCCAATGAGGTGGTGTTGGAGTGGTAAGGGAGAGTCTTGGTGTTCTAAGGGACCCAAGTTCGATTCCTGCCCTCCTCATTATTTTCTACGGAACCTGGTGATGATAGGAGACTAGGCGAATAGGTGGAGATCGCTAGTTCGATCCTTGAACTGAGCGGGTTTTACCTCACCGCACTGTCGTGCCTTCGGGCGAGCGTTCACGGGCTTCGGCCCTAGGTGAGGGTTTTCCCCTGTTCGGAGGCGAGTGTATCCCAATGTGGTGAATTTCGCCAGTACCCCATTTGAAGGATTCGTTGACCGTTAAAAAAAATAACTGGTGTGCTTTATCTAAAGAAAACACGTATGCAATTATATTTATTTATTATACATTATACATATTTTCAACTACTACAAAAAGAAGTGTATCCACCGACATGGCAATAGGTATGGCCCTTCATTGGGCAAAATGGGCGGCAAACTAATAGTGCCAGGCAGCTGCCTGGCACTCTCTTATTGGCCCAACAAATTTACGATTTTATCCTATTTTAAAATTACGATTTTGCCATTAGTTCAAAATTATGTTTTTATCCCCGCTTAAAAATAAATTTACGTTTTTACTCCCAGCTAAATATTTCAATTTTGCCCCCGGTTCAAAATTACGATTTTGCCCCGTTTCAATTTATAGTTTTGCCATTAGTTTTTTTCCATTAAAATTACGATTTCCCCATCAGGTCAAAGTTATGTTTTTACCCTCACTTAAAAATAAATTTACGTTTTTGCTCCCAGCTAAAAATTCCAATTTTGCCCTCGGTTCAAAATTACGATTTTGGCCCGTATAAATTTATAATTTTGCCATTAGTTTTTTTTCTCACACCCAAGTTACGATTTTGCCCTCACCTTAAATTTATATTTTGCCCATCGTTTTTGTTTGTTTTCATGGAGAAATTACAATTTTGCCCCCAGTGTAAAATTACAGTCGTGCCGGCTGCTTCCTAGCACTCCCCCGTTGGTCCATTTAATTTACGATTTATCCCCGAATTAAAATTATGATTTCGCCCTCAGTTAAAAATTACGTTTTTCCAATCGTTTTAGTTTTTTTAGCAAAACTATAAAGTTTTTTTTTAATTGGTTTACTCGATTTAATTTTTTTTCGTGTCAAAGAGCTACCTAACACTCGCTCATTAGTCCTGAAAAATTACAGTTTTCCCCTGAGCCAAAAATTACGGTCTTATCATCGTTTTTGTTTTTTTTTCCTTGCCAAAAATTGAAAATTATTCGGCCATTGCCTCGCAACGCGGGCGGGGCATCAACTAGTTATCTTACATATACATTTTACAAGCTACGGGGAATAGTGCCAGGCAGCTGCCTGGCACTCCCCCATTGGACCAACCCATTTTTTATTTAATTTAATTCCCAGTTTAAAATTACGTTTTCGTCCTTCGTTTAAAATTTCGTTTTTGCCCCCAGCTCAAAATAAAATTATAATTTTTCCCCTAGCTCAAAATTACGTTTTTGCCCTCGGTTAAAAAACTCATACTTAATTTTGTTCTCAGATTAAAATTACGTTTTCGCCTTCCATTTAAAATTACGTTTTTGCCCCCAGTTCAAAATAAAATGTTCTTTTTCCCTCTAGCTCAAAATTACAATTATGCCCCCAGCTCAAAATTACGTATACATTTTACAAGCTACGGGGAATAGTGCCAGGCAGCTGCCTGGCACTCCCCCATTGGGCCAACCCATTTTTTATTTAATTTAATTCACAGTTTAAAATTACGTTTTCATCATTCGTTTAAAATTACGTTTTTGCCCCTAGCTCAAAATAAAATTATAATTTTTCCCCTAGCTCAAAATTACGCTTTGCCCTCGGTTAAAAAACTCATACTTAATTTTGTTCTCAGTTTAAAATTACGTTTTCGCCTTCCATTTAAAATTACGTTTTTGCCCCCAGTTCAAAATAAAATGTTCTTTTTCTCTCTAGCTCAAAATTACGCTTCTGCCCTCAGCTCAAAATTACGTTTTCGTCCACGGTTCAAAATAAAATTATGTTTTCCCCCTAGCTCAAAATTATTAGCTGTCTGTCACTTCCCTATTGGACTAACTCATTTTTAATTTAATTTTATTCCCAGTTTAAAATTACGCTTTCGTCCTTTGTTTAAAATTACGTTTTTGCCCACAGCTCAAAATAAAATTATAATTTTGCCTTAGCTTAAAATTACGCTTTTGCCCTCGGTTCAAAAACTCATTTTTAATTTTGTTCCCAGTTTAAAATTACGGTTTCGCACTCCGTTTAAAATTACGTTTTTGCCCCCAGTTAAAAAAATTGTTGTTTTTTTCCTCTAGCTCAAAATTACGATTATGCCCTTAGCTCAAAATTACTTTTTTGCCCACAGTTCAAAATAAAATTATGTTTTCCCCCCTAGCTCAAAATATTATGATTTTGCTCTCAGTTTAAAATTATGATTTCGTCTCCAGTTTAAAATATAATAACGATTTTGCCCTCTGTACAGACATACATGCTGTGAGAGAGAAATATTTGTCTTATTGCCCCGCAACGCGGACGGGGCAAAAACTAGTCATTATACATTATATTATACTAGTCATTATACATTATATTATACATTATACATATCAATTTAAAGTGATCATGAATAGTGATAGAGTATTTTAAATATATTAACTTGTTTTAAATTAACTCTTTAATACCTTAAATAATTTATTAGTATTTAACCTTTTTTCTTTATGAAAAAAAAGGGTAAGTGTAAAGTACCCCTGATCACGGAGGAGATACCCCTCCCAAGCCGCTACCCGACCAAGCAAGCTTGACGGTGAAATTCCTAGCCGAGTTGACAACGGATCCGCAAGGGGGTCGAACCCGCGTCCCCACGGTTTGTATGGGTCTTCATGAATAGTAAATCTAAAGTTTTAATATTATATTCATTTGGATTTTTTTCTAATTTGATTTTTTGTTGAAAATGGATTCGTGTCGCTATCATACAGTATCGAACCGAACCGAGAATGAATAGTGGTTTATTTATTTTTATCGTAAACTATATGAGTGTCGTTAATAATATTAGAAAATGCTTTTTTTTAATCTAAACTATACGAGTATCGATATGTGACGAACCGAACCTATTTCAACCGAACATCGGTACCAATATTATCGGAACCGGTATTTTTTAATGGTTTTCGATTGATATAAAACACGTGTTGATATCCTTTTGGGCGCATCACGACTTTAGTTTTTTAGTTTTCTCTTTCAGCTGCTATAGCAAGTTTTGGTACCGAACCGATACAAACTGAGTTCCTGCCGCGTAGCGCGAGGAAAGACTGCTAGTTATATATTATTGCATAAAGCTTTGAATTTTTTTACCTATAGACAGTGGTTAATTTGTTCCATGAACTCCATAAAGTCTTTTTAGCAACTAAACTTGTAAAACTTGTAACAATCGGTAGAGCTCTTTGTTTTTGGAAAAATTACATGTCCTTTATTTATCGTGATACCATTTTTTAGACGGTGTCACTTTCAACGAATTTTGACAGGTTTTGCCATTTACAGGGAATTTTGTTGTACGTTACGTCCTTTAATTATTTTTTCTTGTTAAATCGAGCCACCCAAAAGTATTATAGTCTTTTTACCCATTTAATTAAAGTATTTTAATAAATAAAAGAAAATAAAAATTTAGGCCCTGTGGTTTGGGCCATTTTGCCAGTTTAGTCTAAAGGTTTTATTTTTCTCATGTGGGTCCAAAAAGGTTTCATCGTTGACATTTTAGTCTATTGGGTTAACTTCATCCATTTTCTCTGTTAACCAGAAGGGCAATTCGGTCATTTTATATGTAATTCTGTTAACTAGAAAGACAATTCGACCATATAAAATGACCGAATCACCCTTCTCATTAACATAAATAACAGATAAAGTTAACCCGGTTGACTAAAATGGCAATTGTGAATTCTTTTTGGACCCACAGACGAAAACTGAAACCCTTAGAAACTGGTAAAATGATCCAAATCACAGAGACTAAAATGACATTTAACTCAAAATGAAAAGAATTTTTTTTTTTTTTAATAGATGTATTCATGTGGCCTCCACCTTTACTCCAAGTGCACCGCACATACACAAGGGCTATCCTCTAAATGCAGCTATGCTCCAATGGTGAACTTTTGTTTTCACATGCCATGCAACCCAAATGCACCGCTAAGTGCAATGCATTGGGTTTGGTCTTATATTGTTAACCTCTTAAATTTCTATATTTTATTTTTGGCCCCGTATGTTTTGTTTTTAAGTTAAAGTTTTTCTGTTATACATTCGGATTTTTCTATGTTTTACGCCAGCTCAAGGCAAAAGTTCGCTTTTGTCTTTGCCCATGTTTGACGTCACATGACGATATAAATTTATGTTTTTGTTTTACGATTTTCCCAGTTTTGGTTGTTTGCTTACTACATAGCACAATTTTACGACCTACGCCCCGCAACGCACTTAGCACATACAATGTCATTTATCTAGGTACATAATGTTTTCACATGTCAACAAATCTATGTTTATATAATTGCATAATTTCATTCAATGCAGCCTTTACAACAAGAAGTTTGGCTTCATCCACATTAATTCTCTCAATTACCATTTGGTTTATGCTGGCTATCTTCTCATAAATTAAGAAAACCAAAATATGTTCAGTCCAACTCACAAATAATGACAGTTTAAAAGAATTTCATTCAACATTGCTTGATTTTGTGTTCTCCATTTTGTGTTCTTGACTCAAAAACGATTTTTTGTCTCGACTCAGTCTCCTGTTTCATCGTAATTGAGTAGAAAGAAACATGATAATGCTTTGGGGTATTTTAGTCAATTGCGTCTGCACCTGGAAATCCGGCATGGATATAATCATCTCAGTTTCCACATAATAGATCAACTTGTGAAATTGAAAAAAGAAGGCTAAAAGATCAATACTAAACCTAAAGTATCAGACAAACAGAAATGTTATTGTCATTGTCATATGGGTGCAAACATAGTTGTTAACAGCGAATAGCGGACCATAGCGACAAGCAACCTATAGGTTATGTAGTGACAGCGATGAAATAACGGGCGCTATTTTATGTTTAGCGATACACTAGAAATAAAATTTTAGAAATTTTATATGTATATTATATCCAAATACGGTATCTAAAATCCTGCTATTTATACGTATATTTTATCACTGTTTATATAGAAAATTTAAAACCAAAAAAGAAAAAAAAACCCCTAAAATCCCACTATTTACTCGCTATGGAGGCGCCAAAATCAGATAGTGATGAATCAGTACTTCGCTACGCTATTCATCAACAACTATCATGGTTTAAAAAAACGTTCGAGGCGCGCCTCAGTTCGAAACGGAAGGAAAACGCATATGAGGCGGCGCCTCAGGTTCAGATATTAAACGGACGCCTCAGCTGAGGCGGTACATATGGTGAGGCGTACGTATTTGTTTTAGGAGGTGTAAAAAACTGCCTCACGCGGGCCCGGGTTTTTCGGAGCTGCCCGCAGGTGCGGGCACGCATGAGTTCAACCAAATTCCAGCTCAGAAACTCATTTTTGCACCCCCCCCCCCCCTGCGCGCGGGTAGGACTTGTGGTAAAACATGTCATAAAGCTACAATAGAGTAGTAAAGTCTTTACCTTATAAACAACCACTCACTTTGTCCCCACACCAATGTGGGACAAAGTATTTACCACCTTTTGAGACTTTTATTCACACACCCAAAACTTACAACATATAAGTCCTAAACTTTTGCTACTAACTATTAGCTCCATGATCTTAAATGGCATATATAATAGTTTTTTTTTAATTTTATATGTGGAATCTTATTTATTTTCAAAGCATAACATATTTTTTATATTTTTTTTCTCTATGTGCGCTTTTCTTAAATAGCTTTTTTATGTCAAGTATTTGATGAAATTTGAATCTTTTTTATGTTTTTAACTACTGAATTTGATGAAATTTGATGAGAAAACTCTTTTTTTGATGTTTAGTATTTATTATTTTATGATATATATAATTTTAATATTTATTTATTAATACCGCCTCGGCCTTACGCCTCGTTCCGCCTCGATACTTACGCCTCGTGAGGCGAAGGGAAAACGCCTCGAAACTTGTTTCCGTTTTTTTAAACCTTGACAACTATGGGTACAAACATAGTTCAAGTGATTCATTCTTTCTACATATTCAATATTTGGAACTTGATTTACCAATTAATAAAAAAAGAGAGAACTGGACAATGAAATATATGCAGTAAAGCACATATCAAGAAGACTCTCAAAGTAAAAAAGAAAAAAAATATCACATAAACTCAATACTAATTTATTTATTTATGCCACTTAACTAGCTTTTAAGAAAGTTGTGAATTTAGTCTTACTATATTCAACTTCTCTATGATAAATGGGCTAAACAAGAAGCATGTTAAACTAGATTAACAACAAAACTATACTAATATAATACTTCATGCAAATAAACCCCAAGAGATGCAATGTGAATTTGATTAGTAAGACATGATTAACATCAGATACAGAAAAAAGAACGAATAATCAGTAAGCATGTCAATGTGATCAACCAGATATGTATATACTTATAATTGTTTGTTTGACAAATTAAGCAAAACAAATCTTCTATTCAATTTATACAATAAAAGGAGAGAGACCTTCATATTAACTTCATGATTGAGGGACCTTCATGTGTCGATACGGGGGATATGGGAGATGAGGGGCCAGTAACAGCCTCTTTTACTGCATTTTTCTTTCAGATTTGGGCATTCACTGATTTCTAAACTCAAAAGTGAAGGAAACAATGTTTTCGGTAGATCCATCATGTTTGGGCAATTGCGAAAACTGAGATGTTTGAGAGATGTGAGCTGCTGGGGATGGGACAAGTTATTCAGTTTAGGGCAATTGACAAAAGAGAGATGTTGAAGAGAGGTGAGGTGTTGGAGATTTGCCAACTTATTGAGATTAGCGCAGTCGTAAAAATGAAGATGCTGGAGGGAGGTGAGGTGTTGGAGTCCCATTGAAACTATTTCCAGTTTCTTAAATTCGTATATCTTAAGAGAAGTAAGAGACGAAGGAAGAAGATAAGAAAGTCGACTACAACTACTCACTCCATCTTCACCACCAAATAAATTTAAATCAACAAGAGACGTTGGAAATTTCTGTGGGCCCCAGTCTGAGACGGACTTCTTCAACTTCCCTAAAAATAAGGAACGCAGATTGGGAGGCCAAACACCACAAGCATCCATGCTTGGACAATTTGTGATTTCGAGTTCTTTTAGCGACGTCAAATTGGGCAACTCGTCGTTAGGAAATGACTCCAAACTTTCACAATTTATTACTTTCAATGTGGTGAGGTGATCAAAGGTTAAAACATCAACTATTGATTTCAGATTTGACCAATCGATTATCCTTACATATTCAAGCATCGGCATGCTTCTAGTGTTATTCTTGATCTTTTTTCCTCCCCACTGCCTTTCCAATAGTTTACTACAACCAATAATTTCAAGTACCTTGAGCCTCTGCCCTCCTGTTGGTAAGGAGATAGCTGTAATTGAATTACATTCCAAGACTCTCAACGTCTCAATGCTATCTGGACAAGTGCAACGCTCCATATTGTTACATCCATATACTTCCAACATCCTAAGAGATGTTAGGAGGTTGCTCCTACAATTATTCTCTTCCTCCTTCTCTCTTAAACTCACCAAATTGTCACAAAAATATACTTTCAAGTCCCTTAACTTCACAAGAGCTGCTTCTGACTCCCACAAGTATCTTATTTCACTACACCACCATATGCTTAATTCTTCAACGACAACAAGACACTCTACAACACCTTTCCACACCACATCATTAAGCCCTAAAATCGATTTTATTTCCAACTTGGTGACTGCAGAAGCTACTTTAACCAACCTCCTCAACACACCATTATCACATCTAACTATTTGCAGAACATTCAATGAAGGTAGTGCCTCAAGTCCAACTTCAACCAAACTAGGACAATCTGCTATTTCTAGAACATTTAATGAAGGTAGTGTATCAAGTGTCACTTCAACCAAATCAGGACAACCTCCTATAAGAAGTTTTTTCAGGCATGGAAACACATCCCTAGTATTCATTGACCATTTCTTCCACCCGTGCATATGTGCAAAACTTAGAATTTCAAGTGAATGGAATGCAACGCTGTCCCCAAGTAACTCCATACCCGCAACTTTCACCTCATATAAGCTTACAAAAAACAATTCTTTAAGGGAGGGTAGTTGTGCAAGCGGTGGTAGAGATGTACATTTTCTACAGCCACTTATTGACACATGCTTCAAATGAAGAAACAAGGGGTCTCCAACCCAAGTTGGGAACCCTAATCCCCCATATGACCTAATTTTCAGTTGTATTAACTTATCATTACGAGGCTTCAGCTCATTTAGGACGTCCTTTTCAAGTACTTCATTTCTTGAACCATCCCACAAGTCACTCCAAGCAACCTCAAACTCACTAAGCCTTTTTTGTGAAAAGTTTGCCGCCCTTGCATCTATTGCACTGTGCACTTTCTCCAAACCCATAATGGAAACTTTCCCACATAGATTCTCAAAGTCTTTAAGTTTGGTTATTTCAACCCCGCTTTTACCTCCGATGATGATCTTAGAAAGAGTTTGTAGGCTTTTCAACTCGCTGATCCCTAATGGCATCTCATTCAATTTCCGAGTGTCCCTAACGTCAAGATGACGAAGGTTTTTAAGCTTTAAAAAGTTGTTAGGTAACTCGGTTAATTCACTACATCCGAATAGGATCAATGTATGTAAATTATATAGACTGCAAACCTTTTCTGGTAAATGTGTGATTCCAGTTCGAGATAGATTAAGATACCTCAACTGCCTTAAAGTACCAATGGAATCTGGTATCTCACTTATTTGAGAATAACTCAAACTTAAAACCCTTAACAATGGTAACTCACTTATTAAGTCAACCAAAATCTTATTTGATAAGAAGAATGACCGCCAACTTTCTACCTCCCCGGCGGAGGTTGCCAGGAATGTCCTCAAACTTTTGGCTCTTGTCAATGTCTCAAACCTGTGGTAAAATACATATTCCTCACGAACGAATGACATATGACGGTACTTCTCTAGCAAACCCTTCCTAGTCTCATTGCCTAACCTTACAAAAAACTCATTAGCAACAGATGTCGCCAAGTCATTCATTAGGTCATGCATCACAAACAATGACTCATTATTAGGTGCACATTGAAAAAATGACCTTGCCACCAACTCATCAAAGTATCCATGACCCAATCTTTCATCTGTTGAATTGCTTGTAGTTGACTGATGCAAAAACCCTTCTGCTATCCACAACAAAACCAGTTCCTCCTTGTCAAACAGGAAGTCTTTGGGGAACAAGGAACAATATGCAAACAACTGCTTTAAACGTGCAGAAAGATCATGGTAGCTTATCCTAAGGGCAGGGACAACTACATCATCTTTTGACATCCATATCTCACTTTCTACCACTTCCCTCCAAGAATCTTCATCTTTTTTCGTCCTTAGTGACGTCCCAAGTGCAATCAAAGCCAAAGGCAATCCATCACACTTTTTCACAATAGCTTCACCATGTGGTTTGAGTGACAAATGTGAATCAAAATTTTTTACGCCTAATGCATGTAAAGCAAATAAAGACAGAGCATCGTCATGTGACAGGCTAAACAATTTGTTTATATTATCATAACCTAACTTGTTGAGCAGTTGCTCCTTCCGTGTCGTCATGATGATTTTGCTTCCATGAGCACATGCATGAAACGGGCCGACCAGGGTTTTCCAATCCTCAAAACTTTCACTCCATACGTCATCTAACACCAATAGAAATCTTTTCCCCCTTAGGTGATTTTCAAGATCTACTTGAAGCAGATTTAAATCCGCAAATTCCTTATGTATCCCCGCCACCGATTGAAATATAACTTTGCTTATACCAAAGCCGTCAAACTCATCCGAAACACAAACCCACGCCTTAATCTGGAAGTGATCCTTGACTTGTTTTTCGTTATACAAAAGTCTAGCCAGAGTAGTTTTACCAACCCCGCCCATACCAACTATCGGAACAACGCTAAAGCCTTGATCACCCTGTCCATCCCCCAATAACTGTCGGACCAAAGCCTCTTTCTCGGCTTGTCGTCCAACAATACTAGACACATCAACCATAGAGGTTTGTAAACTTCTATTTAAAGATTTTAACTTAGTTTCCTCTGTGACAATCAAACCAAGAGTAGCTTTATCCTCTATTAGATGTTGTAACTTGGTGGTAATAACATTTATCTTTTCCTTTATTGTACTGGTCCATACTGAATGCTTTGAGAAAGGATTTGAGAACAACTTTCTTACCTTGCTGCTGGTGTGTGTTTCTGCTTCGTCACGGTGCATAGCTTCGGTAGCTAAATCGTCGAGTACGTCATCTATGTCGTAAGCCAAATGTTGGAGATTATGCAGCCATCGTTTGACAGAATGATTGGTTATCTCCTTGTGAGAAGCATCAAGAAGCAGATCTTGGATCTGGGTTAATGAGAGCTGCAGTTTCTGTATCTGAGAAGAATCCATTTCTTTGTAGGGAGCAAGGTTTTCCAGGCTCGCACAGGCGGCAGAGACTAGCTTGTCACAGATCACATCGAGGATGGAAGACAGCACGAGTTCAGCCATTGAGATTGTTGAATTTGGTGTTGATGAGTTTCAGCAGCTTGTTTGTTGTGTTGGTCAACCAATAAGATTATCCTTTTCGTGTGGGTTAGGGATGTGGATGGCAAAATTCTTTTATATTTTCACTAGGTTATTGCCCCGCTTGCGGTCTGCTCATATAATGTAATATATGTGTGGGCGCTCGGGGGGGCAAAAGCAAAAGTGCACTAATTTTTAACGTTATTTTACTAATTTCGTGAAAATAACGTTAAAAAGAGGGGATCGTTAATCAGGCATCATGTGGTGGCGTTGATAGCCGAAAGACAAGGGGGTACATGCACCAATTGGCGTTTGTCTCAATTGCTGAGTGTTATGTGCCTTATGTCCAAGGCTTGATGCAAAACCACAATCGAGCTGGGGGTCTCATTGGAAGCAGCCTCTCTATTTCTACGGGGTAGAGGTAAGGCTGTCTACATCCCACCCTCCTCAGACCCTACCTTAGCTTTGCTATAGGTGGGATATACTGAGTACGATGATGATGATGATGATGACTAGGTTATTGCCCCGTGTAATACACGGGGTGAATCATAATTATAATGTGAAATAAAAAAATATATGTTCATAATATGATCTAAGTATATATAATATAGAGTAATATGCAGACCAAATACGAAATAAATATTGAAGTTTGTATAGCCATTCATAATAATATGATCTGTTATTTGTTTTAAGATTTGTAATAGGAACTTAAAATTTTGTACCACTACTAATATTTATTGTGACATTTTCTTGTTTAAAGGTTTCATGTCTGATTTTATCTGATAATAGATTATTCTGATGGTTAATATTGGCATAATAATATATTTTCTACCATCCAAATATAGTTTCCTCACTTTCGCTATCATTAACATTAATATAAGGTATGCTCGTATTCAAAGCTATAAACCAATATGAATTGTACGAAATAATTACTTTTATCACAATTAGCAAGGAAACCAAAAAAAACTATTGATAATGTAATATGTCTCATACCATTTGAAAGGTCTGAAAAGGGACTTTTAGACAGATAAAAGTAATGTAAATGAATAGACAAAAATTGAATCAATAAAACCAATTTACTATAGTTGAGAAAATACTATGAATAGTGTAATACTTTACATGTACAATTGAACCAATGAAACATATATATAAGTGAAAAAATAAAAATAAAGACATGAGACATCATACGACAACTAAGTAAATCTAAATTTAAAAAAAAAGTTATGACATTCCGAATGTGAAGAATTTAAAACACATTTTAGACTAAAGATTTACAATCAAAATAAAACTCTAATATAATATTTAAATCTTTTTAATTTAAAATTTAAAATTTATCAATAAATTATTGATGTCCTCATTGAATGACATGTGTCCCAAATCAGGTTTCTTTTATTATATAGTATATATATATATATAGATAGATAGATGTGATTATTAATTTAGTTATTTAGTTATGTTAATAAATTCTTGGTAAGATATATATGGAACACGAATTACTTTTTTATGGAATAATTATTTTTCTTTTTAGTTGTGGTCTTTAATTTATAAATGGTTAATTTAATAAGATACGTCAATACCGATTATCTACAATATATTTCGAAACCTTCCCTAGTTTTATCATTTACAAAATAGATATATTTGAACTTTAAAAAATATATTTGAAGTTTAAATCATTTATCTAATCTGATTATAAAAAAATTCTAATATAATATTTAAATTTTTTTAATTTAAAATTTATCAATACTGATGCCCTCATTGAATGACATGTGTCCCAAATCAGGTTTCTTTTATTATATAGTATAGATTTTCTTTTACACTCTGTTCCGAGTCTTGTTTAACAGGGAGAGTGGAGGAAAAAGAGATGAAAATATGAAAAATCATGATGATCTCGAGTTTCATTTAACAGGGGGAGAGGAGGAAAAATGGAAGAAAATCTATACTATATAATAAAAGAAACCTGATTTGGAACACATGTTATTCAATGAGGGCATCAATAATTTATAGATAAATTTTAAATTAAAAATATTTAAATATTATATTAGAATTTTATTTTGATTGTAAATCTAAAGTCTAAAATGTGTTTTAAATCTAATCTATAATTTATGGATTTAATTTTGATTTGAAATATTTAAACAAAAACCCATAAAATTAATAACCATTTAATCAATTAAACGTTAATATGAAGGTAGCATATTAATTAACGGATAAACCAAATAAAATGTGTTTTTTTTTTCAAATTTTAATATGGGGGTAATCTTTTTTTTATTTTAAAGTATCTTCCCTTTATTTTTTTTATGCAAGCTTTATATATTATATTACTTAAAAGTTTGTTCATCTTTGTTTTTTCAAACAATATTCCAACCGAATAACTTTGTATTTGAAACTATGTATAAGCTGTTTATATGTTATTAGTAATTTAAACTAAGAATTGTTGTTTTTAACTTGTGCTATTAATAGATAATATTCATGTTAATTATTTATTAAACAAATAAAGTATTAATAAAAATCATAAAGTTATTTGTTTAATGAAATTAATAAATAGGAAGAGTTACAGAATTGTTTTTGTTATTTGGTATTAATCAATCTTCATCATAAAAACAATTAGCGACGTTCTATATCATTACACTAATAATCAAACATAAAACTTTAGAGTATGTATGTAACTAAATAGCATTTCAATACGTCAATCCTATCACATTTAATTAAGATTGTATTATTAATCGTGTGATTAAAATAGGATTCCAAGACGTCTTAATCCTCTCGTATTTTAATAAATAAAATGTATATCAAAGTTTATTTTTTAAAACATATCTTAACGACTATATGTGTAATACACGGATTTAATCAACATGTACAATACGATACACGGGGTTTTTTAAAGATATATTTTTTTATTATTTAATATATAAAACATATATTCATTCAACCCGTGTAATACACGGGGTTCTAACCTAGTATGAGTATATGACCAAATATTCATCCTCCCAAATTGGAGAGATTAGGAGAGAACATTTTCCTGCACCACCCCTTGTTAAATGAGAATCGGGAACATAGTGTTAGATTTTGATATTTTATTTTCGGTTTCGGCGGGGACGTGATGGTTAAGGAGAGTTACTCAAGGCGTTTGCTCGAAAACTATTTTCGGTTTCGGCGGGGACGTGATGGACAGTTAAGGAGAGTTAGGTGGTGTTTGTTTTTTTCAAAAAGAGCTTCCTGCCTCTTCTGTCTGCACCGTGCAGACGCGGGAAGAGGTTTTGCCTCAAAAGAGTGTTTGTTTTTTTTTTTTGAGAAGTGCTTTTTACCTCTCCCCAGCCTCTTCTTGGGGAAGTGATGAGAGGTAAGCTTCTCCAAGAAGAGCTTTACCTCTTCTTGGCACCACCTCCACCTCCACCCCTGCTCCGCCCCTGCTCCGCCACCACCACCACTGCTCCGCCACCATCATCATCATCATCATCACCACCCCTGCTCCGCCACCACCACCTCCACTCCGCCACCACCTCCGCTGCTCCACTCCGCCACAAACAAAACCCCCAAATCTTCTCCACCTCCACTCCGCCACCACCTCTGCTCCACCTCCGACATCTGCTCCACCTCCACTCCGCCACCACCTCCGACATCATCATCAACAAACAAAACCCCCAAATCGAAAACCCTAAAATCGAAAACCCCCAAATCGAAAACCCTAAAAACGAAGAGAGAGAGAGAGAGAGATCGTAGAGAGAGAAGGGGCTGTGGTCGATCGAAGAGAGTGTAGTGGTGACGGTGGTGGCGGTGGTGAAGTGGTGGCGGTGGTGAAGATGGTGGCGGTGGTGAAGTGGTGGCGGTGGTGAAGATGGCAGTGGTAGAGAGAGAGTAGAGAGATCTGTGTGTGTGTTTGTGTGTGTGTTTGTGTGAAGAGGTTTTATATAAAAAAAAACAAACCCTCTTCTCCTTGCAGATTGAAGACATTTGGTCCACCTCTTCTCCTGCAGATGCCTGCAGACGTGGCCTGCAGCAGAAGAGGTTTTCAAGAAGAAAAAACAAAGAGCACCTTACTCAAGGCGTTTGCCCGAAAACTAATAATCTTGCCCTATGGATAACGGAATAGTGGGTCTTCATATAAAGCCCAAATCAACCTTGATGGGCTGTTTGGATGCTAAGAGAATTGGTTTGGGTCAATTTATGAAACACAACCTTGATAGGCTGTTTGGATGCTAAGAGAATTGGTTTGGGTCAATTTATGAAACTTGATTTTGACAAATAAGATCTAGATTTCATAAATCTTCTTTACTCTTTGTAATCACGGTAAAAACTATTCGCCTAGTTAGTAACAATGTTTGGTAATTATCTATGTAGTTACTGGAGGTAGCAAAACGGATGGATTTTGTAATAGGTTAAAATCGATTTGGTTTAAAACATATATTTCTTAAGAGTTAAGTCCCTATGTAACCATGTTTAACATGTTTGTTCATTCTCTAAATAAATTGATTTAAAAGTTAGAAAGCATTTTAAAATACTTTATACGACATTCTAACACTTGCCTTTATAGTTACTACCTAGTAATAGATCCCGCGTGTCACAAACCTACGATTTTCCCCAGTTTAAAATTACAGTCTTGTCATCGTTTTTTTTTTTTTTTTTTTGCAAACCTATGGTAGTGTTTTGTTTTAATTGTTTGACTCGATGTAATTTTTATTCGTTACTGTACACTCATTGGTCATGACAAATTACAGTCCCCCCCCCCCCGATTTAAATTTACAGTTTTCTCATCGTTTTAGGTTTTTTCCCGATTTTCTCATTGTTTTCGTTTTTTTCTAGTAAAACTTTGATAACGGTTTGTTTTAATAGGTGAAAAAAATATAATCAACATTTAAAAAAAATATTCAGTTATAAAATAAAAAAGTTAAATAATAAAAAGTTAATACAAGAAAAGAAAATTTAAATTTGAAATATAAAATAAAAAGTTAAATATTAAAATAATTTTAGGTAGATAAGAAAGTATAAAAAAACAAACAAACATGTAAACAGTTAATGAAATGCAACCACACTCATAGTTGCAAAATCACCATAATTAGGTAGATAAGAAAGTATAAAAAAACTAACAAACATGTAAACAGTTAATGAAATGCAACCATACTCATAGTTGCAAAATCACCATAAAACCCAACATCTCTTGTTCCAAACCATGCATGGAATTTGTTTAAAAAAATATATGACCACCTTCAAAAGCTAGTGGCATGATCATAATTTACAAGATGTTTGGCTTAATATGGTATATAACACTTTGATTTCGACCTAAACAGGTAAATAAATATAGCTTAAAAAGAAATATGTCACAGGGGTTGAAAGTCGCCTAACGATTATCATACTTGATTGGTTCATCTAATTTGGGAGGGTCCCTTGTGGTGTAAGTGCACCTATAATTTTGACCAACACACTCCAATGATCCCCGCAAACAGGACACATGGCTTATAAGATCAAGTTATATATTTCTAAGTTCTAACAGCAACAATTTACAAGACTGCACCCAGCAAGTTGATCTTATATGTTGCTTGCTTGTACATTGAGGCTTGAGCTTGTGTAGTGGTAGATAGAATATATATTTTGTGTCTAATTCTTATTTTAGGGGGTATTCGGACTGAAAATATGATTAAAACACACACTTATCCATTTTTCATTTGACATTACCCCTAAAACAAAGCTTCAAACCTGTTTTCATTAAGCACTTCAATTAATTTAATTTATTTGCAAATGGTGTACATTTGAGCAGCTCAATGTCGCTAGAGAAGAGAGTGTGTTCTTTTTCTTGTGCGCTCTCTCTCACCGGATCACTCTTTTTTAAAATTCAAAACGAAGCTAGATGGAGCCAAAAAGTCGTAGAGGAGAATTAGATATAACTAGGTTTATTATGGGCGCCGCGTTGCGGCGTACTTCTTTTGTGATTTAGTCTGTGTTTATATGTATTTTGAAATCACTGTGAGAGCCTTGTGCACGGAACCACTGACAAAAATTAAAAAAATGTTAAAAAAAACACTAAAAGAGAACCTGAAGAAAACCAACCAAAAAAGTTATATGTTAATGATGTTCGTATGAAACTCATGGTCAGATATGAGCCAATGGTATTGGGTATCGGTACCGAATTTCCCGAAATATATTAAGTAACAATTCGGTACCGACTTTTGGCGTTCATGGTACCGGTTCGCCACCGGTTTTACCTTCATAAACCGGTATCGTAACCAACATTTTCGGTACAAGTACCGATTCGGATTCGGTATCGGTTGGCACCGTGCTCATCCCTACCCCTGAAACTAAAATAAATAAATCATTAAAAGTTAAAGAAAACCAACAAAAAGTTGTGCGATAGCGTTATTGTTCGTACAATCGTACGGTACTCGTGATTAACGATGAAACAACGATACCATGTAGCATTAAAACACTATTCATTAACTTTGTTTATATAGGTAATATATAGGTAATAGGTAATAGTTAATATAATAGATATAAAAAAAACGTAAAGAGTGGGACTTGAACCCATCCCCTTTGCAAACTAAAACACCACACAAACCACTTTACAAAACATACAAATATGTCATATTAAAGAAACCAAAAGTATATAAAGAATAACATCAAAGACTCACTATAAAGAAGTCAACAAAGACAACCAACCAATAAGAAAAGTTTACTATTTATTACTATTCATTATGATGTGACATATACTATTCATTAGCTTGGTTTATTAATATATAGGATAATGCTTTAAGATGCTTTCAACACATTGATGCTTTTATTATTTGTACCATATGCTTGAAATGTTTGTACATGTTGAAATGACCAATACTGCCATCCTAATATGCATTATAATAAGGTATAGATATAAATAAGAGTAAACTTCTGTTTTGCTTCCTGTGGTTTGGTCACTTTAACGGTTTTGCCCCAAACCTTTAAAAATAGTCATTTTACTCCCTGATGTTTTGGTTTTGTTGCCAGTTTGCTCCCTGCGGGGAGCAAAATGGAAAAACAAACAATTTGGATGGAGTTAGAGGCGGGGAGCAAACTGGCAAAAAAACCGAAACATCAGGGAGTAAAATGACTATTTTTAAAGGTTTGGAGTAAAACCGTTAAAGTGACCAAACCACAGGGAGCAAAACGGAAGTTTACTCTATAAATAATTTGAAAATAAATTAGAGTCCCACATTTGATATTGAGTCCCTACAGATCTCAACAAAAATACATACAATTATATATAATGATATTATATTCTTACTAAATGTGTGGTGCACCACCACATGTTAAGATCTCATTGGTACTTTATTTCAATATTTTTTTTTTCTAATTTTGCAATCTCATATCTTTCCTATCACGGTTTCTATGCAAATCTGAGTTGTTTCCGTGGCGTTTTTTTTAAGATTTTCTCGGTTTTAGTTGTCGTTTGCTTACTACTCACGCCCACGATGCGTATTTTGTCCCCACATCTAAAAAATAAAAAGCTTAAAAGATTATTACCTTAACCCACCCGACTTTATAATACGTGTGGGTATAAGTTTGAATTTGTCTACGCTTTATGCCGGGTCGCGGCATAAGTTCCCGTACTTTGTCTGCGTCTTACGTCACGTGGCGTTATAAATTCGTGTTTTTTCTTTAAGATTTTGGACGGTTTTGATTGTTGCTTGCTTGCTACTTAGCAGAGTTTTACCACCCGCAACACGGTGTTAAATATTCAGAAGAAATATTACTTCCTAAAAAATAAATTACAGAGAGCTGCCAAAATACAATTTATGCTTCAAACTCCAAATTTGAGGGTTTTGTAAATTCAAATGAGTCTTTGAAGATGTCTATCGTCTTGCACTATAAAAATCGGGTCGGTTAACCTACACACCTACTAAAATAGCAACTGCTTGTGTTGTTGGTTTAGTTATTTTTTAACAAATAATTTTACTAATGCTCTCCGAATTAATATGTAATCAAAGTTTTTTTCTTTTGTTAATATGAAATGAATATGATAATAATGTGATATTATATTTTTCTGTTTTTTTTTTTTAGCTTTTTGAAAACCATAATAAATCATTTGTATATTACAAGTAGCCTCGAGTCTTCTGGTTATAATAACATGGTGACTAGGTGACATGTGCATAAAAGCACTTGTGGCGTAAGTGCCATCTGCTGACTCAGCTCCACGTTTGCAACATATTATATTGATCCATTTTACACACGTCACCATCATTCTGTAACGTCATTTAAATTATTATTAGCACTAACACGATGACAATTTATTTTTTCTTTTATCAAAACAAATTATATAATTATGAATATATTACGAACTTAAAAGTTTAAAAATTAGTTATTTCGTAAGTAACGACATTTATAGCTATTCGTATATTGATTATGTATAATTTATAAATAATAAATCTGTTATAAATAAGTTATATTATGGTGACTATCCACATTCTAACTCCCGTCTCTTCATATCCTTTGTATTAATGTAAGAACATTATATATAGAGTTTCTTTGTATTGCATGTACACATCTCAATGAATAATAATTCTTTATTCTATCTTTCTCTCTGTGTTCCTTTGATTATGTTCATATACTAGTCGCTAGTAGGCTGTTGTTTTACAACACGTTATCAGCACGAGTTGCTTTAGCATGAGTTGGTTTTGATGATGGATCACATTATCATGAGGTATGTCATAAACTTGTTATTGTTATCATCTTCAAAAGAATCCACATTATAATTCATACAATTTTGGATAGATTGAGATTTAGAATATAGAAACTGCTTCATATGAGTCAACCGACCAATTGATTTATATAGTGGTGTATGATATTCATTGTTTAGGTATATGCTGAAAATGTAGGTTAATTACTAATCTTTGTATAGTCTATTAATATTATGATATTTATCTGATTGTGTGTGCGTATGTTGTTTATTTTTCGATTAAAGTATGAAACGATTGTACACATTCTTATTCTTAAGTGTGATTGCTCTAAAGTATTAGTTGTGTTAAGTTGGTTATGAGTGAATTTTAGCCATTTCGATTAAAAAAAATGTTGTGATTTCTTTGTACTCTTTCTTAAAAATTAAATAATACCAAAATAATTGACAAGTGCATAACTGAATTTTGTTATATATATATAATAACATTCTGATGAAAGTGTTAAACTGTGTTTTAACGGCTATAAAATAATGTATTGTATGTTTTGTATAATGAGGTGATGAAATTAAATTGTTAATGATGGTGAACTATGTTTTGTATTATATGACAATTTGTGATCATAAAAATATTTGCTAGAATTTGGTTGTGATGCAATGATTAGAGACTTTGTGAGTAACAATTTGTTGAAGATGTTTGGAAAATGTGATAATAATCAAAATGATACTTAATAATTCATAGGTAATGTAGTTTTATTTTGTAATGATGTTGACTCATTTGTAATGTTTTAATAATTGTACTTATTAATTATGTAGTATGTGTACCAGATCAAGTATGTGTAGACAATGCTACAGGTTGTTGAAGTAAAAAAAATTGTGCAAATAAAAGTTGTCAAAGAAGGAAATAGTTTGTATATTGATGATAAACTTATAATTATATGCATACCTTTGCATTGTTTTTTGTGTTTCTAGAGTTAGATTAAGGTTAATTGCATACCTATATCACTTTGCATTATCTTTATTATTGTGTTATTTTGATCAGTGATATGATGTGGGTTTCTTTACAACCATGAATATTTATTGTTCGATCGGTTTAAAACCCACTCAAATTTCTTTTAAGTTTTCTCATTGGGAAATCTTGTGGGGCTAGGCAATCGATTTTTTGTTATCTTAGGTGGTTGTCTTTTGATCGAAAATATGGAAGATAAAAAGTTACCATTAATATTTATTAAATTGGATTTATCACAACATATAAATGAATATTCATTATCTTAGTTTTTTTATTTAGTTGTAGTATTAGTATGAAAAGTTTCGATGAAATGTTTCAATTATTGAATTTTATTATATTATTAATATAAATGAATCTTGCTTTATGTCTATATAATTAAGTTATTTATGTATGAGATATAATTCGGTATTTTGTTTTCAATATATACTTTATCTTCAACTTAATTACTTTATACTTTTAATTGTGGGATAGGAACTCGCTATCAAGCTAAGCAACGTATTTATTTATTGTATACAAAATTAAATCGGTATATTATTTTAAAGGTCTTTGCTTAGATAAACATGGAGTTGTATTCTCATACATATATTAGTTTCTATCATATGCTTAGATAAAAGATGTAATTTTAGAAAATTATCACATTTCATAGGGAACACTTAGTCATCAAGGTTTCACCATATTCTTTTCTTACGATATTATAGAATATATAATTATGAAAAGAAATAGAACCATCAGTCCTAAAGAATTGTACGTTGGAGTTATAATATTTGTTTTTTATGGTTCTCTGATTCGTTAAAAAACAATTCTATTCGTGTTAGTTTGATATGCATAAAAGGAATTAACTGAGATTTCAGTATGAAATCTATATGCATGCATATATAATTGCAATTTATGATTCATGATGCCTTTCATTTTATATCCATTATCTCCTTTATGGTAAAAACATTATATTGAAAAACATATATGACGCTGCCTAATGATGTCTAATGATTTTCATTTGGAGATTATCATTTATATAGATATTATTGAATAAGGCTAATAAAGACCAAAGTTGTGTATTATTGTCATTCCCATGAAAGTTTATAAGCATGCTTAAAAGACCCGTTTATTTAAAATAAATTGAAGTAAAGACATGCCATATGAAGTGTGGGTCACACGTAAGCTCATTATAAATTTATGGAAGCTCGTAAGATTTTCGATTGACAAATTTTGTTGTCTCAGTCATATAACTACTTCTTGATTTACATCATCTAACGAGATATACAAGAAGGTTGAAAAAAAATCCACTTGTCAAATGTCACGGCCCCCGACCCGGTTTTACCCGTTTCAGGACCCGCGGGACAGAAAACCCGTGGTATTGTTCATTTTGGCAACAGAAATTTTAACAGGATCTTTTTAAACTGAAAATGCTCAATTATTTTATTTCACAATTTGGGATAAACCCCATAATTTACAATAAAGGAAATTTCACGCGGAAATTCCCAGTTTATACAAAAACATGTTTATTTATTTTATTTACTGAGCCACGTTCTTCAAGCTGGTGTGCTACGAGACACCTTTCCTGGTTCACAGTAAATCACCTGAACCATATTTAAAAAGATTTTATCAGCGGGGAAATACTGGCGAGTCACTCAAGTTATAAAATGACACATTCGTTATAGATTACAACATAAGAGCGATTACAATGGCCCCTATCTTATAATTATCTGGCCCCGTGTCACACCCTGGTGACGATGGTCATACCACTATTGGGTCCCTTTACCCAATAGTGAGGATTATCACTGTTAAAAGTGAGAAACAATAGTAATGTGCACAATACCCCACTTGCCAGTAATTTAAGATAACCAAGACTTAATCCATGTAACATATAACTGGAAAAACATTTAGGTATTTGTAAAATACTGTTGACAAAAGAGAATGACTCACATTGCAAGTTTAATTGGATAGAACTTTGCCTACTGATTTAGCCTTATAACCTAGTTAAATAACAATGCACACGAAACTAGGTTAGTAACTTAATACAACATTTACGATAAACTCACGAAATCAAAACCCTCACGACGAATGACAAAGCATAGCCCGGATGCGGGTATCACTTAAACATCCATCGGATCGGTTTCAATCAATCGGACATTGTATCGTAGCAGTGATCGAGTTATTACCCTGTTATCGCAGCAGAGGCTCGGTACTAATACTATTTTGAACGATACAGTGTATATTTGTGCGTACGTTGTGAGATTTATCGTCGAAACAAGCAAACAGTTCAAGTCCCAGACTAGGGGCTTTATAGCCCAAATGGAACCCGCCCGCGTGTCGCGACAGGATCTTCTGCACCTGTCGCGTGTCGCGGGGCAATCCAAAGTAGGCTAGGCCTGCCTTGTTGTACGTATAGCCCTTATGAGTTATCAACTTTCGAAGATACGTGTTTTACTTCATTTTTTAACGGATAAACATTATTAGGGGATACCCGCCCTCGAGTTTTAGGGGCCCTGATCCTAGTTTTGACCGTTTTTAAAAATTAAGGGTCATGCCATACCACTTGAGGGTCTCAATTAGGGTTTCCTAGTGGACAATATTAAAATAAGAATCAATGATTTTGGCAAGAGTTGTTATACCCTCCCCACCTTGTTTAAAATCTCGTCCTCGAGATTTACTGGAACAAATGAGGATATTTTCGCTTCATTTCCGATTCGAGCTCCCATGTATGCTCTGGTCCTCTTTTCAAATCCCATTTTACTTTAACTAGTACAAGTCTTTTGTGCTTGAGGAACTTGACTTTTATGTCTTCTATTTGAAGAGGTTTTTCCATGAATTTCAACTTTTCATTTACCTCTACGTCTTGAAGAGGTACTACCAGGGATTCATCAGATAAACACTTCTTGAGATTAGATACATGAAATACGTCATGTACCCCGGATAATTCTTCTGGTAGCTGTAAGCGATAGGCAACTGGTCCTATTCGCTGCATTACTGGGAATGGTCCTATGTACCTTGGACTCAGCTTTCCATTCTTACCGAATCGAACTACTCCTTTCCAAGGAGAGACTTTCAAGAGTACATTGTCTCCAACCTGAAATTCTAATGGCTTACATCGATTGTCGGCATAACTTTTCTGTCGATCTCGAGCCGTCTTCAGTCTTTCCTTGATTTGAGTTATCTTGTCGGTGGTTTCCTGTACAATCTCAGGACCTGATAATTGGCTTTCTCCTATTTCTGCCCAACAAACTAGGGTTCTACACTTTCGTCCATACAGTGCTTCGAATGGGGCAGCTTCGATACTTGCATGATAACTATTATTATAGGAGAATTCGATTAAGGGTAGGTGGTCATCCCAGTTTCACCAAAGTCTATTACACATGCCCTAAGCATGTCTTCCAGGGTTTGGATCGTCCTTTCACTCTGTCCATCTGTTTGGGGATGGTATGCAGTACTTAAATTCAGTCGGGTCCCCATTGCTTCTTGGAAACTTGTCCAGAAATGTGAAGTGAAACGACTATCTCTATCTGATACTATGGAGAGTGGAACTCCATGTAAGGATACTACCTCGTCTACGTATAACTTTGCTAATCCTTCCATGCTAAAGGTTTCCTTCATTGGCAGGAAATGAGCTGATTTAGTTAATTGATCCACAATTACCCAAATCGCATTGTTACCTTTACGGTTTTTTGGTAACTTAGTAACAAAGTCCATTGTGATTAGTTCCCATTTCCATTCAGGCATTTCTAATTATTGAAGTAAACCTGAAGGTTTCTGATGTTCTGCCTTAACTTGCGAACAAGTTAGACACTTAGATATATATATATCTAGCTATGTCCTTTTTCATTCCTATCCACAAGAAGTTATTCCTTAAATCTTGGTACATCTTGTTGTTTCCAGGGTGCATGGTATATATAGATTTATGGGCTTCTTCTAAAATTTTATCTCTTAAATTTCCTTGCTTAGGTACCCAAATCCTTTTCTTACGGAATCTCCAAATTCCATCAGTCCCTTGTTCTAATTCTTTTATCCTTCCTTTCATTCCTTCAGCATCATCCTTGATTGCTGTTTCTTGAACCTTCTTCAATTGTTCCATTAAATCTAATCGGAGACTTAATCTAAGAGCACGAACTCGTCTTTGTTTTTCATGATACTTACGACTTAAGGCATCTGCTACTACATTTGCCTTTCCTTCATGATATTGAATATCACAGTCGTAGTCGCTTAGAAATTCCATCCACCTTCTTTGCCTCATATTTAATTCTTTTTGCTTAAATATTTACCTTAAGCTCTTATGATCTGTATAGACTGTAAACTTACTTCCATACAGATAGTGTCTCCAAATCTTAAGGCCAAAAATTATTGCTCCTAATTCTAAGTCGTGAGTCGTATAATTCTCCTCGTACCTTTTCAATTGTCTTGAGGCATACGCAATTACCTTTTTGCGTTGCATCAACACACATCCTAATCCTAGTTTAGAAGCGTCAAAGTAAACTTCAAAATCTTCTGTTCCTTCTGGTAAGGCTAGAATTGGAGCGTGGGTTAACCTTTGCTTTAAAATCTTAAAAGCCTCTTCTTGCCTAGGTCTCCATTCAAACTTAACTGTTTTACAGGTTAGCTTAGTTAATGGCACTGCTATCTTAGAGAAATCCTTAATGAAGCGCCTATAGCATCCAGCTAAACCTAGAAAACTTCTAACTTCCGTAGCTGATTGCGGGACTTTCCAGTTCGTGATCGCTTCTATCTTGGAGCGATCTACATGAATACCTTCGTGATTCACCATGTGTCCTAAAAATTGCACCTCCTGCAGCCAAAATTCACACTTCAAAAATTTGGCGTAAAGCTTTTCTTTTCTTAACAAAGTTAAGAGTGCTCGTATGTAACAACTCTCATCAAAAGTCATAATTATTTAATTAAATTGTCCAATAGGAAACCCTAATTGAGAAACCCAAGTGATTCTGAACAATCCCTAAAATTTTCAGAACATTTGGAATCAGGATTAGGGCCCCTAAAACTCAGGGGGGGGGGGGGGTAAAACCCTAGTAACGATTATCTAAATTGTGTGCTGTAGAAACTGAATTTACGAAAACTGTCAAGTCAGCAAGGCTAGTCCCAACCGTGGCAACCCTATGCATAAAATAGGTCTTACGCGGGCCGCGTAAAGGTTAGCTTAGATCTTACGCGGGCCGCGACAATGTCAAAATTCACCTATAAATAGAGGGCCTTGGGACTTGAATTCAGGAATTAAAACGACGTAAAAATTCCTTACACACTGCGAGTTACGTTCTGAATACTACAAAAACACACACAGTTCACAAATCGACGCCGCAAAACAGGGTAATAACTCGATCGCTGCTACGATTCATTTTCCGACGATCAATATATCCAATGGATGTTTAAGTGCCGCCCACATTAGGGTTATACTTTGTCATTCGTCGTTAATTCGATGGATGTTTAAGTATTGCACTTTGTCGTTCGTTGTGAGAATTTGATCTCGTGAGTTATCGTAATTGCTGTATTGGTTACTAACCCAGTTTTGTGTGCATTATTATTTAAATTAGGTTAACAAGGCTAATCCATAAAGTAAACTCTATCCGTGTTAATTCAACAATGTGAGTCATTCTCTCTTTTTATCAAATTTGATTACAAAAGCATGTTTATTTTCAAAGTTATAATTACGGGGATTAAGTCTTTGTAATCACCAAGTTACAGCCGGTATGTGGGGTTTTGTATACAATACTTGATAATCGTCACCATTGGACAACGGGTTAGCCAAGGGGTGATATGACCATAGTCACAGACACCATTGGACAACGAGATAGCCAATGTGTGTTCGAGTGACAAATACTGTGGGTAGTTGGTTTGATATCTGAAACATTGTAATCTCTCTTAATACTGTAAATTATAACAAATAGGTCTGTTTTAATAAATAGAATGATTCACTCAGTATTTTCCGCTGACAAAACCTTTTTCAAACATGTTTCAGGTGATCTGTTGTAATTCAGGAAAAGTGCTATGGAGCATTTCAAGCTTAAGAAAGTGGCTTATTATAAAATAAAGAAATATGTTTTGTAAAATAAAGATTTCTCTGTAAAATCATAATATTGTAAATTACCGGGGTTTTATCCCGAATTGTGAAATAAAATAATCGGGAAAATTTTAGCTTTAAAACGATCCTGATGATAAACTTCCGCTGTTAAACTCAATTAAATAAATACCACGGGATTTCTGTCCCGCGGCTCTTGAAACGGGTCAAACCGGGACGGGGGCCGTGACAGAAATAAGGTGGTATCAAAGCCACTGAGTTAAGCTAATTAAGTATTTAGAAATACTTAATTTTCCTGATTACTATTATGTGATTATGTGTTTTATTAACTGACTATTTGCTAGTTACAGTATGGGTAAGCAAAAGCTGTCAAGCATCTATCTTAAATTAGATAAGTCATCCAACGAGAAGGGTAGTACATCCCAAACCACATCCTCAAAACTCCCTACAATTCTTGAAGAAGGAATATTTGTGCGAAAAACACAATATGAGGAACCACTATCTCCTAGAAAAAAGGAGTATGATTATTAAGAAAAGTAAAGAGAAAATCCGAGAAGAGAAGATTAAACGGGAAACCCAGGAATTAATCAATAAATCACCTTGGGAAGACAAGCTAGATGAGAAATGGGCAAATTTATATATGCTAGCTACAGTAGCCGAAAATGCAAATCTTTAAATATTTTAACTTAAGTTTTAGCATCTTATTTCCTACAATCTAGAAACCTTCTACAATAAATAAATAAATTTCCAATAAACCCTAGTATGTTTTCCAGTTATCTCTGTAATGAATTAGTACACAATATGCAATAATATTTAAAAAATTTATTTATGAAATTTATTGTAAGATTTTAACTTAGTATTTTATGCATTTTGTATATATGCTACACCAGCATGAATGAGGTATCTGAAGCCCTTCAAAACCTCAATCTTTATCCGGTGAATATAGAAGTTTCCAAAGAATTTACTGGGTATTTTCCTGATGTGGAACAACCTGTAGAATTCAATGCTCCACCTTTGAACAAGCCAAAACGAAAGAAAAGAAAAAATTACGTGTGGGGAAGTCGTATACGTAGGAAAAAGCCAGTCACAAAACTTCCTAAAATAAACAATCCTTTAGAAAAAGGAAAAGAAACTGTGACCAAGGAAAGTTCTAAACAGCAGGAGATGGAAACTGAAGTCAAGAAAAATTCTAGGCAAATGGGGATGCAGTTTGAGGAATACTCTAAGGAAATAGAATTGGAGGTTGGAAAAGGTTTTAGACCAACTCAGATGGAAATTGGAGAAAGCTCCAGACAAAATCAGGGAAGAACTTTTCAGGAGGAAATAGATTTTCTATTGGCGAGTTGTGAGACGATTCAGCCTGTCAATACTAATATTTTTACCTATCCTATTGAAAATCAACTCCCTATAAATCTTGATCCAGCAATCCCAGAACCAATAGTCCACTCCCAACCTGTAGGAATGGACGAATGGTGGACAAATGATTGGCAATTTCAAAACATTGTCAACGATCCTTATTCCTTTCTTCCCCAGTTTGATCCAGAACCTCTACCCAATCCACCAATGAGTAACGAGAATATGGCTGAACTTCGCCATTTTGGTGAAGAGTTAATGGATGCGGGAAATAGAATCCGGGAGATATGGGGACAAATTGTCTGGAAATATGATGAAAGGGAACTTCGTTTTTAGGAAAACAAGTGACGAGAAAGAAGTGGGTAGTGAATCTGTATTTGTGTAATAGTAATAGTAAAATCAGTACTTATAAAATAAATAAAACGGTTGTATATAGAGGCATGATATAATCTATAAAATAAATAAAAATTTAGATTTTGTTTGTATATTCATTTACGTGATTATGTGCAAATAATTGTGACATTGGATTATTTCTTTTATACTAATTATTTATCTATACATTACTTATCAGATGGCAAACGTTGGTAATGAACCAGTAAATGAAGTAAATCAATCTGAGCAAATTGAGGAAGAACAATTGTTAAATAGACAAGATATAGAGGATATCGTTGCACAAGGAATAGCCAATGCTATTCCAGTAATCGTTGCTGCCGTTCAGAAACCCGTTAAAACTAAATCAATCATTCCTAGTAAACGTAATCAAGGCGACAACTTTAGTAACAGTATAAACGGAGGCGGAAATCATGTTAATAACAATAATGATCTACAAAACCCAAATTTCAAGAAAATGAAAGCTGCAACACCTGGTTGCACTTACAAAGAATTCCTTGCCTGTAAACCAACTGAGTTTTCAGGTAATGAAGGGGCAATTGCAGTATTACGTTGGTTAGAGAAAACTGAGGCAGTAATTGCTATAAGCAAATGTGTTGAGGAAGATCAAGTTATGTATGCTTCCAATCTTTTTAAAGAAGGGGCGTTAGAATGGTGGAACACAGTGTTACAAGCTAAAAGAAGGACTGTGGCCTATGCCATGAACTGGGAAGAATTTAAGATTCTTCTAGAAAGAAAATTCTGTCCCGAGTATGAAAAAGATCAAATGGCAAATAAGTTCCTAAACCATCGGATGGTGAATGTGGATTGTCGTGGTTATACTTCGACATTCTTCGAATATGCTAGAGTGGTACCAACACTGGCTTCGCCAGAACCGGTACTTATTTCTCGCTACATATGGGGATTAATTAGCGAAATCCGCAATATCGTTAAAGCTGCGAGACCTCGCACTATTGACGATGCTGTGGAATTAGCTAACACTCTAACTGATGAATTGGTACGCACAAGAGATGAAAACAGGAAGAAGGAACTAGCTCAGAAAATTACCCAAGGATTTCGTACGGGTAATAATACCAGTTTCAGGAAAAGAGGAACGGGACAATCCTCAATTCCACCTTTCTGCAGAAATTGCAGAAGAAAACATTTTGGAAGATGCAGTGTAACCTGCAACTTTTGTAAAGTTGTAGGGCATAGTGAAGAAAACTGCAGAAAGAAATTCACAATTTGTTACAATTGTGGAGAAACTGGACATTTTAGGCCAGATTGTCCGTAACTAGTCAAACCAACTGATAACAACAAAGCCAAAGCTGCAGAAGGAGCTACTAAGAAGAATGTCAGAGCATTTCAGCTAACTACTCAAGAAGCAGAACTCATTCCAGATGTGATAGCTGGTACGTTCCTAGTTCACAACGTGTACGCAAAAGTATTATTTGACTCTGGTGCAAACCAAAGTTTTATCAATACTTTATTCTGTCAAGCTCTTAAGTTACCTTTAACCAACATTAGGCAGATTTTTACAGTAGAAACCGCAGATGGGAATTCAGTTAAAATAGATCAGGTTTTGCAAAAAGTAGAAATAGAACTTTCAGGTCATAAATTTTCTACAAATCTGTTACCTATGAAATTAGCTGAATTCGATGTTGTGTTAGGAATGGATTGGTTAATAGCCAACCATGCTCGAATTCTTTGTGATAAGAATTCCATAGAAATTCAAGCACCAACCGGAGAGGTAATCATGATTACAGGAGATAAGCCACGTAAACCCATGAAATTCATATCAGTAATGAAAGTTGCTAGTTATGAACGAAAGCAAGGAATAGTATATATTATTTCAGTAATCATTAATACTAAGGGTAAAGAACTTAAGGAAATTACTGTAGTCTCAGAATACCCAGATATATTTCCAGAAGAACTTCCGGGATTACCACCTGATAGGGAAGTAGAATTTAGGATTCATCTAATTCCTGGAACTACACCGATAGCTAAGGCACCTTATCGGTTAGCTCCTACCGAAATGTTAGAACTAAAGAAGCAATTAGATGAATTACTAAGTAAAGGATTCATACAACCTAGCTCATCCCCGTGGGGAGCTCCAGTGTTGTTTGTAAAGAAAAAGGATGGTTCGATGAGAATGTGTATTGATTATAGAGAACTGAATAAGATTACAATTAAGAATCGATACCCATTACCTAGGATTGATGATCTATTCGATCAACTTCAGGGAGCTAGATACTTCTCTAAGATAGATTTACGTTCTGGATATCATCAATTGAAGGTACAAGAAGAAGACATACCTAAAACTGCTTTCAGGACTAGGTATGGTCATTACGAGTTTACAGTCATGCCCTTCGGGTTAACAAATGCACCTGCAGCATTCATGGACATGATGAATAGAATCTGTAAACCGTATTTGGATAAATTTGTTATTGTTTTTATAGACGATATACTTATTTATTCCAAAAGTCAAACGGAACATTGTGATCACTTGCATGCACTCTTAACTTTGTTAAGAAAAGAAAAGCTTTATGCCAAATTCTCGAAGTGTGAATTTTGGTTACAAGAAGTGCAATTCTTAGGACACATGGTGAATCATGAAGGTATTCATGTAGATCCAGCTAAGATAGAGGCAATTACCAATTGGAAGGTTCCGCAAACTGCAATGGAAATTAGAAGTTTTATAGGTTTAGCTGGGTATTATAGACGATTTATTAAGGATTTTTCCAAGATAGCTGTGCCATTAACTAAGCTAACCTGTAAAGCCGCTAAGTTTAAATGGGGACCTAAACAAGAAGAAGCCTTTAGAATCTTGAAGCAGAAATTAACCAATGCTCCAATCTTAGCCTTACCAGAAGGAACTGAAGATTTTGAAGTATATTGTGATGCTTCAAGACTAGGATTTGGATGTGTGCTTATGCAACGCAAGAAAGTAATTGCGTATGCTTCAAGACAGTTGAAAAAGCATGAAGAAAATTATACGACTCATGATTTAGAGTTAGGAGCCGTAATTTTTGCCCTTAAGATTTGGAGACATTATCTTTACGGAAGTAAATTTACTATCTACACAGACCACAAAAGTTTAAGATATATATTTGGGCAAAAAGAGTTAAACATGAGGCAAAGGAGATGGATGGAAATCCTAAGTGATTACGACTGTGATATTCAATATCACGAGGGAAAGACAAATGTAGTTGCAGATGCCTTAAGTCGTAAGTATCATGAGAAACAACGACGGGTTCGTGCTCTCAGATTAAATCTACAAATAGATTTAATGGAACAATTGAAGAATGTTCAAACTACAGCAATCAAGGATGATGCTGAAAGAATGAAAGGAAGACTAAAAGAATTAGAGCAAGGAGTTGATGGAATTTGGAGATTCCATAAGAAAAGGATTTAGGTACCAAAACAAGGAGAATTAAGAAATAAAATTTTAGAGGAAGCTCATAAATCTAGGTATACTATACATCCAGGAAACAATAAGATGTACCAAGATTTAAGAAAGAACTTTTGGTGGATAGGAATGAAAAAGGATATAGCTAAGTATGTATCAAAGTGTCTTACTTGCTCACAAGTTAAGGCAGAACATCAGAAACCATCAGGTCTATTACAACAGTTAGAAATGCCAGTATGGAAATGGGAACTCCTAACAATGGATTTTGTTACTAAGTTACCCAAAACCAGAAAAGGTAATGACGCGATTTGGGTAATTGTGGATCGATTAACCAAATCTGCTCACTTTCTACCTATGAAAGAAACCTTTAGCATGGAAAGATTGGCAAAGTTGTATGTAAACGAAGTTGTATCTTTACATGGAGTTCCACTCTCCATTGTGTTGGATAGGGATAGTCGTTTTACTTCTCATTTTTGGAAAAGTTTCCAAGAAGCAATGGGAACTCGACTAAACCTAAGCACGGCATATCATCCACAAACGGACGGACAAAGTGAAAGGACGATCCAAACTCTAGAAGACATGCTTCGAGCATGTGTGATAGATTTTGGTGGAAATTGGGACGATCACTTACCTTTAATTGAATTCTCCCATAACAATAGTTATCATTCAAGCATTGAAACTGCCCCATTTGAAGCACTGTATGGAAGAAAATGCAGAACTCCAGTTTGTTGGGCAGAAATAGGAGAAAGTCAATTATCAGGTCCGGAGATTGTACAAGAAACGACTGATAAGATTACACAAATCAAGGAAAGGCTGAAGACGGCTCGAGATCGCCAGAAGAGTTATGCAGACAATAGATGCAAGCCATTAGAATTCCAAGTTGGAGACAAAGTACCATTGAAAGTTTCTCCTTGGAAAGGAGTAGTTAGATTCGGAAAGAAAGGAAAGCTAAGTCCAAGATACGTAGGACCATTTCCAGTGATCCAACGTATAGGACCAGTTGCTTATCGTTTACAACTACCAGAAGAGTTAACTGGAGTACATGATGTATTTCATGTATCCAATCTCAAGAAATGTCTATCAGACGAATCACTGGTAGTACCTCTTCGAGATATAGAGGTAAACGAAAAACTAAAGTTTGTGGAAAAGCCAATACAAATAGAAGATCGAAAGATCAAATTTCTCAAACACAAACGACTAGTTTTAGTCAAAGTCAAATGGGATTCAAAGAGAGGAGCTGAATACACTTGGGAATTGGAATCAGAAATGAAGCGAAAGTATCCTCACTTATTCCAGTAAATCTCGAGGACGAGATTTTTATTAAGGTGGGGAGAATGTAACAACTCTCATCAAAAGTCATAATTATTTAATTAAATTGTCCAATAGGAAACCCTAATTGAGAAACCCAAGTGATTCTGAACAATCCCTAAAATTTTCAGAACATTTGGAATCAGGATTAGGGCCCCTAAAACTCAGGGGGGGGGGGGTAAAACCCTAGTAACGATTATCTAAATTGTGTGCTGTAGAAACTGAATTTACGAAAACTGTCAAGTCAGCAAGGCTAGTCCCAACCGTGGCAACCCTATGCATAAAATAGGTCTTACGCGGGCCGCGTAAAGGTTAGCTTAGATCTTACGCGGGCCGCGACAATGTCAAAATTCACCTATAAATAGAGGGCCTTGGGACTTGAATTCAGGAATTAAAACGACGTAAAAATTCCTTACACACTGCGAGTTACGTTCTGAATACTACAAAAACACACACAGTTCACAAATCGACGCCGCAAAACAGGGTAATAACTCGATCGCTGCTACGATTCATTTTCCGACGATCAATATATCCAATGGATGTTTAAGTGCCGCCCACATTAGGGTTATACTTTGTCATTCGTCGTTAATTCGATGGATGTTTAAGTATTGCACTTTGTCGTTCGTTGTGAGAATTTGATCTCGTGAGTTATCGTAATTGCTGTATTGGTTACTAACCCAGTTTTGTGTGCATTATTATTTAAATTAGGTTAACAAGGCTAATCCATAAAGTAAACTCTATCCGTGTTAATTCAACAATGTGAGTCATTCTCTCTTTTTATCAAATTTGATTACAAAAGCATGTTTATTTTCAAAGTTATAATTACGGGGATTAAGTCTTTGTAATCACCAAGTTACAGCCGGTATGTGGGGTTTTGTATACAATACTTGATAATCGTCACCATTGGACAACGGGTTAGCCAAGGGGTGATATGACCATAGTCACAGACACCATTGGACAACGAGATAGCCAATGTGTGTTCGAGTGACAAATACTGTGGGTAGTTGGTTTGATATCTGAAACATTGTAATCTCTCTTAATACTGTAAATTATAACAAATAGGTCTGTTTTAATAAATAGAATGATTCACTCAGTATTTTCCGCTGACAAAACCTTTTTCAAACATGTTTCAGGTGATCTGTTGTAATTCAGGAAAAGTGCTATGGAGCATTTCAAGCTTAAGAAAGTGGCTTATTATAAAATAAAGAAATATGTTTTGTAAAATAAAGATTTCTCTGTAAAATCATAATATTGTAAATTACCGGGGTTTTATCCCGAATTGTGAAATAAAATAATCGGGAAAATTTTAGCTTTAAAACGATCCTGATGATAAACTTCCGCTGTTAAACTCAATTAAATAAATACCACGGGATTTCTGTCCCGCGGCTCTTGAAACGGGTCAAACCGGGACGGGGGCCATGACATCGTAGATGCTCACAATGCTCATCCTGACTTTTGGAATAAATAAGTATATCGTCGATGAAGACAATCACAAATTTATCCAAGTACGACTTACAGATTCTATTCATCATGTCCATGAATGCTGCAGGAGCATTTGTTAATACAAAGGGCATAACTGTAAACTCCTAATGACCATACCTAGTTCTGAAAGCAGTTTTAGGTATGTCTTCCTCCTGTACCTTCAATTGATGGTATCTGGAGCGCATGTCTATCTTAGAAAAATATCTAGCTCCCTGAAGTTGGTCAAAAAGATCGTCAATCCTAGGTAATGGGTATCGATTTTTAATTGTAACCTTATTTAATTCCCTATAATCGATACACATTCGCATTGACCCATCCTTCTTTTTCACAAACAACACTGGTGCTCCCCAAGGGGATGAACTAGGTTGTATAAATCCTTTACTGAGCAATTCATCTAACTGCTTTTCAGTTCTAACATTTCGGTGGGTGCTAGCCGATAGGGTGCCTTGGCTATTGGTATTGTTCCAGGAATTAGATGAATTCTAAACTCTACTTCTCTATCTGGTGGTAATCCTGGTAGCTCTTCTGGGAATACATCCGGGTATTCTGATACTACAGGACTTTCCTTAAGTTCCTTACTTTTAGTGTTAATGATGACCGAAATCATATACACTATTCCTTGTTTTCGCTCATAACTAGCAACTTTTATTACCGAAATGAACTTTAATGGTTTGCGCGGCTTATCACCTTTAATCATAATTACTTCTCCTGCGGGTGTATGAATTTCTATGGAATTTTTATCACAGAGGATTCGAGCATGGTTGGCTACTAACCAATCCATTCCTAACACGACATCGAATCCTGTTGGATCTGAGTTTGTTTCTGATTGTATTTTGTGTTTGTAATTAAATGAAAATGGATGAGTGTGCAGCGGAATTATGATGAAAACAAACTTTGCATACAATCAAACGAGAGTAATACTTTAATCAAACATCTTTTCACAATGAATCGGAAGATTGAATTTATTTCAATAACGATTACAATGATTGATTAATGAATGCAAACTCCCCCTCAGCCGGAGCTCAGTTGTTTGTTCGTGCAAAGAAGACGATGATGCAAAAGAGCTAATAGAATAGTACAAAGTACTGAACTATTTATAGGCACTTGCAAACCACTGAGCATCTTAGCTGACGTCACCATGAAAGTGACATCTAACCTCCTAACAAACTCTAACCTCTGATCTATACAAGCACTGCTATGTTAACTACTGCTATTACATTATATTACAAAACAGACTATAGATCAGCTGCTGCAACTTTCCACTGCTGTGAACCCAGCAGTACTTGTCCGGATCAGCAGTGCTTGACTCAAGGCAGTAGATAGAATCAACAGGGCTTTAGTCTTTCATTAGGTCTTTACTTGAGCAGCAGTTGTAGGTCAGCACTTTGCAAGATCAGCAGATAGGAGGTCAGCAGATGTTGAAATCACTTTCAAGGGAAGAGACTTGCATGTAAACATCTGCTTATTCTGGATCCACTGCTCTGATCCAGTTTTGGCTTTAATTATCTGTTCCTCTGATAGGGTTCGATCCCAACAATCTCCCCCTGGAACAGATAATGCAAAAACTCTTCATTATTGTGGAAATTTATTGCCTCATCAACAGTTCCCTTATCTGACCTTTAAATTGTAGTTCAAAGTCTAGGGCATCTGTGTCTTCATCATCCCTGCTAAGTGGAAGATCAAGGAGATCCTGCAAATCTTCAAGACTCAGGCCAAGAGCTTGTTCCCTTGATATTTTCTCCACTTCTCCACCAGACCTGAGCAAAGTCAATACGCAGGTCTGTTTGTCAGTTTCCCACTTTAGTATTTTTAAGCCTGGTGGGTTTCTTGGGAGATGTTTATTTGCAGAGGTATTTGGTGAGGCTGGCCTATTCATAACTGGCTGAGCAGTATTTGCAGTTTGATCCAAACCAAGAGTTTCTATGATCATTTTCTTTATGCCTTCTTTTACAAGGTCATCTCCTTTTATCATCTCTTGGATGGTTTCACCTCTCAACTGTTTGTGTGACCTTCTTTTATAGAAGGCAGCACCAGTTGGAGCAGTGGCTCTCCTGATTTGCAGCTTTGTTGGTCTTTTTGAAACCTCTGCTTCAGGATAGTCAGGCTTTTGAGGAACATTTGGATCTTTCTTTCTTAGTTCCTCCAACCTTTTGTAGGTGGCCCTGACCACATCTGCTTTCCATCTAGCAACTTGTCTTTTGTTTCCATATTCAGCAGCAACCAGTTCCTCTTTCATTCTTTTCAGTTCTACCTGTTTGTCAGGTACATTCTTTCTAAACTTTGCCCAGTCAGGAGGAGTGTGAGTGACCTTCCTTTTTATCATGTCTTGAATTCTTGCAGCTTCATCTTCAAGTTCAGGAACAGTCCACTCTTTGTACATGTATCTCTCTCCTTTGTACTTCTTGTGAGCCATGATGCTTTCAATGTAGTCTTTCTTCAAAGTTTCAGCTGCTCTTTCTGAAATTTGTTGACTGACATTTTTTGCAAATTGTTCTAGGGATCTGACCTGTGTGAGCAGATATTGATAGTTTCTTGAAATTTCTTTGTCATATTTCCCTTGTGTGTTTCTTTTTGAGATATCCTCTGCTTGCTTGGCCTTGATTTTCAAATATTCATCAACATTTCTAGGCCAGGGATATCCTTTTATTGATGGCAAACTCCTTTTGGCAGGGTCATCCTCATAGTAAAAAGACTTTATTTCTTCTCTAAAAGCAGCTAGTTCAAGAGGAAATTGAACACCTGCAGGAGGTAAGGGCTTGTACATTGGAACTGAAGAGATAGGAACATGTTTTGGAATTGTGACAAGAGCTAAAGATTTTGAAGATGTTTGTGGTGGTGAAGTGTCATCATCTTTGAGAATTAGCCTTCTCCTCTTTGTTTGAGGAGGGGCTGATGATGTTTTGGATGGAACAGTGGTGGTGGATGTAGTGGCAGTGGTTTGTGATTGACTAACAGTTGTTGAAACAACTGGTGTTCCAACCACTGTTGTCTTTACAGCAGATGTTGTAACAACTGCTGTCTTCTGCCTTTTGGCAGGAGGTGATTTTGTTTTTGGTGGTGATGGTGGTAAGGCAGTGGTTGTGGTGTGTGTTGAAGTGGTGTGTGTTGAAGTGGGAGCAGATGTTGAAACCACTGAGTACCAACAGTAGTGGGTACAACAGGAGTTACAACAGCTGTTTTAGGTGGTGGTTTTGGAACAGACTTTGAACGTCTGGTTGGAATGGATTTGGGTAGCCTTACTCTTCTTGTAGGCTTCTTCTTTTCATCAACAAGATTTTCATCATCTTTTGACCCTGAAGTACCCTGATCCGGATAATCCACCCTGGCTTTCCTTTTGGCCTCTCTATCCCTTTTTACACTTGCAACTGCTTCTCCCAGTGCATTTGTGGTCACATCAATTTTCTTGCTTCCATCTGGCAAAGGGATCTGTTTGGTCATGTTTGCATTTTCTGGTTCAATGTAGAGACCATCCTCTATTCCCTTCTTTTTCCACTCCTGAATTTTCTCCCCCTTTTTGGCATTATCTGGGGGAAGTTGATAAATGAAGCGAACTTTTGGAGGAGCAGTGCCAGTGGTGTGCAGGATCTGAGTTTTGAGAGCCTTTAGATCAGCCTGAGTGTTCTTGAACCTTGACTCCATTGCATTTCTCAGCTGTTGGACATGTTTTTCATGTTGCTGATCTACTAATTTTGCTTGTTGATGGAGAAAAGGTTGAAACAAATTCCAGAGCTCATTTGTAGCAGGTGCTTTTGATGGAGCAGGTGCTTGAGATGGAACAGCAGTTGATTGTACCTTTTGTACTTGTAACAACTGTTGGAGCATATCTTTGAGTTCTGCAACAGAGTTATCAAGCTTTTCAATACGATCCGTCAATTTCTGGTACTTTAAACCATCACCCAATTTAATGGGATCATCTGATTTCCCACTAGCAGTGGTTTTATCAATGGTAGAGGTAGGGAGTATACTCCAAACATTAACCACTGATGCCCCTTTTTCTTGGTACTGGGGTCTTCTCCCTTCAACACTTGACAACCTTTTGATGTTGCCAGTAGGATAAATAAATCCACTGGTGGTTGGCAGAGGTGCTATAAAAGGAATTGCCTCCAAGGAAGTCTTATTAATGTAACCACTGTCCAACTGTAAACCAGTGGGTTCAACAGTTGTAGTGGCTGCTTCACTTGGATTACCACCAAGAGTTACTTGTAACTCAAGGGTTGTAACCTCCTCAGGTTGTGTTGGTGGGCTAGCAAGGATTGATACATCAGACCCAGTCAGTTGTTGAGGTATAGTCTCATTGATAGGTGATTGAGAAGGACTGGTTAGTGCCTGGTTCAAATCAATTGCATCCAACAGCAGTTTAGTTGGTGGGGGAATGGTGGATGTGATGGTTGGTGAAGAAAGAGGATTTGCTCCGGGAATTGAGCTGTGGATGATGGAAACGAGTGTTTCCAGAGCATCATGATGTGGTGTCCCAATGTGTACAACCTGATCTTTTTGTGAAGAAGCAGGAGAAGTTTCGGTTATGGGTTGAGATATTTGTACCAACTGCTGTGAGGAAGTAGCAGCAGTGGTTCCTTGTGACATTTGTGCTGTCACAGGCAGTAGCTCTGGTATCTCATCCTCCAGAGTTGCCTTTTTGATTGGTTTGGGGGGTTTTTGATTTTTCTTTTTGTTTGGCTTTTTGGGATTTGTAGGTGTGGGTTTCAAAGCAGTTGGTCTGCTGCTTTGATCACCTTGAGCAGTGGGCTCAGCAGCAGATACCTGAGGAGCAGTGGTAGCTGCTAAATTCTGCTCAGGCACCTCTGCTTGTGTTTTGCAAGGTGCTAACATTCTTGAAAATGTTTTAGTTGTTAAACTGTTTATTTGAGTAGAATCACCTTGATTTATTGCTGCTAGATCATTCTTACTGAATTTCTTTTCAAAATAGTAACTTAAAAACCTTGGAAACAGTAAGAATGATTTTGTTTCAACATTATTAACCAAATCTTTAAAAATTTCCCGAGAATAGTTAAAATTTTCTTCTTGAAGAATTGCATATCCCAGATTTTGAATCTTTAAAGGGATTTCATTGAAAGAAGTGGTTTTATTTGAAACACATAGTAGGAGGGTATGAAATAAAAATCTGGTTGCAGAAGGAAAATAACCTTTTTGTAAGGTAAGTTTCTTCATCATTGTGGCTTCATACCCTCTTTCAATGAAGTCAGTTTGTAACTCGTTTTTAGTGAAAGAAATTTTACCTTCCTGATCATCGAGTTGAAAGACCTCTGAAATGGACAGTGGCGTGATTTGGACAGTTTTACCCTTTATAGAAGAGTGTATGGTGGTTGCAATGTCTCCTTGTTTTTCAAGGGTTGCATTCTTCCAGAACTCCCTTTGGGTCTCCAAATACATTGGTGCATTGACGGTGAACAAAGTTTTGTACTTTGATTTTGCCATGGTGTCAATGATGGAATCGAAAACATTGGTGGTTCCTGGTTTTGTGAGAAGACCCAGGAGATTGTGAGATGATTTATATGGGATTTCTGTGGAGATTGCCTTTTGAGAGGCTGTTTTCGATGATGATTTAGATGTGGGTTTTGCAGATGACTTTGATTTTGTCATTTTTGAAGAGAATGATCGAAGAAATTTGTGAAGGATGAGATGAAAAACTGCTTTGAGAAGAGAATTTTTAAGAATTCAATTCGACAGTAAAACCCTGTTTTGGTGGTGAGTGGGGGATTTTATAGGGAAGAAAGTGAATGCTGATGTGGCAGCCGTTACAAAAGGTCTGACCACTATGTACTGCCCACGTGACAACCCCTGAGGAAAGTGAAGGACAATACTTTGATGAAAGTGACTGATGAAGGCAGTGGTAAGAAAGCAGTGGATGATTTTCATATCAGTGGATAAGGCACTGCTTTTGAACAACAGAGTTTATCAAAGGAATGAGAGAACAGGGGTTGACTTTCAGCAGTGGACAGACTTTTGAAGTAGAGCAGACTTTTGAACAATCAGTGGTTAATGGCAGACTTTTAAGGATTTTAATGAAAAATTTCATTTTTAGCTATTTTTAAGGATGGATTTTTGATTTTCTGAAAACATTTTAGTGCTTTTATACATAGAAAAACAAGATATTCCTTGTTATTCCATGTTTAGCATCCCAATTCTAGAGACCAAGCTTTCAAAGGTGGCTGTATCAAGTGCTTTTGTGAGCACATCTGCCAACTGGTCTTTAGTTGGGACATGATGCAGAGAAATCAAACCTTTTTCATAGCAATCCCTCACAAAGTGATGTCTGATGTTGATGTGTTTGGTGGTTGAATGGGAAACTGGATTTTTGATGATATTTTCTGCTGCCTGGCTATCCAACATGAGTGGTGTCTTTAAGGCAGTGATACCAAAATCCAGTAACTGATTTTGAAGCCACATGAGTTGGGCTGTACAGCTTGCAGCAGCAATGTATTCAGCTTCAGTAGTGGATGTTGAAACTGCTGCTTGCTTTTTGCTTTGCCAAGAAACCAAGCAATCACGTAGAAACTGGCACCCTCCTGAAGTGGACTTCCTTGTGGTGTGACATCCAGCAAAGTCACTGTCTGAAAAACCTGAAAGCTTGATGTTCCCATTAGCTGGATACCAGATACCAAGTGTGGGAGCACCTTTTATGTATCTGAAGATCCTTTTTACAGCAATGAGATTTGATTTTCTGGGAGCTGATTGACTTCTTGCACAGACACATGTTGCAAACATGATGTCTGGTCTAGATGCAGTTAGGTACAATAAAGACCCAATCATGCTTCTATAAAGTGTTTGGTCAATCAACTCATCTTTTTCATCAGACATGACCAGCTTATTTGTTGCCATGGGTGTGCTGCATGTAGGGCTGTAAACGAACCGAACGAACACGAACAAGGCCTTGTTCGTGTTCGTTCGTTAAGGAAATAAATGTGTTCACGAACGGTTCATGAACACTTACCGAACGAGATTTTATGTTCGTGTTCGTTCGTTAAGGAAATGAGCGTGTTCGCGAACGGTTCACGAACACAAATAAATTTGGCGAACGCGACGAAGGATAAAGATAGATACAAATAAAATATAAGAAAGTACAAAGATCTTCAATTAAAACACAAACATACGAACATAAACGAACGTAAATCAACGAATGTTCATGAACACGTTCACGAACACCTTACCGAACGTTCACGAACACAATCGAACGAACGGGACCTCTGTTCATGTTCGTTCATTTAACTAATCGAACCAAATTTTTTGTTCATGTTCATTCGTTTATTAAACGAACGAACGTAAACGAACTTCCCGCCGAACGGTTCATGAACTGTTCGCTGAACGTTCGGTTCGTTTACAGCCCTAGCTGCATGGTTTACAATCATTCATATCAAATTTGGTCAAAAGTTCTTTAGCATATTTGCTTTGATTAATGAAAGTTCCATTTTGCATTTGCTGTACTTGGAGACCAAGAAAGCATTGCAGCTCACCCATTGCACTCATTTCAAACTCAGCTGTCATGAGTTCTCTAAACTCTTCACACATTTTGTTACATGTGCTTCCAAAAATAATGTCATCCACATAAATTTGGACAATCATTAAATCCTTCCCTCTCCATTTAAGAAACAGTGTTTTATCAATGGTACCTCTTTTGAAACCATTTGAGAGTAAGAAGTTGGAAAGAGTTTCATACCAGGCCCTTGGTGCTTGTTTCAGTCCATACAGAGCTTTGTTCAGCCTGTAGACATGATCTGGATAGAATGGATCCTCAAAACCTGGAGGTTGACAAACATACACCTCTTCTTGAATTGTACCATAGAGGAAAGCACTTTTGATATCCATTTGAAACACCTTCATGTTGTGGTTGACAGCAAAGGCCAGGAACAGTCTAATGGCTTCCAATCTTGCAACAGGGGCGAATGTTTCATCATAATCAATCCCCTCTTCCTGTCTGTAACCTTGAACCACAAGCCTGGCTTTATTCTTGACAACAATACCCCTTTCATCAGTTTTGTTCTTGAAGACCCACTTTGTGCCAATGGGACTAACCTCTTCTGGCAGTGGTACAAGCTCCCATACTTGTTGTCTTTTAAACTGTTGGAGCTCCTCTTGCATGGCTTCTACCCAGCTGTTGCCTTTCAGTGCCTCTTGGTACTTGACTGGCTGATGGAGTGATAGAAAACCAGCAAAAAGACAAATGTTTTGGGTTTGGCTTCTTGTGAGCACCCCTTCATTTATGTTGCCAATGATTTGATCAGGTGGATGAGATCTCAAGAAGATTAAATCTCCTTGGTATGGTATGATGGCATTTGCTGGTGAAGGCTGCAAATGTGTATCATCTGAGCTAACCACTACTGGTGACTTTGATGACCCAGCAGTGGCTTCAAAAGGTGGTGGAATAGGAGGTAATGAAGTGGACAACTGCTGACTTTTATCCACTGTTTGAGGACTTTTGTCAGCAGTGTTTGAGGATGTGGAAGCAGTGGTGGATGGGCTACTTTGGTCAACAACTGTTGAGGTAGCAGTGGTTGAGCTTTGACAACTGTTTTGAACAGCTGGTGCTTTTCCCTTTGTGGCAGACCTTTGAGGGATGATGATTTCATACCCATAGTCTGGTGTTGTATCCTCTGATGGACCTGCACTGTTAGTCTTGACAGCAGTATTTTCAAAAGTAAATTTTTCAAGATCAAACAGATCTGCAGGGTTTGCTGGGATTTTCATTGATGAAAGTTCATTGAACTTAACATTCAAAGTCTCCTCCACTGCCTTGGTCCGTGTATTGAACAGTTTGTAGGCCTTGGCAGTGGTTGAGTATCCCAAATGATAACCACAATCAATTTTGGCTGCAAATTTTGAAATGGAATCTTTTAAGTTCAAAATAAAGCATGGGCAGCCAAACACCTTGAAATATGAGATCAGTGGTTTGATTTTATACAGAATTTCATAAGCAGTCTTTTTGTGCCTGGGGTTTATTAAAACTCTGTTCTGGACATAGCAGGCAGTGTTTACTGCCTCTGCCCAGAAAGTTAATGGCAAACCTGAATCTGCAAGCATAGTTCTGGCAGCCTCAATCAAAGTTCTGTTCTTTCTTTCAACAACCCCATTTTGCTCTGGTGTTCTAGGGATGCTGTACTGCCTTACAATCCCTTTCTTCCCACAGAAGGCATCCAACTCCTTATTTTTAAATTCTGTGCCATTGTCACTCCTGAAGCTTTTCACTGGAAGGTCAAATTGCTTTTCAACTTGTGTCACAAAGTCTTGCAAAATGCCTGCAGTCTCATCTTTTGAGTGTAAAAAGAAAGTCCATGTAAACCTAGAAAAGTCATCAACAATAACCAAACAATATCTTTTCTTCTTGAGGCTCATGACTTGAACTGTGCCAAACAAATCCATGTGTAGCATTTGCAAACACTGGGTTGTTTTGGACTCTTCAATGGACTTGTAAGAACTTTTATGCTGTTTTCCTTTTAAACAGGAAATGCAATGTTCAGAACATGAAAACATTTTTTGTGGTAGGCCTCTCACCAAACCATTTTTTGAAATTTCAGTGATTGTCTTAAGATTTGTGTGCCCCAGCCTTCTATGCCAAAGTTCTGTCTCTTTGTTAGAGGCAGCTGAGAACAGACAGGCATCAGCTCTGGGACACTCTTTTGACATATCAACAACATAAACATTGCCACTTCTTTGAGCAACAAGTTTAGTTTGACCAGTTTTTATTATTGCTTCAATCTTTTTGACCATTTCTGGTCCAACAATCCTACAACAATCTTTTGTGAAAAATGACCCAAACCCTTTGTCACTCATTTGTGATACACTCAGAAGGTTGAATTTTAGATTGTCTATTAGATTGACATTTTCAAATTTTACATTTCCAGATTGCACTGTACCAGACCCCAGAACTTTCCCTTTACTATTATTCCCAAAGGATATATCACCCCCACCATGGATTTTAAAGTCTTTGAGGGCTTTACATCCTGTCATGTGCCTGGAGCCTCCACTATCTACATACCAAAGACTATCAAAGCATGCAGAAGCTCCCTGCACATGAAGTAAAAAGATTAGTTCATTAGGGTCTCCAAAGCCAGCAGGGCTTTGGATGGGGTCTCAACAGTGTCTGGGATGGATGCAGAATGATGGACAGTGGTTAGGTCAGGGGTTTGAACTGTTTTAGGACAGTTCTTCTCTAACCACTGTTGTGGGTCCTGACCAATCACCTGCTGGTAACCAAAAGGATTCCTGTTCACTCTGGGTTTAGAGGGCCTTTTGTAGGCCTCATAAACGTGTGGAATCCTTTGGTAAGACTGTTTTTCCTTGCCTTTTCTGAACTGATTGGCAGGGGGTGCATCAGTAACCTGAACATCTCTTTTGACAGATGTTTGGTTCAGCTGTTTTGTGACAGCTGTTTGAACTGGCACAAACAGTGGTTGTTTCTTGGTGAATTTGACAGATGATGATGATGATGATGAACTCAAGGATGCTTTAGCAATGTACTCATTCTTTTTCACATCAAAGTTTTTGAGATACACACAAGCTTGAGTTTTGTGGTTTGTTTTACCACAAACAATGCAACTTTCAGCTGAAACAATGACACTTGTTCTGTTTAAATCATAAGCCTTTAAGTGGAAACAATCTTTTGTTAGATGATTCCTTTTCTCACAGAATTCACAAAACAAGTTATCAATTTTTTCTTTCTTCTTTCTCTTTTCAGACTCCTTTGCAGCAGAGGTTTTAACCACTGCTGGGATGTCCTTGAGAGGTATGACTTTAGCTTTTGGAGCCTTGACATCATCAGTTGATGTAAAGTCCATTGGCTTGAAATTTTCAAGAATATCACACTCATCAGACCATTTTGGTTTAAACTGATAATCTTCAAGCTCCTCAAAAGTAGAGGATCCCATTGGTCTGTCAAGTGTGATTTTGTTACCAAGTCTGTCAGTGATTTTCACTTCTTGGCCATTCTTGTTTGTGGGGATGAACTCAGTGGTTACATCAGTGGTTTGAACAGATTTTCCAAAAGCAGTGTTTTCATCATCATGTTTTCTATAACCAACCCCAAATTTCACATTGCTTTTTATCTGTTTTTCAAGCATAACCTCATACCTTTGCATGATTCCACCCATCTCTCACATGTGATCTGGGTGGACTCTAACTCCTTTTTGCAAACTTGGTATTTTTCTACCATAGTTTGGAGTTGAGTTTTGGTTATGCTCTGCTCTTCTTTCATGCTGCTAATCTCTTTCTCTTTTTCAGCCAATTTGTTTTTAAGTTCTTTTAGAGATCTTTCAAATTTGACTTCATCAGTTAAGATTTTATCCCTAAGGTTTTCGTTCACCTCTTTGATGTTAGCAAAAGCAATAATGCAATTGTCAGAACACAATTTTTCAAGAACTTGAGGAGATACCTTGGCAACAGCCATCATTGCACAATCACATTGATGATTCTCTTCATCATCAGTTCTCACCTTCTTTTCACCAGCCTTTTCTTCCTTCTCTTCTTCTTTGTCCTCTTCGGACCATGGATCTGTCATTGCTTCAATCAGGGTACCTGAACTTTCTCCCAACAGTAGTTCACCAGCCACAGCAGTAACCACTGCTTCAGTCACCTCATCCACTGTTTCAATACTCAGCTGTTCATCCTCAGTTTCAACCCCCTCCTGTATTGACTCTAATGCCATCAAACAAAATTCATTATGAGAAGAATCATTAGAAGCATGGAGTGCAAAATTTTCATCACTAAGGTCTTCAGGTATACTGCTCCAGTCAACAAACCCCTGAGTGAAAAAACTTTGTTGATCTGGTTGTACTGCTGCTGGAGCAGTAGTTTGAGGTGCAGGCTGCACTTGTGCCTGGGGGACAGGGGTTTGAACATATTGGATCTGTGGAACAGTAGTTTGGACATAGTGCACTGGCACAGGGGCAGCAGCATAGTGAGCAGTGTTCACTTGAGCTGCTGGGGCATACTGGGCATAGTGCACAGTGCCTTGATTTTGAGGTCTAGGATTTGAGCTAGGGTGAGTGATTATGGGACCATTAGTTTGACTCCTGCATTCCCTAGCGAAATGTCCCAACCTATTACACTTGTAGCACTTGATTTTCGATTTATCCAACCCAACCCTTAGATTCCCATGCAAACCTGGGAATTTTCGCCCTGTTCTTTTGTAGAATTTGCTAGTTCTAAAACTTAGCAAAGCCAGTTGGTGCAGGATGTCCATTTCCTCTAAGTCAGTGTAACAACTCTCATCAAAAGTCATAATTATTTAATTAAATTGTCCAATAGGAAACCCTAATTGAGAAACCCAAGTGATTCTGAACAATCCCTAAAATTTTCAGAACATTTGGAATCAGGATTAGGGCCCCTAAACTCAGGGGGGGTAAAACCCTAGTAACGATTATCTAAATTGTGTGCTGTAGAAACTGAATTTACGAAAACTGTCAAGTCAGCAAGGCTAGTCCCAACCGTGGCAACCCTATGCATAAAATAGGTCTTACGCGGGCCGCGTAAAGGTTAGCATAGATCTTACGCGGGCCGCGACAATGTCAAAATTCACCTATAAATAGAGGGCCTTGGGACTTGAATTCAGGAATTAAAACGACGTAAAAATTCCTTATACACTGCGAGTTACGTTCTGAATACTACAAAAACACACACAGTTCACAATTCGACGCCGCAAAACAGGGTAATAACTCGATCGCTGCTACGATTCATTTTCCGATGATTAATATATCCAATGGATGTTTAAGTGCCGCCCACATTAGGGTTATACTTTGTCATTCGTCGTTAATTCGATGGATGTTTAAGTATTGCACTTTGTCGTTCGTTGTGAGAATTTGATCTCGTGAGTTATCGTAATTGCCGTATTGGTTACTAACCCAGTTTTGTGTGCATTATTATTTAAATTAGGTTAACAAGGCTAATCCATAAAGTAAACTCTATCCGTGTTAATTCAACAATGTGAGTCATTCTCTCTTTTTATCAAATTTGATTACAAAAGCATGTTTATTTTCAAAGTTATAATTACGGGGATTAAGTCTTTGTAATCACCAAGTTACAGCCGGTATGTGGGGTTTTGTATACAATACTTGATAATCGTCACCATTGGACAACGGGTTAGCCAAGGGGTGATATGACCATAGTCACAGACACCATTGGACAACGAGATAGCCAATGTGTGTTCCAGTGACAAATACTGTGGGTAGTTGGTTTGATATCTGAAACATTGTAATCTCTTTTAATACTGTAAATTATAACAAATAGGTCTGTTTTAATAAATAGAATGATTCACTCAGTATTTTCCGCTGACAAAACCTTTTTCAAACATGTTTCAGGTGATCTGTTGTAATTTAGGAAAAGTGCTATGGAGCATTTCAAGCTTAAGAAAGTCGCTTATTATAAAATATAGAAATATGTTTTGTAAAATAAAGATTTCTCTGTAAAATCATAATATTGTAAATTACCGGGGTTTTATCCCGAATTGTGAAATAAAATAATCGGGAAAATTTTAGCTTTAAAACGATCCTGATGATAAACTTCCGCTGTTAAACTCAATTAAATAAATACCACGGGATTTCTGTCCCGCGGCTCTTGAAACGGGTCAAACCGGGACGGGGGCCGTGACAGAAATAAGGTGGTATCAGAGCCACTGAGTTAAGCTAATTAAGTATTTAGAAATACTTAATTTTCCTGATTACTATTATGTGATTATGTGTTTTATTAACTGACTATTTGCTAGTTACAGTATGGGTAAGCAAAAGCAAAAGCTGTCAAGCATCTATCTTAAATTAGACAAGTCATCCAACGAGAAGGGTAGTACATCCCAAACCAAATCCTCAAAACTCCCTACAATTCTTGAAGAAGGAATATTTGTGCGAAAAACACAATATGAGGAACCACTATCTCCTAGAAAAAGGAGTATGATTATTAAGAAAAGTAAAGAGAAAATCCGAGAAGAGAAGATTAAACGGGAAACCCAGGAATTAATCAATAAATCACCTTGGGAAGACAAGCTAGATGAGAAATGGGCAAATTTATATATGCTAGCTACAGTAGCCGAAAATGCAAATCTTTAAATATTTTAACTTAAGTTTTAGCATCTTATTTCCTACAATCTAGAAACCTTCTACAATAAATAAATAAATTTCCAATAAACCCTAGTATGTTTTCCAGTTATCTCTGTAATGAATTAGTACACAATATGCAATAATATTTAAAAAATTTATTTATGAAATTTATTGTAAGATTTTAACTTAGTATTTTATGCATTTTGTATATATGCTACACCAGCATGAATGAGGTATCTGAAGCCCTTCAAAACCTCAATCTTTATCCGGTGAATATAGAAGTTTCCAAAGAATTTACTGGGTATTTTCCTGATGTGGAACAACCTGTAGAATTCAATGCTCCACCTTTGAACAAGCCAAAACGAAAGAAAAGAAAGAATTACGTGTGGGGAAGTCGTATACGTAGGAAAAAGCCAGTCACAAAACTTCCTAAAATAAACAATCCTTTAGAAAAAGGAAAAGAAACTGTGGCCAAGGAAAGTTCTAAACAGCAGGAGATGGAAACTGAAGTCAAGAAAAATTCTAGGCAAATGGGGATGCAGTTTGAGGAATACTCTAAGGAAATAGAATTGGAGGTTGGAAAAGGTTTTAGACCAACTCAGATGGAAATTGGAGAAAGCTCCAGACAAAATCAGGGAAGAACTTTTCAGGAGGAAATAGATTTTCTATTGGCGAGTTGTGAGACGATTCAGCCTGTCAATACTAATATTTTTACCTATCCTATTGAAAATCAACTCCCTATAAATCTTGATCCAGCAATCCCAGAACCAATAGTCCACTCCCAACCTGTAGGAATGGACGAATGGTGGACAAATGATTGGCAATTTCAAAACATTGTCAACGATCCTTATTCCTTTCTTCCCCAGTTTGATCCAGAACCTCTACCCAATCCACCAATGAGCAACGAGAATATGGCTGAACTTCACCATTTTGGTGAAGAGTTAATGGATGCGGGAAATAGAATCCGGGAGTTAGGGGGACAAATTGCCTGGAAATATGATGAAAGGGAACTTCGTTTTTAGGAAAACAAGTGACGAGAAAGAAGTGGGTAGTGAATCTGTATTTGTGTAATAGTAATAGTAAAATCAGTACTTATAAAATAAATAAAACGGTTGTATATAGAGGCATGATATAATCAATAAAATAAATAAAAATTTAGATTTTGTTTGTATATTCATTTACGTGATTATGTGCAAATAATTGTGACATTGGATTATTTCTTTTATACTAATTATTTATCTATACATTACTTATCAGATGGCAAACGTTGGTAATGAACCAGTAAATGAAGTAAATCAATCTGAGCAAATTGAGGAAGAACAATCGTTAAATAGACAAGATATAGAGGATATCGTTGCACAAGGAATAGCCAATGCTATTCCAGCAATCGTTGCTGCCGTTCAGAAACCCGTTAAAACTAAATCAATCATTCCTAGCAAACGTAATCAAGGCGACAACTTTAGTAACAGTATAAACGGAGGCGGAAATCATGTTAATAACAATAATGATCTGCAAAACCCAAATTTCAAGAAAATGAAAGCTGCAACACCTGGTTGCACTTACAAAGAATTCCTTGCCTGTAAACCAACTGAGTTTTCAGGTAATGAAGGGTCAATTGCAGTATTACGTTGGTTAGAGAAAACTGAGGCAGTAATTGCTATAAGCAAATGTGTTGAGGAAGATCAAGTTATGTATGCTTCCAATCTTTTTAAAGAAGGGGCGTTAGAATGGTGGAACACAGTGTTACAAGCTAAAAGAAGGACTGTGGCCTATGCCATGAACTGGGAAGAATTTAAGATTCTTGTAGAAAGAAAATTCTGTCCCGAGTATGAAAAAGATCAAATGGCAAATAAGTTCCTAAACCATCGGATGGTGAATGTGGATTGTCGTGGTTATACTTCGACATTCTTCGAATATGCTAGAGTGGTACCAACACTGGCTTCGCCAGAACCGGTACTTATTTCTCGCTACATTTGGGGATTAATTAGCGAAATCCGCAATATCGTTAAAGCTGCGAGACCTCGCACTATTGACGATGCTGTGGAATTAGCTAACACTCTAACTGATGAATTGGTACGCACAAGAGATGAAAACAGGAAGAAGGAACTAGCTCAGAAAATTACCCAAGGATTTCGTACGGGTAATAATACCAGTTTCAGGAAAAGAGGAACGGGACAATCCTCAATTCCACCTTTCTGCAGAAATTGCAGAAGAAAACATTTTGGAAGATGCAGTGTTACCTGCAACTTTTGTAAAGTTGTAGGGCATAATGAAGAAAACTGCAGAAAGAAATCCACAATTTGTTACAATTGTGGAGAAACTGGACATTTTAGGCCAGATTGTCCGAAACTAGTCAATCCAACTGATAACAACAAAGGCAAAGCTGCAGAAGGAGCTACTAAGAAGAATGTCAGAGCATTTCAGCTAACTACTCAAGAAGCAGAACTCATTCCAGATGTGATAGCTGGTACGTTCCTAGTTCACAACGTGTACGCAAAAGTATTATTTGACTCTGGTGCAAACCAAAGTTTTATCAATACTTTATTCTGTCAAGCTCTTAAGTTACCTTTAACCAACATTAGGCAGATTTTTACAGTAGAAACCGCAGATGGGAATTCAGTTAAAATAGATCATGTTTTGCAAAAAGTAGAAATAGAACTTTCAGGTCATAAATTTTCTACAAATCTGTTACCTATGAAATTAGCTGAATTCGATGTTGTGTTAGGAATGGATTGGTTAATAGCCAACCATGCTCGAATTCTTTGTGATAAGAATTCCATAGAAATTCAAGCACCAACCGGAGAGGTAATCATGATTACAGGAGATAAGCCACGTAAACCCATGAAATTCATATCAGTAATGAAAGTTGCTAGTTATGAACGAAAGCAAGGAATAGTATATATGATTTCAGTAATCATTAATACTAAGGGTAAAGAACTTAAGGAAATTACTGTAGTCTTAGAATACCCAGATATATTTCCAGAAGAACTTCCGGGATTACCACCTGATAGGGAAGTAGAATTTAGGATTCATCTAATTCCTGGAACTACACCGATAGCTAAGGCACCTTATCGGTTAGCTCCTACCGAAATGTTAGAACTAAAGAAGCAATTAGATGAATTACTAAATAAAGGATTCATACAACCTAGCTCATCCCCGTGGGGAGCTCCAGTGTTGTTTGTAAAGAAAAAGGATGGTTCGATGAGAATGTGTATTGATTATAGAGAACTGAATAAGATTACAATTAAGAATCGATACCCATTACCTAGGATTGATGATCTATTCGATCAACTTCAGGGAGCTAGATACTTCTCTAAGATAGATTTACGTTCTGGATATCATCAATTGAAGGTACAAGAAGAAGACATACCTAAAACTGCTTTCAGGACTAGGTATGGTCATTACGAGTTTACAGTCATGCCCTTCGGGTTAACAAATGCACCTGCAGCATTCATGGACATGATGAATAGAATCTGTAAACCGTATTTGGATAAATTTGTTATTGTTTTTATAGACGATATACTTATTTATTCCAAAAGTCAAACGGAACATTGTGAGCACTTGCATGCACTCTTAACTTTGTTAAGAAAAGAAAAGCTTTATGCCAAATTCTCGAAGTGTGAATTTTGGTTACAAGAAGTGCAATTCTTAGGACACATGGTGAATCATGAAGGTATTCATGTAGATCCAGCTAAGATAGAGGCAATTACCAATTGGAAGGTTCCGCAAACTGCAATGGAAATTAGAAGTTTTATAGGTTTAGCTGGGTATTATAGACGATTTATTAAGGATTTTTCCAAGATAGCTGTGCCATTAACTAAGCTAACCTGTAAAGCCGTTAAGTTTAAATGGGGACCTAAACAAGAAGAAGCCTTTAGAATCTTGAAGCAGAAATTAACCAATGCTCCAATCTTAGCCTTACCAGAAGGAACTGAAGATTTTGAAGTATATTGTGATGCTTCAAGACTAGGATTTGGATGTGTGCTTATGCAACGCAAGAAAGTAATTGCGTATGCTTCAAGACAGTTGAAAAAGCATGAAGAAAATTATACGACTCATGATTTAGAGTTAGGAGCCGTAATTTTTGCCCTTAAGATTTGGAGACATTATCTTTACGGAAGTAAATTTACTGTCTACACAGACCACAAAAGTTTAAGATATATATTTGGGCAAAAAGAGTTAAACATGAGGCAAAGGAGATGGATGGAAATCCTAAGTGATTACGACTGTGATATTCAATATCACGAGGGAAAGGCAAATGTAGTTGCAGATGCCTTAAGTCGTAAGTATCATGAGAAACAACGACGGGTTCGTGCTCTCAGATTAAATCTACAAATAGATTTAATGGAACAATTGAAGAATGTTCAAACTACAGCAATCAAGGATGATGCTGAAAGAATGAAAGGAAGACTAAAAGAATTAGAGCAAGGAGTTGATGGAATTTGGAGATTCCATAAGAAAAGGATTTGGGTACCAAAACAAGGAGAATTAAGAAATAAAATTTTAGAGGAAGCTCATAAATCTAGGTATACTTATACATCCAGGAAACAATAAGATGTACCAAGATTTAAGAAAGAACTTTTGGTGGATAGGAATGAAAAAGGATATAGCTAAGTATGTATCAAAGTGTCTTACTTGCTCACAAGTTAAGGCAGAACATCAGAAACCATCAGGTCTATTACAACAGTTAGAAATGCCAGTATGGAAATGGGAACTCATAACAATGGATTTTGTTACTAAGTTACCCAAAACCAGAAAAGGTAATGACGCGATTTGGGTAATTGTGGATCGATTAACCAAATCTGCTCACTTTCTACCTATGAAAGAAACCTTTAGCATGGAAAGATTGGCAAAGTTGTATGTAAACGAAGTTGTATCTTTACATGGAGTTCCACTCTCCATTGTGTCGGATAGTGATAGTCGTTTTACTTCTCATTTTTGGAAAAGTTTCCAAGAAGCAATGGGAACTCGACTAAACCTAAGCACGGCATATCATCCACAAACGGACGGACAAAGTGAAAGGACGATCCAAACTCTAGAAGACATGCTTCGAGCATGTGTGATAGATTTTGGTGGAAATTGGGACGATCACTTACCTTTAATTGAATTGTCCTATAACAATAGTTATCATTCAAGCATTGAAACTGCCCCATTTGAAGCACTGTATGGAAGAAAATGCAGAACTCCAGTTTGTTGGGCAGAAATAGGAGAAAGTCAATTATCAGGTCCGGAGATTGTACAAGAAACGACTGATAAGATTACACAAATCAAGGAAAGGCTGAAGACGGCTCGAGATCGCCAGAAGAGTTATGCAGACAATAGATGCAAGCCATTAGAATTCCAAGTTGGAGACAAAGTACCATTGAAAGTTTCTCCTTGGAAAGGAGTAGTTAGATTCGGAAAGAAAGGAAAGCTAAGTCCAAGATACGTAGGACCATTTCCAGTGATCCAACGTATAGGACCAGTTGCTTATCGTTTACAACTACCAGAAGAGTTAACTGGAGTACATGATGTATTTCATGTATCCAATCTCAAGAAATGTCTATCAGACGAATCACTGGTAGTACCTCTTCGAGATATAGAGGTAAACGAAAAACTAAAGTTTGTGGAAAAGCCAATACAAATAGAAGATCGAAAGATCAAATTTCTCAAACACAAACGACTAGTTTTAGTCAAAGTCAAATGGGATTCAAAGAGAGGAGCTGAATACACTTGGGAATTGGAATCAGAAATGAAGCGAAAGTATCCTCACTTATTCCAGTAAATCTCGAGGACGAGATTTTTATTAAGGTGGGGAGAATGTAACAACTCTCATCAAAAGTCATAATTATTTAATTAAATTGTCCAATAGGAAACCCTAATTGAGAAACCCAAGTGATTCTGAACAATCCCTAAAATTTTCAGAACATTTGGAATCAGGATTAGGGCCCCTAAAACTCAGGGGGGGGGGGGGGGTAAAACCCTAGTAACGATTATCTAAATTGTGTGCTGTAGAAACTGAATTTACGAAAACTGTCAAGTCAGCAAGGCTAGTCCCAACCGTGGCAACCCTATGCATAAAATAGGTCTTACGCGGGCCGCGTAAAGGTTAGCTTAGATCTTACGCGGGCCGCGACAATGTCAAAATTCACCTATAAATAGAGGGCCTTGGGACTTGAATTCAGGAATTAAAACGACGTAAAAATTCCTTACACACTGCGAGTTACGTTCTGAATACTACAAAAACACACACAGTTCACAAATCGACGCCGCAAAACAGGGTAATAACTCGATCGCTGCTACGATTCATTTTCCGACGATCAATATATCCAATGGATGTTTAAGTGCCGCCCACATTAGGGTTATACTTTGTCATTCGTCGTTAATTCGATGGATGTTTAAGTATTGCACTTTGTCGTTCGTTGTGAGAATTTGATCTCGTGAGTTATCGTAATTGCTGTATTGGTTACTAACCCAGTTTTGTGTGCATTATTATTTAAATTAGGTTAACAAGGCTAATCCATAAAGTAAACTCTATCCGTGTTAATTCAACAATGTGAGTCATTCTCTCTTTTTATCAAATTTGATTACAAAAGCATGTTTATTTTCAAAGTTATAATTACGGGGATTAAGTCTTTGTAATCACCAAGTTACAGCCGGTATGTGGGGTTTTGTATACAATACTTGATAATCGTCACCATTGGACAACGGGTTAGCCAAGGGGTGATATGACCATAGTCACAGACACCATTGGACAACGAGATAGCCAATGTGTGTTCGAGTGACAAATACTGTGGGTAGTTGGTTTGATATCTGAAACATTGTAATCTCTCTTAATACTGTAAATTATAACAAATAGGTCTGTTTTAATAAATAGAATGATTCACTCAGTATTTTCCGCTGACAAAACCTTTTTCAAACATGTTTCAGGTGATCTGTTGTAATTCAGGAAAAGTGCTATGGAGCATTTCAAGCTTAAGAAAGTGGCTTATTATAAAATAAAGAAATATGTTTTGTAAAATAAAGATTTCTCTGTAAAATCATAATATTGTAAATTACCGGGGTTTTATCCCGAATTGTGAAATAAAATAATCGGGAAAATTTTAGCTTTAAAACGATCCTGATGATAAACTTCCGCTGTTAAACTCAATTAAATAAATACCACGGGATTTCTGTCCCGCGGCTCTTGAAACGGGTCAAACCGGGACGGGGGCCATGACATCGTAGATGCTCACAATGCTCATCCTGACTTTTGGAATAAATAAGTATATCGTCGATGAAGACAATCACAAATTTATCCAAGTACGACTTACAGATTCTATTCATCATGTCCATGAATGCTGCAGGAGCATTTGTTAATACAAAGGGCATAACTGTAAACTCCTAATGACCATACCTAGTTCTGAAAGCAGTTTTAGGTATGTCTTCCTCCTGTACCTTCAATTGATGGTATCTGGAGCGCATGTCTATCTTAGAAAAATATCTAGCTCCCTGAAGTTGGTCAAAAAGATCGTCAATCCTAGGTAATGGGTATCGATTTTTAATTGTAACCTTATTTAATTCCCTATAATCGATACACATTCGCATTGACCCATCCTTCTTTTTCACAAACAACACTGGTGCTCCCCAAGGGGATGAACTAGGTTGTATAAATCCTTTACTGAGCAATTCATCTAACTGCTTTTCAGTTCTAACATTTCGGTGGGTGCTAGCCGATAGGGTGCCTTGGCTATTGGTATTGTTCCAGGAATTAGATGAATTCTAAACTCTACTTCTCTATCTGGTGGTAATCCTGGTAGCTCTTCTGGGAATACATCCGGGTATTCTGATACTACAGGACTTTCCTTAAGTTCCTTACTTTTAGTGTTAATGATGACCGAAATCATATACACTATTCCTTGTTTTCGCTCATAACTAGCAACTTTTATTACCGAAATGAACTTTAATGGTTTGCGCGGCTTATCACCTTTAATCATAATTACTTCTCCTGCGGGTGTATGAATTTCTATGGAATTTTTATCACAGAGGATTCGAGCATGGTTGGCTACTAACCAATCCATTCCTAACACGACATCGAATCCTGTTGGATCTGAGTTTGTTTCTGATTGTATTTTGTGTTTGTAATTAAATGAAAATGGATGAGTGTGCAGCGGAATTATGATGAAAACAAACTTTGCATACAATCAAACGAGAGTAATACTTTAATCAAACATCTTTTCACAATGAATCGGAAGATTGAATTTATTTCAATAACGATTACAATGATTGATTAATGAATGCAAACTCCCCCTCAGCCGGAGCTCAGTTGTTTGTTCGTGCAAAGAAGACGATGATGCAAAAGAGCTAATAGAATAGTACAAAGTACTGAACTATTTATAGGCACTTGCAAACCACTGAGCATCTTAGCTGACGTCACCATGAAAGTGACATCTAACCTCCTAACAAACTCTAACCTCTGATCTATACAAGCACTGCTATGTTAACTACTGCTATTACATTATATTACAAAACAGACTATAGATCAGCTGCTGCAACTTTCCACTGCTGTGAACCCAGCAGTACTTGTCCGGATCAGCAGTGCTTGACTCAAGGCAGTAGATAGAATCAACAGGGCTTTAGTCTTTCATTAGGTCTTTACTTGAGCAGCAGTTGTAGGTCAGCACTTTGCAAGATCAGCAGATAGGAGGTCAGCAGATGTTGAAATCACTTTCAAGGGAAGAGACTTGCATGTAAACATCTGCTTATTCTGGATCCACTGCTCTGATCCAGTTTTGGCTTTAATTATCTGTTCCTCTGATAGGGTTCGATCCCAACAATCTCCCCCTGGAACAGATAATGCAAAAACTCTTCATTATTGTGGAAATTTATTGCCTCATCAACAGTTCCCTTATCTGACCTTTAAATTGTAGTTCAAAGTCTAGGGCATCTGTGTCTTCATCATCCCTGCTAAGTGGAAGATCAAGGAGATCCTGCAAATCTTCAAGACTCAGGCCAAGAGCTTGTTCCCTTGATATTTTCTCCACTTCTCCACCAGACCTGAGCAAAGTCAATACGCAGGTCTGTTTGTCAGTTTCCCACTTTAGTATTTTTAAGCCTGGTGGGTTTCTTGGGAGATGTTTATTTGCAGAGGTATTTGGTGAGGCTGGCCTATTCATAACTGGCTGAGCAGTATTTGCAGTTTGATCCAAACCAAGAGTTTCTATGATCATTTTCTTTATGCCTTCTTTTACAAGGTCATCTCCTTTTATCATCTCTTGGATGGTTTCACCTCTCAACTGTTTGTGTGACCTTCTTTTATAGAAGGCAGCACCAGTTGGAGCAGTGGCTCTCCTGATTTGCAGCTTTGTTGGTCTTTTTGAAACCTCTGCTTCAGGATAGTCAGGCTTTTGAGGAACATTTGGATCTTTCTTTCTTAGTTCCTCCAACCTTTTGTAGGTGGCCCTGACCACATCTGCTTTCCATCTAGCAACTTGTCTTTTGTTTCCATATTCAGCAGCAACCAGTTCCTCTTTCATTCTTTTCAGTTCTACCTGTTTGTCAGGTACATTCTTTCTAAACTTTGCCCAGTCAGGAGGAGTGTGAGTGACCTTCCTTTTTATCATGTCTTGAATTCTTGCAGCTTCATCTTCAAGTTCAGGAACAGTCCACTCTTTGTACATGTATCTCTCTCCTTTGTACTTCTTGTGAGCCATGATGCTTTCAATGTAGTCTTTCTTCAAAGTTTCAGCTGCTCTTTCTGAAATTTGTTGACTGACATTTTTTGCAAATTGTTCTAGGGATCTGACCTGTGTGAGCAGATATTGATAGTTTCTTGAAATTTCTTTGTCATATTTCCCTTGTGTGTTTCTTTTTGAGATATCCTCTGCTTGCTTGGCCTTGATTTTCAAATATTCATCAACATTTCTAGGCCAGGGATATCCTTTTATTGATGGCAAACTCCTTTTGGCAGGGTCATCCTCATAGTAAAAAGACTTTATTTCTTCTCTAAAAGCAGCTAGTTCAAGAGGAAATTGAACACCTGCAGGAGGTAAGGGCTTGTACATTGGAACTGAAGAGATAGGAACATGTTTTGGAATTGTGACAAGAGCTAAAGATTTTGAAGATGTTTGTGGTGGTGAAGTGTCATCATCTTTGAGAATTAGCCTTCTCCTCTTTGTTTGAGGAGGGGCTGATGATGTTTTGGATGGAACAGTGGTGGTGGATGTAGTGGCAGTGGTTTGTGATTGACTAACAGTTGTTGAAACAACTGGTGTTCCAACCACTGTTGTCTTTACAGCAGATGTTGTAACAACTGCTGTCTTCTGCCTTTTGGCAGGAGGTGATTTTGTTTTTGGTGGTGATGGTGGTAAGGCAGTGGTTGTGGTGTGTGTTGAAGTGGTGTGTGTTGAAGTGGGAGCAGATGTTGAAACCACTGAGTACCAACAGTAGTGGGTACAACAGGAGTTACAACAGCTGTTTTAGGTGGTGGTTTTGGAACAGACTTTGAACGTCTGGTTGGAATGGATTTGGGTAGCCTTACTCTTCTTGTAGGCTTCTTCTTTTCATCAACAAGATTTTCATCATCTTTTGACCCTGAAGTACCCTGATCCGGATAATCCACCCTGGCTTTCCTTTTGGCCTCTCTATCCCTTTTTACACTTGCAACTGCTTCTCCCAGTGCATTTGTGGTCACATCAATTTTCTTGCTTCCATCTGGCAAAGGGATCTGTTTGGTCATGTTTGCATTTTCTGGTTCAATGTAGAGACCATCCTCTATTCCCTTCTTTTTCCACTCCTGAATTTTCTCCCCCTTTTTGGCATTATCTGGGGGAAGTTGATAAATGAAGCGAACTTTTGGAGGAGCAGTGCCAGTGGTGTGCAGGATCTGAGTTTTGAGAGCCTTTAGATCAGCCTGAGTGTTCTTGAACCTTGACTCCATTGCATTTCTCAGCTGTTGGACATGTTTTTCATGTTGCTGATCTACTAATTTTGCTTGTTGATGGAGAAAAGGTTGAAACAAATTCCAGAGCTCATTTGTAGCAGGTGCTTTTGATGGAGCAGGTGCTTGAGATGGAACAGCAGTTGATTGTACCTTTTGTACTTGTAACAACTGTTGGAGCATATCTTTGAGTTCTGCAACAGAGTTATCAAGCTTTTCAATACGATCCGTCAATTTCTGGTACTTTAAACCATCACCCAATTTAATGGGATCATCTGATTTCCCACTAGCAGTGGTTTTATCAATGGTAGAGGTAGGGAGTATACTCCAAACATTAACCACTGATGCCCCTTTTTCTTGGTACTGGGGTCTTCTCCCTTCAACACTTGACAACCTTTTGATGTTGCCAGTAGGATAAATAAATCCACTGGTGGTTGGCAGAGGTGCTATAAAAGGAATTGCCTCCAAGGAAGTCTTATTAATGTAACCACTGTCCAACTGTAAACCAGTGGGTTCAACAGTTGTAGTGGCTGCTTCACTTGGATTACCACCAAGAGTTACTTGTAACTCAAGGGTTGTAACCTCCTCAGGTTGTGTTGGTGGGCTAGCAAGGATTGATACATCAGACCCAGTCAGTTGTTGAGGTATAGTCTCATTGATAGGTGATTGAGAAGGACTGGTTAGTGCCTGGTTCAAATCAATTGCATCCAACAGCAGTTTAGTTGGTGGGGGAATGGTGGATGTGATGGTTGGTGAAGAAAGAGGATTTGCTCCGGGAATTGAGCTGTGGATGATGGAAACGAGTGTTTCCAGAGCATCATGATGTGGTGTCCCAATGTGTACAACCTGATCTTTTTGTGAAGAAGCAGGAGAAGTTTCGGTTATGGGTTGAGATATTTGTACCAACTGCTGTGAGGAAGTAGCAGCAGTGGTTCCTTGTGACATTTGTGCTGTCACAGGCAGTAGCTCTGGTATCTCATCCTCCAGAGTTGCCTTTTTGATTGGTTTGGGGGGTTTTTGATTTTTCTTTTTGTTTGGCTTTTTGGGATTTGTAGGTGTGGGTTTCAAAGCAGTTGGTCTGCTGCTTTGATCACCTTGAGCAGTGGGCTCAGCAGCAGATACCTGAGGAGCAGTGGTAGCTGCTAAATTCTGCTCAGGCACCTCTGCTTGTGTTTTGCAAGGTGCTAACATTCTTGAAAATGTTTTAGTTGTTAAACTGTTTATTTGAGTAGAATCACCTTGATTTATTGCTGCTAGATCATTCTTACTGAATTTCTTTTCAAAATAGTAACTTAAAAACCTTGGAAACAGTAAGAATGATTTTGTTTCAACATTATTAACCAAATCTTTAAAAATTTCCCGAGAATAGTTAAAATTTTCTTCTTGAAGAATTGCATATCCCAGATTTTGAATCTTTAAAGGGATTTCATTGAAAGAAGTGGTTTTATTTGAAACACATAGTAGGAGGGTATGAAATAAAAATCTGGTTGCAGAAGGAAAATAACCTTTTTGTAAGGTAAGTTTCTTCATCATTGTGGCTTCATACCCTCTTTCAATGAAGTCAGTTTGTAACTCGTTTTTGGTGAAAGAAATTTTACCTTCCTGATCATCGAGTTGAAAGACCTCTGAAATGGACAGTGGCGTGATTTGGACAGTTTTACCCTTTATAGAAGAGTGTATGGTGGTTGCAATGTCTCCTTGTTTTTCAAGGGTTGCATTCTTCCAGAACTCCCTTTGGGTCTCCAAATACATTGGTGCATTGACGGTGAACAAAGTTTTGTACTTTGATTTTGCCATGGTGTCAATGATGGAATCGAAAACATTGGTGGTTCCTGGTTTTGTGAGAAGACCCAGGAGATTGTGAGATGATTTATATGGGATTTCTGTGGAGATTGCCTTTTGAGAGGCTGTTTTCGATGATGATTTAGATGTGGGTTTTGCAGATGACTTTGATTTTGTCATTTTTGAAGAGAATGATCGAAGAAATTTGTGAAGGATGAGATGAAAAACTGCTTTGAGAAGAGAATTTTTAAGAATTCAATTCGACAGTAAAACCCTGTTTTGGTGGTGAGTGGGGGATTTTATAGGGAAGAAAGTGAATGCTGATGTGGCAGCCGTTACAAAAGGTCTGACCACTATGTACTGCCCACGTGACAACCCCTGAGGAAAGTGAAGGACAGTACTTTGATGAAAGTGACTGATGAAGGCAGTGGTAAGAAAGCAGTGGATGATTTTCATATCAGTGGATAAGGCACTGCTTTTGAACAACAGAGTTTATCAAAGGAATGAGAGAACAGGGGTTGACTTTCAGCAGTGGACAGACTTTTGAAGTAGAGCAGACTTTTGAACAATCAGTGGTTAATGGCAGACTTTTAAGGATTTTAATGAAAAATTTCATTTTTAGCTATTTTTAAGGATGGATTTTTGATTTTCTGAAAACATTTTAGTGCTTTTATACATAGAAAAACAAGATATTCCTTGTTATTCCATGTTTAGCATCCCAATTCTAGAGACCAAGCTTTCAAAGGTGGCTGTATCAAGTGCTTTTGTGAGCACATCTGCCAACTGGTCTTTAGTTGGGACATGATGCAGAGAAATCAAACCTTTTTCATAGCAATCCCTCACAAAGTGATGTCTGATGTTGATGTGTTTGGTGGTTGAATGGGAAACTGGATTTTTGATGATATTTTCTGCTGCCTGGCTATCCAACATGAGTGGTGTCTTTAAGGCAGTGATACCAAAATCCAGTAACTGATTTTGAAGCCACATGAGTTGGGCTGTACAGCTTGCAGCAGCAATGTATTCAGCTTCAGTAGTGGATGTTGAAACTGCTGCTTGCTTTTTGCTTTGCCAAGAAACCAAGCAATCACGTAGAAACTGGCACCCTCCTGAAGTGGACTTCCTTGTGGTGTGACATCCAGCAAAGTCACTGTCTGAAAAACCTGAAAGCTTGATGTTCCCATTAGCTGGATACCAGATACCAAGTGTGGGAGCACCTTTTATGTATCTGAAGATCCTTTTTACAGCAATGAGATTTGATTTTCTGGGAGCTGATTGACTTCTTGCACAGACACATGTTGCAAACATGATGTCTGGTCTAGATGCAGTTAGGTACAATAAAGACCCAATCATGCTTCTATAAAGTGTTTGGTCAATCAACTCATCTTTTTCATCAGACATGACCAGCTTATTTGTTGCCATGGGTGTGCTGCATGTAGGGCTGTAAACGAACCGAACGAACACGAACAAGGCCTTGTTCGTGTTCGTTCGTTAAGGAAATAAATGTGTTCACGAACGGTTCATGAACACTTACCGAACGAGATTTTATGTTCGTGTTCGTTCGTTAAGGAAATGAGCGTGTTCGCGAACGGTTCACGAACACAAATAAATTTGGCGAACGCGACGAAGGATAAAGATAGATACAAATAAAATATAAGAAAGTACAAAGATCTTCAATTAAAACACAAACATACGAACATAAACGAACGTAAATCAACGAATGTTCATGAACACGTTCACGAACACCTTACCGAACGTTCACGAACACAATCGAACGAACGGGACCTCTGTTCATGTTCGTTCATTTAACTAATCGAACCAAATTTTTTGTTCATGTTCATTCGTTTATTAAACGAACGAACGTAAACGAACTTCCCGCCGAACGGTTCATGAACTGTTCGCTGAACGTTCGGTTCGTTTACAGCCCTAGCTGCATGGTTTACAATCATTCATATCAAATTTGGTCAAAAGTTCTTTAGCATATTTGCTTTGATTAATGAAAGTTCCATTTTGCATTTGCTGTACTTGGAGACCAAGAAAGCATTGCAGCTCACCCATTGCACTCATTTCAAACTCAGCTGTCATGAGTTCTCTAAACTCTTCACACATTTTGTTACATGTGCTTCCAAAAATAATGTCATCCACATAAATTTGGACAATCATTAAATCCTTCCCTCTCCATTTAAGAAACAGTGTTTTATCAATGGTACCTCTTTTGAAACCATTTGAGAGTAAGAAGTTGGAAAGAGTTTCATACCAGGCCCTTGGTGCTTGTTTCAGTCCATACAGAGCTTTGTTCAGCCTGTAGACATGATCTGGATAGAATGGATCCTCAAAACCTGGAGGTTGACAAACATACACCTCTTCTTGAATTGTACCATAGAGGAAAGCACTTTTGATATCCATTTGAAACACCTTCATGTTGTGGTTGACAGCAAAGGCCAGGAACAGTCTAATGGCTTCCAATCTTGCAACAGGGGCGAATGTTTCATCATAATCAATCCCCTCTTCCTGTCTGTAACCTTGAACCACAAGCCTGGCTTTATTCTTGACAACAATACCCCTTTCATCAGTTTTGTTCTTGAAGACCCACTTTGTGCCAATGGGACTAACCTCTTCTGGCAGTGGTACAAGCTCCCATACTTGTTGTCTTTTAAACTGTTGGAGCTCCTCTTGCATGGCTTCTACCCAGCTGTTGCCTTTCAGTGCCTCTTGGTACTTGACTGGCTGATGGAGTGATAGAAAACCAGCAAAAAGACAAATGTTTTGGGTTTGGCTTCTTGTGAGCACCCCTTCATTTATGTTGCCAATGATTTGATCAGGTGGATGAGATCTCAAGAAGATTAAATCTCCTTGGTATGGTATGATGGCATTTGCTGGTGAAGGCTGCAAATGTGTATCATCTGAGCTAACCACTACTGGTGACTTTGATGACCCAGCAGTGGCTTCAAAAGGTGGTGGAATAGGAGGTAATGAAGTGGACAACTGCTGACTTTTATCCACTGTTTGAGGACTTTTGTCAGCAGTGTTTGAGGATGTGGAAGCAGTGGTGGATGGGCTACTTTGGTCAACAACTGTTGAGGTAGCAGTGGTTGAGCTTTGACAACTGTTTTGAACAGCTGGTGCTTTTCCCTTTGTGGCAGACCTTTGAGGGATGATGATTTCATACCCATAGTCTGGTGTTGTATCCTCTGATGGACCTGCACTGTTAGTCTTGACAGCAGTATTTTCAAAAGTAAATTTTTCAAGATCAAACAGATCTGCAGGGTTTGCTGGGATTTTCATTGATGAAAGTTCATTGAACTTAACATTCAAAGTCTCCTCCACTGCCTTGGTCCGTGTATTGAACAGTTTGTAGGCCTTGGCAGTGGTTGAGTATCCCAAATGATAACCACAATCAATTTTGGCTGCAAATTTTGAAATGGAATCTTTTAAGTTCAAAATAAAGCATGGGCAGCCAAACACCTTGAAATATGAGATCAGTGGTTTGATTTTATACAGAATTTCATAAGCAGTCTTTTTGTGCCTGGGGTTTATTAAAACTCTGTTCTGGACATAGCAGGCAGTGTTTACTGCCTCTGCCCAGAAAGTTAATGGCAAACCTGAATCTGCAAGCATAGTTCTGGCAGCCTCAATCAAAGTTCTGTTCTTTCTTTCAACAACCCCATTTTGCTCTGGTGTTCTAGGGATGCTGTACTGCCTTACAATCCCTTTCTTCCCACAGAAGGCATCCAACTCCTTATTTTTAAATTCTGTGCCATTGTCACTCCTGAAGCTTTTCACTGGAAGGTCAAATTGCTTTTCAACTTGTGTCACAAAGTCTTGCAAAATGCCTGCAGTCTCATCTTTTGAGTGTAAAAAGAAAGTCCATGTAAACCTAGAAAAGTCATCAACAATAACCAAACAATATCTTTTCTTCTTGAGGCTCATGACTTGAACTGTGCCAAACAAATCCATGTGTAGCATTTGCAAACACTGGGTTGTTTTGGACTCTTCAATGGACTTGTAAGAACTTTTATGCTGTTTTCCTTTTAAACAGGAAATGCAATGTTCAGAACATGAAAACATTTTTTGTGGTAGGCCTCTCACCAAACCATTTTTTGAAATTTCAGTGATTGTCTTAAGATTTGTGTGCCCCAGCCTTCTATGCCAAAGTTCTGTCTCTTTGTTAGAGGCAGCTGAGAACAGACAGGCATCAGCTCTGGGACACTCTTTTGACATATCAACAACATAAACATTGCCACTTCTTTGAGCAACAAGTTTAGTTTGACCAGTTTTTATTATTGCTTCAATCTTTTTGACCATTTCTGGTCCAACAATCCTACAACAATCTTTTGTGAAAAATGACCCAAACCCTTTGTCACTCATTTGTGATACACTCAGAAGGTTGAATTTTAGATTGTCTATTAGATTGACATTTTCAAATTTTACATTTCCAGATTGCACTGTACCAGACCCCAGAACTTTCCCTTTACTATTATTCCCAAAGGATATATCACCCCCACCATGGATTTTAAAGTCTTTGAGGGCTTTACATCCTGTCATGTGCCTGGAGCCTCCACTATCTACATACCAAAGACTATCAAAGCATGCAGAAGCTCCCTGCACATGAAGTAAAAAGATTAGTTCATTAGGGTCTCCAAAGCCAGCAGGGCTTTGGATGGGGTCTCAACAGTGTCTGGGATGGATGCAGAATGATGGACAGTGGTTAGGTCAGGGGTTTGAACTGTTTTAGGACAGTTCTTCTCTAACCACTGTTGTGGGTCCTGACCAATCACCTGCTGGTAACCAAAAGGATTCCTGTTCACTCTGGGTTTAGAGGGCCTTTTGTAGGCCTCATAAACGTGTGGAATCCTTTGGTAAGACTGTTTTTCCTTGCCTTTTCTGAACTGATTGGCAGGGGGTGCATCAGTAACCTGAACATCTCTTTTGACAGATGTTTGGTTCAGCTGTTTTGTGACAGCTGTTTGAACTGGCACAAACAGTGGTTGTTTCTTGGTGAATTTGACAGATGATGATGATGATGATGAACTCAAGGATGCTTTAGCAATGTACTCATTCTTTTTCACATCAAAGTTTTTGAGATACACACAAGCTTGAGTTTTGTGGTTTGTTTTACCACAAACAATGCAACTTTCAGCTGAAACAATGACACTTGTTCTGTTTAAATCATAAGCCTTTAAGTGGAAACAATCTTTTGTTAGATGATTCCTTTTCTCACAGAATTCACAAAACAAGTTATCAATTTTTTCTTTCTTCTTTCTCTTTTCAGACTCCTTTGCAGCAGAGGTTTTAACCACTGCTGGGATGTCCTTGAGAGGTATGACTTTAGCTTTTGGAGCCTTGACATCATCAGTTGATGTAAAGTCCATTGGCTTGAAATTTTCAAGAATATCACACTCATCAGACCATTTTGGTTTAAACTGATAATCTTCAAGCTCCTCAAAAGTAGAGGATCCCATTGGTCTGTCAAGTGTGATTTTGTTACCAAGTCTGTCAGTGATTTTCACTTCTTGGCCATTCTTGTTTGTGGGGATGAACTCAGTGGTTACATCAGTGGTTTGAACAGATTTTCCAAAAGCAGTGTTTTCATCATCATGTTTTCTATAACCAACCCCAAATTTCACATTGCTTTTTATCTGTTTTTCAAGCATAACCTCATACCTTTGCATGATTCCACCCATCTCTCACATGTGATCTGGGTGGACTCTAACTCCTTTTTGCAAACTTGGTATTTTTCTACCATAGTTTGGAGTTGAGTTTTGGTTATGCTCTGCTCTTCTTTCATGCTGCTAATCTCTTTCTCTTTTTCAGCCAATTTGTTTTTAAGTTCTTTTAGAGATCTTTCAAATTTGACTTCATCAGTTAAGATTTTATCCCTAAGGTTTTCGTTCACCTCTTTGATGTTAGCAAAAGCAATAATGCAATTGTCAGAACACAATTTTTCAAGAACTTGAGGAGATACCTTGGCAACAGCCATCATTGCACAATCACATTGATGATTCTCTTCATCATCAGTTCTCACCTTCTTTTCACCAGCCTTTTCTTCCTTCTCTTCTTCTTTGTCCTCTTCGGACCATGGATCTGTCATTGCTTCAATCAGGGTACCTGAACTTTCTCCCAACAGTAGTTCACCAGCCACAGCAGTAACCACTGCTTCAGTCACCTCATCCACTGTTTCAATACTCAGCTGTTCATCCTCAGTTTCAACCCCCTCCTGTATTGACTCTAATGCCATCAAACAAAATTCATTATGAGAAGAATCATTAGAAGCATGGAGTGCAAAATTTTCATCACTAAGGTCTTCAGGTATACTGCTCCAGTCAACAAACCCCTGAGTGAAAAAACTTTGTTGATCTGGTTGTACTGCTGCTGGAGCAGTAGTTTGAGGTGCAGGCTGCACTTGTGCCTGGGGGACAGGGGTTTGAACATATTGGATCTGTGGAACAGTAGTTTGGACATAGTGCACTGGCACAGGGGCAGCAGCATAGTGAGCAGTGTTCACTTGAGCTGCTGGGGCATACTGGGCATAGTGCACAGTGCCTTGATTTTGAGGTCTAGGATTTGAGCTAGGGTGAGTGATTATGGGACCATTAGTTTGACTCCTGCATTCCCTAGCGAAATGTCCCAACCTATTACACTTGTAGCACTTGATTTTCGATTTATCCAACCCAACCCTTAGATTCCCATGCAAACCTGGGAATTTTCGCCCTGTTCTTTTGTAGAATTTGCTAGTTCTAAAACTTAGCAAAGCCAGTTGGTGCAGGATGTCCATTTCCTCTAAGTCAGTGTAACAACTCTCATCAAAAGTCATAATTATTTAATTAAATTGTCCAATAGGAAACCCTAATTGAGAAACCCAAGTGATTCTGAACAATCCCTAAAATTTTCAGAACATTTGGAATCAGGATTAGGGCCCCTAAACTCAGGGGGGGTAAAACCCTAGTAACGATTATCTAAATTGTGTGCTGTAGAAACTGAATTTACGAAAACTGTCAAGTCAGCAAGGCTAGTCCCAACCGTGGCAACCCTATGCATAAAATAGGTCTTACGCGGGCCGCGTAAAGGTTAGCATAGATCTTACGCGGGCCGCGACAATGTCAAAATTCACCTATAAATAGAGGGCCTTGGGACTTGAATTCAGGAATTAAAACGACGTAAAAATTCCTTATACACTGCGAGTTACGTTCTGAATACTACAAAAACACACACAGTTCACAATTCGACGCCGCAAAACAGGGTAATAACTCGATCGCTGCTACGATTCATTTTCCGATGATTAATATATCCAATGGATGTTTAAGTGCCGCCCACATTAGGGTTATACTTTGTCATTCGTCGTTAATTCGATGGATGTTTAAGTATTGCACTTTGTCGTTCGTTGTGAGAATTTGATCTCGTGAGTTATCGTAATTGCCGTATTGGTTACTAACCCAGTTTTGTGTGCATTATTATTTAAATTAGGTTAACAAGGCTAATCCATAAAGTAAACTCTATCCGTGTTAATTCAACAATGTGAGTCATTCTCTCTTTTTATCAAATTTGATTACAAAAGCATGTTTATTTTCAAAGTTATAATTACGGGGATTAAGTCTTTGTAATCACCAAGTTACAGCCGGTATGTGGGGTTTTGTATACAATACTTGATAATCGTCACCATTGGACAACGGGTTAGCCAAGGGGTGATATGACCATAGTCACAGACACCATTGGACAACGAGATAGCCAATGTGTGTTCCAGTGACAAATACTGTGGGTAGTTGGTTTGATATCTGAAACATTGTAATCTCTTTTAATACTGTAAATTATAACAAATAGGTCTGTTTTAATAAATAGAATGATTCACTCAGTATTTTCCGCTGACAAAACCTTTTTCAAACATGTTTCAGGTGATCTGTTGTAATTTAGGAAAAGTGCTATGGAGCATTTCAAGCTTAAGAAAGTGGCTTATTATAAAATATAGAAATATGTTTTGTAAAATAAAGATTTCTCTGTAAAATCATAATATTGTAAATTACCGGGGTTTTATCCCGAATTGTGAAATAAAATAATCGGGAAAATTTTAGCTTTAAAACGATCCTGATGATAAACTTCCGCTGTTAAACTCAATTAAATAAATACCACGGGATTTCTGTCCCGCGGCTCTTGAAACGGGTCAAACCGGGACGGGGGCCGTGACAGAAATAAGGTGGTATCAGAGCCACTGAGTTAAGCTAATTAAGTATTTAGAAATACTTAATTTTCCTGATTACTATTATGTGATTATGTGTTTTATTAACTGACTATTTGCTAGTTACAGTATGGGTAAGCAAAAGCAAAAGCTGTCAAGCATCTATCTTAAATTAGACAAGTCATCCAACGAGAAGGGTAGTACATCCCAAACCAAATCCTCAAAACTCCCTACAATTCTTGAAGAAGGAATATTTGTGCGAAAAACACAATATGAGGAACCACTATCTCCTAGAAAAAGGAGTATGATTATTAAGAAAAGTAAAGAGAAAATCCGAGAAGAGAAGATTAAACGGGAAACCCAGGAATTAATCAATAAATCACCTTGGGAAGACAAGCTAGATGAGAAATGGGCAAATTTATATATGCTAGCTACAGTAGCCGAAAATGCAAATCTTTAAATATTTTAACTTAAGTTTTAGCATCTTATTTCCTACAATCTAGAAACCTTCTACAATAAATAAATAAATTTCCAATAAACCCTAGTATGTTTTCCAGTTATCTCTGTAATGAATTAGTACACAATATGCAATAATATTTAAAAAATTTATTTATGAAATTTATTGTAAGATTTTAACTTAGTATTTTATGCATTTTGTATATATGCTACACCAGCATGAATGAGGTATCTGAAGCCCTTCAAAACCTCAATCTTTATCCGGTGAATATAGAAGTTTCCAAAGAATTTACTGGGTATTTTCCTGATGTGGAACAACCTGTAGAATTCAATGCTCCACCTTTGAACAAGCCAAAACGAAAGAAAAGAAAGAATTACGTGTGGGGAAGTCGTATACGTAGGAAAAAGCCAGTCACAAAACTTCCTAAAATAAACAATCCTTTAGAAAAAGGAAAAGAAACTGTGGCCAAGGAAAGTTCTAAACAGCAGGAGATGGAAACTGAAGTCAAGAAAAATTCTAGGCAAATGGGGATGCAGTTTGAGGAATACTCTAAGGAAATAGAATTGGAGGTTGGAAAAGGTTTTAGACCAACTCAGATGGAAATTGGAGAAAGCTCCAGACAAAATCAGGGAAGAACTTTTCAGGAGGAAATAGATTTTCTATTGGCGAGTTGTGAGACGATTCAGCCTGTCAATACTAATATTTTTACCTATCCTATTGAAAATCAACTCCCTATAAATCTTGATCCAGCAATCCCAGAACCAATAGTCCACTCCCAACCTGTAGGAATGGACGAATGGTGGACAAATGATTGGCAATTTCAAAACATTGTCAACGATCCTTATTCCTTTCTTCCCCAGTTTGATCCAGAACCTCTACCCAATCCACCAATGAGCAACGAGAATATGGCTGAACTTCACCATTTTGGTGAAGAGTTAATGGATGCGGGAAATAGAATCCGGGAGTTAGGGGGACAAATTGCCTGGAAATATGATGAAAGGGAACTTCGTTTTTAGGAAAACAAGTGACGAGAAAGAAGTGGGTAGTGAATCTGTATTTGTGTAATAGTAATAGTAAAATCAGTACTTATAAAATAAATAAAACGGTTGTATATAGAGGCATGATATAATCAATAAAATAAATAAAAATTTAGATTTTGTTTGTATATTCATTTACGTGATTATGTGCAAATAATTGTGACATTGGATTATTTCTTTTATACTAATTATTTATCTATACATTACTTATCAGATGGCAAACGTTGGTAATGAACCAGTAAATGAAGTAAATCAATCTGAGCAAATTGAGGAAGAACAATCGTTAAATAGACAAGATATAGAGGATATCGTTGCACAAGGAATAGCCAATGCTATTCCAGCAATCGTTGCTGCCGTTCAGAAACCCGTTAAAACTAAATCAATCATTCCTAGCAAACGTAATCAAGGCGACAACTTTAGTAACAGTATAAACGGAGGCGGAAATCATGTTAATAACAATAATGATCTGCAAAACCCAAATTTCAAGAAAATGAAAGCTGCAACACCTGGTTGCACTTACAAAGAATTCCTTGCCTGTAAACCAACTGAGTTTTCAGGTAATGAAGGGTCAATTGCAGTATTACGTTGGTTAGAGAAAACTGAGGCAGTAATTGCTATAAGCAAATGTGTTGAGGAAGATCAAGTTATGTATGCTTCCAATCTTTTTAAAGAAGGGGCGTTAGAATGGTGGAACACAGTGTTACAAGCTAAAAGAAGGACTGTGGCCTATGCCATGAACTGGGAAGAATTTAAGATTCTTGTAGAAAGAAAATTCTGTCCCGAGTATGAAAAAGATCAAATGGCAAATAAGTTCCTAAACCATCGGATGGTGAATGTGGATTGTCGTGGTTATACTTCGACATTCTTCGAATATGCTAGAGTGGTACCAACACTGGCTTCGCCAGAACCGGTACTTATTTCTCGCTACATTTGGGGATTAATTAGCGAAATCCGCAATATCGTTAAAGCTGCGAGACCTCGCACTATTGACGATGCTGTGGAATTAGCTAACACTCTAACTGATGAATTGGTACGCACAAGAGATGAAAACAGGAAGAAGGAACTAGCTCAGAAAATTACCCAAGGATTTCGTACGGGTAATAATACCAGTTTCAGGAAAAGAGGAACGGGACAATCCTCAATTCCACCTTTCTGCAGAAATTGCAGAAGAAAACATTTTGGAAGATGCAGTGTTACCTGCAACTTTTGTAAAGTTGTAGGGCATAATGAAGAAAACTGCAGAAAGAAATCCACAATTTGTTACAATTGTGGAGAAACTGGACATTTTAGGCCAGATTGTCCGAAACTAGTCAATCCAACTGATAACAACAAAGGCAAAGCTGCAGAAGGAGCTACTAAGAAGAATGTCAGAGCATTTCAGCTAACTACTCAAGAAGCAGAACTCATTCCAGATGTGATAGCTGGTACGTTCCTAGTTCACAACGTGTACGCAAAAGTATTATTTGACTCTGGTGCAAACCAAAGTTTTATCAATACTTTATTCTGTCAAGCTCTTAAGTTACCTTTAACCAACATTAGGCAGATTTTTACAGTAGAAACCGCAGATGGGAATTCAGTTAAAATAGATCATGTTTTGCAAAAAGTAGAAATAGAACTTTCAGGTCATAAATTTTCTACAAATCTGTTACCTATGAAATTAGCTGAATTCGATGTTGTGTTAGGAATGGATTGGTTAATAGCCAACCATGCTCGAATTCTTTGTGATAAGAATTCCATAGAAATTCAAGCACCAACCGGAGAGGTAATCATGATTACAGGAGATAAGCCACGTAAACCCATGAAATTCATATCAGTAATGAAAGTTGCTAGTTATGAACGAAAGCAAGGAATAGTATATATGATTTCAGTAATCATTAATACTAAGGGTAAAGAACTTAAGGAAATTACTGTAGTCTTAGAATACCCAGATATATTTCCAGAAGAACTTCCGGGATTACCACCTGATAGGGAAGTAGAATTTAGGATTCATCTAATTCCTGGAACTACACCGATAGCTAAGGCACCTTATCGGTTAGCTCCTACCGAAATGTTAGAACTAAAGAAGCAATTAGATGAATTACTAAATAAAGGATTCATACAACCTAGCTCATCCCCGTGGGGAGCTCCAGTGTTGTTTGTAAAGAAAAAGGATGGTTCGATGAGAATGTGTATTGATTATAGAGAACTGAATAAGATTACAATTAAGAATCGATACCCATTACCTAGGATTGATGATCTATTCGATCAACTTCAGGGAGCTAGATACTTCTCTAAGATAGATTTACGTTCTGGATATCATCAATTGAAGGTACAAGAAGAAGACATACCTAAAACTGCTTTCAGGACTAGGTATGGTCATTACGAGTTTACAGTCATGCCCTTCGGGTTAACAAATGCACCTGCAGCATTCATGGACATGATGAATAGAATCTGTAAACCGTATTTGGATAAATTTGTTATTGTTTTTATAGACGATATACTTATTTATTCCAAAAGTCAAACGGAACATTGTGAGCACTTGCATGCACTCTTAACTTTGTTAAGAAAAGAAAAGCTTTATGCCAAATTCTCGAAGTGTGAATTTTGGTTACAAGAAGTGCAATTCTTAGGACACATGGTGAATCATGAAGGTATTCATGTAGATCCAGCTAAGATAGAGGCAATTACCAATTGGAAGGTTCCGCAAACTGCAATGGAAATTAGAAGTTTTATAGGTTTAGCTGGGTATTATAGACGATTTATTAAGGATTTTTCCAAGATAGCTGTGCCATTAACTAAGCTAACCTGTAAAGCCGTTAAGTTTAAATGGGGACCTAAACAAGAAGAAGCCTTTAGAATCTTGAAGCAGAAATTAACCAATGCTCCAATCTTAGCCTTACCAGAAGGAACTGAAGATTTTGAAGTATATTGTGATGCTTCAAGACTAGGATTTGGATGTGTGCTTATGCAACGCAAGAAAGTAATTGCGTATGCTTCAAGACAGTTGAAAAAGCATGAAGAAAATTATACGACTCATGATTTAGAGTTAGGAGCCGTAATTTTTGCCCTTAAGATTTGGAGACATTATCTTTACGGAAGTAAATTTACTGTCTACACAGACCACAAAAGTTTAAGATATATATTTGGGCAAAAAGAGTTAAACATGAGGCAAAGGAGATGGATGGAAATCCTAAGTGATTACGACTGTGATATTCAATATCACGAGGGAAAGGCAAATGTAGTTGCAGATGCCTTAAGTCGTAAGTATCATGAGAAACAACGACGGGTTCGTGCTCTCAGATTAAATCTACAAATAGATTTAATGGAACAATTGAAGAATGTTCAAACTACAGCAATCAAGGATGATGCTGAAAGAATGAAAGGAAGACTAAAAGAATTAGAGCAAGGAGTTGATGGAATTTGGAGATTCCATAAGAAAAGGATTTGGGTACCAAAACAAGGAGAATTAAGAAATAAAATTTTAGAGGAAGCTCATAAATCTAGGTATACTTATACATCCAGGAAACAATAAGATGTACCAAGATTTAAGAAAGAACTTTTGGTGGATAGGAATGAAAAAGGATATAGCTAAGTATGTATCAAAGTGTCTTACTTGCTCACAAGTTAAGGCAGAACATCAGAAACCATCAGGTCTATTACAACAGTTAGAAATGCCAGTATGGAAATGGGAACTCATAACAATGGATTTTGTTACTAAGTTACCCAAAACCAGAAAAGGTAATGACGCGATTTGGGTAATTGTGGATCGATTAACCAAATCTGCTCACTTTCTACCTATGAAAGAAACCTTTAGCATGGAAAGATTGGCAAAGTTGTATGTAAACGAAGTTGTATCTTTACATGGAGTTCCACTCTCCATTGTGTCGGATAGTGATAGTCGTTTTACTTCTCATTTTTGGAAAAGTTTCCAAGAAGCAATGGGAACTCGACTAAACCTAAGCACGGCATATCATCCACAAACGGACGGACAAAGTGAAAGGACGATCCAAACTCTAGAAGACATGCTTCGAGCATGTGTGATAGATTTTGGTGGAAATTGGGACGATCACTTACCTTTAATTGAATTCTCCTATAACAATAGTTATCATTCAAGCATTGAAACTGCCCCATTTGAAGCACTGTATGGAAGAAAATGCAGAACTCCAGTTTGTTGGGCAGAAATAGGAGAAAGTCAATTATCAGGTCCGGAGATTGTACAAGAAACGACTGATAAGATTACACAAATCAAGGAAAGGCTGAAGACGGCTCGAGATCGCCAGAAGAGTTATGCAGACAATAGATGCAAGCCATTAGAATTCCAAGTTGGAGACAAAGTACCATTGAAAGTTTCTCCTTGGAAAGGAGTAGTTAGATTCGGAAAGAAAGGAAAGCTAAGTCCAAGATACGTAGGACCATTTCCAGTGATCCAACGTATAGGACCAGTTGCTTATCGTTTACAACTACCAGAAGAGTTAACTGGAGTACATGATGTATTTCATGTATCCAATCTCAAGAAATGTCTATCAGACGAATCACTGGTAGTACCTCTTCGAGATATAGAGGTAAACGAAAAACTAAAGTTTGTGGAAAAGCCAATACAAATAGAAGATCGAAAGATCAAATTTCTCAAACACAAACGACTAGTTTTAGTCAAAGTCAAATGGGATTCAAAGAGAGGAGCTGAATACACTTGGGAATTGGAATCAGAAATGAAGCGAAAGTATCCTCACTTATTCCAGTAAATCTCGAGGACGAGATTTTTATTAAGGTGGGGAGAATGTAACAACTCTCATCAAAAGTCATAATTATTTAATTAAATTGTCCAATAGGAAACCCTAATTGAGAAACCCAAGTGATTCTGAACAATCCCTAAAATTTTCAGAACATTTGGAATCAGGATTAGGGCCCCTAAAACTCAGGGGGGGGGGGGTAAAACCCTAGTAACGATTATCTAAATTGTGTGCTGTAGAAACTGAATTTACGAAAACTGTCAAGTCAGCAAGGCTAGTCCCAACCGTGGCAACCCTATGCATAAAATAGGTCTTACGCGGGCCGCGTAAAGGTTAGCTTAGATCTTACGCGGGCCGCGACAATGTCAAAATTCACCTATAAATAGAGGGCCTTGGGACTTGAATTCAGGAATTAAAACGACGTAAAAATTCCTTACACACTGCGAGTTACGTTCTGAATACTACAAAAACACACACAGTTCACAAATCGACGCCGCAAAACAGGGTAATAACTCGATCGCTGCTACGATTCATTTTCCGACGATCAATATATCCAATGGATGTTTAAGTGCCGCCCACATTAGGGTTATACTTTGTCATTCGTCGTTAATTCGATGGATGTTTAAGTATTGCACTTTGTCGTTCGTTGTGAGAATTTGATCTCGTGAGTTATCGTAATTGCTGTATTGGTTACTAACCCAGTTTTGTGTGAATTATTATTTAAATTAGGTTAACAAGGCTAATCCATAAAGTAAACTCTATCCGTGTTAATTCAACAATGTGAGTCATTCTCTCTTTTTATCAAATTTGATTACAAAAGCATGTTTATTTTCAAAGTTATAATTACGGGGATTAAGTCTTTGTAATCACCAAGTTACAGCCGGTATGTGGGGTTTTGTATACAATACTTGATAATCGTCACCATTGGACAACGGGTTAGCCAAGGGGTGATATGACCATAGTCACAGACACCATTGGACAACGAGATAGCCAATGTGTGTTCGAGTGACAAATACTGTGGGTAGTTGGTTTGATATCTGAAACATTGTAATCTCTCTTAATACTGTAAATTATAACAAATAGGTCTGTTTTAATAAATAGAATGATTCACTCAGTATTTTCCGCTGACAAAACCTTTTTCAAACATGTTTCAGGTGATCTGTTGTAATTCATAGTAGTGCTATGGAGCATTTCAAGCTTAAGAAAGTGGCTTATTATAAAATAAAGAAATATGTTTTGTAAAATAAAGATTTCTCTGTAAAATCATAATATTGTAAATTACCGGGGTTTTATCCCGAATTGTGAAATAAAATAATCGGGAAAATTTTAGCTTTAAAACGATCCTGATGATAAACTTCCGCTGTTAAACTCTATTAAATAAATACCACCGGATTTCTGTCCCGCGGCTCTTGAAACGGGTCAAACCGGGATGGGGGCCGTGACAGTCAGTGGGATCAAAATGCTGTAAGTCATTGAGTTCAAAGCTTAGATTGTCTGACATCTGGTTTTCGTTTGCAGTGAATGCATAACTTGCAGAGTGAGGATCAGGGTTGTTAAAATTTGCACCAGCAGTTATGTCAATGAAGTGATCATAACCCTGATCCTTACCACTCCTCCCAGATTCTTCTTGACCCAGAAGAGCAGTGTTAACGAAAGTGTAATCATCAGTAACTTTTCCTGACTCTTGCAACCTCCTTTTCTGGTTCAACTCCCTTTCGTAGGTCAGGAGTCGACCATGGAGTTGGGTCAAGGTCAAATCCTTGAATTCAGGTGAGTTTCGGGTGACAAAAGCTATGGTGTCCCATTTTTCTGGCAGTGACCTGAGAAACCTGCTATTTTGAGTTGAGTTTGTAAAAGTGGTGTTAACAAGCCTCAGTTCACTGATGAGACAACTGAAACGCTCAAATTGTTGCGTTAGTGATTCACCTTTAACGTAACAAAATGTTTCATACTGTTGGTTCAGGATTTCCCTATTGTTTTCTATGACTTCTTCGGTTCCCCCAAACTGTTCCTTAAGCGCGTCCCATAACTCTTTGGCACTGTTACAGTGTAACAGTCCAGCATATATCTCATTGGGCAACGCTGATGCTATGATGCTAAACGCTTTAGCATCTAGTTCGAACTTTTGATAGTCGGTTTCGGTATAATTTTCAACTGGTTTTGGAACGAACTTTTAAGCATCTTCAGCGCTTGGCACTGTGGGAACGTGGGGACCATAGATGACAGACCTCCAACAACCTGTGCTTTGTTGAGCGAGGATGTGACCCATCCTCCTCTGCCAGATGTTGTACTCATTTCTTTTTAGCATAGGTGGTTTAAAAAGCGAACCGATGTTGTTTTTATCATCCTGAGATTGTGACGTCATTCTTGTTGTTTTACAGACACTGAGAAATCAACTTTAATGGTGATTAATCCTTGCTCTGTTTTTCAACAAACGAACAAACGATCAGTATCAACTTGTTATGAGCTGAACTATTTACGTCAAAATGATTGTTAAATCAAATTTGACTGTCCAAGCTCTGATACCAATTGTTGGATCTGAGTTTGTTTCTGATTGTATTTTGTGTTTGTAATTAAATGAAAATGGATGAGTGTGCAGCGGAATTATGATGAAAACAAACTTTGCATACAATCAAACGAGAGTAATACTTTAATCAAACATCTTTTCACAATGAATCGGAAGATTGAATTTATTTCAATAACGATTACAATGATTGATGAATGAATGCAAACTCCCCCTCAACCAGAGCTCAGTTGTTTGTTCGTGCAAAGAAGACGATGATGCAAAAGAGCTAATAGAACAGTACAAAGTACTGAACTATTTATAGGCACTTGCAAACCACTGAGCATCTTAGCTGACGTCACCATGAAAGTGACATCTAACCTCCTAACAAACTCTAACCTCTGATCTATACAAGCACTGCTATGTTAACTACTGCTATTACATTATATTACAAAACAGACTATAGATCAGCTGCTGCAACTTTCCACTGCTGTGAACCCAGCAGTACTTGTCCGGATCAGCAGTGCTTGACTCAAGGCAGTAGATAGAATCAGCAGGGCTTTAGTCTTTCATCAGGTCTTTACTTGAGCAGCAGTTGTAGGTCAGCACTTTGCAATATCAACAGATAGGAGGTCAGCAGATGTTGAAATCACTTTCAAGGGAAGAGACTTGCATGTAAACATCTGCTTATTCTGGATCCACTGCTCTGATCCAGTTTTGGCTTTAATTATCTGTTCCTCTGATAGGGTTCGATCCCAACAAATCCAGCTAAATTCATAGGTAAAAGATTGGCGGAAAATTTATGACCTGAAAGTTCTATCTTTCCTTCTTGAAGAACCTTATTTATGTTAACAAAATTTTCATCTGCTGTTTCTACCGTATAAATCTGCCTAAGTTTGGTTAAGGGTAGCTTATGAGCTTGACAGAATGAAGTATTTATAAAACTTTAGTTTGCACCAGAGTCAAATAATACTTTCGCATAAACTTTGTGAACTAGGAACGTACCAGCTATCACGTCCGGAATCAGATCTGCTTCCTGGGTTGTCAGCTGAAAGGCTCTTGCGTTCGTCTTATTAGTTCCTTCAGCAGGTTTGGTCTTGTTGTCAGCTGGTTTGACCAGTTTAGGGCAGTCTAGTCTAAAATGTCCAGCTTCTCCACAGTTGAAGCAAATTGTTGATTTCTTTCTCCTGCATTCTTCTTCTTGGTGCCCCGGAATTTTGCAGAAATTGCAGTACCCCTTACATTTTCCAAAGTGCTTTCTTTTACAGGTACTGCAAAATGGAGCAGTGGAGGATTGCCCAGTTCCTCTTTTCTTGAAGTTGCTACTAGTATTACCCCCACGAAATCCTTGGGTAATCTTTTGAGCCAATTCCTTTTTCCTGTTTTCTTCCCGCGTATGTATCAGCCCGTCGGTCAGGGTGTTGGCTAATTCCACCGCATCGTCAATTGTGCGGGGTCTCGCAGCTTTAACGATATCACGAATCTCGCTAATCAAACCCCAAATATAGCGAGAAATAAGTACCGGTTCTGGCTAAGCCAGAGTTGGTACAATTCTAGCATACTCGAAGAATTTCGAAGTATACCCTCGACAGCAAACATCCACCATTCGGTGGTTCAGGAACTTATTTGCCATTTGTTCCTTTTCATACTCGGGACAGAATTTCCTTTCCACCAATTGATTAAATTCTTCCCAATTCATAGCATAAGCCATGTCACTTTCTTTGGCTTATAATACCGTATTCCACCATTCTAATGCCTCTTCCTTGGAAATGTGAGAAGCATACATGACCTTATCCGCTTCGGCACATTTACTTATTTTAATTACTACTTCAGCTTTCTCTAACCAACGTAGTGCAGCAGTCGCCCCTTCATTGCCTGCAAATTCAACAGGTTTACAGGCAAGAAATTCTTTATAAGTGCAACCAGGTGTTGCAACTTTCATTTTCTTAAGTATTGGGGCTTGAATCACGTTGTTGTCATTATTTCCGCCTCTGTAAACACTGTTACTGAAATTATCGTCGCGCGTGCGTTTACTGGGGTTGGCTTGCGAAGGCTCAACAGGGCTTTTAACAACAGCGACGATTGCCGGGATAGCATTGGCTATTACCTGGGCAACGATATTTTCTATATCTTGCCTATTAAGAAAGTGATCCTCATTGTTTTGCTCAGATTGGTTAACTTCATTAACTGGCTCATTAACAGCGTGTTCCATCTGATAATTAACAATATATATATATATATATATAAATTATTGGCACAAAATAAATAACAACCAAACATAATAAAGCAATCACACATAATCATGTCAACACGTATAGCCAAAATTGTCGACTTTGCGACTTTCATATTTTTATATATATTAGTATGCATCGATACACACCAGTTATATTACAAAAGTTTTATTTGAGTTATTTTACATGATTATATTTTTTATTATTTATTATTATATTATTATTATTATTATTATACACACAACCACAGATAACCGGCCCCTCAGAAACGACGCTCCCTCTCGTCGTATTTCCATGTGATTTTCTCCCCCACATCCCTAATTCTATTTCCTACCTCCACCAGCTCCTCGCCATAATGACGGAGTTCAGCCAAGTTTTCTGTGCTCATAGGTGGGTTTGGTGCAGGCTCAGGGCCAAATTGGGGAAAATAGACGTTGGGGTTATTCATGTAATTCTGAAACTGCCAGTCATTTGTCCATCATTCCTCCAATTCTCCGGGTAGAAGTCGGGGGTTGACTATAGGATCTGGGATAGCAGGTTCCAAATTAATTGGGAGTTGTGATTCAGCGGGGTAATTGAAGAGGTTTTCATCGGCAGGTCCGATGAGGTCACAATTTGCCAGTTTGCGATCCAGCTACTCCCATGGTGGCATTTCCTGGGCTTGCCCAGAACTTTCCCCGATCTCTTTTCCTTTCCCTTTATCCTTTGGATCCTCAGTCTTTTTAACCTTCTGTGCAGCTGGTTTCTTCCTACGCCCACGTTTCCAGTCCAAGATTCTCCTTCTCTTTTTCGGCTTTGGTTTCTCCTGGGCCTGGGCCTGGAATGTTAGTGGTTCATCCGAATCTGCCAGATGGGTTTCCTGTGGTATCCATATCAGTGGTATGGATAGTAAAGTTTCGGAGTGCCTCCGACAGTTCATTCATGTTGTTAGCACACATGAAGAAATACACACAAATTTAAGTTAAATTTTTATTTATTGTAAATTAAATTTTCACAAAATCACAGAATGGCAATCAGAAAAATTAAGTATTTCTAAATACTTAATTGGCTTGAATCAGTGGCTCTGATACCACTTTTTTCTGTCACGGCCCCCGACCCGGTTTTACCCGTTCCAGGAGCCGCGGGACAGAAAACCCGTGGTATTGTTCATTTTGGCAGCGGAAATTTTAACAGGATCTTTTTAAACTGAAAATGCCCAAATATTTTATTTCACAATTTGGGACAAACCTCATAATTTACAATAAAGGAAATTTCACGCGGAAATTCCCAGTTTATACAAAAACATGTTTATTTATTTTATTTTCTGAGCCACGTTCTTCAAGCTGGTGTGCTACGAGACACCTTTCCTGGTTCACAGTAAATCACCTGAAACATGTTTAAAAAGATTTTATCAGCGGGGAAATATTGGCGAGTCACTCAAGTTATAAAATGACACATTAGTTATAGATTACAGCATAAGAGCGATTACAATGGCCCCTATCTTATAATTATCTGGCCCCGTGTCACACCCTGGTGACGATGGTCATACCACTATTGGGTCCTTTTACCCAATAGTGAGGATTATCACAGTTAAAAGTGAGAAACAATAGTAATGTGCACAATACCCCACTTGCCAGTAATTTAAGATAACCAAGACTTAATCCCTGTAACATATAACTGGAAAACATTTAGGTATTTGTAAAATACTTTTGACAAAAGAGAACGACTCACATTGCAAGTTTAATTGGACATAACTTTTCCTACTGATTTAGCCTTGTAACCTAGTTAAATAACAATGCACACGAAACTAGGTTAGTAACTTAATACAACATTTACAATAAACTCACGAAATCAAAACCCTCACAACGAATGACAAAGCATAGCCCGGATGCGGGTAGCACTTAAACATCCATCGGATCGATTTCAATCAATCGGACATTATATCGTAGCAGTGATCGAGTTATTACCCTGTTATCGCAGCTGAGGCTCGGTACTAATACTATTTTGAACGATACAGTATATATTTGTGCGTACGTTGTGAGATTTATCGTCGAAACAAGCAAACAGTTCAAGTCCCAGACTAGGGGCTTTATAGCCCAAATGAAACCCGCCCGCGTGTCGCGACAGGATCCTCCGCACCTGCCGCGTGTCGCGGGGTAATCCAAAGTAGGCTAGGCCTGCCTTGTTGAACGTATAGCCCTGATGAGTTATCAACTTTCGAAGATACGTGTTTTGCTTCGTTTTTGAACGGATAAACATTATTAGGGGATACCCCCCCTCGAGTTTTAGGGGCCCTGATCCTAGTTTTGACCGTTTTTAAAAATTAAGGGTCATGCCATACCACTTGAGGGTCTCAATTGGGGTTTCCTAGTGGAAAATATTAAAATAAGAATCAATGATTTTGGCAAGAGTTGTTACATCAAACCTCAAATGCGCTCTAGATATATAAGGTTTGAAACAGTCACCATGAAAGTTTTGTGACTCTAATCCATTCCTTGAAGTGAATGTGATGATATATTGATTAGTATAATGGTCGTGATTATGTACATAGTGAAGAAATTGTAATGATGCCCATGTTGATAATGAGATTAAGCATGCTAATAATGAAATTGATAGCAAGAAATAGCGCACTGTGAGATTGAATATACGAGAATAAATGAAATGGGAAAAGATGTAAAACATAATAATGCATTATCCTCTCGTATTTAGTAACGTGTATTAAACAAACATGAGTGCAAGTAAAGTATATATGATCATAATTATTTAATGATTGGTGTAACAACTCTCATCAAAAGTCATAATTATTTAATTAAATTGTCCAATAGGAAACCCTAATTGAGAAACCCAAGTGATTCTGAACAATCCCTAAAATTTTCAGAACATTTGGAATCAGGATTAGGGCCCCTAAAACTCAGGGGGGGGGGGTAAAACCCTAGTAACGATTATCTAAATTGTGTGCTGTAGAAACTGAATTTACGAAAACTGTCAAGTCAGCAAGGCTAGTCCCAACCGTGGCAACCCTATGCATAAAATAGGTCTTACGCGGGCCGCGTAAAGGTTAGCTTAGATCTTACGCGGGCCGCGACAATGTCAAAATTCACCTATAAATAGAGGGCCTTGGGACTTGAATTCAGGAATTAAAACGACGTAAAAATTCCTTATACACTGCGAGTTACGTTCTGAATACTACAAAAACACACACAGTTCACAAATCGACGCCGCAAAACAGGGTAATAACTCGATCGCTGCTACGATTCATTTTCCGACGATCAATATATCCAATGGATGTTTAAGTGCCGCCCACATTAGGGTTATACTTTGTCATTCGTCGTTAATTCGATGGATGTTTAAGTATTGCACTTTGTCGTTCGTTGTGAGAATTTGATCTCGTGAGTTATCATAATTGCTGTATTGGTTACTAACCCAGTTTTGTGTGCATTATTATTTAAATTAGGTTAACAAGGCTAATCCATAAAGTAAACTCTATCCGTGTTAATTCAACATTGTGAGTCATTCTCTCTTTTTATCAAATTTGATTTCAAAAGCATGTTTATTTTCAAAGTTATAATTACGGGGATTAAGTCTTTGTAATCACCAAGTTACAGCCGGTATGTGGGGTTTTGTATACAATACTTGATAATCGTCACCATTGGACAACGGGTTAGCCAAGGGGTGATATGACCATAGTCACAGACACCATTGGACAACGAGATAGCCAATGTGTGTTCCAGTGACAAATACTGTGGGTAGTTGGTTTGATATCTGAAACATTGTAATCTCTCTTAATACTGTAAATTATAACAAATAGGTCTGGTTTAATAAATAGAATGATTCACTCAGTATTTTCCGCTGACAAAACCTTTTTCAAACATGTTTCAGGTGATCTGTTGTAATTCAGGAAAAGTGCTATGGAGCATTTCAAGCTTAAGAAAGTGGCTTATTATAAAATAAAGAAATATGTTTTGTAAAATAAAGATTTATCTGTAAAATCATAATATTGTAAATTACCGGGGTTTTATCCCGAATTGTGAAATAAAATAATCGGGAAAATTTTAGCTTTAAAACGATCCTGATGATAAACTTCCGCTGTTAAACTCAATTAAATAAATACCACGGGATTTCTGTCCCGCGGCTCTTGAAACGGGTCAAACCGGGACGGGGGCCGTGACAGAAATAAGGTGGTATCAGAGCCACTGAGTTAAGCTAATTAAGTATTTAGAAATACTTAATTTTCCTGATTACTATTATGTGATTATGTGTTTTATTAACTGACTATTTGCTAGTTACAGTATGGGTAAGCAAAAGCAAAAGCTGTCAAGCATCTATCTTAAATTAGACAAGTCATCCAACGAGAAGGGTAGTACATCCCAAACCAAATCCTCAAAACTCCCTACAATTCTTGAAGAAGGAATATTTGTGCGAAAAACACAATATGAGGAACCACTATCTCCTAGAAAAAGGAGTATGATTATTAAGAAAAGTAAAGAGAAAATCCGAGAAGAGAAGATTAAACGGGAAACCCAGGAATTAATCAATAAATCACCTTGGGAAGACAAGCTAGATGAGAAATGGGCAAATTTATATATGCTAGCTACAGTAGCCGAAAATGCAAATCTTTAAATATTTTAACTTAAGTTTTAGCATCTTATTTCCTACAATCTAGAAACCTTCTACAATAAATAAATAAATTTCCAATAAACCCTAGTATGTTTTCCAGTTATCTCTGTAATGAATTAGTACACAATATGCAATAATATTTAAAAAATTTATTTATGAAATTTATTGTAAGATTTTAACTTAGTATTTTATGCATTTTGTATATATGCTACACCAGCATGAATGAGGTATCTGAAGCCCTTCAAAACCTCAATCTTTATCCGGTGAATATAGAAGTTTCCAAAGAATTTACTGGGTATTTTCCTGATGTGGAACAACCTGTAGAATTCAATGCTCCACCTTTGAACAAGCCAAAACGAAAGAAAAGAAAGAATTACGTGTGGGGAAGTCGTATACGTAGGAAAAAGCCAGTCACAAAACTTCCTAAAATAAACAATCCTTTCGAAAAAGGAAAAGAAACTGTGGCCAAGGAAAGTTCTAAACAGCAGGAGATGGAAACTGAAGTCAAGAAAAATTCTAGGCAAATGGGGATGCAGTTTGAGGAATACTCTAAGGAAATAGAATTGGAGGTTGGAAAAGGTTTTAGACCAACTCAGATGGAAATTGGAGAAAGCTCCAGACAAAATCAGGGAAGAACTTTTCAGGAGGAAATAGATTTTCTATTGGCGAGTTGTGAGACGATTCAGCCTGTCAATACTAATATTTTTACCTATCCTATTGAAAATCAACTCCCTATAAATCTTGATCCAGCAATCCCAGAACCAATAGTCCACTCCCAACCTGTAGGAATGGACGAATGGTGGACAAATGATTGGCAATTTCAAAACATTGTCAACGATCCTTATTCCTTTCTTCCCCAGTTTGATCCAGAACCTCTACCCAATCCACCAATGAGCAACGAGAATATGGCTGAACTTCACCATTTTGGTGAAGAGTTAATGGATGCGGGAAATAGAATCCGGGAGTTAGGGGGACAAATTGCCTGGAAATATGATGAAAGGGAACTTCGTTTTTAGGAAAACAAGTGACGAGAAAGAAGTGGGTAGTGAATCTGTATTTGTGTAATAGTAATAGTAAAATCAGTACTTATAAAATAAATAAAACGGTTGCATATAGAGGCATGATATAATCTATAAAATAAATAAAAATTTAGATTTTGTTTGTATATTCATTTACGTGATTATGTGCAAATAATTGTGACATTGGATTATTTCTTTTATACTAATTATTTATCTATACATTACTTATCAGATGGAAAACGTTGGTAATGAACCAGTAAATGAAGTAAATCAATCTGAGCAAATTGAGGAAGAACAATTGTTAAATAGACAAGATATAGAGGATATCGTTGCACAAGGAATAGCCAATGCTATTCCAGCAATCGTTGTTGCCGTTCAGAAACCCGTTAAAACTAAATCAATCATTCCTAGCAAACGTAATCAAGGCGACAACTTTAGTAACAGTATAAACGGAGGCGGAAATCATGTTAATAACAATAATGATCTGCAAAACCCAAATTTCAAGAAAATGAAAGCTGCAACACCTGGTTGCACTTACAAAGAATTCCTTGCCTGTAAACCAACTGAGTTTTCAGGTAATGAAGGGGCAATTGCAGTATTACGTTGGTTAGAGAAAACTGAGGCAGTAATTGCTATAAGCAAATGTGTTGAGGAAGATCAAGTTATGTATGCTTCCAATCTTTTTAAAGAAGGGGCGTTAGAATGGTGGAACACAGTGTTACAAGCTAAAAGAAGCACTGTGGCCTATGCCATGAACTGGGAAGAATTTAAGATTCTTGTAGAAAGAAAATTCTGTCCCGAGTATGAAAAAGATCAAATGGCAAATAAGTTCCTAAACCATCGGATGGTGAATGTGGATTGTCGTGGTTATACTTCGACATTCTTCGAATATGCTAGAGTGGTATCAACACTGGCTTCGCCAGAACCGGTACTTATTTCTCGCTACATTTGGGGATTAATTAGCGAAATCCGCAATATCGTTAAAGCTGCGAGACCTCGCACTATTGACGATGCTGTGGAATTAGCTAACACTCTAACTGATGAATTGGTACGCACAAGAGATGAAAACAGGAAGAAGGAACTAGCTCAGAAAATTACCCAAGGATTTCGTACGGGTAATAATACCAGTTTCAGGAAAAGAGGAGCGGGACAATCCTCAATTCCACCTTTCTGCAGAAATTGCAGAAGAAAACATTTTGGAAGATGCAGTGTAACCTGCAACTCTTGTAAAGTTGTAGGGCATAGTGAAGAAAACTGCAGAAAGAAATCCACAATTTGTTACAATTGTGGAGAAACTGGACATTTTAGGCCAGATTGTCCGAAACTAGTCAAACCAACTGATAACAACAAAGCCAAAGCTGCAGAAGGAGCTACTAAGAAGAATGTCAGAGCATTTCAGCTAACTACTCAAGAAGCAGAACTCATTCCAGATGTGATAGCTGGTACGTTCCTAGTTCACAACGTGTACGCAAAAGTATTATTTGACTCTGGTGCAAACCAAAGTTTTATCAATACTTTATTATGTCAAGCTCTTAAGTTACCTTTAACCAACATTAGACAGATTTTTACAGTAGAAACCGCAGATGGGAATTCAGTTAAAATAGATCAGGTTTTGCAAAAAGTAGAAATAGAACTTTCAGGTCATAAATTTTCTACAAATCTGTTACCTATGAAATTAGCTGAATTCGATGTTGTGTTAGGAATGGATTGGTTAATAGCCAACCATGCTCGAATTCTTTGTGATAAGAATTCCATAGAAATTCAAGCACCAACCGGAGATGTAATCATGATTACAGGAGATAAGCCACGTAAACCCATGAAATTCATATCAGTAATGAAAGTTGCTAGTTATGAACGAAAGCAAGGAATAGTATATATGATTTCAGTAATCATTAATACTAAGGGTAAAGAACTTAAGGAAATTACTGTAGTCTCAGAATACCCAGATATATTTCCAGAAGAACTTCCGGGATTACCACCTGATAGGGAAGTAGAATTTAGGATTCATCTAATTCCTGGAACTACACCGATAGCTAAGGCACCTTATCGGTTAGCTCCTACCGAAATGTTAGTACTAAAGAAGCAATTAGATGAATTACTAAGTAAAGGATTCATACAACCTAGCTCATCCCTGTGGGGAGCTCCAGTGTTGTTTGTAAAGAAAAAGAATGGTTCGATGAGAATGTGTATTGATTATAGAGAACTGAATAAGATTACAATTAAGAATCGATACCCATTACCTAGGATTGATGATCTATTCGATCAACTTCAGGGAGCTAGATACTTCTCTAAGATAGATTTACGTTCTGGATATCATCAATTGAAGGTACAAGAAGAAGACATACCTAAAACTGCTTTCAGGACTAGGTATGGTCATTACGAGTTTACAGTCATGCCCTTCGGGTTAACAAATGCACCTGCAGCATTCATGGACATGATGAATAGAATCTGTAAACCGTATTTGGATAAATTTGTTATTGTTTTTATAGACGATATACTTATTTATTCCAAAAGTCAAACGGAACATTGTGAGCACTTGCATGCACTCTTAACTTTGTTAAGAAAAGAAAAGCTTTATGCCAAATTCTCGAAGTGTGAATTTTGGTTACAAGAAGTGCAATTCTTAGGACACATGGTGAATCATGAAGGTATTCATGTAGATCCAGCTAAGATAGAGGCAATTACCAATTGGAAGGTTCCGCAAACTGCAATGGAAATTAGAAGTTTTATAGGTTTAGCTGGGTATTATAGACGATTTATTAAGGATTTTTCCAAGATAGCTGTGCCATTAACTAAGCTAACCTGTAAAGCCGTTAAGTTTAAATGGGGACCTAAACAAGAAGAAGCCTTTAGAATCTTGAAGCAGAAATTAACCAATGCTCCAATTTTAGCCTTACCAGAAGGAACTGAAGATTTTGAAGTATATTGTGATGCTTCAAGACTAGGATTTGGATGTGTGCTTATGCAACGCAAGAAAGTAATTGCGTATGCTTCAAGACAGTTGAAAAAGCATGAAGAAAATTATACGACTCATGATTTAGAGTTAGGAGCCGTAATTTTTGCCCTTAAGATTTGGAGACATTATCTTTACGGAAGTAAAGTTACTGTCTACACAGACCACAAAAGTTTAAGATATATATTTGGGCAAAAAGAGTTAAACATGAGGCAAAGGAGATGGATGGAAATCCTAAGTGATTACGACTGTGATATTCAATATCACGAGGGAAAGGCAAATGTAGTTGCAGATGCCTTAAGTCGTAAGTATCATGAGAAACAACGACGGGTTCGTGCTCTCAGATTAAATCTACAAATAGATTTAATGGAACAATTGAAGAATGTTCAAACTACAGCAATCAAGGATGATGCTGAAAGAATGAAAGGAAGACTAAAAGAATTAGAGCAAGGAGTTGATGGAATTTGGAGATTCCATAAGAAAAGGATTTGGGTACCAAAACAAGGAGAATTAAGAAATAAAATTTTAGAGGAAGCTCATAAATCTAGGTATACTATACATCCAGGAAACAATAAGATGTACCAAGATTTAAGAAAGAACTTTTGGTGGATAGGAATGAAAAAGGATATAGCTAAGTATGTATCAAAGTGTCTTACTTGCTCACAAGTTAAGGCAGAACATCAGAAACCATCAGGTCTATTACAACAGTTAGAAATGCCAGTATGGAAATGGGAACTCATAACAATGGATTTTGTTACTAAGTTACCCAAAACCAGAAAAGGTAATGACGCGATTTGGGTAATTGTGGATCGATTAACCAAATCTGCTCACTTTCTACCTATGAAAGAAACCTTTAGCATGGAAAGATTGGCAAAGTTGTATGTAAACGAAGTTGTATCTTTACATGGAGTTCCACTCTCCATTGTGTCGGATAGGGATAGTCGTTTTACTTCTCATTTTTGGAAAAGTTTCCAAGAAGCAATGGGAACTCGACTAAACCTAAGCACGGCATATCATCCACAAACGGACGGACAAAGTGAAAGGACGATCCAAACTCTAGAAGACATGCTTCGAGCATGTGTGATAGATTTTGGTGGAAATTGGGACGATCACTTACCTTTAATTGAATTCTCCTATAACAATAGTTATCATTCAAGCATTGAAACTGCCCCATTTGAAGCACTGTATGGAAGAAAATGCAGAACTCCAGTTTGTTGGGCAGAAATAGGAGAAAGTCAATTATCAGGTCCGGAGATTGTACAAGAAACGACTGATAAGATTACACAAATCAAGGAAAGGCTGAAGACGGCTCGAGATCGCCAGAAGAGTTATGCAGACAATAGATGCAAGCCATTAGAATTCCAAGTTGGAGACAAAGTACTATTGAAAGTTTCTCCTTGGAAAGGAGTAGTTAGATTCGGAAAGAAAGGAAAGGAAAGCTAAGTCCAAGATACGTAGGACCATTTCCAGTGATCCAACGTATAGGACCAGTTGCTTATCGTTTACAACTACCAGAAGAGTTAACTGGAGTACATGATGTATTTCATGTATCCAATCTCAAGAAATGTCTATCAGACGAATCACTGGTAGTACATCTTCGAGATATAGAGGTAAACGAAAAACTAAAGTTTGTGGAAAAGCCAATACAAATAGAAGATCGAAAGATCAAATTTCTCAAACACAAACGACTAGTTTTAGTCAAAGTCAAATGGGATTCAAAGAGAGGAGCTGAATACACTTGGGAATTGGAATCAGAAATGAAGCGAAAGTATCCTCACTTATTCCAGTAAATCTCGAGGACGAGATTTTTATTAAGGTGGGGAGAATGTAACAACTCTCATCAAAAGTCATAATTATTTAATTAAATTGTCCAATAGGAAACCCTAATTGAGAAACTCAAGTGATTCTGAACAATCCCTAAAATTTTCAAAACATTTGGAATCAGGATTAGGGCCCCTAAAACTCAGGGGGGGGGGGGGGGGGTAAAACCCTAGTAACGATTATCTAAATTGTGTGCTGTAGAAACTGAATTTACGAAAACTGTCAAGTCAGCAAGGTTAGTCCCAACCGTGGCAACCCTATGCATAAAATAGGTCTTACGCGGGCCGCGTAAAGGTTAGCTTAGATCTTACGCGGGCCGCGACAATGTCAAAATTCACCTATAAATTGAGGGCCTTGGGACTTGAATTCAGGAATTAAAACGACGTAAAAATTCCTTATACACTGCGAGTTACGTTCTGAATACTACAAAAACACACACAGTTCACAAATCGACGCCGCAAAACAGGGTAATAACTCGATCGCTGCTACGATTCATTTTCCGACGATCAATATATCCAATGGATGTTTAAGTGCCGCCCACATTAGGGTTATACTTTGTCATTCGTCGTTAATTCGATGGATGTTTAAGTATTGCACTTTGTCGTTCGTTGTGAGAATTTGATCTCGTGAGTTATCATAATTGCTGTATTGGTTACTAACCCAGTTTTGTGTGCATTATTATTTAAATTAGGTTAACAAGGCTAATCCATAAAGTAAACTCTATCCGTGTTAATTCAACAATGTGAGTCATTCTCTCTTTTTATCAAATTTGATTTCAAAAGCATGTTTATTTTCAAAGTTATAATTACGGGGATTAAGTCTTTGTAATCACCAAGTTACAGCCGGTATGTGGGGTTTTGTATACAATACTTGATAATCGTCACCATTGGACAACGGGTTAGCCAAGGGGTGATATGACCATAGTCACAGACACCATTGGACAACGAGATAGCCAATGTGTGTTCCAGTGACAAATACTGTGGGTAGTTGGTTTGATATCTGAAACATTGTAATCTCTCTTAATACTGTAAATTATAACAAATAGGTCTGGTTTAATAAATAGAATGATTCACTCAGTATTTTCCGCTGACAAAACCTTTTTCAAACATGTTTCAGGTGATCTGTTGTAATTCAGGAAAAGTGCTATGGAGCATTTCAAGCTTAAGAAAGTGGCTTATTATAAAATAAAGAAATATGTTTTGTAAAATAAAGATTTCTCTGTAAAATCATAATATTGTAAATTACCGGGGTTTTATCCCGAATTGTGAAATAAAATAATCGGGAAAATTTTAGCTTTAAAACGATCCTGATGATAAACTTCCGCTGTTAAACTCAATTAAATAAATACCACGGGATTTCTGTCCCGCGGCTCTTGAAACGGGTCAAACCGGGACGGGGGCCGTGACAATTGGCATGACCGGCCAGACCATACCGAGTCATTAATGATGATGTGAAAAGTAATGAAGAACAAGAAGATTCGTTTTGATAATTATACATGTCATATTTTCTCTCAAGTGAAGTTAAGTATTGATCAACAAAAGTAGGGTGTGAATCCCCAAATATTCTAGAAATGATAATGAAAATAATTATACAAACATGATACCATTTAGTGTTTTAAAATCGATGCATTGTCTAAATGGTTATCAAATCCACAACCTGAAGCTTGTGTGATTGTGGCTTAGCTAATGTGATAGCAGGCATATTAATCCAGATTACTATTAGTTACAAAGCCAATGATCATGAGAGGAGCAAAAGTTCATTTAGGTACATGTAATTTTATATGTAGTACCATCAATTCACGTCAAGCCAATATGTTATAGTTCTCCCCATACAGTTGGTTTTTTGGTCAGAAACCAAAGATGTCTCATCAAAGATTTTGGTTGTGCGACATATATTGAAACTCATCCACCACACCGCACAGAGATGGGACTTCAAAAAAGTTTGAGAGTATGTTGGGTATAAATAATAGTCTATGATTAAATACTTAAAGCCATTAGTAAGAAATTCGTTTATGGCTCACTGGTTTTCACTTTCGTGAATGAATGTTCCCAACATTAGGGGGAGATAACTAGCAGTTGGAAAGTGAAAAGTGAAATGAATTATCATGTCATCTTGATCCTCAGACTATAAACTAGAAGTTTAAAATATAATTCATTTACCAATATTAAAGAACAAATTACCAGACAAGTTCACTGACCTAAATAGAGTGACTAAGTAAGTCACATAATTAACTGCTCATGCTCCAGTCATATTTGTATCCCAATAGGACAACCACATATTTTATAATGAGTTTATTGCACGCCTGAAGCATGGTAGACTAGTCAATTCCAATAATAAAATTCCTCGAAAATTGGAGCAAGTAATTAAGATGGTCAAGTCGAGGTTATAGTAATAAGATCTCCTGAAGAGACAATAGACATGATGGTTCAAGAAGAACCTCAGGTACCTGAAAATAAAGAGATCTCGATAAGTTGTATCATGTCTAAGATATGTATGGAATCGAAATAAAAATCGACGTCGTTATACTTTTGTATATAATGTAGCGCTTAAAATGATTAAATGGTGAGGATCAAGATTTAAGATCTGCCTATGAATGAATATTAAAAATGTTTGGCCAAAATAGAAAGACGCAAATAAGGCAGAGTTTAGTTCTCTAATGAAATGGAAAGTTTCTGAACCAACAGTCCATACAACTGAAGTTGTAAAATATGATGAATACAAGTGTGTCTTTTATGTAAATCATGTGAAAATCAAATTAAGTGATATAAGTCAAAATTGGTGGCACAAGAATTTTCACAAAGACCTATGATTGATTATGAGGAAAAATATTCTCCAATTGTGGATGCATTGACTTTCCAATATTTTATTAGTCTGGTAATATGGAGAGAGAATTGATGCGCGTCTATGAATGTTATATGTCACTTGATACTAAAAGTGTACATGAAGGCCCCTAAAGGATTTGAATGATCAAAATCATGTAAGTTAAGTTCTGGAGAACAATATGATCGTTGTATATAGATTCATTTTTGTTTACGATTGAACTCCTAATGAGTTTTCTAAAGCAATTGAGTTCCCTAACGGTAAATCAAAACATCTTAATGATGTAATTCTTGTGCACCAATAAACATACATAGAAACTTGTACCCAGTGATTGTGATATCTCAATACATATTGTACACACATGGTACAATATGGATTTTGAAGATAAAAGCAAGTGTTCTTGACATTTTTGCATATGATATAGATATCTATGTGTTATATGGGTAAGTTTATGTAGCAAAACTCATGAAGAGTGAATGCACATGCATATTTGGATAAGATGGAAAGAATTCCCTCATGGATTGATAATGCTAGAAGCATTAATGATGTCAAAACCTCAAGAACGTACTATATCAAATTCATAGAATATGTATGGACTAAAATAGTTAGATCGAGTGTTATACAACTCGAGATATTTGCATAAAGAGGGATATAAGTTTGATTAAATTAGCCATGTTTTATCGATATTCTACTTTTAAAAGTTCATTATAATTGCAGTTTACAGTGATGATGTCTAGGCATCATCGAGAGAAGTTGTCGAACTTTTAGAGGGATAATTTTTGAATGACCTTGGCACGATCTAACTATTACTCGAACTGCAGTTCGAGTATATATGTAATTATATTTTACCAATCCCCCGAGTACATCTAGAAGATGATGTTTGGATATTTTAGTATGGGCATAGTTGAACCTTAATGTATGTTAAAGGTTGTTAAATCATTTGTTATAAGAAATGCCTATTATCATCTCCTATCAAAGTAGAGATTCTCATTCTAGAAGTACCATCGTTAAATGCATAAATGCATTAATATGTTTTGCTAGCTATGTATATAACAATCCTCAATTAAACCGACACCTTCGATTATTTTTCCGACACCCTAATATATTTTAAAATATCCCAAAAATGTCCCAAAATATATCCCATAAGCGAATACAGGCCTCAAATATATTAAATAGTATTAAAAATAAATAAAAATTGAAAACTTAAGCTGATGCGGGCCACGTTGGACCCCACCCCAACCTTATGCGGGCGGTATGAAGGTTAGAACCTGATTCGCTGACTTCTTTAAGTTCAGGCGGGCCGCATAAGATCCCCATTAGTTTACGCGGGCCACGATAGTACCAAAATGTGGCGCAGCCCGGTGATGACACGTGTCATCATCATGTTGAGCCTAGTAGATGACCTGGACAAGCTACCCTGTTGACCAGGGTTGACGCGGGCCGCGTAAGCCCAGCCCATGTGTTACGCGGGCCGCGTGAGGACCAGTTTCAGCACCTATATAAGAAGGCCATCGGGTTCAACCAGAATTCGCTAACAATTCGTTTCTCAATCTCAAAATCTGAATATTAGGCTTTATAAGCGGGCATTATACCCCCTAATTAGCGAAGTTCTACTCCGTTGTAAGTATTATAACCCCTGGATACGTATTAGATACGCTGCCCGATTGATCTAGGGTTCCGTAATGGCTGTCGTGGTTCTGCCCACGTAGTCATTGGAATGCCGTCTCGGGGAGGGTATTACTAATGTTAAAATGGGTTATTAATACTAACGCGTGTACATTTGTGTAAATTATAGATTATCAACGGGAAACCTTTACGGAAAATTCTAAGACAGCAATGTGAGTTGATCCACTTTTTGTAAATCTTTGTTAAATGTTTTTACAAAACCTTAAATACTTTTCCACGCGAATAACAGTTATTGAGTATTTGTAAGCATACAATTATGATGAGTATGTTGGGGTTTTGTATACAAAATTTGTTACCACCTGGTCAAGGAGTAACATGTCCACAAGTCGGGTTCGACAGTACCATGTATGTTAATTGTGATGTCTTGTAAACAAATATAATTGCGGGATCGCCCTTAATACTGTACACTGTGACTTTTTATTTAAACTTGATTAAACAGGGATTCACTCACCAGTATTTCCCACTGACAAATGTTTTTAAAACGCGTTTCAGGTAACAAAATGTGAAAGCCAAATAGAAGCCAGCTGGACAGCACTGAAGGCTTGGAAAAGTGGCAATAAAGTTACCTAAAAATAAAATAGATGTTTTTATTAAATAAATAGGATTTATTCCTATGAAAAAGTATGTAATATGAACTTGGGTTTTAACCCATTTGTTTAATATTATGGAAATGTGGTATTTTACTCTGATCAATATTTCCTAACTACGGTCCTGATGAAAAAAAATTCCGCTGCCAAATTAGACAATACATGATACCACCGAATCTGGCTCGCGGCCGCCCGTTTCCCGGGGAACCTAGGGATCGGGGGTTGCAATAGGAGGTGGTATCAGAGCTAAGCCACTGATTCAGCCACAGAGGTGTTCTGCTGACATCAAAATGTGAAGTGTTAGGAAATAAATTACGGAAATACGTGCATATCTGTATTTATTGTTATGTGTTATTTGACTATCTGTTAGTTTACAGTATGAGCGACCAAGGACCATCTGACGCGTACCGTCAATTGTCTGGTTCGCCTAGAAGCGAAGGCACATCCTCTTCTCAGCCTGCCCTCTCAGGGTACTCTGCTGATACGGAAGATGGAATCTTTGTGTTTAAGGCTCAGTCAGAGGAGCCATTTCCTCAGAAAAAGAGGGGATGGTTCAGTCGAGGGGCACACGAGCGTAAGAAGCGTATGAAAAAGTTACAAGACCAGAGAGCACTAGCAGCAGCCAAGAGAGAAACAGATGCCTATGCCCAGGAGATGATAAATAGGGGTATAGCCAATATTCACATCCTAGCCACTACTGCAGCTGACCCTAATCTTGAGCAAATAATAGCACCCCAACCACAGCCACCAATCCCTGACCAACCCATAGAGATAGAAAACCCTGAAAACCAAGTGGAGATGCATGATTTCAATACGGAAGAAATCCCTAGGGTACCAGCACCAAACCCTCTAGACCCAAATTACGATCCCTAGTGGGATGACGTTAGGGACTTTGTGCAACTTTACCCGATACATGAAGACACGCCCATGCAGAACATAGGAGCCTACCCAGGTATGGACAATTTAGATCCCTATTACCATGATAACTACATTAGGGAGATCTTAGAAGATCCTTACCGATTTCAGGCACTTTCACCCCCATATCAGGAACCCGTACCCCAGATTCCAAACCCGGTCCTAGAACCTGCACCCCTAATGAGTGCAGAAAACGTACAAGAACTTAGGAGATTTGGTGAGGAAATTTTAGAAAGCAGTGAGAGAATGCGACAGGTGGGAGAGCGACTCGTATGGAAATACGATGAGCGCAATATGGATTTCTGGATGAATCCATATCCGTGAATGTGATGGTGGAAACGGTAATAGTAATAATAATATAATAATAATAAAATAAACTATGTGTGTACGGATGCCTATTACTATTAGTGTAATTCTATTTCAGTTGGTATTGTAATTTTTATTTCAGTACTGGTATGTAATAGATGCATAATAGTATATGAATAGAGTATAGTCGCAATGATCGACGCTTTTGGCAAAAATGCGTGTCATGTGATTGACTATGTGAAATATTATTTTGTGATATTAATACGGGGTAAATGTTTAAAATTCAGATGGCCGATGAAGGAAATCAAGGAAATCTGAATAATGATAACCAGAGTAACATTAACGTGATTAATGAGAATCCGAGCATCGATAACAATGGAAACCAAATGGATAATAGTGTCGTTCAACACATAGTGGCACAAGGGATTATAGATGCAATGCCATTTATTATTCAAACTGTTCAAGAAGCGAATAATAAAAGTAAACATAGCAGTAAGCGACCAGTTGAACCAGAAAACAGCGTAAACAATGGACCCGTACTTCAAGTGCCCATTCCCAAAAGAAGAAGAACCATGCCTTATGGTTGTTCTTACAAGGAATTCTGGTCCTGCAAACCAATAGAATTCTCGGGCAATGAAGGACCCATTGCAGCCCTACGCTGGATAGAGAAAACTGAGGCTGTTTTAAAAATAAGCAAGTGTGCTGAAGAAGACAAAATAATGTTTGCTTCTAATCTGTTTAAGAACTCGGCCTTAGAATGGTGGAACACTATCCTCCAGTCAAGAGGAAGTGATAAGGTATACAATCTGGAATGGGAGGAATTTAAGAATATGGTAGAAAGAAAATTCTGCCCTCCCAATAAAAAGGAACAAATAGCTAATAAGTTCCTAAACTTAAGGATGACCAGGGTAGATAGTAAGGGTTATACTACTACATTCTTTAAATATGCTAGAATAGTACCAACCCTTGCATCACCTGAACCAGTGTTAATCTACCGTTACATCTGGGGATTAATTGGAGAAATTAGACATGTAGTCAAGGCAGCTAGACCTCAAACTATAGAAGAAGCTGTAGAACTAGCAAATACCTTGACAGATGAATTAATTCGTACTAGAGAAGAAGAACAGAGGAGAAACCTAACCCAAAGGCTTACTCAAGAATTCCGTTCTAGGAATTACAACCGTAGGAATATGGGTTCTACCTCTGCACCTTTCTGCAAGGTCTGCAAGAAAAAGCATTCGGGAAAATGCTCCACTCTTTGCAATTTCTGTAAGATGCCAGGACACAAGGAAGAAGATTGCAGGAGAAAATCCAGTAATGGATTATGCTACAATTGTGGAGAAAAAGGTCATATTAAGCCAAACTGTCCGAAATTGGCTCCAGCTGTAAACAACAGGAACACTAAAAATGCTAGAGCATTTGTTCTAACTGCAGATGAAGCCAAGATGATTCCAGACGTGATAGCTGGTACGTTTTTAGTTAATGTTGTTTTTGCTAAAGTATTATTTGACTCTGGTGCAAACCAAAGTTTTATTAATACTTCGTTTTGCAAACTGCTAAACCAGTCATTAACTAAACTACCACAAGAATGTCTAGTAGAGACAACTAATGGAGAAACTGTTAGGATTTATGAAATCTTACAAGGAGCAAGAATAGAAATTTTAAATCAAAAGTTTAGGGCAAACCTTTACCCAATGAATTTGACAGGATTTGATATTGTATTAGGAATGGATTGGTTAATAGCCAATAAAGCCAGTATTTTATGTGATCAAAAGTCAATCCAAGTAAATTCACCTAAAGGTAAAACGATCACAATTAAAGGAGATAAGCCCTCTAGATCCACAAAATTCATCTCTGTGATGAAAACTGCAAGTTATATAAGAAAAGGTTCTATAGTGTATTTGATTTCCATAATCACTAACACTAAAGGAAAAGAACTAAAAGACATTCCAGTAGTATCCCAGTTTTCAGATGTCTTTCCGGAAGAATTACCAAGACTACCACCAGACAGAGAAGTTGAATTCAGAATTCACCTGCTACCAGGAACAGCACCGATTGCCAAAGCACCTTATCGTTTGGCACCGGCCGAAATGCAGGAACTAAAGAAACAATTAGATGAATTGCTGGAAAAAGGATTCATACAGCCAAGTTCGTCGCCATGGGGAGCGTCGATACTGTTCGTTAAAAAGAAGGACGGATCAATGCGTATGTGCATTGATTACCGTGAATTGAACAAAGTCATGATTAAGAATCGGTACCCATTACCGAGAATCGATGATCTGTTCGATCAACTGCAAGGAGCTCGATTTTTCTCTAAAATCGATTTAAGGTCAGGATATCATCAATTAAAGGTACAGGAAGAAGACATTCCTAAGACCACTTTTAGAACAAGGTATGGTCATTATGAATTTACTGTCATGCCATTTGGTTTAACCAATGCCCCAGCTGCATTTATGGACATGATGAACCGAATATGTAAGCCATATTTGGATAAATTCATAATCGTCTTCATAGATGATATTCTAATTTACTCTAAGAGTAAAGAGGATCATGCAAAGCATTTGCACGCACTTTAAGTTTATTAAGAAAGGAAAAGCTTTATGCTAAATTTTCAAAGTGCGAGTTTTGGATAGAACAGGTACAATTTCTTGGACATTTAGTGAATCATGAAGGAATTCATGTGGATCCCACAAAGATCGAGGCGATTACTAAATGGAAAACCCCTGAGTCACCAACCGAGATTAGAAGTTTCCTAGGATTGGCCGGTTATTATAGAAGATTTATTCGAAATTTTTCTAGAATAGTCATTCCTTTGACGAAGTTAACCTGTAAATCTATAAAGTTTGAATGGGGACCAAAACAAGAAGAAGCTTTCAGAATTCTTAAGCAAAGATTAACTAATACACCCATACTAGCGTTACCAGAAGGAACTGAAGATTTTGTAGTCTATTGTGACGCTTCTAAGTTAGGTTATGGATGTGTATTAATGCAACGCCAAAAGGTTATAGCATATGCATCTAGACAACTTAAGAATCATGAAGAGAATTATTCAACCCATGATCTAGAGTTAGGAGCTATAATTTTTGCCATTAAGATTTGGAGACATTACCTTTATGGTAGTAAGTTTACCATATTCACCGATCATAAGAGTTTAAGGTATGTTTTCGGGCAAAAGGAGTTGAATGTGAGACAAAGACGCTGGATGGAGATGCTTAGTGACTATGATTGTGATATCCAGTATCATGAAGGAAAAGCAAATATAGTGGCAGATGCTTTAAGTCGAAAGTATCATGAAAATCCAAAAAGGGTTGTTGGTCCCCTTTGGCGCCCCTGTTCGAACGGTGCGGAAATGTTCTCTCGTTGAGACGGGTGTTTGTGAAGTGTATAAATATATAAAGAGTAAAAAATATAGACAGTGAGAGCGATATATCTTCAATGGTTAATCTTTATTAAACAAAGAAGAAGGGGTCGATCCGAGAATAAACTCGAATCTAAATGTCACCCCCTGGGCCAAACCAAGGGGTAAACTCTCATGAAAACTCTATCTATAAATATTACAATACAAAAGCACACATAATTCCTACGAATGAATTATGTATATATAGAGAATTTTCATATCCTATCTCAAATGAGATTGGTTGATGGAAGTTGGTATGTGTGCCCATCAGTGGCTTATCTTCTTTTTGTCACCAACTTGCTTCTTTCTTTTCTGATGAAGCTTATCCACATATTAATATATTCTTTTTCTTTTATGTGAAAGCTCTTCAAATATTGAGATAATATCTTTCTGATGAAAAAGAATCAAAGGAAAAGATTTCTTTTCAACAGAATTCTTTTCTAGCTTTTTCTAAAAAGAAAAGATTCCTTTTTCTTCTTTTACTTTCTGATGATTGTTTTTCCAAAAGGAAAATTCCTTTTGTTTTTCTTATGAAAGCTTTTTCCTAGAAAAGTTTTGATGTGTTAATAAGATATATTATCTTATTAACACAATTCTTTGACTTTGTATCTTGCATACTCCATAATGTCCTGTTAACATTTTTGAAGTCTTGAAACCTTGTCGTGATCTTTCATCAAAGAATTAGAAGCTCCAATATTTAGTGCTTCTGGGACGGTTAGTCGGTTGCTTCGTGTTGACGGAATTATTTCTAAGTAACTTAAACTATTTTTAACAACAAATACAATAAAGTTTCCTAACAGTCACCCCCTATTTGTTGTAAAAAAATACAAACAATGCACTTATACTTAGAAATAATAAATAAACTTTCTGAAGATGTATCTTTCTTTTCCTCCTGGCACGTTATCATGTAGGCATCTTTTTAGTGATATTCGTTGACTGTATCTTCATTGGCATGAAAGTTTATTTGGCAAACGTCCGACTTTTTATGGATGATCATCTGATTATACTTCATTTGTCGTTATAATTCTTCACCTCGATTTATACTTCCACCTAAATGTAAGCATTATATCTTGTATCCCCAAGCCATAGGATATAAGTGTCTTCTATCCAATATAGGATAAGTGTTTAGGTTGTCGATTGATGAAGCTTCAAAAAATAACGAATCATGCACGGCTATAAAAAATGATCTTGAACCGGCGAGTTTTTTTTTTCGGATCAGAATATCTGATGAATCTGATGAAATTTCTGATAAAACCGAAAAAAATCTTTTTTTTTTTTTTGAACATAATTTCTGATATTTTCTGATCAATCTGATGACTTTTCTGATAAAATAAACAGAAAATCTGTTTTTTTTTAACAGAATTTTCTGATGGAATCTGATGGTTTCTGATGAAAATCTGATAAAAAAAATATGAAAATCTGATTTTTTTTTAAAGAAAAAAATGATGACAACATCAGAACCTTCTGATGACATCATCAGAAATTCTGAGAAACTCAGCAAAAATCTGAGATTTTTACCAGAAATTTGACGAATGCATCAGAAAATCTGATTTTTTTTTATGAGATGAGAGGGAATAAGTGGAGAAAAGAGATATTAATTACACATATTTTTCTGGTGAAAGTCTAAGTACTTTTACTTTTCTTCAAGGAATATTTTGTGAAAACTTTATAAAAAATAATAGTCATGAGAATGTTTTCTAAAGTTATACACAGTTTTTTTTTAAATCTCTTTTTATCATTCCTTTACTAACCAGAATTTGGAGTTATTTCAACAGATAAGATACGAATAAACTTTCTTTTATCAGAAACTTTCTTTTTATATGTCAAAAATTTTCTTTCTGATAAACTAAAGTTCATTTATCTTTGTTTAACTCCCTTTTTTTTGTGTTATTATATCCTTTTTCTACACCTTTTTTTTACTAGAAAAAAAATACTAATAAAGATAGTAATAATAATAATAATAGCAATAAAAGCAATAATAAAGAAAATAACAAAAAAAAATAACTCTACTACAAACTTTATTATTTTTTGATCTGCAAAAAAAAAAAAATCTTTTTACCTTTAACAGATCAAGAATATACGTCTCTCTTACAGGAGCAAGGGATCTTGGAAATAATTTATCCATTCTGCTCTGATACCACTTGTTGGGCCCCTTTGGCGCCCCTGTTCGAACGGTGCGGAAATGTTCTCTCGTTGAGACGGGTGTTTGTGAAGTGTATAAATATATAAAGAGTAAAAAATATAGACAGTGAGAGCGATATATCTTCAATGGTTAATCTTTATTAAACAAAGAAGAATGGGTCGATCCGAGAATAAACTCGAATCTAAATGTCACCCCCTGGGCCAAACCACGGGGTAAACTCTCATGAAAACTCTATCTATAAATATTACAATACAAAAGCACACATAATTCCTACGAAGGAATTATGTATATATAGAGAATTTTCATATCCTATCTCAAATGTGATTGGTTGATGGAAGTTGGTATGTGTGCCCATCAGTGGCTTATCTTCTTTTTGTCACCAACTTGCTTCTTTCTTTTCTGATGAAGCTTATCCACATATTAATATATTCTTTTTCTTTTATGTGAAAGCTCTTCAAATATTGAGATAATATCTTTCTGATGAAAAAGAATCAAAGGAAAAGATTCGTTTTCAACATAATTCTTTTCTAGCTTTTTCCAAAAAGAAAAGATTCTTTTTTCTTCTTTTACTTTCTGATGATTGTTTTTCTAAAAGGAAAATTCCTTTTGTTTTTCTTATGAAAGCTTTTTCCTAGAAAAGTTTTGATGTGTTAATAAGATATATTATCTTATTAACACAATTATTTGACTTTGTATCTTGCATACTCCATAATGTCCCGTTAACATTTTTGAAGTCTTGAAACCTTGTCGTGATCTTTCATCAAAGAATTAGAAGCTCCAATATTTAGTGCTTCTGGGACGGTTAGTCGGTTGCTTCGTGTTGACGGAATTATTTCTAAGTAACTTAAACTATTTTTAACAACAAATACAATAAAGTTTCCTAACAAGGGTACATTCTCTTAAATTAAATCTGCAAGTTGATTTAAATGATCAGATAAGAGAATCACAGGAATCAGTAATCAAGGATGAAACTGAAAAACTAAAAGGTATGATTAAGGATTTAGAACAAGGAACAAATGGAATTTGGAGATTCCATAAAAAGAGAATGTGGATACCTAAATTAGGAAACCTACGTCATCGTATATTAGAAGAAGCCAATAAGTTTAAGTATACGATGCATCCAGGGAATGATAAAATGTACCAGGATTTAAGGAAAAATTTCTGGTGGATAGGAATGAAGAAAGACATAGCAGCCTATGTTTCTAAATGTTTAACTTGTTCACAAGTTAAAGCTGAACACCAGAAACCCTCAAACAATGGATTTTGTTACCAAATTACCCAAAACAAGGAAAGGTAATGATACAATCTGGGTGATTGTAGACAGCCTAACCAAGTCAGCTCATTTCCTACCAATGAAGGAAACTTTCAGTATGGAACAAAATTGCTAAATTATATGTAAATGAAATTGTTTCATTACATGGAATTCCTTTATCAATTGTTTCTGATAGAGATAGTCGATTTACCTCTCATTTTTGGTCAAGTTTCCAAAAAGCTATGGGAACCAAGTTAAATCTAAGCACAACTTATCATCCTCAAATGGACGGACAAAGCGAAAGGACAATTCAGACAATGGAGGACATGCTTAGAGCTTGTGTAATTGATTTTGGAGGGTATTGGGACGATCACTTACCTTTAATAGAATTTTCTTATAATAATAGTTATCACACAAATATCAATGCTGCACCATTCGAAGCACTTTATGGACGAAAGTGCCGAACCCCAGTCTATTGGGCAGAAATTGGGGGAAAGCAACTATCTGGACCTGAGATAGTGCAAGAAACAACCGACAAGATCATTCAAGTCAAGGAACGACTGAAAGCAGCATGTGATCGACAGAAGAGCTATGCCGATAACCGCCGCAAACCATTGGAATTTCAAGTAGGAGATAAAGTATTGTTGAAAGTCTCTCCTTGGAAATGAGGGGTAAGATTCATCAAACGAGGAAAGCTAAGTCCCAGGTATATTGGACCTTTTGAGATTATTAGAATAATAGGACCTGTAGCCTATCAGCTACAACTGCCAGAGGAAATGGCAGGAATACATGATGTGTTCCATGTATCTAATCTCAAGAAATGCTTAGCTGATGAATCGCTAATAGTACCTCTTAAGGATATAGAGGTAAATGAACAACTCAAGTTTGTAGAGAGGCCTCTACAGATTGAAGATAAGAAAATCAAGAACCTCAAGCATAAGAGATTAGTTCTGGTCAAAGTGAAATGGCACTCCAAAAGAGGACCTGAGTACACATGGGAGCTTGAATCTGAAATGCAAAGGAAATATCCACACTTGTTCCAGTAGATCTCGAGGACGAGCTCTAAAACAAGGTGGGGAGGATATAACAATCCTCAATTAAACCGACACCTTCGATTATTTTTCCAACACCCTAATATATTTTAAAATATCCCAAAAATGTCCAAAAATATATCCCATACGCGAATACGGGCCTCAAATATATTAAATAGTATTAAAAATAAATAAAAATTGAAAACTTAAGCTGAGGCGGGCCGCGTTGGACCCCACCCCAACCTTACGCGGGCGGTATGAAGGTTAGAATCTGATTCGCTGACTTCTTTAAGTTCAGGCGGGCCACGTAAGATCCCCATTAGTTTACGCGGGCCGCGATAGTACCAAAATGTGGCGCAGCCCGGTGATGACACGTGTCATCATCGTGTCGAGCCTAGTAGATGACCCGGACAAGCTACCCTGTTGACCAGGGTTGACGCGGGCCGCGTAAGCCCAGCCCATGTGTTACGCGGGCCGGGTGAGGACCAGTTTCAGCACCTATATAAGAAGGCCATCAGGTTCAACCAGAATTCGCTCACAATTCGTTTCTCAATCTCAAAATCTGAATATTAGGCTTTATAAGCGGGCATTATACCCCCCCTAATTAGCGAAGTTCTGCTCCGCTGTAAGTATTATAACCCCTGGATACGTATCAGATACGCTGTGTCACACCCCGAATTCCACGTGTCACCGGTAGGCCCGGTGGGGAGTATCGTGACGTGGTTGGCAACATAATAGTCAAACAACACAATATTTAAATGCACAGCGGAAGCAATTGAAAGATATATTTCAACCGAATAAAATATTGTAATATCGTGTATCACAAACAGTTGAAAGTTTATCCACAGACGGATCGAAATAAATAGGAAACAGTAGTTCAACAGACGATAGGCATCTTAAGCTTGCGAGACTCTTTATTGATGCTAAGGAGAGATATCCAGCCAATTACGAGCAGTACCTGCACTTAATCTTTTTGGGAAAATACGTCAGTTTACACTGGTAAATACAATCAACTGACTCATTTTAAAAATGATTAAAAATTGATTTGGATGCACATGGCATAAACATTTTATAACTTGGGATATTTATTTAAATATATCATCTCGTAAAAGAATTACATGTTCCTTATGCGTTCAGTAGCCCGGATCGTGCCGGGTTAAAGATCAATAGACACACCACATAATCTATTTATGCACTGACGAGTGTACGCCTACACTCCGCGCTTAGGTCGTGGCCATTTCGTAAAATGATGCCAAGGATATCCGGGACATGGTCATTAACCCCCCAAAGGCTTTAAGTAAACAAAACGATTTAAACAGGCCGATCAAATTATTCAATTAACCACCAAACGATGGAAGATTTAATGCCCGACCAAGCGGTATTTTATATATCGTACCCCAAGCCCGTATAAGGAAAATAAGTTAAAAGTATTTACCTGAGCAAAGTAATAATCACAATAAGCAAATGCAAGTAGCTTTTACTGGTCCTCCTAATCTGGAACGAAGGTTTATAATAACCTATTAGAATCCTAACGGGTTTTTAGTTAAGCTTAAGCTTAGACCGGTTAGTTTCAAAGATACGGTTCGTACGCACGATTAAGCGAAGACCGGATAGAATGTGATTTAGACCCGAAAAGTTTGAAAACTTGCTTAATATGGGTATTTCATACACATTCTGGATTTTGAGATAAAACCGATAAGGTTTGACCCGTTTCGGCTAATTTATGCAAACTAGTTACATCAACCGAACCGAACACGCAAGAGGCGTAACGGGTAATTATAAGTGTCCTAAACAGGTTTCCTAAGTTAACATGCCTTAAATATGTTGTGATATCAGTAGGATACCTTCCATTATGCCCAAAACGAGTTTAACCTATAATTAAGCCCCGTAGGGGTATTTTGGTCATTTTAAAGATTATAAAAGGGATTAATTAAGCTTCTGTGATTCAGGTCTGAATTAATCAGTAAAATGACTTATTTTAACAGGTCATATTAGTTGGCGTTAAGTCCTTTGTGACAAAATGGTTTTAAACCCTTACTATGCGTTTAATACGCTTATAAAGTCGTTTTAAGCGATTTACGGGTTAAAATAGGAAATTTGAGTTTCCAGGCCAGTTCATAAGGTTCAAAACACTTCATTTATTATTTAAAATCAGTAGCAATTGGATTGGTAGCAAAAGGACTTGTAAAACTCATTTTATGGCCGAAAAGGGTATAATCGGTATTTACCGAATCAAGGCACTAATCCTAGCTTATGATCAGTTTAAAAATAATTAAAAATATTCAAAAATCCAAAAATATTATATTACATCAGTGGGTAAAAGGTTTGGTGTCAAAAATTGGGTTTAGATAGGCTTTACGCTAATGACGCCTTTTAATTAATAAAAAGCTTTCTAATTACGTCATGAGCATAACTCCTAATCTAGACCTCCAATTGACGTGAAAATTTACGGACATGCATATTAATCAGTAACAAAGACTATTGTTCTTTCACATTTCCATAATTCTCGTTTTATGGTCATAAGGGAATTATGGTCCATATTTTAAGCAATTAACGGAAACGTCGGACAATTAAGGATTCAAGTGGTATAAACGCAGAGGGTTATACAATCATGTAACTAGGTCTTAATGGAACTTTAAGGCATGTCTAAACCTATCAAAATCGGGTCAGAACCGAAGTCAAGGCAAAAGTCAAACTATGCGGTTTTCGGTTCCGAATCGATCCTAAACTGAAAATTGTCGGATCAAACATGTTTAGACATGTTCTTACATTGATTACCAAGTTATATTAATGATAAAACAGGTTACACGCCTCTCACATTGCTAATTGTGTATTAAATCGCAAATTACATTTATGTTGACTTTTTATCATCATCTTTGACCCGACAAACGACCTAGTTAGGACGGGAATCAGAGGGTGCCCTTTTAAGGGTTTAATGCCCACATAATTACCAACTTATAACTACCTTAAGTTTGACTAATCGCTAGACCATTAGTGATTAATCAATAAGTCAACCGCTAATTACGACGGTTTGACTTTAAGGCTATAAACTAAGCAAAACTTAAATAAGGAAAGTTGGGAATACTTACAAGAGTCCTATGAACGATTAGGAATGTCTTGGGTCTGCACTTGAGCTCCAGAAATGGTCCAAAGTTGCAATGGGAGTGAATGATCAATGTTTGCCAACATGTGGGTCTTATATAGTGCCTTTAATCTCATAGATTGTTGACAAACAAGTCTACTAAATGATCATGGATGCTTACAAGTGCCCTCTAGTGTCTAAAAACCAGTATAGGAAGCCCATGGTATCATGGAAAGGCAATTGGAGTCGGTTAAGAGCTGAACATGTTGGATCGTTGTTTGACCCGATTGAGTCGATCAGAAGAGTTTTAAGTCCAGTTCAAAGGCGGAATCAGAGAACTAGACACAGAAACATCTTGATAATCTAATATCTGTCACTTATATTGCGTTTAACATTGATTACAACCTGACAGAAATCCGGCAGCACTTCGTTACAATTCTGGAAGATGTCTACCAAATGAAACAACATGTGCACCTATTTATAGTAGAGATGATTCCACTTATATGGACATGCCATATAAGCGAAATCACTTGTTTATGATTCCACTTATATGTCATGTTCACATAAGCGAAATCACTTGTTTCTGATTCCACTTATATGTCATGTTCACATAAGCGAAATCACTCCCTTAACCTCTAACAAACGTTTCTCAAACCTTGTGCACTGGATATCCTATCTAATCTTATCCTATTACATGATACAAGACAAAGTCAATAGACGTAATGCACTAACAGACTCCCCCTCGGATATTGACGAAGTCTTCAGTGACTATTCTTCAATATGACACATCTTCAGTCTTGATCATTCTGCCTTCTCTTTCACGTTGTAACAATGTAAGCATCCAACAATCTTTCTCTTCTCCTATCAGCTTCAGGCTCCCCCTTTCGTCAAGCTTCCGTGCTTTGGGATCGACACCTAGCTTTCCATCTACAAGCTTCTCTTTGCTTCAAGCTTGTCTTCAGACTCCCCCTTAAACTCTGCTCTCGGGATCGTAGTCTGGTACATCTGCAATCACTTAAACATTCATAAATACAATGTTTTCATATTATCAATCAACTTCTCTAATCCACTCCCCCTATCAACAAACTTTACAGATTTTGGCAGCGTTAAAGAATCCAACTCCCTCACAGTTTATCATCCAAGTCCAAATTAATGACCTTGGAGATATCACAAACTGTTTTTGAAATTTTTGATGTTAAATCAAGTATCAAATTAATGAACTTGTTTTATTTTCAGAAACACAATCAGCTTACTTAGATTTTGAAACTCAGCATTTCAGATATCGGTTGTCGAAAATAAAGCAGAAATCAAAATCTTTTTGTATTTTCTGAAAATATAAAGCAGTAAAGAAATATGTACAAACATATTTACAGACGATATTTTTGTTTGAGTATGCGTCAGAGGATCATATCAGTTTCCGACAAGTCACAAGTACCGTTGAGCTTAGTAACACGGTAAGTATTAAACAATTCACTTAGATTGTCGATATACTGATCCACTTAAATTTTCACACAAAGTTCAACTGATTCAGGATACGAATTAGGTATTTTAAGAACTTAAACTCATTCATGTGTCCCACCTCTTGAATATACTCCCGTATCTAGATCCCAATATTCAGTCTTACAGGTAATTATAACACAAATGATATCTGTAAGGGGTTAATAATTTATGAAGAATCATGAGAGCTCAGGTCAGAACTACCGTTCAGCAGAGAGATCATGACTCAACTTGGGTGTGTCCCCTTTAGAGGATCTTTTTTACAACAGCATTGCTAAGCAATTTTATTGTCTTATCATTTATGCTGAGGGTGATGCTATGTTTCAAGCATTTGCGAAAAGTATTATTCGAGGACTAGGTCAGAACTTCCATTCAGCAGAAGTCCCGGAATAATACCCCAGACATCATTGAGTATAAAAACCTAGTATATCAGAAAGAGGAACCTTTCAAACGAGATTTCAGGGGTTACCTGTATATCCAAGTAGTGTTCCCCACGAAATAAGTAAGTAAAGATTTAGATTTATATCCCGAACAAACCTACTAAATGTGCAAAAACCTATCGGCACATCATCAGTGAGACTGTTTAACGCTATATAATCATTACAATTCTTTAGCATACTGTAACTGTCTACTGATGTACTATCATTTCCTCTTTTTACGCAAAAACTCAAATGTTTGAATTTTATCATGTTTTTTACTTTTTCAAAATTTTCAAATGTTTTTGTATTTTCTGACAATTTTTCTCCCCCTAAAATGCAAAACCATTTAAAGAAAATTTAACAACCAATACTGATAGCTTTGTCTCGCCATCCATTTTCTGCATCTCATGCTCTGTTTTGCAGAAAATATAACACTTTAAGCAGAAAATATAACATACCCCCATGATTTACAACCCATTGATTTTTACAGTTTGAAAACCGTTTTTCAATATGATGAAAGTAATCATGTTTGTTCAGCCGTGAGGGTTTCGGCGTATTCAATAAACACATATTTTTGTATTTTTCTATTTTTGACAGAAATTAAAAACAACCATATTTTTGGTTTTTCAAGTTTTTCAATTTTTAGGGTTTTTGAAAATATAGTTTATTTATTTACAGAAAACATATAAACTTCCTGTTTCAACCAACACAGGATCCAACAGCCTCCTTTCCTTGTTGTGCCAGGCTGCTCCAAGTTCCAATTTTTCAATCTTCAGAATTGTTGAGCACCTGCACATTCAACTAACTGAATTACTTGAACAATTTAGCCCATGTTTGTTGAACCTTAGGCATTTCAACACAATAATTTTCATTCAATGCTGGAAATTCTTTGTCATCTTTAACAAAAATCTTTTCAACTTTTACTTCAACTTTCTCATCTTTTACCAAATCAACATGTTTCTTAGCACTCCATGTTTGACATTTTGGTGTTCCTCGTTTGTAAAAATGTGAATCTTTCTGAACACTTTGATTTTGAACAACATTCTTTGGTTTCCAAAACTCTTGGGGTTTTGTCATATCAACAGTTGTTTTCCAACTTTGTGTTGTTCTGAATCTGGGTGTGTGAGAACTCCATGTTTGTCTTGAATCGAACCTGTTCAGGTTTGATTTCCAGTTTTGGTTCGAAACAAACTTGTTTGTGTTGTACCTCCAAGTTTGTTTTGAATCAAATCTGGTTGACCTTTGTCTCACATTCTCAGATTTTTGTTTCTCAGCATCAATCTTCTTTTTGTCAACATCCACAGATTTTTTATTAGGACACTTGCGTGCAAGATGTCCTTTTTGATCACATTTGAAACATGTTCTCATGGACACATCTTTGACCTGTGGTTGTTGCTTTTGCTTTCTAGCAAAGAACTCATCATTAGACTGTTTCATTTTGAGTTCTTTTTCTTCTGCTAAACTGTTTCCTTGAACAAAACTCATTTTTGCCTGATAATTTTGCGTCTCATTTTTGTTCCGATTCTGTTTCTTCTTATAACCCAACCCAGCCTTCATGTTTTTCTTCTTTTAACCAGGTTTATTATATGAACCTCTATGACTCTTACCAGCAAACTTTGAAATCTCAGACTTTTCAATCTCAACCATTTTGAAAACTTTATCAACCTTTTCTGAAATCACATTCTGAATCGGGAAAACAACATCTAAGAACAATTTGTCCGATCCAATCATGGTATAGACCAATCCTTTTGAATCATCATTCAAACTTTCTTCAGATTTTGTATTTTTCAGATAACCATCATGAAGATTTCCTTCGTCTTCATCCTGTGATTCAGATTTACCTGTAACAACTGACTCTTCTTTCAACACACTTTTAACGACTTTACCTACCACCTCTGAATCATGAGAATCATCAGATTTGGAATAGGTTATGTCAATGTTGTCTGGCAATTGATCTACCATGTTGAAAGCTTTTTCGACCTTTTCCTCATCATAAAATGCAAATTTTCCCGGTGGTGGAACTTGATGAAACTCTGAGCCAATGCCTTTCTTGTTCTGCTCAGACTCACCATCACCCGATTTTATATTGAAAATTCGTTCAAGCAAATATGACGACACGTGGTAACTCTTTAACTTGTTGTTATCCTGTTCTAAATCAGCAATCTGTCGCTTTAACTTAGCAACATCCTCAATATAGGAATTAACAACATCTTGTTTTATAGCATACATTCGTTTAAGCTCTTTGGTTGTTTCAGAAAGATAATTCATTCTTGATTGAGCTTATTTCATTTCGTCTTTCACTTTATCATATGACTCTTTTGTAATGTGATATGATAATTTCATTGAGTCATATTCCTTTTTCATTTCTTGACAAGCAATTTCTTTTTGTTCACATTCATTTGTCATTTTTAAAACATTTTCTTTCAAAACTTCATTTTCTTTCTCTAATTTGTTACATTTTTCTGAAAGTTTTTTCATCATTTTCTTTAAACACCTTTTCTTTTTCTAACATCTCTTTGCATTTTTCTTTGAAAATGTTTTCTATTTTTGTGAATTCAATATCTCTTGTTCTGAATTGCTCATCTTTTTCAGTACAAGCTCTGCACGGTTCCATGCATTTCTTGCACTGATCAATCAGTTTCAAGTTTTCAGAATCAGAATTTACCTCAGTGATTGGCACTTCAGTGTTTTCAGCAACCTCTGTCTGCTCAGCAACATTCTGCTTTTCTTCAACACCGACTTCATCACCAACATTATCAGCTTCCTCATTCTCATTCTTTTCTTCTTTTTCTTCTTTCTTCACCTCTTCTTCAATCTGCTGTTCTTCAGTAACAGCTTTCTCAACCTCTTCATTCACAACAACTTCTTCACTTTTGATTTCCTTCACAGCTTCAACTTCAACAGTTTCTGTATTAACCTCTTCAGCAACTTTCTTCAGATTGTTCACCATTTCTTCAACATTCTTTTTCATTCTCTCTTCATCTCTCTTTCTCAGACACGATAGCATGGCATATCTGATCTCCTTTTCAAATCTCTTAGCGTATGTGTCATCTTTCAATACATTTCTATAGTATTCAGCTCTCAACGGGACTTTAAGAAGAACATCATCGAAGATTATGTCTTTCTTGGGAACAACCGGTTCTCCTTCTCTGTTATAATAGCATTCTCTCTTTTTATCCCATCTTTTGCTACCGACAGCCATCTCATACTCCTCCTGCATGTCATCCATTCTGTTGTAGACCACGTTTCTTTCTCTGTAGGTCTTCTCACTCAAGATCTCTTCTCGAGTTTTCTCTTTGATCTCAACTTTTTCTTCATGGATTTCAGCAGTGTCTTTGTCTTTGTTTTCATCTTGAATCTCAGCAACAAAAACAAACTTTCTTTCTTCTGTCATAGCTCTCCCATTAGTTGTTTTACGAACATTCTCTAAACGATCTTCTTCTGGACAAACTGTGCTCCAGTCAAATCCTTCATCAGGATAGATTACTGCATATGCTCTTGACTTTTCTTTTGGTTTATCTTCAATCAACTTTGGCTCTTCTTTGCTTTGATGGTAGATTGCCTTTCGGTAGTAATCATCATTGAACGGATGTTCATTTCCACCAACTGCAGAATTAGTGCATTCTCTCTTGAAATGACCTTTCTGCTTACATTTGAAACAGGTCACTTTGGATTTGTCGAATCCAAGCTTTGTTGAAGCACCTCCAAGCGATTGTTTCCCGGTAATCTCCATGTACCTCTGAGCTCTGCGAATACAACTAGCTAAACACCAACGGATGTCAATGAGCTCCATCTCTTCCGGATCAATTTGGTCGTAATCTTCTTTGGTCAATTCGGAGTTTCCAATTTTGCCAGCTACAAGACCTTCATATGACTCCAGAACAGATGCAAGGAAACTCATTTGCTGCTTAGCTGCATTTATGCTCATTGCAGGAGAATTCTTCAGTTTAAGAGCTATGTTGCACAGAATCTCTTCAGATTCATCAGAATTTGTCTTTAAAGATGAATGATATCCAGAATGATGACTTGTTGACGTTGTTGGTGGTTCTTTCATTTTTTCACCACTAAATGCTGTTTTTGGTGAACCAACGCCTTTATCAGAAGGCACACTGCCTTTGTAGTACAAGCCAACGTTCTGTTGATGTGAAGAATCAGTCATCTTGTTTTGCTTCTGCAACTCCAAATCATGACTTTCAATCTTTTCAAACAAAGCATCAAGAGCAATATTGTCATATGAAGCATCATTTTTTAAGATAAAAACAAATGTTTGCCACTGATCAGCTCGTGGTAACGCTTCAATGACTTTATCAATAAGTTCCTCTCTTGATTTATTTATCTCTAATCTCTCCAATTCAATTTTAAGATGACAAAATCTCTCAATCATTTGTCTCACTGTCTCTCCTTTAATATTATCAAACAGATCAAATTCTTTCTTTAATAAAGCGATTTTGTTCTTTTTAATCTGTTTACCCCCCTCAGCTTTTATTCGTAAAGCTTCCCAAACAGATTTAGATGACCCGTCATGTTTTAATAATGCAAAAATATCATTTCTGATTGCTGACTGGATCAATGCTATCATTCTCTGTTCAGCTTCGTATTCAGCTTTATCTTCTCTGGAAAACTTCTTGAATACAAGATCTTCGCCTTTCTCATCTTTTGGTTTTTCATATCCATACTCCAAGCAGAACCAGCTTTCATGAGCATACGCTTTCGCCCAGTTGATAAACCGTTCCTTCCACCAGGTATAATCTTCAATGCTTTCCAGAGTTGGTGGCTTTGAGTGAGTTCCGTAAAAATTATCGTGCTTGATGTTCTCATTGAGCACCTTAGTGATGGTTTTTGGTGTAACATTTGCAACCTCGGACGATTCGGATGTGAATGCGTTGAAAAACGTGTTGTAGAATTCCTCAGCCATGATGTAAACCTGAACAAATTTCAAACAAACACAATTAGTACAGTCAAATATCAAATAAACTGAAACTGACTGACACTCGATCGACGTGAAATGATCCCTGACACGAAAAAGTTCACTTTCGAGCGAAATAAGACACTTGAGCGAAATCAGATTATAACCAACTATCCCCTTATGATCGAAATCAAGGAATGCACTATGAGCGAAACAATCTTTGATACTTTGACTTCAAGTGAATTGTCTAACCGGATTACACGTTGACCTTTTGACCACAATTAATGAAAGCCAATCTCACTTGCAACCTTGCACTAACCCTTCACATGAGAATCTGATTTTAATCAAATAAAGTGGCCGACAACCTTATCAACTACATATGCAATCCTTGAATCAAATCACATGCACACTTGATCGAAATGGCCGACAATTATTGAGAGTTCACGTGATGACTTGTTCCCAGATTCAAACAACCTGACAACTTTGTAAAATGTTTTACACTAATCACATAATATGCATCAACTTGATTGGGCCGATTATGTGTGTTGGGTTGACAACAATATTGTTTTAAACTAAGATTGGACCGCTCAAATTTTGATTTTTTTTAAATGTTCAGCAAAAAACGATTGGGCCTTCACTTGCACTATACTGACAACTCTTAAATGTATATCAAACTGATTGGGCCTCTTGTTAAGACTTGTCACCTATATCCGACACAATTAATACCCAACACAAACTATTTGGCCAAAAGTTTGAAGTCACATGGGCTGCCAATACGATTAATGTGTTCACGTGAATTGTCTTTTTAAATCTCGTGGCCGACACATGCAAACTGAAACGATAATAATCACTTTGATCAAACTGACACAAAAGCGAAATCCCAAGATATGCGTGACACAAGAGCGAAATCAGGTTATGTGACACAAGAACGAAATCAGCCTGACACAAAAGCGAAATCCCTTAGAATGTTATGCCACAAAAGCGAAATCAGGTTATGTGACACAAGAACGAAATCAGCCTGACACAAAAGCGAAATCACTTATTCTGTTGCACCTATGAGCGAAATCTGATGGTCATATGAGCGAAATCAGAGTGACAAATAAGCGAAATCACTGAATGTTCGTATGAGCAAAATCAAGTCCGAAGTCAATTTGGTCCATTTTTAAGTCGAATTTTGATGTGAAACTTTCAAGGCTTTATCTATATCCAATTTTCAACAATCTGTGAAATTTTGATCTGGTTTTGACCGATAAATTTCTCTGAAATGATGAAAGAAGGTGTAGAAGTCAGAATATGAGCGAAATCAAGCTAAACTCTTCTTCCTGAGCTCTGATACCACTTGTTGGATCGTTGTTTGACCCGATTGAGTCGATCAGAAGAGTTTTAAGTCCAGTTCAAAGGCGGAATCAGAGAACTAGACACAGAAACAGCTTGATAATCTAATATGTGTCACTTATATTGCGTTTAACATTGATTACAACCTGACAGAAATCCGGCAGCACTTCGTTACAATTCTGGAAGATGTCTACCAAATGAAACAACATGTGCACCTATTTATAGTAGAGATGATTCCACTTATATGGACATGCCATATAAGCGAAATCACTTGTTTATGATTCCACTTATATGTCATGTTCACATAAGCGAAATCACTTGTTTCTGATTCCACTTATATGTCATGTTCACATAAGCGAAATCACTCCCTTAACCTCTAACAAACGTTTCTCAAACCTTGTGCACTGGATATCCTATCTAATCTTATCCTATTACATGATACAAGACAAAGTCAATAGACGTAATGCACTAACAGAACAGACAGCTGTCTGTTGTATTCTGCATCTGGGCGTCGCACGCGGCCCGCGTAAGATACTAACAAGTCTTACGCGGCCCGCCTAAGACCTGCTGTCAGGTTTTCCATTTTTCATTTATTGCACTTTCAGTCCCCGGTCCTCCTAAACGTCGCTTTCACTTTAATTCTTGCATTATAAGCCTTTTAAATTGACCATATAAGGGCTCCAAGACTTATACCCACTTTGTGAAGTCCTTGGTCACTTTGTTGTTACCCGAAAAGTCATAACTTTCAACGTTGACGCTTTAACCCCTTGTATACGAATTTGATCATAACTTTCTCATACGATAACGAAACTTTATGAAATTTATATCGTGCATTCTATTGAGCATAATTAACCGTTACAAAACTTCGGGTTTGTTAAAAGGTCACTCAGAGGTATAACTTAAACATGTTGACACATTTAACCCCTGTAGTTTGTAATCTCTCACTTTTAGCTTCGTATGATCCATGATTTATTCGTTTGATGATATAAACATCATGTAGGGTTATTTTAAAGTATATTTATTCACTGTTGACATTTTGAACTCGTATATTCACATACATTCCATGTTTGTCAACTTTAGTCCCTCAAGAACATTCTTTCACACGTTCAAACTTATGACACGTGTCAACACATTATAGGACGTGAATTTTCGAGGTGTTACATCCTCACCCCCTTAAAAGAAATCTCGACCTCGAGATTTACTGAAACAAATGAGGGTATTTTTCTTTCATTGTGGACTCAACCTCCCACGTGTATTCGGGACCTCTACGGGCATCCCATTTTACCTTTACAATAGGCACATGCTTCCTTCGAAGCTTCTTGACCTGTCGATCCTCGATCGACACAGGTTTTTCAAAAAATTTCAAGCTCTCTTCTATGTGCACATTTGTATGTGGTATGACCAGTGATTCATCAGCGAAACACTTCTACAGATTGCAGATGTGGAATACATTGTGAATACCACTGAGCTCTGCCGGTAAGTTTAACTTATAGGCAACTGATCCGACTCGTTCGATAACCTCGAAAGGTCCTATGTATCTCGGGCTCAACTTGCCTTTCTTACCAAATCGCATCACTCCCTTCCAGGGTGATACTTTAAGCAACACCTTGTCACCTACCTCGAAGTGAAAAGATTTACGCTTTAAATCAGCGTAGCTTTTCTGCCTATCCCTGGAAGCTTTCAGTCGGTCCCGAATCTGGACAATCTTGTCCGTCGTTTCAAAGACTATTTCCGGACCTGACAGTTGGACATCTCCAACTTCCGCCCAACAAACGGGCGTTCTACACTTTCTACCGTATAAAGCCTCGAAAGGCGCAGCCTTGATGCTGGTATGGTAGCTATTGTTGTATGAGAACTCAATCAATGGTAGGTGGTTATCCCAACTACCACCTAAATCACTCACACATGCACGTAGCATGTCTTCCAATGTTTGGATTGTACGCCCACTCTGTCCGTCAGTCTGAGGGTGGTAATCCGTACTGAAATTTAAGCGCGTGCCCAAAGCTTGTTGGAAACTCTTCCAAAAATGCGACGTGTATCTAGTATCTCTGTCAGTGATAATAGCCACAGGTACGCCAAGAAGAGCTACAATCTTGTCCACGTATAATTGGGCTAACATGTCGGAGCTGTAGGTCTCCTTTATGGGTAGGAAATGTGCTGACTTAGTCAGTCTGTCTACGATCACCCATATGGTATCGTTTCCTTTCCTTGTCTTAGGTAACTTGGTGATAAAATCCATAGTTACCATTTCCCACTTCCAAGTGGGAAGTTCAGGCTGTTGTAGCAAACCTGACGGTTTCTGATGTTCTGCCTTGACTTGCGCATACGTCAAGCATTTAGCTACATATGTGGCTACAGACTTCTTCAAGCCTATCCACCAATAATTTGCCTTCAAATCCTGGTACATCTTATCAGCTCCAGGATGAACGGAATATTTAGAGCTATGGGCTTCCTGGAGGATAACATCTCGAAGTCCCCCATAAACTGGAACCCATATTCTTCCATTTAACCTCAGGATTCCGTCCTTGCCCTGAGATAATTGCTCTTCCGTGACTCCCAGCTTTTCGTTAGGATAGTTAGCTTCCAGCACAGCTTCCTTCGGTGCAGCTAACAACCTTTCATTCAAACTGTTCTTTATTTCAATGCTCTTGGCATTGATTCTGATGGGTTTCACCCTTTCCTTCCTGCTTAAGGCATCAGCAACCACGTTTGCTTTGCCTGGATGGTATCTGATTTCACAATCATAATCATTTAAAGTCTCCATCCAGCGGCGTTGCCTCATGTTCAAATCCTTCTGGTTAAACAGGTGCTGTAGGCTCTTGTGATCAGAATAGATCACACACTTGATGCCATACAAATAATGCCTCCACAGTTTTAGTGCGAATACAACGGCACCCAACTCCAAGTCATGGGTGGTGTAATTCTTTTCATGCACCTTTAACTGTCGTGATGCATAGGCAATAACTTTGCCTTTCTGCATAAGCACACATCCCATGCCAGTGTGTGATGCGTCGCAGTACACCACGAATTCTTCGGTACCTTCAGGCAATGTCAGTACAGGAGCGTTGCTCAACTTTTGCTTAAGGATATCAAAGGACTCTTGCTGCTTAGGGCCCCAAACGAACTTTACTTTCTTCTTAGTCAAGGAAGTTAGGGGTGCAGCAATCCTTGAAAAATTTTCAATGAAACGCCTGTAATATCCTGCCAATCCCAGGAAGCTACGAATCTCTGTAGGCGTCTTTGGCTCCTGCCAATTCATGACAGCTTCAACTTTAGCGGGATCTACTTGGATTCCACGTTCGCTAACCACATGTCCAAGAAATTGGACTTCACGAAGCTAAAATTCACACTTGGAAAATTTGGCGTAGAGTTTCTCATGATGTAGAAGTTTAAGAATACAGCGAAGGTGTTTCTCATGGTCAGCTTGGTTCTTTGAGTAGATGAGAATGTCGTCGATGAAAACGATGACGAATTTATCTAAGTATGGCTTGCAAACGCGATTCATGAGATCCATGAACACGACAGGTGCATTAGTGAGCCCAAAAGGCATCACTAGGAACTCGTAATGACCATAACGAGTCCTAAATGCAGTTTTGTGTACGTCTTCATCTCTAACCTTCAGTTGGTGGTAGCCTGACCTCAAGTCAATCTTCGAGAAATAACTTGCCCCCTGCAGTTGATCGAATAGATCGTCGATCCTGGGCAAAGGATACCTATTCTTTATTGTGACCTTATTAAGTTCACGGTAATCGATGCACAGACGCATCGATCCATCCTTCTTCTTGACAAACAAAACTGGTGCTCCCCAAGGAGACGAACTAGGTTTAATGAAATCTTTGGCCAGCAATTCATCCAGTTGCGTTCTCAATTCCTTCATTTCCGTTGGTGCCAACCTATAAGGTGCTCTAGCAACTGGTGCTGCCCCAGGGATGATGTCAATTCTGAATTCGACTTGTCTATCTGGTGGTAAACCAGGTAGTTCTTCAGGAAAAACATCAGGGTATTCAGAAATGACGGGGATATCTTCCATCTTCGGTTTCGGTTCATCAATGATCACTTGTGCCATGTAGATGACACAACCCTTCTTTAAGCACTTAGAGGCCTTGAGCATAGTCACATGCTCAGGCAGTCCATACTGGGTATCTCCCCGAATGGTAAGTGGTTCACCAGATGGAGTCTTTATCACCACCTGCTTCTTGTTGCAGACAATTTGGGCCTGGTTATGAGATAACCAGTCCATACCCAAAACTATGTCGAAACCGGCTAACTTGAAGGGAAGTAGGGACAAAGGAAAAGAGTGGTTCTTAATGGATATCACACACCCATCTAACATAGTTGAGACGGTTTCTAAGGTTCCATCTGCTAACTCCACCTCATAATTTACACTTAAGGTTTTAACAGGTGAGTTCAGCAGATTGCAAAACTTATTATCTACGAAAGACTTATCAGCGCCCGAATCAAAAAGTACTCTTGCATAGACATCATTTACAAGGAAAGTACCTGTAATCACATTGTCGTCTAGAACCGCTTCCTTTGCATCCATTCTGAACACTCTAGCATTTGTCTTATTTCCTTCGTCGTCTTTCTTTGCATATTTTGGGCAGTTGGTCTTAATGTGCCCCTTTTCATTACAACGGTAGCACGTTGCGTCCTTCAGCTTCTTGCAATCCAAGGTCTTGTGCTCCTTGGACTTGCATATTCCACATGCAAACGTTCTTGACTGAGTCTGCGAGTTCGATTCGAGTCTGCACTTTCCAAAGTGCTGTTTCTTGCAAATCTTGCACTTGGGCTTATCACCAGACTGATGCCCATCCTTTCTAGACTCAGACCCTTTCTTGTGGTCATTATTTCCTCAGTGTTTCTTGTTTGACCTTCGTGAATTGTCATCTTCACGTTTCCTCTTCTCGGCATCCAAGTTCCTCAGCGATCTCTGTCGGACCGCGTCCAGAGTGAGGGACAGGGATATGTCAGTTACCGATCGGAAAGTAGTCGGCCGAGATGCCTTCACGCTTGCCTTTATTTCTGGGGCTAAACCCCCGATGAAACGAGCTATTCTTTTTGGTTCCGGGGTCACCAGATACGGAACCAATCGGGACATTGTGTTGAAGCTCGTGAGGTAAGCTTGGCAGTCGAGGTTCTTCATAACCAACGATAGAAAATCAGACTCTATCTTCTCAACCTCATGCTGAGGGCAGTAATTTTCCCTGATAAGGGCAACAAATTGCTCCCATGTCATGTTGTACAATGGGATCTTCCCGGTGGCTTGAATCAATGATCTCCACCAGGCTAAGGCCTCACCCTTAAATGATTGCGACACAAACTTGACCACATCCCTCTCAGCGCATCCGCTGATATCCACAACTGTATCCATCTCATCTAACCATGTTATACAATCTACAGCTCCTTTCTCCCCAGTGAAATCCCTGGGTTTACATGAGACAAAATATTTGTAGGAGCAACCCTTGTCACGGGGTCCTTGATTCAAACCAATCTTTTGAGACGGATCACTATGATGGTTTGAGGAGTGACGATCGTTATCTCCTTTCTTGGGTTCATCCTTCTTAGGAGGTGGCTTGCTGTGAGCCTCAGAGTGTGTTTTAGGCTTTGAATGCGGCGTAGATAGGGTCCTGCTTCGAGTCCCACTATATTCTTCATAGTGCCGCTCTAAGGCCTTTGTAACAGCGTCGTCTACTAACGCTTTCAGTTCAGCACCCGTTATATTAATTCGGGCATTATCATTGTTCTCCCTTGGGTGACTATTAATTTCATCCGAGTCTGCCATTTTAATTTAAACTGTTACATAAGACAATAACAATAGTTTATTTGGGAGTTTATCATAGAATTGTCTTTTATGGCAATTCATTAACCATGGTATACATAAACCATATTTGGTTAATTTATAAATCACATTTATTTAGGATTTTTATTACAATTTATCCTAATTATAAAAACAATAACAGTTTTATTAGTAGCACAAAAGGCCTAGTCACAGGGACATTTATAAATTATAAGCTATGATTTCAGAGAATCAAAGCTTTTAAGGCTTGAACATAGTTCATTACCTTTTTCGGACAGGGAGTCATAGCCACCACTGTCTTTTGGCTCATGTAGAAATGAGCGAGGCCCGTAGGCACTATATTACCAATGTATGGTCAAAATATGATCATCTTAATTGATGATTCAAACCCATGATTCAGAGATCATTAAGTCGGGTTAGGAATCTTTTGAAGAATCCTTATATAAGAATGACGTGTGTGATTTTAACGAATCACGTCTGCCAGGAGTGTTAACATATTTTTAGATGTTAACAGGGGTACGAATCTTTTAAACAGGTCTTACCATTTTGGCCAGGTCTTTACAATGACACTCGGGCTAGGTTTCACTCTTAAGATTCTTATTCAATATTTAATAGGCAGATTATTATCAAAAAGGAATGATTTTGATTTATTTATTTCATATATAATACTTATGCATATAATAGCAAAATGAAATATATAACTAAACATTCTATTAATTATTAAAAGATTACATACTGCCCTAAACGGGACTTTTTAGACAAACAAGTTACCCACGCAGGGGTCAAGCAACATACTAGTCCACGTAGGGACTTAAACAAACATCATACCCTCGTAGGGGTTAACAGAAAGATAGACCCACGCAGGGGTCAAAACAAACAAACAAACATACCCACACAGGGGCTAATACAGCAAGACAGGCCCACGCAGGAGCTCAAATGATACAAGGAAAATTACAACAACAGTGGAAGGATTCAATGGTCCTTCTTGCTCTTCCCTTTTATTAGGCTTGTCAATCCTTGGAAGAAGGTCTGTCGCTCCCTGCGATCTCGGTGAAAGTCTCGCTCGACCTGGTCCAGTCTCTGGAGAATTTTCTCCCGTTCTGGGGGAGAAAACCGTGGCGGCTGCAATTGTGTCCGTATTATAGGTCTGGTAGGTATCTGGTACCCATGGGTTGGGTATTCTGCTCCCCAAGGAGCTCCATACGGTCCTTCAGGGTTAAAGGCGTTGTAATTGGACACTACCAAGTATGGGTCGGCTTCATCGTAACCATAGTTGGTGTGAGCCGGTTGCTCAAACGGGTTGTACGCCATCGAACCCGTGTATGCTGGAATCGGGTTATCAAAACCCATCGGTGGTGGTTGCGGTGCAACTGGGTTCGAAGGTCCACCCATTTGTGGATCTTCTTGAAGTTGCGGATAATGACTGCCACTTGATTGTCGAGGAGAGCTAAAATGAAAGTCCCCTCCTCGTGTGGACATACGTGCTCCAGTTCTCCTACGCCTCGGCGGTTGCGGAGGTGCCGGTTGAACTGGTGGCGGTGGAGGCGGTGGCGTGACTGCCACAAATCATGAATCCTCAGAGGGATCCTGCTGCTGCTGGTGAGGCGACGAATGATGCGAGGGTGTAAAATACCACTCGTGTTGATTAAATCATGCCTGATAAGTGTCCGGACCATGGTAGGGTGATCCATGAAAGGACGAACCATCCGAGACCTCGATGGGATGGTTGGGAGTTCTGGTTGCGGGCTCGACGGGATCGGTGTCCTCGTCCATATCCTCTGCATGATCGCCGGAGTAATGATCCTCCGGCCCAATGGGTTAAAACCCACTGGTTCTTGTATGTAATTTGTCGGGTTAAACCGGCCCCTAAAAACAGGTGTGGGGTTACCAAAGGAATTATGCGATAGGGATCGCTGAAGATGTATGTAAGAAGGTTGAGGGTTGTCGGGCTCATTTTTCGACTGTGGCCCATATGAGTTGTGAATGGGAGGCGTCGAACTGTGCGATACAGATCGTCTAGCCGGTTCAAAAAGGTTCCTCCGGTTTTCTCTAGGGTCGGCACTCGCAGTGGTGGTAGGAGGTCGCGTGTGCGAAGGTCCTGCCTCGTCGTCATTGGGGGCGGTGATTGGCCCCTTGCCTCGTCCTCTTCGTCGAAAGAATCTTGGCGGCATAATTAATCCTGTCAATACAACATGAGATAACGACAAGAATATATAAAATAAAGGACAAAACAAAACAAAACAAAGTAGAATTTGTCCTAGGTTATTTGTCTAGACTCGAAAGTTTTTGAAATGTGAAATGTGCAATTGCGCAACTATCTGGACCTGAGATAGTGCAAGAAACAACCGACAAGATCATTCAAGTCAAGGAACGACTGAAAGCAGCACGTGATCGACAGAAGAGCTATGCCGATAACCGACGCAAACCATTGGAATTTCAAGTAGGAGATAAAGTATTGTTGAAAGTCTCTCCTTGGAAAGGAATGGTAAGATTCATCAAATGAGGAAAGCTAAGTCCCAGGTATATTGGACCTTTTGAGATTATTAGAATAATAGGACCTGTAGCCTATCAGCTACAACTGCCAGAGGAAATGGCAGGAATACATGATGTGTTCCATGTATCTAATCTCAAGAAATGCTTAGCTGATGAATCGCTAATAGTACCTCTTAAGGATATAGAGGTAAATGAACAACTCAAGTTTATAGAGAGGCCTCTACAGATTGAAGATAAGAAAATCAAGAACCTCAAGCATAAGAGATTAGTTCTGGTCAAAGTGAAATGGCACTCCAAAAGAGGACCTGAGTACACATGGGAGCTTAAATCTGAAATGCAAAGGAAATATCCACACTTGTTCCAGTAGATCTCGAGGACGAGCTCTAAAACAAGGTGGGGAGGATATAACAATCCTCAATTAAACCGACACCTTCGATTATTTTTCCGACAACCTAATATATTTTAAAATATCCCAAAAATGTCCCAAAATATATCCCATACGCGAATACGGGCCTCAAATATATTAAATAGTATTAAAAATAAATAAAAATTGAAAACTTAAGCTGAGGCGGGCCGCGTTGGACCCCACCCCAACCTTACGCGGGCGGTATGAAGGTTAGAACCTGATTCGATGACTTCTTTAAGTTCAGGCGGGCCACGTAAGATCCCCATTAGTTTACGCGGGCCGCGATAGTACCAAAATGTGGCGCAGCCCGGTGATGACACGTGTCATCATCGTGTCGAGCCTAGTAGATGACCCGGACAAGCTACCCTGTTGACCAGGGTTGACGCGGGCCGCGTAAGCCCAGCCCATGTGTTACGCGGGCCGCGTGAGGACCAGTTTCAGCACCTATATAAGAAGGCCATCGGGTTCAACCAGAATTCGCTCACAATTCATTTCTCAATCTCAAAATCTGAATATTAGGCTTTATAAGCGGGCATTATACCCCCCTAATTAGCGAAGTTCTGCTCCGTTGTAAGTATTATAACCCCTGGATACGTATTAGATACGCTGTGTCACACCCCGAATTCCACGTGTCACCGGTGGGCCCGGTGGGGAGTATCGTGACGTAGTTGGCAACATAATAGTCAAACAACACAATATTTAAATGCACAGCGGAAGCAATTGAAAGATATATTTCAACCGAATAAAATATTGTAATATCGTGTATCACAAACAGTTGAAAGTTTATCTACAGACGGATCGAAATAAATAGGAAATAGTAGTTCAACAGACGATAGGCATCTTAAGCTTGCGAGACTCTTTATTGATGCTAAGGAGAGATATCCAGCCAATTACGAGTAGTACCTGCACTTAATCTTTTTGGGAAAATACGTCAGTTTACACTGGTAAATACAATCAACTGACTCATTTTAAAAATGATTAAAAATTGATTTGGATGCACATGGCATAAACATTTTATAACTTGGGATATTTATTTAAATATATCATCTCATAAAAGAATTACATGTTCCTTATGCGTTCAGTAGCCCGGATCGTGCCGGGTTAAAGATCAATAGACACACCACATAATCTATTTATGCACTGACGAGTGTACGCCTACACTCCGCGCTTAGGTCGTGGCCATTTCGTAAAATGATGCCAAGGATATCCGGGACATGGTCATTAACCCCCCAAAGGCTTTAAGTAAACAAAACTATTTAAACGGGCCGATCAAATTATTCAATTAACCATCAAACGATGGAAGATTTAATGCCCGACCAAGCGGTATTTTATATACCGTACCCCAAGCCCGTATAGGGAAAATAAGTTAAAAGTATTTACCTGAGCAAAGTAATAATCACAATAAGCAAATGCAAGTATCTTTTACTGGTCCTCCTAATCTGGAACGAAGGTTTATAATAACCTATTAGAATCCTAACGGGTTTTTAGTTAAGCTTAAGCTTAGACCAGTTAGTTTCAAAGATACGGTTCGTACGCACGATTAAGCAAAGACCGGATAGAATGTGATTTAGACCTGACAAGTTTGAAGACTTGCTTAATATGGGTATTTCATACACATTCTGAATTTTGAGATAAAACCGATAAGGTTTGACCCGTTTCGGCTAATTTATGCAAAGTAGTTACATCAACCGAACCGAACGCGCAAGAGGCGTAACGGGTAATTATAAGTGTCCTAAACAGGTTTCCTAAGTTAACATGCCTTAAATATGTTGTGATATCAGTAGGATACCTTCCATTATGCCCAAAACGAGTTTAACCTATAATTAAGCCCCGTAGGGGTATTTTGGTCATTTTAAAGATTATAAAAGGGATTAATTAAGCTTCTGTGATTCAGGTCTGAATTAATCAGTAAAATGACTTATTTTAACAGGTCATATTAGTTGGTGTTAAGTCCTTTGTGACAAAATGGTTTTAAACCCTTACTATGCGTTTAATACGCTTATAAAGTCGTTTTAAGCGATTTACGGGTTAAAATAGGAAATCTGTAACATGAGCATAACTCCTAATCTAGACCTCCAATTGACGTGAAAATTTACGAACATGCATATTAATCAGTAACAAAGACTATTGTTCTTTCATATTTCCATAATTCTCGTTTTATGGTCATAAGGGCATTATGGTCCATATTTTAAGCAATTAACGGAAACGTCGGACAATTAAGGATTCAAGTGGTATAAACGCAGAGGGTTATACAATCATGTAACTAGATCTTAATGGAACTTTAAGGCATGCCTAAACCTATCAAAATCGGGTCAGAACCGAAGTCAAGGCAAAAGTCAAACTATGCGCCTTTCGGTTCCGAATCGATCCTAAACTGAAAATTGTCGGATCAAACATATTTAGACATGTTCTTACATTGATTACCAAGTTATATTAATGATAAAACAGGTTACACGCCTCTCACATTGCTAATTTTGTATTAAATCGCAAATTACATTTCTGTTGACTTTTTATCATCATCTTTGACCCGACAAACGACCTAGTTAGGACGGGAATCACAGGGTGCCCTTTTAAGGGTTTAATGCCCACATAATTACCAACTTATAACTACCTTAAGTTTGACTAATCGCTGGACCATTAGTGATTAATCAATAAGTCAACCGCTAATTACGATGGTTTGACTTTAAGGCTATAAACTAAGCAAAACTTAAATAAGGAAAGTTGGGAATACTTACAAGAGTCCTATGAACGATTAGGAATGTCTTGGGTCTGCACTTGAGCTCCAGAAATGGTCCATAGTTGCAATGGGAGTGAATGATCAATGTTTGCCAACATGTGGGTCTTATATAGTGCCTTTAATCTCATAGATTGTTGACAAACAAGTCTACTAAATGATCATGGATGCTTACAAGTGCCCTCTAGTGTCTAAAAACCAGTATAGGAAGCCCATGGTATCATGGAAAGGCAATTGGAGTCGGTTAAGAGCTGAACAGACAGCTGTCTGTTGTATTCTGCATCTGGGCGTCGCACGCGGCCCGCCTAAGATACTAACAAGTCTTACGCGGCCCGCCTAAGACCTGCTGTCAGGTTTTCCATTTTTCATTTATTGCACTTTCAGTCCCCGGTCCTCCTAAACGTCGCTTTCACTTTAATTCTTGCATTATAAGCCTTTTAAATTGACATATAAGGGCTCCAAGACTTATACCCACTTTGTGAAGTCCTTGGTCACTTTGTTGTTACCCGAAAAGTCATAACTTTCAACGTTGACGCTTTAACCCCTTGTATACGAATTTGATCATAACTTTCTCATACGATAACGAAACTTTATGAAATTTATATCGTGCATTCTAGTGAGCATAATTAACCGTTACAAAGCTTCGGGTTTGTTAAAAGGTCACTCAGAGGTATAACTTAAACATGTTGACACATTTAACCCATGTAGTTTGTAATCTCTCACTTTTAGCTTCGTATGATCCATGATTTATTCGTTTGATGATATAAACATCATGTAGGGTTATTTTAAAGTATATTTATTCACTGTTGACATTTTGAACTCGTATATTCACATACATTCCATGTTTGTCAACTTTAGTCCCTCAAGAACATTCTTTCACACGTTCAAACTTATGACACGTGTCAACACATTATAGGACGTGAATTTTCGAGGTGTTACATGCTGCCTGATTGATCTAGGGTTCCGTAATGGCTGTCGTGGTTCTGCCCAACGTAGTCATTGGAATGCCGTCTCGGGGAGGGTATTACTAATGTTAAAATGGGTTATTAATACTAACGCGTGTACATTTGTGTAAATTATAGATTATCACCGGGAAACCTTTACGGAAAATTCTAAGACAGCAATGTGAGTTGATCCACTTTTTGTAAATCTTTGTTAAATGTTTTTACAAAACCTTAAATACTTTTCCATGCGAATAACAGTTATTGAGTATTTGTAAGCATACAATTATGATGAGTATGTTGGGGTTTTGTATACAAAATTTGTTACCACCTGGTCAAGGAGTAACATGTCCAAAAGTCGGGTTCGACAGTACCATGGATGTTAATTGTGATGTCTTGTAAACAAATATAATTGCGGGATCGCCCTCAATACTGTAACACCCCAAAACCCGAATGTCTATATTCGTTAAATGTTCTAATATGGTACATTAAGAAATAAATAACTAGGTTAATTATCCTAGTTAAAAGTATGGTAGAAAAACAAGTAAAGGATGAAAGTTGTGCCAATTATGTTAAATGGTAAACATGAGGGGCTAGATGGTATAGGATGAAAGATGAGTTATTAAAAGAAAATAACAACACACACAAACACACCTTCGTGTGTGTTCTAGATCGATCAGGAGACTCCCATGGAGTCTCAAACCCTAAACATGAAAGATCATCCAATTGGAAGGCTAAATGATGCGTAAATTCATAACCGAGCATGGATTAATGATCACTAACACGAGGGGATCATAAGGTATGTCTAAAATCTAAGATTGGTGATCATGGGTAAAGTGGGTTATGTTCCAATCCATGAGTTTAAGTGGAATTGAACATTAGTATGTGTTATAATCATCATATAGAACATGGATTATGAATGATTTGTGCTAATTTGATGTTTAGATGATAAACCCATTAGTTATGGTGATGAAGATGACTAGACTCATCACCTATGTCCAATTCTTGTTGAAAGATTGATGTATTATGTAGGTATGATGAATTCTTGTTAGATGAATTAGGAGAAAAATGAGGATGATATGATTGATGTTTATTTGGGAATGATCCATGATGGTTAGTAGTTGGTTTTGATGGGTTATGTAAGAGTTTAGAAGATTTATGCATGAATAAGTTGTACGTTATGCTTAAAAGGTAGTACGTACATCAAGTGAATGATAAAATGTATATAGTGTCTTCCGTATAGTCGATTATGATGTTACGGGTATATGTTGATAAGTCGATAGTTATGTATGGTTAATAGTTGACTTTTGAAAGTCAACTAAGTATAAGAAACATGAGTTGACTCGTTGTCGTAAATGTAGGTTGATGAGAAGTCGTATGGTACATGTAATAGCAATCCGTGTTAAATGTAATGACATGATGAGTTACATGAGTTAAACGTATACGGACATGATTATATGAGTTATGTTTGTTAGAAATGATTAATGAAAGTTAAATGTGAAATATGGGATTGATACGATTGTTATCATGTACAAATGAGTATGCTAATAATAGCGTGATTTGGATGAAATGAAAGTATAGGAATCACGCCGAGACGGGCTCAAGCATGAGGTGTTAACGGGTCAAGAAAAGGCGAGGAATCGGACATGAGCACGGATGCATTAGGTAAGTGATTCCGTAATCACTTCTTAGTTGTTTATGTAAAGTTATATGCAACTTAATTAAATATGATAATTGAGGTCAATTAGGAATGAATTGTATGATGTCGATGAGTATTAAACGGATCTTAGCTTTTATCCGAGCAAGGTATGTGTGACTAAGAATTTTAGCTAAGTAGAAGGATTCGTTACTTATGTAAGGAATTCCTTTGTTGTTAAGGATAGAGCGAAATTGACAAAAACGCCCTTGATAGGTATATCGGGCAAACGACCTTGAATGTCTATTGGAAACAAGTGAACCGATTAGAGTAATGTGTTGGTCATGTGTGAAAGCGAAGAGTATGGTTTTGTTATGTCATAGACCATTTAATGCACAAATACCCATAACGGGTCAAAAATGAGCTTTTAAGCGAAAATGGGTTAAGAGGATGCAAGGCATCCGAGAATTTAATCTTTTATGATAGGCGTCAATGAAATTATTAAGATCATATGAGATTGAGGTCAAATAAACAGATTATGTTGATAAATGCACGAACGGGTCAAATAATTAGAATATGATAATAAGCCGAATGCATGTAAGTTAAGAATTTCCTTAATCCGGTTGTGGGATTTTAAGTTCATATGATAGAATGTGAATTTACAAGCATGTAGGAAGAAACGGGAGGTTAAACGGGTAAACGGTTCAAAAGTTATGCGCGTTTTAGTGCGTACGGACGACGAAACGATTCTGCAGAAAAAGCCACTTTCTAGAGGGCGTCGCCGACGGGTTCCATGGCCGTCGCCGACGGGCTCTAGAAAGCTGACTTTTCTCCGACGCCCTAAATACCTGTCTACGGGTGTTTCTGGCTACGGGTGAATGCAAAGCCCGTCGCCGACGGCCCTGGGGGGCGTCGGCGACGGCCTCCCCAAGTCCAAAAAGCTGAAATCTTGTTTGTTAAGTTGATTATGTACCGTAGGCTTCGGTTTGATATCCGTGGACTACGGCGGACTTTCCAAACATGATTTTGATGGTTCCTTAGATGTTTATGGGCTACAAAGCTAAGTCTAAGACCCATGTAAAGATATGTATGATTATGTAAGAGGTACACGTGATCTAGTACGTGTTCGTTAAGGTATGTACATATGTAGATGTGTATGTATGAATGTATAAAGGTATGTACGAGTGTATGCACGTATGTAACGATGTAGGAAGGGTATGTACGTATGTAGATGTGTATGTATGAATGTATAAAGGTATGTACGAGTGTATGCATGTATGTAACGATGTAGGAAGGGTATGTACGTATGTAGATGTGTATGTACGTGTGTATAAAGATATGTATGAGTGTATGCATGTATGTAAAGATGTAGGAGAGGTATGTACGTATGTAGATGTGTGTGTATGAATGTATAAAGGTATGCATGAGTGTATGCATGTATGTAAAGATGTAGGAAAGGTATGTACGTATGTAGTTGTGTATGTATGTATGTATGTGTAAAGTCATGTATGAGTGTATGCATGTATGTAAAGTTGTAGGAAAGATATGTATGTATGTAGATGTGATTGTATGTTTGTATGTAAGTACGTAAGTATGCATAATTTAGACACGTTGAGTGTTAACGTTATTAATGGTGTACCTTGAGAATGAAAAATAATGCAGGTACATTACTGAAGCCTCACCAGGAAATGGATACGCAGATGAAATGCTTAAAGTTTGAAAAATGACGATATGCGAAGTGTACGTGAATGAATCTTGTTTATATAATGGGTGCTAATGTATGAATAAATGTGGTGAGTGCAGGTTGTACGAATCACGGATTAATCTCACAAGGAGTAGCGATCGAAGACCGAGTCACAAGATAGATTGTACGGGAATGTTTACATATGTAATTTAGTGATGATAAGTTATGTTTTTATATTTTAAAATAGACCTTCGAGTAAGTCGAAACGTTTATAATGAATGAAATTTTAAGGTACGTATTTTCCGCTGCGTCTTTTTAGTTAAAATGTGTTAGGACCTTACAAGTTGGTATCAGAGCCCTGGTTTGAGGGAATCAAGTACGAGAAGGTAAGTACTTGAACTCAAACTTGTGTGCTCTTGAGATAAGAAGTCCGTACAATCTAAGACTCGATCAAGATCCAAAGGTAAAGGCTAATGAAAGTATGTACTTATGTATACGTATAAAGAAACTGACGGTTTTGTATGTGCAAGGTAAGCATAAGTGTTTGAAGAAGACGACCCTTGAATGCAGTCTAGGATGAATGCTAAGGCAGGCAAGGATGCGAATGGACAGACGGACCCCAGGTACACAATGTTAGTATGTATGGTACCGGTGTTAAAAGAAAAAGGAAGAAATCTCCTTGGGAGGGTAAGTACTAAATGAAAGACAACGATGTTGCCTTGATAAGGTTGTAAAAAAAATGTAGCACGAATTGAGACCCACTACTGCAGACATAAGGCGATGATTACCTGAAGGCACGAAATTAGTATGTGAATTGCGCACCTGGCCAGTACGCAAGAAGCATATGACATTCGTGAGACCGTGGTAATTATCGCAGGTATGTCCGTTAGAATTGGGTAGCATGTGGGCGTGCGGGTGAAGTGGGTAGTAAGACTCTCGGGAAATTGAGAGTACTATGTAGGAATGAAAAACATGAATGATAAGAGTGAAGAATGTTGAATCCGTAAGAAGGTACGGATCAACAATGTATATGAATGCAATGCTTGAATCCGCGAGACGGATTCAAAGAATGAAAGATATGAATGCAATGCTTGAATCCGCGAGACGGATTCAAGGGATGAAAAGCGTAAATGCAATGCTTGAATCTGCGAGACGGATTCAAAGAATGAAAGATATGAATGCAATGCTTGAATCCGCGAGACGGATTCAAGGGATGAAAGGCGTAAATGCAATGTTTGAATCCGAGAGACGGATTCAAAGAATGAAAGATATGAATGCAATGTTTAAATCCGCGAGACGGATTCAAAACATAGAAGGTACGAAAGGTATGAATAACGCGTTCGAATCCGCGAAACAGATTTAAGATATAAAAGACGGAACTAGTCTACATAAGAAGAAGTCAATAGCTTGACCATGTATGCGTCAAACAAGTATTTCCCACTGACAAATGTTTTTAAAACGCGTTTCAGGTAATAAAATGTGAAAGCGAAATAGAAGCCAGCTGGACAGCACTGAAGGCTTGGAAAAGTGGCAATAAAGTTACCTAAAAATAAAATAGATGTTTTTATTAAATAAATAGGATTTATTCCTATGAAAAAGTATGTAATATGAACTTGGGTTTTAACCCATTTGTTTAATATTATGGAAATGTGGTATTTTATTCTGATCAATATTTCCTAACTACGGTCCTGATGAAAAAAATTCCGCTGCCAAATTAGACAATACACGATACCACCGAATCTGGCTCGCGGCCGCCCGTTTCCCGGGGAACCTAGGGATCAGGGGTTGCGACAATGTATGGTTATAATATCTTTCACTTGAGCTTATTGTCATAACCTTTGTCAAGCGAAGAGACATTGGAATGAGTTCAAATAAACATTTCAGGTATAAACGATATTTGATTATATTTTATTAACCCATCAAAACAAGTTTGGTTAGTCTTGTAGATGCATGAATATAACGAAACATAGTCATGGACATATGATAATTTTTGGAAAAGACACCTAAAGTCTCATTAGAAGATTATACAACATTGCTCAACATAAAAGATTGCACATTATGAGATCAAGCGATAAATCATTCGCTACAAAGACTTTATTCGACTTTCAAGTAAGATGGACACATGTCACTTAAATGATACGTGTTAAAATGAGGGGGAGACTTATTCAAGTTGCACTCTTTTCCCCTTGACTAAGTTTTGTTCCACTGGGTTTTCTTAGTAAGGTTTTTAATGAGGCAACATACCTGATCCAAAAGTATCAGGGGGAGAAAATGCGCGCTGCACTCTTTTTCCCTTAGCTGAGGTTTTGTCCCACTAGGTTTTCCTAGCAAGGTTTTTAGCGAGGCAGCATCACCAAGCGTATAATACATTGTTTTCTTTTATCACGTGGATAGTCAAGGGGGAGTGTTATAAATAAGTTATATTATGGTGACTATCCACATTCTAACTTCCGTTTCTTCATGTCCTTTGTATTAATGTAAGAACATTATATATAGAGTTTCTTTCTATTGCATGTACACATCTCAATGAATAATAATTCTTTATTCTATCTTTCTCTCTGTGTTCCTTTGATTATGTTTATATACTAGTCGCTAGTAGGCCGTTGTTTTACAACAAAATCAAAGTAATTGACAGGGTAATCATAAATATATATATATTAGTTGGAGATTGTTATGTTACATCGATTCTTTTTTTTCTTTTTTTAGTAACACGTATCAAGCATGGGTCGAGAACCCATTGGTTGGAAAAATTGATTAATCACTCACTTGAATTTAGTCGACTAGAGTCAGTCATATCAAATAAACAAAGTGAAGTCAACTTTGATCGATTAAATTGGCCAACTAATTAACTATACTCGTTTGTGTGATGCAATGAACACATCGAGCATATAAAACACTCATATGGACAATCGTTAATTTTAGAATGTTATGTAAAATCTTTGATTCTAGCCTTTAATAACATCCTCTAGCTCTTTCGTGTCGCAAATCTGCTAGCCTTTAATAACATCCTCTTGCCTGTTGCAACCCAACATACTTGCGTAACATTAATGATTCTTGCATATAGCATATCTGATAGCCTTTAGTTACATCCTCTCGTCTATTGGCAACCCAACGAGCTTTTAGCAATGCAAGTTTTAAACATATTTATTGTGGGTTTTTACTTTTAAATAATATTGTTTGATATAAGGTGGAAGTTGAACGAGAACCATATATATATGAACGTTGTAAACCTTAAAAGTTCAATAACATTACCCATTGTCAATCTCCCTTTGAATGGTTAACCTTTATAAGTTTGTTGTGGGGTGAATTGTAACTAATTATCTATAATTTTATTAAAATCTAAGAAATTTAAATGTAATAAGTTTAGGGGCTAAAAAATAAAGTGTTTAAAAGACCAAACTACCCTTATTTTAGGGGTCTATCTATAAATAATGAAGGGAAAAATTCTTATTTTTTAGGTATCTTAAAATATCTCTCCCTAATGCATTATAATATAATATAAATAATTAAAATAAAACGACAAATAACTCAAGTGTAATTTTATTACTATTTATGTACATGTAACAATATGACCATGTTACATGTAAACTTAACTGAAGTTAATTATTAAGGTAACTAGTGATGAAATTAAAAAGTCACAGTGAATGTTGTTTTCTTCTCAAAAACAACTTGAGAGTCTAACTAGTAATGAAATAAAAAAAGTCACAATCAGTGTTGTTTTCTTCTCAAAAACAACTAGAGAGTACAACTCATTTTTTCTTAAAACAGTCAAACCTTATTAAAAAGTCCGATAAACTTCATTGACCGAGGTCCGAGGGCCAAAGAACTCCTTTAAGGCTTTAACCCTGCGGGCTGCCGTTCCTTATAGTGGTGGATTCAGGAATTTTTCCCATCAGGTTCCTTTTGATAGATTTTTATTAATTCTTACTATTTTTTTTAAATCATACAAAATTTCCACTATTTTTTTCATTTTCTTTCCAAACTAATGGGGTTCCCAGAAACCTCCAAAACACCTTTGAATCCGCCACTGGTTCCTTGGTTAAGTAACCGTTTACATTTGATTATTTATGTTACCACATTTATAAGAATAACTTGAAAATTGCAAGTATTTTACATATATCATGCATAATTAATAATAAGGCAACAAACGTCATGATGTAAAAAACTCTCTTATAAAAATGAGGATGCTTATAGTCTATGTTGTAATTAGATAACTGATTAAGACACTTTGGGGGAAAAAAAATGAATCTTGATTAAATAAGTATCGCTTTTATACATTGATTAAGCATAGAATATATTCAAAAGGCAAAATGTGGGTCCATTATTAAGGCATACTTTGTCAAATAAAAATTAAAATAAATTGTGTCTAACTTTAGTTGTGGATAAGACCATGCGTAACCGGGCGTTATTCAACAAAAATAATGCCAAAACACGCCCAAAAATGCCGAGACACCGCCCCCCTTGGGCGTGTTCGGGCGTTTTCTTCGGAAAAATCAGATGCAGCGTTTTTTGAATAACGCTGGAAGGGGCAAATGATGGACCAATGGGAGCCACTTAGCTTTCGTCATCAACCTTTTGTTGCCGGAATGTTGGAGTTTGGCCGGAATTTTTGGATTTTCGCCGGAATTTTTGCAGGTCGAAGAAGAAGAAGAAGAAGAAGAAGGGGAGGCGGCTGTGGTTTTATTTTAAGAAGAAGAAGCAGGTCAAAATATTAGATAGAGTTTTTAAGTTTAAAAGTGGCAAACTAGGCCCTTGTGGTTTTATTTTAAGTTTAAAAATGACAAACTAGGCCCTTGTGGTTTTATTCCAGTTTTTTTTTTATTTCCGTTTTTTTTTTGTAAGTTTAGTCGGTTTTTGTTTTTGGTTTTTTTTTTCTAGTATTGTAATTTTTTTTAATTTAATGAAGTATTTTAAGTTTTTAATTTAAAAATAAATAAATAATTGTGTAATGATTGGATGGGGCGTTATTGGGCATTATTCCACTACGCCACTTTTGCAAAAACGCGCAATAATGCCCCCATGTTGACTGGATTGCCACATGACAGAAAACGCCCCAGGGTGAGGGCATTATTCATCAAACCACTACGCATGGTCTAAGATTGAAAACATATTTGTTTTTCGGTATCTATCAATGATGTTGAAGCAAGTTGATGTTGATTTTAAACTATTTATAAATTAATTAATTGCTTTAGTAGCAAAATTATCCGAAGACATCTAAATAGCATTAAGGGCTTGTTTGGCTAAGCTTTTCAAAACTACTTATTTGCTTATTTGCTTTTCTGAAAAGCAAATAAGCAAATAAGTAGTTTTGAAAAGCTTAGCCAAACAGCCCCTAAGTACAATTTTTTTTCTACAGGAGATTTGTCGGTAAAAAAAAGAGAGAAAAAGGTATTATTTATTTCTAAGGAGAAAAGATCTAGTTGGTATAAAAAATATATAACCGTAGTTTGTTAAGTTATTTTTGAATATATCACAATGGTAGAGATACAATATGAAGTTTATTTGGCTAAGAAGGCTAGGAAGTAATCTTAACCATCCATTTAGTTAATCAAGTGTTAAGATTAAATAAGGGAAATTGAAGGCAAGAAAAGAGGCGTCTGAGTTTGTTTAGGGGCATTCTAGTCAACCCAAGGCAATAGTTTCTCTCTTCTCCAATCCCCCCCCCCCCCATTTTTTAAACGTTAATAACTCTTTCATACGACATTATTTTTTTTATAAAAATTGCACCAAAAAAACGAGCGTTTTTTATCTTTAAAACGAGTATACTATTGCTATATTTTCGAAAAAAAAAATTAGAACCCAGTTGCGTAAAACGCAATGGAAAAAACTCAGTTGCGTAAAACGCAATGAAAAAAAAAACCTAAAAAATGACATTTTTCTAAAACACAATGCACTAAAAACACAAAGAAATGTCTTATTTGTAAAACGCAATGGCCAGAAAACACAAAGGAATGTCTTATTTCTAAAACGCAATAGCCTAAAAACACAAAAGAAAGTGTACTTTGTAAAACGCAATGGACTGAAAACACATAAAAATGTGTTTTACGTAAAACGCAATGCACAAAAAACACAAAGAAATGTCTTATTTCTAAAACGCAATGGCCAGAAACCACTTAAAATGTCTGTTTTCTAAAACGCAATGGACTGAAAAAACATAAAAATGTGTTTTACCTAAAACGCAATGCACCAAAAAACACAAAGAAATGTCTTATTTTTAAAACGCAATGGCCAGAAAACACTTAAAAATGTCTCATTTCTAAAACGCAATGGCTTAAAAAAACAAAAGAAAGTGTTCTCTCTAAAACGCAATGGACTGAAAACACCTAAAAATGTGTTTTACCTAAATCGCAATGGCCAGAAAATATATAAAAATGTCTTAGTTCTAAAACGCAATGGCCTAAAAACACCAAAGAAAGTGTTTTCTCTCTAAAACGCATTGAACCAGAACAATAGTTTTGTCTGTGAATTGTCTGAACCAGGAAGTAGGAGATCAAAAGACTCTCTACGAATGCAGTTTTCCAGATCGTAAAATGCAATGAAATCAAAAACCCAGATAATAAAAATGAAATTAAAGAATTTCTTACATGGATCGAAGTCGGTTTCTTCAACGATTTACGAAATTTGAATGATTGAAACACTTATCAGAGATCGAATCGAACGTATCGAGTGATTATCTTCAAAATCGCCGGAAAAAACGAGATTTTGAATGAAATTAAACTGGGTCTTCTTCAAAAAAAGCTGAAGAACACGTTTATCGGGTGTTTGAATTATTGATTGGTGACGAAAATCGCACTATAATGTAGTGATTATTGAGATAGAAAGTGAAGAAATGGTTGAAGATGGTGGGTTTTGAAAATGGTGGGTTTTGATGTTACTGGGAAGAAGGAAGAAGAAGAAAAGGATAAAGATTGACTAAAATACCCTTCCTCTTTATTTTAAATTTTGCCACATGTCCTAATCCTATTGCTTCCTATACTTCCTAGCCAAATTAAACTTTCTATATGATCCCCACCCTATATTTTCTTATTTATATAATAAACATGTTCTTCATGATCTACAAAAGTAATCAATCTAAGGATTAGATTAAGAAGTGGATTACGTCTTTGAACATTAATAAACATATTCTTCATGATATACAAAAATAATCAAGTGGATTACGTCTTTGAACATTAATATCTGGTCTCTAAATTATCATTATGTTTTAGAAATAGTGTTTAACTTGACGTGTACTTGGTATATATGATTATAATAGATATCAAATACAAGTCTAATTTTCCTACTAAACTTAGGAAGGAATTTAGATTGTTGGCAAAACTATTTATAGCAGTAAAATTGAACTTTTCACAAAGCTGTAATTAATAAAAAAATATATATATGAAGGTAGAGAATCATTCGTCTTCTTTTAGTTATAAACACAAATAACATTTATTTACTTTTTTCAAAAATTATACCTTAAAAAAATTTATATTTAATTTGAGTAAAATTTCATACATACATATAAGATGTCACCTTGCACGCAACGAGAAAGTGTTCAATGTAAAAAATCTGCAGTTCGTTCAAGGTTGCCGAGGAGATAAAAGAAACTACGATTGACTGGGTACTGAATAGATCAAAATTCACAGGCATCACAAGGAGCGAGTGGAGAAGTTATAATTTTAATTTGTAAGTCATTTAATCTATGTAGCCTTCGTGATCGTAGTTGAAATTTGTAACAGGTCCATGTAGTGTCTTGCTGCATTGGATGTTTCAGTGTTTTTAGAAGATGTGTTTCATTTAACTGTCAAATAACTCATATAAGATGTCACCTCTATATCAAGACACTACGATTATAACTAGTAGGTCTAAAATAACAACGGTGCACTTAAATTGTTTAACATATCAATGAACTTTTCCGTTACAATGGTACTTCTAAATCACCACCACTACAAGGATACTTTAAAAATCACATGTAATTCACAAGACATAGATACTTTACCAAAAAGTTATCTCAAGAACTGGCATATTTGTTGAACAATCTTTATTTGTCATACAAACCACATATCAATTTACACAAGTATTTGAACTCGCAATATTTGGTAATGAACGTTCTCTCTGAAGATATAATAATGAAAGATTATTAGGCCATGTGTAGTCATAAAACCTCTTTGGGGACGTTATGTGACACATGACATGTCACGTTATACAGGGGCGTTATATCACTAAAGCGCGTAGTCGTCAAGCCCCTACCTCATCATTACTCAATTAATAACTCCTTCAATTATACATGTGTGTGTGTGTGGGGGGGGGGGGGGGGGGTTGCAGATCCTTCACGCTGCTATGTAAATAACGACTTCATCCAAAATCACCCCCATAGCGCCGGCAGTATTGGTGTTGCCGGGCGCTATGGGGCGCCATGCCTCAAAAATCACGACCATCACGCCTCATTAAGCTTATTACACATGCACTTAGGCTGGAGGGTGTGGGGGCGCCACCCAAGGCGCTATCGGACCACACCATGGGCGCTATGGCGGGGCGCCATTGATGGCTCGCCAAGATGATAACGGGCATTATTCGTGTGGACCGAGGAGCATTTAACATATAATTTTAAAAAAAAATTTACTTTTCATTTATTTTTACAAATTAACACTATAAATACCCACAATTCTTTAACATTTTCATCTCATTCCTCTCACTTACTCCCTCACTTTTTATACCATTCCCTTCATATATGTAGTTTTTTATTTCTAGTATGTTGTCTTTTTTTCTAGTATCTTATTTTTTTATGACTTTGTAGTGTTTTTTTTAATGAAATTATGTTTTTTTTTTAATTTTCTAGTTATTAAAATTGCCATTTAATTTAAAAAAATAAATATTTAAATAAATAAATAATTAGTTAATTATGACGGGGGCTCCATCCACACCCTTCAAATTAAAGGGAAGCATGATAAAGCCTCAATGCTGATATGGCGCTGATGTAGATCCTACTTGGCCTGATAAAACCCAAGGCTATGAATAAATAGACAAGTCTCGTAACTGAAAGTGTCTGTATTTAAATCACTAAATTCATAAATCCACGTCATTACCCTGGTGGAATGGATAAAGCCCACCTCACCAGCTTCTCGTTCTGCATCATACACACTCACTGAGTCTCTCTCTCTCTCTCTCTCTAAAATCCACCACACAACCACCACTTCCACTACCCCAGACCACCTACTTTCTCTCTCTAGAACCAAACCATGGGCGCTAACACGTCATTCTTAACCACAGAAACCTCAAACATATCCGAAACTTCACCAAGCCTAAACCTCGGAGACATACCAGAAAATTGTATAGCTTTGGTTTTATCCTACTTAAAACCACCGGAGATCTGCAAACTAGCTGGAGTTAACCGAACATTTCGTGCAGCTTCCTCTGCTGATTTCATCTGGGTCCCTAAACTGCCCTGTAATTATCATCATTTGGCGGGAAAACTGTTGGTTGATGATAAGAAAAGACCGGGTGAAAAGGAGATATTTGCAAAGTTGAGTAGACCTGTGTTGTTCGATGGTGGCAATAAGGTAGGGTTTCTGTTTTTGTTTTGAGTTGATCGATCACACTATGAGTTACGTTTGGAGTGAGATTTTAGTGTTTTGTTTCAGGAATTTTGGGTGGATAAGATCACCGGTGGTGTTTGTGTATCGGTTTCTTCGAAGAGTTTAACGATCACTGGGATTGATGATCGGAGATATTGGAATCATATTCCTTCTGATGAATCAAGGTGGGTTTATTTTCTTTTGCTTTTTGTATAAGGGTGGTGGTGGGTGTGGCATCAAGCCTCTAGGCTTTATCGCGCAACATTAGCTCAGGCCCCACCTCATAGGGGGCTTTAACCCCGTTCTTTAAAATCCTTGTAATGATGATTTAAAGCCTTTTTTAAATAATATAAAAAAGAATAAGAAAAAAGAAATAAAAAAAGGGAAATGTGATTGGTGAAAAAGAAATGGGTCCCACATGCATACTTAATAACGCTTGTTACTGGGTTGGCGGAGGATCGATAGCGCCCCCATTGGCGAGCAGGGGATAGGTAGGGGGCGCTAAAAGTGATTATGTGGCCAGAGGCAGTATACCAGACCCCTGGCCTAAGGGTGTAAACGAGCTAAACAGTTGGTCAGCTACTCGACTCTTTAAAAGCTCGAATCAAGCGAAACTTGACAAATTCAGAGCTCGAGTCTAAAAGTGAACCTCTCTATTATTGAACTTGAGGTTGCTCGCGTGTGTATTACTTTTATAATTCTATAATTTTTGTTTAGTATATTTAATACATACTTAATTATATAACAACAATAATTATTACACTTAAGATTATGATAAAATTTATTAAATAATATATATTATGTTATATATGATTTAAATTTTAAAAGTGTATATATACATATGGATGGGTTGAAACGAGAACCATTACGAGTTGTGAGAACTTTCTGATCCCGTGCGAGTTGGGCCAAATTTTTTTTGCACAAACGTAGATAAAAACATTATAAACACACCTGTAAAAAAAGTAAAAAAAATTGTCGAGACGTTAGTTTTGACTGATGCAAGTTTTTTTTACGTGATGGCGTAAAATTTTATTTCAGATAACTATTTTTTTGTGAGGGCGTAAAAATAATTTGCATCAGTCAAAACTAACGACTCGAAATTTTTTTTCTATTTTTTTTATAGATGTGTTTATAATGTATTCATCTACTTTTGTGCAAAAAATTTTTGGACCAACTCGCGCGTGATCAAAAAGTTCTCACGGTTCTTACAAGTCGCAATGGTTCTCATTTTAACTCATCCCTGTATACATAATTCATGTATAACAATTGAATCAAGTCGAGCTTAATTAATAACGCTTGAAAACAAGCAGTGCTAGCAAGCTCTCATAATTTAAACTAGTCAACTCGAGGTTACACAAGCTCAAGCTCAAGCTCGGATCGTTCACATCCCTACTTTTGCATGTGTCCTCCAATTCCTCATAAATACAAGTATCCGTGTTTTAACATCATTCGTTTAACTACCAGGTTCCCTACGGTCGCATACCTTAAACAAATTTGGTGGGTGGAAGTACACGGCGACGTCGAGTTTTGCCTTCCGGCCGGAACTTACACCTTGGCGTTCAAGCTCCGGCTAGGAAAAGTGACAAAACGAAATGGACGATGGGTGTGTAGCACTGAGGACGTCCATGGATGGGGCGTAAAACCCGTGGAGTTGAAGGTCATGACGGGCAGTGGTCAACATATAGTTTCCAAGCAATTCTTGGAGACAACAGGAAGCTGGGAATACCACCGTGTCGGGGAGTTCATTGTCGATGATTCAAACAAACCGACGAAGGTGAAGTTTTCGTTGATGCAGATCGATTGCACACATACGAAAGGTGGTCTTTCTATAGATTCGGTTCTTATATGCCCTACCAACTTGGCACACGATTTCAAAACTCTACCACATAATATGTGTGTAGTTTAAAGGATGTCTTCTTTCGCTAAAAACTAGTTAGAATCTGGGTTCGATTTTTGAATTTTTTGAATTATTTTTGTATAATTAAGCATTCATTGGTAGAATTGTAATATATGATATACAAGAGTGAGAGATTTCAAGTATGTTTTTTTAAAGAAAAATCATGGAAATAGGCATATTTGGGTTCGATATTTGAATTTTTTTTTTTTTTTTTTTTGTAATTAAGCATTCATTGGTAGAATTGTAATATATGATATACAAGAGAGAGATTTCAAGTATGTTTTTTAAAGAAAAATCTAAGGCTGACAAATCGTGTCTTAACAGGTTTAACAGGTTTCTGACGGCGCGCACAACATAAGTTTCAAACATGATTACGACTCGTTTAACTACTTTCTACCTCATGTTTATAAAACAGTTTTATGTTTTATGTAGAAAGATGAATAAATGATAGATCCTAACATTGTAATTTTAATCATTATAAAAATTAAAAAAATCAAAGGGTGTATTTTTCAGTCAAACAGGTCTAATCGTGTCTTAACAGGTACTCAATTGCCAGCCCTAGAAAAATCATGGAAATAGGCATATTTGGGTTCGATATTTGAATTTTTTTTATATATATATTTTTTGTAATTAAGCATTCATTGGTAGAATTGTAATATATGATATACAAGAGTGAGAGATTTGAAGTATGTTTTTTAAAGAAAAATATCCAAATAGCATGTTATCTGTGAAATGTTTATCAGCATTGACTTTTGATATTTTTAAAATAAGCGAACTAATAAGAGAATGACAAGTAAGCAGAGACACGACACTTTTTCTGTCTGGACTCTCACTTTCATGTACCTTTTTATCCCACAAAAATAATTTTTGGGTTCACATCTCATCCAAAAAATTAGTAAAAAAATTACCAGTGTAAGTGTAGATGGGGCATTAGCCAAAAAATTAAGGGCTAATCCGTGCACTAAAAATAGTACTTTCACTTTTACACTTGCAATTTTTTATTTACCCCCCCCCCCCCCCCCCCCCCCGCCCCCCCCCCCCCCCCCCCACAAACACCGGCTTTTACACTTGTAATTTTTTATTGGTGGACCCCCTTTTTTCCGTGTAAATCGTGCGTTAGCCGAAAAATTAAAGGGCTAAATGTTTTTTTTCCATTTCTAATTTTCGTGATTACTGTCATAAGGATGATCATTGCAGATTAGGGCTGTCCAAACTGCTCGACGATTGAGGATTGCTCGAAAAATGCTCGTTCGATTTCCGTTCAGTTTGTAAATGAGCCGCTCGCGGTTCGATTCAAATTCAATCCAAGCATGAGCAAAGGTCCGCTCGCTCGTCGATCGCTCGATTTCGCTCGAATTATTTTTATTAATAATATATATATATATATATTATAGATTTTAAAGATTAAAAGCCCAAAATATATACTAGCCCAACTTAATATATACTAGCCCAAAATCTAACCCTAAATCCCTAATTCCTAAAACAATCACATAGACTCATAAACTAATTGTCGAAGATCTGCATATCGCCGCTGCCAGTTGCCACACACCAAAATCTAACCCTAAATTCCGAATTCCTAAAACAATGTCATAATCTAATTATTCGATCAAGCGATAACTCGAAGAGCACAACATCTATTGTTAAGAACATTTTTAGAATCATGATTTTAGTTATGTATTGCTTTTGTTAGTAAGGTGTTGGATATATTTTAATTAAGTTAGGATTTGTTTTGTTGAACGCAGCCTTATAATTCAATCGAGCGAAAACGATCCGCTCGATTTTAGTTAGGATTTGAGAAAAACCGAGCGAAAACGATCCGCTTGATTCAAATTCAATCCGAGCATGAGCATCACTTTTGTGCTCGGTTTTGCAAATTCGATACGGTCGGATGTAATTCAATCCGAGCACGAGCAGACCCTCGATCGGATCGGATCGGACCGGCTCATGAACACCCCTATTGCAGATGGTGTTCGAAAAACATTTCAAATTTAGGGGAGTTCCCACATTGAGAGTTTATACATCACAAAATACCTCCTCAGTTTCTCGATAAACACTTGCTAACCGAGTAACCGGTTGTTTTTACACAACTGTTCGTTATTGAGTTCGGTCTCACATCTTATGATGGTAGAGTAATAATCTTTATTCAACATGAAAATGTGTCCTTATATCTTTCTTGACCTTGTGTAATTGGTAATACCGTTTATAGGTATCTAAAAAGGTTATTGGATCTATCGGGCCGAATTTCTATGGCCATTTCCGAAAGTGAACTGCTTCGTTTGGCGGACGATTGATGGCAAGACCCCCTATGACGGATGCGTCTGCTGGAAAAGTGTTTTAAATGGAGAAGGAAATGCCGACGTGTAGTACTCAAGCGGAGTCAACAAATCATTTATTAGCAACATATATCATAGCCATATCTGTATGGTGGCGAGTCTACGTCTGGCTTAAAGTCCCTTTTCCAGCCTCCTTCTCTTCTGATATCTTCGGTCATCTGTTGAAGTATTGTATGGGTTTAAATATGCCTTGGGGGCGGTTGGAGGTAGTCTATGCTATTTTCTTGATGACATCCTCAACAAAAAGGTGTTTAGAGGTATCTAGACATCCTCATTCAAGATGATTGGAGATTTAAAGAAAATGACTTTTTGGTGGGCTTTAAAACGGTTAATGTTTTCGGTGGTTTCTTTGGCAAACTAGAGCAGCTTTAGAGGCATAGACTTTGGGTAGAGGTTCGGGCTATTTTGTTTGGGCTGGGTGTTTATGCTTTGTTTGTGTGTGTAGTTTGGTTTTGGTCTTTCGTGTTCTATTTTTGTGTTTGGGTGTTGTTACTTGGTTTTGCTTAGCCTTTGGCTAGCCTTGATTTGCTGGAATAATATTTCTTTAGCTATTAGGCTAGTCGGCATGGGGTTCTTCCCCGGATCGTCCTGGGTCGGCGACGGTCCCAACACCGTGCCCCCCCCCCCCCGCGTCCCGTCCTCCCCGTCCGATCTTAGACGTTTGCGACGATCCATAAGTGGTGGGGCCCAATCAAAAAGTTACCGTTAAATAAAAAAAAAAAAAAAAAATCAATTTTTTTTCAAAAACTAACGGTAATATTATTATTATTTATAAATTCCCATTCCATTTTCACTCTCATTCATCAATTTAACCCCCACGCGAGAAGGTGCGGTTGTCGAATGAGAAAATCCGAATTTCCGATGAAAAAATTCGGCTCAAGGAATGGGAAATAATGATGATGAATGTCGAGGACGAACCCGAGCCGAAACGTTCGATGTTGAAAAAACTTCAAAACGACATCATGAAGAAGCATAATATTATTTAAGTCTATGTTTTTTTTAAGTCTTTGGTTTTTTTTATTAACTTTATGTTTTTTTTTATTAACTTTATGTTTTTTTTTTATGTTTATGTAATGTGGTTTTAATATTAATGAAAATATTTTGTTAGTATATTTGTTAAATGTTAAAAAAAATAGAAGACTAAAAAAAATAAAAAAAAAACATAAAAAGTGGTGGAGGATGATGACTAGGACCATCTTAACCATGCCCTCTAGTTTTGGAGGATGGACCATCCTTGGGAGGATGATGACGTGGAGCCTACGTGGCGGATCATCCTCCAAGGATGATCCATCACCATACCGAGTAGCCTTAGGGGAGTGGGGGTGGTATCACTTGCAAAAATTTCATCACTCACAAACATCAAATCAAGTTCCGTCATGTCATCAACCACTATTCTATCACTCACAAGCATTTTTTAGTGGCGGTGGTCATCACTAGTGATGGAATTCCATCAGTCACACTTTTTTTTAAATTATAAATTAACAATAAAACACTAAAATTATAAATTTCATTAAAATTAAAACATACTAGTTCAATTTAACACACTAGAAATATTTTAGGCTACAATTTAAAAAAAAATACTAAAAAAACTCTACTCCTCGTCCGACTCATGAAACTCCAAACCTAAAGAACCTACTAGTTCGATTAAATCGTATCTCAACCGAAAGTGATTTTCTTCATCACGCAGGTCTCGTTGGATATTTTCTGGAACTTGAACTTGTGTAGGAGGATCCGGCACCCAGTCCGGAGATATCGCATGTCCGTCTTGTTTGATTAGCATATTGTGCAATATGATACATGCATATACTATGCTATGTATTGATTTCTTGTTCATCGCACGAACCAGTCGGCGTAGTATGCCCCATCTACCTTTTAAAACACCAAAAGCCCCCTCAACATCTTTTCTTGCCGATTCTTGCAATTTTTTAACACGATTTCTTTAGCCTCGACAGGAAAGGAAGGAGCTTTCACAAAAACAAACCATGATGGGTAGATACCATCCACAAGAAAAAAGACTCGTCTGTAATATCGTCCGTTAACATAGAATGGACAAAATGGTGTGGTACCATCCGTTACGGTTTGAAACAACGGCGACGTGCGCAACACATTGATGTCGTTGTTTGAATCTGGAACACCGAAATATGAATGCCAAATCCATAAATCATTCGACGCCACCGCTTCTAGTATGATGGTTGGTCTTTTGATGTCACCCCTATCATACGCCACTCGCAACTCTCTTGGACAATTTTTCCACTCGATATGTGTACAATCGATGCTACCGAGCATCCCTGGAAAATGCCATCTAGCCTCATGTGCGGCGTAAATACGTGAGATGTCGTGGCTCGTCGGTTTACGTAAAAACTCTTTACCATACAACTTAATGACCGCGTTGCAAAAAAATTACAGACATTCACGGGAAGTTCTGGACGCCATAGCTAGGTATTCATCATATTGATCGGGAGGGTTACCTGTCGCTAGTTGGCGAATGGCGGACGTGCATTTTTGTATCGCCGTGAAACTTGGTTTGCCCCTCGCATCGTAACCTTCTTGAAACCATTCCTCGCTTGCTTTGATGTCTCCAACAATCTTTAAAATAATTCTTTTGGTAAACAAAACCGATCTCTAAACGTTTCGGCATTGTAGAGCGGATTCTCCACAAAATAATCGTTCATTAACACTTCGTTGGCATGTATACGATCACGATCTACCATCTTCTTCTTTGGGCGGGACGAACTAGTATCAAGTTCGTTATACACCGACACAAAATATTTAAGCGTCTCATTGTCGGAAGACGACTCGGTATCGCTATCGCTATCCATCGGAAACGTCGAATCCGTAGGAAACTCATTTGAGAAAGATGTAGATTGTGTGAAATGTGTTTGTGTTTTGGTGTGGGTGAAATGTTTAAAAATGGGGAAGCATAAAAGGTTTAAAAGTTATTTTTTTTATTAAGTTTACCGTTTAAAAACGGTCAAAAAATAGAGCCCAACGTTCAAATTTCTCAATGTTCAACGCGTGATATTCTCCACACGTTTTAAATTCCACGCGTGGTAGATGTTGGTGGTGGCAGTGTGCAAGTTGTGGCCACGCGTAATGGAGTGTCCATCACGAACCACCTCCAGTCCTCTTAGAAAACAAAAACAAAAATTAAGACTATGTCAATTACTCATGTTCTTGTGATTTTGTGAAGAATCTATATATAATAATGTCTACATGTAGCAGCTTCCTATCTTGTCATTGATTGTTTTAGTTCAACTCAACAATACCAATTTAAATTATTAGATTAATGTGAAATATGTATGATCGAGTAGAAATTAGTAAAAGAAGGAAATCAATAATAAATACCAAGCATGTGGTTAATTTAAAGTGATGATCGTGTTGGATTGAATTGAAGAACACGGACGCAATCCATAATTTATTTGTGCCAACACTTCAATCCTAAGCCATACGCGCCTAAATCATACAACATAAACATGACTTGTTTAGCCTATATATTCAAATGAGTCAAAAGGGTTAGTGGGTTGAACTAAATGGGTTAAACAAGTTGACGGGTCATAAATGGGTTGGCGGGTAATTAATTAAATGGGTTAGACTAGACCATTCGAAGACAAACTGGTTTAAATTTAAAGGGTTAAATAAGGTCAAGCCTAACGTAGGATGTTTTATTGAACATGATAGATAAGATAAAACAAATCCTTAATATTTTCATTTACGTCAAGGATAGCCACCCCTACCTTATAAAATACAAAAAATACATAATGGGTGTTTATCTTATGATAATATATTTGTAGTTTAAATTGCGAGATTACGTTAAAATATGGGCATATGTGTTATGGTTATGATAACGTATGTGTGTCCAAACCTTTTTACAAGTCGGATAATTTCTCAACCAAACATACATGAGTTGCGTAGAATACATGGGAGATTCATAATGTCCAGACCAACTTTATACTTGAATGTAACTCACATAATGACTTAGTATTTGTTGGATCAATGTGATTAAAGCCTGATCCTTGGGACATCCTTTGTGGACATTCGTATCTATATGATAAGGCCTTTGAACCATTAGGCGATGACAAAGAAACAAAGTAGTGTGAACCAGTGGCGGATCTTGCCCGCTGAACGTGCCAGGGCCGAAAGACACGGGCACTAAAAAAAGCCCGGGCCAAACATAGTACATATAAAAAATTTCGATCGAAATGCGGAAAATTAGCACTACGACTGAAGGGGTATGGTCCCAAATATCGCGTCAGCACGACCGCGAATGACCATTACCCTCATCAAAAACCTCCAACAGCAATAAACTCTCCAGTGTCCGCGTGGGCACACGCGAACACTGCGGTCCAATCTGTCCATTGATGAGAAGACTTACCTTAAGGACAGAAACTAATGTTACGCATAGCGATGCGGCCTCGCACCGCATCCTATGAACATTTTCGTCACGACAAGGGATCTGGACAACAGTAACAGTCACTAGCAGCGATGCGGCCTGGCACCGCATCCCGCGTAAATCATGGATGGAACAACCAATGCGGGAACATCATCAAATGACCGCAAGCAGCGATGCGGCCTGGCACCGCATCCTGCCTTCAAAGCAAGTAGGCCTGACACCACAGTGCAAGTGGCACTGGGAACAGTCGCCTACTGGCCCACGTATGTACAACAGTCTGACACCACAGCAGGACGTGGCAACACCACAGCAGGACGTGGCATCACCACAGTATCCGACAGGTCTGACACACCTGCAAATAGCTGTGCGATGTCAGGCTAGCTACTCAACTACCCTCCTTCACTCCTCGGCTATAAATACTCACCCCAAACCAGGTTTGAGGTATCACTTCTCAACTCTCTCAATACTACTACTATCATACTTTGCTTCCCAAGCAAATTACTGATTCTCACGCCGGAGAGTGGTAACAAGGAGCACCCCCCACCCTATCCTCCTTGTTACGAGTCACGGTTTGTTTCCTTGTGCAGGAAACCCACCACCAGACGATCCAGCCAGCGATCCTCGGAAAGAAGGGATTAACCCTCTTGACGAGACCAGTGAGTTAACCCTACCCGGTTAACCATTGTTTCATCATTGGCGCCCACCGCTACTCTTAGCACTTTTTTCCAATCATCCTTTTCTTTCCAAAGATGTCTGATCGTCAAAACAACACTACCGGGGATAACCTAAACCCCGCAAACCAAGGGCCTGCGGGAACCATTCCCCTAGCCCCAAATGCCCAACACATTGGCACATCAACGCAAGGGGGCGCATCCCATACGTTTGGACACGATCTGTCACAATACGCTGATGTCATACCTCCAGGCATGAACCCTCATACCTGGTATGACCAACAAGCGGCCCTTCTGGCCGCAACGTACAACAGAGCTTGTGCAGACGAACAAGGAGGTATCGGACCTACCCCGATACCGCGTACACCTGCCGGTCGTATTTTACGATACGACGACAGGGCCCCCACACATCCAGCCTCCAGAAGCAGGCAGGAGGACCGCGGCTCCTCTTATTGTGATGTCCGCACACTCAATGAGGACGATTCCTCGTACGGGTCCCGCCGCAGGGACTCCGTACATAGCCGTTTAGGCCCCCACGAAGAAAGAAGGCGGCAATCTACAACTCGCCGCGACACAAACATTCACAGTCGTTTGGGACCACAGTCCCACCGTGAAGGGTATGGCCATACCGATCCAGATGATAGTACATACCGCGGGGAGTCCCATTCCACTAACAGCAGACCGGGAGGACGCAACTATGTTCCTCCCACTCAACCACGCACTACATACCTCCGCGCTGCAAAGCGCCACCAGGGCAAACCTTATAGGCCGAAATCTGCGGCCGAAAACTCTAAGTTGGTCCCAGAGATCGCCAACGCCGATGTCACCACCACAAAATTCCCATTGAACATTGGGAAATACAACGGCTCGACCGACCCAGATGATCACAACAACATCTTCGTCGGCGCTGGGTGCAACGGTAAGTGGGACGAACCTACCTGATGCCATTTTTTCCCACAGACCCTAACAGGTCTGGCCAGGGCATGGTTCGATTCTCTGCCACCAGGGTCACTGACCTCATTCGAGGACTTACAACAAAAGTTCCTCGCGCACTTTAGCCAGCAACGACGCCATGAACGTGATTCAATGGACGTCATGAACATCTGGCGCAGAGACAACGAATCGCTTGACGCATTCGTTGTTCGTTACAATAAAGAGATCCTAGAGATAGGCGACGTTGACAACCAGATGGCACGTAACCATTTCATTGTTGCAGTCAAAGACGAACAAATGGTTATGAATATTTCCGGCGGTAACGGCTTGCCTAAGAAGTGGGAAGATGTCATGGCTAAGGTCAAAACATATGCCCAAACTCAGCGGTCTCTCAGACCGCACATGTCAAAGGCACAACCCCTAGCGGAAGGCCAGTCTTCCCGCCAAGAGCCCAAGCGCAGCAATAAGCGCAACAGGGACACATGGAATCGCGGCAGCGATCCCAGGCCATATGTCCCCCGGAACAACCAGCCCGACGCAAGGGCTACAATCAACGCCCAACGAGAAACCGGGCGTCAAAGAAAGAGTCTCGGGACCGCAGCTGGACCGAGATCAACCAGTCGCCATGCGACGTTCTCCTCACGGATGCGCAATTCCTGAGACCGGCCCAACCAATGAAGTCCAAAAAGAATCAAGATCCCGCACTCTACTACGAGTATCACAAGGACTCGGGCCACACCACGAACAACTGCATCAGTCTCCGACTGGAGATTGAGCGAGCCCTAAAAGAGGGGAAACTGCAACACCTGTTGACAGGCGCACAAAAAGCTACCAAGCGCATCACTCCCCACAACGAGGGCACCTCCACAGGTAAGAGGGCCATGTACGTGGCCTCTACCCACATGATCAATGGAGGAAAAGGAAGACCGCGTAAGGCGGCGAGAAGACCGGACAATGACTGGAAGGATGAGCAAGTCGTCTTTCCAAAAGTCCGAGGCGGACCGCGCGATAGGCGCGCCGTTGTTATCACAGGGCACCTAGCTCACTACTGCACCGAGCGATTGTTCATCGACCCGGGCAGTACGTCCGATATCATATACGAGCAATGCTTCAACCAGTTCGATCAAGAAGACAAAGATCGACTGCAGCCAGCGGACTACCCGTTGGCCGGGTTTTCATGGGAAACCGTATTCCCCCTGGGACAAATTACATTCCCTGTGCGCCTCACCAACGGAAGGCACACAAGGACGGAGGAGGTGAACTTCATGGTTTTACCTCACACCTCAAAGTATGACGTAATTCTCGGGAGGGAGTCACAAGGCGACTTCAACATGATAACATCCGTCCCCCACTCTGCCATCGGTTTTCCAACCGAAATGGGGATCGCGATAATATACGCCCAAAGAGAAGTCATGTCTACGGACGAACTGCGTCCGACGAAGGTAGCAAGGCCCACCCCTAAAACGCAACCAGAAAAATGGGTGCTTAATGCAAGGCACCCAGAACAAACGGTTACGTTAGGCCACGCCTTAACACCTACCATCAGAGCGTGCCTGAAGCAACTACTCTTCAGGAACCAAGATATTTTCGCGTGGACACCCGCAGATATGACAGGGGTACCACGCGAAATTGCGCAACACTTCTTGAATACCATGCCGGGTATCAAGCCCGTGATCCAAACTGCGTCCGACGAAGGTAGCAAGGCCCACCCCTAAAACGCAACCAGAAAAATGGGTGCTTAATGCAAGGCACCCAGAACAAACGGTTACGTTAGGCCACGCCTTAACACCTACCATCAGAGCGCGCCTGAAGCAACTACTCTTCAGGAACCAAGATATTTTCGCGTGGACACCCGCAGATATGACAGGGGTACCACGCGAAATTGCGCAACACTTCTTGAATACCATGCCGGGTATCAAGCCCGTGATCCAAGGCCAACGCCACCTTGGATCAGCAAAAAACGCGGCGATGGAAGAGCAGGTACAGGAACTGCTCTCCGCAGGCATCCTGCGGGAAGTGAAATACCAGACTTGGCTGTCCAACCCAGTCATGGTAGAAAAACCAAGCGGGGGCTGGCGCATGTGTGTCGATTACAAAGACCTCAATAAGGCCTGCCCCAAGGATTGTTACGCACTTCCAGAGATCGACGAGAAGGTCGATAACCTCGCACCATTTCGATGGAAGTGCTTCCTCGATTGTTACAAAGGCTATCACCAAGTACAACTGGCAATCGACGATGAAGATAAAACGGCATTCCGCACTCCTATCGGGAATTACTGCTACACCAAAATGCCGTTCGGGCTGCGCAACGCGGGCGCAACCTATCAAAAGTTGATGAACGACACCTTTCGTGGTCAAATCAGCAAGAGTGTCAAAATCTATATGGACGACCTGGTCGTCATGAGCATGGAGGAAAACACCATGCTCGACGATATAGAAAGAACATTCCAAACTCTGAGAAGCGTCAACATGAAGCTCAACCCAGGGAAATGCTCGTTTGGAATGGAAGAAGGCAAATTCCTTGGATTCATTGTAACCAAAGATGGATTCAAGGTGAACCCGGAGAAAGTTCAGGCGATCGAGCGCATGCCATCGCCTTCTACGATGAAGGAAATGCAACGACTAGCCGGCAGGCTAGCTGCACTGAATAGATTCTTAGCCAACCATGCAGCTAAGTCTTACCCTTTCATCAAGACCCTGCGGAGCTGTATAAAAAAGGAACAATTCCAATGGACCGCAGAGGCCGAAAAAGCTTTCCAGGAAATGAAAGAGTGTTTGATCCAACTCCCAACTTTAACCGCACCACGAAAAGATGAGCCACTTATCTTATACCTGTCTGCCGCAGACAACGCGGTAGGCGCGGTACTTATAGTGGAGCGAGAAGGAGTCCAAACACCCATCTACTACATCAGCAAAATGCTCAACGTCCCAGAGACAAGGTACTCTATCATGGAAAAATTGGTACTGGCACTAGTGCACGCATCGAGACGTTTACGACGTTACTTTGCAAACCACGTCATCACAGTGTTAACCAACTATAGGATCGGCCCGATCCTATCCAAACCCGACATCTCTGGGAGGTTAGCAAAATGGGCAATTGAACTAGGCGCGCTTTCACTGAACTATAAGCCGCGCCCCGCAATCAAAGGCCAGGTCTTGGCTGACTTCGTTGCTGAAGTACCAGCAAACCGCATTCAAGAATGCGAAGAAGAACAAAACCCTGTATCACAACCATCCTCCGCAGAAACCTGGACACTATTTACAGATGGTGCATCCAATGAAGATGGCTCTGGCGCAGGTTTGCGACTTGTTAGCCCCGACGGCCAAGAGCTAACCTACGCAATATGCCTCGATTTCAAAAGCACGAATAACGAAGCGGAGTATGAGGCTCTACTGGCAGGGTTGCGTTTAGCAATTAAACTCGACGTCAAACATTTGGAAGCACACGTCGATTCACTACTAGTTGCAGGGCAGATACGCGGTGACTATGCCGCAAGAGGGGATATCATGATCCTCTACCTCGAACAAGCCTTGCAACTGAAGTCAAAGTTTACCTCCTTCAATATTCGTCACATCAACAGGAGTGATAATAAACCTGCGGATGCACTATCAAAACTCGCATCCACCAGCTTCCAACACTTGGCAAAAGTGGTACGCATCAAAATTCTGCAAAATCCCTCGGTACCCCTGCGCCAAGTCAATGTCATCCAGTACGGTACAACATCCTGGATGACACCGCTCATTGCATACTTACAATCAGGTGTTACTCCCGAAAACAAAGCAGAGGCACGCAAATTGCAATACAAAGCGTGTCATTACCAAATGGGAGACGGTATCTTATACCGTAAATCATACCTGGGGCCACTTCTACGATGCTTCAACCCCCAAGATGCCACATACCTTATCAAAGAAATTCACGAAGGGATATGTGGCATACACGCAGGACCACGCATGGTGGTGGCCAAAATCATGAACGCCGGATACTATTGGCCGGGCATGCACCTGGACGCAGTCAAAGTCTTGCGCAAGTGTTTCAATTGTCAGCAACATGCTCCCAAGACCTTGCGTCCCAAGAACAACCTGATCCCCGTCACCACCGCATGGCCATTCCAAAAATGGGCAATTGATGTGGTGGGACCATTTCCAGACGCACCAGGAGCAGTGAAATTTATCATAGTAGCTGTTGATTACTTTACAAAATGGGTAGAGGCAAAGCCACTTGCATCAACCACCGCTATGGTAACAAGGAAATTCGTGTGGGAACACATCATCTGCCGTTTCGGTCTACCAATGTGCATTGTCACCGATAACGGTACCAACTTCGCTGCCGATGACTTTCAAAAATGGCTAAAAGAGCTAAACATTGAACACATATTCTCCTCAGTGGCGCATCCGCAAGGGAACGGCCAAGTCGAGAGTATCAATAAAAGCTTAGTCGAAGGCATCAAAGCACGGTTGGGAACAGCCAGACGCGGCTGGGTTGATGAACTCCCAAGTATTTTATGGGCTCACAGGACAAGCCCAAAAACAAGCAACGGCGAGACCCCCTTCAGCCTGGTCTATGGCACTGAAGCGGTGATCCCCGCGGAAGTAGGCCTCCCCTCACCTAGAATGTTGGCCATCAACAAGATAGACAACAATGAGGAACGCAGGGTTGACTTGGACCTCTTGGAAGAAAGGCGCGAAAACGCTGCCATCAACGAGGCCAGGTACAAAACCAAACTGGAAAAGTACTACAATGCACGCGTTCGCATTTGTACTTTCAACCCGGGAGACTACGTCCTTCGTGACAACGAAGCATCCAACGCAGAACGCCCAGGGAAACTTGCCCCCAAGTGGGAAGGACCGTACCTCATCCAAGAGGTCCTGGGCAAAGGCGCGTATAAACTACAAACATTAGAAGGCGAAACTATCGCACGCACATAGAACGCACAGCAACTTCGACGCTGTTATATGTAAGCCATGTTTTCTGCATGTAATCTATTGGGCCGCAGGCCATTTGCAAATAAATAAATAGACGATTCAATGCAATATTGTTTATTTATTCCTATTACAAATGCGTGTTCCACTCTGAGGTATACACAAAAACAGATTAGCAAAATCTTCATTCGTGATACCCACACAGAGTGGTAACCACACGCAACTATTGTAATAGGCCAGCAATGGCAATACTGTTTGTCTAACCAGAGACAAATCTTCATACTTGCATATCACCTAGATATGCAAAAGGCAATACAGATTTAGTATTACTCACAGTAACACTAGACGTGTACAAATTCAAACATGCAAGTAGTAAAAACACTTGTAAAAATTGAAACAAAACAATTCTTTATATTCAAAAAATTTCCTACACCTGCGCGGTGCACAAGGAATTTACATAAAGTTTTGTAACAGTTGCATAAGAAAAAAAATAAAAAGGCACGCAGGCCAATCTAATCTTCCTTTGTGCCACTGGGGCCCGCACCATCCTTGCCCTCAACAAATGGTTTTTCTTCGTCGTCTTCATCAGCGTATAAGACTCGCAAGCGGTCCACATAATCCTCCGCTTCTAGACACTTTTCAAGTTCTTCAAGATCTGTGAGGGTTGTATCATTAAACTCCTCAACCGCAGCAGCAAGAAGCGCTTCAGTGTCCACGCCATGAAACCCGGACCGCTCATCAGTAAGCCCACCACGCGCTGCAACGTTCAAATGACTAATACAGCGGTTGTAGCCAGCTTTGAAACCAGCATCCCGGGCACGCTCCTTGATCTCGTTAACACCTGCTACGGTCTCGGGTGCGTCAAGAATGGCAGTAACAATCTGCGAAACATGAATACAATGGTTATCAAAGGCAAACCTACAACAAAAATAACAAGGCAACGGATACTTACATGCCCGATCCCGTGCATACGCATCCATTCATGATCAGCCTTGAGCAACTCAAGTGAAGAAGCGTGGCTATCCCTAGCCTCTTCAGCCTCTCTTGCCCGCACTTCAGCTTCAGCAGCACGGGCAGAGGTTTCCTCAATAGCGACCCCCCGGGTCCGCACTTCAGCCTTTTAAACAAGAAATCAAAAGTATACAAAAATAATCAACAAACTTGTGCGACACAATTTCAAAGTTAGGATAAACTTATACCTGAAGGTCCAAGATAGTTTTGCTCAACTTGGTGCGGTTAACATTTGCCCCTTCAAGAGCCTTTGCAGCACGAGCCTCCGCCTCCTTGGCCTCTTCCAGAGCCTTGGCAAGACGAACCTCTGCTTCCTTGGCCTCTCGGGCAGCCGCAACGGCCTCAGCTTTCTCTTTAGCCAACGCAGAAATTGCTGCCTTGGCATTTATAAGCTCCTGACGAACATGAAAGAGAGTTTCATTCTGTTTACCCCAAGATTCTTTCCAAGTCTTGCGCTCATCAGATAGCGTCTTGCGCTCATTAGAAAGGGTTTCTTTCCAACGGTTACGCTCAACAGAGAGCAGTTTTGCAAGGGTACGAACCTGTTTAAGCTCAGCAGTTGCAGCCCACTCTTCAGTCTGCTTATGCTTCTCAAACGCAGCTCTATCCCTCTCAAGCTGCTCTGCACCCTCACGTGCCGCCTTCACCAACTCCTCGGCCTCGGCCCGTAAACGCGCATTCTCCTCCTCCTTGCGCCCCAGCACCTTGTACTTTTCCATAATGGCATTTGCCATTATGGAGCTCCCCACAAGCATGGAGGAGAGTTGGTTCATCTGGACCTCAGTCGGTAAAGAACGGGCCCGGTTTACCTCAAAAGGAGTGCCCAAACCACTCAAAACCTCCCTACAAGCGGAGGGGTCAACGGTAATGTCATCCCCTTGCAATACAGTCCACGGGGGGCGGTGATAGGCCGTAGCCCGATCTTGAGTATAGGTGCGGTAATAATACTCCAATTCAGACTCTTCAGGCTGAATGGGAGTCTCTACAAAACCCGCACCACCAGAAACGGAACCGGAAGCCTTCTCGGCAGCCGGAGACTTTGGCTTTCCAGTATAACCAAACTTCAAGTCAAGATCACCAGTATCCTCTTGGGTGATAACATTATCACCCGAATCAACTGTGTCATAAATTTGAGCCGCGGGACCCTTCCCAGTGTCCACCTCCCGCACAGAGGCTTCAGGAGTAACAACCTTATGAACCCCCACACCCGCAGCAGTGTTACGTGGAGGAGGGGGAGGAGGAGCATCAAAGATGGAGAACCCTTCATCTTGCGGTTCTGAAATCAACACAGAAATACTTTAAAGTACAAGTATAAGCACAAAATACTTGTTAAAGTCATGCATCACGTACCAGAAACAACCGCAGGCTTCCTTGGTCCGACAAAAGCCTTGCGCCTGGTCTGAATTTTCGGCTTCTTTCCCCCACCAGCATCACCAGCTTCCTCCGCTTTCCTCTTCTTCTCATCACCAGGTTTGGAACCCGCAGTAGTTCCACCTGTGGCCGCACCAGCACCTGGAACACCCAAGCCCTCAAGGGTGTCAGATACTACCACGTAATCGGTATATCTGCGGAAATGAGAACGAGAGATACCTGCTGCATGCGGCACCAAAGGCGGAACAACATGAGCCTCAGGGTTTTTCTTACCGCGACCCCGCACGGCTTTATCTACGTGCTTCTTCTCAGCATGTTTTTTGGGAGCACCCCTTGACTCAAATTTGCCAAGGTTCCCAAGTGTACCTGCGTATAGAATATCAGCAACAAACCTTGTAAAGCAATAAAGAAGGTTATGGATAATACCTTTGCCCTGCGGCAGGGGTGCAGTCATTACATCGCGTAAAGCAACGCGGAAGTAATTGACAATCGCCAAATTAAAGCCTTTACCCTCCGCAGTTTTAACAATATCAACCTTTCCAGTAAAGGTTGGATCAAATATCTTCCACACTTCCGCAATTATTGATAATACATCTACAAATCAGTAACGAACACGGGGATAAAGAAATGGAACAAGAGCGATAACACTTACCACCAGTTTTGTCCCGCACAACAGGCATGAAATTCCTATTAGGCCGGGTCAACATCATCCGCAGCACCCACAACTCATCGTTGGTCAGCTGCCTATGCTCAATGGTTTTCAGCCTCGAGAACCACTCCGCATTCTCCGCGGTAGGTATAGCAAGGTCCTCCGCAGCGATAGGCTCATTGACGTTCCGCATAGTCATATTGACAACAACTGCGGCAGCTTTAACGTAGAAGAACTTGCACTTCCACTTGGTAATACCCTTCGGAGGGGTCATCAACTTGGTACTTCCGTACCGTTCCCTGAAAGAAAAGAAACCGGTGTTCACCGTCAACTGATAAAATCCCCAGAAATTATCAACGGTAACCGGCAGACCCAGAGCACGAAAAGTCGATTCAAAATGCCTAATACGGATCATCCCAAAAGGACTCATCTGGGAGATGTGGACCCTGTAGTACTCTAAGACCTCAGCAACAAAAACGGTCAATGGTAAATGAAGGTTACCATCGGTAAAAGAATCAGCCCACATGGTGATATAACCGGCCGGAGCACAGGCACCGGTGTCACCAGTTTGGGGATAAAAAGCCCCAAACTCATGGGGCATCTGGATATGGACCTTCAGTTGGTCGAATGAAGCTCTCGTCCACTTCAATGATGGTAGGCCACCACCAGGAACACTGCCACCATCATCTTCTTCTTCCCCGGCCACCGGAGAAGAAGCTTCAGGGTTTTCACCCTCCACATTATGTGGGTTAGATGGATCAGCCATCAGAAATATGAAGAAGAGAAGTTTCGAGTTACACAAAAACTCAAGAAACTCAGAAGATCACCGGAATAAAGGACAGATTGATCGGAGAAGATGAAGGGAATGCTCTCTCTCTCACCAGAAATTTTTCGAAGAATCTGAATAGTAGGGAAAACCACAAAAAACGGTTGCCCTTTATATACTCATCGCAATAAATGCGATACAGTAAACCGCCTCAACACGTTCAAAATAGGCGAGTTACAAGGCGACACGTGTTCAGCGACCTTTCCGCTGACGGTTATCACGCGCGCGTGGCCGCCCACGCGCTTGACAGAGAAGACCTTTTCACTCCCTGCTACAGTGCAGTTATGACCTCGGTCAGTGCAAACGTCTTTTCAAATCAGCACATGTCAGAGTCCTACCAACTTCAACAACCAACACGTGCAATCGTGACGTAGGCAACAGAAAGCGACAACCTTATCCAAACACAAGCGGCATGCGGTTTCCCTGGTTTACCGCACCATAACCCATACCGCATGTCGTTTTTTACATACCCCTCAAAAAAGGCAAAAATATATATCTTTAAATTTTATAAAGGGGTATAAGTCATAAACCGCACATATCCACGAGCACACGTGGAATATGCGGAGATGACGCACACCAACCCGCACAGGTGTGTCAGATACTCAGAACCAGCACGGTTCTTTGGACTGCGAAAACCGCTTCTCAGGATGCGGTAAACCGCACTCCATGAAAGCTTCTTCAAGCTTCAAAACCCTCGTTTCCGGTTCACAACCACAGAGGGAACGCAAACAGCTTCTCCTTAAGGAAAAGGACAAGTATGCTGAGCGACCGCACATCAGCAACCCTGTTCCCTGAACCTTCAAGAGCTACATCTAGGCTACAAGGCTTCTAGAAGCGAGTTCTTTGCTGCAAACCGCAACCATTCGTGCGTAGTTACTGCAAACCGCAACTATGCGAACGGTAGCTACGGAAGAGCCACAACTAAGCCACCACGCAGAGGAGCAAAGCTACTTTAAGGAAAACCGCTTTCCAACTAACCGTGAAGGAAAGTGGCTACAAAACGAATGCGGAAGAGTTTCAACCAACTTCCCAAGTATCTAAGGAGATCTCTTCCGGCAACACTACTTACAGGAAAACTACTTTCCAACAAAGCGTGAAGGAAAGTAGCTCCAGAACAGCGGTAACAAGTCTGCCTATGACTTGTTATCCACTTATGGACCGCATAGAATAAACAATGGTGGGCACAACCCTGCCTATGACCATGTTTATCTGCCCATAGTCCAGATTCACATTGTTCGACCAAACACGGCCAACAATAACGCAACTACCCCACGATCCTCAAAGAAACATGGCAAACAAGGTTCGGCAATGAGGTAACCGCAAAGAACGCGCGGTTACTAGTGAGCTAAACCTCTGAGGACGTGCGGTTACTTGAGAGATAAACCGCAGAGGACGTGCGGTTACTAAAAAGCTAACTGGAGAACACGAACGCCCCACAAAACAGGGATCATCATTACATGTCCAGTTCCTGAACATAGAGCTTGAGCAAAGTACTTATAACTTTGCACTAGCTGACGCAGAAGTTCGAACTAGACTGAAGAAGACATCTTCAGTCACGATCTCAAAGGTTGGTTCGAACCCTGCTAACACCTTCAGTCACCGTCTCAAAGGTTGGTTCGGAACACCAACAGGTGGCTGATGACATCAACAAAAGGTAGACTAAGAGTCAAGTCCTCGGCTGAGAATTCCGCATCAGACGGAACTTACTCAACATACACCCTTTTCAAAGGAATAAACAATCCACTAGAAAGGACTACTTAAAGAAGGTGCCATCTGCATGGCCCATACTTACCCTTTTAGACAACATAGTCCAGTATCCCTCCCACATGCAACTCGCATACGGAAGGAACACTAGACTGGGGGGACTTGAAGGGGTATGGTCCCAAATATCGCGTCAGCACGACCGCGAATGACCATTACCCTCATCAAAAACCTCCAACAGCAATAAACTCTCCAGTGTCCGCGTGGGCACACGCGAACACTGCGGTCCAATCTGTCCATTGATGAGAAGACTTACCTTAAGGACAGAAACTAATGTTACGCATAGCGATGCGGCCTCGCACCGCATCCTATGAACATTTTCGTCACGACAAGGGATCTGGACAACAGTAACAGTCACTAGCAGCGATGCGGCCTGGCACCGCATCCCGCGTAAATCATGGATGGAACAACCAATGCGGGAACATCATCAAATGACCCCAAGCAGCGATGCGGCCTGGCACCGCATCCTGCCTTCAAAGCAAGTAGGCCTGACACCACAGTGCAAGTGGCACTGGGAACAGTCGCCTACTGGCCCACGTATGTACAACAGTTTGACACCACAGCAGGACGTGGCAACACCACAGCAGGACGTGGCATCACCACAGTATCCGACAGGTCTGACACACCTGCAAATAGCTGTGCGATGTCAGGCTAGCTACTCAACTACCCTCCTTCACTCCTCGGCTATAAATACTCACCCCAAACCAGGTTTGAGGTATCACTTCTCAACTCTCTCAATACTACTACTATCATACTTTGCTTCCCAAGCAAATTACTGATTCTCACGCCGGAGAGTGGTAACAAGGAGCACCCCCCACCCTATCCTCCTTGTTACGAGTCACGGTTTGTTTCCTTGTGCAGGAAACCCACCACCAGACGATCCAGCCAGCGATCCTCGGAAAGAAGGGATTAACCCTCTTGACGAGACCAGTGAGTTAACCCTACCCGGTTAACCATTGTTTCATCAACGACCGAAAAACTTGCCCGGGCCGTGGCCCTGCCACAGCCCTATTAAGATCCGCCCATGGTGTGAACGTAGTATATATATATTCAAAGTTCTGACATAAAGAGTATAAAAAAGCTACATGATGTTCACAAGTACGAACACTAACGCCTTAAGACAATCCAACAACTACTACTCGCGTCTAATAACAGTTATGTTTGTATAAGCATTCTCCGAGCCCACTTGGTTGTGGTTTAACAACTTGTTCACCCAGAGTCTAGATAGTTATGAGGAACTGCAAAAAAAAATTATCGTGACTTATACAACAAAAGAGGTACACTAATAAGTAAGTATCATGTTGGACTTCACAATAGTAAGCGACTAGAAGGCGAAATCCTACGAGTTCTCTTCATGGTGCATCACAAGTTGGATTCCTTGCACATAAGTGGAGCCGAGGAAGGATGAAAATGTTTGGTTCCATGCACAAATTCGTTTTCGAGTAATAAAAACCAAACAATGGTGAGTAGTCATTCTAATTTCTAGGTGGGAGTTGAGTTATATTTTCGTTTTCTATTTGATGTGTGAAATTTCTAGGTGGTGAGCAGTCATTTGAAATTTCAGTTCCCATGAGTTTATTACGTTTACATAAAGTAAATTATTGTCTTTATATTCGTTAAAATATTATTTAGTTTTTCATCCTTTACTTTTTGCTTTATATTCGTTAAAATATTATTTAGTTTTTCGTCCTTTACTTTTTGTAAGTAAATCAAATTCATTATTGACCCAACAAGCAAGTGGATACTAAGTTTTCTCCAAAGGATAATGACATGAGTGCATAACTTCATTGGTGTTATTCTAAATTTTGTTAATATTAAAAGCCATCCTCTATGAAAAGTAACGTTGGTCATAACTTTCTTTTTAAATAATACTTAATTTAATTTTTCTCTAATAACTTGAATTCAATAACTTTTTTAAAAGTCTAAATACATGGATATGTTTGATACTTTTTTAATATTCCAATATAATTTTATTGAAAATGAAGTCGATAGCATGATACCGTACTGAACCGATACTTGTATCGATATTCGTTCATGTGGTTTACAGGATTAAAACACGTGTCGATAGACAACTTTTGTGTAGTAATACCTAACTAGTAATGAGGACCCCGCACATTGCGGTGGTTTGTAATCTTATACGTAATTTATGTAAACCACATGGACTATCCAAATGCAATGTGTTTTTAGAAATCTCGAAAATGAAGTTACCTATACTTAAAATTTAGTATGTAAAACTAGAAAAGTGACCCGCGCGCTTTGCGCCGCGGGCTACGAAATTGATGTGCAATTCAGTTGTGTTTAAGCTTATCATACTTCATTTATAATGTATTTGTAAGGATAAACCCTAATTGCTAAAAACATAATTTCCTTCTTTTATTCAGGTAACTATAGCCACTTTATTTAAGCCTTCAGTGCTCCAGAGCTGACTTCTAATAGCTTCACATCAAGTTACCTACCTGAAACGCGTTTTAAAATAAATTTATCAGCAAGAAATACTGGCGAGTTCATTCCATTTTATAAAAAGACACATTGTTATAACTTTACAGCATCAAGGGTTTTTACATTTGTTTATATCTAACAATTTCTCAACAGTATTGCTATTGGGGCGCAATTCCCCTGTGCTTGTGGTCATGCTACTATTGGCTAACTCTTTGTCCAATAGTAACGAGTGGCAAGTAATGTATACAAAACCCCACATACCGATAGTAATTGCAGAATACAAAAACTTAATCACTGTAAGTATAACTGATAAACATTTAGGGTTTTGTAAAGCATTTTAAATAAAATGTATCACAAAAAATGTGATAAAAAGAAGAATGACTCACATTGTAAACTTAGGTTTTACTATAAGCTTCCTGATAATATTTTCTGGTGATTTTCCTGAGTTCCTAATAAAAATATACAATACACGCGTGTTAGTATAATAATAACCTAATTCAACTTTATCAATGCATCACAGGATGAGAACCCCAACGTAGTTTACAAAGCATAGCCTTTATCAGGCAGGGCCTTGACATCCGTTGGTGGGTTCAAGATCAATCGGACAGGGTATCGAATCAGTGATCAGGGGTTAAAATACTTACAACGGGGCAAAGCTTTGTGAATTTAGGGGTATTATTTCGAGCTATATGTTGAGAGAAAGAAAAGAAAGTTGAACGGATTGAACTGCAGCTGAAACGCTCTATTTATATGAATTTTTAGACCCTGTCGCGACCCGCGAAGCACAAGGCTAATCGTGCCGCGGCCCGCAAAACCCTCTAGCTAGGGTTTAGGTTTGACCAGTCATCAATGTAGGTGCGACATGTGGACGACACGTGTCCCAAGACGTGACCATAAAGTTATGGGCCTTCCGCGACCCGCCGAATGTTTCTTTTAGTCTGTCGCGGCCCATGACAGACACATAATTATTATATTTTCATTTTTCAAGTTAACTAACGTTACACAAGTTCGGTTTTTCGATTACGGAGTGTTTTTAGGAAATTTTTGGGGATTGTTATATCCTCCCTACCTTGTTTTAAATCTCGTCCCCGAGTTCACTGAAATAGGTAAGGATACTTCCTTTTCATTTCAGATTCTAGTTACCATGTGTATTCTGGTCCTCTCTTCAAATCCCACTTTACTTTGACCAGAACTAATCTCTTGTGCTTGAGATTCTTGATCTTTCTATCTTCAATTTGTATTGGCTTTTCCACAAACTTAAGCTTTTCATTTACCTCTATGTCTTGAAGAGGTATTATCAATGATTCATCAGCTAAGCATTTCTTTAGGTTACATACATGAAATACATCATGTATTCCTGCCATTTCTTCTGGTAGTTGTAACTGATAAGCTACTGGCCCTATTCGTTTGATATTTCAAAAGGTCCAACATACCTTGGGCTTAGCTTTCTTTTCTTACCAAATCTGACAACTCCTTTCCATGGTGAGACTTTTAACCGTACCATGTCTCCAACTTGAAACTCTAGTGGTTTGCGTCTATTATCTGATAATTCTTTTGACGGTCTCATGTTGTTTTCAGTCTTTCCTTGACTCGAATTATTTTGTCAGTTGTTTCTTGTACAATTTCAGGACCTGAAAGTTGCTTTTCTCCAATTTCTACCCAACATACCGGTGTTCGGCATTTCCGTCCATTGAGTGCTTCAAATGGTGCAACATTGATGCTTGTATGATAGCTATTGTTGTAAGAAAATTCTATTAAAGGTAAGTGTTCGTCCCAACTTCCTCCGAAATCTATCACACAGGCTCTAAGCATATCTTCCATAGTTTGGATTGTCCTTTCACTTTGTCCATCTATTTGAGGATGATAAGTTGTACTTAAATTTAATCTGGTTCCCATTGCCTTTTGGAAACTTGTCCAGAAATGAGAAGTAAAATGACTATCTCTGTCAGACACAATAGATAAAGGGATTTCATATAGTGAAACTATTTCATTCACATATAGCTTAGCTAATTGTTCCATACTTAAAGTTTCATTCATTGGTAAGAAATGTGCCGATTTAGTCAATCTATCCACAATTACCCAAATTGTGTTGTTACCTTTTCGTGTCTTGGGTAATTTGGTAACAAAGTCAATTGTTATCAATTCCTATTTTCAAATTGGCATTTCCAACTGTTGAAGTAACCCTGAAGGTTTCTGATGTTCAGCTTTAACATGTGAATATGTTAAACATCTAGCAACATAATTTGATATATCCTTTTTCAATCCTATCCACCAAAAGTTCTTTCTTAAGTCTTGATACATCTTGTCACTTCCAGGATGCATCGTATACTTGGATTTATGAGCTTCTTCTAGAATTCGGTTTCGTAGGTTTCCTTGAATAGGTACACAAATCCTTTTCTTATGAAATTTCCAAATTCCATATGATCCTTTTTCTAATTCTTTAATCATTCTTTTCAAACTTTCAGCATCATCCTTGGTTGTTGTTTCCTGTACCTTTTTTAGTTGTTCATTTAAATCTATCTGCAGGTTTAATCTGAGAGCACGTACCTTTTTGGCTTCTCATGATATTTTCGACTTAAAGCACCAGCTACTACGTTAGATTTTCGTGCATGATATCGGATATCACAATCATGGGCTAAAAACCCATATTTCATTTATAATGTATTTATAGGGATAAACCCTAATTGCTGAACACATAATTTCCTTCTTTTATTCGGGTAACTATAGCCACTTTACTTAAGCCTTCAGTGCTCAATAGCTGGCTTCTAATAGCTTCATATCAAGTTACCTGAAACGCGTTTTAAAAATATTTTATCAACAAGAAATACTGGCGAGTTCAATTCATTTTATAAAAAGACACATTGTTATAACTTTACAGCATCAAGGGTTTTTACATTTGTTTATATCTAACAATTTCTCAACAATATTGCTACTGGGGCACAATTCCCCCGTGCTTGTGGTCATGCTACTATTGGCTAACTCTTTGTTCAATAGTAACGAGTGTCAAGTAATGTATACAAAACCCCACATACCGATAGTAATTGCAGAATACAAAAACTTAATCACTGTAAGTATAACTGATAAACATTTAGGGTTTTGTAAATCATTTTAAATAAAATGTATCACAAAAATGTGATAAAAAGAAGAATGACTCACATTGTAAACTTAGGTTTTACTATAAGCTTCGTGATAATATTTTCTAGAGATTTTCCTGAGTTCCTAATAAAAATATACAATGCACGCGTGTTAGTATAATAACCCAATTCAACTTTATCAATACATCACGAGATCAGAACCCCAACGTAGTTTACAAAGCATAGCCTTTATCAGGCAGCACCTTGACATCCGTTGTTGGGTTTAAGATCAATCGGATAGTGTATCGAATCAGTGATCAGGGGTTAAAACACTTACAACGGGGCAGAGCTTTGTGAATTTAGGGGTATTATTTCGAGCTATATGTTGAGAGAAAGAAAAGAAAGTTGAATGGATTGAACTGCAGCTGAAACACTCTATTTATAAGAATTTTTAGACCCCGTCGCGGCCCGCGGAGCACACGGCTAATCCCTCCGCGGCCAGCGAAACCCTCTAGCTAGGGTTTAGGTTTGACCAATCATCAATGTAGGTGCGACACGTGGATGACACGTGTCCCAAGACGTGACCGTAAAGTTATGGGCTTTTCGCGACCCGCGGAAGGTTTCCTTTAGTCTGTCGCAGCCCGCGACAGACACATAATTATTATTTTTTTCATTTTTCAAGTAAACTAACGTTACGCGAGTTCGGTTTTTCGATTACGGAGTGTTTCTAGGACATTTTGGGGGGTTGTTATATTTTTTCCCCTACAAGCTGGCCGATACACGCCTCTCATCGTGTGCTCTGTTTGGTCAACAATCATCTTCAGGTCTTCAGGTTCTGCTAGCTGTGATGTTCCAAGAATAGCAGTGAAGGGGTAAGGTCCCAAAAGCCTCGTAATAAATACGTGGGGATCATACCACAACCTCATCTTTTTGACCTTGCGCGGCCGCGCACTGGTCCTACAAAGAAGGCTTAAGAAACAGATAAGCAGACAAACACTTGCGCGCCGGAAGGAAATCATAAATCCTTGCGCTTCCACCCCTAAACAAAGGATGAAAATCCTAAGTTAAGCAGCACTTCCGCTTAATAATACCCAGACTTGGGTATTATTTACTCGAGTGATGCCACACGATAAACAATCACATCAGATTATGGCAATAAACTTCTAGAAGGACTCAATCGTGCACCTCTAGACGGTTATAACCGTCTGGACACGTGTCCTCATCTCAGGCCTCCCTGAAAACACAAAGATGCCATGGAATTGGAGGAAAACCTCCACTTGCCCACTTTTCACGTGGTAATTCCCTAACCATAGATCCAGACAGCGATCCGTGTGCACTCACGACGGATCGAGGAGATTAACGGAAGGAAATGTAACCGCTTACGGGGTTAGCATCTTCCGTCGACATTTCACCAACGAGTTTTCCCGCCCAAACTCTCGGCTATAAATACGAGAATAATTTAGGTATGAAACTCCAAGTTACACACACTTCTTCAAATACTTCTTCTTCTTCTTCATAAACACCTACTTATTCTCACGCCGGAGTCGGGTCAAGGAGAGAACCCCCTTCTCCCCTTGACGAGGCTAACGGTGTTCTGTTTTGCAGTGTTCACCGGAGAGGAAGATCAGTTACATCGAATCAAATGAGAGAGAACAAACCCCCTTGTGCAGATCCAAACCCCCTAGATAATTTGATTCCGGTCATTTATCTAGTGTTTCTTCATTGGTGCCCACCGTGGGGCTCGAACCCACCGTGAGGAAAAGTCACCCGCTGTTTTGTGGCGGGGACTTAAAACCATATCAATTAGCATCAACGTCACATAACCACAAATGACCATAGACACCGGAAAATGTTACTGAATTGGTAAGTACATATTTATGGACACTAACACCACCACATATATTAACACCAACGACAACACCATAATCGAATTTAACCACTTCACCCAACGCAACCGTCTCAACCTATACATTTCAGGCTCAGGTCGTATTTTCATGGCTGCAGTTCTGGTTGCTTGCTTTCAAGCATCACAATTGTCACACCAAAAATACATCATCATCGCCTCACGATACACTTGCTTAGTGATACGTGGTCGAAAACCGGTGATCGTTTGTGCTTAAGTTGATGTTTTTACGTAGCTTTTAATCTTGAATAGCCTACTTTTAATGGGATTTGTGTTTTACAGGTCTAAAAGAGTTTAAGGTGAATGGACGTGATCACCGGATGACGAGCACGAACATGGCGCCATGACCTTAAGTCTTGGAGGAATGATGGAGGGTAGGTGTTAGGGTTTGGTGGAGAATCGATTGGGGATGATGGTAGAGGGTTTGATGATGATGGTGAAGGTGATTCGTTTAGGGTTAGAGGTGAAGGAGAGTAGTGGTGGTGTTAGAGATGGGTTAGGGATGAAAAAGATGATCAAGACTGGTTCCAACATGGTGTTTCCAGCTTCCCCAACTCGTAACCCCTGAAAATTGGTCAAACGAAACCTTGCAACCCGTCCCTAAACATTAAAACACAAATTTCGCGACACGGTAATCGGGAGGGCGTCACCGACGGCCATTTAGGGCGTCCCCGACGCCCCCTGTAAATGCGGATTTGCTGATTTCTTGTTTTCTTCATAACTTCTTCGTTATAGCTCCGTTTTACTCACTGTTTTCGCCCACGTACTTGTAATTCAGCCCTCTATCATGCCATCTTCCAATATATTCATTTTAAATCCATTAACATCCCCCAAAACACATCCAATCTTCGTGATTAACCCGATTTTGTTCATTTCACATCCCCGGTTAATCCGATTCGCGTTGGGTGCTCCGTTTAGCTCCCGATTAGCTCCTTAAACTCTTTTAGACCTGTAAAACATAAATCCCATTAAAAGTAGGCTATTCAAGATTAAAAGCTATGTAAAAACATCAACTTAAGCACAAACGATCACCGGTTTTCGACCACGTATCACTTAGCATGAGGTACAACAACATAAATCACACATAGGTTAACAAACACCTATAACCAAAGCTCGGGTAACCATAATAGCAAGTTAACCATCAAATCACTTCATCAAACAACTGGCATGCACACCTCGTTTTAACATACTTGAACTTCATACCCACAACCAAGGCTCAGGAAACCATCATAGCCACTTGAGTATCAAGATTCTCGAAGCCATAGAAAGGGTATCACTATTTTACATTGTTTTCCACCGAATCACAAAAACAGAAACCATAAAAAACATTTTCGATGAACATTAAGTCATCTTCATTGATTTTTAACGCCTCACCGTTTTTCACCATAGCCTGAAAAACAAAAAGCATCAACGGTATCTATGGCTGTGACTCCCAAAAAGTAGAAAATTAGGTACAACCAATAAATGCAATAGTACAAACATAACATCCAAAAGCAACCAACAAAGCATGAAGTACAACACCACAAAGCCAACCCATGTTAACTAGCCGCATCCTCAACAGTCACCGGACTCACGACAAACACCACACGGCTTCACCGGACGTCGCTGTAACTCCGTCAACGATGTCATCTGGCGGCGGAGACCAAAGGTCATGGTAGTGGCGGAGACCAACAGTGGCTATGGTGGTGTCTCCCAAAAAATTAAAGAGATGTAAAAGAGTTAGATCTGGGATAGAAAAAAGGGGTTTTATACCAAGATTAGGTACAACCACTAAATGCAAGGGTACAAACATAACATGCATAAACCACCAGCAAAGCATGAGGGACAAGACCACACGGCTTCACCGGACGTCTCTGTAACTCCGACAACGACGTCATCCGGCGGCGGAGACCAAAGGTCATGGTGGTGGCGGAGACCAACAGTGGTTGTGGTGGTGTCTCCTAAAAAAAGAGATGTAAGAGAGTGAGATCTAAGATAGGAAAAAAAAAGGTTTTTATACCCAAGATTTGGTACAACCATTAAATGCAAGAGTACAAACATAACATGCATAAACCATGATCAAAGCATGAGGGACAACACCACAAAGCCTAACCTTGTTACAAATTATACTATTATATAATGTGGGACCATATCAAACATAGAAGAAACACTTGAAACTACCTACACATGTAGATAATGTTTGTAGGTCATTTTTCATTAGAGTAAATTACACTTTGTGTCCTTTAAGTATATTAGGAATTATGAAGCGTGCCCTTTAAAATTTTTAATTTCAGTTTATGTCCAAAATCACCATGTTATGTAACAGCTTATGTCCTTTGAATTTAACTGAGTTAAGTATAACAGTTATGTTAAATTCTCTTAGGGGCAAAACGGGTATTACCTTTCAAAATCACTTCATCAATCATCACTACTTCATTAACCGGTAACCTTCCGGTCAATTAACCTGTCCATACCAAACAACTATTTTCAACCTAAACTCATCACATACCTTCTCTCACAATCCCCCATGAAACCTGCAACTAACCCTTTCATCTCCAAATTCATCCTTAAAAACGACTCACAACAGGTCCTCCAAATCCCACAAAGTTTTCAAACAAGCTTCACACAACCTGCACCAAAACCCTAATCCCTCACAAACTGATAATAAAACACCTGTTTCAACCACATCCGCCATTAATACACTTCTCGAGCTCGAACACAAATCATCAATCATTTGCAAGGATCTGCACCTTATTACATTGTCTACTCACCTAATCGCTCCTAAAACTCTCATCCAGAGCTCGTGCAACACTCAACAATGTAAACACGGACTCATGGGACTCCGGTTGAATCTGAAACGAAATAGGAACTTATTTTAATCAATTTGATTGAAGAGTATAAGGAACGAATCGGTAGAGGATTCGATCGGAAACTGCAGGATTTGATTCTCAGATCTAAAGTTTTTAATAACCTCGAGTCGAGTTCTGGTTAGGATGTTGATGAAACAGTTATGATAAATGGTGTCAGTGGAGGTGGGGGAGGTAGGGAAGTTTGTGGTTGTGGTGGTGAGGGTGGAAATGGATGTGGGGCAGGTGGTGGCGATGGTTGGTGGAGATGGATGATGGGTGGGTGTTGGTAGGTAGTGACAGTGGTGGTAGTAACCGGTAAACGAAGATGGATGTGGGTCTTACGCATTTATATGTGTATTACCAATAATGCCCCTGCCATAAATAACCCTAACTGAGGAAATTAACTCAGTTTGGTGAAAATGATGTAAAGTGTTATATAACATGCGATTTTTGGACATAAACTGAATTAAATCTTTTAAAGGGCACATTTCATAATTCTTAATATACTTAAAGGACACGAAGTGTAATTTACTCTTTTTCATTATTAAAAACTAATTGTTTTAAAACATGTTACATTTAAAACTTATAATAACTATTTATATTTTTATAAAATTTAGTAACAAATATAGCAAAATACATACATAACATGTAAGAAATATTTAGAATATAACCCTCCTCTAAAAACCAACAAATACCCCCAAATAAATAATTAATTAAATATTTATTATGCCAACGTGCATTCCTACAAACAAAACTACTTCCAACCCACCGACTCTTAAGAATTCAAATTGATCTTATAGGTCTCATGAGTGCTTCCCTCACTTGTAAACTAAGCTAAACTATGCATTATCAACGTGTAAAAAATGAATAGTAAAAATACCTCATAAAATAAACTTATAAATTAATATAGGGGAAATACTCATGTAAAGGGTAGGTGTCACACCCTGGCTTTTGCGGAAGCGTGAGTTTATTTGGTTTGACTTCTTAATACCATAGCAACAATCACAACAATGCTATATGATAAAAATACGAGATGTTCATCCATTAATAAAAGTGAGAAAATACCTCCATAACATTGTTTAGAAACATCGACACTTGAAATAAGTTACAAACCATAAATTATTTAAAACGTGTTCATAAGACACACAAAAGACTTTAGATAAGACGAGGTTTAGAGACATGTAACCCATCCAGGAATAGGTTACACCTCTCAAACTTCACAACTCTGGATGACATCTATTATCCAACGCAGCTAGACACATGCATACCCTGCCAGATCCTGCTAGTTCCTTGAAATACATGTAGTTTGAAAAATCAACAAAAAGGTTGAGCGAGTTCATGTGTAAGTCTGTGTGTATAAGCCTTTAAAATATGTCTTGTGTGTATAAATGTCCCTGGTATGTAGCAATTAAGGAAAAAGAGATCACCAATGGGTTGCAAAGCCAATGGTAAGTGTGATAAGGTGCAGGAAGTACTCAAACCTAGAATATTTGAATCGGGCTTCCGGCTGGAAGACATAGTCACCTCTATGGGCCGCCCCGGCCTCATGGGTGTGGGCTCGCTACACCCAAATAGATCTAATCTATCACTCATGTCCCTCGGTCCTACGACGAGGATTAATGGCCTTAAGTGTTTTATAAAAATGTCTGTAATAGTTGTAACATATATTCCACCCCCGAAGTATAAAACTGAAAATAGTTAAGAGAAAAGGGGGACATGAACTCACCTTGATTACGAGTAAGTCCAAACAAGTATACAAATGTGAGAGTTCTTGGAAATAAGATTCCACGTCACTCTAATTGATTGAACATGCAACAATATGGGATATGTACTATCAACAATAATGTTTAATTGGATAATTGGAAATCCTAAATCTATAGGATTCGGTAGTGTTTTGTTTAAATGGTAATTATGGGATTTGGATAACCTAGCAAGAGGACTTGGAAAATGAATATGGTGTAACGGAATTATTTATGAAAAATATTTATCTATCATAAATAATAAAATTGCAAAATTGTACAAATGATTTAATATAAACATTTGTAATAATAAATCAAATATATTTAACTAGTGTAATTAAATAACATAATTAAATATAATGATTATTGGCAAAATATTGTACAAGTGATATAATTAATTTATAAAAATTAATTTAGATGGTTTAAAATAATTATTATGGCCTTGGAATTATTTTAAATAAATAAATTGAATTAAAATGATTAAGATAACAATAAATAAGTTTATATAAGTTTAATTATCTAAATAACTAAACATAATAAAAATTCAGATTCTAAATTTATATAAACTCAGAATAATGCATCTTTTGCCATAAAAATAATCTTGGATAAAATTTATATAGTTATATAATTTAATTGCATTAAATTAAACTATATTTATAAGTATAAATACTGATTTATTTATATAAATATCAAATTTATATAAAATATGAGTAACAATATTATTTTTGTAAGGATCAGTATTTAAAATAATAAATCTGAAAATTTTAGCATTTATTTCTCAAAAATCGATTTATTATTAATTATTTAATAATAAACTGTTTTAATATCATAAAAATTAGTTTTATAAATAAATTGACTAATTTTATATTTTTAATAAAAGTAACAGTGTCTAACAATGTTATAAAAATTATTGAAATGTTACAGATATTAAAAATAAAACGTTTAAAAAGAAATGCAAACCCCTGGGTTCGAACCCGGGTCTGTATTGAAACCAAACAGAGTCTTAACCACTGGGCTAAGCTTCTGTTTGTGTTTGGTTTAGGACTACTAAACTTATAACCAAACAGGAACTGGTCATCTTCTCCAAATGGTAGTCAAAGTCAGAAGACCCGGTCAAACTAAAAGTCAAACTCGTTATTTCTATGGGCAAACCTTTGTTATATCTAAATTAAATCCTAGGAATCGTTCTATAGGCATAAACTAACTAATTTACACAAGAAAAACTAACCGGTATTGAACGGATGATCGGATTGAAAAATTCCGGCGAAAAAGTGAGTATTCCGGCGAAAAAGTGAGTATTCCGACGAATTCGGGTGTTTGAGTAATTGTGAAATGGTGTGGAGTGTCGTTAGGAATGCAAGGAACTTAAATACACGGAGATTGGATCTCAGATTCGACACAAAACAGTGGATTAGATCCACTTTTTATTTTTATAAAAATTCTTTTTTTTAGTGTTTTTGCACTAAAATGTCTCGTTTGAATGATTGGAACGAGTTGAGATGGGTTGGGGATCATGTGGGTAAGCTTTACAGGTCAAAAGAATGGATTAAAAATCGGTTTTGGTGATGATTTGGTTGAAAACCGTGACCTGCAGATCTGAATTTATATATTCAGATCTGTTTTAGTTAGTTTATAAATATAATACAAATCATAATCTAACACATGTGGCTGGTAGTCCAGCAGGTTGGTGCTTGAGCTTGTGTGCGAACCGACGCGGGTTCGAGTCTTGGCTACGGCCGGTTCGTTTGGGTTTAAACCCTTTTTATTCAGAATTAAAATAAATTAAATATTATTAATTTCTAGATAGTGTATAAAAGGAATTAAAATCTAAAACATATCAGTTCCTAGTAGGAGGATAAACTGGTTAAGGCGTTGCGGTTATAACCGAGAGGTCACAGGTTCGAATCTCACAAGGGCCGGTTCTCACCCAGGAGACCCCCTTTTATCCGGAATTTTGATAATTTACACTTTGTCCCCTCAAGTTTCATTTTTTTTTACAAAAATGGTCCCTCAACTTTCAAAAAGTTACAAAAACAGTCCCTCAACTTTCATATAAAATACATGTTTGGTCTCTGAAGTTTCGGGAATTGACATAAATGGTCCCTGTACTGTTCAGTTAAATAGGCTAACTGAGTTAGTGTTTAAAGAAGGAATTCTTTATATGAAAGTTAACCTGGTTAGGATATTCAGTTAAAATAAGTTTCTAAAAGTCAGTTTTAGTCCCTGAAGTCTAAGTTTCAGAAAATGACCAAATGAACCCTAGATTTTTTAAAACAAATTATATATATTTGTTTCTTTTATAAAATAAGTTTCAAAAATTACAAAAAGAACCCTAAACTTGTAGTTTGAAATAATTGCACTTTAACCTTTGTATTTATATAGTTTAAAAAATGACAACTTAGTCCTTGGACTTAAAAAGTAATAGATTCCTAGCAGGTTTCAAAGAATGTCAAATAGGTCCCTCAACCTATTGTTTGTCTATGTGTTGGCATTGTCAGCATGTTTCTGAGTTATCCGTTCACTGTGCTAACTGTGTTTTGTACATCAAGTTTATCACTATAGTTTGTGTGTAATAAATGGAGTGACGGTATGAATGTGATGCATATGTATGTATGATGCAGAACTCATAAAGCAGTTTAATTTGTCAGTTATAATTCTAGCACAGTCATTACGCACAAAGTTAATATTAATTAATTGTACGGATACCTGTAATTGTGAGCGTTGTCACATTCTCCCCCTGTTAAGAAATTTTCGTCCCGAAATTTTAGTTCTACTACTAGATGCAGGGGTCTTGGGGAATAAATGTGGGTATTTTTCTTTCATATGGTCCTCACGCTCCCACGTGAATTCCGGGCAGTGTCGTGCATTCCATCGAACTTTAACGAGTTTGACACTACTCCTGCGCGTCTTGTTAATCTTCCAATCAGTAACCTCAACGGGTTCTTCAGTAAAGTGGAGTGTGTCATCAATATGAACTTCGTCGGCAGGAATGACTACTGTCTCTTGAGTTGGACTCTTTTTTAGATTGGATACATGAAATGTATCATGTACGCCATTTAGTTCAGCAGGTAAATCCAACTTGTATGCTACAAGACCAATCCTTTTCAGGATTTTAAATGGACCAATGTATCTGGGATTCAACTTCCCATGCTTCCCAAAGCGTGCTACACCCTTCCAGGGTGAAACCTTCAACAAAACCATATCTCCCCCTCAAATTCCAGAGGTTTCCTTCTTCGGTCCGCATAACACTTTTGTCGATCACGAGCCGCTTTAATGCGCTCTCGGATCTGTAAAATCTTGTCGGTCGTTTCCTGGACCAATTCCGGGCCAACAAGTTGTCTATCACCCGCGTTAGCCCAGCATAATGGTGATCGACACTTGCGTCCATAGAGAGCTTCGAACGGTGCGGCCTGAATGCTTATATGATAACTGTTATTGTATGAGAATTCAACCAATGGTAGGTGAGTGTCCCAACTTCCACCTAAATCCATTACGCAAGCTCGCAACATATCTTCTAATGTTTGAATCGTTCGTTCGTTCGCTCTGTCCGTCTGTCTGCGGATGAAAGGCAGTACTCGGATTCAACTGAGAACCAAAAGCTTCTTGGAAGGATTGCCAAATCCTTGATACGAATCTTCCGTCTCTATCAGAGATAATTGAGAGAGGCACTCCATGCCGTGCAACAATCTCTCTCAAGTATATCTCAGCAATATTACTCGTTTTATCTTTCTCCTTGATTGGCAAAATGTGTGCAGATTTCGTTAAACGGTCTACTATTACCCAAATCGTATCATGGCCCTTGGGCGTCCTTGGCAATTTCGTTATGAAGTCCATAGAAATCTGTTCCCATTTCCATTGGGGTATTTTAGGTTGTTGCAAGAGACCTGAAGGCCTCTGGTATTCAACCTTCACTTTGGCGCAAGTTAAACATCTGCCAACATATACCGCAACATCGCCTTTCATTCTTGGCCACCAATAGAAATCCTTAAGATCTTGGTACATCTTATCCGCTCCTGGATGAATCGAGTACCGAGATTTGTGAGCTTCGTCAAAAATAACATTTCTTAGACCACCAAACAAGGGAACCCAAATTCGTTTAATGAAGCGCAAAGTCCCTTCCCCGTTTGGTACCAACTGTTTCTCCATCCCACGGAGATACTCATTCTCAATATTCTTTTCCTTTAGTGCTTCTCTCTGCGCGGCACGAATGCGTAATGAGAGGTCCGTTTGTATGATCATTTCCAAAGCCCTAACCCTTATGGGCTTGATCCTTTCCTTCCGACTTAGAGCATCAGTGACCACATTCGCCTTCCCTGGGTGATACTTGATTTCACAGTCATAATCATTTAACAGCTCCACCCAACGTCTTTGCCTCATGTTAAGCTCTTTCTGATCGAATATGTGCTGCAGGCTCTTGTGATCAGTGTAGATGGTGCATCGAGTGCCATATAAATAATGTCGCCATATCTTCAAAGCAAACACCACCGCGCCTAATTCCAAATCATGCGTGGTGTAATTTTTCTCGTGGATCTTCAATTGGCGAGAAGCATATGCTATAACCTTCTGACGTTGCATTAGCACACACCCCAAACCTTGACGCGAAGCATCGCAATATACCACGAAGTCGTCAGTGCCTTCGGGTAGAGATAAGATCGGCGCGTCACAAAGCTTGTTTTTCAACAACTGAAAGGCCTCTTCTTGCTTGTCTCCCCAATCAAACTTCTTGTCTTTCTGAGTGAGAGAGGCCAAAGGTTAAGCGATTTTCGAGAAATCCTCAATGAACCTACGATAATAACCAGCCAAACCTAGGAACTGTCGAATTTCGGTTGGCGTCTTCGGAGTCTCCCAATTCTTGATTGCTTCAATCTTTGTAGGATCCACATGGATTCCATTTCCATTAACTACATGACCAAGAAACTGGACTTCGCGTAACCAGAACTCGCACTTCGAGAACTTCGCATACAACTTCTCCTTTTTAAGCAACTCTAGAATAGCTCTTAAATGTTGCTCATGCTCTCCTTTCGTCTTCGAGTAGATCAAAATGTCGTCAATGAACACAATCACAAACTTATCGAGGTACGACTTACAAACTCTGTTCATCAAATCCATGAATACTGCTGGCACGTTCGTCAAACCAAACGGCATAACCAGGAACTCGTAATGTCCTTATCGAGTTCTAAAGGCTGTCTTTGGAACACTTTCCTCTTGTATCCTTAACTGGTGATAACCTGATCGTAGATCGTTCTTTGAGTAAAAACTTGAACCTTGTAATTGATGGAACAGGTCATCGATTCTTGGCAAAGGATATATGTTCTTGATTATCAACTTATTCAGCTCTCGGTAGTCTATACACATGTGAAAACTACCATCCTTCTTTTTCACGAACAAAACTGGAGCTCCCCAAGGCGAGAAGCTTGGTCTGATAAATCCCTTGTCTAACAACTCCTGGAGTTGCGTTGACAGCTCCTGCATCTCTGAAGGTGCAAGTCGATAAGGTGCCTTAGCTACAGGCGCGGCGCCTGGAACTAAGTCAATATGAAACTCGACTTGCCTTTGTGGTGGCAATCCTGGCAAGTCTTCTGGAAAGACTTCAGGATACTCCTTAATGACTGGGATATCTTCAAGTTTTGGCTCAGCGGCTTCCTTATCCACGATGTGTGCCAGGAAGGCAACACATCCCTTCTTCAAACATTTTCGAGCCTTCAAGCAACTAATGATCCTTAAGAGCGTATCGCGCTTCTCTCCGTGTACTACGGTCGTTTCTCCATCCGCCATTGGGATGCGAATGGTCTTCTCGTGACATACAATCTCGGCTCTGTTGCTTGACAACCAATCCATCCCTACTACCTCATCGAAGCTTCCTAACTCGACTGGCAGTAGGTCTAATGTAAACTCGTGTTCTCCCAGCTCTATCACGCATCCTCTGATGACTTCATTCGTTTCTATTAGCTCTCCATTAGCCAGTTCAATTGAGTACGGAACGTCTAACTTACTAGCAGTTAACCTAAGTATTTTCTTAAATTTTAGAGATACAAAACTATAGTCGGCACCAGTGTCAAATAGTACAGATGCAAAGCGTTGATTTATAGGGAATGTACCAGTAACAACATTAGGATCTTGGTGAGCTTCCCTCGCTCCAATATTGAAAACTCTTCCTTGAGCCTGGTTAAGCTTTGGGCATTCTCGCTTGAAGTGCCCGATGTCCCCACAGTTAAAGCATCCCGGTCCTCGACCGTTTCCGTTCCCATTACCATTACCAGCTCGATTATTGCCTGCTCCCTGGTTACCAGCTTGATTCCCATGGTTTCCTCGATTTCCATTCCCGCCATTTCCTCCCTGTTGGCGGTTTCCATTCCCATTTCCATATCCTTGCTGACCACCACTACCAGCACCATTACTACCCCAGCAGGTTTCTTTTGTGTGGTCATTCTTCCCACATGACTCACATTTCCTGAATCAGCATGGTCGGGGTGATGATATTGGCATACATCACACTTGGGCAAAGTGCCCATGTATCCCTTCCCTCTTGCTTCAGCACCAGTTTTAGCTTCCTCTGGTGGGTTCACATTTTTCTTACTTGCGCTGCCAGTACTCTTTTTAAAATTGGAGAATTTCCTTTTGTTTTCTCCTGATGACTCCTCGTGAGTTTCTTTCTTCTTGAGGTCAGATTTTGAAAACTTGTTTAGTCGGATAGTTTCCTCAGTAAGTGACACGCTCAGGTCGATGGCTTCAGTAATGGTTGGAGGCTTGGACGTCGTCACCATGCTCATAATCTGGGGTGCCAATCCCCAGATGAAACGCTCAATGCGTTTAAATTCAGGATCAACCATATACGGCACAACGCGTGACAAGTCGTGGAGGCATATTCTAAAAGAAGATCTTATTGGTCCGGTCATAGTAAGTATAGTAAGTAAGTAATATGCTTATGTAATAACACAATAACTCCTAACATCCCATGTCATAATGCAAAATAAATAATCCAACAACGCATGTAAGTCACAATCAATGTAAGCAAGTAATCATCCTAGTCTTCCTCAGACTATCCCACCCAGTCTCTTAGACTGAACTCCCTAGTTTCTCAGACTAACTCCCTGGTCTCTAAGACCAAACCTTCCCAGTCTTTAAGACTAACTCCCTGGTCTCTAAGACCAAAACCTCCCCAATCTCTAAGATTGAACCCCTCAGTCTCTAAGACTTTATGTGTAGGAAGCGGTATGTGAAAAACTTGTAAAAATGGTTAAATAAAGACTGACTCAAAAAAAAAACTAAACTTTTTGACATGCTTTGGCCTAATAGGTATCGGTATTCTCATTGATAGTCCCCAGGTAGGCAACGGGTCCTTTTATTTGGATTTGTACGAATGCCAGCCTAGACAGGAGTTCTCAACTACCGGTACTTAACCCTTCCAGTTACTACATGTCCGACACGAAAAACACATGTTTTTAAAGAAACGTTTGTACCCTGGATCTGGAACTTGTATATGCAATGTAAAAAAAATTTCGTGAGAGCCCTGATGATCATAGTCTAGACTCGAGAAAGAATCCTAGTTCGCTATGATCGAGGCTCTGATACCAAGCTGTCACACCCTGGCTTTTGCTTAAGCGTGGGTTTATTTGGTGTGACTTCTTAATACCATAGCAACAATCACAACAATGCTATATGATAAAAATACGAGATGTTCATCCATTAATAAAAGTGAGAAAATACCTCCATAACATTGTTTAGAAACATCGACACTTGAAATAAGTTACAAACCATAAATTATTTAAAACGTGTTCATAAGACACACAAAAGACTTTAGATAAGACGAGGTTTAGAGACATGTAACCCATCCAGGAATAGGTTACACCTCTCAAACTTCACAACTCTGGATGACATCTATTATCCAACGCAGCTAGACACATGCATACCCTGCCAGATCCTGCTAGTTCCTTGAAATACATGTAGTTTGAAAAATCAACAAAAAGGTTGAGCGAGTTCATGTGTAAGTCTGTGTGTATAAGCCTTTAAAATATGTCTTGTGTGTATAAATGTCCCTGGTATGTAGCAATTAAGGAAAAAGAGATCACCAATGGGTTGCAAAGCCAATGGTAAGTGTGATAAGGTGCAGGAAGTACTCAAACCTAGCATATTTGTACCGGGCTTCCGGTTGGAAGACATAGTCACCTCTATGGGCCGCCCCGGCCTCATGGGTGTGGGCTCGCTACACCCAAATAGATCTAATCTATCACTCATGTCCCTCGGTCCTACGACGAGGATTAATGGCCTTAAGTGTTTTATAAAAATGTCTGTAATAGTTGTAACATATATTCCACCCCCGAAGTATAAAATTGAAAATAGTTAAGAGAAAAGGGGGACATGAACTCACCTTGATTACGAGTAAGTCCAAACAAGTATGCAAATGTGAGAGTTCTTGGAAATAAGATTCCACGTCACTCTAATTGATTGAACATGCAACAATATGGGATATGTACTATCAACAATAATGTTTAATTGGATAATTGGAAATCCTAAATCTATAGGATTCGGTAGTGTTTTGTTTAAATGGTAATTATGGGATTTGGATAACCTAGCAAGAGGACTTGGAAAATGAATATGGTGTAACGGAATTATTTATGAAAAATATTTATCTATCATAAATAATAAAATTGCAAAATTGTACAAATGATTTAATATAAACATTTGTAATAATAAATCAAATATATTTAACTAGTATAATTAAATATAATGATTATTGGCAAAATATTGTACAAGTGATATACTTAATTTATAAAAATTAATTTAGACGGTTTAAAATAATTATTATGGCCTTGAAATTATTTTAAATAAATAAATTGAATTAAAATGATTAAGATAAGAATAAATAAGTTTATATAAGTTTAATTATCTAAATAATTAAACATAATAAAAATTCAGATTCTAAATTTATATAAACTCAGAATAATGCATCTTTTGCCATAAAAATAATATTGGATAAAATTTATATAGTTATATAATTTAATTACATTAAGTTAAACTATATTTATAAGTATAAATACTGATTTATTTATATAAATATCAAATTTATATAAAATATGAGTAACAATATTATTTTTGTAAGGATCAGTATTTAAAATAATAAATCTGAAAATTTCAGCATTTATTTCTCAAAAATCGATTTTTTTATTAATTATTTAATAATAAACTGTTTTAATATCATAAAAATTAGTTTTATAAATAAATTGATTAATTTTATATTTTTAATAAAAGTAACAATGTCTAACAATGTTATAAAAATTATTGAAATGTTAAAGATATTAAAAATAAAAAGTTTAAAAAGAAATGCAGACCCCTGGGTTCGAACCCGTGTCTGTATTGAAACCAAACATAGTCTTAACCACTGGGCTAAGCTTCTGTTTGTGTTTGGTTTAGGACTACTAAACTTATAACCAAACAGGAACTGGTCATCTTCTCCAAAGAGTAGTCAAAGTCAGAAGACCCGGTCAAACTAAAAGTCAAACTCGTGATTTCTACGGGCAAACCTATGTTATATCTAAATTAAATCCTAGGAATCTTTCTATAGGCATAAACTAACTAATTTACACAAGAAAAACTAACCGGTATTGAATGGATGATCAGATTGAAAAATTCCGGCGAAAAAGTGAGTATTCCGACGAATTCGGGTGTTTGAGTGATTGTGAAATGGTGTGGAGTGTCGTTAGGAATGCAAGGAACTTAAATACACGGAGATTGGATCTCAGATTCGACACAAAACAGTGGATTAGATCCACTTTTTATTTTTATAAAAATTCCTTTTTTTTAGTGTTTTAGCACTAAAATGTGTCATTTGAATGATTGGAACGAGTTGAGATGGGTTGGGGATCATGTGGGTAAGCTTTACAGGTCAAAAGAATGGATTAAAATCGGTTTTGGTGATAACCGGAGGCGGAAAAGTCAAGGGCATCACGAAACAGGCAGAATGCAATTGAGCACATGGAGATTATATTAAGTTGAAATATAGTTTAAGTTCAATTCAATAGATTGCATTCACATCTGAAAATATAAGAGTACATAAACAAATACAACATAAATTGTTTCTCAAATGATAAATTCGGATTTAATCTAAACGTAAGTCTTGATCAATCCTATCTAAAATATTCTTGCAAATCATGTCATCAAACATTGTCACCTGAAACATATGTTAGGGAAAATATTGGGTCAACAAACGGTTGAGTGAATTCATAGGTTTTGTTAGGCAAAAATAACAATGTGATATGAAAATGAGTTAACACTGTGGCATGCGATATGTCTTTAAGCAAAAGAGTAATACAAGTAGTTATTTGGTGGTACATTCAAACCTACGTTATGACGTAATACGGGTCTATCACCTCACTTCTAAGTTTCACATGAGTACCAACAACAACAACAATTGCAACAAAATGAGAAGTGAGATGGGGCGTCACACCTATAGCGCTATAATATAACCGCTGGGCTTTTGCAAGTTAATGAACGTAAACGCGTTAAAGCAACAGCAACAAGTATTAAACAAATGCAAGGACAATCGGGGGAACCACAAATAGCAAATAAGTTTGTATCACATCGTATCATATGTTTCATCCCAAAAATAATTGTAAAAGGGGACTATGAACTCACCTTGATTTCGGGTAAGTCCAAACAAGTAAGCAAAGTGTGAGATTTCTTGGAAATAAGATTCCACGTCACTCTAATTGATTGAACATGCAACAATATGGAATATGTATCAACAATAATGTTTAATGGAATAAGTGGGAATCCTAAATCTATAGGATTCGGTAGTGTTTTGTTTAAATGGTAATTATGTGGTTTGGATAACCTAACAAGAGGACTCGGAAAATGAATATGATGTAAAGGAATTATTTATGAAAAATATTAATTTAACATAAATAATAAAATTGCAAAAATATGTAATTGATTTAATATAAACATTTGTAATAATAAATCTAATATAGTTAACTAGTGTAATTAAATAACAAAATTAAACATAATGATTATTGGCAAAATATTGTACAAGTGATATAATTAATTTATAAAAATTATAAATTAATTTAGATGGTTTAAAATATTTATTATTTGATAAATGATAAATATTTTATTTAAAAGGATTAATATGATAATTATATAATTAATTATAAAAATAATTATATTAAATCTGAATAATTAAAAATAACATTTTTAATTATTGAACTTGAATATTACTGATTTAAAATAATTATTATGGCCTTGGAATCATTTTAAATAAATAAAGTGAATTAAAATGATTAAAATAACAATAAATAAGTTTATATAAGTTTAATTATCTAAATAATTAAATTTAATAAAATTTTAGATTCTAAATTTATATAAACTCAGAATAATGTATATTTTGTCATAAAAATAATTTTGGATAAAAATTATATAGTTATATAATTTAATTACATTAAATTAAACTATATTTATAAGTAACAATACTGATTTAATTATATAAATATCAAAATTATATAAAATATTAGTAAAAATATTATTTTTGTAAAGTTTAGCATTTAAAATAATTAATCTGAAAATTTCAGTATTTATTTCATAAAAATGGATTTATTATGATTTATTAAATAATAAACTGTTTTAATATTATAAAAATTAGTTTTAAAAATAATTTGACAGTTTTTTATATTTTTAATAAAAGCAACAATATATAATAAAGTAATAAAAATTACAAAAAGGTTAAAAATGTCGAAAAATAAAAAGTTAAAAAGATTTGATTGTGCCTGGGTTCGAACCCGGGTCAATCAAGTAAACAAACACACACACAACCACTGGGCTAGGCCTGGTGGTTGTTTAAAGTTCCGATTATTTAAAACAAATATTGAATTAAATTCTGTCATCTTCCCCAAATAGAGTCAACAGAAAAGTCAACCTTCGCAATACATGATCAAATCCAGTTTATATTCAAATTAACTTTGGCGAAACATTGTATAAGCATAAACAAACTAATTGAACGGATAAAAACGAACCGGTATCGGCTGAAACGGCGTATCGACTAAATTTCGGTGAGTGACTGTTCCGACAAGGTTGCAGGTTCGAATTCCGACGTATTTCGATATGTTTGAGATGTGTGAAGTGTGTACAAGCTTAGTGGTGATCTAAGGAACTTATATGCAGGTCAAATTCGATCTCAGATTCGACAAACTATAGTGTTCTTGATCCACTTTTAAATTTTTTTATTAAAAAACCGAATTTACAGAAGTTTGGCACGAAAATGTGTCGAAATAAGTGCTCAATTGGTTGGCAATGGGGTTGGGGACTCGTGGGTAATGATTAAAGTGGAAAAAATTCGATTGTGGTCGGATTTGGTGGCTTTTGGTTGATGTCCGCGACTGTAGATCTGAATTTAAATAATTCAGATCTGTTTTAAAGAGTACATAAATATTATACAATCTAAGTTATAACACATCCCAACTGGTAGACCAGTTGGTTGTGCTCGTGCTTTGTTTGCGGAGAGGCGCGGGTTCGAGTCCCGTCCTCGTCCGGTTCGAAGGAAATTAAACCTTTTTAAATTTCAGAATTAATTTAATTAAAATATTAAAATTATAAAATGTATATAAATGAATTTAAGTTTCATATTCTAACAGCTCCTAGTAGGAGGATAAATCGGTTAAGGTGTTGCGGTTGTAACCGAGAGGTCACGGGTTCGAATCTCACAAAGGCTGGTTCTTACCCAGGAGACCCCCTTTTAACCGGTTTTTTTGATAATTTACACTTTGGCCCCTCTAGTTTCATTTTTTACAAAAATGGTCCCTCAACTTTCAAAAAGTTACAAAAACAGTCCCTCAACTTTCGTATAAAATACATGTTTGGTCCCTGAAGTTTCGGGAATTGACATAAATGGTCCATGTACTGTTCAGTTAAATAGGTTAACTGAGTTAATGTTTAAAGAAGGAATTCTTATATAAAAGTTAACCAGGTTAGGATTTTCAGTTAAAATGAGTTTCTAAAAGTCAGTTTTAGTCCCTGAAGTCTAAGTTTCAGAAAATGACCAAATGAACCTTGGACTTTTATTTTAAAAATATCTATTTATTTCTTTTATAAAATAAGTTTCAAAAATTACCAAAAGAACCCTAAACTTGTAGTTTTCAATAATTGTACTTTTAACCCTTGTATTTCTAAAGTTTCAAAGAATGACAAATAGGCCCCTCAAATTGTAGTTTAACAAAATGTCACAATAGGCCCTTATAGTTTACGAGGTATTGTTTAATAGCATAAATCACAACAAATTATGAAATTATCCATATGTTAGTGTCGGTATAAGTACTTGTGAGTATAAGGCAAGTATATTCTAATGTATTCCATTCATAATGTGGTAGTAGTTATAATGCAAGTCTAATAAATACAAGTGTGAAAATCAGGGTGGTTACAGTCTCCCCTACTTTAGAAAATTTCGTCCCGAAATTTATTCGAAAGAAACCGTAAAGTGCATTTGTAATGATTGAAAGGGTGAGCAAGGTGTTAGATCCTATGTCATCTCAAGGTATTCAAACCTTTTAGAACTTATGAATCTAATAGCATTATTGAGTGTATAGAAATTTGTTTATACTAAACTTGTAATGTAAATCTTAAGCAAACAAAAGGGTGTAATAATAAACAAATAATAGATAATCACATAATGTTCTTACATGCCACCGTACTTAACAAGGTTTACTATGATTCTCATGCGTCGAACCTCGTAATTAAGTGTGCACCCATAATTATTCGTTTCGTTGCATGGTCCACATAGCTCTTCTAATTAAGTGTGGGAACAAATAAGGTCGAAGTAACATCTAAATCAAATAAGTATTGTCACAACATTAATTGAATCAAAACGTGTTTCACACTAGCAATGATAGCATCGTTTGTTTTGCATACAACAAAAGCAGGCATTTTGTTCAAGTACAATGTCAATATATGATTCATTTCCGTAATGGATATTCTTCAGAAGCGAAAATGAATGGATAATTCATTTTTCCTCAATGGATTCTTCGTCAGAAGTGGAAATGAAGGATTATGTATGGATTATTCATTTCCCAGTGGATATTTCTTCAGAAGCGAAAATGAATATAGATGGCTTTCGTTTCTTGTTTAAGTTAACACAAATGGGTCTGGGATAACATAAAATCCTCAAGTGATTTGGATAACGCTACGAAAAATAATACAATAAGAACATTTATATATAGGAAGTACCAGCGGCGTATCCACCATGTTCTTATGATATTACAATCGCCTCGTTATCCAATCACTCTAGATTTTATGCCATCACACTTAACGGGACTCACTATGGTTTCCATGCATCGAATCTCATAATTACTTAACTCGTTGCATAGTCTGCATAGCTTATCTTGCCAAGTGATAAATTATGGACATGATCAAAGAAAGATGATTTGTTTCAACAATGGAAAATAATGCGTGCGTCTCACGTGGTTTACGCTAGCCAACAAGACTATACGTGTTCCATGGATAGACGGGTTTATAGGTTTGGTAAAGAATGTGCAATCAAATTTGAGATATATTGTATTACGAGAGTTGTTCAATGAGAACTCCGCGTTTTGGTATATAGTCGCACAATACACGTATTTGCATAAACATATCAGTTTGTAAAGGAAATATCCTTTTATCATAACTGGAAAGTGTACATAAGTCTTGGATAGCAAAAGAAATCGAAATGTAAAACCTTAGTTGTTTATAACTGCATCATTGTTGGTACGAGTCTCATTGACGTTCAGATTGAATACACGACCTCTAGCGGGTTGAATAATTGCAAGCTTGGGACATTCCTGTTTGAAGTGATTCGGATCACCGCAATTGAAGCAAGTTCCAATGGGATAACGAGGTGGTGCAGCAGCTTGAACAGCAGGAGGAGCAACAGCTTGAGGTGTACGACATGTGGCTGCAAGATGACCAAAGTGCCCACAACTTGTGCACTGTTTACAAAGAAAACGGGCTTGATGATGGTAGTTGCAACGGTTGCATAACGGTGCTTCACCAACATATGGCTTCTTGGTAGGAGGAGCCTGGTTGGCGGGAGCAGGAGTTGTAACAGCAAAGTTTCTGACTGCTTTGCGTTTGTTGGCATTCCTGTTTTTCCCTGAAGATTGGGCTCCATCATTTGCAGCTTTGATAGAGTCGGATGCAGCCTTGGATGATGTTTTCTTGTCGCCCTTTCGAGACAAGTTCCCTTCCTTGACTTGGGCATCCGTCAAGGTAGCAGAGAGTTCGTATGCGTCTCGAAGAGTGGCTGGTCTGCTTCCAGTCACTATATGTTTAATGCAGCTAGGCAGTCCGCTGACGAATTTCTCAATCAGGCGATCGGTAGTTAGGTTTGGGGAACAAAGGATGCATAATTCTTCGAACCGGTTTATGTAAGCGTGGTTCTCTCCACTATCTTATTTAAGATAGTGGAGCTCATCTTCAAGTGCTTTCATTTCATTACGTGGGCAGAATTCTTTTAGCACGAGAGCTTTTAATTCTTCCCAGGTCAGGGCCATTGCAACTTTGGCTGAACGGTCTTTCATGATTTCGTTCCACCATGTCAACGCCCTCTTTTGGAAGACGCTTGTAGCAAATTCGACTTTGCGTTCGTTAGTACATTGACTATGGCGAAACGTGTTCTCCATGCTCTCAGTCCATTGAAGGAGCCCAGTAGCACCTTCATTTCCTGCAAACTTGGTGGGATGGCAAGAGTTGAACTGCTTGAAGTTGCATGGAGATTCGTGATGGTTTCTGCTACTTTGCCCATTATTAGCTTGGGAAAGTTGTGTGACAAGGTTAGGAAGTACTGCGGCTAACTGTTGAACAATAATAACTGCCATTTCTGCGTCACACCTAGGACACTTTCCATTAGTAACTCTTCCGTTATCTTTGCCTTTGACTTCATCACTATCCTTACCTTTTGTAACCAAAGCCTCGTCACTACGGATTTCATCTTTAGACTCTTTAAGTTATTCAAATGCTCATCACCTATCCTTAGGTGATTATTTTCAAAATTTCCTTTGATTTTCAAATTCTCATCAAAGTCTTGGGCCCTAATAACGAACTCGTGCAATCTGGAAGGGTGGATGCCTGTATTCTGAGTTTTCTGTCTAGGCAAGCACTTCGTATATATCCTAACTCGAAGGACCAGTTGTGCTTTCCTGGGAATTCTTGGGATGAGTGTTCACTTATAGGCTAAAGCATGACTTCATTAAGTTATAAGGACCCAAATACTTTGACTTGTCACCGATATTGTTTATTCGAAGAATGAATGATGTCAATCCCGTTATGTGTTTATCCTCGTTGATTTTGCAAAGTTATTTTTTCCAAAAGCATTCTAATTCCAAGGATCTTATATTTTCTTTACCTTTTATAGATGCCTCCTCATCGTGCACCACAAAATGAAATCCCAAACGCAGAATTGGCAGCCCTCATTGCTCAACAATTTGCTGCGGTTCTTCCTAACTTGGTTACTCAAATCGCACAAGCTACAAATGGAAACGGAATCAATGGAAACGGTCACAACAATCACGATGTCCCTTGTAACTTCAAGCATTTCAACTCATGCCATCCCTCCAAATTTGCAGGCATTGAAGGTGCAACCGGATTGTTGTAATGGTTCGAGAGTATGGAGAACACGTTTCGCCATAGTCAATGTACCGAGGCTCGAAAAGTGGAGTTTGCCACGAGTGTCTTCCAAAAGAGGGCATTAACGTGGTGGAATGGCATCATGAGAGATCGTGGTGCAAACGTTGCAATGGCTCTTATGTGGGAAGAACTACGAACCCTTACGCTAAAAGAATTTTGCCCACGTAATGAAATGCGAACTTTGGAGGAAGAATTTCATGACCTCAAGCAAGACAGTGGTGAAAACCGCACGTATATCGATTGCTTTGAGGAATTATACATCCTCTGTGACAGCGCCAAGTTATTACCTCTCGACCGCTTGATCGAGAAGTTCATCGTTGGTCTCCCACCAATCATCAAACACATAGTGACCGGAAGCAAACCGGCCACACTTCATGACGCTAGTGAACTTTCCGCAGTTCTCACCGACGCTCAAGTTAAGGAGGGTAACTTGACTCGTAAGGGTAAAACTCCCTCGAAGGGTTCAAGTGACAAAGGCAAGACTGAGAACTCCGGGGCACAAACGCCTAGGAACACGAGGAACTCCTCGAAGGGTAACTTGACCCGTAAGGGTAAAAATTATAAATTAATTTAGATCACTTGTATAATATTTTGCCAATAATCATTATGTTTAATTATGTTATTTAATTACACTAGTTAACTATATTAGATTTATTATTACAAATGTTTATATTAAACCAATTACATATTTTTGCAATTTTATTATTTATGTTAAATTAATATTTTTCATAAATAATTCCTTTACATCATATTCATTTTCCGAGTCCTCTTGTTAGGTTATCCAAACCACATAATTACCATTTAAACAAAACACTACCGAATCCTATAGATTTAGGATTCCCACTTATTCCATTAAACATTATTGTTGATACATATTCCATATTGTTGCATGTTCAATCATTTAGAGTGACGTGGAATCTTATTTCCAAGAACTCTCACACTTTGCATACTTGTTTGGACTTACCCGAAATCAAGGTGAGTTCATAGTCCCTTTTTACATTATTTTTGGGATGAAACATATGATACGATGTGATACAAACATACTTGCTATTTGTGGTTCCCCGATTGTCCTTGCATTTGCTTAATACTTGTTGTTGTTGCTTTAACGCGTTTACGTTCATTAACTTGCAAAAGCCCAACGGTTATATTATAGCGCTATAGGTATGACGCCCCATCTCACTTCTCATTTTGTTGCAATTGTTGTTGTTGGTACTCATGTGAAACTTAGAAGTGAGGTGATAGACCCGTGTTACGTCATAACGTAGGTTTGAATGTACCACCAAGTAACTACTTGTATTACTCTTTTGCTTAAAGACATATCGCTTGCCACAGTGTTAACTCATTTTCATATCACATTGTTATTTTTGCCTAACAAAACCTATGAATTCACTCAACCGTTTGTTGACCCAATATTTTCCCTAACATATGTTTCAGGTGACAATGTTTGATGACATGATTTGCAAGAATATTTTACATAGGATTGATCAAGACTTATGCCTTAGATTAAATCCGAATTTATCATTTGTGAAACAATTTATGTTGTATTTGTTTATGTACTCTTATATTTTCAGATGTGAATGCAATCTATTGAATTGAACTTAAACTATATTTCAACTTAATATAATCTCCATGTGCTCAATTGCATTCTGATTCTGTTTCGTGATGCCCTTGACTTTTCCGCCTCCGGTCGGGGTGTCACAGATGGTATCAGAGCCATGGTTATAGGGATTTAGGTTATTAGTAATACTTTGACCTAGACTATAACCTTCCTATGACACTTTTCCATTAGCAAACTCTTCCGTTATCCTTGCCTTTGTCTTCATCCCTATCCTTATCTTTTGTAACCAATGCCTCGTCACCGCAGATCTCATCTTTAGATTCTACAAATGCTCATCACCTATCCTTAGGTGATTATTTTTCAAAACCTCCCCTGATTTTTCAATTCTCATCAAAGTCTTGGGCTCTAATAATGAACTCGTGCAATCTGGAATGGTGGATGCCTGCATTCGGGGTTTTCTGTCTAGGCAAGCACTTCGTATAAATTCCAACTCTAGGAACCAGTTGTGCTTACCTGGGAATTCTCGGGATGAGTGTCCACTTATAGGCTAAAGCATGACTTCACTAAGTTATAAGAACCCAATTACTTTGACTTATCCTCGATGTTGTTTATTCGTAAAATAAATGTTGTCAATCCCATTACGTATTCATCCTCGTTGATCATGTAAAATTATTCTACCAAAAACATTTCATTTTAAACTCCTATGATCTTATGTTTTACCTACCTCGTGAAGATGCCTCCTCGACGTGCACCACAAGACAATGACCCTAACGCCGAAATGGCAGCTCTTCTTGTTCAACAGATAGCTGTAGTACTTCCCGACCTTGTAACACAACTTTCTCAAGCCACCAACGGGCAAGGTAGCAGCGGAACCAACGGAAACCATCATGACTCCCCATGCAATTTCAAACAAACCAACTCTTGCCACCCCACTAAGTTTACAGGGAATGAAGGTGCTACTGGACTCCTTCAATGGACCGAAAGTATAGAGAATACATTCCGCCACAGTCAGTGTACAAATGAACGCAAAGTCGAATTTGCTTCTAGCGTCTTCCAAAAGAGGGTGTTAACTTGGTGGAATGGAATCATGAAGGATCGCACAGCCGAAGTTGCTATGGCTTTGACCTGGGAAGAATTAAAAGTTCTCATGTTAAAGGAATTCTGCCCGCGAAACGAAATGAAAGCCCTGGAAGATGAGTTCCACGACCTTAAACAAGATAGTGGAGAAAACCGCGCTTATATAAACCGGTTCGAAGAATTGTGCATCTTCTGTCCCACAATCCTATCTCCCGATCGCTTGATCGAGAAATTCATTAGTGGACTGCCTAGTTGCATCAAGCACATAGTGACTGGAAGCAGACCAGCCACACTTCGAGACGCTTATGAACTCTCAGCTATCTTGACAAATGCCCAAGTCAAGGAAGGGAACTTATCCCGAAAAAAAAAACGACAAGAAGACACCATCCAAAGCTGCATCCGACACTATCAAAGCAGCAAATGATGGAGCCCAATCTTCGAGGAGAAACGGGAATGCAAACAAACGCAAAGCAGTCGGAAACTTTGCCATTACAACTCTTGCTCCCGCCAACCAGGTTCCTCCTGCCAAGAAGCCATATGTTGGTGAAGCACCATTATGCAACCATTGTAACTACCATCATCAAGCCCATTTTTCCTTGTAAACAATGCACAAGTTGTGGGCGCTTTGGCCATCTTGCAGCCACATGCCGAACACCTCAAGTTGTACCTCCTGCTGCTGCTGCACAACCGCGTTACCCTATCAGAACTTGTTTTAACTGTGGAGACCCAAACCATTTCCAACAAGAATGCCCTAAACTCGCGAATGCCCAACCCGCTCAAGGTCGTGCATTCAATCTCAACGTTAACGAGGCTCGTGCCCCGAACGATGTAGCCTGAGGCTGTGGGCTTACTTAGCCGGATCCAAAGGGGTCATGCATAATAATGTTATGACTCCGAGATCTATGGATGTTGTTTTAGCTTTGTTATTCAAAAAGGGTTTCGGCGCAGTCTGTTGCCCGTTTACCGTCTCTTTCAATGTACTAAAGACCTTGTATTATCTTGTGTGCTTTAAATTATCAATTTGGTTAATAAGCTTCCATTTTGTTTGACCCAAGTACGAATAGAAGTTTCGTTTCACCTAAGTTTGAACCTTGCTTGCTATACCATATTCAAAATTTGTTAAACCAAGTCCTCAAACCCTACTTGGATAAATTTGTCATTTCTTCATTTATGATATTCTTATCCACTCCGAAACCAAAGCCAACCAAAAGATTCACCTCCGCTTTATCTTTGGGCTCCTAAAACGAGAACAACCTTATGCCTAGTTCTCAAAATGTGAATTTTTTGCTTAAGGAACTTTATGCTTAGTAAATACATCTTTGCTTTGTATATTGACCTATCATGCTTGGTATACGCTTACAAATACATTTTGCTTCGTATATTGACTTAACATACTTAATGCATAAATTACAAACACATATACGCCTAGTACAGTCTCACGATAAACTTATATTGCTTATGACAATCCATGCTTAGTTTATAATGCACACTATTAGTTTGATTTATGTGAAACATAAAATTTCATTGTGATTGAATGAAATACCTACGACTAATTTTGTTGTATGCAAAACAAATGATGCTATCATTACAAATCTGAAATACGTTTTGATTCAATTGATGTTGTGTTATATTGATGCTTATTTGATTTAAACGATACCTCAACCTTATTTGTCTTCCTCACTTAACTAGAAGTGCTATGTGGACCATGAGACGAAACGCGTAATTTTGGGTGCACACTTAATTACGAGGTTCGACGCATGAGAACCATAGTAAGCCTTGTTAAGTACGGTGGCATATAAAAACATTATGTGGTTATCCATTATTTGTTTATTTATGCACCCATTTGTTTGCCTAATATTTACATTACAAATTCAGCATAACATAAGTGCCATGCAAAACAATTTCTATACAATGATCCTCGTAGATTCCTCAAAATTATCAACACCAAACAATGCTCTAGAAACTAACGCCATGCTTATCTTTCTAATCATTACAATTACATTCTACGGTCTCCTTCGAATAAATTTCGGGACGAAATTTTCTAAAGTAGGGGAGACTGTAACCACCCTGGTTTTCACACTGGTAATTGTTTGGCTTACATTGTAACAATTACCGTATTTAAAATGGAATGTATTTGAACATACTTGCTTTATACTCATACGTACTTATACCGACACGAACACGTGGAAAATTTCAAAATTTATTGTTATTTATGCTATTAAACAATACCACGTAAACTATAAGGACCTACTTGACATTCTTGGAAACTTGCTTGAAATTATTACTTTTTAATTTCGAGGACTAAAACCGTCATTATTTGAAAGTACAAAGTTTAGGGACTAAAATTATTTTTTTTTGAAACTATACAAGTACAAGGGTTAAAAGTGCAATTATTGCAAACTACAAGTTTAGGGTCCTTTTGGTCATTTTTGAAACTTATATTATTAAAAATAAATATATATATTTAGTTTTAAAAGTCCAGGGTTCATTTGGTCATTTTATGAAACTTATATTTCAGGGACTAAAACTGACTTTTAGAAACTTATTTTAACTGAATAGTCTAACCAGGTTAACTTTCATATAAAGGTTTTCTTCTTTAAACACTAACTCAGTTAGTGGATTTAACTGAACAGTACAGGGACCATTTATGTCAACTTTTGAAACTTCAGGGACCAATTATGTATTTTATATGAAAGCATAGGGGCTGTTATTGTAACTTTTTGAAAGTTCAGGGACTATTTTTGTACAAAAATGAAACTACAGGGACCTAAGTGTAAATATCCAAAAAAATCGGATAAAAGGGGGTCTCCTGGGTGAGAACCGGCCCTTGTGAGATTCGAACCCGTGACCTCTCGGTTACAACCGCAACGCCTTAACCAGTTTATCCTCCTACTAGGAGCTGTTAGAATATGAAACTTAAATTCATTTATATACATTTTAGAATTTTAATATTTTAATTAAATTAATTCTGAAATTTAAAAAGGTTTAAATTAATTTATAATTTTTATAAATTAATTATATCATTATACTAGAGACTTCCATTCTTAATCGAAATCAAACCAACATTTCTCAATTACTTATAAGATCTTATAGATGTTATATGATCGTTTTACCAAATACTTTTTTCAACATCAACAAATCATTTGTTAAAACTTTTAACAATCACTAAGTCCTTTTGCTAAATTTCTTTTCTAAGGATCCTCGTTTTCACAAGAACCTCCTAAATTCATAGTTTCTTGTTTGATGAAACGAACTTACTTTTTATCGAAAACCTTTTCCCTACACCAATTTACAAAACACGTGGGCAAGAAGACTTCATGGGGACTGTTAGGGGAGGATTTTCCAATGATCAGTGATCCTCAATTACTGTTGGGTTTAGTGATCCTCACTTCTGTTTGAATTAGTGATCCTCAGAAGTATTGCAGGATCAGGATCATGGATCATCATAAGGATCCTTATATTAACGATTGTCTACTTTGAATATGAAGTTGTTTTGCAGGAGTACGAGCTTGGACTTGGTCTTGGCGATATTCCTGGAGCATATTCCATATTTATTCCGTACGTGCATGACTGAAGTGGACGTTATGGAGTTCGGGGAGGACTTGCACCAAATGCGGAATGTTTGTTAGCTTAGATATTTTCCATTTTTAAAAGGGATAGCGAGCTAAATAGAAAACACTTGGCTATTTTTAGCTTAACACACACACTCGCAACTGCTCTCACCGGCTTTTTACAATTCACTTGGCGATTACACACTTTTTTGCACATTACACTATAGTGATCCTTGTAATTAGCTCGCTATCATCCGAAGTTGTAATACATTTCTTGTCTAATCTGAGTTGGTGATCGGTAGTTTCCATCACCCGAGGTTTTTTATGCCGGAGATCATTCATTGATCAAGGGCTTTTTCCTCGTATAAATCTTTGTGTCACTTATTCATTTCATTTCTGAGTGATCCTTAGTGTTGTTCATTGATTCAAGCATCATACCTCACAACAGAAAGTTTGGTTGCATTATCATTGCTTGATTTTTTACCAAAACAGTTTGGCGCCCACCGTGGGGCAATTGGTGCTTCATTCCTAAGAAGATTCATACTTTTGTGGTCATTTCGGTTCATTACAACCAAACAGATGGCTTCCTCAACAAAGAACACTTCAAGTTCAATGCCGGCAATCAGTTCTTCACAAGGCGTTCCTCCTTTGCCTCCACCACCTTCTGGATCCCAGAAGAATGCTGAAAATGCTGCGAAGAGACAAACCCCCATTTTTCAAAAACCACCAACTTCTTATGTTTCCACTATTCCTACTACTAATGATCTTTACACTCTGATTTTGCAGATGAGGAATCACGCACAAGAGCAGGACAAAACCAACGAAAGGATCCTCCGGGAGATCGCTGAGATCAAGAAACAGAATAAATCAGTGGAGGATCACTCTCCTCTGATACCAAGGTCATTGGATTTCGATACTCCAGCTGTGACTACCTTACAATCGGCAGTTCCGGGCATCCAGTATCAAAGTGGTCCATCAGAAAGGCGTTATGGAACAGCAACTATGAGTCAGGCATTCGGCTCTCACTTCCATCCTCAAGGATCCTCCTCTCAACCATCGGGATCCTCTTTTCAGCATCAAGGATTCTTCAGCTCAGGAGGATATTTGGGAATGCACGCGGTCCAAGGATCCTCCCAGGTCCAAGGATTCTCTATTGTTCCAGGATCCTTCCAGCTTCAAGGATCCAACATCTTCCAGGATCAAGGATTCTTAAGGAGTATGCAGCCTCCAAGCTCGGATGTTCATCAAGGAGACTTCATACCAATGCAGACCATCGCTTCATCTGGTCCTTCGATCATACCAGAATCCCGTCAACATGGATTCACATCCGCAATTCCAAACATGAATCCACCGGGAGGTAACACTTTTAATTATTTGTATAACACTAACCATGGCTCAATGCAGGATACATGTATCAATCAAGCTGTGGCTAGGGAGTTACAGAAACTTAAGGATATGATATCCAGTGTACCAGGAGTGGTTAAACCCATTCCTGAAATTGCAGATGGTAGCCATAGGATATCTCGTTTTGCACCACCCTTATGTGATGCTGAGATACCCAAAAGGTTCCAGATACCATCTATGAAGCTATATGATGGTTCAACAGATCCAGAAGAGCATGTAGCTCAGTATAGGGAGAGGATGAAGATCAATCCAATTCCTGAGAGGTTAAAAGAAGCATGTCTATGCAAGGGATTCGGATCCACACTCACAGGATCTGCTCTTAAATGGCTGCTAAGTCTTCCCCCTTATTCTATTACTTCATTTGCTAATCTAGTTAATTTGTTTAATAGTCAATTCTCTTGTAGTAGAAAATTTGAACGATTAACTAGTGATCTATATAGGGTAACACAAGGCCAAAATGAATCACTTAGAGATTATATCACTAAGTTTAGTAAAGAATCCTTAGATATTCCTAACTTGGATATTGATACGGCTGTAGAAGCCTTTAAAATGGGATTGCTTAGGGATTCATTATTCTATGATGATCTTGTTATGACACCTTGCAGGAATCTTGATGAAGTAAGAACCAGGGCCCTTAGGTTCATCCGCCTAGAGGATGACAAAAGGATCCAGGATAGGTTGACAGGATCCTCAAAACAGGAGAAACAAGGATCCTACTTCAGGAACAACAAATCCAAGTCCTACAACAAGTCTGATAAGCAGAACGTGCATGCGGTGGAACAAGAAGAGGATGACGAGGATTATCCTCCTGTTTCTGAATACTGTTTTTCTGGTGATAACAATGAACTAATCCTTGCAAAGCAGAATCTAGGTGAGAAAGCTAGATGGCCGAGAAAAAGTGATAAACCAGCTGCTACAAAGGATAAGTCCAAGTGGTGTGCATATCATGAGGATTTCGGGCATCTCACTGAAGAGTGTATTGCACTAAGAAAGGAGATTGGTTACTTGTTGAGCAAGGGGCATTTGAAGGAACGTTTGGGACGAAAAAAGTCAAGGATTCAGGATCCTGAAAGGATCCCGGAAAGAGCTCCTGCTCCTCCAGCAGATACACAAGTTATAAACTTCATATCCGGTGGATCAGACATTTGTGGTACCTCATTTTCAGCAGCAAAAAGACATGCTAAGGAAACCAAGATGGATAATGGAGACAGACCCGTCCGGACCTCCGTTGTTACCCAGGATAAAGTCATAACCTTTGATGAGGATGATCGTGTTGATGTCCAGGATCCTCATCATGATGGTCTTGTAATTACATTGTTTATTTCTAACCACTTTGTTCGCAGGATCCTTATAGATGGAGGAAGCTCTGTGAACATCATTCAGCTTGATGTCCTTAAGAAGATGAATATACCGGAGTCTGATATTGTCCCAAGATCCTCAGTACTTGTGGGATTTAGTGGGGAAACCAAAAACACATTGGGGGACATCAAACTCCCTATTTATATTGAAGGACTCCATTCTTATCAGAAATTTTGTGTTATAGATTGCTTATCTTGTTGTAATGTTATCCTTGGCAGGCCATGGATACATGACATGAAGGCAGTCCCATCTACCTATCATCAGTGTGTAAAGCTTCCAAGTCCATGGGGAGTGGTGAAAATTGAGAGTGATCAACAAGAGGCTAAGAATTGTTATACATCATCAATGAAGCCAGCCTCAAGACCAAGGGAGCAATAGCAATTAAAGTATCCTTCAAGAGATGTCTTGGAGGCAAGAGAACAGGATTTGAAAGAAATCCTCATGGATCCTGATGATCCTGAATCCAAGATCTTCATAGGATCAGGGATCCTTAGCGACATTGAACAGGAGCTAGTATCCTTCCTTAAAAGAAGGAAAACTACCTTTTTCCTGGAAACATGAGGATATGTCAGGTATATCTAAAGATATAATTACTCATAAACTTGGCATTGACAGGTCATTCAAGCCAATTCATCAAAAGAGGAGGAAGTTTGCACCTGAAAGGAATGCTATTATCCAGGAAGAAGTAGATAAGCTACTTCGGGCAAGTATGATAAGAGAAGTTAAGTATCCTAGATGGCTAGCCAATGTGGTTGTTGTTCAAAAGAAAAATGGAAAGTGGAGGGTATGTGTCGATTTTACTGATTTAAACAAGGCATGTCCCAAGGATCCTTTCCCATTACCCCACATTGACTCCGTGGTGGATGCTACCGCGGGTCATGAGTTGTTGACTTTTATGGATGCTTCATCTGGATTTCAACAAATTCAGATGGAACCATCTGATCAAGAGGATACAGCCTCTATGACCCCAACTGGTATATATTGTTATATTGCTATGCCATTTGGACTAAGGAATGCAGGTGCTACTTATCAAAGGCTAGTCAATATGATGTTCAAGGAACAAATTGGACACACTATGGAAGTCTATATTGATGACATGGTGGTTAAGTCCAAGAAAGCTGAGGATCACCTTAAAGACTTGGAGGAAGCATTCAATATCCTTGATAAATTTAATATGAAACTAAATAATTCCAAGTGTCATTTTGGTGTTAAGGTAGGTAAATTCTTAGGCTATATGGTGACAAAGAGGGGCATTGAAGCAAGTCCAGAGCAAATAAAGGCTATTGTGAATATCAAATCTCCTGCCAATGTTAATGATGTGCAAAGATTGACAGGTAGGATCGCAGCCTTGAACAGGTTCATATCCAAATCCTCAGAAAAGTGCAAGGAATTCTATGACATCCTGAGGAAGAACAAGAAATTTGAATGGATTGAGAAGCATGAAAGTGCCCTCAAAGCTCTTAAGGATTACCTATCCTCAGCCCCTGCCTTGATGAAACCAGAAAAGGGGGATGTATTATCCTTATACTTAGCAGTATCCTCAAAAGCAGTAAGTGCGGTCCTTGTTAAGGATCACCAAGGTACACAACATCCTGTTTATTATGTAAGTAAGAGTTTACTTGATGCTGAATCCAGGTATTCACACTTAGAAAAACTTATCCTTGCATTAATTAGGGCATCTACTAAATTAAGACATTATTTTGAGACTCATGCCATTATTGTTAGACTAATTTTCCAATTAAGAATGTTCTCAGGAAACCTGAAATGTCAGGAAGGATGGCTAAATGGGCAGTGAAGCTTAGTGCATATGATATAAGATATGAACCAAGGACTGCCATCAAATCCCAAGCCTTAGCTGACTTTGTGGCAGATTTTAGTAGTGATTTGCAAAAGGAGGCTGAGTTAGAAGTCCAACAGCTTGAAAAAACTAAGGATCCTTGGATACTCTTCACTGATGGAGCCTCTAATGTAAAAGGAACAGGGCTGGGAATACTACTAAAATCGCCACAGGGGGACATAATACCCCACTCCATAGCTTGTGAATTTCAAACTACCAACAATGAGGCTGAGTATGAAGCCTTGATAGCTGGTTTGCAAATTGCTAAGCATATGAGGATCAGGTATCTTGAGGTACATGTGGATTCATTATTAATCACTAATCACTTTAATGGATCCTATGCTGTTAAAGGTGAAAAGCTAATCAAATATTTAGAGATAGTCAAAGAATTGGCACTCTCTTTTGTTTCCTTTAGTTTGACACAGGTACCAAGGGAAGAGAATGCAGAGGCTGATGCATTAGCCAATCTAGGATCTTCCTTGAAGATCCCTGAGGATATAAGGATTCCTATTATCCATATCCTGACCCCTGCTATCGAGGATCATGTAGCTATGGAGATAGGAGAGGATTCTGCAATCATCCCTAGTGATGATACTCAATCTCATTCAGGATCATGGATCCTCTCAATCATGAGATACATACAACATGGAGAGATTCCTACAGGAGAAAACCCTAGGGCTTTCAAAATTAAGGTATCTCAATTTACAATATTAAATAATATGTTGTATAAACGATCTCTTGCAGGACCATATCTAAGATGCATTGAGGATCCTGAAATCCAAGAAGTCCTAAAGGATTTCCATGAAGGAGATTGTGGAAACCACACTGGGGGCAGGGCATTATTCTCAAGGATCCTGAGGACAGGATACTATTGGCCTACTATGAAGAAGGATGTTGTGGAGTATGCCAAGAAGTGTGATCCTTGTCAGAGACATAGTAATATCCTTCACCAACCAGCAGAGCTTTTGCATCCTATATCCTCTTCTTGGCCATTTATGAGATGGGGAATGGATATAGTGGGTAAGCTTCCTAAAGCACCTGGTGGAAAAGTATTCATGCTTGCTATGACTGATTACTTCTCCAAGTGGATAGAGGCTGAAGCATTTGCTCAAGTCAGAGAAAAGGAAGTTATATCCTTTATTAAAAGAAACATTATTACTAGATTTGGTATCCCTTCTGAAATTGTTTGTGATAATGGATCCCAATTTATTGGGAATAGAAATACTAACTTTTGTGACAGTTGGGGGATTAAGATGATAACATCAACACCAGTCCACCCACAAGCTAATGGTCAGGCAGAATCAACCAACAAGATCATCATCAACAATTTGAAGAAGAAGCTTGGATCCAAGAAAGGAAAATGGGCAGAAGAACTACCTTATGTGCTTTGGGCTGATAGGACAACTCCCAAGAATGCTACTGGCCAAACTCCATTTTCTTTGATATTTGGGGCAGAATCAGTGATCCCTACAGAGATGGTGGTTCCAACTACAAGAACAAGCATTCGTGATCCTGAAGAAAATGCTGAAAACTTGGTTCAAGACTTGGATACTATAGAAGAAATCAGGGATTTGGCAAGGATAAGGATGGCCAGTTATCAACAAAGGATGGGTGGAGCTTACAACAAAAATGTCAGGATCAGGAAATTCCAAGTTGGTGGTATGGTATTAAGGAAAGCATTTCAGAATACCACAAATCCTGCTGATGGAAAGTTGGCACCAAAATGGGAAGGCCCCTATTTGATTGAAGCTGAAGCAGGAAAGGGGGCATATCGATTGCTAACAATGGAAGGTGATTTGCTACCAAGAGCTTGGAATGCTGTCCATTTGAAGAAATATTTCATGTGACAAGGATCCATGATCCTTACATGACAAGTATCCTTGAAGGATCCTTACAGAACAAATGATCCTCATTTTGGTAACATTCTAATCTCAAACTATTTCATTCTTTTATTCTCTTATATAAGGATAAGGATCCTGCATCCTTTATACTCCTTTCACTTGATTCTGAGTTTTGAAGGTTCAGGTATCCTTAACTAAGGATTGAGTATCCACAGAGTATCCAGTTATTTGGGCTTGACCCCAGTTATTTGGGCTTGACCCCAGTTTGGGCCTGTCCCCAGTTTCGCCAGTAGCGCACGATGATCCTGGTATAGTTCATGGCAATGGGACCAGTACTCGCTTTAGGGGCTGACAATTTCATTGTACTGGCTATATTCAGGATCCTACGTATAATTGTAGACGTACCATACATCCGTTCCTAAGGTTTCTAACGTTTTCACGTTAGCTAAGGTTTTGGCATTTTCATGTCACTAAGTTTGGATAGTCGCCAGTGAGGGCCATACTCCAGTTTACACACGATCCTTTGGGCTTGTCCCCAGTTATCCTTTGGGCTTGTCCCCAGTTATCCTTTGGGCTTATCCCCAGTATATTGGGCTTGTCCCCAGAATTGTTGGGCTTGTCCCCAGTTGCTAACTTTTATCTTATATTGGCTTAGTCCCAAGTTGTATCCTATTTCAGGTTTTTGAAGCTAAACGACCAAGGATCCTTGATCCTTACTTTTTACTAAGGTTTGTCTTTTGGTTATCCTGATTATAAGTGTTAAAGGTTAGGATCCTAACTTGGATTCTCAGGTATGATCCTTAACTATTTTGATTTTATTCATTATTCATTCGAGTAACCCTTATCCTTTGACAACTGAACTTATGATCCTTAAAATATACTACTTTTCAGAACTTATCGACTATAGGATATGTGATCCTTGATCATATCCTAAACTTTTTGAGGATATTTATTAAAATTTTCCTTTACTTGATAAGTTTAGACAAAATGAATATCACAACAATTGGAAAGTAAAGTACTAACAAGGATAGCAACACGGGAGATAGCCAAAAAGTTAGAGTTATTTTATTCACAAAACGTTGAACCCTTTAAGGTTGTTAAAATTGCCAACCCACATTTCTACCAGCAAAACGTGGCCCGTCCACATGGGTTGGCAAAGGGTGTCCATTGTTTACGGGTCTTTGTAGTGCAGGAAATAAAAAGACGGAAGGATAACGAGTGGCTTCATCCCCCAAACAGAGGATCCATCCACCACCCATTATCCTGCCTGTTGTTCAAGGATCCATGATCCTTTAACCTAGTAACTATTGTTCAAGATACAACCCATCATTGTTCAACAAAAACACCATAACCAAAATAAACTACCAAATTCTAAAAAAATGGGCTCCGGCTACGTCTAGAAATGTCCTTCATCGCCCATCCCTGCAGCTTACACCTTCGCTGCATCACCATCTCCTCCAGCTCCAGTATCCTTCACATGATCCTTGCCACTGCCACCAGCCTCGAGTGCTAGAACCTCTTCAGCCTCTTCTTCGTCCTCCAACTCAGCCAGCCTAGCCTTCCAGCCCTCCATGTCCCAGTTGCTCCTGTCAAAATTAGGATCCTGAGCTTCTTGGGCCATCTGCAACTTGGTCTTGTACATGGCAATGGCAGCGGAGACTTTAGCATCCTCCGTGATCTCGTGCTTCTCATAGTCAGCATTGATCTGAGCTGCAACCACCTGAGTTTTGGCATCATTGATGTCCTTTTCGAGGGAGGCAATCTTGTGATCCTTGAGCACCGCCACTTTTTGGAGGTCAGAGTATTTCTCCTTAATCTCTTCGACGTTCCCAACATAGTCCTCGATTTCAGCAAATTTCTACAAATAAGACAATGCAAAGCTCAGGATCACGTGATCCTCAAATGGGCAGGATAATTAAGCTAAGTCAGTGATCCTTACCTCAGTAAAGTACTCCAGGAACTGATGACGGATCAGAGGCAAGCCTTCTAGATTGTCAGCCTCAGGGGTCTTCCTTTTCTTTCCACCTCTTCCCTTTGAAGTGGTTGCCTTGGGGACTATAACAGAGGGGCTAGCAGCAGACTTTTTCCTTGAGGATCGGACAGTGTCAAGGTCAGTGACACTGAATTTGGAGGCAGACCTTGAAGATTTTCCAGCACCTACACACCCAAAACAGATAAGTATCCTTATCCTATTTCTATTTAACTATTTATTTAAACATTTAATTATGCAAAAAATAGGATACTTACTCGACATAGTGACAGAACCTGAGGATACTTCTTGAGAATCCTGGGTATTTGCTTTAAATGATCTTCTTGCAGGATCAAGTCTCTGGAAAGCGGCAAGCCTTTCCTGTGTTGCAGGTGTTGTGATGAGATGTGTGACAGTAATAGCTGCAAAATAGAAACAAAAGGACGTTAGTGATCCTGAAACAAAAACAAGGTCATCTGGTGATCCTTCTCAGGATCCTCTATCCTACCATGAGTGGTCCATTTTCTAGGCAGATCCTTTCCATCAGGGATAGAATCCCTTCTGACAAAGAAGAATCGCCATTTCCAATTGGTGTCATTCTTAGTGGCTTTGAAGATGGGGTGTTCTTCACCAGGTTTATGTTTGAGTAGATACCGATGAGATCCATGGCTAACAAGGTCATACATCTCTTCCAACTCCGACATTCCCAGATCAATGCCTTCTTGCTCAATGATCCTTTCAAGGGTATATAAGACCCTCCAGATCATTGGCATAGCTTGAATGTAGGAGATGCCGGTGAGGGAGAAGAAAGGCTGCGTGAATTCAGGGAAAGGATACGAGTATCCTATTGTGAATGGAGTGACCGGGAAAGCTACCCAGGTTTCAGAAATATAATCACTTAGAACGGTGGGATCAAATGGTTTGAAATCGGTGTTTGCCGGAAAGCAATGTCGGGTCCTATCTATCTGTGGATCGGTAAAGCAGCATCTTTCTTTCGCCGAATCTTTGATGATCCCCTGGCTCTTAAGAGGACTGTCTTTCGTGTGATCCTTAGCCAGAGAGGATCTTAGCATCATCTTGGTCATGATGGTAAAGAAGAAGATGAACAGAGAAAGAAAACGTAAAGGGAGAAGAGGAAGAGAGATACCTGCTTGATCTTCGAATGTGGATTTAAAGGGAGTCTCTCTTGAATTTAAATGCAAATTGATCCCTATCCCTAACTTCAATTTATAATGATGATTTTGCAGGATAGTCACCTCAGTGACGTCAGGATAGTAACGGCTAGTCCGATTACAACGGCTAGTTATCCGTTGATTCGTTATGGATAAGAACAGAAAACATAACTCGTTATTTACATTATTACTCCTTATATTTTGGGGGCAATTGTTAGGGGAGGATTTTCCAATGATCAGTGATCCTCAATTACTGTTGGGTTTAGTGATCCTCACTTCTGTTTGAATTAGTGATCCTCAGAAGTATTGCAGGATCAGGATCATGGATCATCATAAGGATCCTTATACTAACGATTGTCTACTTTGAATATGAAGTTGTTTTGCAGGAGTACGAGCTTGGACTTGGTCTTGGCGATATTCCTAGAGCATATTCCATATTTATTCCGCACGTGCATAACTGAAGTGGACGTTATGGAGTTCGTGGAGGACTTGCACCAAATGCGGAATGTTTGTTAGCTTAGATATTTTCCATTTTTAAAAGGGATAGCGAGCTAAATAGAAAACACTTGGCTATTTTTAGCTTAACACACACACTCGCAACTGCTCTCGCCAGCTCTTTACAATTCACTTGGCGATTACACACTTTTTTGCACATTACACTATAGTGATCCTTGTAATTAGCTCGCTATCATCCGAAGTTGTAATACATTTCTTGTCTAATCTGAGTTGGTGATCGGTAGTTTCCATCACCCGAGGTTTTTTATGCCGGAGATCATTCATTGATCAAGGGCTTTTTCCTCGTATAAATCTTTGTGTCACTTATTCATTTCATTTCTGAGTGATCCTTAGTGTTGTTCATTGATTCAAGCATCATACCTCACGACAGAAAGTTTGGTTGCATTATCATTGCTTGATTTTTGACCAAAACAGGGACCGACCATCTTCGGATTACGTAAACTCTTTTAAAACAAAAGTAGCATTTCCATTCATTACAAAATACATTATGCTTAACCAATGAGTACTTTATATCCTCTTACATATACAAACTATATTCTACCCTTCAGATCAAGCTCAATATAATTTTGATTCGATAAACTCAACGTTTCGTTTAAACAACTATACATGCATATCATCATACACATTTTAGTCGATATCTCACGATAACATCATTCATATCGTTCGTATTTACATACTCAACCTTTTAAATGCTTTTATACGCTTAAATCCGCTATGTCCCAACGTACACTATATACGTAAATTTTATTATTCGTACCTACACTTATACGCACACGTTTTATGCTTATACTTATACTCATACTACTCATACGTTTTATGTTTATACTCATACTTACGTGCATATTCATACTTAAACTTATACTTATGCTCATACTTTCATTCATAATCATGATTCATACATTCGTACCCATACGCGAGCGTAATCCGAGGGATTCGCTTACGTGGGTCCCATACATACTTAAGCATGGACTTGCTTATATACAATATTCTTATACGTGCACGTTCTTATCTTTAAATTATGTATACCCTGATTCATACACAACTAGTACAAGCTATGCGGATCCTACGACGATCAAAATAATCGCGGGTGCACACGGGATTATAGTGATGGGCGTATGAAAACCATAGAGTGTACTACTGTGTATGGTAAAGACATGGAACGTAACATGACACTGAATACGAAACGGACGTAACATGGTCGAAACATGGTGGATACGCCGCTGGTACATTCTATATATAAGTGTTTCCACCATATTACCAAACCTTCGTAAAACGTGCCATGAGGAATTCAGTGTTTTGCAGACCTTTTTGGACCTAATTCAAACTTTAAACAACTCACAAACGCATTATATCCGATCATCCACGACTAGACATCATTTTTAACACATCACTCTCGTTTATCCAATACCTAAGCCATCCTTATACTCGTATTCGTCCATTAGATCAATCGTTCACTTTTATACCTCCCATTATTCTCCATTATTCTTTGTCTTTATACGAACCCCTTCTACAATCTAGTCTTTTTAAACGCCCGAATCCTAATCTACCTCCTTACGTTTAAAACTATCTTTCTACTCCTCATTCATGTGCAAACAACCGTAGTTGGTCGTTACCTCCAAAACCGTTTTATGTAAGACGTCGAACCAATCTCTTCGGTCCTCAAAAAAAAAATTTAGTTTTTCATACATTCCAAAACGTCTCAAACTCCAAGTCCCAATTTTAAACAGTCAACTTTATGCCAAAATTCTTTCAAATCTTTCTCTTAAATAAATTTCGGGACGAAATTTCCTAAATGAGGGAAAACTGCAACATCCGTCAAAAACAGATATCCAAAATCCGACCCGTGTTGAAATCCGGATCCTCGCCTTTCGAACCACATAAATTGTTGCGAAACAAATCATCGTTGAAGCATTTATTCTTTAATCAAATTAATTAGGTTGCATGGTTAGTTTTATTTAGAAAATTGAAGTTAAACAAAGTTAACCTAATTTAGTTACTTTTCAAAGTTAAGGGACCTTTGTGAAAACTTTATGAGCAAAACGATATTATACACACATTACAGTTTCCTTTTGAATCATGAACTTGCCACCCAAAACAATTGACCATGTGCATTCCTTTTCTTTTTGTCGGTAATCGCTAATTTAGCAGGATTGGATTCCATGCGCGTCTCCATCTTTAAATAAACATTGAACCTAGATGTATTTCTAAACAAGATCCCATACTCACCTCCCCTTCTTCTTAAACCCATCACACAACACCCTCCTGCTCGATTGAACGGCCGGCGACCACCACCGTCTGGTGGCGGCGGCACACGGCGGCGACAGGACGAAGAGAGAGAGAGATCGGAGCTCGAGCGAGGAGAGAAGGAGGCACCGACCGGCGGCTGTGGTGTCCGACGGCGGCACACAGTAACGACGTCAATAGCAGAGCCGTTTTCCTGCACGACTCCGGCAGCGGAGGTTTGTTTTTCGTTTGGATTTTAATTCCAGTTTTAGTCAAGATCTAGTTGGGTTTGTTTTGGGTACTGCCGGGTTGGCTGGGGGTGCTTCGGTTTTCAGTTTGGTCCAACTCGGGTATCGGTCAAGTTTCGGGTGTCGGTTCTCGTGTCGGGTCATGTTCCGGTACAGTTCAGTCTTCGCGGCATGGTCGACTCGGGTTTTGTTTCACGGTGCGAGTCAGATTCAGGGGGCGAGTCAACGTGGTGTCTTGGCTCGGTTCAGATTCGCGTTCGAATTCGGTTCGGTATATTATTTTCATTCCTTCGTTTAAATACTCGTTGAACTTTATAACATTCAACTAAACAGAAACGAAATAGATACATATAAACAACAACTTGAGTTTGATGGGTTTCTTGTAGTTTGTAACATAACTAGTTTTTGCCCCGCCCGCGTTGCGGGGCAATAAACCGAATATTTCTCTCTCATAACATGTATGTCTGTATAGAGGGCAAAATCGTAATTATATTTTGAGCTGGAGGCGAAATAATAATTTTAAACTGAGAGCAAAATCATAATTTTGAGCTTGGGGGGAATCATAATTTTATTTTGAACTGTGGGCAAAAACATAATTTTAGCTGAGGGTAGAATCGTAATTTTAAGGTAGAGGGAAAACCAACATTTTATTTTGAACTGGGGGCAAAACCGTAATTTTAAACTGAGAACAAAATTAAAAATGAGTTTTTGAACCGAGGGCAAAAGCGTAATTTTGAGCTAGGGGCAAAATTATAATTTTATTTTGAGCTGAGGGCAAAAGCGTATTTTTAAACGAAGGACGAAAGCGTAATTTTAAACTGAGAATAAAATTAAATTAAAAAAAGTTTGGTCCAATGGGGGAGTGCCAGGCAGCTGCCTGGCGAGTTCCTTCTGTTCAAATCTGGGGAAAACTTTTTTTTGCATTATTCTTTTCTTTTTTTATTTGTTTTGTTTTAATGTTACTATGTTTTCTTTTTTTGTTTTGTTTTGTTTTAATGTTACTATGTTATTTATTTATTTATTTATTTCATAATCTATAAATTCCATTAGACAAACGGGTTGAAGTAACATTTAATGATTTTTGAGAAACTATAAACATCAGTTATAAAAAAAATAATAAATAAAAAAAAGATATATTTGATTGGTGTTAAATTAATCTTTTGTATAAAACTCTTAAAACCCGTAACAGTTAATCTAGTTTTATTTAAATTTCTCTTGTTATAATAAGTTAATAACATGCATACGTTATCAAATATTTTTTTTTTTACAATGAAGGTTTATATCGAGATAAAATATAAAATACTAATTACTAATTTGTAAACCGTAAAATATTAGAAATTCTATTTAACGAATAGTTATTAACTAGATCATTACGTGTTATTCTAAATATCTAGGTTAGTCGCTCATGTTCGTTCTCTTGGAATTCCCAATCTTACTCGTGCGAGAAATCGCAAACGCAACCAATGTGAGTACACTTGACTCATTTTCCTTTTAACACACTTTGGGTGCAACATGTTTACTTGTTAAAATGTACAATTTACAAACATGCTTTTATTCATTCGATCCGTATACATGCTTTGTTATGCTTAAGTTCATACTAGACTACATACTACTTGTTAACTCGGCTTAAACAATTATAGCGCTATAGGAGTAGCACACCACCCGACGGGGTTTTGTTAAGTTTTATACTATACGGTCTCGGTTACTTCTGTATCGAGGGATGCTATTTATTATACATAACGGTCTCGTCACTCTTGTTGCGAGTGATGCTAAATACTAAATACTAGTGGACACTAGAGTTGACATATTGTATTGCATGATAGTTTGACTTTGTATACCAAATGCTATGTTGGATTGAAAATACTTTTATACACACGACACGAGTCTAAAACTTGTGTACTCGCCAATACCTTTGTATTGAACTATGCTTTTAAAACATGTTGTAGGTTTAGCGATGATGCATGGAATCTAGTTGAATGCTTAGATACACACTTTAATTTGTATTCTTATTGTATTGTATTTCATTATTCATGATGTTGTATTTATTTTAAATTCTTGAAATTTATTCTTTAGAAATGAAATTTACTACTTAACTACTTGTCACTATTATTAGTGTTATGATGTCTCGAGCAATCTATTTCGTCTCACTCCGATGTTTCCGCCATCGGTTGGGGTGTGACAGATTGGTATCAGAGCCATAACTATAGGGAATTAGGGAAAATTGCCATGCTTTTGACCTAGTCTATAGTTTTAGAGCCTTATTCTTATGTTTTGCTTGAACCACTTGCATGATACTTTATTTGCTCCTTATTTATTTTTTTTCGACCTTTTAAACATATATGTCACTTTTGTGTTAATACTTGCTTGATTATTTGTTAATACTTGTTGTATTATTCCATCTTTTATGTGCTATCCTTGAAATGTCTTTTACGTATTATTTCTTGAGATGCTTATTGTGCTTATACTTGTTATTATTATTTTGAACACACATCTTTTTACTCGCTTATACAAAAAAAAAATCAAAACCACTCGTAATACACAAACGAGACAACTTCACCAAAATAGGCGTGAAACCCACAATTTGGTGAACAACTCTCAATCCATCTACTTTTCCTTTTTAAATGAAATTCACCATCAAGATTGGAGTGAAATCCTCACCTTGATAGAGAAATTCAAATTTCAAATTCTAGTGGACCCTCGTCAAAGTGTTGAAATTAAATTTTGACCCGACGAGTACCAACCACACTTAGGATACGAAATCGTCAAGTTAGGGGTGAAACCCGCACCTTGTCGACTAGTTTTACTCCTTGAATTTTTCATAAATCCCGCCAAGTCTCGGAATTTCGATTGATTTGGGACATGTAGTAACCGGAAGGGTAAATACCGTTAACCAACTTGTCGGTGAGAGTATTCCACCTATTAGGCCAAATCATGTATCTCAAATTCGAAATACTTTTCGACCACTTTGGTTTAGTCAAAGTTCCGTTTTGGAACAATCCAAGTTTTAATCAACCCTATACTTTACTATCATCGCTTTTATATGATATAATTCTCTAGTTTTAAATTCAAATTTATTTTTGAGATCATTTTTTTCCCTTTTTCACACACACGTCATACTAGATCTTTTCATACATTTATACATATGTATGATTTCAAAACGTCCCTAAATTTTGTTTACATACTTTGTAACACCAAAATGGAGACATGTCATCGAGATAGGAGTGATTTCCTTACCTTGACGATTAACTCCACTCCTTCTTTTCTTAAAACGACCTCACCAACGAGTTAGGGGTGATTCCCTTACCTAGGTGATCGTTACCAAAACTTTCCTTCAAAATACTTTATCAAGCAAACACAACCATGTTTTATACCTAAATCATTTATCATTATTCAAAATACCTACTTATACCGATTTCAAAATACATTGTTTTAGCAAACGTGCTTCTTATCCTACAATCTATTTTCACATAACTCACATACACGGAATTCTTAATCATACCTTAAAACGTTTTATTTCCCGAATTTCAAAACCTTACGAAATACTACCTATCAATTTAATCGGTCCCCCGTAACTTGATAGAATGCACTTGAGCACACAGAGTTTAGATTAAGTTGAAATATGATTAAGATTCAATTATGTAGATTGCATTCAAATCTGAAAGAAGTACAAGTACAAAAGCAAATTACAAAATAACAAATTGTTTAACAAGCGTAATTGATTCGGATTAAATCTAAGGCAATAAGTCTTGATCCATCCTATGTGAAATATTCTTGCAATTCATGGCATCACACATTGTCACCTGAAACATATGTTAGGAGTAAAAGGATCAACAAAGGTTGAGTGAATTCATAGATTTTGTTTTGCAAAAATGTTAATGTGATATGTCTTTATAGCAAAAGAGTAATACATGTAGTTACTTAATGGTACATTCAAACCTATGACGATACTCGGAAATATCATCCATCCATCCTTGTATGTATGTATGTAGTGGTTCCAAACAAAAACAACAAAATTGCAAAGTTGGAAGTTTGGATGGGGTGTCAATCCTATATCGCTATAATATAACCGATGGGCTTATGCAAGTTGATGAACGTAAACTTCTTAAAGCAACAACAACAAGTATTAAGCAAAAATGCAAAGGCAATCGGGGGAAACCACAAAATAACAAATAGTTTGTATCACATTGTAACATATGTATCATCCCAAAAATAATGTAAAAAGGGACTATGAACTCACATTGAGTGCGGTAAGTCCAACAAGTACGTTTAATGTAAGAGTTTGTGGAAATAAGATCCAACGTCACTCTAATCGTTTAAACATGCATCAATATAAAGTTTGTATTAATAATAATGTTTAATTGTATAAAAGGAAATCCTAAATCTATAGGTTTCGGTATGGTTTGTCTAAATGGTAACTATAAGGTTTGGATAACCTAATAGAGAACTCGGAAAATGAATATGGAATTATCTATGAAAAATATTTCTTTAATATAAATAATTGAATTATATAAATACATAATTGAGTTACTACAAACATTTAAAATAATAAATCAATTATATTCAATTTGTATAATTAGTTTAACATAAATAATTACACCAAAATATTGCATAAGTGATATAATTAATTTATAACTTTATAATTGAATTTAGAAGTACAAAAATATATAATTATTTGGTAAATGATAATTATATAGTTTAAAGAAATAATATGATAATTATATAACTAATTATCAAAATAATTAATTTAAATCAGAATAATTAAAAATAATATTTTTAATTATTGAATTTGAAATATTACTGATTAAAATAATTATTATGGTTTTTGATTCATTTTGAATAATTAAAATGAATTAATTTGCTTAAATTAACAATACATAAGTCTATATAAGTTTAATTATCTAAATAATTAAATATAATAAAAAATCAGATTCTAAATTTATATAAACTCAGTATTATGTCTATTTTGTCATAAAAATAATTTTGGATGTAAATTATATAGTTATATAATTTTATTTAAACTATTTTTAAAAGTAATAAAACTGATTTATTTATATAAATACCAAAATTATATAAAATATCAGTAAAAATATCATTTTCGTAAAGTTTAACATTTGAAATGATTAACATAAAAATTTCGGATTTTTATTCCTTAAAAATGATTTATTATGAATTAATTAAGAAATAAACTGTTTTTAATTAAAATAAATAGTTTTATAAATAAATTGGCAGATTTTATAATTTTATAAAATGTAATAATAAGTAATAATAATATAAAAATTATTGGAAGTGATAGAAACTTAAAAATAAAAAGATTAAAAAAAGATTTGCACACCCCCAGATTCGAACTTGGGTTTATGCTGTAACTAAGATACACACTAACCACTAGGCTACCTAGTGGTTTGTGTTATCCAGACTAAATAAAATATAACCAGATAGGCCCACTAGTCATCTTCAACCTCTAGAGGTCAAAGCCAGAAGTCTAAGTCAAACAGAAAGTCAAACTCTTGATTTCTATGGGCAAACCTATGTTATCTCTAAATTAAATCATAGGAAACGATCTATAGGCATAAACTAACTAATTAACACAAGAAAAACTAACCGGTATTGACGAAAGAGACGGTTGACAAAGATTTCGGCGAAAAAGAGACTATTCCGGCAAGTTGCAGGTTTTAATCCGACGATTTCGGGTGTTTAAGTGTTTGTAAATGGTGTGGAATGTTGCTAGGAATGTAGGGAACTTAAATACACGAAGTTTGGATCTCAGATTCGACATAAATTAGTGGATTAGATCCACTTTTTATTTTTATAAGAATTCTTTTTTTTGAGTGATTTAGGCACTAAAAATGTCGATTTAATGATTGAAACTAGTTGGGTATGGGTTGTATAACATGTGAATCAGTTGGACATGTCCACAAAACTGATTAAAATCGATTTTGGTGAGTTTTTGGTGATTTCCCGTCGTATCAGCGAGCTGATATGGTTTCAGCGTCGATTTCAGCATGTATATATATATTATATAACTTCATATCCAACACAACCAAGCTGGTAGACCAGCTGGTTGTGCGCGTGTGTTTGTGTGTGGGAGACGCGGGTTCGAGACCGGTTTGGGGCGATTCTTTGGGTTTAAAACCCTTTTTTTTGAATTCTGAATATATTAATAATAATATTAAATCTTAATAAGTATATAAGAGGAATTAAATTCTAAATATATCAGCTCCGAGCCTGGAGGATAAACTGGTTAAGACACTTCGGTTATGACATACAGACGCGAGTTCGAATCCCACCTGTGACCGGTTCGAATGGGTTTGACCCTTTTTGACCATATTTTGAATTATTTACACTTTGGCCCCTCAAGTTTCATTTTATACAAAAACAGTCCCTCAAGTTTCAAAAATTTACAAAATCAGCCCCTGAACTTTCAAAAAATATTCAAAATAGACCCTGAAGTTTCAAAAATATGCAACTATGGTCCCTGAAGTTTCAGAAAATGTCACAAATGGTCCCTGGTTTATTCAGTTAGATATACTAACTGGGTTAGTTCTCAAAGAAAGAATTTCTATACAAAATTTAACTTGGTTAGGATTTATAGTTAAAATAAGTTTGTAAATGGCAGAATAAACCCCTAAAGTTTAAGTTTCAAGAATGACCAAATGAACCTTGTACTTTTAAAATAAAATAAACCATATTTATTTCTTTGAGTAAACTTCCGTTTTGCTCCCTGTGTTTTGGTCATTTTAACGGTTTTGCTCCAATATTTTAAAAATAACCATTTTCCTCCCTGATCTTTCGAGTTTGTCGCCAGTTTGCTCCCTAATCTTTCGAGTTTGTCGCCAGTTTCCTCCCTGATGGAGTTAGAGGCCGGGAGCAAAATGAAGATAAGTTAGAAAAATCAGGGAGGAAAATGGCTATTTTTAAACTATTGAAGCAAAATCGTTAAAATGACCAAACCACATGGAGCAAAACGGAAGTTTACTCTATTTCTTTTTATAAATGAGTTTCAATAATGACCAAAAGGACCCTAAACTTGTAGTTTAAGGGAATTGCACTTTTAACCTTTGTATTTGTATAGTTTCAAAAATGACAAATAGGTCCCTCAACTAGTAGTTTCACAAAATGTCACAATTGGCCCTTATAGTTTATGTAACCTTGTTTAATAGCATAAAACTCAACAAATTTGCAATTGTTTCACATGTTTGTATTGGTATAAGCATGTATAAGCACAAAGCAAGTATGTTCAAATAAGTTTCATTCCAAATACGGTATTTGTTACAATGCAAGTCAAAACAAAACATGTGTGAAAACCAAGAAGGTTACAGTCTCCCTTACTTTTGAGAATTTCGTCCTGAAATTGGTGTAGGAGGTTCTTTTGGAAAAAGATGTGGATACTTGGCCTTCATATCAGCCTTGCGTTCCCAAGTGAACTTTGGGCCACGTTTGGATTCCCAACGTACCTTAACGATAGGTATGCGTCTTCGTCTTAGCTTCTTCACATCGTGCTCCATGATTTCTACTGGTTTTTTAACAAAGTGCACGGAGTCGTCGATGCGAATATCGTCGAGTGGTACATGAAGGTTTTCGTCAACTAGACACATTCTGAGGTTGGAAACATGAAAGGTAGGATGAACGTTGCTGAGTTCAGGAGGTAACTCAAGTTTGTATGCTACCTTACCAATCATTTCGATGATCTTAAAAGGACCAACATATCGTGGAGCTAGTTTTCCTTTCTTTCTAAAGCGTATAATACCTTTCCAAGGACAAACCTTGAGAAGTACCATTTCACCGACTTGGAATTCAAGGGGTTTGCGTCGTTTATCAGCATAACTCTTTTGACGACTTCTAGCCACTGTAAGGTTGTCACGAATTTTAAAGATCTTGTCAGTCGTTTCTTGGATTAGTTCAGGACCAGTGATTTGTGCTTTAGTAGTCTCGTTCCAACAAACAGGAGAACAACATTTGCGACCATTGAGAGCTTCATAAGGCGCCATTCCTATACTGGAGTGGTAACTATTGTTGTATGAGAATTCAATCAAAGGCAGATGTGAATCCTAATTACCTTTAAAGTCTATGACGCAAGCTCGTAACATATCCTCAAGGGTTTGAATGGTTCGTTCAGACTGACCATCAGTTTGAGGGTGATATGCTGTGCTGAGATTTAGTTGAGTTCCTAAAGCAGATTGTAGAGATTCCCAAAAATGAGAGGTAAAACGGCCATCACGATCAGAAATGATGTTCAAAGGTACACCATGACGAGCAACAATCTCGTCAAGGTAGAGTTTAGCAAGCTTAGCAGTAGAGTCTTCTTCTCGGATTGGCAAAAAGTAAGCTGATTTGGTTAAGTGGTCAACGATTACCCAAATGCTATCATGACCACGAGAAGTGCGGGGTAATTTGGTTACGAAATCCATAACAATTTCTTCCCATTTCCACACAGGAATCTCGGGTTGTTCCAGTAATCCAGAAGGTCTTTGGTGTTCAGCTTTAACCCTCAAACATGTAAGACATTTTGATACGTAAAGAGCAACATCCCTTTTCATTCCGGGCCACCAATAAAGGTTCCGAAGATCCATATACATCTTGTCGACACCGGGATGAATAGAATAACGAGATTTGTGGGCTTCATCCATTATGAGTGTACGAAGATTGTCACGATTTGGGACCCACAAACGATTCTTGAAATGTCGTAAGCCATCTTCCTTGGTCTCGAGAAGGAGATCAAGTTTATGAGGTAATTCAACAAGTAAATCACCGTTGGCCACAACATCTTGTTGTGCTTGGAGAATACGGGTTTGGATGTCAGAATGGATTTGTATGCTATGTAGTTGAATGCGTTCCTTACGACTTAAAGCGTCGGCAACAACATTCGCCTTACCAGGATGGTAGCGAATTTCGCAATCGTAGTCGTTTAGAAGTTCAACCCATCTACGTTGTCGCATATTCAAATCTTTCTTATCAAAGATGTGTTGAAGACTTTTGTGATCGGTGAAAATCACACATTTTGTACCATATAGGTAGTGTCTCCAAATTTTAAGGGCAAAAATTACAACACCCAATTCCAGATCATGGGTAGTGTAGTTCTTTTCGTGCTTTTTGAGTTGACGAGAAGCATAGACTATGACTTTTCCTCGTTGCATGAGGACGCAGCCTAAGCCAAGATTAGAAGCATCGCAATAAACAACAAAATCATCGTTACCGTCGGGAAGAGTTAAAATAGGAGCGTCGCAAAGCTTTTGTTTAAGGATTTGAAAAGCTTCATCTTGCTTTGGTCCCTACTCAAAGGGTTTATCCTTGTGAGTTAAAGACGTAAGCGGAACAACAATCTTGGAAAAGTTGGAAATGAATCGACGATAGTAACCGGCTAAACCAAGGAATGAACGAATTTCGGTTGGAGTAGTAGGAGTACTCCAATTCTTTACGGCTTCAATCTTTGCCGGATCCACGTGTATTCCCTTGTCGTTAACAATGTGTCCCAAAAATTGAACTTCCTTAAGCCAAGCTTCACATTTAGAGAACTTAGCGTAAAGTTGTTCTTTCTTTAGGAGGTCTAAGATTAAACGAAGGTGATTCTCATGCTCGGCTTTGGTTTTGGAATAGATAAGAATGTCATCAATGAAAACAATGACGAACTTATCCAAATAAGGTTTGCAAACACGATTCATCAAATCCATGAAGACGGCAGGAGCGTTAGTTAACCCGAATGGCATGACAGTAAACTCGTAATGACCATAACGAGTACGAAAGGCAGTCTTTGGAATGTCGTCTTCAAGAACACGGAGTTGATGATAGCCAGAACGCAAGTCGATCTTCGAGAAACATGTGGCACCTTGGAGTTGATCGAAGAGATCATCAATACGGGGTAGGGGATAGCGGTTTTTGATAGTGAGTTTATTCAACTCGCGATAATCAATACACATGCGCATGGATCCATCTTTCTTCTTGACGAATAGGACAGGAGCTCCTCACGGAGAAAAGCTGGGGCGAATGAAACCTTTGTCGGATAATTCTTGAAGTTGGGTAGCAAGTTCTTGCATCTCGGAAGGTGCAAGACGATAAGGAGATATAGCAATAGGGGTTGCGCCAGGAACAAGATCAATACGAAATTCAACTTGTCGGATAGGAGGTAAGCCAGGTAGATCATCGGGAAACACTTCAGGAAAATCCCGGATGATTGGGATGTCTTTGATGTTTCTGGTAACTTCCTTCTTCTCTACCACATGAGCTAGAAAAGCTACATATTTCTTGCGTAGATATCTTCGAGCTTGAATACAAGATATGAGGTTAAGACCTTTAGATGGTCCTTCCCCATAGATTTTTAGAACTTTTCCGGATGGCAAAGGTATGCGAACAAATTTATCGTGACAAACAACTTCGGCATGATTCGGGGAGAGCCAATCCATGCCCACGATGATATCGAAACATCCAAGCTTCATTGGTATGAGATTGATCGGGAAGACGTGACCAAGGAGTTCAAGTTTGCAATCAGGTATAACAGAATTTAGCACAGAGAGATCACCACTAGCAACTATGACTTCAAATGATTCATGCAGTTTTGTACGTGGTTTAGCAAGCAAAGGTTCAAATTCAAGTGAAACAAAACTCCGATTTGCTCCCGGATCAAATAAAACAGAGGCATAGTGATTGTTAACGAAAAACGTACCATTGACCACATCGTTAGCGGCACGCGCTTCATTGACGTTCAAGTTAAAGGCTCGACCACGAGCAGTCTGAGCATTAGCATGCTTAGGGCATTCTCGTTTGTAATGATTTGGATCACCACAATTGAAGCATGTCCCAATTGGGTATCGTGGTTGTTGAGCAGCAGGAGGAGTAACAGCTTGAGGATTTATACGGCAATTTGCAGCAAGATGACCCGAACGACCGCAATTTGTGCATAGACGGCACTGAAAGCGAGTATGGTGATGATCGTTGCAGCGAGTGCACAAAGGTGCATCGCCAATATATGGTTTCTTGGCAGGAGGAGCAGCTGGATTTGCTGGAGCAGGAGTTGTAACCGCAAAGTTTTTGATGGCCTTGCGCTTGTTGGAGTTCCTCGTGTTCCTAGACGTTTGTGCCCCGGAGTTCTCAGTCTTGCCTTTGTCACTTGAACCCTTCGAGGGAGTTTTACCCTTACGGGTCAAGTTACCCTCCTTAACTTGAGCGTCGGTGAGAACTGCGGAAAGTTCACCAGCGTCACGAAGTGTGGCCGGTTTGCTTCCGGTCACTATGTGTTTGATGATTGGTGGGAGACCACCATTGAACTTCTCGATCAAGCGGTCGAGAGGTAATAACTTGGCGCTATCACAGAGGATGTATAATTCCTCAAAGCGATCGATATACGCGCGGTTTTCACCACTGTCTTGCTTGAGGTCATGAAATTCTTCCTCCAAAGTTCGCATTTCATTACGTGGGCAAAATTCTTTTAGCATAAGGGTTCGCAGTTCTTCCCACATAAGAGCCATTGCAACATTTGCACCACGATCTCTCATGATACCATTCCACCACGTTAATGCCCTCTTTTGGAAGACACTCGTGTTCGAATCCCACATGTGACCGGTTCGAATGGGTTTGACCCTTTTTGACCAGATTTTGAATTATTTACACTTTGGCCCCTCAAGTTTCATTTTATACAAAAACAGTCTCTCAAGTTTCAGAAATTTACAAAATCAGCCCCTAAACTTTCAAAAAATATTCAAAACAGACCCTGAAGTTTCAAAAATATGCAAGTATGGTCCCTGAAGTTTCGGAAAATGTCACAAATGGTCCCTGGTTTATTCAGTTAGATATACTAACTGGGTTAGTTCTCGAAGAAAGAATTTCTATACAAAATCTAACTTGGTTAGGATTTATAGTTAAAATAAGTTTGTAAATGGCATAATTAACCCCTGAAGTTTAAGTTTCAAGAATGACCAAATGAACCTTGTACTTTTAAAACAAAATAAACCATATTTATTTCTTTTTATAAATGAGTTTCAATAATGACCAAAAGGACCCTAAACTCGCGTCTCTTTCGTCAATACCGGTTAGCAACATTCCACACCACGTTAATGCTCGAAAAGTGGAGTTTGCCACGAGTGTCTTCCAAAAGAGGGCATTAACGTGGTGGAATGGCATCATGAGAGATCGTGGTGCAAACGTTGCAATGGCTCTTATGTGGGAAGAACTGCGAACCCTTATGCTAAAAGAATTTTGCCCACATAATGAAATGCGAACTTTGGAGGAAGAATTTCATGACCTCAAGCAAGACAGTGGTGAAAACCGCGCGTATATCGATCGCTTTGAGGAATTATACATCCTCTGTGACAGCGCCAAGTTATTACCTCTCGACCGCTTGATCGAGAAGTTCATCGGTGGTCTCCCACCAATCATCAAACACATAGTGACCGGAAGCAAACCGGCCACACTTCGTGACGCTGGTGAACTTTCCGCAGTTCTCACCGACGCTCAAGTTAAGGAGGGTAACTTGACCCGTAAGGGTAAAACTCCCTCGAAGGGTTCAAGTGACAAAGGCAAGACTGAGAACTCCGGGGCACAAACGTCTAGGAACACGAGGAACTCCAACAAGCGCAAGGCCATCAAAAACTTTGCGGTTACAACTCCTGCTCCAGCAAATCCAGCTGATCCTCCTGCCAAGAAACCATATATTGGCGATGCTCCTTTGTGCACTCGCTGCAACGATCATCACCATACTCGCTTTCAGTGCCGTCTATGCACAAATTGCGGTCGTTCGGGTCATCTTGCTGCAAATTGCTGTATAAATCCTCAAGCTGTTACTCCTCCTGCTGCTCAACAACCACGATACCCAATTGGGACATGCTTCAATTGTGGTGATCCAAATCACTACAAACGGGAATGCCCCAAGCTTGCTAATGCTCAGACTGCTCGTGGTCGAGCCTTTAAGTTGAACGTCAATGAAGCGCGTGCCGCTAACGATGTGGTCAATGGTACGTTTTTCGTTAACAATCACTATGCCTCTGTTTTATTTGATCCGGGAGCAAATCGGAGTTTTGTTTCACTTGAATTTGAACCTTTGCTTGCTAAACCACGTACAAAACTGCATGAATCATTTGAAGTCATAGTTGCTAGTGGTGATCTCTCTGTGCTAAATTCTGTTATACCTGATTGCAAACTTGAACTCCTTGGTCACGTCTTCCCGATCAATCTCATACCAATGAAGCTTGGATGTTTCGATATCATCGTGGGCATGGATTGGCTCTCCCCGAATCATGCCGAAGTTGTTTGTCACGATAAATTTGTTCGCATACCTTTGCCATCCGGAAAAGTTCTAAAAATCTATGGGGAAGGACCATCTAAAGGTCTTAACCTCATATCTTGTATTCAAGCTCGAAGATATCTACGCAAGAAATATGTAGCTTTTCTAGCTCATGTGGTAGAGAAGAAGGAAGTTACCAGAAACATCAAAGACATCCCAATCATCCGGGATTTTCCTGAAGTGTTTCCCGATGATCTACCTGGCTTACCTCCTATCCGACAAGTTGAATTTCGTATTGATCTTGTTCCTGGCGCAACCCCTATTGCTAAATCTCCTTATCGTCTTGCACCTTCCGAGATGCAAGAACTTGCTACCCAACTTCAAGAATTATCCGACAAAGGTTTCATTCGCCCCAGCTTTTCTCCGTGAGGAGCTCCTGTCCTATTCGTCAAGAAGAAAGATAGATCCATGCGCATGTGTATTGATTATTGCAAACCTTATTTGGATAAGTTCGTCATTTTTTTCATTGATGACATTCTTATCTATTCCAAAGCCGAGCATGAGAATCACCTTCGTTTAATCTTAGACCTCCTAAAGAAAGAACAACTTTACGCTAAGTTCTCTAAATGTGAATTTTGGCTTAAGGAAGTTCAATTTTTGGGACACATTGTTAACGACAAGGGAATACACGTGGATCCTGCAAAGATTGAAGTCGTAAAGAATTGGAGTACTCCTACTACTCCAACCGAAATTCGTTCATTCCTTGGTTTAGCCGGTTACTATCGTCGATTTATTTCCAACTTTTCCAAGATTGTTGTTCCGCTTACGTCTTTAACTCACAAGGATAAACCCTTTGAGTAGGGACCAAAGCAAGATGAAGCTTTTCAAATCCTTAAACAAAAGCTTTGCGACGCTCCTTTTTTAACTCTTCCCGACGGTAACGATGATTTTGTTGTTTATGGCGATGCTTCTAATCTTGGCTTAGGCTGCGTCCTCATGCAACGAGGAAAAGTCATAGCCTATGCTTCTCGTCAACTCAAAAAGCACGAAAAGAACTACACTACCCATGATCTGGAATTGGGTGCTGTAACTTTTGGACTTAAAATTTGGAGACACTACCTATATGGTATAAAATGTGTGATTTTCACCGATCACAAAAGTCTTCAACACATCTTTGATCAGAAAGATTTGAATATGCGACAACGTAGATGGGTTGAACTTCTAAACGACTACGATTGCGAAATTCGCTACCATCCTGGTAAGGCGAATGTTGTTGCCGACGCTTTAAGTCGTAAGGAACGCATTCAACTACATAGCATACAAATCCATTCTGACATCCAAACCCGCATTCTCCAAGCTCAACAAGATGTTGTGGGCAGCGGTGATTTACTTGTTGAATTACCTCATAAACTTGATCTCCTTCTAGAGACCAAGGAAGATGGCTTACGACATGTCAAAAACCGTTTGTGGGTTCCTAATCGTAATGACCTTCGTACAATCTTGATGAACGAAGCCCACAAGTCTCGATATTCTATTCATCCCGGTGCGGACAAGATGTACATAGATCTTCGAAACCTTTACTTGTGGCCCGGAATGAAAAGGGATGTTGCTCTCTCTATGTGTCCAAATGCCTCACTTGTTTGAAAGTTAAAGCTGAACACCAACGACCTTCTGGATTACTTGAACAACCCGTGATTCTGATGTGGAAATGGGTGGGAATCGCTATGGACTTCATAACCAAGTTGCCACGCACTTCTCGAGGTTATGACAGCATTTGGGTAATCGTTGACCGTTTAACCAAATCAGCTCACTTTTTGCCAATCCGAGAAGATTTCTCTGTTGCTAAACTTACTAAAATCTACCTTGATGAGATTATTACTCGTCATGGTGTACCTTTGAACATTATTTCTGATCGCGATGGCCGTTTTACCTCTCATTTTTGGGAATCTCTACAATCTGCTTTGGGAACTCAACTAAATCTCAGCACAGCATATCACCCTCAAACTGATGGTCAGTCTGAACGAACCATTCAAACCCTTGAGGATATGTTACGAGCTTGCGTCATAGACTTTAAAGGTAATTGGGATTCAGATCTGCCTTTGATTGAATTCTCATACAACAATAGTTACCACTCCAGTATAGGAATGGCGCCTTTTGAAGCTCTCTATGGTCGCAAGTGTCGTTCTCCTGTTTGTTGGAACGAGACTTCTAAGGCACAAATCACTGGTCCTGAACTAATCCAAGAAACGACTGACAAGATCTTTAAAATTCGTGACAACCTTACAGTGGCTAGAAGTCGTCAAAAGAGTTATGCTGATAAACGACGCAAACCCCTTGAATTCCAAGTCGGTGAAATGGTACTTCTCAAGGTTTCTCCTTGGAAAGGTATTATACGCTTTGGAAAGAAAGGAAAACTAGCTCCACGATATGTTGGTCCTTTTAAGATCATCGAAAGGATTGGTAAGGTAGCATACAAACTTGAGTTACCTCCTGAACTCAGCAACGTTCATCCTACCTTTCATGTTTCCAACCTCAGAATTTGTCTAGTTGACGAAAACCTTCATGTGCCACTCGACGATATTCGCATCGACGACTCCGTGCACTTTGTTAAAAAACCAGTAGAAATCATGGAGCACGATGTGAAGAAGCTAAGACGAAGACGCATACCTATCGTTAAGGTACGTTGGGAATCCAAACGTGGTCCAGAGTTCACTTGGGAACGCAAGGCTGATATGAAGGCCAAGTATCCACATATTTTTCCAAAAGAACCTCCTATATCAATTTCGGGACAAATTTCTCAAAAGTAGGGGATACTGTAACCTTCTTGGTTTTAACACATGTTTTGTTTTGAGTTGCATTGTAACAAATACCGTATTTGGAATGAAACTTATTTGAACATACTTGCTTTGTGCTTATACCAATACAAACACGTGAAACAATTGCAAATTTGTTGAGTTTTATGCTATTAAACAAGGTTACATAAACTATAAGGGCCTATTGTGACATTTTGTGAAACTACTAGTTGAGGGACCTATTTGTCATTTTTGAAACTATACAAATACAAGGGTTAAAAGTGCCATTCCTTTAAACTACAAGTTTAGGGTCCTTTTGGTCATTATTGAAACTCATTTATAAAAAGAAATAAATATGGTTTATTTTGTTTTAAAAGTACAAGGTTCATTTGGTCATTCTTGAAACTTAAACTTTAGGGGTTAATTATGCCATTTACAAACTTATTTTAACTATAAATCCTAACCAAGTTAAATTTTGTATAGAAATTCTTTCTTCGAGAACTAACCCAGTTAGTATATCTAACTGAATAAACCAGGGACCATTTGTGACATTTTCCGAAACTTCAGCGACCATACTTGCCTATTTTTGAAACTTCAGGGTCTGTTTTGAATATTTTTTGAAAGTTTAGGGGCTGATTTTATAAATTCTGAAACTTGAGGGACTGTTTTTGTATAAAATGAAACTTGAGGGGCCAAAGTGTAAATAATTCAAAATCTGGTCAAAAAGGGTCAAACCCATTCGAACCGGTCACAGGTGGGATTCGAACTCGCGTCTGTACGTTATAACCGAAGTGTCTTAACCAGTTTATCCTCCAGGCTCGGAGCTGATATATTTAGAATTTAATTCCTTTTATATACTTATTAAGATTTAATATTATTATTAATATATTCAGAATTAAAAAAAAAGGGTTTTAAACCCAAAGAATCGCCCCAAACCGTTCTCGAACCCGCGTCTCCCACACACGCGCACAACCAGCTGGTCTACCAGCTTGGTTGTGTTGGATATGAAGTTATAATATATATATATATATATATATATATATATATATATATATACACATGCTGAAATCGACGCTGAAACCATATCAGCTCGCTGATACGACCAGAAATCACCAAAAACTCACCAAAATCGATTTTAATCGGTTTTGTAGACATGTCCAACTGATTCACATGTTATACAACCCATACCCAACTAGTTTCAATCATTAAATCAACATTTTTAGTGCCTAAATCACTCAAAAAAAAAAAGAATTCTTATAAAAATAAAAAGTGGATCTAATCCACTAACTTGTGTCGAATCTGAGATCCAAACTTCGTGTATTTAAGTTCCCTACATTCCTAGCAACATTCCACACCATTTACAAACACTTAAACACCCAAAATCGTAGGATTAAAACCTGTAACTCGCCGGAATAGTCACTTTTTCGCTGGAATCTTTGTCAACCGTCTCTTTCGTCAATACCGGTTAGTTTTTCAAATCCGTTTGTGGGTTCCTAATCGTAACGACCTTCGTACAATCTTGATGAACGAAGCCCACAAGTCTCGATATTCTATTCATCCCGGTGCGGACAAGATGTACATGGATCTTCAAAACCTTTACTGGTGGCCCGGAACGAAAAGGGATGTTGCTCTCTATGTGTCCAAATGCCTCACTTGTTTGAAAGTTAAAACTGAACACCAATGACCTTCTGGATTACTTGAACAACCCGTGATTCCGATGTGGAAATGGGAGGGAATCGCTATGGACTTCATAACCAAGTTGCCACGCACTTCTCGAGGCCATGACAGCATTTGGGTAATCGTTGACCGTTTAACCAAATCAGCTCACTTTTTTGCCAATCCGAGAAGATTTCTTTGTTGCTAAACTTGCTAAAATCTACCTTGATGAGATTATTACTCGTCATGGTGTACATTTGAACATTATTTCTGATCGCGATGGTCGTTTTACCTCTCATTTTTGGGAATCTCTACAATCTGCTTTGGGAACTCAACTAAATCTCAGCACAGCATATCACCCTCATACTGATGGTCAGTCTGAACGAACCATTCAAACCCTTGAGGATATGTTACGAGCTTGCGTCATAGACTTTAAAGGTAATTGGGATTCACATCTGCCTTTGACTGAATTCTCATACAATAATAGTTACCACTCCAGTATAGGAATGGCGCCTTTTGAAGCTCTCTATGGTCGCAAGTGTCGTTCTCCTGTTTGTTGTAACGAGACTTCTAAGGCACAAATCACTGGTCCTGAACTAATCCAAGAAACGACTGACAAGATCTTTAAAATTCGTGACAACCTTACAGTGGCTAGAAGTCGTCAAAAGAGTTATGCTGATAAACGACGCAAACCCCTTGAATTCCAAGTCGGTGAAATGGTACTTCTCAAGGTTTCTCCTTGGAAAGGTATTATACGCTTTGGAAAGAAAGGAAAACTAGCTCCACGATATGTTGGTCCTTTTAAGATCATCGAAAGGATTGGTAAGGTAGCATACAAACTTGAGTTACCTCCTGAACTCAGCAACGTTCATCCTACCTTTCATGTTTCCAACCTCAGAATGTGTCTAGTTGACGAAAACCTTCATGTGCCACTCGACGATATTCGCATCGACGACTCCGTGCACTTTGTTAAAAAACCAGTAGAAATCATGGAGCACGATGTGAAGAAGCTAAGACGAAGACACATACCTATCGTTAAGGTACGTTGGGAATCCAAACGTGGTCCAGAGTTCACTTGGGAACGCAAGGCTGATATGAAGGCCAAGTATCCACATCTTTTTCCAAAAGAACCTCCTACATCAATTTCGGGACAAAATTCTCAAAAGTAGGGGATACTGTAACCTTCTTGGTTTTAACACATGTTTTGTTTTGACTTGCATTGTAACAAATACCGTATTTGGAATGAAACTTATTTGAACATACTTGCTTTGTGCTTATACCAATACAAACACGTGAAACAATTGCAAATTTGTTGAGTTTTATGCTATTAAACAAGGTTACATAAACTATAAGGGCCTATTGTGACATTTTGTGAAACTACTAGTTGAGGGACCTATTTGTCATTTTTGAAACTATACAAATACAAGGGTTAAAAGTGCCATTCCTTTAAACTACAAGTTTAGGGTCCTTTTGGTCATTATTGAAACTCATTTATAAAAAGAAATAAATATGGTTTATTTTGTTTTAAAAGTACAAGGTTCATTTGGTCATTCTTGAAACTTAAACTTTAGGGGTTAATTATGCCATTTACAAACTTATTTTAACTATAAATCCTAACCAAGTTAAATTTTGTATAGAAATTCTTTCTTCGAGAACTAACCCAGTTAGTATATCTAACTGAATAAACCAGGGACCATTTGTGACATTTTCCGAAACTTCAGCGACCATACTTGCCTATTTTTGAAACTTCAGGGTCTGTTTTGAATATTTTTTGAAAGTTTAGGGGCTGATTTTATAAATTTCTGAAACTTGAGGGACTGTTTTTGTATAAAATGAAACTTGAGGGGCCAAAGTGTAAATAATTCAAAATCTGGTCAAAAAGGGTCAAACCCATTCGAACCGGTCACAGGTGGGATTCGAACTCGCGTCTGTACGATATAACCGAAGTGTCTTAACCAGTTTATCCTCCAGGCTCGGAGCTGATATATTTAGAATTTAATTCCTTTTATATACTTATTAAGATTTAATATTATTATTAATATATTCAGAATTAAAAAAAAAAGGGTTTTAAACCCAAAGAATCGCCCCAAACCGTTCTCGAACCCGCGTCTCCCACACACACGCGCACAACCAGCTGGTCTACCAGCTTGGTTGTGTTGGATATGAAGTTATAATATATATATATATATATATATATATATATATACACATGCTGAAATCGACGCTGAAACCATATCAGCTCGCTGATACGACCAGAAATCACCAAAAACTCACCAAAATCGATTTTAATCGGTTTTGTAGACATGTCCAACTGATTCACATGTTATACAACCCATACCCAACTAGTTTCAATCATTAAATCAACATTTTTAGTGCCTAAATCACTCAAAAAAAAAAAGAATTCTTATAAAAATAAAAAGTGGATCTAATCCACTAACTTGTGTCGAATCTGAGATCCAAACTTCGTGTATTTAAGTTCCCTACATTCCTAGCAACATTCCACACCATTTACAAACACTTAAACACCCGAAATCGTAGGATTAAAACCTGCAACTCGCCGGAATAGTCACTTTTTCGCTGGAATCTTTGTCAACCGTCTCTTTCGTCAATACCGGTTAGTTTTTCAAATCCGTTTGTGGGTTCCTAATCGTAACGACCTTCGTACAATCTTGATGAACGAAGCCCACAAGTCTCGATATTCTATTCATCCCGGTGCGGACAAGATGTACATGGATCTTCAAAACCTTTACTGGTGGCCCGGAACGAAAAGGGATGTTGCTCTCTATGTGTCCAAATGCCTCACTTGTTTGAAAGTTAAAACTGAACACCAATGACCTTCTGGATTACTTGAACAACCCGTGATTCCGATGTGGAAATGGGAGGGAATCGCTATGGACTTCATAACCAAGTTGCCACGCACTTCTCGAGGCCATGACAGCATTTGGGTAATCGTTGACCGTTTAACCAAATCAGCTCACTTTTTTGCCAATCCGAGAAGATTTCTTTGTTGCTAAACTTGCTAAAATCTACCTTGATGAGATTATTACTCGTCATGGTGTACATTTGAACATTATTTCTGATCGCGATGGTCGTTTTACCTCTCATTTTTGGGAATCTCTACAATCTGCTTTGGGAACTCAACTAAATCTCAGCACAGCATATCACCCTCATACTGATGGTCAGTCTGAACGAACCATTCAAACCCTTGAGGATATGTTACGAGCTTGCGTCATAGACTTTAAAGGTAATTGGGATTCACATCTGCCTTTGACTGAATTCTCATACAATAATAGTTACCACTCCAGTATAGGAATGGCGCCTTTTGAAGCTCTCTATGGTCGCAAGTGTCGTTCTCCTGTTTGTTGTAACGAGACTTCTAAGGCACAAATCACTGGTCCTGAACTAATCCAAGAAACGACTGACAAGATCTTTAAAATTCGTGACAACCTTACAGTGGCTAGAAGTCGTCAAAAGAGTTATGCTGATAAACGACGCAAACCCCTTGAATTCCAAGTCGGTGAAATGGTACTTCTCAAGGTTTCTCCTTGGAAAGGTATTATACGCTTTGGAAAGAAAGGAAAACTAGCTCCACGATATGTTGATCCTTTTAAGATCATCGAAAGGATTGGTAAGGTAGCATACAAACTTGAGTTACCTCCTGAACTCAGCAACGTTCATCCTACCTTTCATGTTTCCAACCTCAGAATGTGTCTAGTTGACGAAAACCTTCATGTACCACTCGACGATATTCGCATCGACGACTCCGTGCACTTTGTTGAAAAACCAGTAGAAATCATGGAGCACGATGTGAAGAAGCTAAGACGAAGACGCATACCTATCGTTAAGGTACGTTGGGAATCCAAACGTGGTCCAGAGTTCACTTGGGAACGCAAGGCTGATATGAAGGCCAAGTATCCACATCTTTTTCCAAAAGAACCTCATACATCAATTTCGGGAGGAAATTCTCAAAAGTAGGGGATACTGTAACCTTCTTGGTTTTCACACATGTTTTGTTTTGACTTGCATTGTAACAAATACCGTATTTGGAATGAAACTTATTTGAACATACTTGCTTTGTGCTTATACATGCTTATACCAATACAAACACGTGAAACAATTGCAAATTTGTTGAGTTTTATGCTATTAAACAAGGTACATAAACTATAAGGGCCTATTGTGACATTTTGTGAAACTACTAGTTGAGGGACCTATTTGTCATTTTTGAAACTATACAAATACAAGGGTTAAAAGTGCCATTCCTTTAAACTACAAGTTTAGGGTCCTTTTGGTCATTATTGAAACTCATTTATAAAAAGAAATAAATATGGTTTATTTTGTTTTAAAAGTACAAGGTTCATTTGGTCATTCTTGAAACTTAAACTTTAGGGATTAATTATGCCATTTACAAACTTATTTTAACTATAATTCCTAACCAAGTTAAATTTTGTATAGAAATTCTTTCTTCGTGAACTAACCCAGTTAGTATATCTAACTGAATAAACCAGGGACCATTTGTGACATTTTCCGAAACTTCAGGGACCATAGTTGCGTATTTTTTAAACTTCAGGGTCTGTTTTGAATATTTTTTGAAAGTTTAGGGACTGATTTTGTAAATTTCTAAAACTTGAGGGACTGTTTTTGTATAAAATGAAACTTGAGGGGCCAAAGTGTAAATAATTCAAAATCAGGTCAAAAAGAGTCAAACCCATTCGAACCGGTCACAGGTGGGATTCGAACTCGCGTCTGTACGTTATAACCGAAGTGTATTAACCAATTTATTCTCCAGGCTCGGAGCTGATATATTTAGAATTTAATTCCTTTTATATACTTATTAAGATTTAATATTATTATTAATATATTCAGAATAAAAAAAAAAGGGTTTTAAACCCAAAGAATCGCCCCAAATCGGTCTCGAACCCGCGTCTCCCACACACACGCGCACAACCAGCTGGTCTACTAGCTTGGTTGTGTTGGATATGAAGTTATATAATATATATATATATATATATATACATGCTGAAATCGACGCTGAAACCATATCAGCTCGCTGATACGACCGGAAATCACCAAAAACTCACCAAAATCGATTTTAATCAGTTTTGTAGACATGTCCAGCTGATTCACATGTTATACAACCCATACCCAACTAGTTTCAATCATTAAATCGACATTTTTAGTGCCTAAATCCACTAACTTGTGTCGAATCTGAGATCCAAACTTCGTGTATTTAAGTTCCCTACATTCCTAGCAACATTCCACACCATTTACAAACACTTAAACACCCGAAATCGTAGGATTAAAACCTGCAACTCGCCGGAATAGTCACTTTTTCGCCGGAATCTTTGTCAACCGTCTCTTTTGTCAATACCGGTTAGTTTTTCTTGTGTTAATTAGTTAGTTTATGCCTATAGATCGTTTCCTAGGATTTAATTTAGAGATAACATAGGTTTGCCCGTAGAAATCAAGAGTTTGACTTTCTGTTTGACTTAGACTTCTGACTTTGACCTCTAGAGGTTGAAGATGACTAGTGGGCCTATCTGGTTATATTTTATTTAGTCTGGATTAAGACACAAACCACCAGGTAGCCCAGTGGTTAGTGTGTATGTTAGTTACAGCACAGACCCAAGTTCGAATCTGGGGGTGTGCAAATCTTTTTTAATCTTTTTATTTTTAAGTTTTTATCACTTCCGATAATTTTTATATTATTATTACTTATTATTACATTTTATAAAAATATAAAATCTGCCAATTTATTTATAAAACTATTTATTTTAATTAAAAACGGTTTATTTCTTAATTAAATCATTTTTAAGGAATAAAAATCCGAAATTTTTATGTTATTCATTTCAAATGTTAAACTTTACAAAAATAATATTTTTACTGATATTTTATATAATTTTGGTATTTATATAAATAAATCAGTTTTATTACTTTTAAAAATAGTTTAAATAAAATTATATACCTATATAATTTACATCCAAAATTATTTTATGACAAAATAGACATAATACTGAGTTTATATAAATTTAGAATCTGAATTTTTATAATATTTAATTATTTAGATAATTAAACTTATATAAACTTATTTATTGTTAATTTAAGCAAATTAATTCATTTTAATTATTCAAAATGAATCAAAAACCATAATAATTATTTTAATCAGTAACATTTCAAATTCAATAATTAAAAATATTATTTTTAATTATTCTGATTTAAATTAATTATTTTAATAATTAGTTATATAATTATCATATTATTTCTTTAAACTATATAATTATCATTTACCAAATAATTATATATTTTTGTACTTCTAAATTCAATTATAAAGTTATAAATTAATTGTATCACTTATGCAATATTTTGGTATAATTATTTATGTTAAACTAATTATACAAATTGAATATAATTGATTTATTATTTTAAATGTTTGTAGTAACTCAATTATGTATTTATATAATTTAATTATTTATGTTAAAGAAATATTTTTCATAGATAATTCCATATTCATTTTCCGAGTTCTCTATTAGGTTATCCAAACCTTATAGTTACCATTTAGACAAACCATACCGAAACCTATAGATTTAGGATTTCCTTTTATACAATTAAACATTATTATTAATACAAACTTTATATTGATGCATGTTCAAACGATTAGAGTGACGTTGGATCTTATTTCCACAAACTCATACATTAAACTTACTTGTTGGACTTACCGCACTCAAGGTGAGTTCATAGTCCCTTTTTACAATTATTTTTGGGATGAAACATATGATACGATGTGATACAAACTTATTTGCTATTTGTGGTTCCCCCGATTGTCATTGCATTTGCTTAATACTTGTTGTTGTTGCTTTAACGCGTTTACGTTCATTAACTTGCAAAAGCCCAACGGTTATATTATAGCGCTATAGGTGTGACGCCCCATCTCACTTCTCATTTTGTTGCAATTGTTGTTGTTGTTGGTACTCATGTGAAACTTAGAAGTGAGGTGATGGACCCGTGTTACGTCATAACGTAGGTTTGAATGTACCACCAAGTAACTACTTGTATTACTCTTTTGCTTAAAGACATATCGCATGCCACATTGTTAACTCATTTTCATATCACATTGTTATTTTTGCCTAACAAAACCTATGAATTCACTCAACCGTTTGTTGACCCAATATTTTCCCTAACATATGTTTCAGGTGACAATGTTTGATGACATGATTTGCAAGAATATTTTACATAGGATTGATCAAGACTTATGCCTTAGATTAAATCCGAATTTATCATTTGTGAAACAATTTATGTTGTATTTGTTTATGTATTCTTATATTTTCAGATGTGAATGCAATCTATTGAATTGAACTTAAACTATATTTCAACTTAATATAATCTCCATGTGCTCAATTGCATTCTGCGTGTTTCGTGACGCCCTTGACTTTTCCGCCTCTGGTCGGGGTGTCACAGATGGTCGATTTGGTCGAAAACCGTGACCTGCAGATCTGAATTTATATATTCAGATATGTGTTACTTAGTTTATAAATATAATACAAATCATAATCTAACACATGTGGCTGGTAGTCCAGCCGGTTGGTGCTTGAGCTTGTGTGCGAACCGACGCGGGTTCGAGTCCCGGCTGCGGCCGGTTCGTTTGGGTTTAAACCTTTTTTTTTCAGAATTAAAATAAATTAAATATTATTAATTTCTAGATAGTGTATAAAAGGAATTAAAATCTAAAACATATCAGCTCCTAGTAGGAGGATAAACTGGTTAAGACGTTGCGGTTGTAACCGAGAGGTCACAGGTTCGAATCTCACAAGGGCCGGTTCTCACCCAGGAGACCCCCTTTTATCCGGATTTTTGATAATTTACACTTTGGCCCCTCAAGTTTCATTTTTTTACAAAAATGGTCCCTCAACTTTCAAAAAGTTACAAAAACAGTCCCTCAACTTTCATATAAAATACATGTTTGTTCCCTGAAGTTTCGGGAATTGACATAAATGGTCCCTGTACTGTTCAGTTAAATAGGTTAACTGAGTTAGTGTTTAAAGAAGGAATTCTTTATATGAAAGTTAACCTGGTTAGGATATTCAGTTAAAATAAGTTTCTAAAAGTCAGTTTTAGTCCCTGAAGTCTAAGTTTCAGAAAATGACCAAATGAACCCTAGACTTTTTAAAACAAATTATATATATTTATTTATTTTATAAAATTAGTTTCAAAAATTACAAAAAGAACCCTAAACTTGTAGTTTGAAATAATTGCACTTTAACCCTTGTATTTATATAGTTTCAAAAATGACAACTTAGTCCTTGGACTTAAAAAGTAATAGATTCCTAGCAGGTTTCAAAGAATGTCAAATAGGTCCCTCAACCTATTGTTTGTCTGTGTTGGCATTGTCAGCATGTTTCTGAGTTTTCCGTTCACTGTGCTAACTGTGTTTTGTGCATCAAGTTTATCACTTAAGTTTGTGTGTAATAAATGGAGTGACAGTATGAATGTGATGCATATGTATGTATGATGCAGAACTCATAAAGCAGTTTAATTTGTCAGTTATAATTCTAGCACAGTCATTACGCACAAAGTTAATATTAATTAATTGTACAGATACCTGTAATTGTGAGCGTTGTCACAGTAGGAGTTGGCTACAAAGCCTACTTTTCATACAAAGTGTAGTAAGCGATCTTGGTCATTAGATGCGTTTGTCTAATGGTTGAGATCATTTTGGTAATATGTGTGAGTTTAAAACAGGCCGACTTAATTAAGTAGGGGTAAATGTGTCATATAACTTGTTTTAAATAAATAAATAACTATCATATAATATAACCTTCCCTTTGTGAATTCGAATCCTGGATCGATTCCTTTGACCGTTGAATGCGTACGAACACGTGAGTTGTGCGGAATCCAATCACGTGTGTGGATTAAACACGAAGACGTAATTATAAACTGATTTCTATTGATAATGTGATAGTTACAAAACCACGAAATCAAATGGACAGAGTTTCCCCACTCTAGTCTCCAAAAGTTGTCAAATGACAAGACCCTACACTCCTATTTATAGGCAGAGCTCATCCGGATGCATGAACCTAGTGGATGACCTCCATCCGGATGGATGGACTAAAATTAACATTTCCAGATGAACATGCATCCGTCCGAATGGACCTGATGTCCATCCATTCGGATGGGCTTCAACACAACTTTGTCTTTATCTCAGTTCAGCATCGGTCTTGTATCATCTGATTAAGCTACGATACGTGAGTGAAGGAAGTGATAGACATAATGCACTCACAGACTCCCCCTTGGATATTACTGCAGTCAATATCGTAGCTTTCTGTCTCTCTCTTAGTCTTCATGAAGTGTTGATAACTTCAGCACCACAGACTCCCTCTTTATTCTAACAGCTCCATCTGCTCCCCCTTTTGTTGTACTCTTCCTTCAGGCTCCCCCTTGCTTTAAGCTTCCTTGTTTTCAGCTACTAGGATCAACACATGGCTTTAATTCTACAAGCTCCTCCAAGATAAATATATGGCTCTATAAACACACGCTCCCCCTTGCTTTGAGCTCGTCTTCAGACTCCCCCTTAGTCTCAGATGTCAGGATCATAGTCTGCCTCTTTCATCTGAAAAATCTCAATCCATTTGTAAGTTATTTTGATAATTCAAGTTCAAGAACAAAAACCTAGCTCTAAACATTTAACATAGATAAGCTGAAGCATTTCAAATATGTGATTGCACAGGACATCGTTTGTTCACAAAAATCTGTGACCTGGCTCAAATTTATCAAGTTAAACCATTTAGGATTTCCCAAAAACGATTGCATGGCCTTTAAACACACATATTCAGTAACCTGGCTCTAATTGTAAATGCGTGTAATTTTCCAGGATTTCCTGACTCTTCCCCCCTATCAAACAACTTCAAGTTTTTGACAAATTAAAATCAAGATCGAAACCTGACTCTAAGTTTTATCAAGTAATCATCCAAGTCCAAATTAATGAGCTTGGAGATTTCACAAATTGTTTTTGAAATTTATCAATCCAAGTCCAAATTAATGACCTTGGAGATTTCACAAATTGTTTTTGAAATTTATCAATGAAAACCTCAAGTTTCAAATTAATGAACTTGTTTATTTTCAGAAACATGTTCAGCATACTCATATTTTGAAACTCAGCTTTCAGACATCGGTTGTTGAAAATAAAGTAGAAACAACATCTTTTTGAATTTTTCTGAAACAAAAGGCAGTAAAGAAATATTTACAGACACTATTTTTGTTTGAGTTGTGTCAGAGGATCATATTAGTTTATGACAAATCACTAGCACCGTTGAGCTATAAACACTTTAAGTTCTAAACGATTCACTTAGATTGTCAATATACTGATCCACTTAAATTTTCACATAAACTTCAACTGAATCGAGATACGAGATTAATGTTTTAAGCACTTAACTTATTCGCGTGTCCCACCTCAGAATATACTCCCGTATCAAGATTCCATAGATTCAGTCTTACAGGTGAATATACTATATTGATATATGTACTCTGGGTTAGTGCGAAACCTTGAGAGCTCAGGTATGAACTATCGTTCAATCAAAGAGATGAAGGCTCGACTTTAAGGTATGTCCCACTTAGGGATCTTCTTTAAAACTGCACTTGATATATATCTTTCGATTTTTTATCAATTTTTATGTAGAGGGAAAGCTTTTTAAAGCGCGTAAAGTATTATACGAGGTCTAGGCCATTGCTGACGCAAAATTAGAAGACTTGGTATAATACCCAAGATATCAATCAGTATAAAAACCTAGTATCTCAGAATCAGGCAACCTCTCAAACAAGATTTCGGGGGTTACCCATATATCCGAGAAATGTTCCCCACGAGATAAGCAAGTTTATTGATATTTAGATTTATATCTCGAAATCAATCTACTAAATGTGTAAAAACCTACTGCATATCATCAGTGAGACCGTTTATCACATTTGACTTTCCATTTCTTTAGCATACTGTGATTGTCTACTGATGTACTATCATTTTCTCTTTTAACACAAAACTCTTTTTCATTTTCTATTGTTTTTGGCTTTTTCAAATTTTCAAATGTTTGTGTATTTTCTGAAAATTTTTACCCCCCCTAAAATTCAAAACATTTAACGAAAATTTGACAACCCGATGCAGAAAGCTTCATCTCGCTAATCGTTTTCTGCTCCACATGCTCTGTTTTGCAGAAAGTACCCCCATAATTTACAATACATTGATTTTTAACAATGTTAAAACTATTTAATCATTTGTGAAATAATCATGTTTGATCAGCCGTGAGGGTTTCAGCATATTCAATCAACATATTTTTTGCAATTTTGAATTTTTAACAAATTTAAAAATAAACATATATTTTTTTTAATTTTTGACAAAATAAAAACATATTTTTGGTTTTTAATTTTTTTTTTATTTTTAGGGTTTTGGTTTATAGTTTATTTATGTACAGAAACAAAAAACTCCCTGTTTTCAGATGCAGGGACCTGCAGCCTTCTGTGCCAGGCTGCTCCGTTTTTCATCTTGACAATTAACCATCATCTGGAGCACCTGCACATTCACCCAACTCAATCACTTGAACAAATCAACCCAAGCCTGCTTTGACTCAGGTAGCTTAATATGAATCTTTACAGGTAAAACTAGATAATTTCTTTCATTTTTCTCAAAAACATTTTTTTTCCGATTATTACTCACAAAAGTCTATTGTTTCTTTGCCACCCAAATTTGGCCTTTTGAACACTTTATTTGATAAAATCTTGGATCAATTTTTGGTTTCCAGATTTGTTTTGGTTCAAACTTGGATGTTTTTTATTTCCAAGTTTGTTTTGACTTTTGAAAATCAACCTTTTGTTTCCAATTCTGTTTAGGTTCAACTTTGGGTGTCTTTGATTTTGATTTCCAAGTTTGTTTTGTCTCAAACTTGGCTGACTTCTTAACCTCAACTTTATTTTTCTTTTCAACATCAGCAGGCTTCAGATTTGGACACTTGTGACCAAGATGTCCAGTTTGATCACATTTAAAACATGTTCTTTTTGAAAAATCTTTGGCCTGTTGTTGTTGCTTTTTCTGAGCATAGAACTATTCATTAGACTGTCGTCTAAATTGGAGTTCTTTCTCTTCTTCTGAACTTTTTCCATAAACGAAGTTCATCTTTTTCTGATAATTGGCTTTTCAAATCGTTTCTTATTGTTTTGATAACTTTTATAACCCAACACAGCCTTCATGTTTTTCTTTTTGTGACTAGATTTGTTATAAAAAACATTTCTTGCTTTTTCCAGCAAATTTTGAAATTTCAGACTTTTCAATTTCTACCAATTTGAACACTCTGTCAATCTTTTCCAAAATCACATTCTGAATCGGAATTTCAATATCTGAGAATAGTTTGTCCGATCCAATCATGGTGTATGTCAATCCTATCGGATTATCATTCGCATTTTTCTCAGATTTTGAATTCTTCAAATAACTTTCATGAAAACTTCTCTCATTTTCATCATGTGACTCGGACTTATCTGTTTTGATAGAATCATCTTGCAAAACACTTTCAACGACTTTACCTACCACCTCTGAATCACCAGTATCATTAGATTTGGAATAGGTTATGTCAATATTTTTTGGCAATTGATCAACCATGTTGAAAGCTTTTTCCACCTTCTCATCATCATAGAATGTGAACTTTTTCTCAAACGGTGGTGGAACCTGATGATATTCTGAGCCAATTCCTTTCTTGTTTTTCTCAGAATCGTTATCATCTGGTTTTATGTTGAAAATACGTTCAAGAACAAATGATGAAGCGTGATAACTATGTAACTTGTTATTATTTTGTTCTAATTTAGCCACTTTACGCTTAAGCTCAGCAACTTCTTCAATATAAGAATTTACAACTTTTTGCTTTATTGAATATTGTTGTTTAAGCATTTCAGATGTTTAAGAACATTGTGTAAGTCTAGATTGAACAAGTTTCATTTGACTTTTCACAGCTTCGTATGACTCTTTTGTAATGTGATATGCAAGTTTTATTGAATCATATTATATTTTCATTTCTTGAACCACATTTTCTTTTTGCAAACATTTTTCATTCATTGTTGAACACTTTTCTTTCAAAATTTGATTTTCTTTTTCCAAAACTTTGCATTTTTGTGTCATCTTTTCATCATTATATATCAAAACCTTTTCTTTTTCAAACATTTCTTTACATTTATCTTTGAAAACTCTTTCGATTTTAGAAAATTATATATCTCTAGTTCTGAATTTTTCATCTTTTTCAGTACAAGCACCTGCACGTTTCTATGCATTTCTTGCACTGTTCAACAGTTTTATGTAACACATCAGAAGATTCAGGTTTAGTTGTTACCTCAATAGTTGGCACATCGGCTTTTTCTGCCGTCTGCTTCTAATCTTTTTCCTTTTCCTGTTGTTCCTCGGCAACAGCTTCACCAGCATCAGCTTCATCAACCAGTTTTTCCAGCTTTGCATCAGCTTTTTCTTGTTTCTCTTCACCATCTTCTTCTGTTGACTTCTCTTGCTTCTCATCAGCCTTTTCCTGATTTCCATCACCAGCTACTTCTTCTTTCTTCACCTCTTCATTTTTCTGTTCAATTTCACCATCATCTTTACCAGCTTTCTCTTTCAACTCATCCACCATCTTTTCAACACTCTTCTGCATCCTCTCTTCATCTCTTTTCTTCAAGCTAGCTGTCATCACCCCCTGATTATCTTGTCCAGCTTCTTGAGATAAACTTTATCTATTGCTTTCATTGAATAATATTCGCCGGACAGAGGAATAACAACAAGTACATCGTTGTACACAACTTGGCTTGAAGGGACAACCAGATCTCCTTTTTGATTGATATAACATTCTCTTTTGTTGTCCCATCTTCCATAGCTTCTAGCTTCTTCGTACTCTTTTTGCATTTCTTCTATTCTTCAATCTGCAAAATGTCTTTCTCTGTATGTTTTCTCTTGCAGAATTTCTTCTTTCATTCTCTTCTTCACCTCAGCAACCAACGCTCTTGTTTTCATCCTTTATGTATTTACTCCAGTTAAACCCTTCGTCATCATGAAATGTCTTGGGTTTATCATCATTAACCGTCACTAAAGCTTGTGTTTTATCTTTTGATGAACCTTCAGTGATTTGCTTTAGATTTGCTCTGGACGTATGTTCATTGTTTTTATGATAAATGGATTTTTTGTAATAATCATCATGAAATGGATTGCCATGATCAGCTACTTCCCGGTTCACACATTCTCTTTTAAAATGACCCTTCTGTTTACACCGAAACATGTGACTTTTGACTTGTCAAACCCTAATTTTGTGCTTAACAGACCTCCAAGATCATGTCTGTCAGTTATCTCCATAAAACGTTGAGCTCTTCTAATGTCGCTCGCCAAACACCATCTGATATCAATTAGTTCCATCTATTACGGGTCTATCTGGTCATAATCTTCTTTTGTTAGTTCAGGATTTCTGATTCTCCCTGCTACCAGGCTCTCATATGACTCCAGAATTGATGCTAAGAAACTCATTTGTTGTTTAGCAACATTGATACTTAATGTAGGAAAATTTTTCAACTCCAAAGCAATGTTGCAATAAACCTCTTCGGGTTCTTTTATATTTGATGTCGTTGAGGAGGAATGATAACCTGGATTATAACTTGATGAGCTACCTTTCTGTGAATCCTTTGTCTTTTCGACGCTAAAAGCTGTACCAGGTTTTGATGACTGATTGGTTAAAAGTAAGCTTCCTTTGTAGTAACGACCCACATTTTGCTGATAGGTAGAGTTGCTCATTTTGTTCTGTTATTGTAACTAGAGCTCATGACTTTCAATCTTTTCTATCAATGTATCCAAAGTAACCTCATCGAACAATACATCATTTTTCAATATGAAGACAAATGTTTGCCAATGATCTGCACGTGGTAAGGCCTCGATAACTTTGTCAATAATTTCTTCTCGAGTTTTTGTTATCCCAAACCTATCAAGTTCAATTTTCAAATGACAAAATCTCCTAATCATTTGTCTCACTGTTTCACCTTTTATATTATCAAACAAATCAAATTCCTTTTTAAGGAATGAAAGTTTGTTCTTTTTAATTTGCTTTCCTCCCTCAGCTTTTACTCGCAACGCTTCCCACACAGAATTTGAAGACCCATCATGATTAAGTAAAGCAAATATATCATCTCTGATCGATTGTTGGATTAACGCGATCATCCTTTGTTCATGGGAAAATACTTTTCTATCTTCAGTATCTAAATCCCCAAGTTCAAGTTCTTCACCTTTATCATTTTTTGGCCTTTTATATCCAAATTCCATACAAAACTAACTTTCATGAGCATATGCTTTTGCCCAGTTAAGAAATCTCTCTTTCCACCTGTTAGGATCGGAGGCCCTCATGATTGTGTTTGTTTGTAATACTTGAACAATGAATGAATGTAAAACAGAGATCTAATGCAGCGGAATTGAAAACAAACTTTGTAAACACAATCAAAGGGATATAGTTTTCAGTAAACACGTGTTTCTCATTAGTCGAAAGATTTACAATACAGAAATGATTACAGATATGCTTACATACTGAAGCTCCCCCTCAGCATAATGCTCACTGGTTGATCGCTCAAGATGAAAGGATTGGAGGAGATAAACTCACTCAGTCAACCAAATGTAACAGTACAGGGTACTGTTCCATTTATAGGTAAAACAAACCACTGAAGCATCTAAGCTTACGTCACCATGAAAGTGACATCTAACAACCTAACAACCTTTAACCACTGTTCTTATACGAACACTGTTAACTTAACCACTGATTCTATATAATACAAGTGACAAACTAAACTACAACTTTCTCCTTCCATTATTGCATGCCAAGCACTGATGTTTGACTATCAGTGCTTTCCTCAAAGTTGATCAGTCCTTGAGTGGGCAGTTCTTTAATCAACAGCAGTACTTAGATAGCATCAGTAGATTGAACCAGCAGTGTTTAATCTTTAACAGTCTTTAGGGCTTCATCAGCAGTTTGAAGGACAGCAGCTGTTGTATACGGACAGTGGATAGAGGACATCAGATGTTATAAACACTTTCAAGGGGAAAGCCTGGTGTAAACTACTGCTTATGATGAATCCACTGTTGTGAACCAGTTTTGGCTTTAATTATCTGTTCCTCTGATAGGGTTCAATCCCAACACCACCAATGATAATCTTCAATGTTATCAAGTTTTGGTGGTTTAGAATGAGTTCCGTAAAAGTTTTCATGTTTTATATTATCATTTATAGCTTTAGAAATACTTTTTGGTGCAACAGTTGGTGTCTCGTTTGACTCAGAAGTGAACGCCTTGTAAAACGTGTTATAGAATTCTTCAGCCATGATTACCTGCAAAAGTCAAAGAAAGTCAAAAAGTTTGAAACCAATCTAAACACTCTATACGTCCGGATGGCCGTTATCCGGATGAGTTTTGGTCCGGATGGACTTTGGTCCGGATGAACAATATTTCCGGATGAACAAATTTCCGGATGAACAACTGACAAGCCTATACGTCCGGATGAACGAGTCTATCCGTCCGGATGGACAATGACGTCAGCAAACTTAGTTCCGAAGTTCATAATTTTTACTGATTTTAATGAGTTTTAGTTCGAATTAAGATCTGAAACTTTGAAGGATTATTCAAAAACGTTTTTCACACAACATATTCAAAATTCAGCGAATTTTAACCGTGAAAACATTATGAACCTGAGTTTTAAGTTAAAAAAGAAATGAGAAGATGTGTAGAAGAAGATGAATCAATTTGTATCTGGATCTGATGAAATTGCTTGAATCTTCGTGTCTTCAATCCTTGCAAACAAACACTTGCTCTGATACCACTTGTGAATTCGAATCCTGGATCGATTCCTTTGACCGTTGAATGTGTACGAACACGTGAATTGCGCGGAATCCAATCACGTGTGTGTATCAAACACGAAGACGTAATTACAAACTGATTTCTATTGATAATGTGACAGTTACAAAACCACGAAATCAAATGGACAGAGTTTCCCCACTCTAGTCTCCAAAAGTTGTCAAATGACAAGACCCTACACTCCTATTTATAGGCAGAGCTCATCTGGACGCATGAACCTAGTGGATGACCTCCATCCGGACGGATGGACTAAACTTAACATTTCCAGATGAACATGAACATGCATCCGTTCGGATGAGCTTCAACACAACTTCGTATTTATCTCAGTTTAGCACCGGTCTTGTATCATCTGATTAAGCTACGATACGTGATTGACGGGAGTGATAGACATAATGCACTCACACCTTTATTACTCGTGATTTTCCCTATCTCTACTCTCTCTCATCCGATACACCACATCTAACCAAATCAAGTGCAAATCATGGAGTATTATTTTGGGGTTTTTATGTAGGAACAAGAAAATAGAAACAATGGAACCTCAAAACACAATAGAGGGCGAAAAAAGGAGGATCAAAATTGGAAATCGACGAGTAATGTGTGCTTTTTTTTGCCATATTTCAATTAAAGGGTTTACATAATTGTTGTATTTAGCGAATATAGTTGATTTTGAAGGTATGGTGTGTCATATAACTTGTATTTATTACAAAAGTGATTATTTTAACAATATTATGGATCTAGGGTTTGATGTGTTGTAGCTTGCTTTTGATTAGATCATGCGTTTAAAGTATCCAGTGGGTTGTGTTGAAGACGAATACACTAATTGGTGTGGCTGTTATTATTATTATTTTCTTCTGCACTTTGTTTTCAAAGTAGTGTGTTTTGTGGTTGTTGGAGCAAACTAAGTATGTGTTTTAAGATAATGAATCTAAATTGCTTGTTTTGAAATGGATACAAATATGTTTGATAGTAGATATACCATTTCTGTGTTACATGGATGTGTTATATACATTATAACACATCGTGAAAACCCAAATATTTATAAAACATAATTTCAAGAAAAAAAAAAACCAAAAACATTGTCATTTGTGAATCATAAACTGGTATAACACATCGTGATGAAACAAAAACTGATAAAACACAACACCAAGAATTACAAAGACATGTCCTTTATAAAACAAAAACTGTAACTAATAAAACACAATAAGAATAAATAGTTCATGAATGATCAACAATAAAACACAACGTGAAGAAATTGCTCATGAATCGATCTTCCCTAAAAATCCCCTTTTTGTTCATGATATAAATCTTTCATAAATAAGACAATTAATCAATTACATCTATGCTCTTTAATAACAAAAGAACACTATATGCCATATGTCAAATTGAGATCGCTTCCTACACTTTGTAGTAAAACACACTTTATAAAGCAACCTCACCCTATATATAAACTTTTTTATTTTGCAATATATGCATGTTACGCGTTGTATCACACGAAATAATTTCCCCTAGTTCATATTTATACATCAATAAACTAGGATAGACACCCGTGTATTACACGCATTGAATAAATAAAATATTAAACCGCTAATAATAATTTTTTGATAAATATAAAACGATTTTGATATAAGTTACAATTGAAATTGACCTTTTTAAACTAAGAAACAAAAATACAAATAAGTGAAATAAGATAAACGTGTATTAAGGGCTGTTTGGCAACTTCTGAATGATTAAGTGTTGAACCAGTAAGAGTTCTGAACCATTAAGAGGCAGTATAATGTTTAATCATTCAGAGGCAAATGTCTAACCAATTCAGATTATAGGTCTTAATCATTCAGACTCTGTATAATACTTAACCATTCAGAGACAAATTTCTGAACCATTCAGACATCTGCTCACGAAACAAACAGTCTGAACCATTAAGTGTTGAACCATTAAGAGCCTAATTAAGAGGTACACAAATAGCCCCTAAGTGAAATAAGATAAACGTGAATTACACAAGAGTCAACAACATTGTGTGCATAACCATATGGGTGGATATATAGGAATCAAAATCTGCCGAATCATTCATGTTATGATCTTCTACATCCTAGGTCTTCCCGACCATCATCTGACTTATGTTCTTCATGTAGCATTCAGACCGAATGACTCTATGAAATTACGTTGATACTTCCACATATTATGGGTAACGTAGGATACATCTCTATCCCCCCCCCCCCCCGGGAATCTTTAGAATTACCACTGCTTAGCTTTCAATTCGCCTTTGACCATCAAATGAAATGTGAATAATCCGTCCTCTTCTCTTTGAAAGAATGGGCGCTTCTGGTTCTGTCGGTGCTTGAAACAATTTTGTCTTCTCCATATTACTATATCTCTAGAGTCAATAATTTTATATGAGGAACTACTGAACTCAATCACTTGCTGCCGTTACTCTTCAGTTTTCTATTGAGGTCTATCCTGTAGAGGTACTCAAATTGGACCAGTGATCGATTTCTAGGTTTTGTCGTAAACCTAATTGGTTACTTCCAATTACGTAGCTCAATAGTTCAAACCGCACTCAAAGGTAGGGCATTTCCCATTTTTATAGGAAATTCTGTACCAGAAACAATGGTATCTCCAATTATAGCCCCCTGGGATGTAAAATATATCTCTTCTCACCATCCCTATAGTGTATAAGACAAATGTATGCATTTCGATTCGGGTCGTATTCTATGGTTACGATTCTACCATAATATGTCTTTTTCATTCCGTCAAAAATCTATTTTACGTTATAGACGCTTATGACCTCCCCCTCTATGCCCTGCGGTAATGATTCCTCTGGCATTACGACCTTTACCACAATGATGCTGTCCATAGATCAAATTATTTCGTGGATTAGATTTCACTTGACTGTCTACGGTTCCATTGCGTGTGCCCGGGGTAGAAGTTTTGTATAAATTTATCGCCATGCTATTAAGTATTTTGATTTAAGTTCTTTTCTTTCTAAGAGGTGGAATAGAATAACCCGGTTGAAGGTAATGATCATACGTCTGTAATGCATTGTCTGTCCCATCCATTCTTCTAGCCTTTCCCCGAAGTCGATGACTATTCATCGCGATTACCTTGACACCAAAGAAGAGTTCGACCTAATGCTTTATTTCTGTCCTAGTTTATCCTGATTCGACATTAGAAGTATATTGATTTTTACAATAGTTCTATGGCAGGTAGGTTTTTGTATCGCAAAACTACGCCCTCGAGCTCGAGGTTTTAATCTCTTCATGATAGTACCTTTATTTACTTCGGCTTTACTAATCACTAAATTTGCTTCATTCGAACCCATATTGGAACTAGCATTTGCTGCTGTAGAATAAACTAATTTAAAAATGGGATAACATGCTCGATAAGGCATGCGTTCTAATATCATAAGTGTTTCTTCGTAGGAACGCCCACGAATTTGATCAATTACTCTTCGCGCTTTGTGAGCAGACATAGATATATGTTGACCTAAAGTATATACTTCTGTTGTTCTCTTATTTAACATAAAGTTCGCCTCCTACTAATCAATGATAAATATCTATATATATTATTATACATAAACATAAACAAACGTTTTTTAACGACAAGATCTATTATTGCTTTTTGCATGTCCTCGGAAATTTAAAGTAGGCGCAAATTCTCCCAATTTGTGTCCTACCTTACGATATGTTATTTAAATAGGTAAATGTTCCTTTCCATTATGGATAGCAATAGTATGACCGACCATTATGGGTATAATTGTAGATGCCTGAGACCATGTTATTATGATTTCTTTTTCTTCTTTTGTGTTAAGCTTATTTATTTTTTTTTTTGATAAATGATTCGCTACAAAAGGATTTTTTTTTAGTGAACGTGTCACAGCTTCCTCTTATTTTTTTTAAAGACGAAGAAAGAAATTCTATTTTCTCTCCTATTTACTACGGCGATGAAGAATCAAATTATCACTATATTTATTCCTTTTTCTATTTCTTTTTTCAAGTGTTTGATAACTCCAAGAGGTTGTGGGTTTTTTCTACCAATTGGAGCCCTCCCATCACCACCCCCATGTGGATGGTCTAAAGGGTTCATAACTACTCCCCTTACTACAGGGCGCTTACCTAGCCAACGCTTAGATCCGGCCCTACCCAAATTTTTCTGGTTCACCCCAACTTTCCCCACTTGTCCGGCTGTTGCTGAGCAGCTTTTGGATATCACCCATAAGGTAATTTTAATGTGGCTGATTTCTCTTCTTTTGCAATCAGTTTCGCTACAGCACCCGCTGCTCTAGCTAATTGTCCACCCTTTTCAAATGTGATTTCTATGTTATGTATGGCTGTGTCTAAGAACATATCGATTGAAGTAGATTCTTCTTTTCTATCAATCAAACACAAATAGCCCCTAAGTGAAATAAGATAAACGTGTATTACACAAGAGTCAACAACATTGTGTGCATAACTATATGTACGTTGCAATATCAAGTCCCATGGTGTTTCTGTTTTTTCTTTAAAAAAAGGTGGTACTCCTAACATAACAACAACAAACGCCGTTGTTTTCCCAAATAATAATCACCCAAGTTTTCTAGACCTCCCGCAAACGCCATTTCCACCGTCAATCTTTCAATCGAATTTCACCGATTTTCTTCTTCTAGGGTTTCTATTCAATCAATTCGTTCGTTCATACCTCAAATAATCCTACAAAAAGGTAATCTTTTTCTTCATTTACACCCTTCTTTTTCATGTAGTTATGTTTATTTCATTAATCTACACATCGTTTTTGTCTAATTTCATTGTAATGTCGTCGATCGTTTACGAAATTTGACGTTAAAGTGGTTAGTTATCGTAATTTGTGTGAATCTTGAAATTTTTTTATGTCTTTAACGCGAATTTGCAGATCTTTGTTGAGACTTAACGGTTAAGGTTCGATTTATATTAGAATTTATTTTAATTTGATATTTTGTGATATTTGATTGAATATAAGTTTTGGTTTTGTGGGTTGATTTTGATTGTAACAGTTGGTGATTACATGTGTTTGTTTGTTGGGAATGTATGTTCTTTATGAATTGATCGGGTTTTTGATCGGTTACAATAAGATCTGAGACATGGTTTGTGAGCTAGGTCAAAACCCTGAATTGTCACACCAAGTGTTTGATTAAATGTCTCTTAGAGGAATACATTTTTGGGTGTTTGATATCCAACATCATGCAGAACCGAGAACACGTATTCTTGGTAATGGAATTTAGCATAACGTTGTAGGCGTTTTACTTGAAAAGGCAAACGCCATAGCCGGAAAAGGAAAAAGATAGGAACTTTATGAAAAGAACTTTTTTTAAGTTTAGGAATGGGGAATATTGATTTGTTCCCAATCGGATATGGATTCGGAATATTATTACAGTTAATGATGCTAATATGCTATACTTACTAACTTACTCTTCTTATCTACCATTGAATATGATTTCGGAATATTATTACAGTTAATGATGCTAATATGCTATATTAACGTACTCTTATCTGCAATCGAATATGAATTCGGAATGTCATTACAGAACATGGAGGCTCAGATCGATTTTTTGCAATGGCTTGAACCCGACATGGCACTCAAGATACTTACGTATCTGGATGACTCAGCTGACCTCATTCGTGCGTCTGCTGTTTCTCGATACTGGCAAAATATCGGTGAGTATCGTACACACATTCTTTTCCATCGCTATTCTTTAATGATGTGTTAGTTAACAACCTTTCATATTTGGATCTCTATTGTAGTGGTCTCTAACGGACTTAGCAAGCACCTCTGCATTACAAGATTTCCTGAGCTTGCTAGCATCACTCGCGTAGACGAAGTGAGTCATGACAACTCGGAACCGAGTCACAACTCGGCGGAGATAGAGCACCGAGCCTATGCTTCTCTTTTCCGGGCCCTCACATCATTCCCGCAAACTTATTGCATTGCCGATCCCGTGAGTGCTTCAAGCACCGATAATTACCCAGAAGAAAGCATCATAAATACGCTAGACCCAAGAGACAGAATCCTGCATCGGGACTCATATTGGTCAAGTACAGGAAGTGATGATCCAGAAGCACCCGAGACGTTGATATACAACTTAACAGCTAGTCTTTGCGTTATATCAGAAATAGTTTTGCATCCATTTCAAGGTTGGTTTATTTTTACTTTTTTTAAGTTTTGTTTTCAGCGCATCGTCTAACTGACATTTGTGTACGCAGCTTTATTTCAGATGGATTTCCCAATATACTCATCAAAAGCTGTGCGATTCCGAATGGGGCATCCGAAATCTAGGGATGAGTTAGACCATGATTTCATGGAGACACAAGAATGTGCTGACGACAAGTTTATTTGGACGTATACGTCTCCAATTTTCCCCGTGGCACGGGTGAGTTCGTGTTTCGTTTATTATTACTCCCACATAAATGAAATCGCATGTGTATAAATCGTTTTTTAGCATTTAAAATTGGCTAAATCTTAGTATGAGATATAACTTTCAGTGTATGAGTTAGATATTTAGATCACTAGAAAAATATAATTTTCTTCGTCTGTTCTATTTTGTAGTCTATCCAAATATGGAAATATAGGATAGGTGCCAATTTTGACCTGTGTTTTTATGAATGAGTCAATGGGGGTATATTTTATATCTAACAAGTGATGAGTTGAATGGGTTTAAAGTCACCCCGATTGTATTTTTATGCATATGCTATCCAAAAGGTATTTTTAATGATGAGTTAATTACATAGTTAGTCCCTGTGGTTTGCCCAAAGTAACATACTTAGGTACTAATAGTTTAAAATCACATTCTAGGGTGTTAACTTTTCATTTTGTAACGTTTGGAGGTATTAACGTTATTTGTAGGTTTAAAATCACATTCTATTAGTACCTAAGTATGTTATTATGTGCAAACCATAGGGACTAATTATGTTAATACCCTAGAAGTTAATACCTCCAAACGTTACAAAATGAAAATTTAATACCCTAAAAGGTGATTTTAAACTATTAGTACCTAGATATGTTATTTTGTGCAAACCACAGGGACTAACTATGTAATTAACTCTTTAATGATTATATTCGGAAATTAATTTTTTAAAATATTAGAAAGAGTTATTACGTTTTTCGTCCCTGTGGTTTGTTGAAAATAACCATTATAGTCTATTAGTTAAAAAAGGCCGAAACAGTACCAATACTTTCACTTTTGTAACAATTACAGTCTACCTCCGTTAATCCCATCCAATTTACCGTTACGTTTTTGAGAAGGACGAAAAACGTAATTAATTCATTTGTTTATATATTGTTTTTTAAATGAGGGGTATTTTAGTCTTTTCACCAAAAACTTAACAGTTACAGTCCACTTCGTGTTTTCTTTATTATTAACTTACACCATCCTGCACACATGTATATTTTGATATATAATAAATAAATATATGCATAAGCAAACTTCATGGCAACAGGAAAATCGCTTACAAAGGTTCAAGTTACCCGAGCCCGTAGTCTGCATCGGTGGTTTTCTGCAAATTCAGTTGTTAGGTCGGGTTCAGGTACAAGCAGCAGATGGCAAATACTATATCTGGTCAGTATATTATTCCTAATATTTAAATCAATACTTCAAAGCCTAAGTTCTTGGAACAGTCGGTTAAAACTTAAAATTACTCTTTTGTTACAGTGTGGCTCACGTGCAGGCGATAGGACGCCGATTATCACCTGCGTTTAGCGTCGAGTTTTCTGAATCGGCCAATAGTGTGTGTCTGAAGTATGATGCTGTGGAATTTGGACTTACAATGAGTAATGTTTCCAGTGGACGTAATAATTCGCTTAGTACAAGTTTGCTTCCAGTACAACCTCCTCGCCAACTAGCTTGGGGCAATTTACAAGACTTTATGCAAATGGTACAAGCGCATCCTGATGGTGTTGAATATGAATGGGTTGATGATGATGAGTTTGAGATTGTTTGAGAAGTGTGGTGAACATGGGTATACTGTGTTTGTCTTGTGTAGTATAACTTGGTAGTAACTAGTTTCTGGTACTAGAAGCTTCCTCGGTCTTGATTTCGTGTTGACTTTAAGACCGTTGTTTGACTTCCTGAGCTGATTCCGTGCAAAAAAATGGCTTTTTTTTACTAAGATTTCTAATGTTTGTGTTCTTGGGTAATCATTTAAAGTTTTTGTATTTGTTGGCACACCTTCACAAAGTTTGAAGCTAATTCAACCCGACCAGAGGGACTTAGCGTCACGTTTAACTTTCTTCATAAAGAACCCTAACCACGGGATCTAACATTTCAGGGGTAATATTGCAGCGTTTTTCAATAGTTGAGGGGTAAGACAGCAAAATTTTCCTGAGAAGGGGTAAGAGTGCCAATCGCAATCGCAATTGCAGTTTACTCTTTATCATATTACCTAACAACAATTCTATGCAAAAACCTAGCCCAAAACCTTAGCTAAACCATTCATACCTTTCATTTACATTTATGTGATTTAGATTCATGAACCACCGTTACCCTCGCCCATTCTTCATAACAATCACCGTTTAGCACATTTGGTTGTTAGGCCACATTAATTGTTTTTCCCCGACATGCTAATCACGCCTCTTATTCCTAATGGTTACTCCTAAAGATCTAAGGGATGCCGACTTTTAACGTCTAAAAGTGTTTTTTGACTCGCGTATTACTCCCAACGAGTGTTTAATCTTGCCTTTTACCTCCAAGGATGTCAAGTGGCATGTTTTCAATAGCCCACCGGCATATTACCAAAGTTTTCAGACATGGACCGGAGGTCCGGCCAAAAATTTTAGATGTCGTTTTCTAAGTGGTTTGTTAAGTCAATCTTTATGGGTGAAAATTCAAAAAACATCTATTTTTTTGAGTTAATTACATAGTTAGTCCCTGTAGTTTGCACAAAGTAACATACTTAGGTACTAATAGTTTAAAATCACATTCTAAGCTATTAACTTTTCATTTTGTAACGTTTGAAGGTATTAACGTTATTTATAGGTTTAAAATCACATTCTATTAGTACATAAGTATGTTATTTTGTGCAAACCACAAGGACTAACTATGTTAATACCCTAGAAGTTAATACCTCCAAACGTTACAAAATGAAAAGTTAATACCCTAGAAGGTGATTTTAAACTATTAGTACCTAACTATGTTATTTTGTGCAAATCACAGGGACTAACTATGTAATTAACTCTATTTTTTATGTGTTTTCAAAGGCAAAATAATATTATAAAACGACCAACGAAAGACCCATAGATGGTAGATTAAGTAGCACCCGTTGACCTGAGTAAACGCCATTTCCACAGTCAGTCTCTCTTCAATCGAAACACGATCTTCCTTTGTATCTTTTGAAGCGTTCTTACTTCAAAGAACCATCACAGGTAATTGTTTTACTCTTTAACATTGCTTTTTTCATGTAATATTGTTCGTTATTCTGAATTTTGACGTTGAATGGTAGTAGTTTTTATAAGTTTAACGTTAATTAGCAGATCTTTGTTGGAGACTTTACGGTTATGGTCTACGTAAATTTAGAAGCTGAAACTTAACCCTTTTGGCATTTGAAGTTGACTTATAAGTCAACGTTCATTTCAATTAGTTATTTTCTTAAATTTGATTGGAATATGAATTTTGGCTTTGGGTCTATTTTGCTTGTAACACTTGTTGTCGAGTTTGTCATTAGCTTTGAGTGGATGACACATGCTGATTGGCTACACGTCACTGTCCTTTTGTACTATTTGTCTCCTGCATGATTGATCATCGAGGGAGCTATATGGGCAGAACCTGGCGCTCGCTGATTGGCTGCAGGCTCCTGCCACCTGTACTGGTTGTCATTGTTGCGCTTATTGTTGTGACACCTGCGCAGGATCTTGGAATCTGGTTGTCATTGTTGCGCTTATTGTTGTGACACCTGCGCAGGATCTTGGAATCCAAGGCTGAGTGTTGCTGCTATTAAGTTTGGGAATTGTCATTTGCGCACAGAACTTGCGCAGGATTTGAGATCATACCCTTCACTCTGATAAGTGATAATCCTAGGTTGTCCTATTTAGGTGTTTGATTAAAGTAAAAATCACTTAAGTGCAATTTTAATTTTGACCAAGAAGATTAATAAGTTGGCCATTGAAGTTTTTATTTACCAAAGAGTTAAATGCTTGGTTGGTCCCTGTGGTTTGCAAAAATTTCATACTTGGTCCTAGTGGTTTACTAATTACACGCGTGGTCCCAAAAGTTGTCAAAAATGAACTCGGTTGGTCCCCTGACCTAACCTCTGTTAAATTTCTCAGTTAACTATGTGCGAAATTACTATATTACCCTTAGAACAATTAAAAAAAAGACATACCCATCATCTTCTTCTACTCCACCCTTTCTTCTCAAATCAACCTGCAACACCCCCACCCAATCCCCCATTTCTGAACCGTCCTTTCGTCCAAGCCATCCCCTCACAGCATCTGCAATTCTGATACTTGATCCTACCATATTCCACATACGAGAACCAGATAACCCACTTTTATAATCGTCTTCTAAATGCACATTAGGAACAGGTGGCAATCTTTGCCATCTTTTAGAAACGGGGTCCAATGCATGCCAAAATAGTTTATAGCCATGATTTTTGGTCAAAATGTAGAGCCATTCTTCTGTGGTGCCCAATTCTCTCCTAACCTTGTAAATTTCAGAACTTGTTACCGCAGCTTTCCTTCGCGATACACTTTTCACATTTAAATAGCAGATTCTCAGAAGTCTAGCAAGAATTTCGAGTGAAATTTCATCAGGAAGGTTTGGAATCAATCGAGGCTTATCATCCCATAAGCTCGAAAATGTTTTCTGCAAATTTCATCAGAAAACACCTGGGGGTGCCGCAAATTGAACAGAAACAGTGGGGCTGTGAACTGGTTGCAACGACATTACGCTATTCCGGCAATGGGGTTTTCGATCTAGGGTCTGAAACAAAATCAAGGTTTCGAATCAATTTGCAGAAATGGGGGATTGAGTGGGGGTGTTGCAGGTTGATTTGAGAAGAAAGGGTGGAGAAGAAGAAGATGATGGGTATGTCTTTTTTTAATTGTTCTAAGGGTAATATAGTAATTTCGCACATAGTTAACTGAGAAATTTAACAGAGGTTAGGTCAGGGGATCAACCGAGTTCATTTTTGACAATTTTTGAGACCACGCGTGTAATTAGTAAACCACTAGGACCAAGTATGAAATTTTTGCAAACCACAGGGACCAACCAAGCATTTTACTTTTAGACTCTGTGTAACATCGTTACAAGATCCCCATAGTCTTATGGCATAAATAAAAAGAAATTTTTTTAATTAAAAACTTAATTATTAGTATTTATTAATACTCTCAAAAACCATAAAATGTTTAAAAACCTAGTTTTTGTAAAAATACTTAAAACTAAAAATTTTAAAACTTATAATTATTAAAACCTACTTTAAATAACTATGTAAAAAATTAATTTTTGAAATATATTTAAAAACATAAAATGATGAAAACTTGATTTAAAAAAAATTAAAAACTCAATATTATTAATTCGTTAAACTTAGCTTAAAAACATCCGAGGACAAAAAAGATGCCACCTCGGCGCAGGAGATATGCAAACCTTGCGCCATAAGCTCGTGGGGTCTATGACATTGGTAAAAAAACGAGTCAGTGGCCAATTTTGTAATAATCTTGGTTAACGGGGCTAATTTGGTGATTTTCCCTTAACTAAATGTATCTTAAAGGACTACATTTTTATTAGACAGTTTATAAATATTAGCTGGTATTTATTATTAATCATTGTATAGGGTATTGAATTGTAATATCAAACTCTATATATAGAGGTTATTATTGTATTCATTATTCATTCAATTCAATAATACAGAATTACTTTGTTCTAACTTGGTATCACAGCCATTTTTTTTACCAAACCCTAAATTGTCGTCAGCCTTAACCAGCCTACTGCCGCCTCTTCTTCTCTTCTTTTTTCCAGCGGCTGAACCCCCTCTCTATCACCTGCACCGGCTACCTTCTTCTTCTGCCACCAGTTATCCATGGCCACCCTCCCTCTATTTACTACTCAAGAGAAAACTAACCACAACTCCCACAAGTTTGCCTTCACTCTTACCCATACTAATTATGGGTATTGGAAGGCTATGGTTGAACCGTTTCTCATCTCAAACTCTCTGTTTGGGTATATTGATGGCTGTAACACCCCGAAAATTTTAAAACTTTATATTAGAATTATAAAGTTTAAATATACGAGAATTTATTTAATTGGGACTTTAACCTAGTTAGTTAATTTCTAGGAATAACTCAAACTAGAGTTATAAGTAGCTAGATTAAAAGATGATTAAAATGGAGGGGCTAGAATTGTAAAAACTGAAACTTGAATTGTAATTAAAGAAATAAAACAAACCAAACACCCCCATTAGGAGGTGTTGGTCGTACAGAACAAGAGAGGGGCGACACCCCTTGGCTCCAAACTCCAAAATCACAAAAACTCCCAAATTGAATGTGCAAATCTGGTCCAAAACGAAATCCGAGCCTAGAATCGTGATCCTCATCACAAGAGGATCATAAGGTATGTAAAATCTGATGAAATCTCTAAACTTGAAATTCTCATGATTTAGGAAATCTGGAAATTCGATGTTGCATGTGTGTTATATGGTTAGATTAGAGTTTATATGGTGTTTAGAAGTAAAACCTAATCAACTACATGTAAAATCATGACCAAATTCAGGAAATTTCCATGAACACCTTGAAGGTGGGTTGTGGGTTTTATATGAGGATGATGAACACTAGGGTTTAGATGATTATCCTAGTGTAAATTGATTATAGAATAGTGATTCCAGAAACATATGATGCTTAAACACTATAGGAGGGCTTTATTGTTGTCAAGTTAGCTAATTAGCAAGCTATGAAGTTGATTATTAAAGATATAAAAATTCTGCATATGAAGTGTTTGTTGAAATGCCCCAAAGAAGGCTTAAAAACTAGAATTTTGTAGTTAAAACACCTACTCGTGATGTTTTGACCATTATGTGAAATGTGGTTACAAAGAGTTCTAAACATGATAACATTGAACTCTGTAGGACAAGATACCGGAACGTCGAGTGGATAAGCCGGTGGTGACTCACGGTTGAAGGGCGTGCGTTAAGGTATGTAACTTGACCCGTTACATTTATTTTATCGGATGATTCTATGTGAAATTAAATTTTGAATAAGAGTTGTTTTGAATTAAGCAATGAAGTTGTAATATTGATTGAATTATTAAATTCGGTTGGTACCCGTTGGTAGTCGTCATATAGAAGGATTCTTTAGACGAGCCAAACGGGTCAAATAATCGAGTAAAACATGAATCATATTCCGGAAATATGTTAGTTGTCTACGCTATTGGTTAATATTTATCACATGCTAGAAATACTAGTTTTAGATGAAATGGGTTGTTTGAAAAGCAAATTACAAGAATTGTTTGAATGAGATGAATCAACAAAACAAAACATAGGTTTCCAGTTCTTACCGTAAATTACGGTCTTACCGTAATTTACGGTAATGGTCAGACATGTTACGGAGCATCTCTACTGGTTTACGGTAACCAGGAAATTTTAGGACACACCGTAAATTACGGTGAGACCGTAATTTACGGTGAACCCAGAATTGTTGTTTTGTGTTTATTATCTCAAATGTGATGTTTATCATTGTGATTATGTTTTACATTAACGATCAAAACTAATAAGTTCAACGTTTTGATCATAGGTAAATTAGTGAAGCTTACGGATGGCGATCAAGTGATATAGTGAAGAACCGAACACTCGATTTTGAAGCTTCCGCAATGTTTTAAATCTTTTGTAGTCTTTGTGAATGGGTTAAAAACACACGTTAAACAAATTTTGAAATGATGTAATTTAGTCATTAGTTGACTAAGGTCTTGTTACTCATGAACTTCGTTAACGAAAGCCATGTACTTAAATCTTATTTTGTTAAAAATTTAGGATAAAATTTTAGGATGTTACAAGTTGGTAATCAGAGCTCAAGGTTGTCAATAGGTGTTCGGTTCAAGCTTGATCGATCGTCCGGTAAGAATTAACTTGTTTGTTAATAAATTATGTGCTATGTATAGAATGAGAAATGAACAATATGCATGAAAAGAGTGTGTAAGCTCACTCAAAAACAAGAAATGCATGAAACAAGAATGATCAAATCAAGTTACGGACTTGATTGAATCGAAACAAGAATGATCAAATCAAGTTACGGACTTGATTGAATCGAAACAAGAATGATCAAATCAAGTTACGGACTTGATTGAATCGAAACAAGAATGATCAAATCAAGTTACGGACTTGATTGAATAGAAACAAGAATGATCAAATCAAGTTACGGACTTGATTGAATCGAAACAAGAATGATCAAATCAAGTTACGAACTTGATTGAATCGAAACAAGAATGATTAAATCAAGTTATGAACTTGATTAAATCAAAACAAGTAAAGCAGGTGTTATAAATGGAATGTTTAACAATCTATGTAAACATTTCAGAAATCGAGATGGCTGATGGAGACAATGATAATGCGGTGCCAAAAGTCACCGAACAAGTGAGGGAAGTGATTGCCGAAGAGGTTGGAAAGGCGATCGAAAACAGTTTGTCGGGCTTTATTGATACAATCCAAAACACGGTTTTATCAATAGTAGAAGATAGAATCAAGAAACTAGAAGAAGATTCAAATGTAGCAAAGGAAAAGCGAGGAGGACGAAAGCCTTGTTCATACAAGGAATTCATGGCTTGTAAACCACCAACATATAATGGGGAGGTTGACCCGATAGTGTGCCAACGATGGCTAAGTGACATCGAAGGGGTATTCGAGAGAACCCATTGTGACGAAGAAGACTACGTAGCTTATGGTACGGGTCAACTAAGGAGTCAAGCGAAAGATTGGTGGGATAACAAAAAGAAGGAGATTGGAAGTGAAGCAGTTAAGGCCATGACATGGGAGGAGTTTAAGACGCCGTTTCTTAAACACCATAGTCCCAAAGCGGTCATAAATAGAATCAAAGAAGAGTTCATGCAGCTCAGGCATAAGGGTGAATCCATAGACAAGATCACGGGGATGTTTATGGACAAGATAAAGTTCTGTGATGACTTGGTGACAAATGAAGAACAAAAGGTTTATTACTACCATAACATGCTAAGTGCGGAGTATAGAGAATTCATCACCCCTTCCAAATACGAGACCCTTACCGAGATCATAAATGCTGCTCGGGAGAGGGAGATCGAACTGAAAAAGAGCATTGAAAGGGGTGAACGGAAAGCACAAGATGTAAACCCAAGCCCTACTAAGAAGGCTCGAACAACCGAGACGGTAGAGGAGACAGATGCGAAAGGTGGAACACCAAGTTGCAAAGTTTGTGGAAAGGGGCACAAGGGCGAATGCCGCTTTAAAGACAAACCATGCCCCATATGCGGAAAGATAGGGCATACGGCCTCGCTGTGTCCAGGGAAAGTTTCCGTGTGTTATAAGTGCTATCAGCCGGGCCACAAAAAGTCGGAGTGCCCGGAATCGGACGGGAAAAGGAATGAGAAGGATGTGCAGATGGAGGCACAGAAGGCAAGGGCCAGATCCTTCCAATTAACTGCAACCGAAGTAAAGATGGAACCTGATGTCGTTTCGGGTATGTTTCTTGTGAATTTAATTTTAACACAAATTTTATTCGATTCGAGTGCGAAATATTACTGAATCTATGCGATAGGTCGTGAAAGAGTATAGCTTTAGACTATGGTTAAGGTCAAATAAATTTTGAAAAACCAAAGTCATTATTCAAAATAAAAAAAAGGGGGTGCTTTGACGCCATATGTATACTTATGCAATAAAATAAAGAAATGAATAGAAGATGATCCATGGGATCACCATAACCTTCAGGTTATAAACAATTATAAAGGTCTACGGAACTGAAATGACCATTGGGTCGATAATATAAAGCGTGGGAACCAGTTATGATTTCTCGCGTAAATTGATAACAGGGAAGAATAATTTTTGTCGTCGATTTTCTGGAGATAACTAATCAACATGTATTAAAAAGAAGAACATTAAATAAAAATTCAGTTTTTGGAAAGAAACAATGTTCAAACAAATATGAGCAATATGAGAGAAGTCAGAAAATGGTTAATACTAAAGGATATAAGTCTTGACGCCGAGAGGTGTAAGACGAAGCATTCGAGAGAAGATTCATAATAATGAAAAGCTGACGAAAATTTAAATATGGCATGACGGGACACAGAGTACAACCACGTTGTAATATGAGTCTCTAGATATGCAATCATAAACACGCAAAGGGCTGATGACGGTGATATAGTATACCCAAATGACGAGGTATGAGGTAAGATGATGACCAATTATTCTAGGCAATAAACAAGTTGTGTTCAAAATAATGCGGTGACCTATATAGAACGCTTGTCAATATAAGACTAGCGTGAAGTAAGTATACTGACGGGCTCAGTGACTGGATGGTTAAAACACAGCCTGGTCAAGAAGGCAATAAAGATAGTTAGGTCTAGACCAAAGAACTGCATAAAGAAGGTTTCGGGGACGAAACCCTTTTAAGGGGGGTGGACTTGTAACACCCCGAAAATTTTAAAACTTTATATTAGAATTATAAAGTTTAAATATACGAGAATTTATTTAATTGGGACTTTAACCTAGTTAGTTAATTTCTAGGAATAACTCAAACTAGAGTTATAAGTAGCTAGATTAAAAGATGATTAAAATGGAGGGGCTAGAATTGTAAAAACTGAAACTTGAATTGTAATTAAAGAAATAAAACAAACCAAACACCCCCATTAGGAGGTGTTGGTCGTACAGAACAAGAGAGGGGCGACACCCCTTGGCTCCAAACTCCAAAATCACAAAAACTCCCAAATTGAATGTGCAAATCTGGTCCAAAACGAAATCCGAGCCTAGAATCGTGATCCTCATCACAAGAGGATCATAAGGTATGTAAAATCTGATGAAATCTCTAAACTTGAAATTCTCATGATTTAGGAAATCTGGAAATTCGATGTTGCATGTGTGTTATATGGTTAGATTAGAGTTTATATGGTGTTTAGAAGTAAAACCTAATCAACTACATGTAAAATCATGACCAAATTCAGGAAATTTCCATGAACACCTTGAAGGTGGGTTGTGGGTTTTATATGAGGATGATGAACACTAGGGTTTAGATGATTATCCTAGTGTAAATTGATTATAGAATAGTGATTCCAGAAACATATGATGCTTAAACACTATAGGAGGGCTTTATTGTTGTCAAGTTAGCTAATTAGCAAGCTATGAAGTTGATTATTAAAGATATAAAAATTCTGCATATGAAGTGTTTGTTGAAATGCCCCAAAGAAGGCTTAAAAACTAGAATTTTGTAGTTAAAACACCTACTCGTGATGTTTTGACCATTATGTGAAATGTGGTTACAAAGAGTTCTAAACATGATAACATTGAACTCTGTAGGACAAGATACCGGAACGTCGAGTGGATAAGCCGGTGGTGACTCACGGTTGAAGGGCGTGCGTTAAGGTATGTAACTTGACCCGTTACATTTATTTTATCGGATGATTCTATGTGAAATTAAATTTTGAATAAGAGTTGTTTTGAATTAAGCAATGAAGTTGTAATATTGATTGAATTATTAAATTCGGTTGGTACCCGTTGGTAGTCGTCATATAGAAGGATTCTTTAGACGAGCCAAACGGGTCAAATAATCGAGTAAAACATGAATCATATTCCGGAAATATGTTAGTTGTCTACGCTATTGGTTAATATTTATCACATGCTAGAAATACTAGTTTTAGATGAAATGGGTTGTTTGAAAAGCAAATTACAAGAATTGTTTGAATGAGATGAATCAACAAAACAAAACATAGGTTTCCAGTTCTTACCGTAAATTACGGTCTTACCGTAATTTACGGTAATGGTCAGACATGTTACGGAGCATCTCTACTGGTTTACGGTAACCAGGAAATTTTAGGACACACCGTAAATTACGGTGAGACCGTAATTTACGGTGAACCCAGAATTGTTGTTTTGTGTTTATTATCTCAAATGTGATGTTTATCATTGTGATTATGTTTTACATTAACGATCAAAACTAATAAGTTCAACGTTTTGATCATAGGTAAATTAGTGAAGCTTACGGATGGCGATCAAGTGATATAGTGAAGAACCGAACACTCGATTTTGAAGCTTCCGCAATGTTTTAAATCTTTTGTAGTCTTTGTGAATGGGTTAAAAACACACGTTAAACAAATTTTGAAATGATGTAATTTAGTCATTAGTTGACTAAGGTCTTGTTACTCATGAACTTCGTTAACGAAAGCCATGTACTTAAATCTTATTTTGTTAAAAATTTAGGATAAAATTTTAGGATGTTACAATGGCACTATTCCCTGTCCGGCGGCTAAAACATCTGAATCTTCTTCCACCGATAACCCTAACCATGCTCGCTGGATTGCGAACGATGCCCACGTTCGCATGCTAATTATCTCCACTGTTTCTGAATCCTCATTCCAACATGTTCACGGCAAAACTTCCCGCGAGGTTTGGCTCTCTCTTGAACGTGCCTATGCCCCGCAAACAGCTTCCCATGAATACACTCTAAAATCCCAGCTTCTTAAACTTACCATGAAGGGCGATGAAAAACCGGTTGATTATTTAAGTCGTGTTCAGGAGTATGCTACGGCCCTTGCCAATATTGGTGAACCGATAAAGGACAAGGATCTGGTCATGTTTGCTATCTCGGGTCTCCGCGAAGAATATAATGGTCTGAAAAGTAACCTTTTGGCTCGCTCCCCTTCGGTCCAGTTTCAAGAATTACATGGTCTTCTCACCGACCATGATTACATGTTAAACAAGACCCATGATCCCACCTCCCCTCCGGTTCCTCAAGCCTACAGCACTACTGCCGGTGTCTCCCCTATTACCAATCTTCAATCTCAACTTCAAAATTTACAGCTTCTTGCCACCCAACTTGGCTACCACTTGCAGCCGGTTAACCCTCTGGTTCCACCCACCTCTGTTCTCGGACAACCCCCTCCTCAAGCATATTTTGCCCCGCGCTCCTTCAACAACAACCGCGGTTCTCGGCGTGGCAACTCCCGTGGTAATTCTCGTGGTCAATCCAATAATTCTCGGGGGCGTGACAATGCATCTCAGAACCGGCAGTTTGGTTGGGCTTCTACCCAGAACACTGTTTATGGTCATTGCAACCGGTGTGGCATTGGTCATCTAGCAACCCAATGCCCCTCCCAATCAGGCTCCTCTCGCTCTTCAAATCAGGCGATTTTTGCTACTTATTCAGATGGCGGCTCGACGTATGAAGCTTGGAAACCTGATACTGGGGCTAATGGTCATGCTTCTCCGGATTTAGCAAGTCTTGACAACTCTGAGGCGTATCATGGTAATGATTCTCTCCATGTTGGTGACGTTACTCCTTTACCCATTTTTCACATCGGTTCCAAAACCTTCTTTACACCTCATAAAACGTTTAACCTTTCTAATATTTTGCATGTTCCTGCTCTGAAAGAAAACCTACTTTCCGTGCAAAAATTCTGTTCTGATAATGACGTTTTCTTTGAATTTCACTCTTCCTTTTTTTGTTGTGAAGGACGAGTCTACACGCACTACCCTCCTAACGGGTCCAAGTGAATAGGGTCTATACACCATCCGTCTACCTCACCTCAAATCACTTCCCAAAGTTGCTTTCACTGCTGTCAAAGAATCTTCCACCATCTGGCATCATCGTCTTGGTCATCCCCACCGGCGTGTCCTGCAGTCTATTATTTCTAGTTATTCTTTACCTGTTTCTACAAAACTTTCTTCTTGTTTATGTACTTCTTGTCAGTTGGCAAAATCATCTAAACTACCTTTAAAACGTTCTACTTTTCATAGTTCTAATATCTTGGATTTGGTTTATTGTGATGTTTGGGGACCTTCTTCTACTTTATCTCTTGATGGTTATCGCTATTTTTTATTATGTGTGGATCATCATTCTCGTTACATGTGGTTTTACCCGTTAGCACAAAAATCAGATGTCTATTCCACTCTTAAAAACTTCATAACTATGGTTGAACGTCAATTTAACACTAAATTAAAAACTATTCAAACCGATTGGGGCGGTGAATTTCGCAACCTAACACCCTACGTTACTTCCCTTGGCATCATTCATCGGCGCTCTTGCCCTCACACTAGTGAACAAAACTGCATTGTCGAACGCTGTCATCGGCATGTTGTCGAAACCGGCCTTGCCCTCCTAGCCCACTCTAATCTTCCTCAACGTTTTTGGTCCTTTGAAACCGCTACGTATCTTATCAACCGTTTACCTTCTCGCACCTCTTCCAACACATCTCCTTTTCTTCATATCTTTCATCGTAAACCCGATTATTCCTTTCTCCGTGTCTTTGGTTGTCAATGCTTCCCTTATCTTCGTCCCTACACCCGTCACAAAATCAACTTCCGCTCAACTCCTTGCATCTTCCTTGGTTATAGTCCTTTCCATCACGGTTACCGGTGCTTCGACCCGGTCACTGAGCGTGCCTATGTGGCACGTCATGTTCGCTTCAATGAACATGTTCTTCCGTATCGTGACTCTCCACAACCCGCTCCTCCTCCTCCAATCTATACCTCAATTTTTCCCTAACCACCACCCCCATTCGACCCTTCACAGCCCGCTGCCGTTTTCCCAACCTCCACTACGGCTGTTCCGCCACCTGAGCAGCCTCCACAGTCTCACCTCGAGGCTGCCACACCGCCAATCCAACCTCAGTCTCTAACCACTGCTGAATCTCAGTCACCTGAGCAGCCTCCACATCCTCCACAGTCTCCCCTCGAACCTATACCCCCTCCGCCACCTCCTCCTCCACCTCGGCCCCGCCCCTCCAATTTACGCCCTAACCCGAAACCTACTGATCGTTTCAGCCCTTCGGCCTATTATTCTCACACTTCCACTGATCCACTTATCGAACCTACTTCTTTTACCGTTGCTAACCAGTCACCGGAGTGGAGTCTTGCCATGAACGAGGAGTTTCAGGCACTTCATAAAAACGGGACATGGTCCTTGGTTCCTTGTGTCAATAATACTAACTTGGTTGATTGTAAGTGGGTATACAGGTTAAAACGAGATGCACAGGGAAACATAACTCGCTATAAAGCTCGTCTTGTCGCCAAGGGGTCCATCAACAACATGGTGTTGATTACCATGATACTTTTAGTCTGGTGGTGAAGCCTACTACTATTCGGGTGGTATTATCTCTTGCGGTTTCTCATAAGTGGTGTATGCGACAATTAGACGTGCAGAATGCCTTTTTACATGGCACCTTGCAAGAAACGGTTTACATGAAACAACCCCCGGGCTTTGTTGATCCACAGCGGCCGAACCATATTTGTCTCCTACACAAGTCCCTCTACGGGCTTAAACAAGCACCGCGGGCCTGGTTTACCCGGTTATCCACGACACTTCAACAACTTGGTTTTCATGGTTCTAAAACTGATCCCTCTTTGTTTATTCTCAACTCACGGGGCTCACTTGTGTATATTCTGGTCTATATTGATGATATTATTATTACCGGGAACAACAACCAAGCCATTGATCATATTATCACTCGTCTCAGCTCCATGTTTGCCATCAAAGATCTCGGTCCCTTGCACTATTTTTTGGGCATTGAAGTTGTGCGTAGCGGGCTTGACCTTATTCTGTCTCAAAAGACGTATATTTCGGATCTTTTACATAGCTCTGGCCTGTCTGACTGTAAACCTGTTTCTTCTCCGATGAGCTCTTCTCAGGCTCTTTTACCTAATGACGGTCCGTTATTCTCTGATTCAACCAAATACCGTCAAGTTGTTGGTGCTTTGCAATATGCCACGTTAACACGTCCTGATATTGCCTTCTCAGTCAATAAAGTTTGTCAATTTATGCAAGCTCCATCCGAAAATCATTGGACAGCCGTTAAGCGTATTTTGCGGTATTTAAAAGGCACGGCTGACTTGGGCCTTCGGATCCGCCATCATTCAGACTCGGTTCTTCATGCTTTTACCGATGCTCACTGGACCGACTCTGTCCAGGCCTATTTTGACTCTGATTGGGCCGGGTGTCCTGTCGATCGTCGATCCACGGGGGGATTTGCTGTCTATATTGGATCTAATCTTGTTTCATGGTCAGCACGAAAACAACGCACTGTGTCTCGTTCATCTACTGAATCCGAGTATAAAGCTCTTGCGGATACCGTGGCGGAATTAATCTGGTTAAAGGCCCTTCTTCATGAACTTGGTCTTACTACAAAATCCTCTCCTACACTTTGGTGTGACAATTTGGGAGCCACCTATCTTTCGGCAAATCCAGTTTTTCATGCCCGTACAAAACATGTTGAAGTTGATTTTCACTTTGTTCGTGAACAGGTGGCTCAGGGGGATATAAGTGTTAAGTTCATCTCTACTAATGATCAAATAGCTGATGTGTTTACCAAGCCGCTTTCTTCTCAACGCTTCTTGTCTCTACGGTCCAAGTTGCAGGTCGTTCCCCGCCCTCAACTTGCGGGGGAATATTAGACAGTTTATAAATATTAGCTGGTATTTATTATTAATCATTGTATAGGGTATTGAATTGTAATATCAAACTCTATATATAGAGGTTATTATTGTATTCATTATTCATTCAATTCAATAATACAGAATTACTTTGTTCTAACTATTTTTGAGTGTTTGATATCTAACATCGTGCAGAACACACTTCCCATTTTTTAGTAACTAAAGTTAGCATAGTACTAATTTGTTCCCACTTGAATATGAACAAGGAATATCATTACTTACAGTTCATTATGCTACTAGCATCCCTTTACCTTCATATAAAGTAAAAAGTTGGGGTGTCATACTGTGACAATTAATAATAATTCCTCTGTTTATACTCACAATTTCCACTTAGATAACCAGTATTTTAGATTGTTGGTTAATACAAGGTCAACCCTTAATAAGGTTTCCTGCATTATTTTAGAACATGGAGACTCAGATCGATTTCTTGCAACGGCTTAAACCTGTCACGGCACTCAAAATACTTGCATATCTTGATGACTCAGCGGACCTCATCCGTGCATCTGCTGTTTCTCGACACTGGCAAAATATTGGTGAGCATCACACACATTCTTATTCATTCATTTAGTCTTCACAATTAATGATGTGTTACTTCATTACCTTTCATATTTGTATCTCTATTTGAAGTGGTCTCCAACGGACTTAGCAAGCAGCTCTGCATTACAAGGTTTCCTCAGCTTGCCAGCATTACTCGAGTAGCCGAAGTGAGTCACGACAACTCGGAACTGAGTCACAACTCGGCGGAGATAGAGCACCGAGCCTATGCTTCTCTTTTCCGGGCCCTCACATCATTCCCACAAACTTATTGCATTGCCGATCCCGTGAGTGCTTCAAGCACCGATAATTACCCAGAAGAAAGCATCATAAATACGCTAGACCCAAGAGACAGAATCCTGCATCGGGACTCGTATTGGTCAAGTACAGGAAGTGATGATCCAGAAGCACCCGAGACGTTGATATACAACTTAACAGCTAGTCTTTGCGTTATATCAGAAATAGTTTTGCATCCATTTCAAGGTTGGTTTATTTTTACTTTTTTTAAGTTTTGTTTTCAGCACATCGTCTAACTGACATTTGTGTACGCAGCTTTATTTCAGATGGATTTCCCAATATACTCATCAAAAGCTGTGCGATTCCGAATGGGGCATCCGAAATCTAGGGATGAGTTAGACCATGATTTCATGGAGACACAAGAATGTGCTGACGACAAGTTTATTTGGACGTATACGTCTCCAATTTTCCCCGTGGCACGGGTGAGTTCGTGTTTCGTTTATTATTACTCCCACATAAATGAAATCGCATGTGTATAAATCGTTTTTTAGCATTTAAAATTGGCTAAATCTTAGTATGAGATATAACTTTCAGTGTATGAGTTAGATATTTAGATCACTAGAAAAATATAATTTTCTTCGTCTGTTCTATTTTGTAGTCTATCCAAATATGGAAATATAGGATAGGTGCCAATTTTGACCTGTGTTTTTATGAATGAGTCAATGGGGTTATATTTTATATCTAACAAGTGATGAGTTGAATGGGTTTAAAGTCACCCCGATTGTATTTTTATGCATATGCTATCCAAAAGGTATTTTTAATGATGAGTTAATTACATAGTTAGTCCCTGTGGTTTGCCCAAAGTAACATACTTAGGTACTAATAGTTTAAAATCACATTCTAGGGTATTAACTTTTCATTTTGTAACGTTTGGAGGTATTAACGTTATTTGTAGGTTTAAAATCACATTCTATTAGTACCTAAGTATGTTATTATGTGCAAACCATAGGGACTAATTATGTTAATACCCTAGAAGTTAATACCTCCAAACGTTACAAAATGAAAATTTAATACCCTAAAAGGTGATTTTAAACTATTAGTACCTAGATATGTTATTTTGTGCAAACCACAGGGACTAACTATGTAATTAACTCTTTAATGATTATATTCGGAAATTAATTTTTTAAAATATTAGAAAGAGTTATTACGTTTTTCGTCCCTGTGGTTTGTTGAAAATAACCATTATAGTCTATTAGTTAAAAAAGGCCGAAACAGTACCAATACTTTCACTTTTGTAACAATTACAGTCTACCTCCGTTAATCCCATCCAATTTACCGTTACGTTTTTGAGAAGGACGAAAAACGTAATTAATTCATTTGTTTATATATTGTTTTTTAAATGAGGGGTATTTTAGTCTTTTCACCAAAAACTTAACAGTTACAGTCCACTTCGTGTTTTCTTTATTATTAACTTACACCATCCTGCACACATGTATATTTTGATATATAATAAATATATGCATAAGCAAACTTCATGGCAACAGGAAAATCGCTTACAAAGGTTCAAGTTACCCGAGCCCGTAGTCTGCATCGGTGGTTTTCTGCAAATTCAGTTGTTAGGTCGGGTTCAGGTACAAGCAGCAGATGGCAAATACTATATCTGGTCAGTATATTATTCCTAATATTTTATTCAATACTTCAAAGCCTAAGTTCTTGGAACAGTCAGTTAAAACTTAAAATTACTCTTTTGTTATAGTGTGGCTCACGTGCAGGCGATAGGACGCCGATTATCACCTGCGTTTAGCGTCGAGTTTTCTGAACCGGCCAATAGTGTGTGTCTGAAGTATGATGCTGTGGAATTTGGACTTACAATGAGTAATGTTTCCAGTGGACGTAATAATTCGCTTAGTACAAGTTTACTTCCGGTACAACCTCCTCGCATCCCTTTACCTTCATATAAAGTAAAAAGTTGGGGTGTCATACTGTGAGAATTAATAATAATTCCTCTGTTTATACTCACAATTTCCACTTAGATAACCAGTATTTTAGATTGTTGGTTAATACAAGGTCAACCCTTAATAAGGTTTCCTGCATTATTTTAGAACATGGAGACTCAGATCGATTTCTTGCAACGGCTTAAACCTGTCACGGCACTCAAAATACTTGCATATCTTGATGACTCAGCGGACCTCATCCGTGCATCTGCTGTTTCTCGACACTGGCAAAATATTGGTGAGCATCACACACATTCTTATTCATTCATTTAGTCTTCACAATTAATGATGTGTTACTTCATTACCTTTCATATTTGTATCTCTATTTGAAGTGGTCTCCAATGGACTTAGCAAGCAGCTCTGCATTACAAGGTTTCCTCAACTTGCCAGCATTACTCGAATAGCCGAAGTGAGTCACGACAACTCGGAACTGAGTCACAACTCAGTGGAGAGCGAGCACCAAGCCTACGCTTCTCTTTTCCGGGCCCTCACAACATTCCCACAAACTTTTTGCATTGCTGATCCTGTGAGTGCATCCAGCACCGATAACTATCCACAAGAAAGCATCATGCATACTCTAGACCCAAGAGACAAAATCCAGCATCGGTCCTCGTATTGGTCAAGTACAGGAAGTGATGATCCAGAAACACCTGAGACACTGATATATAAGTTAACAGCAAATCTTTGTGTCATAACAGAAATAAACTTGCATCCATTCCAAGGTTTGTTTGTTTCTTAAAAAAAAACTTATGTTGATTTTAGTGCATTGTCTAGTGACATATGTGTACACAGCTTATTTTCAGTCGAACTTCCCGATATACTCATCAAAATCTGTGCGATTCCGAATGGGTCATCCGAAATCATTAAACGGGTTAGACCATAATTTCATGGAGGCACAAGAATGTGCAGGTGACAAGTTTATTTGGACATATACATCACCAATTCTCCCCATGGCACAGGTGAGTTTGTGTTTGTTTATTACTAATTTTACACAAATATGCTTATACCATCTTGCACATGTGCATGTATCTTTTGATATCTTCATGGACAAGCTTTATGGTGACAGGAAAATCGCTTACAAAGGTTCAAGTTACCAGAGCCTGTAGTCTGCATTGGTGGTTTTTTGCAAATTGAGTTGTTAGGTCGGGTTCAGGAACAAGAAGTAGATGGCAAATACTATATATGGTCAGTTTATTATTCCTAATATATTTGATTAATAATTTAAAGCTTAAGTTCTTCAAACAGTCAGTTAAAATCACTCTTCTTTACAGTCTGGCTCACGTGCAAGCGATAGGGCGCCAATTATCACCTGCATTTAGTGTTGAGTTTTCTGAACCATCCAATGGTGTATCTCTGAAATATGATGCTGCGGAATTTGGACTTACAATGAGAGATGTTTCGAGTGGACGCGATAGTTCGCTTAGTACAAGTTTCCTTCCAGTACAACCTCCTAGCTAGACCACTGGCTTGGGGCAATTTACAAGACTTTATGCAAATGGTACCCGCGCATATGAATGGGTTGATGATGATGATGAGTTTTAGATGGTTTGAGAAGTGTGGTGAAATATGGTACATTGTGTTTGTCTTGTGTAGTTTAACTTAGTCTCTGGTACTAGAAGTTTCTTCGGTCTTGATTTCATGTTGACTTAAGATCGTTGCTTGACTTTCTGAGTTGAATCTGTTCAAGAAATGGCTTTATTACTAAGCCTTCTAACGTTTTTGTTCTTGGGTAGCCGGTAGTCGTTTAAAGTTTTGGTTATTGTCGGCACACCTTCACAAAGTTTGAAGCTAATTCAATCCGACCCGACCTGAGAGACCTAGAATCCGAGGGACTCAACCATGACGTTTAACTTTCTTCACAAAGTGCCTAACCACATAATACAGATTTCCATCGAATCTAATATTTGGAAAAACATATTGTAAAAAGTAAGCCTCTTGTGGTTGGGTTCCCTGAAACGAGCAGAAAAGGGTTAAATCAGTAAGTTTAATAAGCTCCTGAACCCATGATCAGTAGAGCATCAAAGCATGTACCTTGGCACACGGAGTGACAGAAAGTCCCAACTCCCAACCAACACATGAACTAGTGGTTGATACATGAGACTGTTGGTTAACAAGGGTGTTCACAGCTTGGTCCAGTCGGTATACGTTTAATATCACTCACAACGGAATACTTTACAATTTTTTTTTTTTTTGAATGGCGGGTTTATATTAGAAACACTTAAGCAAGGTGCTCAAGCCACAAAGTACAGTACTTAAATTGAAAAAGAAAAAAAAAACATACAGTGGAATGGACCCTGCACTTAGTAGGCAATGCAATGGAACCTACAGGGGGAAATCTGATGAAGCTGAAGCTTTTCCACTTCTCCCAATCCAAGTTGCGTACCTTTGCTCTCGCACGAATCTACAGAAAAGAGAAGGCTATTATGTCAACCATGATTTTTAAGAATGAGGTTTGTTTGCCGTTAATGATTACATCGTTTCTAACCCACCATATCATCCAACACGTGGTAGCAATGATACTTGTATAGCCTTTATGTTTGCTTTGCTCGCCCGGACCTGTTTGATGAATTCAAGTAGCTCAACGACACTTAGTAAGAACCGCAGCATGGGTATTTTAATCAATGTGAAAACCTGCAGCCAAACATAACTGGCATACCCGCATGTGATCAGGATGTGATCCGATGATTCAGCTGCTATGTTGCAAAGAGGGCATACATCAGTGCTTAAAGCGATTCTTCACACCAGCAGCGCATCCCGTGTGGGAATGTGATTTAAGACGGCTCTCCAAAGGAAGCAATTTACTTTCAAAGGTATCCAGCTTAGCCAGTGTAGTACCTCCATTGCAGGTGGGGGGGAGGATCGCATCAAGTTCCTTGCGTAGGGCGCTTACGGTGAAATCATAAGAATCTCACAGCTAGACTTAACTTCCTTTCGCACCTAGACAATTAGACTTACCCTAGAGCATGTACTAAATTTTGTCAGATTTCACTGGCGAGTCTATAGTTTAATAAAGCTTTTATCATATTACCTTATAGAACATCCTTTCCTTCCACAACTCATTACATCACCTATAATACTAACAACTTGTCAAAACACTATTCATTACAAAAACCAAAGATCACATTTTAAACAAATGTAGTACTTCCCCAACTTTTGTGTTAACTATAAATAGGAGTGGGATGATTACCCCAATGTGAGGTCTACTACTGTCACACACAATGGACTTCCGTTCTTCTCATACACAGTGGACTTGAACCATTCCAGTTACCTTACATGGACCTAAATCACTTCTCACAACACGTGGACCGCAACCACTATGCCTACATGTGTCAATCTGTAACAACAATTCTATGCAAAAACCTGACCACCTGATGTCTGGAGCACCCAACGCCTGAAGACTCAGATCGATTCTTGCAATGGCTTACACCTGTCACGACACTCAAAACACTTGCATATCTTGATGACTCAGCGGACCTCATTCGTGCATCTTCTGTTTCTCACACATATTCTTATTCATTCATTTAGGGGCTGTTTGGCAACATCTGAATCAATAAGTGCTGAATGAATAAGAGGTCTGAATGGGTAAGAGGCTCTGAACCAGTAAAGTGCTGTTTGGTTGCACATCTGAATGACTGTGTAAAATGACATTTTTACCCCTTTTAATGGTGAGGAGATGGAGGAGGAAGGCGGCGGGAGGCGGAGGTGGTGAGGAGATGGAGGAGGAAGGCGGCGGGAGGCGGAGGTGGTGAGGAGAGGGAGGAGGCGGCGGAGGTGGTGAGGAGAGGGAGGAGGACGGCGGCGGGAGGCGGAGGTGGAGGTGGTGAGGACAGGGGTGGGGTGGACGGTGGAGGTGTTGGCTGATGAAGTAGGGTTTGTTGTTGAGAAGAGAAGGAGAAAGAGTTGAAAGGGTAACCAATGTCTTTTTTTTCCATTCAGCATCATATCATATCTGTATGATACAGACTGATTCAGGCCATTAAGAGGCTAGCATTTTGCCAACCAAACAACAACACCTCTGTCCGAATAAGAGGTCCACCTCTTAATGAATCATTAAGAGGTTTGCCAAACAGCCCCTAGTCTTCACAGTTAATGATGTGTTACTTCATTACCTTTCATATTTGTATCTCTATTTGAAGTGGTCTCTAATGGACTTAGCAAGCACTTCTGCATTACAAGATTTCCTCAGCTTGCAAGCATTACTCGAGTAGACGAAGTGAGTCACGACAACTCGGAACTGAGTCACAACTCAGGGGAGAGAGAGCACCAAGCCTATGCATGCATTGACCTGTGTTCTTATGAATGAGTTATGTTTATATGTAACAGATCAAAAGGGTCAAATAGAAAAACTTAAAAATGTGTTTCTATAACGCTATATTAAAAAAAAAAACATTTCTGATTAAAAAATATAGTTATTATAATCAGATGTTAGAAAACTGGCAAAAAATGTAATTACATACTATAACACAACCCAGCGTGGGCAGCACTCCTATTTCGACCATAACCTATTTTGACCCGTTAATTACCCAACCAACATCCTACCACTTTTAGAAGTATGCTTACACCATCTTGCACTTGTGTGTGTATCTTTTGATATATTCATGAACAAACTTTACGGCAACGGGAAAATCGCTTAGAAAGTTTCATGTTGCCCGAACCTGTAGTCTGTATTGATGGTTTTTTTTTTTTTTTGCAAATTGAGTTGTTAGGTCCGGTTCAGGAACAAGCAGTAGATGCCAAATACTATATATGGTCAGTATATTATTCCTAATATTTTTAATTAATAATTTATAGCCTAAGTTCTTCTAACAGTCGGCTAAAATCATTCTTTTTTACAGTTTGGCTCACGTGCAAGCGATAGGGCGTCAATTATCACCTGCATTTAATGTCGAGTTTTCTGAACCATCCTATGGTGTATCTCCGAAATATGATGCTGAGGAATTTGGACTTACAATGAGAAATGTTTCAAGCGGACCCTATAGTTCGCTTAGTATATAAGTTTAGTACCAGTACAACCTCCTAAACAGCTGGCTGTGGGGAACTTACAAGACTTTTTGCACATGATGGTGTTTTTCGTAATAAAGGTGTATGTTTATTTTGTAATAACAAGTTGGTGATATTGATTTTGATTTAAATGGATTTTTTAATTCAGTCTTTAAGAAACCAGAATTTACAAATTGATCAAATGTTTTACTTACAGGCATAATTTTGTAGAGAGAGAAAATGGACAACAATTTTATATGCACATAAAAGTTTTATTGTTGTCTGAAAAATGTTATTAAAGTATAATATTATACTTATAAAACGAAAATATAAAAAGATGAAAAGTTAAGATAGTGGAGAATCAACCTAGACATATGCAGCAACTATATTCATTATGCTGCTTTTGTCACCCTATACACTATGTCATCAATCTATGAAGATCCCATTTTACCTTACATCACCTCAAAAGCCACTCTCATATTGTATATATGATTATACATGTGGTGTTATTATGATTTTTACCGTCTCTACATACAAATTTTAACAAGAGAATTCTCTCTTTCTTTCTTCCAGTATGTGCTCACAACACTACATACACTGTAAAAGTGTGTTTAAAACACTTACCTTGTGAGGTTTTTTTTTTTTTTTTTCATCTCAAATATGATTAATACACTGCATGACTTTTTAAAAATTATACTATAAAATCTAGAATATTTTTTTTTTTGTTTATTACAGTATAATATTGGTATATTAAAAAACGCCTTTTAAATGTTGATGCATTGTTGATTACAACGATGAGTGGGTATGATTCATTACAACAATGCGTCTAAGTTTGTCGGTCTTTATTCATTTTTATAACGAGTTCTGTGCATTGCACGCTAATTTTTTTTTTTGTACCGGTACAAAGTGGGTTAGATCTAAAAACTGCAAGAATAAAATCTAGCGCGGCCATTAATTAGATCAAGAGCTAGTATTGATGTGGTAGGTTATATGTATGTATTTCACACATGAAACGTTGATTGCAGGCATTGCGGTTTTCGACAACAACTTGCGATAACAGATCTGAGGCGTTTGGTATATTGTGTTTTGATCAAGTGAATGAGACTCTGTTGAGAGTGTGAGGGTTCTTATAATAACCTCTCTTTTACCCTTTGATCTTCTGATAATTTATGAGTTGATCATTTTCTTATATTGTGTTTTGATCAAGTGAATGAGGTTGTGTTTGCTTTACTTTTTTCCCTGCTTTTAATTGTTTGAAAGTAGGAGCCTGTGATGATATAATGTAACATCATATTTTACATATAGATGTAGACAAAAACTTTTATAAAGATATGTAACTAAACACAAACAATTTAAATGATGTATTATAATCTATTTTTTAATATTTGATTTCGATGGTTATTAAACTTACCCGTGTGTTAACACGGGTCCTACCGCTAGTAGGTTGTTTAAATAAACACAATTTGTTCAGTATATGTATTTTTCTAATTTCAAGATAGATGATTAAATGAATTATATTTAAAAAAATTAAAATAAAAAAGGTGAATTATTTATATTCTTATCCTTCTTCTCGTATTAATTTGTTTTCTGAATTAAACCATGAATATGGAGGCTGCACTATGAATCACAGAAGTCGTTTACTCTTTTAGTTTATTAATATATATGTATGATCTTTGTAATGTTAAAAACTGTGATATATAAACAAAGGAACATGGGCACCAACTTTATATGTTGTCATAAGCATATCCTAAGGAAGATACTTAATATGCTTTCCCCTACTTTTCTTCACATTCAAGAACACATATTACTATATATACATGAAATCACATCTCCATATTTTCATTCTTCATATAACATTAGATCAAGATGTAGTTCCAATGTTAGAAAAGCATCATCTTTGGTAACTCTAGTTGTTGATCTTGAAGGCAACTAGAGGCGCGGTAAGGGGTGGTGGAACATGTGGCATCATGGCTATGTGGTGTTGGCGGCAGCGGTGGTGGTGTTCATTGTCATGATAATGGAGTCACCTTGATTCTATTCGTATCGTGGGTGGTGTAGTACCGGGGCAACCTCAATCTTTGGCATAATTATTCACTTTTTGTTCATGTAATCTCGTACTATAAATCACTAGATTTGTTTGTAGTTTTCCGCTAAGAAGATGGAAATGTCTTAGATTCATATCAAGGGTGGTTTTAAGTTTTAATAAGGCAACCTGATCCTTTGTAATGATTCTTGGGTACAATTTTTAGTATTTATAACAAAAAAAAACTTGAACTACTATTATGGTAGTTAGGTTGTTATGTTAGTTTGTTAACTTCAACAGCCTAACTGCTATAGCTACTCTGAAAGAACTGTCTCGTTGATTGAACATTGGTCATCACGCACAACAATTATAGCCGTTAGGTGATTACGATAGTTTTTTTGGTTATGTTGCAGTTGGTTTGATAACAACTTATGGAACATCGATCCATAACAAAAAATGCATAAACCTTTGATCTCTTGGCACGAATTCATTTGCATTATAGACAGAAACAGGAATTATTTGATTACATTTTACAACATTTTATGGATTGATCGGTATCACTTTTACAATCTCACCTCGCTCCCTAGTACGATAAAATAAAATAGAATAATTTTAAACGTTAAACGACCAACGGTAATAAACCATGGCATCTTGCTACTAGGTAAGGACAATAGGAGGTAGGAGCTTTCAAATAACTCAAAATTGTAAAAGAAGACTACTCAAATGGTCAAGTTTTCTTGAATCCCAGAAAACGACCCGACAATTTGACCGCCTACATCCGGGAATTCTTCACATCCCTCAAGAGATCGAACCCTACCCATCCGGTCAACCCGGACTGGATACTTCATGAGATGACCTCTCATCTCTGATGTCTCATTGGAAGCAAATTGGGTCCAGTTTGCTTCTGCCATAGATCTAACTTTTCTTACACACTCAAGTGTCTCAGGGTGCATGAATTTCTCATCAATAGTCCCAAGATGCTCAGCCCATAAAGACATTCGATATCCATATATCTTCAAATTAAAAAAAAATCAACAAAAAAAAATTATTAGTGTTGTAATGACTAAAAGGGATTACCTGCCCGCGTGGATCCATGAATTTCCTTGCCCACGTGTTTTGAGGTTGATAAGCTCCCATCGCGATCTCAGTGTCTCGAGTTCCTTCCATTGACCGTTGATTAATGTTTGCAGATCCTATAATCACATATTCGTCATCAACAATCATTCCTTTTGAATGTACATATATCATGAATCGCCGGTTTTTACGAGTCAGTGCCTGAAACAAATAAAAAACTTCCTATTAAGAATATTAGCATAATTATTCCCTGCTAAAGTAGAGTTATGTGTTGACTTCAAAAGTCAAACATACCAAACTTCAGTTTCAAAATAGATATAAATACTTGAAGTTTTTGAGAAATGACCTCAGGAGAATAATCAAAATAATAATCATGCTTCAGGCCCGAGTCTTCACGATTCCCAAGACAGAAAAAATTCAAATAATCTTGTGGTGAGTGTGCTTCCTCAAGTCCAACCTCCAACAAAGCTTTGTAGATAGTCTCATACATCATTTGCATTGTTTTGTTCTGTAACATCCTTCTATTGTCATTATTTAAGATATTCAGCTAATTATAACACAAATTTATTAAACCATGTAACTGTAAATACCTGCCAAAATAAAATTCTTTGGGTAGCAGAACCTGTGGGGACACCCTCGGGCCACATTGGGATGACGATATACACTGCAAATCTTTCGTGTGCTCTGATTTTATTAGCGATTTTTAGCGCAATCTCCATTGGAATCAAATTGTTGGCACCTGAGAATACTCATAAAAAACATGTTACTGAATATTAAACCTTGTATAAATATTAAATATCACTTGAAAAGAAATGTTTCTTACCTAATTCTCTATAAGAACTCCAATTGAAAGATGATCCAATAAAGTACTGGTTCTCTATATAAATGAAATGCTGCGCAGCACGAATAGCGGTCACGTATGCAGAATGTATGCTCATGTCAATAAGCACATTCTTCCCACATGCCAAATTCTGTTTATACAAAATATCATAATCAAATCAGAATTTTCATAAATTTTTATTTTACTTGTCACATTTTCACTTATATGTGTGCCAACTAGAAGTAAAACTATTCAACTACATAGGGTGCAAAAGAACCAAACGTTCAGCGAACAGTTCGTGAATCGTTTGGTGGGAAGTTCGTTTGTGTTTGTTCGTTTAATAAATGAACAAACATGAACAAGAAATTTGGTTCATTTAGTTAAATAAACGAACATGAACAGAGGTCGCCTTCGTTCATTTATGTTCGTGAATGGTCAGTAACGTCTTCGTTTATGTTCAATAGTTCATTAGTGTTTTTTATTTTATATTTTATTTAAACACTTTAAAATTCCGACAAACAAAATATTTAATAAGTATCATTGTATTACATATTCTGTTCATGAACTCTTATTTGTGTTTGTTTGTTTTCATTTGTGTTCGTTTGTGTTCATGAATGTTCGTTTGTGTCCGTTACCTAAAATTAACAAACAAACACGAACATGAAGAGGTTCATTTCCTTAACGAACGAACACAAACATAAAATCCCATTCGGTAAGTGTTCATAATAGTTGGTGAATACATGTATTACCTTAACAAACGAACACGGACAATAGATCTTGTTCGTGTTCGTTCGGTTCGTTTGCAGCCCTACAACTACATCTGCATATAATTTCGGTCATTGTTCACCAATATAATACCATTTAGTCACCTTGGCTGTAGCTTCCTTGGGATCCTTAGGGAAGCCTTTAGCCGAATTTGAATCAATCGAACGAAAAATCTGCAGAAAATGAAATAGATCCTGTCACACAACGTTTAAACGAAAAAAATATATATTTTGCGAAAAGGGGTTGCAATAAACTTATTTACCTGTACATGCCACCCTTCGGGATCCTGGTCACTAAGGCAAGGTTCATCATTTACGGTTAAAAACTCTGGCATGTTGTCGATTTTTAGTAAAGATTCATCATTTAACGCCTTTAGTTTTTTTATACCGCTGACTTTTGATGCCTTTAACCACCGTTCCTCAAAGTTTTTCAAAACATCATATGCAGCTGGTCCGTCAATTTTACTATGCAAGTCGTGCCATGGTTCTCGTGGACAACCCGCAAGATTCCCCTGTTAAATGTAAACCGTAAATTATCTTAAATAACTAATAATGAGTTAATGATCCAGTTACAAGTTTTAGCTAGAAAGAAAAAATCGAGTGTTCACCGTGAAAGTAGGATTATGGAAGTCATCTGCATGTAATGTTTCTAGACTTTTGAAAATCGGATGCGTGGGATTATCGTATCGACCGTTACATAAGTCAAGTCCTCCGATAAAAGATACGATTTTCCTTCTACCGTTTCCAGCATCAGCATCTATAATCACAGTTTTCTGGTGATGTGTATAGATAGATCCAACTTCCTAAGATAGAAAAAGAAAAGAAAAGAATAATAGTTGTAATAACCGCAACTTATCTGTACATACATAAATTTAATATTATTCCTTAAGTTTCAAAAAAGTTCTACTTTGCAATATCAAAATAGCTTAAATTTGTGAATATGACTATAGTATTATCATGGCATACCTTCTGCTTGACCCAACTATGTTTCTTCCCAGCCATACGAGGACAAAGCAACACTTGCACCAAAGAATTCTTGAAGAAACGCTTCGTCTCTTCATCATGGGTGGCCATGAATCCATCCTAAAACATTAAACTTTAGGCTAAAATATTTCATTTTTAATAACTTGTGGAGAAAAATGTCATTTTCGTCTCTAAGGTTTGGCCAGTTTTTGCGACTTTCGTCCAAAGGTTTGTTTTTTCGCATATGGATCCAAAAGGTTTTTATTCTTGTCATTTTCATCCAGCTCGTTAACTCCATCCATTATTCTCTGTTCAGTTAGGGGTATTTCCGTCTTTTTTGTTAACTTAAAGGGCAATTCGGTCTAACGGATTTGGCCAGGGGTATTTTAAATGCTTGTACATAAAGTTAAAAAGACCAAATTGCCCTTTTGGATCCAGATGCGAAAAAACAAACCTTTGGACGAAAGTCGCAAAATTGGTCAAACCTCAGGGACAAAAATGACATTTTACTCTTCGCGAGTAAAAAACTTACCACATTGTAGCCCATGATATTCCTTGAAGTAGGATCATCCCAAACAAGAAGCAAAACTTTAACACCTTCTTGTGATTTCTTTTTCAAAAGATCTCCAAGTGTGTCTTTTGGCGGATCCTGTGTCTCACGGACCAACTTCACTTTATGCCACACAGACCAACCCGTGATGTAAACAAGATGTCTAGCAACCTTAATTGCATCAAAAATGTCAATCCAACATGTACCATGAACATAACGCATATCACCATCAAGCTCAGTGTTCGGAAGACTATTATCATGTACATGTGCATCTTGATACAACGTAACTTTCCCACCTTTTCTTAACGGAAAATAAGTGCCGGGAATCCCAAAGTCAGGGCCCGCTCCAACGCCATTGTTATACGAACTTGATTTTTCAACAGGAAAATACTGCATTGCGAGTCCCAAACTAGCTCCAGTCTTATAAGGTTTCCCATTTGGATTCAACAACGGAAAAAATCCATCGATTTTTGATCCATTATATATAAGTTCAACTGAGATTGCTACAACTCCTATAACTTGAGATCCCACTCTATCACTATCTTTCACTAGAAAATGAATTTCAGAAGCATAATGCGCGACATGCACGTTAAACTGTTGATTCCAAACAGGGTTCTCAATGTTTTTAACCACATAAGTTTTTCCAATCACTGCACTCGTTATAGCAATGGAAACATACGGATCACTAGTATTCTTTTCTCTATAAAAATTAGGGAACATATCCATGTTCGGAAGGGCTTTCGCTTCATGCACCCAAATGTTTAAATTCCCATGTAGTAAATAAACCTTTAACTTCTTATTCGACCCAGACAGCATGGGGCATATCTGAGTTTCTGGTGAGTCAACCAGCGAGTTTGGGTCATGTGACCCGCATTGAGAACGATATTCTCTGGTTCTTGAAAGAGTAGGAGTGGGTTGCTGGCTAGCCGACTCATTAGGCTTGTTTGAACCGTGCGAACATTCAATCGGTGATGTCCGTACTGCAGCGGGTGCAGGTGGGGGTGCAGTTGCAGATGCTTCATTCTCAGACATAAGCAAATGATGTAATCAAGAACCCTGATATATCTAGATATATACATACACATATATCTATACACAGAGGCTAAAAATTAGGATCCCCAAATTGATGTTGTTTCCTCTAATGGGTCAATAAATTCAAGATTCTACAACCGATCTATGAAACCCCTAATGTGAAATTGTTTCAAGAAACATAAAACAAATCGGAACACACCTTTGATGGATGAATCTTGAAGATGTTGATGATCGGAAAGTTAGAGAAATTGGACGAACAAAAATGGGATGCGAATTAAACGCAGAAAACATTTTGTTACCGAATTTTTAGCAGTATAAACGAGCAATTGAAATTATTAGGACATATTGGTTTCGCTGATCCATTGGATTGTCGAACATCTAGCAGAGGGTAAATAACCCGCCAACACGATTTTAAATTCTCAACGTTCCCATTAAACTATTTATTATAAGTTCATCCAATGCCTTGAATGAAACTATTTATAAGTTCCCATTAAACTATTTATATGTTCATCTAGGAGGGGTTGTGTTCGGGTAAAGGCATTTCGGTTACGTTATCCGATTTGGAACACCGTCGCTATCCATGCAGTTATTTTACTAATTTCGTGAAAATAACGTTAAAAGCGGCAGACGACTAATCATGCATCATGTGGTGGCGTTAATAGCCAAAAGATAAGGGGTACATGCACAATTCGGCATTTGTCCCGATTGCTGAGTGTTATGTGCCTCATGTACAAGGCTTGATACAAAACTACTATCAAGCTGGAGGTCTCACTGAAAGCAGGTATATGTCACCGAATGTTGGAGATGAGTGAGAGAGAGAGAGAAGGGCATTGAAGTGTAGAGAAAAAAGAGTAAAAATATTGAGTCCATGGTTTTAGGTTGTTGAGAGGAGTATTACCTAAGGATCAACTCGGTACCGGTACCGGTACCGAAAATCGTCAAATATGGGTACCGAAAATCGTCAAATATGGGTACCGGTACTGAAAATGTTCGGTATGATACTAGTATTTGTGTGTAAAATTCGGTAAAATACCCAATATCGTATCGAACCAAACTGAAAATACCAGTACCGAAAACGCCAAAAAGTGGATATCGAAAAAAATTCAGTACGAGAAATTCGGTATCAATACCAAGTCCCAAATGCTAATCCTTAATATTACCGGTATAAGTGATTTTGGGTAGTTGAATTTTAAAGTGATATGACTTTCTATGGTTGATGGGTATTTGGATAGTTGAGATGAGTGCCTCCTCCTCTCTTAGTTTTGTAAGGCCTGGTGTATGAATGTTTGTAATGGGAATCATGCCCAGCTCCACATGGGGGGAGATTCCCTTGGTTGTAGCATGGGCCTACACATAAATCCACACATTACATACTTGTCCAACATGAATAGTGTATTTCAAAGTAAACGTTTCAAACAAAAGTACGTATCCAGCGGAAGCAAAAGTAACTGTTTCAAAACAACCAAAACCATATTGTTTTAAAATGCATAATATTGTGTTCTCATCAAACAACACGCCCCATGACACTTTAAGCTCCTCAGACTGCAAGTTCTTACGCACTGATGTGCCTAACGACCTGCAAAGCATGCAGAAGAGTGTCAACATAAAGTTGGCGAGTCCACTGGTTTTGTTCAACGCAAACAATGTTAATGTTTAGCTTTAAAGACATGTCATGGAATATTAAACTTGGTACCGATATGACTGACTATGTTTCTTCTGCCCTCATCAACGTCTATCAACATATCCAAAGTGATTAAGGTCCTTAGTTCACGACCGACTCCCCGAGTACGGTGTAAGGTTTGTCAAACCTAATAGCGCTACTAACTAATACTCCGTTGCCTCCCATGACAACTAGCTCAGTAATAAGTAGGGACTTACATGATAGAGATTGAGTTTATCCACTGACATTGAAATTAAACTACAACATTTATTAAAAAGTATTCCTCCTAGGAATAATGGTTTGTCCTTCTGGGACGCATGCTTGTGAAAGAGTAGCGAACTCACCTTGGTTTGCTCGGTATGTGCTAACGTGCTTTTATCGCATTAATAAAGTGTTAGGTCCGTTATACGCAACCTAATGTACAATAGCGTGTAAGTATGTATTCATGTAGGGTTATGCAATACCCTAAGTGTACAAACAACCAAATGTTTATTGTGATCAGATTAACAAGTTCAACATACAGTGGTTTTCTCTAGTTAGTGACATGTAGTGTGATTTTGAGAAACTCGGACATCACACAATCTTCATAAACTCGAATAGTTATAATCTAGACTAAACTCGGACTTTTGACATCTTGTGAAACTCGGATATATGTATGTTAATGAAGCCGGAACCCATATGTATGTTAATAAACTCGGACATATGTAAGTTAATAAACTCGGAACCCTTATGTATGTTGATGTGTGTAAAATGCAACATATAAATTACATCAAATGAGGCATAAAACTAACCCTTTTTTAGTGCTAATACTGGAAAAAGAGTGTTTTTGTCTTCCTTTTGTATTTTCAGGATTAAATGAGCTCAAAAACGCAAAAGAAGCAAAAAGACAGCTAAATCCAACATAAATACAAGAAAAGGAACATTAGTGGACTGCCCGAACCCTCAACGGCACCTTCCAAAGCAAAATAGAGAAAACAGAAGACTGAACACGCCCCGTGCTCAGCCAGCACGGGGCCGTGCCCAAGAAGCAGCAGAAAAGACAAACCTATAGAAGTTTCTATTGCCCATCACGGGGCCGTGCTCAGCGGACACGGGGGCGTGTCGAAAGTACAGCAGGCGCATTTATTGTAATTGCGAATTACAATTAATGAGGAGAGAGAGTGTCAGACGGACACGGGGCCGTGTCCAGCTCTCTGTTCAGCCTATAAATAGGAGTGCTTGGATTCATTTCATCTCATCCCTTGGCACACCACCTCTCTCACACTTCATCCACCACCCACCACCATCACAACACCATCATCCACCACCATCATCCATTGTCCATCGTAGAGTGTGTGAGTCGTCTCGGGATCCAAGATTGATCGTAAGAGTTCTTGACAATCAAGGCCATGTTTGCCTAAGTCTCTTACATCACTTGGTGAAGACAAAGTGTCTAGTATAATACTTTTTATTTCTAATCTTTTGCACTTTTTATTTGGTTTTGTATTAATGACTTTAATAACTAGTTACTTATGTTGAAGGTGATCTTTCCTTATCGTTTGTCCGTGGTGTCTTGGCATTATTTTACTGTCTATATAAAATAAAGGATTTTCACCATTCATATCTCCACGGTCTATATGGAGATATGTTGGCTACCTGGTAGGGGGTTAAGGGAACGGTTTGGTAAAGGTCTTGCCATTGTTCAGCGTTTAGAGGTCCTGCAATGGACCTGGGTCAAATTTAGTAGGACCTCCTTCAATACTTCACGGTATTGGATGGCGGGGGTCCAAACTCTTTGATCCCCTCATAAGTTAACTACTATTAATACTATAACCCGGCTATTTAGGACTGTATCCCTGCTGACTCAGACTACTTAGCCGAGGGTAACGTCACCGCCAAAAGCGGGGCCTACCACAATACTGCATTAATAACTTAATTCATTATCTTCCAATAATCCACCCTTTTAGGATTGTATCCCTGCTGACTCAAACTACTGGGGTGAGGGTAACGTCGCCTTCAAAAGAGGGGCCTACTACAATAACTAAGATAATCTCTTAATTATGTGCAAAAGTGCGGAAATAATCAAAGGTTATACTAGATACGAGTCGGAACCAAGTGATTCATCTTGTCTATCTGTTTTCATTTTTATTTTTATTTTCAGCATTTTAGTTAGTTTTATTTTTCTTAGTTTAAAACATTTTTCTAAACTTTTATTTTGGTTAGACGTTGAGGATAAACCGGTACTAAAAGCTCTTGTGTCATTGGACGACCTCGGTATCTTACCAACGCTATACTACACTCAACGATGGGTGCACTTGCCCATATGTGTGTTTAGTGTTAGTGAAATATCGTGTTTTATAAATTTAAAACTTGGCTAAAATAAGTGTTAAAAAAGGGCTTAAAATATACACCTAATATATATAACACTTTAACGCACATCATATGTTAATAAACTCGGAACAAACATGTTAACCTATATAACCTCGGACTCTCATATAAAACTCGGAACCCATATACGTAACTCGGAACTTCTTTTTGTTTAAACAAACTCGGACCAAGCATGAAATCCGGACACCTTTGATTTGTTATATAAAAACTCGGAACAAATAAATAAACTCGGATTCATATATAAAACTCGGAACTTATATATATATATATATATATATATATATATATATAGGGGTAAGATCAAATAAAAAGTTTATTTTGCCTAAGTAGGATGAGAAGAAATCTTAACCATTCATTTTTCAATCAATGGTTAAGATGAAAGTGTATGAGAGAGGGGGAGTGCAAGGGTATCTTGGGAAAATCACATTTATGGACTTTCTCTCTCCACATGCATATTCCACCCTCATTTTTTAAACGTTCATAACTTTTTATACGACATTATTTTTTCATAAAAATTTCACTATAAAATCAAGCGTCTTTTTATCTTTAATTTAAGTACCATATTGCCATATAAAATATGAAGACTAAAAAAACTCACTAAAATGTGTTGTATTTCTATGTTGAATAACATTTTTTGTGCTAGATTTTTGTATTATATTTTTGTGCTAAATTTTTTTTGCTGAATTTTTGTCTTAAATTTTTTTTCTCAATTTTTTGTGCTGGATTTTTTGTACTACATTTTTTTGCTAGACTTTTTTGTACTATATTTTTTGTGCTACATTTTTGTGCTATATTTTTTTGTACTAGATTTTTTGTGCTAGATTTTTTTGTACTAGATTTTTTTGTTGTATTTTTAAAAAACAAAAGGGGTGCCGCATGTCATTTTCACTCCTATTTATAAGGACCAAAATGCCCTTCATTCCTACTTATTAGGAGTGTCACATGTCATCATCACAATCCTTCTTAGGCTACTTAGGCAAAATCCACTTTTTAGTGGATCCTTCCCATATATATATATATATATATATATATATATATATATATATATATATTGGATGAAGTTCCAATAACCCGGACTTTGTGACTTCACAAATTCGGACCAATTATTCATGGACTAACAATTATTCTCGGATTAATAAACGCACAATAACACGGAATAAGCAAAAATCACAATTTTTCAATGTAACAGTTTTAGTTCTACGATTAAACCCTAATCTCAACAATGTTACACAACAAATCAACAAATTTGCAGTTCTAATATATCCATAACATCTCTAGTATCTGACAAACAATTACACATTCATTCAGACATGATCAACTAACCACAGATCGATTATTTGGATATCTAGGGTTTTACATGGAATGTCAAGAGATCAAAATATCAGCGTATAACATAAAACACTTACCTTAGATTCGATCTAGTGTTTGTTCTAGATGGATTGAAAGATCAGAGGTTTGATAATTGTGTGTGTGAGATTTGTGTCGCCAAGAATGATCAGAGAAACCAACTGCCATAATGAGTGAGATAATGGGGAGTTTATGGTCTGCAGTAGTTTTATTATAGTTTCTATATTAATCATAAAACACCCTTAACTATATAACTTTTACACAAAAGCACATAACATCTTGCAGTTTGCTTAAAACATATAATTCACGTATTTGTCATGCAATGTATAAGTTTCATATAAACCGTCCATTTATATTAATTATTCGTGTTAGTCACAAACGTTCGAGAATTAGCTTGTGTGTGTTCCGGCAATTCCCCGAATTACCAATGTAGACTCATTTAACTAACCCTAGTTAAATGCAGTGCTATGAATGTATTCCGGTAATTCCCCGAATTACCAATGTAGACTCATTTAACTAACTCTAGTTAAATGTAGTGCTATGAATGTATGTCTAAACTAACTGTGGTTAGGTTAAAGTATTAACCTGAAATTGCGGGTTGTCACACATCAACACAATTCAAACATACTTAAAAGTGTCGTGTCTAGAATATAATTTATAAATTTAAGATGTTTTAAGTGGCGCTTCAGGATTTAGCTTGTACATGAGGGCGGAATATGTGATGATGTTTCCATCCTAGTGTACGCAAACAAAACTTCTTTCCATTCTTGTGACACATATATTAAAGGGCATCATCAAATGCTGTGTTCTTACCAGATGTGTATAACTAAGGGGCTGTTTGTTTACCTTTTAATGAGGCTCTTACTGGTTTAGCAATTAATGGTTCAGACTGTTTGTTTAATGAGCAGATATCTGAATGGTTCAGACATTTGCCTCTGAATGGTTAAGATTTATACATAGTCTGAATGGTTAAGACCTCTAATCTGAATTGGTCAGACATTTGGCTCTGAACGGTTAAGCATTATACAGGCTCTTAATGGTTCAGACCTCTTACTGGGTCAGCACTTAATGGTTCAAACCTCTTACTGGTTCAGCACGTAACCATTCAGATGTTGCCAAACAGCCCCTAATACTCTTAAAAGTTGGCTAATGGTTCGATACACACTGCATACGACTTATAGCATTATACCAATAGTGAACTATACACATCAAATTTACTTTTCATGTTCATTTTTCAACTACGAGTAATAGATAGTGCCCAACACTTATAAAACCAATAACTCCAACTAAAATGTTTTCTAAATTTGTTTTTATTCCTTATCACACTCCCTGATGACAAATGTAGATTTTGGGTAACCTACGATCTTCATCTATATGGTTTATCTAAAATAATTTGTCACACCCCGACCGCGTAAAACAACAAACCTCGGCGGAAACGTCAGGGAGTCGAGCAACAGAATTATAGTTTCACAACCATGGTAATTAAAGTTTTGTTTTATTTATAAACTAAGGGGTTACATTGTCTTAAAACAAAGAAACAAAGAGTACATAACAAAGTTAAACTATTCTAGCTTCATTTTATGTCACTAAGGCACAGGTCCGCCTAAGTGTATCTTGATCATTCATATGCATCAGCTCCTGAAAACACATGTGAAAATAGGTACGTCAGCATAAAAAATGCCTGTGAGATACATAGGTTTATTGATTTAGGATTCATGACTTGTATTTGAAAGAATTGTTTTATAATAGTTAGTCATGAACCTTAGGAAAAATGTTTTCTTTTTTAAATCATATAAAAATCGATAAGAAATGAGATGATATAAAAGAAAGATATGTGGTTAAATAAATAACTAAGTAAAATGAATTTTTATAAGATATGTTGTTTGTAAAACAATGATTTGTGAAGTTATGTTCTTTGTATAAAATGTAATGTGTCTAAATTGAAATGGTTTAAATAACGCTACGTTATGTAATATCATAAAAGCACTTATATATAGGAAGTACCAGCGGCGTATCCACCATGCTTTTATCATATTACACATGCCTCGTTATTTAAATCACTTACCCAAACAAACCACCAAAATGTCTTGTTTAAACAAATGTCAAAATGTTTATGTGTAAACAATGTCTATTGTCAAATGTGAATCATGTAATATGTAATCAAATGTTATGTATGGCAAGTGAAATGTGTCAACTAAAACCATAGGTAAAATGCACAAAACATCGTATTGAAATAAATCATAGTTTAAATCAAAAGTTATGTTTTGTAAAATAAATGCTTTATTGATACAAACATCTATGCGGTAATGTTAAAATGCATACATTCAAGCCTTGCGACTGTGGAGACAAACCCTTAAACAAATTAAAGGTTTATCAAAATTTATGAATATCGGATTCAGTCATTTCCTACTTCCAAACAAACCTAGGAAGCCAGAAATGGGAGTTGTCAATTCCTATGGTACCACTACTTACTACCGAGCGGCATGGCCAATGTTAATGAACGTACATTTATCCCGTTAAACAAACCAAATGTCATACCAAATGTAAGCATGTTATGTGAAAGCAATGTACTAAGTATGCAAAAATGAACATACATAGTATGAATATGATGTAAATCAATGTGTACATATGCTGAAATGAACATATGAAACAAATGTGTTTATGAAATCAATGTACTAGCATGTTAATAAAACATACATAGCAAAAACATGGATGAAATCATGTACTATACATGTACTATATGAACATAGCAAGGATATGATATAAAACATGAAAAGCACGAAAGTAACAAGTAGGCACATGTGTTTCACCCCAAAATGTTTGAAAACAGTAAAAGAGGGGTCTATGTACTCACTTGAGAATGCTTAGAAGTCTTTGAATAACAACCAAGCAAAGCTAGAAAGATCACGGAATCAATCGGCACCTAATATAGGTAACTACGTTAATAAACCGGACCTAAATCGGAAGATCGGATAAAATGAGGTTTCGTAAACCAAATGAGTATAGGAACTCATGTAATATGGTTTAACAAAGCCTACATTCTAAAACGAAATCTATCCTAAGTGCTTACGACCCATTACGATTCGTTTAGGTAGCTTACGCTACTTTAACGCGTCGTTCGCGTAAAACGCGTTCGGACCGCCTAACTAGTCCTATGACAAGTATTATATGCCTTAACAAGTCTAATAATGTTGCCTAACCAGTTTAGATGTCAAAATTTAAGTTACATATGCTTAAAATGAATTTATGCGCAAAAAGGGCATTTTGGTCATTTTCCTAAGGCATATAAACTACCTATCATACAACTAACTAAACGTAGTGACCATAAGGTATAACCTCGGAAGGTTATTCCCTACACAACTATGGTCACAAAAATGTGTTTGGTCGAATCCTAATGATCGACCAAACGGGTCGGGTTCGAAAGTCTAAGCGGTTGTTTAGACCGCTTATCTTTACAACCCTATATAAGCACTAAACTAAAAGTGACGAGCTAAACATGTTAGAACATGTTTAACGAAGTTAGAAAACAAGTTTGATATCAAAACAAAGGGTTTTGATACCTAAGAATAGTTTGGTTGCAAAATTACGCATAAACGCGTATTTTGACCGAAACTATGACTCGTCACTATGCCTAAATAACGTGGTAATCAGTAGGTATAGTCACAAAGGACTATGACCGTCGTGATTACGCTCACGTTGCGAAGTTCAAACGAACTTCGTGTTGACCATTGACTGGTCAAAGCAGAAAGTCAAACACTGTTTGACTTTCGTGCTTAAAAACGCAATAAAAGAATAAACGAGCATGAAAGAAAGTTACAAGAGGTCCAAGCAATGGAGATTTGATTCAAGTTGCTCAGGTATGAAGTGTGGAAACTCCAACTTAGAGCATAAATTGAATCAAGGTGTGAGGATTGCAAGAATTCAAGGTGGGTATTTATAGATTTCGGACCACCGTTAGGATCGTTCCTCGATTTTTGAGCTTTAATCTGAGCCTTACATGTGTACCCACTGTTTTATAACACTATGGGTGCCCAAAACAAGCCCATAGATTGAAAGAAACTATGTGCAAAACAAGGGAACAGCTGGATTCTGCTGGAAACAACTTTTTGCAGACCTGATGGTCTGTCGCGCCCCACGTACGATATGGGCTCTGCCTACGCTGCCCGCGACCGAAGACAGTTCAGCAAACAGTTTTGAATTTTGCAGTTTCAGTCCCTGAACATGTTTAATGCTATTTTCGACACGTTTAAGGCCCGTTAAGCCATTTTCTAGGCTCTACAATGATGCCAAAGCATAGGGGACATGAAATATGCTTGAAAATGTGTCGGATGTCGGTTCGTTTGGTCGCACGGTCACGTTGTTCGGTTAATTACGACGAAACACGAACGGATGCGAAAAACGATCCAAATTACGCGACGAATGGAATTTTATCATGCCAAACACTAAAATAAAATATTTTAATGATTACAAAATTTTTGGATGTCCGGATATGTTCAGAACGTAAGATATGCGCGTAAATGCAAACTTATGAACTTTTTGACGCTTTTAGTCCCTGTTTGACCAAAAAGTTTATTTTTGCACACCGAACCCCTTAAAGCCTATTTCTAAGCTATGTGAAGGATATTTAGGGTATTTTTAACTTATGATCATGTTCTAGAATGTTCGTTACCACACGAATCGGTATAGTTTCGCAGTTTTAACGTAAATAGTCCCTGCGATCGAATAAACTTGATTTTTCCATACCAAACCCTTTAAAACTTATTTCTAAGTTATGTAAAGGTTATTTAAGGTATGTTAAGCATATGTTGATGTTCCGAAGTGTTTGTCGCGTTAAACTGATTACGTTTACGCACCAGTTTGCGTATAACTTTCCAGAAAGCGATATAGAGTTTGAAATTGAACAAAAATCGAAACGTGAAAAATGTCAAACATAAATTAAAAACATTGGGGCCAAATAACATTTTTGTTCGTGCATTGAATGTCTGTTAACTTTCTCTTAATCGAGTCTTATGTCTAGATAGGATGAACGAGCATACTATAGGATAGAATTTAGGGTTTGTACATGTATAAGTAAGGTAGTTCGCTTGAAAGGAACAAAAAGCAGTTCAAGCGAAATCAATTGATATGAGTTCGCTTGAATGCATCCTGTGTCATCTCAAGCGAACTAGCAACATCTATAAATAGTGGTGTGCCGTGTCATTTGAAGCGAACCTGATTGTGTGTGAGAGTCGAGGTGCTGCCAAAATTTCATCAGAAATCATTGTAAAGACTCGGAAATCAGTAATAGAGAAGAATTGAAAAGGAAATAAGCTGTGTGACTTTGTTTACTTTGATTCCGCCTTAGTAAATGAAGATGAACTGCCTTTACTGACTGTTTAGGGTCACAAACACGATCCAACAAGTGGTATCAGAGCTCAGGACGAGGAGTTCATACCATTGCAGCTTGAAATCATCGGATTTTCTTACTTCTACTCATTCTTTTCTGATTTGGACATTGTTTTACGGTTGAAATGGCCTGAAACTCACATATATTGAGTGAAACATAGAGTTAACAAATCCCTGAGTGAATTGGACTTAAAATCGATAAAATTCATATAAAAACTTGACTTTTCGCTTGAAAAATGGTTCGAAAAAGCTGACATCATCAGATCTCGCTTGAAATTTTTCAAGCGAAACCCTTTAAAATCCCTATTTCGCTTGAATTTACTATTGGTTTCGCTTGAAAAGTATATTTCAACTGTGTTCGCTTGAAAGTAATGAGTGAGTTCGCTTGAAGTATACATATTTGTCTGAGTTCGCTTGAGTTGATATTGCCATTTCGCTTCAAGTGTTTTGATTTCGCTTGAAGTGTTTCGCTTGAGTCTGTATTGTCATTTCTCTTGAAAAGCTATCTAGTTTAAAAGCTGATTTCGCTTCAAGTGTTTCCGCTTGAATTTGTATATTTTTCAAAATCAAGAAATTTCTAAGTGTTTGCTGATTTTTCAGGTACGTACAAGATGGATGATCTATTCATGAATCCGTTTAGTGATATGTATGCCTTTGCTGGAAATTCTGGAGATGATACTTCACCTAGCAACACAAATGAGAACACGCCGAATACGAAGAAAAGTTTATCGGATGTTCTGAGTGTGGAAAGTGCTTTCGGAACTTATAACAAACCCCCAAAGTTGATGGCTATCGAAGAATATAGTCGGTGGGCCAAGAAGTTTGAAGATTGGTTGATGGCCTTTGCTTTTACTAGCTGGAAAAGTCTAAAGAACGGATACTTTGATGGAGGCAAAAAGGGTGAAAGTTTGACTACATCTGAAGAAATAGATTCGTTTGTTGCTGAGCAAAAATGCATCGCACTGTTATTTCAATCAGTTTGAGAAGATATAATATCTTTGATCGAGTACAACAGTTCTAAAGATCTTTGGGAAAAATTGAAAGCTAAATGTTTGGGAAGTGCATAAATAGTGAAAAACAAAAAGAAACTGCTTAGAAAAGAATTTGATTTATTTGGTTGTTTAAAGAATGAATCAGTTTGTAAAATGATTGAAAGGTTTGGGCATCTAAAGCTGGAGTTGGCGAGACATGAAATTTTCTATTCTCAAGAAGAGCTAGTCGACAAATTGTTTGATTCATTGCCAGATGAGATGGATTGGCAGTATTATGCCTTAATGTTGAAGAATACTATCAAGCCACCAGAAGTTTTGACTATAGATTTGCTGATTGAAAGACTAGAAAGTCACGAGTTGGAGTTACGAAAAACACACAAAGTCAATCATTTGTCTTATCAACAGCACTTGGATTTGTATTATCCAAAAAGCATGATGCCTAAGAATACATCTCCCAAGACTGCATTTTCTGCTGAGAATTCCAACAATTCAAACAAAGAAAGTCAAAGCAGTGGATTTCACAGTGGTTCTTCGTCACATTCAAGTTAGTCTGATGCAAAGAACTTATTTCAATGCAATATCGCTGTAGATTTAAAGAACGCTCAAAACTTCAGCGAGGAGTCGGCAAAGCAACAGATGGTTTTCTCAGCATCTGTGCTAGAATCATATGAAAGTCTTGTAGCAGGGAAGATTGGCAACACCAACTTGACGAAAGAAGATTACGATCAAATAGATCCTGAGGAGATGGAATTGATCGACATAAGGTGGTGCATGGCCAGTGCAGTTCGTCGGGCACAGGGTTTCATGGAGATAACCGGAAGAAAGTCTATTGGTGGACCATCTACCAAGTTGGGCTTTGATAAGTCTAAAGTGACGTGTTTCAAGTGTAAACAGAAAGGTCACTTTAAGCGTGAATGCCGGAATGCTTATGCTGATGAGTCTGAGAACCCGTTCAGAGAAGACTACTACAAGAAAGCGATTTATCATCAGAATAGATCAGAGCCGCCAAGAATGAAGCAGCTTGAGGATAACAAAGAGAAATCTAGAGCTCTTGTTGTAATTCACGACGATGAAGGTTTCGACTGGAGCGAGTTATTACCTGAGGAGGATGCGGTTGGATATGTATTCATGGCAAAATCTGAACCTGTTCCTTGGAAAGACACCAGACCTGAAGAAAAGAGATATGCTTACAGGAAGATGATAGCTCAAGAAAGAATGATCAGAATATCTGCTATCTATAGTGAAGCAAAAAGAGCGAGGAGATGGGATCCAGACAGAGAATGTTATCTTGACCCTAATGGAAATATAGCCATTGATCATAACACTCTTGATATGGAAACCATAATTAAAGAAATGAAAGAAGAAGATGATTATTGGCAAAGAAAATGGTGGGGAAATGGAGAAGAGAAAGAGAAAGAAGAGAAGGAGAAAGAAGAAAAAGAGAAGTCAAAGAAGGTTGATACTGAAATCATTGACACGACTCAAAAGTTGAATGCTGAAAACATGGGAAAGATGGCTGACAAGGTGCTGGCTGCTAAGGCACTTGAGGTAGACTCTAAATCCGTCTCTGAGTCTAAAAGCCAGGTCAGTTCAAACGCATCAACAACTGAGTCAGGTAAGAAAGTCAGTGGTGATGTTGACTGCAAAAATTGCATCAAAGAATGCAAAGTTTGTAGTACAAACACTTATCTCAAAGGTAGGAAGATTGATGATCTGACTGCTAGAGTCAGAAGTGTTGAGGATCAAATCCTTAACCGTGATAAAATGTTGAAAGCTTCAAACGATAGAGTAAAAGAATTAACTAACAAAATTGAAAATGATAAAATTGATCAAGAAAAGGTTAGGAAAGAAAATGAGAGGTTAGTTCTTGAAAATCGTCAGATTACTGAAAAATTTGAGAAGCTTAAAAGCACGGTTAAAGATAATGATGATAGAAACGGTAAAACATACAAAGAAAATTGTCACTTGCAAAGTGTTTTGAAGATCAAAGAAGAATTAATCAATCAACAATTGGATGAGATTGCTAAATTGAAACTTCAATTTGAAGAAGCTAAAATTGAGAATGAGCGAATCAATTGGAAATTGAACAGTTACAACTCTGCAAGCTTTGTTTTGCAACACATTGTTCCCAAACCCATCGGGAAAAACAAAGCAGGCGAAGATGTATACTGTGATGGAACTGGGGTTGGGTTTCATCAAGTTCCGCCACCAGTTTTAGACAATTGTTCAAAAAAGCAATCTGGGATGGTTAATCTTAAAGATGAAAATGAAGTGAAACTTCCTGATTCAATTGATGTGACATTCTCTTTATCTTCCAATGACGATAGTGTCCAAACTGAAGTGGTAAAAAGTGTGGTTGAAAATGTTCTAAAATCTGAAAGTGACACTACTGAGGAAGATGAATGTTTCTTGGACAAATACATTCCAAAATCAAAATCCAAAAACAACTTAGGTGATGAACCGGGTCTTGTGATGTACAAGATGGCTGGATCTGATAAGTTGTATTCGGATTCTGATTTTCCTCTGGAGAATGTAAATGTTTCAAAATTGACGAATGTGTTCAAAATGGTTGAAATTGATTTGTCTGAAGTAAAGAGTTTAAAACAAACAAAAAGGCAAATGAATTTTGAGAAAGATAAAGCTTACTACAAGAAATCTGTAGTTCCACTGCGTTTTTATAACAACAATCGAAACAATTGGTCGGGTGGTAAGAATTATCAAAGAAAGAATTTTCAAAACAAAAAGTTTGTTGAGAAGAAAGTGTTTGTGAACGGTTCGAGTTCACTTTCTGATGAGGAAAATGATTTTTTTTCAAAATCAAATGAAGAATTTTTTGAGAAGAGGGCCTCACAACCTCAGTCTGAAGGCACAAGTCGGGTAGTTGATACTCGTATATGTTTTAGATGCAACAAAGTTGGTCACATTGCAAGAAATTGCACCAACTTCAAGCCTAAGACTGAAGTTGTTGAAAATCAAAAGAAGAAGGTTGAGGCAAAAGGCAAAGCTCCAATGGTTGTTGAGAAAGTTTTGAAAAATGAGAAAACAAAAGTCAAAATTGAACCTGTTAAGAATGTGGTAACTAAAAATGACAAATTCTATAAACGGGTTGCATCATCTCAACAAACATGGAAGCCAAAAGTGGTTGACAAGAAAGAAGGTTCATCTAAACCAAAAGTTTCAGAGAAAGAAAAACAATCGTCTTCTACCATTCCGGTAAAGATGAATGTTCCTTTGGATTATTATGAAAAATTGGAGAAACAATCTTCTACTCCACCAGAGAAGAAGAATGTTCAAAAGAAAAATCAACAAACCGGTCAACTTAAAATAGATGAGTTTTTCTTATACAAAAAGGTTGAGGTTGGATCAGAAGAAAGTTTAAGATGAATGATAAAAATTTTCCGCCACTTTACACTACAAAATCTCACATTAAAGTCCAGTTACCTGAGTCAAAAGAGGCTTGGGTAGCATCAAAATCTCACTAAAAATTTTGGACTTGCCGGAGCTTCCTAGTTGGTAATTGTGAAGCATGAATCGGCATCTTTATTGAATTGTTTGTGATATGTGCAGGAACTTCCGAGAGCTGTTTCACGATGGATTATGGATAGTGGAGCGTCTCGACATATGACAGGGAAGACTGCATTGTTGTACGATGTTAGAAATTTCAATGGTGGTTATGTGGGATTCGCAGGAAACCAAGGTGGTAGAATTATTGGTGAAGGAACGTTATCCAATGGGATAGTTACGTTTGAGAGAGTTAACTACATTGCTGAGCTGGAGAATAATCTGCTGAGTATCTCGCAGATTTGTGACAGGATGTATACCACTCACTTCACAGACAAAGAATGTTTGATCTTGAAGCCAGGATTTGTTATCCCTGAAGAATGGATTATTATGCGGGCACCAAGAGTCAATGATCTGTACGTGTTGGACATGAGTGTAGCTACTACAACCACGGGTCAGGCTCATTGTTTTGTGTCTAGAGCAACAGAGAAAGAATCGAAGTTGTGGCACCAGAAGATGGGGCATATACATCTTCGAAAAATGAATCACTTGGTGCACAATGATTTGGTTATAGGTGTTCATGTCAAAGGTTTTCATCTGGAAGGGGAGTGCATTAGTTGCATTAAAGGCAAGCAGAAGAAAAAGTCACATCCTAAAAAGCAAGTCAATTCAGTTTCCAGACCTTTAGAGAGACTACATATGGATCTGTTTGGTCCAGTAAACGTCAAAAGTATTACAGGGGATCTCTACTGTCTTGTGGTTACTGATGATTATTCCAGATTTTCGTGGGTATCATTCTTGAAGTCGAAAGATGAAACGTTTGATAGTTTGATGGTGTTGTTCAGAAAGATTGAAAATCTGTACCAAAGGCGTATCAAAAGAATCAGAAGTGATAATGGTACTGAGTTCAAGAACAACAAGATGGAAGAATATTGTGATGAAAGAGGTATATTGCATGAGTTTAGTGCTCCGTACACTCCGCAGCAGAATGGAGTTGCAGAACGTAAAAACAGGACACTAATCGAAACGGCTAGAACAATGCTTGCTGATTCAAAACTTCCAATAAATTTTTGGGCAGAAGCAGTTTCCGCCGCATGCTATACACTCAACCGGGTTCTCACTGTGAAGAAATTCAACAAGACATGCTTTGAGTTGATCAATAACTAGGGGTGAGCAAGAAAACCGAAATAACCGAAATAACCGAACCGTAACCGAATAACCGAAATAACCGAACCGAAACAAAAACCGACGGTTCGGTTTTCGGATTTTTAATAACCGAAAATTTCGGTTTGGTTTTCGGATAAACGTTTTCAATAACCGAAAAAAACCGAACCGAACCGAACCGATAAGTTACAATCCATATATTTTTATGTTTAAGTTTAAATTGTTTAAGTGTTTAACCCAATGCTAGTAGAAAATGTTAATTTTATTCTTGAATGTAAAGTGTTTATAATAAAAACATTATAACTGAAATGATGTATTATTACCTATAAGATATAACAAAATTTAATATAAAAATTAAATTTAATAAAACTTTGAAGAAACATAAAAATATATTAGAAGGTTAGGTTTATGTAAACAATACTAATTAAAGAGGTGAACTATAATAACTTAAATATAAACATATAAAAAGATTGTTATAATATAAATTATACTTTTTATTTTTTGAATCTTACATAATTTTGTTCCAAAAACCGAAATAACCGAAAAACCGAACCGAACCGACGTAAAAACCGAAAAACCAAAACCGAAAAAAACCGAAACCGAACGGTTTTTAAAACCCAAAAACCGACATTTCGGTTTCGGTTTTGATTTTACCAAAAAACCGAACCGAACCGAACCGAACCGTGCACACCCCTATCAATAACCGCAAACCAAACCTGAAGTGTTTAGAACCGTTTGGGTCTCCTTGTACTGTTCTAGAGCCTTTTGGAAAGTTTGGTCCAAAGAGTATTGAAGGAATATTTGTGGGTTACTCAAGTCCACAAAGATAGGTCTTTGTTCCAAGTCTGAAGCAGATCATCGAAGCACAACATGTTGAGTGTCAAGGGTATACTATGCCGCCTCAGAATTTCGGTGACTCCTGGCGTTTTAATTATGATAAATTGTGGGATTCGTTTGACATGATGGAAGAACAGGATGAAGAAGAAAATTTCTTTGACGAGTTGGATATTCTAAGAGAGTATGAAGAATCGCAAGAAAGGTTCCCAGTTGAGTATTCAAGAAGACCACAACGAGCATCAAATGACGATGAAGCAGGTCCAAGCAATGCTGGTGAACATGATGATGTCCAACAAAATGAAGTTGCTCAAGATAATCAGTCGGCACAGAATGATAATCAAGAATATGAAAACATGCCAGTATTTGATCATGGTGATTCAGATTCTGAGGGGGAGCAAATTCAGATTTCAAGTCAAACAAACCCAGTCAGTGAACAAGGTGCAAATCAGAATGTTACTAATCTGGAAGGCGATATAGATGTTCCAGGCGAAGTGATGCCACGAACTCTTTCATACCATCCTAAGGAGTTAATCATTGGAGAATTGCAAACAGGCGTCCGCACTCGAAGACAGCTTGATAAAGGGCTTACATGTTTTTATTCAAAAGTTGCTCCTTTACAAACTGAATTCTCATTGAGTTGTTTTATCTCGCAGATTGAACCAAGGACTTATAAAGAGGCGCTTACTGAAGATTCTTGGTTCAATGCGATGCAGGAGGAACTAAGCCAATTCGAGAAGTTGGGAGTGTGGAAGTTAGTGGATTTGCCTGATGGTCAAAGGAAGATAAACACCAAGCGGGTGTTCAAGTGCAAGAGAGACGATAGAGGAGTTGTGGTTCGTAACAAAGCTCGACTCGTAGTCCAGGGTTTCAGTCAGCAGGAGGGTATAGATTTTACTGAAGTGTATGCTCCTGTAGCTCGACTAGAAGCGATCAGAATCTTCCTAGCATTTGCATCTTGGAAAATTTCAAAGTATATCAGCTAGATGTGAAATCGGCGTTTCTCTATGGGAAGGTAAAAGAGGAGGTATATGTCGGTCAGCCACCGGGCTTCACCGATCCACTCCACAAAGACAAGGTCTACTTGTTAGACAAAGCGCTGTATGGTTTACACCAGGCCCCGAGAGCTTGGTATGAGACATTGTGTCAACACCTGCTAACCAACAGTTTCATTCGTGGAAAAGTGGATGACACTCTATTAACCAAAGAGGTCGACGTACATCTTCTGATTGTTCAGATATACGTGGACGACATCATATTTGGGTCAACAAATAAAAATTTGTGCAAAGATTTCGAAAGAGTTATGAAGCAGAAATTCGAAATGTCATCGATGGGTGAGATGAAATTCTTTTTGGGACTGCAGGTTGATCAACTACCCAAAGGAATTTTCATACATCAAACGAAGTATGTTCATGATATCTTGGAGAAATTCGGGATGTCAGGTTCTACTCCAGCTTCCACCCCATTAGCAACGAATCATGGGATAAACCCTGATCTCACCGGAGAGAAGGTAGATGAAACGATGTATCGTTCCATGATCGGATCGCTGATGTATTTGACAGCTTCAAGACCCGATATTATGTATCCAACCTGCCTCGCAGCAAGATTTCAATCTAACCCGAGAGCTTCGCATATGGTGATTGTGAAAAGGATATTACGCTACCTTAAAGGAACTCCATCATTGGGGTTGTGGTATCCAAGAGAAGGCGATTTCACGCTCGAAGGGTATTCCGATTCAGATTTCGGATGCTGCAAAGTTAATGCTAAATCAACAACAGCAGGGTGTCAATTTTTCGGATCACGATTGGTTACTTGGCAATGCAAAAAGCAAACCTCTATGGCTTTATCCACATGTGAAGCGGAGTATGTATCTGCTAGCAGCTGCTGCTCACAGATCTTGTGGATCCAGCAACAGATGCGCGACTACGGTTTGCAATTTCTAAACACCCCTATCTTTGTTGATAATGAGGCAGCGATTAACATTACTAAAAATCCTGTTCATCACGCTAAAACCAAACACATTGAAATTCGTCATCACTTCATTCGAGATTGTTTCAAGAAGAAGTTGATACGAATTGAGAAAATCCACACTGACGAACAAAAAGCTGATTTACATACCAAAGCATTTGATAAAACACGTTTTCAATATTTGCTAAAATTGAATGGTGTGAAGCTTTTATCGGTGTTGGAGGAGATTCTTGGCGTTGATGAAGGAGACATTGTAGATGATGTTGAGAAGCAATCTGCAATGGTTTGTCGATTTTTTACTTGTTTTGGTATTTAGGGGGAGGTATAGGGTAATATTTTCAGAAAATACAAAAACATTAAAAATGACAAAAAGACAAAAACATGAGATATTTTCAAAATCCAAAAACAATAGAAAACCAGAAAAGAGCTTGTGTAAAAAGGGAAAATGATAGTACATCGGCTTGACAGTAACAGTATGCTAAAGAAATGGAATGTTTAAATGCATTAAACAGTCTCGCTGATGATGTGTCGATAGGTTTTTACACATTTAGTAGGTTTGTTCGGGATATAAACTTAAATCTTTACTTACTTATTTCGTGGGGAACACTACTTGGATATATAGGTAACCCCTGAAATCTTGTTTGAAAGATTCCTCTTTCTGATATACTAGGTCTTTATACTCAGTGATATCTGGGGTATTATTCCAGGACTTCTGCTGAATGGAAGTTCTGACCTAGTCCTCGAATAATACTTTCCGCAATGCTTGAAACATAGCATCACCCTCAGCATAAATGATAAGACAATAAAATTGCTTAGCAATTCTATTGTAACAAAAGATCCTCTAAAGGGGACACACCCAAGTCGATTCGTGATCTCTCTGCTGAACTGTAGTTCTGACCTGAGCTCTCGTGTTTTCGTACTATAATTTATTCCCCGTACAGATATCATATGTGGTATACTCAACTGTAAGACTGAATATTGGGATCTGGATACGGGAGTATATTCAAGAGGTGGGACACACGTATAAGTTTAAGTCTCTAAAACACTTAATCCGTATCCTGGACAGATTGAAATGTGTGTGAAAATTTAAGTGGATCAGTATATCGACAATCTAAGCGAATTGTTTAATTCTGAATATGTAATCAAAGCTTAACGGTACTTGTGACTTGTCGAATAGCTGATATGATTCCCTAACACGTTCAACCAAAAATATATTTGTAAATAGTTTACTTTTACTGCATTTTAGTTCTGTATTTCATTTCTAGTTTAGAAGTTTTATTAAAAATTCAAAAAGATTTTACATTGACAAACCAAAGTGGAGAGTTGATCTTCAGATTCACAATTTGAAGCAGATGCAGGAAGTTTCTGGGCTGGATGATGAGTTTGGAGCTAAACATGATAAGTCTGTGAAAGTTGAAAAGTTTAAGCAAGTTCATTAATTTGAAACTTGTAAATTTTCAGAAAAAGTTGAACAAAAGTCAGTGTGATTTATCTCTGATCAACCAAGGTCATTAAGTTGGACTTGGTAGATTAATTGAGTAATCAGGGTCATTAATTTGGACCTGAATACTTAAGTGGATTTTTAAACACTGGTTAGACTATCAATTGTGGTTGAATGGTGAGTATTGATTGATATTGTTCTTGTCATATATCTTATATTTAGGTAGAGATTATGCAGGTAACAGGAATCCCCATGGCAATGAAAAAGTCAAAAGTTTGAATCAGAATTTTTTACCCTAGCTGATAGAGAGGGGGAGTCTGCGAAAGGGGGAGTCAAGATTTTAGATCAAAAATCAAAGGGGAGTTTGAAGATAAAGATTGAAGAGAGCTTTTACAATGATAAATTTATTTGGAGAGAGACAAAGACTAAAGACTCGACGCCGAAGACTTCGTCAACATCCAAGGGGGAGTCTGTTGGTGCATTGAATGTCTGTTAACTTTGTCTTAATCGAGTCTTATGTCTAGATAGGATGAACGAACATACTATAGGATAGAATTTAGGGTTTGTACATGTATAAGTAAGGTAGTTCGCTTGAAAGGAACAAAAAGCAGTTCAAGTGAAATCAATTGATATGAGTTCGCTTGAAAGCATCCTGTGTCATCTCAAGCGAACTAGCAACATCTATAAATAGTGGTGTGCCGTGTCATTTGAAGCGAACCTGATTGTGTGTGAGAGTCGAGGTGCTGCCAAAATTTCATCAGAAATCATTGTAAAGACTCGGAAATCAGTAATAGAGAAGAATTGAAAAGGAAACAAGCTGTGTGACTTTGTTTACTTTGATTCCGCCTTAGTAAATGAAGATGAACTGCCTTTACTGACTGTTTAGGGTCACAAACACGATCCAACAATTGTTTTATAGATAACTGAATTATTCAAGGTTTATACAATGATTACAAGCACAGATGTCACATAATCCTATTAGTTCAATATTTTATTTATTACACTCAAAATATAATAATTTAAGAGTTTGTTTCAATATCAGTCCACACCCCTAACACTAACATGACGTATATGCATGGCCGGCCCTGGAGGTGGGCGGGGAGGACCACCGGCCAGGGCCCGATATTTTGAGGGGCACGTTTTTTTATGAAAAAAACCCGAAATGTATATTTAAAATATTTTTTTAATAGGGTACACCCATACAAACACCAACATATGTCCCCTTACAAAACTATTCTTATGGTTTAGATTAGTTATTAACCACTTTGGCATTAGATTTAGACCTTTAGTGAGCCAAATACCCAATTTCGTTAAGGCTAAGGGCACATTTTTTCGAGCTCGAACAGGGTACACGAATTCTCAGGGCCGGCCCTGCGTATATGTAACACTAACATGTGACATCTGTGCTTGTAATCATTGTATATACTCTGAATAATTCTTTTATCAATAAAACAATGTGATTTGATCCCCATTTTTGTTTATTTATGTTTGACATTTTGCACGTTTCTATTTTTGTTCAAATTTCAAACTCTATATCGTTTTCTGGAGAGTTATACGCAAACCGATGCGTAAACGTAATCAGTTTAACGCAAAAAACACTCCGAAACATCAATATATGCTTAACATACCTTAAATAACCTTTACATAACTTAGAAATAAGTTTTGAAGGCTTTGGTATGGCAAAATCAAGTTTATTCGATCGCAGGGACTATTTGTGTCAAACTGCGAAAGTATACCGATTCGTATAGTAACGAACATTCCGGAACATGACCATAAGTTAAACATACCATAAATATCCTTTACATAGCTTAGAAATCGGCTTTGAGGGGCTCGGTGTGCAAAAATAAACTTTTTGGTCAATCAGGGACTAAAAGCGTCAAAAAGTGCACAAGTTTGCATTTACGCGCATATCTTACGTTCTGAACATCTCCGGACATCTAAAAATTTTTGTAATCATTAAAATATTTTATTTTAGTGATTGGCATGATAAAATTCCATTCGTCGCGTAATGTGGATCGTTTTTCACATCAGTACGTGTTTCGTCATAATTAACCGAATAACGTGACCGTACGACCAAACGAACCGACATCCGACACATTTTCAAGCATATTTCATGTTCCCTATGCTTAAGCATCATTATAGAGCCTTGAAAATGGCTTAACGGACCTTAACCGTGTCAAAAAGGACCTTATGTGCATGCAGGGACCAAAGCTGTAACTTTTGAAATTGTTTCTGTGAAACATGGAGGTCGCGGGCCGCGTAAGAGTGGGTTCTAGCCTATGCGGGGCGCGAGAGCTCCCCAGATCAGCAAAAATCAGTTTTTCATATTCAGCAGCTGGTGTCTGGTTTTGTACATGGTTTCCTTCAATCTATGAGCTGGTTTTGGACACCCATAGCTTTGTAAATCTGTGGGTAACACATGGAGGGCCAAGATTTAAGCTCAAAGTACGAGGAACGATCTTAACGGCTCTTGAATTTCTATAAATACCCACCAATTCAACCCCCATTCCTCACAATTGAACTCACTTCTACTCTAAGTTGAAGCTCTCCCTTGTGAGGCTTCATACCTGAGTGTTTTGAGTTCAAATCTTCCTAGCTTGGACCTTTTGTAAGTTTCTTTCATGCTTTTATGCGTTTTTAAGCATGAAAGTCAAACGGTGTTTGACTTTCTACTTTGACCAGTCAATGGTCAACACGAAGTTCGTTTGAACTTCGCAACGTGAGCGTAATCATGATGGTCATAGTCCTTTGTGACTATACCTACTAATTACCACATTATTTAGGCATAGTGACGAGTCATAGTTTCGGCCAGAATACGCGTTTATGCGTATTTTGCAACCAAACTATTCTTGGGTATCAAAACCCTTTGTTTTGATATCAAACTTGTTTTCTAACTTAGTTAAACATGTTTTAACATGTTTAACTCGTCACTTTTAGTTTAGTGCTTATATAAGGTCGTAAGATAAGCGGTCTAAACAACCGCTTAGACTTTCGAACCCGACCCGTTTGGTCGATCATTAGGATCCGACCAAACACATTTTGTGACCATAGTTGTATAGGGAATAACCTTACGAGGTTATACCTTATGGTCACTATGTTTAGTTAGTTGTATGATAGGTAGTTTATATGCCTTAGGAAAATGACCAAAATGCCCTTTTTACGCATAATTTCATTTTAAGCATATGTAACTTAAACTTTGACATCTAAACTGATTAGGTAACATTATTAGACTTGTTAAGGCATATAATACTTGTCATAGGACTAGTTAGGCGGTCTGAACGCGTTTTACGCGAACGACGAGTTAAAGTAGTGTTAGCTACCTAAACGAGTCGTAATGGGTCGTAAGCACTTAGGTTAGGTTCCGATTTAGAATGTAGGCTTTGTTAAACCATATTACATGAGTTCCCATACTCATTTGGTTTACGAAACCTCATTTTATCCGATCTTCCGATTTAGGACCGGTTTATTAACGTAGTTACCTATATTAGGTGCCGATTGATTTCCGTGATCCCTCAAGCGTTGTTTGATTGTTATTTCAAGACTTCTAAGCTTTATCAAGTGAGTACATAGTCCCCTCTTTTACTCTTTTCAAACATTTTGGGGTGAAACACATGTGACTACTTGTTACTTTTGTGCTTTTCATGCTTTCATAACATATACTTGCTATGTTCATTAGTACACGTATAGTACATGATTTCATCCATGTTTTTGCTATGTATGTTTTATTTACATGCTAGTACATTGATTTCATAAACACATTTGTTTCATATGTTTATTTTAGCATATGCACACATTGATTTACATCATATTTCTGCTATGTATGTTCATTTAGCATACTTAGTACATTGTTTTCACATAACATGCTTACATTTGGTATGACATTTGGTTTGTTTAACGGGTCATAAATACGTTCATTAACATTGATCACGCCGCTCGGTAGTAAGTAGTGGTACCATAGGAATTGACAACTCCCGTTTCTGGCTTCCTAGGTTTGTTTGGAAGTAGGAAATGACTGAATCCGATATACATAATTTAGATAAACCTTTAATTTGTTTAAGGGTTTGTCGCCACAGTCGCAAGGCTTGAATGTATGCGTTTTAACATTACCGCATAGATGTTTGTATCAATAAAGCATTAATTCTACAAAACATAACTTTTGATTTAAACTATGATTTATTCAAATACATTATTTTGTACATTTTACATATAGTTAGATAGATACTTTTATTTATTTTGCCATACATAACATTTGATCATACATGAACATTTTTACATTGGTTTAAACAATACATTTTGGTGGTTTGTTTGGTTAAGTGATTTAAATAACGAGGCGTGTGTAATATGATAAAAGCATGGTGGATACGCCGCTGGTACTTCCTATATATAAGTGATTTTATGATATTACATATCGTAGCGTTATTTAAACCATTTCAATTTAGACATATTACATTTTACACAAATAACATATCTTCACAAAAAACATTGTTTTACAAACAACCTATTTTATATAAACTCATTTTACTTGGTTATTCATTTAACCATACACCTTTCTTTTATATATCATCTGATTTTCTTATCACTTTTTCTATGGTTTATAAAAGAAAACACTTTTAACAAGATTCATGACTAACTTTTTGTTAAACACTTCTTTCAACTACAAGTCATGAATCCTAAATCAACAAACCTATGTATCTCACGGGCATTTTTATGCTTACGTACCTATTTTCACATGTGTTTTCAGGAGCTGATGCGTAGGATTGGTCAAGATACACTTAGGCGGACTTGGGCCTTAGTAACATAAAATAATGCAAGACTAGTTTAAATTACATTATGTACTCTTTGTTTTCTTTGTTCTAAGACAATGTAACCACTTTGTTAATAAATAAAACTAAACTTTAAATACCATGATTGTGAAACAATAATTTTGCCACTCCACTCCCCGACGTTTCCACCGCGGTTTGTTGTTTTACGCGGTCGGGGTGTGAAAGAAGAGTTGGTATCAGAGCCAATGGTTATAGAGAATTAGGTTATTAGTAATGCTTTGACCTAGACTATAACTTTCTAGGACCCCAACACAAGTTATCTTGTGTTTAGATCTTAAAACATACACGCCACCTATCCTTAGGTGATTACCAAAACGAGAATACAATTTTCCAAAATGATTTTGAAAATCAATCATTTATTCTTAGATGATTTGTTATAAGGTTTTGAACCCTCTAAGTTTTCAAAATCTCATCAAAGTTTGGGTCTAAATAGTGTGAACACGTGCAATCTGGAAGGGTGGGTGCCTGTACCTCGAGTTTTCTCTCTAGGCTAGAGTGTTCGTACAAATCCACATAATCGGACCAGTCACTCTTACCTGGGAACTCTTGGGGTGAGTGTCCACTTATAGGCTAAAGCATGTCTTCGCGATACATTATTTTGATCCATTTACTTTGATCAGTCATTGTGTGTCGTTTGTTTGTTTTGTGGTAACAAACGAATGACCACCATCCTTGCTTTTTGTCGATATTTGTATCATCTCATTTTTCATCTAATCATCTCACTCTCTTTCTCTCATGTTTCCTCTTTTAGAATGCCTCCTCGACGCTACAATCAGTTACCTAATGCCGAAATGGTAGCAATCATTGCGCAGCAAATGGCTGCTGCACTCCCAATCATCATTGCTCAAGTTAACCAAGCCAACAATAACAATAATGTTCCCTGCAACTTTAAAAGCTTCAATTCGGCTAAACCACTCAAGTTCAGTGGTTCTGAAGGAGCAACTGGGCTCTTGCAGTGGTTTGAGAGCATCGAGAGTACTTTCGTCATGTTTAGTGTCCTGATAATTGCAAGGTCGAGTTCGCTTCTAGTGTGTTTCAAAAGAGGGCTCTTACTTGGTGGAATGGACTTATGAGGGATCGTGGTGCTAATGTCTCTTTGGGTCAAACATGGGAAGAGCTTAGGGCTCTTATGATGAGTGAATTCTGTCCCCGTCATGAACAGAGGGCGTTAGAAAGGTAGTTTGATGATCTGAAACAGGATAGTGGTGAACACCGGGCTTATACCGACAGGTACGAGGAGCTGAGTTTGTTATGTCCTACAATGGTTACCCCACTCGAGAAAGCTATCGAGAGGTATGTCGATGGTTTACCTGACCCCATGCAAGACATCGTCACTGGTAGCAACCCTACCACAGTTCGTCAGGCAATCGAGTTAGCTGCGACTTTGACTGAGTCGCAAATCAGAAAGGGTAAGATTCATAGGAAGGGTGACAAGGATAAGAAGCAATCGTCTGACAAGAGTGAAAGCAAGAAGGGTAAGAAAGCTGGATCTTCAAAGAGGTCTAGGAAGCACAAGGCTTCCCAAAACTTCGTTGTTACTGCGCAGGCCAACCAAGCTGCTCCAAATCAGCCAGCGCAACCACCTGCCAAGAAACCATACATTGGCAATGCACCTTTGTGCAACAGGTGTAACAGTCATCATCAGCCGCACATTCAGTGTCGTTATTGTACCAATTGTGGAAGATCTGGTCATCTTGTCGCCTCATGTCGTCTTCCTGCTAATCGAAACCAAGCTGCACAGAACCCAACTTAGCAAGCTGCTCAACCGCCTGCTCAACAACAGGCTCAAGCTGCACGACCACACTATCCTCCTGGTTCGTGCTACAATTTTGGGGATCTGACCCACTACAGGAATCAGTGTCCTAGGTTGGCTAATGAAAATCAGGCGCAGGCTCGTGGTCGAGTCTTTAACATGAATGCTAACGAGGCGCGAGCAGACAATGAGGTGGTAAACGGTACGTTCTTTGTTAATAATCAGCCTGTTTCTGTTCTTTTTTATTCGGGTGCCGATAAGAGTTTTGTGTCATTATCTTTTGAGCCTTTGCTTTGCATGACTAGAACCAAACTAGGAAAGCCTTTGACAGTAGAGGTAGCTAGTGGTGAACCCTTTGTTATCGATTCTGTTCTTCGAAACTGCCAGTTGAACCTTAATAACCATCTTTTTCCTATCGACCTCACACCGATGCAACTTGGAAGTTTCGACGTTATAGTAGGAATGGATTGGTTAGCCAAGTATCACGCAGAGGTAGTTTGTTTTGAGAAAATTGTTCGTATACCGCTTTTGTCTGGTGAGATCTTAGAGGTTCTTGGTGAGAAACCTGCTAGTAATCTCAAACTCATGTCTTGTACTCAAGCTCAGAAGTACCTACGCAAGAACTATGTTGCCTTCTTGGCACATGTCATAAAGGAGAAAGGCAAAGGTAAGTCTATTCAAGATATCCCTGTTGTTCGGGATTATCCTGAAGTGTTTCCTGAAGAGTTACCTGGTTTACCCCCAGCACGCCAAGTCGAGTTTCGTATTGATCTTGTACCTGGTGCAAATCCTATCGCTAGATTTCCGTATCATCTTGCACCGTCTGAGATGCAAGAGTTATCTAAGCACCTTCAGGAGCTCTCTGACAAAGGTTTTATTCGTCCTAGCTTTTCACCTTGGGGTGCTCCCGTTCTTGGGTATCAAAACCCTTTGTTTTGATATCAAACTTGTTTTCTAACTTAGTTAAACATGTTTTAACATGTTTAACTCGTCACTTTTAGTTTAGTGCTTATATAGGGTCGTAAGATAATCGGTCTAAACAACCGCTTAGACTTTCGAACCCGACCCGTTTGGTCGATCATTAGGATCCGACCAAACACATTTTGTGACCATAGTTGTATAGGGAATAACCTTCCGAGGTTATACCTTATGGTCACTACGTTTAGTTAGTTGTATGATAGGTAGTTTATATGACTTAGGAAAATGACCAAAATGCCCTTTTTACGCATAATTTCATTTTAAGCATATGTAACTTAAAATTTGACATCTAAACTGATTAGGCAACATTATTAGACTTGTTAAGGCATATAATACTTGTCATAGGACTAGTTAGGCGGTCCGAACGCGTTTTACGCGAACGACGCGTTAAAGTAGCGTAAGCTACCTAAACGAGTCGTAATGGGTCGTAAGCACTTAGGTTAGGTTCCGATTTAGAATGTAGGCTTTGTTAAACCATATTACATGAGTTCCCATACTCATTTGGTTTACGAAACCTCATTTTATCCGATCTTCCGATTTAGGACCGGTTTATTAACGTAGTTACCTATATTAGGTGCCGATTGATTTCCGTGATCCCTCAAGCGTTGTTTGATTGTTATTTCAAGACTTCTAAGCTTTATCAAGTGAGTACATAGTCCCCTCTTTTACTCTTTTCAAACATTTTGGGGTGAAACACATGTGACTACTTGTTACTTTTGTGCTTTTCATGCTTTCATAACATATACTTGCTATGTTCATTAGTACACGTATAGTACATGATTTCATCCATGTTTTTGCTATGTATGTTTTATTTACATGCTAGTACATTGATTTCATAAACACATTTGTTTCATATGTTTATTTTAGCATATGCACACATTGATTTACATCATATTTCTGCTATGTATGTTCATTTAGCATACTTAGTACATTGTTTTCACATAACATGCTTACATTTGGTATGACATTTGGTATGAAATTTGGTTTGTTTAACGGGTCATAAATACGTTCATTAACATTGATCACGTCGCTCGGTAGTAAGTAGTGGTACCATAGGAATTGACAACTCCCGTTTCTGGCTTCCTAGGTTTGTTTGGAAGTAGGAAATGACTGAATCCGATATACATAATTTAGATAAACCTTTAATTTGTTTAAGGGTTTGTCGCCACAGTCGCAAGACTTGAATGTATGCGTTTTAACATTACCGCAAAGATGTTTGTATCAATAAAGCATTAATTTTACAAAACATAACTTTTGATTTAAACTATGATTTATTCAAATACATTATTTTGTACATTTTACATATGGTTATAGTAGATACTTTTATTTATTTTGCCACACATAACATTTGATCATACATGAACATTTTTACATTGGTTTAAACAATACATTTTGGTGGTTTGTTTTGGTAAGTGATTTAAATAACGAGGCATGTGTAATATGATAAAAGCATGGTGGATACGCCGCTGGTACTTCCTATATATAAGTGATTTTATGATATTACATATCGTAGCGTTATTTAAACCATTTCAATTTAGACATATTACATTTTACACAAATAACATATCTTCACAAAAACATTGTTTTACAAACAACCTATTTTATACAAACTCATTTTACTTGGTTATTCATTTAACCATACACCTTTCTTTTATATATTATCTGATTTCTTATCACTTTTTCTATGGTTTATAAAAGAAAACACTTTTAATAAGATTCATGACTAACTTTTTGTTAAACACTTCTTTCAACTACAAGTCATGAATCCTAAATCAATAAACCTATGTATCTCACATGCATTTTTATGCTGACGTACCTATTTTCACATGTGTTTTCAGGAGCTGATGCATACGATTGGTCCAAGATACACTTAGGCGGACTTGGGCCTTAGTAACATAAAATGATGCAAGACTAGTTTAAATTACGTTATGTACTCTTTGTTTTCTTTGTTCTAAGACAATGTAACCACTTTGTTAATAAATAAAACTAAACTTTAAATACCATGGTTGTGAAACAATAATTCTGCCACTTCACTCCCCGACGTTTCCGTCGCGTTTTGTTGTTTTACGCGGTCGGAGTGTGACATAACATACGATCTTCATCTTAGTCCATGTGTAGTGGGAAGGGGAAGACCCTTAGGTATTTTGCGTCATGTGGCGGTCCAGTCAGTATGTGAGCATTGCGTGGCATTATGTTAAAAAAAGTGTAGTGGGATGTAGACATTATGGGGCATTATGTTAAAAGAGGTGTAATAGAATTGACCAAACAAAAAGAGAAAGATGTTTAAAAAAGCAAACTCCTCCGTTTTTTTCAAAAAAAGCCCCCAAAGGCGGTCAGGTAGCGCTGTTAGGCGTTTTTTTATGGGAAAAAAGGTCAAAAAAACCCACTAAATCTGACTTCATTTTTTTTCTTTTCAGAATTTTAATATAGTGATGACAGAATGTTCTTGAAGACACACGCTTTAATAAGAAGTAATAAAGTGTGGCTTTCGGAATCATTTTAGTCAGAAAAGTAAATACATAATCAATCAACAATCTTTTACTTGATATATTTTATTTTATTGAACAGCGCATTCCTCCTTGATCTTACTTTTTATTTTATTATATTCATTCACAAAAACATGAATCTCCTTGATCATATCTTTCGTGTATGATTGCTCCACTGTACAAACCCAATACAAAACAATCACGCGTTCAACACTCACCAAATTCTAAGATCCAGGTGACACCATAAAATTGTCCTAATTTATTGTAACATCATAATACTAGCCACGCAATCCCCTTATTTCATGGTCCAGATTACTCGACCCTCAATTCATTTACAACACAACACAACCCATAATCTCTAATGTCAAAATCCACAATTTAGGGCCACCAATCTTTAAATTCCCCAATAAAGTCTCTACCTTTGACTGCAAAACCCCCCAATTTTCACTCCAAAAATGGCAGCTGAATCTAAAGATCTCAAAACCCCTTTAATTTCTTCTTCAAATTCCAATCCCCAACTTGTTATAACCGTTGATGATCATCTGGGTGTTCAAGAATCTTCATATAATAATCAAGAAACGCATACAAACGAGGAGTGTGGAAATCTGAACAATTCCCAAGTGGGTTTTGATCAGAACCCTTATGGGTTTATTGGGTCAAATGGGTTTGAAGTTCCCGGGTCGAGTACAGTGGATCCGTTTAGGAACCATACACCCAGAATTGAAGGGGTTTATGAGTGGATTAAGGTGTTGGTTTGTGTGCCTTTAGCTTTGGTTAGGCTTGTGTTGTTTGGATTGTGTTTGTGTATTGGTTATGTTGCTACTAAATCTGCTTTGAATGGGTGGAAAGATAAGCAGAATCCAATGCCTAAATGGAGATGTAGGGTTATGTGGATTACTAGATTGTGTACTAGGGGGATTCTGTTTTCATTTGGGTATGTTTAGCTAACCTTGTTTTTGTAACCTATGTGTTTGTTTTAAGATTGTTTTAAGAATGTTTTAGATGACATAACTATTTTTGTTTGAAGGTATCATTGGATAAAGCGAAAGGGGAAACCGGTGCCGAGGGAGATTGCGCCTATACTTGTATCTAATCATGTGTCGTATATTGATCCGATATTCTTTTTTTATGAATTGTTTCCAACAATTGTTGCATCTGAGTCCCATGATTCCATGCCCTTTGTTGGTACTATTATTAGAGCTATGCAGGTTTGTCCATACTTGTGTTTTATATGTGGTTGTTTGTACTTTGTACCTTTATTAATTAATATACTGAATGTTTAATGATGCAAACTTGTAATTCTATTTTCTTATTTTATAGGTAATATATGTAAATCGGTTTTCACATCAATCTCGGAAGCATGCGGTTAACGAGATAAAGGTAATGTTTGTTATCTTTTCTTGATGCGTTTGGTATTTAATCATTGTTAAGATCGATATCTTGCGTTAAACTATTTTCCCATTCACATTGCTTGAATTTTTATGACACACAAGGGGCCTTTCAAGATTTAGGGTGTGTTTGGGGCGCATTTTGATAGTTATTATGCGATATTAAATTATCAAAAGAATTCGATGGTCAGTTGTGTAAAAATGGCAGTTAAAAATAGGTCTGCAACATGCTTCTGTTGTGTGAAAAAATAAATAAAAAATCAGACATTTAATGTTTTACAAATTATGACTGTTTAAGAATTTAATTAAAAGATTGCCAAAATTTAACCTTTCTTGAAAAAGTAGAGACGGTTCATTAAATGGAATTTAAACCAAAAAGGGGTAAATAAATTTTTTTAGTTTACCCTTGAATAAATAGTTATGTTGCAGCAACCTGATTATCCAAAATTGATTATTTAATCAAATTATGTTTATTTAAACAGTAAAAGCAGTTCCTAACTGCAAATCCAATCACCCGTTAGGACAACTAGTCCTAAAATGAAGTATAATCCCCGTGACATACTTTGGAAAATAGGTTTTTTTTTTTTGTGTTCGATGTATATATGTAATTTGATACAGAAATGTGCTTTTAAGGATGTGAATACAGAGAAAGGCCTCCAGCGACAGATTTCCTCGACTACTTTTATTTCCCGAGGGAACTACAACCAACGGAAGGCTACTTATTAATTTCCAATATGGTGCGTTTATTCCCGGTTATCCTATTCAACCCGTGGTGGTTCGTTATCCACACGTACATTTTGATCAATCCTGGTAAGATCTTTAATCAATACAAAAGCTCAAAATCATGTTGACCTTTTTTGTTTCTTTTTTTTTTTTTTTAAGTTTACATTTTATGTTATAGGGGTCATATATCTTTGGGGACACTCATGTTTAGAATGTTCACACAGTTTCACAATTTCATGGAGGTATGCTTCTTTAGTAGCCTCTTTACGATTTTATTCAGTTGATTACAGAAAAAAGGTCATAACATTTTATTAGAACTTATCAGATTGAATATCTCCCGGTTGTTTCGCCCTCAGAACATCATAAGGAAAGCGCTATTCGTTTCGCTGAGAAAGTGAGTTTATTACTTATTTATATTTTATATTTTATATTTTGTAGTGTTATATGGTTGTTATAATAAATTTGAGTTGATAGATATTTGCTTAATCATTAATGTAGACGGGTAGCGCAATGGCTCGTGCTCTTAATGTTGTTCAAACATCACATTCGTTTGTCGATTACATGATTCTTTCAAAGGCGGCTGATTCTGGACAGGTATACCTGCTTTTTGTCATGCATGCAAAAATTTAGAACTTTTTTATATGATTTGTTTTTTACTATTTGAAGGAAAATCCATCGCTCTTTGTGGTTGAAATGGCGAAGATTCATCAAGTGAGTTTCTATCTTTAGTTTGTTTTTGTTATGTTTCATTTTTTTCTTTTCTTTTTGTGGATGGAAAAATAAAGTACTTATTGAAATGTTTATTTTATACTTTAACATATATGAAACTTTGTGTTTATTGTGGGCTCAGTTATTCCATTTGAGCTCTTCAGACGCGTTAGACTTCTTGGATAGATTTCTTGCCATGAATCCAGACTCAAGGTATGTTTTTAGTTTGTTTGTTTTATTTTTCTTTATGACTGTTTATACAAAGAACAAAATCTTTGGTGTTTTATGTTGAAAATTTCTAGAAGAGTAAAATGCCATTTTCGTCCCTGAGGTTTGGCCAGTTTTGCACTTTCGTCCAAAGGTTTGCTTTTTTGCATCTGGATCCAAAAGGTTTGAAATCTTTGCCATTTTCATCCGACTCGTTAGCTCCATCCATTTTTTTCCGTTGATTCAGCCGTCATGGGTATTTTTATTGTAGAGCAATTTAGTCTTTTGAATACTTGTACTTTATGCTAAATGCTTGTGCATAAAGTGAAAAAGACAAAATTTCCCTTTAAGTTAACAAAAAAAAGATGGAAATGCCCTTGACTTAACGGAGAAAAATGATGGAGTTAACGAGCGGATGAAAATGACAAGATTTCAAACCTTTTGGATCCAGAATGCGGAAAAACAAACCTTTGGACTAAAGTCGCAAAACTGGCCAAACCACAGGGACGAAAATGGCATTTAAGTCCTCTCTTTCTAGAATTACCGATTTGCCCCTTATAACATCTCCATTCTACATGTGACAAGATCTTCCTATCGTATTATTAATTGATGATATTTATATATTTAACAAACTGTTGAACGCCTATGTACATTTATATCTCTATTTTGCAAAAACTCTGCTTCTACATTCTTATACGAACACAAGTGCGCAAATTCTATCGGTAGATTCTTGACAAAAAAAATGGGTAATGTCAACAATCGTGTTTCTAACTGCTATTTTATTCGCAGTGGAACCATTAATTTTCAAGATTTCTCGAGGGTTTTAAGATTAAAGCCTTGCAATCTTTCTCATAAGGTCAGTACATTTCCTTATATGGCATCGTTACAAGCTATAATTACATAATTGCCATTGTCATCTTTACAAAAAATCTTGATCTGATTGTCTTTTGTACAATTGCATGGGCCCCTTATAGATTATTATTTTACTTATATATAACAGATGTTTGAGTTCATTGATGTGAGCAAGAGCGGGAAAGTCACCTTCAAAGAGGTAACCGTGTGCGAGTTAAAAGGGTATTATCGTAATTTACATCAAAATTATTTATTTCTTCGAGGCTTATAGATTTTGAATCATGCAGTTCTTGGTAGGATCTGCTCATGTACTCAATCAGCCATTGTTCCGGCGAGCTTGTGAAGTAGCATTCTCTGAAAGTGACATTGATGAAGATTGTTACATTTCCATGCAAGAAGTAATCTTTTTCTCTATTTTTTGTCATGGAATATGCTGAGGTGGCAATTTCAATCCAATTTACTTATAAGTAGATAAGATGAGTTCTAGTTTTGTTTTATATCCAAGTCAAACAGGTGATTTTGTTAAAAGTCAACTGCATTTTTTGCCCTTTGGTTTGTCCAATTATGCCGTTCTAGGCCAAATTTCAAAATTGTATCCCTTGACATTCTTGAAATATGCCACTTCCGTATAAAAAACTAACGTCTGTTTAATGAAGGGTAAAACCGTAATTTTCCATTTTTCTTTTATTTCCCCCCTTTTAAACCTTATTAATGGTATTCAGCAGTATGGACCACTATAGATTTGTCGTTTTTACCCTTAAGTAAAATAAAAATAAAGGAAAATGACGTGTTTACCCTTCATTAAACGGCAGGTTTTTAATAGACGTTAAGTTTTTTGACGGAATTGGCATGTTTAAAAAATGTTAGGGACGAAAATGGTACAAATTTGGCAGTTAACCCTTTTGTTAATTATATTTGATCATGATTATAAAATCATATTCGACAAACAAATCATTTATAAAAAGAATTTCCTGTTTTGACCTTTTACCCAAATTAGCCATCTTTAATGTTTAACTTAATGAGTAACTATTTTCTTGATTTCGTCACAGCTTGGTGCTTCGTTGATGCCGGCTATGGGAAGCTTGAGCGATGATGAGGTGAGTCATCAATACCATCTATTCAAATACCTAAATTACCCCTGAAACGATAACGAGGCGAGTGACGAGATGATATTGCAGGTACATGGACTGTTCACTCTATTTGATGGAGATGGGGATGGTTGGATCAGCAAGGGCGATTTCGTAAATTGCTTAAGAAGGAATCCGTTGCTCCTAGCACTATTTTCTTCCCATTTCTTGCATAATGACTCGGATCCGAATGCATCAGCGGGTTTGTTAGAGGATACGGTGTGATGTATTTTGATCAAAGGTTTAGTATATGTGCATTGTGTAATTTTGTTGGTTTTGTGGGGCTGAATTTATGCTATAGTTACTCCTGAACTAATGGTATAATTTGGGTTTACCTATGTCAATGTGAGCAACTTTAGGGTGGAGGGAGTGGGCACCATTTGGGGAGTAGTAAACTTATTCCCTAACCAATAATGTCATGCCATGTCAAGTCTCCACTCCACTCTCCACTCTCCATTTTCCACTGAATCAGTAGTAATGTCAAACACCCGCTCTTCTTTTTTTTTAATACATATTTTTTATTTCTAGAACAATCACTCAAAACACTCAGTGAGTAGTCACCGCCCAAGCCCCTAACCGATCACCGAAACAGGGCTGGCAACACCTCCCCACGCGGCAAACTCTGCTCACCGATTGAGTCACCGAGACCGCTCCCTCCACCCTTAGATATTGATTTAACTGCTTTCAATCAACTTTCTAAAATTTTTCTTTTTTTTTCTTTTTTTTTAAATAACTGCTTTCAATCAACTTTCTAACATCTTTTTTTAATAGCAAATGATTCTATGATTATAGAACAGGGCAGCAAGACTATAAAACCCAACAAGTACAAGAGACAAAACAAAGGAAAAAAACAACTTACAAGATGATTGTTTGCTACGTTATTTCCTCTCTTACATTAAACTCCACCCATCGTTTCCAACTAACACTCTCATATTTAGTTCTTCCTTTTAGCCACTGTGATGTCATTAAAGTCTTTTTCATTTCTAACTTTCCACAATTGCCCATGAATATCATACCTATTACCTTCTTCCATTTAGTTGACCCTTTAAAAGATTCCAGCACCTTTGAAAACATCTCTGCACGCTCCAATGTTAGCTATCGTTGGAAGCTTTAGCCATATAAAAACCGCCCACCAAACGGCCTTCGAAAACACACATGACACACTAGAACATGGTTTGTTGTTTCATCCTCAGTGCCACATCTGGAACAACTTAGACCTTCCAGCTGCACTCTCCTCTTACTCAGTTCCGACTTACATGGTATCCGGTTCAGCTAGGTACGCCAACAGAAGTAATTCAATTTAGACGGTGCACATTGATTCTAGTACTTCCAGCCTTCTTCATGGTCTTCAATCAGTCTTCATAATTTGTTCCCTCACTGCAGCCACTTTGAAGCCTTCTTCTTGTGCATTCTTCTATGTCCATCGATCCTCTCCCGCTTTGCATATGTAATCCGTAAATTCGTTAGTTAAATCTGAGAATCGGGCCCACTCAAAGGTAATATTGGGCCCGCGTCTCCATTCCCAAGACTAATGTTTCACCCGCTTCATATTTGCCCCTAAAGGCATCCCTAAGAACGTAAAAGGAAGGGTTCCCACCTTACAATTGATACTAGTTGCCATGTCTTCCACTATGTCCACCCGACCCCAATACCAAAGACATTCGATTTTGGTAAGTTAACCTTCAGTCCCGAGCAGAGATAAAAGCATCTAAGGATTCGATTCAAGTTCATTATGTTACGTTTTGACCACTCTCCCAAAAAAACCACATCATCCATGTAACACAAGTGGGAGATCACAGGCCCATCATTCGGTAACTTCACCCCAGTAACTGTACCATTATTCATAGCTTTTTGCAATATCACATCTAGAGCCTCCATAGCTAGAATGAATAAAAACGGTGATAACGGGACCCCTTGACGTAGGCCTCTTGAAGATTGAAATTCTTTCGTTGGAGACCCATTTATTAACACAGATGCCCTACTAGACTTTAAACACGCCCCTATCCGTTTTCTCCAAAGGAGTGGAAAATTCATTGCCTTCAAATTTGATAACAAAAACTTCCGGTTCACCGAATCAAATGCTTTTTCGAAATCCACTTCGAAAATGAACATCTCTTTCTTATTTGCTTTTGCCCACGAACAGTGGCGAAGCTTGAGATTTCTGACCGGGGGAGCGGAAGTCACCGGACCTAAAAATTTCTATAAAACCGGGGGGTCGAAAACGTATATACCCAAAAATTTCTATACGAAAACTACATACCCTCCACTATTGAGCGAAAAGTTCGGGGGGTCGGCCGCCCCCCTCCTGCCCCTTAAAAGCGCTTCGCCCATGCCCACGAAATCATTTCACTCACAATTGAAGGTCCATCCAAGATAGACCTACCTTCAATGAAAGCCGATTGAACTGGTGCCACAATACTAGGGATCACACATTTAATACGATTCGCTAGGATTTTAGCAATTACCTTATACAACACTCCAATAAGAGAAATCGGCCGAAAGTCGTTTACCTATCCTTGGATCACGTGTCTTAGGGATCAAAGCTATGAATGAAGAATTGCACCCTCCCCCCATTGACAGTTTGGAATGGAACTGGTTTATCGTTGCCAAAAAAATATGGTTCAAGCTTTCCCCAAAACTTTCTAATAAACTTAAACGAGAACCCATCCGGCCCTGGCGCCCAGTCACCTCCACAACCCCACACTGCCCCTTTGACTTCCTATTTAGAAAAACATTCAACCCCAAATCGCTTGTCGCTCGCTCGGTTTGGTTTGGTTTGGTTTGGTTTGCAAACGAGCCAAGCATATATAGGGGAAGGTTCATTGGGGAACACTAAAAAAGTGGGGAACAACGGGGAACCGGCTCAAACGAACTCCGATTGGACTCATTCCAGCGGCGTTGGAACCGGCTCGTCGAACCCTAACTAAGATCTCTTAACCCTAAACCCTAAATCCTAACTCCTAAACCCTAAAGCTAAAAAATAAGGCTAAAACCTAAGCTAAACCGTAAAATCTAAACTATAAACCCTAAAAGCTAAACCCTAAAGGCTAAACCTAACGCTAAACCCTATAGCTAAACCCTAAACCTAAACCCTAAAGCTAAACACTAAACCCTAAAGCTAAACCCTAAGGCTAAACCCTAAAGCTAAACCCTAAAAGCCAAACCCTAAAATATTTAGGGTTTAGGGGTTATGATTTAGGGTTTAGGGTTAAGAGATCCTAGTTAGGGTTCGACGAGACGGTTCCAACGCCGCTGGAATGAGTCCAATCGGAGTTCGTTTGAGTCGGTTCCCCACTGTTCCCCACTTTTTTAGTGTTCCCCAATGAACCTCACACTATATATATATATATAGGATAAGGATCCGTTAGGAACCACCCTTTATTGCGAGAACCGCGAGAACCAGTGTGAACACATGGTAAACTTGTAATTATGTTATGTCTATTATAAAACACGCTCTGTTATCACTATCCAGTTAGAATTCTTAGGGTTTCTTTCATCTTCTTAGGGTTTCTTTCATCTGAGCAGTTCAAATACATCGACGACGTTCACGTATCTCACCGGATTTCACATCGGGCGACAGGCGGCACGGTGTTTACGACGGCATCCTCAACGAACAACCCACCATTTACATCGAACAACCCTAACGGTAACTCTACATCACTATATCGCATCCTCTAATTCATCACGTGTCGATCCTCACACATCTGATGTTCCACCTCATACATTCTCTGATAATCCTTCTCATACATCTGATGCTAACATTGTTGGTGACATTGTTAATCAGTGGCATATGTGGTAGATGTTAAAGGGGTTCGTGTCGATGTCTCTATCAGATACGTAGATAGGGGCGTAGATGGTAAGGGTTCTACCAAGTCGGCTGATATCGGCAAATTTCAACCGGTGTCATTTGAGGTATGTACAGTAATTATGTTAATTTGAGAATGCACATGTGCATGATTGTATTTGAGGTATGTACAATATTGATATTTATTTGAAATACATACAATATGTACAATGTTTATGTTCTAAGGTAATAATGCATGTGTGCATATGTCGTAATACATTCATATTAACTTAATCTGACAAAATATGCATATGTGCATAACTATGCACATGTGCATTAACATGACTGACGTGTCGATCCTCACACATCTGATGTTCCACCTCATACATTCTCTGATAATCCTTCTCATACATCTGATGCTAACATTGTTGGTGACATTGTTGGTCCATCTGTTGTTAATACCATTGACAGTTACAAGATTATGTCTAAAACAATTGAAAGTCGACATATTTCTCATAACTTCAAAAAATCCAGATTTTTAACTCTATATCTACATCCGACAATGTTATCCTATCTGCCAATGTTACTGTATCTGGATCTTGTGATACCACTTAGACTGGGACAACACCTTCAAATACAGAACATCAGTCTTCTACAAATACAGTTACAAGATTATGTCTAAAACAATTGAAAGTCGACATATTCCTCATAACTTCAAAAAATCCATATTTTTTACTCTATATCTACATCAGACAATGTTATCATATCTGCCAATGTTACTGTATCTGAATCTTGTGATACCACTTAGACTGGGACAACACCTACAAATACAAAACATCAACATTTGCAGTTCATACGGTTTGAGACTAAAGGTATTACATGTCTATTTTTTTTAAATTGTACTTCATTAGATGATACACACATTTGCACCATGTTAACAGTTACATTATATTGTAAATGATACTACATTAAATTATATATACACGTGCATTATGTTAGTCACATTATGGTTGTAGATGATACAGCATTAACATATATGCACATGTGCATTATGTTGACAGTCACATTATGTCATTATATATTAACTGATAAAGCACATGTGCATTCTATTTACAATTGAATTATTCACATGTGTATCATGTTTACAATTACATTATGTATACATCTAATGACAATCCGTAAACATCACAAAGCAATCATCATAGATAAACTTTTATCCAATTGTACATAACCATACATATGTTAAAAAATAACTACTGCCACATAGTTATCATTAATAAACATCATACAACTAAGTTGTTGTTTTGTACGTATATTACATATACTTATCATACATACGTGCATCCCATCACGTAATAATTACAACGTTAAACATTTTTTATTTATTAATTACACATGAACAATTATGGCTGCTATACATTCTACGCCCGACTAGTGAATTCGAGGTATCATTTTACGTGCATCCCATCACATGGATTATGTAAATGAATTCGAGCTATCATTTTACTATTCAATATAAACAATGTATCATTTACAACTTACTGTTTTAAATTTTAACATTATTATTCACATCATGCACATATGCATCAGGAATCATATTCAGTAATCATATTCTCACATATGCATCCATTATTCTTTTCTTACTACAACCTATGCAAATGTGCATATTACAGTTAATGTAACTATTTGCCTTACTATATTTTTATACACATGTGCAGGTGTCACCCAATGTAACTTAATCCATTATTATTTTTTTTTTCCTAAAATAATCTATGCACATGTGTATATTACCCTTAATGTATATACTTTACTGACTATATTTTTTTTATGCACATGTGCAGGTGTCACTCAATGTACCTGAACAAATAGTAAGTTGTACATGCATCGGGTTCACCCGCAATGCATACCTTTGCCGGCATGCACTCTGTATATTCCGTTACAACCAAATTGAACGAATCCTATCACACTACATCATTCCACGATGGAAACGAGATGCGCTCCCATCAGTTGTGCATAGCATATCTAACATGTACTCCTCCGACAAAAGTGAATTTGTTATCATCAACAATGAAATAATAGGTCTATTCACACAATGCATGACCCCACTGAGACGCAATCTCGATTATCTACGTTTGTTATCTGCTGAAATCCAATGCATTAGAAACCACATATTTGAAACGTTCCCTTGTGAACCTCAGCCTCGATCAAACCAAAAAACTGCAAACATCAGTGATATATAAAAAATACCTGCAGATTTAAGCACAAGTGTTCATCCTCCTCAAGGTATTAGAAACAAAGGGTGTGGGACCAAAAAACAACGGATCGGCCCCGGTGGTCAGAAATGAAAGATAAGCGAAAGAAGTCCGATAAGCTAAAGATGGCCGCACGTTTATGCAATAAATACAACAAATATGTTTTTGACCATGATTCACGTAACTGCGAGAAAATCAAGGCTGGCAAACTTGATGCACGAGCAACTAAACATGCTGCTACTATCGCTGCTGGACTCCCTTCCCCGCCCGATTCCGGTTCCGATGATGTTGATCTCGATGACACCAATGAGTATTCTGATGAGCACTCTTCTTCTGATGATGACCCTGAAGACCATGTATACATGCAAGAACCTGAGCAAACTCTTAGGCGTTCGAACAGACGTCGTAAATCAACCATCCCAACTCGTGATTCTGGATTGATCTATTATCCATGACAACTTGTGATTATTGAAATGAACTATTTATGACTAAAAATAGTTGTTTTGATTATGTTTTTGAATGAACTATTTATGCATTTTTCATATATTTATGATTGCCATCATACTACCTTGTTATCAACTACATATGATATGTAATCTTTTGTAATTTTATTATTACCCACCTAACATAATGTAATTTCATTATTACCCACCTAATGTCACACCCCAACCGATGGCGGAAACATCGGGATGAGACGAACAAATTGCTCAAAACATCATAACACTATGTGACAATATTTAATTGAATTCAAATTTCATTGCAAGAACTAAATTGTCATACAACATTTAAAATGGAAATAACAACATTGTTCGAATTCAAATCAACAAAAGATAAATAGATTAAAGGTGAGTATCTAGTCCACCCTAACTTGTTTCATCATTCATCCATACTTCAATAATCAACCTGCAACATGTATTAAAATAGGGTTTCAATGCAAAAGCATGAGCGAGTATACAAGTTTGTTTACATAGCATAATAGAATAAAACTCAAATCCAACATGATTCATAATATGTGATTACTAGTATGCAATTTTGGCGTACAATATGATCAAACCCTAGAACACAACGCATAAAATAGCCTAATCCCAATAGTTCAGCGGGGTGGTAACTTAACAATACCCAAATAGAATAGCGGGCGGGGCGTTAATCCTATAGCGCTATAATTGTTAAGGTGGGCGAGCAAGTCAATGAGCATATAACGTTCCAAATCGTTCATAGAGCATACAAGAATAGCAAGTAAGTCACATTAGTTTCATGCTTCGTTCAAAGATTGAGTATGTTTAGTTTAAAAGTTGTTTGCATAGTTATACATGTTGCATCCCAAAGTGTAAAGGAGAAAAAGGGATCGAGTATACTCACGGTGGTTGCAAGCTTTCCTACTTGGAATTCCCGCGAGTGAGTTGTTGGAGTAGATTAAGTTGGAGCACCTAGTCCTTCTACACGAGGAAACATAGGTGTGTGAGTTTGGCGTTCAACGGAAGATCATAACTTTGGAGTTTAACATAACATAAAGTATGATATTAAAATAATCATCTTTAACTTATAACTCTTTATATGACACTATGTAACCACTAGGGTTATATTGTATTTCATGGGTAGTACACCCATTAGAATCATATCAAGGTTTTAGGTCTTAGATGATATCCTACTACTTTAACATATAAACACAAGTTTAACATTAAAGGTTCGAATGGGTGTATATATATTTAGGTTAAGTATTACGTATTATTTAGTCCAATAATTCATGTAGGAGGTAGAAGATTTAGGATCTTCATTTAGGCACCTCGAGTTATCATGGATGTCATGTATGGGGTAGGAAGACAAGCTTCCATTTAGGAACCCCTTGAACGTTCACCACTTCACTTGATGTAAAGACAACCAAGGAGGGTCAAGAACTAGGATTAGTACAATAATATAAACAATCCTAACTAAAGAGAAATCATCAAATCATGTGAGGATTGTATGTTTGGACAACCCAAGTTGTTCCATAATCACTCATTCATCAACGTCTAAGCTTGACATGACTTGTGGGTTAAATACCCTAACAAAACAGAAAGTTTATGAGGTTTAATCCTCTGATTTAAGTGTCCCAACCTTGTTTTTAAGCTTAACCAACCATGAGATAGGTTGTAAGCATTAGGACATAGGTATGAGATGTGTTAGACACAAGTTGGATAAGTTTAAACAAGTTCTTGAATAACAACAAACAAAACAGAAAGTTTAGGTCCTTTTTAGGGCAATTCCAAGCCTGATTTCTCCAAGGAAAAACCAAGGAATCAAACCCAAGGATATAACAAAGCAATAGAAGAAAGAATCAAGTGATTTGGAGTGAAAACAAGCAAGTTACACTCACTTTTGTTAAGGTGTATGATTCTGTCCAAAAACTCAGATTTACTGCAGAAAATAGAGTGAATTTGTGAAGTGTAATGAGTTGTGAAAGTGTAAAAAGGGTTAGAGAGGGTGTGTATTTATAGTGGAAGAGTTTAGAGTTGATTGGAGGTGATTAGAGGTGGATTAAAGGGGATTGGGTGAGACTAGAACTTGGGATTTCGTGCAACCAGCTGAAGGAAACACACATTCTGTCGAAACAGGGGCCTAGCGTGACGCGAGGAGGCTTGGCGTCACGCGGCGCCCTAGTTCCAACAAGTTTCATTTTTGTTGCATTTTAGTCCCTGAAGTTTATGTTTGATGCTTTTTAGGTGCATTCTTGATAGTTTAGGGACTTGTTTTGACATATAAGCATAGTTTAAGATATAATCAAGCATGGCGATCATAACACAAGTATAATTGAGTGTATAAGTATCGCAATCAAGTGTCGTTCTCGTTCAAACACGTTTCGTGCATAAGTTTAGTTTAATTACGAATTTAGCACATAGTTTCCAAGAACAATGATTTAACATCAATCGATTCACAAAATCGAGCATACGAGCATATATAAAGTGTGTATAACATATTTGTAACAAAATACAAGTTTCATTAATGATCCAAGTCTCGGTTTTACAATGATTACAAAGAAGGAAAAGATTACAAGAATGCAAGGTTTCCAAAAATAGAAATACGAACAAAACTTTCTATAAATGGAAAGCACAAAAGAGCCGGGCGTTACACCTAACATACAATACCAATCTTAATGTGACAGAAAAATGCACATTTGCATACATGTTTACTGCATCGACAACACGTATGCACATGTGCATACGTGTTTACTGTTTGACTCCACATGGTTACTAATATATGGTTACTGAAATGAAAAAAATATATCCTACATTAATGAGTATAACCATTTGTTATACTTTACATATGAATATATCCAACCATTTGTTATACTTTACATATGAATATATCCAGTTGTAATACATTACATACTAAAAAAAATGCACATTGTAACACTTTATGCACATGCACATGCGCATACCCAACATTTCATTTACTAAACAACATAATATATCATATATTAACAATCGGATCCATTTGTAACACATTATATATTACTAACATGCATTTAACTATTACTAACATGCATGAACAACCATCTTGTAAATTTAACCTTGTCAATGCACATGTGCATAAAAACAACAACCAATACAAACTCCAAATATCAATCGCTGTCAACCAAAAGTAACCGCATCACAATAGACCATAGTCAACCAAAATTACCGACATCACAACTACATCACAACGGCTACCCACTTGTTACCGTCAAATCACATTAAGTCAACACGTCAAAAGAAAAAAAAACGAAAGAAAAAAAAACAAAATAATACATTCTCGTTCACCTCTATGTTACCGTCATTCAATTTAATGACCATATCTTTTTCATTGAACTTATCTACCACAAAATGTGCCAATTTCACATGTAGGCTGTCTGTTCTCAGCTGCAAAATACTTCCAAACCTCATGTTGTTCACTGCAACCTTCTGTTTTTTAGACAATGTGTCTAACCCCATCAAAAGTTGATGTGGTGACAAACGTGTTGTATTGATAGCCAATTGACAGCTCTAACAACTTTTTTACTTTCTACCACTCTAACAACTTTTTTTACTTTTTGTCTTATCTGCCATTGTTTTAACTCTTGGTGATTTTGACTTGTTTGCCCAGTGTTTTAACTCTGTGTTTTAACTCTTCTTGATGATCTGACTCCTTTCTTTGAATATGTTTATTCACGCATGATGATGCACATGTGCAAACAAAATAATATATGTTATGAAATGTTCGTAGATACTAATGCACATATGCATTTTAAAGTTTGATTGAATATTTTAAATAACACATACCATCGACATCATTTTTATCCACCTTATTGTCATACTAGTCATTGACTTTTGATGTTGACAACCTTCTATTCTTTATCATGCGGACTTCATTAAAACCTTTATTTGGTGTTTCCTCCCGTTTCCGTTTGCTAGTCCTCCTATTAATGTCCTTTTGTACATCCTTTTGCATCCTTTGCACATCTGCATTTATAAACTTAATATGTTTATACAAATTTTACTACTAAAAAAACAGTAATACAATGATGCACATGTGCATAAATTTAGATTTAATTACTAAACAAACAAAATAATAATTATAAATAATCAACAACTTCTAACTTTTTGTTTAACATTCACATATTCGTCTTCCATTGAGTCGTTGCGTCTTGGCATTCATTCCCGATGACCCTTCATCTCTTGACGTTAATATAAATGTTACTTTTTTCGATTTTCTTTCCATTGGTGATCTACAACGAATATGTGCATAAACGTTAAATACCTTAATAACCTATTATGACAAATTATGCACATGTGCATAGTAACATATTTTATCAATCTATGAGCATGTGCATAGCTATATATCACACAACACTACCTTATTAATATATTCTAACATGAAATACAGATGTGCATAACTATACATAACATCAAAATAAAACTAAATAACTTATTCAACGTCATGTGCATCAACATTAACTACCTTATTCACATGTTATTGCAAACTATGCACCTGTGCATATTGACTTATTATGATAATCTATTGTGCATAACTATATATCACACAAAATTACCTTTAATAACCTATTCTGTTAAACCTATGATGTCAAAATATGCACATGTGCATAACAATATATCATACAATAACAAATTATCTATCATATAAAAGTACAAACGAATTGTATAAACTTGCAAATGTTGTCTCGATTTATATGACAATATCTATATTACATTGCACAATATCTATGTTACACCGCAGATTCCGTAATGGCGATTCCGACGGCGATTCCTGGCTAAATTTTCATAGTGGCTATTCTTATAATCACGTTGCCCTAATTACGAATGGATGAAGAATGTACGATCGATGAGTATGTTCCTAATATAGATTATACGACTAATTTTGGATGAATTTTGGGAACTAACCTCAATTATATGACGAAATCTGAAATATTTGCTTATAAAATGTCAAATCTTCGATAAACTCTCAATCCAGCTGCTTCGATATGGTGAACTGATGATGGTGAAATGATTATGTATTTGAGACGATGATGTAATCGATTGTAATCGAAGAACTGATTCAATATGGTGAACTGATGATGGTGAAATGTTGAGAGATTCATATGTAATCAGATTTCAGAGAGGAGAGTTCGGATGTGAAAAGGTTGTATTGAATATAATTCAATTTGTGCTTGAAGTCCAATAATAGGTTGTTATTTTAAAAGTTGTTTAGGTATTTACAAAATTGCCCCCTGTTCACATTGGTTCTCGCGGTTCTCGCAATAAGGATGGTTCTCGCATGAACCCTACCCTATATATATATATATATATATGACAAAGATCCGTTAGGAACCTCCCTTTATTGCGAGAACCGCGAGAACCAATGTGAACACAACCAAAAATACCTAAAAAACACACAAATTTTTTTTTAAATATTTTTTATAAAAAAATCGCTACTTTTAGTAGCAAAAAAAAAATTTAATTTAAAAAAAAAAAATTTTTTGGCTACTAAAAGTAGCGATTTTAACTTAAAAAATATAAAAAAAAAAATTGTGTGTTTTTTTGATTTTTTTAGTTTTTTGGGTGTTTAGTTTTTAGCATTTTAGCTTGGGGGGAGGGAGTGGGGAGGGGGTTTAGGTTTTGGGGGGGGGGGGTTAGGTTTTTTGGGGGTTTTAGTTTTTAGCATTTAGCTTTGTGGGGGGGGGGGGGGGGGGAGGTTTTTTTTTTTTTTTTGGGGGGGGGGGGGTTGTGGGGGTTAGGTTATTTTAGCTATTTTAGTTTGTGTTCACATTGGTTCTCGCATGAACCTTACCCTATATATATATATATATATATGGAGGAGCTCATGCGAGAACCACCTTTATTGTGAGAACCGCGAGAACCAATGTGAACACAACCTAAAATAGCTAAAAAAACCTAACTCCCCCCCCCCCACCCCAAAAAAAAACCTAACCCCCCCCCCCCCCCGAAGCTAAAATGCTAAAAACTAAACCCCCAAAAAACCTAAAAAAATCTAAAAAAATAAAAAAAAAATCTAAAAATCTTTTTTTGAATTTTTTAATATTTTTTATGTTAAAATCGCTACTTTTCGAAGCAAAAAAAAAAATTTTTTTTTAAAAATTAAAATTTTTTTTGGCTTCGAAAAGTAACGATTTTTTTATAAAAAATATTAAAAAATTCAAAAAAAAAATTTTTGTGTGATTTGTAGCTATTTTTAGGCAATTTTGGTTGTGTTCACATTGGTTCTCGCGGTTCTCACAATAAGAGGTGGTTCTCGCATGATCCCGTTAGGAACCACCTCTTATTGCGAGAACCGCGAGAACCAATGTGAACACTACAAAAAATGCCTAAAAATAGCTAAAACTCACACAAAAAAATTGTTTTTTTTAATATTTTTTATAAAAAAATCGCTACTTTTCGAAGCAAAAAAAAAATATTTTAAAAATAAAAAAAAAAAAAAAAATTTTGGCTTCTAAAAGTTGCGATTTTAACATAAAAAATATTAAAAAAAAAATTTTAGATTTTTTTTAGGTTTTTTGAGGGTTTAGTTTTTAGCATTTTATCTTGGGAGGGTGGGGGGGGGGGGTTAGGTTTTTTTTAGGTTTTTTGGGGGTTTTAGTTTTTAGCATTTAGCTTGGGGGTTAGGTTTTGGGGGGGGGGGGGTGGGGGGTTTAGGTTTTTTTTTTTGGGGGGGGGGGGGGGGTGGGGGTTAGGTTTTTTTAGGTTTTTTTAGCTATTTTAGGTTGTGTTCACATTGGTTCTCGCGGTTCTCGCAATAAGGGTGGTTCTCGCATGAACCTTACTAATTACATGTATATTCACATTTTATACACACCGCTATACAGGGCCGGTCCTAGAACTTTGGGGGCCCAAAGCGAATTAAAAATCCGAGACCCTTTTTAATTTTTTTAGGCTCGTCATCCTCGGACAATTCGACCTCAGTCTTAGTGTCATCCTCGCACAGTTGGACGTGACCCGATAGCGGAGACATCGAAGGAAAATTCTAAATCTATGGTTGTCCAAATACCTCGTCGCTCTCTCGAAAAAATATTACGCTCAAATATGCTCGTTCGGATTTCGCTCGGATGTAAACAAGCCAAACACAAGCAAAGGTCCGCTTGATTCGACCAAGCTCGTGAACAACCCTAAAACTAATGCAGGGTTAAGATCAAATGAAAATTTTATTTTGCCTAAGTAGGATGAGAATGAATCTTAACTATTCATTTTTCAAATCAATGGCTAAGATGAAAGTGTAGGAGAAAGGAGGAGTCCAATGATATCTTGGAAAAATCCTATTTATAGACTTTCTCTATCCACATGCAAGGCACATGCATATTTCACCCCCATTTTTTAAACGTTCATAATTTTTTTATACGACATTATTTTTTCATAAAAATTTCACCTTTAAATCGAGCGTCTTTTTATCTTTAATTTGAGTACCATATTGCTATATAAAATATGAAGACTAAAAAACCCACTAAATGTGTTGTATTTCTATGTTGTGTAACATTTTTTTTTGTGCTGGATTTTTGTACTATATTTTTATGCTAAATTATTTGTGCTGGATTTTTTGGTCTTAAATTTTTTTTTCTCAATTTTTTGTGCTGAATTTTTTTGTATTACATTTTTTTGCTGAATTTTTTCGTGCTATATTTTTTGTACTAGATTTTTTGTGCTATATTTTTTTCTACTACATTTTTTGTGCTATATTTTTTTGTACTAGATTATTTTTGTTGTATTTTTAAAAAACAAAATGGGTGTCACATGTCATTTTCACACTTATTTATAAGGACTAAAATGCCCTTCATTCCTAGTTATTAAGAGCGCCACATGTCATCATCACAATCCTTCTTAGGTTACTTAGGCCGGAGGGTGTGGGGGCGCCACCCCCGCCAGGTCAGCTGCTATAGCGCCCCATGGCGCTATCCACCCACACCGCCGGAATTAAGGAGGGGGCGCCATACATGGCTCGCCAACATGGTAACGAGGGAGGAGGGGGTTATCAGCTGGGGTCCACTTGTTTGCACCAATCAAGTTTTTTTTTTTTTTTTCTCTGTAGCGCCCCTAGGGGTTATACCACACCCTCCATGTTAAAGGGGGGGGGGGGGGGGTTATAAAGCCACTTGGCTGACGTGGCGCCTACGTGGCGCTGAGGTGTCCTTTATAACCCCCAACCCACACCCTCCAGCCTTAGGCAACATCCATTTTTTAGTAGATGTTTCCCCAACTAATGCATATTTATTAAGGGTGCCGTTTTGATAATTTTGATGTTTTTGTTTTAGTTTACCGTGCCTGATCTATTAGCCAACAACCGTACTTGTTTACCTTTTTTTTTTTGAAAAGAGAACTTTATTAAACCACAGCCGGCCTGAAAAAAACCAGGACCGCGCCAACAAACCAATTACCACATGTACAACGGATTGAGGCACCAATCCCTCCAAACTAACTCCCTGTACCTCGATCTATGCTTCAGCCAAAAAAACCCATAGGACCTAACAACACCAAAAATATCTACGCTATCCCCTCTACCATTGTCAAAGATTTTCTCATTCCTAGTTTTCCATATCGCCCAACACACAATAACAATCAATCCTCGAATAATCTCCTTAGCTTTTTTGCTCCAATCGATACCTTTATGAAAGTTTAGGACATCCGAAAATGAGAATGCAAAAAGCGGAGGAATGTTAACCCAACCACAGAAGCGGTTCCAGACCCTCAAAGCAACTTCACAAGCAGTGAAAATGTGATCCACCGATTCCACATCCACTCCACAAAGAGCGCAAACAGGAGACTCTACCTGAATGTTCCTTCTCACAAGCGCTTGCCTTGTCAGAATTCGATCTAGAGAGGTTCTCCACATAAAGATCCTACACTTGGCAGGCACCCAACCACAGCCTTTGACCGAAAACGGAACCGGATCAGACCTGACCCCAGCCGCAAACACCTTAAAAGACTTGGTCGAGAAAACCCCCGAAGCCTCCGGAGACCACGACCATCTATCCCTACCAACCGATAGCTTAACCCCGCCGAGAGCAGCCGTGAGCTCGCCAAGTTCCTGTATTTCAGCAGACGAACCCGGTTCCCTCATCCAGCTAGAAATGAAACTCACTCCTTCTCCTGATGACACCACTCGGTCGCTCACCCAACAAGACTTTAATCTCTCGAGGGCAAACAAAGCCGACCACCTAGACTTGAGAGCCGAGTCACCAAACCAAACATCAATCCAGAATCTTATATCGTTCCCGTTACCCACCACTCCTTTCACCAAACTTTGAATACTCTTACCATTAATAACCAATTTTTCCTCCATCTTTCTGATATTATTCCAAACCCCCGTAATCGCCGGATTGGATGGTAAGAACGACCACCTTCTTTTACTACCATGGCAAGCCGTAATCACCCTTTTCCACAAGCTAAACTCTTCCACTTTGAACCTCCAAACCCATTTCGCCAGAAGCTCTTCGTTAACAATTTTGAGTTTACACAACCCGAGCCCCCCATCTTTTTTGGGTTGCGTTACCTTCTCCCAAGCTACCCAATGAGATTTTCTCACTTCGGCCGAACCACCCCATAGAAAATTTTTCATGAGAGACTCTAACTTCTCGACCACTTTCACCGGCGCTTTAAAAATAGAAAAATAGTAAATAGGTATACTCTCTAGGACTGCTTTAATAAGCACAAGACGCCCAGCGATAGAAAGAGAACGCGCTTTCCACGAAGCCAAACGGTTTTTAATGATCTCCACAATAGGGTCCCAGTTCCTCACCCTATTCATGTTAGCTCCCAATGGTATCCCCAAGTATGTAAACGGGGAAGATCTCCGTTTGCATCCCACAATCGACGCCATATGATCAACTTCCGATTCTTCGGTACCAACTCCAAAAAGATTTGACTTGTTAAAGTTTATTTTCAGCCCCGAACATGCAAAAAACACACGCAAAATCCTAGCCACCACCTTGAAATTACCCTCCTCCCATTCTCCCACTATCAAAGCATCGTCGGCATAAAATAAATGAGAAACACACGGACCCCCATTAGGTAAAACGATACCTTTGAACTGCCCCGAATCACTAGCCTTCGCTAATAAACAAGAGAGAGCTTCCATGACCAAAAGAAAAAAGAAAGGAGAAAGAGGGTCACCTTGCCTAAAACCCTTCTGGCACTGAAACTCGAACGTGGGAGAACCGTTGACCAACACCGCGGACCGAGCCGAGCTAAGAATCCCTTTAACCCAATTGCACCACAAATCAGAGAAACCCATCTGACCCATGATATCCAAAAGAAAACACCAGTTGACGTTATCATACGCTTTCTCAAAATCGATCTTAAAAATGAACGCCTTCCTCCTCGTTTTCTTAAGCCACGACCACAACTCACTCAAAATCATAGGACTATCCAAAATGCATCTATCTCTGATAAAAGCAGATTGAGACTCCGAGACTAAACCCCCAATAACACCTTTCAACCGATTGGCTAAAATTTTAGAAATAACTTTACTAACCAACCCGATCAAATTAATCGGCCTATAATCCTTTAAACCGATGGGGTCTACAATTTTGGGAACGAGAGCAATATAAGATGAACAGCAACAACTGTCAATGGTCTCGGAATTGTAAAAGAAAGCCAGGATATCACAAAAGTCTTTTTCGAAATGCTTCCAAAAAAGTTTCAGGAATTTAAAATTAAAACCGTCCGGCCCCGGGGCTTTATCCGATCCACACTCAAAAACCGCCTCCTTTATCTCCTTACAAGTGAAAACGCCCGAGATACCCGTGACTTCCTCTTCCGTGAGACGCTTAAAATTATTGCACACCAAACCCGGTCTACTCCGAACCGCCTCCACGAAATGATTTCTAAAGAATCCCAAAATCTCTTTTTTCACCATCTTCGGATTTGAAACCCAAGTGCCATCAATCATAAGACCCGGAATACCGTTTTTCTTCTTTCTATTATTACATAGCCTGTGGAAAAGATTGGAGTTTTCATCCCCTTCTATTGCCCACTTACAACGAGACTTTTGCTTTAAGTCCATAATCGCCCAACGTTCCTTTTCCTTAATATTTTTAACACACTCCTCTTTGATCCAAATTTCCTCTTCACTTAATTCCCTATCTTCACTGAGTAGGTCTAAAGCGTCCAATTCAGCCTTGTCTCTTTCCAAATCTTCTTTTTCTTTTTTCGCTCCTTTTTTCCTCCATTCTTTGATCCTATCTCTAATGTATCTCAGCTTCAACGTAAGCCTAACGTCAGGACGGGCAGCCGCTAAATCAAAAGAATTAACCGCATTATCCACCACCTCTTGAATACCATCCCTTTCAAGCCAAGAGTTGAAAAACCTGAAAGGTTTAACTCCAAAGTTTTCGTTGCTAGACACCAAAATAATCGGACAATGGTCTGAATACAACCTCGGAAGAGCTCTCAAACAAGCGTTAGGCCATTTGTCAAAAATTTTTTTACAAACCAACATCCTATCGATCTTGCTCAGTTTGAGAGAATTAGGGGCCATAAAAGTAAAACTCCTACCTTTCATGCCGTATTCGATAAGGTCGTTACTGTCTATGAAATCATTAAAATCTCTAGCGCATACAGAATTAAACCCCGAATTTTTTCTCTCCTCCCGACTTCTAACCGCATTAAAATCTCCCAAGAAAATCCACATACCGTTACCCGAGCTAATCAAAACCGATAGAGCATCCCATAATCCTCTTTTATCCGACACCCGCTGAGGAGCGTACACATTAACTACGTTGATGAACTGATTGGTTCCCACCATATGACCCAAATATGAAGAAAACATCTATGCTTGGCAACCCCTTGGGCCCGGAATAAATTGGGATCCCAAACACTAACCAAACCCCCCGAACGACCAGTGGCACCTACAAAATCCATCTCTAAATTGGAGTTACCCCACAATTTAACAGCCGCCTCCAAACAAAAATCACCGGATTGAATTTCTTGAATAGCCAGGAAAGTGATCTTGTTTTCTATTTTAATACTTTTAACCCAAGCTGATTTAACATCAGACCCTAACCCTCGAATATTAATAGAGAGAAAATTCATGACGTACCCAACTGGATGCCTTCTTCCCTAATTATCTTCCTCACCAGCTGTTGATGGTTATCCAGATCCACACCGATTTCTTTACCCAAGGAAACAGTACAATATGTTTCCTTATTAATCCATTCCTCAACCGAATTAACCTCCACTTCCCTATTCGCCGGAACTGTCTCCTTACCTGCTAGCTCCTGGACGTTGTCAACGGCGACCCCAACATTCTCAGACGACCCAAAACCAGAACCTTCATCCGCCCTGACATTAAGATCCAGAGAAAATTCCTCTTCCTCCTGACTACTACCTGAGAGATTTGGCGATACCCCCTTGTCTGTATTATCCCGTACCCCAAAAGATTCGAGAGGATCCTCCATTCTTCTCCTTTTTTTTGAGGATGGCTTCCTGGACTTACACAAAAAGACATTTGATTGGGCCCTAGGCAACCTCCTATCCCAATTCTTTTGCGGTTTAGAATGGGCCTTAAGACCACCGGCCCCACTGCCCACATTAACAAAACTGTTGGATTTAAAAAAATTGGGACTTTCCCCCTCTTTTAAATTATCGAAATTACCCCCAATATCCTTGGGACCATGCACCGGTTCATTAACTCCCCCACCCTCCCCCATGCACGAGAAAACCTCTACACCTTCTTCCACCATGATGACAGTGTTGTCGATTGGTTTGCCAGCACCTGGAGGGATCTCCGGTGACCTACCCCCCGGAGACGAAGTTCCCAAACCCTCCTTTCCTTGCTCCGAATCCACCTCAATGAACTCTATATCACTACCGGACGAAACCTCCCTTTCGACGATACTATCAGGGATCCATTCTTCTTGTTCTTCGTAAACCCAGACCTTAAACTTCTTATCATTCCATTTCAAAGTAACCGAACTGTTGATTCTATCTCCGTCCCCAACAAGAACCCCTACCAAATCGAAAGAAAGATCTATAGTATCGCTAGACATTGACGCTGCATGAACCACCTTCCCGAAAAGTCTACCAACAGAATCAAAAATTTCGATATCCACTAAGTGAAGAGGGACACCCATAATTCTTAACCAAGCAATCCTCTCGAAGGGGAGAGACTGTCCTTTCCATACCTCGAACCAAGAAAACCAATCTTCCAAAAACGACTCATTCTCTTTAAAACGAAACAACTTCTCCTGATTTTCAAAAATAAGCAGCAAGTATAAACCTCCCACATATTTTAACTTGACTTCATAAAAATCCTTAGCTTACAAAAGGGCGTCCAATTTGACTAGAGTGGTTAAATCCCGAGCACGAACAATAAGGCTTCTTTCATGCCACTCCTGGAAGGATTTCACATACCCAGACACCTCCACCACCTTTTCTTCCGGAACCCTGCCCTGCGGCTTCCCCAGCAGTGTATCCCTATAGCCCGTGCCCAGAGGGTTTGGAATGAAAGTCCTGTAAAAAGGAGCCTGATTCCCTCCACTCCTAACCCCCCCTGGCAACCCGTGGGCCATACCTTTACCCTTCTCCGGCGGACATGAATCAACATTATTTTCCACCGCAAACCTCGCCACATTAGTTTTAAGTTTAAAGCTACCCATCTTGATATCCTTAAGCCTACCTTCCAGTCCCTTTTTGTCACCAACCCCAGAGAACGTGACAAAACCAAACCTTTCTCCCTTTTTGTCCTTTTTTCTAGCCACGTACACGCCCACCACAACCCCAAACTCGCTGAAAAAAATCCCCCACTTCCTTAGAGCTGCATCTATCAGGAAGGTTGCCTACGAAGAATTTAACAACCCCGGATGAACAGTCACCCATTATTACGCTCCCCACAATCAAGCCCCAAGCTTTAAAAGGTTAACCGGATTCGAACCAATCTAGCTGAAACTATAAAAATAGCCGCGATCGGTATCAGACCGACTAAGCAATCAAGCAGAGAGACCCGAAAACGGGAGAGCCGAACAAGACGGTCGATACGGCGGAACAAAGAAAAAACTGACCCGGAAGGCGAATGGAAGAGGTTACAAAACAGAATAGGGAGTAAGGTAGCCAGACCGCCCTTCCAGGAGATGAAAGCAACCGAACCTATCCCACTATTCCGGTGAGAACACTCGACGTCGAGCACTTCCGGCGGCAGTACGGAGTTTTGCTGGTAGAGTTTTACCGTACTTGTTTACCTACAACGGTAAACAAGAAAACTTAAAAAAAAATAAAAAATAAAGCTAAAAAAGATGTTTCGGCATTTAAAAAAAAAAAAAAAGCTAAAAAAGATGTTTCGGCATTTAAAATTTTGAGCTAATTAATGTCTAAAAGATTTATTCTGCCGGCGGCCCGGCCCTGTTCATAGTAATTTTGATCTTCGAGCAACTATCACAGAATCTAGTTTTTTTTTTATCTTTTAGTTTTGGTTTTGGTTTTGGTTTGTATCTAGTTTTTTTATCTTTTAGTTTTGGTTTGTATCTAGCTTTTTTATCTTTTAGTTTTGGTTTTGGTTTTGGTTTGTATATTGCTCAAAAAATAAAAGTTTTGATACACAATTTAAAATTTGAAGTATAATTTCTTTGCAAAAAAGTATAAACAACCATTCCTTTTGTTCCCACACTAATGTGGGACAAAGTATTTTACCACTTTGAGACTTTCATTCACACACACCCAAAACTTCCAACAAGTGTTTTAAGTCTTAGTACCCTACTTGCTTACAATTGTTAGTGTTTTGCGAGTTGCAAAAGGTTAATTTGTTAATGGTAGAAGAGTATACTGAATTGTTAGTGTTAAATTGCTATAAACATATTATAAATTTAGCATGATATTAGAATTACCGATATCCCACCACAATAACCGCTATCTCAAATATCGGTCCTTGACCGATAATGGATATTTTACCGTATTAACTACTTAGATTTGTAGTAAATCTTACAACTAAGTAAACAACAAATGAAAACCACACCTCACTAACCTTATTATCATTTTAGATAGAATCAATGGGAAGCATGTAAGATTCAACTCAACCATAGAACGAAACGAACAACATATAGAATCCTACGGTCTGCCCATGGGACGAACATGGTTCCGTGTGGTTTAAACACCAAGGAAGTTATATTCAGTGGCGGAACTAGAACATTAACTCAGGGGTATCCCAATTTTTTTTTTACCGTACAATCATACAATATTAAAAAAAACAACAATACATAAATAAACTAAAACAAATACCTAATAGATTTGTCCTCTTCTTTTTTTTCATAGCTTGAAATCGTTCCATCACATCGTTGTCTTTTACTTCACGTATAAAATCCTTTTCGACCGCACAAACCATAGCATTGTTCAAGAATTCCGGGCCGATTCGATTGCGTAAATCCGTCTTCACAAGCTTCAATTTCGAAAAACATCTTTCAACGGTTGCGGTTGCAATCGGTAAAAGCAAAGCTAGCTTAACTACCCGATAAACTGTAGGACAAGAACTATGCGTTCCCATTTCAACCATAACACGCGCTAGATCACTTATTCCATTCAAGTCTTCAAAGTTATCATCATCGCTTATTGTGTGACGAAATGACTCAATATCACCCAAAAGACTCCCTATTTCTTGTGTAGTAAAATCATCCGGGTACATCTTAGCAAAGGCCAATATCTTCGATGGGTCAAACTTAGAAAAACCGTTAGAAGGATTTAAACCCGACATATTTTTTATCAAACTAGTTGTTACCTCACTAAATCGATTTCCTAATTCTTGAATTTGCATGTCCAAACCCTCATTAAAAATGTCTACTTCGAAATGATGTCGATTTGTAATGACATTCTTTCGGTTTCTTGGATTACCATAACTTTCAGTCATGTCCAACATTGTAATGTCATATTTTTTACAAAAGGAAGTCACTTTTTCCAACATCGGCTCAAACCCATTTTGTCTTAAAGCATTTAATGCTCGTTTTGTAGCATTTATCAAGTTGGCCGCTTCTAATAAATCTTTACCTTTTTGTTGAAGGTGTTTTGAAAGAGCATTTGTGTAACTTAATATATCTCCCATCAAATGCATATAAAAAACAAACTCGAGTTTTTTAAAATAGGATATAATACCTTTTGCATTTGTCCGTTGTTGACTGCAATCTCCATCTTCTTTAATATATTGAAGTACGGCAACAACTTCTGGAAACAATCTAAGCAAACTGATTATGGTTCTATGATGTGAACCCCATCGCGTATCACCGGCTCGTGCTAGGGAAACCTCTTGGTTTAATCCTTTACCCGTTTTAATTTCACCTTCAAGTATCTCTTTTTCCACTCTAGCCTTTTTTTCCTCCCTTAACATATCTTTTCGTTTGCAAGAACCATGAAGTTGTAGGATTATCATTATCAACATTCGGACTTGCATCAACGTCAAAATTTGGTTGGATGTTATCATTATCAACATTCGGACTTGAATCAACGTCAACATTCGGAGGAGTTGTTTCATTCGGAATTGTATCATTAATTTCTTCGTGTTTTCTTTTGAAAAAGTTCCCAATTAAAGCTTGTTTTTTGGAATTTGGTTTCGTCATCACTTCAAACAATTCAAAGACAACTAATAATCAGCCAACAAAAACAAGTAACAAGAATAAAAATAAAGAAACTAACCAATAATGAACTAATCTTCTGTTCGATGACTCGATTATCGATATGCTACTGCCAACAATAAGTAACAACAACATATAAACCAACTAATCAGATCAAACTGAAGTCTGAAAACAATCAAAAAAAAAAAAAAAACTAATCAAACTGAAACAAAACCTCCTGTAGTCCTGTTCGTGTGAATGATTAATATTAACAAAAAAAATCAAACTTTTTATCTAATAAATCAAACTGGAAGTCTGAAACAAACCTCCTGCGATGAGACGATCCGATAACAGCAAGCCGATGTCAATATGTGATGATGAGCCGATGACAAACCTCCTGCGATGAGCTGGTAATCGTGTGTTCGAGTTCGACAGCAATTCTGCGATGATGAGCCGATGACAATCTGTGATTCTGTTCGAGACTTCGACTGTTCGTGTCTTCGTGATACTGATATGTGATTGTGATATCCCTGTGTTCGACTTCGACAGCAATTGTCGACAATTGTGATCGAACTTTGATATCTCTGGCTCCCTGCATAATTCAATCTGCCGCCCAAATGCCCAATACACTGTTGAGTTATTTTTTTTGGTTATTTGGGCTAACTAATATTGGGCTGCCATTTGGTTATTTGGGCCAATATATTCAGAATTATTTGGGCTTAATATCAGTTTCTAAAATATTTTTTGAGGGGTGTCCTAGTAGTTGTTGAGGTGTATCCTTAGTATAAAAATTGGAAAAAAAAAATTACACTACCGGTTAAAAGTTGAGCCGTAGCCCGGGCTACGCCTCCGAGTACACTAGGTCCGCCCCTGAATGAACTAATCTTCTGTTCGACTATGTTCGATGACTCGATTATCGATATGCTACTGCCAACAATAAGTAACAACAACATATAAACCAACTAATCATATCAAACTGAAGTCTGAAAACAATCAAAAAAAAAAAAAAAAAAAAACTAATCAAGCTGAAACAAAACCTCCTATAGTCCTGTTCGTGTGAATAACAAAAAAATCAAACTTTATATCTAATAAATCAAACTGAAAGTCTGAAACAAACCTCCTGCGATGAGCCGATCCGATAACTTATATTAGACCAACTTTATCGACTCAATGAGCCGTTCAAACAGATATATAGTTTGTTCTGAAACAAAATACGTAGGTTTATGGTAACCTAGAGTAACATACCCATTAAAATATCATATCTTGGTAACATTTTCTGACAAAAGGTTTTGTTGCTTTGTTTCTTATAGTTACACAATTATATATATATATATATATATATTAAACCCATTAAGTCTAACCGTTTTGCAAATCAATATTCACCGTCGGATCATGATGAGATGAAATCTCAGCCGTTTAAACTCCAAAAAATAACCGCTCTAATGGCGGTTCAAAGCAGTTTTTTACGGTTTTCCTAGGTGGTGGTTACCTCCACATTTTGCTGCCCACTATCTCCTCAACTCAACCACCTAAAATATCTTATTTAACTAAGAAAGAAAACTGCTTTCTTGATAGTTTAGGGAGGTTACACACTCTCTCTCCAAAAATAAGGAAGTTACGAACGGTTTCAGGGTTGATATCTCCCACGTCCCCTCCCCACGTTTCCTGTAACTTCCATATACCCTTCCTTTTAATAGGGATCCCAGACCTGTGTTTTTGCCCCATCCCCTCCATCGCTATCTATCAAAATCCATGACGCTTTGAAAAGTAAAAGTGAAGCATCATTTCGTCGCAAGACCGATTCCAAACATCCTTGTCATCGCAACATCAAAGTTGTAGATTTAGAGCACCGGTTCCTCGAATCTCTCAATTGCACTCCGATAATTGAAGCACCCGGTGTAATCGCTCATGAAATCAAGGTATATTGTATGTTAATTGTTGTAAAACATTTGTGAATTTGATCTTCTTTGTGTGTGTTGTAGAAGTTTTGCTCTTCATCTTCTTCACCTTCCATTCGGTTCACCCAGCTCCGTAAGTACATAATCTGTCAGGTTATTTTCAGTTTTTTGTTTTTTGAAATTTGTTATTGATGTATTTGTAAGGTTTTCTTCGTATATGGCGGTGGATTTTGAGTAATTTGCAGGTCTTATTTCTCTTTTCATCCGAACTTTTAGCATTAGTATTCAGAGTTTAGGGTTTAGGTTGAGTTATTTGTAACAACCGACACCTGTTTGATGAAACGTCTTGGATATCAGTAGAAACTTGGTAAAGTCGAGAGATTTTGACTGATAAAACCGTCGTGGATATATCAACACAGTTCATTCCCTCGGTTATTTAATTTTGTTTTGCAATTTTGGGCATAACTTTGCTGGATATATCAAAATGGGTACTTTATAGTCTTTGGTTGGTTTGTAGAGTTTTATTACTTATTCATGTTTTAAATATCAGCAAAGTTTTATATTTACATATTAATTTAAGTTTATAAGAAAATGATTTATGAAGATGTATGTATAAAAATACACTTTTGAACACTGGGCATGATATGATCAGACACGAATCGTGGTTAAGACTGAAGAAATTATGATTCTGTTGTACATAGTGGATATGATTTTGTTTTTTGCTGCGTGATTTGTAAGTTTTTTTTCTTTGAATCGATCGGTTTCGTTCTTTTGGAGTTATTTGTTTGTTAATTTGTATATGTTTACTGTTTTTTTTTTCATAGTTTGAGATTGGAAGCTTGGTGTTGAACACGCAGTGAAGTAACAGAAGGGAATTATGTTCGGTTCTAGTAACCGTAGGTGTCGTTTATCTTCATTTTGAATCTAATACTTATTGTTGTTAAATTGATCGGTTTCGTTCGTTTCCAGATAGAGATAATGTTGTGGGCAAAATGATTTCATCGTATCTTTCCAACCAATCGCAGTTTGATGATCACACAATCCATCTTCTTTTTAGTGCAAATCGTTGGGAGAAAAGGTTCGTTAGGCCTTTTTATTAATGTCTTTTTTGTTGCAAACTATATAAGTAGTTAAGTATGTAGTCAAAACTGAAAACCATACACTTCATCATTATAAGCTTTTAAATAAGTTCTTATAGACCATTCCACCGGTTATTTGCAGACCCGTTATTTGCAGATCATTAATTCTGTTGGGGTATTTTGGGTATACCATGAAGTTGCTGTTAAGGTTATCCCCAAATCCAAGGTTAGATTTCAGCTAATTTATTCCATCATTTATTATGTTGAGGTATTGTTTATAAATAACATTTAGAAATGCTAATCTGTTATAGTTCATATTGCAATCATATATTATATATTTCTCGGCTTTAAAATCTCGCATGAGGTGTGAGAGGCTGCATCCATGGCGCCCCGGCTCGTAAAATCTAGAAAATAGCAACCTATGTGAGGCTGATATGTAAAGAAAACTAACAAGATGAAAAGATAATGAATCCTTTGCGGGATGAAGAAGTTTGATTTGTAAAAGAGGCGAGAGACTTGCTGCTTTTGGTTGTACGTACAACTTATTTGGCACTGCCTCGCCTTTTTTTTAAACCCAATATCTATTTATAGATATATGGTCTTGAAAGCGATCATCTGTTAATTTGCTTTAATATACTGAAACTGTTATTGATTATCTAAATATTAAGGAGTCAAATATTCCTTTTTAAATGATCAATATAGGAGCAACAGTAAGAAAACTGATTATGATGGTCTTATTATATAAGGCCATTCTTGCAATTTAAATCTCTAAATAAGTAGACATGACTCCTATGCGGAGATTGACTTCTATGGTCTAAATATTATATATTAGACTTTATAGTGATGTAATACTTAATCTTCTAGTATGGAAAGGTTTCGATAAAAATGAACTTAGAATAAGATTATTAGTCATAAACTATATTTTATATCATATTTAAAAATGAAGAAATAAGGATGACATCAAGTCGTACATTATAGAAGCTCACGGCTCATTTCAGGTATGTAACAATTAAGGTTACTTCTTCTTGCAATGCTGAAGCACGTACATATACTTTGAAGTTTAGGTAACAATTTTTTATTTAAAAGATTTTTTATGTGTAGATTTTGTAATGGCCAATAAATTTTGAAATTTTATACAGTCAAACAGTGTTACCTACACCAGGTCAGCCAGTAAGAGAACGCATCCTTATTCATGTAGCAACAAGGTTTCTCGACTCAATTGGCAAGGATATGCCATTATCATCAATCTATCGCGATGGCCCAGTTTGACCTGTTATCCAACCCGCCAATATTTCACATCTACTATCAAGAAACTATTTGGTTTATGTATTTTCCTTTGAAATATGTTTTGTACTCGTAATTTGTTGAATGCACGCTCGCCACATGATAATTCTTTATTTGGCTATGTTGGTACCCCAGGAAAGTGGAAAAGGGTATTAATTTAACTAGGTTGTGATGCTATTATACTTTTGGGTCCGCAGGGAATTATAATCAATGAAATATTAAAAAAAACAGTTTTTGAGTTCAATTTTTGAAGACCATTATTATTATTATTATTATTATTGTTATTGTTATTGTTATTGTTATTGTTATTGTTATTGTTATTGTTATTGTTATTGTTTTCTGACCAGTTGAATTATATTCCAGGTACATAAGGCTGTTGATGCTTACGGGATTGTATCAAGAGACTTGCATTATAATTAGGTGTCATCTGCTTTTATGTGTTGTATTTTTCTGAAGATTATTTAATCTTTTTGATGATATTTACCTCTGTTTAATGGAAGCCCTTCTGTTAAGATTAGGATTAAGTGGGATGTTATGAGGTAATCTTTGCACCAACTCGTGTTTTGTATCGCGTGGTGTGAGTTTCTTTGTCAGGGAGGGGGGTCTTATATGTGCGTCTGAGGTGATAAGCGATATTAGAAGGATGTAGGGCCTCATCTCGCCCTTCAGAGTTGTTTCAATCACAAAATGGATCATGGGTTTACTTTCAAAAGGGGCTAGGCACAAGGCCTAAAGGGCAGCGATGGATTCTGAATTGCTTCAGGTAGAATGTGCCGTGTGGTGGAATAACTTGTGGTGGATCAATGTGCTTGCTTAACTTCAGATTTTCTTTGGAAACAATCACAAAAGTAGACTCACCGTATTGCTCAAAAATTGGATGCTTATATATATCTAAAGCAAGGACATAAAGGAAAAAGTTCATTTGATAATCTGTGAAGCATGTATAAGGAGGATTAGGCACTGCGGATGTCCTGAAGAAGGTATGACAGACAGGTATTCGACATCACATGCGGTGAAAGGCACTTCACCAAACAAAGTAATCAGAGATGCACAGAGGTTCTTGGTAAATCCTTTATAATTCTCCCCGTATAAGGTAGCAACAGTTAATAGTGTGTGAAGTGAGGTGAGTGTTATAAATGGACCAGGTTCCTTAATTGTTTCAGGTTCGGGTCAGTTACTCATTGTGTTGGGCATGGATTATCATTGGGTTTAATCCATCAGTTGGTTTTTGGAGTATAAACCACAATATGAAGATTACAAACTGGGCAGGTGTTTTACGTTTCATCATTGGTAATTCTAAGTTGGGGCTTTAGAAAATGTGGAAGAACTTAAGAAAAGGCAATTGTTGTGTTCATTGGAGTGAAAAAAAATGAGTTATCAGGTGGTTGTGGGTATAATTCTATCGATGGTTGTTCGGTATATATATGCGGTGCAGTTTACATTATTGGCGGAAAGAAGTACGAGGTCGGGTGAATGCAGTTCAGTATCATGATCCAGTGGAATGACGCTCGGTGTGTATTAAAGGGGTAAGATTTAATGTGTTTTATTATGTTTTATTTATTTCTATTGGATTTCACCTCCACATCTGAAATCAAAGAGAAAACTGTAACCTTCATTGCTAGGGTTTCAACTGTCGATTCAAGCAAACACGTGTTAATCGCTGAAGGCCTTTTGCTCCTCCATCATCTTCTTCGAGTACTTGAATCCGGATCCGGATTCGCTAAGGAAAAAGCGTGTGTTGTGCTACATTCGTTATCGTTCACAAAGGAAAACTGACGTGCTGTCGTAGTACACGCAAATTTAATCCAAATAACAACTAATAGATAGTGGTAAATGGGTATCGAACTCAGGGAGTATGTGGAAAATGTGTTGATGTTATAGCTTTGCAATTTAACTACAATTACCTAATATGCAGAAAATAAAGATCAATGATTTGGATTGTTTGTTTTAGAAAACTAAATTATCAACTACTTACTAATCAAGATTGGATGTTTAATTCAAATTATGAGAACAATGACCATCTTAGGATTCAGTTTCTTTTAACACTTGTGTGAAATTCCAACTAGAAAGAGTTATATAGACATAACTCGTGTATAAACAATTGTTGTGATAAAAGGGAACAAAGTACTCGGATTATATGAATGCGAGGTTGTTTCCCGATGATCAATCAATCAATAACCAACCCTAACCCTTCCCGTGATATCTCGATCTCCAACGACACCAAAAACGTACGAATTAGACTAGAATTGCAATATCAATTAACAAGCTACAATCAATTACTCATACACCATGATAATCAAAGCAAACACAAAGTTATCATTCTAGTAATAAAGGAACAAACACACAAGAGTTTAAGAAAACCTTCACCTAAGATGATCACCACAAGTTTAGCCGGACATTGTTCGGTTGATCATCATAACATCAAAGTTCAAGTTCATACGAATCGAAAACATAAACCAATTGTTTTGCAATGTTTGGAACCAACAAAAACCAGCCAAAATCGCCCCCAAAGTGCAGAGAAACTGTCCAATGATGAATAATGTGAAAAGACACCATCAAAAACGGTTTTAATGAGCAGTTATGAGTTTTTTCGTCATCTCCACCGTAACTTACGGTACCCACCGTAAGTTACGGTGGACTCCAACTTGTTACGGTAGATCAAGACTGTGGTACGGTGGGAATTGGGCATGTTTCAGGGCCACCGTAATTTACGGTGGCCACCGTAAATTACGGTGGACCCCTGAAACATGGGTTTTGTTCCTTCTTTCCTTCCATGCACGACCCGTTCCACTCCAATCCGTCCAAAGCAGCGTTTTGTCCATTTTTAGCTCCCGAAACGTACCTGAAACATAAGCAACCGTAGTCATCTAATTCAAGATAATTACGCGATCAAGTGAGGATAAACTCGTCTTTTAACATCATTAAGGGTTGTCCTATGGACCACCCATCACATCCCCACACTTAACCGTTGCTTGTCCCAAGCAACTCATCAAAACCATTTTCAAAACAAGCGATCAACATGAATCAAGCATAAACATGTAGTCCTTTTACCAACCCTTTCTTAACACCCAAAATAACGCACCCCTCGCTATGTCTCTCCTCTCGGTAACAAGTAAGCACTAGCAATTGTAAGCTAGACACACAAAAGGCAAACGGGTGGTTCACAACTATAGGCTTGTACCTAAATCGGTCCTCCTCCTACAAGTGCCAAATATGAATGCAAATCAAAGGGGCTTTAAGGTTGTAACGTGGCTAGGCGTACGGTAGGAAATGGAATATATATGTAGAAGTGAAAACTTAACCCGGTCTTTTTATTACACAATAAAATAAACAAACAACTACCAACTTAAATACTATATACAAGATAACTCAACATCATTTTTTCTTTTCATTGCTTTTCTCTCTTTTTTTTTTTTTAATCATCAAACAACTTAAAGCAAACATACAATATAACATCAAACCTATCTACATCATACTACTAAAACTACTACTAACACTATAAGACCGGGTCAAGTTGGGTAAATTTTTTTAAGGAACTAGCTAAGGGGTAACAAACGATAGGCTTTTAGGCACAAAATTGGGCAACTAAATGTCCAAACCCCCGCCCCTCTCGCAACCATGCTCATATATATAATTAATGAAGTCCAACCCCCAAAATCCCACACTCGCACACACTAATGACGAGGCTACCTAAATGCCCTTATCCTTTTCGCATTCATATCCAACTAAGGACTCAAACCGTATCAAGGCACAAGTTCTAATGCACCCCCACCCGTTGCCACTCTCATCAAAGACAAGTATTATTTATTTACATGTGTGGCTTCAACTCTCACCAAGAACAAAGGGTATTAAGGGTTGCCGGTGCATCATTTGGGGTTAATCCGAGGTGTTCAAATTCTCACATTGTTTTGCTTGATTTAAATTTTTTTCAAAAACCTCAAAATTTCCCCCCATCCCCACACTTGGGATACATTGACCCCAATGTATGGTTTTAGGAGGATTTGATCGCTAAACATCTTTAACATCACCCAAAAGCTCACAAACTCAAACCACAAACTTCTTTTTGGTATTTTTCATTTATATTTTTTTTTCTTTTAAAACATCACACCGCCAACTTCCACCACCCGGACATAACATCAAAAACTCAACACCACCCAACCACCCAACCATAAACATATCAAACTAAACAAATATTCACAAAATATACAAGAAGGAGCACGACCTGACTAATAGTAGCGCGGTTGAGGCGGTCCGAAAATGGAAGACATCATCTCATTTCATTCTCCGAAAGCAAATGCACCGCTACCACTTGCACCTTGTTGCGAAGCTCCTTGTTGTTGACGCGGGTCTATCCACTGTGAATGATGGAGCGGCGGGATTGGATACGATACACTACCATCGTATGGTGGTAGAGACGCATAATCCATCGGAGGTGGATCCACAACCACAGGCCGCCCCGCATGCCAATCCGCATGCATCCTTCTTGCTTGGTCATCTTCATACCGGTTGTTCATCTCTAGCTCGTGGGAGTAAGCATGTGCACGATTCCATGATTCTTGACGATCAAAGTTATGCTTCAAAGACCGCTCCATACTAGCACTCATCATCGTTTGTTGATCAAACAAAGTACGCTCCGAACCCGACCATGAGTCAAAAACGGGTGCCGGAGGACGTTGGTTCTCAATAACCTCTTGCATAGTGCCACTGTAAGCCCAATTCGGCTCGTATGAACGCTCCGTGTAATCATAGAAAGCACCACCGTATCCCCTACCTAGGCCCCCTTGGCCCACATTCACATTCTCACCGTGCGGCTCATCCGCATAATCATCATCCCCACTCGGGGATTCCGCTTCACTCTCCGGTTCATCCTCTTCACCCGATAGAAGATCCCTTGCATAAACTTTCAACGCTCGCCATCTCTGACTCTCCGATTTGAGCTTATGATACCTTTCCGATTGCGTGTAGGTCCATCCAATACCCATCTTGTTTAGACAAAAAGGATTATGCCTTTTCGGATGTCCTCTATCCTCCGACGTGATTGCCTTAAATTGCTTCATCAATCCTGTAATAATTCGGCAATACGGGATAATGCTCCTCCCCAACTTGTTTCGTCAAATCCACAAATGGTTCGTGATCAAATACCGAATCGGGAAGCGAGGAGACCCATTGAGCAATGAATAGAGGACTGGCACTTCCAGGTATCTTACTTGTTCCTTATCTCCTCTCCTTGGGATGACATTCAAAATGCAAATCGTTAACAGCAACTTCGCTTCAATCTTCAAGTTCTTCCGGTACAAGATTCCACTATAAGTACCGGGCAAGAACAAAGCCGCTAACATATCATTCCAACGAGGATGCTTCTCCGGTTTTATCAAAAGGTCATCAAGACTAGGGATCATGTAGTCACGAGCCGGTAGACTGTCATACCTTGCCAACTTTCGTAGTGTATCAAAAGGCATCTCTACCTTAATCCCATTCACCTCACCCGTTAACTTCATTTGCGACGGCCTATCGTATGTGTTGCACTTGAGGGTTGCCATCCATTCTTGAATTTCATCCATGAACAAGTTCTTGCTATCCTTATCATAACAACTGAGAGCCGCCTCCCATCCTAGGGCGCGGAATTGGGCAAACACGTTGAACGGCCCAAATTCAACCTCTCTCACATCCCTTTCATAGATGAATGCAGCTGCCTTGTTTTTCAATCGGTTCATACTGTCATGGAATAATGTCGGCTGCCATTCATCCGGTTGCTCATCCAACGGACCCGATTCCCATTTTGGCTTATTAGCCGGGTCCAACTCCATCATCTCCTCTTCCTCGCTTTCACTTTCACTAACTCTACCCAAATATTGTCTTTTCTTCGGTTGTTCTTCCGGCTGTTTGCCTTTGCCTTTAGACGAAGAAGATGAACTAGCTCCCGCTCTTTCCTTCGTTCGTACCATTTTTCTGCACACATAGCAAAGCAAACAACACAACCAAACACAAAAAGTTAGACCCTTTTCTCCAAAATATCCCCACACTTGCTTGTTACTATGGTTGTAGATGTTAGTGAACCAAGAGTTTATAAATCTTTTTCAAAAATTGGGCATGGTGTCTCTACAATGTAGAGATTCCCAAAAAGTTCACTACTTTACATCAAACCTACATCTACAAACCATAACAATGTTCAAGTAACTATTTTCATGACAAAATCTAAGAACAAGCAAGTGGGTATGAACAAGTAACAAAAATAACCTTCTCACAATGCATCATCAAAAGTAACAAACAAACATCACATACCTTGATTTGAAGATGCTAGAACACTTGTGAAACAAAAACTTCAAAAACCCCTAAAATTTTCGAACCTAGGGTTTGGGATTCGAACCAGAAAACGTCGTTTTCTCGCCTCTCTTGGCAAAATCAGCAAGTACGTGAAAAATTAGTCAAGATAGACCTATATTTCATTTGATTTGACCAAAAATTGAAGGAGAGATGAAGCTTGGAAGGTTAAAGAAGGTTATGGAGATTTTGTGGGACTAGAGAAAGTGATAGATGTGTTTATGGTTAGGGAAGAAAGAAGGAAATTGTGTGGAGGAGAAGAGTTCACGTGACTGATTATTACTTATTTTTTTTATAACCGCTGTACAGGAAACGACCCCTCAGATCACCAGGTCCACCGTAACTTACGGTGGACACCGTAAATTACGGTGGACACCGTAAATTACGGTGGACACCGTAAATTACGGTGGACACCGTAAATTACGGTGGAGTCTGGCAAAAAATTCCTACCGTAATACAGTAGGATCTCACCGTAAAGCCCCAAAAAATTCATCCTCCACCGTAAATTACGGTACCACCGTAAATTACGGTGGTATCTGGGCATCCTTGGTTCACTTTTTAAATGCAATTTTTGAGTACCTTTTTAGATTTTTTTCAGTTTTTTCATTTTTTTTGTGTTTTTAAATTTTTTCAAAAACATGTAAAAATTACCCTACCCCCTCGAAAGTCCCGTGTTGTCCTCAACACAATGCTAGAACCATTCATAACCCGAACGTCCCCACACTTGTTTCAAACACGGACTTCAAGCAAATACGGTAAATGTGCAAACTATACAAAGCAAACAAAATAAAATACTAACTATTTACACTACCAAACATGGGCCTCTCATGGTTGTTCCTCATCGACCGGGCGTAAGATGTAACCCGCTTTGTCTAGCTCCAAGTTGTTGATGTCGTTCCCTTCCAAGTATGGCTTTAACCGATGGCCATTAACCGTTTGTTGTTTGTTGGTTTGCTCATCTTGGATGTCTACATCACCAAACCTCCCGACCCGCCGAACGACATACGGGCCCATCCATTTGCTTTTAAGCTTGCCCGCAAACATCTTGAGCCTTGAATTGTACAACCAAACCTTTTGACCCACTTCAAAGGTTTTCTTCCTCAACTTTGCATCATGTACCATTTTTAGCTTGTCTTTGTAAGCCGATGCACACTCATACGCCTCATCTCTAATCTCTTCTATCTCGCTCAATTGCAACTTTCTCATCTTTCCCGCTTCATCATAATCTGCATTTACCGTCTTGATTGCCCAATGTGCCCGATGAGCTAACTCCATTGGCAAGTGACAACCCTTTCCATACACCATCCGGTAAGGTGTTGTGCCAATCGGAGTCTTGTTGGCCGTTCGGTATGCCCACAATGCATCGTCTAACTTGCTCGACCAATCCTTCCTATCCGTTCTTACCGTCTTCATGAGGATTTCTTTTATTTGACGGTTGGACACTTCGACTTGTCCACTCGTTTGCGGATGGTAAGGTGTGGCAATCCGGTGATTCACGCTATATCGCTTCAACAATTTCCCGAAATTAAAGTTCTTGAAATGTGAACCACCATTACTTATAATAACACGCGGAATACCAAAACGGGAGAAGCTGTTGGATTGAACAAATTTACAAACGACCGAATGGTCATTTGTTCTTGTTGCAATAGCTTCAATCCACTTCGAGACGTAATCCACTGCCACCAAAATATATAAGAACCCGTTGGAATTTGGGAAGGGACCCATAAAGTCAATGCCCCAAACATTGAATATTTCCACAACCAAGATTGGTTGCAATGGCATCTCGTCCCTCTTTGAAATGCTTCCCATCCTTTGGCAATTTACACAATTTCTTGCGAACTCACATGCATCCTTGAAAATTATGGGCCAATAAAACCCACATGAGAGAACCCGATAACCCGTTTTATGCCCGCTAAAATGACCTCCACATGCGGATGAGTGGGCATGAGTCAAAATTTCCATCACCTCCGTTTCGGGCACACACCTCCTAATGACTTGATCCGGCCCGATCTTAAAAAGATCCGGTTCATCCCAAATGTATTGCTTCACTTGGACCATAAATTGTTGTCTTCGCTTCTTGGTCCAATGACTTGGGATGACACCCGTGGCTAAGTAGTTTACGTAGTGAGCATACCACGGTGCAACAAAAGTGGATACGGCTAAGAGTTGCTCATCGGGAAACCTTTCATTTATCTCACTAACATCGTCAATCCCTTCCACCGGAATCCGAGACAAGTGATCCGCCACTACGTTCTCACTTCCCTTTTTGTCTCGGATCTCTAAATCGAACTCTTGTAACAACAATACCCATCGAATTAAACGGGGCTTCGCGTCCTTTTTCTCCATCAAATACCGGACCGCACTATGATCCGAGTAGACAACCACTTTGCTCCCCCAAATATACGAACGAAACTTATCCAAACCATACACCACCGCTAGTAATTCCTTTTCGGTTGTGGTGTAATTCAGTTGCGCTTCGGATAAAGTCTTGCTTGCATAATAAATTACCACCGGCTTTTTGTCAACTTGTTGACCCAAAACTGCACCAATTGTAGTGTCGCTTGCGTCACACATAATCTCGAACGGCTTTGACCAATCCGGCAGTTGCAAAATGGGAGCTTTCACCAAATGTTCCTTCAAAACAGTAAATGCTTGCAAACATTCGTCAGTAAAGTCAAATGGAACATCCTTTAACAACAAATTACATAAAGGTTTCGTGATAACACTAAAACCTTTAATGAAACGTCTATAGAAGCCCGCATGTCCCAAAAATGACCTTACACCCTTAACATTTTTCGGTGGTGGCAAAGATGATATTACCCGTATTTTTGCCTTGTCCACCTCCATTCCCCTTTCCGATATTACATGACCTAACACAATGCCCTCTTGCACCATAAAATGACTTTTCTCCCAACTAAGCACTAAATTTTTCTCAACACATCGTTTTAAAACTTTTTGTAATTCATTGAGACACGATTCAAAACTAGTGCCAAAAATCGAGAAGTCATCCATAAACACTTCAAGCGACTCTCTAACCATGTCCGAGAAGATACTCATCATACATCGTTGGTAAGTTGCCGGTGCATTGCACAAGCCAAATGGCATTCACCGAAAGGCAAAGGTACCATATGGACAAGTGAAGGTGGTCTTGTGTTGGTCATCCGGGTGTATTGCTATTTGATTGTAAACCGAATACCCGTCCAAAAAGCAGTAGTACTTTTGACCCGACAGTTTTTCAATGATTTGGTCAATAAAAGGTAGCGGGAAATGGTCCTTAGAAGTGGCAGCATTCAATTTTCAATAGTCAATACATACACGCCACCCGGTGACCGGTCGGGTGGCAATTTGTTCACCATTTTCATCTTTGACTACTTGAATACCGGCCTTCTTAGGCACAACTTGGGTAGGACTTACCCAAGCACTATCCGAGATCGGATAGATAATTCCCGCATCCAACCATTTAATTACCTCTTTCTTTACTACCTCCCGTAGGTTCGGATTCAATCGCCTTTGAGCTTCTCGTGTCGGTTTTGCATCTTTGGTGGTAATAATCTTGTGCATGACAATTGAGGGACTAATTCCTTTGAGATCGGCAATCGTCCATCCAATAGCTCCTTTGTTCTCTTTCAAAACTTCCAACAAGGCTTGCTCTTGCGCCATCTCTAAATTAGAGGCAATAATGACCGGTAATGTGTCATTATCCCCTAGGAAAGCATATTTCAAGTTGCTTGGCAAGTCTTTGAGTTCCAACTTTGGCGGTTCCTCTAGCGATGGTTTAGTACCCGAACTTATTTCCGCCGGTAAGCCTTCAAATTGGTGAGTCCATGGCGGTCGACCTTCCTTCAAAGCCATAGCATCCTGTTTTTCCGCTTCAACCCGTAGTGCACAAGCATGTACCTGTTCAGAAAAATCACACAAACAAACATCTATGCCATCCTCTTCATACTCATGCGGGTTGCATTCGTCGACTAAATCTGCCATGAAACACTCATCAACACCAACAGCATTAGCATTGTTAGTAAAAACACTTAAGCGCATTTTCCAGTTTCCAAAAGTCATATCGACTGTACCAAATCTACAATCGATCACAGCATGCGCGGTGCTAAAAAATGGCCGACCCAAAATGACATTTTGTTGTTGTTTTGGGTCCGCGGATGAGTAGTCCAATACTAAAAAGTCAACCGGGTAGTAAAACTCATCAATTTTCACAATCACATTTTGAACCATCCCCTGAGGTAGCTTATGAGACAAATCGGCCAAAACAACCGTTGTCTCTACCCTTGCTAATGGACCAAAGTCCTATTGGTCATATAAGCCCCCCGGTAAAATGCTCACTCCGGCTCCAAGATCTAGTAACGCCTTTGCCATTTGAAAATTACCAACTTGAATGTTAATTAATGGCGTGCCCGGATCTTGGAGCTTAGGAGGAAGCTCCCCATTCAAAACCGCACTCACTTGCCCGGTTAAATCCACCCGCTTAGGCATTTTCTTCTTTTGTTGCCTTTTTTGTGTACATAATTCCTTTAGAAATTTAGCATAAGCGGGTACTTGTTTTATTGCATCAAGTAGTGGAAGATTGATTTTTACTTGTTTAAACATGTCCCACAATTCTTCTTTTTGGGGACTTCTTGATGCAATAAAATTTTTCTTACCCGGGTCAAGTAAAGCCGATGGAAACGGGACTTGACTCGGTTCACCCTCAACGTTTTCATTCTTTTCATTTTCACCCAAACCCGGTTTTTTAACATTCGATTCTTTAGGTATAACCGGTGAAACATCATCATCATCACTCTCATTACCCGTGACATCCTCAACTACCCCCTCAACTAAACCCGGTGACAAATTGGCTTTAAATTCTTTGCCACTCCTTAAAACACTAACATGACTAATATTAACATTGTTACCTCGTGACGAACCGTGTGAAGGATTTACCTTGGTATCGCTAGGAAGTTGACCTTTGCTCTTCTTCAACTCTGCCACATCGGTTGCCAATTGACCCATTTGGGTTGTTAGTGATTGAATGCTCTTGTCACGAACCTCATCTTTTTGCATCCGGACTTCATCGAGTTGATTCCGTTTTTGCATGTCTTGTTGCATAGACCGAAGCATATCCATGACTTCATTCCCGCTTGACGAAGTTTGACCCGAACCACTTTGACCCGTTTGTTGAAATTGCCCTTGGTAGCCATATTTGTTTCCACCCATATAGTTGCCTTGATTGTATTGTTGACGAGGTGCAAAGTTACCTTGAGCTCCTTGAAAGTTTGGGTTAGCTTGGTTCGCCGCGTTCCCGTAGCGGAAATAAGGGTGGTATCGTAACCCGGGGTGGTATGTGTTGGAGTTCATATTGAAATTTCGACCACCCCCTCCTTGAATTGCATTCACTTCCTCTACTTGCTCATCAACCACCCCCACTACACCAACTTCCGTCGTGTGGCCTATTTCGTTGCAATTGGTGCACACGTTGTACACTTGATTCGTGGGTTGAACATTGCCACTCTCTACTCCATGCACTTGCGGCCTTTGTATCGCATGCATTGCCCGTCTTGAAGATTGGGCCTTCCTCTTGGAATTCACCGCCATTTGCTCTAAAAACAGCCAATCGACATGTTCGTAATTCGTACCGAATGTACCATTAGTAATCGACATCAAATCACGTGCATCCTCCGAACTCAACCCTTCGTGAAATGCGTTCAACAACTCCCAAAGTTGGATCCCATGATGAGGGCAATTCTGTAACATCATATTAAACCTTTCGAAGGCTTTATGAAACATCTCCCCCGATTGTTGTTGGAAGCTTCTCAAACCTCTCCTTGCATCATTAGTCTTTTGAGAGGTGTAATATTCATCCAAGAATATTTGTTGCATATCGGCCCATGTAAAGATCGATGCGGAGGGTAGAGTGTGAAACCTTCTCTTTGCTTTGTCTTCCAAAGAAAATTGGAAGAGGACCAACTTGACATCATCCGAAGAAAACCCTTGACCTCCAATAGTGTTGCAAATGGAGTCGTATGTCTCCAAATGAAAGTAGGGTTCTTCCGTTGCTAATCCCTTAAACTTTGGTAGACTTTGGAGGGCGGTTGTTCTAACTTCAAAAGTTCTTCCGTCCGCATGATGAGGAATCACTACCGGCGAAGGATTGTTAGTGATAATAGGCCGGAAGTGAGCTTCAATCCCCCGTACAACCTCCCGATGATGTCTTTGAGGTGCACCCAATGGTACTCTTGGTTGACCCATTTGCCCTTGCATATGCCCTTGAGGTGCAAACGGTGGTTGGTATTGATATTGATGAATTGGTGGTTGTTGTTGAATCGGCCTTTGAAATTGTGGTTGCATATTTTGAGGCCGCACTTGTTGTAGCAGTGTAGGGCGTTGCAATTGTGGCCCTTGCGGTCTAATGTGTTGCACCCCAACCGGTAATCTACTCGTGTCTTGAAATTGTTGAATCGGTTGACTTTGTTGACCCGCTCCTCCTTGCGGTCCCAAGTATCCTCCATCACCTCCATAGTAAAAACCTTCTTCTTCATATCCCCTAAAATCCTCTTCATAACCATCATCATATCCATCCCCTTGAATACCCGAAGTTTGACCAAAAGGAAGAGATGAGTATTGAAAGCCCACTTGGTTCGATGGTCTAAATGTAGAAGTAGTATGGACAATGGTTGAATTTGGTGGTATTGGATAATTAGAAGATGATTGACCCGTAGTTGGGGGAAAGAAGTGTGAAAATGGTGGAATGGTGGTAGAAGGGCTAAAGGAAAGATTGGGTTCAACTTGAGTAGTAATCGGTTGTGTGGTATTGGTTGGTGTAGTGTCATGAGGTGGAGTAGGATTTGTAGTGGTATTAGGTATGGTGGTGTTTGGTGATGGTTGTGTGGAAGTAGGTATGAATGATGAGGTCGTTTGACCCGTTGTGGGTGGTATTTGAGATTCTTGCATGATGTTTCGTGGTGTGATGAGTGAGGTAGGTGAACCAATAATTCTGTTTTCTCGTACTAAAACTCTGTTTTGCCTTAACGTTCTTTCGATCTCCGGATCAAATGACAATGGTGACGACTTGTGAGAGCCTCTAGTATGCATGCACCTGTAGAAACTGCACACTAAACACACCAGTGTAAACCCGAAAATAACAAAGCAAAACTAACAAACTGACACACGTTGCGCACAACTCCCCGGCAACGGCGCCAAAATTTGACGTGCTGTCGGATTACACGCAAATTTAATCCAAATAACAACTAATAGATAGTGGTAAATGGGTATCGAACTCAGGGAGTATGTGGAAAATGTGTTGATGTTATAGCTTTGCAATTTAACTACAATTACCTAATATGCAGAAAATAAAGATCAATGATTTGGATTGTTTGTTTTAGAAAACTAAATTATCAACTACTTACTAATCAAGATTGGATGTTTAATTCAAATTATGAGAACAATGACCATCTTAGGATTCAGTTTCTTTTAACACTTGTGTGAAATTCCAACTAGAAAGAGTTATATAGACATAACTCGTGTATAAACAATTGTTGTGATAAAAGGGAACAAAGTACTCGGATTATATGAATGCGAGGTTGTTTCCCGATGATCAATCAATCAATAACCAACCCTAACCCTTCCCGTGATATCTCGATCTCCAACGACACCAAAAACGTACGAATTAGACTAGAATTGCAATATCAATTAACAAGCTACAATCAATTACTCATACACCATGATAATCAAAGCAAACACAAAGTTATCATTCTAGTAATAAAGGAACAAACACACAAGAGTTTAAGAAAACCTTCACCTAAGATGATCACCACAAGTTTAGCCGGACATTGTTCGGTTGATCATCATAACATCAAAGTTCAAGTTCATACGAATCGAAAACATAAACCAATTGTTTTGCAATGTTTGGAACCAACAAAAACCAGCCAAAATCGCCCCCAAAGTGCAGAGAAACTGTCCAATGATGAATAATGTGAAAAGACACCATCAAAAACGGTTTTAATGAGCAGTTATGAGTTTTTTCGTCATCTCCACCGTAACTTACGGTACCCACCGTAAGTTACGGTGGACTCCAACTTGTTACGGTAGATCAAGACTGTGGTACGGTGGGAATTGGGCATGTTTCAGGGCCACCGTAATTTACGGTGGCCACCGTAAATTACGGTGGACCCCTGAAACATGGGTTTTGTTCCTTCTTTCCTTCCATGCACGACCCGTTCCACTCCAATCCGTCCAAAGCAGCGTTTTGTCCATTTTTAGCTCCCGAAACGTACCTGAAACATAAGCAACCGTAGTCATCTAATTCAAGATAATTACGCGATCAAGTGAGGGATAAACTCGTCTTTTAACATCATTAAGGGTTGTCCTATGGACCACCCGTAAAAAACGCGAGAGTAATTGGATGACGAGGTGGAATTTCATCGTTGTTGGAGAACTGTGAAGCTGGAACACCTAATTCGCAAGCTATCGCAGCCGGTGTGCTGCGAAATCTAGCGAGCTTCGCGGTAGAAACAATTTCATTGAAGAAGATGCGATTTCGGTACTGCTAAGCCTAACTGTGTTAGCACAAGAGTATTCGATCGCGTGTTTGAGTAATTTAGTTAGAGATGATGATAATTTAAAACAGTTGATTGCGTGTAAAGGCGCGATCGATTGTTTAAGAAGTTGTTGGGACTCTGCGACTGTGGTTCGGAGCTTGGAAGTCGCGGTTGAGTTTTTTAAAAACTTAGCGACGGACGACTGCTACTGTGGTTCGGAGCTTGGAAGTCGCGGTTGAGTTTTTTAAAAATTTAGCGTCGGACGAGCGTTTGGTGGAAGCGTTTATTTCGTATGAGTTTTTATTAAGGATTGTTAATGTGTTAAGTTGTGGTGTGTTAGGGGTGAGGATTCTGTCTGCTAAGGCGATTTGCAGGCTCAGTTTTAACGCGAAAGCAAGAAAAGAATTGGGGGAATACGGGTGCGTTCCGCTGTTGATAGCGATGCTGGAAGGGAAATCGGTTGAGGAGAAACAAGCGGCTGCTAAGGCGTTATCGACAATCTTGGTTTGTTCGGGGAACAAGAGGATTTACCGGAGGGAACAAAGAGGGATAGCGAGTGCGGTCCAGCTTCTAGATCCTACAATACTGAATCTGGATAAGAAATACCCTGTTTCGATTTTAATGTCGTTGACCCATTCAAAGAAATGCCGTAAACAGATTGTTGATTCGGGTGGTTTGGTGTATTTGCAAAAGCTTGTGGAAATGGAGGTTGATGGTGTGAAGAAGTTGCAGGAGACCATTAGTCATGGGAACCTATGGGGTGTTTTCGCAAGGCGGTAACGATTATTGATTAATAATCCTTTTCAAAATATGTATTTAATTGTGGTTTGTTTGTTCATAATTTGTTGCTGGTAGTCTACTGAGATATCAATATGTCTTTAGAAAATTCTAAGAATTTCTAAACCTGTGTTTGGTGACCTACCTTGGATTAAAGCTGTAATATTTTCAACAAAAACTTCAATAATCTAATAAATATAGTAATGAAATTTGACTTTCTTTTTTAATCCTTTATCTTCTTTACTTACTAACTAAACTTCGTTTTCAGTGAGTTATTCACTCGAAGGAAAATGTTTTGTCACTAACGTCATAACATGTATTAACGGTGCTTCTACTTCTTTGTTTTGTTCATTTTAATGTTTCGTTATTTCTTTAGTGACATTATAAATAATTTTGATTGTTTTCTTTATCATGTACTATGTATATAAGAAGAGGGACGCATAATTTCTTAGGTTTCTGTATCAGACCTAACTTAGCATCACCAAGCCCACTATAGCAGCCCAACTCATTTGTATATGTATATGAACTAGTGGAATTCCCGCGCTTCGCTGCGGGTTTTCAGTCCATATCGGTTTGATTCGTTACTATATAAGTATCGGTAACAATGTTGTTTGGCCGGCATCAGTTCAACGCATTACGGTACCGTTACCGTAACAATGTTGTTTGGCACATTAAGAAAATCACTAAAAATGAATATCGTACATGTACCATTGTTATTTGGTATTGGTATAGTTTTCAAGGAAGGAACAAAAAATAACTACATTTGATAAGTTCAAATAATATTTTTTTTTTATCAAATTCTAGATAATAATAAACATGTCGTAACGAATACTCGAAATTTATAAAACATTATATTATTTTGCTAAAATAGCGAAAAAGGTAAACTCGTCACTTTAATAAAACTAAATCACAACATAACGTTGATGACATATATGTATGTGATCACTTGTAAATTATTATTCACAACTCGGTTTTAAGCATATCATAATGATATATTTAAAATTTTATAAAAAAATGTATCTTAATAGTTATAAGAAAAAAAATACAATATGTTTAAAAGTAATTTTAGTATAAAAATTGTTATAAAAAAGTTATTTTAAAATAGTAAAATAAAAACCACAATAAAAAAACATTTCTTAAACCTTTTACTTTTGACACTTGCAAACCTTTAGAGAAGTAATATATTTTAATTGTACCTTATGTTTAAATAATTGTATTTCACTGTTAATGTCCTTTACATTTGTTAGATTATAGAATTATGAGCCCATCTAACCAGAAATAAATAAAGGTGTAAATCACACACTTTACTGTAACATAAATATTAGAAATATTAAATAATTTACATTGAAATGGCTGCTATCATATTTGGAATATTGAAGATTTTCCTCTCTTCTCAAACTATTGGTTTTAATATTTCCTTCATATTTTGCATGATTATACGTGATCTTGGTTTTTTACTTAGGTTTTTTTTTAGTATTATTTACTAATATACGTTTGCCTTTGTTTGTATCATGTTAGTTCCGTAAACGCGATTATGGCCGTGATTCCGTATACGGTAATATTGTTCAATATTATTGCAAGACTTCAAGCGAAGGTTGTTACTCAATGCAAAATTGTGTGTACCGATTGGTTAGCGGTTTTGTCAACAAAAGAGTTTGCAAAGATCCATTGTGGTTTCATGCGTACATATGTTGACCAAAAAATCCTCCTAACTTTGTTTATATACTTTTTTCCTTACTCTTAATGCGCGTGTAACAAATTTAGGTGATTGTTGATATGGAACATGAGGTTAATTATGACATTTCTAAGTCTCCCCCAACAAACGATGCCAAAAATACACCAAACTTGTCAGATGCGAACGAGACAACAAGTCAGCAAGAAGAAAATACATCATCGGTAATTGTTTTTACATGTAAACAAGCTTTGTGTATATACTTTATATTCCTTACACTCACACTTGTATAACAACTTTAGGTGGTTGATAATGTGGAACATGAGGTCGACACTGACATTTCTAAATGTCCCCCAGTATATGATGCTAGATGTACACCAAATTCAACAGATGTCCACAATACAGCAAGTCACCATGCATCAAGTCAACAAGTCGAAAAGAGGCCACCTTTGAGGTTAAAGAGGACGATCCAAAAGCCAAAAAAATTGAGGGAGTAAACCATGTTTGACTGTTACAACACTTTCCCATAGTGTTGTCTACCGTTTACTTTTGCATTAAAATGACACCATTTCATGTTTTATCACTCTGTCACTTTTATTTTATATTGTTTTGTGGTTGTACACTATTCACGTTTGTTTTTCTTTTATAATTATAAATGGTGCTTTTGTTTATAATGTTGTTTAGACTTGTGTCCACTTAATGTTGGTGTTTGTGATTGTTTATTTTGAGCTCCTTTTAAGTTTTTGACTTCGTAAAAGTTAATAGGTCATTTTTGTAGTGTTTGGATAATGTGTTGAGAATGAGTTTTAGTGGTTTGAAAAGAAGAAAAGGAAAAGTTAGATGGTTGCAACTTTTTCAAAAAAGGATATGGAAAAGAAGAAAAGGAGAAGCGTTCCCGAACACCCTCAATATACATTATCTTTGTTTGTTACGTTGTTAGCGTAAGCCGTCCAACGGACGGGTATTAAACTAGTTATATATTAAACATAATCAGATAATATAATTTAATATAAGACCATGTTTAAAATTTTTTTTGCCTGAATATTCAAATTATTTGTTTGGATTAATTTCAATAAAAAATAAAGATTTTTATAAATTTATAGTATACCATTAATTAATAAAATCTCACACACCCTTGGTTTTGGGCCATCTCAAGCCCAACATACTTAGATTCTGGTTCTTTGCCATTATACTATCATAGCAGTTCGTAAATTGGGCTAAACACCAAATAATCACCACCTCATTACTTCCCTAAAAAACTAAATGGACATCGACATTGTTTATATTTTTAATTACTTAAAAATGTCAAAATATAAAATTAAGGGCTATATACACCACCTCATACTTACTTTCTATCAAGGGTCGTTTATTAAAATTTAAAAAGTGAAAGATCTTAGCTTTTCTCCAAATCAAGAATGGGCTTTTTCTAGCAAACTAAATATAAAATATGAGAGACATGATAAAAAAACTATTGGAGGATTTTTTTGGAATCGAATATCTTGAAAAATTGGGGGAATAAAATAAAATTTATTTAAAAAAACAAGAAATTGAAATCAAATTTTCCACTCTATTCAAGGATAAGGACCACATCTTAATCAAATTTAAAGCATCAAAACTTTCATTATTTATGGAATAATTGTATTGCACGCCTAATGGTCCCCCTTATATCCAAGTTTTGATATCAACACAAGATCTATGAGTTATATTGAAAAAACAAGTTGGGTAACCCTTTAATCTTTATTATATAGTAATAATATCTTATCTGTTATTACAGCTGGAATAAATGTATTTTATATAAAAAAGAGTAAAATCTTTTGCAACTTGCAACTTTACACGTTTTTATATGAATATATATATATATATATAGTTGTGCAATATACGTTCACAAATCCGATTCTTATTCAAAATTATTAATCTTATAAGTTAATGTTGTCACGTTGTAAAATTGTCAAAAGTATATGAAAATTTCTTTATAATACTCAATATGAGTCATAACTTGTTATCACACACTATCTTTGGTATCTCATTAAACCTTTTTTTGTGATATAATAGCTACATTGAATATTTGAATTCAGCAACTTTATATATGACAAGTTTTGTGTTTTTTTGATAGATGATATGGTTTATTTAGAGTGGCTCATAAGCCTACTCTACTTCTATTTACCACCTATGTCTGCACATTGTAGGTTTTGAACTATCTACCTCTTAGATAGAGGGAAGACACCTTACCACTAGAATGTCCGCCGGCGACTGATATAGTTGTAACTTATAACTCTTAACTTTAAACTCCGGATGACGAGAAACGGTTTGAATGACCATCAAGACAATCTCTTATACTTTATGAGTACATGAATACTCTTAATTCATACAATATTTAATGATTGTGGTATGTGTTTAATCAAATCACCAGTCTCAAACCATAATGATTTGTTAACCAAAGGTATCATATTCTTTGTTTGTAGTTATATATAACAATATTTTTCTGTATTACATTTCAAAATGATTGCGTTTTTTAGAAAATTCAATAACTTTTTTTGTCCATCGGTGGTTGCCACAAGTATGTGTAATATGAATACATTGAACTTGGGCTAAATATTCTTTGATTTTATCATTATTATTAACTCTTAATATTTAATTAATAAAGTAGCCAAATCAAATCATAAAGGTACCTAAACCTTTATTAGTTATTGGTTAAAATTATTAATTGTTAATCCCATGACATAATTCTCCCAAATAAGTTGCCATAAAAGGAATGAGCATAAGTGGAATTGTACGAGTAAAGGGAACAATTAAGGGTGTTCCAAACCACACCTTACGAGAACATAAAATCTGTCCATACTTTAATCTTTCTGTATTAACAAATAAAAATCCCCTTTTAACACGTATCAATTTCTGGTGTCTTCTTATCTTATTTTACAATTTTTTTCCTATTTAATAATAGTTTAATTATATATAATTTAGATAAAAAAATAATATTTTTTTTATCAAACTTTGAATTAATAATTTACTTATCTTATTTTTCAATTTCTTTTCTTATTAAACAATAGTTTAACTAAATATAATTTAGATAAGGATAATAACTTTTTATCAAACTTTAACTTAATAATAATATATAATTTGTATTTTCTCCTTCGAGATAGAAGAAGGTTTTTTTTAGAACGAGGCAGATATATGATGTTTATTCTCATTTAAATTAGATTTTGTTAAATTATTTATTTAATGCTATTATTATTATTTAATATTTAATAGGATACAAAAATAAGAAAATTATATTAAATCACCAACTTGCTCTCACTAACTGTGTCTTTTATCTGTCGTTATAAATTATGTTTTTAGTCTACTTTCCATTGTGATTTTAGTTTGATACTCGTTGTGTTTTACGTTATATCCATTGTGTCTTTTATCTGTTGTTATCAATTGTGTTTTGGGCCAATTTCCATTGTGTTTTTAGTTTGATACTTATTGTGTTTTATGTTATGTCCATTGTGTAATACGCAACTGGGTTTTCTCATTGTGTTTACGTTGTCCATTGTGTAATACGCAACTGGGTTTTCAAATTTCTTTTTTCTTAATATAACAATATGGTACTCATATTAAAGATAAAAACGCGCTCGATTTTATGGTATATTTCTTTTTTTAAAACAAATGACGTATAAAAAAGTTATGGACGTTTAAAAAATAGGGGGGAAATAACATGCGACTTGCATGTGCATAATCTTTTTATTCTCTTTGACAAAATTACCATTTCTATTTGATTTCTTTTGGGACACTTTTCACTCTATAGTTGCTTATTACATTTCTTATTTTTATAATCCTTTGTAGAATAACTCAAACCTATATATATATATATATATATATATATATATATATATATATACATGTCATAAACATCAAGAGGCATATAAATATATGGGTAATATGTATATTTATGTGTGTGTGAGTGTTAATGCACATAACTACATGGTTTACTATTAAAAGATTTTATAATTCTTTTTTGTGCTTAAGTACTTAAAAGTAGGGATGGCAAAAATACTTGAGTCTGACGGGTATACTCAAAACCCGACACAAATAGGACGGGTATACCCAATACCCGAAGGGTATTGGGCCGAGTATGATATTAGTTTTAAAAAAATTCGCGGGTATGAGATTAGGTGATACCCGACCCGATTACCCGAAACCACATACCCGTTTACCCGAACTATATACCCGATTTTTTTAATTTAAATTTTGATTTTTCATTGGCATTTGTCTATTAGTGATTTATTTTAGTATGTTCATAATGTGAAAGAAAAAATTCTTTTAATATATGTTTTTGATAATACTATTTATATTTTATATGTTGTGAAGTATATACATAAAAGTTTATAAGTACTATAAAGTGATTATTGATTTATGATATAACTTATATGTATGTAATGTACATTTTTTTGTTTATAATAATTGTTGCATGAATAAAATTATATAATAATTATAATAGTAAAGAAATGTATTTGGAAATCCCAACGTACATCTTTTAACAAACTAATGGGTATACCCGATACCCGACGGGTAATTACCCGATAAATACCCGACGGGTATTGGGCCGGGTATGGGACATGATTTTATAACCGGATACCCGAACCCGACCCATTGCCATCGCTACTTAAAAGGCAAAAGGTAAACATGTCATCCAACAAAAAGAAACACAAATGGTTTCATAATTTTTATGTTTCAACTTTTTTATATTAGTTCTATCTTTATAGAAGTGGTTTGTTATATGTTACGTGAATACAAGTATAGAATTTAAATGACTGAGAAGAGTAAAATAAAAAAAGCTATACTTATTAACTTTTTATATAATTTCATAAATTGTTTAAACGAAAAAAAACTTTTATATGTTTGATCATTTAAAAAAAAAAAAAAGTAATATCCTACCGAATATATATAGGAGAAGGATCATTTAAGAACCACCCTTTATTGCGAGAACCGCGAGAACCAATGTGAACACAACAAAAAATATCTAAAAAAACGCAAAAAAACGCAAAAAAAAAAAAAAAAAAAAAAATTTATGTAAAAATCGCTAGTTTTCGTTATTAAAAAAATTAAATTTTTTTTTTTGCTACTAAAAGTAGCGATTTAACTAAAAAAATATTAAAAAATTTTTGTGTGTTTTTTAGATTTTTTAAGATTTTTTTAGGTTTTTTTGGGGTTTAGTTTTAGCATTTAGCTTGGGTGGGGGGTGGCTGGGGGGGGGGGGTCGCGGTTCTCGTAATAAAGGTGGTTGTCGCATGAACCCTACCATATATATATATATATATATATATATATATATATATGTGTGTGTGTGTGTGTGTTTAATTTATGTTATAGGTGTTTAAATAAGAGGTCATTGATTCAATACTCGAAAAGTGTAACATTTAGCCGTTCAAAAATTAAAAAAAAAATCATTTTTTTCTTCAAAATTGATATGTATAACATATAACATTGTGTGATTAAGTTATAGGGTTGCATAATTATGTACATATTTTGCGTTGTTTTATGTATAAAGCATTACGTGATTATTTACATGTGTCGTGTTATTATGTATAAAGTGTTGTGTGATTATTTATACACATTGCATAATTTTTTTATACCAATTGTATAATATTGAGCGCAATCTGTTTATACAAGTTTAATAGGTGCTTAACTACGGTGTAGAACTATACAGACTCATATACCCCTCACCCAAAGACACATGTCACATTCTGATGACTTTCTAACATTTATGATCAATAGGTCATGGGTTCGATTCCCACAAGAGGGTTTTTCCAGATTTATTGGGTTTCCTCCTGAATTGGTGTATAGGCATTATTGCCTAGTGGAGATGGATATGATCGGGTGGTTCCGCTAGTGGCACGATGATACTCTAGTGGTCGTCAGTGATCCAAATTTGCCGTTCAAAAAAAAAAATGTTCAATAACTCCCCCTCTCAATACATACATACACACAAGCACATACACATACAGTTCTTGAATGGGTTTAATAAACAACGGTTTTTGAAATGAGTTCTTGGCTTGTTAATGATGTCTTGTTTTCCTTAAAAAAATGAGAACCACACACTTGTATAAAAAAACAGAACCAAAAAGTTATCTATTTGGGTAAGAAAATATAGATCAATGTACTAAAAAGTTTGAAAATGAGATTTGCTAGAGTTTTGGTTGAGATATCCAATGGCGGATCAAGGGGCCTTCGGTTTGGAAAAAGGTAGCGAAAACCTTGGATAATTTAGAAAAAATTAGTGAGAATTTACCAAAAGTAACTCTTTGAATTTTTTTTTTATGAATCCATCACTTGAGAGATATCACGTTGAAGAACACCACGTTGCACTGTTGCACATATTGAGTACGTATGAAGAACACCACGTTGCACTGTTGCACACATTGATTTGATTTATTTTTTTGCACGGCTTTGATATTTATGTACATATATGTTACAACTTTTGCTGTGTGATTATATGTTAGATAATATTATTTATTTCTAATATAACTCACGAGCTAAATCAAACTTAGGGGTGTTTGTTTTTTTAGAAAAACCTCTTCTGACCTTTTATGTCTGCGTCGCGCAGACCACACACAGATGTTTAGCTCTACAGACCATAAGGCTCAACTCTCAAGACTAACCCAAGTTTGAAGTCCGAATTCACACGTATTTGTTATACGAGCTTTAAGTAAGGCTCAACTCTCAAGACTAACCCAAGTTTGTTTAGGTTCATACAAGCCGTACTTGAGTAGTTTACGGGTGGCTCGACTCTCAATTATTCCCAATTTTCATAGCTCGTCTATGATAACCTTCAAAGTAGAGTGTATCATTCTTAATTAAGTTTTGGGTAAATTACTTTTTGAGTCTCTGTGTTTCAGGTGTTTTAACCATGTGGGTCTAAAATCAAAATGTTTAACACCCTGAGTCTTTATAGTCACTTTTCTTAACTCTTTGAGTCCAAATTTTTAACACTGTTAGAATTTTTTTGTTAAATATTGTTAAATGACCAAAATACCCTTATAGTTAAAAAATAAAAAAATAAATTAGTACCAGATTTCTCTCTCTCTCTCTCTCTCTCTCTCTTTTATATATCTCTCTCCCCCTTTATCTCTTTCTCTCTCTAGACCACCTACATCCCCCACCACCACCGTCACCACAGAGTCCACTTTCTCTCTCATCATTCGGTTCGATATTTTCTGTTCAATTCATTCATCTGTTACATTTTCTCTTCAATTCATTCATCTGTTGTTCGTTCAATTCATCGATCTGCAATGGATCCAAACCCTAACAAGTTTCCAATCCTACCGTATGTGATGGCGAAGTTACCTAGCATAAGTCATGCTTCTCACTCGCCGGAATTCGACATCGAACAACCACAACCACCACCAGCGGATCAATCCTCACCGGAGCTGTATGAGGCGGCGTAGAGAAGAGGAAAGGCGGTTGCGGTTGAAGAAGGGAGTAGTGGTGAGGTTATGGTTGAGGACGGTGTTAGGGATGAGCTGGCTGCGGTTTTGCAGGATGCGTTTGCGAAGAATGTTGAGAGGATTGATTTGTTGCAGAGGCGGTTGCCGGTTCTTCCAGAAGGGTTTGGGAAGCTTCCAATCCCAATTTAAAGATTCTGGGTTTCTTCACCCGTAATTCTTTCTCTCCAATTATAAAATTTAGGGTTTTGTTTCAACTGTTGTTTTGCCCTTGTTAATACATTTATGTCTATCGCCTCCGTCAATCTAGTTCGTAGCGGAAACTGAAGAATACAAGGCCTAATATTGTAATATTAGATAGAAAAAAGGTAAGGTGGCATTTTGGTAATTAATGAGAACTCTCATTAATTCCATGGCCTATATATAGAAGCCTTAGGGTTTTCATTTAGAACTTTTGGCACTTGCACTTTTGGAGATCTAGAGCTAGAGAGAGAAAGTGTTGTGTACTTGATTCAGGTGCTGTACGATTTCAGATCATTCAATAGAATCACAGTTATAATTACATTGTGTGTTCGGTCAAGTTCGTGTACGGATTCCGCATGTTACACGAGTCAGTTCGCAATCGTTTCGGAGTCGAAAACCGGTCCTACAAGTGGTATCAGAGCAAGAGCTCGATTGCACAGATCAATCACACAGAATCGTACAGGATTTCATCATATTCAGATCCAAATTTCATCCAGATTTGTCAAATTTCTTCATTTTTCTATCTTCTACACTTTTTGTCCGAAAATTGCAAAATTAACATGGCTTTTACGGTTAAAATTGGCTGATTTTTGGATATTATGTGGGAAAATCATTGATCTATAAGCCTACAAAATTTCAGATCAAAACTCCAAGTAATTTGAGAGATATTAAGATTTTTTTGTCCGATCTGTTCATCATGTTCGTCATTGTTGTTGGTGATGTTCACCGATCGGATGGCAATCCGATCGGATGACCACCCGATCCGTTGTACATTGTTTTGTCGAACACATAAGTGTCAAGTCTCGGATTGCGACCCGATCGGATGACCACCCGATCCGTTGCAATTCATTAAAAGTTTGACTTTGTTGACCTACTCGGTCGGATCACCATCCGATCCTTAGTACCAATCCGAAAGAATTGCCACCCGATCCTAATCATTTCATTTGTTTGTGATTCAGGTGATTGTCAAAGTATCGGATCCCCACTCGATCGAGTCACCACCCGATCCAAGGCACTTTGTCACTCGATCGGATCACCACCCGATCCAAGGAACACTGTCACTCGATCGAGTAGCCACCCGATCCAAGGAACATTGTCACTCGATCGAGTAGCCACCCGATCCAAGGCACATTGTCACTCGATCGAGTAGCCACCCGATCCAAGGAACACTGTCACTTGATCGGATCACCACTCGATCCAAGGCTCACTCTCAATCATCGGATCGTTACTCGATCGGATCACCATCCGATCCGTTGCCACCCGATCATTGTTACTGTTGACTTTGTTTGACCTTACTCGATCAGATACCTGTCCGATCTAGTTGTTTGGTATTTTTTTAAACTGATTGTACTTGTTCGTTTGTTTGATTCAGGTGACTCAAGGTGATAAACGAGAAACGTCATGGCTGAAGAATTTTACAACACGTTTTACAAAGCGTTCACATCAGAATCTACGGAAACTCAAACTGTTACACCAAAAACAATAACAAAAGCAATCAATGATAACATTAAACATGATAACTTCTATGGGACTTATTCGAAACCACCTAAACTTGACAACATAGAATATTACACATGGTGGAAAGAGAGATTTCTGAACTGGACAAAGGCATACGCTCACGAGAGCTGGTTCTGTTTGGAGTTTGGATACAGCCGACCGATAAACGACAATCCATCTCAATGATCTTTCCGACGAAGACAAACGAAAATTTTCACACGAACAGAAAATGATTGCTTTGATTCAGCAATCTATCAGAAATGATATTTTCTCTTTGTTAACACATGATGGTTCTTCAAAATCGGTTTGGGAAGCTTTAAGGATTAAAGCTGAGGGGGGTAAACAAATAAAGAAAAACAAAATTGCTTTGTTAAAGAAAGAGTTTGATTTATTTGATAGTCTGAAAGGAGAGTCAGTGAGGCAAATGATTGAGAGATTTTGCCATTTAAAAATTGAGCTTGATAGGTTTGATATTGTTAAAACACGAGAGGAGATTATTGATAAAATCATAGAAGCGTTACCACAAGCTGATCAGTGGCAAACGTTCGTGTTTATTTTGAAAAATGATGTGTTATATGAAACAATTACTCTTGATGTGCTGATTGAGAAGATTGAAACTCATGAGCTTGAATTGCAGAAACAGAGCAAGATGAACAATTCTTCACATCAACAGAATGTTGGTCTTTATTACAAAGATAGCATGCCTTCGGTGACAGCTGGTGAATCACCAAAGACAGTATTTAGTGTTGAAAGGACGAAGGATTCCCAGGAAAGCTCATCAAGCTACAATACAGGATATCATTCATCTTCTGTAAAAGTAAATCCTGAAGAATCAGAAGAAGTTCTTTGCAACATTGCTCTGAAATTAAAGAATTCTCCTGCAATGAGCATCAAATCTGCTAAGCAGCAAATGAGCTTCCTTGCATCTAGTCTAGAATCATATGAAGGTCTAGTAGCTGGTAAAATAGGAAATTCCGAGTTAACCAAAGAAGACTACGACCAGATCGATCCGAAAGAAATGGAACTCATTGACATACGTTGGTGTTTAGCAAGCTGTATTCGGAGAGCTCAGAGATACATGGAGATTACTGGTAAACAGTCAATCGGTGGTCCATCAACGAAGCTGGGATTTGATAAATCCAAAGTGACCTGCTTCAAATGTAAGCAGAAAGGTCATTTCAAAAGAGAATGCACTAATTCTGCAGTTGATGGAAATGAAAATCCGTTCAAAAACGATTATTATCAGAAAGCAATATACTACCGCAGTAAAGAAGAGTTACCAACTTTGAAGCAGATTGAAAACAATACAAAAGAAAAATCAAGAGGATGTGCTGTTATTCAAGATGACGTAGGCTTTGACTGGAGCGAATTTCTTCCAGAAGATGATCTTGTTGATGACCGTCTCACAGCTCATGGCAAAACTGTATCAAAGAGCAAACATCGTGCTTTTTTGCTAAGATAAAGGAAAGAAGTCGAGAAGAAATTCTGAAAGAAAAGACTGAAACAGAAAGATTCTTTGCAGGTTGTTGGATTGAGAAAATGCATGAAGAGTATGAGGAAGCGAAATACTACGGGAGATACGACAAGAAAAAAGATTGTTACATCAACAGAAACGGTGATCCTGTTGTTCATCGAAAAGAAGTTGTTTTCAATGATGTTCTTGTAGTAATTCCTCTGTACGACGAATACTATTCAAATGTTCCGAAAGATAAAGCTTATCTGAAAAGACTGGACAAGATAATTCATGATGTAATGACAACAAGTCTGAAGAAGAGGGATGAAGAAAGAATGAAGAAGAATGTTGATGAGTTGGTGACTGATTTGAAGAAGGTAGCTATAACAACCCTCATTAAAAATTACTATTTCTTATGATTTATTATCCAATAGGAAACCCTAATTGAGACCCTCAAGTGATCCTGCATAAACCCTAAAATTTCAGAACAAACAGAATTAGGATCAGGGCCCCTAAAACTCAAGGGGGGTATTCCCTATTGACAATTATCCACATAATTTGCTGTCAAAATCGAATTTTGATGAAAGACCAACTCAGCTGAGCTAGTTAGGGACGTGGCTACCCTATGGTAGAGTGTGACCCCTCGCGTCACGCGAGGGGGTCAAATTTTCAGTATAAATATTGGGGTTTGGGACTTGCATTTTGGCATTGGAACGACGTTGAAATTCAACTCGTACACTGAGATATCATAGAAACAGTCCAAAACACACACACAATCACAAAACGCTACCGCAAAACAGGGTAATAACACGATCGCTGCTACGATTCAATGTCCGATCGATTAAAACTATCCAATGGATGTTTAAGTGCTGCCCACATTAGGGTTATGCTTTGTCATTCGTCGTAAATTCGATGGATGTTTAAGTATCGCACTTTGTCATTCGTTGTGAGGGTTTAATCTGATGAGTTATCGTAAATGCTGTATTAGTTACTGACCTAGTTTGTGTGCATGTTATTTAATTTAGGTTAAAAAGGCTAATTAGTAGGCTAAACTCTGCCCGTATAAATCTGCAATGTGAGTCATTCTTTTTTTTATCAATTGTTTTACAATACCTCAAATCATTTTCAATTGTTATAATTACAGGGAGTAAGTCGTGGTTATCTTAATCGCTGGCTAGTGGGGTATTGTGCACATTACTAATTTCTCCCCGTTAGGTTCATTAACCTAACAAGGATAATCATCACTACTTGGGTGACAGGACCCAATAGTGGTATGACCATCGTCACACAGTGTGACACGGCGCCAGATAAAAATAAGATAGAAGCCATTGTAATCGCTCTTATGCTGTAATTGATAACTATGTGTCATTTTATCAAATTTGAGTGACTCGCCAGCATTTCCCCGCTGATAAAATATTTTTAAAACATGTTTCAGGCGGCCTGCTGTAAATCAAGGAAACGTGCTAAGGAACACTACCAAGCTTGAAGAGGTGGCTCAGTTAAAATGAATAAACATGTTTTAATAAATCAGAGAATTTCCTAGTTAAATTCCTCTATTGTAAATTACGGGGTTTATCTCCAATTTATGGAATAAAAGAGTTGGGCATTTTGAGTTTTAAAAGATCCTGTTGAAAATCTTCCGCTGTCGCATCATTGATACCACGGGTTTCCTGTCCCGCGGCTCCGGACCGGGTCAAACCGGGGCTGGGGCTGGGGCCGTGACAGGAAAAGGTGGTATCAGAGCTACTGAATGAGCCACTGATTTAAGCCTATTAAGTATTTTAAAATACTTAATTTTCCTGATTATCGTTTTGTGATTATATGCTTTATTAACTGACTATTTGTTAGTTACAGTATGGGTAAGCAAAAGCTTTCCAATATCTATCTTAAATTAGATAGTTCACCAAAAGAAAAGGGAAGTTCATCCCAATCAAATTCCTCTAGATACTCAGCAGATACCGGGGAAGGAATATTTGTTCGTAAGGCACATTATGAGGAACCACTTTCCCCTAATAAAAGAAGCTGGATTATTAGAAAAAGTCAAGAGAAAATGAAGAAGTCACAAGAAACCCAGGAAATAGCCAATAATCCACCATGGGAAGATAAATTAGATGAAAAATGGGCGAATCTTTACATGTTAGCTACTGTGGCAGTAAATGTTAACTTATAAGTTAAAATCACAAAACCAGACTTAGCACCTACAACACTTATAAGCCAGAAACTTTAAAATAGACCGCTAGTATAATTCGAAAGTTTAGTTGTAATAAATATCTAGCAATAATTCGTTTTAAATAAATATTAAGTTTTCTAAATTGCCATTTTGTGATTTTATGATTTAACAAAATGTTAACTTAGAATTTTGTGTGTTTCTTCATAAATGCTAAACAGCATGAATGAATTATCCGAAGCCCTAGAAAATCTCAATCTTTACCCTGTGAAAATAGAAGTTTCTACAGATTTTACTGGTTACTTGGCTGATGTGGAAAAACCTATGGAATTTCAAGCTCCACCTCTGGAGAAAGCAAAACCTAAGAAAAGAAGAAGATTTGTGGGCTGGAGGCGTGTACGCAGAAGGAAACCCGCAACTAGGCGAATTCCCAAAATAGAGAATCCCATAGATAAAGGAAAAGGGATCGAGATTGAGGAAGATTCGAGGCAAGTAGGGATGGAAATTGGGGAAAGTTCTAAGCAAGTTGAGGAATTGCCATTCCAGGAGGAACTAGATCAAATATTGGCAAGCTGTGATATCCTTAGGCCTATTAATACAAATCTTTTTCCTTATCTTGTTGAAACCCAACTTCCAATAAACCTGGAACCAGCCATCCCAGAACCTTTAATTCACACCCAACCTCAAGGAGAAATGGACGAATGGTGGACCAACGATTGGGAGTTTCAAAACCTCCTAAATAATCCTTATACTTTCTTCCCTCAGTTCGACCCAGAACCTGCACCAAATCCACCAATGAATAATGAAAATTTAGCTGAACTCCGCCATTTTGGCGAGGAATTGATGGATGCAGGGAATAGGATCCGGGAGATAGGAGGACAAATCTCCTGGAAATACGATGAGAGGGAACATCGTTTTTAATATGCTAGCTGTCGATGGAAAAAGTGGGGTTGTGAAGTTGTGTTTGTATAAAAATAATCGTAATAAAAAATCAGTATGTGTAATAATCTAAAAATAAAATGGTTGTAAGATAACAGTGTGTATGGATGCATAATATAATATATAAAATAGAAGTCGAGAAATCGATAACTTTTGACTATACGTGTTAATGTGATTATGTGCAAATTGTTTTGTTATGATTTATTATTAATTATCTATGCTAATTACTTATATAAATTAATTACCAGATGGTAAACGCTGGTAATGAACCAGTTAATGAAGTAAATCAATCTGAGCAAAATTAGGAAGAGCAATTGCTGAATAGGCAAGATATCGAGGATATCGTTGCTCAAGGAATAGCCGATGCTATTCCAGCAATACTTGATGCTGCTCGAATTCCAGTTGAACCTCAAATCATTCCTAGTAAACGTACTCATGAGGATAACTTCAGTAATAGTATAAACGGAGGCGGCAACAACAATAATAACAATAACGATAATGTTCTGCAAGTCCCGATTCTCAAGAAAATGAAAGCTGCAACGCCTGGTTGCACTTACAAAGAATTTCTTGCCTGTAAACCATCTGAGTTTGCAGGTAACGAGGGGGTGACTGCAGTACAGCGTTGGTTAGAGAAAACCGAGGTAGTAATTACCATAAGTAAATGTGCTGAAGAAGACCAGGTCATGTATGCGTCAAATCTTTTTAAAGAAAGGGCATTAGAATGGTGGAATACGGTTCTACAAGCCAAAGGATGGATGGTGGTTTATGCTATGAATTGGGAAGAATTTAAGAGTTTTGTGGAAAGAAAATTCTGTCCCGAGTACGAAAAGGAACAAATGACAAATAAGTTCCTGACCCACCGAATGGTGGATGTAGACTATCGAGGGTATACTTCGACATTCTTCGAATATGCGAGAGTAGTACCAACCCTGGCCAGAACCAGTACTTATTTCCCGCTATATTTGGGGATTGATTGGCGAAATCCATAATATCGTCAAGGCTGGGAAACCCCGCACGATTGATGATGCGGTGGATTTAGCCAATACTCTGACTGACGAACTAGTACGGACGCGAGAAGAGAATAGAAAGAAGGAAGTGGCCCAAAAGATTACCCAGGGATTCCGTATGGGTAACCGTAACAATTTCAAATGAAGGGGAACCGGGCAATCTTCCACTGGTCCATTTTGCAATTCTTGCAAAAGGAAGCATTTTGGAAGATGCCAAGTATATTGCAATTTTTGCAAAATTCCGGGACATCAAGAGGAAGATTGCAGGAAGAAGAGATCCACAGTCTGCTACAACTGTGGAGAAGCTGGACATATTAGGCCAGACTGCCCTAAATTGGTTAAACCCGCTGATAACAAAGCTAAGCCTGCAGAAGGAACTACCAAGAAGAACGTAAGAGCCTTCCAGCTGACTACTCAGGAAGCAGAGCTAATCCCTGATGTGATAGCTGGTACGTTTCTAGTTCACGACGTTTACGCAAAGGTATTATTTGACTCTGGTGCAAACCAAAGTTTTATAAATACTTCATTCTGCCAAGTACTTAAATTACCCTTAACCCAACTTAGGCAAATTTTTACCGTCGAAACGGCAGACGGAAATTCTGTTAACATAGATAAGGTTTTGCAAGAAGGGGAAATAGAACTTTTAGGTCATAAATTTTCTGCAAACCTATTACCTATGAATTAGCCAGATTCGATGTTGTGTTAGGAATGGATTGGTTAGTAGCCAACCATGCTCGAATTCTTTGTGATAAGAATTCCATAGAAATCCATACACACACAGGAGAATTAGTGGTGATTACAGGAGATAAGCCACAAAAAACACTGAAATTCATTTCACTAATGAAATTGGCTAATTATTCCAGAAAACAAGAAATGGTGTATATGATTTCTGTAATCATTAACACAAAAAGTAAAGAACTTAAGGACATTCCAGTAGTATCAGAATACTCGGATGTATTCCCAGAAGAACTACCTGGATTACCACCTGATAGAGAAGTTGAATTTAGAATTCATCTAATTCCTGGAACTACACCGATAGCTAAAGCACCTTATCCAATTAGCACCCACATAAATGCTAGAATTGAAAAAGCAGTTAGATGAATTACTAAGTAAAGGATTCATACAACCTAGTTCATCTCCTTGGGGAACGCCAATGTTGTTTATAAAGAAAAAGGATGGTTCGATGCGAATGTGTATCGATTATAGGGAATTGAATAAGGTTACAATTAAGAATCGATACCCATTACCTAGAATTGATGATCTTTTTGATCAACTTCAGGGAGCTAGATATTTCTCTAAAATCGACTTGCGCTCCGGATATCATCAGTTAAAGGTACATGAAGAAGACATACCTAAGACTGCTTTCAGAACTAGGTATGGTGATTACGAGTTTACAGTCATGCCCTTTGGGTTAAAAAATGCTCCTGCAGCATTTATGGACATGATGAATAGGATCTATAAACCGTATCTGGATAAATTTGTAATTGTCTTCATCGACGATATACTTATTTATTCAAAAAGTCAGGAGGAACATTGTGAGCACTTGCATGTACTCTTAACCTTGTTAAGAAAAAAGAAGTTGTACGCCAAATTCTCGAAGTATGAATTTTGGTTACAAGAAGTGCAATTCTTAGGACACATGGTAAATCACGACGGAATTCACGTAGATCCTGCTAAAGTAAAAGCGATCACCAAATGGAAGGTTCCGCAATCAGCAATGGAAATTAGAAGTTTTATAGGTTTAGCCGGATATTATAGAAGGTTTATTAAGGATTTTTCTAAAATAGCCGTGCCATTAACTAAGCTAACCTGCAAATCAGTTAAGTTTGAGTGGGGACCCAAACAAGATGAGGCTTTTAAGATTTTAAAACAGAAATTAACCAATGCTCCAATTCTAGCCTTACAAGAAGGAACAGAAGATTTTGAAGTATATTGTGATGCTTCAAAGCTAGGATTAGGATGTGTGCTTATGCAACGCAAGAAGGTAATTGAAAAAGCACGAGGAAAATGATACGACTTATAACTTAGAGTTAGGAGCCATAATTTTTGCCCTTAAGATTTGGAGACACTATCTGTATGGAAGTAAGTTTACTGTCTATACAGATCATAAAAGCTTAAGATACATATTTGGGCAAAAAGAATTAAACATGAGGCAAAGGAGATGGATGGAAATCCTAAGTGATTACGACTGTGATATTCAGTATCACGAAGGAAAAGCAAATGTAGTTGCTGACGCCTTAAGTCGTAAGTATCATGAGAAACAACGACGGGTTCGTGCTCTTAGATTAAGTTTACAATTAGACTTAATGGACCAACTGAAAAGCATTCAAGAAACAGCAATCAAAGATGATGCTGAAGGAATGAAAGGGCGAATTAAGGACTTAGAACAAGGTAGTGATGGAATCTGGAAATTCCATAAGAAACGAATTTGGGTACCTAAGCAGGGAAAATTAAGAAATCAAATTCTAGAAGAAGCTCATAAATCTAGGTATACCATGCATCCTGGTAACAATAAGATGTACCAAGACTTAAGAAATAACTTCTGGTGGATTGGTATGAAAAAGGACATAGCTAGATATGTTTCTAAGTGTCTTACTTGTTCACAAGTTAAGGCAGAACACCAGAATCCTTCAGGTCTACTACAACAATTAGAAATGCCTGTATGGAAATGGGAACTCATAACAATGGATTTTGTTACTAAGTTACCCAAAACCAGAAAAGGTAATGATGCAATTTGGGTAATTGTGGATCGATTAACCAAATCAGCTCATTTTCTACCCATGAAAGAAACCTTTAGCATGGAAAGGTTGGCAAAGTTGTATGTAGATGAAGTAGTATCCTTACATGGAGTTCCACTCTCCATTGTATCAGATAGAGATAGTCGTTTCACTTCCCACTTCTGGACCAGTTTCCAGGAAGCAATGGGAACTCGACTAAATTTAAGCATTGCATATCATCCTCAAATAGACGGGCAAAGTGAAAGGACGATCCAAACCTTGGAGGACATGCTCAGGGCATGTGTAATAGATTTTGGTGGAAATTGGGACAACCATTTACCTTTAATTGAATTCTCCTATAACAATAGTTATCATTCAAGCATTGAAGCTGCCCCATTCGAAGCACTATACGGACGAAAGTGTAGAACTCCAGTTTGTTGAGCAGAATTAGGAGAAAGTCAATTATCAGGTCCGGAGATTGTGCAAGAAACGACCGAAAAAATCACTCAAATCAAGGAAAGACTAAAGACGGCTCGAGATCGCCAGAAAAGTTATGCAGATAATCGACGCAAGCCACTTGAGTTTCAAGTTGGAGACAAAGTACTTTTGAAAGTATCTCTTTGGAAAGGAGTAGTTCGGTTCGGTAAGAAAGGAAAGCTGAGTCCAAGATACGTAGGACCATTCCTGGTACTACAACGTATAGAACCAGTCGCTTATCGTTTACAACTACCAGAAGATTTGGTTGGAATACATGATGTATTTCATGTATCTAACCTCAAGAAATGTCTATTTGACGAATCTTTGGTAGCACCTCTTCAAGATATAGAGGTAAACGAAAGATTAAAGTTTGTTGAGAAACCTCTTCAGATAGAAGACAGAAAGGTTAAGTTTCTCAAACACAAACGGTTAGTACTTGTTAAAATCAAGTGGGATTCAAAGAGAGGACCATAATACACTTGGGAGCTAGAATCAGAAATGAAGCGGAAATATCTTCACTTATTCCAGTAAATCTCGAGGACGAGATTTTTATTAAGGTGGGGAGGATATAACAACCCTCATTAAAAATTACTATTTCTTATGATTTATTGTCCAATAGGAAACCCTAATTGAGACCCTCAAGTGATCCTGCATAAACCCTAAAATTTTCAGAACAAACAGAATCAGGATCAGGGCTCCTAAAACTCAAGGGGGTATTCCCTATTGACGATTATCCACATAATTTGCTGTCAAAATCGAATTTTGACGAAAGACTAACTCAACTAAGCTAGTTAGGGACATGGCTACCCTATGGTAGAGTGTGACCCCTCGCGTCACGCGACGCACCCGCGTAGAACCCTCACGTCACGCGAGGGGGTCAAATTTTCAGTATAAATAGTAGGGTTTGGGACTTGCATTTTGGCGTTGGAACGACGTTGAAATTCAACTCGTACACTGAGATATCATAGAAACAGTCCAAAACACACACACAATCACAAAATGCTACCGCAAAACAGGGTAATAACACGATCGCTGCTACGATTCAATGTCCGATCGATTAAAACTATCCAATGGATGTTTAAGTGCTGCCCACATTAGGGTTATGCTTTGTCATTCGTCGTAAATTCGATGGATGTTTAAGTATCGCACTTTGTCATTCGTTGTGAGGGTTTAATCTCGTGAGTTATCGTAAATGCTGTATTAGTTACTGACCTAGTTTGTGTGCATGTTATTTAATTTAGGTTAAAAAGGCTAATCGGTAGGCTAAACTCTGCCCGTATAAATCTGCAATGTGAGTCATTCTTTTTTTTATCAACTGTTTTACAATACCTCAAATCATTTTCAATTGTTACAATTACAGGGAGTAAGTCGTGGTTATCTTAATCACTGGCTAGTGGGGTATTGTGCACATTACTAATTTCTCCCGGTTAGGTTCATTGACCTAACATGGATAATCATCACTACTTGGGTGACAGGACCCAATAGTGGTATGACCATCCTCACACAGTGTGACACGGCGCCAGATAAAAATAAGATAGAAGCCATTGTAATCGCTCTTATGCTGTAATTGATAACTATTTGTCATTTTATCAAATTTGAGTGACTCGCCAGCATTTCCCCGCTGATAAAATATTTTTAAAACATGTTTCAGGCGACCAGCTGTAAATCAAGGAAACGTGCTAAGGAGCACTACCAAGCTTGGAGAGGTGGCTCAGTTAAAATGAATAAACATGTTTTAATAAATCAGGGAATTTCCTAGTTAAATTCCTCTATTGTAAATTACGGGGTTTATCTCCAATTTATGGAATAAAAGAGTTGGGCATTTTGAGTTTTAAAAGATCCTGTTGAAAATATTCCGCTGTCGCATCATTGATACCACGGGTTTCCTGTCCCGCGGCTCCGGACCGGGTCAAACCGGGGCTGGGGCCGTGACAGTAGCTGAGAAAGAGAAGGTAAAAGAAAAAAGTTGTTGAAAAAGAAGCTGTTACTGAAGAACAGCAGGTTAAAGAAGAAGAAGAAGTGAAGATAAAAAACTTGGTTGAAGAGACTGAGAGTTTGGATGTTGGCGATGATATTGATGCTGGTGATGAGAAAAAGAAAGATGCTGATCAGACAGAAATAGCAGAGAAAGCCGAGGTGCTAATCACTAAGGTAAAATCTGATTCTGAAAGCTTAAATGAAACAATTGAACAATGCAAGAAATGCATGGAACCATGCAGTGCTTGTATTGAAAAAGATGAAAAGTTCAGAACAAGAAATCTAGAATTTAATAAAATCGAAGAAGTTTTAAAAAATAAATGCAAAGAAATGTTAGAAAATGAAAAAGTTTTAAAAGAAAATGATGAAAAACTTTCTCAAAAATGTAAAAATTAAGAAAAAGAAAATGAAAATTTAAAAGAAAAGGTTTCGAAAATGACAGAAGAGTGTTTACAAAAAGAAAGTGCTTTTTAAGAAATGAAAAAAGAGTATGATTCAATAAAATTTGCTTACCACATTACAAAACAGTCATATGAAGATGTGAAGAGTCAAATGAAACTTGTTCAATCTAGATTGAGATATTGTTCTGAAACAACTGATACGCTTAAGCGACAGTATTCAATAAAGCAACAAGTTGTCAATTCTTACATTGAGGATATTGCTAAGCTAAAGCGTCAAATAGCTGATTTAGAATAGGATAACAACAAGTTACATAGTTATCATGCGTCATCATATGTGCTTGAAAGAATTTTCAACATAAAACCGGGTGATGATGATTCTGAGAAAAACAAAAAGGGTATTGGTTCTGAGTATCATCAAGTTCCTCCACCGGAAAAGTTTGCATTTTATGATGATGAGAAAGTCGAAAAAGCTTTCAACATGGTCGATCAATTGCCAGATAACATTGACGTAACCTATTCCAAATCTAATGATTCAAGTGATTCAGAGGTGGTAGGTAAGGTCGTTGAAAGTGTGTTGAAAGACGAGTCGGTTGAAACAGGTAAATCTGAATCACAGGATGAAAATTAAGGTAGTTTTCATGAAGAATATCTGAAAAACTCAAAATCTGAGAAAAAATTGAATGATGATTCAAAAGGATGGGTTTATACCATGATTGGATCGGACAAAGTATTCTTAGATATTGTATTCCCGATTCAGAATGTGATTTCAGAAAAGATTGATAAAGTTTTCAAAATGGTTGAAATTGAAAAATCTGAAATTCCAAAGTTTGCTGGAAAAGGTAACAAAACTTTTTATAACAAACTTGGTTACAAAAAGAAAAACATGAAGGCTGGTTTGGGTTATAAAAAGAAACAAAATTGGAAACGAAATGACACGCCAAATTATCAAACAAAAATGAATTTTGTTCACGGAACAAGTTCCGAAGAAGAGAAAGAACTCAAATTTAGACAACAGTCTAATGAAGAGTTCTATGCTTAGAAAAAGCAACAACTGCTCAAAGATGTCTCCAAGAGAACATGTTTTAAGTGTGATCAAACTGGACATCTTGCACGCAAGTGTCCAAATCTGAAACCTGTTGGTGTTGATACGAAAAAGAAGTCTGATGTTGTGAATCAGAAATCAACCAAGTTTGATTCAAAGCAAACTTGGAAGCCGAAAATGTCAAAGGCTGACTCACAACAAACATTGAAACCAGTGACACCCAGACTTAGAACAACACAAAGTTGGAAAACAACGGTCGATGCAACAAAACCAAACGAGTTTTAGAAAATAAAAGTTGTTGAAAATCAAAATGTTCAAAAGGATTCACATTTTTACAAAAGAGGTGCTCCAAAAGGTCAAACATGGACAGTTAAGAAACAAATGACTTCGGTAAATGAAGAAAAAGATGATGTTAAAATTGAAAAAGTCTTTGTACAAAATGACAAAGATTTTCCGAAGTTGAATGAAGCATATTGTGTTGAAATGCTTAAGGTCAAACAGACCTGGGCTAACTTGTTCAAGTAATTGAGTAAGTGTGAATGTGCAGGTGCTCAAGAAAACAGATGTTTATCAAGTTGGAAATGAGAGCAGCCTGGCATAAGAAGAGGAGGCTGCTGGACCCTGCAACTGAAATCAGGGAGTTTGTTTGATTCTTGTACATAAATAAACCATATTTCAAAACCCTAAAATTTGAAAAATTTAAAAAACTAAAAATATGTTTGTTTTTAAATTTGTCAAAAATAAAAAATTTACAAAAATATGTTGAGTTAATATGCCGAAACCCTCACGGCGGAACAAACATGATTAATTTCACAAGATTGAAAAACGGTTTTCAAACTTTCAAATATCAATGTGTTGTAAATCATGGGAGTATATTTTCTAGCAAAACAGAGCATATAAAGCAGAAAATGGATAGCGAGACAAAGCTATCGGTATCGGTTTATCAAATTTTCTTTAAAATGTTTTGAATTTTAGGGGGAGTAAGAAAAATTCAGAAAATCCAAAAACATTTGAAAATTTGAAAAAAGCCAAAAACATGATAAAATTCAAAAATGAGTTTCTGTGTAAAAAGAGAAAATGATAGTACATCAGTAGACAATCACAGTACGCTAAAGAATTGGAAACTTAAATGTGATAAACGGTCTCACTAATGATATGCCAGTAGGTTTTTACACGCTTAGTAGATTGTTTTCGAGATATAAACTTAAATATCTTATACTTACTTATCTCGGGGGGAACATCTCTCGGATATATGGGTAACCCCCGAAATCTTGATTGAGAAATTGCCTGATTCTGAGATACTAGGTCTTTATACTGTTTGATATCTGGGGTATTATACCTGGTCTTCTGATATTGCGGAAGCAATGGCCTAGACCTCGTATAATACCTTACGCGCTTTTAAAGCTTACCCTCTGCATAAAAATTGAAAAATATCGAAAGATATGAATCAATTGCAGTTGAAGAAAAGATTCCCTAAAGGGAACACACCCAAAGTCGAGCCTTCATCTCTTTGACTGAACGGAAGTTCATACCTGAGCTCTCAAGGTCTCGCACTAACCCAGATTACAGATATCAAATTGGTATACTCACCTGTAAGACTGAATCTAGGGAATTTTTGATACGGGAGTATATTCTGAGGTGGGACACGCGAATAAGTTAAGTCCTTAAAATCCTAATCTTGTATCTCGAATCAATTGAACTTTGTGTGAAAATTTAAGTGGATTAGTATACTGAAAATCTAAGTGAATCGTTTAGAACTTAAAGTGTTTAAAGCCCAACGGTGCTAGTGATTTGTCATAAACTGATATGATCCTCTAACGCGAATTCAAACAAAAATATTTTCTATAAATATGTTTGTAAATATTTCTTTACTGCTTTATGTTTCAGAAAAATACAAAAAGATTTTGATTTCATTTTATTTTCGACAACCGATGTCTGAAAGCCGAGTTTCAAAATCTAAGTATGCTGATCGTGTTTCTGAAAAATAAACAAGTTCATTAATTTGAAACTTGAAGTTTTTAAAAAATCAAAAATCAAAAACAGTTTGCGAAATCTCCAAGGTCATTAAGTTTTACTTGGATGATTAACTGTGAGGGATTTGGATGCTTCTATTGTTAAAAAATCTGTTATAAAGAGCTAGGTTTCGATATTGGATTCTTAATACTGCCAAATCTATGAAGATTGTTGATAGGGGGAGAAAATCAAGTTAATCCTGGATATATTCATATTATTATATTTTTGAGCCAGGATCTTGATTAAAAGTTTTTAAGAGCCAGGTCACGATTCCTGGACAACCGAAAAAGCTTTCACTGTCGAAATGTTTTAGCTTATGCTGAAAGCCAGGTTTTCAATCCTGGATGTTCAAAACAATTTCACTTATAAATGTTTGAGAATTGCAGATGTTGTACCAGATTACGATCCCGATAGCCGAGTCTAAGGGGGAGTCTGATGACGAGCTCAACTCAAGGGGGAGCATGCATTCAAGGAGCCAGGTAACTATCCTGGAGGAGCTTGTATCCGGAAAGCCATGTGTCGATCCCAAAAGCACGGAAGCTTGACGAAAGGGGGAGCCTGGAGAAAAGAGTTTATTGAAAGGGGGAGCTGAAGCTGAAGACAGATCCACGGGGATTCTGTTCAAGCAATAGGGAGTCTATGTTGCTGAAAACATGTTAAAGCTTGAAGAAGACACACACACACAAAGAGAGAGAGAGAGAGAGAGAGAGAGAGAGAGAGAGAGAGAAAGACAAGACGCTACGAGATTGACTGCGGCAATATCCAAGGGGGAGTCTGTTAGTACATTTATGTCTATCGCCTCCGTCAATCTAGTTCGTAGCGGAAACTGAAGAATACAAGGCCTAATATTGTAATATTAGATAGAAAAGGGCAAGGTGGCATTTTGGTAATTAATGAGAACTCTCATTAATTCCATGGCCTATATATAGAAGCCTTAGGGTTTTCATTTAGAACTTTTGGCATTTGCACTTTTGGAGATCTAGAGCTAGAGAGAGAAGCTAGATAGAGAAAGTGTTGTGTACGTGATTCAGGTGCTGTACGATTTCAGATCATTCAATAGAATCACAGTTATAATTACATTGTGTGTTCGGTCACGTTCGTGTACGGATTTCGAACGTTACACGAGTCAGTTCGCAATCATTTCGGAGTCGAAAACCGGTCCTACAACCCTTTGATTAAATATGAATAACACAGGTGTGATGAGGCAAGGAGGAGAGAGTCAAACCCTTTGATTATTTGTTGATTGTGGTGGTGGATGGAGGAGAGAGGAGGAGGTGGTGGTGGTGGAGACGGGTGGTTGTGGTGATGAATGGCGGTGGCAGTGGGTGTGTTTATATTATATATATTAAAAGTTTATGCATTAAAGACTTGTTTCTTGTACTAATGTGCATATAAGACTTGCACTTTGTGTGTAAATGACCAAATTACCCTCATAGTTAACAGACTTGGTGGATGATGTTAAAATTTAGACTCAAATGGTTAAGAAAAGTGGCTATAGGGATTTAGAGCGTTAAACATTTTGGACTCAAGTAGTTAAAACCCTTAAAACATAGAGACTCAAAAAGTAATTTATCTATAGGTATTTCTTGATTATAAGAATATGGGGATACTCTAATAATACTAAAATTATCAACGTTTCTTTTTAATTCAAGTTTATATAACAATACTAATCAATGTTTCTCTTTTATTTAAGTATACGCTACTATTAAATAGTTACTACTAGGTTAACTATAAAAAAGGAAAAATATACATTCTTTTTCTTAAACGTACTATTATAAATGGTAATGGATTAAGTATAAGATAACATTTTTATACGAACTAAACGTGACAATTTAGGTATGATAAGGGTCCTTTTTAATTTAAAAAAGGATAGATACTATGGCCTATTTTCCCTTGAACCTACTTTACCCCTAATTTTCAAACGGCTAAAACCTTTTCATATGATAATATATATATAGGTACGAGATCAGGAGAAAACGCCCTAAAGTATGAGAACGGATCCTGGCCCAACACGTAGCACGCGATATAGTGAAGGGCGGAGGGGCTTTTTTGTCCTTTTATATTCTTTTTTTCAATGCGTCTCACAACACCGCTTCATTTTTTAGGCGTCTAAATTTTTTTGGGCGTTTAGTTAGATTCAATAACTATCTGACGTTTTATTGTTTTTTAGATCGCGTGCATAGTAAATATTTTGGCATTTATGGCGTCCCCAAATTCATTAAAATTAATTAGTAATTATAACTTTTTTTCATCCATGGCGTTCCTAAATTGATTAGGCGTTTTTGTATATTTCAACAGTTCATATATATATATATATATATATATATATATATATATATATGGTAGGGATATGGTAAAAAGTGTCTAAAATGTGAGAATGATAAGAAGTGTTTTAAACCATTGGATATTTGATCTAATGGTTGAGATCAATAGGGTATAAAATGTAAATTGTGTTTTAATTGGAAGGACCTTATGTAAAATTAAAGGGCAATAGTGTCTTTTCCAATGTTTCAAATATGATAACCGCCATCAATCTCCTAAAAACTAGCTATTCAAATTTAATTGCTAAATTATCTCGATCCTAAATTCTAAAAATAGAAAAATATGTAACTGCTGCAAAGAAACGTATAACACTATACATTCATCATATAACACTATACATCTATCATATAACACTATATTACAATATATAACACTATATATCCATCATAGGCATGCTACCAGAAAAATATAACACTATATAACACTATGCATCCATCATATAACCCTATATAACCAAAGAACACTATATAACACCATGTAACACTATATAATACTATATAAAAAATATATAACACTATACAGTTCTAAATGGTGGTTGCACTACAGAATTAATAATTGATGGTGTTATATAGTGTTTTTTTATGGTTGCACTACAGAGTTATATAACACTACAGAATTATATAACACCAAAAACCATATTATAACACCATATAACACCAAGTAACACTATATAACACTATATAAAAAATATATAACACTATGCAGTTCTGAATGGTTGTTGCACTACAAAATTATATAACACTACACACATTCGTAGATTAATTCCTAAAATCGAATTCCTATAATAAAGGGTGGAAGTTATTTTGGGCAGTTATCTTTAAATCAATTAATTGAAAGAAAATAGAAAATTACTAATTCACCCTTTTGAATTAATTTAGATATAGGACACTTGTCATCACCACATTATTTCTTACCCTTCTCACACTTTGGGCACTTTTTACAGGATCCTTTACCTATATATATATATATATTAAAGGTAAATTTCTTGGCGTTCATGGCGTTTTTAAATTCATTAGCAATTTAAAAGAGTACAGCTAAGACCAAATCAAATAAAAACTAATAGTCTTCTGTGGATGGTATTACATCAAAGATGTAACCATCGCTTTGTTCATCACTCTCATCAGACTCATCATCATCATCATCATCTTGTTCATTGGCGTATAACGCCATAATATCGTCTCTTCTTTGTTGCATCATATACTTAAATGTCTTCACAACGCTGGATCTTGCATCGTTCGAATGTGCTAAATCACAGAGCTGTTCAAGAAGATGTAGTCTATCTGTGTTCAGCACTTCGTCCACTGTTAATGAATAATCCACCCCGTGTTGATAGCTCACGTTCACCGTTCTTGATTGTTCATCCAGACTCCAAACTCCAACTGGTAACTTTTGGTAGATCACTATCGTCAACATCATCATCATCATCATCTTCTGGAAATTTTCTCTTTAATCTTCTTATTACCGTTCGAGTCCTTTCACAATCGTAGTCCACTGGAATCCCAAGCGCTAGAATATCCCTTTGAACGACTTCATCCATACTAAGTATGGCCTTAATTGTCTTGACTTTCACTCTTCTCCTGTCAGAGAACTTTAGGACGAAATGTCTCTCTGACCTCTCAAACCTCCATGTTGAGACATTTTTTTAAAGTTGTATGGCTTTCTAGACAATGTGTGGCGTGTTTAGTGAATGTATGGAGTGTGAAGCTTTGTTTAGCTATTGTAATTATATAATGAACTTTTTTTGGCGCCAGGTAGATATATGTTTTTGGCGGTAAAAAACATCAGTAATTTTTTTGATGTATATTTTGTTTATTAATTGTTGTGCCATGTTGGATGCATGCCTATAATGTGACAGGTAATTATGGCATTTTGAAAAGATAAATAAGTTCAATTACGATGGCGTGGATTTTAATATAATAAATGTTAGTAATAAAGTTTTTCGTCGTTTCAGTTACTGTTTGCAGTTACTGTTTTGTTCAGCTTCATCTGTTAAGGCTGTAACACTTCCCATCTTTTCAGGGTTTGGCGTTTTGTTTTTAATCGCGTTTAGATAAAGATGGAACGTTGTTTTATACATTGTTTTAATGGCGTTTAGTCAATTATTGGTGTTTTTAATAATAATTTGTTAAAATAATTTCATTATTAGTTTTGGCATTTTTGGCGTTTTTTATAGCAACAACGTGCTTTGCCGGTATCCGTTCTCACAGTTTTCATAGTATTAGGCATTTGGTGTTTGTAGTTTTTGGCGTTTTATAAACATCTTTTTATAGATATAATGTATTTTATTAATGGAGAATTAGATAACAAACAATAGAAAATGATCCCTAATAGAAAATGAAAGAAAATGCTAATCTAATTTCTCATCCAAATCTTCACTGTCATCAGCCTCTTCTTCTTGAATTTTTTGTGTCTTAAACCTTTGAATACCTTAGCTAGATGCCGATTTTCCTACATAGACAAAGCTGATTAGTGGCACCCTGTATTTTTGTGTGATCTATTGTTGTTTGGTGACATGTGGTTGAAGATCAACGCCTGTGTGGATGCTATTATGATCATGGAGTCCAAAATAGCATTTACACTGGTATGATCCCTTCATGCCATCAATATATCAATCAAGAAGAAAGCTCACATAATAACATATCACTGTCATCAGTCTCTTTTTCTTGAATATTTGCCCATCTCATTCAGCAAAAGCTTATAGAGATACCCACCTCAGGCAAGAATCCATTCAGTGAAACTTCATGCAGAACAATACTGAATATCCAAGAAACGAGGTTTGCCTTCTGTGGTTTTTTTAACTATTTGTTGGCGTTTTAAAGTGAGTGGTTTCTAGGAAACATGACGTTGTTTTTGGGTGTGATCAATTGATTGTGCAGAGTCGTTTATCTTTATAGGATGTTTTTGGCGCGTAGTTTAGGCGTGATTTTATTATAATAAATGCTAGTAATAAAGTAACCGTCCTTTCAGTTACTGTGTGTATTTATTGTTTTGTTCAGCTTTTATCTGTTAAGGGTGTAAGACGTCCCATCTTCCAAGTTTGGCGTTTTTATATTTAATGGCGTTTTGTAGACCAAGATGACAAAATACACTAACAAAAGAAAAATTACACAGGAAAAATAGTTTTAATTATTTGGCGTTTCGTATTCAATGACTTTTGTGGTATTTTTGCGTTTTGAAACTAAGAAGAGAAATATAGTATTTTATTATCTGAAAAAAAATTACACACAAGAAAACAAAAAAATAAATAAACTCCTCGTCAGAAGAGGCTTTGTCTGAGAAGTATCCATCACTTCCTTCGTCTTCTTCTTCGGAGTCTTCTTCTAGTCTCTCATCCAAGTCATCGATTTCACTTTCATTGGCTTCTTGTTCTTGAAGATTTTGAAGCCTGCATTTGAACATATCCTGCATCAACGCCATTTTTATGTCCATGTCTATCTTCAAACATGTGGCGTTGTGTAACTCTTTTATGAACCCAACCCCCTGCTTGGTCATGATTTCTTCAAGCATGCAGTCTTCCTGCGCTCCGTTGTCACATATAACGGTCACCATGTTTGTTTTTTCATCAAAACGCCATGATGTGATGACTGGGTCCTTTTTTGCTTTTGCTTTGCCTGGTCCAAATTTCCTGGTTAATCTTCTCATAAGCTTATGTGTTTCATCACATTCGTTATCAAGAGGGATGCCAAGCGATAGGATACCCCTCTGTACCTCTTCTTCCATTTTCAAAATTGATTTGATTGTCTTAACAAACACTCTTCTTCTGTTGTCAAAACGTATGACGAATCTTCTAATTCTCAGGGTGTATCTCCATGAAACGATGGTTGCCATTTTTGGCGTTTTGGTTAAACTTGGCGTTTTGGTAAAAGATGTTTTTAAGATGATGTTTTCTTAATAACAGAACATTTCATTCTCTTTAATTTGAGCATACTATTGCTATTGTTTTCTTAATTTTAAAAAAAATTATTTTACAACCTATAAAGTTACGTGATTATGTTCTAGTATGTAATTACGTATCATATGTGCAAACAGTAACGAATGTCCAATGTGACCCTACATCTATAATCAAGAGGGAAGAAGTTCAAGGGAGAAAAGACCAGTATACCCTTTTTGTATTTGTTTTTCAAATGTAGAATTATATTATTTACAAAATTATCACCGCTTCATTTTGAGTTGTTGATCTTGAAAATGAATGGTCATATACTTCTAACACTAAAGCGAAGCTCTCTTGTGTGTTGACTCCCTCATAAAAAAATGCATGAAATAAATAATTCACTCATGACGGAAAATAAAATGATTAACTAAATCAATTAACTATGTTTTAGGAATATAAATGTCGTAGAAGCTTACGTACACTAATTAACCTACAAAATACTTTGTAAGACTATCCGTAGTGGGGGGTTTGGGTGTTTTATCCCTGAAAAACGACCCTACATGCCCATAAGACCGCCCCCTGGGGCGTTGTTGATAAAAAAAGCCCAAAGCGTTCTTTTAAAAACGCTCTCGCTGGCACATTTATCGAAATCAGACCGTTGCAAACGGTCAAAAACAATTAATATTTGTTTTTTTATCAACTTTTAACCTATAAATACCCACTTTTTCACCACTTTTTTTATAAGCTTTATCCACTTTTCACCCACATTCTCTATTTTTCACCTATTTTTTTATATACTTTCTCTACTCTTTCTTTTATTTATTAAAGGGTTATTGGTTTTTAATAATCCTAAGTTTCATATTTTGGCCGATAATAATCCCTACTTTAAAAATTCCCTCCAATAATCCCAACTTGTAAAAGTTTAGCCACCATTGATCCTTTTCAAACATATAAGAATTTTGTCTCCTCAGTTGATTCAATTACACCTACAGATGATTCAATTACACCTACAGACTCCTTAATTGGTTTAAGTGCACCTATGTTAGAAAAGGATTAATGGCGGCCAAACTTTTACAAGTTGGGATTATTGGAGGGAATTTTTAAAGTCAGGATTATTATCGGTAACATGTGAAACTTAGGATTATTAAAATCCAATAACCCTTTATTAAATCATGAATCCCTTCCGGCCCCCATTCGGTGTGCCGTCAAGACCCGGTAACCACAATACATATCGGCCGAACATCACGCAACCGCAACCGAACTTTAACCTTCAAGACATGGATCCGAATGTATTTGCGTACGTGCAAATACTAGGCATGGGTGGTTCGCAACCGTTCTTTCAAGTTACGCAAAACTTTCCAACCATTGGCGTTTCGCAACCGTCTACCCAAGATATCGATCCAGAGATAGAAACGGTACTAGAGACACAACCCGAGCCCGTTGTCGAGGGATCTAAACGTGGGAAAAGGTCCCACAAAAAGAAAGATCCAACTGCTCCTCGTTGAATAGGAACCTACCTAGCATGGACGAAAGATGAGGAATACGCGTTGGCACGGGCGTGGCTAGATATATCGAAGGCCCCCGATGTTGGTAAGCGTTTTAAAAAGTATATTAGTTTATTTTTTACATAATTCGGCCCATGTAATTTTATTTTTTTTATTTTTAAAAATATAACATTATAATTTTTGTATTTTTTCGTAGCAAATTATCAAACATCACCGCTTTTTGGCAAAAAGTTCGTGAACGTTCTTTAAAACGATGAGGAAAGATGAATATCGGGATAAATATTCTATTTCGAGTAAATTGACCGATATCAACTTTAAATGTCAGCAGTTTAAAGAGTTCTTCGAACTCACTTGGGGCAACTGGGAAGCGCCCAAAACGATGGAAATATTTTAACAAGAGCGTTGGAAGAATACAATGCTACGAAAGACAGTTTCACATATTTGAGATGTTGGGAGCTTTTACGAGTAAGTCCCAAATGGTCAAACGTACCGACGATGACGTCTAACGGTAGATGTAAATCAAAGCGGTCCAAAACATCATCGTCGGTTGACCCTGACACACTCACCTCAGATGCTCGTAACGTCGATTTAAATATTAATTTAGATGACGACGAGGATTTGGAGTTGGAACGACCGCCCGGTAGAAGAAGTGCAAAAAATAAGGAAAAAAGGCGGAGTCCTCTTCATCTAATCCCGAAATAATGAAGTAAGATTTAGAAGAGATGAACTGACGCCTACAAGACATTCGAGATCTCGGTCATAGCAGTTTACAAACTATGGAAGAAAGAAACACCGAAAACAAAAAGTTTGTCGCGATACAAAAGTCGAGGCAAATGGATAAAGATATCGAATTTTTGTCTAAACCCATCGACCATCCCACCGGCGACGCGTTGATCCTAGCCTAGATGCGTCGGCAACAAATCCGTCAAAAAATACGAACTCTAGATTAAGAGCTATTTATTTTTTTTTCGTTTTTTTTATTTTTTTAGCATTGTAATTTTTTATTTTTTATTTCGGTTTTTATTTATTTTAACAATGTAATTTTTTTATTTAATGAATTTTATTAGTTTTAATTTAAAAAAATTAATATTTGGTTAATCATTGATTGGATATTATTAGGCACTATCACACTACGTCCATTTGTGAAAAACGCCCCATAACGCCTATTTGCTGACTGAGATGACACGTGTCACACAATGTCCATAAGTGAGGCCATCATTTATGCTCTCCACTACACATGTTCTAAAATTTGTTACATGGAGCATTTATTGCATGGATTAGTATTTTTGTTTTAAAATATTTTCAAGTTTCTGTCATTTTTTAAAAAAAATACTTTTTTTTTAATTTAAGTGAAATTAGATTAAAAAAAATAAAGAATAAAAGTGAGATGGTTGGGTTAACATCTCTAGATCAAGTGGTTGAAAGTTTGAATTTCTCTCGAGATATGCAAGTTTAACTCCCACTTGGTGCAGAGTGAGGCATTGGTGGACAATGATAGAAGACCCAGGGAAACCTGAGTTCGATCCTTGAGCCAAACGGGTTTTACCGGTAATTTCACCGTCGTGCCTACGGGCGGGTGGATTATCGGGTTTCCCTGAAATTGATGGTGGACTCGGGTTACTCTCGGAGTACTCTGTTTAGTCCAATGGGTGCTGCTCGAGATTGATTTTGTTAACCGTTCAAAAAAAAGTGAGATGGTTGGATGGATGGGTCCCATGGTAAGAATGACTTTTTAGTCTGACAATGATAAGCTCCAGATGTGTTTTCGGTTTCTGATTGGTTGTTTACCTTTCTCTGGATTCTCCCATTTATTTCCTTGTACGACCACACCATTTTTGGACACCTCTACTATCACCTTTTCCTTTTCTTGCCCTTTTCCATTTCTTTTTGTAAATACATATATTTTAATCAGATTTTTATTAAGTCAAACTTTATATTTCATGAGATCGAGCAATGAAATAAAACTAACAATTTTTTTTTTGTTTTTATTAATATAATTAAACTAGGTTAGAATCTCGTGTTAAATAAGTAAAAACTGTATAAAGGAGAAAAATATTTATAACTATGCAATTTATACTAATAATTACGCAAACTATATTATAATTACGGACATAAATAGTTACACAACTTATATGATAATAACGCTACCTAAAATTAACTTAGAAGTCATTTTTTCAAAATTAAAGAGAAAAAAATACTCGATTTTATGGTAAAGTTTTTTTTTTTAAATAATGCCAACCATAATTGTAAAAGAAACTTAAAAATAAACATAAATAAATAAATAAATAAATAAATAAATAAATAAATAAATAAATAAATAATTGTAAAAGACTTTTGAAAGATAACATAAATTTGATAATAAATACGGTTGTGACACTTGAAAAATTTTGAAATTATTTGTTAGAATAAGAGTTAAATAACTTTATGTGATGGCATTATATTTATTATATTATTGCTAACCATTAACGTATATATTATCTTTAGTTTGAAATGATACTAACTATTTTTTTTAACGACCATGCATTGCGGTGAGAACTTGATTATTAGTATAGTATTGACACTCGGTATAACAACTTAAAGAGATAACTTAGAATCATGGGGAAAAGAAAATTCACATGTAACCACCATACGTGCGAAAGCTGGTCGGTTAAAACGAGAAAAACAAAGGAATATAAAAGCTGTGTTAAAGTAGATGAACTAAACATGCTATTAGCAAAGTTGAGGGGCTAAAATTTTGTTGATTAAACTATCTTAAAATAGAGGGACTAACATGTATACTAGATCTAGTGATGTCTTTATATTGATGTTGAAGTTGACTTTACATCTTGAGTTGTTTCGTTCTTGACCATTCAAGTAACCTATTCTAAACCAACAATGATATTCAAATATCGGGGAGCATGCTATTCATTGTAAGGAGCTCCCTGGTTTCAAATATCGGCACGACTGGGTGAGAGATGTTTTGGGGGACATCCTGAGGAGAGCGGGGATTTCTGCCAAGAAGGAGGCCCCTGTGAATTTCCTTACAGATCCGATGGAAGGGAGATCTACATTGAGACCAGCGGATCTGCTCGTCTTTGGCTGGGGGGGAGGGAAACATGCTTGTGTGGATCTCACAGGAGTCTCCCCCTTAGCTGGTTTAAGGGAAAACGGGTTTGTAGCAGGACATGCTATAAGGAAAGCGGAATCTAAAACGGTGGATAAACACGCTAAAGCATGTGCTGATAACCAACATGCATTTGTCCCCTTCGCCTTCGACACCTTTGGCTCCCTAGCTCCAGAAGCTATCCGTTTGTTGACTAGGGTCCAAAAGGTTGTCCATAGCAGTTGCTCTTCAACAGGGGGCAGGGGTTTGTCTTTAAAATTGAGTATTTTTTTCTCTCCAAATTTTAAGCGCGAAAACCAAGCTCCTAACTCAAGATCATGAGTCGTGTAGTTCTTCTCGTGAATTTTCAGCTGTCTAGACGCATAAGCTATGACTTTACCTCGTTGCGTAAGAACGCAACCAAGTCCTAGATTCGACGCGTCACAATAGACAACGAAATCATCATTTCCCTCGGGCAAAGATAGAGCAGGAGCATCACAAAGCTTTTGTTTTAGCGTTTTAAACGCTTCTTCTTGCTTAGGTCCCCACTCAAAAAGCTTATTCTTTTGAGTCAAAGCAGTGAGTGGAACCGCAATCTTCGAGAAATTCGAAATGAAACGTCGATAATATCCAGCAAGACCAAGAAAAGATCGAATCTCTGTAGGTGTTGTCGGTGTGTTCCAATCCTTAACTGCGACAATCTTGGATGGATCCACATGAATACCCTGCTCGTTGACTATAAGACCCAAGAACTGAACTTCTTTAAGCCAAAATTCACACTTGGAGAATTTAGCAAAAAGTTGTTCCTTCTTAAGGAGTTCCAATGTTAAGCGAAGGTGTTGCTCGTGCTCGGCTCGAGACTTTGAATAAATGAGAATATCATCGATGAACACAATGATGAACTTGTCTAAATAAGGTTTACAGACCCTATTCATTAAGTCCATGAAGATAACTGGGGCATTCATCAAACCAAAAGGCATGACAGTGAACTCGTAATGCCCATATCTCGTGCGGAAAGTAGTTTTGGGAATATCTTCTTCGAGAAGACGAAGTTGATGATACCCAGAATGCAGATCAATCTTGGAAAAGCATGAAGCACCTTGTAGCTGGTCGAAGAGATCATCAATTCGAGGCAAGGGATATCGATTCTTGATGGTAAGCTTATTAAGCTCACGATAATCGATACACATTCGAAAAGATCAATCGTTCTTTTTTTTCACAAAGAGGACAGGAGCGCCCCATGGTGAAAAGCTCGGACGGATGAATCCTTTATCAGATAACTCTTGAAGCTGTTTCGATAACTCTTGCATCTCCGACGGTGCAAGACGATAAGGTGCTTTCGTAATCGGGTTGGCATTGGGTACAAGGTCAATATGAAACTCGACTTGACGAACTGGAGGAAAATCAGGCAGTTCATCGGGAAACACCTCTGGATAATCCCGAACAATCAGAATATCCTGAATACTCTTGCTCTTGCCTTTCTCCTCGGTGATATGTGCCAGAAAAGCAACATATCCTTTTCGCAAATAACTTTGGGCTTTTGTACACGACATAAGCTTCAATCCACCTGAAGGTTTCTCGCCACGAACTTCAAGAACATCGCCAGACGAAAGAGGAATACGAACGATCTTATCAAAACAAACTACCTCAGCATGATGTTTGGTTAACCAATCCATCCCTATGATAATATCAAAACTCCCAAGTTGCATCGGTGTGAGGTCAATAGGAAAAAGATGGTCATCAAGGTTTAACTGACAATCACGAATAATAGAATTGAGAACACGAGGTTTACTAGTAGAAATTTTGACAGATAAGGGTTTCCTCAGTTTAGTTCTAGGTGTCGCAAGCAAAGGCTCAAATGATAATGAAACAAAACTTCTATCGGCACCAGAATCAAAAAGAATAGATGCAGGTCGATTGTTAACAAGAAACATACCATTGACAACCTCATTGTCAGCCCTCGCCTCGTTTGCATTCAGATTGTATGCTCGCCCACGAGCGGGATTCACATTCACGTTGACATTCACGTTCGGATTCGCATTTGCATTCACCAATCTCGGACAGTTGTTACGGAAGTGACCAAACTCTCCACAATTGAAACATGAACTCGGTGGGAATCTAGTAGCATTCCCCGGAACCTGTGCTGGAACCTGAGCAACCTGATTCTGACCCAGACGACAAATGTTGGCCAGATGTCCAAGTTTACCACACGTTGTGCATTGCTTACAAGCTTGTTGTGCAACATGATGACCGTTGCAGCGAGCAAAATGAGGTGCGGTACCAGCAACGCTTTCTTCGCAGGCGGTTGAGCTGGTTGGTTCTGAGGGTTCTGAGCTGTTACTGCAAAATTCTGAGCACCCTTTCGCTTTCTCGACTTCTTCGACGACTCACCTTTCTTACCCTTACCCTTATCCTTGACAGAATCGGTCAACTTCTTCTTATCACCCTTGCGGGTAAGTTTACCATTCCTGACTTGAGACTCAATCAGGGTAGCAGACAACTCGATCGCGTGACGAACAGTAGTAGGATTAATGCCAGTCACAATATCCTGTATGGAATCGGTAAACCATCGATATACCTTTTTATCGCTTTCTCCAACGGGGTAACCATAGTAGGACACAAAAGACTGAGCTCCTCAAAACGATCTGTATACGCACGGTGTTATCCCCCATCTTGCTTTAGATCGTCAAACTCTCGTTCCAAAGCTCGAATTTCGTGACGGGGACAAAACTCTTTCATCATGAGAGCTCGAAGCTCTTCCCATGTTTGTGCCAATGCCACTTCGACACCCCTATCACGCATCACTCCGTTCCACCACATAAGAGCACGCTTCTCAAACACACTTGATGCAAATTCAATCCTACGCCCATTCGGACACTGCACATGTCTGAATGTGCTCTTGATACTATCGAACCATTGAAGGAGCGCAGTTGCTCCCTGCGACCCAGAAAACTTCAATGGCTTAGCAGAATTGAAATTCTTGAAATTACACTGTGCATTATTGTTGTTGTATAACTCGTGGATTTGGGTTACAACGCCTGGAAGCACAGCAGCCATTTGCTGAGAGACAAGGGCTGCGACTTCTTCAGCAGTAAAATATTGTGCATCACGTCGATGAGGCATTGTCTAAAAGGAAATATGAGAAACGAGTGAGGTCGACACTTAGGAGAAACAAAAGAGGTATCTACAAAACACAAGGAAGGCGATCGTTTGTTCGTTACCTCGAACAAACAAACGACACACAGTGACTAATCAAAGTAAATGAGTCAAAATAATGTATCGCGAAGACATGCTCGCCTATAAGTGAACACTCACCCCAAGAGTTCCCAGGCAAGAGTGACTGGTCCGATTATGTGGATTTGTACGAACACTCTAGCCTTAGACAGAAAACTCAGGGTACAGCATTCACTCTTCCAGTTTGCACGTGTTCACTTTATTTAGACCCAAACTTTGACGAGATTTTGAAAACTCAGAAGGCACCAAGCCAAATATGAGTCAAACTGGAAGGGTTCAAAACCTAGTAATCAATCATCCTAGAACGGATGATTAATTTTTGAAGCAGATTCAAAATTTGTGTTCTCGTTGTGGTTATCACCTAAGGGTACCTGACGTTTTTTTTTTAAATCTAAACGCAGAAAACTTACGTTGGGGTCCTAGAAAGTTATAGTCTAGGTCAAAGCATTACTAATAACCTAATTCCCTATAACCATTGGCTCTGATACCAACTCTTCTGTCACACCCCGACCACGTTAAAACAACAAACCGTGGCGGAAACGTCAGGGAGTGTTGTGGCAGAATTATTGCTTCACAACCATGGAATACAAAGAGTTTCGTTTCACTTATTCATCAAGTAATTTACATTGTTTTAACATGAAACAAACAAGTTACATATCGACTATCACTATTATTATGTCACTAAGGCCTCGTCCAGATCCTATGTGACTCATGCATCCTAGCAATCAACATCAAGCAACAACACCTGAAACATATGTAAAAACAAAGTCAGCAAAGAAATGCTGGCGAGCACATAGGTTTTATAAGAGTGTCGGATTCATGGCTAGTTTACATGTTGCAATACCTTATTAAAAACCCTGTTTTGAAAAGAGTAAAATATTGCAACGAAGTTAACCAACTCAAATCAAGCGGGTTATAATTTATAAAACCTCGTAGCCATGATTCTTAATCCAAAAACATTAGTTTTAGTAAACCAAATTGTAAAACATCTCGTATTAAATCGTTAATAAAACTCGTATGGTTTATATCCTTTCGAAAACATCGTTATGTGACATCGTTTTAAAATCGTTTACCCAAGTGAACTAAATAATGTCACGGGATGTAATATGTTGAAAACACTTATATATAAGAAGTACCAGCGGCGTATCTACCATGTTTTCACCACATTACACCCGTCCCGTTATCTAAACACTCAACCAAAAACCAATCGTTTATCCAACTCGTTTAATCTTGTTCAAATCGTTTCCAAATCGTTAACTCGTCTAAATCGTTTAAATTATCCTCGTTTTAATTGTGAAAACTATTTTTGGTCGTCTCGCTAATAACATTCAAACCTTCGTGACTCGACTATCTCGCTTCTCGCATTAACAAACCACCAAAGGGTAAATTAATAATCACAGATTCAGTCGTTACCCACCTAACCCACACATAACCATGGGTGCAGTCTGATAACGGGATTTGTCAGATCCTATGGTACCATAACCTAATACTGGTCGGTTCGGCCAAAATTAATGAATGTCATTCGTTATGTAACTACAACCAACAAGTTCGTTCACATTATCAAAATCGTTATTAGTTTAGTATAAACCATCTTAATCGTTTTTGAAACCATCGTTAAAATATCGAAAATCGTTTTGATACATATGAATCACCCCAAAACAATTGAAAACAGTAAAATAGGGGAACTATGTACTCACTTGAAGTGCAAAGTATCCTCAATCAATAGAACTTCAACAAACTCAAGTAAACCAAAGAAATCAAGCGGCACCTAGTAATCGAATCACTAGTAAATAAATTGATACCTCAATCGGAAGATCGGATAAAATGAGGTCTTGTAAACCAAATGAGTGTTGGAACTCATGTGATATGGTTTAACAAATTCTACATTCTAGATCGGAACCTAACCTAAGTGCTTTCGACCCATTGCGACCCATTAAGGTATCTTATGCTACTTTAACACGTCGTTCGCGCAGATGCGCGTTCGAGACGTCTAACTAGTCCTATGACAAGTATTATATGCCTAACATGTTGCATAATCGATTAAATGACAAAAGTTTATGTTACATATGCTTAATTATCAATTATGCATGAAAAGGGCATTTTGGTCATTTACCTAAGGCATATAAACTACCTATCATATAACTAATTAAACCTAAGTGACCATAAGGTATAACCTCAGAAGGTTATTCCCTATGCAACTATGGTCACTAAACATGTTTGGTCGGATCCTAATGATCGACTAAACGGGTCGAGTTCGAAAGTCTAAGCGGGTGTTTCGTCCGCTTGACTTACGACTCTACACAAGCACTAAACTAAAAGTGACGAGCTAAACATGTTAAGACATGTTTAGTTAAGTTAGAAAATAGGTTTTGATATCAAAACAAACGGTTTTGATACCCAAGAGTAGTTTGGTTACAAAATACGCACAAATACGCATTTTGGCCGAAACTACGACTCGTCACTACGCCTAGTCAACGTGGTAATCAGTAAGTATAGTCACAAGGGACTATAACCATCGTGATTACGCTCACGTTGCAAAGTTCAAATGAACTTTGTGTTGACCATAAACTGGTCAATGCAGAAAGTCAAACAGAGTTTGACTTTTGTGCTAAAAACGCATAAGAGAACGAAAGAGGACTTACAACGGGTCCAAGAACGGAAGCTTTGATCCGAATATTTTCAGGTATGAAGTAATAAACACATCAACTTAGAGAACCAATTCAGATTCAAATGTGTGAGTTTGAGAGTGAAGTGGGTGTTGCTATTTATAGAAAACCAAGAACCGTTAAGATCGTTCCTCAATAAACGAGCATCAATCTGGACCGTACACATATGGCACATGGTTTTGGAATACTAGGGGTGCCCCAAAACTAGCAAACGGTATTGAAAATGTTACAAAATAGCCCTAAACTTCAAGTTAAGTGCTGAAAATGGACCTGCTATTGCAAAAATGAAGTTTCTGCCCAGATGAGGTGCTCGCGTCGCGCCACGGCAGAGACAGATCCAGGTGCCAGTTCTAGAAAAGCTTGCAAAATGGCAGAAATGGTCCCTGCACATGTTTAAGGCCTTTTTCGATGCGTTTAAACCCCGTTAACCTCATTTCAAGGCTCTAAAATGATGTTAAAGTATAGGGAACTCAAAACATGCTAAAAAATATCTCGGATGTCGGTTCGTTTGGTCGTACGGTTGCGTTATTCGGTTAATTACGACGAAAGTCGTAACGAACGCAAAAACGATCCAAATTATGCGACGAATGGAATTTTATCAAGCCAATCACTAAAATAAAATATTTTAATGATTACATAAATTTTTGGATGTCCGGATATATTCAGAATGTAAGATATGCGCGAAAATGCAAACTTGTGCACTTTTTGACGCTTTTAGTCCCTATTGATCAATAAAGTTTATTTTAGCATACCGAACCCCTAAAAGCCTATTTCTAAGCTATGTATAGGATATTTAGGGTATGTTTAACTTATGATCAAGTTCCGGAATGTTCGTTACTATACAAATCGATATAGTTTCACAGTTTGACACAATTAGTCCATGTGATCGAACAAACTTGATTTCAACACACCAAACCATCCAAAACTTATTTCTAAGTTATGTGGAGGTTATTTAAGGTATGTTAAGCCTATTTCACTATTCTAGAGAGTTTTTCGTATTAAAGTGACTACGTTTACGCACCAGTTTGCGTATAACCTTCCAGAAAGCGATTTAAAGGTTGAAATCGGAATCGAATCAAATCGTAAAATCATCAAACACAAATACACACATAATAACACCAAAACACATATAATAACACCAAAGCACATTGTTTTATTGATAATTGACATTGTTTTACATTATACGACGATTACAGAACACAGTTGTCACACATCAAGTGGAAAGGTTATTTTGTCACAAAATGTAACATTCGACGAAACTTGTTTTCTCTTCTCTGAAATGTCACAAAATTCCAATCATGACTACACCTTTCTTGTTAACCCCTCACCTCTTATTTACCAACAAACCCAACCGGCCCAACCATCACTTAACACTCCTCCTTTGGCCCATACTCTAATTCAACCACAATCCTCACCTCACTCACCCAATAACCCAAACAACCCTCTTTTGTCTCCTATACACAATGATACTACCGCTAATCACCAAGGATCCCCCTAACATGCCCCATCACCAAATCGGTCACCTACTCTTAACCAGAACCCGAACTCACAGTTCCCACTCCACCCATTGCCATCTCCTCCACCACCACCTCCACTGATGCACCCAATGGTCACTCGATTACGTGTGGGCATTACAAAACGTCGGTAACCACTTAATCTTCACACTACTTCTTTCTCACCCATTCTAGATTCATATAAATATCCTTATCCGATCCAAATTGGCATGCGACTATGACCAAAGAATATAAGGTATTCATGGATAATAATACATGGGAGCTTCTATATAACATCATTAGGTGTTCATGGCTTTTTAGACATAAGTTTCATGTAAACAGGTCTTTTGAAAATTACAAGGCTAGGTTGATTATTAATGGTAAAAGCCAATAAGTGGGAATCGATTGCAACAAGATATTTAGCCCAATAGTCAAACCAACCACCATTCGCACCGTCTTAAGTCTAGCCATCTCACGAAGTTGGCCAATTCATCAACTCGATGTGAAATTTTTTTTCTCCACAGAGATTTGAATGAGACGATTTACATGTTTCAACCACCGGGATTTACCGACTCATCTTGTCCAAAGCATTTGTGCCGTTTAAGAAAGTTTCTCTATGGGTTGAAACAAGCACCACGGGCATTATACGACTGGTTTGCACACTACAAAATAAAATGTGGATTTTGAAGTACTGTAAATGATACATCTCTATTCGTCTACAACAAAGGGAAATAGATTATTTATTTACTTATCTATGTTGACAACGTTATCCTAACGGTCTCCGATGTGACACTAGTTTGTGATGCAGTTATAAATTCCAATACAATGCAATTTACTCTGGTAAATTGGCTTCTGTATCGTATATGTATGATTGTGAGTAATGAAGGAATCATCAACATCCTTAGAATTTAAAAAATTAAAGATCTCCTACAAACTACCCCTCAAGACCTACCGTACCATTTTTTTGTTAAACAATGATCGACTTTAAAAGCTTCTATGTCACACCCTCAATTTCCACATGCAGAGTACTACCGCGAGGCGTGTGACTGACCAGGATCCAGCCACCAATCATACTGAACAATTAAGATAATAATAATATAGTTCACCAACCAATATGATCAGTGACTACCATAGTTTAAGTCCAAAAGTTTTTAAGTTCAAAGCAACACTTTAAGTAAGTAACGGAAGCATAAGTAGAATAGTTCAAACATAAGTTCATAATTTGTTATTAAAGAACCCAACACATGGGTTAAGACGACACCTACAATTCCCCAAGCAGCAAGCTCCAAAGTCACTGAGTACCTGCAAAGCATGCGGTAGGTTGTCAACATAAAGTTGGCGAGTTCACGAGTTTGTCCAATTTTAATTCTAAAAACTTGTTTAAGTAGTTAAATTACTCATTTATATCATGCGATGGGGAGCTACCCCATATGTAAGCTACTAAACTGTGTTATACTGAATCCTTGCAACCGTACGTTTCCGTAGTGTGCCCCGTTTGTCAATGTCTATCATCATTGACGGTTTGCCAGAGTCTATTAGTTCACGACCGATCCTATCCAGGCACGGTGTGAGTCTGGTGAGACCTAAATAGGGCTATCAACTAATAACCCGTTTGCCAGGCCCCGACGACTAATCGGTATATGTAAGTGGGGACTTCTGTGATAGAGTTTCGTTTAGTACACTTGTTGCATCTAATATAAATAGTAATTAACTGTATGTCCCGCACAAAGGGAGAAAGTATGTATGTACCCCACACAAGGAGGTAGCGTTGTTTGTTCTGTTTCCCAACCACCGGGAACGCATGCTTTTAGAAAAGTTGTGAACTCACCTTGGTTTGCTCGGCAAACAGTTTACTTGGTTGGGTTTGCTGGTCAACCACGTCCTATTATGGTTACCAGTATAGGTCAGGTTTGGGTACAAATAATTCACGTATATCCTACACGTATCTAACACATAGCATGCATGTCCTACTAACATATATGGTATTGGGCCTATCCTAACACATGAACAGTTAAACAGCAACAGTAACACAGTCCAAAAGCATAACACCAATTTGTGCCGCCCAATAACTAAGTAAAGTAGTCCAGTCGAAACCGTGTGGTCTCGACTCGAGAACAAGAGGTCTCGAGCCGCAACCATGAGATTCCGAGTCGCAAACAAAAGGTCTTGAGTTATGCATATATGAGTCGCAACCCCCGATGTCTCGAGTCAGGCTGTGAGTCCAGATCGGGAGATCTCGAGTCGCAACCAAGCTTGTCTCGACTCCTAAAGTGTGTAGTCTGGTTTCGAGTTGTCACGTGGAGGTCTCGAGTCGAAACCTCATGATCTAGACTCGCAATCCATGCTGTTGTTTCTAGAACCCTTATCCAGATTTGTACGAACCAATCGGATTTCATAAACATGTTTTCAGGTACCGTACATTCGTTAAATCAGATCAATTCAACATATTTCAAATATTTTCATCACATCTTCAAACAGTTCTTCATTAGGGTTTTCACATTCAACTAACATATTCATCCTAGACATTATAACCCTATCACTATATTATCAATCTCATGAATACATCATTGTAATAATATCAGATTGTTGTTCCAAATGTTATCATGCCACCAATCAATCTAGTAGTTGCATCAATCATATGATCAGCCAACATTTCTCATTCTAAATCATGTTTGTATCATACATTATCATCAAAACAGGTTGCATATCAACATAGCAAGGAACATCAAAACATCAACAGTTGCACATCATTATTCATCTCGATCATTCAAAACAAGTAACACCCATTATGCATCTCTAATCACTTAAGGTGTCACACCATGATATTTCCACGTCTTACCGGTGGGCCTGGTGGGGAGTATCGTGACGTAGTTGATATCATCATAGTCAAATAATCACAGTTCAATGCACAGCGAAAGTCTAAAAGTAATAATTATACAAACCAATTCGAAAGTAACATAAATATTATAAACGGAATGTAAAAGGATCCATAAGCGGATCAAAACAAAAGAAGATAATTGTTCAACAGATTTTTAAGCATCTAAAGCTTGCTAGACTCTTTATTGATACTAGGAGTAGCCAGCCCATTTTGCTTAGTACCTTCACTTAACCTTTTTGGAAAATACGTCAGTTTACACTGGTAAATACAATTAACCGACACTTTTGAAAAATGTTTTATGAAAATTGATTTAAATGCACAAGGCACAAATATTCTTTTATAACTTGGGATAATTATTTAAAAATAATCTTGTAAAAGAATTATATGTTTGTTATACGTTCAGTAGCCCGGGTTAGAAATATCGGGTTAAAGATTAATAGACACACCACATAATATAACCCACGGCGAGTTATTCTCGAACAAGCAGGTATATCATTTTACATACGCACTGGCAGGTGTATGCCTACACCCCGTGCTTAGGTCGTGGCCATTTCAATGAATGAGCCGAGGATATCCAGGGCATGGTCATTAACCCCCCCAAAGGCTTAAAACAAACAAAACAGAGTAACGGGTTATCTCAATGATTTAACATTCATACGATTAAAGATTCAATACCCGACCAAGCGGTATTTTATATACCGTACCCCAAGCCCGTATAAGGGAAAATAAGTTAAAAGTATTTACCTGAGCAAAAATACAAATTTATCTCAGCCGTATAACAATCAGCAAGTGCAAATATCTTTTACTGGGCTCCTATCTGGAATGAATGTTTTAATAACTTATTAGATTCCTAACGGGTCTTACTTAAGTTTAAACTTAGACCGGTTAGTTTTAAAGAAAGGTATACGATTCAAAACGCAAGATTAAGCGAAGACTGGATTAGAATGTGATTTAGACCCGACAAGTATGAAGACTTGTATAATATGGGTAAACTAAACACATTCTGGATTTTGAGGTAAAAATGATAAGGTTTGTCCCGTTTCGGTCAATTTATGCAAACTAGTCACATAAACCGCACCGAACGCGAAAAATGCATAACGGGTAACCAAATGAGTCATGTACAGGTTCCCTAAGTTAATATACTTAAAATGTGTTATGATATCTGTAGGATACCTTCCATTATGCCCAAAACGAATTTAAAATCAATTTAAACCATGTAGGGGTATTTTGGTCATTTTAAAGATTATAAAAGAGGTTAAATGACAATCTGAGGTTCTGGTCTTAAATGATCAGTAAAAATATTTATTTTAGTAGGTTATATCAGTAAGATATTGCATATATGTGAAATTTATTATTTATGGCCAAACTATGCATCGAAAGGGCATTTTGGTCATTTCACATAAGCTTTTAAGAGTCAAATTTGGAAATATGATTTCAAAACTTTTACTTACTGTTAAAGTATAAAAATTTACTTATAATATCAGTAGGTAATGAGTTTTAGGTGTTAAATATAATTTTATCCAAACTATGCGTTTAAAAAGCGTAAAAGTCGGTATTTGACGATTTTCGGGTTATTTAAAGAAATCTGAGTTTTTGTTCAGTTTATAAAGCTCAAAATATTTTATTAAACATATGAAATCAGTAGCAAAAGGTTTGGTATCAAAATGTTATGTAAAACTCATTTTATCCAAGAAAAGGGCAATTTCGTCAATATCGAATTTACTTTAAAACTCTATAATATAATCAGTTTAAGATTCAATAAAAATTACCAAAAATCCTTAAATATTATATTACATCAGTGGATAAAATGTTTGATGTTAAAATTTGGGTTTAAATAGGTTTTATGCTGAAAATGCCGTTTAATTAATAAAAAGGCTTCAATTTACGATATTGAGCATAACTCCTAATTTATACCACAAACTGATGTCAAATTTTTAGGACGTGCTTATAAATTAGTAATAAAGGTTTTTGTCCTCTCACATTTTCAAAAATCTCGTTTTTATATCAAAAGGGCATAATGGTCAGCAATTAAGCATTTAACGGAAACATGCAAATGATTCGGATTACAAAGGAACTATATTGTATAATCTCAGAGGGTTATACTAACATGTAATATGGTCCTAATGGAACCCTAAGGAATATCTAAACTAAGCTAAATCGGATCAGAACTGAAAGTCAAAGCAAAAGTCTACTTTTGCGACTTTCGGTTCCGAACCGAGCCTAAACTCAGAATTGTCAGGTTGAACATGCTTAGACATGTTCTTACATTATTTACCAAGTTATTTTAGTGTTAAAACATGTTCCTTAACTTCTACATTATCAGTTATGAATTTATTTGCAAAAATAGCTTCTGTTGACTTTTTAATATTAAGTTTGACCCGACAATTGACCAAGTTAGAGTGAGAATCAGTAGGTGCCCTTTTAAGGGTTTATTATCTACATAATTACCAACTCATAGCCACTTTTAATTCGAATAATGGCTGGACCATTAGTGATTAATCACTAAGTCAAAGCTTAGTTACGATGGCTTTGACTTTTGGTAATTAAACTAATAAAACTTGAACTTAAGGAGCTAAGAACACTTACAATGGTCCTTAGCACGAATTTGGAACTTAAGAAAACTTGCTTGAACTCCAGGAAGCTCCAGAGAAAGCAATATGAAGAAATTTGAATTGAGCAAATGAACAAGTGAATACAAGAGCCCTTATATAGGATTTCTAGAGCTTCAAGATTGATCCACCTGCCCCTACAACTGATTTCTGATGATTCCAGGTGTCCCCTATGCACGAAAATCTGTTGGCTCAGTCCCTGGAATCGAAAACAATCATCCAAAGGCGGTGGAACTGGTTATACATGCAGCTGTCCACATTTTCTGCATCTGGCACTCTTACGCAACCCGCGTAAGAGTTGGCCTTGGGTCTACGCGGCCCGCGTGGAGGGCTATTTCCGGTAAACACTTTTGCAACTTTTCAATTTCAGTCCCTGGTCCATTTAAACTTTATTTAAGTTCCATTTATTGCATTTTGGACCCCCATAGTTAACTTTTAAGGACCTTGGGTCATAAACTAACTCCGTTAAGCTCCCGGTTAGTTGAACGATCACCCAAAAAGTCTTGTTTTCTTCGAAACTCCACAAAATTAATATCCGTTATTCTTGAGAGCAAAAGGATACATACGCCTAATATAAGAAGCTCCAAAAGGATACATACGCCTAATATAAGAGCCACTATGGGAGCTTGGAAAGACTCCAGATATGCTATAAAAGTTAAGTCCCTTATGCGACAAAGAGTACTTCCAGCATTTTAACAAATCTCGAGGTCGAGATTTCTTTTAAGGGGGTGAGGATGTAACACCCCGAAAATTTACGTCCTATAATGTCTTGACACGTGTCATAACCTTTGAACGTGTGAAAGAATGTTCTTGGAGGACTAAAGTTGACAAACAATGAAACTATGTAAATACAAGGGTTCAAAGTGTCAACAATGAATAATTATACTTCACAATAACCCTACATGATGTTTATAACCTTAAACGAATGGATCATGGATCATACAAAGCGAATTGTGAAAGAAAGTGAGAGATTACAAACTACAGGGGTTAAATGTGTCAACATGTTAAAGATATACCTCTGAGTGACCTGTTAGCAAACCCGAAGCCTTGTAACGATTAATTATACTCACTAGAATGCACTATAAAAATTTCACCAAGTTTCGTTATCGTATGAGAAGGTTGTGATAAAATTCGTGTGCGAGGGTTAGAATCGTCAACGTTGAAAATTAGGGCTTTTCGGGTGATCACAAAGTTACCCGAGGACTTGACGAAGAGGGTATAAATATTAAAGCCCCATATGTCAATTATAAAGTCCTAGAATGCAAGAAAACCAAGTGAAAACGACCTTTCGGGGGACCAGGGACTGAAATGCAAATAACAAAAACTTGTTGAGCTGATCTTCATCACCCTCGCGTAGCACGAGCTTGAAAGTCTTGGCAGTCGCGCTACGCGACTGCCTTGTCTGACCAGAATTGTTTGCACAGCTGTGGGTTGATGTTGTAACCGACTTTAAATACTAGAATTCGATTCTATGGGCTTCCTATGTTGGTTTTTAGGCCTAGGGACACATGTTTGACATCCCATAACAGCCCTAGACCCATTTGGCATTCATCAAGCAAGATCAAAAGTTCATAAATATCACAAAGTTGCAACATACATGCACATTTCATTTCTGAGCATTTCCAGATCATTCAAGCAGGCCACAAGCATTCCATATCATCCATTAGTTGTGTGTAAGTATGTTTAACCCTTCCTAATTCATTTATACTTAGTTAAAAGCCTAGAAATCAAACCGTCGTAATTACGGTTTGACTTTGTGATAAATCACAATCGGTCCAGAGATTAGTCGAATCGAAAGTTGTTATAAGTTGGTATTTATATGGATAATAAACCCCTAAAAGGGCACTCACTGATTCAAATCCTAACTAGGTCGTTTATCGAGTCAAAGGTTGTCCGAAAAAGTCAACAGAAACCTTAATCGCATATTTAACAACACGGAAGGCGTGTAACATGTTTTATCAGCCATACAACTTGAAAATAAATATAATAACTTGTCTAAGCTTATTTGATTCGACAACTTTATGTTTAGAACCGATTCGGAACCGAGAGACGCAAAAGTTTGACTTTTGCTTTGACCTCAGTTCTGACCCGATTTATATAGATTTAGACATGCCTTAAAGTTCCATTAGGACCTAGTTGCATGTGTGTATAAGCCTCTGCGTTTATACCACTCGAATCCCAAATCGTCCGATGTTTCCGTTAAACGCCTAAATATTGACCGTAATGCCCTTATGAGCATAAAACGAGATTTTTGGAAATATGAAAGTAAAATAATCTTAGTTACTGATTATTAGACATGTCTGTAAATTTTCACATCAAGCGGAGGTCCAGATTAGGAGTTATGCTTAATGACGTAATTATAGCGATTCTTAGTAATTAAATGACGTCATTAGCGTAACGCCTATCTAAAACCCATTTTTGACACCAAAACTTTTACCCACTGATGTGATATAATATTTTGGGATTTTTGAAGATTTTTAATTATTTTTAAACTGATCATAAGCTTGGTTAATCGCCTCGATTCGGTTAATACCAAAAATACCCTTTTTCGGCCATAAAATGAGTTTTACAAATCCTTTTAACGCCAATCCAATTGCTACTGATTTTAAATATTAAATGGAGTGTTTTGAACCTGTTTAACTGATTAGGAAACTCAGAATCCTATTTTAACCCGTACGTCGCTTAAAACTACTTTATACGCGTATTATACGCATAGTTAGGGTTTAAAACTATTTTGGCATATAAGACTTATAACCAAATGTTATAACCTGTTAAAATAAGTTATTTTACTGATTTATTCAGACCCGGATCAAAGAAGCTTAATTGATCCCTTTTATAATCTTTAAAATGACCAAAATACCCCTAAGGGGATTAATATAAAATTAAACTCGTTTTGGGCATAACGGAGGGTATCCTAATGATATCACAACATATTTAAGGCATGTTAACTTAGGAAACCTGTTTAGGACTCTTATGGTTACCCGTTACGCTTCATACGCGTTAGGTTCGGTTTATGTAACTAGTTTACATAAATTAGCCGAAACGGGTCAAACCTTATCGGTTTTATCTCAAAATCCAGAATGTGTATAATATACCCATATTATACGAGTCTCCGAACTTGTCGGGTCTAAATCACATTCTATCCGGTCTTCGCTTAATCGTGCGTACGAACCGTATCTTTCTGTAAGACTAACCGGTCTAAGCTTAAGCTTAATTAAAGACCCGTTAGCATACTAATTAGTTATTTATACCATCATTCCAGACTAGAGCTTTCCGGTAAATTGTACCTACGCTTGCTTAAGTGAATACGGCTGAGTTATAAATTTCTGCTATTTAAGACAGGAGCTAGCTCAGGTAAATACTCTTAACTTATTTTCCCTATTACGGGCTTGGGATACGGTAATATAAATACCGCATGTTCAGGTATGGGATTCAAAGACCAATGAGTCGGGAAATCCAAATAACCTGTTTTAATTCGTATTGCTTGACTGAAACATTGGGGATTAATGCGACCGTGTCCTGGATATCCTTGACTCATGATTTGAAATGGCCACGACCTAAGCACGGGGTGTAGGCATACACCTGACAGATGCCATATGTTCATACCAATATGGAATTCCCAATAGGGGAATAGTGGTGTGTCGGTTAATCATGAACCGGCATAGTTTCGGGCCCTACATGTAGAGCAAGTTATGTAAAACTGATAACATGAAATATAGTTTGTCTCAAGTATAAAATATAAATTTTGCCTTGTGCATTCTAATCAAAGTGTCGAAACATTTACGTGTCTTGCGCACCTAAACAAATTTTCATAAACATTTTCAAAAGAGTCGGTTGAGTGTATTTACCAGTGAAAACTGACGTATTTTCAAAAGTCTAAGTGGCAGGTACAAGTACGTAATAGGCTGGAAGTGGCTCAGGACGTTAATAAGGAATCTTGCAAGTTCTAGGCGTCTAAAGTCTGTTGAACAATGTTTATGTTTTATGATCCGCCTGTGGATCCTTTACCTTCCGTTGTAATACTTGGATATTACTTTATATTCGGATTGTAATATATTTATCTTTTGCTTCCGCTGTGCATTTAAATATTGTGTTGTTTGACTATAATGTTGCCAACCACGTCACGATACTCCCCACCGGGCCCACCGGTGACACGTGGAAATTTGGGGTGTGACAGGTTGGTATCAGAGCCAACACTGAGTGAATTAAACACTAGCCTTTTTGTGTTTAATCTCAGTTACACAGTTGCACATTCTTGAGTCTAGACGAGAACATAGGACAAATTCAAATTTGTTTCATTTTGTCTTTATTTGGTTCCTTTGTTATTTATACGATTAGCTCTTGTATGGGCGAGTCATTTTCGGTAGAAGTCCCGATTAGGGCAACCATATACTTGTTTAGATTTTTGAAGGAACGATTATATTTAAAATATCATTTCTATATTATAAGATCTACCATTATAATAAAATGGCAAAATCTAAAAGGACAAGACCTAGCCATATGTCACATTAAGACAGGGCCAAGATGGTAGTTCCACAATTAGATTCAGATCCTTATTAACATCTCGATTTAAAATTTTGTTCTGCGTTAATTATTAAAAAGAATCTTAAAGGTAAAACCTAGCCTAAATGTCACTGCATACAAGGCCGAGATGGTAGAACCTATTCAAGAGATTCAAATCCTTATTAAACATATGAAAGCATAATTACATGCTCGACAAAGTGTGATACGATAAAATCACATAAGTCATTTTTATGGAAGTATTCTAAATCCTTATTTATATAAGCATCCCATATGGATGAAGTGCCCACGGGCTATAATTAACGTCCTCTGAGACTAAAAGACAATTCTATAATAAACTCACCAATAGACTATTGTCGATATGTTACAGTTCAAGCAACATGGCAGACTCAAACGAGGTCAACAGTCACCCAGGGATAGTACCTGATAATGCCCGAGTAAACGTAGCGGGTGCAGAATTACAAGCAATGATAGATAATGCGGTTAATAGGGCTATGGATAGACAGCTCCATGAATCCAGTGGTACCCATGCAAGGACCCAATCTGCACCACACTCCAGAACACCCTCCAGGACTCACACTGCCCACAACAGTAATTCTCACCACTCCTCAAACCAGAGGAGTGCTCCATCCCAACGAGTCATGCGGAATCAAGAACCCCGTAATAAGGGTTGCACCTATAAGTACTTTGTTTCGTGCAAACCCAGGGACTTCACTGGGGAAAAAGGAGCTGTTGATTGCATGACTTGGATGGACGAAATGGATACGGTTGTGGATATTAGTGGTTGTGATGATAGGGATATTGTGAAATTTGTGTCACAATCTTTCAAAGGAGAGGCATTAGCTTGGTGGAAATCTTTGATCCAAGCTACAGGGAAAGTCCCGTTATATAATATGACCTGGGAACAGTTCATGACGCTGATCAAAGAAAACTATTGCCCTCAACACGAGGTTGAGAAGATTGAGACTGAATTCTTGACTTTAGTCATGGAGAACTTAGATTGTCAAGCATATCTTACAAGTTTCAATACCAAGTCTCGATTGGTTCCTTATTTGGTCACACCGGAACCAAAGCGAATTGCTCGCTTCATTGGGGGTTTAGCCCCAGAAATAAAGGCAAGTGTGAAAGCATCGAGACCTACTACCTTCAGGTCAACGGCAGAATTGTCGCTAGCTCTCACACTCGATGTGGTTAGAAATAAGGCTGCCAAGGCCTCTGAAGATGGGAAGCGTAAAAGGGAGGAGAATAATTCCCAGAATCCTAAGAAGAACAAATCCGAGTTCAACAATGACCAACAGGATTCCGACAAGAAGCCTACATGCAAAACTTGCAAAAGAAGAGACTGGGGACAGTGTCGATCAAACCAAAAGATAAAGCAATGTGGCATCTGCAAAAGAACTGGCCACCAGTCCCACGAATGTAGGGACATAAAGAATGCAAGCTGTTTCAGATGTGGTGAAAAGGGCCACATCAGTACTAATTGCCCGGAGGCTGCCCAGGGAGGAGCAGCTAAGTCTGGGATGGATAAGAAAGGAAACTCCTAAACTACCAGTTGAAGGCCAGAGACAGTGCATATCAATAATAAGGTACGTCCTTACCTTTTAGCATCAATTGTATCTGCTAAGTATTTTACGTTAATGTAAGGGATAATAAACCTTTAGTAAACCATAAGCTTAGCAAACTTTTGGTTGCATACTTAAGGACTCAATATAGTGATAAAAATCGAGTGGTTGCCTTAAAAATCAAGTCCATATTGTGAGTGATAAGAAGCAATTAATTATCAAGACTCCCTATGAGACAACCCTCGTAATTACACGTGTCCGTACGCTTAATTAATATTAAACATAAAAAAATGGTGGAACTGACCGTCCCCGGAATCGAACCCGGGTCTAGGCCGGCCGCACCCTTTCGCGCGCCTAGCCAACTGAGCTAGGTGCCTAGTTTGTGAAAATCTCCATTCTAATTTAATATAAGCACTTGTACAATAAACTTCCTTATCATTTATCAATAATAATGTCTGCTAAGTGTCCTGTTTTTTTTTTAATACAGGCAATAATAAATCTTCATGAACCATAAACTTAGCAAAATTTTATTATCATCCACAAGGTATAACTACCAAGGAGACCATAGTAACCGATTCGTATAAATCGGCAAGGAATCGTTCCGAAAATCTAAGAGCACTCTTTCTTTGCATAGAGTACGACAACGTATATTATTTTAATTATTTTCTCATTGTTTTCTATCGCCTGCGAATGCCAAACTATGTTTGATAAAAGTGTCATATGAGGATTGGCGTATCCTAGTGTGTCCCATAGATTGTTTCCATGTCTGATCAACATGGAGGTTTAATACATGGAACCCCCAAGATATCCCAATGATCGTATTGTACTTCCGTCGACTTGTAGTATTCAAAGGAGATATCCGGAATAGAACTATCCAAATAAATATTCCTCGGTAAAGGAATATGGGGAATCATAACATGAATGTATCACTTATTAGACACAAGCGTTGATGAGCGAACTGGAGCCTGAGATATGGAAATCTCTGTAACCTCCTTGTACTTTGATTATCTTCTCCTAAGTTTACCCTGTTTACCTCCCTAGAGGCAAGTAGAGTTATGATTAACATCCCGCTTTGAGTTAGAATGTTGTAAGAACTCCATATTAATTATGGAATAACCGAAAACCTGATTAAGTAAATTTTAAAATAGGAGATTCATATAGCCTAGCTCGATATTTCAGAACAAGATAGTTGTTAGATAAGAAAGACGGTTCATTTTGCTCATGCACTCATTACCGCAACCCTATTTAGACAACGGTTAAAATCGCCATCAACTACCCAGGATCGTCGAATTGTTCGACTAGCTGTAAGGATTAGTTACTCCTTAAGATTTGTTAAAAAGTGGTTGGAATAACCACCTCAAGAGAAGCTTTTCTATAATAGTTGGTATAGAAGTATCAAGGTTACTCCTTTAGAGACCTTGTATAAATGAAATGTTAAACCTCTGTTGTTAGGACAATAGATTGGTAAGTCCAATTATCAAGATCTGAAAGTTGCCTGGGGGACAACAAATAAGATTATACAAATCCATAACCGATTGTAGGTTGCCAGTATACGGCAAGAAATCAATGAGTTAAGAAAATAGCAAACTTCCTAAGTTCTTGTTAAGGAATATGGTTTAACAAAAGATATCACCCAGGAAGGGTGTACCAAATTTGTGAAATTATCAGGCTAGTTAAGCTCTGAAAATATGGAAATCATTCGAAGGAATTGAATGTATCAAGATCAAGTAGCTTGTAAGCAAAAACCTACTTAAGGAGTTTGACGGAGCTCGCAATACATTACACACTAATGACTGGAGGATGAGTTCCGCCAATAAGTCAAGAAGCACTATCACATAATGATATGCAGAATTATGATGTGATGAGCATCCTGTATCGATTGAGGATCGACAGGTCAAGAAGCTCCAAAAGGATACATACGCCTAATATAAGAGCCACTATGGGAGCTTGGAAAGACTCCAGATATGCTATAAAAGTTAAGTCCCTTATGCGACAAAGAGTACTTCCAGCATTTTAACAAATCTCGAGGTCGAGATTTCTTTTAAGGGGGTGAGGATGTAACACCCTGAAAATTTACGTCCTATAATGTCTTGACACGTGTCATAACCTTTGAACGTGTGAAAGAATGTTCTTGGAGGACTAAAGTTGACAAACAATGAAACTATGTAAATACAAGGGTTCAAAGTGTCAACAATGAATAATTATACTTCACAATAACCCTACATGATGTTTATAACCTTAAACGAATGGATCATGGATCATACAAATCGAATTGTGAAAGAAAGTGAGAGATTACAAACTACAGGGGTTAAATGTGTCAACATGTTAAAGATATACCTCTGAGTGACCTGTTAGCAAACCCGAAGCCTTGTAACGATTAATTATACTCACTAGAATGCACTATAAAAATTTCACCAAGTTTCGTTATCGTATGAGAAGGTTGTGATAAAATTCGTGTGCGAGGGTTAGAATCGTCAACGTTGAAAATTAGGGCATTTCGGGTGATCACAAAGTTACCCGAGGACTTGACGAAGAGGGTATAAATATTAAAGCCCCATATGTCAATTATAAAGTCCTAGAATGCAAGAAAACCAAGTGAAAACGACCTTTCGGGGGACCAGGGACTGAAATGCAAATAACAAAAACTTGTTGAGCTGATCTTCATCACCCTCGCGTAGCACGAGCTTGAAAGTCTTGGCAGTCGCGCATTCAGATGTGCATATAGATGAGAGCTTGTTGAGCTGATCTTCGCTGATGAATCACTGGTAATACCGCATTCAGATGTGCATATAGATGAGAGCTTAAAATTTGTGGAAAAACCTTTGTCGATTGAAGATCGACAGGTAAAGAAGCTTCGAAGGAAGCATGTACCTATTGTAAAGGTCAAATGGGATGCCCGTAGAGGTCCCGAGTATACGTGGGAGGTTGAGTCCACAATGAAAGAAAAGTACCCTTATTTATTTCAGTAAATCTCGGGTCGAGATTTATTTTAAGGGGGTGAGGATGTAACACCTCGAAAATTCACGTCCTATAATGTGTTGACACGTGTCATATGTTTAAAACGTGTGAAAGAATATTATAGAAGGACTAAAGTTGACAAACATGGAAAGTATGTGAATATACGTATTCGAAATGTCAACAGTGAATAAATATATTGTACATTAACCCTATTTGATGTTTATAGCATCAAACGAATAAATCATGGATCATGCGAAGCTAAAAGTGAGAGATTTCAAACTACAGGGGTTAAAAGTGTCAACATGTTTAAGTAATACCTCTGAGTGACCTTTTGACAAACCCGAAGCTTTGTAATGGTTAATTTTGCTCACTAGAATGCACGATATAAATTTCATGAAGTTTCGTAATCGTATGAGAAAGTTATGATCAAATTCGTGTACAAGGGGTTAAAGCGTTAACGTCGAAAGTTAGGACTTTTCGGATAACAATAAAGTTAACCGGGGACTTAACGAAGTGGGTATATGTTTTAAAACCCTTATAAATAAATTTGGAGGGTTCAAGATGCAAGAAACAAGTGCCTAAACAAAGTTTGAAGAGCCAAGGATCAAAACGCAAAAATCTAAAAAAATTGATTTTGTGCAGAAGGGGGTCGCGCGACGCGAAGCCCCAGGGGGGGAGGTCGTCGCGCCACGCGAGGGCCTATCTGGTCCGACTTTCTTGGGTTTTTGCCTGCCATAGCCTTTATGCTCGACCTTTAACCGAATTTCCTCATCTTTCTCGACCCCTAGGCACCCCCTAAGCACTAGGAACACCTGTTAATCAGTTGTGGAGAGTTGTAGACCCAAGTGTCAACAATCTATGGTGAGGAATTCAGTATAAAAAGGGCCATGAACTTGCAAACATTCTTCACACCTTCCTTCAAGCTTCCTGATCATTCCTGGAGCTCAAGTCTTCTTCCAAGTGATCACTAATCAAGCTTAGGACTTCAGTAAGTTGCTAATCTTTCTTTAATTGAGTTTAGCTTAGTTATTTAGCTAAAAGTCAAACCGTCGTAATTACGGTTTGACTTCGAGATTAATTAATAATGGCTCAGTCAAATCTCGAATCAAAAGTAGTTATAAGTTGGTAATTATGTGGGTAATAAACCCTCAAAAGGGTTCCCCCTGATTCCCACTCTAACTAGGTCAAAAGTCGGGTCAAACTTACTAATAAAAAGTCAACAGAATGTTTAAATTCTAATTTATGCATAATTAGCAATGTAGAACACATACAACCTGTTTGATCATTAATATAACTTGGTAATAAGTGTAAGAACATGTCTAAACATGTTCAACCCGACAATTCTCTGTAAAGATCCGGTTCGGAGCCGAAAGTCGCATAGTTTGACTTATACTTTGACTTTCAGTTCTGACCCGTTTTGGTATGAATTAGAAATACCTAAACATACTTTTTGACATCAGTTTGAGGTGTAGGTTAAGAGTTATGCTCGTTAGCGTAAAATTAAAGCTTTATGTTAATTAAACGGCGTATTTAGCGTATAGTCTACTTAAACATACTTTTTGATACCAAACTTAATACCCACTGATGAAATATATTATTTTGGGATTTTTAAAGATTTTTAATTAATTTTAGGCTGAGCATAACTTATAGTCGTAGGCTTAATCCGGTAATTGTTGGTTTTGCCCTTACGGGCTATAAAATGAGTTTTACATATCTGAGCATTTCCAGATCATTCAAGCAGGCCACAAGCATTCCATATCATCCATTAGTTGTGTGTAAGTATGTTTAACCCTTCCTAATTCATTTATACTTAGTTAAAAGCCTAGAAATCAAACCGTCGTAATTACGGTTTGACTTTGTGATAAATCACAATCGGTCCAGAGATTAGTCGAATCGAAAGTTGTTATAAGTTGGTATTTATATGGATAATAAACCCCTAAAAGGGCACTCACTGATTCAAATCCTAACTAGGTCGTTTATCGAGTCAAAGGTTGTCCGAAAAAGTCAACAGAAACCTTAATCGCATATTTAACAACACGGAAGGCGTGTAACATGTTTTATCAGCCATACAACTTGAAAATAAATATAATAACTTGTCTAAGCTTATTTGATTCGACAACTTTATGTTTAGAACCGATTCGGAACCGAGAGACGCAAAAGTTTGACTTTTGCTTTGACCTCAGTTCTGACCCGATTTATATAGATTTAGACATGCCTTAAAGTTCCATTAGGACCTAGTTGCATGTGTGTATAAGCCTCTGCGTTTATACCACTCGAATCCCAAATCGTCCGATGTTTCCGTTAAACGCCTAAATATTGACCGTAATGCCCTTATGAGCATAAAACGAGATTTTTGGAAATATGAAAGTAAAATAATCTTAGTTACTGATTATTAGACATGTCTGTAAATTTTCACATCAAGCGGAGGTCCAGATTAGGAGTTATGCTTAATGACGTAATTATAGCGATTCTTAGTAATTAAATGACGTCATTAGCGTAACGCCTATCTAAAACCCATTTTTGACACCAAACCTTTTACCCACTGATGTGATATAATATTTTGGGATTTTTGAAGATTTTTAATTATTTTTAAACTGATCATAAGCTTGGTTAATCGCCTCGATTCGGTTAATACCAAAAATACCCTTTTCGGCCATAAAATGAGTTTTACAAATCCTTTTAACGCCAATCCAATTGCTACTGATTTTAAATATTAAATGGAGTGTTTTGAACCTGTTTAACTGATTAGGAAACTCAGAATCCTATTTTAACCCGTACGTCGCTTAAAACTACTTTATACGCGTATTATACGCATAGTTAGGGTTTAAAACTATTTTGGCATATAAGACTTATAACCAAATGTTATAACCTGTTAAAATAAGTTATTTTACTGATTTATTCAGACCCGGATCAAAGAAGCTTAATTGATCCCTTTTATAATCTTTAAAATGACCAAAATACCCCTAAGGGGATTAATATAAAATTAAACTCGTTTTGGGCATAACGGAGGGTATCCTAATGATATCACAACATATTTAAGGCATGTTAACTTAGGAAACCTGTTTAGGACTCTTATGGTTACCCGTTACGCTTCATACGCGTTAGGTTCGGTTTATGTAACTAGTTTACATAAATTAGCCGAAACGGGTCAAACCTTATCGGTTTTATCTCAAAATCCAGAATGTGTATAATATACCCATATTATACGAGTCTCCGAACTTGTCGGGTCTAAATCACATTCTATCCGGTCTTCGCTTAATCGTGCGTACGAACCGTATCTTTCTGTAAGACTAACCGGTCTAAGCTTAAGCTTAATTAAAGACCCGTTAGCATACTAATTAGTTATTTATACCATCATTCCAGACTAGAGCTTTCCGGTAAATTGTACCTACGCTTGCTTAAGTGAATACGGCTGAGTTATAAATTTCTGCTATTTAAGACAGGAGCTAGCTCAGGTAAATACTCTTAACTTATTTTCCCTATTACGGGCTTGGGATACGGTAATATAAATACCGCATGTTCAGGTATGGGATTCAAAGACCAATGAGTCGGGAAATCCAAATAACCTGTTTTAATTCGTATTGCTTGACTGAAACATTGGGGATTAATGCGACCGTGTCCTGGATATCCTTGACTCATGATTTGAAATGGCCACGACCTAAGCACGGGGTGTAGGCATACACCTGACAGATGCCATATGTTCATACCAATATGGAATTCCCAATAGGGGAATAGTGGTGTGTCGGTTAATCATGAACCGGCATAGTTTCGGGCCCTACATGTAGAGCAAGTTATGTAAAACTGATAACATGAAATATAGTTTGTCTCAAGTATAAAATATAAATTTTGCCTTGTGCATTCTAATCAAAGTGTCGAAACATTTACGTGTCTTGCGCACCTAAACAAATTTTCATAAACATTTTCAAAAGAGTCGGTTGAGTGTATTTACCAGTGAAAACTGACGTATTTTCAAAAGTCTAAGTGGCAGGTACAAGTACGTAATAGGCTGGAAGCGGCTCAGGACGTTAATAAGGAATCTTGCAAGTTCTAGGCGTCTAAAGTCTGTTGAACAATGTTTACGTTTTATGATCCGCCTGTGGATCCTTTACCTTCCGTTGTAATACTTGGATATTACTTTATATTCGGATTGTAATATATTTATCTTTTGCTTCCGCTGTGCATTTAAATATTGTGTTGTTTGACTATAATGTTGCCAACCACGTCACGATACTCCCCACCGGGCCCACCGGTGACACGTGGAAATTTGGGGTGTGACATCAGAGGTGTGAAGGTATGTAGGATTGATGAAAGAAGCCCCCGAGTGATGATCACGGGCTGATCCGAGAGTCCTTGTTTTGCTGCCGGTTTGGTCCGAGAGGATGAGATGAGATGAGATGATGTTGTTAGGGTTTTTAGAGAGAGAATGGATGAGGGAGAGAGAAAATGGGTAGGGAATGTTTTAGGGATTTGTGTGATGTGATTGTGGGAATGATTGATGTCCAAGAACAAAAGGAATATCGGCCGATATTTAGGGGTTTTATACCCTTCAAGGTGGTGTACCCTAATGGGTTTCGAGTGGGCCTAAGGGAGGATTGGGCCAGGTTATGTGGATGAGCGACCCACTTGTTTGTGGGTCAGTAGGTCTCGAGTCAAGACCGGGTGGTCTTGAGTCGGAACCGTTGGTTTCGGGTCACATATTTTTGCACATATATAAATTACACGTAATACACATAACACAAATAAGAACTCACAAAATACACAGACTTTCATTTAATGATTTTATATCACGGTATTATACAATAAGGTTGTTCGGGAAAACCCGAAGTGTCACATTCTGCCCACTTTCTTGTTGAGTTACTTTTGAATTCTTTTGTTAATTCATTAGTTTGGGATATTTGTGTAGAATATAATGTAGTGTTCGTTTCATGGGTTGTAATGGAATTGGAATGAGAATTCGTGCAGAAATTGAAATTTTATTTGTAATTTAGGAGTGTTTGTTTTGCAAAATGGAAAGAAATTTGGATGGAATTGGAATATACATTCCCTTCCTTATGTTGTGCAATTTCAATTCATTTTCTTGTTGAAACCAACAAAATAAGGAGTGAAATTAACATTCCAATTTCATCAAGATTCCATTCCATTATGTGAAACGAGCACTACCTAATTGCATCTGTATCAAGGTATTTGACAAATATATTTACTATTTGACACATCAGATCTTTCTCGTATATATGTTTCTAGTAACTCCGGTACGTTATGGTTCCTTGTATTCTTAAGGAGAATATCCAAACTTAACATTAAGAATGGAATGAAAGCTTCATATTATCAGTTCTAAATTTGATGTGCATCTACACTATCTTTTAATATAAAGCAAGATGAAGAATTTTTCTGAAAAGAGAGGTACAAAATAGCTTGAATTATTAGTCCCATATAACAAGAGAGTGAAGTAAAGTTATTGCTGACAAGATGACATTCAAATTACGATCTTTGTTTTACTATATTCTGGCCAGCAGTATGACGTCATTTTCTATTTGTTTAGATAACTATTCATGTTATTTTGAACCGTTACTATGTCACAATATGAAGTACGATTCCATATTTGAGAGTGATGAGACGTGTAATGCCAGTACACAATCTAACTTTAAGTTAGAATTATGCCTTTAGTTTAAACTATACAGTATGTGATAAATTTAGATGAAAACGTTTAAAAAACACAATAAATGGTCAAATTTTAAACATTATTTTACAAAAATGACACACTTACAAATAACAATAAATGGTCAAAGTTTAAACATTATTTTACGAAAATGGCACACTTACAAATAATTATAAATCTGTTATATCTAGAGAAAGAAAAGGTTTCCTACGATGAATTTATTAGAGGCTAAATGTCGATTTTGTAAAGTATCAAATTGTGTAAAGTGGTGACCTTCTCCGTAAGGTTGAACATTCAAGTGTCATAGTGGACATTAAGAGTAAATTACAAGTTTTGTTCTTTATCTTTAAACCAAGTTTTAAGCGGTATCTTTTATCTTTAAAATTAATGAGTTTTGTACTTAATGTTTCCAAATACTACACGTTATGTCATTTTGCCATAACCTAGTTATTTTTTCTACTAAATCCTACACGTTATGCTCATATCAGTTACCACTAATATTAATCGTAGCTTAACATCAACTATCAGTTACAACCGACAACCAATTATGTAACTTTCCATAACCATCTAATTCCGAAACAACCAATGGCTCTACCCTTGGACCCCATGGGCGGTGCAACCAGTGGAACTCACATCTCTATGGGGCTTCGTCCCAAGAACCCTTGAGGTTGCTAGGTACCCGAAATATGTATAGTATTGAAGGATCCTATACTCCACACCTCCTATGTTGTATTAATGTTTATTTAGCTTTCTTCTAGTATTAACAAAAGTTCGTCATGATCAACCAAAAAGACTTGCTGACATTAAAATCACAAACAAATGCCTAACTAGTATTTTTTAAATAGAACCTGATATTAAATAATATTGTATATTTCAATATTTCTTGATGATAGTTATTAAATACGTTTTTATAATTAACCAATAGTTTTGAATAACATTCACTAGATTGAAATTGTAGAGTAAATGAAGGATCTATTGTTTTCTTATAATTGTATCTTCCAACCGATTGTAACTTTGTAAACATTTGAGTGATTCATCTATATCCTACCTAGTGATCCAATAATATAGCTTTTTTTCTTTAAAAAACGATGTGAGTTTAAATTCTTACAAATACAAAGTTATATAGAATTTAGGTGTATAAAATTACTTATAAAAATAAATCTTAATATTCTAATTTGTAACTTCTCATTTTGATTTGTTAAAACTTAATGTACTAAATGCAATTACATACTATTGACACATTTAGTAGTGAAAATTTTGTAAATATAGGAGTGACTAGAAAAAGGTATAATATTTAGGAATTGATATGAAAATGAGAGAAAAATAAGAAGTGTATAGTCTTTCATTTATCAACCACATATATATATATATAAATGATTTAGTCAAAATGTAACTGAAAGCATAATAACTTAGGAGGAGAATCGGGGGGGGGGGATATATATGTATTTATAACACTCCCCCTCAGATATATATTACTATTTATTATACACAATTAATAACATACTTCAGGATGATATTAAATAGATACTTTAGGACCTATATAATAAACTGATACTACTGGATTAGTTGTACTGCCTCATTAAAAACCTTACTAAGAAAACCCATTTGGGACAAAACTTAGTTAAGGGAAAAAGAGTACAGTGTGTATAATTCTCCCATTGAATTCAACAAACATCTTTCAATCTACGGAGACCGATCTTGTGTGATAGTTGCTCGAAATTGTTTCTTGGTAAAGATTTTGTGAATAGGTCAGCTAAATTTTCACTTGACTTGATTTGGCAAACATCAATTTCCCCTTCTTTCTGCAAGTCATATGTTGAGAAGAATTTTGGTGAAATGTGCTTTGTTCGATCACCCTTGATGTAACCTTCTTTGATCTGAGCTATGCAAGCAGCATTGTCCTCATGAATAATTGTCGGCTCCTTCTTGATCTGTTCTAATCCACATGCTTCTTGTATGTGAGTAATCATTGATCTCAACCAAAATCATTCTCGACCAGCTTCATATAGTGCAATTAGTTCGGCATGATTTGATGACGTTGCTGTAAGTGTTTGCTTAGTTGACTTCTAAGAAATTGATGTGCCACCATTTGTGAATACATAGCCTGTTTGAGATTTTGCTTTATGTGGATCTGATAGATATCCAGCATCAGCATACCCAACAAGCTGGGACTTTTGATCTTTCTGGTAGAAAAGGCCTAAGTCTTGTGTCCTGCAGATATATCAGAATATGTGTTTTATTCCATTCCTGTAACACCTCGAAAATTCACGTCCCATAATGTGTTGACACGTGTCATATGTTTAAAACGTGTGAAAGAATATTATAGAAGGACTAAAGTTGACAAACATGGAAAGTATGTGAATATACGTATTCGAAATGTCAACAGTGAATAAATATATTGTACATTAACCCTATTTGATGTTTATAGCATCAAACGAATAAATCATGGATCATGCGAAGCTAAAAGTGAGAGATTTCAAACTACAGGGGTTAAAAGTGTCAACATGTTTAAGTAATACCTCTGAGTGACCTTTTGACAAACCTGAAGCTTTGTAACGGTTAATTTTACTCACTAGAATGCACGATATAAATTTCATGAAGTTTCATAATCGTATGAGAAAGTTATGATCAAATTCGTGTATAAGGGGTTAAAGCGTTAACGTCGAAAGTTAGGACTTTTCGGATAACAATAAAGTTAATCGGGGACTTAACGAAGTGGGTATATGTTTTAAAACCCTTATAAATAAATTTTGAGGGTTCAAGATGCAAGAAACAAGTGCCTAAACAAAGTTTGAAGAGCCAAGGATCAAAACGCAAAAATCTAAAAAAATTGATTTTGTGCAGAAGGGGGTCGCGCGACGCGAAGCCCCAGGGGGGGGGGGGGTAATCGCGCCACGCGAGGGCCTATCTGGTCCGACTTTCTTTTTTGCCTGCCATAGCCTTTTTGCTCGACCTTTAACCGAATTTCCTCATCTTTCTCGACCCCTAGGCACCCCCTAAGCACTAGGAACACCTGTTAATCAGTTGTGGAGAGTTGTAGACCCAAGTGTCAACAATCTATGGTGAGGAATTCACTATAAAAGGGCCATGAACTTGCAAACATTCTTCACACCTTCCTTCAAGCTTCCTGATCATTCCTGGAGCTCAAGTCTTCTTCCAAGTGATCACTAATCAAGCTTAGGACTTCAGTAAGTTGCTAATCTTTCTTTAATTGAGTTTAGCTTAGTTATTTAGCTAAAAGTCAAACCGTCGTAATTACGGTTTGACTTCGAGATTAATTAATAATGGCTCAGTAAAATCTCGAATCAAAAGTAGTTATAAGTTGGTAACTATGTGGGTAATAAACCCTCAAAAGGGTTCTCCCTGATTCCCACTCTAACTAGGTCAAAAGTCGGGTCAAACTTACTAATAAAAAGTCAACAGAATGTTTAAATTCTAATTTATGCATAATTAGCAATGTAGAACACATACAACCTGTTTGATCATTAATAAATTCTAATTTATGCATAATTAGCAATGTCTAAACATGTTCAACCCGACAATTCTCTATAAAGATCCGGTTCGGAGCCGAAAGTCGCATAGTTTGACTTATACTTTGACTTTCAGTTCTGACCCGTTTTGGTATGAATTAGAAATACCTAAGAGCTTCATTTGGACCAGGTTACATGCTAGTATGACCCTCTGTGATTATACACCTCGGATCATTAGTTATCCAATTAATATGCATGATTCCGTTAATTGCCCATATGTTGACCATTATGCCCTTTTCACCTTAACACGTGATTTTTGAAAATGTAAAAGAGTAGAAACTTTACTTACTGATATATAAACTTGCATACAAAATTTGACATCAGTTTGAGGTGTAGGTTAAGAGTTATGCTCGTTAGCGTAAAATTAAAGCTTTATGTTAATTAAACGACGTATTTAGCGTATAGTCTACTTAAACATACTTTTTGATACCAAACTTAATACCCACTGATGTAATATATTATTTTTGGATTTTTAAAGATTTTTAATTAATTTTAGGCTGAGCATAACTTATAGTCGTAGGCTTAATCCGGTAATTGTCGGTTTTGCCCTTACGGGCTATAAAATGAGTTTTACATATCTAAACGACTCCAAACCTTTTGCTACTGATCACATATGATAAATAAATTATTTTAAGCCTTCTGGAAATATAAAAATATCAGATTTATGTATCAAACCCGGAAATGGCCTCTAATCGCCTTTCTAAGCGTTTTTAACGCATAGTATGTGCTATAACTATAATAAACATACAAGGGTTGATACCTACTGATATTTGAGGAAAATTATAATGTTTTAACAGTAAGCAAAGGTTGATAAACTCAGACTTCAGTTTTGAGCTTTTCGGCTTATGTGAAATTACCAAAATACCCCTACGGGGCATAGTTTGGTTATAATTACTAAATTTCACATATATACTTTATCCTACTGTTATAACTTGGTAAAATAAGTATTTTGGCGGATTACATCAGACCTGTAACTCAGGCGAATACTTAAACTCTTTTATCACCTTATAAATGACCAAACTACCCTTACGGGGCATAGTTTGTGTTTAAATACATTTCGGGCATAATAAATGATATCTACTGATGTCACAAAATATATGAAGCATATTAACTTAGGAAACCTGTAAATAGCTCTCATTATTGCCCGTTACGCTTATTGCGCGTTCGGTTCGGTTTATGTAACTAGTTTACATAAACTAGCCTAAACGGGTCAAACCTTATCGGTTTTATCTCAAAATCCAGAATGTGTATGAATTACCCATATTAAACAAGTCTCCGAACTTGTCGGGTTTAAATCACATTCTATCCGGTCTTCGCCTAATCGTGCGTACGAACCGTGTCTTTGAAACTAACCGGTCTAAGCTTAAGCTTAACTAAAGACCCGTTAGGATTCTAATAGGTTATTATAAACCTTCGTTCCAGATTAGGAGTACCAGTAAAAGCTACGTGCGTTTGCTTATTGTGATTTATACATTGCTCAGGTAAATACTTTTAACTTATTTTCCCTATACGGGCTTGGGTTACGGTATATAGCATACCGCTTAATCGGGCATCAAATCTTCCATCGTTGGGTGGTTAATTGAATAATTTGATCGGCTCGTTTAAACAGTCTTGTTACTTAAAGCCTTTGGGGGGTTAATGACCATGTCCCGGATATCCTTGGCATCATTTTACGAAATGGCCATGACTTAAGCGCGGGGTGTAGGTGTACACCAGTCAGTGCACAAAAGGAATAATGTGGTGTGTCTATTGATCTTTAACCCGGACAAGATCCGGGCTACTGAACGCACAAGGAACATGTAATTCGTTCACAAGATTATATATTTAAATAATTCTCCCAAGTTAAATAAAATGTTTATGCCACGTGCATCCAAATCAATTTTCAATCATTTTCTAAAATGAGTCAGTTGATTGTATTTACCAGTGTAAACTGACGTATTTTCCCAAAAAGATTAAATGCAGGTACTAAGCGTAATTGGCTGGGATTTCTCCTTAGCATCAATAGAAGTCTCGCAAGCTTAAGATGCCTAAAGTCTGTTGAACTATTGTTTCCATTTTGTTTCCGATCCATCTGTGGATAAACTTCCGAATATTGTGACATTTGATATTACAATATTAAATTCGGTTGTATTATATCTTTTAAATTGCTTCCGCTGTGCATATTAAATATTGTGTTGTTTGACAATTATGTTGCCAACCACGTCACGATACTCCCCACCGGGCCCACCGGTGACACATGGAATTCGGGGTGTGACAGGTTGGTATCAGAGCCAACATTGAGTGAATTAAACACTAGCCCTTTGTGTTTAATCTCAATAACACAATTGCACATTTCTAAACTTTCTAGTCTAGACATATAACATAGGACAAATTCCACTTTGTTTTGTTTTGTCCTTTACTTTATTTTATATATTTTGTTGTTATCTCATATTATAATGACAGGATTTGAAAAATGCCGCCAAGATTCTTCAGGAGAAGAGGAAGAGGCAAGGGGCCAATCACCGCCCCCAATGATAATGAAGCTGGACCTTCAAATGTGCGAGCTCCATCTACCACGGAGAGTGACGATCCCCGGCAGAACCGGAGAAACCTCTTTGAGCCGGCTAGACGGTCGGTCTCACACAGTTCAACACCTCCTGCTCATAACCCTTACGGGCCACAGCCGGAGTTAGGGGTGAGCATGGTGCGGTTTGGTGCGGTTTTAGCATAAAACCGCAACTCATACCGCGAGGTGCGGTTTTTATTTTTTTAAAACCACATGTTGCGGTTTTTTTGCGGTACGGTTTTTGCGGTTTATTTGCGGTTGCGGTTCGGTTTCGGTGCGGTTTCGGTTTTAATAGCTGAATACATCTAAAAAAAAACTCTCAGCAATACTTGAATACATCTAAAAAAAACTCTCGGTTTTAATACTGGAATACATCTAATACTTGATGGTAATTAGAATATAATTTTTGCAAGAGCAATGTGAAGAGCATATGTATGGGCTAGAGGACATCAATCAAAACAAGAGTTTGTACTAGAAACATGTCTAGAATAATAGTTGCTATGTGAAACGGTGAAAGCTTAATCACATAGTCGTATCCAAATAAAAACGTAATATTGTTTCCAACTCATTCTTGTTTCCAACTTTCAATCTTTCCAACTTTCAATGTTTCCAACTATCATTTGCCATTAGTGTTTCCAACTTTCAAAAGGTTATTGGGTTGAAAGTTGGGCTGTTTGGAGTGCTAATTTAATAGGCTTGTAACTAGTAGGTTAACATCATTTTTTTTTGAGAGGGAGCAGACGATAGTTAACTTAACAAAATCAAGTCTGTACTTTTTTTTTAACAAACACAGATTATATAATATATAGGGAATTTTATATTTAAATCTTTAAGTATATTATATAATATATATATATATATATATATATATATAATAATTTTGCGGTGCGGTTTCGGTTTTTTGGTGCGGTTTTTAAAGCTAAAACCGAACCGCACCATACCTTTGCGGTTTCGGTTTTTGCGGTTTTTGTGTCGGTTGCGGTTTTGCGGTTTCGGTTTTTACGGTTTTTGGTGTGGTTTCGGTTTTCGGTTCGGTTTTTGCTCACCCCTAGCCGGAGTACGAGCCCAACAACCCTCAACCCTCATACATACCATTACAGCGATCCTTATCGCACAACTCTTTTGGTGACCCTACACCAGTTTTTAGGGGCCGGTTTAACCCGGCAAATTTTATACAAGAACCAGTGGGTTTCAACCCATTGGGGCCAGAGGATCATTTCTCTGGCGAGCATGCGGACGATATGGATGAGGATACGGACCCCGTCGAACCCGCCAGTGGTACACCGAACCATCCCATTGAAATTTCGGATGGCTCTTCGTTTCACGGATCACCCTATGTTGGTCTAGATAGCTTTCAAGCTATGTTTACCAAGCACGAATGGTACTATACACCTCCTCGCCATTCACCCCCTCAGCAACAGCAACAACGAGATCCCTCTGAGGATCCAAGATTTGTGGCAGTCACGCCACCGCCTCCACCGCCGCCAGTTCAGCCGGCACCTCCTCAACCGCCGAGGCGTAGGAGATCTGGACCGCGTATGTCTACACGGGGAGGAGACTTCCATTTCAGCTCTCCTCGGCAATCAAGTGGCAGCCATTACCCACCACATCAAGAAGATCCACAAATGGGTGGACCTTCGCACCCAGTTGCACCGCAACCACCGCCTATGGGTTTTGATAACCCAATTCCAGCATACACGGGTTCTATGGCGTATAACCCGTTTGAACAGCCAGTGCACACCAACTACAACTACGCCGAAGCCGATCCTTACATGGTAGCGGCTAACTACAACACCGAAGGACCCTATGGAGATCCATGGGGAGTAGGGTACCCAACTCATGGGTACCAGATACCTGCAAGACCTATTATCAGGCAACAATCGCAACCACCAAGGTTCTCTCCACCAGAGCGTGAAGAAATTCTGCAAAGGTTGGACCATGTAGAGCGAGAGTTTCACAGGGAACGAAGGGAGCGACAAACTTTCTTCTAAGGATTAACGAACCTAATTAAGGGGAAGAGCAAGAAGGACCACTGAATCCTTCCATTTGTTGTTGAGCCCCTGCGTGGGCCAGTCTTGCTGTATAAACCCCTGCGTGGGTGTGCTTGTTTGTTTGACCCCTGCGTAGGTCTACCTTTCTGTAAACCCCTACGAGGGTATGTTATTTGTGTAAGTCCCTGCGTGGACTATTATGTTATTAAGCCCCTGCGTGGGTATGTGTGTTATTAAGCCCCTGCGTGGGTAAGTACTTGTTTAAACCCCTGCGTGGGTAAGTTGTTATTTGAAAAGACCCGTTTAGGGCAGAGTGTAATATTTTAATAAATAAATGGAATGTTATGTTTATAAATTTCATCTTGCTGTTATATGCATAAATATTATATATGAAATAAATAAATCAAAAATCATTCCTTTTAAATAGATATCTGCCTATGTAAATTTTTAAATAAGAATCTTAAAGTGTGAAACCTAGCCTTCGGGTCATTATAAGGCCGGGCCAAGATGGTAAGACCTGTTTAAAAGATTCATATCCCTGTTAACATCTGAAAACATGTTAACACTCCCGGCAGACGTGATTCATTAAAAATCACATACGTCATTCATGTTATTGGATTCTTCAAAAGATTCCTAACCCAATTTTATGATCTCTGAATCATGGGTTTAGGTCATCAATTAAGATGATCATATATTGACCATACGTGGTAATATGGTGCCTACGGGCCCTGCTCATTTCCATATGAGCCAAAAGACAGTGGTAGCGATGACTCCCTGTCAGATAAAGGTAATGAACTAGGTTCAAACCTTCATGCTTTGATTCTCTGAAATCATAGCTTATAAATTATAAATGTCCTTGTGACTAGGCCTATTGTGCCAGTATACCTTCATGTTTTGATTCTCTGAAATCATAACTTATAAATTAAAAGTGTCCATGTGACTAGGCCTTTTGTGCCACAAATAAAACAGTTATTGTTTTATAATTAGGATAAATTATGATAGAAATCCTAAATAAATATGATAAATAAATTAACCAAATATGGTCTCTGTTTACCATGGTTAATGAATTTCCCTAAGGGGCAATTCCATAATAAATTCCCAAATAAACTATTGTCCTTGTTTTCTGTAACAGTTCAATTAAAATGGCTAACTCAGACGAGATAAATAGTCATCCAGTGGAGAACATTGATAACGCCCGTGTTAATTTAACGGGTGCTGAATTGAAAGCGTTGGTCGACGACGCAGTTACTAAGGCATTGGAAAGGCAGTACGAAGAGTATAGTGGGACTCGTAGTAGGACCCTACACAGCCTTCAAAGCCACCGTCCAAGAAGGACGACCCGAAGAAAGATGACGATCGACACTCCTCAAACCACCACAGTAATCCATTGCAACATATTGTATTGAACCAAGGACCCCGTGAGAAGGGTTGCTCATATAAATATTTTGTTTCTTGCAAACCCCGGGATTTCACTGGGGAGAAAGGAGCCATTGACTGTATGACATGGTTGGATGAGATGGATACGGTTGTGGATATCAGCGGATGCGCTGAGAGAGATGTGGTCAAGTTTGTGTCGCAGTCTTTTAAGGGTGAAGCATTAGCATGGTGGAGATCTCTGATTCAAGCCACCGGAAAAATCCCATTGTACAACATGTCGTGGGATCAATTTGTTGCCCTTATCAGGGAAAATTACTGCCCTCAGCATGAGGTGGAGAAGATAGAGGCTGATTTTCTATCATTGGTGATGACAAACCTTGACTGTCAAGCTTACCTAACGAGCTTCAACACGATGTCCCGGTTGGTCCTTTATCTGGTAACCCCGGAACCAAAAAAAATAGCTCGTTTTATCGATGGTTTAGCCCCGGAAATCAAGGCAAGCGTGAAGGCTTCTCGGCCAGCTACTTTTAGGTCTGTAGCTGACATATCTTTATCCCTTACATTGGATGCGGTCAGGCAAAGATCGCTGAGGAATAAGGAGGCTGAGAAGAGAAAACGTGAAGATGATAGTTCACGGAGATCGAACAAGAAACACCGTGGAAACGGTGACAACAAGAAAGGATCGGAGTCAAGGAAAGATGGGCATCATTCTGGTGAGAAGCCCAAATGCAAAATTTGCAAGAAACGGCACTTTGGGAAGTGCAGGCTAGAGTCGAATTCGCAGACTCAGTCAAAAACCTTTGCTTGTGGTATATGCAAGTCCACGGATCACAAAACCTTGGATTGCAAGAAGATGAAAGACGCAACGTGCTATCGTTGCAATGAAAAGGGGCACATTAAAACCAACTGCCCCAAGTACACCAAGAAGCCTGAAGAGGCCAAGAAGACAAATGCTAGAGTCTTCAGAATGGATGCAAAGGAAGCGGTTCTAGACGACAACTTTATTACAGGTACTTTCCTTGTAAATGATGTCTATGCAAGAGTACTATTTGATTCAGGCGCTGATAAGTCGTTTGTAGATCATAAATTTTGCAAATTGCTGAATTTACCTGTCAAAACCTTGAGTATAAATTATGAGGTAGAGTTAGCATATGGCACCTTAGAAGCCGTCTCAACTGTGTTAGATGGATGTGTTATATCCATTAAGAACCATTCTTTTCCTCTGTCTCTGCTTCCCTTTAAGTTGGCCGGTTTTGACATAGTTCTGGGTATGGACTGGTTATCTCATAACCAGGCCCAAATTGTTTGCAACAAGAAACAAGTGGTGATAAAGACTCCGTCTGGTGAATCACTTACCATTTGGGAAGATACCCAGTATGGGCTGCCTCAGCAAGTGACTATGCTCAAGGCTTCAAATTGTTTAAAGAAGGGTTGTGTCATCTACATGGCACAAGTGATTATTGATGAGCCCAAACCGAAGATAGAAGACATCCCTGTCATCTCTGAATTCCCAGAAGTTTTTCCGGAAGAACTACCTGGTTTGCCACCAGATAGGCAAGTGGAATTCAGGATTGATATCATCCCCGGAGCAGCACCTGTTGCTAGAGCACCTTACAGGTTAGCCCCAACGGAAATGAAAGAATTGAGGACACAGCTAGACGAATTACTAGCCAAGGGTTTCATTAAACCTAGTTCGTCTCCTTGGGGAGCGCCAGTCCTGTTTGTCAAGAAGAAGGATGGATCGATGCGTCTGTGCATTGACTATCGTGAGCTTAATAAGGTCACGATAAAGAATAGATATCCTTTGCCCAGGATCGACGATTTGTTCGATCAGTTACAAGGGGAAAGTTATTTCTCGAAGATTGATTTGAGGTCAGGCTACCATCAACTAAAGGTCAGAGACGAAGACGTGCATAAAACAGCATTTAGGACTCGTTATGGTCATTACGAGTTCTTAGTGATGCCTTTTGGGCTCACTAATGCACCTGCCGCGTTCATGGATCTCATGAATCGCGTTTGCAAACCTTACTTAGATAAATTAGTCATCGTTTTCATCGACGACATTCTTATCTATTCGAAGAATCAAGCTGACCATGAGAAACACCTTCGCTGTATTCTCAAACTCCTGCATCAAGAGAAGCTCTATGCCAAATTCTCTAAATGTGAATTTTGGCTTCGAGAAGTCCAATTCCTTGGACATGTGGTTAGCGAGCGTGGTATCCAAGTGGATCCCGCTAAAGTTGAAGCAGTTATGAACTGGCAAGAACCAAAGACGCCTACGGAGATTCGTAGCTTCCTGGGATTGGCAGGATATTACAGGCGTTTCATTGAAAAATTTTCAAGGATTGCTGCACCCCTAACTTCCTTGACTAAGAAGAAAGTAAAATTCGTTTGGGGCCCTAAGCAGCAAGAGTCCTTTGATATTTTGAAACAGAAGTTGAGCAAAGCCCCAGTACTGACATTGCCAGATGGAATCGAAGATTTTGTGGTTTACTGCGATGCATCGCACACTGGCATAGGGTGTGTGCTTATGCAGAAAGGCAAGGTTATTGCCTATGCATCACGACAGTTAAAGGTGCATGAAAAGAATTACACCACCCACGACTTGGAGTTGGGTGTCGTTGTATTCGCACTAAAAACTGTGGAGGCATTATCTTTATGGAATCAAGTGTGTGATCTATTCCGATCACAAGAGCCTCCAGCACCTGTTTAATCAGAAAGAGTTAAACATGAGGCAACGCCGTTGGATGGAGACTTTGAATGATTATGATTGTGAAATCAAGTACCATCCCGGCAAGGCGAATGTAGTCGCTGATGCCTTGAGTCGAAAGGAAAGGATGAAACCCATCCGAATCAATGCCAAGCGCATGGAGATAAAGAATAATTTGATTGAAAGGTTGTTAGCTGCACAAAAGGAAGCTGTGTTGGAAGCTAACTATCCTAATGAAAAGTTAGGAGTAACTGAGGAGCAGTTATCTCTTAGAAAGGAAGGGATTCTAAGAATGAATGGACGAATATGGGTTCCAATTTTTGGAGGACTTCGTGATGTTATCCTCCAGGAAGCCCACAGTTTCAAATACTCTGTTCATCCTGGAGCTGATAAGATGTACCAGGATCTAAAGGCAAATTATTGGTGGATAGGCTTGAAAAAGTCTATAGCCACCTATGTAGCTAAATGCTTGACATGTGCGCAAGTCAAAGCCGAGCATCAAAAGCCGTCAGGCTTGCTACAACAGCCTGAACTTCCTACGTGGAAGTGGGAAATGGTAACTATGGATTTTATTACCAAGTTACCCAAAACAAGGAAAGGAAATGATACAATATGGGTTATAGTTGATAGACTGACTAAGTCAGCACATTTCTTACCCATCAAGGAGACTTATAGCTCCGACATGTTAGCCCAGTTATACGTTGATAAGATTGTAGCCTTACATGGCATACCTGTGTCTATTATCTCTGACCGAGATACTAGATACACGTCACATTTTTGGAAGAGTTTCCAACAATCTTTGGGCACACGCTTGAATTTTAGTACGGCTTATCATCCTCAGACTGACGGTCAGAGTGAGCGTACTATTCAAACGTTGGAAGACATGCTACGTGCATGTGCGATCGATTTGGGTGGTAGTTGGGATAAGAACCTACCATTAATCGAATTCTCCTACAACAATAGCTACCATACCAGCATTAAGGCTGCGCCCTTCGAGGCATTATACGGTAGAAAGTGTAGATCGCCCGTCTGTTGGGCGGAAGTTGGAGATGTCCAATTATCAGGACCAGAGATAGTCTTTGAAACGACGGACAAGATTGTCCAGATTCGTGACCGTCTCAAAGCTGCCCGAGATAGGCAGAAGAGCTACGCAGATCCGAAGCGTAAAGCTTTTCACTTCGAAGTAGGTGACAAGGTGTTGCTTAAAGTATCGCCCTGGAAGGGGGTGATGCGATTTGGTAAGAAAGGCAAACTAAGCGCGAGATACATAGGACATTTTGAGGTTATCGAACGTGTCGGGTCAGTTGCCTATAAGTTAAACTTACCGGAAGAGCTCAGTGGAATTCACAATGTGTTCCACATCTGCAATCTGAAGAAGTGCTTCGCTGATGAATCACTGGTAATACCGCATTCAGATGTGCATATAGATGAGAGCTTAAAATTTGTGGAAAAACCTTTGTCGATTGAAGATCGACAGGTAAAGAAGCTTCGAAGGAAGCATGTACCTATTGTAAAGGTCAAATGGGATGCCCGTAGAGGTCCCGAGTATACGTGGGAGGTTGAGTCCACAATGAAAGAAAAGTACCCTTATTTATTTCAGTAAATCTCGGGTCGAGATTTATTTTAAGGGGGTGAGGATGTAACACCTCGAAAATTCACGTCCTATAATGTGTTGACACGTGTCATATGTTTAAAACGTGTGAAAGAATATTATAGAAGGACTAAAGTTGACAAACATGGAAAGTATGTGAATATACGTATTCGAAATGTCAACAGTGAATAAATATATTGTACATTAACCCTATTTGATGTTTATAGCATCAAACGAATAAATCATGGATCATGCGAAGCTAAAAGTGAGAGATTTCAAACTACAGGGGTTAAAAGTGTCAACATGTTTAAGTAATACCTCTGAGTGACCTTTTGACAAACCCGAAGCTTTGTAATGGTTAATTTTGCTCACTAGAATGCACGATATAAATTCCATGAAGTTTCGTAATCGTATGAGAAAGTTATGATCAAATTCGTGTACAAGGGGTTAAAGCGTTAACGTCGAAAGTTAGGACTTTTCGGATAACAATAAAGTTAACCGGGGACTTAACGAAGTGGGTATATGTTTTAAAACCCTTATAAATAAATTTGGAGGGTTCAAGATGCAAGAAACAAGTGCCTAAACAAAGTTTGAAGAGCCAAGGATCAAAACGCAAAAATCTAAAAAAATTGATTTTGTGCAGAAGGGGGTCGCGCGACGCGAAGCCCCAGGGGGGGAGGTCGTCGCGCCACGCGAGGGCCTATCTGGTCCGACTTTCTTGGGTTTTTGCCTGCCATAGCCTTTATGCTCGACCTTTAACCGAATTTCCTCATCTTTCTCGACCCCTAGGCACCCCCTAAGCACTAGGAACACCTGTTAATCAGTTGTGGAGAGTTGTAGACCCAAGTGTCAACAATCTATGGTGAGGAATTCAGTATAAAAAGGGCCATGAACTTGCAAACATTCTTCACACCTTCCTTCAAGCTTCCTGATCATTCCTGGAGCTCAAGTCTTCTTCCAAGTGATCACTAATCAAGCTTAGGACTTCAGTAAGTTGCTAATCTTTCTTTAATTGAGTTTAGCTTAGTTATTTAGCTAAAAGTCAAACCGTCGTAATTACGGTTTGACTTCGAGATTAATTAATAATGGCTCAGTCAAATCTCGAATCAAAAGTAGTTATAAGTTGGTAATTATGTGGGTAATAAACCCTCAAAAGGGTTCCCCCTGATTCCCACTCTAACTAGGTCAAAAGTCGGGTCAAACTTACTAATAAAAAGTCAACAGAATGTTTAAATTCTAATTTATGCATAATTAGCAATGTAGAACACATACAACCTGTTTGATCATTAATATAACTTGGTAATAAGTGTAAGAACATGTCTAAACATGTTCAACCCGACAATTCTCTGTAAAGATCCGGTTCGGAGCCGAAAGTCGCATAGTTTGACTTATACTTTGACTTTCAGTTCTGACCCGTTTTGGTATGAATTAGAAATACCTAAACATACTTTTTGACATCAGTTTGAGGTGTAGGTTAAGAGTTATGCTCGTTAGCGTAAAATTAAAGCTTTATGTTAATTAAACGGCGTATTTAGCGTATAGTCTACTTAAACATACTTTTTGATACCAAACTTAATACCCACTGATGAAATATATTATTTTGGGATTTTTAAAGATTTTTAATTAATTTTAGGCTGAGCATAACTTATAGTCGTAGGCTTAATCCGGTAATTGTTGGTTTTGCCCTTACGGGCTATAAAATGAGTTTTACATATCTGAGCATTTCCAGATCATTCAAGCAGGCCACAAGCATTCCATATCATCCATTAGTTGTGTGTAAGTATGTTTAACCCTTCCTAATTCATTTATACTTAGTTAAAAGCCTAGAAATCAAACCGTCGTAATTACGGTTTGACTTTGTGATAAATCACAATCGGTCCAGAGATTAGTCGAATCGAAAGTTGTTATAAGTTGGTATTTATATGGATAATAAACCCCTAAAAGGGCACTCACTGATTCAAATCCTAACTAGGTCGTTTATCGAGTCAAAGGTTGTCCGAAAAAGTCAACAGAAACCTTAATCGCATATTTAACAACACGGAAGGCGTGTAACATGTTTTATCAGCCATACAACTTGAAAATAAATATAATAACTTGTCTAAGCTTATTTGATTCGACAACTTTATGTTTAGAACCGATTCGGAACCGAGAGACGCAAAAGTTTGACTTTTGCTTTGACCTCAGTTCTGACCCGATTTATATAGATTTAGACATGCCTTAAAGTTCCATTAGGACCTAGTTGCATGTGTGTATAAGCCTCTGCGTTTATACCACTCGAATCCCAAATCGTCCGATGTTTCCGTTAAACGCCTAAATATTGACCGTAATGCCCTTATGAGCATAAAACGAGATTTTTGGAAATATGAAAGTAAAATAATCTTAGTTACTGATTATTAGACATGTCTGTAAATTTTCACATCAAGCGGAGGTCCAGATTAGGAGTTATGCTTAATGACGTAATTATAGCGATTCTTAGTAATTAAATGACGTCATTAGCGTAACGCCTATCTAAAACCCATTTTTGACACCAAACCTTTTACCCACTGATGTGATATAATATTTTGGGATTTTTGAAGATTTTTAATTATTTTTAAACTGATCATAAGCTTGGTTAATCGCCTCGATTCGGTTAATACCAAAAATACCCTTTTCGGCCATAAAATGAGTTTTACAAATCCTTTTAACGCCAATCCAATTGCTACTGATTTTAAATATTAAATGGAGTGTTTTGAACCTGTTTAACTGATTAGGAAACTCAGAATCCTATTTTAACCCGTACGTCGCTTAAAACTACTTTATACGCGTATTATACGCATAGTTAGGGTTTAAAACTATTTTGGCATATAAGACTTATAACCAAATGTTATAACCTGTTAAAATAAGTTATTTTACTGATTTATTCAGACCCGGATCAAAGAAGCTTAATTGATCCCTTTTATAATCTTTAAAATGACCAAAATACCCCTAAGGGGATTAATATAAAATTAAACTCGTTTTGGGCATAACGGAGGGTATCCTAATGATATCACAACATATTTAAGGCATGTTAACTTAGGAAACCTGTTTAGGACTCTTATGGTTACCCGTTACGCTTCATACGCGTTAGGTTCGGTTTATGTAACTAGTTTACATAAATTAGCCGAAACGGGTCAAACCTTATCGGTTTTATCTCAAAATCCAGAATGTGTATAATATACCCATATTATACGAGTCTCCGAACTTGTCGGGTCTAAATCACATTCTATCCGGTCTTCGCTTAATCGTGCGTACGAACCGTATCTTTCTGTAAGACTAACCGGTCTAAGCTTAAGCTTAATTAAAGACCCGTTAGCATACTAATTAGTTATTTATACCATCATTCCAGACTAGAGCTTTCCGGTAAATTGTACCTACGCTTGCTTAAGTGAATACGGCTGAGTTATAAATTTCTGCTATTTAAGACAGGAGCTAGCTCAGGTAAATACTCTTAACTTATTTTCCCTATTACGGGCTTGGGATACGGTAATATAAATACCGCATGTTCAGGTATGGGATTCAAAGACCAATGAGTCGGGAAATCCAAATAACCTGTTTTAATTCGTATTGCTTGACTGAAACATTGGGGATTAATGCGACCGTGTCCTGGATATCCTTGACTCATGATTTGAAATGGCCACGACCTAAGCACGGGGTGTAGGCATACACCTGACAGATGCCATATGTTCATACCAATATGGAATTCCCAATAGGGGAATAGTGGTGTGTCGGTTAATCATGAACCGGCATAGTTTCGGGCCCTACATGTAGAGCAAGTTATGTAAAACTGATAACATGAAATATAGTTTGTCTCAAGTATAAAATATAAATTTTGCCTTGTGCATTCTAATCAAAGTGTCGAAACATTTACGTGTCTTGCGCACCTAAACAAATTTTCATAAACATTTTCAAAAGAGTCGGTTGAGTGTATTTACCAGTGAAAACTGACGTATTTTCAAAAGTCTAAGTGGCAGGTACAAGTACGTAATAGGCTGGAAGCGGCTCAGGACGTTAATAAGGAATCTTGCAAGTTCTAGGCGTCTAAAGTCTGTTGAACAATGTTTACGTTTTATGATCCGCCTGTGGATCCTTTACCTTCCGTTGTAATACTTGGATATTACTTTATATTCGGATTGTAATATATTTATCTTTTGCTTCCGCTGTGCATTTAAATATTGTGTTGTTTGACTATAATGTTGCCAACCACGTCACGATACTCCCCACCGGGCCCACCGGTGACACGTGGAAATTTGGGGTGTGACATCAGAGGTGTGAAGGTATGTAGGATTGATGAAAGAAGCCCCCGAGTGATGATCACGGGCTGATCCGAGAGTCCTTGTTTTGCTGCCGGTTTGGTCCGAGAGGATGAGATGAGATGAGATGATGTTGTTAGGGTTTTTAGAGAGAGAATGGATGAGGGAGAGAGAAAATGGGTAGGGAATGTTTTAGGGATTTGTGTGATGTGATTGTGGGAATGATTGATGTCCAAGAACAAAAGGAATATCGGCCGATATTTAGGGGTTTTATACCCTTCAAGGTGGTGTACCCTAATGGGTTTCGAGTGGGCCTAAGGGAGGATTGGGCCAGGTTATGTGGATGAGCGACCCACTTGTTTGTGGGTCAGTAGGTCTCGAGTCAAGACCGGGTGGTCTTGAGTCGGAACCGTTGGTTTCGGGTCACATATTTTTGCACATATATAAATTACACGTAATACACATAACACAAATAAGAACTCACAAAATACACAGACTTTCATTTAATGATTTTATATCACGGTATTATACAATAAGGTTGTTCGGGAAAACCCGAAGTGTCACATTCTGCCCACTTTCTTGTTGAGTTACTTTTGAATTCTTTTGTTAATTCATTAGTTTGGGATATTTGTGTAGAATATAATGTAGTGTTCGTTTCATGGGTTGTAATGGAATTGGAATGAGAATTCGTGCAGAAATTGAAATTTGATTTGTAATTTAGGAGTGTTTGTTTTGCAAAATGGAAAGAAATTTGGATGGAATTGGAATATACATTCCCTTCCTTATGTTGTGCAATTTCAATTCATTTTCTTGTTGAAACCAACAAAATAAGGAGTGAAATTAACATTCCAATTTCATCAAGATTCCATTCCATTATGTGAAACGAGCACTACCTAATTGCATCTGTATCAAGGTATTTGACAAATATATTTACTATTTGACACATCAGATCTTTCTCGTATATATGTTTCTAGTAACTCCGGTACGTTATGGTTCCTTGTATTCTTAAGGAGAATATCCAAACTTAACATTAAGAATGGAATGAAAGCTTCATATTAACAGTTCTAAATTTGATGTGCATCTACACTATCTTTTAATATAAAGCAAGATGAAGAATTTTTCTGAAAAGAGAGGTACAAAATAGCTTGAATTATTAGTCCCATATAACAAGAGAGTGAAGTAAAGTTATTGCTGACAAGATGACATTCAAATTACGATCTTTGTTTTACTATATTCTGGCCAGCAGTATGACGTCATTTTCTATTTGTTTAGATAACTATTCATGTTATTTTGAACCGTTACTATGTCACAATATGAAGTACGATTCCATATTTGAGAGTGATGAGACGTGTAATGCCAGTACACAATCTAACTTTAAGTTAGAATTATGCCTTTAGTTTAAACTATACAGTATGTGATAAATTTAGATGAAAACGTTTAAAAAACACAATAAATGGTCAAATTTTAAACATTATTTTACAAAAATGACACACTTACAAATAACAATAAATGGTCAAAGTTTAAACATTATTTTACGAAAATGGCACACTTACAAATAATTATAAATCTGTTATATCTAGAGAAAAAAAAGGTTTCCTACGATGAATTTATTAGAGGCTAAATGTCGATTTTGTAAAGTATCAAATTGTGTAAAGTGGTGACCTTCTCCGTAAGGTTGAACATTCAAGTGTCATAGTGGACATTAAGAGTAAATTACAAGTTTTGTTCTTTATCTTTAAACCAAGTTTTAAGCGGTATCTTTTATCTTTAAAATTAATGAGTTTTGTACTTAATGTTTCCAAATACTACACGTTATGTCATTTTGCCATAACCTAGTTATTTTTTCTACTAAATCCTACACGTTATGCTCATATCAGTTACCACTAATATTAATCGTAGCTTAACATCAACTATCAGTTACAACCGACAACCAATTATGTAACTTTCCATAACCATCTAATTCCGAAACAACCAATGGCTCTACCCTTGGACCCCATGGGCGGTGCAACCAGTGGAACTCACATCTCTATGGGGCTTCGTCCCAAGAACCCTTGAGGTTGCTAGGTACCCGAAATATGTATAGTATTGAAGGATCCTATACTCCACACCTCCTATGTTGTATTAATGTTTATTTAGCTTTCTTCTAGTATTAACAAAAGTTCGTCATGATCAACCAAAAAGACTTGCTGACATTAAAATCACAAACAAATGCCTAACTAGTATTTTTTAAATAGAACCTGATATTAAATAATATTGTATATTTCAATATTTCTTGATGATAGTTATTAAATACGTTTTTATAATTAACCAATAGTTTTGAATAACATTCACTAGATTGAAATTGTAGAGTAAATGAAGGATCTATTGTTTTCTTATAATTGTATCTTCCAACCGATTGTAACTTTGTAAACATTTGAGTGATTCATCTATATCCTACCTAGTGATCCAATAATATAGCTTTTTTTCTTTAAAAAACGATGTGAGTTTAAATTCTTACAAATACAAAGTTATATAGAATTTAGGTGTATAAAATTACTTATAAAAATAAATCTTAATATTCTAATTTGTAACTTCTCATTTTGATTTGTTAAAACTTAATGTACTAAATGCAATTACATACTATTGACACATTTAGTAGTGAAAATTTTGTAAATATAGGAGTGACTAGAAAAAGGTATAATATTTAGGAATTGATATGAAAATGAGAGAAAAATAAGAAGTGTATAGTCTTTCATTTATCAACCACATATATATATATATAAATGATTTAGTCAAAATGTAACTGAAAGCATAATAACTTAGGAGGAGAATCGGGGGGGGGGGGGGATATATATGTATTTATAACACTCCCCCTCAGATATATATTACTATTTATTATACACAATTAATAACATACTTCAGGATGATATTAAATAGATACTTTAGGACCTATATAATAAACTGATACTACTGGATTAGTTGTACTGCCTCATTAAAAACCTTACTAAGAAAACCCATTTGGGACAAAACTTAGTTAAGGGAAAAAGAGTACAGTGTGTATAATTCTCCCATTGAATTCAACAAACATCTTTCAATCTACGGAGACCGATCTTGTGTGATAGTTGCTCGAAATTGTTTCTTGGTAAAGATTTTGTGAATAGGTCAGCTAAATTTTCACTTGACTTGATTTGGCAAACATCAATTTCCCCTTCTTTCTGCAAGTCATATGTTGAGAAGAATTTTGGTGAAATGTGCTTTGTTCGATCACCCTTGATGTAACCTTCTTTGATCTGAGCTATGCAAGCAGCATTGTCTTCATGAATAATTGTCGGCTCCTTCTTGATCTGTTCTAATCCACATGCTTCTTGTATGTGAGTAATCATTGATCTCAACCAAAATCATTCTCGACCAGCTTCATATAGTGCAATTAGTTCGGCATGATTTGATGACGTTGCTGTAAGTGTTTGCTTAGTTGACTTCCAAGAAATTGATGTGCCACCATTTGTGAATACATAGCCTGTTTGAGATTTTGCTTTATGTGGATCTGATAGATATCCAGCATCAGCATACCCAACAAGCTGGGACTTTTGATCTTTCTGGTAGAAAAGGCCTAAGTCTTGTGTCCCGCAGATATATCAGAATATGTGTTTTATTCCATTCCTGTAACACCTCGAAAATTCACGTCCCATAATGTGTTGACACGTGTCATATGTTTAAAACGTGTGAAAGAATATTATAGAAGGACTAAAGTTGACAAACATGGAAAGTATGTGAATATACGTATTCGAAATGTCAACAGTGAATAAATATATTGTACATTAACCCTATTTGATGTTTATAGCATCAAACGAATAAATCATGGATCATGCGAAGCTAAAAGTGAGAGATTTCAAACTACAGGGGTTAAAAGTGTCAACATGTTTAAGTAATACCTCTGAGTGACCTTTTGACAAACCCGAAGCTTTGTAACGGTTAATTTTACTCACTAGAATGCACGATATAAATTTCATGAAGTTTCGTAATCGTATGAGAAAGTTATGATCAAATTCGTGTATAAGGGGTTAAAGCGTTAACGTCGAAAGTTAGGACTTTTCGGATAACAATAAAGTTAACCGGGGACTTAACGAAGTGGGTATATGTTTTAAAACCCTTATAAATAAATTTGGAGGGTTCAAGATGCAAGAAACAAGTGCCTAAACAAAGTTTGAAGAGCCAAGGATCAAAACGCAAAAATCTAAAAAATTTGATTTTGTGCAGAAGGGGGTCGCGCGACGCGAAGCCCCAGGGGGGGGGGTAATCGCGCCACGCGAGGGCCTATCTGGTCCGACTTTCTTTTTTGCCTGCCATAGCCTTTATGCTCGACCTTTAACCGAATTTCCTCATCTTTCTCAACCCCTAGGCACCCCCTAAGCACTAGGAACACCTGTTAATCAGTTGTGGAGAGTTGTAGACCCAAGTGTCAACAATCTATGGTGAGGAATTCACTATAAAAGGGCCATGAACTTGCAAACATTCTTCACACCTTCCTTCAAGCTTCCTGATCATTCCTGGAGCTCAAGTCTTCTTCCAAGTGATCACTAATCAAGCTTAGGACTTCAGTAAGTTGCTAATCTTTCTTTAATTGAGTTTAGCTTAGTTATTTAGCTAAAAGTCAAACCGTCGTAATTACGGTTTGACTTCGAGATTAATTAATAATGGCTCAGTCAAATCTCGAATCAAAAGTAGTTATAAGTTGGTAACTATGTGGGTAATAAACCCTCAAAAGGGTTCTCCCTGATTCCCACTCTAACTAGGTCAAAAGTCGGGTCAAACTTACTAATAAAAAGTCAACAGAATGTTTAAATTCTAATTTATGCATAATTAGCAATGTAGAACACATACAACCTGTTTGATCATTAATAAATTCTAATTTATGCATAATTAGCAATGTCTAAACATGTTCAACCCGACAATTCTCTATAAAGATCCGGTTCGGAGCCGAAAGTCGCATAGTTTGACTTATACTTTGACTTTCAGTTCTGACCCGTTTTGGTATGAATTAGAAATACCTAAGAGCTTCATTTGGACCAGGTTACATGCTAGTATGACCCTCTGTGATTATACACCTCGGATCATTAGTTATCCAATTAATATGCATGATTCCGTTAATTGCCCATATGTTGACCATTATGCCCTTTTCACCTTAACACGTGATTTTTGAAAATGTAAAAGAGTAGAAACTTTACTTACTGATATATAAACTTGCATACAAAATTTGACATCAGTTTGAGGTGTAGGTTAAGAGTTATGCTCGTTAGCGTAAAATTAAAGCTTTATGTTAATTAAACGGCGTATTTAGCGTATAGTCTACTTAAACATACTTTTTGATACCAAACTTAATACCCACTGATGTAATATATTATTTTTGGATTTTTAAAGATTTTTAATTAATTTTAGGCTGAGCATAACTTATAGTCGTAGGCTTAATCCGGTAATTGTCGGTTTTGCCCTTACGGGCTATAAAATGAGTTTTACATATCTAAACGACTCCAAACCTTTTGCTACTGATCACATATGATAAATAAATTATTTTAAGCCTTCTGGAAATATAAAAATATCAGATTTATGTATCAAACCCGGAAATGGCCTCTAATCGCCTTTCTAAGCGTTTTTAACGCATAGTATGTGCTATAACTACAATAAACATACAAGGGTTGATACCTACTGATATTTGAGGAAAATTATAATGTTTTAACAGTAAGCAAAGGTTGATAAACTCAGACTTCAGTTTTGAGCTTTTCGGCTTATGTGAAATTACCAAAATACCCCTACGGGGCATAGTTTGGTTATAATTACTAAATTTCACATATATACTTTATCCTACTGTTATAACTTGGTAAAATAAGTATTTTGGCGGATTACATCAGACCTGTAACTCAGGCGAATACTTAAACTCTTTTATCACCTTATAAATGACCAAACTACCCTTACGGGGCATAGTTTGTGTTTAAATACATTTCGGGCATAATAAATGATATCTACTGATGTCACAAAATATATGAAGCATATTAACTTAGGAAACCTGTAAATAGCTCTCATTATTGCCCGTTACGCTTATTGCGCGTTCGGTTCGGTTTATGTAACTAGTTTACATAAACTAGCCTAAACGGGTCAAACCTTATCGGTTTTATCTCAAAATCCAGAATGTGTATGAATTACCCATATTAAACAAGTCTCCGAACTTGTCGGGTTTAAATCACATTCTATCCGGTCTTCGCCTAATCGTGCGTACGAACCGTGTCTTTGAAACTAACCGGTCTAAGCTTAAGCTTAACTAAAGACCCGTTAGGATTCTAATAGGTTATTATAAACCTTCGTTCCAGATTAGGAGTACCAGTAAAAGCTACGTGCGTTTGCTTATTGTGATTTATACATTGCTCAGGTAAATACTTTTAACTTATTTTCCCTATACGGGCTTGGGTTACGGTATATAGCATACCGCTTGATCGGGCATCAAATCTTCCATCGTTGGGTGGTTAATTGAATAATTTGATCGGCTCGTTTAAACAGTCTTGTTACTTAAAGCCTTTGGGGGGTTAATGACCATGTCCCGGATATCCTTGGCATCATTTTACGAAATGGCCACGACTTAAGCGCGGGGTGTAGGCGTACACCCGTCAGTGCACAAAAGGAATAATGTGGTGTGTCTATTGATCTTTAACCCGGACAAGATCCGGGCTACTGAACGCACAAGGAACATGTAATTCGTTCACAAGATTATATATTTAAATAATTCTCCCAAGTTAAATAAAATGTTTATGCCACGTGCATCCAAATCAATTTTCAATCATTTTCTAAAATGAGTCAGTTGATTGTATTTACCAGTGTAAACTGACGTATTTTCCCAAAAAGATTAAATGCAGGTACTAAGCGTAATTGGCTGGGATTTCTCCTTAGCATCAATAGAAGTCTCGCAAGCTTAAGATGCCTAAAGTCTGTTGAACTATTGTTTCCATTTTGTTTCCGATCCATCTGTGGATAAACTTCCGAATATTGTGACATTTGATATTACAATATTAAATTTGGTTGTATTATATCTTTTAAATTGCTTCCGCTGTGCATATTAAATATTGTGTTGTTTGACTATTATGTTGCCAACCACGTCATGATACTCCCCACCGGGCCTACCGGTGACACGTGGAAATCGGGGTGTGACAATTCCAGTGTCTACGTGTTGGGTTTGAACTGTATCTCGCTAGTACATGTATCGAGAATGCAATATCAGGTCTCGTGTTATTTGCAAGATACATAAGGGCACCGATCGCACTTAAGTACGGTACTTCTGGACCAAGTACTTCTTCGCCTTCTTCTTGAGGGCGGAAAGGGTCCTTTTGAGGATCTGGCGGTCGGACAACCATGGGTATGCTAAACGGATGAGCTTTGTCCATATTAAAACGTACTAACATCTTCTGGATGTAATTTGACTGATGTATGAATGTACCGTTGCGCAAATGCTCCAACTGCAGGCCGAGACATAATTTTGTTGTGCCAAGGTCTTTCATCTCGAATTCTCTCTTTAATATATTAGCAGTTTTTTTCTATCTCTTCGGGAGCTCCAATGATGTTTATATCACCCACGTAGACTGCTATTATAGTGAGTTTTGAGAGTGTTCTTTTTATAAAAACACATGGACTGATTACATCAGACTTGTATCCTTCTTTTTCAAGATATTCACTGAGCCGATTGTACCACATACGGCCAGATTGTTTAAGACCATATAAAGATCTTTTTAGCTTTATAGCACACATGTCTCGAGGTATTAATTTTAATGCTTCGGGAATTTTTAATCCTTTAGGGATTTTCATGTAGATGTCATTTTCTAGTGTCCCATACAAGTATGCAGTGACGACATCCATAAGTCTCATTTGAAGTCCTTCTGAGATTGCAAGGCCAATTAGAAATCTAAGGGTTATCGCATCTACTACAGGGGAATACGTTTCCTCATAATCAACTCCTAGGATTTGGGAAAACCCTTGTGCTACAAAATGTGCCTTGTATCGTACAATCTCATTCCTTTCATTTCTTTTTATAGCAAACACCCATTTATAACCAACTGGTTTGACGTCTATGGGTGTTCGGACTACAGGTCCAAAAACATTTCACTTTTCAAGCGAACCTAACTCAGCCTTTATGGCCTCTTGCCATTTTGGCCAATCAACTCTGTGCATGCATTCTTCTAGAGTTTTAGGTATGTAATCATTTTCATTGATTACATCCGTTGCTATAGCATATGCAAATATATCATTAACACGTGTTTCATTTCGGTTCCATATTGTACTGTTTTGTACATAATTGATAGAGATCTCGTTTTTGTTTGGTACTAGTGTGTCTTCTGGATTTTCATTTTCCTCTGGAGTTATATTTGTCTCTTCTGGGACATTTACCTCTTCTAGGGTTTCATATACTAAGTTTTCACCAATTGATTTATTCTGCTCTTTTCGTTTACGTGGGTTCTTATCTTTGGAACCTATTGGTCTCCCACGTTTGCTTTGTATGGTAATCGGTTCTAGGATTACTTCAACTCGAGCAGGTGTATTTGATGTTGGTATGTGTGATTTTGTCACTCTATTTGTGTCTGTGAATGCATCTGGTAATTCATTTACGATTCTTTGCAAATGTATAATCTTTTGGACTTTAGATTCACATTGACCACTTCGGGGGTCGAGATTCGATAATGATGATGCATTCCATGTTAACTCTTGTGACCACTTTGGGGGTCGAGATTCGATAATGATGATGCATTCCATGTTAACTCTTGTGTTACCAGTCTTTCTTTAGTCTTATCTCCCCCTAAGACTGGGAATACTGTCTCATTAAACTGACAGTCAGCAAAGCGTGCTGTAAACATGTCACCCGTTAATGGTTCTAAATATTTAATAATAGATGGGGAGTTAAAACCGATGTAAATGCCCAGTCTTCTTTGTGGTCCCATAATGGTACGTTGTGGTGGCGATATCGGTACATATACCGCACAACCAAATATTTTGAGGTGGGACAGATTTGGTTCTCTTCCGAAGACCAGTTGTAATGTGGAGTATTCATGATCGGCAGTTGGTCTTAATCGGATTAGTGCAGCAGCATGTAGAATAGCATGTCCCCATGCAGAAGATGGCAATTTGCATCTCATCAGGAGAGGTCTAGTGATTATTTGTAATCGTTTAATTAATGATTCAGCTAAACCATTTTGTGTATGAACATGAGCTACTGGATGTTCAACCTTTATCCCAATCGACATACAATAATTGTTAAAAGCTTGGGATGTGAATTCTCCTGCATTATCCACTCGTATGGTTTTAATTGGATTTTTAGGGAAATGAGCTCTTAACTGTATGATTTGCGCTAATAGTTGGGCAAATGCTGCATTTCGGGTAGCTAAAAGACTCACGTGTGACCATCACGATGAGGCGTCAATTAGACCATCACGATGAGGCGTCAATTAAGACTAAGAAATAGCGGAATGGACCAGAAGGAGGATGTATTGGCCCACAGATATCCCCTTGGATTCTTTCCAAAAACGAGGGGTTTTCTTGTGTCAACTTAGTTTGTGAGGGTCGAGTAATGAGTTTACCTAGAGAGCATGCCGCACATGATAAATCTTGTGATAACAAGACTTTTAAGTTCTTAAGAGGGTGCCCATTTGCACTTTTAATTATTCGCCTCATCATTATGTTACCCGGGTGGCCTAGTCGGTCATGCCACATTGTGAATGTGTCTTTATCTAGTACCTTTTGGTTACTCACTGTTTTGGACAAAAATTACCGAAGCAATTAAGTGATCAAATTAGTTAAGTGAGGTAGTGTGCTAGAAATGTGCGTTGAAAATATGCTAGTCAAGTTATTTGCAAAAAACAGTTTCAGGATACGGCTCAGGATATAGAGCTGTATCTATGATCAAACAATGAGCAAAAATATAAAAGGTGACACAGGATGTACGAGAAAAGCCCTTGATCAATGTAGATCGCCGGCACAAAACCTCAGGAGCTGACAATCGCAGCTGCCTTGTTCTTCTATTACTTCAAATATCAGGATACAGTGCAGGATATGATGCGGATCAACTAGGTGTTACAATATGATTCGAGTACAAGTGTTTGTGTGTAGTGATTGTTTGCAATTGGAGAGTAAAAGTGTGCGTAGGAGTGAGTGCCTTAATCTGATCCGATCACTCTATTTACAGTAAAATGAAAATAACTAACTATCCTATTAAACCGGGATGCTTCGAATATTCCTCAAGTGAACGTTGTAGTCCTGGTCTTTCGGGTTCAACGTCTTCAATCTAACTGATTTGCCCAAGTCTTGGGGGAAGAAGTCTTCTTGAACGTTGGGGACTTACACCTCCTAATCTGCACGTGGTTAAATCAATTAACACCAGGATATCATACCAGGATGTTACCAATATCCTGGTCCAGTATCCTGATCACCAATTAACAATCAAAGCCAGAATATTAGTCAGGATATATGTTCAGAAAATGGCCCATAACAATTGTCCCCAAATATATCTGTTGGTATACCAATCCAATGGATATATTTTAAAACTTTATCACCTAAACCGAGGCAATTAAAACGAAATGACGATTGAGGTGACATTGTGCAACTCCCCATGCGACATTTACTCTTTACCCCCTATATCCAGCCAATATTAACCGAGGGACTCCTCATTATGATCATCTCTATCTTCAAGTGAATTTCAGGTACTTTCTCTCTCTCTCTTCCCTGTTTTCCTTGTTTAAATCATCTGTTTTCCGGTGGTCATGATCCTCCATGGCTACCCGCACTAGATCCCAAACGGCGGATTCCGTTCCCCCCTTTCACAAACAAAACCTGCTAAAGGAACCCTCAAAAGAGGTGTGCTCTTTCGATAACGCCGATATCGCGGCTTCACGAGCTTCCGGTGCCTTTCCCGCCGGGACAATTTTCCGTCCATTCGACCGAGAGGTCCGATCGGATTTTTGTTCCGACGAGTGGGTATGCTTTTTTGCTTACCCTTTCTCCATAGGGCTTCAGTATCTGTTTTCTCCCTTCATATCTCGTTTCTTCGAGCTTACTAGCCTTATCTTCGCCCAAATCATGCCCATGGTTTGGCGCGTATTAGTCACCTTGGAGCGGATTAAGGCTCGTCATATGCCCAACTTGTGCATCGAAGATCTTCCGATGGCCTATCATTTAAGATCCCATGGTTCCAGCCGGTCCCTTCTGTTTTCTATTTACAAAGATCCTCTCATTCTTAAGGCTACCAAGAACAAGGATAAATGGACAAGAAAATTCTTTTTTTCTGAAAAGGGACTCCATCGACAGGGGTCTTGACCTTCCTAAGAGATGGTTAACTTCTGGTAGGATTTAGGGTTTTAGGAATATCCCCAATCATATCCCGAGACTACATCCTAAACTGATATCCTGATATGTTTGTTTTTTGCAGCAAACTTCAAGGAATTAGCTCCCCCAAGTGCCGAATCGGAAGGAAGAATAAAAGAAATCTACAAGCTTCCGGAAAGTGAAAGGACCTTTACCCTGCTACTCACAAGTCCAAGTCAAAGATCAAGTTCCAACATGTCTGGTAAGCATATTTTCAGAAATTATCTTTACTTATTAAACCAATTATATTTTAAAGGTATAACAAATCTAAACGTATCTTCCCTTATGCAGTGCCGGTTATCAACCTTGAAGGCTTCCAACTCGACGAGTTGGATAGTTACTCTAGCCTCGCACCTGCCAAGAAAGAATCCAATCTGAAGTCGTCTGTCACACCGAAGCCTACTAGTTCGAAGACTACTTCTGCTCCTAAAGCTCCTCCAGCATCCAGGACCCGGGCCTCATGCTCCCGGAAGAGAAAGGAAGTTGAGCCTCCCGCTACACCCCATGTATTCCCATTTGAGAACCATGGGTTTACGGAATCCAGCAAATTCATGACCGGCTTCCTCAACCAGGTTAGTATCCTGACCCATATCATGAGCAGGAAGCCATGGCTTTGGGTGTTGAATGCCCTTCATGGAATGTTAAGGCTTGGGAGACCAAACTGAAAGATCTTGGTGGTAATCCCGTGGAGCCCCATTCAAAGCCTGCTGTAGAGGAGCCCACTAAGGTGACCGAGAAGGTAGATGATGCCGGTGCTTCAAAGGATGCTGGTGGCGATGCTGGAGGTGATGCTGGAAGAAATGCTGCTGACGAGGTTATGACGGAAGAGGGTGCTGCCCCTTAAAAGCAGTGAAGTGGGCGATGATAGATATACGTGCCAAGGCCGGAGCCCACTTTTTTAAACAATTTACTTTTCCTCTCGTTGAACAATTTACATTTCCTACACTAGAACAATAGGATGACCAAAGGTGGATGGGTCCTGGGTTTAAGGATGAAGCCCTTGGTCATCAGTTATATAATCTGTTTTGAATGTTGCAACGGTTGGAGGTGGATGGGTCTCGTTTTAAGATGAAACCTTCCACCGTTGCGTAAATATGGTAAAAATAAAACTAATCGTACTTTTGGCGGATGGGCCTCGGTTTGAGGTGAAACCAAAAGCACAACTTTTGACATGTTAATAATATAACCACCTTTTGACTTATTTGCCGTTCTTTTTAATTTTTTGTCATGCGTTACTTATCTTAAATTTTAGCTTTGCAATTATTTTTTGAAAATATACTAATCAATATACTCGACGGTATCCTACGAAGACTTTCGTCAAGTAGGACTCCTCAAAATTCAAACAATTTAGACAAAGTATTTAAAGAGTAAAAGATAGTTTATCTTTCAAAATCTATTTTGATAACACTTGTTTGATCAGAGTACTCATTTCCTAAATATTCCAATCAAATATCCTGAAACATATCCCGAAAACACATTTTGAGAACATGTCCTAAAGATATATCCTCATCAGGATATTTGAGCCTTAAACACAGTCTCAAAAGTTTAAACAACTTATGTAAGGTTCACAAAGGAAAGATCATACCAGAAATAGAGTGTAACCCTAGTATCGAACTCCAATCCTTTTGCATCTTCCTCCACTAAGATGTCCCCGGTCTGGGATACTTAGTACACTGGGTTCAAATTTGATTCTTCGAGCCTTACACAATCGCCTTAGGAGGAATATCCCCTGTGCATAAAGTCTTCGAACACATAGAATTTTTTTTGAATTCAAGTTCTTAACTGTTTGGACAGTTCTTGTGTTACTGGGGTAAAACCCAAAAACATACTGCAGATAAATCCTTAGTATCCTGGGGAAAATCCCATAAGTATCCTGGGGAAAATCCCATGTTTTCATGCGCTACAGGCGGGAGTGTATAAACTCCAAGACTTAGAAAGGTGATAACCTTTAAACCTTAGAGAGTATGAAAATACCCTTCAGTGAGAGAGGGTGATCAATCCTCATATACCTTGAGGATCCAGGATATAGCCAACAGTGACGAAATTGTCAGCCACTTTTACATGAACTGGTCTCGCCACCTTGAACTATCCCTGGATAACTTGCGCTCTAGGCGGGGTGTTTAAACCCAATTCGAGAGAAAGGTGAATACCTTTAAACCTGTGAAGGGATCAGGATCCCTTAAACGTGAGAGAGGGGGCCAATCCTCTAATCTTTCGAAGTATCCTGAATGTGTATCCTGGAGCTATATCCCGAAGCATATACTGCAAAACAACTGTAAGCTAAGGTGGGTGTTAGCCTGGCTAACACCCCTCCGATGCTTAAGTCAGTAATGGGTTCAAAACAATAAATAATATTATAATTTAATAAAAGAGATAGAATCCATACCATCCCGAGTTAGAATTTAAATTCCAAACTTACTTGAAATAGAACTTTAGATGTATAGCATTCCAGGATCTTGGTAGCATATCCCCTCCATATTCTTGATTCGGTATGCTCCTTTTCCTGATTCTGATTCAATCTCATAGGGTCCTTCCCATTTCGGAGCCAACTTTCTGTCGGCAGGATTAGTAGTATTCTGAAAAGCCTTTCTCAATACCCAATCTCCAACCTGGAACCTTCTAGTCCTTATATTCTTGTTATATGCCTTAGATATCCTCTGTTGATATGCTGCCATCCTTAGCCTTGCTGCGTCTCTTGTCTCATCAATAGTATCCAATTCCTGGCATAGGACTTCAGGATTCCGCTTAGGATCCCGGAGGTTGGATCTTGCCGTAGGTATTACCATTTCTGTCGGGATCACCGCTTCTGCTCCAAATACCAAGGAAAATGGGGTTTGGCCAGTTGCACTTTTCACCGTCGTCCTATCAGCCCATAAAACAAAGGGTAATTCTTCTGCCCATCTTCCCTTCTTAGCTCCAAGCCTTTTCTTCAAATTGCTGACAATTATCTTGTTTGAGGATTCTGCTTGTCCATTTGCTTGAGGATGTACTGGGGTTGATGTAATCATCTTGATTCCCCAACTCTTACAAAAGTCAGTAGTCCTCTTACTTATAAACTGAGATCCATTGTCACAAATTATCTCAGCTGGTACTCCGAACCTAGTCAGGATATTCCTTTTTATGAAGGATACCGCTTCTTGATCTCTAACTTGAATGAAAGCTTCAGCTTCGACCCACTTAGAGAAATAATCGGTCATTGCCAGCATGAAGACCTTTCCTCCTGGAGCCTTTGGCAATTTTCCTACTATATCCATTCCCCACTTCTTGAATGTCCAAGGGGAAGCTATAGGATAAAGTGGCTCGGCCGGCTGATGTAATATATTACTGTGTCTTTGACATGCATCACATCTTCGAGCATATTCTGCAGCATCTTTTCTCATCGTCGGCCAATAATATCCTGTTCTTAATTCCTTTAAGAACAAGGACCTGCCCCCAGTATGGTTACCACAATCCCCTTCGTGTATATCCTGAAGTACTTCCTTGGTTTCGGGATCCTCTAAGCACCTCAGATATGGTCCTGCAAGAGATTTCTTATACAAGACATTATTTATAATAGTGAATCGTGATACCTTCATTCTAAAGGCCTTAGGGCTTTCATTCTTTGGGATGTGTCCTTCCTTGAGATATCTTATGATTTGAGTCATCCAAGACTTAGGATCCTTCTCAGGATACTGATCATCAAGATCCTGAATACTTACTACTTCCTTATCCCGAGGATCCGTCGCAGGATATAGGATATGTAATATTGGTATTCGGGTTCCTTCCGGTATCCTGACTGATGATCCTAGATTTACCAAGGCATCAGCTTCAGCATTATCCTCTCTTGGTACCTGTTCAAGTGTAAAAATATCGAAATATCCTGCTATTTTTTTAAGAATTTCGAGATACTCGATTAACTTTTCACCTTTAACTGCATAGGTTCCATTAAAATGATTAGTAATTAACAAAGAATCAACATATACTTGCAAACTTTTGATATTCATACTTTTAGCCAATTCTAATCCTGCAATTAAAGCTTCATATTCTGCCTCATTATTAGTGGCAGGAAACTCACATCTAATAGCCTGGGGTAATATGGCCCCCTGTGGCGATTTTAGTAGTATACCCAAACCTACACCTCTTACATTAGATGCACCACCAGTATATAGCGTCCAGGAGTCTAAGTTTTCTCCTAGCTGTTGTACTTCTAGATCTACTTCATTTTGAATATCACTACTGGAATCGGCCACAAAGTCGGCTAAAGCTTGAGACTTTATGGCATTTCTAGGTTCATATACTAGATCAAAGGCACTTAATTTCACTGACCATTTAGCCATCCTACCTGACATCTCGGGTTTCCTAAGCACATTTTTAACAGGATAGTTGGTTTTAACGTGAATCCTATGTGTTTCAAAATAATGTCTAAGTTTTGTTGATGCCATAACTAGGGCTAATATCAATTTCTCTAAGTCGAAATACCTAGTTTCAGCATCTAATAAACTTTTACTAACATAATAAACAGGATACTGCTGACCTTCATGGTCCTTTACAAGGACAACACTTACTACATTCCCTGATACTGCAAGATACAGGGATAATGGTTCACCATCCTCAGGCTTCATCAATAGGGGTGCAGTTGAAAGATACTGCTTCAAATCCTGCAGGGCCGCTTCATGCTTTGCTCCCCATTCAAACTTCTTATTCTTCTTCAGGATATCATAAAATTCCTTGCATTTTTCTGAGGATCTTGAGATAAATCTATTTAATGCTGCCACTCGTCCTATCAAGCGTTGAACGTCCTTCATATTTGAAGGTGACTTAATATCCAGGATAGCTTTAATCTGCTCCGGGCTTGCTTCTATCCCTCTTTTAGTCACCATATATCCTAGAAACTTTCCTGCCCCCACTCCAAAATGGCACTTAGCACGATTTAGCTTCATGTTATACTGATCCAGAATATCAAATGCTCCCTTGATATCCTGGAGGTGATCCTCAGCCTTTTTAGATTTTACTATCATGTCGTCGATGTACACCTCCATAGTGTCCCCCAGCTTGTCTTTGAACATCATGTTCACCAATCTTTGATATGTTGCACCTGCATTTTTCAAACCAAAGGGCATAGCAGTGTAGCAATAAATACTTGTTGGCGTCATGAAGGCAGTATCCTCCTGGTCTGAAGGTTCCATTTGGATTTGATGGAATCCTGAAGATGCATCCATGAAGGTTAACATCTCATGGCCGGCAGTAGCATCCACCATTGAATCAATATGAGGAAGAGGAAATGGGTCTTTGGGACAAGCTTTGTTTAAGTCTGTGTAATCTACATAAACTCTCCATTTCCCATTTTTCTTTTGCACCACAACTACATTCGCTAGCCATTTAGGAAACTTCACTTCCCTAATCATCTTGCTCCTTAATAGTCTTTCAACTTTTTCTTGGATGATCACATTTCGCTCTGGAGCAAACTTCCTCCTCTTTTGTTGGACAGGCTTGAATGACCTGTCAATACCGAGCTTATGTGTTATAATATCCATGGAAATACCTGTCATTTCCTCGTGCTTCCACGCGAATGTTGACATCCTGCATTTTAAAAAATTAGTCAATTGATCTTCAATATCCTGAGGGATATTGGTTCCCACGAGCACCGAGATATCCGGATTATTCTGATCCAGGATCACTTTCTTTACATCCTGCTCTGAAGCCTCCATGATATCCTGGCCTCGAATCTTTAATTGCTATGCTGCACTAGGCTTTGTTGAGGATTTCATCGAAGAAGAATAACACTCCTTTGCTTCCTGTTGATCACTTTCCACCTTGACAACTCCCCAAGGAGTAGGGATCTTGATGCATTTATGGTAGGTTGACGGAACAGCTTTCATATCATGGATCCAAGGCCTACCTAGTATAATATTATAGCAAGATAAAGAGTCCATGACACAAAAGCGCTGCATTGAGTTGACCCCTTGAATATACACGGGCAACTTTATCTCTCCTACGGTATTCCTAGCTTCTCCACTGAAACCAACGAGCACAGTGGACTTCGAAGTAATGTCCATCGGAGATACATTCATCCTCTTCAATGTTTCCAGCTGAATTATGTTGACTGAGCTGCCATTATCCACTAATATCCTGCGTACAAAATGGTTAGCAACATATAACGTTATCACTAAGGCATCATGATGGGGATCCTGGACAGTATCCCTGTCATCATTATCGAATGTGATGACTTTGTCAGTTGTGAGGGTTGACATCCTTGTCGGCTTATCTCCCCTCTCTGCTTTAGCTTCCTTCGCGTGTCTTTTTGCCACAGAATATGATGTGCCGCATATGTTGGATCCTCCTGAAATAAAGTTGATTATTTTTGCATCCGCAGGAGGTGATGCTGCCCGTTCAGGATCCTTCTCAGGATCCTGACCTTTATTCTTCTTTCTTCCCAAGAGGTCCTTTAGATATCCCTTATTCAATAGATAGCTTATTTCTTTTCTTAAAGCGATGCAATCCTCCGTAACATGCCCGAAGTCCTCATGGAAAGCACACCATTTGGACTTGTCCTTCCAATCAGCCTTTTGTTGATTCATTCGGGGCCATCTTGCTTTATCTCCTAAACCCTGCATAGCATACATTAGTTCAGGTATGTTAACAGAAAAAGAATATTCATACAACTCGGGATACTCCTCAGGATCCTCATCTTCAACAGCATTCACTTTTTTGCTATCATTTCTGCCATATGGCTTTGAGCGATATGGTTTATACGAGGATTCGGATTTCCTGTTGGTTGACTCATAGGTTGTGGACGAATTCATTCTCTCTTGCATCTTTTTATCATCCTCTAGCCGAATGTATCTTAAAGCCCTGTTACGAGCTTCGTCGAGATTCCTGCTGGGATTCATTACAAGATCCTGGTAAAATTGAGAATCTTTCTGCAACCCCATCTTGAACGCTTGCACGGCCATTGCAACATCAAGATGTGGGATATCCAAGGATTCCCGACTAAACTTGTTTACATAATCCCTCAAGGATTCCTGAGGTCCTTGTGTTATCCTGTAAAGGTCACTGGTTAATTTCTCAAAACTCCGGCTGTAAGAAAATTGACTATTAAATAAATTAACTAAATGAGCAAAAGAAGTAATCGAGTGAGGAGGAATGTTTAACAGCCATTTTAAGGCTGATCCTGTTATGGTAGAACCGAAACCCTTGCACAAGCATGCTTCTTTGAGGTCTGGAGAGATAGGGTTATTTCCATCCTTTCCCTATACTGGGCAATATGCTCCTCAGGATCTGTAGTTCCGTCATAGAGCTTCATGTTGGGGGTTTGAAATCTTTTTGGGATTTCAGCATCACAAATAGGATATGCAAACCGGGATATTATGTGGCTGTCCTGGGATACTTCAGGAATTGGCTGACCCACCCCAGGTACACTGGATATCATGTCCTTCAGTTTTTGAAGCTCCTTGGAAAATGCTGATGTCATACCTGCATCCTGCAAAGATCCAATACCATTAGTAGCAAGAGTATTATTATTATTAGATACATTACCAGCTTGGGGGTTCTGGCCATATCCTGAAGCATATCCTGAGCTTCTCACAGTTGATACTCTTACTGAAGAAGGTATCTTAGGAGTATGATTCTGGGAATGGCTAGGCACATTATTCCCCCGGTTATCCTTAGTATAGACTGCAGAACTGAAGTTCAAAGCCCTGGGTTGCAAGGGAGTGACAGTATCTTCTGCAGGCCGACCCGGGCCAGACTTCAAAAGTTGTATCTCTCTCATCAGCATCTGATTAGTTTCCTGCTGCTGCCTCATCTGTTCCTGTACACTACCAAACAAATTTAGAATCTCTTCGTTAGAAGCTAAAACAGGACCAGATCCCTGGACATTGCGAGCAGGGATAACATCCCGAGCCACATGACTTTCAGTTCCTTGTGAAGAGGCTTGCATTCTCGGAGGAGGTGGTGGAAGCACCGAACCAATTGTTGCAGAGGTTGTAGCAGACACGGTGGAAGAGCTCATGTTTGATCTTGAGGCCATTGAAAATAGTGTGGTAAAAAGTTTTGAAAATAGAAAACTAAGTAATGATTTGGCAAAAGCTTTTAGTAGAAATAGCACCACTTGCCCCACGGTGGGCGCCAAATTGTTTCGGTAAAAAATTACCGAAGCAATTAAGTGATCAAATTAGTTAAGTGAGGTAGTGTGCTAGAAATGTGCGTTGAAAATATGCTAGTCAAGTTATTTGCAAAAAACAGTTTCAGGATGCGGCTCAGAATATAGAGCTGTATCTATGATCAAACAATGAGCAAAAATATAAAAGGTGACACAGGATGTACGAGGAAAGCCCTTGATCAATCTAGATCGCCGGCACAAAACCTCGGGAGCTGACAATCGCAGCTGCCTTGTTCTTCTATTACTTCAAATATCAGGATACAGTGCAGGATATGATGCAGATCAACTAGGTGTTACAATATGATTCGAGTACAAGTGTTTATGTGTAGTGATTGTTTGCAATTGGAGATTAAAAGTGTGCGTAGGAGTGAGTGCCTTAATCTGATCCGATCACTTTATTTATAGTAAAACAAAAATAACTAACTATCCTATTAAACCGGGATGCTTCGAATATTCCTCAAGTGAACGTTGTAGTCCTGGTCTTTCAGGTTCAACGTCTTCAATCTAACTGATTTGCCCGAGTCTTGGGGGAAGAAGTCTTCTTGAACGTTGGGGACTTACACCTCCTAATCTACACGTGGTTAAATCAATTAACACCATGATATCGTACCAGGATGTTACCAATATCCTGGTCCAGTATCCTATTCACAAATTAACAATCAAAGCCAGAATATTAGTCAGGATATATGTTCAGAAAATGGCCCATAACACTCACCACCATGAATGATTCAATAGGAGTAATATTAGTACAATACAATCCAGAGGATAAAGCTTTTAGATTTTCTACATTGGTATCTTTGCCATTTTCATTTGAAGTAATTTGTAAGTATTCATTATTATTGGCGGAAGTTGTTTTGAGGTGGTAACCATTTTGCCGAATACTTTTAAAATTAAGTAAATTTCGTCTTGATTTACTAGAGTATAATGCATCATTTATAATTAGTTTAGTACCTGATGGTAATATGATGCTTGCTCTTCCAGAGCCTTCTATAAGATCACATACACCAGAAATAGTACCAACAAGTGTCTCTGCAGGAGACAACTCTGAGAAAAAATTCTTATGTTTGAGAATAGTGTTGGTAGTACCACTATCTACGAGACATTTGTCACACCCCGATATTTCCACGTATTGCCGGTGGGCCCGGTGGGGAGTATCGTGACGTAGTTGATATCATCATAGACAATTTATCACAGTTTAATACACAGCGGAAGTCGAAAGATAAAATCATTACAAACCGAATTAAAAGTAATATCAAGTGTATTACAATAACGGTTGCGAGGGATCCACAGGCGGATCAAATGTTAAAAAGATAATTGTTCAACAGATTTATAACATCTAAGCTTGCAAGACTCTTTATTGATGCTAGGAGTAGCCAGCCTATTCCGTTTAGTACCTGCACTTAGCCTTTTTGGAAAATACGTCAGTTTACACTGGTAAATACAATTAACCGACTCATTTTGAAAATGTTTATGAAAATTGATTTGAATGCACAAGGCACAAAATATCATTTATAACTTGGGATAATTATTTATATATAAACTTGTAAAAGAATTAAATGTTCGTTATACGTTCAGTAGCCCGGGCTGAATACCGGGTTAAAGATTAATAGACACACCACATGATATAATCCCGCGTCGAGTTATTCTCGAACCAACGGTTATACCTTTTTATTTATATGCACCGGCAGGTGTATGCCTACACCCCGTGTTTAGGTCGTGGCCATTTCAATGAATGATGCCAAGGATATCCGGGACATGGTCATTAACCCCCCAAAGGCTTTAAGAAAACAAAGCAATTTAAATGGGTCATCTCAACAAATTAACCTTCATATGATTAACAATTCAATGCCCGACCAAGCGGTATTTTATATACCGTACCCCAAGCCCATATAAGGGAAAATAAGTTAAAAGTATTTACCTGAGCAAGTATATATCACAATCAGCGAGTGCATGTATCTTTTACTGGTCTCCTAATCTGGAACGAAGGTTTTAATAACCTATTAGATTCCTAACGGGTCTTACTTAAGTCTAAACTTAGACCGGTTAGTTTTAAAGGAAGATATACAGTTCAAAACGCACGATTGAGCGAAGACCGGATTAGAATGTGGTTTAGACCCGACAAGTTTGTATACTTGTATAATATGGGTAAACTAAACACAGTTTGGATTTTGAGATAAAAATGATAAGGTTTGACCCGTTTCGGCTAATTTATGCAAACTATTTACATAAACCGCACCAAACGTGAATAATGCGTAACGGGTAACCAAATGAGTCATGAACATGTTTCCTAAGTTAATATGCCTTAAATATGTTGTAATATCAGTAAGATACCTTCCATTATGCCCAAAATGTATTTAAACTCAATTTATGCCCCGTAGGGGTATTTTGGTCAATTTAAAGTTTATAAAAGAGTTTAAATACTAACCTGAGTTTCAGGTCTGATATAATCAGTAAAAATATTTATTTTTATAAGTCATAATAGTAGGGTATTGCATATATGTGAAATTTATCTTTTATAACCAAACTATGCACCGTAGGGGCATTTTGGTAATTTCACATAAGCTTTTAAGGTCAAAATTAGAATTCTGAGTTCAAAACTTTTGTTTACTGTTTAATTATAAAAATTTACTTAAAACATCAGTAGGTATTAAGTTTCATATGCCAAAATAGTTTTTAACTCTTACTATGCGCTTAAAACGCGTAAAAGTCGGTTTTAAGCGATTTTCGGGTTAAAATAGGAAATCAGAGTTTTTGATCGGTTTATAATGTTCAAAATATTTTATTTATCATATAAAATCAGTAGCAAAAAGTTTGGTATCAAAATATTATATAAAACTCATTTTATTCAAGAAAAGGGCTTAACCGACAATTACCGATTTAAAGCAAGAACCCTATGTTATGCTCAGCTTAAAAATAAATAAAAATCTTCAAAAATCCCAAAATATTATATTACATCAGTGGGTAAAAGTTTGGTGTCAAAATTTGGGTTTAGATAGGCTTTATGCTAATTACGCCGTTTAATTAATAAAAACTTCTTAATTACGATATTGAGCATAACTCCTAATCTAGACCTCCAACTGATGTCAAATTTTTAGGACAAGTTTATAAATCAGTAATAAAGGTTTTTGTCCTCTCACATTTTCAAAAATCTTGTTTTAAGGTTAAAAGGGCATAATAGTCAACATTTAGGCATAATATGGAAACATGCATATGAATCGAATAATTAATGAACCAATTTGTATAACCTCAGAGGGTTACACTAATCTATAACCTGGTCCTAATAGAGTTCTAAGGAATTTCTAAAATATGCTACATTGGGTCAGAACTGAAAGTCAAAGAAAAAGTCTACTTTTGCGACTTTCGGTTCCGAACCGAGCTTAAACTGAAAATTGTCGAGTTGAACATGTTTAAACATGTTCTTACATTAATTACCAAGTTATATGAGTAATAAAACAGGTTACATAGCTTCTACATTGTTAATTATGTGTTTATGCAAAAATTTGCTTTCTGTTGACTTTTTATAATTAACTTTGACCCTGCAATTGACCTAGTTAGAGTGGGAATCAGATGGTGCCCTTTTAAGGGTTTATTACCCATATAATTACCAACTCAAAGCTACTTTCAATTCGAGAATTGACTAGACCATTAGTGATTAATCACTAAGTCAAACCTTAATTACGACGGGTTTGACTTTAGGCCATTAAACTAATAAAACTGAATTAAGAAAGGTTAAGGAAGCTTACAAAGGTCCTATGCACGACTAATGACCCTTAGGGAAATCTCTTGAGCTCCAGGAGGTTCCAGAAAATAAGTTGGAATGGTTTTTGAAATGTATGCAACAAGTGTTTCAACTAGAAGTTCTTATGTAGGGGTTTTAATTCATCAAGATCATGACAAATAAGTCTATGCATGATCCCTGATGCATAACAAGTGTCCCTAGGCATGCAAAACTGTTGGCCACGTTTCTGGAATTCGAAAACCATGCAAAAAGGTCGGTTAAACGGGCTGAACAGACACCTGCCATGCATTTTGGACGTTGGCAGATTTTAGGCGGCCCGCGTAAAAGACCTTAAGGTCTTACACGGCCGGTATGGCTCCCAGATCAGGTTAAAAGAAGTTTCAGAATTTGCATTGTAGGTCCCTAGTCCTTTTTATAGTTTTTTTTTAACTTTATTTATTGCACTTTTAACCCTCCAACTTGATTTTTAAGGGCCCCAAGAGATAAACAAACTTTGTTAAGTCCCCGGTTAGTTATACGATCACCGAATAAGTCCTGAATTTCAACGTTGACGCTTTTAACCCCTTATTTACGAATGTTGGCATAACTTCTTCATACGATATAGAAACCTTGTGAAATTTTTATCACTTATTCTCGTGAGCATAATTAATCATTACAAAGCTTTGGGTTTTCTAAAAGGTCACTCAGAGGTATAAATTAAACATGTTGATACATTTAACCCTTGTGGTTTGTAAACTCTCACTTTCTTCCACAAACGGCTTCATATGATCCATAATTCATTCATTTAAGGCTATAAACATCATGTAGGGTTGTTGAAAGGTATAATTATCCAATGTTGACACTTTGAATCCTTTTACACACATACTTTCTTTATTTGTCAACTTTAGTCCCTCATATTCAATCCATTACACGTTTAAAACTCATGACACGTGTCTTCATTATATTGGACATGAATTTACGAGGTGTTACATCCTCACCCCCTTAAAAGAAATCTCGACCTCGAGATTTACTGAAATAAATGAGGGTACTTTTCTTTCATTGTGGACTCTACCTCCCACGTGTACTCGGGACCTCTATGGGCATCCCATTTAACCTTTACAATTGGTACCTGCTTCCTTCAAAGATTCTTAACCTGTCGATCCTCAATCGACAAAGGTTTCTCAACAAACTTCAGGCTCTAATCTATGTGCACATCCGTATGTGGTATGACTAGTGATTCATCAGCTAGACATTTCTTCAGATTGCATATGTGGAATACATTATGAATACCACTAAGCTCTTCAGGCAAATTTAACTTATAAGCCACTGTTCTGACACATTTGATGATATCGAATGGTCGTATATACCTTGGGCTTAACTTGCCTTTCTTGCCAAAACACATTACCCCTTTCCAGGGTGATACCTTTAGTAACACTTTGTCACCAACCTCAAACTTTAGAGGTTTAAGCCTTTTATCTGCGTAACTTTTCTGCCTATCCCTGGCAGCTTTGAGACGATCTCGTATCTGTACAATCTTATCTGTCGTCTCTACGACTATATCAGGTCCTGTCAGTTGGACATCTCCAACTTCTGCCCAGCAAACGGGCGTCCTGCACTTCCTTCCATATAAAGCTTCAAAGGGTGCAGCTTGAATACTGGAATGATAGCTATTGTTATATGAAAATTCAATCAAAGGAAGATGTTCATCCCAACTTCCTCCTAAGTCAATAACACAAGCTCGTAGCATATCCTCGAGTGTCTGTATAGTACGTTCACTTTGACCATCCATCTGAGGATGATATGCAGTGCTGAAATTTAATCGAGTGCCTAGGGATTGCTGAAAGCTTTTCCAGAAATGCGATGTATACCTTGTATCCCTATCAGAGATGATAGACACTGGCACTCCGTGGAGAGATACAATCTCATCCACGTACAGCTGAGCTAACTTATCTGAGTTGTGTGCTTCCATAATAGGTAAGAAGTGGGCTGACTTCGTCAGTCTATCCACTATAACCCAAATAGTATCATTTCCTCCCTTCGTCTTTGGCAACTTGGTGATAAAATCCATAGTCACCATTTCCCACTTCCAGGTGGGAAATTCAGGCTGTTGTAGCAAACCTGACGGCTTCTGGTGTTCAGCTTTAACTTGCGTGCACGTCAAACATTTGGCTACATAAGTAGCTATAGACTTCTTTAAGCCTATCCACCAATAATTTGCCTTTAAATCCTGGTACATTTTGTCACTTCCAGGATGAACGGAATACTTAGAATTGTGGGCTTCTTGGAGGATAACATCCCGTAGTCCTCCATAGATTGGAACCCATATTCGTCTGTTTAATCTTAGGATTCCATCCTTGCCATATGATAACTGTTCAGCAGTTACTCCCAACTTTTCATTAGGATAGTTAGCTTCTAATACGGTTTCCTTCTGAGCGGCTAACAATCTTTCATTCAAACTGTTTTTCAATTCAATGCTCTTTGCATTGATTCTAATGGGCTTAACTCTTTCTTTTCTACTCAAAGCATCGACGACCACATTCGCCTTGCCTGGATGGTATCAGATTTCACAATCATAGTCATTTAACATCTCCGTCCATCGACGCTTTCTCATGTTTAAATCCTTCTGATTAAACAAATGTTGAAGGATTTTGTGATCAGAATAGATCACACACTTGGTACCATATAGATAATGCCTCCAAAGTTTTAGTGCAAACACAACGGCACCCAACTCCAAATCGTGGGTGGTGTAATTCTTCTTGTGCACCTTTAACTGTCGAGAAGCATAGGCAATAACCTTGCCTTTTTGCATGAGCACACATCCCATACCAGTGTGTGATGCGTCACAGTATACTACAAATTCTTCTATTCCATCAGGCAATGTCAACAAAGGTGCATTGCTCAACTTCTGCTTAAGAATGTCAAAAGATTCTTGCTGCTTAGGACCCCAATCAAACTTGATATTCTTGCGGGTTAGTGAAGTTAGGGGTGCAGCAATCCTTGAGAAGTTCTCAATAAAACGTCTGTAATATTCTGCCAGTCCCAAAAAGCTACGAATCTCTGTGGGCGTCTTCGGCTCTTGCCAATTCATGATAGCTTCAATCTTAGCGGGATCCACCTGGATACCACGCTCACTAACCACATGCCCAAGGAATTGGACTTCACGAAGCCAAAATTCACACTTTGAAAACTTGGCGTAGAGCTTCTCATGTTGAAGAAGTTTAAGAATACAACGAAGGTGCTTCTCATGGTCAGCTTGATTCTTTGAGTAAATAAGAATGTCATCGATTAAGACGATGACAAATTTATCCAAGTAGGGCTTGCATACGCGATTCATGAGATCCATGAACGCTGCTGGTGCATTAGTGAGCCCAAAAGGCATCACCAAGAACTCGTAGTGACCATAACGAGTTCTAAATGCAGTGTTGTGTACATCTTCATCTCTAACCTTCAACTGATGGTAACCTGACCTCAAGTCAATCTTGGAGAAGTAACTTGCTCCTTGGAATTGATCGAACAGATCATCGATCCTGGGCAATGGATATCTATTTTTAATTGTAACCTTGTTCAGTTCTCGATAATCGATGCATAGACGCATCGATCCATCTTTCTTCTTAACAAACAAAATAGTTGCTCCCTAGGGGGATGAGCTAGGTCTAATAAATGCTTTTGCTAATAAATCATCCAACTGAGTTCTCAACTCTTTCATCTCAGTTGGGGCCAACCGGTAAGGTGCTCTTGCAACAGGTGCTGCTCCAGGTATAATGTCGATTCTGAACTCCACTTGCCTATCTGGTGGTAAACCAGGTAGTTCGTCAGGGAATACTTCTGGATACTCAGAAATGACAGGGATGTCTTCAACCTTGGGTTTTGGCTCATCGACAGTTACTTGCGCCATGTAGATAACACAACCTTTCCTTAAACACTTTGACGCCTTAAGCATGGACACTTGCTTAGGCAACCCATACTGAGTGTCTCCTTGTATGGTAAGTGGCTCACCATACGGAGTTTTGATCACCACTTGTTTCTTGTCATAAACAATCTGGGCTTGGTTATGAGATAACCAATCCATGCCTATTACTATGTCAAAACCAGCTAATTTCAAAGGAAGCAAGGATAACGGAAAGGAGTGGTTCCTAATGGATATAAAACATCCATCTAGCACAGTTGAGGCAGTTTCTAAGGTACCATCGGCCAACTCTACTTCATATTTCATGCTTAGGGTTTTAACAGGTAAATTCAACAACTTACAAAACTTATCATCTACAAATGACTTATCCGCACCTGAATCAAATAACACCCTTGGATAAACATCATTTATAAGGAAGGTACCTGTTATCACATTATCATCCTGGATGGCTTCCCGTGCATCCATTCGAAAGACCCTTGCGTTGGTCTTTTTGACTTCCTTAGGTTTCTTGGCATACTTTGGGCAGTTGGACTTGATGTGCCCCTTTTCATTATAGTTGTATCACGTTGCATCCTTTATCTTCTTGCACTCTATCGTCTTGTCCTCACTTGACTTACAAATCCCACAAGCTCTTGGCTGCGATTGGGACTTGGATTCATATCTGCACCTTCCCGAATGGTGCTTCTTACTGATTTTACACTTGGGCTTCTCACCCAACTGATGGTCACCTCTCTTGAACCCTGGACCTTTTTTGTGGTCAAAATTCCCTTTGTGCTTCTTGTCAGATCGACATGAGTTATCATCCTCACGTTTTCTCTTCTCAGCATCATAATGCCTAAGCGATCTCTGCCTGACCGCATCCAAAGTAAGGGATAATGATAAATCAGCCGCTGACCTAAAAGTAGCAGGTCGGGATGCCTATACACTAGCTTTGATTTCTGGGGCTAAACCCCCAATAAAACGGGCTATACGTTTTGGTTCCGGGGTAACCAGGTATGGAACCAAACGTGACATGGTATTGAAGCTAGTAAGGTAAGCCTGACAGTCTAGGTTTTTCATTACCAAGGATAAGAAGTCAGCCTCGATCTTTTCAATCTCATGCTGAGGACGGTAATTCTCCTTGATGAGAGCAACAAACTGGTCCCATGACAGATTGTACAACGGGATCTTCCCAGTAGCCTGGATTAGTGACCTCCACCAGGCTAGTGCTTCTCCTTTAAACGACTGAGATACATACTTCACAACATCCTTATCAGCACAACCACTAATGTCAACTACGGTGTCCATCTCGTCTAACCACGTCATGCAGTCAATAGCTCCTTTTTCCCCAATGAAATCCCTGGGTTTGCAGGAGACAAAATATTTATAGGAGCAAGTCTTTGTACGTGGCTCCTGACCAAATACAATTTTCTTAGACGGAACACTATACTGGTGTGAAGAGTGTCGGTCATCCTCTTTCTTGGATGGTGGCTTACTATGAGCCTCAGAGTGAGTCTTAGGTTGTGATTTGGAATGGGGTACAGATAAGGTCCTGCTTCGAGTACCACTAGATTCATTAAACTGCCTATCCAGGGCCTTGGTAACAGCATTATCAATCAATGCTTGAAGTTCTACACCCGTTACATTGATCCTAGTGGTATCATGATTCTCCCTTGGATGACTATTGATTTCTTCAGACTCTGCCATATAGCTTGATTGCTACATAAAATGATGACAATGATTTATTTAGAGGTATATATTAGATTTGTCATCTTATTAATTTATTAACCATGGTATTAAAGAACCATATTGGTTAATTTGTTAAGTATTTCATTCAGGATTTTTCATTAATAACCCTTAGTTATAGTTAAATATAATAATGGCACAAAAGGCCAAGTTACATGGACATATTCAAATTATAAGTCAAGATCTTATAGGATCGAGATACTAAGGCTTGAATCATAGTTCATTACCTTTCTTGACAGGTAGTTACAGGCTACAACTGTCTTTTGTCTTATATGACAATGATTATGGCCCGTATGCATTACATCACAAAAGGATGTTTATTAATAAAGAAGGAATTGGAATAATCCAATATAAGAATGACATGAGTGATTTTACGAATCACATCTGCCAAGAGTGTTAACATGTTTTCAGATGTTAACAAGGGTTTGAATCCTTTTAAACAGGTTTTACCATTATGGCCAGGTCTTATAATGACATGCAGGCTAGGTTATACCCCTTAAGATTCTTATTTAATATTAAAGGCAGACCTTATAAAAGGAATGACATATTTTAGATTTATTTATTTATTTCATACATTTTATAATTGTGCATATAATGACAAATTAAATTTAAATGATAACATGCCACTATTAATTTAAAAAAGGTACATATTGCCCTAAACGGGACTTTAACTGAAATAACTTGCCCACGCATGGGCTAAACAGAAATGGCATGCCCACGCAGGGGCTAAACAGAAACTACAAGTCCTCGCAGGGACTGGTTACAGAAACAGATGTGCACGCAGGGACTTGATCGAAAATAAAAAAAATACAAATAAACAAAAATAAGGGATTTAATGATCCTTTTTGCTCTTCCCTTTGATTAAGCTTGCCAAACCTTTAAGAAATCCCCGGTTGTTTCTACGCTCTTCTTGAACATCCTGTTCCACCTGGCTCAACCTTTGTAGAATCTCCTGTTGCTGCGGTGGCGATAACAGTGGTGGCTGCGGCGGCTGCTGATGCTGCAGAGGTTGAGGAGGTGGCGGGTATTGGTACCCATAGGGTGGATACCCAGTCTGATATGGGACTCCATAGGGCCCCTCGGGATGAAAAGCATTGTAGTTTGCCGCCACGAGATATGGGTCAACTTCAGCGTAGTTGTAGTTAGTATGGGTTGGCTGCTCGAAAGGGTTATACGCCGCTACACCGGCGTATGCAAGAGTTGGGCTATCATAACCCATTGGTTCGAAGGCCCACCCATCTGTGGGTCTTCGTATAGTGGCGGATAATGACTGCCACTTGAATGCCGATGGGTGCTGATACGGACTCCCCCTCGCACGGACATCCGTGCGGTTGATCTCCTACGCCTCGGTGGCTCCGGAGGCGGTTGCTGCACTGGTGGTGGTGGCGGAGGAGTAACCGCTACAAAGCGCGAATCCTCCGAGGGATCCTGCTGCTGCTGCTGCTGTGATGAGTGATAACTAGGAGTAAACACCCAGTCCTATTGGGCAAATCTTGCCTGATAGCTTTCGGGACCACTATAAGGTGATCCAAGAAAGGGTGACCCATCCGAAATCTCGATGGGGTGAGTAGGTGTTCCGGTTGGTGGCTCGGCAGGTTCCGGATCCTCTTCCATGTCCATGGAGAAATGGTCCTCCGGTCCCAACGGGTTATGACCCATTGGCTCTTCAATTAGGTTTGCCGGGTTGAACCGGCTTTGGAAGTAGGGTGTTGGGTCGTTGAAAAAATGATGTGAGTTGGGGCTTTGAAGGGGTACGAAAGAGTGATGTGAGTTGTGGGGCACGTTCTCCGATTGAGGCCCGAAAGAGTTTAGGTAGGAAGGTGAGGATCTTAGCGAGACTGAACGCCTCGCGGGTTCTACATAGGTCCTCCAGTTCTCATGAGGACTTGTGCTTAAAGTGTCTGATGGAGTTTGCCGGTGTGAAGGCCCGACCTCGTGGTCGTTGGGGGCGATGAATGACCCCTTGCCTCTTCCTCTTCCTCGGATTCTTGGCGGCATTGTTGTAGGTCCTGTCAAAACAAACAACAGAACAACAAACAAATATAAAGGACAAAATTAGAAATAAAAACAAATTTAGATTAGTCCTAAGTTCTTTGTCTAGACTCGGAAGTCGAGGAATGTGTAAACTGTGTCATTGAGATTAAACACAAAAGGCTAGTGTTTAATTCACTCAATGTTGGCTCTGATACCAACCTGTCACACCCTGATATTTCCACGTATTACCGGTGGGCCCGGTGGGGAGTATCGTGACGTAGTTGATATCATCATAGACAATTTATCACAGTTTAACACACAGCGGAAGTCGAAAGATAAAATCATTACAAACCGAATTAAAAGTAATATCAAGTGTATTAAAATAACGGTTGCGAGGGATCCACAGGCGGATCAAATGTTAAAAAGATCATTGTTCAACAGATTTATAACATCTAAGCTTGCAAGACTCTTTATTGATGCTAGGAGTAGCCAGCCTATTCCGTTTAGTACCTGCACTTAGCCTTTTTGGAAAATACGTCAGTTTACACTAGTAAATACAATTAACCGACTCATATGAAAATGTTTATGAAAATTGATTTGAATGCACAAGGCACAAAATATCATTTATAAATTGGGATAATTATTTATATATAAACTTGTAAAAGAATTACATGTTCGTTGTACGTTCAGTAGCCCGGGCTGAATACCGGGTTAAAGATTAATAGACACACCACATGATATAATCCCGCATCGAGTTATTCTCGAACAAACGGTTATACCTTTTTATTTATATGCACCGGCAGGTGTATGCCTACACCCCATGTTTAGGTCGTGGCCATTTCAATGAATGATGCCAAGGATATTCGGGACATGATCATTAACCCCCCAAAGGCTTTAAGCAAACAAAACAATTTAAACGGGTCATCTCAAAAAATTAACCTTCATATGATTAACAATTCAATGCCCGACCAAGCGGTATTTTATATACCGTACCCCAAACCCATATAAGGGAAAATAAGTTAAAAGTATTTACCTGAGCAAGTATATATCACAATCAGTGAGTGCACGTATCTTTTACTGGTCTCCTAATCTGGAACGAAGGTTTTAATAACCAATTAGATTCCTAACGGGTCTTACTTAAGTCTAAACTTAGACCGGTTAGTTTTAAAGGAAGATATACGGTTCAAAACGCACGATTAATCGAAGACCGGATTAGAATGTGGTTTAGACCCGAAAAGTTTGTATACTTGTATAATATGGGTAAACTAAACACATTCTGGATTTTGAGATAAAAATGATAAGGCTTGACCCGTTTCGGCTAATTTATGCGAACTAGTTACATAAACCGCACTGAACGCGAATAATGCGTAACGGGTAACCAAATGAGTCATGAACAGGTTTCCTAAGTTAATGTGCCTTAAATATATTGTAATATCAGTAAGATACCTTCCATTATGCCCAAAATGTATTTAAACTCAATTTATGCCCCGTAGGGGTATTTTGGTCAATTTAAAGTTTATAAAAGAGTTTAAATACTAACCTGAGTTTCAGGTCTGATATAATCAGTAAAAATATTTATTTTTATAAGTCATAACAGTAGGGTATTGCATATATGTGAAATTTATCTTTTATAACCAAACTATGCACCGTAGGGCATTTTGGTAATTTCACATAAGCTTTAAAGGTCAAAATTAGAATTCTGAGTTCAAAAACTTTGCTTACTGTTTAATTATAAAAATTTACTTAAAACATCAGTAGGTATTAAGTTTCATATGCCAAAATAGTTTTTAACTCTTACTATGCTCTTAAAACACGTAAAAGTCGGTTTTAAGCGATTTTCGGGTTAAAATAGGAAATCTGAGTTTTTGGTCAGTTTATAATGTTCAAAATATTTTATTTATCATATAAAATCAGTAGCAAAAAGTTTGGTATCAAAATATACGTAAAAATCATTTTATTCAAGAAAAGGGCTTAACCGACAATTACCGATTTAAAGCAAGAACCCTATGTTATGCTCAGCTTAAAAATAAATAAAAATCTTCAAAAAATCCCAAAATATTATATTACATCAGTGGGTAAAAGTTTGATGTCAAAATTTGGGTTTAGATAGGCTTTATGCTAATTACGCCGTTTAATTAATAAAAGCTTCTTAATTACGATATTGAGCATAACTCCTAATCTAGAAATCCAACTGATGTCAAATTTTTAGGACAAGTTTACAAATCAGTAATAAAGGTTTTTGTCCTCTCACATTTTCAAAAATCTCGTTTTAAGGTTAAAAGGGCATAATAGTCAACATTTAGGCATAATATGGAAACATGCATATGAATCGAATAATTAATGAACCAAGTTGTATAACCTCATAGGGTTACACTAATCTATAACCTGGTCCTAATAGAGCTCTAAGGCATTTCTAAAATATGCTACATTGGGTCAGAACTGAAAGTCAAAGCAAAAGTCTACTTTTGCGACTTTCGGTTCCGAACCGAGCTTAAACTGAAAATCGTCGGGTTGAACATATTTAGACATGTTCTTACATTAATTACCAAGTCATATGAGTGATAAAACAGGTTCCATAGCTTCTACATTGTTAATTATGTGTTTATGCGAAAATTTACTTTTTGTTGACTTTTTATAATTAACTTTGACCCAACAATTGACCTAGTTAGAGTGAGAATCAGAGGGTGCCCTTTTAAGGGTTTATTACCCATATAATTACCAACTCAAAGCTACTTTCAATTCGAGAATTGACTGGACCATTAGTTATTAATCACTAAGTCAAACCTTAATAACGACGGGTTTGACTTTAGGCAATTAAACTAATAAAACTGAATTAAGAAAGGTTAAAGAAGCTTACAAAGGTCATATGCACGACTAATGACCCTTAGGGAAAGCTCTTGAGCTCCAGGATGCTCCAGAAAATAAGTTGGAATGGTTTTTGAAATGTATGCAACAAGTGTTTCAACTTGAAGTTCTTATATAGGGGTTTTAATTCATCAAGATCATGACAAATAAGTCTATATGCATGATCCTTGATGCATAACAAGTGTCCCTAGGCATGCAAAAATGTTGGCCACGTTTCTGGAATTCGAAAACCATGCAAAAAGGTCGGTTAAATGGGCTGAACAGACACATGCCATGCATTTTGGACGCTGGCAGGTTTTAGGCGGCCCGCGTAAAAGACGTTAAGGTCTTACGCGGCCGGTATGGCTCCCGGATCAGGTTAAAACAAGTTTCAGAATTTGCATTGTAGGTCCCTGGTCCTTTTTATAGTTGTTTTAACTTTGTTTATTGCACTTTTAACCCTCCAACTTGATTTTTAAGGACTCCAAGAGATAAACAAACTTTGTTAAGTCCTCGGTTAGTTATACGATCACCGAATAAGTCCTGAATTTCAATGTTGACGCTTTTAACCCCTTATTTACGAATGTTGGCATAACTTCTTCATACGATATCGAAACCTTGTGACATTTTTATCACTTATTCTCGTGAGCATAATTAATCGTTACAAAGCTTCGGGTTTGCTAAAAGGTCACTCAGAGGTATAAATTAAACATGTTGACACATTTAACCCTTGCGGTTTGTAAACTCTCACTTTCTTCCACAAACGGCTTCATATGATCCATAATTCATTCGTTTAAGGGTATAAACATCGTGTAGGGTTGTTGAAAGGTATAAGTATCCAATGTTGACACTTTGAATCCTTTTACACACATACTTTCTTTGTTTGTCAACTTTAGTCCCTCATATTCAATCCATTACACGTTTAAAACTCATGACACGTGTCTTCATTATATTGGACATGAATTTACGAGGTGTTACAACATTCATCACCAATAGTAGCTTTATTGGAGCTTGTAAACATATTTCCTCTGGATTGATGAATATGTGGTGGAAGTAGAATTCCAAAATAGCTGTAGAAGCAACCAAAACAAGAGAAAACGTCAACAAGCAGAGTGAGTTAGAGCAGGGTGCTGATAACGTGATATGAAAATGAGAGAAAAATAAGAAGTGTATAGTCTTTCATTTATCAACCACACACATATATATATATATATATATATATATATATATATATATATATATACAATGATTTAGTCAAAATGTAACTGAAAGCATAATAACTTAGGAGGAGAATCAGGGGGGATATATCTGTATTTATAACAGGAATGAGTTAGTTAACCGTTAAAAAAGTTTATTTTTGAAGGGTTATTGAATTTAAATAATACCAGCTTTTATCATTTGGTCGATAACACTTATGAATTATACAACATCACTCTTAACTTTTACTTTATTTTCATTTGGCACACCAAACTAACTAAACACAAATCCAGTTAATTTTTTTGCTGATGCGGCACGATGTGGCACTTATTTACTGACATGACATCTGATGTGGCATTTGTTTAGTGATGTGGCATCTGACTCAACTAACTGGGTTAGGGCTCAGTTACGTTGAGAGTGTCAGAGGAAAATAAGTTAAAAGTTGTGAGTGACGTGACACAATTCATAAGTTGAGAGTGCTATCGGACAAACGATAAAAGATAGGTTATTTAAATCAAATAACCCCATTTAAAACTATAAGGGTGTTAGGAGTGGAGTCGGCAAAGGGTGCGGCAAAGCGGGTTGCCGCGCTGCAAACACCGCCGCCAACCCTTTGCCGATGCCGAGGATTGTGTGGATCGGGCAGTGCATGCCGATGCGGTGAGGGGAGGAAGGAGAGAGAGAGGGGGTGTGTGGGTGGGGTCCATGCCATCTCTCAACCAATCACACATTTTTTCATTTTTTTTAAGTTTACCACTTCACCAAGTGTCTAACCATTGCCAACACTTTTGAGCATAGTTTACCACTTTGACATGGCACACTCTCATTGGTTGATTTTTTAGGTTGCCACTCTCAAGTGTTTAACCACTCCTAACTCCCTAAGATGTTTGTCCCCTTCTCTTTAATGTATCATTGTTTTAGAACTTTACTTGATATGAATGATATTTGATCCATCAATTTCCATATTTTTTAGTCGTTAGTTTTTTTTTTTTTTTTTTTTTTGAACGGCAAATTTGGATCACTGACGGACCACTGGAGTATAATCGTGCCACCAGCGGAACCACCCGATCATATCCATCTCCACTAGGCATAATGCCTATACACCAATTCAGGAGGAAACCCAATAAATATTGGAAAACCCCCTTGTTGGAATCGAACTCAAGACCTATTAGTCCCAAAGTTTTATCCCACCCACAATATGCCACTAGGCTATAAAGCCATGGGCTTTTAGTCATTAGTTAAACACACAACTTGGGTTATATATTCACACTACCTACCAATTAAACACGTCTTACCCAAAAAAAATTAAAACAACTCGTATTAACACAAACCAAGTGAACATTTATTCATTTTACACGTAAGTTGAATAGTATAAGTATATTGGTATTTGAAGGGGTATGGTCCCTAAAAGCCGCGCAGACCATTTAGGTCGTGCGTTGAACCATACTCCTTAATTAATTTGGTGATCAATCTTTAGACCCGGGCGGGACGCTCAAGCAAAGCCAGACCTCGCGCGAGGTCCAAACAAGAGATAACATCAATTTTTATACTTAGCTTTCTAAATAAGAGCCTTCAGCCCCTACAAATCCTGCGTGGGTTACTGACGTGCTCTTCAAGGGTCGCGCAGGAGGTAAAACGCAAGGGCACTTCAGAAAGTACCAAAGGTACAAGTGGCAGAAGAATAAGCCAATCAGCATCCTCCAGGCTGTGCTCTATCGTGCTCCACGATTGTCTGACGTGTAGGAGACAGAAAGTACACAAGGATGCCTACGTGGCACCAATCAGGGGGCGGCGACACCTGCCCCATGATCTCCACTTACCTGCTGATGGCAGAGGGAAAACAAGGCCGGCAACTGGGACACGTGGCTCCAATCACGGTGCGCCAGCACTGGAGATCTTCTAGAAGACACTAACGGTCGACACCAGTGAGACAAAGAGCATATCCTCTGGTTGTCGCCTTCCGGCCCAAGGCCCATAAGCCCATCTCCTTTTACACCTCTCCGGCTATAAATAGATACCTCCATGCACAGGTTAAACATTCTGCACTCTCTTCTCTCACTCTTAACACAATTATTTCCTCAAAGCAGATACTTATTCTCTCGCCGGAGTCTGGTTAAGAGGGAAACCCCCATATTCCCCTCTTAACGAGCTAACGGTGTTCTGTTTTGCAGGAAGATCGGATCATCACGGAGCTCAGGAAAGTTAAAGAAGATTAACCCTTATGAAAGGAACATAAACCAAACTAATTAACCCTAAAATTAGATCCGTGTTTCTTCAGTATTTATGCAAACTCTTTGATTATAAATCACAAATTCTTTAAAGGCCAAAAGGCCCCCATCTATGTACTGGTGTGATGATCAAGATGAGAAAGATAACTCACCAAAACCACAAACAAATGGATTGGATATTTGGAATCAAGATTAAATGCGCTAACCATTGTTTTTATGCTACACGTCAAAATATATTAAGTCCCACCACCATAATCATATCTCACACTTTTTCTTTTCTAATAGGGAAATTGGCCTGTAATAATCTCACCTTAGAATATTCTCCCTATCAGTCTCACCTTTCACCTATTTTTCCTACAATGGTCCCCCGTTAAAAAACCTTAACGGAGTTAAGTTTTTTTCCAAATTACAAACAAATTTTTAGGGCTTTTGATTAGAACGACGATACGAGTCCATTGATTTAAAACTTGCCTCGAAACGGTGCTCCAAACGATGAAAACGGCCTTCAATTCGGGTGTTTAAATTTCCAATTAACCAAAATCAAGTCACTTGGAGCCCCATTTCGAAGTAAGTTTTACATCAATGGAGTCGTATCATCATTCTGATCAAAAGCCCTAAAAATCTGTTTGTAATTTGGAAAAAAAAAAACTTAACTGCATTAAGTTTTTTTAACGGGGGACCATTCTAGGAAAAATAGATGAAAGGTGAGACTGGGGGAGAGGGGGGGGGGGGGGGGGAATATTCCGAGATGGGATTATTAATAGCCAATAAGATATAGGTGAGATTATTACAGACCAATTCCCCTTTCTAATATTGTTGCTTGTCTAAAAATATATCCGTTGTCCACAAGACACACATAAATATATCAAATAAACTAACACTTCTTTTTTAGAGAATACAACGCTAGCCTACTGGGTAGAGATTCTTTTCTTTTAATAAGAAGTCTTAACCGGGCATAAAATTTTATAAGATATTTGGAGTAGTGCAGATTTAATGTTGTGGTCACCCGTCCGTAATTCTCCGTTCATAAAAAACCCAAGTGCTTCTTATAAAAGATCATTGATGAGAATTAAAATAAGTTAAGAATTTTATTATAATAAATTTAAATTTATCAGAACACCTTAGCAGTAATATGTCACATGAGTCATGACCTACCTAATTTTAAATGTTATGGTAGCATTTTCCTTATTTGGGGTGTAGCGATGAGTCATGACCTACCTAATTTTAAATGTTATATATGGTAGCATTTTTCCTTATTTGGGGTGTAGCGATTACGATTTTACTAAAACAATTACTAAAACAAGTAAGCAGAGGTTCTCTCACACAATATAATATTAATTATTATCGGTTCTCTCACATAATATAATATTAACTTTATTTGTTAAACAGTATGAAAATCAAAGCATTTTGATTTCGAGTTGAAGATTTGCATTGAGAAATGACTAGATAAAGCACCTAGCGAAATTCAGCAAATTTTGATCTTCATATACGATTTAAAAAAAAAACATTATTTACAAATTATATTATATTATATTATATTATATTACTAGTTGTAACACCCGTGTGAACACACGGATATGTTTAATAACGATCGAAAACAAATATTATAAAACAGATTATAATATATCATTTAAATTCTTTGCATTTAGTTACATATCTTTATAAAACAATGTTAATAAGATTATGTGTTAGTATTACAAATATAATGAAAAAAGTTTTTGTCTACATCTATATGTAAAATATGATGTTAAATTATTTAATGAATTCACACTCGCATTATACTTATAAATTGACAACAACATCAGGCATAAGTCATAATTGAAACTACAATACATTCAGAAACAAAGGTTTTCTGTCTCTGTTTGAAGCCAATAATTGACCTTAAAACTATAACTACAAGTGGCGTTGAATTTCTTAGTCTCAATACCCAACCTATCTGAAATTGACAATTACTATCCAATAAGTTTCAAAACCACATTGAAAAATCATACATAACAAACTAATTTTCGAGATGTATTAAGAAAAACCGTTACCTGATATGCAGAGGGAAAGAATGTGACGGCTCAATGATGGTTGCTGTGATTAGATGCATTGAGACCTAACAAAAAGAATGTGATGGCTTAAGTATAATTATAAGCTTAGTAACAAATGAGACCATATTAATTTAAAATTTAACCTTATGATAACCAAATGCAATCTTCGTATAGTCTTAAACATAAAGCATATCCTTGAACATGGGTCATCGGCCAAATTAAATACTAAAAAAACAGATTATATCCTGCATGAAAAACAAAATCGATAAATTTAGGGAAAATAGGTTTGAAAGATGATAACCCAACAGTAGAGGATCTAATTCTACAGCTCCGATAAATGCAATGGTGTTCTCAAATAATGGTTCATAGATTTTGAAAACCGACAAAGAACGACAAATGTCCACAGTGCTGCTTCGTTGGACATTTGTCGGTCTTCAAACATCTAGGAAGCATTATTTGAAAACACACCCGAATTTATCAAAACTGTAGAATTGGATCCTCCACTATTGCGTTATCATCTTTGAATCACATTTTCCCTAAATTTATCAATTCTATTTTTCATACCTCATCGAGTCAACCTATTCGCCTGCAAACAGATCGAGAAAGCTTGAAGTATAACATGTTTAAGGAAAACTAAACTGAATGAAAAACAAACAAAGATCAGTGAATCTATAAACAACCCATCCAGACTTGCCTGTGTGTTGAATTAACCAATGATTGTTAATGTAAGTTGTTGTTGTTGGCTTCATGATCATCGTTTTCGACATGCCAAATGGTTCTGGTGGTGAGTTCTATGGGTGATTCTCGTGTATTAGCCAACCAAAATAATTAAAAAACAAATCAAACACTACAACAAAACAAAAATCATCACCACAAATAAAACGAATAAAAAAATGAAACCTTTATCAAACTATAAATTCTTGAAATTACCAATCACGACTAAGAACAAACAGACCAAGAACATCTTCAGGGATGGAAAAAGTACCTTATCTTTCTGATTGAACAACAACCGAGAAGTGAGAGTAACTACCTGATCTGTAGGAGACAGTTGCTTCAACCTTAACATCATCACAGTCACTCTGTATCAATGGCCACACGAACCAATTTACAAATGATGTCAGACCTCGCGTATATTCAGGCCGACATTTGCTTCATCGGAAACGCATCTAAGTTACCGGAAAGTGCTAGGAACCCTAGCTTACTACCAAAACACTACGTGGAAGCTTTGTAAAGGAAACCCTAGAGTTTGAATCGAAATCACCTGTGATGAAGAATAGAGAAGAAAGAGAGAAATGGAGAAGAAAGAGAGAAATGTGGGCTATGAGTTCGAATCGAGAAGAAAGAGAGAGTTGATATGATTACTTCTGATGTGCATTAAATGGCCAAACAACTCCTCATGCATTTTCAAATTTTGCCTGCTCACATTTTCTTGTATAGATGTGACAACAATTATACACAATCCCTTTTCAAAACCTTAATCACCAACATAGCATCAGCGAAGGTCATTCATGTGAAGTTGCAAAACATTTATATTGTCAGAATGCCAGGCTCAGATTGTGCATAAAGATGACAACACCATGGCTGCAAGAAAGGTTGCATGAACAACTGCCATCCTACGACCTTGCCATGCCATAATGTTATCTTCATTAAATTTTTACTCAGATCTACAAAATCATCATAGCCTCATGTTGAAAGGACAAGAAAAATGCTCCAGGCATTCATTTTTATTCATCATCACAGTCAACACTAAATGATTTGCTAAAGTAATACAAATTATTTGAAAATGTCAGGCCTCGCATATATTCGGGCAGACGTTTGCTTCATCATAGTTTTAGTCTCAGGTGAGAAGCATCTCATCAACATCATTGACTGAATATCCCTTAGATGACATCGATCTAATAATCATCAACCAAACATCGATTACACCCAACGCTACCTAGAATAGGCGCGAACGGCAGCCGGCAACGATTAGGGCATGTTGCAACAACACGCCAGATCTCGCCATCATAGCCTCAGATGACAAAAGCATCTAAGGTGATCAAAACTGAACCGATCAATTTTCAAAATCAAAAAAATCCTAATTGAATCTTAATGTAACAACACATACAGGGTCAGTCAACATATTTCAGATGATACAGGTTCAGGTAATAATCTGTTTTTTTAGGAGGCAAAACTTAAAATGCATAGGGAGTTGTTTTAGCCATTTAATGCACTCAGAAGTAATCATATCTCCATCCAACTCTCTCTTTCTTCTCTATTCAATATCACAAAGATCCAACTCTCTCTTTCTTCTCTATTCATGGTGAAGTTGCAAAACATTTATATTGTTAGACTGTCAGGCTCAGATTGTGCATAAAGATGACAACACCATGGCTGCAAGAGAGGTTGCATGAACAACTGCCATCCTACGACCTTGCCATACCATAATGCTATCTTCATTCAATTTTTACTCAGATCTACAAAATCATCATAGCCTCATGTTGAAAGGACAAGAAAAATGCACTTTGAATTAAGTTTTATTCATCTTCACAGTAAACACTAAATAATTTGCTTCATCATAGTTTTAGTCAGACCTCGCATATATTCGGGCAGACGTTTGCTTCATCATAGTTTTAGTCTCAGGTGAGAAGCATCTCATCAACATCATTGATTGAATATCCCTTAGGTGACATCGATCTAATTATTATCAACCAAACATCGATTACACCCAACGCTACCTAGAACAGCCGCGAACGGCAGCCAGCAACGATTAGGGCATGTTGCAACAACACGGCAGATCTCGCCATCATAGCCTCAGATGACAAAAGCATCTGTGTTGATCAAAACTGAATCGATCAATTTTTGCCCTCTGTTCAAAAATGTGATTTTTTCCCGTTTAAAAATTGTGATTTCGCCCTCAATTCAAAATTACGTTTTTTCCCCAGTTCAAAATAAAATTATGTTTTTGCCCCCAACTCAAAATTACGATTTTTCCCTCGGTTCAAAATAAAATTGTGCTTTTGCCTCTAGCTTAAAATTATGATTGTGCCCTTAGTTCAAATTTGTATTACGTTGTTACCCCAAGTTAAAAATTATTAATTTGCTCCTGTGAAAATTTACAATTTTGTCCCAGGTTCAAATTTACAGTACTGCCATTACTTTAGCTTTTGTCAAATTACGATTTTACCCCAGTCCAAAAATACAACTTTCCCTCGGTTAAAAATTACAATATTGCCATTGTTTTAGTTTTTTTTTATCAAAACTATAAAAGTGTTTTGTTTTAATTGGGTGACTCGATTTAATTGTTTTTCGTGTCAATAAGCTGACTAACACTCGCTCATTATTCGGTCATCGCCCCGCAACGCGGGCGGGGCACCAACTAGTTGGGTGGACAAAAGGAAAAACAATGTTAATATTAAATTAGTTGAAGTGATTATAATTTTAGTAATAAATCATATCATAAAAAGAGTGAATTTCAAGGATTGTCTTTTATCTTTATACCTATTTTCAGACGTTGTCCTTTATGTTTAAAATTGACGAGTTTTGTCCTTTATGTTTTCATATCATACACGTTTTGTCCTTTAGGCCTAATCCAATTAGTTTTTTCAGTTAAATTTGGTCATGTGCTTTGCACATGAGGGCATTTTTGTCAATTCAAAGGTTGCGAAAGCTTTGAGCTGTAAATCTGCCGTTGAACTTACCTTTGAATTGACCAAAATGCCCTCATGTGTGAAGCACATGACCAAATTTAACTAAAAAAACTAACTGAGTTAGGCTTAAAGGACAAAACGTGTATGATATGAAAACATAAAGCACAAAACTCGTCAATTTTAAACATAAAGGACAGCGCCTGAAAATAGCTATAAAGATAAAGGACAATCCTTGAAATTCACTCTTAATATAACTAAAAAAATTAAAAGAAAAAAAAATTGGTCCATGGCTTTATAGCCTAGTGGCATCTTGGTGGTGGTACAAGACTTTGGGACACATAGGTCCTGGGTTCGATTCTCACAAGGGGGTTTTCCCATATTTATTGGGTTTCCTCCTGAATTGGTGTATAAGCATTATGCCTAGTGGAGATGGATATGATCGGGTGGTTCCATTGGTGACACGATGATACTCCAGTGGTCTCTCAGTGATCCAAATTTGCCGTTAAAAAAAAACTTTGTTCGTATGGATCCCGCTTTTTTTTAAAGAACTAGCAAAATATAGCTTGTGCCAAGTGCCTTAAAGCAGGTTATTTTTGAAAATCGATAGTAAATAAAAAAAACACTTCCTGACTGTGGAAAAAAATATGATAAAATAAAACGTCGCAACAACAAAACCGAAATTTTAGAAGACATCATATTTTAAAGATTGTAATCGAAACCTTAAAGCAACTTTGACAATTTGTACGTTTTGCTTGGATAACTTATACATTATCATGCACAACTTAATACACTGAAACATAGATAAAGTACGCGCGTCATAATTAGGGCTGTGCAAACTACTCGACGATCGCTCGAAAAATGCTCGTTTGATTCCTGCTCAGTTTGTAAATGAGCTGCTCGGATCGGTTCGATTCAAATTCAATTCAAGCATGAGCAAAGGTCCACTCGCTCGTCGATAGCTCGGTTTCGCTCGAATTATTTTTATTAACAATTAATATATGTGTGTATATATATATATATATAGGATTAGGTTCAAGAGTGAACACTAGTGTAGCTTGCGAACTGAGCGAACTAATCCTGGCCATACACGTGTGTAGATCAATGGCCATGATTTGATGATGAAATACACTAGTGTATTTTACGATTTGATGATTAAATCCTAGCCATCCACGTGTGTAAATCAATGACCAAGATTTGTTCACTCAGTTCGCAAATACATTAGTGTTCACTCTAGAACCCCACCCTTTATATATATATATATATATAGGGGACCGCTAAAATGAAAACCAACCCCAGTTATGAGAACCAGTTATTAGCCCTTAGATCAACTTGATGGATGGATGAGATTAAAAGTAAAAAAAATTAATATTAAATGTTTTTGTCTTATTATGTCTTTAATATTATAATCTAAAAGGGTATTTAAGTAATTTTTTTTTGTCTTATTAAGTTTATTGTTTTTTATTACAAATTTGTCCTTTTACATTAATTATTTTTTCTAAAATCAGATTTCTTTATTAAACAAAAATTTTGAATTCAGATTTTTTATATAAAAAAAATTTATGCGCGTTTTTTTACCACCCGTTTTTTACGCGCGTTTTTTTACGACCCGTTTTACGCTCCTTTTTTTCACGCCGATTTTGCGACCGTAGTTTTTAAGTGCCGTTTTTAGGCCCGGTTTTAGGCGCCGTTATTTGACGCGCCGTTTTTTACGTCACGTTTTTTACAAGCCGTTTTTGCGCCCCATTTTTTACGTCCCGTTTTAACGCGCCGTTTTAGCGTCCCGTTTTTATGTCCCGTTTTTACGCGCCGTTTTTTTACGCGCCGTTTTTTTCAACGCGCCGTTTTTACGAGCCAATTATTAACGCCATTTTTTACGCGCCAATTTTTTAACGGCGTTTTTTAACTCCGATTTTTACGCGCCAATTTTTTAACGCCGTTTTTTCAACGCGCCGTTTTTACGTTAACGTAATTTACGTTTTACGCGCCGATTTTTTACATTAACGTTTTTTACGATTTACGCGCCGGTTTTTTACGTTTTACTAAAAAAAATTTACGATTTACGTTTTACCTAAAACTTTTTACGTTTTACGTTAAACTTTTTACATTTTACGATTAGGTTAAACTTTTTACGTTTTACGTAAAAAAATTTACATTTTTACGTTAAAAAGTTTACGGTGTACGTTAAAAAGTTTACGGTGTACGTTAAACTTTTAACGTTTTACGTAAAAACTTTTTACGTTTTACGTAAAACTCTTTACGTTTTACTAAAAAAAAATTACGTTTTACGTTTTACCTAAAACTTTTTACGCTTTACAAAAAACTTTTTACGTTTTACATAAAACTTTTTACGTTTTACGTTTTTACGTTAAAAAAGTTTACATTTTTACGTTTTACGATAAACTTTTTACATTTTACGTTAAAAAGTTTACGGTTTAACAATTTTTTTTTTACAAAAACTTTTTTACGCAACACGAACGCACCCAGAAAACGCAAACTCGGTAGATGTCTCAGATAGATTGTTATCGTCATCGACTAGGGAAAATAATATAAAAAGCCAACAACATCAAAGCAAAGCGTATCTCGAAAAAAAAGGGGTTTGGCTCAGATTTCCCGATAATAGAAAAGGCTGCAAAATGGGGTTGCAGGTTCAAAAAACCTACCCTACGCCGTCTTTGCCGCGCCATCGTCATCAAAATCAACATTTTTTTTTCATCATCACAGCCGATTCAAATATATTCAAACAGTTTCCACAGAAATCAACCCAGATTCAACAGAATCAACCCCGCATCAAAACCAGAGTTTTATCTCCGATGTTTTAACCCCAGATTCAACAAAATCAAACCCACAAAGATTCAAACCCACAAAGACAAACCCACAAGATTCAAAACCCAGATTCAAACCCAGATTCACCAAAATTAAAAACCCACCTTCACCCATCATTCACCTCCAATGTTTTAACTCCGACACAGATCAAAAATCCCCAACATGCCAATTCCAAACCCACATATCAACATCCCAATCGGTATCATCATCAACATTCAAGAACGCATATCAAGAAACACAGGCCTAGAATCACAAGAAAAATCAAGTAAACCCAGAAAATCAAGTAAACCTAGAAAAATCAAGAACACATACCAAAAAAACCATCGGTATCACCGGCTTCACCGGCTCAGCCACCGCCGCCGGCCCTCTCCACCAAACCACCATCCCCAACGCCACCCGCCGCCGCCTCCAACCCCCCAAAACCCGCACCGGTCTCCCCACAAAAAACACCACCGGTGGCCGCCGGTGACGAACAGTTGCAGGTGGTGTTCCTCGTCGATGTGCTGTGGAGAAGATGCAGATGGAGTGGAGTTGCAGGTTGGTCAGAGACGGTGCCGGAGAAGATATCAGCAGAGGAAAGGGGGTGGTTAGAAGGTGAGTTGCAGGTAGGGGTATATATGCGATGAAGGTGAGTTGGTCAGAAACGGTGCCGGAGAAGATATCAGCTCCGGCTCCTCCATGAAGGTGACACAATTTACCATTTTTTTCAAAGTAAATGGATTTGTGAATTGGGTTTTCTATGTGCAGGAGGTTTATAAACAAAGATGAAGATGAGAGAGGAGAGAGGATGACATATATTAAATGAAGTGAGAGGGAAGATATAACACTTGGGGTAAAAGACCAAAATACCCCTTTGTGTTGGCTTAATCTGATTGGCTTAGAGTGGTTCTCATAACTGGGGGTGGTTTTCATTTTAGCGGCTCCCTATATATATATATATATATATATATATATATTATAGATTTTAAAGATTAAAAGCCCAAAAAGTATACTAGCCCAAAAAAATTAAAAGCCCAAAATATATACTAGCCCAACTTAATAGTTAATATCAAAATCTAACCCTAAATCCCTAATCCCTAAAACAATACTCATAAACTGATTGTTTGAACTTCGAAGATCGACATATCGCCACTGCCAGTTGCCTTGCCACACACCAAAATCTAACCTTAAATTCGAAGATCAAGCCCTCGTCGCTGCCAGTCTGCCACACAATCAAGCCCTCTTCGCTGCTAATCTGATTGTTCAATCAAGGTCGGACTCGCTGCCAGTTCCCCAGGTCCATTCTGTTTATGTTTGTTAAACTTCTGTTTATTAAACTTATGTTCTGTTTGTTAAATAGTATGCTACTATGTTTGTTAAACTTCTGTTTATGTTTATTAAACTTCTGTTTATTAAAGTTTTGTTCTGTTTGTTAAATAGTATGTTGTCTCGTTTTAATATTAATGCTTTTGTTTAATGCTTGTGTTTATAGGTTATATGTTGATTTGAAGTTGAATTTTGTGGATGGAGATGATCAAGCTTAAAGAAGAAGTTTATGGCTTTTGAACTAAATGACAATTTGTATTTCGCACTTTATTTTGTGCTTCTTGATATTGCTAAGAACATTTTTAGAATCATGATTTTAGTTATGTATTGCTTGTGTTAGTAAAGTGCTAGACATGTTTTAATTAAGTTATTTGTTTTTGTTGAACGCAACCTTATAATTCAATCGAGCAATAACGATCCGCTCGATTTTAGTTATGATTTGATAAAAACCGAGCAAAACCGAGCGAAAACGATCCGATCGATTCAAATTCAATCCGAGCATGAGCATCACTTTTGTGCTCGGTTTTGTAAATTCGATCCGATCGGATCGGTTGTAATTCAATCGAGCATGAGTAGACCCTCGATCGGATCGGCTCATGAACACCCCTAGTCATAATGGTGTATTCATAATTCTATAAAACATTATTTTTTTCAAAAGTAATAAGAGAAAGAAATGGTGTATTCATAATTTTATAAAACATTATTTTTTTAAAAGTAATAAGAGAGAAAAAAAAAGAAAGATCGGGCTGTTTTATTTCTTGGTTGGGGTTACTAAATCATAATTATGGTTTTGGGGATCAGGTACACATACCTCTATGTCCACTTAGCCTCATGTGCGGCGTAAATACATGAGATATCGTGTCTACTCGGTTTATGTAAAAACTCTTTACCATACAATTTAATGACCGCGTTATAAAAAAATTGCAGACATTCATGCGAAGTTCTGTCCGACATAGCTAGGTATTCATCAAATTGATTGGGAGGGTTACCTGTCGCTAGTTGGCGAATGGCGGACGTGCATTTTTGTATCGGCGTGAAACTTGGTTTGCCCCTCGCTTCGTAACTTTCTTGAAACCATTCTTCAGTTGCTTCGATGTCTCCAACAATCTTTAAAGTAATTCTTTTGGTAAACGAAACCGTTCTCTAAACGTTTCGGCATTGTAGACCGGATTCTCCACAAAATAATCGTTCATTAACACTTCGTTGGCATGTACCCGATCATGATCCACCATTTTATTCTTTGGGCGGTTCGAACTTCCTTGAAGATCGTTATACACCGACACGAAAATTTTAAGCGTCTCATTGTCGGAAGACGATTGGCTATCGCTGTCCATCGGAAACGTCGAATCCGTAGGAAAATCCTTTTGTGAAATGGTATAAAAATTGTAGAATGTGTGATATGTGTTTGTGTTTTGGTGTGGGTTAAATGGTTAAAAATTGTAAAGGGTATATAGATTGTTTATAGGGTTTTTTAATTAAAATAACGTTCCAAAAAAGGGTCAAAAGAGAGGTGCAACAGTCGGATTTTAAATTGTTCAACGCGTCAAATTTATGACCCGATTAAGTTTCCACGCATGATGTTTATGGGGTGGCAGTGGTGTTTTGCAAATGTTCACGCGTGAACATATTTGATCACGCACAAAATCTTCACCACCCCAGGTGGCCTTAGAGGTGAAAGTGATGAACCATTCGTTAAAAAATGGATTGATAGAAAAAAGAACTTACATGTTGGGTCAACTCAAACTGAACAACATATCAAGATGGGTGAATTCAAATTATACGAGTCAAAACGAGTTCCCTTTATAGAACGTGTTATTTAAAATCAATGGGGTGGTGCTCCATTAGCAAAGACAAACCTTTTAAACACCTTGTGAGTTGAAAGAGGGAGGTCTTGGATTCAAATCACACAGACGGCATGAATTAAAAAGAAATTTGCAGTTCAAAAAAAAAAAAAAGAACTTGTTAATTAAAGCATGTTTAAATAGGTTAATACTATCCACATGTCTCCGCTACTTACTTGTCATCACTTACACCGCCTAACATGGCATTGTCGTTGTTGACTCGGTCATCAGGGGTCACTACCATCAATGCCTGACCCTAATACAAAAAGTCCCATTTCCTATGCATATTTAGGGGCTGTTTGGCTAAGCTTTTCAAAACTACTTATTTGCTTATTTGCTTTTCAGAAAAGCAAATAAGTAGTTTTGAAAAGCTTAGCCAAACAAGCAGCCACTAATACAGGGTTTCCAATGGTGTATGTATTTGGTCGCTATTTCCGACCAAATTTTTACTAGGAAATATTCATAGTTGTCTTCTAGTATCGCGGCACTAGCTTTGCCACCGCATCACAGCCGCCAATTCCAATGTTGCTCACCACCGCCGTCTTAGCCGTCGGCTACTAGCACTACTGATAACACCACCATCTCACAACTGACACCACCGTCGTCACTTTTGTCTTTGCCCCCATTGACAATGCCCTCTACTACCACCATACCACCGTTCGACACCTCTCTCTCTGCCCTCATCATCGATGGCACCTCCTCTACCACAACCCAACGCGAGAAGCCACTACCATAAATCCTTATATTTTTTTTCAAGTTCATAGGTTTTACTTACATATGCATAAATACATTCATCACTACATTAACTACTACTAAATTAATTAATTTGAATAAACTTTCATTAACATCACAAAAAGGTAAATTTAAAAAACTTTCATAGTCTAGATTTTTCTAATATTAAATCCAGATAAGCACGTTCATAAATAAATGTAAATGAAAAACATAAGTGGGTTAAACTTAACCCCCTCAGGCTATAGGGTATGGGGTTTGTCCCCACCCCCGTCGAGCAACGGCGACTGCCCAACACCATCTCGCCACCCCAACCCGTCCCCGTCCTCTCCATCAAGCTCAAGACGTTGGAAACGGTCCAAAAATGGTGGGCCCTTTGATGATTTCGACCGTTAATAAAAAAAATTTTAATTTACCCTTTTTAAAAAAACCAACGGTCAATTCCCCCACATTTATAAATTTCAAATCCATTTTCACCTCCATTCACCATTTTAACCCAATTTTCTCATCTCTCTCACTTTATTTTTTATAAATCATCTTCCACTTTTATAAACTTATACTCTACCATGGATCCCTTCAACAACCCGAATAACCCGAACAATCCCAACAACCCGACCCAACCGAATGTTTTCTCGGTTCCGGGATATTATCCGACGCTCGAACCGAACCAATTCTCTCAATATTCGTCAAATGCCTTTGCCTCATTCCAACATTCACCGAACCAATTCGCTCAATTCTCTCAAAATCAAGCCCTTCAACAAATGATGATGCGGGGTGCTTTTAATTTCCAACCGAACCCGACGCCACCCGTTCAACCCCAACCGATCCCGACGCAACCCTTTCAACAATCTGAACCCGACGACGATGTGGAAGTTGTTCCCGAAACCCAACCGCAAAAAGAAAAAGGCAAACGAAGAAAAGGTAAGCAAGTAGTGGGTGAGCAACCGTCAAAATCAAAGGCGAAACCGTGGACGCCAATCAAAGAAGAAGCCTTAGCTAAGGCTTACATAGGCACGTCTACACACCCGACAAAAGGTTCGTAAAACTAACTTTTTTTTTAAGTTTATATTTTTTTGAATTAGTTTTTTATTTTTTGTAACATATTTTTTTAACATATTTTATAGGTAATAATCAAACGGGTGATGGGTTTTGGACCAAGGTTTTGGCGAAGTTCCTTGAGCTAATGGACCAAGGCCCGTATCGAGATATCGACTCGGTGTAATCAAAGTGGCGAAAAATGAACGAGTTCGTCAATAAGTTTTGCGATGAATATAATAAAATATATACAAGTGGGCGTCGTAGCGGCATGAGCGACGAGGATGTGTTTAAACAGGCGTTTGAGAAGTATAAGGCGAACAATGGTAATACCAACTTTGCACACGTTAGCGCATGGGAAGTTTTGAAAACGCACAAAAAATGGGCGCCGATTCCCAACGAGGTGGAGATGGCGAAGCGGCAAAGGACATCGGAATCTGGTAGTTTTAGCGCCGGTGGATCGGACGCGAGGTGTCACATAAACTTAAACGATGACGCCGAGTTTGACGAAGAGGAATACGATGTACATGAAGCGGAGCGTCCACCGGGCCGGGACAAATCAAAGAAGGAGCGGGCGAAGTGGAAAGAAAAGGAAAAGGTGGACCCGAAGATGGAAGAGTTTATGGAACACTTTAAAACGTACACGGACGTCTCGGCCCAAAAGGCGAAGGCGAAGGAGCGGGCCATCGAAGAAAAGACTCGTGTGGCGGAAGAAAAGTTACGCAAAAAGGTCCGATTGTCCAATGAGAAAATCCGAATTTCCGATGAAAAGATTCGGCTCAAGAAATGGGAAATAATAACGATGGATGTCGATGAGTATCCCGAGACGAAACGTTCGATGTTGAAAAAACTACAAACCGACATCATGAAGAAGCATCAAATTATTTAAGTCTTTGTTTTTTTATTAAGTTTATGTTTTTTTATTAAGTTTATGTTTTTTTAAGTCTATCTTTTTTTTATTTTTTAAGTTTATGTTTTATTTCTTAAGTTCATGTAATGTGTTTTTAATATTAATGAAAATATTTAGTTAATTTATTTGTTAAATGTTAAAAAAAGTAGAAGATTAAAAAAATAAAAAATATAAAAGTGGTGGAGTAGGATCATCTAGGACCATCCTCCATACCCTCTAGTTTTGTGGGATGGGCCATCCTTGGGAGTACTATGATGTGGCGCCTACGTGGCGGATCATCCTCCCTTGAAGGACCATCACCATACTCTCTAGCATCATAAGGCCTCATTGAGTGGTCCCATTAGAAATAATCGATTTGTGTGGATGCCCCATTCAGAACCATCACCCCCGGCCCCTATTGAATTGGCTCGGATTTTTGTTGTTGTTTATGGTGTGGCCATCCTGATTCACCAACGACTATATAGCTGTTAACCTTAAAAAATGTCACTATATATATTTGAAAAAAAATAAACCAAAAATAAACTAAAAATACCCACTATATTTTATCTCTCTCAACCTAACTTTTTTTAACCCAAAGAAAAAATTACCACTAGTTATCGATCGTTTTACACACCCCCTACACCACCTAGTTCATCAATTTCTGAGGAAGAAGAAACTCAAATAGATAGGTGAAACTCCAACTTTTTAACATTAATGCATACACCAAGTTAGAAGATGACATTCGAGGCACCACTAGTTCATCAAGAACACATGTGCATAGAGACCGTAAAACCACGCATGCTTACCAAGTTACCAGTGAAGCCAAACGTGCTCGACTCATTTTAATTTTAATATTAAAATAACATGTTTGTTAAATAATATAGGCTTTAAATAAAAAGTAGAGTATACGGATGTTAAATAATATAGGGTTTAAATAAAGAGTAGAGTATACGGATGGTCCTATGGTTTACCAAAAAAATTGAATTTGGTTTCTAGCTTCCCAAAAGTACACAGGTGGTCTGTGGTTTGCACTTTGTAAAACATTTAGTCTCCAATCAACAAATCTAAAGGTTTTAGCATGTCCAAGTTAGAAACTAAATGCGTTTACAAAGTGCAAACTACAGGGACCATCCATGTAATTTTGGAAACAACTGAGGACTAAATACATTACAAAGTGCAAAACACCGGGATCATCTGTGTACTTTTAGAAAGCTATGGACTAAATCCATACATTTGGTAAACCACAAGGACTATCCTTATACTTTACTCTTAATAAAAAAAATAAAAAAAGTGACGTGTGGTGGTTTTTGCTCCACTCCCTCTAATTTAGGGAGTTTGGAGAGTTTGGGAAAAATTTGATGAGGTGCTTAGGTGGTATTTGGAAAGCTCCAACAAATTATGGTGCACTCCCTGTGATATAATAGGGCTCGTGCAAACAGATCAACTGAATACAGCTGAGGACTAAATACATTACAAAGTGTAAAACACCGGGATCATCTGTGTAATTTTAGAAAGCTATGGACTAAATCCAAACATTTCGTAAACCACAAGGACAATCCTTATACTTAACTCTTAATAAAAAAAGGGACGTGTGGTGGTTTTTGGTCCACTCCCTCCAATTTAGGGAGTTTTGGAGGGTTTGGGAAAAATCTGATGTGGTGCTTAGGTGGTACTAGGGAAGCTCCAAGAAATTATGGTGCACTCCCTGTGATATAATAGGGCGCGCACAAACAGATCAACTAAATAACAAATATACACTGACGTCGCACCACCTCTAACCTCGTCGCCACCTATGATCTGAAACACCAGTACAAGTATGTACAAAGTAACAACTAAACTAAGAACATGTATTGTGGTATATGATGAGTCGTGCACTAAAATTGTGGCTAAACTAAAAGCATACTGTTGAGTATGAAGTGTTTGTGTATTCGAAACATGGTGGCTATGGGTATGACGTGTTTAAACCATGACGAACAAAGTAAGAGCACATGTTGCGGTATGTGACATGACAGTATCCTTGAACCATAATAACTAAAATGAGAACATATGTTATTGTGTATAACGAGGTCATTCAAAAAAAAAGTAACCTATGTACTAACTTATATAAGATATCAGAAAAATACTATGTGTGAACACCAAATACTCTGTTAATAATAGAAACAAGGGTACTTCTAGAACCAAAACTTCAATCCAAAATGTCCGGACACAGGAAAGCGCACAAGTACAGTTAAACTGGGAAGCAATTAAGAGAATAACCCTCGAAGTAGCAAACATTATGGAAGCCATCAACAAAGGACTATCCCGGAGAACCAGCGAATAAACTATAGGAAATTTTTTTGTTGTTTGTGAATAAGTTTATATATAAAGAAACTAGGAAAAAGAAAGGTAAATACAAGGAGTGTAGTTATGAGTTAAGCATGTTTTGTAACCCTCCAACCGTTGATGTTAATATAGGAGCTATATAGCCACACAAGTTGTTAAGTCCAATGGAAAATGTCATAGACATATGCGATTGTGCGAAAAGCAATAGAGTTCAATTCATAGTGCATTGGTATCAATCAAAAGCACTATATTACATGAATAGTATACTATGTACCAAAGGAAAAGACATCGCCAAGCTAATGAGTTGGGAGGAATTCACCCAAGAATGTCCTAAGAAATTATGTCCCCTAAGTGAGATTAAACAACTAGAATGAAAATTCTTCAAATTTGATTGGGGAAATAAGATACACAAAGAATATGTCATGAAGTCTAACGACACAGCTTGGCTAGTCCTTCAAGTGATGGTAACAAAGAAACAAATTATATAAATATATTAATTTCTAACATGTTGAACAATAGTGTAGTTTCATTGTTTTAAGTTTTGGCAAAAAAAAATCACTTTTGCTTTTTAACTAAACGTCAAAATAGAAGCTTTGAGAATTTGAAAGCTAAATGGTAAAATGGAAAAGTTTGACTGCAAAATCATATGAAAATTACCATTTGTATTTTATTAAAACTCCTTAGTTATTTGTATTTTTAAAAAATTCAAAATCAATGGATGTTCAAATAAGTTATAACTAGAGAAAATTAAAAAGAAAACATTGTTAATAAAAACTTTCTAATAAAAATATCACTTTTCAATTGTTTTGAAAATAGTCTGCGCTTTGTCAGCCGTCTCAGACACGTCGAAAAGAGTGTAGTTAAGTCGTCTCAATCGTCTTGCATTGCAACATGATTCTTTTTATCTATGTTTTGATAAAACTAATTTCAAAATCGGACGAGACAAATATCATTTTTTTCATAACTTCGGTAGAGCTATAGAGTATCTTTTTTATATTGTAAGTTGTAGCGAGTGTCGGTACCGGTGACGAATCAAAATGATACCATCCAAACAACATTCGTACCACGTAGAATATTCCGATCAAACACGATATTCACTTTTATAGTTTTCGATCAATGTAAACACCAGTTGATATCTTTTTTGGCATATCATAACTTTATTTTTATTTTTTTCTTTTATTATAACGAACATCAGTGTCGTAGTAAACTGAATTGATATCGACCAAATTCCCGCCGCAACGCGCGACGGTGTTTTACTAGTTATGAATCGAGTTATGTGGGATTTATTATTAGAAATCCAGATATTCATTTAAGCTAGAGCCTATAAGAATTTCTTTGATTCATGGAAACTAGTGTGAATAGAAGCTTAGCATCAGCCATGTTTAAACCCTATTTAGATTAAAAATCCTATAATTTAGCCATACCTTTATTACTCAAATGACTGATGGGCGTTAAAAGGAGATAGTTGAAATCATTCAAAATTGTAAGATAAGCTTGAACAATAACCCGGTACCTATAGACTTGAGGCCTATGAAATTGGAAGAATTCAATATAGTCACCGAAATGGATTGCTTAGCTCTCTATAAAATATATCGTGAGCACCAGAAGGATACCATGACTTAGATTGCTTAACAACAAGAAACTGGTGGTATCTAGAAACAAATGGAAAAGATAAAGAACATCATTGTAACCCAAACCCACAAGCTCAGATTCCTTTCTTAGAAGAAAGATCGGAGATGTGTTTGTTAAATTATTATAGAGATATGAATACAGCCACTATGAGTTCTTAGTGATGCTAATAGTATAATAATGATACACCTGTAGTATTTATGGATCTCATTAACTTAGTTTGTAAGGCAAATGGGGTCGTGTATGTACTCAGTAGAAAATAAAGTCTTAAACCAATATGAATCCGTGCATCTAGAATTAGTGTTAAGATAAACCACTTAGACCAAATGAAGAATGTACAACAAGAATGCCTTACCTGCATAAGAGTTAATTTAGAGAATTTAAAGCCTTTTAGCTATCTACAACCTGAAATTGCAGAATAGAAATAGGAGAAAGTAATAATGGACTTTGTTACTAAGTCCTAAGATCGAGTCATGGACACACTACTATATAGGTGATGATAGATATGTTTACCAAATCAGCATACTATATATCTATCCGAAGGGACGATAAAATAGAAAGGTTTTGCCAAAGTCTATATTAACAAGATTAGTCTCGTGACATAGTGTGCATATTTCGAATAAAATTGAGCACTGCATACCACCCTTATACTAACTGGCAAAGTGAACAGACTATCTGAATATTAGAAGATATACTACATACAATCAACTTTGGTATTAGTTAGGACTTAGGATATCTATCTACCATTGATCGAAACTTCACACGATAATAGTTACCACATGCGAGGACCGTTTTACTCTTTGAAATGCTCCGACCGACTCAATATGACACTCCGTAATGTGCGGAATCCATTCGGAATGTTGATATACACAAGAATTCACTAATTAACTAGTTTCTATTGATGATCTGATGTTATAACTCCAAGAAACCAAACTGGCAGAGCTTCGCTACAAGAAACACAAAGTTACAAATGAACTCACTCATTCCACTATTTATACTAGTGCAGCATTCGTGCGAACACCCTTAGAGCGAGAGGCTCTCTCGTGCGGAATGTATTTGGAATGACTGTACCCCATTCGCATGAAAGGTCCTTTCGTGCGAAGGGGTCTTTGACATTATAAACCCGTCATTTCAACATGTATTCCTATACATTCAATTATGACTCGATACATTGACGGAGGCAATAGATATAAAGCAATCACAGACTCCCCCTTGGATATTGCCACAATCAATCTTTGTCACTGCCAATTTTTAATCTCTTGAGAGTCTTCAATAACTTTAACATTCATACATCTACAGACTCCCCTTTATGATCTCCCCCTAGCATTAGCAATCTTCATTTAACATTCCAGATCAATAATCTCTCCTTTAGCTTAAGCTTCCTTTTCTTTCTTTCAACTTATCCAGCTCCCCCTTTCAATTAGCTTTCTATTGTACTCCTTATAACATTCAACTTTCTATATTTATCCCCCTTTCTATCAGCTGCTATCACGTCAAATTATCATGCAAATACACATTTTAGATTCCAACTTTGAAGTTTTTCAAAACAAACATCAATCATCATTCTTAAATTTCAAACATGATTAACATCAATAACCCTCATAGATAATCAAGTCCAACTTAATGACCTTGATTATCTGAATTATCTACCAATTCCAAATTAATGACCTTGGTTGACAATATCAAGCAAATTTAGATTTTTCTTTTTTAAATTCAATTTTCAATTTAATGAACTTGTAATTATTTCAAAACATGTTCAGCATATTCAGATTTTGAAATTCAGCTTCCAAACATCGGTTGTCGAAAATAAAGTAGAAATAAAATCTTTTTGTATTTTACAAACTTTATGCTAAAACATACCCAAAATCTTTTTGTGGTTTATCTGAAATGAATAACACCAGTTATGTACAACATATTTACAGACATATTTTTGTGAGTTTGTGTCAAAGGATCATATCAGATTTTGACAAATCACAAATACCATTGATCTATTTAAACTTTAAGCTCTAAACAATTCACCTAGATTGTCAGTATACTGATCCACTTAAATTTCGACACACACTTCAATTGTTTCAAGATACGGGATTAGATGTTTTAGGAACTTTCCTAATAATATGTCCCACCTCAGAATATACTCCCGTATAAAGATTCCCTAGATTTAGTCTATATGTGAATATGCCTAATTGATATCTGTCTCTGGGTTAGTGTGAGACCTTGAGAGCTCAGGTTAGTACCACCATACCGACAAAGAGATGAAGGCTCGACTTAAAGTGGTGTTCCATTTTGGAATCTTTTAACTACAATAGTAATATCTTTCGACATTTTCAAATTTGTGCAGTTTATCCGGTTTAAAGCGAAAGTATTCTACAAGTTCTAGGCCATTGCTGATGCAAAATTAGAAGAACTTGTATAATACCCCATATATCAATTCTGTATAAAGACCTAATATCTCAGAATCAGGCAATCTCCCAAATTAAATTTCGGAGTACTAAGTCCATTTATCCAAGAGATGTTACCCACATATTAATAAGTTTTGTTTAGTTTATATCTCGAAAACAATCTACTAAGTATGTAAAAACCTACTGGCATATTATCAGTGAGACCGTTTATCACTTTTTAGCTATTCATTTCTCTAGCGTGCTGTGACCGTCTATTGATGTACTATTATTTCCTCTTTTTACACTAAACTCTTTTCATCTTTTTCATGTTTTTGTACCTTTTTCAGATTTTTAATGTTTTTGAATTTTTCAACATTTACTTACTCCCCCTAAAATTCAAAACATTTTTAAAGAAATTTGACAAACCGATGTGGATACCTTTATCTCACCATCCGATACTGCTTCACAATCTTTTTTGATCTTTCAGCCCTTATGATAACAAAACATTGATATCTTTTTTATTTTGAAAACCATTTTCAATTCATGTTTTATCACGTTTTGTTTGTTCAGCAGTGAGAGTTCTGCGAATTTTTCAAACTTTCAAAATTTTCAAAAATCATATAAATTTTTCAATCAAACCAATCATAACCTTTTTCACAGGCTTTCTCTTCATGTGTCAAGCTGCTCCGTTGTCCATAAATAACTTTGATTAACCTCCGAAACACCTGCACATGCACCAACTCAATTACTTGAACAATGCAACGTAAGCCTGTTTAGTCTTGGGTAATTTCACATGTAAGTTTCATTCAAGCTCGGAAATTCTTGTTCAATTTTTTTTTTCAAAAATACCATCTTGTTTCTTGACTTCAACTTTTTCAATTGAATCAAGTTTTTTCTTTTCAATATCAGAAGTTTCTTTCTTTTTTATCACCCAAGTTTGACCTTGTGAAACAATGTTCTTGACATACAACTTTGATTCATTCTGAACATTTCTTTTTAAAGATTCATTATTTCTTTTTGGATTCTGTTTCGGTGCAAAAGTTGGTGATTTCTGTTCATCATCTTCTGATTTCTTCTTCTCAGCATAAACAGGTTTTGGCTGGTTTTGTGAACATTTTCGAGCAATGTGTCCAATCTGATTACATCTGAAACACATCCTACTGTCTTTTTCAACAGTAGATCCCTCGGCCTGTTTTTGTTGTTTCTTTTGAGAAAAGCATTCCTCATTAGCCTGTCGACTAAATTGGGAATCTTTGTCACTTTCTGAACTTGGTCCACGAACAAAGTTCATTTTCTTCACAAAATTTTCTTTTTGAAACCTTTTGTTTTGATTTCTCTTCTTTTTATATCCTAAATCAGCTCTTTCATTATTAAAATTTTTCTTTTGATAATGGGAGTTTCTTGGTTTAGTATAAAAAGATTTATCTTTCTTGAATTTCAAATCTCTTGCATTTGTTGAAAGATTCTCAATTTCTGGAACCTCAATTTCCTCCAGCTTAAACACTTTCTCAAGCTTTTCCAAATTCACGTTTTGAATTGAAAATTCATCATCTGAAAACAATTTGTCAGATCCAAACATTTTATACATCGTCATAATTGGATCATCATTCAGCTTGGGATCAGATTTTGATTTCGGAAGATAATTCTTATAAAAACTTTCCTCATCTTCAAACTATGATTTTAAAATTTCATTTTTGGTGGAATCACCTTGACTTTCTTCTTCAAAAACCTTTTCAACCACATTATTCACCAACTTTGACTCACAAACATCAGATTTGGTGTATGTCACATCAATATCATTGGGCAGCTGAAATTTTTTTTTTGAACAGATTTTAATTTGATGTTCAGCGCCTTTTCCACCCCCAGCTTTTTCTGGCAATAACCTTCCCTAAAAGGAGGTGGAACACGATGATACCCTGATCCTTTTCCATTTCCAACAACCTTCTCTTCCGATTCATTATTTTCTGTTTTTTTTTTTTGTAAATATATGATCAAGCACATATGATGAAGTTGAATAACTAATCAATTTATTGTTAACCCTTTCCATTTCAATTTTTGTTGTTGCTAACTCTTGTTTAAGCACTACAATTGTGCCAAGATGAATGTTGATTGCAGTTTGCTTATCTATCATGGTAGCTTTAAGCATCACTATAGTAGCATCATTTTCATAACAAAGGTCAACAAATGGTTTAGTTTTGCTACTCATCTTATCATATGCCTCTTTCATCTGATTGTAATCATATTTCAAAAGATCATTTTGCTTTTTCAATTCTTGAAAATTTTCATCTTTTTGAACACATTCAATGCACTTTTCTGAACATTTTTGCTTCAAAATTTCATTTGTTTCATCAAGTTCCTTGCATTTATGTTTCAAAAATTCTTCTTTTTTAGTTATTTCTACACATTTTTGTTTCAGAAACTCTTCTTTTGCAACTACCTCTGAGTAAGTTTGTTATAAAAATTATTCTTTTTCAGCAAGTTCTATGCATTTTTGTTTCAAAAATTCTTTTTTTTTCCAGTACAGACAGAACTCACATGTTTTAGTGCTTTTCTTGCACTTAAACTCACTTTTCTCATAATTTGTTACACTCTTTTCACTTTTTGACTTCTCATCAATCAACTCATCTTTTGGCACCAGTATCATGACTACCCCACTAATTTCCACAACTAGTGATCGCATCATCATATCTGTTCACTGAAGCGCCAGGCGGTGTCCCCGAATAACCCATCTTGGTCGTTAAAAACTCGAAAAAAATTTCAATCACCAAATTTTTTCTTGTGACTATTTCGTCATTTCGATCAAAAAAATGCCTTCTTTTAGGCATTAGCTCATTCGTGTGAATGGGCTGATTTTGGAACGAATGACATTTTCGAACGAATTGGGAATCCTCTCTTGTCCGAGAGGCCGATTGCGAATGGGATGTCCCATTCGTACGACTTGATAGATCTGCATTCGTGAGAATGCGAGTGATCCAATCTCACGAACATTCCCAATCACATTTTTCGATCCAGAATCTTTAGATCTGCGAATTTCATGATGAAACTTCACAGATATGTGCGAAAATCAATTTCGAAACTAATGATGTCTTCAATTTGAAATTCCATCTGTGAATTGACCAATTTGATGTGTATTTGATGTTTTACGTCTAAACCCCCTAAAAATCCAAAATTCATGAGCGTAGGTGATTCAATCAACTGTTAGATCGATTGAATCGGTACCGTAGCTTTGATACCAATTGAGATTCCAGGATCCGACGGGTTTGACGGAGTTTTGGCCTCGATAGAACCGATTTGGTAGAATATTATTGATAAGAAATGAGTAGAAGCAGAATAGAAATTGGTTGAATGCTTCATTCATTCATACCGAAAGTGTTTACATCTTTTACAAGCTGGCGAAACTCTGGAGAAATTTCGCCAGCATTTCCCCTCTGGGAACCAAAGCTTATCAAATGAGGAGCCCAAGTCCTATATTTATAGGTAATGCCCATTCGTTCGAATGCACCTGAGACAGATGGGCTCCTCTCGTGCGAATGTAACTAGGACGGATGAGACCCCATTCGTACGAATATGCCATTTGTACGAATGGGTACAAACATTACAAATCCGATCCGTTTTCATACTAATCTATACAATATCCAACACACGCTCTACCTAGCATATTCACACAGTGGCAGACATACAAAATATGCACCAACAAAGAGATTATCTTAGTTATAGTGGTAGGCCCCTCTTGTGAAGGCGACGTTACCCTCAACCTATTGGTCTGAGTCAGCAGGGATACAGTCCCGCAAGGTCGCATTATTGAAAGATAATTAAATAGGTTATTAATGCTAAAAGTGGTAGGCCCCTCTTATGAAGGCGACATTACCCTTAGCCTATTGGTCTGAGTCAGCAGAGATACAGTCCCGCAAGGCCGGGTTATTGTTTTAATAGCATTTTTTTTATATGGAATTACAAGCCGTTCTTACTTCCCCCAATTTGATGCTATCTGCCTCAAGGGAAGTCCTAATAAGCTTGAATCAGGTACTCGTAGGATCTATACACTGAACGAGGCTAGAACTTTACCCAAACACCCTTCTAGGCAGTTAACGCGCCTTATATAGACCGTAAAGACATGAATGAGTGAATCAACAAAACATGAAGAAATGATTAAGTAAAGTTCAACTTTAATATAAAAAACTAGTTATTAAAGTCACTAATACATACCCAAATAAAAAGTTTGCCAAAGGTTGGAAATCAAAAGTAATAAATAGAAGATTTGTCTTCACAAGCGATGTAAGAGATTAGCCAAGCATGGCCTTTGATTGACAAGAACTCTTATGATCGATCTTGGATCCCGAGACTACTACACACTCTAAAAGATGAAAGATGGATGATGGTGGTGTGTGTTGGTGTTGTAATGGTGGTGGATTGATGGCAAGTGTGAGAGAAGTGGTTTGCCAATGGATGCATTTCACTTGAACCAAGCACCTCTATTTATAGTGGGAAACAGAGGTTTGGCACGGCCCCATGCCCTCCTGGCATGGCCCTGTGGTCTTCTATTTCTCTCCCTTCATTAACTGCAGATGTTACATCTTTGTACTAACACGCCCCGTGTTGACAGAGCACGGCCCCGTGGTGAATGTACTTGTTGTACTATCTTAGATTCTGCGAATCCTAGAGTTGACCACGGCCCAAGTTGACTTGGCACGGCCCCGTGTTGGTTTGTGTTTTGTTGTTGTCTTTTTCTGCAGCGAATCTTGCTGGGCACAACCCCGTGCTTAAGCTTCTATTTTTGTTATTTTTGTTGTTTTGGATGTGGATGGGGGTTCGGTAGGTCATATCATTCCTTCTTCCTTGTATTTGTGTTGGTTTATGTTGTTAATTTGTTCCTTTTTATCGTTTAAGCTCTTTTGATCCTGTAAATTAAAAGTAAACAAAGAAACATGCTTTTTCCAACATTAGTACCGAAAAAGGGTTGATTTTCTGCTTTGTTTGATGTAATTTATATGTTGCATTTTACGCACATCACTTATGATATATAGCTTGTTTGTAGTAATCACTATGAAAAGGATTGATATTGACCTGATTCTCTTGATTCTTACATTTTCTTTTTAAAATGTCTTCACTGTTTGCATTTGAAACAAGTAACTGTTGTTTTGTCAAAGCCAAGTTTAGAATCAGACCCAAGCAAACATTGTCTCCCTGTGATTTTCTGCATCAATCGAAGAATATTAGCCATATTCCACATGATATCCATCAGCTCTAACTCTTCTTGATCTATCTGATCATAGTCCTCTTATGTCATATTATAGTTTCTGATTCTTCCTTCAACTTGTCAGACCCCGACCACGAAAAACAACAAATCATGGCGGAAACGTCGGGGAGTGTTGTAACAGAATGATTGTTTCATAACACATGGATTGAAGTTCTATTTTATTAAATTAAATGTATTACATTACATTGAAATTAGAAACAAAACATGAACAAATAGACTTTCATTGTTATTTAAGTCACTAAGGCCTCGTCCGTTCCTATGTGAGCATGCATCAATATCATCATCAAATATCACCAACTATGGTACCTGAAACACATGTGAAAATACGTCAACATAAAATGCCGGCGAGTACATAGGATTTTATGAGAGTGTCATATTCATGGCTCGTTTATGTTTTGAAAATATAACTTAAACACCCTTGTAAATTGATAATTAGAAAACCAATTTTTGTAAAATGTTTGTAATGTAAATTGAAATAACTATGTCAAAACAGATTTGTTTTATAAAACCTCGATACCATGAATCTTAACTAAAAAACATTTGTTTAAGTAAACCCAAATTGTAAATCGATTTTGAAATAAAACTCGAATATTTTATATTGTTAGAAAAATCTTGTAATATAACTTTGTTTTGATAACCTTACCCAAGTGATCTAGATAACGCAACGATATATAATGTGTTAAAAGCACTTATATATAGGAAGTACCAGCGGCGTATCCACCATGCTTTTAACACATTACACCCGCCCCGTTACCTAATCACTTCCCTAACCCAACGGTTCAAACAGATTCAAACGGTTCACATAAATCAAACAGTTACAAACGGTTCACATAAATCAAACAGTTACAAACGGTTCACATAAATCAAACAGTTAAAAACGGTTCACATAAATCAAACAGCTTCAAACAGTTTCAAAATGTAAAAACAATGTGTCCATATGCTAGATAAACATATGCAACAAAATGTAAAATATGAAAATCAATGTGCTAGCATGCTAAGTGAACATACATAGCAAAACATAATGAAATCATGTACTATAGGCGTACTAATGAACATAGCAAGTGTATGATATATAAAAGCATGAAAAGCACGAAAATAACAAGTAGGCACATGTGTTTCACCCCAAAATGTTTGAAAAACAGTAAAAGAGGGGACTATGTACTCACTTGAGGGTGCTTAGAAGTCTTGACTAACAACCAAGCAAAGCTAGAGGGATCACGGAAATCAAACGGCACCTAATATAGGTAACTATGTTAATAAAGCGGACCTAAATCGGGAGATCGGATAGGATGAGGTTTCGTAAACCAAATGAGTTTTGGAACTCATATGATATGGTTTAACAAAGCCTACATACTAAAACGAAACCTAACCTAAGTGCTTACGACCCGTTTAGGTAGCTTACGCCTCTTTAACGCGCCGTTCGTGTAAAACGCGTTCGGACCGCCTAACTAGTCCTGTGACAAGTATTATATGCCTTAACACATCTAATAATGTTGCCTAATTAGTTTAGATGTCAAAATTTAGCTTACATATGCTTAAAATGAATTTATGCGTAAAAAGGGCATTTTGGTCATTTTCTTAAGGCATATAAACTACCTATCACACGACTACTTAAATGAAGTGACCGTAAGATATAACCTCGGAAGGTTATTCCCTATACAACTATGGTCATAAAACATGTTTGGTCGGATCCTAGTGATCGACCAAACGGGTCGGGTTCGAAAGTCTAAGCGGTTGTTTAGACCGCTTATCTTACGACGCTATACAAGCACAAATCTAAAAGTGATGAGCTAAACATGTTAAAACATGTGTAACGAAGTTAGAAAAAAATTTTGATATCAAAACATAAGGTTTTGATACCTAAGAATAGTTTGGTTGCAAAATACGCCTGAATACGCATTTTGACCGAAACTATGACTCATCACTACACCTAATCAACGTGGAAATCAGTAGGTATAGTCACAAGGGACTATAACCATCATGATTATTCTCACGTTTCAAAGTTCAAACGAACTTTGTGTTGACCATAACCTGGTCAAAGCAGAAAGTCCAAACACAGTTTGACTTTCGTGCTTAAAAACGCAAAAAGCATGAAAGAAACTTACAAATGGTCCAAGCTAGGAAGAACTTGATCTAAATACTCAGGTATGAAGCATAAAGCTTCAACTTAGAGAATAAAATTAGACCAAGGTGTGAGGAAAATGGAATGAGAGCTTGGGTATTTATAGATTTCGGAGAACCGTTAGGATCGTTTCTCGCATTTCGTGCCTTGATCTTGACCCTCCATGTGGGCACATGGTATTGCAATACAAGGGGACATGAAATACCATCATATTTTAGCACATAGAATGCAAAACTAGGGGTTAAAAACCATCAAAACATCAAAATTGGACTAGATACAATGAATATGGTCATTTGGGCACTTTTTGACGCTTTTAGTCCCTGTTGATCAATAAGTTTATTTTTGCGCACCAAAACACCTCAAAGCCTATTTCTAAGCTATGTAAAGTATATTTAAGGCATGTTTAACTTATGATCAAGTTCCCGAACGTTCGTTACTATACAAATCGGTGTAGTTTCACAGTTTGACGCAAATAGTCCCTACGATCGAACAAACTTGATTTCGAGACACCAAATCATCCAAAACTTATTTCTAAGTTATGTAAAGGTTATTTAAGGTATTTTGAGCCTATGTCACTATCCCGGAGTGTTTGTCGCATTAAACTGGTTATATTTATGCATCAGTTTGCGTATAACCTTCAAGAAAGCGATTTAAAGCTCGAAATCGAACATGAATTGATATGTGCACATGATACACATATTTATACAAATCCCAAGTATGAAACACAATATTTCATTGATTTGGTATTTGTTTGATGGTCGCAGAGGCACAGGTGTCACAGTCTCCCCTACTTTAGGAAATTTCGTCCCGAAATTTATTCGTAGGAGTCTGTCTGTGACTTTGTGTTAAATAACCACCAAAGATATGCAAGGCATAATCCTGTCATTTCCTCAACGCACATTCTTCAGAAACGAAAATGAACGGACAGAGTCATTTTTTTAACGGGTGCTTCCTCAGAAATGGAAATGAAGGAATAATCAAAAGGATATTCATTTCCTCAACGGACATTCTTCAAAAACGAAAATGAACGGACGGAGTCATTTTTAACAGGTGCTTCATCAGAAATGGAAATGAAGGAAAAATCAAAAGGATATTCATTTCCTCAACGGACATTCTTCAGAAACGAAAATGAACGGACGAAGTCATTTTCTACAGGTGCTTCATCAGAAATGGAAATGAATAGAATTAACTCAAAAGGATTTTCATTTCCCTCAACGGACATTCTTCAGAAACGAAAATGAACGGACGGAGTCATTTTCAACAGGTGCTTCATCAGAAATGGAAATGAATAGAATTAATTCAAAAGGATATTCATTTCCCTCAACGGACATTCTTTAGAAACGAAAATGAACGGACAGAGTCATTTTCAAGGGTCTTAACTATTACGTAGAAGCCCATTAAGGATTTGAGGTAGTACCTTTGGATATCCTACTATGAATCCCTTATACGAAGATATATAAGATTCTACGAGGATTTGGATAACGAAAAATTCGGATTACGCAAAAAACACAAAAGAGAACACATAAGCACATAATTACACAATTGTTTAACTTGACCTTTAATTTGTTATCTTGGGACATGGATATTTAAAGCATACCAGGAATCCAATCCGTGGATTTCATTTGGCACTTTAATCATTTTCAAGAATCTATCTATGAAGATAGGATGATCTTCCAAAAATTCGATTTTTGATTACAAGGAATCATAACATTCGAATTAAGGTACACAACAATTAAGGACTTACGGAAATACCCTTAGGTACCCTATCAAGGATTGGGTATTTGTCCAGAGTTGTAACTTGCGCCTTGTACTTCGTTTCCTTGGAAGAATTGGGTACTTAGGATTTTCGTGGAAAACGCAAGAGATCATAAAATGGAAGAATTTTGGGAGTAGTCTGTTTTTCAAGGAATAAGGTTCCTTGATTGTCGGTATTGTAGGGGATATGTTGTTTATACATGCAACCACATAAATACATTGCAATGTAAATAAAAGATTTATTTATAGAAAACATCAACAACTGTTTCTTAGACCTTGACAACAAGAGAAAATAATACATAAAGCTTGATTATTTCTAAACAGCGTTGTCTTCCAATTGGTCAGATGCTCATCCCTGCGCTGGATTTGCATTAGCAAGCTTTGGGCAATCCCTTCGAAAATGGCCCATCTCGCCACAGTTGAAGCAAGAACCTGGTAGAAAACGAGCTTGAGCTGGATTGTTTCTAGCTTGATTTGGTGCAGCTACAGTTGGGCAAACTCTTGCTGTATGACCAATAAGTCCACAAATTTGGCATTTGCGGCACTTCACACTATCATGATGATGAAGGCTACATTGGTTGCACAAGGGTGCAGTTCCGTTGTATGGCTTCCTAGCAGGGGGTTGAGCTGGTTGGTTAGGGATAGCTTGATTATTATGAGCGACCATGGCGAAGTTCTGAGAAGCCTTTCACTTCTTTGACTTCTTGGAGGATTCAGTCTGCTCATCCTTCGGTTTTGATTCCTCGATCGGTTTCTTTTCACCCTTTCGGAAAAGCTTACCCTTCCTGATCTGATATTCAGTCAAGGTAGCGGGTAGCTCAATGGCCTGTCTAACTGTAGTGGGATTACTACTAGTAACAATATCTTGAACTGAGTCAGGGAGGCCATCAATGTACTTTTAGATTGCCTTATCCAAAGGCGTAACCATGTTCGGGCATAACAGACTTAACTCCTCATAACGGCCAGTGTAGGCTCGATACTCACCGCAATCTTGCTTAAGATTGTCGAATTCCCTTTCCAATGCCCTAATCTCATGACGAAGACAGAATTTCCTCATCATTAGTGCTCGAAGCTCTTCCCAGGTTTGAGCCAGTGCTACCTCGACACCCCTATCTCTCATCACACCATTCCACCATGTTAGAGATCGTTTCTCAAAAACACTAGATGTGAACTCTACCTTTCGCTCGTTTGGGCATTCAACATGTCTGAAGGTGCTCTCTAGACTCTCGAACCATTGCAGAAGTGCAGTCGCTCCTTGAGACCTAGAGAACTTTGATGGCTTACCTGAGTTGAATGTCTTGAAGTTGCATGGGGCATTATTGTTGTTGAGGGCTAGGTTACATTGAGCAACGATGTTTAGGATTGCAGCAGCCATTTGCTGTGTAATGATAGCTGCCAGTTCTTCATTAGGTACCTGATTGTCGCGTCGTGGAGGCATTCTAAACGGGGAAACAAGAGAGAAAACAAATGAAATGGCATTGGGTAAGGATGTTACAATTTAAGACCAAAAGGCATGGGTGATGGTCATTTGTTCGAACCACGAAGCAAACAAATGACACATAAAAGCTGAATCTAAGTAAATAGGTCTTCATAATGTATCGTGAAGACATGCTCACCTATAAGTGGACACTCACCCCAAGAGTTCCCAGGTAAGAGTGACTGGTCCGATGCTGCGGATTTGTACGAACACTCTAGCCTTAGACAGAAGACTCAAGGTACAGGCACCAACCCTTCCAGTTTGCACATGGTCACATTATTTAGACCCAAACCTTGACGATATTTTGAAAACTTTTAAGGTTCAAAACCTTATAATAAATCATCCTAGAACAGATGGCTAGTTTTCAAAGCGGATTCGAAATTTAAGTTCTCATTGTGGTTGTCACCTAAAGATAGATGACAGTATTGTTTTATGACTAAACGCAAGTAAACTCATGTTAGGGTCCTAGGAAGGTTATAGACTATGTCAAACCATTACTAATAACCTAATTCCCTATAACCATGAGCTCTGATACCAACTTTTCTATCACACCCCGACCACGAAAAACAACAAATCGTGGCGGAAACGTCGGGGAGTGTTGTAACAGAATCATTGTTTCATAACACATGGATTGAAGTTTTGTTTTATTAAATTAAATGTATTACATTACATTGAAATTAGAAACAAAACATCAACAAATAGACTTTCATTGTTATTTAAGTCACTAATGCCTCGTCCGTTCCTATGTGAGCATGCATCAATATCATCATCAAATATCACCAACTATGGTACTTGAAACACATGTGAAAATACGTCAGTATAAAATGCCATCGAGTACATAGGATTTTATGAGAGTGTCAGATTCATGGCCCCTGTAAATTGATAATTAGAAAACCAAGTTTTGTAAAATTTTTGTAATGTAAATTGAAATAACTATGTCAAAACAGATTTGTTTTATAAAACCTCGATACCATGAATCTTAACTCAAAAACATTTGTTTAAGTAAACCCCAATTGTAAATCGATTTTGAAATAAAACTCGAATATTTTATATTGTTAGAAAAACCTTGTAATATAACTTTGTTTTGATAACCTTACCCAAGTGATCTAGATAACGCAACGATATATAATGTGTTAAAAGCACTTATATATAGGAAGTACCAGCGGCGTATCCACCATGCTTTTAACACATTACACCCGCCCCGTTACCTAATCACTTCCCTAACCCAACGGTTCAAACAGATTCAAACGGTTCACATAAATCAAACAGTTACAAACGGTTCACATAAATCAAACAGCTTCAAACAGTTTCAAAATGTAAAAACAATGTGTCCATATGCTAGATAAACATATGCAACAAAATGTAAAATATGAAAATCAATGTGCTAGCATGCTAAGTGAACATACATAGCAAAACATAATGAAATCATGTACTATTGGCGTACTAATGAACATAGCAAGTGTATGATATATAAAAGCATGAAAAGCACGAAAATAACAAGTAGGCACATGTGTTTCACCCCAAAATGTTTGAAAAACAGTAAAAGAGGGGACTATGTACTCACTTGAGGATGCTTAGAAGTCTTGACTAACAACCAAGCAAAGCTAGAGGGATCACGGAAATCAAACGGCACCTAATATAGGTAACTATGTTAATAAACCGGACCTAAATCCGGAGATCGGATAGGATGAGGTTTCATAAACCAAATGAGTGTTGGAACTCATATGATATGTTTTAACAAAGCCTACATACTAAAACGAAACCCAACCTAAGTGCTTACGACCCATTACGACCCGTTTAGGTAGCTTACGCCACTTGAACGCGTCGTTCGTGTAAAACGCGTTCGGACAGCCTAACTAGTCCTATGACAAGTATTATATGCCTTAAAACATCTAATAATGTTTCCTAATAAGTTTAGATGTCAAAATTTAGTTTACATATGCTTAAAATGAATTTATGCGTAAAAAGGGCATTTTGGTCATTTTACTAAGGCATATAAACTACCTATCACACGACTACTTAAATGAAGTGACCATAAGGTATAACCTCGGAAAGTTATTCCCTATACAACTATGGTCATAAAACATGTTTGGTCGGATCCTAATGATCGACCAAACGGGTCGGGTTCGAAAGTCTAAGCGGTTGTTTAGACCGCTTATCTTACGACCCTATACAAGCACAAATCTAAAAGTGACGAGCTAAACATGTTTAACGAAGTTAGAAAACAAGTTTGATATCAAAACAAAAGGTTTTGATACCTAAGAATAGTTTGGTTGCAAAATACGCATGAATACGAATTTTGACCGAAATTATGACTCGTCACTACACCTAATCAACGTGGAAATCAGTAGGTATAGTCACAAGGGACTATAAACATCGTGATTACGCTCATGATGCAAAGTTCAAACGAACTTTGTGTTGACCATAATCTGGTCAAAGCAGAAAGTCAAACACAGTTTGACTTTCATGCTTAAAAACGCATAAAAGCATGAAAGAAACTTACAAATGGTCCAAGCTAGGAAGAACTTGATCTAAATACTCAGGTATGAAGCATAAAGCTTCAACTTAGAGCATAAAATCAGATCAAGGTGTGAGGAAAATGGAATGAGAGCTTGGGTATTTATAGATTTCGGAGAACCGTTAGGATCGTTTCTCGCATTTCGTGCCTTGATCTTGACCCTCCATGTGGGCACATGGTATTGCAATACAAGGGGACATGAAATACCATCAAATTTTAGCCCATAGAATGCAAAACTAGGGGTTAAAAACCATCAAAATTGGACTAGATACAATGAATATGGTCATTTGGGCACTTTTTGACGCTTTTAGTCCCTGTTGATCAATAAGTTTATTTTTGCGCACCAAAACACCTCAAAGCTTATTTCTAAGCTATGTAAAGTATATTTAAGGCATGTTTAACTTATGATCAAGTTCCCGAACGTTCGTTACTATACAAATCGGTGTAGTTTCACAGTTTGACGCAAATAGTCCCTACGATCGAACAAACTTGATTTCGAGACACCAAATCATCCAAAACTTATTTCTAAGTTATGTAAAGGTTATTTAAGGTATGTTGAGCCTATGTCACTATCCCGGAGTGTTTGTCGCATTAAACTGGTTATATTTATGCATAAGTTTGCGTATAACCTTCAAGAAAGCGATTTAAAGCTCGAAATCGAACATGAATTGATTTGTGCACATGATACACATATTTATAAAAATACCAAGTATGAAACACAATATTTCATTGATTTGGTATTTTTTTGATGGTCGCAGAGGCACAGGTGTCACACAACTAAACTATCATATGACTCAAGAACTGAAGCTAAAAATCCCATCTGTTGTTTCACTGTGGATTCATTGAAACCTTGAGCATTTTGCAGATTTACCGCTATATTACATTGAAACACATTAGAATTTGAATTGTTTTGATTCGAATATGAATTCGAGCCTTGTGATGATTTTGAATTTGGAGTTGACGAATTTGATTCACAGCTTGAAAATGTCGAGAACTCACTACTGTTTGAAGTGTTGGAAGGAAAACCAGAAAATCCTGTCGAGCTGAATGTTTGACTCTGAATGTTTGATGGGGTACAATTCTTGTAATACAGACCCACATCTTACTGTGTGTTGGGACTCTGTATCTTAGCAATTTTTCTTAGCTCTAACTTGTGTCCTTCCAGCTTTTCAATAAACTTTTCCAAATCTAGACTAGAATATTCTTCTCCATTTTTCGAGGCCATCAGATATGTTGACCTATCTCTATCCCGAGGCAACGCATCAGCCAACCTGTCAACTAATTCTTCTTTATCTTTTTCAATCCCTAATCTTTTTAATTCTTTTACCAAATAAGAATATCTCTCAATTAACTGTTTTATTGATTCACCTTTCAGACTTGCAAAATTTTCAAATTATTTCTTCATTAATGCTCTGTTATTTTTCATCATCTATTCATTGCCTTCATATTTCGATTTCAGTGCTTTCTAGATTGAAAATGTTGTTTCGTTATGCTGTAAGAGAGTGAGAATATTGTCTTTTACTGATTGCTTTAAAAAGTTTAACATTTTCTTCTCATTGATGAATTTAGTTCTCTCACCCTCATCAAATTGCATCAATGATTTCTTTTGACCATCGGCTGCAACTGGTTCCGAATATTCAAATATAATTGAACACCAACAATTTGTATGATATGCTTGAATCCAATTACAGAACCGTTCTTCCCAACTCTTAAATTCATCTATTCTCATCATCCTTGGTGGTTTTGATTGTGTTCCAAGTTCATTTTCTAACTTTAAACTCTAAGCCACCTATCTAGGTGTTGTTGCAAATGAGTTATAGAATTCCGCATCCATTGTCAAACACTAGAAATATGTGAAAAACACCTGAAATAGTCAAACAATTGGTGAAATGCCTTTTTGAGCGAATGGAACAAAGTCCTTTCGTGCAAGTGGGATTGCCACTCATGCGAATGATTCAAGATCAAATACAGATGAAACTAAAATGCTTTCGTACGAAAGGATGATCCGCTCGTGTGAATGGTAAAGTTTTTCAAGAACAACAAATTTTGCTCATTTTGCGCGGAAAGCGTTTCGTGTGAAAGGTATTGTATTCGTGCGACTGGTTCCTTCCTCTCGAAGTTCAAGTTACATTTTTTGACATTTTTTCACAAATTTTTACTGATTTGATTGAGTTATGATCTGATTTGTTCAAGGGTTTGTTTTTAGGTGAATTCGCACAATATAGTCAAATTTTAGCTAATTTTGTCCATGAATTCATTGTCAATTTGATGATTAAGAAGAAAGTGTAGAAGAAAAATGTGAAATAGATGTGAAATCGATGCAATTCTGCTGCATTCTTGTGCTCTCTGTCGTTGAAATCAGCCTCCAAGCTCTGATAGCACTTGTGAGGACCGTTTTGCTCTTAAAAATGCTCCAACCGACTCAATATGACACTCTGTAATGTGCGGAATCCATTCGGAATGTTGACATACACAAGAATTCACTAATTAACTGGTGATCTGATGTTACAACTCCAAGAAACCAAACTTGAAGAGCTTCGCTACCAGAAACACAAAGTTACAAATGAACTTACTCACTCCATTATTTATATTAGTGCACCGTTCGTGCGAACACCCTTAGAGCGAGAGGCTCTCTCGTGCGGAAGGTATTTGGAACGACTGGACCCCATTCACACAAAAGGTCCTTTTGTGCGAAGGGGTCATTGACATTATAAACCCGTCATTTCAACACGTATTCCTATACATTCAACTATGACTCAATACATTGACGGAAACAATAGTCATAATGCATTCACACCACATTAGCATAAAAGAATGCCCATATGAAGAGTTATGTGGGGGAAAATGTAGGACTCCTATCCGTTAGACTAAAGTAGGAAAAAGTCAGTTGTCTGGACCTAGGATTATCCAACAACCAACTGACAATATATAGCATATGAAAAAAACATGAAAAGTGCTCCCGACCAGAAAAAGAGTTATGCAAATCAAAATCATAAGCTCCGAGAATTTTATGTATCGCCTTTAAAAGGAACAATATGATTCGAGTACTTGAAGGCATGCTAAGGGCATGTTATAAACTTTAGAGGGTAATTGGGATTTCTATTTGTCGCTCTTTGACTTTCATACATCATTAGCTATCATGTTGGCGGGGGTGACTCCTTATGTATTATTAGAGGATATAGAGGTCAATGAAGAACACAGGGAAGTGAAAACAAGATAAAGAAATCATACCCAATTAGTGATGGTTTGACAAGTTTCAAGAACGAAACCTAATTTAAGGGAGGTAGAGTTGTAACGCCCCATTTTATAGACAAAAATACATATATATATATATATATATATATATATATTATATTTCATCTAGGAATATTGGATTTTAATAATCCCAACTATTCGTCATTGGCCGCCAACAGTCCTAACTTCAAAACTAACCACTGGCAGTCTCAACTATTAACATATTGGCCTCCAATGGACCCTAACTAACAGAACCATAACGCCGTAAGTCTCCGATCGCCAGAAGAACGTTTTTGGCTTGAAAACTCATTTTTGGCCCAAAAACTCAACATTTTCGTCCAAACCTCTTTCTAACCTTATTACGGACCTTTAGGAACCTTTTTCTAGTAAAAGCCCCAATTATTGAAGTCGTCGGAAAACTTATTTTTGGCTGAAAAACTCAACTTTTTGGCCGAAAAACTTAACATCCTCGTTCCAAACCACTTTCTAACCCTAGATTAGACCTTTAGAACCTTTTTCATGGCTAAAAACGGTTTTCCGGTGATCGAAGACTAACGGCGTTAGGGATTTGTTAGTCAGGTTCCATTGGCTACCAATATATCAATAGTTGGGACTGCCAGTGGTTATTTTTGAAGTTGGGACTGTTGGCGGCCAAAGGCGAATAGTTGGGATTATTAAAATCCAATATTCCTTTTATATATTATCGAACGAGTAGGTAATGAGTAAAATGGTTAGTTGAAATGTGAGATATCTTGACGAGACTTGGCTATTATAGGAGACCATTTAGGGCATGTTTGGCTAAGCTTTTTGAACCAACTTATTGACTTATTAGCTTTTTCAAAAAGCTAATAAGGAGATTTTGTGTTTGGCAAACCTAAAAGAACTTTTCAAAATGACTTTTTGTAAATGAGAAAAAGTCATTTTTGAGAAGTTAGGATGGTGTGACTTCTTGAGCAACTTATAACTTTTTGAGCTCTTTTAGCCATTTTACATCAATAAGCTAAGCCAAACAATTTTTAAAAAACAACTTATTGACTTATTGGCTTTTCCCACCCTATAAGCTAATCCAAACATTTTTTTAAAAACTTATTTTCAAAAAGTCATAAGTAAATAAGTTCTTTTCACAAAAAGTCCTTTTTAGGTTAAATAAGCTTAGCCAAACATGCCCTTAATATTAATAATAAAATACATTATTTTTGAACTTACTCAATGAAACTTAGGTTAAAATGTAGATAAAAATATGCTCGTTCTAATGACATATTCATTGTTTTATAAAAGGTTATATTTTGAAAATTAAAAGCAATAAACGAGTGAAGCAGCTGAATTAATTATAATAATAATAATGATGATGATGATAATAATAATAATAATAATAATAATAAAATTTAACTCTTAGAATTGTTGTTGAGTAAAGGAATTGAACTAAGCACGCAGGCATGCAAGTCAAATTGATTCTACATCGAAGCTTTGACAAAATTGAGGTGTTTGGCTTTCTGTATATATACAACTTCATATTTACTTTTTAGTATTAGTTTTTTTCGGGAACGCTCTAGCAGAGAGAATCCCGAGTATACGATACCCTGTTGGGTGTTGTTAGTAGTTGTTTTGTGAAGCATGAGTAAGAGCAGGAGTAGGGAAACTCTACATCAACGTGTCGTAGATAGTTTAAGGTATGCTCTCGTTTAGGTTTATGTTTAGTTTTTTATTATTTATTTTTAGTAGTTAATATTTATATTACTAGTAGTAATATTTTTGTTAGCAGTAACAATATTAGTTTTAGGTATTAGGGTTATTGTCAGGGGCCAGTATTGGGTAGCCTAGCCTTAGTTAGGTATGGATTGGTCACCCATGCTTAAACAAGACAACGTTAACCAATATCCAACCATGATAATAAGTAGTTAGATGTATTATAACCTAACCTAGTATTTCTTATGTTGTATCAGGACCCAGAGATATTGTTTGATTATGCTAGCAACTGTTATATGATTGTACTAGGAATTGTTATCTGATTGTGCTAGCAACAATTACACGGGTAAGTTTTATGAATCTTTTCCAAACGTGAACATGCTTGTCCTAAACTATAATAATATGGCATGACTGTTGTACGCATGTACATAACCTGTGCACTCATACACATGATATTTGTGGTCCCTTATATGTGCCGCTACGGTGAAATTTGTCGGCAATACACCCGTGGTGTAGTGGGCATTAACTGTATGATGATGTGTCATGTGTTGACGTTGGGTTATGATGATATGGGCGGGTACAAAGTTATGGTGAAATAATGTGGTTTATAACTCGTGTATATTCATGAACTCGTCGACAATAGCTGACGTCTTCTTTTAAGCATGTGTCACAGGTGATGAGGTATGATCGTTGCTCATAGTCCCAGACTTGTGACATTCTGGTAGAAACGTATATCCTGGATCGGTGTGATCTGGTGGAAGTGTTGTTATGTTAGGCTAGACTTAATCTGATTAGATGTTGTAATTTGAGTTTCCAACAATTATACAATACGTTTATATCAATAAAATAAGCACTTTAAGTTTCAACTGTGTTATAAAGCATCCTTATCGAGTGGGGTATCACATAAGGGCATAGAGGGTTGAAGGTGTTGACTGTCGAAGGCAGAGAAGCCAGACAAATCCCCAATTTAGGTCTCTTATATACCCTTGATTTAAACAAAAGTTATATAAAATTTCAGGAGTGAGGCTCGAACCGACTGTTGGTCAGTTGTGTTTTAAACATAATGGAAAATATGTAAATAATACCTGATACAGCAGAAAGGCCAGCAGAGAATCCTGTCACATACGCAGCCATGGAGTTCGACATGTTGTCAGCTTGATCCGGTTCCCTTTTAGGATGTATGTTCATGATGGTAGTACCGAATTCTTTAGGCCTTTAGGGTTGAAGAACTCGTAGTAATGGAGAGAGAGGAAGGGCGATTTTGAGTGTGATGTTATGAAATGTCTAACCCTAATCCCTCTCTAGTAATCTCCATATATACTCCCAAGGGGAAACCCAGTTAGTTAATAAGGGTAATTTAGCCCATCAACAATTACCAACTAATTTATTATAGGTTTTAATATATTTTGATCCATATTATATAAATGATAATGATGGCTACTAGATTAAATACATATAAATAAATATTTAATCTTACATTCTCCAACTTAGCCGAATAATCCTTTATCATGAGCATTAGATAATTCTGATTAGAAGTTAATACTCATTTTAGCTTTAAACCAAGAACCGTAGCAGAGAAATACAGCCGTTGAATCATTCTGCGACTCAGGACCCCCATTAGTCATACTACAACCTCAATTTAAAACCTAACAGTTATGATCAAAATAAGTAAGCCCTTTAACGTTTGATTTGAATTCATATTTGTCTATATGTCATTATACCGGCAGAACATATGTTAGAGACATACAAAATCAAACTGATAAGGAAAATTAATAGTTGATCATTCATACTATGATATGTTGTTGGTACACTTTATGTGGACGCGACTTGACTCGGTTCGATTCGGTTCGACTGGGTTAGGTTCAGCTCAAGCCGACGTAGCGACATTCCTCCGTCATGCGCCCCAGAGTCCGACATGCGAAGCACGGAGAGCCGCGAACCTTTTCCCGCTGACACATCACCATGACATCACCATGATGATGTCATGACTAATTATCATTCCATGCAACAAACTGACGAAGACTTCATAAACCATGCATGACGAAGTCCTATTTCGTCATGAATTATAAATGACGAACATTCCCTGATTTCGTCAATATGTGTGTGGCGAAATCCCTGATTTCGTCACACATTGTTTTCGTCGCATGGGTTTTCGTCGATGGACAGTATAAATAGCTCAGTTGTTTATCAGTTTAGTCATGAGATCATTGTGAGACTCCATGAGATTATTGTGAGACTCCACGAGAGCTGAGAGACTTGTGAGAGTTTATTGTACAAGCATTGTGTGTATATGTTTGTGAATGTTCTCATCCATTTAATCGAAGTTAATCTTCGGTTACTTGCTGTTGTTATTTATCCACTTTGTTCGGTTTGCACCATCACGGGGATTCCACACCCACGATCGTGTTTGTGATAAACAGGGAATAGGTTTTCGTATCGGATCTTCCGGAAAAACGGACCTACAAGTGGTATCAGAGCCTTGGCTCTTTTCCTTATTTAAAACCAAACATTGTGTTGTTTGAAACAAGTGTGTTCTTAACTATTTTCAGTTTGTATTCTTAAAAATTCATATTTTCTGGAAATATTTGCTGAAAATCAGTGTTTGAAGTGTTGTTTTGCTATAAGTTTTAGTGAAAACCTTATTATTTTGCATGTTTGCATGTTAGGAATTGGTTTCTATTGAAAGTTTATGCAAAATTCATGTTCGGAAAGTTTGTCCGGTGAAATTTTCGACCAGAATCTTCAAGAGGTTCGTCGGATATTCATAGTGTTCTTCATTATCTTCATAACTGTTCTTGCGTGATCTATGTGTTTGATCTGAATTGTTGTTTGAATTAAAGTGATTTTTGTGTTTATGAATATGAAAATGCAAGTGGTTTGAAAATAGTGAACATTGTGATTATGTTTGGTTGAAAAAGAAGCTTCGTAAATCAGAAAAGTAAGGTGTGGTTTGAATTTGTGTCACCAACTTTGTCAGAGGAGATAAGATTTACTTTAAAAAATATCTCAAGTCATCATTCAGTTTCGTCCAACATCAGTTTTCGTCAAAGAGATTTTGTCAAAATAGTGTCTTCGTCAGTCCTATTGTTCGTCGGCTGATAGAGTCTTCGTCGGCTGATAGAGAGTTCGTCGGACCATCAGTCTTCGTCACCTATATCTTCGTCAACCTCCTATCTGTCACACCCTGGCTTTGCGGAAGTGTGGTTAATTTGGTGTGACTTCTTAATACCATAGCTTAATCACGACAAGCTATATGAAATAAAAACCATGCAAGATCATCCATAGATTTAAGTTTTAAAACCGAAGTAACATAACATTGTCTTAGGGACTACAACACCAAAACATAAAACATTGTTTTGAAAGACATAAACATCAACATGAATAAAACGCAGTTTAAGATTTGTGACTCGTCCAGGAAAAAGTCACATTTCCTAAACCGGGATGACCTCGGAACCCATATGCAGCGGGAAGACACAACATACCGCGCCAGATCTTTAATTCCCTGAAATACATGTAAGTTGAAAAATCAACAATAATGTTGAGCGAGTTCATGTGTAAGTGAGTAAATAAACCTTTGTATGTATAAAAACCCTGGTATGTAGCAAATAAGGAAAAAGAGATCACCAATGGTTTGCAAGGCCATTGATATGTGTGAAGTGCAAGTAGGAAGACTCAAACCTAGCAGATTTATGCGTTGGGTACAAAGTCACCCCGAGGTCCGTTCTGTGTTGGGCCTGGGGTTGGGCTCGCTACACCCAAATAGATCTACCGCTCCTGCTCCTCGGTCCTACCTTGAGGATTAATGGCCTCAAGTTTCTGCCTACCCACTCACATGATCTGAATAATAATAACCCTCCTTACGCTAACCATACCATGTAAGAATTATTCGTAATCATAGTAACATGTATTTCACCCCCGCAGTTTAGAAAACTGAAAACAGTTAAGAGAAAATGGGGACATGAACTCACAGTGGTGCGTCTCTACCAAGTATATCTCCTGATCAAGCAGCTGTGCGACGACCTACACGTATTAAGTCTATTAGACGGACGGCCGTGCCTTAGCTTAAGGTTTAAGTTTTTGGGAAATAGTTAGACAACTATTTTGTGTTTATATTTTTGTAAATACTTGGTAATTATTCTCCTTCCTAAGGATGGGGGATTTATTACATGTGCGTTCGTATTATTTGGAATCGTTATCATTTGGTAATATTATTTTTACCCTAAAAATAATATTTGTATAGTTCACAAAATAATCATAAAAATTCACAAGTGTTGTTACTAAATATATACTAAATATATATCTTAGCAAGTTTTTATTTTGTGAAAATCCCACCTCCGATAATTAGAAATCTTGTAATAAAGTCATGGCGAAATCTATAATTCGAAAACACGTTAAAAAATGTATTTCTAACACTTGTAGTGAAAATATTTCTAAGTGTTAGGTTTTTGGAAAAATTTCGCCAGAGTTTCCTCTGTAACTGGAGGTGGCCACGCTTTCAAGCGTATCATTTTCTTTTACAAATCAAACCAACAATTTTCTCATTCAATCAATAAACATTATTCAAACCCTCAAACTAGTCAAAATAGATGTAAATCGCAAAAATACATGAACTTGTGGTTTTTCCAAAATATGTAGTATCTTTCCATTATTTTTAGTGGATCTTTCGTATAAATCAACCCGGTTTCGTAAAAGTCTCGTTTTTAAAGAAAAATAAATTCCCACAACTTCTTGTCAACATTTACAAAAATAGTTCTTTCGTCAAAACTTTGTGTTACACAAGTGTCTACACACTTGTGTGTTTACAAAAACACTTTTGGTTATGTAAGATCCGTCTTTAAAAGTATGTTTTCTCTTGGCACGCGGTCCTTTGAAAATACCGCTTGTAGATCCGTAGATCTACTAGTTCTAAACACTATTTCGTAAGTAAAATCGTTTTTACACAAGTTCAAGTTTCTCGTGTGGTAGAGTTTCATTACTTAACCCTTGTTACACTTAAACAAGCTCTATGTCATGATCCATGATCATGACCAATCCGGGTTAAACCATGATCCGAGCTACCACAACATAGATCGGGTCCAAATAATTACACAAAACAAATCCTACATGATTTACACAACAATCAAGCTTTTAACCATCATTTTTAGCATTTTTAGTAGACTTTTTCATATCATTTTGTATGTTCATGAGTTTTAACCATCATATACCGTTTTAACCACTTTAAAATAGATCGAGAGTGTGTTTCAAGCAACTTACTACTAGCTCGAGGCTAGGGAAGATTCTAGTCGAAAAATGAGTGGACAAAAGCAATGAGAAGAGGTCCTTCGCGTTCCGAATGCACCGAGCTCCTTTGTATGAGATCCTTAACCCTTGTGCAAGCTTGGAATGGCAAGATCAAAACTCGAAAATGGATGGATGATATAGGGGGTGTTCGGCCGAGAGTTTATAGAGAGGGAGAGAGTGTGCTCAAGTGTTGTGAGTTGTGGTGAAGTGTTAGTGTGTTATGTCATGAACTTATAGGCAAATGATAGGATCATTATCCAAAGGATTATGTGTCTAATAGATATTAGACACTAGTGATTATTATAATCATATGGAGGACAAGAGGTGTCCCTCTTGGGGACGGTTTGGTTAGGGGGGGGGGGGTAATCCGGTTGGTTTCCAACTAAACATTAAGTATTAGTTAGATTAATTTAATTAGTTTAGGGATTAACCCGGTTACTAGTGTGTCATGCGTTATGACAGGTGCTAGGGTATTCAGGGACCCTAACTGGCTCAGAAAAGAAAAACAGTGTTGATGGCAATATTTTTATGTTCCGGGTATAGTCCGGTTGTTCGGTTGGATAGTGATCCGTTAAAGTGCTTAACAAAGCTTTAAAGTGTCGTTATTATTACTTTTAGTGACACAACTTATTCCCGACACTTTGGAAAGTGTCTAGTAATATTTTTCTCATGTTTTGGCACTTTATTAGTTAGCTAGATGCTGAATTATTATTTAAAGTGCTGAATTTTGTACCTAGAGTACGTTTTAGGCACATCCGGTCACTGTAACTTATTCCTAGTGACGCAGTTCTACAACCCTTATATCCCTACACTCACCACTAGTGTAGCAAACTATCTCAGGCTCTTACAGGCCTTAGAGGCAGTACCTGCCTGGTGCTAGTTATGACAGCACGTTTAATAGGTTATCCGTTCATTGTGCTACTGTGCTTTTGGTGCATCAAGGTTGTCACAAAGGTGCTGTAAGCAAAACATGGAGTGACAGCAAGTAAAGTATGATGCAAGTAAGTACATGTATCAGCATTCAAGTAGCAGTTTATCCACAAGTTCAAGTAAGCACAGTAATTAAGCAGTAATTAATTATTAATTAAGTCGTACGGATACCTGGTTTAGTGAGGGTTGTCACATTCTCCCCCCGTTAGAAAAATTTCGTCCCGAAATTTTAAGTTCTGCTTGTAGATGCAGGGTTCTTAGGAAATAAGTGGGGGTATTTCTCTTTCATCCGGTCCTCACGCTCCCAGGTGTATTCAGGACCATGTCTGGCATTCCAACGAACTTTGACGAGCTTGAAACTGCTCCGGCGGGTCTTGTTTACTTTCCAATCCGTAACCTCAACAGGTTCTTCAACGAAATGGAGCGTGTCGTCAACATGAATCTCGTCGGTGGGAATGGCAATGGTATCCTGAGTTGGACTTTTCTTCAGGTTGGATACATGAAATGTATCGTGAACTCCATTCATCTCAGCAGGTAAGTCCAGCTTGTATGCTACTAGTCCTATTCTTTCCAAAATTCTGAAAGGACCAATGTAGCGCGGATTTAACTTCCCACGCTTTCCGAAGCGTGCCACACCCTTCCAGGGTGAAACTTTCAATAAAACCATATCTCCAACTTGGAATTCCAAGTGTTTCCGGTTTGGATCTGCATAGGCTTTCTGTCTTTCGCGAGCTGCTTCGATGTGTTTTCGAATCTGCGCAATCTTGTCTGTCGTCTCTTGGATGATTTCGGGACCAACAAGCTGCCTATCACCTGCGTCAGCCCAGCATAGGGGTGATCGACACTTGCATCCGTAAAGAGCTTCAAATGGCGCGGCTCCAATACTGGTGTGGTAGCTGTTGTTATATGAAAATTCGACCAGTGGCAAATGCTTATCCCAGCTACCGCCCAAATCCATAACACATGGTCTCAGCATATCTTCCAAGGTCTGAATAGTCCGCTCGCTTTGACCGTCGGTCTGAGGGTGAAATGCGGTGCTCAGATTTAATTGTGAGCCAAAAGCTTCTTGGAAGGATTGCCATATCCTTGACACAAACCTTCCGTCTCTATCAGAGATGATCGAGAGAGGTACTCCATGACGTGCGACGATCTCTCTCATGTATATTTCTGCCAGTTTGCTGGTGTTATCCTTCTCTTTGATTGGCAGAAAGTGTGCGGATTTTGTTAGACGGTTAACTATTACCCAAATAGTGTCATGACCTCTTGGTGTTCTTGGCAACTTTGTAATAAAATCCATGGAGATTTGTTCCCATTTCCATTTGGGAATCTCAGGTTGTTGCAGAAGTCCTGAAGGCTTTTGGTATTCCGCTTTCACCTTAGCACACGTTAGACACTTGCTCACATAAACAGCAACATCGCCCTTCATCCTAGGCCACCAATAGTAATCCTTGAGATCTTGGTACATCTTATCCGCTCCTGGATGGATAGAGTACCGCGATTTGTGAGCTTCATCAAAAATAACTTTTCTCAAACCACCAAACAGAGGAACCCAAATCCTTTTCTCAAAACATAACGTTCCTTCCTCGTTTGGCACAAATAGCTTCTCCATCCCACGGAGATATTCTTCTTCAAGATTTCTTTCCTTGAGAGCTTCTTTCTGCGCGGCACGAATGCGCAAGGAAAGATCGGTTTGGATAATCATTTCTAAAGCCCTAACCCTTATGGGCTTTATCCTCTCCTTTCGACTTAGGGCGTCGGCAACCACATTCGCCTTCCCTGGATGATACTTTATCTCGCAATCGTAATCATTTAACAACTCAACCCATCGTCTTTGTCTCATATTCAACTCCTTCTGGTTGAATATGTGTTGTAGGCTCTTATGATCTGTAAAAATTGTACATTTCGTACCATATAGGTTGTGTCTCCAGATCTTTAAAGCAAATATCACTGCGCCTAGCTCCAAATCGTGCGTGGTATAGTTCTTCTCATGTACCTTCAACTGACGTGATGCGTAAGCAATAACCTTCTGGCGTTGCATCAACACGCAACCCAATCCTTGACGCGAGGCGTCACAGTATACCACGAAATCGTCAGTACCTTCCAGTAGTGCTAGGATTGGCGCATTGCAGAGCTTATCCTTCAACAGCTGAAACGCTTCTTCCTGTTTGATTCCCCAATCAAACTTCTTATCTTTCTGGGTGAGGAGCGTCAATGGTTGAGCGATCTTCGAAAAATCCTCAATGAACCTTCGATTGTAGCCAGCCAAACCCAAGAATTGTCGAATCTCGGTTGGCGTCTTTGGCGTTTCCCAATTCTTGATCGCTTCGATCTTGGTTGGATCCACATGGATTCCATCTCCATTTACCACATGTCCAAGAAATTGGACTTCACGTAGCCAAAATTCGCACTTAGAGAATTTGGCATACAGCTGCTCTTTCTTCAGCAGCTCCAAAATAGCTCTTAGATGCTGTTCGTGCTCAGCTTTTGTCCTTGAATAAATCAAGATGTCGTCGATAAACACAATCACGAACTTGTCCAAGTACGGCTTGCAAACTCTATTCATCAAATCCATAAAGACTGCAGGTGCGTTTGTCAACCTAAACGGCATAACAAGGAACTCGTAGTGTCCATAACGAGTTCTGAAGGCTGTCTTCGGGATACTCTCCTCTTGTATCCTTAACTGATGGTATCCTGATCGCAAATCGATCTTTGAGTAAAAGCTTGAACCTTGCAGTTGATCAAACAGATCATCAATTCTTGGCAGAGGATATCTATTCTTGATCGTCAGCTTGTTCAGCTCTCGGTAGTCTATGCACATTCGAAAACTACCGTCCTTCTTTTTGACAAACAGGACCGGAGCTCCTCAAGGCGAGAAGCTTGGTCGGATAAATCCCTTGTCTAACAACTCTTGGAGTTGTGTCGACAATTCTTGCATCTCAGACGGGGCAAGTCTATAAGGTGCCTTAGCCACAGGCGCGGCGCCTGGGACTAAATCGATGTGAAACTCTACTTGCCTCTGAGGCGGCAGTCCAGGCAAGTCCTCCGGGAAGACTTCCGGATACTCCCTCACGACAGGGATGTCTTCGATCTTCGGTTCTGCAGCTTTCTTGTCTACAATGTGTGCCAGGAAGGCAGCACATCCCTTCTGTAAACACTTTCGCGCTTTGAGGCAGCTGATAATTCTTAAGGGCGTATCGCGCTTTTCGCCATGTACCACAATTGTTTCGCCATCTTCGGTCGGGATACGAACGACCTTTTCGTGACAAACAATTTCTGCCTTGTTGCTTGATAACCAATCCATTCCTACTACTACGTCAAAGCTCCCCAGCTGGACTGGTAGTAGATCTAAAGTAAATTCACGTTCTCCCAACTCGATTGCACATCCTCTGATCACTTCATTGGCTTCTACTAACTTCCCATTAGCCAATTCGATTGAGTAGGGAATATCTAACTTACTAGCGGCTAAACCAAGCATATTCTTAAATTCTAACGATTCGAAGCTATAGTCGGCACCAGTATCAAATAAAACGGATGCATAGCGTTGGTTTACAGGGAACGTACCAGTAATGACATTGGGGTCCTGGCGCGCTTCCCTTGCTTCGATATGGAACACTCTTCCACGGGCTTGGTTCAACTCTGGGTAGTTCCTCTTAAAGTGCCCGATATCACCACAGTTAAAGCATCCAAGTCTTTGCCCGTTTCCACCTCCATTTCCAGCTTGGATATTCCTTTGGTTATGATTCACAGTGCCTGCTTGATTCGCATTGTTGCCTCGATTCCCATTACCTCCATTGTTTCCTTGTGGGCGATTTCCAATTCCACCCCGGTTATTGTTTCTGTTTCTGTTTCCAAATCCTCCTTGGCCTCCCTGACCAACAGTGGCCCAACAAGAATCCTTCAAGTGGCCAGGTTTCCCACACGCTTCACATACCTTCAAACCACATCGGCCAGAATGGTGACGCTGGCTGGCGTTGCACTTGGGCTGGGTGCCCATATATCCCTTTCCTTTCTTTCCACTACCAGCTGTAACCTGAGCTGGCGCGTTTGGCTCTCCTTTCTTAACAACACCACTAGTGCCTTGTTTAAAGTTCGAGAATTTTCGTTTGTTACCTCCGGATGACTCGACGTGAGTCTCTTTCTTCTTCGTCTCGATCTCACCAAACTTGTTCAGGCGGATAGCCTCCTCAGTGAGAGCTACGCTCAAATCGATTGCCTCAGTAATTGTTGCAGGCTTGGAGGAGGTCACCATGCTTATGATTTGAGGAGCTAATCCCCAAATGAAGCGTTCAATCCGCTTGAATTCTGGAGTGACCATATAGGGTACCACATACGACAGGTCGTGGAACCTCTGAACATATTCCGCGATCTTCGGACCTTCCATCTTCAAATGCCAGAACTCAGTTTCCAATATTTGGATTTCAGCGCGAGAACAATACTTTTTGCGCATTAGTTCCTTCAGTTCGGTCCATGTTAGTGCGTAGGCAGCAGCTTCACCAAGTGTCTGTACTTGCAAATTCCACCAAGATAGGGCTCCATCCAGAAATAGCCCAGAAATGTAGGTGACTTGCTGGTTTGGTGCACATTTGCTCATGCGGAGAACAGATTCAGTCTTCTCGGCCCAACGAACAAAAGCGACAGCACCTCCGGTGCCATCGAAGTTGACAGGCTTGCAGTCTAGAAACTGCTTGTAGGTGCACCCTGCACATACGTTACAACATATGAATGGCATTAGCATCCTTGCTAGAGATATCCAATTAGATCATGGTATGTCTTAATGACTTAGTATTACCATGAGGTGGATTGTTGTTGCCATTGTTGTTTGAGCTGCTTTCGCTGGGTCCTCCTTGCGAGGCGGCGTATTGCGCGATGGCAGCAGCGATGACTTGTTGGAGTTCTGCCTCATTGGTAGGCATCGGTGTTTGACGTCTCGGCGGCATCTTCTAAAAGATGGGTTCACGTAGGTCAGGCCATAATAAAGCGTACGTATATAATGATAGTAATAATACATAACATCTCATGTTATAATCATATCAATCACACAACATCCCATGTTATAAAACATAAATAATCAATCAAAACATCACATATGATGAGAATACTGCGATTGCATTGCCAAACTCGAGACCACATGGTAGAGTGTACAGTACATAATAGTGCCATACATCATCATCGACTAAGGGCTACATCACCCCAGTCCAAAAGAATATCAAATGAGTGTCAATACATCCCATATACATGATCAACAAAAGTCAGAATCAGAATGCAGTCTCCAAAAATGTTGTGTGGTCAGAGCAATCGCCGTCTTCTCACCAACGTCTACCCATGCTGTACTAAAGATGCCCTAAACTGATGGTGGTGGAGGAGGGGGAAAGTGGGTGTAGAACAAACGTCGTAAATGGAGCCAGTCCTCCTCCATGGCTCTCTGGGTACGCAACCAAGAAGCAACCTGCTGCTCAAGTGACAAAAGGCGTGCAGCATAGTCAGGTAACAATGGTCGAGGGTGCTGCGAAGAAGCAGGGTGGGTCTGACCCTGATACTGGCACGGCGGTGGCTGAGCTCTCTCAAGCTCCTGGATACGTCGTGTGAGTGCCTCCCGCTGGACAACAAACGACATCAGAACGTCCTCAATAGAATGCCCCATATGGAAAGAATGGTAGGGGTCGGTCGATGGCATAACAGAAGGTGACGTCCAGAGAAACGGCTCGCTGGCTGGATCAAAAGGCGGCACAAAGAATGGTGGTACAGGGGGAATAGCAGATGAAGACTGTGGCATAACTGGAATATATGTCGGCACATGTCCAAAGGGACGAGCCGAGGAACCCTCTCCAGGTCGAGCTGGAGGTGTGTACTGTGCAAATGTAAGAGAGAAATCAATGTGACGTGCATCGGTGGTATGAGGAGGAATAGGTGGAAGCTCATCATCCGCAGGAATCCACCCATGCTGGGCGTGCTCATCTCGTGGGTCAATCTGTGCCTCAAAAAGTGCTCGATCAAACTGTACAGGCATAGGGTCAAGGTGGGGTGCAACAAGAGGGTCAACAGGTATATCAGCGATAAGTGGGGGATCAACATGATCAGCAGCAATAACATGGTCACCCTCCAGTAGTGGTGCATCAGCAGGGTGATCATCAATGGGTGGGTCAGCAATCACAGGATCAATAGGTATGCCAGCATGAGCAGGGTCATGCTCAAGCACTGGGTCAGGAGCTGCTACTGGCTCGAGGGCCATGGCAGGCTCGGGATCAACGAACTCCATATCAAAATCTGCATGATCAGCGAATGCAGGGTCAACTAGGTCTACTGGGTCAACCATAGGCTGATCCAAGTGGATGAACTCTATCTCCCGGTCCGGGTCAAATCCAGGGGGAAAAACAGGGTCTGAATCCTCATCGAGGTCGTGATCGAAGGCAAATCTAGGAGCAGAGGCAGCAGATGATGCCCTGTCAGGATCTGAACCGTGTGAATAGTGCTGTGCGCTCTGAGTGTGTGACGGTGTGGAGGCCACAAACTCGAAGGAGTCTGGAGCAGGTGAGTGTGCAGGTGACTCCTCAGCTGGAGCATCTGCGAGTAACAAAAGACCACCGTCAGCTAGAAGGGCCTCGCCCTCAACATCGTCCTCCAGGGGCTCATCATCAAATAGATCGACGTCGTCGTCAACGTCGGCGTCGAGGAGCATATCGTAAGCAGGATAAACGGCCAAAGGTATGGGAGCAGGGATCTCTACGAGTGGTAGGTACCCAGCAAAAGGACCATCAGCGGGCTCATCGACAGCGTCGGGCAGCGCAAAGGGCTGAAAGTCGTCCTCGTCTGTGCTGGTAACATCTGATGTGTGGACCTCGTGCTCCGAAGACTCTAAGTCGTCTGATACTATGGGTCTAGGGCCTGTGGTGTCCGAATCACCTGTGCCGGGCGAGTCCATGGTGTCTGTAACACAAACACAAATATGTATAAATAATCAATCATACAATCAGATAAGCACATTAGTCACCAAGTAAGCAATCAAATAATTCTCCTAGTCCCACTAGCCTCCCAGCCTCTCAGACTGCTCTTCCTAGTCCCACTAGCCAAATTCTCCCAGCCTCTCATACTGCTCTTCCTAGTCCCACTAGCCAAATTCTCCCAGCCTCTCAGACTACTCTTCCTAGTCCCACTAGCCTATTCTCCCAGCCTCTCAGACTGCTCTCCCTAGTCCTACTAAGCAACTACCTCGGTTTCCTAAACCGAGCCTCGGTCCTCCAGGCCGAGCCTCAGCCTCTCAGACTGAGCCTATAAATAATAAATAAATGTGCTCAACATTTGTTTGTAAAAGTTTTGGATCTGGACTTGAGTGGTATGCAGTAAAAATGTTTTCGTGAGAGCCCTAGTGATCATAGTCTAGACTCGAGTAGGAATCCTAGTTCGCTATGATCAGAGCTCTGATACCAAGCTGTCACACCCTGGCTTTGCGGAAGCGTGGTTAATTTGGTGTGACTTCTTAATACCATAGCTTAATCACGACAAGCTATATGAAATAAAAACCATGCAAGATCATCCATAGATTTAAGTTTTAAAACCGAAGTAACATAACATTGTCTTAGGGACTACAACACCAAAACATAAAACATTGTTTTGAAAGACATAAACATCAACATGAATAAAACGCAGTTTAAGATTTGTGACTCGTCCAGGAAAAAGTCACATTTCCTAAACCGAGATGACCTCGGAACCCATATGCAGCGGGAAGACACAACATACCGCGCCAGATCTTTAATTCCCTGAAATACATGTAAGTTGAAAAATCAACAATAATGTTGAGCGAGTTCATGTGTAAGTGAGTAAATAAATCTTTGTATGTATAAAAACCCTGGTATGTAGCAAATAAGGAAAAAAAGATCACCAATGGTTTGCAAGGCCAATGATTTATGCGTTGGGTACAAAGTCACCCCGAGGTCCGTTCTGTGTTGGGCCTGGGGTTGGGCTCGCTACACCCAAATAGATCTACCGCTCCTGCCCCTCGGTCCTACCTTGAGGATTAATGGCCTCAAGTTTCTGCCTACCCACTCACATGATCTGAATAATAATAACCCTCCTTACGCTAACCATACCACTCACATGATCTGAATTATTCCCAATCATAGTAACATGTATTTCACCCCCGCAGTTTAGAAAACTGAAAACAGTTAAGAGAAAAGGGGGACATGAACTCACAGTGGTGCGTCTCTACCAAGTATATCTCCTGATCAAGCAGCTGTGCGACGACCTACACGTACTAAGTCTATTAGACGGACGGTCGTGCCTTAGCTTAAGGTTTAAGTTTTTGGGAAATAGTTAGACAACTATTTTGTGTTTATATTTTTGTAAATACTTGGTAATTATTCTCCTTCCCAAGGATGGGGGATTTATTACATGTGTGTTCGTATTATTTGAAATCGTTATCATTTGGTAATATTATTTTTACCCTAAAAATAATATTTGTATAGTTCACAAAATAATCATAAAAATTCACAAGTGTTGTTACTAAATATATATCTTAGCAAGTTTTTATTTTGTGAAAATCCCACCTCCGATAATTAGAAATCTTGTAATAAAGTCATGGCGAAATCTATAATTCGAAAACACGTCAAAAAATGTATTTCTAACACTTGTAGTGAAAATATTTCTAAGTGTTGGGTTTTTGGAAAAATTTCGCCAGAGTTTCCTCTGTAACTGGAGGTGGCCACGCTTTCAAGCGTATCATTTTCTTTTACAAATCAAACCAACAATTTTCTCATTCAATCAATAAACATTATTCAAACCATCAAACTAGTCAAAATAGATGTAAATCGCAAAAATACATGAACTTGTGGTTTTTCCAAAATATGTAGTATCTTTCCATTATTTTTAGTGGATCTTTCGTATAAATCAACCCGGTTTCGTAAAAGTCTCGTTTTTAAAGAAAAATAAATTCCCACAACTTCTTGTCAACATTTACAAAAATAGTTCTTTCGTCAAAACTTTGTGTTACACAAGTGTCTACACACTTGTGTGTTTACAAAAGCACTTTTGGTTATGTAAGATCCGTCTTTAAAAGTATGTTTTCTCTTGGCACGCGGTCCTTTGAAAATACCGCTTGTAGATCCGTAGATCTACTAGTTTTAAACACTATTTCGTAAGTAAAATCGTTTTTACACAAGTTCAAGTTTCTCGTGTGGTAGAGTTTGATTAATTAACCCTTGTTACACTTAAACAAGCTCTATGTCATGATCCATGATCATGACCAATCCGGGTTAAACCATGATCCGAGCTACCACAACATAGATCGGGTCCAAATAATTACACAAAACAAATCCTACATGATTTACACAACAATCAAGCTTTTAGCCATCATTTTTAGCATTTTTAGTAGACTTTTTCATATCATTTTGTATGTTCATGAGTTTTAACCATCATATACCGTTTTAACCACTTTAAAATAGATCGAGAGTGTGTTTCAAGCAACTTACTACTAGCTCGAGGCTAGGGAAGATTCTAGTCGAAAAATGAGTGGACAAAAGCAATGAGAAGAGGTCCTTCGCGTTCCGAATGCACCGAGCTCCTTTGTATGAGATCCTTAACCCTTGTGCAAGCTTGGAATGGCAAGATCAAAACTCGAAAATGGATGGATGATATAGGGGGTGTTCGGCCGAGAGTTTATAGAGAGGGAGAGAGTGTGCTCAAATGTTGTGAGTTGTGGTGAAGTGTTAGTGTGTTATGTCATGAACTTATAGGCAAATGATAGGATCATTATCCAAAGGATTATGTGTCTAATAGATATTAGACACTAGTGATTATTATAATCATATGGAGGACAAGAGGTGTCCCTCTTGGGGACGGTTTGGTTAGGGGGGGGGGGGTAATCCGGTTGGTTTCCAACTAAACATTAAGTATTAGTTAGATTAATTTAATTAGTTTAGGGATTAACCCGGTTACTAGTGTGTCATGCGTTATGACAGGTGCTAGGGTATTCAGGGACCCTAACTGGCTCAGAAAAGAAAAACAGTGTTGATGGCAATATTTTTATGTTCCGGGTATAGTCCGGTTGTTCGGTTGGATAGTGATCCGTTAAAGTGCTTAACAAAGCTTTAAAGTGTCGTTATTATTACTTTTAGTGACACAACTTATTCCCGACACTTTGGAAAGTGTCTAGTAATATTTTTCTCATGTTTTGGCACTTTATTAGTTAGCTAGATGCTGAATTATTATTTAAAGTGCTGAATTTTGTACCTAGAGTACGTTTTAGGCACATCCGGTCACTGTAACTTATTCCTAGTGACGCAGTTCTACAACCCTTATATCCCTACACTCACCACTAGTGTAGCAAACTATCTCAGGCTCTTACAGGCCTTAGAGGCAGTACCTGCCTGGTGCTAGTTATGACAGCACGTTTAATAGGTTATCCGTTCATTGTGCTACTGTGCTTTTGGTGCATCAAGGTTGTCACAAAGGTGCTGTAAGCAAAACATGGAGTGACAGCAAGTAAAGTATGATGCAAGTAAGTACATGTATCAGCATTCAAGTAGCAGTTTACCCACAAGTTCAAGTAAGCACAGTAATTAAGCAGTAATTAATTATTAATTAAGTCGTACGGATACCTGGTTGTGTTGTGTTTTCGTCAATCAAAGGGTGTTTTCGTCAATCAACAGGACCTTCGTCACATGTGTTATACAAACATCTACATGATCGATCAAAATAGCTGATTCAGATAGGATTTCTGGTTTGAGTTGTGTATCGCAGAGAGATGGAGGAAGAAAGATGAAAATTTCAGCTGGGATTTTTATTTTGGGGGTTTTGGGTTCTTTGATTGTGTGTATCGAAGAGATAAGAGAGTTATAGGCTGGGTTTTTCATTAGAGATTTGTTTGGTAAAGTTTGTCTGCTCCTTCTGTGTTTGTATCGAAGAAATAAGAGAGACACAAGGTGAAAAAGGTACATGTCGGCTGAAAAGTGAAAATCCATCTAGGTTTTTTTCTTGTGTTGGGCCATTAATTAACTAATTCATTTTGGTGGGATGTGTAATTTTTTTTAACAAGATCCTAGTTGGGCCTCACCAGATCGTATCGTGGGGTTTCACTTGAAATTTCTAACAGAACCTTTGCAAAACATATTTAATAGTTTATTTTGAAGTATTTATTCAGGTACAATTGTTCATATATCAAATATGAGTACGAATCCTTTAGATTGGAGCATTAGCACGGTCCCAGATATGTCAAGGGTTAAGTCTTTGATGCCACAAGAAAGAATTTCGGCTAGTCAATGGGCGTGCGTGGAAAATCAAAATCAAAGTATCCAAAACCTGCTCATGAGCGAAAATGAAACGGGTAGCAATAACCGTCCGCCAAAACTCAACCACATGAACGACTATCCATCGTGGAAAGGTCGTTTTCAGAATTATGTTTTAGGTCAAAACACCGAGTTATGGACGTGTTTCACCACAGCATATAACATCGCTCTTGAGGAAGCCGGATCAAATGCTACGACTTTGGCGACCATGGCTGAAAATGACAAGAAGGCGTATGACCTTGAAAAGAAAGCATTTGCTATTCTTACGCAAGCATTGCACAAAGATATCTATCATCAATTCGCCCATTGTTCCAACACCAAAGCCTTGTGGGACATCCTAGTTACAAGAGGAGAAGGAAATGCGGCCACACAAAAGACGCGTCATGATTTACTAAAGAAGGAGTTTGAAGGGTTTATGTTTGTGCAGACTGAAACACTGAATGAGATGAAAACTCGTTTTTATCATTTAATTAGTGAAATGATTTCTTACAAGGTTGTTGTATCTTCGCAGGAAATAGTCGCACGGTTTGATGATGCTCTACCACCAAAGTGGAGCCCATTCATTGAGTTGTTAAAGCATACAGGTGTATTGGATACTGTCAGTATCTATGAGTTTGTTCAAAAGCTGGAGAACAAGGATGCAGAAGAAATCATAAAAGCTAAACTAATTCCTGTCCCTCAAAATCCAGAGATGTACTTTGGAGGGATTGCTCCTGCTGCTAGTACCAGCCAGCAGCCAAAGATACAAACAACTTTTGTGTCAAATGCTTTCGACCCAAATTCCTATTTTGGAAGAGTAGTTGCAGCACCCCAACCCCAATTTGATATAAATGCCTATCTTCCGAAACCTCAAGTTGCCACACCTCAACGCCAATTTGATATAAATGCCTATCTTCCGAAACCTCAAGTTGCCACACCTCAACCCCAATTTGATCCAACTGCCTATTTTCCTAAACCACCTCAAGCCCAAGCCTAACCACAACAAGCCTTCTATGGTAACAAACCTGATATTCCAAATCTTTCCAAAGTGAGTGTAGAAGCTGCACGGGATCACATGGAAATTCTTACCACTATGGTTAATGCCTACAGCGGATTAGTCGTAGGTCAAATTGGAAACATTAATTTGACCAATGAAGATTATCAGCAGATAGACAGAGATGAGATGGAGTTGATGGACATTAAGTGGGCGTTTGCTAGCGCTGTGAGAAGGGCAAAGGATTATATGAGCAGAACGGGGAGAACCAGCTTGGAAAGCAAAAGGGATACCAAGTACGGGTTTGACAAGGGTGCTGTCACATGCTTTAATTGCAATGAAAAGGGTCATTTCAAGCGTGAGTGCAAACGCCCTAGTAACCAACAAGGCAACCAAAATCCCTTCCAAAATCAAGCTAACAATGAAAGAGGGATAGTAGCTACCAACAACACAAACCAGTCGGGTCCTTCAAACGCCAACCGAGCATTGATAGTTCAAGCTGATGAAGTGTGTGATTGGTCCGTAAAATTTGGATATGGAAATCAAGGAGGAACTGCATGTTATGGGAAGATCATCAGTCACATCAAGCATGTGCACAAAGAAGAATTCTCTAAAGATGATGACAGTTCGGGCTATAGTGGCAGTTCGGATGAAGAATCAGATGTGAATGAACATGTGGGTTCTGAAGGTGATAGTTTGTTGAATGATGCTGAGGAGGTCAAGTGTCAGAAATATGTCTTGATCAAGAAAGCTGATGCTACATCAGAAGAAATGGAGAAGATTCTCACTGAAGATGGATATTTCTCTTCTCAGACTGCCTTTATGACTAATGTCTCAGCTTCTACAAGTCAGGTAAAATCTGAAACTCCTAGCATATGTAGTGATTGTGCTGATACAAAACATGAATGTGCTGATATGAAACAAGAATCTGAAAAGATTCACAGTCACAATCAGAGTTTGGTTATTGAACTGTCAAAGTGCAAAGAGGCAAACATGGCCTTAGCTCGCAACGAAAAAGATTTTAAATCGGTAATTGAAACACTCAAGAAAAGTGTTTCTGAGTTATCAAAAACAGTTTTTAATAAGCAAACTGGTATTAATAATTACATTAATATCATTGAGGCAACTAAGAAAGAGCTAGCCGAGGCAAAATGTGAGCCTGAAGCGATCAAGCTCAAATTGGAGAGTTACTCAAACTCCCGATATGTGCTTGATCACATCATTGACGTTCAACAACTAAAGGGTAATGTTAAAGGCATTGGGTATAAGTCGTGTCCGCCTCCTTTAAGACACAACTATACCAAGATGCCCGATGAGGAGGAAATGCCGCATTTTGAGCCAACTGTACCTCTTGATTATGAGGAAGTTACAACTGGCTTAGGGTTCAAAACGGACAATTCATCGGAGGGCTCACCTGATAGCAAGGAAAAGTCATCATGTGCTTCAAATCAAAGTCCTCCAACCGTTGAGGACTATGATTCTTCGGATGATGAATCAGATGTGAGTGATGAGGATAAATCTCTTGACGATAGAAAAGGAGTAGAAGTGACTTTTGAGAATCACATTCTGTGTGATCCTCCTACTCCTGCTGTGCAATCAACTGGTGCTAAATAAGAGATAGATCCTATCACTGAGACAGTGTCTACCATTAAAAGTGATAACGTGTTGTATACTTTGGTCGGTGATAGTAAAATTTATTCAGACAAAGATTTTCCAATCAAAAACGTCAATCAATCCTTGATTGATAAAGTGTTTGAAGATAATACAACTAAGTTTTTGGGTAAAACGATCCCGAGAGTTTCTATAACTCAATGTGATCCTATTCCAAAAGCTGAAATTAGAAAACAGCATGGAAATCAGAAATTACCGACTAAGCAACAACCTGTCGCCTTTAAGGGTAAACAACAACAACGAGCTCAAAAGCCTAAGGCTTTACGCCCAAAGGCTGAAACAAAAAGGAGCTCGTTACAGGAAGAAAAACAAAGACATTAAATTTGTGGCCTCCATGGGTACTGATAAAGTTGAGACTTTTGAAAATAAATCCAATACTGAGTTTGTTCAAAAGGTCAAACTTTTGAAACGTAATAGTGATAACAATTACACCCAACACACAAACAGGTGTGAAGCTAGTACTTCGGGGTCTACAAATTCAACGTCAGGTCATCGAACAGAATCTCCTAATTTTGTTGAAAGGAGATCATGCTTTAAATGCGGGGAGTTTGGCCACATTATCAGAAATTGCACAAACTCTCCGAAACCAAATTTTGTAGAAAGAGCCCCTTCTGAACAAGGTCACCAACAACGTCGTCCTGTGTCACTAAAAACTGACAAACGCACTGTTAAAGAACATGAAATAAAACAACGACGTAAAAATGTGAAGGTGATCGAAAAGGCTGTAAAAACGGAAGTAAAATCTGTTAATAGGAAACCTAGTTTGTCACAACCATTAAAACCAGAAAGTGTAAATAATACACAAACTGGTAAAAGGAAACAGGCTTGGAAACCGAAAACAAGTGAGGATTCAGGGGGAGGCTTGCAATTTAAGGACCTTCAAGAAATTAAAATAACATTTCTTGATTCTCAGGGGCAACCCAAGTCTATGAAGGCTTGGGTCCCCCTCTCCAACTAATCTCTGAGTGAGTGTGCAGGATGTTCCAGGAGGAACTATCGATAGTCATCGGATTGTTGATAGTGGAGTGTCCACGCACAAGATCGGCGACAAAGAAATTGTTACCTTTGATGGAAAGAAAAAGAAAAGAAGACAGAATTTTCTGTCGAAAGAAATTGAAAACCTTCGACAAAATGAAAAATCATTTCAAAGTTTGATTGTTAAAGGCTTTAATCGGGTCACCGGGATAGATTCAATCAAAATGTACGCACCTGCAGCACGTCTGATGTTCAAAATCAACAAGATGAACGTGCAGTGTACATTTCTTCGCGGTGTGATTTGTCGCAACCCCCGATCCCTTATCTGTCCCGGGAACGGGCGGACGCGAACTCAGAGTTTCGGTGGTATCAGCTTGTTAATTTGGCCGCGGAATTCACATCAGGACCGTAGTTAGAAAATGTTTATCAGAGTAAAACCACCTTATTTAATATTAATAATCACATGGGCAAAACCCAAGTTTCTTATTACAATACGTTTATAGGGATAAACCCTATTTTATTGAATTTAAAACATCGTCTTTTTAGGTAACTTTTATAGCCACATTTTTTCCAAGCCTTCAGTGCTCTCCAGCTGGCTTTTTACTAATTGGCTGTCACATTGTGTTACCTGAAACGCGTTTTAAAACATTTGTCAGTGGGAAATACTAGTGAGTGAATCCCAGTTTAATCAAGAAACATTTTATCAATTAAAATAGTATTGAGAGTGATCACATTGTTTATTTCTACACAATTACTCATTCAGTACTGTCAATCCTGACTTGCGGGTCATATTACACATTGGCTAACTAGTTGTCCAATGGTAACGTACTGTCATCAGACTTACTACTCGCAGTAGTAAATTTTGTATACAAAACCCCAACATACCGGCAGTAATTGAAGAACTACAAAGACTCAATCACCGCTTAATCACATTGTAAAACAATTAAGGTTTTGTAAAATATTACAAAAAGGTTAACAAAAAGAGGATAAACTCACATTGCTATCTTAGACTTCACGTAAGGGTTTCCTGGGTATAATCTATAATTTATACAAATGTACATAGGTTAGTATCATAACCCTTTGAAAATATTAATGATACCCTCCCCGAGATGGTATTCCAACAACTACGTCGGGCAGAACCACGACAGTTATTACGGAACCCTAAATCAATCGGGCAGCGTATCTACTACTAAACCGGGGTTATAATACTTACAACGGAGCAGAACCTCGCTAATTAGGGGGTATAATACTTGAATATTATGCTTATATCTTCAGAAATTCGTTTAGAAAGAAAGAAGTGAACGATCTGAATTGAAAGCCGATGCGTTTTATTTATAGGTACTGAATTTGGGTCTCACGCGGCCTGCGTAAAAGTAGGCGAAGGTCTACGCGGCCCGCGTCAAACTCCAGTCAACGCGTAGCTCGTCCGGATCAGCGTATAGACTTGACACGATGATGACACGTGTCGGCCTGGGGTGTTGCCACTATTTTGATCTCACGCGGCCCGCGTAAATGTAAGCTAAAGCTTACACGGCCCGCCTGAACTAAAGAAATCAACGGAGTCAATTTCCAACCTTGATACCGCCCGCGTAAAGGCTTGGGGTGGGTCTACGCGGCCCGCCTCAACTTAAAATTCAGATTTTATATTTTATTTTTAATGCTATACTGTATTTCGGGCTCGGTTTTCACATACTGAGGTGTATTTAAAGACATATTGGGATATTTTAAAATATAATAGGGTGTCGGAAATATTCGAGAGTGTCGATTTATTGAGGGTTGTTACATCCTTCCCACCTTGTTTTAGAGCTCGTCCTCGAGATCTACTGGAACAAGTACGGATATTTTCTTTGCATTTCTGATTCAAGCTCCCATGTGTACTCAGGTCCTCTTTTGGAGTCCCACTTTACTTTGACCAGAACTAGTCTCTTATGCTTGAGGTTCTTGACTTTCCTGTCTTCAATTTGTAGAGGTCTTTCTACAAACTTGAGTTGTTCATTTACCTCTATATCCTTAAGAGGTACTATTAGTGATTCATCAGCTAAACACTTTTTAAGATTAGATACATGAAACACATCATGTATTCCTGCCATTTCCTCTGGCAGTTGTAGCTGATAGGCTACAGGTCCTATTTTTCTAATAATCTTAAAAGGTCCAACATACCTGGGACTTAGCTTTCCCCTTTTGATGAATCTTACTACTCCTTTCCAAGGAGAGACCTTTAATAATACTTTATCTCCTACTTGAAATTCTAATGGTTTGCGTCGGTTATCAGCATAGCTCTTATGTCAATCACGTGCTGCTTTCAGTCGTTCCTTGACTTGAATAATCTTATCAATTGTTTCTTACACTATTTCAGGTCCAGATAGTTGCTTTTCCCCAATTTCTGCCCAACAGACTGGGGTTCGGCACTTTCGTCCATGAAGTGCTTCGAATGGTGCAGCGTTGATACTTGTGTGATAACTATTATTATAAGAAAATTCTATTAAAGGTAAGTGATCGTCCCAATTACCTCCGAAATCAATTACACAAGCTTTAAGCATGTCCTCCATTGTCTGAATCGTCCTTTCACTTTGTCCGTCCGTTTGAGGATGATAAGTTGTGCTTAGTTTTAACTTGGTTCCCATTGCCTGTTGGAAACTTGACCAAAAATGAGAGGTAAATCGACTATCCCTATCAGAAACAATTGATAAAGGAATTCCATGCAAAGAAACAATTTCATTTACATATAATTTGGCTAACTGTTCCATACTGAAAGTTTCCTTCATTGGTAAGAAATGAGCTGACTTGGTTAGCCTATCTACAATCACCTAGATTGTATCACTACCTTTCTTTGTTTTGGGTAATTTAGTAACAAAATCCATTGTTATTAATTCCCATTTCCATACTGGCATTTCTAACTATTGTAGAAATCCTGAGGGTTTCTGGTTGTTCAGCTTTAACTTGTGAACAGGTTAAACATTTAGAAACGTAGGCTGCTATGTCCTTTTTCATTCCTATCCACCAGAAATTTTTCCTTAAATCCTGGTACATTTTATCATTTCCTGGGTGCATCGTATATTTAGATTTATAGGCTTCTTCTAAAATACGATAACGTAGGTTTCCAAATTTAGGTATCCACATTCTCTTCTCATGGAATCTCCAAATTCCATCTGTTCCTTGTTCTAATTCTTTTAGCATACCTTTTAATTTTTCAGCATCATCCTTGATTACTGATTCTTGTGCTTCTCTTATCTGATCATTTAAATCTACTTGTAAATATCTTTGTGTCTTTTAATTTTATCTTAGTTTGTTGATTTTAGGGGGAGTAAATCCAAATTTGAAAAATTCAAAAACAGCGAAAAATGTCAAAAACCCAAAAACAATAGAAAAACAAAAATGAGTTTCCTGGCGAGAAAAAGAGAAAATGATAGTACATCAGTGGTCTGTTGAAACATCTTTAAACTGAACTTAAAATGAAAAATGTTAAGCAGCTCTATATAAGATGTATCAGTAGGCTCACAATCATTTTATAGTGTGCAGGGGATATAAAGCTTAATCGACTGAAGACCAGGTGGGAACCGCACATTGGCATATGGTCTTAGTACCGAAATTTCGTTTGAGAGATTGTCGAGGTTCTGAGATATTCGGTCTTTATGCTGCTTATCATCTGGGTATCATGGTTCTATCTATTACCGAAAAATAACGGAGACGAAGTCTAGATCTTCCATGATACTATACATACGTGTGCATATTGCATACGACCTCAATAAGTGATCAACAATCATATGTCCAAACAAAATAAGTGATAAAATATCACAGCTTTCTTGCGAGAGTCAAATTCGTCTCTTTGCTGTACGTTTGTACTGACCTGTTCACGGACTTGCTCCTGTGCCCTCATGCATATGAAAATCAAGTTCCCCATCAATAAGTGATTCTATCACATAGGGCTTGTTTTCAATCAAAATAAGTGAGTTTCTCATATTTTTATACGGTCAAACAGATGATAAACGGTATACTCACCGGTAAGATGAACTCTTGTGCATAACTTGATACGGGAATGTGTCGTGTGTGGATGAACACCGGTCGGTAAGTATAAATCATACCTTAACATATCCCCTCGCCATAATTACATCTGATAAGTTGAGCTTATGTGGACAACAATACCGATAATTGTTATAGGATGCTTATCTAAATGTTAACTAATTGAACAAAAAGAGAGTTTTGGCGTGACCGTACACTGATATGTTTCTCTTACCCTCGAAACTCGCAAAAAGAATGTCTGTAAATATTTGTTTACCGCTTTCGTTTCTGCATCACTGTATATATTTATTTATTGCTTTCCATCTTTACTTTTGAAAAATGAAAAATTCTAAAAAGATTTTAGGTGTGTTTTAATATAAACTTTATAAAAGCCAAAAATATTTTGCTTCTAGTTTATTTTTGATTTACCGATGTTGGAACTCGAGTCTATCCTACCCAAAATCCTGATCGTAAGCCGGAAAACAATTTCATCTTCATAAACTGTCGAAGTTAACAAGTTGTGAAAGTTAAAAGGGTTAAAATTGATCAATTTTTAAAACTTTCAAACTGTTGTCAGTCGGTGTTTAATGAGATTTGGTCTCATATGTGTCATGCGCTTATATTGTTTGATGTCAATTCTTAGTAAGGTTTTCATTTGAAAACTTTCTTAGATTGATTTTATTCTTCTCGGTTGTTCTCATTACGTGTTTAGCTTTCTTGTATGTGCAGATGCGACATCAGAATCAGCTAAAGGCGAAGAGAACGTGTCAGATGACAAGCCGTAAAGTGAGGACACGACGTTGATGCAATCAGAAGATCAAGATGATCGGGTTGCAGTTGATCACTCATCAACACCACAAGGATCTAAAGTTTTGAAGTTCAAAAGATTCATGAGCATCATTCAAGGGGGAGTTTGTTGATACACTCCTTATTTGCGACACGTGAAGACCTTTTAAAGATCCAAAAACGTGAAGAACGAACCATCGCGAGTAGCGTCCAAGGGGGAGTTTGTTGGTACACTTTATGTGGGCGCGAATTGACTCGGTTCGATTCGGTTCGGTTCGACTCGGTTAGGTTCGGCTCAAGCCCGACGTAGCGACATTCATCCGTCGTGCGCCCCAGAGTTTGACACGCGAAGCACGGAGAGCCGCGAACCTTTTCCCGCTGACACATCACCATGACATCACCATGATGATGTCATGATGATGTCATGACTAATTATCATTCCATGCAACAAACTAACGAAGACTTCATGTATATAAACGACGAAGACTTCATAAACCATGCATGACAAAGTCCTATTTCGTCATGAATTATAAATGACGAACATTTCCTGATTTCGTCAATATGTGTGTGGCGAAATCCCTGATTTCGTCACACATTGTTTTCGTCGCATGGGTTTTCATCGATGGACAGTATAAATAGCTCAGTTGTTTATTAGTTTAGTCATGAGATCATTGTGAGACTCCGTGAGATTATTGTGAGACTCCACGAGAGCTGAGAGACTTGTGAGAGTTTATTGTACAAGCATTGTGTGTATATGTTTGTGAATGTTCTCATCCATTTAATCGAAGTTAATCTTTGGTTACTTGCTGTTGTTATTTATCTACTTTGTTCGGTTTGCACCATCACGGGGATTCCGCACCCGCGATCGTGTTTGTGATAAACAGGGAATAGGTTTTCGTATCGGATCCTCCGGAAAAACGGACCTACATATGCAGTTGTACATAGTCATCAATAAACCCGTCATTATTATAAGCGCTTACATAATAGTTATGGGTGATAGAATTTTAGTTATAGGATCCTTAAGCATATCATGAATGCATTCGATACAAAGATTTAGTTTCCTCAATTTGTTCATAAATGAATAATTAATTTCGTATCGAAATTTAATGCAGAGCCTCTCGAACTGTTACTGTTCAAGGAGACATGGTACCTGAATTTATCACAATAAGTCTTCAATATAATTTACATGGAGTTAATAAACTTATGAGTCCACTGATAAATTTCCGACAACATTTAGTGACTATTGCTTTGTGATCAACAATATATTATGTCGTTATAACTTAGGTTGTTGTCATCAGTTTATCATGACTCCTCCATGAGATTGGTTTTGTCTGCTGACATAAGGATATACCCAAAATTACATTTTGTCATCTTTGAATATTACAAAGTTAGAGTAATCAACTGGTTTGAGTTCTCACTTCTTCTTTAAATTATAGTCTCTTGTTTCTTTTAAAGATATTGTAATACTCTATTAAATGCTTCACATTAATCTAGACATATCTAGTGTGTTGCAATGTGAGTAATATTCAAACGAGTATAGACTTAAACTTACATAAGGCTTCTAATTAATGAAGCCTAAGGAAATAATCTTATTTATCCTATTATCCTCTAAAGGAGAGCAGTATTGTTTGTTACATGTGTAAGGAACCATTTAAGGTTAAACTTATGGAACGAAACTAATGTCCCATTAGGTCTATCTCGGTATGTTATGATATCTATCACATAAGAGATATCTCTAAGATCTATTATATCAAAGTTTGTGTTAACAATGCTTTGACTTATGTAACACATATACTTGTCAATAGAATATCATCTATACAGAGATAAGTTTATCTTAGTTGCTCCCACTCATCTTGAGGTAGGTACATTAATCCGCTTGGTTCATGACGAAAATAATTGCGTTAAGATTTCATCACATTATGATGTTTGCATTAACCCATACATGGATTTTATTGGAAACAAAGTGTTCTTAACCTTTAGTTTAGAACTTTCATGTTGTTTTATGAACATGTAAATATGTAAGTCAGTTGTTAGGGAAAATTGTTTTAATGTTCTTCTAGTGTAGCTCAAAACCATTATAAGCTACTAGAACAGTGATGTTCCTCAAAGAAATCTTTTGTAAGATAGGTAAGAAAGATTCTTTGATAATTTATCTCTTCCTGGGTATAACCTTTGACAATCAATCATGCTTCTTAGTGCCTTAACGTTTATATCAAGATTTGGTTTGGTTATGAGCACTCTTAGGTAATTCAATCAAATCCCAAACGCTATTCGAACATATAAAATCAGTTTTACTAGAAAACAATTTTATTCCATTTAGAAGATTGATGGACGATAATGGCTTAACTAGAAGAGATAGGATCAGTAAACTTTTCCAAAATCCATTTTGAAGACCTGACGTACCAGGAAATTGGAGTTTCTCCTGGTGGCAGAATTGATTGAGCAGGGTTTGCTGGTAACATTCCTGGAGTGACAGGGTCGTTTGCTCGGTTGGATTGAACCTCGTTGTCATCCGAGGCATCCGAGGGGATTCCTTCTATTTGAACATTGTTTCCGACGTTCGGCCGAAGACCGGTTTGTCGATGGGATGATGAATTCTCTGCCATGTGAAAACAGAGAATGAAAAGAACTGAATCGAAACGAGATGAAAACTGATAAGACAGAGGAATCGGTGGGCGCCAATGATGAAACACTAGATAAATGGTCGGAACCAAGATATCTAGGGGGTTTGAATCCGCATAAAAGGTTAGTTTCCTCTCGGTTGACTCAGGTACAACTGATCTTCTTCTCCGATAATTCTGCAAAAAGGAGCACCGTTAGCCTCACCAAGGGGAGAAGAGGGTTCTCTCCTTGACCCGACTCCAGTGTGAGAATAAGTATGGGTAATGAGGAAGAAGATGTATTTGAGAAGTGTGTGTAACTTGAATTTATACCTAGGTTGTTTCTCATATTTATAGCCGGGAGTCGTTTAGGCGGGAAAACCCGTTAGTGAAAAGTTGACGGAAGATGCTAACCCTGTAAGCGGTTACATCTCCTTCCGTCAAGCTCCTTGATCCGACGTGATAGCACACGGATCGTGGCTTAGATCAAAGGCTGGGGATTTACCACGTGTAAAGTGATCAAGTGGAGATTACTCTCCAATTACATGCTTTCGTTGTGGTTTCAGGGATGCCTGAGATGGTGACACGTGTCCAGACGGTTATAACCGCCTTGGTGGTGCACGATTGTATTTCTTCTAGAAGATTACTGCTGTAATCTGGTGTGGCACCTTATCATGTGGAGACAGCTGAATAAATAAATCCCAAGTCTGGGTATTTAAGCGGAAGTGTTTATTTTGGGATTTTCATCCTTTGTTTATGGGAGAAAGCGTAAGGACTTATGATTTCCTTTGGGCGCGCAAGTGTTGATTGTTGACTGTTCTTTAAGTCTTCCTTTTGTGAGACCAGTACGCGGCCCCGCAAGGTTCAAGGCTGAAAAGTAAGGTTGTGGTATGGTCCCAAGCACTTATTATGAGGTTTTTGGGACCTTACCCCTTCACATTTCAACTTCAGTTAGGGAGGTTATGTAATCATCAAAGTTAGTAGGTTTTTAAACCTAGATGACCTCCTAAGTTGATTATTGGGTTTATTAGAAGTTTCAGTTTTATGGATTAGCTCTTGGTTAGGTTTCTATCATTTTTAGGATTCTAAGTTTGTAAGAGTTGGTGCAGTATGGTGTACAAGAGGTGAAATCGGAGTTAAATTCGGAGTAAATTTTAATGACTCTCTTCCCCCCACCTCTTGTATTCCTTGCAAGTCATGAGAAAGACTTTTACTGCTCCCACTGACCTTAGAAGTCTTAAGGAACTCGGCATGCTTAGGGTCAATATTTAACGACCAACAGATTCTAATAGAGAAAAACAAATTAATGACGTTAGTCGTTGTAGTTTATCTTGTTGAGGATTATGTTAGTTTAGGTAAGAAATCTAAGTGTGCCCATAATTAAGCAACAAAGAAACTTTTGTAAGATTAGCATTAGATTTTAAGGAGACAAGTTTTTATGTAACAGTGTCGAGATGGAGCATTGTCTTGTGCAAGAGGTGTAAATTGAAGTAATATGAAGTTTTCACTCCCCCACCTCTTGCAACTATCGCAAGTTATTATTAAGACACTTAATACTCCCACTAATCTTTGATATCTCTAAAATGCTACAAGGGAAATTTCACTGAGGTACGCGACGTGGGAACCTATCATATATATGTTAGACTTTATTTGATTTCTTTAACGTCCAGATGTCATAAGAAACTTAGGAACATATTTAATAGAAATTTTATTAAGTATATATAAGAATAGATTTCTTTTAAGACTGTGGACCGTATGAGATAAATTTGGATACAAGTAGATAGTCTTTAATTGATAAATTAATTATGTCTGAATATTCCATTTGGAATAAGTTCCACGCATGTCAATGAATAACTTATGGTGGACCCATACTTATTCCTTAAGCCAAGTCATATTTTAGGGCTTTTAACATCGTGATTTAAAATCACTTAGAATGAGATTAGATGTAAATCATCCTCATTAACCATGTCATGATTTCTCATGAATTTCGGTTACAATGAATGAAATTTATAGGTCTCATTTTCCTTTTGTCAAATTCTCATTTGCATGATAACAAAAGTTGTGAAAGAGGTATCATCTAGTTTCATCTTATTAATGTTTCAATCAAGATAATGAGAACAAATAATATGAGAGTTTAAGGTAAGTGTGACTTTATGTTGGTTATGCAAACCTCACTACCTTCATAACATAGCCTAAGTATTGATACTATATTCTGATTAATCTCCAGAATATGTAAGGTATCAAAAGGCGTTGTTAGAAGACTGATTAATATGGTTCTTATAGCCTTAACATTTAATTTGTCACTAACTCTCATGTTAGTTATTTGTTGACTTCTGGTAAGGAGACATTTAGAACTAGAGTCAACTAATCATGTGTTAATTGGAATATTAAAACTAGCAGACTTAAATATCATTAGTAGGCGACTACCTAATTAATTCATCCAATTGTTCTTTTGAATCATGAATAGTCTTGTTGCTTATGCCTAGTTTAATGACATAATTTTGTAGGGAGATTCTCCCTTGAAGAACCTAAGAGTTGGAATTTTGTACTCGTAATTTTTACTATGGACCTAAGATGTATCATCTTTCAAGATTTTAGTGGTTGTAAGGTGAATAACATATTATTTTCCAGTTTCTAACATTTCTTTCTATGTACATATGTTTCTTATCAACACACTCATTTTCCTTTGGTACTTTTGAATGTTATAGTTGATTTATAAGGTATCAAATTGTACAAGTGAAAATTTTAGTATGTAATGTAGTGGAAAAAATGTACTTATTTCGATATGTAAGCCCTTTATTTTATGGGTCATGGCACTGTTCATTATGATGTATTCATGAATGCCACTTAACCTTAGAGTTTAGAATTTGAAATGAAGACATGCATCTTAGGAGTTCTTCTGATTATTCCATAAAATTAGATTAGTCTTAGGAAAAACTTAATCTGGAATAACTTTAGTGATAGTATTTATGTTAGATGAGTTCTTGATTATCATAAGTGACATCATGTTCGACTTATCTTATTCATCATGCTCTACTTTTCTTCTGTAACACTTTTATCAGAAGAGAGCAATAGGATTATTGTGTTTTAAGGGATAATCAAGGAATTAATTTAAGAGCTAATCTTATAGAAACTTTAAGTAAAGCAAAACATATTAGGTTTAGGAATTAGAGTGGATGAGATACTGATTTATAGAAGAAAGTTACAGTGAGTAAAGTTATGGGTACTAAAAAATAAGGCAGGCAAAATATGATCATAAGATTTATGAAGGATCATTAATGTGAGGATCATTATTTGAAAAAGTTGTGACATGTCTATTACTAACATCAAAATAATAGACTAATTTGAAAATTCTACTTAAACGAAGACAAATCACCTATGGGCAGAAGTGTAATCATCTAAGTATGTGTGCAAAGTAATTGTGACAAATTAGCTTTGGCCATAAATGAGACAATCACCTTAGTTATGCACTTGTTAAGTATGCTAGACATGAATGAATTAAACCAGCTTTGGCCAGAAATAAGACATTCACGTTTATAATGCATAATTAGCATAGCTTTTATAATACTTAAACAATAAATAGATGAATCAAATCACCTTTGGACAGAAGTGATACATCAGAAGCTCATTCAAGTTAAGCTATTTGGTTTTGCGAAAACTAATATGATTCTGATTAATTAAGTATTTGCAAAACCAATTATTTAATAACAGCCGATAAAGTAATGAGATTTCGAGAACAGGTTAGTTTTCGAGTAAAAAAAATAGTTTTCGAGTTTATGGTGATTTCGAGTTCCTTGTGTGTACCACCAGTCAGAATCTCAGTCGCAACAACTTGATTGCGAGTGAAATATCACCAGTCGGAACCTCAGTCGCAACAACCTGATTGCGAGTTTTTGAGTTTTATGAGATTTCGAGTTCCCATGGATTTCGAGTTCCTTATGAGATTTCGAGATCTCAGTTGTTCTCGAATTTTAATGAGATTTCGACTTTGTTATGAAATCTCGAGTTCACTTGAGATTTCGAGTAGCCTTTTAATCTCGAAATTTACATGAGATTTCGAGTCCCTTAATTATTTCGAGATCTGATAAGATTTCGACTTCTAAGTGGGGTTTCAAGATCTACGGTGATTTCGAGTAGGCTTATGTGATTTTGAGTTTTAATGAGGTTTCGAGTTCTATGTTATCTCGAAATCTCTTATGGATCTCGAAAATTGTTCTCCAAGACTCGAACTCTCTTGATAGATAGCTGTTAGTTGTGATAAGTTTGAACATCTGAATTTTAAGGATCATGGGATTTAGTTTCGTGTTTTAATGCTAATTAAGTTTATCTAATTATTTCGAAAATAGTACCTATTAATAATAATAACAGATTTCAAAAACTTATTAATGGATAAACAAGATCAAAACAGGAAAAAAACCCCAATAATCCGAAATTGTTTCCAAAATAAAGGAATTTTTTCGAATTTTCATAAGAACATGATGAACCCTAAAAAATATAAAATAACGTATGGAATCCAAAATCTGAAATTTTAAAGTTCTTTAAACAGGTTTCGGAATAGTGATTTACCCAGTAAACATAAGATCCGAATTTTATGTAACACCTCGTAAAAATCACGTCCAATGATGTGTTGACATGTCTATTAAACCCCAATAAATTCAAACAGAGACTATGAGGGACTAATTTTGTGAAAGATCAAAAACTTTGGTTATGGAAGGACTGGAAGTGTTAAAATGCTTAAAATAAGTCTCTGAATAACCTCTCATGATATTTGTATTCTCATATTAAGCCACTTGTTGGATAAGCGAAACCGTTTGCGTATAAATCGAAAGTTTGCACGGTAAAGGGTTAAAAGTGTCAACATGTTAATTCTTACCTCTAAGTGACCTTTTAACAAACTCGAAGCATCATAATGTTCAATAATACTCTCGGGAATGCCCAATATGGATAACATAGGGCTTTGACGCAATAAAGCGGAAATACGCGCAAGTTTGTGCGTTAGAAGGACCAAAAGCATCAACATTTGAAACTACACCTTTGAGCGGCCATTTAAGCGAACTGGTGTGAACTGGAGTGTCGTAATACTCCATTATACTCTTAGGAATGCTTGTTATTAACTTCGTAAGGCTTTTTACGCCATTTCACGATAATACGCGCAAGATCGCAAAATAAAGGGTTAAAAGCGTCAACAAGGCAAAACTTGTGTTTTCGGTTATCATTTAATGAAACCGGACCTAACGATGTTTGGTTATATCCTAAGGATCATAAAAATATAAATTTTATGGGTTACATGTGCTTAAAATGGAAATTATTACGTTTTAAAAGGGTTCAGGGGTGAAAGTGTCAAGTTTGAAACTTGCTGAGCTGGTTACCTCTATGGTGGCGTCACGCCACAGCAAACCTCCTCTACCTTCGCGCGACACGACGACCTGATCGGGGCAGAAACTTTGCACAGCTGCAAGTTTCAACAAGTTATCTTCTCCAAACCACTTCCACACTCACATAACTCGAAACCTAGGGCTGTTTGATGGTTTTAAAAACCACTTTGACACCTGTAGGCTTTAGATTACACCTGGGGGACACTTGCTTTGATCCTAGAACATTCAAAAACCTATATAAAGGGGGTCATGCTTAGAGCTCATTCCTCACACTTCAAAATTTTCATACTCTCAAAGTTTCTCAAGCTTTGGAGTTTCTCTGAGCATCCTGGTTATCTAGGAAGCTTCTCAAGTATAAATCTTCATGCTAAGGACTCTTGTAAGTGTTCTTAGTCTCCGTAGTTAAGGTTTTATTAGTGTAATGACCGAAAGTCAAAGCTATCGACATTACGCTTTGACTTTGTGATTAATCACTATCGGTCTAGCCACATTTCGTAATGAAAGTGGCAATGTGTTGGTAATTATGTAGGTGATAAACCCTTAAAAGGGCACCTTCTAAATATCACGTTATCTCAGTCAATTGTCGGGTCAAACTTATTAATAAAAAGTCAAATGAGTCAGTTTTTGCAAAATAATTCATAACTGATAATGCTGAAGTTATGGAACATGTTTTAACACTTAAATAACTTGGTAAATAATATAAGAATATGTCTAGGCATGTTCAACCTGACAATTCTGAGTTTAGGCTCGGTTCGCAACCGAAAGTCGCAAAAGTAGACTTTTACTTTGACTTTCAGTTCTGACCTGATTTAGCTTAGTTTAGATATGCCTTAGGGATCCTTTAGGACCATATTATAAGTTAGTATAACCCTATGAGGTTATACAACTTGGTTCCATAGAAATCCTAGTTCATTGCATGTTTCCGTTAAATGCTTAAAAGTAGACCATTATGCCCTTTTGATATTAAAACGATATTTTTGAAAATATGAGAGCACAAAAACCTTTATTACTGATATATTAGTATATTCTAAAAATTTGACATCCGAATCTGGTCTAAAATAGAAGTTATGCACAATATCGTAAAACAAAAGCTTTTTGTTAATTTAATGTCATTTTTGGCATAAATCATATTTAAACTCAACTTTTGACACCAAACTTACCACTTACTGTTAAGATATAATATTTAGGGATTTTTGGAAATTTTTGTTGAATTTTAAACTAATCATAACATGGGGTTCTTGCATAGATTCGGTAATTGACGATAATGCCCTTTTGCTAATAAAATGAGTTTTACACATCCTTTACATATCAAATCTTTTTCTACTGATTTTATACATTAAATAAATTATTTTAAACAGTAGTGGCTGATCAAAATCTCAGATTTCCTTAATCAACCCGAATATCGTCAAATACCGACTTTTTTGCGATTTAGGCGCATAGTATGGTTTAAAACCATATTTGGCACCTAAAGCTTGTTACCTACTGATGTTATGGATAAATTTCTATACTTTAACAGTAAGTTTAAGTCTTGAACTCAGATTTTCAAATTTGACTTTTAAAGCATATGTGAAATGACCAAAATGCCCCTACGGTGCATAGTTTAGCCATAAATGATAAAATTCACATATGTATGATATCTTACTGATGTAACTTGTTAAAATAAATATCTTTACTAATTATTTTAGACCAGAACCTCAGATTTCTATTTGACCTCTTTTATAAACTTTAAAATGACCAAAATACCCTTTCGAGGCTTAAATTGGTTTTAAATTTGTTTTGGGCATAATGGAAGATATCCTACTGATATCATATCATATTTAAAGCATATTAACTTGTGGAACTTGTACATGACTCATTTGGTTACCCGTTATGCATATTCGCGTTCGGTACGGTTTATGTAACTAGTTTTATAAATTAACCAAAACGGGTCAAACCTTATCATTTTTACTTCAAAATCCAGAATGTATTTAATTTACCCATTTTATACAAGTCTTCATACTTGTTGGGTCTAAATCACATTCTAATCCGGTCTTCGCTTAATCTTGCGTTTCATACCGTAAACCTCTCTTTAAAACTAACTGGTCTAAGTTACAACTTAAATAAGACCCGTTAGAAATCTTATAGGTTAATAAAACCTTCGTTCCAGATTGAGAGCCCCGGTAGAAGTACTTGCACTTGCTGATTAGAATATACGGCTAAGGATAAATTACTTTTAGCTCAGGTAAATACTTTTAACTTATTTTCCCTTATACGGGCTTGGGATACGGTAAATTATTACCGCTTGGTCGGGTGTAGAAACTTTTAATTGGAGATGATTAAATTGCATAATCCCGATCAGTATTTCTTGATAACATATAACATTGGGGGTTAATGACCGTGTCCTGAATATCCTTGGCTCATTTAAAAAGCGTAAATGGCCACAACTTAAGCACGGGGTGTAGGCATACACCTGTCTGTTGCGTATGTAAAAGATATACTCACTCGTGAGGAAACTTCTTGTGAGTTTATATTTGTGGTGTGTCGATTAATCTTGTTCGGCTTTTATACCGGCCCTAAATGTTGGATAAACATGTAAATCTGATACAAGATTGTTATTAATATAATTGTCCCAAGTTATAAAAGAATATTTGTGCCTTGTGCATTTAAAACAATTTTCTTAAAACATTTTCAAAAGAGTCAGTTAATTGTATTTACCAGTGTAAACTGACGTATTTTCCAAAAAGATTAAGTGACAGGTACTGTACGTAATTGGCTGGGAGCTCGAGGCGTTAATAAGGAATATTGCAAGTTCTAACGTCTATAGTCTGTTGAACAATATTTTTGTTTTAAGATCCGCTTGTGGATCCATTATAGACTGTTTGTATAATATTTTATTATACTTTCAAGTTCGGTTTGTATTATTACGTTAGACTTCCGCTGTGCATCGAACTGTGATTATTTGACTATGATGATATCAACTACGTCACGATACTCCCCACCGGGCTCACCGGTAATATGTGGAAAAATCGGGGTGTGACATTTAACTCACAAATTATGTGATTTCGGAACAGTAATACGAATTATTATTAGGTTTTCAAAAATTCTGTTTTCCATATTCTCATTCCAGATTTATGGATACATAACAGAACCGATTTATCAACATATGCTCTGATACCACATGTTGATCAGTTCTGTTTTAAACATAATGGAAAACATGTAAATAATACCTGATACAGCAGACATGCCAGTAGCGAATCCAGTCAGAGACGCAACCATGGAGTTCGACATGTTGTCAGCTTGATCTGGTTCCCCTTTAGGATGTATGTTCATGATAGTAGTATCGAATTCTATAGGGTTGAAGAACTCGTAGTAATGGTAGAGAGAATGGGCGATTTTGAGTGTGATGTTATGAAATGTCTAACCCTAATCCCTCTCTAGTAATCTCCTTATATACACATAAGGGGAAACCCAATTAGTTAAATAAGGGTAATTTGACCCATCAACAATTACCAACAAATTTATTATAGGTTTTAATGTATTTTGATCCATATCATATAAATGATAATGATGGCTATTAGATTAAATACATATAAATAAATATTTAATCTTACACCGACGCCCATTCAGATTAGAACCAATCTTTTACCTGTGGAACCATCCTTCAACTTATGATATGGAGTCATTTCAATTTCTTTGATATACCATCTATTAAAAATTAAAAATTTAATGGGTTTATGTGAACCTATTCAGCTTGATGTAGGTCCGCCCCTACATATATTTGATGCAAAATTACATTTCTACTCGGTATATAGTATGTAGGTGTAGTACGCATGGTGATCAGTGGCAGATCTAGAAAACTCTTATACAGGCAACGTTTCAAAGAAAAGGGGTAACGAAATCGAAAAAAATAAAAATTTTTCAAAAAATACACTAAATTTACACTACCGTCGGTGCGTCAAGGGGCAACGTATGTTACCCCTTATTAAGATGTACATCCGCCCCAGATATAGATGACGGAAATTGGTGGTATGTAAATATGTGATGGTGATGTGACGAGCCTATAATGTTTATTAGTCACCTTTTAAATTAGTTTCATAGTTTAAAATTCATAAATAACAAGTAAAAAAAAAATAACAAATATTATTCAACATGCAAATTCATTTTCGGTGTAAACATGTGACCGGTTTTGTTTACATATATGTAGGTCCATGTGATACTAGTGAGCCATGGGAGTTTAGCTTGTAAGAGGACTCGGGGTGTCCCGTGGTTAACATATATTCACGCGTGGATGTGCGTGATACACCACTGTCACCCTCCTTTATAACGCATGAACTGGGTAAAGCGTTGCCAGGGTCACCCGTGAAGAATTGAAGGTGCTGCACATGTTCGATGATGGAGATGAGTGTGTGGTAAGTGATAGACATTTCCACTAAAATCCATCACTAGTGATGGAATAAAGCTCGATGACGTGGTGAAACTTGATTGGATGTTGTGAGTGATGGAATTTCATCACTAGTGGAGCGCCCCTACCCCTCTAAGGGTGAGAGGGGTGCTCCCCTCAACTCCCCTCACCGGAGCCAATCAAATTCGCCCATGTCAACTCCACTCTCCAACTCCCCTCAAACACTTAATCACGAGGGGCGGTTTCACCCAAACCATTTAAAAAAAATGTATAATAGGTTGAAAGAGAGTGGGGCCCACCATTACCCTCTCTCCCTCCTCTTCCCGCATGTGGCAACTCTTTACCGAATAAAACATCCCCCTTGCGGCAAAAACGTGTTGACGGCACATCCCCCTTGCGGCAAAAACAATCACCGCACACCTTGCCGCACCCACCCCTCTTACCCTAAGCCTATGAGGTTGTATATACATGGGTGGTTGTTATGAAGTCATATTGAGCCGCCTTTATACATCCTTGCATGATTACCGTTATGAAGTTTACTATACAAATTCTTGCCTTTTGATTTGGCTTTTTTAGCTATATTGTATATATCCATTACTTTCGCTGACTTAGCCTTGTTCATCGATGAGACTCCGTCACCTCAGTTATTTTGTCTTTAAGTTCTAATTGGTTAAAATTTAAATGATAAAGATACAAGATGTTTTGGGTAATAAGTTTGGACATTAATCTATGATTAAATATAAAAGGGTAAGTGATTTAACTGAGGCGCTTCTTTTTTATATTGCTTTATTGACTTTTTTTGTGCATCATCTTATCGGACTTGTAAGTAATGCATTAGCATGTGTATATGAGCATTGAAATAATGAAACCCATCGGTATAAAAAAAGGTGGTTGGGTGTGTTGAGTTTGCATTTCTAATTCTTTATATAGATTGAAGAGAGTAACCAATCAAGAAACTCCATCAAACCTTTGTATATAGACACTCTAAGATGTAGTACTCATCCCCCAATCACACTTTACTCTCCACAGGTTCTCACACACACACACATCTCTCTCTCTCTCTCTCACACACACTCTTTCTCTCTCTTCTTCTGTCTAAGAACACCAATCTAGTGTTTGCTTCTTTGGTAAGTTCTTTTTCTTTCTAGACATATCTCATTATGGAAATACCCATATTTAGCAACAAAGTTTGCATCATCTTTTGGTCTCTTGCATCACTTATAAGAGCTTCTATTTGATTCAAGAAATGGTTAAGCTTCTAGGTTTAATTGTGCTTTTGATGGATCTTGAAATGGTTTGTGGATGTTGATCTTCTTTCTTGAAATATTAGGTCAATTTCAAGAAATCTAAGATGGTGAGAGGAAAGACCCAGATGAGGAGAATAGAGAATGCTACAAGTAGACAAGTGACTTTCTCCAAAAGGAGAAGTGGTTTGTTGAAGAAAGCTTTTGAGCTTTCTGTGCTTTGTGATGCTGAAGTTGCTTTAATTATCTTCTCACCAAGAGGCAAACTATGTGAATTTGCAAGCGCAAGGTTTCATCTTTTTCACTCTTTTCTGATTCTTGATTGATTTATATTTGTGGGTTAATCTTTCCTTTTGATTTCATTCATGCATATACATGATAGCATATACATATACATCCACATGATAGACATACATATGTGATATATCATTTCTATTCTAGTTTTAGGTTATTAACCTTATAGGGTTTATTCAATTATTCTCCTTCCCCACCCTTTTCTCTCTCCCTCCCTCTCTCTCTCTCTCCCTCTCTCTCTCTCTCTCTCTCATACACACAGAGAGAAACACAGGCACTAACATACTTAGATCTGAAACTTTGTTCTTGTTTTTCTTACTTATAGGGAACTAGGGTTACTAAATGGAAGCTTACTGTACATTAATATCTATTAGGATTCTTCAACATATAGCCAGTACAATTTTTCAATCTGTTAAGATGAAATTAGGATGATTGAAGTATATCTCTCTCATACTTATTTTGATGCAAAGAAATGATTTTTTTTTCAAGGAGTTTTAAGTTCAAATCGCAAAGAGTTTAACTTTGATAAAAATCAGTAATTTATCCGAAATTTCACATATTGGATGTAGTTTTTCACAAAGAATAACACTCTTTACCAAGCATGTTTCAGTCAGATTATAACATGAAGTGGTTTGTTTCATATATCCCAACTTCTTTTCCACATATGGAGAAAGTGATCAGCTTTTGCTTTTTTTTCAGATATTTGCCATTAAAAGAATCAACTTCTAAATATATTTTGTGATCATAGTACAACATATATACATATAAACATTCATATACACATGTATACACACATTTATAATATTAATATCTTCTAATTATTCTAAATGTTTTGCACGAAAACCAATATGTTCTAATGTTTATATAACAAAATTTAGCTTCAAAACTAAATCATCGCTATTACTCTAATTTGCTGAATATAAAAAATGGATGAAAAGTATACTGTTTGTTATCTAACATCTAGTAAAAGTATAAAAAATGGATGAAAAGTATACTGTGTTTCTAGTTTTCCAAGTGGTTTTTCAGTACTTATTTTGCTGCAAAGATCTATATATGTCTTGCCAAGGATTCATATAAAAATAAACAATAACATAGTTGTATTATATATTCACATTAATTATCAAATAAAACATTTTGCATTCACACATATACATACTTTGATCGTCATATCTACCTTATATCAGTTATTCTTAAGTTTTATCAATCGTCAGTAAGGACGGGCATATAACGTTATCTTCATCTGATTGTTCATTCTCATTCTTTTGATATTTAGATTGATCATTGCTATTGCCTAATTTTAAATATCTTAAAGCAAAATGATGTTAAGCTAATAACAAAATAGTTATTTAAATATAAATTTTATCAGTTCAAATATAATGTAGACCTTATCATAAGTTAAATTTAATTTTTTTAATTAGCCAATTGGCCTTTATGATTTTGTACCCGTTTAATTATATTTGTCCTTTGAAGTTATAAATATATAACACGGATTGAGAACAAAACTCAACTAATATGATTCTACAAATTTTGTGAATAATTTAAGCTCGTCTATTCAAAGAAAATACACATCAAATTTCAAGATATATATGTGTGTAGGTATTGAATAATATTGTTTTCACGATATAAAGATCGGGGAACAGGCTCATTACATCATCCAATAAACAATTAGGTTTTAGTATTTGTAAATAAAAATGAATATGGTTACACTAAAATCATATTTTAAGAAGATATCTTATAAGAAAAGAAATAATACGTTTAAACAAATAAGAATGTTTCATTTAATAATGTACCTAACGTTATACTGTAAGGGTTATAAGTAAATTTACACAATTGATTAATTTATTATATTTCTCTAAATTAGCTAATTAAATTAAACTAATAACTCTTTTTCAAGATAAACACTTTCAAAACAAACCTAAGTTGGGGTGAATGATAAATCTGGATATATATACGATAAATTTTGATATGTATAGAGCATAAATTTTAATATATATAAGATAAAGTGTTTTGACTAATTAATTAAAGAGATAACAATAGCACAAGAAAAAAAATAAACTACTTAGTTTTTTTACCAATATGTCATTTGTTTTCTCTTCTCATATTAAATACAACCATAAATAAAATATATTTGTATACCAGACCATAAGATTTTTCCTTCGTTTTGTGGTTTTATAAAAGTTTGCCTTCCAAAAAATTAATACTCAAGCACTAAGCATTACATTTAGACTTTGGACTCTTATTACAATTAAGGAATTTGGATAATGGTAATGGCCAAGTGTTGCATCTTCAAGCAAGGGATAACTTTGAGAAGACGTTAGCGATGTAATCATGAATATAAATAAGCTGAACTCGAAGATCCTTGGAAAACTTTATTTTAAAAAGTGAATCAAATACAACTAATGTGGTCTGAGCATGATAATTCTTTTGAACATTGAAGACAGAATAAATTAAAGCTAAAAAATCATTATGAGGTGTTATGGGTACAAGAATGAGTGCCTATAACACAATTATAAGCCATAGAAGGATTAATATTCATAGACTTGAAACGACCCAAACGCAGAGGTATCAGCTATTGGATTTACTCTTCGGCAAATAGTTCATAAAGGTAAATTTCATTCATGCGCATCAGAAACTTTACAAACAAAAATAAAATAAACCACTGTCTTTAACATAAAAGCAGTAACATAGATGAGAAGTCATCCGTCCTAGGGGAACCTCACCATGAACCAACAATCAACCCGTTCAATAGAACTGATGTGCATAGTAAAAGTCAGGAGTGAGTTCTAATTTAAATAAAGCTACAATAAATTTTAACAATCTACAGTAATTAAACACATTTAAGCAATTAATGCACATCTAAATATTGTATACGTATATACTATAACTAGTACTTATTAGGGCTGTAAACGAACCGAACGAACACGAACAAGACCTTGTTCGTGTTCGTTTGTTAAGAAATATATGTGTTCGCAAACCGTTCACGAACATTTATCGAACGAGATTTTATGTTCGTGTTCGTTTGTTAAGGAAATGAACTTGTTCGTGTTTGTTTGTGTTCGTTTGTTAATTTTAGGCAACGAACATTGACGAACAAAAATGAGCACAAACTAATGTTCATAAACACAAATGGAAACAAACAAACAGAAACAATCGTTCATGAACATAATATATAATACGCCAACACTTATTAGATATTTAATTTGTCGAAATTTTGAAGTATTTAAATAAATATAAAAACTAAAAACACTAATGAAGTATCAAACACAAACGAACACGTTACCGAACGTTCATGAACATAAACGAACGAACACGACCTCTGTTCATGTTTGTTCATTTAATTAAACGAACGGAATTTCTTGTTTGTGTTCGTTTGTTTAATAAACGAACGAACACAAACGAACTTCCCGTCGAACGGTTCACGAACTGTTTGCCGAACTTTTGGTTCGTTTACAGCCCTAGTACTTATTAGAAGGAATATATTTATTATGTAACATAAATGTAATTATATTTTTATTTCATAGGTAGCGACGGTTACTTATCTAATCGTCGAGTATATATGTATCATATGTATTAACAATAACGGTTACCAATTCTGATAATAAGAACATCATCATTCTCTTACGTTTCTTCAACCCTAATCTGAATTTCAATCACAATAAAGTAGTATCAGAGCCACAACGATCCACACTTACAGATATTACAACCCCTTCAAAATCATTTTTTCTGTTCGATTCAATGACAACAACAAAAGGAGGAATTCAAACTCAAATCCCAAAATTACTGGGACAAAATTACTATCATTGGCACATACAGATGAAAGTATTATTAGAATCACAAGATCTGTGGACGATTGTAGAAGAAGGATACAATCAACTTGCCGCCGGAGCATCAGAAAAGGATCAAAATACTCACAGAGAAAAAAGTCAAGAAGGATAAGAAGGCACTCCATATAATATTTCAAGTAGTCAACGAGACTGTTTTTGAATGAACTGCAACAAGCAAAATGTCCAAAGAAGCATGGGATATCCTTCATAAGGCATACAGAGGGGAACACAGAGTAAAAACGGTAAAACTTCAAACTTTGAGATATGAGTTTGATGCCCTACGAATGAAAGATAGTGAAACGATAGAAGAATATATTAATAGAACGAAAATCATAGTGAATCAATTACGATTAAATGTAGAAAATATTACAGAACAACGAATAGTTGAAAAAATTCTTCGAAGTTTAACACGTAAATATGAATCGGTAGTAGTAGCCACAGAAGAATCTAAGGATTTAACAGTCATGTCCACCGAAGAACTACTTGGAATCCTACAATCTCATGAATTAAGGTTGAAGCAATATGATGATGTGCCCATGGAACAAGCGTTTCAAATATAGAGTCAAAGTCAGAATCGATCAAGGTTTTTTAGAACAAATTTCACTGGAAGAGGAAGAAGTAGAGGAAGAGGAAGATTTAGCGGACAAATCTGGTGCTATAATTGTCAAAAACTAGGGCATACGGCACGTTTTTGTCAAAAAGGAGAAGAAAGTGATAAAAGTAATAGTGCTCTATTACATGAGGATGAAACGGAAGAGGGAAACGATGAGACCTTGTTTATGATTTTCAACGTAGAAGAAGTGACGAAAGACGATTGCTGGTATTTAGACAGTGGGTGTAGCAATCATATGACCGGGAATAAGAGACTGTTCATTACTCTGAATGAATCAGAAAAGAGAGAAGTAAGAACCGGAGACAACAAGAGACTCGATGTCTTAGGAAGTGGTGATGTAGCCATTAAAGTGAGGGGATTAGAAAAAAGAGTGCCCAACGTCTTTTATGTTGAAGGCCTGAAGCATAATCTATTAAGTGTGGGACAACTTATACAAAAAGGATATGAAGTGAACTTTCACAATCATGAGTGTGTTATCTAAGATCCAACAGGAAAGCACATGGGAACTGTTAAAATGACTGGAAACAAGATGTTTCCTTTAAACCTAAACTATGATGTAACTCCACGCGTCTGCAATGTGATGACTCAAGATATCTCGCTACTATGGCATCGACGATATGGCCATATAAACTTTGAAACCCTGTACAACATGGGAGAAAGAGGAGTTGTAAAAGGATTACCGAAAACTACTTCCAAATCACCCCAAAGTGTTTGTGAAGGGTGTCTGTTTGGAAAACATGCTCGAAAGTCATTTCCTAAACAAACAACATGGCATGCAACCAAACCACTTCAACTCGTACACTCAGATATATGTGGTCCTATGAGAACCTTGTCGATTGGTGGATGTAGATACTTCATCACCTTCATAGATGATTTTTTCGAGGAAAACATGGGTTTATTTCTTAAAGTTAAAATCTAATGCATTAACACAGTTCAAGATATTCAAAAGGTTAGTAGAAAATCAAGCAGATTTCAAAATAAAAGCAATACGTACAGATAGAGGAGGAGAATACTGCAGTCATGAGTTTCAAAACTTTCTTAAAGAAAATGGAATTCGTCATCAACTTACTACGAGCTATACACCCCAACAGAATGGAGTAGCCGAATGGAAAAATAGAACACTCATGGAATTAAGCAGAAGTATGTTGAAAATGAAAAGATTATCACACTCTTACTGGGCAGAAGCAGTAGCATGTGCAACATATCTTTTAAATCGAGCAACCACTAAAGGTGTACCGAATGTAACTCCTCAAGAAGCATGGAGTGGAAGAAAACCAAATGTAACTCACTTAAGGATCTTTGGATGTGTTGCATATTCTCATGTTCCTAAGCAACATCATGGAAAGTTAGATGATAAAACGGAGAAAGCAATCCTAATTGGTTATAGCGAAAACAGTAAAGCTTATAAACTGTATAATCCAGTGACGAATAAGACCATCATCAGTAGAGACGTCATTTTTTATGAAGATCAAGACTGGGAAGGAACTGAGAGAAATGAGAATGAATCAAGTATTCAATTAAATTATCCCGATGATGAGGATACAGATCAAGAGAAGGAAACAATCAACCATGATAATAACTCTGCTCCCGAAAATAATAATCAAGATGATAACTTGTTCAGTGATGGAAAGACAGAAGCACAGAACAATAATCACGAGGATGAAGATTCATCATCTTCATCAGAAAACACTGAACTATGAACAAGAAGCCTCACAGATGTGTATGCAGACTCAGAACCGCTTTCAAAGGAACAAGTTAATGATTTATATAGAAATCAGTTCATGACTAATGATGCAACAAATTTCGTGCTATATGCTGGTGCAGACCCTAACACATATAGAGAAGCTCATAAAGACAGCAAGTGGAGAGAAGCAATGGATAAGGAAATGGAGTCAATACAAAGGAACGAAACTTAGGAATTGGTGGATCCTCCAAAAGATCAAAAACCCATTGGTGTCAAGTGGATTTATAAAACTAAATATGACGAGCATGGAAACGTGAGTAAGTTCAAGGAGAGATTAGTAGCAAAGGGTTACAATCAAAAATATGGAGTGGACTACCAAGATGTCTTTGCACCTGTAACACGGTTTGACACAGTCAGACTGATTTTGGCTTTAGCTGCACGGAACGGTTGGCATCTACATCAAATGGATGTTAAAACAGCATTCTTAAATGGAAATCTAAGTGAACAAGTGTATACCGAACAACAGAGGGATACATCAAGATGAGAGAATAACGAAAGATATGTCATCTCAAGAAGGCTTTATATGGCTTAAAACAAGCCCCAAGGGCATGGTACAGCAGAATAGATAAATTTTTTGGTTCAAATGGATTCAAGAAATGTGTATATGAACATACATTGTTTATTAAGAACACAAAAACCTCAAAGATGGTGATCTGCTTGTATGTAGATGACCTTATTATAGCCAGTGATTCACTAAGTATGATAAATCAACTCAAGGACTCAATGAAGAAAGAATTCGAAATGACAGACCTGGGAATTCTGCATTATTTCTTAGGCATGGAGGTCAAATATGAGAGTGGAAATATCACATTATCACAACAGAAATATGCAAAGGGTCTGCTCAAAAAAAATTAAAATGGAGAAGTGTAATACAATCTCAACTCCTATGGAATATGGACAACGACTATCCAAAGATAATCCAGAAGATGAAGTGGATCAAAGTCTGTATAGAAGTCTAGTGGGATGTCTTATGTATTTAACGAATACACGACCTGATATAATGTTTGCAGTTAGTAAGATAAGCCGATTTATGGAAAGGCAGAAGAGAAGTCATTGGGAAGCAGGGAAAAGAAGCTTAAGGTATATAAAAGGAACAACAAACCATGGAATCGTCTACTCTAAAGGAAGTAAAGGGAAATTGGTTGGTTTCAGTGACAGTGATTATGCTGGGAATGTTGATGACAGTAAAAGTACCTCTGGATATGTATTTCATTTAGGGTCCGAAGCAATAGCATGGCAATCTAAAAAACAAAGGTTAGTTGCCTTATCTTCAACCGAAGCTGAATACATAGCATTATCAATGGCTGGATGTCAGGCACTTTGGATAAAAGGGAATTCTCAATGAACTTCAAATGAATATGGATTGCCCTCCGGTAATTTTCTATGATAATAAATCAACAATTTGTTTGGCTAAAGATCCTGTCTATCATGGGAAAAGCAAACATATTAGAGTGAAATATCATTTTATTCGAGATCTCGTCAAGGATGATGAAGTTGAAATCAGGTTCTGCTCAACAAAAGATCAAGCAGCAGATATCCTAACTAAAGCTCTGCAGCCGAAGGACTTCAATCGTATTAAAGAACTCTTGCATGTTACTACTATCTAGCTTACGGGAGGGTATTAGAAGGAATATAAGCTAGATATGATAATTAGTTTAGTATATTTATTATGTAACATAAATGTAATTATATTTTTATTTCATAGGTAGCGACGGTTACTTATCTAATCGTCGAGTATATATGTATCATATGTATTAACAGTAAGGGTTACCAATTCTGATAATAAGAACATCATCATTCTCTTACGTTTCTTCAACCCTAATCTGAACTTCAATCACAATAGTACTTTGTTATAGACTAAAAAACTTTACCACGAATTGTAACATACACACTATACTATACGTAGTTGATCAACCATTGTCAAACCCACAAAGGCGCTGCTGGTTTACCTTTTGGTGACGGTGTTAACTTTAGACACCATATGTGACCACAACATTAACTTTAGGCGTCGTTTAAGACTTCGGTGTTAACTTCAGACACTGATGTTAACTTTAGACGCACGCAATAAGTCTCCTTTAGCCTTTATTATGCAATATGCATTGTGAACACTTTATACTAGGGCTGAGTCGAGCCGAGTCGAGCCAGGGTGGGGTCGAGCTCAAGCTTGAAATTAATTCAGGAGGCTAAATTTGGCTTGAGCTTTACGTCGGAGTTAAACGAGCCTAAGAACGAGCCAACGAGTCGAGCCATGGGTCGAGCCGAGCTTAGCTCGAGCTGGGCTTGGTTACAAAATGAGCCAGCTTGGTTCACGTCATCTCAAATAGAGTTTTTTTAGCTAGTTTTTCTCGAGCTTCTTTCGAGCGAGCTACGAGTCGCGAGCTTTATGAACAACCCTACTTTATACTATAACACTTTAAAAGATTACAATTACTTTAGCAAGCTTTGTCATAATCAATCATGTTTCAAACATAATGTTTTACTTTGAAGACTTTAATTAGTATGCACATCGCCCTAAAATAGTAATGTTAGAGAGGTTTAGAAACTCACATGTCGGTATGGCTAAGCACACTATGAACTGTATTGATGATGGTCATGAACTCTAACTAATCTAGTCCAATGTGAACATGGCTCACATGTGAAGATGTCACTTAAAAATGGGTGCATACTATCATGCTAAGTGCATACATTACAGTGAGCACAAACTCTAACCATATGTATACTTAAGGGCTAAGGCCATCATAAAGAAGTATACATTTGGCGGATTCAGGATTTTTTCTACCAGGTTCCTTTTGGTAGAGTTTCACTAATTCTCACTATTTTTTCTTAAATCGTATAAGGTTTCCACTATTTTTTTTTTCATTTTTTCCAAACCAAGGGGGTTCCTGGGAACCCCCAAAACTCCCCTAGATCCGCCACTTCATTTATTGATGCACTTATTGAAATATAGAGTAAGAACTTGTTTAGGGCTGGCAATAGATATCTGTATAAGACACGATTAGACCTGTTTACTGAAAAAGTACACAATGTAAGTTTTTACTTTTATAAAAATAAATAAAATTATGAGGTTAGGATCCATCGTTTCTTTTTCTTGATACATAAAATATAAAACTGTGTTATAGACATAAGATATCAAGTAGTTAAATGAGTTGTATTCATATTTAATACTTGTGTTATACGCGTCGTCAGAGACCTGTTAAACCCGATAAGACACGATTTTCCAGCCCTAAACCTGTTGATTCTACATTAGGTGGTTGACAATTGAGAAATAAAGCATTTGTATAACCATGTAAGAACTTATGACGATTTCTTCGTAATATCATATCTTAATAGTCATTGATTAAGTAACTTTTGTGTTATTTTTCTCAATAATGTTTTAGTGACCACTTAATGCTCAGAAAGTAAGAAGATTAATTTATTGGATTCAAGATTAAGTTAAACTTATTACGATAATCAATAGAGTGATGAAATGTGTCATTTCCCACGAGGTTGAAGATTCAAGTCCCATAGTTGACAATAAAAAGCCTAGGTATAGAAGTGGGATTAGTTGGTGCGTGAATTAGCCGTTCTTAAAAAGATTAGAAGTTTCGTGCTAAAATTAGTGGCAGTATAGGACGATATATATGAAATGAGAACTTAGATTCATTAGAATCCATTAAAAATTGATGGAAAGAAATAATATACACATAGGCATCTAAGAATAGGTTTATAGAAAAGCGACCAATTACAATGTTGGTTTGCTAATTAGATTGAACTCCTCGCAATAGCCATTTCATTGATAGCTCATGGTCGTAAGAAATAAAGAAAACCAATTAATGTGTCATGTAAGGAACTAATCGATAGGCACTGACGTATTTAGCAATATCAAAGTGTGTCTAAGGTGTCTTGTTAGGCGAGCAACACGTAGAGGAATCACTATTACACACGCACACGGACGCAATTAAAGAAGACATAAGAATTTGCGTGGTTCGATCAAAGTGACCTACGTCCACGGATTGCAACTATATTATATTATTTATTAGTGCTCAAAAATTCAGTTGCGTCATAGGTGTATATAAGACTATATTCGGGTTAATTACTTAGTCAACAAGAAACAAAATATAAACCGTATTTAAATGAATTAAAACCAGCCCTTTTGTCTTCATTCTTGATTGACACAACCCCAAAGCCCAGAAAGCCTTCATGCCTAACATGTCCATCTATTAACTAGTGCTTGTAAATTCTAAGTATCAATCAATTAAACAAGTGCTTGTAAAGGTAAGTTTTAAAATGTTAGGCGATAGATTATGTTGTGGTAATATCAAATAACGACCAATGCGCTACAAATCAACTGACTTTCACCGACAGACATGATAATTCCTCGAAGATGGTGATGCCCCTCGCTGATTCGATGGTAATGGTCCATGGGGAAATGAGGAGTGTGTACATACTTCATTAATCACCTAACAAATCACCAGCGATTGCCGTGGCAGTAGATTAGCGACCACCTCACCCGTTGCAATAGATTAGCGATATGCACCTCACCACGGAATCACTAACCACCTTTGAAGAATTTCCTATTTTTTTTGGTTTTTAACTGACTTGTTGGTATTTTTTTTCGTAGGTAAATGTCGCTTTTCTATATGCTTATGTCCATTTATTTTACAGACAACTTCAGGTTGCTGGAAGTATGTATATTATATGCTAGAATATTGTTGGGGGTGGATGCATGATTAGAAAATTACTGAATTAGCCATTTTGTTACTTAATTACTTGATGGATTAGGTTATCCAAATTACTATTTGTAGAATGACTTATATGTTTAGTTGCTACACTTTGTAGCGGTTTAGGCCATAATTTAGGGCCAATATATCATTGGGGATTTTTAATAGTACGTAGTCCTTTGTCCATAATTTAGGGCCAATATTTCATCTACCAGGGTGCGTCACTACTAGAAAACTGTCAAGTTCGTGACAACCAAATTTGTAGCAAATTTGTCTGAAATTGGCCTTACCCACAAATTTCCTACAAAAAAATTTGTAGCAAATAAACTTGTCGGTAACCGGATTAGCTACAAAAATACGACAAAATCTGCTACAAAATTTCAACAAAAATTTGTTTTAACTTTGTTTTAATTTGAAAACAAGAATTTGTTTTAACTGTGTCTTAATTAGAATACTAGTATCAGGTGTTTTAAAAATATGACGGTGGGGTTGGTGACCCATTGACAAAGACAAATACTTTACAAACACTTAGATGTGGAGGTCTTGAGTTCGAGTTCCACATGCGATAGAATTAAAGAAATCGCCTTTAGAAAAGGTGTGTTAAATATATGGTTAACAAATACGTTTGTGATATGAACCTTTGGCCCTCACACACCACGACCTCATGCAAAATGTTATTGATACGACATCATGTCATATTTAGTAGTAGTAGTTTTCTGCATTATTATAGGAAGTAATGGATCATTTAGATAGTGGATAGTTTGCATTCATTCTCTTATTTATTGTAAGTTGCGAATTGTTATAAGGCATGTATAAAAAAATAGTCTAATTTTCTCTCTAAAAAGATGGTCTAATTTTCTCTCTAAAATTCTTTCTAGATCCCTTCTTAATTTTTTTGCCATTCGATTAGCATGTGGAACCATATCAGTTTGACGATTAATCATAAATATTTTAAATGTCAATAAAACAAAACACTTGACAATTCATTGCTAAATGACAACCTGCTTGAACTGATATTAATATACACTTAATCACAACATGACCTATCAACTGCTATCTTTTTTTTGAACGGCAAAGGTTACATCTGTCTCCAATGGATATAAAGTTGAAAGTTTCAAATCCTGTAAGGTACAAATATAAAAATATTTATGGGTAGGCTAGTTTGCCATTAAAAAAAACTGCTAATTCTGTCTAGTTTGGAGTTGATTTCCAGTTAAATGTCAGATATATTTGTGTCATTTTTCTGTACTAAATAACTCACTTATATTAGGACATAAGTCTCACCAAATATTTAGACAATATTACTTTTGTAAATACTCCATCTAATCTTTTTTAGAATATAGATACAACTAATATCATTATTTACATCTGACTTTTTGTGTTTTGAACTTGTTCAGCATGGAGGAGACTATTGAACGTTATAGGAATCACGTAAAGGACGTCCAACCCGAAAATTCTTCAAGTGTTGAAGATGCTCAGGTTTTTTTACATGATCATAGTTGTGTTTCTGAACTTCAAAACCTGACCAATTTTTAGTTCACTATCGTAGTTCCATCACTATATTAATGTTCCATTACACATTATTAAAATAATTAATGAATAATTTTTAATTTAATTTGTTCTTCCAATCACTCTAAAGATGTTCTTGTAGGGCTCTCTTTTGCAAATCTGGACTTCTAATAATATCCTAACTATTCTCACTGTCACAAAACATCCTTATGTGACTTTAAACACACAAACTGATTGGTATATATGAACTTAAATTAACAAAAGCTACACAAATCATAACAACTTAAGCTACTTAGAGTTGCATGAAAGGTCTCTTAGTAAAATCTTAAACCCTTAATTCATAATTTTCATTTAATTTGTTAAAGTTTGCAACGTGTCGATGATAGTATTTTGCATCAGTGGCAGCATTTGAAGGATGAAACAGCAAGCATGGCAAAGAAGATAGAGTTACTAGAACTAGCAAAGAGGTTTGAATTCGTGTTCTTATCCTGTACAGTTCAAAAACAAATTGTTCTTGTAAACCAAAGATCTGCGGTTCTCACAGAGCAAGAAAACCATTGTAACATCTTAAAATTGACAGAAAATTTTTGGGAGAAGGTCTGGGCTCTAGCACAATTGAGGAACTGCTACAGATTGAACAACAGCTGGAGAGGAGTGTATCCATCATTCGAGCCCGAAAGGTTGGGTTTTATGCATGAAAATAAAAAAATATATATATTCTCAAGAACTAGTTATTATTGTGTTGAACTTGAAAATTTCTTGTTTTGATTTTATGGTGTTTTAGATGCAAGTTTATAATGAACAGATTGAGGAGCTACAAGCAAAGGTACAATCTTGAACTTTCAGATTTTACATGTTTATTTATATTCTACAGTTTCACTTGCATAGCTGAACTGACCTATTTAATTAGGCTTTAATAAGTTTGAAAAAAAAAATCATGTCTAATAAATGTAGATTTTGTTATATTAAAAAAATGTAGCTACTTTTTTGGAACATGTTTGCATAAACACTAGTGAAAAATTGCTATATATTCTTAAATTCGTGAAAAATAGATCATTATCTTCCTGGAAATTTCAGGAGAAATTGCTAGCTTGTCACAATGCAATGCTTACTGGAATGGTAAGTGTTCATTTATATGAATTTAACCTCAAATGATGATGTAAATAACCTCAAATCTTTGATTCAGTGTCTCGGCCAAACCAAAGAAAAGAAGACGGAAGAACAGAGGGCAAATTTACAAACTGCTGAACATGGAGAGAGTTCTGATGTTGAAACCGAATTATTCATTGGACTGCCAGAAAAACGGATGAGGCAAAATAGACCAAAATGAATAAAGTTAATAGCGAAAATACATATTTATATACCTATCGAGATCTATTATGCTATTGATCTTATTTGTGTTCAGTTTTATGGTTTACGTTTGAATTACAATAATGTTCATGCGAAACTAAATGTAATCTAATTTCGGTTGTTTGTACATATGAACATTTGATGGTGACCGCGTCATAAATTTTCTTTGTTGTGTTGTTTGGTTCCATCTTTTCTGGATTTCAAGAAATACAATTATTTTGGCGTTCTCTTATTTTTTTTCAGGTGTACTTTGTTGGCCTAGCTTTATATTCTCAGCCTTAACCTAGTTAACGTAGAAGACATAACTTACATAAAGTATCAGCTTATTGAAAGAGAAGGGTAGTTCATCTGTAAAGATACGTTTAGATGATTGTTTTAAGCTTTATTCTAACACGCAGTGGCGAAGCTTGAAACTTTTTACTGGGGGGTCGGAAGTCACCGGACCTAAAAGTATATACCTAAAAAAAACTTTTTTTATAAAACCGAGGGGTCGAGAACGTATATACCTAAAAAATTCTATACGAAACGTACATACTTAACACTACTGAGCGAAAAGTTCGGGGGGTCGGGCGCCCCTCCCGGCCCCTTCAATGCTTCGCCACTGCTAACACGGTCACTGATATCAAACATGCCATGACAAGTTACAAGTCGGAGTACTATGACTAGGTGAATATACTGATAAGCATCAGATATGGTCTTATGGAAGTTGCCACCATGATACGGTCCACCGACCCGCTATGACACGGGAACCGACCAGGCAACCAAGGTCCAGCGAGTTACCCACTTTCCATCCATGCACGTGAACTAGCATTTCCATATTGCATTACTTTAGGATCCACTTTACCATGTTTACAATGTTTTCATTTTGCTGCATTATTTCCTAGAAATTAGGTAGTAGTTATTTCTTTGCATATTTAAGATTTTGTATGTTGCATTTCTTGTTAATGAAAGATGATCATAAAAGTTGTTCCATTTGGTGTTCTTTCTTCTCTAAATATTCTTGGAATTTAACCCGCTCAAAGGGTTGGTCTAACCCGCTTAACGAGTCCCTATCACACCACTTCTGAAAATGGATTCGGAGAGAAACATAACATTGTTTCGCCTTTAACCAAGATAAGTAATGTGACCTTTGAATTGTGTGGGATTGGGCTTTCCATTATACATACTCTTTGAGTTTGTACCAACTAAAGTTATTGAAAAGAAAATATCATATACACGATCATAGATTAAATCATGTAAAGTTTGCTTTAAAAAAAAACTTATTGTTACTTTATTACAAAATGTCTACCTCTAAAATTAGTTATCAGATATCACTTTTTTTAACGGTACCAATACATAAACCTTACATGATTTAGACTCTCTACCTCTATGATAGAAGAGAGAGTCAACTTACCATCGTCCCATATTTCATTTGGAGCACTTATCATTTATCAAACTTGACTAATATCCAAATCTACATGCATTTTAATTTTAATATTTTATAAGGGTAAATTTAATTTTAACTATTATAAAACTAGGTTATAGACCCGTGTATTACACGAGTTTATACAATATAAACGATATAATTATATAGGGTTAGGATCAAATAGGAAGTTTATTTTGGCTAGGAAGGATAGGAAGCAATAAGATTAGGACATGTAGCAAAATTTAAAATAAAGAGGAAGAGTATTTTAGTCAATCTTATCTTTTCTTCTTCCTTCTTCTCCCCAGTAACTTCAAAACCCAGCATTTTCAAAACCCACCATCTTCAACCATTTCTTCACTTTCTATCTCAATAATCACTACATTATTGTGTGATTTTCGTCACCAATCAATGATTCAAACACCCGATCAACGTGTTCTTCAGTTTTTTTTTTTTTGAAGAAAACCCAGTTTAATTTCATACAAAATCTCGTTTTTTTCCGGTGATTTTGAAGATAATCACTCGATCCGTTCGATTCGATCTTTGATAAGTGTTTGAATCATTCAAATTTCGTCAATCGTTGAAGATATCGGTTTCGATCCATGTAATAAATTCTTTAATTTCATTTTTATGATCTGGGTTTTTGATTTAGTCATTGCGATTTACGATCTTGGCGGAGGTCCGGGGGCAGCGTCCCTGGTAGCAGGGTCCCAGGGGCGGCAGCCCCTGGCGGGGTCCAAGGGGCAGAGCCCCTGGCTGGGGTTGAGCTGCATTTAATAAAAATGCATCAGAACATTTAATTTTCTGTAAATTGCCTCTGGAAAACTGCATTCGTAGACAGCCTTTTGATCTCTACTTCCTAGTTCAGACAATTCACAGACAAAACTATTGTCCTGGTTCAATGCGTTTTAGAGAGATAACAGTTTCTTTGGTGTTTTTAGGCCATTGCGTTTTAGAACTAAGACATTTTTATGTGTTTTCTGGCCATTGCGTTTTAGAAAAACACATTTTTGAAGTGTTTTTAGTCATTGCGTTATATGTAAAACACAATTTTAGGTGTTTTCAGTCCATTGCGTTTTAGAGAGAACACTTTCTTTTGTTTTTTTAGGCCATGGCGTTTTAGAAAGGAGACATTTTTAAGTGTTTTCTGGCCATTGTGTTTTATAAATAAGACATTTCTTTGTGTTTTTTGTGCATTGCGTTTTAGGTAAAACACATTTTTATGTGTTTTCAGTCTATTGCGTTTTAGAAAACAGACATTTTAAGTGTTTTCTGGCCATTGCGTTTTACAAATAAGACATTTCTTTGTATTTTTTGTGCATTGCGTTTTAGGTAAAACACATTTTTATGTGTTTTCAGTCCATTGCGTTTTAGAAAGTACACTTTCTTTTGTGTTTTTAGGCTATTGCGTTTTAGAAATAAGACATTTCTTTGTGTTTTCTGGCCATTGCATTTTACAAATAAGACATTTCTTTGTGTTTTTGGTACATTGCGTTTTAGAAAAATGTCATTTTTTAGGTTTTTTTTCCATTGCTTTTTACGCAGCTGGGTTTTTTCCATTGCGTTTTACGCAACTGGATTTTAGAAAAAAAAATTTCCAAAATATAGCAATAGTATACTCGTTTTAAAGATAAAAAAACGCTCGTTTTTTTGTTGCAATTTTTATAAAAAAATAATGTCGTATGAAAGAGTTATTAACGTTTAAAAAATGGGGGGGGGGAATTGGTGGAGAGAGAAACTATTGCCTTGGATTGACTAGAATGCCACTAAACAAACTCACGCGTCTGTTTTCTTCCCTTCAATTTCCCTCATTTAATCTTAGCCGTTGATTAAATAAATGGATGGTCAAGATTACTTCCTAGCCTTCTTATCCAAATAAACTTCCTATTATATCCTAACCCTAATTATATAATCTTTAAAATAGCTTAATATATTTAACGGCCTATGTTAATTAGTAATGAAACTTTATATAAATGAATTTTCGCTACCATATGACAGTTCACACAACTAACTTGAATTTATCACAAAAATCGACATATGTTAATTAGTAACACAACACTGAAATACTATGATAGCCCATGTATTACGCATGTTGATGTAACACCTCGTAATTTCATGTCCAATGTAATATCGACACGTGTCATGAACTTTAAACATGTAAAGGATTACATCAGAAGGACTAAAGTTGACAAATAGAGGAAGTACATGAATAAAAGGGTTCAAAGTGTCAACAATGAATAAATATATCTTTCAATAACCCTACATGATGTTTATACCTTTAAACGAATGAATCATGGATCATACGAAGCTAATTGTGAAAGAAAGTGAGGAATTACAAACTACAGGGGCTAAATGTGGCAACATGTTTAAAGTAATACCTCTGAGTGACCCTTTAGCAAACCCAAAGCTTTGTAACGATTAATTATGCTCACTATAATAAGTGATAAAAATTTCACAAGGTTTCGATTCGGTATGAGAAAGTTAAGCTATCGTTCGTATGCGAGGGGTTAAAAGCGTCGACGTTGATAATTAAGGCTTTTCGAGTGACCATAAAGTTGAACAAGGGCTTCACAAAGATTGGTTATGTCTTGGAGTCCTTAGAAATCAATTTAGGTGGCTCAAAGTGCAAAACAAGAAGTTAAAACAACTTTTATATGGACCAGGGACCAAAACAGCAATTTCTGAAAGTTGAAATTCGGTCAGAAGGGGCGTCGCGCGATGCGTAGGATCCTTAAGAGACCTTCGCATCACGCGAGGGGTCATCTGTTGCAGAAAAATGTGGCAGGTGCCTGTCCAGCCCGTTTAACCGACTTATATCACTTGTTTTCGATACCATGGGCTGCACTAGCATGTTTTTAGGCATTAGGGACACTTGTTTAACATCAGGAAACATGCCTAGACTTGTTTGGCATGATCTAGTGAGATTAAACTCACTATATAAGGTGTCCTTGTTTGCAACATTGTTGCACTCATTCATAACTTCATTTTTGGAACTATCTGGAGCACAAGAGCATTCCCTAAGCATCATTAGTCGTGCATAGTACTTCGGTAAGCTTCCTTAACCTTCCTTAATCGTGTTTTACTAGCTTAAAGTCAAACCGTCGTAATTAAGGTTTGACTTATCGATTAATCACTAATGGTCTTGTGATTAGTCAAATTGAAAGTAGTTATAAGTTGGTAATTATGTGGGCATTAAACCCTTAAAAGGGCACCCTCTGATTCCCGCTCTAACTAAGTCGTTTGTCGGGTCAAAGTTTATTATAAAAAGTCAACAGGAACACAATTTTCGATTTAATACATAATTAGCAATGTAGAAGACATGTAACCTGTTTTACCACTCATATAACTTGGTAATCAATGCAAGAACATGTCTAAGCATGTCCGACCCGATAATTTTCAGTTAAGGACCGGTTCGGAACCGAAAGTCGCATAATTTGACCACTGCTTTGACTTTCAGTTCTGACCCATATTAGCATGATTTAGAAATGCCTAAGAGTTTCATTAGGACCGGGTTATATGATAGTATAACCCTCTGTGATTGGTTCGTTGATTGTCTGATTCGTTTACACGTTTCCATTAATTGCTAAATGTTGACCATAATGTCCATTTGACCTTAAAACGAGAATTTTGGATATATGAGAGGACAATAATCTTTGTTACTGATTTATAAACATGTCCCTAAAATTTCACATCAGTTGGAGGTCTAGATTAGGAGTTATGCTCAATAGCGTAATTAGAAAGCTTTTTATAAATTAAACGACGTAATTAGCATAAAGCCTATCTAAACCCAATTTTTGACATCAAACCTTTTACCCACTGATGTAATATAATATTTTGGTATTTTTGAAGATTTTTAATTATTTTTAAACTGATCATAACCTAGGGTTATTGCCTTGATTCGGTTATTACCGATTATACCCTTTTTGCTTATAAAATGAGTTTTACATAACAATTTGATACCAAATATTTTGCTACTGATTTTATATGATAAATGAAGTATTTTGAACCTTATAACCTGATCAGAAAACTCAGATTTCCTGTTATATCCCAGAAATCGCTTAAAACGACTTTTTACGCGTATTAAACAAATAGTATGGGTTAAAACCATTCTTGTCACATAAGACTTATCACCAACTGATATAACCTATTAAATTAAGTTGTTTTACTGATTATTTCAAACCCGAATCTCAGAATTTTAATTAATCTCTTTTATAATCTTTTAAATGACCAAAATACCCCTACGGGGCTTAAATTGAGATTAAACTCGTTTTGGGCATAATGGAAGGTATCCTACTGATATCACAACATATTTAAAGCATATTAACTTAGAAAACCTGTTCGTGACTCATTCGGTTACCCGTTATGCGTTATTCGCATTCGGTTCGGTTTATGTAACTAGTTTGCATAAATTAGCCGAAACGAGTCGAACCTTATCATTTTTATCTCAAAATCCAGAATGTGTTTAGTTTACCCATATTATACAAGTCTCCAAACTTGTCGGGTCTAAATCACATTCTATTCCGATCTTCGCTTAATCATGCGTTCGGACCGTATCTCCCTTTAAAACTAACCGGTCTTAGTTTAGGCTTAATTAAAGACCCGTTAGGATTCTAATAGGTTATTATAAACCTTCGTTCCAGAATACGAGACCCGGTAAAAGCTACGTACACTTGCTTGTTGTGATTATTACTTGCAAAGGTAAATACTTTTAACTTATTTTCCCTTATACGGGCTTGGGGTACGGTATATAAAATACCGCTTGGTCGGGTATTGAATTGTTAATCATATGAAGGTTAATTTATTGAGATGACCCGTTTAATCTGTTTTGTTTGCTTAAAGCCTTTGGGGGGTTAATGACCATGTCCCGGATATCCTTGGCATCATTTTACGAAATGGCCACGACCTAAGCACGGGGTGTAGGCGTGCACCCGACGGTGCATAAATAAATAAATAATAAGGTATAACCGCCGGTTTCGGGAATAAACCGCCGCGGGACTATATCATGTGGTGTGTCTATTAAGCTCTAACCCGGTGTCAACCCGGGCTACTGAACGCATAAGAAACACGTAATTCTTTTACAAGATTATATTCAAATAATTATCCCAAGTTATAAAATGTTTGTGCCTCGTGCATTTAAATCAACTTTCTAACCCTTTTCAAAATGAGTCAGTTGATTGTATTTACCAGTGTAAACTGACGTATTTTCCCAAAAAGATTAAGTGCAGGTACTACTCGAAATAGGCTGGCTTTCTCCTTAGCATCAATAAGAGTCTCGCAAGCTTGGATGCATTTCAGTCTGTTGAACAATGTTTCTTTTTATTTGATCCACCTGTGGATTTTTTTTTCAACTATTTTGTGATACTTAATATTACAATTTTATTCGGTTGAAATGAATCTATCTTTTGCTTCCGCTATGCATTTTAATATTGTGTTGTTTGACTATAATGATATCAACTACGTCACGATACTCCCCCACCGGGCCCACCGGTAATATGTGGAAATATCGGGGTGTGACAGGTTGGTATCAGAGCCAACACTGAGTGAATTAAACACTAGCCTTTTGTGGTTAATCTCAGTTACACAATTGCACATTCCTAAATTTTCGAGTCTAGACAAAGAACTTAGGACTAATCCAAATTGTTTTAATTTTAACTTTGTCCTTTATATTTCTTTGTTGTATCTTTCATTTGTTGTAACAGGAAATATGCCACCGAGGTTCCTAAGAGGAGGACGAGGTAAGGGGCCAATCAACGCCCCCAACGATCACGAAGCCGGGCCTTCACATCGGCGAACTCCTTCTGCTACCATGAGTGCCGATCCTCAAGGAAACCGGAGGACCTATTTGGAGCCCGCTAGGCGATCTGCCTCGTATAGCTCAACGCCTCCCTATCGTCACTCCTTTGGGCCGCAATCAGAGAACGAGCCCGAAGACTCACGCCATTCCTTCTTGCCGTTACAGCGATCCCTTTTGCACCATTCCTTTGGCGACCCCACTCCTGTCTTCCAGGGCCGGTTCAACCCGGCAAACTATATTGAAGATCCAGTGGGTTTTAACCCACTAGGACCTGAAGACCATTTCTCAGGAGACCATGCAATGGATATAGATGAGACACGGATCCTGTTGAACCACCTTCTGGGACACCTACTCACCCCACCGAGATCTCTGATGGGTCATCCTTCCATGGATCACCCTACTGTGGTCTTGACAGCTACCAAGCAAGGTTCAACCAGTATGTATGGTATTTTACACCCTCTCACCATTCATCGCCTCACTAGCAGCAGCAGCAGGATCCCTCCGAGGATTCGCGTTTCGTGGCAGTCACGCCACCGCCACCACCACCGCCAGTTCATCAAGCACCTCCAGAACCACCAAGGCGTAGAAGAACAGGCGCACGAATATCCGCGCGAGAAGGGGGTTTTCACTTTAGCACCCCCATCACTCAAGTGGCAGTCACTATCCGCCACTGCATGAAGACCCACAAATGGGTGGGCCTTCAAATCCAGTTTCAGAGGTGAATTCTGCACCTATTGCGCCGCCACCAGTGGGTTTTGGTAACCTGATTCCTACGTACGCCGGTCCAACGGCGTACAATCCATTTGAGCGGCCGGCTCACACTAACTACAACTATGCTGAAGTCGACCCATATCTTATAGCAGCAAACTACAACGCCCTTCATCCTGAAGGACCATACGGAGCCCCCTGGGGAGTGGGATACCCAACTCATGGGTATCAAATACCTGCTCGACCTCCGATTCAGCACCAGCCGCAGCCACCACGGTTTTCCCCACCGGAACAGGAGGAAATCCTCCACAGGCTAAACAGGGAACGAGAGTTTCAGGAAGAACGTAGGAACAACCGGGGATTTCTCAAGGGCCTGGCAAGCTTGTTAAAAGGAAAGAAGAAGAGTGATCATTGAATCCCTATATGTATTGTTGTATTTCCTTATTTCAATCAAGTCCCTGCGTGGACATTCATCTATGTACTTAGTCCCTGCGTGGACTTGTCTTTTAGTCCCTGCGTGGACACCTATCTTAGTAATCAGTCCCTGCGAGGACTTGTATTATCAGTTTAGCCCCTGCGTGGGCAAGTTATTTCTGTTAAAAGTCCCGTTTAGGGCAATATTTACTTCTTTTAATGTTTAATGGAATATTAAGTTTAAAAAAAATCATTCTGTCATTATGCATAAATATATTATAAATGAAATAAATAAATTAAAAAAAATCGTTCCTCTTAAAATAATCTGCCTATTTAAATATTAAATAAGAATCTTAAAGGTATAACCTAGTCTGCATGTCATTATAAGACTTGGCCAGGATGGTAAGACCTGTTTAAAAAGATTCAGATCTCTGTTAACATCTGAAAACATGTTAACGCTCCTGGTAGACGTGATTCGTTAAAATCACACACGTCATTCTTATAATAGGATTCTTCAAAAGATTCCTATCCTAACCTGATGATCTATAAATCATGGGTTTAAACCATCAATTAAGATAATTATATATTAAACATCCATAGGTAATGTAGTGCCTACGGGCCATACTCATTGTCATATAAGACAAAAGACAGTAGTAGTCTACGACTCCCTGTCAGAAAAAGGTAAAGAACTATGTTCAAACCTTAATGCCTTGATTCTCTGAAATCATGGCTTATGATTTAGAATGTCCCTGTGACTAGGCCTTTTGTGCCACTAATAATACTGTTATTGTTTTATAATTAGGATAAATTATAATAAAAATCCTAAATAAATATGATTAACAAATTAACCAAATATGGTCTATGTTTACCATGGTTAATGAATTGCCATAAAAGACAATTCCATAATAAACTCCCAAATAAATTATGGTCAATATCTTATGTAACAGTTCAAACTACATGGCTGACTCGGATGAGATCAACAGTTACCCAAGGGAGAATCATGATAATACCCGAATTAACGTAGCGGGTGCAGAACTGCAGGTAATGATTGACAATGCCATTACTTGAGCTTTGGATAGACAGTTCCATGAATCCAGTGGTACCCATGTAAGGACCCAATCTGCACCACACTCTAAACCACCCTCTAAAACTCACACTGCTCACAACAGTAATTCCCATCACTCATCAAACCAAAGGAGTGTTCCATCTCAAAGGACCGTACTGAACCAAGGACCCCGTGATAAGGGTTGCTCCTATAAGTATTTTGTTTCATGCAAACCCAGGGATTTCACTAGGGAAAAAGGAGCTATAGACTGCATGACATGGTTGGATGAAATGGACACTGTGGTAGATATCAGTGGTTGCGCTAATAAGGATGTGGTGAAATTCGTGTCTCAGTCATTCAAGGGTGAGGCATTAGCTTGGTGGAGGTCTTTGATCCAAGCTACACGGAAAATCCCATTGTACAATATGACTTGGGAACAGTTTGTGTCATTGATCAAGGAGAACTACTGCCCTCAGCATGAGGTTGAGAAGATTGAAGCTGATTTCTTGTCTCTGGTTATGAAAAACCTGGATTGTCAAGCCTACCTTACAAGCTTCAACACCATGTCAAGGTTGGTTCCTTATCTTGTGACACCGGAACCCAAGAGGATAGCTCGATTCATCGGGGGTTTAGCCCCAGAAGTTAAGGCCAGTGTGAAAGCCTCTAGACCGGCTACCTTCCGGTCTGCAGCTGATATAGCATTATCTCTTACTCTGGACGCGGTCAGGCAGAGATCACTGAGAAACACTGATGCTGAGAAAAGGAAGCGTGAGGATGATAGCTCACGACGATCGGATAAGAGACGTAAGGGAAAAAATGACCACAAAAAGGGCTCTGGATCTAAGAAAGATGGTCATCAGTCGGGTGATAAGCCCAAATGTAAGATCTGCAAGAAACAGCACTTCGGGAAGTGCAGATATGAGTCGAAATCCCAGTCACAGCCAAGAGCATGTGGGATTTGCAAGTCTTCTGAGCACAAGACCCTAGACTGTAAGAAAATCAAGGATGCTACGTGCTATAGCTGCAATGAAAAAGGGCACATTAAGTCGAACTGCCCAAAATATGCCAAGAAACCAGAAGAAGGTAAAAAGACCAACGCTAGGGTCTTCAGAATGGATGCTAAGGAGGCAGTGCAGGATGATAACGTGATAACAGGTATCTTTCTTATAAATGATGTTTATGCGAGGGTATTGTTTGATTCAGGGGCGGATAAGTCATTCGTAGATAATAAGTTTTGTAAGCTGCTGAATTTACCTGTTAAAACCCTAAGTGTGAAATATGCGGTGGAATTAGCTGATGGTACCTTAGAAACCGCCTCAACCGTGTTAGATGGATGTTTCATATCCATTAGGAACCACTCTTTTCCGTTATCCTTACTTCCTTTGAAGTTAGCTGGTTTCGATATAGTAATAGGCATGGATTGGTTGTCTCGCAACCAAGCCCAGATCGTTTGTGCAAAGAAGCAAGTAGTTGTCAGAACTCCTCATGGCGAGCCTCTGACAATTCAAGGAGATACTAAGTATGGAATGCCTGAGCAAGTGTCCATGCTCAAGGCATCAAGGTGTTTGACGAAGGGTTGTGTTATCTACATGGCACAAGTAACTATTGATGAACCAAAGCCTAAGATCGAAGACATACCCATTATCTCTGAATATCCAGAAGCATTCCCTGAAGAACTACCTGGTTTACCCCCAGCTAGGCAAGTGGAGTTCAGGATTGACATTATTCCTGGAGCAGCACCTGTTGCAAGAGCGCCTTACAAATTGGCACCAACGGAGATGAAAGAGTTGAGAACTCAACTGGATGATTTGCTAGCCAAAGGATTTATTAGACCTAGCTCATCTCCTTGGGGAGCACCAATCCTGTTTATGAAGAAAAAGGATGGGTCGATGCGTCTGTGCATCGATTATCGAGAACTTAACAAAGTTACTATCAAGAATCGGTATCCATTACCCAGGATCGACGACTTGTTCGATCAGCTCTAAGGAGCAAGTTACTTTTCCAAGATTGACTTAAGGTCAGGATATCATCAACTGAAGGTTAAAGATGAAGATGTACACAAGACTGCTTTTAGGACTCGTTATGGTCATTACGAGTTCTTAGTGATGCCCTTTGGACTCACTAATGCACCAGCCGCATTCATGGATCTCATGAACCGCGTCTGCAAGCCCTACATGGATAAATTTGTCATCGTCTTCATCGATGATATTCTTATTTACTCAAAGAGTCAAGCTGACCATGAGAAGCACCTCCATTGCATTCTGAAACTACTTCATCAAGAAAAGCTCTACGCCAAATTCTCTAAGTGTGAATTTTGGCTTCGTGAAGTCCAATTTCTTGGACATGTGGTTAGTGAACGCGGAATCCAGGTAGATCCTGCTAAGGTTGAAGCTATCATGAATTGGCAAGAGCCGAAGACGCCCACAGAGATTCGCAGCTTCTTGGGATTGGCAGGATATTACAGGCGTTTTATTGAAATTTTTCAAGGATTGCTGCACCCCTAACTTCTTTGACTAGGAAGAATATCAAGTTCGACTGGGGACCGAAGCAACAAGAATCCTTCGATATCCTTAAACAGAAGCTAAGCAATGCACCAGTGTTGACATTGCCTGAAGAGATTAAAGAATTTGTAGTATATTGTGATGCATCGCACACAGGTATGGGATGTGTGCTTATGTAGAAAGGCAAGGTTATTGCCTATGCTTCTCGACAGTTAAAGGTGCACGAAAAGAACTACACCACCCATGACTTGGAGTTGGGTGCCGTTGTATTTGCACTAAAACTTTGGAGGCACTACTTGTATGGGACTAAGTGTGTGATCTATTCTGATCACAAGAGCCTTCAACATCTGTTCAATCAGAACGACTTGAACATGAGACAGTGACGTTGGATGGAAACTTTGAATGATTATGACTATGAGATAAAATACCATCCTGGCAAGGCGAATGTAGTCGCCGATGCCTTAAGTCGAAAGGAAAGAGTGAAGCCTATAAGAATCAATGCCAAAAGCATTGAGATAAAGAATAGTTTGAACGAAAGGTTGTTAGCTGCGCAGAAGGAAGTTGTGCTAGAAGCTAACTATCCTGATGAAAAGCTAGGAGTAACCGAAGAACAGTTATCCTGTGGCAAGGACGGAATTCTGAGGTTAAATGGACGAATATGGGTCCCAGTTTATGGAGGACTTCGGGATGTTATCCTTCAGGAAGCCCACAGTTCTAAATACTCCATTCATCCTGGAGCTGACAAGATGTACCAGGATCTGAAAGAAAATTTCTGGTGGATAGGCTTGAAGAAGTCTATAGCTACCTATGTAGCCAAATGTTTGACGTGCGCACAAGTCAAAGCTGAACACCAGAAGCCGTCAGGTTTGCTACAACAGCCTGAACTTCCCACATGGAAGTGGGAGATGGTGACAATGGATTTCATCACCAAGTTGCCAAAGACAAAGAAAGGAAATGATACTATATGGGCGATAGTAGATAGATTGACTAAGTCAGCACATTTCCTACCCATTAAGGAGACCTATAGCTCCTACATGTTAGCCCAATTGTACGTAGATAAGATTGTATCTCTGCATGGCGTACCGGTGTCTATTATCTCAGACAGAGATACTAGATACACATCACATTTTTGGAAAAGTTTCCAACAATCTTTGGGCACGCGCTTAAATTTTAGTACGGCTTACCATCCTCAGACAGACGGGCAGAGTGAGCGTACAATCCAAACTTTGGAAGACATGCTTCGTGCATGTGTGATTGACTTAGGTGGTAGTTAGGATAAGCACCTGCCATTAATCGAGTTCTCCTATAACAATAGTTATCATACAAGTATTAAGGCTGCGCCTTTCGAAGCCTTGTACGGTAGAAAGTGCAGAACACCCGTATGTTGGGCGGAAGTTGGAGATGTTCAACTGACAGGACCTGAAATAGTCCTGGAGACGACAGACAAGATTGTGCAGATATGCGATCGTCTCAAAGCTGCCAGGGATAGGCAGAAGAGCTACGCAGATTTAAGGCGTAAACCTCTGAAGTTCGAGGTAGGTGACAAGGTACTACTTAAGGTATCACCCTGGAAAGGGGTAATGCGTTTTGGTAAGAAAGGCAAGTTAAGCCCGAGGTACATAGGACCATTCGAGATCATCGAATGTGTCGGATCTGTTGCTTATAAGTTAAACTTACCTGAAGAGCTCAGTGGTATTCACAATGTATTCCACATCTGCAATCTAAAGAAATGTCTAGCGGATGAATCGCTAGTCATACCACATACGGATGTGCATATAGATGAGAGCTTGAAATTTGTGGAAAAACCTGTGTCGATTGAGGATCGACAGGTTAAGAAGCTTCGAAGGAAATATGTACCGATAGTAAAAGTAAAATGGGATGCCCGTAGAGGTCCCGAGTACACGTGGGAGGTAGAGTCCACAATGAAAGAAAAATACCCTCATTTATTTCAGTAAATCTCGAGGTTGAGATTTCTTTTAAGGGGGTGAGGATGTAACACCTCGTAATTTCATGTCCAATGTAATATCGACACGTGTCATGAATTTTAAACATGTAAAGGATTACATCAGAAGGACTAAAGTTGACAAACAGAGGAAGTACATGAATAAAAGGGTTCAAAGTGTCAACAATGAATAAATATATCTTTCAATAACCCTACATGATGTTTATACCTTTAAACGAATGAATCATGGATCATACGAAGCTAATTGTGAAAGAAAGTGAGTAATTACAAACTACAGGGGCTAAATATGGCAACATGTTTAAAGTAATACCTCTGAGTGACCCTTTAGCAAACCCGAAGCTTTGTAACGATTAATCATGCTCACTAGAATAAGTGATAAAAATTTCACAAGGTTTCGATTCCGTATGAGAAAGTTATGCTATCGTTCGTATGCGAGGGGTTAAAAGAGTCGACGTTGATAATTAAGGCTTTTCGAGTGACCATAAAGTTGACCAAGGGCTTCACAAAGATTGGTTATGTCTTGGAGTCCTTAGAAATCAATTTAGGTGGCTCAAAGTGCAAAACAAGAAGTCAAAACAACTTTTATATGGACCAGGGACCAAAACAGCAGCTTCTAAAAGTTGAAATTCGGTCAGAAGGGGCGTCGCGCGATGCGTAGGATCCTTAAGGGGCCTTCGCGTCACGCGAGGGGTCATCTGTTGCAGAAAAATGTGGCAGGTGCATGTCCAGCCCGTTTAACCGACTTATATCACTTGTTTTCGATACCATGGGCTGCACTAGCATGTTTTTAGGCATTAGGGACACTTGTTTAACATCAGGAAACATGCCCAGACTTGTTTGGCATGATCTAGTGAGATTAAACTCACTATATAAGGTGTCCTTGTTTGCAACATTGTTGCACTCATTCATAACTTCATTTCTGGAACTACCTGGAGCACAAGAGCATTCCCTAAGCATCGTTAGTCGTGCATAGTACTTCGGTAAGCTTCCTTAACCTTCCTTAATCGTGTTTTACTTAGTTAATTAGCTTAAAGTCAAACCATCATAATTAAGGTTTAACTTATCGATTAATCATTAATGGTCTGGTGATTTGCCAAATTGAAAGTAGTTATAAGTAGGTAATTATGTGGGCATTAAACCCTTAAAAGGGAACCCTCTGATTCCCGCTCTAACTAAGTCGTTTGTCAGGTCAAAGTTTATTATAAAAAGTCAACAGGAACACAATTTTCGAATTAATACATAATTAGCAATGTAGAAGACATGTAACCTGTTTTACCACTCATATAACTTGGTAATCAATGCAAGAACATGTCTAAGCATGTCCGACCCGACAATTTTCAGTTTAGGACCGGTTCGGAACCGAAAGTCGCATAATTTGACCACTGCTTTGACTTTCAGTTCTGACCCATATTAGCATGATTTAGAAATGCCTAAGAGTTTCATTAGGACCGGATTATATGATAGTATAACCCTCTGTGATTGGTTCGTTGATTGTCCGATTCGTTTACACGTTTCCGTTAATTGCTAAATGTTGACCATAATGCCCATTTGACCTTAAAACGAGAATTTTGGATATATGAGAGGACAATAATCTTTGTTACTGATTTATAAACATGTCTCTAAAATTTCACATCAGTTGGAAGTCTAGATTAAGAGTTATGCTCAATAGCGTAATTAGAAAGCTTTTTATAAATTAAACGGCGTAATTAGCATAAAGCCTATCTAAACCCAATTTTTGACACCAAACCTTTTACCCACTGATGTTATATAATATTTTGGGATTTTGAAGATTTTTAATTATTTTTAAACTGATCATAACCTAGGGTTATTGCCTTGATTCGGTTATTACCGATTATACCCTTTTTGCTTATAAAACGAGTTTTACATAACAATTTGATACCAAATCTTTTGCTACTGATTTTATATTATAAATGAAGTATTTTGAACCTTATAACCAGATCAGAAAACTCAGATTTCCTGTTATATCCCGGAAATCGCTTAAAACGACTTTTTACGCGTATTAAACAAATAGTATGGGTTAAAACCATTCTTGTCACATAAGACTTATCACCAACTGATATAACCTATTAAATTAAGTTGTTTTACTGATTATTTCAGACCTGAATCTCATAATTTTAATTAATCTCTTTTATAATCTTTTAAATGACCAAAATACCCCTACGGGGCTTAAATTGAGATTAAACTCGTTTTGGGCATAATGGAAGGTATCCTACAGATATCACAACATATTTAAAACATATTAACTTAGGAAACATGTTCGTGACTCATTCGGTTAGCCGTTATGCATTATTAGCGTTCGGTTCGGTTTATGTAACTAGTTTGCATAAATTAGCCGAAACGGGTCGAACCTTATCATTTTTATCTCAAAATCCAGAATGTGTTTAGTTTACCCATATTATACAAGTCTCCAAACTTGTCGGGTCTAAATCTCATTCTATTTCAATCTTCGCTTAATCATGCGTTCGGACCGTATCTCCCTTTAAAACTAACCGGTCTAAGTTTAGGCTTAATTGAAGACCCGTTAGGATTCTAATAGGTTATTATAAACCTTCGTTCCAGAATAGGAGACCCGGTAAAAGCTACGTGCACTTGCTTGTTGTGATTATTACTTGCAAAGGTAAATACTTTTAACTCATTTTCCCTTATACGGGCTTGGGGTACGGTATATAAAATACCGCTTGGTCGGGCATTGAATTGTTAATCATATGAAGGTTAATTTATTGAGATGACCCGTTTAATCTGTTTTGTTTGCTTAAAGCCTTTGGGGGGTTAATGACCATGTCCCGGATATCATTGGCATCATTTTACAAATTGGCCACGACCTAAGCACGGGGTGTAGGCGTGCACCCGACAGTGCATAAACCGCCGCGGGACTATATCATGTGGTGTGTCTATTAAGCTCTAACCCGGTGTCAACCGGGGCTACTGAACGCATAAGAAACATGTAATTCTTTTACAATATTATATGCAAATAATTATCCCAAGTTATAAAATGTTTGTGCCTCGTGCATTTAAATCAACTTTCTAAACCTTTTCAAAATGAGTCAGTTGATTGTATTTACCAGTGTAAACTGACGTATTTTCCAAAAAAGATTAAGTGCAGGTACTACTCGAAATAGGCTGGCTTTCTCCTTAGCATCAATAAGAGTCTCGCAAGCTTGGATGCATTTCAGTCTGTTGAACAATGTTTCTTTTTATTTGATCCACCTGTGGATTTTTTTTCAACTATTTTGTGATACTTAATATTTCAATTTTATTCGGTTGAAATGAATCTATCTTTTGCTTCCGCTGTGCATTTAAATATTGTGTTGTTTGACTATAATGATATCAACTACGTCACGATACTCCCCCACCGGGCCCACCGGTAATATGTGGAAATATCGGGGTGTAACAGTTGAATACTGAAAAACATGTACTACACAAATATATATATATATATATATATATATATATATATATATATATATATATATATATATAGGGTGAGGTTCTAGAGTGAACACTAGTATATTTGCGAACTGAGTGAATAAATCCTGGCCATTGATCTACACACGTGTATGGCCAGGATCAAATCCTGGCAATTGATCAAATCGTAAAATACACTAGTGTATTTCAACATCAAATCCTTGCTATTGATCTACACACGTGTATGGCCAGGATTAGTTCACTCAGTTCGTAAGCTACACTAGTGTTCACTCTTGAACGTAATCCTATATATATATAATATGAAAGAAGTTACGAATTACTTTACATATGATAGTGTATAAATATAATATTAATTTTTATTATAGTGTATCCTTTAAATATAACTTTTATTTAAAATAAATATCTAAGGCCTCAATTATATTTATAAAATTCATTTTTTAAGTTGTTATTTTTCTCTTTACCGGTAAAAAGCCAAATTTATTAGTATAACATAAATTAGATTTGTTATTCTTACTAATAATTGTTATGCGGATTTAATTAGTAATTATTTATTATAAAGTTAGGATATACATTAACAGTTTATATATGATGAATAAAATCTTTTTATTATTAAAGGGTAACTTATTATATTCAACAAAAGGCTAAAAAAGAAAATTAATAATATTAAAAGATAATTAAAGTTACTTTTTTCTATTTTATAGAAAAAATCTTTATTTAGGGTTACAAAGGGATTTAGAGAGGGGGGAGGATTGGTGCGATTATATATATTTGTTGTGTATGTAACCATATAGGTGTGTATTAGCCAATGTGGGTCTTGCCCGCTTGGTATAGAAACACGTGTCTATTAGAGACGAGATCTCAAATTCAAACATAAGCAAAATGAGTATTTTAGTATAATTAGTATGAAATAGAGTAGAAATACCATTTGCCATTAACAAAGGCACCCCAAAACATTATAGAGAGTGTTAATATTTTATAGTACCATTTTTGCATATTTGGTGTAAAATAGAGTAGGAGTATCATTTACCCGTTAAAAAAGTTGAAAATATATTGCATAATTTTTTTAACTCTTTTAAACTGAAAACACGTTTATTTATTACAAATCGGTGTAGCTATAAAACTTTAATATTCTCTCATCCATAACTTGAAAGGTCTCACTTCGCTATAACTTCAAAACATTAAACTCTCTCTGGGTATAATTTTAAAACATAGTTCAATAAATTTTAGTCTTTTTGCAAGATGTCCTCCCGATTAGTTGCTTTTTTAGCTTTTATTTATACGTTAGAAAAACTCATACGTCAATTTTATATATGATCTCATAAGCTTTTTTGTATTTTAAACTCTTTTATTTTACGAAGTATTAAAATAATAGGTTTTAACTATAGATCATTTATGTATTTATTTAATCATAAATTAGACTTAGATATTATATAACATAATTAATATATTATTAAAGAATTAATAAGATAATGTCATGTGGTATTTATTGGATTTTATAAGATAAGAAAATACTATGTGACATTTATTGGATTTTTTTATTAGTATTACTAGGTTAGAGCCCGCGTGTACACGCGGTTTAACAAATGAAAATAGTTTGTATTTATTCGTATTTAATAAAAATAAAATGAGAATTGATTCAATATTAATAAAATAAACTTTAAAAACTACGATAGTTTAAGAAAAATAAAATTTCACTAAAATATTCTTGTACACCACATTGGTTGTCTTAATACTAACATTTTCATCGTCAATGTTTCTCCGGAAATAATTCAATCGCCTCCACCAAACCTGGAAGCCATTTTCACAAAACTAAAGGTCAATAAAGTTTGTCATGAAGATTTATCATTTCCTACCTATTCCAAATAAAGTAAAAAAGATACTCAAAATAATGTATCATAGAGCTTGTAGACAAATTTAAGGAAAAATATCATTTCCTACCTATTCCAACTAAAGTAAAAAGATGCTCAAAATAATGTATCATCTTGTGAATTATGCTGGACATTTTTCTCTCTCCTTTGTCCTCTTGGGAGTACCCAACTTTCTCTTAGCCACCTTCAATGCGTGCTTGTCCTTTCCAACTTCCAATAGCTCAATAGCTCACGGTGCAAATCGAGCTACTTCTCCTCTTAAACTCCTCACAAAATGAACCCCAAGATTTCAATTCCTAGATAAGAAATGCCTATAAGACAACAGATTGATAATATGAGAAATTTATTACAAAGATAGTATGAACTTCTACTGTTGATGTCATTTACAACACCGTGAATCCATCATGCTCGTTTTTAGCGATGAAAACTGGGAATTGTAACCAAAGGGTTGATGCCAGTTAATTTATATTCTCACAATCATATTGGGTTAAAAATTTAAAGATGACTAAAAAATAACACGGATCAAACAGGTTGATTTCAAATGCTTACAGTACGTTGTATGATAAATCTAATATATATGATTAAAAACTAAATTATTTATAAACTGTTAATCTAATCTTTTTTAAAAGAACACATGAGTTGACAAGTTCAGCCCATTTAATATTTTTCATATTTAGCAAAATTTTCTTCAGTAACTCATTTAACCCGTTAGATATAAATGATAACCCAAATCAATTCATTTCTAAGTAAGCATATCAAAAGCCCCAACAGGGATCATGAAACAAAAAAAAAGAAAAAGAAAACTACAAGACACAAAGATAAACTTTATTAACCATAAAGATCAAATACCTGCTCTAACAGGACTGCCTCCTGAGGGCAAGTGGGAAATTGCATTAAACCAACCCCAACCTTTAGAAGCCCATAGCAACCCAACGAAACAATGAAATAAAGAGCCAGTTGTTTTCAAAATAAATATAAAAAACATTCCAAGAACTAGATGAAAAGGCTCACCAACCAAGTATGACTGCAGAATCATTGCAGTCTGCAATAAGCTGCTGATCCGTAAGTCACCAACAATGTCATAATCTTCACAATATGTTTCATTTCATCTTCAAAGTAACTGGTAACCACACACTTGCAATAATTTAGTCTGTAACATTACATAGTATTAATTAAAAACATTCATTCTGGTACTTGCTGGTCGACTAAGAAATTAAAAAAAACCGAATCATATCAACCAAGAACTGCATGTTACATAGTATTAATTAAAATCATTGATTCTGATACTTGCTGGTCGATTAAGAATAAAAATAAACCGAATCATATCAACCAAGAACTGCATGTCAATGAAAGGGGTTCGATTGATGTTACAAAATCTATAGAGAAAAGACAATGGTTAAAAATTAGGGTTTAGTCATCAATCGAACCTATTCATCAATAAAAAATGAGTGTACAAAGCATCAAAATAAAAAGATTTGAAGGTTCTGAATAGATCAATAAGAATAAGAATAGATAGAATTAATACTTGAATGTTGATGCTTCAATGATTGGAAGGAAGAATGGAAGGAAAATCGGAAGTGTATTATGAGAGATTGAAACGGTGACATAAGTGATATTAGGGTTATTTTATTAGATAGATGATTAAACGGAGTTGAAAGAAATGGGCCGAGTTAAGTTCATCTGGGTGGTATCTGACACGTAAAAAAAACCAACGGGGATCGATTAGAGGGAGAAAAAAAGGAGGGAAAAGAAGTGAAGGATGATCTCTTTGAATGACATGTGTCCCCTAATGAGTTTCTTTTATTATATGTATAGATTAGTTGTAAAGATGTAATGTAGTGGTGTACTAACACTTTTCTTTGTAATGTAGTGGTATACTAACACTTGATATCATATTACATGTGTTCAATTAAGATATAGGCATTGCATTATCCCATAGACTTTCCAAGTTTTTCATCACATATATTGGGATCCAATAACGAACAACCCAGAAATTGGTAGAATGATTATAGATTTTTTTTTAAATAAACCTTCATTAAAAACCGCCTTCGACCTAAACGGGCAAAAGGCCAATACAAAACAAAAACCCTGACCCAAGCAGCCAAAGACCAGAATTACAACGTGTACATAAGGTATTTACAGTGCTCCTTCCAGCTAATATATTTGCATGATGATCTATTTTTAAGTCACCAAAACCCTCTCGTTTTAATACCTATCATAATCTCTTGAGAACTTCTCCTGATCTGATTGAACACCAAATCGTTCCTAGCCTTCCATATACACCAACACGCGATCAAAACCAAACCCCGTAAAATCTTCTTCATTTTTTCCCTTCTTGATAGAATTATGAATATCCATCAAATCTTTGAAGTCACCCATACACGAATCGCCACCGGACATGTCGTAAATAAATGGTCCAGCGATTCCACATACTCGTCGCAGAAAGGGCACATAACCGATGTTATATCCACGTTCCTTCTTCTCAAATTGACACTAGTAGCAAGACGATCCAAGTTACCTCTCCACGCCATGATATTACATTTGATAGGAACCCATTTGCTCCATTCGAAATTAGGGAGATGACTATCGATCCTTTCTGTTGATGATCCAAATCCATGAGTCCTTATCGTTTGACGATCTCACTATGTTAATAGCGTCTTGACATTCTTGCCATTCCTTACGTTCAATGTCAGACTCGGGCAATCTAACCCACCTCCAGCAATATCCGTCGTTTCCTTGACCCGAACCTGTTCTCTCCGAAATCCTGCAAGATTTATTAGAATCCAAAACAAAAAGATGTGGCCATTTTTCAGTGAAAGGAAGATCGCCCACCCAGGTATCAATCCAAAAACGAATATCTCCCCCCCCCCACTTTGCCCAGAATCACCTGATTAATATTTTTCCCATTTAATTTCAGTTTGGAAATCATTTTCGCAATATTATTCTAGCACCCCGTATACTTTCCGTTTAAAGGCAGGAAGCTCCTTTGGTTGTTTTTCTTATGACAAGCATCCACCACTTTCCTCCATAGACTTTGGTTTTCGACTCTATATCTTTAACCCCACTTAAAAAAGAAGCGCATCATTTACTTATTTTAATTTGTTTAAGCCCCTTTTTTTTCTTTGGCTACGTTATCCAAGTAAGATCAACCGGGTGTGTTAGGATCGGAGGCTCTCATGATTGTGTTTGTTTGTAATAAATGAACAGTTAATAAACATGATTTAATGAGTTATGCAGCGGAAATGAAACACAAACTTTGTAAACACAATCAAAGAGAAAAATAGTTTTGATAAACACATGCTTTTCATCAGTCGAAAGGTTACAAAGCAAATCAAAAGATTACAAATCAAGCTTACAAACTAAACTCCCCCTCAGCCTGATGCTCCAAGGTTGATTGCACACAAGATGAAAGGATTGGACTAGAGGAGAATAACTCGCTCAGTCAATCAAATGTAACAGTACAGAGTACTGCTACATTTATAGGCAAATCAAACCATTGAGGCATCTCAGCTGACATCACCATGAAAGCAACGTCTAACAGCCTAACAACTTGTAACCACTGTTCCTATACAAACACTGCTAATCTAAACCACTGACTTATACAATACAAGTGACTCATTAAACTACTGCTATCTTCTTCCATCAGTGCTTTCCTAAAAGTTGATCAGTCCTTGAGTGGGCAGTGCTTTGTCATCAGTAGATTGAACCAGCAGTGTTTACTTCTTAACATTCTTTAGGGCTTCATCAGCAGTTTGAAGGACAGCAGCTGTTGTATACGGACAGTGGATAGAGGACCATCAGTTGTTATAATCACCTTCAAGGGGAAAGTCTAATGTAAACAGCTGCTTATTGCGAATCCACTGTTGTGATCCGGTTTTGGCTTTAATTATCTGTTCCTCTGGTAGGGTTCAATCCCAACAATCTCCCCGTGGAACAGATAATGCCAAAACCCTTCATTATTCTGGATCTTTATTTACTCATCAGAAGTTCCTTAGCTTGTCTTTTAAATTCCACTTCAAAGTCCTTGGAACTTGAGTTATCCTCATCCCTGCACAGTGTAAGTTCAAGGAGATCTTGTAGATCTTCAACACCAAGGCTTAGTGCTTGTTTCCTTGATATGTACTTCACTTCTCCATTGGATCTGAACAGGGTCAATACATGGGTCTTTTGATCAGACATCCATTTTAGTATTTTTGAACCCAATGAGTTTCTTGGGAGAGATTTATTTACTGATGAGTTGGGAGATTTTGGCCTTGTAAAGATTTGTAAAGCAGTATCCTGAGCTTCAGACATTTGTTTGAAAGCCTTTTCTATGACTTCATTTGCTGCAGCTATGTCTTCTGCAACTTCTTTGTCAATCTGTTCTTGTCTCTTTTGTTGATCTAGCTCAATGTCTGAGATATCTGCTGATGTGTTAGGTGATGATGATTTATTCAGAACCTTTTTGGCAGGGTCTTGAAGCTTTGCTGCTCTGTCTTTATCTAAAGCCATTTCTTGATGGCTTCTTAAAAGTACTCAGCTTCCTTTTCCTTTTCTTCTGCAACAGTCAGCTGTTTTAGCTCTTTGTGGTCAGGCTTCTTTGGTGAATTAAAATCTGTCATTTTCCTTCTTTTCAGCCTTTCATAAGCTTCATCTGTATACTGCTTTGTCCATTTTGCTATGGCTTTAGCAGTATCCACCTTTGCATCCACCAACTCCTGCTTCTTTCTTTTGTACTCTGAAGTAAGATCAGCAATGAGCCTTTTGTACTTACTCCAGTTAGGAGCTTTCCTATTCTTGCTTGGATCATTTTTTTATTCTTTCAATTCTGTTTGCCTCATGCTTTAATGCAACTATTGGCCATTCTTCGAATTGTTTTTCTTCAGCTGGATATAATTTTTCTTTCATGATGTATGCAAGATATTCTTTTCTCATTTCTTTTCGTAGATCTGCTTTGGGTTGTAGGTTTGACATTTCTTTGCTCAGATCTCCTGCATAATCTTCCATCTGTTTGACTTTAGTGAGCAGGAATTCCATTTTTTCTGAAATGGCTTCGTCACCTTGGTCTTTGCATTCAATTTTGGCTCTTATCTTAGCCTGCCTTGCTTTGAGCTCGAGATATTCATCCATATTTTCTGGGATTATGAAGCCTATGAGAGAAGGAAATCTTCTTTTTGAAGGATCATCCTCAGTGTAGAATTGTCTCATCTCATTTTTTACAGCTTCAGGTTCCAGTGGATATTTTGCAGCAATAGGATCATATTTGTCATCACCTGCCTGAGTTGTTTATCTTTTTCTAGCGTAAATGTTCACCAGTGAAGGAGTGCTTTTGGGTGATTTGTTTATTGGAGTGAATATGGTTTGAAGTGAAGTGATGGTAGTGGTGGATGGTAGCTGACAAACAGTTGTTGAAACAACTGGTGTTTCAACCTCTGTTGTCATTACAACTACTGATGTGTCAGTAGATGTCTTCTGCTTTTGAGCAGGGGTTGAATCAGGAATGAAAATCCTTCTCCTTTTTATTGTAGGAGAGACATATGATGTTTTGGGTGGATCAGTGGTGGTGGTTTGAGTGGCAGTGACTTGTGATTAACTAACAGTTGTTGAAACAACTGGTGTTTCAACCACTGTTATCATTACAACAGATGTTGTAACATCTATTGTCTTCTGCTTTATGGCAGGAGGCGATGGTAGTGGGTTTGGTTTTGAAACCACTGACATATCAACTGTTTGGATGGAAGTTTGAGATTTTGTGGTTTGAGGTTTGGAGCCTTTGGGAGGTGGTTTAGATGTCTGTTTTTCTTGTTCTGTTTCAACATACAGGCCATCTTCTATTCCCTTCTTTTTCAACTTTATCTTCTCCCCCTTTTTGGCATTATCTGGCAAGGGTGGGAGGAACTTTTCCAGTGGTGCTTTGTATATGAGCCTTGATAGCTTTGATGTCTGCTTGAGTATCTTTAAATCTTGACTCCACCATGTTTGTCAGCATTTGTACATGTATTGCATGCTGCTGATCAGCCATTTGTTTTTGTTTTTCAAGCAGGGGTTGAAATACATTCCATAGCTCATTTGCAGCAGATGCAGGTTGTGCGGGTGCTTGAGCTGGAACAGTAGTGAATTGTGCCTTTTTGAGCTTTTAACAGCTGTTGCACCATATCCTTTATTTCAGCAACCGATGTCTCAAGATTTTCAACTCTGCCCGTCAATTCCTGATATTTTGAATCATCATCCAAATTAATGGGATCATCTGATTCCCCACCAGCAGTGGTTGTATCAATGTGTGACTTAGGACATGAAGCCCAGAAATCATCCATTGATGCCCCTTCTTCTTGGTACTGGGGACTTCTTTCTTCAGCACTTGATAACCTTTCAATGGTACCAGTGGTCAAAACAAACTCACTGGTGGTTACCAGAGGTGATATAGAAGAAATTGCCTTCAAGGGAGTCTTACTAATGAAACAACTGTCCAAATGTAGATCTGTTGATCCATCACTTGTAGTTGCTGCTCCACTTGAACTACCACCAAGAGTTACTTGTAACTCAAGGGGTGTAACCTCCTCAGTTGTTGCTGGGATAACAGAGATAGTAGCATCAGACCCAGTCACTTGTGGGAGTATACTCTCAGTGATAGGTGATAGAGAGGAACTGGTTTGTGTCTGAGCTATAGCAACTGCATGCAACAAGGGTATTATGGATTGTGGTAATGTGATTGGTGAAGGTATGGGTGTTGAAAGAGACATGTCCTTGGGATCAGGACTGAGGAAGATGGAACCAATCGGATCTAGAGCTTCATAATGTGGGGTCCCTGTGCTTACAACCTGATCCTTTTGTGAGGATGCAGGAGGAGTTTGAGGCAATGGTGGAGATCTTTCTTCAATCTGCTGTGAGGAAGTAGCAGCAGTGGTTGTAAGTGACAATTGTGTTGTCACTGGCAGTGGCTCTGGGAAACAACTTCCAGAGTTGCCTTTGTTTTGGGTTTGGAGGGCTTTCTGGGTGTTTTCTTTTTGGTCTTTTTGGTAATGGCAGGTGTGGGTTTCAAAGCAGTGGTTGTGCTGCTATGATCACCTGGAGCAGTGGGCTCAGCAGCTGATACCTCATAGTTTAATAAGATTTGTATGAGACTTGATAGATCTAGAAGAAAAGCTGGAACTTTCCACATGCGGGGACGCGAAAAGGGCTTAGACTAGACCTAGCATCTCTCAGCTCAGATTCGGCGTATCTGGTATATTGTAGAATGATTGTTTTCGATGGTTTTGTTCCAAGCGCGTCCATGCGTTATTATGAGCGCAAATTAAGGGAGACTTAGTCCCTAATGCAAGCTTGGGATAGGGGTGCCACACCTTGTCCTAATGTCGGTTAAACACACGAAATTCTGGGGTTTTACCCTATTTAAAGTTAACCATTCCCCCAAATGAGAAAAACCTTTACCCTAGCCATTGTTAACCTTCCAAGAATGAATTTTGGAGTTACAACCCTCAATTCTCTTTCAATTCCTTCACGCAAGTAAGATCTACAACAACCCTATAAGATCCCATGATGAAGATGAGCGACTAAAGCATTCTGTAATCACCTTGAGATGGACGGTTAGTTTATGTGAAACTTAAACCTTGTTTACTTTAGTTTTTGAATTGTTTTTCATTGTTTGAAGAATACTTGTGGTTTAGTTGTGTTGCAGTGAATAATATTTACCATTCACATTAGGTTTTCTTGCATCATGAGCACTTTGGTTATTAGGAGGTTTTTGACACTTATAATTTGGTAATTGAATTGTATGAGCTATTATTAATTACTTGTTTTTTATTATTGACGTGCTTAGATAGTAACAATAAAATTAACACAGAACACAGCCGAGTTTTAAGGATAAAACATTAATACTAACTACACACGTTCTAGGAAAGCGTACCTATCAGTATATAGTATAGCCTAGGTAAGTACCCAAGTATCAATCCATGGACACTAAGATCTATTAACCTATCTCTTTTATAAAATATAACCTAAGTAACTTTTAATTATCAGAAACACTAAACAGCCTATTTAATTAAGTTTAGGAAACAGTGATGAGAAAATAACTAATTCGGTTCAGAATCATCTTATTACTTTTGCAAAACATTTGATTATGGTTCTTATGAAAAGCTCGTCATAGTTGACACTAGTAACAAGGGTGTAGAGTAAAAATGATGGAGCCCTCTCGAGTTAGCCCCATGTCCCTAAACAACCAGGCCATGGACACACCCAACTATCTGGTTCTAAGTAACATTTACTAATTCCTTGTGATCTAAGAGTCTTTTGCATTGTTCTAGCAACCATAGATTAACGAATCGAGCGAATTACTATCTTGGCTACTCAATTTAAAACAAACCCTTGTCTAATTTCTAAACCTTTTTAATCAGATTCTTCCCGTAGGTGACCTATATGAATTACCAACACCCCAACAAGTTTGTCATTTGCCTACTAAGCCTCCAACCCTAGACTAACGATCGATATATAGTCTAAAGATAAAGAAAGCAAATCTAGCATGCGTAACCTCATAGAAAGATCTAAATCATCCACACAAACTCATTTGAATATCAATACTCAACATACACATATTACACTATCATAAGTTCATAAGCAAACATTACTAATTTAAAACAAACTTTCATAATAAAATCAACCAAATCATTGCAAAGTAACAAGAATCATCCTACCCTAACTCAGTAAGGATCAATCTCTAGACCTCTTATATGCTATTCTTCCTTGAATCCTCTCCTAATAATCTGATCTTGAATCCTTGTTCTTCGATAGCCCTTTTTCGCTATTCTCTTCTGATTTCGTCACTTCTTATGTTTTCAATGACATCTCATTCTATTTATACGGCCCATTAGTAGCTTGGGTGGGTTACGACCCGTAAACATGCCACGTGTCACCTTATTGCTATAGAGTTTCCAATCAGTATGTCAGTGCATTATTTTGGGGCTCACGACTCATAGTCTGCTCCTTTGCTCACGACCCGTAAACAAGCAGATTGGGCTTGCCTTCTACGCAACTTCAGTAATCTCCAATTCTAACCCAAAAATACTTCATTTCACTTAGGAACCTGTAAAACACCCAGATTAAACGTTTAATCCATTCCAAACAATATATACAACAAATAACTATCAAAATGTGGGTTCTAACACTATAGAAACATGTTGTCTTTCAGACACATCAATTATCACTTGAATTAAACCATTCACAAGACCATATGGTATTTATTTAACTAAACAGGTTTGGGTGAATCATCGTGTAGCAACCCCCGACCCCTACCACGGGAGCGGGCGGCCGCGAGTGCAGATGGGTGGTATCGGTATTTATTAATTTGGCAGCAGAAATTTACATCAGGACAGTAGTTAGGAAATAGTTTATTTGAGTAAAACACCACACTTTTATAAATAATAAATACATGGGAAAAACCCAAGTTTCCATTACAAATATGTTTACAGGGATAAAACCCTAATTTATTGAAATAAAACTTCTTTCTTGTTTAGGTAACTTTTATAGCCACTTTTCCAAGCTTTCAGTGCTCTCCAGCTGGCTTCTATTTGGCTTTCACATTTTGTTACCTGAAACGCGTTTTAAAAAGTTTTATCAGCAAGAAATATTGGCGAGTGCATCTCAGTTTAATCAAAACAGGATTTTATATCTTTACAGTATTGAGAGCGATTACAAAGTTTTTATCTACCCAATTACCATCCACGGTACTGTCAATCTTGACTTGTGGTCATGCTACTACTCACAGTGTAGTAACAAGTAATGTATACAAAACCCCAACATACCGACAGTAATTGTAGAATACATAGACTCAATCACTACTAAATATACTTTAAAATAATTGAGGTTTTGTAAAACCGTTTACAAAAAGTGAATGTACTCACATTGCTATTTTGGATAACACTACTGCTTTCTGGTGACTTCCTGGTTATAATTTATTAAATTAAACAATGCACACGTGTTAGTAAGATAACCCAATTTACATTAGCTATACCCCCGAGACAGAACTCCAACGACTGAGTCAGGAAGAGCCTTGACATGCATTACGGAGCTCTAGATCAATCAGGCAGAGGAACTAATACGTAACTGGGGGTTATAATACTTACAACGAGGCAGAGCTTCGCTTTTTAGGGGGTATTATACCCGAGTATTTTAGCTTATATGTGTCGAGAGAGAAAAAGAATTAAGCGACTGTGAAATGTGCCGCTGCTGTTCAATTTATAGGATTTTCCGTAGTCCGTCGCCGCCCGCGACGCCCCAAGGCTATGCTCGTCACAGGCCGCGAGCCGCCTATAGCTAGGGTATAGGTTGGTCGATTCAAGGGGTAGACATGCCACGAACTAGGACACGTGGCACCATTGTGTGTCTGGCAAACAAAGGTCGTCGCGCCCCGTGACACACTGGAAGTGTGTCCTTCACGGGCCGCCACAGGCGTTAAAAATTTGTTTTATTTGATTTTTATAAAATTAAAGGTTATTCGGGTCTGTTTCTCACATACGGGGTGTATTTTAGGACGTATAGGAGTATTTTAATGGCTTTGGGAGAGTTGTTATATCCTCCACACCTTGTTTTAGATCTCGTCCTCGAGGTCTACTGGAACAGGTGTGGATATTTCCTTTGCATCTCTGATTCGAGCTCCCAAGTGTACTCTGGTCCTCTCTTGGAATCCCATTTTATTTTGACTAGAACTAATATCTTGTGTTTGAGATTGTTGACCTTCCTGTCTTTGATCTGTAGGGGTCTCTCTACAAACTTAAGTTTCTCATTTACCTCTATGTCCTTAAGAGGTACCACTAATGATTCATCTGCTAGACATTTCTTGAGATTACATACATGAAACACATCATGTATCCCTGCCATTTATTCTGGCAGTTGTAGCTGATAAGCTACTGGTCCTATTCTTTTAATAATCTCGAAGGGCCCAACATACCTGGGGCTTAGCTTTTCCCTTTTTATGAATCTGACTACTACTTTCCATGGAGAAACTTTGAATAACACTTTATCTCCGACTTGAAATTCCAACGGTTTTCGTCTGTTATCAGCATAACTCTTTTGACGATCGCGAGCTGCTTTTAGTCTTTCTTTGACTTGAATAATTTTGTCCGTTGTTTCCTGTACTATCTCTGGTCCAGACAGTTGCTTTTTTCCAATTTCTGCCCAACAGCTTGGAGTTCGGCACTTTCATCCATAAAGCGCTTCAAATGGTGCAGCATTGATACTGGTATGACAGCTGTTATTGTAGGAAAATTCTATTAATGGTAAATGATCATCCCAATTTCCTCCGAAATTAATTACACAAGCTCTAATCATATCCTCCATTGTCTGAATTGTCCTTTCGCTTTGTCCGTCCATTTGAGGATGATAAGCTGTGCTTAGATTTAACTTGGTTCCCATTGCTTTTTGGAAACTAGTCCAAAAATGAGAAGTAAAACGGCTATCTCTATCAGAAACAATAGATAAAGGAATTCCATGTAATGAAACTATTTCATTTACATATAACTTGGCCAATTGTTCCATACTGAAAGTTTCCTTCATCGGTAAGAAATGAGCAGATTCGGTTAATCTGTCTACAATCACCCAGATTGTATCATTACCTTTTCGTGTCTTGGATAATTTAGTAACAAAATCCATTGTTATCAATTCCCATTTCCATATTGGCATTTCGAGTTGTTGCAATAAACTTGAGGGTTTCTGATGTTCAGCTTTAACCTGTGAACAGGTTAGACACTTGGCAACATAAGTTTCTATATTCTTTTTCATTCCTATCCACCAGAAATTCTTTCTTAAGTCTTGATACATTTTATCACTACCAGGATGTATCGTATACTTAGACTTATGGGCTTCTTCTAAAAAATCGGTGGCGTAGGTTTCCTTGTTTAGGTATCCATATTCTTTTCTTATGGAACCTCCAAATTCCATCTGTTCCTTGTTCTAATTCCTTAATCAATCCTTTTAATTTTTCAGTATCGTCCTTGATTACCGATTCCTGTACTTCTCTAATTTGCTCGTTTAAATCTAACTACAGATTTAATTTAAGAGAACGTACTCATCTTGGCTTTTCATGATACTTTCGACTTAAAGTATCAGCTACTACATTAGCCTTTCCTGCATGATACTGGATATTACAATCATAATCACTGAGATTTTCCATCCAGCGTCTCTGTCTCATATTTAACTCTTTTTGCCCGAAAACATATCTTAGACTCTTATGATCGGTGAAAATAGCAAACTTGCTACCCTAAAGATAGTGTCTCCAAATTTTAAGGGCAAAAATTATGGCTCCTAACTCTAGATCATGGGTTGTATAATTTTCTTCATGATTCTTAAGTTTTCTAGAGGAATAGGCTATAACCTTTTGACGTTGCATCAACACACATCCATAACCTAACTTAGAAGCGTCACAATAGACTATAAAGTCTTCAGTTCCTTCTGGTAACGCGAGCATGGGTGCGTTGGTTAATCTTTGCTTAAGAATTCTAAAAGATTCTTCCTGTTTTGGTCCCCATTCAAACTTAACTTATTTGTAGGTCAGTTTTGTTAAATGAATAGCTATTCTAGAAAAATCTCGGATAAACTGTCTATAATATCCTGCTAGTCCGAGAAAACTTCTTACTTCCGTTGGTGATTCATGGACTTTCCATTTGGTAATCGCCTCGATCTTTGTGGGATCCACATGAATTCCTTCATTATTAACTAGATGTCCAAGAAATTGTACTTCTTGTAACCAAAATTCACATTTTGAGAATTTAGCATAAAGCTTTTCTTTTCCCAGCAAATTTAAAAGTATAAACAAATGCTCGGCGTGATCTTCTTTACTCTTAGAATAAATAAGAATATCATCTATAAAAACAATTATAAATTTATCCAAATATGGTTTACATATTCTGTTCATCATGTCTATAAATGCGGCTGGGGCATTGGTTAAACCAAATGGCATGACTGTAAATTCATAATGACCATACCTTGTTCTGAAAGCAGTTTTAGGAATGACCTCTTCCTGTACTTTCAGTTGATGATATCCTGAGAGTAAATCGATCTTAGAAAAGAATTGAGCTCCTTGAAGTTGATCAAACAGATCATCGATTCTCGGTAGTGGGTATCGATTTTTAATCATGAGCTTGTTTAACTCTCGGTAATCAATGCACATACGCATTTATCCATCCTTTTTCTTGACAAACAAGATTGGTGCTCCCCATGGCGATGAACTAGGCTGTATGAAACCTTTCTCCAGAAGTTCGTCCAATTGTTTCTTCAGTTCTTGCATCTCTGATGGTGCTAAACGGTAAGGTGCCTTGGCAATCGGTGTTGACCCTGGCAGTAAGTGAATTCTGAATTCAACTTCTTTATCTGGCGGTAGTCTAGGTAACTCTTCTGGAAAAACATCTGAGAATTGAGATACTACGGGAATATCTTTTAATTCTTTTCCTTTAGTGTTGATGATTATGGAAATCATATACACTAGTGATCCTTTTCTTGCATAGCTCACTGTTTTCATCACAGAGATGAATTTTGTGGACCTAGTTGGCTTGTCTCATTTAATTGTGATATTTTCACCTTTTGGTGAATTTACTCGTATTGACTTTTGATCACATTGAATACTGGCTCGATTGGCTACTAACTAATCCATTCCTAATAAGATATCAAATCCAGCTAGATTCATTGGGTAAAGGTTAGCAATAAAATTATGGTTTAAAATTTCTATTCTTGCTCCCTGCAAGATTTCAGTGATCTTAATGGATTCTCCATTTGCCGTTTCTACCAGACATTCTTGTTGAAGTTTAGTTAATGGTTGATTGAGAAGTTTGAAGAACGAAGTATTAATAAAATTTTGGTTCACACCAGAGTCAAATAATACTTTAGCAAAAATATCATTAACTAAAAACGTACCTGCAATCACGTCCAGAATCATCTTGGCTTCTTCAGCTGTCAGAACAAATGCTCTAGCATTCTTAGTAGTTTTGTTGTTGGTTGCTAGAGCTAATTTCGGACAGTTTAGTTTGATATGCCCCATCTCTCCACAGTTGAAGCATAGCTTAGTGCTGGGTTTCTTCCTGCAGTCATCTTCCTTGTGTCCCGATATTTTGCAGAAGTTGCAGTATATGGAACATCTCCCTGAATGCTTCTTCTTGCAGTACCTACAGTAAGGTGGAGAAGTAGAACCTGTATTTTTCCCACGGCTAGAATTACCGTAGCAAAATTCCTGGGTAAGCTTTTGGGCTAGGTTCTTTCTCTGGTTTTCTTCTTGCGTACGTACCAATTCATCAGTCAAAGTATTGGCTAGTTCTACTGCTTCTTCTATGGTTTGGGGTCTAGCTGCCTTGACTACATGTCTGATTTCACTGATTAATCCCCAGATGTAACAAGAGATTAATACTGGTTCTGGTGAGGCTAGGGTTGGCACTATTCTAGTATATTCGAAGAATATGGTAGTGTAACCCTTACAGTCTATTCCAGTCATTCTAAGGTTTAGGAATTTATTAGCGATTTGTTCCTTTTCATTGGGAGGACATAATTTCCTTTCAACCATTTTCTTAAAGTTGATCCATTCCATATTATAAACTTTGTTACTTCCCCTAGACTGGAGAATAGTATTCCACCATTCTAAGGCTGCATTCTTAAAAAGATTAGAAGCAAACATAATCTTATCTTCCTCTGCACATTTGCTTATTTTTAAGACTACTTCTGTCTTTTCTATCCAACGTAGAGCTGCAATGGCTCCTTCATTTCCAGAGAGTTCTATTGGTTTGCAAGACCATAATTCTTTGTAAGAACAACCATATGACATGGTTCTTCTTCTTTTTGGAATAGGTAATTGAAGTAGCGGTCCATTATTCACACTGTAACTGGGTTCAGTAGGTGGTCGTTTACTTCCACTATTAGTTTTATTATTTTCTGCTTCCTTAACAATCTTGATGATATATGGCATAGCGTCTATAATTCCTTGTGCTACTATATGTTGGATGGCACTGTTATCTATTTGGTTCCCATTATTATCATTATTCTGGTTTTCCTGATTTACTTCATTGTCCATCTGAATTATAAACATTTATCAGGCATTAATATCACATAATAAGATTTAATGTAAACAATCACACAAACAAATTGATCAAAATCGTCGAGCATTGCGACGAGTACTCTTTATATATATATATATAACCTAATACCTATTGATGCATAACTAGTAGTGTGTTTAAATTCCAGTTGTAGATTGTAATATATATATATTCTACACACATTTATATATATCTATATTTTATTATTATTATTACTAGGGGTTGTTCCAGAAATGCATTTCTCGCTCGTCGTATTTCCACACGAGCTTCTCTCCTATCTGTTTTATCCTCTCTCCTTCTTCTACTAACTCCTCACCAAATGTGCGGATTTCCTGCACATTCTCTTCACTCATGGATGGTAGTGGTGCGGGTACTGGGTCAGGGTACTGAGGTATAGGTTCTCCATATGGGTACGGGTCGCCTAACACACTCTGAAAATACGGGTCGTCATTCCAAAATGGATCTGACGAATTAAGGTTGGTATATTGTGCTATGGGATCTGGCATCTATTCTTCCTGTGGATAGAGTTGATATCCCCTATGGTCAACCTCCCTTGGGTCATATGCTAAAGGATTAGGTGCTGGGATTCTAGGTATCTCGTTAGGGTCAAATGCTGGTATGGGAATTTGGTTTCCTTGGGTAAGTTCTATTTCCATTGGTTGGGTTGGGAATAGTGGCAGTGGTTGTGGTGCAATTATCTGATCTAGGTTTGGATCTGCTGCTGTGGTGGCTAGTATATGGAAGTTTGCCAATCGCCTATTAACTGCTTCTTGGGTCTGGGCAGTTACTTCCCTATTGGCTGCTACTAATGCTCTTTGCTGTTGTAACTTTCTCATTCGTTTTCTCCTCTCATGTGCTCCCCGACTAAACCATCCTCGCTTTTTCGAGGGGAATGGTTCCTCGGATTGCGCCTTAAAGATGAAGATTCCTTCTTCGGTGTCAGCAGAATACCCCGAAGGAGCAGGCTGTAATGAAGTTCCTTCACTTTTGGGAGAACTAGCTAGGTGACGATAGGCGTCAGACGTACCTTGCTCACTCATACTGTAAACTAACAAATTATCAAATTACATAAAACAATAATATACGGATATACACGTAATCACATAGATTATTTCCTAACATAATTGATAAAATTTTGGTGTCAGCAGAACACTTCTGTGGCTTAAACCAGTGGTTGTAGCTCTGATACCACTCTCTGTCGCAACCCCCGACCCCTACCCCGGGAGCGGGCAGCCGCGAGCGCAGATGGGTGGTATCGGTGTTTATTAATTTGGCGACGGAAATTTACATCAGGACCGTAGTTAGGAAATCGTTTATCAGAGTAAAACACCACACTTTTATAAATAATAAATACATGGGAAAAACCCAAGTTTCCATTACAAATATGTTTATAGGGATAAAACCCTAATTTATTGAAATAAAACTTCTTTCTTATTTAGGTAACTTTTATAGCCACTTTTCCAAGCTTTCAGTACTCTCCAGCTGGCTTCTATTTGGTTTTCACATTTTGTTACCTGAAACGCGTTTTAAAAAGTTTTATCAGCAAGAAATACTGGCGAGTGCATCCCAGTTTGATCAAAACATGATTTATATCTTTACAGTATTAAGAGCGATTACAATGTTTTTATCTACCCAATTACCACCCACGGTACTGTCAATCCTGACTTGTGGTCATGCTACTACTCACAGTGTAGTAACAAGTAATTTATACAAAGCCCCAACATACCGACAGTAATTGTAGAATACTGGTGCGTGTGTGGTGGTATATGGAATTAAGTATATTTTAAGCCCTTTTTACACGTTAGTCAAGTTTTAAATTTATAAAACACGATATTTTACTAACACCAAACACACATATGGGTAAGTGCACCCATCGTGAGCGTAGTATAGTGTTGGCAAGATACCGAGGTCGTCCAAGGACACAAGAGCTTTTAGTACCGGTTTATCCTCAATGTCTAATCAAATCAAAAGTTTAGAAAAAGGTTTTTAAACAAGAAAAATAAAAACTAACTAAAATGCTGAAAAATAAAATAAAAATAAAAACAGATAGACAAGATGAATCACTTGGCTCCGACTCGTGTTTAGTGTAACCTTTGATTATTTCCGCACTTTTGCATTTTTTAAGAGATTATCTTAGTTATTGTAGTAGGCCCCTCTTTTGAAGGTGACGTTACCCTCAACCCAGTAGTTTGCGTCAGCAAGGATACAATCCTAAAGGGTCTGATTATTGAAAGATAGTTAAATAAGTTATTAATGCGTATTGTGGTAGGCCCCTCTTTTGAAGGTGACGTTACCCTCGGCTAAGTAGTCTGAGTCAGCAGGGATACAGTCCTAAGTAGTCGGGTTAACGTATTAATAGTATCTTACATATGAGGGGATCAAAGAGTTTGGACCCCCGCCATCCAATACCGGTGGGTATTGAAGGAGGTCCTGCTAAATTTGACCCAGGTCCTTGCAGGATCTATAAAATGAACAAGGCAAGACTCTTACCAAACCATTCCCTTAACCCCCGACCAGGTAGCCAACATACCTCCATATAGACCGTGGAGATATGAATGGTGAAAATCTTTTATTTTATATAGACAGTAAAATAATGCCAAGACACCACGGATAAACGATAAGGAAGAATCACCTTCAACATAAGAAACTAGTTATTAAAGTCATTAATACATAACTAAGTAAAAAGTGCAAAAAGATTAAAAATAAAAAGTATTACACTAGACACTTGTCTTCACCAAGTGATGTAAGAGACTTAGGCAAACATGGCCTTTGATTTTCAAGAACTCTTACGATCAATCTTGGATCCCGAGACGACTCACACACTCTATGATGGACAATGGATGATGGTGGTGGATGATGGTGTTGTGATGGTGGTGGGCGGTGGGGGAAGTGTGATAGAGGTGGTGTGCCAAGGGATGGTTTGCAAATGAGCCAAGCACCCCTATTTATAGCCTGAACAGTAGCTCGGGCACGGCCCTGTGTCCATCCTCTTCTCTGTCTTCATTAATTGCAGTTTGTCTGCATTAGTTGACCACGGCCCCGTGTCCGCTAGGCACGACCCCGTGTACAGAAGCGTATCTGTACTATCAAGATTTGCCTGGATTCTACGAATATTATAGTTGACCACGGCCCCGTGTCCGCTGAGCACGGCCCCGTGGTGGGCAATAGAAGCTTCTACAGCTTTGTCTTTTATGCTGACACTTGGGCACGCCCCCGTGTTCACTGAGCACGGGGCGTGTTCACTGAGCACGGGGCGTGTTCAACCTTCTGTCTTCTTGTTTTGCTTGGGGAGATGCTGTCGGTGAGGTCGGGCATGCCACGTTTGTTCCTTTTCTTGTATTTATGTTAGATTTAGCTGCCTTTTTGCTTCTTTTGTTAATTTGAGCTCATTTAATCCTGAAAATACAAAAGGAAGAAAAAAACACACTTTTTCCAACATTAGTACTAAAAAAATGGTTAGTTTTATGCCACAATTGATGTAATTTATATGTTGCATTTTGTGCACATCAAATACCCCCGCACTTGAATCTTTGCTTGTCCTCAAGCAAAACTCTTTATAATGTGGCTTTACACTCCTAAATGGAATGGGTAGAAGAGAAGGTTTTTGGGCTTGTCATAGAGTGTCGGGATTTCCAAGATTCTTTATTAGGTTTTATTTTTATTTATTTACAATCCTATTCGTCATGATTTATTTAAAACTTTTCATAAGATAAATTACTTATTAGGGCATAACATGCCTTTTAAAATTCCATTTATATACAAGTTCACATACCTCACGGGGGATCACTCAACACTCGGCCGATGATGTATTTTAGTGAATCACTCGAGAGCGGCATGGAACTTACTCCTACCATAGGCTTGCCAAGCAATCAATCCTCCTCCTTTTTAACTATATACCTTTGTAAATATCAAGAGGACTTTTGGATGAAGGGTTAGGCTTGGGTTAAAGGTAGGTGGTTGGGTTAGTGGTTAGTAGAAAAGGGCGAAAAGCGTAAGAAGCGTCGGTTTTCGTAAGACTTTTTATTTTTTTGCAACTTTTATTTGGATGAAGCATTTATTCAAACAAAGTTATTTTTATGAACTTGCTTGTTTATTTCTTTTGCTTCATCATCAACAAATTTTTTTTTGGAAGAATCATACGAAAAACCGAGCTTGTTACTAAAACAAAGGGTTAAAAATAAAAAGGTTTTGGTGGGTGAAAGGGTGTTTGGGTTAAGAAATGAAAAGGTTTAGGCTCAAAGGGGTTAACTAGGGGGATTTTGGGTAGGTGGTAAAAAAAATAATGGTGTAGAAATAAAAAGGGTTAGTCCTAATGTCTCCATCATTTACTTACCCGGGTTTAAGTTGGTAAGGACCGGGAACGTATCGTCGTGGCAAGTTCTAGAGTTGTAAGAACCAAGCGGCTATTCACACAAGAAACGAAAAATGAGCATTTAGTTTAAAGATATGTATTTGTTTGCTCAATAAAGGCTCAAAACTCACTTTTGTGGGAATGGGTTTTTATGTGATCAAGTATATATAATCAAATTTTAACTAAACTTGTCATGCCTTTTCATAATCTTCTTATGTTGGTTCTTTTTATCACGACGCTATCGGTTGTAAATTTGTAAAAATATAACCTTTATAGAATTTGAAATTCCCAAATTAAACCTACACAAGTAAAGAAATATGAAAATTTTTGAAAAAAAATTAGGTGATTAGCAGTTTCAATAGAGTTTTGTGTAAGGCTTGTATTTAGGACTTGCAAGATTCAAAGCTTTAGCATCCCCCCCCCCCCACACACTTAAATTACACATTGTCCTCAATGTGTCCCAAAAATAAGTTTTTAGGTTGATTTAATGTGTAAAAAGGTGTGAAAAAGCAAAATTTATGTTACTGGGAGTCTGGACACGGTCCCATGTCCGTTGGACACGACCCCGTGTTCAGGTGCCAGTAACGAAAACTTACAGAAGGTGGACACGAGGGCGTGTCCACTGGGCACGACCCCGTGTCTGTCAAAAGTCTGCAGAATTTAAACAAACAGCAGGTCTGTGGTAGTGGGCACGGGGGCGTGTCGGCTGGACACGACCCCGTGTAGACAATCTGCAAGGTTGAAAAACAGGTTTCTGGCTCTGGTTTTCCTGTCCCGGCTTTAGTAGCGCTAATGTTTAGTGCTCTAAGCCTCGTATGTACCTGTTTTATCAATAAACACTACACCAAACCATAGCAAACATCCTAAATTACCAAGTTCAACATCCACGTCACAAGGTTAAAAAGGAAAAGAAATGCAGAAAGTAAAAAGAGTTAAAGGAAAGTAAATTGTTCAACACACGGCACGCAGGCCGGAAATTTTTCAAGATAAAAAGGGTTAACCTGTAAGATCACCAACCAACCGATTCTGCCTCCGCTCCTCCCTCCTAGTCCATGTCCTCATCCTCATCATCATCTCCTCCTTCGTGCCCCGCCATGTACTCCCGGATATTCCCAATATCATCTTGGATATCGGATATGTTTCTCTCGATTGCTCCGACCCGGGCGTACGTGTTGCTTGCCATGTTATAGGTGTTCCTGCTGCACATAAGGTTTTCCTGCAACAAATCATGTAAACTTTGGAAGTTAGGAAAACCACCTCCTTGTGAGGAGGATTGGCCCGGATCACCATGGGGCTGGTATTGGTACTGATGATGTTGTGGAGCGTGGAGGACGAGTGCCTCTTGCGGGTTCCATGCATGCCCCTGCATCCTTTGGAAGCTAACTGTCCCGTCTTCAGCCTCATATATTAAGTTCATGGACCGGCAGATGTGTACATCCACTCTTCCCGACCATGGGCTCCTTTCGAATGACCTAGGCATGTTCACGAAATACTTGAAGAGACGGTATATCCACCCCCCGAAGAAGATAGGGGTTGGCAGAGAAGCAAGCCGGTTCTAGTGAATGTTTCGGAGCAGGAGGTACGGAACATCGAGGTTTCTGCGGTTGTGAATGCAATGAAGGACCACCAGATCTCTCAACCCAACGACGCCACCGCTGTCATGCCTTTGGCTAAGAGAGTAAGTGAGGACCCTATGAATGTAACGGTAAAGCGGATCCCTCAGCTTAGTGCTCTTAGTGCTGCTCGGGTTGTAGTGCCCTTCACCGATCTGAGCCCACGCGGCTTGGCGTTCTTTCTCATCCAACTCTCGCACCCCTCCGGTGTTCTCTTCATTACCCGCATCCTCCTCCGCATACAACCCGACTATCGACCCAAACTGTGCCATCGAAATCGAGTATTTGGTCCCCCTACATCTGAACTCTACCCCATCATTGTCAAATGGGTCGCTCCTTGAATTGAACACAAAGGTGCTATAAAATTCCAAAGTATATTCGGGGACTGAGCGAAGGCGAGTAGTAAGGGGGACTCTCAGTGGTCCGGTGACTAGGTTGTTGAAGCGGTCAAGTTAGTTTACCAATGTCAACATATCCGTGCACACTTGTCTTGGGTATTCTTCCGGTCTGGTTTGAAGCATGTCGTATCTAGCCTTAGCATCTTGCTCACTTGCGTTGAACCTTGTGAATTTCTTCGACATCTTGATATTGTTAGAATTCGAGGAGACGTCGAAAATCTGCGGAAATTCGCCTTGAACCAGAGCGTCTTCGGGGAAACGGGGCGTGTGGAATGAAGTAACTGTTATGAAAAAGGGGTTTTATCCCGACAGTCGCGCGGACACGGCCCCGTGTCCAGCGGACACGGCCTCGTGCCGAGCGAAGTTTTTTTTAAGTGCTCGTGTGAGTGCCCCAGGTATGATGTTGTTGCTTTTATTCTTCGATCATTTGAAGCGAGATTTCTTCCTCTTCATCCTCAATGAATCCTTGATAGAGTTTCAGCCGTTGGCCATTGACTTTGAATGGAATTCCATTCCGAGATTTAATTTCTACTGCACCGTGTGGGAAAATATGGGTGATGGAAAAAGGTCCTGACCACCTAGACTTTAATTTACCAGGAAATAGTCGAAGTCGTGAATTAAACAAAAGAACTTGATCTCCTACTCGAAATTCGTTAGGTTTAATATGTTTGTCATGCAAGTTTTTCATTCTTTCCTTATAAATTTCTGAGTTTGAGTATGCATAATTCCTAAGTTCGTCTAATTCATTTAATTGACAAAATCGATTTCTACCAGCAAATTATAAATCTAAGTTTACATTTTTAATTGCCCAGTAGGCTTTGTGTGCAATTTCTACTGGCAAATGACAGCTTTTTCCATAGACTAGCTTATATGGGGTTGTACCTATTGTTGTTTTATAAGCAGTTCGAAAGTCCCATTAAGCAACATCAAATTTATCAGCCCATTCCTTTTTATTTAACCTTACGGTTTTTTTGAGTATTCGTTTTAAACCTCTATTAGTCACTTCGGCTTGTCCGTTTGTTTGAGGGTGATATGCTGTTGAGACCCGGTGATAGACCCCATATCTTGTTAAAAAAATTTCAAGTTGATGGTTACAAAAATGGGTACCTCTATCACTTATTAATGCTTTAGGTGTTCCAAAACGAGAGAATAATTTTTTCAGAAATCTTACCACGACTCTTCCATCATTTGTTAGAAGTGCCTCGGCCTCGGCCCATTTAGACAAGTAATCTACTGCCACAAGTATATATTTGTTTCCTTTTGACGGTGGGAAAGGTCCCATAAAGTCGAGTCCCCACACATCAAAAATTTCACAAACAAGAATGCCATTTTGTGGCATTTCGTTTTTGGAAGAAATATTACCTGTTCTTTGGCAAGCATCACATGTTCTGACAAGACTTTGGGCGTCTTTGTAAATGGTTGGCCAATAAAACCCTGAATCAAATACCTTTCATGCGGTACTAGCGGCACCATGATGTCCTCCGTATGGACCCTCGTGACAATGGCTGAGAATTCTTCGTGCTTCGCTACCATGTACGCATCGTCGGATGAGTTGGTCGGCACACATTTTGAAAAGATAAGGATCTTCCCAAAAATAATGCTTCACATTAGCAAAGAATTTCTTTCTTTGATGATGTGGCCAACCTTTAGCGACTATACCGCTAGCTAAGTAGTTAGCATAGTCGGCGTACCATGGTTCTTCTTTGTATTCCACCATTTCTAGGGACTCCGTCGGAAATTTTTCGTTGATTTGCTCGTCCCTGGTTGCCTCCAAAGCTGGGTCTTCTAAGCGTGAAAGATGATCTGCTGCGGTGTTTTCTGCTCCTCTTTTGTCTTTGATTTCAATATCAAATTCTTGGAGGAGTAAAATCCACCGAATCAAACGTGGTTTTGCGTCCTGCTTTTTTAAGAGATATCGAATGGCTGCATGATCTGTATAGACTATAGTTTTAGAAAGAACAAGATAAGAACGAAATTTATCAAAAGCAAATACCACAGCTAGTAATTCTTTTTCAGTTGTTGTGTAATTTTCTTGTGCATCGTTAAGTGTTTTACTAGCATAATAAATTGGGTGAAAATGCTTTTCTTTTCTTTGTCCCAAGACAGCTCCAACTGCAAAGTCACTTGCATCACACATGATTTCGAAAGGAAATTTCCAATCAGACGCTATCATGATAGGTGCATTGACTAGCATTTCCTTAAGGGTTAGAAATGCTTGATTGCAATCCTTGTCAAAGATGAAAGGGGCATATTTCTCAAGTAATTTTGTTAGAGGCCTTGAGATTTTAGAAAAGTGTTTGATAAACCGCCTATAAAATCCGGCATGCCCTAGGAAACTTCTGATAGCTCTAACGGAGGATGGGGGTGGTAATCGAGAAATAGTGTCTATTTTGGCTCGATCAACCTCCATTCCTTCGCTCGAGATTTTATGACCGAGTACTATTCCCTCAGTTACCATGAAATGGCATTTTTCCCAGTTAAGGGCGAGGTTAGTTTCCTCACATCGGGATAGCATTCGTTCAAGGTTGTCGAGGCATTGGTCCTATGAATCCCCAAAGATAGAAAAGTCGTCCATGAAGACTTCCATTGTGTTTTCTATCATGTCATGGAAGATGGCTACCATGCAACGTTGGAAGGTTGCGGGGGCATTACATAGACCAAATGGCATGCGACGATAAGCAAAAGTTCCATAGGGACATGTGAAGGTTGTCTTTTCTTGGTCTTCGGGTGCTATCGGGATTTGAAAGTAACCTGAAAAACCATCCAAGAAACAGTAAAATTTATGACCGGATAATCTTTCTAACATTTGATCAATGAAGGGTAAAGGAAAGTGATCTTTCCTCGTTGCTTCATTTAATCGTCTATAATCTATACATACTCTCCATCATGTGACGGTTCTCGTTGGTATTAATTCATTCTTTTCGTTAGTTACTACCGTCATACCTCCTTTCTTTGGAACTACTTGGACGGGACTTACCCAAGGACTATCGGAGATAGGATAAATAAGTTCGGCGTCAAGTAATTTGATGACTTTTTTATTAACCACTTCTTGAACATTTGGATTTACTCGACGTTGTGGTTGTATTACTGATTTGTAGTCATCGTTCATTAAAATTTTGTGTGTGCACATGGAAGGACTTATTCCTTTAATATCTACAAGCTTCCAAGCAATCGCATTTTTATGTTTTTTCAAAAGGTTAATTAACTTTTCTTTTTCTATACTATCTAACTTAGTCGAAATAATTACAGGTGATTTACCATCTTTGTCTAGAAAAGCATATTCCAAACCTTTTGGAAGTTCTTTGAGCTCAAGAGGTGGGTCTTTAGGAGACTCCTTATTTGGTTGCTCATTTTGATCAAGAACTTTAAAAGTTTGTTCTATGGCGACCTCTTCTTCAACAAAGTGGTCAAACTTTTCACTTGTATCGGGTGGTTCATCTTCATCTTCAATTAGGCGGCCATTATTGCCGAATGGATATTTCATTGATCGCTCAAGATCGACACACTTTTTAAATGCCCCTAATTGAAGAGGTAGATTGTTGAACTTCCGGTTTTTCAAAGCTTCGTGAGTTTTTACAAAGGGTCGTCCCAACACTAGAGGATCGTCATCGAGGATGACAAAGTCGATTGGGATTACCATTTGATTTGTTTGAACCAAGACATCCTCAACTACACCGATTGATTTTATAACTTTCCGATTAGATAGAAAAATGGGTATTTGAAGTGGAGAAAATCACTAATACTTAATTTTTCGAAAATGTAGTTGGGCATTATGTTAACACAAAGAACTTTATCAATTGTGACAATACTAATAAATGAATTTTGAAAAAAACATGGAACCGGTGTAATGTTGATTTCAAATGGATCTTCTTTTATTAGCGAGGTTTGATCATTAGTTAACTTAATACTTACTGTTTCGTCAATTTTCGTGTTAGTGTTTAACTCTTTTAAAAACTTAGCATGAGTGGGTACTAAACAATGATTTTCAAAAGAAGGTGACAAGAGATTAATTTCTTCAAAATTAGACTCTTCTTGAATTTTAACGTTGTCGGACTCACCTTTTTCGTTGTTTAACTCATGTGTTGGTTTTTCACTTATTTGTTCTTCCATTTTTACCCTTTCAATTATCTCTTCTTTATTTAATTCTTCTCTTGTGCGGGACTCCTCTTCCCTTGCGCGAGTTTCTTTTATATAGCGCTCGATAACTTTAAGGTGTTCTAATATCCTATCGGTCACTTCGGTTATAGAAAAAGGATCGGGATTTTCAAAGCTTGAATCCGGTTGTTCGATCCTTTGTTCCTCATAATACTCATAGGAAGTAGATGGTTCACACCATTGTCCTTCATTGTAAGTATATGATGGATAAGGGTCGTAATTTTGTTCTTCATAATACTCATATGAGGTGGGTTGTTCACGCCAAGGTTCCTCATAGTAAGCATATGAAGGTGGTGGCTCATATCTTGGTTCCTCAAAGTATGAGTAAGAAGGCTCATACCTTGGTTCATCAAAATATGAGTATGAGGGAGGAGGTTCATACCTTTGGTCTTCATAGGATGTGTATGAAGTTGACACAATTAGTGCAATAGTTACTCCTATAATCATCCTCCTCATAGGTGTAGTTGTAACCTCCTGAGTATTGATCCATAAGAATCACTCAGCAGACCACAACAAAGTCTCGAGATCAGAAAACAAAAATAAAAACGGAAACAGAGGCTGGACACGGCCCCATGTACAGAATATGTATCTGGGCGTTTTAATTAAAGTTACTGATTTCGTTGAGCATGGGGGCGTGTTCAGTGAGCACGGCCCCGTGTTCAAGTTACTGTATCTGGGTGTTTTATGAAAAATATGCAGCACGGCTCGTGTTCAGTGAGCGCGTTTTGAAAAGGTTTTGAAAAACTGATTAGGCCGTCGATTTTAAGCTTTCTTAAAATCCTTGTGTCCCCAGCAATGGCGCCAAAAACTTGGTGCGTGTGTGGTGGTATATGGAATTAAGTATATTTTAAGCCCTTTTACACGTTAGTCAAGTTTTAAATTTATAAAACACGATATTTTACTAACACCAAACACACATATGGGCAAGTGCACCCATCGTGAGCGTAGTATAGTGTTGGCAAGATACCGAGGTCGTCCAAGGACACAAGAGCTTTTAGTACCGGTTTATCCTCAACGTCTAATCAAATCAAAAGTTTAGAATAAGGTTTTTAAACAAGAAAAATAAAAACTAACTAAAATGCTGAAAAATAAAATAAAAATAAAAACAAATAGACAAGATGAATCACTTGGCTCCGACTCGTGTTTAGTGTAACCTTTGATTATTTCCGCACTTTTGCATTTTTTAAGAGATTATCTTAGTTATTGTAGTAGGCCCCTCTTTTAAAGGTGGCGTTACCCTCAACCCAGTAGTTTGAGTCAGCAAGGATACAATCCTAAAGGGTCGGATTATTGAAAGATAATTAATTAAGTTATTAATGCGTATTGTGGTAGGCCCCTCTTTTGAAGGTGACGTTACCCTCGGCTAAGTAGTCTGAGTCAGCAGGGATACAGTCCTAATTAGCCGGGTTAAAGTATTAATAGTAGCTTACATATGAGGGGATCAAAGAGTTTGGACCCCCGCCATCCAATACCGGTGGGTATTAAAGGAGGTCCTACTAAATTTGACCCAGGTCCTTGCAGGATCTATACACTGAACAAGGCAAGACTCTTACCAAACCCTTCCCTTAACCCCCGACCAGGTAGCCAACATACCTCCATATAGACCGTGGAGATATGAATGGTGAAAATCTTTTATTTTATATAGACAGTAAAATAATGCCAAGACACCGCGGACAAACGATAAGGAAGAATCACCTTCAACATAAGAAACTAGTTATTAAAGTCATTAATACATAACCAAGTAAAAAGTGCGAAAAGATTAAAAATAAAAAGTATTACACTAGACACTTGTCTTCACCAAGTGATGTAAGAGACTTAGGCAAACATGGCCTTTGATTGTCAAGAACTCTTACGATCAATCTTGGATCCCGAGACGACTCACACACTCTATGATGGACAATGGATGATGGTGGTGGATGATGGTGGTGGATGATGGTGTTATGATGGTGGTGGGTGGTGGGTGAAGTGTGAGAGAGGTGGTGTGCCAAGGGATGGTTTGCAAATGAGCCAAGCACCCTTATTTATAGCCTGAACAGTAGCTCGGGCATGGCCCGTGTCCAGTGGGCACGGCCCTATGTCCATCCTCTTCTTTGTCTTCATTAATTGCAGTTTGTCTGCATTAGTTGACCACGGCCCCCTGTCCGCTGCGCATGACCCCGTGTGCATAAGTGTATCTGTACTATCAAGATTTGCCTGGATTCTGCGAATCTTATAGTTGACCATGGCCCCGTGTCTGCTGAGCACGGCCCCGTGGTGGGTAATAGAAGCTTCTACAGCTTTGTCTTTTATGCTGACACTTGGGCACGCCCCCGTGTTCACTGAGCACGGGGCGTGTTCAGCTTTCTGTCTTCTTGTTTTGCTTGGGGAGATGCTGTCGGTGAGGTCGGGCATGCCACGTTTGTTCCTTTTCTTGTATTTATGTTAGATTTAGCTGCCTTTTTGCTTCTTTTGTTAATTTGAGCTCATTTAATCCTGAAAATACAAAAGGAAGACAAAAACACACTTTTTCCAACATTAGTACTAAAAAAGGGTTAGTTTTATGCCACAATTGATGTAATTTATATGTTGCATTTTGTGCACATCAAATACATAGACTCAATCACTGCTAAATATACATTAAAATAATTGAGGTTTTGTAAAACAGTTTACAAAAGGTGAATATACTCACATTGCTATTTTGGATAATACTACTGCTTTCAGGTGACTTCCTAGTTATAATCTATTAAATTAAACAATGCACACGTGTTAGTAATATAACCCAACTTACATTAGTTATACCCCCGAGATAGAACTCCAACGACTGAGTCAGACAGAGCCTTGACATGCGTTACGGAGCTCTAGATCAATCGAGCAGAGTAACTAATACGTAACCGGGGGTTATAATACTTACAACGAGGCAGAGCTTCGCTTTTTAGGGGGTATTATACCCGAGTATTTTAGCTTATATGTTTCGAGAGAGAAAAAGAATTGAGCGACTGTGAAATGTGCCGCTGCTGCTCAATTTATATGATTTTCTGAAGTCCGTCGCGCCCTGCGACGCCCTAGGGCTATGCCCGTCGCGGGCCGCGAGCTGCCTATAGCTAGGGTATAGGTTGGTTGAGTCAAGGGAAGACCTGCCACGAACTAGGACACGTGTTACCATTGTGTGACCGACAAACAAAGGCCGTCGCGCCCCGCAACACACTGGAGGTATGTCCGTCGCGGGCCGCCACAGGCATTAAAAATTTGTTTTATTTGATTTTTATTAAATTAAAGGTTATTCGGGTCCGTTTCTCACACATGGGGTATATTTTAGGACGTATAGGAGTATTTTAATGGCTTTGGGAGAGTTGTTATACATTGAACCAGAAATCCGGAGGGAGTTACGTTTCTTTAAATCCGATAACTTTCTTAAACACAATCAATTAAATTTCTCTAAATCAATTAACAGCAATTTTCTTAGTAGTTAGTTAATTTACTTTTCACAATTGAACACTAACCATGTATTCTCTGTGGAAACGACCTTACTTACCCATACTCATATAGGTATTTAAGTGAATAAAGACTTGTTTTTATTAGACCACAACATCTACATCAGTGATGTCATGACGTTAGAAATTGAATAAAACCTTGGGTAGAATTTTTATATGATTTGATAACGTATAAAACATTAAAATAAATATTGCTTCCATTATGTTACATTTCAACTACTCAAGAAATAGTTGGTTTGGTTAGTTTGTTTTATATGTTAAAACTAGTATTTTTACCCGCCATGTGTTGCGGCTGCGTAAAAAATCTAGATAATAATCGACTCATTTTGAACTACAATGTGGCGCGGGTTCATTGCAAATGGTAAAACTTGTTAGAAAAAAATGCAAATGGTAAAAGTTCTTAGAAAAAAAAACAATGAATATAGCAAATAAAGTGGGAGGACAAAGTTACCTTTTACGAACTACATGTTTATAAATAAAACTCCTTAACAAACACTTCAGAATCTGTAAAAAAAACTCTCCGATAATTTTAGATCTTGGCTTTCCCTACTCCTTGAGAAGAGCCAAAAGAGAAACACCAAAAACCTTAACCACCTTGAACCTAACTCCAGGAATATCACCAACAGCATGACCCTTTCGCCCAAATCATGGGCTCAAAACGTTGTCCAAACACAAAACAATTAAAGATTATAGATTTAAAAAAAAACTCCCAACATGATATAAATACTCTTTCCAATACAAAAAATACATTATGTAGTTTAAGCAACCATCATCGGCAAAATGGGAACAAAAGAGGCAATCTTCTTACCGTTCTTGATAAGTTGAACTCTAATAGCAGAGTTAGGCTACAAACATAATACAATAAACCGTTAAAATAAAAAAAATAAAAGGAATAAAAATACGTAACTTTAAAAAATGAATTTACATTTTCTCCATAACAATGCCCTTAAAATGAGTTGAACCAGCAAAAGCTTTCTTCCATTCGTTACCAAGATGGAATTTCTTCTGTATGATTTGTTAGCCCACCTTTGCCGCCTGCGGTGGGACTTCAACTTGCGACCAGCTCCCATTCCTCATGTCTTCCTAAAACACAAACATTTAACCTTAATCCGTAATTCATAGTGTAACACCCCGTGTTTCGAAAGTCAAAGTCAAAGTCAAGATTGAAGTCAAAGGGAGACAAGATTGCTAATTGAGATCTGTCACTCTTTGCTCAATTCCTGTTTTGGCTTCTTTGACTTGTAGATAGACTTTTTATTCTTTTACGTTAGTTGTATTTATCGCATGTCTTATCGCGTTATCGCTTACCGCAATCGCACTCGCAACTCGAATTACGCGTTCTGAATATTGTTCTTATGTGTGTGTGCCCTTTATGTGTTACTTGTGCATGTTATTTATGTTTTATGATGTGGTGATTAATCGAAACGCAATCGTAATTCAATCGCAAACGCTAAACGAACGTTAAATAAGGATGATTGTATGTTGATATAGTAGTTGGGATTAAAAGTAATTTGAATAGGAAACTCTATCACATTGCAACGCTCAACACGAGAATCAAAATCGCAAAACTCATCGCACCGAGCACTCGAATCGAGTGGCCAGCCGACCGAGTTGCCACCCGACCGAAGTGCCACTCGATCGAGCTGCCACCCGATCGAGGTGCCACTCGATCGAGCTGCCACCCGAGTGGGCTGCCACTCGATCGACCAGCCTCTTTCCTCCTTTCCATTTATGGAAACCCTATAAATACCCCCTACATGTCAACATCACTTGATCTTGACAGCTCTCTTCCTCTCCACTCGCTCCAACCGCTATTTCCTCAGATCTCTTACGATTCTTGTAAGTTTTCCACCTAAATCTTGTACTTTCTTGATCTACATGCATTCCTACACCTTTCTATATTTTGAATCTTAACTTTTAACCGTGAAATCACTAGATTTGAGGTATTCTAGGATGATGTCATCATGGTGTTCATAAGAACTTCATGTTTTGGCTTCAATCCTACAAAAAACAACTTAGATCTGAACGATTTCCACATAAATAAACAAAGATCTTGCATAGATCTGAACATACTCATGGTGAAAAGGATTGAAAGATGGTTTTCCAACTTTCTTTCAACTCTTTTACACTCAATGCACTCAAAACCGATGGAATCAGAGCTTGTTCTAATCTTCTACTCTTTCTTGTGGATGTGTTGGTTCAAGATCTGGATTCTATCCACGAGGTTACTGATTTCGGGTTAAACATGAGACACCGTCTCGAACAGTTAACTAGTCGGACTAGGGTGATTCCTGTCCGATCGGGTCGCTAAGACTTGACGAGGTTTCTGTTGTTTGACACGTTATCATACAACCTCGAGAAAATGAAAAACTACCAAAACAACCAAGGAAGAAGACGACCAGGTCATCTGGGACGGATTGTCGTCCGATCGGATTGTCGTCCAATCGGATTGCCACCCGACCGGACTGCCACCCAATCGGATTGCACCTTGGGTCCCACACTTAACTTTTACTTCAACATTTGAGGTTTTGAACATTGAACGGATTGCCATCCGATCGGATTGCCACCCGATCGGATTACCACCCGACCATGTGATGTTTGACTTCAAACACTTAAACAATTTTTCAACATGTTCAATCCGAACGGATTGCCACCCGATCGGATAGCCATCCGATCGAGTGACTGTCCTGCTGTGAACTTGTTCTCAACCTGAGGAGCCTCGCCAATCGGATTGTTGTCCGATCGAACAGGCGTTCAATCGACCGACCCGAAAGGTAGAGATACTTCTCCCGTTTTAAAAATGCTACAACGAAAACTTCAAAAGTCAAGCCATCATACACATACACAAACACATCCATCCCAAACGAGATGATAATCCAGTCGAGTGGCCACCCGATCGGGCGACCACCCGAACAGATTGTCATCCGATCGACCTGTCACCCGATCGGATAGCCACCCGATCGGATTGTCGTCCGATCCACTAACACTTTGCTTCATTTTACGCGCCGCTTATCATTTATGCTATCGCTCTGATCAGGCTAACCTTACTCTCTAGCGCTCCCTTCAATCCATCAATCGCCGTGAGTATACTTGAACCCTTTTTGCTTTACGCACTTTTTGGTGTTACATACGTTACTTATTCTAAATCACATCGAACACACTACGCAATACTTTAACGCTAACCGTTACCGCATGTTATACGTGACTTAATGAATGCTTGTTTGGTATGTTTACACATGGAATGTTGTCTACCTGCCTTAGCAAGGATAGTACTATAGTTTGGACTCAGCACCTGTTCACTCAGGGGTTGTTAAGAATAATTTGTTACATGGCTCACAGTGGTGAGTGTGTATTACGAACTGCCTTGGGCAGTCATTGGTATCGATAGGTTCATGTCAATAACTAACGTGCTTCATTTCACACTGTGTACGTGCTGGTTAAGCGTAAACGAATTCGAACTCTATTATATCTATTAAACTTGTATGCTCACCTTTACACTATGTGTATTGACTTTTACTTTAACGTATGTGGCAGGTGCTTAAGATGTTTATATGCTTGGCTTACTGTGAAATCGAGGCTAGGAAAGGTCTAGAAACAAATAAATGAATCGTATGTATTGAAATCTGATTTGTTGGAACAGAAAAATTTGATTGGATTTTGTCTGTAATAATTAAAATTACTTTTTATGTCATGGTATGGGATGTGATGCTTAAATAATTGGTAATTATAGTTATTATGGAAATTTCTGGACAATCTGTTTCGCTTAGTGCCACGCCCCGATGTTTCCGCCATCGGTTGGGGTGTGACAGATTGGTATGAGAGCCATAACTATAGGGAATTAGGCAAGACTCGACCTAGTCCGGGTCGATGTCTTAGAAACGACCAAGTCTATAGTTAGGTACCAACTGACCGACTTGTGCACACCCTGTAGGGGTTACGTACGAGCTTACTTGCTATTTCTTGCTATTCTCGCCTACGCTACACTATCACTGCACTCTAATTTCAAAGATGAATGAGAGATTAGGTCGAGATTAGGTGTGAAATCCGCAAATTCTCGGCTAAGTTGCTTGTTCGACCCACATTTTGTCTACAAACAGGAGAATTAGCGTTGAATCAAGAGTGAAATCCATACTTTGACGCATAATTCTCCTTTATTTTATCAAAACAAGAACCAAGTTATTAGGTCAGGAGTGAAATCCGAATCTTGATGACTTGTTCCGATCTCTATTTTTGTTTTACAAAACTCTCACCAAAGTCTCGACAGACTCCAACGACTTGAAGTCACGCTGAAACTGGAAGGATGCGTGCCATTCGCCCAGATTCGAGGCGAGAGCACAGTCCCGAAGGCCAAGTGTGTACCAAAAGTCCTTGTGAATAGTCGAACCACTTTGGGTAGTCGATGTCTATCAGCCTAAGACAATCTATTTTCAATTTCAAGCTTGCAATCTCTGATTTTATGTGTTTTCAATTCTGGAACGGCATATATCAGAGTCGCTCTTGTCGTTTTATGTGGATTTTATGTGCTTTATGTGATTTTATCTGTCTATGTGTTACGATTTTGGTGATTTATTCGCTTTTCGCTTTGATCAACACCCACGACTCGCATTGCACACCTACCTCAATACGCTAACAAATCGCTACTACCAAGAGGAACCACCGTACGCCATGTTGCTTGCTATATTATTCGCTTATGATGTATTACTCGCTATGCTATTCGCGATCGCTATTCTCGAACGCTCGCGGACTTTGAATGATAGGTTCCTGTATTCTGACTGCCTCCTGTGCGTATATGCTTCTATGTTTCTGTGCTTCTGTGTTTTACGTGCTTATGTGCTTCTGTGCCTTATGTGTTTATGTGCTTCTGTGCTTATGTGAACCTGTGATTATGTGCCTATGAGTTTACGTGATCATGTTCTTGAGCTTTAGTAGTATTAGACGTGTGAGGTGAGATTCGATTATATTGAGTTTGAGCCCTATGGCGATGTCTGTTGCAGACAATGTCGTCATCTGGACCCTCATCTGGACCCCGTCACCCCCGAGTTACTCGTCAAGAACGGAGAGACAAACGCCTTACCGCTCTCATCGCTAAGCAAGTGGCAAAGGTAGTTACTCAGATCGTGAGTGAACTATACGAGAATGTGAGCAAATCGTCTGAAGAGTCCAGGACCGAAGCTCCTAAAGCTACTCCCAAAGCTGCTTTTAGCTTCAAACATTTCAAAGCTTGCGGACTGAAAGAGTTCACTGGCGAAGATAGCCCTACGGCTTTGTTTCAATGGTTCGACTCAATCGAGGTCACCCTGCGTCAGAGTGGATGTCCTGACAATCTCCGCACTCTGAATGCTACCGGCATCTTCCAGTCTCGCGCTTTAGACTGGTGGACGGCCGAGAGGAACAAACGTGGAAATAACGCAGCTTATGGTTTGTCATGGGATGAGTTGAAGAACGTCATGCTAGAAGAGTTTTGCCCTCCTCATGAGTGCCAAAAGCTGGAGGACGAATTCTGGCATCTGAAGCAGAAGGATGGTGACAACGCTGCTTTGACTTGCTCGCTTCAAGCAGCTCAGTATTATCTGTCCTGATCAAGTGAAGACTGCTGACATGACAATCAAGAAGTACATCTGTGACGCCCTAATCACGTTTTTACCCTTAACTTGCAGCGGAAAGTACAAACCTAAAATTTCTTACATGATAATCTTTCTTTCACTTAAATACATCAACCCCTTTCTATAAATTAATCAAAAACTAATATACTTATATCAAATTAAGTGACCACATATACCCCCACGTACAATCCTTGACTTGACTCGATCTTCAACCGCGTACACCTCTTGATGAAACATCCAAAACCCTGTACGACCTGCAGTCACCACATTCAGTCAAATTATTAACAACAGGTGACATAATAAAAGTAAATCTTAACACATGCATAGCAAGGCGTCAACATATCCTGCTTTCTCTTATACCAGCCCCTTCATGCATCCATTCGATCACTAGCATCGGATTGCGGAGTTAACCTTCACTTCCATTGTTAACATGCCTATACTTTACATTAATTCTCAATAGAAACGGTTAGTATCATTAGCTTCCCTTCATACGAACATATTCTCGAATACCCATAACTCATCTTATTCATTCAACATATAATTAAATACTCACTCAAGCATGTATTCACTTTCTATTTATACACTTACAATTTACATCCTACATGTATACCTCCTTAAATCATCTTTATGCCTAATTCATTATGTAAGTTCCCTTCCTTACCCAATCTTAATCGAATCTCTTTCTATACCATTCCCAACTCATTTGTACTAAAACTTAGCTTAGTAACAACCTCGATTCATATCTTCTCACACTACATTCAATAATTACCATATATCATAACTACTGTACCAAACAAAAGGGTAAGTTCGGAGTTCACTTACCTCGTGCGTCCGAGTTCAAGCATAGCTTCCGTGTTTATCCTTGGCCCGTTGCCTTCCATGCTTGTGCCCATGTTGACATAACTCCTATCCGTACATGTCATCACATTCATCATAACATGATTAGCATACATGAGCATACATACCTTTTAAGGAAGGTTTCTTACCATATCATCTTATCAAACTAATTTCCTACTTGTAATCTATTCAAAACACATTCCTTATACAAATCTATTGTCTAATACATCATCAACACATCCTACAAACAATTATTCATTATTAGCATACAATCCCACTTATCATTTTCTCCTAAGCATTTCATCAAACACTTGGTGTGCATATCACTTTCTAAGCATAATGTACAAGTGCTTTAAGCATGTTCTACCCTATTTCATCTTATGAACCATCACATTCAAGCAAAATCTCATAATCATAATTTCCACATCAAGTTTATCTATCTCAGTCTACCATATAACACCTTATACATTACAAGATCACACTATAACATCTACAAGTTCATCATGATCATCATCTTCACACTCATGCAATGGGTTTCATTCTAAATCACCAAATTACTTGAAATTATTCATAACACAAGTTCTATTTGGTGTTTCTAACACCTCTACATCCTTAATTTCATACAAATTCATGGATTGATCATAACCCACTTCAAACAAGATCATCAAATCTAAGTTTTAAGACATACCTTATGATCCCCTTGTGAAGGTGATCATTAATTCATGTTCGGTTGTGAATTTGGGCTTCGTTTAGCCTTTAAATTTGGAGATTCTTCAAGAACTAGGGTTTTGGCTCCATGGGAGCCTTCCCTGCTCGATGATGAACACACACACGATGTGTGTGTATGTGTGTGTTGTTTTCTTTTAATAAAACAACTTTCAAGTTGTTTACTTTGGTCCCTCATGTTTCGTTTTAATTAAATAAGGCTACAACCCTTCATTTAATACCAACTCTACTAATATTCAACTAGGTTAATTATTCCTAGTTAATATTCATTTACGGGTTCATTTTTTTTACCCCTAACAGTATTTTTACCCGTTCCTTTATTTTAACCGGGTTTAAATTACCAAACCCATTTTTTTGGGGTGTTACAACATCCGCGCTCTGCCGGATTGTGTTGCAGATTTTGTGCATGCTTCAAAGCCAGCAACAATCGAGGAGACTTACCTGCTTGCCGCTGAGATCAACGACAAGCAAGTCAAAGCTGGATTTTAGGATAATGCTACCAAGAATCTGCATCAAGCTACCGCCGCACCAACCGCTGAAACCGCCGCCGCTCCTCAATCATCGAAGTCCTCTCGTCGCAAGAGGAAGAACAACAACAGCAGCTCCAGCAACAAGAACTGTGTTGTCACTACTACTGCTGCTCCACTTCAAACCATACCGGCTCACCAGCAATCTCAGCACCGATCAGCTCCAACAAAAGTTACCTATGCACCGCCTGCAAAGCGTGCTTACACTGGCCCTCACCCTGCTTGCCCTACATGTACTTATCATCATCCGGTAGGTATCGCTTGCAGATTTTGCGTGCATTGCAACATGTACGACCACTTCACCGCCAACTGCCATACTGGTCCCCGGCAAGCACCAACCCAAGCTACTGCTCATCAAGCTCTAATTCCAGCTCCTCAAGGCCAACAAGCGGCTCAGGCACCCGCGATCAACGCCCAAGTCTGCTTCGCGTGTGGTGATCCCAACCACTTCGCGAACATGTGCCCGAACAGGGTTGTGAAACAAGAGCCCCAGCAGCAGCAGCCTCAGCAACAGCAGCAACAGCCTCAACAGCAACAGCAACAAGCTGCCCGCGCCCGAACTTTCAACATCAATGCGCGCCAAGCCCAGGCTGACAACAATGTGGTCAATGGTACGTTCCTTGTGAATGGTATTTATGCTTCGTGTTTATTTGATACTGGAGCCGATAACTGTTTTGTGTCGTTTGAATTCGAGAAGCTCCTTAATCGTAAGCGCTCCCATCTCCCCTCGACGTTCGATGTCAAAGTTGCCACCTGAAGAACCGTCGTCGTCAATTTTGTTCTTCGTGATTGTACTCTTGAACTCAACAATCACATATTTCCGATCGACCTTATTCCGATGCAACTCGGAAGTTTTGACATCATAGTAGGCATGGACTTTCTTCGTGAAAACCATGCTGAAGTTGTGTGCTTTGATAAGATGATTCGATTCTCGCTCCAGAATGGTGGTGTATTATGTGTTTATGGTGAAACTCCCTCGAAAGGTCTCAAGCTCATGTCATGTGTCCAAGCTAGCAAGTATCTCCGCAAGGAATACAGAGCTTTCTTGGCCAATATTGTAGTAGAGGAGAAGGAAAAGAAAGGAAGGCCAGGTGTAAACGATGTTCCAGTGGTTCGAGAATTTCCCAATGTGTTTCCTGAAGATCTCCCCGGGTTACCTCCAAGTCGTGATATCGACTTTCGTATCGACCTCAGTCCTGGAGCAAACCCTATTGCTAGAGCTCCTTATCGACTCGCTCTGTCCGAAATGCGTGAACTCTCGAGTCAGCTCCAGGAATTGCTTGATAAAGGCTTCATTCGCCCGAGCACCTCTCCATGGGGCGCACCAGTCCTTTTCGTCAAAAAGAAGGATGGGCCGTTCAGGATGTGCATCGACTATCGGGAATTGAATAAGTTGACAATCAAGAATCGCTATCCCATGCCTCGAATTGATGATTTGTTTGACCAGCTACAAGGTGCTACGTGTTTCTCGAAGATCGATCTACGCTCAGGCTGTCACCAACTGCGCATTCAAGAGGAGGATATACCCAAAACCGCTTTTCGCACTCGATACGGCCATTATGAGTTCGTTGTTATGCCTTTTGGTCTAACCAACGCACCCGCGATTTTCATGGATCTGATGAATCGGGTGTGTAAACCATTTCTTGACCTCTTCGTCATCGTGTTCATCGATGATATCCTGATCTATTCGAAATCGAAAGCCGAACACGCGCAACATCTACGTTTGGTTCTCGAGCTACTCCAAGGGAATCGACTCTATGCCAACTTCTCCAAGTGCGAATTTTGGCTGGAGGAGGTTCAATTCCTCGGTCACATTGTCAATAGTCAAGGTATTCACGTCGATCCCACAAAGATTGAAGCAGTTAAGAGTTGGGTTACGCCAAAGAACCCGTCTGAAGTCCGTTCTTTTCTCGGACTAGTGGGCTATTATCGTCGATTTATCGAAGGGTTCTCTAAAATCGTTGTGCCGCTTACCGCTCTCACGCATAAAGATAAACCTTTTGTTTGGGGAACTGAACAAGAAACTGCCTTTCAAACCCTCAAGTACATGCTTTGCAATGTTCCTGTCCTCACTCTACTCGACGAAAACGACGACTTTATTGTCTATTGCGATGCCTCAAACCTTGGTCTTGGTTGTGTTCTCATGCAACGAGACAGGGTTATCGCTTACGCTTCTCGTCAGCTCAAGATCCACGAGAAGAACTATACAACCCACGACCTCGAGCTAGGCGCAGTTGCTTTTGCTTTAAAGATTTGGCGACACTGCCTTTATGGTACCAAGTGTACGATCTTCACCAATCATAGGAGCCTACAACATATCTTTGACCAGAAGGAACTAAATATGCGTCAACGCCGATGGGTAGAACTTCTCAACGATTACGACTGTGAGATCCGTTATCACCCAGGCAAAGCAAATGTCGTTGCCGACGCCCTCAGCAGACGGAGCTATCTGCTCAGCATTCGTAATATCCAAGCCCAATACGATCTCGAATCCCTCATCCACGAAGCCCAACATGCCTGTTTTAACGAGCGCACCTTGAAGAAGGAAAGGATCTATCACGATGGAGCCCAGTTTGTGAATAAGTCGAATGGGATATTCCACTATCTGGACCGAATTTGGATCCCTAAGCGGACCAATTTGCGACAGATTATGATGGACGAAGCCCACAAGTCTCGATATTCTATTCATCCCGGTGCCGATAAAATGTACCAGGACCTTCGCTCCAAGTACTGGTGGTCGGGCATGAAGAGAGATATCGCCCACTACGTTGGGAAGTGCCTAACTTGCTCGAAAGTCAAGGCTGAACACCAAAGGTCGACATGGGACGCCTCGCGACATCATCTCTGACCGTGATGCTCGGTTTACCTCGCGTCTATGGGAAACGTTTCAAATGGCTCTCGGTACTACGCTTAATCTAAGTACCGCATTCCACCCTCAAATCGACGGTCAGACTGAAAGAACGATTCATACCCTTGAAGATATGCTCCGTTCGTGTGTCATAGATTTCGGTGGTAATTGGGACGCTTACCTGCCGTTAGTCGAATTCTCGTATAATAACAGTTATCATTCCAGCATTCAAATGGCACCGTTTGAGGCTTTATACGGAAGAAAATGTCGATCGCCAATTGTATGGCACGAGATCGGGCACTCGCAATTAACCGGTCCCGAGCTATTACAATAAATGACTGACAAAGTCCTCCAAATTCGAGACAACCTGCTGAAAGCTCAGAGTCGTCAGAAAAGTTACGCCGATTGACGACGCAAGCCCCTTGAATTTGATGTTGGCGACTACGTACTCCTAAAGGTATCACCTTGGAAGGGTGTGGTCAGATTAGGCAAGAAAGGGAAACTAGCGCCTCGATATGTTGGACCTTTTAAGATTCTTGTAACACCCGTTCTTATAAATTAAGGTTTAAGGTATCATTTACGAAAAACAATCATGTAATTAAGATTATATATGCATTGCAAATTACGGGTTTATTAAAACTTTTTACAATTTAAAAAGTATACAACACATCATGTGTACGTTCCTCGTTTAACATAATAACGATACATAGTGCGGAAGCTTATTTCGTGATCGTGTTCGGTTCTTGCTCGTCGCTTGATCGTCCTCCGGTGCTAAAATTTACCTGAAACTCATAAAACATGAGTTGGATTAGTCATACGTAGCTTAAAACGTATTAGAACGGGTTCGCAACACAAAATAATTTAAAATAAACATTTTTCGCGAAACTGGCACATGCTCGCGTAGCGCCACTGCCAGTAGCGCTACGCCACTGCCTAATTTCATCAGAACTGTTGCAGCTGGTTGCTGCTTATTCCCAGCACGATCTGATTTCACGGAAACGGCCATAACTTCTTCGTTATTGATCCGTTTTACCCGATTCTTTTTCCTACGCGTCCGTAATTTAATCCTCCATCTTATGGAGTTAAAATCCTACATCCAACATAAGAAATTTTTGAGACTTCTAAGCCTTAGACTCGTTACCTTTTTACCGAATTTTAACCCGTTTATGCATTTTATCAAACAAACGTATTTATTTGATTCCTATATCTCATGCACTTCTTCAAATTAATGTTACCTACTATATTAGGTTCTAAACATAGGTTTATTACACCATTTAAACCCGTTTTCGCTCGTATGCTTATTTTGACCCGTTAAGGGTATTTAAGCACTTTCAAACTTTCTACTCGCTTTCATTCCTTTCTAGCATCTTATCCCTACATTTCTTATCAAGTTATCTTCCACCACATCTATATGTGTGTTGGATTTGATATGGATATCTATATGTTCCGAGTTTCTACCCCTCGGATTATCATTTTACGGCAAAGACTCATATAAAGTCTTTCGACCCAAGGATTTACATCCTTCACTACCTATACTCATTCTAAGCATATATTTAATCATAAAAGTTATTTCCGAACCACTTTTATGGGTCGTTCGTTCAAATTAGCTTACAAGGGCAATTTGGTCAATTTTCATCCTCCTTATACTACAAGGGTCCTTTAAATACTTGTTTGACCCAAAATTCGACCCTTTTAATTATAATCTCGTTTATAAACCCACGTGCTCCTAAAACACCATAAACATAATTCAATTTATTCGGTTTACCTAAAAGATAACCGAATATCTATATTTTAACCTTGTCTAACTCTTTTAGAACTCCAAATTCTACATGATAAGTTGTGTTAGTATACATACCTGGCTTGGATCAATATATTGACCCGTTTACATAACTTTTGCGTTAAATCTTTCTAGTTAAAGCAATGCAAGCTTATGCCATTCCTGTGATTACCAAAACTCAAATTGTTATTGTCAAATGGTGCTAACAACACCATTTGACCCATTTAGTCTAATTGACCATTTGTCCGCATGATATGGTATTTAATTACCATTCTATCCCTTTAAACCTATCCCGGTTTTCCCTTGAATTCGTTTTGCTTAAAAACCCTTTTTATTTGTTCATCAATACATGATTAATTTACCATTTTACTCCTTTTACCATAACTCATGATTTCTTATCTAGTGATCTTCGTCACTTCAACTAGACATCCAAATTCATACTCTATTCTAATTTCAAGTCTATTAGTAAAAATTACATAACAAACATAACGTAAAAAAATCGTGGTTACGTACCTTTTAAGCATCCTTTCCAAACGCGTATTTCCACCGGCTTGTCCATTTGACGATCCGGATTCCTCGCCTAAAGAGTTCCATTCATAACCAATTTAAAACCCTTTTTTTTACAACCATTTATCATGATTCATTATGATATCGCAAATCTGCGTTTTTGTCCGATTATTAATACTTTAATCCTCACTTAGGCGTTTCAACAAACACCTAACGGGTCAGATTTTACATAATCATTACGAAGTTCATGACTTGTAGTTATCATCTAATTTCACTTCAATTAGTCAACTTTACACATATCTAAACATCAATATTTCTGAAATTACTTCTTGAATTCAGATTGTGCTAGAACAAGAGAGTTATAATTCTAGTATTTATCAAGTTTCTTCAAGCTCATTAATCACCTACAATGGTGATTATGAAACCCTACAAATATCATGCAAGATTTTGTCATGAAATCATCTAGGGTTTGTTCCTAAACCTCATATCACATCTAATTTCATCCATGCATCAAGTAATCAAGCTGAATTTTCGTTTTTTACATTTAACCTAGAATTCAAAATGCAACAAAATACCACAATTTTACATACCTTTTGATCCTTACGACTAGGAGATCACTAATTTATGTTCGAGACTTGATTTAGAGCAGATTAGGGGCTTCAATTTGTGAATTTTGTGGGAATTTTAGGGTTTGAAGAAAACCCTTGGTCGCCCTCCTCTTCTGATCGATCCCAGCACACCCACCAGTGTGTTTTTTTTTGTAAATTATTTCTTATTTGATCAATTAAGTTTCAGCTTTTATTAATTTGGCCCCTCCACTTTGGTTTAACTTATAGATTGGTTCTTTTTAACCTTATTATAAGTTATTTCTAGACTATTAGCTAACTAGGTTATAATTTTTTTCCTAGTTAATTAGTTCTTGTTCAAAAACCCGTTTTATTTTAAGTCCCGTTAAATCTCGGGCCTTTTTATATACTTTGCTTTCTCAAAGTATTTCCCATTTTTTTAATAAATATTAGATTTATTCATTTAAATCCTAATATTCACCGGGTTAATTTTACCACTAACAGTATTTTACCCGTTTTTACTATTAACGAGGTTTGATTACCAAACCCGTTTTCGGGGTGTTACAATTCTGGAAAGGATCGGAAAAGTCGCCTACAGACTCGAACTACCGGAGGAACTTAGCAACGTCCACCCGACTTTCCATGTGTCGAACCTCAGAAAATGCCTGGCTGAGCGTGATTTAATTGTACCTCTAGAGGATCTTCAAGTAAACGGAACACTACACTTCGTGGAGAAGCCTGTCGAGATCATGGACCGCCAAACCAAGCAGCTCAGACGCTTGCGCATTCCCATTGTGAAGGTTCGATGGGAAGGCAAACGAGGCTCAGAGTTCACTTAGGAACTCGAAAGCGACATGAAGGCGAAGTATCCGCAGTTGTTTGTTACGGCTTCGGCCTAATTTCGGGACGAAATTCCCTCAACTAGGGGAGGCTGTAACACCCCGTGTTTCGAAAGTCAAAGTCAAAGTCAAGATTGAAGTCAAAGGGAGACAAGATTGCTAATTGCGATCTGTCACTCCTTGCTCAATTCCTGTTTTGGCTTCTTTGACTTGTAGATAGACTTTTTATGCTTTTACGTTAGTTGTATTATGTGGAGTATTTATTAATAATTGAGGTTTAATCGCTATTTATCGATATTTATCGCATGTCTTATCGCGTTATCGCTTACCGCAATCGCACTCGCAATTCGAATTACGCGTTCTGAATATTGTTCTTATGTGTGTGTGCCCTTTATGTGTTACTTGTGCATGTTATTTATGTTTTATGATGTGGTGATTAATCGAAACGCAATCGCAATTCAATCGCAAACGCTAAACGAACGTTAAATAAGGATGATTGTATATTGATATAGTAGTTGGGATTAAAAGTAATTTGAATAGGAAACTCTATCGCATCACAACGCTCAACACGAGAATCGAAATCGCAAAACTCATCGCGCCGAGCACTCGAATCGAGTGGCCAGCCGACCGAGTTGCCACCCGATCGGGCTGCCACCCGACCGAAGTTCCACTCGATCGAGCTGCCACCCGATCGAGCTGCCACTCGATCGAGCTGCCACTCGAGCGGGCTGCCACTCGATCGACCAGCCTCTTTCCTCCTTTCCATTTATGGAAACCCTATAAATACCCCCTACATGTCAACATCACTTGATGTTGACAGCTCTCTTCCTCTCCACTCGCTCCAGTCGCTATTTCCTCAAATCTCTCGCGATTCTTGTAAGTTTTCCACCTAAATCTTATACTTTCTTGATCTACACGCATTCCTACACCTTTCTATCTTTTGAATCTTAACTTTTAACCGTGAAATCACTAGATTTGAGGTGTTCTAGGATGATGTCATCATGGTGTTCATAAGAACTTCATGTTTTGGCTTCAATCCTACAAAAACAACTTAGATCTGAACGATTTCCACATAAATAAACAAAGATCTTGCATAGATCTGAACATACTCATGGTGAAAAGGATTAAAAGATGGTTTTCCAACTTTCTTTCAACTCTTTTACACTCAATGCACTCAAAACCGATGGAATCGGAGCTTGTTCTAATCTTCTACTCTTTCTTGTGGATGTGTTGGTTTGTAATCCCCTAGTTCGTATTTGACAAAAAGTCGCAGCGGAAGTTCATGCCATAAAATTTCTTTCCTTATAAATACCTTGACTTACTTAAATCTTCATTTTAACATAACTTTTTCACATGAAGTCATCAATCAAATCATTTACAATTAAAAACATAATATGGGTTTTCTAAATTTCATACACCAACATTCCCGTACAATCTGTCTTGTGACTCGATCCTCGATCTCTAATCTTGATGATCCTCATGACTCGTACTACCTGCGCTCACCACATAAAATTCATAACATTAGTACGCCTTATAAACATACAAGATTTATTCACGTTTACTTTTCGTTCCGTTAACTCTTTACATCCCAGCTTTCCATCTAATCATACAATCATTGGTGAGACTTCTTTGTTATTCCTGCATTACACTTCATTCACCAGGCACGCTATTATTATTGTCAATACTCAATTTCAATGATTACATTCGTGCATATTTTCATACATACTTATATATATGCATACGTTCACACATAACTACTTACATACATACGTACCTACATATATACGTACGTGCCTAAATACGTTCATACCTACATACATACATACATACATGCCTACATACATACATACCTATTACATGCCTTCACACAAACCTGCATACATGCATACATTCGTACATACTCACTTGCGTACATATACATACTACCTACATACATACATACATTCATATCTTCACGTATGCCTACACACATGCATACACTCATATATATACCTACTTGCATACATCCAAACATACATTCATTCATACATACATACATACCTTCATACGTATCTACACTTCCTAAAACAAGGGATAAATTAGTCATTCTTAGCTTATACGCATTTAAAAACGGTTTAAACGGGTTCGCATTACACATACATTAAAATATTAATTTTTTTGAAACTCTGGTGTCCGTGGCATCGCGCGACGGCATCTTGCCTCCTCCATCGCGTCGCGCCACCACCCAATATGATCAGAATACTTGCAGCTGTTGCTGCATATTCCCAGCATAACTCAGTTTTACGGAAACGAGCATAACTTTCTCTTTTTTGATCCGTTTTACCAAATTATTTTTCCTACGCGTCCGTAATTTAATTCTCCATCACATGGAGTGAAAAACCAATATTTGGACTACCGAAATTTATGACTTTTAAGCCTCCGGCATATTACCCTTTTACCAAATTTTGACCCGTTCATGCATTTATCAACATAACTTGTTTGTTTGACCATAACTTCTTATGAACCTAATAATATCAATGACGTCTATCATAAAAGACTAAATTCTTGGATGTCTTGCATCATCTTAACCCATTTTCGCTCAAAAGCTTATTTTGACCCGTTAAAGGTTTATTCCGCATTTTAAGGTCCTTGGCTTACGAAAATCATATTTCTCGCTTTCCTACTTTTTCAAAACATTCACTTAATCAAATGGCTTGTTTCTAATCAACTTTTAAGACTGTTTGCCCGATTTACCTATCAAGGGCGTTTTTGTCAACTTTGTTCCATCCTTTACTACAAAGGACTTCCTTTAACATTTGACTAATCGCACGACTTAACTATAACTCAAATCGTACATACCTGGCTCGGATCAAAGCTATGACCCATTTTAATATTCTGTGCACTAAATGGCTAGTTAATAGCATCATAATTCCTTTCGCTATTCATCCTGTGAATGCATAATACTTAACAAAACAATTCATTAGTCAATATCGCCAAATGGTGATATCTTCACCATTTGACCCGTTAAGTCTAAATGTCCATTTTATCCTTGTGGAACTTTAGTTAGTCATTATCCCATTCATGTAACTTATTCCTTCGTTAACTCGTAACCAAAATCACCATAATACCCTTTTTACCCTTTTCGACCATCAACTTAGTTTCTTAACATAATCACATGTTCCGGCCCATACCAAAACTTGTCGGAACATCATAATTCACATATTTAGTTACCATGTTCGTAATCTATACAATGAATATATATTCTATAAAAAGGGGTGTAAGCTTTACTTACATAACATCCGAATATGCTTCCCGTGCGCATTAGTCCCGTTTGACCTGCTTCCTTCCCAAGCTTCCATGTCGCTTATTAAGCATCAACTATCATATATCATTCTCAAGATAGTTAGCTTATTCATCATTCATCAAATCCTTTTTATCACACGGATCTTATATTAAGTTTATCATTTAACCTTAAAACATGTTAATCGATCATTTCTTATCCAATTTCTTTAAATATACTTACACATATATGATTTTCAACATTATTAACATAAGCATATCATTACTTCTATCATATTATCAAAAACCCACTTCATAACTACTTTGTTAATCACTTACAAGTGATCTAATATTAAGTTCTTCATAATTTCATCATACTTTTGATGTGTGTACTACCTCCTAAGCATAGTGTACAACTAATTCATGCATATCCTTCTAATCTCATTCATAATTCAACAAATTCCTCCTTCTAATCAACATAAATCATTCATGTATAAACATCAAACATACTAGTATCACATTTCTTTCCATTCCTCTAACAAGAATCCATCATACAAATCAAAATACATCAATATTAAGCAAGAATTGGACATGGGTGACCATTCAAGTCGTTATCATCACCATAATCAACGGGTTTCATCTCTAAACATCAAATTATCCCAAACCGTACATACCCCATGTTCTATATGACAATTCTAACACATCCTCATTCTCAATTTCATACAAATTCGCAACTTACATCATAACCCACTTCGTGAAAGATCACCAATCTAATCTTTAAGACATACCTTATGATCCCCTCGTGTAGGTGATCATTAATCCGTGTTTATTTATGGATTTAGACCTCGATTCACCCTTCAATTTGATGATTCTTCATGCTTAGGGTTCTTGAGCTCTCATGGAGCTCCTGGCTTCTTCCAGAACACACCATCGTGTGTGTGTATGTGTGTATTTTTTTTTATAAATTCAACTTTCATTTACCCCACTTTAGTCCCTCAAGTTTGCCACTAATTATAGTTGGCACAACTCTAAGCCTTTAATTGTTTCTACCATACTCTTAACTAAGTTAAATAACCTAGTCATTTATTTCTTGATGTGCCATATCATAACATTTAACGAATATAAACATTCGGGTTTTGGGGTGTTACAAGTCTACCCCCCTTAAATAAGGTTTCGTCCCCGAATCCTTTCTCATTTCCTCTTACACACACATTTATGTTTGACTTAATAGTCACATCATAATTATAAGTAATCATCCTATCTCATTTCATAATTATTCATACACTTGACTTTTTCTTAACAAGTCTATACTTTCCATGGCATACTTGCACATAACTTTCTCATTTCCTCGATCCGTTAGTAACAGGTCAATATACATATTTATTTAAACTTGTAATAATGCTTACCTTCATATGATCAGTTTATAACAGATTTCATTCTATAGACACATTGCATATCATTTAACCCTTTTTTTGTTATCACAACAAAACTACTATTTCATAGTCACACCTACGTGCTTAACTCCATAGTTAACATCGTTCTACATTTCTATAGTTATTTGTACCATACATACCCTTACGTTACCTTCAACTCACCTTATTCATTCTACGTTACTAATCCTCTCATTTCGTGCATTACTTAATTTTGCATAAGTATACGTATCATGCAAATTCATCATACGAGAGTTTAACTCATACTCGTATCTTTCACTCAAAACCTTTAAGATTCACTTCTTAATGACATAGTTTTCATTCTTATGTCAACTATTATAAATCAACCATTCCATACTATACCATACCCATTCCATCATTCATCTCGTAGGTCGTTTTCAATTTACTAATTCATATCTATCCGGCATGAGTTAAAACATTTTACTTACTTTGATATCATTTCGTGCTTCTACGATCCGTAAACCAGATCGATCCGCTCATTCGCGTGTACTGTCCGTACCAGGCCAGCTTTCATTCATCCTTGTACTGAGCTTTCACTCGTGCACATTCGTTCACCAATTCGATTGGTTTCATCACATTGAGAGTTTTACCATTAATATCTACAAAATCAGCGGTTAGCACTTTTCATTCAAACATTCATTATACTAGGTGATTACTCACCTATAATTCTTTTACAATTTCCTACGTACATGCTATAAGACATTCCACATTTCATTCCTTACATGCAAGTCTTTTATTCTGGTTACTTATTTTGTCGACCTTTGCAGTTTGACTTTTCAAGGTCAAACCGACATTTCTTACTTATCGTAGATGTATTGAGGTACACATTCGTACTTATTTCCCTTCATGCTTATTTGCAAAGACATTCATTACATCATTTCGGTATTCTTAACCAAACTCACCCTTCTCATTTATACTTAAATTATTGTCCAGGTCGTAGCCCGTCATTTATTATGACTCCTAAGAGTCGATTACTAACACATTTAACACATAACTTGTTCAAAACTTCTTCTTCCTTTCGTTTTAAAATTTAGGTTTGTGTGCCAATTGCGATCATTCTTTTGTTCATTTGCTTTACATTTACTTATATGACTCGTTTGACTCAACCATTGTCAAACTATCGACATATTCTGATGTGGACTAATTTCATCCTTTTTATATTTTAAATCCGTCCCGCGGATTCAAACGTAATATCCATACCTTTCATTACTTCTATGTTTTGAATCCGTCTAGCGGTTCCAAACATACCATTCACACATTTTCTTCTTTCTATGCTTTGAATCCACCTCACGGATTCAAACATATCATTTACATCATTCATTCTTTACATGTGTTGAATCCGTCTCGCGGATTAAGACATATCATTTCTACATTCCATTTCCTTGAATCCGTTTTACGGATTCAAACATTCCATTTATGCCTTTCATTCCTTGAATCCTTCTCGCGGATTCAAACATTGCATTCACATCTTTCATTCTTTTAATCCGTCTCGCAGATTCAAACATTTCATTCATATATTGTTGATCCGTACTTTCTTACAGATTCAACATTCTTCGTTCTTATCACTCATACTTTACACTCTTACGTAGTACTCTCAATTTCCCGAGAGTCTCACTACCCATTTCACCCGCACGCCCACCTGCTACCCAGTTCTACCGGACATACCTGCGATAATTACCACGGTCTCACGAACGTCATATGCTTCTTGCATACTGGCCAGGTGCGCAATCCACATACTAGTTTCGTCCCTTCGTGTAATCATCGCCTTATGTCCGAGAAATGGGTTTCAGTTTCTTGCACATCTCTAAAATTTCCCCAAGACCATATCATTGCCTTTCGTTTAATAATTGCCCTCCCAAGGAGATTTCTTCCTTTTTTTCTTTTAACATTGGTACTCATACATATTAATAGTGTGTACCTAGGGTTCATTAGCTTATTTACATCTTTGCCAGCCTTAGTATTTGTAACACCCCGAAAAAAAAACGGGTTTGGTAATTAAACCCCGTTAATGCTAAGAACGGGTAAAATACCGTTAGTGGTAAAATTAACCCGGTGAAAACTAGGATTTAAATAAATAATTTTATGTTAATAAAATTAAAAAGAGAATAAACGCTTTGAGAAAATGAAGCGTATATAAAGCCCGAGTTAACGGGACTTAAAAAAAAATACTACGGGTTATGACTTCCCCAAACCCATTAAGTAACTAGGGATATCAACCTAGTTGGTTAAGTGTTGTTAAAACAATAAAAGAAACAAGAAGTAGTTAACCCTTTAAATAACTTGGGTGAATTAGAGGGGCTAAACATGGACAAATGAATTTGAGTTTTAATTAAATCAAATATTAAAACATAAAACACACACATACGTGTGTGTTTCCTGCGAATTCAACCAGAGCCAAGAAAGGCTCTCATGCTCCAACCCTAAACTTCAGAAATTCATCAAATTGAAAGGGCAAATCAAGCCCAAATCGGAATCCAAGCACAAATTAGTGATCACCTTAGTAAAGGGATCATAAGGTATGTAAAATTTTACTATTTGGTTCCATCTTAAATTCTGGATGAACACATAAGATTCGAAATTTGTGCTTGCATGATTGTTGTTTTGATGAAATTGGAATGAAATCATGTCTAGGAGGTAACCCTAGCCATTAGCTTGTTGAATGTTGCTCATCATGATGAAGTTCATAATCACCAATATAGGTGTTTAGTGGGTTTTGTAGAAATATGTTAAACACTAGGATTATGATTGTCACTCTAATGTATTTTGATCTCTATGAAGTAAGTCTAGGTGTTGTTATGCATGCTAGACATAAGAACTTGAGAATGATGTTAAAACTTGGGTAAATAACTAGTTATGAAAATTGATTGTTGATTTTATAGAATATGCCCACAAGGTGTTTGTTAAAATGCCTAAGTGAATGTTTATATGTTGAAAGTACGAATGAAGCGCGTAATTGCCTTATTTGACTAATTACGTGAAATATGGGTTAAAATGGGTTCTAATCATAAGTTTGATTTGACTTAATTGTGTAAACCATGTGATCAAAAAGTAGTTAACTTTTGATAAGCTAAGTTAACTAATCATGAAGTCGAATAGTAGCTTCGGCATAGTAAATAAGCGAGGTGGAATAGTCGTGATTTTTATGACTAATTTGACCGCCTTGTAAATGATTGAAAATAGTTTGACGCCTAACGAGCTAGGTGGAGGCTTGGGAAAGGAAGCGGGTCAAGCTAATCAAGAATGGAGGAAAAGCATGATTCGGATGAAAGGTAAGCGACGCTTACATCCTTTATGTAGAATATGCATTATTTTGTAAACTACAATTACGATTAGTGTAATATCCGAACTAAGGGTTCACACACTATTAACATGAGTCGGAACAAACATAAATGATAAAAACCATGTGTTATGGTGAAAAGAGGCGAAACGGTAATTTTAGTCATGTAATGACTAATAACTAAGGAGTTTCCGTTAAGATCATTTTAAAGTGCAACTAATAACGAGAAAACGAGTAAAAATGGAAATTTAGTCAAGTATCGACTAAAGCAAATGGTAGTTAAAAAGGGGCACTCGTAGCGTAGGCCAAACGGGTCAAATGGTGTGATAACACCATTTGACAATAACGACTAATGTGGTTGTCAAGTCTTGTGTTAACAGGAGCGATTAGCGATATGGTTAATTGCGTCCATAGAATATGTGATAATGAAAGCGAGGTATAAATCGGGTCTATTTGTTGATCCGAGCCAGGTACGCATAGTTATGTTGTAGTTAAAAGTGATATCTTGGTCGAATAATTGGTGAGAGTCCTTCATTGTAAAAGAAGGACCAAAATCGACCAAAACGCCCTTGTAGGCTAAATTGAACAAACAACCCTTAGAGGTTGTTTGGAAACGAGTCTTATGATTAAACAAAAGCTTAGAACGAGTATGAGTAGTGAAAGATGTAATTCTTGGGCCGAAAGACTCCATATGAGTCCTTGCCGTAAAATGATATTCCAAGGGGTATAATTCGAAACACATAGATATCTACTTTAAATCCAACACACAATTAGTTGTGATGGAAGGATACTAGATAAGAAATATAGGTTACAATGCTAGAATAGAAAGAAAGCGATTTGGAGCCTAAAAGTGCTTAAATACTCTTAATGGGTCAAAATAAGCATTTAAGCGTAAACGGGATTTTATTATGTAAGAAACCCGTGATTTGAGAGTAATATGATAGGAGATATTGATATAATGAACTTCATGAGTTTAAAGATCAAATAAACAAGTTGGTGTGATAAATTCATGAACGGGTCAATATTTGGTAAAAAGGATAATAAGCCGAAGACTTAAAAGTCTGGAATTTTGTTAATCCGGATGTCGGATTTTAACTCCATTAGATTGAGAATTAAATTACGGACGCGTAGGAAAAAGAATCGGGTAAAACGAATTAAAAACGAGAGAGTTATGCCCGTTTCCGTGAAATCGGGGAATATGCAGCAACCAGCTACACAATCTGATGAAACTTGGCAGTGGCGTAGCGCCACTGGCAGTGGCGCTACGCGAGCGTGTGCCAGATTCGCAAAAACTTGTTATTTAACCGTTTATGCATTGCTAACCCATTGAAATGTGTTTTTAAGCTACGTATGACTAATCCAACTCATGTTTTATGAGTTTCAGGTAAATTTTAGCACCGGAGGACGATCAAGCACAAAGAAGAACCGAACACGATCAAGAAATAAGCTTCCGCACGACGTTCGTTGTTATTTTAAATTGACGAACTTAATTACGTTATGTTCTAAACTTTAAATTGTAAAAGGTTTTAGTAAACCCGTATTTCCGACGTATATATAAATCTTAACTACATGATTGTTTTCGTAAAACATATGTTAATCTTTGATTTATAAGAACGGGTGTTACAGTATTCATCCTATTCTGCATCCACGGACCGTCCTCTTCAAACACTTATGCTTACCTTGCACATACAAAACCGTTAGTTTCTTTATATGAATGTATACATACATGCTTTCATTCCATTTCTACCTTTAGATCTTGATCGAGTCATTGATTGTACGGGTTCCTTATCACAAGAGCACACAGGTTTGACTTCAAGTATTTATCTTCTCGTACTTGATTCACTAAAACCAGGGCTCTGATACCAACTTGTAAGCCCCTAGTTCGTATTTGACAAAAAGTCGCAGCGGAAGTTCATGCCATAAAATTTCTTTCCTTATAAATACCTTGACTTACTTAAATCTTCATTTTAACACAACTTTTTCACATGAAGTCATCAATCGAATCATTTACAATTAAAAACATAATATGGGTTTTCTAAATTTCATACACCAACATTCCCGTACAATCTGTCTTGTGACTCGATCCTCGATCTCTAATCTTGATGATCCTCATGACTCGTACTACCTGCGCTCACCACATAAAATTCATAACATTAGTACGCCTTATAAACATACAAGATTTATTCACTTTTACTTTTCGTTCCGTTAACTCTTTACATCCCAGCTTTCCATCTAATCATACAATCCGTGGTGATTCCTGCGTTACCCTTCATTCACCAGGCACGCTATTATTATTGTCAATACTCAATTTCAATGATTACATTCGTGCGTATTTTCATACATACATACATATATATATATGCATACATTCACACATAACTACTTACATACATACATACATACATGCCTACATACATACATACCTGTATACATGCCTTCACACAAACCTGTATACATGCATACATTCGTACATACTCACTTGCGTACATATACATACTACCTACATACACACCTACATACATATATTCATACATACATTCATATCTTCACGTATGCCTACACACGTGCATAGGCTCATAAATATACCTACTTGCATACATCCAAACATACATTCATTCATACATACAACTTATATTCATACATACATACATACCTTCATACATATCTACACTTCCTAAAACAAGGAATAAATTAGTCATTCTTAGCTTATACGCGTTTAAAAACGGTTTAAACGGGTTCGCATTACACATACATTAAAATATTAATTTTTTTGAAACTCTGGTGTCCGTGGCGTCGCGCGACGGCATCTTGCCTCCTCCGTCGCGTCGCGTCGCGCCACCACCCAATATGATCAGAATACTTGCAGCTGTTGCTGCATATTCCCAGCATAACTCAGTTTTACGGAAACGAGCATAACTTTCTCGTTTTTGATTCGTTTTACCCGATTCTTTTTCCTACGCGTCCGTAATTTAATTCTCCATCACATGGAGTGAAAATCCAATATTTGGACTACCGAAATTTATGACTTTTATGCCTCCGGCATATTACCCATTTACCAAATTTTGACCCGTTCATGCATTTATCAACATAACTTGTGTGTTTGACCATAACTTCTTATGAACCTAATAATATCAATGACGTCCATCATAAAAGACTAAATTATTGGATGTCTTGCATCCTCTTAACTCATTTTCGCTCAAAAGCTTATTTTGACCCGTTAAAGGTTTATTCCGCATTTTAAGGTCCTTGGCTTACGAAAATCATATTTCTCGCTTTCCTACTTTTTCAAAACATTCACTTAATCAAATAGCTTGTTTCTAATCAACTTTTAAGACCGTTTGCCCGATTTACCCATCAAGGGCGTTTTTGTCAACTTTGTTCCACCCTTTACTACAAAGGACTTCCTTTAGCATTTGACTAATCGCACGACTTAACTATAACTCAAATCGTACATACCTGGCTCGGATAAAAGCTATGAACCGTTTTAATATTTCGTGCACTAAATGGCTAGTTAATAGCAACATAATTCCTTTCGCTATTCATCCTGTGAATGCATAATACTTGACAAAACAATTCATTAGTCAATATCGCCAAATGGTGGTATCTTCACCATTTGACCCGTTAAGTCTAAATGTCCATTTTATCCTTGTGGGACTTTAGTTAGTCATTATCCCATTCATGTAACTTATTCCTTCGTTAACTCGTAACCAAAATCACCATAATACCCTTTTTACCCTTTTCGACCATCAACTTAGTTTCTTAACATAATCACATGTTCCGACCCATACCAAAACTTGTCGGAACATCATAATTCACATATTTAGTTACCATATTCGTAATCTATACAATGAATAGATATTCTACAAAAAGGGGTGTAAGCTTTACTAACATAACATCCGAATATGCTTCCCGTGCGCATTAGTCCCGTTTGACCCGCTTCCTTCCCAAGCTTCCATGTCGCTTATTAAGCATCAACTATCATATATCATTCTCAAGATAGTTAGCTTATTCATCATTCATCAAATCCTTTTTATCACACGGATCTTATATTAAGTTTATCATTTAACCTTAAAACATGCTAATCCATCATTTCTTATCCAATTTCTTTAAACATACTTACAGATATATGATTTTCAACATTATTAACATAAGCATATCATTACTTCTATCATATCATCAAAAACCCACTTCATAACTACTTTGTTAATCACTTACAACTGATCTAATATTAAGTTCTTCATAATTTCATCATACTTTTGATGTGTGTACTACCTCCTAAGCATAGTGTACATCTAATTCATGCATATCCTTCTAATCTCATTCATAATTCAACAAATTCCTCCTTCTAATCAACATAAATCATTCATGCATAAACATCAAACATACTAGTATCACATTTCTTTCAATTCCTCTAACAAGAATCCATCATACAAATTAAAATACATCAATATTAAGCAAGAATTGGACATGGGTGACCATTCAAGTCGTTATCATCACCATAATCAACGGGTTTCATCTCTAAACATCAAATTAGCCCAAACTGTACATACCCCATGTTCTATATGACAATTCTAACACATACTCATTCTCAATTTCATACAAATTCGCAACTTACATCATAACCCACTTCATGAAAGATCACCAATCTAATCTTTAAGACATACCTTATGATCCCCTCGTGTAGGTGATCATTAATCCGTGTTTATTTATGGATTTAGACCTCGATTCACCCTTCAATTTGATGATTCTTCATGCTTAGGGTTCTTGAGCTCTCATGGAGCTCCTGGCTTCTTCCAGAACACACCATCGTATGTGTGTATGTGTGTATTTTTTTTATAAATTCAACTTACATTTATCCCACTTTAGTCCCTTAAGTTTGCCACTAATTATAGTTGGCACAACTCTCATCCTTTAATTGTTTCTACCATACTCTTAACTAGGTTAAATAACCTAGTCATTTATTTCTTGATGTACCATATCATAACATTTAACGAATATAAACATTCGGGTTTTGGGGTGTTACATGGTTCAACATCTTGATTCTATCCACGAGGTTACTGATTTCTTGTTAAACATGAGACACCGTCTCGAACAGTTAACTGGTCGGATTAGGGTGATTCATGTCCGGTCGGGTCGCTAAGTCTTGATGAGGTTTCTGTTGTTTGACACGTTATCATACAACCTCGAGAAAACTACAAACTACCAAAACAACCAAGGAAGAAGACGACCAGGTCATCTGGGACAGATTGCCGTCCGATCGGATTGTCGTCCGATCAGATTGCCACCCGACCGGACTGCCACCCGATCGGATTGCACCTTGGGTCCCACACTTAACTTTTACTTCAATATTTGAGGTTTTGAACATTGAACGGATTGCCACCCGATCGGATTACCACCCGACCATGTGATGTTTGACTTCAAACACTTAAACAATTTTTCAACATGTTCAATCCGAACGGATTGCCACCCGATCGGATAGCCATCCGATTGAGTGACTGTCCTGCTGTAAACTTGTTCTCAACCTGAGAAGCCTCGCCAATCAGATTGTTGTCTGATCGAACAGGCGTTCGATCGACCGACCGACCCGAAAGGTAGAGATACTTCTCTGTTTTCAAAATGCTACAACGAAACTTCAAAAGTCAAGCCATCATACACAAACACATCCATCCCAAACGAGATGACAATCCAGTCGAGTGGCCACCCGATCGGGCGACCACCCGAACGGATTGTCATCCGATCGACCGGTCACCCGATCGGATTGCCGTTCGATCCACTGACACTTTGCTTCATTTTACGCGCCGCTTATCGTTTATGCTATCGCTCTGATCAGGCTAACCTTACTCTCTAGCGCTCCCTTCAATCCATCAATCGCCGTGAGTATACTCGAACCCTTTTTGCTTTACGCACTTTTGGGTGTTACATACGTTACTTATTCTAAATCACATCGAACACACTACGCAATACTTTAACGCTAACCGTTACCACATGTTATACGTGACTTAATGAATGCTTGTTTGTTATGTTTACACATGGAATGTTGTCTACCTGCCTTAGCAACGATAGTACTGTAGTTTGGACTCAGCACCTGTTCACTCAGGGGTTGTTAAGGACAATTTGTTACATGGCTCACAGTGGTGAGTGTGTATTACGAACTGCCTTGGGCAGTCAACCCACATTCATTGGTATCGATAGGTTCATGTCGATAACTAACGTGCTTCATTTCACACTGTGTACGTGCTGGTTAAGCGTAAACGAATTCGAACTCTATTATATCTATTAAACTTGTATGCTCACCTTTACACTATGTGTATTGACTTTTACTTTAACGTATGTGGCAGGTGCTTAAGATGTTTATATGCTTGGCTTGCTGTGAAATCGAGGCTAGGAAAGGTCTAGAAACAAATAAATGAATCGTATGTATTGAAATCTGAGTTGTCGGAACAGAACAATTTGACTGGATTTTGTCTGTAATAATTAAAATTACTTTTTATGTCATGGTATGGGACGTGATGCTTACATAATTGGTAATTATAGTTGTGATGGAAATTTCTGGACAATCTGTTTCGCTCAGTGCCACGCCCCGATGTTTCCCCCATCGGTTGGGGTGTGACACATAGTCATTAAAACCATTTCTTTTGTACATTCATAGTACCAAATTTAGAATCTTTCTAGTCAGTTTATAAACAATTCGACCCTAATCAGAATGGCCTTGTAAACCCACATAATGCTTCTCAATTCTCACCCATAAACACCCTTAACAACTTTATAACTAAATTGACACTTAGGAACATGCACCAAGGATTCACTACAACTATAGATACTTTCTGAGACCGAAACAGTTTTGTCCCCTTTCTTTTAACATACTACCTCAATATTTCTTAAGCTCTAAACAATCAAGTTCATACATGTGATCTGTTTACTAGATCCCCCGTGTTAGCAAAACCAACATTATCTGTTTTGTTTCAAGACCCTTCGATTAATAGTTCGTTGAGAAAGGTATAAGGCAAGCTATTGAAATCAAAAGGCACCTCAGATGTTCAAAACCACAATGCCCAAGAAAGTAAAGGCACCAACCTCTACGAATAAAGTCGCATGATATCTTATTTAACAACCCAACTTTCCAAACATATACAAGATCATAACATCAAAATTAAAGTTACCAAACTCTAAACAGTTATTATTAAAACCATAGATCACGAATACTAATGTTCGAATACAAACATGTCTGGTATGAAAATAACTACCTGTTTAAACGTTGAAGCAGTCCAATGGCGATAAAGAACAGAAATACTATCAGCAACAAATAAAACCCTAGAAAGATGTAAAACAAAAAACTGGAAAATTTAACATTGAAAACAGACGAATTAAAACCCTAATTGAACAGATTATTAATTACGTTTAGTAAAAGAACATAAAAAGCTCGGGATGATTTCATTACCTAAGAGACACAAACATGGAAAACAGACGAATTAAAACCCTAATTGAACATATTATTAATTATGTTTAGTAAAAGAACATAAAACGTCGGGGTGGTTTCATTACCTAGGGGACACACCCATTATTTACACCCTCAAACGCAGGAAAAAAACTTCGAGTTAACTTCGTCTGTTCGATTTGTTAGAATCGTTCATTATAATCACAATTATTATAACAATACAAATACTATATTAATCAAATAAAAATATACAGTACTGGATGTTTCTTGTTTATAGAGCCAATAAGCTTCTCTACTAGCATAACTTGTCAATGGATCTCTCGTACGTATGGTCGTCGCCCATCTTCGATCACTAAGCCCTGTTGTCAATTTTGAGTCTAATATAAAAGGAGGAAGGGAAGGGATGAGTGTTTTGGTTGATGCGAGGTGAACGGGTGGTATCGGAGTAGTGATGAGGGTGAAGCAAGGATAGAGAAGCAATGAACACAAACAGCCCAGTAGCCCACAGTTTTCTCAAAAACCACCGTACAACATTGAAAAGTAAAATATACTACCTCCATTGCCCATAATTGTTGTAAATTATAGTGTTATATAATATAATGAGTCACACGTTGCCATTATCTGCCGACATTAACTAACAGTCAACACGTCAATACAAGCATATGACCACCTACTAGACTTCATGACCACTACCTCGTCCATAAAATATTTATAGTAGAGTGAATTGATTTTAATATTTGTTTTAAAAAAAGTCTTGTTTAAGCCCAAACTCATTTTGGTTATGACCAATTTTTACCCAAACTAAATGAATATGTTTCTGACATGAAGCAATGTGGTACCAACTCGATTTGACCCGAATACCATTCGACTCCAAAACTCATTTTGGTTATGACCATTTTTTACCCATTCTAAATGTATATGTTTCTAACACGAAGCGGTGTGGTCCGAATTCAATTTGACCTGAATATGATTCGAAGGCCACTTGTTTTGCCATGATTACTTTCAACATAAGATGCCGACGTATTTATTTAGTTTGGGTAGACCGAGGGAATCTCCTCTACGTAACACATGCCTGGAAAATCCCACATACTACACACGAACCTCGCCCATTTTCTTTCCTCCCCTATCATCTCAACCCACAAACTCCTAAAAGCTTATGTTACCTGATATTGTTAAGACTGTATCTTAGGGCCACCGGGGTGCTCGCGGTAAAGGTGAATGGCAAACCTCTTGCCGATCGGCAACCCCACCACTATCAAAATCATCCGCGCGACAAAGGTGAATTTGGGAGATTGCAAGGGTGATTTCGGCGACTTGTTGCCGATGGGGGAAAAAGGAGAGAAAGGGAGAATGGTGGGGCCCATACTCAAATTAGGCATGCACACCTTAAGTTTTTGGATAATAGGCATAAGTTATAGGCAAATTACATGGCAGAATTCAATTGGGTGGGGAGAAACTTTGCCTAAATGGATTAGGCATGCACCCCCTCACCCTTATATCTATTCTAGAGTGAATTGCAAAAATTGTCCTTTATCTTTATACACTTTTACAGGCGATGTCCTTTCTGTTTAAAATTAACAAGTTTTATAGTTTATGTTTTAAAATCCATCACCTTTTGTCCTTTAGGCTTAACCCAGTTTGTTTTTTCAGTTAAATCTGATCATGTGCTTTGCACATGAGGGCAATTTTGTCATTCTACATCTTAAGGACTAACTTATATAAACAACTAATCTTTTATTAATAAAGACTTTAAAACCAAACATTAAAAACATTTTTCTTTCTCTGCTCATCTCTTTCCCTCTGTTCTTCAACCATACAACCTCCACAACCTACTTACACCACCACCTCCTTCCACCACTGCCGCTACCACCACCTCTTTCCACCACTGCCACCACCACCTACTTCCGCCACAGCCGCCACCACCGCCACCACAACCTCCTTCCACCACCACCATAACCACCAACCCACCACTGTTAAAACCACACCATAACCACCTACCACCGCATCATGCATATTTCAACCACAAAAATTCAAAATCTCACGTATTAATCTTTCCTGTAAGTTAACACCCAAAACCATATCCATATTCGCCAAAACCACCTGATTCGGAAACGCCGTTGTGCTCGTTCCATGTCCTCCGTCATCATGCTCATTTTGAGTCCTCTAACGTCAAGCTTCTAGGCAGTCAGGGTTTCAATAATTAGGGTTTTTGTGGGGTTGATACTTATGACAGACGGTGGTGGTTCGTCTCTCCACCACTACCTGTAACATTCTAGTGTTGCAGGTTTTGGATTTTTGTTGTAGGTTCATCTCTTAGCCACCACCAGATCTAATCTGATGAGGATGTGGCTGGTGGGTTACGACTGGAAGGGGGAGAGATGGGTAGGCTAGAGGCTTTGATATTGTGTATTTGTTGAGAGAGAGAAAAGTAGCGGATGATGGTGGTGGTGTAGGAGGATTGTGATAGAGATACCAAGAGAGATGAAGATGAGAGAACTTTTTGTTTATATATAAATTTTAATTTGTTTATTTAAATATTTTGTTTTTAAAGTTTTTTTAAATGTTTGTTATTTAAGTTATTTACATATTTAGTCCCTGGAAAGGTGAAAAGACAAAAACGCCCTTACATGCAAGTCACATGATTATATTTAATTGAAAAAAAAAAAACTGCATTAGGCCTAAAGGACAAAACGTGATGGATTTTAAAACATAAAGTATAAAACTCATCAATTTTAAACATATATGGCACCACCTATAAAAGGGTATACAGATAAAGGACAATTCTTACAATTCGCTCTCTATTTTATATATCTTTATGTTTATCTTGCAACTCCTCATCTGTTGGTTCAAGAGTTCCAACTTTGGGGATATTGCATTTGTTTCTAATCTTGCTTTAACATCGCTAAAGCCTTATGAATATATTGTTTAGTTACCAAAATAATTTTTTTAACATTTTAGGTGATAGCATTTTTCTAATGCTAGTATGTAGGGATGCAAACAAACATAGACTTGTTCGTGGTCGTTTGTTAAGCAAATATATGTGTTTACGAACTGTTTATGAACGCTTATCGAACGATATTATCGATTCTTGTCTGTTCGTTAAAGAAATGAACATGTTCGTTTGTTAATTTTAGGCAAAAACATTCATGAACACAAATGAAAACAAACAACACAAACATATGTTCATGAACTAAATATATAATACATTATTACTTATTAAATATTTTATTTATTGAAAATTTGAAGCATTTAAATTTAATATATAAATTAAATCAGTAATGCACTATCGAACATGAACAAACACGTCATCGAAAGTTCTCGAACATAAATGAACGAGCATGACATCTGTTCATAATTGTTCATTTAACTAAACGAATGGAATTTTTCGTTCGTGTTCATTTATTTACTAAACAAACGAGCGCAAACGAACGTCACACCGAACGGTTCACAAAGCGTTTGCTGAACGTTTGGTTCATTTGCAGCCTGGTGCCCGCTATGGGGGTGTAAACAATCAAATGCAAACTTGAGGGGTGCAAATGAAAACAACTCAAAATCTTTAACAAAGCCTTTGCATAAACGGCGTCTTTGTGATGCGGAAGATAACCAAGAAATTGGTATGAATCCCAGTCAAGAAATCGCTCAACATTATTAAAAATCTTTACTTTTCATTAGATTCACAAAACCCAACTCCGCAATTGCAGATCTTGCCCTTATCCCCTGCATCAACACACCAATAATACTGCATTGGTAATCTAGGGTTCGTAAGTTCTTACTCTTACTCATCTTATCTTTATGTTTAGTTAAATTTTCCCCAAATGCAATGTAATATTTACTGATATTAATATTATTTTTGTTGGTATTATTCTAAACAAGTTGTATATTTAGATCTTGAGTAAAACATCTTTATTTATGTGTTTGAGTATTATGTATAGATACAAGTATTTGATGCGATGTTTTTTTACATGTTTTTGTTGGTGGGTATTTGTGATTAGGGGTTTTCTTGATTGATTATGTATAAATACAAGGAAATGATGTAATTTTTGTTGCAGGTTATTGTTGGTGGGTATATGTGATTAGGGGTTTTCTTGATCAAAGATGGGGATCAAGAGAGGGGGATCAAGTTTGGGTGTGCATAGAAACAGAGGCGGTGGTGGATCTCGGTTTCCGGTTTTGGCGGTTGTGTTGGTTTTGGTTCTTGCTCCAATGGTGTTCTTCATTGGGCGTGGGATTTATTCAAGTGAGTCAATTGGTTCGTGATGGTTTACACTTTGTTAATTTTGTTGTGGATAATGTGGTTTTATTGAAATGTATTGCTATGGTTCTTGTTGGTTGCCATTATACTAATTTGATTTGTTTTGTTGAATTACAATTGGTTTAGTCTTTTCTGATGAGTATAGCTTCAAACTTGATGATATTGATTAGCTTTAATAATGGAAGTTTATTGCTTTAAAGCTTAGTTAACAATCAACATTGCATTATTAACTAGTCTGATTTAGATGGATTAAATTGAAGTTTGTAAGTTAGAAAAAATAATGTTGGAAAACTGAGAAGTGGTGGTGAAAAGCTATGTAGTTAAATATCGGTGATGTATCACCGATATATTGGTTATCGATCCCCATGTAAAATATCGGTGTCAAATATCAGTAGTGATCTTATCGGCGATATTGACCGATGTATCACCGATTTTCCCGATATCAGTACCTTTATTCTTAGTTCTACCATTCGTCTTTCTTCTTATCAAGTCTTAACTGTTAATTGTTAGTGTTAAATGTTAGTGTTTTAAGTCCTAATCAGTCCCTACTTGTTACAATTGTTAGTGTTTTGCATGTTGCAAAAGGTTAATTTGTTAATGGTAGGAGAGTATACTGAATTGTTAGTGTTAAATTGCTACATATATAAATTCTACATGATATTAAAATTACCGATATCCCACCGCGATATCCTATATCTCAAATATCGGTCCTCGACTGATATCCGATTTTTTACCACATTAACTGCTTAGGTGAAAAGTAAGAAAGAGGAAGATATATTGTGAAGTGTGAACTAGAGGGGTGTAGATCACCTTATTATTAATTCGGTACTTAATTTAAGGAGAATTGGGAGGGGACCCACAAAATGGAAATGGAGGTAAATGGCGGAAATGAATAAATCCTTAAGAACGTTCCATGACAATCATAATATTTTTACAAGTCTAGTTTTAGTAACCTTTAAAATTTAATAGAAGTGTGGTGACCGAATCTTTCATGTTACTTTTTTCTTGTATGCAGATCAAAATGATTCAAGCAAACACCAAGAATTGCAGGATGTAGATTGGAGAACAAAGCTTGCTTTGCAACACGTCAAATCTCTTTTCTCAAAGGAGGCACGACATTAAATATTTCCTTCTATGCCTAAAAGCCATTAACCAGTATTCTTTAGTTACTTTCAGTTTAAATAACCTTTAACTATATGTTATAGGTTATCGATGTCATCAAGGCCAACACAGATGACATGGGACCCTTGAGTCTTGATTCTTTTCGGAAAAACAACTTTTCGGCTTCTTGGAAGGTTGATGGGCAAGAAAATATAGTCGATAGTGTTAACATACAAGAGACCCCTAAAGTCAAACAAGATACTTCTTTAGATGGTAAATGATGTTTTTATACTGATGTTTTAGAAATACCTTTAGTCGTATGTAAGTTTAATGACATTTATGTTTATTTTCTTGATGCAGCTGGTCATACTCAACATGATGATTCACCCGCAAGCCTAGCGAGAAGGGTATTTGAATTTACGAACAAATAAACTACAATTGGAAAAGGGGCAGGCGGGTTGTGTAACGGGTCAAAATGGATATATATTCAGTTGGGTTTGCCTGCAGACACAATTTTGTTCATCTTTCTGAAAAAGTTTGTCTTAAATATAATTATACAAACTACGTTGTTACACGAATTATATATTTTTTGAATAGAATGATTTAGGAGGTTAAAGAAAGTGTTGTAAGAATCGCTAGGCGCCAGTTGGCCGCTGGGTTACCGACTAGCAATTAGTAAGGATTATCAGATTGGGATTTTATATGTAATTTTCAGTTATATATATATATATATATATATATATATATAGAGAGAGAGAGAGAGAGAGAGAAAGTATAATGTACAAAATGGCTTAACCTACATTAACATACGCGACAGAATTTATAACGTGCGTAATTATTTTTTTCACCATTATAACGTGCGTGATTATCACCTCCCATGCGTGATTATCACCCAAAAACTGCTCCCATGCGTTATTAGGGCTCCCATGCGTGATTATTGCCCAGATCTGATGGTTGAGCGCGTCGCGTACGTGAAGTAGGATAAGGACTTTTGTATGTTAACCTTTCCCTATATATATATATATATAGGGGAAGGTTCATTGGGGAACACTAAAATAGTGGGGAACAGCGGGGAACTGGCTCAAACGAACTCCGATCGGACTCATTCCAGCGGCGTTGGAACCGGCTCGTCGAACCCTAACTAAGATCTCTTAACCCTAAACCCTAAATCCTAACTCCTAAACTCTAAACCCTAAAGCTAAAAAATAAGGCTAAAACCTAAGCTAAACCGTAAAATCTAAACTATAAACCCTAAAAGCTAAACCCTAAAGGCTAAACCTAAAGCTAAACCCTAAAGCTAAACCCTAAACCCTAAAGCTAAGCTCTAAACCCTAAAGCTAAACCCTAAGGCTAAACCCTAAAGCTAAACCCTAAAAGCCAAACCCTAATATATTTAGGGTTTAGAGGTTATGATTTAGGGTTTAGGGTTAAGAGATCCTAGTTAGGCTTCGACGAGACGGTTCCAACGCCGCTGGAATGAGTCCAATCGGAGTTCGTTTTAGTCGGTTCCCCACTTTTTTAGTGTTCCCCAATGAACCTCACACTATATATATATATATATATATACACCCATTATTATTATATGTAATTTTCAGTTTTATATATATATACACCCATTATTATATGTGTTATTTTAAGTAGACATGTTTTAACACCACCGATTTTTGGCCAATTAGGGCTGGATTTGATCACTGTTGACCGCCTACTAATTAATTGACAAAATTACTCGGTGAACCTCCGAATAGAGATTAATCGGAGGCTAGTCGGGATTTTTACAACCATAGTTAAATACATCAAAAATACACTTTTGGGCAACTTTTGGCCCATTTGACCCAAATCGACCCGTTTACAAGAAAATGGGTCGAAATTGCCACCTCTGAAAACGGATAGTTTTTTTCCTTTGCCATAGTCATCAATTAAATTTTTTAAACATAGTCTGTTAATCTTGTATGTAGACACTGAGAAAAATTTTAATCTTGTATGTAGACACTGAGAGAAAAAAGGCGTGAAAAACGGGCAGCTGATCTATTAAGGCAAGATGACGATGCAACAATAAAGCTCGAAAATGCCGCCATTGAACGGTCCAAATCAGTTGATTCTGCTGTTCTTGGGAAGTACAGTATATGGAGGAAAGAAACTGACAATGAAAACATAGACACAACCGTACGGTTAATGCGGGATCAAATGATCATGGCTAGGGTTTACGTCAGCATTGCATTGTTGAAGAACAAGACCGACATGGCTCATGAACTACAAACGCGTATCAAAGAAAGTCAACGCGCTTTAGGAGATACAACAGCCGATAACGATCTTAACCCTAGGTACGTGTTTAAGGGGGTGCTTGGGTTTGCTTTGCATTTTGGAATCGATTACCTGATAAATAATCAGTTTTAAATGTTTGAATAAACAAATTCCTCTGCTGATAACTAATGGCCAAACAAAATGACCTATTTTGAAGAGATTTTTCCTTCTATTTCACAAAACGGCTCTCTGTTTTACAAAGATGTTATTTTTTGGTCATTTTATTTAGAGTAAAAGGCCATTTTCGCTCCTGAGGTTGGTCACTTTTGCGACTTTCGTCCGAAGGTTTGTTTTTCGCATTTGGATCCAAAAGGTTTGAAATCCTGCCATTTTCATACGACTCGTTAACTCCATCCATTTTTCTTCGTTAAATGAGGGGTGATTCCGTCTTTTTAGACATTTTTTCTTATTAAAATAAAAAACACTATTAAGAAATAAAGATCCACCCCTGTTGACTTTCTAGTTATGACTTCTCTTATAAACATTAACAACTAGATAAAAGGATGAAAATACCCCTGACTTAACGTTAAAAAATGGATGGAGTTAACGAGTTGGATGAAAATGGCAAGATTTTAAACCTTTTGGATCCAGATGCGGAAAAGCAAACCTTTGGACGAAAGTTGCAAAAGTGGTCAAACCTCAGGGACGAAAATGGCATTTTACTCTTTTATATATTAGTTTTATAAATAACTGAAAATGTTGAACATGATCCAAATACTTTTTTTCTACAGCTTGTTTTATTACAAGTGCTTTATCAATCTGATTATTCAATATCCAAATACTAGTTTCTAAACTTTTTTTCTTCCTTTTTTTAATTATTGGTCTTATTATTGACTATAGTGCCCCGGAGAAAATTAAAGCTATGGGTCAATTGTTGTCGAAAGCGAGAGATCAACTTTATGACTGCAAGTTAGTTACTGGGAAGTTGAGAGCTATGCTTCAATCGGCTGATGAACAAGTTCGTAGCTTGAAAAAACAGAGCACGTTTTTAAGTCAATTAGCAGCTAAAACGATTCCAAATGGAATTCATTGTTTATCTATGCGGTTAACTATCGAGTATTATCTTCTTCCACCGGAGAAAAGAAAGTTCCCTAAAAGGGAGAATCTCGAGAACCCGAGTCTATATCACTACGCTCTGTTCTCTGATAATGTTTTGGCTGCTTCAGTTGTTGTCAATTCCACAATCATGAATGCTAAGGTAAATATTAAACAAATATTTCGAGTAAAATGCCATTTCGTCCCTGAGGTTTGGCCAGTTTTGCGACTTTCATCCAAAGGTTTGCCATTTTCATCCAGCCCGTTAACTCCATCCATTTTTCTCTGTTAAGTTAGGGGTATTTCTGTCTTTTTTGTTAACTTAAAGGGGCATTTCCGTCTTTTTTGTTAACTCAAAGGGGCATTTCCGTTTTTTTGTTAACTGAAAGGTGGTATTTCCGTCTTTTTGAGTACTTGTACATAATGCTAAATGCTTGTACATAAAGTGAAAAAGGCCAAATTGCCCTCTAAGTTAGCAAAAAAGACAAAAATACCCCTGACTTAACATAGAAAAATGGATGAAGTAAACGAACCGGATGAGAATGGCAAGATTTCAAACCTTTTGGATATAGATGCGGAAAAAACAAACCTTTGGACGAAAGTCGCAAAACTGATCAAACCTCAGGGCCGAAAATGGCATTTTACTCTTTTTTTAATTTTTTACTTTTTGCAGTTGGAAATGTTTTCATGGATTAATTATGTTTTCTTTGCTGAAAAAACAGGAACCCGAGAAACATGTTTTCCATCTTGTTTCTGATAAATTAAACTTTGGAGCGATGAACATGTGGTTTCTATTAAACCCGCCCGGTAACGCTACAATCCATGTAGAAAACGTTGATGAATTTAAATGGCTAAATTCATCGTACTGTCCCGTTCTTCGACAACTAGAATCAGCCGCAATGAAAGAATTTTATTTCAAAGCGGATCATCACACAACGCTCTCAGCCGGATCTTCAAATCTAAAATATAGAAACCCTAAGTATCTATCTATGTTAAACCACCTTAGGTTTTATCTGCCACAAGTTTATCCTAAATTAAATAAAATCCTGTTTCTTGATGACGATATTGTTGTCCAGAAAGATTTGACCGGGTTGTGGAAGGTTGACCTTCATGGGAAGGTCAACGGTGCCGTTGAAACTTGTGGCGAAAGCTTCCACCGTTTTGACAAGTATTTAAATTTCTCAAATCCGCATATTGCCCGTAACTTTGACCCGAATGCTTGTGGATGGGCTTACGGGATGAACGTGTTTGACCTTAAGCAATGGAAAAAGCGGGATATTACAGGCATTTACCACAAGTGGCAAAATATGGTCAGTATTTCTTTTATTCTCAGTAGAGTAAAGTACACGAATGGTCCCTGTTGTTTACTAAAATTTTGGATTTGATTCCTAACTTTCAAAAAACACGATGGTCCCTGTGGTTTGCAATTTGTAACGCATTTAGTCCCCAACGAACAAATCTAACGGCTTTAAAGTGCAAACCATAGGGACCATCCATGTAGTTTTGGAAAAAGCTGGGGACTAAATACGATACAAAGTGCAAACCACAGAGAAATTCAGTGTACTTTAGGAAAGTTACGGACCAAATCCAAAATTTTGGTAAACCACAGGGACCTTCTGTGTACTTTACTCTTCTCAATAAAATATTATCCAGGTCTTACTATAACACTTTTTTTTGTTGGATATTTTAGAATGAAGACCGCGTTTTGTGGAAGCTTGGAACTTTGCCGCCAGGGTTGATGACGTTTTACGGGCTTACACATCCACTCGACAAATCTTGGCATGTACTAGGTTTGGGTTATAATCCTAGTATTGATAAGAGTGACATCGAAAATGCAGCTGTTATTCACTACAACGGGAACATGAAACCGTGGCTCGAGTTGGCTATGACTAGATACCGTTCATATTGGGTCAAATACATCAAGTTTGACCATCCGTACATCCGGGGTTGCAAGATAAATGAATGACCGGCAATGGTACTTTTCCACATTGTTTATTCTTCGATTCTTTGTTATCTATGTCATTTTACTAGTTCTAATTCACGGACCCTTGTTAGTCCTTTACGCCCCTCAATCGGGTAGTCGTAGCGAAGAACATTATAGTTGACTTTTCTGGTATACTTTTCAAATATGGAGAACTAATTTTGGATTATCTTTGGATTGTAAACAGCTTATATTTAAATGTTTATTTCAAATAGTTTTTTTTTTCGTTTAGATTTTAACCTCAAAAGGTGGACATGAACATGTGGTTAGAGTTGGTTGATGTTGTATATAGCACATGGAAGGTTTGGTTGTTGTCCCCAGTCCCTATAGAAAGCAAGTGAATCTGTTCAACTTTAGGTCTTTGTGTTACTTCCCATCCCTGCTATGAAGTTTAATATGCATCCCAAGTGATCCCACCTATCTATGTGTTACTTTCACATGTTCGCGTTGCTAGAATATTAAGGGTGTTTTATGCTTGTTCGGGGCTCAAAATTAACATTCACAAATCTAGTCTTATGGGGGTGGGGGTGGATGACAGTGAATCTACTCGTATGGCGGAGATTCTGGGATGCATCAAAGGGAACGTCCCTTTTAAATACCTGGGTATCCCTCTTGGCGCTAATATGAATAGGGTCCCTAATTGGGATCCGATTGTGTCGATGTTCAAGAGTCGTCTTGCCACTTGGAAAGCTCATACCTTATCCATCGGGGGTCGAGTAGTTATTATTAAAGCGGTGTTGGAGAGCCTCCCAATATACTACCTCAATTTTTAAAGCGCCTTCCAAAGTTATCGAGAAATTGAAGTCTCTTATGAGAAATTTCTTATGGGGAGGCTCGGTTGGGATCAAAAAAACGCATTGGGTGGCTTGGGATGTAGTTACATTGCCTAAAAATTGTGGTTGCCTTGGCATCAGTAAATTAAAAACGGTGGTGAATGAGGCTCTTCTTGCCAGTATGGAGGTTTATGGTGGAGGAAGAGAGTCTATGGAGAAGGGTGGTTCTGGCCGTTCATGGAAATAGGAGGTGGTCGTGCCTCCCTTCTAAGCAAGGTATGACGGGTGTGTGGCTTAATATTTTAGAATGGAATCAAAATTGCTGCTTAATGGCAAAAGATTTCTTAATTACATTAAAGGGGTGCTAGGGGATGGGGGTAGCATCCGATTTTGGATTGATCTTTGGATCGGAAACACCCCCCTTATGCAGAGGTGGCCGAATTTATTTGCGATCGAGAAACATAAATCTTGCTTGGTGAGTCATCGCTTTCAGGTTGGGAGGGGGGGGGGGGGATCAGTTTCGTGGGACTGGATCAGAAGTCTGTCGTGAGCTTTGTGAGTTGACCGATTGCGTTTCCCTCTCTGATGTGGAGTTGTCGCCGGCTAAGGATGGGTGGAGGTGGTCTGCGGAAGAATAGGGTAAGTTCTCCTTAAGATCCTTTAAGGAACTGGCCTTGGTTCGGTCGGATCTGGGAACCGATTGTATGGTTAAAGGGTGTAAATGGGTCCCTTATAAATGTAATATTTTTGTGTGGAGAGCGGGGCTCGATCGAATTCCTACCAAGCAAGCGTTGGCCCGTAGGAATATCCTTGCTGGATCGGAAGTCTGTGTTTTCTGTGGGGATGTGCCCGAAACTGTCGATCATCTCTTCACGGCTTGTTTAATCTCCCTTAGGGTGTGGAATGGCATAAGCGAATGGTCCAAAATTCCTCCGATTTATGCTTTCAATTTCAAGGATTAGATGGAAGTCTTCAGCTCCACTGGCGGTAGTGCTAAAGCTAAGGAGATCGTTCGCGGGATAGTCATTACGGCATGTTGGTGTATTTGGAAATCTAGGAACGAGAAGATTTTCTCTAATGGTAAAGGGGAGTGGTATGAGATTTTGGGGCGGTAAAATCGTATAGTTTTTTATGGTTTAAAAATAGATCAAAGTATAGAGATTTAGATTGGAAAGAATGGTGTAAGTATCCGATGTATATGTTGTAGTCGTGTGTGGTGCGGTCCTTTTTTTTCGTCAGGCCGGCCGTTTTTTATGAAGTTTACCTTTCAAAAAAAAAAATCTATGTGTTACTTTCAACCAATCATATTTATTATTGTTTTTTTTTTCAAAATTTATTTCCTTTAAATATTATATCAGTGGGGTAGGCAGTGGCGGATCTAGGATTCCGACCAAGCGGTAACGTTTTATAAATAAGCGGTAACGAAATCGAAAAAAGGTCAAATTTTTCCAAAATTTACACTAAAAACGTCAAAAAATTTCCGACCAAGCGGTAGCGGAGGCTACCCCTTGTTCCATAATACATCCGCCCCTGGGGGTAGGGGTAGTTAAAACTTACGAAGGCATTACACACTAAAGGTAAAAAAACTGAGTGAAATCTCATGTCTATATGGCACTGATGTAGTGATGTGGAACGCACTTTATGACGTATTGGTAAAAATAATGAGCCCGTTAGAACATGTAACATGTAAAAGGACCAATAGACACCAATTCTTATCTATTGAACTATAGGGATTTTAACTTTTATATGAATGTTTTGGCTAGTGGACAAGATCACATTCGATCAAAATAGAGAAATACCAACGGCTGGCATCTTCGCCGACGCATTAGTCCATCCGTTATCGCCTCACCACTCATCCTGTCTTGTATTTTTAATGCAATTAGATAGTATTAGTTTTTGAAAGTAACATATATAAGATTAATTAATATCCATACAAAAACACATAAATTTAAAAGGAATATTGGATTTAATAATCCCAACTATTCGCCCTTGGCCGCCAACAGTCTCAACTTCAAAAATAACCACTGGCAGTCCCAACTATTGACATATTGGCCACCAATGTACCCTGACTAACAGAACCCTGACGCCGTTAGTCTCCGGTCGTCGGAAAACCCTTCTTGACTGAAACCGTTCCCCATGTGGATGAAGGGGATGTGGATGCTCAATCACTGAGCGTGGTTCATGCTTGGAATCATTCGGATTTCTTGTGCCGCAACTATATCTTAAATGGTATGGTAGATACGCTTTACAATGTGTATTGTAAAGCCAAGACTGCCAAAGAGTTATGGGAGTCTTTGGACTGCAAATACAAAACAGAAGATGCGGGCACCAAGAAATCCGTGGTGGCTAAGTTCTTGGACTTTAAAATGATAGATGCTAAAACTGTCATGAGCCAAGTCCAAGAATTGCAAGTTATTCTTTATGATATACATGCGGAAGGAATGGTCCTCAGCGAGACATTCCAAGTTGCTGCAATGATTGAAAAGCTGCCACCAAGTTGGGTTGATTTCAAGAACTATCTCAAGCATAAGCGAAAGGAGATGACCGTTGAAGATCTCGTTGTTCGTCTTCGTATTGAAGAAGATAACAAGTTGGCTTTGAAACGGATTGATGATCCTGAAACAGTGAAGGCCAATCTTGTTGAACATGACCAATCTTCAAAGGGAAAAAACAGTGGAAAGTGTGGATAGAAAAGTCATGGGAAACGTTCCAACCTTGGTGCTAAGGGAGGAGTTGGGAAAAAGAAGTTCCAAGGAACTTGTTATAATTGTCAAAAGCAAGGCCACAAGGCCAACGAATGCAAGCTTCCCAAGAAGGAAAATGCTCGACAAGTGAACATGGTTCATGAAGTCGACAACCTTGTTGCCATGGTCACGGATCTCTCGATTTTGGTGACCGAAGTTAATTTGGTTGGGCAAAATAACAAGGATTGGTGGGTTCATACGGGGGCTACCCGTCATGTGTGTTCCGACAAAAGCCTTTTCAACACCTTCAAGGAGGTGACTAATGGCGAAAAGGTTTTTTATGGGAAACTCCGCCACGACCGAAATTAAAGGTGAGGGGAACGTGGTTCTCAAGATGACTTCTGGAAAGGAACTCACTTTGTCAAATGTGTTATATGTTCCAGAAATTCGTAAGAACCTTGTGTTGGGGTGGCAATTGAACAAGTTTGGGTTCAAAATGGTGATTGAGTCGGATACGGTCGTGTTGACCAAAAAATGGTATGTATGTTGGTAAGGGCTACCCTAAATGGAAGGTTTAAACTCAATGTAATGGTTGTGAATGCAGTGAAAGAAACCGCTACTAGTTCTACTTACTTGATTGAGTTTTCTAATCTTTGGCATGGTAGACTAGGTCATGTTAATTATAATTCCATTCGTCGTTTAATTAAACTTAATTGCATACCAACATTCGATATCAACTCAATTAATAAATGTGAAACTTGCGTAGAAGCAAAACAAACGAAATAGTCATTCAGAAAGGTTGAACGAATCACCGAACCCCTCGAGATGATCCACACTGATGTGTGTGATCTAAAAGCAGTTCCTACTCGTGGTGGGAACAAGTACTTCATCACGTTCATTGATGATAGTACAAGGTATTGCTATGTTTACTTACTTAAGAGTAAGGACTAGGCTATTGACAAGTTTATCTTGTTCAAAGCCGAAGTTGAGAATCAACTAAATCGGAAAATCAAAATCGTAAGGAGTGACCGAGGAGGTGAATATGTTTCACCTTTTATTGACGTATGTGCAAAAAGTGGAATCATCCACGAACTCACGGCTCCTTACTCCCCTCAATCAAATGGCATAGCGGAACGGAAAAATCGCACCTTGAAAGAAATGATGAATGCCATGATGATAAGTTCTGGTGTAAACCAAAACATGTGGGGGTAAGCAATCTTATCGGAAAATTATGTGTTGAACATGATACCCAATAAGAAAAAGAATGTAACGCCTTACGAGTTATGGACGGGAAAGAAACCACCATATAAATCCTTGAAAGCGTGGGGTTGTCTAGCTAAGGTGGTGGTCACACCGCCTAAGCGCCTACTAATAGGACCCAAAACAGTGGATTGTGTATTTATAGGATACACTCGTCCTTATGGTCCATATCGCTTTCTTGTGCATGATTCTAAGAACCCTGGAATATGCAATGGCACCATAATAGAATCTAAGGATGCATCATGGTTTTAGCATATGTTCCCATGCTTAGATAAAAGTGAACCGAGTTCTTCTAGACCGGTTGAGGAAATTGTTCCCGAGGGTGAAGTTGAAAACGATGAACCTCGAGAACAATCTAAGACCGAGGAAGTTGAAATCAGGAAAAGTAAACAGCAAAGGACTGAAAAATCCTTTGGCCCTGAGTTTCTTACCTATATGGTAGAAGATGAACCTCAAACGTACCAACAGGCGGTGCATTCCTTAGAAGGACCTTAGTGGAGGGAGGCAGTCAAAAGTGAGATAGACTCTATCTTACAAAACCATACTTGTGAACTAGTGGATCTTCCTCAAGGATGTAAACCACTAGGATATCGATGGATCTTCAAGAAGAAGATGAAACTAGATGGAACCATCGACAAGTACAAAGCAAGGTTGGTGATCAAAGGATATAAACAACGAGAAGGTTTAGATTACTTTGATACATATTCGCCAGTTACGCGAATAACATCCATCAGGTTGGTGCTTGCCATTGCCGCCATTAGAAATTTGGAAGTTCACCAAATGGATGTGAAAACAGCTTTCTTGAATGGAATTCTAGAGGAAGAAATCTACATGGAGCAACCCGAAGGCTTCACAGCTATTGGGCAAGAAAAGAAAGTGTGTAAACTTGTAAAATCCTTGTATGGATTAAAACAAACTCCAAAACAATGGCACCAAAAGTTTGATCATGTCATGCTTGATGCTGGGTTCAAAATCAATGAATGTGACAAATGTGTGTATGTGAAGGACAAATCCGATGGATATGTCATTTTGTGTCTATATGTAGATGATATGCTCATTGCTGGAAGTGATGACAAAATCATAAAATCTACAAAGAACATGCTAAAAGCAAGATTTGACATGAAAGACATGGGTCTTGCGGATGTGATTTTGGGGGTCAAAATCACGCGAACCCAAAGTGGACTTGTTTTAAGTCAATCCCACTATGTGGACAAAATTCTTGAGAATTTCAATGCAAATGACTCTAATGAAGCTAGAACTCCACTTGACACAAGTCAACATCTAGACAAGAATAGAGGTGAACCCATAAACCAGTTGGAATACTCAAGAATTATTGGTAGCTTGATGTATCTTATGAGTTGTACTAGACCAGACATAGCATATGATGTGAGCAAGCTAAGTAGATACACGAGCAACCCAAGTTCAATGCATTGGAACTGTATCACTCGGTTGCTTCGCTACTTAAGATACACTCGGGAATACGGGTTGCATTATAATAGATATCCAGCAGTTATAGAAGGACACTACGATGCAAATTGGATATCTGACACGAATGATTCCAGAGCAACAAGTGGGTATGTATTCACACTTGGAGGTGCTGCTATATCGTGGAAATTGTCAAAACAAACGGTTATCGCTAGATCCACGATGGAATCAGAGTTCATCGCTTTAGATAAAGCAGGTGAAGAGGCAGAATGGCTACGTCAATTTGTTAAGGATATACCAAGATGGCCTAAGCCGGCATCGGCCATTTGTATACATTGTGATAACCAATCGGCACTTGGCAGAGCTCGTAGCACAATGTATAACGGTAGGAACAGACATAACAGACATAGACATAATACGATATGACAACTAATCTCTACAGGAATTATCACTGTTGACTACGTGAGGTCAAAGGATAATATTGCGGATCCGCTAACAAAAGGCCTAAGTAGAGAGTTAGTACAGAAGTCGTCCATGGGAATGGGACTGAAGCCCTTGAAATATAAGTTCATATGATGGAAACCTAACTCAGTAGACTGGAGATCCCAAGAGCTGAGTTCAATAGGAAAACCTAATTGTATGAATTAGTAAGGTCACTGTGCGGGATAACCCTACGTATATATATAAGGGAGTTTATTGCAAAGCTTAGTAAACTTCCTAGTCCATTCCTAAAAGTGACAAGTGTAAGGCTAAGCCTATGGCTTTTAATGATTCGACTAAGGTAACCATACATAGTGAATCACCTATGTGAGAGAGAAGTGGGGTCGCTTCGAAGGGTATTGTTGGGGCACAATACCTAATGGCTCTCACAGAACCAGGCATCATGTTCATGACCATAACGAACATAACTATGAGGACTTGACTTTGTCAGGGAGAGTCTTGTGTGAAGTGCATTGTCGTCTACACAAACGGCAGACGAGTTCAAAGACATCGAGTTCTACTCAGAGCTAGTGGGCTAAGTGCATTTCATGAGCGAAGGTTCAAAGGGTAACACCTACCTATCGTATGCAAAACTCAACTGCTAAAATCTAATTGGAATAATGTTGTTTCTGAGATCGACCTCCATTCATGTGGGGGATTGTTGGAAGTTTTGGTGTGAATGGAAAGTCTCAAGTGGTAAAACCACTTTGTCCCACATTGGAGTGGGAACAAAAAGATAGGCTATTTATAAGGTGAAACCTTAATGAAGCCTTTGAAGTCTTATGACATGTTTTACCACAAGTCCTACCCGCGCGCGCACAGGCGGGTGCAAAAAATGGAACCGGAATTAGTTGAACTCGCGTATGCCCGCACGTCCTGCAGACACGAATGCAGCTCTGAAAACCCGGGCTCGCGTGAGACAGTTTTTGCACTCGAGACTGACTAATTGTTTTTATTAATTAGTCTTTAAAACTAAAACGGTTGGTCTTATTAATGGGTTTTTAACTGAAATGATTTTCAGTTTTAATGGGAATCATTATTCAGTTTCGAAACCGCTGAGCCATTATGTGAGTTAATTCTCTGCAATGATGAGGCATTAGTTTCAAAACTGATGAGGCCAGAATCAGTTATAATTTGTGCCTATAAAACCCAATGCAGACAACCAGTTTAGACACACCTCAACAACTTCTCTTCTCTCAATCTCAGCTTCTGCAACACAACTCCTTTTTCTTTTCAGGCAAGTGTTCAAGTCCGACAGTGCGCTGTTGCTGCTTCGAACCGGCGTACCCTGGGAACAGACGATAAATTTGTTTAAGGGAATTGTGTCAAACACAAGCCTGGTTCTCGTTAACTATTTCTTTATTTCTGTTTTGATTATTTTGCAGCTCTTTCAGTAGCAGTTTTCTAACAATTAATTTGTAATGAGATGTTAATGCATATATTTAGATGCATGCATTATGCGTGTATCAATATATTATCGATTTATATTAATATGCGAAAAAACTAAAAAAAGGAGTAAAATATTGCAAACGCCTATAAACATTACAAACTAGTAAAGAATCTCGCGCTTTACGGCGGGAAAGTGTCTTTCATAATAAAAGTTCCTAAAATAACATAAGACTTGCAACGAAAAGTCACTAAGAGCAAACGAATTTTGAAAACCGATCATTACTATACCGAAAATCACCGATACCAATGCTACTCCTAGGTTTGATCCTTTGTCCTTTGATTTTACCTAACTTGAGTCGTAACTGGATAACCTGCAATACAACATGGCACTTTTAGCACCTTCGTTAGTTGATTAATTATAAGATCAACAATAACTATAAATAAGCGTGAAGAAATGATCATTCCATAGAACATGCATGTATCATAAGTATGATACCATGAAATTTCTCAATTTATAAAGTTGCAAGTCAAATGTAACTTTCAGAATGATATATAATAATATATGTGTAATCTAACCTAATGAGTACGTCCTAAATCGTAATTAGTGGGTAAAATACAATTTTAAGAAGTCCCTTATCGTACATGAAAACTTATATAATTAAACACTTGGAAGTCTTGTTGCCAATTGGTCGTACAGGCGCATCCGAACACGGTCTTTATCATAGATCTCGTATGCCCTTTGTATTTTCATCGTTGTCGTCGCCTATCGCACAATAAAAAATAAGCTGCACAAAAAGATTAGATTGAGCTTTTCTGATCTAGCCTTGACTTGGTTGTATTAAATTGGCTAAACAAAGACCCTTTTTCTGCCAAGAAACAAACAAAAAAAACAAACGCCGAAGGCCAAGCTGGCCAACGGTAGTAATATTCGTTAAAATTACCGCCAAAGATTGACCACACAGATAGAAAGTTTGTGGTTGACGAACGGTGCCAATTTCAGGAACGCTGGTTGGCCTCCACAACTGCCCTGAATACCTTCAGATCTCCCCTTCGCCCGAATCTCCTTGTTTGTTTAGACATCGACTTGATATACGTTTGTTGAATTCTTTTTTTTCACCAGGTCAAATTTTGATCACATATTAACAACCAATAAATTCAACAATGGTTCTTTTCTATACTTCCATTTGGTTAAAGGTCAATATAAATTCACATGTCTCAATTTGATCATTTTGATTTGCAAATTAGTTTACACATCTGATTAACATTAATTCAATCGGTTCCCATTCACATGTGAATAGTTTTTGTTCATATAAAAAAGTTGTTTGAGACATTTAATCAATATATACAGTTTCACACACGGCCATAAACGAAGCAATAGGGTTAGAACTTACCACGCTGTTGGTACCTCGGCATTTGCCGATCTAAACCAAAATGGGACATGCAGGACAGAGCTGACTCGCCGGAGATCTACTGGAACCCTAGGCACTACCGCTAACGTCGCCACCACATGGTCTGCTTCAGTTTGAGTCCATCATCACTATTCAACCTATGGTATCAAACACACCCGTCACAGTTGGAACAGGGGCAGAAGACAAAGATGGTCACCAGAATAGGGTGGTCGGCCGTGGCCATGGCCGGATCCCCTTCCGTCACGCTCTCTTTGTCGCTTTGATTCTCTCTCTCTAAACAATTCTCTGGTACCTCTCTCTATTGGAACAGAAAAGGAATATTGGCATTACTGTAAATAAGATCCAAACTTTGGCTAATTTTTGTACTGTTCATAAGGCTTACGGTAATTGTTATATAGAGTAATGTGTTGAATGATTTCCTCAATGAATGGTCTTTGGCTTTCTTTTTCATTCACTCAAACTTGTTTCAGATTCTCTTTTCATTCTTTTTGTTAACATATCCCTCTTTCTTCCAAACATATGTACATTAAAAAACATGTGTATATAGATTGATAGTGAACATCAAATGGTCATACTACCTATTTGGTCAAAACACAATTACACATTAATGTTTGATGCATCTAATTTTCTTCAAAATGAAACTAGCATACCCCAACAATTCCTATTTTGTCAAAACACAATTACACATTCATGTTCCTCCCAGTGACCTAAAGGGTTTTCTAACTGGTGAACCAGGGTTTGTCTTATAATTGTTACAATTGTATGCATTAATGATATAGGATCCTAACTTGGATTCTCTGGTATGATCCCTAGTTACTCTAGCTTTATTCTTGGTTTATCAATGTTACCCTTATTCTTTGACAACAGGATATATGATCCTAAAATTATCTCACCTTTTAAACTTTTCGATTATAGGATATTTGATCCTTGATCATATCCTAAACTTTTGACTTAAACTGATTTTTATACCTTCACTAATGACTTGTAAATCTAAAAAGTTGTACAATAACAATTGAAAGGTAAATATACACAAAGTGAACAACACAAGATAGCCAAAAGTTAAAGGTTATATTTATTTATCAAAATTAAACCCTTTAAAGGTTGTCAAAATTACCTACCCCGAGCATTTACCAGCAATACGTGGCCCGTCCGCTGGGGTAGGTAAAGGGTGTCCATATTAACAAGTCTTAAAGTGCAGGAAAGTAAAGACGGCAGGATAATAGTGGCTTCGTCCCCCAAACAGAGGATCCCTCCACCAACGATCATCCTACCTATTGTTCCAAGGATCACTGATCCTTAACCCTAGTAGCTATTGTTTAGTTATTACAGACCATAATTGTTCAACATCCAAACACCATCAAATAAAAACCACTAAACCTTAAAAAAATGGGCTCCGGTCGCGTCTAGATATGTTCATCATCGCCCATCACTGCAGCCTAAACCTTCGCTACATCCTCACCACCTTTACCACCTGCCTCCTCCACAGGATCCTTAACCCCACTGCTACCGGCTTCGAGTGTCAAGACATCCTCAGCTTCATCCTCATCATCCAGCTCAGCCAACCTCTGCCTCCAAGCCTCCTGGTCCCATCCAGACCTGTCGATGGTAGGATCCTCAGCCTCCTTAGCCATTTGCAGTTTAATCTTTAGCATGGCATAGTGGCAGAAAGCTTAGCTCCATCCATGACCTCTGCCTTCTCCTGCTGGGCTGTGATCTGAGCCAGGACCAGTTCTTTCTGCAGCAGGTTGATATCTTTCTCAAGGGAAGAAATCTTCTTGTCTTTGGTGAGGAACATCTGTTGGAAGTCTAGCTTTTGCTGCTCAGCTTCAGCCACGTGTTGATCAAGGAGCATTTGGACCTCGGCAAATTTCTGCACAAAGAAAGTTAATAATCAGGATCCTTTATCCTCGGAAAGCAAAGTTCAGACCTAAGGATACAGGATCCTTACCTCGGAGACGTACTCCTCAAACTGATGTTGAATGAGAGGGAGGCCTTCAGTGGGCTCAGCAGTCTTTCTCTTTTTGGCACCCTTGCCCCTTGTGCTCATGCCCTTAGGATTCGGGATGCTTGGGCTTGCAGCCAGCTCCTTTTTGATGGACCTTGAGGAGGCATATTCATTAAGATCACTTACGCTGAACCTGGAAGCATATTTTGAGGATTTTCCAGCGCCTACAAATACAAAACACGGATAAGTATTCATACCTTATATTCATTTAAACATTTATTTACACATAGATATGGGTACTTACTTGACATTGTGTAGGAACCGGAGGAGATTTCTTGAGAATCCTTTGTTTTGGCTTGAAATGTTCTTATAGCAGGATCAAGCTTCCAGAAAGCAGCAATCCTTTCTTTTGTAACAGGAGATTCTTGGATGTGAGAGAGTGAGATAGCTGCACAACAAAAACAAAAAGAAGGGTCAGTTATCCTTAGCAGAAAAGAAGAATCCTACTATGGTCCTGGTCCAAGGATCCCATATCCTACACTGGGTGATCCACTTTTTGGGGAAGTGATTCCCATTCGGGATTGAGTCCCTCCTTACAAAGAAGAACTGGTTTCTCCGGTTGGAATCATTTTTGGTGGTTTTCAGAATTGGATGAGCCTGACCAGGTTTGTGCTTGAAAAGAAAGCAATGAGAACCATGGCTGAAAAGGTTGTACAACTGACTCAATTCAGACATCCCTATTTCAACACCCTCCTGCTCAATGATGTTTTCAAGTGTGTAGAGGACTCTCCACATCATCGGCATGGCTTGTATATAGCACATACCGGTAAGTGTAAAGAATGCTTGTGTTAGAGCAGGAAAAGGATAATTGAACCCTATCAGAAAAGGGGTTGCCGGGAAAGTGATCCAGGCATCAGAGACGCAGTCACTCTTCGTCGAAGAGTCGAATGATCTAAAGATGGTACCTTTCGGGAAGCAATGACGTATCCGATCAATCTCGGGATCGGTGAAACGACAAAGTTCCAGTGAAGGATTTTTGGTTACGCCCTGGCTCTTCAGGGGGCTCTCCTTCTTAGGATCCTTAGCAGGGGAGGATCGGAGATTCATCTTGGCCATGGGATTTTGAAGAAGCAGAGAATCGGAAGAAGAAAATTTAGAGAGAAGGAAAGAGAGATACCTGTTGAGGTCTTTGAATGAAGATTTAAAGGGAGAAAGTCTCGAATTTAAATGCAAAATATCGTTCCTATCTATATCCTATTTATAATCATTGTTTGTTGCAGGGATGACCCTCGCTGACGTAAGCCTCGCAACGGCTATATCTCCAAGTAACGGCTAGTCCGAGTTTCGTTCAAACATGACTACCTAATTAGATATCAACTAGTCATGTTTGGGGGCAATTGTTAGGGATAGAATTTCATAGTCTATGGATCACGGATCCTGAAGTGTAGCATGGATCACGGATCCTCAGTTCAGTTTGAATTAAGGATCCTCAGGAGACGCTGCGGGAATAAGGATCCAGGATCCTCATTATTATTCTAACTTAACAATTGTTTCCATCACCTTTTGGCTTGTTTTGCAGGTATGTTTCGAAGAAGAATTATTCCACGCGAGATACCAGGGGAATATGCTCTATATTTTCAACATGTGCACGAGCTAGTGACCGTTAATGGTGATCGTGGGTGATGGGCTGATTTTTCAGATAGTTAGTTAGGATATTTTTAGCTAAGATTAAAGGGGTATTGAGCTTATTTTTAGAAACACTTTTGCACTCTGATTTACGTACAACACTTCTGCTACTCTCTTTCTCGAACACACACACTAGAACTCATTGTATCAAGCTCAATACTTCCAAAGTTGTAAACTTGTTTATTCAATATACTTGATAGTGATAGTTTTCACTATCCGAGGTTTTTTATGCCGGAGATCATACATTGATCAAGGGCTTTTTCCTCGTATAAATCCTTGTGTTCAACATTCATTTCATTCATTCATTGCTCATACATTTGATCATTCAACCAAGCATCACACCTCACAAAATCAGATTTGGTTGCATTATCCTTGTATGATTTTTGAGCAAAACAGTTTGGCGCCCACCGTGGGGAAATTGGTGCTTCAATTCTGAGAAATTTTGTTCATTTCATTCATTTCTCTTCATTATCTTCAACTACATGGCTTCTCAAGCGAAAAACACTTCAAGTTCCATGCCGACGATCACCTCTTCACAGGGCATTCCACATTTGCCTCCTGCACCTTCTGGATCCAAGAAGAATGCTGAGAATGTTGCGAAGAAACAAACCCCTGTTTTCTCAATACCAACTACTGCTGCTTCTTCTGGTCCTACTAACAATGATCTTTATTCTTTGATTTTGCAGATGAAGAATTACATGCAGTAGCAGGACAGAACTATTGACAGGATCCTTCGAGAGATTGATGAAATCAAGAAATTGAAGAGATCAGCGGAGGATCACTCTCCATTGATGCCTAGATCACTGAATATTGATTCTGCAGTCATAACTGCCCAGCACTCCACAGCATCAGGCGTTCAATACCAGGATGGATCATCGAGTATACGCTATGGATCATCGGCAATGACACAGGCTCCAGGATCCTACTTTCAGCCTTCAGGATCCTCTCTTCAGCCTCAAGGATCCTCTTTCTAGCATCAATGATCCTTCTCTAGTTCAGGCCGATACATGGGCATGCAGGCCACCTAGGGATCCTACTCTCAGTATCCAGGATCCTCATCTCAGGGTCAAGGATCCTCCACTCAGGTTCAAGGATCCTCATCTCAGGTTCACGGATCCATGGTATCCTCCAAGACCCCCAGCTTCGGTGTATCAAGGATCCAACATCTTTCAGGAACAAGGATCCTTAAGGAGTGTACAACCCAGAAGTTCAGAAATTCACTTGGGAGACTTCATCCCTATGCAAACTATTGCTTCGTCTAGTCCTTCAATCATGCCAGAATCACATCAATATGGATTCACATCAGGAATTCCACCCTTGAATCCATCAGGAGGTAACACTTTAAATACTACTTATAATACTAACCATGGCTTTGTGCAGGATACAGGAATCAACCAAGCCATGGCTAGGGAATTACAAAAGCTCAAGGATATGATATCCAGTGTTCCAGGAGTGATTAAACTCATTCCTGAAATTCAGGATGGAAGTCACAGGATATCTCGTTTCGCACCACCTATTTGTGATGCAGAAATACGGAAGAGGTTTCAAACACCAAACATGAAGCTGTATGATGGCTCGACTGATCCAGAAGAGCATGTAGCTCAATACAGGGAGAGAATGGAAATCAATCCCATTCCTGAAAGGTTGAAAGAAGCATGTCTATGCAAGGGTTTTGGATCCACACTGACAGGATCAGCTCTTAAATGGCTGCTAAGTCTTCCCCCCTACTCTATTACTTTATTTGCCAATCTAGTTAATTTATTTAATAGCCAATTCTCTTGTAGCAGGAGATTTGAACGATTAACTAGTGATCTATATAGGGTAACACAAGGTTAATATGAATCACTTAGAGATTATATCACTAAATTCAGTAGAGAATCCTTAGAAATTCCTAATTTGGATATTGCTACAACTGTAGAAGCTTTCACAATGGGTTTACTTAAGGATTCACAATTCTATGATGATCTTGTCATGACCCCTTGCAGGAATCTTGATGAAGTAAGAACCAGGGCCCTTAGGTTCATCCGATTAGAGGATGATAAAAGGATCCAAGAAAGACTGTCAGGATCCTCAAAGCAGGAAAAGCAAAGATCCTATTTCAGGAACAACAAGTCCAAATCATACAACAAGTCTGATAATCAAAATGTGCATGCAGTGGAGCAAGAAGAGGGTGATGAGGATTATCCTCCCATTTCTGAATATTGCTTCGCTGTTGATAACAATGAACTAATCCTTGCAATGCAAAATCTAGGTGAAAAAGCAAGATGGCCCAGAAAGAATGATAAGCCAGCTGCTACAAAAGACAAATCCAAATGGTGTGCATATCATGAAGATTTCGGTCATCTCACTGATGAATGCATAGCACTCAGGAAAGAGATTGGTTACCTGTTAAGCAAAGGACATTTGAAGGAGTTGTTTGGGAGAAAAAAGTTAAAGATCCAGGATCCTGAAAAAATCCCAGAAAGAGCTCCTGCTCCTCCAGCTGATGCACAAATTATCAACTTCATTTCCGGTGGATCAGACATATGTGGCACTTCCTTTTCAGCAGCCAAGAGGCATGCTAAAGAAACGAAGATGGATAATGGGGACAGACCCATTCGAACCTCAATCCTTACACAGGAGAAAGTTATATCCTTTGATGAGGATGATCGTGTGGATATTCAGGATCCTCATCATGATGGTCTTGTTATTACTTTATTTATATCTAACCATTTTGTTCGCAGGATTCTCATAGATGGAAGGAGTTCAGTGAACATCATTCAGCTTGATGTCCTAAAGAAAATGAATATCCCTAAATCAGAAATCATCCCAAGATCATCGGTTCTTGTAGGATTCAGTGGAGAAACCAAGAACACATTGGGGGACATTAAGCTTCCCATTTACATAGAGGGAGTTAATTCTTTTCAGAAATTTTGTGTTATAGATTGCTTATCCTATTGCAATGTTATCCTTGGCAGGCCATGGATACATGACATGAAAACAGTTCCATCTACGTATCATCAGTGTGTCAAACTCCCTACTCCATGGGGTGTGGTGAAGATAGAAAGTGACCAACAAGAAGCAAAAAATTGTTACACTTCATCAATGAAGCTAGCTTCAAGACCCAGGGAGCAATAGCAATTAAAGTATTCTCCAAGAGATGTCCTGGAGGCAAAAGAACAAGATCTGAAAGATATACTGATGGATCCTCAGGATCCTGAATCCAAAGTTTTCATAGGATCTGGGATCCTCAATGACATTGAACAGGATCTAGTATCCTTCCTAAAGAGAAGAAAAGCTACCTTTGCTTGGAAGCATGAGGACATGACAGGTATTTCTAAAGATATTATTACTCATAAACTTGGCATTGACAGGTCATTCAAACCCATACATCAAAAAAGGAGAAAGTTTGCACCTGAAAGGAATGCCATCATCCAGGAGGAGGTAGATAAACTGCTCAGAGCAGGTATGATTAGAGAGGTTAAGTATCCAAGATGGTTAGCCAATGTGGTTGTTGTTCAAACGAAAAATGGAAAATGGAGGGTATGTGTCGATTTCAGTGATTTAAACAAGGCATGTCCCAAGGATCATTTCCCATTACCCCACATTGACCCCATGGTGGATGCTACCGCGGGTCATGAGTTGTTGACTTTCATGGATGCTTCATCTGGATTCCAACAAATTCAGATGGAACCATCTGATCAAGAGGATACAGCCTTTATGAACCCTACTGGTATCTATTGTTATATTGCTATGCCCTTTAGACTAAGAAATGCAGGTGCTACTTACCAAAGGCTAGTTAATATGATATTTAAAGAACAAATTGGACACACAATGGAAGTCTATATTGATGACATGGTGGTTAAGTCCAAGAAAGCTGAGGATCACCTTAGAGATTTGGAGGAAGCATTTGATATCCTTGATAAATACAATATGAATTTGAATCCTTCCAAGTGCCACTTTGGTGTAAAAGCTGGCAAGTTTCTAGGTTATATGGTGACAAAAATAGGGATAGAGGCAATTCCGGAGCAAATCAAGGCGATTGTGAACATCAAGTCTCCTGCAAATGCCAAGGATGTGCAAAGATTGACAGGAAGGATCGCATCCTTGAACAAGTTCATCTCAAAATCGTCAGAGAAATGTAAGGAATTCTATGACATTCTGAGAAAGAACAAGAAATTTGAGTGGACTGAAAAGCATGAGAATGCTCTCAAGGCCCTTAAGGATTACCCATCCTCAGCCCCAGCATTAATGAAACCAGAAAAAGGGGATATATTATCCTTATATTTGGCAGTCTCTTCTAAGGCAGTAAGTGCAGCCCTTGTAAAGGATCATGAAGGTACACAGCATCCTGTATATTATGTAAGTAAAAGTTTGCTTGATGCTGAATCCAGGTATTCTCATTTAGAAAAACTTATCCTTGCTTTAATTATGGCATCTACTAAACTACGCCATTATTTTGAAACTCATGCTATTATTGTTAAAACTAACTTTCCAATTAAGAATGTTCTCAGGAAACCTGAAATGTCAGGAAGGATGGCAAAATGGGCAGTAAAGCTCAGTGCTTATGACATCAGATATGAACCAAGAACTGCCATCAAATCTCAAGCCTTGGCTGACTTTGTGGCTGATTTCAGTAGTGATCTACAAAGGGAAGTTGAATTGGAAGTTCAACAGCTTGAAGAGACTAAGGATCCTTGGATACTCTTCACAGATGGAGCTTCAAATGTCAAAGGAACTGGACTAGGCATACTACTAAAATCGCCACAGGGGGACATAATACCCCACTCAATTGCTTGTGAGTTTCAAACCACTAATAATGAGGCTGAGTATGAAGCCTTAATAGCTGGTTTGCTAATTGCCAAGCATATGAGGATCAGGTATCTTGAGGTACATGTAGAATCATTGTTAATTACTAACCACTTTAATGGTTCTTATGCTGTTAAAGGTGAAAGACTAATCAAATATCTAGAGATAGTCAAGAAATTGGCAGATTCTTTTGCTTCTTTTAGTTTGACACAGGTACCCAGGGAAGAAAATGCAGAAGCTGATGCATTAGCCAACCTTGGATCATCATTGAAGATTCCGGAGGATATTAAAATTCCCATCATCCACATCTTGGCTCCTGCTATTGAGGATTACACAGCTATGGAAATAGTGAAGGATTCTGCAATTATACCTAGTGATGATGAACAATCAAGTTTAGGATCTTGGATCCTTCCAATCATGAGATATATACAACATGGAGAGATTCCTACAGGAGAAAATCCTAGAGCTTTCAAAGTCAAGGTATCTCAGTTTACAATAATAAATAACATGTTATTTAAACGATCTCTTGCAGGTCCATATCTAAGGTGCATCGAGGATCCAGAAATCCAAGAAGTCCTGAAGGATTTTCATGAAGGAGATTGTGGAAACCACACTGGGGGCAGAGCACTGTTCTCAAGGATCCTTAGGGCAGGATACTATTGGCCTACTATGAAGAAGGATGCTGTGGATTATGCCAAGAAATGTGATGCTTGTCAAAGACATAGCAATATCCTTCATCAACCAGCAGAGCTCCTGCATCCTATATCCTCTTCTTGGCCATTCATGAGATGGGGAATGGATATAGTTGGCAAACTTCCCAAAGCACCAGGAGGAAAAGTGTTTATGCTTGTTATGACTGATTACTTTTCCAAATGGATAGAAGCTGAAGCCTTTGCACAAGTCAGAGAAAAGGAAGTTATATCCTTTATTAAAAGAAACATTATTACCAGATTTGGCATTCCTTCTGAAATTGTTTGTGATAATGGATCCCAATTTATTGGGAGTAGAACTACTAACTTTTGTGACAGTTGGGGGATTAAGATGATAACAACAACACCAGTCCACCCACAAGCTAATGGTCAAGCTGAATCATCCAACAAGATCATCATCAACAACTTGAAGAAGAAGCTTGGATCCAAGAAAGGAAAATGGGCAGAAGAGCTAACTTATGTGTTATGGGCTGATAGAACAACTCCCAAGAATGCTACTGGTCAGACTCCATTTTCCTTAGTGTTTGGAGCTGAATCAGTGATCCCTACAGAGATGGTAGTCCCTACTGCAAGAACAAGCATCCGTGATCCTGAAGGAAATGTTGAAAACTTGGTTCAAGACTTGGATACCATAGAAGAACTCAGGGAGTTGGCATGGATAAGATTGGCGAGTTATCAACAAAGGATAGCTGGAGCTTATAACAAGAATGTCAGGATCAGAAAGTTTCAAGTTGGTGACATGGTGTTGAGAAAAGCATTCCAAAATACCACAAATCCTGCTGATGGCAAGTTAGCTCCAAAGTGGGAAGGTCCATATCTTATTGAAGCTGAGGCAGGAAAGGGGGCATACCGTTTATTAACAATGGAAGGTCATCTATTACCAAGAGCTTGGAATGCTGTCCATCTAAAGAGATACTTCATGTAAGAAGGATCCAGGATCCCTAGTCATCATCTTATCTGGTATACATAAAGGATCCTTAGAGGATATATGATCCTCATTCTGGTAATGATTTGATTCTAATTTATCTAATCCTTTAATTTATTTGATTACAAGGAGAAGGATCCAGGATCCTTTATCCTTTTTCACTAAGTTATGAGTTTTGCAGAAGTGGGTGTATCTTTGACAAAGGATCAAGTATCCATAGAAGTGGGGCTTGTCCCCAGTTTTATGGGTTTATCCCCAGTTTTTGGGCTTGTCCCCAGTTTAAGGTATCTATTACCTCCTACGAATCAGGTTCTTACACCTTCGCTAGTAGCGCACGATTATCCTGGTGCAGTTAAAGGCAATGGGACCAGTACCCGCTTTAGGGGCTGACAATTTCATTGTACTGGTTGTATTTAGGATCCTAAGTATAATGGTAGACGTACCATACATCCGTTCCTAAGGTTTCTAACGTTTTCACGTTAGCTAAGGTTTTGGCATATTCATGTCACTAAGTTTGGATAGTCGCCAGTAAGGCCCATACTCCAGTTTACACAAGATCCTTTGGGCTTTCCCCCAGTTTTTTGGGCTTGTCCCCAGTTTTTTGGGCTTGTCCCCAGTTTATTGGGCTTGTCCCTAGTTTTTTGGGCTTGTTTGGGCTTGTCCCCAGATACTAACTCTTTCTTTTACAGATTGGCTAAGTCCAGAGTTATGTCTTATTTCAAGATTCCAAAGCTAAACAGCTAAGGGTCTTGGATCCAAACTTTCTACAAGGGTTTGTCTTATAATTGTTACAATTGTATGCATTAAGGATATAGGATCCTAACTTGGATTCTCTGGTATGATCCCTAGTTACTCTAACTTTATTCTTGGTTTATCAATGTTACCCTTATTCTTTGACAACAGGATATATGATCCTAAAATTATCTCACCTTTTAAACTTTTTGATTATAGGATATTTGATCCTTGATCATATCCTAAACTTTTGACTTAACCTGATTTTTATACCTTCACTAATGACTTGTAAATCTAAAAAGTTGTACAATAACAATTGAAAGGTAAATATACACAAAGTGAACAACACAAGATAGCCAAAAGTTAAAGGTTATATTTATTTATCAAAATTAAACCCTTTAAAGGTTGTCAAAATTACCTACCCCGGGCATCTACCAGCAATACGTGGCCCGTCCGCTGGAGTAGGTAAAGGGTGTCCATATTAACAAGTCTTAAAGTGCAGGAAAGTAAAGACGGCAGGATAATAGTGGCTTCATCCCCTAAACAGAGGATCCCTCCACCAACTATCATCCTACCTATTGTTCCAAGGATCACTGATCCTTAACCTTAGTAGCTATTGTTTAGTTATTACAGACCATAATTGTTCAACATCAAAACACCATCAAATAAAAACCACTAAACCTTAAAAAAAGGGCTCCGGCCGCGTCTAGATATGTCCATCATCGCCCATTACTGCAGCCTAAACCTTCGCTGCATCCTCACCACCTTTACCACCTGCCTCCTCCACATGATCCTTAACCCCACTGCTTCCGGCTTCGAGTGTCAAGACATCCTCAGCTTCATCCTCATCATCCAGCTCAGCCAACCTCTGCCTCCAAGCCTCCTGGTCCCATCCAGACCTGTCAAAGGCAGGATCCTCAGCCTCCTTAGCCATTTGCAGTTTAATCTTCAGCATGGCAATAGTGGCAGAAAGCTTAGCTCCATCCATGACCTCTGCCTTCTCCTGCTGGGCTGTGATCTGAGCCAGGACCAGTTCTTTCTGCAGCAGGTTGATATCCTTCTCAAGGGAAGAAATCTTCTTGTCTTTGGCGAGGAACATCTGTTGGAAGTCCAGCTTTTGCTGCTCAGCTTCAGCCACGTGTTGATCAAGGAGCATTTGGACCTCGGCAAATTTCTGCACAAAGAAAGTTAATAATCAGGATCCTTTATCCTCAGAAAACAAAGTTCAGACCTAAGGATACAGGATCCTTACCTCGGAGACGTACTCCTCAAACTGATGCTGAATGAGAGGGAGGCCTTCAGTGGGCTCAGCAGTCTTTCTCTTTTTGGCACCCTTGCCCCTTGTGCTCATGCCCTTAGGATTCGGGATGCTTGGGCTTGCAGCCAGCTCCTTTTTGATGGACCTTGAGGAGGCATATTCATTAAGATCACTTACGCTGAACCTGGACGCAGATTTTGAGGATTTTCCAGCGCCTACAAATACAAAACACAGATAAGTATTAATACCTTATATTCATTTAAACATTTATGTACACATAGATATGGGTACTTACTTGACATTGTGTAGGAACCGGAGGAGATTTCTTGAGAATCCTTTGTTTTGGCTTGAAATGTTCTTATAGCAAGATCAAGCTTCCAGAAAGCAGCAATCCTTTCTTTTGTAACAGGAGATTCTTGGATGTGAGAGAGTGAGATAGCTGCATAACAAAAACAAAAAGAAGGGTCAGTTATCCTTAGCAGAAAAGAAGAATCCTACTATGGTCCTGGTCCAAGGATCCCATATCCTACCCTGGGTGATCCACTTTTTGGGGAGGTGATTCCCATTCGGGATTGAGTCCCTCCTTACAAAGAAGAACTGGTTTCTCCGGTTGGAATCATTTTTGGTGGTTTTCAGAATTGGATGAGCCTGACCAGGTTTGTGCTTGAAAAGAAAATGATGAGAACCATGGCTATATCTCCAAGTAACGGCTAGTCCGAGTTTCGTTCAAACATGACTACCTAATTAGATATCAACTAGTCATGTTTGGGGGCAATTGTTAGGGATAGAATTTCATAGCCTATGGATCACGGATCCTGAAGTGTAGCATGGATCACGGATCCTCAGTTCAGTTTGAATTAAGGATCCTCGGGAGACGCTGCGGGAATAAGGATCCAGGATCCTCATTATTATTCTAACTTAACAATTGTTTCCATCACCTTTTGGCTTGTTTTGTAGGTATGTTTCGAAGAAGAATTATTCCACGCGAGATACCAGGGGAATATGCTCTATATTTTCAACATGTGCACGAGCTAGTGACCGTTAATGGTGATCGTGGGTGATGGGCTGATTTTTCAGATAGTTAGTTAGGATATTTTTAGCTAAGATTAAAGGGGTATTGAGCTTATTTTTAGAAACACTTTTGCACTCTGATTTACGTACAACACTTCTTCTACTCTCTTTCTCGAACACACACACTAGAACTCATTGTATCAAGCTCAATACTTCCAAAGTTGTAAACTTGTTTATTCAATATACTTGATAGTGATAGTTTTCACTATCCGAGGTTTTTTATGCCGGAGATCATACATTGATCAAGGGCTTTTTCCTCGTATAAATCCTTGTGTTCAACATTCATTTCATTCATTCATTGCTCATACATTTGATCATTCAACCAAGCTTCACACCTCACAAAATCAGATTTGGTTGCATTATCCTTGTGTGATTTTTGACCAAAACACGTGTGTTGTTAAACGATTTTACGTCGTTTTTCCCAATTGATAGGTTCATCGTAATGCGATGGTCTTAGATCGACTTAATTATTCTTTTATATGTTTTACGTTTTTGTTTAATTTATTCGCATTAACACGCCGCAACTTTAGTGGTGTTGGTCATTGACAGTAGTGTGGCATTGGTGTTCGCCCCCGCCCCAACGCGGAGTACTTAATACTAGTTCTCAATATAATTTTAAAGAAAAATCATCATATTAACCGTATGACCAATAAAATTACAAAATTAACCATTTGACTTTGTTTTTTTGGAACTAGCCATGGACGCCAATAAGCTTGCACCCACGTGTCGCAAGATTTGTATATAGAACGAAAAATTTGGATCATTGACGGACCACTAGAGTATAGAGTATCATCGTGCCACCAGTGGAATCACCCGATCATATCCATCTCCACTAGTCATAATGCATATACACCAATTCAGAAGGAAACCCAATAAATATGGGAACCCCTCCTTGTGAGAATCGAACCCAGGACCTATTGGTCCCAAAACCTTATCCCACCCTAAGATGTCACTAGGTTATAAATCCATGTGCGAGATTTGTATATTCTTGTGCCCATTTTTTGTCCTCATGGCTATTTTAAGGGTTTTTTTTTGTAAATATTTTAAAATTAAGTTTTGATACATTTATTTTTATAAAAAATATTAATTTAATGAAGTATTCAACTATTTTTTAGTTGAAGTTTAATAATTTAAAGTTTAGAAAAAATCATTTTTATGAATTTTCGGTTTTTAAACAAATAGGTTTTAATGATTTTAAATATTTTACTATTTAAAAAAAAATAACTTCAATAGTTTTAAGTTTTAGAATTTAGTTCTGTCAATTTTAGGTTTGTAACTTTTTTTTCATCATCTAATAATAATGAAACTGCAACTCCATTTTAAACCGGGTTGAAGAAGACCTGATCACCTGTGTCCATTGCCTTTTGAAGCGTTTAACATGAGCATTCTTTGTAACAATACGTGTTTGTACTATCTTTAAAGCATTTGTCATCAACACGGACTTCATTTTGAACCTCCTGGCTAGTACTTAATCGCATTGGCATATAAAATGGTTCACCATCAACAATAGAAGCAGGTTCAGGATCAGCTTCCACCTATCCTTCTCTTCCACTGTTAGTTTCACACTCTTTATTGAGTACATGACTCTTTGACCATTCACTTCCAGAGTCCTTTGACCAAGCTGGCGACTTTGATCAAAAAGCAAACAAAACTGATTAGAAAAACTAATACTAAACTTCCTCACTATTATTAATTACCAAATTTCTATCCACCGAACTGATTTACCTCATGAACAGCCCCATCCACCCGAATGGCAGGCGCATCCGTCCGAATGGGACATTCCCATCCGCACGAACGTGACCTCCCATCCATGCGAATGCAACTATTCTTCATGTTCCGACAATTTTCAAGTGATGGATGATTCCAGATTACAAATCTTCATATGGTTAATTCTAGAACATCAGTGTTTGATGTTTACATTCTGTATTTCCTTTCTGTAATCATGACAAACCGATCAGTTTAACTGATTTGTGCTTTGGTGATCTATAATGAGGTTAAACAACCTCCATGCATGATTTCTACGAGACTTCTGATATGACTAGACTGATAATATAGTTATACTATAACTAATAAACTAAACAGAATCATGAACGTAACTGCTTAATAGTTAAAATGTTCAAAAACGAGGATCTGCCGACCAATAGTCCCATTCGTGCGATTGGCAAATCCGCACAAATGGCACATCCGTCCCAGACATACTCTTACGAACTGTTCGTATTTCCATTCTCGTCATTCTGATGTCGTGTTCTCAATCATTGATAAATCAAAATACACTTACTGTTTATTTTACTTATTATTTTTCATATTATACTAAGTATTTGAAGTTCCATAATTTAAATCTTCCAACTCCAACTCACACCTTTGTTCGCCCTGTAGGGTAACCTCAGTGTTCCTGTACTAGTCCCATCTTAACCTCGGTGTTCCTGTACTACGTTTGTCTACTCCTACTAAAACTACGCTCACAGGAATTCTAACGAAGAATTAGCAAAACTGTGAGTATACTCGAATCCCCCTTTTCCTTTACACACTTTGGGGTACAATATGTTATCGTATAAACTTATAGTGTACTCTTAAACTTTTATACCAAATGCACGAACAATCCTTATACATGCATGCATACGTTATACTTCATACTTTAAATCTGGGTTTGTACGTTTTGTGTTGAACTTGTCATTAACTTCGTACGAGCCTACCCTTGACATATATAGCGTTATAGGAGTAACACACCGCCTGTGAACGTTGGGTCATGTTAAGACTTTATTTTCGTTAAACTTTGGGTTGACTAGTTTGTTCACATGCCAGTTTATTGTTTATCTTGTTAACTAGTTTTCCATGAGGATTCGTTTAAAATTTACTTCCTTATGCTATGTAACAAAAACTTGTATACTCGCCAATGTCTTGTGTGTTGATCTATACTTTATAACACGTTGCAGGATGATGCTGATGATTTAAATGGGCGTAGTGACGAGGTTTAGATACACATCTAGACATCTTAGATTTAAATGTTGTATCAATTTTGTACTATGTTATTTGTATCATTTGTTGTATTTGAACTTGTTGTATTTGACTTTCGTGTATTGTAATCCGACTTTTGGAAATGAAACCAGTTTATGTAAATTTTATTGTCACTTTAGTGTTGTGTGCAATGAGCAATCTATCTTCATCTCACTGCGATATTTCCGCCATCTGTTGGGGTGAGACAGATTGGTATCAGAGCCATGACTATATGGAATTAGGCAGAATTGCATGATTCGACCTAGTCTATAGTCTAAGTACCCAAAACAGACCCCTTCAAGCGAACCTGACCATTTCACACGAATTGTACATCCGTGCGAATCGAACAGTCCACTTCGTATGAAGTGAATTATCTGATTCGTGCGAATGGGAGCCATTTTGTGATCCCTAAGATACTTTAATTCTTCCTACTTGCTTCTATCTCCTTTCTTTTGTCTTAAGACTTACAACATGTCTTTCCTATGACATTGTACACAATACACGTTGAAGACTTGAAGACACTCGTGATACAAACAAGACAAGTTCACCAAAAATAGGCGTGAAACCCATAATTTGGTGAAAGTCTTTCACTCCGCTTATTCTATTTTACACTAAATTACGCCATCAAGTTAGGAGTGAAATCCACATCTTGATGGTCAATTTCTAATTCAAACTCAAGTGGACCTTCGTCAAAGTGTCAGAATTAACTTTCTTTACCCGATGAGTACCAACCACACTTGGGGTACGAAGTTGTCAAGTTAGGGTGAAACCCGCATCTTGTCAACTAGTCCCACTCTTCGATTTTCGATCCCGCCAAAGTTTCGATTGTCTCAATCGATTAAGGATGTGTAGTAACCGAAAAGGTAAAATGTCGTTAATCGCTTCTCGACGAGAGTATTTTACCTATAGGCCAAAGCACATTTCCCTAATTTGAAAGGAATTTAGATTCACTTTGGAATAGTCGAAGTTTCTAAACCCAGAACAATCCAATATTTTATTGAGTCTCTCTTTTATGTTATCTCAATTTCTATGTGATTTTAATACTTGTTACCTAGTTCATTTCAAAAGCGATACACAAATCACGCGTCTATCGCAATAAAAAAACATTAATATTTCTCGTGAACAAACTAAATTTACACTCTTTTACGCATTTATACGTGTTTATACTTTGTGAATACTTGTTAAACTCATGCAATTTATGTGAATCATACGTGTTACATGAATACTTACATGCTTATACATGCAAAATGTTACTTTAAATTAAGATCAAGTCTCGTCCTTTACTTCTATTTTGAATCTCTTGATGTCTTCCCCAAACTCAGGCAAGAAATCCAAAAAGTCGCGCTCAGGTTCGAAGAAAGGATCCAACGACATCGACCCGGTATCCAAGCAGGAACTTGTGGGGTTAATTGATGAACAAATGGTCGAGCAAATGGCCAAGGTTATACCCAATATTGTTAGCAAAATCCAACCCCTCATGACTCCGCTGACTCAAAGGTGGAAAAACCAAAGCCGACGTTCCTTTTTAAGCAATTTATGGCCTTCAAACCTCTCGAATTCACTAGGGAAGAAGGCGCTACTGCCTTGCTTCGATGGTTCGATGCCATCGAACTGACCTTCCTCCAGAGTGGTTGTCCTGACAACCTTAGAACCCAAAACGCTACTGGAGTATTCTGATCGACAGAGCTCAATTGGTGGACCTCTGAGCGTAATTTGTTTAAACGATTCATGTGATTCATGTCGTTCTGCAGTATCTGTTACTATACACCATAACAAGACAATGATACATATTAAAATTCTCCCTCGTTGACTTCATCATCCTTCTTTTCATCATCTAATAATAATGAAACTGCAACACCATTTTAAACCGGGTTGAAGAAGACCTGACCAGCTGTGTCCATTGCCTTTTGAAGCGTTTAACATGAGCTTTCTTTGTAAGAATACATGTTTGTACTATCTTTAAAGCATTTGTCATCAACACGAACTTCATTTTGAACCTCCTGGCTGGTACTCAATCGCATTGGCATATAAAATGGTTCACCGTCAACAATAGAAGCAGGTTCAGGATCAACTTCCACCTATTCTTTTCTTCCACTGTTAGTTTCACACTCTTTATTGAGTACATGACTCTTTGACCATTCACTTCTAGAGTCCTTTGACCAAGCTGGCGACTTTCATTAAAAAGAAAAAACTGATTAGGAAAACTAATACTAAATTCCCTCACTATTATTAATTACCAAATTTCTATCCTCCTCCCATTTTATGATTTAGTTTTTTGGTGGTTTTAGTTAAGATCTACGTGTCAATTGCCTATACATCCACATCACTCTTCCTTTTTCTTTTCTTTTTAAACCCACTCTCTCTCTACATATCAGAACCCAATTTCTTCATCTTCTCGCGCAATCTACAACTAATAGTTGTTAGCAACTAACTAATAACGAATTTGTTAGCTTTGAATAGTATATATAACCCTGTAAGAGCAGTTACTAGCTAACAACAAACAAAATGTGCATTCTAATCTGGAATTTCATAACCACCGTATGGCACACATGTTAGGTCATCTTTGGGCCACAACCGAATCCTGCGCCGGTAGTAACTAGTAACAATCATATTTCCATAACAGCTGACGCTGGCGGTGTCGTCAACAAATCCACACTCACCCAATCCATCTCTTTTCCATCCAAGAAATCACAGAGGGACTCACAACAGGTCCCCGCCAATCCAATTCCGTCGAAAAACCCCACCAATCCAACATCCAGCAAACCACTGGTCTCCACAGTTGACGCCGTCTCTTCTCCGTCCAAGAAATTAAAGCACCTCTCCGGTGACTCACAACAAGTCCCGGCCAATCCACTTCCGGCGAAAAACCCCACCAATCCAACATCCAGCAAACCACTGGTCTCCTCTGGTACTTCACCGTCTGTCAAGTTACCTCGTGAATAGCCATCTGTTCCAGCACTTTTTCAGAGTCGATTGTGATAAGTCAAAGTGATACAAGTCAACAGAATGGTCAACGAAGTTTTATAATCAATTGTAATATTGTAATAGTGCAGGGGCTTAGTTGTAATATTAGCTAAGAAGTTATTTAGACTGTTAGAACTGTTAAATACCGTTATGAACTGTAATAACAATACCGTTGATTGATCCTAACTTCTGTGTTCTTCTCTCCATATCTCGGAATTTATGTTCTAATTTGATTGTATAATTCAATTCAATCAAAATTGATTAATATTATACTAACTAGTTGTTTAAGCAACCCATAAATTGTTGCGGGACGCGATAGAAATTCTCCCCGTATCGGATCAGTATGTATGTTATGATACCGATATAGTAAATGCATATGCTATGACAATCGAAAACAAAACCAAAATAACAAAGTCGTAATATTAAGAAAAATGATATCACACGTGTTCGGTTCATTGTGGCGTCGGTTCAACATAACAACGAAAAAGTTATGCCCAATTTAAAAAAAAACTTTTATATTCCTTTTTAATATTAAAAAACACAAGAAAAATCTGCAGAAGCAGGATTTTTAAAATCGAACCAATGATAAAGAATCTTATTAAAAACCGGTTGACGCCCCATATAATTTAGAAATGTGAAAATACATAATACATAAAATATAATAAACTTAAATAGCCAACAAAATGGGAAATTAGCCTGTAATAATCCCACCTAGACCTTATTGGTCGTTAATAATCTCACCTCAGAATATTCCCCCCACCAGTCCCACCTTTCACCTATTTTTCCTACAATGGTCCTTCGTTAAAAAAAACTTAACGGAGTTAAGCTTTTTTCCAAATTACAAACAGATTTTTTAGGGCTTTTGATTAGAACGACGATACAAGTCCATTGATGTAAAACTTGCCTCGAAACGGTGCTCCAAACGATGAAAACGGCGCTTCAATTCGGGTGTTTAAATTTCCAATTCACCAAAATCAAGTCACTTGGAGCACCATTTCGAAGTAAGTTTTACATCAATGGACTCGTATCATCATTCTGATCAAAAGCCCTAAAAATCTATTTGTTATTTGGAAAAAAGCTTAACTCCGTTAAGTTTTTTTAACGAGGGACCATTGTAGGAAAAATAAGTGAAAGGTGGGACTGGTGGGGGGAATATTCTGAGGTGGGATTATTAATGGCCAATAAGGTCCAGGTGAGATTATTACAGGTCAATTCCCCCAAAAAAAAAACAACTCTAAAATTTTTGTTTTAAAGTAACAAATAAAACAAGTTGTTTAATACAAATTATATAATAAAAAATAAGAAATAAAAGAAAGGGCAAATTACTTTTTGAGTCCTTGTGTTTTAGGGGTTTTAACCACTTAAGTCCAAAATCAAAATGTTTAACGTCCTGAGTCCCTATAACCACTTTTTTTTAACCATTTGAGTCCAAATTTCTAACACCATCCACCAAGTATGTTAACTATGAGGGTAATTTGGTCATTTTCACACAATGTACAAGTCTTATATGCACATAAGTACAAGGAGCAAGTCTTTAATGCATTAACTTTTAATATATAATATATATAAAAATAAATTATCTAACTTTCTCCAGCCACCATCATCGTCTCTCTCTACCTTTCTCCAGCCACCATGAACAACCATCCCCAGCCACCACCCTCAACAACCAACAACTGCCCCAGCCATAAACAACATAACAAATCTCACTTATCCTCTTGTTATGGGTCATTTTCTGAGTATACACATCCTGACTAATATCCCGCTTTTAATTGTTTATTTGTGACCAGGATACTGGATTAGGATATTGCTAACATCCTGGGCGATATCCTGAGGTTGATTGAATTAACCACGTGCAGGTTAAAGGCTGTGAGTTGCTAACGGTCATAAGGACTTCTTCTCCTCAAGACTCGGGCGTATTTGTTATGTGGAAGACATTGAACCCGAAAGACCAGGTCCACAACGTTCGAGTGGGAATATTCGCCGGATCCCGGAAGTTTAGGATAGTTTGTTACGTTACTTTTACTATAAATAGATGGGGGCGGATCAGATTAAGGCACGTAATTTTACACTCACACTCTTGAACACTTTTACTCTCTAGCTCTCTGCAAACACCATACACAAACACTTGTATTCGATTTACATTGTAACACTTAGTTGATCCGCACCACATCCTGCACTGTATCCTGATATTTGAAGCAATAGAAGAACAAGGCAGCTGCGATTGTCAGCTCCCGAGGTTTTATGCCGGCGATCTAGATTGATCAAGGGCTTTCCTCGTACATCACGTGTCAACCTTTACTTTTTCGCTCATTGTTTGATCACAGATACAGCTCTATATCCTGAGCCGTATCCTGAAACTGTTTTTGCAATTAACTTGGTTAACATATTTTTAACACTCATTTCTAGCACACTACCTCACTTAACTAATTTGATCACTAAATTGCTTCGGTAATTTTTGACCAAAACAATTTGGCGCCCACCGTGGGGCAAGTGGTGCTCTCTTTACTAAAAAATTTTGTGAAATCGTTAATCGGTTTTTTGTTTTCAAAAATTTTTGCCACATCATTTACAATGGCCTCGAGATCAAACATGAGCTCTTCCACCGTGTCGGCTACAACTTCCGCAACTATTGGCTCGGTGCTTCCACCACCTCCTCCAAGGATGCCAGCCTCTTCACAATCTCAGGACGTTATCCCTACTCGGGGTGTTCAGGGATCCGCTCCTGTTTTAGCCTCTAATGATGAAATTCTAACTTTATTTGGAAGTGTGCAGGAACAAATGAGGCAGCAACAGGAAACTAACCAAATGCTGTTAAGAGAAATACAACTCTTAAAAGCTAGCTCGAGTAGACCTGCTGAAGAAACTGTCACTCCTATACAGCCCAGGGCTTTGAACTTCAGTTCCGCAGTTTACACTGAGGATAACAGGGGGAATATCGTCCCAAGCCATTCTCAGAATCATACCCCTGAGATACCCTCCTCGGTCAGGATGTCGACTGTGAGGAGTTCAGGATATGCTTCAGGATATGGCCAAAATCCTCAGACCGGTAATGTGTCAAATAATAATATTCTTGCTACTAACAACAATGGGTCTTTGCAGGATGCAGGTATGACGTCAACATTTACCAGGGAGCTCCAGAAATTGAAGGACATGATATCCAGTGTACCTGGAGTGGTCCAGCCAATTCCGAAAGTATCCCAAGACAGCCACAGGATATCCCGCTTTGCGTATCCTCTCTGTGATGCTGAAATCCCAAAAAGATTTCAAACCCCCAACATGAAGCTTTATGATGGGACTACGGATCCTGAAGAACATGTTGCCCAGTATAGGGAAAGAATGGAGATTAACCCTATCCCTCCGGAGCTCAAGGAGGCATGCTTGTGCAAGGGTTTCGGTTCTACCTTAACAGGATCAGCCTTAAAATGGTTGTTGAATGTTCCTCCTCACTCAATTACTTCATTTGCTCATTTGGTTAATTTATTTAACAGTCAATTTTCTTGTAGTCGGAGCTTTGAGAAACTAACTAGTGATCTTTACAGGATAACCCAAGGACCTCGGGAATCTTTGAGGGACTACGTGAATAAATTCAGTCGGGAATCCTTGGATATCCCGCATCTTGATGTTGCAACAGCTGTGCAAGCTTTTAAGATGGGGTTACAAAAGGATTCTCAGTTTTATCAGGATCTTGTAATGAATCCCTGCAGGAATCTCGACGAAGCTCGTAACAGGGCTTTGAGATATATCTGTTTGGAAGATGACAAGAAGATGCAAGAGAGGATGAATTCTACCTCAACCTACGAATCAACCAACAGGAAATCAGAATCCTCATATAAGCCATATCGCTCCAAGCCATATGGCAGAAATGATAACAAGAAAGTGAATACTGTTGAAGACGAGGATCCTGAAGAATATCCTGACTTATCTGAATACTGCTTTTCTGTTAATATACCTGAGTTAATGTATGCTATGCAGGGTTTAGGGGACAAAGCTAGGTGGCCTCGAAAGAACCAGCAGAAAGCTGATTGGAAGGATAAATCCAAATGGTGTGCCTTCCATGAAGACTTTGGACATATGACCGAGGATTGCATTGCTTTAAGGAAAGAAATAAGTTACCTGATAAGCAAAGGGTATCTGAAGGACTTGCTGGGAAGAAAGAAGAATAAAGGGCAGGATCCCGAGAAGGATCCTGAACGAGCAGCATCACCCCCAGCAGATGCCAAGATAATTAACTTTATTTCAGGAGGATCCGACATTTGTGGGACTTCGTATTCGGCGGCCAAGAGACATGCAAAGGAAGCTAAGAGTGAAAGGGGAGACAAACCAGTCAGGATGACTACCCTCACAACTGATAAAGTGGTCACTTTCGATAGTGATGACAGGGATACTGTTCAGGATCCTCACCATGATGCTTTGGTAATAACATTATATGTGGCTAACCATTTTGTACGCAGGATATTGGTGGACAACGGCAGTTCTGTCAATATAATTCAGCTGGAAACATTGAAAAGGATGAATGTATCTCCGATAGACATTACTTCGAAGTCCACTGTGCTCGTTGGTTTCAGTGGAGAAGCTAGAAATACTGTAGGAGAGATAAAGTTACCAGTATATGTTGAAGGGGTCAACTCGATACAACGCTTCTGTGTGATGGACTCCTTATCCTGCTATAACATCATACTAGGCAGGCCGTGGATCCATGACATGAAGGCTGTGCCTTCGACTTATCACCAATGCATCAAGATTCCGACCCCTTGGGGGGTCGTCAAAGTTGATAGTGATCAGCAGGAGGCGAAGGAATGCTACACATCCTCAATGAAATCCTCGACGAAGCCTAATCCAGCATAGCAATTAAAGATGCGGGCCCGGGATACCTTGGAAGCTTCGGAGCAGGATGTGAAGAAAGTTATCCTGGATCAGGATAATCCTGATATCTCGGTGCTCGTCGGAACCAATATCCCTCGGGATATTGAAGAACAATTAACTGACTTTTTGAAGTGCTGGATGTCAACGTTTGCATGGAAGCACAAGGATATGACAGGTATATCCAAAGACATTATTACTCACAAGCTTGGAATTGACAGGTCGTTCAAGCCTGTTCAGCAAAAAAGAAGGAAGTTCGCTCCTGAGCGAAATATAATCATCCAAGAGGAAGTTGAAAGATTGTTAAAGTCTAAAATGATCAGAGAAGTCAAGTTCCCAAGATGGTTGGCAAATGTGGTCGTAGTGCAGAAGAAAAATGGGAAATGGAGAGTCTGTGTAGATTACACAGACTTGAATAAGGCTTGTCCTAAAGACCCATTTCCTCTTCCTCATATTGATGCAATGGTGGACGCTACTGCTGGCCATGAAATGTTAACCTTCATGGATGCATCCTCAGGGTTTCAGCAGATTCAAATGGAGCCTTCGGACCAGGAGGATACTGCCTTCATGACACCAACAGGTATTTATTGCTATACTGCTATGCCTTTCGGTTTGAAAAATGCAGGTGCAACATACCAGAGATTGGTAAATATGATGTTCAAAGATAAGCTGGGGGACACCATGGAGGTATATATTGACGATATGGTGGTGAAATCTAGAAAGGCTGAGGATCACCTCCAGGATATCAAGGGAGCATTTGATATCCTGGATCAATACAACATGAAGCTAAATCCTGCTAAGTGCCATTTCGGAGTGGGGGCAGGAAAGTTTCTAGGATATATGGTGACTAAAAGAGGAATAGAGGCAAGCCCGGAGCAGATTAAAGCCATCCTGGATATCAAATCACCTTCAAATATGAAGGATGTTCAACGACTAATAGGCCGAGTAGCAGCGTTGAACAGATTTATTTCAAGATCCTCGGAAAAGTGCAAGGAATTTTATGATATCCTCAAAAAGAACAAGAAGTTCGAATGGGGAGCAAAGCATGAAGCAGCCTTGCAGTATTTGAAGCAATATCTTTCAGCTGCACCTCTATTGATGAAGCCTGAAAATGGTGAACCACTATCCTTATACCTTGCTGTATCGGGGAATGCTGTAAGTGCCGTTCTTATAAAGGATCATGAAGGTCAGCAATATCATGTTTATTATGTTAGTAAAAGTTTGTTAGATGCTGAAACTAGATATTCTCATTTAGAAAAATTGATATTAGCATTAGTTATGGCATCAACGAAGCTTAGACATTACTTCGAGACACATAGGATACATGTTAAAACAAATTATCCTGTCAAAAATGTGCTTAGGAAACCAGAGATGTCAGGCAGGATGGCCAAGTGGTCAGTAAAGTTGAGTGCTTATGATTTAGTATACGAACCTAGAAATGCCATAAAGTCTCAGGCTTTAGTTGACTTTGTGGCTGATTTCAGTAGTGACATTCAGGATGAGGTAGACCTAGAAGTCCAACAATTAGGAGAATCCTCAGGATCCTGGATATTATATACTGATGGAGCATCTAATATTAGAGGAGTAGGATTGGGAATACTACTGAAATCGCCACAGGGGGACATATTACCCCAGGCTATTAGATGTGAATTCCCTGCTACTAATAATGAAGCAGAGTATGAGGCTTTAATTGCAGGATTAGAGTTGGCTAGGAATATGAATATCAAGAATTTGCGAGTATATGTTGATTCCTTGTTAATTACTAACCATTTTAATGGATCCTATGCAGTTAAGGGTGAGAAATTAATCGAATACCTCGATATTCTCAAAAAATTAGCAGGATATTTCGATGTTTTTACACTTGAACAGGTACCAAGGGAGGATAATGCTGAAGCAGATGCCCTAGCAAATCTAGGATCATCGGTCAGGATACCAGAAGGGACCCAAATACCAATATTACATATCTTGTATCCTGCAACGAATCCTCAGGATAAAGAAGTAGTGGGTATTCAGGATCCTGGAGCGGAGTATCCTGAGGAGGATCCTAAATCCTGGACGGCTCCAATCATCAGATACCTCAAAGACGGACACATCCCTATAGAAGAAAATCCTAAGGCATTTAGGATGAAGGTATCACGATTCACTATTATAAATAATGTTTTATACAAGAAATCTCTTGCAGGACCATATTTGAGGTGCTTGGAAGATCCTGAAGCCAAAGAAGTACTTCAGGATATACATGAAGGGGATTGTGGTAACCACACTGGGGGCAGGTCATTGTTCTCGAAAGTATTAAGGACATGATATTATTGGCCAACGATGAGAAAAGATGCTGCAGGAATATGCTCGAAGATGTGATGCATGTCAAAGGCACAGTAACATACTACATCAACCAGCTGAACCGCTATATCCTATAGCCTCCCCTTGGCCATTCATGAAGTGGGGGATGGATATAGTAGGGAAGTTACCGAAGGCTCCAGGAGGGAAGGTTTTTATGTTCGCAATGACAGATTATTTCTCCAAATGGGTTGAAGCCGAGGCATTTGTCCAAGTCAGGGATCAAGAAGTGGTATCCTTCATAAAGAGAAATATCCTGACCAGATTCGGAGTACCAGCCGAGATAATCTATGACAATGGTTCTCAGTTTATAAGTAAGAGGACTACTGACTTTTGCAAGAGTTGGGGAATCAAAATGATTACGTCTACTCCGGTACATCCTCAAGCAAATGGACAAGCTGAATCCTCAAACAAGATAATTGTCAACAACTTGAAGAAAAGATTAGGGGCCAAAAAAGGAAGATGGGCAGAAGAATTACCCTTTGTTTTATGGGCTGATAGAACGACGATAAAAAATGCAACTGGTCAAACCCCATTTTCCTTAGTATTTGGAGCGGAAGAAGTGATCCCGACGGAAATGGTGATACCTACGGCAAGATCTATCCTCCGGAATCCTGAGCAGAATCCTGAAGTCCTATGCCAGGAACTGGATACTATTGATGAGACGAGAGATGCAGCGAGGCTAAGGATGGCAGCATATCAACAAAGGATATCCAGAGCATATAACAAGAATATAAGGACTAGAAGATTCAAAGTTGGAGATTGGGTATTAAGAAAAGCTTTTCAGAATACTACTAATCCTGCTGATGGAAAGCTGGCCCCGAAGTGGGAAGGACCATATGAGGTTGAATCAGAATCCGGAAAAGGTGCATACCGACTTAAGAATATGGAGGGGGATATGCTACCAAGATCCTGGAATGCTATACATTTAAAGCTCTATTTCAAGTAAGAATAGAATTTGGTTTCTATCCTTGAATGGTATGTATTCTATCTCTTTTATATATATATATATATATTTGTTTATTATCTTGAACCCAATACTGACTTAAGCATCGGAGGGGTGTTAGCCAAGCTAACACCCACCTTAGTTTACAATTGTTTTGCAGGATATAACTCCAGGATATGCGCTCAGGATAACTTGAAAGATTAGAGGATTGGCCCCCTCTCTCACGTTTAAGGGATCCTGATCCCTTCAATGGTTTAAAGGTATTCACCTTTCTTCCGAATTGGGTTTAAACACCCCGCCTGGAGCGCAAGTTATTCGGGAATAGTTCAAGGTGGCGGGACCAGTCCATGTAAAAGTGGCTGACAATTTCGTTACTATTGGCTATATCCTGAATCCTAAAGGTATATGAGGATTGATCACCCTCTCTCACGAAAGGGTATTTTCATACTCTCTAAGGTTTAAAGGTTTTCACCTTTCTAAGTCTTGGAGTTTATACACTCCCGCCTGTAGCGCATGAAAATCTGGGATTTCCCCCAGGATACGAGGGATTCATCTCCAGTACATTTTTTGGGTTTTACCCCTGTAACACGAAAAATTGTCTATACAATGGGAACTGATATCCAGAAGATTTCTAAGTATTTGAAGACATTGTACACAGGGGACATTCCTACTAAGGCAATGGTGTAAAACTCAAAGAATAAAGCTTGGACCAAATACGCTAAGTGTCTCAGACAGGGGACATCTTCATTGGAAGAGTTACAAAGGGATTGAAGTTTGAGAATAGGGTTATACCCTATTTCTAGTATGATCTTTCCTTTGTAAACGTTGTTTAAGTTTTTGACAGTCCTATGTTTGGTAAGAGGTTAAACATCCTGATTAGGATAAATTGTCGGAATATGTTTTCAAAATATATTTTCGAAATACTTTTCAGGATATTTGATTAAAATATTTGAAAATGGTACTAGTTTGAAACTTTGATCAAACAAGTATTGTCAAAACGGCTTTTAGAAGGTGGACTATCTTTTATTCTTTAAGAAATTTTCTATAAAGTTGATTTAATTTTTAGAAATTATACTTATTAAAAATTTTCGTAGTATATCACTGAGTATATTGATCAGGATATTTTTAAGATAGTTGTACAAAATTTTGCAAAACTAAGGTCTATAATGAGAAAGACAGAAAGTAATAGCAAGAAAAATGAAAGATGAAATTATTGGAAATAAACGGTACTAGCTGATAACCAAAGGCCTCATCCTGAAACCCAGGACCCATCCGCCTTCGGCTATCAAATTGTTCTAATGCAGGAAATAAAAATTGTTCATAAGACATAAAATTGTTCAGACAAGAGGAAAAAAAAATTTAGGGGGCAGTGCCTTCTTCGTTCGCGGTAATTTCAGCAGCATCCGTCTCGGGATCCGCTTCGGCATTCCTCTCGGCATCAATGGCGTTTTCAGCTGCTTTGAAGGATCCTTCGGTAGCTGGTTTGGTAGAAGTGCCGCTGAGGTTCTTTAGCTTTGTCTCCCAGGCACCGACGTCCCAAGAAGGGCATTCAAAGCCTAGTGCTTTGGCTTCTTGGGCCATTTTCAGCCGGGCTTGGAGAAGAGAAGTGACGACGGAACCCTTAAGGCTTTCCCGGTAGCTGACCATATCCCGTTCATGTTGCGCATGGGCAGCGTCAAGATCAGCTTGGGCTTGGAGAGTAGCTTTGTTGAGAGCGGTCTGATGTTCTTGAGTCATAACCTTGAACTTCTCCTCGTGATGACGCGATTTAGCGGCTGCAATCATGCCTTGGTCGGAGATCGTAATTTCGGCTTTCTTTAACTTGGATTCAAGTATCTTGTTGAGTCCACAGGATTCTTGATACAGATGAACCAGACATTCAAGACCCTGCAAAAATAAAAGAACAGGTATTGATTTTAGTAAATCCTCATAAATGGTATAAGCTGCAGGATATGCTTTGAGAATACTAACCTGGTTGAGAAAGGAAGTCATAAACCCGCTTGCCTCGATGAACCCATGATTTTCATAGGGAAATGTGTCAGAAATAACGGGGGAATCGGGCTCTTTCCTTTTACGGGAGCTTGAACTCCGGGGCTTGGTGGCTGGCGAAGGTTTGGTAACGACGATGGCTTTGGAATCACTGGGTTTGGATGAGGCTGTGGCCTTGGGACTAGGCCCCTTCTTGATTAGAACCTGATCAGAATAGCTGTCCAATTCGTCAAGGTCAAAAACTTCAGGGATCTTGGCTGGTGCTGTGTAAAAGAAGAAAAAAATTTACACCTTTATTACTCTTCATTCTATTATGCTATACTAATTAATTATTTTAAAAGTGATCCTTACCAGACATTTCAGATGACGAGTATTGACTGGAGCTTGGAATGTGTGTGGTGAAACTCCTGTCTATTGCAGGTAGTTGGTAAACAGTCTTGATTCTTTTCTCTGATTCCGCAGTAGGGGGAGCTACTTCCTTGAAATTTACTGCAAAAGAATCAAAAAGAAGGATATTAGCAAAAGGAAAAAACCTAAAGGTACCTGGAAATATTCATAACCCTACCGGTGGTTAACCACTCCACCGGAAGGCAAGCACCCTCAGCAATGGAGTCTCGTTTGATGAAAAAGAACTTGCGCTGCCACCCATCTTCGTTCTTGGTGGCTTTAAGAATGAGGGGTTTGTTGGAAGTCGAAAAAAGCAAAAACCGGCTAGAACCATGAGATCGAAGGCAGTAAGCGATGGGCAAATCTTCAATACAGAGGTCAGGACGGTGAAGGTTTTTGATTTGGTTTAGAACGATTATTACCCTCCAGACCATGGGCATGGTCTGAGCAAAAGAGATACCTGTGGTCCGGAAAAATTGCATCATGAATTCGGGAAAAGGGTATTGGAGTCCTAGCGAGAAAGGGTATGCTGGAAAGCAAACCCAATCAGGGGAAGAAACATCTGATCGAATTGATCGATCGAATGGTCTAAAAACAGTGTTATCGGGGAAAGCACCGGAAGCTCTCAGAGCCGCGATGTCTGCGTTATCAAAGGAACAGACTTCCTTCTCAGGATTTTTGAGAAGATTCTGCTGAATGAAGGTTTCGGTTGATTCACCGGTTTGGGAATGAGTTCTGGCGGCCATTGCAGATAAAGAAAGAGAAATTGATAAAAGATAAACGAGAAGTAGGGGATTACCAGCAGACTTCGTTGGAGATGTTGGCTTTTCAAATAAGAAGAGAGAAGATATAGGAGCATTGTAGATCTCCATCGAGTTAAAAGCGCGTTGGAAGTTATTATGTGATCTTGACCGTCGTCTCGATTTAATTGCCTTGATTTACGAGATAAGATTTTTAAAATATATCCATTGGATTGGTATACCAACAGATATATTTGGGGACAATTGTTATGGGTCATTTTCTGAGTATACATATCCTGACTAATATCCCGCTTTTAATTGTTTATTTGTGACCAGGATACTGGATTAGGATATTGCTAACATCCTGGGCGATATCCTGAGGTTGATTGAATTAACTACGTGCAGGTTAAAGGCTGTGAATTGCTAACGGTCATAAGGACTTCTTCTCCTCAAGACTCGGGCGTATTTGTTATGTGGAAGACGTTGAACCCGAAAGACCAGGTCCACAACGTTCGAGTGGGAATATTCGCCGGATCCCGGAAGTTTAGGATAGTTTGTTACGTTACTTTTACTATAAATAGATGGGGGCGGATCAGATTAAGGCACGTAATTTTACACTCACACTCTCGAACACTTTTACTCTCTAGCTCTCTGCAAACACCATACACAAACACTTGTATTCGATTTACATTGTAACACTTAGTTGATCCGCACCACATCCTGCACTGTATCCTGATATTTGAAGCAATAGAAGAACAAGGCAGCTGCGATTTTCAGCTCCCGAGGTTTTATGCCGGCGATCTAGATTGATCAAGGGCTTTCCTCGTACATCACGTGTCAACCTTTACTTTTTCGCTCATTGTTTGATCACAGATACAGCTCTATATCCTGAGCCGTATCCTGAAAATGTTTTTTCAATTAACTTGGTTAACATATTTTTAACACTCATTTCTAGCACACTACCTCACTTAACTAATTTGATCACTTAACCGCTTTTTGCAACTTTCCTTATTTAGCAAGTTCATTGTACTTTCCATTTATGGAAACTTGTAAACCTTTGTATTTAGTACTTCATTTCATACGTTGTAATCTGAGACTTGAATCATAATGAGAAATCCATCTTTTGCATACTTGTGTTATACAATATACATAAATACTTGATGATTATTCATGTTACATACATACTTGATGCTTCATTACATGCAACTTCCTACCTATTCATACTTGTTATACATACAAAATACATTTTTACACTCCTTTACTTATGCACGACACTTATACATTGCAAAAATACGTTTAAAACACTTAAAACCATCAAAATAAACAAAAATCAACACTTGTGCCTTTGGACCTGGCGCATCTGTGCGGATGGGCCAGCCCAATCCGCCCGAGAGCCCATCCTCCATTAACCTACCTTCCAGCCTATAAACACGAGACCACTTCTTCACTTTCAAACCATCCACACTCAGGCTTCTTTCTCGAACCAACACTGATCAGAAGCATTCGGAGCTTATCTCAGTCACTTTTAAAGTGAGTATTGAGCTGATAACTTCTGTTCTTCATCTTAATCTTCTACTTTTTCTTATTTTTACAAAGTTTACTTAGATCCTTCATCATCCATTCCCTTGGTTTTTTAGATTTGCTTGGGCAATCTGATACAACCTCTCAAACTATTGAGGACCAAGCTGGAAATGAAGATTTAACCTTTTCAAAACCCTTTTACAAACTTTCTGAATTCAAACTTAACTAAATATAAGCTTCGTCGAGCTCACAAGCTGAATAAATAGATGTGGATTCAAGATGTGACCAATTCCAGTTGAGTAGGTGGTCAGTTCAAGCAAAACCGAACTGATTTACCTCAAGAACAGCCCCATCCACCCGAATGGCAGGCGCATCCGTCCGTATGGGACATCCCCATCCGCACGAATGTGACCTCCCATCCGTGCGAATGCAACTATTCTTCATGTTCCGATGATTTTCAAGTGATGGATGATTCCAGATTACTATTCTTCATATGGTTAATTCTAGAACATCAGTGTTTGATATTTACATTCTGTATTTTGTTTCTGTAATTGTTAGGGATAGATTTTTAATACTTATGGATCATGTATCCTTAGTTCAGCCTGGATCATGGATCCCCAGCAAATGGTGCAGAAAGACTAAGGATCACGGATCCTTACTGTTATCTTATCTAACTAACAATTGTTTCCTATATGATCAGCCTTATTTTGCAGGTATATTACGAAGTGGACTTATTCTAACCTAGAATATCGGGGAATATGCTTCCATTTCGAGCACGTGCATGAGGTTGGTGACCGTTATAGTGAATGGGAGTGTTTAGCATGAAGTTCGGATAGTTAGTTGGTTAGGATTAGCTAGATATTTTAATGGGGTATTGAGCTTGAATAGTTAACAGTTTTACAACACACACACTCGCATACATTCTCTCTCGAACACATCTCTCAAAACACACTAGAAATCTCTTGTAACAAGCTCAATATCATCCAAAGTTGTAACCTTTATTGTTCAATATAGTTAGTGATCGGTAGTTTCCGTCACCCGAGGTTTTTTACGCCGGAGATCATTCCTTGATCAAGGGCTTTTTTCCTCGTATAAATCTCTGTGTTCATTGTCATTTACATTTGATACTTGTTCAACACATCAAGCACTCTACCTCACATTCAAAGTTTGGTTACATTATCCTTAATCAGATTTTTGACCAAAATAGTTTGGCGCCCACCGTGGGGCAATTGGTGCTTCAATTCTGAAAATTTCATTCATTTATGTTCATTACCATCAACCACATGTCTTCTCAGGGAAAAGCTACTTCAAGTGCCATGCTGGTGGTTACCTCATCCCAAACCAGTGCATTGTTGCCTCCTCTTCCCCCTGCATTCTAGAAGAGTGTTGAGAATGCTCCGAAGAAGACAACCCCCATTTTCACAAAACCTGCTAATGTTTCTTCCTCTACACCTACTAACAGTGATCTCTATACTTTGATTTTGCAGATGAAAGGATACATGCAATAGCAAGATGAAACTAATGGAAGAATCCTTCGTGAGATTGATGAAATGAAGAAGCAAAAGAAATCAGCGAAGGATCACTCTCCATTGATGCCTAGGTCATTGGATTTCACTAGTCCACCATCAACAGTCCAACATTCCAAAGCATCTAGTGTTCAGTATCAAGGATCATCAAGCTTGCAGCATGGATCACTAGCAGCGACACAGCCTCAAGGATCCTTCTTTCAGCATCAAGGATCCTCATCTCAGAATCAAGGATCCTTCCTCAGTTCAGGAGGATACCTAGGGACACTTCCAGCCCAAAGATCCTACTTTCAGCATCAAAGATCCTCATCCCAGAATCAAGGATCCATGGAATATCCTCCAAGGGCCTCAGCACCAATGTATCCTGGATCCAACATCTTCCAAGATCAAGGATCCTCAGGGAATCAACCACCCAGAAGTTATGAAGCTCACTTAGGGGATTCATCCCCATGAAAACCATTGCTTCATCTGGCCCCACTCTTGCACCAGACGTGTCTTGTTTCGGATACACTTCTGGGATACCAATTCCAAGCCAATCAGGAGGTAACAATTTCAATACATCATTTGGTACTAACCATGGTTTTATGCAGGAACCAGGGATCAACCAGGCCATGGCCAAGGAGCTACAAAAGCTCAAGGATATGATATCCAGTGTCCCGGGAGTGGTTAAACCCATCCCCGAGATTCCGGATGGAAGCCATAGGGTGTCTCGCTTTGCATCACCCATATGTAATGCTGAGATACCAAAACAGTTCCAAACCCCCCAATATGAAGCTGTTTAATGGTACCACTGATCTAGAGGAGCATGTGGCATGATACACGGAAAGAATGGAGATCAACCCCATTCCAGAAAGGTTAAAGGAAGCCTGCCTATACAAGGGCTTCGGATCCAGACTCACTGGATCAGCTTTAAAATGGCTACTAAGTCTTCCTCCTTACTCAATAACTTCATTTTCTCATTTAGTTAACTTGTTCAATAATCAATTCTCATGTAGTAGAACATTTGAAAGGTTGACAAATGACTTGTATAGGATCACCCAGGGTCGTGATGAATCATAAAGAGATTACATAACTAAATTTAGTAGAGAATCCTTAGAAATCCATAATCTAGATATTGCCACTGCCGTGGAAGCTTTTAAAATGGGATTATTAAAAGATTCTCAATTCTATGATGATCTTGTTATGACACCTTGCAGAAATTTAGATGAAGTGAGGAACAGGGCCTTGAGGTTTATCTGTTTAGAGGATGAAAAAAGGATCCAGGAAAGGTTATCAGGATCCTCAAAGCAGGAGAAGCAAGGATCCTATTTTAAGAATAATTGATCCAAACCATACACTAAGCATGACAACCAGAACGTGCATGCAGTTGAACAAGAGGAAGACGATGAGGATTATCCTCATATTTCTGAAATTGTTTTTTTTGCTGATAACAGTGAACTAATCCTTGCTTTGCAGAATTTAGGTGACAAAGCTAGGTGGCCAAGGAAAAACGAGAAGTCCACGGCTACCAAGGATAAATCGAAATGGTGTGCTTATCATGAGGATTTCGGTCATCTCACAGATGAGTGTATAGCACTAAGGAAGAAGATAGGTTATCTTTTGAGCAAAGGTTACTTGAAGGAGCTGCTTGGAAGGAAAAAGTCAAGGATCCAGGATTCTGAAAAAGTTCCCGAAAAAGCTCGTCCACCACCTGCTAATGCTCAGATCATTCACTTCATCTCCGGAGGTTCTGATATTTGTAGCACCTCGTTTTCAGCAGCTAAGAGACATGCTAAGGAAACAAAGATGGAGAATGGTGAGAGACTTGTTCGAACTTCCATTCTTACGCAGAAGAAAGTGATATCCTTTGATGAGGATGACCGTGTTGATATCCAGGATCCTCATAATGACGGTTTAGTCATTACATTGTTTATTTCTAACCATTTTGTTCGCAGGATCCTCATTGACGGAGGAAGCTTGGTGAACATAATCCAGTTGGATGTCCTCAAAAGAATGAACATTCCTGAATCCGAAATCGTTCCAAGATCATATGTGCTACTGGGATTCAGTGGAGAAACTAAAAATACATTGGGGGACATCAAACTCCCGATTTACATAGAGGGGGTGAATTATGTTCAAAAATTCGGTGTTATAGATTGTTTATCTTCCTGCAATGTTATCCTTGGCAGGCCCTGGATACATGATATGAAGGCGGTTCCCTTGGCGTATCACCAATGTGTCAAGCTCCCAACCCCATGGGGTGTGGTAAAGATAGAAAGTGATCAACAGGAAGTGAAGAACCGTTACACTTCCTCCATGAAGCCAGCTTCAAAGCCGAGGGAAGCATAGCATTACAGTATCTTCCAAGGGACGTCATGGAGGCAAGAGAGCGGGACGTCAAAGATATTTTGTTAGATCCTCGGTATCCTGAATCCAAAGTTTTTATAGGATCTGGGATCCTGGATAATCTACCTTTATTATCCTTCTTAAAAAGAAGAAAATCTACCTTTTCTTGGAAACATGAAGACATGACAGGTATATCTAAGGATGTTATTACTCATAAACTTGGTATTAACAGGTCTTTCAGGCCTATACACCAAAAAAGGAGGAAATTCGCACCCGAAAGAAATGCCATCATCCAAGAAGAGGTAGACAATTTATTAAGGGCATATATGATTAGAGAGGTAAAGTGTCCAAGATGGTTAGCCAATGTGGTAGTTGTTTAGAAAAAGAATGGAAAGTGGAGGGTATGCGTTGATTTTACTGATTTAAACAAGGCATGTCCCAAGGATCATTTCCCGTTACCCCACATTGACTCCATGGTGGATGCTATGGCAGGACATGAATTGTTAACTTTTATGCATGCTTCATCTGGATTTCAGCAAATTCAGATGGAACCATCTGATCAAGGGGACACAGCATTCATGACATCCATCGGTATATACTGCTATATTGCTATGTCCTTTGGTTTAAGAAATGCAGGTGCTACATACCAAAGGTTGGTGAATATGATGTTCAAGGAGCAGCTTGGACACACGATGGAAGTTTACATAGACGACATGGTGGTCAAATCTAAAAGAGTTGAGGATCACCTGAAAGATCTCGAAGAAGCATTCAACATCCTCGATAAATATAACATGAAGTTGAATCCTTCCAAATGCCATTTCGGGGTTAAAGCTGAAAAATTTTTAGGATATATGGTGACCAAGAGAGGGATAGAGGCAAGTCCAGAGCAAATCAAGGCCATTGTGAACATCAAATCTCCTGCCAATGCCAAGGATGTGCAAAGGTTGACAGGAAGAATTGCAGCCTTGAACAGATTCATCTCAAAATCCTCAGAAGAGTGCAAGAAGTTCTATGATATTCTGAAGAAGAATAAAAAGTTTGAATGGACTGAGAAACATGAAACTGTCCTAAAAGCTCTCAAGGATTACCTATCCTCTGCACCAGCTTTGATGAAACCAGAAAATGGAGAACCGTTATCCTTATACTTAGTTGTTTCAGCTAAAGCGGTAAGTGCGGTCCTAGTTAAGGATCATGAAGGCCAACAACATCCAGTATACTATGTAAGTAAAAGTCTACTTGATGCTGAGGCCAGGTAATCTCATTTAGAGAAACTAATTCTTGCTCTAATTATGGCTTCTACTAAACTTAGACATTATTTTGAAACTCACCGTATTATTGTCAAAACTAATTTCCTATTAAGAATGTTCTCAGGAAGCCTGAAATGTTAGGAAAGATGGCGAAGTAGCCAGTCAAGCTTAGTGCATAGAACATTAAGTATGAACCTAGGACTGCCATCAAGTCCCAAGCCTTAGCTGACTTTGTGGCTGATTTCAGTAGTGATCTACAAAGGGAAGCTGAATTGGAAGTCCAACAACTTGAGGAGACCAAGGATCCTTGGACACGCTTCACTGATGGAGCTTCAAATGTCAAAGGAACTGGACTAGGCTTACTACTAAAATCGCCACAGGGGGACATCATACCCCAATCTATTGCTTGTGAATTTCAAACCACCAATAATGAGGCAGAATATGAGGCCTTGATAGCAGGTTTGCAATTAGCCAAGCATATGAGGATCAGGTATCTTAAAGTATATGTAGATTATCTATTAATTACTAATCAATATAACGGTTCCTACACTGCCAAAGGTGAAAAGCTAATCAAATATTTAGAGATAGTCAGGAAACTGGCAGATTCTTTTGCTTTTTTCAGTTTAACACAGGTACACAGGGAAGAAAATGCAGAAGTTGATGCCCTAGCTAACCTTGGATCATCACTAAAGATGCCAGAGGATGTGAAGATACCTATCATCCATGTTCTAACCCCTGCAATTGAGGATAACGTAGCCATGGAAATAGTAGAAGATTCTGTAATTGTACCCAATGATGGCGTGCAATCAAGTTCAGGATCCTGGATCCTTCCGATTCTGAGATATATTCAGAATGGGGAAATTCCCGTTGGGGAAAATCCTAGAGCCTTCAAGATTAAGGTATCCCAATTCACATTATTGAATATCTTATATAAAAGGTCTCTTGTAGGTCCTTATTTAAGATGCATTGAAGATCCAGAGATTCAAGAAGTCTTGAAGGATTTCCATGAAGGAGACTATGGGAATCATATTGGGGGCAAAGCACTACTTTTAAAGATCCTCGGGACAGGATACTACTGGCCCACAATGAAGAAGGATGTTGTGGAATATGCAAAAAGATGTGATGCTTGACAAAGACACAGTAACATTCTACATCAACCGACAGAACCTTTACATCCAATATCCTCTCCTTGGCCATTCATGAGATGGGGAATGGATATAGTAGGCAAGCTTCCCAGGGGACCAGGAGGGAAAGTGTTCATGTTAGCCATGACTGATTATTTCTCTAAATGGATAGAAGCAGAAGCCTTTGCCCAAGTCAGAGAAAAAGAAGTTATATCCTTTATCAAAAGAAATATCATTACTAGATTTGGAATTCTTTCCGAAATTGTTTGTGATAATGGATCCCAAAAGAAATATCATTACTAGTCGAACTCTACTAACTTTTGTGACAGCTGGGGGATTAGGATGATAACTTCAACAACGGTCCACCCACAAGCTAATGGTCAGACAGAATCCTCCAACAAGATCATCATCAACAACTTGAAGAAGAAGTTTGGATCCAAGAAAGGAAAATGAGCAGAAGAGTTACCATATGTCTTATGGGCTGATAGAACAACTCCGAAGAATGCTACGGGTCAAACTCCATTCTCCCTAGTCTTTGGAGCTGAATCAGTGATCCCTACAGAAATGGTAGTCCCTACTGCCGGGACAAGCATCCGTGATCCTGAAGGAAATGTTGAAAGCCTAACTCAAGATCTAGATACCATAGAAGAGCTCAGGGATTTGGCAGGAATAAGGTTAGCTAGCTATCAACAAAGAGTAGCTGGAGCATACAACAAAAATGTCAGGGTCAGAAGGTTTCAAGCTGGTGACTTGGTACTAAGGAAAGCATTCCAGAATACCACAAACCCTGCTGATGGCAAGTTAGCACCAAAATGGGAAGACCTCTATTTAATTGAAGCTGAAGCTAGAAAGGGGGCATATCGTTTATTAACGATGGATGGTGATCTCTTACTAAGAGCTTGGAATGTTGTTCACTTAAAGAAATACTTTATGTAGAAAGGATCAGGGATCCTTAGGGATCTTGAAATTATGTCCAGACTGAAGGATCCTCGAAGGATATATGATTCTTAATTTGGTAATGTTTTACTAGCTATTTCACAACATATTTTCTTTATTCATTACAAGGAGAGGATGTTAGATTCATAACATCCAATTTTGATTAAGTTTTAAGTTTTTGCAGAATTAGTTACATCTTTGACAAAGGATCAAGAGGTCGGCCACCTCTTCAAAGTTTTTTGGGCTTGTCCCCAGTTTAAGGTATCTACTACTTTCTACGGTTTAAAGGTTTTCACCTTTCACACAAATTGGGTTTTGACACCCCGCCAGTAGCGCACGTTATCCAAGTATAGTTCGAGGCAATGAGACCAGTACCCGCTTTAGGGGCTGACAATTTCATTGTTGTTGGCTATATGTAGGATCCTAAGTATAATGGTAGACGTACCATCATCCGTTCCTAAGGTTTTGGCATTTTCATGTCACTCACGTTGGGATAGTCGCCAGGATGGGCCATACCCCAGTACTCTAAGGTTTCTAACGTTTTCACGTTAGCTCAAGTTTATTTGGACTTGTCCCTAGTTTTTTGGGCTTGTCCCCAGTTTATTGGGTTTGTCCTCTGTTATCGGTGGAATTTTGAACCCTGACAATATATCTTGATTTTTATGTTCCTTATCTGTGATCAGGATATTGGTAACATCCTGCGGGAATATCTTGGTCATCACTAACGATTTGCTTGTAGACTTTGGCTGCATGTGATTAACACATGCTAATTTACCGGAGACACATTAAAACACATGTGGAATGGGTCTTGTAGCGGTTAGAATTGAAGGAAGGCATATAGTGCGAGAGTTTCGGATGCTGATTAATGCTATTAATGTTGTAAGGGAAACGGTTATGTTAGCTGAAGACCCGGATTTATAGTTAATATGCACGTGGAAAACAAGTTGAAACAGCCCACCAACGTTCAGAAGAGTATATTCTCAGGATCCCAACATTAATGGAGAGTTAGTTAGGGTTTGCTTATACTTGTATACTATAAATAGGGCTGAATGGTAGACTTAGAGGGGGGGCACAACCCACACACTTTCGAGCTCTGTAACTCGCACTCTCTTCTCTCTAACAACAATCATACTTTAACACTCACTACTTGCAATCGTTGTAACACTTAGATTCGATCTGAGCATTATCCTGCATTGTATCCTGGTTATTCAAAGTAATAAGAACAAGGGAGCCGACGATTATCAGCTCTCGAGGTTTTATGCCGGAGATCTAGATTGATCAAGGGCTTTCCTCGTACATCCTGTGTCCGCTGTTACTTTTTCCGCTCATTGTTTGATTATTGGTGTATATCCTGAAACTGTTTTCATACACAATCAACTCAATACATTTTTTTTTCAAACATCATTAGCACACTACCTCACAAACTAATTTAATCACTAAATTGATTCGGTAATTTTTTACCAAAACAATTTGATACCCACAGTGGGGCAAATGGTGCTATTTCTACTAAAAGCTTTATTAAAATCACTACTTGTTTTTCTATTTTCAAAACTTCAATTAGAATCATTAGTAACATGTGTAATATTCGGTATTGTGTATATTTTTATCAATATAGAATAGGTCAACAATCTATATATTAGTTGTGATATATCAAATAACAAACTCACGAGATTGATACCTACTCACGGTTTAATTTAACCATACCATTTATACCAAAACCAATCAACTTACAAAAATCTAATAACCAAAACAAACACCAATCAAGTTATAAAAATCAAATAACCAAAATATCCATTATAATTCTTGTTTTAGCAATTAACTTAACCGAATCAACCCACAGCGTTAAGCGATTTAAATTGACACTTTTAGGTAAATGCTAAACAGAGGAAAAAATCTAAACCCAAAGCCTAATAGAAAATGAACAAAACCATGAGCAAAGCATCATAAATATCCCTACAAGTTGCATAAAAAAAAACATCAAAACAAATACCCAAATAATTTTTTCTTAAATAAAAAGGGGTGATAAGCAGTAATGCAAATACAACGAGCAACAAAACATGCATATGATGCACCTCAGATTAATGACTAATTTATGATTTTTGTCCTTCCTCAGCAACAGCTTCAAAAGTCTCGCCAGCAACGAGTTCTGGGACTTCATCATCATCCTCTTGTGCTGATGTGGCAGCAGCGCCTTCACCTGCACCGCCTGGAGCTTGCTTCTGAAGCTGCTCCGCCAACCTTTTCAAGTTCTCCAAATTATCCGTGCCTGTTAAACACAGCCCAGTTTACGAACTGTTAACTTTTACAAGTCCGAGAATACACTGGAGACAAGGAGCGGGTAAAAGAGGTACGGTTTGGTTAAAGTAGGTAGATGATTACTAGACTTTTGCATCAGATGGTTAGGTTGATCTATGACTTTTTTTGTCCAAATATATTTAAAATATGACCTTTTACGACCCATTCGACCAATATGAATGATTTACATTTAGTTGTACTTTTTTACTTTACCCATTTTGACCCATTAGAGATGAAACATAGCCCGAATCAACACTTTGAAAGTAAATAGGTCAAGATTGCTAGATCTAGAGAAATATAAGGGCGTTTAAACATACCTAGCTGGTTGAGAATTCCAGGGAGAATATCTTGCAAGTCTGTAAAAAAGAACATAATCAAAAATAAAATAAAAAAACTTGCGAGTAATTTGGTAAAGCTAACAAAACATGTAACGTCCAAGGGGCAAGGGGTTGAAAAACAGATCAAATTAGGTTGACATACTAAAACACCTTTATATGTACATTTCTTACAATCTTACCATGGTTTTAAAAAACACTTGAGGTGTGCGCCTCAAGGCGAAACGACCAAAAAAACGAGTCTGAGGCGCGCCTCATGGGGTTTTTACTGCACATGCGCCTCAGAGGGGCTGAGGCGCTAAGAAAGGCTGTGCCTCATGGGACTTTCATAGTTGTTTTTGATGTTTTTTACTTTTTGTAGCAATTTCAAGCATTTCATGTCTTTTTTATATATGTTTTTGATGATTTTGATGAATCTAATGATGAAATTAGTTAGTATTATTATTTTTATAATATATATAGTTTTTATATTTATTTATTAATACCGCCACGGCCTTACGCCTCGAGGCTTACGCCTCGTGAGGCGAAGGGAAAACACCTCGAAACTCGTTTCCGTTCTTTTAAACCTTGAATCTTACTAGTAATCAAGGTTTTAAAAATGGTTGAGGTGTGCGCCTCGAGGAGCGCCTCGGAGTTTATATTGTATGTGCGCCTCAGAGAAGGTGAGGCGCTAAAAAGGCTGCGCCTAAGAGGTTTTTTATATTTGCTTTTGATGTTTTTGACTTATTATGTCAATTTCAAGCAATTGATGTCTTTCTTATGTGTGTGTTTGATGATTTTGATGAATTTGATGATAAATTTAGTTAGTATTATTATTTTTGTATGATATATAATTTTTATATTTATTTTTTAATTCCGCCTCGGTTCGCCTTGAGGCTTACACCTCGTGAGGTGAAGGAGAAACGCCTCAAAACTCGTTTCCATTCTTTTAAACCTTGCTAATAATTAATGTTTTAACTTTTAAATGCTACAAAAACTATATCATTAACAAGTCATTTACTTTATTTGAATTAATCTATTTAAAAAAACATTTAAATAACAGCCCACTCAGTTACATGTACATTTGACTATAACTTCAATAGAATAAAAGGTAACTTACTCTTTGTTTGAGGAGTACCGCTAACTACCCATGTGTTGGCACCAATAGAAGCTTGAACTGAAGTCAAACAAACAAACAAAACTTAAGTGAAATAAACAAGCAACAAAAGCAAGTTTCTGTTTGGTTCGTAGATGATGCCCAATGTTTTAGGTATCAACCACATTACTTCAAAGCACATGCCCTCAAACCGAACATTAACACCATCAAATCCAAACCCTCAAACCAAACACCCAATATACGACTCTAAAAGATTGTACCTTTGGGGTTTAAGAACTGGATGACTGTTTCATCCTTAAAAATGTTAACTTCCTCAATTGATGGTATTGAGTTTACTCCTATTCTCTTCAAAGTGCTCTGAAGCCTTTTGTCATCTGTGGTGGTTGTTTTATGCACAGCCTTCTTCTTTCTGCAAACGAATAAACCACAATGTAAAACTAATTGAGCAAGAAATATGATTATCATAAAAAAAAACTATACACATGCATCCAAAAAAGTTGATATCCCTAATAATATATATCACCGTTTAAAAATCATGGTTAAGAGAAAACAGCAAATAAATCTTAATATCTATATAATTATCGTTATCAAGCACCTTTTCCAATTAGCATTTGATAAAAATATCCAATCATCTCCTCTTTAGTCTATATACTTACCGTTATTTTATTTCCAACCTTTATATACAGTAATCTTGGTTTTAAAAAGGGAGAGGCACACAAAAGCAATAAGGTCTAAAACCGAGGCGCGAAACGCAAAAGCGGCGGGCTTTTTGTACCCGAGGCGCTAGCTAATTATATATATTATTAATTATTAATATATCCCATAGGTTTTTAGCTTTCCCTACCCAAAAATATAGCTATAAGTAAGATTTTTATATGATTTTAGCTGCATGTACAGGCCAAAAAACCCAAGGTACCGCAGTTAGATGCATAAAAATGCCTCGGGTACGAGAGGAGCGCGTCTCATGCCAAAAAAGTGCACCATTTTGGCGCTTCTTGTAATTACTCTAGGCGCTGAGCGAAAAAGCCCCAGGGTGTGCGCCTTGTTGCGCCTCGCACTTGAGCACGCCTCAGGCGCGCTTTTTAAAACCAAGATAGTAATCGTTACCAGGTACGCCTATTTCCTACTTATGGTCCCCAAAGCTGAAAACTATATCATTTAACAAGTTTCTTGTGTCATTAAATTGTATATACGTGAATACTAACTAATCGAAAAGTTTCAATAAATCAATCTCACAAGAGTGAAACTATATTGATCTTCCTGAGTACTAAGCATAGGATATACTTTGAAAAAACAATCTCTGATGTGATTTCACCATACTTTCAAATCAATATGAAAACTGTAATTATCCGATGATTATTATTATTATTACAACCGTACCTTCTCATGCTACCTTTCCCACCGGTGCGAACGGCACCTGCCATCTTCATTAGCTTCTCCACATTCATCTGCAGCAATCACCAAAAAATGAAAAATTTACAGTCTTAAAATCCTAAAATCACATCACAAAAAGATTCAAAAAAAAAAAAAAAAACACAAACAAAACTGTTCCGAATGACCGAATAAAACTGTGTTGTGTAAATCAATCAAGCTCACAAATTCAGCTGATAATACTCAAAAAGTAAGCTAATTTGGTGAAAAAAATATGAGATTTGTTAGTTGATAGAGATGAAATTACCTTTGAGTTGAGAGGATAAATGAGAAATGAAGGCAAGCTGAGGAGGTTCGGTGGAAGAGATAAAACCCTAGCGACAGTGTTTTAGACTGTTATATATACAGCCCTAGATCTGGCAGGTATAGTTTCATATTAGTGCCCTGTACTATTATAGAATTGCATAAACTATCCTTGTTTTAAGTTTGAACTTTGCAAAATAGGTCCTTAAATTCTATGGGACTCACATTCACGCTTAGAGCACCCACAATGTATGATTGTTGCAAATAAGGTAAGGTGGAGAAGTCTTGTAATTTTGGACATCATTTCAAATGGCATTTGTGGACACCTCACACACAAACCTATATACATACACACATACACACATTATGTATTGTTTTAATATTCCTACAGCCTTGGAGCTAAAGAAAAGAAACATTGGCAACTTGGACACGAGCTGCCCTTTGTGTGATTTTGGAGAAGAATCGGCCGATCATCTCTTCACCGCCTGCATGGTCGCTTCTGTGCTGTGGTCGAACATCAGTGAGTGGTGTAAGGTTCCTAACATTGTGGCATTCTCGGTTCGCGATTTGCTCGAAATCCACAACTACCTGGGAGTGAAGGATTGGAAGAAAGAAGCCATTCTTGGAATTATTAGAATTGGATGCTAGAGTATTTGGCGCACGAGGAATAATTTCAAATTTAATAACCGACCGGTTAGGATTGAAAATATTGTTAGCGAAATCAAGTCGGTAGGATATCTTTGGTTTAAAAATAGGTCCAGGTTGAAGTCGATGTCATGGGAAAACTGGTGTAAATTCGAGTTTATGTAGTTGTGTCTTGGTTGGGTGCCCCTGTTTTGGGGGTGGCCGGTTTTAATGAAGTTTACTTTTCAAAAAAAAAAATAGTTTTAATATTTTTTTATCGGGGGTTTGTGGAAGTTTGCACATTATGGGAAAAATGGAGTTTTTTTTTATGAAAGTTTAAAAATCTGATGTGGCACTGGGGTAGAGTTGTACAAATCGTTTTTTTTTTTTTTTTTTTTTGAAAACCGGTTACGGTTATTAATCGGACCGGTTAATATGCACAAGGGAAAAAAATTGGTTAGTCAATAACCGGTTACGGTTATTAACCGGTTTTGAAGTGGAAAACTTGTAACCGGTCCTAAACGGTTGTAACCGGTTATAATCGATTTATAAAAAAACCGGTTTTTTTATCTTGATAATTAACCGATTTAAAAAGCCGATTTAAAAAACCGGTTAAAAAGACCGGTAAAATAACCGGTCCTGCAGAATTTTCACAGAAAGCTCACAGATTGGTTTTTTTGCTGTTTTTTCAATAGTTTTTGCTGTTTTTCAGCATATTTTGCTGTTTTTTGATTGTTTTTTCTGCATTTTTATTTGTAAAATGCAGTTTTTTATATAAAAACTTAACAATGAAAGTATAAAAAGTTAAAACATTCATTAAGTCTCGCAACAAACAGTTTTACATAACAATACAAATTCGAACGATAAACGTAACAAAGGAAATACCTAAACTTAAAATATTAATCCGCAAGAAGGTCCACTAATATGTATTTTTTAGTGGGACTACGATAGTAATATATCTTGAGCCTCGTTTAATCTTCTTTGCCCGAACCCGAACTATTGCGTAGGAATTCATCTAATTCGGCTTCTTCGTCGGTCATTGGGGTTGTCAATTCGGCTTGGACCTCGTCCTCGTACACTTCGCCTTCGTAATCTAATTCTCCCTCAAGTGAGCGTGTCTTGACATCTCTCCGCCGCATCCAAGTAATCTTTCAAGCAAATCGACATCTCAACCGCCTTTGGTGTTAGTCGAGTCCTCCTTATCGAAATCACCCTACCACTAATAGAAAAAGCACTTTCCGAAGCTACCGTGGAAGCTTGGACCGTTAGTAAATCTCGGGCCATTGTGGCTAAGATCGGAAATTGATCTTCCTTACTTTTCCACCAAGCCAACAAATCAAAATTTTTAAATTCATGTGAACTCATCATTTGTAGAAAGTTCGACCCACCATACCGACCGAGTTCACTAATAGTGTTACCACGATGCATTTGACTTGACTCATCATACAATTAGTTATAAACATACAAATCTTGATCTTCCATACTTGAACCTTCACTGAAAGTGGTGTTTCTCATTGATTCGTGAATGTGTGACGAGGTTGTACCATATTTTGTTACATAAACATCAAACAATTTTGAAAGTTGATCTTTGAAACGACATTTTGCGGCTTCACCAAAGTTTGGTTCTTGAGGGGTGTTTAAATTCAACTCGTTTACAATTTTTTCAATCAAAGACCCGGTTCCAAAAATATTAAAACAAGGGTTTAGAGCGGTGGCACAAGTGAAAACCGCCAATAGTTCTTTAAAATATTTTTTTAGTTTTTCTTTCATCGTATCCGCCATGTCACAATATGGTCTACCTCTACCCGACAACTCGTTTAATTTCAAACACATTTTAAACAAATTGTGAAGTACCAATGAACTTGTTGGATAGTAAACCCCCGATAAAGTCTTTGTTGATGTTTTGAAAACTTGAAGAAATTGTGTAACCGTTTCAATAATAGCCCAACCCGATGGGTGGTAAGGCGGACACTTTCTACGACTAGCCAAAATGTTATGAAATTCTATTAAACTTTCCTTTTGTAAAATAGCGTTTTCAAACATGGTGCAAGTCGAGTTCCACCTATGACCAACGTCCCAATTGGGTCCTAAGCATATTCGACCCGCTTCCTTACAAGTTTTAATATATTTTGCATGTCTTTGCGTGTTACTAAATATACTTCGTAACATTCTTTTGAAAGCTTCTTTTTGTGGTTCAATAACCTTTAAACCGTCTTGAACGGCCAAATTTATGATGTGTGAAACACATCGACTATGGAAAAAATACCCTCACAAATCGGATTGTATTTTAATTTTAAATGCATTACCGAAGTCGTATTGTTTGAGGCATTATCAAAAGATATTGAAAAAACCTTTTTTTCCAATTTGTATGTTGTAATACATTTGTTGATTACTTTATATATAGCTTCACCGGTGTGAGGGTAATCGAATAATTTAAACAAAATCGTGCGTTTCATCATTTGCCACGTCGCCGGTTCAATCCAATGGGCGGTGACACAAATATAGGAATCGGGTGAACCGTGCGGTGCGGACCAAACGTCGCTAGTCAAGTTAACACTGGTTTCTAATTTTTCAAAATAAGAAATTAATTCTAACTTAGCATTTTTCCACAATCTTAAACAATCTCTCCTAAGAGTAGCACAACTTACATGAGTGTATCGTGGTTGGAGAGTTCGTTGAACCATCTTTATATAGCGTTGGTTGTCGAAATGGTTAAACGACAAACTTTCTTGGATTACAAACTTCGCCATTTCCTCCCTAGCCATATTGAAATTGTAGTTGAACAAATTAGCGCCATCACTTGCCATGGAAGCTTGACCACTAACGGGTTGTTGTTTCAACGCCTTGCAAAACAATTTTTCGATGTGTTGTTTCAAGGTGGAGTTTGCGGTTTCGGCGTAAAAGTTTTGACAATGGTGACAACGCGCTTTTTTTTAATATAAGTCCCTGTCTCTCTAAACAACCAGAGATCTGGCAATCACCACCAAACCCTACCACCACCATTTAAAAAGCTGGAACAACCCTCTTATAACAATCCCAAAATTCGATTTCTTTGATCATAGTTAGACATTAAGATGTTGGGGTTTTGATTAGAAGATGAAGACGAGTATGTTGGTTCAAGAATTACATTGAATCTGTGCGGTCAGAGGCTATGGCTAGAGCTCACACCAGCGCCGGCGACGATCTCCTTATGGTGGGATGCAGTCAACAAATCTACAACAATAACATGAGGTGCTTGATGAAAGTTCTGAACTAGAATTTATTGTTCTGAACCAAAACGAAGAGAACCCCATGCTGGGATTCCTGTAATCACCGGAATGGAATTGGATTCCAGCCGGCTGAATATGCGAACCCAGACTCAGTGATAGTCCCTGTCCTTGCGAATTTCGACTACCCATTTGATCCGTTAACATTATTATTCCACGATTCCTACCGTCTTGCCATTGTTCGCCAATGCTCGAGAGGAGTTCTTTATGCGATACAACGTTGGAATCGTGAACTCCAATCTTAGGACTGTCAATGCAGTTGTTGACATTACTTCAAGTCTTTTTATCTAACTTTTTTGCAACAATTTCTTCAAGTCTTTTTATTTAACTTTCTGCAACAATTTAAACCATTCTGGTGGTGGTGGGGCAGATTCGGTGGTGGTGGCTGGGATACGGTGGTGGTGGTGGGGCTCCAATCGGTGGTGGTGGCTGGGATACGGTAGTGGTGTGGCTGAATTTGGTGGTGGTAAGGTTGGTTGAAGAGATGGGATTAGCTGAGAGATCAAGGAGACAGTGTTGTATGTGTATACTAAATATTTTTTTTTAAATAAATGAGTAACATTACCGATCTACCCTCATGTGCAAGTCACATGATGTCACACCCCGAAATTATCAGAGCATTAGCGTGACTGGACCGGTATCTTCATTGCACAGCGGAAGCAAATAATCTAAGTCTTTTAGAAATTGAACGCCCACTAAGTACTCGACTCTTCATGGTTCTCCTATTCCAACCGTGCCTTGTCTTAGAACTGAAACCTGAGAAAGAAACATGCGAAAAAGTCAACATAAAGTTGAGCGAGTTCATAGTTTGTTTGTAAAAGATTTGAAATAAATCTTTTTGAATAACCGGTTTTTGAAGTATTGTTGTGAAAACGAATTTAAAATCATTTTCATATATAAAACAAGTTTTCATGTGTACCCCACGTACTCATGTATAATTTAAGTTTTTCTTGAGTACCCCACGTACTCAAGTATAATTCCCGTTTTCTTGAGTACCCCACGTACTTCAAGTTATAAATAAAGTTTTCTTGTATGTATCATGTATAAATCAAGTATTTTTGTGTACACCACGTACATGGGGAGTACTTGTGGTGACTCCCTGTCGGAGTACTCGTTCTGACTCCTTGTCGGAATACTCGTTCTGATTCCTTATCGGAGTACTCGTTCTGACTCCTTGGCGGAATACTCGTTCTGATTCCTTATCGGAGTACTCGTTCTGACTCCTTGGCGGAATACTCGTTCTGATTCCTTATCGGAGTACTCGTTCTGACTCCTTGGCGGAATACTCGTTCTGATTCCTTATCGGAGTACTCGTTCTGACTCCTTGGCGGAATACTCGTTCTGATTCCTTATCGGAGTACTCGTTCTGACTCCTTGGCGGAATACTCGTTCTGATTCCTTATCGGAGTACTCGTTCTGACTCCCTGGCGGAATACTCGTTCTGATTCCTTATCGGAGTACTCGTTCTGACTCCTTAAAACGCATCATACTTGGTACTCGTTCTCTCCAAGAGTGCCTCTTGTTTTTGTATCATATCATCATTGTAACATTTGTAAACTCTTGTATTTGTATTTCCCCGTAGTTTTAAAAAAACTAGAACTCGTGTGAATGCACATTTCGAAAAATATGCTTGTCTGAAAAACCGGTATAAAACATAAGTTTTTCGTAAACCATTTGTGTCAGTTAAAACTTGCTTGTAAAATGGTTTATAAGTATGTAATTCTTGTATACTTTGCATAAAGTGCATGTCTTTCCACCCCAAAAACATTTATAAAAATGTAAAACCATAAAAGGTGGGGTTATGAACTCACCTGGATATTCCTGTGCAAAGCTAGCTATATACGACTTCGTAATATCGTTTCCCGGACGTGTCTTGCTAGCGTGTATTCTACAATATTCCTAACACGGAATACCTTATAAGTCTCTAATTAATGCAGTAACAAATCTACGTGTTACCGAGCTCTACCGAATCGTTGACCGAACGATATGACGGTAAATTGTCAACTTGAAAGAAGCGAAGAAGTTATACTTGTTAGCTCGTTTTAAGAAGTCGTATGTTGATATAAAGGAATATTCGTATGAAAGTAATATATAATAAACTCGTATTATATATATTGCGTCTTGTGTATATTTGACAAAAATATACGTATGTGCCGTCTAGGCGTATAAATATAACAGTTATATTTATTTTGTAAAAGAATCGTCGACTTGTATTGGAAAATAAATATATAACTATATTTATTTATAAAAGGATTCGAGTTCGTTTGAAATAAATATAATAATAACTATATTTATTTTTGTTGTCGAAATAATTTCCGTATCGTTGTTCTCGTAAGTTGTAAGTCGTTGTCGAAAGAACTCTATATTTGTATCTCGTTTTATAAAAGTCACTCAAAAGCACATTTTGCTTTATAATAAAACTCGTTTTATTTTACGGTTTTTCTCGAAAAACGGGCAGAGTTTCCTCTGTTTTTGGACGCCCCCGACAACACCAGTTGTCGTTATTTATCAAGATTCAACAATATTCAATCAAGATTCAACTATATGTAATTTTGTCAAATATATATATCAAATGTAAATTATAGTTAAATCGGTTCGAGCTCGTTATCACTACAAAATAACGAAATAATTCACGCCGTAAAATCTTTACCGAATCTTCGCGTGTCGATATGACGAACATGCTGACCGAGTTGACTGAGTCAACCAGGTTGACCGAGTTGACTCGCTGAGTTGACCCGTAAGCTGACCTGAACCGATCTATGACTCGAGCCGAACCAAAACCTCATGTTGACCGAACCGAAACTGAGCCCCGAACCAACTCTGAAACTTGAACTGAAATAGTCACCACCACAGCCACCACCGCTGCTGGTGTCTCTGACGCCGGCTGCCACCGTCGGCCATCACCTGACATCATCATCCTAAGCACATCGTCATCTTCAACAGCTGAAAATCAGCATCATTATCGACAACAGAATCTTCAATCTAAAAAAAAATGGAAGATGAACATGGGGGTTTACCGTGAACCCGTCGGACCACAGTCACCGCCGCCTAACTCCGCCTCTCTCGCCGGACTTTTGATGTCGACCACCGGTCAAAGGGATTGACCGGCGGTCCGTGTCTTCGACCGTCGGTCATCCCTCTCTCTCTCTCGCCTCTCCGTCTCTCTCTCTTCTCGGTGCTCTCTCTCTCTCTTCTCGCCGCCTCTCTCTCTCTCTTCTTCTGTTCGGTCGCCGCCGCACCGCCACCTCACGGTGGCGGTGGTGTTCCGTTCTGTCATCGGAAAGAAGGGGGGCTGTGCTTTGTCGGCCGGTCGGACTAAACTCCGGTCACCGGAGTTCATACGAAGAGGGAGAGGAGATCGAGAGGGGGGTGTAGGAGATGAAAGTGTTGAAGGATTTGCAGACAATGAACTTTGAGAGAGTGGGGAGGTGATTTATAGAAGGGATGAGTTCTATTGTCTTTTATGTATTCAGTCTACATTCAGGTTAAACATTTTACATGGTTACATGTTTTATCCAATGACCTAAAATCTCTTGTAGAGATTTATTGTAGATTTCATTAGATCTTGATGAGATTACTCAGATTTTGTTAAGATTTTTAAGAAATAGATCTAATCATGTGCAGGTTTAGGTTTGTGGGTTTTGGGCTTGGGCCCAGGGCCCACAAGCCCATCTTATGTGTAAGTGGCCCGTAAATCCTACGAGACCCGATATCGCGACCCAAACTTCATGGGCATAAACTATTCGTGTAACATCCATATTTGTCGGCGTTGTCAGTATTTTGTACGGTATCAGTCCGTTGTCGCGTAATATTCAGCATATTTTCTGTAAATCACCACACGCGCACTGTATATTCGAATAAACGTTCCTGGGCACTCCAAGGGCCTGGTTAACTTAATTAGCGTCGTAAACACTATTTATTATCGCGTAATCACCTGTTAATCACGAAATTAAGGGCGTAAATTACCGGTTGTCACACATGATCAGATATAACTTAAATTTTTAACCTAGTTAGTGGTAAAGGACGAAAAGTGTAATTGTTAGTGCATACGTCTGTCGACTTCGTCTTGTATCGAGTCTTGTTTATAGATCAGGGCACGCAAAACGAGAAAAGTGTGTTTGTAGGTAATTTCGCATGAAATTACATATGTAATTCCATACGAAATTAGATGTTAATTCCGCACGAAATTAGATTTCGCATGAAATCTAAATCCGCTTGAGCTGGTCCGTGCGAAATTAGCTTGCCTATAAATACCTGATGTGTCTGTGTCATTTAAAACGAAATTAGTTTTCCGGTTTGAGAGCCGAAGTGCTGCCGAAGTGTCTACTCGCTGTAAAACTTTGTCAAATCAATCTAAAGATAGTTTAAAGTGTATTGCAAGCTGAATTACCTCGATATGTTTGTTTCCGCCTCTCGTATTGAGCAAAAACTCTTCTGAACGATTCGTTTGGTCGGAAAAACGATCCTACAAGTGGTATCAGAGCTCAGGATGAAGAGTTCATACCAATTCAACTGCAAAATCTGATTTCTACACCTTCTTTTTCAAAATTAACAAGTTTTCATGGTTAAAATGACTTGAATTTCACACATCATATGTGCAATAGTGTTTTAACAAACCCTTGAAAGTTTCAGACTTAAAATCGGACAATAACTTGATCAATTTTGGCAAAAACAGCTCGAGATGATGACATCAGCGGTATTTCGCATGAAATAAGCAGTTATTTCGCACCAGATTGTAATTTCGTTTGTGAGTTCCACACGAAATTAGCTTTTTCGCATCAAGTTGGCATTTCGTTTGAGTATTTCGTACGAAATTACCTATTTCGTTCGAAACCACCTTATTTCTCTTGTAATCAGTATTTCGCTTGAAAGAATATTTCGTTTGAAAGTGTCTGATTTGTGAAAAATTGTTACCGAAACATGGAAGAGAAATTTTATAACGCATTTGCTACCACCACGACTACTCCGGCATCTGTTACTCAGAACTTGAACATGGAAAATGAAACGGGCACTATGCAAAAACCGCCTAAGCTTATGAATATAGAGGAGTATAAAGGATGGGAGGAACGATTTGAGAATTGGGTTCAAGCAAATTATTTGGATGCTTGGGAATGTGTTGAAACGAAATATATTAGACCATTGAATGATGATGAAGAGGAGATTGCTATTAAAGATCTAAGTCTTGATGATAGAAAGAAATACAAAAATGAAAAGATGATGATCAGTCTATTGCATCAAGCGGTTAAAGAAGATATCTTGGTTTTATTGCAACACAATGGAAGTGCATACTCTATCTGGAAAGCATTAAAATCAAAATTTGTTGGAAGTAAAGAGATGATTAAGAACAAAAAGTCACTTTTGAAAAAAAAAAATTGATCTATTTCGTGGTTTGAGAACTGAGAGCACCAAGCAGATCATTGAAAGATATTGCAATCTGTTAGTTCAAATGAAAAGAGTGAGCATCAATAAAGATAATGAAGAGTTGATAGAAAAGTTGGCTGATGCATTGCCACATGAAACTTGGGGCACATATCTCATGATGTTGAGAAATAAGAAAGATTTTAGTAATTTGACACTGAATAAATTCATTGAAAACTTGAAGCTCAAGAAATGGAACAAAGGAAGATCTCAAGAATGAAAGATTTTGATGGAGAACAAGATATTGGGTTGTATTACAAAGGAGGTATCAGTGACAAAACCAGCATGTCACCAAAGGTTGAAACTGCATTCAATGCTAAGAGTTCTTCTGGAGTGTCATCTAAAGGATCGAATAGCAAAACTGAATTTTCTTCATATCCATCATATGATCCAAACTTTTCAACAACCAAGAATGGAAAGAAGCTACAATGCAACATGGTATTAGATCTTGAAAATGGTCAAAATTACACAGAGGAGGTTGCAAAAAAGTCACATGTCTCTGCTGGTGATTGTGTTAGAGTCATATGAGAGTTTAGTGGCAGGTCGGATTGGGAATCCAATGTTAATAAAAGAGGATTACGATCAGATTGATGCTGAGGAGATGGAATTGATGGATATAAAGTGGTGTTTGGCGAGTGTAACACCTGTGCCTCCACGGCCATCAAACAAATACCGAACTAATGAAATATCATATTTCATACTTGGGATTTGTAAAAATATGTGTATCATTTGCACATATCAATTCTTGTTCAATTTCAAACTCTAAATCGCTTTCTGGAAGGTTATACGCGCACCGATGCGTAAATATAACCAGTTTAATGCAACAAACACTCCGGAATAGTGACATAGGCTTAACATACCTTAAATAACCTTTACATAACTTAGAAATAAGTTTTGAAGGCTTTGGTATGGCAAAATCAAGTTAAATCGCTTACAGGGACTAAATTTGACAAACTGCGAAAGTATGCCAATTTGAATTGTAACAGACATTCCGGAACATGACCATAAGTTAAACATACCATAAATATCCTTTACATAGCTTAGAAATAGGCTTTGAGGTGTTCGGTATGCTAAAATAAACTTTTGTGTCATTCAGGGACTAAAAGTGTCAAAAAGTGCACAAGTTTGCATTTTCGCGCATAACTTACGTTCTGAATACATCCGGACATCCAAAAATTTATGTAAGCATGACTATATTATGCTTTAGTGTTTGGCTTGCCAAAAATCCATTCGTTGCGTCATTTGGATCGTTTTTCGCGCTTATGCGCATTCCGTCGTAATTAAGCGAACATCGCGTTCGTACGACCAAACGAACCAACACCCGGCATATTTTTGAGCATTTTTCATGTCCTCAATGTTTAGGCAACATTTTAGGGCCTTAAATTTGGCTTTACGGGCCTTAGAAGTGCCGGAAATGGGCTTAAACACGTGCAGGGACTGAAACTGACATTTCTGAAACTTTGTTCTGATCTGTGACTCCTAGGCAGCCCGCCTCAAGATCTTAACATCCTTAGGCGGCCCGCGTCAGACCTTCTGACCAGATTAAATGTTTCTAACAGCAGATTGCAGCTGTTTGATCCACCACCACACATTCTCATTTGTCTAGTCAGCTGATAAGAACCATTTTCTAGTCACCATAAGGTTCCAACACTTGTACGGTTACGATTAAGGCACGTTTTCCATGAAACGATCTTAACGGTGGACCTTTTACTATAAATACCCCACCCCCCATGCTTCAAAATTACAAGAATTCTGATTTGAGAACCTCTAAGTTGAAACCATTGTTTCATACCTGAGATTCTTGAATCGGGATTAGCATTCGGGGACCCTTCGTAAGTATTCTTTCGTTCTTTTCTTTATTTTATTGCTTTTAGAGTCAGAAAGTCAAACTTTGTTTGACTTTCAGCGTTGACCAGCTTATGGTCAATGCGAAGTTCGTTTGAACTTCGCAACGTGATTGTAATCACGTTGGTCATACTATGCCCACTGATTACCACGTTGTCTAGGGTCGTAGGGTAGGCGATCTAATAAATCGCCTATACCTTCGAACTCGACCCATTTGGTCGATCATTAGGATCCGACCAAATACATTAGGTGACCATAGTAGGTAGGGAATAACCTTCCGAGGTTATACCCTATGGTCACATCGTTTGAGTAGTTGTATGATAGGTAGTTTATATGCCTTAGGTAAATTACCAGAATACCCTTTTCATGTATAATTGGTAATTAAGCATATGTAACCTAAACTTTTGTCACATAACTGATTATGTAACATGTTTAGGCATATAACACTTGTCATAGGACTAGTTAGACGGTCCGAACGCGTTTCACGCGCACGACGCGTTAAAGTAGCATAAGATACCTTAATGGGTCGCGATGGGTCGAAAGCACTTAGGTTAGTCTCAATGTAGTATGTAGGCCTTGTTAAACCATATCATATGAGTTCCAATACTCATTTGGTTTACCAAGCCTCATCCTATCCGATCTCCCGATTTAAGTCCGGTATATTTATATAGTTTTAGATTGCCGACTGATTCCGTGCTCCCTCAAGCTTTGTTTGGTTGTTGTTCAAGACCTCTAAGCATTCTCAGGCGAGTACATTATTCCCCTCTTTTACTGTTTTCAAACTGTTTTGGGGTGAAGCATGTGTACCTATCTGTTATTTTCATGATTTCAAAGTATAATTGATTATACATGTTATTACTTATCTTTTGACAAACGAAATGACTAATTATGGTTTAAACATTGATTTATCAAAGAACATAAAATAAATTGTTGAATTGTACTTATTTTATGTTCACCAGACCGATTGTTAGTATGATATAGCGCTATAGGATTTGACACATCATTCCTGTTGTCATGGAATGTCTGAAACCAATTTGTTGCTCCATCCAAATAGGGATTGCCTTTGTGGTATTTCTATAGTCTCAAAGGTGTATCTTGATGCACCAGGTCTGAATGAATTCTCAAATCACACTATTAAAGTATAGTTTAATATACTCTCATGTGTGGTATTGTACAAAACCAACATATATTTACAAAACCAAAAACATAGTTTAATATGTTATTTATCACATCTAAAGCATATTTTGATATGTTATTTATAAGACCAAAAACATAGTTTAATATGTTATTTATCACATCTAAAGCATATTTTGATATGTTATTTATGAAACCAAAACATAGTTTAATATGTTACTTACAAATCCAAAGTATACTTTTAATATGCCACTATAAGGATAATTGTTTAATCTTACATTTATTTATACAAATCACATTGGTTACACATTTCATGATTTACATTGGGCATGAACATTACTTTGGTGGTTTGGTTTGGGTAAGTGATTTGAGTAACGGTGCGTGTGTAATATGATACAAGCATGGTGGATACGTCGCTGGTACTTCCTATATATAAGTGTTTGTATGGTATTACATATTGTAGCGTTATTTGACTCATTTCAGTTTGAGACATAGAACATTTTATACAAGTAACATACTTTTCACAAGACATTTATTTACAAACAACTTATCTTATACAAACTCATTTTACATGGTTATTCATTTAATCATGCATTATTCTCTTATTATACATATCACCTGAACTTATTATTTTTCAAATGATTTACAAAGGCAAAGCAAATTACAAGGTTCATGACTAAACATTTTCTTAAACAGAAGTCATGAATCTTATTTTCACAAAACCTATGTACTCGCCAGCATTTCTTTGCTGACCTCGTTTTCACATATGTTTCAGGTATTGTTGAATGATATCGATTGATAAGATGTATGCTCACATAGGACTGGACAAGGCCTTAGTGACTCAATAACAATGATAGACTATGTTTAATTTGTGTATTTAGATTTCCAGACGATGTAATTATTCAATGTTTAATAAAACGAAACACTTTTTGGTATCCATGGTTATGAAACATTAATTCTGTTGCAACACGCCCCGATGTTTCCGCCGCGATTTGTTGTTTTACGCGGTCGGGGTGTGACAGAAAAGATGGTATCAGAGCCAATGGTTATAGGGAATTAGGTTATTAGTAATGCTTTAACCTAGTCTATAACCTTCTTAGGACCCTAACGCGAGTTTACTTGCGTTTAGTCATAAAACAATACCGTCACCTATCCTTAGGCGACGACCACAACAAGAACATAAATTTCAAAACCACTTTGAAAACTAATCATCTGTTCTAGGATGATTGATTACTAGGTTTTGAACCCTCTATTGTAAGGTTTTGAACTCTCTATTTTATGGTTTTGAACCCCTTTGAGTTTTCAAAACTTCGTCAAGATTTTGGGTTTTAAATAATGTGAACACGTGCAAACTGGAAGGGTGAATGCCTGTATTCTGGGTTTTCTGTCTAGGCAAGCACTTCGTATACATCTCATCAGACGCGAGACCAGTTGTGCTTACCTGGGAATTCTTGGGATGAGTGTTCACTTATAGGCGAGCATGTCTTCGCGATACATTATTTTTGACCCATTTACATTGATCAGTCACCGTCTCATTTGTTTGCCTTAGGTAACAAACAAATGATCGCAATCTTCATGCGTTATCATTCTGTTTTGATTGTCCAATAATCTTTCACCTGTTTCTCCCTATGCCTTTCTTTTTCTTCAAGAATGTCTCTTCATCACGATGACGCCCAGATATCCAAGCAGACTGCCAAATTCACTCAGCGAATAGGCGAAGTAGTCCTGAAGACTGTTGAATTAGCTACTGCCATGTACCGTCTCCAGGATGAAGCCACTCAAGAGTCACCAAGACAGGCAGGACCTAGTCAGGTGATAGCACCACCAGACAAGAAACCAATCGAGGAACCAAAGACCATGGATGAACGATTCCCTAAGAAGTCAAAGAAGCGAAAGGCTTCTCAGAACTTCGCCATGGTCGCTCACAATGGTAAAGCAGTCCCCAACCAACCAGCTCAACCCCCTGCTAGGTGTGTATGGCTTTTCCTATGATACCTACATCAAGGAACTATGTACCTTACAAACTACTCTTGTGATTACTCTCTTTCAAATGATTGCTCATGATTCCCTCGAAAATTTTAAGTACTCGTTTCACTCTAAGAAACAAAGTACAGTAAATTAAGTGACATTATGAGTAATCGTGCTTTTCGCACATCTGTGCCTTTAAATCCTTGGTTAGATAACTAAGGGTATTTTCAAATCTCATACCCATTACGTTTTGATTTTTTTCAACATACACAGTACCAGTATTTCAAAACAATCTTCATGATCTCAAAACATTTCATATAGTTTGAAAACAATTTTTCTAGATGCATTGTCTATGTTATTTCAAAAACATTGGCCATGTTATCAAAACCAACTTTTCTAATTTCAAAATATTTCATATAGTCTGAAGACAATATTAACACAATACATTTTCTGATCAAGTGCATGATTTCGAAAAGCATCATTCATGTCTTTCAAAAACCTTATACATAATTTCAAAATTCATCTCGCATGATTTTAAAATATTTTTGTAAAAATATCTATCTAATACACCTACTTTATGATTTCAAAATATTATATATAAGGTTTCAAAAACATTTTTTTTACCCCATGCATAGTCTTCCAAATATATTTTCCTCACACATTTACTTAACCTTCAAATTCTGCTTCATATGTCGCCTTGACATATCTAGCATCTCAACTTCATAAGCATTTTACATCATGTTTTGACCTAAGCACATCCAGTGCAAGGTTTCAAAACATCTTCAACTTCTAAAATTCATATGGGATCTTTTTATCTTTACAATTAGATCCTTGTGGATGATTATCGTTCAAATCAGAGTCCTTAATTGGATTCCTTATGTACCTTAATTCGAACACTTCGGTTCCTAGTAATCGAAATCGAATTTTCTTTTTGAATCTTTCTATCTTTATAGTTGGATTCTTGATAACGTTTAAAGTACCAAATGAAATCCACGGAATGGATTCCAAGTGTGCTTTAAATGCATGTACGCAATTTACAAGACAAATTAACGAACAATTTTGTGGTTATGTGATATGTGTTTATGTGTTCTCCTCTATGATTTTGTGTGATCCGATTTTCAAATCCTCATAGAATCTTTCATGTTTTCATATGAGAGATTCATAGTAGGATATTCAAAAGGTACTACCTTAAATCCTTATGGGCTTCTACCTGGTAGTTAAGACCCTTGGGTTATATAGTACCACTCCATGATTCATAAGAGACCCTCTTAGTAGTCTAGTCAAAAAGATTGATTCACAATTTGGTTAGAGAACGACATCTAGTGATGTAGCTGAACAGACTCCTTGATAGTCTATTTAGATCATTTATTGATTTAATTCAAAGGACTCTATGGCGGTCTAGTCACACTCATCACGGGTTCATTCATTTGGTTTTACCCTACACATTATAAAATAGACTGTGTGAACTGTGCAAGGAATTGTTTAATTATGGACGCGTACATAATTATGAAACTTAGTGCACAGAAACCTAGTAAGATTTATTATGTGTAAGAACCGATAGTGACAACAATAACAAAATGAGAACAATGTAATGGAGGTACGGTGGACGCACCAATGACGCTTCATATACTTGTATATAAGTATCCCTCTTACATTGCAAACATGATGTTATTAAAGTTACTAGAAGTTCAGAACCCTAACCAATGTTGTTTGATCTTTTCAACTTCATGTTTTCAAGCTCTCACAAGTTTCCTCTAAATAAATTTCGGGACGAAATTTCCTAAAGTAGGGGAGACTGTAACACCTGTGCCTCCACGGCCATCAAACAAATACCAAACTAATGAAATATCATATTTCATACTTGGGATTTGTAAAAATATGTGTATCATTTGCACATATCAATTCTTGTTCAATTTCAAACTCTAAATCGCTTTCTGGAAGGTTATACGCGCACCGATGCGTAAATATAACCAGTTTAATGCAACAAACACTCCGGAATAGTGACATAGGCTTAACATACCTTAAATAACCTTTACATAACTTAGAAATAAGTTTTGAAGGCTTTGGTATGGCAAAATCAAGTTAAATTGCTTACAGGGACTAAATTTGACAAACTGCGAAAGTATGCCAATTTGAATTGTAACAGACATTCCGGAACATGACCATAAGTTAAACATACCATAAATATCCTTTACATAGCTTAGAAATAGGCTTTGAGGTGTTCGGTATGCTAAAATAAACTTTTGTGTCATTCAGGGACTAAAAGTGTCAAAAAGTGCACAAGTTTGCATTTTCGCGCATAACTTACGTTCTGAATACATCCGGACATCCAAAAATTTATGTAAGCATGACTATATTATGCTTTAGTGTTTGGCTTGCCAAAAATCCATTCGTTGCGTCATTTGGATCGTTTTTCGCGCTTATGCGCATTCCGTCGTAATTAAGCGAACATCGCGTTCGTACGACCAAACGAACCAACACCCGGCATATTTTTGAGCATTTTTCATGTCCTCAATGTTTAGGCAACATTTTAGGGCCTTAAATTTGGCTTTACGGGCCTTAGAAGTGCCGGAAATGGGCTTAAACACGTGCAGGGACTGAAACTGACATTTCTGAAACTTTGTTCTGATCTGTGACTCCTAGGCGGCCCGCCTCAAGATCTTAACATCCTTAGGCGGCCCGCGTCAGACCTTCTGACCAGATTAAATGTTTCTAACAGCAGATTGCAGCTGTTTGATCCACCACCACACATTCTCATTTGTCTAGTCAGCTGATAAGAACCATTTTCTAGTCACCATAAGGTTCCAACACTTGTACGGTTACGATTAAGGCACGTTTTCCATGAAACGATCTTAACGGTGGACCTTTTACTATAAATACCCCACCCCCCATGCTTCAAAATTACAAGAATTCTGATTTGAGAACCTCTAAGTTGAAACCATTGTTTCATACCTGAGATTCTTGAATCGGGATTAGCATTCGGGGACCCTTCGTAAGTATTCTTTCGTTCTTTTCTTTATTTTATTGCTTTTAGAGTCAGAAAGTCAAACTTTGTTTGACTTTCAGCGTTGACCAGCTTATGGTCAATGCGAAGTTCGTTTGAACTTCGCAACGTGATTGTAATCACGTTGGTCATACTATGCCCACTGATTACCACGTTGTCTAGGGTCGTAGGGTAGGCGATCTAATAAATCGCCTATACCTTCGAACTCGACCCATTTGGTCGATCATTAGGATCCGACCAAATACATTAGGTGACCATAGTAGGTAGGGAATAACCTTCCGAGGTTATACCCTATGGTCACATCGTTTGAGTAGTTGTATGATAGGTAGTTTATATGCCTTAGGTAAATTACCAGAATACCCTTTTCATGTATAATTGGTAATTAAGCATATGTAACCTAAACTTTTGTCACATAACTGATTATGTAACATGTTTAGGCATATAACACTTGTCATAGGACTAGTTAGACGGTCCGAACGCGTTTCACGCGCACGACGCGTTAAAGTAGCATAAGATACCTTAATGGGTCGCGATGGGTCGAAAGCACTTAGGTTAGTCTCAATGTAGTATGTAGGCCTTGTTAAACCATATCATATGAGTTCCAATACTCATTTGGTTTACCAAGCCTCATCCTATCCGATCTCCCGATTTAAGTCCGGTATATTTATATAGTTTTAGATTGCCGACTGATTCCGTGCTCCCTCAAGCTTTGTTTGGTTGTTGTTCAAGACCTCTAAGCATTCTCAGGCGAGTACATTATTCCCCTCTTTTACTGTTTTCAAACTGTTTTGGGGTGAAGCATGTGTACCTATCTGTTATTTTCATGATTTCAAAGTATAATTGATTATACATGTTATTACTTATCTTTTGACAAACGAAATGACTAATTATGGTTTAAACATTGATTTATCAAAGAACATAAAATAAATTGTTGAATTGTACTTATTTTATGTTCACCAGACCGATTGTTAGTATGATATAGTGCTATAGGATTTGACACATCATTCCTGTTGTCATGGAATGTCTGAAACCAATTTGTTGCTCCATCCAAATAGGGATTGCCTTTGTGGTATTTCTATAGTCTCAAAGGTGTATCTTGATGCACCAGGTCTGAATGAATTCTCAAATCACACTATTAAAGTATAGTTTAATATACTCTCATGTGTGGTATTGTACAAAACCAACATATATTTACAAAACCAAAAACATAGTTTAATATGTTATTTATCACATCTAAAGCATATTTTGATATGTTATTTATAAGACCAAAAACATAGTTTAATATGTTATTTATCACATCTAAAGCATATTTTGATATGTTATTTATGAAACCAAAACATAGTTTAATATGTTACTTACAAATCCAAAGTATACTTTTAATATGCCACTATAAGGATAATTGTTTAATCTTACATTTATTTATACAAATCACATTGGTTACACATTTCATGATTTACATTGGGCATGAACATTACTTTGGTGGTTTGGTTTGGGTAAGTGATTTGAGTAACGGTGCGTGTGTAATATGATACAAGCATGGTGGATACGTCGCTGGTACTTCCTATATATAAGTGTTTGTATGGTATTACATATTGTAGCGTTATTTGACTCATTTCAGTTTGAGACATAGAACGTTTTATACAAGTAACATACTTTTCACAAGACATTTATTTACAAACAACTTATCTTATACAAACTCATTTTACATGGTTATTCATTTAATCATGCATTATTCTCTTATTATACATATCACCTGAACTTATTATTTTTCAAATGATTTACAAAGGCAAAGCAAATTACAAGGTTCATGACTAAACATTTTCTTAAACAGAAGTCATGAATCTTATTTTCACAAAACCTATGTACTCGCCAGCATTTCTTTGCTGACCTCGTTTTCACATATGTTTCAGGTATTGTTGAATGATATCGATTGATAAGATGTATGCTCACATAGGACTGGACAAGGCCTTAGTGACTCAATAACAATGATAGACTATGTTTAATTTGTGTATTTAGATTTCCAGACGATGTAATTATTCAATGTTTAATAAAACGAAACACTTTTTGGTATCCATGGTTATGAAACATTAATTCTGTTGCAACACGCCCCGATGTTTCCGCCGCGATTTGTTGTTTTACGCGGTCGGGGTGTGACAGAAAAGATGGTATCAGAGCCAATGGTTATAGGGAATTAGGTTATTAGTAATGCTTTAACCTAGTCTATAACCTTCTTAGGACCCTAACGCGAGTTTACTTGCGTTTAGTCATAAAACAATACCGTCACCTATCCTTAGGCGACGACCACAACAAGAACATAAATTTCAAAACCACTTTGAAAACTAATCATCTGTTCTAGGATGATTGATTACTAGGTTTTGAACCCTCTATTGTAAGGTTTTGAACTCTCTATTTTATGGTTTTGAACCCCTTTGAGTTTTCAAAACTTCGTCAAGATTTTGGGTTTTAAATAATGTGAACACGTGCAAACTGGAAGGGTGAATGCCTGTATTCTGGGTTTTCTGTCTAGGCAAGCACTTCGTATACATCTCATCAGACGCGAGACCAGTTGTGCTTACCTGGGAATTCTTGGGATGAGTGTTCACTTATAGGCGAGCATGTCTTCGCGATACATTATTTTTGACCCATTTACATTGATCAGTCACCGTCTCATTTGTTTGCCTTAGGTAACAAACAAATGATCGCAATCTTCATGCGTTATCATTCTGTTTTGATTGTCCAATAATCTTTCACCTGTTTCTCCCTATGCCTTTCTTTTTCTTCAAGAATGTCTCTTCATCACGATGACGCCCAGATATCCAAGCAGACTGCCAAATTCACTCAGCGAATAGGCGAAGTAGTCCTGAAGACTGTTGAATTAGCTACTGCCATGTACCGTCTCCAGGATGAAGCCACTCAAGAGTCACCAAGACAGGCAGGACCTAGTCAGGTGATAGCACCACCAGACAAGAAACCAATCGAGGAACCAAAGACCATGGATGAATGATTCCCTAAGAAGTCAAAGAAGCGAAAGGCTTCTCAGAACTTCGCCATGGTCGCTCACAATGGTAAAGCAGTCCCCAACCAACCAGCTCAACCCCCTGCTAGGTGTGTATGGCTTTTCCTATGATACCTACATCAAGGAACTATGTACCTTACAAACTACTCTTGTGATTACTCTCTTTCAAATGATTGCTCATGATTCTCTCGAAAATTTTAAGTACTCGTTTCACTCTAAGAAACAAAGTACAGTAAATTAAGTGACATTATGAGTAATCGTGCTTTTCGCACATCTGTGCCTTTAAATCCTTGGTTAGATAACTAAGGGTATTTTCAAATCTCATACCCATTACGTTTTGATTTTTTTCAACATACACAGTACCAGTATTTCAAAACAATCTTCATGATCTCAAAACATTTCATATAGTTTGAAAACAATTTTTCTAGATGCATTGTCTATGTTATTTCAAAAACATTGGCCATGTTATCAAAACCAACTTTTCTAATTTCAAAATATTTCATATAGTCTGAAGACAATATTAACACAATACATTTTCTGATCAAGTGCATGATTTCGAAAAGCATCATTCATGTCTTTCAAAAACCTTATACATAATTTCAAAATTCATCTCGCATGATTTTAAAATATTTTTGTAAAAATATCTATCTAATACACCTACTTTATGATTTCAAAATATTATATATAAGGTTTCAAAAACATTTTTTTTACCCCATGCATAGTCTTCCAAATATATTTTCCTCACACATTTACTTAACCTTCAAATTCTGCTTCATATGTCGCCTTGACATATCTAGCATCTCAACTTCATAAGCATTTTACATCATGTTTTGACCTAAGCACATCCAGTGCAAGGTTTCAAAACATCTTCAACTTCTAAAATTCATATGGGATCTTTTTATCTTTACAATTAGATCCTTGTGGATGATTATCGTTCAAATCAGAGTCCTTAATTGGATTCCTTATGTACCTTAATTCGAACACTTCGGTTCCTAGTAATCGAAATCGAATTTTCTTTTTGAATCTTTCTATCTTTATAGTTGGATTCTTGATAACGTTTAAAGTACCAAATGAAATCCACGGAATGGATTCCAAGTGTGCTTTAAATGCATGTACGCAATTTACAAGACAAATTAACGAACAATTTTGTGGTTATGTGATATGTGTTTATGTGTTCTCCTCTATGATTTTGTGTGATCCGATTTTCAAATCCTCATAGAATCTTTCATGTTTTCATATGAGAGATTCATAGTAGGATATTCAAAAGGTACTACCTTAAATCCTTATGGGCTTCTACCTGGTAGTTAAGACCCTTGGGTTATATAGTACCACTCCATGATTCATAAGAGACCCTCTTAGTAGTCTAGTCAAAAAGATTGATTCACAATTTGGTTAGAGAACGACATCTAGTGATGTAGCTGAACAGACTCCTTGATAGTCTATTTAGATCATTTATTGATTTAATTCAAAGGACTCTATGGCGGTCTAGTCACACTCATCACGGGTTCATTCATTTGGTTTTACCCTACACATTATAAAATAGACTGTGTGAACTGTGCAAGGAATTGTTTAATTATGGACGCGTACATAATTATGAAACTTAGTGCACAGAAACCTAGTAAGATTTATTATGTGTAAGAACCGATAGTGACAACAATAACAAAATGAGAACAATGTAATGGAGGTACGGTGGACGCACCAATGACGCTTCATATACTTGTATATAAGTATCCCTCTTACATTGCAAACATGATGTTATTAAAGTTACTAGAAGTTCAGAACCCTAACCAATGTTGTTTGATCTTTTCAACTTCATGTTTTCAAGCTCTCACAAGTTTCCTCTAAATAAATTTCGGGACGAAATTTCCTAAAGTAGGGGAGACTGTAACACCTGTGCCTCCACGGCCATCAAACAAATACCAAACTAATGAAATATCATATTTCATACTTGGGATTTGTAAAAATATGTGTATCATTTGCACATATCAATTCTTGTTCAATTTCAAACTCTAAATCGCTTTCTGGAAGGTTATACGCGCACCGATGCGTAAATATAACCAGTTTAATGCAACAAACACTCCGGAATAGTGACATAGGCTTAACATACCTTAAATAACCTTTACATAACTTAGAAATAAGTTTTGAAGGCTTTGGTATGGCAAAATCAAGTTAAATTGCTTACAGGGACTAAATTTGACAAACTGCGAAAGTATGCCAATTTGAATTGTAACAGACATTCCGGAACATGACCATAAGTTAAACATACCATAAATATCCTTTACATAGCTTAGAAATAGGCTTTGAGGTGTTCGGTATGCTAAAATAAACTTTTGTGTCATTCAGGGACTAAAAGTGTCAAAAAGTGCACAAGTTTGCATTTTCGCGCATAACTTACGTTCTGAATACATCCGGACATCCAAAAATTTATGTAAGCATGACTATATTATGCTTTAGTGTTTGGCTTGCCAAAAATCCATTCGTTGCGTCATTTGGATCGTTTTTCGCGCTTATGCGCATTCCGTCGTAATTAAGCGAACATCGCGTTCGTACGACCAAACGAACCAACACCCGGCATATTTTTGAGCATTTTTCATGTCCTCAATGTTTAGGCAACATTTTAGGGCCTTAAATTTGGCTTTACGGGCCTTAGAAGTGCCGGAAATGGGCTTAAACACGTGCAGGGACTGAAACTGACATTTCTGAAACTTTGTTCTGATCTGTGACTCCTAGGCGGCCCGCCTCAAGATCTTAACATCCTTAGGCGGCCCGCGTCAGACCTTCTGACCAGATTAAATGTTTCTAACAGCAGATTGCAGCTGTTTGATCCACCACCACACATTCTCATTTGTCTAGTCAGCTGATAAGAACCATTTTCTAGTCACCATAAGGTTCCAACACTTGTACGGTTACGATTAAGGCACGTTTTCCATGAAACGATCTTAACGGTGGACCTTTTACTATAAATACCCCACCCCCCATGCTTCAAAATTACAAGAATTCTGATTTGAGAACCTCTAAGTTGAAACCATTGTTTCATACCTGAGATTCTTGAATCGGGATTAGCATTCGGGGACCCTTCGTAAGTATTCTTTCGTTCTTTTCTTTATTTTATTGCTTTTAGAGTCAGAAAGTCAAACTTTGTTTGACTTTCAGCGTTGACCAGCTTATGGTCAATGCGAAGTTCGTTTGAACTTCGCAACGTGATTGTAATCACGTTGGTCATACTATGCCCACTGATTACCACGTTGTCTAGGGTCGTAGGGTAGGCGATCTAATAAATCGCCTATACCTTCGAACTCGACCCATTTGGTCGATCATTAGGATCCGACCAAATACATTAGGTGACCATAGTAGGTAGGGAATAACCTTCCGAGGTTATACCCTATGGTCACATCGTTTGAGTAGTTGTATGATAGGTAGTTTATATGCCTTAGGTAAATTACCAGAATACCCTTTTCATGTATAATTGGTAATTAAGCATATGTAACCTAAACTTTTGTCACATAACTGATTATGTAACATGTTTAGGCATATAACACTTGTCATAGGACTAGTTAGACGGTCCGAACGCGTTTCACGCGCACGACGCGTTAAAGTAGCATAAGATACCTTAATGGGTCGCGATGGGTCGAAAGCACTTAGGTTAGTCTCAATGTAGTATGTAGGCCTTGTTAAACCATATCATATGAGTTCCAATACTCATTTGGTTTACCAAGCCTCATCCTATCCGATCTCCCGATTTAAGTCCGGTATATTTATATAGTTTTAGATTGCCGACTGATTCCGTGCTCCCTCAAGCTTTGTTTGGTTGTTGTTCAAGACCTCTAAGCATTCTCAGGCGAGTACATTATTCCCCTCTTTTACTTTTTTCAAACTGTTTTGGGGTGAAGCATGTGTACCTATCTGTTATTTTCATGATTTCAAAGTATAATTGATTATACATGTTATTACTTATCTTTTGACAAACGAAATGACTAATTATGGTTTAAACATTGATTTATCAAAGAACATAAAATAAATTGTTGAATTGTACTTATTTTATGTTCACCAGACCGATTGTTAGTATGATATAGCGCTATAGGATTTGACACCCCATTCCTGTTGTCATGGAATGTCTGAAACCAATTTGTTGCTCCATCCAAATAGGGATTGCCTTTGTGGTATTTCTATAGTCTCAAAGGTGTATCTTGATGCACCAGGTCTGAATGAATTCTCAAATCACACTATTAAAGTATAGTTTAATATACTCTCATGTGTGGTATTGTACAAAACCAACATATATTTACAAAACCAAAAACATAGTTTAATATGTTATTTATCACATCTAAAGCATATTTTGATATGTTATTTATAAGACCAAAAACATAGTTTAATATGTTATTTATCACATCTAAAGCATATTTTGATATGTTATTTATGAAACCAAAACATAGTTTAATATGTTACTTACAAATCCAAAGTATACTTTTAATATGCCACTATAAGGATAATTGTTTAATCTTACATTTATTTATACAAATCACATTGGTTACACATTACATGATTTACATTGGGCATGACCATTACTTTGGTGGTTTGGTTTGGGTAAGTGATTTGAGTAACGGTGCGTGTGTAATATGATACAAGCATGGTGGATACGCCGCTGGTACTTCCTATATATAAGTGTTTGTATGGTATTACATATTGTAGCGTTATTTGACTCATTTCAGTTTGAGACATAGAACATTTTATACAAGTAACATACTTTTCACAAGACATTTATTTACAACCAACTTATCTTATACAAACTCATTTTACATGGTTATTCATTTAATCATGCATTATTCTCTTATTATACATATCACCTGAACTTATTATTTTTCAAATGATTTACAAAGGCAAAGCAAATTACAAGGTTCATGACTAAACATTTTCTTAAACAGAAGTCATGAATCTTATTTTCACAAAACCTATGTACTCGCCAGCATTTCTTTGCTGACCTCGTTTTCACATATGTTTCAGGTATTGTTGAATGATATCGATTGATAAGATGTATGCTCACATAGGACTGGACAAGGCCTTAGTGACTCAATAACAATGATAGACTATGTTTAATTTGTGTATTTAGATTTCCAGACGATGTAATTATTCAATGTTTAATAAAACGAAACACTTTTTGGTATCCATGGTTATGAAACATTAATTCTGTTGCAACACGCCCCGATGTTTCCGCCGCGATTTGTTGTTTTACGCGGTCGGGGTGTGACAGAAAAGATGGTATCAGAGCCAATGGTTATAGGGAATTAGGTTATTAGTAATGCTTTAACCTAGTCTATAACCTTCTTAGGACCCTAACGCGAGTTTACTTGCGTTTAGTCATAAAACAATACCGTCACCTATCCTTAGGCGACGACCACAACAAGAACATAAATTTCAAAACCACTTTGAAAACTAATCATCTGTTCTAGGATGATTGATTACTAGGTTTTGAACCCTCTATTGTAAGGTTTTGAACTCTCTATTTTATGGTTTTGAACCCCTTTGAGTTTTCAAAACTTCGTCAAGATTTTGGGTTTTAAATAATGTGAACACGTGCAAACTGGAAGGGTGAATGCCTGTATTCTGGGTTTTCTGTCTAGGCAAGCACTTCGTATACATCTCATCAGACGCGAGACCAGTTGTGCTTACCTGGGAATTCTTGGGATGAGTGTTCACTTATAGGCGAGCATGTCTTCGCGATACATTATTTTTGACCCATTTACATTGATCAGTCACCGTCTCATTTGTTTGCCTTAGGTAACAAACAAATGATCGCAATCTTCATGCGTTATCATTCTGTTTTGATTGTCCAATAATCTTTCACCTGTTTCTCCCTATGCCTTTCTTTTTCTTCAAGAATGTCTCTTCATCACGATGACGCCCAGATATCCAAGCAGACTGCCAAATTCACTCAGCGAATAGGCGAAGTAGTCCTGAAGACTGTTGAATTAGCTACTGCCATGTACCGTCTCCAGGATGAAGCCACTCAAGAGTCACCAAGACAGGCAGGACCTAGTCAGGTGATAGCACCACCAGACAAGAAACCAATCGAGGAACCAAAGACCATGGATGAACGATTCCCTAAGAAGTCAAAGAAGCGAAAGGCTTCTCAGAACTTCGCCATGGTCGCTCACAATGGTAAAGCAGTCCCCAACCAACCAGCTCAACCCCCTGCTAGGTGTGTATGGCTTTTCCTATGATACCTACATCAAGGAACTATGTACCTTACAAACTACTCTTGTGATTACTCTCTTTCAAATGATTGCTCATGATTCCCTCGAAAATTTTAAGTACTCGTTTCACTCTAAGAAACAAAGTACAGTAAATTAAGTGACATTATGAGTAATCGTGCTTTTCGCACATCTGTGCCTTTAAATCCTTGGTTAGATAACTAAGGGTATTTTCAAATCTCATACCCATTACGTTTTGATTTTTTTCAACATACACAGTACCAGTATTTCAAAACAATCTTCATGATCTCAAAACATTTCATATAGTTTGAAAACAATTTTTCTAGATGCATTGTCTATGTTATTTCAAAAACATTGGCCATGTTATCAAAACCAACTTTTCTAATTTCAAAATATTTCATATAGTCTGAAGACAATATTAACACAATACATTTTCTGATCAAGTGCATGATTTCGAAAAGCATCATTCATGTCTTTCAAAAACCTTATACATAATTTCAAAATTCATCTCGCATGATTTTAAAATATTTTTGTAAAAATATCTATCTAATACACCTACTTTATGATTTCAAAATATTATATATAAGGTTTCAAAAACATTTTTTTTACCCCATGCATAGTCTTCCAAATATATTTTCCTCACACATTTACTTAACCTTCAAATTCTGCTTCATATGTCGCCTTGACATATCTAGCATCTCAACTTCATAAGCATTTTACATCATGTTTTGACCTAAGCACATCCAGTGCAAGGTTTCAAAACATCTTCAACTTCTAAAATTCATATGGGATCTTTTTATCTTTACAATTAGATCCTTGTGGATGATTATCGTTCAAATCAGAGTCCTTAATTGGATTCCTTATGTACCTTAATTCGAACACTTCGGTTCCTAGTAATCGAAATCGAATTTTCTTTTTGAATCTTTCTATCTTTATAGTTGGATTCTTGATAACGTTTAAAGTACCAAATGAAATCCACGGAATGGATTCCAAGTGTGCTTTAAATGCATGTACGCAATTTACAAGACAAATTAACGAACAATTTTGTGGTTATGTGATATGTGTTTATGTGTTCTCCTCTATGATTTTGTGTGATCCGATTTTCAAATCCTCATAGAATCTTTCATGTTTTCATATGAGAGATTCATAGTAGGATATTCAAAAGGTACTACCTTAAATCCTTATGGGCTTCTACCTGGTAGTTAAGACCCTTGGGTTATATAGTACCACTCCATGATTCATAAGAGACCCTCTTAGTAGTCTAGTCAAAAAGATTGATTCACAATTTGGTTAGAGAACGACATCTAGTGATGTAGCTGAACAGACTCCTTGATAGTCTATTTAGATCATTTATTGATTTAATTCAAAGGACTCTATGGCGGTCTAGTCACACTCATCACGGGTTCATTCATTTGGTTTTACCCTACACATTATAAAATAGACTGTGTGAACTGTGCAAGGAATTGTTTAATTATGGACGCGTACATAATTATGAAACTTAGTGCACAGAAACCTAGTAAGATTTATTATGTGTAAGAACCGATAGTGACAACAATAACAAAATGAGAACAATGTAATGGAGGTACGGTGGACGCACCAATGACGCTTCATATACTTGTATATAAGTATCCCTCTTACATTGCAAACATGATGTTATTAAAGTTACTAGAAGTTCAGAACCCTAACCAATGTTGTTTGATCTTTTCAACTTCATGTTTTCAAGCTCTCACAAGTTTCCTCTAAATAAATTTCGGGACGAAATTTCCTAAAGTAGGGGAGACTGTAACACCTGTGCCTCCACGGCCATCAAACAAATACCAAACTAATGAAATATCATATTTCATACTTGGGATTTGTAAAAATATGTGTATCATTTGCACATATCAATTCTTGTTCAATTTCAAACTCTAAATCGCTTTCTGGAAGGTTATACGCGCACCGATGCGTAAATATAACCAGTTTAATGCAACAAACACTCCGGAATAGTGACATAGGCTTAACATACCTTAAATAACCTTTACATAACTTAGAAATAAGTTTTGAAGGCTTTGGTATGGCAAAATCAAGTTAAATTGCTTACAGGGACTAAATTTGACAAACTGCGAAAGTATGCCAATTTGAATTGTAACAGACATTCCGGAACATGACCATAAGTTAAACATACCATAAATATCCTTTACATAGCTTAGAAATAGGCTTTGAGGTGTTCGGTATGCTAAAATAAACTTTTGTGTCATTCAGGGACTAAAAGTGTCAAAAAGTGCACAAGTTTGCATTTTCGCGCATAACTTACGTTCTGAATACATCCGGACATCCAAAAATTTATGTAAGCATGACTATATTATGCTTTAGTGTTTGGCTTGCCAAAAATCCATTCGTTGCGTCATTTGGATCGTTTTTCGCGCTTATGCGCATTCCGTCGTAATTAAGCGAACATCGCGTTCGTACGACCAAACGAACCAACACCCGGCATATTTTTGAGCATTTTTCATGTCCTCAATGTTTAGGCAACATTTTAGGGCCTTAAATTTGGCTTTACGGGCCTTAGAAGTGCCGGAAATGGGCTTAAACACGTGCAGGGACTGAAACTGACATTTCTGAAACTTTGTTCTGATCTGTGACTCCTAGGCGGCCCGCCTCAAGATCTTAACATCCTTAGGCGGCCCGCGTCAGACCTTCTGACCAGATTAAATGTTTCTAACAGCAGATTGCAGCTGTTTGATCCACCACCACACATTCTCATTTGTCTAGTCAGCTGATAAGAACCATTTTCTAGTCACCATAAGGTTCCAACACTTGTACGGTTACGATTAAGGCACGTTTTCCATGAAACGATCTTAACGGTGGACCTTTTACTATAAATACCCCACCCCCCATGCTTCAAAATTACAAGAATTCTGATTTGAGAACCTCTAAGTTGAAACCATTGTTTCATACCTGAGATTCTTGAATCGGGATTAGCATTCGGGGACCCTTCGTAAGTATTCTTTCGTTCTTTTCTTTATTTTATTGCTTTTAGAGTCAGAAAGTCAAACTTTGTTTGACTTTCAGCGTTGACCAGCTTATGGTCAATGCGAAGTTCGTTTGAACTTCGCAACGTGATTGTAATCACGTTGGTCATACTATGCCCACTGATTACCACGTTGTCTAGGGTCGTAGGGTAGGCGATCTAATAAATCGCCTATACCTTCGAACTCGACCCATTTGGTCGATCATTAGGATCCGACCAAATACATTAGGTGACCATAGTAGGTAGGGAATAACCTTCCGAGGTTATACCCTATGGTCACATCGTTTGAGTAGTTGTATGATAGGTAGTTTATATGCCTTAGGTAAATTACCAGAATACCCTTTTCATGTATAATTGGTAATTAAGCATATGTAACCTAAACTTTTGTCACATAACTGATTATGTAACATGTTTAGGCATATAACACTTGTCATAGGACTAGTTAGACGGTCCGAACGCGTTTCACGCGCACGACGCGTTAAAGTAGCATAAGATACCTTAATGGGTCGCGATGGGTCGAAAGCACTTAGGTTAGTCTCAATGTAGTATGTAGGCCTTGTTAAACCATATCATATGAGTTCCAATACTCATTTGGTTTACCAAGCCTCATCCTATCCGATCTCCCGATTTAAGTCCGGTATATTTATATAGTTTTAGATTGCCGACTGATTCCGTGCTCCCTCAAGCTTTGTTTGGTTGTTGTTCAAGACCTCTAAGCATTCTCAGGCGAGTACATTATTCCCCTCTTTTACTTTTTTCAAACTGTTTTGGGGTGAAGCATGTGTACCTATCTGTTATTTTCATGATTTCAAAGTATAATTGATTATACATGTTATTACTTATCTTTTGACAAACGAAATGACTAATTATGGTTTAAACATTGATTTATCAAAGAACATAAAATAAATTGTTGAATTGTACTTATTTTATGTTCACCAGACCGATTGTTAGTATGATATAGCGCTATAGGATTTGACACCCCATTCCTGTTGTCATGGAATGTCTGAAACCAATTTGTTGCTCCATCCAAATAGGGATTGCCTTTGTGGTATTTCTATAGTCTCAAAGGTGTATCTTGATGCACCAGGTCTGAATGAATTCTCAAATCACACTATTAAAGTATAGTTTAATATACTCTCATGTGTGGTATTGTACAAAACCAACATATATTTACAAAACCAAAAACATAGTTTAATATGTTATTTATCACATCTAAAGCATATTTTGATATGTTATTTATAAGACCAAAAACATAGTTTAATATGTTATTTATCACATCTAAAGCATATTTTGATATGTTATTTATGAAACCAAAACATAGTTTAATATGTTACTTACAAATCCAAAGTATACTTTTAATATGCCACTATAAGGATAATTGTTTAATCTTACATTTATTTATACAAATCACATTGGTTACACATTACATGATTTACATTGGGCATGACCATTACTTTGGTGGTTTGGTTTGGGTAAGTGATTTGAGTAACGGTGCGTGTGTAATATGATACAAGCATGGTGGATACGCCGCTGGTACTTCCTATATATAAGTGTTTGTATGGTATTACATATTGTAGCGTTATTTGACTCATTTCAGTTTGAGACATAGAACATTTTATACAAGTAACATACTTTTCACAAGACATTTATTTACAACCAACTTATCTTATACAAACTCATTTTACATGGTTATTCATTTAATCATGCATTATTCTCTTATTATACATATCACCTGAACTTATTATTTTTCAAATGATTTACAAAGGCAAAGCAAATTACAAGGTTCATGACTAAACATTTTCTTAAACAGAAGTCATGAATCTTATTTTCACAAAACCTATGTACTCGCCAGCATTTCTTTGCTGACCTCGTTTTCACATATGTTTCAGGTATTGTTGAATGATATCGATTGATAAGATGTATGCTCACATAGGACTGGACAAGGCCTTAGTGACTCAATAACAATGATAGACTATGTTTAATTTGTGTATTTAGATTTCCAGACGATGTAATTATTCAATGTTTAATAAAACGAAACACTTTTTGGTATCCATGGTTATGAAACATTAATTCTGTTGCAACACGCCCCGATGTTTCCGCCGCGATTTGTTGTTTTACGCGGTCGGGGTGTGACAGCGAGTGTTTTGATAAGAGCCGAAAAGTTTAAACAAATTACGGGAAGAGATGATTTCCGTGATGCAAATGTTTCTACTCTAGGTTTTGATAAATCTAAAGTTACTTGTTTTCGTTGCAGGGAAAAAGGACACTTCAAGAGAGAGTGCACAAATCGCGAAGCAAGTGGAGCTCAAAATCCGTTCAACAACAATGATTACTATAGGAAAGCAATTTATCATCAAGTTGCTCAACAACAACAAGAACCACAAACTGCACATGCTAGGAAGACAATCGAAGATTCATCAAAGAGAGCTTGTATGGTGAATCAAGATGATAAAAAGTCAACTAAAGAATTCAGTTGGGACAAATATGTTTCAGCTGGGAGTAAAGCATGTCTGATAAATCAAGATGATGAAAAATTACCAGAAGGGTTTAGTTGGGCAAATTTCAGTTGGGATGATTATGATCCTAACAAAAATTCAAATCACAAAGCTTTTGTTGCTAGAGTTGCTGAAGACAGTGATAATGATAATGATTATTATGCAAGAAGAATGAAAGAGCATTTAAAATTGATGGAGGAGAGTGATAGTGATGATGGAAAAGTTCGAAAGAAAAAGAAGAAAGTTGAAAAACCTGTCAGCAGTGATGATGAAGAAGTTCCTGTGATAAGAAAGAAAATAAAAGACATTCCAGTTTTTAAAGTCGAAGCAGAAGCTGATGCACAGAAGATTCCTGTGAAATGTGAAAACTGTGAAGCAGTGAAAAAGCAAAACAGTACTTTGATTCATAATATGAATAGATTGAAAGAATCTTACGATGTTTTGAATAAAGCCATGAATCAATACAATCAGTCAAGCAGTGAACAAGCAACAGCTATGAAGACACTTCAAGGAGCTTTCATGACAAAGCAGAAAGTTGTCAACAATTACATTGAGAAATGTGTTGTGCTTGAACAGAAACTGAAAACCCAAAGGATTGAGACAGAAAGAGTTAAAAGATTGTTAAAAAGTTACTCATGTACTTCTTATGTTATTGACAGGATTTATCCAACTGTTGAAGGCATGAAGGCATTTGACGAAGAGGAAGTATCTGAAGACAAGAGCTCTGAAAAGAAGAAGTATACTGAAGTGAAAGATTATGGTAAGAAACATAGTGCCAGTTACAACAAGTGTCCACCCCCGGTTGAAAATGGATATCCTCCACGAAATCCAAATTCAGAAAGAGTAAAAAAGGCAACCAATTTACAGTGGGAGTCTGAGTCTTCAGAAAATTTGCCAGACAACATTGATGTCATTTTCACATCGTCTGATACTGATCATGAGTCTGAATTAATAAAGAAAGTGGTCGACCAGGTGTTGGATAACGATGAAACCGAGGAGTCAAAGTCAGAGTCAAACTCAGAGTCAAAGTCTGACATGTCAAAGTCAACAGTCAAAAAGGAGAAACCGGTTTACAATAAAGAGTTTTTGTTATCAAAATCTAATTTGAATGATGAAACATTCAAAGTGGCTTATACTTTGAATGATTCTGACAAATTATATTCTGATGAAGAATTTCCAATGAGAGGTGTTAAACCAAAAATGATTAAAAAGGTTTTCAAATTAACGGAAATTAATATTTCTGAAATAAAAGATGTAAATCTTTTTGAAAAACCTAAAAAGTACACCTCAAGAGTTCAACAAAGAGAAAACAAGAAAATGGGTTACAGTTCTGGTTCAGGTTTTCAAAAGAAACCAAACCATAACGGTAATTTCAAAAGAAAAGGTCTTGGATTTATTCCACCGAAAAATCATAAAAATGAGAAAACTTATAAACCAAAAACTGTGTTTGTTTCAGGTACATCATCTGAAGAAGAAAAGGAGGAATTGTTCAGGAATCAATCAAACAAAGAATTCTATGCCATGAAGCAAGGAGAAATGAAAAAGGAAGTTGCTCAGAAAAAGGAAACGAGAATCTGTTTTCAGTGCAAAATAATTGGTCATATTGCCAGGAATTGTTCAAAGGCAATCCAACCAAAACAGGGAGTCTCTGAAAAACTGAAAAAAAAAGATTATTGAGAATGAACCACCAACTAAACAATTCAAAATTTTCAAAAATTCGAAGTTTGAGGTTGGTGAATGTTCAAAAAGGTTTTACAAGAGAAAAGCAAATCTTGACAACCACAAGTGGGTTGTTAAGAAATCTGATGATAGTTCTAGAAATTATTCTGATTCATCAAAATCAGAGGAGTTATTTTCAGGTGATGAATCTGATTCCATAAAGTCAGAAGAGCCACATGTTGAGTTTAAATTGGAAAAATCAGTTCCGCCAATGGATGATGTCAATTTTCCACCATTGCGAGCTGAAAATTTTAAGCAGAAAGTTGGTAAAATTGAGATTTCAAATCATTTTTTTTCAGAAAAGAAAGTATTTGATATTGAAAAAGCCTTTAATCCCACAGTTCAAAATATTTTTGAAAAAATGGTTGACGGAAAAGTCAAAGGGGTAAAGGAATTTTATGAGAAGAAAACAAAGAAACCAGGTAAATATGGGTCATCCCAGGTTTGTGACTGGGATGGAACCTATTATGATTGTTGAAAATCAGGACTTGTCGGAGCTCCCAGGTTGGTAAAAGTGGAGCAGGAATCGGCATCTTTCTTGAGAAAGTCACATTTTGTGATATTTCAACCTACAAGTGGTAAATCAGGGACATTAAGTTGTACTTGATTTTCTACAAGTGATATTTGTTGTTTGAAACTTAAAATTGTTATAATTTTCAAAAAGGCTGAAGTTGAAAGAACAAAGTGATGAATTGATCCCCTAACCTACAAATGGTTTATGAAATCAACAAAAAAAAATTCCGGAAAAACCATTTGATTAAAACAAACTTAAGTGTTTTGAAATCATAATGGGAAAATAGTTTGTTGTAAGGCGGAGTTCTGATTGTTTATGCCAAGTGGATGGCGAATTGAAGCTTGAAAATTAGTTGTCATTTTACCTTGTATAGTTTGTTTTCAAATTTTTTTACATGATTTTGAATTTTAGGGGGAGTAAGAATTTTCAGAAAATCCAAAAACATTTGAAAATTTGAAAAAAAGGCAAAAACATGATAAATTCAAAAATGAGTTTTGTTGTAAAAAAGAGGAAATGATGGTACATCAGTGGACTATCACAGCATGCTAAAGAATTGGAAAGTTAAAATGTGATAAACGGTCTCACTAATGATGTGTCAGTAGGTTTTTGCACATTTAATAGATTGTGACGAGATATAAACCTAAATTTCAAACTTACTTATATCGTGGGGAACATCTCTCGGATATATGGGTAACCCCCGAAATCTTGTTTGAAAGGTCCCTCTTTCTGAGATACTAGGTCTTTATACTCAGTGGTATCTGGGGTATTATCCCGGGACTTCTGATTTTGCGAAAGCAATGGCCTAGTCCCCGTATAATACTTTTCGCTTGCTTGAAATATAGCACACCCCTCAGCATAAAAAATGATGAAACATTGCAAAATGCTAATCATGTGCTGTTGAAGAAAAGATTCTCTAAAGGGAACACACCAAAAGTCGAAGCCGTCATCTCTCTGATTTTGCGGAAGCAATAGCCTGAGCTCTCACGGCCCTCGCATTTTAACCCTTTACAGATATCATCTAGGTATACTCACCTGTAAGACTGAATATTGGGATCTGGATACGGGAGTATATTCAAGAGGTGGGACACGCGAATAAGTTCAAGTACTTAAAACACTAATCTCGTATCTCGAAACAATTGAACTTTGTGTGAAAATTTAAGTGGATCAGTATACTGACAATCTAAGTGAATTGCTTAGAACTTAAAATATTTATAGCTTAACGGTGTTGATGATTTGTCTCAAAAACTAGTATGATCCACTTACACAAACTCACAAAAATATTGTTTGTAAATATTTCTTTACTGCATTATCTTTCAAGATCAAAAATTCAAAAAGATTTTAGTGTGTTTTAGCATAAATTTTGATAAATTCAAAAAGATTTTCGACAACTGATGTTGGAGAGCTGATTTTCAAAATTTTGAGTGCTAAACATGATGAATAGGTTTGGGAGAGTTTGTGTGAAGAAATTCTTACAAATGATTTTTAGAGAATAAATAATTTTTGAATGTTTGCTTACAAGTGGTCATCAGAAATTTTTTAAATGTTAAATCATTCTATTTCTGCTTGAAACTTTTAAATTTGTCAAAGTTTAAATTTGAGAAATTTACTTTGAGGTAGAGAATGTGCAGGAATGAAGATTGGCTAGAGCTAGGTTATGCTTTCTGAGGATCCTGTGGTTACAACAAGTCAGGTCACGATCTTGGAACATAATTTTTCCAGACTGCGATCCCAGCTTATCGAAAGGGGGAGTCTGAAGACATCAAGAGGGAGTTTGAAGATTGTATAGCCAAGTTTAGATCCTGAAGTTCACGCAAGCTGCTGATGCTGATGAACTTAAGGAATCAAGAGATCTGATCAAGAGAATTATAGAGAGATTAAAGCCAGGTCGAGATCCTGGAGATGAGAAGAAGACAGAGATTCAGGATACTTTACATTGTTAGATATTTCGGAAGAGTTCGAGAAGACTGATAAAGACTGAAGATTGAAGACTCGACACTGAAGACTTCGTCAACATCCGAGGGGAGTCTGTTAGTGCATACGTCTGTTGACTTTGTCTTATATCGAGTCTTGTTTATAGATCAGGGCACGCAAAACGAGAAAAGTGTGTTTGTAGGTAATTTCGCATGAAATTACATATGTAATTCCATACGAAATTAGATGTTAATTCCGCACGAAATTAGATTCCGCATGAAATCTAATTCCGCTTGAGCTGGTCCGTGCGAAATTAGCTTGCCTATAAATACCTGATGTGTCTGTGTCATTTAAAACGAAATTAGTTTTCCGGTTTGAGAGCCAAAGTGCTGCCGAAGTGTCTACTCGCTGTAAAACTTTGTCAAATCAATCTAAAGACAGTTTAAAGTGTATTGCAAGCTGAATTACCTCGATATGTTTGTTTCCGCCTCTCGTATTGAGCAAAAACTCTTCTAAACGACTCGTTTGGTCGGTAAAACGATCCTACAGTAATTAGGTTTCCAAATAAAGGATTGTGACTGTAATTATTGAAGTTAAAGGCTATCCATTACAATTCGATACAAACATAAAGGACGAAAAGTGTAATTTACCCTTCATTTTATAGTACACCTAAAATTACTATTATGTTTAAGAAGTTTGTGGCACGAGGCTTTGCTCGAAGTTCGCTTGAAAAAAAGCTTGACTCGAAGTCAGCTCGGTTTTAAACGAGCCGGCTCGGCTCGATTTGATTTTTAAACAAGCCAAGCCTGAGCCCACCTTGATTCGGTTCGGCTCGGCTCATTTATAGCCCTATTCATGTGTAATTCCAATTCCAATTCCATCGTCAACCAAACACATGAAGATTGGAGTTGGGATTCCAATTACATCAAATTCTGTGAACCAAACATCTTAAGAGATGGAATTCAAATTCCAATTCACTTAAATTCCATTGAATTCCTGCGAACCAAACGCCCCTAAAGGTTTGTTTGACAAGAATGCATCAAGATTCTTACATATATGATCATAAAGATTCCTACATGCCTCCTCGGTCACCGCACCATGATGAGGTGTCAATACAACGTTATCGAGTTTGAAAAGCTCTTCGGGAAAGTGGGGCTCGTTTTCAAAAACATCCAAACCAGCACCACCAATCTCCCCTTTGACCAAACATTCAACTAGTTCTTTCTCATTGATGATTGCTCCTCGGGCGATATTTACAATAACTCCTTCCTTTCCGAGAACCAACATCACTTCTCGATCGATCATGTGGTGTGTTTGCTCCGTTAAGGCGCAAGAAATGACCAAGATATCACTGTTGGCCACTAGTTGATGAATTGTAGGATAGAAAGGGAATGTCACGTGTGGTTTCATGGTTCTTGATGTGTACGAGATGATGCAACCCATGGCACGTAGTCTCGTCGCGATATGAAGCCCAATGTTTCCTAGTCCAACAATACCGACTCGCTTGCCACCTAACTGAAAATTGGAAATACTTTTAGCCATTGTTTTTATAATCAGACCGAACCGGAAGTCCTTTTTTTTGGATTTTCCCTAGCCCTTATTATTTCAAGCAAAGTTCATTTTAGCTATTGGGTGTGACTCCACAAATGAGAGGTTTGATATATGAACCCAATACCTCTTGTTTGAAAGTTAACAAACTTTAACGTTGGTAACTAAAATATAAAAATATGTGGTATATATAGTATATGTATTGTTAATTTTATACTTATTATTGAAATTTAATGTTTAACTATATGATATTTTAAAGTATACTAGGTTAGAAACTCGTGTATTACATATATATGTTAAATAAAAGAAATATTAAATAGTTAGTAGCAAAGATTTAGAAATTACAAAACAATATTTTGAGATAAGATACATATTAAAGAACGGATGATGCTTGTGGTTAACTAAAATTTTGGATTTAGTCCTCAACTTTCTTAAAACACAGGTGGTCCTTGTGGATGGTCCCTAACTTTTGCTAATGTACATGGATGGTCCTTGTGGTATGCACTTTGTAACATATTTAACCACTAAAGGTTGGGGACTAATGCGTTACAAAGTGCAAACCACATGGATCATCCGTGTACTTTTGACAAACATTGGAGACTAAATACATTACAAACTGCAAATCATAGGGACTATCTGTGTACTTTTGAAAAACTAGTAGGGACTAATCCAAAATTTTGATTAACCACGAGGACCATCCGTGTAATTTACTCTATGATATGTTTACAAAAATAAAAGAGGCTCGTCACATGTGGCAAGGGGGCCGCGAAAGTGACTGGACGAACCGAAGGGGGCGGTGGTGCAGGCCTCGACAGGCCAGGGACGCAACCCACACCCACCAGCCTGAAAATTTTGTTTTAACAATTCTTTCATGTAAATAGAACAAACCTTATGAGTAAGAGGGTAGTCTCCTTGTCGGGACCAAACCCTAGCCTTAACAAGTCGATTACCAGCACTAATTCTCTTCACAACATCAATCAATAACCCGACTGCCATATCCGCTACATCCTCCGCAAACGTCGATCCGGCATTGGCCACCACAATTCCACGGCGTTTACATTCTCGGAGGTCAATATGGTTGACACCAATGGAACTAGCTAACACAAACCGAAGCTCCGGCAGGCTTTGGATGATCTCGGCAGTGACCGGGCTAACAGCCGAACAGAAAATGGCTCTTACGTTACATGAATGAGTGGCAATGAATTGGTGGAGAGGAAGAGGGGTTTTCCATGGTTTTAAGAAGTTGAATTTTTCTGAAAATTCGGTTTCGTAGGCTTTGAAGACGAGCAGTGGACCGAGGACGAGAATCGCGGTGGCTGACGGTGGCGTTGTCATTGGACAGGCGATTCTCCAGTCCGCCAGAGAGTATGATATGGTATGTATGTATACGTATTTGCATGGGGTGGTTGAAGTCTTGAACCTAAAGCTAGTTATAAAATATAAAGTTTAGTGGACATGATCCGTTTTAGTTGTGTTATAATAATCGTATTATTACTCTTTGGATCCTACAAAATCGAACATACATACATCGATAAATATGACTGTATATATAATACTAGGTTAAACTGATGTATTTATAAACGGTTTGGATCATTGGCGAAGCTTCCCCCCTCCCCCCCCCACAATTTTTTCCGAAACCGGGGGCGGAAACGTTCATACCTAAAAAATTTCTATACGAAATTATTGTTCATAACACTACGCATCGAAAAGTTCGGGAGGGGGGGGGCGCCCGGGCATACTCTAAGCTGCGCCAATGGTTTGGATAAAGAAAATTCAAATAGTTAGTAATAAAGATTCAGAAATTATATTATGTGTATTACTATTGTTTATGTTTATTTAATAAACGTTTTAAAAATAGGAAATAGAACACGAAGGAGTGAAATAAGAGAAGCAAGAAAAAGAATTTTTGGTTCACATAATTGTGACATATAACACAGTCAAATACATTTCTATTAGGTATAGATTTTTGTAGTTAAAGAGATGCAATAATTTCTTAGGGTCCAAAAATATTGCATATATGCAGTAATAATTTCATTAATAAAGTTTTTTTTGGCTTCTTATGAGGAGTTCTTAAACTTAAGTTTAATCGTAAACATGCCAAGCCGATTGTGAGCTATTAAAAAATAACTTGGTAAAAGCTCGAATTGAATCGAGCTTGAGTTTTCAACATAGAGTTTGACACATGTCAAACTCGAGCCACGCAAGTTAAACGAGCTGATTTCAGGTTTAGATGGACTTCAGCTCGTTAGTTAAAGGGCTTTTTCTTTTTCTTATAAATTACGCTAATGGTCAAGGATTATGTTTTTGTTTTAAGGATTATGAAACTTTTTTAGAGTTGTTTATTGTTGAGGCTTAGTTTAGAGGTAATGTGGTTGTCTTTGATCGTGCATTATCGTTTCAAGATTGGATAGGTTTAGTCATTGGATCTAACTAAACCGCACCACTCCTTTAAAGAAGGGACGACATGTTGCTACTCTATTCTATAATGGGAAAAAGTAGAATCAGTCCATTAGGCTCCAAGATCTGGCATTTCCGACCCTCTAGACTCGATCGACATCCTTTTAGAGGTAACAAAAAAAGAACAGTCTAGTTGAGTGGCATGTGATTCCTCCTTCAGACCAAATATCGTTATGTAGATGTTCGTAATTAATTAATTTGTTAAGTGGTGGCCCCTAGTTTGTTGAGTTGCATTGGTCACCCAAAAGGATAACCCGTAGTCTTTTTCATCAACTATTCGATTTGAACCCGTGTTTGATTGGATAAACTAACATACTAAATCACCATCGTATTTTCCACACCAATCATGTGTGTAGAACCGGACCATTTAGGGTGCTACCCCTTCAAAGAGAAATTGAGGTTCATTCCTCACGGTGTCACCCTTCGAAAGGAATTGGTTATTGATGTTATATAATTTTCATTTTCATTAATTTAAAACTTTGGAACCATTTTCACAAATCTTAGTTGGAACTTGGAAGCATCGAAATAGAATACAAACAAGGGTAGGAATCGAAATAAAATTAATTCTTTCAAGTAAATCATCATCATCATCATACTTAGTAAATCTCACCAACAGCAAAGCTAAGGTAAGGTCTGAGGAGGGTATACCTCTACCCCGTAGGAATAGAGAGGTTGCTTCTAGTGAGTCCGCTGGCTCGAAACTTCTTTCAAGTAAAGAAAATTCTAATTCTAACATACGTTAAAAGATTTTTTTTTTCAATAGATAATTATAAATTCCATTCATACTTGACAAATTACATTAAAATAATTTAACATTCATTTCATATAATGAAGAAATTCTACTACACGAATTGGCATCAGTGCATCACCCATCAATAACTACTAAATAGTAAATACACTATAATATTGTTTTACTTGTTTAACATATTTCCTCGATATGATTTCATAAAAAAAATCAGGCAAAAAAAAATATTTACTTTTTTTCTTTTTTTCATATTTGATGTATGGGCTAATGTTGTTGGATCCTATGAAATTAAATGTAAATCCAGTCAAACTTTTGTAGTAATCTATGCCTCTATGGGACTGGTGGTTATTTCATCGTACTTTCCACGTTTAATTGAAGTTTTATTATATTTTAATTTAATTCTAAATAATTAATTTCGTATATACAATTACTAATTTACGGTAATTAATAAATATGCATTGAGACTTTCAAACTCTTAGATCTAAAGGAATTCGTCAAAATCAAGCAAAGTTTAATTACGACGAAATATAAGGTTACAATAACTATTATAGATGACTGAATCATTCCTTGATCCTTAATATATATTAGAAAAGAAACTGTTACGTATAAAGAATTAAAGAGTTGAGGGAGGTCGTTCCGTAACTGTAACATAATTGAGGGTTGTAGATGTAAGTTAAACAAACAAACCCAGTTAACTTAAACAAACCCAGTTAACAGAATGTGTCATCAATGAATTGAATTGAATTAGCTTCTTCTTCTTCTCTTATGTGTTCATCTCTTTATCCATCTCATATGCTTTATTAGATGATTACCAAATTGTTCCGTGACAGAAACCTAAAATATTTATCCTATGACGGCTAAACAATGCATCACCAATACATGTTGATTTTGGCCTACATAAATGGTTGACTATTAAACGCAGGATGGAAGGTGTGGTGGCAAGGTGTCTCCTTTCTATCCGACAGGTAAAGGATTCAAATTTTGCAAGGTGCATGTGTAGGAGTAACCTGAAACCAAGACCTGACCCTATCTCCGGGACTTAGACAAATTCGAATTGAAAGATTCTTTAACTTTATCTTTTAATGTTGGATACTCCTCGTGCATATCCAACTTGTCGTAAATCTCCTCAATAATAGCTTCAACACCCGGCACGTTTAAAATTGGATTTAAAGCGGCCGCACATAGAAAAACGGGTGGTAAATCCAAAAAATATTTTTTAAATTTTTCAATCATAGGTTTCATCATGTTCCTCAACATGTTGCTTGAATTTCAAAGTTTTTAAAGTTCGTTGCTATCAAATACAATTCGGATAAAACTCTAGAACTTGTAGGATAATACACACCCGAAATCACCGTTGTTGATGTTTTGAAAATTTTTAAAAAAGTACTTAATGTTTTAATATTTGACCAAGCTGTGTCGGGAAAAGGGTCGACTTGGTAATCATCACTTAAAGTTGTATGAAATGTTTTTAAAGTGCCCATTTGTTTTAAAGCCATTTCAAACATATGACAAGTTGAATTCCAACGAGTTGGTATATCCCAATTAGGTCCAATCATTTTTTGGTTAACATCTTTACAAAGTTTTTTATAATCTTGATATCTTTCTTTTCCACTTTTAAAAACATCTTGTAGCATAACTCTAAAAGCTTTAATAAAATCCGAAACAAATTTATCTTTTAACCCGGTTTGCACAACTAAATTAATAATATGTGCAACACAACGAGTGTGATAAAATGCACCATCAACAATCGGTTTATACTTCAACTTTAATTTATCGATCGCCAGTGTGTTGTTTCAAGCATTGTCAAATGATATTGAAAAAATTTTATCTTCTAAAGAATATTTTTATTATTGTGGCATTTATAATTGTATAAATATTTTCTCCCGTATGAGGAGAAGGAAACTCGTCAAAAGCAATCGTACGCTTCATCATTTGCCATGTATCGGGATCTACCCAATGGGCGGTGACACAAATGTATGATTCGGGTAAACCATGTGGAGCCGACCACACATCACTAGTTAAGTTAACACTAGTTTTTAACTTTTTAAAACAAACAATTAAATCTTTTCTAGCATTTTCCCATAACTTCAAACAATGGCGTTTTAAAGTACGACGACTTACGTGGTTGAAGCGTCTCTCAAATAAGATTGGTAAGATCGGGGTCGTCGAAGTGTCCAAACGGCAACGGTTTTTTAATCACCAACTTGGCCATCCTATCGCGAGTTACGTTATGTTCATAACGGAATATCGTACCGTCTTTTGAGAGTTGCACTTGACCGGGTGTCGCCTCCTTTAATGCCTTACAATACTTCTTAACATGTTTGGTTAACGTTGAGTTAGAGTCCTTGCTTAACAAGAAGCCACAATGTTTGCATTGAGCCTTTTGCGAACCATCACTCAACTCGACCAAGTCCCAATTACACCACACCTCAATATTGCGATTATGTGATAATGTTCCAACGACAAATGGAGCGGATTGATCACCATTGTTGACGGATGTGGAGTTTGTAACTTTGGAATTTTTGGTAGCCATTATAGAAGAATAAGCTAGAAGAAGAAGATTAGGGAGAATTGTGTGAAATCTTGAAAAAATGTTAAAGTTTTTATAGGCGGAACCGGTTCCAACGGTAAGAAATCGGTTCCAACGGTAAGAATTGTATTAAATGTTGAATTTGATCGGTAGAATCGATTCCAACGGTAACAAATCGATTCTAACGGTAATAAAGTGGCACCGGGTATTGTTTTATTACGGAGGAACCGGGTATGCATGGAAACCGGGTACGGGTAGGAACCGGGTACAGGTTGGAACTGGCTATGGAACTTATATTTTTTTTAAATATGGAACCGGGTAGGAACCGTCGGGTTTTTTAAACCCGGAACCGGGCATGCTTTATACCGGGTTGGGACTGGAACCGGTTACGGGTAGGTTCTAACGGGTCGGGTTTGGAACCGGTTATTATGCCCATCTCTATATCTCCCTGGTCCCATGCAGGGGCGATGCTTTGAAGGGGCCGGGAGGGGCGCCCGACCCCCCGAACTTTTCGGCCAGTAGTGTTATATATGTAGTTTTCGTATAGAAATTATTGGGTATATATGTTTTCGACCCCCGGTTCTATAGAAATTTTTAGGTATATACGTTTTCGACTCCCCTCCCCTAAAAAATTTCAAGCTTCGCCACTGGTCCCATGTATGCATATTAACGGTTACACGTGAAGTTAGACCAAAATACTTATTGAACGCAAGTCTAGCGTAACAAACCTTAAAAGTAGGAACAAAATATTTATTATTTTATTTTATTTGACCAGATTAATAAATAATAATCTTTTTAAATATTTTTTTCACTCACCTTAACAAACTAACCTAGCGTCTCAATCCTTCTAGTTTCCCCCGAACAACAGATTACTAACACCTTCAAACAGATCTATGTCCTTCCAAAGCTCACATCGAAATTAAGGTACGCTAATTCCTGCTTTTGCCACCTTATCAGATTATACGATACGGTCACTGCATCGGATTTAGATCTGAATCCCAATACATGTTCAGAAATTAGAACCATAGAGAGGTCAGGAGGGTCTGAATAGTATCATTCAAATATCCACATTAACAAGCGTCAATGATTTACAGTCAATCTACTTATTAAAATCTTAATACACAGAAAAAACAAAACGAAACGAAATAAGAATCAAATTCACATAACAAGTAAATCATATTTGATAGACAACATATATAACCGACACTGGTTAGCGCGGTTTAGCCCCACCATTTTCTTCAACAGAGTTCACGGGAGTCGATGCACCGCTCTTTTTAGAGCCACTAGTTCCGGTGATGGTCCGCCCCATGAACTTTCCAGCCTTGCTTAGTCCGCTACCAACAGCCCCCAGCCCACTTCCAACCAGCCCAGCACCAGCGCCAACCCCAGAGACGACTCCACTTCCCACAAACCCAACCCCAGAGACGACTCCTGTACCCACGAGCCCGACACCGGACCCAACAAACCCTGCGGCTCCATCAATGGCATCCATGGTGCTTCCAATTAGTCCTTCTGCTTTGAGTCTCTTTTTCTCTTCCAGAATCCTCTTTTCTTCTTCTATAGCAGCATCTTGCTCTTCTTTGGTAAATTGATGATACTTGACCTGTATACACATATATATTCCGATTTATAATTAGTTTTCTAGAGAAGGGTTCAATGGGGAATACTAAAAAAGTAGGGAACCAGTGAATCATGCATTTAACATGTTAAAAATCAATTTAAAAAAAAAAATCGGAGCTTTTGCATATAAATATATGTAGAAGCCTTTTTAATAATAAAAAAAGAAACTCGAAAACTCAAGAACTCAATTTTTTTTTAATCTTATAATACAGTAGAAAAAGGTAATAAACGATTTTTTTTATTGGAATAGCTTCTACACATCTTTATATGCAAAAGCTACGAAAAATTTTTTGAAAAAAAAAATAACTTTTAGCATTTTAAATTGAATTTTAAGATATATTTAACATGGTAAATACACTGTTCCCCGGATCCCCACTTTTTTAGCGTTCCCCATTGAACCTCACACTAGTTTTCTATAATAATCAATTATATAAAGTGTGATCAACTGCATACCTTGATTGTAAGAGTTCCTCTATCTTTCTTATCTTTTATCTTGAGCATATCAAGCGAAGGTTGCAATCTCAATTCAATCTCTTTTTCGACTTCTGGTTCGAGATCAATTAGAGGCAATCTTGCTATCCCCAAACGCTTGTCTTGCCCAATGTCTTGATCCAAAACCTGTTTGGGGCCCACCACATATGATCATTATTACTCAACTAAAAAACATGTTTCCAAACAGAAGTAAAGATTTTAACCTCAAAGACGGCAAACTGAGTCTCCTTGTCCTCAGCAATCAACTGAATTGGATGATTCCAAACAGGATTAAGGTTGTTATCAACAACCTTTGTTTTAAACTTTTCAAGTGGCCGAATATACGCAGTCACATAAGGATCAGATTTCCCGATCATTTCCATATTTTTCAAATTATTTGCTTTCACAATTGTTAATGAGACCAGTCCTTGTGGCTTAAGCTCCAGCTCACTGCATAATATGAAAATAATAAATATATTTTTCAAATTGTTTGCCTTCACAATTGTTAATGCCATTTTCGTCCCTGAGGTTTGGCCAGTTTTGCGACTTCCGTCCAAGGTTTGTTTTTTCGCATCTGGATCCAGAAGGTTTGAAATCTTGCCATTTTCATTCGGCTCGTTAACTCCATCCTTTTTTATCCGTTAAGTCAGGGGTATTTCCATGTTTTTTGTTGACTTAAAGGGCAATTCAGTCGTTTTCACTTTATGTACAAGAATCTAGCATAATGTACAAGTATTCAAAAGACCAAATTGTCTTTAAGTTAACAAAAAAGACGAAAATTCCCGACTTACCGAAGAAAAATAAATGGGGTTAACAAGCCAGATGAAAATGACAAGATTTCAAACCTTTTGGATCCAGATGCGAAAAAACAAACCTTTGGATGAAAGTCGCGAAACTGGCCAAACTTCAGGGACAAAAATGGCATTTTACTCTAAATTAAATTTTTCATCTTTTACAAACAATATTAAACCGAGAACTATTATCACCTTGTATCCACATTTACACCGCCAATTGGAACAACAATCCTATGTGGCCATTGAAGCATGTCGGTAACTATTGTCTTCACAGTATCCTACATGAATTAACAAGTAAATGTATGATGATTATCAGCCTAAATAATTCGGACAAAATTATTTAACGACGAACATTAATCACATCATAAACAAACTTACGTCAATCATATCGGATAGTCCAGGAATGGCTGTTAAACTTCCACCAACAGCCTTCAATGTATAGTCAATTTTTGGCTCTGGCTGATAAATTATATGGTACGTCAATACGCATCGAGTTTCACATGTTTCAAAATAAAATATAGGTTATACCTCAGAGAGTAAAGCAACAACAACAGCAGAGATGCAGGGAATTTCTTCACAGAGCTGGAAAATAACACGAACAACTGTGAACACTTGGAGATCCTTCAGCTGTAAGCATTACAAGAACACACAATCTAATATTAGCACAATGATTCATAAACGTTATACATGGAGGTGATTTATTATATCGTAAGTGTACCGACCTGAATAGGTAAATTAGCAACAACTGCAGCTTCAACTCCTAGAACAATATTTGGATCACCTCCCCAACGCAAATCTACGTCCATTGTTATTTGACCTTTTTTAAGGCTCTGAACGCGAATACCTGCACATTTTAAGTAATTATATAAAATCGAAAACTCTAATTTGTGACTAATTATATGGTACCTTCAATCTTTGGGGGTACAGTCCCAAGAGAGAGTTTATTAAACTTTAATGATGTAATTCCAGCTGGGCGATACTCTTCCAATAGTGGTTCAACAGAATCCTTAATAATAATACGAGCTGCCTAAACATATAACATTTATCCAAAAATTCAGTAAGCCTAAGAACCCAATAAATTTAGAAAATATATATGCAAAATTTATCTATAATGAATATTCAACATAGAGAACTTACTTCTTCGACGTATGGCCAAAGTTTGCTTAACTGTTTATTCAGCCATTTCACCTGAAACATCAAGCCAAGAAGATTAGACACATTCAACACAAGGTTTTATGATATTTTGACGATTGAAAAAACAAGAAAAACATACAAAGTTAACGTAATTATTTGTCTTTTAAAAATGCTAACCTGTTCATAAACAGGGAAAGATATCCATTCTGGAAAGTTGTCACCGCAGATTTTCCTCAAATCATCTCTGTTGAGACATCCAAGGAGTTTTATGTCAACTGCCTGAGGAAGAAACAACGCATCTCAATATGTTGGAATATCATTTCATCTCAAAAGAAAGATATTTCACTATTTCAGTGCTACAAAGTCAACATGGTCATCTTAAATTATTGTCACTACAACTTCAAATTAATGCTATTATTACAAGTATGTCAAAAAGTAAACACCATCATGTTAACAGCAAATGTGTCAATGCAGCTCCTTGACCCTCCATTCAAGCCATACGTTCATTGTCAAGATATCGTTACGCTATTATAAGGTTCACAGTATGCTTGCTTAACAGATATATTCAGTTCAACTTTTTTTCAAAAACACAAGTAGATGAAGTGAAACAAAATTCCAGCATGTTTGACTACAAACAAGAATTTCAAAGTGTTTGACTATTACGGTCAAACATGAGTTCTTACCGAATGGAAGAAACACATAGGTGGTTGTGGTTTGACCTCAAGTCAAACACCCCGCTCCTAAAAACCGAAACTCGTGTAGTTACGCGTTAACATATCAGATTTCATTCAAGAACCTTTGCAGCTTAAAAGCCACAAAAAATCAGAGTCTATCCTCAGCCTCACATCTATCTTTACATCCTATAACTAAACCTAATAAAATCAACATTGAAAAACCCCTAAAGTAACATTTCTTGAACAAGCTATGATCACTGATCTATCTAATTTCAGTCACACAGCTCTTACTTAAACCCTAAGTAAACAAAATCAGTAGCAAAAGTAAACCCTAGCAATCAAATTAACAAACATATGATGAAAATCAGAGCAAGATATCAACAAACCCTAACAATTAATTACCTTAGCGATTCGTTTACTGCTTCGATACCTCATCATCTGACGGAAACCAGCCATAATCACAATCCCGAATATGGTCCCCATAAGAATTCCAGAAATCAGCCCCATTGTTTAGCAGTTTCAACTCACTGAAAGCAAATTTATGATCAATAAAACAGGAGAAAGAAAGTGAAAGTGAAAGAGGTGAAGATTATTGTTACCGATTGAAGTAGATCAAAGCTTAAACTGGTGTGTTGTTGTTTGTTTGTTTGTTTCTCTCTCTAAAAGTCGCAATCGGCTTCGTTGTTGAGTTGGATTGGTTTAGTTAATGGGGTCGGTGTAGCCAATTGCTACAGTTGCAGAATATCTTCTTGATGGATGAATTTGAGAGAGAAAGAAACAGGTAAAGGTAACGTTCAGTTTAATAATATTACTAGGTTATAACCCCGTGTATTACACGGGGTTGAATAAATAAATTTTATATACTAAATAATAAAACAATATATCTTTGAAAACCTCATTTATTGTACAGGTTGAATAAATATAATTTTATATATTAAATAATAAAAATTATATCTATAAAAAACATATTGTACGGGTTGAATAAATGTAATTTTATATACCAAATTAAAAAGTTATATATTTAAAACCATGTGAATTACATGGGTTGAATAAATGTAATATTGTTTACCAAATAATAAAACAATACATCTTTAAAAAACCCCATTTGTTACACGGATTGAATAAATGTAATTTTATATACCAAACAATAAAAAAATTACATCTTTAAAAATATGCGCATAACACGGTTTGAATAAATGTAATTTTATGTACTAAATAATAAAAAATAAATATCCTTAAAAAACCATGTGTATTGTACGAATTGAATAAATCTAATTTTATATATCAAATAATAAAAAGTAATATCTTAGAAAACCTTATGTGTTACATGGGTCGAGTAAATGTAATTTTGTATAGTGAAAATAAAAATAAAAATATTTATAATATTAATACAAAGTTTGGTTTTCGTGATTAAAATAGATTATTCTGTTGTTGCAAAATTTGTTAACGAAGTCTCAATAAATTTAACCCTTTATTTAAAACTCCATAAATATATAAATGATAAATAATATTAGTTAATTTTATTTTAAGTTTCGTAAAATTTATTTGATACCAAACTAAACAAAATGTTTCTTTTATTATATAATATAGATTCGGTTGGAATGTTGTAAAAAAAAAAGATAATACCTCAAGTTAGATAATCAACAAAAATAGTAGTTATTAATACCTCAAGTTAATAAGAATAATACTATGTAAAAAGTTACTAATAACAAATAAATAATTTATAATATATATTATTTCACATATAGAGTTATTTGGTTGGAATGTTGTAAAAAAAGATAATGGGTATTTTAGAAAAAAGTTAAAATAAACATAACTTTAATATAAAAGAACAAATTATTTACTTGGACTTTTTTTATATGGTTTAAGATGAATGAGTTAATGAAGTTGATTAGAATATTAATATGGTCATCCTCACCTTGTGGCCCAGTGGTAAAGTTGGGCCGGTGTCTCCTTGGGGGCGCCGGTTCGAATCCCATCTGTGGCAACGGGTGCAGGACGTCCCAATGATAGATCGTATCCTACCGAGGCATGGTGCGGTCTTGAGGGCAACCCGGTTTTCACCCAGCTGTTACCCCAGCGGTTTTACCCGTGTGGGGGCAGTATGGTTTCCGGGCAAAGGTCAGCTTACGAGACGGCCGGGGCCTAATCGAACATCGCGCCGGAGGGCGGAGCTGACGGGGGATTGTCTTCGACAAGAACCCGGTGACACTGAGTCACGTACATAGAAAGTCACCCTTCAAAAAAAAGAATATTAATATGGTCAAACTACATCATTTACCCCTTACTATTTTGACAAAGAACAAAACTACCACTTCATCGTATCATCGTATCGCGATATTATTATACTATTTAATTAATATACTTAAGTCTTTATCTTCAATGTTTGGATAAGAACTTTTTGTATAATCTCTTGTTGATAAAGTTTTGTAAATAAAAATTGAATATATTAAATGGATATCTCTCCATATATCTCATAAATAATTATTTAATTTTAATGGACTAAAAAATAGATGGCTCCAATGAGTGACATGTGTCCTCAAAGTGGTTTCTTTTATTATATGTATAGATTATTAATATTAGTTAACCAAGATACTTATTCAAACAAGAACGTAAGTTAATATCATTTCATCACTATAGAATTTATATGATATTTTGATAGCATTCGCTATTCGGATCAAGGAAAAACTTTTACGAGTTGTGAGAATTTAAAAAACTCGACATTCTCGTGCGAGTTTTGCCGTCATTTTTTTTCACGCCATAGATTATAATGTTACAAAAACGGCCTAAAAAATAAAAAAATCGAGCTGGTATTTTCGACCCCTTACAATTGTTGTGTTGTAAATAAAAAAACTAGATTTTCTTTTGAAAATTTGATTTTTTCTAGGATTTTTGATAAAAAAATTGAAAAACATTTCGTAAAACCGAGTTATCTAAGTTCTTACAACTCGTATGATTTCATTTTACCTTAATTGTATCTTGATATTAACTATGTTCATTTTTAAATATATGATATGTTGATATTAACTATGTTCATTTTTAAATTGATAATTTTTATATGTTTGATTATTTTTCTCTAGAAATAACGATTCATTGTTAGATTGTTTTATTATCTTCACATGTTAACGGGTCACAAATTAGGTTACGGATTACGTATGAGAAGAATCATAGAATAGTTATATTATGGTCATATTATGAGTTGCATATGTAAACGGATAATGTGACATGTTATGTGTGTTGAATGGGTACATTCTTTATATTATGGTATTTGGTTGATAATATGAAATTGAGCGGATGTTTCAATACATAACTAATTTTAAGTAGATTAGTATGAGTATTTATCTATCTTTTTAAATATAACGCATAAGATTATTATATGACCGTGTAAACCGCCCTCATTTTTCTCTCCTTGTATTTGATTATCACTATGTAGCATGTACTATATATGATGACTTGAGAGCACCTACAATGGGTTCGTCGACCCTTAAAAGTCTGACGTGAAAGAGAGAAGACTAAGGGGCTGTTTGGCTAAGCTTTTCAGAATTGCTTATTTGCTTATTTGCTTTTCTGAAAAGCAAATAAGGAATAAGTCATTCTGAAAAGCTCTATTTTAAAGCTTTTCAAAATGACTTATTTGCTTATTTGCTTTTCAGAAAAGCAAATAAGCAATTCTGAAAAGCTTAGCCAAACAGCCCCTAAGATGAAGAAAAGCGATAGATGTGGGGAGGAGGGAATAAGTACAATTAAGCAAATATCTAATTTTAAATAAAAAAAAATCGTCATGATATATTTTGTAAAATGATTTAAGCAAATATTAGTAATTAAATGAACCAAGCGTTATGCTTTACTAAATTAATTCTATCAAAGTACTTTAAGGTGTAAACGATGGTTTTTTTTTTTTTTTTTTAAATGAGTAAGTTGAATATCAAAGTACTTTACGGTGTATTACAATAGTTTTTTTTTAATATGAGTAAGTTGAATTCGATTACGCCAAATCTGCATGTCCCCCTATTAAGAGTATAATTTTTTTGTAAGAACCTGAAGAAAAGATCAACTAGTAATTAAAGGTGCCATGAGCGAATGCACACCATTGTTGGCCCCCTACATGACTTCGATTTTTGTTTTAATTTAATCCAAAAAAAATATCACGTTCTTTAGACCACACCTTCTAATTTCTAATTTTTATTTTCTAGGAAAACACAAAGTTTTGTTTGATGCAGTTTAGTGAACTTCGAGATTTTTCTTGAATGTAATAAATCAAAACTTAAAGCATTAGAGTAACATGTTGATCAATAAAGGAAGTCTCTCTCTCTCTAGGTAAATCAACTGTCGCCGGAGTGCTCGACGAAAAAGATCCCAATCGGAATAGCGTGCAGGGTTCCTTGGCAAGCTGCCGAAGGCTACCTTTCTCTCTATCTCGATCCGGGTCCGATTCCATTCGCCTCTTGGGCGTGTTAGTAGGTTTAGATCCTATGTATCCAACGGTCGCCGGAGTGCTCGACGAGGAAGTTCCCATCAGGATAGTGAGCGAGGTATATTAACAGTTTGTCTGATCTTACCTCTCTCCCTATTCAGATCCGGTACCAACTCCATTCGCCTCAGGGACTCACTTGTGATCTGCAATAACGGTGGTGATCGATGTATAACGGTGGGGGTGAAGGTGATATGGGCGGGGATGAGCCCTGGTCTGAGGTACGATATCGGAAGTATCATAAGAACAGGGGGGATGGCATTGAATGGACGTTCTTGGTGCAAAACCTTCCTGATCGGGTTACAAGGAATATGCTGTGGCAGGCTTTTCAACCACATGGGTATGTATCAGACGCTTACGTGGCTCGGAAACGGGATGCTAGAGGTAAGTGCTTTGGATTCGTTCGCTTGATGGGGGTCGAAAATATGAAAGAAACGTTGGCTGCTATGAACAAAGCTAGGATTCTGGACGTAAAGTTATTGGTGTCGTTGGCAAAGTACGATAAAAATCATAAAAAATTCAACTACTCGATGAGAGGTGTGGGCCAGAACGAATGGAGACCAAAGGAAGCAAATGCAAATAACCAAAATGTTTCAATGAATAACGGGAATCAAGGCATGTCCTCGGGGACTCCTATGCAACCGGGATATGGAATGGGGGCCGGGCCTTCTTTTGTCCGACAAGGAGGAAGTTATGCAGACACACTTAAAGGAAAGAATGAGGAGAATATTCAAGGAACGAAAAGAATCAGTGTTGAAGGTAATGGTGCCCTGTACCCACTTCATTGTATTGGTAGGTCCATTATTGGACATGCCAAAGATCTAGGCTCAGGAAAACACTGGAACAGGCGGGCCTGAATGATTTCGGCTTATCTTATGTTGGTGGTCTGAGCGTCATTATCACGATGAGTAGTAAGGAGATAGCCAGGTCGGCAATGGATAATAACTCAGAACTACTTTCTTCGGTATTTTCTAATTTTAGCATATGGAACGGGGAAGATATTCCGTTTAGTCGGATAGTAGTGTTAAAGATTATTGGGATACCATTTCAAATCAGGGATAATAAACTGTTTGATCGAATTGGAGGCTTGTTCGGAGATGTGGTTCAAGTATCAAGCTTTTCTTGGCAGGATGAGGATAATTCCCTGAGTTCGGTAAAGGTTGTAACGACTCAAAAATCCAGGATTGATGAAGCGGTGGTGGTTGCTTGGAAGAAGAAAAGTTGTGTGGCTTGGGTTTCTGAGGTGCAAGAAGGTTGGTCGCTGAAGTTTGACTCTGAAAAAATGGTATCGTCGGACTCGGAATCAGATTCCGATGCTGATGATATGGAGGATGACACAGAAGATGGTGAGCTATCACCGACTCCGGAGATTGTTAAAAGCAAGGACGATATTGGCTATAACGTAATTAAAGATGACAAGGTAAACTCCAATCCAGATCTGCTTCATGAGATACAGGAAGATTCCCGCCCGGAAATGCCCGACTCCGGCGAAGCTATTGGCTGTCAAAGTGGAAACCAACCGTCATCGGAAGCTCAGAAGTCTCCGGTATGTCAAGAGGCTCGTAATTATTGCATGGGGAACGTAGGGGTGCATGGAGATGCGGAGGGGGCGGCACAAGTTTCTAAGTCAAATGCTGATAAGGATGTTCCCGCTGACTGTATTAATGTTGGTGATAATAATGGGCCACATGGTGTTAATTTGGATTGCTATTGGGAGGGGCCCAATTCGGACCAAGACTATTTCGGCCCAACACCTGGAAATCCACTAAGGAAGAGGTCAAGGGAATTGAGAAGCCCACCTTCTCTTGGGTCCACACAGGGACCACCTCAAAAGCTTTTTGTACAAAATCAGGGGGAAGCGCACACAGATTGTGATCTGAATTTACCTACTGGGAATAATTCGGAAGGTGATATTTCTGAACCAGAGTGCAATGGAGAAAGTCCTCCAGCAATGGAAGCTGGCTCGGGAATCGAATACGCAAATGGAGTGGATGGGGTCTCGGGTAATGATGATCATCAACAGGTACCGGAAAACATCTCTGATATGAGGAAGGAATTGGACGCAACGATTCAGGTAGGCTCTTTATTGGGCTTTAATTTAAGCGGTTATGAAGAAGTCACTGAAAAATTGATCGTTGACGAAGGCGTAAACAACCGTTATAAATGAATTGTCTTTCAATAAATTTAAGGGGGGTTCGAAATCCACGTAAGATGGAGTGGATTCGTGGTCTGAAGACTGCCTATGGGGTTCACTTTTTAGCCATTCAAGAGACTAAGCTTCAAGATTCGGATAGTTTCATGTTTAATAACTTCTGGGGTCGGGCTATATTTAATTCTGCGGTTGTAAATTCACAAGGGAGATCTGGTGGATTAGCTTGTTTATGGTGCCCATCAATATTCAGGTGTGATAATGTGATTCGTAATAGACATTATATTGTAGTTTCGGGGTCTCTGGTTAATTCAAATTATAGGATGAATTTTGTGAATGTTTATGCCCCGAACGAGGCGACTAGGCGGCGTGAACTGTGGTTAGAGATTCTGGATATAAAGAATTCATTACAAGGGCTGTGGATCCTGATGGGGGGATTTTAATGAAGTGAGAAACGATTCTGAAAGGATGAACTCGGAGTTTAACGAAGCGAATGCCAACGCGTTTAATCACTTTATTCTAGCTACTGGTTTGGAAGAATATAACATGGGAGGGGGAAGATTCACTTATATATCAGACAATGATAAAAAATTAAGCAAACTCGACCGTTTTTTGGTGTGTCTTGGTTTTAAAGAAAACTGGCCGAGTGCAACGGTACTGGCACTGGATAGAGATATGTCTGATCATCGGCCAATAATCCTGTCGACAGTTCAGTCGGATTATGGCCATATCCCATTCAGATTTTTTAATTCCTGGTTCGAGTATCCCGGATTTCTTAATTTTGTGTTGGAGCGATGCAAGGAGTTCACTTTCTCAGGACCCGCTGATTTGGCTATTGCAATTAAGTTAAGATGGATTAAGAATAATATTAAAGAATGGTTGAAAACGGAAAAAAAATCGGAGGGAGCACAAGTATGGAGATAAAAAGAGATGGCTGGCGAATATAGAAAGACTTGCAGAAGAAAGAATATTGTCAGTGGAGGAGTTAGAAGAAAGAGCGGTATGCAGAAATTTTGTAGCGGAAAATGATAGATTAAAGCAAATGGATATCCGACAGAAGTCCAGGATGAGGTGGGCATTGGATGGGGATGAAAATTCTACCTTCTTTCATAATGTTGTAAATTCGAATATCAGCTCTAATCGTCTCAATGGGCTTATGATTGATGGTACGTGGGTTACGAACCCTCTTTTAGTTAAGGAAACTATGTTTAATTTTTTTCATAATCAGTTCACGGAACCAATGGTTAATAGACCGGAGGTGGTATGCCCCAACCTGGTTGCCATTTCGGATTCTGAGGTAGACTCTTTAATAGCGCCGTTCTCGTTAAATGAAATCAAGGATGCTGTATGGGGATGTGAAGGAGATCGTGCGCCGGGACCGGATGGTTTTAATTTTCAGTTTATAAAGAGATATTGGCCGGATTTGCAGGAAGATTTCATGAAGTTGTTCATTCATTTTCATGCGGTGGGCTCGATAAATAAAACGTGTTCATCATCATTTATAGCACTGATTCCAAAGATCAAAGATCCTGTCGGGCCATCGGATTTTCGTCCAATCAGCTTAATTGGTGTAGTAAATAAAGTCATCTCAAAAGTGCTTGTGAATCGGCTGAAAGGTGTCATGGGTAAGTTGATATCGGAACAACAATCGGCTTTCCTAACTGGAAGAAGTATTATGGATGGACCACTTATGTTAAACGAAATTTGGAGTTGCTTGAAGAAATTGAAAAGGAAAGGAATGTTTTTCAAAGTGGATATTAATAAAGCTTATGACTCGGTCAATTGGGGGTTCCTTGATTCCGTTATGGCACAAATGAATTTTCCGTCTCGATGGAGAATGTGGGTTATGGAAACTTTAGAATCGGCAAGAGCATCGGTCCTTGTGAATGGGTCCCCAACTAGGGAGTTCGATTGCTCTCGTGGGCTTCGTCAAGGTGATCCATTGTAACCATTCCTTTTTTTAATAGCTATGGAAGCTCTATCTGGTTTAATGGGGAAAGCGGTTTCTATGGGCTTGTTTGAAGGCATAAAACTCTCGTATAATGGTCCATCTATATCACACTTGGTTTACGCAGATGATGTAATGTTTATGGGAGAATGGAATTTCTCTAATATCATGAATCTTCGCCGGATACTCAGATGTTTTTACTTAGCGTCTGGGTTGAAAGTGAATATTCAGAAGTGTAGTGTTTACGGTATTGGAGTGAGTGACCAAGAAGTCGGGAATATGGCTAATGTCCTAAGATGTAAACAAGGTTCGTTTCCGTTCAAACATCTTGGATTGATGGTTGGTGCAAACATGAATCTCGCTAGGAACTGGAAGTCAGTGGTGGAAGTTTTTAGAAACAGACTCTCATTATGGAAGGCAAAAACACTATCATACGGGGGAAGAATAACGCTTATTAAATCGGTTCTTAATTCTCTCCCTACTTATTATTTTTCATTATATAAAGCCCCAGTTAAAGTATTGGAGTCGCTGGATAGAATTAGGAGGGTTTTCTTTTGGGGAGGCTCGGAAGAGAAGGCAAAGATGAATTGGGTAGCTTGGGAAAAAACCATCGCACCAATTGAGTATGGGGGATTGGGATTTAGTTCACTTAGAGATGCAAATTTGGCAATGCTAGCAAAGTGGTGGTGGAGATTCAAGACGGAAAAAAAGATCTTTGGAGGAGGATCGTCTGGGCGATACATCACAACTCAAGAGCATGGAGTGATGTTCCTGCGAAGATTACTGTACCTGGGCCGTGGAAAAATATTGTCAATATCCGGCTCAAACTTGATAATGTGGGTGTGGAGCTTAGTCGAGCGGTATCAACGGGGGTCGCTAATGGTTCCACAACTGAATTCTGGTTAGATAATTGGATCGGATCTGGCCCACTTTATAAAATTTTTCCGAATTTGTTTAGAATTGAATCAGAAAAGGAGTGCTCGGTGGCGGAACGGTTGACGATTGGCAGTCTTGGTACAGCCTTTAACTGGAAGTGGTCAAAGCCGGCTCTGAACGTGTCGAAACAAACGGATTTGCAGCAGCTGCAGATAGGTCTTGGGGCGGCTCATTTTGTGTCGAGTTGCGATAAACAAAGGTGGGTATATGATGATTCAGGCCTGTTTAATGTATCCTCTCTCAAAAAAATCATTAGCACACATAATAGGACTCTGCCTAGTAGGGTCTTCGATTGGAATAGTTGGGTTCCAAAAAAGGTGGCAATAGTGGCGTGGAGAGCGGAGATGGAGCGCCTACCAACTATGTGTGCACTATCAAACCGAAACATCATGGTTCACAACCGGGTATGTGTGTTATGTGCCAATGTGGTAATTATGAAGAAACGAGCGAACATTTATTCGTTGCTTGTCATTTTGCACAAGTCGTTTGGCAATATATAGCGGATTGGTGCAAAATTCCCCCAATAATTTCATTTGATATAAAAGATCTCCTGGTTCTACATGGATTTAGCCCGGGTTCGAGGAAAAAGAAGAAAGCTCTTTATGCGATTGTTTTAGTAGCTATTTGGTGCGTATGGAGGATGAGAAACGAGGTCATTTTTGGACAAGCTATTCCAAACATGACTAAAGTAATGGATGAAATAAAAGCTATGTCGTATTTGTGGATTAAAAGTCGTTCAAAGGAGGCGAAACTTACTTGGGACAACTGGTGTAGGTGTAGAATTTTTGGTTAAAGTTACTATGTAAGTTTGTACGAATTGGTGTAAGTTGTAATTTTGGTGTATAGCATCTTGCTATAAGTAATAAAAAAATTTTGTCGGCCGTTCAAAAAAAAAAAGTAACATGTTGATCATGAAGTAACACGTGGTACTTGTATTCCATTGTTAGGTTTTTTTTGAAAGGTAAACTTTATTAACCACAAACGACGACCCAAGTCGGGCCGACAAAACAAGCAAAAATTATATATTTTCAAATGAAACCCAATCTTTCCAGTCTATTTCTTTATGTTTCGATCTTTTAGAAAACCAAAAATAACTCAAAACCTTGATTTCACCTAAAATTTCTCCAATTTTGACCGGAACATTAGAGAACTTGAACTTGTTTCTCGCACGCCAAAGACTCCAACATGTTATCATGATAATGCCTTGCACCGCCTCTTTTTTCTTCTCCGAAACAGCAAGACCATTGAAAATAGATAAAAGATCTTGAATGGAAAACGCGAAGATAAGCGGGATCTTACACCAAGAGCTGACTCCATTCCACACCTTAGTTGTGATAGAAATTTTAACTTCCTAACAATTGGTTTTTTACTTTTGATTTGATCACTAAATGATAGGGAATTATAATATCTAAGTGGTGGCTTCTTGGTTCCCTTTGGATTAGTGACGTGTATCCCAATGGGTTAGCATATATCAAGAAAACTAAAGGTGGTAGGGGAGTCTAACCCGTAAGCCCTTGGGTTGACGCGAGTATCACGGGTACACTGCCGCAAGATTCCCTAGTAGATGATGCGAGTAGGGCACGCGCGGGTTGTGAAACTCGTTTCGTTTAGACCAGTGGGTATGGGAGGCTTATCCCCATGAGGATGGGCCGCCACGTCACCGCCACGTAGGAGAGTCTTGGAGATGATGGACCTAGGGGGTGGGGGATGAACCCCTTTATATATATATATATATATGTATGTATGTATAGATGTGTGTGTGTGAGGAGAGAGGAAGTTGGCCCGTGAAAACCGGCTTGGGGAGGACGATTTGGACGGGGCTGGGACGGCAACGGGTTAGGGGGTGGTTTTTTGGGGCGGCGACGGGTGGACGGGCCGGAGGACGGAGCCCATACCCTCCGGTCTTATAGCGCAACCGGTACAACCCCCCTGTCACACCCCAAATTTCCACGTATTACCGGTGGGCCCGGTAGGGGAGTATCGTGACGTGGTTGGTAACATCATAGTCAAACAACACAATATATAAATGCACAGCGGAAGCAAAAGGATAAATATTTTACAATCCGAAATAATGTAACATCAAAGTATTACAACGGAAGTGAAGGATCCACAGGCGGATCGAAAATAAAATAACACTGTTCAACAGACTTTAGGCATCTAAGCTTGTGAGACTCTTTAATGATGCTAGGAGTAGCCAGCCGATTCCGATTAGTACCTGCACTTAGCCTTTTTGGAAAATACGTCAGTTTACACTGGTAAATACAATCAACTGACTCATTTTGAAAAGGTTTAATAAATAATGGATTTGAATGCACATGGCACAAATAATATTTTATAACTTTGGACAATTATGTAGAAATAATACTTGTAAAAGAATTACATGTTTCTTATGCGTTCAGTAGCCGGATCGAGCCGGGTTAAAGATCAATAGACACACCACATTATGTAAATGAGACACTAACAGGTGTACGCCTACACCTGTGTGCTAAGGTCGTGGCCATTTCGTAAAATGATGCCAGGGATATCCGGGACATGGTCATTAACCCCCCAAAGGCTTTAAGCAAACAAAACAATTTAAACGGTCATCTCGATAATACTTAACCCCCAAAACGATTAAGGTCGAAATGCCCGACCAAGCGGTATTTTATATACCGTACCCCAAGCCCGTATAAGGGAAAATAAGTTAAAAGTATTTACCTGAGCTAAATATAAATTCAATCCCAGCCGTATCAAATCAGCAAGTACAGATAGCTTTTACTGGGCTCCTAAATCTGGAACGAAGGTTTTTAAATAACCTATTAGAATCCTAACGGGTCTTTAATTAAGCCTTGACTTAGACCGATTAGTTTTCAAGAGGAAGATACGGTTCAAACGCATGATAAAGCGAAGACCGGAATAGAATGTGATTTAGACCCGACAAGTTTGAAGACTTGTATAATATGGGTAATCTAAACACATTCTGGATTTTGAGATAAAACCGATAACGTTTGACCCATTTCGGCTAATTTATGCAAACTAGTTACATAACACTGGACCGTTTGTGTTTTATCGTTAAGTCAAACCGTAGTTACAACGGTTTGACTTTTAAGCTATAAACTAATCAAAACTTAATTAAGAAGGGTCAAGGGTACTTACACGAGTCTAATGGATGATTAGGAAGGTCTTGGTCTGCTGTTGTGCTCCTCAAATGATCAGAAGTTGAAGTGTGGTTGCATGTTGCAACATAGGCCTTATATAGTGACTTTGATCTTCCTAGATTGTTGCCAAATGAGTCTACAATTGATCATGGATCTTTACATGTGTCCTCTATAGTCTAAATACCATCTTAGGCAGCCCATGGTATCAAAGAAATGCATGTAAGTCGGTTAAAACATCAACAGACATCTGTCTGTTCGTTTATGTCGCTAGTACCTGTCACGCGGCCCGCGTAAAGGTCTTCATGACCTTACACGGCCCGCCTTAGCCTCCGGATCAGGTCACAATGTTTCCTTTATTGCATTTTTGGTCCTTGGTCCCCCGAAAGGTCGTTTTCTCAAGGTTTTCTTGCATTCTAAGCCTTTATTGTTGACATATGGGGGCTTTAAGGCTTATACCATCTTTGTCAAGTCCTCGGGTAACTTTGTGATCACCCGAAAAGCCCTAATTTTCAATGTTGACGATTCTAACCCTCACACACGAATTTTATCATAACTTTCTCATACGGTAACGAAACTTGGTGAAATTTTTATGGTGCATTCTAGTGAGCATAATTAATCGTTACAAGGCTTCGGGTTTGCTAAAAGATCACTCAGAGGTATATCTTAACATGTTGACACATTTAACCCCTATAGTTTGTAATCTCTCACTTTCTTTCACAATTCGCTTCGTATAATCCATGATCCATTCATTTAAGGTTATAAACATCATGTAGGGTTATTGTAAAGTATATTTATTCATTGTTGACACTTTGAACCCTTATATCTACATAGTTTCATTGTTTGTCAACTTTAGTCCTTCAAGAACATTCTTTCACACGTTCAAAGGTTATGACACGTGTCAAGACATTATAGGACGTAAATTTTTCGAGGTGTTACATCCTCACCCCCTTAAAAGAAATCTCGACCTTGAGATTTACTGAAATAGATAAGGGTACTTTTCTTTCATCGTGGACTCAACCTCCCACGTATACTCGGGACCTCTACGGGCATCCCATTTGACCTTTACAATCGGTACATGCTTCCTTCGAAGCTTCTTAACCTGTCGATCCTCAATCGATATAGGATGTTTATCACATCATAAATCCGCATACCATATTGTGATAGTGCTTCTTGACTTATTGACGAAACACCTTCTTCAGTCACTAGTGTGCAATGCACTGCGAGCTCCGTTAAGCTTCTTAAATAGGTTTTAGCTTATAAGCTACTTGATCTTGATACATTCGATTTCCTTCGAATGATCATATATATTCAGAGCTTAATTAGCCTGATAATTTTAACAAATTTGGCACACTTTTCCTGGGTGATATCTTTTGTTGAACCTTATTCCTTAATAAGAATTTAGGAGGGTTGCTATTTTCATAAATCCTTGATTTTCTGCCGAATACTGGCATCTTACGGATGATTATGAATTTGCGTGATCTTATTTGTTGTTTCCAATACAACTTTCAGATCCTGTTAATTGGACTTACCAATCTATTGGCATAACTAAAGATATTTAAAATTTCTTCTATACAAGGTCTCCTAAGGAGCAGCCTTGATGCTTATATATATATATATATCAACTATTATAGAAAATCTTATCTTAAGGTGAGATGGTTATTCCAACCACTGCTTAACTAATTTTAAGGAATAGCTAATCCTTGCCGTTAGTCGAACAGATCGACGATCCTGGGCAGCTGATGGCAAATTCTTTATCGTTGCCTAATTAGGGTTGCGGTGATAATGCATAAGCAAAATGAACCGTCTTTCATAATTAATTATACCGGATTCCCAGGATATTGAGTTAGGCTATATGAACCCTCTATTTTAACTTAGTTAATCAGGGTTTCGATTCTTCCAATGATGGTACTAACCGTTTTGGAGATTTCATAATAACACAGCCTTAAACGGAATTTAAACCTTAACTCTACCTGCCTCTCAGGGGTAAACAGGTAATATTAGGAGAAGATAATCAAGGTACAAGGAGGTTACAGAAATTTTTACAAATCTCAGGCTCCAATTCATCCACCATTGTTTGTGTCAATTAAGTGACACATTTAGGTTACGAGTCCAAGAACTCCTTTATCGGGAACACTTACTTGGACAATTCCAACTTGGACATCTCCTTTGAATACCATTAGCTGACTTTAGTACTCTATGACCATCGGAATATCTTTGTGGTCCCATGTATTAAACCTCCATCCTGATCAGGCATGGAAGCAATCTATGGAATTTATTAAGATACCCCAATCCTCATATGATGCTTTTATCATACCATTTGGTATTCGGAATCGATAGAGATTAAAGAGATATCAACTACATGTGCTGACGCACTTCCTCTTGAGAGAGGAAAAAATTTTCTATGACTGGAGGTTTCTGACAAGAACAGAAGAAATGGTTCTTATGATTTCGCAGGTAAGTTTTATCTTACGCTTAATATCTGGAGTTCTTACGGGAAAATTTCTAAAAGTTTGCTAAGTTTATGATCTTGTGAGAGACTTAACAGCACCCGAAGCCACATGTAATTTATAGCAATAAATTCACAAATAAGGGTTTATCTGGTGAAATTCCTAATGTGAGCTGTCTCTAATTATTCAACAGGAGGGTTAAACGCCTCCATTATTAATCCTTCTAAACTTAGCTGTAAAATCTTAGATAACTTTAGGGCAGTCTCAGCTTTGACTGATTACTTCTTAATCATTATAACGTGGGTAGCTGAGGTAGATCCATAATGGATTTTTAATGAGTAGGTTTTGAAACCTTAGTGTGCCCTCTTATTGCCAATGCTAATCACTAATAATTATGTGCTTTAACAGGGTACTATCTCAGCCAATGAATTAAAATTTGCGACATACTGTCGACAGTCTAGAACTTTTATGGCGAGAGTCAGAAATTCTTATTCCGTCTTTTCCCTTTTCGCGAAACGGATACTAGGTTTTTCTAATAAGGTCCTTAAAACTTGGACCATTCCACCATGTATAAGAGGATTCTTCTTGAGGATTTCATTAATGTCCTTACTAGTTAAAAGTATTGCCATCAAATGACTGTGATGTATACCTTACCATGTCCTTTCTAGCATAACCACTGATATACTTAATGGTTTCTACTTCATCATTTCTAGTGTTTAGTCAACATAAGCAAGCCAAGAGTAATTAAAATATAGAGGTAAAATCTTGGATTCTAATACTTAGTCAACATAAGGAGGATAAGTAGGTGACTTATAGTAAGAAGTAAGGAAGTTAGTGTACATGTGCTTATATTTAATCAAAATGGAAATTTCACAAACTAGGCACCTAGCTCGGTTGGCTAGGCGCGCGAAAGGGTGTGGCCTAGACCCAGGTTCGATTCCGGGGACGGCCGGTTTCACCATTTTTATTGTTTTATATTAATTAATCGTACTGATACATATAATTATGAGGGTTGTCTCATAAGGAGTCTTGATAATTAATTGCTTCTTATCACCCACAATATGGGCTTGATTTTTAAGACAACTAATCGATTTTATAATTATATTGTGTCTTTATATTTTAACGGAAACTAGGACATCGGAAAGATGATTCCTAATGGATATAAAGCATCCATCTAATATTGCTGAAGCAGTCTCTGAGGTACTATCGGCCAATTTTACTTCATATTTAACGCTTAGAGTTTTAACAGGCAGATTTAATGATTTACAATCTATTGTCTACGAGAGACTTATCTGAACCTGAATCAATTAATACTCTATCATGAGCGTTATTGGTAAAGAAAGTACCTGTTGTGACATTGTTATCCTGAACAGTCTCTTGAGCATCCCTTTGAGAACTTCCCGCTTTGATCTTTTTAACTTCCTCAAGCTTTTTAGCGTATTTAGGGCGGTTGGTCCTAATGTGCCCTCTTTCATTGCAACCATAGCAGGTTGCGTCTCCCAATCTCTTACAATCTAATGTCTTATGCTCCTTGGACTTGCAGATTCCACAGGGTAGAGGCTGAGATTCATATTTGCATTTCCCGAGGTGATATTTCCTACAGGTTTTGCATTTGGTCTTTTCACCGATCTGCGGTCTGTCCTTCAAATCCTTCCCAGACTTAGTTGCTTCTCCCTTGGCAGCCTTAGGGCAATTAGTACTGATGTGGCCCTTTTTGCCGCAGCTATGACAGGTCGTATCATCCAATTTCTTGCAATCCAAGGTCTTGTGACCCTTGGTTTTGCAAATTCCACATAATTTAGCACGTGGGTCGATTGTGCGTTTTCCAACATGTTGCTTCCTGCAGATCTTACATCTGGGTTTTTCACCTGACTGTTGGTTGTTCTTCAAGTCCTTGCATTCATGGTTCTTGTGATCCATCTCTTTACAGATGACACAACCCCTGGTCTGATCGTAGAAGCATTTTCCGAAGTGCTTCTTCTTGCAGGTTTTACATTCGGGTTTTGCCTCCTTTGGCTTGGACTGGTTATAGTTTGAACCGGTCTTACCCTTTTTACAACCTTGATTTGGGGTATTATTTCACTTTCGCTTGTGATCCTTTAACGCTCGGTTCACGGCTTTGTTTACAGCTGTATCTAACATAGCCTGTAACTCGGCGCCCGTTAAATTCAGTCTTGTATCATCATTCTGATTAACTGGATGATTGTGAGCTTCAGAGGAGTCAACCATGGTGAAGCTTTGAAGGCTACAAACCAGTAGTAATATTTGATTTAATTATATGGTGAATTGTCGAATTTGTTGATTAGATAGTTATGGTGTAAATAAACCATATAGGCCAAAAGATAGTATTTAAGTTAATTGATTATGTTCTGCCTAGGTTTTTAAATAAATCATCCTAGGCGTGTAAACAGAATATAATCCTTCATATTTATTAGACAGGGGACATAAATCACGACTGTCAATGTCGTACTGACATTTTATATAGCACAAGAGCTTGTTCCCAAGGACTCTTGATGGCACAGGGCCTTGTCACTAGGGGAAAAATCTAAAACATAATCAATGATTCCTTTGGATCGGAAAATTTCATAGTTCATTGTCTTGACAAGAATTTATGAAATAAAAACTATCTTTTCATGTATACACCTTTTCCCGTAGGTATACATCCCAAATGGATGTTTTGATGCGTACATCATTTTCGACGTCTACCAGCCAAGATTCCTATTGATCATTTACGCTAACTAAGGGATTTGGAAACTTCCTATTATAAGGATGACAAGTGTGATTTTATCGCATCACGGTTGTCGGGAGTGTTAACACATTTTCAGATGTTAACAAGGATCTGAATCTCTTTTTAAACAGATTTTACCATCTTAGCTAGATCTTCAATGACATTCAAGCTAGGTCAAACCTTTTAAGATTCTCTTTTAATAATTATACTGGAAGGAAAGGAATAATATTTATTTTTATTCAGTATTTTTATCATAATCCTAATTTATAAGTTAATAATAGCACAAATGGCCTAGTCGCATAGACAAGTTTAATTTATAAGCCATGATTTTAGAGAATCGAGGCATTAAGGTTTTACTGATAGCACAAATGGCCTAGTCACAAGGACAATTATAAATTACAAGCTATGATTTCAGAGAATCAAAGCATGAAGGTTTAAACCTAGTTTATTACCTTTATCTGACAGGGAGTCATCGCTACCACTGTCTTTTGGCTCATATGGAAATGAGCAGGGCCCGTAGGCGCTATATTACCACGTATGGTCAAAATATGATCATCTCAAGTGATGATCTGAACCCATGATTCCGAGATCATTAAATTGGGTTAGGAATCTTTGAAGAATCCAATAATAAGAATGACTGTTGTGATTTTCTCGAATCACATATGTCAAGAGTGCTAACACGTTCCTAGGTGTTAACAAGGATTTGAATCTCTTGAATAGGTCCTACCATCTTGGCCTCGTCATATAGGCTAGGTTTACCTTTAAGATTCTTTTAATATTTAACGCAGAACAATGCTAACTTGAAATGTTAATAAGGATCTGAATCTCGTTGAGGAACTACCATCTTGGCCCTGTCTCAAAATAACGCGTGGCTAGGTCTTGTCCTTTTTATATTTTGCCATTTTATATAAAGGTAGATCATATAAAAGGAATGTTATTTCCCATTTATTTCATATTTCATGTTTAGAATGAAAACTTAAATTTAATCAATCCACTATATGAAAATAACAGTACAGAGTTGCCCTAAGCGAGACTTGAAAGGAATAATGTTGTCCTAGAAGGGACTGAAAAATAAATATGTCCTTAGAAGGACCATTAAGGAAACGATCTTTAGCAAAAGGAGTTTCTTCTTCATTTTATTTCTGAATGCTTTCTCCTTGGTTGCATGTTTCGTCCTAGCCGCTGTACGAAGGTCAGCAATTCAAGGCTCCGGGTGTGGAGAATTATTATTACGGCTTCTTCGCTTGGCGACGTATATAAAAAAAATAAAAATAAAAATAAAAAAATTGGAAGCAGAATTTCCAGATAAGGATTGAGAATATTCCTTTGTTAAGTCTAGACTCAGAAGGTCAAGGAATGTGCTAATGTGTCATTGAGATTAAACACAAAAAGCTAGTGTTTAATTCACTCAATGTTGGCTCTGATACCAACCTGTCACACCCCAAATTTCCACGTATTACCGGTGGGCCCGGTAGGGGAGTATCGTGACGTGGTTGGTAACATCATAGTCAAACAACACAATATATAAATGCACAGCGGAAGCAAAAGGATAAATATTTTACAATCCGAAATAATGTAACATCAAAGTATTACAACGGAAGTAAAGGATCCACAGGCGGATCGAAAATAAAATAACACTGTTCAACAGACTTTAGGCATCTAAGCTTGCGAGACTCTTTAATGATGCTAGGAGTAGCCAGTCGATTCCGATTAGTACCTGCACTTAGCCTTTTTGGAAAATACGTCAGTTTACACTGGTAAATACAATCAACTGACTCATTTTGAAAAGGTTTAATAAATAATGGATTTGAATGCACATGGCACAAATAATATTTTATAACTTGGGACAATTATGTAGAAATAATACTTGTAAAAGAATTACATGTTTCTTATGCGTTCAGTAGCCGGATCGAGCCGGGTTAAAGATCAATAGACACACCACATTATGTAAATGAGACACTAACAGGTGTACGCCTACACCTGTGTGCTAAGGTCGTGGCCATTTCGTAAAATGATGCCAGGGATATCCGGGACATGGTCATTAACCCCCCAAAGGCTTTAAGCAAACAAAACAATTTAAACGGTCATCTCGATAATACTTAACCCCCAAAACGATTAAGGTCGAAATTCCCGACCAAGCGGTATTTTATATACCGTACCCCAAGCCCGTATAAGGGAAAATAAGTTAAAAGTATTTACCTGAGCTAAATATAAATTCAATCCTAGCCGTATCAAATCAGCAAGTACAGATAGCTTTTACTGGGCTCCTAAATCTGGAACGAAGGTTTTTAAATAACCTATTAGAATCCTAACGGGTCTTTAATTAAGCCTTGACTTAGACCGATTAGTTTTCAAGAGGAAGATACGGTTCAAACGCATGATAAAGCGAAGACCAGAATAGAATGTGATTTAGACCCGACAAGTTTGAAGACTTGTATAATATGGGTAATCTAAACACATTCTGGATTTTGAGATAAAACCGATAAGGTTTGACCTATTTCGGCTAATTTATGCAAACTAGTTACATAAACCGAACCGAACGCGTAATAAGCGTAACGGGTAACCACAAGAGTCCTAAATAGGTTTCCTAAGTTAACATGCCTTAAATATGTGATGATAACAGTAAGATATCTTCCATTATGCCCAAAACGAGTTTAATCTCATATTAAGCCCCGTAGGGGTATTTTGGTCATTTTAAAGATTATAAAAGGGATTAATTTATCTTCTGTGATCCGGGTCTGAATAAATCAGTAAAATAACTTATTTTAACAGGTTATAACATTTGGTTATAAGTCTTATATGCCAAAATAGTTTTAAACCCTAACTATGCGTTTAATACGCATATAATGTCGTTTTAAGCGATTTACGGGTTAATATAGGATTCTGAGTTTTCTGATCAGTTCAACAGGTTCAAAATACTCCATTTATTATTTGAAATCAGTAGCAATTGGATTGGTGTCAAAAGGATTTGTAAAACTCATTTTATGGCCGAAAAGGGCATATTCGGTATTTACCGAATTAAGGCGATAATCATAGCTTATGATCAGTTTAAAAATAATTAAAAATCTTAAAAAATCCCAAAATATTATATTACATCACTGGGTAAAAGGGTTGGTGTCAAAAATGGGGTTTAGATAGGCTTTACGCTAATGACGCCGATTAATTACTAAGAAGCGTTATAATTACGTCATTAAGCATAACTCCTAATCTAGACCTCCGACTGATGTGAAAATTTAGGGACATGTTTTATAATCAGTAACAAAGATTATTGTACTTTCACATTTCCAAAATTCTCGTTGTATGGTCATAAGGGCATTATGGTCACTATTTAAGCAAATAACGGAAACGTCGGACAATCGAGGTTCCAAGTGGTATAAACGCAGAGGGTTATACCAACATGTAACTAGGTCCTAATGGATCTTTAAGGCATGTCTAAACCTATCTAAACCGGGTCAGAACTGAGGTCAAAGCAAAAGTCAAACTTTTGCGTCTTTCGGTTCCGAATCGGTTCAAAACAGAAAGTTGTCGAATCAAACAAGCTTAAACAAGTTCTTATACTTATTATTAGGTTATATGAATGATAAAACAGGTTACACGCCTTCTATATCGCTAATTACGCGTTTAATGATTCTGTTGACTTTTTCGGACAACGTTTGACTCGACAAACGACCTAGCTAGGATGGGAAACAGTGAGTACCCTTTTAAGGGTTAATTGCCCACATAATTACCAACTTATAACAACTTTCATTTCGACAAAACACTGGACCGTTTGTGTTTTATCATTAAGTCAAACCGTAGTTACGACGGTTTGACTTTTAAGCTATAAACTAATCAAAACTTAATTAAGAAGGGTCAAGGGTACTTACACGAGTCTAATGGATGATTAGGAAGGTCTTGGTCTACTGTTGTGCTCCTCAAATGATCAGAAGTTGAAGTGTGGTTGCATGTTGCAACATAGGCCTTATATAGTGACTTTGATCTTCCTAGATTGTTGCCAAATGAGTCTACAATTGATCATGGATCTTTACATGTGTCCTCTATAGTCTAAATACCATCTTAGGCAGCCCATGGTATCAAAGAAATGCATGTAAGTCGGTTAAAACATCAACAGACAGCTGTCTGTTCGTTTATGTCGCTGGTACCTGTCACGCGGCCCGCGTAAAGGTCTTCATGACCTTACGCGGCCCGCCTTAGCCTCCGGATCAGGTCACAATGTTTCCTTTATTGCATTTTTGGTCCTTGGTCCCCCGAAAGGTCGTTTTCTCAAGGTTTTCTTGCATTCTAAGCCTTTATTGTTGACATATGGGGGCTTTAAGGCTTATACTATCTTTGTCAAGTCCTCGGGTAACTTTGTGATCACCCGAAAAGCCCTAATTTTCAATGTTGACGATTCTAACCCTCACACACGAATTTTATCATAACTTTCTCATACGGTAACGAAACTTGGTGAAATTTTTATGGTGCATTCTAGTGAGCATAATTAATCGTTACAAGGCTTCGGGTTTGCTAAAAGGTCACTCAGAGGTATATCTTAACATGTTGACACATTTAACCCCTGTAGTTTGTAATCTCTCACTTTCTTTCACAATTCGCTTCGTATGATCCATGATCCATTCGTTTAAGGTTATAAACATCATGTAGGGTTATTGTAAAGTATATTTATTCATTGTTGACACTTTGAACCCTTATATCTACACAGTTTCATTGTTTGTCAACTTTAGTCCTTCAAGAACATTCTTTCACACGTTCAAAGGTTATGACACGTGTCAAGACATTATAGGACGTAAATTTTTCGAGGTGTTACACCCCCCCCCCCGGTTCACCTTCTTCCCCATCAAGAACCCTAAATTCACACCTTGACCCTAAATCGCAAAATTTGCTTTCGTTTTTCATAGATTAACATCCCAACCATGGGACTTTTGATCAAATCAAGGAGACGAGTTGACCGGCATCAAAATTACCTCAGTTGATGATGATGAACCTTGGTTGGAAAACCAAAAAGACAGTGGCGGTGGTGTTTATTGGATTGCGTGTTGGGGGAAAGTTCTTGTACAAATAATCTTAACATACTAAACATACAAATTGAACGAAAAGTAAAAAAAAAACAAGGTGACATTTTTGTAATTATCAATAACTATCAAAGTTACTACAAATGTATCTAAAAAACCTAACCCCCCTCCCCCAAAAACCTAAACCCCCCCCCCCCACCCACCCCCCAAAAACCTAAAAAAAAACCTACCCCCCCCCCCCCCCAAAAAAAAAAAAAAACCTAAACCCACCTCCCCTACCCCCAAAAACCTAACCCCCCCCCCTACCCAAGCTAAAATGCTAAAAACTAAACCCCAAAAACACCTAAAAAAACACACACACACACACACATATATATATATTAATATTTTTTATAAAAAAATCGCTACTTTTAGTAGCAAAAAAAAAAATTTTTGTAACAAAATGTAGCGATTTTTTTATAAAAAATATTAATTTTTTTTTTGTTTTTTAGGTAGTTTTGGTTAAGTTCACATTTGTATAGTAACTTTGATAGTTTGTGGTAATTACAAAATTATCACCTTGTCTTTTTGACTTTTCCTTCAATTTGTATATTTAGTATGTTAAGTTTATTTGTATTTGATCTTTTGCCTTGCGTGTTGAGCTAGGTGGGCTGCCTCCTGATTAGGTTGAATTTGATTAAGGGTATTGTTAAATGTACCCACAAGTCAACTTTTTTTATATATTATTGAGTAAACTTCTATTTTGCTCCCTGTGGTTTGATGGTTTTAACGCTTTTGCCCCAAACCTTTAAAAATGGACATTTTACTCCCTGATCTATGCAAGCTATCTCTATTATACTCCCCGCCTCAAACGTCGTTCATTTCAGCTGTTAAATGACTGTCACGTGCTCCTCATGTGAGGGGCAAATCTGTCATTTCCAAACCCTTATATTTATGTACCATTTAAAACCCTAATTAGCCCCACCTTCTTGTTCTTCCTTCCAACATCCTCTTCATCTTCTTCTTTCTAAATCCTCAATGGCAGACATCAATTGGTGGAGCTCCACCACCTATAACATGAATGACCTGTGACTTTTTTGTTTGATTTTGTTGTTATAATATTGAATATGTGTGTTGTTATGTTTTTCATTTTGGTCGCACCCCTTCATCAGAATTTGTTCACCATCTGCTAACCTTTTACACTGCCTTCTCACACACCTCTACCTTCCCCCTCCTCGCTGTCCGCCTCCCCGCCGCCACCACCTTTCGCTGTCACTCTTCGATCAACCGACAACAAACATCACCGCTTCAACACACTATAAAACCGACAGTCTTTCCACCGCCTCACTTGATTTTAAGCTCCGATCACGCTCGAATTTAAGCTTCACTGGTCCTGCGAGTTAGAAGTCGGTATTTTGAAAAATGACGATTAAGATCTGGAACGTTAGAAGTCGGTATTTTGAAAAAAGTCTCACATCGGTGCAAAAGGTAATTTAACTTAGAAAGTATGTGCTTGAGTCAGTGGTTTAATTCCGTTGTTCGTTGATTTTTAAAGTTATTTCCGTTGTTCGTTGTTCATCTCGGATTCCTCTTATTCATTGAATCATTAGTTCATATATTGCATTTTTCTTTATTCAGATTCGGATAACCGTTTTCAGTTTTATGATAATGAGAAGGGTTTGATTTTGAAGGTGGTTTGAAATTGATTTTTGAAGGATTTGATTGTGATGAACTTACCTGTAGTTTGAAAGAGGAATGGTGTAGAGAGAAAGCGTGTGAAAATTAAAAAAAAAAAGAAATTAATAAGTTTGAGTGGAAAAGACTAAAATGCCCCTCATGTGAGGGTCATATGACCAAGATTTAACAGTTGAATTGGATGGCGTTAGGGACAGGGAGTGAAATAGAGATAAGCGTCATAGATCAGGGAGTAAAATGTCCATTTTTAAAGGTTTGGGGCAAAACCGTTAAAGTGATCAAACCACAGGTAGCAAAATGGAAGTTTACTCTATATTATTTCTCACTTCTAACTTTATTGGATATAACATAATGCAATAAATGCATATCATTTTCTCACTCCTAACTTTATTGGATGAAATATACCCCCTTTTATTACTTTATATACCTCCTTTCCAAAAAATTACATTAAATTTTGTCATGTTTCCCCTAGATTTTTTTAGGTAAACAAAACTAAATACGTTTTTTTATTTATAAATAAAAACATGTTCCAAAAAAATAAGAAATAAACTTTACTGAATAAAAAATATACTTTTAAGGTTTTTTTTTATAAAATACGTATGATGAAAAAGTTATATATATACATAAAACATGTTATCTAAATGCAAGATTCAAATTTAATAATAATAATAATAATAATAATATATTTATGTTACGAAACTCTTCGAAACCCTCCACCCCCAAACCTATATTATGATCAGCTCCTCCCCTAACTTTTCTTTTTCGTTTTTTTTATTTAACAATTAATTTATTTTAAATTTGTTAAACATTAGATAAATAGACTAAAACTTTCCAGTAATAATTTAAAAAAACACAATTAAAGGAAAAAATAAACGTACATAGTTTAAAAACAAACTAAGCACCTCACTTTTTTTTTTTTGCAGTTTTTTTCTTTCATCTTTGCCGCCACTTAAAGATCTGATGTAGGGGTGCTAAACGGGTCGTGTTCGTGGGTTGGCGAGTTCAACCCGACCAATGAACCCGAAATTGTGTCATTAGAAAAGACAATATACTTTTTACTTTCTAGAAAAGATAGACAGTTAAAAATAAGTAAATAATCCTACATTATATTTTTAATAGTAACCCTACTACGAAAGGTTTTGTCGTCTCTTCTTGGTCTTTTCTTTGATCGGAAGGTTCATGTTCACCGGAACCGCCATCTGTCTAGCATGTTCACCGGAGTTCGTTGGAACCGTCATTTAATCGGATGGTTCATCTGATAAGCCTAATAAAGTGTCTTGATTATTTATTTATTAATATTAATACTGATAATAGTATAACAAAATATAAAAAAGTAACGAAAGTATTATAAAATAAAATAACTTAAAAAAATAATTATTAATTTTAACTTTAGAATAAAACATAATTATTACTTTTGACTTTATAATAAAATAATATAATAAAGTAGTTAATCATTACTAAATTTAACTTTTTGGTATATTAATCCTTAGGGTGAGAGAGGCACTCCTCTAAGCCAATACGTAGTGGGGCGCTTTGCCCTTTCATGGCGCCGGTATAACGCCGGGAACACCAAAATGGTGGGCGGTATGTTTCGAAAAATTGGAATGGCGCGATGTTGATAACGGCGGTATGAATTGTAATTTGTTTTTTTGACCGTTGGTAAACGGTCATTTTCTTAAAAAAAATCAATTTTTTTTCAAACTTTCCTTTAAATAAATACCTCCTTTCCTATTTTTTTTTACCACACACTCAAACACTCTTTATCTCTTCCACTTTTTTTAGAAATTCTTATATTTTATACAATGCATCCATTTAACCGTGGCTTCATTCCTCCCCGATCAAGTGCGAACCCAAACCAAAGTGGTAATCCTACTCGCCCCGTGTCGCCGGTTCCCACTCGACCCAACCCTTTCGGCTCCGGTTTTCTCGATTACAATCAACAAAGTCCCGGGTTCATGAATATTTTGAACCAACCGCTATCATGGGACCCGAATCTCTACGGGTGAAACCCGAATCAAAACACCGATGGAATGGGGTCGTCTCAAGCGTTTGGGTCGGCTCAAGCTTTCGGCTCCCCACTACACGATACCGATGTTGTTCCGGAAACACAACCCGAAGTAGCGGAGACGCAAAAAGGAAAAGGAAAACGGCCACATAAAAAGAAAGCGGAAACCACCACCCGAACGAAAAAAAATGTGATATCGTGGGAGCCCGATGAGGAGTATGCGTTAACCCGCGCTTTCATCGATGTGTCGGAGGACCCGGTTATAGGTATATTTTTTAAATTTCTTTATTTTTTTTTTCTGTTTTTCCCTTTTTTTCTGTTTTTTTCGTTTTTTTTCTCTGTTTTTTTATTTATTTTTTAAATTTTAGACTAACATTATATTTTTTTTGTAGCAAACAATCAAAGTATAACCGTTTTTGGCAACGAATACGAGATCTTTTTTTCGATCTCATGGGTAAAGGAGACGAATACCACCCACGGGACTCTATATCGGGCAAGTGGACCGATATAAACAAGAAATGCACGAACTTTCAAACCGTGTACCAACGCACGTTTGCCGGATGGAAAAGTGGAAGTAAGGACGAAGACATTACGCAAGCGGCATTGGTCGAGTATACGGATGCTAATGGCCATTTCCCGTACATGAGGTGTTGGCAAATCCTTCGCCATAGCCCCAAATGGGCCACCGTATCTACTCCGAGTGGTCGTTCGGGAAATAAACGGCTGTCAAAGAGGTCCAAAACAAACGAGTCGGGTGAACCCGAAACGGCAACCTCCGACGCTCGAAACACCGACTTGAACGAGGATATTCCGGATGATGAGCCGGTGGAGGAGCTACCAAGACCGCCCGGAAGAAGTAGGCGGGCGAAAAAGCCCGAGTCGTCATCGATATCTATGGGAACGGATATGAGTAACGGATTTTCGGAGATAAACAACCGACTTCAAGACATACACGAACTCGGTACTAAACGTATGGAGGAGAACCGCGAAGTTACGGAGATTATGCGGGATAGACAATGGGCTCACGACTTTGAGTTCTACTCGAAACCGCACAACCACCTTACCGGAAAAGCTTTGAAGATGGCGTTGGCCCAAAAGGAAAGGATCGAAAAAAAATATAATCTTTGAAGTGTTGTTTTTTTATTTTTTTAGTGGAACCGTTTTTTTTTATGTTACTGTAATGTTTTTTTTAAGTGTAATGTTTTTTATTTTTATTTTAGTGTAATGTTTTTTTAATTTAATGAATGAATTTTAATTTTATAAAGTTGGAAAATAATTATAAAAAATTAGAAATTAATAATTGAGTAATGATTAGGCGGGGGCTTTATGACTACGGGGCTTAAATGCATAACGCCCACCCGCACACGTGGCGCGCCACGTGTCGCATAATGCCCACAAAGGGGCGTTATGACTACACATGGCCTAAGAGGGGAGTGACCTCTCTTACACACACCCAATCAGCACGCGCCACGTCAACTCCCCTCTTAACTCCCCCACACCCTCAATTTGATGGCGGCACTCCTCTCTTGGGGGACTTGCTTTTTTATTTTTGTTTTTATTTTTATTTTTTGTAATTATGCATGTATTATAAATTAAACAAATATTAATAAAAATTAAATAAAATTTAAGAAAAGACATTTCATTAAATTAAAAATAAAAATTACATTCAAACTAGAAAAATAAAAAAACAAACTACTCGTTGTCGGAATTCACTTCTAGGTGAGGTAGATATAAACGTCCGAGATACTCAACGAGATCGTGTTTTAGTCTCCAATGCGTTTCTTCGTCAATGAGCTCGCTAAAAGCAGTATCATCGAAGACGGGTTCGACTGGAGGATCTTGAATGTGTACCGGTGCTATCGCCCTTCCGTCGTCTTTTATAATCATGTTATGTAAAATAATGCACGTATACACGATGGACCTTATCTTTTTCACCGTTTTGGAACGCGTTGGACGATTTAGTATTCCCCACTTCGCCTTTAACACACCAACATACCAGGTAGGTGATGTCTCTCCTCATGAGCCTGATACAATAGCGCAACGTCGTGGCTCGTTGGTCTACTTAAGAATTCACCGGCATACATTCTACAGACCGTCTCGCAGAAATAATCAAGGCACTCACAAGAGGTCCTTTCAGCCATATTTAAATACTCGTCGTTTTCGTCTGGTGGGTTACCGGTTGCAAGTTGTTTAATCGTAGAAGTAACCTTTTGCAACGGCGTGAAACTTTTCTTCATTCTCCCGTCCAAGCCCTCTTGAAACCACTCGTTATTTGCTTCGACGTCACTAACAATTTTTAGGAACAAAGACTTTGACATACGAAACCTCTGACGAAAAATATCGGCATTAAATTTTGGATTATCGACAAAATAATCGGCCATGAGTGTTTCGTGGCCTCCCACACGATCTCGACGGACAACTTTTTTTTACTAGACGATGCCGTGTCTAGTAGCTCCGCTTGTTGGATGAGATTTTGGAAGAAAATTAAACTACTATCGCTTGACGATGAATCTTCATCGTCGGGAAAGTCGGGCAGGAGAGAAAAAAACGGGAACTTGGAATCCATTTTTTTTAAAGATTGGTTAAAAAAATTAAATGAGTTGAATGAGTGAGAGTTGTTTTCGGTTTGAAAAATAAAAAGATTGAAGTGGTAGTATTTATAGGGTTTAGGAATTTTTTTAATATATAACGGCTATATAGCAGTTTGAAAATTGAATCCCTCATCGGTGAACACACACCGCTCCCATTCCCCGATTAGCCTCCCCGAGGGGTGGGCGACGGTGTTCCCGCTCGGGGACTCGCCTCACCGCACCTCTCACCGCTAAGCGCCCCAGACACCCTTATTTGGGGTGTATTTATCACACCCCTTTGATTAAATGAGGTGGTAGAATCTTATTAAGTAATGTATTATTAAGTAATAATGTAGTTGATTATGGGCTATGTCATGCACCCCTCACCCTAAGACATAATGCTAGATTTTACCCCACGAGTATTTTGACTCTCTCTCATTCTTTAATATCGTTAGGCTACTGGGTATGGGGACCGTTCTCGGAGCGTCGAGGATCGGCGCCGCCCAGCACACCATGCCGCCCCCGTCTTCAACATCGGCATCTTGACGTTTGAGACAATCCACTAAAGGACAAATTTTTGTGAGGAACGATGATTAAACAGATTAAAAAAATAGAAGATTAAAAATTCAAAAAAAATTATACTAACATTTGACAAAAACTGCCATTATTGAGGATGAGGAGAGACTTGACGGTTGTGCAGGAAACAAACAATAAACCCTAGGGGATGATTAAGCTCTTTTATACTACTGGGCCTTTTGACAAGTAGAGTAGATATTGAAGGTTTGGCCTTTTATACTACTGGGACTTTTGACAATATTTGGTTTACATTTTATTTTTACATCTTATTAATTTATTTGTTAAATGTTAAAAAAAATAGAAGATTAAAAAAATAAAAAACATAAAAGTGGTGGGGTAGGATCATCTAGGATTATCCTCCCATTTCCACTAGTTTTGTAGGATGGACCATTCTTGGGATGACTATGATGTGGCACCTACGTAGCGGATCATCCTCTAAAGGAGGATGCCATACCCTCTGCTCTAGCCTTATCTCTAGCCTTATCCAACTTCACATGTACTTTGGAGGAAGTGAGGCACTACCATTGTTACATATTTGAGATATATCCATAACGTTGAGTGATGATGGTTCGAAATCAATAATAAATGTTAAAAGAAATATCATTACTAGGAGGACAAAATAAAAGTAACGATTTATTACTAGTTAACTTTTATATATACGTAAAGTAAACCTACTTATAGTTTGTTAATATGCTTAGAATTTGTTGCTCGTAATATCTGTGCAATATTATTTTCTTTTTTTTTGAAAGATAATTTTATTAACACCAAAAAACAAAGTGCAATCTCAGTCTCCAAGTAGGAGAAAGAGACGCGACCAAAACACAACCAATTACACCATCTCGAATTTACACCATGTTTGCCGGTCTATATAACCATTTTTATATCTACATCTAAACCACAGAATGCTCAAAACCTTCATCTCCGCAACCACTTCGACAACGTTTAGTTTTTTTATCCGAGAAGATGCGATCATTCCTAGCTTTCCACACACACCATAAGGCAGTGTAGATAATACCTTGAAACCCTACTTTCTTAACTCCTTTCAGCCCCACCGATTGATGAATCGTAGCAACATCCTGAACCGAAAAAACAAAAATGTTTGTATCCTACACCAAGTCGTAATCGCTGCCCAAACACCAGCAGCAAAACGACAACCGGAGAACAAGTGGCCTACCGTCTCCAACTCGTGGTCACAGAAAACACAAATTTTTCATCGAACCTGAATATTTCTTCTTTCTGCAGTATTATTTTCTGGAAAATAAAATTCAAAACTATTGTAGTTATTCTCTTGCCGACTAGAATATGATTCTCAAATTAAAATATTAGCACTTTAATACGATTCACAAATTAATCATGCCGACTAGAATGTCCTTTTATATGGAGAAAATGAAAAGAAAGTCAAGTATCATTTATATCCAACTCAACTACTTTGTAACATATCAAGTCAAAAACTTTTGAAGCAATAGAAAAATAATAAATTCGAAATAACGTTCAAGCAAAAAGCTTAATTGCTAAATTGTTTTGATTGATAATAAAATATCAATCATGAAGTTTAAATGAATTATCGTTATCACGAGTACAAAATATAAAATTAATAACATATTATTTGTTAATTCGTGATAAATGTAATTTATTTATTAAGAACTAGGTTAGAACCTCGTGTAGTACACGAGTTGAATAAATATAATTTTATATACCAAATAATATAAATATATATATATATATATATCTTTAAAAATCTCGTTTATTACACGGGTTGAATAAATGTAGTTTTATATATCAAATAATAAAACAATATATATTTAAAAATCTCGTTTATTACGTGGGTTGAATAAATGTAATTTTATAAATTAAATAATAAAAAAATGTTGTGTTTTTAAGAACCCGTGTATTGTACGGGTTGTGTAAATTTAATTTATATATTAAATAATGAAAAAAGTTAAATTTTTAAGAACCTCGTGTGTTATACGGGTTGAGCACATGTAATTTTATATACCAAACAATAAAAAGTTATATCTTTATAACTTAGTCTTAGGATCCTGTAAAAATGATATGTTTCGTGAGAAGTGTGAGAAGACATAAAAATTCATATGTAGACATCATGTTTTGGACTTACACATAATGTTTTGCGTTGTTTTGGCAAGAAAAACACTAAACATAGCAATTTAAGACACAACGCAATGAATTCTAGGCTTAAAACTTAAAACACCATGTCAAGAATATTAAGCAGTGTGTTTTAAGTGTTAAATAGTGTCTTTTAAATTTCACATCCATAATATGTTTCATTGTGTTTTAAATTGTTATGTTTGGTGTTTTTCTTGCCATAACAACAAAAAACATCATGCCTAAGTTCAAAACATGATGCCTACATGTCAATTTCTATGCCTTCTCACACTTCTCACAAAAAGAGTCATTTTTACAGGAACCTCACCCTATCTTTATAAACCCTAAGTATTATATGGATTGAATAAATCTAATTTTATATCCTACATAATAAAAAAAAGTTAGATTTTTAAAAACCCCGTTTATTACACGAGTTACCTAAATGTAATTTTGTATAGTAAAAAATAAAAATGTTATCTCTTTAAAAACCTCGTTTATTACATGGGTTGAATGAATCTAATAAAAATTTATATCTTAAAAAAACTAACGGATATACTCGATATACGATGGATGAGGTGATTGCGGTGATGGTTCTTATAAATGTCACGTAAACATAGTGATTACCGTATTTGAGTTAAGAGTTGAACACGAAAATAAAAGTATAGAACAAATAAACATTGATTAATATTTTTGTTTACCCCTTATAAACATTTTTGAAATAAGTTATACCCAAACTACTTTAGTTTAATAAAATAAACAAATCATTTACATTATATTAATTTATATTTAGCGTGCATCTTTTATTAATTTCAGGATAAATAATTTTGAAATCTGATAAATGTTTTAAAATATTATATTATCTTCTATACGAATTGTTTAAATTTATATTAAATTTAATTTTATAATTATCTTTTAATTGATATGAATTATCTATAAAAAATAGTTGGCTTCAATAAATGACATGTGTCCTTCCATTGGTTTCTTTTATTATGTAGTATAAATTTGAAAACCCTTTTTTTTAATGGCTAACGTTGCACACCATGGGGTTTGAACCCCTGACCTCTCCTATCATAAGCTCTATCTAAACTCACCAACACCACTTTATAACTTCTTTTTTTTTAATTTATTTATATTATTAACAGAATTTGAAGACTCTTTTATAACTTCTTTTTTTAATTTGAGGCAACCAATTTTTATAACCATTTTAAAACTTTTTTTTATTTGGGGCATTCGATTACTAAAATGTCAGCCTACTTAGAGCTTTCACTTCTCATCCATCAACCCCTTCTCTATATTTAAATTTAAAAAGAAAAATCTACTAAAAACTCATTAAATAGGTCAGGCTTGGCCTATGGGTCTGAATGTCTGCATTCATAACACTCCCCCTCAGACATTTAGAAATACACATACACTGTTAACATTATACTACTAGATAATGTTTACACGATTCTTCAGGACCGATGTTAACTGATACTGCAGGACGAGTTATGTTGCCTCATTAAAACCTTACTAAGAAAAACCCAGTGGGACAAAACTTAGTCAAGGAAAAAGAGTACATACACTGTGTATATTATGGGTATCTTACTCCCCCTCAATTTTATTTGTATATCTTAATGATTTTGAATCCAATCTTCTATGACAATTGTTTGACTTGATATTTGGCGTAGTCTTCTTTGATTTGAGTGTTGTTGTCTACATTGTCTTCATACAGTATGGCTTGAGCTTCTCTTGATCAACTCTAATCTACATACTTCTTAAATATGTTGAAATCTTCGACCTTCATAACTTGTATCGGGATTGAGATCGAACTCTATGCGAGTGTAATATATATCAATCATAACCCAGGATGCCATATTTGTCACACCCCAACCGATGGCGGAAACATCGGGATGAGACGAACAAATCGCTCAAAAGCATCATAACACTATGTGACAATATAATTTAAATCCAATTTCATTAATGACTAAAATTTGAATACATTGTTTCAAATAAAGACAAATTGCAACAACATTGTTTATTATTGAATGAGTATCTAAGTCCATCCTAACTTGATTTCTTCATCGTCTTGCCTAACAACCTGCAACATGTATTAAAATAAAATCAACAAAAGTTGGCGAGTATACAAGTTTGAATACATAGCATAATAGAATAAAATGTTTAAAAGTGCTCATATCCAACATGAATAAGATGATACAAGTTACTACTTTGCCATTCAATATCGTTCAACATCGTTCAACATCGTTCAATATCGTTCAAATATCGTTCAAATATCGTTCAACTTCACAATACCCCAAGACTCAAGGGCATTGAGATTAACACGTTCTACTTGCATAGCTTATGAGATAAACAAGCATCAAATTGTCTCATGTTTAAATGTGGATAGAGTGTGATAAAAACAAGATTCGAGCGTTGCGTGTTTTTTTATAGAATACATGTTGCACCCAAAAGTGTTAAAATAAAAATGGGATCGAGTATACTCACAGAATTGCTAAGTCTTCCGATTATCCAAGTGTTGACGAGTGTATGAGTTTAGGAGGATGGAACACTGAGGTCACCCTATATGGGCAAACGATGGTGCATGAGTAGACGGATTAATGACGGAGGATTCGAAGTGGAATTAGAATGTACGTATATAATTAACACCGTTTATGAAAGAAAACTCCAAATTGATTTCATAAAAAGGGTTGTATGTGCGTTGTCAAAATAATGAATATATATACATATTTGACGAAAAGCATATTTGGTATATATGTATTTATATTTTGGCGAAAGGTATAAGATATTTATATATATATATATATATATATACATATATGTACTTATATAGTTTAAGTAATGTTTCTAAATTAATTCTTTCAAGAGTGTCGTCAAAATGTCGTCCAAAAATAAAGATTATTATACATTTATATCTATTTTATAAAAATTAGTCGAAGTTGATAGGTTTCGTTTTATAAAATTTACACGTTTGGTTTTACGGAATTTTTACGAAAAACGGGCAGAGTCTCCTCTGTTTTTGGACAATCCCGACAATGCAAGTTGTCGTTATTATTTTCCAAAATTCAATAAACAAGTCACTAATACAATATATAAATATATAATTTCTACGCAAACTTAAATTATATGAAGTTCGGTTCCGCGACTAAAATAACGTCAGCTTAAATGATATAATTAACTTCAAAACGTTAGAACTTTACCGAGTCGAACTAGGTCGAGCCGAGTGGCACCGAGACCCGCACTAGAGCCGAGACCTAAGCTGGTCAAGTTTGACTGGTTTTGACCTGAATCGAGACTCGAATTGAAACTGAAACCGAACCAAGAACTCGATTAGAATTACTCGAAGTCGAAACTTAAACAAACAAAAGTCCAAAACGGATTCTAACCTGAATCGTGAAGTCTGACCCGGTTGACTAAGCTGCTGACCCGCGACTTGAACCAAACGAGACCCGAAACGAAACGAATCAGAGCTAACCGGGAGCTGAATCGAATAAAATCAAAACAAAACTTGAACTCAAAACGAACCTAAACCGGAACGGATGATGACCGGAGTGGATTGAAGTCGAACGGGACTCGAACCCGAGAATGGAAGGTGAACGGAAGCCAAATCCAGGCTCGATCCCGAGAACAACTGCCGCCGCCGCCGCAGACGACGGCACTGCCGTCGTCTCTCCTCCGCGTCTCTCTCTCTCTCTCATTTTCGTCTTCACGCCACCGCTGAGCACCGCCTCCACTGGTGGTGCTTCTCGCTGCTGCCGTTGTTGTTTATCGGAGAGGAGAACCGAGTATCAGAGGAGGAGGGTGATGGTTGGGTGGTCGTCGGCTGAGCCACGCCTGAGAAGAAGGAGATCGAGTAGGTGAGGGCTGTGGATTTGTGTTGCAGGTGAGATTGAGAGAGGGTGATGAAGGTTAAGGTTGAAGATGAGGTGAAAGTTAAGGTTGTTTGTGTGACTGCACATATAAACGAGAGGGATTAGGGTTCAGCTTTTTAATTTTAGAAAAAGAACCAATATAGTCCCTGTGAGTTCAAGTTTTAACAAAATACTCACAGTCCCTTTAATTTAACTAAGTTATAATGTTTTTAAAAGGAAACAAACTTTATAAATCAAACTAACTAGGTTAGTTTGTTATTTTACTAAGTTTAAAAGCTAACGAGACTAACTTAGATTTATTATAAAAATAAACTTTTTAAATTGTAAAATCAATTAATTTAATTAATTAAACTATGAATAAATAACCATTTTTTTTATCACGAATTAGATTACAGACAAAGATTTTTCGACGATTAAAACGAAACAACGAATACTAGGATCCAAAGTTTCCAAAAATAGGAATATGAACAATGGATTCTAAGTATGGAAAGTTATGAAAACGCGAGGCGTTACAGTCTCCCCTCCTTTAGGAAATTTCGTCCCGAAATTTATTCAGAAGGAAGGCTTGAAAGGGTTTTGGCAAACAGAAGATGATTGTTAAACATTGAGTATTGTAAGAAGGACAACGGAGAATAATGGAGGTATAAGGGTGAACGATTGATCTAAATAAACGATTATGAGTACAAGGATAGCATAAGTATCAGATAGACGAAAGTGATGTGCTAAGAATGAAGTTTCGTCGTGAATAATCGGATGTCGTGCGCTTAGCAGTGTGTTTGTGAGTTGTTAAAGTTCACGTATTAGGTCTAAGTAGGTCTGCAAAACACCGAATTTCTCATGGCACGTTTTACGAATGTTTAGTAACGTGGTTAAACAATTATATATAGGAAGTACCAACGGCGTATCCACCATGTTTTGACCACGTTACGTCTGTTTCGTATTCGGTGTCAGGTTACGTTCCGTGTCTTACCATACGCAGTAGTACACTCTATGGTTCTCATACGCCCATTACTATAATCCCGTGTGCACCCACGATTATACCAATCGTCGCATGATCCGCATAGCTTGTACCAGTTGCGTATGAATCAAGGTATACATAACATTTGAAAATAAGATTGTGTGCATATAAAAGTGTAGCATATAAGCATGTTTGGGTTCCAAATAGTATAAGACCAACGTAAGCGAATACTTCGGGTTTCGCTCGCGTACAGGTGTGAATGTATAATTTTTTGAGTAAACAGCATGAGCATAGTATAAGTTTAAATACGAATACGTATGTGAGCATAAACACAAAACATATGACAAGAGTGTGAGCATAAGTATAAGCATAACGTGTATGATGGTGAGTATGAAATGTGCATACAACCATGAGTATGAGTATAAACACAAAGCGTATGAGTATGAATACGAGTATAAGTGTGAACATAAGATGTATGGGCATAAATGTGGACGTGAATATAGGTGTAAAACATGAAGGTTTAAGTATGAATAAAATATATGTGTATGAATATATGTGTAAACAAAGTTGTACAAGTGTAAATGAAAACATAAAATGTCTGAATCATGAATATGAGTGTAGTATAAACATGAATGTAACTACAACGTAAATGTATAATTGTGAGTGTATGTATGAACGTAAAACGTATGAATTTTGAATCATGAGTATAACAAAATGCGTAAGTGTGAACATAAGTGAAGGCATAAAATGTATAAGTATGGATGTAGGAAATAATGATTTTGTTTGTAGTATACACCGAAACTCATGAGTTCATGCGCGTAAAAGATTAAAAGTTTGGAGTATGAAAGAAACAGGGAACGAGTGACAAGCGTGAGATCTTTATGCGATATTGTTTAAAACGTGTAAGATGGTATGCATAAATAGGTGTTTGCGCAAAACGTGGAGTTAAAATAGATTGAATTGTCACAAAATATAGACTCTAGTTTGTGAATGTAAAGAGAGTATAAAACATCTATTGGTTATGTGGAAAATACTTTGTAAAGGAATGGAAATGCTACTGCGGTTTTAAAAAAAAGTTTACATAAGTTGAAAATTTGTCGGTTCTTATGAAGTTTTCTTGCCCACATGTTTTGAATTTAATTGTCGTATCGAGTGGGGTTTTGAAAAAAAAAGTTCTAGAGATTAATAAGTTTGCATCGTTTTAAGTGACTTTGTGTTAGAAAATTTTGAAACTTACAGCTTCTTGTGAAAAAGTTGATCCTTAGAAAAGGAATTTGGTACATGAACTTAGTGATTGTTGAAAAATGTTTCATTGGTTTTGAAAAGGAATTTTAGTAAATGATTAAATAATATTGGTAATATTTTATAGGTGTGTGCGAAAAAGTTGATTTGATTCTCAATTGAGAATAACAATCTCTAGTTTAATGGTGTGAGAGGAGCGTGTTTCAATGTTTACGTTGATTGGTGAATTTGTGGGCAACGGATTTATTAAACCGACTAGGCTGACAAGTAGTATTTCGTGAAATTTTGAAAATCGAGGAACACGCGTTTATGATAACATTTAAAATTTTTGTGTATGCGAGTGATGTGAAAATAGATTATAGAATAAGAGGTACGTTTAAATAAATGAAGCATTTTGAAATACATGATAAATGATTTAGGTATAAACATGATCGTGTTTACATAATATAGTTTATTAAAAGTAAGCGTTGGTAACGATCACTTAGGTAAGGGAATCACCCCTAATCCGTTGGTGAGGTCGTTGTAAGATGAGAAAAGAAGCGGAGTTAATCGTCAAGGTAAGGAAATCACTCCTATCTCGATGATATGTCTCTGCTCGTTACAAAAGTGTAATTAAAATTACGTGAAATCATGCATGCTAATAATGTATAATCGTATGAAAAGTAAGAGTATGATGTGTGCGCAAAATTAAATCTCAAAAAAATTTATTCAAATTTGTTAAAAGATCGAAAATAATAAAGCGTATGCTCGAATAAAACTTGGATGGTTCCAAACGGAACATTGACTAATCAAAGTGGTCGAAAGATCTTTGAAATTGAGAAACATGCTTTGGCCTAATAGGTGGAATACTCTCGCCGATATCTCGGCTAACGGTACTCACCCTTCCAGTTACTACATGTTCCCAATCCATCAAAATTTCGAGACTTGGCGGGATTTTTGAAAATCAAGGAGTGGGACTAGTCGACGAGGTGTGGGTTTCACCCCTAACTTGATGACTTCGTACCCTAACTTGACGAATTTAAATTTGAAATTTTCCATTAAGATGTGGATTTCACTCCTAACTTAATGGTGAATTTCGTGCAAAAATAGAATCGAACGGAATGAAAGTCGTTTACCAAATTGTGGGTTTCACGCCTATTTTAGCAAACTCGTCTCGTTTGTATAATATGAGTGTTTTCGTGTTTGACAAAAATCGAGTATAGTGGCTTGGAAAAAGGCGTATGTTAAAGGAAATAACGAACAAGTATAAGCACATAAAAGGCATGTCGAAAATAACACACAAAGAATAGACCAATAGATCAAGTATCGACACATAATAAGACAAGTATTGTCACATAAGAATAGCACGTCATGTATTAACACACAAGCGATATCTATGTTTAAAACGTCAAGGCGAATAAATAAAAGCAAACAGAGTAGCATGCAAGTAGTTCCAAGCAAGACGTAAGAATAAATCTCTAAAACTATAGACTAGGTTAAAGCATTCCTACTTTTCCTAATTCCCTATAGTTATGGCTCTGATACCAATCTGTCACACCCCAACCGATGGCGGAAACATCGGGATGAGACGAACAAATCGCTCAAAAGCATCATAACACTATGTGACAATATAATTTAAATCCAATTTCATTAATGACTAAAATTGCAACAACATTGTTTATTATTGAATGAGTATCTAAGTCCATCCTAACTTGATTTCTTCATCGTCTTGTCTAACAACCTGCAACATGTATTAAAATAAAATCAACAAAAGTTGGCGAGTATACAAGTTTGAATACATAGCATAATAGAATAAAATGTTTAAAAGTGCTCATATCCAACATGAATAAGATGATACAAGTTACTACTTTGCCATTCAATATCGTTCAACATCGTTCAATATCGTTCAAATATCGTTCAAATATCGTTCAACTTCACAATACCCCAAGACTCAAGGGCATTGAGATTAACACGTTCAACTTGCATAACTTATGAGATAAACAAGCATCAAATTGTCTCATGTTTAAATGTGGATAGAGTGTGATAAAAACAAGATTCGAGCGTTGCGTGTTTTTTTATAGAATACATGTTGCACCCAAAAGTGTTAAAATAAAAATGGGATCGAGTATACTCACAGAATTGCTAAGTCTTCCTATTATCCAAGTGTTGACGAGTGTATGAGTTTAGGAGGATGGAACACTGAGGTCACCCTATATGGGCAAACGATGGTGCATGAGTAGACGGATTAATGACAGAGGATTCGAAGTGGAATTAGAATGTACGTATATAATTAACACCGTTTATGAAAGAAAACTCCAAATTGATTTCATAAAAAGGGTTGTATGTGCGTTGTCAAAATAATGAATATATATACATATTTGACGAAAAGCATATTTGGTATATATGTATTTATATTTCGTCTTCACGCCACCGCTGAGCACCGCCTCCACTGGTGGTGCTTCTCGCTGCTGCCGCTGTGGATTTGTGTTGCAGGTGAGATTGAGAAAGGGTGATGAAGGTTAAGGTTGAAGATGAGGTGAAAGTTAAGGTTGTTTGTGTGACTGCACATATAAACGAGAGGGATTAGGGTTCAGCTTTTTAATTTTAGAAAAAGAACCAATATAGTCCCTGTGAGTTCAAGTTTTAACAAAATACTCACAATCCCTTTAATTTAACTAAGTTATATTGTTTTTAAAAGGAAACAAACTTTATAAATCAAACTAACTAGGTTAGTTTGTTATTTTACTAACTTTAAAAGCTAACGAGACTAACTTAGATTTATTATAAAAATAAACTTTTTAAATTGTAAAATCAATTAATTTAATTAATTAAACCATGAATAAATAACCATTTTTTTTATCACGAATTAGATTACAGACAAAGATTTTTCGACGATTAAAACGAAACAACGAATACTAGGATCCAAAGTTTCCAAAATTAGGAATATGAACAATGGATTCTAAGTATGGAAAGTTATGAAAACGCGAGGCGTTACAATATTGTTCTTGTGGAACTATCCCGTGTCTCGAGTTTGTAAATATGTCAAATAATTATTTAATGCACTTTATAATTCTGCCTCGTTAAAAACCATGCTAGGAAAACCCAATGGGACAAAACCGTAGCTAAGGGAAAAGAGTGCACTACGCATTATACATAATTAACAACATGATTTATGATGATGTTAAATTAGTACTTCAGGACCTATAAGATAAACTGATACTACAGGATCAGTTATGTTGTCTCGTTAAAAACCTTACCAAGAAAACCCAATGGGAAAAACTTAGTGAAGGGAAAAAGAGTGCAACATTTGAGATTAGAATTGTAATCTTACCAATACATCTAGCAAGAACGTAATATCAGATGTCGTCTTGTTTGCAAGATACGTCAATGCTCTGATCGCAATTAAGTATGGTACTTCTTGACTAAGTAGTTCAACATCCCTTTCTTGGGGTTGATGAGAATATTTTTTTTTCTATGTCAAGCGAGCAGACAATCGTTCATGTATTCAACGAATGAGATTTTTCTATATAACATCTTCTAGATGTAGTCAGATTGATGAGCAAAAATAGTACATATATACTCGAACTACAGGTCGAGAATAACTACACTTTCTGTAAAGGTCATTCAAAATTTTCCTCTTTAGTTTGAGAGTTCCCTCTCGATGATGTTTACATTATCACTGTAAGAGTGAAATCTTGTTAAATAGATGTAGCTCATTTTATCAAAATTATACCTCTCTTTTCAGAGTATAGTCGACTGTACCACATACGAGTAGTTTCCTTTAAGATTCATATATATAACACATATGAGGTTATTGTTTCATAATGCTTTGAGCATTTTTAATCCTTCAGGGGTTTTCATACAGATGTCATTTGCAATTGTCTCGTACATGTATACGGTGATGACATCCATAAGTTGTTTTATCTGAAGTCATTCTGAGATTGCGAGGCCGCTTAAACATCTAAAGATTATCGCATCCACTACAGGGTTATACGTTTCCTCGTAATCAACTGCTGGGATTTGGGAAAAATCTTTATGTTAAAATGCGTGCCTTACATCGCAAAAACTCATTATTTACGTTTCCTTTTATTTAAAGACACCCATTTATAACCTACTGGTTTGACGTCTATGGGTGTTCGAACTGCTGGTTCGAAAACGTTTAGTTTGTCGAGCAAATTTAGTTCAACCTTAAGCCATGTAGCCATTTTGGCTATTTGTGTGCGTACACTCTTGCACACTTTCTATATACGTAATCTTTTCTCATCGATTACATCTATTGCTATAGCATAATCAAATATATCATTTTACACGTGTTTCATTACGGTTCCATATTGTACTTATTTTGTACACAATTCATCGCGATCTCATATTTGTTTGGTACTAGAGTTTCTTTTAGAACTCCATTAGCCTCTTTTAGGGTTTTAACAACAACCTTTTTTAAGGTTTAGTATGCAACCACTTCTGGGGTTTTGTATGCAACCACTTATGGTGTTTTATGTGCCACCTCTTTTGGGGTTACACCAACTGCGTTACGCTGCTCTTTTTGTGTTTGTGGGTTTTATCTTTTTGGAACCGATTTATCTCTCACAATTTATTAATATGATAATCATTTTGTGAGTACTTCCATTCGAGCAGATAAGTTTAAGCTGGTATATGTGACTTTGTCACCTTATTTGTGTTAGTGAATGCATCTTGTATTTCATTTGTTATTATTTGCAAATACACGCTCTTTCTTTTGGACTTCAGATTTGCATTGACCACTTCAGGGGTCGATATATAATATGATGCATTTTTTTTATGTTACCAGTCTTTCATTTTCTTGTCCCCCCCTAAGACTGGGAATACGATGTACATATCCCATTTTATATGTTATGGTGGTGCTATTGGTACATAGGCTGCACAACAAAATATATAAAAAAAATGGAAACTTGGTTCTCTTCAGGAGACCAGTTGTAATGGGGAGTATTTGTGATAGGCAGTTGGTTTTGAATTGATATAATCAATCGACGAATTCCGTCTCGACTACGTATGCCTCTCACTATATTTCACATTTTGCCCAACAATGGTCCCTACAATTGGGTTGTCAAATAACAGTGTTAGTTGTGATGTGTATCAGACATTTGCCACCTCAATTTGTGATCGCTCTACTGGAGCTTCTAGATTTGCATATGTATGATACATGCATTCACGTGAGTATGATAAGGTCTTTGTGTATCACTGGTTGGTCAATACACATTTGAAGCGAAATGAATGTTTGTATTTCCCCTTCTCGCAATTGCCTCTTAGTAAGCGACTCATATTATGTTCGTTTGGGCCATAGATGTAAGTTTTTTTTCTTCATGATCATCCACATGTAAGGGCTATACTGCGGCCGATAATCCTTTGCTCTTCTGGTGACATTAACAAATTATAACATTTACATCCGAGCGTTTTGTGAAATCACATTCTCGGTATTGCTGCATCAGGAGCATGTCGAGAAGATTTATAGCAAGCTTTTCAAAGGATGACTAACTTCTGGTGGTCAAACATGTCGATCGGGTATCTTCACACGTCTAGAATACGTCATGGAGGAGAAATATTATAGTTTTAGCCTTTGTTTAGAGGGAAAACATGTACTATTCATAAGGTTTTCCATCACTAAGCTATATGTTAGCCAAAAACGCCAAGTGCGATGAACTAAAGTTTGGGTTGAACTTGAAAAATCATTATTAAAACAAACGGGACTTTGTATACATTTGGGAGAATTTTGGGTTCTCAACATTGATTTAGGATTCATGTGAAACTCAGTATAAATGAGCATCAACACTAACTCAAATGAATTATTATCTATCAATTTCAGTAACTAACATCAAAGTAGTTTACTTAAGCTAAAGTCCACTAATTATTTTCATAGCAATTTTTCATCATTTTCATGTGAGGGCACATTTCTAATGACTATATCAATGTATATTAATATTTGTTTAGCAACAACAAGCAATTAGAAGAATAACCATACAATTAATTATGTTGACTATGCATAGCATTGTAACAAGCTGAAATATCAAATCACTAAAGCATAACAATGTTTATCTCAGTGTAGTTGTTTGGTAACCAGCTACCAATGAAATTTGTATTAATTTGTTTAGCACATTTAACTTGTCAAAAGGCAATACATATAACATATATGCTATCTAAAACAATGAGACCAACAGAAGTATTGCTAAGAAATTTGACAAGTAAGTGTCATTTAAAGTATTTAATAATACTGATTACTGTAACGTTGAAACAATGGAATTCTTAAGGGAATTTATTTATTTATTTTTATTATGGATTGATCCTAACATATAGTTTTAATTTAAACCAAAAGAACAACTTTTCAAGCTTGATATATTTGACCAAGCTTCAAAGATGATTTGTTTTTTTTCTCTAGTGCATTAACGAGAGTCTATGAAATACATCTAATAGAAACTAGTAACCGAACAATTTAAATGGAAATCATGGGAATTCGAAACACCATAGACCAAACTAGTAACCAAACAACTTAAAGGATAATCATGTGACATGTAACTGATTGTTACACGAAACTGATGATTTTAAAACAAAAGTTTAAGTCTCAATAATGTCAATTAAACATCACCCATTATTGTGTATAACCTCAAACCATTAATATTCAAATAAATCACATTAAAACATAATAAGTTACCTTTCTTTCCATCATTAAAGCCAAATTTATTTTATAGAATTAGTATACTATAAATATTGGTTTACCTTCACCCATTTTATCAATTTATTCATAATTTATATGCATATCAATTACATATATAAATCACACATAATCCTAGGACATTATACATATACATATATGTGTGTGTGAGTGTTAAAAAGATTAAGCTCATATTAATTTCCTTGTCATGTCTAGAAAAAAAAACAATTGTTGATGCTCTTTGTATCATATATATATATATACACACAGAGGTTTTATTTGAATACAGTAATATTCTAGTTAAAATTAGAATCATAAGTTTCACTAAAAAAAATGGCGGTAGAGTTTTGAAAAAAAAACAATATTCTACTATAATAACACCATTTGTAGATATATGTACTTTAAATAAATTTAATAATTAATATTAAAATATATGAATTTGTTTGGTGGAGTACAACTGGCAAACAAGACATCTTTTTAAGATATATATTAAATAGTAAAGATAAGCATCCAGTCATCCTTCACATGTATCAGTTAGATTTTAGGAAACAAATGCTAGGCATGATACATGAGACGAGTAACACCGACGGGATCCAGTAACACCGCAAGCAAGTTGGCATCAATTCTCTTGAAGAACCACCAGAATGTAACATCGATGATTAATATAAACGGTTGGCGGTTGAGTACAATCGCCGGAAAAAGGTTGTTGGGTAAGAATTTTTTTTTGTGTGTGGCAGTAGTGACCGTTGTAGCGATCATTCGATTCATTGATTTGTATGTAGAGCGTTTCTTAAAATTTGTTGCTGTAAGAACAAATCAAAGGGAAATCCTATTTGTTCTAACTAAGATCCCATATGGACAAACATATTATGGGTATTTTTAAAATAGATCGAAAAACATAATTCTGTGTTTCCAAAGGAGTAAATCCGAATTCCCATTTTAAGAGTCGTTCGAAAAATGTGCATCTTTTGGTCTATGAAAAAGAAATTGCCCCCGGTAGAAGGGTATTAAAAAAATCCTAGGGTCACCACTTAGGAAAACAAAAAATTAAATAAAATAAAATTGGGATTTATCCTTTGGAGATACAAATCTATACCGTAATAAAAATAACATGGAAACATATTCAACACTTAGTAAAGATTGTAATAATGTGTACCAGGATGTGATGAACATATCAGTTTTTGAAACGCAATACAAGTGCGGATGAATCTGATAATGTGGTTAGCGGAGTGAAACAACTGCCAATTTTTCTTCTTCTGTGAATGATGCAAAGAAAGGGTTGAAGATCGATCGAATCTACAATGAATAGAGCAAATCGTGCTGATAACGTGATATAAACAAGAGAGCAATCATAAGAAAAAGATTTCATTCATTTCTATTTCATGTACATATATTATATATATAGATCAATACAACAACCCTAAAGCCCATTAACATTAGGTCAGGCTTGGCCTATGGGCCTGAATGTCTGCATTCATAACAATTAAAGCATTTACATCCCATCCCATCCATCTCTTTAACTCTAAAGACCATAACTTTTAGAGTCTGTTGGTATGGGGTAATGGAATGAACGAAGTAATGAAATGGACGAGGTAATGGAATGGACAAGGGAATGCAATGGATTATTACCATTCCATGTCTTGTTTGGTTACCATGTGTGAATGGAATGAATTATTATTGTGTATTGTTCGGTAGGCACGAAAAATGGAGTAATAAAATCAACGGTGAGTGGTGGTGGTGGTCGGTGGTAGTGATTGTGATTGTGGGTGGTTATAGGTGGGCTATAGGCGGTGGCGGTGGTGGGTGTCGGCTGCGGCGATGGGTGGCGGTGGTGGCGGCGAGTGGCGGTGCGGCGATGACGATGAGTGGTGGTGGCGGCAAGGTGGCCGTTGTTGGTGGGTGGCAGCAGAGGTGGCGGCGGCGGCGACGACGACGGTTGGTGGTGGCGTCGACGATGGTGGTGGGCGGTGGCGGCGAGTGGCGTTGGCGGTTGGTCGCAACTGTGGGTGATAACGGTGGCGAGTGGATGGCGGCGGAGGCGGTGGCTGTCGGGGTGAGGTGGTGGCGGGTGGTGGCAATGGCGTCAGTGGTGGTGGTGGTGGGTTGTGGCGAAGGTGGTGGGTTGTGGTGTTGTTGATGAATGGTGCAAGAGGGGGTGGAATGGAAAAAAAACATGGGGGGTGGAATTGAAAAAAAACATGGGGGGTGGAAGGAATGATTTTGAGGGAATGGAATGACTTTTGGAATGTGTTATTCCATTCCATTGACTAATCAAACATTCTTTTCTTCATTCCATCGTAATCATTCATTCCATTCCACCTCTCATTCCTGCATACCAAACACTATCTTAAAATTTATCTCTTATTTTAAAAACCTTTCAAGTCCCACTCTTCATACCTACAGCTATATTCCTTTTTTTTTATTTTTTTTTGTTTTTCATTTATAATTTTAACAACTGTTAGGGGAGGATTTTTTGAATGATCAGTGATCCTCAATTACTGTTGGGCTTAGTGATCCTCACTTCTGTCTGAATTAGTGATCCTCAGAAAGTATTGTAGGATCAGGATCATGGATCATCATAAGGATCCTTATACTAATGGTTGTCTGCTTTGAATATGATGTTGTTTTGCAGGAGTACGAGCTTGGACTTGGTCTTGGCGATATTCCTGGAGCATATTCCTTATTTATTCCGCACATGCTTGACCAATATGGACGTTATGGAGTTCGTGGGAGACTTGCATGAAATGCGGAAAGTTAGTTAGCTTAGATATTTTCTATTTTTAAAAGGGGATAGCGGGCTAAATTAGGACACTTGGCTATTTTTAGCTTAACACACACTCGTAACTGCTCTCATCAGCTCTCGACAATTCACTTGGCGATTACACACTTTTTTGCACATTACACTCTAGTGATCCTTGTAACTAGCTCGCTATCATCCAAAGTTGTAATAACTTGTTTGTTTAATCTGAGTTGGCGATCGGTAGTTTCCATCACCCGAGGTTTTTTATGTCGGAGATCAACTCTTGATCAAGGGCTTTTTCCTCGTATAAATCATTGTGTCACTTGTTCATTACATTTCTGAGTGATCCTTAGCATTGTTCATTGATTCAAGCATCACACCTCACAACAGAAAGTTTGGTTGCATTATCTTAGCTTGATTTTTGACCAAAACAGTTTGGCGCCCACCGTGGGGCAATTGGTGCTTCATTCCTAAGAAGATTCGTATTTTCGTGGTCATTTCGGTTTGTTACAACGAAGCAGATGGCTTCCTCAGCGAAGAACACTTCAAGCTCTATGCCGGCAATCAGTTCTTCACAAGGCGTTCCTCCTTTGCCTCCACCACCTTCTGGATCCCAGAAGAATGCTGAAAATGCTGCGAAGAGACAAACCCCCATTTTCCAAAAACCACCAACTTCTTCTGTTTTGACTAATCCTACTACTAATGATCTTTTTAATCTGATTTTGCAGATGAGGGATCGCATGCAAGAGCAGGACAAAACCAATGAACGGATCCTCCAAGAGATTGGTGATATAAAAAAACAGAAGAAATCAGTGGAGAATCACTCTCCTCTGATGCCAAGGTCATTGAATTTTGACACTCCAATTGTAACTACTCTACAATCAGCAGTTCCGGGCATCCCTTATCAAAGCGGTCCATCAGAAAGGCGTTATGGAACAGCAACTATGAGTCAGGCATTTAGCTCTCACTCCCAGCCTCAGGGATCCTATTTTCAGCCATCGGGATCCTCTTCTCAGCATCAGGGATCCTTCGTCAGCTCAGGAGGATATTTGGGAATGCACACAGTCCAAGGATCCTCCCAGGTCCAAGGATCCTCTCTGGTTCCAGGATCCTTTCAGGTTCAAGGATCCTCTCAGCTTCAAGGATCCAACATCTTTCAGGATCAAGGATTCTTAAGAAGTATGCAGCCTCCAAGCTCGGATGTTCATCAAGGAGACTTCATACCAATGCAGACCATTGCTTCCTCTGGTCCTTCAATCATACCAGAGTCCTGTCAATATGGATTCACATCTGGAATTCCAAACACGAATCCTTTGGGAGGTAACACTTTTAATAATTCATATAACACTAACTATGGCTCTATGCAGGATATAGGTATCAATCAAGCTATGGCTAGGGAATTACAGAAGCTTAAGGATATGATATCCAGTGTTCCAGGAGTGGTCAAGCCCATTCCTGAGATCGCAGATGGTAGCTATAGGATATCTCGCTTTGCACCACCCTTATGTGATGCTGAGATACCCAAAAGATTCCAGATACCATCCATGAAGCTATATGATGGTTCAACGGATCCAGAGGAGCATGTAGCTCGATACAGGGAGAGGATGGAGATCAATCCAATTCCAGAGAGGTTAAAAGAAGCATGTCTATGCAAGGGATTTGGATCCACACTTACAGGATCTGCTCTTAAATGGCTGGTAAGTCTTCCCCTTACTCTATTACTTCATTTGCTAATCTAGTTAATTTGTTTAATAGTCAATTCTCTTGTAGTAGAAAGTTTGAACGATTGACTAGTGATTTATATAGGGTAACATAAGGTCAAAATGAATCACTTAGAGATTACATCACTAAGTTTAGTAAAGAATCCTTAGACATTCCCAACCTGGATATTGCTACGGCTGTAGAAGCCTTTAAAATGGGTTTGCTTAGGGATTCATTGTTCTATGATGATCTTGTAATGACCCCATGCAGGAATCTTGATGAAGTAAGAACCAGGGCCTTAGGTTCATCCGCCTAGAGGATGACAAATGGATCCAGGAGAGATTGACAGGATCCTCAAAACAGGAGAAGCAAGGATCCTACTTCAGGAACAACAATTCAAAATCCTACAACAAATCTGATAACCAGAACGTGCATGCAGTGGAACAAGAAGAGGTTGATGAGGATTATCCTCCCATTTCTGAATATTGTTTTTCTGTTGATAACAATGAGCTAATCCTTGCAATGCAGAATCTAGGTGAGAAAGCTAGGTGGCCGAGAAAAAGTGATAAACCAACTGCTACAAAGGATAAGTCCAAGTGGTGTGCATATCATGAGGATTTCGGGCATCCCACTGAAGAGTGTATTGCACTTAGAAAGGAAATTGGTTACTTGTTAAGCAAGGGGCATTTGAAAGAGCTTTTGGGACGAAAGAAGTCAAGGATCCAGGATCCTAAAAGGATCCGGGAAAAGGCTCCTGCTCCTCCAGCAGATGCACAAGTTATAAACTTCATATCCGGCGGATCAGACATTTGTGGTACTTCCTTTTCAGTAGCCAAAAGACATGCCAAGGAAACCAAGATGGATAATGGAGACAGACCCATCCGGACGTCCACTGTCACCGAGGATAAGATCATAACTTTTGATGAGGTTGATCATCTTAATGTTCAGGATCCTCATCATGATGGTCTTGTTATTACCCTGTTTATTTCTAATCATTTTGTTCGCAGGATCCTTATAGATGGAGGAAGCTCTGTGAACATCATTCAGCTTGATGTCCTCAAGAAGATGAATATCCCGGAGTCTGATATTGACCCAAGATCCTCAGTACTTGTGGGATTTAGCGGGGAAACTAAAAACACATTGGGGGACATCAAACTCCCTATCTATATTGAAGGACTCCATTCTTATCAGAAGTTTTGTGTTATAGATTGCTTATCTTGTTGTAATGTTATCCTTGGCAGGCCATGGATACATGACATGAAGGCAGTCCCATCCACATATCATCAGTGCGTGAAGCTTCCTAGTCCATGGGGAGTGGTGAAAATTGAGAGTGATCAACAAGAAACTAAGAATTGCTATACCTCATCAATGAAGCCAGCCTCAAGACCAATGGAGCAATAGCAATTAAAGTATCCTTCAAGAGATGTCTTGGAGGCAAGAGAGCAGGATGTAAAAGAAATCCTCATGGATCCCCATGATCCTGAATCCAAGATCTTCATAGGATCAGGGATCCTTAGCGACATTGAACAGGATCTAGTATCCTTCCTTAAAAGAAGGAAAACTACCTTTGCCTAGAAGCATGATGATATGACAGGTATATCTAAGGATATAATTACTCATAAGCTTGGCATTGACAGGTCATTCAAGCCAATACATCAGAAGAGGAGGAAATTTGCACCTGAAAGGAATGTTATTATCCAGGAGGAGGTAGACAAACTACTTCGGGCAGGTATGCTAAGAGAGGTTAAGTATCCAAGATGGTTAGCCAATGTGGTTGTTGTTTAAAAGAAAAATGGAAAGTGGAGGGTATGTGTCGATTTTACTGATTTAAACAAGGCATGTCCCAAGGATCCTTTCCCATTACCCCACATTGACTCCATGGTGGATGCTACCGCGGGTCATGAGTTGTTGACTTTTATGGATGCTTCATCTGGATTTCAACAAATTCAGATGGAACCATCTGATCAAGAGGATACAGCCTTTATGACCCCAACTGGTATATATTGTTATATTGCTATGCCATTTAGACTAAGGAATGCAGGTGCTACTTATCAAAGGCTAGTCAATATGATGTTCAAGGAACAAATTGGACACACTATGGAAGTCTATATAGATGACATGGTGGTTAAGTCCAAGAAAGCTGAGGATCACCTTAAAGACTTGGAGGAAGCATTCGATATCCTTGATAAATTTAATATGAAACTAAATCCTTCCAAGTGTCATTTTGGTGTTAAAGCAGGTAAATTCTTAGGCTATATGGTGACAAAGAGGGGCATTGAAGCAAGTCCAGAGCAGATTAAGGCTATTGTGAATATCAAATCTCCTGCCAATGCCAAGGATGTGCAAAGATTGACAGGCAGGATCGTAGCCTTGAACAGGTTCATATCCAAATCCTCAGAAAAGTGCAAGGAATTCTATGATATCCTGAGGAAGAACAAGAGATTTGAATGGACTGAGAAACATGAAAGTGCCCTCAAAGCTCTCAAGGATTACCTATCCTCAGCCCCCGCCTTGATGAAACCAGAAAAGGGTGATATATTATCCTTATACCTAACAGTATCCTCAAAAGCAGTAAGTGTGGTCCTTGTTAAGGATCACCAAGGTACACAACATCCTGTTTATTATGTAAGTAAGAGTTTGCTTGATGCTGAATCCAGCTATTCACATTGTATTCACATTTATAAAAACTTATCCTTGCATTAATTATGGCATCTACTAAATTAAGACATTATTTTGAGACTCTTGCCATTATTGTTAAGACTAATTTTCCAATTAAGAATGTTCTCAGGAAACCTGAAATGTCAGGAAGGATGGCTAAGTGGGCAGTGAAGCTTAGTGCTTATGATATAAGATATGAGCCTAGAACTGCCATTAAATCCCAAGCCTTAGCTGACTTTGTGGCAGATTTCAGTAGTGACTTGCAAAAGGAAGCTGAGTTAGAAGTCCAACAACTTGAAGAAACTAAGGATCCTTGGATACTCTTCACTGATGGAGCCTCTAATGTAAAAGGGACAGGACTTGGAATACTACTAAAATCGCCACAGGGGGACATAATACCCCACTCCATAGCTTGTGAACTTCAAACTACTAACAATGAGGCTGAGTATGAAGCCTTGATAGCTGGTTTGCAAATTGCCAAGCATATGAGGATCAGGTATCTTGAGGTATATGTGGATTCATTATTGATCACTAATCACTTTAATGGATCCTATGCTGTAAAAGGTGAAAAGCTAATCAAATATTTAGAGATAGTCAAAGAATTGGCACTCTCTTTTATTTCCTTTAGTTTGACACAGGTACCAAGGGAAGAGAATGCAGAGGCTAATGCATTGGCCAATCTAGGATCATCCTTGAAGATCCCGGAGGATATCAATATCCCTATTATCCATATCCTGACCCCTGCTATCGAGGATCATGTAGCTATGGAGATAGGAGAGGATTCTGCAATCATCCCTAGTGATGATACTCAATCTCATTCAGGATCATGGATCCTTCCGATCATGAGATACATACAACATGGAGAGATTCCTACAGGAGAAAACCCCAGGGCTTTCAAAATCAAGATATCTCAATTTACAATATTGAATAACATGTTATATAAACGATCTCTTGCAGGTCCATATCTAAGATGCATTAAGGATCCTGAAATCCAAGAAGTCCTAAAGGATTTCCATGAAGGAGATTGCAGAAACCACACTGGGGGCAGAGCATTATTCTCAAGGATCCTGAGGACAGGATACTATTGGCCTACTATGAAGAAGGATGCTGTGGAATATGCCAAGAAATGTGATCCTTGTCAGAGACACAGTAATATCCTTCACCAACCAGCAAAACTTTTGCATCCTATATCCTCTTCTTAGCCATTTATGAGATGGGGAATGGATATAGTTGGCAAGCTTCCTAAGGCACCTGGTGGAAAAGTATTCATGCTTGCTATGACTGATTACTTCTCCAAGTGGATAGAGGCTGAAGCCTTTGCTCAAGTCAGGGAAAAAGAAGCGATATCCTTTATCAAGAGAAATATTATTACTAGATTTGGTATCCCTTCTGAAATTGTTTGTGATAATGGATCCCAATTTATTGGGAGTAGAACTACTAACTTTTGTGACAGCTGGGGGATTAAGATGATAACATCAACACCAGTCCACCCATAAGCTAATGGTCAGGCATAATCATCCAACCAGATCATCATCAATAATTTGAAGAAAAAGCTTGGATCCAAGAAAGGAAAGTGGGCAGATGAACTACCTTATGTACTATGGGCTGATAGGACAACTCCCAAGAATGCCACTGGCCAAACTCCATTTTCCTTGGTATTCGGGGCGGAATTAGTGATCCCTACAGAGATGGTGGTTCCTACTGCAAGAACAAGCATTCGTGATCCTGAAGAAAATGTTGAAAACTTGGTTCAAGATCTGGAGACTATAGAAGAACTCAGGGATTTGGCAAGGATAAGGATGACCAGTTATCAACAAAGGATGGCTGGAGCTTACAACAAAAATGTCAGGATCAGGAAATTCCAAGTTGGTGATATGGTAATAAGTAAAGCATTTCAGAATACCACCAATCCTGCTGATGGAAAGTTGGCACCAAAGTGGGAAGGCCCTTACTTGATTGAAGTTGAGGCAGGAAAGGGGGCATATCGATTGCTAACAATGGAAGGTGATTTGCTACCAAGAGCTTGGAATGCTGTCCACTTGAAAAAATACTTTATGTGATAAGGATCCACGATCCTTGCCTGACAAGTATCCTTGAAGGATTCTTACAGGACAGATGATCCTCATTGTGGTAATATTCTAATCTCAAACTATTTCATTCTTTAATTATCTTATATAAGGATAAGGATCCTGCATCCTTTATCCTCCTTTCACTTGATTCTGAGTTTTGAAGGTTCAGGTATCCTTAATAAAGGATTGAGTATCCACAGAAGTATCCAGTTATTTGGGCTTGACCCCAGTTATTTGGGCTTGACCCCAGTTTGGGCCTGTCCCCAGTTTCGCCAGTAGCGCACGATGACAATTTCATGGCAATGGGACCAGTACTCGCTTTAGGGGCTGACAATTTCATTGTACTGGCTATATTCAGGATCCTACGTATAATGGTAGACGTACCATACATCCGTTCCTAAGGTTTCTAACGTTTTCACGTTAGCTAAGGTTTTGGCATTTTCATGTCACTAAGTTTGGATAGTCGCCAGTGAGGGCCATACTCCAGTTTACACACGATCCTTTGGGCTTGTCCCCAGTTATCCTTTGGGCTTGTCCCAAGTTATCCTTTGGGCTTGTCCCCAGTATATTGGGCTTGTCCCCAGAATTGTTGGGCTTGTCCCCAGTTACTAACTTTTATCTTATATTGGCTTAGTCCCAAGTTGTATCCTATTTCAGGTTTTCGAAGCTAAATGACCAAGGATCCATGATCCTTACCTTCCACTAAGGTTTGTCTTTTGGTTATCCTGATTATAAGTGTTAAAGTATAGGATCCTAACTTGGATTCTCAGGTATGATCCTTAATTACTTTGATTTTATTTATTATTTACATACGTGACCCTTATCCTTTGGCAACTGAACCTATGATCCTTAAATTACACTACTTTTCAGAACTTGTCGACTATAGGATATGTGATCTTTGATCATATCCTAAACTTTTTGAGGATATTTATTAAATTTTCCCTCTTTGCTTAATAAATTCAGGCAAAATATATATCACAACAATTGAAAAGTAAAGTATTCACAAGGATAACAACACGGGAAATAGTCAAAAAGTTAAGATTTTATTTATTTACAAAACGTTAACCCCTTTAAGGTTGTCAAAATTGCCAACCCGCGTTTCTACCAGCAAAACGTGGCCTGTCCACATGGGTTGGCAAAGGGTGTCCATTGTTTACGGGTCTTGAGATTGCAGGAAATAAAGGCGGAAGGATAACGAATGGCTTCATCCCCCAAACAGATGATCCATCCACCACCCATTATCCTACCTATTGTCCAAGGATCCATGATCCTTCAGCCTAGAAACTATTGTCTAAAGTTATTACAACCCGAGATTGTTTCAAAACACCATAACCAAAATAAAACTACCAAATTCTAAAAAATGTGCTCCGGCTACGTCTAGAAATGTCCTTCATCGCCCATTCCTGCAGCCTACACCTTTGCTGCATCACCATCACCTTTACCAGCTCCTCCAGCTCCAGCATCACCTGCATGATCCTTCATCCCACTACCGCCAGCCTCGATTGCTAGGACCTCATCAGCCTCTTCTTCGTCGTCCAGCTCAGCTAACCTTGCCTTCCAGCCATCTACGTCCCAGCTGCTCTTGTCAAAGTCAGGATCCAGAGCTTCTTGGGCCATCTGCAACTGGGTTTTGTACATAGCAATGGCAGCGGAGACATTGGCATCATTGGTGATTTCAGCCTTCTCTTGGTCAGCAGTAATGTGAGCCAGGACGAGTTCCCTCTTTACCAGATTGACATCGTTTTCGAGGGAGGCAATCTTCTGATCCTTGGCCAGCATGATCTTTTGAAGGTCCAAACACTTTTGCTCAACCTCTTCAATATTGCCTACGTAGTCCTTGATTTCAGCAAATTTCTGCAAAAAGACAATGAGAAGTTTAGGATCACATGATCCTCAAGTGGGCAGGATAATTAAGCTAAGTCAGTGATCCTTACATCAGCAAAGTATTCAAGGAACTGGTGGTGGATTAGAGGCAGGCCTTCTAGATTTTCAGCCTCAGAGGCTTTCCTCTTCTTTCCCTTGGAGGTGGTAGGCTTGGGGATGGCAGTACTTGGGCTAGCAGCAGCCTTCTTCCTCCCAGATCTGGGACCAACAGTGGTGAGGTCGGTGACACTGAAACAGGTAGCAGACTTCGACGATTTTCCAGCACCTACACATCCAAAACAGATAAGTATCCTTATTTCATTTTTATTTAAATATTTAGTTATGCACAAAATGGGATACTTACTCGACATTGTGACAGAACCTGAGGATACCTCTTGAGAATCCTGGGTATTTGCTTGGAACAATCTTATTGCAGGATCAAGCCTCCGGAAAGCAGCAAGTCTTTCCTTCGTTGCAGGTGTTGTAATAAGGTGTGCGACAGTAATAGCTGCAAAATAGAAACGAAAGGATGTTAGTGATCTTCAGCAGAAATAAAGTTATCCTGTGATCCTTCTCAGGATCCTCTATCCTACCGTGGGTGGTCCATTTCCTAGGCAGATCCTTTCCATCAGGGATAGAATCCCTTCTGGCAAAGAAGAATCGCCTTTTCCAGTTGGTGTCATTTTTGGTGGCTTTAAAGATGGGATGCTCTTCACCGGGTTTGTGTTTGAATAGATATCGGTGGGATCCATGGCTAACAAGGTCGTACATCTCTGCTAACACCGACATTCCCAGATTAATTCCTTCACGTTCAATGATTCTTTCAAGGGTATACAAGACCCTCCAGATCATTGGCATTTCTTGGATGTAGGAGATGCCGGTGAGAGAGAAGAAGGATTGGGTGAAATCAGGAAAAGGATACGAGTATCCTATTGTGAACGGGGTGATCGGAAAAGCCACCCAAGTTTCAGAAGCAGAGTTGCTCAGGACGGTGGGATCAAAAGTTTTGAAAACGGTGTTCGCCGGGAAACAATGGCGGATTCTGTCTATCTGTGGATCGGTAAAGCAGCATCTTTCTTTCGCAGAATCTTTGATGATCCCTTGGGACTTCAAGGGACTGTCCTTTTTGTGATCCTTAACCGGTGAAGACCTCAGCATCATCTTGGTCATGAAGATGGTGAAAAACAAGAAACAGAATTGAGAAGATGAAGAGAGAAAGGAAAGAGAAATACCTGATCAAGTCTTCGAATGAGGATTTAAAGGAGGAAACGCACAAATTTAAATGCTCTCTAACCCTTATCTCTAACTTCAATTTATAATGATGATCTTGCAGGATAGTCACTTCAGTGACGTCAGGATGGCAACGGCTAGTCAGAAATTAACGGCTTAGTGATCCTCACTTCTGTCTGAATTAGTGATCCTCAGAAAGTATTGTAGGATCAGGATCATGGATCATCATAAGGATCCTTATACTAATGGTTGTCTGCTTTGAATATGATGTTGTTTTGCAGGAGTACGAGCTTGGACTTGGTCTTGGCAATATTCCTGGAGCATATTCCTTATTTATTCCGCACGTGCTTGACCAATATGAACGTTATGGAGTTCGTGGGAGACTTGCATGAAATGCGAAAAGTTAGTTAGCTTAGATATTTTCCATTTTTAAAAGGGGATAGCAGGCTAAATTAGGACACTTGGCTATTTTTAGCTTAACACACACTCGTAACTGCTCTCATCAGCTCTCGACAATTCACTTGGCGATTACACACTTTTTTGCACATTACACTCTAGTGATCCTTGTAACTAGCTCGCTATCATCCAAAGTTGTAATAACTTGTTTGTTTAATCTGAGTTGGTGATCGGTAGTTTCCATCACCCGAGGTTTTTTATGCCGGAGATCAACTCTTGATCAAGGGCTTTTTCCTCGTATAAATCATTGTGTCACTTGTTCATTACATTTCTGAGTGATCCTTAGCATTGTTCATTGATTCAAGCATCACACCTCACAGCAGAAAGTTTGGTTGCATTATCTTAGCTTGATTTTTGACCAAAACAACAACTATCTATTTTCTCTTATTATACCTTTCTTCAAAAACTGAGTTTTATAATAACATTATAAAGTTTGACCACTAATTATTATTTACGGGTTAATTGAGTCGGGTTATTTTGAATACTAATTATATTATGCTCTAATAATAAGCAAATTGTTATGAATGTAGACATTCAGGCCCATAGGCCAAGCCTGACCTAATGTTAATGGGCTTTAGGGTTGTATTGTTCTATATATGATATATGTACATGAAATACGGTGGGATGAAATCTTTTCTTATATTTTTGCTCTCTTGTTTATAACACGTTATCAGCACGAAAGTGCTCTGTTCAAAACGCTAATCCTTTCCTTGCCATTTATCCGAGTCACTTTCGGTCACCGGAAGTATTCTCTTTGTCTTTACGGATACGGATAGAGGAGAGTTCATGGCGTTTCTAATCGGAGCGAATCTGATAATGGATTACGTGTTTTCCAACGCGGCAGTTGCGAGAAGCTTCACGACGTATCTCGGAACTGCCATTGGCGTTTCTGCGGAATCCAAATGGAGGATAACGATAACATCTCTCCCGAAAGGAGTCAACCAAATTGATTTCATCGCGGTTCTCATGATAATTATCCTCACCATCATCATCTGTTACAGCACGAGAGAAAGCTCAGTACTGAACATGATTTTAACCGCACTACACATTATCTTCATAATGTTTGTGATCATAATGGGGTTTTGGGGAGGTGACTCTAAGAACTTCACTGAACCATCCGACCCGATCCGTCCGAGCGGGTTCTTCCCATTCGGAGCTTCGGGGATGTTTAACGGTGCTGCTTTGGTTTACCTTAGTTACATTGGATATGACGCGGTTTCGACACTGGCAGAGGAGGTTAAAAATCCTATTACCGATATTCCCATCGGAGTTACCGGGTGAGGGTGTGTTATTCTTGTAACCTTTCTTTACTGTTTATGGCCACTTCAATGTCCATGCTTTTACCGTATGATCTGGTATGTATTTAATTTGCAATTAATAGTGAGTTAATGATTGAAGACTCAAAACCAGTTGGTCCGACCTGGTTAGAGTAGAGCTTCAGATGACCTAGCAAAAAACCTGCAAGATCACAAGGAAACAACACACCGTTAGCCTCGTCACAGGGAGGGGGGCCTCTCTGTGACCAAGCTCGGGCGTGAGAATAAGTATTTGTGAGGAGAAATAGGTCAGGGAGAGAGAGCGGATAATTTAGAGAGAGAAAGTAGCCATTACCCGTTTTGGAGGTCCAAGTATGGTATTTATAGTCTTTGGGTATGCTGACGTGGCGAGTTAGTTAGGGTCGGACCAGTCATTGTCATGACGGTTATGGCCGTGGGGCCCAGTTAGTTATGGCGTACCAGTGCATTTATCCGTTCCGCCTATGGCATAGGGTGCGATCCGACCTTGACGTATTATGGCTCAGTTCTATGTTTGGCAATGATTCGGTCCGACCAAGGACGTATCCTCATCAAGTCCCCCTAGTTTGTAGCGTTTCTTAGGTAAAAGCTTCGAACTATAATGGTGCAACTTTGGCGGTCTGAATTCCTGATTTGTCGTTTTGTTGAATTTTTTAAATTTTAATTTTTTTGGGCGGTGTCATATTGCTAGGTGACCGACAATCACTTTATTTTTCCCGCTTGATGTGACGCTTGGTGTGCGTCAGCTGTCATGACGTGTCGCCCCCTGATTGGCTGTTTTGAGGCGGTTTCACATCTCTATAAAAAAGGAGAAAAAGTGATTTTTCGTTTTCACTTTTTACTTCATCTTCTTCACTCTTTTTTCTGAGACGAAAAACTATTCATCATAACAGGTTAGTTGTTCTCTTTGGTATGGCGAACAAAAGCAATCTGTCCGGTTGCTTCAATATTTTGAGTAAGAAAGGTTTGGAGTGGTATATAGACACTTATGCAATTCCCGCTTCATTGTACCCCGTTCTCCCCGAAAAGAACACGCCGATTTATCCCTTTGTGTCGGGGAAAATAGGGTTTACACTCGCCTCGTCGATTACTGTAACTATCGTCTTCCTCTGACGAAGTTCTTGATCGAGGTTCTTTTATTCCACGAGGTTCATCTGACCCAAATGAACCCTTTCAGCCTTGCCAAGGTGTGTCATTTTGAGTTGGCTTGTCGTGGTTTAGGGCCCGACCCGGATTTGGATGTGTTCCGGGCTTTTTATAGGTTGAATCGGTCCGGTAGCTGGTTTACCTTTGAAGTTAGAGACAAAACTTCTTGTTGTTATACGTGGATAACTACCAGCATAAAGGATTGGAAAGATAACTTCTTTTTGGTTGACGATCGGTGCGTTCCTGAGTTCATGACGTGGAGATTAAAGAAATTGAAGCTCCCACCTCCTCTTCCTGAAGACTTCGAGTATGATAGGGATTTGTATACGAATTTGATCAAGGAAGCCGGACGCATACAGAAATATTCGGAACACATCCTTGTTATGGGGCGGATCAGCACGATCTGGACCGAACCAGAGTGGTATCCTACCCTCAAGTGGAATAACAAGGGTTAGTTGTGCGGTGTTCCTCGAATTTATTTTGATGACTTTACTCGTTTTGTATGCCTTATGCCGCGTCAGACTATAGATATTATTTATCGTTTGTTTTTGTGCAGCTATGGGTTTAAAGGAAGCTTTACGATTGAAGTCTTTTGATTCTAAGGAGCTTGAGTTCCGGGCCACCAGGACACCGAAAGGCGACCCCCCGTACCTAAACGTTGTTCAGGAAAATCTTAACCAAATTCGGGAACCCAAGGCTCCGGATAACCAGGGAGGTTTGGCTGGTCAAGGAGGTTCAGGCTCGGCTCACGCGGCTCAGATAGTGGATATTGCTCAGGCCCAAGTTGCGGTTGTGGTTGGTGATAAAAGCAAGAGATCTGGCTCGAGCGGAGCGAAGGGTTCCGGTTCCAAATTTGTTATCGAGGATGAAGGGGTCCATCTTTCTGTTGGAGATGAAGGAGAACGTGCTGAAGAGGTAAAAGAGGGTGGTGACGATGATGATGATGATGAAGAGGAGCTTCCCCAGGCTAGTTTGAAAAGAAAACGGACTATTTCTTCTAAGTCCGGTCCGAAACCCAAGCAGGTGAAGAAAAAGAAAACAGACTTCAAGACTATCACACTAGATGATGATGATGATCAAGTTACCGAGTTTTCTGCTGCCGGAGGCGTATTGGCGAATTTGGATGCCCATCTTCATGGGGGTCGTACCCCAAGGGACCGCCCGGTAAATATTCCATCAAGCCCATTATCCTTCGGAGGAGGGGTTACCAGGGTTATTGCTGATGTCCACATGTCCGATCCTAAGAAGACCGAACCTTCTCCTTCGGGTAAGCCTACCACGGGGGTTGCTTCTAACGTGTCAAGGCCAAGCCCCAAGCCAGTTGATGGTGGGGACAGTGCCTCTTCTTCCCCTTTATGGTATAACACTGAAGCTATTTTCTTGTCCCGGGAGCTAGGTTCGGGTGGCGTTGAAGATATGGACTCGGCTCGAGCGTTGGAGAAGTATGTACCGGAGTGGTCATTAGCGAAAAAGGACAGAATTGTGGACGCTCTTTCAGCCAAGATGGCATTATTTCATTTGGGGACCCCGGCTGAGCATTCTCACTATCGGAAGATGAGCGGGCCGGAGGTTGGGAACGCCCTAATGCTGAATTAGGCTCAATCGAACTCTCTAGTGGTGGAGATGTATAAGCGCTGGGTCGAGTCGGAGTCATCTTGTCGCAAGCTTCAGGGTGAAGTTGCTAATCTGAAGAGTGAAGACAATGTCCGATCGAAGACGAAACAGGAACTGGCTTCCCTCCGATCTCAAGTCGACCGCTTGAAAGAGCAAGTTTCGGAGGCGAGGGAAGTTAATAAGTCTTCCCAGGCTTCGACTGCGGTTGCTTACGAGGCTCGAGATAAAGCCCTCCAAGACTTGGAAACTCTCAAGATGAAATTCGGTGATTTGGAGAGGAAGCTATCTGATTCGGAGAAAAGGCATGCGGCTGAACTGAAGGAGATACAAACGTCTTATGACCAGCTTCTGGCGGACCACCATCGTTTGATGAATGGTACGTTTGTATTTTTCTGTTCAATCCGTATTATTTTTTTTATTTTTTTCTAATTAAGTCTTACCTTTTGTAGAAAAAGAAGAACTTGAAAGGGCTCGTGACAGGGCAATCGAATCTCACACGGCTACGATTGATGAAGCAAAAGGTATGTTGACACGCTGTGATGGTGAGATGGTTGAGTTATATGCCCAGGTGTCGGAGCTTATGTTAACTAAACAATGGTTTTTGACGGAGAGGGTTGCGTGGGTGGTCAAGCTAGTGCATCAAAGCCCGGAATTGGAGAAGGTCGTAGCTGACCTAGTCAATAGTGTTAACGCAGTGGGAGTGAATGAAGGCATTAAGCAAGGCTTTAAAGCCGCCCAAGACTCGATTCGATCTGCTGAAGAGGTTCATGGATATAATGAAGGGGCTACGGCGGTGTTAGAAGCTGCCATAAAGGCCTTCGACAATTTCCACATCTCCGTGCTTGACAAGGTTGCGGACTTGGTGGATAAACCCCTATCCGTCATTAAGCAAAGAAGCGTGCTCCCAATCGTGAAGGAAGACTTTGAAGGTTGAAATTCGATCTTTCTTATCGTATAACTTTTGACTTTTACCTCGTCATTGTAACCGTACAATTTTATATTTTTCTTTCTTTTGGCATGTAATCCGCACAATTTATTTTGCTTGAAGTATTCGACTAACATGTTTTTCATGAAATCATGACTTTTGATAACGGATATTCATTCCTGGCTACTTAGTTCTTAGTTTGCGTCCAAACTTCACTGTTCGTCCAGGTTTTTCTCGGTTCACTTAGGTGACTGAGTTTTAGCAAGAAGTTTTTTCGTTGACTTTCTTTGCTTAGTAGTTTTTAGTGGTCGGACTGAATTGAGGACGGACCGTTTGCTTAATAGATTTTTGGAACTATTTAAGCCTTCTCGATCGGCGCGAGGCATGGGTCGAGGCCCGTTTGTGCACATTTTTTGATATCGTTCGAACTTATACATATGCTATGATTTATACTTAAAAAAGTACAGATCGCTTTATTCGATTATTTAATCATAGATCCGGGGAAAAAACCCTCCCGGTTACAAGGAAATCAGAAATTCGTTCGGGGTATTACCCTCCCGACTTACATATGGAAATTGAAAATAACATAAGAAATAGCGATCTTTTTGGCCGTATCCGGCTGTTTACATGAAACATCTCTTTAGGTGCACCCCGTTCCATGTCCTGGGGACTGGGGTTCCATCAATTTTTCCAACACGTACGAGCCTTTTTCACTAGCCTCTTTGACTCGGTATGGTCCTTCCCACTTTGGGGTTAGCTTGCCAGGGGTTTCGACGCGGCTCGCATCATTGTTTCGGAGTACATAGTCTCCGACCTTGAATTTGTAAAGCTTGGCACGGGCGTTATAGTACTTCTCAATCTTCTTTTTGTATCGAGCTTCTTTGATCGCTGCGATGTTCCGACGTTCTTCGAGCAGATCAAGATTGGACCGGAGCTCTCGCTCATTTTCCTCCCATGCTTTACACCTTTGGTTCGGGAGTCCGATTTCTGCGGGAATCACGGCCTCTGTGCCGTACGTAAGACTAAATGGTGTTTCTTCGTTACTGGTCTTGTGCAATGTTCGGTGAGCCCACAACACGTTCGGTAATTCATCCGCCCAACCTTTGCCCTCGTAACCAAGCCTTCTCTTTATGCCATCAACAATTCTTCGGTTTATCTGCTCGACTTGCCCGTTCCCTTGGGGGTGGGCCACCGAGGAAAAGACTTGGTTAATCTTCAAGTTTTCACACCAGCGTTTGAACGGGTTCTCCGCGAATTGCTTTGCATTGTCGCTTATAATGTAGAGTGGAAGACCAAAACGACACACGATTTGCTCCCAAAAGAATCTCGTCACATTGTAGCCGGAGATGATTGTAAATGGTCGAGCTTCCACCCATTTGGTGAAATAATCTACTGCGACTAGCAAGTATTGGGCGCTTCCGCTCGATCGTGGAAAAGGTCCGACTATGTCGACGCCCCACTTTTGAAAGGGCCATGCCGCGGTTACCGGTATCATCTCGTTCTTAGCTCGAAGGCTTATGGGTGCATGCTTTTGGCACTCGTCACACTGTTGGAGCTCCTTAACTGCACTCTCGTGCATCCCGGGCCAGTAATACCCCGCATTTTTGACCTTTGTCACGATCATCTTTGGTCCGGCATGGATGCCGCAAATGCCATAGTGTTTTTCCCTGATGATATAACTGGCTTGCTCCGGGTCCAGACTTTTTAACAGAGGTCCGAGGAAAGTCTTTCGGTATAAACCTCCTTCTTGCATCTGGTATTGAAAAGAGTTGATCTGGATCTTTCTTGCTTCCGCTTTATCAGTCGGCAAAACATCATGCACCAAGTAGTTAATTATGGGCGTCATCCATGTTTGTGACGGAGCTTCTACTTGCACAACCTGCGGAGTTGTAATTGAAGGTGCGGTTAAAACTTCCACCCTCACCTTTTTGGCTAGGTGAGTAAATGGTACTGATGCCAACTTGCTCAATGCATCGGCCTTCTTGTTCTTGCTACAGGGAACGTGCTCGACTTTACATGCCTCGAATGATGCCATAGCTTGCTTCACCTGCTCGAGATACTCGATCATGTTTGCTTCCCTTGCCTCATATTCTCCGTTTACTTGATTCGCTACGAGCAATGAATCTACATGGGCTACGACATTTTTTGCTCCGACTTTCAGCGCTAGACGTAGGGCAGCTAAGAGGGCCTCGTATTCGGCTTCGTTGTTTGAACTCTTAAACTCTAGCCGGAGCGCGTACGTCATATCCGTTCCATCTGGATCGGTGAGAATTAGGCCCGCCCCTTCTCCTTCGGCACTAGAAGCTCCGTCGGTATACAGGGACCAAGGCTTCTCTGGAGCTTTTTCAACTTCTCCCGTTTCTTTATCCTCCGGCATTTCAACTAGGAAATCGGCTATCACCTGCCCTTTTAATGGACCTTTGGTTCTGAAGGTGATATTGAACGCGCCCAGCTCGATCGCCCATTTTGCCATACGGCCCGAAACTTCAGGTCGTCGGAGAACGTGATGGATTCTTTGATCCGTTCGTACCTCGATTGGGTGAGCTTGAAAGTACCGCCGGAGTCTTCTCGAGGCATGGACCAATGCTAGAGTTAGTTTTTCCAAATTTGAATATCTCGTTTCATAATCTTTTAGCGTTCGGCTTACGTAATAAATGGGGATTTGCGCCCCGGTTCGGTGAGCGACTAGTACCGCACTGATAACACCGGATGATGCAGCCAGATAGACCGTTAGCACCTCATCCTTTTCTGGTACGGTAAGTGTCGATAAAGTGCCGAGATAAACTTCAAGTTCTTCAAAAGCTCGTGCAGCTTCTTCTGTCCATTTGAACTCTGATCTAAAGCTTTTTCTGAGCACATCCATGAATGGGAGTGACCTGTCTGCTGCTTTTGACAAAAAACGATGGAGAGCAGCCAGTCGTCCGTTTAAGGACTGAATCTCTTTTACTGACGTTGGAGGCTTCATTGTAAGAACAGCGTCGATCTTGTCTGGGTTGGCTCATAGGCCTTTCGACCCGACTATGACTCCCAGGAACTTTCCTTCTTCTACCCCGAATGTACACTTCTTGGGGTTTAATTTCATGTTGATGCTTCGGAGTCGTGTGAATGTTTCCAGTATGTCTTTCAACATGGCAGTTTCATCGTGACTTTTGATCACGATATCGTCAACATATACCTCTACGTTTCGCTCAATCTGATCTTTGAAAGCTTTGCTCATTAAACGCTGATACGTAGCACCGGTGTTTTTTAAACCGAACGGCATCTTGGTAAAGCAATACACTCCTTCATTAGTGACAAAGGCTGTCTTATCCTCATCTTCGAGTGCCATTTGTATCTGGTGGTATCCCTTGTAGGCATCCAAAAAACACTTCAACCTGAACGTGGCGACGGAGTCGATCTTCTCATCGATCTCCAGTAAAGGAAAACAATCTTTCGGGCAAGCATCGTTTAGATCGGTGAAATCAATGCACATTCTCCATGAATTATCCTTTTTCCGCACCATAACGGGATTCGACACCCACATTTGGTACCGAACTTCTTGAATGATTCCGGCGTCTAGGAGACTCTTCACATCTTTTGCAATTGCTTTGGCCCGGTCCGGCGCCATGTGCCTTTTCCTTTGTGCTATTGGTTTGATTGATTCTTTTACGTTCAGGTGATGTTGTGCCATAGACCTGGGGACACCTTGCATATCGGAATGCTTCCATGAAAAGACATCGACCGAGTTGCTTAATAATTCCCATAAAAGCTTCTTTGTTCGTTTTGGGAGTTGAGTGCCAATAGCTACTTGTTGTTCGGTTCGGGGAAATCCGGATTGATCGCCCAGAGTTCTGTGGGCACTTCGGACTTTTTGGAGCTCGTTTCCGCTGCGTGTCTTACTTCGGCAACAAACGAGTTCGATTCTAAAAAAATAGTGGCGACTCCGGCTTCGGTGGGGAATTTTATGGCTCCATGTATCGTCGAACTGATTGTCCTAAGAGCTCGCAACCCGGGTCGTCCGAGTATTATGTTATGCAACGAGTGAGTTCCAACCACCAGAAAGGTTAGTTGAACAGTTCGACTCTTATCATCATCCTTGAAAGTGGTTGGAAGGGTAATCTGCCCTATTGGACTGACCACTTCTCCCGAAAAACTTATTAAAGGGGTGGAGACTTCAATCAACCTCTTCTTCGTTTGGGGGTTTAGTTGCTGGAAACACTGCAGATACATGATTTCAAAGGCGCTTCCTCCGTCTACATATATTCGTCGGACATGGTGTCCGGCGACGACGACCGATATTGTAATTGGTCCGTCTCGAGCATCGTCGGGATCGATTGGAGGGAAGTATGTTGGTTGATGCATCCATGCTGCCATATGTTGGTTCGACCGCTTTACCCCTCTTGATTCGGTCGACTGGATCATATTGATTCCGGGCTCGGTGTTCGGATTATCGATTGCTGCTGCAGATTTCTTCCCATCTTTTACTTCTTTCACAAGATGGGAGAGCTTACCGGATCGTACGGCCTTTTCGATTTCTTGCTTCAGAGCCCAACATTCATCTGTCGTATGGCCCTTGTCTCGGTGATATTCACAATATTTCTTGGAGTGCTTATCCGCGGTAGGTCGCTGCTTCGACGGCGTAGGAAACCGGGTAGTTTCCGTACTGAGAATTTCGCTTGGCGTTTGGTGAGCTCGGAGAAGGTGTTAAAACGCACGTTTCCAGTTCGGAAACTGCTTCGATCTGACTTCTGATACGGGCCACGACTTCTATTCCAAATGTTGCTTCTATCTTTTGGTGGTGACGCGTTCCGTCTCCACGATGTGGTTCGGGCCTTAGCATTTCTTGCTGTGGTTTCATTCGGTTGACCGCAGGCACTCTTTCCCCGAACGAAGGCTCGAGCTCGCTCCATAAGTATCTCCATGGTTTTTGGAAGATCTTCATGGAGTTTTTCCACAAGTTGATTGTTCCGAACTCCGTGACAGAATCCAGAGACTCGGAGCTGGTCAACCGCTCCACTTATCTGCATGCTTTCTCGATTGAAGCGATCGATAAAATCTTCTACGGACTCTCCGTCGCGGCACTTTATATGGTGAACCTCGGTAATGTCTTTCTTGCAGCGTCGCTGCTGACAGAAGTTTTGCAAGAATATACGCCGGAAATCCTCAAAGTGATCGATCGACCCCTCTGGCAACCCATCAAACCAAACCCTTGCCGATCCGGTGAGAGTTTGGGCGAACATAAGACACCAAGCCGGCATAGGCCACTGTTCGACCTTAGCCGCTCCGGCAAACGCGAACATATGGTCGTCCGGATCGGATGTACCGTCGTAGAACTTCAGCGTAGGGGGCATCTTTAGTTTAGCTGGGAGTGGAGCATTGACGATCCGTAACGTAAACTTCGATTGGGAAGTCATAGACGTGGGGTGATATGGCATGAGCAGCTCTTGATCTTGAGGGTTTAAACCCATAGATCCCTGGCGAAACAGGTCGTTTAGACCGTCATTCATCGGAGCACTCATAATTGAGGGAAATTGTGTAACACTTGTTATGGGAGTAGAGATTATGGAACTTACCATAGACCCGGAAGTGAAGGCTCCAACGGAGACGGGGTTACCCCATGGATAGGCATTGTTGAACAGGTTCGTTCGGAGGCTTTGTAGCATCTTTTCTCGCTGCTGTTGCTACTGTAACTGTCGCAATAGATCAGCATTCCGTAAAAGGAAAGCGCTGTCGAAACTAGGTAACGGCGTGGCGACCAGAGCAGTGACAGACAGCGTGGTGATAGAGCTTCCGCCAACAGAATTTGCAGCTGGAGGTGCCGACGCTGATCCTATCAAAACAACTGGAGCAGTAACTGCTGTTGATGCAATTGTGGAGGTAGCGTTTCCTTCCCATATATCATTGTAAGATGGGAAAGTGTTGGTGGAGACTGCTGTCGCTGATTCTGCCATAATTTCGAATGAACAGAAATAGAGAAACGAATTATGTGAATTCGAGGGGATGGCGCCACTGAAGACTCAAAACCAGTTGGTCCGACCTGGTTAGAGTAGAGCTTCAGATGACCTAGCAAAAAACCTGCAAGATCACAAGGAAACAACACACCGTTAGCCTTTTCACAGGGAGGGGGGCCTCTCTGTGACCAAGCTCGGGCGTGAGAATAAGTATTTGTGAGGAGAAATAGGTCAGGGAGAGAGAGAGAGAGAGAGGAGAATTTAGAGAGAGAAAGTAGCCATTACCCGTTTTGGAGGTCCAAGTATGGTATTTATAGTCTTTGGGTATGCTGACGTGGCGAGTTAGTTAGGGTCGGACCAGTCATTGTCATGACGGTTATGGCCGTGGGGCCCAGTTAGTTATGGCGTACCAGTGCATTTATCCGTTCCGCCTATGGCATAGGGTGCGATCCGACCTTGACGTATTATGGCTCAGTTCTATGTTTGGCAATGATTCGGTCCGACCAAGGACGTATCCTCATCAATGATAATAATTGTTTACAAGTAAATGTATTTTTTTGCTTGTGGTTGATGATGTATTTACCACCGCTTGGTTTGCATGTCACATGTATTTAAAGCATTTTCTAAAATAAAAAAAAAGTAAAACTTGTTTTTTTTAAAAAAAAAAGTGTTGTCATTTAGTTTGTCTAGCTTGTGGTTGTAGTTACAAGACAACTAAGCTTTTGGATAAACACCTACGTGTGAAATATATCTTAGTTATTTTTATGACTTTAAAGGTATAAAATATGCATTTCTTATTGTGTTGATAAATACTTGGTCTGTTTTTAATGCTTTTGAATTTTTATAAACTGAGGTAAAATTTACTTTTGGGGTATATGTTTTTGATTATTCGGTTTTGAAATAAAATATTTTAAGTAACTGACTAATTATTGATGATATAAAAAAATATATAGTTTTTAATATTCGCACTTAATTTAAGAACGAAATAAAAAAAATTTTATAGACATGACAAGCAAATTAATATGAGCTTAATCTCTTTAACACTCACACACACATATGTATACGTATAATGTCCTAGGATTGTGTGTGATTTATATATGTAATTGATATGCATATAAATTGTGAATAATTAACATGCATATAACATACTTATGGGTAGGTATTATGGATTTCATTTGTTTAGCAATACTTTTGCTGGTCTTATTGTTTTAGATAGCATATATGTTATATGTATTGCCTTTTTGACAAGTTAAATGTGCTAAACAAATTAATACAAATTTCATTAGTAGCTGGTTACCAAACAACTACGCTGAGATAAACATTGTTATGCTTTAGTGATTTGATATTTCAACTTGTTACAATGTTATGCATAGTCAACATAATTAATTGTATGGTTATTCTTCTAATTGCTTGTTATTGCTAAACAAATATTAATAGACATTGATATAGTCATTAGAAATGTGCCCTCACATGAAAATGATGAAAAATAGCTATGAAAATAATTAGTGGGCTTTAGCTTAAGTAAACTACTCTGATGTTAGTTACTTAAATTGATAGATAATAATTCATTTGAGTTAGTGTTGATGCTCATTTATACTGAATTTCACATGAATCCTAAATCAATGTTGAGAACCCGAAGTTCTCCCAAATGTATACAAAGTCCCGTTTGTTTTAATAATGATTTTTCAAGTTCAACCCAAACTTTAGTTCATCGCACTTGGCGTTTTGGCTAACATATAGCCTAGGGATGGAAAACCTTATGAATAGTGTTTTGGTCAAAAATCAAGCTAAGATAATGCAACCAAACTTTCTGTTGTGAGGTGTGATGCTTGAATCAATGAACAATGCTAAGGATCACTCAGAAATGTAATGAACAAGTGACACAATGATTTATACGAGGAAAAAGCCCTGGATCAAGAGTTGATCTCCGACATAAAAAACCTCGGGTGATGGAAACTACCGATCACCAACTCAGATTAAACAAACAAGTTATTACAACTTTGGATGATAGCGAGCTAGTTACAAGGATCACTAGAGTGTAATGTGCAAAAAAGTGGAGTTTTTTCCCAAAAGGGTGGTGGTGGAAAAAATATTTACCAAAATGGGTGATTTGAAAAATATTTACCAAAATAGGTGTTTTCTTTTAAGTTTTTTCCCACAATGGTTGTGGTGGAAAAAATAATTACCAAAATAGGTTATTTTAAAAATTATTTTCCAAGATGAGTGTTTTTTATATATTTCTTTACTAGTCTAAGTCCCCGTGTAATATACGGGTGGCTAAACAACAAAAAATTTATACTTTAATACGTAAATACTTTATTACAGGTTTGTTCGAATATTAAGATAAATAATATCTTATAAAAATTAATTAACGACTACATTTCATATTAATTATCATGTGTACGTCTATAAATAATTTTTTGAAATGAATGAAATGTTGTATTAAATCTATAAAAAAAATAAATTGGATTTAAATCACAAACCCGCTTTTCCCAGTTTTATATCAAAGTAGTTAACTCTTACCTAATAAAAAATGTCCACAGTAAATCACAAACCCGCTTTTCCCACTTTTATATAAAAGCATCAAGTTGCATATTTAGGTATAATTAATAGTAATTATGTTTTTTAACCAATCCACCCAATTTAAACATGGACTTTTAAAACTTTGAAGTATCAGCACATAATATTAAAGATGATTTCAAAGAAAATAGGCATCCATTTTACCCGAATTCGAAGCCACTCGAACCCGAATTAGATGATAACCGAAAAATCCGAAACTCGACTAACCCAAACCTTAAATGGGTCAGTTATCGAGTCACTTTTTCCCACCTAAAAACCTGAACAACCTGACCCAAACAACCCGAATAAAAACTCGAAGATTTAATGCTTTTTTCTCTATAGATGTGTTTTGCTTTAAAGTCTTTGGTATTTGAAACATTAAGTTTTAGAACTTTATAACATTATTATATCATATTGTCAAATAATGTTTAAATTTTGAGGATATTTTTCTAAAAGCATGAACAAAATTTGTAAATATACATATATTATATTTTATTTTACATCTAAACCCGAAAACCGAACAACCCGACCCGAACTAATCCAAACCCGAATAACCCGAACATTAAATAGGTCGGTTATTGGGTCACTTTTTCCCAGCCAAAAACCCGAGCAACCAGACCCGAAACCCAAAAAAAACCCGAAGAACACCCATAGTAGAAGGTTTTGTCGCTAGTCATCGCCATGAGCAACATAGCGACACTTAAAGTTGGTTTGAATCTAATCAAACCCATTAGGATTGAAAACGTCTTATGTCTTTTATTGGAGCTTTTTTAATTATAGGTATTTTTAGTATTAACTCCTCCATCATGTGAGAAAGTAAAATGTTGAAATTCATTTCATCAGATGATTGCAACCATCATATTATGATGAAAATCATCATTAACCAAAGCTCTTGCATTGTGGTGGGGCAAGTGAAGTGACCTAATGAGAACCATTTGAGGATACTGGTGGGCTGTTTGGTAGCATCTGAATGGTCATTAAGAGGCTACCTCTTAATGAAATCATTAAGAATTTTACCAATGAGAAGGTAGAAGAATGTGACATGTGATGATTTACCATTCAGAGGTTACCTCTTAACCATTCAGACTTGAGGTTACCACTTATTCATTCAGAGGTTTTAAACCATTAAGAGGTAGCATCTGAATGGTCATTAAGAGGCTACCAAACAGCCCCTGGGCCTTTCATAAGTCAGCCTTGTACAAAATATGTATTTAAGTACCAATAAAGAAAAGTCATGATAAGTCAATGTTTTCTAGTCGAGCTTTTGGATAAACTTGTAAACTCTTAAAAAATCTGACCCAAACATGACCCATTTATACATTAAACCCGTTTTTAAAGTTGACTCGTTCAACAAATTTGATACATGAGTAAAACTAACCTTTTTTTATAAATCTGACCCGTTTAATAAAGCTAACACGGATCATTTACTGTTGTTATCAAATGTAGATAAATGAAAAGAATTTATCTTAATCAAGCCTTTCTGTAAAATATGTATAAAGCTAAAAAAGAATTTGCTCGTCCTGTTAAGTACATTTTTTGTTTAGTACATCTTTTACATAAAAATCAAGGTTAGACTTTGTAAAGAAAGACTATAACACCTACATCAGAAACAATTATAGATGAAACAAATTAAGGCGCAGACGCACATTTATATGTGTATGTAACATTTAATAAAAAAAAAATTAAATAGTCAATCTTACGGTTCGGTCCATTTTTATATGGCTGGTTTACGGTATAAATCGCAAACCAAACCATTCGTTATGGTTTGAGTTTATTGAAACCCGCCGACAAAAATAAATATAAAAACCAACCTCGAAACCAAACGATAACCGGTTTGGATGGTTTAACGATTTAAAATAAACCATTAACAGCCCCTGTTCATATATTATGTAAATTCTATAATAACAATCTTCTAAAGTTAAATTATATTGATAAGAAGATGAAATTGTGAAAGCGAAAGGTATCTAAATGGTGAGTCGAGCTTTTAGCAACTCCGAAGGATACGCACATATGGTATAGCTTATCCCAGCAACCGCACCTGTAATCAATGACTCTTGGTTGGTTAAATTAATATAATGCACACCACCATTCATGACCCGTTCTTCAAGAAATGGGTTGATTGTAATTTTGCGCGTTGCAGCGGGATTGAGAGTATAAAACTCTTAGCTCTTGTATAGGTTGCTGCAATCAGTCACATTTGGTTCCAACACTCTTAGCTTTTCTATAAAAAAATAGTACGCCAAATATGAATTATAGTCATTTAAAAAGTATTAAAGAGTATAAAACTTCAACTCTCATATGTTAGTAGTCTCATAATATTACATGTGTCCCCTATAGTATCTCACTTTATATGAGTGGTTGCTAGCTATCTAATAGCTTCCTCCTTCCTACCATTTACAAAGACATAAACAACTGTTTTAAACTATGAAGTTCATAAGCCGATAGTTTACGACCAAAACAAAGCATATGAAACATAATATGAGAACAAATTAAATGGAAGAAACAACATATTTAGGCTTAGCTGCACTTTCAGAAAGTGATCCCTTTGTCCACCTCTTTAACATGCTTAAAGCTGCCCAACATCATGAACTTGTTATATGTGCAAATGTCAACTTACTTCCACAATTCAAAAGCCAGTACTTCCCAATCCGAATTTCTCACAAACTTTTTTTTTTCTTTTAACAATGTTTTATTTTTCTTTTCGAATCAGTGTTTCTTTAATGTTGTAGTGTAGCTATCATAATTTTCAACTAAGCATAAACGGATTATTAGCGATTCGGAAGTTGAAAGTAGTATGTTTTGACAACAAATAATAAAACTTGGTATACCTTGAAGAAACTGGGTGGGCGATGGGGTTTGAGTAAGCCTGCTTCCGAACCATCAACTTCATAAGTAACATCAACATATGCAACATGTGAGAACTTTCGTGTTAGTATCATCACTATCATGTCGTATTATAAACTTACACCACTACCCAAGGGATCAAAATATGATAACAAAAGCTTGAAAATGGAAAGAGTAACCCACAGATAAGAAAAAAACTCACAACTTTCTACCTGAAACATTGACATACGGGTCTAGTCGAAACGTCTCAGGACCAAATCCAGCAATCCTGAAATCGAATATTTTTAAAACTATAATCCATTTATTTATTAAATAACATATATTTTTTTGAATTAGTGAAAAAATCAAATCAAGCAAAAGTTGCAGATGTAAATCACCCAAGATGGTTGAGTTGTTTCCACAGTAGGATAACAAACCATGTCGCAGCCGATAACCATGTCGCAACCGCCGATGCTACCATCCTCTTGTATATTCAACCAAACGTTAAAGTGGAATAGCCATAACACTTGTTAATGTGGTGTCGTGAGATCCGTCCAATTGCTGAATGAGAGCTCGCCTTGCTTTTAGTTACATTTTTACATACTAATGTTGCGTCAGCTTTATGGTGTTCATTATATACAAAAGCTGAACCAACTGAAAAAACCACATGAAATAAAAAAATCAGCGTTTATCAACATCACACTACACGTCAGCACACTAATTCTGGTAATCATCATTACAATTAATGAAAAAACACTTTGATTTGTTAGTTTTTGTCAGATTGCAATATCTTACTGCAACAATAGCCATAATTCATCCTTCTGCAAGTCAGTCAACCTTTTTTTAGAGTAAACCATAACCACCACAATATTTGCAATAGTTAACAAAAATGCTAAACCATACACATAATACGCAGCACTGAAAGTGACGGTTGATCATCTGAAGCACGCACCGAAAGACAACTGTGTGCACTCAAATATCAAAAAATCCTAGAAACACACACAATATATTGCAAGAAAAGCCGATTACCTGTGCGAGAGGTAGGCAGTGATGGTGAATAAGTTGTTGCCACGTCTTTGACACTAAAGCAGAATCGAAACACAATATTGAAGATTAGGGTTTTGAATCATAAAGAACTTTAAATTATATGTAGATCTATAAACCAAATACCTGATCGAATTGGAAAGGATTAGTATAATTTAATCTAATCCATATAAACCAAATACCTGATAGAATTAGATATTACTATGTTAGTAAAATATTCACCTAAAGCATCAACTGTAGAAGAAAACAGTTAAACTAAGAGGGTAAATGACAATATATCGATGAAAGAGAGACAAAAAAACCAGATGAAACCCACCTCTGTACCCCTCTTTGCAACTTTCTTCTACAATGAAATCCGGAAACCTCGCTGGTCTATCTGCTACCGTACTACGGTTGGGTTAGTTGTCGTTTCCGATGAATAATTCAAAACTAAATGTTAACACCATCGCCGTCGCGGCTAGATTGAATGAAATAGCTGTTGATATTCAACTTTCTTCTACGGTACGATGACTGTCCACCACTACAACCACCACTATCGTTACTAAGACATCAAAACACCACCATCAACGTCCGTTAGTCAGAACCCTAGAAACACATTGATACACATATATACACAAAAAAAAAACGTACCTCAATCGTCGTGGTATAAGAGATTACTTATTACTATTTCTCCTTAATGCAATATCCAGTATTGAATGACTTCTGCAATAAAAGAGAAAACAAATAAACAACACCATCTGTAAATAATATTAATAGCAGAAATCGTCTGAACACCAGGTCACAGAACTGAAGTTATCCCAAAAATACAGAACCAAAAAAACAATTCTTTGATGATACTTTAGACATATATTGGTTACCTGATGTTTGGATACTTTAGACATATATTGGTTACCTGATGTTTGGATCCTTTAGAAATCGTCTGAACACCAGGTCACAGAACTGAAGCCAAATGATGTTAAGTATATCCAAATTAGAGACTTACAATTCAGAGACAATCGGCAGCGTAAGATGAAAATCACCCTCGAAAACATGATCGTCTCCAGACCTCTTCATCCCTGTAAAAACAAAACGACTCCTAGTCCTCTAATTAACAACCAAAAACACAAACATTAAAAGATAGGATCCATGACAGTAGTAATGTGACATCTATTTGTTTAGACATACAAACGCACCTGCTTGCTATGACAAAAACCTCCTCCCTCTTAGCGTCTTCTTCCTTGCTTTCATATAATATAATTCGGCATCAATCAAGAATTTCAAGAACCCAACAAATTATGAATCAAATCAAACCCATAAAGAAAACAAATACTAAAAACAGTAAAAAAAATTGTAATCTAACCTTCAAATTGTTCATATGATTAAAAAGTATAAAAAGTGAATACTGAACATGGAGTAAACTTCAAATTGTTGGCATTCAGTTTCCAATGCTCTTGGTCAGATCTTCTAAATGAAGTCTAGAATAAACATTAATAAACACCTACATAATCAAATATTCAAATCAGAAGTCAATAAACATCAATTAAGGTAAGTTAAAAAATTACCTTGTTACATTTTCTCTGACGAAATCAACTTCTTGACTCCTTCCCCTTCATAATCTTCTTTGTTTTCGTCTTCATAATCATAATATTCGATTGAACCTACCAAACGCCCAATTAACAACCAGAACTTCAAATCAAACTTGTTGACAGTTACTTGTTGACAGTTACTTGGTGACTCAAAACTGATTTGAAAATCGATCTAGGGTTTCAAACTGACTCAATTCTCGTTTAACCCTTGAAAATTAGACACATAACCCATTTGAAAATCGAATCTCTTTCAGAAATATTACCTTGTTCGATTGAGCGACAAAATCAAAACCGATTCGACAACTCTATATCTATATCAATGATTAACATATTAAACATTGATTAAAGCTAAAAAATCAAACGATTATCAAATTACATCATAGAAATCAAAGAAAACATACCTAGATGAGAGTTTGAATGCTTGAGATTTAGGGATTTCTAGGGCCAGGAACAATCGCTGCTAGAGATGAAACCGTAGATGAGATTTAGGGCTTGTAAAATTGAATATGTGATGTTTTGAGAAGCCGTGTGAATGTGAAGAGAAATCAATTTGGAAAATTGGAGAATGATTTCAACTAATTGATTGATAAAATTTATTAGGTTTCCAAATTGAAGATGTGGTTTCAAAAAACTGAGCGTGGGAAGGAAGGATGAGAGATAGATGAGACAATGGCGCCCAATTTCCCAATTATCTGGCCAAAGAGAATAGCCACATCAAGGTCAAATAGTCAACCTTTATTTTGCTTTAGTATAATAGATAGATTTTAAACTAATATATTGCATTTTTTTGCTTTTATTTTTTATTCAATATCACGTTTTTTTTTTACCAAACAACTCATTATACGGTTTATTTTATTTTTTAACTAATCTATTTTAATTCTTTCATTTTTGTTTTTTAATGTTTTTCTTTTATTTTCCCTTTATATTTATGTAAGATAAATAATTTTAATATAAAGTTTGCTCATGTAATTTCAGGATTATAAACGAACAAAAGTTGGTTAAAAAATAAAAGTTAGTTAAAAAAATAAAATGAGTTAGTTAAAAAATAAAATAAACCGTATAATGGGTTGTTTGGTAAAAAAACATGATATTGAATAAAAAATAAAAGCAAAAAATGCAATATATTAGTTTAAAATAAAGAAACAAATAAAACACTCATCTTGGAAATAATTTTTAAATAGCCTATTTTGGTAATTATTTTTTCCACCACCACCATTATGGGAAAAAACTTAAAACAAAACACCTATTTTGGTAAATATTTTTCAAATCACCCATTTTGGTAAATATTTTTTCCACCACCACCATTTTGGGAAAAAACTCCAAAAAAGTGTGTAATCGCCAAGTGAATTGTCGAGAGCTGATGAGAACAGTTACGAGTGTGTGTTAAGCTAAAAATAGCCAAGTGTCCTAATTTAGCCCGCTATCCCCTTTTAAAAATGGAAAATATCTAAGCTAACTAACTTTCCGCATTTCATGCAAGTCTCCCACGAACTCCATAATTTCCATATTGGTCAAGCACGTGCGGAATAAATAAGGAATATGCTCTAGGAATATCGCCAAGACCAAGTCCAAGCTCGTACTCCTGCAAAACAACATCATATTCAAAGCAGACAACCATTAGTATAAGGATCCTTATGATGATCCATGATCCTGATCCTGTTCCTACAATACTTTCTGAGGATCACTAATTCAGACAGAAGTGAGGATCACTAAGCCCAACAGTATTTGAGGATCACTGATCATTCAAAAATCCTCCCCTAACAATTGCCCCCAAAATATAAGGAGTAATGGGTAAATAAACGAGTTATATTTTCTCGTTCTTATCCGTAACAAATCAACGGATATATAGCCGTTAATTTCTGACTAACCGTTGCCATCCTGACGTCACTGAAATGACTATCATGCAAGATCATCATTATAAATTGAAGTTAGAGATAAGGGTTAGAGAGCATTTAAATTCGTGCATTTCCTCCTTTAAATCCTCATTCGAAGACTTGATCAGGTATTTCTCTTTCCTTTCTCTCTTCATCTTCTCAATTCTGTTTCTTGTTTTTCACCATCTTCATGACCAAGATGATGCTGAGGTCTTCACCGGTTAAGGATCACAAAAAGGATAGTCCCTTGAAGTCCCAAGGGATCATCAAAGATTCTGCGAAAGAAAGATGCTGCTTTACCGATCCACAGATAGACAGAATCCGCCATTGTTTCCCGGCGAACACCGTTTTCAAAACTTTTGATCCCACCGTCCTGAGCAACTTTGCTTCTGAAACTTGGGTGGCTTTTCCGGTCACCCCGTTCACAATAGGGTACTCGTATCCTTTTCCTGATTTCACCCAATCCTTCTTCTCTCTCACCGACATCTCCTACATCCAAGCAATGCCAATGATCTGGAGGGTCTTGTATACCCTTGAAAGAATCATTGAACGTGAAGGAAATAATCTGGGAATGTCGGAGTTAGCAGAGATGTACGACCTTGTTAGCCATGGATCCCACCGATATCTATTCAAACACAAACCCGGTGAAGAGCATCCCATCTTCAAAGCCACCAAAAATGACACCAACTGGAAAAGGCGATTCTTCTTTGTCAGAAGGGATTCTATCCCTGATGGAAAGGATCTGCCTAGGAAATGGACCACCCACGGTAGGATAGAGGATCCTGAGAAGGATCACAGGATAACCTTATTTCTGCTGAGGATCACTAACATCCTTTCGTTTCTATTTTGCAGCTATTACTGTCGCACACCTGCAACGAAGGAAAGACTTGCTGCTTTCCAGAGGCTTAATCCTGCAATAAGTTCGTTCCAAGCAAATACCCAGGATTCTCAAGAGGTATCCTCAGGTTCTGTCACAATGTCGAGTAAGTATCCAATTTTGTGCATAACTAAATATTTAAATAAAAATGAAATAAGGATACTTATCTGTTTTGGATGTGTAGGTGCTGGAAAATCGTCGAAGTCTGCTACCCGTTTTAGTGTCACCGACCTCACCACTGTTGGTCCCAGATCTGGGAGGAAGAAGGCTGCTGCTAGCCCAAGTACTGCCATCCCCAAGCCTACCACCTCCAAGGGAAAGAAGAGGAAAGCCTCTGAGGCTGAAAATCTAGAAGGCCTACCTCTAATCCGCCACCAGTTCCTTGAATACTTCGCTGATGTAAGGATCACTGACTTAGCTTAATTATCCTGCCCATTTGAGGATCATGTGATCCTAAACGTCTCATTGTCTTTTTGCAGAAATTTGCTGAAATCGAGGACTACGTAGGCAATATTGAAGAGGTTGAGCAAAAGTGTTTGGACCTCCAAAAGATCATGCTGGCCAAGGATCAGAAGATTGCCTCCCCCGAAAACGATGTCAATCTGGTAAAGAGGGAACTCGTCCTGGCTCACATTACTGCTGACCAAGAGAAGGCTGAAATCACCAATGATGTCAAAGTCTCCGCTGCCATTGCTATGTACAAAACCCAGTTGCAGATGGCCCAAGAAGCTCTGGATCCTGATTTTGACAAGAGCAGCTGGGACGTAGAGGGCTGGAAGGAAAGGTTAGCTGAGCTGGACGACTAAGAAGAGGCTGATGAGGTCCTAGCAATCGAGGCTGGCGGCAGTGGGATGAAGGATCATGCGGGTGATGCTGGAGCTGGAGGAGCTGGTAAAGGTGATGGTGATGCAGCAAAGGTGTAGGCTGCAGGAATGGGTGATGAAGGACATTTCTAGACGTAGCCGGATCCCACTTTTAAGAATTTGGTAGTTTTATTTTGGTTATGGTGTTTTGAAACAATCTCGAGTTGTAATAACTTTAGACAATAGTTTCTAGGCTGAAGGATCATGGATCCTTCGACAATAGGTAGGATAATGGGTGGTGGATGGATCCTCTGTTTAGGGGATGAAGCCACTCGTTATCCTTCCGCCTTTATTTCCTGCAATCTCAAGACCCGTAAACAATGGACATGTAACACAATTATTATTATTTAAAGGTTTTCGTATAATTTATGAAAATAAACGGGTAATTATGGTTTCAAATACATTGAAAATACGGGTTCATTAAAACTTTTACAAAATTAGAACTATACAACATAACATGTGTGAGTTTCGTCATTTAACATAACAACGATACATAGTGCGGAAGCTTGTAACTTAATCGTGTTCGGTTCTTCATTGAGCTTGATCATCCTCCGGTACGGTAAATATACCTACAATCCATAAAACATGAATTGAATCAGTCATACGTAGTTTAAAACGTGTCAAAACGAGTCCAGGAAGCTGAACTGATTGAAATACAAAATTTTCAACAAAAAGGGGTTCTTTCGTGCCACGTGACGGCGCCATGTTGCTCCCTCCCGTGGCGCGGGGGAGGCACTTTTCCAGCAGGTCTGCAGCTCAGTTTCAGCTATGCCAGTTTTTACGGAAACGACCATAACTTCTTCGTTATTGATCCGTTTTACGTGATTCTTTTTCCTACGCGTCCGTAATTTAATTCTCCATCATATGGAATTAAAATCCAACATCCAACATAATAATTTTTGAGACTTCTAAGCCTTCGACTCGTTACCTTTTTACCGAATTTTAACCCATTTATGCATTTTATCAAACAAACACATTTGTTTGATCCTTATATCACATACACTTCTTCAAATTAATGTTACCTACCATATTAGGTTCTAATCTTTGGTTTATTACACAATTTAAACCCGTTTTCACTTGTATGCTTATTTTGACCCGTTAAGGGTAATTAAGCCTATTTTAAGTATGAGTCTCTTTCATTCACATCAAGCATTATACTACCACATTTCTTGTCAAATAATCTTTCTTCACAACTATATTTGTATTGTATTAAGTGTGGAAATTCCTAAACTCCGAGTTTTACCCCTCGAATCATCATTTTACGGCAAAGACTATTATAGAGTCAAATGACTAAGGATTCACATCATTCGCTTTCGTTTACTCATTCTAAGTGTTTAATTATGCATACTACTCTTTTCCGAACAACCCTTATAGGTCTTTCACTCGATTTAGCTTACAAGGGCATTTTGGTCAATTTTCATCCTTCTTTTACTACAAGGTCCTTTAAATACTTGTTTGACCCCAAAATCCGACCCTTTTAACCATATCCTTGTTTATAAACCCATGTGATTCTAAACACCATAAATATAATACAATTTATTCGGTTTACCAAAAAGGTAACCGAATATCTATATCTTAACCTTGTCGAACTCTTATAGAATCTCAAGTTCTACATGATGAGTTGAACAATTATACATACCTGGCTCGGATCAATATATTGACCCGTATCAATACATTGACTTAGTAGCCGCTAAGCAATAGCGATGTGCGTATCCATTTGATATTTATTCCTATAAACATGTAACTCGACAAACCATTAGACAATATTGTCAAAGGGTGATAATTTCACCTTTTGACCCATTTATTTACCTAGTGATCTTCGTCACTTCAAGCAAATGCCAATTTCATGTATTATGCTAATTTAAAGTCTACTAGCGAAATACGGAATCAAGCATAACGTAACGGAATCGTAGTTACGTACCTTTTAAGCACCTTTTTCAACGCGTATTTCCACCGGCTTGTCCACTTGACGATCCGGATTCCTCGCCTAAAGAGTTCAATTCACAATCCGTTTAGAACCCTTTTTATAAGTCTTAACGCATAAATTGCCATATCCATCAAGCATGCGTTTTTGTCCGATTTTCCACATTTATCTTTCATTTAGGCATTTTAACGAACACCTAACGGGTATAATTTTACATCTTTAAAACCAAGTTCATAACTTGATATTTTGCCCAATATAAACATACATATCAATTTCATCATGTCAAACATGCATAAAATCTCAAAATCATTTCATAGTAATCAAGTAACACCACTTTTGGTAGTCATGATTCTTGTGTTCATCTAAATTTACAAAACCCATTTAACTTATCAATGGATCATCATGAATTTCATAGATTATCCTATAATCCAACATGTTATTGACTAGGGTTTACTCCTAGACATCATATTACTTCAAGATTCATCCATGCATGACATAATCAAGCTCAATTTCAGTTTCTTACAAATAACCTAGAATTTAAGATGGATCAAAACATCACAATTTTACATACCTTATGATCCTTTCAACTAGGTGTTCATGAATTTGTGCTTGAAATTCGATTTAGACTTGATTAGAGGCTCCAATTTGTGAGTTTTGTGAGGATTTTAGGGTTTGAAGAAAACCCATGTCGCCCCCTGCTTCTTAATCGACCAGACACCCCCAAAATGGGTGTTTGGTGTGTTTTAATTCTTGTTTTTAATAAATCAAGTTTCAATTTTAACAAGTTTGGCCCCTCCATTTTCCTTAGTTCATAATTTAAGTGTTTTAACCCACTCATAAGTCACTATCTAACTAGGTTAGAATTATTCCTAGTCAGCTTAGTAGGTTCGGGAAGTCGTAACCCGTTTTACTTTAAGTCCCGTTAAATCGGGCCTTTTATCCATCCTATTTTCTTGAAAGCTCTTATTCGCTTTAAATAAATACTAGGATTATTCACTTAATTCCTAATATTTTCCGGTTTACTTTTACCACTAACGGTACTTTCCCCGTCTTTAGTATTAACGGGGTTTAATTACCAAACCCGTTTTCGGGGTGTTACAAGTCTACCCCCCTTAAAGAGGTTTCGTCCTCGAAACCTTTTCTTACATAATTTATCGAGTTTAACTCCATGCATTTGCTCTCGATAATCAATTGAGCATTGCTCATATTTTAACCGATTATTAGTATTACCAGAAAAATTATTGTAATATCTTTTTGGTTACAAAACATCTACGTACCTCATACGACATAATGCAACTTGAAATAACGTAATTTTGTTATTTCTACTAGTTTAGTTAACTTAGCGATATCCATCGCTTTTATATATTATCGAACTCTTTGTGAATCCGTTACCTTGACCCGTTTAAACGTCTTTAGTGAAATCTTTCACTTTTAGCAACAATTTCTTTTGTTTTCAAATTCATTTATTCGGTTCAGTTATACCGAATCCACCGCTTACAAGCAACTAAATTTATTTAAATGACCTTAACCGGTCTCACTAACTAGACTTATTAGTTCAGTTACTCTTTACCGCTCACTTGGTTATACGGTGATTCCACTTCACATTGCATTTCTTGACCGTGATCGTGTCACGTCATGTTTAATTTATATCAACGTTTCTTTATCATACTTCTTCTTTTCGAATGTATTGTCTCGTACCTATCGATGTTAAAACCCATACTCTTTGATATTTGTTATTTCCGAATTCGTCTTATAGTATTCATATTTGTTAAAACGTTATTTCTTACTAAAACTGAATTTTAGTTTAACGTTTTTCTCTTTAACTATGTCAATTACTCATATCAAGGAAATTGACAACCCATAATTTATTGTTTTCCGTTCTCGTTTTATGCGGGGAATCGTAACAAGTTCCCTCACCTTACACTATTGACCCGTAGGTTCCTTCAGTTAACCTCGTAGGCTATTTCCTTAAGCTTTCACCTCTTTAAGGCGAGGCCCTTATGATCCCTTTGCTTCAATTCATGACCCGTGGGTCATTTTGGCCCCGTAGACCTTTACACTAATTAATATCCCGTAGGTTATGATGATCCCGTAGATCATCTTTTATTCGAGTCTTTATTCAAATGTGTATACGTTTATATACGCATATGGCGTTAAGGCACCCCTTTTTATGTTTAGAATTATTCACCTTTACTTTTTGGATTTCGTTTGACCTTGACCGTAGTCTAAGGCTACATTGTTTTCTTTCGAATTATCTTTCCGACTTCAAACGTCAATTACACGTCAGTTTGCCCTACACTTACCGTTACCCGGTTCTTACCTATACTTCTTTACGTGCCATTACCCGGGTTCTTTTATTTCAATGTTTTTAACGCCTATAACTCCTTTACATAGGTTTATTAATATTTCGCACTTTTATTTATTCGATTCGCGCTTACTTACTTTAGCAAGTGTCATCCTTTATTAAATTTATTTGACTTGTTCGTGTGAAAATTCATCACTTATGAATGTCAAACTTCAGTCTTTGTTCGACCCGTTCAGCTTTGAAATAGTTGAACTTAATTTATTCAAAATTTCTATTTACATTATCTTGTCGTCTTTTAGTCATGACTTAAAACCCGGGTCTTTTAACTTTCCATCCGAGTTCCCGTTTCTCGGTCTACGCATGTGTTTAATTCTTACCCATCAACCGGGTGTTTAACCGAAATCGTTATCATTGCACCCCTTCCGGCATGCATTAAGACTTCATTTCGATTTACTTGGTCATCTTAGCGAAATCAGTTTCTTTTATTAGACCATATCTTTATTCTTTACGTGACCACCATTGGCGGCCTTATTAATTATGAGTGACGATTATCATCGTTATCCTTGCTTTACTACGACTAAAGTTAACAACTTTGATTATCTTTTTCGTGTGGGCAACACCTTTGTTTTTATGACCCGGCGGATCATCTATACTTTGGTTTTACTTGCCCATTTTGTTCACCATGGCCTTTTCGTCCAAGATGACTTATTTTCGTGAATTTTCTTTTGATCATTCATTTATATCATCATTTACATTAATCCTTGTCCCTTCTCTCGGGCTCATTATCCTAATGTAATACGCTTCCGTCACCCGGCTGTGCGTTTACATTATTATCAACTATTTTGTTCATTTATTTCATTTGGGTACTTCTAATTTGTCCCATTCACCCCGTCCTTACTACATCGGATGTAAATGTGTCCGCTATAAGAAGTTCATGGTATCATATACCACTACTTACTTGGCCAGAGTAAGCGATTAACACATGACACGCATGACCTTTTTATAGTTTTCACATCACGCCCTATGTAAGTAATGCCTCTATTCGTTTCTCTTGGAAACAATATCCCGGATAGATTTTCTATTCGGGGTTTTCCAAGTTTTAATCTACATATGCAACTCTCAATCTCTACGTACTTGTTGCATATTACTATTTGTGCAATTAAATTCGAAATGTGCACCTGGTAATGGTTGCCCTAACGGGCTTCTCTTGCCATTAGCCTTGTTCGCGACCGTTACGCGATTTAGGCCCTTGATGAGCATACTCTTTGGACCGTTCCTCTGTCAAATTTGCGATTTGTTAAGCTCTCGCTATCCTCATATGCGAGTGTCCTTCAACTAAAACATATAAAACAGTTAGTAATTTCAACCTTAAAGGATGCCCGTATTATAATACAAGGCTTTTCTACTATACGCATCAACGCGTGTAATTTCGTTGACTATATCTATTCTATATCGTTTTTATTGGTGTAACGTGTATTACACGATAACCATATGTGTTGTTCTCAACACTTTAATCATACTAAACCATTGATATACATGTACTTACCGGATTTGCGATCAAGCCTCGAACCGAACACACTTTATTCTTTAACCATGAGCTCTGATTACCAACTTGTAACACCCTTATTATTATTTAAAGGTTTTCGTATAATTTACGAAAATAAACGGGTAATTATGATTTCAAATACATTGAAAATACGGGTTCATTAAAACTTTTACAGAATTAGAAATATACAACATAACATGTGTGAGTTTCGTCATTTAACATAACAACGATAGATAGTGCGGAAGCTTGTAACTTAATCGTGTTCGGTTCTTCATTGAGCTTGATCATCCTCCGGTACTGTAAATATACCTACAATCCATAAAACATGAATTGAATCAGTCATACGTAGTTTAAAACGTGTCAAAACGAGTCCAGGAAGCTGAACTGATTGAAATACAAAATTTTCAATAAAAAGGGGTTCTTTCGCGCCACGTGACGGCGCCATGTTGCTCCCTCGCGTGGCGCGGGGGAGGCACTTTTCCAGCAGGTCTGCAGCTCAGTTTCAGCTATGCCAGTTTTTACGGAAACGACCATAACTTCTTCGTTATTGATCCGTTTTACGTGATTCTTTTTCCTACGCGTCCGTAATTTAATTCTCCATCATATGGAATTAAAATTCAACATCCAACATAATAATTTTTGAGACTTCTAAGCCTTCGACTCGTTACCTTTTTACCGAATTTTAACCCATTTATGCATTTTATCAAACAAACACATTTGTTTGATCCTTATATCACATACACTTCTTCAAATTAATGTTACCTACCATATTTGGTTCTAATCTTACGTTTATTACACAATTTAAACCCGTTTTCACTTGTATGCTTATTTTGACCCGTTAAGGGTAATTAAGCCTATTTTAAGTATGAGTCTCTTTCATTCACATCAAGCATTATACTACCACATTTCTTGTCAAATAATCTTTCTTCACAACTATATTTGTATTGTATTAAGTGTGGAAATTCCTAAACTCCGAGTTTTACCCCTCGAATCATCATTTTACGGCAAAGACTATTATAGAGTCAAATGACTAAGGATTCACATCATTCGCTTTCGTTTACTCATTCTAAGTGTTTAATTATGCATACTACTCTTTTCCGAACAACCCTTATAGGTCTTTCACTCGATTTAGCTTACAAGGGCATTTTGGTCAATTTTCATCCTTCTTTTACTACAAGGTCCTTTAAATACTTGTTTGACCCCAAAATCCGACCCTTTTAACCATATCCTTGTTTATAAACCCATGTGATTCGAAACACCATAAATATAATACAATTTATTCGGTTTACCAAAAAGGTAACCGAATATCTATATCTTAACCTTGTCGAACTCTTATAGAATCTCAAGTTCTACATGATGAGTTGAACAATTATACATACCTGGCTCGGATCAATATATTGACCCGTATCAATACATTGACTTAGTAGCCGCTAAGCAATAGCGATGTGCGTATCCATTTGATATTTATTCCTATAAACATGTAACTCGACAAACCATTAGACAATATTGTCAAAGGGTGATAATTTCACCTTTTGACCCATTTATTTACCTAGTGATCTTCGTCACTTCAAGCAAATGCCAATTTCATGTATTATGCTAATTTAAAGTCTACTAGCGAAATATGGAATCAAACATAACGTAACGGAATCGTAGTTACGTACCTTTTAAGCACCTTTTTCAACGCGTATTTCCACCGGCTTGTCCACTTGACGATCCGGATTCCTCGCCTAAAGAGTTCAATTCACAATCCGTTTAGAACCCTTTTTATAAGTCTTAACGCATAAATTGCCATATCCATCAAGCATGCGTTTTTGTCCGATTTTCCACATTTATCTTTCATTTAGGCATTTTAACGAACACCTAACGGGTATAATTTTACATCTTTAAAACCAAGTTCATAACTTGATATTTTGCCCAATATAAACATACATATCAATTTCATCATGTCAAACATGTATAAAATCTCAAAATCATTTCATAGTAATCAAGTAACACCACTTTTGGTAGTCATGATTCTTGTGTTCATCTAAATTTACAAAACCCATTTAACTTATCAATGGATCATCATGAATTTCATAGATTATCCTATAATCCAACATGTTATTGACTAGGGTTTACTCCTAGACATCATATTACTTCAAGATTCATCCATGCATGACATAATCAAGCTCAATTTCAGTTTCTTACAAATAACCTAGAATTTAAGATGGATCAAAACATCACAATTTTACATACCTTATGATCCTTTCAACTAGGTGTTCATGAATTTGTGCTTGAAATTCGATTTAGACTTGATTAGAGGCTCCAATTTGTGAGTTTTGTGAGGATTTTAGGGTTTGAAGAAAACCCATGTCGCCCCCTGCTTCTTAATCGACCAGACACCCCCAAAATGGGTGTTTGGTGTGTTTTAATTCTTGTTTTTAATAAATCAAGTTTCAATTTTAACAAGTTTGGCCCCTCCATTTTCCTTAGTTCATAATTTAAGTGTTTTAACCCACTCATAAGTCACTATCTAACTAGGTTAGAATTATTCCTAGTCAGCTTAGTAGGTTCGGGAAGTCGTAACCCGTTTTACTTTAAGTCCCGTTAAATCGGGCCTTTTATCCATCCTATTTTCTTGAAAGCTCTTATTCGCTTTAAATAAATACTAGGATTATTCACTTAATTCCTAATATTTGCCGGTTTACTTTTACCACTAACGGTACTTTCCCCGTCTTTAGTATTAACGGGGTTTAATTACCAAACCCGTTTTTGGGGTGTTACAGGACACCCTTTGCCAACCCATATGGACGGGCCACGTTTTGCTAGTAGAAACGCGGGTTGGCAATTTTGACAACCTTAAAGGGTTTAACGTTTTGTGAATAAATAAAATCTTAACTTTTTGACTATTTCCCGTGTTGTTATCCTTGTGAATACTTTACTTTTCAATTGTTGTGATATATATTTTTGCCTGAATTTATTAAGCAAAGAGGGAAAATTTATAAATATCCTCAAAAAGTTTAGGATATGATCAAAGATCACATATCCTATAGTCGACAAGTTCTGAAAAGTAGTGTAATTTAAGGATCATAGGTTCAGTTGCCAAAGGATAAGGGTCACGTATGTAAATAATAAATAAAATCAAAGTAATTAAGGATCATACCTGAGAATCCAAGTTAGGATCCTATCCTTTAACACTTATAATCAGGATAACCAAAAGACAAACCTTAGTGGAAGGCAAGGATCATGGATCCTTGGTCATTTAGCTTCGAAAACCTGAAATAGGATACAACTTGGGACTAAGCCAATATAAGATAAAAGTTAGTAACTTGGGACAAGCCCAACAATTCTGGGGACAAGCCCAAAGGATAACTAGGGACATGCCCAAAGGATCGTGTGTAAACTGGAGTATGGCCCTCACTGGCGACTATCCAAACTTAGTGACATGAAAATGCCAAAACCTTAGCTAACGTGAAAATGTTAGAAACCTTAGGAACGGATGTATGGTACGTCTACCATTATACGTAGGATCCTGAATATAGCCAGTACAATGAAATTGTCAGCCCCTAAAGCGAGTACTGGTCCCATTGCCATGAACTATACCAGGATCATCGTGCGCTACTGGCGAAACTGGGGACAGGCCCAAACTGGGGTCAAGCCCAAATAACTGGGGTCAAGCCCAAATAACTGGATACTTCTATGGATACTCAATCCTTTATTAAGGATACCTGAACCTTCAAAACTCAGAATCAAGTGAAATGAGGATAAAGGATGCAGGATCCTTATCCTTATATAAGATAATTAAAGAATGAAATAGTTTGAGATTAGAATATTACCACAATGCGGATCATCTGTCCTGTAAGAATCCTTCAAGGATACTTGTCAGGTAAGGATCATGGATCCTTATCACATAAAGTATTTTTTCAAGTGGACAGCATTCCAAGCTCTTGGTAGCAAATCACCTTCCATTGTTAGCAATCGATATGCCCCCTTTCCTGCCTCAGCTTCAATCAAGTAAGGGCCTTCCCACTTTGGTGCCAACTTTCCATCAGCAGGATTGGTGGTATTCTGAAATGCTTTCCTTAACATCATATCACCAACTTGGAATTTCCTGATCCTGACATTTTTGTTGTAAGCTCCAGCCATCCTTTGTTGATAACTGGCCATCCTTATCCTTGCCAAATCCCTGAGTTCTTCTATAGCATCCAGATCTTGAACCAAGTTTGCAGTAGGAACCACCATCTCTGTAGGGATCACTGATTCTGCCCCGAATACCAAGGAAAATGGAGTTTGGTGAGTGGCATTCTTGGGAGTTGTCCTATCAGCCCATAGTACATAAGGTAGTTCTTCTGCCCACTTTCCTTTCTTGGATCCAACCTTTTTCTTCAAATTGTTGATGATGATCTTGTTGGATGATTCTGCCTGACCATTAGCTTGTGGGTGGACTGGTGTTGATGTTATCATCTTAATCCCCCGGCTGTCACAAAATTTAGTAGTTCTACTCCCAATAAATTGGCATCCATTATCACAAACAATTTCAGAAGGGATACCAAATCTAGTAATAATATTTCTCTTGATAAAGGATATCACTTCTTTTACCCTAACTTGAGCAAAGGCTTCAGCCTCTATCCACTTGGAGAAGTAATCAGTTATAGCAAGCATGAATACTTTTCCACCAGGTGCCTTAGGAAGCTTACCAACTATATCCATTCCCCATCTCATAAATGGCCAAGAAGAGGATATAGGATGCAAAAGTTCTACTGGTTGGTGAAGGATATTACTGTGTCTCTGACAAGGAACACATTTCTTGGCATATTCCACAACATCCTTCTTCATAGTAGGCCAATAGTATCCTGTCCTCAGGATCCTTGAGAATAATGCTCTGCCCCCAGTGTGGTTTCCGCAATCTCCTTCATGGAAATCCTTTAGGACTTCTTGGATTTCAGGATCCTCAATGCATCTTAGATATGGACCTGCAAGAGATCGTTTATATAACATGTTATTCAATATTGTAAATTGAGATACCTTGATTTTGAAATCCCTGGGGTTTTCTCCTGTAGGAATCTCTCCATGTTGTATGTATCTCATGATCGGAAGGATCCATGATCCTGAATGAGATTGAGTATCATCACTAGGGATGATTGCAGAATCCTCTCCTATCTCCATAGCTACATGATCCTCGATAGCAGGGGTCAGAATATGGATAATAGGGATCTTGATATCCTCCGGGATCTTCAAGGATGATCCTAGATTGGCCAATGAATCAGCCTCTGCATTCTCTTCCCTTGGTACTTGTGTCAAACTAAAGGAAACAAAAGAGAGTGCCAATTCTTTGACTATCTCTAAATATTTGATTAGCTTTTCACCTTTTACTGCATAGGATCCATTAAAGTGATTAGTGATCAATAATGAATCCACATATACCTCAAGATACCTGATCCTCATATGCTTGGCAATTTGCAAACCAGCTATCAAGGCTTCATACTCAGCCTCATTGTTAGTAGTTTGAAATTCACAAGCTATGGAGTGGGGTATTATGTCCCCCTGTGGCGATTTTAGTAGTATTCCAAGTCCTGTCCCTTTTACATTAGAGGCTCCATCAGTGAAGAGTATCCAAGGATCCTTAGTTTCTTCAAGCTGTTGGACTTCTAACTCAGCTTCCTTTTGCAAGTCACTACTGAAATCTGCCACAAAGTCAGCTAAGGCTTGGGATTTAATGGCAGTTCTAGGCTCATATCTTATATCATAAGCACTAAGCTTCACTGCCCACTTAGCCATCCTTCCTGACATTTCAGGTTTCCTGAGAACATTCTTAATTGGAAAATTAGTCTTAACAATAATGGCACGAGTCTCAAAATAATATCTTAATTTAGTAGATGCCATAATTAATGCAAGGATAAGTTTTTCTAAATGTGAATACCTGGATTCAGCATCAAGCATTACATAATAAACAGGATGTTGTGTACCTTGGTGATCCTTAACAAGGACCGCACTTACTGCTTTTGAGGATACTGCTAGGTATAAGGATAATATATCACCCTTTTCTGGTTTCATCAAGGCGGGGGCTGAGGATAGGTAATCCTTGAGAGCTTTGAGGGCACTTTCATGTTTCTCAGTCCATTCAAATCTCTTGTTCTTCCTCAGGATGTCATAGAATTCCTTACACTTTTCTGAGGATTTGGATATGAACCTGTTCAAGGCTGCGATCCTGCCTGTCAATCTTTGCACATCCTTGGCATTGGCAGGAGATTTGATATTCACAATAGCCTTAATCTGCTCTGGACTTGCTTCAATGCCCCTCTTTGTCACCATATAGCCTAAGAATTTACCTGCTTTAACACCAAAATGACACTTGGAAGGATTTAGTTTCATATTAAATTTATCAAGGATATCGAATGCTTCCTCCAAGTCTTTAAGGTGATCCTCAGCTTTCTTGGACTTAACCACCATGTCATCTATATAGACTTCCATAGTGTGTCCAATTTGTTCCTTGAACATCATATTGACTAGCCTTTGATAAGTAGCACCTGCATTCCTTAGTCCAAATGGCATAGCAATATAACAATATATACCAGTTGGGGTCATAAAGGCTGTATCCTCTTGATCAGATGGTTCCATCTAAATTTGTTGAAATCCAGATGAAGCATCCATAAAAGTTAACAACTCATGACCCGCGGTAGCATCCACCATGGAGTCAATGTGGGGTAATGGGAAAGGATCCTTGGGACATGCCTTGTTTAAATCAGTAAAATCGACACATACCCTCCACTTTCCATTTTTCTTTTGAACAACAACCACATTGGCTAACCATCTTGGATACTTAACCTCTCTTATCATACCTTCCCGAAGTAGTTTGTCTACCTCATCCTGGATAATAGCATTCCTTTCAGGTGCAAATTTCCTCCTCTTCTGATGTATAGGCTTGAATGACCTGTCAATGCCAAGCTTATGAGTAATTATATCCTTAGATATACCTGTCATATCCTCATGCTTCCAGGCAAAGGTAGTTTTCCTTCTTTTAAGGAAGGATACTAGATCCTGTTCAATGTCGCTAAGGATCCTTGATCCTATGAAGATTTTGGATTCAGGATCATGGGGATCCATCAGGATTTCTTTTACATCCTGCTCTCTTGCCTCCAAGACATCTCTTGAATGATACTTTAATTGCTATTGCTCCCTTGGTCTTGAGGCTGGCTTCATTGATGAGGTATAGCAATTCTTAGCTTCTTGTTGATCACTCTCAATTTTCACCACTCCCCATGGACTAGGAAGCTTCACACACTGATGATATGTGGATGGGACTGCCTTCATGTCATGTATCCATGGCCTGCCAAGGATAACATTACAACAAGATAAGCAATCTATAACACAAAACTTCTGATAAGAATGGAGTCCTTCAATATAGATAGGGAGTTTGATGTCCCCCAATGTGTTTTTAGTTTCCCCGCTAAATCCCACAAGTACTGAGGATCTTGGGACAATATCAGACTCCGAGATATTCATCTTCTTGAGGACATCAAGCTAAATGATGTTCACAGAGCTTCCTCCATCTATAAGGATCCTGCGAACAAAATGATTAGAAATAAACAGGGTAATAACAAGACCATCATGATGAGGATCCTGAACATCAAGACGATCATCCTCATCAAAAGTTATGATCTTATCCTCGGTGACAGTGGACGTCCGGATGGGTCTATCTCCATTATCCATCTTGGTTTCCTTGGCATGTCTTTTGGCTGCTGAAAAGGAAGTACCACAAATGTCTGATCCGCCGGATATTAAGTTTATAACTTGTGCATCTACTGGAGGAGCAGGAGCCTTTTCCGGGATCCTTGACTTCTTTGGTCCCAAAAGCTCTTTCAAATGCCCCTTGCTTAACAAGTAACCAATTTCCTTTCTAAGTGCAATACACTCTTCAGTGAGATGCCCGAAATCCTCATGATATGCACACCACTTGGACTTATCCTTTGTAGCAGCTGGTTTATCACTTTTTCTCGGCCACCTAGCTTTCTCACCTAGATTCTGCATTGCAAGGATTAGCTCATTGTTATCAACAGAAAAACAGTATTCAGAAATGGGAGGATAATCCTCATCAACCTCTTCTTGTTCCACTACATGCACGTTCTGGTAATCAGATTTGTTGTAGGATTTTGATTTGTTATTCCTGAAGTAGGATCCTTGCTTCTCCTGTTTTGAGGATCCTGTTAATCTCTCCTGGATCCTTTTGTCATCCTCTAGGCGGATGAACCTAAGGGCCCTGGTTCTTACTTCATCAAGATTCCTGCATGGGGTCATGACAAGATCATCATAGAACAATGAATCCCTAAGCAAGCCCATTTTAAAGGCTTCTACAGCCGTAACAATATCCAGGTTGGGAATGTCTAAGGATTCTTTACTAAACTTAGTGATGTAATCTCTAAGTGATTCATTTTGACCTTGTGTTACCCTATATAAATCACTAGTCAATCGTTCAAACTTTCTACTACAAGAGAATTGACTATTAAACAAATTAACTAGATTAGCAAATGAAGTAATAGAGTAAGGGGGAAGACTTAGCAGCCATTTAAGAGCAGATCCTGTAAGTGTGGATCCAAATCCCTTGCATAGACATGCTTCTTTTAACCTATCTGGAATTGGATTGATCTCCATCCTCTCCCTGTATTGAGCTACATGCTCCTCTGGATCCGTTGAACCATCATATAGCTTCATGGATGGTATCTGGAATCTTTTGGGTATCTCAGCATCACATAAGGGTGGTGCAAAGCGATATATCCTATGGCTACCGTCTGCGATCTCAGGAATGGGCTTGACCACTCCTGGAACACTGGATATCATATCCTTAAGCTTCTGTAATTCCCTAGCCATAGCTTGATTGATACCTGTATCCTGCATAGAGCCATAGTTAGTGTTATATGAATTATTAAAAGTGTTACCTCCCAAAGGATTCGTGTTTGGAATTCCAGATGTGAATCCATATTGACGGGACTCTGGTATGATTGAAGGACCAGAGGAAGCAATGGTCTGCATTGGTATGAAGTCTCCTTGATGAACATCCGAGCTTGGAGGCTGCATACTTCTTAAGAATCCTTGATCCTGAAAGATGTTGGATCCTTGAAGCTGAGAGGATCCTTGAACCTGAAAGGATCCTGGAACCAGAGAGGATCCTTGGACCTGGGAGGATCCTTGGACCTGGGAGGATCCTTGGACCTGGGAGGATCCTTGGATCGGGAAGGATCCTTGGACCTGGAAGGATCCTTGAACCTGGGAGGATCCTTGGACTATGTGCATTCCCAAATATCCTCCTGAGCTGACGAAGGATCCCTGATGCTGAGAAGAGGATCCCGGTGGCTGAAAATAGGATCCCTGAGGCTGGGAGTGAGAGTTAAATGCCTGACTCATAGTTGCTGTTCCATAACGCCTTTCTGATGGACCGCTTTGATACCGGATGCCCGGAACTGCTGATTGTAGAGTAGTTACAATTGGAGTGTCAAAATTCAATGACCTTGGCATCAGAGGAGAATGATTCTCCACTGATTTCTTCTGTTTTTTGATATCACCAATCTCTTGGAGGATCCGTTCATTGGTTTTGTCCTGCTCTTGCATGCGATCCCTCATCTGCAAAATCAGATTAAAAAGATCATTAGTAGTAGGATTAGTGGAAACAGAAGAAGTTGGTGGTTTTTGGAAAATGGGGGTTTGTCTCTTCGCAACATTTTCAGCATTCTTCTCAGATCCAAAAGGTGGTGGAGGCAAAGGAGGAACACCTTGTGAAGAACTGATTGCCGGCATAGAGCTTGAAGTGTTCTTCGCTGAGGAAGCCATCTGCTTGGTTGTAACAAACCGAAATGACCACGAAAATACGAATCTTCTTAGGAATGAAGCACCAATTGCCCCACGGTGGGCGCCAAACTGTTTTGGTCAAAAATCAAGCTAAGATAATGCAACCAAACTTTCTGTTGTGAGGTGTGATGCTTGAATCAATGAACAATGCTAAGGATCACTCAGAAATGTAATGAACAAGTGACACAATGATTTATACGAGGAAAAAGCCCTTGATCAAGAGTTGATCTCTGGCATAAAAAACCTCGGGTGATGGAAACTACCGATCACCAACTCAGATTAAACAAACAAGTTATTACAACTTTGGATGATAGCGAGCTAGTTACAAGGATCACTAGAGTGTAATGTGCAAAAAAGTGTGTAATCGCCAAGTGAATTGTCGAGAGCTGATGAGAGCAGTTACGAGTGTGTGTTAAGCTAAAAATAGCCAAGTGTCCTAATTTAGCCCGCTATCCCCTTTTAAAAATGGAAAATATCTAAGCTAACTAACTTTCCACATTTCATGCAAGTCTCCCACGAACTCCATAACGTCCATATTGGTCAAGCACGTGCGGAATAAATAAGGAATATGCTCCAGGAATATCGCCAAGACAAAGCCAAGCTCGTACTCCTACAAAACAGCATCATATTCAAAGCAGACAACCATTAGTATAAGGATCCTTATGATGATCCATGATCCTGATCCTACAATACTTTCTGAGGATCACTAATTCAGACAGAAGTGAGGATCACTAAGCCCAACAGTAATTGAGGATCACTGATCATTCAAAAATCCTCCCCTAACAAATAGTACATGTTTTCCTTCTAAACAAAGGCTAAACTATAATATTTCTCTTCCATGACGTATCCTAGACGTGTGAAGATACCCGATCGACATGTTTGACCACCAGAAGTTAGTCATCCTTTGAAAAGCCTGCTATAAATCTTCTCGACATGCTCCTGATGCAGCAATACCGAGAATGTGATTTCACAAAACGCTCGGATGTAAATGTTATAATTTGTTAATGTCACCAGAGTCGCTTACTAAGAGGCAATTGCGAGAAGGGGATATACAAACATTCACTTCGCTTCAAATGTGTATTGACCAACCAGTGATACATAAAGACCTTATCATACTCACGTGAATGCATGTATCATACATATGCAAATCTAGAAGCTCTAGTACAGCGATCACAAATTGAGGTGGCGAATGTCTGATACGCATCACAACTAACACTGTCACAAACATAAGTAATATAATTTTTAGTTGTCTTGGTAGAGACGCTATTGATACTATTTCACGTGTTAATAGCATATTAAATGCTCCAGAAGAGCATTGATAGTTTACCCGCTGATATCGAATTTTGTAATTCATAATGCATCATATTCTAATGTATACCGAAGAAATTTATTAAAATTTTTATGCCCTTCCAAAGAATAAACTCCTACAAACAATCCATCTTATATGGGACCATTGAAATGTACAGTTGTGTGGATTGTGGCATTCATACATGGTTACATGTGAGTTTTTAGCTACCCGTATGTAGCATATGCCCAACACTATGGAATGTTGTTTTTTTAGATGCTTTAACACTGTTCTTTGACAACCCAATTGTAGGGACCATTGTTGGGCACAATGTGAATATAGTGAGAGGCATACGTAGTCGAGACGGAATTCGTCGATTGATTATATCAATTCAAAACCAACTGCTTATCACAAATACTCCTCATTACAACTGGTCTCCTGAAGAGAACCAAGTTTCCATTTTTTTATATATTTTTGTTGTGCAGACTATGTACCAATAGCACCACCATAACAAATAAAATGGGATATGTACATCGTATTCCCAGTCTTAGGGGGAGACAAAGAAAATGAAAGACTGGTAACATAAAAAAAAAAAAAATGCATCATATTATATATCGACCCCCTGAAGTGGTCAATGCAAATATGAAGTCCAAAAGAAAGAGCGTGTATTTGCAAATAATAACAAATGAAATACAAGATGCATTCACTAACACAAATAAGGTGACAAAGTCACATATACCAGCTTAAACTTATCTGCTCGAATGGAAGTACTCACAAAATGATTATCATATTAAAAATTGTGAGAGATAAATCGGTTCCAAAAAGATAAAACCCACAAACACAAAAAGAGCAGAGTAACGCAGTTGGTGTAACCTCAAAAGAGGCTAATGGAGTTCTAAAAGAAACTCTAGTACTACCATAAGTGGTTGCATACAAAACCCCAGAAGTGGTTGCATACTAAACCTTAAAGAATGTTGTTGTCAAAACCCCAAAAGAGGCTAATGGAGTTCTAAAAGAAACTCTAGTACCAAACAAATATGAGATCGCGATGAATTATGTTCAAAATAAGTACAATGTGGAACCGTAATGAAACACGGGTAAAATGATATATTTGATTATGCTATAGCAATAGATGTAATCGATGAAAAAAAAAAGATTACGTATATAGAAAGTGTGCAAGAGTATACGCACACAAATAGCCAAAATGGCTACATGACTTAAGGTTGAACTAAATTTGCTCGACAAACTAAACGTTTTCGAACCAGCAGTTCGAACACCCATAGACGTCAAACCAGTAGGTTATAAATGGGTGTCTTTAAATAAAAGGAAACGTATATAATGAGATTTTGCGATGTAAGTCACGCATTTTAACATAAAGATTTTTCCCAAATCCCAGCAGTTGATTACGAGGAAACGTATACCCCTGTAGTGGATGCGATAATCTTTAGATGTTTAAGAGGCCTCGCAATCTCAGAATGACTTCAGATAAAACAACTTATGGATGTCATCACCGTATACATGTACGAGACAATTGCAAATGACATCTGCATGAAAACCCCTGAAGGATTAAAAATTCTCAAAGCATTATGAAACAATAACCCCATATGTGTTATATATATGAATCTTAAAGGAAACTACTCGTATATGGTACAGTCGACTATACTCTGAAAAGAGAGGTCTAATTTTGATAAAATGAGCTGCATCTATTTAACAAGATTTCACTCTTACAGTGATAATGTAAACATCATCGAAAGGGAACTCTCAAATTAAAGAGGAAAATTTTGAATGACCTTTACAAAGTGTAGTTATTCTCGACCTGTAGTTCGAGTATATATGTACTATTCTTGCTCATCAATCTGACTACATCTAGAAGATGTTATATAGAAAAAGCTCATTCGTTGAGTACATGAACGATTGTCTGATCGCTTGACATAGAAAAAATATTCTTATCAACCCCAAGAAAAGGATGTTGAACTACTTAGTCAAGAAGTACCATACTTAATTGCGATCAGAGCATTGACGTATCTTACAAACAAGACGACATCTGATATTACGTTCTTGCTAGATGTATTGCTAAGATTACAGTTCTAATCTCAAATGTTGCACTCTTTTTCCCTTCACTAAGTTTTTCCCATTGGGTTTTCTTGGTAAGGTTTTTAACGAGACAACATAACTGATCCAGTAGTATCAGTTTATCTTATAGGTCCCGAAGTACTAATTTAACATCATCATAAATCATGTTGTTAATTATGTATAATGGATAGTGCACTCTTTTCCCTTAGCTACGGTTTTGTCCCATTGGGTTTTCCTGGCATGGTTTTTAACGAGGCAGAATTATAAAGCGTATTAAATAATTATTTGACATATTTACAAACTCGAGACACGGGATAGTTCCATAAGAACAATATGGCGTCCTGGGTTATGATTAATATATATTAGACTCGCATAGAGTTCGATCTCAATCCAAATACAAGTTATGAAGGTCGAAGATTTCAGCATATTTAAGAAGTATGTAGATTAGAGTTGATCAAGAGAAGCTCAAGCTATACTATATGAAGACAATATAGACAACAACACTCAAATCAAAGAAGACTACACCAAATATCAAGTCAAGCAATTTTCACAGAAGATTGGATTCAATATCATCAAGATATATAAGTAAAATTGAGGGGGAGTAATGTACCCATAATATACACAATGTATGTACTCTTTTTCCTTGACTAAGTTTTGTCCCACTGGGTTTTTCTTAGTAAGGTTTTAATGAGACAACATAACTGGTCTTGCAGTATTAGTTAACATCGGTCCTGAAGAATCGTGTAAACATTATCTAGTAGTATAATGTTAACAGTGTATGTGTATTTCTAAATGTCTAAGGGGGAGTGTTATGAATGCAGACATTCAGGCCCATAGGCCAAGCCTGACCTAATGTTAATGGGCTTTAGGGTTGTATTGTTCTATATATATATATATATATGATATATGTACATGAAATACGGTGGGATGAAATCTTTTCTTATGTTTTTGCTCTCTTGTTTATAACACAAATGAATAAATAATGATTAATTTTGATTGGATTTGGTGGACGCTTAATCAACTTTTTTTGGAAGGTAACTTTCATTAAAAAACAACAAACCGGCCCTGACAAAAAACAAGGGACCAAGCCGACTTACACCAACGGTCCAACATATACAATGGATACAAAACCCAATCACTCCAAAAAATATTTCTATACTTGGACCTACACTTTAACCACAAAAAACCCAACGCCTTTACCTCCCCGATGATCTCTTCAACGCTCCCTCTACCGTTTGAAAAAAAAAATTGTTGTTCCTAGCCTTCCAAACACACCAACAAGCCACCATGATAAGCCCCCGAATAATGATTCTCGCTGTCCTGTCCTCAGAAGCTCCTTTATGCAAGATAAGAAGATCTTTGAACGAAAAAGCGAACATCGGGTTGATCTTGGCCCAATCGCTCAACCAACTCCAAACCACACAAGCCGTCTCGCACGCTGAAACGAGATGATCCATAGATTCCGGAAAGACAGCGCAAAAGGCACAATTTTCAGAATCAACCGTGACGTTCCTCCTAGTGAGAGCCTGCCTAGTCGGGATACGGTCCAGGTATGCTCTCCACATGAAAATCTTGCACTTGGCCGGGATCCAACCTCCACTCCACACACGATAACTAGGTTCCACAGACTCCTGATTCGAAGCCACTTTTTATAAGATGATGTAGAAAAAATTCCCGATTCTTCCGGTGTCCATCTCCATGAATCCTTAGCATCCGAAGTCGCTAGCCCAACAAGCAATGAAGAAGCTTCCGACATATCGGCTAACTCCTCCTGCGAAAAAAGAGGTTCTAGACCAGCTCCATCTCCAATTGCCGTCGGAGTCCGCCACCGGTAACCGTTCATTAAGGCGACACCTCTTATTAGATTCCAACGCAAACAACCTCGGCCACTTTAGCATTAATGGAGCTTCACCGAACCATCTGTCAATCCAGAACCTTATATTGCTACTGATGCGTGTGAAGTGTTACTTATTTTAGGTGTATATTTTAAGCCCTTTTTAACACTTATTTTAGCCAAGTTTTAAATTTATAAAACACGATATTTCACTAACACTAAACACACATATGGGCAAGTGCACCCATCGTTGAGTGTAGTATAGCGTTGGTAAGATACCGAGGTCGTCCAAGGACACAAGAGCTTTTAGTACCGGTTTATCCTCAACGTCTAACCAAAATAAAAGTTTAGGAAAAATGTTTTAAACTAAGAAAATTAAAAACTAACTAAAATGCTGAAAATAAAAATAAAATAAAAACAGATAGACAAGATGAATCACTTGGTTCCGACTCGTATCTAGTATAACCTTTGATTATTTCTGCACTTTTGCACATAATTAAGAGATTATCTTAGTTATTGTAGTAGGCCCCTCTTTTGAAGGTGACGTTACCCTCACCCCAGTAGTTTGAGTCAGCAGGGATACAATCCTAAAAGGGTGGATTATTGGAAGATAATGAATTAAGTTATTAATGCAGTATTGTGGTAGGCCCCGCTTTTGGCGGTGACGTTACCCTCGGCTAAGTAGTCTGAGTCAGCAGGGATACAGTCCTAAATAGCCGGGTTATAATATTAATAGTAGTTAACTTATGAGGGGATCAAAGAGTTTGGACCCCCCGCCATCCAATACCGTGAAGTATTGAAGGAGGTCCTACTAAATTTGACCCAGGTCCATTGCAGGACCTCTAAACGCTGAACAATGGCAAGACCTTTACCAAACCGTTCCCTTAACCCCCTACCAGGTAGCCAACATATCTCCATATAGACCGTGGAGATATGAATGGTGAAAATCCTTTATTTTATATAGACAGTAAAATAATGCCAAGACACCACGGACAAACGATAAGGAAAGATCACCTTCAACATAAGTAACTAGTTATTAAAGTCATTAATACAAAACCAAATAAAAAGTGCAAAAGATTAGAAATAAAAAGTATTATACTAGACACTTTGTCTTCACCAAGTGATGTAAGAGACTTAGGCAAACATGGCCTTGATTGTCAAGAACTCTTACGATCAATCTAGGATCCCGAGACGACTCACACACACTCTACGATGGACAATGGATGATGGTGGCGGATGATGGTGTTGTGATGGTGGTGGGTGGTGGATGAAGTGTGAGAGAGGTGGAGTGCCAAGGAATGAGATGAAATGAATCCAAGCACTCCTATTTATAGGCTGAACAGAGAGCTGGACACGGCCCCGTGTCCGCTGGGCACGGCCCCGTGTCCGTCTGACACTCTCTCTCCTCATTAATTGTAATTCGCAATTACAATAAATGCGCCTGCTGTACTTTCGACACGGCCACGTGTCCGCTGAGCACGGCCCCGTGATGGGCAATAGAAGCTTCTATGGATTTGTCTTTTCTGCTGCTTCTTGGGCACGGCCCCGTGCTGGCTGAGCACGGGGCGTGTTCAGCCTTCTGTCTTCTCCTTTTTGCTTTGGAAGGTGCCGTTGAGGGGTCGGGCAGTCCACTAATGTTCCTTTCCTTGTATTTATGTTGGATTTAGCTGTCTTTTTGCTTCTTTTGTGTTTTTGAGCTCATTTAATCCTGAAAATACAAAAGGAAGACAAAAACACTCTTTTTCCAATATTAGTACTTAAAAAGGGTTAGTTTTATGCCTTATTTGATGTAATTTATATGTTGCATTTTATACACATCAAATACCCCCACACTTGAACTTTTGCTTGTCCTCAAGCAAAACTCTTTAATATGTTGCTTACACTCCCAAATGGAATAGGTAGAATAGAAGGTTTTGGGCTTGTCGTAGAGTGTCGGGATTTCCAAGATCTTTTTTTGGGGGTTTTATTTTTATTTACTTACACTCCTATTCGTAATGATTTATTTAGAACTTTTCATAAAAGAAATTACTTATTTGGGCATAACATGCCTTTTTAAAATTCTATTTATATACAAGTTCACATACCTCACGGGGAAATCACTCACACTCGGCCGATGGTGTATTTTTAGTGAATCACTCGAGAGCGGCATGGAACTTATTCCTACCATAGGCTTGCCAATAAATCAATCCTCCTCCTTTTTAACTTTTATACCTTTGTAAATATCAAGAGGACTTTGTGGGTTAAGGGTTAGGCTAGGGTTAAAGGTAGGTGGTTGGGATAGTGGTTAGTAGAAAAAGGGCTAAAAGCGTAACAAGTGTCGGTTTTCGTATTTTTTTTTTTTTTTAGATGAAGCTTTTATTCAAACAAGTTATTTTTGATTAACTTGTTTGTTTATTTTCTTTTTGCTTCATCATTATCACACTTTTTTTTTTTTTTTTTTTTTTTTTTTTTTGTTTTTACGAAAGAACCGAACTTGTTACTAAAATAAAGGGTTAAAAAGAAAAAAAAAATCTGGGTGGGTAAAAAGGGTTTTTGTTTGGGTGATGAAACGAAAAGGTTTAGGCTCAAAGGAGCTAACTAGGGGGGATTTTTGGGTAGGTGGTAAAAGAAAAAGAAAAATAATGGTGTAGAAATAAAAAGGGTTAGTCCTAATGCCTCCATCATTTACTTACTCGGGTTTAAGTTGATAAGGACCGGGAATGCATTGTCATGGCAAGTTCTAGAGTTGTAAGAACCAAGCGGCTATTCACACAAGAAACGAAAAATGAGCATTTAGTCAAATGATATGTAATTGTGTGCTCAATAAAGGCTCAAAACTCACTTTTGTGGGAATGGGTTTTTATGTGATCAAGTATATATAATCAAATTTTAAATAAGTTTGCTATGCCTTTTCATAATTTTCTTATGTTGGTTCTTTTTATCACTACGCTATCGGTTGTAAATTTGTAAAAATATAACCTTTTTAAGAACTTGAATTTCCCGAGTTAAACCTAGACAAGTAAAAAAATGAAATTTTTGAAAAAAAATTTGGGGTGATTAGCGGTTCCAATAGAGTTTTGTGTAAGGTTTGTATTTAGGACTTGCAAAATTCAAGGTTTTAGCATTCCCCCCACACTTAAATTACACATTGTCCTCAATGTGTCCCAAAAATAAATTTTTAGGTTGATTAGATGTGTAAAATAGTGTTTAAAAAGCAAAAATCTGTGTTACAGGGCACTGAACACGGCCCCGTGTTGAGTGGGCACGACCCCGTGTTCAGGTGCCAGTAACAAGAACTTACAGAAGGTGGACACGGCCCCGTGTCCACTGGACACGGCCACGTGTCTGAAAATTCTGCAGAACAGAAGCCAAACAGCAGGTCTGGGAGGTGAGCACGGGGGCGTGTTGGCTGGACACGTCCCCGTGTGGACAGTCTGAAAACCTGAAAAACAGGCTTCTTCCTTCGGTTTTTCCATCCTGGCCCTATAAGTGCTGAGGCTTGGCACCCCAAGCCTTGGTTTGTACCTGTTTCATCACTTAATACCACACCAAGCAATACAAACATCCTACATTACCACAGTTAATTGTTCCAAGCATAAAGTAAAAGAAAAATAAAATGCAGAAAATAAAAGTGTTCAAGGAAAGTAAATTGTTCAACTTCTGGCACGCAGGCCACCAATCGTTCGATAGATAAAGGGACTTAAACCTGTGGGCTCGCCATCAACCCGCTCCTGCTCCTCCAAACCCTTTAATCCATATCCTCATCGCTATCATCACCTCCATCCCCATGCCCCGCCATGTACTCCTGGATGCTCCCGATATCGTCTCGTATATCGTTGATGTTGCGTTCAATAGCTCCGACCCGTTGGTATGTGTTGTTGGCGAGGTTGTAGGCGTTCCTGGTACACATGAGGTTTTCCTGCATAAGATCATGTAAGCTTTGAAAATTAGGAAAACCGCCTCCTTGTGAAGAGGATTGACCCGGATCACCATGGGGTGGATACTGGTGGTGGGGAGGTGGTGCGTGAAGAACTAGGGCCTCCTGTGGGTTCCATGCATAGCCTTGCGTTCTTTGGAAACTCACTGTTCCGTCTTCCGCCTCATAGAGTAAGTTCATGGCTCGGCAAATGTGGTAGTCAACTCGTCCCGACCATGGGCTTCTTTCAAAGGCTCTTGGAATTCGCGTGTAATGCTTAAAAAGACGGTACACCCATCCTCCGTAGAAGATAGGCGTTGGAGCTCTAGCAAGGCGGTTGAGATGCATGTTTTTCAACAGGAGATACGGAACATCAAGGGGCTTTTGGTTGTGGATACAGTGGAGGACAACCAAATCTTTCAACCCTACAACACCACTACTGTCGTGACGTTGGTTTAGAGAGTAGGTGAGGATCCTGTGAATGTAGCGATAGAGCGGATCCCTCAGCCTTGCACTCTTGGTGCTACGAGGGTCGTAGATTCCTTCACCGATTTGAGCCCATGCGGCTTGTCTTTCATTTACCTCCAAGTCTCGTAATCCCCCGGTATTTTCTTCGTTTCCCGATTCCTCTTCTTGGTATAGACCTATTATGGCTCCAAACTATGCCATGGAGATCGAGTACATTGTTCCTCCACACCGAAATACAACCCCAGTCTCGTCAAATGGGTCACATCTTGAATCGAAGTTGAAGGTACTGTAGAACTCCATGGTACATTGATGCACCGACTGAAGCCTAGTGTTTAATGCAACAGCTAGTGGTCCCGTAACGATGTTGTTGAATCGGTTCAGCTGGTTTACCAAGGTTAACAGCTCCGTGCAAGCTCTCCTGGGGTACTCTTCGGGTCTTGTTTGAAGAACCTCATACCTTTCCCTTGCATCAAGCTCACTTGCATTGAACCTTGTGAACTTTGCCATCTGAGAGAAAAAAAATACCAAAGATTAGCACGAAACAGAAATGTTTTCGGACAAAACTGCAAACAGCGGGCTGGACACGACCCCGTGTCCAGCGAACACGGCCCCGTGTCCAGAGGTCTGTTACTCAAAAACTTCATTTTTCGACCCGGTTTCGAAAACTTGAAAATTTTTGGTCCAATAGGTGCGGTTTCCCCCGAAAATGAAACCCTAAACACCGTTTTTCCCAAAATATCCCGTTTACCTTATCAATTTTGTCTTTTTCGGTTCAAGAACAAGGGTTTGGGGTTTTTGTAAGAAATCGGGTGAATCTATGAACAATCTAAGTGTATTTACTTTCCTTAACACTAATCTAACTAAATGCAAACAGATTTAGGAAAAAATTTTAGGTTCGATCCGGATGAACATCAAGAACCCTAGATTTTTCCCCAAATTTGTGGTGTTTTAACTACATGCAAGTAACTAATCTAACTACTAAGAGTGATAGAATCATACCTTGACGTTGTTAGATCGGTAAGAGACGTCGAGATTTCGCGAAAAATCGCCTGGAACCAGAGCTTTTGTGGGGAAACGGGGCGTGTGGAATGAAGAAACTGTTTTGAAAAAGGGGTTTTATCCCGTCTGCAGCGCGAACACGGCCCCGTGCCGAGCATTTTTTTTTTTTTTTTTTTTAATGTGCGCGTGTGAGTGCCCCTTTTCCCATAAGCTATGGTTTAGAAAACTTACCGCTTAATTTTGTCGTCTCAATCGTTCGTAACTTACCAGGCATGATGTTTTTAATCTTCCACGGTTTGAAGCGAGATCTCTTCTTCCTCATCCTCAATAAATCCTTGATAGAGTTTCAGCCGTTGGCCATTGACTTTAAATGGTGGCCCATTTCGAGGTTTAATTTCTACTGCACCGTGTGGAAAATATGGGTGACGGAAAAAGGTCCTGACCACCTAGACTTTAATTTACCAGGAAACAATCGAAGTCGTGAATTAAACAAAAGAACTAAATCTCCTACCCGAAATTCATTAGGTTTAATATGTTTGTCATGCAAATTTTTCATTCTTTCCTTATAAATTTCGGAGTTTGAGTATGCATAATTCCTAAGCTCGTCTAATTCATTTATTTGACAAAATCGATTTTTACCAGCGAATTCTAGATCTAAGTTTACATTTTTGATTGCCCAGTAGGCTTTGTGTGCAATTTCTACTGGCAAATGACAACTTTTTCCATAGACTAGCTTATATGGGGTTGTACCTATCGTTGTTTTATAAGCAGTTCGAAAAGCCCATAAAGCATCATCTAATTTATCAGCCCATTCCTTTCTATTTAACCCTACGGTTTTTTCGAGTATTCGTTTTAACCCTCTATTAGTCACTTCGGCTTGTCCGTTTGTTTGAGGGTGATATGCTGTCGAAACCCGGTGATAGACCCCATATCTTGTTAAAAAAATTTCAAGTTGATGGTTGCAAAAATGGGTACCTCTATCACTTATTAAAGCTTTAGGTGTGCCAAAACGATAGAATAGTTTTTTCAGAAATCTTACCACCACTCTTCCATCATTTGTTGGAAGTGCCTCGGCCTCGGCCCATTTAGACAAGTAATCTACTGCCACAAGTATGTATTTGTTTCCTTTTGATGGTGGGAAAGGTCCCATAAAGTCGAGTCCCCATACATCAAAAATTTCACAAACAAGAATGCCATTTTGTGGCATTTCGTTTTTGGAAGAAATATTACCTGTTCTTTGGCAAGCATCGCATGTCTTTACAAGATTTTGAGCATCTTTGTAAATGGTTGGCCAATAAAATCCTGAATCGAATACCTTTCGTGCGGTACTGGCAGCACCATGATGTCCTCCGTATGGACCTTCATGACAATGGCGGAGAATTCTTCGTGCTTCACTACCATGTACGCATCGTCTGACGAGTTGGTCGGCACACATTTTGAAAAGATATGGATCTTCCCAAAAGTAGTGTTTCACATTGGCAAAGAATTTTTTTCTTTGATGATGTGGCCACCCTTTTGCGACTATACCGCTAGCTAGGTAGTTAGCAAAGTCGGCGTACCATGGTTCTTCCTTATATTCCACCATTTCCAGGGACTCAGTTGGAAATTTTTCGTTGATTTGCTCGTCCCTGGTTGCCTCCAAAGCTGGGTCTTCTAAGCGTGAAAGATGATCTGCTGCGGTATTTTCCGCTCCTCTTTTGTCCTTGATTTCAATGTCAAATTCTTGGAGGAGTAGAATCCACCTAATCAAACGTGGTTTTGCGTCTTGCTTCTTAAAGAGATATCGAATGGCTGCATGGTCTGTATAGACTATAGTTTTAGAAAGAACAAGATAAGAACGAAATTTATCAAAAGCAAATACCACAGCTAGTAACTCTTTTTCAGTTGTTGTGTAATTTTCTTGTGCATCATTAAGTGTTTTACTAGCATAATATATTGGGTGGAAATGCTTTTCCTTTCTTTGTCCCAAGACAGCTCCAACTGCAAAGTCACTAGCATCACACATGATTTCGAAAGGAAATTTCCAATCAGGTGCTATCATGATAGGTGCATTGACTAGCATTTCCTTTAGGGTTAGAAATGCTTGATTGCAATCCTTGTCAAAGATAAAAGGAGCATCTTTTTCAAGTAATTTTGTTAGAGGCCTTGAGATTTTTGAAAAGTCTTTGATAAACCGCCTATAAAATCCGGCATGCCCTAGGAAACTTCTAATAGCTCTTACGGAGGATGGAGGTGGTAATCTAGAAATGGTATCTATTTTGGCTCGATCCACCTCCATTCCTTCGCTTGAGATTTTGTGACCGAGTACTATTCCCTCCGTTACCATGAAATGGCATTTTTCCCAATTAAGGGCGAGGTTAGTTTCCTCACATCGGGATAGCATTCGTTCAAGGTTATCGAGGCATTGGTCGTATGAATCCCCAAAGATAGAAAAATCGTCCATGAAGACTTCCATTGTCTTTTCTATCATGTCATGGAAAATGGCTACCATGCAACGTTGGAATGTTGCGGGGGCATTACATAGACCGAATGGCATGCGTCGATAAGCAAAAGTTCCATAGGGACATGTGAAAGTTGTCTTTTCTTGGTCTTCGGGTGCTATCGGGATTTGAAAGTAACCTGAAAAACCATCCAAGAAACAGTAAAATTTATGACCGGATAATCTTTCTAACATTTGATCAATGAAGGGTAAAGGAAAATGATCCTTTCTTGTTGCTTCATTTAATCGTCTATAATCTATACATACTCTCCATCCTGTGACGGTTCTCGTTGGTATTAATTCATTCTTTTCGTTAGTAATCACCGTCATACCTCCTTTCTTTGGAACTACTTGAACGGGACTTACCCAAGGACTATCGGAAATAGGATAGATAAGTCCGGCGTCAAGTAATTTGATGACTTCGTTTTTAACCACTTCTTGAACATTTGGATTTACTCGACGTTGTGGTTGTATGACCGATTTGTAGTCATCATTCATCAAAATTTTGTGTGTGCACATAGAAGGACTAATTCCTTTTATGTCGACAAGTTTCCAAGCTATTGCATTTTTGTGTTTTCTTAAAAGATTAATTAGTTTTTCTTTTTCTAAGTTATCTAATTTAGACGAAATAATTACAGGTAACTTACCATCTTTGTCTAGAAAAGCATATTCCAAACCTTTTGGAAGTTCTTTGAGCTCAAGTGGTGGGTCTTTAGGAGACTCCTTATTTGGTTGCTCGTTTCGATCAAGAACTTTAAAAGTTTGTTCTATGGCGACCTCTTCTTCAACAAAGTGGTCAATCACTTCACTTGTATCGGGTGGTTCATCTTCATCTTCAATTAGGGGGTCATTATTGCCGAATGGATATTTCATTGATCGTTCGAGATCGACACTTCTTTTAAATGCCCCTAATTGAAGAGGTAGATTATTGAACTTCCGGTTTTTCAAAGCTTCGTGAGTTTTTACAAATGGTCGTCCCAACACTAGAGGAGCGTCATCGAGGATGACAAAGTCGGTTGGGATTACCATTTGATTTGTTTGAACCAAGACATCTTCAACTATACCGATTGATTTTATTACTTTCCGATTGGATAGAAAAATGGGTATTTGAAGTGGAGAAAAATCACTAATACTTAATTTTTCGAAAATGTAGTTAGGCATTATGTTAACACAAAGATCTTTATCGATTGTGACATTACTAATAAACGAATTTTGAAAGAAACATGGAACCGGTGTGATGTTTATTTCAAATGGGTCTTCTTTTATTAGCGAAGTTTGATCATTAGTTAACTTAACACTTACCGTTTCGTCAATTTTAGTGTTAGTGTTTAACTCTTTTAAAAACTTAGCATGAGCGGGTACTAAACAATGATTTTCAAAAGAAGGTGTCAAGAGATTAATTTCTTCAAAATTAGACTCTTCTTGAATTTTAACATTGTCGGACTCACCTTTATCGTTGTTTAACTCATGTGTCGGTTTTCCACTTATTTGTTCTTCCATTTTTACATTTTCAGTTATCTCTTCTTTTTTTAATTCTTCTCTTGCGCGGGACTCCTCTTCCCTTGCGCGAGCTTCTTTTATACATCAATCGATAACTCTAATGTGTTCTAATATCCTATCGGTCACTTCGGTTATAGAAAAAGAATCATTGTTTTCTAAGCTTGAATCCGGTTGTTCGACCCTTTGTTCCTCATAATACCCATATGAAGTTGATGGTTCACACCATTGTCCTTCATTGTAAGCATATGATGGATAAGGTTCGTAATTTTGTTCTTCATAATACTCATATGAGGTGGGTTGTTCACGCCAAGGTTCCTCATAATAAGCATATGAAGGTGGTGGCTCATATCTTGGTTCCTCAAAGTATGAGTATGAAGGCTCATACCTTGGTTCATCAAAATATGAGTATGAGGGAGGAGGTTCATACCTTTGGTCTTCATAGGATGTGTATGAAGTTGATGGCTCGTACCTGGGCTCCTCATAGTAGGTGTATGAATTGGATGGTTGATATGAGCGATTATTTTGAACCGATCGTGCGTTACGACAATTAGTACAATAATTACCCCTATAATCATCCTCCTCATAGGTGTAGTTGTAACCTCCTGAGTATTGATCCATAAGAATCACTCAGCAGACCACAACTGAGTCTCGAGATCAGAAAACAAAAATAAAAACGGAAACAGAGGCTGGACACGGCCCCGTGTTCAGTGAGCACGGCCCCGTGTTCAGGATCTGTATCTGGGCGTTTTAATTAAATTTACTGATTTCGTTGAGCACGGGGCGTGTTCAGTGAGCACGGCCCGTGTTCAAGCTTCTGTTACTGGGTGTTTTTACGAAAATGTGCAGCACGGCCCCGTGTTCAGTGAACACGGCCCCGTGTACAGGCTACTGTAAATGCAAAATTACACTAAAATGCAGAAAAATATGCGCGCTTTTTTTAAAAGGTTTTGAAAAACTGATTAGGCCGTCGATTTTAAGCTTTCTTAAAATCCTTGTGTCCCCGGCAACGGCGCCAAAAACTTGATGCGTGTGAAGTGTTACTTATTTTAGGTGTATATTTTAAGCCCTTTTTAACACTTATTTTAGCCAAGTTTTAAATTTATAAAACACGATATTTCACTAACACTAAACACACATATGGGCAAGTGCACCCATCGTTGAGTGTAGTATAGCGTTGGTAAGATACCGAGGTCGTCCAAGGACACGAGAGCTTTTAGTACCGGTTTATCCTCAACGTCTAACCAAAATAAAAGTTTAGGAAAAATGTTTTAAACTAAGAAAATTAAAAACTAACTAAAATGCTGAAAATAAAAATAAAATAAAAACAGATAGACAAGATGAATCACTTGGTTCCGACTCGTATATAGTATAACCTTTGATTATTTCTGCACTTTTGCACATAATTAAGAGATTATCTTAGTTATTGTAGTAGGCCCCTCTTTTGAAGGTGACGTTACCCTCACCCCAGTAGTTTGAGTCAGCAGGGATACAATCCTAAAAGGGTGGATTATTGGAAGATAATGAATTAAGTTATTAATGCAGTATTGTGGTAGGCCCCGCTTTTGGCGGTGACGTTACCCTCGGTTAAGTAGTCTGAGTCAGCAGGGATACAGTCCTAAATAGCCGGGTTATAATATTAATAGTAGTTAACTTATGAGGGGATCAAAGAGTTTGGACACCCGCCATCCAATACCGTGAAGTATTGAAGGAGGTCCTACTAAATTTGACCCAGGTCCATTGCAGGACCTCTAAACGCTGAACAATGGCAAGACCTTTACCAAACCGTTCCCTTAACCCCCTACCAGGTAGCCAACATATCTCCATATAGACCGTGGAGATATGAATGGTGAAAATCCTTTATTTTATATAGACAGTAAAATAATGCCAAGACACCACGGACAAACGATAAGGAAAGATCACCTTCAACATAAGTAACTAGTTATTAAAGTCATTAATACAAAACCAAATAAAAAGTGCAAAAGATTAGAAATAAAAAGTATTATACTAGACACTTTGTCTTCACCAAGTGATGTAAGAGACTTAGGCAAACATGGCCTTGATTGTCAAGAACTCTTACGATCAATCTTGGATCCCAAGACGACTCACACACACTCTACGATGGACAATGGATGATGGTGGCGGATGATGGTGTTGTGATGGTGGTGGGTGGTGGATGAAGTGTGAGAGAGGTGGAGTGCCAAGGAATGAGATGAAATGAATCCAAGCACTCCTATTTATAGGCTGAACAGAGAGCTGGACACGGCCCCGTGTCCGCTGGGCACGGCCCCGTGTCCGTCTGACACTCTCTCTCCTCATTAATTGTAATTCGCAATTACAATAAATGCGCCTGCTGTACTTTCGACACGGCCCCGTGTCCGCTGAGCACGGCCCCGTGATGGGCAATAGAAGCTTCTATGGATTTGTCTTTTCTGCTGCTTCTTGGGCACGGCCCCGTGCTGGCTGAGCACGGGGCGTGTTCAGCCTTCTGTCTTCTCCTTTTTGCTTTGGAAGGTGCCGTTGAGGGGTCGGGCAGTCCACTAATGTTCCTTTCCTTGTATTTATGTTGGATTTAGCTGTCTTTTTGCTTCTTTTGTGTTTTTGAGCTCATTTAATCCTGAAAATACAAAAGGAAGACAAAAACACTCTTTTTCCAATATTAGTACTTAAAAAGGGTTAGTTTTATGCCTTATTTGATGTAATTTATATGTTGCATTTTATACACATCAGCTACCGTCTCCCAGGATTCCTTTGATATAGTGATTAATCCTATTACCGTTAAGACACGCCTTTGATTCCGATCTCATGATGTTCTTCCAAACTCCCATCAAAGAAGCATTATACGGGAAATAAAACCATTTTCTACTGTTACCGTGGCAAGCCGTAACCACTTTCCACCACATGCTATTGACTTCCGAACGGTACCTCCAAGCCCATTTCGCCAATAGAGCTTCGTTCACTAACTTTAGTTTACCGATGCCTAGACCAACATTTTTCTTCGAATGTGTCACTAAATCCCACGCTACCCAATGCATCTTCCTTCCCGTCTCTGACCCACCCCAAAGGAAATTCTTCATAAGGGATTCAAGCCTCTCGACCACTTTAACAGGGACTTTAAAGATCGAGAAAAAATATATCGAAAGACTTTCCAGGACAGCCTTAATGAGGACCACCCTACCTCCTATAGATAGCGAGCTCGCTTTCCATGACGCCAATCGGTTCTGAAAAATCTTCACTATGGGATCCCAATTTTTAACTCTATTCATATTGGCTCCAAGAGGAATGCCCAAGTACTTAAATGGAACCTCCCCTTTTAAACATCCCACCGACTCCGCCATGTTACTTATGACCCCATCTTCCATACCCAAACCAAAAAGGTTTGATTTGTGAAAGTTAATTTTCAAACCGGAACACCCATAGAAAACACGAAGAATTCTGGTTACCACTTTTATATTCTCCCTTGACCAATCACCAACAATCAACGCATCGTCCGCATATAGAAGATGCGAAACAACCGTACCACCATTAGGCAATTTAATCCCTTTCAACTTTCCCGACTTACACGCTTTAGCAACAATGCAGGAAAATGCTTCCATAACAATCAAGAAAAGGAAGGGAGATAGGGGATCACCTTGTCTAAGACCTTTACTGCACTGAAACTCATAAGTCGGCGAACTGTTAACTAAAACCGACGTTCTGGCCGAGACAAGGATTCCTTCCACCCATTTACGCCAAATAAGGGGGATACCCATTTGAATTAACAAGTCTAGCAAAAAGCCCAAGTTAACGTTATCGTAAGCCTTTTCAAAGTCAATTTTCAAAACAAACGCCTTTCTACCCGTCTTTTTAAATCAAGATAGCACTTCGCCATGTTACTTATGACCCCATCTTCAATGTTAGTGCATTACGTCTATTGACTTCATCTTGTATCATGTTATGATATAATATAGGTTAGAATAACCAGTGCACGAGGTTCGAGAATCGAAAGTTGGTGGATTAGCAAGTAGGTCCGCTTATATGGACATTGTCCATAAAAGCGAACCATAAGCTAATAGGTCCGCTTATATGGACATTGTCCATAAAAGCGAACCATAAGCTAATAGGTCCGCTCATATGGACGTCCATATAAGCGAACCTGTCTCCACTATATATAGTGCACATGATTGTTCATTTGGTAACGGTTCTGAAAACTGTAACGAAGTGCTGCCAGTTTGCTTTCAGGTTGTAAACATTGTTAAATCAATCAAAGAAGCATTATAATTAGTTTGAGCATCTGTATCTTTGATTCCGCCTTTGATACAGAGAAAAGACTCTTCTGATTGACTCGTTCGAGTCCAACAACGATCCTACAAGTGGTATCAGAGCTCAGGAGGAAGAGTTTAGCTCAATTACATTAGTTTTATGTCTTCTACACCTTCTTTTTCGATCTGAACAAGTTTCCACGGTTAAAATCGGCCAAATTTTTCACAGAATGTGTGTTAGTGGATAATAACAAACCGCATGAAAGTTTCATGTTAAAATTCAACCTAAAAATGGACAAAATAACCTTCGGATGTGGTTCCGCTTATTCGGATAGTGGATAGGTCCGCTTTTATGACCATCTAGGTTCGCTTCAAAGACAATAGTTTTGCTCTAAACTACATAGGTTCGCTCAAGAGGTCCGCTTGTGTTTACATTTAGTTGAGGTCCGCTCTTGTGGTTCGCTCATTGTAACAATCAGTTGGGTCCGCTTTTGTGGTAGAGGAGGTTCGCTCATAGGGTTCGCTTATTGTGACATTAAGAGGTCCGCTCATTGTGCAGGTCCGCTCATAGGTGTAACATTAGGTTCGCTCATTTGGTCTGTGACAGGTTTCGCTTTTGTGACATCATATCAAGGGGTATCGCTGTTGTGTGATGAATTAGTTGTCGGCCATTTAAATTTGTGATCAAGTATAATGGTCCAATAACATTGAAGTGCATTTAATACATTGTCGGTCACAATCAAGTGAAGGCCCAATCACAAAATCCTATTTGAGTTGTCGAAAATTGGATCTGGCATCACATTAAATTTGTCGGCTGTATCACATGTATATTAAAGGCCCATGTGACCGAGATATTGATATATTGGTTGTTGAAGACTTTGCGGCCCAATCAGATGTTTGTTTCACTTGAAATGTCGGTTTAGTGGGGTGTTTGGCCTAACCACAGTTGAACATTAATATCATTGTTGTCAGTTCACAACTCACACGGCCCAATCATAGTTTAACAACAAGTGTCAGCCCACTATATCAAACTTATCATCTTGTGTCAGTTTGCATGTGGGTTTAATAATCATTTGTCAAAGTTTCGGCCCAATCACAGTGTAATATAGCCCACTATAATAGTTTGGTCCAATCACATTGAAGTACAGCCCATTACATTCATGAACTTTTGAAAGTGTTGGATTTAGTGTATTCTACGGCCCAATCATAGAGTTTGTGGTGTTAAGAGTTTGTTGGTTTAAGTGAAAGTGTGGCCTAATCAAAACATTTTCACATTTTCAGTCTGTTTAAACTGATTGAGTTTGTTTGTTTGCTTTCAGGTAATTGAAGATGTCAAGCAACGGTGAAGAATTTTACAACACATTCTACAAAGCGTTCACTTCCAAATCGTCAGATAGAAGATCTGAGATGAAAGAATATTCAAGAGAGATTTCGGAGAATTTGAAGTTTGAGAACATGTATGGAAGCCAACAGAAGCCACCAAAGCTAATGAAAGTGGAAGATTATCACTGGTGGAAAAACAGATTTGAGGGTTGGGTAAAAGCTTTCACTCCTGAAAGTTGGATAAAAATGACAGATGGATACACTGAACCAGTAAAAGAAGGAGGAGAGTTAATAGATGCGAAGGATTTCTCAGACATAGATATAAAAAATGTTGTGGCTGAATCTAAAATGATCACATTAATCAAACAGTCAGTGAGAGAGGATATTATCTCGTTACTTGAACAAGAGAAAACTTCAAAGAGTTTGTGGGAAGCGTTAGGGAGAAAGTGTGTAGGAAGTAATGAAATTGTCAAAAACAAAAAGAAATTGTTGCGTAAAGAGTTTGATTTATTCAGTTGTATGAAAAATGAATCTGTTTGTAGAATGATCGAAAGATTTGGGCATCTGAAAATGGAGTTAGCCAGACATGAAATCACATATTCTGAAGAGGATTTGGTGGATAAATTGTTTGATTCATTGCCAAATGATCTGAGTGGCAATACTTCGCTTTAATGTTGAAGAACACAATCAAGCCTGAAGATTTAAAAGTGGATTTGCTGATCGAAAGACTTGAAAGTCATGAGTTGGAGATAAAGAGATCTAAAGTCAATAATCCAGCTTATCAGCAAAATGTAGAGCTTTACTACAGAGGAAATGTACCGCAGGCTGGTTCTCCAAGAACAGCATTTTCTGCAGAAAGTTCAAATTCAGTGAACAATGAAATTCTTCAAAGTGGTTTTCACAGTGGATCTTCTTCAAACACTTCAAATCAATCTGCTTCAAAGAATTTATTCCAGTGTAATATCGCAGTGGATCTGAAGAATGGGCAGAATTTCAGCGAAGAGTCGGCAAAACAACAGATGGTTTTCTTGGCATCTGTACTTGAATCGTATGAAAGCCTCGTTGCAGGGAAGATCGGCAACACCAATTTGACAAAAGAAGATTATGATCAATTAGACCCCGAGGAGATGGAACTAATGGATATAAGATGGTGCATGGCCTGTGCGGTTCGTCGGGCACAGCGGTTCATGGAGATCACGGGGAGAAAGTCAATTGGTGGATCGTCTACCAAACTGGGATTTGACAAATCTAAAGTGACATGTTTCAAATGTAAACAAAAAGGTCACTTTAAGCGCGAGTGCAGAAATGCGTATGCTAATGATGATTCTGAAAACCCGTTCAACGAAGATTATTACAAGAAAGCGATTTACCATCAGAACAAGTCTGAGACACCAAGATTGAAACAGCCTGAAGAAAAATCAAGGGCTCTTGCAGTTATATATGATGATGAAGGTTACGACTGGAGTCAGGTTTGCCCTGAAGAAGATGCAGTTGGATATGCATTTGTGGCTGATGCTGATCCTGATAGATATTGGAAAGCAGATTATGCAAGATGGGAAATCGGAAAATTAAACGAACCATTCAAAGAAGCCGAGAGAGCAAAAAGATGGAATGAAGAGTTGGAATGTTACATGGATCCACGGGGTAATCCAGTTGTTGACCCATCAAAAGTGGATTTCGAAGCTGTAACAAATTTGGTTCCAAGGCAGGCTACTTTCAACACACGAAGGTTATCTGATAAAGCATATCTGCCTAATTTGGAGAAGAAGATAAGAGAGGTTTGTGAAGCAAGTCTACCGAAGGTGGTAGAAATGAAGAAGAATTGAAGAAGATGATTGAAGAAGTAAAGACTGTTGTGAAGATTCCTGCTGAAGAGGAACAGAAAGCTGGAGAAGAACAGAAGAATGAAGAAGCTCAGAAAGAAGAAAAAGGAGAAAGATCAGAAGTTGAATCAGAAGAACCGGTGCTGAATGAGACCGAGGTTAGAAAATCTTCTGATCTATCGAATGTTGAAATTGTTGATAACAATGAGAACAATGAGAACAAGTGCAGGAATTGCATAGAAATGTGCAAAGCCTGTATTAAAAAAGATGACAAAATAAAAGCAAAAGAAATTGAAGCAACCAAGTTTGAAAATGTTTTCAAAATAAAATGTAAAGAAATGGTTGACAAAGAAGAAATTTTGAAACTAAAAGTTGAAAAATTGACACAGAAATGTCAAGGTCTTGAAAAGGATAATGATGTTTATAGACAGCTGTGTTCAGTAAAATGTGTCGATTGTGTTGAAAAAGAATCTAAATTTCAAGATTTACAAAAACAGTATGATTCTTTAAAGTGGTCGAGTCAGAGAGTACAAGAAGCTTATGATACTTTGAAGAGCCAAGTCAAAAGTTTTGATCAAAGATTGTCAGAAACTTTAGTCACTAAAGAAATGTATGAAAGAAAGTTTAAAGAAAAGCAAATTGAATTGAACAAGTGTGTTGATGAAATTGAAAATCTTAAACAAGTCTTGGCTGAAAAAGAAAAGATTGTTACAAAACTTCAAAGTTATCATAACTCTTCGTACATTCTCGAACGCATTTTCAACATCACACCAGATGACAAAGATACTGAAAATTGCAAAAAGGGTATTGGTTCAGAATTTCATCAGGTACCACCACCATTGAGAAACAATTATACTTTTTATGATGAGGAAAAGGTGGCAAAGGGTTTGAACATAGCTGACCAGTTACCTGATAGTATCGATGTGACTTACTCCAAATCTGATGATGCTAATGATTCAGAGGTGGTAAGTAAGGTTGTTGAAAGCGTTTTGAAAGACGAGTCTACAAAAGGTAAGTCTGAATCACAGGATGAAGATGAAGGAAATCTTTATGATGGTTATCTGAAAAACACAAAATTCAAGAAAAATTTGAATGATGATTCAAAAGGATTGGTTTATACCATGATTGGATCGGACAAATTATTCTTGGATGTTGTATTCTCGATTCAGAATGTGATTTCAGAAAAGGTTGATAAAGTTTTCAAAATGGTTGAGATTGAGAAGTCGGAAATTTCAAAGTTTGCTGGTAAAGGTCATAAATCTTTTTATAACAAACCTGGTTTTAAGAAGAAAAACATGAAGGCTGGTCTGGGTTATAAAAAGAAACAGAATCGAAAACAAAATGAAAAACAGGATTTGCAACAAAAATTGAATTTTGTTCAAGGAAAAAGTTTGAAAGAAGAGGAAAAAAATCAAATTTGGACAACAGTCTAATGAGGAGTTTGAGGCTAAGAAAAAGAAACAACAACATGCCAAGGATGTTTCAAAGAAAGTGTGTTTTAAATGTGATCAAATTGGACATGTTGCACGAAAGTGTCCAAATCCAAAGCCTGTTGATGTTGAAAAACAGAAATATGAGAATGAGAAACCAAGGTCAACCAGATTTGATTCGAAACAAACTTGGAGGTACAATACAAACAAGTTTGCTTCAAATCAAAATTGGAAATCAAACCCGAACAGGTTTGATTCAAGACAGACCTGGAATTCTCACACACCTAGATTCAGAACAACACAGAGTTGGAGAACATCTGTTGATATGACAAAACCTCAAGAGTTTTGGAAACCTAAAAATGTTGTTCAAAATCAAAAGGTTCAAAAAGAGACAAATTTTTACAAAAGAGGTACTCCGGAAGGTCAAATGTGGAGTATTAAGAAACAAGTGACGTCGGAAAAAGATGAGAATGTTGAAGTCAACTCTGAAAAAGTTTTAAATGACAAAGAGTTTCCAAAATTAAATGAACATTATTGTGTTGAAATGCCTAAGGTCCAACAGACCTGGGCTAAATTGTTCAAATGATTGATAAAGTTTGAAATGTGCAGGTGCTCAACGAAGCTGAAGATTGTGAGAATGGTAGTTGGAGCAGCCTGGCACAGGAAGAGGTTGCAGAACCCTGGTTTGGTTGAACAGGGAGTTTAGTTTGAGTGATGTTTGTACATAAATAAACAATATTTTCAAAATCCTAAAAAATTGAAAATTTTAAAAACCAAAAATATGTTGTCTTTAATTTTGTTGAATAAATGTTGATTGAATACGCCAAAACCCTCACGGCTGAACAAACATGATTACTTTCATCAGATTGAAAAACGGTTTTCAAACTGTAAAATATCAATGTGTTGTAAATCATGGGGGTATGTTATATTTTCTGCAAATCAGTGCATGTGAAGCAGAAAATGGATGGCGAGACAAAGCTATCAGTATTGGTTGTCAAATTTTCTTTTAATGGTTTTGCATTTTAGGGGGAGAAAATTTGTCGTTAGAAAATCCAAAAACATTTGAAAATTTGAAAAAGCCAAAAACATGATAAAATTCAAAAATTGAGTTTTTGCGTAAAAAGAGGAAATGATAGTACATCAGTAGACAGTTATAGTACGCTAAAGAATTGAAAAGTCAAAATGTGTTAAACAGTATCACTGATGATGTGCCGGTAGGTTTTTATACATTTAGTAAACGTTTTCGGGATATAAACCTAAATTCAAACACTTGCTTATTTCGTGGGGAACACTACTTGGATATATAGGTAACCCCTGAAATCTCGTTTGAAAGGTTCCTTTTTCTGATATACTAGGTTTTTATACTCAGTAATATCTGAGGTATTATTCCGGGACTTCTGCTGAATGGAAATTCTGACCTAGTCCTTGAATAATACTTTCCGCAAATGCTTAAAACACATCATCACCCTCAGCATATATGATAAGACAATAAAATTGCTTAGCAATGCTGTTGTAAAAAAGATCCTCTAAAGGGGACACACCCACAAGTTGAGTCATGATCTCTCTGCTGAACGGTAGTTCTGACCTGAGCTCTCATGATTCTTCATAATTTATTAACCCCTTACAGATATCATTTGTGTTATAATTACCTGTAAGACTGAATATTGGGATCTGGATACGGGAGTATATTCAAGAGGTGGGACACATGAATGGGTTTAAGTTCTTAATACATCTAATTCGTATCCTGAATCAGTTGAACTTTGTGTGAAAATTTAAGTGGATCAGTATATCGACAATCTAAGTGAATTGTTTAATTCTTAAAGTGAAAATTAAGCTCAACGGTACTTGTGACTTGTCAGAAACTGATATGATCCTCTAACGCATACTCAAACAAAAATATTGTCTGTAAATATGTTTGTACATATTCCTTTACAGCTTTATATTTTCAGAAAATACAAAAAAGATTTTGATTTCTGCTTTATTTTCGACAACCGATGTCTGAGTGCCGAGTTTCAAAATCTAAGTACGCTGATTGTGTTTCTGAAAAATAAAACAAGTTCATTAATTTGAAACTTGAAGTTTTAAAATCAAAAATCAAAAACAGTTTGTGATATCTCCAAGGTCATTAATTTGGACTTGGATGATTAACTGTGGGGGATTTGGATGCTTATATTGTTATAGAGCTAGTTTTCGATACGATTCGATGAAACTGCCAAATTCATGAGAAGTGATTTTGAGGAGATTAAATTGTTAGATTACAATATCTGGAAGTTTAAAATGTTGTTACTTATAGTTGTATGAGTGATTGCAGGTAATCCAGTCTACGATCCCGAGAGCTGAGTCTAAGGGGGAGTTTGAAGACAAGCTGAAAGTTAGAAGGAGGAGCTTGTAGCTGGAAAGCTAGGTGTCGATCCCTAAAAGCACGGAAGCTTGACGAAAGGGGGAGCCTGCTGATGATAAAGCTGTTGATGATAGAACCAGTGATGAGATCCTGGTGTAAAAGTCAAAGTGTGAAGTTGATAAAGAGAAGTGATGGATGCTTACAATGTTACAATCTGAGTGAGGATGCAGAATGATCAAGACTGAAGAAGGTGTCATAACAGAGAATAGTCACTGAAGACTTCATCAATATCCGAGGGGGAGTCTGTTAGTGCATTACGTCTATTGACTTCGTCTTGTATCATGTTCTGATATAGTATAGGTTAGAATAACCAGTGCACGAGGTTCGAGAATCGAAAGTTGGTGGATTAGCAAGTAGGTCCGCTTATATGGACATTGTCCATAAAAGCGAACCATAAGCTAATAGGTCCGCTCATATGGACGTCCATATAAGCGAACCTGTCTCCACTATATATAGTGCACATGATTGTTCATTTGGTAACGGTTCTGAAAATTGTAACGAAGTGCTGCCAGTTTGCTTTCAGGTTGTAAACATTGTTAAATCAATCAAAGAAGCATTATAATTAGTTTGAGCATCTGTATCTTTGATTCCGCCTTTGATACAGAGAAAAGACTATTCTGATTGACTCGTTCGGGTCCAACAACGATCCTACAAGTGGTATCAGAGCTCAGGAGGAAGAGTTTCACAATAAGCAATCATCATTATCAAATTTAGTAATTATTATTAAAATTTCATAATTATAATTTAATTTAAATTGTTTAACTTGATTGATTTTTTGAATTTGTTGTTTTAGCCATTGTGAGGCTGCCGAGGCCTCGAGTACGCCCTGAGTACTCTTCACCTAAACCAAATACTTCTCTAAGGTGATGTTTGTTTTTCTAAAAAGGATATGCGCAGACTCTTCTGTCTGCGCCGCGCAGACATTGTCATCTGCATACTGTTTGTTTTTCTGAAGACGTTTCATTAAAAAACATCTGTGCGAGCTCTTCTTGGTGCAGACTTGGCCCAGCTACTTCTAAGATCTTCTAAGGTTTACATAGGGTTAAACACCACCACCACCACCACCACTGTCCACCAACCTCCACACACCACCATCACCGTCCATCACCACCACCCAGCATCATCCATCACCACCACCACCGTTGATCACTACCACCACCGTCCACCACCCACCACCACCACCACCACCGTCTAGAACCACCACCACCACCCATCACCACCGTCTGTACATCACTACCAGTTTATTTTAGAAGTCTACATACGCTAAAAAACAAACGGCCTCTTTCTTGCAGACTGCATAGGTTTGGTCCTCCTTTTCTTCTACAGATGTCTGCAGATGTGGTTTGCAGACTGCAGACATTTTACCTCTTAAAAAACAAACAACACCTAATACTCTCAACTCCGACTAGGGAGCGCCTAGCTACTTTTTCAACCATGGTTTTAGCTTATATTTAAGTGAATAAATTATAATTCAATTAAAAAATAGTAACAAACCGAACACGTGTTCATATACGAGTGTTTAGTGGTTAATTTTCCCCTAACGGAACGAACATGTGTATATATCCTTTTGGATGTGATACAACTTTATTTTTTGTGTTTTTTCTTTCGATTGTTGTAACGTGTCTTAGTATCGTAAACCGATATTGATTGAATTTCACGCCACCTATAAATAATTGAGTTTGAAAACTATGGTAAGAAAAGAACAACTAAGCTGCTACTTGACATGTCTTCTATGCCATCCCTGTTTCCAAGTCTTCAGCGGACAACTTTTCAATTTCATTGAACTTGTATAAGTTTAGATCAAGACAGATAGATGAATCGTACCAATTTAGCTAGTTTTCAAAGTGGTTCGCATTCTCCAAAAGCCTTGAGCAAAGTCCATGCCTTGTGGCATTACTTTTTTTTCATACATCAAAATACATTAGTGTAGATTATGAGTTGGGATCAGTCCAGTCAAATAGTAAACATATGAATTTATGTGTCCAATGGTTATATTGGGTTTATTAATAATTTTATCTTGGAAGTTCCTGGAAAAGGGGAATGTTTCAAAGTCAATGGATGTTCAAAAAATAGTAGTGTTGTAATTCTAATGGAACAAAATTAGTTATAATCGAGTAGAATCATAGCAATTTGAAATATGTCATAGAAAGCCAAATTGGCATATATAGCATAAACAAAACCTGAAGCTTATTATTTTTAAAGTAAGTTATTTGAAACAGCAACTCGTAGTTGTTTGTAATAGCTGCTTATTTCACTTGCAAATAATCAGATTAGCAGTTTGGATAAGCAATCCCAAACATTCTTAAAACTGCTTAATTACTATATCAAAAGTTAACATACACTAGGAGTCCCAAACAACCCCTAAGTTACAAAAATTATAACAAAATATTACCAACAAATAAAAGTGAATGTAGAAGAGTCAAAAAAAAAAAAAAAAAAAAAAACAACTTGGCCATTGACTCCCAACTTTTGAAAGACAATTTATAATGGAGTGAAAAACAAACGTATTTGAGAGTACAAGCATAGATAATCAACACATACTACAATTTCTATTATGCAGATTGATTTACAATTGCTAGTTCAGAACACATAACCACTAATAAACTACACAGTACACACTATTTCACCATCACATGAAACTATATATACATCTATCTGCATAATAGACATTTAAATCAAACAACTATTTCAGCAGTGGCGAAACTTGAGATTTCCGACCGGGGTCAAAAACGTATATACCAAAAAATTTCTAGAAGACCGGGGGGGTCGAAAACGTATATACCCAAAACTTTCTATACGAAAACTACATACTCTCCGCTACTGAGCGAAAAGTTCAGGGGGTCGGCTGCCCCCTCCCACCCTATAGAAGTTGTGCCCCTGTGTTTCAGGGCAACTTCCATGCAAATTATGATTAGACAATTGTTTCAATACATCGAATATAGTCTTGAGGTACACATTCAATACATTTTTGGATGACATGATTATCATTAAGCTCACTAACCATTTTATCAAGTGACTGAATTAGCCAGTGCTATATTATATACTATAGAGGTAATCAACTAAAGTAAATCAACAAAAAGACTGCAACTATCGGTACCTTTAGAGTTATAGGGACCAAAAGTGTTGCACAGGAAGGCCTTAACAGGAAGATAAGGTGACAAACCCTGATAAAGGATACGCAGGTAACTAAAAAGCTATAGAACTCATTATAGAGGCAAGTGTACGGAAAATGGCTCCAACTTAAAAGGACGTAACCATCCATACATTTAGAGTTACAGGGACCGCAAGTGTGGCATGGGAAGGCTCTAACGTTGAACATCATGTGACAGACTCTAATAGAGGGAACGAAGCTAACCGAATGGCTATCAATGAGACAACTATATAGAGAAGTGCACTGGAAAGGGATCCAACTTAAACGAACGTAACTATCCGTATATTTGGAGTTACGAAAACCAAAAGTGTGGTACAAGAAGGCCTTAATTTGAAATATCAAGTGACATGCTCAAATAAATGATACACAAGTAACCCGAAGGATATGAGAATCGTTAATGAGACATCTATATAAAGGCAAGTGTAGGAAGAAAGGCTCTAACTTAAATGAATGTAACTATCGGTACATTTGGGGTTACAAGGATCGAACGTGTGGCACTGGACAACCTTAACATGAAAGATCATGTGACATGCTCTTATAAAGGAAACGCATCTAAGCGGAAGGCTATTAGACTCGTTGATGAGACAACTATATAGAGGTAAGTGCACGAGAAAGGTTCTAGCTTAAAAGGATGTAACTATGTGTACATATGAAGTTCCAAGGACCGAATGTGTGGTACAAGAAGATTTCAATGTGAAAGATCATGTGACATACTCTGATAAAGGATAATGATCATCCTGTAACTTAAATTATCGTCATTGCAACTGCAATTTAATTGCTTTAGTTGCAGAATATCTGATGAATTTGAGAGAGAGTTAATACTAATAACCAAGTTACTTATTTAGGGTAGGGGTGTTCGTGAGCCGATCCGATCCGATCAGATCGAATTTGCAAAACCGAGCACAAAAGTGATGCTCATGCTAGGATTGAATTTGAATCAAGCGGATCATTTTCGCTCGGTTTCACTCGGTTTTTCTCAACTCCTAACTAAAATCGAGCGGATCATTTTTGCTCGGTTTCGCTTGATTGAATTATAAATAAGGCTGCGTTCAACAAAAACAAATCCTAACTTAATTAAAACATGTCCAACACCTTACTAACAAAAACAATACATAACTGAAATCATGATTCTAAAAATGTTCTTAACAATATCAAGAAGCAGATCTTTGAACAATCAGTTTATGACTATGTGATTGTTTTAGGAATTAGAGATTTTGATATTAACTATTAAGTTGGGCTAGTATATTTTTTGGGCTTTTAATTTTTTTGGGGCTAGCATATTTTTTGGGCTTTTAATCTTTAAAATCTATAATATATATTAATTATTAATAAAAATATTTCGAGCGAAACCGAGCGATCGACGAGCGAGCGGACCTTTGCTCATGCTTGGATTGAATTTGAATCGAACCGATCTGTCACACCCCGATATTTCCACGTTTGACCGGTGGGCCCGGTGGGGGAGTATCGTGACGTGGTTGGCAACATTACAGTCAAATAACACAATATTTAATATGCACAGCGGAAGCAAATGAAAGATGTTTTTCAACCGAATATAATATTGTAATATCAAGTATCACAAATAGTTGAAATTAATCCACAGGTGGATGAAATTAAAAATAGGAAACAGTAGTTCAACAGACTTTAGGCATCTTAAGCTTGCGAGACTCTTTGATGCTAAGGAGAAATCCAGCCAATTACGAATAGTACCTGCACTTAATCTTTTTGAGAAAATATGTCAGTTTACACTGGTAAATACAATTAACCGACTCATTTTACAAATGATAAAAAATTGATTTGGATGCACATGGCACAAACATTTTATAACTTGGGATAATTATTTAAATATATAAACTTGTAAAAGGATTACATGTTCCTTATCCGTTCAGTAGCCCGGTTCGTGCTGGGTTAAAGATCAATAGACACACCACATAATTTATTTATGAACTGACGAGTGTACGCCTACACTCCGCGCTTAGGTCGTGGCCATTTCGTAAAATGATGCCAAGGATATCCGGGACATGGTCATTAACCGCCCAAAGGCTTTAAGCAAACAAAAAAATTTAAATGGGTCATCTTGATAATACTTAACCACAAATCGGTTAAGGTCGAATGCCCGACCAAGCGGTATTTTATATACCGTACCCCAAGCCCGTATAAGGGAAAATAAGTTAAAAGTATTTACCTTTGCAAGTATAATTCACAAACAGCAAATGCAAGTAGCTTTTACTGGTCCTCCTATTCTGGAACGAAGGTTTATAATAACCTATTAGAATCCTAACGGGTCTTTAATTAAGCCTAAACTTAGACCGGTTAGTTTCAAAGATACGGTTCGTACGCACGATTAAGCGAAGACCGGGATAGAATGTGATTTAGACCCGTCAAGTTTGAAGACTTTCTTAATATGGGTATATTATTCACATTCTAGATTTTGAGATAAAAACGATAAGGTTTGACCCTTTTCGGCCAATTTATGCAAACTAGTTACATAAACCGAACCGAACGCGCAAGAGGCGTAACGGGTAACCGTAAGAACCATATACAGGTTTCCTAAGTTAATATGCCTCAAATATGTTGTGACATCAGTAAGATATCTTTTATTATGCCCGGAACGTATTTAAACACAAACTATGCCCTGTAAGGGTAGTTTGGTCATTTACAAGGTTATAAAAGAGTTTAAGTATTAACCTGAGTTACAGGTCTGATGTAATCAGCAAAAACACTCAATTTAATAAGTTATAACAGTAGGGTAAAGTATATATGTGAAATTTATCAATTATAACCAAACTATGCACCGTATGGGCATTTTGGTAATTTCACATAAGCCGAAAAGCTCAAAACTGAAGTATGAGTTAAACAACTTTTGCTTACTGTTAAAATATTATAATTTACCTAAAATATCAGTAGGTATCAACCCTTGTATGTTTAAAATAGTTTTAGTACATACTAAACGTTAAAAACGCTTAAAAAGGCGATTAGGAGCCATTTCTGGGTTCTATATAGAAATCTGACATTTTTATTATTCCAATAGGTTTTAAATAATTTATATATCATATGAAATCAGTAGCAAAAAGTTTGGGGTCAAAAAGATATGTAAAACTCATTTTATAGCCCAAAAGGGCAAAACCGACAATTACCGAATAAAACTTATAACTCTAAGTTATGCTCAGCCTAAAATTAATTAAAAATCTTCAAAAATCCCAAAATAATATATTACATCAGTGGGTAATAAATTTGATATCAAAAAGTAGGTTTAAGTAGGCTATATGCTAATTATGCCGTTTAATCGCTAAAGAAGCTTTCTAATTACGCTAATGAGCATAACTCTCAATCTACACCTCAAACGGATTTAAAATTTTGGGTGCAAGTTTATAAATCAGTAACTAAGGTTTCTACTCTTTTACATTTTTAAAAATCACGTTTTATGGTGAAAAGGGCATAATGGTCAACATATAGGCAATTAACGGGATCATGCATATTAATTGGATATCTAATGAACTATGGTGTATAATCCCAGAGGGTTATACTAGCATGTATCCTAGTCCAATTAAAGCTCTAAGGCATTTCTAAAACATGCTTAAACGGGTCAGAACTGAAAGTCAAAGCAAAAGTCAAATTATGCGACTTTCGGTTCCGAACCGGGTCTCTACTGAAAATTGTCGGGTTGAACATGTTTAGGCATGTTCTTACATTCATTACCAAGTTATATTAATGATCAAACAAGTTGTATGGGTTCTACATTGCTAATTATGCATAAATTGGAAATTAAGCATTCTGTTGACTTTTTAATAACAAGTTTGACCCGATATTTGACCTAGTTAGAGTGGGAATCAGAGGCTGCCCTTTTAAGGGTTTATTGCCCACATAATTTCCAACTTATAACTACTTTCAATTCGACTAATCACTGGGCCATCAATGATTAATCGCTAAGTCAACCGTTAATTACGACGGTTTGACTTTTAAGCTAAAACTAAGCAAAAACTTAACTAAGAAAGGTTAAGCATCTTACTGAAATCCTAAGCACGATTAGTGATCACTTGAGTCTGCTTTGGAGCTCCAGAAATGATCAGAAATGCAAAAGTGAGGTGTGATCACAATGGTTGCAACAAGGCCTTTATATAGTGCTCAAACTCACTTAGATCATTGACAACAAGTGCTACAACTGATAATGGATTGTCCACGGGTGTTCCTAAGTGCCTAGGACTGTTTAGGGGTCGCCCATGTAGTGAAAATATCCCTTAAAAGTCGGTTAAAAGGCTGGGCAGGCTGCTGTCCACGTTTTCTGTATCAGGGGGTCTGACGCGGCCCGCGTAAGACATATTAACATCTTACGCGGCCCGCCTGAGCCTCGTATACAGATTTTACATTTTCTATTTGTTGCATATTTGTCTCTTGGCCCTTCCAAAGGTCAATCAAACTTATTTCTTGCAATTTGAGCCCTCCAACTTGACATACAAGGGTTTCAAGACTTATACCCACTTTGTTAAGTCCTTGGTCACTTTGTTATTACCCGAAAAGTCACCATTTCCAATGTTGACGCTTTAACCCCTTGTATACGAATTTGATTATAACTTTCTCATACGATAACGAAACTTTATGGAATTTTTATCATGCATTCTAGTGAGCATAATTAATCATTACAAAGCCTCGGGTTTGCTAAAAGGTCTCTCAGAGGTATACTTTAAACATGTTGACACATTTAACCCCTGTAGTTTGTAATCTCTCACTTTCTTTCATATTTAGCTTCGTATGATCCATGATTTATTCGTTTGAAGGTATGAGCATCATGTAGGGTTACTGTAAAGTATATTTATTCACTGTTGACATTTTGAACTCGTATATTCATATACTTTTCATGTTTGTCAACTTTAGTCCCTCTAGAGTATTCTTTCACACGTTCAAACTTATGACACGTGTCAACACATTATAGGACGTGAATTTTCGAGGTGTTACATCCTCACCCCCTTAAAAGAAATCTCGACCTCGAGATTTATTGAAACAAATGAGGGTACTTTTCTTTCATTGTGGATTCAACCTCCCACGTGTATTCGGGACCTCTACGGGCATCCCATTTTACCTTTACAATAGGCACATGCTTCCTTCGAAGCTTCTTAACCTGTCGATCCTCGATCGACAATGGTTTTTCCACAAATTTCAAGCTCTCATCTATATGTACATCCGTATGTGGTATGACTAGCGATTCGTCAGCTAGGCATTTCTTCAGATTGCAGACGTGGAATACGTTATGAATACCACTGAGCTCTTCAGGTAAGTTTAACTTATAAGCAACTGATCCGACACATTCGATGACCTCGAATGGTCCTATGTATCTCGGGCTTAACTTAACTTTCTTGCCAAATCGCATCACTCCTTTCCAGGGTGATACTTTAAGCAACACTTTGGCACCTACTTCGAATTTCATAGGTTTACGCTTTGGATCTACGTAACTCTTCTGCCTATCCCTGGCAGCTTTCAGAAGGTCATGAATCTGGACAATCTTGTCAGTCGTTTCAAATACTATTTTAGGTCCTGACAGTTGGACATCTCCAACTTCCGCCCAACAAACAGGCGTTCTACACTTTCTACCGTATAAGGCCTCGAAAGGCGCAGCCTTGATGCTGGTATGGTAGCTATTGTTATATGAGAACTCGATCAATGGTAGGTGGTTATCCCAACTACCACCTAAATCTATCACGCATGCACGAAGCATGTCTTCCAAGGTTTGGATTGTACGCTCACTCTGCCCGTCCGTCTGTGGATGGTAAGCCGTACTAAAATTTAAGCGCGTGCCCAAAGATTGTTGGAAAGTTTTCCAAAAATGCGACGTGCATCTAGTATCTCTGTTAGAGATAATAGACACAGGTATCCCATGTAAAGCTACAATCTTATCTACGTACAGTTGGGCTAACATGTCGGAGCTGTAGGTCTCCTTAATGGGTAGGAAATGTGCTGACTTAGTTAGTCTGTCTACGATCACCCATATGGTATCATTTCCTTTCCTTGTCTTAGGTAACTTGGTGATAAAATCCATAGTTACCATTTCCCACTTCCACGTGGGAAGTTCAGGCTGTTGTAGCAAACCTGACGGCTTTTGATGTTCTGCTTTGACTTGCGCACACGTCAAGCATTTAGCTACATAGGTAGCTACAGACTTCTTCAAGCCTATCCACCAATAGTTTGCTCTTAGATCCTGGTACATCTTATCAGCTCCAGGATGAACGGAATATTTAGAACTATGGGCTTCCTGGAGGATAACATCCCGAAGTCCTCCGTAGATTGGAACCCATATTCGTCCATTCAATCTCATAATTCCGTCCTTGCCCTGAGATAACTGTTCTTCGGTTACTCCAAGCTTTTCATTAGGATAGTTAGCTTCCAGCACAGCTTCCTTTTGTGCAGCTAATAACCTTTCGTTCAAACTGTTCTTAATCTCAATGCTCTTGGCATTAATTCGGATAGGTTTGACCCTTTCCTTTCTACTCAAGGCATCAGCGACTACATTCGCCTTGCCAGGATGGTATCTTATTTCACAACCGAAATCATTCAACGTCTCCATCCATCGGCGCTGCTTCATGTTTAAATCCTTCTGGTTAAACAGGTGCTGGAGGCTCTTGTCAGAATAGATCACACACTTGATACCATATAAATAGTTCCTCCATAGCTTCAGTGCAAATACAACGGCACCCACTCCAAGTCATGGGTGGTGTAATTCTTTTCATGCACCTTTAACTGTCGTGAAGCATAGGCAATAACTTTGCCTTTCTGCATAAGCACACATCCCATCCCGGTGTGTGATGCATCACAATATACCACAAACTCTTCTATTCCATCAGGCAATGTCAATACAGGTGCATTGCTCAGCTTCTGCTTGAGAATATCGAAGGATTCCTTTTGCTTAGGACCCCAATCGAACTTCACTTTCTTACGAGTCAACGAAGTTAGGGGTGCAACAATCCTTGAAAAAATTTCAATGAAACGCCTATAATATCCTGCTAAGCCTAGGAAGCTATGAATCTTTGTAGGCGTCTTCGGCTCTTGCCAATTCATAACAGCTTCCACCTTAGCGGGATCCACTTGGATACCACGCTCACTAACCACATGTCCAAGGAATTGGACTTCTCGAAGCCAAAATTCACATTTAGAGAATTTGGCATAGAGCTTCTCATGATGTAGGAGTTTAAGAATACAGCGAAGGTGTTTCTCATGGTCAGCTTGGTTCTTCGAGTAGATGAGAATGTCGTCGATGAAAACGATGACGAATTTATCTAAGTAAGGCTTGCAGACGTGATTCATGAGATTCATGAATGCGGCAGGTGCATTAGTGAGCCCAAAAGGCATCACTAGGAACTCGTAATGACCATAACGAGTCCGAAATGCAGTTTTGTGTACGTCTTCATCTCTAACCTTCAGTTGGTGATAGCCTGACCTCAAGTCAATCTTTGAGAAATAACTTGCCCCTTGCAATTGATCGAACAAATCGTCGATCCTGGGCAAAGGATACCTATTCTTTATTGTGACCTTATTAAGTTCACGGTAATCGATGCACAGACGCATCGATCCATCCTTCTTTTTGACAAACAAGACTGGCGCTCCCCAAGGAGACGAACTAGGTCTAATGAAACCTTTAGCTAGCAATTCATCCAGTTGTGCTCTCAATTCCTTCATCTCTGTTGGCCCCAACCTATAAGGTGCTCTAGCAACAGGTGCTGCTCCAGGGATGATGTCAATTCTGAATTCCACTTGCTTATTTGGTGGTAAGCCAGGTAGTTCTTCAGGAAACACTTCAGGGTATTCAGAAATGACGGGGATGTCTTCCATCTTGGGTTTCGGCTCATCAATAGTCACTTGTGCCATGTAGATGACACAACCCTTCTTTAAACACTTAGAGGCCTTGAGCATAGTAACTTGCTCAGGCAGTCCATACCGGGTATCTCCCTGAATGGTAAGTGGTTCACCAGACGGAGTCTTGATCACCACTTGCTTCTTATTGCAGATAATCTGGGCCTGGTTATCAGATAACCAGTCCATGCCTAATACGATGTCAAAACCAGCTAACTTCAAAGGAAGTAGGGTCAAGGGAAAAGAGTGGTTCTTAATGGATATAACACATCCTTCTAATATGGTTGAGGCGGTTTCTAAGGTGCCATCTGCTAACTCCACCTCATATTTCACACTTAATGTTTTAACAGGTAAATTTAGCAATTTGCAAAACTTATTATCTACAAATGATTTATCTGCGCCTGAATCAAAAAGTACTCTTGCATAGACATCATTTATGAGAAAGGTACCTGTGATCACGTTATCGTCTTGCACAACCTCCTTCGCATCCATCCTAAAGACCCTAGCATTGGTCTTCTTTCCTTCATCAGCTTTCTTTGCGTATTTTGGGCAATTGGTCTTGATATGCCCCTTCTCATTACAGCTGTAGCAGGTTGCATCCTTCAACTTTTTGCAATCCAAGGTCTTGTGTTCCTTGGACTTGCATATACCACATGCAAAAGTTCTTGACTGAGTCTGCGAGTTCGATTCAAACCTGCACTTCCCGAAGTGCTGTTTCTTGCAGACTTTGCACTTGGGCTTTTCACCGGATTGATGCCCATCCTTCTTTGACTCAGACCCCTTCTTGTTGTCACCGTTTCCTCAGTGCTTCTTGTTTGACCTCCGTGAATTGTCATCTTCACGTTTTCTTTTCTCGGCATCCTTATTCCACAGCGATCTTTGTCTGACCGCGTCCAGAGTGAGGGACAAAGATATGTCAGCTACAGATCTGAAAGTAGCTGGCCGAGAGGCCTTCACGCTTGCCTTTATTTCTGGGGCTAAACCCCCAATGAATCGAGCTATTCTTTTGGGTTCCGGGGTCACCAGATACGGAACCAATCTGGACATTGTGTTGAAGCTCGTGAGGTAAGCTTGGCAGTCAAGGTTCTGCATAACCAACGATAGAAAATCAGACTCTATCTTCTCAACCTCATGTTGAGGGCAGTAGTTTTCCCTGATGAGGGCAACAAATTGCTCCCATGTCATGTTGTACAATGGGATCTTCCCAGTGGCTTGAATCAACGATCTCCACCAGGCTAAGGCCTCACCTTTAAATGATTGGGACACAAACTTGACCACATCCCTCTCAGCGCATCCGCTAATATCAACAACTGTGTCCATCTCATCTAACCACATCATACAATCTACAGCTCCTTTCTCCCCAGCGAAATCCCTGGGTTTGCATGAAACAAAGTATTTATAGGAGCAACCCTTATTACGGGGTTCTTGGTTTAGGACAATCTGTTGAGATGGAGCACTGTGGTGGTTTAAGGAGAGTCGATCATCATCTTTCTTTGGTTCTTCCTTCTTGGAGGGAGGCTTGCTGTGAGCCTCAGAATGAGTCTTTGGCTTTGAACGCGGCGCAGATAGGGTCCTACTTCGAGTCCCACTATAATCTTCATACTGCCGCTCTAAGGCCTTTGTAACAGCGTCGTCTACTAACGCTTTCAGTTCAGCACCCGTTATATTAATTCGGGCGTTATCATTATTCTCCCTTGGGTGACTATTAATTTCATCCGAGTCAGCCATTTTAAATTTGAACTGTTGCATAAGACAATGACAATAGTTTATTTGAGAGTTTATTATGGAATTGCCCCTTAGGGTAATTTATTAACCATGGTAAACATAGACCATATTTGGTTAATTTGTTACTCACATTTATTTAGGATTTCTATTATAATTTATCCTAATTATAAACAATAACGGTATTATTAGCACACAAGGCCTAGTCACAGGGACATTTTAAATTATAAGCCATGATTTCAGAGAATCAAGGCATGAAGGATTGAACATAGTTCATTACCTTTTTCTGACAGAGAGTCGTAGACTACTACTGTCTTTTGTCTCATAAAATGAGAAGGGCCCGTAGGCATTGTATTACCAATGTATGGTCAAAATATGATCATCTTAATTGATGATTTAAACCCATGATTCAGAGATCATTAAGTTGGGTTAGGAATCTTTTGAAGAATCCTTATATAAGAATGGTGTGGGTGATTTTAACGAATCACGTCTGCCAGGAGCGTTAACATGTTTTCAGATGTTAACTGGAATTTGAATCTTTTTAACAGGTTTTACCATCTTGGCCAGGCCTTATAATGACATGCAGGCTAGGTTATACCTTTAAGATTCTTAGTTAATATTTAAATAGGCAGATTATTTAAAAAAAAAAAAGAATGATTTTGATTCATTTATTTCATATATAATATATTTATGCACATAGTGACAAAAATGAAATTTAAGATCTTAACATTCCATTAACATTTAAAAAATACACTTTGCCCTAAAGGGGACTTTTATATAAACAACTTACCCACGCAGGGGTCAAACTGAAATACTAGTCCACGCAGGGACTTAAGCAACAACACACCCTCGTAGGGGTTAACAGAAAGATAGGCCCACGCAGGGGCTCAAAACAGCAAGACAGACCCACGCAGGGGCTCAACTGAAAATAAGGAAAAATACAATCAATAATTGAAGGATTCAATGGTCCTTCTTGCTCTTCCCTTTTATTAAACTTATCAATCCCTGGAAGAAACTTTGTCGCTCCCTGCGATCTCTGTGAAAGTTTCGCTCGACTTGGTCCAATCTTTGAAGAATTTCTTCCCGTTCGGGTGGGGAAAACCGTGGCGGCTGCGATTGTTGCCGAATTATAGGTCTAGTAGGTATTTGGTACCCACGAGTTGGGTATCCTACTCCCAAAGGAGCTCCATACGGTCCTTCAGGATGAAGGGCGTTATAGTTGGTTGCTACCAAGTATGGGTCGGCTTCAGCGTAATGATAGTTGGTGTGAGCTGGCTACTCAAACGGGTTGTACGCCATCGAACCAGTGTATGCTGGAATCGGGTTATCAAAACCCATCGGTGGTGGCTGCGCTGCAACTGGGTTTGAAGGTCCACCCATTTGCGGGTCTTCCTGTAGTGGCGGATAATGACTGCCACTTGAGTGACGAGGAGAGCTAAAGTGAAAGTCTCCTCCTCGTGCGGACATCCGTGCGCCTGTCCTCCTACGCCTTGGCGGTTCTGGAGGTGCTTGATGAACTGGAGGCAGTGGAGGCGGTGGCGTGACTGCCACGAATCGTGAATCCCCAGATGGATCCTGCTGCTGCTGGTGAGGTGACGAATGGTGCGAGGGTGTAAAATACCACTCGTACTGGTTAAACAGTGCCTGGTAACTGTCTGGACCACGGTAGGGTGATCCATGAAAAGATGAACCATCAGAGACCTCGATAGGATGGTTGGGGGTCCCGGTCGCAGGCTCGACGGGATCCGTGTCTTCGTCCATGTCCTCTGCATGATCGCCGGAGAAATGATCCGCTGGCCCCAATGGGTTAAAACCCACTAGTTCTTGTATGTAGTTTGCCGGGTTAAACCGGCCCTGAAAGACAGGTGTGGGGTTACCAAAGGAATTATGTGATAGGGATCGCTGAAGAGATATGTAAGAAGGTTGTGGATTATTGGGCTCATTTTTCGACAGTGGCCCATAAGAGTTATGATAGGGAGGCGTTGAACTGTGCGAGACAGATCATCTAGCAGGCTTAAAAAGGTTCCTCCTGTTATCTCGAGGATCGGCACTTGCGGTGTTAGAAGGCGCTCGCCTTTGCGAAGGCCCGACTTCGTGATCATTGGGGGCAGTGATTGGCCCCTTGCCTCGTCCTCTTCGTCTGAAAAATCTTGGCGGCATATTTAGACCTGTCAATATACCATGAGATAATAACAAAATATATAAAATAAAAGGCAAAGTTAAAAATAAATTGAAACAAATTTGGATTGTTCCTATGTTCTTTGTCTAGACTCAAAAATTTAGGAATGTGCAATTGTGTCGTTGAAATTAAACACAAAAGGCTAGTGTTTAATTCACTCAATGTTGGCTCTGATACCAACCTGTCACACCCCGATATTTCCACGTTTGACCGGTGGGCCCGGTGGGGGAGTATCGTGATGTGGTTGGCAACATTACAGTCAAACAACACAATATTTAATATGCACAGCGGAAGCAAATGAAAGATGTATTTCAACCGAATATAATATTGTAATATCAAGTATCACAAATAGTTGAAATTAATCCACAGGTGGATGAAATTAAAAATAGGAAACAGTAGTTTAACAGACTTTAGGCATCTTAAGCTTGCGAGACTCTTTGATGCTATGGAGAAATCCAGCCAATTACGAATAGTACCTGCACTTAATCTTTTTGGGAAAATACGTCAGTTTACACTGGTAAATACAATTAACCGACTCATTTTAAAAATGATTAAAAATTGATTTGGATGCACATGGCACAAACATTTTTATAACTTGGGATAATTATTTAAATATATAAACTTGTAAAAGGATTACATGTTCCTTATGCGTTCAGTAGCCCGGTTCGTGCCGGGTTAAAGATCAATAGACACACCACATAATTTATTTATGCACTGACGAGTGTACGCCTACACTCCGCGCTTAGGTCGTGGCCATATCGTAAAATGATGCCAAGGATATCCGGGACATGGCCATTAACCCCCCAAAGGCTTTAAGCAAACAAAACAATTTAAACGGGTCATCTCGATAATACTTAACCACAAATCGGTTAAGGTCGAATGCCCGACCAAGCGGTATTTTATATAACGTACCCCAAGCCCGTATAAGGGAAAATAAGTTAAAAGTATTTACCTTTGCAAGTATAATTCACAAACAGCAAATGCAAGTAGCTTTTACTGGTCCTCCTATTCTGGAACGAATGTTTATAATAACCTATTAGAATCCTAACGGGTCTTTAATTAAGCCTAAACTTAGACCGGTTAGTTTCAAAGATACGGTTCGTACGCACGATTAAGCGAAGACCAGGATAGAATGTGATTTAGACCCGTCAAGTTTGAAGACTTGCTTAATATGGGTATATTATTTACATTCTGGATTTTGAGATAAAAACGATAAGGTTTGACCCGTTTCGGACAATTTATGCAAACTAGTTACATAAACCAAACCGAACGCGCAAGAGGCGTAACGGGTAACCGTAAGAGCCATATACATGTTTCCTAAGTTAATATGCCTCAAATATGTTGTTACATCAGTAAGATATCTTTTATTATGCCCGAAACGAATTTAAACACAAACTATGCCCTGTAAGGGTAGTTTAGTCATTTACAAGGTTATAAAAGAGTTTAAGTATTAACCTGAGTTACATGTCTGATGTAATCAGCAAAAATACTTAATTTAATAAGTTATAACAGTAGGGTAAAGTATATATGTGAAATTTATCAATTATAACCAAACTATGCACCGTAGGGACATTTTGGTAATTTCACATAAGCCGAAAAGCTCAAAACTGAAGTCTAAGTTAAACAAATTTTGCTTACTGTTAAAATATTATAATTTACCTAAAATATCAGTAGGTATCAACCCTTGTATGTTTAAAATAGTTTTAGTACATACTAAACGTTAAAAACGCTTAAAAAGGCGATTAGGAGCCATTTCCGGGTTCTATATAGAAATCTGACATTTTTATTATTCCAGTAGGTTTTAAATAATTTATTTATCATATGAAATCAGTAGCAAAAGGTTTGGGGTCAAAAAGATATGAAAAACTCATTTTATAGCCCAAAAGGCCAAAACCGACAATTACCGAATAAAGCTTATAACTCTAAGTTATGCTCAGCCTAAAATTAATTAAAAATCTTCAAAAATCTCAAAATAATATATTACATCAGTGCGTAATAAATTTGATATCAAAAAGTGTAACACCTCGAAAATTCGTGTTAAATAAAAGCGTTATAAACTCGGATTTATTAAAAATGTTTGACAGGATTTAAAAGTGCCGTCATGTTAACTTTTGCACCTCTGAACGACCTCGTAATAAATCCCAAGACTCAAATCATATCAAAAACATCTAGTATATGTTCAAGTTCAGTGAATTATAGCAATGAATGATTCATAATTCAATTGGTGGACTCCAACGAAGAAATTCCTACGGTAACCCTTAGTTTTCGGTACTTTTATAAAGGATCCAAGCAAACAAATTCAAATGGTAGGGTAGATAACTGATAATTGAAGTCCCATGTTGTAAATAAGAAGTCCACAATTCGTTTATACCCACTTGCCCCTTCAAAACGTCAAAGAACAACAACTTTTGGTCCCTGATGAAGGCTTGCGCACCGCAAGCATAAAGCCTTACGGTGCGCAAGCAGTGCCCAGCGAACAGAAAACCGTCTGCAGCCTGTTTTGCGCGATTTTGACCGATCTCACTGGTATTTCTCACTATTGGGCGACCCCTAAAATGTTCCTAGACCCCAGGGACACTTGTGGGACAATTGTGGTCACTTGTAGCCTTAGTTGTCAACATGTTATGGTGATTACAACTAGTATATAAGGCCTTCAAGTTTACAAACATTCTTGCACTCACTTCTGATCATCTCTGGAACTCCAAAGCTAATTCCAAGACTTCCTAATCAACCATTAGACCCTTGTAAGTCTGCTAATCCTTTCTTAATTAAGTTTAGCTTAGTTATTTAGCTAAAAGTCAAACCATCGTAATTACGGTTTGACTTCGAGATTAATTAATAATGGCTCAGTCAAATCTCGAATTAAAAGTAGTTATAAGTTGGTAATTATGTGGGTAATAAATCCTTAAAAGGGTTCCCCCTGATTACCACTCTAACCAGGTCAAAAGTCGGGTCAAACTTGCTAAGAAAAAGTCAACGGGATACTTAAAATAAAATATATGCATAATTAGCAATGTAGATCATATACAACATGTTTGATCATTGTTATAACTTAGTAATAAGCGTAAGGACATGTCTAAACATGTTCAACCCGACAGTTTCCAGTAAATACCCGGTTCGGAACCGAAAGTCACATAGTTTGACTTTCCCTTTGACTTTCAGTTCTGACCCGTTTAGGCATGTTTTAGAAATGCCTTAGAGCTTTATTTGGACCAGGTTACATGCTAGTATAACCCTCTGTGATTATACACCTCGGATCATTAGTTATCCAATTAATACGCATGATTCCGTTAATTGCTCATATGTTGACCATTATGCCCTTATTACCTTAAAACGTGATTTTTGGAAATGTAAAAGAGTAGAAACCTTACATACTAATATATAAACGTGTATGCAAAATTTGAGATCAGTTTGAGGTGTAGATTGAGAGTTATGCTCATTATCGCAAATTGAAAGCTTTATGTTAATAAAATGGCGTAATTAGCGTATAGCCTACTTAAACATACTTTTTGATATCAAATATTTTACCCACTGATGTAATATATTATTTTGGGATTTTTAAGTATTTTTAGTTAATTTTAGGCTGAGCATAACTAGTAGTCGTAGGCTTAGTCCGGTAATTGTCGGTTTTGCCCTTACGGGCCATAAAATGAGTTTTACATATCTAAACGACTCCAAACCTTTTGCTACTGATTAGATATGTTAAATAAATTATTTTAAGCCTTCTGGAAGTATCAAAATATCAGCTTTATGTATCGAACCCGTAAACGGCTTTAATCGCCCTTTTAAGCGTTTTTAACGCATAGTATGTACTAGAAGTATTTTAAACATACAAGGGTTGATACCTACTGATATTAGGGGCAAATTATAATATTTTAACAGTAAGCAAAGGTTGATAAACTCAGACTTCAGTTTTGAGCTTTTCGGCTTATGTGAAATTACCAAAATACCCCTACGGGGCATAGTTTGGTTAAAATTGATAAATTTCACATATATGCTTTAACCTACTGATATAACTTAGAAAATTATGTATTTTTTCTGATTATATCAGACCTGTAACTCAGGTTGTTACTTAAACTCTTTTATAAACTTTTAAATGACCAAACTACCCCTACGGGGCCTAGTTTGTGTTTAAACACGTTTCGGGCATAATGAAAGACATCTTACTGATGTCACAACATAATTGAGGCATAATTAACTTAGGAAACCTGTCTATAGCTCTCATGAATACACGTCACGCTTATTACGCGTACGGTTCGGTTTATGTAACAAGTTTACATAAATTAGCCGAAACGGGTCAAACCTTAATGGTTTTATCTCAAAATCCAGAATGTGAATAATAAACCCATATTAAACAAGTCTCTGAACTTGTCGGGTCTAAATCACATTCTATCCGGTCTTCGCTTAATCGTGCGTACGAACCGTATCTTTGAAACTAGCCGGTCTAAGCTTAAGCTTAATTAAAGACCCGTTAGGATTCTAATGGGTTATTATAAAACCTTCGTTCCATATTAGGAGTACCAGTAAAAGCTACGTGCATTTTGCTTATTGTGATTTATACATTGCTCAGGTAAATACTTTTAACTTATTTTCCCTATACGGGCTTGGGTTACGGTATATAGCATACCGCTTGATCGGGCATCAATTTCTCCACCGTTGAGTGGGTAGTTGAATAAACTTGATCGGCTCGTTTAAACAGTCTTGTTACTTAAAGCCTTTGGGGGGTTAATGACCATGTCCCGGATATCCATGGCATCATTCGAAGTAATGGCCACGACTTAAGCGCGGGGTGTAGGCGTACACTTGTCAGCGCACAAAAGAATAATGTGGTGTATCTATTGATCTTTAACCCGGACTTGATCCGGGCTACTGAACGCACAAGGAACATGTAATTCGTTCACAAGATTATATATTTAAAATAATTCTCCCAAGTTAAATAAAATGTTTATGCCACGTGCATCCAAACCAATTTTCAATCATTTTCCAAAATGAGTCAGTTGATTGTATTTACCAGTGTAAACTGACGTATTTTCCCAAAAAGATTAAATGCAGGTACTAAGCGAAATTGGCTGGGATTTCTCCTTAGCATCATTAGAAGTCTCGCAAGCTTAAGATGCCTGAAGTCTGTTGAACTATTGATTATATTTTGTTTCCGATCCATCTGTGGATAAACTTCCGGATATTGTGACACTTGTCATTACAATATTAAATTCGGTTATATTATATTTTTAAATTCGCTTCCGTTGTGCATATTAAATATTGTGTTGTTTGACTATTACGTTACCAACCATGACCTCACGATACTCCCCACCGGTGACACGTGGAAATCGGGGTGTGACAGGTTGGTATCAGAGCCAACACTGAGTGAATTAAACACTAGCCTTTTGTGTTTAATCTCAGTTACACAATTGCACAATTCTAAACTTTCGAGTCTAGACAAATAACATAGGACAAATTCTACCTTGTTCGTTTTTGTTTTGTCCTTTAATTTCTATATGTTGTTATTGTTATCTCATGACATATTGACAGGAATCAAAAAATGCCGCCAAGATTCTTCAGGAGACGAGGAAGAGGCAAGGGGCCAATCACCGCCCCCAACGATAATGAAGCTGGACCATCACATGCGCGAGCTCCGTCTACTACCGAGAGTGACGAACCTCGGCAGAACAGGAGGAACTTGATTGAACCAGCCAGACGGTCGGTCTCACATAGCTCTACACCTCCCGTCCAAAACCCTTATGGGCCACAACCGGGTTATGAGCCCAATAACCCTCAACCGTCCTACATACCACTACAGCGATCTTTATCGCATCATTCTTTCGGGGACCCCACACCTGCTTTCAGGGGCCGATTTGACCCGGCCAATTACATCCAAGAACCCGTGGGTTTTAACCCACTGGGGCCAGAAGATCACTACTCCGGAGATAATGCGGATGACATGGACGAGGATACGGACCCTGTCGAACCTGCCAGTGGTACTCCAAACCACCCGATCGAGATTTCGGATGGATCTTCGTTCCACGGATCACCCTATGTTGGTCCAGATAGCTTCCAAGCTATGTTCACCCGGCACAAATGGTACTATACACCTCCTCGCCATTCGTCGCCTCATCAACAGCAACAGCAGCAGCAGCAGCAAGAAATGGATCCCTCTGTGGATTCCAGATTCGTGGCAGTCATGCCACCGCCTCCACCGCCGCCAGTGCAGCCGGCACCTCCGCAACCGCCAAGGCGAAGGAGAACCGGTGCGCGCATGTCGTCACGAGCAGGGGATTTCCATTTTAGTTCCCCACGTCAATCCAGTGGCAGTCACTATCCGCCACACCAGGAGGACCCACAAATGGGTGGACCTTCACAACCAGCTGTTCCACAGCCACCGCCGATAGGTTTTGACAACCCAATTCCAGCATATACGGGTTCCATGGCATACAACCCGTTTGAACCGCCAAATCACCACAATTATGGTTACGCGGAGGCCGACCCTTACATGGTAGCGGCGAACTACAACACCCAAGGACCCTATGGAGATCCATGGGGAGTAGGGTACCCAATACATGGGTACCAGATACCTCCTAGGCCTATTATCCGGACACAATCACAGCCACCACGGTTTTCTCCCCCAGAAAGGGAGGAAATCCTACAAAGGTTGGATGAAGTAGAGCGAGGTTTCCACCGTGACCGTAGGGAGAGACAGAGCTTCTTCCAAGGATTGGCAAGCTTGATCAAAGGGAAGAACAAGAAGGATCATTGAATCCTTCCAATTGTATCAGTTGAGCCCCTGCGTGGGCCTGTATTTGCTGTATTTGTTTAAGCCCCTGCGTGGGTATGTATGTGTGTTTGTTTTAACCCCTGCGTGGGTCTATTTTCCGTTAACCCCTGCGTGGGTATGATGTTTATTTGTTTAAGGTCCCTGCGTGGACTAGTTTATTTGTTTAAAGCCCCTGCGTGGGCAAGTACTTGTTTAAAACCCCTGCGTGGGTAAGTTGTTATTTGAAAAGACCCGTTTAGGGCAGCGTGTAATATTATAATAAATTAATGGAATGTTTGTTTTATAAATTTCATGTTTGCCATTATGTGCATATATAAATTATAAATGAAATAAATAAATTAAAATCATTCCTTTTGAAATAATCTGCCTATGTAAATTTTAAATAAGGATCTTAAAGAGTGAAACCTAGCCTTTGGGTCATTATAAGGCCGGGCCAAGATGGTAAGACCTGTTAAAAAGATTCAAATCTCTGTTAACATCTGAAAACATATTAACACTCCTGGCAGATGTGATTCATTTGAAATCACACACGTTATTTTATTATATAAGGATCTTTCAAAGATTCCAAACCCAATTAAATGATTTCTGAATCATGGGGTAAATCATCAATTAAGATGATCATACTTGTACCATACGTGGTAATATGTGCCTACAGGCCCTGCCCATTTCCATATGAGCCAAAGGACAGAGGTAGCTATGACTCCCTGTCAGATAAGGTAATGAACTAGGTTCAAACCTTAAAAGCCTAGATTCTCTGAAATCGTAGCTTATATTTTTAAAATGTCCTTGTGACTAGGCCAATTGTGCCAATATACCTTCATGTTTGATTCTCTGAAATCATAACTTATAAATTAAATTGTCCATGTGACTAGGCCTTTTGTGCCACGAATAAAACTGTTATTGTTTTATAATTAGGATAAGTTATATTAAAATCCTAAATAAATATGATTAATGAATTAACCAGATATGGTCTCTGTTTACCATGGTTAATGAATTACCCTAAGGGGCAATTCCATAATAAACTCCCAAATAAACTATTGTCCTTGTTTTCTGCAACAGTTCAATTGAAATGGCTAACTCAGACGAGGGTAATAGTCATCCAGTGGGGGATAACGAGAACGCCCAAATTAATTTAACGGGTGCTGAGTTGAAAGCAATAATAGACGGCGCAGTTACACAGGCATTGGAAAGGCAGTATGAAGAGTATAGTGGGACTCGTAGTAGGACCCTATCTACACAGCCTTCAAAGCCACCGTCCAAGAAGGACGACCCGAAGAAAGATGATGACCGACACTCCTCGAACCACAGTGCTCCATCTCAGCAGGTTATACTAAACAAGGGACCCCGTGACAAGGGTTGCTCTTATAAATATTTCGTTTCCTGCAAACCCCGGGATTTCACTGGGGAGAAAGGAGCCATTGACTGTATGACATGGCTGGATGAGATGGATACGTTTGTAGACATCAGCGGATGCGCTGAGAGAGACGTGGTCAAGTTTGTGTCGCAGTCTTTCAAGGGTGAACTTTAGCATGGTGGAGATCTCTGATTCAAGCCACCGGAAAAATCCCATTGTACAACATGTCGTGGGATCAATTTGTTGCCCTTATCAGGGAAAATTACTGCCCTCAGCATGAGGTGGAGAAGATAGAGTCTGACTTTCTATCATTGGTGATGACAAACCTTGACTGTCAAGCTTACCTAACGAGCTTCAACATGATGTCTCGGTTGGTTCCATACCTGGTAACCCCGGAACCAAAAAGAATCGCTCGTTTTATCGGTGGTTTAGCCCCCGAGATCAAGGCAAGCGTGAAAGTTTCTCGGCCAGCTACGTTTAGGTCTGTAGCTGACATATCCTTATCCCTTACCTTGGATGCGGTCAGGCAGATATCGCTGAGGAATAAGGAGGCTGAGAAGAGAAAACGTGAAGATGATGGTTCACGAAGATCGAACAAGAAACACCGTGGGAACGGTGACAACAAGAAAGGATCTGAGTCTAGGAAAGAGGGGCATAATTCTGGTGAGAAGCCCAAATGCAAGATATGCAAGAAGCAGCACTTTGGAAAGTGCAGACTTGAGTCGAACTCGCAGACTCAGTCAAAATCTTATGCTTGTGGTATTTGCAAGTCCACGGATCACAAAACCTTGGATTGCAAGAAGATGAAAGATGCAACGTGCTACCGTTGCAATGAAAAGGGGCACATTAAGACCAACTGCCCTAAGTACAACAAGAAGTCTGAAGAGGCTAAGAAGACTAATGCTAGAGTCTTCAGAATGGACGCGAAAGAGGTTGTGCAAGACGATAATGTCATAACAGGTACTTTCCTTGTAAATGATGTCTTTGCAAGAGTACTTTTTATTCAGGCGCAGATAAGTCTTTCGTAGATAACAAGTTTTGTAAATTGTTGAATTTACCTGTCAAAACCTTAAGCGTAAACTATGAGGTAGAGTTAGCAGATGGAACCATAGAAACCGTCTCAACTGTGTTAGATGGATGTGTTATATCCATTAAGAACCATTCTTTTCCTCTGTCTCTACTTCCGTTTAAGTTGGCCGGTTTTGACATAGTTCTGGGTATGGACTGGTTATCTCATAACCAGGACCAAATTGTCTGTAACAAGAAACAAGTGGTGATAAAGACTCCGTCTGGTGAATCACTTACCATTCGGGGAGATACCCAGTACGGGCTACCTGAGCAAGTGACTATGCTCAAGGCTTCAAAATGTTTAAAGAGGGGTTGTGTCATCTACATGGCACAAGTGATTATTGATGAGCCCAAACCAAAGATAGCAGACATCCCTGTCATTTCTGAATTCCCAGAAGTTTTTCCGGAAGAACTACCTGGTTTGCCACCAGATAGGCAGGTGGAATTCAGGATTGATATCATCCCCGGAGCAGCACCAGTTGCCAGAGCACCTTATAGGTTAGCACCCATAGAGATGAAAGAATTGAGGACGCAGCTGGATGAATTGCTAGCTAAAGGTTTCATAAAACCTAGTTCGTCTCCTTGGGGAGCGCCAGTCCTGTTTGTGAAGAAGAAGGATGGATCGATGCGTCTGTGCATCGATTATCGTGAGCTTAACAAGGTCACGATCAAGAATAGGTATCCTTTGCCCAGGATCGACGATTTGTTCGATCAGTTACAAGGGGCAAGTTACTTCTCGAAGATTGATTTGAGGTCAGGCTACCATCAACTGAAGGTCAGAGATGAAGATGTGCATAAAACTGCATTTAGGACTCGTTATGGTCATTACGAGTTCCTAGTGATGCCTTTTGGGCTCACTAATGCACCGGCCGCGTTCATGGATTTCATGAATCGCGTTTGCAAGCCGTACTTAGATAAATTTGTCATCGTTTTCATCGACGACATTCTTATTTATTCGAAGAATCAAGCTGACCATGAGAAACACCTTCGATGTATTCTCAAACTCCTGCATCAGGAGAAGCTCTATGCCAAATTCTCCAAGTGTGAATTTTGGCTTCGTGAAGTCCAATTTCTTGGACATGTGGTTAGCGAGCGTGGTATCCAAGTGGATCCCGCTAAGGTTGAAGCAGTTATGAATTGGCAAGAGCCAAGGACGCCTACGGAGATTCGTAGCTTCCTGGGATTGGCAGGATATTACAGGCGTTTCATTGAAAATTTTTCAAGGATTGCTGCACCCCTAACTTCCTTAACCAAGAAGAAAGTAAAGTTCGTTTGGGGCCCTAAGCAGCAAGAAGCTTTTGATATTCTCAAGCAGAAGTTGAGCAATGCTCCTGTATTGACATTGCCTGATGGAATAGAAGAATTTGTAGTTTATTGTGATGCATCACACACTGGCATGGGGTGTGTGCTTATGCAGAAAGGCAAGGTTATTGCCTATGCATCACGACAGTTAAAGGTACACGAAAAGAATTACACCACCCATGACTTGGAGTTGGGTGCCGTTGTATTCGCACTAAAACTGTGGAGGCATTATCTTTATGGAATTAAGTGTGTGATTTATTCTGATCACAAGAGCCTCCAGCACCTGTTTAATCAGAAAGAGTTAAACATGAGGCAACGCCGTTGGATGGAGACCTTGAATGATTATGATTGTGAAATCAAGTACCATCCCGGCAAGGCGAATGTAGTCGCTGATGCCTTGAGTCGAAAGGAAAGGATGAAACCCATCCGAATCAATGCCAAGCGCATGGAGATAAAGAATAATTTGATGGAAAGGTTGTTAGCTGCACAGAAGGAAGCTGTGTTGGACGCTAACTATCCTAATGAAAAGTTAGGAGTAACTGAGGAGCAGTTAACTCTTAGCAAGGACGGAATTTTAAGGTTGAATGGACGAATATGGGTTCCAATTTATGGGGGACTTCGTGATGTTATCCTCCAGGAAGCCCATAGTTCCAAATACTCCGTTCATCCTGGAGCTGATAAGATGTACCAGGATCTGAAGGCAAATTATTGGTGGATAGGCTTGAAGAAGTCTGTAGCCACTCATGTAGCTAAATGCTTGACATGTGCGCAAGTCAAAGCCGAGCATAAAAAACCGTCAGGTTTGCTACAACAGCCTGAACTTCCTACGTGGAAGTGGGAAATGGTAACTATGGATTTTATTACCAAGTTACCCAAGACGAGGAAAGGAAATGATACAATATGGGTTATAGTTAATAGACTGACTAAGTCAGCACGTTTCTTACCCATCAAGGAGACTTATAGCTCCGACATGTTAGCCCAGCTGTACGTTGATAAGATTGTAGCCTTACATGGCATACCTGTGTCTATTATCTCTGACCGAGATACTAGATACACGTCACATTTTTGGAAGAGTTTCCAACAATCTTTGGGCACATGTTTGAATTTTAGTACGGCTTATCATCCTCAGACTGACGGTCAAAGTGAGCATACTATTCAAACGTTGGAAGACATGCTACGTGCATGTGCGATCAATTTGGGTGGTAGTTGGGATAAGAACTTACCATTAATCGAATTCTCCTACAACAATAGCTACCACACCAGCATAAAGGTTGCGCCTTTTGAGGCATTATACGGTAGAAAGTGTAGATCGCCAGTGTGTTGGGCGGAAGTTGGAGATGTCCAATTATCAGGACCAGAGATAGTCTTTGAAACGACGGACAAGATTGTCCAGATTCGTGACCGTCTCAAGGCTGCCCGAGATAGGCAGAAGAGCTACGCAGATCCGAAGTGTAAAGCTTTCCACTTAGAAGTAGGTGATAAAGTGTTGCTCAAAGTATCACCCTGGAAAGGAGTGATGCGATTTGGTAAGAAAGGCAAGCTAAGCCCGAGATACATAGGACCTTTCAAGGTTATCGAACGTGTCGGGTCAGTTGCCTATAAGTTGAACTTACCGGAAGAGCTCAGTGGAATTCACAATGTGTTCCACATCTGCAATCTGAAGAAGTGCTTCGCTGATGAATCACTGGTAATACCGCATTCAGATGTGCATATAGACGAGAGCTTAAAATTTGTGGAAAAACCTTTGTCGATTAAGGATCGACAGGTAAAGAAGCTTCGTAGGAAGCATGTACCTATTGTAAAGGTCAAATGGGATGCCCGTAGAGGTCCCGAGTATACGTGGGAGGTTGAATGCACCATGAAAGAAAGTACCCTTATTTATTTCAGTAAATCTCGGGTCGAGATTTATTTTAAGGGGGTGAGGATGTAACACCTCGAAAATTCGTGTTAAATAAAATAACGGCACGTGTCGAATAAGACAAAAAGCATTATAAACTCGGATTTATTAAAAATGTTTGACAGGATTTAAAAGTGCCGTCATGTTAACTTTTGCACCTCTGAACGACCTCGTAATAAATCCCAAGACTCAAATCATATCAAAAACATCTAGTATATGTTCAAGTTCAGTGAATTATAGCAATGAATGATTCATAATTCAATTGGTGGACTCCTACGAAGAAATTCCTACGGTAACCCTTAGTTTTCGGTACTTTTATAAAGGATCCAAGCAAACAAATTCAAATGGTAGGGTAGATAACTGATAATTGAAGTCCCATGTTGTAAATAAGAAGTCCACAATTCGTTTATACCCACTTGCCCCTTCAAAACATCAAAGAACAACAACTTTTGGTCCCTGATGAAGGCTTGCGCACCGCAAGCATAAAGCCTTACGGTGCGCAAGCAGTGCCCAGCGAACAGAAAACCGTCTGCAGCCTGTTTTGCGCGATTTTGACCGATCTCACTGGTATTTCTCACTATTGCGCGACCCCTAAAATGTTCCTAGACCCCAGGGACACTTGTGGGACAATTGTGGTCACTTGTAGCCTTAGTTGTCAACATGTTATGGTGATTACAACTAGTATATAAGGCCTTCAAGTTTACAAACATTCTTGCACTCACTTCTGATCATCTCTGGAACTCCAAAGCTGATTCCAAGACTTCCTAATCAACCATTAGACCCTTGTAAGTCTGCTAATCCTTTCTTAATTAAGTTTAGCTTAGTTATTTAGCTAAAAGTCAAACCATCGTAATTACGGTTTGACTTCGAGATTAATTAATAATGGCTCAGTTAAATCTTGAATTAAAAGTAGTTATAAGTTGGTAATTATGTGGGTAATAAATCCTTAAAAGGGTTCCCCCTGATTACCACTCTAACCAGGTCAAAAGTCGGGTCAAACTTGCTAAGAAAAAGTCAACAAGATACTTAAAATACAATTTATGCATAATTAGCAATGTAGATCATATACAACCTGTTTGATCATTGTTATAACTTAGTAATAGGTGTAAGGACATGTCTAAACATGTTCAACCCGACAGTTTCCTGTGAATACCCGGTTCGGAACCGAAAGTCACATAGTTTGACTTTCCCTTTGACTTTCAGTTCTGACCCATTTAGGCATGTTTTAGAAATTCCTTAGAGCTTTATTTGGACCAGGTTATATGCTAGTATAACCCTCTATGATTATACACCTCGGATCATTAGTTATCTAATTAATACGCATGATTCCATTAATTGCTCATATGTTGACCATTATGCCCTTATTACCTTAAAACGTGATTTTTGGAAATGTAAAAGAGTAGAAACCTTACATACTGATATATAAACTTGTATGCAAAATTTGAGATCAGTTTGAGGTGTAGATTGAGAGTTATGCTCATTATCGCAAATTGAAAGCTTTATGTTAATAAAATGGCGTAATTAGCGTATAGCCTACTTAAACATACTTTTTGATATCAAATATTTTACCCACTGATGTAATATATTATTTTGGGTTTTTTAAGGATTTTTAGTTAATTTTAGGCTGAGCATAACTAGTAGGCTTAGTCCGGTAATTGTCGATTTTGCCCTTACGGGCCATAAAATGAGTTTTACATATCTAAACGACTCCAAACCTTTTGCTACTGCTTAGATATGTTAAATAAATTATTTTAAGCCTTCTGGAAGTATAAAAATATCAGCTTTATGTATCAAACCCGTAAACGGCTTTAATCGCCCTTTTAAGCGTTTTTAACGCATAGTATGTACTAGAAGTATTTTAAACATACAAGGGTTGATACCTACTGATATTAGAGGCAAATTATAATATTTTAATAGTAAACAAAGGTTGATAAACTCAGACTTCAGTTTAGAGCTTTTCGGCTTATGTGAAATTACCAAAATACGCCTACGGGGCATAGTTTGGTTAAAATTGATAAATTTCACATATATGCTTTAACCTACTGATATAACTTAGCAAATTATGTATTTTTGCTGATTACATCAGACCTGTAACTCAGGTTGTTACTTAAACTCTTTTATAAACTTTTAAATGACCAAACTACCCCTACGCGGCCTAGTTTGTGTTTAAACACGTTTCGGGCATAATGAAAGACATCTTACTGATGTCACAACATAATTGAGGCATAATTAACTTAGGAAACCTGTCTATAGCTCTCATGAATACCCGTCACGCTTATTACGCGTACGGTTCAGTTTATGTAACAAGTTTACATAAATTAGCCGAAACGGGTCAAACCTTAACGGTTTTATCTCAAAATCGAGAATGTGAATAATAAACCCATATTAAACAAGTCTCTGAACTTTTCGGGTCTAAATCACATTCTATCCGGTCTTCGCTTAATCGTGCGTACGAACCGTATCTTTGAAACTAGCCGGTCTAAGCTTAAGCTTAATTAAAGACCCGTTAGGATTCTAATGGGTTATTATAAAACCTTCGTTCCAGATTAGGAGTACCAGTAAAAGCTATATGCATTTTGCTTATTGTGATTTATACATTGCTCAGGTAAATACTTTTAACTTATTTTCCCTATACGGGCTTGGGTTACGGTATATAGCATACCGCTTGATCGGGCATCAATTTCTCCACCGTTGAGTGGGTAGTTGAATAAACTTGATTGGCTCGTTTAAACAGTCTTGTTACTTAAAGCCTTTGGGGGGTTAATGACCATGTCCCGGATATCCATGGCATCATTCGAAGCAATGGCCACGACTTAAGCGCGGGGTGTAGGCGTACACCTGTCAGCGCACAAAAGAATAATGTGGTATGTCTATTGATCTTTAACCCGGACTTGATCCGGGCTACTGAACGCACAAGGAACATGTAATTCGTTCACAAGATTATATATTTAAAATAATTCTCCCAAGTTAAATAAAATGTTTATGCCACGTGCATCCAAACCAATTTTCAATCATTTTCCAAAATGAGTCAGTTGATTGTATTTACCAGTGTAAACTGACGTATTTTCCCAAAAAGATTAAATGCAGGTACTAAGCGAAATTGGCTGGGATTTCTCCTTAGCATCATTAGAAGTCTCGCAAGCTTAAGATGCCTGAAGTCTGTTGAACTATTGATTATATTTTGTTTCCGATCCATCTGTGGATAAACTTTCGGATATTGTGACACTTGTCATTACAATATTAAATTCGGTTGTATTATATTTTTAAATTTGCTTCCGCTGTGCATATTAAATATTGTGTTGTTTGACTATTACGTTACCAACCATGACGTCACGATACTCCCCACCGGGCCCACCGGTGACACGTGGAAATCGGGGTGTGACAAAAAGTAGGTTTAAGTAGGCTATATGCTAATTATGCCGTTTAATCGCTAAAGAAGCTTTCTAATTACGCTAATGAGCATAACTCTCAATCTACACCTCAAACTGATGTCAAATTTTGGGTGCAAGTTTATAAATCAGTAACTAAGGTTTCTACTCTTTTACATTTTTAAAATTTACGTTTTATGGTGAAAAGGGCATAATGGTCAACATATAGGCAATTAACGGGATCATGCATATTAATTGGATATCTAATGAACTATGGTGTATAATCCCAGAGGGTTATACTAGCATGTATCCTAGTCCAATTAAAGCTCTAAGGCATTTCTAAAACATGCTTAAACGGGTCAGAACTGAAAGTCAAAGCAAAAGTCAAATTATGCGACTTTCGGTTCCGAACCGGGTCTCTACTGAAAATTGTCGGGTTGAACATGTTTAGGCATGTTCTTACATTCATCACCAAGTTATATTAATGATCAAACAGGTTGTATGGGTTCTACATTGCTAATTATGCATAAATTGGAAATTAAGCATTCTGTTGACTTTTTAATAACAAGTTTGACCCGACATTTGACCTAGTTAGAGTGCGAATCAGATGGTGCCCTTTTAAGGGTTTATTGCCCACATAATTGCCAACTTATAACTACTTTCAATTCGACTAATCACTGGGCCATCAATGATTAATCGCTAAGTCAACCGTTAATTGCGACGGTTTGACTTTTAAGCTAAAACTAAGCAAAAACTTAACTAAGAAAGGTTAAGCATACTTACTGAAATCCTATGCACGATTAGTGATCACTTGAGTCTGCTTTGGAGCTCCATAAATTATCAGAAATGTAGAAGTGAGGTGTGATCACAATGGTTGCAACAAGGCCTTTATATAGTGCTCAAACTCACTTAGAACATTGACAACAAGTGCTACAACTGATAATGGATTGTCCACATGTGTCCCTAAGTGCCTAGGACTGTTTAGGGGTCGCCCATGTAGTGAAAATATCCCTTAAAAGTTGGTTAAAAGGCTGGGCAAGCTGCTGTCCACGTTTTCTGTATCTGGGGGTCTGACGCGGCCCGCGTAAGACATATTAACATCTTACACGGCCCGCCTGAGCCTCGTATACAGATTTTACATTTTCTATTTGTTGCATATTTGTCTCTTGGCCCTTCCAAAGGTCAATCAAACTTATTTCTTGCAATTTGAGCCCTCCAACTTGACATACAAGGGTTTCAAGACTTATACCCACTTTGTTAAGTCCTTGGTCACTTTGTTATTACCCGAAAAGTCACCATTTCCAACGTTGGCGCTTTAACCCCTTGTATACGAATTTGATCATAACTTTCTCATACGATAACGAAACTTTATGGAATTTTTATCATGCATTCTAGTGAGCATAATTAATCGTTACAAAGCCTCGGGTTTGCTAAAAGGTGACTCAGAGGTATACTTTAAACATGTTGACACATTTAACCCCTATAGTTTGTAATCTCTCACTTTCTTTCACATTTAGCTTCGTATGATCCATGATTTATTCGTTTGAAGGTATGAGCATCATGTAGGGTTACTGTAAAGTATATTTATTCACTGTTGACATTTTGAACCCGTATATTCATATACTTTTCATGTTTGTCAACTTTAGTCCCTCTAGAGTATTCTTTCACACGTTCAAACTTATGACACGTGTCAACACATTCTAGGACGTGAATTTTCGAGGTGTTACACGATCCGAGCGGCTCATTTACAAACTGAGAGGGAATCGAACGAGCATTTTTTGAGCGACCCTCAATCGTCGAGCAGTTTGGATAGCCCTAATTTAGGGGGTGTTTGGCCTAGTTTTTTTAGCTTTTTTTTTTTTTTTTTTTTTTTACAAATAAGCTTAATTTGGTGTTTGCTTTAGCTTTTTAAGTTTATGCTTATTATATTATATTATATATATATATATATATATATATATATATATATATATATATATTAATTTGCAACAATTCTTGGTATTGTTATTTGTAACATAATGCTTAGTGACTTGTACCACTAAAGACAAATTGTTTTTTTCATTTAAATACTATAAATAATCTTGCGAGTTAACACGCCACAACGTGCGTGTGTGCTTAAATGTTTCTACGTCGTCTATTTTTTTCCGTTTCACAGGTTCATCGTAACCCTCGGGTCCTAGATCGACTTAGTTATTTTTTTTATATGTTTGACGTTTTGATTTAATTTTTTCGTATTAACACGCTGCAACTTCAGTGTTGGTTGTCGCTGATAGTAGTGTGACGTTGGTGTTCGCCCAACCGCAACACGGGGGTGCTTAATACTAGTTAGCTTATAAAAGCTAATTTGAAGAAGCTTATTTGAAGATGGTTTTTTAGCTTATTTGTGTAATGGCAAATGATAGAAAATAAGCTATAAGCTAATCCAAATACTTAAAAAGAGTTTATCAAATGATAGAAATAAGCTATAAGCTACTTTAAAATATAAGCATAAGTCAAAAAATAAAAGCTAGGTAAAACACCCCCTTAGGCAAAAAAATAAAAAAATCGAATATATCATTATATCCTCTCTAGGAACAAATTACATTAAAAATTAGTGGTAACTTCATAGAAATGTAACCAACTTTGACAAGTGTTCCAATTAAGTCATTGAAACTTTTTTTGTCTCCATAAAATAACTCAAGTTTCATTTGATGTTCTAACACTATATAATTATCAGGTTACCAGGTTAGTAATGATGATGTGTCAGGTTTTATTATTTTTTTAATATGATGTGGAAAATAAAATTATGACATGGATTTTTCTCTAAAAAAAATTGAAAAATCTTTTTTTATTCTAAAATTAATAAAGTATAGTGTTACGATTGAGTTTTTTTAAAGCAAAAAAAATATACTTTTTGAATGAGTAACAAAAATTGTTACGATTGAGTTTTTTTTTTTTTAATTTTTTTTTATTATTTTTTTATTTTAAAAATTGTATTGGTAAGATGATGACCAGATGCCTCAAATGTAAAACCAGTGAAGTTCATGTAAAACTTATGACTTGCACAGTAAACCAAGATCAAGATATGTTTTTATTTTATAAATTCCACCTAATATAAATAATATCCACATAAGCATTTAAAAGAAAATAAAAAATAAAAGAAAAACATGATAACCTGATGACCTGATAATTACACAGTATTAGAACAAAAAATTAAAGTTTGATGACTTTAAAGAGACAAAAAAAAGTTTGGATGACTTAATTGATACACTTGACAAACTTAGTTACATTTTAGTGGCATTTTCCCTAAAAATTATATTCATTTTTAAGTTTATAATATTTGTATGTTTGATAATTTTCTTTCACAAATAAGGTGCCATTGTTAAATCTTATCATATTCAATTTGATTGATAGCAGATTAAGATGCAAGTCAAATATATATGATATTGGGGTGGATCCGCTGGAGGTTAGCTCAATGGTTGACGTCTTGGGGTGTAATAGAGATGATATTCCGTTAACTTATTCTGGGATAACGGTTGGTGCTAACGTGAATAGGCTTAACAATGAAAACCAATTATTAAGGTTTTTGATAAAAGATTATCCTTTCGGAAAGCTAAAACACTTTTGATTGGGGGAAGACTTACTTTGATTAAAGCGGTGTTGGAAAACCTTCCGTTTTTTCTCATTATATAAGTTTATGGTATCCTTGAAATTTTAGAAGCTAAAATGAGAAAGTTTCTTTGGCCCGGGTTTAGCGAAGCAAATAAAATTCACTGGGTGGAGTGAGATTAGGTAACATGTTCTAAAAAGAAGGGGGATTGGGAATTAATAGCCTTAAAGATGTGAATGAAACGTTATTGGCGAAATGGGTTTGAAGGTTTAGGGTGGAGAACCAAAGCTTATGGAGAAAAGTTGTAGAAGCATATCATTATAAAAGTAGTAGTTAGGGATTTCTTCAGCTAAATGTCTCTATTCCATTGTGTTGGAAAAATATTGCTATGTTGGAATCAAAATTGAAGATAAATGGAAAATGCTTATAAAGTTATATTATAGGTAGTGTAGAGCATGTTTGTGATATCTGGTTCTGGGTCAATAGATGGGTGGGCAATCATCCGTTTAAGGATAGGTGGCCCCACCTATTCAGTCTCGAGGTGGATAAATCATGTATAGTGGGGGAGAGGCACGCTTCGGATCAGTCTAGTAATGGGTATATTTGGCATTGGTCTAGAGCACCAGAGTCGAATGTCAAGATATTTTAGCATTAGTGGTCCTGTATAACAAAAGAGATACATGAAAATGGTTGGGAGATGACTCAGGTAAATTTTTCGGTTAAATTGGATAAAAAAATGAAGGAATAAGATAGGGGTGTTGTTATAGTCCCAACCTATAAATGGTGCAAGTGGGTTCCTTTTAAATGTAACATTATGGCATGGATGACTAATCTTGATAGGTTAGCTACGAGGAAGAACTTGAGGAAAAGAAACGTAAATATCCCATCAGAGTTGTGCTTGTTTTGTGAGGAGCATGAGGAATCGACGAAACACTTATTCACGGCTGGTATGTTTCCGAATAAAATCTGAATGGGCTTTAGCGCTTGGTGCAATATTCATCTGCTCTCCTTCTTTGCATTCAAAGATCTTATGGAAGCTAATGGGTTTTTTACAATTGGGGAAAGCAAAGAAGGTTATACGTGGTCTAATATTGATCGCATGTTGGTTCATTTGGAAATGCATAAATGAGATGGTTTTTCAATATAAAACGTGCAGTCCGCAAGATGTTATATGGGCAGTCAAGTCTAGAGGTTTCGTTTAGTTAAAAAATAAATCTTCAATTAAATCTATTTGTTGGGATGATTGGTGTTGTAATTGTTTGTCTTTTACCCGTTTAGATCAGGGGCGTGTTTGTATTGTTAGACTTTGTCCGTTTAGGTTCGGGGCTTGTTTTAACGATGTTTATTTTAAAAAAAGAGTAAATTACAAAAATCGTCCTTTATGTTTGTCACTTATTGCAAACTGTGTCCTTTGTCTTTAATAATTACAGAAAACGTACTTGATGTTTGCAAACCCTTGCAAGTTATGTCCTTTAGCCCTAACTCAGTTAATTTTTGTGGTTAAATCTGACCAAATGGACCCCACATTAGGGTATTTTTGTGGTTAAATCTGACTAAATAGACCCCACATGAGAGTAAAATGACCAAAATACCCTCATGTGGGGTCCATTTGGTCAGATTTAACCACAAAAAATTAACTGAGTTAGGGCTAAAGGAGTTTGGACATAACTTGCAAGGGTTTGCAAACATCAAATACGTTTTCTGTAATTATTGAAGACAAACGGCACAGTTTGCAATAAGTGACATACATAAAGGACGATTTTTGTAATTTACTCTAAAAAAATTATGAAATATGATAGTCATATTATAAGTTGCATTAATAAAGGATAATGTGAAAATTTAAGTTTGTTGAATGAGTAGTTTTTATAGTATGATGTTGGGTTATAAGTGTGAAGTTAGGCGGAAGTTCAATACATCACTATTTATACATTTCTTACGGCTATTTAAAAAAAAAGATAACAGTAAGAAATGTATAAATAGATGTATCTCATACCCACGTGGATCAATTAATAATTTTTTTGAATGACGATTAATAATTAAATATGGCATGAGTGAATGCACATCATTGGCCCCTTAACTTTGATTTTGGCTTCTATTTAATTTAAAACAAAAAACTAGGCAACACTTTCTGAAGAAACACAGAACTAATTAAGGGACTAATCAGTTTGGTTTATGTTCCTATCACAGTGGTTAATCTTCTTTATGGTTTCCGGAGCTCCTTAATGATTGGATTAGCCTGCAAAACAGAACATCGTTACTCGTTAAGAGGGGAATGTGGGGGTTTCCCTCTTAACCGGGCTCCGGTGTGAGAATAAGCGACTGCTTTGGGGAGATAATTAAGTATTGAGAGTGAGAGTAGAGGGAATGGAATGTTTAACCTGTGAAGTGAGGTCTCTATTTATAGCCGGAGAGGTGTAAGAGGATATGGGCTGATGGGCCTTGGGCCTGAAGGCGACAACATGGAGGATATGCTCCTTTTCTTACAGGTGTCGACCGTTAGTGGTTTCTAGGAGCTTTCTGGAGCTGGCGCAATGTGATTGGAGCCACGTGTCACTGTTGTCGGCCTGGCCGCCCTTCTGCCATCAGCAGGTAAGTGGAGATCGTGGGGCAGTTGTCTCTGCCCTGTGATTGGTGCCATGTAGGCGTCCTTAAGTACTTTTTGTCTCCTGCATGTCAGATGATCGTGGAGCACGATTGAGCAGAGCCAGAAGGACGTTGATTGGCTCTTTTCTTCTGCCACTAGTACCTTGTGTACTATCTGGAACAGCCTTGCGCTGCTTCCCTGTGCGATTCTTGCTGGGCACGTAACTAACTCACGCGGGGTTTGGGTGACTGAGTGCTCCTTCAGCATGCTAAGTGCTGCTATTGGGGCTTCTTATTAACTTGGTCGCGCGCGACGTAAAATAGAACATGATGTAGCTCGCGCGAGGCTCATGATAAGAAGCTTGTTGAATAAGGAGTATGGTCCCGCGCGCAACCTTGACGGATGTTTGCGCGGCTTTTTTGGGACCATACCCCTTCACTTTCTGAACCCAATGTTAATTATCATAAAATTTAGGAAAATTGGTTTTTAATAAACCAATTTTTGCCCCATTGGTAAATAATAATCCTACCTACGTAATTGATATACAATAATCCTACCTATTAACATGTTGGTTCTTAATGAACTTCCGTTAATTATTTTTAACTGAAGTTAGTTTTTAAGTTTTATTTATTACACAAACAACCCTGTAGTTATAATTTACTAGTTTTAACTATTTTGTAAAACAAAAAAAACGTCAAGGGCCATGTAATTAAATTTTATATATACATATGTCTACTAGTTCCAGATTTATCACAAACACCACTCGAAAATCCTCCTTCCTCTGGCAATAGCTTCGTGAACCACAAAATAAAGAGATGTAGGAGCTTGTTTGTTGTGACTTTGGTGGAATTTGTCTTAGAAAAGGGAGAAAGTGTGGCGATAAATAAGGGTAGAAGAAGAAGTTCTTGGGTTTTCATTGATTTGTGACATCCAAACTGAGGAGGGAGAGAGAATCAAAGTGTTGACAACTTAAAACTAGTAATTGTTCTTGAGGTTTTTTTGTTTTATAAAATAGTTAAAATTAGTAAATTACAACTACATGGACTGTTTGTGTAATAAATAAAACTTAAAAACTAACTTCAGTTAAAAAAAATTAACGAAAGTTTATTGAGTACCAACATGTTGAAAGGTATGATTATTGTATACCAATTACGTAGGTAAGATTATTATTTACCAACAGGACAAAGGTTGGTTTATTAAAAACCAATTTTCCTAAAATTTATTGGAAAACACAAAGGTTTTGTTTAATTGGATATAATAAATCAGAACTGAAGGTATTCCAAAAACAAACATGTATAAATTGGTTCGAAAGTAGTCTCGTAGCGGTGTATTCTTTAATCAAGTAGTTGTATGTTTGTATTCTGCAAACAATAGGTGTGATGAATTTTTTAGCCGTTTAAACAGAAAATACACGGTTTTTAAAAGAAAAAAGAAGCACTAGAGGATCTCAAGAACAAGCCTCGTGCTAAACCCTCAATGTAAAAGTTAGACATTGATGTTAATCAATTGGCTCTAAGTTAAGTGTGTCCCCGCATAGGACATAGTGATTTGTTGTTTGACCATTTAGTTTCCCCGTATGTGTCTGTGGGACAGTGGGAGTCCAAGTTTGATTTGAGTTTGGGCCCAAATCCACAAAGAAAGAAACTAGCTTGGCTCGGCTTGAAAGTGAGTTTAGCTTGGCTCGGTTCAGCTTGTTTGTTAGATTGATCCGGATTATTTTACTTTTAATATATATTATTTCTATATAAATTATAATATATCACAAAAAATGATTATTTATTTACAGGTATTTAGGAGTGAATTTTGATATATCTATCTACTAATATAATAAAAGAAACCAAGTTTTGAACACGTGTCATTCATTAAAGCCATCTATTTTTATAGATAATTAATATCAATTAAAAGATAATTATACAATTAAATTTAATATAAATTTAAACAATTCATATAGGAGATAATATATATATAATATTTTAAAATAGAGTAAATTACAAAAATCGTCCTTTATGTATGTCATTTATTGCAAACTGTGTCCTTTTTCTTCAATAATTACAGAAACCGTACTCGATGTTTGCAAACCCTTGCAAGTAATGTCCTTTAGCCCTAATTCAGTTAATTTAAATGATTTATTTATTTTATTAAACTAAAATAGTTAAGGGTAGAACTCATTTCAAAAATGTTTAAAAGGTGTTTATTGGTTCTATACTTATATTTTCGTGTTCAATTCTCAACTCAAATACGGTAATCACTGTGGTTTACGTGACATTTATAAGAAGAATCACCGCAATCACCCCATCCATCATATATCAAGTATATCCGTTAGTTTTTTTTAAGATATAATTTTTTATTAGATTCATTCAACCCGTGTAATAAACGAGGTTTTTTAAAGATATAACATTTTTATTTTTTACTATACAAAATTACATTTATGCAACTCGTGTAACACTCAGGGTTTTAAAAATATAACTTTTTTTTTATTATGTAGTATATAAAATTAGATTTATTCAATACATATAATACATAGGATTTATAAAGATATAACTTTTTATTGTTTGGTATATAAAATTACATGTGTTCAACCCGTATAACACAGCCTCCCGCTTTAGTCTCTCTAACGGTCGAACTTAGTCTCACTCCTCAGCTCGACGAGGTTCTTAAAAATGTAACTTTTTATTATTTAATATATAAAATTAAATTTACTCAACACGTACAATACAAGGGGTTCTTAAAGGTATAACTTTTTTTATTATTTAATATATAAAATTATACTTATTCAACCAATGTAATAAATGAGATTTTTAAATATATATTGTTTTATTATTTGGTATATAAAATTGCATTTATTCAACCCGTGTAATAAACGAGATTTTTAAAGATATATATTTTTTTATTTGGTATATAAAATTGCATTTATTCAACCCGTGTAATACACGGGGTTCTAACCTAGTATAACATATTTGAATGTTATATGTTGTATCTCATTGAACTTTAGAACTTATTTTGTGTTACCGAACTTGATTTTAGCTTGTGATGTATTAGGTTGAGCTTATTTTGAATATGTATTTTATAATCGAGCCGAGCCCGAGCTTGCCCTGGCTTGGCTCGTTTCGGCTAGTAAAGAACCCTACTTATCACTTGGTCAAAATCGAAGTTAACGTTATGCTTGGACTTATATCTCTTCTTCGGGTGTAGAAAGAAGAAGCATTTACTGAAATAAATGATGAAATTTGTGCATCGTAGGGTGGATTATTATTTGAAGATAAGTAGGACTAGTTATATGTGTATTCAACTAACATTAACGGGTCTATGCTTTTGTTTTTACAATAAATTTCTGAAATTTTGTTTTTTAAGTAAAATATTGGATTTTTAAGAGTTCGGCCTTCACCGAGATGGAGTTTTAAAGTCCGGCCCCACCGAGTTTCTGTTCAAACTCCACCACTGGAAACGACACCCAGCGAAAACAAAAACATGCAACAATAAGGGAAAAAAACTTTAGTAAAAGACAGTCTACGGACTACGCCACTACCCCAAACAAATAAATGAAACCCAATAAACCATGAAAGACAACCATGAGAACGAATGTTAGAGCTACGACTGGGACTACCTAAACGTGAAGAAAAGAAAATATCATATATACAAGGTCATGGATTAAATCGTTTGCTTTTAGAAAGATTATTATTTGAATAATCAATATCGTTGCTTTATTCCAAATCTAATAATCTAAGAAACTGAAGAAACCATAAGTCTTGAAGAACATCTCTCGAGCCATGCATATATAATCAATCATTAATAGCCATGCAAAAAGTTCCTCCATATTTCGAGCCAAACAATCATGCATCTAGATTTCCCTCCTAATAACCAATTAAAAGATAATACCTCAAGATAATATCTCAACTAACAATCTCAATTATCTACTACAATATCTCCTGTATTTATTGTATTCAATGTAGGGCTGTAAACGAACCAAACGAACACGAACAAGGCCTTGTTCGTGTTCGTTTGTTAAGGTTTTTTGGTCTAACGAACGGTTCACGAACACGTTAACGAACAAGATTCTATGTTTGTGTTCGTTTGTTAAGAAACTTTAGTTGTTTGTGAACAGTTCGTGAACACAAGTTCCGAACACAAACGAACACAAGCGAACATTAAACATGATAAGTTAAATTATACTAATTTAAGTTCATGATAATCCACCACATGATAAATCAAATTATTCTAATTTAAACATAATTATCCAAAATTACTTAGACATGAATACATGATAATCCTAATTCATAAGTTCATAAATTATCTCAAAATGTCTTGATTCTTGAATGACCAAGTTCCCCAAATTCTTCATATGATCGTCGTATAAATGACTTGTCAATTTATTTATTTATTTTTTTTTTTATAAAAAGTTAATCTGTAGTGGGGAAACAAAAATTAGGGGGAAAGGTTAAGAGGGAAAAAAGATTATGGGGGAGAAAATATTAAGAGGGAAACAAATATTAGGAGGGAAAAAAGTTTGGAGGGAAACTAATTAATGTTTAGGGGAAATAAAAGCTTGTAGAAAAATCAAAAAATTAAAATTTGTTAACTAATGAATATAAACAAACGAACAAACATATTACCGAACGTTCACGAACGTAATCGAACGAACGAGACCTTTGTTCGTGTTCGTTTGTTTAGTTAATCGAACGAAATGTCTTGTTCGTGTTCGTTTGTTTATTAACGAACGAACATAAACGAACTTCCCGCCGAACAGTTCACAAACTGTTTGCCGAACGTTCAGTTCGTTTACAGCCCTAAATTTCAATGTGTTGATATGTATTGATTTATTTCCTTGTATTACTTATGTAAATTTGTTATATAATAGCATCAGTAATCTCTCTACAATTAAGAGAGAATTCGTTACTTACATGGTATCAGTGGCGGACCCAGGATTTTTTCCATGGGGGTGCGGAAGATTTTTAAAAATTTTAGGCCCCTAGGTACATAAGTAAAAAAATCGGTTGTATCGGGTCGGGTCGGGTCATGTAAGTCAAAAGAATATCAAACTAAATTTATATATTTGGCAAACACGTCAAACTTTGTAAAAAAATCGGTTGTATCGGGTCGGGTCGGATTCCGAAGGAAGAGTATCCAAATCAATTAGTTCGAGCCATAACGTCTCTACTCATGGTTCCTATCACAATCATATTGATCCATCATCCATGACCATAAATTCATCGTTCCAAAAATCATCTAAAAATCACCCCTAAAAATCATCTAAATAACATAATCATCAAGCCCTAGAATTGTTTAATCACCCCTAAAAATCATCTAAATAACATAATCATCAAAAAAATCATCTAAGGCAGTAAATCATCACGTAAAATAATAAAAAAAAACATCATAAAAATCATCTATGGCAGTAAATCATCAAGTAAAATCATTAAAAAAAAAACCAAAAAACTAACCTTGATGATGTCGCTGCTGTGTTGCTGCTGCCTGGCCGGATTCCGGTCAGTTTCTGGCCGGAAAATTGACTGTCGCTGGCTGCTGTTGCTGCTGGCTTGGTGATGAAGCCGCTGGGCAGGATGTCGTGGAACAGAAACAGAAGGGCGGGAGGATATTGAAGGGGTTTTTGGGCAAATTGTTAATGTTTATTGTTGGGTATTGGGTAATTGACTAATGGACTATTGGGCTTTTGTTTATTGTTGGGTATTGGATAATGGATATGGACTAATGGACTAATGGGTTAAGCTTTGGTTTGGGTTTAAGTAGTCTAATGGTAGTTTTTTTTTTTATAAAAAATCAGACTTTACTAAAAAAATTATAATATAAATCCATAATATTTTTTTACCCAAGGGGTGCGGATGAAAAATTCCAAGGGGTGCGGATGAAAAATTCCACGGGGTGCGGACGAAAAATTCCAAGGGGTGCGGACGGGATTTTCTTCGAAAAATTACACTAATTTTTTTTTCTCGGGGGTGCGCCCGCCCACCTTGGCTTGGTGGTGGGTCCGCCCCTGCATGGTATCAGCCAGACGAACCTCTTGATCTCTCTTGTTTCATCGCTCCCTGCCCTTTCTTCGATCCTTTGACCATGCCTTCCACCACTTCCGCCAATCCTTCTTCTTCCGCCACCGAGTCCAAACTCCCCATGGCCACTATCCTTCACATGATTACTCTACAACTCTCCACTTCCAACTACCTTTCTTGGCAATACCAGATTCTTCCCCTTCTTGCTAACCAGGGTCTCGTCGGTCACGTCGATGGGACTAGTTCTCCGCCATCCAAAACTGTTCTGATCGACAACAAGGACTAGCCCAACCCTGAGTTTTCTTCCTGGTCCATTCAAGATCAACATGCCATCCTCATTCTGAACTCCTCTCTCACTGAAGAAGCTATCGCCGAGATTCTCGGCTTATCCATCGCCAGGCAGATCTGGACTGCACTTGAAGCGGCCTATAACAACACGTCCCTTGAGCATATGCACCTTCTTCGTGATAGCATGCGTCAGTTAACCAAAGGATCCTCGACCGTGGCAGATTTTAGTCGCAAATTTAAAGGCATTTGTGATCAATTATCGGCCATTGGCCATCCGGTTAGTGACACCGATAAAACTCACTGGTTTTTGTATGGCTTAGGACCTTCATTTGAAAGCTGGTCCACAGCCATTCGAACCAATCGTGACCCGTTACCCTTCCGTGATCTGCTCACCAAGGCCGAAAGTCAGTAACAATTCCTTGCATCACTTCACCCATCATCTCCTGCCCAGGTTGCCTTTACAGCCGCTCACTTCCATTCTCGGTCCTCGGGGTCGGGTCCCAATCCCTCCAGAAACACCTCTCGTGGACAGCCTCAAACTGTTCCTTCCAAAGGTACTCGTCGCCCACCCTATTGTCAGTTGTGTCGAACAAATGGTCACTATGCTAACAAATGTCCCAAACTTGCTTCCTTTGCTACGTCCGCCTCCTCGGATGAGGGTCTCGCCCGTGCCTTTCATTCCAAATGCAACGTTTCTGACGATGTTCTTGATTGGACCGCGGACAGTGGAGCCGATCTCCATATGACTGATGACACTGGTAAACTTCATTCCTTTTCACCATATAATGGTAAAACTTCAGTTGTTTTTGGAAATGGCTTGTCTTTACCCATTACTCACAAAGGAAATGTCACTATAAACAAAAACATCCCTTTAAAAGATGTCCTTGTTGTTCCCAATATAACTAGGAATCTCCTTTCGGTCAGTAAATTGACAAAAGATTATCCCGTTGATGTGCTTTTCTCAGATTCGTTTTTTATTATTCAGGATTGGAAAACAAGCAAACCGCTCGCTGAAGGACGATGTGAGAATGGCCTCTATGTGATTCGGGATAAATCCTTTGCTTTTGTTGCTTCACTTTCATCTAATAAAGCCTCATTTGAACTATGGCATAATCGTTTGGGATATGTTACTTTTGATACTATTTCTGTTTTGCAAAAACTTGGTTGTTTGTCATTTACATCTATTTTGCCTAAACCAAATGTTTGCTCTCCTTGTCAACTTGCTAAGTCACACAAGTTATCGTTTCCTTTAAATGAGAAACGTGCCTCTCATCCTCTTGATCTCGTTCATTGTGATCTATGGGGACCCTCACCAATACTAAGTAGAGATGGTTACAAGTATTATGTTGTGTTTATTGATGACTACTCTCGTTTTTCATGGCTATATCCGCTTAAAACTAAAAGTGACTTTTACACAACTTTGCAAACTTTTTTGCGTCTTGTTCAAACCCAATTTTCGCGAAAAGTTAAAGTTTTTCAAAGTGACGGTGGCACATAATTTGTTAATCAACATGTGCGTAAAATATTTGATGAAAATGGCACATTTCACAAACTATCTTGTCCATACACTCCTCCTCAAAATGGACGAGCCGAAAGAAAGCACCATCATATCGTTGAAACAGGTCTAGCCATGCTTTTTCATGCTCATGTTCCTATTGAACACTGGGTAGATGCTTTCAGTACTGCAACATACATTATCAACCGTTTACCCACGAAAGTCTTGCACAACAAAACTCCGTTTGAGCTTCTTTTCTCTACACAACCATCTTACACTAATTTCCGTGTCTTTGGTTGTTGTGTCTACCCGTACTTACGTGACTACGCTCCTCATAAACTTGCACCTCGGAGTCTTCCTTGTATTTTTCTTGGATACTCCTCTCAATACAAGGGGTTCAAATGTTTTGACCCCACCTCGTCTCGCATCTATGTCACGAGACATGCCCGCTTTGATGAAACATATTTTCCCTTTCACACCAAACCCTCCCATACCGATATCACCACACTAGATATCTCCACATTTCATGAGCCAAATTCTTCTTTCCAAACCACTGTTCATCCTACGGCTCCTACCCAACCTACTCGGCCATCATCTAGTTATACCCCACCTTGTTCCCTTTGCGAAGACACACCTACTGCCACCCGATCCAGTGCTGATTTATAACCCACTTTTCAGCCCAATCTCGACCCAACTTCTATTTCCCAGCCCAATCCCAACTCGCCTCCATCTATCCAGCCCAATCCCAACCCGCTGCTACCTACCCAGCCCACTTCGGCCGTCATCAGCCCATCGTCCACTTCTCAGCCCTCTACTCCCTCACCACAGTCCAATTCCGACATCCCTCAAAATGGTGTTAACGCCCCGGAGCTTCATTCTTCAGCAGCACCGTCACATCCCATGGTCACCCGCTCCAAAGTTGGTACCTTCAAACCCAATCCCAAACACACCTCCTACCTTTCTAATGTTATGAACTCATGTCTTCATGCTGCTCTCCTAAGCAACATTGATCCTAAAGGGTTTAGAAGTGCGTCTAAACATCCTCATTGGATGCAAGCCATGCGTGACGAACTTAATGCTCTACAACGAAACAATACATGGATACTTGTACCTCGTCCATCCTCCGACAATATCGTTGGGTCTAAATGGGTTTTTCACACTAAGTATCACGCGGATGGAACATTAGACCATCACAAAGCCCGTCTTGTCGCCCAAGGATTTACTCAAATACGGGGCCTCGATTTCCAACACACCTTTAGTCCCGTGGTCAAAGCTTCCACTATTCGCATTGTTCTATTCACGTGTGCGCGTATATACATGATTTTACAATGAATTTACACACGATTTGGTTTTAAATTTATAAAAGTGATTTATACTTCAATATCAAAACACACACGAAAGGGCAAGTGTACCCCTTCATATATGTAGTAAAGTATCGGTAAGAACCAAGTGTCGATCCAAGGACGTGGGCGGAGGAATAATACTAGACCTTTTTCATTAAATTACCGGTAGGAAAATAAGTGAGAGATTTTCTAAAAGCTAAAGTAAGCATAAATAAATATTCATAAAAACGTAATAGACTCCAAATAAGAAAATAAATATATAGCCTTGCTTTATGCACAACCAAAGTATATGAACTAAGTCGGTTTTGTCACTTGAAACATTTGGTCAATTCTCCATTTTCAAGACAATTAGTATCCCTTTCGGGAATCCTAACATGACAATTCTTCGGAAAGCTAAAACGATAAACACACTTTAACCACCTAAAATTGTTCTTTAATGCTCAAATGACAAATGTCTATGAAAATCCCCTAAAGATAAGTTAGTCATCCGTTAAGAGTTTTCTAACCTCACTTAATCAAGGAAAGCGACACCGATAAACACAATGCAACCACCGAGACAAGCATAAACTAGATTAAATCACGACCGAGTTCATTTTACAAATCTTGAACACAAATTCACCAAGATAGCAATTTTGGCCTAAACTACTAACTAAGCTAACAATCTATGTCAAGAATTCATAACAACACCATTTAACCCGTTAAGGTCCTTCCGTGGGGGAAAGCCTTCTTGATTAACAATAATTACCCCTTATTAACCCACTAACCATTTCTAGTATCATGGAGCAAACAATTTAAACAAGTTACACTAGTTAAACAAGTTCAAAGTCTACTAATACATGATTAATTAAGCTTCTTCTTTTAAATATCTCAACTAACCACATACCAATCATCCAAGATAATTAACTATAATCAAGAATTCAACATCAATAAACAAGGTTGCAAACTAATCATTAAAGATTAACATAGAAAATGCTTCAAAGTGTCATTACAAACATAATTAACATACTAATGGTTGTTATTAAGCAAGGGATACTAGTGTTTTTGCCCTTAGGCTTACAATAATACATAATCATCAATCTAAATGCTTGAAACATGAAGAAAATCATGGAAAGAATGGAGAATCAAACCATAAACAAGCACAAGATTGAGTATCCGGATAGTAACGGAGCTAAACGGCACAATGGGGCTTGAATCCGGGTGAAAGCAAGAGCCTCCGGAGCCTGAATAATCGCCTGTGAAGCTCCCAAAAGTCCAGAATGTCGAAATGAATGTTGCCTTCTGTTTTTTTATAACTTTTTCAGATCGCACGGTCGTGCGACTAAAGTGCACGACCGTTCACCTTAATATCCTGCTCACCATACCGTGGGACATTAGCAAGTCTTTTGTAACACCCAGATTTCACATTCCCAAAATGTGATATTATCCTACTATTATTTAACAAAAAATTCGGGCATGACCCATTCGTAATAAGAACAATTCCCTGTAAGATCATCGTGTAAGAACTTAAAGATAACGCAGCGGAAAATAGCTTTAAAATTTCTTTATGATCTTATAACAATACACACATTCAAGAAGAAGCTTAAAAAATTCACTTCCATTTACAATTTAATGCGTTACAAAATTAAGACTACGTAACCGTTCTTTCCGTACAATCCTTGCTCTTGACTCGATCTATGCCCACTTGGTTATATTAGTCATAGAGAGACCCGTACTATTCCTGTGGAAGCCAGAAACAACTAAACTGTTAGTCACTGGCAACACCATAAAACATAACTCTATATAGTTAAAAACCAGTTCATAATTCACTAAGAACTTGGGTTCGCTCAATCATCTCCTCATAGTCTATAGTTCCAAGTTCGACTTCAATCTTCATGAACTCTACGTTCTTATTCCTGCATTACCTTCAAATCTCAAGCACATTATTAGTATTCATCGATACACATACATTCTGAAAACCTTAAGCATAAGCATTCATAGTAATTACATATCTACACACATATATTCCTATACATGCATCTACAAGCCCTTACCTTCCATCTTATGGTCTTGCGCTCATACTAACGCTCAAACTCATATCCTTTCATTCAATCAATGCCTTTACGTATTAACAGAAATTCTTACTCATTCTGGACGCGTTTAAATATAGTTTTCCTCTACTACACATTGGTAGATTGTACTTACACTATCCGGAGAACCGTGACAATCAATTAAAAGCAAAACCGACTTTCTTACTAATTTTGAGGCCTAGAAAATCATTCAAAAAAAAAAGTTATGTAATCAAAACAAACAACATCAAACTAAATGCCAGAAACGAAAGCTCTCGCGGGGCGTGGCAGCTTTGGTTCAAACTCCACCGTAAGCTACGGTGACCACCGTAGCTTACGGTAGCCTCAAAACACTTACGTCAGTTAGGGACTGCCTTACGGCAGAAAAGAAAGTCCAGCACCCACCGTAATTTACGGTGGGCACCGTAAGCTACGGTGGCGCCGAGATCAGCATCCCAAATTAAGCCGAAAACTCACGTAACTCATTCGTTTTGCATTCTTACCACTAGAAACTTATTCCTAAATGGTCGTAAAATTATTACTTACATAACTAACTAAAAGTTCCTGCCCCGAGCCCTTAATCTAGCCGAATTTTCCTTAACAATTCATTACTTAAGTATCATTATTCAACCCATTCATGACTTTATCAAGCAACTCATATGTTTACACTTAAGGCTCACATAATGATAATGTTATAACACCTTACACTAACCGGGCACATGAAATACTATCGTCATTACTTGTACAAACGTTCCGTGCTAAAGCATACATTCACTTTGACCCATTAACCTAAGTCCCCATTCTCGGTTGGTGCACTTATGTACAATTTTACCCATTACCCGGTTACATACCGTAGCCATTACTTAGACATTAATCGTCATATCAATACAACTTTATATTGTCCCATTCGGTCTACTTAACTAAAATTGCCGATTTCATACATCCAAAACCATATGAAACTTCAAACATCATCATGCTTAATTAACTAACGCTACTTTACTTAAACAAAATAAGAAGTGATTACGGAAATCACTTACCTTATGCATTCCGTATTTGCATTTGCTTCCTCATTTCCTCTTGATCCGTTAGCCTCTCATGCTTCCACCCATCTTGACATGATTTCCTACACTTTCATTTCATTACATCCACGTTCTTGTTAGCATACGAAATTATACATAAGAACGATCATATTAATTTACATTTCACATTCGGCTTCCAATAATCATTTCAACAAGCATATAGCATACTCATAGTGTAATACTCATTTAACCACATGATCACATAATTACATGTACTAACCATACTAGAAACCTCCATAATTCTATACTTGCACCATGATTCATACTTAGCAACAAACTATATCTAAACGCACTTCTCATGTTAGTTTACTATCAAACACCTCTTTGTCACGTTCTATATCTAATTACCACTTTCTTGCATACAATTTCACCTTCTAACTTCACCTAGTCATTTCATCAAACACTTGGCGCGCATACAAGTATTCAAACATAATGTACAAGTATTCTTCATACTTTTTCTTCCTAGTTCTTGTTTTAATCATCCAACATACAAAATATCAATTCAATTTCATACCATATTCAACATAACTAACAAAGATTGATTACACATAACATAATCTACCAAGGATTTGAACAAAGGTTGGACATGGGTGACATACCCATGTCGCCACTCTAACCATCAATGGTGGTTTCACCACTAAACATCAAATTACTCAGAACCGTTTATAATCCAAGCTTTATTTGTTGATTCTAACACCTCCTCATACTTAATTTCATATGAAATCAAAGATACATCACATAACCATACTAGCAAAAATCATTAAATCAAAAACTATGACTTACCACATGTTTAGCAAGGCTGGATGATCATATATCCAGGTCCATGCATAAGATTTAGCCTTGATTTCTATTCCAATTTTCTGATTTAGGGTTTGAGAGGGGTTTCCCCCTCTTTTCTTCTCCTCTGCTCGAACATGCACATACGCCCAAGTATGTGTTGGGATTTTTAGGTTTTTGTTTTATATTTTATCTTTCTATTTGTCCATTTTTGACCCCTCAAGTTTGAGCATTTAACCTTTATTGGTTATCCTTTGATATAATACATTCTCAACTTAAGTCAAGAGGTCAATTACATTCTAACTAGGTTAGTATTCCTAGTTATTATTATTTCATGCTATATAATAGAAGGCATATTAGAAATTATAAAAGTTCGGATTTTGGGGCGTTACAAGTCTACCCCCCTTAAAGGATGTTTCGTCCCCGAAACCTTTCTTATTCCTACCCTTAACTTTTGTTATACTCATTCAAAGTGTTTAATACATACTTAATACATTCGGGATCTAGGCTAAAGATTTTACTCCTAAGCAAACATAATTATACGCATTGTTCCTACCCTCTTATTAATCTTAATACCTTCATGTTTCTGCTTATTCTAAGTATTTCAAGTCATTCCATTCTATTCAATATCACCTATAATATTTCATTTTGATCATCATAAATAATTCCCATCATTCCATTACTAACATGCCTTCTAATCATTTTCGTACTCATAGGGGGGGGGGGTCGTTAACATCATACTCGTAACAAAGACATTCAATAATCAATTCTCCCTCGTAATTGTAATGAAACTACTACTTCATACTCACTTATCCGTATTAATTTCCATGGTTAAGCATTAATATACATTTTCTTTAGTTACTTTTACCAGGCATACCCTTACGTTAGGCTCATTCATATCACTTTACTATAGTTCTCTCACTTCATGCATTACTTATTCTACATGAGTACACGTGTTGTACAAGTTTATCATACTAGAACTTAATCATTACCCGAAACTTTCACTCAAGGTTTTGAAACTTTCTTCTAGTGAAAAAAATTACCTTCCTATGTCGTATATTAAAAAAATTATTAACATTCCTTACCGTATCATACTATCCAACGTGGGTCGATCATTATACTAACCTCGATTTTGTTGCGTAGATTAACGATCTACAAATCGGATTGGCCCGCTTCTGAATGAGTCCGTGTCAAGGCCAGTTCGATCTCTTCCTTTCATGAAATGGGCTTCCGCTCATGGGCACCTTTCCAACAATATCTTGTTTAAATGAACATGGCCAACAAGCCTAGCATCAAAGTTAGCATTTTTCGTAAGTACTTGTCATTATTACTTTCTTTCCGAATTTATTCTATTCAATGTTTTGAACACCCACAATTCTTTTGTCTTGTTAATTATTTCATCAACCTTTTGCAGTTTGACTTTTCAAGGTCAAACTGGCGTTTCTTAATTATCGTGGATGTAATTAAGTACACGATTGTACTTGTTTCCATTCATGCTTACATTCAAAGACTTTAATACATCCTTTCAGTACTCTTTGTGAAACTTACCCCTCCCGCCCATACTTAAGTTATTATTCGGGTCGAAGCCAGTCATTCATTTTGACCCGCAAGAGTCATTTACTAATATATATATCACGTAAGTTGCTCAAAACTTAAGGTTTTTAACTAATGCTTCTTACTACTACAATAGCTTTCATCGGTTTTACCTACACAGTAAATCAAATACTTCATGTTAATTTTACTATTACTTGCTTAATAATTATTATGTTACTTTATTTGACTTTTCAGAAGTCCATTTGTAAATATATACATTCTGACCTAGTTTTACCAATTACCCAGTTCTGACGCATCCTTCTTTAGTCGAGCTATAAGCCCCTAAAAAAACATAACCTTTATACATACCTGGCGCAGGTCAATTCTATTGACTCGTTATTCATACCTTGCATTGACTATTTCCTTCCAATTTGTGACATTGCATAACCATACATTTTGCTCACCTACAAGTGCAAGACTTGTCAATTCAAATCATTAAATTCCGGGTTTCAAATGTCAATCGCCATTTGATCCGTATGACTTATTTGTCCCTCTCAAACATCTTGCGTTCGACGCATTCACATATTTATATTTATATGGACAAAAGTTCTAAACATATCTTGGATAATACTTGCCTTAAAAACATTTACTTCTTCGTTCCGTACTTTCTTACGAATTCGGACTTTTCATTTCACTTTCCATTTCTTTCTATGTTTTGAATCCGTCTCGCGGATTCAAACATATCATTCATACTTTTTATTCATTCTATGTTTCAAATCCATCTCACGGATTCTAACATATCATTCATACGTTCTTTCTTTCTTTCATCGTATCATTTACCATTTTATTTCTTATGATACGTTTTAGCATCAATCTTCTACATTAAACTTCAAGTGTTGCGTCCCAACACTTCATTCCATATTCTATTTCATGCATCCCATCTGGACGCGACATTCTACATTCTATTTCTAGTGGTGTTCCCACCCTTCTTTCTTAAGTCTGAATCACATTCCATCATATTCTTAAACTTTTCATTTTTATCTTTCTTTCTTACAGTTGATCCGATCCTTTAAGAATCGTTAGACCCTATTTTCACCAGTTTGACTAGGCATAAGTGAGATAATTCTCATGTTTTCTTGAGCTTCCTATGCTTCTTGTGCACTGGCCAGGTGCGCAATCCACATACTAGTCTCGAGTCATCATGGGAATCATCTTCTTATATCCGGGAAAACCATCTTCAATTCGTGACTCATTTATTTAAATCCTTCTAAGGTTTTACTCGTATCCTTAAAATATACTACCTATCGATACATACAAATTTTCTCAAACTTCGTGTACCTGAGATTCAATGCTTTCCCTATTACTTGCCTTCACTTCCTTGCTAGTCTGCGACTGTGTAACATCCTCATTGTCCATGCATGTTCACCTTAAAAGATCCATCATTATTAGTATCATTACACATATACTTACTTGTATCAAGTTTTACCTTTTGGTCTTGATCGAGTCTCGGATTGTACGTTCACTATTCATAGAGCACACGGGTTTGAGTTCAAGTACTTACCTCCTCGTACTTGATTTCCCTCAAACCATGGCTCTGATACCAACTTATAACACCCATATTTCACATTCCCAAAATGTGATATTATCCTACTATTATTTAACAAAAACTCGGGCATGACCCGTTCGTAATAAGAACAATTCCCTGTAAGATCATCGTGTAAGAACTTAAAGATAACGCAGCGGAAAATAGCTTTAAAATTTCTTTATGATCTTATAACAATACACACATTCAAGAAGAAGCTTACAAAATTCACTTCCATTTACAATTTAATGCGTTACAAAATTAAGACTATGTATTCGTTCTTTCCGTACAATCCTTGCTCTTGACTCGATCTACGCCCACTTGGTTATATTAGTCACAGAGAGACTCGTACAATTCCTGTGGAAACCAGAAACAACTAAACTGTTATTCACTGGCAACACCATAAAACATAACTCTATATAGTTAAAAATCAGTTCATAATTCACTAAGAACTTGGGTTCGCTTAATCATCTCCTCATAGTCTATAGTTCCAAGTTCGACTTCAATCTTCATGAACTCTACGTTCTTATTCCTGCATTACCTTCAAATCTCAAGCACGTTATTAGTATTCATCGATACACATACATTCTGAAAACCTCAAGCATAAGCATTCATAGTAATTACATATCTACACACATATATTCCTATACATGCATATACAAGCCCTTACCTTCCATCTTATGGTATTGCGCTCATACTAACGCTCAAACTCATATCCTTTCATTCAATCAATCCCTTTACGTATTAACAAAAATTCTTACTCATTCTGGACACGTTTAAATATTGTTTTCCTCTACTACACATTGGTAGATTGTACTTACACTATCCGGAGAACCGTGACAATCAATTAAAAGCAAAACCGACTTTCTTACTTATTTTGAGGGGTAGAAAATCATTAAAAAAATAAGTTATGTAATCAAAACAAACAACATCAAACTAAATGCCAGAAACGAAAGCTCTCGCGGGGCGCGACAGCTTTGGTTCAAACTCCACCGAAAGATACGGTGACCACCGTAGCTTACGGTAGCCCTCAAAACACTTACGGCAGCTAGGGACTGCCTTACGGCGGAAAAGAAAGTCCAGCACCCACCGTAATTTACGGTGGGCACCGTAAGCTACGGTGGCGCCGAGATCAGCATCCCAAATTAAGTCGAAAACTCACGTAACTCATTTGTTTTGCATTCGTACCACTAGAAACTTATTCCTAAATGGTCGTAAAATTATTACTTACATAACTAACTAAAAGTTCCTGCCCCGGGCCTTTAATCTAGCCGAATTTTCCTTAACAATTCATTACTTAAGTATCATTATTCAACCCATTCATGACTTTATCAAGCAACTCATATGTTTACACTTAAGGCTCACATAATGATAATGTTATAACACTTTACACTAACGGGGCACATGAAATACTATCGTCATTACTTGTACAAACGTTCCATGCTAAAGCATACCTTCACTTTGACCCATTAACCTAAGTCCCCATTCTCGGTTGGTGCACTTATGTGCAATTTTACCCATTACCCGGTTACATACCTTAGCCATTACTTAGACATTAATCGTCATATCAATACAACTTTATATTGTCCCATTCGGTCTACTTAGCTAAAATTACCGATTTCATACATCCAAAACCATATGAAACTTCAAACATCATCATGCTTAATTAATTAACGCTACTTTACTTAAACAAAATAAGAAGTGATTACGGAAATCACTTACCTTATGCATTCCGTATTTGCATTTGCTTCCTCATGTCCTCTTGATCCGTTAGCCTCTCATGCTTCCACCCATCTTGACATGATTTCCTATACTTTCATTTCATAACATCCACGTTCTTGTTAGCATACGAAATTATACATAAGAACGACCATATTAATTTACATTTCACATTCGGCTTCCAATAATCATTTCAACAAGCATATATCATACTCATAGTGAAATACTCATTTAACCACATGATCACATAATTACATGTACTAACCGTACTAGAAACCTCCATAATTCTACACTTGCACCATGATCCATACTTAGAAACAAACTATATCTAAACGCACTTCTCATGTTAGTTTACTGATGTGCTAAAAGTGGTTTAATAAAAACAACTAAAATAAAACCCTAAACTAGACTCTCTAAGTTTTAAATTTATAAAACTAAGACTCTCTAAACCCTAAACCACACGACCGGCAAGTGTACCGATCGATGCAATATAGCCTAAGGAAGTCCAAGTATCGAACCCAAGAGACTCTACTAAATTACGCTAAAGACTCTATCTAAACTTAGACTGACACGGACTTAACTAATTTGTTTATTTGATGAGGGGGGTTTCTAAAAATCCTAAATAAAATATTAAAATAATGCTAAATAACGAATAAACTAGATTAGCTAAATTAACTAAACACGAAAACTCGGACGAAGACTTTAACCAGTGGTGATGAAGACTACCTAGGCTAGACGCAAGTTTAACTCAGAATGGATTTCTATTCGATAGTTTTGTGGTATGGAACCGGGATCTTTAAATGCTAAACCTGTTAAGACACCACTAAGCCCCTCAAACACTCTCAAGGCGATTCTTGTGGCACTACCTAGGCTGTTACGCTTACCGGTTTTTAGATTTCCTCACAGTCCTCTAACTTCTTGAAAGTGCCTAAATAAGACGATCTACCTCACAGCGCGAAAGTCTAAGGCAACTATGGATTTTAATCTTGGTTTAATAGACAAGAGAATGTTTAAGGACTAGACCAATTTCTTAGACCTGGCTATAAACCAAACCGAGACCTATTAATAACCTCAAGCCTCACAGCGACAAGATTAGCAGAACACTTGATTTTATTAAATTACCAATTATTACTTCTAAGGTTACTTACGCGTTTTTCACCCTAAAGGATTAATGATCTATTACGTGATATAGACACTCACCTAAATCAAGAACCCTAGCACAACCCTATTATGTGATAAAGACCGTCACCAAGGATTATACGAATCAATAAACAGCAATAAAACACTATCAAGCATGCATATACACCAAGTTAAAATTCCATAGCTTTTACAATACAAGAAAATCCATAAACCACGCCAAAAACCGAATAAAAATCCAAACTTTATTTAAACTATTGTCATGCCTAGGTAGTATAAAGAAAATTAGCCAACAATCATGGTTTTAAAAATAAAAACACAAAGTCTCAAACAAGAATTCATTGAATTAAACAAGAAAAACTAAGGACAAGAGAAATCAGAGTGGTACCCGTCAATCTTCGTTCCGTGTGCTTCCCGCTTTACTCCAACGATTCCCTAGGCTGTGTTCTCTTGCAAAAGATCCTCCCACAAACGTCCAGTCGATGTTGTATATATCTTCGTCTGATCTTCTGCCGTCAATATTGTATGCGTGCGTCTGACTTCGTCCCTGCTTTTATTGCGTCCCCCGCCTCTCATGTGTCCCATTATTTCTTTGCAAAAGATACCTATTAAAATTCGTCCAATATTGTTTGCAGTGCCTCTGATGTTACTTTATATTCAAGGTGCATTCTTTTCAATTATTCTCTACAATTAGATTCCTTTCCAAGCAATTAATAGCCGCCCTTTTTAATAATTATAATAGATGAATTGGCAGCACCTTTCGTTGATAGGTATTTTAGCAGCCCAAACTTCTTGCGGTCTAACACCAATAAATTAGATGAACTCAAATATATTGATGTGAGTCTAACCCTTTCTCTCGATCCAAATCTATACATATATATTTGTGCCAGCTCTTTAACTTATCACATAGAGATAGTGGCCCTGGCCCACTCACTGAAAATAGCTGCAATTTTTATTACGGTCACTGGCAACCCACTCTGCCAAACTGGCTGGTTATTTCCATATTACTCGTTTTTGCTCCATTTGCACCAGGACCTGGCAAAACACAAAATAATATAATAGAACACTAAAACTAAATAAAAACAAATAAAACCTATACAAAATTATACAATTTACACGGGACAAATATGCGTATTTTACCCTATATCATTTACTATCAAACACCTCTTTGTCACGTTCTATATCTAATTACCACTTTCTTGCATACAATTTCACCTTCTAACTTCACCTAGTCATTTCATCAAACACTTGGCACGCGTACAAGTTTTCAAACATAATGTACAAGTATTCTTCATACTTTTTCTTCCTAGTTCTTGTTTTAATCATCCAACATACAAAATATCAATTCAATTTCATACCATATTCAACATAACTAACAAAGATTGATTACACATAACATAATCTACCAAGGATTTGAACAAAGGTTGGACATGGGTGACATACCCATGTCGCCACTCTCACCATCAATGGTGGTTTCACCACTAAACATCAAATTACTCAGAACCGTTTATAATCCAAGCTTTATTTGTTGATTCTAACACCTCCTCATACTTAATTTCATATGAAATCAAAGATACATCACATAACCATACTAGCAAAAATCATTAAATAAAAAACTATGACTTACCACATGTTTAGGAAGGCTAGATGATCATATATCCAGGTCCATGCATAAGATTTAGCCTTGATTTCTATTCCAATTTTCTGATTTAGGGTTTGAGAGGGGTTTCCCCCTCTTTTCTTCTCCTCTGCTCGAACACGCACATACGCCCAAGTGGGTGTTGGGATTTTTAGGTTTTTGTTTTATATTTATCTTTCTATTTGTCCATTTTCGACCCCTCAAGTTTGAGCATTTAACCTTTATTGGCTATCCTTTGATATAATACATTCTCAACTAATGTCAAGAGGTCAATTACATTCTAACTAGGTTAGTATTCCTGGTTATTATTATTTCATGCTATATAATAGAAGGCATATTAGAAATTATAAAAGTTCGGATTTTGGGGGGTTACATCTTTATCCTGTCTTCGCATCGGCACGGTCATTCCATTGGACGCATGAGCGTGCGTCGCCGAGAAGTGGTTGGCACGAGCATCAGAACAGTCGGTGCAATGCCGGGCTGGGGCTGGTCATCGTATCCGCACGGGGTGCCACCAAAAGCACGGTCGTGCATCTCTGAGGATGCCTTGCACTCCTGATCGCACTGGCTGTGCAATGCCGAGGTGGGCTTAGTTGTCGGATCCGCACGGTGGTGCCACCAGATGCACGACCGTGCAACTCGCCCAAGTCAGAATTCTTCACAGAATCTTCGCAGCTTTGTCGTTTCGCCCGGAAAATCCTCGTTTTCATCATCTTCTTGTTTGGCACGCTGTTTTAGGCCTGTAAACAAAAGTAAACCCGATTAAGTATCCGATTCTCGGATTTACGGCCAAAAACGCGTAAAATGGGGATAAAATGGGGGACTAAAGTATGTGTAATTTGGTGAATATCATCTATCTCTAGCCGTAATCAATCGATGGTCTCTCCATCAATTGGACGTAAACAATGCTTTTCTAAATGGCCTTTTATCCGAAACGGTCTTCATGGAGCAACCACCCGGTTTTTTGGATCCACGTTTCCCGAATCATGTTTGCAAACTCAACAAAGCTCCTTAAGGGCTCAAACAAGCCCTTCGTGCTTGGTTTCAACGTCTTAGCACCTTTCTCATCTCATACGGCTTCACATGCAGTCGTGCGGATCCTTGCTTATTCGTCTTTCATCAAGGCGACCTCATTATGTACTTACTCGTTTATGTCGATGATCTCATCCTTACCGGGAACAATTCCAAGTTACTTGGTAATTTTACCGATCGTCTACACAAGGAGTTTGCAATGAAGGACCTTGGTCTCTTGAATTACTTTCTTGGTCTCGAAGTTGTGCACACGGCCGATGGGCTATTCCTTACCCAAACTAAATATGCCAATGACATTCTCGTTCGAGCGGGCCTCACTGAAGCCAAACCTGTTCCGACTCCTCTATCTATATCTGATACTTTCACTACGGATGGTACCCCCTTCTCGGATCCCACCACCTATCGATCCCTTGTTGGAGCTCTTCAGTACCTAACCATTACTCGACCCGACCTATCTTATGCGGTTAACCAAGCATGTCAACATCTTCATGCACCAACTGAAAAACATTTTCTGTTAGTTAAACGCATTCTAAGATATGTGAAAGGTACCATCTCTCATGGCCTTGTCTTCACTCGTCCCACCTCTTCTTCTATCTTATGTTACTCGGATGCGGATTGGGCCAGGTGTATCGAAACAAGGAGATCAACCTATGGTTACTCAATATTTTTAGGAGGAAATCTGGTTTCATGGAGTGCAAAGAAGCAGCCGACAGTTTCACGTTCTAGTTGTGAGTCAGAATATAGGGCAATGGCTAATGCAGCAGCAGAAATAGTTTGGATCACTCACTTGCTAAAGGAACTTCATGCTCTTCCATCAACAAGGCCTACGTTGTTATGCGATAACAAAAGTGCCTTGTTCATGAGTCAGAATCCGGTGTCTCATAAGCGTGCCAAACACATTGACTTGGATTATCATTTTGTTCGGGAACTAGTTATGTCTGGTAAATTGCATACTAAATTTGTTCCTACCAAGCTTCAACTTGCTGATATTTTCACAAAGAGTCTGCCACGACCACAGTTTGAGTTCTTTCGTGACTTACTACGAGTTCAATCACCGCCGTTTCGCTTGCATGGGGATAAAAGATAACATCTCAATATAATATATCAACTAACAATCTCAATTATCTCCTACAATATCTCCTGTATTTATTGTATTCAATGTGTTGTTATGTACTGAGATATTTCCTTGTATTACTTATGTAAATTTGTTATATAATAGCATCAGTAATCTCTCTACAATTAAGAGAGAATTCGTTACTTACACCAATGTTGTTAAGTGTTACACTTCAATCTATGAAGATGGTAAATGCTTTCTTCATGATCCGTGAGGGTTCGTTTGCTACTTCTATTGGACCCCGTTGGTCATGACCAACAACCACCACACCTCCTCCAACCGCTTTTGCTCCTCTAAAATCCAGGCCAACCACCGGGGATCCTGTCCTAATCCCGACTAGATAAAAGATTCCATCGTTGACCATCTTCCTTCTCTTTCGAGAACAACAATCGCGGACATCCGCTAATTATAAAGCAATGCTTTCTGTCACTTTTAAAGTGGGTCCTCATATCACTCAGTATAACGGAAAATTAAAGGGTCGGTTTTGCTCAACGGGTCGCCAATGGGGGAATTTTCGTTTAAAACGGGGTTGAGGCAAGGGGACCCTATGGTGTCGTTTCTTTTTGTCATTGCTATGGAGGTTTTGAATATGTTCATGAATAAGGTAGTGGATTTGGGGTTGTGATAGGGAATGATTTGTGACGAACCAATCTCCTAAGATATGGACCCTTTGAGCAGGCTAGACTCCAAGAATTAAGATGGGAAAAGACTAAACAATTTGCTTCAATTTTCTGTTCTCATTCCTTTATAATTCAAATAGCTTAAATACACTCAAAACAAGTAAACACTAAACCAAAACATGAAAACGTGACTAAACAAATATGGATGGAACATGGGAACATGGGAAAGAATAAAACGCAAGCAGTTAAGTAAAATAATGCAACGTGGAAAGATAGTTCATGTGGGTTTATGGTTGTTGACCACTTGACCGTATCAATTGGTTACCGGGCCAGCTCCCGTGTCGATAGCGGGTCAGACCGTATCAGGTTGTTCCATGGGGTAAAATTTTCAAACAATGGGCCCACTGTTTCGCACCTTTGTTACACAGACGATGTCTTATTCTTAGGCGAATGGTCGGAACATAATATTGTTTGTCTTAACCGGTTTCTTAGATGCTTGAATCTAGTGACCGGGCTTAAGGTTAACCATCATAAATGTCAACTTTATGGGGTTGGTGTGGAAGAAGCCGAAATTAGTAACATGGCTTATATGTAGAATTGCGATGTGGGCTCTTTCTCGTTTACTTACCTTGGGGTTCTTATAGGCACGAATATGAAAAGGTCAAAATTTTGACAATCGGTCACTGATAAATTTCGGAGGAAACTCTCGTCTTGGAAGGGAAGGATACTCTCTTTCGTGTGGAGGGTGACCCTTGAGAAAGCGGTTCCCGGTAGCTTACCATCATATTACCTCTCCTTATTTTTGGCTCCTAATTGTGTCAAAAATAAATTAGAGGGTATGAGAAGAGATTTTATTTGGTGTAAAGCAGGAATGAGGCAGAAAATCAGATGTGTTCGTTGGGGGGAAATGGTTAAACCAAAATGCCTAGGGGATATCGGCTTAGGCGACATCTGAGACTATAATACCGCCATGTTGGCCAAGTTATGGTGGCGCTTCAGAAACAACCCAAACCAAATTTGGGCTTTGGTTATTAGTGTGTCCATGGGTCGAAAGTTGGTGACAAATTGATTCCATGCAAGAAGACAATCTCTGGTATTTGGAAAGATATCGCCTCCATTGATGGTATCTTTCTTAAGAACGGGTTGAATGTTAAAGATAAGTTTTCGGTTGAGATTGATAATGGGAAGAATGTGCGATTTTGGAAAGATACTTTGCAAGAACCTCTTAAACTAGCCTACCCAAGTTCATATCGTCTGGCCAAGTTCAAAGATGACTCGATGGCGAAACATGTGGGGTTCTTCTGGAGCAATTTAGCAGTGGGCATGGGAGTGGATTAGAAGCCCACATTCTCAAGAAGAATAGATGCAAGTTGGCTCTTTGATTGCTCGATTACAGCATGTTATGTTAAATAATAAAAAAGATCGCTGGAAGTGGATTAATGCTAGTGGTGAAGACTTCTCTATTAAATATGTTCGGTTAGAGCTGTAGACTTTGAGGGTCCACCAAGAGGATATTCCCAGGTTTGTTTTTTTTGGAACCAATGGGCTCCATTAAAATGTAACTATCTTGTTTGGCATGCCCAATTAGGAAAGGTCGCTTCTAAGGTTGGGCTACCTTATCGGGGTGTCCATCTTCCTAATGTTTTGTGTGAGAGATGTGGCTATCACAAAGAAACTGTTGACCACATGTTCGCCTCATGTTTGTTCACTAAAAGCATTTGGTGGAACATCTTCATCCGGATAAAAGTGCCCCTTCCTCTTCAAACCGATCACCATAACGACATTGTTGGATCACGAAGGTGGAAGAAAATTGTCTATTTGATAGTCTTGGCTTCAGTCTGGAGAATATGGCACGCCTGGAATATGAAGGTGTTGGAAGGGCAGTTCTTACCAGTTACAAGAACAGTGGAGCTTATCAAAGAAGATGCCTATGTGTGGTTGAGTCATAGGACTAAGCTTTCTACCCCTGCGTGGGAGAACTGTTCCATGTGAGATTAAATATATTATTAATGTAATATTTAATCTTGTAGCCTTTATAATCATTTATATTATATAGATCAAAATATATTAATAACCTATTAATAATTAGTTGGTAATTGTTGATGGACCATATTACCCTTATTAACTAATTAGGTTTCCTCTTGGGTGTATAAATAAGGAGCTTATTAGAGAGTTAAAGGGTTAGACAAGTTAGACAATTACACAACACATACAACCCTCATAACATCATAATCGACTCTCTCTCTCAACCGAAACCCTCCCTTGTTTCGGTTCATCACCATCATAACTTTACACCTTAAGGAGGAACCAGATCATCCTGACAAGTATGTCGAACTCAATGGCTGCATCTCTGACTGGATTCTCTACTGGCCTGTCTGCTGTAACAGGTATTATTTACATGTTTTCCCTTATGTTTAAACAGAACTGATCAACATGTGGTATCCGAGCATATGTTGATAAATCGGTTCTGTTTTCGTATCCATTATTCTGGGATCAAAATCTGGAAAACATAATTTTTTGAAAGTCTAATCATATCACGGCTGTTTTCATTTTTAAATGTGCCGAAATCAGTGTTTTAATGAAACGGGTGCATAATCATGTCACCCGAAACCATAAAGGGAAAACTAATATCCGAAATCTGTTAACAAAAGTCTTAAAATTTAGATTTCGGAACCCAGAATTATGTTTTTATTTTTAGGGTTCATCACTTGTTCTAAGCAAAACTCGAAAATTCCTTAAGTTTTGGAATATAATTTGGATTAGTGGGTGTTTTTACTGTTTTGATCTTAATTTTATCTATTAAAGTTTCCGAAAACTGTTAAAGGATAATCAATTATTATTTTCGAAATCTTTTGATAAGTTTAGATCAGCAATAAAACAGGAAACATTATCCCACAATCCCTAAAATTTCGAGTTTTCAGTTATTATCACAATAAACAGCTGTTAACAGTGGATTCGAGACCATCAGACTACGACCCGAGACCATCAGATCTCGACTCGAGACCACAAGGTCTGGACTCGAAATCATAAAGGTCATTAAATCTTTACAACTCGAGACCAGAAGTTTACAACTCGAGACCATCAGGTCTCGACTCGAGACCATCAGGTCTCGACTCGAGACCATCAGGTCTCGACTCGAGACCATCAGGTCTCGACTCGAGATCATAAGGGCTCAAAACTTCACAACTCGAGACAACAGTCTCGACTTGAGACCACTGAGTTTTCGACTAATGGCTTCAATCTTCACAACTCGAGACTGTGGTTGCGACTCGAGACCTCATAACTGACTCGAGATCTCATAAAATGTGATAGTCGAGACCATGGTTCCGACTCGAGACAACAGGTTGTGACTCGAGACCTCATTACTGACTCGAGATCTCATAACTCAGTCGAGACCTGACTAGAGACCCAACTCGAAACCTCATTATTTTAGGTTGTTTCATGTGAACTCACCGCGGAGTTCGATCCGCGCTAACAGGTGGTTTGCTATTAAATACTTGGTTTTGTAAACAATTAATTAACTAATCAGAATCAGATAACTTTTACAAAACCAAAATAGCTTAACTTGAATGAGCTTCTGATGTATCCTTTCTGGCCAAAGCTGATTTAATACATCTATTTATTGTTCAAGTATTATAAAAGCTATGTTGAGTATGCATTACAAACGTGAAATGTCTTAATTCTGGCCAAAGCTGATTTAATTCATTTATGTTTAGCATGCTTGACAAGTGCATAACTAAAGTGATTGTCTCATTTCTGGCCAAAGCTGATTTGTCACGATTACTTTGCACACATACTTAAATGATTACACTTCTGGCCAAAGCTGATTTGTCTTCGTTTAAGTAGAATTTTACTAAGTCTATTATTTTGATGTTAGTAATAGACAATATCACAGCTTCATAATTAAAATGGTCATTACTTATGCCTGCCTTAGTATAACATGCCCTTAGATCACGTTAAGATTTTCTTCTTAGTATCATAATTCGCTCATCTTATTTCCACTATCAGCACCAAATCAGGGGATTCCACCTTTGACTGGTGATAACTTTGCTGCATGGAAGGATGCCCTCATGCTTACACTTGGATTGCTGGACTTTGATTATGCTCTAAGAGAGAATAAGCCAGCGGACCTTACTACTCAAGGTACTGCTGCTGAGCAGATAGTTCATGAAAAATGGACTAGGTGTAACCGCATGTCTCTCATGTTCATGAAGCAGTCCATTCATAACTCAATCAGATGAGCCATTCCTGATTCTGAAGATGCTAAAACCTACTTGGCTTCTGTGGAGGATCAATTCAAAGGAACATCAAAAGCACACGCTAGCACTCTTATCCTCAAGCTGGTGACGACTAAGTATGATGGGAGGAGCTGCATTCGCGAACACATCATGATGATGCATGACATGGCCAATAAGCTAAAAGGGCTAGAGATGGAAATCAGTGATGGTTTTCTTGTTCACTTCATCATCACTTCACTTCCTTCGTCCTATGAAGCATTCAAGATCAATTACAACACTCAAAAGGACAAATGGACGATGAGTGAGCTGATCGCTATGTGCGTGCAGGAGGAAGAGCGTATGAAGATGGATCGCACTACTGATGTTGCTAACTTTACCACCTCCAACTCTAAGAAGAGGAAGAACAATCATCACAGAAAGGATGCTTCCAAGGTCCAAAAGCCAAATCCTAATACAAGTGCATCTTCCAGCTCTAAGAGCTCCTTAGGCAAACCCTATTGCAAGTTCTGTAAGAAGACAGGACATAAGCAAAAGGAATGCCCTGACTTCAAGGAGTGGCTGGCTAAGAAAGGTAACAATTTTTTCATGATACTTGAGTCCTTTAATTTAAATGTTCCTGCTAATTCTTGGTGGTTTGATTCTGGTTCTATGGTTCATGTTACCAATTCAACTCTGGGATTCCTTACAATCCGGAAGCTGGGAAGAAACCAAAGAACACTTAAAGTTGGGGATGATCGGGAATTAGAAGTGAAGGCCATAGGAACATTACAATTATTTTTGAAAACTGGTTTATGTATTAAACTTTATGATACCTTATGTGTTCCTGAGGTAACTCGGAACCTTGTATCAGGACCAAAGTTAGACATGGACGGTTTTGTCGTTTCTCATGGTCATCGCAAACTCTCTATTCTCTATGATTCCGTTGTTTATGGTACTGGCATTCTGGATGGTGGTCTCTATAGATTAGAACTAGATGATAATTTTTCCAAATCTTTGTTGTCATATAATATTAATGAATCACTCACAAAGATGGAAAAGAAACGAGACTTAAAGACTTCATCTATGTTGTGGCATCAACGTTTAGGCCACATCTCAAGAGAGCGATTAAATCGTCTCGTAAAGGATGAAGTCTTACCTCCTCTCGATTTCACCGATTTTGGAACATGTGTCAAATGTCTTAAAGGAAAAATGACATTAGCGAATAAGAAAGGTGCCACTAGGAGCTCTAATTTATTAGAACTTATTCACACTGACATTAGTGGTCCTTATCAAATCGCTGGTATAACAGGACATACTTCATTTATCACTTTCATTGATGATTATTCTCGTTACATGCACTTGTATCTTATTAAGGAAAAATCTGAATCTCTTACAACTTTTAAAGATTATAAAGCTGAAGTTGAAAAGCAATTAGATCGTCAGATTAAAGTTGTGAGATCAGATAGAGGCGGTGAATATTATGGAAGACATACTGATGTGGGTCAAGCCCCTGGTCCATTTTATAAGTTTTGTAAGGGCCAGGGGATTGTGAACCAATACACCATGCCTGGTACACCTCAGCAGAACGGTGTCGCTGAACGAAGAAATCGTACCCTTATGAACATGGTGCGCAGTATGTTAGCCAACACTAATTTACCATTATTCCTCTGGACTGAAGCGTTAAAAGCAGCTGTTCATATACTCAATAGAGTTCCTTCTAAGTCTGTCCCTAAAACTCCTTATGAACTTTGGACAGGAAGGAAACCGAGTCTTAAATATATGAAAGTATGGGGCTGCATTGCTGAAGCAAAACTCTATAATCCTTTCCTAAGGAAACTTGACCCTAAAACAGTTACCTGCTTCTTTATCGGGTATCCTGATCATTCGAAGGGTTATCGTTTCTATTGTCCTTCCCATGTCACCCGTATTGTTGAAACCAAGCGTGCTGCGTTCCTGGAGGATTTCAAGGTCAGTGGGAGCAGTACTAACCCTTACGACGAATTGCAAGAAGTACAAGACGCGGGGGGGGGAGACTCGTCGCTTACCATTACTCCGTTTACTCCTCTTGTACCCTATGCAACTGCACCTGAAGCCACTGCACAAACTCCATCTCCACAATCAGAACCCATTATACCTCATAACGAAGGCACATCAAACGCTCAAAACCAAGACAACGCTCAACCCGATAATCAACTCAGGAGGTCATCTAGGCAAAGAAGGCCTACTAATTGGGATGATTATGTTACCTACCTGACTGAAATGGATGCTGGAAAGCTCAATGATCCTATCTCTTATAATGAAGCCATTAGCAGTGATCAGTCTTCTGAATGGAATAAAGCAATGATTGATGAGCTTGAATCCATGAAGAAAAATGACGTTTGGGATTTAGTCGAATTACCCAATGGTGCCAAACCTGTAGGTTGTAAATGGGTGTTCAAAACAAAACTAGATCCGAATGGGAATGTTGAACGCTACAAAGCGAGATTGGTTGCAAAGGGCTACACTCAGAAATAGGGAATTGACTATCAAGAGACGTTTTCACCTGTCTCTCGTAAAGATTCATTAAGGATCGTTATGGCTCTAGTAGCTCATTTTGATTTAGAGCTGCATCAGATGGACGTTAAAACTGCTTTCCTTAACGGAGACTTAGACGAAGATGTTTACATGAAACAACCTGAAGGCTTTAAACCTGAAGGTCAGGAGCATCTAGTCTGTAAGTTGAAGAAATCCATTTACGGGTTAAAACAAGCATCACGTCAATGGTACCTCAACTTTGATGAAGTCATGAAGAAGCAAGGTTTTATGAAGAATCAAGTGGATTAATGCACCTACCTCAAGATGAGTGGGAGTAACTTTACTATACTTGTCCTTTATGTAGATGATATTCTATTGGCAAGTAATAGTTTAGACATGTTGCATGAGTCGAAGCGATTACTCTCGCATAACTTCGACATGAAGGATCTTGGAGATGCTTCTTACGTCATTGGCATCGAAATTCACCGAGATAGACACAAAGGGATCTTAGGATTGTCCCAAAAGACTTACATAGATCGTGTCCTTACACGTTACAACATGCAACAGTGCAAACCCTCAGTCGCTCCTGTAGTTAAGGGAGATGTTTTCGGTTCATTCTAGTGTCCGACAACAGAGGTTGAAAAGGAGCAAATGAGCCAGATACCTTACGCGTCAGTAGTCAGGATCCTGATGTATGCTCAAGTCTGTACTCGCCCAGATATCGCTTATATTGCTGTAATGCTAGGCCGTTATCAGACTAATCCTGGTTTAGATCACTGGAAAGCAGCTAAGAAGGTCCTTAGATATCTGCAAGGGACGAAAGACTATAAACTGACTTATAGAAGAAGTGATCACTTAGAAGTGGTAGGTTATTCTGATTCTGACTTTGCCAAATGCAAAGATGACAAGAAATCCACTTCGGGCTACATCTTTATGTTAGCAGGCGGACCTATCTCATGGAAGAGTCATAAACAACAGTTAACTACAACTTCCACAATGATGGCAGAATACATTGCTGTTTACAACGCAACCTATCATGGAATGTTGCTTAGAAATCTGATTACTGGACTCAAAATCGTTAATTCCATTTCTAGACCATTGAAGCTTTACTGTGATAACTCAGCTGCCGTTAGTTTCTCGAACAGTAACAGTTCGACTGGAGCTGGTTTATATCTCGATACAAAATATTTGTTCGTACGTGAACGAGTTGAGGAAAATAATCTTTGTATTGAGTATATTAGTACTAAAGATATGCTTGCGGATCCGATTACTAAAGGTCTGCCACCTAAAGTTTTCGAAGAACATGTATCGAATATGGGACTTACTAAAGACCTTGTTTAATGGCATATTGTACTAGCTTATGTTTTAATTAATAAAATTTCCTCAGTTTGATTTGTATGTCTCTAAAATATGTTTTGCCGGTGTAATGACATATAGACAAATATAAATGCAAATCAGACGCTAAAGGGCTTATGCGTATTTTGATCATAACTGTTAGGTTTTAAATTGAGGCTATAGTATGACTAATGGGGGTCCTGAGTCGAATGATGATTCAACGGCTGTATTTCTCTGCTATAGTTCTTGGTTTAAAGCTAAAATGAGTGTTAACTCCTGGCCAGGCTTACCTAATACTCATGATAAATGATTACTCGGCTAAGTGGGAGAATGTGAGATTAAATATATTATTAATGTAATATTTAATCTTGTAGCCCTTATAATCATTTATATTATATAGATCAAAATATATTAATAACCTATTAATAATTAGTTGGTAATTGTTGATGGACCATATTACCCTTATTAACTAATTAGGTTTCCTCTTGGGTGTATAAATAAGGAGCTTATTAGAGAGTTAAAGGGTTACACAAGTTAGACAATTACACAACACATACAACCCTCGTAACATCATAACCGACTCTCTCTCTCAACCGAAACCCTCCCTTGTTTTGGTTCATCACCATCATAACTTTACACCCTAAGGAGGAACCAGATCATCCTGACAAGTATGTCGAACTCAATGGCTGCATCTCTGACTGGATTCTCTACTGGCCTGTCTGCTGTAACAGGTATTATTTACATGTTTTCCCTTATGTTTAAACAGAACTGATCAACATTCCAATGTTGACATCGTAGATCTCCTCTAGCTTCGTTGGTTTCTCTGTTTTTTATTTTTTGGTTGTTTTTGTCCCCACATCTGGCTAGGCTCTTTATATTCATGTATAAATTGTTTGCCGTTAAAAAAATCCACTTTAACAAAAGGATAAATATTCCAAAAAAAAAATTATATAACATATTCCATATAAAGGTTGCTTTCATGTGCTAAATCACTTTTTCTATTGTTTTCCCGTGTGATGTGTATAAAGCATATATACGTATATTTTTCATGGCGAGAGATATATTGACCCGCTTAAATAAAAAGTAATTTTAAACACCTACATATAACTATAAATAGGGAACATGTTGACCATTCCCATTGTTGTACCCTTGACTTTAGGCCTTTTTACGCATCAATTGGTTGCACGATGTGTTTATTTCCTTGTTATTGTAAATCGACAACATCTACCAACGGTTTTAAATACTATAGAGGCAAAAGTTTAATCAACATTTACGAAACATCAATTAAAAAAAATACATATATCACACTACTATATTAAATTAATGATAACTAATTCTCGATTTTGTGATATAAAATTGGAAAAAATTATCGCATAAAAGTTATCTCAGTGTATAAAAATTGATGAAACTGGCTAACAATAAAGAGTTAATATTGATTTTTTTTCTCTTTTAACAATTTGAAACTTCTATCACTAAGTTATCATTACAACCTAAGCTTAGTACAAAAACATTACTTTAAATTCAATCATACTTTGGAATGTAGTACAACGGAGGAGAGTATACCATTCGATATGTGTAGTCTTTTATAAACTTATATGTATTCCTGAGCAAAACACTTTATAATATGTAACTCTATTATTAGTTAATAATCACTTCAATGTCGCACTCTTAATGACAAATTGTCACACCCCGATATTTCCACGTATTACCGGTGGGCCCGGTGGGGAGTACCGTGACGTAGTTGATATCATCATAGTCAAACAACACAATATTTAAATGCACAGCAGAAGCAAAAGATAAATATATTACAAACCGATATAAAGTAATATCCAAGTATTACAAACGGAATGTAAAAGATCCACAGGCGGATCATAAATAAAGGAAACATAGTTCATCAGATTTAAATGCATCCAAGCTTGCGAGACTCTTATTGATGCTAAGGAGAGGCCAGCCTATTACGAGTAGTACCTGCACTTAACCTTTTTGGGAAAATACGTCAGTTTACACTGGTAAATACAATTTACTGACTCATTTTGAAAAAAGTTTAATAAAATTGATTTGAATGCTCGTGGCACAAATATCTTTTATAACTTGGGATAATTATTTGAATATAATACTTGTAAAAGAATTACATGTTCCTTATGCGTTCAGTATCATGAACAGAGAATTATCATCAGATGACGCCTGCAACAAATTTACAACGTGATGAACTGCAAGTTAACTTTGTTCATATGTATCATTTAGTAACGGGTGGATTTGAGATAGTACCATTTTAGAGAACATCAGTTCATGTTCAATACATAATTGTCTTAGCCCGATCCGCAGATCGGGTTAAAGATTAATAGACACACCACAGGTAAAATGCCCACAAGGTTGAAACCTTAAAGTGAGTTACCAGTTTTTACATATGCATCAATCAGGTGTACGCCTACACCCCGTGCTTAGGTCGTGGCCATTTCGTAAAATGATGCCAAGGATATCCGGGACATGGTCATTAACCCCCCAAAGGCTTTAAGCAAACAAAACAATTTAAAACGGGACACTTTAATGATTTAACCTTCATACGATTAAAGATTCAATGCCCGACCAAACGGTATTTATATATACCGTAGCCCAAGCCCGTATAAGGGAAAATAAGTAAAAAGTATTTACCTGAGCTAAATATAATATTCAATCCCAGCCGTATCAAATCAGCAAGTACAGATAGCTTTTACTGGGCTCCTATTCTGGAACGAAGGTTTATAATAACCTATTAGAATCCTAACGGGTCTTTAATTAAGCCTAAACTTAGACCGGTTAGTTTTAAAAGGAAGATACGGTTCAAACGCACGATTAAGCGAATACCGGAATAGAATGTGATTTAGACCCGACAAGTTTGAAGACTTGTATAATATGGGTAAACTAAACACATTCTGGATTTTGAGATAAAAATGATAAGGTTTGATCCGTTTCGGCTAATTTGTGCAAACTAGTTATATAAACCGAACCGAACGCGCAAGAGGCGTAAGGGGTATCCATAAGGGTCATATACAGGTTTCCAAAGTTAATATGACTTAATTATTTTGGGATATCAGTAGGATACCTTCCATTATGCCCAAAACGAGTTTAATCTCAATAAAAGCCCCGTAGGGGTATTTTGGTCATTTTAAAGATTCTAAAAGAAATTATTTTAAAATTCTAAGGTTCGGTTCTGAAATAATTAGTAGAACAACTTATTTTAACAGGTTATATCAGTTGGTGATAAGTCTTATGTGACAAAATGGTTTTAAACCTATACTAGGTGTTTAATACGCGTAAAAAGCCATTTTAAGCGATTTCCGGGTTATACAAGAAATCTGAGTTTTCTGATCAGGTTATAAAGTTCAAAATATTTCATTTATTATATAAAATCAGTAGCAATTGGATTGGTGTCAAAATACTATGTAGAACTCATTTTATACACAAAAAGGGTATAATCGGTATTTACCGAATTAAGGCGACAACCTTAGGTTATGATCAGTTTAAAAATAATTAAAAATCTTTAAAAATCTCAAAATATTATATTACATTAGTGGGTAAAAGGTTTGGTGTCAAAAAATGGGTTTAGATAGGCTGTATGCTAATGACGCCGTTTAATTACTAAAAGGCGTTCTAATTACGTAATTGAGCATAACTCCTAATCTAGACCTCAAACTGATGTGAAAATTTAGGGACATGTTTATAAATCAGTAATAAAGGTTATTGTCCTTTCATATTTCCAAAATTCTCGTTTTATGGACAAAAGGGCATTATGGTCAACATTAAGCAATTAACGGAAACGTGTAAACGAATGGGGCAATCAACGAACCAATCATAGAGGGTTATACCAACATGTAACCAGGTCCTAAGGAAGAACTAAGGCATTTCTAAACCCATCAAAATTGGGTCAGAACTGAAGTCAAAGAAAAAGTCAAAGTTTTGCGACTTTCGGTTCCGAACCGGGTCTAAACAGAAAATTGTCGGATCAAACAAGCTTAGACCAGTTCTTATACTTATTACCAAGTTACATGAGTGATAAAATAGGTTACATGCCTTCTACATTGCTAATTATGCGTTAATTCGAAAATTATGCTTCTGTTGACTTTTTATAAACAACTTTGACCCGACATTTGATCTAGTTAGAGCGGGAATCAGAGGGTGCCCTTCTAAGGGTTTATTACCTACATAAATACCAACTTATACCTACCTTCAATTTGACTAAACATCAGACCATTAATGATTAATCGAGAAGTCAAACCTTAATTACGACGGTTTGACTTCTAGGCTAATAACTAAGCAAAACTCAATTAAGGAAGGTCAAGGATACTTACCAAGGTCTAATGCACGATTAGAGATGCATAGGAAAAGGCCTTGAGCTCCAGAAATGATCAGAAGATGAGTTGTGAGTGAATGATCAAAGTTTCAACAAAGTGGGGCTTTATATAGTGTTCTTGATCCATCAAGATCATGACAAACAAGGCTATACATGATCCCTGATGATTAACAAGTGTCCCTAAGGCCTAAGAATTAGTTTAGGCAGCTCTTGGTGGTGATAAAGGGCAATGTAAGGCAGTTACATGGGATGAACAGCCAGTTTATGAGTTTCTGCATCTGGGAGAAGCTTACGGACCGTAAGGGTCCTAGCTTACGGTCCGCAAGGACCGGCCAGCTCACCAGAAACTTTTAAAAATTGACAGTTTGGCCCCTGAACTTCCAAATCTTGATTTTTAACATGGTTTCTTGCACTTGTAACCCCCAAACTTGACTTTTAAGGACTCCAAGTCATAAACCAACTTTGTTAGGTCCCCGGTTATTCATACGATCACCGAAAAGTCTTAAATTTCGATGTTGACGCTTTTAACCCCTCGCATACGAATTCTATCATAACTTTCTCATACGATAACGAAACTTGATGGAATTTTTATCATGCATACTAGTGAGCATAATTAATCATTACAAAGCTTTGGGTTTGCTAAAGGTCACTCAGAGGTACACTTTAAACATGTTGACACATTTAACCCCTGTAGTTTGTAATCTCTCACTTTCTTTCACAATTAGCTTCGTATGATCCATGAATCATTCGTTTAAGGGTATAAACATCATGTATGGATATTGTAAAGTATATTTATCCATTGTTGACATTTTGAACCCTTATATTCACATACTTTTCTTGTTTGTCAACTCTAGTCCTTCTAAGGTAATCCTTTACACGTTCAAAGTTTATGACACGTGTCAATACATTATTGGACATGAATTTTCGAGGTGTTACATCCTCACCCCCTTAAAAGAAATCTCGACCTCGAGATTTTCTAAAATGATGGAAGTACTTTTTGTAGCAACATGGACTTAACTTTTATAACATATCTGGAGTCTTTCCAAGCTCCCAAAGTGACTCCTATATTAGGTACATGTATCCCTTTGGAGCTTCTAAACCTGTCGATCTTCAGTCGATACAGGAGGCTCATCACATCATAAATCTGCATATCATTATGTGATAGTGTTTCTTGACTTATTGGCGAAATACATCCTTCAGTCACTAGTGTGCAATGTATTGCGAGCTCCGCTAAGCTCCTTAAATAGGTTTTAGCTTATAAGCTACTTGATCTTGATACATTCGATTTCCTTTGAATGATTCTATATATTCAGAGCTTAACTGGCCTGATAATTTAACAAATTTGGCACACCCTTCCTGGGTGATATCTTTTGTTTGAACTTTATTCCTTAACAAGAATTTAGGAGGGTTGCTGCTTTCATTAATTTTTGATTTTCTGCCGAATACTGGCACTTACAGATGATTAGGGATTTGTATGATCTTATTCGTTGTTTCCAATGCAACTTTCAGATCCTGATAAGTGGACTTCCCAAAGTTTCATCCATCCAACGGATATTTTGATATTTCATCTATACAAGGTCTCCAAAGGAGCCACCTTGATACTTATATAACAACTATTATAGAAAAGCTTATCTTAGGGTGAAATGGTTATTCCAACCATTGCTCAAAACTAATCTTAAGGAACAGCTAATCCTTACAGTTAGTCGAACAAATCGACGATCCTGGGCAGCTGATGGCGATTCTTAATCGTTGCCTAATTAGGGTTGCGGTAAACAATGCATAAGCAAAATGAACCGTCTTTCATAATTAACTATACCGAATTCTCAGGATATTGAGTTAGGCTATATGAACCCTCTATTTTAAAACTTAGTTAATCAGGGTTTCGATTCTCCCAATGATGGTACTAGCCGTCTTGGAGATTTCATAATAATACAACCTTAAATGGGATATAAACCTTAACTCTACCTGCTTCTCAGCGGTAAACAGGGTAATCTTAGGAGAAGATAAACAAGATACAAGGAGGTTACAGAGATTTTACAAATCTCAGGCTCTAATTCATCCATCATTGCTTGTGTCAATTAAGTGACACATTTACGTTACGAGTCCACGAATTCCTTGATCTGGAACACTTACTAGGACAATTCCATTCTGGATATCTCCTTTGAATACCATTAGCTGACTTGAGTACCCTATGACCATCGGAATATCTTTGTGGTCCCATGCATTAAACCTCCATACTGATCAGGCATGAAAGCAATCTATAGAACATATTAAGATATACTAATCCTCATATGGCGCTTTTTATCATACCGTTTGGTATTCGCAATCGTTTAGAGATCAAAGAGATATCAACTCTAAATGCTGACGCATTACACCTAGAGAGAGGATACTTCTAAAATTCTACGCCTGAAGGTTTCTAACAGGAACAGAAGGAATGGTTCTTATGATTCGCCTGTGAGTCTTACCTTACACTTAATATCTGGGATTCTTACGAGAAAATTTTCTAAAAGTTTGCTAAGCTTATGGTCTTATGAGAGACTTAGCAGCACCTGAACCCAAATGTAACTCTTAGCAAATAAATCACAATAAGGGATTTATCTAGTGTCATTATTAATGTGAGCTGCCTCTAATCATACATCAGGAGGGTTAAGAGCCTCCATTCTTAATCCTTTTAAACTTAGCTGCAAAATCTTTGACAAATTTTTGGGCAGTCTCAGCTTTGACTGGTTATTTCTTAATCTATGTAACATGAGTAGCTGAGGTAGATCCATAATGGATTTATAATAAGCAGGCTTTAAATCCTTAATGTGCCCTCTTATTGTCGCTACTAACTACCAGTAATTATTGCCTTAAGCTTAGATTTTTGGGTAAACTGGGTAGGGCACTATCTCAGCCAATGAGTTAAAATTTGTAACATATTGTCGACAGTCTAGAACTTTTATGGTGAGGGTCATAAAATTCTTATTCCATCTTTTCCCATTTCGCGAAGCGGATACTATGTTTTTCTAATAAGGTCCTTAAAACTTGGACCATCCCACAATGTATAAGAGGATCCTTCTTGAGGATTTCATTAATGTCCTCACTAATTTAGGGTATTGGCATCGAATGACTGTGATGTATACCTTACCATGTCCTTTCTAGCATAACCGCTGATATACTTAATGGTTTCTACTTCATCCAACAATTTCTTGCAATCGATGGCCCCTTTTTATTATTGAAGTCTCTTGACTTCCAAGAGACGAAGTATTTTTAAGTACATCCTAAAAAGGGAAGGGGGTTCTTGCCACATATGATTTTGTATGGGTCATTCTTCGCATTTGACGTATGAATATAGCTCTTCTCATGAGCAGCGACATGTGTTTTAAAGCGAACATCATTCGGCTTCTTAAACCCTTTCATGACTTTTCTCATAGCCTTTCTAACAGCTACGTTAATTACAATTTTGGAGATTAACTCCTTTAACAATGAGGTTCACATTTGATGCACCATTGACATTTGTCGCATCTCTAGCATCGCGACTGTTGTTTGTCTCATCTGAGTTTTCCATGCTCGAAGCTTTGGTATTAAATACCAAATTCAACAAGTGCTTGGGCACTCCATGCCCAGTATCTCCTTGAATGGTCAAAAGCTCACCATAAGGAGTCTTGATAACTACTTGCTTCTTATCATACACAATATGGGCTTGGCTTTCAAGATGACCAATTCATTCCTATTACCATATCGAGTCCCTCTTATTTTAATGGAAACGAGGATAGCGGAAAAGAATGATTCCTAATGGATATGAAGCATCCATCTAATATCGATGAAGCAGTCTCTGAGGTACTATCGGCCAATTCTACTTTATACTTAACGCTTAGAGTTTTAACAGGTAGATTTAATGATTTACAAAATCTATTGTCTACGAAAGACTTATCTGAACCTGAATCAAATAATACTCTAGCTTGAGCGTTATTGATAAAGAAGGTACCTGTTGTTACATTGTCAATCTGAATAGCCTCTTGAGCATTCATCTGAGAGCTTCCAGCTTTGGTCTTTTTAGCCTCGCCAGACTTCTTGGTTTTATTAGGGCAATTAGTTTTGATGTGCCCTATTTCATTACAACCATAGCAGGTTGCGTCCTTTTTGTCTTGGCACTCCAAAGTCTTGTGCCCTTCCTTATTACAAATTCCACAAGGCTTAGCATTCGCATTTAAAGTGCCTTTTCCTTTAGTCGCCTTCTTTGGGCAGCGGGTCTTTATGTGCCCTTTTTCGCCGCAACCATGGCAGATCGCATCTTCCATCTTCTTGCAATCCAAGGTCTTATGCTCCTTGGACTTGCAGATTCCACAAGGTGAAGGCTGAGATTCAAATATGCATTTCCCGAGGTGGTATTTCCTACAGGTTTTGCATCTGGTCTTTTCACCGGTCTGCTGTTTGTCCTTCAAATCCTTGCATTCATGGGTCTTGTGATCCGTCTCCTTACAGATGACACATCCCCTGGTCTGATCATAGAAACATTTTCCGAAGTGCTTCTTCCCGCAGGTTTTACATTCGGGTTTTGCCTCCTTTGGTTTGGACTGGTTATAGCTTGAACTGGTCTTACCCTTTTTGTAACCCTTATTTGGGGTATTATCGCATTTTCGCTTATGATCCTTTAATACACGGTCCACAGCGTTGTTTACGGCTGTATCTATCATAGCTTGTAACTCGGTGCCCGTTAAGTTCAGTCTTGCATTATCATTCTGATCAACTGGATGATTGTGAGCTTCAGAGGAGTCAACCATGGTGAAGCTTTGAAGGCTACAAACCAAGTAGTAATAATTGGTTTAATTATATGGTGAATTGTCGAATTTGATGATTAAATAGCTATGGTGTAAATGAACCATATAGGCCAATAGATAGTATTTAATTTGTTTGATTATGTTTTGCCTAGGTTTTTAAATAAACCATCCTTGGCGTGTAAACGGAATATAATCCTTCATATTTATTAGACAGGGGACATAAATCACGACTGTCAATGTCGTACCGACATTTTATATATAGCACAAGCTTGTTCCAAAGGACTCTTGATGGCACAGATGCCTTGTCACTAGGGAAATTTTAAAACATAATCAATGATTCATTTGGATCTGAAAATTTCATAGTTCATTGTCTTGACAAGGAGTTATGAAATAAAACTATCTTTTTCAAGCATTCATCTTTGCCCGTAGGTATACATCCCAAAAGGGATGTTTTGATGTGTACATCATGTTCGAAGTTTATTAGCCATGATTCCTATTGATCGCTTATGCTAAAAGGGGTTTGGAAGTTCCTAATATAAAGATGACAAGTGTGATTTTGTTGTATCACCTTTGTCAGGAGTGTTAACATGTTTTCAGATATTAACAAAGATCTGAATCTCTTTTAAACAGGTTTTACTATCGTAGCTAGGTCTTTAATGACATTCAAGCTAGGTTATACCTTTTAAGATTCTCTTTTAACATGTATACTGGCAGGAAAGGAATGATACTTATTTTATTCAGGATTTCATTATAATTATCCTAAATTTAATTAAAATATAACTATGGCACAAAAGGCCAAGTCACTAGGGCAACTTTAAATTATAGACCATGATTTTGTAGAATCAAGGTATTTAGGCTTTGAACGTAGTTCATTGCCTTTTCTTGACAGGGAGTTGTAGGCTACGACTGTCTCTTGTCTTATATGACAATGAATATGACCCGTAAGCTTTATATCCATAATGGATGTTTAAATCATCAAATAAGAAAGGATTTCGGGAGAATCCAGTATGAGGATGATTTATGCGATTTTATCGAACCACGTCTGCCAGGAATGTTAACATGTTACAGATGTAACTAGGATTTGAATCTTTTGAATAGGTTCTATCATCTTGGCCTTGTCATACAGGCTAGGTTTACCTTTAAGATTCTTTTAATATTTAACGCAGAACAATCCTAAATTGAGCTGTTAATAAGGATTTGAATCTAATTGAGGAACTGCCATCTTGGCCCTGTCTTAAAATGACACATGGGCTAGGTCTTGTCCTTTTTAGAATTTGCCATTTTATTATAATGGTAGATCTTATAAAAGGAATGTTACTATTCATATTTTATGTTCATATATAATGATGTAAATAACCTTTAGATAAAACGTTCCAAGGATGTCTAAAAGAGGTACAGAATTGCCCTAGACGGGACTTGAAAGGATGATGTTGTCCATGAAGGGGGTGAAAGATAAGTATGCCCTTATAAGGACTTACTAAGGAAACGAACTTTAGTAAAAGGAGTTTCTTCTTCATATTATTTCTGAATGTTTTCTCCTTGGTTGAATGTTTATCCTAGTCGCAGCCCGAAGCTCGGCCTTCCCTAGGCTCCAATTGGGGATAATTTCCACTATGGCTTCTTTGCTTAGCGACGTATTAAAAATATAGAATTTAAAGCAAAAAAATCTCCGAATAGAGACGAGAGCATTCCTATGTTAAGTCTAGACTCAGAAGATCAAGGAATGTGCTACTGTGTCATTGAGATTAAACACAAAAGGATAGTGTTTAATTCACTCAATGTTGGCTGTGATACCAACATGCCACACCCCGATATTTCCACGTATTACCGGTGGGCCCGGTGGGGAGTACCGTGACGTAGTTGATATCATCATAGTCAAACAACACAATATTTAAATGCACAGCGGAAGCAAAAGATAAATATATTACAAACCGATATAAAGTAATATCCAAGTCTTACAAACGGAATGTAAAAGATCCACAGGCGGATCATAAATAAAGGAAACATAGTTCATCAGATTTAAATGCATCCAAGCTTGCGAGACTCTTATTGATGCTAAGGAGAGGCCAGCCTATTACGAGTAGTACCTGCACTTAACCTTTTTGGGAAAATACGTCAGTTTACACTGTTAAATACAATTAACTGACTCATTTTGAAAAAAGTTTAATAAAATTGATTTGAATGCTCGTGGCACAAATATCTTTTATAACTTGGGATAATTATTTGAATATAATACTTGTAAAATAATTACATGTTCCTTATGCGTTCAGTAGCCCGATCCGCAGATCGGGTTAAAGATTAATAGACACACCACAGGTAAAATGCCCACAAGGTTGAAACCTTAAAGTGAGTTACCAGTTTTTACATATGCATCAATCAGGTGTACGCCTACACCTCGTGCTTAGGTCGTGGCCATTTCGTAAAATGATGCCAAGGATATCCGGGACATGGTCATTAACCCCCCAAAGGCTTTAAGCAAACAAAACAATTTAAACGGGACACTTCAATGATTTAACCTTCATACGATTAAAGATTCAATGCCCGACCAAGCGGTATTTGTATATACCGTACCCCAAGCCCGTATAAGGGAAAATAAGTTAAAAGTATTTACCTGAGCTAAATATAATATTCAATCCCAGCCGTATCAAATCAACAAGTACAGATAGCTTTTACTGGGCTCCTATTCTGGAACGAAGGTTTATAATAACCTATTAGAATCCTAACGGGTCTTTAATTAAGCCTAAACTTAGACCAGTTAGTTTTAAAAGGAAGATACGGTTCAAACGCACGATTAAGCGAAGACCGGAATAGAATGTGATTTAGACCCGACAAGTTTGAAGACTTGTATAATATGGTTAAACTAAACACATTCTGGATTTTGAGATAAAAACGATAAGGTTTGACCCGTTTCGGCTAATTTGTGCAAACTAGTTACATAAACCGAACCGAACGCGCAAGAGGCGTAACGGGTATCCATAAGGGTCATATACAGGTTTCCAAAGTTAATATGACTTAATTATATTGGGATATCAGTAGGATACCTTCCATTATGCCCAAAACGAGTTTAATCTCAGTAAAAGCCACGTAGGGGTATTTTGGTCATTTTAAAGATTATAAAAGAGATTATTTTAAAATTCTGAGGTTCGGTCCTGAAATAATCAGTAGAACAACTTATTTTAATAGGTTATATCAGTTGGTAATAAGTCTTATGTGACAAAATGGTTTTAAACCTATACTAGGTGTTTAATACGCGTAAAAAGCCATTTTAAGCGATTTCCGGGTTATACAGGAAATCTGAGTTTTTTGATCAGGTTATAAAGTTCAAAATACTTCATTTATTATATAAAATCAGTATCAATTGGATTGGTGTCAAAATACTATGTAGAACTCATTTTAAACACAAAAAGGGTATAATCGGTATTTACCGAATTAAGGCGACAACCTTAGGTTATGATCAGTTTAAAAATAATTAAAAATCTTTAAAAATCTCAAAATATTATATTACATCAGTGGGTAAAAGGTTTAGTATCAAAAATTGGGTTTAGATAGGCTTTATGCTAATGACGCTGTTTAATTACTAAAAGGCGTTCTAATTACGTCATTGAGCATAACTCCTAATCTAGACCTCAAACTGATGTGAAAATTTAGGGACATGTTTATAAATCAGTAATAAATATTATTGTCCTTTCATATTTCCAAAATTCTCGTTTTATGGACAAAAGGGCATTATGGTCAACATTAAGCAATTAACGGAAACGTGTAAACGAATGGGGCAATCAACGAACCAATCACAGAGGGTTATACCAACATGTAATTTGGTCCTAAGGAAGCCCTAAGGCATTTCTAAACCCATCTAAATCAGGTCAGAACTGAAGTCAAAGCAAAAGTCAAAGTTTTGCGACTTTCGGTTCCGAACCGGGTCTAAACAGAAAATTGTCGGATCAAACAAGCTTAGACCAGTTCTTATACTTATTACCAAGTTACATGAGTGATAAAATAGGTTACATGCCTTCTACATTGCTAATTATGCGTTAATTAGAAAATTATGCTTCTGTTGACTTTTTATAAACAACTTTGACCCGACATTTGATCTAGTTAGAGCGGGAATCAGAGGGTGCCCTTCTAAGGGTTTATTACCTACATAAATACCAACTTATAACTACCTTCAATTTGACTAAACATCAGACCATTAATGATTAATCGATAAGTCAAACCTTAATTACGACGGTTTGACTTCTAGGCTAATAACTAAGCAAAACTCAATTAAGGAAGGTCAAGGATACTTACCAAGGTCTAATGCATGATTAGAGATGCTTAGGAAAAGGCCTTGAGCTCCATAAATGATCAGAAGATGAGTTGTGAGTGAATGATCAAAGTTGCAACAAAGTGGGGCTTTATATAGTGTTCTTGATCCATCAAGATCATGACAAACAAGGCTATACATGATCCCTGATGATTAACAAGTGTCCCTAAGGCCTAAGAATTAGTTTAGGCAGCTCTTGGTGGTGATAAAGGGCAATGTAAGGCGGTTACATGGGCTGAACAGCCAGTTTATGAGTTTCTGCATCTGGGAGAAGCTTACGGACCGTAAGGGTCGTAGCTTACGGTCCGTAAGGACCGGCCAGCTCACCAGAAACTTTTAAAAATTGACAGTTTGGCCCCTGAACTTCCAAATCTTGATTTTTAACATGGTTTCTTGCACTTGTAACCCCCAAACTTGACTTTTAAGGACTCCAAGTCATAAACCAACTTTGTTAGGTCCCCGGTTATTCATACGATCACCGAAAAGTCTTAAATTTCGATGTTGACGCTTTTAACCCCTGGCATATGAATTCTATCATAACTTTCTCATACGATAACGAAACTTGATGAAATTTTTATCACTCATACTAGTGAGCATAATTAATCATTACAAAGCTTCGGGTTTGCTAAAGGTCACTCAGAGGTACACTTTAAACATGTTGACACATTTAACCCCTGTAGTTTATAATCTCTCACTTTCTTTCACAATTAGCTTCGTATGATCCATGAATCATTCGTTTAAGGGTATAAACATCATGTATGGATATTGTAAAGTATATTTATCCATTTTTGACATTTTGAACCCTTATATTCACATACTTTTATTGTTTGTCAACTCTAGTCCTTCTAAGGTAATCCTTTACACATTCAAAGTTTATGACACGTGTCAATACATTATTGGACATGAATTTTTGAGGTGTTACACAAATTGAAGTGATATATTACTTTTAATAAGTTAAAATATTCTCTTTTAAATTTATCTGTGTTTTGACTATCTATAAGATATTTATCTTGACAGAAAAATAAATGTTGCTTTTACCGGTTGAAAAACCTAAAAACGAATACTCATAACGGTTTTAACAATATCACTCTTACACAACAAAAACACACACACACACACCTCAAACACACATACAAAGACACTTAAAAAACATGTATGGTATTTGTAACAAGGTAATATAAAAGATGGACCGACTTATTTTTTACGCAACAGTCTGGTCATCCTACGTCATCACAACATATCCATACATCATCGGAAATTGTGTGTGTTTGAAAATGACCGGAAAACATTCAAGGATAGAAAACACGCGAAAACCTTCAACATATGTTGAACGTACAAATTCGTTTTCGTTTATTAGTTGTCAGGTACTCTTTTTATAGTGTTTTGTAATACATATTGTATATTTCTTCTTAGTGATCTGATTAATTGCTGGTTTGAATCTAGAAATGGTTAGGAATGGTATGGCATGGCATGGCTTGGTGTTACTCGAGGAGCTATGCGTGGTAAGTTTTCTTAATTTTGTAAGTATCAAGAATGATACAATCAGATCTGATCACTAAATCCGTTATTTCAACATTGAACAACTGAATCAGTGATATTTCAACTTAGTATAACTGAATCGGTCGTGTTACGATTGTCTTCGTCAATCGTTTTCTTCTTTTTATTGTGTATTATAATTATCGATGATCAATTGAAGGTGAAATGTTGCAATCAGTGCTAAGTTGTACAACCGAATCTGTGTTAGTCATCAATAGCTTTGTTTTATTGTTATTATGTGTTGTTGTCAATGATAATCAGTTGTCGGATTTACAAAAATCATTTTTAACTGAATCGGTCTGTGTTGTCAGTAGTTTTGATGTTATTCTTCTCATATTTATGTATTATAATAGGTTGACGGATTATGAAGGTCAAGGCATAGCGCAATCGACTGGATCTCGTGATACTAAGTCGGTTCTTCTTATTGGTTAGAAAACACTATTTTGTTGTTATTATAACTACTATTATTATATGTATTACTATCGATAATTGTTGCCGGATTCGTAGGTGAAAGAGTGGTGTAGTCTGTAGGAGGATCTGTGTTACATAGACGTCCAACTGAATTGTTCTTAGCTGTTACTCCTATTGGTTAGTTAGAATATTAAATCGTTTTGTTCTTATGTATTATTCGTGGTTGATTTCTTCATATAAACTGGATGCATGTCATAAGCTCCTCCGTGGTTTGTCAATACCGAATCTATTGATTCCGAGAGATACAACCGGTTAGCTATATTTATTATGTTGTATTCATGTTCTCTGTTTTTGTTCAACTGCTTCTATATATTTTTTGTCTTATGTCTGGAGTTAATTCTCTAGAGGCTTTGATAATGGATTCAAATAATAAGAATCATCAAGCTAGAGTTGTGTTGAAGAATTCAGATAGGGAAGGTAAATCATCAGGCTAGAGTTATGTCGAAGAATTTAGATAGGGAAGGTAAATCGTATGTTCCTTAATAACACAGAGTTAGTTATGTTTTAATCATTTTCTTTAATGCTTGCTTCTCTACGGCCTTCATTTGGGATGATATATTCAGATGAAGAAGCTAAGCTTCAAACTGCACTTGCAGGGAGGACCTTCAATTGAGATTGAGATGATGGACTCAAATGAGGAAGCATGAAGGTGAGTGATTTCGGCTGTGAATATCACAACTACAATGCTTTATTTTTCTGAAAGGCAACTACAGGCAAGGTTTTCACGACCAGACTGGACCGATCAGTCGGACCGTGATTCGGTGACGTTACCGGTCCAGCTTGCATAGTTCGACCATTCTTGAAAGAAATCGGCCGGTCGGAAGCGGTTGGTGGGCGAACCAGTGACTCGGTCGGACAAGCTATCTTCATTCTTCCATTTCCGTTCGATCTTCCATCATCGTTTAAAAACTTAGGAAACCAGCTTCAGCCAACAAAATCAATATCGTTGGATCTTCATCATTTGTTGTTCTTGTACATCCCCGATCTGGAATCTAAACTCAGAAGTGTAGCCAATGAAGAAGGGAAGGAAAGATAAACTTAAAACCTTATGCTGGCTTTTTTTGGGGATACGGTTGCAGTAACATTGTAACAAGAAGTTTAACCTAATTTATTTGGGTGGGCTTGTAGGGCTCAAAATAAATGAATATTAATTAAGGTTTGGGCTTATTTTATGAATGGGTCTTTATACTTTCAATATTTTTTTAAAACAACTACATTGATTACTCTTGATGGACGAGAATTTATCATTTAGTTTACCAACTTTATATATTAAGTATACCAAAATACCAAAATTCACTAGAAATATAAGAATATATAAGTTTTATTATTGTAGTACACATTTTAATAATTAGTGTTATCCGGTTCTTGAATCCGGTCCGGCTAGTGAACCAGTAAGACGACCTTTTTCGATGCCCGGTCCGGTTATGAAAACATTGACTACAAGTATAGTGCTTTTGATATGATTTTTGAACCTGATATGATGTTTACACCGTGATTGTGCTGGATGATTTGACTGTGATTGTACTTGGTATGTTTTTGCTGAAATAAATAAATAAATAAAATGTTCCATATCTTGACATTCCACTTGCTGGCTTTTCCAAGTCAACAGTTTGTTAGGATTATTTTTACTGCATGTTGACCCAACTGATGACTGTTGGAGTTACATTTTTTCCACCAAATCTGATTGTCAGTATTCTTAGAACATAAGATATGAAGCTTGTAACAATTAAACCAAAGATTCACATTTTGTTCATCTTTGATTTTGATTCACAAGACGGAAAGATATCGCCTCCATTGACGGTATCTTTCTTAAGAACGATTTGAATGTCAAAGGTAAGTTTTCGGTTGAGATCGGTAATGGGGAGAATGTGTGATTTTGGAAAGACACTTAGCTGGTGCCAGAACCTCTTAAACTAGCTTACCCAAATTCATATCGTCTGGCTAAGTTCAAAGATGACTCGGTAGCGAAACATGTGGGTTCTTCTGGAGCGATTCAGCAGTGGGCAGAGGAGTGGATTAGAAGCCCAAATTCTCAAGAAGAATGGATGGAAGTTGGCTCTTTGATGGCTCGATTACAACATGTTATGTCAAATAATAAAAAAGATCGCTGGAAGTGGATTAATGCTAGTGGAGAAGACTTCTTTATTAAAGATGTTCGGCTGGAGCTGCAGACTTTGGTGGAACATCTTTGTTTGGATAAAAGTGCCCCTTTCTCTTCAAGCCGATCACCTAAACGACATTGTTGGAACAATTCTGTCCGCACCGGGATCACGAAGTTGGAAGAAAATTGTCTATTTGATAGTCTTGGCTTCATTCTGGAGAATATGGTATGCCCGGAATATGAAGGTGTTGGAAGGGTAGTTCTTACCAGTTACAAGAACAGTAGAGCTTATCAAAGAAGATGCCTATGTGTGGTTGAGTCATAGCACTAAGCTTTCTACCCCTGCGTGGGAGAACTAGTCCAATTTTGACATCGTAGATCTCCTCTAGCTCCGTTGGTTTCTCTGTTTTCTGTTTCCTGGTTGTTTTTGTCCCTACTTTTGGCTAGGCACTTTATATTTATATATAAATTGTTTGCCGTTCAAAAAAAAAAATCCCACTTTAACAAAAAGATAAATATTCCAATTTTTTTTTTTACATAAGATATTCCATATAAAGGTTGCTTTCATGAGCTAAATCACTTTTTCTTTTGTTTTCCCGTGTGATGTATATAAAGCATACATGCCACTATACATATATTTTTCATGGCAAGAGATATATTGATCCGCTTAAATAAAAAGTGATTTTAGACACCTAAATATAACTATATATATGTAACATGTTGACCATTCCCCTTGTTGTGCCCTTGGCTTTAGGCCTTTTTACGCATCAATTGGTTCCACGCTATGTTTATTTCCTTGTTATTGTAAATTGACAACATCTACCAACGGTTTTAAATACTATAGAGGCAAAAGTTTAATCAACATTTACGAAACATCAATTTAAAAAAATACATATATAACACTACTATATTAAATTAATGATAACTAATTCTCGATTTTGTGATATAAAATTGAAAAAAAAATACAGCATAAAAGTTATCTCAGTGTATAAAAAAATTGATGAAACTTGTTAACAATAAATAATTAAGATTGATCTTTTTTTTTTTTTTTTCTCTTTTAACAATTTGTAACTTCTATCAGTAAGTTATCATTACAACCTAAGCTTAGCACAAAAACATTACTTTAAATTCAATCACACTTTGGAATGTAGTACAACAAAGGAGAGAATACCATTCGATAAGTGTAGTCTTTTATAAACTTATATGTATTTCCGAGCAAAACAGTTTATAATATGTAACTCTTTTATTAGTTGATAATCACTTCAATGTCGCAATCTTAACAAAAAAGTGATATATTACTTTTAATAAGTTAAAATATGGGGAATTGGCCTGCAATAATCTCACCTATAACTTATTGGCCATTAATAATCCCACCTCAGAATATTTCCCCCACCAGTCCCACCTTTCACATATTTTTACTACAATAGCCCCCCGTTAAAAAAACTTAACGGAGTTAAGCTTTTTTCCAAATTACAAACAGATATTTTAGGGCTTTTGATCAGAGCGATGATACGAGTCCATTGATGTAAAATTTACTTCAAAATGGTGTTCCAAGTGATTTGATTTTGGTTGATTGGAAATTTAAACACCCGAATTGAAGTGCCGTTCTCATCGTTTGGAGCACCGTTTCGAGGCAAGTTTTACATCAATGGACTCGTATTGTCGTTCTAATCAAAAGCCTTAAAAATCTGTTTGTAATTTGGAAAAAAAGCTTAACTCCGTTAAGTTTTTTTAACGGGGGACCATTGTAGGAAAAATAGGTGAAAGGTGGGACTGGTGAGGGGAATATTCCGAGGTAGGATTATTAATGACCAAAAAGGTCTAAGTGGGATTATTAAAGGCCAATTTCCCTTAAAATAGCCACTTTTGAATTTATCTGTGTTTTGGCTATCTATAAGATACTTTTCTTGACAGAAAAATAAAGTCGTTTTTACCGATTGAAAACCCTATATACGAATACTAGTAACGGTTTTAACAATATCACTCTTACACAACAAAAAAAAAACACACACACACACACCTCAAACACACATACAAAGACACTTAAAAGATGGACCGACTTATTTTTTACGCAACAGTCCGATCATCCTACGTCACGACAACATATCCATACATCATGGGAAATTGTGTGTGTTTGAAAATGAATGGAAAACATTCATGGACAGAAAACGCACGAAAACCTTCAACATATGTTGAACGTACACATTCGTTTTCGTTTAGTAGTGGTTAGATACTCTTTTTATAGTGTTTTGTAATACATATTGTATATTTCTTCTCAGTCATCTGATTAGTTGCTGGTTTGAATCTAGAAATGGTTAAGAATGGTACGGCATGGCTTGGTGATACTCGAGGAGCTATGCTTGGTAAGTTGTCTTAATTTTGTAAGTATCAAGAATGATAAAATCAGATCTGAACACTAAATCCGGTTCGGCTTGCATAGTTCGACCGTTCTTGAAAGAAGCCAGCCGGTCGGAAGCAGTTGGCGGGCAAACTAGTGACTTGGTTGGACTAGCGGGCAGAATTTCATCTTCATTCTTCCATTTTCGTTCGATCTTCCATCATAGTTTAAGAACTTAGCAAACCAACTTTAGCCAACAAAATCAATATCGTGGGATCTTCATTATTTGTTGTTCCCGTACGTCCCCGATCTGGAATCTAAACTCAGAAGTGTAGCCATTGAAGATGGGAATGAGAAGATAAAACTAAAACCTTATGCTGGCTTTTTTTGGGGATGCTAATGCAGTAACATTGTAACAAGAAGTTTAACCTAATTTATTTGAGTGGGCTTTTTGGACTCAAAATAAATGAATATTAATTAAGGTTTGGGCTTCTTTTTATGAATGAGTCTTTATGTTTTTAATATATTTTTTTAAAACAACTACATTGATTAATCTCGATGGACGAGAATTTATCATTTAGTTTACCAACTTTATATATTAATTATACCAAAATACCCAAATTCACTAGAAATATAAGAATATATGTAAGTTGTATTATTATAGTACACATTTGTTGACACGTGGCTTGGGGTGGCAGACATGGGGCGACCCACATTTAACAGGGTATGGTGGGGCGGGGGTTGGGGGCGTGGCTGGGCCGGCGTGGCCTAGCCACATCACCATTTTTTTAATATATATTTAAATTTATTAACATATTTTTTTTAAATACATAAACAAACATAATAATTATTAAAATAAAAAACAATCATTCTTCGTCGTCTTCGTCGGTTTCGAACCCAGGAATCGTTGAAACATGTTCCACCAAATCAGATCGAAGGTTGTGATGTATATCCCTTGACTTGATCCAAAATGCATTACCCGCTTTATCTTGGTCTGTTAAGTTACCTGGTTGGGAATCATCGTCATCATAGTAGGTAACGACCGCTCTACCTTCATCCTCCAAAATCATGTTGTGAAGAATGATACATGTGTACATCACGTTTCCAATCTGATCCTTCTCCAATAGTCGACAAGGCATTTGTAATATTCGCCACCTTTTCTTCAAAACACCGAATGCTCGCTCGACGTCTTTACGTGCAGCCATCCGTACCCTGTTAAACTTTAATCTCTTTGGATCTGTCGTACCGTGTTTTGTGAATGATTTTACAAAAACCCCCCACTCTGGGTAAATCCCATCAACTAGGTAGTACCCATACACGTACTCAACCCCGTTTACAAAGAAAGTTCCTTTGGGTCCTATACCATTTACTCGATCATTGAAAAGGGGCGAGTGGTTTATGATGGTAATATCATTATGTGAACCTGACATACCGAAGAACGCATGCCATATCCAAAGATCTTGGGACGCAACCGCTTCAAGCATGATGGCTGGACTCCCGTGAAATCCACTCGTGTGAGCGCCTTGCCATTGGGTAGGACAAAGTTCCCAAGCCCATTTCATACAATCTAAACTACCTAGCATCCCGGGTAGCCCATGATAATCTGCGTGACGTTCCAATAATTGTTGCATGTCACTGAACGAGGGCTTTCTTAAATATCTTTTCCTATAGAGTTCTAGAATACACGAACAAAAGTTGTGAAGACTTTCTCTAGCTACACGTGCAGACATTTTTAAATAGTCATCCATATTGTCCGAACTATTGCGGTACGCTAACTGCCTAAGTGCGGCCGTGACCTTTTGCCACGTAGTAAATCCTAATTGCCCGGTTACATCGGGTTTTTGTTGAAAGTAAACATACTTCTCCTCAAGATCTCTAGATATCCTTAAAAATAAGTTTCTACTCATACGAAAACGACGCCTAAACATGTTTTCATCATACTTAGGTTCAGCTGAGAAGTAATCGCTTACCAACAAATCGTTAGCGGTGACCCGTTCACGAGCGATGTACCTTCTTCTGCGTTTAGGTTGTTGACTCTCTTCCTCCTCCTCTTCGTTTTCAACGATAGCTTTCACCACCGTCGCGATCGTTTGTAGAAATATTTCCGCCCCATCGTCAGATGATGATGACGATTCAGTATAACTTGAAGAACTCATGGCGAGATTGTGTTTTATGTGTTTGATTTTGTGTGAGAAAAATGATAAATATTGTAAAGTATTTATAAAGGAATTTAAAAAAAAAAAAAAATAGACCAACGGCTAGTTTGGTTTGGTCATTCACAACCCGCCATGTTAGCTTGGCCAGATCGCCCCACGCCCGGCTTGAAACCCATGCCCCAAGGGCCATGCCGAAACCCATGCCCACCCGGGGTGGTGGCTTGGGCGTTTTCCCCCTACCCACGCCCAAACTCCCGCCCCATACCCCGCAGTCTTAGATTGAGAGGCTATCCAAATTAATACATGTGGGGTCTACTTCTTACTATTATGTTTTTTTTTTAAGATAAAAACATTACCTTGATCCTCAAAACGCCATGCTATTATTTCTCACACTTGTGCTAACGTTCTATATCTCGGGGTAGCTAATGCCATTCAAGAGACATGTTGGGTTTGGACTTTGCTTCTACAGATTTTTCCTTTTAGAATCTATTGGATAACGTCATTGTCAATTTGTCATTTATCTTTCAAATAACCTCATACAGAATGAACGTATTTAACATGCTGAGATCGATAATCACTTTGTTCGAAAAAAAGTTGTGATGAGTTAAATTCACGTTCTACATGTTATCCAATTCCCAATACGTAAGGACTAAGGATCTTCAAAAGTTACACGTGATCATCCTTGTTTGATAAGTTTTCTAACTACACGGTTGTAAAATTTTTTTTTATTAACTAGGGATACAATTAGTTCTTATATGTAATCATTAACTCTTTCACAATCTTTTTCACCACCATGTTTCCATCACACCTATGTTAACTAGGTATATCCCTTCAATATGTCTACATATCTCACCACCATTTTCGATAATGCCTCTCTATTCATCAACAATCTTTCTCTTTTAAGGTTTGCTTTTGGGTTGGCTTCACTAGCAAGTACACCAGCACTACGGGATATCGTGTCTTGCTACGCTACAGCTGGTTGTCTTTAAACAATTTTACAAATGACGAAAGACCGACTTCTCTGTTCAACTAATGCACTTTTGTATAGGTATCGTTTTTAAAATTATTTATGGTGGAACAACAATTTTAACACCTATTCTACTAATTATTTTTACAATTATATAACTTTTTAGAAACATTAATGACTTCTATAATAAATTTTAACATTTAGAGTGACTATTGTAAATGCATTAAGTTTTTCATGCTTTCTCGAAAAACACCAAGGGGATAAAATTGTAAATGGCAAGTTGTTTATGTATTAACACTTGTACCAAATACAACAAATTGTTCCTAAATTTTTAAAAACTAAATGGCAAGTTGTTTATGTACCAAATACAACAAAAATGTTCCTATTTTTTTTAAAACTTAATTGAAATTACATTGTTATCCTCCTCCAATCTTTTTTATAATATTACAGAATCGTCCAAATCTATCTACTATAATAAAAGAAACCTTCTCTTTCCTACGTATCCTATATTAAATATATATATAAAAAATAAACTGGTATTAAATGTTATCCTAATTTATTAAAAATATAACTTTTTTATTATTTGGTATACAAAATTATATTTATTCAACTCGTGTAAAATGCGAGGTTTTGAAAAATATAACTTTTTTTGTTATTTACTATACAAAATTACATTTATATAATCCGTGTAATACACGAAGTTTTTTAACATATAACTTTTTTTTTATCATTTGCTATGTAAAATTAGATTTATAAGACGTGTAATACACATGGTTTTTAAGGATATAACCCGACTATACATGGGTTTTTTAAACATACGACGTTTTTAGTATTTAATATACAAAGTTACATTTATTTAATATCTGTAATACACATCGTTTTTAAAGATATAACTCTTTTTCAGGTCTATTCAACACCTGTAACATACGAGGTTTTTAAGGATGTTATTTTTTTATTATTTGGTAGATTTATTCAACCCGATTATACACGGGTTTTTTTTTAAGATACGACGTTTTTAGCATTTAGTATACAAAATTACATTTATTTAATCTGTGTAATACACATGGTTTTTAAAGATATAACTTTTTTATTATTTGATATATAAAATTACATTTATTTAGCCCGTATAATATACGGAGTTCATAAAATATAACTTTTTTATTATTTAGTATATAAAATTACATTTATTCAACCCGTGTAATACACGGGGTTCTAACCTAGTTGGATAATATCATATATTCTTACTTGTAGCTAATACTTGTAAAAGATATAAAATATTTCTTTAACGTTGGGCCGAATATAATAACGAATAGGTTGTGGACAAGTTGGGCCAAGGGTTGGTATGGGTCGAGGTGGTTTTTGGGCTACAGAAACATGAAAAAGGAATTTTTGTTAGTTATTGGTTTTGTTCACCGGCAAATGGATTTCACATAAGACGGAAACTAGTTTTATACCCATCCGGTGGACGGGTATTTTTTTATATAATAACGAGAACTAATTTTCTTTGCATTTAATAAGACGGAAACTAGTTTTATACCCCTCCGATGGACGGGTATTTTTTTTATATAATAACGAGAACTAATTTTCTTTGCATTTTAAACAAAAAGAATATTTGTTTTAATATCAAAGTACAACTCATTTAACTTATTAGTAAAAAACGAGTCGTCATACTCAAAGAAACAACAAAGCAATATCCAAGAACCTTTAATTTCTTTCCAAGTGTTATTTGGGCCGTCATGTCATCAAAAGATGGTACATGGGAATACAATGTAAACAAAAAGGTTCACTTTAATTTTTTGAGGCCAGATTGTTCTTTTCAATGTCAACATGTATAAAACTATGTAAACAAAAAACTGAATGTGCCATGTCATCGGGTAGCCTTTATAGAGGAACTTACAGTTTGGACATCTTGCTAATCCTAATGTCGTGTACATTTTTTTATAAATTGTAAAGGTTTTAGATGTAAGACAGACAATAGAAGTACAGTGATCTAAATAATTATGCCAAAAACATACCTCTAAAGCCATGAAGGCATCTTCCATTCCCATTGGTTGGCCATGTAATGCAGAATGTAAAGCCATGAAGCATCTTCAACCATCACCCTCCCCTTTACCCCTGCTACCACAACCACCTCCTACGACCACCAACACAAACACAAACACAACCACATCCTACAACCACCACCCTCCCCTTTACCCTTGCCACCACCACCCACCTTGCACGCCAGCCACCACCACCACCTTGCACGCCACAACCCCTTTATCCCTCCCATTTACCCTTTTACCCCTTCACTTGTGATTCTTACCAACACCTTCATCACCGCCCCTAATCATTCACCATCACTGCCCCTCAACCCACACTGTCATCTCCATCACCGATCTCGCCAGTGAGTGAGAGTTGTATATCTTACTACTACTGTTTTCACACCATCACAACCGCATAGACCACCGTAGGGCTTAGATTCCGGCGTCGACCTAGGGTTATAGAGGACGACGATTGTCGATATATGGTGGTTTGGGTTTAAACTGTATCGTCCTCCACAAGATCTGGTTTTAGAAAGATTTAAGGGGTTAGATGAGGCCGACAAAGATGGTGCAAGGTGGTGGGGGTGGTGGTGGTGGTTGGGTGGAGTTGGTGCACAAGTGGTTGTGGTCGGCTGTGAGGGGGGTCGGGTGATGGTGGTGGTCCGGTGGAGTTGGTGCAAGGTGATGGTCGGGTGGTGGCCGTTAGTGGCGAAGCTTGAAATTTTTTACGGGGGGTTTGAAAACGTATATACCCAAAAATTTCTATAGAACCAGGGGTCGAAACCATATATACCCAAAAATTTCTATAGGAAAACTACATATATAACACTACTGGCCGAAAAGTTCGGGGGGTCGGGCGCCCCTCCCAGTCCCTTCAAAGCATTGCCCCTGGTGGCCGTGCATGGTGGGGATGAGAAGGCGGTGGTTGGGTGGCAGCAGTGTATCTAGTGGTGAGAAGCTGCTTGTGAGGTGGTGACCGTTAGTGGTGGTGGTTGTTGCCCCTAAGACCATGCGTAGTCGTTTGTTGAATAATGCCCCCACCCTGGGGCGTTTTCTGCCATGTGACAGTCCAGTAAGCATAGGGGCATTATTGGGCGTTTTTGCAAAAGTGGCGTAGTGGGAATAATGTCCAATAACGCCCCATCCAATCATTACACAATTAATTTTTTTTTTTTTGAAATTAAAAACTTAAAGTACTTCATTAAATTAAAAAAAATATATAATACTTAAAAATTACATTGCAAAATTTTAAGTTTTATAAAAGATCCAAATGAGACATTTAATAAACAAAACTTTAGGGACTGATATAGCATTTTTAAAACTTAAAATATTAAATATATTGAAGTTTAAAACCACAGGGCCTAATGTGACAACAGAGCAAACTTTTAAAACCCTTCTTCTTCTTCTTCTTCTTCTGACCTTCTTCTTCTTCGTTTGACCTGCAAGATATCCGGCCAAACCCAAAAATTCCGGCCAAACCCACAAAAAAATGTAAATGGTCTACCTGAAAGAATCAACTGTGACTGGTCGAACCTTTGCCCCCATAGCGTGATTTAAACCACGCCAAATCAAAATTTCCTGCCAAACACGCCCAGGGGGTGGTGGGGCAGCGTGCTTGGGCGTTTTCCGGCGCAAAAAACGCCCATTTGGGCACGACTACGGGTGGTCTAAGCTCCGCTCGTGAAATACCCTAACCATTAGTCATTATAAATTAAATTTTAACACATTTTTTAAAGTAAAAAAAAGATTAAGATATCCAATAAATATAAATCTAACCACAAAAGTTTAAATAATTATAACCTAACCCCATCAATGGAGTTTTTCTCTAATTCTACCACCTCAAAACAAACATTTCTCAACACAGAAGTCGACCCCACGAAAATACACCAACTACCTCTTTCACACTAAAAACAAACCAAATATTCCACAAAACGTGAGCACGTAACATACCACCCGGCGCACATTAACACCATCACTTAATCCAGCGCCACTTGGCTGATCACTCACCGGCGGCGTAAGGCTTCCATCACCGTTCGCCGGAGGCTCAACATACGGCGGCGGCGGAGGTTGATTAAGACTCGGTGGAAGTCCGACGCCATGAGTGACGTTGATCCCGAACGCCATCCCGTTCTGGCACTGAACACCGTCACTAGCATCGGAGAAGAAGTAGTTTGCTCCTTCGATAGTCAACGGAACCGCGACGGTCAACGGCTGCCCGAACTGCTGGTTCCCTGAGCTGTAACTGAATGTATCACCACTATCTGATGAGTTTTCGATGCTGCAGCTACGGTACGTCGTTTCGTTGTAGGTTAAAATAACCGTCTGATTCGTGTTCGTGTTGAATACTACACAAAATTCAAATTCAAATTCAAAATCAAATTCGAGATCAACGTATTCTACCTAAATACTACATAAAATCACAATATACGATCTGAATCAGAATCAAATCAGATCAGATCATGAATTGAAATCTATTGCACACAGATCGAATCGATTTTGACCGATTCAAAGTCAAACTTAAGTCAAAATAACCGTTTGATTCGTGTTCGTGTTGCATACTACACATTATTAATCAAATCAATTTCAAAATAAAAACCTAAATCAAGTTCAGATCAATGTATTTCTCCTAAAAACCACACAATAATCAAAATCGCAATCCTAATCGAAATCGAATCAGATCATCAATTGAAATCTATTGAACACAAATCGAATCGATTTTGACCGATTGGAAGTCGTACTTACTTAAGTAGTCGCCGAGTTCGAAGGTTTGATTAGCGCTCCAGGAGGCGTAATTAGCGGAGGATTTGTTGGTGTTTGGATCGAAAAGCCAGCCGGCTTTGTCTCCGACGGTGTGGTTAGTGTATGCGGTGGCGTCAGTGAGGAAAAGTGCAAGTAGTGTTAAATGTATCGCCGTCGCCGGAGCCATTGGATCCGGCTGGAAGAGTGGAGGTTACTTGTGGTCGGTGATTGGAAGTAGCGATCTGATTTCAAATTTCGAAAGAGTTTGAAAATTTTGTGTTTAGGGCATGTTTGGGTAAGCTTTTAAAAACAACTTATTGGCTTATTTGCTTTTTGGAAAAGTCAGGATTTTGTGACTTATTGACTTATTGGCTTTTTTCCCTCACATACACCCTCTTTGCCAAACATCATTTTAGAGCTTATGACTTTTCAAAAAGCCAATAAGTCAATAAGTTGTTTCAAAAAGCTTACCCAAACATGCCCTTAATTTGGGATTTTGATAAAGAAAATTGATGCCTACTTCTATTTTTTTAATTCACGATGGAGAAAAGTTGATTATTTTATATTATAATTACTTTATTTAGAGAAAAATGTCCGGATAGTCCCTGTGGTTTCTCTTTTTTTCACCTATAGTCCCAAACTTTCTAAAATTACCTGAATAGTCCCCAAGTTTTCATTTTTTGTTCCCGGATAGTCCTTGGGTCTAACTTCAGTTTGTTTTCTCTGTTAACATGGTGTGAAATGACAAAATACAATTTCCTTAAAAGGCCAAACCATAGAGACTATCCGGGCATCTTCTTCATTTTTATTTATAAAACCCAACCACCACACTTCATCTTCAACCTCCACCCATCATCACCCTCATCCACCCTCCACCATCACCGCCACAATCAGATTTGAGCAGAGGGATGCCGGTGGTGAGAAACCCTAAATCATATTTGAGTTGTTTACAGCCGTTTCCATCTCATATTCCCTACTATGTTCTCTGAAACCTTATCTCTCAAATCCACCATCACTATAATCTCTAAACACACAAATCTTTCAACACCCTCACACCTCCTGCTTCACCCCTCTTCCTCCGATGAATAACTGGCCGACGACCGGCTCCCCTTTTTCCGACAAACACCCATCAGCCGACACAACCCCCACTGTTACGGAATTAAATGGCTGTCACCACCAGTTGGTGGTGGCGTGCGGCAGCGACAGTGTAAGAAGAGGGAAGGAGGCAGAGAACAAGTAACAACGGCGGTAGCCGCTGTCTGTGACAGAGAGAAAGACACAGAGAGAGAAGGAAAGGCGGTGACTGAGCCGGTGACAAGGGTTCTCGACGGCAGTGGTGGCTCCGGAGACACCACGACGATGGAGGTGGTTGACTGGTGAGCAATCGGCGACGAGCGGCGAGGTTCGACAGCCGCTACTTCTTCGTGGTGGGTGTTTACGGTGGCCCAGTGATGGAGGCGGTGAGTATACTCTAGCAGGGATGTTGAAAATGATGATGTTTATTCGGGTTCTCTCACGAGATGATTCGGGTTCATCTAACCTAGTATAAAAGGGTAGTGAGAAACCCTAAATCATATTTGAGTCGTTTACAGCCGTTTCCAGATTTGAGGTTGGAGGAGGGTGATGGTGGGTGGAGGTTGAAGATGAAGTGTGGTGGTGGGGTTTTATAAATAAAAATGAAGAAAATGCCTGGATAGTCCCTATGGTTTGGCCTTTTAAGGAAAGGGTATTTTTGTTCACACCCTCTTAACAGAGAAAACAAACTGAAGTTAGACTCAGGGACTATCCGGGAACAAAAAATGAAAACTTGGGGACTATTCAGGTAATTTTAGAAAGTTGGGGACTATAGGTGAAAAAAGGCAAAACCACATGTACTATCCGGGCATTTTTCTCCTTTATTTATTAGTCGTAGCCTTTATATAGGAACGCTCCAATTTCAAATTTCATTTTAGAGGTGTTTGGATTTCTTCTCAAAAGAATAACTTATTAACTTATATAAGTCATAAATGAAAAGTTATAAATATTAACTTTTTTAAAAAACAATTTCTCAACACACAAAATTAACTTAAATAAGCTAACCCAAACACTGTAAAAACAACTTATTAACTTTTATAAGTCAATAAAGTATAAGTTGCTCCAAAATAACTAACCCAAACACTATAAAAACAACTTATTAACTTTTATAAGTCAATAAATTATAAGTTGCTCCAAAATAAGTTAACCCAAACACCCCCTTATAGACCTTTAAATATATCAGGGCCAACCTTGACCGTCACCCAACATCTCCTCTTCTTTCTCCCTTCCGTCCCGCTCGTGTTGGTGCCGCATACTCAATAGTTGAGTTTGAACGAAAACTCGGTGGAGATTGGACTCTTAAAATCAATATCGGTGGAGGCTGAACTCTTAAAAATCCAATATTTTACATAAAAAAAAAATTCAGAAATTTTTGATAAAATTTAACACTATGCATGAAAAACCGGCTGGGGCCGGGGTACCCCCGCCAGTGCGCATACTCACACTCATCTACAACAAGCCGACATAGTTTTTTATATTGATACAAGTCATGTTACACCATTGTTCACGTGGTGTTTGAACTTTAATTTTTTTAATGAAATTTTATTCAATTTTCAAACTATAAAATAACAACTTTTTGTTGCTTTAAGTGGTTGTAACATATGCATTGGAAGTTTTTCAAAAAAAAAATTACATTTTTAACTTTTAACCCAAAGGTTTTTATATTTTGCATTTTTACTCCATTGACTTTTTTAGGTTTAAACCAAAGCTTTTCAACTTTTCGATTTAACCCCAACACTTTATTATTTTCAACTTTGGTCCGCCATACTTTTCATCTTTCGCAATTTTTTCGTTTTACGTTTCGTTCTAAATTTTGTGAGTCAACACGCAGCAACGTGCTTGTAGGGTTCAACGTTTTTTCGTCTGTTTTTCCAGTTTGACAGCCCAATCGCAACGCGTGGATCCTAGATCGACTTAGTTATTCTCTTCTACTTTTTACGTTTCTATCTAATTTATTCGCATTAACACGTTGCCACTGGCGTGCGTGGTTCAACGATTTTACGTATGTTTTTTGTTCGGTGTTATTTTTTACTTTTTCATTTATTTTATTTTTACAAGCTCTTCTGAAGTTGGTGTTCGTTGGCAGTGGTTTGACATTAGTGCTACTTGGCACAATTTTACGAAAGTATTTAACCTATTAAGTTTTTTACTAATAATTTTTTCACGTGCAAGTCAGATATAATACGTTTTCGTTTAAAAATAATATTTTTACATGCATATTTTTATGTACGTTTTGGTATAAATTTGAGTTGGTGTATGTTTCGACGTAAATTTTTTTAGGAAACGAGTCAGGTGATGTTTTGTAAATTTTGTTTCAAACCGAGCGGAGTCAAATTGTGGTTTTTTTCCATTTTTTCAAAAGCTCTAATTCATCTCTTTTGATTATACGTGTTAGTTTTTCCGTTATACCCGTTACATATTCTATCTATGATTTGGGCCACATATAATACCTTATGATTGTACGGTATAAATTTGATTTACGTTATGTTTGATCCAATTGCAATGCTTATATAGGTAACCTTGAGGTCAATCAGATACATCGAAACGCGTGTTTTTATATGGTTAACGCGTCACATAACGTTTGGACTAATCTATTCGATGTTTGCGATGTATCGCGCCGCAACGCGCGCGGGTCTTATTGCTAGTTTAACATAAAACACAACGCACATGAAAATTACCATAACATGTGACTATGAACTTCATAACTAAATTCCATCGCTGAGTGGTGTGGAGCAAAGCCCCCATGCTACTACACGTCATCGCCACGTCTGCATCGCCTTTGGTTATGGCAGGGTGGTTTAGCTAAGGTTACCAAAAAAAGAAAAAAAAAGGAGAAAAAAAAAACAAAAAAAAAGGAAAACAAACAAAAGGAACTCTGATTGGTTGATTGTTGGTGGCCTCCACCTTTCTCTCCTTCTGTCACACCCCGAATTCCACGTGTCACCGGTGGGCCCGGTGGGAGAGTATCGTGACGTGGTTGGCAACATAATAGTCAAACAACACAATATTTAAATGCACAGCGGAAGCAAATGAAAGATGTATTTCAACCGAATAAAATTGTAATATCGAGTATCACAACAGTTGAAATTTTATCCACAGACGGATCAAAAATAAATAGGAAACAGTAGTTCAACAGACGATAGGCATCTTAAGCTTGCGAGACTCTTTATTGATGCTAGGAGTTGCCAGCCTATTTCGCGTAGTACCTGCACTTAACCTTTTGGGAAAATACGTCAGTTTACACTGGTAAATACAATCAATTGACTCATTTTAAAAATTATTAAAAATTGATTTGGATGCACGTGGCATAAATATCTTTTATAACTTGGGATAATTATTTAAATATATAAACTTGTAAAAAAATTACGTGTTCCTTATGCGTTCAGTAGCCCGGTTTGTGCCGGGTTAAAGATCAATAGACACACCACATTTCTTATTTATGCACTGACGGGTGTACGTCTACACCCCGCGCTTAGGTCGTGGCCATTTCGTAAAATGATGCCAATGATATCCGGGACATGGTCATTAACCTCCCAAAGGCGTTAAGCAAACAAAACATATTTAAACGGGTCATCTCGATAATACTTAACCACCAATCGATTAAGGTCGAATGCCCGACCAAGCGGTATTTTATATACCGTACCCCCAAGCCCGTATAAGGGAAAATAAGTTAAAAGTATTTACCTTTGCAAGTATAATTCACAATTAGCAAGTGCGGGTAGCTTTTACCGGGTCTCCTATTCTGGAACAAAGGTTTATAATAACCTATTAGAATCCTAACGGCCTTAAGTTAAGCTTAAGCTTAGACCGGTTAGTTTTAAAGATAGATACGGTTCAAACGCACGATTAAGCGAAGACCGGAATAGAATGTGATTTAGACCCGACAAGTTTGAAGACTTGTTTAATATGGGTAATCTAAACACATTCTGGATTTTGAGATAAAACCGATAAGGTTTGACCCGTTTCGGATAATTTATGCAAACTAGTTACATAAACCGAACCGAACGCGCAAGAGGCATAACAGGTGACTATGAGAGTCATATACAGGTTTACTAAGTTAATATGCCTCAAATATGTTGTGACATCAGTAAGATATCTTTTATTATGCCCGAATCGAATTTAAACTCATATTATGCCCCGTATGGGTATTTTGGTCATTTTCAAGGTTATAAAAAAGTTTAAGTATTAACCTGAGTTACAGGTCTGATGTAATCAGCAAAAAAATACTCAATTTACTAAGTTATATCAGTAGGGTGTTGCATATATGTGAAATTTATCAATTATAACCAAACTATGCACCGTAGAGGCATTTTGGTAATTTCACATAAGCCGAAAAGCTCAACACTGAAGTCTGAGTTCAACAACATTTGCTTACTGCTAAAATATTATAATTTGCCTAAAATATCAGTAGGTATCAACCCTTGTATGTTTAAAATAGTTTTAGTACATACTATGCGTTAAAAACGCTTAAAAAGGCGATTAGAAGCCGTTTCCGGGTTCTATATAGAAAGCTGATATTTTATTATCCCAGAAGGTTTAAAATAATTTATTTATCATAAGAAATCAGTAGCAAAAGGTTTGGGGTCAAAAAGATATCTAAAACTCATTTTATAGCCCAAAAGGGCAAAACCGACAATTACCGAATTAAGCTTATGACTCTAATTTATGCTCAGCCTAAAATTAATTAAAAATCTTCAAAAATCCCAAAATAATATATTACATCAGTGGGTAAAGAGTTTGATATCAAAAAGTGGGTTTAAATAGGCTATATGCTAATTATGCCGTTTAATCGCTAAAAAGCTTTCTAATTACGCTAATGAGCATAACTCTCAATCTACACCTCAAACTGATGTCAAATTTTTGGGTGTAAGTTTATAATTCAGTAACTAAGGTTTCTACTCTTTTACATCTTTAAAAATCACGTTTTATGGTGAAAAGGGCATAATGGTCAACATATAGACAATTAACGGAATCATGCATATTAATTGGATAGCTAATGAACCAAGGTGTATAATCACAGAGGGTTATACTAGCATGTAACCTGGTCCTAAGGAAGCTCTGAGGCATTTCCAAATCATACTAAATCGGGTCAGAACTGAAAGTCAAAGCAAAAGTCAAACTATGCGACTTTCGGTTCCGAACCGGGTCTCTTCTGAAAATTGTCGGGTTGAACATGTTTAGACATGTTCTTACATTAATTACCAAGTTATATTAATGATCAAACAGGTTGTATGGGTTCTACATTGCTAATTATGCATAAATTGGAAATTAAGCATTCTGTTGACTTTTTAATAACAAGTTTGACCCGACATTTGACCTAGTTAGAGTGGGAATCAGAGGGTGCCCTTTTAAGGGCTTATTGCCCACATAATTACCAACTTATAACTACTTTCAATTTGACTAATCACCGGACCATCAATGATTAATCGCTAAGTTAACCGTTAATTACGACAGTTTGACTTTTAAGCTAAAACTAAGTAAAAACTCAACTAAGAAAGGTTAAGCATACTTACTGAAGTCCTATGCACGATTAGTGATCACTTGAGTCTGCTTTGGAGCTCCAGAAATGATCAGAAATGCTGATGGAAGGTGTGGTTACAAAGTTGCAACACAAGGCCCTTTTATAGTGCTTTAATCACCTTAGATCATTGACAAATCATGCTAGCAATGGCCATGGATCATCAACAGATGTCCCTAAGTGCCTAGGACTGTTTAGGGGTCGCGCATGTAGTGAAAATATCCCTTATAAGTCGGTTAAAAGACTGGACAGGCTGCTGTCCATGTTTTCTGTATCTGGGGGTCTTACGCGGCCCGCCTGAGCCTCGTATTCAGCTTTCACATTTTCAAGTTGTTGCATATTTGTCTCTTGGCCTTTCGAAGGGTCAACCAACTTATTTCTTGCATTTTGAACCCTTCAATTTGACTTATAGGGGCTTCAAGATATATACCCACTTTGTTAAGTCCTCGGTTAACTTTATTGTTACCCGAAAAGTCATAACTTTCAACGTTGACGCTTTAACCCCTTGTATACGAATTTGATCATAACTTTCTCATACGATAACGAAACTTTATGACATTTATATCGTGCATTCTAGTGAGCATAATTAACCGTTACAAAGCTTCGGGTTTGTTAAAAGGTCACTCAGAGGTATAACTTAAACATGTTGACACATTTAACCCCTGTAGTTTGTAATCTCTCACTTTCTTTCATTTTTAGCCTCGTATGATCCTTGATTTATTCGTTTGAAGGTATGAGCATCATGTAGGGTTATTATAAAGTATATTTATTCACTGTTGACATTTTGAACTCGTATATTCACATACTTTCCATGTTTGTCAACTTTAGTCCTTCTAGAACATTCTTTCACACGTTCAAACCTATGACACGTGTCAATACATTATAGGACGTGAATTTTCGAGGTGTTACATCCTCACCCCCTTAAAAGAAATCTCGACCTCGAGATTTACTGAAACATATGAGGGTACTTTTCTTTCATTGTGGACTCCACCCCCCACGTATACTCGGGACCTCTACGGGCATCCCATTTTACCTTTACAATAGGCACGTGCTTCCTTCGAAGCTTCTTAACCTGTCGATCCTCGATCGACACAGGTTTTTCAACAAATTTCAAGCTCTCTTCTATGTGCACATCTGTATGTGGTATGACTAGTGATTCGTCAGCGAAACACTTCTTCAGATTGCAGATGTGAAACACATTGTGAATACCACTAAGCTCTTCAGGTAAGTTTAACTTATAGGCAACTGATCCGACACGTTCGATGACTTCGAACGGTCCAATGTATCTCGGGCTTAACTTGCCTTTCTTACCAAATCGCATCACTCCCTTCCAGGGTGATACTTTAAGCAACACCTTGTCGCCTACTTCGAAGTTAAAAGGTTTACGCTTCAAATCTGCGTAGCTTTTCTGCCTATCTCGGGCAGCTTTGAGATGGTCACGAATCTGGACAATCTTGTCCGTCGTTTCAAAGACTATCTCCGGTCCTGATAATTGGACATCTCCAACTTCCGCCCAACAAACGGGCGTTCTGCACTTTCTATCGTATAAGGCCTCGAAAGGCGCAACTTTAATGCTACTATGGTAGCTATTGTTATATGAAAACTCGATTAATGGTAGGTGGTTATCCCAACTACCACCCAAGTCGATCACACATGCACGAAGCATGTCTTCCAACGTTTGAATAGTACGCTCGCTTTGTCCGTCTGTCTGAGGATGGTAAGCCGTACTAAAATTCAAACGCGTGCCCAGAGATTGTTGGAAACTTTTCCAAAAATGTGACGTGTATCTAGTATATCTGTCAGAGATAATAGCCACAGGCACGCCATGTAGAGCTACAATTTTATCTACGTACAATTGGGCTAACATGTCGGAGCTATAGGTCTCCTTAATGGGTAGGAAATGTGCTGACTTAGTCAGTCTGTCTACGATCACCCATATGGTATCATTTCCTTTCCTTGTCTTAGGTAACTTGGTGATAAAATCCATAGTTACCATCTCCCACTTCCAAGTGGGAAGTTCAGGCTGTTGTAGCAAACCTGACGGTTTTTGATGTTCTGCTTTGACTTGTGCACACGTCAAGCATTTAGCTACATAGGTGGCTACAGACTTCTTCAAGCCTATCCACCAATAGTTTGCCTTCAGATCCTGGTGCATCTTATCAACTCCAGGATGAACGGAATATTTAGAACTATGGGCTTCCTGGAGGATAACATCTCGAAGTCCTCCATAAATTGGAACCCATATTCGTCCATCCAATCTCAAGATTCCGTCCTTGCTAAGAGATAACTGTTCTTCAGTTACTCCTAACTTTTCGTTAGGATAGTTAGCTTCCAACACAGCTTCCTTCTGTGCAGCTAACAACCTTTCGTTCAAACTGTTCTTTATTTCAATGCTCTTGGCATTGATTCGGATGGGTTTCACCCTTTCTTTTTGATTCAAGGCATCGACGACTATATTCGCCTTGCCGGGATGGTATCTGATTTCACAATCATAATCATTCAAAGTCTCCATCCATCGGCGCTGCCTCATGTTTAAATCCTTTTGGTTAAACAGGTGCTGGAGGCTCTTGTGATCAGAATAGATCACACATTTGATACCATATAAATAGTGCCTCCATAGCTTCAGTGCAAATACAACGACACCCAACTCCAAGTCATGGGTGGTGTAATTCTTTTCATGCACCTTTAACTGTCTTGAAGCATAGGCAATAACCTTGCATTTCTGCATAAGCACACACCCCATGCCGGTGTGTTATGCATCGCAGTAGACTACGGATTCTTCGGTACCTTCAGGCAATGTCAGCACAGGCGCGTTGCTCAATTTCTGCTTAAGGATATCGAAGGATTCTTGTTGCTTGGGTCCCCAGTCGAACTTAATCTTCTTCCTAGTCAAAGAAGTTAGGGGCGCAACAATCCTTGAAAAATTTTCGATAAAGCGCCTGTAGTATCCTGCCAATCCCAAGAAACTACGAATTTCTGTGGGCGTCTTCGGCTCCTGCCAGTTCATAACTGCTTCCACCTTAGCGGGATCCACTTGGATACCACGCTCACTAACCACATGTCCAAGGAATTGGACTTCTCGAAGCCAAAATTCACACTTTGAAAATTTGGCGTAGAGTTTCTCATGATGTAGAAGTTTAAGAATACAGCGAAGGTGTTTCTCATGGTCAGCTTGGTTCTTCGAGTAAATGAGAATGTCGTCGATGAAGACGATGACGAATTTGTCTAAGTATGGCTTGCAAACGCGATTCATGAGATCCATGAACGCGGCAGGTGCATTAGTGAGCCCAAAAGGCATCACTAGGAACTCATAATGACCATAACGAGTCCTAAATGTAGTTTTGTGTACATCTTCATCTCTAACCTTCAGTTGGTGGTAGCCTGACCTTAAGTCAATCTTCGAGAAGTAACTTGCCCCTTGCAATTGATCGAACAAATCGTCGATTCTGGGCAAAGGATACCTATTCTTTATAGTGACCTTATTAAGCTCACGGTAATCGATGCACAGACGCATCGATCCATCCTTCTTTTTAACAAACAAGACTGGTGCTCCTCATGGAGACGAACTAGGTCTAATGAAACCTTTAGCTAGCAATTCATCTAGTTGTGCTCTCAATTCCTTCATCTCTGTTGGTGCCAACCTATAAGGTGCTCTAGCAACAGGTGCTGCTCCAGGGATGATGTCAATTCTGAATTCCACTTGCCTATCTGGTGGTAAACCAGGTAGTTCTTCTGGAAAAACTTCAGGGTATTCAGAAATGACGGGGATGTCTTCCATCTTAGGTTTCGGCTCATCAATAGTCACTTGTGCCATGTAGATGACACAACCCTTCTTCAAACACTTAGAGGCTTTCAGCATAGTCACTTGCTCAGGCAGTCCATACCGGGTATCTCCCTGAATGGTAAGTGATTCGCCAGACGGAGTCTTTATCACCACTTGCTTTCTATTGCAGACAATCTGGGCCTGGTTATGAGATAACCAGTCCATGCCTAATACGATGTCAAAACCGGCTAACTTCAAAGGAAGTAGGGACAAAGGAAAAGAGTGGTTCTTAATGGATATGAAACATCCATCTAATATGGTTGAGGCGGTTTCTATGGTGCCATCTGCTAACTCCACCTCGTATTTCACACTTAAGGTTTTAATAGGTAAATTCAGCAATTTGCAAAACTTATTATCTACAAATGATTTATTTGCGCCTGAATCAAAAAGTACTCTTGCATAGACATCATTTATGAGAAAGGTACCTGTGATCACGTTATCGTCTTGCACAGTGTCACACCCCGACCGCGTAAAACAACAAAGCGCGGCGGAAACATCGGGGCGTGTTGCAACAGAATTAATGTTTCATAACCATGGATACCAAAAAGTGTTTCGTTTTATTAAACATTGAATAATTACATCGTCTTGAAATCTAAATACACTATTTAAACATAGTCTATCATTGTTATTGAGTCACTAAGGCCTTGTCCAGTCCTATGTGAGCATGCATCTTATCAATCGATATCATTCAACAATACCTGAAACATATGTGAAAACGAGGTCAGCAAAGAAATGCTGGCGAGTACATAGGTTTTGTAGGAGTGTCGAAATCATGGCTAGTTTAGACGTTGCAATACTTTATTTAAAAACCTTGTTTTGAAAAGAGTATAATATTGCAACTTAATTAACCAACTCAAATCAAGCGGGTTATAATTTGTAAAACCTCGTAGCCATGACTCTTAACCCAAAAACATTTGTTTTAGTAAATTATTTGAAAAACAATGATAAGTTCAGGTGATATGTATAAATAAGAGAATAATGCATGATTAAATGAATAACCATGTAAAATGAGTTTGTATAAGATAAGTTGTTTGTAAATAAATGTCTTGTGAAAAGTATGTTACTTGTATAAAATGTTCTATGTCTCAAACTGAAATGATTCAAATAACGCTACAATATGTAATACCATACAAACACTTATATATAGGAAGTACCAGCGGCGTATCCACCATGCTTGTATCATATTCCACACGCATTGTTACTTAATCACTTAATCCAAACCAAACCACCAAAGTAATCTTCATGCCCAAATGTAAATCATGTAATATGTATAACCAAAATAATATCGTATATCGCTTTGAACCCAATCGTTAACCCAATCGTTAAAACATCATGTGAAAACCAATCGTAAATCGTTTAATTCGTTTTAGGTCGTGAAACTACTTATAAGGTCGTCTCGCTAATAACATTCAAACCTTCGTGACTTTCATCGCTTCTCGTTTTCGTCGCTTCTCGTTTTCGTCGCTTCTCGTTTTCGTATTAACAAACCTCCATAGGGTAAATTAATAATTTCAGATTCAGTCGCTACCTACCATACCCACACATAACCACGGGTGTAGTAAATAACGGGATTTGTCAGATCCTATGGTACCATAACCTAATAATGGTCGGCTTGATCATTGCTAATGAATGTCATTTGTTATGTAACTACAACCAACAAGTTTGTTCACTTTATTGAAATCGTTATTAGTTTTGTATAAATCGTCTTAATTGTTTTAAAAACCATCGTTATAACATCGAAAACATTTAGCACATATGAGTCACCCCAAAACAATTGAAAGCAGTAAAATAGGGGAATAATGTACTCGCCTGAGAATGCTTAGAGGTCTTCAACAACAACCAAACAAAGCTAGAGGGAGCACGGAATCAGTCGGCAATCTAAAACTATATAAATAAACCGGACTTAAATCGGGAGATCGGATAGGATGAGGCTTGGTAAACCAAATGAGTGTTGGAACTCATATGATATGGTTTTAACAAGGCCTACATACTACAATGAAACCAAACCTAAGTATTATCGACCCATCGCGACCCATTAAGGTAACTTATGCTACTTTAACGCGTCGTGCGCGTGAAACGCGTTCGGACCGTCTAACTAGTCCTATGATAAGTGTTATATGCCTAAACATGTTACATAATCAGTTATGTGACAAAAGTTTAGGTTACATATGCTTAATTACCAATTATACATGAAAAGGGTATTCTGGTAATTTACCTAAGGCATATAAACTACCTATCATACAACTACTTAAACGATGTGACCATAGGGTATAACCTCGGAAGGTTATTCCCTATATACTATGGTCACCTAATGTATTTGGTCGGATCCTAATGATCGACCAAATGGGTCGAGTTCGAAGGTATAGGCGATTTATTAGATCGCTTACCCTACGACCCTAGACAACGTGGTAATCAGTAGGCATAGTCCCAAGGGACTATAACCAACGTGATTACACTCACGTTGCGAAGTTCAAACGAACTTCGCATTGACCATAACTGGTCAATGTAGAAAGTCAAACAAAGTTTGACTTTCAGACTCGAAAGACTCGAAAAGCAATAAAAGAACGAAAAAATACTTACGAAGGGTCCCCGAATGCTAATCCCGATCCAAGAACTCAGGTATGAAACAAAGGTTTCAACTTAGAGCTCTCAAATCAGAATTCTTGTAAGAAATGAGGTTGGGGTGATGGGGTATTTATAGTATTCGGAGAACCGTTAAGATCGTTTCATGGAAAACGTGCCATGATCCAAGGCGTACACTTGTCGGAACCTTATGGTGGCTGAAATTAGGTTCTTATCCGCTGACTAGACGATTGAGAATGTGTGGATGTGGATCGAACAGCTGGAACCTGCTGTTAGATTCGATTAATCTGGTCAGAAGGGTCCTCGCGGGCCGCCTAAGGATTCTCAGGAACTGAGGCGGGCCGCCTAGCTCTTCAGATCAGAAAACAAGTTTCAGAAATGACAGTTTCAGCCCCTGCACGTGTTTAAGCCCATTTCCGGCACTTCCAAGGCCCGTAAAGCCAACTTTAAGGCCCTAAAATGATGCCTAAACATTGTGGACATGAAACATGCTCAAAAATATGCCGGGGGTTGGTTCGTTTGGTCGTACGAACGCGATGTTCGCTTAATTACGACGGAATGCGCATAAGCGCGAAAAACGATCCAAATGACGCAACGAATGGATTTTTGGCAAGCCAAACACTAAAGCATAATATAGTCATGCTTACATAAATTTTTGGATGTCCGGATGTATTCAGAACGTAAGTTATGCGCGAAAATGCAAACTTGTGCACTTTTTGACACTTTTAGTCCCTGAATGACACAAAAGTTTATTTTAGCATACCGAACACCTCAAAGCCTATTTCTAAGCTATGTGAAGGATATTTATGGTATGTTTAACTTATGGTCATGTTCCGGAATGTCTGTTACAGTTCAAATTGGCATACTTTCGCAGTTTGTCAACTTTAGTCCCTGTAAGCGATTAAACTTGATTTCACCACACCAAACCTTCCAAAACTTATATATAAGTTATGTAAAGGTTATTTAAGGTATGTTAAGCCTATGTCACTATTCCGGAGTGTTTGTTGCATTAAACTGGTTATATTTACGCATCGGTGCGCATATAACCTTCCAGAAAGCGATTTAGAGTTTGAAATCGAACATGAATTGATATGTGCAAATGATACACATATTTTTACAAATCCCAAGTATGAAATATAATATTTCATTGGTTTGGTATTTGTTTGATGGCCGTGGAGGCACAGGTGTTACACACAGCCTCATTCGCATCCATCCTAAAGACCCTAGCATTGGTCTTCTTTCCTTTATCAGCTTTCTTTGTGAGTTTTGGGCAATTGGTCTTGATATGCCCCTTCTCATTACAGCTGTAGCAGGTTGCATCCTTCAACTTTTTGCAATCCAAGGTCTTGTGTTCCTTGGACTTGCATATACCACAGGCAAAAGTTCTTGACTGAGTCTGCGAGTTCGATTCAAACCTGCACTTCCTGAAGTGCTGTTTCTTGCAGATCTTGCACTTGGGCTTATCACTAGATTGATGCCCATCCTTCTTCGACTCAGACCCTTTCTTGTGGTCATTGCTTCCTCGGTGCTTCTTGTTTGACCTCCGTGAATTGTCATCTTCACGTTTCCTTTTCTCGGCATCCTTGTTCCTCAGCGATCTTTGTCTGACCGCGTCCAGTGTGAGGGATAAAGATATATCAGCTACAGATCTGAAAGTAGCTGGCCGAGAGGCCTTCACGCTTGCCTTGATTTCTGGGGCTAAACCCCCAATGAAACGAGCTATTCTTTTGGGTTCCAGGGTCACCAGATACGAAACCAATCTGGACATTGTGTTGAAGCTCGTGAGGTAAGCTTGGCAGTCAAGGTTCTGCATAACCAACGATAGGAAATCAGACTCAATCTTCTCAACCTCATGCTGAGGGCAGTAGTTTTCCCTGATGAGGGCAACAAATTGTTCCCATGTCATATTGTACAGTGGGATCTTCCCAGTAGCTTGAATCAACGATCTCCACCAGGCCAAGGCCTCGCCTTTAAACGATTGAGACACAAACTTGACCACATCCTTCTCAGCGCATCCGCTGATATCAACAACTGTGTCTATCTCATCCAACCACGTCATACAATCTATAGCTCCTTTCTCCCCAGTGAAATCCCTGGGTTTGCATGAAACAAAATATTTGTAGGAGCAACCCTTATTCTGGGTTCCTTGTTTCGGTACGATCTTTTGAGATGGGACACTTTGCTGATTTGTGGACTGACGATCGTCATCAACTTTCTTGGGTTCTTCCTCCTTGGAGGGAGGCTTGCTGTGAGCCTCGGATTGAGTTTTAGGCTTTGAATGCGGTGTAGATAGGGTCCTACTCCGAGTCCCACTATATCCATCATACTGCCGCTCAATGGCCTTTGTAACAGCGTTATCTATTAACGCTTGTAGTTCAGCACCAGTTATATTAATTCGGGCATTATCATTATTCTCCCTTGGTTGACTATTAATTTCATCCGAGTCAGCCATTGCAGTTTGAACTGTTACATAAAAGATTGACAATAATTTATTTGGGACTTTATTATGGAATTGTCTTTTATGGCAATTCATTAACCATGGTAAACATAGACCATATTTGGTTAATTTTTTACTCACATTTATTTAGGATTTTATTATAACTTATCCTAATTATAAAATAATAACAGTATTATTAGCACAAAAGGCTTAGTCACAAGGACATTTTTAAATTATAAGCCATGATTTCAGAGAATCAATGCATGAAAGTTTGAACATAGTTCTTTACCTTTTTCAGACAGGGTCGCAGACTATTACTGTCTTTTGTCTCATATGAAAATGAGCAGGGCTCGTAAGCATTATATTACTAATGGATGGTCAACATGTGATCATCTTAACTAATGATTTAAACCCATGATTTATATATCATTAGTTTAAATTTAGAATCTTTTGAAGAATCCTATTAAGAATGACGTGTGTGATTTTAACGAATCACTTCTGCCAGGAGCGTTAACATGTTTTCAGATGTTAACAGGAATTTGAATCTTTTAAATAGGCCTTACCATCTTGGCCCGGTCTTATAATGACACGAAGGCTAGGTTATACCGTTAAGATTCTTAATTAATATTTAAATAGGCAGATATATTTTTAAAAGGAATGATTTTGATTCATTTATTTCATATATAATTTATTTATGCATATAATGGCAAAAATGAAATTTATAAACTTTTCATTCCATTAATTTATTAAAAGATTACACATCGCTCTAAACGGGACTTTTTAATAGACAAAATACCCACGCAGGGGTTTAAAACAAAATGCTAGTCCACGTAGGGACTTAAACAAACAACATACCCTCGTAGGGGTTAACAGAAAGATAGGCCCACGCAGGGGTCAAAACAAACAAACATACCCACGCAGGGGTTAATACAGCAAGACAGGCCCACGCAGGGGCTCAACTGATACAAGGAAATTACAACAACAATGGAAGGATTCAGTGGTCCTTCTTGCTCTTCCCTTTTAATAAACTTGTCAATCCCTGGAAGAAACTTTGTCGCTCCCTGCGGTCTCTGTTAAAATCTCGCTCGACTTGGTCAAATCTTTGAAGAATCTCTTCCCGTTCGGGTGGGGAAAACCGTGGCGGCTGCGATTGTTGCCGGATTATAGGTTTAGCAGGTATTTGGTACCCATGAGTTGGGTAACCTACTCCCCAAGGAGCTCCATACGGTCCTTCAGGATGAAGGGCGTTATAGTTGGCCGCTACCAAGTATGGGTCGGCTTAAGCGTAATTATAGTTGGTGTGAGCCGGCTGCTCAAACGGGTTGTACGCCATCGAACCAGTGTATGCAGGAATCGGGTTATCAAAACCCATCGGTGGTGGCTGTGGCGCAACTGGGTTTAAAGGTCCACCCATTTGCGGGTCTTCCTGAAGTGGCGGGTAATGACTGCCACTTGATTGACGAGGAGAGCTAAAATGGAAATCCCTCGCTCGCGCAGACATACGTGCGCCGGTTCTCCTACGCCTTGGCGGTTCTGGAGGTGCTTGATGAACTGGCGGCGGTGGAGGCGGTGGCGTGACAGCCGCAAAACGTGAATCCCCAGAGGGATCCTGCTGGTGGTGGTGGTGGTGGTGGTGAGGCAACGAATGATGCGAGGGTGTAAAATACCACTCGAACTGGTTAAACCGTGCCTGATAACTGTCTGGACCATGGTAGGGTGATCCATGAAAAGACGAACCATCAGATACCTCGATAGGATGGTTGGGTGTACCGGTTGCAGGCTCGACGGGATCCGTGTCCTCGTCCATGTCCTCTGCATGATCGCCGGAGAAATGATCCTCTGGCCCCAATGGGTTAAAACCCATTGGTTCTTGTATGTAGTTTCCCGGGTTAAACCGGCCCTGAAAGACGGGAGTGGGGTCTCCAAAGGAATTGTGCGATAGGGATCGCTGTAGAGGTATGTAAGAAGGTTGTGGGTTATTGGGCTCGTTTTCCGACTGTGGCCCATAGGAGTTATGATAGGGAGGCGTTGAACTGTGCGAGATAGACCGTCTAGCAGGCTCAAAAAGGTTCCTCCTGTTCTCTCGAGGATCGGCACTCGCAGTGGTAGAAGGAGCTTGCCTGTGCGAAGGCCCGGCCACGTGGTCATTGGGGGCGGTGATTGGCCCTTGCCTCGTCCTCTTCGTCTGAAAAATCTTGGCGGCATATTTAGACCTGTCAATATAACATAAGATAACGACAAGAATATATAAAATAAAGGACAAAACAAAACAAAGTAGAATTTGTCCTATGTTATTTGTCTAGACTCGAAAGTTTAGGAATGTGCAATTGTGTCATTGAGATTAAACACGAAAGACTAGTGTTTAATTCACTCAATGTTGGCTCTGATACCAACCTGTCACACCCCGAATTCCACATGTCACCGGTGGGCCCGGTGGGGGAGTATCGTGACGTGGTTGGCAACATAATAGTCAAACAACACAATATTTAAATGCACAGCGGAAGCAAATGAAAGATGTATTTCAACCGAATAAAATTGTAATATCGAGTATCACAACAGTTGAAATTTTATCCACAGACGGATCAAAAATAAATAGGAAACAGTAGTTCAACAGACGATAGGCATCTTAAGCTTGCGAGACTCTTTATTGATGCTAGGAGTTGCCAGCCTATTTCGCGTAGTACCTGCACTTAACCTTTTGGGAAAATACGTCAGTTTACACTGGTAAATACAATCAATTGACTCATTTTAAAAATGATTAAAAATTGATTTGGATGCACGTGGCATAAATATCTTTTATAACTTGGGATAATTATTTAAATATATAAACTTGTAAAAAAATTACGTGTTCCTTATGCGTTCAGTAGCCCGGAATAGAATGTGATTTAGACCCGAATAGTTTGAAGACTTGTTTAATATGGGTAATCTAAACACATTCTGGATTTTGAGATAAAACCGATAAGGTTTGACCCGTTTCGGATAATTTATGCAAACTAGTTACATAAACCGAACCGAACGTGCAAGAGGCGTAACGGGTGACTATGAGAGTCATATACAGGTTTCCTAAGTTAATATGCCTCAAATATGTTGTGACATCAGTAAGATATCTTTATTATGCCCGAATCGAATTTAAACTCATATTATGCCCCGTAGGGGTATTTTGGTCATTTTCAAGGTTATAAAAGAGTTTAAGTATTAACCTGAGTTATAGGTCTGATGTAATCAGTAAAAATACTCAATTTACTAAGTTATATCAGTAGGGTGTTGCATATATGTGAAATTTATCAATTATAACCAAACTATGCACCGTAGGGGCATTTTGGTAATTTCACATAAGCCGAAAAGCTCAACACTGAAGTCTGAGTTCAACAACTTTTGCTTACTGTTAAAATATTATAATTTGCCTAAAATATCAGTAGGTATCAACCCTTGTATGTTTAAAATAGTTTTAGTACATACTATGCGTTAAAAACGCTTAAAAAGGCGATTAGAAGCCGTTTCCAGGTTCTATATAGAAAGCTGATATTTTTATTATCCCAGAAGGTTTAAAATAATTTATTTATCATAAGAAATCAGTAGCAAAAGGTTTGGGGTCAAAAAGATATGTAAAACTCATTTTATAGCCCAAAAGGGCAAAACCGACAATTACCGAATTAAGCTTATGACTCTAAGTTATGCTCAGCCTAAAATTAATTAAAAATATTCAAAAATCCCAAAATAATATATTACATCAGTGGGTAAAGAGTTTGATATCAAAAAGTGGGTTTAAATAGGCTATATGCTAATTATGCCGTTTAATCGCTAAAAAGCTTTCTAATTACGCTAATGAGCATAACTCTCAATCTACACCTCAAACTGATGTTGAATTTTTGGGTGCAAGTTTATAATTCAGTAACTAAGGTTTCTACTCTTTTACATCTTTAAAAATCACGTTTTATGGTGAAAAGGGCATAATGGTCAACATATAGGCAATTAACGGAATCATGCATATTAATTGGATAGCTAATGAACCAATGTGTATAATCACAGAGGGTTATACTAGCATGTAACCTGGTCCTAAGGAAGCTCTAAGGGATTTCCAAATCATACTAAATCGGGTCAGATCTGAAAGTCAAAGCAAACGTCAAACTATGCGACTTTCGGTTTCGAACCGGGTCTCTACTGAAAATTGTCGGGTTGAACATGTTTAGACATGTTCTTACATTAATTACCAAGTTATATTAATGATCAAACAAGTTGTATGGGTTCTACATTGCTAATTATGCATAAATTGGAAATTAAGCATTCTGTTGACTTTTTAATAACAAGTTTGACCCGACATTTGACCTAGTTAGAGTGGGAATCAGAGGGTGCCCTTTTAAGGGCTTATTGCCCACATAATTACCAACTTATAACTACTTTCAATTCGACTAATCACTGGACCATCAATGATTAATCGCTAAGTTAACCGTTAATTACGACGGTTTGACTTTTAAGCTAAAACTAAGTAAAAACTCAACTAAGAAAGGTTAAGCATACTTACTGAAGTCCTATGCACGATTAGTGATCACTTGAGTCTGCTTTGGAGCTCCAGAAATGATCAGAAATGCTGATGGAAGGTGTGGTTACAAAGTTGCAACACAAGGCCCTTTTATAGTGCTTTAATCACCTTAGATCATTGACAAATCATGCTAGCAATGGCCATGGATCATCAACAGATGTCCCTAAGTGCCTAGGACTGTTTAGGGGTCGCCCATGTAGTGAAAATATCCCTTATAAGTCGGTTAAAAGACTGGACAGGCTGCTGTCCACGTTTTCTGTATCTGGGGGTCTGACGCGGCCCGCGTAAGATATATTAACATCTTACGCGGCCCACCTGAGCCTCGTATTCAGCTTTCACATTTTCAAGTTGTTGCATATTTGTCTCTTGGCCTTTCGAAGGGTCAACCAACTTATTTCTTGCATTTTGAACCCTCCAATTTGACTTATAGGGGCTTCAAGATATATACCCACTTTGTTAAGTCCTCAGTTAACTTTATTGTTACCCGAAAAGTCGTAACTTTCAACGTTGACGCTTTAACCCCTTGTATACGAATTTGATCATAACTTTCTCATACGATAACGAAACTTTATGACATTTATATCGTGCATTCTAGTGAGCATAATTAACCGTTACAAAGCTTCGGGTTTGTTAAAAGGTCACTTAGAGGTATAACTTAAATATGTTGACACATTTAACCCCTGTAGTTTGTAATCTCTCACTTTCTTTCATTTTTAGCCTCGTATGATCCATGATTTATTCGTTTGAAGGTATGAGCATCATGTAGGGTTATTATAAAGTATATTTATTCACTGTTGACATTTTGAACTCGTATATTCACATACTTTCAATGTTTGTCAACTTTAGTCCTTCTAGAACATTCTTTCACACGTTCAAACCTATGACACGTGTCAATACATTATAGGACGTGAATTTTCGAGGTGTTACACCTTCTCACGCCCGCTAAGGGGATAACGAGACCAGGCACCCTCCTTTGGCTTCCCTGCCCATGTAAACCGGCGTAAAGATGCGGTGGCATTGCCTAATCCCAATTTTATAGAGATATATCATTTATTGTATGATCTTGATTTTAACACACTTTATTTTATAATTTTGATGGGCTACCGGCTTAGTAGAAACGTTGTCTTTGAGATGTATAATTGCCCCATTTTTATTACAACTGTTTGGGCTTGATTTCGTTTCTTACAAAATGGATACTTAAATTTACAGATCAAATTATATCTTTGTAGGTCCATATGAACATATGAAAATATAAACCCCCAATGTATGATGCTAGCATGCTATTATGTTCGCTTTGGGGGCCAATTTTGGTGATTACTCAAGCAGTCAGGCCATTAGGAGACGAGGGTGAAACATATCACAATATAACCATTATTGGAAATTTTATTTGTATAGAAATATTTGGATAAATCGTACATAACTAAAAATTGTAAAAATGATATATAAGAACACAAATAAGAAATTCAAGCCTTTAATATCAATGCGCAATGATATGAAATATGTTTTGAAGAAGCCGTCTTCAACACTTGGTCTAGCCATTGTATCATATATCTATCAGTTATTAACGGTGTACCCTGTCAAGATTTGGTGTCCAAATAATGGCTTGCAAACGCTCTTATTTCTACATAAAATTCAGCTAAGCCATTCGCGCGTTATTATAGACTTAGCATTATATATATCATGTTTCTTGTACTGATTGCAACAACCCAAAGAAGTCAAAGTTTGATTGGGATGGCCATCAGAGGCAGATTTTTCTTTAATGTAAACCCAAACTTATTAGTCATATCCATATCTTGTGTTCTCATACCTCTTTCAATCTTCCAATCAAACTTATGAATCAAAGTTCCCAACATCAAATGCAACATAATATCCGCTAGAGGCAATCCTGGACACATCCTTCTTCCTGCACCAAACTGGATGAACTCAAAATCACGACCTTTGAAGTCTATCTCAACATCAAGAAACCTCTCTGGCTTGAACCTTTGTGGGTCTGACTGTTAGACAATTAATTCAGCATTATCACCCTCAAGGCTTCTACACTTCATAACTGATATAGTCTTTATTATAGAATAATTAGTCCTTAATTACCAGACTCTTCACCTTTATAAGTTTCTATCATAAGCTTGTATAAATAGTAGTATTATCATCATGTAAAGACATGAACTGAGTTTTATATAAAATATATTATCTTGCAAATCATTGTTTCTTTCATGGTATCAAGAGCAAGTAACGATCCATACTAAAATTCCTTTTTTTTTCTCTGTTGATTCACTCAATTCACAACCATGACTCAAACACCTCCTCATACTCCTCCCAGAACCCCTCCACAAACTCCTCCTTCTTCTCCAAATTCCAACCCACGCTATTTATCTCTTACAAATATTGCATCATTCGTCAGTATCAAACTCACATATGCAAATTATCTTGCATGGAAACATCAAGTCATTACCATTCTAAAAACTTTGGGTCTTCTCGATCATATCTCAGCCACACCCCTCTCCACCAGCGACACTTCCAAATACTACATGGGAAACGATGTGACGTAGCCATTCTGCCTCTTCACCTGCTTTATCTAAAGCGATGAACTCTGATTCCATCGTGGATCTAGCGATAACTGTTTGTTTTAATGATTTCCATGATATAGCAGCACCTCCAAGTGTGAATACATACCTACTTGTTGCTCTGGAATCATTCGTGTCAGATATCCAATTTGCATCGCAGTGTCCTTCTATAACTGCTGGATATCTGTTATAATGCAACCCGTATTCCCGAGTGTATCTTAAGTAGCGAAGCAACTGAGTGATACAGTTCCAATGCATTGAACTTGGGTTGCTCGTATATCTACTTAGCTTGCTCACAGCATATGCTATGTCTGGTCTAGTACAACTCATAAGATACATCAAGCTACCAATAACTCTTGAGTATTCCAACTTGTTTACGGGTTCACCTCAATTCTTAGCTAGATGTTGACTTGTGTCAAGTGGAGTTCTAGCTTCATTAGAGTCATTTGCATTGAACTTCTCAATAATTTTGTCCACATAGTGGGATTGACTTAAAACAAGTCCACTTTGGGTTCGCGTGATTTTGACCCCCAAAATCACATCCGCAAGACCCATGTCTTTCATGTCAAATCTTGATTTTAGCATGTTCTTTTTAGATTTTATGATTTTGTCATCACTTCCAGCAATGAGCATATCATCTACATATAGACACAAAATGACATATCCATCAGATGTGTCCTTCACATACACACACTTGTCACATTCATTGATTTTGAACCCAGCATCAAGCATGACATGATCAAACTTTTGGTGCCATTGTTTTGGAGCTTGTTTCAATCCATACAAGGATTTTACAAGTTTACACACTTTCTTTTCTTGCCCAATAGCTGTGAAGCCTTCGGGTTGCTCCATGTAGATTTCTTCCTCTAGAATTCCATTCAAGAAAGCTGTTTTCACATCCATTTGGTGAACTTCCAAATTTCTAATGGCGGCAATGGCAAGCACCAACCTGATGGATGTTATTCGCATAACTGGCGAATATGTATCAAAGTAATCTAAACCTTCTCGTTGTTTATATCCTTTGATCACCAACCTTGCTTTGTACTTATCGATGGTTCCATCTGGTTTCATCTTTTTCTTGAAGATCCATCGATATCCTAGTGGTTTACATCCTTGAGGAAGATCCACTAGTTCCCAAGTATGGTTTTGTAAGATAGGGTCTATCTCACTTTTGATTGCCTCCCTCCACTAAGGTCCTTCTGAGGAATGCACTGCTTGTTGGTACGTTTGAGGTTAATCTTCTACCATATAGGTAAGAAACTCAGGGCCAAAGGATTTTTCAATCCTTTTCCGTTTACTTTTCCTGATTTCAACTTCCTTAGTATTAGATTGTTCTCGAGGTTCATCGTTTTCAACTTCACCCTCGAGAACAATTTCCTCAACCGGTCTAGAAGTACTCGGTTCACTTTTATCTAAGCATGGGAACATATGTTCAAACCATGATGCATCCTTAGATTCTATTATGGTGCCATTGCATATTGCAGGGTTCTTAGAATCATGCACAAGAAAGTGATATGGACCATAAGGACGAGTGTATCCTATAAATACACAATCCACTGTTTTGGGTCCTATTAGTAGGCGCTTAGGCGGTGTGACCACCACCTTAGCTAGACACCCCCACACTTTCAAGGATTTATATGGTGGTTTCTTTCCCGTCCATAATTCGTAAGGCGGTACATCCTTTTTCTTATTGGGTATCATGTTCAACACATAATTTGCCGATAAGATTGCTTCCCCCACATGTTTTGGTTTACACCAGAACTTATCATCATGGCATTCATCATTTCTTTCAAGGTGCGATTTTTCCATTCCGTTATGCCATTTGATTGAGGGGAGTAAGGAGCCGTGAGTTCATGGATGATTCCACTTTTTGCACATATGTCAACAAAAGGTGAAACATATTCACCTCCTCGGTCGCTCCTTATGATTTTGATTTTCCGATTTAGTTGATTCTCAACTTCGGCTTTGAACACGATAAACTTGTCAATAGCCTCGTCCTTACTCTTAAGTAAGTAAACATAGCAATACCTTGTACTATCTTCATTGAACGTGATGAAGTACTTGTTCCCACCACGAGTAGGAATTGCTTTTAGATCACACACATCAGTGTGGATCATCTCGAGGGGTTTGGTGATTCGTTCAACCTTTTTGAATGGCGATTTTGTTTGTTTTGCTTCTACGCAAGTTTCACATTTATTAATTGAATCGATATCGAATGTTGGTATGCAATCAAGTTTAATTAAACGACGAATGGAATTATAATTAACATGACCTAGTCTACCATGCCAAAGATTAGAAGACTCAATCAAGTAAGTAGAACTAGTACCGGTTTCTTTCATTGCATTCACAACCATTACATTGAGTTTAAACATTCCATTTAGGGCATAGCCCTTACCAACATACATACCATTTTTGGTCAACACGACCTTATCCGACTCAATCTCCATTTTGAACCCAAACTTGTTCAATTGCCACCCCGACACAAGGTTCTTACGAATTTATGGAACATACAACACGTTTGACAAAGTGAGTTCCTTTCCAGAAGTCATCTTCAGAACCACGTTCCCCTCACCTTTAATTTCGGCCGTGGCAGAGTTTCCCATAAAAACCTTTTCCCCATTAGTCACCTCCTTGAAGGTGTTGAAAAGGCTTTTGTCAGAACACACATGACGGGTAGCCCCCGTATCAACCCACCAATCCTTGTTATTTTTCCCAACCAAATTATCTTCGGTCACCAAAATCGAGAGATCCGTGACCATGGCAACAAGGTTGTCGACTTCATGAACCATGTTCACTTGTCGAGCATTTTCCTTCTAGGGAAGCTTGCATTCGCTGGCCTTGTGGCCTTGCTTTTGACAATTATAACAAGTTCCTTGGAACTTCTTTTTCCCAACTCCTCCCTTAGGACCAAGGTTGGAGCATTTCCCATGACTTTTCTTTCCACGCTTTCCACTGTTTTTTCCCTTTGAAGATTGGCCATGTTCAACAAGATTGGCCTTCACAGTTTCAGGGCCATCAACCTTTTTTAGGGCCACTTTGTTATCTTCTTCAATCCGAAGACGAACAACAAGATCTTCAATGGTCATCTCCTTTCGATTATGCTTGAGATAGTTTTTGCAATCAACCCAACTTGGTGGCAGTTTTTCGATCATTGCAGCAACTTGGAATGTCTCGCTGTGCATCATTCTTTCCGCATGAATATCATGAAGGATAACTTACAATTCTTGGACTTGGCTCATGACAGTTTTAGAGTCTATCATTTTAAAGTCCAAGAACTTAGCCACCACGGATTTCTTAGTGCCCGCATCTTCTGTTTTGTATTTGCGATCCAAAGACTCGCACAATTCTTTGGCAGTCTTGGCTTTGCAATACACATTATACAATGTGTCCACCAAACCATTCAAAATAAAGTTGCGGCACAGGTAATCCGAATGATTCCAAGCATGCATCGCGCTCACAGATTGAGCATCCACATCCCCTTCATCAACATGGGGTTTAGGTTCAGTTAAGAACCTTGACAGGTTCAGCGTGGTCAGATAAAAGAACATCTTTTGCTGCCATTGTTTGAAATTCACACCACTGAATTTTTTTGGTTTCTCAGCATGCGACATTGCATTAGGCAGTGGTGTCACCAGACCGGTAGTGACAGGAACAGCGGAAGTCATGACCGCAGAAACAACACTGGTCATGACAGCAGAAACAACAGTAGTTATCGGCTGGGATGCCATTCTAAAAGAAAAAGAATGCAGAAGCAATTAGTAAAACGAATTTGTTTAAGTTTGTTAGTAAAATTGTATAAAAGAACCGAATAGAATCAGGACAGAAAGTAATAAAATGGAGAAACAGTAAACTGGGCTTGTGTTTGACACAATTCCCTTAAACAGATTCGCCGTCTGTTCTCAGGGTACGCCGGTCCGAAGCAGCAACAGCGCACTGCCAGACTTGAATACTTGCCTGAAAGAAAACAGGAGAATGCTACAGAGAGATCGAGAGAGAAGAGATGGTTTTCTGTGTGTCTCAACTGATCAGCCTAGCCTTCAGTAGAAAACAGAACGCGGACCCGGGTTTTCGGAACTGCATTCGTGTCCGCAGGACGTGCGGGCACACTCGAGTTCAACTAATTCCAGTTCCATTTTTTGCACCCCCCTCTGCGCGCGGGTAGGATCTGTGGTAAAACATGTCATAAGCCTTCAAATCCTTGGTTAAGGTTTCACATTATAAGTAGCCTATCCTTTTGTTCCCACTCCAATGTGGGACAAAGTGGTTTTACCACTTGAGACTTTCCATTCACACCAAAACTTCCAACATTTTTTTAGGGAAAAAAATGCCAAAAAACCCTCCACTACGGGTGGTCTAATAGACTAGTAGATCTGATCAATACATCTAATGTAACACGGTTTCTTACTATTAGCTGCAACAAATTTGTATATTTTGACAACAAATGAGAGTATCGTGTTAAATGTAACAAAGTTATGTTACTTGTATCAGTAAAATAAATAAAGATATAACATTGCATTTCCAACAACTATTTCCTCTTACTCGAAATATCAATTACTAATTTTGTTTTTTCAGATAGTAACTGGGTGGTTAGTAACACCGGATACAATGTGCCCGACGTGGCTCAAGTCCACATCTTGCCATATTATACAAAAAGATATATAACCAAGATTCTATATCTTATTAACAAATTAACTTGAAACATTTTTGGTAATGTGAGTGATGTTGTGTAACGCTGTCAGCTTATCTTATCTGAAGATGAGAACATGGTTGGGTTCTTGATCAATCATGCATATCCTTTGAGAGTGTCTAAACAATTAACTAATGTGTGAGCAAGAAGTGCTTGCACTTCTTCAACCTCGCTCGTTGGGAGTTGGCCACTCCATACAAGTCTATTTTGTGTCAAAACTTGTGAACGACGAGCACAAGTGAGACAGAAAGGCCTGTCCTTAATGATCCTAGGATGTCACATGGTGCCTGCAAGTCAGGTTCAGACAACGGGTATATAGTGGGATCGAGCCTTAGGACAGTCTAGCAGGTCAAAGTTACTACACCAAAATTTCTTTAAAAATATGTAAATAGTGGTGGTGGGAGAAGATCAACTAAGGAGGCTCATGACAACGAGTCAAGCTGGTAGGCGAAAGATCTTTTTTTTTTTTTTTTTTTTTTTTTTCTAGAAGTGTCACGGTGAAATGCAGTCGCAAGGAGTCGCGTGCCCCGCTTGAGTTTAAAAAGGGTAAAAAAAATGGATCATCGAAAAGAGTAGTAAGCAAACCTAATGAGCAGGGGCGTAGGATTTAAGGGGCGGGGAGGGGCGCCCGACTTTCGGTCAGTAGTATTATATATGTACGTTTCGTATAGGATTTTGTAGGTATATACGTTTTCGACCCCCCGGTTTTAATTTTTTTTTATATAGCCAAAATAAAATATTTAATTAGCCCAAATATTATAGCCCAAATCATTATATTTGGTAGAATATTAGAATGTATATTATATAACCCAAATCAAATCATTATATAGCCCAACTTAAAAGCCCACCCCATAAAAAAAACCCAAATTCGTTTACTTTGGGACATCGACCAGAAGAACAGAAGCCACAAGCCAGAACTGTAGAAGGAGGGAAAAACGCAGGTTCCAGAACTGTTCGACTTTAGCTTCTTGTTCGAGACGCCAAAACGTTGCTCGTTGTTGTGGTCTTGTACTCTTGTTCGACTTCTTCAATCTTCATAAGGTTAAAGGTATGTGTTTTTTATCTTTAAGTTTAATTTAGGGCTCCAATTTATGTGATTTAGGTTGAAATTAGGGGTGAAATTGGTCTGAATTTTTGCCCTAAACTTGTTGAATCTTTCTGTAACTATGGCTAATTTTATTTGTTTAATCTTATTGTGATTTGATTTAGATAGAAACTAGTTTAAATTTAGGGTGACGGGCAGGACTATAATTCTTCATCCAGGAGAACCGGGTACCCACCTTCCTCTCTCCCTTTTAATGTTTTGGTGTCTTTGTTCGTTTGTTTGTTAAACAATGTTTACGTTTTAATATTTGAGAACGTTTTTTATTTGATATTAATGTTTGACCCGACCCGAATCGAATCACCGATGTTCGACCCGAACATACACCTCGAAACTACGCGATAGAAAAAAAAAATTAGGTCCGTTACCTTCCGACCCCCCGAACTTTTTTTTCAAGCTTCGCCACTGCTAATGAGGGGGATCATGTTCAAATATGGGTGTAGATTGTAATTGGATGGTTACGGGGAGTTTCTGATATATTTGATCAAGGTAAAAATGGTAGTTTTACACTGAGATAAGTGTTAGTTGAAAATCCTTTTGAGTATATGTAGAGCAAAATTTATTGGATGTTGCCGTTAATGAGCAAAGATCCACAAGAATATGCATGTTTTGGTAAGGGTGTACGGTGTACCTATTGGCACACCCTTTTCACTATATACACACTTAAAAAGGTGTTTTTTGTCTTTATATGCACACCCTGTAGTGTCGAACTGTGGCCAAAACGTGGCGTTTTGGTCCGGTTAATCAGAAAAAGACTGACGGGTGTCTGACGGGTCTGTTGACCGGACCAAAACGCCGAGCTTTGGCCGCGTTTTGGTCCTGTCAACCAGACAAAAGACTGACACCCGGTCTGGTTGACAGGACCAAAACGCTGCCAAAGCTCGGCGTTTTGATCCGGTCAACAGACCCGTCAGACACCCGTCAGTCTTTGTCTGATTAGCCGGACCAAAACGCCGCGTTTTGGCCACAGTTCAACACTGCAGGGTGTGCATATAAAGACAAAAATCACCTTTTGGGTGACTATCTACACACTTGGTGTGTAGATAGATAGTTTGGCCCTTTGGTAATGGAAGGATATGACAAGCCAAATGTTTGAAGATCGTATCTACTTAAAACGTGCTTTAACGTGTAAGTTTATGGTCAATCCAACATATCTTTTAGGGGCGTCATAGCGTGTATTAGTAGTGCTTGTACCCATTACATGGGAGTTGAGACTAGGGAGCCCTAATGAATCTATGACATGAAATAGTTAGTATTTGACTACTATAAACATACAAAAATAATAGTCTTCGGGGATCTGAAATGGCGCACATGCCTATAGTCATAGATGGGTCCATAATATCTGGGCCAAACTATCTACATACTTGGTGTGTAGATAGTCACCCTTAAAATGTGTTTTTTGTCCTTATATGCACACCTTGCAGTGTCGAACTGTGGCCAAAACGCGGCGTTTTGGTCCGGTTAACCAGACAAAGACTGACGGGTCTGTTGACCGGACCAAAACGCCGAGCTTTGGCCGCGTTTTGGTCCTGTCAACCAGACCGGGTGTCAGTCTTTTGTCTGGTTGATAGGGCCAAAACGCGGCCAAAGCTCGGCGTTTTGGTCCGGTCAACAGACCCGTCAGACACCCGTCAGTCTTTGTCTGGTTAATCGGACCAAAACGACGCGTTTTGGCGACAGTTCGACACTGCAGGTGTGCATATAAGGACAAAAAACACATTTTTTGGTATGTAAATAGGCAAAATGGTGTGTAGATAGGTACACACTAATATCCTGATGCTTCATCTGGTACAAAACTATTAATTACCTATATTGCTCGAGAAAAGTTATATGACAATTTTGGATATAGAAAAGTACTTTATCTTGAGAAAAGTTATATGATAATTTTAGATATAGAAAAGTCAATATAGGCGTATATGCTACTATAATGTTTTGAATGCGAATTTAACTTTTTTAAAATGTTGATTATTGATGAACTTTTTAACTTATTGTTTTTATTCGGTTTATTCATATTGCAACTTTAGTTCGCTTATAAAAAATTGCATTCATGATATTTATTTATCACTCAATGTAACACCTATAGTATTGGAGTGGATGCTTATTAAGTTCCCGTTTAAATTTATATGAAAGGACCAAATTGTTGTTAGATAACTTCCAACGTGGGAGGAAGAAGGCGACATGGGTGCCATAGCATTGGAGGAACCGTCCGACATGTGGTGTCCGGTCGAGTCTGGAAATACACGTGTGCACGCACGCACGCACACACATGTGTATATATAGACACACACATATTTATAATATTATCATTTTATATTTATCGTGTTTTATAAAGTGGGCGTTGTCACAAAAGGGTGCAAACATTTGGACACCTCAACATGATATTTTGACACCCTTGACACTTATACGACTCATTTAAGCTAATACGAGTCGTATAGAGTCAGGGATGCTGGTCTATACGACTCGTGTAGGCCTATACGAGTCATATAGACGACATCTTTTTCATATTTTCGCTAGATTTTTTGGGTTGGTTTGCACAACATGTCATAGGATGGTGGTTGGTCATCCTGTGGCACCCCACCTTTTGGAACACGTAGGATCGCTTGAAGCTGAGGTACGAGGATACCATCAGCCATGGCCTGAGTTATCATCCACTGCATCATCCAATCCACCATTGCCTGCGTCCTCTTAGTGCGACGTGTAAGATCATGTAACATGTACTCTACACATGTTGGAACCGCCGCACGTCGCACCACGCTGCATTGAGGTAGTGGTTGCTCGAACTGAGGATCCTGTTTCGCCCTTGCCTATTGCGGGTGAGGTTGGTGCGGCTGTTGTGGCTCACCTTGCTCCTCTTGTTTTAGTGGTTCCAAATGGCCTGTCCCCTATATAGCGAGAATCGAAGTTGTCTACAGTGAACCCCAACGATCCCCATTAGCCTGTTGCGGGTGAGGTTTGACAGAGGTTATCTCACCGTCATGGTCTGCTGATTGGTTTCACACACACCAGACTCGTTAAGGTTTTCATCACCATACACAAAATCCTGAATCAGACGTATGGTTAGACTTCTATAAAAAAACTAATGGAAAACGAGTTAAGATATGTCATACATGTTGGGATTCATACACCTATACTTGTTAAGATTTTCACCATCAGACTCATCATCATCATACTCAGTAAATCCCACCAATAGCAAAGCTAAGGTAGGGTCTGAGGAGGGTAAGAAGTAGACAGCCTTACCTCTACCCCGTAGGAATAGAGGGGCTACTTCCACTGAGACCCCCGGCTCAATAGTAGTTTTGCGTCAAACATTGGACATAACACATAAGGCATATAACACTTAGCAATTAGACAAAAGCCGATTAGTGCATGTAACCCTTGTCTTTCGGCTATCAACGCCACCACATGATGCATGATTAACCGTCTCTCGTTTTTTAACGTTATTTTCATGAAATTAGTAAAATACGTTAAAATTAGTGCACTTTCACTTTTGCCTCTGAGGACCCACACATATATACATTATATGTGCATACCGCAAGCAGGGTGTATTTCACCATCAGACTCAAAACCCTGAAATAGTCGTATGGTTAGAATTTTATAAAACTAACAAAAAACAAGTTGACATGTTATACATGTTGGGATTCATGTACCCCATACTCGTTAAGACATTCACCCTAAATTCGGGATAACTGTTGTCCTATTATGACATCGCTAACTAACAAAATTTAAATAGAAACAACTGAATGAAAAAATTTAACAAAAAAATTTCAATGAAAAATTTCAATATACACTAAAATAAGAACTAAGTTTAGTAGTTTCCATCAGGGGTGGACCTATCCACAATGGTGGGTGGGCGGCCACACCTCTTGAAACAAAAAGACTTTAGTCTTAATTTTCGTCGAAAATCACAACCGCACCCTTAGATTTTTTCAACTGCACCCCTTGAAAATTTTCAACCGCCCTCCTTAGAAAAAAATATTATGAATTTATAAAAAAATTAAACATTGATTATTATGAATATATAAGTACATAACACAATTTGTATAATTATTCTTTAACCACTTATTCACTTTACTTAACCTACTCTACAATCTAATTTTATTAACCCAACTACCTAAGCCCAAACCCAACCCAAAAAATTATCCTTTTCTATTTATTGTTTTTTTGTTGTTTTATGTGGTGATTAGCAGAAAATATTGATGTATAAGGGTTTGATCTTTTTATATTTTTTTGATATTTTTTAGTTGTTCTAGACTTGTAGGTAATGAGTTTGTTATTTTATTTTAAGCTTTGTTTGTTTAAATGATTACTAATCAATATTTAAAACTAGGGCTTGAATGTTTGAAAATTATGGACTATGGTATTGGTTGAATATGATTGTTTATTTTGTTTAGAGTAAATTGCCATTTTCGTCCCTGAGTTTTGGGCACGTTTGTCATTTTCGTCCAAAATGACACTTTTGTACCATTTTGCCCTCCACGTTTGGCATTTTTTGCCATTTTCATCCAAATGCCTAACCAAGTTACTTTATATTTGTCTGATGTGGTAATTTTGAAAATTTTCAAATATAACGGAGTAACTTGCAATTTATGTGTTATAGATATATCACAACACATACATACATACAACACATACATACATACTGCACTCATCTCCCACCCTCAACAAACGCCGCCACCACCACGACCATCAGCAACCTGCAACTCCGGCACAACCTGCAACTCCGGCACAACCATCGCAAATCCGACCCATCTCTCTCTCTTCTGCGATCGTTAAGGGTGATGGCAGATGAGGAGTCGCCGGCCACCACCACCACTCTCTATCTCTTTCTCACCGTTTTTCTCTCTCACTACGGCAGCCAGATGTTTCTAATCTAGGGTTTCGCTCAGATCTGATGAAGATGATGCTAATGGCGGTTGCTGGTGGAGTTGGTTGGTGGTTGTCGAGTGACGAACGGCGGTACAGATGACGTGATTGAGAGCTAGATCGTTTTTAACCAGAGATTTGGTGAATTTAACGGTGACGGGTGGTTAGGGTTTCGATTTTCAATTGAACAAGATGATATTGGATCGGGTTGTTGATGATGATTCGTCGTATGGTCAAGGGTCGAGCTTTTTGTTGAATGATAGACCTCCTGTGGATGATGCTGCTGATGATGATGTTAATCCATCAGTTTCTGCTCAAGGATCTGTTTTGGGTTCGTGGGGGAATAAGAAATGGGGTGATACTGCTTCTTATTTTGCTAAAAAGGTAAATCTGGTATTCAAGTTACTTTTTTGTTGTTTGAATGTATGAGGAGTTCAGATATATGAATCGATCAGTTAGACTTTCTTGATGTATTTTGCAAAATGACTGTTATTGAAATGCTTATGTGTATACAGATTTGCACTTGTTGCAGAATTTGTTGAGATTGTTGTATGATGTTTGTTAGATTTGATTGAATCACTGGTTGGGGGTTATGGTGGTCGTTGGAGAGAGAGAGAGTAAAGAGAGAATAAGAGATATGAAGGTGGTTGTGGAGGTGGAAGTGGTGGGGATTGGTGGCGGAGGTGGTGGGGAATGGTGGTGGTGGTGATGGTGGATGAGAGAAGAGAGAGAAAGATGAGAGAGAGTGGACTGATGAAACTCTATAAATTAAAAAAATACTGATTCACTCTATAAATTAAAAAAATGATTAAAAAACATTATAAATTAAAGAGTAAACATTACAAGTTACCCCCTTATCATTAACAAATTTCAAAAATACCCTAATTTGACGTTATAAAGTGACTATGTTAGGCATTTGGACGAAAATGGCAAAAAGTTACAAACGTGGGGGGGGGGGGGGCAAAATGGTACCAAGGTGTCATTTTCGACGAAAATGACAAACGTGCCCAAACCTCATGGACGAAAATGGCAATTTACTCTTTTGTTTAAGTGTTTAGTGTTGTTTTATGAACTTAGGGAGCAATTTATATATGATAAGAACCATGAGTATAGAAGTTATGGCGCGATTTCTTAAGAGGGAGAGGGTTAGACCACTTTTTTCGTCTGATTCTTCTAATTAAAGCCAAGTTATGTCTTAGATAATTTTTTGTTGTTGTTTTATTTAATGATTAGGAGAAATAGAATTAGGTAGGGTTTGAATTTCGATGGTTTTTATTGTTAATTTACTTAAACCATGGGGTATGGGGGTCGTCCCCTCCCCGTCTCGGTTCGTCCCCCACGTCGTACACCGCCCCCTTGGGGCTCGTCACGTCGCAAACGGCTGCAGGAAGACGGAAGGGACGAGATTGGTGGTTGGCTGAGCTTGTAATTTGGTGGGCCCCCCTCTCTCTCCTTTATTATATATTGGTTTTTTATTAAGTTGGGTAGTCCTCCACACCCTTGGGTAGTCCCCAAAGGGATGGTCCTCCACCCTTGGTGATGTGGCGTCTACGTGGCGGGTAGTCCCCAAAGAGACTAACCAAACCACACCCAATGGTCTTACTTATGATGGTTTTTATGTTGTTTAGTGTTTTACTTGAAACATTGTTTGTTAATGTGATAGGAAGTTAGGAAATAGGGTTTAATTGTTTGAAATTGAAATTGACCCAACCTGACCTGATCTGACCCGCAAAACTTTGTTAGTTTATGTTTACTTGTTTTACATGACCCGACCCGATCCGACCCGCTATGAACCAAATTTTTTTATATAGCCAGTGGCCTAAAATCTTTAAATTTTTTCCGCACCCCCAGAAAAAAATTCCTAGGTCCGCCACTGGTTTCCATAAAACTGTATTAATACTTTCCATAAAACTGTTTTACTTGAAGGGATTACGTTGATGCACTTTTGTGGACTTAGCTAGTGTCGGTTCATGGCCGAAGTCAACGACGTTCCTCCGTCGTGTAACTTGGAGAACGACACGGTTACCTAGTTGGATAATGACATAATCAACTAATCAAGTTTCATGTTGAATGCATGCATACTACAAAGACTATCGATCATGTATAAGTCCATTCAAATGGACTGTCGTTTCAAGTCTTGAATGGTGATGTCACTGTCGATCAGAAGAAGCCAACGACAGTGTCTCTGTCGTTGGCACTCAATCACTATCTATAGGCTATGTGTATGTTACTATAAATAGTCGGTTCTTACTTCTTAGTCATTTGTAATGTAGAGCTTGAATGAGTTAGAGAGATCTAGAGAGAGAGAGAGAGTTATCAGAGAGCTTTTGTATGTGTAATCTGTACCGAAACTCTATCGAAATCAATACACGATAAATGAGCTAAAGAGAGAGAGAGAGGGAGAGAGAGAGAGAGTTATCAGAGAGCTTTTATATGTGTAATCTGTACCGAAACTCTGTCGAAATCAATACACGAATCGGTTAAAAATGAATCTTTACGTATTGTTCATTCTCTCACTCGGTTTATGGTGTAGCTTGGATTCCGCACTCGCTACGCCATCCGAAACAAGAAATCACATTGTGATCGATGATCCGTATCGGAACCTATAAGTGGTATCAGAGCTTTGGTTCAATTTCTTGTTGAAAGGGTTTCCGGTGAGATTTTCTAGTGGGTTTTGAGGTTTTATTGGATAAAATAAATAATCAAAAACCCAGTTTTGGTTCTTGAAAATACGAATTAATACTCGAAAATTGTTGGTATTTTGTGTTGTTTTTTGGTTAAAACGGATTAGCGGGTTCCGGAGCTGGCCATCGCTTCCCGTGGGGGTGGCCACGGTGTGCTGGCTCGGGTTCATACCCGTGAGCGCTCCCTTATACTTTTGCTTATTCTAAAATTATAAGTATATATATATATATATATATATATATATATATGGTCAGGATTTAGAGAAAACTATAAAAAGTGTGAGAACGGTCAGAACGCTTATGGATCGTCCAATCAAAACAATCCATGGACTAGATTGCGTGGTGGCATTTTTGTAAATAACATCAATTTTATTATGTGGGGCGCGCTTCATTAAGGGTAAAAGGGTCTTTTACCGCTCATATTCAAAACGCCATACAAAAAAATAAAACGCCATTAAAAACAAAACGCCAAAAATTAGTAATAAAACGCGTTGAATATTACAGGAAGATGAAACAACACAAATAACTGAATTTCAGTTATTAACATTTATTAGAAGAAATTCCCTCATAAATTTACGTGCCAAACCATCATTATATAAACAAAGGTAAAACATAGCTTCGATAATCACTTCAATCTATCCATTTTCTACAAAAAAAATCGTTAACCATAAACACCAACTTATACAAAACGCCAAAAATGGCAACAATCGTTTCGTGGAGATACACTCTGGGAATCAGGCGATACGTCCTCCATTTTGACAATAGAAGGAGGGTATATGTTAAGACGGTCAGGGCAATTCTGAAGATGGAAGAAGAGATACAGAGGCAAATCTTATCCATTGGCATCGCTCTAGACAAACGAATGCCATGAAACACATATGCTTATGAAAGCATTAAATAGCAAATTTGGACCAATCAAAGGAGATGTGAAGCTAGACCCTGTCATGACATCATGGTGTTTTGATGATGAAACATACATGGTGACGGTTACATACGACCGCGGAGAGCAGGAAGTCTACTGGCTAGAGAATTGCATAACGCCACTTGTACCAACACAGAAATAGACTCAAAATTGGAGTTAATGCAAGACATGTTCAGGTGGAGGCTTCAGAATCTTCAGGAACAAGAAGTTGATGAAGGTGAATGTGATGACATGGATGAAGATCCAGATGAAGACTCCGAGGAGGAAGAAGATGACACAAGTGATGGATGCTATTCGGATAAAGTACCTTCTGACGAAGGATTTTAATTTTTTTTCCTCTTTTTTTTTCTTCCATGTAATCTTCTTTTTTTTTTTTTAAGATAATTAAATGATATATTTCTATATTTATTAGCTAGAGAATTGCATAACGCCACTTGTACCAACACAGAAATAGACTCAAAATTGGAGTTAATGCAAGACATGTTCAGGTGGAGGCTTCAGAATCTTCAGGAACAAGAAGTTGATGAAGGTGAATGTGATGACATGGATGAAGATCCAGATGAAGACTCCGAGGAGGAAGAAGATGACACAAGTGATGGATGCTATTCGGATAAAGTACCTTCTGACGAAGGATTTTAATTTTTTTTCCTCTTTTTTTTTCTTCCATGTAATCTTTTTTTTTTTTTAAGATAATTAAATGATATATTTCTATATTTATTAGCAAAACGCCAAAAATACTGAAAATGGTTAACCCTAACAAAACGCCAAAAATAACAAAAAATATTTTTCCTGCTTAATATTTTATTTACTCCGTTATTGTATTTTGTCATGTTGGTCTGCATAACGCCATTTAAAAAAAACGACAAAATTAGAAAATGGGACGTCTATAACCTATAAAACTGACAAAAGCTGATCAACACAGTTAATACAAAAACAGTAACTGAAAAGACAGTTACTTTATTACTATCATTTATTACAATAAAAAAGTCCCGCCTAAACTACGCGCCAAAAAACTCCTATAAGAGAGGGGTCTATACACAATGAAATTAATCACACCCAGAAAACGCAAAAACGCCATATCCTCTAGAAAACACTCCCTTTAAAACGCCACAGATGGCAAAGCTTTCACTGAAATGGATCATTTTTCTAAGGAGGTTAACTCAATAATATTTTGCTGAATGAGATGGACAAATATTCAAGAAAAAGAGACTGATGACAGTGATATGTCATCATGTAGGCTTTGTTCTTGATAATTATATGGATGGAATAAAAGGTTCAACACAAGTGTAAAATGCTATTTTGGACTCTATTATTACAAATAGTATCAAGCAAGAGTTGATTTTTAATGACATGACACCAAACAAGAATATCACACCAAAAAACAGGATGCCACTAAGCAGTTTCTTCTGAAAAAGACGGGGTTTATGAAGGAAAGTTGGCATCTAGCTAAATTATTCAAAAAAGATTCAAAACGCCAAAAACAAATTCAAGAAGGAAGAGGTTGATGACATTGAAGATTGGAAAGAAAAATTAGATTACCATTTTTAATTATTTTTGTTTTCATTTTATATTGTATTGATATCAAGTTATATGTTGTTTTGTTATCTAATTCTCTATAAATAAAATATATTATTATATAAAACGGCAAAAACTACAAACACCAAAACGCTAGTAGAATGAAAATTGAGAGAACAACTGCTGGCAAAGCACCTTGTAAAGGGTATTAAAATGCCAAAAAATTCACTAAACGCCAAAAGAAAAATTGGTCTTATTTTAATCTTATGCAAATATTAATTACTCGTAGTGAATTATTATACAAAACGCCACAAACGCCAAAAAAGTTAACCAGAAAACGATATAACGCCAAAAAATTATATATGCGACACAAAAACAATTAATTCAACGCCAAAAAGTTTAATAAATACAATTAACACCAAAAAAAACTTAGACGCCAGAAAATATTATACCGCGTTGTGAAAATAAAAGAAGAATGAAAAGACAAAAAAGCCCCTCCGCCCTTCTCTATGCCGCAGGACACGTGTTGGGCCAGGATGGGTTCTCACCGTTCTCACAATTTTGAGCGTTTTCTCCCAAACCCGTTTCTCTCTCTCTCTCTCTCTCTATATATATATATATATATAGGGCTAGGTTCATTAGTGAACAACCCCTTTGTTTGTGAACACTAGTGAACTAATCCTAGCCCGTGATTTCAATACACAAGTGTATACACAACTGTAAATTAATGGCCTGGATTTGATGATTAAAATACACTAGTGTAATTTATGATGTAAATCAATGGTCAGTATTTGTTCACTCAGTTCACAAATACACTAGTGTTCACTCTAGAACCTCACCCTATATATATACACATACAGGTGAAGTATAGGAAGAAAACTCACTTGAGTTGAAAATTAATCACTCATTGTTTTCAATCCTAAAAACCTAAAAAGTAAATAAAAATGCTACAAATGTAAGATTTATTGTTTTATATACTTGAAATCAAAAACAAAATATGAAAAATTTTCAGTTTTTATATAACCTACACATATGTAGGTATGCATATTCCACCCCTATTTTTTAAACGTCCATAACTTTTTTATACGATATTATTTTTTTATAAAAAAATCACTTATTTTTTTATAAAAAAATCACCATAAAATCGAAAGTCTTTTTAGCTTTAATTTAAGTATCTCCAAAATCCATTCCTTGTATCTTCCTTGTATATGATTTTAATCATCATGGATTTTCTTTTAGCTATGACCCTCACACATGTTGCACTTGCATCTCTTGATGTGTCACCTTACCTTTCATGAGACCATCTTCTCTTTACCTTCCCCTACCAACACCCTTACACCACCCACTATTGTCATACCCCCACCCCCCATCTCCATCATACCTTGACCAAGTCGGATTTGTGCACTTCATATTCGCTCCACCTGACTCGGCCAAGTTTTCATCCACCACACCTTAGCGTATTGATGGTTGTCGTCAAGTCGAAAAAACCTAATTATCATTAATGACTATGGTAGGTAAGGTATTATATATTTGGGGAGGATTAGGTTAGTATTATATGTTTAGTTTGATTGTTTAAAATAAATAAAAAGATAATCTAAATTAAACTAATGTTAAAATAAAATGCGATTAAAACTAAAAAAGACGAACAAACGATACACACAAATACGGGATAAGAAACAAACAATAACATTGAGATTAAGGTTTGATGTATAGCGCTACATATAATCTGACTTAATTAACTAATTAAAAGATACATGGATACAGATTTTTTTAAAACTAGTAAGTGATGGATGAATGATGGGAGATTGCAATTGTATAGCTCATTTTGTAACACATGAAACTAATGAAGTTAGACTACACGAAGTGATCATTAACAATACTAATTTCAATATAACATGACTCCAGCTTTATTTTTAAAAGAAGAGTGTGATTTTATACAATGTTCATTTCAATATAACATTACTCCAGCTTTATTTTTAAAAGAAGAGTGTGATTTTATACAATATTCATTTCAATATAACATTACTCCAGCTTTATTCTTAAAAGAAGAGTCTGATTTTATATAATATTTATTTCAATATAACATGACTTCAGCTTTATTTCTAAAAGAAGAGTGTGATTTTATACAATATTTATTTCAACATAACATGAATCCAACTTTATTTCTAAAAGAAGAGTGTGATTTTATATAATATTTATTTCTAGAAGAGTGTGATTTAAAAAAATAGTAAAACATGACCCAACTTTTATTCTAAAAGAGGAGTGTGATTTTAATATAACATAAATCCAACTCCCAATTAGGAAAAGATATCTTATAAAAAATTAGAATATTTATTTTTTTTAAAAGGGGGTGTTTTAGTATAGTACAAGTCCAAATAGAAAAGCAATCCTTTAAAAAAAAAGAAATGACAACCAAGAACGCATGTGATTAAAATACAACACAACTCAAATGGAAAAACAAATCTTTTAAAAGAAAATGGCAACCAATTGTAAACTACTGGTTTAGCAAAATATAAGATTTTCGTCTGATAATATATATAATATTTAATTGTACTAAATTTATTTATTCAATATTATAAGCTAATTTGGTTGATGATGAGATAGAAATATGACCACATTTTTTAGATAGAGATGTTTCTAAATATAGAAATTTGTGGGGTTGGTAATGACTTGTTACATCACACGGGTTTCCGAATTTACAACTACACATGGTGTAAAGCAATGTTTTCAGAACCGGACCGGAGGTTGACCCGGTCGTCTTACTGGGTCAAAGGTCGGACCGGTCCGACCGGTTCGACCGGATTAAATGTTATGATATATATTTAAAATATTATTTTAGTTTAGAATTTAATGTAAATGTATAATATTAATTTTAGTTTTATTTTAATAAAATAACATGTCAATGTCAAGTTCAAATCAAATCAAGACTTTTTTACTTTTTCTGATTCACGAAACCCAATTCAAACAAAACTTCTTTCTCTTTCTCCTCCATTTACACAACAAACCAAAACCACCTGCAAGTTCAATTTTCTCCTCTCAAACTTCATTTTCTTTTCTCTCAAACTTCATTGGAACAACTACGTCCCATATCTCATTTTTTTCCACCGACAAGGACAAACGGCACATATTAGTCGCCGGAGTTAAAGAGCGCCGCTGCCGGAGTTAAAGACCGCCGTTGCACCACCACACACTGGTCGGAATACTCTACACATTCTACTCTTCTTTTCTTTTAACCTTATATATACTACGAAAACGTTGGTTCGGATCCGTCTTCTCGTATCAAGATTTGATTTTCAGATCCGGCCAACCTCTTTCAAGTCAAAGTTGGAAAAAAAAAATAAAGATCCGGTCTAACCCGTTTCCATTTATCCGGCCGAACCGCCGGCCACCGGCCAAACCGGCCGGCCCACTGCAGATCCGATCCAACATTGCGAACCGGACCGGAAGTACCTCCGGTCACCGGTCAGACCGGTCGAACCGGCCGGTCCGGTCCGGGTTTAAAAACATTGGTGTAAAGCACATCTAGAACGGGAGTCTTATATTTTTGGGTCGTATTATTGAGAGATATTGGAAAATTAAATCGACATCACCAATACGCATCGTATAGGCTTTACGATACGTATTAGGTGAAATTCAATTTTCAAGGTCAGTCAAAAGCTGACATTGTCCCCATCATGCGGACCAATACGCATCGTATAAGCATATACGATGCGTATTAGTACTAGGTTGTCCATCAAACCCTATACGGATCGTATAGGCCTATACGATCCATATTATAGTACGAGGTTGCTTTCTGTCACTCACAAGTGACATAAAGTGATTGACGTCAGCCTTATACGGGTAGTATAGGCCTATACGACCCGTATTAGAATGTGAAATTGCATCATGTTACCCCTATTTAAACGATGAAGGAAGACGAAGATGATATATATCGTCTTCGTTTTTCTTTACATTTGCTAACAACATGTCTTGGTTCAACCTTAATCACATTTTCGACGAGTCGTCCGACACAAACACGAGCACGTTTATTCCGAAAAGTCGTGTGGTATAGCATTTTTTAACTTGTTCTGTTTTTTATGAAATACTTAGCACACCGTTTGTATTAGGAGGGGTCTGTTGTCCCTGATTCTTAAGATGGGAGAGGAAATTGTAACACCTCAATCGCGTAATACAACAACACGCAGCGGAAATATCGGGGAGTCACGTTACAAATTGCTCACAACTACTGGTACTAAATTGTTTCAATATTATTAACATCGTTTTACAAACAAAGAATACATATAATTGTTCTTTTGAATTAGAAGTCTAAGGCCCGAATGCAGTCCTATGCGTTGCATACTTGAATAGTTGAAAACCTGAAACATATGTGAAAAACGGTCAGCAAAAGAATGCTGGCGAATACATAGGTTTTGTTAGCCAAATAAATGGCAAAACATTTGATATTGCAATACTTTTGACAACTACGAGAGCTGCCAATTGAAAATAAATCTTGAAGCCAAAGATTGGCCAAAAAATTAGTATTGCAATACATAATCTTGATTGTGAAAACTTGTGACAAATAGTTTTGTATATGGCAATATGATTATTACTAAGCAATTTTTATGCCATTTGAAATTGTATACTGTAACCTCGTTGAAAACATTGTAAAACTTGTTAATGTATTATTAGAAAACCAATTAAGGATTAATAATAACAGTTTTGAAATTAATCAAAACTTGTGTGAGTATTATATAAATCAAATCAATGATTCATAATAATACTTTAGTTATCCTTCTAAGAATCTAATATATAAAGATATGGAAGATTCTATGAAGATTTGGATAATCGAATATTGAAACAATCATACATAAAATCCTAAAGTGATTCGGATAACGTTGCAAGAATAACAAAATAAGAACACTTATATATAGGAAGTACCCGCGGCCTATCCACCATGCTCTTATTTTGTTACACCCGTTTCGTTATCTATATCACAACTACCACATAAACACATAAATTGTAAATCTGTCAATCAACCTGTAAACTGTCACACCCCGAATTCCACGTGTCACCGGTGGGCCCGGTGGGGAGTATCGTGACGTAGTTGATATCATCATAGTCAAACAACACAATATATAAATGCACAGCGGAAGCAAAAGATAAATATATTACAATCCGAATATAAAGTAATATCAAGTATTACAACGGAAAGTGAAGGATCCACAGGCGGATCTTAGAACATAAATATTCAACAGACTTTAGACGCCTAGAACTCGCAAGATTCCTTATTAACGTCCTGAGCAGCTTCCAGCCTATTACGTACTTGTACCTGTCACTTAGACTTTTGAAAATACGTCAGTTTTCACTGGTAAATACACTCAACCGACTCATTTGAAAATGTCTATGAAAATAGGTTTAGGTGCTCAAGGCACGAAGATGTTTTGACACTTTGATTAAAATTCACAAGGCAAAATTTAATCTTTTATACTTGGGACAAACCATATCTCATGTTATCAGTTTTACATAACTTGCTCTACATACGGGGCCCGGATCTATGCCGGTTCATGATTAACCGACACACCACTATTCCCTTATTGGGTATAATTAATTAATAAACATATGGCATCTGTCAGGTGTATGCCTACACCCCGTGCTTAGGTCGTGGCCATTGCATTTAATGAGTCAAGGATATCCAGGACACGGTCGCATTAATCCCCAATGTTCCAGTTAAGCAATACGAATTAAAACAGGTTATTTGGATTTCCCGACTTATTGGTCTTTGAATCCCGTACCTGACCATGCGGTATTTATATTACCGTATCCCAAGCCCGTAATAGGGAAAATAAGTTAAGAGTATTTACCTGAGCTAGCTCCTGTCTTAAATAGCAAGAATTATAATAACTCAGCCGTATTCACTTAAGTAAGCGTAGGTACAATTTACCGGAAGGCTCTAGTCTGGAATGATGGTATAAATAACCAATTAGAATGCTAACGGGTCTTTAATCAAGCCTAAGCTTAGACCGGTTAATTATACGGTTCAAACGCACGATTAGGCGAAGACCGGAATAGAATGTGATTTAAACCCAACAAGTTTTAAGACTTGTTTAATATGGGTATATTATACACATTCTGGATTTTGGGGTAAAACCGATAAGGTTTGACCCGTTTCGGCTAATTTATGTAAACTAGTTACATAAACCGAACCGAACGCGTAATAAGCGTAACGGGTAATAATGAGAGCCATTTACAGGTGTCCTAAGTTGATATGCTTCAAATATGTTGTGACATCAGTAAGATGTCTTTTATTAAGCCCGCAACGAGTTTAAACACAAACTATACCCCGTAGGGGTAGTTTGGTCATTTACAAGTTTATAAAAGAGTTCAAGTATTAACCTGAGTTATAGGTATGATATAATCAGAAAAAATACTTAATTTATTAGGTTATAACAGTAGGGTAAAGTATATATGTGAAATTTATTAACTATAACCAAACTATGCTTCGTAGGGGCATTTTGGTAATTTCACATAAGCCGAAAAGCTCAAAACTGAAGTCTGAGTTAAACAACTTTGGTTACTGTTAAAATATTATAATTTACCTCAAATATCAGTAGGTATCACCCTTTGTATGTTTAAAATAGTTTAATACATACTATGCGTTAAAAACGCTTAAAAAGGCGATTAGAAGCCGTTTCCGGGTTTTATATAGAAATCTGATATTTTTATTATTCTAGAGGGTTTAAAATAATTTATTTATCATATGAAATCAGTATCAAAAGGTTTGGAAACAATTAGATATGTAAAACTCATTTTATGGCCCGTAAGGGCAAAACCGACAATTACCGGATTAAGCCTAAGACTATAAGTTATGCTCAGCCTAAAATTAATTAAAAATCTTCAAAAATCCCAAAATAATATATTACATCAGTGGGTATTAAGTTTGATATTAAAAAGTAGGTGTAATTAGGCTATACGCTTATTACGACGTTTAATCGCTAAAGAAGCTTCAAATTACGCTAATGAGCATAACTCTCAATCTACACCTCAAACTGATGTCAAATTTTGGGTGCAAGTTTATGTATTAGTAATTAAAGTTTCGACTCTTTTACATTTTCAAAAATCACGTTTTAAGGTGAAAAGGGCATAACGGTCAACATATGAGCAATTAACGAAATCATGCATATTAATTGGTTAACTAATGAACCAAGGTGTATAATCATAGAGGGTTATACTAGCATGTAACCTGGTCCAAATGAAGCTCTTTGGCATTTCTAAAACATACCAAAACGGGCCAGAACTGAAGTCAAAGCAAAAGTCAAAGCTTTGCGACTTTTGGTTCCGAACCGGGTCTAAGCAGTAAATTGTCGGGTTGAACATGTTTAGACATGTTCTTATACTAATTACCAAGTTATATTAATGATCAAACAGGTTGTATGTGTTCTACATTGCTAATTATGCATAAATTAGAATTTAAGTATCCTGTTGACTTTTTAATAACAAGTTTGACCCGACATTTGACCTAGTTAGAGTGGGAATCAGGGGGAACCCTTTTAAGGGTTTATTACCCACATAATTACCAACTTATAACTACTTTCAATTCGACTAATCACTGGACCATTAGTGATTAATCGCTAAGTCAACCGTTAATTACGATGGTTTGACTTTTAAGCTAATTACTAAGCAAAACTTAATCAAGAAAGGTCAAGGGTGCTTACCAAAGTCCTAATCACGATTAGGGATGCTTGGTGTCTGCTCTTGAGCTCCAGAAAGTCCCACCATTGCAGATGGAATGAATGATCAAAATGTATGCAACAAGAGGCCTTATATAGTGATTTAAGATGCTCAAGATCATGACAAGTCATGCTATAACTGATCATGGATCAGTAACAAGTGTCCCTAAGGTCTAAAATTTAGTTTAGGCGGCCTTTGGTGATGTTAAGGGGCAAGATAAGTCGTTTGCAAGGCTGAACAGCCATTTTAAACGAGTTTCTGCATCTGGGAAGTAGCTTACGAACCGTAAGGTCAATAATGTTGAGGTCCGTAAGGACGTTATCAGCCAAACAAAGTTTCATTTGTTGACAGTTTTAGTCCCTGCACTTCCAAATGCCATTTCCGACTCATCTAAGGCCCGTTAAACCATTTTAAGGCTCTACAATGATTCCTAAGTATGGGGAACATGAAACATGCTCAAAAATATGCCAGATGTCGGTTCGTTTGGTCGTACGGTCACGTTGTTCGGTTACTTACGACGAAACACAGACAGACGCGAAAAACGAACCAATTGACGCGACGAATGGAATTTTATCAAGCCAAACACTAAAATAACATATTTTAGTGTTTACATAAATTTTTGGGTGTCCGGGGATATTCAGAATGTGAGATATGCGCGTAAACGCAAACTTGTGCGTTTTTGACACTTTTAGTCCCTGCATGACTTAAAAGCTTATTTTTGCGCACCAAACACCTCTAAGCCTATATCTAAGCTATAATAAGGATAAATAGGGTATGTTTAACTCATGGTCATATTCCGGAAGGTCCGATAACATACGAATCGGTATACTTTAGCAGTTTGACGCTTTAGGTCCCTCTAATGCGCAAACTTGCGTAACTTATCATTTAATATCATTGAAGCCTCATATAATCCATATTAGGCATTCTTGAAAGTATTATTAAACATCATAATGCTTCAGGCTCGATAAAAGGTCATTCAGAGGTATAATTAAACATATTGACACTTTTAGTCCCTTATACTTTCAAAGTTGCGCGTAACTTCACTTTTGGGCATAAAAGCCTTGGATGGCCAATGATTGGCATTCCCGAGAGTATAATCAAATACCATGAGGCTCTCGATTTTTTAAAAGGTCACTCAGAGGTAAGAATTAACATGTTGACGCTTTTAACCCTTTATTGCGCAAACTTTCAATTAATCACATAAACGGCTACACTTGATTAACAAGTGGCTCATTTGTGAATATAAAACCATAAAAGGTTATTTAGAAACTTATTTTAGGTATGATAATACTTCCAGTTCTTTCATAATTAATGTTTTTTGATTTTTCGAAAAATTTAGTCCCTTATATTCAAGGTTTGACTTTATTAGGGTTTATTACACGTGTCAATACTTTATTGGACGTGATTTTACGAGGTGTTACATCCTCACCCCCTTAAAAGAAATCTCGACCTCGAGATTTGCTTAAAGTAAAGGAAGTACTTTCTGAAGTAGCATGGACTTAACTTCCATAGTATATTTGGGCCTATAAGGGTATCCCAGCTGACCTATACAATAGGTACATACTCTCCTTCAGAGCTTCTTAACCTGTCGATTCTTAGTCTATACAGGTTTATTGTCCAATCATAAAGTTTCATTAATCTGCCTATCACTACGTGATAATGTGTTTCGACTTATTGGCGAAACCTATCCTTAAATCATCAGTGTGGGTCGCATTGCGAACTCCACTAAGCTCCTTATATAGGTTTTAGCTTATAGGCTATTGACCTTTGTCGCATTCGATTTCCCGAATGTTCCTATATATCCAGGGCTTAACTTACCTGGAGAAATTGGAATTTAGCACACCCTTCTTAGAGCGATACTTTCGATTGAACCTTACTCCTTATTAAGGACTTAAGAAGGTTGCGACTTTTCTCAATTCTTAATTTTTCTGCCGATTACTGGCAACTTTAAGATGATTATAATTTCGAATGATCTTATTTGTTGTTTCCAATGCAACTTTTAGATCCTGATAATTGGACTTACCATCCTATTGTTCTAACAATAGATGTTTATCATTCCATCTATACAAGGTCTCCAAAGGAGTAGCCTTGATGCTTACATAATAATTGCTATAAAAACTTATTTTATGGTGATATGGTTATTCCAACTACTGTTTAACTAATCTCAAAGAATAGCTAATCCTTACAGCTAGTCGAACAAATCAACGATCCTGGGCAGGTAATAGCGATTCTTAATTGTTGCCTAAATAGGGTTGCGGTAATCAATGCATAAGCAAGATGATCCGTCTTTCTTATTTATATAAATCGGAGTTCTTAGAACTTCGAATCTTGGCTTTATGAAATCTTCTTAAAAAAACTTATCGATTTGGCTCTTAGTTCTTTCTATTCCGTTGGTACTAACGGATATAAGGCTTTTACAATAATTGCAGCCCTAAGCGGGATGTTTGTCCTAACATCCACTTGCCTCTCTGAAGGTAAACATGGTAATTCTTATAAAGAAGATAATTATGACACACAGAGATGGCAGAGATGTCTGTATTCTCAGGCTTTGGTTTATCTATCGATGTCGGTGTCAGATAAATGACACATTCTCTTTACAAATGCAAGGATGCCTTAAGTAGAGATACTTATAAGGACATTTTATATTGGATTCTTCTTTGAATACTACTAGTCGACTTTAGCACAATATGACCATTGGGATATCTCAGGGGTTCCATGCATTAAACCCCCATACTGATCAGGCATGGAAGTAATCTATGGGACACACTAGGATACGCCAATCCTCATATGGCACTCTTATCAAACATAGTTTGGCATTCACATGCGATATAAAATAATGAGAAAATAATGAAATAAAATAATATATATTGTCGTACTCTTTTTGGGGAGGAGTACTCCAGATTCTTAGGAAAGGATTATCTCCGAGGATGGGAGAGAGGGTCATTAAAGATTCCATTAGTAAGTTATTCCTTACATTTAGTATCTGGAGTTTTTATGAATGTAATCAAGCGTTTACTAGGCTTATGGTTTACTAAAGGTTTGTTATCCTTTGCATTAACGTAAGATACTTAGCAGACACTATCAATGCTAAATGGTACGAGACGTACCTGATGCTATTATGGATATGTACTGTCTCTGTCATTCAATCGGTAGTTCAGGCATTTCCTTTCTTATCCTTCCCAGACTTAGCTGCTCCTTCCTTGGCGGCCTCAGGGCAATTAGTACTGATGTGGCCCTTTTCGCCACAGCTGAAACAGTTTGCATTCTTTATGTCCCTACATTCGTGGGACTGGTGGCCCGTTCTTTTGCAGATGCCACATTGCTTTATCTTTTGGTTTGATCGACACTGTCCCCAGTGTCTTCTTTTGCAGGTTTTGCATGTAGGCTTCTTGTTGGAATCCGGTTGGTTATTGTTGAACTCGGATTTGCTCTTCTTAGGATTCTGGGAGTTATCATCCTCCCTTTTACGCTTTCCATCTTCAGAGGCCTTGGCATCCTTGTTTCTAACCACATCGAGTGTGAGAGATAGCGACAGATCTGCCGCTGACCTGAATGTAGTAGGTCTCGATGCTTTCACACTTGCCTTTATTTCTGGGGCTAGACCCCCAATAAAGCGAGCTATTCGCTTTGGTTCCGATGTGATCAAATAAGGAACCAATCGAGACTTGGTATTGAAACTTGTAAGGTATGCTTGACAATCTAAGTTCTCCATGACTAATGTCAAGAATTCAGTTTCGATCTTCTCAACTTCATGTTGAGGACAGTAATTTTCTTTGATAAGAGCAACGAACTGATCCCAAGTCATGTTGTACAAAGGGATCTTCCCGGTGGCTTGAATCAACGATCTCCACCAGGCTAAGGCCTCCCCCTTAAAAGATTGCGACACAAACTTGACCACATCCCCCTCAGCGCATCCGCTGATATCCACAACTGTATCCATCTCATCTAACCACATCATACAGTCTACTGCTCCTTCCTCCCCAGTGAAATCCCGGGGTTTACATGAAACAAAGTACTTGTAGGAGCAACCCTTATCACGGGGTCCTTGATTCAGTATGATCTGTTGAGACGGATCACTGTGATGGTTAGAAGAGTGACGCTCGTCATCTTCCTTCTTGGGTACCTCCTTCTTGGGGGGTGGCTTTGTATGTGGTGTTGATAGGGTCCTACTTCGAGTCCCACTATACTCTTCATACTGTCGCTCCAATGCCTTTGTAACTGCGTCGTCTATCAACGCTTTCAGTTCAGCACCCGTTAAATTTACTCGGGCGTTATCATTATTCTCCACTGGGTGACTATTAATTTCGTCCGAGTCAGCCATTTTAATTGAACTGTTACATAAAACAATGACAACAGTTTATTTGGGAGTTTATTATGGAATTGTCTTTTATGGCAATTCATTAACCATGGTAACGGAGACCATATTTGGTTAATTTATTAATCACATTTATTTAGGATTTATATTATAACTTATCCTAATTATAAAAACAATAACAGTTTTACTAGTGGCACGAAAGGCCTAGTCACATGGACAAGTTTAATTATAAGCTATGATTTCAGAGAATCAAAGCATGAAGGTATACTGGAACAACAGGCCTAGTCACAAGGACCTTTATGAATCTTAAACTATGATTTCAGAGAATCAAAGCATTTAGGTTTGAACATAGTTCATTACCTTTTTCGGACAGGGAGTCATCGCTACCACTGTCTTTTGGCACATGTAGAAATGAGCAAGGCCCGTAGGTACTATATTACCAATGTATGGTCAAACTATGATCCTCTTAATTGATGATTTAAACCCATGATTCAGAGATCATTAAGTTGGGTTAGGAATCTTTTGAAGAATCCTATATAAGAATGACGTGTGTGATTTTAATGAATCACGTTTGCCAGGAGTGTTAACATATTTTCAGATGTTAACAGGGATATGAATCTTTTAAACAGGTCTTACCATCTTCGCCAGGTCTTTATAATGACACTCAGGCTAGGTTTCACTCTTAAGATTCTTATTCATATGTATACTGGCAGGGAAGGAAGGATATTTATTTTATTCAGGATTTTTATCATAAATCCTAATTTACAAGTTAACAATAGCACAAAAGGCCTAGTCGCGTAGACAAGTTTAATTTATAAGCCTTGCTTTCAGAGAATCGAGGCATTAAGGTTTGAATCAAAGTTCATTACCTTTTCTCGACAGGGAGTTGTAGGCTACCACTGTCTCTAGTCTCAGAGGACATTAACTATAGCCCGTAGGCATTTCCCTTCTAAGGGATGTTTATAATATGATCATCTTATAGGATGATATAAGCCATGATTTCAGAGAATCGAGGCATTAAGGTTTGAATCATAGTTCATTACCTTTTATTGACAGAGAGGCAAAGGCTACTACTGTCTTTAGTCCCTTAGGACAATAAGTATGGCCCGTAGGCATCTCATCACTCATGGATGTTTATAATATGATCATCTTCATTTGATGATATTAGTCGGGATCGCATTGATCATACCAACTATTATGCTTGGACGTAGTCCAACATCTTTAGACGGGGTCAGAGACCACCACGGTCGTCGTCTTATCGAACAACAAGTTTGGCCCGTAGGCATTTCATCACTAATGGATGTTTATTTCAAATAAGGGAATTTAGATTAACCCCCTTTTTAAAAGATGGCCTGTGTGACTTTAACGATTCACAGTTTACCAAAAATGTTAACGTACTTACAGATGTTAACAGGGATTGGAATCCTTTGGATAGGTTTTACCGTCTTGGCCATGTTTGCAATGGCATTTAGGCTAGGTTTTACCATCTTGGCCATGTCTGCATTGACATTTAGGCTAGGTTTTACCATCTTGGCCATGTCTGCATTGACATTTAGGCTAGGTTTTACTTTTAAGATTCCTTTAATATTTAACGCAGAACAATCCTAAATTGAAATGTTAACAAGGATCTGAATCTAATTGTGGAACTACCGTCTTAGCCCTGTCTTAAAATGACACATGAGCTAGGTCTTGTCCTTTTTAGATATTGCCATTTTATTATAATGGTAGATTTTATAATATAGGAATGATATTTTTCATATAATCGTTCCTTTAAAAATTTAAACAAGTATATGGTTGCCCTAAACGGGACTTCTACAAAAATGACTTGCCCATGCAAGAGCTAATCAGAAAATAACAAAGGAACCAAATAAGGACAAAATAAAACGAATTAGAATTTGTCCTATGTTCTCGTCTAGACTCAAGAATGTGCAACTGTGTAACTGAGATTAAACACAAAAGCTAGTGTTTAATTCACTCAGTGTTGGCTCTGATACCAACCTGTCACACCCCGAATTCCACGTGTCACCGGTGGGCCCGGTGGGGAGTATCGTGACGTAGTTGATATCATCATAGTCAAACAACACAATATATAAATGCACAGCGGAAGCAAAAGATAAATATATTACAATCCAAATATAAAGTAATATCAAGTATTACAACGGAAAGTGAAGGATCCACAGGCGGATCTTAGAACATAAATATTCAACAGACTTTAGACGCCTAGAACTCGCAAGATTCCTTATTAACGTCCTGAGCAGCTTCCAGCCTATTACGTACTTGTACCTGTCACTTAGACTTTTGAAAATACGTCAGTTTTCACTGGTAAATACACTCAACCGACTCATTTGAAAATGTCTATGAAAATAGGTTTAGGTGCTCAAGGCTCGAAGATGTTTTGACACTTTGATTAAAATGCACAAGGTAAAATTTAATCTTTTATACTTGGGACAAACCATATCTCATGTTATCAGTTTTACATAACTTGCTCTACATACGGGACCCGGATCTATGCCGGTTCATGATTAACCGACACACCACTATTCCCTTATTGGGAATCCCTTATTGGGTATAATTAATTAATAAACATATGGCATCTGTCAGGTGTATGCCTACACCCCTTGCTTAGGTCGTGGCCATTGCATTTAATGAGTCAAGGATATCCAGGACACGGTCGCATTAATCCCCAATGTTTCAGTCAAGCAATACGAATTAAAACAGGTTATTTGGATTTCCTGACTTATTGGTCTTTGAATCCCGTACCTGACCATGCGGTATTTATATTACCGTATCCCAAGCCCGTAATAGGGAAAATAAGTTAAGAGTATTTACCTGAGCTAGCTCCTGTCTTAAATAGCAAGAATTATAATAACTCAGCCGTATTCACTTAAGTAAGCGTAGGTACAATTTACCGGAAGGCTCTAGTCTGGAATGATGGTATAAATAACCAATTAGAATGCTAACGGGTCTTTAATCAAGCCTAAGCTTAGACCGGTTAATTATATGGTTCAAACGCACGATTAGGCGAAGACCAGAATAGAATGTGATTTAAACCCGACAAGTTTGAAGACTTGTTTAATATGGGTATATTATACACATTCTGGATTTTGGGGTAAAACCGATAAGGTTTGACCCGTTTCGGCTAATTTATGTAAACTAGTTACATAAACCGAACCGAAAGCGTAATAAGTGTAAGGGGTAATAATGAGAGCCATTTACAGGTGTCCTAAGTTGATATGCTTCAAATATGTTGTGACATCAGTAAGATGTCTTTTATTAAGCACGCAACGAGTTTAAACACAAACTATGCCCCGTAGGGGTAGTTTGGTCATTTACAAGTTTATAAAAGAGTTCAAGTATTAACCTGAGTTATAGGTATGATATAATCAGAAAAAATACTTAATTTATTAGGTTATAACAGTAGGGTAAAGTATATATGTAAAATTTATTAACTATAACCAAACTATGCTTCGTAGGGGCATTTTGGTAATTTCACATAAGCCGAAAAGCTCAAAACTGAAGTCTGAGTTAAACAACTTTGGTTACTGTTAAAATATTATAATTTACCTCAAATATAAGTAGGTATCACCCTTTGTATGTTTAAAATAGTTTTAGTACATACTATGCGTTAAAAACGCTTAAAAAGGCGATTAGAAGCCGTTTCCGGGTTTTATATAGAAATCTGATATTTTTATTATTCCAGAGGGTTTAAAATAATTTATTTATCATATGAAATCAGTATCAAAAGGTTTGGAAACAATTAGATATGTAAAACTCATTTTATGGCCTGTAAGGGCAAAACCGACAATTACCGGATTAAGCCTACGACTATAAGTTATGCTCAGCCTAAAATTAATTAAAAATCTTCAAAAATCCCAAAATAATATATTACATCAGTGGGTATTAAGTTTGATATTAAAAAGTAGGTGTAATTAGGCTATACGCTTATTACGACGTTTAATCGCTAAAGAAGCTTCAAATTACGCTAATGAGCATAACTCTCAATTTACACCTCAAACTGATGTCAAATTTTGGGTGCAAGTTTATGTATTAGTAATTAAAGTTTCGACTCTTTTACATTTTCAAAAATCACGTTTTAAGGTGAAAAGGGCATAACGGTCAACATATGAGCAATTAACGAAATCATGCATATTAATTGGTTAACTAATGAACCAAGGTGTATAATCATAGAGGGTTATACTAGCATGTAACCTGGTCCAAATGAAGCTCTTTGGCATTTCTAAAACATACCAAAACGGGCCAGAACTGAAGTCAAAGCAAAAGTCAAAGCTTTGCGACTTTTGGTTCCGAACCGGGTCTAAGCAGTAAATTGTCGGGTTGAACATGTTTAGACATGTTCTTATACTAATTACCAAGTTATATTAATGATCAAACAGGTTGTATGTGTTCTACATTGCTAATTATGCATAAATTAGAATTTAAGTATCCTGTTGACTTTTTAATAACAAGTTTGACCCGACATTTGACCTAGTTAGAGTGGGAATCAGGGGGAACCCTTTTAAGGGTTTATTACCCACATAATTACCAACTTATAACTACTTTCAATTCGACTAATCACTGGACCATTAGTGATTAATCGCTAAGTCAATCGTTAATTATGACGGTTTGACTTTTAAGCTAATTACTAAGCAAAACTTAATCAAGGAAGGTCAAGGGTGCTTACCAAAGTCCTAATCACGATTAGGGATGCTTGGTGTCTGCTCTTGAGCTCCAGAAAGTCCCACAATTGCAGATGGAATGAATGATCAAAATGGTTGCAACAAGAGGCCTTATATAGTGATTTAAGATGCTTAAGATCATGACAAGTCATGCTATAACTGATCATGGATCAGTAACAAGTGTCCCTAAGGTCTAAAATTTAGTTTAGGCGGCCTTTGGTGATGTTAAGGGGCAAGATAAGTCGTTTGCAAGGCTGAACAGCCATTTTAAACGAGTTTCTGCATCTGGGAACTAGCTTACGGACCGTAAGGTCAATAATGTTGAGGTCCGTAAGGACCTTATCAGCCAAACAACGTTTAATTTGTTGACAGTTTTAGTCCCTGCACTTCCAAATGCCATTTCCGACTCATCTAAGGCCCGTTAAACCATTTTTAAGGCTCTACAATGATGCCTAAGTATGGGGAACATGAAACATGCTCAAAAATATGCCGTATGTCGGTTCATTTGGTCGTACGGTCACGTTGTTCGGTTAATTACGACGAAACACGGACAGACGCGAAAAACGAACCAATTGACGCGACGAATGGAATTTTATCAAGCCAAACACTAAAATAACATATTTTAGTGTTTACATAAATTTTTGGGTGTCCGGGGATATTCAGAATGTGAGATATGCGCGTAAACGCAAACTTGTGCGTTTTTTACACTTTTAGTCCCTGCATGGCTTAAAAGCTTATTTTTGCGCACCAAACACCTCTAAGCCTATATCTAAGCTATAATAAGGATAAATAGGGTATGTTTAACTCATGGTCATATTCCGTAAGGTCCGATAACATACGAATCGGTATACTTTAGCAGTTTGACGCTTTAGGTCCCTCTAATGCGCAAACTTGCGTAACTTATCATTTAATATCATTGAAGCCTCATATAATCCATATTAGGCATTATTGAAAGTATTATTAAACATCATAATGCTTCAGGCTCGATAAAAGGTCATTCAGAGGTATAATTAAACATATTGACACTTTTAGTCCCTTATACTTGCAAAGTTGCGCGTAACTTCACTTTTGGGCATAAAAGCCTTGGATGGCCAATGATTGGCATTCCCGAGAGTATAATCAAATACCATGAGGCTCTCGGTTTGTTAAAAGGTCACTCAGAGGTAAGAATTAACATGTTGACGCTTTTAACCCTTTATTGCGCAAACTTTCAATTAATCACATAAACGGCTACACTTGATTAACAAGTGGCTCATTTGTGAATATAAAACCATAAAAGGTTATTTAGAAACTTATTTTAGGTATGATAATACTTCCAGTTCTTTCATAATTAATGTTTTTCGATTTTTCGAAAAATTTAGTCCCTTATATTCAAGGTTTGACTTTATTAGGGTTTATAACACGTGTCAATACTTTATTGGACGTGATTTTACGAGGTGTTACATAAACACACATTAAAGCACATAATGAATCCAATCAAGGACTCAAATATTGGTACTTTAAACATCCTACAAGAATCAACCTATGAAGATAGATAGATGCTATAAGGATTTTGGGTTCTGTTACATTGTCTACTCACATACGCATTAAAGCACATAATGAATCCAATCAAGGACTCCAATATTAGTTCTCTAAACATCCTACAAGAATCAATCTATGAAGATAGATAGATGCTATAAGGATTCTGTTTCTGTTACATTGGATACTCACATACGCATTAAAGCACATAATGAATCCAATCAAGGACTCCAATATTAGTACTCTAATTATCCTACAATAATCAATCTATAAAGATAGATAGATGCTATAAGGATTCTGTTTCTGTTACATTGAATTATTGAATCAAAACAATCCTAAATCCTAATGGTGATTCGGTATAATGCCACGAAGGGTAATACAATAAGCACACTTATATATAGGAAGTACCATCGGCATATCCACCATGTGCTTATTGTATTATCTAGTTTCATTATCTAAATCACCAACAATCTACACATAAACCAACCATCGCCTGTAAAGTACTTCTTAAAAATCTCACAATGAAGATAGGAAGATCTAAGACTGTACTTCTAATATCCTATAAGAATCTAACTATGAAGATAGATAATTCTTTTAAGGAATTGGATAAACACTGTATTTGCATAATCGGAATAATACATAAAAGCACTTAGTAAACACATATTTGCCATACGTTTGGAAAACAATTCAGTTGCACATATGAATCACCCCAAAACATTTGAAAACAGTAAAAGAGGGGAACTATGTACTCGCCTGAGATTGCGTATAGTTCTTGTTCAAAAGGTATAACAAAGCTCAAAAGACCAAGTGTTCAAGTGTCGAAGTAGTTCCTAGTGTAACGGATACTATGTTAGTGTATCGGAATACGAATCGAAGAAACGGATAGAATGAGGTATTGTAAACCAAATGAGTGCTGGAACTCATGTGATATTGTTTAACAAAGTCTGTATTCTAAATCGGAACCTATCTTATGTTCTTACGACCCATTACGACTCATTAAGGTAGCTTACGCTACTTTAACGCGTTGTTCGTGCAAAAGCGCGTTCGAGACGCCTAACTAGTCCTATGACAAGTATTATATGCCCTACTATGTTTAATTATGTTGCATAGTTAGTTTAAATGCCAAAAATTAAGTTACGTATGCTTAAAATGAAATTATGCATAAAAAGGGCATTTTGGTCATTTTCCTAAGGCATATAAACTACCTATCGTGTAACTAACTAAACGAAGTGACCATAAGGTATAACCTTGGAAGGTTATTCCCTATACAACTATGGTCACCTAATGTGTTTGGTCGGATCCTAATGATCGACCAAACGGGTCGGGTTCGAAAGTCTAAGCGGTTGTTTAGACTGCTTGACTTACGACCTTACATAAGCACAAAACTAAAAGTGACGAGTTAAACATGTTTAACTAAGTTAGAAAACAAGTTTGATATAAAAAAAGTGTTTTGATACCCAAAGATAGCTTCGTTGCAAAATACGCATAAACACGTATTTTGACCGAAACTATGACTCGTCACTACGCCTAATCAACGTGGTAATCAGTAGATATAGTCACAAGGGACTATAACCATTGTGATTATGCTCACGTTGCAAAGTTCAAACGAACTTTATGTTGACCAAAGACCGGTCAAAGCAGAAATTCAAACACTGTTTGACTTTCACGCTTAAAAAGCAATAAAAGCATGAAAGAAGCTTACAAAAGGTCCAAGCAAGGAAGAATTGAATAAAAAATACTCAGGTATGAAGCATAAGCTTCAACTTAGAGCAGAAATGATTCAATTGTGTGAGGAAGCAAATGAATCAAGTGGGTTTATATAGTTTTTCGACAACCGTTAAAATCGTTCCTCAAAATTCGTGCTTAAATCTGGACCTTACATGTGTGCCCACTGATTTACAATACTAGGGGACCTTAAAAACTAGCTAATGGTTTGTTAAAACAATGTACAAAACCCAGAAAAAAAGCTGCTGAATGCTAAAAACCATTTTCTGCCCAGATCAGTCTCTGGCGCCCCGCCAGGGACCAAAATGGCAGAATGTCAGAAATGGTCCCTGCATGCAATAAACTAGGTTTTTGATGCATTTTCGACGTGTTTAAGCCCTGTTAACCTCATTTCAAGGCTCCATAATGACGTTAAAGTATAGGAGGCATGAAATATGCTTGAAAACATCTCGGATGTCGGTTCGTTTGGTCGTACGGTTGCGTTGTTCGGTGAATTTCGACGGAAGTCGCAACGGACGCGAAATCGATCCAAATTACACGACGAGTGATATTTTTGCATTCCAATCACTAAAATAAAATATTTTAATGATTACAAAATTTGTGGATGTCCGGATATGTTCAGAACGTGAGATATGCGCGTAAATGCAAACTTGTGCACTTTTTTATGCTTTTAGTCCCTATTGATCAATTAAGCATATTTTCGCATAACGAACACCTCAAAGCTTATTTCTAAGCTATGTAAAGGATATTTAGGGTACGTTTAGCTTATGATCAAGTTACAGAATGTTCATTACTATACGAATCAGTAGACTTTCACAGTTTGACGCAAATAGTCCCTGTGATCAAATAAACTTGTTTTAGACACACCAAAGCCTTCAAAACTTATTTCTAAGTTATATAAAAGTTATTTAAGGTATGTTAAGCCTATGTCACTATTTCGGAGTTTTTGCCGCATTAAACTGGTTACGTTTACGTATCAGTTCGCGTTTAACTTTCCAGAAAGCGATTTAAAGCTTGAAATTGAATTTAAAATCAAAACGTGAAATTGTCAAACATAAAAAGCTAACATTGAGACCAAAAACACTTTGTTTCATTGATAAAAGATATTGTCCTACATCGTGCGGTGTTTACGGGGCACATGTGTCACAGAAATGATGATCACGCGAAGAAGGTCGTGTCCGGCTTTCATCCCGTCATAATGAATCGTTGTTGCCAGACCTCAACGAGATAAGTATTTATTTACTTTTTTCTATTCGGCACTAAAATTACCATTACCTTTTACTCGTTGGTTTTTTTTAAGTTTGTTGTGCCCCGCCAACCGTTCTTGCCAGATCTGAACGAGGTAAAATATATTTACTTATTATTATGAAGGCTTTTAGATGTGCCGTTATAATTTAACCATTGCTTTTTTTTTTTCCAGTTTATCGTGCCTAGCTATGATCATGGTTATGGGTCTCCGTATTATGAAGCCGGTTACGGTGCCTCGTACGGACATGAAGAATATGGCAATAACTTTTTTGTTAGTGGAGCCTCGGGCGTACAACAAGACGTTGGTGAGCCTTTTTATGCGCCAGAGTTATTGGGTGACGAGCACCCCGCTTACCCTGAAGTTTCGTACAAAACTGATCAAGTACGAATGATATATATTTTTGTTAAATGTTATATTTTTTCTGTTAAAAATTATTATATAACTAGGATTAAGACCCGAGCGCGTTGCAACCATTAACTAAACTCCAACAAGAATGTCTAGTAGAGACAACAAATGGAGAAACCATTAAGATTTCTGAAATCTTGAAGGGAGCAAGGATAGAAATTTTAAACCATAAGTTTATTGCAAATATTTACCCAATGAATCTGGCAGGATTTGATATTGTATTAGGAATGGATTGGCTAAAAGCCAATAAAGCAAATATTCTATGTGATCGAAAGTCAATACAAGTAAATTCACCAAAAGGTGAAAAGATCACAATTAAAGGAGATAAGCCAACTAGACACACAAAATTCATCTCTTTGATGAAAACAAGTTGTGCAAGGAAAGGATCACTAGTGTATATGATTTCCGTAATCATTAACACTAAAGGAAAAGAATTAAAAGATATCCCTGTAGTATCCAAATTTTCAGATGTATTTCCAGAAGAACTACCAGGACTACCGCCAGCCAGAGAAGTCGAATTCAGAATTCATTTGCTACCAGGAACAGCACCGATTGCCAAAGCACCTTACCGTTTGGCACCCGTAGAAATGCAAGAGTTAAAGAAACAATTAGACGAACTGTTGGAAAAAGAATTCATACAACCCAATTCATCGCCATGGGGAGCACCGATCTTGTTTGTCATAAAGAAAGACGAATCAATGCGTATGTGCATTGATTACCGTGAATTAAATAAAGTCACTATTAAAAATCGGTACCCATTACTGAGAATCGATGATCTGTTTGATCAATTGCAAAGAGCTCGATTCTTTTCTAAGATTGATTTACGCTCAGGATATCATCAATTAAAGGTACATGAAGAGGACGTTCCTAAGACCGCTTTCAGAACAAGGTATGGCCATTATGAATTTACTGTCATGCCATTTGATTTAACCAATGCCCCAGCTGCATTTATGGACATGATGAACCGAATATGTAAGCCATATTTGGATAAATTCATAATTGTCTTTATAGATGATATTCTAATCTACTCTATGAGTAAAGAGTAACATGCAGCGCATCTGCATACACTTTTAAAATTTGCTAAGAAAAGAAAAGCTTTACGCTAAATTTTTGAAATGCGAATTTTGGTTAGAAGAAGTGCAATTTCTTGGACATTTAGTTAATCATGAAGGGATTCATGTAGATTCCACAAAGATTGAGGCAATTACTAAATGGAAAGTCTCTGAGTCACCAACCGAGGTTAAAAGTTTTCTAGGATTAGCCAGTTATTATAGATGATTTATCAAAGATTTTTCTTGAATAGTCATTCCCTTAACTAAGTTAACCTGTAAGTCTATTAAGTTTGAATGAGGACCAAAACAAGAGGAAGCCTTTAGAATTCTTAAGCAAAGATAACCAACGCACCCATACTAGCGTTACCAGAAGGAACTGAAGACTTTGAAGTCTATTGTGACGCTTCTAAATTAGGTTATGGATGTGTGATGATGCAACGTCAAAAGGTTATAGCCTATGCGTCTAGACAACTTAAGAATCATGAAGAAAATTATACAACCCATGATTTAGAGTTAGGAGCTATAATTTTTGCCCTTAAGATATGGAGACACTATTTATATGGATATAAATTTGTTGTCTTCACTGATTATAAGAGTTTAAGGTACATTTTGTAGCAAAAAGAGCTAAATATGAGACAAAGACGCTGGATGGAATTTCTTAGTGACTATGATTGTAGTATCCGGTATCATGCAGGAAAGGCTAACGTAGTAGTTGATGCTTTAAGCCGAAAGTATCATGAAAAGCCAAAAAGGGTACGTTCTCTTAAATTGAATCTGCAGATAGATTTAAACAAACAAATTAGACAAGTACAATAATCAGTAATCAAGAATGATACTGAAAAATTGAAAGGAATAATTAAGGAATTAGAATAAGAACAGATGGAATTTGGAGATTCCATACGAAAAGAATATGGATACCTAAACTAAGAAACCTACGCCACCGAATATTAGATGAAGCCCATAAATCTAAGTATACGATACATCCTGGAAGTCATAAGATGTATCAAGATTTAAGGAAGAATTTCTGGTGGATAGGAATGAAAAAGATATAGCAACTTATGTTGCCAAGTGTCTAACCAGTTCACAGGTCCAAGCTGAACACCAGAAACCCTCCGGTTTATTACAGCAATTGGAAATGCTTGTATGGAAATGGGAATTGATAACAATGGATTTTGTTACCAAATTACCCAAAACAAGAAAAGGTAATGATACAATCTGGGTGATTGTAGATAGGTTAACTAAATCTGCACATTTCCTACCAATGAAGGAAACATTCTGTATGGAACAGTTAGCTAAATTATATGTAAATGAAATAGTTTCATTACATGGTATTCCTTTATCAATTGTTTCTGATATAGATAGCCGTTTTACCTCTCATTTTTGGACTAGTTTCCAAAAAGCAATGGGAACCAAGCTAAATCTAAGCACCGCTTATCATCCTCAAACGGATGGACAATGTGAAAGGACAATTCAAACAATGGAAGATATGCTTAGAGCTTGTGTAATTGATTTCGGAGGAAATTGGGATGATCATTTACCATTAATAGAATTTTCTTACAATAACAGCTATCATACCAGTATTAATGTTGCACCTTTCGAAGCACTTTATGGACGAAAGTGCCGAACTCCAGTCTGTTGGGCAGAGATTAGAGAAAAACAATTATCTGGACCCGAGATAGTACAAGAAACTACAGACAAAATTATTCAAGTCAAGGAACGACTAAAAGCAACACGCGATCGACAAAAGAGTTATGCTGATAACAGGTGAAAGCCATTGGAGTTTCAAGTAGGAGACAAAGTGTTGTTAAAAGTTTCTCCTTGGAAAGGAGTGGTAAGATTCATAAAGAAGGGAAAGCTAAGCCCCAGGTATATTGGACATTTTGAAATTATTAGAAGAATATAACTTGTAGCTTATCAACTACAACTGCCAGAAGAAATGGCAGGAATACATGATGTATTTCATGTATGTAATCTCAAAAAGTGCTTAGCTGATGAATCACTAGTGGTACCTCTTAAGGATATAGAGATAAATGAAAAGCTTAATTTTGTAGAGAAGCCTCTATAAATTGAAGACATGAAAATCAAGAATCTCAAACACAAGAGATTAGTTCTAGTCAAAGTAAAATGGGATTTCAAGAGAGGACCAGAGTACACATGGGAACTTGAATCTGAAATGCAGAGGAAATATCCACACATGTTCCAGTAGACCTCGAGGACGAGTTCTAAAACAAGGTGGAGAGAATATAATAACCCTCCTAAATTTTTCCAACACTCATAAAATATGTAGAACACTCCTATACGTCCAAAAATACACCTTGTATACGTATAAAGGCCCTATATTCTTTTAGTTTTATAAAAATAAAATAAAAACAATTTTTAATGGTTTCTGGCGGGCCGCGAAGACCCTTAAGGTCTCTTACGCGGGCCGCGGCAGCTCAAGATCAGAGCGCACCCGGTGCCGCCACGTGTCACAAACGTGTAGGGTCTAGTATGCTGAGTCGACCAAGCTAGGGCCTACTCTAGGTCTCTCGCGGGCCGCGAAGGCATTGCCTTCGGCTTACGCAGGGCGCCTCAAACCCGATTTCCAGTCTATAAATAAGATGGATCAGTTTTACTTTTCCATCGTTCAATTCTCAAAACTCTCTCTCAATTTCTATAGTGTAGGCATAATTCCCGGGCATTATACCCCCTAATTAACGAAGTTCTGCCTCGTTGTAAGTATCACAACCCCCGGTTACATATTAGATACGCTGCACAATTGATCTAGTGCTCCGTAACGGCTGTCGAGGTTCTGCCCAACGTAGTCGTTGGAGTTCTGTCTCGGGGAGGGTATAACTAATGTAAATATTGGGTTATTATACTAACGCGTGTGCATTGTTTAATTTATTACATTATAACCAGGAAACCACAGGAAAAAGTCTAAAATAGCAATATGAGTAATTTCCTTTTTGTAAACCTTTTTCCAAACTATTTTTAGAAAACCTTAATTGTTTAAAATATAATTAGCAGTGATTGAATCTTTGTAATTCTTCAATTACTGCCGGTATGTTGGGGTTTTGTATACAAAATGTGGAACACGTTACTATTGGACAACGAGATAGCCAATGAGTAATATGATCCACCAGTCATGGATTAACAGTACTGAATGAGTAATTGTGTAGATGTAAACATTGTAATCACTCTCAATATTGTGAAATGATAAAATTTGTTTTGATTAAATTGGGATTCACTCACCAGTATTTCCCACTGACAAATGTTTCAAAACAAAATGTGAAAGCCAAATAGAAGCCAGCTGGAGAGCACTGAAGGCTTAGAAAAAATGTGGCTATAAAAGTTACCTAAATAAACATGATGTTTTAAATTCAATAAATTAGGGTTTATCCCTATAAACATGTTTGTAATAGAAACTTGGGATTTTCCCATGTGTTTATTAATATAAAAATGTGGTGTTTTACTATAATAAAATATTTCCTAACTACGGTCCTGATGAAATTTACGCTGCCAAATAATGATAAACACCGATACCACCATCTCTAAGTAGGCCGCGGCCGCCCGCCTCCCGAGGCAGGGGTCGGGGGTTGTGACAGTCCAGCTGGCTTCTATTTGGCTTTCACATTTTGTTACCTGAAACGCGTTTAAAAACATTTTGACAGTGGGAAATACTGGTGAGTGAATCCCAATTTAATCAAAACAGGTTTTATCATTTTACAGTATTGAGAGCGATTACAATGTTTATATCTACACAATTACTCATTCAGTACTGTCAATCCTGACTGGTGGGTCATATTACTCATTGGCTATCTCATTGTCCAATGGTAACGTGTTCCACATTTTGTATACAAAACCCCAACATACCGGCAGTAATTGAAAAATTACAAAGACTTAATCACTGCTAATTATATTTTAAAACAATTAAGGTTTTGTGAAAACAGTTTATAAAAAAGGAGATTACTCACATTGCAACTTTAGGTTTTTCCTTTGTGATTTCCTGGTTATAATCTATTAATTAAACAATGCACACGCGTTAGTATAATAACCCAATATTTACATTAGTTATACCCTCCCCAAGACAGAACTCCAACGACTATGTCGGGCAGAGCCTCGACAGCCGTTACAGAGCACTAGATCAATCGGGCAGCGTATCTAATACATAACCGGGGGTTAAAATACTTACAACGAGGCAGAGCTTCGCTAATTAGGGGGGTATTATGCCCGAATATTATGTCTACTATTCAAAAATTAGAGAGAGAATTCGAGTGTTGAACGAATTGCAATTGAATCCGATCGATCATATTTATAGTGCTGATACAGAACTTCCTCACGACCCGCGAAAGAAACAGCAGGAGCCGTCGCGCTCCACGAGCTAGGTCTAGTAGGCCATAGCTTGGACTAGTCACCGGTATAGCCTCGACACACATGTGACACGTGGCGGCACCGGGCTGCGCCACTAGTCCCTCGCTCGCGCCCCGCGACAGATTATATGAAGTCTGTCGCTCCCCGCGACAGACATATTTTATTATTTTTATTTGATGTTTGTTAATTTTAAGGTATTTCGGGCCTATTTCTCATACGGGGTGTAATTTAGGGCGTATAGGGGTGTAATAAATATTTTAGGAGGGTTGTTATATCCTCCCCACCTTGTTTTAGAACTCGTCCTCGAGGTCTACTGGAACAGGTGTGGATATTTCCTCTGTGTCTCTGATTCAAGCTCCCATGTGTACTCCGGTCCTCTCTTGGAATCCCATTTTACTTTAACTAGAACTAATCTCTTGTGTTTGAGATTCTTGATTTTTCTGTCCTCAATCTGAAGAGGCTTTTCTACGAACTTAAGCTTCTCATTTACCTCTATATCATTAAGAGATACCATTAATGATTCATTGGCTAAGCACTTTTTCAGATTACTTACATGAAATACATCATGTATTCCAGCCATTGGAGTTGTAGCTGATAACCTGGGGCTTAGCTTTCCTCTTTTGATGAATCTTACCACTCCCTTCCAAGGAGAAACTTTTAATAAAAACTTATCTCCTACTTGAAACTCCAATGGCTTTCACCTGTTATCAGCATAACTCTTTTGTCGATCGCGTGCGACTTTTAGTCTTTCCTTGACTTGAATAATCTTCTCCGTTGTTTCTAGTACTATATCTGGTCCAGACAATTACTTTTCTCCAATCTCTGCCCAACAGAATGGAGTTCAGCATTTTCGTCCATAAAGTGCTTCGAATGGTGCAGCATTGATGCTGGTATGATAGCTGTTATTGTAGGAAAATTCTATTAATGGTAGTTGATCATCCCAATTTCCTCTGAAATTAATTACACAAGTTCTAAGCATATCTTCCATTGTCTGAATTGTCCTGTCGCTTTGTCCGTCCGTTTGAGGATGATAAGCAGTGCTTAGATTTAGCTTGGTTCCCATTGCTTTTTGGAAACTTGTCTAAAAATGAGAAGTAAAACGGCTATCTCTATAAGAACCAATTGATAAAGGAATTCCATGTAATGAAACTATTTCATTTACATACAACTTGGCTAATTTTTCCATACTAAAGGTCTCCTTCATCGGTAAGAAATGAGCAGACTTAGTTAATCTATCTACAATCACCGAGATTGTATCATTACCTTTTCTTGTCTTGGGTAATTTGGTAACAAAATCCATTGTTATCAATTCCCATTTCCAAACAAGCGTTTCTAACTGCTGTATTAAGCCTGAGGGATTCTAATGCTCAGCTTTAACCTGTGAACAGGTTAGACACTTGGCAACATAAGCTGCTATATCCTTTTTCATTCCTATCCACCATAAATTCTTTCTTAAATCTTGATACATCTTATTACTTCCAGGATGTATCGTATACTTAGACTTATGGGCTTCTTCTAATATTCAGTGGCGTAGGTTTCCTAGTTTAGGTATCCAAATTCGTTTCTTATAGAGTCTCCAAATTCCATCTGTTCCTTTTTCTAATTCCTTAATCATACCTTTTAATTTTTCAGTATCATCCTTGATTACTGATTCTTGTACTTTTCTAATTTGTTCATTTAAATCTATCTGCGGATTTAATTTAAGAGAACGTACTCTTTTTGGCTTTATGTGATATTTTTGACTTAAAGCATCAGCTACTGCATTAGCCTTTCCTGCATGATACTGGATACTATAATCATAATCTCTAAGAATTTCCATCCAGCGTCTTTGTCTCATATTTAACTCTTTTTGCCCGAAAACATATCTTAAACTCTTATGATCGGTGAAAATGGTAAACTTACTACCATAAAGGTAATGTCTCCAAATTTTCAGGGCAAAAATTATGGCTCCTAATTCTAAATCATGGGTTGAATAATTTTCTTCATGATTCTTAAGTTGTCTATATGCATAGGCTATAACCTTTTGACGTTGCATCAACACACATCCATAACCTAACTTAGAAGCGTCACAATAGACTACAAAGTCTTTAGTTCCTTCTGGTAACGCTAGTATGGGTGCGTTGGTTAATCTTTGCTTAAGAATTCTAAAGGCTTCTTCTTGTTTTGGTCCCCGTTCAAACTTAACAGACCTACAGGTCAGTTTGGTTAAAGAAATGGCTATTCTAGAAAAATATCGGATAAACCTTCTATAATACCCGACCAGTCCTAGGAAACTTCTAACCTCCGTTGGTGATTCTGGGACTTTCCATTTAGTAATCGCCTCAATCTTTGAGGAATCCACTTGAATTCCTTCATGATTAACTAAATGTCCAAGAAATTATACTTCTTCTAACCAAAATTCACATTTTGAGAATTTAGCGTAAAGCTTTTCTTTTCTCAGCAAATTTAGGAGGGCATGCAGATGCGCTGCATGTTCCTCTTTACTCTTAGAGTAAATGAGAATATCATCTATAAAGACAATTATAAATTTATCTAAATATGGCTTACATATTCGGTTCATCATGTCCATAAATGCGGCTGGAGCATTGGTTAAACCAAATGGCATGACAGTAAATTCATAATGGCCATACCTTGTTCTGAAAGCAGTCTTAGGAATGTCCTCTTCCTGTACCTTTAATTGATGATATCCTGATCGTAAGTCGATCTTAGAATAGAATCGAGCCCCTTGCAATTGATCAAACAGATCATCGATCCTCGATAATGGGTACCTATTTTTAATCATGACCTTGTTCAACTCTCGGTAATCAATGCACATACGCATTGACCCGTCTTTCTTCTTGACAAACAAGATCGATGCTCCCCACGGCGATGAACTTGGCTGTATGAATCCTTTTTCCAAAAGTTCGTCCAGTTGTTTCTTTAGTTCTTGCATCTCTGCTGGTGCCAAACGGTAGGGTGCCTTAGCAATTGGTGTTGTTCCTGGTAGCAGGTGAATTCTGAATTCAACTTCCCTGTCTGGCAGTAGCCCTGGTAGTTCTTCTGGAAACACATCTGAGAATTGAGATACTACGGGAATAATGATTATGGAAATCATATACACTAGTGACCCTTTTCTAGCATAACTTGCTGTTTTCATCATAGAGATGAATTTCGTGGATCTAGATGGCTTATTTACTTTAATTGTGATCTTTTCACCCTTTGGTGAATTTACTTGGATCGACTTTTGATCACATAGAATACTGGCTTTATTGGCTATTAACCAATCCATTCCTAATACAATATCAAATCCTGCCAGATTCATTGGGTAAAGATTTGCAATAAACCTTTGGTTTAAAATTTCTATTCTTGCTTCCTGCCAGATTTCAGTAATCTTAATGGTTTCTCCATTTGCTATCTCTACTAGACATTCTTGTTGGAGTTAGTTAATGGTTGATTGAGAAGTTTGCAAAACGAAGTATTAAGAAAACTTTGGTTCACACCAGAGTCAAATAACACTTTAGCAAAAACATCATTAACTAAAAACGTACTGGCAATCATGTCCGGAATCATCTTTGCTTCTTCGGCTGTCAGAACGAATGCCCTAGCATTCTTGGTAGTCTTGTTGTTCATGGCTGGAGCTAGTTTCGGACAGTTTATCTTAATATGTCTATTTTCTCCACAATTGTAGCATATCTTATTGTTAGGTTTCTTCCTGCAGTCTTCTTCCTTGTGTCCAGATATTTTGCAGAAATTGCAGTATATAGAGCATTTTCCAGAATGCTTTCTTTTGCAGTACTTGCAGTAAGGAGTAGAAGTAGAACCTACATTTTTTCCACGGTTGGAATTACTGTAGCAAAATTCTTAGGTAAGCTTTTGAGCTAGGTTCTTCCTCTGGTTTTCTTCTTGTGTACATACTAATTCATTAGTCAAGGTATTTGCTAGTTCTACAGCTTCTTCTATAGTTTGTGCTCTAGCTACCTTGATTACATGTCTAATTTCACTGATTAATCCCCAGATATAACAGGAGATTAATACTGGTTCTGATGATGCTAGGGTTGGTACTATTCTAGCATATTCAAAGAATACAGTAGTGTAACCCTTACAGTCTACTCCAGTCATTCTAAGGTTTAAGAACTTATTAGCTATCTGTTTCTTCTCATTGGGAGGGTAGAATTTTCTTTCAACCATATTCTTAAACTTAGTCCATTCCATATTATAGGCTCTGTCACTTCCCTAGATTGGAGAATAGTGTTCCACAATTCTAACGCTGCATTCTTAAACAGATTGGAAGCAAACATGATTTTGTCTTCCTCAGCACACTTGCTTATTTTTAAGACTGCCTCAGTCTTTTCTATCCAGCGTAGAGCTGCAATGGCTCCTTCATTGACTGAGAATTCTATTGGTTTGCAGGACCAGAATTCTTTCTAAGAACAACCATAAGACATGGTTCTTCTTCTTTTTGGAATAGACAATTGAAGTAATGGTCCATTGTTCACGCTGTGACTAAGTTTAGTATGTGTTCACTTACTTCCACCATTACTGTTATTATTTTCCGCTTCTTTAACATTTGGGATAATATATGGCATAGCATCTCTAATTCCGTGGGTTACTATGTGTCGAATTGCACTGTTATTTATTTGATTATCATTATTCTGGTTTTCCTGATTTGATGCATTGTCCATCTGGATTATAAAGATTTACCAAGTATTAATATCGCAAAACAATATTAAATGCAAACAATCTCACAACACAAACAGCTTGGTCAAAATCGTCATACATTGCGACATTTACTCTATTTTATATATATGCGTCTAATACAAACCACAACTGGAATTTAAAACACAATACTAGTATGCATCAGTAGCTATGAGATTATCTATTTTTGTTGATTGTTTTTTTCAAGTCACACACACACACACACATATATATATTATTACTAAGTGGGGATCCATCCAATATTGCATAGTACGCTCGTCATACTTCCAGACGAGTCTCTCCCCTATTTGCATTATCCGTTCACTTTCATCTAACAACTCCTCACCAAAGGTGCGAAGTTCTTGCACGTTCTCTGTGCTCATGGGTGGTGCGAGTGCTGGTATAGAGTCAGGTTACTGTGGCATCGGTTCTTCGTACGGGAATGGGTTCTCTAGGATCTCCCTGATATATTGGTCGTTATCCCAGTATGGATCTAGAGGGTCAAGGTTTGGGTAAGGTGCTACTGGGTTTTGCAAGGGTTCCTCTTATGGATGGAGTTTTGGGTAATCCCTATGGTCGTCAAACCATGGGTCATAATCTAGAGGATGGGGTGCTTGAATTCTAGGGATTTCGGCTGGGTCGAAGGCAGGTAAGGGAATCTTGTCTCCTGGATTCAGTTCTATGTCCATGGGCTGTGTTGGAAATAAAGGTAGTGGCTGTGGTGCAATGATTTGTTCTAAATTCGGATCTGCAGCAGTGGTAGCTAAGATGTGAATGTAACACCCCAAAAACGGGTTTGGTAATCAAACTCCGTTAATATTACTGACGGGTAAAATACCGTAAGTGGTAAAAATTCACCCGGTAAATATTAGGATTTAACTAAATAAATCTAATATTAATTAAAAGGAGGATAAATACTTTGAGAAAACAAAGTATATAAAAGGCCCGAGTTAACGGGACTTAAAGTAAAAACAAGATGTGATTTCCCCGAACCCGCCAAGTAACTAGGAATATCAACCTAGTTAATTAAATGTTGTTAAAATGCCAATGAAACTTGATTAATAATACTCTTTATAAAAAGTTGAACAAGTGAGGGGACTAAACATGACAAAATTGAAAATAGTTTTATTTAATTAAAACAAAACACCAAAACACACACTTGAAGTGTGTGTTTGGTCGACATTTCCCAGGAGCCAAAAGGGGTTCTATCAAGTGAACCCTAAATTCACAAAATTGATCAAAATCAAGGAGAAATCAAGCCAAGAATTTGGGGCTTTTAATAAAATCGTGATCACCAAGCTTAGGGGATCACAAGGTTTGTTGAATTTTGATGATTAGAAATATTTCGAAATTGTGATGAACTTGCATGAATGTTCAATGTTATAGTGATATTAGTGTGGGTACAAGTCTAGGAACAAACCCTAGATGCAAACTTGTAGAATTGTGCCATAAACTAGTGATTAATCCAAATAACCAAGTATGTGCTAAGTGGGTTTTGTTGATTTAATGAAATTGATGTTGTATTGGTGTTTATAAACACCATCAGTGGCGGAACTAGAACATAAATTCAGGGGTATCCCAAATTTTTTTTTTTACAGTGCAATCATACAATATTAAAAAAAACGACAATAAATAAATAAAGTAAAAAAATTACCTAATAGATTTGTCCTCTTCTTTTTTTCATAGCTTGAAATCGTTCCATCACATCGTCGCCCTTTACTTCACAAAAAAAATCCTTTTCGACCGCACAAACCATAGCATTGTTCAAATATTCTTGGCCCATTCGATTGCGTAAACCCGTCTTGACAAGCTTCAATTTCGAAAAACATCTTTCAACGGTTGTCGTTGCAACCGGTACAAGCAAAGCTAACTTAACTACCCGATAAACTAAAGGACAAGAAATATGCGTTCCCGTTTCAACCATAAGACGCGCAAGATCACTTGCTTGGATATTCTCATTATCAACATTCGGATTTGCATCAACGTCATCATTTGCTTGGATATTCTCATTATCAACATTCGGACTTGCATCGCCATCAACGTCATCATTTGCTTGGATATCATTACCAACATTCGGACTTGACTCATTATCATTAATTTCTTTGAATTTTCTTTTGAAAAAGTTCCCAATTAAAGCTTGTTTTTTGGATTTTGGTTTCGTCATCACTTCAAAGTTCAAACAATTATCAATCAAATAACAATCAAAGTTCAAACAATTATCAATCAAATAACTGAATAACAATGAAACAAACCTGAATTATCAATCAAATAAGTGAATAACTGTTTCTGTCGCTGTTGTTCGAGCTTCGATTTCGATTCGCTGCTGTGCGAATGGGCTGCCAAAGTGCCGATTATCGAAACATTATCAATCATCATTCATCAAACTAACAAGTAACAATTATCAGTCAAACAATATGTTCGAAAATCGAAATCGAAACAAACCTGTTGTTAGTGTTCGTCTCTGAAACAAATCGCTGAAACAAATCTGCTGCAGAACTTCTGTGTTCGTAACTTCGTATAATCGTATGATCTGTTGCCACTCTGTTCGTAATTTCGTATGCTGAAAGTCTGATTGTTCTGGAGTCGACTGACGTTTGATATGCCATTATCATTATGCCGCCCAAAATAATCAGTTGGGCTATTATTACTTAATTGGGCTCATGAGCCAGGTGGGCTATTATTACTTAATTGGGCTAATTAGGTTGCTGAATAACACTTGAACTAGGCTTATTATTTTGTAAAAAAAATTTGAGGGGTGTCCTCGTACTTGTTCAGGGGTGTCCTATGTATAAAAATCGAAAAAAAAAATTTACACTTCTAGTAAAAAGTTGAGCCGTAGCCCGGGCTCCGCCCGACAAGCCTTCAGGTCCGCCCCTGAACACCATACTAACTTGTATGAATGAACTACTTGAACAAAATGGGGATTTGTTAAGAGTTCATACTTGATTTGAAGTGGGGTCTTGAAACAAGAATTAAACTCATGATTTATGATTTAGTTCAATAAGAAAAGTAGTCGAAGATTCATAAGGTGTGAAAGTCATGATTTAGAATGACTAATCTAACAACCTTGTGAATGATGAATGATAGTTGGCGCTTAACAAGCTAGGTGAAGCTTGGGGAGCAAGTGGGTCGATTGAAGCAAGTGAGAAAAGAAAAGCGTAATTCGAATGTGAGGTAAGCCAAAACTTACACCTTTTACTTGATATCTATTGGTTTTATAGATTTTGAATAATCAAAAGTCACATTTGACTTATGATGTTTCGACCCGACATGCGAGGTTCGGAACAAAAGACAATCATGATAAACCATGTTGAATGGTTAAAAAGAGCTAATAAGGTCATTTAGTCATGTAATGATTAATAAATAAAGAGTTTTGAATGATTTACCTTATAAGGTAAATCAATACAATTAATAAGGGTAAAACGACAATGTAGTAACTCGTTGACGATAACCGTTAGTTTTGAAGGACACTTTATGGCATAAGATATAAAGGGGTCAAAATAATCAAGAAATAGATTTATAAGTAAATTGACCGTACGGTGTAAACCGGTACAAGTCATGTAGACGAGATGATAATAAATCCATCTCGTAAAAGTAAACTGTCATATAGACCAAACGGGTCAAAAGGTGAAAATATCACCCTTTGACAATATCGGCTAATGTTTTGTCGAGTTGCATGATTACAGGAATAAATATCGATTGAATGATGACATCGCTATTACTTAGCGCCACTAAGGCAAGGTATCGTAACGGGTCAATACATTGATCCGAGCCAGGTTTGAGTAATGATTCAACTCATCATGTAGAATTTGAGGTTTTCTAAGAGTTAAACAAGGTCGAATTGGATATTTGGTTATCTTAAAGATAAACGGAATAATTCAAGTTTTAAATGTAGTGTTTTAGAAACATAATGGTTTCTAAACAAGGTTATAGTTAAAAGACCGAATTTTTGGGTCAAACAAGTATTTGAAAGTCCTTCGTCGTAAAAGAAGGACCAAAATTGACCAAAACGCCCTTGTAGGCTAAATTGAACAAACAACCCTTAAAGATTGTTTGGAAAGGAGTTTCATGATTAGCTAAATACTTAGAATAAGTGTAGAAGTTGAAAGATGTAATACGTTAGTCAAATGGCTCTAGTTGAGTCTTGCCGTAAAATAATAATCCGAGGGGTAAAACTCGGAACATTCAGATATCCACATTAGATCCAACACACATATAGTTGTAGTTGAAGATTAATTGATAAGAAATGTAGGAATAAGATGATAGAAATGAATGAAAGCGATTTCAGGCTTTAAGTGCTTAAAATACCCTTAACGGGTCAAAATAAGCATACGAGCGAAAACGGGTTTAAATTGTGTAATAAACCTGTGATTAGAACCTAATATGGTAGATAACCTTAATTTGAAGAAGTGTACGTGATATAAAGATCAAACAAATATGTTTGTTTGATAAAATGCATAAACGGGTTAAAAGTCGATAAAAAGGTAACGAGTCGAAGGCTTAGAAGTCTCAAAATTTATTATGATGGATGTTGGATTTTAACTCCATATGATGGAGAATTAAATTACGGACGCGTAGGAAAAAGAATCGGGTAAAACGGATAAAAAACGAGAGAGTTATGCTCATTTCCGTGAAATCGGGTCATGCTGGGTATGTACAGCAACATAAAAGAAACATTCTGCCAAAAAGGGGGCTAGGTGGGGCGTCTAGCCCCTAGGCGTGACGCCTAGCCCCCCCTGAACATGAAAAACGTTTAATTTTGTTTGTTTGACCCATATAACTTGTTTAAACTTGTTATTTCACTATCAAAACTAACTTTTAAGTTGGTTTTGATCATAGGTGATTGCCAAGAGTGTCCGGATGAAGATCAAGCTCGAAGAAGAACTGAACACGATAAAGTTAAAAGCTTTCGCGCGGCGTTTCGTCATATCTTTTAAACGACAAATTCAATTACATTAAGTTGTTCAAACTTTTAAATTGTAAAAGTTTTAGTAAACTCGTATTGACATACTTACGTGTAATCGTAAAAACATGCATTTTTACGAAACTTATATTAAAATATTCTATTTAACAAGCAAGGGTGTTACAAGTTGGTAATCAGAGCTCATGGTTAAAACGTAAAGTGTGTTCGATTCGAGGCTTGATCGCAAATCTGGTAAGTACATGTATATCAAAGGTTTAGTATGATTAAAGTGTTGAGAACAACACATATGGTTATCGTGTAATACACGTTACACCAATAAAAACGATATAGAATAGATATAGTCAACGAAATTACACGCGTTGATGCGTATAGTAGAAAAGCCTTGTATTATAATACGGGCATCCTTTAATGTTGAAATTACTAACTGTTGTATATGTTTTAGTTGAGGGACACTCGCATATGAGGATAGCGAGAGTTGAACAAATTACGGATATGATAAAGGAACAGTCCGAAGTATGACAAGAGGAGCATGCTCACCAAGGACTAAATTGCATAACGACCGCGAACAAGGTTAATGGCAAGGAACGCCCGTCGGGGCAAACATTACCAGGTGCACGCTTTTGAATGTAAACGCACAAATAGCAATATGCAACGAACATGTAGAGAATGATTGTTGCATATGTAAATTAGAAACTTGGAAAACCGAATAGAAAATGTATTCGGGATATTGTTTCCAAGAGAAACAAATAGAGGCATTACTTACATAGGGCGTGATGTGAAAACTATAAAAAGGTCATGCGTGTCATGTGTTAATCGCTTACTCTGGCCAAGTAAGTAGTGGCATATGATACCATGAACTTCTTATAGCGGACACATTTACATCCGATGTAGTAAGGACGGGGTGAATGGGACAAATAAAAAAGTACCCAAATGAAACAAATGAACAAAATAGTTGATAATAATGTAAACGCACAGCCGGGTGACGGAAGCGTATTACATTAGGATAATGAGCCCGAGAGAAGGGACAAGGATTAATGTAAATGATGATATAAATGAATGATCAAAAGAAAATTCACGAAAATAAGTCATCTTGGACGAAAGGGCCATGGTGAACAATATGGGCAAGTAAAACCAAAGTATAGATGATCCGCTGGATCATAAAAACAAAGGTGTTGCCCACACGAAAAAGATAATCAAAGTTGCTAACTTTAGTCGTAGTAAAGCAAGGATAACGATGATAATCGTCACTCATAATTAATAAGGCCGCCAATAGTGGTCACGTAAAGAATAAAAGACATGGTCGAATAAAAGCGACGGATTTCGCTAAGACGACCAAATAAATGGAAACGAAGTCTTAATGCATACCGGAAGGGTTGCAATGATAATGACTTCGGTAAAACACCCGGTTGATGGGTAAGGAATTAAACGCATGCGTGGACCGAGAAACGGGAACTCGGATGGGAAGTTAAAAGACTCGGGTTTTGAGTCATAACTAGAAGACGACAAGATAATGTAAATAGAAATTTGAAATAAATTATGTTCAACTATTTTAAAGTTGAACGGGTCGAATATAATATCATGCCGAACGGCATGAGTAAACGCATGCGGGATAAAGGTAGCGTTAAATGCAAAAGAGTAATGAGCCCGGCAATGGGACATAACCAAATAAGAATATATGCAAATCAAATAGCAGTAAGCATAAGAAGAACTGACGCATAAATGAAGTGAAAAGTCATAAAGTCAGAAAATCGTCCGAAAGAAAACAATCGTAGCCACGAACTACAGTCAAGGTTAACGAATCTTATGCTTGAAACCAAATGATTCTCCAAACAAAAATAGAGTTCCTTGACACCAAACATGTATTTTAAGAATGACATGAGTAAAGAATGATCTACGGGATCAACATAACCTTTGGGGTTATAAACAAAGGAAAGGTCTACGAGACTAAAACGACCTACGGGTCATGACTAGAAAGAAATAGATTATAAGTACCTCGCCTTAGAGAGGTGAAAGTCTAGAAAAATAGCCTATAAGGCTAAGTGATAAAACCTTACGAGCTAATTAGACAAGGCAAGGGAATCAATTGAGAATCCTCGCATAAAACTAAGACTGTAAAAAGGATAAATTATGGATTGTCAATATCCTGGTATGGATAATTGACAAAAGTTAAAGAGAAGATGCTAAACTAAAACTTCAGTTTTGATAAGAAATAACATTTTTACAAATATAAATTCTGATAGGAATTTGAATAGTAGGCATGAAAGATTCAATTCTTGACACTGATAGGCGCAAGACGATATATTCGAAAAGTGATATTTCAAAAATGAAAGGTTGATATAAATTAAACATGATGTGACATGATCACGGTTAAGAAATGCAATGTGAAGTACAATCACATCAGAGCCGAGCGACGAATATTGCTAAGTTAACTAAACTAGTGGAAATAACGAGATTTGGTTATTTCAAAGTGCATTATGTCGTATGAGATACGTAGATGATTAGTAACCAAAAAGATATTATCATACTTTTCTGGTAATACTAACAATTGCTTAGAATATGAGCAGTGCTCGATTGATTATCGAGATCAAATGCATGGAGTTAAACTCGATAAAACATGTAAGAAAAAGGTTTCGAGGACGAAACCTCTTTAAGGGGGGTAGACTTGTAACACCCCAAAAACGGGTTTGGTAATCAAACTCCGTTAATATTACTGACGGGTAAAATACCGTAAGTGGTAAAAATTCACCCGGTAAATATTAGGATTTAACTAAATAAATCTAATATTAATTAAAAGGAGGATAAATACTTTGAGAAAACAAAGTATATAAAAGGCCCGAGTTAACGGGACTTAAAGTAAAAACAAGATGTGATTTCCCCGAACCCGCCAAGTAACTAGGAATATCAACCTAGTTAATTAAATGTTGTTAAAATGCCAATGAAACTTGATTAATAATACTCTTTATAAAAAGTTGAACAAGTGAGGGGACTAAACATGACAAAATTGAAAATAGTTTTATTTAATTAAAACAAAACACCAAAACACACACTTGAAGTGTGTGTTTGGTCGACATTTCCCAGGAGCCAAAAGGGGTTCTATCAAGTGAACCCTAAATTCACAAAATTGATCAAAATCAAGGAGAAATCAAGCCAAGAATTTGGGGCTGTTAATAAAATCGCGATCACCAAGCTTAGGGGATCACAAGGTATGTTGAATTTTGATGATTAGTAATTTTTCGAAATTGTGATGAACTTGCATGAACGAAATTCTTGCATGAATGTTCAATGTTATAGTGATATTAGTGTGGGTACAAGTCTAGGAACAAACCCTAGATGCAAACTTGTAGAATTGTGCCATAAACTAGTGATTAATCCAAATAACCAAGTATGAGCTAAGTGGGTTTGGTTGATTTAATGAAATTGATGTTGTATTGGTGTTTATAAACACCATACTAACTTGTATGAATGAACTACTTGAACAAAATGGGGATTTGTTAAGAGTTCATACTTGATTTGAAGTGGGTCTTGACACAAGAATTAAACTCATGATTTATGATTTAGTTCAATAAGAAAAGTAGTCGAAGATTCATAAGGTGTGAAAGTCATGATTTAGAATGACTAATCTAACAACCTTGTGAATGATGAATGATAGTTGGCGCTTAACAAGCTAGGTGAAGCTTGGGGAGCAAGTGGGTCGATTGAAGCAAGTGAGAAAAGAAAAGCGTAATTCGAATGTGAGGTAAGCCAAAACTTACACCTTTTACTTGATATCTATTGGTTTTATAGATTTTGAATAATCAAAAGTCACATTTGACTTATGATGTTTCGACCCGACATGCGAGGTTCGGAACAAAAGACAATCATGATAAACCATGTTGAATGGTTAAAAAGAGCTAATAAGGTCATTTAGTCATGTAATGATTAATAAATAAAGAGTTTTGAATGATTTACCTTATAAGGTAAATCAATACAATTAATAAGGGTAAAACGACAATGTAGTAACTCGTTGACGATAACCGTTAGTTTTGAAGGACACTTTATGGCATAAGATATAAAGGGGTCAAAATAATCAAGAAATAGATTTATAAGTAAATTGACCGTACGGTGTAAACCGGTACAAGTCATGTAGACGAGATGATAATAAATCCATCTCGTAAAAGTAAACTGTCATATAGACCAAACGGGTCAAAAGGTGAAAATATCACCCTTTGACAATATCGGCTAATGTTTTGTCGAGTTGCATGATTACAGGAATAAATATCGATTGAATGATGACATCGCTATTACTTAGCGCCACTAAGGCAAGGTATCGTAACGGGTCAATACATTGATCCGAGCCAGGTTTGAGTAATGATTCAACTCATCATGTAGAATTTGAGGTTTTCTAAGAGTTAAACAAGGTCGAATTGGATATTTGGTTATCTTAAAGATAAACGGAATAATTCAAGTTTTAAATGTAGTGTTTTAGAAACATAATGGTTTCTAAACAAGGTTATAGTTAAAAGACCGAATTTTTGGGTCAAACAAGTATTTGAAAGTCCTTCGTCGTAAAAGAAGGACCAAAATTGACCAAAACGCCCTTGTAGGCTAAATTGAACAAACAACCCTTAAAGATTGTTTGGAAAGGAGTTTCATGATTAGCTAAATACTTAGAATAAGTGTAGAAGTTGAAAGATGTAATACGTTAGTCAAATGGCTCTAGTTGAGTCTTGCCGTAAAATAATAATCCGAGGGGTAAAACTCGGAACATTCAGATATCCACATTAGATCCAACACACATATAGTTGTAGTTGAAGATTAATTGATAAGAAATGTAGGAATAAGATGATAGAAATGAATGAAAGCGATTTCAGGCTTTAAGTGCTTAAAATACCCTTAACGGGTCAAAATAAGTATACGAGCGAAAACGGGTTTAAATTGTGTAATAAACCTATGATTAGAACCTAATATGGTAGATAACCTTAATTTGAAGAAGTGTACGTGATATAAAGATCAAACAAATATGTTTGTTTGATAAAATGCATAAATTAAACGGGTTAAAAGTCGATAAAAAGGTAACGAGTCGAAGGCTTAGAAGTCTCAAAATTTATTATGATGGATGTTGGATTTTAACTCCATATGATGGAGAATTAAATTACGGACGCGTAGGAAAAAGAATTGGGTAAAACGGATAAAAAACGAGAGAGTTATGCTCGTTTCCGTGAAATCGGGTCATGCTGGGTATGTACAGCAACATAAAAGAAACATTCTGCCAAAAAGGGGCTAGGTGGGGCGTCTAGCCCCTAGGCGTGATGCCTAACCCCCCTGAACATGAAAAACGTTTAATTTTGTTTGTTTGACCCATATAACTTGTTTAAACTTGTTATTTATTGGTTTTGATAATAGGTGATTGCCAAGAGTGTCCGGATGAAGATCATGCTCGAAGAAGAACCGAACACGATAAAGTTAAAAGCTTCCGCACGGCGTTTCGTCATATCTTTTAAACGGCGAATTCAATTACATGAAGTTGTTCAAACTTTTAAATTGTAAAAGTTTTAGTAAACTCGTATTGACATACTTACGTGTAATCGTAAAAACATGCATTTTTACGAAACTTATATTAAAATATTCTATTTAACAAGCAAGGGTGTTACAGTGAAAGTTGGCTAGTCTCCTATTGAGTATATCTTGGGTTTGAGAGTTCATCTCCCTATTCGCAGCTGCTAAAGCTCGCTATTGCTTTAACTTTCTCATTCTTTTTCAACGCTTGTGAGCTCCCCGACTGAACCATCCTCTCTTTTTTGTAGGGAATGGTTATTCGGATTGCGCCTTGAATATGAAAATTCCTTCCTCTGTGTCAGCTGAATACCCCAAGGGGGTAGGTTGGGAAGAAGTTTCTTCATTTCTAGGAGAACTGGACAGTTGACCATAAGCGTCCGATGGTCCTCGATCACTCATACTGTAAACTAACAAATTGTCAAATAACACAAAATAATAATTTACACATATGCACATATTCTCATTGATTATTTCCTAACAAAATTGACAATTTCAATGTCAGAAGAATACTTATGTGGCTGAAATAAGTGGTTGTAGCTCTGATACCACCTTCTGTCGCAGCCCCCGGCCCCTAGACACCTGGGAACGGGAGGCCGCGAGCCAGTATCAGTGGTATCGATGTTTATCAATTTGGCAGCGGAATTTACATCAGGACCGTAGTTAGGAAATATTTTATCAGAGTCAAATACCACATTTTTATAATAATAAACACATGGGAAATTCCCAATTTTCTGTTACAAACATGTTTAGAGGGATAAACCCAAATTTATTGAATAAAACATCTTTCTTTATTTAGGTAACTTTTATAACCACATTTTCCAAGCCTTCAGTGCTGTCCAGCTGGCTTCTATTTGGCTTTCACATTTTGTTAGCTGAAACGCGTTTAAAAATATTTTTTCAGTGGGAAATACTGGTGAGTGAATCCCAATTTAATCAAAACAGGTTTTATCATTTTACAGTATTGAGAGCGATTACAATGTTCATATCTACATAATTACTCATTCAGTACTGTCAATCTTGACTGTTGGGCCATATTACTCGTTGGCTATCTCATCGTCCAATGGTAACGTGTTGCACATTTTGTATACAAAACCCCAACATACCGGCAGTAATTGAAGAATTACAAAGACTCAATTACTGCTAATTATATTTTAAAACAATTAAGATTTTGTGAAAACAGTTTACAAAAAAGGAGATTACTCACATTGCTACTTTAGGTTTTTCCTTTGTGATTTCCTGGTTATAATCTATTAATTAAACAATGCACACGTGTTAGTATAATAATCCAATATTTACATTAGTTAGACCCTCCCCGAGACAGAACTCCAACGACTACGTCGGGCAGAGCCTCGACAGCCGTTACGGAGCACTAGATCAATCGGGCAGCGTATCTAATACGTAACTGGGGGTTAAAATACTTACAACGAGGCAGAGCTTCGCTAATTAGGGGGTATTATGCCCGAATATTATGTCTACTATTCAGAAATTAGAGAGAGAATTTGAGTGTTGAAGGAATTGCAATTGAATCCGATCGATCCTATTTATAGTGTTGATACAGCACTTCCTCGCGGCCCGCGAAAGAAACAACAGGGGTCGTCGCGCCCCGCGAGCTAGGTCTAGTAGGCCGTAGCTTGGACTAGTCACCAGTATAGCCTCAACACGTATGTGACACGTGGCGGCACCGGGCTGCGCCACTAGTTCCCTCGCTCACGCCCCGCGACAGATTATATGAAGTCTGTCGCGCCCCGCGACAGGCATATTTTATTATTTTTATTTGATTTTTGTTAATTTTAAGGTATTTCGGGCCTATTTCTCGCATACGGGGTGAAATTTAGGGCGTATAGGGGTGTAATAAATATTTTAGGAGGGTTGTTATAGAAATAGTCAACGCAAGGCATGGATAACGAGTCAATGGATTTGACTTGCGCCAGGTATGTATAAAGGTTATGCTTTTAATAGGAGCTTATAGCTCGACTAGAGAGGGACGTGTCAGAACTGGGTAATTGGTAAACATAGGTCAAATGTATTTATAATTGGACTTCCGAACAATCAAACAAAGTAAGTGATAGTTATTAAGCAAGTAATAGTGAAATAGCATGAAGTATTTGATTCGCCAAGTAGATAAAACCGATGAAAGCTATTGTAGTAGCAAGAAACCTTAGTTGAAAGAGAAAAGCATTGAAATAAGTTACGTGTTAGACATGTTATTAAATTGACTCTTGGGAGTTAGAACGAATGACGGTTAAGATCCAGACGAATGGCTCGAGTATGGACGAGGATGAAGGGTTTTTGCAAGAAAACGTTAAAATAATGAAATAACTTTTGTAAGAATGTTCGAACGGAAAGTGAACACAACACGTACTATGATACTTGTATACAATAGGTGCTAAGTGGCAGTTGACTTTGAAAAGTCAAATTGCAGATGTAGGTAAATAATTATTAACGAAAGTTGAAAGTATTATGTAAGAAATGTAATGTGTATAGTAGGATACCAGTAGTAAGGATTCTGAAAGAACATAAGTGAATCAACACCGAATACAATGAAGAACCGAGTGGAAACAATATGCTAAGGAATGGTTATGTATCGACCTGTTATGAACAAGAAGAATAAAGGAAATTAATATGTTAGAGAATGGTCGTGTATTGACCCAATGTGAATAAATCAAACGAACTACTATTTAAAAAAAAAGAAATTAGGAATGAGTAGTATGTAAACAAGATGATTTAATTAACGCCATGCTCGAAGGAATGTGAATGAAATGTGCTAATCTTTCATTTTATAGATAAGAACGGTAGAACTCTTGGTGTGTAAAGCTGGTAGATTTGGAAAAAAAGGATGTGCACGAGCGGAAGCTTAGCACGAGCTGGTAGCTTTGTAATTCTCACATATTGGGGATGTAAGGATTGTATATTTTTAATGGTGTTTTTGGATTTTTCTTTTAGAACTATTTATTTGATTATCTCATATATCGGTCGTTTAGTTTGAAGCCTAATCATCTTTTCAAAATTTTGATTTTATCTATTTTTTAGGCCATTTGCTTTCAGATCTAATCCAATTTCTATCTAAAACTTTTCCATCGAAAAACCCTGAGAAACCCTAACTTTTTGTCAACACCGATTAAGGATATCAACGACCAAGATCACAAGTGGCCACTATCAACCAGTAAGTTAATGTATTTATCGTTTTCTGCCTTCAGTTATATCTATCTTTTCAATGATTATTAAGTTGTTGCATACCATATGATTTTATAGCAGGTTTTTTGTTTTCACGTTCATCTTTTGATTGTTGCGATGTTGCTTCATAATTATCAATTACTTAATGTTCATCAATTCATTGATATTACATAAATTGTGTTTTTTATTGAATTGTTGGATTTCTTGTTTGCTAGATCTGAGTTGTTAAAATTAGGGTTGCCATATGTTTGATGTGGGGTAAAATACACATATTTGTCCCGTGTAAATTGTACAATTTTTGTATATATTTTATTTAGTTTTATTGTGATATTATATTATTTTGTGTTAGGACAGGTCCTGGTGTAAATGGAGCAAAAACGAGTAATATGGAAAAGACCAGCCAGTTGGGCAGAGTTGGGCGCCAGTGACTGGATTAAAATTGCCGTTATTTACCGTGATTGAGGCGAGCCCGCTATCTCTATAATATTTATATGTTGGCGGCTACGGAGGTCCAACTACATGTTCATATTCATAATGGCATATATATATATATATATATATATATATATATATATATATATATATATATATTATTTTTTGGTGGCCACTTTTGGGAATAAATAGACATCAGACGGAAAAAAAGATGCCATACATTATTATTATTATTGAATTGGGCCCTTGGAACAATTATATTTACATTATTAAGATCGTATACCAAACAATAATCAATATTGGAGGAAGAGAATTATTATCGATCAGATCAGAGTTGGGCCGAAGCCCATTTTTTTAGGAGTGAACGAAAAAGCATAAGGCGGCAGAAATTACTTGGGACGCAAATTTAGTGGGGGAATAAAAAGGACATCAGACGGCAGAAGAGATGAACGATAACAATTACGAATTTGGAGTTCTTGGAGACTATTGAAGGCTGTTTGAAGATCATAAGAGTGCTTGGAAGCTGAGAATCATTCGGGTATACTTCGGGAGCGTTCGGGAGTGAAGATTCGGGTTTAATCATCCTTTATCTTTCGTTTTCGTTCGTTTAACTTTGTAACTTGATGAATTCAGATTATACTTTGATTATGATTCTGTTTTTGATGATGTTTAGCGGCTAAAACTCTTATACTACCTAGGCATGACAATGGTTTAATAAAAGATTGGATTTTTATTCGGTTTTAATGTGGTTTATGGATTTTCTTGTATTGTAAACGGCTATGGAATTTTAACTTGGTGTATATGCATGCTTGATATTGTTTATTCGCTGTTTATTGCTTCGTATAATCCTTGGTGACGGTCTATATCACATAATAGGGTTGTACTAGGATTCTTGATTTAGGTGAGTGTATATATCACATAATAAGTCATTAATCCTTTAGGGTGAAAATCGAGTAAGTAACTTTAGAAGCAATATTCGGTAATCTTATAAAATCAAGTGTTCTACTAATCTTGTCGCTGTGAGGCTCAAGGTTGTTAATAGGTCTTGGTTTGGATTATAGCTAGATTAAGGTTTTGTGAGAAATCGGTCTAGTTCCCTACCCATCCTCTTATCTATTAAACCAAGTTGAAACCCATAGTTGCCTTAGAATTTCGCGCTGTAAGGTAGATTGTCACATTAAGGCACTTTCAAGAAGTTAGAGGACTGTAAGGAAATCTAACAACCGGTAATCGTAACAGCCTAGGTAGTGCCACAAGAATCGCCTCGAGAAGGGTTGAGGGGCTTAGTTGGTATCTTAATAGGTTTAGTATCTAAAGATCCCGGTTCCATACCACATTACCTTCGAATAGAAATCCATTCCGATAGGTAGTCTTCATCGCCACTGGTCAGAGTCTTCATCCTAGTTCGTGTTTAGTTAATTTAGCTAATTTAGTTCAATCTTTATTTGCTTTATTTAGGATTTCTAGAAACCCCCCCCCCCCAATCAATAAACATTTAGTTAAGTCGTGTCAGTCCTAGTCTAAATAGAGTCTTAGCGTAATCCTTAAAGTCTCGTGGGTTCGATACTCGGACTTACTGTAGCAATACTGCATTGATCGGTACACTTGCCGGTTGTGTGGTTTAGTTTTAGATCGAGTCTAAGTTTATAAATTTAAAGCTTAGAGTGTCTAGATTTAGGGTAATTTTAGTTGTTTTTAATTAACCACTTTTAGCACATCAATGTTGAAGACGATTGTGAATTTTGTTGTTTTAGGATAAAAGAAAAGAAACCATAGATTCATGATTATAGTACACCTATGGTTCCATCAGTTACAATATTTCATCATTCGGAAGATTAAAGGCAACATTTTGAGGGCCCTTCACATCTTTCATTACCATTACAAAATAAATACCATATTTTAACAATATGATTTAAACAACAGTTTGTGGGACCAGTGTCAGATTGTTACCGACACTTTTTTGTGATTTTCCCGCTCATTTGAGTTCAATTTTCCGATATTCTTTACAACCTATTTGTCACACCCTGACTTTTGCGGAAGCGTGATTATGTGTGACTTGCTTAATATCATTGCATTCAATCATAACAACAACTATATGATAAGACCGAAGATGTTCATCCATTAAATAAGTTTAAAGAAATAACAACAACATTGTTTTAAAACACAGAATTCAAATTCGAGTACAAACCATGCAACTTGTTTTTAGAGTTCACAAGGACTCGACAAAAGATATTAAACAAAACCAGGTTTTGGGAGACGTGTCTCGTCCAGGATAAGACACACTGACCAAACCCTAAGACCATGGATAACATCTTTTATTCTTAAACCACACTTGGAACTTCCAAACGCCCACTAGATCCACATCTAATTCCCTGAAATACATGTAGTTTGAAAACATCAACAAAAGTTGAGCGAGTTCATGTGTTTGTTTGTGTGTATGAGTAAACCTTTGTAATCATTGAAAGTATATATGTAAGTTTGTAAATCCCGGTATGAAAGCAACAAGGAAAACAGATCATTAATGGTTTGCAAGGCCATTAATATGTGTGACGTGATACAGGAAGGCTCAAACCTAGCAGACTTTGCACGGGCTTCAGGCTGTAAGACATAGTCAACCCATGGGCCAAACCCTGGTCCAACATGGGTGGGGCTCGCTACACCCAAATAGATCTATCACTCATGTCCCTCGGTCCTACAATGAGGATTAATGGTCTTAAGCGTTATACCCACCACTCACATGATCTAGCAGTACCCTTCCTTAGCTAACCATACCAAATAATAACGTTTGTAAACAGTTTGTAACATGTACTTCACCCCCGAAGTTATAAAAACCGAAAACAGTTAAGAGAAAAGGGGGCATGAACTCACAGTCTTGCGTCTTCGCACCGTAACTCAAAGCTTCTTCGGATAATCACGACTACCTACAACGTACTAAGGTCCATTAGACGAGCTGGTCGTGCCTCGACTTAGTCTTAATTAGTGTCTTTGAGTTATGTTTCATTGTGTCTTGAATATTATTCAAAGTTATATAATTATTTGTTAAAATAATAAATATTTTAACTTAAATTATATTTATTAAATTTTGGAATAATTATTAAAATAATATATTTTAACTTAATACTTCTCAAGTATTTATACTTGTATATCCTTCCCAAGGATGGGTGTATTTGTATTCGTAATCTTATACTTGTATATTTTTGCCATGTATTAGGGTCGTACTCCGGTGTGTATTTGTACGCACGAGAATACGTATCTTCTTGTAATTTTTAAGTATCCTTATACTTAATGTTATATTAACTTTTCCGGAATAATATCCTTAATAAAAGTCCATATATATTTCCAAAATATATATTTTAAAAATATTACTTAGAAAAATTATTTATAATTTTCCCCTGGCAAAAATATTTGTATTTTCATATAAGTTCCAAAAATAATAAATTTTCAAGTCTAACTTAGAAAATATATATAAGCTCATCTTTCTCCAAAAATGATGTATTTCATATTTATTTGAGAAAATATATCATTCACCCCAAAAATATTGTATTTCATGTTTTTTTTATGAAAATATATATTTTCTCCCAAAAATAATACATCTAATAATTCCAAGAAAATACATATTTTTATCAACCCAAAAATAATATATTTTCTTCTTGTCAATAATATGATATAACTTTTTAATAATTGTAAAAATCATATTTTTATTCACTTGGTGTCCAAAATATTATTTACCAAAATATACTTGTGAATATAATTTCCGGAATATTTTGTAAGTTATATTCCTTAGCTCGGTTTCACCAATACTTTTGTGTAAATGTGTAAATTCATATTCTTGGAATTTTGGTAATATTTTGGATTGTAATTCTTGGTATTTTGATAAGTTATTTTATTTCAAGTCCTAAAATAATATAACTAATACACAAAATATACAAGTAATCACACACATGGTGTCATCTAAATATATATTTCCTAAATACATATTTAGTCCTTTTATTTATAAAAACCAACCTTCAATATTTGTTATTTTGTAACAAAAATTATGGCAAAGTTTATGTAAAAATTTATGGTTTAAAATACACTTGTAAATATTTGTTTAGAAATATTTTTCTATGTGCTTAATTTTTAGAAAAAAATTGTCATAGTTTCCCCTAAAAATGGAGCTTTCCATGCTTTCAAGCATATCATTTTCTTTTGTAAAATCAACACAATCAATCCGTAATAAATAATAAACAACCTTTACTTACCAACTTTGCCAAAAACAAGTATAATCCACTACTTCATGAACTTGAAATTTCATAAAAATTTGTAGTAAATTACTAGTGTTATTAGTAAGCCTTGTTACCTTCTAAAGTGTGATTAATTCTTTAAAAACTTCATTTTTAAAGAATATGGATCTTCACAACTTCTAATCATATTTTTCAAAAATGTTTCTTCTTTGATTTTTCTTGTTACACAAGTGTTTCTACACTTTATTAACCACAAAAAATAAGGTTTATTTATGTAAGAACCAAGATTAAATAAAACTTATATTTTTAACTTGGTTTCTTTAGAAATCATCCATAAAATTTCTAGATCTACAAGTATCACAACTTACTTTGATCATTATTTTTCAAGAAATCAATGTATTCTTTCAAGTTCATGCTTCTCATGAGGATGATCCATTAACTTTCATCAAGTTCATCCTCTCATCTTGCTAGATTATGTTTTTAATCATGATCTAGCAAGATCATATGATGATCAACATCATTTTCACAAGAAATCAACAATCATCAAGCATAACAACTCATATTCATCAAGATTTCTTCATATTTTAAGCTTATGTTCAAGTTTACTTCTTGTGATTCTTAGTGTTCTTCATGATCAACATTATGTAACGTCTTTTAACCACTTAAAATAGAAGTAAAATAGCAAGATCAAGGTTCTTACCACTAGCACAAGGCTAGGGATGATCAAGTGAAGAAAACAAGTGGATAAAAGCAAATGAACGAGGTCTTTGATCTTCCACAAGCTCCTAGCTCCTTTGTGTAACCTCTAACACACTTGTATATACTTGGATTGTATGAAGCTTGATCAAACAAGGTGAGTGAGTGTGTGTTGATTCTCTACCGAGAGCACAAGGGGGAAGAGGAGAAGTTTGTGTGTGTTTCAATGTGTGTAAGAATGAGGTTAGAACTGGGTGTGTTATATTTATAACCATTTTAACATTTTAACTCTTGTATATTATGTCTACAAAGTGCCAACATAATCCAATATAAAATTGATAGAAAATCAAGAGTGGGGCCCTTGTTGGGGCCGTCCACTAGGTGTGTGTGTGTGGGGGGGGGGGGTAGTAGACTAGGTTCTAAACATAAGTTAGATTATGGTAAAGTTGTAAGTATTAGTTAGTTACATTAGTTACTAGATATTTATGATGTGTTATGATGTTCGGGGACCATAACTAGTTTGGTAATGTTAAAACAGTGCTTCTAGTGAAAATTTGGTGTTTCGGGTAGTGTCCGGTTGTTCGGTTGGTTACCGGTTCGTTAAGGTGCTAAACTTGCAGTTTAGTGTGCTTTATGTACCCTTTTATGACACTTTTGATTCCCAACACTTTCAGGACCATTTAACCATATTTCTGCATAATATTAGATTGTTTAAATGCTGATTTATGCTGACTTTTGCTGAATTCAACACTTTGGGTAAGTTTTAGCCACTTTCCGGCACTTAAACTGTCACTAGAAAGGCAGTTTTATGATCCTTACTTTCCTACACACTATACTAGTGTAATACTTGGTTTCTGGCTTATTCTGTGTCTCAACACACTGTCTGTCTATGTACTGAGCTCTGTCAGCATTTTCCTGATTTTTCTGATAACTGTGCTAACTGTGTTCCGTGCATCATTTGAGTCAAATAAGCTTTCATGCAATAATGGTATGACATTAAGCAACATGTGATGCACACGTATGTATATGGCAGTAATCAGTAAGCAGTTAATTGTAATTCAGCACAGTCATTAAGCACTAATCATAGTTTAATAGTTGTACGGATACCTGATATTTTGACAGTTGTCACACTATTCTTAATCGTCCATTCTTAATTTAGCGATTCAGCACATATATATTGCTTAGCATCAAGCTCATAACTTGGACGACAAGATTTCTGACCGTATATCACCTTCTTCGAAATCTAAATGGTTGGTTTTTCCTATCGTAACTCTTCACATTAATGTATACGTAATATTATTTACTGCAATTGATAGTACATTTTATGGAAATACTGAGTATGAGCTCGGTAGCAGATTTAAAGAATCACAAGTTAGAGCCAAGTTAGTATGTGTAGTTAGAGACTTGGTGAGATCAGTATTCAAAGATTAAGGTATTTTTAGACCATTGTATTCGTAAGTATGTTGAGTATTGGTGGTTTTTTAAACTATTCATTTTTATTAGAATTTTTTTACCTGTTAATGGTTACTGGGGTTTCCCAAAATTAGGTCCAAGTCGTAGCGCGTGACGTAAACTTAAACCTTTGAAGAATTTTTATGTGGGAATTTTCTAAGATAACCCATTACTTATTGTGATTGACCTGATCATGACTTTTTTTCTATTTTATTTGCTTTTAGCGCTATTTAATGCCATTTTTATTATGTGTTTTGCGATACTTGAAGATGTTTCTATTCAAATAATCTATCATTGTGTCAATTCAGTGATCTTTGGTTGGTTTATTCCATTTTGGCACATCGAGTATTCATTTTATATGTTGAATATGATGTTATTAGACTGCACATGAGTTGCTCGATAAAATAAATGCGTTAAATGTTGTAGACGCCGTAACTTTGTTTATACAGAACTTCATAATGATATACCATTTCTGTTTTAATGGTCAATCTGGTAACCCTGCTTCACTTAGGAATTTCTCAAATAGTGGCGGTATGTGAATAATCTTAAAGTATGTGAATATGGATTGTTGCCTGACACTCTGCATATTCAACTGTTTTTTTTTTTTTTTTTTTTTTCTGTTTATGATTACAAAACGAATATGGAGATCAGAGGAAAGCTCATCTTTCGTGAATTTAGCTTCCAGAACCCCTCAAAGCAAGGGTTTTGCTCAGTCAGCGGTTCTTAAGGTTAAGTTTTCAAATCTCTTATAGTTTAGATTTTTTGAAAATTATTAGTGGGCATTCTACTTATACATATACAAACTTCTTTAGGTCATTGAAGTGCTAGATATGATGTGTAATGGGGATTTTAAAAGCCAAAGAAGGGGACTTTTGCATCTAAATGCAATGCAAGTAACAGAAATATTCTATGGTGCTTCTATATTCAAAACTTTCGTAGTCCGTAACTTGGTAAGCTTTTATATATATGTTTACTTATTTTTAGGGCTGCAAAGGAATGTTTAGCGAATTACTATTTATGAACCATTCAGCAGGAAGTTTGTTTGCTTTCGTACTACCTTGTACAGGGACATCATGATTTTCGTGTCTTAACTAAATGCTTGAATACTGTTGTGGATATGACGTATAATCTTTTCATGTATGCTCTCTGATGGCTTTAGGTAAAGTTGCATGTCACGAAAGGATAATTTTAGCTTACATCAATGATGGATGCGGATAAGATTGAAGAGGAAGAAGATATTGGCAGTGCGTCAGGTGAATTTAATTTATGGTTCAATAAGTGTTTTTTACTATATTTTTTTCTTTTATGAATAGGAAAAGAAGATGGATAACCAATGTTGAAAGTTAAAAGAACACTTTAGACATGTTCCTATGTTTATTAAACAAGCGGGTATGCGCTATGTGATAAAACTAAAAAAATGCATCTCATTTTGTTATCTATTTTTAGGGGATAATGGAGTGTTAATCATATGTTTAATATGCTTTGTAGTTGAATATGGCTTCGTAGCTAGATGTCGTATCTTTCTTTTTAGTTAAGGGGAGAACTGCCGAGCCAAAGATTTTGTGGCATTAGTTAGGTGATTATAATTTTGTATACTTAATGTGTATATTTTGTGGTTGGTTAGGTTGGTAACAACAATTAAACATTTTGCTCGGCATGTCAAAGAAAGTATTCTTACTTGTGTCAAAAGATGGTAAGAGTGATTCATAAGCCTTTAGTCCAAGTGGGGTAACAAACATGTATAAATCCTAAGTTGTATACATAACCAATATTTGTCTTTTCCTTGATGTTTTTGTACACGACTTATAAAGAAAAACTTTGTTACTATTTTATGTAATGTCACTTTATTTGCATTACTTTTATCGATACAATTATGATTAATGTAATTTAAATTTTCCTACCTGGGTTTCCACTCGGTTTCATATAACTAATTTTTAAAAGCTTTGTTGTTCCTATATCCGTAGAATCGTAGATGCAAAAGTCGTATTTTATATAAAGTCATTATATAATATTTCTTTTCATTTATATAAAAAAATTAACGATTAAATCATATATATATATATATATAGGGTTGGGTTCTTTGCAGAAGTCATATTTTATACGGAACTCTTAAGAACCATTTCAAGCCATGGATCTAATAATCAATGGCTGAAAATAGAGCAGAGTAAAATTGTAATTCATAGCAAAATTGAGTATATAGTTATAAAGGTAATAAGGGTATAATCGTAAACAAACAATAGTAATAAATATTGAGAAATCATAATTTATTCCTTATTTTTCTCTAACTTCCCAATCCACATTTCTTGTTTATCGCATCAAGTAAAATCAAAGAAATCAGTTGTTACTTTAAAGCTCATACTCTATGTATGTATATCCACATATCATCAAAATTTTCAAGTTGAATGTCTATTTCCAAGTAATGTTAACATACATCTAAGTATGATATTTACATATATATATAAATATTCACATTGATAATTAATTTTCTCAAACTGAATTTCAATTTACATATATGTAAATGTTTAATATACGTGTAAATATAATATTTACATGTGTGTAAATATTCAAACTAATTATCACTTTATTCAAACTACATGTTTAATTACATTTATGTAAATCTTGAAAATTAAAATTTTAAACTAATAGTCTACTTGAAATTCACTAAGGAATAAAAAATAGATCTAACTCTAGAAAAAAAATCATGAGCATGTAAATCTTGCATTACCATTAATGTCGACGTCTTTATACATTCAAAATAGCACAAAGAAATAAAAACGTTGGTTAAATGCATATTACGTAGATCTAAAACTAATTTAAAAATGAGAAATTTTAGGAAGTATTGGTGTGCAGTCAAAACTAACTTTTAAATATAGATAAATTGGAATAGTGAATTTACGCTAATGACCTTCGTTAAAAAATAAGAAAAAATTAAATTAAATAAAAATGAGTGGCTATAAATGGTTCTGCAAGTTCTGAAAATAAAAATAGTTCTGAAATGATCCTCACCCTATATATATATATAAAGAAATATTTTAATGCTTTTTCCTTATATTATTTTCACCTTTTACCTTTTTGTTGTTTAAAGAAGAACCATCAAGTAAAGTTTGTGAAAACCATAAACTGATCAATAAACAAATAAAAATAAATAAACGTTTAGAATATCTTTCTAAAAAAAGGTAATCTATATATTATACTAAAAGAATTCATCTTTGCCACATGACCCTATTTTTGGCCAGTCAATTGAGTGATGTGGACATCCTCTTTGGCCAGATAATTGTTCAAGAGCGCCAAACCCTTTTCCTCTATTTTCCTTTTCACGCGACTTCTTAGACATGCTTTTCATCATATCATTCAAAAACCCTAATTATATTCTCTGGCAATTTCATACATCTGTGATTTTATTCGAAACACCTGATCTCTAGCAGGGCGATTCTCATCAAAGTGATTGTTGGAAACCCTAAATTGTAACCAGTGGAATTGAATTCAGGTATGTTTATTGTTTTTTACATTGATTATTCAAGCTTTTAATCTTACAATCCTATGAAACTTGTGATGTTGGTTATCATCGAGTTTCCCTTTTCTTCCCCATTCATCATCGTCTTTAAACCCCAGAGGAATCTACACCAGTTATTCGAGGATTACTGATTTAGTCTGATGGAATGATGGATCTTTCAAATGTTGTTTGTGAATTTCATCCAGGTCTTCAATTCTTTGATTTCGATATTCACATGTATGATTTATTTCTGTTTTAATTGGAATTGCGATTTTATAGTTGTGGATTTTAAGACAGGTGGTTGTTTTTTAATTTCATCCCAGGTCTTCAATTATATTTAGCATATAAACTTATTATACAATTTCTTATGTGTGTCCTGATTTGTTGATATTTAATCTGTTTGTTTACATCTGCAATGAGTTTGTTTTTATCCTCAACTGATTGGTTTTTCTTCAGGGTGAAAGTCTGAAATGTTGACATGTACAATCAACTATCAGGTTATGCAGTTGATAGATTTTGACATAGTTTGACCGATTTATTCTCTCAAGTGTATCGTTGAGGTATCATTGCGTATTTCCAAAACACATTCCTGATCCATACGTTAACCTAGGGTTTTTCTAATCAATATCAAACACTAATACCCAAATAGTCTTGATATTTTTACTGTTGAGGTGAATATTAGGGTTTATTGCTTGCTTATCATCTCAAATTCCTTTTCGTTTCAGTAGTTTTGTAATTGAATGTTGAAGTAAAGTTTGTTGCGAATATTACGCTTGTATTAGTTGTTTCTGATTGTTAATTGATTTAGAAATGTTTCGTGTTAAATGACGACGAGAACAAGGTCTTTGGTGTAGTATTCAGAACTCCTCCGTAAGTTTCTTTTCAGAGTCTAGAAATTGTTGTCTATTTGTTTATGAGCGTATGCATTGTTAATTGAAGCAGTTGAATATTTAATAATGTAGTAGACCGTTATGCGTAATTAGTTCCAATCTTAGATTATACAAAATTTTATTAAGTATATACGCGGCAACCAAAGATTGCACCACGTTATACTAATTGTCACTTGACTCACTTTATCCGACTGCAGGAAAGATTCGACTGGAATTCCTCATATATTGGAACACAATGTCCTATTTGGTTCAAGAAAGTACCCTTTAAAAGAACCATTTGTTGAACTACTGAAGGGGAGTTTGCATACTTTTCTTAATGCATTCACATATCCTGATAGGACATGCTATCCTGTTGCATCTACAAACACAAAGGTTAAAATAATGTGTGGTTATTGGAATTAAGCACATTTATGTTCTACTATATCTGGTTTCATAAAGTATTTTTGTTATTGTGTAGGATTTTTATAATTTGGTAGATGTATATCTGGATGCTGTTTTCTTTCCCAAATGTGTGGAGGACATTCAGACTTTTCAACAAGAGGGTTGGCATTATGAGTTGAACAACCCTGAAGAAGAAATAACTTATAAAGGTCAATATGATTTTCGCCAAGTATTCCTCTTACTGATCTTGAGTTTTTAGTTTTTATTATAAATATATATTCTATTGTTATTTATATGATAACATGCTCGCATAGACTTATCCTATTAATCAAATTCCTTTTTTAAATGAGCTCAAATTAAAGTTTGAGTCGGCTTGAACACATATAAACTCGGCTCGATATTAACTTGCTAAACCGAAGATTTTCATTTTTAACTTTCATCAATTTCATAAATACGTCTTATTTCAAACTGACTTCAAAATATAGTTCTATACAAATGGTTGAGCTGAGATCATTCTATTGTTTTATTTGAAAAGTTTTATTTCTACAGCAAACAGTTGACGGATTCATGTATACGTCTTAACTTTGCACATGATAAAGATTTACTTGGCACGTAGCTTTTAAGGAAACTTTTTGAACCAATTAACAAACTGGGCGGGTCGGGCAGGTGTGGGTCACCGATTAAAGTGACTTTGGGTCAGAATGAGTTCAGGTCAATATGGGTTAGGATTAAAATGAGTTTGGGTTAAGACGGGCTCGGAGCAAAATGAGTTCGGTTCATTTAAAAAACTTATTAATTAAGATCGGGTAAACATGAGTTTGGAGCAAAATTAATTTGGGTCAAACATGTAGTTTAAAAGAAAAACTTTCAAACTTTTGGAATCTCTTGAAAAAAGTAAAGATTGGAAAATAGTGCGGGTTGGGTAATGGTGAAACAGGTGGTTTGAGATACGGGTTAAAAAGGTGAGTCAACTCAGTTGACCTCTTACACCATTACCATTTATTGTAGTTTTATAGTTGTTGAATACATGGCAACTGAGTTTGTGCTTATGCAGTCTAGAAACCACAAGGCATGTTTCAGTGATTATAATAACTCTCTCTACAAAGGAACTGAATACATCATCTATTGGGTGAGTTGGTTTATTACATTTGCTATGTTTTTGTTTAGTGAAACGTAGAATCTTCCGGTAGGTGTTAATTCGACCATTTACATGTGAATGGGTCTAATTTGGTTAGGTTTTACATCAGATGGGTCAAATAAAAGGTTAGTGAAAAGAGACAAACGAGTTTAATGTTGGCTCAAAGCCAGTATTTCTTTCAAATAGATCGAACAAAATAAATCTGAAAGGCAGCCATTGAAACGGGTCGAACGGGTAGAAAGTGGCTGAAAGTATGTTTTTATTGCAAACGCCCTTTTTCATTGTTTAATTCAAAGATATAGATGATCATTGTAATTATATTGTTTCTGAAATCATACATATTGAAATAATTGTTTTGCAGATATCAGCCCACATTGTCAGCTAATCAGATGAAAGTGGCAACTGACTTTGAGTATCAAGGAGGTATGTCTTTCTAGGCATCTGTTTATCAACTTGAAACATGACTTTCATTTCAAGCATTATTGATGAAGAGTGCACGTGTAGCTAAGGAAGTCGATCACAAGGTATTGCTTCTTTGTTCTATGTGTAGTGATTTGTGTACACTTCGGATTTGGTTTGGGTAAAAAGGAAACTGGGTTGATTTGGGTAAAGATGAAATTTCATTTGGGTGTTTTTGGGTCCGCTAAATTAAACAATGGCTCAATTTGGGTCTACTAAAACGGATCAATACGGGCTATTCTTATAAAACCCGCTAACTTAAAACGGGTTCAAATGGGTTTGCACTACCCATGACCCATTTTGACAAGACTCATTCACGAGTCCATTTTGGCCAGAACTTGTTTTGACCCGAAACAATTTGGAAACCTTTTAAAATGGACTGTTTTGACCTGTTGGCTGACCTGACCTGACTCGACCTGGCCTGTTGGTTGAGTTGAGCTATACTTGCTTCACCCCTGCAAAAGAACAATTAATCCATGCTATTTAATATTTATCATGCAACTTTTCACCAAGTAATCCTTACTGATCTTGAGTTTTTAGTTTTTATTATAAATATATATTCTATTGTTATTTATATGATAACATGCTCGCATAGACTTCTCATATTAATCAAATTCCTTTATTAAATGACCTCAAATTTAAGTTTGAGTTGGCTTGAACACATATAAACTCGGCTCGATATTAACTTGCTAAACCGAAGATTTTCATTTTTAACTTTCATCAATTTCATAAATACGTCTTATTTCAAACTGACTTCAAAATATAGTTCTATACAAATGGTTGAGCTGAGATAGTTCTATTGTTTTATTTGAAAATTTTTATTAAATTATAAGATATGTAAGAGTAAATCATCCTATCTTATTTAGTAATAACTAGTAATAAGGCCCCCCGCGTTGCGGCGGGGGCGTAAACCATGCCAAATAGTATCAATGCTATATTCGATCAGCAACGCCGAAAAAATGGGTAAAACAAAATAACAAAAAAGGAAAAATAACACCGAACGAAAAACATACGTAAAATCGTTGAACCATGCATGCCTGTTGTGTCGTGATAACGCGAAAAAAATTAGACTAAAACGTAAAATATAGAAAAGAATAACTAAGTCGATCTAGGACCCCGCTCGTTGCGACGAATCTGTTAAACAGGGAAATAAAGACGCATTGTGACGAACCTGTCAAATGAAAAAAAGACGAAAAACCTTGAAACCATACGCACATTGCGGCGTATTCACTCGCAAAATTTAGAGCGAAACGTAAAACAAAAAGTTTGCAAAAGATGAAAAGTATGAGGATCAATTTTGAAAACAAAAAAAATATTAGGAGTTAATTTGCAAAAGTTGTAAAGGTTTGGTAAAAGTAAAAAAAAATTAAAGAGGTTAAAATGAAAAAAAAAAACTGAAAACCTTTAAATTAGAAATGAAAAAGCCACCTTTTTTTAAACCTCCCTATGCTTAGAATACAACTTCATGAAACACCAACATGTTGAACTACACAGGGACGTTACGTCATATTACCTCGCAAAATTACGAACGAAACGTAAAAAACGTTAAAACACAAACACACGTTGCTTCGTGGTAACTCGCAAAATTTAGTACGAAACGTAAAGCGAAAATCCGCGAAAGATGAAAAAAGTATAGGGGACGAAAGTTAAATATAAAAAAGTTGAGGTTAAATTGTAAAAAAAGAAAAGTTTTGGCTCTAAACTGAAAAAATACAATTTTGTGAAATGAACATTACAAGAAATACAAAGATTTAGATTAAAGGTAAAATTTCAACTTTCTTTTTTGGAAAACACCCAAAACACATGGTACAACATGCTATGCATGCAAAACTTACTAATTTATAGTATATAAATATTCAAAATATAGCTCTATACTACAAGCCCGAAAGAAAGAAAGAAAGAGACGACAACACTGTAAGTCTGTAAGAATTTAGTTTCCAAATTGTAGTATATGTCTTAACTCTTTTGATTTGCATGATAATCCTCACGGTGTATATACATTGCATTCTCTCTAATTATTGTTGTATTTGTATTTTAATATTGTAAGATTATTTGATTGGTTAAATACAGTGTATCATGCCACTTAAACTGCATGTTTTAACCATTATGAAAAAGTATCTTATGGCCCTTCCTGTTTTTAACTCAGTTTTTTTTTTTTTTTTTTTTTATAATTGAGTTATACTCTGCAGGTCCTTCCTGTTTTGAAAACCGGTGTTGACCAGTGTGTTAACTAGACATTAATTGAAGACGAAAGGTAATTCCTTTTTTTCACATAATAAAAAAAAACTTTAATTAAATTAAATACAAATTATTACAATAGCAAGTAGAACATGCTTGATTATATAAACGAGTTTATTTTCTTATATAGTTTTTGAGGGACAGATGAGGCCCAGATAGTACCAATTAACCTCAATGGTTAGGTGAGAATGCTAACATGTAATTGAGGATATCCCTCATAATTCCTGGTTTTCATAACATGTAACTGTCAATGGTTTCAGGTCCCAATGTTTAGTAGATTTAGAACCGAAGCCTTGAAAAACTAACACGATTCAGGGTGCTTAGGAGAACATTGAGACATTTTTTTGGAAGACAAATAGATGGGCAACCTCTCTGTTGGTTCAAATGGCCAAATGATTCTGAAGACCTTAAAGTTCATGTGAATTTATAAATATTTCTTTGCATAAATTACTTGATAAGTTAGTTGGGTAACCCCCTTTATGCATCAATTATTGATAAACAAAGTCAAGATTGAATTTACATAACTATCAGTTCATTATAATTTAATATTTACATAAATAGCGAAACATTTTTTTCATTTTAAAATTTGTATTTATAATTATTCTTTTTCATCACACCTATTTATAATTACATTTGATGAGTTATCGTTTTGAATCATTTAAATGTCAACTTTTTTTTCTTTTGTTGCGGCAGTCTATGAACGTTGTGTTGTAATTCGGGTCGTGATCAAACCGTGCGTACATGTTTGGTCTACTTTGTACACATATTGTACATAACACACGTACAGTGGGGTTATGGGTTCCGAGCCACGGTGGTTGTGGTCTATAGACACCGATCTGTGGCAAATGAGTTTGGTCATGTAATGGGTCATAAAAAGAAACAAACCCAATGAGCCGAAGCCATAACGTCCAAGTCACATTTCATATTCATTTATTTTAATTAAGTGTAATTTTATATTTACTTTAGTACTAATACTGAAACAAATCTTTCATTAAAAGATTTATGAAAACACCGTTAAATAATATTTTTTTTTGAGGCCACCCGTATAACACACGGGGTCTTAAGCTAGTGTTTACAATAAAATAAATACCATGACTCAAATAAACTAAATGGTATATTATATATATATATTAAAAAACAAACCTAATGAATAGTATGAATAGTCTTTTTATTTTTCTTTTATCCAATATTGTTATTAAATATATAGATTTTAATTTTATCAGTTAATGTATTTGTGCATTTGGTGTAGTAGTTTGTGTGTCACTTTTTTAGCCATTGGTCGGCGGTTCAACTCCTTCCCACATCCTTTTTTTTCTTTTTAATCCTCACTTCGATTTTAACCATTTATCACCACCATCAACCGTTTTTTTAATGGCAACAACACTTCCATTCATAAAAATTATAAGTAATGAATTGTACCTATAATAATATCTATTTTCTTTATTATTTTCCTTAACTTTAATAATTTATTTTTCTTAACTTTAATGATTTTCTTTATCGCGAGTTTGGATAAATGCTACATGTTATCATTTGCTCATCCTTAATCACGGGTACCATACGAACAACAACGGTATTGCACAGTTTTTTTTTTGTTGATTTTCTTCAACTTTTAATGAATTTTTTTTGTTTAAGTGATAGGGATGAGATCGGTGCCAACCGATACCGAATCGGTACTAGGATCGCCAAAAGTCGATACCGAATTGGTACTTAAGATATATCAGTTTGGAAAATTCGCTACTGTTACACAGTATTGTTTGCTCATCACTGACCATGAGTTTCATACAAACAACATCATTACCATACGTTTCATACAAACAACATCTTTCGGTTATCTTTTAGCGTTTTTCTACATTTTCTTTTTTATTCTTGTCAGCACTTCCGTGCGCAACGCGCTCGTAGTGATTTCAAAATACATGTAGACACATACTAAATAACAAAAGAAGTTCGCCGCAACGCGGCAACGATGATAAACCTAGTTAACTGAAAAAAGAGGACTACTTGTTAGGGCCCTGATAAAGGTTGACTAATAATTCACTATCCCCATGTTTCTATTATTAATATAATATAATATAATATAATATAATATAATTCATCATCTTCCTTCATTATATTATTATATTAATTCATGTCCATGTAGTGGCGTTGATAGCCGAAAGATAAGGTGGTGCTTGCATCAATCGGTCTTTTTCCCGATTGCTAAGTGTTATGAGGCTCATGTACAAGGTTTGATGCAAAACTGCAATCGAGTCGGGGGTCTCACTGGATGCAGCCTCTCTATCCTACGGGGTAGAGTAAGACTGTCTACATCTTACCCTCCTCAGACCCTACCTTAGCTTTACTATTAGTGGGATTTGCTGAGTATGATGATGATGATCTTCCTTCATTAACAATGCGCGACACTGCAAACTTCCGGTGATCGGACTTTATTGTTTCCGTAGACCATATAATTTCAGTTCATCTTTTCTTTAGTTACACTTAGGGGTACCCTAATACTTGCTCAGGGATACCCTTGACAAATAAAATAAAGATTAAACATAAATTTGCATTTCGTCAAGAAAGTTGAGGGGTATCTGGTGCACTCCCTCGCCACCACATAGATCCGCCCCTGAATATGTTATAGCTATAATCTCTCCAAGCATTGCATATTGCATATGTTCCCTATTCGACATTATAGGATCTCAATGTGGTCCAATTGATTTCGCTTAAATTTAAATAAAACAAAACAAAACCAACATCTGTAAAAATAGTAAATAGTTACCATAAAAATCAACACATAAAATCTTAATCTGTAATGCCAATGATCTCTAGATCAAGTGTTGGAAGCTTTCATTTCTCTTGGTAGATGTAGGTTCAACTCCCACTTAGTATAGAGTGAAGCACTGGTGGGCAAATGATAGGAAACACAGAGAAACCTGGGTTCGATACTTGAGCCAAACGGGTTTTACCGGTAATTTCACCGTCGTACTTACGGGCGGGTGGGTTACCGGGTTTTCCCCGGAATTGGTGGTGGATTCGAGTTACTCTTAGAGTATTCTGTTTGGTCTAGTGGGTACCCCAACAGTGCTCGAGATTTATTCTATTAGCCGTTCAAAGAAAAAAAACTAAATCAATAATAAACCGACTTAGTTTTTTTTATATATGAGTCATGTTATAAGATTGTTCTCATGTTTAAACTTCAAAAAGGATAAATTACACTTTTCGTCCTTTATGTTTGTATCAGATTGCAATGGATGGTCTTTAACTTCAATAATTACAGTCACGGTCCTTTATTTGGAAAACACATTACACCTTAGGTCCTTTGGTACTAACCTTGTTAAAATTTTAAGTTAAATTGATCATGTGACTTGCACATGAGGGTAGATCAGTAATTTTACTTGTTTTTTTAAAATATATTATAAATAAACTTAAACTCTATCTCTTTCTTTCAAGCTATCTCTCTCCCTCTTTCTTTCTCTATCTCTGTTTCCAACAACCAGACCCCTAAATCATCCTTCTGCTAAACAACCCGTCGGAATCACAGACGCCACCGGAAACACTACCTTTCCGGCAAGCAAATCTCAAGTTTACAACAACACTCATCCAGTCTATCGTCCTCAACCACACCGCAACCGCCGCAGCTGCTACTGTCGTTTCTGCCTCTGGTTCACCTTCATCCTCCAGTCAACCGATCGAAAGGAAGTGACGTCGGTGACGGATCTATTCCGGCGTTAGTGATGCCGAAGAAGAACACAACGAGATTCAAGGCGGTTGTGGCGGCTAGTGGAAGAACTATGGATAATAATAGTGGTTCGAAATCAGATCTGAAGAATACGAAGGTGAAGGTGAACAAGTCCAAAATCACATCAACTTCCTTTTTTATACCAACTGGATAGAACAAGAACTACACTCTCCAGCACTTTGACCAAGTCAACCTCCAACAATTGTTAGTTAAACATTTTTCAAAGTATTGTATAATTTGTATAGATTTAGATTGGCCGTTGGGTAATTTAAGTTGATTTCCATCTTGCCAGCACTTTGAACAACTCAACCTGCAACAATTGTTAGTTAAACTTTTTTCAAAGTATTGTATAATTTGTATAGATTTAGATTGGCCGTTGGGTAATTTAAGTTGATTTAAACGAACTCAATTGAAGTTTTTTGACCCAAATCACTTTGAAGAATGTCTGAGGAAGAGACAGGTTATGGTGTTTTAGGGTTTGGGAACTGAGGAGATGATTGAATTGGGAGGAAGATGCTATATACATATGTTAATTTTTTGGTTTTATTTATTAATGAATATTTTAAATAGAAACATGAAATGACTAAAATACCCTTAATTGGATAGACATAACAGAAAATTTTAACTTGGTTAGTGCTAAAGGACGAAAGGTGTTATGTGTTTTCCAAATAAAGGATTGTGACTGTAATTATTGAAGTTAAAGGTTATCGATTACAACCCGCTACAAACATAAAGGACGAAAAGTGTAATTTACCCCTTCAAAATTTTTTTAACGAAATTCTCAGTCAAAAACACAACGCACATTAGAAAAATCACAACATTTGATAATCAACTTCTCATCCGGATTCCATCTTATAATCCCAAAAAACGAGATAATTACCATTTATAGTATGATCTTGATTTTAGAAAACTTAATTTTTTAAATTTGATGGGCTACTGGTCTAGTAGAAACTAGATACTTCGATTTATAGATCAGAATATTTCTTTTTTGGGGCCAATTTTGGTGTCAAGCTACGATGGGTACATTTTAGTTACAGCATAACTATATTAACGATGCACCCCAACAAGATTTTATTTCCAAATAACCGATTGCAAACGCTTTATTTATACATAAAATTCAGCTAAGCCATTCACGCCTTATTATAGACTTAGCACTATATATATATATATATATATATATATCATGTTTCTTGTACTTGTACTGATTGCATCAACCCAAAGAAGTCAAAGTTTGATTGGGATGGCCATCAGAGGCAGATTTTTCTTTAACGTAAACCCAAACTTATCAGTCATATCCATATCTTGTGTTCTCATACCTCCTTCAATCTTCCAATCAAACTTATGAATCAAAGTTCCCAACATCAAATGCAACATAACATCCGCAAGAGGCAATCCTGGACACATCCTTCTTCCTGCACCAAACGGGATGAACTCAAAATCACGACCTTTGAAGTCTATCTCGACATCAAGAAACCTCTCTGGCTCGAACCTTTGTGGGTCTGACCACACATTTGGGTCTTGACCCATGGCCCACAAGTTACACATGATCTGCGCATCTTTTGGGACCATGTGACCTTTGATCTCAACATCAGTTATGGCTTTATGAGGGACTAAAAAGGTAACAGGAGGGTGCAGTCGAAGAGTTTCTTTTATAACGGCGCGTAGGTAAGGAACCCCGGAGATGTCTGATTCTTCAAAAGTTCTGTCATCATTTCCTATTACTTTCTTGATCTCCGCTCGAGCTTTCAACATTTTCTCGGGGTTGTGCATTAGTTCGGCCATTGCCCATTCCAACGTGTTTGATGTCGTGTCGGTTCCTGCAATAAATAAGTCCTGCACAAAGGATTCTGGCCACCATGAATATTTTTACACAACTACTTAGGATTTTTTTTAGAAATGGGGGTATCAACTACAAGAAAATACGTGGTTGTGAAGCAAACCTTGGGTCCATGCGCATTTGATATAAAGAAGTTCAATTATTTAGTACTCAAAGAAGATTACTTACATATAGCAACTGTCTTATTTCATTAAGGCTAATTGAGGAGTTTGGATCTTTACTGATGTTCAATAGCAAATCGGTAAGATCCTTGGTTGATGCATCGGATGAATTGGTACTTCTAGCACGCAACCGTTCACTGATATGATGCTCATATATTGCCGAAAGCTTCTTGTTGTAAAATTTTGATCGTCGTAGCAAGCCTTGTGGATCCAAGTGCCGAAGCACAGGAAAATAATCGGCTAAATTTGGTGCACCAGAAATTTCCATGACAGCCCATACCATGTCCTTAAATTCTTGAGAAGATGGAGAATCATACTGAGCTAAATCAGTAGAAAATATGTAGTTGGAAAGAACGTTAAGAGTTGTTGTAGCCGCAGTTTCACCAACATTGATCGGTTTGCCACTCATGCAACAACCATGAACGAAGTCCAGGAGTTCCTGAACCTTTTTCTTGCGTAGAATCCGGCTTGCATTAAGTTGACGTATCGAAAACAAATGTTCTTTGCATATTCTTCTTAATGTTCGCCACTGGTCCCCAACAGGCAGCCAAATCATGGAGATGTTATGGATGTCGAGTACTCTCATACAACACGGGACATATCTGCTGGAGAAAGAAATATCATGTTTTGACAAGAACTCTTGAGCTATTTCACACGACGAAACAACGATCATGGTGATGCTACCGAGCTTTAGGGACATCAAAGGTCCGTAGGTTTTGGACAGGGCAGCGAGGGAGTGGTGTGGTTTGTTTCCGAGTTCCAAGATGTTTCCGATGATTGGAAGCGGGCTCGGTCCGGGTGGCAGTCTGGTGGCGACACCTGACTTTTGATGGCCCGTAAAGAAATAAAGCCATGTAAAAACGGAGAGTAATAAGAAGAAGAAGATGATTATATAGTCCATCTCTCTCCTATATTCAGCTACACATTATTATGATCCTCATGATGTTATATTTATACTCAACTGTGACAGTCAATAATGCGTATAGAGTCAAAACATTACTACAATTAGGCCCCTATTGGAGGACTATCAATTATTCCATTATTCCATTGTCCATATGCTTAGTTATTAAATAATAGGGAATATTTCACATAATAGTAACCAAGTTTTAAAAGTGTTCTTATTAAGTCACTGGTGTCGTTTTTGTCCCAATTAGATAACTTAACATTCAAATCGAGTCATGTCCTTTTTTCCACGTATCAAGATAAAAATGAAGCATAAAATGCTAGGGTCGAATTATTTTAATATATGAAATTATATTTATTAAAAATAAAAACCATTTAATTACATTAAAAATTAAAAAAATAAGTTACAATCCACGTCATCACTCGACGTTAGCATCAAATAAAAGAGAAAAAAGAAACAAAAATCCATATCACAACGGTTACCTATGAAATTGATGAAGAACCCCTTAATTTTAATGAAGAATGAATGTTGAGTGACTTGATTGGAACACTTTTAAAACTTGAGTGACTTAATTGGAACACTTTTAAAACTTGGTTACTATTCTACAAAGTTACCCGCAGATCTATTCATCATTTTTCTTATACGTATAACGTTTTATAAAAACATCTAATGTAACAGGGTTATGATTTCTTACTAAGCTTATCTGCAACAAATTCTATATCTATACTATATTATAAAACATTTCTCTAGAATATCAACCAAATTTAAGTAATTACAATATTTTATGCGTATGGTACAATAACTTAATGAAGTAAGTAAAATGGCAAAATGGTCTTTCTACATAAATATTAAATAGCTAAATGAATTAATAGATATACTTGAATTGATAAATAAATAAATGAATTGTATTCACTATTGTTAAATTATTGCTCTATAATGATGGTAATCGAAAAGGTGCTAAACATTATGAAAGTTCAAAAGAATTTAGGATATTAACTAAAATGTTTAGGAGAATCAAAATGAAATAAATAGAGTTGAAAGAATTAAAGAAATTGATTAAAGAAATTCTCTATAGTGAAGTAATGTCTGTTGTTCAACTTCCGTTCATCCGCATCTCCTTCCCGCTGAGCGTATAACACAGCTTTATGCACATGTACGCTAACAAATACCAATATGTTTTAGAGTAAGATGTTATATGAGTAACATCAAATGTAGTAAATTTCCTTTCGTGTAATAAAATATGCATCACACAAGTTTGGTCTTATGATGTCACGATTCTGTTTATTGATAATATGTTATAGCATCTCTCCAAGCATTGCATATTGTATATGTTCCCTGTTCGTGATTATAGGATCTCAATGTGGCCCGATTGATCTCGCTTGAATTGAAATAAAACAAAACCAACATCTGTAAAAATAGTAAATAGATTCCATAAAACTTTTTTTACTTTAAGGGATCAACACATAAAATCTTAATCTATTATGCCAATGATCTCTAGATTCCATAAAACTTTTTTTACTTTAAGGGATCAACACATAAAATCTTAATCTATAATGCCAATGATCTCTAGATCAAGTGGTGGATGACTTTCATTTCTCTTGGTAGATGTAGGTTCAACTTCCACTTGGTGCAGAGTAAGGCACTGGTGGACAATGATAGGAGGCCCAGGGAAACCCGGGTTCGATCTTTGAGCCAAAAATGTTTTACAGGTAATTTTACCGTCGTGCCCACGGTCGGATGGGTTACCGGGTTTTCCCTGGAATTATTGGTGGACTCGAGTTACTCTTGGAGTACTCCGTTTGATCCAGTGAATGCCCCGAGATTGTTCGGAATTGATTCTGTTGGCCGTTCAAAGAAAAAAAAAATCTTATTTGTAATAACCTGACTTAGTTTTTTTTTATATCAATACAAGTCATGTTACATGATTGTTCTCAAGTTTAAACTTCAATTTTTCTTTTTAACGAAACTAGGTTTAAAAAAGTTCGTCGCGTTGCGGCGAATTTCTTTTGTTATTTAGTCTGTGTTTACATGTGTTTTGAAATCACTACGAGCGTGTTGCGAACGGAACTGCTGACAAGAATAAAAGAAAATGTAGAAAAAAAACACTAAAAGATAACCGAAAGAAAATCAACCAAAAAAAGTTGTATGGTAATGATGTTGTTCGTATGAAACCCGTGGTCAGAGATGAGCAAATTGTTCCGGGTACCGATACCAAATTTGCCGAACCGAGATCTTAAGTACCAATTCGGTACCGACTTTTGGCGTTCCTGGTACCGGTTCACTACCGTTTTTTACCTTCATATATCGGTACCGTAACCGGTATTTTCTGTATCAGTACCGATTCTGTATCGGTTGGCACCGTGCTCATCCCTACCCCTGAAACTAAAAAAAGAAAAAATTAAAAGTTGAAGAAAATCAACAAAACAAGTTGTACGATACCGTTGTTCGTACGGTACCCGTGATTAGGGATGAGCAAATGGTACCGAGTAGCAGCATTGAATTTCCCGAACCAAAAGATTTCCAATATCAATTTGGCACAAACTTTTCGTGTTTTCTGTATTAGTGCCGATTTTTACCTTAATGTACTGATACCGAACAGGACCGTACCGGTATTTTCGATACCAGTACTGGTTCTATACCGGTTGACACCAAGCTTATCCCAACCCCTGATATTAAAAAAAAGATTAAAGTTAAAAAGTAAAAAAATAACTATTATTATAATATTAAAATTATTAAAGCATCAAAAAAATTATATATTATTATAATATTAAAATCACTATTATTTCAATTCGTTTATTAATATATAGTTTCAAAAAAACTATATATTATTATAATATAAAAATCACTATTTATTTCAATTCGTTTACCAGTTACTTTGACCTAAAGCACAACGCGCATAAAAAAATCACAACATTTGATAATGATCTTCTCATCCGGATTCCATCTTATAATCCCAAAAAAAAATTGAGATAATTACCATTTATAGTATGATCTTGATTTTAAAAAACATAATTTTTTAAATTTGATGTAGAAACTAGATACTTCGATAGTTCGATTTATAGATCAGAATATTTCTTTTTTGGGGCCAATTTTGGTGTCAAGCTATTAGGAGACGATGGGTACATTTTACAACATAACTACATATTAACGGTGTACCCCAACAAGATTTTATTTCCAACTAACCGATTGCAAACGCTTTTATTTCTACATAAAATTCAGCTAAGCCATTCGCGCGTTATTATAGAGTTAGCATTATATATATCATGATTCTTGTACTGATTGCATCAACCCAATTAAGAAGTCAAAGTTTGATTGGGATGGCCATCAGAGGTAGATTTTTCTTTAATGTAAACCCAAGCTTATCAGTCATATCCATATCTTGTGTTCTCATACCTCCTTCAATCTTCCAATCAAACTTATGAATCAAAGTTCCCAACATCCACAGGTACAAAAGTAATTTTTTGGTGATGAGATTTATGTCTTTTTTGATAGTTTTTGAGAGAGTACCAACAAATATACCAACAAATAATACGGCTCAATAAGAGCACCATTAAATCTCTAAACACACCACCAAATAATCAATGATAGAACCAAATCTGCCCACCATTAAATCTCTAAACACCACCAAAAAATCAATGATAGAAACCAAATTAGTCCACCATTAAATCTCTAAACACACCACCAAAAAATCAATGATAGAAACCATAAGACTGAAGGGAGTGGGGCAACCTTTAGAGGGGGCGTCTTGCGACACGTGGCGCCACGTCAGATCAGAGGATTTTAAGCAAAAAAGGGGGCGTGGTGTTTGGGGCAACTCAAGTTGCCAAAGAAAGATGTGATTGGTTGTTTGAAAAGTTAAGGTTTTTTGATTGGTTGTTTGAAAAGTTAGTTTTGAAAAGTTGTTTGAAAAGTTGGTTTGTTGTTGGTTTGTGGCGTTCTCCGCAAGACGGGCAAGCCAAAATTTTCAAGAGGTTGCCATAGGGGGGCGGTGTGGAGGGCGACTTGGGGGGACTTGGGGGTGGGAGTCGCCCCACTCCCCTCAGTCTAAGTCTCTATTATGAACCGGTCCGTAAAAATATACATTATTTGAACAAATGTTTTTAGTTTTATTTTATTTATAAAACATCCAATATCTAATAAAAAAGCAAATCGTCAAAAAACTATATAAACAAAAAAATGTATAAAATCTACAAGCATAATGAAATAAAATTATATGTTCATGGGAAGCTACAAAGAATGAGATACAAACATGATTTCTATAAAGTCATTTCCTAAAATAACAATTTAAACACATACAATCAAACCAAATCAACATAGTGTATAATTGTACATCCTTGGCACTTCAAAGCATAAATGATGTCCATCGCTGTAATAGTTTTCCGGCGAGTATCTTCGGTGTATTTGATGGCATCACGCATAAAATCATCAAGAAATATTTTCAAAAATCTCGTGTCTCTTCGTAGATAAGGCCATTGATACGCTATATCACCGATATATCACCGATATTAACTGCATAGTTCTATATAGTATTTATTTTACTCTGATATAGTTTTGAAATATTATTTAAAAACCATCTGTTTTAAGGACGTTATCGATCAAAGAATCGATTAGACTTTTCTCAGCTTATTCATGATTAATTTTTGCCCTTGGTTTCAATATGATTTGATTTTCATATTTGTAAAGTAGAACTTTCGAACCAAAAAATCGATTAGGGTTTCACAATTTATTGCATAACAATTTTAATTTTTCTTTGTTGAATCTGATTTTCAGCTTGCAGTTTGCATCGAGAAAAGACGTCAGCAGCTTGACAGCCATGAAGATGTTATTGGTGACAACAATAGTGATTCTCCTAACGTTGAGGTTGAGGTAGGTTGCCATTTTTCATTTTGTTCATAAGCTACGACGTCATCATATAGAACTATAACTTTATATTTACCTCAACTTCCAATGCTAATATAGAATAACAATGGTAAGAGAATGGCATCGGAAGGTGTAGTGGAGACTGCATCGGAAACCACTATGCTGAGAACTAACCCAACTGGATGCATGCACCATTCACTAAGGTTAATCAGTTTTTATATGTTCACTTACTCCTTCACATTCAATAACCTTCCATTTTTTATCTATTTTATTTGTTTATTTTATAGGATCCACCAATTATGACAGAATATATGCATGAAGAAAGGCTCTGTGTAGTTGAATTCTTGGGGGATTAATTTGTAATTCTCACATATTGGGGATGTAAGGATTGTATATTTTTATTGGTGTTTTTGGATTTTTCTTTTGGAACTATTTATTTGATTATCTCATATATCGGTCGTTTAGTTTGAAGCCTAATCATCTTTGCAAAATTTTGATTTTATCTATTTTTTAGGCCATTTGCTTTCAGATCTAATCCAATTTCTATCTAATACTTTTCCATCGAAAAACCCTGAGAAACCCTAACTTTTTGTCAACACCGATTAAGGATATCAACGACCAAGATCACAAGTGGCCACTATCAACCGGTAAGTTAATGTATTTATCGTTTTCTGCCTTCAGTTATATCTATCTTTTCAATGATTATTAAGTTGTTGCATACCATATGATTTTATAGCAGGTTTTTTGTTTTCACGTCATCTTTTGATTGTTGCGATGTTGCTTCATAATTATCAATTACTTAATGTTCATCAATTCGTTGATATTACATAAATTGTGTTTTTTATTGAATTGTTGGATTTCGTGTTTGCTAGATCTGAGTTGTTAAAATTAGGGTTGCCATATGTTGAAGACGATTGTGAATTTTGTTGTTTTGGGATAAAAGAAAAGAAACCATAGATCCATGATTATAGTTAGGCGTGTTCATGAGCCGATCTGATCTGATGGAGGGTCTGCTCATGCTCGGATTGAATTACAACCGATCCGATCGGATCGAATCGAATTTGCAAAACCGAGCACAAAAGTGATGCTCATGCTCGGATTGAATTTGAATCGATCGGATCGTTTTCGTTCGGTTTCGCTCGGTTTTTATCAAATCCTAAAAAAAATCGAGCGAATCGTTTTGGCTCGGTTTCGCTCGATTGAATTATAAGGCTGTGTTCAAGAAAAACAAATCCTAACTTAATTAAAACATGTCCAACACTTTACTAACGATATGTAGATCTTCGCACAATCAGATCTTCGAACAATATGCAGATCTTCACACAAGTACAGCCAACGACGAGAACAACATGCAGATCTTCGAACAATATGCAGGCTTGTTTTAGGAATTAGGAATTTAGGAATTTAGAGTTAGATTTTGGGGTGTGTGTGGAGCGGCGATATGCAGATCTTCGCACAATCAGATTATGATTGTGAATATTGTTTTAGGAATAGGATTTAGGGTTAGATTTTGATTTTAACTATTAAGTTGGGCTGAATATTTTTTGGGCTTTTAGTTTTTTTTTAGGCTAGTATATTTTTTGGGTTATTAATCTTTAAAATCTATAATATATATATATATATATTATTAATAAAATAATTCGAGCGAAACCGAGCGATCGACGAGCGAGCGGACCTTTGCTCATGCTTGGATTGAATTTGAATCGAACCGATCTGAGCGGCCCATTTACCAACTGAGCGGGAATCGAACGAGCATTTTTCGAGCGATCGTCGAGCGATCCTCGATCGTCGAGCGATCCTCGATCGTCGAGCAGTTTGGACAGCCCTAATTATAGTACACCTATGGTTCCATCAGTTACAATATTTCATCATTCGGAAGATTAAAGGCAACATTTTGAGGGCCCTTCACATCTTTCATTACCATTACAAAATAAATACCATATTTTAACAATATGATTTAAACAACAGTTTGTGGGACCAGTGTCAGATTGTTACCGACACTTTTTTTGTGATTTTCCCGCTCATTTGAGTTCAATTCTCCGATATTCTTTACAACCTATTCTTAATCGTCCATTCTTAATTTAGCGATTCAGCACATATATATTGCTTAACATCAAGCTCATAACTTGGACGACAAGATTTCTGACCGTATATCACCTTCTTCGAAATCTAAATGGTTGGTTTTTCCTATCGTAACTCTTCACATTAATGTATATGTAATATTACTAGGATGATGCCAGACGTCGCGCGTTGCGGCGGCGATCTCTAGGTTGTTTATAGTCGGCAAAATTATGGTTGTTTACTATCTTAATGCATTTACGATCTTAATGGTTCGATACTCGTACCCGGTACCATTTGCTAATTCCTATTCTGTATTAGCAAACTGAGAATTTAAAAGTTAATGGAAAAATAGACAAAGATGATCTTATTAGCTCTAACTTATTCACTTACTAAGCAAATGCAATTAGAACTATACTTTGAATCGTGTGGTGGAGTTGGTACATGCAATTTCTAAACTAAAAACCATGTAATCTAAGAACATATAATAAATTTCTCAACCAATACAACAAAAATGTGTAGAGAATAAAATGACAATTATTCTCAAAACAAAATCCAAATCAACACATGAAGAGAGATAAATCAAACAGTCTATAAAGCTCATAACAGATCCATTTAGTCATTAACAAATAGTGCTAACAAACAGCTTATGACAAGCTATTCTCGGCATGGGTTAATAGCATCATAGCAGCCCATTTTGCAAAAGGGTAAAGCACTAAGAAATGTGTGGATAGAATCCAGGGTCATTCAAACGACAAATTAAACCTTTATCGCCAAAAACGTCAAACCGACATATAGTGGCAACAAAAAAATGAAATTCCTGATCTTGTTAATTAAAGTTTTCTTCACAAACTAAGTGTAAAATAAGTATATTCAGCCAACATGTGTTTGTAGTAACAACTTTGCATCTATATTTTAGGATAGTTCCTTACTCCTGTCCTAAAAAGAGACCTAAATCATGCTTTCTAACATATAAAATGTTAATTTTTTATGTGAAAAGATGTGGGATCAGAATGTTCTCATAGGCATTTTATCAAACAGTTAGAGTGCATCACCTTTACACGGAAGAATACGCTATATTTTCCTATAAAACCTAGCATAATGATATATAGGTTCCACATGTCTTCATTTCACATTGCAAGTGTAATTGTAATCAATAAAGTATTCAGATAATTTTTTCTCGTATATTGCAAGCAGAAAATGACGTTGAAATCATGAAATAGAGAACGGTAGTAAAACCTTATTGTATGGAATTGAAGCTGAAACAGAGAAGATTCCGGTGAACCGGTGGCTACCGCAGCGATCCGGCGGAATACGGTGGCAGCGGCGAATGGAAATTTGATCGGAAACAGATGGAGCAGCAAGATGGTTTCTGCAAAACCCTAGCCCTTGAAAGATTTAGAAATTCATATAAAGTGATTTAAAAGAGATAGGGTAGGCGGCATATGCCACCGACCTTTCTCAGAGAAAGGTATGAGAGGGAGGGAGACGGCAGGGAGAGTGGTGGCGGTGGTGGTTGTGGTGGTTTTGAGGAGTCGTTCATCCCAAAGAAACACAGAGAGAGAGACACAGAGACAGGAGATAAAGAAAGAGAAGGAGCCATGGCAGTTTTGTAATTTTGTTGGTTGGGTGAGGACAGATATAGTCATTTGGTCTAGGCACCGACATTCATCTTTAAGATTATATAAATTTACTGCAATTTATAGTACATTTTATGGAAATACTGAGTATGAGCTCGGTAGCAGATTTAAAGAATCACAAGTTAGAGCCAAGTCAGTATGTGTAGTTAGAGACTTGGTAAGATCAGTATTCAAAGATTAAGGTATTTTTAGAACATTGTATTCGTAAGTATGTTGAGTATTGGTGGTTTTTACTATTCATTTTTATTAGAATTTTTTTTACCTGTTAATGGTTACTGGGTTTTCCCAAAATTAGGTCCAAGTCGTAGCGCGTGACGTAAACTTAAACCTTTGAAGAATTTTTATGTGGGAATTTTCTAAGATAACCCATTACTTATTGTGATGACCTGATGACGACTTTTTTTCTATTTTATTTGCTTTTAGCGCTATTTAATGCCATTTTTTATGTGTGTAGCGATACTTGAAGATGTTTCTATTCAAATAATCTATCATTGTGTCAATTCAGTGATATTTGGTTGGTTTATTCCATTTTGGCACATCGAGTATTCATTTTATATGTTGAATATGATGTTATTAGACTGCACATGAGTTGCTCGATAAAATAAATACGTTAAATGTTGTAGACGCCGTAACTTTGTTTATATAGAACTTCATAATGATATACCATTTCAGTTTTAATGGTCAATCAGGTAACCCTGCTTCGCTTAGGAATTTCTCAAATAGTGGCGGTATGTGAATAATCTTAAAGTATGTGAATATGGATTGTTGCCTGACTGACACTCTGCATATTCAACTATTTTTTTTTCTGTTTATGATTACAAAACGAATATGGAGATCAGAGTAAAGCTCATCTTTCGTGAATTTAGCTTCCAGAACCCCTCAAAGCAAGGGTTTTCCTCAGTCAGCGGTTCTTAAGGTTAAGTTTTCAAATCTCTTATAGTTTAGATTTTTTTTTGAAAATTATTAGTGGGCATTCTGCTTATACATATACAAACTTCTTTAGGTCATTGAAGTGCTAGATATGATGTGTAATGGGGATTTTAAGAGCCAAACAAGGGGACTTTTGCATCTAAATGCAATGCAAGTAACAGAAATATTCTATGGTGCTTCTAGATTCAAAACTTTCGTAGTCCGTAACTTGGTAAGCTTATATATATATATATATAGGATTAGGTTCAAACGTGAACAAAATCTCAAGCGTGAACTGCGTGAACTAATCTTGGCCCTTGATTTTGTTTTAGATGGTAAGGGGTAGGATTGTCATTAACCATATAAAGTTAATTTTATTTTTTAAATTATATATCAATTTTTAAAGAGATTTATCACAATCAGTTACCAAACATGGTTTTGGTAACTGATTCCTATAATCTTGTGATTTCAATTTTTCCCTCAAATGAATCAAGATTCGAATGCAAGAAATTAAGCAAAAAATCAAAATCGCAAGTTTCTTTTCTTCGTTATTCAATTTGGTTTTAGAATTGAAAAAACATTTACTTGGATTTTGGTTTACAACAGAGAGCTTTGAAAAAATACAATTGTTGGTTGCATATGACATCATCAAATCATCATCATCAACATCAATCAATTCTTCTTCATCGGTGCAAACAAATTTTGCAATATCCAATTCACCCTAAACACCTTTTCAAAGGTTTGTTGGCCAAGTTTTTTTTTTTTCATATTATCGCACGGTGTACATATTTGTTTTGTATCTGATTCTTATTTTATTTATCAAAAGATGCTTTTCGATGTTTCAGTTTTGTCGCTTAACGTCGTGGGTGCATGACAATGATATCAAACGGTTCCCTTGTACACTGGAAATATGATTGCTGATCCAGAAGAGCACTAGATGGGATGAGTTTGACTGCATCTACTTTCTTGGTTTTATATTATCCCCATGTTATACACATATGTACAACTCATGTTTTTTTCTTTCTAAATCTTACAGATTTTTTGTTAATGGTTGTTTATACACATGTGTACGTCGAAATTTGCTTCAATAGGTGCCCTTACTGTTAATGGTTGTTTATACACAAGTTACATAAACCGCAAAAAAATAAAAATATAAAGTACGTTACACTGTATGGTTTTTGAGTTAGCCTGTGTACGATACACAATACACATGTGTACAACTTGAACATACACATGTGTACACCGGTAATTCCAATGTACACATGTGTATATCGAACAGTGATACACACACTAGTCCCTTTTCGCAACAAAAAAAAACAAATAAAACTTCTTCATCGCCCACAATGTCTATCTGCCTTCTTTTCTTTGATAATAAAAAAAAAATTCAGGAGATATTGATAGATAATGAAAAAGATTTGAAAGTGCACTATTTTTTAGGAGAGATTATGTAATATTCAACAAATCAAGAATTTCGGTTACAAGATTCCATAATTGCTAATTGTAAATATACAATAATACCCTTTTATATTTAATTAAATATATAAATTTAGCCCAATAATTACAATCTTGCCATTTTCTTATAATCTCAAGATGATGAAGATCAACGGTCCATACGAGTTCACGCAGTTCACTCTTGGGAGGTTGTTCACGCTGGAACCCTACCCTATATATATATATATATATATATATATATATATATGTTTACTTATTTTTAGGGCTGCAAAGGAATGTTTAGCGAATTACTATTTATGAACCATTCAGCGGGAAGTTTGTTTGCTTTCGTACTACCTTGTACTGGGACATCATGATTTTCGTGTCTTAACTAAATGCTTGAATACTGTTGTGGATATGACGTATAATCTTTTCATGTATGCTCTCTGATGGCTTTAGGTAAAGTTGCATGTCACAAAAGTATAATTTTAGCTTACATCAATGATGGTTGCGAATAAGATTGAAGAGGAAGAAGATATTGGCAGTGCGTCAGGTGAATTTAATTTATGGTTCAATAGGTGTTTTTTACTATATTTTTTTTTCTTTTATGAATAGGAAAAGAAGATGGATAACCAATGTTGAAAGTTAAAAGAACACTTTAGACATGTTCCTATGTTTATTAAACAAGCGGGTATGCGCTATGTGATAAAACTAAAAAAATGCATCTCATTTTGTTATCTATTTTTAGGGGATAATTGAGTGTTAATCATATGTTTAGTATGCTTTGTAGTTGAATATGGCTTCGTTGCTAGATATCGTATCTTTCTTTTTAGTTAAGGGGAGAACTGTCAAGCCAAAGATTCTGTGGCATTAGTTTGGTGATTATAATTTTGTATACTTAATGTGTATATTTTGTGGTTGGTTAGGTTGGTAACAAAAATTAAACATTTTGCTCGGCATGTCAAAGAAAGTATTCTTACTTGTGTCAAAAGATGGTAAGAGTCATTCACAAGCCTTTAGTCCAAGTGGGGTAACAAACATGTATAAATCCTAAGTTGTATACATAACCAATATTTGTCTCTTCCTTGATGTTTTTGTACACAACTTATAAAGAAAAAATTTGTTACTATTTTATGTAATGTCACTTTATTTGCATTACATTTATCGATACAATTATGATTAATGTAATTTAAATGTTCTTACACGGGTTTCCACCCGGATGATAACCTACTTTCATATAACTAATTTTTAAAAACTTTGTTATTCCTATATCCGTAGAATCTTAGAGATAAAACATTCATTCATTTTATATAATATTTCTTGTCATTTATATAAAAAAATTAACGATTAAATCATATATATATATAGGTAAAGAGTAAAATACAAATGCGCTTATCGTACGGTACGTACGCTATCATCCCAGCCGTTCGATCAGGTGCAGATCTGGTGCGAATTCAATACATATCGCATGTGAAAAATGGTTAGCATGGGGTAGTGTGAAAAATGGCATGGGGTGTGTAGATGGACAAAATCGCATGTGGAAGATTTGAATATCGCATGTGAAAAAATGGCATGGGGTAATGTGAAAAATGGCATGGGGTGTGTAGAATCGCATGTGGAAGATTGAATATCGCATGTGAAAAAATGGCTAGCATGGGGTAATGTGAAATATGGCATGGGGTGTGTAGAATCGCATGTGGAAGATTGAATATCGCATGTGAAAAAATGGCATGGGGTAATGTGAAAAATGGCATGGGGTGTGTAGAATCGCATGTGGAAAATTGAATATCGCATGTGAAAAAAATGGCTAGCATGGGGTAATGTGAAAAATGGCATGGGGTGTGTAGAATCGCATGTGGAAATTTGAATATCGCATGTGTAAAAATGGTTAGCATGGGGTAATGTGAAAAATGGCATGGGGTGTGTAATTTTCCACATGCTAACCATTTTTCACATGCGATATGTATTGAATTCGCACCAGATCTGCACCTGATCGAACGGCTAGGGTTATCGCCTACGTAATGTACGATAAGCCCTATTGTACGTTAACCGGCCTCTATATATATATATATATAGGGTAGGGATCCTAAGAGAAGTCCACCCTATTTGAGAAACTTGAGAAGCAATCTGGACCACACATTTTCCCTAAGCAAAAAATGCAAAAAAAAAAAAGGTGAAAAAATGCATTTTTTTTTTTTGAAAATCGCAGCTTTTTCTTTAAGGATTACATTTTTTATTTTATTTTAAAAAAAAAAATTGGATTTATACACATGTGTATATTGTTAATATTTTAACTATACATATATGCATATTGTCAATTATACATATATGTATATACATGTTTAAAATTGAAAAAATATGTGTTATAAATCCTAAACCTTAAACCATAAACACTAAAGCTAAACCTTAATGCTAAACCATAAACCCTAAAGCTAAACCCTAATGCTAAACCCTAATTCCAAACCCTAAAACTAAACCCTAATGCTAAACTCTAATGCTAAACCCTAAAACTAAACTCTTAATGCTAAACCCTAATGCAAACCATAAAGATAAAGCTAAACCCAAAAGTTAAAGCTAAACCATAATGCTAAACCCAAAAGCTAAACCCTAATGCTAAACCCTAAATACTAATGCTAAACCCTAAATAACACTTATTTTTCAATTTTAAACATGTATATACATATATGTATAATTGACAATATACATATAGTTAAAAAATTAACAATATACACATGTGTATAAATCACAAAAAAAAAAAATTAAAAAAAAAATTAAATCCTTAAAGAAAAAGTTGCAATTTTTCCAAAAAAAAAATGCATTTTTTTTTACCTTTTTTTTTGCATTTTTTTGCTTAGGGAAAATGTGTGGTCCAGAATACTTCTCAAGTTTCTCAATTAGCCTATTACTTCTCACATGATCCTTATCCTATATATATATATATAGAGGCCGGTTATCATACAAATACTCTAATCGTACATTATGTACGCGTCGTCTACAACCGTCGGATCATCTTCCTTAAACAGCGCGGTTTTCTATTAAATTTATCAACATAGGATTCATAAAAAAGAAACCGCCAAGGTTAAAAACGTCAAATTTAAGATCAAAACACCTGATAACGGCAAACAAAACCTCAAAAATCATAACGAAAGATCCTAAATCAAAACCAAAAACGAAATTATAACAATTAACAACAAATCGATCGATTCTTATTCACCAAATCGATCGATTCCTATTCACCAAATTCTTCTGAGAAAATGAACTTCTGATGAATTTAGAAATTCTGTATGCACTGACTATCGAAGAAGATGATGCAGTTTGTCAAATCATGTGCGAAAACGTCGACAATACAAATGCGAATTCGGTATAAAAAAGAATTCTTTGACATTTCAAATAGTTTGCGAATTCATGGGATGCATGTGCGATATCAACAAAAAAGTTAAGAATTCTTTGAGATTTCATATAGTTTGCGAATTTCAGCATAATGCACATGCGTTTTCAACCCTTACAAAATCTCTTCATATAGTTTGCGATTTCAAAAAAATTACACATGCGATATCATAGAGAATGATATTTAAAGGTTTTTTTTCTTACAGTTTGCGAATTACTTTCGAATCAAGTGCGATTTCGAATCAGGAAGAGTGCAAAAAAAAAACTTAAAAAAAATACTTTGTAATAAAAATTACAAAAAAAAAAAAAAAAAAACTACTAATCTTAAAAACCAAAAATGATATTATTTTATATACAAAAACTTAATTTATTAACGATGTGACTATAATTTGACTTGTAATGATGAATTTTACAATGAATACTACTGAACTTACCACCCTACCTATATAATAAATTTACTATATTAATATAAAAAACCTTGATAACTACCTTCCATATAATAAACACACACAAAAACACAGACAACAAAAATGGCATCTGAAGATATAGAAAAAATCAAAACCATTGCAATCAAAGAGCTATTTTCAAGCCCTGATGTCACCTCTTCTCATCTGATTCTTGATGTGCAGGGCAAAATCCTTGAACAAATCAAGAACAATCAAGAAGTATGGGAAAAGCTACTTCAAGAACCACCATCAACATTCAGAGACAGAGCTTTGGATCACCTAAAGGAGCAATCTCGATCTGATGACTTGGCCTTCTCTTTCCTAACAGATGCTCTGAACACTGTGAAGGAGAAGATGAAGTTCAGCTCTTCTGCACGTGACAAAATCATTTCTTCAAGTAACTAAATTATCTTTTTAATCCTTTTGTGGTTGTGGCTGTGTTAGACAATAACTATTATTTTGGATATATGTTTTGAACAAATCTTATGCTTTAATATAATTTAAAATCGTATGAATGAATTAGGGATCTTTGTCACAATAACATAAAAATAAAACAATATAACTCAAAATCGCATGTATTAAAGGAGAAATCGCATGTAAAAATCATATAAATAAATATAAACTGATGCATATAAAATCGCATGTTTAAAATACTAAAATCGCATGTGAAAATTGATATACATAAATGAATATAAAATCGCATGTGTTTCGTATAAATTCGCATTTACATTTAAAAAAACATTACTCATCCTCGTCATCTTCATCTTCATCTCCAGAAACCTCTTCCCACTGATCTTCTTCTTCTGATCCATCATCACTAATGTAATCTTCAAAGTCATCTTCCTCTTCGTCGTCTTCACCCTCATTGTCTTTGTCTCTCAAACCATCTTCAATCTGGACACCCTTCTTCTTCTTCTTTTTTTGCTGTTTACCCTGTTGTTTGGCTTTCAGCTCCTCACAAGTCCGAATGTCATGACCTTTTACATTGCATACACTACATGTCCTTGACCTTTTCCCTTTGCGGCTGATCATTTGTTCCTTCTTAGATTTAATCCTTCTATGCGAGCCGCGGCCTTTGTTTCTTATACCAGCCGGCACACGAACAGTAGGGGGAGCATTAGTTACTGGTTGTTGATAACCAATCAACTTTGAAAATCGGTCAAATTTTGGTTCAAGTTGCTTGGTTATGCGACTCTGATCAACTCTCTCTTTAAGCTGCATCATTTGATCCCTCACTAAAACAAGTTGATCAAGGTCGGAAATCAAATTACTAACCAAATACTCCCCTGTATGAATGATTTCACGAGCAATCCGTTTAGCCTTGTGTTGCACATCCTTACCACCAATATTTAGATTATACTTCACATTTAACTCATTGGGCACCACATCTTTCGTCCATCTCTTCATAACATATTTGTTTGGAATTTCTTTAACACCAAACATGTTGAAAAGAAAATAGATGTGTTTACATAGCAGCCCATACTGCTCAAAACGCAAACAGCTACACTGTGCAGTTACATCATTTTCAAGATTCTGGAACCACACCTAGCAAAAATAACCAAAAAAAATAATAATAATAAGATTTAAAATCGCATGTATAAAGATAACAATTTCGCATGTTTAAATAATCATGTAAGTAAGTAAAATTAATATCGCATGTGGAACATAACAATTTCGCATTTCTGAAAATTAATGTAAAATAAATAAACTAAAATCGCATATGTAATGTAAAAAATTCGCATATCTAAAAAAACATGAAAAATACCTCCAAAAAACCATCTCCATGTGCTTTAAAGTCCTTCAACAATATTCTGATACGTGGACCTTCAACTTTGGTGTCCATCGGCAAACATTCGGAAATTGTTCCATGAATCTCTGATTGCTGATAAAAAAATATAGACCTGGTGTAGATCTTAGCAGCATCTTTTTCCAATGTAGTTTTACTCCAATCAGCTGGCTCAGTATATCTTGAAATATGATCATTTTTTCTATGATTGAACCTTTGAACATCCATAGCCCCATCAAAATGATTCATAAACTCTACGAGTGTGAGTTGTGAATTAGCAACCTGACAAAAAAAATGGTTCTCACTCTCTGATCTTGAAGTTGTTCTCATAAGACCTGACATTGGCTCATGCCGGTAAAAAGCCGGAATCCACATGGATCTCATCCCAAACATATCATCCATCCATTTGTTTTCAGTAAGACCAAACTCAATCATCACCAACTTCCACTGTCTCTCGAATTCTTCGGGCTCAATCGAATCAGTCCAAACAATGTCGCACATCCTCCTTTTAAACTCATCATTATTGCACAACTCGTGCCCAACCTTTAACAATAAATGCATTTTATATCAGTCTATTACAAAAAACTATAATAATAAAAAATAACACCAACAAAAACACAAAAATGTTGCATGCTCTACCTTATCTGCCACTTTTTTCATTATGTGCCACATACACAATCTGTGTCTGCTAATAGGGAAAACCTCCTCAATAGCCTGTTTCATAGCAGGGTCTTGATCCGTCACTACAACATTAGGCTGCCGACCAAATGACTTTAAAAATGAATTTAGAAGCCATTTATATGATTCAATACTCTCTGATGCCAACAACCCAGCTGAGAGTGTTACATTCCGACAGTGGTTGTCAATGCCTGTGAACGGGACAAACACCATCTTGTACCTGAAAAACAAATGCGAAATCACATTTATTATATGCGAATTAAAAAGAATCAAATGCGAAACCAGGTGGAAAAGGCATGCGATATACTCAACACCACTCTGTTGTCTACACTTGCGATATAGAACATTCATTAGCAGACAAAACATGCGAAAAATCAGTAACAAAACATGTTTGTCTTTAAAACAGTTACCTGTTTGTCTTGAAGGTTGCATCGAACGATATCACATCGCCAAATTCAATATAGTTAAGCTTGCATAAACCATCAGCCCAGAACAACCCTGTTAACCGTTTGCCATCATCAACAGAGTATTCAAACGAATAATCAGCTAAATATTCTTTTTTGTCAGTCATCCTATTTATAACCATGTCAGCGTCATACTCTCCTATATAGCTGTTTATTCGCTTCCTAAAATTTTTGCAATCATCAACCGTGGCACCAACGTTCTCGAAACCACCATAACGTTTCCTCATTATATGGAAAGCTTTGACAGGACCAAGGTTTAAAGTGCCTAGTTCCCATACCATCTCCTCCTGGACATCTGACAATTGTCTGTAAGCTGGGAGCATGTGAATGTCATTTTGACAAACAAACTTATGGTTATGACCATCAACAAATCTCTTGACTGTATATAATCTACCATCCACAGTGCAAATCATAAGTTGAGCTTTGCATCCGGTCCTAATAGTCCCCCTTTTCCTTGTTTTGAATTGCTTTTTTGACTTGGAATTATCATCAATACACACAGGCTTATGTCCCTCTTTAGAACAAACAAAATACTTAGTTTTGATTATACCACCACTGTATACTTCGCCACCTTTCCGAATTGAAAAACCAGCTAACTTAGCATATGATTGATAAAACGCATATGCTTGTTCAATGGAGATAAATTGCATTCCAACAACAGGTGTAGCTGATGCCTGAACCTCCGGAGTGTAAACCCTTTCATCTACATGAATCAAAATAAAAAAACATAAAAAGTCATATAAACCACATGCGAATCGTCTGATCAATACATGCCAAATGATGATATTGATTAATCTGAATTACATGTGCGATTTATTACATAATCAAATGCGAAATTACAAAAAAAACAAAACAAATGCGAATTGTAAAGAGTAATAACATGCGAAGTTAAACATGTTGCTTCTCAAAAAAATACAAAAGTGTAATCAAACATTCAAACTACAAAAACAGCTCCAACAATGCTACGATTAAACAAAAAACGATTATACGAACAATTTAGAAATCTGAATTAACATAATTACCAATAGAAATCTCGTTTGCAACACTTGAACTTGAACCTGGAATTGGAATTGGATTTGCAGGTCGCGGATTTAAAACATCCTCAATCGAAACTCTCTGATAAGCAGATAATTGAGCATGATCACCGATCGGTCGATTTTCTTCAAAATCATCTTCTGTTCGTCCAGTGCTACTCTGTGGATCCATCGAAAATAGACAAATTGAATGAAACCCTATCACGTACGAACGAAAACTGCAGATTGTGAATTATGGAAAATTTGAAACTGATTTGAATAATAATTACCGGGATATCAGTGTAACGAACTTCTCGCTGAATGAATGAAGAGACGAATTTGCCCTTTGATGTTCAAGTTAATTGTCTGATTTAACCTTCTTAAACCCAACTGAATCAGGACACGTGTACGGCTCACAATATAGCGTATATAATGTAGGATAACCATATTTGTATCATACTTTTTACCTATATATATATATATATAAAGAAATATTTTAATGCTTTTTCCTTATATTATTTTCACCTTTTACCTTTTTGTTGTTTAAAGAAGAACCATCAAGTAAAGTTTGTGAAAACTATAAACTGATGGATAAACAAATAAAATAAATAAACGTTTAGAATATCTTTCTAAAAAAAGGTAGTGTTTACAATAAAATAAATAGCATGACTCAAACAAACTAAATGGTATATTAACAGAAAAAAGGGGACTACTTGTTAGGGCCCTGATAAAGGTTGACTAATAATTAAGGGTGCAAACGAGCTGAGCCGAGCCCGAGCTCGACCAGGTTCGAGCTCGAGCTCGATTAACTTAATCTGTAATGCCAATGATCTCTAGATCAAGTGTTGGAAGCTTTCATTTCTCTTGGTAGATGTAGGTTCAACTCCCACTTAGTATAGAGTGAAGCGCTGGTGGGCAATGATAGGAAACCCAGGGAAACCTGGGTTCGATACTTGAGCCAAACGGGTTTTACCGGTAATTTCACCGTCGTACTTACGGGCGGGTGGGTTACCGGGTTTTCCCCGGAATTGGTAGTGGATTCGAGTTACTCTTAGAGTATTCTGTTTGGTCTAGTGGGTACCCAACAATGCTCGGGATTTATTCTATTGGCCAAGAAAAAAGAACTTAATCATTAATAAACCGACATAGTTTTTTATATATATGAGTCATGTTATAAGATTGTTCTCATGTTTAAACTTCAAAAAATTTTTAACGAAATTCTCAGCCAAAAACACAACGCACATTAGAAAAATCACAACATTTGATAATCAACTTCTCATCCGGATTCCATCTTATAATCCCAAAAAAATGAGATAATTACCATTTGTAGTATGATCTTGATTTTAAAAAAACTTAATTTTTTAAATTTGATGGGCTACCGGTCTAGTAGAAATTAGATACTTCGATTTATAGATCAGAATATTTCTTTTTTGGGGCCAATTTTGGTGTCAAGGGTACATTTTAGTTACAACATAACTATATTAACGATGTACCCCAACAAGATTTTATTTCCAAATAACGGATTGCAAACGCTTTATTTATACATAAAATTCAGCTAAGCCATTCGCGCCTTATTATAGACTTTGCACTATATTTAGTGCATATACGTATTCCCTTACGGGGAATAGTTATGTTTTTTTATTGACCCAAAGTGGCGGCAAGCAACCAACTTGCTTTTTTTTTATTTTTTTATTTATAACTCGGCATGTAAAAGTTATCTATTACTACAAAACGAAGATGGGAAACATTGTCAAGCAGCTGTCTGCCACTTCTTAATTGGTCATGTCAAACTGCAATTTTATCCCCAGTTTAAAATTACGATTTTGTCCCCATTTCAAAAATACGATTTTGCCTCTAGTTCAAAATAAAAATTGTGGTTTGCCCCCAGCTTAAAATTACGATTTTACCATCAGCTTAAAATTACGATTTTACTATCAGTTAAAAAATACGCTTTTGTCAACAGTTCAAAATATCATATAATAGTTATCTATTACTACAAAAGGAAGATGGGGAACAGTGTCAAGCAGTTGCCTGCCACTTCTTCATTGATCCTGCCAAACTGCAATTTTATCCCCAGTTTAAAATTACGATTTTGCCCCATTTTAAAAATACGATTTTGCCCGCAATACAAAATAAAATTTTGGTTTTGCCCCCAACTTAAACTTACGATTTTGCCCTCAGTTAAAAAACACGATTTTGCCAACAGTTTAAAAAAAATTATGGTTTCCCTATAGCTATGGTCCTGGCAAATTACGATTTTATCCCCATTTTAAAATTATGATTTCGCCCTCAATTCAAAATAAAATTTTGGTTTTGCCCCCAGCTCAAAATCACGATTTTGCCTTCGGTTCATAATAAAAATATGGCTTTGCCCCTAGTTCAAAATATGATTTTGCCTCCATTCCAAAATTATGATTTTACCGCAGTTCAAAATTGCAATTTTGCAACGTTTTTTTTTTTCTACAAAACTATGGTAGTGTTTTATTTTACTTGGTTGACTCAATATAGTTTTTATCCGTGCCAAACAGCTGCCTAGCACTCACTAATTAGTCCTGACAAATTATTCTTTTGCCCCCAGCTCTAAATTACATGCTTGTCATCGTTTTAGTTATTTTTTAAGCAAAATTATGGTAGTGTTTTGCTTTAATTGGTTAACTCGATTTATGTTTTTTTAGAGCGTGTTATAAGTAACATGTATAAGTAACTGAAATAAAGACATACATATTATTAAACTAAGAAATATTCGGTTTAGCGCCTCACAACACGGACGGCGCATAACACTAGTTATTTATATATATATATATATATATAGGACAAAGATCCGTTAGGAACCACCTCTTATTGCGAGAACCGCGAGAACCAATGTGAACGCAACAAAAAATGCCTAAAAATAGCTAAAAATCACACAAATTTTTTTTTTTTAATTTTTATAACAAAATCGCTACTTTTCGCATCCAAAAAAAAAAATAAAAATTTTTTTTGATACGAAAAGTAGCGATTTTAACATAAAAAATATTAAAAAAATCAAAAAAAAAAATTTAGATTATTTTTTGATTTTTTTAGATTTTTTTAGGTTTTTTGGGGGTTTAGTTTTTAGCTGGGGGGTGGGGGGGGGGGGGGGGGTTTAGGTTTTTGGGGGGTGGGGGAGGGGGGTTTAGGTTTTTGGGGGGGGGGGGGGGGGTTAGGTTTTTGGGGGGGGGGGGGGTGGGGGTTAGGTTTTTTTTAGGTTTTTTTAGCTATTTTAGGTTGTGTTCACATTGGTTCTCGCAATAAAGGTGGTTCTCGCATGAACCTTACCCTATATATATATATATATATATATATATATATATATATATATATATATATATATATATATATATATATATATATATCATGTTTCTTGTTCTTGTACTGATTGCATCAACCCAAAGAAGTCAAAGTTTGATTGGGATGGCCATCAGAGGCAGATTTTTCTTTAACGTAAACCCAAACTTATCAGTCATATCCATATCTTGTGTTCTCATACCTCCTTCAATCTTCCAATCAAACTTATGAATCAAAGTTCCCAACATCAAATGCAACATAACATCCGCAAGAGGCAATCCTGGACACATCCTTCTTCCTGCACCAAACGGGATGAACTCAAAATCACGACCTTTGAAGTCTGTCTCGACATCAAGAAACCTCTCTGGCTCGAACCTTTGTGGGTCTGACCACACATTCGGGTCTTGGCCCATGGCCCACAAGTTACACATGATCTGCGCATCTTTTGGGACCATGTAACCTTTGATCTCGACATCAGTTATGGCTTTATGAGGGACTAAAAAGGTAACAGGAGGGTGCAGTCGAAGTGTTTCTTTTATAACGGCGCGTAGGTAAGGAACCCCGGAGATGTCTGATTCTTCAAAAGTTCTGTCATCATTTCCTATTACTTTCTTGATCTCCGCTCGAGCTTTCAACATTTTCTCGGGGTTGTGCATTAGTTCGGCCATTGCCCATTCCAACGTGTTTGATGTCGTGTCGGTTCCTGCAATAAATAAGTCCTGCACAAAGGATTCTGGCCACCATGAATATTTTGACACAACTAATTAGGTTTTTTTTTAGAAATGGGGGTATAAACTACAATAAAATACGTGGTTGTTAAGCAAACCTTGGGTCCATGCGCATTTGATATAAAGAAGTTCAATTATTTAGTACTCAAAGAAGATTACTTACATATAGCAACTGTCTTATTTCATTAAGGCTAATTGAGGAGTTTTGATCTTTACTGATGTTCAATAGCAAATCGGTAAGATCCTTGGTTGATGCATCGGATGAACTGGTACTTCTAGCATGCAACCGTTCACTGATATGTTGCTCATATATTGCCGAAAGCTTCTTGTTGTAAAATTTTGATCGTCGTAGCAAGCCATGTGGATCCAAGGGCTGAAGCACAGGAAAATAATCGGCTAAATTTGGTGCACCAGCAATTTCCATGACAGCCCATACCATGTTCTTAAATTCTTGAGAAGATGGAGAATCATACTGAGCTAAATCAATAGAAAATATGTAGTTGGAAAGAACGTTAAGAGTTGTTGTAGCCGCAGTTTCACCAACATTCATCGGTTTGCCACTCGTGCAACAACCATGAACGAAGTCCAGGAGTTCCTGAACCTTTTTCTTGCGTAGAAACCGACTAGCATCAAGTTGACGTATCGAAAACAAATGTTCTTTGCATATTCTTCTTAATTTTCGCCACTGGTCCCCAACAGGCAGCCAAATCATGGAGATGTTATGGATGTCGAGTACTCTCATAGAACACGGGACATGTCTGCTGGAGAAAGAAATATCATGTTTTGAAAAGAACTCTTGAGCTATTTCACACGACGAAACAACAATCATGGTGCTGCTACCGAGCTTTAGGGACATCAAAGGTCCGTAGGTTTTGGACAGGGCAGCGAGGGAGTGGTGTGGTTTGTTTCCGAGTTCCAAGATGTTTCCAATGATTGGAAGCGGGCTCGGGCCGGGCGGCAGTCTGGTGGCGACACCTGACTTTTGATGGCCCGATTTGCGCGCAAAGAAATAAAGCCATGTAAAAACAGAAAGCAAGATGGAGATGATTATGTAGTACATCTCTCTCCTATAGTCAGCTACTCATTATTATGAACCTCATGATGTTATATTTATACTCATGTGTGACAGTCACTAATGCGTATAGAGTCAAAACATTACACCAATTCGGTAAATTAGGCCCCTATTGGAGGACTATCCATTATTCCATTGTCCATATGCTTAGTTATTAAATAATAGAATAGCAGATCTATTCATCATTTTTCTAATACATATAACGTTTTATAAAAACATCTAATGTAACACGGTTATGATTTCTTACTAAGCTTATCTGCAACAAATTGTATATCTTGATAACAAATGAAAATATCATGTGAAATGCTATAAGGTATCTTACTTGATCAATAAAGTAAATAAAGCTATAACATTGCATTTCTTTTGTAAAATACTTACACAAAAAAACCAATACGATTATATTCCAATAACTATTTCCTCTTAAACAAAAAAACGAATACGATTGGGGGCTATACGCAGCCCAAACCAGCGGTAAAATTGTCTTTTTGACCCTTTATATACGCTGCGTACAGTGTATATAAAGGGTGGTTTTTTTAGAAACATTTATACAGCATTAATCGTTTTAGTAAAGGGTTAAAAAGACAATTTTACCCCTGGTTTGGGTTGCGTATAGCCCCCAATCAATGGGTAAAATGGTATTTTTTTACTATACGTCACGTATAGCTCTGTATGTGGCGTATATATGGGGCATGTTTGGTAAAAAAGATCATTTTACCCCTGAATTGGGGGCTATATGTAGCTAAACCAGGGGTAAAATTGTTTTTTTTACCCTTTATATATGCTGCGTATAGGTCTATACGCAGCGTATATAAAGAGTGATTTTTTTAGAAACATTTACACAATATTAATCGTTTTAGTAAAGTTTTATAAAAAAAAGTTCTCTATTTTAAATAAATAAAAAAGTAAGTATTTCTTACAAACTTTTTATACAACATTAAGCATTTTTATACGATAAATATCATATCGTATAGGTACAGTATAGGTCACGTATTGACCTCGTATAAGCCTATAAGTCTCGTATAGGCCTACGGATGTAATATAGTATCGTATAGTGTTGTATAAGTCTCGTATAAGCCTATAGGTGTAGTATAATATCATATCTTATCGTATCGAATAATGTAGTATAAGGATCGTATAGGTCCCCTATAGGTCTTATATATGCCTATAGGCCTATAAGAGTGTTGTATGGTATCCTATAGTATCTTATCGTATTGCATCGTATTGTATAGTATCATATCGTATAGCATAGCACATCATAGCACATAGCACATCATAGCACACAGCACAGTACAGCACAACAAAGTACAGTACAGCACAGTATAGTGTAGTACAGTATAGTATAATATTGTATTGTACAGTATAGTACAGTACAGTATAGTATAATACAGTATAGTATAGGCCTATATGGGACCTAAGACTATGGGGTATGGGGCGGGGGTTGGGGCGTGGGTTGGGTACAAACGCCTAAGTCACCACCCCGGGTGGGCTTGGGTTTCGGCGTGGCCTCTTGGGCGGGGGTTTCAGCCCAGGCGTTGGGCAGGCCTAGCGGTCTTCCGTGGCCGGCTCTCATTGGCTGGGTTGGCTAGGCTATAGGTGTAACAACCCGCACTTTTGTGCGTTGTTACTACTCGATATACTCGTTACGCCTAGCACCAGAGATTCGGATCATAATGTAACTATATCGCATATGTCGCTATTCGAAGGATAACCGCATATTTTCGAGATACAATACCACTATACTACACTATTATCACAAACACTAACACTCACGGAGGCATTGAGTAAGGACCTATTCTACCCTTCTCAGTGGCCGTGGTGTGTCGAAACGCAGACAATTAACGCTAACAAGGACTCTCGGGTGAGTGCTATAGCTCCAGTCGTTGTGACGATGACGACAATACGAGTGAATGGTACCCCGTCAGTCTTTGTGGCACTACACGCAATAACGTTCACGATGACATCAAGAAAGGACCTAAACTACCCTCCTTGATGGCCGTGAAACGTCGCTAATAATCGTATACTCGAAACGAAAACCGATTGTTAAATTATCGAAACTGTGGATTATGGATACGTAAATACGACCCCTATTAATATATATATATACGTATATAATAATAATAATTTACTATGAAAAGCGCGTACTTCGGAAACTATCGCAACTATTAAAAAGCGAAGAAATTCATCGCGTCAGGATAGCAATCCGGACGGACAGCAATCAGGACGGACAGTTATCCGCACGGATGGGCTATCCGCACGACTTGGCTATCCGCACGAATGGGCTATCCGCACGACTTGGCTATCCGCACGACTGGGCCATCCGCACCAAAACCCACTTCAGCTCCACTTTTGCCTATAAATACCATGTCACATCACTTGAACAGTGATGTGACAGCTCCCACTCGACCAGACACGCTTCAAGACCCTTTTTCTCTCGATTCCTCACGATTCCGGTAAGATTTCAACCTATAAACTTGTACTTCTATGATCTACACTCCATTCTACATCATCCTATCTTTTAAAACTCAAATTCTAACCGTGAAATCTACTGATTTGAGACGTTTTGAGGTGATGTCACCAAGAGTTCTTATGAACTTCAAGTTGTGGCCTCATTTCACTATAAACGACTCAGATCTGGGTGATTTCCACATATTTTGATAACAAATCTCACCTAAATCTGTGCATCTAGCCAAGGAACTGTGCGATTTCGAGTTAACCATGAAAAAACCATCAAGAACGACCAGATCTGATGGAACGGGGTGATTCCCGGCCGTTAGAACGGGTCGGAATTGATGAAATTTCAAGTGTTAGTGCGAAATTACACTACCCTAGTAACAACGAATGTATTCCTTCCGTTAAACACTCGGAAACAGTGTTCATAATGCGAAGCAGACGTATCGTCCGCACGGATCACATGTCCGCACGGATGACATGTCCGCACGGATGGCATGCCATCCGCACGGATACATGTCATCCGGACGGAGTAAATATCAACCCGCACGGATAACACGACTGTCCGCACGAGTTACCTGTCCACACGAGTTACTTATCCGTACGAATGACATGACTGTCCGCACGAGTTACTTGTCCGCACGAATGACATGACTGTCCGCACGAGTTACTTGTCCGCACGAATGACATGACTGTCCACACGAGTTACTTGTCCGCACGAATGACATGACTTTCCACACGAGTTACTTATCCGCACGGATAACACTTACAATCCGCCCGAGTCAACGCTAATCCGATCGGACAGTCTGTCATCCGACCGGATGACGGCCATCCGACTCTGACCCATATGCCATCCGATCGGATGAGCCCATCCGAATGGGTGAGCACCATCTGACCAGATGACTGGCTTTTCAATACTATTCTCGCTTAACCATGCATCGTTTACTATATCCCTCAATGATTAACGCAGACGTACTCGCAACCGACCCAATCAAGTTGTATTCCCGCTAAATACGCACTGTGAGTATACTTGAACCCTTTTTAATCGTATTTTGGGTGTAACATACGTTTCTAACAAATCAAACTTATCAAACGAAATATTCAATCAATCGATTATCACTTGCGAATAACTGTTATGCATAGATATACGTGATGCTAGTTGCATATGTGCTAGGGCTTATACTCGCGACGTCCCACCACGACTAGTATAGTACTATTGCGCCCGACGGGGTCTAGTTATGCCATCGTACATTCGAGCATCGAGGACTTAGTTGGTAGTATCAGTTTTGTGAGTATATATGTCGTGTATTACGTTTATGCATGTGGAAATTTGCAGCACTTTTAATCTATTATGCTATACTTATCAAACCTGTATACTCGCCAATACTTTTGTATTGACAAATATTTTAACGTATGTTGCAGGTTAGATCGCAGACTATATCAAATCAAGCTAGGAAGTCTAGAAACTCAACTAAAATCTAGGTTGTCGGATTTGTATTGTTCGAGAGGACAAGAAATCTGTGATAACTTATGTGATTGTATAATTTGTTAGTATGGGATAACGAATGTATTAAATATTATTGCAATATAGTTGTTATGGATTCTCTTGAGCAATCTGATTCGCCTAGTGCCGCGCCCCGATGATTCCGCCATCGGTTGGGGTGTGACAGATTGGTATCAGAGCCATAACTATAGGGAATTAGGCCAGACTCGACCTAGTCCGGGTCGACGTCTTAGAAATTGACCTAGTCTATAGTCTAAGTACCAACAGGCCGACTCGTACGAACGGTAGGGTTTGTATCGGGCCTACTTGATACTCTCGATCGAAATTGCTAAAAGCTACAACTTTGTGTGAACACCGCGTACTACAGCTTCACACGAAGAAGCCTTTCCTAAGGCTGGAAATACTACTTAGCCTTTCCTAAGGCCGACACAATACACATGTTTTCGAAAATACTCGCATAACGAAACCGAGCGATCCAGTCGAGATCAGGTGTGAAAACCAAGAACTCTCAACGAGATCGCTCACTCAGCGCATTTTTCTAGCACGAGAACCTTTCATCGAGTTAGGAGTGACATCCACATCTCGACGAAAGCCTCCATTTCGAAATCTAGTGGAGCTCGCGAATTTATTCGAAGAGCATAACCACAATTAGGAACGAAACTGTTAAGTCAGGTGTGAAACCCATACCTTAATAAGACGTTCCACTCCCTAAAATGGTTTTCAAAAGCTCTCACCAAGGACTCGACTATCATGATAATTCGAGCCACGTGATGACTAGGAAGACGAATGCCATGAGCTGCATCCCAGTGGAAGCATTAAGTCTTCTAGGTCAACGCGCATGCTCGAACTTGTTGAATAAAGTTGGGTTACCTTGGGTAGTCGACGCCTAAACACCCGAGGCATTCCGAATGATTTACTAAACCTACGATTCGCTGGTTTTACGCTTTAATGAACGTAATTACGCTTTATGTGTTATCGATTTCTCGATTTAACGATTTTCACTCCCTACTTTATAAACGCACAATTCGCACAGCCATCGTAATCTAAAACGAAACCCGAATGTTCGCAACAAAACTAGTGCACAATCCATCGCCTTCGCTATCGTTTTCTCACCTCAACGCGTCCTCGCTTATCCTAAATCGACATGTATGTGTATAATTACAAACTACAATTATATAGGTATATAAATATGTATAAACAAACAAGTCAATGTGTGAGAACTTAGGGATTTCGTGTCACCTATGTGGCTCCTATGTGATTCGCATTACTAATATACTATAGCATCAAGTTTTGAACGCGCTCAATCGCATCACAAAACTCAAAAATCATTATGATCGAATCTCACTCCAAGCCTCTTCCTGTCTAGATGCCTTCCAACAACTCTACCTCGAGACAAGTAGCTAGGAGAAGAGCCAAACGAAGCGCCGATAAGAGGATTGCATCACTTGTGACTAAGGAAGTGGGTAAGCTTATTCCTCAAATTGCCACTCGAGTGCACTCTCTCAGCCACTCTCGAGCTTCGGAAGACGTTAAGACAGGAGAGCCGCAATCTACTTTTCTCTACAAACACTTCAAAGCCTGTGACCCGATGGAGTTCACGGGTGAAGGAGGTGTATCTCAACTACTCCAGTGGTTCGATTCTATCGAAGTTACCCTTCGTCAAAGCGGGTGTCCCGATAGTTTCCGTACCACTTGCGCTACCAGAGTATTTCAATCGCGAGCACTCGACTGGTGGACCGCCGAACGTAACAAACGTGGGATCTCTGCAGCTTACGCTCTCTCTTAGAATGAGCTGAAAGAGCTCATGAAGAAAGAGTACTGCCCTCCCCACGAAATCCAGAAACTAGAAAGCGAATTTTGGGAGATCAAACAAACAAACGGTGACAATGCTGGCTACAGCGCAAGGTTCAAACAGCTTAGCATAATCTGCCCAAGTCAAGTCAACACCCCGGGGAAGGCAATCGCGAAGTACATTCGTGGCTTGCCGGAAAGTGTGGGTGATTTTTTCGAAGCTGCAAGGCCTGCTACCATCGAAGAAACCTACCGCTTAGCGGCAGAAATCAACAACAAACGACTCAGGGAAGGGTTCTTCTCAAAGAATCCTGTCAAGCTAGCTTATCAAGCCATCGCCATTAATCCCCCAGGCGATTCTGTTGACGATTCACCTGACGAATCTGCCAACGATTCTTCTGACGAATCTGCTGTCGATTCCTCTAACAAATCTGCCGACGGATCTTCCGACAACTTGACCAAAGATTCTACAAGTGAGTCCTCAGACGAATCCTCCAACGACGACACATCTTCGCAAGACACCGACAAACCCAACCGCAAACGAAAGACTTCAAGCCCGAACTCATCAACCACCGAACTGCCACAGCCGAAGCCTCTTCGAACAGTTCTGATGTTTCCAAAACGAGCCTACACTGGAGCTCATCCCCAGTGCTACTCATGCACCTATCATCATCCAGATGGGGTTGACTGTCGCTATTGCAGTAACTGCAATCGTTACGGTCACTTCACCCGCAACTGCCGCATCGAACCGTGAACCTGAGTACGACAACAACAGCTCCAGCAGAAGTTTTCAGCAGAAGTCTTCAGCATCAGACAACTAGCAAGCGTAGGATAAAGTTGTAATGATACAATTTTCGACGTTAATTTCTAAGTTTTGAACCTACTCTATTACTCAATGTTGCCACTATGCGTAACACTAACTCTCGCTTTCGTATTCTCCTTTACACTCTAGACGACGCACTTAGACTAGATTCACACACATACTATATACTATATCACGAAATAATGCGTTTTACCCTCACTACACTCTTAGAACGAGGTACGATAAACGTGCAAGGAACGACTAATCACGGGTGCACACGGGATTATTTGGGTCAGTGCACGGAGATCGTAGTAAATTCTAAAGTGTCACAAGCGTTACGACGAAGTATGACACCAAACCACGGAATCTAATTAGTAGGGGTCAAGCAAGGTGTGCTTTATCATACTACCGGAATTCCGTGAAGAAAGTGCCACGCGGAGTTGAACGTTATTAGACCTATTATACTATTGTGATTATTTTCAACACACTACACTCAATCGCAAGGCGTAACAAATCGCATCATCGCAAGACTTGTCGTAAGTCTGCAAACGCAATGCAATCGCCTCATCGATGGACTCTGGAGAGTCTACCTCGCAGGACAATTGCATCAACGCAAGACTGGTCGTAAGTCTATAGCAATCAATCTCATCAAGCACATTAACGCTCACGATGTTGTCCGGTGAGGACCTATTCTACCCTCCTCGATAACCGTGATGCGTCGTAACGTAACGTTAAGTTTATTCGAAACAAAACTCGGCTAATCGCAATCGCTTGTCATGTGTATCTCGCAATCTCTATCGCTTATTATGTGAACCTATATCGCTTGCTGTGTATAAATCTATCGCTGTCGCCTACCGTTGTCTGTGGTGTTTGTGTTAAGTTAGCACACATGACCTCGCTTCACGAGATGAAGCTCATATGATTAAAGCAAGGTGTTTTAGTCATATCGGCGGGCTTTCGTGGAAAAAGGCCATGTGGGGGCTGATGTCAGTTAACTTCTGTGATGTAAATCAATCAAATCGAACCGCATAAATCGCATATATCTCCATCGCTTTTAACGCAACTACCGATTATTGTGATTCGTTTACCATAGCCGTCATCACTAGTGCTTGTGTTTATTCTCTTAATCACCTAATCGTTTATCGCTTATCGTGTATAGACTACCGCTTATTCACTCGTTGGTGTTCGTTACAGTCTGTGTGGTATTAGTACGCATGACATCACTTCACGAGGCAAAACCTGGTTAAACGTGGTGCTTCACCATGTTAGCAAACTCTCGTGGAAACGTGCCATGCGGGTTCAATATGGAATCTAATCGACATCGCGCTAATCGCTTATCGTCTATCGCTCGAAGCCTATCCAGACACGACACGTAAGCGTTTCGTGTCACCAGGCTACTCGCGCACGCTGTTGTAACTACGTTCGAAATTCAACTCGCCAGCTAACCTATTCGATTCTATCCTATGCTCGGTCCGACTTTCTATCGATTGGGCCAAGTAAACGTAAATTCTATCCGTGTCATACCGGGACACCGGACACCGCCCCACGAAACGGAAGAAATATGAGCAAAACATGGTGGATACGCCGCTGGTACTTCCTATATATAAATGTTTTAAAACATATTAACGAACTTTCGTGGGAAGGTGCCAAGTGGGGCTCGGTGATTAACTACCTTCTGTACTGATTTTATAAAACTTTTGCTAAAACCATGGGACAAGTGAAATTCCTCACACTGTGGAGATAACATCGAACCAGCTTAACTCCATGTCCAAAGGGAGCTTTCACGAGTCCAATTTTTCCTAAAACCTTTTTCAATGACAAAAACAAGACTTTCTTGAGACATTGGTTCAGCATCAAGTTCAGCTGAACCCGTGTCGTAGGAGAGTTTCCGTAACCCCCGTTTCATTTTCGAATTCCCTAAAATGTTTGAAACCTAAACTTTCTTGCAACGTTGGTTAACAATCGACTCAGTTAACCCTATGTTATGAGAAACCTTTCAAGGTTCTTTAAAATTTCAATCGCATCGAACTTACGAATTCTACGCAACACAAGGTACTTCGGAACGCCAACTCATGGGATATTACCTTTGTCTTTTACATCGCCTCCCCGCTATCGCAATCGATCTCTCTTATTCGAAACGCTCTCGTTGTCAACTCTCGGTCAAATCACTCGCCTTATCGCTAATAATGCAAGATCAACTCTTAGAAGTCTACCTATTGGATTAATTTCGGGACGAAATTTCCTAAAGTAGGGGAGACTGTAACAACCCGCACTTTTGTGCGTTGTTGCTACTCGATATACTCGTTACGCCTAGCACCAGAGATTCGGATCATAATGTAACTATATCGCATATGTCGCTATTCGAAGGATAACCGCATATTTTCGAGATACAATACCACTATACTACACTATTATCACAAACACTAACACTCACGGAGGCATTGAGTAAGGACCTATTCTACCCTTCTCAGTGGTCGTGGTGTGTCGAAACGCAGACAATTAACGCTAACAAGGACTCTCGGGTGAGTGCTATAGCTCCAGTCGTTGTGACGATGACGACAATACGAGTGAATGGTACCCCGTCAGTCTTTGTGGCACTACACGCAATAACGTTCACGATGACATCAAGAAAGGACCTAAACTACCCTCCTTGATGGCCGTGAAACGTCGCTAATAATTGTATACTCGAAACGAAAACCGATTGTTAAATTATCGAAACTGTGGATTATGGATACGTAAATACGACCCCTAGTGATATATATATACGTATATAATAATAATAATTTACTATGAAAAGCGCGTACTTCGGAAACTATCGCAACTATTAAAAAGCGAAGAAATTCATCGCGTCAGGATAGCTATCCGGACGGATAGCAATCAGGACGGACAGCTATCCGCACGGATGGGCTATCCGCACGACTTGGCTATCCGCACGACTGGGCCATCCGCACCAAAACCCACTTCAGCTCCACTTTTGCCTATAAATACCATGTCACATCACTTGAACAGTGATGTGACAGCTCCCACTCGACCAGACACGCTTCAAGACCCTTTTTCTCTCGATTCCTCACGATTCCGGTAAGATTTCAACCTAGAAACTTGTACTTCTATGATCTACACTCCATTCTACATCATCCTATCTTTTAAAACTCAAATTCTAACCGTGAAATCTGCTGATTTGAGACGTTTTGAGGTGATGTCACCAAGAGTTCTTATGAACTTCAAGTTGTGGCCTCATTTCACTATAAACGACTCAGATCTGGGTGATTTCCACATATTTTGATAACAAATCTCACCTAAATCTGTGCATCTAGCCAAGGAACTGTGCGATTTCGAGTTAACCATGACTGTCTGCACGAGTTACTTGTCCGCACGAATGACATGACTGTCCGCACGAGTTACTTGTCCGCACGAATGACATGACTGTCCGCACGAGTTACCTATCCGCACGGATAACACTTACAATCCGCCCGAGTCAACGCTAATCCGATCGGACAGTCTGTCATCCGACCGGATGACGGCCATCCGACTCTGACCCATATGCCATCCGATCGGATGAGCCCATCCGAATGGGTGAGCACCATCTGACCAGATGACTGGCTTTTCAATACTATTCTCGCTTAACCATGCATCGTTTACTATATCCCTCAATGATTAACGCAGACGTACTCGCAACCGACCCAATCAAGTTGTATTCCCGCTAAATACGCACTGTGAGTATACTTGAACCCTTTTTAATCGTATTTTGGGTGTAACATACGTTTCTAACAAATTGAACTTATCAAACGAAATATTCAATCAATCGATTATCACTTGCGAATAACTGTTATGCATAGATATACGTGATGCTAGTTGCATATGTGCTAGGGCTTATACTCGCGACGTCCCACCACGACTAGTATAGTACTATTGTGCCCGACGGGGTCTAGTTATGCCATCGTACATTCGAGCATCCACGTCTTGCCCGACGGGGTCTAGTTATGCCATAGTACTATTCTTGGTAAGTAACACCAACACAGATTCAATGATGTGCTCGATGTGGCTTATATCCACGTCTTGCCCTAGGGTAGGGGTGGTATAACTCACAAACAATTCCATCACTCACAACATCCAATCAGGTTCTGCCATGTCATCAACCATTATTTCCATCACTCACATCCTTTTTTGCTGGAAATGGTCATCACTTGTACAAATTCCATCACTCACAAATTTTTTAATTTTTTAAATTATAAATTAACACAAATAAATATTCATGGCCGTTCAAAAGAAAAAAAAATCACATACGTAATCACCATGAACCCTAGTTCAAGTTAACACAAAATTGAAGGAGATAAGCTTATAATCGACCCACAATCACCTAAGAATACCTAAGAATACCTGCTATTGGGGACCGAATGACGAGAATAGGTTGATATGGGGCTTTCAGCAACAATGATATGGGGCTTTCGCTCACACAGTGAAATCGACCCACAATCACCTAAGAATACCTGCTATTGGGGACCGAATGACGAGAATAGGTTGTTGCCGGAGCTCCGACGCTGACGGTTTCTCCGGTGGACACGCAGAAGATCAGCAACAATGGAGCTTTTGTTGCTGCTGTTGTTGTTGTTGTTGCCGGAGCTGCTGTCTTGCTGCTGTTGTTGTTGGTCAAATGCAGCAACAATCATCCCCCAACGGTCAAAAAAACGGCTACTTCTTCATTCTTCAACGCGTCAAAAACTCAACGCGTGAATTATCTGGGCGGCGGCGGTGTTTCGGAAACTTTCACGCGTGAACTTTGTGTATCACGTTTCCACCCCGGGTCACCTTATACAAAAAGGTATATAACCAAGACTCTATATCTTATTAACAAATTAACTTGTAACAATTTTGGTAAAGCGAGTGATGTTGTGCATTAATGTTCCCTCTGAAGACACGAACATGGTTGGGTTCCTGATCAATCATGCATGTCCGACAAGAGTGCCTAAACAACTAACTAAATGTGTGAGGAAGAAGTGCTTGCGCTTCTTGTAGCTCACTCGTTGGGAGTTAGCAATTCCCCAGACAAGTTTATTTTAAGACAACTAATGAACAACGATCATAAGTGGGATAGAAAGGCTTGTCCTTAATGATCCTAGGATGTCAAATGGTGCCTGCATGACGGGTTCGGACAACTGGTATCCTAGTGGGATCGAGCCTCCAGACAATTTAGCAAGTTAAAGTTGCTTCACCAAAAGTTCTTTAAAAATATGTAAACACTGGTGGTGGGAGAAGATCAATTAGGGAGGCTCGTGACAACAAGTCAAGCAGGTGGGCAAAAGATCTTTGTTCATTCATAAGTGTCACGGTGAAATGAAGTCGCAAGGAGTCTCATGCCCGCTCGAGTTTAAAAAGGGTAAGAAAATGGATCATCGAAAAGAGTAATGAACCAACCCAATGAGGGGATCATGATCAAATATGGGGGTAGATAGTAGTTAGATGCTTAAGGGGAGTTTGCGATATACATAGTCTGAGTAAAAATGACAGTTTCACGCTCAGATAAGCGTTTGTTGAAAGTCCTTTTCAGTCAATGTAAAGCAAAATATACAGGATGTTGTCGTCGATGGGCAAAGATGCACAAGAATGTGCATGTTTTGGTTGTGGAAGGACATAACAAGCCAAATGTTTGAAAAACATATATATTTAAAATGTGCTTTAACGCGTGGGTTCATGATCAACCCAACATATCCTTCTAGAGAAAAGTTACATGACAATTTTAAATATAGTAAAGTCAATATAGGTGCATGTGTAATGTTTGAATGCGAATTTAACTTTTCTTATTAACTAGCCGAATTGTGCGCGCTACACACTGTATTGGTTCGATTGGTAACTAGTACCAAACCAACACTTGGTACATCAATCGAAAGAGGAAATAATAAATTGAAGTTGTTATATACTCAAGAGAATATCTACACGGGTTTTATATTGACCAAAAATCATTAAAAAAATACAGCTTCTGATACCGATATCACTATTAATGTATATCAAAAATAAAAACAAATACCGATTACTTTTGTAAATTATTAATTCAAATTTAAATAATATATAACCTTATAAAATTGTAATTATAATAAATGATACTTTATTTCACAATTAAAAAAAAGTAGTGTTTTGCTATTATTAAAATGGTAAAAGTAAAAAACTGAGATTTTAGTTTTACTATTTTATTAGAAAAAAAAATTAAAAAACGTACATACATCTTTTGTTCATTTTTTAAAGGACGCTCGCAGAATAGAATTTATGGGATTACAAAATAAAAGGAAAAAAATTATCCGTCAAAAATTTTAAAGCCCAAACTTCCTATACTAATAAGTTAAAATCCTTTGTTAACACGTATCATTCTCTATAACTTCTTGCCCTTAATTTTTCTATTTCTCTTTTCTATTAAACAATGATAATATTATTATACATCAACTTACCTAATCTATTTATCTCTTTTTTGTTTTCTTAATCTGAAATTGATTTAATAGTTGATTTCTTATACAAATAAAAGAATTAATTAATTAATTATAATACAATTAGCAAATTTTGTGAACAGTGATTTATCTTCTGACTTCTCTATCTTTTTTTTAGTATTTTTTTTTTGTTTTTTTATACTTTTATCCTTCAACTTTCAGCATTAACAATTACAATCCCTTAACTTTCAAAAGAATTTGTAATCGAGTCTTACGTGTTTAATTTTACGTGCTTTAACGCGTGGTTATATTTAATGGGAGTTATCATCAGCGATTGTTTTCAATTAATATTAATGATTCAAAAGTTTACAAGACTCTACAAACTCCCCCTGAGCTGATCACACCAACAAATCAGTTCGTATGATAGAAAATGTGATGGTGTGTGATAAATAGATCACTAACAGGTGTGATCTATTTATACAAGTAAGAAAACATTGTTATGAGATCAGCTGACGTCACTCTAATAGTGACATCTAACATTCTTAACAGAAAATATTCTCCGATGTTTGTAAACATCTGAGCAACCTTATCATCTGATCTAGGCTATACTAAAACACAGATGAAATAAGTATTGTTACATTGAGAAAGCATTGTCTAAACTATCCTCTATTACAGTTGTCCAAACATCTGTTTGACCAAACAGATGTTTGGTCTTCTTTAACAGACCTTGCCTTAATCAGGGCTTTTGGTCTTCAACAGATGCTTGTGCTCTTGAACAACGGTTCCAAGTCTTCATCAGATGTTAGTCATGCTCTTGAACAAATGTTCTGAATAGTTTTTCAAGATTCACTATCTTTGGAGAGAGTTTGGTTCAATTTATTGCTTATTTTTTATCAGTGGATCATGCTTTGCCTTTTGGATATCATCTGTTCTTTTGTAGCTTCAACACAAAATCAACCCGTCCTACTATCCAATTTAAATTTATTTTTATGGTTTTTAGTCAAGGGGAGGTTCATTTGAGAAGAAAATTTAATTGAGAATAAAAAGAACAAATGGTACAATTGTAAAATATTAAATAGTTTTTCTTTCATCTCATTTATTACTATCTTTAAGTGATTAATTACCCATAAAGACTTTTATTCTCTACACTATTTTTTTTGCTTACACACGTAAAATGTTATCCTACACATTTTAAAAATTATCCTACACGTATTTAAATTTATCCTACGCAATTCGTAATTTATCCAACACACATAGTAATTTGTCCTACATTCTAAATTACTTTTTTTTATTTTTTTGAAAAAATTATATATTTTGAAATGAAATTACAAATTTAATGTAGTTAGCTATTAAAAAGGAAAACTAGAAATTAATTATCTATTTAAGTTTACAAATATACCCTTACATTAAAATTAAATGTAAATATTAAATGAAGTAAAATGAAAGATTTTTATTGGTTGAAACTTATTCTTTTTTTTTTCCTACAAATTTTTTTTTCTCATTTGAATCCTCCACTTTCAGTCAATATGTCGATATTCTTTTGAGCATATTTCTTTGGGTTGCTATACTGAACCAAAATATATATCAACCTAAACCCCGCAGCGTTGCACGGGTTATCTTAGTAATTACATATAAAAAATGTACAATTTATGGGATTTCTATTTTCGGAAAGGCTTGATATGATTGCATTTATGGCTCACCCACAATTCAATTTAGCTTTCCCTTTCGTGGAGCTGATGAATTGCTCAATTATATATAAAATAATTACTTAAATTCTCATGTTTTATCCTACAATTTTTTTTTTCTCATTTGAATCCTCCACTTTCAGTCAATATGTCGATATTCTTTTGAGCATATTTCTTTGGGTTGCTATACTGAACCAAAATATATATCAACCTAAACCCCGCAGCGTTGCACGGGTTATCTTAGTAATTACATATAAAAAATGTACAATTTATGGGATTTCTATTTTCGGAAAGGCTTGATATGATTGCATTTATGGCTCACCCACAATTCAATTTAGCTTTCCCTTTCGTGGAGCTGATGAATTGCTCAATTATATATAAAATAATTACTTAAATTCTCATGTTTTATCTAGAGAAAAGTTACATGATAATTTTAAATATAGAAAAGTCAATATAGGTGCATGTGTAATGTTTGAATGTGAATTTAACTTTTTTTTAAATGTTGATTATTGAACAACTTTTTAGCTTATTATTTTTATGTGGTTCGTTCATATTGCAACTTTGGTTCGCAACTTATAAAAATTACATTCATGATCTTTATTGATCACTCTAATATACCATATATGGTAGTTAGAGTGGATGTTCCTTAAGTTTCCTTTTAATTCTTAGATTGCCCTTAGAAAATCTCCAACGTGGGAAATGGAGGCCGACATGGGTGCCTGTATTCGGACCATTGCATTGGAAGAACTGTCCAACAAGTGGCGTTCGGTTGAGTATGGAAATTCACATGCGTGCGCGCAAGCATACACACCTGTATACACACACACACACACACACACACACACACACACACACACACACATATATATATATATATATATATAATATTTATCTTTTTATAAAGAACATGTTACCTTTTAATAAATAACGTGTTATCTTTTTTTTAAATAACATGTTTTATAAAGTAGACATTATCACAAAAGGGTGCAAATATTTGGACAACCTCAACTTGATATTTTGACACTCTTGACATGTATACGACTCATTTAAGCTAATACGAGCCGTATAAAGCCAGGGGTGTCAAATATTGTCTGGTTGCTGGTCTATACGACTCGGGTAGACCTATACAAGTCATATAGACCTTTTCATATTGTGCCAATATTTTTTTGGGTTGATCTACACAAATGGCATAGGATGGGGGTTGGTTATCCTATGGCACCCCACCTTTTCGAGCAGGTAGGATCCAGTGGCGGATCTAGAAAATCCGCCAAGCCGTAACGTTTTATAAATAAGCCGTAACGAAATCGAAAAAACCACAAATTTTTCCAAAATTTACACTAATTTTTCCAAATTTTTCCGCGCCAAGCCGTAGCAGGCGTTGCCCCCCAGCATAAGGTAGCTCCGCCCCTGGTAGGATCGCTTGCAGCTGAGGTACGAGGATACCATCAGTCGTGGCCCGAGTTATCATCCACTGCATAATCCAATCCACCATCGCCTCTATCCTCTTAGTGCGATGTGTAAGATCATGTAACATATCCTCTACACATGTTGGAACCACCTCACGTCACACCATACTGCATTGAGGTAGTGGTTGCTCCAACTGTGGATCTAGTTCCCCATTTGCTTGTTGCAGGTGTTTGTGAGACTGTTGTGGCTCACCCTACCTCTCGTGTTTTAGTGGTTCCAAACAGTCTGTCCCCTATATAGGGAGAATCGAAGTTGTCTACATTGAACCCCAACGATCCTGTAGCATACACGTCTAATGACCTATTAGGTTCGACGAGGGGTATCTCACCGTCATTATCACACCCCGACCCGCAATGGATTAGGTGACTGGGCCACGATTGATTGTTCAAAGCTTATGAGAAGATATTTAAATATTTAAATATTATTAATATCCAAATTAAAACAATATCTAAAAACCACATAGCATTCAGTTAATCCAAACAAACATAACATAGTCAAATAATCTCGTTTATTCTCTAAGGCCTCATCCCTACATGTCATCATCCACATCTTCAAACCTGTTTACCTGTATCATGTTATAAAAGTTACTACACCAAAATTTCTTTTAAAATATGTAATTAGTGGTGGTGGGAGAAGATCAACTAAGGTGGCTCATGACAACGAGTCAAGCAGGTGGGCGAAAGATTTTTTTTTTCTAGAAGTGTCATAGCGAAATGAAGTTGCAAGGAGTCGTGTGCCCCACTTGAGTTTAAAGAGGATAAGAAAATGGATCATCGAAAAGAGTAATAACCAAACCCAATGAGGGGATCATGTTCAGATATGGGGGTAGATTGTAATTGGATGGTTAAGGGGAGTTTCCGATATATCTGGTCCAGCTAAAAATGGTAGTTTCACGCTGAGATAAATGTTTGTCAAAAGTCCTTTTGAGTCAATGTAAAGCAAAATTTACAGGATGTTGTCATCGATGAGCAAAGATACACAAGAATATGCATGTTTTGGTTGTGGAAGGACATGCCAAGCCAAATGTTTGAAGAGCGTATCTACTTAAAACGTGCTTTAACATGTGGGTTCATGGTCAATCCAACATGTCATTTTAGGGGTGTCATAACGCTTAATTAGAGGTGTGTATTAGACCATGGGGTATGGTCCCCTTTCCCCCATCTCCACATCACCTCCACCTCATCACCTTCTTCTTTCCCTTCCTATTCCCCTATCAACAAGAAATGGTTTCCATATCCATCCACATCCAATAATATTAAGAGAGAGAGAGAGGGAGAAGAAGAAGAAGAACGGGGTAGACGGGGAGAATTCCCCAAGCTCAATGATATGCTATGCTACTATAATGTTTGAATACGAATTTGACTTTTTTTTAAATGTTGATTATTGATGAGCTTTTTAACTTATTGTTTTTTATTTGGTTTATTCATATTGCAACATTAGTTCGCTTTTAAAAAATTACAATCATTATATTTTTTATCACTCAGATATAACACATATGGTATTGGAGTGTATGTTTATTAAGTTTCCTTTTAAGCCTTATGAAAGGACCAAATTGCCGTTAGAGAACCTCCAACGTGGGAAGCAGAGGGCGACATGGGTGCATTGGAGGAACCGTCCGACAAGTGGCGTCCGATTGGGTTAAGTATGGAAATACACATGTGTGCGCGCACACACACATGCATATATAGACACATGCACTTATTTTTAATATTATCTTTATATATTTAACGCGTTATATAAAGTGGATGTCATCACAAAAGGGTGCAAATATTTAGACGCCCACAACTTGATATTTTGACACCCTTGACATGTATACGACTCGTTTAAGCTAACACGAGTCGTATAGAGTCAAGAGTGGCATATATTGTCTGGCGGCTCATCTCTACGACTCGTATAAGCCTATACGAGTTATTTAGACCTCTTTTCATATTTTGGCCAAATTTTTTGGTTGGTTTGCACAACATGGCATAGGCGATGGTGGTTGGTTATCCTATGGCACCCCACCTTTTGGAGCACGTAGGATTGCTTGAAGCTCAAGTACGAGGATACCATCAGCCGTGGCCCAAGTTATCATTCACTGCATCATCCAATGCACCATTGCCTCCGTCCTCTTAGTGCGACGAGTAAGATCATGTAACATGCCCTCTACACATGTTGGAACCACCGCACGTCGTACCACGCTGCATTGAGGTAGTGGTTGCTCGAACTGTGGATCCAGATCCCCCTTCCCTGTTGCGGGTGAGGTAGGTTCGGTTATTGTGGCTCACCTTGCTCCTTTTGTTTTAGTTGTTCCAGACGGCCTGTCCCATATATAGCGAGAATCGAAGTTGTCTACAGTGAACCCCAACGATCCCCAATAGCATACACGTTTGGTGACTTATTAGGTTCGGCGAGGGGTATCTCACCATCATGGTCTGTTGATTGGTTTCACACATACCAGCCTCTTTAAGGATTTCACCACCATACACGAAATCCTGAAACATACGTATGGTTAGACTTCTAAAAAACTAACGGCAAACAAGTTAAGACATGTCATATAAGTTGGGATTCATACACCCATACTTGTTAAGGTTTTCACTGTCAGACACAAAACCCTGAAACAGTCGTGTGGTTAAGACATTCGCCCTAAATCCGGCATAATTGTTGTCCCACTACGACATTGCTAACTAACAAAATTTAAATAGAAACAATCGAATGAAAGAATTTAACAAAAAATATTTCAATCAAAAATGAGAAAATTTATGGCGATTTGTATAATAATTTTTGATAGAAAAATCAATATACACTACAATAAGAACTAAGTGTAATGGTTTCCATAAAACTGTATTATTAGTATCCAAAAAACTGTTTTATTTGAAGGGATCAACGCGTAAATTCTTAATCTGTAATAACCCAACTTAGTTTATATACGTTGATAATGTTACAAGATTTTTTAGTCACTTTGACAATGCACATGAAAAAAAACAACATTTGATGATGAACGTCCTATCTTTTGATGATGAACGTCCTATCTAGATTCCATCTTATAATCCCAATTTTATAGAGATATATGATATATAAATATAGTATCACCTTGATTTTAACAAACTATATTTTACAAATTTGATGGGCTAATGGCTTAGTAGAAACTATTTGGGCTTCACTTTGTTTAACTTACAAAATGAATACTAAGATTTATAAATCAGATTACTTCTTCGTAAGTCCAAATCGAAAATCTGAAAGTATAAGCCCTCAATGTATGATATATAAATATAGTATTATCTTGATTTTATCAAACTATATTTTACAAATTTGATGGGCTACCAGCTTAGTGGAAACACTGTCTTCGAGTTCGAGATGCACATTGTATAATTGGCCAATTTTCATTACAAACTGTCTGGGCTTGATTTTGTTTAACTTACAAATGAATACAGAGATTTGTAAATTAGATTATTTCTTTGTAAGTCCAAATCGAAAATCTGAAAGTATAAGCCCACGATGTATAATATTATTTTTAGTCTTTCGATTTAGATGGGTACATTTTACAACATAACTATATTAACGGTGTACCCCAACAAGATTTTATGTCCAAATAACCGATTGCAAACACTTTTATTTCTACAAACAATTAGCTAAGCCATTTGAACGTTATTATAGACTTAGCATCATATATATCATATTCATGTTTCCAGTACTGATTGCAACAACCCAAAGAAGTCAAAGTTTGACTGGGATGGCCATCAAAGGCAGATTTTTCTTTAATGTAAACCCAAACTTATCAGTCATATTCATATCTTGTGATCTCATACCTCCTTCAATCTTCCAATCAAACTTATGAATCAAAGATCCCAACATCAAATGCAACATAATATCCGCAAGAGGCAATCCTGGACACATCCTTCTTCCTGCACCAAACGGGATGAACTCAAAATCACGACCTTTGAAGTCTATCTCGACATCTAGAAACCTCTCTGGCTCGAACCTTTGTGGGTCTGACCAAACGTTTGGGTCTTGACCCATGGCCCACATGTTACACATGATCTGCGCGTCTTTTGGGACCATGTAACCTTTGATCTCGACATCAGTTATAGCTTTATGAGGGACTAAAAAAGTAACCGGAGGATGCAAGCGAAGCGTTTCTTTTATAATGGCTCGTAGGTAAGGAACCCTTGAGATGTCTGATTCTTCAAAAGTTCTCTCATCATTTCCTATTACTTTCTTGATCTCCGCTCGGGCTTTCAACATTTTCTCAGGGTTATGGATTAGTTCTGCCATTGCCCATTCCAACGTGTTTGACGTCGTGTCGGTTCCTGCAAGAAATAAGTCCTGCACTAAAGAAAATGGCCACCATGAATATTTTTTACGCAACTAATTACGAATTTTTTAATAGCAAAGAAGATTACTTACAAAGAGCAACTGTCTTATGTCATTGAGGCTAATTGAGGAGTTTTGATCTTTACTGATGTTTAATAGCAAATCGGTAAGATCCTCGCTTGAAGCATAAGATGAACTTGTACTTCTTACTGTTGGCCCGAACTGGATCTTGATCTCTAAATGAGCGTGAATAACTTGAATAATAATAACTTGTAATAATCAAATGAATGTTTACAAATCGAATAAGTGTATATTACAAATGAATCTACAAGTCCCTATTTATAGTTTTCTACGGGTACGAGTGAATAGTTGCGTCTCTTCGTGAAAGGACACGTCTCTTGGATATGTGGCAGTGATTGAATCATGAAGAGGTGTGTTGAATCTTGTCCACTCGTTCAACAGTCGCGTCCCTTTGTTCTTTGCCTTGCACCGATTCGAAATGGTGTGTGTGTAGAGACACACCCTTTCGGTTATTAGGGTAGTTTCCAACTTCCACTTTGTCAACTTTGGTCCTCGTACTTTGTAACCGCTAAGTAATATTAATTCTAACTATCTATCTAATTACGGGATGTTAAGAGATTAACTGGTTTCATTCACCCCCCTAATCTCGAACATCCATGAGTTGCTTTAAATCTTGAATTCCGAGCAGTTCCCTCATTGTAGCAAACTTGATCCTTGCTAGTGCCTTTGTTAGTATGTCTGCTCGTTGTAGTTCTCCACTTATGTGTTCCACAGTGATATCTTCGTTTTCCACACATTCTCTTATGAAGTGATAGCGTGTGTCAATGTGCTTGCTTCTTCCATGAAAGACTGGATTTCTCATAAGTGCTATTGCTGAAACGTTATCTACTCTGAGTGTTATCTTTTCTTCCTTCCAGCCTGTGATTTCACTTAACAATCTTTTAAGCCATAGTGCTTGACATGCTGCTGCAGTGGCTGCCATGAATTCTGATTCGCATGATGATAATGCCACTGTCTGTTGCTTTTGTGTACACCAGGTTATAGGTGATTCTCCAAAATAGAATACTAGACCAGTTGTTCCTTTTCCTTTGTCTGTATTAACTCCAAAACTACTATCGCTATAACCTGTGATCTTACATCCTCCTTGTCTTCTGTAGATGATTCCATGCTCTTTAGTTCCTTTGATGTAACGTAGTATTTGCTTTACTGCTTTCAGGTGTTGTTCCTTTGGTTCTTGCATGAATCTACTAAGTAGACTGACTGGGTAACATAGATCTGGTCTTGTATGCAATAAGTACCTGAGAGATCCTATCAGGCTTCTGTAATGTGTTGCATCTACTAGATCTCCTTCTTCAGTCTTTGTTAATTGAGTTCCTGGAGTCATGGGTGTCTTCGTGTCATTGCAGGATAACATATCAGCGTCTTTGAGTATCTTGTTGATATATCCTGTTTGCTTGATGCCTATCTCACCCCCTGTTTGAATTACTTCTATTCCCAGATAGTATGCTAGCAATCCTAGATCGCTCATATCAAATTTATTCTTCATCTGAGATTTGAAGATGTCTATCTCCTTTTTTGACGTTCCTGTGACTATCAAGTCATCAACGTAGACTCCAACTATTAGCGTAGAGGCTTTACTTGTTCTTGTATAGATTGCATTCTCTAAAGTACACTTCTTGAAGTCAAGTGACTTTAGTGTGTGATCTAACTTCGTGTTCCAAGCTCTTGGTGCTTGTCTCAATCCATACAGTGCTTTTGATAGTCTGTAAACCTTTCCTTCATTTTCTGGCTTTATAAATCCTTCTGGTTGAGATACATAGACTTCTTCTTTGAGGTCTCCGTGTAAGAATGCAGATTTCACATCTAAATGATGTACCTCCCAACCTTTATATGCTGCTAAAGCCAACATTAGTCGAACTGTTTCCATACGTGCTACTGGTGCAAAGACTTCATCAAAGTCTATTCCATGTTGCTGAACATATCCTTTTGCAACTAGTCTCGCCTTGTGTCTGACCACGTTTCCGTTTGCATCTTTCTTAGTCTTGAATACCCACTTTAAACCTATTGCTTTGTGATCTCTTGGTAACTCTGTCAGTTTCCAAGTGTTATTCTTGTTTATTGAGTCTAACTCGGCCTTCATTGCTTCAATCCAATTTTTGTCACTAGATGCTTCTTTGTAATTTCTTGGTTCTTCTTCAGCAAGTAGTAATTCCTGTGGATGTACTTGAATTTCTTCTGTCTCTTCATATAGGTCTTCGAGACTTTTTAGTCTTACTGGAGTGTCACTAATACTTTCTGTTGTACTTTCAGAGGTGGATGGACCTCCACTTGATAAACTGCTTGAACTTCCTGCTGAGTTCTGATTGTACGAATGTGCTGGCGGGGTTTCATAGGAGTCTTGTTCTTCTGTCTGATCTACTCCTGAATCGTCATGATGTGGCCCGCTACTACCAGGACTACTTGGTTCATTTTCTTCTAACTCTGGTGGGTTGTCATCTTCTTGAATGACAAAGTTTGTCCATTCGGGATTCCCTGAATCTACCGTCTCCATATAACTATTCCAGTTCCATGGTTGACCTTCCATGAACTTTACATCTCTACTGACACATATCTTGTTCTTTGCTGGATCATATAATTTGTATGCCTTTGATCCTTCTTCTATTCCAAGGTAAACCATAGGTGCACTTCTATCATCTAACTTCTTTTGTTGAAGTGGTAGTACCTTAGCGTAAGCAGTGCAGCCAAAAACCTTTAAGTGTTCTAAATTTGGCTTCCTTCCTTTTAATGCTTCATATGGTGTCTTGTTTACCAGGGCTTTTGTTGGAACCCTGTTTAGTACGTATATCGCGTGTCGTATTGCTTCACCCCAAAAGTTCTGTGGCATGTTCATTGCCTTTAGCATACTGCGAGTAGTTGACAACATCGTCCTGTTTCGCCTTTCTACTACTCCATTTTGCTGTGGGGAATATGGTGCTGTAAGTTGCCTTGCTATGCCGTTAGTTTTGCAATACTTGTTGAATTCAGCCGATGTGAATTCACCTCCTCTATCCGTCCTTAGCATTTTTAACTTGGTCTGTGTTTCCTTTTCCACCTTTTCTTTGAACTCCTTAAATGTTTCGAATGCTTGATCCTTGGAAGTTAGTAAATACGCCCACATGTAGCGAGTACAGTCGTCTACAAGTAAAAATATATACTTTTTCCCAGCATGTGTTGGTGGAGTTATAGGACCACACAAATCTCCATAGACTAAGTCCAGAGGTTTTAAAGATCTGAACTTTGCCTGATTTGGAAATGGTGCCCTACTATGCTTTCCTAATAAGCATGCGTCACAGACTTGACTAGCATGACTTATTTGTGGAACTCCATGTACCAAGTTCTTACGAGTCATTTCCTTAATAGCGTCGAAGTGTAAATGGCCTAACCTTGCGTGCCATAACCATGCTGTGTCTTCGGTCTTTGATAGTAAGCAGATTGGTTTTCCCGTTTTCAGTTTGACTTTGTACAGCCTGTTCTTCATTCTCTTGACTCGCATTAGTAGCTTTCTATTTCGATCTCGGATAGTAAGTAAATCTCCGTCCATAACCACTTTGCAACCGATTTCTGTAAGTTGTCCGAGGCTCAATATATTGGTCTTTAGACTTGGAATGTAGTATACATGTGAAACAATCTTTTGTTCTTGATTCAGACATTCCAGTAGTATTGAACCTTTGCCTTTAATTTCTACGTGTGACCCATCACCAAATCGTACTTGTCCTGTCACCGTTTCATCTAATTCTTTGAAATGACTTCGCACTCCTGTCATGTGGTTGCTGGCCCCGCTGTCTAAGTACCATAGATTTTCATTTTCTGAGGCGTAATTTGTTGGTCTTATATGTTCCTCGTTTAGCAGAGCCCTTTCCTGAACATTTTCTTCTTGTATTGCCATTAGCAATACGGGTGCTTCGTCTTCCTCGACGAGGTTTGAGTGTTCTTGCACTTCGTCTTTCTCAGAACAGTCCTTTTTGTAGTGTCCAAACTTTTGACACTTAAAACATTGGATCTTGCTTGGGTCGGTTCTTGCAAACTTCCTCCAGTTTCTAGAATTTCCATTTCTAGGTCTAAATGTAGATCCTTCGTTTCTGGGACTTTGCCTATTTCCGTTGTTTCGCCAATTTCCACGCGTTTGGTTAAACCTACCACGTCCGCGGTTTCCAGATTGTCTTCCTCTGGTGTTATCATGATGTGTGAACATAAGCCTATCTTGGCTTTCTCCTTGATTTCCTTTCTTTAACCTGAGTCGTTCTTCATATGTCTTTAACCTTCCGACCGCTTCTTCTAGCGTCATGGTTTCTAGATCGGAGTATTGTTCCATAGAGGCAATGATTTGAGTAAACTTATCTGGTACGCCATTTAGGAGTTTGCGTACTAGAGTCGCTTGACTCAATGTCGTTCCTACTTCAGTTGCTCGGGTAACGATACTATTAATCTTTGCGGTAAAGGAATCAATAGTGTCGTCATCCTTCATTTGCAACAATTCAAATTCTGACATTAACGTGTGCATACGCGCCTTTTGTACCCGATCAACGCCAACGTGTCTAACCTTTAGATTATCCCAAATCTCTTTTGCAGTTCTACAACTTGCAACTTGCAATACAACGTCTTCTGGTATTGCTTGAAACAGATATGCAATTGCAGACTTATCTTTCTTAGTGTCTACCGTTGCATTTTCTGCCGGTTCAATCGTTTCCCACAAACCATTCGCTTCAAGAATCGTCTTGATACGAATAGCCCAAACCGTATAGTTTGTTGGTTTCAGAATTGGACACTGAAACTGGGAAAGAGAATTTCCTTCCTTTTGAATTATAACTTGTGAACTTGGTCCGGTTCCTCCTGACATATCTTCCTGCCGAACAATCTTCACTTCTACTAACTTTTATTTCTTGGTTTCAATAGATCTTACAAACCCCACGATTACCCTAACCGTGTAATAATCAAAAACCGAAATAATCTAATTCGCACTAAACCCCGGAATCAAAACAAACCCTAGATTCCTAACCAACCCTTCGGTTCAACCGATTACACTAGAACCGAGAATAAAAAATTCTGAAATAAACTTTTGCGAATTGAAACGAGATTGAAACCTGATCGCGAATTCCCTGCGATGCCTTGCAATTCCCACGCTTAGAGCCTGATGCTCTGATACCAATTTGTTGGCCCGAACTGGATCTTGATCTCTAAATGAGCGTGAATAACTTGAATAATAATAACTTGTAATAATCAAATGAATGTTTACAAATCGAATAAGTGTATATTACAAATGAATCTACAAGTCCCTATTTATAGTTTTCTACGGGTATGAGTGAATAGTTGCGTCTCTTCGTGAAAGGACACGTCTCTTGGATATGTGGCAGTGATTGAATCATGAAGAGGTGTGTTGAATCTTGTCCACTCGTTCAACAGTCGCGTCCCTTTGTTCTTTGCCTTGCACCGATTCGAAATGGTGTGTGTGTAGAGACACACCCTTTCGGTTATTAGGGTAGTTTCCAACTTCCACTTTGTCAACTTTGGTCCTCGTACTTTGTAACCGCTAAGTAATATTAATTCTAACTATCTATCTAATTACGGGATGTTAAGAGATTAACTGGTTTCACTTACATGCAACCGTTCACTGATATGTTGCTCAAATATTGCCAAAAGCTTTTTGTTGTAAAATTTTGATCGTCGTAGCAAGCCATGTGGATCCAAGGGCTGAAGCACAGGAAAATAATCGGCTAAATTTGGTGCACCAGCAATTTCCATGACAGCCCATACCATGTTCTTAAATTCTTGAGAAGATGGAGAATCATACTGAGCTAAATCAGTAGAAAATATGTAGTTGGAGAGAACGTTTAGAGTTGTTATAGCCGCAGTTTCACCAATGTTGATCGGTTTGCCACTCATGCGACAACCATGAACAAAGTCCAGGAGTTCCTGAACCTTTTGCTTGCGTAGAAACCGGCTAGCATCAAGTTGACGAACCGAAAACAAGTGTTCTTTGCATATTCGTCTTAACCGTCGCCACTGGTCCCCAACGGGCAGCCAAACCATGGACGTGTTATGGCTGTCAATTACCCTAATAGCACACGGGACAGATCTACTCGAGAAAGAAAAATCATGTTTCGAAAAGAACTCTTGAGCGATTTCACATGACGAAACAACGATCATGGTGATGCTACCGAGCTTTAGGGACATCAAAGGTCCATAAGTTTTGGACAGTGCAGCAAGCGAGTGGTGTGATTTGTCACCAAGTTCCAAGATGTTTCCTATGATTGGAAGCGGGTACGGGCCAGGTGGCAGTCGGGTGGCCACACCCGACTTTTGACGGCCCGATTTGCGCGTAAAGAAATAAAGCCATGTAAAAACGGAAAGTAAGATGGAGATGATTATGTAGTCCATCTCTCTCCTATAGTCAGCTACTCATTATTATGATCGTCATGATGTTAAATTTATACTCACTCAATTGTGACAGTCACTGATGGAGGTTAGAACAGTTAATGACTAATTATATTTCTGTATATAGAGTCAAAACATTACAGTATTACACCAATTCGGTTCGACAGTCACTGATGGAGGTTAGAACAGTTAATGACTAATTACATCTGATCACCATTTTCTTATATGTAACGTTTTCTAAAGACATCTAATGTAACACGGTTATGATTTCTTACTAAGCTTATCTGTAACAAATTGTATTTTTTGATAACAAATGATAATTTCGTGCTAGATGTAACAAAGGTAGATTACTTAATTGTATCAGTAAAACAAATAAAGATATAACATTACATTTTTTTTTTGTAAAATACTTAAACAAAAAGGCTAATACGATTATATTTCAATAACTATTTGCTCTTAATCAACCTATCAATTATTTAAATCTATTTTTTTTTAATTGTAACTGGGTGGTTACACCGGATTCAATGATGTGTACCCTATGTGGCTTATATCGACGTCTTGCCATATTATACAAAAAGGTATATAACCAAGATTCTATATCTTATTAACAAATTAGCTTGAAACAATTTTGGTAATTCGAGAACATGGTTTGGTTCCTGACCAATCATGCATATCCATCCTGTGTGCCTAAACATTTAACTAGAAGTGTGAGCAAGAAGCAGGGCCGGCCCTGAGAATTCGTGTACCCTGTTCGAGCTCGAAAAAATGTGCCCTTAGGCCTTAACGAAATTGGGTATTGTGCTCACTAAAGGTCTAAACCTAATGCCAAAGGGGTTAATAACTAATCTAAATCATAAGAAGAGTTTTGTAAGGGGGCCTATGTTATGTTTGTATGGGTGTACCCTATTAAAAAATATTTTAAATATACATATCAGGTTTTCTTCAGAAAAAAAGGGCCCTCGAAATATCGGGCCCTGGCCGGTGGTCCTCCCCGCCCACCCCCAGGGCCGGCCATGGCAAGAAGTGTTTGCACTTCTTATACCTCACTTGTTGGGAGTTGGCCATGATCCCCAGAAAGTCCATGTTAGGACAAAACTAGTGAAAAGCGATCACAATTGGGGCAGAAAGGCTTGTCCTTAACGATCCAAGGATGTCACATGGTGCCTGCAGGACGGGTTTGGACAACTGGTATCATAGTGGTGTCAAGCCTTTGGACAGTTTAGCAAGTCAAAGTCTACACCAAAGGTTCTTTAAAAATATGCAACAGTGATGGTGGGAGAAGATCAACTAAGGAGCCTCATGACAACGAGTCAAGCAGGTGGACAAAAGATCTTTCTTTCTAGAAGTGTCATGGTGAAATGAAGTTGCAAGGAGTTGCGTGCCCCGCTCAAGTTTCAAAAGGGTAAGAAAATGGATCATCGGAAAGATTAATGAACCAACCCAATGAGGGGATCATGTTCAAATATGGGGATAGATAGTAGTTGGATGGTTAAGGGGAGTTTCCGATATATCTGTTCCGGGTAAAATCGATAGCTTCACGCTTAGATAAGTGTTTTTCGAAAGCATGACAATGAAATAGTTAGTATTTGATGATTATAAACAATACAAAAAATAATAGTCTTCGGGGATGTGAAATGGCGCACATGCCTATAATCATAGATGGGTCCATAATATCCTGTTGATTACATCTCATACAAAAATATTAGTTACCTATATTGGTCTTGTTTTATATAGAGAAAAGTATTGTGACATTTTAAATATAGAAAAGTCAATATAGGTGTATATGCTACTATAATGTTTAAATTGATTGACAAGTGGAGAGTTTGGGATTCAATGTCATTGATAATCTTGTGACGTTTTCTTCACTAATGGTAGGATAGAAAGATAGGGTCATGATGGCTTTAGAAGTGTTTGATAACTTGAAACCTAATGGTTATTGCAGTGTTCTTATTTATGAAAGTGGAGAAGTGAAAAAGGCATCGTCTTTCTTCCAAGAGTTGAAGGATTCGGAAATGGAACCTGATTTATATACTTATAGTAATGCGATTTTATGTTTTGCTAAACTTGACTTTCCAATATAATTTGTTGCTTGAAATATCAATGCTCTTTAGTAGGTGAAAGATACCTCTTCCAAATTCACGTTGTGTTCCCTTCCATGCAACCAGTGGGTTGTCAATGAAAAGGGCCTCTTCGTTCAGACCCAAGTGAAATAAGAATATAAGATGGAGCTTGACATGATACGAACACACTACCATTGCTTAAAGAGAGAGTTGCTACATAAGAGGAGTTATAATGGCTTATAATTTCAGCTTGAAACAATGAAACACGCTCCTAGTCATAGCCGTGAAGTTACCAAAGCACCGAGGAATGTTTCCCAATAATGCATTATTAGACAAGTCAAGAAACGACAACTTATTTTCCCCTAGATCCACAAACCTTAGCTTTGTGCAATTGTCCAAGGACTTTGGTACTTCACCAACAAAGGCGTTCCTATGCAAATACAATGCCTGAAGCTCAGAAAAGTCGCCCAAATTAAAAGGAATTTCTCCGGATAGACTGTTGCTTGACAAACTAAGAACCACAAGCTTTTCATGGAATTTCTTCAAGCATTTGGACAAACTCCCTGATAATAGATTGTTGGAGAGGTCAAAGAAAGTCAAAGCCACATCAATTTGACACAAGAAAGAAAGTGTTTCTAAGAATCCGTTCCAAAACTATTTGAACTAAAGTGACAACTTTGGTGAAACCTCATGGACTAAAATGAGAATTTACTCGCATCCAAATCAAAACTTTTATGATTGTTTCTCATATATGGGCCTTGGCTATACTGTGCTTAGAGGTGCACAAACCGGTTAATTTTAATAACCGGTTCGGTTAACCAGTTATACCGGTTAATTTGAATTTTAGACTTTAACCGGTTAATGCTTTAACCGGTTATTTTTTTAACTGGTCCGGTTAATTACTTTAACCGGTTCGGTTAATTAACCGGTTATTTTCGGTTATTAAACGGTTTTTTTTGCCTTTTTTTTTGAATTTTTCGGTTAACCAGTCTATCGGTTAAAAAACCGGTTTAAAAAAACCGGTTAATAACCGGTTATTATACTAAACACTTATAACCGGTTACTAACCTACGGTTAAAAATAACCACTAACCGGTTATTCCTAAATCGGTTATTAACCGGTTACGGTTTCGGTTAATAACCGGTTACGGTTAATTAACCGGTTATTTTGTGCATCTCTATCTCTGCTGCAGCCCAAAAGTGTGGTTCATAATCTTCTCTTACTTTTACCAGGCCCAAGTAAAGGACGAAGTGAGGAATAATTGAATAAATATTTGATATGTTAAGATAGTACATGTAATATTATTAAAGGACTTTCTAAACTAAATTTTATTCTACAAAGGTTTTTTTTTTCCTTTTTTTAAACTAGGGTACTTTTAGTTGCAAAGGTTGTTTCTTTTTCCTTTTTTTAAACTCGGGTACTTTTAGTAGTTAAATTCATAGATTTTCTAAACACGATTCAAAGAGAAATATTTGAATTGTTATATAATGTGTCGTTTCATTTGCAAAACAAAAGTAACCTTATAGTATACATATGATCCGCAGACCAATTGGTTTGGGGAAGGTGGGAAGGTTTACCCACTTATGTGGGGTTTCTGCCCGAGAGGTCTAAGGATCAAATCTTGTGGGGGGCGAACTGTGCCATCGGTTCAAGCTGACAATAATATGCCAACCGCGGGATTCCTACTCATGACATGTGTGATCAAAGGCCTAACCGGGTGATCTAGCCGTCAAAAAAAGTATACATAGAAATATATGTTAATGGAATTTGGGAATTAATTAGGAACGAAACGTATCACATTTATATATAAACCTAACTTTAAGGTTAATTCGCTTTTGATACTTATGACATTAGAAGCTTTTATACGCCTTTTTGGTATGAATGTTTGTACTTTACCATCTTTGCTAGATATTGAATTATTGACAATACTTTTGATATCCGCTACAACAACTTAGTGTTATGTGCTACATTATGTTTGTGATATTAAAAAGTTAGCGAAGCTTTTGAGAAAAAAAAAAATGTATTCAACTATACTTTGGGAAACTTTATTAAATTGCTTATATGTACACCTTAGAAGCCTAAATTTGTAGTCAGTATATTAGGAATACCAATACAACTACTTGTGAAGTACCATAGCAGTGGCGGAGCTAGAAATCTTTTCTTATGTTGTTATTTTTTTCGATACCTGGGTTTAGAATAAGACGAAGTCAAAATTTTCGGATCGGTCGGGTCAAATCATATGATAAGAACCAATATTATAATAAAAGTACAAAGTTACTAAAAAAATAAACACATTAGAAAAATACAAAGACATTTGAAATATTAAAAAACTACATTTTATAGTTGCACCCTACATGTTTTCATACGCATACACGCGGCCTTTATTTGCTAAAGATTAAACACATGACGTAAGTAATTGGATATAGGCCTATAATGGTTATTGGGTAAATAATTAAACAAAAAATGGGCCTTTTAATAATTTAAATTCTATTATTAAAAACCAAGTAATTGGGCTTAATTTTAAAACTATAATTTGATTATTATTTAATACGTTTAGAAAAAAAAACGATGGCATCACTTGTAAAAATTCAATGGTGTCGCTCGTAAAAAAACATATTTTTACTATTAGACGTTACATAATATGTGAATTTCAATGGTGTACGGTGAACCCGTTGTCCATTATGTGGCTATGCGCCTCCGCCAATACCACAGGCATGTCATTGTGGTGTAAATTGCATGATACCATAGGGCAGGGCCGGCTCTGGGCCCGGCAAACCCGTGCCGACGCCTGAGGCCCAAAATTTCAAAGGGCCCGAAAAGTTTTTATAAGCTTGTATATATTTATTAAATTATATATTTAGTAAATTTGTCAGTTTATTATGCAAAAAAGTATTAGTGGCAAAAACCATCTCAAAGTAATGTGAAGGTCTCAAGTTTGAGTCTTTGCTCCATCACTAATTTTTTATTTTTGTAATTCATTTACCCTTAACCATAATTTTGGGCCCAATTGTTTTTGTCGCCCTAGGCCTAAAGTTTTTAAAGAGTTTTCGGGGACGGCTCTACCATTAGGGGGTGGTGTGATCAGTTCTCAACGTCTCCATTTTGTATGCTATTAAGTGTCGTACATACCTTTTCTAATTGGGGACGCATTTGGAGACGTGAATTTGGTGTATCGTTTGGATATGTGATATAAGCCTTAGCCCTCAGATACAAAACCCAAATTTTAAGGGAAAACTTTTGATAATAAAGTTGGTTTTCTTTTGTATCTTAAATTCATTAATGATTCAAGATAGTATATTTGTGTATTATTGTTATTCGTATCCGCACATTCAGTAACTAGCTCAATATGTTCTTTCTTTTTATCGTAACAGGTACTTAGGGTTGATTTAGCTGGTGTGTAGAGAGCGACTATAAATATTACTGCTTTTTGAGTGTTATTTGCCTTGTTTCTTTAACAATAACAAGTATTTTTTATAGTTTGATTCGATTTGCTAGAGTTGATGTATTGGTTTGTTTTCAAATCATGGTTATTCATTCAAGTATTTTTTTGGACTAATTAGTATTTCAATGGAAGGTGAAGTCACAGAACATCATACTTAAATAACCATTTAGAGGGTGTTGATAGTTAGGATGTGAACAAAATCAGTTGTGACAGTCTATGGGAGGAAGGGACACTCAAATATAGTACTCTTGCCCTAACCAACCAAATCATGTCATGTCAGTTCTTTTTCATAGTACTCATTTGTCATAAAACAATGACGCCGCCTACCCTTTCCATAAACTACTTTGGTGGAGTGGTGGAAAAGACTTAGACCTTGTGAGAGGTCTCAAGTTCGATCCCCACTTCCACCAAAGAGGAGGTGGGAAGGTTTTCCAAAGGTCTCAGGTTCGATCCTCTTTGGGGGACAATCAACCTGCCCGGCTCATTCAAGGGGCTTTGACTTGCGGTTTCCTGCCCGGGTGTGTAGGCTGAAACCTACAAAGGAGACTTCACCTGGGGGAGAACCCCGATCCTGGGTGGACGGGTTGCATGTACAGGCATGGCCCGGGGTGTAAGCGGAGCTCCACCGCTATCACCATTAGCCGTTCAAAAAAAAAAAAAAAAAAAAAAAAAAAAAAAAAAAAAAAATAAACTATTATGTCCCAACCAATTAAAACCCACCAACCAATCCAATGTCAACACCCACCTCAAACAATTCAAATCTTGCACGGGTACTCCTTGTGGCAAAACCAACCCTTATATAGGATAGATTAGGATAGGATGATAGGTGGTCATGTGACTTACTTAGACTGATCGGTATGGTGACGGAGATGAAGACGGAGGGGGCGGGATGGGGTGACGGAGAGGACGTCGGAGAGAGAAGAAAGGGCGCCCACCATTTAGATCGTCCTCAACGTCGATATTCCGACGTTGAAGATGGGGACGGAGCTCGACGGGAGGGGGGTGGGATGGGGTGACGCCGGCGCCGGGAGGAGACGGGGTGGACGACGCAACCATACCGATCAGCCTTACAGAACATGTCCTTACATAGTACTGCAAGAAGTGTTGGGGAGAAGGTGTGTACTTTAAAGTGGTTTTAGTACCATTTGGAACATCCTTTTGGCTTTTTGGTGAAGCTTGTGCCATGCACCATGAAAGCACTTTCATATTATAAATCTGTCAGATTCCCTAAGCTTAATGTCACCGGAACACGTTTTGGTGAAGGAGTGGGCGTTTTTCGGCGTTTTTTTTGAATTTTTTTTAAAAAAAACGCCCCACTACGGGCAGACTAATGTAGGTCCGTCCCTACACCCAATGCATTTAAGTTACCCATAAATGTCAGCAACCCACCATATCTAAAGAACATTGTTTCTCCAACCCGAGTACTCCTTTTAGTACACAAATTCAACATAATAAATACTGTTTTATGCTAAAAAAAACTTACTATTTAATATTAAGAGTAAACTGCGATTTTAAACCCTAAGGTTAGGGGTCATTGGCATGTCTACCCCCCCTAAGGAAATAATTGCAATTTTACCCCCACTGTTAACTGTTATGTCGCACAATTACCCCCCGGCGTCAAAGTCAATAACAGATCTGTTAACTCTTAGTTGAAATGACTATATTACCCTTCCATTTTACCCCCCAACATTCCTGTTAAGTCGCACAATTACCCCCCATTGGTAAATTACTAATTTGTCCTTTGTTATTACCCCATGTACTTTGAGTTAAGATACAACATTACCCCCCTGCAACTTCCAAAACCCTTCCCGCCAAAATCAAAAAACTGATCTATGATTCTATAATAAAAAATCTTAACCTGTTCTATGATCTGAAACCTAATTCTGAATCAATTCACACGTAATCTAATTTTGATTATGCACTAACAATTTCATTCAATGTATCTGATCAAAAATCAAGCATACCTGCTGCAATCAAGCATACCTGCTGCATTGTGTTTTATACTCAAGCATACCTGTTGCATACCTGTTGCATACTTGCTTACCTGCTGCAATGTGTTTTATACTCAAGCATACATGTTGCAATGTGTTCTATACTCAAGCATAACTGCTGCAATCTGACCAACAATGTATCAAACCACTGATTAACCACACATAGAATTTGTGGTGACTATTAACCACACTAGAATTTGTTGCATAACTGCTGCAATCTGACCAACAATGTATCAAACCACTGATTAACCACACATAGAATCTGTGGTGACTATTAACCACACTAGAATCTGTTATGACTACTAACAATGTATCAAACCACTGATTAAGCAAACCACTGCTGCACATTTTGACTATTAACCACACTAGAATATGTGGTGACTATTAATCACACTAGAATCTGTTATGACTACTAACAATGTATCAAACCACTGATTAAGCAAACCACTGCTGCACATTTTGACTATTAACCACACTAGAATATGTGGTGACTATTAATCACACTAGAATCTGTTATGATTACTAACAATGTATCAAACCACTGATTAAGCAAACCACTGCCGCACAAAATGTATATCCTAATCAAACATCAAACATTCACAACTGCACATTTTGATCATGTAAGATCATGTAACTGTCATAACTAGGCACATTTTGATCAAAACATCAAACATCCCAACTGCACATGTAACTGTCATCAACTATGTTCAGTAACTGCACATATAACTATCATCAACTATGATCATGTAACTGTAAAACATTGGTCATAACTAGGCACATTATATTAAATAAAAAAGATCCTAATATATATACAATTAGATCAGTATTAAACCAAAAGATCCTAATATATTTAACCAAAAGATCCTAATATATAAAACATCAACTACACAACTATTTCCTGCTGCGGGGGAAACTGGAAGTGCAGGAAAGGGCGGCCCCGCATTTTCACCACCACGGACACCACAATCGATCGGACTGACCACCGAATCCTCATGTCCACTGCAAACACAAAAAGATCGATGTTTCAATAACCCCCTGTTTTTTACTTGTTCAGAAATATCGATGTTTACACCTGAAATCAGAGACAACAGGGAGGATTGGTGGTTGTCGCCGGCAGCCAGGTGCATCGGCGGAGCTGGAGTGTACGCCGTTGTGGTCGCCGGAAGTGGAGGTGGAAGCATGGGGTTCTGCGATTCACTCATTGTGGAGTGGAAGCCGGTGGGTGTTGACGTTGTGGTCGCCGGAGCTGGAGTGGAAGCCGGTGGGTGTTGACGTTGTGGTCGCCGAAGCAATGGAGGTGGAGGTGGAGCTGGATCGTTGGTGGGTGAAGAAGAAGAAGTAGAGTGAATGAAGCTTAGGGGGTAAGAATGATGGTGGAAGAGAAGTACAGGGGGATTATAAAGATCCAAAGGGTGAAATTACCTTTATGCCCTTTGACCGTTTCCAGATAACATTGACTTTGACGCCGGGGGGTAATTGTGCGACATAACAGTTAACAATGGGGGTAAAATTGTAATTATTTCCTTAGGGGGGTAGACATGCCAATGACCCTTAAACTCAGGGTGTAAAATTGCAGTTTACTCTAATATTAAAATAACCAAGTGTTTTATCTAAGAGCATTCACATTCTATCCATCAAAATATGTGAGGGAGAATTTTTATATTATAAAGGGTATAAAAAGTGGTTGTGAGTGGAGGAGAGAGAAAATGTTACTGTTCATCTGTATATTTGGGGGGACACTGTTCACCCAGTATAATTTTTTTAATATATATTGAAAGTGGTTGTGAGTGAAGGAGAGAGAAAAATGTGATGATAATATTATTTAATTGAAAAGGAGAGAGAAAAAATATTTGTTTTTAGTGAAAATATATTGATATAGGAGTTGTTTTTTAGTAGAATGGATGTATAATTTGATGGTTTGGATGTGAATGCTCTAAGAGGTTGCGTGTTCCGGTCCTTCCTCGGTGGATGACGGTATAGAATTAAAAATAGATTGGATTGCTATTTAGAAAGTCAATATTATAATATTGTTTTGGCTACAATTATTTATTTCACAAAAGAATGATGCTAATATATTGTTTTCTTAATTAATAGAAGCCGAAGTTTTTGACCTGGAGTAAGAGAAGGACAGCAATCAATTTCTACAATATACGCCGACGGTGGGCGCGTTGGATGATCAGGACATTTAGTGGGATTGGTGAAAAAAAGTGTGTATAAAAATTTATGAATTTATATATATGTACTTTTTTTTTTACAGCAAAAAAATTTTACGTGTAAACTCATCTTGCTTGAGGCAATTTTCAAGGTAGACTTATCGACTATCATGAGACTGTGCCCTCTAATAAGCGGGAACCAGATGAAATGCGTAAACCCTCGCCCCACGTCATGTTCGAACCCGGGATTAAGCCTCAGTTCGTCCCTTCACCCAAATGTCCCTCGAAAATGGCCTAAGCGGGAAGCGAACATACGTCTCCACTAGTGAGAGCAGACCTTTTGACCATTGGACCGACATCTCGAACTTGCGTCTCCACTATTCAGGATGTGTGTGTGTGTGTAGGGGACCGTTAAAATGAAAACCACCCCCAGTTGCGAGAACCGCGAGAACTCCCCTCCACCAATCAGACTATGACACATATACGCTATTATTTTAAAACATAAAAGGTAATATAGTAATTTACTCAATATGACAAATCTCTTTTAAAGTCTTCTCCCTCTCTCCGTCACACATCAACAACATTAACCTGTTTCTCTCTCTCTCTCTCTCATCTCTTGAAAAAACCAGACCCAAACCACAACCCACCACCATCTTCATCACATCTTCTTCTTCTTCAAACCCACCACCATGTTCATCATGATTTTGGCTTCAATCCATCCCCCCCCCCCCCCCTCCACCACCACTCCGGCACCGCATCTACCCGACACCCAACCCCCATCTGCACCGCCCCGGAGGACTTGCTTCAAGTCCTGTTTCTGATAACCCAACACCATTTCTTGCTAGAATTCGATATCCGGTAACTCGATGACACCAGATTCATCGAAATCGGAATTATCTCCAAGCATCACAGTCTCTTATTGCCTCAATTTGTTCCTGAAATCACTGTCATCAGGTGAATTAGATAAACATTCTTGCTGTGATGAAGATAAAATGGAAGGTGAGTAGTACATCGTGGTGCCGGTTTTGGGGGTTCTCCGGCTACCCGCAAATACCACACCCACAATCTGTTATCCCCCCCCCGCCTCGTTAACGCTCACGGAGCTGATGAAACGATCTTTGATGTTGGTGGCGGTGAACGATTATTAAGGGGTGGTTGTTGTGGTGGGTTAGGGGCGGCGGTGTGTCGAAGGCGGTGGTGGCGGTGAATGATGGGTGAAGGGGGTGTGAACAGGTGAATGATGCAGGTTGTTTGAATGTTTTTTGAATCTGGTAAAAGTGAGTTGCACCTGTAACAGGGGCAACTAATACTAGACCGGTGGTGCCGGCGGCGCCGGTGGTGCTGGAGGTCACCGGTGGTATCTTGCTGGGTTTGGTTAAAACTGTTGACGGGATCAAGGGTTTTTCACAAGTGTAAGAGCATTCACATCCAATCCACTAAAAATATACATACATTCCACTAAAAAACAACTCCAATATCAATATATTTCCACTAAAAACAAATACTTTTTCTCTCTTCTTTTCAATATATATTACATTTTCTCTCTCCTCCACTCACAACCACTTTCAATATATATTAAAAAAGTATAGTGGGTGAACAGTGTCCCCCCAAATATACAGATGAACAGTAACATTTTCTCTCTCCTCCACTCACAACCACTTTTTATACTTCTTATATTTTAAAAACCCCCCACACAGATTTTGATGGTTTGGATGAGAATGCTCTAATTGTGTGTAATTTGTTTTCCTATTCTGGAGTCCTTGTTGATACTTGAAATAAAAATTATTGGCAGTGATAGTTCGAAACATGTTTTTCGACATTTGATGACGATGGTGTGACAATGATGGTGGATGGTAGGTTTTTATACCTGCAACCCCACTTTTGAAGCCATGATTATTGGAAATTTTGAGCCAAAACCCCGTTTTTTTTTAAGATCCACACATGGGTTTTTTATTGTTTTGTTGTTGGTTTTTTATATTTTTTGTTGATTGGAAAACAATTTTTTGTAAAAAATGTTTATTTGCAACAAATGATAATTCGTGCTAGATGTAACAAAGGTAGATTACTTGTATCAGTAAAACAAATAAAGATATAACATTACATTTTTTTTTTTGTAAAATACTTAAACAAAAAGGCTTATACGATTACATTTCAATAACTATTTGCTCTTAATCAACCTATCAATTATTTAAATCTATTTTTTTTTTAATTGTAACTGGTTGGTTACACCGGATTCAATGATGTGTACCCTATGTGGCTTTCCATATTATACAAAAAGGTATATAACCAAGATTCTATATCTTATTAACAAATTAGCTTGAAATAATTTTGGTAATTCGAGAACATGGTTTGGTTCCTGACCAATCATGCATATCCATCCTGTGTGCCTAAACATTTAACTAGAAGTGTGAGCAAGAAGCAGGGCCGGCCCTGAGAATTCGTGTACCCTGTTCGAGCTCGAAAAAATGTGCCCTTAAGCCTTAACGAAATTGGGTATTGTGTTGATCACTAAAGGTCTAAACCTAATGCCAAAGGGGTTAATAACTAATCTAAATCATAAGAAGAGTTTTGTAAGGGGGCCTATGTTGGTGTTTGTATGGGTGTACCCTATTAAAAAATATTTTACATATACATATCGGATTTTTTTTTCAGAAAAAAAAAAAAAAAAAAACGGGCCCTCGAAATATCGGGTCCTGGCCGGTGGTCCTCCCCGCCCACCCCAGGGCCGGCCATAGCAAGAATAAGTGTTTGCACTTCTTGTACCTCACTTGTTGGGAGTTGGCCATTCCCCAGAAAGTCCATGTTAGGACAAAACTAGTGAAAAGCGATCACAATTGGGGCAGAAAGGCTTGTCCTTAACGATCCAAGGATGTCACATGGTGCCTGCAGGACGGGTTTGGACAACTGGTATCATAGTGGTGTCAAGCCTTTGGACAGTTTAGCAAGTCAAAGTTGCTACACCAAAGGTTCTTTAAAAATGTGTAACAATGATGGTGGGAGAAGATCAACTAAGAAGCCTCATGACAACGAGTCAAGCAGGTGGACAAAGATCTTTCTTTTTAGATGTGTCATGGTGAAATGAAGTTGGGAGGAGTTGCGTGCCCCGCTCAAGTTTAAAAGGGTAAGAAAATGGATCATCGGAAAGATTAATGAACCAACCCAATGAGGGGATCATGTTCAAATATGGGGATAGATAGTAGTTGGATGGTTAAGGGGAGTTTCCGATATATCTGTTCCGGGTAAAATCAATAGCTTCACGCTTAGATAAGTGTTTTTCGAAAGTCCTTATATAAAGCCAAATTTACGGGATGTTGTCGCCGATCAGCAAAGATGCACAAGAATGTGCATATTTTGGTTGTGGAAGGACAAGACAAGCCAAATGTCTGAAGAGCGTATCTACTTAAAACATGCTTTAACATATGGGTTCATGATCAATCCAACATATCCTTTTAGGGGCGTCTTAACGCATAATTAGAGGCATGTATTAGTAGTGCCCGTACCCACTACAAGGGAGTTGAGACCCGTCCCTGATGAATGCATGACAATGAAATAGTTAGTATTTGATGATTATAAACAACACAAAAATAATAGTCTTCGGGGATGTGAAATGGCGCACATGCCTATAATCATAGACGGGTCCATAATATTCTGTTGATTACTTCTCTTACAAAAATATTAATTACCTATATTGCTCTTGTTTTATATAGAGAAAAGTATTGTGGCAATTTAAATATAGGAAAGTCAATATAGGTGTATATGATACTATAATGTTTAAATTGATTGAACAAGTGGAGAGTTTGGGGTCCAATGTCATTGATAATCTTGTGAGGTTTTCTTCACTGATGGTAGGATAGAAAGATAGGGTCATGATGGCTTTAGAAGTGTTTGATAACTTGAAACCTAATGGTTATTGCAGTGTTCTTATTTATGAAAGCGGAGAAGTGAAAAAGGCATTGTCTCTCTTCCAAGAGTTGAGGGATTCGGAAATGGAACCTGACTTATATACTTATAGTAATGTGATTTTATGTTTTGTTAAACTTGGAGATATTCACGAGGCATGTTCATGCTACAATAATGTAAAAGATATGTCGTTGATTATGTCTGTTGATGCCTATATATGTGTCTCTAGTGAAAGGTCTTTGTAAAATAGGAGAAATTGATTCGCCTTTCATGCTTGTTCGTGAATGTTTAGCTAACGTGACAAGTGGCCCAGCCAGTAAGTATTTTCTTAGAATTATCCATACATGTAGATCTAATGATGCCGATAAGGTTATTGTTGATATAAATGAGATGGTGCAAGATGGTTGTCAACATGGTGATGTTATATATTGTGTGGTTATGGTTGATAACACTTTTCTTAGAACTATCCATACATATGAAACCATTGAGGAGGCTAGAAAAGTCTTTTCAACTATGAGAGAGTGCAAGACGCTTACTAAATCGGATTTGCTTGTTTATGATGACTTGCTAATTGAACACTCGAAGAAGAAAACGGCTAACGTGGTGCTATTGATGTAGCTGTCGTGGGCTAATCAGTAGAAAGTATTTTTTTACTTAAATGCCAATATTAGTACGGGTAAGTAAGGTCGTATCCGCAGGAAGTTTGTGGTATGTGTAGAAAGATTTAACTAATAAACTACTATTACCTAAATTGGGGGTTTGTTTGATTATTTGAGAAAAATGCAAATTATTAAGAAAAGTGTTATCAGATTCATCACACTCGGGGATAGTCGCAGGAGTGAACCGTTGGTACCTCGTAGGACTTGTAGGCGCAGGCAATGCTAAAAACGGCAAATTGAATGAGGACATCGACTGCTTAGCAAACGACTCCCAGTTGAAATTGTTCGGCTTGGGGCACTTCGAAGTTGGGGATGACAGCGATGGTGTCACCGGAGCACTGTTCGTATGATTGTTGCAGACCTACATGCGCAGACAACTTGATTGATCATGATGAAGATTTAGGGTTTGTAATTTTGTGGAAGAAGATGAAAGGGAAAGATCATGATGAAGATTTAGGGTTTGTAATTTTGTGGAAGAAGATGAAAGGGAAAGATCATGATGCAGATTTAGGGTTTTTAATTTTATGAAAGAAGATGAAAGGGAAATGGTAAATACAACATTTAATAAGCAAGAATGGATGAAAATACCCCTCACATGGATTGCACGTGGGGGGGGGGGGGGGGGGGGGCTTAACAGCAGATTTAACAGACATCACAAAATTGAACTCAAATGGTTAAAGAAAATGCTTATGGGGACTCAGGGCGTTAAACTTTTTGCTTTTGAACTCAAGTAGTTAAAACCTATAAAACACAGAGACTCAAAAAGTAATTTACCCTTAGTCTAAAAGAAATACTTAAATAACCATAATTTGTGACTTTCCATTCCATCGAGAGGGTGGTGATAGTCAGGATGTGAACAAAATAACCATAATTTGTGACTTTCCATTCCATTCCATCAAGTGTAGTACTCTTGCTCTAACCAATCAAATCATGTCATGTCAGTTCTCTTTCAAAGTACTCATTTGCCATAAAACAAAGCCGGCGCCTACCCTTTCCATAAACTATTATATTTTTCAAAAATATTAATAAAGTCAAACCCCCCAACCATTCCCAGGTCAACACCCACCTCAAACAATTCAAATCTTGCACGGGTACTCCTTGCGGCAAAACCAACCTGCTGCCCTACCCTTGTGGAGTTGTGGGTGGTGACGGTGTTCTGGCATGGGTTCGAAGCCGTGAGGGGCTTACCCGCTTGTGCCCCGTCCACCCTAAGACAATTTGTAGTAGGTTAAATAAAAAGTGCAAAAGTTCTTGTCACGTCGCTGTAAAAGTGTTGCGTTTTAAGGGTGAACGGGGCGCCCTCGGGGAGGGGGGCGGTGAGTGTGAACCCCGCTCGGGAACACCGCCGCCATCCCCTCGGTGACCCAAATCGGGGTGTGGTGAGCGGGTTGTGTTCACCGATGGAGTTTTGTAATTTTTGACCCTTTTTTTTATTAAAACAAATAAAAAAAGCAAGTCCCCCAAGAGAGGAGTGCCGCCATCAAATTGAGAGTGTGGGGGGAGTTAACGTGGCACGTGTTGATTGGCTATGGGTAAGAGAGGTCACTCCCCACTTAGAGGAGTGCCCCTTACACCCTAACTAAAAAAAATGGGTGATATGGTTTGATGTGATTGGGTACAACATAAGATTTTTCACTCTCTTCCTCTATAAGCCGATCTCACACCCGTTAAACCCTTGACGCTACCCTCGTTGACGCCCGTGTCACAATGTTTGACGCCCTTTTTGCTGATGTGGTGGTGGGCGTTTAGCAACTAGTCTAAGGGAATTAATGTTGAAGTTAGAAAAGGGTGATAGGTGGGCATGTGACTTACTTACAGAACATGTCCTTACATAGTAGTATAGTACTGCGAGAAGCGTTGGGGAGAAGGTGTGTACTTTAAAGTGGTTTTTGTACCATTTGGAACATCCTTTTAGCTTTTGGTGAAGCTTGTGCTTATGACTCATGACTAATGAGCTCTGAGGATGTCGTTAAGTACTTTTCATATGTTTGCATTTTCCCCTCCCTCGTGTTTGAAAATTGAAAACAATGGACAAGAGGATGGTGCTACGAAGAGTTTAACCGCTTACAACTTTTATACAACTCGTGTAGGATCTTTTAACCTATTTGTAACCTTTTACAATTCGTTTACAACTTGTTAATGTTTGACCTGTTCAGATAAATGGTTACACGGTAATGTTTAGGGTATACTATTTTGTAAACGTCCTTGTCATGACTTCATCATTCCATCCCCCCAACCCAACATAGATAGCCACCCTACACCTATATGAAAGAAACCTTCAAAAGAAAATCAATATGATGACTTTGTCTGGATTTTGGCATGTTGGGTCCTTATCTTGGTCAGAATCCCTAAGCTTAATGTCACTGGAACACATTTTTAGTGAATCTGTTGCTACTTCACAGCATCCCGTCAACTATTTTTGAAGCTATCGGCCTACATTTTCTTAAATTGACAATTCGTTCGTTCAACGTTTCCTAACTTTATATAAGTCCCAAAACTCACGGTGGTAGACCCATAATTTATTTTCTGTGGGGTCAATCGGGGAGCTTAACCGAATTTTATTGGAAACAATCATGATTTTTACCTAAAAAATACACTAACTTTTTTTTTACCCCCGCCACACACATTATAGTGTAGGTCCGTCCCTACACACAATGCATTTAAGTTACCCATAAATGTCAGCAAGCTCCCACCATATCTAAGAACATAGTTTCTCCAACCCGAGCACTCCTTTTAGTACACAAATTCAACATAATAAATACTATTTTACGTTAAAAAAAACTTACTATTTAATATTAAAATAACAAAGTGTTTTATCACTCTCTTATCTAAGAGGTTGCGTGTTTCGGTCCTTTCCTCGGTGGATGACGGTGTAGAATTAAAGTATATTGGACTGCTATTTAGAAAGTCAATATATTGTTTTGGCTACAATTATTTATTTCACAAAAGAATGATGCTAATATATTGTTTTCTTAATTAATAGAGGGCGAAGTTTTTGACCTGGAGTAAGAGAAGGACAGCAATCAATTTCTACAATATACGCCGACGGTGGGCGCGTTGGCTGATCAGGACATCTAGAGGGATTGGTGAAAAAAGTGTGTATAAAAATTTATGAATTTATATATATATGTACTTTTTGTTACGGCAAAAAAATTTACGTGTAAACTCATCTTGCTTGAGGCAATTTTCAAGGTAGACTTATCGACTACCATGAGACTGTGCCCTCTGATGAGCGGGAACCGGATGAAATGCGTAAACCCTCGCCCCCCGTCAGGTTCGAACCCGGGATTAAGCCTCAGTTCGTCCCTTCACCCAAATGTCCTTCGAAAATGGCCCAAGCGGGAAGCGAACATACGTCTCCACTAGTGAGAGCAGACCTTTTGACCATTAGACCGACATCTCGAACCTGCGTCTCCACTATTCAGGATGTTTGTGTGTGTATAGGGGACCGTTAAAATGAAAACCACCCCCAGTTGCGAGAACCGCGAGAACTCCCCTCTACCAATCAGACTATCACACATATGCACTATTATTTTAAAACATAAAAGGTAATATAGTAATTTACTCAATATGTCAAATCTCTTTTAAAGTCTTCTCCCTCTATCCATCACACATCAACAACATCAACCTGTTTCTCTCTCTCTCTCTCTCATCTCTTGAAAAAACCAGACCCAAACCACAACCCACCACCATCTTCATCACATCTTCTTCTTCAAACCCACCACCATGTTCATCATGATTTTGGCTTCAATCCATTCCCCCCCCCCTCCACCACCACTCCGGCACCGCATCTACCCGACACCCAACCCCCATCTGCACCGCCCCGGAGGACTTGCTTCAAGTCCTGTTTTTGATAACCCAACACCATTTCTTGCCAGAATTCGATATCCGGTAACTCGATGACACCAGATTCATCGAAATCGGAATTATTTCCGAGCATCACAGTCTCTTATTGCCTCAATTTGTTCCTGAAATCACTGTCATCAGGTGAATTAGATAAGCATTCTTGTTGTGATGAAGATAATGTGGAAGGTGAGTAGTACATCGTGGTACCGGTTTTGGGGGTTCTCCGGCTACCCCCAAATACCACACCCACAATCTGTTATCTCCGGCCCCCCTCGTTTCTCCGGCGACCACCAAAATGCTCACGGAGTTGATGAAACGATCTTTGATGTTGGTGGCGGTGAACGATGGATGAAGGGGTGGTTGTTGTGGTGGGTTAGGGGCGGCGGTGTGTCGAAGGCGGTGGTGGCGGTGAATGATGGGTGAAGGGGGTGTGAACAGGTGAATGATGCAGGTTGTTTGAATGTTTTTTGAATCTGGTAAAAGTGAGTTGCACTTGTAACAGGGGCAACTAATACTAGACTGGTGGTGCCGGCGGCGCCGGTGGTGCTGGAGGTCAACGGTGGTATCTTGTTGGGTTTGGTTAAAACTGTTGACGGGATCAAGGGTTTTTCACAAGTGTAACTGTGTGTAATTTGTTTTCCTATTCCGGAGTCCCTGTTGATACTTGAAAAAAATTATTGGCAGTGATAGTTCGAAACAGGTTTTTCGACATTTGATTACGATGGCGTGACAATGATGGTGGAGGGTAGGTTTTTAAACCTGCAACCCCACTTTTGAAGCCATGATTATTGGAAATTTTGAGCCAAAACCCCGTTTTTTTCAAGATCCACACATGGGTTTTTTATTTTTTTTGTTGTTGGTTTTTTATATTTTTTGTTGATTGGAAAACAGTTTTTTGTAAAAAAGTTTTGCAAAAAATGTTTATTTACAACTATATATTTTTTTGTAGAGTTAATTACATAGTTTGTCTCCGTGGTTTGCACAAAATAACATACTTAGGTACTAATAGCTTAAAATCAACTTCTAGGGTATTAACTTTTCATTTTGTAACGTTTGGATGTATTAACTTCTAGGGTATTAACATAATTAGTCCTTGTGGTCTGCGCAAAATAACATACTTAGGTACTAATTGAATGTAATTTTAAACTTACAAATAACGTTAATACCTTCAAACGTTAAAAAATCAAAAGTTAATACCCTAAAATGTGATTTTAAACTATTAGTACCTATGTATGTTATTTTGTGCAAACCGCAAGGACTAACCATGTAATTAACTCTTTTTTGTAAAAAAATGTTTTTTTACAACTGTAAATTTTTTTGTAAAAAATATTTTTTTACAACCGTAAAAATGTGTTTGTAAAAAATGTTTTTTTACAACCGTAAATTTTTTTTTGTAAAAAAAATGTTTTTTTGTAAAAAAATGTGTTTTGTAAAAAAAAATTATTACAACCGTAAAAAATTGTTTTTGTAAAAAAAAATTTACAACCGTAAAAAAGTGTTTTTTTGTAAAAAAATTTGTTTGTGTAAAAATGTTTAAACCCGTAAAATAGTTTTCGTAAATGTTTTGTTTTCCATAATAAAAAGTTTTTTTTGTAAAAAAAGTGCTTCGTAAAAAAAAGTTTTCTTAAAAAAAGTCGTTCGTAAAAAAAGTTCTTAAAAATTTTTTTGAAAAAAGTTTTTCGTAAAAAAAAATTTGTCTGTAAAAAAAAAAAACACGGCGCATGAAAATACGACGAGTAAAAAACGACGAGTAAAAACGGGGCGTATAAAACGACGCGTAAAAAAAACGGCGCGTAAAAAAACCAAACGAGGCGTAAAAAAGGGGCGTAAAATGGGATGTAAAAAAACGGCTCGTAAAATCGTTTTTTTAACTTGAAAAAGATTGTGTTTTTGTAAAATAAAACTTTCTATAAATAAACCAAAAATAAAAAAAAATATGTAATTAAACTTTCTTTAAATCACTCCCAGCGCGGACCCGGTTAAGACAACGTAAGTCTAGGACAGACTTGGTTAGGGTCCCCGACTTGGGGATGTAAATACCTTAAGAAAGTTACCGTTCAAAAATAATAATAATAAAATAATAATAATAAAAAAAACTACCAAAATTAAAAATGTAACTGAAATTCAATTATTAAAATAAAGATATAAAATTAATTTATTGTATAATTACAATCTTACATTTAACAACTAAAAAGAAAATCAATGATACTGATTAGTTCACACAATTCACTATAAATATATTGTTCACAAATGAACCTAATCCTATATATATGACAATTACAGGAAGAAATCTCATATTGGGTTAAGAAAACTAAAAACCCAAATAAATTGACCTCTTTTTGCCACGTGTTACACATTTTTACAAACGTGTTACGTGTAACAAGCAGAGACTGGCACATGTTACGTAACAAATTTTACTTTTTCAAAAAAAGTTGAAAGTTTGCAAAGCTCTTACACGTAACACTGTCTGCAAAAAAGTGTAACACGTGGCAAAAGGAGTTCTATTTATTTGAGTTTCTCAGTTTTCTTAACTAATACGGGTTTTCTTTATGTATATGTGTATATATATATAGGGTAGGGATAGTGTACATTAATTCAGAAGTGTGAAAAGTTTATTATAACACTATATAACACCATATAAACACCGTATAACACTATGTAACACCATACAACACCATACAAAACCATATAGCACTATGTAACACTATATAACACTATATAACAATATATAACACTATACATCTATCATAGACATGCTATCAGACAAAATATAGTGTTATATTTGTTATATAGTGTTACATAGTGTTATATGGTGTTATATGGTGTTACATCGTGTTATACGGTGTTTATATGGTGTTATATAGTGTTATATATAGTGTTAAAATACACTTCTCACACTTCTGGATTAATGTACAGGATCCTCTACCAATATATATATATGGTGGGGTTCTAGAGTAAACACTAGTGTATTTGTGAACTGAGTAAACAAATCATTGCCATTGATTTACATCATCAAATTGTAAGATACACTAGTGTATTTTCATCATCAAATCCTAACCATTGAATTACACTTGTGTATTGATAATCAAGGGCTAGGATTATTTCACTAGTATTTACAATCAAGGGGGTTGTTCACAAATGAACCGGATCATATATATATATATATATATATATATATATATATATATATATATATATATATATATATAGGGGATAGTTCAAATGAAAACCACTTTTATTACGAAAACTCGAAATCTATCTAAAAAAGCCTAAAAAACACATAATTTTTTTTTTCAATTTTTTATAAAAATCGCTAGTTTTTTTATATAAAAAAATTTCAAAAAAAAAATGTGTAATTCACATATTGCACATGTGTACTACAATTTTTTTTTTTTGAAAAAAAAGTTTTTTTATATAATATAAATAGCGAAAATTGGTATGAAAAAAAAATTGGTATGTTTTTTAGGTTTTTTTAGTTAGTTTTTGAGTTTTCGCGATAACTAGTGGTTTTCATTTGAACATTCCCCTATATATATAAATATATATAGAAACAGGAACAGAAGAAAACGCTTAAAAGTGTGAGAACGGTGAGAACGCATCCTGGCCAACACGTGTCCCGCAGCATACAGAAGGGCGGAGGGGCTTTTTTGTCTTTTCATTCTTCTTTTTATTTTCCCTACGCGGTATAATATTTTATGGCGTCAAAGTTTTTTTTGGCGTTATAGCGTTTTTCTGGTTAATTTTTTAAACTTTTTGGCGTTGAATTAATTGTTTTTGTGTCACATATATAATTTTTTGGCGTTATAGCATTTTTCTGGTTAATTTTTTTGGCGTTTTTGGCGTTTTGTATAATAATTCACTACGAGTCATTAAAATTTGCATAAGATTAAAATAAGTCCAATTTTTCTCTTTGGCGTTTAGTGAATTTTTGGCGTTTTAATACCCTTTAAAAGGTGCTTTGCCAGCAGCTGTTCTCCCAGTTTTCATTATACTAGCGTTTTGGTGTTTGTAGTTTTTGGTGTTTTATATAATAATGTATTTTATTTTATAGAGAATTAGATAACAAAACAACATATAACTTGATATCAAAACAATATAAAATGAAAACAAAAATAATACAAAACGGTAATCTAATTTTTTTCCGAATCTTCAATGTCATCAGCCTCTTCCTTCTTAAATTTGTTTTTGGCGTTTTGAACCTTTTTTGAATACTTTAGCTGGATGCCAACTTTCCTTCATAAACCCCGTTTTTTTTAGAAGAAGCTGATTAGTGGCAACCTATTTTTTGGTGTGATATTCTTGTTTGGTGGCATGTCATTAAAGATCAACTCTTGATTGATGCTATTTGTAATAATGGAGTCCAAAATAGCATTTTACACTTGTGTTGATCCCTTTATTCCATTCAAATAATCATCAAGAACAAAGCTCACATGATGGCATATCACTGTCATCAGTCTCTTTTTCTTGAATATTTGTCCATCTCATTCAGCAAAGTATTATTGAGTTAACCCCCTCAGAAAAAGGATCCATTTCAGTGAAAGTTTTGCCATCTGTGGCGTTTTAAAGGGAGTGGTTTATAGAGGATATGACGTTTTTGTGTTTTTCTGGGTGTGATTAATTTCTTTGTGTATAGACCCTTCTCTTATAGGAGTTTTTTGGCGTGTAGTTTAGGTGTGACTTTTTATTGTAATAAATGATAGTAATAAAGTAACTGTCTTTTCAGTTAATGTTTTTTGTATTTACCGTGTTGATCAGCTTTTATCAGTTTTATAGGTTATAAACGTCCCATCTTCTAAGTTTGGCGTTTTTTAAATGGCCTTATGCAGACCAACATGTCAAAATACAATACCGGAGTAAATAAAATATTAAGCAGGAAAAATAATTTTTGTTATTTTTGACGTTTTGTTAGGGTTAACCATTTTTTAGTATTATTTTGGCGTTTTGCTAATAAAGATAGAAATATATCATTTAATTATCTTAAAAAAAAAGATTACATAAAAGGAAAAAAAAGAGGAAAAAAATTAAAATCCTTCGTGAGAATGTACTTTATCTGAATAGTATCCATCACTTGTGTCATCTTCTTCCTCCTCGGAGTCTTCATCTTGATCTTCATCCATGTCATCACATTCACCTTCATCAGCTTCTTGTTCCTGATGATTCTGAAGCCTCCACCTGAACATGTCTTGCATTAACTCCAATTTTGAGTCTATTTCTGTGTTGGTACAAGTGGCGTTATGCAATTCTTCCATGAAATCCAGTCACTGCTTTGTCATGATGTTCTCTAGCCAGTAGACTTCCTCATCTCCGCCGTCGTATGTAACTGTCACCATGTCTGTTTCATCATCAAAACGCCATGATGTCATGACAGGGTCTGGCTTCACATTCCCTTTGCTTGGTCGAAATTTGCTGGTTAATGCTTTCATAAGCATACACGTAACACTGTTTGCAAAAAAGTGTAACACGTGGCAAAAGGAGTTCTATTTATTTGAGTTTCTCAGTTTTCTTAACTAATACAGGTTTTCTTTATGTATATGTGTATATATATAAGGTAGGGATAGTGTACATTAATTCAGAAGTGTGAGAAGTTTATTATAACACTATATATAACACTATATAACACCATATAAACACCGTATAACACTATGTAACACCATACAACACCATACAAAACCATATAGCACTATGTAACACTATATAACACTATATAACAATATATAACACTATACATCTATCATAGACATGCTATCAGACAAAATATAGTGTTATATTTGTTACATAGTGTTATATGGTGTTATATGGTGTTACATCGTGTTATACGGTGTTTATATGATGTTATATATAGTGTTAAAATACACTTCTCACACTTCTGGATTAATGTACAGGATCCTCTACCAATATATATATATATATATATATATATATATGGTGGGGTTCTAGAGTAAACACTAGTGTATTTGTGAACTGAGTAAACAAATCATTGCCATTGATTTACATCATCAAATTATAAAATACACTAGTGTATTTTCATCATCAAATCCTGACCATTGAATTACACTTGTGTATTGATAATCAAGGGCTAGGATTATTTCACTAGTATTTACAATCAAGGTGGTTGTTCACAAATGAACCTGATCATATATATATATATATAGGGGATGGTTCAAATGAAAACCATTTTTATTACGAAAACTCGAAAACTATCTAAAAAAGCCTAAAAACACACAAATTTTTTTTTCAATTTTTTTATAAAAATCGCTAGTTTTTTTTATATAAAAAAATTTCAAAAAAAATGTGTAATTCACATATTGCACATGTGTACTACAATTTTTTTTTTTTGAAAAAAAAGTTTTTTATATAATATAAATAGCGAAAATTGGTATGCAAAAAAAAATTGGTATGTTTTTTAGGCTTTTTTAGTTAGTTTTTGAGTTTTCACGATAACTAGTAATTTTCATTTGAACATTCCCCTATATATATAAATATATATAGAAACGGGATCAGGAGAAAACGCTCAAAAGTGTGAGAACGGTGAGAACGCATACTGGCCAACACGTGTCCCGCAGCATAGAGAAGGGTGGAGGGGCTTTTTTGTCTTTTCATTATTATTTTTGTTTTCCCTACGCGGTATAATATTTTATGGCGTCAAAGTTTTTTTTTGGGTTAATTGTATTTTTTAAACTTTTTGGTGTTGAATTAATTGTTTTTGTGTCACATATATAATTTTTTGGCGTTATAGCGTTTTTCTGGTTAATTTTTTGGCGTTTTTGGCGTTTTGTATAATAATTCACTACGAGTCATTAAAATTTGCTTAAGATTAAAATAAGTCCAATTTTTCTTTTTGGCGCTTAGTGAATTTTTGGCGTTTTAATACCCTTTAAAAGGTGCTTTGCCAGCAGCTGTTCTCCTAGTTTTCATTCTACTAGCGTTTTGGTGTTTGTAGTTTTTGGTGTTTTATATAATAATGTATTTTATTTATAGAGAATTAGATAACAAAACAACATATAACTTGATATCAAAACAATATAAAATGAAAACAAAAATAATACAAAATGGTAATCTAATTTTTTTCCGAATCTTCAATGTCATCAGCCTGTTCCTTCTTGAATTTGTTGTTGGCATTTTGAACCTTTTTTGAATACTTTAGATGGATGCCAACCTTCCTTCATAAACCCCGTTTTTTTAGAAGAAGCTGCTTAGTGGCAACCTATTTTTTGGTGTGATATTCTTGTTTGGTGGCATGTCATTAAAGATCAATTCTTGCTTGATGCTATTTGTAATAATGGAGTCCAAAATAGCATTTTACCCTTGTGTTGATCCCTTTATTCCATTCAAATAATCATCAAGAACAAAGCTCACATGATGGCATATCACTGTCATCAGTCTCTTTTTCTTGAATATTTGTCCATCTCATTCAGCAAAATACTATTGAGTTAACCCCCTCAGAAAAAGGATCCATTTCAGTGAAAGCTTTGCCATCTGTGGCGTTTTAAAGGGAGTGGTTTATAGAGGATATGACGTTTTTGTGTTTTTCTGGGTGTGATTAATTTCTTTGTGTATAGACCCTTCTCTTATAGGAGTTTTTTGGCGCGTAGTTTAGGTGTGACTTTTTATTGTAATAAATGATAGTAATAAAGTAACTGTCTTTTCAGTTAATGTTTTTTGTATTTACTGTGTTGATCAGCTTTTATCAGTTTTATAGGTTATAAACGTCCAATCTTCTAAGTTTGGCGTTTTTTTAAATGGCCTTATGCAGACCAACATGTCAAAATACAATAACGGAGTAAATAAAATATTAAGCAGGAAAAATATTTTTTGTTATTTTTGACGTTTTGTTAGGGTTAACCATTTTTTAGTATTATTTTGGCGTTTTGCTAATAAAGATATAAATATATCATTTAATTATCTTAAAAAAAAGAAGATTACATAGAAGAAAAAAAAAAGAGGAAAAAAAATTAAAATCCTTCGTCAGAAGGTACTTTATCTGAATAGTATCCATCACTTGTGTCATCTTCTTCCTCCTCGGAGTCTTCATCTTGATCTTCATCCATGTCATCACATTCACCTTCATCAGCTTCTTGTTCCTGAAGATTCTGAAGCCTCCACCTGAACATGTCTTGCATTAACTCCAATTTTGAGTCTATTTCTGTGTTGGTACAAGTGGCGTTATGCAATTCTTCCATGAAATCCAGTCACTGCTTTGTCATGATGTTCTCTAGCCAATAGACTTCCTCATCTCTGCCGTCGTATGTAACTGTCACCATGTCTGTTTCATCATCAAAAAGCCATGATGTCATGACAGGGTCTGGCTTCACATTCCCTTTGATTGGTCGAAATTTGCTGGTTAATGCTTTCGTAAGCATATGCGTTTCATGGCATTCGTTGTCTAGAGTGATGCCAATGGATAAGATTTGCCTCTGTATCTCTTCTTCCATTTTCAGAATTGCCTTGACTTTCTTAACATACACCTTCCTTCTATTGTCAAAATGGAGGACGTATCGCCTGATTCCCATAGTGTATCTCCACGAAACGATTGTTGCTATTTTTGGCGTTTTGTTTAAGTTGGCGTTTTTAGTTAAAGTTGTTTTTTTTTTTGCAGAAAATGGATAGATTGAAGTGATTATGAAAGTCTCACTAACAACATCAAAAGCAATGATGTTCCTCTCACCTAGTGGATACCAATAATTTGAAACTATAAAATATATGGTTTTATTAGCATAAACTCTTGTAGACCATGAATAACGACTTGAACCATAATTGTTTACGCTACCGAAATTTATTGTTCTCCATGACTCACGACGTCGTGATTAAACACGAGCAGCAGTTACATTACGGTAACATCTGATGTTCAGCACTTTCAGATCATTGAACTGATCAAAATAAATTCCACCAGTATCAGAGTTTCGATGATGATTGTAATTGAAGTAGTCATCACACAAAACCTTATACCACCTGATAGTCGGATTCCAAAGAATCAACTGACAGCAAATCTCTTCATTGAAAACTAACAACAAACCATTAAATGAAGATAGAATACGTAAGAAGCTAGGGTGCACATTGTTAGGAAAACTTAAGGTTTTGCTTCTAACAACATCCAAATTACCACTAACTACGTCGTCAATGACAATTGACGTGTCTTTAAAGGATAGTGTAACGCCTCGAAAATTTATGTCCAATACTATATCGACACGTGTCATAAGCTTTAAACGTGTAAAAGATCACTTTAGAGGGACTAAAGTTGACAAACAAAGAAACTATGTGAATATAAGGGTTCAAAGTGTCAACAATGAATAAATATACTTCACAATAGCCCCACATGATGTTGATACCCTTAAACGAATAAATCATGGATCATACGAAGCTAATTGTGAAAGAAAGTGAGGAATTACAAACTACAGGGGTTAAATGTGTCAACATGTCTAAAGTATACCTCTGAGTGACCTTTTAGCAAACCTGAAGCTTTGTAATGATTAATTATACTCACGAGAATAAGTGATAAAAATTTCACAAGGTTTCGTTAAAGTATGAGAAAGTTATGACAATATTCGTATACGAGGGGTTAAAAGCGTCAACGTTGGAATTTAAGGCTTTACGGGTGATCACAAAGTTAACCAAGGACTTAACAGAGTTTGTATATGTCTTGGAGCCCTTAAAAGTTAAGTTAGAGGGTCAAAAATGCAAAATTTGAAGTTAAAACCACGTTTGGAAGGACCAGGGACCTAAAATGCAAATATGGGAAACTTGTTGACCGGAGCCAACCCTCACACGGGCCGCGTAAGATCCCTATGGATCCTTACGCGGGCCGCCTCAGCATGTCAGATGCAGAAAAACTGCACAGGTGTCTGTTCCAGGAAGTTTAACCGACTTTAAAGCTTGGTTTTCGATTCTATGGACTTGTTTGATGGTTTTAAAGGGCCTAGGGACACTTGGGATGATCAGGAATCATCCCATAGACTTACTTGTCATGATCTTGGTGAGTTAAAACCCATATATATAGAGGTTCACTTGTAACAATTTGAGCACCTCACTTGAAACTCTCACAACTTCATTCCTGGAGATTTTTGGAGCTCAAGTGCACTTCCTAGAAGTCATTAGTCATGCATAGGACCTTGGTAAGTGTCATTAACCTTCCTTAATTCAGTTTTACTTAGTTTATTAGCTTAAAGTCAAACCGTCGTAATTAAGATTTGACGTCGTCATTAATCTTAATTTGTCCAGTCAAATTTCAAATTGAAAGTACCTATGAGTTTTAATTATGTGGGCAATAAACCCTTAAAAGGGCACCATCTGATTCCCACTCTAACTAGGTCAATTGTCGGGTCAAAGTTAATCTTAAAAAGTCAACAGAAAGCTTATTTTCAAATTGATGCATAATTAGCAATGTAGAAGCTATGAAACCTATTTTTATCACTAATATAACTTGGTAATTAATGTAAGAACATGTCTAAACATGTTCAACCCGACAATTTTCAATTTAAGGTCGGTTCGGAGCCGAAAGTCGCAAAAGTAGACTTTTGCTTTGACTTTCAGTTCTGACCCATTAGAGCATAGTTTAGAAATGCCTTAGAGCCTTATTAGGACCAGGTTACATGTTAGTATAACCCTCTGTGATTATACAACTTGGTTCATTAGTTATCCGATTCATATGCATGTTTCCGTTAAATGCTTAAATGTTGACTATTATGCCCTTTTGAGCTTAAAACGTGAATTTTGAAAATGTAAAAGACTAGAAACCTTAGTTACTGATTTATAGACTTGTCCCTAAAATTTGACATCAGTTTGAGGTCTAGATTAAGAGTTATGCTCATTAGCGTAATTAGAAAGCTTTTTAGTAATTAAACGGTGTAATTAGCGTATAGCCTATCTAAACCCGATTTTTGATACCAAACTTTTTACCCACTGATATAAAATAATACTTTGGGATTTTTGGAGATTTTTATTTATTTTTAGGCTAAGCATAACTTAGAATTCTAAGCTTGATTCGGTAATTGTCGGTTTTGCCCTTTTGGGCTATAAAATGAATTTTACAAATCTTTTTGACCCCAAACCTTTTTCTACTGATCTAATATGATAAATAAAATATTTTGAGCCTTCTGGAATATTAAAAATATCAGCTTTTCTTATAAAACCCGAAAATCGCTTAAAATCACCTTTTTATGCGTTTTAAGCGCATAATATGTATTAAAACCATTTTAGATATATAAGACTTGATACCTACTGATGTTTTAAGTAAATTTTTATACTTTAGCAGTAAGCAAAAGTTTTAAACTCAGATTTCCAGATTTGACCTTTTAGGCTTAAGTGAAATTACCAAAATGCCCCTTCGTTGCATAGTATGGTTAGAAATGATAAATTTTACATATAGGTTATACCCTACTGATATAACTTGGTAAATTAAGTATTTTTACTGATTACATCAGACCCGAAACTCAGATTAATATTTAAACTCTTTTATAACCTTTAAAATGACCAAAATACCCCTACGGGGCGTAATTTGAGTTTAAATCCGTTTTGGGCATAATAGAAGATATCTTACTGATGTCACAATATATTTAAGGCATATTAACTTAGGAAACTTGTATATGACTCATTTGGTTACCCGTTACGCACTTTTCGCGTTCGGATCGGCTTATGTAACTAGTTTGCATATATTAGCCGAAACGAGTCAAACCATATCATTTTTGTCTCAAAATCCAGAATGTGTTTAGTTTACCCATATTAAACAAGTATACAAGCTTGTCGGGTCAAGACCACATTCTAAACCGGTCTTCGCTTTATCATGCGTTTGAACCGTATCTTCCTTTTGAAAACTAACCGGTCTAAGTCTAGGCTTAATTAAAGACCCGTTAGGATTCTAATAGGTTATTATAAACCTTTGTTCCAGATTAGGAGCCCAGTAAAAGCTACGTGCACTTGCTGTATTTGATTTATACTTTGCTCAGGTAAATACTCTTAACTTATTTTCCCTATAAGGGCTTGGGATACGGTATTATAATAATACCGCTTGGTCGGGTATGTAGGCATTTAAATCGGATTGTGATTAATGTATTTACATGTTAGTGCAATACGTCTATTGACTTCGTCTTGTATCATGTAATAGGATAGGATATGATTATCAGTGCCTGAGGTTCGAGAAACAGTTTTTTAGATTTAAGGAGGTGATTCCGCTCGAAACGACAAAAGGTCATTTGGAGCGAAATCAGAAGTATCTGATTCCGCCCGAAATCACCATTGGTCACCAGGAGCGAAATCAGCCCCACTATATATAGGGCATTTGTTGTTTCATTTGGTAACGCGACTTCCAGATCTGTAACGAAGTGCTGCTAAAGTCTGTTTAGGTTGTAATTGCTGTTATTATCAATATAAGTGACAGATTAAAGATTATCAAGCTGTTATAATGTCCGTTTCACTGATTCCGCCTTTGAACCGGATGTAAAGCTCTTCTGAACGGCTCAGTCGGGTCATACAACGATCCTACAAGTGGTATCAGAGCTAGTTGGAGGAGTTTTGCAGTTTACAGCTGATTTTTATTGAAATTTATAGTTTCTACATCTTCTTTCTTCAATCGAACAGGATTTCACGGTCCGAATTGGTTCAATTTTTCACAGTGCATTCGGAATTGGACATAGACAAACCCTTGAAAGTTTCATGTTAAAATACGGACTAAAAATGGGTAAAACTGATGTTCGAAGTGATTCCGCTCCAAAGTTCCCAGTTGATTTCGCTCAGAAAGCCTGAAAGTTGATCCTGATTCCGCTCCAAATCGACATTTCACTTGATTCCGCTCCTAAGTCAGTCTAATTCCGCTCCCGATTACATTCTGATTCCGCTCCAAGTGTTCAAAAGTTAATTCCGCTCCAAAATTCAAAAGCTAATTCCGCTCCAAACTACAAACAAGCTAATTCCGCTCCAAATAGTATTCAAACTGATTTCGCTCGAAGTGTTTATCATCTGATTCCGCTCTAACTGTGATTCCGCTTCAGTTTGAGTTTTAGCCTGAAATCTGATTTCGCTTCAAAGTGTTTTGTGTCAAGATTATTTCACGACGATCGAGTGTCAATTTGTTTCAGGATATTTGATATTAATTGTACTGATTGTGTTTGTTTGATTGGCTGTTCAGGTTTACATCATGGCTGAAGAATTCTACAACACATTTTTCAATGCATTCACATCCGAATCTTCCGAGATTGCAAATGTAACACCAAAAACTATCACAAAAGCGATCAATGAGAACATCAAGCATGATAATTTCTATGGAACACACTCAAAGCCACCAACTCTGGAGAGCATTGAAGATTATACATGGTGGAAAGAACGTTTTCTCAATTGGGCGAAAGCGTATGCTCACGAAAGTTGGTTTTGCTTAGAGTTTGGATACGAAAGGCCAAAAGATGATAAAGGCGAAGAACTTCCATTCAAGAAGTTATCAAGAGAAGATAAATCTGAGTTTGCTGCCAAACAGAGAATGATTGCTTTGATTCAGACAGCAATTAGAAACAATATTTTTGCACTGCTTAATCATGATGGGTCGTTAAAATCTGTTTGGGAAGCTTTACGTGTTAAAGCTGAGGGGGGTAAACAGATAAAAAAGAACAAAATTGCTTTACTTAAAAAAGAATTTGATCTGTTTGATAGTCTAAAAGGAGAGACAGTGAGACAAATGATTGAGAGATTTTGTCATCTTAAAATTGAACTTGAGAGATTTGAGATAGTGAAAACAAGAGAGGAACTTATAGATAAAGTGATTGAAGCGTTACCACGAGCTGATCAGTGGCAAACGTTTGTGTTTATTTTGAAAAATGATGCTTTATATGATACAATTTCTCTTGATGCATTGTTTGAAAAAATAGAGAGTCATGATCTGGAGCTACAAAAGCAAAGTAAGATGACTGGTTCTTCACATCAACAGAATGTTGGATTGTATTACAAAGGAAGTGTACCTTCGGATAAAGGTGTTGGTTCACCAAAGACAGCATTCAGTGGTGAGAAAATGAAAGAACCTCAGACAACTTCAACAAGTCATCATTCTGGATATCATTCATCTTCAAAATCAAATCCTGATGAAGCTGAGGAGATTCTATGCAACATCGCTCTCAAACTGAAGAATTCTCCGGCTATGAGCATTAATGCAGCTAAGCAGCAAATGAGTTTCCTTGCATCTGTTCTGGAATCGTATGAAGGTCTTGTAGCTGGCAAAATTGGAAACTCAGAATTAACCAAAGAAGACTACGACCAGATTGATCCGGAAGAAATGGAACTCATTGACATCCGCTGGTGTTTAGCTAGTTGCATTCGAAGAGCGCAGAGGTATATGGAAATTACTGGGAAACAATCTCTTGGAGGTGCATCAACAAAGCTTGGATTCGACAAATCCAAAGTGACTTGCTTCAAATAGTCATTTCAAGAGAGAATGCACTAATTCTGCAGTTGGTGGAAATGAACATCCGTTCAACGATGATTACTACCGAAAGGCAATTTACCATCGAAGCAGAGAAGAGCCTAAGATGATTGAAGATAAACCTAAATTGAGAGCTTGTTTTGTAATTCAAGATGATGAAGGTGTTGATTGGTCAGAGGTATGTCCAGAAGAAGATCGTTTGGAGAATGTTCGAAAAACAGCTCATGGGAAAGCTATAACAGAGGATAGAAAGTTTGTTTTTGTTGCTGAAATCCGTAAAGAGAACAATGAAGATAAAGATAAAGCTAAAATGAAGGAGAAAACCAGAGAAGAGATTCTGGAAGAAAAGACCTACAGAGAAAGAAACATTGTGTTGAACAGAATGGATGAAATGCAAGAAGAGTATGAGAGTGCAGTGAGCAACAGAAGATGGGATAAAAAGAGAGAGTGTTACTTCAACAGAGAAGGAGAACCAGTTGTTCCAAAGAAAGACATAATCGTTGATGATGTTCTTCTCATAATTCCTTTGAGAGCTGAATACTATAGAAATGTATTGAAAGATGACACATATGCTAAAAGACATGAAAAGGAGATCAGATATGCTATGACATCTTGTCTGAGAAAAAGGGATGAAGAGAGAATGAAGAAGAGTGTTGAAGAGTTGGTGAACAATCTGAAGAAAGTTGCTGAAGAGGTTAAAGCAGAAGCTGTTGAAGGTGAGGTTGTGAAGGAAATCAAAAGTGAAGAAGTTGTTGTGAATGAAGAGGTTGAGAAAGCTGTTATTGAAAAACAGCAGATTGGAGAAGAGGTGAAGAAAACAGAAGAAGAAGTAAAGAATGAGAATTTGGAAGCTGATAATGTTGGTGATGAAGTAGGTGTTGAAGAAAAGCATAATGATGTTGATCAAAAGCAAACTAAGGCAAATGCATCAAACACCAAAGTGCCAATCACTGAGGTACATTCTGATTCTGAAATTCTAAAAATGATTGATCAGTGTAAGAAATGCATGGAACAATGCAGAGCTTGTACTGAAAAAGATGAGCAATTCAGAACAAGAGATCTTGAATTTACTAAAATTGAAAATATTTTTAAAGAAAAATGCAAAGAAATGCTAGAAAAAGAAAAAGTTTTCAAAGAAAATGATGAAAAACTTTCAGAAAAATGTATTAGAAACAGAAAATGAAGTTTTGAAAGAAAAAGTTTCTAAAATGACAGAAGAATGTTCACAAAAAGAAATTGCTTGTCAAGAAATGAAGAAAGAGTATGACTCAATGAAATTAGCATATCATATTACGAAAGAGTCATATGAAAAAGTGAAAGATGAAATGAAATATGCTCAATCAAGAATGAATTATCTTTCTGAAACAACTAAAGAGATTAAACGAATGTATTCTATAAAACAAGGTGTTGTTAATTCCTATATTGAGGATGTTGCTAAGCTAAAGCGACAGATTGCTGATTTAGAATAGGATAACAACAAGTTGAAAAGTTATCATGTGTCGTCATATGTGCTTGAACGTATTTTCAATATAAAACCGGGAGATGGTGAGTCTGAGAAAAACAAGAAAGGCATTGGCTCAGAGTTTCATCAAGTTCCACCACCGGGAAAATTTGCATTTTATGATGAGGAAAAGGTCGAAAAAGCTTTCAACATGGTAGTCCAATTGCCAGACAACATTGACTTAACCTATTCTAAATCTGATGATTCTCATGATTCAGAGGTGGTAGGTAAAGTCGTTGAAAGTGTGTTGAATGAAGAGTCGGTTGATACAGGTAAATCTGAATCACAGGATGAAGATGAAGGAAATCTTCATGATAGTTATTTGAAAAACACAAAATCCGAGAAAAGTTTGAATGATGATTCAAAAGGATTGGTTTATACCATGATTGGATTGGACAAATTGTTCTTAGATGTTGTATTCCCGATTCAGAATGTGATTTCAGAAAAGGTTGATAAAGTTTTCAAGATGATTGAGATTGAAAAATCTGAGATTTCAAAGTTTGCTGGTAAAGGTCACAAATCTTTTTATAACAACAAACCTGGTTTTAAGAAGAAAAACATGAAGGCTGGGTTGGGTTATAAGAAGAAACAAAGTTGGAAAAGAAATGAAACTCCGAATTTTCAAACAAAAATGAGTTTTGTTCAAGGAAAGAGTTTAGCTGAAGAAAAAGAACTTAAAATTGGACAACAGTCTATTGAAGAGTTCTTAGCTCAAAAGAAAAAGCAACAACCACAGGTCAAAGATGTGTCCATGAGAACATGTTTCAAATGTGATCAAAAAGGACATCTTGCACGAAAGTGTCCAAATCTAAAACCTGTGGATGTTGACAAAAAGAAGATTGATGCTGAGAAACAAAAATCTGAGAATGTGAGACAAAGGTCAACCAGATTTGACTCAAAACAAACTTGGAAGTACAACACAAACAAGTTTGCTTCGAATCAAAATTGGAAGTCAAACCCGTATAGGTTTGATTCTAGACAGACCTGGAATTTTCATACACCCAGAGTCAGAACAACTCAAAGTTGGAAAACAACTGTTGACATGACAAAACCACAAGAGTTTTGGAAACCAAAAGTTGTTGAAAAACAACATGTTCAAAACGAGTCACATTTTTACAAAAGAGGTACTCCAAAAGGTCAAAAATGGAGTGTAAAGAAACAGGTGATTCTTGAAAAAGATGAAAAAGTTGAAGTAAAAGTTGAAAAGATTTTTGTGAAAGATGACAAAGAGTTTCCAGCATTGAATGAAAATTATTGTGTTGAAATGCCTAAGGTTCAACAGACCTGGGCTAAATTGTTCAAGTAATTGAGTAGTTTGTTTGTGCAGGTGCTCATGGAATTTGAAGATTGTGAGAATGGAAGTTGGAGCAGCCTGGCACAACGAGGAGAGGAGGCTGCTGAACTCTGTGTTGGTTGAAACAGGGAGTTTGTTTGTTTTCTGTACATAAATAAACAATATTTTCAAAACTCTACAAATTGAAAAAATTGAAAAACCAAAAATATGTTTGTTTTTAATTTTTGTCAAAAATAGAAAATTACGAAAATATGTGTTGATTGAATACGCCGAAACCCTCACGGCTGAACAAACATGATTAATTTCACAAGATTGAAAAACGGTTTTCAAACTGTAAATATCAATGTGTTGTAAATCATGGGGGTACATTATTTTTCTGCAAATCAGTGCATGAGAAGCAGAAAATGGATGGCGAGACAAAGCTATCAGTATTGGTTGTCAAATTTTCTTTAAATGATTTTGCATTTTAGGGGGAGTAATATTGTTAGAAAATACAAAAACATTTTAAAATTTGAAAAAGTAAAAAACATGATAAAATTCAAAAATTGAGTTTTTGTGTAAAAAGAGGAAATGATAGTACATCAGTAGACAGTTACAGTACGCTAAAGAATTGGAAAGTTAAAATGTGTTAAATGATCTCACAGTGGATGTGTCGGTAGATTTTTATACATTTAGTAAACTTTTTCGGGATGTAAACCTAAATTCAAACTTGCTTATTTCGTGGGGAACACTACTTGGATATATAGGTAACCCCTGAAATCTCGTTTGAAAGGTCCCTCTTTCTGAGATACTAGGTCTTAATACTTAGTGATATCTGGGGTATTATCTCGAGACTTCTGATTTTGCGGAAGCAATGGCCTAGTCCCCGGAGAATACTTTCTGCATTGCTTGAAATATAGCGCCGCCCTCAGCAAATTGATGAAACAATAAAATTGATAGTCATTGTTGTTGTAATACAAAAGATCCTCTAAAGGGGACACACCAAAAGTCAAACCTGAGTTCTCTGCTGAACGGAAGTTCTGACCTAAGCTCGTATGGTTTCATAAGTTATTCCCCTTACAGATATCATCTAGGTATACTCACCTGTAAGACTGAATATTGGGATCTGGATACGGGAGTATATTCAAGAGGTGGGACACATGAATGAGTTTAAGTTCTTAAAACACCTAATTCGTATCCTGAATCAGTTGAAGTTTGTATGAAAATTTAAGTGGACAAGTATATCGACAATCTAAGTGAATTGTTTAATTCTTAATGTGTAACTAAGCTCAACGGTACTTGTGACTTGTCAGAAACTGATATAATCCTCTGACGCATACTCAAACAAAAATATTGTCTGTAAATATGTTTGTACATATTTCTTTACTGCTTTATATTTTCAGAAAATACAAAAAGATTTTTGATTCTGCTTTATTTTCGACAACCGATGTCTGAAATGCTGAGTTTCAAAATCTAAGTAAGCTGATTGTGTTTCTGAAAATAAAACAAGTTCATTAATTTGAAACTTGAATTAAAAAAATCAAAAATCAAAAACAGTTTGTTATATCTCCAAGGTCATTAGTTTGGACTTGGATGATTAACTTTGAGGGATTTTGGATACTTAACACTGCCAAATCTGTAAAGATTGTTGATAGGGGGAATGATTTAGAAAGTTTAATAGAGCCAGAATTATGATTCCTGGACAATTGAATGTTCAAAATGTTGTTACTTATAAATGTATGAGTGATTGCAGATAGTCCAGATTACGATCCCGAAAGCAGAGTCTAAGGGGGAGTCTGAAGACAAACTTGAAGCATGGAAGAGCTTGTAGATGGAAAGCTAGGTGTCGATTCCAAAGCACGGAAGCTTAACGAAAGGGGGAGCCTGAAGCTGATGGAAGGAGAGAAAGATTGATGGATGCTTATAATGTTACAACTTGAATGAGAAGGCAGAATGATCAAGACTGAAGATGTGTCATATTGAAGACTAGACACTGAAGACTTCGTCAATATCCGAGGGGGAGTCTGTTAGTGCAATACGTCTATTGACTTCGTCTTGTATCATGTAATAGGATAGGATAGGATTATCAGTGCCCGAGGTTCGAGAAACAGTTTTTTAGATTTAATGAGGTGATTCCGCTCGAAACGACAAAAGGTCATTTGGACCGAAATCAGAAGTATCTGATTCCGCCCGAAATCACCATTGGTCATCAGGAGCGAAATCAGCCCCACTATATATAGGGCATTTGTTGTTTCATTTGGTAACGCGACTTCCAGATCTGTAACGAAGTGCTGCTAAAGTCTGTTTAGGTTGTAATTGCTGTTATTATCAATATAAGTGACAGATTAAAGATTATCAAGCGGTTATAATGTCCGTTTCACTGATTCCGCCTTTGAACCGGATGTAAAGCTCTTCTGAACGACTCAGTCGGGTCATACAACGATCCTACATTACATAACTCGTTTTATTCTGTATTATTTGGTGTATGGGCTTTGGGGGTTAAATGACCATGTCCCGGATATCCTTGGCATCATTCAAAGAAATGGCCACGACCTAAGCACGGGGTGTAGGCGTACACCTGACAGTTGCATATGTAAAAACTGGTAGTCCACTTAAAGGAATCAACCTTGTGGGTATTATACCTGTGGCGTGTCAGTTAATCTAGACCGGCCCTACAAACCTGCCCTGACGGATGACAAATAAGTAAAACTGTATACAAGATTATTTTTAAATAATTGTCCCAAGTTATAAAAGATATTTTTGCCTAAGTGCATTCAAATCAATTTTCAAACTCTTTTCAAAATGAGTCAGTTAAGTTGTATTTACCAGTGTAAACTGACGAATTTTCCAAAAAGGCTAAGTGCAGGTACTATACGTAATAGGCTGGCTACTCCAGGCATCAATAATCAAGTCTCGCAAGCTCTAGATGTTAAATTCTGTTGATCAATTTCCTTTTTATTTGATCCGCCTGTGGATCCGTTACAGTCCATTGTGATACTTTGATATTACTATTTATTCGGTTTGTAATGTGATTCATCTTTTGCTTCCGCTGTGCATTTAAAATTTGTGTTGTTTGACTATGATGATATCAACTACGTCACGATACTCCCCACCGGGCCCATCGGTAATACGTGGAAATATCGGGGTGTGACAGGTTGGTATCAGAGCCAACACTGAGTGAATTAAACACTAGCCTTTTGTGTTTAATCTCAGTTACACAGTTGCACATTCTCGAGTCTAGACAAAGAACATAGGACTAATCCTAATTCGTTTTATTTTGTCCTTATTTGTTTCCTTTGTTATTTCTGATTAGCCCCTGCATGGGCAAGTCATTTCGGTTAGAAGTCCCGTTTAGGGCAACCATGTACTTGTTTAAATTTTAATGGAACGGTTAGATTTAAAATATCATTCCTTTTATAAGATCTACCATTATAATAAAATGGCAAAATCTAAAAAGGACAAGACCTAGCTCGTGTGTCATCTTAAGACAGGGCCAAGATGGTAGTTCCTCAATTAGATTCAGATCCTTGTTAACATCTCAATTTAGGATTTTTCTTCGTTAAATATTAAAAAGAATCTTAAAGGTAAAACCTAGCCTAAATGTCGTTGCAGACATGGCCAAGATGGTAAAACCTATTCAAAAGATTCAAATCCTTGTTAACATCTGAAGACATGTTAACATTGGTGGCAAAAATGTGATTCGATAAAATCGTATAAGTCATCCTTAAATTGGATTACTCCAATTTTCCTTATTAAAATAATCATCCCTCTAAAGATGAAGTGCCTACGAGCTATAATTAACGTCCTCTGAGACTAAAGACAGTGATAGCCTACAACTCCCTGTCAAGAAAGGGTAACGAACTTTGATTCAAACCTTAATGCCTTGATTCCATAAATCTGGGGTTATAAATTAAGCTTGTCTACGTGACTAGGCCTTTTTGTGCTATTATTAAATTATAATTAGGGATTGTAATAAAGATCCTGAATATGAATATATTTAGCAAATTGACCAAAAATAGTTATTTAAAACCATGGTTAATAAATCATCATGAACGATAGTACTGTATAGGCTTCTAAATAAACCTTGTCATTAATTTTCTTTTATGTAGCAATTAAAGCTACATGGCTAGGTCGGAGGAAGTAAACAGTCATCCCCTGGAGAATAATGAGAATACTAGGATTAATATAACCACGGAAGAGCTCCGTACACTGATTAATACAGCTGTATCTAAAGCTGTGGATAGGCAATTCAGGGAGTCTAGTGGGACGCACAGTAGAACCTCATCAGCACCTCACACTAACTCTGTCCCTAAGACTCATTCAGAGGCACATAGCAAGCCACCCTCTAAGAAAGATGAACCAAAGAAAGAGGATGTTCAACACTCCTCAAATCAACACAGTGTTCCATCTAAGAGAATAGTATTGGATAACGAACCACGTACCAAGTCCTGTACTTACAAATATTTTGTCTCATACAAACCCCGTGATTTCACTAGGGAGAAAGGAGCAATCGACTGTATGACTTGGTTAGATGAAATGGACACTGTGGTCGATATCAGCGGTTGTGTTGAAAGGGATGTGGTAAAGTATGTATCTCAATCATTTAAGGGGGAGGCACTGGCATGGTGGAAGTCTCTCATTCAAGCTGCTGGGAAGATCCCACTCTACAATCTGTCATGGGATCAGTTCGTTGCTCTCATTAAGGAGAATTATTGTCCGCAGCATGAGGTTGAAAGGATTGAATCAGATTTTTATCATTGATGATGAAGAATTTAGATTGTCAAGCTTACCTCACCAGTTTCAATACCATGTCCAGACTGGTTCCGTATCTGGTAACCCCAGAACCCAAGAGAATTGCTCGCTTCATTGGGGGTTTAGCCCCAGAAATCAAAGCCAGTGTTAAGGCTTCAAGACCTGCTACTTTTAGGTCAGCAGCTGATCTATCTCTGTCTCTTACTTTGGACGCGGTCAGGCTGAGATCGCTTAAGAATTCGGAAGAAAGTAAGAGAAAGCGTGAGGACGATAACTCACGACGATCCGAGAAGAAACATAAGGGTTACACGGACCACAAGAAGGAGTCTGGGTCCAACAAGGGTAATCAGCAGACAGAGGAAAAGCCAAAGTGCAAGACTTGCCAAAAACGCCACTTTGGAAAATGCAGGCTTGAGACCAAGTCTCAGTCAGGACCACCTGCATGTGGGTTATGCAAGTCTAAGGAGCACAAGACAGTAGACTGCAAGATGATTAAGGATGCTACGTGCTACAACTGTAATGAAAAGGGGCACATTAAGACCAACTGCCCTAAATACGCCAAAAAGCCTGAGGAGGTCAAGAAGACCAATGCAAGGGTCTTCCGTATGGATGCACGAGAAGTTGTTCAGGACGATAATGTAATCACAGGTACCTTCCTCATAAATGATGTTTACGCAAGAGTGTTATTTGATTCAGGAGCTGATAAGTCATTTGTAGATAATAAGTTTTGTAAGTTGCTGAATTTACCTGTTAAAACCCTAAGTGTGAAATATGAGGTAGAATTAGCCGATGACACCATAGAAACCGCATCAACTGTGTTAGATGGATGTGTTATATCCATTAGGAACCACTCTTTTCCGTTATCCCTACTTCCTTTGAAGTTAGCCGGTTTTGATATAGTTATAGGCATGGACTGGTTATCGCATAACCAAGCCCAGATTGTTTGCAATAAGAAGCAAGTGGTAATCAAGACTCCGTCTGGTGAGCCACTTACCATTCAGGGAGATACCCAGTATGGATTGCCTGAGCAAGTGCCTATGCTCAAGGCATCTAGGTGTTTAAAGAAGGGTTGTGTCATTTATATGGCACATGTAACTATTGATGAGCAGAAGCCCAAGGTTGAAGATATCCCTGTCATTTCTGAATACCCAGAAGTTTTCCCGGAAGAACTACCTAGTTTACCACCAGATAGGCAAGTAGAATTCAGAATTGACATCATCCCTGGAGCAGCACCTGTTGCGAGAGCACCTTATAGGTTGGCACCAACAGAGATGAAGGAATTAAGGACGCAGCTAGATGAATTGCTAGCCAAAGGGTTCATTAAACCTAGTTCGTCTCCTTGGGGAGCACCAATCCTATTTGTCAAGAAGAAGGATGGGTCGATGCGTCTGTGCATCGATTATCATGAGCTTAACAAAGTCACTATCAAGAATAGGTATCCATTGCCCAGGATCGACGATCTGTTCGATCAATTACAAGGGGCAAGTTACTTCTCTAAGATCGACTTGAGGTCAGGCTATCATCAACTGAAGGTTAAAGATGAAAATGTACACAAGACTGCATTTAGGACTCGCTATGGTGATTATGAGTTCTTAGTGATGCCTTTTGGGCTTACTAATGCACCTGCAACATTCATAGATCTCATGAATCGCGTCTGCAAGCCCTACTTAGATAAATTCGTCATCGTCTTCATCGATGACATTCTCATTTACTCGAAAAGCCAAGCTGACCATGAAAAGCACCTCCGTTGCATTCTTAAGCTACTTCAGCAGGAGAAGCTCTACGCCAAGTTTTCAAAGTGTGAATTTTGGCTTCGTGAAGTCCAATTCCTTGGACATGTGGTTAGTGAGCGTGGTATCCAAGTTGATCCCTCTAAGGTTAAAGCTGTCATGAATTGGCAAGAGCCAAAGACGCCTACAGAGATTCGTAGCTTTTTAGGTTTAGCAAGATATTATAGGCGATTTATTGAAAACTTCTCAAGGATTGCTACGCCCCTAACTTCGTTGACGCGTAAGAATATTAAGTTTGACTGGGGCCCTAGGCAGCAGGAATCCTTTGATATCCTTAAACAAAAGTTGAGCAATGCACCAGTATTAACATTGCCTGATGGAATAGAAGAATTTGTAGTATACTATGATGCATCGCACACAGGTATGGGATATGTGCTTATGCAGAAAGGCAAGGTTATTGCCTACACTTCTCGACAATTGAAAGTGCATGAGAAGAATTACACCACCCACGACTTGGATTTGGGTGCCGTGGTATTCGCACTGAAGCTTTGGAGGCATTACTTGTATGGAACTAAGTGTGTAATCTATTCTGATCACAAGAGCCTTCAACATTTGTTTAATTAGAAGGACTTAAACATGAGGCAGCGACGGTGGATGATTATGATTGTGAGATAAGATACCATTCTGGCAAGGCGAATGTAGTCGCCGATGCCTTAAGTCGAAAGGAAAGAGTGAAGCCTATAAGAATCAATGCCAGGAGCATTGAGATAAAGAATAGTTTGAATGAAAGGTTGTTAGCTGCGCAGAAGGAAGCTGTATTGGAAGCTAACTATCCTGATGAAAAGCTAGGAGTAACTGAAGAACAGTTATCCTATAGCAAGGACGGAATCCTGAGATTAAAAGGACGAATTTGGGTTCTAGTTTATGGAGGACTTCGGGATGTTATCCTCCAGGAATCCCACAGTTCCAAATATTCCGTTCATCCTGGAGCTGATAAAATGTACCAGGATCTGAAGGCAAACTATTGGTGGATAGGCTTGAAGAAGTCTATAGCTACCTATGTAGCCAAATGTTTGACGTGCACACAAGTTAAAGCTGAGCACCAGAAGCCGTCAGGTTTGCTACAACAGCCTGAACTTCCCACCTGGAAGTGGGAAATGGTGACAATGGATTTTATCACCAAGTTGCCAAAGACAAAGAAAGGAAATGATACTATATGGGTGATAGTAGATAGACTGACTAAGTCAGCACATTTCCTACCCATTAAGGAGACTTATAGCTCCGACATGTTAGCCCAATTGTACGTAGATAAGATTGTATCTCTGCATGGCGTACCAGTGTCAATTATCTCGGACAGAGATACTAGATACACATCTCATTTTTGGAAAAGTTTCCAACAGTCTTTGGGCACGCGCTTAAATTTTAGTACGGCTTACCATCCTTAGACGAATGGACAGAGTGAGTGAACGATCCAAACTTTGGAAGACATGCTTCGTGCATGTGTGATTGACTTAGGTGGTAGTTGGGATAACCACATGCCATTGTTCTAGTTCTCCTATAACAACAGCTCCCATACAAGCATTCAGGCTGCGCCTTTTGAGGCATTATATGGTAGGAAGTGCAGAACGCCCATTTGTTCGGCAGAAGTAGGAAAAGCTCAGTTATCAGGACCGGATATAGTCCTTGAAACGACGGACAAGATTGTCCAGATTCGTGATCGCCTGAAAGCTGCCAGGGATAGGCAGAAAAGTTATGCTGATAAAAGGCATAAACCTCTGAAGTTTGAGGTTGGTGATAAGGTTTTGCTTAAAGTATCACCCTGGAAGGGAGTGATGCGATTTGGTAAGAAAGGTAAGTTAAGCCCAAGGTATATAGGACCATTCGAGATCATCGAATGTGTAGGAACAGTGGCTTATAAGTTGAATTTACCTGAAGAGCTCAGCGGTATTCATAATGTATTCCACATCTGCAATCTAAAGAAATGTCTAGCTGATGAATCGCTAGTCATACCACATACGGATGTGCATATAGATGAGAGCTTGAAATTTGTGGAAAAACCTTTGTCGATTGAGGATCGACAAGTTAAGAAGCTTCGAAGGAAGCAAGTACCGATTGTAAAGGTCAAATGGGATGCCCGTAGAGGTCCCGAGTACACGTGGGAGGTAGAGTCCACAATAAAAGAAAAGTACCCTCATTTATTCCAGTAAATCTCGAGGTCGAGATTTCTTTTAAGGGGGTGAGGATGTAACACCTCGAAAATTTATGTCCAATACTATATCGACACGTGTCATAAGCTTTAAACGTGTAAAAGATCACTTTAGAGGGACTAAAGTTGACAAACAAAGAAACTATGTGAATATAAGGGTTCAAAGTGTCAACAATGAATAAATATACTTCACAATAGCCCCACATGATGTTGATACCCTTAAACGAATAAATCATGGATCATACGAAGCTAATTGTGAAAGAAAGTGAGGAATTACAAAATACAGGGGTTAAATGTGTCAACATGTCTAAAGTATACCTCTGAGTGACCTTTTAGCAAACCCGAAGCTTTGTAATGATTAATTATACTCACGAGAATAAGTGATAAAAATTTCACAAGGTTTCGTTAAAGTATGAGAAAGTTATGACAATATTCGTATACGAGGGGTTAAAAGCGTCAACGTTGGAATTTAAGGCTTTATGGGTGATCACAAAGTTAACCAAGGACTTAACAGAGTTTGTATATGTCTTGGAGCCCTTAAAAGTTAAGTTAGAGGGTCAAAAATGCAAAATTTGAAGTTAAAACCACGTTTGGAAGGACCAGGGACCTAAAATGCAAATATGGGAAACTTGTTGACCAGAGCCAACCCTCACACGGGCCGCGTAAGATCCCTATGGATCCTTACGCGGGCCGCCTCAGCATGTCAGATGCAAAAAAACTGCACAGGTGTCTGTTCCAGCAAGTTTAACCTACTTTAAAGCTTGGTTTTCGATTCTATGGACTTGTTTGATGGTTTTAAAGGGCCTAGGGACACTTGGGATGATCAGGAATCATCCCATAGACTTACTTGTCATGATCTCGGTGAGTTAAAACCCATATATAGAGGTTCACTTGCAACCATTTGAGCACCTCACTTGAAACTCTGACAACTTCATTCCTGGAGATTTTTGGAGCTCAAGTGCACTTCCTAGAAGTCATTAGTCATGCATAGGACCTTGGTAAGTGTCATTAACCTTCCTTAATTCAGTTTTACTTAGTTTATTAGCTTAAAGTCAAACCGTCATAATTAAGATTTGACTTCGTCATTAATCTTAATTTGTCCAGTCAAATTTCAAATTGAAAGTACCTATGAGTTGGTAATTATGTGGGCAATAAACCCTTAAAAGGGCACCCTCTGATTCCCACTCTAACTAGGTCAATTGTCGGGTCAAAGTTAATCGTAAAAAGTCAACAGAAAGCTTATTTTCAAGTTAATGCATAATTAGCAATGTAGAAGCTATGCAACCTATTTTATCACTAATATAACTTGGTAATTAATGTAAGAACATGTCTAAACATGTTCAACCCGACAATTTTCAATTTAAGCTCGGTTCGGAGCCGAAAGTCGCAAAAGTAGACTTTTGCTTTGACTTTCAGTTCTGACCCATTAGAGCATAGTTTAGAAATGCCTTAGAGCCTTATTAGGACCAGGTTAAATGTTAGTATAACCCTCTGTGATTATACAACTTGGTTCATTAGTTATCCGATTCATATGCATGTTTCCGTTAAATGCTTAAATTTGACTATTATGCCCTTTTGACCTTAAAACATGAATTTTGAAAATGTAAAAGAGTAGAAACCTTATTTATTGATTTATAGACTTTTCCCTAAAATTTGACATCAGTTTGAGGTCTAGATTAAGAGTTATGCTCATTAACGTAATTAGAAAGCTTTTTAGTAATTAAACGGTGTAATTAGCGTATAGCCAATCTAAACCCGATTTTTGATACCAAACTTTTTACCCACTGATATAAAATAATACTTTGGGATTTTTGGAGATTTTTATTTATTTTTAGGCTAAGCATAACTTAGAATTCTAAGCTTGATTCGGTAATTGCCGGTTTTGCCCTTTTGGCTATAAAATGAGGTTTACAAATCTTTTTGACCCCAAACCTTTTTCTACTGATCTAATATGATAAATAAAATATTTTGAGCCTTCTGGAATATTAAAAATATCAGTTTTTCTTATAAAACCCGAAAATCGCTTAAAATCACCTTTTTACGCGTTTTAAGCGCATAGTATGTATTAAAACCATTTTAGATATATAAGACTTGATACCTACTGATGTTTTAAGTAAATTTTTATACTTTAGTAGTAAGCAAAAGTTTTAAAATCAGATTTCCATATTTGACCTTTTAGGCTTAAGTGAAATTACCAAAATGCCCCTTCGTTGCATAGTATGGTTAGAAATGATAAATTTCACATATAGGTTATACCCTACTGATATAACTTAGTAAATTAAGTATTTTTACTGATTACATCATACCCGAAACTCAGATTAATATTTAAACTCTTTTATAACCTTTAAAATGACCAAAATACCCATACGGGGCGTAATTTGAGTTTAAATCCGTTTTGGGCATAATAGAAGATATCTTACTGATGTCACAACATATTTACAGCATATTAACTTAGGAAACTTGTATATGACTCATTTGGTTACCGTTACGCACTTTTCGCGTTCGGATCGGCTTATGTAACTAGTTTGCATATATTAGCCGAAACGGGTCAAACCATATCATTTTTGTCTCAAAATCCAGAATGTGTTTAGTTTACCCATATTAAACAAGTATACAAGCTTGTCGGGTCAAGACCACATTCTAAACCGGTCTTCGCTTTATCATGCGTTTGAACCGTATCTTCCTTTTGAAAACTAACCGGTCTAAGTCTAGGCTTAATTAAAGACCCGTTAGGATTCTAATAGGTTATTATAAACCTTCGTTCCAGATTAGGCACCCAGTAAAAGCTACGTGCACTTGCTGTATTTGATTTATACTTTGCTCAGGTAAATACTCTTAACTTATTTTCCCTATAAGGGCTTGGGATACGGTATTATAATATTACCGCTTGGTCGGGTATGTAGTCATTTAAATCGGATTGTGATTAATGTATTTACATAACTCGTTTTATTCTGTATTATTTGGTGTATGGCCTTTGGGGGTTAAATGACCATGTCCCAGATATCCTTGGCATCATTCAAAGAAATGACCACGACCTAAGCACGGGGTGTAGGCGTACACCTGACAGTTGCATATGTAAAAACTAGTAGTCCGCTTAATGGAATCAGCCTTGTGGGTATTATACCTGTGGCGTGTCAGTTAATCTAGACCGGCCCTACAAACTGGACCTGACGGACGACAAATAAGTAAAACTGTATACAAGATTATTTTTAAATAATTGTCCCAAGTTATAAAAGATATTTTTGCCTAAGTGCATTCAAATCAATTTTCAAACTCTTTTCAAAATGAGTCAGTTAAGTTGTATTTACCAGTGTAAACTGACGTATTTTCCAAAAAGGCTAAGTGCAGGTACTATACGTAATAGGCTGGCTACTCCAGGCATCAATAATCAAGTCTCGCAAGCTCTAGATGTTAAATTCTGTTGAACAATTTCCTTTTTATTTGATCCGCCTGTGGATCCGTTACAGTCCGTTGTGATACTTTGATATTACTATTTATTCGGTTTGTAATGTGATTCATCTTTTGCTTCCGTTGTGCATTTAAAATTTGTGTTGTTTAACTATGATGATATCAACTACGTCACAATACTCCCCACCGGGCCCACTGGTAATACGTGGAAATATCGGGGTGTGACAGATAGTAGTTTCTTTGTACTGAATCTCCACTTCGGATAGCATGCATCATCTGAAATGTATGACTTGACAATTCCCTATAAAAATTCTTGGAAAGACATTTGAAACGGCCAATATCTTCTGCAGAGAGCCTTGTGAAAATCTCGTTAACAATCACTTGAAACCCAAATTTTTCCATTTTGCAGAGAGCCTTGTGAAAATCTCGTCAACAAAATTTTTGATGTTGATTGAGTAGATGGATGAAAACGGTAATGATCAAAACCTCTGCCCAATGTATTTTATATACCCAATGAAGGCGGTTATGACTAAATACATCGTCAGACAAAAGAATATGATGCGACACTCGTTAGGCTTTTAATGCATTTACATGGGAAAAATATAAAATTAAACACGTTATTATAATTACAATTAACCTATTCATTTACCTATAAGACGCCTTTACCATAAGATAGAAGTGATTGCTTAACGTGCATTAATTGCAAAGTACATATCCCAAGGCATTTTGAATTTGAAATTACCGGCAATTTCAAAACCACTGCTATCGTATATGTTTGCCAAAGGAAACTTCTGCTTAGTTATACTTTCTTGGCTATGGGCAGTAGTTTGCTGATCTGATTTGAAAGCAATTGTCATGATGACTTTTCTAATAGCATTAATTACTAATTTGATTTGCAACAAATAGTCATCAAGAATTTTTTTTATTTTTTAATTTAACTTTAAATTTTATCATGAAAACAATGTTGGAGTAACTCTTATCTCATTGGAATGTAACGATTAGGTAAAATGGTAATTTCATTGTAATTCTAGTTTTTATTTGATAATTTCAGTCTATCAATAATTAACATCGTCAATAATAAAAATGTGAGCAGTGGATGTTTTTTAGGAAAACCAATGATGGTCAATATCAGTGGATGTCAACAATAAAAATGTGAGCAATGACTATTATTTAACTATCAGTGCATAGCCAACAGTTATTGAAACACTGATATTTAGTCAGACAGTGGTCAACATGAAGATTGACGAAACAAAAGTTGTCTTTCAACAGTGGATAACATTTAACAATCAGATGTTTGAACCAAATCAGTGGTTGTAACAGACTTTTAAGGATTAGTGAAAACTATCATTTTTAACTATTTTGAGATTGTTTGACCTTAAATAGATATTTGACCTTCTATATCAGTTGTTTGGAGTTAAACAAATGTTTGGACATAAACAGATGTTTGAAATTAAACAAATGTTTGACCTTAAAAAGAAGTTGGCCCATAAACATATGTTTGCAAAAAAGGACAAATTTCAAGAATACTATACCCAAACAATCAAAATGAGGAGCTTAATAATCATCCAAGTGTACTTCATTTTTATTTAGTAGTATAAAGATTAAACCACTGTTCAATTTATAGTACATATCAGTGATATCAGTGATATGAAATCTAACAATCAAAATGAGGTTATGTGATAAATAACGTTACATATAAACATCTCAGTGATATGAAATCTAACAGAGTATAAAACACTGATGTGATAAATACTGTTACATATAAATACTGTTAACATAAACAAAGGTAGAATATCTACTGTTGATGCTGAACCACTTTTGTTGTTGGACAGTGGTTCGTCTTTGATTTTGTATAGGGTTTGTCTCGAGAGATAAAGTATAGCGAACCACTGCTACACTAAACACTGTTACATAAGAAACACTGATACATAAATACTAAAGTTGAATCCGCTGTAGATGCTGAAACACTGCTGCTACTAAGCAGTGGTTTTCCTTTCGTTGATCAGGCTTTAGGTACATAAGTGCTTGTCTTTAACAGGGCTTTGTCTTCAACGGTGCATAGGCCTCATGAGTCAATAAGCCCATCAGTCTTTATAAGGAGCAGTGGTTAATTATAACAGTCCTTAGCATGATCAGCTGTTATAACCACACCATAACCCTTTGAGAGGAAGCAAGTGTCCGTCTATTCATTTGAGAGGACTCATTGCATTACATCCCTGTTGAAAAACAGAATCCATAAATTTAGGGAAAATAGATTTGAAAGATGATAACCAAACAGTGGAGGATCTCATTCTACAGCTCAAATAAATTCAGGGGTATTCTCAAATAATGGTTCCTAGATGTTTGAAGAACGACAAAGACAGACAAATGTCCACGGTGCTGCTTCTTTGAACATTTGTCGGTCTTCAAACATCTACATTATCTCATTGGAATGTAACGATTAGGAACAATTGTAATTTCATTTTAATTCTAGTTTTCATTTGATAATTTCATTCTATAATTAATTAACCACATCAACAATAAAAATGTGATCAGTGGATGTTTTTTAGGAAAACCAATGATTGTTAATACCAGTGGATGTCAACAATAAAAATGTGAGCCGTGACTATTTTTTAACTATTAGTGGATAGCCAACAGTGATTGAAACACAGATGTTTGGTCAGTGAGTGGTCAACATGAAGAATGAAGAAACAGAGGTTGACCATCAAACAAATCCTTGACACTATTAAACCTCTGTTGACTTACCAAACAGATGTTCAAACACAATTCAACATCTACATAATCTAAATATTACTGAAACACTAAATAATAAGTAAAAATAAAACACAACATAGATTCATAAAATTAAATTTATTCATTTATTCATGACCTTAAAACTAAAAGTCCAATAATTACATCACATACTGAAGAATATTAAAGTTCAAATCTAAGAATAACAGCAAGAATTCAGAAAATTTAGTTTCAACTCCATCGATTGCTGAACCTCTCGATGTATGTCCTTCAGCATCGCCATGAACTGCACGTCTCTATCACCGCACTCTATATTACTGACAACACAAATAAGAAACAAACCTAAAATGCAAAGGTCTCTTCTCAACTGTTGTAGCACATCTGAGTTTTCACGATATTGCATGAATCTATACTTTCTATAAAAGAAGAAAATCTTCCTGGCGCAAGAAAACCTGACTTTCGATTTAACGAAAATCAAACAATGCAACTCTCCCATCAAAGAAGATAGAACATGCAACTTTTCAAGATAGAAGATACATATCGTCCGTTGAAGCTGCAACTCTGCCATCAAAGAAGGTAGCACATGCAACTTTTCACGATGTTGCAACAATGATACTGCAGCATCGATATTGAAAGGTTGATATGGGATGCGAATTTTCATTGTAACGACGATGTTGGAACAATGATACTGGAACGATAACATGTAAACATAATCAACAAACATTCGAACAAAGAAGTGTAATCAGAGATTAGCGGTTGAATCACGAGAAAGATGCATTTGAGAGAGAGAGAGATACGCTCACATATATGAGCGAGCGAGATTTGAATATGAAACCAGATAATTATATCTTATTTATAGGATAAGAATATATGGTTTGAATTTTGAATTTCAAAATTACTGATATTATCAGTAATTACTTATCTGATTTGAAAGCAATTGTCATTATGTTTATTGGGAACTGAAAGGTAAGTAGTGTATATCCTTATATCCTGCTTTATTAAACTAATTAAATATTAGAAATGATATGCAAAGTAGGAAAAAAAAAAGAGAACGTCAATTTTAAATTACCATTTTGCATATTTTGAATTTCAAAATTACTGATATTATCAGTAATTACTGATCTGATTTAAAGCAATTGTCATGATGACTTTTCTAATTTTTATTTTAACTTTAATTAAGAGATAATAACCATCAGTTTGAAATTCACATTTTGCATATTTTAAATGTCCAAAGCTCAAGAAATTAGCATTAATTACTGATGTTTGGTAAGTCAGTGGTCAACACGAAGATTGAAGAAACAGAGGTTGTATTTCAGCAGTGGATAACTTTTAACAATCAAATGTTTCAACCAACACAGTGGTTGTAACAGGATTTTAAACAGATGTTGGGGCTTAAACATATGTTTCACCTTATATATCAGTTGTCTGGACTTAAACAAAAGTTTAAACTTAAACAGATGATTGCCCATAAACAGAAATTTGGCCATAAACAGATTTTTGGCCTTAAACAAATCTTAGAGCTTAAACAAATGTTTGCCCATAAACATCTGTTTGCAAAAAAAGACCAATTTCAAGAATACTATACCCAAACAATCAAAGTGAGGAGCTTGATAATCATCCAAGTGTACTTTATTTTTATTTATTAGTATAAAAATGAAACAATAGTTCAATTTATAGTACAGATTAAACCAATGAAGTGATGTGATAAATACTGTTACATATAAACACTGTTGGGATAAACACTGTTACATATAAACACTGATGTCATAAAAATTGTTACATATAAAACACTGAGGTGATGACATCTAACAACCTAACAGACTATAAAACACTGTTACATATAAACACTGTTAACATAAACAAAGGTCTGAGCTTAAACAGATGTTTGCCCATAAACAGAAGTTTGGCCATAAACATATGTTTGCCCATAAACATCTGTTTGCAAAAAAAGACCAATTTGTACTTGTTTAAAAAAAATAAGATGTTGACCAAAATTCAAACAGATGTTGACCAAAAGTCAATCAAATGTTGGCCAATAGTGAAATAGATGTTGACCTTAAACAGATGTTTGGTTTAAGGCCAAACATCTGTTTAAGGTCAAACATCTATTTAAGTCCAAATATCTGATACAGAAGGTGAAACATCTGTTTAAGGTAAAACATATGCTTAAGGTCAAACATCTGTTTACGGCCAAACATCTGTTTAAGGTCAAACAACTGTTTAAGTCCAAACCTCTGATATAAAAGGCCAAACATCTGTTTAACCCTGAACAGATGTTTAACTTAATATGATCTACTGTCTTCTCACACTGCTTTCCTCTTAAAAACACTGTTCAACCTAACATGGGTTTCCATTATCTATTGACCAAAATGCAAACAAATGTTCAAACCACTGTTTGTTATTGTACTTTACAAAATTACATAGAATTCAAGAAAACGAAACTAAGAAATTTACGAATCTAAAAGCAACAATTTAAAATCTAAGAACAACACCAAGAAATTTACGAACCTAACAGAAAAAATTTAGTGCTTTTAGCTTAAAATTTAGTGCTTTTATCTTTAAAATCCATCAAAGTATATCTTCGACAATCGCCATGAACTCCACGGAAGTGCTCAATGCATCAACAGCAGGATTTATAGAAACCTGATCTCTCGTGAACAGACCAAGATGCAGTACATGAAAACACTTCTTCAACTGTTGAAGAGTAGCCCTGTCCTCATATACTTAATCCTTAACTTTGTTCATAAAGAGCTGCTTTAAACCAAACTTTATGCTTCTTTTAATACAAAAAAAGGCAGGAAAGACCATTACTCTAGTAAGATAAAATCTTATCTTACAGCAATAGCAGATGCTTTCTTGCGTTTAGTAGGAACTAGTGCGGCTTCTACATCATCATCATCTGCCCAGAGTCAAATATAATCATCATTTAGTCACCAGCAAAAATTATTTTAAATGTAGATTTAACAATATTTCTTTCTGTTTAATTTAACTTTATGTTTCTTTTAATACAAATCTATAATAACCCGCAGCAGATTGTATGAATTTCAAACAACTGTGATTAGACTGAAATATAAAGCGAGAATTAGAGTATATCACTTCAAAATAAAAAAAAAAACTAAAAAAATCAAAATTGGAGTAGCAAAACACACATACTTTAAACGATGTTGGAACAATGATACTGGAAACAACCGTAGAACAATCATCATCATCATCTGTAACAGATCATTCACAATCATCATTTAGTCACAACTCAGATAACAAAACTTCAGTAAAAAGCAAAAACAAAAACACATACCATTATCAAGGGAAACCACATATCAACAAAATTTTTTCTGAAAATGGGTTAGAGAGAGCTTAAGTTTTCTCTTATCCTTTATGAACAAATGCCGAGTATTGAGAAGAAGAGATACATATCGTCCGTTCAACTTACAACTCTCCCATCAAAGAAGGTAGCACATGCAACTTTTCACGATGTTGCAACAATTATAACAGTCCTTAGCACATGGAACTTTAACAGGGATTTGTCTTCAACAGTGGATAGGCCTCATCAGTCTTTATAAGGAGCAGTGGTTAGTTATAATAGTCCTTAGCATGATCAGCTGTTATAACCATTCCATAACACTTTGAGAGGAAGCAAGGGTCGTCTATTTGATTGAGAGGAATAATTGCATTACATCTCTGTTGAAAAATAGAATTGATAAACTTAGGGAAAATGAGGTTGAAAGATGATAACCCAACAGTGGAGGATCTCATTCTACAGCTTCGATAAATTAAGGGTATTCTCATATAATGGTTCCTGGCTGCTTCCAAAGAATCCGCACTTTGGACATCTGTTGTTCTTCAAACATCTATTATCTATTATCTATTCTATCTATTATATATAATAAATGAAAGTGATTTGGTCCACGTGGCCCAAATAACTTTCATTTATTATATATAATAGATAGAATATATAATAGATAATAGATGTTTGAAGACAACAGATGTCCAAAGTGCCGCTTCATTGGAAGCATCTAGGAAGAATTATATGAGAATACCCTTAATTTATCGAAACTGTAGAATGAGATCTCCACTATTGGGTTAACATCTTTCAACCTCACTTTCCCTAAATTTATCAATTCTATTTTTCAACAGGGATGTAATGCAATTATTACCTTATTTAAGATACCTTCAACTACATCTTCTGATAAATCAACATTCATTTCACTCAAATGATCCCTTCAATTGCATCTTCAATCATGAACTATCTAAAGAAATGCATGAAATCATCCAAAAATACCCAAAATAAAACTAAGTAAACCATCTGATGCGTGTGAAGTGTTACTTATTTTAGGTGTATATTTTAAGCCCTTTTTAACACTTATTTTAGCCAAGTTTTAAATTTATAAAACACGATATTTCACTAACACTAAACACACATATGGGCAAGTGCACCCATCGTTGAGTGTAGTATAGCGTTGGTAAGATACCGAGGTCGTCCAAGGACACAAGAGCTTTTAGTACCGGTTTATCCTCAACGTCTAACCAAAATAAAAGTTTAGGAAAAATGTTTTAAACTAAGAAAATTAAAAACTAACTAAAATGCTGAAAATAAAAATAAAATAAAAACAGATAGACAAGATGAATCACTTGGTTCCGACTCGTATCTAGTATAACCTTTGATTATTTCCGCACTTTTGCACATAATTAAGAGATTATCTTAGTTATTGTAGTAGGCCCCTCTTTTGAAGGCGACGTTACCCTCACCCCAGTAGTTTGAGTCAGCAGGGATACAATCCTAAAAGGGTGGATTATTGGAAGATAATGAATTAAGTTATTAATGCAGTATTGTGGTAGGCCCCGCTTTTGGCGGTGACGTTACCCTCGGCTAAGTAGTCTGAGTCAGCAGGGATACAGTCCTAAATAGCCGGGTTATAGTATTAATAGTAGTTAACTTATGAGGGGGTCAAAGAGTTTGGACCCCCGCCATCCAATACCGTGAAGTATTGAAGGAGGTCCTACTAAATTTGACCCAGGTCCATTGCAGGACCTCTAAACGCTGAACAATGGCAAGACCTTTACCAAACCGTTCCCTTAACCCCCTACCAGGTAGCCAACATATCTCCATATAGACCGTGGAGATATGAATGGTGAAAATCCTTTATTTTATATAGACAGTAAAATAATGCCAAGACACCACGGACAAACGATAAGGAAAGATCACCTTCAACATAAGTAACTAGTTATTAAAGTCATTAATACAAAACCAAATAAAAAGTGCAAAAGATTAGAAATAAAAAGTATTAAACTAGACACTTTGTCTTCACCAAGTGATGTAAGAGACTTAGGCAAACATGGCCTTGATTGTCAAGAACTCTTACGATCAATCTTGGATCCCGAGACGACTCACACACACTCTACGATGGACAATGGATGATGGTGGCGGATGATGGTGTTGTGATGGTGGTGGGTGGTGGATGAAGTGTGAGAGAGGTGGAGTGCCAAGGAATGAGATTAAATGAATCCAAGCACTCCTATTTATAGGCTGAACAGAGAGCTGGACACGGCCCCGTGTCCGCTGGGCACGGCCCCGTGTCCGTCTGACACTCTCTCTCCTCATTAATTGTAACTCGCAATTACAATAAATGCGCCTGCTGTACTTTCGACACGGCCCCGTGTCCGCTGAGCACGGCCCCGTGATGGGCAATAGAAGCTTCTATGGATTTGTCTTTTCTGCTGCTTCTTGGGCACGGCCCCGTGCTGGCTGAGCACGGGGCGTGTTCAGCCTTTTGTCTTCTCCTTTTTGCTTTGGAAGGTGCCGTTGAGGGGTCGGGCAGTCCACTAATGTTCCTTTCCTTGTATTTATGTTGGATTTAGCTGTCTTTTTGCTTCTTTTGTGTTTTTGAGCTCATTTAATCCTGAAAATACAAAAGGAAGACAAAAACACTCTTTTTCCAATATTAGTACTTAAAAAGGGTTAGTTTTATGCCTTATTTGATGTAATTTATATGTTGTATTTTATACACATCAAATACCCCCACACTTGAACTTTTGCTTGTCCTCAAGCAAAACTCTTTAATATGTGGCTTACACTCCCAAATGGAATAGGTAGAAGAGAAGGTTTTGGGGCTTGTCGTAGAGTGTCGGGATTTCCAAGATCTTTTTTTTGGGTTTTATTTTTATTTACTTACACTCCTATTCGTAATGATTTATTTAGAACTTTTCATAAAAGAAATTACTTATTTGGGCATAACATGCCTTTTTAAAATTCTATTTATATACAAGTTCACATACCTCACGGGGAAATCACTCACACTCGGCCGATGGTGTATTTTTAGTGAATCACTCGAGAGCGGCATGGAACTTATTCCTACCATAGGCTTGCCAAGAAATCAATCCTCCTCCTTTTTAACTTTTATACCTTTGTAAATATCAAGAGGACTTTGTGGGTTAAGGGTTAGGCTAGGGTTAAAGGTAGGTGGTTGGGATAGTGGTTAGTAGAAAAAGGGCTAAAAGCGTAACAACTGTCGGTTTTCGTATATATATATTTTATTTTATTTTATTTATTTTTTTTTTAGATGAAGCTTTTATTCAAACAAGTTATTTTTGATTAACTTGTTTGTTTATTTTCTTTTTGCTTCATCATTATCACACTTTTTTTTTTTTTTTTTTTTTTTACGAAAGAACCGAACTTGTTACTAAAATAAAGGGTAGGTGGTAAAAGAAAAAGAAAAATAATGGTGTAGAAATAAAAAGGGTTAGTCCTAATGCCTCCATCATTTACTTACTCGGGTTTAAGTTGATAAGGACCGGGAATGCATTGTCATGGCAAGTTCTAGAGTTGTAAGAACCAAGCGGCTATTCACACAAGAAACGAAAAATGAGCATTTAGTCAAATGATATGTAATTGTGTGCTCAATAAAGGCTCAAAACTCACTTTTGTGGGAATGGGTTTTTATGTGATCAAGTATATATAATCAAATTTTAAATAAGTTTGCTATGCCTTTTCATAATTTTCTTATGTTGATTCTTTTTATCACTACGCTATCGGTTGTAAATTTGTAAAAATATAACCTTTTTAAGAACTTGAATTTCCCGAGTTAAACCTAGACAAGTAAAAAAATGAAATTTTTGAAAAAAAATTTGGGGTGATTAGCGGTTCCAATAGAGTTTTGTGTAAGGCTTGTATTTAGGACTTGCAAAATTCAAGGTTTTAGCATTCCCCCCACACTTAAATTACACATTGTCCTCAATGTGTCCCAAAAATAAATTTTTAGGTTGATTAAATATGTAAAATAGTGTTTAAAAAGCAAAAATCTGTGTTACTGGGCACTGAACACGGCCCCGTGTTAACCGGGCACGACCCCGTGTTCAAGTGCCAGTAACAGAATTAAATTAAAAGAAACAGAAGCCTGGACACGGGGGCGTGTTGGGTGAACACGGCCCGTGTCCAGTTACCTGAACTGGGCGTTTTACTGCAGGTGGTTCAGCACGGGGCCGTGTTGGTTGGGCACGGCCCGTGTTGAGCCTTCTGGAATGGTGAGAAATGTCGGGTTGCCTTGTTCTTTGTGCATGGGTTCATTTTTCTCGTTCCCCTTTTCATCCTTTACCACCATGAGTGTGTTTTATTCATTACAAACCATCCAAACCTTAAAACCATCATTTCATTTCATCATAGAGAGAACTTACATAGTCCTAAATTAAGATAAAATTAAAACTTAACTAAATAGGTCAGCAGGTACACGAGGTTATCATAAGGAGTTCTACTATTTTAGGAAAATTTCGAGAATAGTTTCCCGATATAGTAAGACTTTTAGCCGAATGGATTATTCCCTAAACGTTTAAAGCCATTCTTCAATCTCCCTAGGAAGGAAGAATGCGGCTTCATTTTCCTCCGCAGCTGGTGGCTGAGGGTGAACATTCACCGGGACTCCTTGCACCACTCTTCGCGGAGGCTCTTGGTGCATGGCGTACCATTCGGCTGGAATGACAACTTCGGGTACCACGTTCCACGCCCTTTGGGTTATTATAGGTACCAAAGGCGGGGAGGCGAGAAGGTTCAACCTCTGGTGCAAGAGGTTTACTTCATGGAGACAGCCCTCCAGCCCCACTGTAAGATGGTTGATACGGTCGACCAATGCTTCTTCCACTCCCGTCATTTCATCAATAGCCTCCCTTAGAGCGTAAACATAGTTTACAAGAGAGTCTTCTGCTGTTGAAGATCTCCTCCCTTGTCGGTTATTTCTTGAAGATGATCCGCTTGTTCTGCTTGCCATTTTCTGCGAAGGAAACCGAAGAAAGCTAAATTTTTACAAAACAGAGCCCCTGGACACGGCCCCGTGCTCGTTGAGCACGGCCCCGTGTCCATTTGTCTGCAGGATTTTTGGCTAAAGAATCTTGGAGTTTTAAATTATTTTTATGTTTTCTATCTGGGTTTTAAGCTCAGATAATTTAAAACAAAGTTATACAACTAACTTTAAGCAAGAATCTTTAGCAAATAATCTTACAAACTTCACATAGAGGGTTGGAATCAAGGGATTTCCAAGCTTCCATGGAGGAAATTTTGAAAAAAAATTTGAAAGAGGAGGAAATGAATAAAAGTGGAAGGGACAAGAGGGTCCCTTGGAACCTTCTTTTAACACTTACCTAGGATGGTATGAGTGAAAATCCCAGGAATCTCTGTCTTTTGAAGTGGTAAAAAATGAGCAGGATTCAGGCTGCATTTAAAGAAAACGACAGTGCACTGGACACGGCCCCGTGTTGTCTGGACACGGCCCCGTGTTCAGAGGAAATCCTGACACATTTTGTCCGTATTCTGACCAAATCAGCAGAGAATCTTTTTAGTGAGCACGGGGGCGTGTTGACCTGGACACGGCCCCGTGTCTGGAGGCTGCTTTATGGAGTTTTGCTATTTCAAGGATCTCATCGACATCGGGTGGTTCCTTACTGGTTGGAACAACCCCAAAGTTCCTAATATACCTTAATTGTCCTAGACTAAGGCGAGAACGCAAGAGGTTGTCGGTGAGGGTAATTCCTATTTTCATTCTAGGTGGACAAGTCCAACCCTTTCCCGGGCTCTTGTTAAAGAAGGTGTATGCCGAATCGCTCAGGTCTATGTATGCACCGAACGAAGTCGATGGGGAGTCCTTCACGGCACAATCGACACAGGGACGACTATCGTCCAAGTCTTTGCTAGGAACGAAGGTATTTTCGGGAGCAACGAGGTTGTCGGAATGCGGTTCCAACGTTTCTTCATGGTTATCGTCTTGGGGAGGATCAATGAAATCCTTCCTAAGCTCTTTTAACCAATTCAGAATTAGTTCTTCTAGTTGAAATAACTCATCAAGGAGCATTTCCCCTAGAATCTCTGGCTGGGCGCATTCGAGGGAGAAATAGTGCTTATTTTTACTTTCGCCCCTCTTAAGGTTGTGAGAAGTCGGTGGGTCCATGTAGTGGGGCCTATAATTTAGAAAGTAGCATTTTACTTCTTCATGGTTGCCACCACATAATTGACACCACGTACCATAAGAGTGCCGAAAGTAAAAACAATTACTATCACTCATGTTTGTGTCAGAAATTACCAACCGCCGGGATCTAACGGTTCTGTTTTCAGTAACTGAAACTTGGGCACGGGGGCGTGTTGAGTGGGCACGGCCCCGTGTTCAGCTTACTGTCTGATGTAAAACAGGATTGCCAGTTCCAAAAATTGAGCACGGGGGCGTGTTCAGCGGGCACGGCCCGTGCTGAGCTCTGCAGAAGCTGAAAAACTAAGAAAATCCTAAAAAATTAAAAAGAAAAATAAAAAATGATTAGGCCGTTGATTCCTAACTTTCTTAAAATCCTTGTGTCCCCGGCAACGGCGCCAAAAACTTGATGCGTGTGAAGTGTTACTTATTTTATGTGTATATTTTAAGCCCTTTTTAACACTTATTTTAGCCAAGTTTTAAATTTATAAAACACGATATTTCACTAACACTAAACACACATATGGGCAAGTGCACCCATCGTTGAGTGTAGTATAGCGTTGGTAAGATACCGAGGTCGTCCAAGGACACAAGAGCTTTTAGTACCGGTTTATCCTCAACGTCTAACCAAAATAAAAGTTTAGGAAAAATGTTTTAAACTAAGAAAATAAAAAACTAACTAAAATGCTGAAAATAAAAATAAAATAAAATCAGATAGACAAGATGAATCACTTGGTTCCGACTCGTATCTAGTATAACCTTTGATTATTTCCGCACTTTTGCACATAATTAAGAGATTATCTTAGTTATTGTAGTAGGCCCCTCTTTTGAAGGCGACGTTACCCTCACCCCAGTAGTTTGAGTCAGCAGGGATACAATCCTAAAAGGGTGGATTATTGGAAGATAATGAATTAAGTTATTAATGCAGTATTGTGGTAGGCCCCGCTTTTGGCGGTGACGTTACCCTCGGCTAAGTAGTCTGAGTCAGCAGGGATACAGTCCTAAATAGCCGGGTTATAGTATTAATAGTAGTTAACTTATGAGGGGGTCAAAGAGTTTGGACCCCCGCCATCCAATACCGTGAAGTATTGAAGGAGGTCCTACTAAATTTGACCCAGGTCCATTGCAGGACCTCTAAACGCTGAACAATGGCAAGACCTTTACCAAACCGTTCCCTTAACCCCCTACCAGGTAACCAACATATCTCCATATAGACCGTGGAGATATGAATGGTGAAAATCCTTTATTTTATATAGACAGTAAAATAATGCCAAGACACCACGGACAAACGATAAGGAAAGATCACCTTCAACATAAGTAACTAGTTATTAAAGTCATTAATACAAAACCAAATAAAAAGTGCAAAAGATTAGAAATAAAAAGTATTATACTAGACACTTTGTCTTCACCAAGTGATGTAAGAGACTTAGGCAAACATGGCCTTGATTGTCAAGAACTCTTACGATCAATCTTGGATCCCGAGACGACTCACACACACTCTACGATGGACAATGGATGATGGTGTTGTGATGGTGGTGGGTGGTGGATGAAGTGTGAGAGAGGTGGAGTGCCAAGGAATGAGATGAAATGAATCCAAGCACTCCTATTTATAGGCTGAACAGAGAGCTGGACACGGCCCCGTGTCCGCTGGGCACGGCCCCGTGTCCGTCTGACACTCTCTCTCCTCATTAATTGTAATTCGCAATTACAATAAATGCGCCTGCTGTACTTTCGACACGGCCCCGTGTCCGCTGAGCACGGCCCCGTGATGGGCAATAGAAGCTTCTATGGATTTGTCTTTTCTGCTGCTTCTTGGGCACGGCCCCGTGCTGGCTGAGCACGGGGCGTGTTCAGCCTTTTGTCTTCTCCTTTTTGCTTTGGAAGGTGCCGTTGAGGGGTCGGGCAGTCCACTAATGTTCATTTCCTTGTATTTATGTTGGATTTAGCTGTCTTTTTGCTTCTTTTGTGTTTTTGAGCTCATTTAATCCTGAAAATACAAAAGGAAGACAAAAACACTCTTTTTCCAATATTAGTACTTAAAAAGGGTTAGTTTTATGCCTTATTTGATGTAATTTATATGTTGTATTTTATACACATCACCATCCAATATTCTTGAGTACTCACCATTAATGTGATGACCAATATAAAATCAAACCCAAAAAGCATACAAATCATAATGAAATATGAAAGAAACAAACCAAAAAACTTGTTAGGCGATTAAAATTAAAAGGATATCATACGCAATATTCAGGTAATTAGAATGGCCATTTTTACCTTACTTGACAACAATAGCAAACAACATCAAACAATAATATCAAACACCTGATGTTGAATCCACTGTAGATGTTGAATCTACTGTAGATGCTGAACCACTGTTGTTACAAACAGATAATACCTCGGGAACTGAAAATTTAAAAGGATCGGCTTCAAAGGCTTCAACAATCGGAAGATTCAAATCTCAAGCAAATGAAACCCTAATTTCAAAAAGAATAATCGGTGAACATATTCAAAGATCAATAATCAACAGATGTTGTACTCATATCATCACCGCTAAGAAAAAAAACCCTTAGTTTCTGAACATATTCAAACATACCAGTTCATGGCGGAAATCTATCCGCAGGTAAGCGGATTTCAACTTTGATGACCATCGATGACAACAACCCTGGAACCATATGATGAGATTACGATTATAAATTAGGGTTTAATTAAAACTTTGTATGAAAATTAGAATAAATCAACACAGATCTATAAACATATAAATCAAACCTCAAATGGAAGAACCTTGCCAACGAAGAAGATGAAAGAATCTTCCCAACTATAGCTCGGGATGATAATTACAAAAGCCAGATATTACCTCTTCATGGTATAATCAGACATGAAAATTACAAAGGCTGAATGATTCATGATGAGATGATTTGGTTTGATCTTTGATTAAGAAGGGAGAAGAGTACAGGAGAAGGAGAAGGAAAAGAAGAAGAAGATTCAGATTCAGGGTTTTGAAAAGGAAAAAAGGAGACGGAGGGAGTATAAAAGGGACGGAAGTGTGGTACTGTTGGGCGGGAAAACAGAACTGGGGATGCCCTAATTAAGTGACACGGGGCCCAAATCACTTTCATTTATTATATATAATAGATAATAGATTTAATATGGACTAAAATACTTATGTCGGCAACTTACCAGTCCCATAACAAACTAAATAGATACCAACTTAGTTCTCATCGCGCGCGAACACATTTTCACATGACCAATGTGAATAATTTATCAAGTTATTATCCTTTTTAGTATAACTTTTCTAACATCATTTATCTTTACTAGATCGTAGCATGATTGATTTTTCACAAATATTTTTTTAGTATGATCAAAATACGGTTGTTATATAAATGTTAAAAAAATCAAACCTTTTTAGTATTTTTTTTAAAAAGAGATATATTGAAAATCAAGTATTTTGTATCATAGGCTATATCGAGTGATGTTACCATTGTGGTACCGTGGCACACCTACCTAACCGCTATTGGTGTTTGCTTCTATGTTTTTCGACAAGTCAAACTGATAATGACCAAACTCATGCGGTGTTACATGAGAAAAAAACCACCATACTTCCGCCGCGAAGCGCGGGGGAAAATCCTAGTTTGGTGTTATAATAGAAATGATCATACCTCTTAATGCCCACGGGAGTGGTGTTGGGGGCGTTATTAAGGCACTTCACGCCCCTATAATGCTCATTACTCATGGTCTAATGCCAAATGAGGAGAAAAAATGGAAAGAAATGATTGTATAGGCATTAAGGGGCGTTAACCATTACACATTTAAAAAAGAAACGTTATAATGCTAATGTAGCGAAAAATAGCCCTTATAAAGCATTAACCATTATAAATTATAGATGACATTAGTATTTTAGAAAGTTTATTCATTATATCCAGAATAACCCGATTTTGATCCAGCTAGACCATTCAACAAACAAAATTAACATGAAAACCATACTAAATGCAATTGTACATTTCAAACCAAACCGTCGACTGGAGGTTTGAAAAATGCCGTTTGCTATTAAAAGAATAGTCGTTGTGATATTAAACACTATTATATTTTTTTTTTTGACTTTTGTCATTTATCATAGATTTTGATAAAATCGTCTATCGTATTAATTAAAAAGCTTAAAATGAAAAGAAATAAACAGATCTTGTCGAAAAATTAGAACCACATAAATATAGAATATTAAAACAACATAAACAACTTCATAAAATGTTTTCTATTTCTTCACTTATTTGCAAAATTAGGAGTTATTTTATATCACTTGTATTTTATTTTTTTTTGATTTTCTAACATACGTATTTAATAAAACCGTTTAAAATTATAATAACTCTATAACATTACTTCACTTATTTGCAAAATTATAAGGAGGCATTTTATATCACTTGTGTTTTTTTTTTTTTGTTTTTTTTTTTTTTTTCTAACATGTGTATTTAATAAAATTGTTTTAAATTATGACAACTCTGGATACTTTACAGAAGAATTAGAGTAAAAAAATGTTAAAAAATGATGAGGCTCTAAACACAAAATCTCTAAGGCCACTCGGTGTGTGATAATGAAAGATGCTCATGGGCCAATGTGGCGATCGTGGCCACTAGTGAAACATCGCCCCCTCGCTAGTGGTCGTGAAGGGTGTGGACATCTCCACGAAGAAGATAGCCAGCCGTTGGGGTAAAACCCTACAACGGTCAGATTTAAAAAAAAGAATAATAATTAATTTTCTTTAAATTTTTTTAAATATTCACATTTCACATAACTTTTAACACAATCTTTATTCTCTCTCTACAAATTCTCTCCAACAAATACACAAATATCCATACAATCATGGTATCTTCATTCCCGTTCAATGAAATCGTAATTTGTTATGTAAACACGGTAACGGAGATGGTGCAAATCATTTTGGAGGAAGAAGAAAACAAACATACGTCATAATCGAGAACAAAGAAGTTTGTCGCGTTGCGGCGAATTTCTTTTGTTATTTAGTCTGCGTTTACATGTGTTTTGAAATCATTACGAGCGTATTGCGAACAGAACTGCTGACAAGAATAAAGAAAATGTAGAAAAAACACTAAAAGATAACCGAAAGAAAATCAACCAAAAAAGTTGTATGGTAACGATGTTGTTCGTATGAAACCCATGGTAAGAGATGAGCAAATTGTTCTGGGTACCGGTACCAAACTTGCCGAACCGAAAGATCTTAAGTATCAATTCTGTACCGACTTTTGGCGTTCCTGGTACCGGTTCACTACCGTTTATTACCTTCATATACCGGTACCGTAACCGGTATTTTCGGTATCAGTACCGATTCTGTATCGGTTGGCACCGAGCTCATCCCTACCCCTGAAACTAAAAAAGAAAAAAATTAAAAGTTGAAGAAAATCAACAAAAAAGTTGTACGATACCGTTGTTCGTACGGTAACCGTGATCAGGGATGAGCAAATGGTACCTGGTAGCCGCACTGAATTTCCTGAACCAAAAGATTTCCAATATCAATTCGACACCAACTTTTGGCGTTTTCGATACCAGTTTTTACTTTCATGTACTGATACCGAACAGTACCGTACCGGTATTTTCGATACCAGTACTGGTTCGATACCGGTTGACACCAAACTTATCCCAACCACTGATATTAAAAAAAAAATTAAAGTTAAAAAGTAAAGAAAATAATTGTTATTATAGTATTAAAATAATAAAAGTATTAAAAAAACTATATATTATTATAATATTAAAATCATTATTCATTTCAATTCGTTTAGTAATACATAGCAATAGTAATATATAGTAATAATTCGTTACTCAAAAGGATTGGTGGATGACTACTTTGTTGATAAACCTGTCTTACACCGACGGACAGTTTAGGTGTCGGTCTGAATGAGTCATCGTCTATTCCGACGTGTTGCCGAAGATTTAGCAACTATAGACCCATTTTTTTACATTATGATGGGATGTCACAGGTAAATAGGGTTTTACTACCTTACAAAAGTGCACATTGGCGATCCGGGAAATAGCATACATCACTTCTAGTGATGCATGGGACGAGTATTTGAAGATTTCCAAAAGAACATAACGGGAAAGTCTGTATAAATTTTGCAAATATGTGGTCAAACTATATAGCAAGAAGGATTTGCACAAACCAACATCGAAGGACATCGAAAAACTATATGAAGTCTAAGCAACTTAATTTCAAGTATTTTTTGGAGATAAAATGTATAGTTTTTATTTATTGTTGCAAGAGTATTAATTTTATATGATTAATTTTTGAATTTGTTATAGTTTATATTTAATATTATACATAAAATTATTTATTTTTATATATAAATAACTTACTAAATTAAATTCAAATGTGTGTGTATATATATATGGGAAATTGGCCTGTAATAATCCCACCTAAACCTTATTGGCTATTAATAATCCAACCTCAGAATATTCCCCACACTAGTCCCACCTTTCACCTATATTTCCTACAATGGTCCCCCATTAAAAAAAAAACTTAACGGAGTTAAGTTTTTTTCCAAATTACAAACATATTTTTTAGGGCTTTTGATCAGAACGATGATACAAGTCCATTAATGTAAAACTTTCCTCGAAACGGTGCTCCAAGTGACTTGATTTTTGTTAATTGGAAATTTAAACACCCGAATTGAAGCGTCGTTTTCATCGTTTAGAGCACCGTTTCGAGGGAAGTTTTACATCAATGAACTCGTACTGTCGTTCTGATCAAAAGCCCTAAAAATCTGTTTGTAATTTGGAAAAAAGCTTAACTCCGTTAAGTTTTTTTAATGGGGGACCATTATAGGAAAAATAGGTGAAAGGTGAGACTGGTAGGGGGAATATTATGAGGTGGGATTATTAATGGCCAATAAGGTTTAGATGAGATTATTACAGGCCAATTCCTATATATATATATATATATATATATATATATATATATATATATATATATATATAGTGGAGGGTTCAAATGAGAAGAAAAAAATTGTAAGAATAATAAGAACAAGTTTTAAACCAATAGAAATGCTCAATTTTACTTCATTTAATATGTGTATTTAATGTTATTAATAAGGGCATATAGGTAAATTACTAATTGTAATTAATTAGCTAACTAATTAAACTTGTAACTCATTTTAAATATAATCTTTCAAGATAAAATAATTTAGGGTGAAGGACAATTTTCGAAATGTGTAGGATAAATTTTAGTTTGTGTAGGATAAATTCTTAAATGTGTATGATAAATTTACATATGCGTAGGGTAAATTTCGGTAAGTGTAAGATATATGTAGGAGAAATTTTGAAAATGTGTAGGATAAAATGTTTTTTGTTTTATTAATGAGTGATAACATAATTGATGGGAGGAGTTATAAACTATTTAATGTTTTACCATTATGCCCTTTCTTCTTTTTCTTCTCACATTAAATTTCTTCTCAAATGAACCTTCCCCTATATATATATATATATATAATTAGTGTTGCAAAATGTTGGTAAGATATGTTATAAATGAATTCATTTATTTTAAATAACTTATTAAATTAATCTAAAATGTATATATATAATTATCTATGTTAAATAAGTCGGTATTATAATTTACTGTAAAATTTTGATGCATATGGAGTTGAACCAAAATTGGTAAAGATATATACACATACACCCACATTTTTTATTTAAAGATAAAAAGGAAAATTAAAAAAATAAGTGTGTGTATATATACTATAATTATAATTTTTTATTTAAAGGTAAAAAATAAAATTATTTTAAAAAAAAAACATAAAACAATAGGTAAATTAGCAAAATAGTCCCTGAATTAACGATACATTTTAACAGGGATTATAATTTGGATGGAAATAGCAACAAAATCAAAACGTTAGGTGTTTGTATTAAAAAAAAATTATTTTGGATATAACAGTAAATCAACCCAAACCTCAGTGACGATTTTGAATCTCGGAGGCGATTTTAGCTTTTATCCATATGTTTTTTAAGGGTGATACTCCCAAATAAAGAGTAGTTCCACACATGTTTGAATTATAAACATATCATTACTCAATATACAATTATATTTTGAAGCACTAGATTAGATTTGTAATTGTGGATGCATTTGTTTTCGTTAACTAACTTAATGTACCAGCCATAAATAGACGTTTGGGGTGGAGGAAAGGCTAAAGATATAAAATCATCCATGAGTTTATTCATATAAAACAACATAAAGATTTATTAAAAATATTGAATGGCGGTTATAAGTCGACAAAATAACAAGTGTATTCTTGTAGAAAATGATTTAAGTCTTCTTTATGCCCCCCACTATTTTTATATGAAGAGTTTTGTTGGTTTTATTATGGTTCAAACTAAACCAATATACAGACCATTGGTAAGAAGGTGAAAGTTATATTAAAATACAACAAAATTAGCATGGTAAAACTTTCCCAACCACTCTTTCTTTCTTTAATCTTGCTAAAATAAAATATAAAGAATGTTTATTGGTCATTAAAGTACTAATTATTTTCGGTTTATTGGTGGCACCGGTTTCAAATCAGTACAAAGCTTCGTTCTGGTGTCCAAACGACCTGCAGGCTAGGCTCAGTCGGGTTGAGTCGTTCATTTCGTGGAGCTTTCAAGTAACTTGCTCAAACGACTTTGAATTGCCACAAAACTTTATATGGTTGTTCACGGGCCTAAGTAGAGTCATTCGTAATCACACGTTAATTTTTCATGTCAAAACGTTAAGCGAGCCATGGTTGGGACCACTGATGCCATGATTTCACGTAACTCTCTCAAACGAGGTCATAGCCTTAGACCATGCGTAGTGGGGGGTTTTTTAGGTGTTTTTTCCCTAAAAAACGCCCCACAATACCCAACTCCCACCCCTTGGGCGTTTTTTTTTTCAACAAAAATTGGTTTGCCGTTGTTTTTTTCACGCCCAAGCTCCTTATGTGTTGACCAATCACCCTTTTTTGATGGTTTTTTGTCCAATAACATTTTTTGATAGTTTTTTTTATTTAATTCTATTAAACCTTGATGAAACAATGGTTAACCAAGGGGGTTAACTCACTGGTCTCGTCAAGTAGGGTTAATCCCTTCTTTCCGAGGATCACTGGCTGGATCGTCCGCTGGTTAATCTCCTGCACAAGGAAACAAACCGTGACTCGTAACAAGGAGGATGGGGTGGGGGGTGCTCCTTGTTACCACTCTCCGGCGTGAGAATCAGTAATTTGCTTGGGAAGCAAAGTGTGATAGTAGTAGTAGTGAGAGAGTTGTGAAGAGATACCTCAAACCTGGTTCGGGGTAGGTATTTATAGCCGAGGAGTGAAGGAGGGTAGTTGAGTGGCTAGTCTGACATCGCACAGCCTCCTGCAGGTGTGTCAGGCATGTCTGTTACGGTGGTGATGCCACGTCCTGCTGTGGTGTCAGTCTATCGCTTATGTGTGGGCTGCCACTTGCACTGTGGTGTCAGTCCCACTTGCCTTGTAGGCAGGATGCGGTGCCGGGCCGCATCGCTGCTTGCGGTAGCTGATATTGTTCCCGCGCTCTTGTTCTGGCCAAACGTACACGGGATGCGGTGCCATGCCGCATCGCCGCTTAGTGAGTGTTACTGTTGTCCAGATCCCTTGTCGTGATGAAAATGTTCATAGGATGCGGTGCCAGGCCGCATCGCTATGTATACACCCATTTTCATACATAAGGTATGTATTCCCATCTCTTGACCGATTGGATTCGACCGCTGTGTTCGCGCGTGCCCGCACGGACACAGATAAATTCTTGCTGGTGGGGGTTTTTGATAAGGGTAATGGTCACTCGCGGTCATGCTGACGCGAGATCTGGGACCATACCCCTTCAAATCCTCCCAGTCTAGTGTTGCTTCCTTATGCAAGTTACATGTGGGAGGAATACTTGACTATGGTGTCTAGAAGGTAGAATATGGGTTGTAGAAGAATTTAGGCCATGTGAATGGCTCCTGCTTCAAGTGAATCAAGCTGGGGGTCTGTTAGAGTAGTGCGACGTCTCTTCCGTACCGGTGAGCAAGGTCCGCTTGATGCGAAATTCTCAGCCTGCTTTGATTCGGTAATATGGTCTACCCTTCTCTGATGTCATCATCCACCTGTTGGTGTTTCGAACCAACCTTTGAGACGGTGACGGAAGATGTCCGTGATCGCAACTCTAGTTGTAATCTCTGTGTTAGCCGATGCAATGCTGTAAGTGCTTTGCTCAAGCTCTATGTTTATCAACTGGACATGCAACGATGATCCCTGCTTTGTGGGGTATTCGTGTTCTCCAGTTTAGCTCTCAAGTAACCGCACGTCTTTTGCGGTTACCTCGTTGCCGTATATCGTTGGCCATGTTTGGTCGAACAATGTGGGGAACTTGCGTCATTGTTGGCCGTGTTTGGTCGAACAATGTGAATCTGTACTATGGGCAAATAAACATGGTCATAGGCATGGTAGTGCCCACCATTGTTTATTCTATGCGGTCCATAGGTGGGCAAACAGAGTCATAAGTAGACTTGTTACCACTGTTGCTTGGCTTGCTGCTCGATGAGATCACCTTGGATACATGGGAATCTGGGTGAAACTCGTCCGCATTCGTTCCTTAGCTACTTTCCTTCACGCTTAGGTGGAAAGTAGTTTTCCTTGAAGTAGTTTTGCTTCAACCGTGTGACGGCTCAGTCGTGGCTCTTCCGTAGCTACCGTCTGCGTACTTTGTGTTTCGCCGCGGCTACTCGTGGGTGTTTACGGTTTGCAGCAAAGGACTCGCTTTAAAAGAGCTTGAAGCTTGGATGTGGCTCTTGAAGGATCAGGAGTCAGGGTTGCTGATGTGCGGTTGCCCAGCATACTTGTCCTTTTTCCTAAGGAGAAGCTGTTTGTGTCCCCTCTGTGGTTGTGAACCGGACACGAGGGATTTGAAGCTTGAAGAAGGTTGCCTGGAATGCGGTTTACCGCATCCTGAGAAGCGGTTTTCGCAGTCCAAAGAACAACGCTGGTTCTGGGTATCTGACACACCTGTACGGGCTCGTGTGTGTCATCTCCGCATATTCCCTATGTGCTCGTGCGTATGTGCGGATGTTGGTTATACCCCTTTATATAATGTAGAGATATATATTTTTGCCTTTTTTGAGGGGTATGTAAAAAATGACATGCGGTATGGGTTATGGTGCTGTATACCAGAGAAACCGCATGCCGCTTATATTTGGATAATGTTGTCGCTTTTTTGTTGCATACGTGGCTGAAACGCACGTGTGAGTTGGTGAAAGTTGGTAGGATTTCCTGGCATGTGCTGAAACGAAAGGACGTTTGCAGTGCCCAAGGTTATAAATGCACTGTAGCAGGAGTGTAAAGGTCTCTTTTGTCAGGCGCGTGGGCGGCCACTTGCACGTGGTAACTGTCAGCGGAACCGTTGCGGAACACGTGGCGTCGCATAACTCGATGTTTTCAAACGTGATGATTCGGTTACTGCCTCGCATTAATTGCGATGGGTATATAAGGGGAAACCGTTTGTAGTTTCCCCTCACTTGTTCAAAATTTCAAAAATTTCCGGTGAGAGAAAGAGAGCTTCCTTCGTCTTCTCCGATAAACTTGTTTGACATTTCGGTGAGGTTTCTGAGTTTTTTGTGAACTCATCTTCTGTCTCCTTTATTACATTCTCTGATGGCTGAACAATCGAATCCACATAATGCTGAGGGTGAAGACCCAGACCCTTCATCGCCGGCGGCGGCGGAAGATGAAGAAGAAGGTGGTGGTGCCCCCGGCGGGGGCCTACCGGTGCGGAAGTGGTCGAAGGGTCAGTTTGATACCCTGATGACCAGTATTCAGATACCCCAAGAGTATGGGTTTATCCACCCACAGGAAGGTGACACAGGTGCCGATGCTCCGGCTGGTTACGTCACCATGTGGGACGATTTCTTTGGTGATGGTAACCTTCGGTTACCATTGACTGTGTTTGTTGCTGATATTTTGGAGTATTACAAGATCCATATCTCCCAACTGAGTCCGTTTGGCTTGATCCGGATTCGGAATTTTGAGTATACCTTTCGTGCTCTCGGTATAGAGCCTACTGTTGAAAACTTCCGGGGGTTTTACCAATTGACCGTGAATACTGGTTTCTTTTCTTTTGGTCAGCTTTATGGTAGCCCCAAGCTGATGACCCCTCCCAAGGGTATTACGAAGTGGATAACTAGATTCTTTTACATTAAGGCTGCCGCGATCGTTGCCAGGATGACTTTTCGGAATGTGAACGAGACGATCTTAGCGGAGAGCATTGACGTTCCCAGGGCTGATACAGTGGACTGGTTCCCAAGGTTGCGGACCATTGAGTTCAAGAAGCTGGACAACTCGTAGTTGTGGGTGCTGAGGATGATGTTGACCAGGCCAAGTAGGAAGGCAAGGCCCGTTGTGCGGGAGAAAAGTGGTGGTAAGTACTTTTCTTCTTGTGCGGTTTTCTTAGTTCCTTTTCTGTGTTACTGATTTGTACGTGTATTATCAGAGGATCCTGCCTTGTAGAGGATATTTGATCCGGATTTCAAGGGCAAGGTTGAGACACTTGCGTGTGCGGAGGCTGAAGAAGGTTTTAACTTGACCATCCGCGACAACTTCTGGATTCCTGATCGCGATGCGATGAAGGCACCCCTGCCGCAAGGCAAATGTATAGTTTAAAATTTTATTACTTTCTTTGTAAAGAAGTTCACCTCTCTGATTTGCTTGTTTGATGATTTAAACGCAGGTAACCTTGGGGCCCTGGGAGATTTTGAAGTGAAGGGTGCTCCCAAGAAGCAGGTGGAGAAAACTGTGCGGGGTCGCCATAGGAAAAAGCCTGAACCCGCAGTTGTTCCTCCTTTAGTGCCGCACGCGGCAGGTATCTCTTATTCTCGTTTCCGCAGATACACCAATTACGTGGTAGTGTCTGACACCCTTGAGGGTTTGGGTGTTCCAGGTGGTGGTGCGGCTGCAGGTGGATCCTCTGCAGGTTCCAAGCCTGCTGATGAGAAGAGGAAGAGGAAAGTGGAGGAGAAGCTACTGGTGCTGGTGAGAAAAAACGTTCGCGGTTGCAAACGAAATGGACAACCGCTGTCTCACAGACGAAGCCTGCGGTTGTGGCTGGTAAGTGAATCGTAACCTTACATGTAACACATGTGCCTCCACGGCCATCAAACAAATACCAAACCAATGAAATATTTTATTTCATACTTGGGATTTGTAAAAATATGTGTATCGTTTGCACATATCGACTCTTGTTCGATTTCAAGCTTTAAATCGCTTTCTGGAGGGTTATACGCGCTCTGATGTGTAGATATAACCAGTTTAATCCAACGAACACTCTGGAAAAGTGAAATAGGCTTAACATACCTTAAATAACCTTTACATAACTTAGTTATAAGTTTTGGAAGGTTTGGTGTGGTGAAATCAAAGTTTAATCGCTTACAGGGACTAAAGTTGACAAACTGCGAAAGTATGCCAATTTGAACTGTAACAGACCTTCCGGAACATGAACATAAGTTAAACATACCATAAATATCCTTTACATAGCTTAGAAATAGGCTTTGAGGTGTTCGGTATGCTAAAATAAACTTTTGTGTCATTTAGGGACTAAAAGCGCAAAAAAGTGCACAAGTTTGCATTTTTACGCATAACTTACGTTCTGAATACATCCGGACATCCAAAAATTTATGTAAGCACTATAATATTTTATTTTAGTGTTCGGCATAAGAAAAATCCATTCGTTTCGTCATTTGGATCGTTTTTCGCGCTTATGCGCATTCCGTCGTAATTAAGCGAACATCGCGTTCGTACGGCTAAACGAACCGACATCCGAGATATTTTTGAACACATTTTAAGTTCCCTATACTTTAACTTCATTTTAGAGCTTTGAAATGGGGTTAACGGGCCTTAAACGTGTCAAAAATGGGCTGAATGCATGACAGGGACCAAAAGTGTAAATCTGCCAAACTTGGGCCTAGCGGTGCGCTACACTTATAGCGTAGCGGTGCGCTAGGGGTCTGCTGACCAGATTCAGAGTTTTTAAACAGCAGGCTGCAGCTGTTTGATCCTCCACCACATGTTCCCAATTGCCTAGTCATGATGATAAGAACCATTTTAAGCTTCCATAAGGTTCCGACAAGTGTACGGGTTGGATCATGGCATGTTTTCCATGAAACGATCCTAACGGTTCGGGTATTCCTATAAATACCCAACCCACACAACCTCATTTTGCACAAGAATTCTGATTTGAGAGCTCTAAGTTGAAACCATTGTTTCATGCCTGAGTTCTTGGATCGGGATTAGCATTCGGGGACCCTTCGTAAGTATTCTTTCGTTCTTTTCCTTATTTTTACTGCTTTTCGAGTCAGAAAGTCAAACTTTGTTTGACTTAAAGTTTGACTTTCTGCGTTGACCAGTAATGGTCAATGCGAAGTTCGTTTGAACTTCGCAACGTGAGTGTAATCACGTTGGTCATAGTCCCTTGGGACTATGCCCACTGATTACCACGTTGTCTAGGGTCGTAGGGTAGGCGATCTAATAAATCGCCTATACCTTCGAACCCGACCCAGTTTGGTCGATCATTAGGATCCAACCAAATACATTAGGTGACCATAGTAGGTAGGGAATAACCTTCCGAGGTTATACCCTATGGCCACATCGTTTAAGTAGTTGTATGATAGGTAGTTTATATGCCTTAGGTAAATTACCAGAATACCCTTTTCATTTATAATTGGTAATTAAGCATATGTAACCTAAACTTTTGTCACATAACTGATTATGTAACATGTTTAGGCATATAACACTTGTCATAGGACTAGTTAGACGGTCCGAACGCGTTTCACGCGCACGACACGTTATAGTAGCATATGTTACCTTAATGGGTCGCGATGGGTCGAAAGCACTTAGGTTAGGTTTCATGTAGTATGTAGGCCTAGTTAAACCATATCATATGAGTTCCAATACTCATTTGGTTTACCAAGCCTCATTCTATCCGATCTCCCGATTTAAGTCCGGTTTATTTATATAGTTTTAGATTGCCGACTGATTCCGTGCTCTCTCTAGCTTTGTTTGGTTGTTGTTCAAGACCTCCAAGCATTCTCAGGCGAGTACATTATTCCCCTCTTTTACTGTTTTCAATTGTTTTGGGGTGACTCATATGTGCTAAATGTTTTCGATGTTATAACGATGGTTTAAAAAACGATTAAGACGATTTATACAAAACTAATAACGATTTCATAAAGTGAACAAACTTGTTGGTTGTAGTTACATAACAAATGACATTCATTAGCAATGATCAAGCCGACCAGTATTAGGTTATGGTACCATAGGATCTGACAAATCCCGTTATTTACTACACCCGTGGTTATGTGTGGGTATGGTAGGTAGCGACTGAATCTGTAATTGTTGACTTACCCTATGGAGGTTTGTTAATACGAAAACGAGAAGCGACGAAAACGAGAAGCGACGAAAGTCACGAAGGTTTGAATGTTATTAGCGAGACGACCTTATAAGTAGTTTCACGACCTAAAACGAATTAAACAATTTACGATTGGTTTCACACGATGTTTTAACGATTGGGTAACGATTGGGTTTCACACGATGTTTTAACGATTGGGTTTCACACGATGTTTTAACGATTGGGTAAACGATTGGCTTCAAAGCGATATACGATATTATTTTGGTTATACATATTACATGATTTACATTTGGGCATGAACATTACTTTGGTGGTTTGGTTTGGATTAAGTGATTAAGTAACAATGCGTGTGGAATATGATACAAGCATGGTGGATACGCCGCTGGTACTTCCTATATATAAGTGTTTGTATGGTATTACATATTGTAGCGTTATTTGAATCATTTCAGTTTGAGACATAGAACATTTTATACAAGTAACATACTTTTCACAAGACATTTATTTACAAACAACTTATCTTATACAAACTCATTTTACATGGTTATTCATTTAATCATGCATTATTCTCTTATTTATACATATCACCTGAACTTATCATTGTTTTTCAAATAATTTACTAAAACAAATGTTTTTGGGTTAAGAGTCATGGCTACGAGGTTTTACAAATTATAACCCGCTTGATTTGAGTTGGTTAATTAAGTTGCAATATTATACTCTTTTCAAAACAAGGTTTTTAAATAAAGTATTGCAACGTCTAAACTAGCCATGATTTCGACACTCCTACAAAACCTATGTACTCGCCAGCATTTCTTTGCTGACCTCGTTTTCACATATGTTTCAGGTATTGTTGAATGATATCGATTGATAAGATGCATGCTCACATAGGACTGGACAAGGCCTTAGTGACTCAATAACAATGATAGACTATGTTTAAATAGTGTATTTAGATTTCAAGATGATGTAATTATTCAATGTTTAATAAAACGAAACACTTTTTGGTATCCATGGTTATGAAACATTAATTCTGTTGCAACACGCCCCGATGTTTCCGCCGCGATTTGTTGTTTTACGCGGTCGGGGTGTGACAGAAAAGATGGTATCAGAGCCAATGGTTATAGGGAATTAGGTTATTAGTAATTAGTAATGCTTTGACCTAGTCTATAACCTTCTTAGGACCCTAACGCGAGTTTACTTGCGTTTAGTCATAAAACAATACTGTCATCTATCCTTAGGTGACAACCACAACAAGAACATAAATTTCAAAACCGCTTTGAAAACTAATCATCTGTTCTAGAATGATTGATTACTAGGTTTTGAACTCTCTATTGTAAGGTTTTGAACTCTCTATTATATGGTTTTGAACCTCTTTGAGTTTTCAAAACTTCGTCAAGGTTTTGGGTTTTAAATAATGTGAACACGTGCAAACTGGAAGGGTGAATGCCTGTATTCTGGGTTTTCTGTCTAGGCAAGCACTTCGTATACATCTCATCAGACGCGAGACCAGTTGTGCTTACCTGGGAATTCTTGGGATGAGTGTTCACTTATAGGCGAGCATGTCTTCGCGATACATTATTTTTGACCCATTTACTTTGATCAGTCACCGTCTCATTTGTTTGCCTTAGGTAACAAACAAATGATCGCAATTTTCATGCGTTATCTTTCTGTTTTGATTGTCCAATAATCTTTCACCTGTTTCTCCCTATGCCTTTCTTTTTCTTCAAGAATGTCTCTTCATCACGATGACGCTCAGATATCTGAGCAAGCAGCCAAAATTCGCTCAGCGAATAGGCGAAGTAGTCCTGAAGACTGTTGAATTAGCTACTGCCATGTATCATCTCCAGGATGAAGCCACTCAAGAGTCACCAAGACAGGCAGGACCTAGTCAGGCGACAACACCATCAGCCAATAAACCAATCGAGGAATCAAAGACCATGGATGAACGATCCCCTAAGAAGTCAAAGAAGCGAAAGGCTTCTCAGAACTTCGCCATGGTCGCTCACAATGGTAAAGCAGTCCCCCACCAACCAGCTCAACCCCTTGCTAGGTGTGTATGGCTTTTCCTATGATACCCAAATCAAGGAACTATGTACCTTACAAACTACTCTTGTGATTTCTCTTTTTCAAATGATTGCTCATGATTCCCTCAAAAATTTTAAGTACTCGTTTCACTCTAAAAAACAAAGTACAGAAAATTAAGTGACATTATGAGTAATCGTGCTTTTCGCACATCTGTGCCTTTAAATCCTTGGTTAGATAACTAAGGGTATTTTCAAATCTCATACCCATTACGTTTTGATTTTTCAACATACACAGTACCAGTATTTCAAAACAATCTTCATGATCTCAAAACATTTCATATAGTTTGAAAACAATTTTTCTAGATGCATTGTCTATGTTATTTCAAAAACATTGGCCATGTTATCAAAACCAACCTTTCTAATTTCAAAATATTTCATATAGTCTGAAGACAATATTAACACAATACATTTTCTGATCAAGTGCATGATTTCGAAAAGCATCATTCATGTCTTTCAAAAACCTTATACATAATTTCAAAATTCATCTCGTATGATTTTAAAACATTTTTGTAAATATATCTACCTAATACACCTACTTTATGATTTCAAAAAGTATTATATATAAGGTTTCAAAAACGTTAAACACATTTTTCTTAAAAGAACCCCATGCATAGTTTTCAAAAATATTTTTCCTCATACATTGACTTAACCTTCAAAATTCTGCTTCATATGTCGCCTTGACATATCAAGCATCTCAACTTCATAAGCATTTTACATCATGTTTTGACCTAAGCACATCCAGTGCAAGGTTTCAAAACATCTCCAACTTCTAAATTTCATATGGGGTCTTTTTATCTTCACAATTAGATCCTTGTGGATGATTATCATTCAAATCAGAGTCCTTAATTGGATTCCTTATGTACCTTAATTCGAACACTTCGGTTCCTAATAATCGAAATCGAATTTTCTTTTTGAATATTTCTATCTTTATAGTTTGATTCTTGGTAATGTTTAAAGTACCAAATGAAATCCACGGAATGGATTCCTAGTATGCTTTAAATACCCATGTCCAAAGATAACAAATTAAACGATTATACGAATAAACGATTTTGCGATTAAACGATTTTGCGATTAAACGATTATACAATTATGCGATTATGTGTTTATGTGTTATGTGTTCTCCTCTATGTTTTTTTTGTGTGATCCAATTTTCAAATCCTCATAGAATCTTTCGTATCTTTATATGAGGGATTCATAGTAGGATATTCAAAAGGTACTACTTTAAATCCTTAATGGGCTTCTACGTTGTAGTTAAAGACCCTTGGGATTATATGGTACCACTCCATGATTCTTAAGAAACCTTAAGTGGTCTAGTCAAAAAGATTGATTCACAATCTGGTTAAAGAATGACATCTAGTGATGTAGCTGAACAGACTCCTTGATAGTCTATTTAGATCATTTATTGATTTAATTAAAAGGACTCTATGGCGGTCTAGTTACACTCATCACAGGTTTGTTCATTTGGTTTTACCCTACACATTATAAAATAGACTGTGTGAACTGTGCAAGGAATTGTCTAATTATGGACGCGTACATAATTATGAAATTTAGTGCATAGGAACCCAGTAAGATTTATTATGTGTAAGAACCGATAGTGACAAAAATAACGAAATGAGAACGATGTAATGGAGGTATGGTGGACGCACCAATGACGCTTTATATACTTGTATATAAGTGTCCCTCTTACATTGCAATCATGATGTTATTAAAGTTACTAGAAGTTCAGAACCCTAACCAATGTTGTTCGATCTTTTCAACCTCATGTTTTCAAGCTCTCACAAGTTTCCTCTAAATAATTTTCGGGACGAAATTTCCTAAAGTAGGGGAGACTGTAACACCTGTGCCTCCACGGCCATCAAACAAATACCAAACCAATGAAATATTTTATTTCATACTTGGGATTTGTAAAAATATGTGTATCGTTTGCACATATCGACTCTTGTTCGATTTCAAGCTTTAAATCGCTTTCTGGAGGGTTATACGCGCTCTGATGTGTAGATATAACCAGTTTAATCCAACGAACACTCTGGAAAAGTGAAATAGGCTTAACATACCTTAAATAACCTTTACATAACTTAGTTATAAGTTTTGGAAGGTTTGGTGTGGTGAAATCAAAGTTTAATCGCTTACAGGGACTAAAGTTGACAAACTGCGAAAGTATGCCAATTTGAACTGTAACAGACCTTCCGGAACATGAACATAAGTTAAACATACCATAAATATCCTTTACATAGCTTAGAAATAGGCTTTGAGGTGTTCGGTATGCTAAAATAAACTTTTGTGTCATTTAGGGACTAAAAGCGCCAAAAAGTGCACAAGTTTGCATTTTTACGCATAACTTACGTTCTGAATACATCCGGACATCCAAAAATTTATGTAAGCACTATAATATTTTATTTTAGTGTTCGGCATAAGAAAAATCCATTCGTTTCGTCATTTGGATCGTTTTTCGCGCTTATGCGCATTCCGTCGTAATTAAGCGAACATCGCGTTCGTACGGCTAAACGAACCGACATCCGAGATATTTTTGAACACATTTTAAGTTCCCTATACTTTAACTTCATTTTAGAGCTTTGAAATGGGGTTAACGGGCCTTAAACGTGTCAAAAATGGGCTGAATGCATGACAGGGACCAAAAGTGTAAATCTGCCAAACTTGGGCCTAGCGGTGCGCTACACTTATAGCGTAGCGGTGCGCTAGGGGTCTGCTGACCAGATTCAGAGTTTTTAAACAGCAGGCTGCAGCTGTTTGATCCTCCACCACATGTTCCCAATTGCCTAGTCATGATGATAAGAACCATTTTAAGCTTCCATAAGGTTCCGACAAGTGTACGGGTTGGATCATGGCACGTTTTCCATGAAACGATCCTAACGGTTCGGGTATTCCTATAAATACCCAACCCACACAACCTCATTTTGCACAAGAATTCTGATTTGAGAGCTCTAAGTTGAAACCATTGTTTCATGCCTGAGTTCTTGGATCGGGATTAGCATTCGGGGACCCTTCGTAAGTATTCTTTCGTTCTTTTCCTTATTTTTACTGCTTTTCGAGTCAGAAAGTCAAACTTTGTTTGACTTAAAGTTTGACTTTCTGCGTTGACCAGTAATGGTCAATGCGAAGTTCGTTTGAACTTCGCAACGTGAGTGTAATCACGTTGGTCATAGTCCCTTGGGACTATGCCCACTGATTACCACGTTGTCTAGGGTCGTAGGGTAGGCGATCTAATAAATCGCCTATACCTTCGAACCCGACCCAGTTTGGTCGATCATTAGGATCCAACCAAATACATTAGGTGACCATAGTAGGTAGGGAATAACCTTCCGAGGTTATACCCTATGGCCACATCGTTTAAGTAGTTGTATGATAGGTAGTTTATATGCCTTAGGTAAATTACCAGAATACCCTTTTCATTTATAATTGGTAATTAAGCATATGTAACCTAAACTTTTGTCACATAACTGATTATGTAACATGTTTAGGCATATAACACTTGTCATAGGACTAGTTAGACGGTCCGAACGCGTTTCACGCGCACGACACGTTATAGTAGCATATGTTACCTTAATGGGTCGCGATGGGTCGAAAGCACTTAGGTTAGGTTTCATGTAGTATGTAGGCCTAGTTAAACCATATCATATGAGTTCCAATACTCATTTGGTTTACCAAGCCTCATTCTATCCGATCTCCCGATTTAAGTCCGGTTTATTTATATAGTTTTAGATTGCCGACTGATTCCGTGCTCTCTCTAGCTTTGTTTGGTTGTTGTTCAAGACCTCCAAGCATTCTCAGGCGAGTACATTATTCCCCTCTTTTACTGTTTTCAATTGTTTTGGGGTGACTCATATGTGCTAAATGTTTTCGATGTTATAACGATGGTTTAAAAAACGATTAAGACGATTTATACAAAACTAATAACGATTTCATAAAGTGAACAAACTTGTTGGTTGTAGTTACATAACAAATGACATTCATTAGCAATGATCAAGCCGACCAGTATTAGGTTATGGTACCATAGGATCTGACAAATCCCGTTATTTACTACACCCGTGGTTATGTGTGGGTATGGTAGGTAGCGACTGAATCTGTAATTGTTGACTTACCCTATGGAGGTTTGTTAATACGAAAACGAGAAGCGACGAAAGTCACGAAGGTTTGAATGTTATTAGCGAGACGACCTTATAAGTAGTTTCACGACCTAAAACGAATTAAACGATTTACGATTGGTTTCACACGATGTTTTAACGATTGGGTAACGATTGGGTTTCACACGATGTTTTAACGATTGGGTTTCACACGATGTTTTAACGATTGGGTAAACGATTGGCTTCAAAGCGATATACGATATTATTTTGGTTATACATATTACATGATTTACATTTGGGCATGAACATTACTTTGGTGGTTTGGTTTGGATTAAGTGATTAAGTAACAATGCGTGTGGAATATGATACAAGCATGGTGGATACGCCGCTGGTACTTCCTATATATAAGTGTTTGTATGGTATTACATATTGTAGCGTTATTTGAATCATTTCAGTTTGAGACATAGAACATTTTATACAAGTAACATACTTTTCACAAGACATTTATTTACAAACAACTTATCTTATACAAACTCATTTTACATGGTTATTCATTTAATCATGCATTATTCTCTTATTTATACATATCACCTGAACTTATCATTGTTTTTCAAATAATTTACTAAAACAAATGTTTTTGGGTTAAGAGTCATGGCTACGAGGTTTTACAAATTATAACCCGCTTGATTTGAGTTGGTTAATTAAGTTGCAATATTATACTCTTTTCAAAACAAGGTTTTTAAATAAAGTATTGCAACGTCTAAACTAGCCATGATTTCGACACTCCTACAAAACCTATGTACTCGCCAGCATTTCTTTGCTGACCTCGTTTTCACATATGTTTCAGGTATTGTTGAATGATATCGATTGATAAGATGCATGCTCACATAGGACTGGACAAGGCCTTAGTGACTCAATAACAATGATAGACTATGTTTAAATAGTGTATTTAGATTTCAAGACGATGTAATTATTCAATGTTTAATAAAACGAAACACTTTTTGGTATCCATGGTTATGAAACATTAATTCTGTTGCAACACGCCCCGATGTTTCCGCCGCGATTTGTTGTTTTACGCGGTCGGGGTGTGACATTACAAGTGTTTGTCACTGTAACTTGTAATTGATAGTTATTTTTGCTTTGTTCGCAGAACCGCAAGATGGAGCTTTCTCCTTGTTTGATTCTCCTCCTTCCCCCACGCATGACGCGGCTGCGTATGCGGGGGTGGACAAAAGGTTCACAATAAACCCTTCTGTTAAAGTGGTTACTGAGCCTTCTGTGCAAGCAGAGGATACTGGGAAGAAGACCACGGATCAAATTTTTGATACGGTAGATTCTTCTGATAATCTGATCTTTCCGGGGGATCTTGGGAACCTTAAGTTTGCTGATGCTGAAAAGCAAAAATCTCCTGCTGCCGAGAAGGCTTCCGGTTCTGCCTCTGGGGGTGCGGGTTTTAAAGGTCCCTCCATTCAGCCTGGGGAGTCTGAATTGGAGTACTACTACCGACCTATACGGAAGACCGGAGTGTGAACTACCATCGACCCCCTTGGAATGTTATGCAAGGGGATGATATTTCCACTGATCCCTCCGCGTGCAGGGATATCTTGAGTGGTTTGGGCACTCATTTTGAGGTCTTTCGTGCCCGCGGCCTGCCTCGTGAGCACCAGATCAACCAACTCTCGTCTATGCTTGTTGGGAGTTCCATAATGGCGAATGCCATTATGGAAGACTACAAGGTGTTGGGACGCAAGGAGGAGGAAAATGCTCGCTTGTGGGCTGAGGCTGAAGCGTTGGTGAAAGTTGCTCGGGAGGGTGCGGAGCAGCTTAAAAGGGATAATGCTGCTTTTGAGCAGTATAAGCAGACTGAGGAGTGGGCTGCAACTGCTGGCCTTAAACAGGTTCGTACTCTTGCCAAATTGCTTTCTGATAAGCGTAAGAGTTGGAAAGAATCTTGGGCCAAACAGAATGAAAAGTTGTTTCGTGTTCGTCAGGAGCTGACGACTGTTAAGGCAGCGAATGCTGCTTTGGTCAAGGAGAAGGCCGCAGCTGAGGCGGTTGCCAAAGAGGCCAAGGAGACGGAGGCCCGCGCTGCCATGGCTCTTGAACAGGCAAATGCTGACCGCACCAATTTAAACAAGACTGTTGAGGGCCTCCAGGTATGAGTTGCTTTTGCTCTTGAATTTGTATCTGTGTTTCACAAGTATGATTGATTATCTTTATATACTTGTGTTTTCTTTGTTGTTGAAAGGCTAAAGTGCAGAACCGTGTGACCATTCTTGCGGAGGTCACTGCCCGCGCGGCCGAAGCTGAAGCGCGGGCAAGGGAGGCTGCCGAGGCTAGAGATAGCCTGGTTTCTTCATTTGATCAGCTTAAGGCAGACCGCGAGTGGATGCGTGATCACGCTATCGGGCATGTAAGTACTCGGTGCCTTTGCTATCGTCTAGGTTTGCCTTTGCTAATCTTATTGCTTGTGTTTTGCAGATTGTTGGAGCCATCCTTGATGCACCTGAGAACGCAGCTGCTGTAGAGGAGCTGACGCAGTGCGTGCGGGAGGCTGGTTTTAAAGCTGGTTATAACCGATGTATCAGCCATATGTACCTCTTATCCCAAGGCAAATTTACCGATGAAAGGTATGGGTTCCATGGCGTGGAAACTGAAGCGCGTCTTGCTGTCGCTGTTGCAGCTTATAACGACCTGTCCATTTCCGCCCTTGAGGAAATTGATAAATGCTTGGATGCGGAAGATTATGTGGACCGCTTGCGGTTGTTGTACGATGATCCTGAAAAGGAAGAGGAAGAGACCGCTGGTATTGGCAAGGGTGGTGCGGGTACCAGTGGTACAAAGAAGGACTAGGTTGTCCTGCGTGCCCTTTTTGGTTTCCTCGATGTAAATGTTAGAAACTTTATGTAAATCTCTTGTGCACCGCGTAGGTGTAGAAATTTTTTGAATACAAAGTTTAATTATTTTGTTCAATTTGTACAAGTGTTTTTACTACTTGCATGCTTGAACGTGTATGAGTTAATGTTATTGTGAATAGCATTAAGTCTGAATTTGCCTTTTGCGTATCTAGGTGATACGCAAGTATGTGCGGCTCAAAGTGTAAAATTTTTTTTTTACTCTTTGTGTGAGCGCATATGACTCTGTTGGCTGTAAAGCGCAGTTGAGTATACTCTGTACCTTTGACGTATGAGTATTAGTCAATTCCTGTTATTATCCCGTTAGGGCTTAGGAATTGTGTAGGTTTTGCAAAAACCGTAAATGTGTATCCAGCCGGATAGACATTTAATGTTTTGCCTCTGCTGGCCTATTACAATATTTGTGTGTGGTTGCCACTTTGTGTGGGTATCGCGAATGAAGATTTTGCCAATCTGTTTTTGCAGATACCACAAAGTGGAACACGCATTTGTAATAGAAGTAATAAACAATATTGTAATGAATCGTTTATTTATTTATTTGCAAATGGCCTGCGGCCCGATAGGTTACATGGAAAATGTAAAAACATGGCTTAGATGTAACAGCGTCGAAGCTGTTGTGCATTCCATGTGTGTGCGATAGGTTCGCCTTCTAATGTTTGTAGTTTATACGCGCCTTTGCCCAGGACCTCTTTGATGAGGTAGGGTCATTCCCACTTGGGGGCAAGTTTCCCTGGGCGCTCAGCATTAGATGCTTCGTTATTGCGAAGGACGTAGTCTCCCAGGTTGAAAGTACAAACGCGGACGCGTGAATTGTAGTACTTTTCAAGCTTGGTTTTGTACTTAGCCTCGTTGATGGCAGCGTTTTCACGCCTTTCTTCTAGGAGGTCCAAGTCAAGCCTGCGTTCCTCACTATTGTCTATCCTGTTGATAGCCAACATTCGGGGTGAGGGGAGACCTACTTCCGCAGGGATCACCTCTTCCGAGCCATAGACCAGGCTGAAGGGTGTCTCACCGTGACTTGTTTTTGGGCTTGTCCTGTAGGCCCATAAGATAGTCGGGAGTTCATCGACCCAGCCACGTCTGGTTGTTCCCAACCGTGCTTTGATGCCTTCGACTAAACTTTTATTGATACTCTTGACTTGGCCATTCCCTTGCGGATGTGCCACTGAGGAGAATATGTGTTCAATGTGTAGCTCCTTTAGCCATTTTTGAAAGTTGTCGGCAGCGAAGTTGGTGCCGTTGTCAGTGATGATGCACATCGGTAGACCGAAACGGCAGATGATATGTTCCCAGACGAATTTCCTTGTTATCATAGCAGTGGTTGAGGCGAGCGGTTTTGCCTCTACCCATTTTGTAAAGTAATCAACAGCCACTATGATAAACTTTACCGCACCTGGTGCGTCTGGAAATGGTCCCACCACATCGATTGCCCATTTTTGGAATGGCCATGCGGTGGTGACGGGGATCAGTTTGTTCTTAGGGCGCAAGGTTTTGGGAGCATGCCGCTGACAATTGAAACACTTGCGCAAGACTTTGACCGCGTCCAGATGCATACCGGGCCAGTAGTACCCGGCGTTCATAATTTTCGCCACTACCATGCGTGGGCCTGCGTGTATGCCACATATTCCCTCATGTATCTCTCTGATAAGGTACGTGGCATCTTGGGGGTCGACGCATCGTTGGAGTGGCCCCAGGTATGATTTACGGTATAAAATACCGTCTCCCATTTGATAATGACACGCTTTGTATTGTAACTTGCGTGCCTCTGCCTTGCTTTCGGGAGTAACACCTGATTGTAGGTATGCAATGATCGGTGTCATCCAGGATGTTGTCCCGTACTGGATGACGTTGACTTGGCGCAGGGGTACTGAGGGATTCTACAGAATCTCAATGCGTATCTCCTTTGCCAGATGTTGGAAGCTAGTGGATGCGAGTTTTGACAGTGCATCCATGTGTTTGTTTTCACTTCTTTTGATATGGCGAATATTGAAGGAAGTGAACTTTGATTTCAGTTGCAAGGCTTGTTCGAGGTAGAGGATCATGATATTCCCTTTTGCGGCATAGTCGCCGCGCACCTGCCCTGCAACTAATAGTGAGTCAACGTGTGCTTCCAAATGTTGGACGCCGAGTTTGACTGCCAGACGTAGCCCTGCCAGTAGAGCCTCATACTCTGCCTCGTTATTTGTACTTTTGAAATCGAGGCGGATTGCATAGGTAAGCTCTTGGCCATCGGGGCTGACGAGTCGCAGACCCGCACCTGCACCATCCTCATTGGATGCACCATCGGTATATAGTGCCCAGGTTTCTGAGGAGGATGGTGGTGGTGTAGGGTTTTGTTCTTCTTCGCATTCCTGAATGCGATTTGCCGGTACTTCGGCAACGAAATCAGCCAGAACTTGGCCTTTGATTGCGGGGCGCGGCTTATAGATCAACGTGTGTGCGCCCAGTTCAATTGCCCATTTTGCTAATCTTCCAGAGATGTCGGGTTTTGATAGGATCGGCCCGATCCTGTAGTTGGTTAACACCGTGATGACGTGATTTGCAAAGTAACGTCGTAACCGTCTCGATGCGTGCACTAGTGCCAGTACCAACTTCTCCATGGTGGAGTATCTTGTCTATGGGTCGTTGAGCATTTTGCTGATATAGTAGATGGGTGTTTGAACTCCCTCTCGCTCCACTATGAGTACCGCGCCTACCGCGTTATCTGCGGCAGATAGGTACAAGATAAGTGGCTCTTTCTTGCGTGGTGCGGTTAGAGTTGGGAGTTGAATTAAACACTCTTTCATCTCCCGGAAAGCGTTTTCGGCCTTTGCGGTCCATTAGAATTGCTCCTTTTTTAAGCAGTTCCGCAGGGTCTTGATGAAAGGATAAGATTTAGCTGCATGATTGGCTAAGAATCTATTCAGTGCGGCTAGCCTGCCAGCTAGTCGTTGCATTTCTTTCATCGTGGAAGGTGATGGCATACGCTCGATCGCCTGAACTTTTTCCGGGTTCACCCTGAATCCATCTTTGGTGACGATGAATCCAAGGAACTTGCCTTCCTCCATTCCAAACGAGCATTTCCCTGGATTGAGCTTCATATTGACGCTGCGCAGAGTTTGGAATGTTCTTTCGATATCATTGAGCATGGTATCCTCTCCATGCTCATGACGACTAGGTCGTCCATGAAGATCTCGACACTTTTGCTGATTTGATCACCAAAAGTGTCGTTCATCAATTTTTGATAGGTTGCGCCCGCGTTGCGCAACCTGAACGGCATTTTTGTATAACAGTAATTCCCGGTAGGTGTGCGGAATGCCGTTTTATCTTCGTCCTCGATTGCCATCTGTACCTGGTGATAGCCTTTGTAACAATCGAGGAAACACTTCCACCGAAATGGTGCGAGGTTATCGACTTTCTCGTCGATCTCTGGAAGTGCGTAACAATCCTTGGGGCAAGCTTTGTTGAGATCTTTATAATCGACGCACATGCGCCAGCCCCCGGTTGGTTTTTCTACCATGACTGGGTTGGAAAACTGTCACGGCCCCCATCCCGGTTTTACCCGGTCCAGGAGCCGCGGGACAGAAATCCCGTGGTATTTGTTAATTTAGTTGACAGCGGAAGTTTTAGCAGGATCTTTTAAACTTTGAAAATGCCCGATTATTTTATTTCATAATTCGGGATAAACCCCGTAATTTACAATAGAGGAATTTCACGAGGAAATTCCCTGGTTTACAAAACATGTTTATTTATTTAACTGAGCCACTACTTCAAGCTTGTTAGTGCTCCGTATCACTTTTCCTTGCTTCACAGTAGGTCACCTGAAACATGTTTTAAAAATATTTTATCAATGGGGAAATACTGGCGAGTCACTCAATTTGATAAAATGACATATAGTTATAAATTACAGCATAAGAGTGATTACAATGGCTACTATCTTATTTTTATCTGGCGCCGTGTCACCTCTTGGTGACGATGGTCATACCACTGTTGGGTCCTTTCACCCAAGTAGTGATGATTATCACTGTTAGGTTGATGAACCTAACCGTGAGAAACTAGTAATGTGCGCAATACCCGACTAGCCAGTGATTCAAGATAACCATGACTTAATCCCTGTAATTATAACTTTTGAAAATGGTTGGAGTATTGTAAAACATTATTGATAAAAAGAGAATGACTCACATTGTAAGTTTAAACGGGCGGAGTTTAGCCTACTGATAAGCCTTGTAACCTAAATTAAATGACAATGCATACGAACTAGGTCAGTAACATAATACAACATTCACGACAACTCACGAGATTAAAACCCTCACGACGAATGACAAAGTGCAATACTTAAACATCCATCGAATTTACGACGAATGACAAAGTATAGCCCTAATTTTGGCAGCACTTAAACATCCATTGGATTGGTTTCAATCGATCGGACATTGAATCGTAGCAGTGATCGAGTTAATACCCTGTATCGTAGCAGCGTTTCACTATGTAAAAGTGTGACTTTGAGCAGTAGAACTTCGTTTTTGATTGATTTCTCGAGCATAGGTGAACTGCTCATGACCAACCCTTTTATAGCTGAAAAATGGGTTTTACGCAGCCCGCGTAAACCTTCTCTTAATTTTACGCGGCCCGCGAGGGCCACCTAGTCGTAGACTAGGGCTAGCGTGTCATCGGTAGGTCTGCCACATGGCTGCCACGTGGCCCAGAACGCTTATCCGGTCAACAGAGCTTTGACGCGGCCCGCGTAAGGGTCTTCTTATGTTTTACGCGGCCCGCGTGAAAACCAAAAACCTTGTTTTCTTGGTTTTTCATGCACATTAGGGTTTCAGGGGTCCGGGTTTTTACTTACGGGTCGTTTTGGGATATTTTTGCAAGTCCTTACATCCTCCCCACCTTATTTAAAATCTCGTCCTCGAGATTTATTGAAATAAGTGAGGATACTTTCGCTTCATCTTCGCTTCCAGCTCCCAGGTGTATTCCGGTCCTCTTTTTGAATCCCATTTGACTTTGACTAGTACCAATCTTTTATGCTTGAGGAATTTAATTTTTCTGTCTTCTATCCGAAGAGGTTTCTCTATGAACTTTAATTTTTCATTTACCTCTACATCTTGAAGAGGTACTACCAGGGATTCGTCAGATAAACATTTCTTGAGGTTGGATACATGAAATACATCATGTACTCCTGCTAACTCTTCTGGTAGTTGTAAGTGATAGGCAACCGGTCCTATTCGCTGGATTACTGGGAATGGTCCTATGTATCTTGGACTTAGCTTTCCTTTTCTTCCGAACCGTACTGCTTCTTCCCAAGGAGAAACTTTTAAGAGTACCTTGTCTCCAACTTGAAATTCTAGTGGCTTGCGTCGATTATTGGCATAACTCTTCTGGCGATCTCGAGCCCTCTTGAGTCTTTCCTTGATTTGCGTAATCTTGTCGGTGGTTTCTTGTACGATTTCAGGACCTGATAATTGACTTTCTCCTATTTCTGCCCAGCAAACTAGAGTTCTGCATTTTCGTCCATACAGTGCTTCGAATGGGGCAGCTTCTATGCTTGAATTATAACTATTGTTATAGGAGAATTCGATTAAGGGTAGGTGGTCATCCCAGTTTCCACCAAAATCTATCACACATGCCCTAAGCATGTCTTCCAGGGTTTGGATCGTCCTTTCACTTTGTCCGTCTGTTTGAGGATGGTATGTTGTGCTTAAATTTAGTCGTGTCCCCATTGCTTCTTGGAAACTCGTCTAGAAATGTGAAGTGAAACGACTATCTCTATTTGATACAATAGAGAGTGGGACTCCATGTAATGATACTACCTCGTCTACGTATAACTTGGCTAACCTTTCCATGCTAAAGGTTTCCTTCATGGGTAGAAAGTGAGCTGATTTGGTTAATCGATCCACAATTACCCAAATCGCGTCATTACATTTTCTGGTTTTGGGTAACTTAGTAACAAAGTCCATTGTTATTAGTTCCCATTTCCAAACAGGCATTTCTAATTGTTGTAGTAGACCTAAAGGTTTCTGGTGTTCTGCCTTAACTTGTGAACAAGTAAGACATTTAGAAACATATCTAGCTATGTCCTTTTTCATTCCTATCCACCAGAAGTTATTTCTTAAATCTTGGTACATCTTATTGTTACCAGGATGCATGGTATACCTAGATTTATGGGCTTCCTCTAAAATCTTATTTCTTAATTCTCCTTGCTTAGGTACCCAAATCCTTTTCTTGTGGAATCTCCAAATTTCATCAGCCCCTTGCTCTAAATCTTTTATTCTTCCTTTCATACCTTCAGCATCATCCTTGATTGCTGTTTCTTAAATGTTCTTCAGTTGTTCCATTAAATCCAACTGTAGATTTAATCTAAGAACATGAACTCGCCTTTGCTTTTCATGATACTTACGACTTAAGGCATCTACAACTACGTTTGCTTTTCCTTCGTGATATTGAATATCACAGTCGTAGTCACTTAGGATTTCCATCCATCTCCTTTGCCTCATATTTAATTCTTTTTGCCCAAATATGTATCTTAAACTCTTATGATCTGTATAAACTGTAAACTTACTTCCATACAGACAGTGTCTCCAAATCTTAATGGCAAAAATTATGGCTCCTAACTCTAAGTCAGGCGTCGTATAATTTTCCTCGTTGTTTTTCAATTTCCTTGAGGCATAAGCTATTACCTTCTTGCGTTGCATTAGCACACCTCCTAATCCTAGCTTAGAAGCATCACAATAGACTTCAAAATCTTCTGTTCCTTCTGGTAAGGCAAGAATTGGGGCGTTTGTTAACTTTTGCTTTAAAATCCTAAAGGCCTCTTCTTGCCTAGGTCCCCATTCAAACTTAACTGTTTTACATGTTAGCTTAGTTAATGGCACAACTATTTTGGAAAAGTCCTTAATAAATCGTCTATAGTATCCAGCTAACCCTAGAAAACTTCTAACTTCCATAGCTGACTGCGGGACTTTCCATTTGGTGGTCGCTTCTATTTTGGAGGGATCTACGTGAATACCTTCGTGATTCACCATGTGACCTAAGAATTGCACTTCCTGTAGCCAAAATTCACACTTCGAGAATTTGGCGTAAAGCTTCTCCTTTCTTAACAAGGTTAAGAGTGCATGCAAGTGTTCACAATGCTCTTCCTGACTTTTGGAATAAATAAGTATATCGTCGATGAAGACAATTACAAATTTATCCAAGTACGGTTTACATATCCTATTCATCATGTCCATAAATGCTGCAGGAGCATTTGTTAGTCCAAAGGGCATGACTGTAAACTCGTAATGACCATACCTAGTTCTGAAAGCAGTTTTAGGTATGTCATCTTCTTGTACCTTCAATTGATGATATACGGAGCGTAAATCTATCTTAGAAAAATATCTAACTCCTTGAAGTTGATAAAAAAGATAGTCAATCCTAGGTATTGGGTATCGATTCTTAATTGTAATCTTATTCAATTCCCTATAATCGATACACATTCGCATCGAACCATCTTTCTTCTTTACGAACAAAACTGGTGCTCCCCAAGGGGATGAACTAGGTTGTATGAATCCTTTACTTAATAATTCATCTAACTGCTTTTTCAATTCTAGCATTTCGGTAGGTGCTAACCGATAAGGTGCCTTGGCTATCGGTGTAGTTCCAGGAATTAGATGAATTCTAAATTCTACTTCCCTATCGGGTGGTAGTCCAGGTAGTTCTTCCGGGAATACATCTGAGTATTCTGATACTACTGGAATATCCTTGAGTTCTTTACCTATGGTATTAACAATTACCGAAACCATATATGTTATTCCTTGTTTTCTTGAATAACTGGCCAATTTCATTACTGAAATGAATTTCATTGGCTTACGTGGCTTATCTCCTGTAATCATCACTATTTCTCCCGTGGGTCTATGAATTTCTATGGAATTCTTATCACAAAGAATTCGAGCATGGTTGGCTACTAACCAATCCATTCCTAATACAACGTCGAATCTGGCTAAATCCATAGGTAATAGGTTTGTAGAAAATTTATGGCCTAAGAGCTCTATCTTTCCTTCTCGCAAAACCTTATCTATCTTAACAGAATTCCCATCTGCCGTTTCGACAGTAAAGATTTGTCTAAGGTTGGTTAAGGGTAGTTTAAGAGCTTGGCAGAATGAAGTATTTATAAAACTTTGGTTTGCACCATAGTCAAATAATACTTTTGCATAAACGTCGTGAACTAGGAACGTACCAGCTATCACGTCAGGGATTAGCTCTGCTTCTTGGGTAGTCAACTGAAAGGCTCTTACGTTATTTTTGGTAGTTCCTTCTGCAGGTTTGGCTTTGTTATCAGCTGGTTTGACCAATTTTGGGCAGTCTGGCCTAAAATGTCCAGCTTCTCCACAGTTGTAGCAGATTGTTGACTTCTTCCTCTTGCAATCTTCTTCTTGATGCCCTGGAATTTTGCAGAAGTTGCAATTCCCTTTGCATCTTCCAAAATGCTTTCTTTTACAGGTACCGCAGAATGGAGCAGTGGAAGATTGCCCCGTTCCCTTTTTCTTGAAATTACTACTGTTACCCACACAGATTCCTTGGGTAATCTTTTGGGCCACTTCCTTCTTCCAGTTTTCTTCTCTCGTGCGAACCAGCCCGTCAGTCAGGGTGTTGGCTAATTCTACGGCATCATCAATAGTGCGAGGTCTCGCAGCTTTAACGATATCATGAATCTCGCCAATCAAACCCCAAATATAGCGGGAAATAAGTACCGGTTCTGGCGAAGCCAGGGTTGGTACCACTCTAGCATACTCGAAGAATGTCGAAGTATACCCTCGACAGTCTACCTCCACCATCCGGTGGTTCAAGAATTTATTCGCCATTTGTTCTTTCTCATATTTGGGACAGAATTTTCTTTCCACCAGCCGCTTAAATTCTTCCCAACTCATGGCATAGGCCATGTCACTTCCCTTGGCTTGTAACATCGTATTCCACCATTCTAGTGCCCCTTCTTTAAAAAGATGTGATGCGTACATGACCTTGTCTTCCTCGGCACATTTACTTATTTTAATTACTGCCTCGGTCTTCTCCAATCAACGAAGTGCGACAGTTGCCTCCTCGTTGCCTGCAAATTCAGCCGGTTTATAGGCAAGAAATTCCTTGTAAGTGCAACCAGGTGTTGCAGCTTTCATTCTTTTAAGAAATGGGGCTTGTATCACATCATCGTTATTATTATTATTGCCACCTCCATTTACACTATTACTGAAATTGTCATCACGAGTACGTTTGCTGGGAATAGGTGGTGGAGGTTCAACAGGATTTCGGGCAGCAGCGAGAATTGCTGGAATAGCATTTGCTATTCCCTGGGCAACGATGTTTTCTATATCTTGCCTATTCAGAAATTAATCTTCATGGTTTTGCTCAGATGGGTTAACTTCGTTAACTAGTTCATTACTAGCGTGTTCCATCTGGTAATTAATATATATAAGTGATTAGCACATAATAATTAACAACCAAACATAATAAAATAATTGCACATAATCATGTCAACACATATAGCCAAAATTGTCGATTTTTCGACTTCATATTTTATATATTTTAATATGCATCCGTACACACCAGTTATGTTACACAAGTTTTATTTATTTATTTTTTTTAGTTATTTTACATGATTATATTTTTATTATTATATTATTATTAAACACACATTCCCACAACCCCATACGATCCTCATCAGCTGGCATCTCAGAAACGACGTTCCCTCTCGTCGTATTTCCAGGAGATCCTCTCCCCCACTTCCCGGATTCTATTCCCTGCGTCCACCAGCTCCTCGCCATAATGGCGGAGTTCAGCTAAGTTTTCTGAGCTCATTGGTGGGTGTAGTGGAGGCTCAGTGTCAAACTGAGGGTAAAGGTATTAGGGTTATTCAGAAGCTTCTGAAACTGCCAGTCAGTGGTCCACCATTCTTCCAGCTCTCCTAGGGGTCGGGAGTTAACAAGGGGATCTGGAATAGCAGGTTCCAGATTAACTGGAAGTTGGGCTTCAGCTGGATAATTGAAGAGATTTCCATCGGCAGGTCCGATGAGGTCGCTATTTGCCAGTTGGCGGTCCAGTTCCTCCCAGGGAGGCATCTCTGGGGCTTGCCTTGACCTTTCTCCGATCTCTATTCCTTTGCCTTTATCTCTGGGATCCTCAGTTTTTATAACTTTCTGCGTTGCTGGCCTCTTCCTACGCACACGCCTCCAGCCTACAAGTCTTCTTCTTTTCTTTGGTTTAGGTTTTTCCTGAGGTTGGGCTTGGAATACCATTGGCTCTTCAGTGTCAGCCTGGTAGCCAGTGAAAGTACTGGTGGTATCCATATCTGAGCTATGGATAGAAAGGTTTTGAAGTGCTTTTGATAGTTCATTCATGCTGTTTAGCATACATGAAGAAACACACAAAATTCTAAGTTAAATTTTGTAAATTAAATTTTCACAGAATGGCAATCAGAAAATTAAGTATTTCTAAATACTTAAATGGCTTAAATCAGTGGCTCTGATACCACCTTTTCCTGTCACGGCCCCCGTCCCGGTTTTACCCGGTCCAGGAGCCGCAGGACAGAAATCCCGTGGTATTTGTTAATTTAGTTGACAGCGGAAGTTTTAGCAGGATCTTTTAAACTTTGAAAATGCCCGATTATTTTATTTCATCATTCGGGATAAACCCCGTAATTTACAATAGAGGAATTTCACGAGGAAATTCCCTGGTTTACAAAACATGTTTATTTATTTAACTGAGCCACTACTTCAAGCTTGTTAGTGCTCCGTAGCACTTTTCCTTGCTTCACAGTAGGTCACCTGAAACATGTTTTAAAAATATTTTATCAGCGGGAAATACTGGCTAGTCACTCAATTTGATAAAATGACATATAGTTATAAATTACAGCATAAGAGCGATTACAATGGCTACTATCTTATTTTTATCTGGGGCCGTGTCACCTCCTGGGGATGATGGTCATACCACTATTGGGTCCTTTCACCAAAGTAGTGATGATTATCACTGTTAGGTTGATGAACCAAACCATGAGAAATTAGTAATGTGCACAATATCCCACTAGCCAGTGATTCAAGATAACCATGACTTAATCCCTGTAATTATAACTTTTGAAAATGGTTGGAGTATTGTAAAACATTATTGATAAAAAGAGAATGACTCACATTGCAAGTTTAAACGGGCGGAGTTTAGCCTACTGATAAGCCTTGTAACCTAAATTAAATGACAATGCATACGAACTAGGTCAGTAACTTAATACAACATTCACGACAACTCACGAGATTAAAACCCTCACGACGAATGACAAAGTGCAATACTTAAACATCCATCGAATTTACGACGAATGACAAAGTATAGCCCTAATTTGGGTAGCACTTAAACATCCATTAGATTGGTTTCAATCGATCGGACATTGAATCGTAGCAGCGATCGAGTTAATACCCTGTATCGTAGCAGCGTTTCACTATGTAAAAGTGTGATTTTGAGCAGTAGAACTTCGTTTTTGATTGATTTCTCGAGCACAGGTGAACTGCTCATGACCAACCCTTTTATAGCTGAAAAATGGGTTTTACGCGCCCCGCGTAAACCCTCTCTTAATTTTACGCGGCCCGCGAGGGCCACCTAGTCGTAGACTAGGGCTAGCGTGTCATCGGTAGGTCTGCCACGTTGCCCAGAACGCTTATCCGGTCAACAGAGCTTTGACGCGGCCCGCGTAAGGGTCTTCTTATGTTTTACGCGGCCCGCGTGAAAACCAAAAACCTTGTTTTCTTGGTTTTTCATGCACATTAGGGTTTCAGGGGTCCGGGTTTTTACTTACGGGTCGTTTTGGGATATTTTTGCAAGTCCTACAATAACCAGGTCTGGTACTTGACTTCCCGCAGGATGCCTGTGGAGAGCAGTTCTTTGACCTACTCGTGCATCGCCTCGTTCTTTGCAGATCCAAGGTGGCGTTAGCCTTGGATCACCGGCTTGATACCTGGAAAGGTGTTCAAGAAATGTTGCACAACTTCGCGTGGCACCCCTGTCATGTATGCGGGTGTCCATGCGAAAATATCTTGGTTTCTGAAGAGGAGTTGCTTCAGGCGCGCTCTGATGCTGTGGGACAAGGCGTGGCCCAACGTGACCGTTTGCTCTAGGTATCTTGCGTTAAGAACCCATTTTTCTGGTTGGGTGTTGGGGGTGGGCCCTGCTATCTTAGTCGGACACAGCTCGTCCGTGGACATAACTTCTCTGTGGGTGTATATTATCGCAACCCCCATCTCGGTTGGGAAACCGATGGCAGAATGGGGGATGGATGTAATCATGTTGAAATCGCCCTAGGACTCCCTCCCGAGAAGTACGTCGTATTTGGAAGTGTGGGGTAAAACCATGAAGTTTACCTCCTCCGTTCGCGTGTGCCTTCCGTTGGTGAGGCGCACAGGAAAAGTGATTTGGCTCAGGGGGAATACGGTTTCCCCCGTAAATCCGGACAAAGGGTAGTCTACCGGCTTCAACCGATCCTTGTCTTCTTGATCAAACTGGTTGAAGCACTGCTCATATATGATGTCGGATGTACTGCCTGGGTCGATGAATAACCGCTCCGTGCAGTAATGAGCCAGGTAGCCTGTGATTACGACGGCGCGCCTGTCGCGCGGTTCGCCTCGGACTTTTGGAAATACAACTTGCTCGTCTTTCCAGTCATTGTCCGGTCTTCTTGCCGCCTTGCGCGGCTTTCCTCGTCCTCCATTGATCATGTGGGTTGAGGCCACATACATGGTCCTCTTACCCATGGAGGTGCCCTCGTTGTGGGGGGTGATGCGCTTGGTTTGTTTTTGCGCGGCTGGCAACAAATGTTGCAGCTTCCCCTCTTTCAGGGCTCGCTAAATCTCCAGTCGGAGACTGATGCAGTTGTTTGTTGTGTGCCCCGAGTCCTTGTGATACTCACAGTAAAGTGTGAGATCCTGATTCTTCTTGGACTTCATTGGTTGGGCCGGTCGCAGGAACTGCGCGTCCGTGAGGAGGACGTCACTTGGCGACTGGTTGATCTCGGTCCAGTTACGGTCCCGAGATTCCTTCTTCGATGCCCGGTTTTCACGTTGGGCTATGATTGTTGCCCTTGCGTCGGGCTGGTGACTACGCGGAACATACAGTTTGGGATCGCTGCCACGATTCCACGTGTCCCGATTGCGCTTGTTGTTGCGCCTGGGGTCCTGGCGGGAGGACTGGCCTTCGGCTTGGGGCTGTGCCTTTGTAACATGCGGCTTGAGAGACCGCTGAGTCTGGGCGTACGTCTTGACCGCGGCCATAACGTCGTCCCATTTCTTTGGCAAGCCTTCCTTGCCTGAGATGGTCATAACCATTTCTTCGTCCTTGACGGCTCGAATGAAATGGTTGCGTGCCATTTGGTCTCCAACACCGCCTATCTCCAGGCACTCTTTGTTGTCTCCACGATAGATGTTCATGACGTCCATAGAATCGCGTTCGTGACGTCGCTGTTGGCTGAAATGTGCGAGGAACTTTGCTTGCCAGTCCTCGAATGAGGCCGGTGATCCCACCGGCAAAGAATCGAACCAAGCCCTCGCCAGACCAGTGAGGGTCTGGGGCAAAAAATGACACCAAGTGGGCTCGTCCCACCTGTCGTTGCATCCGGCCCCGGTAAAAATATTCATGTGGTCGTCCGGGTCGGATGAACCATTGTATTTCCCAATCGTTAATGGGAAGTTAGTTGTGGTGACATCGGCGTGGGCAATCTCCCGGACGAAGTTGGAGTTTTCGGCCGCAAATTTTGGCCTGTAGGGTTGGCTTTGGTGGCGCTTTGCAGTGCGGAGGTATGTAGTGCGGGGTTCGGTGGGAGGAATATAATTGCGTCCTCCCGGTCTGCTGCTAGTAGCGTGGGACTCCCCGCAGTATTTATGGTCGTCCGGATCAGTACGGCCATACCCTTCGTTGTGGGACTGCGATCCCAGCCGGCTATGAATGCCGGAGCCGCGGTGGGTTGTGGATTGCCACCTGTTTTCGCCCTGAGGGCCCAGACGGTTATGCATTGGGCCCCTACTACGGGACCTGTATGAGGAATCATCCTCATTGATTGTGAGGACCTCGCAGTAAGAGGAATCGCGGTCTTCACGCCTACTTCGGGAGGCTGGGTGTGTGGGGGTCCTGCCGTCGTATTGCAAAATACGACCCGTAGGTGTATGTGGTGCCGGGGTAGGCCCGACAGGTATTTGTGCTTCTGCGCAAGCTCTGTTGCATGCTGCGGCCAACATAGCTTGTTGTTGGTCATACCAGGCATGGAGGTTCATGCCTAGAGGTATCACAGAAGCATACTGTGAAAGATTTTCTGCAAACGTAAGGGATGCACCCCCTTGTGTTGATGTGCCAATGTGGGTAGTAGTTGGGGCTGGAGGGGTGGTCCCTGCAGGCCCTGGGTTTGCAGGGTTTAGGCTATCCCCGGCAGTGTTGTTTAGACGATCAGACATGATCTTGGGAAAGAAAAAGGAATGTGGAAAAAAGTATTAAGAGTAGCGGTGGGCGCCAATGATGAAACAATGGTTAACCAAGGGGGTTAACTCACTGGTCTCGTCAAGTAGGGTTAATCCCTTCTTTCCGAGGATCACTGGCTGGATCGTCCGCTGGTTGATCTCCTGCATAAGGAAACAAACCGTGACTCGTAACAAGGAGGATGAGGGTGGGGGGTGCTCCTTGTTACCACTCTCCGGCGTGAGAATCAATAATTTACTTGGGAAGCAAAGTGTGATAGTAGTAGTAGTAGTGAGAGAGTTGTGAAGAGATACCTCAAACCTGGTTCGGGGTAGGTATTTATAGCCGAGGAGTGAAGGAGGGTAGTTGAGTGGCTAGTCTGACATCGCACAGCCTCCTGCAGGTGTGCCAGGCCTGTCGGTTACGGTGGTGATGCCACGTCCTGCTGTGGTGTCAGTCTGTCGCTTATATGTGGGCTGCCACTTGCACTGTGGTGTCAGTCCCATTTGCCTTGTAGGCAGGATGCGGTGCCGGGCCGCATCGCTGCTTGCAGTAGCTGATATTGTTCCCGTGCTCTTGTTCTAGCCAAACGTACACGGGATACGGTGCCATGCCGCATCGCCGCTTAGTGAGTGTTACTGTTGTCCAGATCCCTTGTCGCGATGAAAATGTTCATAGGATGCGGTGCCAGGCCGCATCGCTATGTATACACCCATTTTCATACATAAGGTATGTATTCCCATATCTTGACCGATTGGATTCGACCGCTGTGTTCGCGCGTGCCCGCACGGACACAGATAAGTTCTTGCTGGTGGGGGTTTTTGATAAGGGTAATGGTCGCTCGCGGTCATGCTGACGCGAGATCTGGGACCATACCCCTTCAAACCTCTTTTAATATAATCCCCCACATCCACACTACACTCATTTTAGAAAACGCCCCATAATGCCCCATTGCTGACTAGGATGCCACATGGCGCAAAACGCCCAATGGGAAGAACATTACCACTACACATGGTCTTACAAGCATTAGGTCTTCCGTAGTGGGGCGCGAAGATGGGGGATTTGTGCACGATAGCGCCCCATAGCGCCTGCCACACCATCACAGGCGGCGCTATGGTGGGTGATTTTGGATGGGGTCGGTATGTACATAGCTGCGTGAAGAAGGAGAAGTTTGAATTTTTATTTTTTTTATTTTATGGTTTTTCCCCTCACTCACACACATATATATACATACATATGTATGTATAATTGAAGGCTGGAAAGTTGGCCGGAAAATCGGAGAAGAAGACAAAAAGTGGTTTTTGATTTTGAAAGTTTTTGGGTTAGACACATTTGCTCTCTGTATTTTCTCAAATATCTAGATTGGTTTTTAAAACTTTTTTTTAAAACACATTTGGTCCCTGAAAGTTTTTAAAACACATTTGGTCCCTGAAAGTTTTGGAGAAGAAAAATTGGTTTTTAATTTAAAAAAGTTAGAAATTAATTAAAAAATTGAAAATTAATTAATTGAGTAATGATGTGGTAGGGGCTTTATGACTACGGTCTCTAGTGATATATCGTCCCATAAAACCTTTGTGTGACGTGGCATGACACGTGTCGCATAACGCTCTTAAAGAGACTTTATGACTACGGTCTCTAGTAATACATGCGGATTGGGCTTTGTCAGTCCAAGAGTGTTTTCTTCTCAAGAAATCAATTAAATAGCCATATATAACTTATAACAAAATATAAAGGGGAATTGGTTTTTAATAAACCAACCTTTGCCAAATTGGTAATTAATAATCCAACATACAGACTTGGTGTGTAATAATCCAACGTTTTAACTTGTTGGTACTCAATAGACCTCCGTTAGTTTTTTTTAACTCAAGTTAGTTTTTAAGTTTTATTTAGTACACAAACAGTCCCTGTAGTTATAATTTACTAGTTTTAAGTTTTATTTATTACACAAACAGTCCCTGTAGTTATAAAAAAATTCATAAAAATAAAAAAAATTCAAAAAAAATCAAAAAAATTCTAAAAAAATCAAAAAAATTCAAAAAAAATCAAAAAAATTCTAAAAAAATTCTAAAAAAATCATAAAAAATCATAAAAATTCAAAAAAATAAAAAAAACTCTAAAAATCATACCGTTTCGACCCGGACCGTTTTCGACGCGTACCGTTTAGACCCGTACCGTTTAGACCCGTACCGTTTCGACCCGTACCGTTTCGACCCGGACCGTTTCGACCCGGACCGTTTAGACCCGGACCGTTTCGACCCGGACCGTTTTCGACGCGTACCGTTTAGACCCGGACCGTTTCGACGCGTACCGTTTAGACCCGTACCGTTTAGACCCGGACCGTTTCGACGCGTACCACCACCGCACCGCCACCACCACCACCACCACCACAGCACCGCCGCCACCACCACCACCACCGCACCGCCACCACCACCACCACCACCACCACAGCACCGCCACCACCACCACCACAGCACCGCCGCCACCACCACCACCACCGCACCGCCGCTACCACCACCACCACCACCACCCCCACCACCACCGCCGCTGTGGTGGTGGTGGTGGTAGCGGCGGTGCGGTGGTGGTGGTGGTGGCGGCGGTGCTGTGGTGGTGGTGGTGGTGGTGGCGGCGGTGTTGTGGTGGTGGTGGTGGTGGTGGCGGTGCGGTGGTGGTGGTGGTACGCGTCGAAACGGTCCGGGTCTAAACGGTCCGCGTCTAAACGGTACGCGTCGAAACGGTCCGGGTCTAAACGGTACGCGTCTAAACGGTACGCGTCGAAACGGTCCGGGTCTAAACGGTACGCGTCGAAAACGGTCCGGGTCTAAACGGTACGCGTCGAAAACAGTCCGGGTCGAAACGGTCCGGGTCTAAACGGTACGGGTCGAAAACGGTCCGGGTCGAAACGGTCCGGGTCTAAACGGTCCGGGTCGAAACGGTACGGGTCGAAACGGTACGGGTCTAAACGGTACGGGTCTAAACGGTACGCGTCGAAAACGGTCCGGGTCGAAACGGTATGATTTTTAGAGTTTTTTTTATTTTTTTGAATTTTTATGATTTTTTATGATTTTTTTTGATTTTTTTAGAATTTTTTTGATTTTTTTAGAATTTTTTTTGAATTTTTTTGATTTTTTTAGAATTTTTTAGAATTTTTTTGATTTTTTTAGAATTTTTTTGAATTTTTTTGATTTTTATGAATTTTTTTATAACTACATGGACTGTTTGTGTAATAAATAAAACTTAAAACTAGTAAATTATAACTACAGGGACTGTTTGTGTACTAAATAAAACTTAAAAACTAACTTGAGTTAAAAAAAACTAACGGAGGTCTATTGAGTACCAACAAGTTAAAACGTTGGATTATTACACACCAAGTCTGTATGTTGGATTATTAATTACCAATTTGGCAAAGGTTGGTTTATTAAAAACCAATTCCCCAAATATAAAACTAGGTTACTTATGGTGTGAATTTGCAATCTTAACAATATATGAAGTCTCGAATACAAAAAAACATGGAGCCTAAAATTGCAATGAAATTTAGAAAAAAAATATATATATAAATTTTGAAATTCGGTCCAATCACCAGTCAGGTTCGTCGTTTTAACCTATAATCGGACAATTCAAATGAAAGCAGTACAAAACTCCTCAACCTAACTGGTTACATAGTTGGTTCTCGATTGGTCTTGTTATAAAAATATTGTGTATAATGTAAAAAAAATGAGGTATTAATAATTATATGTTAGTTTTAAATGTCAAACAATTACAAAATTACAAAGATCGTCTAAATAAATATCAATAAGTTCAAAGTTCGATGCCTAAGATCATACATGTAGCTAGGTTTTCTTATTGGAACGCGATGACGTTGTCGATTGATGGTAGAATAACGCTGATTAAATCGGTTTTGGAAAGTCTTCTAAATTACTACTTCTCTCTCTATAAGGCTCCGGTTCAAGTCTTAAATGATTTAGAAGCTAAAGTTAGAAAATTATATATATATATATATATATACTAGGAAGAAAGCCCGTGCGATGCACGGCATGCATAATAGCTATTGTTTGTTCGTGGTAAGACGTCTGACACGGCCGGTGCATAACATGTAAGACAATACGCCTACAAAGGGGCGTGCTTAAACTTTATTAAACCATGGACCATAAGTGAAAAAGATGTCTTCCAAGAAAAAAAAAATGAAACCGACAAAGGAAAAAACGCATAAACTCTCGCACGCCTTCCTATCTTATTGGATAACACATAGACCAAACTTTAGCTAACGCATGCCACCGTCATCCCCAATCCCATCACCAGCCAACTGACTGCAGTGAAATAACGAAAAGAAAACTATTAAAAATGGTATACTATGTTTACGTATATATGCATCGAAAAGTAGTACGAGTTTTCATTACTAACACTAAGTGCAGACGGTATACCTTTCATGTGGGTCACTGTCAACTGTTTCTTCTGAATCCGAATCTGCATAAGCATGCATGGGAAGGAAAAGCACGAAACATTTATGTAGACGGTTATCCAAAAATAAATATGCACAATTACATTGTTTATGGAAATCAATCAATTATAGTTGAAAGTTTTTTTGTTGCCTTTCCATTTATAACGACACCAAGTTTATTTTTTTTCAAAAGCCAACTTCTCCCCTTATATGTCTTTACACATTCGAAGTGATGCGTTACCAAGTTTTTTTATTCCTATTTTTTTAATGTAGAACAATGCACTTTTATATTTACGAACTCAAGTTTCCGACTGTTGTAGCCTCCTAATTTTAAAATAGAGTAAACATATACCAGGTATGTAAATAACATTTCAGATCGAGTAGAAAGGTAAATAGCACATCTTTAATTAAAATGGTTTATTAAACAGGGCACGAATAAAGTGTAAGCCGATATATACCTTACGATCGCTTCAACGCGCTTAACTGGTGTCGGTATGGGTAGCACCCCCTTGTCTTTAGCGGGGATCGATGGAGGTGTGGAAGAACCAAAGGGCTTACAACCATCCCCATCTAGCAGGACATTCTTGCAGTTGAAGGATTCAAAATGGCCATGATCATAATACGTACACGAATCAAGTTGGAGGGTCTGAGTGCTGCCCACAAGAGAGTGCAAACAATTTGGCAGTGTTGAAATGCTTCCATCAGCGTTCCTTACCATCACCGGAGTGAACTTATCCTATATGTCAATGGAATAAAGGCTGTAGACGCGTGACAGGCCAGACTCTGCTGTGAGTATACTATGAGCAGTGGTCTTTGTCAAGCGTTGGGCGGTGTCTTCAAAGCATACAACGACAGCTTCGGCTGTTGAGTCAAACACCTCGAGTTCTAGCCTGAAACTGTGCAAGGTTTGTAATTTATTTTCAGTTATAAGCCTGCATGAGAATGGCTACAAATTAATACAACTAAACATTTTTAGAAACAAACCTTGCTCTCTGGAAGAAAACGGGGTTTTCGCACCCATCACACCACATATCGTTGTCTTCACGCCCCACACCTTTCATGCAATTCCCACCGCCACATGTCAGCCTGAACCACTCTTGGCTATTGCGTATGCGTTTGACTTCAACACGACAGGTGAATTCAGCACTCTGCATAGAGAGAGACATTTTAAGATACTTAAAAGATAAAAACTTTTAAATAAGAATTATAATTATAAAATACATTGAATAAATAAAAGTCTAAACAGATTTTTATATTTTAATTATTTGACAAAATTAAGAAATATTTCTTAGCTATATATATTTTGTTGTAATTTAAATAAAACATTATAATACTAACAACCCATACTAAAAAATGGTCTGACCCATCTTACCAAGAGAACACTGGTTGACTGAGTCACTTTTGACCCTAAACCTCCTTCTTGTTCAAGCTTACCGACTACTCTCAAATTCAAAATTTGTATCTCTTTTAAACGAACCAACCGATATTTTGGGGATGACTACTCGATCATCAACCGATTTATACCCATCTAGAACCAATATTGTGCTTATCCAAAATGACATATCATAAGTGTATATTACATTCTAATGCAAACCTGATTTGACCTTAACCAAAATGACCAACGTTTACATATGCTTGGTTCGCCACGAACTACGTACACTCTTTATCTACCCAATATTTAAATTACATTTTATGTTTTCAATAAATATTTATAAACGTGAATTCGGTATTAAAAAAACATTATTTTTTTTTCGGTATTAAAAATGTGAATTCGGTATTAAAAAATATTTATAACTGTTAAAAAATATTTATAAATATCTATAAATGTGAATTCCGTATTAAAAAATAGATTTCGGTATTAAAAAAAACATTAATTTTTTTTTCAACCGCAATATAGTCCTCCTATGTGATGTGGATACAACCAACAATCGTGTGGGGTCAGCTTGGTCGTCGCAAACTATACGAATTTGGATTTGGTTATTGCCTGTCAAACTCGTAAACTGACTGTTAGGTTTTAACATACGTATGTAAGTCTAAATAGATGTCTGATTTAATGTATTAAAAAATAAGCTTGTGCCTTCATATAACTATCAACTCATACATGCATATGAAAATTGTATGATCATATGTAATAACAATCTACCTGTCACGAAGTCATTTCTTGATTTATAATAATACCATAAAAGGATGAATGTATATATATATATATACTGAACATATGGTTCTTTTTGAGTCTTAACTAATCAAAAACATCCATATTTATTTAGTGGCAATCTTGCTGTCTAACCCAAAATGTATGATAGAAAATCTAGCACCAAGATCCCACAAAATGCGTTTTTGGTTATTGGGTTACCTTTGTAAATAATCCTTCAAGTATCCTTTTAACACAATTAAATTAATTAACTTAAGATCAAAATAAAAAATATATAAAATCATTTGGGTAATCATATTATAATTATCCATAATTAAATATTTAGCATATATAGTTAAGTTAATATTAAATTTAAAAGTATATATTTCTTTAACATTATAATTTTATAAAAGAGACGGTCGAGATAACAAATTACGGAGGCTGGAATCGTGTCATGCATCCTCCATAATATTATGTGTAGAGATAGAGATATATTGTCCTTTACTCTTCGATTTCGATAAAGATACATAATCTAAAATGAATATTCTATATAGACAATGTAGTTTGTAGGGGGCATACCATGTGATGCTTGTTTCTTCTACCGTGGGTCAAGATGGCTTCTAGTGTGGTCCATTTTTCTGAATACCCAGCAACAGAATCGTTCCTTGCCATACAGAATTGTTCCTTGCCATGGCTTCAAGATGGTTATAGGTTGTTGGAGAGAAGGCGGGTATGGGCTGCAATATGGACAAAGATTTATAAAGCCATTTAGATGGTCTTTTGGAATGGACAACATTAATTAACACAAAATTAAATGATGATTGTTATGGGAAAATGATAAGCCACTTACTTTTATTAGAGTGAAACCGAGAAGTTAGGGGTTTGGATACAAAGGGACATAACAATTATAGCCAGATTAATATAATAAAGTAGAATTAAAAACATCATTAAAGCTGTATTTATGAAGGTAAATATGTAGTTAGGGTCTGGAATCAATGTCCTTTAATTGATGTATGGTTAGAATATAATTTAATGTCATGTTAAATTAGAAACCATACATACTGTAAGGAACATGTATAACAATATATCACTAAGTAACATTAACTATTGAGTATTTTTAAAATATGGTTAAGAACACATAGTAAATTAGGTGACATATACAATTATTATGATTGTCGTGTTATAACTATTAACAGTATTATTATTGTTATTATTGTTATTAGATGACACATCAAAGTAACTTAATTTATGGTTCAGACTCTATTCATTGTTTGGTTTTCATGCAAAATACCGTTACGGTTGTTTATGACTTGTATTCGCATATAACAAAAGATAAATAAATAAAAACGCTTAAGATAGATAAGTTAGATACCTTAACAGCCAAACGTGACAGGTCAAAATCAACAATGAATAACAGAACTGGTGGCACACCGATGCGTACGGGCTGGGTCGTGAATCAGACCGGATCGTACTGAATGCGTGTTGTCAGAGGGTGGTCTCCGCAGAAAAGTGACGGTGCATCGATAATACGGGCTGGGTCGTGAATCAGACCGGATCGTACCGAATGCGTGTTGTCAGAGGGTGGTCTCCGCGGAAAAGTGACGGTGCGGCGATAATACTTCTGGTTCGTGGTGGTAGACGTGACAATCCAGCGGTGTCCGATGGCGAGATTCCGGCGACGGTCTGCAAGAATAGAGAGTGCGAGAGTTAGAGATGCGCGATAACTAATGTAATTTAAAATCATTGCAGATAGTGTAAAAGACGCATAAATTTGATAAATAAACTGGAAATTAAAGAATTGATTAATCGACATCACATAACATTCATTTTCATTGATGTATTTGGAAATTAACCATTGTAGCTTTAGAAGTATGTAAATGAGGTAGCAGTAAGTACAATTAGAAGAAAAAAAATAGTGGATCCTTATTCCTTATGTCTACTAAATAGTGGATATATGTGTGTGTGTGTTAAATGACGAATCACCACCCCTAACTTGAATTTCCAATTTTATAATTTAACAAATTGACCATCTAAAGAAAACTTCAAAATTATAAACATGTTTTATGATCTGAGTAATAGGATTATTGTGTATAACGTACCGAATGCGTGTTGTCAGAGGGTGGTCTCCGCGGAAAAGTGACGGTGCGGCGATAATACTTCTGGTTCGTGGTGGTAGACGTGACAATGCAGCGGTGTCCGATGGTGAGATTCTGGCGACGGTCTGCGAGAACAGAGATGCGCGATAACTAATGTAATTTAAAATCATAGTCTTTAAACTAAACACGTTTTATGATCTGAGTAATATGATTATTGTGTATAATAGTGATTCCTTACCAGTCTTGATGATATGTGAATGCTGAGATTTTTTAGGGAAAGCTTGTACTCCAAAGAAGGTGCATGATAAAGATGACTTGTAAACTCTTTGTTGTCGAAGGAAAAAATGATTAGTCATGGAAGACGATAAACTAAATATGATTAGGGGGATATTAAGGGTTGAATAAATGCATGACATTGAAGTTTCCAGTAAGAATCCATATAGACGGACAATTATTCGTGTTTATGGCCATTAAAGACGATTAATGAAATATTATAAATCATTTCTAATTTATTAATTCCGTATAGATTAATGAGAAGGACAATTATGCCCCCTGACGAAGGTAATTAAGGGTTGTACCATAAGCACTATAAATCGGAAATGTATTTAAGAGGCTCATAATGAAGGTTGTAAAAAAGTTGATATAACTAAATTTTTAAGTATATATAGATATATATTAAACCCATTAAATCTAACTGTTTTTCAAATCATTCTCCACCATTAGATCTTGCGGAGTCAGCCACTTAAACTAACAAAAATAACTTCCATGATAGCAGTTCAAGGCAGTTCTATATGGTTTCTTCAACAGTTGGTTACCTCCATCTTTTTCTGGCCATTATCTCCACAATCCTCCTATAAACATGGATAGTGCCCTCAATTCAGTTGAATGGTATTCTTATAAATTGGAGTTCCACTATCCCTAAATTGATGAAGTTCCTTTCGCCTCCTGAATGAATTCGAAGCGTCTCTCAACGCCGATGGTTGTCTATGGTTTTGAGGTTGTTATCTGATTTCAAATCTTCTTCACATTCATTTTTCTCTTACTGATATTTTGATTTTGATAACAGAATTCGCTGGTATGTATTTCATCAGTGGTTCAGTTCAGTTCATGTTGTCTAAGAACACCAGTGGGAAATTGTCGGACCAGGAGGCGAAATCGTCGGATGGAAAAGAGATTCCTGTGTTCCTCAATGAGACCGGCGAGTAAAAATCTGTAGTCATCTTCTTCTCAAATGGCTATTCAGGTTGATTTCTTACCTAATTTAGATTGGGGGTTTTTATGTGAGATTGATAGACGAACGTTAATGTGAGTTTTTTTTTTCTCAACAATGAATGATATGGAATTTCTAGAGAGGAAAACTAAATTGTTTTGAACACTTTCCTACAGTAAGAGTTTTTCATTATGAAGCCAACACAAGTTATAACCCAATATTTTGAAGTGCACGCAACATAAAAGGTGTTATAACCCAATATTTTGAAGTGCACCCAATATTAAAAGGTGTTGTCACTAATTGAGGATGACATGATTAAAAGGTCTTATTACAAGATTCAATTTAATATGTGCATTCCACATGCTCGATGAAATGTATGTGAGAGAATTTGAGGTGATTTTGGTACATGTTTCAACCGTTTTTTATGGATGTATTGTGCTTGCTTGTAACACTCTTCTTATAATTCCATTGTTTAATGATAAAATACGGACTTTTTAAAACGAAATACATAGTTAACAAAAACTTAGTTAATAAACTAATATGTACTTCATTAAAACATTTGAACATAGTCAACTAACTAGATTAAAATATTCAACGTTTAGAAGTGTTTACAAAACAACATGGTTTGAACTAGATTAGATTATCGCGGAAGCATTCAAAACTTGTGTTCGGTTCTTGATTTCCTTGCTTGATCGACATCCACAACGAAACGAGCATTACCTAAGGTCAAAACCACATCAATTATTAGTTTTGACATCATAATATCAAATAAATTCAAGTTCTATTGCTAAACAACAAAAAACAAACAAAATCAAAATTTTATTTCAAACCGACCGTAGGTTACGGTTTGCCAAGCTCAAAACAGAACTACCAGACTGTGAGCCACGGTTCAGAACCGTGGCCTACGTTTCACCCAGCTCAAAGCAGAACTGTCAGACTGTGAGCCACGGTTCAGAACCGTGGCCTACGGTTCTCCCAACTCAAAGCAGAACTGCCAGACTATGAGCCACGGTTCAGAACCGTGGCCTACGGTTCGCCCAGCTCAGCCTTCTTTATTTTTTTTTTTTTGCTTAATTCCTCATAACTTTTTATTTACATATCCGTTTTAGCCGATTCTTTTTCCTATGTGTCCGTATTAAGATTACGGATCTAACCATATAAATTTCACTTAACGAAACCCGGATTATGAACGAATGGCCGACAAAATCCTTGTTTCGATTATTCGACCCGTTAACTATGTGTGCAAATTGTTCGCCAATTTATTCTTTGGCATTCTAATCTTATTTACCCATTCCCCGGGCTTGAAATTCTTGGCGTATCCGTACCATTACATGGCTTAACGCTCGTATTCGAATTTCATGCTTGTTTTCTATAAATTCAAGCATTGCCACTTTATGCAATTCTTGCAACTAGTTTCTACCATTAAACAAAACTGATCAACATGTGGTATCAGAACATATGTTGATAAATCGGTTCTGTTTTCGTATCCATTATTCTGGGATCAAAATCTGGAAAACAGAATTTTGAAAGTCTAATAATATCACGGCTGTTTTCGGTTTTAAATGTGCCGAAATCAGTGTTTTAATGAAACGGGTGCTTAATCATGTCACCCGAAACCATAAAGGGTAAATTAATATCCGAAATCTGTTATTTGAAGTCTTAAAATTCAGGATTCGGATCCCAGAATTATGTTTTATTTTTTTAGGGTTCATCGTTTATTCTAAGTAAAACTCGAAAATTCCTTAAGTTTTGGAATATAATTTGGATTAGTGGGTGTTTTACTGTTTTTATCTTAATTTTATCTATTAAATTTCTGAAAAACTGTTAAAAGATAATCAGTTATTATTTTCGAAATATTTGATAAGTTTAGATCAGCAATATAACAGGAAACATTATCCCACAATCCCTAAAAGTTCGAGTTTTCAGTTATTATCACAAAAACAGCTGTTGACAGTGGATTCGAGACCATCAGACTACGACTCGAGACCATCAGATCTCTACTCGAGACCACAAGGCCTCGACTCGAGACCACAAGGTCTCGACTCGAAATCATAAAGGTCCTCAAATCTTTACAACTCGAGACCATCAGATTACGACTCGAGACCATCAGTTCTTGACTCGAGACTACAAGGTCTCGACTCGAAATCATAAGGGCTCAAAACTTCACAACTCGAGACAACAGTCTCGACTCGAGACCACTAAGTTCTCAACTAAGGGTTTCAATCTTCACAACTCGAGACCGTGGTTGCGACACGAGACCTCATAACTGACTCGAGATCTCATAAAATACAGTAGTCGAGACCATGGTTCCGACTCGAGACAAAGGTTGCGACTCGAGACCTCATAACTGACTCGAGATCTCATAACTCAGTCGAGACCTAACTCGAGACCTGACTCGAGACCTCACTCGAAACCTCATTACCTTAGGCTGTTTGATGTGAACTAAATTTCAGCTCGGGGCTCCGCCCCGAACCCCGCGCTAACAAGTGGTTTGCTATTAAATACTTGGTTTTGTTAACACTTAATTAACTAATCAGAATCAAATAATTTTTACAAAACCAAAATGGCTTAACTTGAATGAGCTTCTGATGTATCATTTCTGGCCAAAAGCTGATTTAATATATCTATTTATTGTTCAAGTATTATAAAAGCTATGTTGAGTATGCATTACAAACGTGAAATGTCTTAATTCTGGCCAAAGCTGATTTAATTCATTTATGTTTAGCATGCTTAACAAGTGCATACCTAAAGTGATTGTCTCCTTTCTGGCCAAAGCTGATTTGTCACGATTACTTTGCACACATACTTAAAATGATTACACTTCTGGCCAAAGCTGATTTGTCTTCGTTTAAGTAGAATTTTTTTAACTAAGTCTATTATTTTGATGTTAGTAATAGACAATATCACAGCTTCATAATAAAAATGGTCATTATTTATGCCTGCCTTAGTATAACATGCCCTTAGATCACGTTAAGATTTTCTTCTTAGTATCATAATTCGCTCATCCTATTTTCACTATCAGCACCAAATCAGGGGATTCCACCTTTGACTGGTGATAACTTTGCTGCATGGAAGGATGCCCTCATGCTTACACTTGGATTGTTGGACTTTGATTATGCTCTAAGAGAGAATAAGCCAGCGGACCTTACTACTCAAAGTACTGCTACTGAGCAGATAGTTCATGAAAAATGGACTAGGTGTAACTGCATGTCTATCATGTTCATGAAGCAGTCCATACATAACTCAATCAGAGGAGCCGTTCCTGATTCTGAAGATGCTAAAACCTATTTGGCTTCTGTGGAGGATCAATTCAAGGGAACATCAAAAGCACACGCTAGTACTCTTATCCTCAAGCTGGTGACAACTAAGTATGATGGGAGGAGCGGCATTCGCGAACACATCATGATGATGCATGACATGGCCAATAAGCTGAAAGGCCTAGAGATGGAAATCAGTGATGGTTTTCTTGTTCACTTCATCATCACTTCGCTTCCTTCGTCCTATGAAGCATTCAAGATCAATTACAACACTCAGAAGGACAAATGGATGATGAGTGAGCTGATCGCTATGTGCGTGCAGGAGGAAGAGCGTATGAAGATGGATCGCACTACTGATGTTGCTAACTTCACCACCTCCAACACTAAAAAGAGGAAGAACAATCATCACAGAAAGGATGCTTCCAAGGTCCAAAAGCCAAATCCTAATACAAGTGCACCTTCCAGCTCTAAGAGCTCCTTAGGCAAACCCTATTGCAAGTTCTGTAAGAAGACAGGACATAAGCAAAAGGAATGCCCTGACTTCAAGGAGTGGTTGGCTAAGAAAGGTAACGATACTTGAGTCCTTTAATTTAAATGTTCCTGCTAATTCTTGGTGGTTTGATTCTGGTTCTATGGTTCATGTTACCAATTCAACTCAGGGATTCCTTACAATCCGGAAGCTGGAAAGAAACCAAAGAACACTTAAAGTTGGAGATGATCGGGAATTAGAAGTGAAGGCCATAGGAACATTACAATTATTTTTGAAAACTGGTTTATGTATTAAACTTTATGATACCTTATATGTTCCTGTGGTAACTCGGAACCTTGTATCAGGACCAAAGTTAGACATGGACGGTTTTGTCGTTTCTCATGGTCATCGCAAACTCTCTATTCTCTATGATTCCGTTGTTTATGGTACTGGCATTCTGGATGGTGGTCTCTATAGATTAGAACTAGATGATAATTTTTCCAAATCTTTGTTGTCATATAATATTAATGAATCACTCACAAAGATGAAACAGGTTCGAGACTTAGAGACTTCATCTATGTTGTGGCATCAACGTTTAGGCCACATCTCAAGAGAACGATTAAATCGTCTCGTAAAGGATGAAGTCTTACCTCCTCTTGATTTTACTGATTTTGGAACATGTGTCAAATGTCTTAAAGGCAAAATGACATTAGCGAATAAGAAAGGTGCCACTAGGAGCTCTAATTTATTAGAACTCATTCATACTGACATTAGTGGCCCTTACCAAATCCCTGGCATAACAGGACATACTTTATTTATCACTTTTATTGATGATTATTCTCGTTACATGTACTTGTATCTTATTAAGGAAAAGTCTGAATCTCTTACAACTTTTAAAGATTATAAAGCTGAAGTTGAAAAGCAATTAGATCGTCAGATTAAAGTTGTGAGATCAGATAGAGGCGGTGAATATTATCGAAGACATACTGATGTGGGTCAAGCTCCTGGTCCATTTTATGAGTTTTGTAAGGGCCAGGGGATTGTGAACCAATACACCATGCCTGGTACACCTCAGCAGAACGGTGTCGCTGAACAAAGAAATCATACCCTTATGAACATGGTGCACAGTATGTTAGCCAACACTAATTTACCATTATTCCTCTGGACTGAAGCGTTAAAAGCAGCTGTTCATATACTCAATAGAGTCCCTTCTAAGTCTGTCCCTAAAACTCCTTATGAACTTTTGACAGGAAGGAAACCGAGTCATAAATATATGAATGTATGGGGCTGCATTGCTGAAGCAAAACTCTATAACCCTTTCCTAAGGAAACTTGACACTAAAACAGTTACCTGCTTCTTTATCGGGTATCCTGATCATTCGAAGGGTTATCGTTTCTATTGTCCTTCCCATGTCACCTGTATTGTTGAAACCAAGCGTGCTACGTTCCTGGAGGATTTCAAGGTCAGTGGGAGCAGTACCAACCCTTACGAAGAATTGCAAGAAGTACAAGACGCGGGGGGGAGGGGGAGACTCGTCGCTTACCATTACTCCGTTTACTCCTCTTGTACCCAATGCAACAACTGCACCTGAAGCTACTGCACAAATTTCATCTCCACAATCAGAACCCATTATACCTCATAACGAAGGCACATCAAACGCTCAAAACCAAGACAACGCTGAACCCGATAATCAACTCAGGAGGTCATCTAGGCAAAGAAGGCCTACTAATTGGGATGATTATGTTACCTACCTGACTGAAATGGATGCTGGAAAGCTCAATGATCCTATCTCTTATAATGAAGCCATTAGCAGTGATCAGTCTTCTGAATGGAATAAAGCAATGATTGATGAGCTTGAATCCATGAAGAAAAATGACGTTTGGGATTTAGTAGAATTACCCAATGGTGCCAAACCTGTAGGTTGTAAATGGGTGTTCAAAACAAAACTGGATCCGAATGGGAACGTTGAACGCTACAAAGCGAGATTGGTTGCAAAGGGCTACACTCAGAAAGAGGGAATTGACTATCAAGAGACGTTTTCACCTGTCTCTCGTAAAGATTCATTAAGGATCGTTATGGCCCTAGTAGCTCATTTTGATTTAGAGCTGCATCAGATGGACGTCAAAACTGCTTTCCTTAACGGAGACTTAGACGAAGATGTTTACATGACACAACCTGAAGGCTTTAAACCTGAAGGTCAGGAGCATCTAGTCTGTAAGTTGAAGAAATCCATTTACGGGTTAAAACAAGCATCACGTCAATGGTACCTCAAGTTTGATGAAGTCATGAAGAGGCAAGGTTTTATGAAGAATCAAGTGGATCAATGCACCTACCTCAAGATGAGTGGGAGTAACTTTACTATACTTGTCCTTTATGTAGATGATATTCTATTGGCAAATAATAGTTTAGACATGTTGCATGAGTTGAAGCGGTTACTCTCGCATAACTTCGACATGAAGGATCTCGGAGATGCTTCTTACGTCATTGGCATCGAAATTCACCGGGATAGACACAAAGGAATCTTAGGATTGTCTCAAAAGACTTACATAGATCATGTCCTTACACGTTACAACATGCAACAGTGCAAACCCTCAGTCGCTCCAGCAGTTAAGGGAGATGTTTTCGGTTCATTCCAGTGTCCGACAACAGAGGTTGAAAAGCAGCAGATGAGCCAGATACCTTACGCGTCAGTAGTCGGGAGCCTGATGTATGCTCAAGTCTGTACTCGCCCAGATATTGCTTATATTGCTGGAAGGCTAGGCCGTTATCAGACTAATCCTGGCCTAGATCACTGGAAAGCAGCTAAGAAGGTCCTTAGATATCTGCAAGGGACGAAAGACTATAAACTGACTTATAGAAGAAGTGATCATTTAGAAGTGGTAGGTTATTCTGATTCTGACTTTGCTAAATGCAAAGATGACAAGAAATCCACTTCGGGCTACATCTTTATGTTAGCAGGCGGACCTATCTCATGGAAGAGTCATAAACAACAGTTAACTACAACTTCCACAATGATGGCAGAATACATTGCTGTTTACAACGCAACCTGTCATGGAATGTTGCTTAGAAATCTGATCACTGGACTCAAAATCGTTAATTCCATTTCTAGACCATTGAAGCTTTACTGTGATAACACAGCTGCCGTTAGTTTCTCGAACAGTAATAGTTCGACTGGAGCTGGTTTATATCTCGATACAAAATATTTGTTCGTACGTGAACGAGTTGAGGAAAATAATCTTTGTATTGAGTATAGTAGTACTAAAGATATGCTTGCGGATCTGATGACTAAAGGTCTCCCACCTAAAGTTTTCGAAGAACATGTATCGAATATGGGACTTACTAAAGACCTTGTTTAATGGCATATTGTACTAGCTTATGTTTTAATTAATAAAATTTCCTCAGTTTGATTTTGTATGTCTCTAACATATGTTCTGCCGGTGTAATGACATATAGACAAATATAAATACAAATCAGACGCTAAAGGGCTTACGCGTATTTTGATCATAACTGTTAGGTTTTAAATTGAGGCTATAGTATGACTAATGGGGGTCCTGAGTCAAATGATGATTCAAAGGCTGTATTTCTCTGCTATAGTTCTTGGTTTAAAGCTAAAATGAGTGTTAACTCCTGGCCAGGCTTACCTAATACTCATGATAAATGATTACTCGGCTAAGTGGGAGAATGTGAGATTAAATATATTATTAATGTAATATTTAATCTTGTAGCCTTTATAATCATTTATATTATATAGATCAAAATATATTAATAACCTATTACTAATTAGTTGGTAATTGTTGATGGACCATATTACCCTTATTAACTAATTAGGTTTCCTCTTGGGTGTATAAATAAGGAGCTTATTAGAGAGTTAAAGGGTTACGCAAGTTAAACAATTACATAATACACACAACCCTCATAACATCAATCGGCTCTCTCTCCATAACCGAATCTTCCCTTGTTTCGGTTCCATTACCATCATAACTTTACACCCTAAGGAGGAACCAGATCATCTTGACAAGTATGTCAAACTCAATGGCTGCATCTCTGACTGGATTCTCTACTGGCCTGTCTGCTGTAACACCTAGTGTAATGAATGTTTGAATGATATATGCTAACCGTTGATGTTGTTGATGATAATGTTAGAACTATTGATGTAATGAAACCAATTGTATTGGTGAAAGGACGTGCACGAGCGGAAGCTCATTACACGAAAGAATGAAATCTGGCCTGTACGGCTAGTACTCGAGGAGAAGATGATCGATCTGGGTTGCGGATCAGGGTTTGGAAAATGAAAAAGAGGTTAGTAAAATGTTTAACTCATGATTGGAGAGATATGAACTATTTATACACGCGAATTAAGTAATGCATGAAGTGGAAGCAATAGTAATGTGAAATGAACGAAATGATATAAAGATAAAATAAAGGTATGCAAGGTATACGTAACTGTAGAAAATGTAGAATGAGGTTAACGTTAGAATTAAGCACGTAGGCGTGATTATGTAATAATAGTTTTGTTGTGATAACAAAACAAAAGTTAAATGTTATACAGAGTATGTAGAGAATGTAAATTTTTAGGGGTGAGATGGAGATATTAGATCCATTAAGAAAGGATCATATCAAAGGACGGAAGAGTATGTGTATTGACCAGTTATTGACAGGTCAAGTAAATGAAAATGAAAATGATATAAGAAAGAATGATCAGGAAAGTATGGGCTAGTAGTCGTATGGATGGACTAGAAGAAAAGATAATGTGTTTGATGAAAGTGAGAAAGGTTTCGGGGACGAAACCTTGTTTAAGGGTGGTAGACTTGTAACGCCCCAAAAATCTGAATGTAATAATTGTCGTATGTTCTTATGTGACACGTCATGAAATAAATAACTAGGCTATTTAACCTAGTTAAGGGTATGGTCAAAAGTATTAAATGATGAAGGTAGTGTCAGTTATGTTTTAAAGGTAAACCCGAGGGGCTAAAGTGGAACAAATGAAAGTAAGTTATAAAATAACTTGACACACACAAACACACACATACGTGTGTTCTGGAAAGATCGAGCTGGGGCTCTCAAGAGCCCCAAAACCCTAGTTCTTCAAAAGCTTCAATTTGAAGGATGAATCAAGGCCCAAATCCATAACCGAGCATGGATTAATGATCACCAACACGAGAGGATCATAAGGTATGTTTTAAATCTAAGATTGGTGATCATGGGTGAAGTGGGTTATGTTCTAATCCGTGAGTTAATATGAAATTGATCATGTATAAGGGTTAGAATCCTCGTGTAGAACATGGGTTATGAATGGTTTGCGTTAATTTGATGTTTAGAGGTGACACCCGTTAGTTAGGGTGAAGATGATGACTAGAATCACCTCCTATGTTCAAGTCTTGTTGAATGATTGATGTATTATGTGGGTATGATGAATTATTGTTAGATGAAAGTATAGGAATATGATGATGTTATGATTAATGTTCATTTGGAATGATACATGATGATTAGTAGTTGGTTTTGATGGGTTATGTATGAGTTTAGAAGAATTGTGCATGAAATAGTTGTACGTTATGCTTAACAGGTAGTACTCACATCAAGTGTATGATGAAATGTATATAGTGTCGTCCGTATAGTCGATTATGATGTTACGGGTATATGATGATAAGTCGATAGCTGAGTATGGTTAATAGTTGACTTTTGAAAGTCAACTAAGTATAAGAAACATGATTTGACTCGTTGTCGTAAAGGCAGGATTATAGGAAGTCGTATGGTACATGTTATGTCAATATGCGTTATATGTGATTATATGATGAATTACAAGAGTTAACGGATATGAATATAATCATATGAGTTATGTATGCTAGAAAGGACTAATGAAAGTTAAGGGTGAAATATGCGATTGATATGATTGTTAACATGTACGAATGCATATGCTAATAGGAGCGTGATCTTGATGAAAAGAGAGTATAGGAAGCATGTCAAGACGGACTCACGCCTGAAAGGATAACGGGTCAAGAAAAGGCGAGGAATCGGATACGAGCACGGACGCATAAGGTAAGTGATTTCCGTAATCACTTCGTAGTACGATTAAGTAATAAGGTGTTTTAATTAATCATACATGATGTTTGAAGTCAAAAATGTGTTTAAGTCCTTCGACGTAAATGATGGGATTAAAGTTGACCAAAATGCCCTTGAGGGGTATTTTGGGCAAACGATCTTAAAAAGTAGTTTAGAAGCAAGTTACTCGATTAGTGTAATGTTTTGGTTAAGTATGAAAGTGAGAAGTATGGTTTGTAAGTCATAAACGTTTTAATGCGCAATTACCCTTAACGGGTCAAAATAAGCTTTTGAGCGAAAACGGGTGGAATGAGATGTAGGGCATCCGAGAATGAACCTTTTATGACAAATGACCTTGAAACTATCAATTCATATGAAGTTGAGGTTAAACAAACAAGTTATGAGGGTAAATGCATGAAGGGGTAGAAATCATGGAAAAGGGTAATAAGCCGAAGGCTTAAAAGTTATAAATTTCGGTAGTCCAAATGTTGGATCTTAACTCCATAAGATGGAGAATTAAATTACGGACGCGTAGGAAAAAGAATCGGGTAAAACGGACCAATAACGAAGAAGTTATGACCGTTTCCGTGAAACGGGATCGCGCTGGGAATATGCAGCAAGTTGCTGCAAGTTGTCTGTGAAAACAAGGGCCTAGCGTGATGCCAAGGGCCTTGGCGTCACGCGAGCCCCTCCCTGGTCGTCGAAAGTTGCTCGTTTGCTCAGTTTTGGCTTGGGAACTCGTTTAAACGCGTTTTAAGTTGCGAATGACTAATTTGACTCATGTTTTGTGACCATTAGGGTAAGCGTACATGTGGATAGGTATGTACGGATGTTTTTTATCTCTATACACGTATGTAGAAGTGTATGTAAGAGTGTATGCGCGAATGTATGTAAGATTATAGTGTGTAAGCGAGTACGTAAGGATATATATGAAGATGTATATGAGTAGGCAAGTATGAGACGGGTATATTGCAATGGGTGATTGAAAATATAAATGTAGGCATGTATGTAGATGGATACGTATGTATGTTGTATAAGTATAAGTGTATGTATGTAAGGATGTATGGAGATAGTCTGTATATGTAGTCAAGTGAGTATGTACGAAGGTATGCACGTATGTAAGTTGTGAGAAGGAATGGAATAAGTATGTATGTATGTAAGTATGTTTGTATGTAAGTATGTAGGTATGTTTGTATGTATGTAGGTATGTATGTATGTATGTAGGCATGTAAGTGTGTATGTATGTATGTATGTATGAATGGATGTATTTAGGTATGCACGTACGTATGTATGTAGGTACATAGGTATGTATGTTGCTATGTGTGATCGTAAGGGTATGTATAGGTTGTATGAAAGTATGTACGCATGCATTCAATGAAATTGAGTACTAACGATAATAACATCGTGCCTGGTGACGAAGTGTAACGCATGAATACCAAGGAAGTCTCACTACGGATCGTATGATCAGAGGAAAGCCGGGATGTAAAGAGTTAATGAAATGAAAAGTAAACGTGTACAACTCTTGTATGCTTATGATACGTACTGATGTTATGAATTTTATGTGGTGAGCGCAGGTAGTACAAGCCATGAGGATTACTAAGGAGTAGAGATCGAAGATCGAGTCACAAGACGGATTGTACGGGAATGTTTAAATATGTAATTTGGTGCCGATAAGATATGTTCTTATATTATAAAATGAATTTTTAGAATGTCAAGATGTATGTCATGAAAGAAATTTTCAGACTCGAATTTCCGCTGCGTTGGTTTAAGGTTAAACCTGTTTAGGGTGTTACAAGTTGGTATCAGAGCCCTGGTTTGAGGGAATCAAGTACGAGAAGGTAAGTACTTGAACTCAAACTTGTGTGCTCTTGAGATAAGAAATCCGTACAATCTAAGACTCGATCAAGATCCAAAGGTAAAGGTTGATGAAAGTATGTATTTATGTATACGTATAAAGAAACTGACGGTTTTGTATGTGCAAGGTAAGCATAAGTGTTGGAAGAGGATGATCCGTGAATGCAGTCTAGGATGAATACTAAGGCAGGCAAAGAGGTAATAAGACAAATAGGCAAATGAGCCCAGGTACGTGAATTTAATATGTGGATGTAGGTAATGGTAAAGTTCATTAAGGGAAGGAAAATTTTAAGATGAAAGACAATGATAGTATAGTAATGAAGTATTGGAAGCGATACACGCGCCGAAACCTAAGTCTACGGACATAAGGTGACAATTACATGAAGGCACGAAACTACTATGTGGATTGTGTACCTGGCCAGTACACGAGAAACGTATGACGTTCGTGAGATCATGATGATTGTTACAGGTATGTCCGGTAGAGTTGGGTAGCAGGCGGGCGTGTGGGTGAAATGGGAAGTAAGACTCTCGGGAAATTGAGAGTACTATGTAAGAATGAAAAACATGCCTGATAAGAATGAAGAATGTTGAATCCGTGATTAAGTACGGATCAACAAGATAAGAATGCAATGTTTGAATCCGCGGGACGGATTCAAGGATGAAAGGTAAGAATGAATGTTTGAATCCGCGAGATGGATTCAAGGAGGAAAGGTATGAATGTAATGATTGAATCCGTGAGACGGATTCAAGGATGAAAGGCATGAATGATATGTTTGAATCCGTGAGACGGATTCAAGGATGAAAGGCATGAATGATATGTTTGAATCCGTGAGACGGATTCAAGGATGAAAGGCATGAATGTTATGTTTGAATCCGTGAGACGGATTCAAGGATGAAAGGCATGAATGATATGTTTGAATCCGTGAGACGGATTCAAGGATGAAAGGCATGAATGTTATGTTTGAATCCGTGAGACGGATTTAAGGATGAAAGGCATGAATGTAATGTTTGAATCTGTAAGGCGGATTCAATGAACGAAAAAGTATGAATGATGCATCTGGATCCGTGAGACGGATTCAAAAATATAAAAAGATGAAATTAATCCGCCCAAGGAGATGTCGACAGTTTAACCATGATTGAGTCGAACGGGTCATAGAAGTAAGTATAAAGTAAAAAGTGATAGTATAATAGACGAAGTTTTGTATAAGTTACGTGTAAGATATGTGAGTAATTGACTCTTAGAAGTCAGAATGATGACGGGCTGTGACCCGGACAATAACTTGATTATGGGCGGGAATGGTAAGCTTAGTAAGAAATATTGAAACGATGTAATAAGGTCTTCGCAAGTAAGCATGAATGGAAGGAAGTACGAGCGTGTACTTCAGTTGGCGAAATAATTAATTGAATGAAAGGATTGCATGTAAGAAATAGAATGTGTGGTACGTTATAGCAGGCACGTAGGAAATTGTGAAGACTTATAGGTGGGTAATCACCTAGTGTAATGAATGTTTGAATGATATATGCTAACCGTTGATGTTGTTGATGATAATGTTAGAACTATTGATGTAATGAAACCAATTGTATTGGTGAAAGGACGTGCACGAGCGGAAGCTCATTACACGAAAGAATGAAATCTGGCCTGTACGGCTAGTACTCGAGGAGAAGATGATCGATCTGGGTTGCGGATCGGGGTTTGGAAAATGAAAAAGAGGTTAGTAAAATGTTTAACTCATGATTGGAGAGATATGAACTATTTATACACGCGAATTAAGTAATGCATGAAGTGGAAGCAATAGTAATGTGAAATGAACGAAATGATATAAAGATAAAATAAAGGTATGCAAGGTATACGTAACTGTAGAAAATGTAGAATGAGGTTAACGTTAGAATTAAGCACGTAGGCGTGATTATGTAATAATAGTTTTGTTGTGATAACAAAACAAAAGTTAAATGTTATACAGAGTATGTAGAGAATGTAAATTTTTAGGGGTGAGATGGAGATATTAGATCCATTAAGAAAGGATCATATCAAAGGACGGAAGAGTATGTGTATTGACCAGTTATTGACAGGTCAAGTAAATGAAAATGAAAATGATATAAGAAAGAATGATCAGGAAAGTATGGGCTAGTAGTCGTATGGATGGACTAGAAGAAAAGATAATGTGTTTGATGAAAGTGAGAAAGGTTTCGGGGACGAAACCTTGTTTAAGGGTGGTAGACTTGTAACGCCCCAAAAATCTGAATGTAATAATTGTCGTATGTTCTTATGTGACACGTCATGAAATAAATAACTAGGCTATTTAACCTAGTTAAGGGTATGGTCAAAAGTATTAAATGATGAAGGTAGTGTCAGTTATGTTTTAAAGGTAAACCCGAGGGGCTAAAGTGGAACAAATGAAAGTAAGTTATAAAATAACTTGACACACACAAACACACACATACGTGTGTTCTGGAAAGATCGAGCTGGGGCTCTCAAGAGCCCCAAAACCCTAGTTCTTCAAAAGCTTCAATTTGAAGGATGAATCAAGGCCCAAATCCATAACCGAGCATGGATTAATGATCACCAACACGAGAGGATCATAAGGTATGTTTTAAATCTAAGATTGGTGATCATGGGTGAAGTGGGTTATGTTCTAATCCGTGAGTTAATATGAAATTGATCATGTACAAGGGTTAGAATCCTCGTGTAGAACATGGGTTATGAATGGTTTGCGTTAATTTGATGTTTAGAGGTGACACCCGTTAGTTAGGGTGAAGATGATGACTAGAATCACCTCCTATGTTCAAGTCTTGTTGAATGATTGATGTATTATGTGGGTATGATGAATTATTGTTAGATGAAAGTATAGGAATATGATGATGTTATGATTAATGTTCATTTGGAATGATACATGATGATTAGTAGTTGGTTTTGATGGGTTATGTATGAGTTTAGAAGAATTGTGCATGAAATAGTTGTACGTTATGCTTAACAGGTAGTACTCACATCAAGTGTATGATGAAATGTATATAGTGTCGTCCGTATAGTCGATTATGATGTTACGGGTATATGATGATAAGTCGATAGTTGAGTATGGTTAATAGTTGACTTTTGAAAGTCAACTAAGTATAAGAAACATGATTTGACTCGTTGTCGTAAAGGCAGGATTATAGGAAGTCGTATGGTACATGTTATGTCAATATGCGTTATATGTGATTATATGATGAATTACAAGAGTTAACGGATATGAATATAATCATATGAGTTATGTATGCTAGAAAGGACTAATGAAAGTTAAGGGTGAAATATGCGATTGATATGATTGTTAACATGTACGAATGCATATGCTAATAGGAGCGTGATCTTGATGAAAAGAGAGTATAGGAAGCATGTCAAGACGGACTCACGCCTGAAAGGATAACGGGTCAAGAAAAGGCGAGGAATCGGATACGAGCACGGACGCATAAGGTAAGTGATTTCCGTAATCACTTCGTAGTACGATTAAGTAATAAGGTGTTTTAATTAATCATACATGATGTTTGAAGTCAAAAATGTGTTTAAGTCCTTCGACGTAAATGATGGGATTAAAGTTGACCAAAATGCCCTTGAGGGGTATTTTGGGCAAACGATCTTAAAAAGTAGTTTAGAAGCAAGTTACTCGATTAGTGTAATGTTTTGGTTAAGTATGAAAGTGAGAAGTATGGTTTGTAAGTCATAAACGTTTTAATGCGCAATTACCCTTAACGGGTCAAAATAAGCTTTTGAGCGAAAACGGGTGGAATGAGATGTAGGGCATCCGAGAATGAACCTTTTATGACAAATGACCTTGAAACTATCAATTCATATGAAGTTGAGGTTAAACAAACAAGTTATGAGGGTAAATGCATGAAGGGGTAGAAATCATGGAAAAGGGTAATAAGCCGAAGGCTTAAAAGTTATAAATTTCGGTAGTCCAAATGTTGGATCTTAACTCCATAAGATGGAGAATTAAATTACGGACGCGTAGGAAAAAGAATCGGGTAAAACGGACCAATAACGAAGAAGTTATGACCGTTTCCGTGAAACGGGATCGCGCTGGGAATATGCAGCAAGTTGCTGCAAGTTGTCTGTGAAAACAAGGGCCTAGCGTGACGCCAAGGGCCTTGGCGTCACGCGAGCCCCTCCCTGGTCGTCGAAAGTTGCTCGTTTGCTCAGTTTTGGCTTGGGAACTCGTTTAAACGCGTTTTAAGTTGCGAATGACTAATTTGACTCATGTTTTGTGACCATTAGGGTAAGCGTACATGTGGATAGGTATGTACGGATGTTGTTTATCTCTATACACGTATGTAGAAGTGTATGTAAGAGTGTATGCGCGAATGTATGTAAGATTATAGTGTGTAAGCGAGTACGTAAGGATATATATGAAGATGTATATGAGTAGGCAAGTATGAGACGGGTATATTGCAATGGGTGATTGAAAATATAAATGTAGGCATGTATGTAGATGGATACGTATGTATGTTGTATAAGTATAAGTGTATGTATGTAAGGATGTATGGAGATAGTATGTATATGTAGTCAAGTGAGTATGTACGAAGGTATGCACGTATGTAAGTTGTGAGAAGGAATGGAATAAGTATGTATGTATGTATGTAAGTATGTAAGTATGTTTGTATGTAAGTATGTAGGTATGTTTGTATGTTTGTATGTATGTAGGTATGTATGTATGTATGTAGGCATGTAAGTGTATGTATGTATGTATGAATGGATGTATTTAGGTATGCACGTACGTATGTATGTAGGTACATAGGTATGTATGTTGCTATGTGTGATCGTAAGGGTATGTATAGGTTGTATGAAAGTATGTACGCATGCATTCAATGAAATTGAGTACTAACGATAATAACATCGTGCCTGGTGACGAAGTGTAACGCAGGAATACCAAGGAAGTCTCACTACGGATCGTATGATCAGAGGAAAGCCGGGATGTAAAGAGTTAATGAAATGAAAAGTAAACGTGTACAACTCTTGTATGCTTATGATACGTACTGATGTTATGAATTTTATGTGGTGAGCGCAGGTAGTACAAGCCATGAGGATTACTAAGGAGTAGAGATCGAAGATCGAGTCACAAGACGGATTGTATGGGAATGTTTAAATATGTAATTTGGTGCCGATAAGATATGTTCTTATATTATAAAATGAATTTTTAGAATGTCAAGATGTATGTCATGAAAGAAATTTTCAGACTCGAATTTCCGCTGCGTTGGTTTAAGGTTAAACCTGTTTAGGGTGTTACAATAAAACCCATTTTAACTTTTGTTCAACATTAGCCCCTTTACTTATTCAAGTTTTGTAAAGGGTATTTTAACCATGTTTGTTCTATTATGTCAAGACACTAACTAACTAGGTTATTTATTCCTAGTTATTTTATCTTGACTGTTACCGATGTTTAGTTTACAATATAATATTTATATTTTCGGGGTGTTACAAGTCTACCCCCTTAAAGAGGTTTCATCCTCGAAATCTTTATCACGTAATTCAATAGGTAAAAGTTAATGAACCTGATTTTGGCGATTTACTTTGGGCATTGCTCGCGTTCACTAATCTTACTAGGGAATTATAGTAACGTCTTTTTGGTTTCTAAGCATATGCGCCTTTTACGTGTAAGGCCTCATGGGCCGTTACCTTCGGCTCTTATCCTTTATCTTTATTGATTGCTCGTCTTGGCGGTTAGACTTATTAGTCACCGGTTACCTTATACCCCATTGCCCGGGTATATCCACTTTGCCTTCTTAAGTCTTACAAATTTCTATTATCCCCAATTCATAGTTCACGCTATAACGTGATTATAACGTGATTATATTCCATATTATCCCCAATTCATGGTTTCTAAGCGTACGCTCCTTTTACGTGTAAGGCCTCATGGGCCGTTACCTTCGACTCTTATCCTTTATCTTTATTGATTGCTCGTCTTGGCGGTTAGACTTATTAGTCACCGATTACCTTATACCCCATTGCCCGGGTATATCCAATCGCTTCACGTCATGTTTAAGTTTATATAAAACTTTCATTATCGAAAATCTTCATTTTTGTCAACCAGACCCTTCATGATCTCTTCATTTAAACTCATTTAATTAACTTAGCGAAACCCATCGCTTCTATACTAACCTTACCTCCCGTTATTATTTTACACGGGGAGTTACAACCAGTTTCCTTGCTTTACATTATTGACTCGTAGGCTCTCTTTTACTTAGCCTCATAGGCTATTTTCTTAGATTTCCACTTTTTAAGGTGAGACTCAAACAGTTTGTTTCTTTCTATTTGTGACCCAAGTGTCTTTCTGGTCTCGTAGACCTTAACATTACTTATAATTCCTGAAGGTTGTGATGATCCCGTAGATTCATCTTTTACTCATGTCGTTCTAAAATATACTTTCGGTGTCAATGCACCCTTTTTAAGTTTAGAAATCATTCGTTTTCGTTCTTGAATTCTATGGACCTTGACCGTAGTCTAAGGCTACATTTGTTTTCTTCCGAATTATCCTTCCAACTCTATGACTTCTAACGTCATTTACACGTCGGTTTGTCCTACGTCTTACCTATACTTCCTTACGACCCGTTACCCGGGTTCTTTATCTTAATGTTTTTAACATTCTTATTTCGCTAGTTTGCGTTTTCCTTACTATTTCAAGCGTTATTCCTTTCGCGCATCTCCTCAGTCATGAGGAATACCGTATTGTCGCCAACTATGGTTGACATCACTCCATTGTAACAATAACAGAAATCAATTCATTTCTTTTTATTATTCCATGTCATTGTATGGAATTTGCCCACATCATTTATCAATATAAACGATGTTCCTACATGTTTTATTTGGTTTGGCCAAGTCTATAACCTTGTCTTCGCCATTTACTACTATTACAAATTCCAGGTTCGGGTGTAATTACACTCCTTCCCAACACAACATTTATTCACTTCATTAAGTTCCCGGGTTCGAGTGTACATGCACTCCTTCCCATTGCAATATTTATCGAGATTACTTTTACCTCAGTTTCACATACTCGTCATTATTTATTTATATATATATATATATATATATATTACATAATTCATTCATTTCACTAATCATATATGCTCATATGCAACTATCATTCATTATGTGAATTATTGCATTCTACTTATCTTATCGTAATTTATAACGTGTACCTGATTGATATTCGCCCTGATGTACTCCGTTGTCTCAATTCATTGCTTGATTTGAGTTCTTTGCTAGCATGTTCTTTGTCATGCTTCCAAACCTTCCTTCATTTAGATTATTTATCTCCCGTCATCTTCAGATGCGGTTATCATATCATTCGAACATTTCCAATTTATTATTAATCTTGCTATTCAATGTTGCCCGTCTTATTATACGAAGCATTTAAATATACTTATTTCATAAGTACTTATTTTATAGTCAATCTATGGTTAGGGTTTATACTACCTAATCATCTTTTATCAACACTAGACATCTCGAATCCGTAATGTTTATGTCACTATTAAACATTTCGTTTTATAACATATGCATCATTCGCTTTGGTTTAGCCAAGTTTACCACTTGCTTAAACCATTCATGTTTAGTGCACTTTCCGGGTTTGTGTGTGTTAACACGCTCCTCCCGTGCATATCAAATCAATTTCCTTTTTCTAATATTCAAATAAAATTTACTAAATGACTAATTTTTACCGGATGTTTGATCAAGCTTGAACCGAACACACTTTGTTAACAACCTTGAGCTCTGATTACCAACTTGTAACACTCTTCTTATAATTCCATTGTTTAATGATAAAATACGGACTTTTTAAAACGAAATACATAGTTAACAAAAACTTAGTTGATAAACTAAGATGTACTTCATTATAGCATTTGAACATAGTCAACTAACTAGATTAAAATATTCAACGTTTAGAAGTGTTTACAAAACAACATGGTTTGAACTAGATTAGATTTTCACGGAAGCATTCAAAACTTGTGTTCGGTTCTTGATTTCCTTGCTTGATCGACATCCACAACGAAACGAGGATTACCTAAGGTTAAAACCACATCAATTATTAGTTTTGACATCATAATATCAAATAAATTCAAGTTCTATTGCTAAACAACGAAAAACAAACAAAATCAAAATTTTATTTCAAACCGACCGTAGGTTACGGTTTGCCAAGCTCAAAACAGAACTGCCAGACTATGAGCCACGGTTCAGAACCATGGCCTACGGATCGCCCAGCTCAAAGCAGAACTGCCAGACTGTGAGCCACGGTTCAGAACCGTGCCTACGGTTCGCCCTGCTCAAAGCAGAACTGCCAGACTGTGAGCCACGGTTCAGAACCGTGGCCTACGGTTCGCCCAGCTCAGCCTTCTTTATTTTTTGTTTCGCTCAATTCATCATAACTTTTTATTTACATATCCGTTTTAGCCGATTCTTTTTCCTATGTGTCCATATTAAGATTACGGATCTAACCATATAAATTTCACTTAACAAAACCCGGATTATGAACGAATGGACCACAAAATCCTTGTTTCGATTATTCGACCCGTTAACTATGTGTGCAAATTGTTCGCCAATTTATTCTTTGGCATTCTAATCTTATTTACCCATTCCCCGGGCTTGAAATTCTTGGCGTATCTGTACCATTACATGGCTTAATGCTCGTATTTGAATTTCATGCTTGTTTTCTATAAATTCAAGCATTGCCACTTTATGCAATTCTTGCAACTAGTTTCTACCATTCGACCCGATAACACGGATTCATAACCTTAACTTAGTATAACCATTCATTACTAAAATTGCTATCTAGCACCAGCGCAATATGAGGCTTTCAAATCTTTACGCGCAAGAATCGATATAAGGACATAGTTTTTGACCCGTTGACGAGTGAAAATCCTCACTTTAATGTCAAGCCAAACTATTTCTAACCTATATTTGACCCGTTCTCTATGATACACCGAACGATTCTAACCGTTCATTTCAACCCGTATGGTTTATTCCCACCATACTTTAACCATTTACTTTGACCCATTTGGTTTGCCGAGTGAACTTCATCACTTCCACGGCTTACCAAACATACTCTAATCATTAAATTTGACCCGTTTGATCTATCGAGTGAACTTCGTCACTTCAATGACACATCAAACGCGCATATCACACCACGACACTATTAACAAGCTATAACTAAACATTATTGCATAACGTAACGAAACTAATAGTTACGTACCTTTAGTGCTTTTCCTTCAAGCGCGCATCAACTCCGGCTCGTCCGCTTGAAGATTCAATTCCTTTGCCTATAAAGTTCAATCAATGACTTGTTTAGAACTCTTATTATTTCATATAACGCATAATTCATCATAACATTCAAAATGCGTTTTTACTCAATATTTCAACATCTAGTTTTCTTTTAGGCATTTCAACAAACACCTAAAGGGTATAATTTTGCTAAATCAATAACCAAGTTTCATGACTAGTTATTTAGCCAATTTTGAGCATTTTTTTCACAAATTCAAATGTCTAGTTATACATCAGCACCTAGACTTATTTCATGGAGCTCAAGTAACACTAGATTAATAATCATAATTCTAGTGTTCATCATCTTTCTACAAAACCCATTTAACACATAAATGGACGATTATGAATCTCATATCTATTGATACTAATGCATCAAATTATTGACTAGGGTTTGTTCTAAATCATGAATTTATCATAACTTCATTCCAAAATCAAACATGCAAGTTCAGATTTCTACTTCATGTGTTCATCAAGAAATCAAAATGAAACCAAAAGACTAAATTCAACATACCTTGTGATCCCCTCACTTGAGTGATCACTAGTTTGAGCTTGGTTTTTTATTTGAACTTGATTTGCCTTCTTGATTTGATCAATTTTGTAAGCTAGGGTTTGGGTTTTTGAGAGCACTTTTGGCTCCTGTGATTTACACGACCAGAACACACACTTTAGTGTGTGTTTTGGTGTTTTGTTTTTAATAAATAAAACCCATTTTAACTTTTGTTCAACATTAGTTGTGACAACCCTCAAAAATTACATGTATTCCGTACAACTTATTAAATGGTAATTAAAGTACTTGATGACTGTGCTGAATCATTTAACTGCTCTCTGATTACTGTGATATACTTACATGTGTTTGTTAGCATACTAATAGTAGGCAGAAAACTTGACTAAATGGTCCTGAATATTTTCCTATGTGTTAGGAATTAATTGTGTTACAAAATATAGGTATAAGACACCTTACGGACCAATTAAACAACTTAACGAAACAGTATCCGACCGAACAAACGGACATTACCCGGGACACCACATTTTTGCCCAGTACATTATTTTACCATTTTTGGGCTAGTCATGATCCCCGTTAGCCATAACACCCATTTAAATTCAATCCACTACACATAAGGGTCCATACTTACAACTTAACTACTAGTTACATTTTAGTTGGAAAATATTTACCTTAACCCCCCCCCCCTTGTCCGATTTTGGTCCCTTGTGGACCCACATATCTTCATACCCTACTTCACTTGATTTAATTCCATTTATTTATTTGAGGTTGCTTGATTTCCTAACCAAAATATGTAGTAGATATGATATAAGTATGGAGTGTTAGATTACTATCATCTTTCACAACACTCAACCCTCACATCAGTCTACTCTCTCTCTCATTCGGCTCCACCACAACCGAAACCACATCCCACCATCTTCTTCATTCATCTTCTTCCATTAACAAGTCCATTCATAGCTTCAAAAATTGATCCATGGAGGTTGCAACTTGAAGGGATTTCAAAGGAGCTTTGTTTTAGTCTTGTGCATCATCATTTCTTATCATCTTCTTCACTAAGAATCATCCCTAGCTATAAGCTAGTAGTAAGCTCTTGTTTAACCTTTGTTCATCTTATTTTATGGCTAACATTGTAGTATGATGCTTATGTTTACAACAAAAATGCAAGAACACTAAAAATATAAACATAAAGGTTACAAGAAGTTTACTTGTATATGAAATGCTATTAGTTGATGTTGTCATGGGTATGTTGTTGGTTTAGGGTTGGTTAACACATATATGATGATTGATCGTCGAACTCTTGATAAATCCGTTGTTCGGACATGTGTTGATACAATATAGTAACATTTAAACTATAAAGAACATGCTGAATCACATTTCCAGCCGACTTCATCAGGCTGTAAACAGGCCATAAACTCAACGAAAAAACTGATATTTTGAATCTAAGATATGTTATTATGAAATACGGTTCTAATGGAACCGGAATCGTAATTTTTGGACTTCGTTTACTATTTTTAAAGTGTCGATTTGTAACAACAACTTAAGCTGAATTTTGACTGCAATAAATGGGTGTCATACTTTCAGTCATAACCTGAGTTTTGTGATGAATCGGACCATGAAATTTGTACAGTAGATGACAACCGATGCATTTGTAATTACCCCACTGGAATTTCGTAAATCGGATACTCGATGAATTTTTAATAAATTGTTCCGTGGACTGTGGTCAGAAATACATATATCTGAGTTCAGTCCGGAATATGAAATTTTATAAAATATTGGTAATGAACCGGACCCCGATATTTTTACACAATAAAATATGGAACGTTTAAGACATCCTGTAAAAATTTGGGAATTTTTGGAATAATTTAACCATTTTATTAAAATGTCCGAAAACAGCCGGTTTTGAATATAAATGTTGAAATGACATAAGTTGTGACTCGCGTGTCTAAATGTCGAGTATGCTATCTGTGAATAATCTAACATGTTATATATGTTATGTGCATTATCGTATGTTTGATTTTGAGTGGGGAATGGATGGGAAACTTAGATGGGCATAAACCGTTAAAGTGATGCATGTTATGTGATAGATACGTGTAGGAACTTTGTGCTCTATTTGAAAGTCACTAAATGACTAACTGGTAATTATATTAGGACGTGATTGACCGACCTTGACTGTTAGCTATATTTGAGAATCTAACCGAGCAAACCGAGGTGTGTTCACACTCTTTCCAAGGCATGGGATTCCCAGGGGTTGGGAATGAGATTGAATAACTACTTGTACTATCATTACTATTAAACTACTTTTTTTACTGTCCTCGGATTGAAGGGCACGTACGTAAAACCTACGTACACTCATACTTACTACTTTCCTCGGATTGAAGGGCACGTACGTAAAACCTACGTACACGATCATAAGACCATCAACTCTATCACTTTAAGTCCCTCATTTATCGACTTAATCGCCGAGGCCTATGGCGAGCGGGTCATTAGTTAATAGCGCTATTAGGTTTAACAAACCTCACACCGTGCCAGTCGGACGGGCGTGTACTAATGGACTATGGGCAAAGGGTCAATGCTGATAGACATTGACTTAGGGCACCTCTTACATTTTCGTAGCAGTCGATACGCGTGGTCTAGTAATACATGGGAAACCCCCACTAATCTTCGCAAACATGTCAGAAAGACCGCGATACGAATTTATACGATACATGGTTTTCAAAACGAACAGATGATTTACGAAACGAATGCTATAACTAAACAACCAACTGTGAATTCACTCAACTTTGTTGTGGACTAGTTGTTACATGCCTTACAGGTCGTTAAACGCTTGGAGCTTGCACGAGGAAGAAGTCGTTGTGGTGTACGGACTGTTATGTTCCGTGCTCATTGTTTAAATCCTTATGAACTTATTAAACTCATGTTTTGAACCTTAACATATAAACTGTGAATTTATGTTTCGAACTTACGTTTTATGCTTCCGCTGTTATCTTAAAAATCGGTTTAAACTAAACATGGTTAACTAGCTTTGGTCCCCAGTCGTATTATAGTTGGTTTCATTTACTTAATTGTGTTGTTCAATATGATTGGTGGCTCGATCCTGGTCACGTCACGCCTCCAAGCGGTGGTACTCCGCATGGTGGATTTTGGGGGTGTGACAGATTGGTATCAGAGCCATTGGTTATAGTGAACTTGGTTTTAAAAAGGGAAAAGTTTTTGATAAAACCAGACTATAACCAGTACAGTGCTCAACAATCCACAACGACACTTCGCTCCACGTGCAAGACTCGACACCATAAGTGGTATGATTTATGTTATATTGTCGGTTAGATAGTTCTCACTGTGCATTAGATAACGTGATAATTGCTATTGGAACCTTGTGTGCTTACTCTCTATTGCACTTTCGCGACATTTTTCTCATCTACGTTATTTCGTTGTGAAGATCATGGGTGGACGCTTGAACCTAACTCAAGCCCAGCTGACGGCTTTGATCAACGAACGAGTTGCTGAGGCACTCGCAGCTGTTCCTGCAGGAGGTATAACCTGCCATACCAACTCACCTTAGGATGTTTAGATCCTACCTTCGCAAACCAACCCTCGTGCCTAACTTTGTCTTTTATTCTAGCGCAACAGGTCAACATGCTCAACCTCCTGTGTGCACATTCAAGACGTTCATGGACTGCCGACCTACCACTTTCAGTGGCACCGAAGGAGCAGTGGGCCTTCTTCACTGGTTTGAAAAGCTTGAGTCTGTTTTCGAGATGTGCGAATGCCCAGAGGATCGAAGGGTGAAATATGCTACCGGAACACTTGAAGGGGTTGCGTTAACCTGGTGGAAGGCGCAGGTTCAACTACTAGGACTGGCAGTTGCTAATGCCCCACCCTGGAATGGTTTTAAAGAGCTGATCAAGGAGGAGTACTGTAGTCGGGATGACATCCACAAACTAGAAGTGGAATTTTACAATCTGAAGATGACGGGGTCTGAGATTGAGGCGTATACTAAGAGGTCAAACGAACTGGCCATCCTGTGTCCAACCATGGTGGACCCTCCCATCAAACGTATTGAGTTGTACCTCAAGGGCCTTGTACCAGAGATTCAAAGTCACGTGACTTCAGCCAATCTGGGTACCATACAACAAATCATCAAGTTGGCCCATCGACTTACTGACCAGGCGGTGGAGCAAAACAGGCTACCCAAACGTATCAGTGCCACAGCTACTTCTGATGCACCTACCGACAACAAGCGAAAATGGGATGGAAACTCCAGTAAGGGTTCTGCTTCGGTTCAGTCTCAGCAGAGAAAGACTGATGACTACCAGAGTCCTGGTCAGCAATCCTCCGGTAACCAAGGACAGGGTGGGTATCAAGGAAACCACCCAAAGTGCAACAAATGTAACAGACACCATAGTGGTCAATGCAACAAAGGGCGTTGTCAGAGGTGTCTCAAGATGGGTCATGAAGCCAAGGATTGCAAGAGCTCACGGCCTGCAAATCAGAATCGCCAGCAGCAACAGCAAGTACCGCAGAATCAGCAACAACAACAGGGGATGCTTTCAGTGTGGCGCTGAAGGCCACTATAAGAAGAACTGTCCCCAGCTTAACCAGAATCAGAACAACAACAACAACAACCAGGGAAACGGGAACAACAATGGAGGCAACAACGGGGGTAACAACAATGGTAATGGAGCAAGGGGTCGTGCTTTCGTGATTGGTCAGGGTGATGCAAGGAACGATCCCAACGTTGTGATGGGTAAGTTTCTTCTGGATGATTTCTTTGTCACTGTCTTATTTGATTCGGGTGCCGATACCAGTTATGTGTCTCTAAAAGTTAGTCAAATGCTTAAGCGCACTCCAACACTTTTGAACACCAAGCACACGGTAGAGCTAGCAAACGGTAAAAGTCTTGAAGCCACACACGTAGTTAAAGGTTGTAACCTCGTCTTAGCTGGTCAGACTTTCTCTATCGATCTTATTCCCATCACACTTGGTAGTTTCGATGTTGTTATTGGGATGGATTGGCTATCTCATCATCAAGCGAAGATTGTTTGCAAGGAGAAAATCGTCCGCATTCCTCGTTCTGATAAAGAACCCATCGTGATTCGTGGCGACAAGAGTGGTGCTGTCGAAGGCATCATCTCTTTCCTTAAGGCCCAGAAGTGTTTGCGAAAGGGCCACACTGCCATTCTAGCACTCGTTACTGACACATCCACGGAAGAGAAGAGAATTGAAGACATTCCTATAGTGCGCGACTTTCCTGAGGAATTACCTGGTCTTCCGCCTCATCGCCAAGTTGAGTTTCAAATCGAGCTAGCTCCTGGAGCAGCACCAGTGGCTCGATCACCATATCGTCTAGCTCCATAAGAACTTGAAGAACTGTCCACACAACAACAAGAACTCTTGGAAAAGGGTTTCATACGTCCTAGCTCTTCGCCCTGGGGAGCTCCAGTCTTGTTCGTGAAGAAGAAAGACGGTACTTTCAGAATGTGTATCAACTACCGCGAACTTAACAAGGTGACTGTGAAGAATCGTTATCCTCTTCCATGTATTGACGACTTATTCGACCAGTTGCAAGGGTCGAGCTATTACTCCAAGATTGACTTGAGATCGGGATACCATCAGCTGAGGGTCCGAGATGAGGACGTCTCCAAAACAGCATTCAGAACTCGTTACGGCCATTTTGAGTTTCTGGTTATGCCATTCGGGCTGACGAATGCACCAGCGGTCTTCATGGATCTCATGAACCGAGTATGCAAACCTTACCTGGATAAGTTCGTTATTGTGTTCATCGACGATATCCTGATCTATTCTAAGAGTCAGGAGGAACACGAGCAGCACCTGCGACTTATGCTTGAACTTCTTCGAAAGGAGCAGTTGTATGCCAAGTTTTTGAAATGTGACTTCTGGCTTCACGAAGTCCACTTTCTAGGCCATGTGGTAAACAAGGATGGGATTCATGTTGATCCATCCAAGGTTAACTCAATCAAGAACTGGCCTGCACCCCGTACACCAACAAAAATCCGCCAATTTTTGGGTTTGGCAGGATATTACAGAAGGTTTATCAAAGACTTCTCCAAGATTGCGCAACCTCTCACTTCACTGACTCAGAAGGGTGTCACCTATCGTTGGGGTGATGCACAGGAGTTCGCATTTCAGCACTTGAAAGATAGACTTTGTAGTGCGCCTATCCTCTAATTGCCTGAGGGCACAGATGATTTTGTGGTTTACTGCGATGCTTCCATCCAAGGACTTGGTTGCGTGTTGATGCAACGTGACAAGTTCATTGCCCACGCATCACGCCAACTCAAGGTTCACGAAAGAAATTACACTACTCACGATCTGGAGCTGGGAGCAGTTGTATTCGCGCTTAAGATATGGAGACATTACCTGTACGGTACCAAGTGCACCATTTACACCGATCACAGGAGTCTCGAGCATATCTTCAAGCAAAAGGAGTTAAACATGTGTCAACGCCGATGGGTTGAGCTCTTGAACGATTACGAATGTGCGATCAAGTATCATCCGGGCAAAGCCAATGTTGTGGTCGACGCCCTCAGTCGAAAGGATACCATACCTAGGCGTGTATGTGCTCTACAGCTTACCATCCAATCTAACCTTCCCGCTCAGATTCGCGATGCTCAGGTTGAAGCATTGAAAGCAGAAAACATCAGGGCTGAATCCCTACGAGGATCGAGGCAGCGACTAGAACAAAAGGAAGACGGCGCCTACTATGTAACAGGGCGTATTTGGGTTCCACTTTATGGCAACTTACGCGAGCTTGTGATGGATGAAGCACATAAGTCTTGTTATTCAGTACATCCTGGTTCGGATAAAATGTACCACGACTTAAAGACCACATACTGGTGGCCTGGCATGAAAGCCCACATAGCAACCTACGTCAGCAAGTGCTTGACTTGTGCGAGAGTCAAGTCTGAATATCAGAAACCATCAGGCCTTCTTCAACAACCGGAGATCCCGAAATGGAAATGGGAGCAAATTTCCATGGATTTCGTTACCGGCCTGCCCAGATCTCAACGCGGAAACGATACCATTTGGGTGATCGTAGATCGACTGACCAAGTCTGCACATTTTTGGCTATCAAAGAAACGGATAAGTTTTCTACTCTTGCAGACATTTACCTAAAGGAAGTGGTATCAAGGCACGGAGTGCCAACCTCTATTATATCTGACCGTGACGCGCGTTTTACTTCAGAACTGTGGCAAGCAATGCACAAGTCCTTTGGCTCACGTTTAGATATGAGCACCGCTTATCACCCGCAGACAGATGGGAAATTTGAGCGCACCATCCAAACCCTTGAAGACATGCTTAGGGCATGTGTAATCGATTTTGGTAATGGCGGGGAAAAGCACCTCCCGCTAGTGGAGTTTTCGTACAACAACAGCTACCACACCAGCATCCAAGCTGCTCCGTTTGAGGCATTATACGGACGCAAATGCCGATCACCTCTCTGTTGGGCAGAAGTTGGTGACAGCCAAATCACTGGCCCAGAACTTGTGGTAGATACCACCGAGAGAATTGCTCAAATACGACAGCGAATGGCGGCAGCTCGTGACCGTCAGAAAAGCTATGCTGATAAGGGAAGAAAACCACTCGAGCTCCAGGTTGGGGATCGAGTGCTACTCAAAGTCTCACCTTGGAAAGGTGTAGTCCGCTTTGGCAAACGAGGCAAACTCAATCCGCGTTACGTCGGACCATTCGAAGTCATTGAGAAAATTGGCAAAGTCGCCTACAGGTTGAATCTACCTGAAGAACTCAGCGGAGTTCACAATGTTTTCCATGTGTCGAATCTGAAGAAGTGTCTGTCAGATGAGACCCTCATAGTTCCTCTGAAGGAACTCACTATCGACGACCAGCTGCGATTCGTCGAGGAACCTGTAGAGATTACTGATCGAGATGTTAAGATCCTCAAGCATACCAGGATACCTCTGGTCCGAGTTCGTTGGAATGCTCGTCGTGGTCCAGAGTATACCTGGGAACGAGAAGACCAAATGAAACTCAAGTATCCCCAACTGTTTAAGAAAAACACAACCACTACTGAGGCTGAAGCTACTGCAGAATTTCGGGACGAAATTCCAAATCAACGGGGGGATGATGTGACACCCCAGGAAAATCAGGAAAACAACGCAACTTAACTAGCTTCCTCAGTAACCACGCGCTAAATTTCGGGACGAAATTCTCTTAACAGGGGGAGAATGTGACAACCCTCAAAAATTACATGTATTCCGTACAACTTATTAAATGATAATTAAAGTACTTGATGACTGTGCTGAATCATTTAACTGCTCTCTGATTACTGTGATATACTTACATGTGTTTGTTAGCATACTAATAGTAGGCAGAAAACTTGACTAAATGGTCCTGGATATTTTCCTATGTGTTAGGAATTAATTGTGTTACAAAATATAGGTATAAGACACCCTACAGAGCAATTAAACAACTTAACGAAACAGTATCCGACCGAACAACCGGACATTACCCGGGACACCACATTTTTGCCCAGTACATTATTTTACTATTTTTGGGCTAGTCATGATCCCCGTTAGCCATAACACCCATTTAAATTCAATCCACTACACATAAGGGTCCATACTTACAACTTAACTACTAGTTACATTTTAGTTGGAAAATATTTACCTTAACCCCCCCCCCCCTTGTCCGATTTTGGTCCCTTGTGGACCCACATATCTTCATACCCTACTTCACTTGATTTAATTCCATTTATTTATTTGAGGTTGCTTGATTTCCTAACCAAAATATGTAGTAGATATGATATAAGTATGGAGTGTTAGATTACTATCATCTTTCACAACACTCAACCCTCACATCAGTCTACTCTCTCTCTCACTCGGCTCCACCACAACCGAAACCACATCCCACCATCTTCTTCATTCATCTTCTTCCATTAACAAGTCCATTCATAGCTTCAAAAATTGATCCATGGAGGTTGCAACTTGAAGGGATTTCAAAGGAGCTTTGTTTTAGTCTTGTGCATCATCATTTCTTATCATCTTCTTCACTAAGAATCATCCCTAGCTATAAGCTAGTAGTAAGCTCTTGTTTAACCTTTGTTCATCTTATTTTATGGCTAACATTGTAGTATGATGCTTATGTTTACAACAAAAATGCAAGAACACTAAAAATATAAACATAAAGGTTACAAGAAGTTTACTTGTATATGAAATGCTATTAGTTGCTGTTGTCATGGGTATGCTGTTGGTTTAGGGTTGGTTAACACATATATGATGATTGATCGTCGAACTCTTGATAAATCCGTTGTTCGGACATGTGTTGATACAATATAGTAACATTTAAACTATAAAGAACATGCTGAATCACATTTCCAGCCGACTTCATCAGGCTGTAAACAGGCCATAAACTCAACAAAAAAACCGATATTTTGAATCTAAGATATGTTATTATGAAATATGGTTCTAATGGCACCGGAATCGTAATTTTTGGACTTCGTTTACTATTTTTAAAGTGTCGATTTGTAACAACAACTTAAGCTGAATTTTGACTGCAATAAATGGGTGTCATACTTTCAGTCATAACCTGAGTTTTGTGATGAATCGGACCATGAAATTTGTACAGTAGATGACAACCGATGCATTTGTAATTACCCCACTGGAATTTCGTAAATCGGACACTCGATGAATTTTTAATAAATTGTTCCATGGACTGTGGTTAGAAATACATAAATCTGAGTTCAGTCCGGAATATGAATTTTTATAAAATATTGGTAATGAAACGGACCCCGATATTTTTACACAATAAAATATGGAACGTTTAAGACAACCTGTAAAAATTTGGGAATTTTTGGAATAATTTAACCATTTTATTAAAATGTCCGAAAACAGCCGGTTTTGAATATAAATGCTGAAATGACATAAGTTGTGACTCGCGTGTCTAAATGTCGAGTATGCTATCTGTGAATAATCTAACATGTTATATATGTTATGTGCATTATCGTATGTTTGATTTTGAGTGGGGAATGGATGGGAAACTTAGATGGGCATAAACCGTTAAAGTGATGCATGTTATGTGATAGATACGTGTAGGAACTTTGTGCTCTATTTGAAAGTCACTAAATGACTAACTGGTAATTATATTAGGACGTGATTGACCGACCTTGACTGTTAGCTATATTTGAGAATCTAACCGAGCAAACCGAGGTGAGTTCACACTCTTTCCAAGGCATGGGATTCCCAGGGGTTGGGAATGGGATTGAATAACTACTTGTACTATCATTACTATTAAACTACTTTTTTTACTGTCCTCGGATTGAAGGGCACGTACGTAAAACCTACGTACACTCATACTTACTACTGTCCTCGGATTGAAGGGCACGTACGTAAAACCTACGTACACGATCATAAGACCATCAACTCTATCACTTTAAGTCCCTCATTTATCGACTTAATCGTCGAGGCCTATGGCGAGCGGGTCATTAGTTAATAGCGCTATTAGGTTTAACAAACCTCACACCGTGCCAGTCGGACGGGCGTGTACTAATGGACTATGGGCAAAGGGTCAATGCTGATAGACATTGACTTAGGGCACCTCTTACATTTTCGTAGCAGTCGATACGCGTGGTCTAGTAATACATGGGAAACCCCCACTAATCTTCGCAAACATGTCAGAAAGACCGCGATACGAATTTATACGATACATGGTTTTCAAAACGAACAGATGATTTACGAAACGAATGCTATAACTAAACAACCAACTGTGAATTCACTCAACTTTGTTGTGGACTAGTTGTTACATGCCTTACAGGTCGTTAAACGCTTGGAGCTTGCACGAGGAAGAAGTCGTTGTGGTGTACGGACTGTTATGTTCCGTGCTCATTGTTTAAATCCTTATGAACTTATTAAACTCATGTTTTGAACCTTAACATATAAACTGTGAATTTATGTTTCGAACTTACGTTTTATGCTTCCGCTGTTATCTTAAAAATCGGTTTAAACTAAACATGGTTAACTAGCTTTGGTCCCCAGTCGTATTATAGTTGGTTTCATTTACTTAATTGTGTTGTTCAATATGATTGGTGGCTCGATCCTGGTCACGTCACGCCTCCAAGTGGAGGTACTCCGCATGGAGGATTTTGGGGGTGTGACATTAGTCCCTTTACTTATTCAAGTTTTGTAAAGGGTATTTTAACCATGTTTGTTCTATTATGTCAAGACACTAACTAGGTTATTTTTTTCTAGTTATTTTATCTTGACTGTTACCGATGTTTAGTTTACAATATAATATTATATTTTCGGGGTGTTACATTGCTAATATTTTATTTAATTACCAGTTGTACAAGAACTCATTTTTTCGATTGAAGACGACACACGCGTCTGTCTCCTCCTCAATCATCAGTCTAGTGTTTGCAGGTACTGTTTTTCGATTTTTCATTGAAATTTGATGGAAGCCTGACTGATATTTCTCAATTTTGTAACATTTGATTTGCAATTTATGGATAAAGTGTAACAGGTTCTCGTATTATGTTACTCGGATGCATTTCTGAGATGAACAGTTTTGGAATGTGAGTATGATTTACATTGTATTTGGTTCAAAACAATCATTAAATGGTTTTCATTGGTTCTGCTAATGATAAAAGTCTCCAGCTTCACTACGAAGAGGGAAGCGATTTGATATGGTTGGGCTATTATGACCATATAAACTTTTGTTTATTTATTTTATGGGCATCTATTATGCAAGTTTAATCCTTCAGTGATTGGTTATTCAGGCAATTTATTTCGGCATTGCATTTTTTGATGAGAACTGTAATGAGCGCATTCAAAGGCTCGCTAGCTAGAACGGAGCACATCACTAGGAGGTTTCTCTGGTAACAATTACTATACGGCAACTCTTCTTCTTCTTTTATGTCCGTGCTCTACCTGAAAATGGATGTCATAAGATTTCACTTAAATATTTAATTTAAGTTTTATGAAATCTTAAATATATGCAGATATGAATGTTTATTTCAGTTTATTTAACGAATTTTGTTGTGTTCAATAATGTTCTGCGAACCAAAAAACCATTATCTCTTAATCTTTTTCATGAAAACGGGCCAATATGCTATATTTGATTCGTAACGGGTCAAATGTGTATAGTTAAAATAGCTAGCTAAAAGAGCCACGATTTAATTGGTTGAATGCTTTATTAAAGTTGCTCAAAGTATGCTCATGTGTTTACAACCTCGTGAACTTATGTTTTAAAATAAAATGAAAAATTATTTTATACATATTTTCCATAGATTATGGGTAAAATGCCCACTTGCTTTATGCTATTTTTCCAAGTAAAGTACACACATCTACTAGCCACAGCTAATACAAATGCTTAGATTCCTTCTTCCATTTAGCTTTTGACATGTTAATGTTCAATTTATGAAAAAAGAATTTTGTTTGGTTATCTGAAGTTGAGATATTTACTATATTATTGTCAGGTTAGAGTTGTACACATTCGTGTAGCCACATTGACAATGCGACTGATTATGTTTGAAAACACAAAAGTTCTGTTTTTTCTCTTTCGGGGTAAGTATGACCGCATGAGACATTATATTTTAAAGTGGACCTCCATGCGGTATGTGTACTAAAATAGTTGTGTGATTATTATAGTTTATTTTAAGTTTGCTTTCTGTTTTTATCTAAAATCTTCACCTAAATTGTCATGGAATCTTCAAGATTTATCTCTAAATGAGATGGTTTCTTAAAAAAAAATCTTATCTTTTTAGCTAAACATGCTTAAAATCTGGTGTTAAACAGAAAACACACTTTCGCTGATGAAGGTTGTAAGTTGCTTAGATTATCCTCTTAATTTCTTTGTTAAGTAATCATTTACAAATTATCAGTACTATTTGTTGCTTCCCACTAAATATGCATGTTTGTTTATGCTTTGCAGTTTCATTGCTTCGATACCTCAGGAGGTGTTTGGTCATGTTAACTGCTACAACCACTTTTACATGTTGGGTAAAAGGACAGTTGGGTAACGGGTCAAACGGGTAATTTTCAGTGTATGTTGTATTAGTCAAGTAGAGATAGGAAAATGGACGGGTGGGGAACGGGTCAAATGGGTAATTTTCAGTGTATGTTGTATTAATCAAGTAGAGATAGGAAAATGGACGGGTGGGTAACGGGTCAAACGGGTAATTTTCAATGTGTGTTACATTTGTCAAGTAGAGATAGGAAACTGGTCCAGATGGCTAACCGATCTTGTAACAACTCTCACCAAAATTGTTATTTCTTATTTTATTAATGTCCAATAGGAAACCCAAATTGAGACCCCCAAGTAGTATAGTATGACCCATAAAATTTTCAGAATAATTGGAACTAGGATCAGGGCCCCCTAAAACTCAAGGGGGTATTCCCTAATTGACGATTATCTTCACAGTTCGCTGTAAAATTCGAAATTCGTTGAACTGTTGACTCACCTAGGCTATGTATACACGAGGCTACCCTACCCTAAAAGAGGACCCGTCGCGCCACGCGCCAGGACCAGGTGGGTCTGGCGTGCCACGCGGGGGAGACCATTTTTCAGTATATATAGCAGGGGTTTGGCACTTGCATGTTGGTGTTATTACGACAGAAAATTTCATTACATACGTTTAGTTATATCCGTTTCTTTCAAAAACAATCAAGTCTTAACCCTCTGCTACGACAACAGGGTAATAACTCGATCACTGCTACGATACAATGTCCGATCGATTGAAACTGATCCGATGGATGTTTAAGTGCTGCCCGAATCCGGGATATACTTTGTCATTCGTCGTGAGGGTTTTGATTTCGTGAGTTATCGTAAAAGTTGTATTAAGTTACTGACCTAGTTTCGTGTGCATTGTTATTTACCTAGATTACAAGATTTAATCAGTAGGCAAGGTTCTGTCCAACAAAACTTGCAATGTGAGTCATTCTCTTTTTATCAACAATGTTTTACAATACTCAAATTATTTTCAAAAGTTATAGTTACAGGGATTAAGTCTTGGTTATCTTGAATCACTGGCAAGTGGGGTATTGTGCACATTACTAATTTCTCACGGTTAGGTTAACAAACCTAACAATGATAATCATCACTATTTGGGAGAAAGGACCCAATAGTGGTATGACCATCGTCACCAGGGAGTGACACGGCGCCAGATAAAAATAAGATAGTAGCCATTGTAATCGCTCTTATGCTGTAATTTATAACTAATGTGTCGTTTCATTTAACCTGAATGACTCGCCAGTATTTCCCCGCTGATAAAATATTTTTAAACATGTTTCAGGTGACTTACTGTGAATCAAGGAAAAGTGCTATGGAGCACTAACAAGCTTGAAGTGGTGGCTCAATAAAATAAATAAACATGTTTTGTAAAACAAGGGATCTCCTCGTGAAATTCCCTTTACTGTAAATTATGGGGATTTATCCCCAAATGGTGAAATAAAATAATCAGGCATTTTCAAATTTTAAAAGATCCTGTTAAACTTCCGCTGTCAACTCAAATAAGAAATACCACGGGTTTTTGTCCCGCGACTCCTGGACCGGGTAACACCGGGACGGGGGCCGTGACAGAAAAAATGTGGTATCAGAGCCACTGATTTAAGCTAATTAAGTATTTAGAAATACTTAATTTTTCAAATTATTATTCTATGAAAATTCAATGTGATAAATAAAATATTAACCTAAATTGTGTGTGTTTCTTCATATATGCTAACAGCATGAATGAGTTGTCTGAAGCTCTTCAGAATCTCACTATCTATTCTACTGACATGGAAGTTTCCGGGGGCTTTTCCGGTTATTGGGCCGACACTAAGAAACCTATGGAATTCCAAGCCCAACCTCAGCAGAAACCCAAGTCGAAAAAGAGAAGGAGAATCATAGGCTGGAGACGCGGAGGGAGGAAGAAGCCAGCTGCACAGAAGGTTAAAAAGACTGAGGATCCCAAGGATAAAGGCAAAGGAAAGGAGATCGGGGAAAGTTCAGGGCAAGCCCAGGAAATGCCACCGTGGGAGGAGCTGGACCGCAAACTGGCAAATAGCGACTTCATCGGACCTGCCGATGAAAACCTCTTCAATTACCCAGCTGAAGTACAACTTCTAGTTAATTTGGAACCTGCTATCCCAGATCCTATTATCAACCCCCGACCCCTACAAGGAGAGCTGGAAGAATGGTGGACAACTGACTGGCAATTTCAGAATCTCTTGAATAACCCTAACACCTTTTTCCCTCAGTTTGACCCTGAGCCTGCACCAAACCCACCTATGAGCACTGAGAACTTGGCTGAACTCCGCCACTATGGCGAGGAACTGGTGGACGCAGGAAATAGAATCCGGGAAGTGGGGGAGAGGATATCAGGGAAATACGACGAGTGGAACGTCATTTCTGAAGTGCCAGTTGACGGGGATCGTATGTGATTGTGTGGTTACGTGTTTAATAATAATAAAATAATAATAAATAAATAATAAAAATATAATCAGGTAAAATAACTTAAAATAAAACTTTTGTAGTATAACTGGTGTGTACGGATGCCTACTAATATATAAAAATATCAACGTCGCAAAATCGACAATTTTGGCTATACGTGTTGACATGATTATGTTTGATTGTTTTATTGTGACTGATTATTAATTATTTTTTTTATGCCAATAATTTATACATTTGTATATTGAAAATTATCAGATGGAACCCGCCGTCAAAGAGCCAGTTAGCGAAGTAAACCAATCTGAGCAAAACAATGAGGATCACTTTCTTAATAGACAAGATATAGAAAATATTATTGCTCAAGGAATAGCCAATTCTATTCCAGCAATCCTTACTGCTGCCCGAAATCCAGTTGAACCTCAACCAACTATTCCCAGCAAACGTACTGTCACGGCCCCCGTCCCGGTTTTACCCGGTCCAGGAGCCGAGGGACAGAAACCGTGGTATTTATTATTTGAGTTGACAGCGGAAGTTTAACAGGATCTTTTAAGACTTGAAAATGCCCAATTATTTTATTTCATAAATTGGAATAAATCACGTAATTTACAATAGAGGAATTTCACAAGGAATTCCCTAGTTTTACAAAACATGTTTATTTATTTGACTGAGCCACTACTTCAAGCTTGTTAGTGCTCCGTAGCACTTTTCCTTGCTTCACAGTAGGTCACCTGAAACATGTTTTTAAAAATATTTTATCAGCGGGGAAATACTGGCGAGTCACTCAAGTTGATAAAATGACACATAGTTATATATTACAGCATAAGAGTGATTACAATGGCTACTATCTTATTTTTATCTGCCGTCGTGTCACCTCCTGGTGACGATGGTCATACCACTATTGGGTCCTTTCACCCAAGTAGTGATGATTATCACTGTTAGGTTAATCAACCTAACCGTGAGAAATTAGTAATGTGCACAATACCCCACTAGCCAGTGATTCAAGATAACCACGACTTAATCCCTGTAATTATAACTTTTGAAAATGATTGGAGTATTGTAAAACATTATTGATAAAAAGAGAATGACTCACATTGCAAGTTTAACCGGGCAGAGTGTGACAACCCTCACTAAACCAGGTATCCGTACGACTTAATTAATAATTAATTACTGCTTAATTACTGTGCTTGCTTGAACTTGTGGATAAACTGCTACTTGAATACTGATACATGCATATACCTGCATCATACTTTACTTACCGTCACTACATTATCTACATGCTGAACCTTAGTGACAAACATGATGCACAAAAAGCACAGTAGCATTATAAACGGATAACCTATTGAACATGCTGATAAAGCCAGCATCAGGCAGACACTGCCTCTAAAGGCCTGTATGAGCCAGAAATATTTTACTACACCAGTGGTGAGTGTAGGGATACAAGGGTTGTAGAACTGCGTCACTAGGAATAAATTACAGTGACCGGATGTGCCTAAAACGTACACTAAGTACAAAATTCAGCATTTGGCTGACTAATAAAGTGCCAAAACATGAGAAAAATATTACTAGACACTTTCCAAAGTGTCAGGAATAAGTTGTGTCACTAAAAATGGTATTAACGACACTTTAAAGCTTGTTTAACGCTTTAACGGATTACTATCCAACCGAACAACCGGACTATACCCGGAACATAAAAATATTGTCATTAACATAGTTTTTCTTTTTCTGAGCCAGTTAGGGTCCCTGAATACCCTAACCCACGCCATAACGCATGACACACTAGTAACCGGGTTAATCACGTAACTAACTAGATTAACCTAACTACATACTTAACTTTTGGTTGGATTTGAACTAGGAGACCCCCCCCCCCTTTTCAACTTACATGTATTTCAGGGAATTAAAGGATCTGGCGCGGTATGACACGTTTTCCCGCTGCACTAGTTACGAGGTCATCCGGGATTAGGGAATGTGACTCTTTCCTGGACAAGTCACAGTCCTTAAACTATCATTATGTTATGTTGTGTTTGTTGAACAATGTTTATGTCATCAGGATGTGTTCCCGTTAAGACAATGTTATTGTATTTGGTTTTTAAAACTTAATCGAATGGATGATCTTGCATGATTTTATTTCATATAGCTTTGTTATGGTTAAGCTATGGTATTAAGAAGTCACACCAAATTAACCACGCTTCCGCAAAGCCAGTGTGTGACAGCTTGGTATCAGAGCTCTGATCATAGCGAACTAGGATTCCTTCTCGAGTCTAGACTATGATCACTAGGGCTCTCACGAAAACATTTTTACTGCATACCACTTAAGTCCAGATCCAAAACTTTTTATAAACAAATGTTGAGCACATTTTATTTATTATTATTAGGCTCAGTCTGGGAGGCTGAGGCTCGGTCTGGGAGGCCGAGGCTCGGTCTGAGAGGCCGAGGTAATTGGCTAGTGGGACTAGGAGAATTGGCTAGTGGGACTAGGAGAATTGGCTAGTGGGACTAGGAAGAGCAGTCTGAGAGGCTGGGAGAATTGGCTAGTGGGACTAGGAGAATTGGCTAGTGGGACTAGGAAGAGCAGTGTGGGAGGCTGGGAGGCTAGTGGGACTAGGAGAATTATTTGATTGCTTACTTGGTGACTAATGTGCTTATCTGATTGTATGATTGACTGTTTGTGCATGTTTGTGTTTATGTTACAGACACCATGGACACCTCTGGCACAGGTGACTCAGACACCACAGGACCTAGACCTATAGTATCAGATGACCTAGAGTCTTCAGAGCATGAGGTCCACACATCCGACGTTACTAGCACGGACGAGGACGACTTTCAGCCCTTTGCTTTACCTGATGGTGCTGATGGGCTCGCTGATGGCCCTTTGGCCGGGGACCTACCGTTAGTGGAGATCCCTGCTCCCGTACCACTTGCTTCATATCCTGCTTACGATTTGCTTCCCGACGTCGATCTGTTTGATGACGAGCCCTTAGAGGATGAGGTTCAGGGCGAGGCCCTTCTTGCTGCTGGAGATCTTTTGTTGATCGCAGATGCTCCCGCTAAGGAGTCACCTGCTCACTCTCCGGTCCCGGACTCTTTCGAGTCTGTGGCCTCCGCACCTTCACACACCCAGAGTGCGCAGCACTTCTCACATGGATCAGATCCCGACCAGGCATCCTCTGTTGCCCCTATTCCTAGTTTTGCTTTCGACCACGATGATGTGGAGGATTCCGATCCTGTCTTTCCCCCAGGATTCGACCCAGATCAGGATATAGAGTTTATACCCATGGATCAGCCTATGGAGGATCCAGTCGACCCAGTAGACCCAGTCGATCCCATCGACCCTAAGTTTGATTTTGAGATGGCCTTTGATGACCCGGAGTTTGCCATGGCCCCTGAGCAGGTAGCCGCTCTAGACCCTGCGTTTGAGCACGACCCAGTTCATGCTGACGCACCTATTATTGAGCCTGTCATTGCTGACCCACCTATTGATGATCACCCAGTGGATGCTCCGTTGTTGGAGGGCGATCATGTCATTGCTGCTGATCTTGTTGATCCCCCACTTATTGCTGATGCACCAGTTGAGCCTCTTGTTGCACCTCACCATGATCCTTTGCCAGTTCAGTTTGATCGTGCACTTTTTGAGGCACAGATGGACCCACGTGATGAGCACGCCCAGCATGGGTGGATTCCTGCTGATGAAGAGGTCCCACCTATTCCCCCTCAGATCACTGATACCCGTCACATTGATACCTCCTTTTCATTTCCTCGGTTTACACCTCCAGCGCGACCTGGAGAGGGTTCTTCGGCTCACCCTTTTGGATATGTACCGGTATCTATCCCTGCTATACCACCGTCTGCTACTTTTCCCCCTGTTTCTCCATTTCATGTGGCACCTTTTGATCCCACCAGTGAGCCGTTTCTCTGGGCGTCACCTTCTGTTATGCCACCGACCGACCCTTACCATTCTTTCCATATGGGGTATACTATTGAGGACGTTCTAATGTCTTTTGTCGCCCAGCACGAGGCACACACGCAGCGCATTCAGGAGCTTGAGAGAGCTCAGCCACCGCCGTGCCAGTGTCAGGGTCAGACCCACCCTGTTTCTTCGCAGCACTCTCGACCATTGTTACCTGACTATGCTGCACGCCTTTTGGCACTTGAGCAGCAGGTTGCTTCTTGGTTGCGTACCCAGAGAGCCATGGAGGAGGACTGGCTCCATTTGCGTCGCTTGTTTTACACTCACTTTCCCCCTCCTCCACCGCCATCCGTGTAGAGCTCTTCAGTACCGTATGGGTAGACGCTGGTGAGAAGACGGCGATTGCTTTTGACTGCACAGCATTTTTGGAGACTGCATTATGATTCTGACTTTTGTTGACATGTATTTGATGTACTGACACTGATTTGATATAGTTTTTGGACTAGGGTGATGTAGCCCTTAGTCGACTGATGTTGTATGACACTGTGATGTACTTGTACGCTTACTACGTGGTCTCAATATATGGCAATCGCAGTATTCTCATCATATTTGATGCTTGATTTGGTTATTTATATTCTATGACATGGGATGTTGTGTGATTGATGTTTGTGACATGGGGTGTTGTGTGATTGATGTTTGTAACATGGGATGTTGTGTGATTGATATGATTATAACATGAGATGTTGTGTACTATTGCTATCATTATATACGTACACTATATTATGACCTGACTTACGTATTATAACATGGAACCTTTACTATGGCCTGACCAACGTAAACCATCTTTTAGAAGATGCCCCCAAGACGTGAGACACGCATGCCTACCAATGAGGCAGAACTCCAACAAGTCATCGCTGCTGCCATCGCACAATACGCCGCTTCGCAAGGAGGACCCAGCGGAAGCAGCTCAAACAACAATGGCAACAACAATCCACCTCATGGTAATACTAAGACATTTAGACATACCATGACCTAATTGGATATCTTTAGCAAAGATGCTAATGTCGTTCACATGTTACAATGTGTGTGCAGGGTGCACCTACAAGCAGTTTCTAGACTGCAAACCGGTCAACTTTGATGGCACAGGAGGTGCTGTCGCCTTTGTTCGTTGGGCTGAGAAAACTGAATCTGTTCTTCGCATGAGCAAATGCGCACTAGATCAGTAAGTCACCTATATCTCAGGGCTATTCTTGGACGGAGCCCTCTCTTGGTGGAATTTGCAAGTACAAACACTTGGTGAAGCTGCTGCCTACGCGCTAACCTGGACCGAACTGAAGGAACTTATGCGCAAAAAGTACTGCTCTCGCGCGGAAATCTAAAGATTGGAAACCGAGTTCTGGCATTTGAAAATGGAAGGTCCAAAGATCGCAGAATACGTTCAGAGGTTCCATGACTTATCGCATGTGGTACCCTACATGGTCACTCCGGAGTTCAAGTGGATTGAACGTTTCATTTGGGGATTAGCTCCTCAAATCATAAGCATGGTGACCTCATCCAAGCCTGCGACAATTACTGAGGCAATTGATCTGAGCGTGGCTCTCACAGAGGAGGCTATTCGCCTGAACAAGTTCGATGATGCTGAGCCTAAGAAGAAAGAGACTCACGTCGAGTCATCAGGAGGTAACAAACGGAAGTTCTCGAACTTCAAGCAGGGCGCCAGTGTGGTGGTTAAGAAAGGAGGATCAGGCACGCCAGCTCAGGTTACAGCTGGTAGTGGAAAGAAAGGAAAAGGATATATGGGCACCCAGCCCAAGTGTAATACCTGCCAACGCCACCATTCTGGCCATTGTAGTATGAAAGTATGCGAAGCATGTGGAAAGCCGGGCCACTTGAAGGACACTTGTTGGGCCACTGCTGGCCAGGGAGGCCAGGGAGGATTCGGAAACCGAAATAACAACCGGGGTGGGAATGGAAATCTCCCACAAGGAAACAATGGAGGTAATGGGAATCGAGGCAACAATGCTAATCAAGCGGGCGCTGTGAATCATAACCAAAGGAATAATCAAGCTGGTGGAAACGGGCAGAGACCCGGATGCTTCAACTGTGGTGATCTCGGGCACTTTAAGAGGAACTGCCCAGAGTTAAACCAAGCCCGTGGAAGAGTGTTCCATATCGAAGCAAGGGAAGCGCGCCAGGATCCCAATGTCGTTACTGGTACGTTCCCTATAAACCAACGCTATGCATCCGTTTTATTTGATACTGGCGCCGATTATAGCTTCGTATCGTTAGAATTTAAGAATATGCTTGGTTTAGCCGCTAGTAAGTTAGATATTCCCTACTCAATCGAATTAGCTAATGGGAAGTTAGTAGAAGCCAATGAAGTTATCAGAGGGTGTGTGATCGAATTGGGAGAGCGTGAGTTTGCTTTGGATCTACTACCCGTCCAGTTGGGAAGCTTCGACGTGGTGGTAGGAATGGATTGGTTATCAGGCAACAAGGCTGAGATAGTTTGTCACGAAAAGGTCGTTCGTATCCCAACCGAAGATGGCGAAACAATTGTGGTTCACGGGGAGAAGCGCGATACGCCTTTAAGAATCATCAGCTGCCTGAAAGCACGAAAGTGTTTGCAGAAGGGATGTGTTGCCTTCCTGGCACACATTGTAGATAAGAAGGCTGCTGAGCCAAGAATAGAAGACATCCCTGTCGTGAGGGAATATCCAGAAGTCTTCCCAGAGGACTTACCTGGACTGCCACCTCAGAGGCAAGTAGAGTTCCGCATTGACTTAGTTCCGGGCGCCGCGCCTGTGGCTAAGGCACCTTATAGACTTGCTCCGTCTGAGATGCAGGAACTGTCGACACAACTTCAAGAGTTGTTAGACAAGGGATTTATCCGACCAAGCTTCTCGCCTTGGGGAGCTCCAGTTTTGTTTGTCAAGAAGAAGGACGGTAGTTTTCGTATGTGTATTGACTACCGGGAGCTGAACAAGCTGACGATCAAGAATAGATATCCTCTGCCAAGGATTGATGATCTGTTTGACCAACTGCAAGGCTCAAGCTTTTATTCAAAGATCGATCTTCGATCTGGATACCATCAGTTAAGGATACAAGAGGAGAGTATCCCAAAGACAGCCTTCAGAACTCGTTATGGGCACTACGAGTTCCTAGTTATGCCGTTTGGGTTGACAAACGCACCTGCAGTCTTATTTGATTTGATGAATAGAGTATGCAAGCCGTACTTGGACAAGTTCGTGATAGTGTTCATCGATGACATCTTGATTTATTCAGAGACGAAGGCTGAGCATGAGCAACACCTAAGAGCTATTTTGGAGCTGCTGAAGAAAGAACAACTGTATGCCAAATTCTCTAAGTGCGAGTTTTGGCTACGAGAAGTACAATTCCTTGGGCACGTGGTAAATGGAGATGGAATCCACGTGGATCCAACCAAGATCGAAGCGATCAAGAATTGGGAAACGCCAAAGACGCCAACCGAGATTCGACAATTCTTGGGTTTGGCTGGCTATTATCGAAGATTCATTGAGGATTTTTCAAAAATCGCTCAACCATTGACGCTCCTCACGCAGAAAGATAAGAAGTTTGATTGGGGAATCAAACAGGAAGAAGCGTTCCAGATATTGAAGTATAAGCTCTGCAATGCGCCAATCTTAGCACTACCGGAAGGTACAGATGATTTTGTGGTATACTGTGACGCTTCGCGTCAAGGATTGGGTTGCGTGTTGATGCAACGCCAAAAGGTTATTGCTTACGCATCACGTCAATTGAAAGTGCACGAAAAGAACTATACCACACATGATTTGGAACTTGGCGCAGTGGTATTTGCATTAAAGATCTGGAGACACTACCTTTATGGTACAAAGTGTACAATTTTTACAGATCACAAGAGCCTACAACACATATTCAACCAGAAGGAGTTGAATATGAGACAAAGACGATGGGTTGAGTTGCTAAACGATTACGACTGCGAGATAAAGTATCATCCAGGGAAGGCGAATGTGGTCGCCGATGCCCTAAGTCGAAAGGAGAGGATCAAGCCCATAAGGGTTAGGGCTTTAGAAATGATTATCCGAACCGATCTTTCCTTGCGCATTCGTATCGCGCAGAAAGAAGCTCTCAAGGAAGGAAACCTTGAAGAAGAATATCTCCGTGGGATGGAGAAGCTACTGGTACCAAACGAGGAAGGAACGTTATGTTTTGAGAAAAGGATTTGGGTTCCTCTGTTTGGAGGTTTAAGGAAGGTTATTTTCGATGAAGCTCACAAGTCGCGGTACTCTATCCACCCTGGAGCGGATAAGATGTACCGGGATCTTAAAGATTATTATTGGTGGCCTAGGATGAAAGGCGATGTTGCTGTTTATGTGAGCAAATGTTTAACATGCGCTAAGGTTAAAGCCGAAAATCAGAAGCCTTCAGGACTTCTGCAACAACCCGAGATTCCCAAGTGGAAATGGGAACAAATCTCAATGGATTTTATTACAAAGTTGCCAAGAACGCCAAGAGGTCATGACACTATCTGGGTGATAGTTGACCGCCTAACAAAGTCCGCACACTTTCTGCCAATCAAAGAGAAGGACAACACTAGCAAATTGGCTGAAATTTACATGAGAGAGATCGTCGCACGTCATGGAGTGCCTCTCTCGATCATTTCCGATAGAGACGGAAGGTTCATATCAAGGATTTGGCAATCCTTCCAAGAAGCTTTTGGCTCGCAATTGAATATGAGCACCGCATTTCACCCGCAGACCGACGTGCAAAGCGAGCGGACGATACAGACTTTGGAAGACATGCTGAGAGCGTGTGTTATGGATTTGGGCGGTAGCTGGGATAAGCATTTGCCTTTGGTCGAATTTTCATACAACAACAGCTACCACACCAGTATTGGTGCCGCGCCATTCGAAGCTCTTTACGGACGCAAGTGTCGATCACCCCTATGTTGGGCTGACGCAGGTGATAGACAGCTTGTTGGTCCCGAAATCGTCCAAGAGACGACAGACAAGATTGCGCAGATCCGAAAACGCATCGAAGCGGCTCGTGAAAGACAGAAAGCCTATGCAGATCCAAACCGGAAACATTTGGAATTCCAAGTTGGAGACATGGTTTTATTGAAAGTTTCACCCTGGAAGGGTGTGACACGCTTCGGAAAGCATGGAAAGTTAAATCCGCGCTACATTGGTCCTTTCAGAATTTTGGAAAGAATAGGACTAGTAGCATACAAGCTGGACTTGCCTGCTGAACTCCATTCAGTTCACGATACATTTCATGTATCCAACCTGAAGAAAAGTCCAACTCAAGATACCATTGCCATTCCCACCGACGAGATTCATGTTGACGACACGCTCCATTTCGTTGAAGAACCGGTTGAGGTTACGGATTGGAAAGTAAACAAGACCCGCCGGAGCAGTGTCAAGCTCGTCAAAGTTCGTTGGAATGCTAGACATGGTCCTGAATACACCTGGGAGCGTGAGGACCGGATGAAGGAGAAATACCCCCACCTATTTCCTAAGAACCCTGCATCTACAAGCAGAACTTAAAATTTCGGGACGAAATTTTTCTAACGGGGGGAGAATGTGACAACCCTCACTAAACCAGGTATTCGTACGACTTAATTAATAATTAATTACTGCTTAATTACTGTGCTTGCTTGAACTTGTGGATAAACTGCTACTTGAATACTGATACATGCATATACCTGCATCATACTTTACTTACCGTCACTACATTATCTACATGCTGAACCTTAGTGACAAACATGATGCACAAAAAGCACAGTAGCATTATAAATGGATAACCTATTGAACATGCTGATAAAGCCAGCATCAGGCAGACACTGCCTCTAAAGGCCTGTATGAGCCAGAAATATTTTACTACACTAGTGGTGAGTGTAGGGATACAAGGGTTGTAGAACTGCGTCACTAGGAATAAATTACAGTGACCGGATGTGCCTAAAACGTACACTAAGTACAAAATTCAGCATTTGGCTGACTAATAAAGTGCCAAAACATGAGAAAAATATTACTAGACACTTTCCAAAGTGTCAGGAATAAGTTGTGTCACTAAAAATGGTATTAACGACACTTTAAAGCTTGTTTGACGCTTTAACGGATTACTATCCAACCGAACAACCGGACTATACCCGGAACATAAAAATATTGTCATTAACATAGTTTTTCTTTTTCTGAGCCAGTTAGGGTCCCTGAATACCCTAACCCACGCCATAACGCCTGACACACTAGTAACAGGGTTAATCACGTAACTAACTAGATTAACCTAACTACATACTTAACTTTTGGTTGGATTTGAACTAGGAGACCCCCCCCCCCCCTTTACGAATTCGGTCCCCAAGGGGACACCCCTTGTACCATGATGATTATTTTAATCCTACTTTGCCTAATATCTAGATAACACATTAACCATTGGTTAATGCTCATGATAATTGTCTATAAGTTTAACCCTTAACACAACATAACCTTCACCACAACTCACAACACTTGAACACTCCCTCTCTCTCTCAAAGAGCTCTCGGCCGAACCCCCTATACCACCCATCCATCATTTTCGATTTTGATCATCTCATTTCAAGTAACTACAAGTGTTAAGGATCACCTACAAGGAAGCTTGGTGCAATCGGAAGGCGAAGGACCTCACTCTATTGCTTTTATCCTCTCATTTTGCGCTTAGATTCTTCCCTAGCCTCGAGCTAGTAGTAAGTTGCTATAATCACCCTGTCGAACTATTTTGAAGTGGTTAATATGATATGTAACGGTTAAAAGTCGCAAACATACAAGATGAAGCATAAAAGTCTACTAAAAACACTAAAAGTGATGGTTAACAGCTCATATGTTGTGTAAATCTTGTAGTAATTGATTTGTGTGATTATTTGGACCCGATCTATGTTGTGGTAGCTCGGATCGTCATCTAACCCGGGTTGGTCATGACCTTGGATCATGACATAAGGTTGTTTTGGAAGTAACAAGGGTTAAAGGATGAAACTCTACCACACACGAATCATGAACTTGTGTAAAAGCGATTTAGCTTGTGAAATAGTGTTTAAAACTAGTAGATCTACGTATCTACAATCGGTATTTTCAAAGAACCAAGTATCAAAGAAATCATGTTTTCTAAAAACGGATCTTACACTGACACTAATGATTTTTAGAACACACAAGTGTGTAAACACTTGTGTAGCACACACTTTCTACAAAATAACCATTTTTGTAAAAGATGACGAGAAGTTGTGAAAACGGAATTTCTCTAAAAACGAGGTTTTTACGAAATCGGATTGCTTTATATAAGGATCCGCTAAAAATATTGGGATTACATCATAGTGTTGGAGAAACTACAAGTTCATGAGATTCTTGCGAATTACATGTTTGTTAACTAGTTTGTTGTCTTAAACATTGTTTTGGTTAAATAAGGAAATTGTTGGGTTGATTTATAAAAGAAAATGATACGCTTGAGAGCGTGGCCACCTCCAGTTACAGAGGAAACTCTGGCGAAATTTCTCCAAAAACCTAACACTTAGAAATATTTTCACTATAAGTGTTAGAAATACTTTTCGACTTGTTTTCAAATTATAGATTTCGCCACGACTTTAATTACAAAACATCGGAGGTGGAATTTCACAAAATAAAACTTGGTAAATATATATTTAGTATATATTTTTCATAAAGTCACTTGATGTGTGTTTATGATTATTTTGTGAAAATACTAGTATTATTTTTAGGGTAAAAAAAATACTATCGAATGTTAACGGATCCAAAATAATACGAACACCTCTACGATAAAAATATAAGTTACACCGGTAATTATTATTACCACTCGATCGTTAAAACGTAACTTACGCATTTTAAGAAAATATGACTGAACGCGTATTCTTGTTAAAGTATTATTTTGGGAAAATTTATGTAATAGAAAATATAATATTTTTTAGAAGAATATTTATATTTTGGAGTTAGAAATAAAATATATTTTTAAGTGAGACTTAATAATATATTACGAACACACATGTATTAAATCCCTCATCCTTGGGAAGGAAAATGATTACCAAGTATACAGAATGTAAACACGAAATAGTTGTCTAACTATTTCCCAAAAACTTAAACTTTAAAGCTAAGGCACGGCCGTCCGTCTAATAGAGTTAGTACGTGTAGGTCGTCACTCAGCTGCTTGATCAGGAGACATACTTGGTAGAGACGCACCACTGTGAGTTCATGTCCCCCTTTTCTCTTAACTGTTTTCAGTTTTCTAAACTACGGGGTTGAAATACATGTTACTTTGATTACAAGTACTTTATACATGGTATGGTTAGCGTAAGGAGGTTTACTACTTAGATCATGTGAGTGGGTGGGAGCAACATGAGGCCATTAGTCCTCATGTAGGACCGAGGGACAGGAGCGGTAGATCTATCTGGGTGTAGCGAGCCCAGCCCCAGGCCAAACTAGAAACGGACCTCGGGGTGACTTCGTGCCCAACGCATAAATCCGCTAGGTTTGAGTCTCCCTACTTGCACTTCACACATATCAATGGCTTTGCAAACCATTGGTGATCTCAATTCCCTTATTTGCTACATACCAGGATTATTTTCATACTTACAAAGGTTTATTTACTCACTTACACATGAACTCGGTCAACATTATTGTTGATTTTTCAACTTACATGTATTTCAGGGAATTAAAGGATCTGGCGCGGTATGACACGTTTTCCCGCTGCACTAGTTACGAGGTCATCCGGGTTTAGGGAATGTGACTCTTTCCTGGACAAGTCACAGTCCTTAAACTATCATTATGTTATGTTGTGTTTGTTGAACAATGTTTATGTCGTCAGGATGTGTTCCCGTTAAGACAATGTTATTGTATTTGGTTTTTAAAACTTAATCGAATGGATGATCTTGCATGATTTGATTTCATATAGCTTTGTTATGGTTAAGCTATGGTATTAAGAAGTCACACCAAATTAACCACGCTTCCGCAATGCCAGGGTGTGACACAGAGTTTAGCCTACTGATAAGCCTTGTAACCTAAATTAAATGTCAATGCATACGAACTAGGTCAGTAACTAAATACAACATTTACGATAACTCACGAGATTAAAACCCTCACAACGAATGACAAAGTATAGCCCTAAGTTGGGCAGTACTTAAACATCCATCGGATTGGTTTCAATCGATCGGACATTGAATCGTAGCAGCGATTGAGTTAATACCCTGTATCGTAGCGGCGTCTTTCTAATGGAAATTACGATTTTGAGCAGTATACTTTAGTTTTTGATTGAATTCTCGAACACAGATGAACTGCTCATGTCTAACTCATTTATAGCTGAAAAATGCGTTTTACGCGGCCCGCGTAAACCCTAATAAGAACTTACGCGGCCCCGTGAGGGCCACCTAGTCTACGACTAGGGCTAGCGTGTCACACCTAGGTCTGCCACGTGTGCGACACGTGGCCTGGAACGCTTATCCGGTCAATTATGCTTTGACGCGGCCCGCGTAAGCCTAAGCTTACTCTTACGCGGCCCGCGTGAAACCCAGAAATCTTGTTTTCTTGGTTTTTCATGCACATTAGGGTTTCAGGGGTCCGGGTTTTACTTACGGGTCGTTTTGGGGCATTTTTGCACATCCTTACATTCTCCCCACCTTAATTAAAATCTCGTCCTCGAGATTTACTGAAATAAGTGAGGATACTTTCACTTCATCTTCGATTCCAGCTCCCAGGTGTATTCAGGTCCTCTTTTTGAATTCCACTTGACCTTGACCAATACTAGTCTTTTGTGTTTGAGAAACTTGACCTTTCTGTCTTCTATTTGAAGCGGTTTCTCTACGAACTTCAACTTTTCATTTACCTCTATGTCTTGAAGAGGTACTACCAGGGATTTGTCAGATAGACATTTCTTGAGGTTGGATATATGAAATACGTCATGTACTCCAGCTAACTCCTCTGGTAGTTGTAAGCAATAGGCAACCGGTCCTATCCGCTGGATTACTGGGAATGGTCCTACGTATCTTGGACTTAGCTTTCCCTTCTTACCGAACCGAACTACTCCTTTCCATTCAAGAGTACCATGTCTCCAACTTGAAATTCTAGTGGCTTGCGTCGATTGTCTACGTAACTCTTCTGGCGATCTCGAGCCATTTTCAGTCTTTCCTTGATTTGAGTTATTTTGTCGGTGGTTTCTTGTACGATATCAGGACCTGATAATTGACTTTCTCCTATTTCTGCCCAACAAACTGGGGTTCTACACTATCGTCCATACAGTGTTTCGAATGGGGCAGCTTCTATGCTTGAATGATAACTATTAATATAGGAGAATTTGATTAAGGGTAGGTGGTCATCCCAGTTTCCACCAAAATCTATCACACATACCCTAAGCATGTCCTCCAGGGTTTGGATCGTCCTTTCACTTTGTCCGTCTGTTTGAGGATGGTATGCAGTGCTTAAATTTAGTCGAGTTCCCATTGCTTCCTGGAAACTGGTCTAGAAATGGGAAGTGAAACGACTATCCCTATCCGATACAATGGAGAGTAGAACTCCATGTAAGGATACTACCTCGTCTACGTATAACATGGCTAACCTTCATGGGTAGAAAATGAGCTGATTTGGTTAATCGATCCACAATTACCCAAATTCGTCGTTGCCTTTTCTGGTTTTGGGCAGCTTAGTAACAAAGTCCATGGTTATGAGTTCCCATTTCTATACCGGCATTTCTAATTGTTGTAGTAGACCTGAGGGTTTCTGGTGTTTTGCCTTAACTTGTGAACAAGTTAGACACTTAGATACATATCTAGCTATGTCCTTTTTCATTCCTATCCACCAAAAAATATTCCTTAAATCTTGGTACATCTTATTATTACTAGGATGCATGGTATACCTAGATTTACGGGCTTCTTCTAAAATCTTATTTCTTAAGTCTCCTTGCCTAGGTACCCAAATCCTTCTTTTGTGGAATCTCCAAATTCCATCAGCTCCTTGCTCCAATTCCTTTATCCTTCCTTTCATTCCTTCAGCATCATCCTTGATTGCTGTTTCCTGAATATTCTTCAGTTGTTCCATTAAATCTAATTGTAGACTTATTCTAAGAGCACGAACTCGCTTTTGCTTTTCATGATACTTACGACTTAAGGCATCTGCTACTACATTTGCCTTTCCTTCGTGATATTGAATATCACAGTCGTAATCGCTTAAAATTTCCATCCATCTTCTTTTCCTCATGTTTAATTCTTTTTGCCCAAATATGTATCTTAAACTCTTATGATATGTATAGATAGTAAACTTGCTTCCATACAGATAGTGTCTCGAAATCTTAAGGGCAAAAATTATGGCTCCTAACTCTAAGTCATGCATCGTATAATTTTCCTCATGCTTTTTCAATTGCCTTGAGGCATACGCAATTACCTTCTTGCGTTGCATTAGCACACATCCTAATCCTAGCTTAGAAGCATCACAATAAACTTCAAAATCTTCTGTCCCTTCAGGTAAGGCAAGAATTGGGGTGTTTGTTAATCTTTGCTTTAAAATCTTAAAAGCTTCCTTTGGTCTAGGTCCCCTTTCAAACTTCACTGATTTACAGGTTAGCTTAGTTAATGACACAACTATTTTGGAAAAATCCTTAATGAATCGTCTATAGTATCCAGCTAACCCTAGAAAGCTTCTAACTTCCATAGCTGACTGCGGGACTTTCCATTTGGTGATCGCTTCTATTTTGGAGGGATCTACGTGAATACCTTCGTGATTCACCATGTGTCCTAAAAATTGTACCTCTTGTAGCCAAAATTCACACTTCGAGAATTTGGCGTAAAGCTTCTCCTTTCTTAACAAGGTGAAGAGTGCATGAAAGTGTTCACAATGCTCGTCATGACTTTTGGAATAAATGAGTATATCGTCGATAAAGACAATTACAAATTTATCCAAATATGGTTTACAGATTCTATTCATCAAGTCCATGAATGCTGCAGGAGCATTTGTTAGTCCAAAGGGCTTGACTGTAAACTCGTAATGACCATACCTATTTCTGAAAGCAGTTTTAGGTATGTCCTCTTCTTGTACTTTCAACTGATGGTATCCGGAGCGTAAATCTATCTTAGAAAAATATCTAGCTCCCTGAAGTTGATCAAAAAGATCATCAATCCTAGGTAATGGGTATCAGTTCTTAATTGTAACCTTATTTAATTCCCTATAATCGATACACATTCGCATCGAACCATCTTTCTTCTTTACGAACAACACTGGAGCTCCCCACGGGGATGAGCTAGGTAGTATAAATCCTTTGCTTAGTAACTCATCTAACTGATTTTTTAGTTCTAACATTTCGGTGGGTGCTAACCGATAAGGTGCCTTGGCTATTGGTGTAGTTCCAGGAATTAGATGAATTCTAAATTCTACTTCCCTATCGGGTGGTAGTCCAGGTAGTTCTTCCGGAAATACATCCGGGTATTCTGATACTACTGGAATATCCTTGAGTTCTTTATCTTTGGTATTAACAATTACCGAAACCATATATGTTATTCCTTGTTTTCTTGAATAACTGGCCACTTTCATTACTGAAATGAATTTCAGTGGTTTATAGGGCTTATCTCCTGTAATTACCACTACCTCTCCTGTGGGTGCATGAATTTCTATGGAATTCTTATCACAAAGAATTCGAGCATGGTTGGCTACTAACCAATCCATTCCTAACACAACGTCGAATCCGGCTAAATCCATAGGTAACAAGTTTGCAGAAAATTTATGGCCTAAGAGTTCTATCTTTCTTTCTCGCAAAACCTTATCTATGTTAACAGAATTCCCATCTGCCGTTTCGACAGTAAAAATTTGCCTAATTTTGGTTAAGGGTAGGTTAAGAGCTTGGCAGAATGAAGTATTTATAAAACTTTGGTTTGCACCAGAGTCAAATAATACTTTTGCATAAACGTCATGAACTAGGAACGTACCAGCTATCACATCTGGAATGAGTTCTGCTTCTTGGGTAGTCAACTGGAATGCTCTTGCATTCTTTTTGGTAGTTCCGTCTGCAGGTTTGGCTTTGTTGTCAGCTGGTTTGACCAGTTTCGGGCAGTCTGGCCTAAAATGTCCAACTTCTCCACAGTTATAGCAGATTGTTGACTTCTTCCTCCTGCAATCTTCTTCTTGATGCCCTGGAATTTTACAGAAATTGCAATACCCTTTGCATTTTCCAAAATGCTTTCTTTTACAGGTACCGCAGAATGGAGCAGTGGAAGATTGCCCCGTTCCCTTTTTCTTGAAATTACTACAGCTACCCACACAGAATCCTTGGGTAATCTTTTGGGCCACCTCCTTTTTCCGGTTTTCTTCTCTTGTGCGTACCAGCCCATCAGTTAGGGTGTTGGCTAACTGCACAACATCATCAATAGTGTGGGGTCTCACACCTTTAATGATATCACGAATCTCGCCAATCAAACCCCAAATATAGCGAGAAATAAGTACCAGTTCTGGCGAAGCCAGGGTTGGTACCACTCTAGCATACTCGAAGAATGTCGAAGTATACCCTCGACAGTCTACATCCACCATCCGGTGGTTCAAGAATTTATTCGCCATTTGCTCTTTATCATATTCAGGACATAATTTTCTTTCCACCAGCCGCTTAAATTCTTCCCAACTCATGGCATAAGCCATGTCACTTCCCTTGGCTTGTAACACCGTATTCCACCATTCTACTGCCCCTTCTTTAAAAAGATGCGACGCGTACATGACCTTATCTTCCTCGGCACATTTACTTATTTTAATTACTGCTTCGGTTTTCTCTAACCAACGCAGTGCTGCAGTTGCCCCTTCATTGCCTGCAAATTCGACAGGTTTACAGGCAAGAAATTCCTTATAAGTGCAATCAGGCGTTGCAGCTTTCATTCTTTTAAGAAATGGGGCTTGTATCACATCATCGTTATTATTATTGTTGTTGCCTCCATTTACACTATTACTGAAATTGTCATCACGAGTACGTTTGCTGGGAATAGGTGGTGGAGGTTCAACAGGATTTCGGGCAGCAGCAAGAATTGCTGGAATAACATTTGCTATTCCCTGGGCAACGATGTTTTCTATATCATGCCTATTCAGAAATTGATCTTCATGGTTTTGCTCAGATGGGTTAACTTCGTAAACTGGTTCATTACTAGCGTGTTCCATCTGGTAATTAATATATATAAGTGATTAGCATAAAATAGTTAACAACCAAACACAATATAATAATCGCACATAATCATGTCAACACATATAGCCAAAATTGTCGACTTTGCGACTTCCATATTTTTATATATTTTAGTATGCGTCCGTACACACCAGTTATCTTACAAAAGTTTTATTTTTAAGTTATTTTACATTATATTTTTATTATTATATTATTAAACACACATTCCCACAACCACATACGATCCCATCAGCTGGCATTTCAGAAACGACGTTCCCTCTCGTCGTATTTCCAGGATATCCTTTCCCCTACTTCCCGGATCCTATTTCCTACGTCCACTAGCTCCTCGCCATAGTGGTGGAGTTCAGCCAAGTTTTCTGAACTCATCGGTGGGTGTAGTGGAGGCTCAGGGTTAAACTGAGGGAAAAATGTATTAGGATTATTTAAAAGGTTCTGAAATTGCCAGTCAGTTGTCCACCATTCTTCTAGTTCTTCTGGTAGAGGTCGGGGGTGGATAATAGGATCTGGAATGGTAGGTTCCAGATTAACTGGAAGTTGTGCTTCCGCCGGGTAATTGAAGAGGTTTTCATCGGCAGGTCCGATGAGGTTACTAAGTGCTAGTTTACGATCCAACTCCTCCCATGATGGCATTTCCTGGGCTTGCCTGGAACTTTCTCCAATCTCTATTCCTTTGCCTTTATCTTTGGGATCCTCAGTCTTTATAACTTGTTTGTGTTGTTGGCCTCTTCCTACGCACACGCCTCCATCCTACAAGTCTTCTTCTTTTCTTCGGTTAAGGTTTTTCCTGAGGTTGGGCTTGGAATACCATTGGTTCCTCAGTGTCGGCCCAATAACCGGAAAAGCCCTCGGAAACTTCCATGTCAGCAGAATGGATAGTGATATTCTGAAGAGCTTCAGACAACTCATTCATGCTGTGAGCATATACAAAAAACACACAAACTACTAAGTTAAAATTTTGTAGTTTAAATTTTCACAGAATCACAGAATGGCAATCAGAAAATTAAGTATTCCTAAATACTTAATTGGCTTAAATCAGTGGCTCTGATACCACCTTTTCCTGTCACGGCCCCCGTCCCGGTTTTACCCGGTCCAGGAGCCGCGGGACAGAAACTCGTGGTATTTATTATTTGAGTTGACAGCGGAAGTTTAACAGGATCTTTTAAGACTTGAAAATGCCCAATTATTTTATTTCATAAATTGAAATATACCCCGTAATTTACAATAGAGGAATTTCACAAGGAATTCCCTAGTTTTACAAAACATGTTTATTTATTTGACTGAGCCACTACTTCAAGCTTGTTAGTACTCCGTAGCACTTTTCCTTGCTTCACAGTAGGTCATCTGAAACATGGTTTCAATCGATCGGACATTGAATCGTAGCAGCGATTGAGTTAATACCCTGTATCGTAGCGGCATCTTTCTAATGGAAATTATGATTTTGAGCAGTATACTTTTGTTTTTGATTGAATTCTCGAACACAGATGAACTGCTCATGTCTAACTCATTTATAGCTGAAAAATGGGTTTTACGCGACCCTCGTAAACCCTTATAAGAACTTACGCGGCCCGCGAGGGCCACCTAGTCTACGACTAGGGCTAGCGTGTCACACCTAGGTCTGCCACGTATGCGACACGTGGCCTGGAACGCTTATCCGGTCAATTCTGCTTTGACGTTGCCCGCGTAAGCCTAAGCTTACTCTTACGCGGCCCGCGTGAAACCCAGAAATCTTGTTTTCCTTGTTTTTTATGCACATTAGGGTTTCAGGGGTCCGGGTTTTCACTTACGGGTCGTTTTGGGGCATTTTTGCAAGTCCTTACACGTACTCGCGACGACAATTTCAGTAATAGTGTAAATGGAGGCGGCAACAATAATAATAATGATAATGATGTGATGCAAGCCCCATTTCTTAAGAAAATGAAAGCTGCAACGCCTGGTTGCACTTACAAGGAATTTCTTGCCTGTAAACCAATCGAATTTGCAGGCAATGAAGGGGCTACTGCTGCACTGCGTTTGTTAGAGAAAACCGAAGCAGTGATTAAAATAAGTAAATGTGCCGAGGAAGACAAGGTCATGTACGCGTCGCATCTTTTTTAAAGAATGGGCACTAGAATGGCGGAATACGGTACTACAAGCCAAGGGAAGCGAGGTGGCTTATGCCATGAATTTGGAAGAATTTAAAAGTCTGGTGGAAAGAAAATTCTGTCCCGAATATACAAAGGAACACATGACAAATAAGTTCCTCAATCACCGGATGGTAGACGTTGATTGTCGAGGATATACTTCGACATTCTTCGAATATGCCCGAATTATGCCAACTCTGGCCTCGCCAGAACCGGTACTTATTTCTCGCTATATTTGGGGTTTAATTAGCGAGATTCGTTATATCGTCAAAGCTGCGAGACCCCGCACAATTGACGATGCAGTGGAATTAGCCAACACCTTGACCGACGGGCTGGTACGCACAAGAGAAGAAAACCGGAAGAAGGAAGTGGCCTAAAAGATTACCCAAGGATTCCGTGTGGGTAATAGTAGTAATTTCAAGAAAAAGGGAACCGGGCAATCTTCCACTGCTCCATTTTGCAATACCTGTAAAAGAAAGCATTTTGGAAGATGCAAAGGGTATTGCAATTTCTGCAAAATTCCAGGGCATCAAGAAGAAGATTGCAGGAAGAAGAAATCAACAATCTGCTTCAACTGTGGAGAAGCTGGACATTTTAGACCAGACTGCCCCAAATTGGTCAAACCAGCTGACAACAAAGCCAAATCTGCAGAAGGAACTACTAAAAAGAATGCAAGAGCCTTCCAGTTGACTACCCAAGAAGCGGAGCTAATCCCCGATGTGATAGCTGGTACGTTCCTAGTTCACGACGTTTATGCGAAAGTATTATTTGACTCTGGTGCAAACCAAAGTTTTATAAATACTTCGTTTTGCCAAGCTCTTAATCTACCTTTAACCAAACTTAGGCAGATTTTTGCGGTAGAAACCGGAGAGGGTAATTCTGTTCACATAGATAAGGTTTTGCAAAAAGGAAAGATAGAACTCTTAGGCCATAAATTTTCTGTAAACTTGTTACCTATGAATTTAGCTGGATTCGATGTTGTGTTAGGAATGATTGGTTGGTAGCCAACCATGCTCGAATCCTCTGTGATAAGAATTCTATAGAAATTCATACACCCACAGGCGAAATAGTGGTGATTACAGGAGATAAGCCACGTAAGCCAATGAAGTTCATTTCAGTAATGAAAATGGCCAGTTATTCAAGAAAACAAGGAATAGTATATATGGTTTCGGTAGTTAGTAATACTAAAGGCAAGGAACTTAAGGAAATTCCTGTAGTATCAGAATACTCATATATATTTCCAGAAGAACTACCTGGATTACCACCCGATAGGGAAGTAGAATTTAGAATTCATCTAATTCCTAGAACTACACTGATAGCCAAGGCACCTTATCGGTTAGCACCCACCGAAATGTTAGAATTGAAAAAGCAGTTAGATGAATTGCTCAATAAAGGATTTATACAACCTAGTTCATCCCCTTGGGGAGCACCCGTGTTGTTTGTGAAAAAGAAAGATGGTTCGATGCGAATGTGTATCGACTATAGGGAATTGAACAAGGTTACAATTAAGAATCGATACCCATTACCTAGGATTGATGATCTTTTCGATCAACTTCAGGGAGCTAGATATTTTTCTAAGATAGATTTACGCTCCGGATACCATCAGTTGAAAGTACAAGAAGAAGACATACCTAAAACTGCTTTCAGAACTAGGTATGGGCATTACGAGTTTACAGTTATGCCCTTTGGATTAACAAATGCTCCTGTAGCATTCATGGACATGATGAATAGGATCTGTAAACCGTACTTGGATAAATTTGTAATTGTCTTTATCGACGATATACTCATTTATTCCAAAAGTCAGGACGAGCATTGTGAGCACCTACGTGCACTCTTAACTTTGTTAAGAAAAGAGAAGCTTTACGCCAAATTCTCGAAGAGTGAATTTTGGCTACAAGAGGTACAATTTTTTGGACACAAGGTGAATCATGAAGGTATTCACGTAGATCCCTCCAAAATAGAATTTATTACCAAATGGAAGGTCCCGCAATCAGCTATGGAAGTTAGAAGTTTTCTAGGGTTAGCCGGATACTATAGACGGTTTATTAAGGATTTTTCCAAAATAGTTGTGCCATTAACTAAGCTAACCTGTAAAGCAGTGAAGTTTGAATGGGGATCTAGATAAGAAGAGGCTTTTAAGATTTTAAAGCAAAGGTTAACAAACGGCCCAATTCTTGCCTTACCAGAAGGGACAGAAGATTTTGAAGTTTACTGTGATGCTTCTAAGCTAGGATTAGGATGTGTGCTAATGCAACGCAAAAAGGTAATTGCGTATGCCTCAAGACAATTGAAAAAGCACGAGGAAAACTATACGACACATGACTTAGAATTAGGATCGATAATTTTTGCCCTTAAGATTTGGAGACACTATCTGTATGAAAGTAAGTTTACCGTTTATACAGATCATAAAAGCTTAAGGTATATATTTGGGCAAAAAGAATTGAACATGAGGCAAAGAAGATGGATGGAAATTCTAAGTGACTACGACTGTGATATCCAATATCACGAAGGAAAAGCAAATGTAGTCGCAGATGCTCTAAGTCGTAAGTATCATGAAAAGCAAAAGCGAGTTTGTGCCCTTAGATTAAACCTACAGTTAGATTTAATGGAACAACTGAAAAACATTCAAGAAACAGCAATCAAGGATGATGCTGAAGGAATGAAAGGAAGGATAAAAGACTTGGAGCAAGGGACTGATGGAATTTGGAAATTCCACAAGAAAAGGATTTGGGTACCTAAGCAGGGAGAGTTAAGAAATAAGATTTTAGAGGAAGCCCATAAATCTAGATATACCATGCATCCTGGTAATAATAAGATGTACCAAGATTTAAGAAATAATTTCTGGTGGATAGGAATGAAGAAGGATATAGCTAGATATGTTTCTAAGTGTCTAACTTGTTCGCAAGTTAAGGCAGAACACCAGAAACCTTCAGGGTTACTCTAACAATTAGAAATGCCTGTTTGGAAATGGGAACTAATAACCATGGATTTTGTTACTAAGTTGCCCAAAACCAGAAAAGGTAACGACGCAATTTGGGTAATTGTGGATCGATTAACCAAATCAGCTCATTTCCTGCCCATGAAGGAAACTTTCAGCATGGAAAGATTAGCTAAGTTATACGTAGACGAGGTAGTATCCTTACGTGGAGTTCCACTCTCTATTGTATCGAATAGAGATAGTCGTTTCACTTCACATTTCTGGACGAGTTTCCAAGAAGCAATGGGGACACAATTGAATTTAAGTACTGCATACCATCCCCAAACAAACGGACAAAGTGAAAGGACGATTCAAACCCTGGAAGACATGCTCAGAGCATGTGTAATAGATTTGGTGGAAACTGGGATAATCACCTTCCCTTAATTGAATTCTCCTATAACAATAGTTACCATTCAAGTATCAAAGCTGCCCCGTTCGAAGCACTGTATGGACGAAAGTGTAGAACTCCAGTTTGTTGGGCAGAGATAGGAGAAAGCCAATTATCAGGTCCCGAAATCGTACAAGAAACCACTGACAAAATAACTCAAATCAAGGAAAGATTAAAGATAGCTCGAGATCGTCAGAAGAGTTATGCAGACAATAGACGCAAACCGCTAGAATTTCAAGTTGGAGACAAGGTACTCTTAAAAGTTTCTCCTTGGAAAGGGGTAGTTCGGTTCGGTAAGAAGGGAAAGCTAAGTCCAAGGTACGTAGGACCATTCCCAGTAATCCAACAAATAGGACCAGTTGCTTATCGCTTACAACTACCAGAAGAGCTGGCTGGAGTATATGACGTATTTCATGTATCTAACCTCAAGAAATGTTTGTCCGACGAATCCCTGGTAGTACCTCTCCAAGACATAGAGGTAAATGAAAAGTTAAAATTTGTAGAGAGACCACTTCAAATAGAAGACAGAAAGGTCAAGTTCCTTATGCACAAAAGACTAGTACTGGTCAAAGTCAAGTGGGATTCAAAGAGAGGACCTGAGTACACTTGGGAACTGAATCAGAAATGAAGCGAAAATATCCCTACTTGTTCCAGTAAATCTCGAGGACGAGATTTTAAATAAGGTGGAGAGGATGTAACAACTCTCACCAAAATTGTTATTTCTTATTTTATTAATGTCCAAGAGGAAACCCTAATTGAGACCCCCAAGTAGTATAGTATGACCCATAAAATTTTCAGAATAATTGGAACTAGGATCAGTGCCCCCTAAAACTCAAGGGGGGTATTCCCTAATTGACGATTATCTTCACAGTTCGCTGTAAAATTCAAAATTCGTTGAACTGTTGACTCACCTAGGCTATGTATACACGAGGCTACCCTACCCTAAAAGAGGACCCGTCGCGCCACACGCCAGGACCAGGTGGGTCTGGCGCGCCACGCGGGGGAGACCATTTTCCAGTATATATAGCAGGGGTTTGGCACTTGCATGTTGGTGTTATTACGACAGAAAATTTCATTACATACGTTTAGTTATACCCGTTTCTTTCAAAAACAATCATGTCTCGACCCTCTGCTGCGACAACAGGGTAATAACTCGATCACTGCTACGATACAATATCCGATCTATTGAAACCAATCCGATAGATGTTTAAGTGCTGCCCGAATCCGGGCTATACTTTGTCATTCGTCGTGAGGGTTTTGATTTCGTGAGTTATCATAAAGGTTGTATTAAGTTACTGACCTAGTTTCGTGTGCATTGTTATTTACCTAGATTACAAGATTTAATCAGTAGGCAAGGTTCTGTCCAACTAAACTTGCAATGTGAGTCATTCTCTTTTTATCAACAATGTTTTACAATACTCAAATTATTTTCAAAAGTTATAGTTACAGGGATTAAGTCTTGGTTATCTTGAATCACTGGCAAGTGGGGTATTGAGCACATTACTAATTTCTCACGGTTAGGTTAACAAACCTAACAGTGATAATCATCACTATTTGGGTGAAAGAACCCAATAGTGGTATGACCATCGTCACCAGGGAGTGACACGGCGCCAGATAAAAATAAGATAGTAGCCATTGTAATCGCTCTTATGCTGTAATTTATAACTAATGTGTCGTTTTATTTAACCTGAATGATTCGCCAGTATTTCCCCGCTGATAAAATATTTTTAAACATGTTTCAGGTGACTTACTGTGAATCAAGGAAAAGTGCTACGGAGCACTAACAAGCTTGAAGTGGTGGCTCAATAAAATAAATAAACATGTTTTGTAAAACAAGGGATCTCCTCGTGAAATTCCCTTTACTGTAAATTATGGGGATTTGTCCCCAAATGGTGAAATAAAATAATCGGGCATTTTCAAATTTTAAAAGATCCTGTTAAACTTCCGCTGTCAATTCAAATAAGAAATACCACGGGTTTCTGTCCCGCGACTCCTGGACCGGGTAACACCGGGACGGGGGCCGTGGCAGATCTGTTTGGCTCACCGCTCACTTTTCATCTCCTTACTGCATTGAGTGAGGTCATGATGCTTCCAAAGGATATGCTATTAAACATTACCATCTAAAAAGCGGGTTTTAGCTTTTTTATAAAACCAAAACTAATCTTTAAAAACTTTTCAACATTTAAATATTCAAAGGTTGTATGTTCATTGCCTTTAGATATTCAAATTGTTAAACATTTAAGTATTCAAAATTTTTGAATGTTTTAAAGCTAGGTTGTTTGAGCAACATGCGAATCTGGAGAGGGAGGATGGAATACTGCAACCCAGTCTACTGAAAGGTTTTATGGTTGCTTATGTGTATTTGGTTTTGTTTTTTAATTGTTAGATATGACTTTACGTAAATACATTAAATGTTAATATATTTTGTTAAGTTCCGCCCTGTAGTTTTAAAATATATTCATTACAATCTTGGATGACTCAGTTATGCATAAAATCATGTTCTCGTGAGCACATTTGCCACATGTTTCAAACTTCTTTTTGAAGTTGTTAATAATACCTTTTTAGATTTGGTTAAAACGGGTACGAGTCACGGCTGGTCAATAATTTAGTATATATATATACAGGGGTCCGTTAAAATGAAAACCACCTCTAGTTGTAAGAACCGTGAGAACTACACCGTACGGGGCGAGTTGGACCAAATTTTTTTTTCATAAACGTAGATGCGTGTATTATAAATACATTTGTAAAAAAAATAAAAATAAAAAATGTCGTGTGTGTAGTTTTGTTTGTGTTTACGGGTACCGTAAATTTTAAACCAAATTTATGGTACCCGTAAACGCAAACTTGTGGTGCTCAAAACTACACACACGACATTTTTTTTTTGAATTTTTTTTTTACAAATGTGTTTATAATACACGCATCTACGTTTATGAAAAAAAAAATTGGTCAATCTCACCCCGTACGGTGTAGTTCTCACGGTTCTTACAACTAGAGGTGGTTTTCATTTTAGCGGTCCCCTATATATATATATATATAGGGGAAGGATCCACTAAAAAGTGGATTTTGCCTAAGTAGCCTAAGAATGAATCTTAACCAGTCATTTTTCAAATCAATGGTTTAGATGAAAGGGTAGGAGAAATGAGGAGTTCAAGGGTATCTTGGGAAAATCCTATTTATGGACTTTCTCTCTCCACATGCAAGGCACATGCATATTCCACCCCCGTTTTTTAAACGTTCATAACTTTTTTATATGACATTATTTTTTCATAAAAATTTCACCATAAAATCGAGCGTTTTTTTATCTTTAATTTGAGTACCATATTGCTATATAAAATATGAAGACTAAAAATCCCCACTAAAATGTGTTGTATTTCTATGTTGTATAACATTTTTTGTGCTGGATTTTTGTACCATATTGTTATATAAAATATGAAGACTAAAAAACCCACTAAAATTCAAGGTAATTAGCAATAAAACTAAGGTTGCTAAATCAACAAACTAGATTTCTAGAGTCAACGGTCTAAATTGTGAACAAACATTAACATTCTTCTGTGAATGACGACGCAAGTGCAATAGAATTACAAAACAGTACAAGATTTGCTACAGGAAGTGTGAAAATCATACTTCATGGAGGACAATAAGGCTACCTGTTACGTGTGTGGAGAGATAACCGACGGTTATCCAATACAGATGACGACAGAGCACATGTGCCAGTGTCACACCCCTATTTTCCACGTGTCACCGGTGGGCCCGGTGGGGAGTATCGTGACGTAGTTGGTATCATCATAGACAAACAACATAATATATATGAATGCACAGCGGAAGCAAAGATAGATTCATTTTAACTTTAATAAAGTGTAATAATAAATATCACTAATAGTTGAAACGGATCCACAGGCGGATCAAAATAAAATAAGATATTGTTCAACAGTTTATTGTCGTCCAAGCTTGCGAGACTTATTGTGGACGCTCTAGAAGACAGCCAGCCTATTACGTGTAGTACCTGCACTTAACCTTTTGGGAAAATACGTCAGTTTACACTGGTAAATACAATTTAACTGACTCATTTTGAAAATGGTTGAAAATTGATTTGAATGCTCATGGCACAAAACATTTTATAACTTGGGATAATTATATATTATTATAATCTTGTGAACGAATTACATGTTACTTGTGCGTTCAGTAGCCCGGATCTTGTCCGGGTTAAAGATCAATAGACCCTCCACATTAGAGTTATACACTGACAGGTGTACGCCTACACCCCGTGCTCAGGTCGTGGCCATCTCGTAAGATGATGCCGAGGATATCCGGGACATGGTCATTAACCCCCCAAAGGCTTTAAGTGAACAAGACTGTTTAAACGAGCCAATCAAATTATTCAATTAACCATTCAAAGATGTAAGATTTGATGCTCGATCAAGCGGTATTCTATGTACCGTAACCCAAGCCTGTATAGGGAAAATAAGTTAAAAGTATTTACCTGAGTATAGTATAATTCTCAACAAGCAAAAAGGCAAGTAGCTTTTACTGGTGCTCCTAATCTGGAACGAAGGTTTATAATAACCTATTAGATTTCTAACGGGTCTTTATTTAAGCTTAAGCTTAGACCGGCTAGTTTAAAGGACGATACGGTTCAAACGCACGATTAAGCGAAGACCGGATAGAATGTGATTTAGACCCGACAAGTTTGTATACTTGTATAATATGGGTATACTAAATACATTCTGGATTTTGAGACAAAAATGATAATGTTTGACCCGTCTCGGTCAATTTATGCAAACTAGTTACATAAACCGAACCGAACGCGAAAAGAGCGTTACGGGTAACCGTAAGAGTCATATGCAAGTTCCCTGAGATAATATGCTCTAAATATGTCATAATATGAGTAAGTTATTTTCTATTATGCCCAAAACGGATTTAAACACAAATTAGGCCTCATAAGGGCATTTTGGTCATTTAAGAGATTATAAAAGAGTTTATTTGTAAATCTGAGTTACGGGTCTGATTTATACAGTAAGTATACTTAATTTAACATGTTATAACAGTAGGGTATGACCCATATGAGAAACTTATCATTTAAAACCAAACTATGCACCTTAGGGGTATTTTGGTAATTTCACAAGGGCTAAAAATGTCAAAATTGGAAACCTGAGTTTATAAACTTGTACTTACTGTTATTTTATAAAAATATGCTAAGAACATCAGTAGGTATCAACCTTATATGTTTAATATGGTTATAGTACATACTATGCGTTAAAAACGCTTAAAAAAGGCGATTTAGAGCCGTTTCCGGGTTTTTAAAAGAAAGCTGATATTTTTATATTTCCAGAATGCTCAAAATATTTTATTTAACAAATAAAATCAGTAGAAAAAGGTTTGGAGTCAAAAGGATTTGTAAAACTCATTTTATGGCTTAAAAGGGAAAAATCGGTATTTACCGAATTAAACTTAGAGACCTATGATATGATCAGCCAAAAATTAAATAAAAATCTTTAAAAATCCCAAAATATTATATAACATCAGTGGGTAAAAAGTTTGATATCAAAAAGTAGGTTTAAATAGGTTATATGCTAATTACGCCGTTTAAGTAACATAAAGCTTTCAAATTACGATATTGAGCATAACTCTTAATCTAGACCTCAAACTGATATCAAATTTTTGGTGCAAGTTTATAAATCAGTAACAAATGTTTCTACTCTTTCACTTTTTCAAAAATCACGTTTTATAATCAAAAGGGCATAATAGTCAACTTTTAAGCATAAATCGGAAACATGCATATGAATCGGATAAGTGTTGAACCAAGTTGTAAAATCTCAGAGAGTTAAACTTATATGAAAATTGGTCCAAAATAAGCTCTAATGCAGATCTCAAACATGCATGAACGGATCAGAACTGAAAGTCAAAGAAAAAGTCAATTTATGCGACTTTCGGTTCCGATTCGGGTTTAAACTGAAAATTGTCGAGATGAACATGTTGAGACATGTTCTTACATTAATTATTAAGTTATTTTAATGATCACACAGGTTGCATGTACCCTACATTGCTAATCATGCTTAAATTTGCAAAAACACATTCTGTTGACTTTTTGAAACAAGCTTTGACTCGACAATTAACATACTTAGAGTGGGAATCTGAAAATACCCTTTTGAGGGTTTGTTACCCACATAAATACCAACTTGTAGGTACTTTCAATTTGAGAAATGACTGAGCCAATTTTGTATAATCACCAAGTCAAACTTAAATTACGATGGATTGACTTTCGGTTAATAAACTAAGCTAGAACGGATTTGAGAAGGTTATGAATACTTACAAGAGTCCTAACAAAGCTTAGAGATCACTAGGAAGTTGCCTTGTCGTCCAGAAAGCTCCAGAAATGTTCTTGTGAATTTTTGAAAATGTAAGTAATGAAAGTTTCAAGCTTCAAGTCCCATTTATGTAGATTTTGATCTGATTAGAGGCTGCCACAGAGGTCTAAGAGTGATATGAGAAGAGGACAAGTGCCCCTAAATGCATGAAAATCGATTGGTGAGGCCCTTGAGTCGACAACAGCTGGTTACAACTCGCAACAGACTCAAACTGGCAGCTGGTCGCGATTTTTGTCACTGGCAGCTGGTAGGCGGGCCGCGACAGGCCCCTCGCGGGCCGCGTACAAGGTGTTTACCAACTTAACAAGTTTCAGCAATTTACAATTCAGTCCCTGAGCTTTGTAACGTGTTTTTGGCTATTTATCTTGCACATTAGACCCTAAAATCTTATTTTTAAGGGCCTTGGGACTTTTACAAACATGGTAAAGTCCTCGGTTAACTTTGTGCTTACCCGAAAAGTCATGAATTCAACGTTAACGCAATTAACCCTTCGTGCACGGTTTTGATCATATCTTTCTCATACGATAACGAAACTTGATGAAATTTTTACCACATATTATAGTGAGTATATTTTATCATTACAAAGCTTCGGGTTTGCCAAAAGATCACTCAGAGGTATACTTTCAACATGTTGACACTTTTAGCCCCTGTAGTTTGTAATTCCTCACTTTCTTTCATTTTCCGCTTTGTATGATCCATGGTTTATCCGTTTAAGATTATAAACATCATGTAGGGTTATTGTAGAGCCTATTTATCAATTGTTGACACTTTGGACCCTTATATTCACATAGTTTCACGGTTTGTCAACTTTAGTCCCTCTAAAGTATGTTTTCACATATTCAAAGCCCATGACACGTGTCAGTACATTATTGGACGTAAATTTTCGAGGTGTTACATCCTCACCCCCTTAAAAGAAATCTCGACCCCGAGATTTACTGAAACATATGAGGGTATTTTTCTTTCATCGTGGATTCTACCTCCCATGTGTATTCGGGACCTCTACGGGCATCCCATTTGACCTTAACAATAGGTACATGCTTCCTTCGAAGCTTCTTTACCTGTCGATCTTCAATCGACAATGGCTTTTCCACAAATTTTAAGCTTTCATCTATATGTACATCTGTATGCGGTATAACCAGTGATTCATCAGCGAAACACTTCTTCAAATTACAGATGTGGAACACATTATGGATAGCGCTAAGTTCTTCAGGCAAGTTTAACTTATAAGCAACTGACCCGACACGTTCGATAACCTCGAAAGGTCCTATGTATCTCGGGCTTAGCTTGCCTTTCTTACCAAATCGCATCACCCCTTTCCAAGGTGATACTTTAAGCAATACTTTGTCACCTACTTCGAAGTGAAAAGCCTTACGCTTTGGATCCGCATAACTTTTCTGCCTATCCCTGGCAGCTTTCAAACGATCGCGAATCTGGACAATCTTGTCCGTCGTCTCAAAAACTATCTCTGGTCCTGATAGTTGGACATCTCCAACTTCCGCCCAAAAATGGGCGATCTACACTTTCTACCGTATAAGGCCTCAAAAGGCGCAGCTTTTATGCTGGTGTGGTAGCTATTGTTGTAGGAAAACTCAATTAGTGGTAGGTTCTTATCCCAATTTCCACCTAAGTCGATCGCACATGCACGTAGCATGTCTTCCAACGTCTGAATAGTACGCTCACTCTGACCGTCAGTCTGAGGATGATAAGCCGTACTAAAATTTAAACGTGTGCCCAACGATTGTTGGAAACTTTTCCAAAAATGTGACGTGTATCTAGTATCTCTATCAGAGATAATAGACACAGGTATTCCATGCAAAGCTACAATCTTATCAACGTATAACTGGGCTAACATATCTGAGCTGTAAGATTCCTTTATGGGTAGGAAATGTGCTGACTTTGTCAGTCTATCCACTATGACCCATATAGTATCATTTCCCTTTCTCGTCTTTGGCAACTTGGTGATGAAATCCATCGTCACCATCTCCTACTTCCATGTGGGAATTTCAGGTTGTTGTAACAAACCTGACGGCTTCTGATGCTCAGCTTTGACTTGCGCACAAGTCAAACATTTAGCTACGTAGGCAGCTACAGACTTTTTCAAACCTATCCACCAGTAGTTTGCTTTCAGATCCTGGTACATCTTATCAGCTCCAGGATGAACGGAATATTTGGAACTGTGGGCTTCCTGGAGAATAACATCCCGAAGTCCTCCATAAATTGGAACCCATATTCGTCCATTCAATCTAAGCATTCCGTCTTTGTCGTGGGATAACTGCTCCTCAGTTACTCCTAGTTTTTCTTCAGGATAGTTAGCTTCCAGCCCAGCTTCCTTCTGTGCTGCTAGCACCCTTTCGTTCAAACTATTTCTGATTTCGATGCGCTTGGCATGGATTCTTATTGGCTTCACTCTTTCTTTTCTGCTTAAGGCGTCAGCAACTACATTTGTTTTGCCTGGATGGTATTTTATCTCACAATCATAATCATTTAGAGTTTCCATCCATCGTCTTTGTCGCATGTTCAAGTCCTTCTGATTGAACAAATGTTGAAGGCTCTTGTGTAACACCTGTGCCTCCACGGCCATCAAACAAATACTGTAGCAATGAAATATTGTATTTCATACTTGGGATTTGTAAAAATATGTGTATCTTTTGCACATATCAATTCTAGTTCTATTTCAAACTCTAAATCACTTTCTGGAAGATTATACGCGCACCGATGCGTAAATATAACCAGTTTAATGCAACAAACACTCCGGAATAGTTACATTGGCTTAACATACCTTAAATAACCCTTACATAACTTAGGAATAAGTTTTGAAGGCTTTGGTATGGCAAAAACAAGTTAAATCGCTTACAAGGACTAAAGTTGACAAACTGCGAAAGTATGCCAATTTGAACTGTAACAGACATTCCGGAACATGACCATAAGTTAAACATACCATAAATATCCTTTACATAGCTTAGAAATAGGCTTTGAGGGGTTCGGTATGCTAAAATAAACTTTTGGGTCATTCAGGGACTAAAAGTGTCAAAAAGTGCACAAGTTTGCATTTTCGAGCATAACTTACGTTCTGAATACATCCGGACATCCAAAAATTTATATAAGCATGACTATATTATGCTTTAGTGTTTGGCTTACAAAAAATCCATTCGTCGCGTCATTTGGATCGTTTTTCGCGCTTGTGCGCATTCCGTCGTAATTAAGCGAACATCGCGTTCGTACGACTAAACGAACCAACATCCGGCATATTTTTTAGCATGTTTCATGTCCACAATGTTTAGGCATCATTTTAGGGCCTTAAAGTTGGCTTTACGGGCCTTAGAAGTGCCGGAAATGGGCTTAAACACGTGCAGGGACTGAAACTGTCATTTCTGAAACTTTGTTCTGATCTGTGACTGCTAGGCGGCCCGCCTCAGGATCTTAACATCCTCACGCGGCCCGCGTCAGTCCTTCTGACCAGATTAAATGCATTTAACCACAAGTTGCAGCTGTTTGATCCTCCACCACATGTTCTAACTTGCTTAGTCAGATGATAAGCATCAATTTTAGCTTCCATAACCTTCCAACAAGTGTACGGATGGGATCGAATCACGGTTTCCATGAAACGATCTCAACGGTGCACCGAATACTATAAATACCCCATGCCCCCCATTGCATAACTTACAAGAATTCTGATTTGAGAAACTCTAAGTTGAAACCATTGTTTCATACCTGAGATTCTTGGATCGGGATTAGCATTCGGGGACCCTGGGTAAGTATTCTTTCGTTCTTTTCCTTATTTTATTGCTTTTCGAGTCCGAAAGTCAAACTTTGTTTGACTTTCAGCGTTGACCAGTAATGGTCAATGCGAAGTTCGTTTGAACTTCGCAACGTGAGTGTAATCACGTTGGTCATAGTCCCTTGGGACTATGCCCACTGATTACCACGTTGTCTAGAGTCGTAGGGTAGGCGATCTAATAAATCGCCTATACCTTCGAACTCGACCCATTTGGTCGATCATTAGGATCCGACCAAATACATTAGGTGACCATAGTATATAAGGAATAACCTTCCGAGGTTATACCCTATGGTCGCTTCGTTTAAGTAGTTGTATGATAGGTAGTTTATATGCCTTAGGTAAATTACCAGAATACCCTTTTCATGTATAATTGGTAATTAAGCATATGTAACCTAAACCTTTGTCACATAACTGATTATGTAACATGTTTAGGCATATTCTACTTGTCATAGGACTAGTTAGGCGGTCCGAACGCGTTTCACGCGCACGACGCGTTAAAGTAGCATAAGCTTCCTAAACGGGTCGTAATGGGTCGAAAGCACTTAGGTTAAGTTTCATTTAGTATGTAGGCTTTGTTAAACCATATCATATGAGTTCATACACTCATTCGGTTTACAAACCCTAATGCTACCCAATCTTCCGATTTAGGTCCGGTTAATTAACATAGTTACCTATATTAGGTGCCGTTTGATTTCCGTGATCTCTAGCATTGTTTGGTTGTTACTCAAGGACTACTGAGCAATCTCAAGTGAGTACATAGACCCCTCTTTTACTGTTTTCCAAACGTTTTGGGGTGGAACACATGTGCCTACTTGTTACTTTCATGCTTTCCTGTTTTCACATCATATACTTGCTATGTTCAATAGTACACTTATAGTACATGATTTCATTGTATTTTATGCTATGTATGCCCATTGCGTGCCTACTTAGTACATCGTTTTACATTTCATTTTATGCTATGTATGCCCATTGCGTGCCTACTTAGTACATTGTTTTACATCACATCACATGCTATGTAAGTTCATTTGTTGCATACTTAGTACATTTTCATTTCATCACATGCTTACATTTTGGTATGACATTTGGTTCGTTTAAATGGGACAATACATTCATTAACATTAGCTACGCCGTTCGTTAGTAGGTAGTGGTACCATAGGAATTGACAACTCCCGTTCCGGACATCCCAGGGAAAGGGGACAGAAAGGAATGACCGAATTCGATGATATTTACACAGATAATCCTTTAAGTCGTTTAAGGGTTTATCACCACAGTCGCAAGGCTTGGATGTATGCATTATAACACACCGCATAAATGTTCATATTCAGTATAGCATGCATTTACACAAGACATAATATTGATTTAAACCAAGTTTTACTTCAATACTTTGCTTTTGTGCATATGGTTTAGTTGAGACATTTCGCTAGCCATACATGACATTTTGACATGGTTTACACAAAGACATTTTGACCTAGACATTTGACCTAGACATTTGACCTAGACATTTGACATAGACATTTTGACATAGACATTTGACATAGACATTTCGACATAGACATTTTAACATGATTGACATTTGATCATGCATTACCCACAAAACATAACTTTGATTTAAACCAAGTTTTACTTCAATGCTTTGTTTTGTGCGTTTCACCTATGGTTTAGTTGATGCATTTCACTAGCCATACATATCACATTTTGTTTTACATTACATGATTTACATTTTGACATAAACACTTTGACATGTTATTCAATACATTTGACAATTGGTTTAAACATAGACATCTTACATTGATTGGTTTGGTTTGATTAAGTGATTAAGTAACGATGCGTGTGTAATATGATACAAGCATGGTGGATACGCCGCTGGTACTTCCTATAAATAAGTGTTTGTATGGTATTACATATCGTAGCGTTATTTGAATCATTTCAATTTGAGATATATAACATTTTATACAAATAACATACTTTTCACAAGACATTGTTTTACAAACAACTTATCTTATACAAACTCATTTTACATGGTTATTCATTTAACCTGACATTTATTTATACATATCATCTGATCTTATCGTTTTTCAAATGATTTACAAAACAAAGCAAATAACAAGGTTCATGACTAAACATATTCTCAAACATAAGTCATGAAACCTATTTTCATAAAACCTATGTATCTCACCGGCATTTTTATGCTGACGTACCATATTTTCACATGTGTTTTTCAGGAGCTGTTGCATAGGATTGATCAAGATACACTTAGGCGGACTTGGGCTTTAGTGACAATAAAAGATGCAAGACTAGTTAATTATGTTGTATTTCTTTGTTTGTTAAGACATTGTAACATTTTTAATCAATAAAACGAAACTTCAATTGCCATGGATTTGAAACATTAATTCTGTTACAACACTCCCCGATGTTTCCGCCACGTTTTGTATGTTCTACGTGGTCGGGGTGTGACAGAAAAGATGGTATCAGAGCTCATGGTTATAGGGAATTAGGTTATTAGTAATGCTTTGACCTAGTCTATAACCTTCTTAGGACGCTAACGCGAGTTTACTTGCGTTTAGTCATAAAACAATACTGTCACCTATCCTTAGGCGACAACCACAACAAGAACATAAAATTCAAAACCGCTTTGAAAACTAATCATCTGTTCTAGGATGATTGATTACTAGGTTTTGAACCCTCTATTGTAAGGTTTTGAACTCTCTATTATATGGTTTTGAACCCCTTTGAAGTTTCAAAATCTCGTCAAGGTTTTGGGTTTTAAATAATGTGAACACGTGCAAACTGGAAGGGTGAATGCCTGTATTCTGAGTTTTCTGTCTAGGCAAGCACTTCGTATACATCTCATCAGACGCGAGACCAGTTGTGCTTACCTGGGAATTCTTGGGATGAGTGTTCACTTATAGGCGAGCATGTCTTCGCGATACATTATTTTTGACCCATTTACTTTGATTTGTCACCATCTCATTTGTTTGCCTTAGGTAACAAACAAATGATCACAATTTTCATGCGTAACCATTCTGTTTTGATTATCCAATAACCTTTCGCCTGTTTCTTCCTATGTCCTTCTTTTTCTTCTAGAATGTCTCTTCCTCTCAGCACTGGTCAAATGTCCGAGCGAACAGCCAAATTTGCCCAGCAAATAGGCGAGGTGATTCTGAAGAGTGTGGATTTAGGCATTGCCATGTCTCGTCTCAAAAATGAAGCCTCTCGTCTCGACGATGAAGCCACTCAAGAGCCACCAAAGGAAGCAGAAGTCAAGCCAGCACCAAAATCAAGGAAGCGTAAGGCTTCAAGGAAACCCGCAGCGGCTACACCTAATCAAGCGGGACCTAGCCAAGTGGCAAGGCCACCAGCTAGGAAGCCTTACATAGGAACTGCCCCTTTGTGCAATCAATGCAATGGTCATCATCCAGATCGAACGCCATGTTTCAAATGTACCCACTGTGGACGATGGGGACATTTGGTCAAAACATGCCGTTTTGCGATCCAGAATAAAACCGTTGCAGATCCTACTGCTGTTCAAGCAAATCCAGCATGAGCTTGTTTTCCGTCTGGTACATGCTACAACTGTGGCGAGATGGGACATTACAGGCACAAATGCCCAAAGCTTGCTAATGCAAATCCAACCCTTGGATGAGCATTCGGCTGAACAAAGGATGTGCTGTCTTATGCCTTTGTTTCTTTTGTTTTCGTGTATTGTGAAACAATATGTCTTGTTCATAAATAAAAGTTGTTGTTCACAATTCTGATATACAAGTATAATTTCATGTGTTTATGGCATTTCCCTATAATACCTGTATTAAGGAACTATGATCCTTACAAACTACTCTTGTGATTCTCTCTTACAATTGATCGCTCATAATTTCCTCAAAAGTTCTAAGTACTCGTTTCATTCTAAGAAACGAAGTACATGAAATAAAGTGAAATTATGAGCAATCGGGTTTTTTTTTACACATCTGTATCTTTGAATCCTTGGTTGGATAACTAAGGATATTTTCAAATCTCATACCCATTACGTTTTGATTTTTCAACATATACAGTACAGGTATTTCAAAAACAATCTTCATGATCTCAAAACATTTCATATAGTTTGAAAACAATTTTTCTAGATACATTGCCTATGTTATTTCAAAAACATTAGCCATGTTATCAAAACCAACCTTTCAAATTTCAAAATATTTCATATAGTCTGAAGGCAATATTAACACAATACATTTTCTTATCAAGTGCATGATTTCGAAAAGCATCATTCATATTTTCAAAAACCTTATACATAATTTCAAAATTTATCTCGCATGATTTTAAAATATTTTTGTAAAAATATCTACCTAATACACCTACTTTATGATTACAAAAGTATTATATATAAGGTTTCAAAAACGTTAAACACATTTTTCTTAAAAGAACTCCATGCATAGTTTTCAAAAATATTTTCCTCATACATTGACTAACCTTCAAATTCTGCTTCATATGTCGCCTTGACATATCAAGCATCTCAACTTCATAATCATTCTTACTTCATGTTTTGACATAAGCACGTCCAGTGCAAGGTTTCAAAACATCTTCAACTTCTAAAATCCATATGGGATCTTTTTATCTTCACAATTAGATCCTTGAGGATAATTGTCATACAAATCAGAGTCCTTAATTGGATTCCTTATGTACCTTAATTCGAACATTTCGGTTCTTTATAATCGAAATCGAATTTTCTCTTCAAAAATCTTTCTATCTTTATAGTTAGATTCTTGATAACGTTTAAAGTACCAAATGAAATCCGCTGAATGGATTTCTAGTGTGCTTTAAATGCATGTACGCAAGTAACAAGACAAATTAACAAACAATTTTGTGGTTATGTGATTATGTGTTTACATATTTTGTGTTTTCATTTATACATTTTTGTGTTTTTGGTATACTCTGGATATTCGTTATCCAAATCCTCGTAGAATCTTTCATATCTTCATATGAGGGGTTCGTGGTAGGATATTAAAAAAGGTACTACCTTAAATCCTTAATGGGCTTCTATGTAATAGTTAAGACCCTTGGATTATATAGTACCATTCCATGATTCATAAGAGACCATTTTTAGTGGTCTAGTCAAAAGATTGATTCGCAATCTGGTTAAAGAATGACATCTAGTGATGTAGCTGGACAGACTCCTTGATAGTCTATTTAGATCATTTATTGATTTAATTAAAAGGACTCTACGGCGGTCTAGTCACACTCATCACAGGATTGTTCATTTGGTTTTCCCCTACACATTATAAAATAGACTGTGTGAACTGTGCAAGGAATTGTCTAATTATGGACGCGTACATAATTAAGAAATTTAGTGCACAGAAACCCAGCAAGGTTTATTATGTGTAAGAACCGATAGTGACAACAGTAACAAAATGAGAACGATGTAATGGAGGTACGGTGGACGCACCAATGACGCTTCATATACTTGTATATAAGTATCCCTCTTACATTGCAAGCATAATGTTATTAAAGTTACTAGAAGTTCAGAACCCTAACCAATGTTGTTCGATCTTTTCAACTTCATGTTTTCAAGCTCTCACAAGTTTCCTCTAAATAAATTTCGGGACGAAATTTCCTAAAGTAGGGGAGACTGTAACACCTGTGCCTCCACGGCCATCAAACAAATACTGTAGCAATGAAATATTGTATTTCATACTTGGGATTTGTAAAAATATGTGTATCTTTTGCACATATCAATTCTAGTTCTATTTCAAACTCTAAATCACTTTCTGGAAGATTATACGCGCACCGATGCGTAAATATAACCAGTTTGATGCAACAAACACTCCGGAATAGTGACATTGGCTTAACATACCTTAAATAACCCTTACATAACTTAGGAATAAGTTTTGAAGGCTTTGGTATGGCAAAAACAAGTTAAATCGCTTACAGGGACTAAAGTTGACAAACTGCGAAAGTATGCCAATTTGAACTGTAACAGACATTCCGGAACATGAACATAAGTTAAACATACCATAAATATCCTTTACATAGCTTATAAATAGGCTTTGAGGGGTTCGGTATGCTAAAATAAACTTTTGGGTCATTCAGGGACTAAAAGTGTCAAAAAGTGCACAAGTTTGCATTTTCGAGCATAACTTACGTTCTGAATACATCCGGACATCCAAAAATTTATATAAGCATGACTATATTATGCTTTAGTGTTTGGCTTGCAAAAAATCCATTCGTCGCGTCATTTGGATCGTTTTTCGCGCTTGTGCGCATTCCGTCGTAATTAAGCGAACATCGCGTTCGTACGACTAAACGAACCAACATCCGGCATATTTTTTAGCATGTTTCATGTCCACAATGTTTAGGCATCATTTTAGGGCCTTAAAGTTGGCTTTACGGGCCTTAGAAGTGCCGGAAATGGGCTTAAACACGTGCAGGGACTAAAACTGTCATTTCTGAAACTTTGTTCTGATCTGTGACTGCTAGGCGGCCCGCCTCAGGATCTTAACATCCTCACGCGGCCCGCGTCAGTCCTTCTGACCAGATTAAATGCATTTAACCACAAGTTGCAGCTGTTTGATCCTCCACCACATGTTCTAACTTGCTTAGTCAGATGATAAGCATCAATTTTAGCTTCCATAACCTTCCAACAAGTGTACGGATGGGATCGAATCACGGTTTCCAGGAAACGATCTCAACGGTGCACCGAATACTATAAATACCCCATGCCCCCCATTGCATAACTTACAAGAATTCTGATTTGAGAAACTCTAAGTTGAAACCATTGTTTCATACCTGAGATTCTTGGATCGGGATTAGCATTCGGGGACCCTGGGTAAGTATTCTTTCGTTCTTTTCCTTATTTTATTGCTTTTCGAGTCCGAAAGTCAAACTTTGTTTGACTTTCAGCGTTGACCAGTAATGGTCAATGCGAAGTTCGTTTGAACTTCGCAACGTGAGTGTAATCACGTTGGTCATAGTCCCTTGGGACTATGCCCACTGATTACCACGTTGTCTAGAGTCGTAGGGTAGGCGATCTAATAAATCGCCTATACCTTCGAACTCGACCCATTTGGTCGATCATTAGGATCCGACCAAATACATTAGGTGACCATAGTATATAGGGAATAACCTTCCGAGGTTATACCCTATGGTCGCTTCGTTTAAGTAGTTGTATGATAGGTAGTTTATATGCCTTAGGTAAATTACCAGAATACCCTTTTCATGTATAATTGGTAATTAAGCATATGTAACCTAAAGCTTTGTCACATAACTGATTATGTAACATGTTTAGGCATATTCTACTTGTCATAGGACTAGTTAGGCGGTCCGAACGTGTTTCACGCGCACGACGCGTTAAAGTAGCATAAGCTTCCTAAACGGGTCGTAATGGGTCGAAAGCACTCAGGTTAAGTTTCATTTAGTATGTAGGCTTTGTTAAACCATATCATATGAGTTCCTACACTCATTCGGTTTACAAACCCTAATGCTACCCAATCTTCCGATTTAGGTCCGGTTAATTAACATAGTTACCTATATTAGGTGCCGTTTGATTTTCGTGATCTCTAGCATTGTTTGGTTGTTACTCAAGGACTACTGAGCAATCTCAAGTGAGTACATAGACCCCTCTTTTACTGTTTTCCAAACGTTTTGGGGTGGAACACATGTGCCTACTTGTTACTTTCATGCTTTCCTGTTTTCACATCATATACTTGCTATGTTCAATAGTACACTTATAGTACATGATTTCATTGTATTTTATGCTGTGTATGCCCATTGCGTGCCTACTTAGTACATCGTTTTACATTTCATTTTATGCTATGTATGCCCATTGCGTGCCTACTTAGTACATTGTTATACATCACATCACATCACATGCTATGTATGTTCATTTGTTGCATACTTAGTACATTTTCATTTCATCACATGCTTACATTTTGGTATGACACTTGGTTCGTTTAAATGGGACAATACATTCATTAACATTAGCTACGCCGTTCGTTAGTAGGTAGTGGTACCATAGGAATTGACAACTCCCGTTCCGAACATCCCAGGGAAAGGGGACAGAAAGGAATGACCGAATTCGATGATATTTACACAGATAATCCTTTAAGTCGTTTAAGGGTTTATCACCACAGTCGCAAGGCTTGGATGTATGCATTATAACACACCGCATAAATGTTCATATTCAGTATAGCATGCATTTACACAAGACATAATATTGATTTAAACCAAGTTTTACTTCAATACTTTGCTTTTGTGCATATGGTTTAGTTGAGACATTTCGCTAGCCATACATGACATTTTGACATGGTTTACACAAAGACATTTTGACCTAGACATTTGACCTAGACATTTGACCTAGACATTTGACATAGACATTTTGACATAGACATTTGACATAGACATTTCGACATAGACATTTTAACATGATTGACATTTGATCATGCATTGCCCACAAAACATAACTTTGATTTAAACCAAGTTTTACTTCAATGCTTTGTTTTGTGCGTTTCACCTATGGTTTAGTTGATGCATTTCACTAGCCATACATATCACATTTTGTTTTACATTACATGATTTACATTTTGACATAAACACTTTGACATGTTATTCAATACATTTGACAATTGGTTTAAACATAGACATCTTACATTGATTGGTTTGGTTTGATTAAGTGATTAAGTAACGATGCGTGTGTAATATGATACAGGCATGGTGGATACGCCGCTGGTACTTCCTATAAATAAGTGTTTGTATGGTATTACATATCGTAGCGTTATTTGAATCATTTCAATTTGAGATATATAACATTTTATACAAATAACATACTTTTCACAAGACATTGTTTTACAAACAACTTATCTTATACAAACTCATTTTACATGGTTATTCATTTAACCTGACATTTATTTATACATATCATCTGATCTTATCGTTTTTCAAATGATTTACAAAACAAAGCAAATAACAAGGTTCATGACTAAACATATTCTCAAACATAAGTCATGAAACCTATTTTCACAAAACCTATGTATCTCACCGGCATTTTTATGCTGACGTACCATATTTTCACATGTGTTTTTCAGGAGCTGTTGCATAGGATTGATCAAGATACACTTAGGCGGACTTGGGCTTTAGTGACAATAAAAGATGCAAGACTAGTTAATTATGTTGTATTTCTTTGTTTGTTAAGACATTGTAACATTTTTAATCAATAAAACGAAACTTCAATTGCCATGGATTTGAAACATTAATTCTGTTACAACACTCCCCGATGTTTCCGCCACGTTTTGTATGTTCTACGTGGTCGGGGTGTGACATCTTGTGATCTGAATAGATCACACACTTGGTTCCATATAAGTAATGCCTCCATAGCTTTAATGCAAATACAACGGCACCCAGCTCCAAGTCGTGGGTGGTGTAGTTCTTCTCGTGTACCTTTAGCTGTCGTGAAGCGTAGGCAATAACCTTACCTTTCTGCATGAGTACACAGCCCATGCCAGTGTGTGATGCATCACAATACACCACGAATTCTTCTATACCATCGGGCAATGTTAACACTGGTGCGTTGCTCAACTTTTTCTTCAGAACGTCAAAGGATTCCTGCTGCTTAGGGCCCCAATCAAACTTAACCTTCTTACGTGTCAATGAAGTTAGGGGCGCAGCAATCCTTGAAAATTTTTAGATAAAACGCCTATAATATCCTGCTAAACCCAGAAAACTGCGAATCTCAGTAGGCGTCTTTGGCTCTTGCCAATTCATAACTGCTTCTACCTTAGCGGGATCCACTTGGATACCATGCTCACTTACCACATGTCCAAGGAATTGGACTTCTCGAAGCCAAAATTCGCACTTCGAAAATTTGGCGTAGAGTTTCTCATGATGTAGAAGTTTGAGAATACAACGAAGGTGTTTCTCGTGGTCAGCTTGGCTCTTTGAATAGATGAGAATGTCATCAATAAAGACGATGACGAATTTATCCAGATAAGGCTTGCAGACGCGATTCATGAGATCCATGAATGCGGCCGGTGCATTAGTGAGCCCGAAAGGCATCACTAGGAACTCATAATGACCATAACGAGTCCTAAACGCTGTCTTGTGCACATCTTCATCCTTGACCTTTAACTGATGATAGCCTGACCTCAAGTCGATCTTAGAGAAGTAGCTTGCCCCTTGCAATTGATCGAACAGATCGTCGATCCTGGGCAAAGGATACCTATTCTTGATAGTGACTTTATTAAGCTCACGGTAATCGATGCACAGACGCATCGATCCATCCTTCTTCTTGACAAACAAAATCGGCGCTCCCCAAGGGGACGAACTAGGTCTAATAAAACCTTTAGCTAATAGATCATCTAACTGCGTCCTTAACTCCTTCATCTCCGTTGGTGCTAACCTATAAGGTGCTCTCGCTACTGGTGCCGCACCCGGGATGTTGTCAATTCGGAATTCCACTTGCCTATCTGGTGGTAAACCAGGTAGTTCTTCGGGAAAAACTTCAGGATATTCCGAAATGATAGGGATGTCTTCAATCTTGGGCTTTGGCTCATCAATAGTAACTTGTGCCATATAAATGACACAACCCTTTCCCAAGCATCTAGATGCCTTGAGCATGGACACTTGCTCAGGCAATCCATGCTGAGTATCCCCTTGAATGGTAAGTGACTCCCCAGACGGGGTTTTGACTATCACTTGCTTCCTGTTGCATACAATCTGGGCTTGGTTATGCGATAACCAATCCATGCCTATAACTACATCAAAGCCGGCTAGCTTAAAGGGAAGTAAGGATAAAGGAAAAGAATGATTCCTAATGGATATAACACATCCATCTAAAACAGTTGAGGCTGTTTCTATGGTTCCATCAGCTAATTCCACCTCGTATTTTACGCTTAAGGTTCTAACAGGTAGGTTTAATAACTTACAGAACTTATCATCAACAAAAGACTTATCTGCTCCAGAATAAAACAATACTCTAGCAAAAACATCATTTACAAGAAAAGTACCTGTAATAACGTTGTCATCTTGAACAGCTTCCTTAGCGTCCATCTTGAAGACCCTCGCATTGGTCTTCTTTCCATCATCGGTTTTCCTGGCGTTCTTTGGGCAATTAGACTTAATGTGCCCTTTTTCGTTGCAACCATAACATGTTGCATCCTTCAGCTTCTTACACTCCAAAGTCTTATGATCCGTGGATTTGCAAATCCCACAAGATCTCACGTGAGACTGTGATCTCGACTCCAAACGACACTTCCCAAAGTGGTTCTTCTTACAAGTTTTACATTTGGGCTTATCCCCCGATTGTTGCCCATCTCTCTTAGATCCCGACCCTTTCATGTGGTCGTTATTTCCTCGGTGTCTCTTTTCTGATCTTCGTGAGGTATCGTCCTCACGCTTCCTCTTATTCTCTTCTGAGTTCCTGAGTGCTCTCAACCTGACTACGTCCAAGGTAAGAGAGAGAGACAGATTAGCTACTGATCTGAAAGTTGTAGGCCTCGATGCCTTAACACTTGCTTTAATTTCAGGGGCTAAACCCCCGATGAAACGGGCAATCCTTTTCGGTTCTGGGGTTACCAAGTACGGAACCAACGGAGATAAAGTATTGAAAGTGGTGAGGTATGCCTGGCAGTCTAAATTTTTCATCACCAAAGATAAGAAGTCTGACTCGATCCTTTCAACTTCATGTTGAGGGCAAAAATTCTCTTTAATAAGAGCAACAAACTGATCCCATGACATACTGTAGAGTGGGATCTTTCCGGCAGCTTGTATGAGAGACTTCCACCACGCCAGTGCGTCTCCTTTGAACGATTGGGATACGTATTTCACTACATCTCTTTCAGCACAACCGCTGATGTCCACTACAGTATCCATTTCGTCCAACCAGGTCATGCAATCGACCGCTCCTTTTTCCCCAGTAAAGTCTCTGGGTTTACAAGAAACGAAGTACTTGTAAGTACATGATTTGGTTTGAGGTTTAGTATCAAACTCTTTCTTCTTCGAGGGAACACTATTTTGATTTGATGAGTGTCGATCATTATCCTTCTTGGGTCCATCCTTTTTAGGTACCTCTTTCTTAGAGGGCGGTTTGCTATGAGCTTCTGAGTTAACCCTCGGCTTGGAATGTGGTGCAGATCGGGTCCTACTTCGGGTCCCGCTCGATTCACTATACTGTCTATTTAGCGCTTCGATAACAGCATCATTCACTAATGCTTTCAACTCCGCACCCGTTACTAATATTTTAGTATTATCGGGGTTTTCCACTGGATGACTGTTTATCTCTTCAGACTTAGTCATGTAGTCTTAATTGCTACACAAAAATAAGGACAAGGTCTATTCAGAAGCCTAAACAGTATTATCGTTCTTGACGATTTATTAACCATGGTAAATAAAAGCCATTTTAGTTAATTTAATAATTTCATTCAGGATTTTTACTAGTAATCTTTTTAGAACGAAATATAATATTGGCATAATAAGCCTAGTCACGTAGACAAATTTCTAAATTACAAATTTAGATCTTATAGGATTAAAGTTTGAATAAATAAGACAAATCAATCCTTTTCTTGGCAGGGAGTTTATAAACTACAGCTGCCTTTTTGTTTTATATGACATTAATTATAACCCGTAGGCATTATGTCACAACCAAATATATATAAAAATATAATCTTGGATAATTTATTAAAAGGGTGGCGTGTGTGATTTTACGGATCACACTAGCCAAGAATGTTAACATGTTTACAGATGTTAACAGAGATTTGAATCTTTTTAAACAGGTTCTACCATATTGGCTAGATTTATGACAACATAACAGCTAGGTTTTACCTTTTAAGATCCTTATTTTTATTAAAATGGTAAATCAAAATAATAAATGTTATTTTTCATTTATTCATATACTATGTTTATGCACATAATTTAAAAATGAAAACCTTAAATTAACCATTCAAAATAAAATTTAAATCAGTACGAGTTTGCCCTAAACGGGTCTTTTACATAAACCACATGCCCACGCAGGGGCCAAATAACAAAACAAACAAACCCACGCAGGGGTCAAATAAAAAGATATGCCCACGCAGGGGCAGAACAGAAAGAAATACCCTCGCAGGGGTAGAGTACTGAAATAAATAAATGTCCACGCAGGGACATGAGTACCACACTAAGATAACCAACAAACAAAGGATTCAGTGACCCTTCTTTCTTTTATCCTTGATTAGATCCACCATCTTCTTAAACATCCCCCGGTTATGCCTCCGATCATGCCGCAACTCATGCCGCATCTCTTGACGCACCTCTTGTATCTCATGAAGGATTTCTTGCATTTGGGGCGGTGACATTGCCGGCGCCTGAGGTGGTTGCTGATAATGCGGAGGTTGAGGAGGCTGTGGTTGATAATGCGGGGGTTGAGGAGGCTGCGGTTGCTGATACCCATATGGTGGGTATCCATAGGTCGATTGTCCCGAAGCCCAGGGACCTCCGTAAGAACCTCCCGGTTGGAGAGAGTTTGCCGCAACCCAGTAGGGATCTTCTGTAAAGTTGTAACCTGTGTGGACCTGCTGCTCGAAAGGGTTGAATGCAGCCGCGCCAGTGTAAGTGGGGATTGGGTCTCCAAAACCCAATGGTGGTTGTGGCGCGACTGGCGCAGTGTTCACCTCTGAGATGGGGTGTGAAGATTCTCCCGTCTCCGGTTCTTCATGGACTGGCGAGTACCGGCTGTTGCTTGAATGTGGAGGGGTGCTGATGCGCACTCCCCATCGTGTGGACATTCGCGTTGTCGTTCTCCTTCGCCTTGGAGGCGAGGGAGGTTGAAGCCGAGGCGGTGGTGGCGGCGGAGTGACCGCGACAAGTCGAGAATCCTCGGAAGGATTCTGCTGCTGCTGCTGCTATAGCTGATGCAGGGGAGAGTTATGTGGCTGAAGCTGGTGTAGGGGAGAGTGATGTGGCTGGTGCAAGGGAGAGTGATGTGGCTGGTGCAAGGGAGAGTTATGATAACTGGGGGTAAACACCCAGTCATACTGCTTGAACATCTCCTCATAACTGTCGGGACCATTGTATGGTGATCCCATAAAAGGTGACCCATCAGAAATCTCGATGGGGTGGTTCGGTGTTCCGGACGGTGGCATTGCAGGATCAGTATCCTCATCGATGTCCATTGGGTTGCCACCAGAAAAGTGGTCTTCTGGTCCAAGTGGGTTAAAACCCACTGCTGCTCCTAAGTAGTCGTCAGGGTTGAACTGACCCTGAAAGACGGGTGACCGATGGTCAAAGGGTGACTGGTGTCCTTGGAGAGGTATGAAAGACTGGTGAGAGTTATGGGGCTCATTCTCAGAATGAGGCCCAAAGGAGTGTGGGATTGATGGGGAGGTACTCAGTGATACTGAGCGCCTAGCAGGTTCAATAAAGGACCTCCAAAGATCCTGAGCACCCGTGTTGTGGGGGTCCGAAGGTGTTCGCCGGTGTGACAGTCCGGCCTCGTGGTCATTTGGGGCTACATGAGCTCCTTGTCCCCTTCCTCTTCCTCTCATACGTGGCGGCATTTTTGTGAACCTGTCAAAAACAAACAAGTGATACAACAAAAATATATAAGACAAAGTTAGAATTAAAACCAAAAAATTGGAAAATTCCTAAGTTCTTTGTCTAGACTCGATAATCGAGGAATGTGCAATTGTGTAACTGAGATTAAACACAAAAGGCTAGTGTTTAATTCACTCAGAGTTGGCTCTGATACCAACCTGTCACACCCCTATTTTCCACGTGTCACCGGTGGGCTCGGTGGTGAGTATCGTGACGTAATTGGTATCATCATAGACAAACAACACAATATATATGAATGCACAGCGGAAGCAAAGATAGATTCATTTCAACTTTAATAAAGTGTAATATTAAATATCACTAATAGTTGAAACGGATCCACAGGCGGATCAAAATAAAATAAGATATTGTTCAACAGTTTATTGTCGTCCAAGCTTGCGAGACTTATTGTGGACCCTCTAGAAGACAGCCAGCCTATTACGTGTAGTACCTGCACTTCACCTTTTGGGAAAATACGTCAGTTTACACTGGTAAATACAATTTAACTGACTCATTTTGAAAATGGTTGAAAATTGATTTGAATGCTCATGGCACAAAACATTTTATAACTTGGGATAATTATATATTATTATAATCTTGTGAACGAATTACATGTTACTTGTGCGTTCAGTAGCCCGGATCTTGTCCGGGTTAAAGATCAATAGACCCTCCACATTAGAGTTATACACTGACAGGTGTACGCCTACACCCCGTGCTCAGGTCGTGGCCATCTCGTAAGATGATGCCGAGGATATCCGGGACATGGTCATTAACCCCCCAAAGGCTTTAAGTGAACAAGACTGTTTAAACGAGCCGATCAAATTATTCAATTAACCATTCAAAGATGTAAGATTTGATGCTCGATCAAGCGGTATTCTATGTGCCGTAACCCAAGCCTGTATAGGGAAAATAAGTTAAAAGTATTTACCTGAGTATAGTATAATTCTCAACAAGCAAAAAGGCAAGTAGCTTTTACCGGTGCTCCTAATCTGGAACTAAGGTTTATAATAACCTATTAGATTTCTAACGGGTCTTTATTTAAGCTTAAGCTTAGACCGGCTAGTTTAAAGGACGATACGGTTCAAACGCACGATTAAGCGAAGACCGGATAGAATGTGATTTAGACCCGACAAGTTTGAATACTTGTATAATATGGGTATACTAAATACATTCTGGATTTTGAGACAAAAATGATAATGTTTGACCCGTCTCGGTCAATTTATGCAAACTAGTTACATAAACCGAACCGAACGCGAAAAGAGCGTTACGGGTAACCGTAAGAGTCATATGCAAGTTCCCTGAGATAATATGCTCTAAATATGTCATAATATCAGTAAGTTATTTTCTATTATGCCCAAAACGGATTTAAACACAAATTAGGCATCATAAGGGCATTTTGGTCATTTAAGAGATTATAAAAGAGTTTATTTGTAAATCTGAGTTACGGGTCTGATTTATACAGTAAGTATACTTAATTTAACATGTTATAACAGTAGGGTATGACCCATATGTGAAACTTATCATTTAAAACCAAACTATGCACCTTAGGGGTATTTTGGTAATTTCACAAGGGCTAAAAATGTCAAAATTGGAAACCTGAGTTTATAAACTTGTACTTACTGTTATTTTATAAAAATATGCTAAGAACATCAGTAGGTATCAACCTTATATGTTTAATATGGTTATAGTACATACTATGCGTTAAAAACGCTTAAAAAAGGCGATTTAGAGCCGTTTCCAGGTTTTTAAAAGAAAGCTGATATTTTTATATTTCCAGAATGCTCAAAATATTTTATTTAACAAATAAAATCAGTAGAAAAAGGTTTGGAGTCAAAAGGATTTGTAAAACTCATTTTATGGCTTAAAAGGGCAAAATCGGTATTTACCGAATTAAACTTAGAGACCTATGATATGATCAGCCAAAAATTAAATAAAAATCTTTAAAAATCCCAAAATATTATATAACATCAGTGGGTAAAAAGTTTGATATCAAAAAGTAGGTTTAAATAGGTTATATGCTAATTACGCCGTTTAAGTAACATAAAGCTTTCAAATTACGATATTGAGCATAACTCTTAATCTAGACCTCAAACTGATATCAATTTTTTGGTGCAAGTTTATAAATCAGTAACAAATGTTTCTACTCTTTCACTTTTTCAAAAATCACGTTTTATAATCAAAAGGGCATAATAGTCAACTTTTAAGCATAAATCGGAAACATGCATATGAATCGGATAAGTGTTGAACCAAGTTGTAAAATCTCAGAGAGTTAAACTTATATGAAAATTGGTCCAAAATAAGCTCTAATGCAGATCTCAAACATGCATGAACGGATCAGAACTGAAAGTCAAAGAAAAAGTCAATTTATGCGACTTTCGGTTCCGATTCGGGTTTAAACTGAAAATTGTCGAGATGAACATGTTGAGACATGTTCTTACATTAATTATTAAGTTATTTTAATGATCACACAGGTTGCGTGTACCCTACATTGCTAATCATGCTTAAATTTGCAAAAACACATTCTGTTGACTTTTTGAAACAAGCTTTGACTCGACAATTAACATACTTAGAGTGGGAATCTGAAAATACCCTTTTGAGGGTTTGTTACCCACATAAATACCAACTTGTAGGTACTTTCAATTTGAGAAATGACTGAGCCAATTTCGTTTAATCACCAAGTCAAACTTAAATTACGATGGATTGACTTTCGGTTAATAAACTAAGCTAGAACGGATTTGAGAAGGTTATGAATACTTACAAGAGTCCTAACAAAGCTTAGAGATCACTAGGAAGTTGCCTTGTCGTCCAGAATGCTCCAGAAATGTTCTTGTGAATTTTTGAAAATGTAAGTAATGAAAGTTTCAAGCTTCAAGTCCCATTTATGCAGATTTTGATCTGATTAGAGGCTGCCACAGAGGTCTAGGAGTGATATGAGAGAGGACAAGTGCCCCTAAATGCATGAAAATCGATTGGTGAGGCCCTGGAGTCGACAACAGCTGGTTACAACTCGCAACAGACTCAAACTGGCAGCTGGTCGCGATTTTTGTCGCTGGCAGCTGGTAGGCGGGCCGCGACAGGCCCCTCGCGGGCCGCGTACAAGGTGTTTACCAGCTTAACAAGTTTCAGCAATTTACAATTCAGTCCCTGACCTTTGTAACGTGTTTTTGGCTATTTATCTTGCACATTAGACCCTAAAATCTTATTTTTAAGGGCCTTGGGACTTTTACAAACATGGTAAAGTCCTCGGTTAACTTTGTGCTTACCCAAAAAGTCACGAATTCAACGTTAACGCAATTAACCCTTCGTGCACGGTTTTGATCATATCTTTCTCATACGATAACGAAACTTGATGAAATTTTTACCACATATTCTAGTGAGTATATTTTATCATTACAAAGCTTCGGGTTTGCCAAAAGATCACTCAGAGGTATACTTTCAACATGTTGACACTTTTAGCCCCTGTAGTTTGTAATTCCTCACTTTCTTTCATTTTCCGCTTCGTATGATCCATGATTTATCCGTTTAAGATTATAAACATCATGTAGGGTTATTGTAGAGCCTATTTATCAATTGTTGACACTTTGGACCCTTATATTCACATAGTTTCACGGTTTGTCAACTTTAGTCCCTCTAAAGTATGTTTTCACATATTCAAAGCCCATGACACGTGTCAGTACATTATTGGACGTAAATTTTCGAGGTGTTACAGCCAGACAAGAAATAAGTGCACCATGGTAACAAGCACTCATGTTAGGTGCTAGTCGGTCACGATTGATCGTGATTAACAGGGGTTAATGGAAATTAGTTGGATTAAGATTTTTTATATGTAATTTTATATTTTTGTGCTAAATTTTTTTGTCTTAAATTTTTTTTTCTCAATTTTTTTGTGCTAGATTTTTTTGTACTACATTTTTTGCTGAATTTTTTTATAATAGATCTTTTTGTGCTATATTTTTTTGTACTAGATTTTTTTGTGCTATATTTTTGTACTACATTTTTTGTACTAGATTTTTTGTGCTAAAATTTTTTTGTACTAGATTTTTTTGTTGTATTTTTAAAAAACAAAAGGGGTGCCACATGTCATTTTTACTCATATTTATAAGGACCAAAATGCCCTTCATTCTTATTTATTAGGAGTGCCACATGTCATCATCACAATCCTTCTTAGGCTACTTAGGCAAAATCCACTTTTTAGTGGATCCTTCCCCTATATATATATATATATATATATATATATATATATATATATATATATATTGTCATTGTACCAATAGTTTATGTTTGTTTCTCTGTTCGCAATTTTTACTTCTAAAGCTAAAATGTACCTAAATATATAATTAATGTTTATTTTGCACCCACATTCTGATATTAAATTTTAGGGATTAAAGCCATACACTTTGGTAGATGAGGAGTATAATGTGTTTATCAAGCACCACAATTTCTAAAGCTAAAATGTATCTAAATATATAATTATCCTATATATTAAAAAACAAACCTTGTGAATAGTATATGAGGGCATTATCGTAATTTTGTTGTCTGTTCTAAATATATAAACACCAAAAACACGGTCACCATCACTTTCTCATCTCTACAACCCACTTCATCTCAAAACCCTACCACCAAACCCACCGCACAGCCCCACCGGAGACAGAGACGGAGAAGTCTCCGGCTTCTAGGGGACAGAGAACCACTCCACCGCACAGCCCCACCGGCGTCGCAGTGACTGTCACCGCCACCGCTGCCATATCTCGGACAGAAACGACACGATCATCATCACTTTCTCATCTCTACAACCCACTTCATCTCAAAACCCTAACACCATTAATGTTTATTTTGCACCCACATTGTGATATTAAATTTTAGGGATTAAAGCCATACACTTTGGTGGATGAGGAGTATAATGTGTTTATCAAGCACCACAATTTCATGGACGAGGAGCATATTGTGTTTATCAAACATGACTCAGTGGTGGATAAATGATGAGCAGAAATTCTACCATCCGATTGAACTATCATTGCTGAAAGAACTCACAGCCAAAACACATTACTACGTCTAGGCAAGTACTAATTTTTTATAGATGGTTATTTTTATTATAGTCGATACGTAGTTTTCTCAATAAGTAATAGTTGGGTTGGATATGCAGTGATGATACATGCGAGCCAATTGAGAAGTTAAGGCAATATATGTTATATGTTATATTCAGGTATGTTGACATTTTTTTTAAATATTTCTAATTATTTTTAATATTACCTAGTCTGGTATGATTAGTACAGAAAACTTAACTTATATGTCAACTAATATCTAATGGTAAATGGAAAATGAAAATAATTATTATATTTGTGTTGTAGGGTGATGTTGGTCTCATTTATGGTGGTCCTCCATGCCAAGGAAGGCTTTTTGTGGATAGTTTTAAATACAAAGTGTTTTTTGGTTAATTAACTTTATTTTACTATAAATTTTTATTATTACAGTTGATTTTGGTCAAACATTTACACAAATTGTTCGACGGTATGTTTTCTCTAATAACTTTATTTTACTATAAAGTTTTATTATTGCAGTCGATTTTGGTCAAACGTTTACACAAATTGTTCGCGGTATGTTTTCTCTAATAAGATTATACATATGTTTTGCCTACCGTTTACCTTTGCATTAAAATGACACAATTTTAGTGCTCTATCAGTTTTATTTTCTATCGTTTTGTGGTTGTATATTGTTGACGTTCGTTTTCCACTTATAAATTAAACAAATGGTGCTTTTGTTTGTATAGTTGTTTAAATTCGTAGACACTTAATATAGGTTAGCTTTGTTTGTTACGCTGTTCAACCCGTCCACCGGACGGGTATTAAACTAGTTCTTATGGGGTGGAGTCGGGGGAAGAGGAAAGATCCATTGGGTGGCTTGGAGTCGGGTTTCAAGTTCTAAAGAGCGAGGAGGGTTGGGATTGAGAAAGCTTAAAAACATAAATGTGTCTCTTCTTTCTAAATGGGGCTGGCGCCTTAAGTCGGATAAGGATAAATTGTGGGTAAAAGTCATCGAAGCCATTCATTTTTCTAGATCGAATTGGGATATGTTTCCTGCTAAAAGGTCCCTGGGTGGTCTATGGAATAACATTGCCAGTTTGTTGGTTAAAACTAAGATTGATGATGTTCCTCTAAGGAATTTTTTTAAAGGCGAAGTCGGGAATGGTGAGGAAAATTGCTTTTTGGCTTGACCCGTGGTGTGTTAATGAGCCGTTGAAAAACAAGTTCCCTTTGTTGTTTGGTTTAGAATTGAATAAAAGTTGCAAAGTTTGTGAGCGGGTGTTGGCTGGTAACCTCGGTCCGAGTTACTCGTGGGAGGGGAGAAGGCCGATATCGACGAAACAGGAGGTAAACGAGTTGGTCAGCTTGTCCAGTTTGCTTTTCGGTAGTGTTCTAAATGGTGATAGGGATAAATGGCTTTGGATAGAGGCTGCGGATAAAGAGTTTAGCGTGGGAGGAATTAAAAGACTTCTCAATGTAGGATGTGCTCCTACAATCTAGTATGTCCCCGAGTGGTGCAATTGGCTCCCGATAAAATGCAATGTTTCCGTTTGGAAGCTCGCTTTAGACAAATTAGCTACGATTGATGTTTTAAAAAGGAGGAATATCCCGGTGAACGACTCGAGGTGTATTTTGTGTGGCGATGAAGATGAATCAGTGGAGCATGTTTTCACTTCATGTTATATCGCTGCGGTTTTGTGGCAACATGTTAGTCTTTGGTGCTCGATCCCTAATATTTTGGCGTTCTCAGTGAAAGACTTGCTGGAAGCCCATGACTTCTGTGGGCTTAATGGTGGAAAGAAAGAAGTGGTCAAAGGTGTTATTAGAATCGCTTGTTGGAGCTTATGGAGAGCCAGAAAGGAGGCGAAGTTCAACAACAAGCCGATAAGCATAGGAGGAATTATTAGCGAAATAAAGACGGTGAGTTTTTTGTGGTTAAATAGTAGATCGAAATCGTTGAGGGTCTCTTGGGACGATTGGTGTAAATTTATAATTATGTAGTTTCGTTGTTGTGGGTGGCCGCCTCGGTTTGAGGTTTGACGTTTTGGTTTAATGAAGTTTACTTTAAAAAAAAAAAACTAAGTTTTCTTATAATAACTTAATAACGAAAAATCAATATACTAACAACATCTTTATAGTTGGTATCATTTTTTTGCTAATTAAACGTAATTAAAAAAATCATTTTTTATTGATCATAACATCACTTTAATATAAGAAATGATCAATTATCAAACGCAAGTGACGTGGAACGATAAAGGGATACCAAAAAAGAACTTAATATAAATGGCCCACCTCATTTAACATATGAGTTGTTAAGCAAATGCTTCTATAGTTCTATGGCCATATTCATAGCCAACTTTCCTCACGTCGGTTTGCTCAAAAGAAATTTCACAAGAGGCCCTAGTCTCCCTCTCCTCTCACGTTTTTCGCTCTTACACGTCCGTCTCTAGAATTTTCAGTCGTCCTTTCTTCTCACCATGTCCGACTGGCCCCTCTTCCCTCCTTTCACTCTCTTCCAAGTTGTCTGGCCACATATTTCATTCCCCTCAAAAGCGATGGGTCTAGAGTGAAGATCTAAGACTTAAGACTATGTGTTGTGAAATATGAAAGGGGATGAGGTGCCCCTGTCACGTGGAATAGGGGAACAATTGGCATAGTGGTGAGAGGAATTATGGGCGTTGAAAATAAAAGAGATGTTAGGGTGCTTATTTTGCGTGAAAAAAAGTTGTTGGGCTCATTGAAAAATGCAATAAATCTTTCTAAATGCATGTAAATTATATCAATTTCACTCTAATATTCGTCTAGTTTTCTTTTAGGCTTCAAACAATCTTCAACATTTTTATACATTTTCTTCCAATATTCATACAATGGATCTATTCAATTTGAACCACCCATTTTCAACCCTAACTTTAATTATGACCCACCCAACAAACAACTCTACAATTTCAATAATTGGAACCTAGCCCAAATGAACGAATCACAACTCACACCTGATATCATTCTTGAAGCACAACTCGCACCCGAAAGCATTCCCGTAAAGTAACCCACTCCAAAAAAATGCTCACAAAAAAGCCACAACTTCCGCTCTCAAAGGGCACCCCATTGCAACCCACTTAATCCTTATCTCTAATGATCAAACCCTATTTTCGTTTGGACGCGAAGATCTTTGTTCCAACCAGCGTTAAGGAATGAAGATCATTGGGTGGGAGTGGTAGAGGTCGTTGGCTTATTATGGGTGTGAGATTTAGATCATAACTCACACACATAGAGCCTATAACTCGTTTTTCTTACGATTGGTGGAGTTATATCTATACTATATTTTTAATACGAATAGGATGAAGGTAATTTTACATAATTTTCGCTATCAATGCCCCAAAAAAAATCTTCAATTCAGTGATATAATATCCGACTACCTTGACTGTGTTTCACATACATAGAAAAATAACCGTACTTCTTGTTCTTTGATTCGAACTATTCACAACAATATCACCAACCTTGAAGCTAATCTCCAACCATCACCGGTATTTTTCTAGCTCAAATTTGCTACAATTTAAGTTGGAAATCGTTCTCATCTTCACCATTATTTGGAACCACCTTCGTTTGTTGTGTTCTCGTCACATCATACGGGCACCCCTCCAGTAAGTATGTATATGTAGACTTAATGATCATGTCTGAATAAAAATATATACAATTTCTATTGGATTATATAAACTATGAACTTATATATGTATTATGTATGGGAACATATGTGTGCATTTAGTATTATGTGATTGTATGTAAGTGTGTCAAATAAGATTAAGTCAGGATGTTTCAAGTTGAAGTTGTACATCATCGAAAGACAAGACAGAAACCTGCAAATACATGAGGCGCGCCTTATCAGCAGAAGTAAAAGGACAGAAATGTCCCTGATACAAAAAGGTTATAAACCGTTTGTCTTGGCGCCAAAATGGAACGGTTATGTTCTAGAAGCAGTTACAACGGTTGGAACATTTGTATCTAGTATAAGTATGTATCAATGTCTTAGATTGTAAACTACCAAGATTGTTTTATCCTTAATTCAATCCATATATTCTCTCTTCGGTTATTTCATTGAGTATCAAGTGTCATCGTTTTATAGTTTGATCATATTTTTCATCATTGTGTTGTTGTTCGAAGTCGTTTGCTTTCTGTTCTGTTGTTTATCCGCTGTCAACAAACTGGTATCAGAGCCAACAATTGGTTCTTGAAAAGTTTCGTTTTTTCTCTCTTGTTCTTATAATAACACACAGTTTCTATTCTATTGTCAATATGTCACAATACTCAATGAAAGATTATTCTGGACCACGAAGAACAGTGTCATATCCTTCCAGAAATGAAGAAAAGAAAAAAAAGACAAAGAAGTGTGAAGAAAAGATCCATAGAGACCCGAAAGTGTTACTATTGTCACGAACCAGGATACCTTATTGGATCATGCAATCTGAAAGAAAGGGATGAAGGTACACAACTTATAAGGGATACAATTGATACAGGTATAAGTTATTATCCTTCGGACACCATGAATGAAATGGAAGATTACATATTATGTGATACGGATTATAAAAGTTGGAATGAAATTTGTTATGTTAGTCCGAATTTACAAAATCATGTATGTGGGAACTTAGATTTTTATCTAAAAGTTAAGAAGTCATTTGGAGTCGAAAACCGGTTTAAAAACAACTTTGTTTTTATAAGAGGTGTTGGAGTCATAAGTGTTGTTTTTGATGAACAAACACTCATAATTCCAAATGTGTTTTATTCTTCGGACATACATGATAACTATCTAAGTTTGCACCAATTGAAACTCCAAGGATTTATAGTTAAACTTGAAGGAAATGTATGCTATGTATCAAACATGTTCAAGAACATAACCATGTTTCAAAGAAGTATGTTATTTGAAGATTGTATAAAGATATTGAAGGATCCGTTTTTAAGGATGGTGTCATGGTTCATAGAAGATTATCTAAATTTATCAAATAGGCCGATTCAACCAAAGATAGAAAATGGAAAAGAAGTAGAATTGTTTGATCTTTATGTGTTGGTGAAGAAAGAGGGTGGACAAAAGAGAGTATCAACACATAATCTATGGGTGGTAATTGCAAAAGACTTAGGCCTTGAGTATGAAGACAAAGACTATGTTCGGATCCTGTATGCACAATACTTGGATGTAATCGAATGGCAATATCAAGTGAGAAAGACAACAATGAAGGTGGCTGAAAGTTCAAGGCAAAGGGAAAAGGGGAACAAGATGCAAGATCATTCAACATTTGGTCTACTCCATCATGATGCACAATCACTCGAAGATGACTATGCTTTGTACATGGGAGGAGACTGGAATGCAGCAAAAGGGTTCATGAAGAAAAGAAAATTTGATTTTACAAGAGCAGCCTGTGCACTAGACGAAGCAAACAAGACCTTGCCATCCTCAAATTTGATCTATTAAGTTCAAGTTTAGGGGCGAGTATTGGATTATAAAAACTATGAACTTATATATGTATTATGTATGTGAACATATATGTGTATTTAGTATTATGTGATTGTATGTAAGTGTGTCAAATAAGATTAAGTCAGAATGTTTCAAGTTGAAGCTGTACATCATCGAAAGACAAGACAGAAACCTGCAGATACATGAGGCGCGCCTTATCAGCAGAAGTAAAAGGACAGATTTGTCCCTGATACAAAAAAGGTTATAAACCGTTTTTCTTGGCACCAAAATGGAACGGTTATGTTCTAGAAGCAGTTACAACGGTTGAAACATTTGTATCTAGTATAAATATGTATCAATGTCTTAGATTGTAAACTACCATGATTGTTTTATCCTTAATTCAATCCATATATTCTCTCTTCGGTTATTTCATTGAGTATCAAGTGTCATCGTTTTATAGTTTGATCATATTTTTCATCATTGTGTTGTTGTTCGAAGTCGTTTGTTTTCTGTTCTGTTGTTTATCCGCTGTCAACAATTTCAAAGTTCAGTGTTAAAAATAATGCTTGTCATATATATTTTTTTTTAAATTTACCTAATATAAATGTATTTGGTGTCGATATAAGAAACGGGAATGAGATTGACAATACCACACATGTCACCAAGCCTGAAAATCATATCAACATTAGAGGTATTTGGGTTGTGAGTTGAATTAGTGAACCTTGTTAATGTCAACTTAGACACGTTTAAAATTATGTAACTCAAACATGAGTTGTTAAACCAATATATGTAACTTGTAATCAAATCATAATCGTGTAAAACATGTTGACAGATTGTAATAAAGAGGTTAAACGAACAGACTTTATCTAATATATATTAAAGTATTTTATTCTATTTTTAATTGTGTTGATGATTCGGCATGTTTAGTTAAACGCATTACAATATTACATATATCGACCTAAACACGATTTGTTTAAATAAATATTCTAAACACGTCAACTCGAACACGACCAATTTAAATAAAGGGGCCAAACATGTGAGCCCGAACTACTTATTAATCGGGTTATACATATGAAACTCAACTGCTTATTAAACATGTAAAATATAATAGATCAAAACCCATTTTTTGTCGTGTCTCAAGTAATGTCATGTATTATCACCCTTCACGATACAACCCCGTAAAATTTTTTCACACGATCTCATGCTTTTACATACGAAACCCTAGTACCGATCCATCACAATCACAAATATTTCATATGTTTTTGTTAGCTTCGTCTTATCCACCGGATCCTTCTTGGTCACATCTTTATCACATTTATACTATAGAACATGTACTATCATCTTGATTCTTGTATAGTAAAACTCCATTAAAAAAAAATTCCTTTTGTTTTATCTTATTTTTTCTTTAAACGATGGAGTTGAAATTGTTTTAGTACATTCTCTCTCCTCGTTTGCAAATTCTTGTTTGGATTCCAATTTCTCATTCTTTTGTCCATAAATCTTCTCCTTTTTCAACAAACCATTATTCATTTCCACTCTCTCTCTCTCTCTAACTCTTTTCTGGACCAAATTCTCTCACCCAAATGAAGGTACGATTCCATTAATTCTTTTATTTTTGGTAACATTTTCATTTTATTTTCCATGTTTCTTGATTAATTATCATGATCCTTTTATTCTTCTTCATAAAGTAGATTTTGCCGACATGTTTATGGTTTCTAGTTCTAAAGTGGCACACTGAATCTCCTTTCAGTTCATTGTCTTTAAAGTATCATTACAGAATTTATTTATGTTATCAATATCTTGCAGATCATTTAGAATTTTGATACATATATGAAGATATTGTTATATTTTATAACTTTATGAATTGATTTTATAACTTTATATACTTTTTACTCATTTCTTGATTTGAATTTCAGAAGTTCATATTAAAATTGGAATTGCATGACAATAAAGACAAGAGAAAAGCATTGAAGATTGTCTCTGCTCTCTCAGGTAAACCAACTAACCATACTCATCTTAAAATTTTGTTACTTTTAATCATAATTCAATTCAATATTTTTAAAATTCTAAATTTACTCTAATTTTGTTAGTTTTTAAATATATTTTTTTTTGTATGATGATTCTTAATAAATATTTGGTTTAAAACTAAAGGTGGGTTTTCATGATTAGCTTTATGCAACATGAAATTTTGTTAATTTTTTGGATGTATAAACTAACTGATTTGACTCTTGAAAGTCAAATTCAATATATTCAACAAGACAGTTTGATTTGCTATTTGCTGAATTCATAGAAAAGTTAAGTTTCTGAGACTAATGGGTATGGGGGTCGGCTAGCCCCGGCTAGCTCCGGCGCCGAGCCCCCACACCGCCCCCCTTAGCCCCGGCCCGGCTCATTCGTCTCCCCCACGCCGAATGAGACGACCCTCCTTTCTTCTCTCTCTCTATCTTTGTCTCTTCTCTCTCTCTATCTCTCTCTAAAATTTTATATTTTTTTATTGTTGTGGGGCCTCATCCTCCATCCCTCTCCACCCCTCTAGGTTCATCCCATCCGAGCCACTCCTACGTGGCGCCTACGTGGCGGCTCAACCCATCCGAGCCCATCCTCTCCATACCCTTTAGTCTGAGGATGTGGTTGAGTTTCTTTTTCTTTACACCACATGGACTTGTCATTTTTTGATCATATGTCGCATTCTCAACAACATTTGTACATTATGCAGTACCGATGGTACACCTACTATTGTAAATTTGAAACATGAATTTCACAAAAAGCAAATCGAAAAGGGTTGGAGAAAATTCTTATGATTCATCATTTTTATGTATTTTATATTATTATTTTCTTTATTTTTCAAATATTCTTTTAGTTTTTCCATTTGTTTCAACCTTTCGGTAAAAAAGACATATAATTGTCGTGCTATTTATGGTCCTAAAATAAAAACATGTCTTTTTGCGTCATTAAGTTTATTGGTTTAGATAAAGGTTATTACAAAGTTTGTTGGTTTAGATAAAGGTTATTATTTATTGGTTTAGATAAAGGTTTTTATAAAGTTTGTTGGTTTAGATAAAGATTATTATAAAAGATTGATGATGCATACAAATAGTAACGAAGCTTGAACGAAAATTCGGCGGGGCCGGATTCTTAAAATCCAAATCGGTGAGGGCCGGGCTCTTAGAAATCCAATATTTTACAATGGATAAATATTTTTTTCAAAAATTTTCAATAAAATTTAACACTACGAGCGAAAAAACGGCAGTGTGCATACAAAGTAAAATGATGATTTAGGATTCACGTTTCGAAAATAAATAATCTGTTATCTAGAAAACTCTTTTAAATTTAAAAATTTAACTATCAACAACCATTAAATTACATTTGTGAGATCAATTATTCATTTTTGTTTTATTAAAAATTTAAGAAGTATTATTTTGAAAAATAAATGAAGGGTAATAATTCATTTTACAAATAATTAATGAACACAATAAATATTTGACTAATAATTACATATTTAAAGTGATTTTGATTAGACAAAATGAAGAACTTTCTATCACAATTTTTTGTAACCTATATTTTCTACTGGCTATTATTAATAACATTATCAATGAAATGTATTGAAACATTAGTTGAATAAAATATTACATTTGTGTCATGCCAACTTGTTATATAATAATTTTATTTAATTATTTGTCAATCTACATTCTTTTGCATAAGAATGACGTGGCTCATTGGTCCTATTTGGCATTCTTTTTGGCCCCAATTTTAATGGCGGTGGGTGGGGCGAGGCTGTCTCTTGATTCTAGTTGGGCATCCATTTTCATTTCGTCACTTTTGCTTTATAAGAGCATTCACATTCAATCCATCAAATTATACATATATTCCACTAAAAAACAACTCTTATATCAATATATTTCTACTAAAAACAAATACTTTTTCTCTCTCCTTTCAATTAAATAATATTATCATTACATTTTTCTCTCTCCTTCACTCACAACCACTTTCAATATATATTAAAAAAATTATACTGGATGAACAGTGTCCCCCCAAATATACAGATGAACAGTAACATTTTCTCTCTCCTCCACTCACAACCACTTTTTATACCCTTTATAATATAAAAACCTCTCCTCCCATTATTTGATGGATTGAATGTGAGTGCTCTAAATCCTTTTTAATAATAGAGTTAATTACTGTTTTCGTCCTTATCCTTTGTCAAAAATCACTATTTCAGTCCATTAGTTTAAAAATTATGATTTTAGTCCTCGTGGTTTCACTTTCGTAACCATTTCAGTCCACCTTGTAACCATTTCAGTCCCTGTACTTAATAGAATAATGGATTGAAATGGTTACGAAAGTGAAATTACAAGGACTGAAATGGTTACGAAAGTGAAACCACAGGGACTGAAATCGCAACATTTAAACTAATTGACTGAAATAGTGATTTTTGACAAACCAAAGGGACGAAAACAATAATTAACTCTTAATAATATATATTCATGATGTGAAATTTTATTTGTATTAATAATAATGAAATCATGTTTTACTTACTTTTCTTTTCAACAATATAGATTCATTAATAGTTGTATTTAAATAAGCATACATTTTATAACCAAATGAGTAAATGATCATGTATATGTAGGGATTGATGCAGTCACCGTAAACATGAAGGACCATACGATAATAGTCGTTGGAACTGTCGATCCAATCAATGTTGCTAGCAAATTGCGCAAGTTTTGGACAACCGACATAGTATCAGTGGGCCCTGCAAAAGAACCAGAGAAGAAAGAGGAGGCAAAGAAGGACGACGGTAAGAAAGATGAGGCAAAGAAGGACGACGGTAAGAAAGAGGAGGGAAAGAAAGAAGAAGATAAAAAGGACGACGGAAAGAAGGAAGATGACAAGAAAGATTCAAAGGAGGAGGGCAAGAAAAAGGAAGGTGATAAGGGAGAAGAGAAGAAGAAGCCGCAACTACCACACCCAATGCAGGGGATGTATATGCCACGACCGTATTACCCTCCAATAAACACCTATTACAACAACTACCAACAATATCAACCGTATCAACAGTATCAACCATATCAACAATATCCAGTACCTTATCAACAATATCAAGTACCTTATCAACAACGTCATCACAGTGTAGAGGAGAATCCAAACGGGTGTGTTATTTCTTAAAATTCTCACATCCAACAATAATTTCCAAACCTACACAATTTTGATGAGGGATAGTCTCTTCATAATCAAAGCACACGTTAATATGCATTTACCTTGATGCACAAGTTAAGCCAAGGGGTAAAAACTTTTACTATTATATATTATTGTTATTTTCTGTTGTATAAAAAGAATGGAACTTTATTTGGTGGGAACATACTAGAAATTTTGATCCTAATGTTTAATAATGTATGATGTAAAGATGTAAATAAATCATATGTTTGAACCTATGATTGCTGTCTTTTTCACTTGTTAATTTATTTCAATGTGTTTGTTTTAGATGACTAATAGTCGGTTTGTCATTTTGCCCTTTGGCCAACATGAAAGATGTGTCTTTCTTAACTTATTCTGCACGGTTTGGGCAAAAAAGGTAATTGTCCACTGTTGTATCATGTATTCGGGTCGGGTTCAAGTCTACGTTGATGGGATGAGACATATGTTCAACTCGTCATCAACTAAACATAGTGTCATAGTATATGATAATAAATGTTATATCTTTCACCTTATATTGATTTATATATATATTATGAAAAGAACTTACGGATTGAATTTTTGTTACCCGAATAAACTTCTCAGTAGGTCGCTTTTCATCTAAGCACGGCGATAAGTTAACCTTTGTTCACATCTCATGTCCAAATGACGTTTGTAGAATTTGAAATAAGATTTTAATATGTGTTACGACTTAAGATTTGCTAAGATGTCACTGACAATATAATTATATCTACAATAATTGGAGTCTGACACTGTAATAGACAAGAGTGTACCATTGTTGTTTTGCATGATTCCATGTGAGAAATAACGAGAATGAGTTGTGTTGCTTGGAGTTTAATATATACCATATGAGTGTTTGGCATATGTCATCAGCATTCAAGACAAATATTCTTATGTACTTAGTTTAATGTTATAACACTTTAAAAATAATTAAGGGTACAAAATAAAGTAAAAGAATGTACTATTTTTTATATGTAAAAAGTAGGTATTCTACTATTTTATGATGTGTATTTTAGATGTTTGCTGTTGGAAATTTATGCAACAATTGCAATATTGTTTATAAGTTTTGAACCTTCAAATTTAATAAAATGGGATAAACTATTTGCATACAATAGGATGTATTCTATTAATAAAATATTTATATTATATACTGCTTTCGTTTTAATGTGATACACGGCCTGTTTCAGTAATATATATAAGTTTTACATATTTTTTAAATATCGGCTCGGTAAAAACTCAAATCAAGCCGAGTTTAAACGGACCTGAGTCCATACTTTATATACCAGATGTGAGTAAATACGCCTAAACAAGTCTATTATTTATATAAATATAATATTTATTTAATCTTATACATGTTCATAACAGGAGCAGTTATATATAACGTAACTATAATTAATATAAGGAAATAATATGTATTGTCATATATATAATTAATTTTATAAATATGCATAAAATAGTTCTATATACACACACACAAAAGTTTACTAAAGAATTTATCAAATAAGAAGGTAGTTGAGACCCCAGACCAAGATCGGCTCCACTTAGCTCCTTTACACTCCGTATGAAGTATGTCCGAATACCATTTATACCATTAAGACTAGTGGGTATGGAGAACCTCATCCCCAAGGGATGGGCCGTCACGTCACCGCCACGTGGGAAGGGCTTGAAGGAGATGAACCTAAGGGGGTGGGGGATGAACCCCTTTATATATATATATATATATATATATATATATATATGTATGTATGTATAGCTTAGTGTGTGTGAGGAGAGAGGAAAGAGGCCCGTGAACATCGGCTGTGGGCGGACGATTTTGATGGGGCTGGGGCGGCGACGGGGCTGGGGGGTGGATCTGTTGGGGCGGCGGCGGGAGGACGGGCTGGGGGACGAGCCCCATACCCACTAGTCTAATAAGAAGTAATCACAAAATCGGTTTACAACCATGTTAGAATAATATAAGTTTGACTGTTTGACCAGCCTTTTGGGTGTCTAAAAGGTTACTTTTCGTGTACACACGTCAGGGTGACTGGATGGCGGTGGTGGAAGGCCAAAAAGAAAAATGCACGGCCAAAATGTATTTAATCTCTTGTTGACAACCAAAGTCTTGACTTTGCCATTTATCACCAATCACATAACTAAAGTCTTTTTGGAGGTTTGAAAGTTAACAATCCATTAAAAAGATTATGCGTAGTAGTTTAATTAGGCTAAAGGGTATGGTGAGGCTCCATGTAGGCGCCACGTAGGCGGCTCGTGGGGGATGGGCCTCCTTCACATTTGAGGGGATGGAGGATGGGGCTACCCCACTTCATTATTTTATAATTTTCTAAGTGTTTTTTTATTAACTTAATATAAAATTTATAAAAGTTAAAAAATACAACATAAAACAACATAAATAAAGTCATTTCATAACATAAAAAAAAATTACATTTCCTAAAAATAAAAAAAAAACATTTCTGAAAAATAAAAAAAAAATTACATTTCCTAAAAACATAAAAAACAAAAAAAAAATACGATACGATTAAAAAACTAAACAACCTACTACATCCATTTTTTCTTCACCTCTTCTTTCATCCTCCGATAAACCTCGCGTTCATCCTCCGGAACCGAGTCGAGATCCAACCTCATAATCCTAAAATCCTCCGCTCGAGCATAGTCGGCCGACACGGTTTTCTTGTGAGTGTATTTTTCGGTCGCGAACTCTTTGAACGAACGGAATTCGTTTATCAAGTCGTCCATTTTCGCCGAAGCCTTCGAGCCGCCCCCTCCACCCGATCCGCCCCCTCCACTCGAGCCGGCCCCTTTGCGCTTTCCGGCCGCCTCTTTTTTTGCTTTGTCCCTCCCGGTGGGACATTCCGACTCGTGAATGGGCAACACGTCCTCGTCATCTTCCGGGTCGTCGTTTATGTCGATTTGACAACGACCGGTGGAGCCTCCCGCACTATAACTTCCGGACTCGGAAGTTTTAGTCCGTTTGGCGGTTGCGACCTCATTTGGAATCGGCATCCATTTTTGTTCTTTCCTTACAACGTTCCATGCTCGGAAGTGCGGGAAAGACTTTGAATTTTGAGAGTCCCACTTAGCGATAGCAAGGTTAAGAATGTCCGCCTCGTTACTCCCGCTAGGAGGACAAGTGTAAATTTGGTTATAAATTGCGTTAAAGTTATTGATGATCTTGCTCATTTTACGCCACTTGCCCGAGACGGCTTCTACATCACGATCCGAGCCATGCTCCATAAGCTCGTGAAATTTAGCCGTTGTCTTCTTCCAAAAACTACTACCCGTTTGATTGTTTCCTAAATTTTAAAAAATAATGCATTAGTAAAAATAAAAAATAAAAACTTTTAAAAAATAATGCATTAAAAATATAAACTTTGGTTCATACCGACTATCGGGCAAGTAGAGGACTTAGCAAACGCCATTGCTAGCGCCTCTTCCTCTACTTTCGTCCAAGGTCTCCCCTTTGCTCTCGAACCGCTTTTTGACGTGGTTTCGGGTACGGTTTCAACCTTCTTCCCCTTCCCCTTTTTTTTTCGGTTGAGCTCTTGCGGTGGCGATTCGGGGACGACTTCTTCATCATCATCATCGTCAAGTTGAACCGGTTGGGAAGTTGGCGGTTGCGATTGGAGTTGTTCAAACGAGTTGCGTTGCATGATTTGTTGTAGTGCTTGGTATTGTTGGAGTTGTTGAACTTGAGACATTTGTGAGAATGCGTTGGGTGTTTGTTGGAAACCCGAAAAAAGAAATTGCGGAGCCCCCCACGAATGATCCATATTCGGAGTGTAAGCGGGAGTCGAAAAAAAGTTAGGTTGGTTCGGGTTGTGATTATTCGGGTTGGGGTTGTTTGGGTTGGGGTTGTTTGGGTTGAAAGGATTCATGATTAGAGAAAATGGTATAAAAAATATGGAGTGTTTTTTTATAAAAAAAGGAAGAGAATTGGAGAAGAATGGGAGTAGAATGGGATAGAATTGTATAAAAATGGATGAGATATAGGGTATCTAAATTGAAAAAGGAAAAAAAAATTTAATATAAAAGAGCCGTTCATCAACGGCTATATCTTCAAACATGGGACCGTCTCACCCGGCTGTGGGGCGCCGATTGTGCCGAGCCGAACCGGAGGGGGGCGGTGTGGGGGACCGGCGCCGGTCCTAGCCGGGGCTAGCCGGCCCCCATACCCTTTAGCCTTAGAGAGCGTAAAAATTAAAATTAGAAAGTGTAAAAATTAATGATATAGATAGGAAGACTTTAGTTTCTTTTTTAACTACAAATTTCATTTTTATATTTTTATGTGACATGAATTCATTATCTTTCTAACTTAGACTATGGGCATGTTTGACAAAAGTAGCTTGTGGCTGGAAGCTGATAGCTGGTGGTTGGAAGCTGGTAGCTAGTAGCTTTTTAAATATATTTGGTGCTTGACAGAGTAGCTAGAACTTTTAATAAAATGTATAAAATGACCAAAATAGACATAACTAAAAATTTAAAAAGTTTATTATCTTTAGAGTTTAAAATCGTTATTTTTTTCCCTAAAAGCTTCAAGCTCCTTCAACTAAAAAGGTTTTTTTATCGAGTATAAGTTTTTTCTTAAAAGCTTAAAGCTAGAAGCTTCTAAAAGCTCCATGCCAAACACACCCTATGTGTAGTGGTGAAAAAGATAATGTTCCACCCTTAGACGTTATTTACCATGTGGCGGTCCAGTCAGCAATGAGTCATTATGGGACATTTGTTTAAAATTGGTGTAATGGTATATTGGTATAATGACCAATAATGTCCTTCTATCCAATAATTACCCAATTATTTTTTTGTTTTTTAATTAAAACTAATGAAGAAATGGGTGTAGTGGCATGATTGGCCAAAAAAAATCTCAACCCGGCGTTTAATTTGGAACGCCCCAACCTAAATTTTGAAGAAAAACAGCCATTGGGGGCCTTGGAGAGGCATTATGGGGCTTTGGGGGGGGGGGGGGGGGGGGGGCGCCAAAAATCCCCCACTATGGGTGGTCTTAAATACTTGTAGAAGTTTTTTTTTCATTGAGTTACCAACCCAATGGTAGTGAGACTTTAGCTAAATTGCACATTCATAAGGGTATAGTAGTTTACTTCAATTAAACTACACGTTCAGGAGGGGTGTAATGTTTTAACTAACTAGTAGTGTGCCAGAGCGATGCGGCGGAGGCGACACTTTGCATTGCGACACTCGTTTTTGGTAGTTTTCTTATTCATATAATTTTATGATAACATTATTGTGGTGGATATATGTCATAAGTTTACACATATGTAAAAGTTAAGTTTTGTTCTTTTATAAAAATTAATAATCAAAAGACAAAAAATATTGTTTTTTTTGTATAAAAATTAATAATCAAAAGACAAAAAAAAAATAAAAGATAAGTTGTTATAATTGTAAAGTTTGTTTATTTTATTGGTTAAATTATAAAGTATAATTTTATTTTTTAAAGTTCATAACTTTTTCTAAATATCCACATAGTACCTATCCAATAAACTTTAAGTTTAAAATTTTCGTTTTTATAAAAATAAAAAATAGTATTTGACTCGTAAGTACGTTTTAGAGCTTTAACTTAAATTGTTAAATTTCGGTTTTTTTACAAATAAAAAAATTTATATTTTTATAAGATTTCAATAACTGTTTTTCTAAAAAATAGGATGATAAGAGTTTATATCTTTATTAACTTTATATCATACTAAGTTCAAATTTTTAGTTCCTAACTAATCTTATCTATATGAGTCTACTTTTAACTAATAATCCCTAAAAATATGCAACACAATCTACTACTATGTATCTAGTCAGGTTGGTAAATAATTATTTTAGAATTAACTAATATTATCTATAACAATATAGTTGAACTTATAATTCCTAAAAATTTGCAACCCAGTTTAGAATTTATCTAGTAAAGATTGTAAACTTCTGGAGTATATTTTATTTATATTACTTGTTATAAAAATGTTTATAAAATAATTATTTTTTTATTAACTTTATATCATAGTAAGTTCAGTTTTTTAGTTTAGCCTTAAAGTTTATTACTTTTGTACTTTTTAATTAAAAAATGCAAATTATTAGATTAATATCCAAGAATAACTGCAATATTTTATAGTTTCAGTTTTACTATATCTAACTACAATATCTATTTATTGCAACTTTAAGATATTAACTTATATAAGTTCAGTTGACTTATAAATTTATGATTTATTAATATGGTTAATAACTGCATTATATTAACACCAAAGATAAAGTTCAAATATAAAATAAACTTTATTCATACATCTAGGTCAAACATAACAACTGAAAATGAAAAAAAAATATATAAAAACACTTGATAGATTTCATATTAGACTGCAGGAAATCTGTCCGTTTCTGAATTGACACTCGACGTATTTTTTTATCGGGTTTTCTGGTTTGTGCTTGAATCGACAATATCTTCTAATTCCTCTTCTTTGTCATTGTCCTCAGAATCGTCTAAATTAATAACCTCACTTCATTTCCATTAAGAGAGTCTCTTGGATCTCTTACTTTGAGTCTAAAACTTCGGATCCCTATAAATGACAAAAAATGAATACAAAAGTTAAAAAAAGATTAAATAAACGTTAAAATTACATCTTCACTAAATTCACATTGAAGATTAGACTTGTATGGACTAAACATTGCACCGTAAAAAATAATATCAATACTTTTATCACCATCATCCTGCAATAAAACACACATATAATAACATAACGAACATGTTAATATGAGAGATATACGCAAAAATAATACTTAAAACCAGCAAAATCAATACTTTAGAAGATTGTTCGACAAATGTGTTGTTTAAATTGGCATGTTCATCATGCAACTGAATCTGAAAAATCAAATAAGTTAACATTCACATAAAAGTAAATAAAAGAAAAAAAATATTCACTGTTGGGATATAACAAAACTGACATTTCGCAACAATTGAATTCAGAACTGGATTCATTTTTTTAACTTTGTTTAGCAATAGATATAGGAGTGTCCTGCTATATTTATAGTAGTAAATATAGAAGTGAAATAGGGTTTAATTTTAGATTTGCCATCCCTTTATTTAGGAAGTTTGTTGTGGTTAGTTTTAAGTTTTTATAAGATATAATAAAATAAAATGTGACACATAATGTCTTCATTTTATGTTACGGTACTTTTAATTTCTTTTGTTTTTGTTTGCATAGATGGAGCCCATTTTTGTAGATTAGGCACATTAGATCATAAGTATTGATTACTTGTACATTAACGCATAATCGACTTGTACCTTTTAATCCGTGCGTCGATATTGAACAAGACAACTACCGAAAAGTCGACAAAAATGTGTAGGTCGTCATGCTATCTTTGGATTTTTTTAAACAGTATAGTTTATAAGATATGTCAAGATACGTAAAAAAATTATAAGTTTGTTTTGGAGGGGTGAATTGTAACTAATTATCTATAATTTCGTTAAAACCTTAGGGATTTAAGTGTAATAATTTTAGGGGCTAAAAATAAATAATGTTTAAAAAACCAAACTACCCTCATTTTAAGGGCCTTTCTATAAATAAAGAGGGGGAAAAGTTCTTATTTTTTGGGTATCTTAAAATGTTCATCCCTTATGCATTATAATATAGTATAGATAAATCTCTACATATAATAAAAGAAAACACTTTGAGAACAGTTGTCATCATATTAGACCATGTCTTATGGATAATTATAATTTTAATTTAATCTCTTCTAATTAATTATAAATAATCCGCCTACTAAATATTATTTAGTTTAATTATTACTTTTGTATTTATCTATTTACTTCAAATTCAAACTTAGTTATCATATTTGATATTAGAGTAAATTACGATTTTGGCCCATGTGTTTATATCACTTTTACCATTTTACCCCAAAAAAGGAATTTTTTAACATCTGAGCCCTCAACATCTTTTTTTCTAACCCTTTTGGACCCCAACGTCTTTTTTCTAACACTTTTGGTAGGGGCCAAAAGGGTTATAAAAAAAATGTTGTGAGCTCAGATGTTAAAAGATTCTTTTTAAGGATATATATTTTTTTATTATTTAGTAGCGGAAATTACATTTATTCAACCCGTGTAATACACATATTTTTAAAGATGTAACTTTTTTATTATTTGGTATATAAAATTACATTTATTCAACCCGTGTAATAAATGAGGTTTCTTAAAGATGTATTATTTTATTATTTGGTAAACAATATTAAACGGTTTTAAAGATATAACTTTTTTATTTAGTATATAAAATTATATTTATTCAACCCGTACAATATGGTTCTTATAGATATAACTTTTTATTATTTAATATATAAAATTATATTTATTCAACCGTGCAATAAAAAAGGTTTTTAAAAATATATTGTTTTATTATTTAGTATATAAAATTCATTTATTCAACCCGTGTAATACACGGGGTTATAACCTAGTACTTTAATAAAATATTATCATCAAATCTAAATTGTTAATTTAATATTTTTTAAAACAATATCTCTCTTTCCTACTTATCTTATATTAAATATATAAATAATAAATTAATATTAAATGTTATCCTAATTTATTAAAAATATAACTTTTTTATTATTTGGTATACAAAATTATATTTATTTAACTCGTGTAAAACGCGATGTTTTTAAAAACTTAACTTTTTTATTATTATTTACTATACAAAGTTACATTTATATAACTCGTGTAATACACGGAGTTTTTAAAGATATAACCTTTTTATCATTTGCTATGTAAAATTAGATTTATTCAACACGTGTAATACACAGGGTTTTTAAGGATATAACTTTTTTTTTTATTTGGTAGATTTTTCAACCCGACTATACACGAGTTTTTTAAAGATACGACGTTTTTAGTATTTAATATACAAAATTACATTTATTTAATCTGTGTAATACACATGGTTTTTAAAGATACAACTCTTTTTAGATCTATTTAACACGTGTAATATACGAGGCTTTTAAGGATGTAATTTTTTTTTATCATTTGGTAGATCTATTAAACCCGATTATACACGGGTTTTTTAAAGATACGACGTTTTTAGTATTTAGTATACAAAATTACATTTTTTATTATATAACTTTTTTTTATTATTTGATATATAAAATTACATTTATTTAACCCGTACAATATACGAGTTCATAAAGATATAACTTTTTATTATTTAACATATAAAATTACATTTATTAAACTCGTGTAATACACGGGGTTCTAACCTAGTTTAATAAAATAAACAAAAATGAACGTGTATGCATGTTATTGCTGGAAGGTGGTGTTCTCACACTTGTTAATTGGGGCATCACCCCCTTCTTAACCCCCCCCCCCCCCCCCCCCCCCTACTTAGACTATGGGGTGTGTGCGTGGCTTTTAGGCGTTGATAGCCCTTCAACGCCAACTGCTCCTCTCCGGGTTGGTGTTGGGCATGGTGTTACCCTTTTGGCATGGGTATTCAGCCTAGCGTGGGGCGGGGGCAGGGTGACTTGGCTGTCTTTGGTTGGTTGGCAAATTTAATTAAAAAAAATCACATGGCTGGTCACGCCAAGCTAAGCTACGTCAAACCACACCCCTCATTTTTCACCATAAGCCTGTGGATCCCACCATCGCCACGTGTCGAGCAATGCCTCCAATCCAAGCCCCTCCACACCCCATAATCTAAGCCTATAACGGTGTTTAACGCCTAAAGTTGTTTAGGTGGTTTTGGCGGCAATGTGTTTAACACCCAATATGTTTAGTCTAATATGTTACAAAACTGTATGAAAATGTAGTTCTCTTTCGTAAAGAACAATAAGCATGTTATTTTAATTAAGAAATAATATCTATAATGAGCATTGCGAAAGTTATATTAAATTTGTCGTGAAATTGGCGTATTAGCTCATCTTATCTTGATAATGAAGAATCTAATCATAAACATATAGAATACTAAATTATTTCTTTCGTTTATGTATAATGTATCGATCTAAATAGTTCTATAATTCTTGAATAGTTCTTTAATTCTTGATCATGTCAACGATAATGTAAGCTAAATTTGGAAGGTGTGAAAAATGCAAACATGACCCAAACTTATAATATCTAAAACATTTTTTTATCATTTAAAAATACGATATTTAAAATAACATATGATAATTAAATACACTAAATCTTTAGCTTGTGGTTTAATTTAAAATAATCCAAAAATTCTTGATTATGTCATGATTGTAAGCTAAATTTGGAAATGGGAAGGCATGAGGAATGCAACCATGACTCGAACCGATAACATTTTAAGCATTAAAATTAAATTTAACACAATAATATATATACATACAGTGATAAATGAGTATCCATAAATTATTGTTTGCTTTTTAAACATAAGCACCGGTATTCCGTGCGTTATACGGTGGGAATTCCGCTAGTATTAGTAAGGTTCGTTACGATACCGAGATTTAATACAACCATAAGAGAAAATTAAAAAATAAAGTTGTGATAATCCTAAAAGGATATCGAAGCGTGTTTCCTTGAAAACAAAGGTCGATAACAAACACCTCCTAAACTTTGAAAATTTACACTTACACCCCCTACATTTCTAAAACCTTTATAAAATGTCATTTCACTCCCTTGAGTTCAAACGTTTCAAGGTCACCCCTCATATTTTCATTCTTAGATTAAAAGAATAAAACTATTTTCTCACCTGGTTAATTTTATGTACTTGTCGATATAAATTACGTTTCGAAGTAATTTTTTCGGAAACAAGTCTGGTCAATGTAATGCGTTTTAATGCTTAATTTATGTACACGTCGATACAAATTCACATTTCAACGTAAACGATATAAATTCACGTTTCGACATAAAAAAAATTTCATAACGAGTTTGGCTAAATATAATAAATTTTCATGCTTATTATTGTGTAAATTTTCAGTTGGTCTACGGTTTGACGTAAACAATGTTCAGAAACGAGTAAGGTCAAATATAATACGTTTTCATTCGATTGTATAAATTCGAGTTACTCTATGTTTTGACGCCACTAAGTCTAGATGCAAAGGTAAGGGTCATGTAGTGGTTAGGTGGAATCCTCACTAAATGAACCAACCCAGGTTCAATTACGTTTCTTTTGTAACCGCAATGTTTCTATAGGTTACATTGAGTTAGATCAAATACGTCGAAACACATGTTTTCATATGGTTAACAAATCATATAACGTGCGGCCAGCTATAAACAAATAAGGCGTTGCCGCCGCAACGCGCGGCCGATGGAAATAATCTAGTAAACTTTTATTTGTAAAATATTTAATATTAATTTATTTAAACATAAATAAATAATTGAGGGCTACGTAGAGTAGTTTCGATTGTGTTGAACTTTTCTGGTTAGGTAAACGTGAGTAATAAATAAATTAGCAAGAGAAGAATAGTGGTTAAAAAATATACTCACCTTTAACGTTTTAACTATTTCCTCTTTTAATAGAAAAGAGATAGGGGGTTTTTCTTTCTTTAGATTTGTATTGTTTGGTAGTATTCCACATAAATCTTTTATCGTCTTAATCAGTTTTCCACATAAGACAATGTTTGACACGTCCTCATCGAGCTTACATGTTTAGCTGAATACAATAAATTAGATTTTTTAATCCTTGATAAATAAGAACTTTTATGAACGCATAATATCAATTATGGTTTTCTGGGTTACATAATTTTTACTTTTAAAATTATAAAAATTAGGCTTAATTGACTCGTATTTCTTTTAAAAAACTAAATGCTACCTTTACGTCACAACAACAATAATAATAACTCTGTTAAATTATATGTTAAATTGAAATTAGTAATTGTGCTATCGTCTTTATTTAAACATAAATACATAGTATGTGATATCGAAACTACTCTACGTGTAGGGGCGGACCCACCACCATGCCAAGGTGGGCGGGCGCACCCCCGAGAAAAAAAAATTTTAGTGTAATTTTCCGAATAAAATCCCGTCCGCACCCCTTGGAATTTTTCGTCCGCACCCCGTGGATTTTTCGGTCGCACCCCTTGGAATTTTTCATCCGCACCCCTTGGGTAAAAAAATATTATGGATTTATATTATAATTTTTTTAGTAAAGTCTGATTTTTTATAAAAAAAAAACTACCTATATTAATACATTATACTACTTAAACCCAAACCAAAGCTTAACCCATTAGTCCATTAGTCCATATCCATTATCCAATACCCAACAATAAACAAAAAGCCCAATAGTCCATTAGTCAATTACCCAATACCCAACAATAAACATTAACAATTAGCCCAAAAACCCCTTCAATATCCTCCCGCCCTTCTGTTTCTGTTCCACCACATCCTGCCCAGCGACTTCATCACCAAGCCAGAAGCAACAGCAGCCAGCGACAGTCAAAATTCCGGCCAGAAACTGACCGGAATCCGGCCAGGTAGCAGCAACACAGCAGCGACATCATCAAGGTTAGTTTTTTGGTTTTTTTTAATGATTTTACTTGATGATTTACTGCCATAGATGATTTTTATGATGGTTTTTTGATGATTTTACGTGATGATTAGCCTTAGATGATTTTTTTGATGATTATGTTATTTAGATGATTTTTAGGGGTGATTTTTAGATGATTTTTGGAACGATGAATTTATGGTCATGGATGATGGATCAATATGATTGTGATAGGAACCATGAGTAGAGACGTTATGGCGCGATTTCTCAAGCGGAAAGTGGATACATCTTCCGACCCGACCCGATACAACCGATTTTTTTACTTACATGACCCAACCCGACCCGATACAACCGATTTTTTTACTTATGTACCTAGGGGCCTAAAATTTTTAAAAATCTTCCGTACCCCCATGGAAAAAATCCTGGGTCTGGCCCTCAAACTTTCATGAGTAATTGTGATATCGTCTCCCCCTATTTTGTTCAATATTCAGTCATCCGAAAAAGTGTGTTAAGCCGGCCCAAACCAACCCGCTCAGCAGGCCCTCAATATTTAAGCCCATTAGAGTTTCTCAGAGCCCTATTTTCCACATCCTAACTGTCACCCTTATACTTGTGTGCTTGTCTATAAATCATATGTGTTTGATACATTTCTCTTGCGATAATAGATCATTGACTTGAGCACCAATGGGTGTTCTCGGGGCTTCGGCCTCATGTCACTAGGTATGTAAATGAGTCGAGCCGCTCGAGGGCTAATTGAGATTTGTTTGGTAAAAAAACACAAAACAAGCCGACTTAAACGAGCTCGAGACTCATATAAAGCTCATTTATTTAACCAGCCCAAGGGCTCAGAGATACTTTTATAAATTGAACAGGCCAGGGTATTTTATGAATTTAAGAAGCTTTATTAAATTAAAACACAATAATCTCAATCCAATCCATAAGTGTGTATCAATGTTATATGAAATTTACCCCATCTAGTTCCAGTGGCGGATCCAGGGGGTTCCAGAAAAAAATTTCTGGATCCGCCACTTTCTAGTTCCTTGACTTCCTTCCCAATTAATGTCATTTCCTAGTTTCATACCACCACTTTAGATCACATCCCAATCCGATATGCTTTTGAATCAACACCCTTTCATCTTGTCTGAATTTGATCTACAAGCAGTATTCTAAAATGTATACAAGTGTAACATGATATTAACTCTCGGAAATATGGAACCTAAGATGTGTGATGCTGGTTGGATCCAAGAGCTTTTGCTCGGGCTTTAGAGTCGATTTTTTAATTTTATGATTACGTAGCTTGTTTGATTTGTAAAATATAAATTAAGAGAGGAGATGAAGAGGAGTAAATTTGATTGGAGTTTCTTTTCAGGGGTAGAGGTGGTCATCACTTGTACAAATTCCATCACTCAAAACATCCAATCAAGTTCTGCCATGTCATCAACCATTATTCCATCACTCACAACATTTTTTAGTGGAAATGATCATCACTTGTGATGGAATTTCATCACTCACAAACTTTTTTATTTTTATTTTTTTAAATTATAAATTAACAATAAAACACTAAAATTATAAATTATAAATTTCATTTAAATTAAAACATACTAGTTCAATTAAACATACTAGAAATATTTTAGACTACAATATTTTAGACTACAATTAAAAAAAACATACATAAAGAAACTCTACTCCTCGTTCAAATTAGGAAATTCCAAACCTAAAGAACCTACTAGTTCGATTAAATCGTATCTCAACCGAAAGTGAGTTTTTTCATCACGCAACTCTTGTTGGATATTTTCGGGAACGTGAACTTGTGTAGGAGGATCCGGCACCCAATATGGAGATATTGCACGTCTGTCTTGTTTGATTAACATATTGTGCAATATGATACATGCACATACTATGCTATGTATTGATTTTTTATTCATCGCACGAACCGGTCGGCTTAGAATGCCCCATCTACCCTTTAAAACACCAAAAGCCCTCTCAACATCTTTTCTTGCCGATTCTTGCAACTTTTTGAATGCCTTTTCTTTAGCCTCGACAGGAAACGAATGAGCTTTCACAAAAACAGACCATGATGGGTAGATACCATCCACAAGAAGAAAGCCTCGTCTGTAATATCATCCATTAACATAGAATGGACAGAAGGGTGCGGTACCATCCGTTACGGTTTGGAACCACGACGACGTGTGCAAAACATTGATGTCGTTGTTTGAACCTGGAACACCAAAATATGAATGCCAAAACCATAAATCATTCGACGCCACCGCTTCAAGCATGATGGTTGGTCTTTTGACGTCACCCTTAACATACGCCCCTCACAACTCTCTTGGACAATTTATCCACTCGATATGTGTACAATCAATGCAACCGAGCATCCTAGGAAAATGCCATCTAGCCTCATGTGCGGCGTAAATACGTGAGATGTCGTGTCTCGTTGGTTTACGTAAAAACTCTTTACCATACAATTTAATGACCGCGTTACAAAAAAAAATTGCAGACATTCACGCGCAGTTCTGTCCTACATAGCTAGGTATTCATCAAATTGATCGGGAGGGTTACCTGTCGCTAGTTGGCGAATGGCGGACGTGCATTTTTGTATCGGCGTGAAACTTGGTTTGTCCCTCGCGTCGAAACCTTCTTGAAACCATTCTTCAGTTGCTTCGATGTCTCCAACTAAAAATAATTCTCCACAAAATAATCGTTCACTAACACTTCGTTGGCATGTAACCGATCACGATCCACCATTTTCTTCTTTAGGCGGTCCGAACTTCCTTCAAGATCGTTGTTTTGGTAAAAAATAAGACTAGGATAATGCAACCAAATCTTATTTTGTGAGGTGTGATGCTTGAATGAATGAACGAATGTATGAACAACTTGTAAATGAAATGAACAAGAGACACAAGGATTTATACGAGGAAAAAGCCCTTGATCAATGTATGATCTCCGGCATAAAAAACCTCAGGTGATGGAAACTACCGATCACCAACTATATTAAACAAGTATAGGTTACAATTCGGGATGATAACAAGCTTGTTACAAGGATCACTAGTGTGCAAAGTCTATGAAAATGCTAATAAGTTGCAGAGAATTTGCGAGAGTGTGTGTGTTTGCTCAATGTTCTTACTATCAAGCTCGTTATCCCCTTTTTAAAAATGGAAATTAACTAAATAACAAACAATCCATACATTATGCTAGCCAGCCACGACTTCCATAACGGTCATACGAGTCAAGCACGTGCAGAATAGTAGAGCATATTCTCCTGGAATCTCGGCAAGACTGAGTCCCATACGAATACCCCTGCAAATCAAGTTCAAATACATTGGAAACAACCGTTAGTATAAGGATAATGATGAGGATCCTGGATCCTTAAACCTGCAACGTCTTCTGAGGATCCTTAATTCAAACAGAATCGAGGATTCATGATCCTAGCTACACTTGAGGATCCATGATCCTTAGGTTTAGAAAATCCATCCCTAACAATTGTACCCAAAATATGAGGAATAAAATACAACTTGATGAGTCATATTTTTCTGCCTTATCTTGAACGAACTAGCCAATGTAAATATAGCCGTTATCATCTGACTAGCCGTTGCAATCCTGACGTCAGCGACATGACTACCTGTAGATCATCATTATAAATTCAAAATTAGAGATAAGGATCAAGAGGCATTTAAATTCGTGCGTTACTATCCCTTTAAATCCTCATTCGGAGATCGGAACAGGTATCTCTCTTCTTCCTTCTCTCTGCATTTTCTAACTCTGATTTTCTATCTCCTCAAAATCTCTAAGATACAATGAAGCTACGATCCTCTCCTGCCAAGGATCCTAAGAAGGATAATCCCTTGAAAAGCCAAGGCATTATCAAAAACCCTTCGTCTGAACTATGCCGCTTCACTGACCCGGAGATCGATCGAATCCGCCATTGCTTCCCGGCGGACACTGTTTTCAAACCTTTCGACTCTTCTATGAAGAGTGACTGTATCTTCGACACCTGGGTTGCTTTTCCGGCCACCCCTTACTTGATAGGATTCTCCTATCCTTTTCCTGCTTTCACCTAATCCTTATTTGCAGTCACTGGCATATGCTATATTCAGGCCATGCCGATGATGTGGAGGGTTTTGTACACCATGGAGAATATCATCGAGCAAGAGGGCATAGAAATAGGAATGTCGGAGTTAGCCGAGTTGTAAAATCTTGTGAGCCACGGTTCACACTGTTTTTTGTTTAAACACAAACCTGGTGCTCCTCATCCAATCCTCAAAACCAAAAAAAACGATACCCATTGGAAAAACCGTTTCTTTTTCGTTAAGAGAGACTCTATTCCGGATGGGAAAGACCTTCCCAAGAAGTGGACCACCCATGGTAGGATATAGGATCCTTATAGAAGGATCATAGGAAGATTCTGTCTCTTTTGAGGATAACTGATCCTTTTTTCCTGTCTTCATTGTGCAGCCATCTCAGTTCCTCATCTTATAGAATCCCCTGCAACAAAAGAGAGAATCGCTGCCTTCTGGAGGCTTGACCCTGCTGTGAGGACATTTCAAGCTAAAACCAAGGATTCAAAAGAATTATCCTCCGGTTCCTTCACAATGTCTAGTAAGTATTTGAATACATGTACAAATAAATGAATGTTAAAATGAATGAGAGTATGAACACTTATCTGTTGTTTGGCATTTGCTGGTGCTGGAAAATTTTCCAAGTCAGCTACTCCCGGTCTGCCAAGAAACAACTTGCTGCCTGTCCTAGCGTCCCAATTCCTAAGGGTGCCAGCACAAAGGGCAAAGGTAGAAAGAAAAGGAAAACTGCCGATACTCTTGAAGGCATGCCTCTCATCCAACACCAGTTTGAAGAGTACGTCTCTGAGGTAAGGATCCCTGATCCTTAAATCTGATTTTCCCATGCTGAGGATAACGGATCCTGACATGTGTTTCTTTTTTGCAGAAATTTGCTGAGATCCAGATGCTCCTGGATTCGTATGCTGAAGAGGCTGAGAAAAAACACCTGGACTTCCAGAAGTTGTACCTGGCAAAGGATCAGAAGATTGCCTCTCTTGAGAATGAAGTCAACCTGGCGAAGAGGGAACTGGTCTTGGCCCACATTACAGCTGATCAGGAGAAGGCCATAGTGATGGATGGTGCCAATCTTTCTGCCACAATAGCCATGCTCAACATCAAACTCCAAATGGCAAAGGAGGCTGAGGATCCTCACTTCGACAGGACTGCCTGGGACCAAGAAGGCTGGAAGGCCAAGCTGGCTGAGCTGGATGATGAAGAGGAGGCTGGAGAGGTTCTGATGATTGAAGCTGGTGGTAGCGGGTTGAAGGATCAGACTGAGGAGGCAGCGGCTGGTGATGATGCAGCGAAGGTGTGAGCTGCACAAATGGGCGATGATGGAAATTTCTAGACGTGGCTGGAGCCCATTTTTTATGGTTTATGGTTTTTTGGTTGTTGATGTTTTCAAAACAATGGTCTGTACTTAAACAATAGTATTTAGGTTTAAGGATCATTGATCCTTCGAACAATAGGTAGGATGACAATTGTTGGAGGGATCCTCTGTTTGGGGGATGAAGCCATTGTTATCCTACCGTCTTTCCATTCCTGCATAACTTAGAACTTATTATCATTGACACCCTTTACCTACCCCAGCGGACAGGCCACGTATTGCTGGTAGATGCTTGGGGTAGGTAATTTTGACAACCTTTAAAGGGTTAATCTTTTGCTAAATAAATAAAAGTTTAATCTTTTGGCTTATCTTATGTTGTTAATTCTATGTGTATCTACCTTCCAACTGTTATGATATAATTTCCTTGAATTTACAAGTTAAGAACATAAATATATTAGATTATGTCAAAATATTTAGGATATGATCAAGGATCAAATATCCTGTTGTCAAAGAATAAGGGTAACTTAAATAAATCAAGAATAAAGTCAAGGTAAATAAGGATCATACCTGAGAATCCAAGTTAGGATCCTAAATCATTAACGCTTACAATCAAGATAACCAAAATACAAACCTTAGTAAAAGGTTAGGATACAGGATCCTTAACTGTTTAGCTTTGGAAACCTGAAACAGAACATAACTTAGGACTAAGTGTTAGGGATAGATTTTCTATACCTAAGGATCACGGATCCTCAAATATTGCCAGGATCACGGATCCTCAATTCTGTTTGAATTAAGGATCCTCAGAAGATGTTGCAGGATCAGGATTCAGGATCCTTATTGTTATCCTTATACTAACGATTGCCTTCATTATGTTAAAGTTTGTTTTGCAGGAGTATACATGTTGGACTTGGTCTTGCCGATATTCTTGGAGAATATGCTCTCAATATTCCGCACGTGTTCAGCTGAAGTAACCGTTATGGAAGTAGTGGGAGGCTAGCATGAATTGCGGATAGTTAGTTGTTTAAGTTATTTCTATTTTTAAAAGGGGATGACAAGCTTGAATTAGAACGATTGGCTAAGTTAGCTAACACACACACTCTCGCAAGCTCTCAACAGTTCATTTGGCGATTTCATACACATTGCACTCTAGTGATCCTTGTAACAAGCTTGTTATCATCCCGAGTTGTAACAATCATTTGTTTAATTATAGTTGGTGATCGGTAGTTTCCATCACCCGAGGTTTTTTGTGCCGGAGATCAACTCTTGATCAAGGGCTTTTTCCTCGTATAAATCTTTGTGTCACTTGTTCATTTCATTTGCAAGTTTGATCATACATTTGTTCATTGTTTCAAGCATCATTCCTCACAACAAAGATTTGGTTGTATTATCCTAGCCTGATTTTTGACCAAAACAGTTTGGCGCCCACCGTGGGGCAATTGGTGCTTAATTTCTGAAAAATTTTGCTCATTTTCTTCATTTCGGTTCATTATCTTCAACCATGTGGCTTCTTTAGCAAAGAACACTTCAAGCTCTATGCCGGCAGTCACTTCCTCACAGGGCGTTCCACCTTTGCCTCCACCACCTTTTGGATCCCAGAAGAATGCTGAAAATGCTGCAAAGAGACAAAGCCCCATTTTCCCAAAACCACCAACATCTTCTGTTTCTTCTAACCCTACTAACAGTGATCTTTTTACTTTGATTTTGCAGATGAGGGATCACATACAGGAGCAGGATAAAACCAATGAAAGAATCCTCCGGGAGATTGGTGACATCAAGAAACATAAGAAATCAGGGGAGGATCACTCTCCTCTGATACCTAGATCACTGGATTTTGACACTTCGGCTATAACTGCCCAGCAATCTGCAGCTCCAGATATCCAATACCGGGGTGGATCAACGGGAATGCGCTCTGGATCATCGGCAGTGACTCAAGCTTAAGGATCCTACTTTCAACCTTCAGGATCCTTCTTCCAGCATCAAGGATCATCTCAGGTTCAAGGATCCACCGTTCAGCCTCAAGGATCCTTCTTCCAGCATCAAGGATCCTTTCTGGTTCAAGGATCCTCTCAGGTTCAAGGATCCTCCCAGGTTCAAGGATCCTCCTTCCAGGTTCAAGGATCCTCATCTCAGGTTTATGGATCCATGGATTATCCTCCAAGACCCACAGTCACAGCACATCAAGGATGCAACATCTTTCAGGATCAGGGATTCTTAAGAAGTGTGCAGGCCTCAAGTTCAGATGTTCATCAAGGAGACTTCATTCCAATGCAGACCATTGCTTCTTCTGGTCCTTTAGTCATACCAGAATCTCGTCAATATGGATTCACATCTGGGATTCCAAACCTGAATCCTCCGGGAGGTAACACTTTTAATAACTCTTATAACACTAACTGTTTTGGTCAAAAATCACACAAGGATAATGCAACCAAATCTGATTTTGTGAGGTATGATGCTTGGTTAATTGTATGAACGACAAGTATATGAAATCAATGATGAACACCGAGATTTATACGAGGAAAAAGCCCTTGATCAAGAGATGATATTCGGCATAAAAAACCTCGGGTGATGGAAACTACCGATCACCAACTATATTGCAAAAAACAACAATGATCCTTGTACAACTTCGGAAGAAAACAAGCTCAATACAATGAATTGTTAGTGTGAGTGTGTGTTTTTGCTAAGTGTTTGCAGAGAATTCGAGTGTTGTGTGTTCTTTGTGTGGTGTGTTCGACTTATGCCTCAAATGAGCTCGTTTTCCCCTTAAAAGATAAGAAAAAATCAACTAACTAACTTCCCGAAAAAGGTGGAAGTCACCCATGATCACCACTAACGGTTATTTCTTCATTAAGCACGTGCCTAAGAAGCATATTCCACGAGATTCCAGCAAAGAAGTAGTCCACTACGTCCATTATCTGCATTTAAACATTAAAAACGTGACAATTTTTAGAAATCATAAGTTCTGTTAAGGATCCTGTGATCCTCAGACTCTGGATCCTCAGACTCCCTGCATCATCCATTAAGGATCCGTGATCCATGCCCAGTTTCAGGATAGATAATCCTTAGCATAAAATTCATGCCCTAACAATTGCCCCCAATATGGCAGTTGTGATAAGGATTCACAGCTGTCATATTTATGTTAGAAGCGGACTAGCCGTTGCAGCTGGTAACTAGTCGTTACACTGCCTGTCGTCACTGATAAGACCTGCTATAATCATCATTGCAAAATATGGAGTTAGAAATAACTCCTCAAGTGCCTTTACAGATCAGAAGATCTTTCTATTTGTGGAGAATGAATCCTTCTACACAGTTCGCTATTAACCTTCCTGCACTTTAATTTATGCATAGACACTTTAACTGTTAGATGGCACTGTTTGGCCTGGGTGGATGATCCATGGTTTTGCTGGTGAAATCCAGGCCAGATGATTTTGATACATAATGAATAGGTAATGTTAGGGGTGGATTTCTAAATGATCAGTGATCCTTATTTACTGTTGGGTTTAGTGATCCTCAATTCTGTCTGAAGTAGTGATCCTCAGAAGTGTTGCAGGATCAGGATCATGGATCACTATAAGGATTCCTGTACTGACGATTGTCTACTTTGAATTCGTAATTGTTTTGCAGGAGTATCAACTTGGACTTGGTCTTGGCGATATTCCTGGAGAATATTCTAAGTCTATTCCGCACGTGCTTGGCCAGAAATGGACGTTGTGGAGTCGTGGAGGACTTGCACCATTTGCGGAATGTTAGTTAGGCTATATATTTTCTAATTTTAAGGGGGTAGCGAGCTATTTTTTACAACACTTGGCTATTTTTTGGCTACACACACATTCATACAACTGCTCTCATCAGCTCTCGCTAACACACTTGGCGATTACACAGATTTATTACACAATACACTATAGTGATCCTTGTACTTAGCTCGCTATCATCCGAAGTTGTAATACATTTCTTGTTTAATTTGAGTTGGTGATCGGTAGTTTCCATCACCCGAGGTTTTTTATGCCGGAGATCATTCATTGATCAAGGGCTTTTTCCTCGTATAAATCTTCGTGTCACTTGTTCATTACACTTCATAGTGATCCTTATTGTTGTTCATTAATTCAAGCATCATACCTCACAACAGAAAGTTTGGTTACATTGTCATTGCTTGATTTTTGACCAAAACAGTTTGGCGCCCACCGTGGGGCAATTGGTGCTTTGTTCCTACAAAGATTCGTATTTTCGTGGTCATTTCGGTTCGCTACAACCAAACAGATGGCTTCCTCTGTGAAGAATACTTCAAGTTTGATGCCTTCATTCAGTTCTTCACAAGGCGTTCCTCCTTTGCCTCCACCACCTTCTGGATCCCAGAAGAATGCTGAGAATGCTGCGAAGAAACCAACTCCTATTTTCCAAAAACCACCTACTTCTTCTGTTTCAACTAATCCTACTACTAATGATCTTTATGCCCTGATTTTGCAGATGAGGAATCATGCACAAGAGCAGGATAAAACCTGCGAAAGGATCCTCCGGGAGATCGATGAAATCAAGAAACAGAAGAAATCAGTGGAGGATCACTCCCCTCTGATGCCAAGGTCGCTGAACTTCGACACTCCGGTCATAACTTCCCAACACTCAGCAGTTCCGGACGTGCAATACTTGGGTGAACTACCAGGAAGGCGTTATGGAACAACAACAATGAGTCAGGCATTTGGCTCTTACTTCCAGCCGCAGGAATCCTCTTCTCAGCCATCAGGATCCTCCTCTCAGCATCAGGGATACTTCATGTCAGGAGGATATATGGGAACGCATGTAGTACAAGGATCCTCCCAGGTCCAAGGATCCTCCCAAGTACGAGGATCCTCCCAGGTCCAAGGTTCCTCCCAGGTCCAAGGATCCTCCTAGATCCCAGGATCCTCTCTGGTCCCAGGATTCTCCCTTGTTCAAGGATCCTCCCTGGTCCCAGGATCCTTTCAGGTTCAAGGATCAACTCAATTCCAAGGATCCAACCTTCTTAGAAATCAAGGATCCCTGAGAAGTATGCAGCCTCAGAACTCAGACGTTCATCAAGGAGACTTGATACCAATGCAGACCATTGCCTCTTCTGGTCCTTCAATCATGCCAGAGTCTCGACAAGATGGATTCACATCCGCAATTCCAAACTCGAATCCTGTGGGAGGTAACACTTTTAATAATTTATATAACACTAACCATGGCTTTATGCAGGATACAGGTATCAATCAGGCTATGGCTAGGGAGCTACAAAAGCTAAAAGATATGATATCCAGTGTACCAGGAGTGGTTAAACCCATTCCTGAGATTGCGGATGGTAGCCATAGGATATCTCGTTTTGCACCACCTTTATGTGATGCTGAGATACCTAAAAGATTCCAGATACCATCAATGAAGCTATATGATGGTTCAACGGATCCAGAAGAGCATGTAGCTCAGTACAGGGAGAGGATGGAGATCAATCCAATTCCTAAAAGGTTGAAAGAAACGTGTCTATGCAAGGGATTTGGATCCACACTTACAGGATCTGCTCTTAAATGGCTGCTAAGTCTTCCCCCTTACTCTATTACTTCATTTGCTAATTTAGTTAACTTGTTCAATAGTCAATTCTCTTGTAGTAGAAAGTTTGAACGATTAACTAGTGATTTATATAGGGTAACACAAGGTCAAAATGAATCACTTAGAGATTATATCACTAAGTTTAGTAAAGAATCCTTAGATATTCCTAATTTGGATATTGCTACGACTGTAGAAGCCTTTAAAATGGGATTGCTTAGGGATTCATTATTCTATGATGATCTTGTTATGACACCTTGCAGGAATCTTGATGAAGTAAGGACTAGGGCCCTTAGGTTCATCCGCCTAGAGGATGACAAAAGGATCCAGGACAGATTGACAGGATCCTCAAAACAGGATAAACAAGGATCTTACTTCAGGAACAACAAATCCAAGTCCTACAACAGATCTGATAACCAGAATGTGCACGCAGTGGAACAAGAAGAGGATGATGAGGATTATCCTCCTATTTCTGAATATTGTTTTTCTGTTGATAACAATGAACTAATCCTTGCAATGCAGAATCTAGGTGAGAAATCTAGGTGGCCAAGGAAAAGTGATAAACCAGCTGCTACAAAGGATAAATCCAAATGGTGTGCATATCATGAGGATTTTGGGCATCTCACTGAAGAGTGTATTGCACTTAGAAAGGAAATTGGTTACTTGTTGAGCAAGGGGCATTTAAAGGAACTCTTGGGACGAAAGAAGTCAAGGACCCAGGATCCTGAAAGGATCCCGGAAAGGGCTCCTGCTCCACCAGTAGATGCACAAGTCATAAATTTCATATCCGGTGGATCAGACATCTGTGGTACATCCTTCTCAGCAGCAAAAAGACACGCTAAGGAAACCAAGATGGATAATGGAGACAGACCCATCCGGACCTCCGTTGTCACCCAGGATAAAGTCATTACTTTTGATGAGGATGATCGTGTTGACATCCAGGATCCTCATCATGACGGTCTTGTAATTACATTGTTTATTTCTAACCACTTTGTTCGCAGGATCCTTATAGATGGAGGAAGCTCTGTGAACATCATTCAGCTGGATGTTCTTAAGAAAATGAATATCACAGAGTCTGATATTATCCCAAGATCCTCAGTACTTGTGGGATTCAGTGGAGAAACAAAGAATACATTGGGGGACATCAAACTCCCAATCTATATTGAAGGATTGCATTCTTATCAAAAGTTTTGTGTTATTGATTGCTTGTCGTGTTGTAATGTTATCCTTGGCAGACCATGGATACATGATATGAAGGCAGTCCCATCCACCTATCATCAGTGTGTAAAGCTTCCAAGTCCATGGGGAGTGGTGAAAATTGAAAGTGATCAACAGGAGGCTAAGAATTGCTATACCTCATCAATGAAACCAGCCTCAAGACCAAGGGAGCAATAGCAATTAAAGTATCCTTCAAGAGATGTCTTGGAGGCAAGAGAACAGGATTTGAAAGAAATCCTCATGGATCCTGGTGATCCTGAATCTAAGATCTTCATAGGGTCAGGGATCCTTAGCGATATTGAACGGGAGCTAGTATCCTTTCTCAAAAGAAGGAAAACCACATTTGCCTGGAAACATGAAGATATGACAGGTATATCTAAAGATATAATTACTCACAAACTTGGCATTGACAGGTCATTCAAGCCGATTCATCAAAAGAGGAGGAAGTTTGCACCTGAAAGAAATGCTATTATCCAGGAAGAGGTAGATAAGCTACTTCGAGCAGGTATGATTAGAGAGGTTAAGTATCCAAGATGGTTAGCCAATGTGGTTGTTGTTCAAAAGAAAAATGGAAAGTGGAGGGTATGTGTCGACTTTACAGATTTAAACAAGGCATGTCCCAAGGATCCTTTCCCATTACCCCACATTGACTCCATGGTGGATGCTACCGCGGGTCATGAGTTGTTAACCTTTATGGATGCTTCATCTGGATTTCAACAAATTCAGATGGAACCATCCGATCAAGAGGATACAACCTTTATGACCCCAACTGGTATATACTGTTATATTGCTATGCCATTTGGATTAAGGAATGCAGGTGCTACTTATCAAAGGCTAGTCAATATGATGTTCAAGGAGCAAATTGGACACACTATGGAAGTCTATATTGATGACATGGTGGTTAAGTCCAAGAAAGCTGAGGATCATCTTAAACACTTGGAGGAAGCGTTCAATATCCTTGATAAATATAATATGAAACTTAATCCTTCTAAGTGTCATTTTGGTGTAAAGGCAGGTAAATTCTTAGGATATATGGTGACAAAGAGGGGCATTGAAGCAAGTCCAGAGCAAATTAAGGCTATTGTGAATATCAAATCTCCTGCCAATGCTAAGGATGTGCAAAGGTTGACTAGCAGGATCGCAGCCTTGAACAGATTCATATCCAAATCCTCAGAAAAGTGCAAGGAGTTCTATGACATCTTGAGGAAGAACAAGAAATTTGAATGGACTCAAAAGCATGAAAGTGCCCTTAAAGCTCTTAAGGATTACCTATCCTCAGCCCCAGCCTTGATGAAACCAGAAAAGGGAGATGTGTTATCCTTATACTTGGCGGTATCCTCAAACGCAGTAAGTGCGGTCCTTGTTAAGGATCACCAAGGTACACAACATCCTGTTTATTATGTAAGTAAGAGCTTACTTGATGCTGAATCCAGGTATTCACATTTAGAAAAACTTATCCTTGCATTAATTATGGCATCTACTAAATTAAGACATTATTTTGAGATTCATGCCATTATTGTTAAAACTAATTTCCCAATTAAGAATGTTCTCAGGAAACCTGAAATGTCAGGAAGGATGGCTAAGTGGGCAATGAAGTTGAGTGCATATGATATAAGATATGAACCAAGGACTGCCATCAAATTCCAAGCCTTAGCTGACTTTGTGGCAGATTTTAGTAGTGATTTGCAAAAGGAGGCTGAACTAGAAGTCCAACAGCTTGAAGAAACCAAGGATCCTTGGATACTGTTCACTGATGGATCCTCCAATGTAAATGGAACAGGGCTTGGAATACTACTAAAATCGCCACAGGGGGACATAATACCCCACTCCATAGCTTGTGAATTTCAAACTACCAACAATGAGGCTGAATATGAAGCCTTGATAGCTGGTTTGCAAATTGCAAAGCACATGAGGATCAGGTACCTTGAGGTACATGTAGATTCTTTGTTGATCACTAATCACTTTAATGGATCCTATGCTGTTAAAGGTAAAAAGCTAATCAAATATTTGGAGATAGTCAAAGAATTGGCACTCTCTTTTGTATCTTTTAGTTTGACACAGGTACCAAGGGAAGAGAATGCAGAAGCCGATGCATTAGCCAATTTAGGATCATCTTTGAAGATTCCTGAGGATATCAAGATCCCTATTATCCATATCCTGACCCCTGCTATCAAGGATCATGTAGCTATGGAGATAGGAGAAGATTCTGCAATCATCCCTAGTGATGATACCCAATCTCATTCAGGATCATGGATACTCCCAATCATGAGATACATACAACATGGAGAAATCCCTATAGGAGAAAACCCAAGGGCTTTCAAAATTAAGGTATCTCAATTTACAATATTAAATAATATGTTGTATAAACGATCTCTTGCAGGACCATATTTAAGATGCATTGAGGATCCTGAAATTCAAGAAGTCCTAAAGGATTTCCATGAAGGAGATTGTGGAAATCACACTGGGGGCAGGGCATTATTCTCAAGGATCCTGAGGACAGGATACTATTGGCCCACTATGAAGAAGGATGCTGTGGAGTATGCCAAGAAGTGTGATCCTTGTCAGAGGCATAGTAATATCCTTCACCAACCAGCAGAGCTCTTGCATCCTATATCCTCTTCTTGGCCATTCATGAGATGGGGAATGGATATAGTTGGAAAGCTTCCTAAGGCACCTGGTGGAAAAGTATTCATGCTTGCTATGACTGATTACTTCTCTAAGTGGATAGAGGCTGAAGCCTTTGCTCAAGTCAGAGAAAAGGAAGTTATATCCTTTATTAAAAGAAACATTATTACTAGATTTGGTATCCCTTCTGTGATTATTTGTGATAATGGATCCCAATTTATTGGGAATAGAACCACTAACTTTTGTGACAGTTGGGGGATTAAGATGATAACATCAACACCAGTCCATCCACAAGCTAATGGTCAGGCAGAGTCATCCAACAAGATCATCATCAACAATTTGAAGAAGAAGCTTGGATCCAAGAAAGGAAAATGGGCAGAAGAACTACCTTATGTGCTTTGGGCTGATAGGACAACTCCCAAGAATGCTATAGGCCAAACTCCATTTTCTTTGGTATTTGGGGCAGAATCAGTGATCCCTACAGAGATGGTGGTTCCAACTGCAAGAACAAGCATTCGTGATCTTGAAAAAAATGCTGAAAACTTGATTCAAGACTTGGATACTATAGAAGAAATCAGGGATTTAGCAAGGATAAGGATGGCCAGTTATCAACAAATGATGGCTAGAGCTTACAACAAAAATGTCAGGCTCAGGAAATTCCAAGTTGGGGATATGGTATTAAGGAAAGCATTTCAAAACACCACCAATCCTGCTGATGGAAAGCTAGCACCAAAATGGGAAGGCCCCTATTTGATTGAAGCTGAAGCAGGAAAGGGGGCATATCGATTGTTAACAATGGAAGGTGATTTGCTACCAAGAGCTTGGAATGCTGTCCATTTGAAGAAATATTTCATGTGATCATGATCCGTGATCCATACCAGACAAATATCCTTGAAGGATCCCCACTGACAGATGATCCTCTTTCTGGTAACATTCCAATCTCAAACTATTTCATTCTTTTTATTCTCTTACAAGGATAAGGATCCTGCGTCCTTTATCCTCCTTTTACTTGATTCTGAGTTTTGAAGGTCCAGGTATCCTTAACTAAGGATTGAGTATCCACAGAAGTATCCAGTTATCCTTTGGGCTTGACCCCAGTTATTTGGGCTTGACCCCAGTTCTTTGGGCTAGTCCCCAGTTTGGGCCTGTCCCCAGTTTCGCCAGTAGCGCACGATGATCCTGGTATAGTTCATGGCAATGGGACCAGTACCCGCTTTAGGGGCTGACAATTTCATTGTACTGGCTATATTCAGGATCCTACGTATAATGGTAGACGTACCATACATCCGTTCCTAAGGTTTCTAACGTTTTCACGTTAGCTAAGGTTTTGGCATTTTCATGTCACTAAGTTTGGATAGTCGCCAGTGAGGGCCATACTCCAGTTTACATACGATCCTTTGGGCTTGTCCCCAGTTATCCTTTGGGCTTGTCCCCAGTATATTGGGCTTGTCCCCAGAATTGTTGGGCTTGTCCCCAGTTACTAACATTCATCTTATATTGGCTCAGTCTCAAGCAATATCTTATTTCAGGTTTGTGAAGATAAATGACCAAGGATTCTTGATCCTTACTTTCAACTAAGGTTTGTATCTTGGGTTATCCTAATTTTAAGTGTTAAAGGATAGGATCCTAACTTGGATTCTCAGGTATGATCCTTAACTGTTTTGATTTTATTCATTATGTATTTAAGTGACACTTATCCTTTGACAACTGAACTTATGATCCTTAAACTATTTTTATGTGATCCTTGATCATATCCTTAACTCTTAAGGGATATTTTTTTTAAATTTTTCCTTACTTGATAAGTTTAAACAACATGAACATCACAATAGATTGAAAAATAAAATAACCATAAGGATATCAACACAGGATATAGCCAAAAAGTTAAAGTCATTTTATTCACAAAAGCTTAAACCCTTTTAAGGTTGTCAAAATTGCCAACCCACGTTTCTACCAGCAAAACGTGGCCCGTCCACATGGGTTGGCAAAGGGTGTCCATTGTTCATAGGTCTAACAAGTGCAGGAAATTAAAGACGGCAGGATCACAATGGCTTCATCCCCCAAACAGAGGATCCCTCCACCATTTGTAATCCTACCTATTGTTCAAAGGATCATCCATGATCCTCAACCCTAATTACTATTGTTCAAGTACAGACCAACCATTGTTTATCAAAACATCATCAAAACAAAAAAAACCATAACCAAACTAAAAAATGGGCTCCGGCTACGTCTAGAAATGTCCTTCATCGCCCATTCAAGCAGCCTACACCTTCGCTGCATCACCATCTCCCGCTCCACTAGTTTCACCACCATGATCCTTGCCACTGCCTCCAGCCTCGATTGCCAGAACCTCATCAGCCTCATCCTCATCCTCCAATTCAGCCAGCCTAGCCTTCCAGCCTTCCACATCCCAGTTGCTCCTGTCAAAGGCAGGATCCTGAGCTTCTTGAGCCATTTGTAGCTTGGTCTTGTACATGGCTATGGCAGCGGAGACCTTAGCATCCTCCGTGATCTCGCTCTTCTCATAATCAAAATTAATCAGGATTGTAGCTGTCTGAGCTTTGGCATCTTTGAGATCCTTTTGGAGGTCAGCAATCTTAAGATCCTTGAGCAATGCGACTTGTTGGAGGTCAGCAATCTTCTTGTCCTGCTCCTCGACAAGCCCAACATAGTCTTCAATCTCAGCAAATTTCTGCAAAGAAGATAAAGAACAGTTCAAGAACAGGTGATCCTCAAATAAGCTGGATACCTAAAGCAGGGACAAGGATCCTTACATCGTTGAAGTATTCAAGGAACTGGTGGCGGATCAGGGGCAGACCTTGCAGATCCTTAGCTTCAGAGGCTTTTCTTTTCTTGCCACCCCTTCCTTTAACGGGTGCCTTGGGGATCGAAACAGTTGGGCTGGCAGGAAGCTTCTTCTTGGAGGATCGTACGGTGTCAAGCTCAGTGACACTAAATTTGGAAGCAGATCTTAATGACTTTCCAGCGCCTACACACCCAAAACAGATAAGTGTCCTTATTCTATTCATATATAACTATTTATTTAAACATTTGAATATAAAAAGAATAGGATACTTACTTGACATGGTGACAGAGCCTAAGGATACCTCTTGAGAATCCTGGGTGATTGTCTTGAATGATCTTGTTTCAGGACTGAGTCTTCTAAAAACAGCAAGCCTTTCCTTGGTAGCAGGAGACGGTATGAGGTGTGAAACAGTGATAGCTGCATAACATAAAATAAAAGGGGGTTAGTGATCCTATCACAAGAGCAAGATTACCTGGTGATCCTTCTCAGGATCCTCTGTCCTACCATGGGTGGACCACTCCCTGGGAAGATCCTTTCCGTTTGGGATAGAGTCTCTTCTGACAAAGAAAAAGCGTCGCTTCCAGTTTGTATCGTTCTTGGTGGCTTTGAAAATGGGGTGTTCTTCACCAGGATTTCGTTTAAACAAATATTGGTGGGATCCAAACGTTGTGAGATCATACATCTCAGCCAACTCCGACATTCCTAGGTCAATCCCTTCTTGCTCGATGATCCTTTCAAGGGTATATAAGACCCTCCAGATCATCGGCATAGCCTGGATGTAGGAGATGCCGGTGAGGGAGAAAAAGGATTGGGTAAAGGCTGGAAAAGGATAGGTGTATCCTATGGTGAATGGGGTAACAGGAAAGGCAATCCAAGTTTCAGAGATATAGTCACTCAAAGCGGTGGGGTCAAATGGCTTGATAACGGTATTCGCCGGAAAACAGTGGCGAATTCTGTCTATTTGTGCATCATTGAAGCAGCATCTTTCTTTCGGTGAATCTTTGATGATCCCCTGGCTTTTAAGAGGGATGTTCTTCTTGTGATCCTTGCCCGGTGAGTTTCGGAGCATCATTTTTGACGAGATGATGGTAAAGAAAGAAAAGCAGAGTAAGAGAAGGAAGAAAAGGAAAATAGTTACCTGCTTGATCGTCGGATGAGAATATAAAGGGAGTTCTCTTGAACTTAAATGTGAAATGATCCCTATCTCTAACTCCTATTTATAATGATGATTCTGCAGGATAGTCATCTCACTGACGTCATGTTCGTAACGGCTAGTCCGACTCCAACGGCTAGTTATCTGATTAATTCGTTACGGATAAGAACAAAATATAACTCATTTATTTACATAATTACTCCTTATATTTTGGTTGCAATTGTTAGGGGTGGATTTCTAAATGATCAGTGATCCTTATTTACTGTTGGGTTTAGTGATCCTCAATTCTGTCTGAAGTAGTGATCCTCATAAGTGTTGCAGGATCAGGATCATGGATCACTATAAGGATTCCTGTACTAACGATTGTCTACTTTGAATTCGTAATTGTTTTGCAGGAGTATCAACTTGGACTTGGACTTGGTCTTGGCGATATTCCTGGAGAATATTCTAAGTCTATTCTGCACGTGCTTGGCCAGAAATGGACGTTGTGGAGTCGTGGAGGACTTGCACCATTTGCGGAATGTTAGTTAGGCTAGATATTTTCTAATTTTAAGGGGGTAGTGAGCTATGTTTTACAACACTTGGCTATTTTTTGGCTACACACACACTCATACAACTGCTCTCATCAGCTCTCGCTAACACACTTGGCGATTACACAGATTTATTACACAATACACTATAGTGATCCTTGTACTTAGCTCGCTATCATCCGAAGTTGTAATACATTTCTTGTTTAATTTGAGTTGGTGATCGGTAGTTTCCATCACCCGAGGTTTTTTATGCCGGAGATCATTCATTGATCAAGGGCTTTTTCCTCGTATAAATATTCGTGTCACTTGTTCATTACACTTCATAGTGATCCTTATTGTTGTTCATTAATTCAAGCATCATACCTCACAACAGAAAGTTTGGTTACATTGTCATTGCTTGATTTTTGACCAAAACAGGTAACAACATTAAACTTTTTTAGCTACATTTCTTGTTGTTTCTTCCCTCTTTATTTTTCACTTATGCTTTCTATTTTCAAAGATATCATCGCCAAACAACTGAAAAGTTATTGGAAATCTAATGATAATGTTAAACTTTTTACTGAAAACTTGAAGTGTTCGGACAAATGTGGATCAATGATCCTTAACCAAAAAGGATAAGAGACAACTTGCAGCTTAGAAAAAGTTAGAATATAACATACCAGAGAATCCAAGTTAGGATTCTATATCCTTGTAAATTATTACCGAATAAACAAACTGTGAAAAGTAAAGTTTCAAGGATCCGGGATCCTTATTGTCAGAACTTGTATAACTTTAGAGCTCCAAGATCCTGTAAAAAAACAAACTTGGGACCAAGCCAAATAATTGGGAATGAACCCATAATAACTGGGGACAAGCCCAACAAACTGGGGACAAGCCCAACAAACTGGGGACAAGCCCAAATAAACTGGGGACAAGCCCAACAAACTGGGGACAAGCCCAGATAACTGGGGACAAGCCCAAAAAACTGGGGAAAAGCCTAAAAACTGGGGACAAGCCCAAAGGATCTTGTGTAAACTGGAGTATGGCCCTCACTGGCGACTATCCAAACTTAGTGACATGAAAATGCCAAAACCTTAGCTAACGTGAAAATGTTAGAAACCTTAGGAACGGATGTATGGTACGTCTACCATTATACGTAGGATCCTGAATACAGCCAGTACAATGAAATTGTCAGCCCCTAAAGCGGGTACTGGTCGCATTGCCTTGAATTGCACCAGGATCATCGTGCGCTACGAGCGAAACTGGGGACATGCCCAAAAATTGGGGTCAAGCCCAAATAACTAGGGTCAAGCCCAAATAACTGGAGACTTCCGTGGATACTCAATCCTTCGTTAAGGATACATGAACATTCTGCAAAACTCAGAATTAAGTGAAAGGAGGATAAAGGATCCAGGATCCTTTTCCTTGTATACAGGATAATTAAAGAATGAAATAGTTTGAGATTAGATCATTACCAAAATGAGGATTATCCGTCCTCTAAGGATCCTCCAAGGATGTGGATCATGAATATTGCTAAGGATCACACATCCTTATCACATGAAGCATTTTATTCAGGTGGACAGCATTCCAAGCTCTTGGTAGCAAATCACCTTCCATTGTTAGCAATCGATATGCCCCCTTTCCAGCCTCAGCTTCAATTAGGTAGGGGCCTTCCCACTTTGGTGCCAATTTTCCATCAGTAGGATTTGTGGTATTCTGAAATGCTTTCCTTAATACCATATCACCAACTTGGAACTTCCTGATCCTGACATTTTTGTTGTAGGCTCCAGCCATCCTTTGTTGATAACGAGCCATCCTTATCCTTGCCAAATCCCTGAGTTCTTCTATAGTATCCAAGTCTTGAACCAAGTTTTCAGCATTCTCTTCAGGATCACGGATGCTTGTTCTTGCAGTAGGAACCACCATTTCTGTAGGGATCACTGATTCTGCCCCAAATACCAAAGAAAATAGAGTTTGGCCAGTAGCATTCTTGGGAGTTGTCCTATCAGCCTATAGTACATAAGGTAGTTCTTCTGCCCATTTTCCTTTCTTGGACCCAAGCTTTTTCTTCAAGTTGTTGATGATGATCTTGTTGGATGATTCTGCTTGACCATTAGCTTGTGGGTGGACTGGTGTTGATGTTATCATCTTAATCCCCCATCTGTCACAAAAGTTAGTAGTTCTACTCCCAATAAATTGGGATCCATTATCACAAACAATTTCAGAAGGAATACCAAATCTAGTAATAATATTTCTTTTAATAAAGGATATCACTTCCTTTTCTCTGACTTGAGCAAAGGCTTCAGCCTCTATCCACTTGGAGAAGTAATCAGTCATAGCAAGCATGAATACTTTTCCACCAGGTGCCTTAGGAAGCTTACCAACTATATCCATTCCCTATCTCATAAATGGCCAAGAAGAGGATATAGGATGTAAGAGCTCTGCTGGTTGGTGAAGGATATTACTATGTCTCTGACAAGGATCACACTTTCTGGCATAATCTACATCATCCTTCTTCATAGTAGGCCAATAGTATCCTGTCCTCAGGATCCTTGAGAACAGTACTCTGCCCCCACTGTGGTTTCCACAATCTCCTTCGTGAAAATCCTTTAAGACTTCTTGAATTTCTGGATCCTCAACGCACCTTAGATATGGACCTACAAGAGATCGTTATATAACATGTTATTTAGTATTCTAAATTGAGATACCTTGACTTTGAAAGCTCTAGGATTTTCTCCAGTAGGAATCTCTCCATGTTGTATATATCTCATAACTGGAAGGATCCATGATCCTGAATGAGATTGTGTATCATCACTAGGGATGATTGTAGAATCTTCCACTATCTTCATGGCTACGTGATCCTCAATTGCAGGAGTTAAAACATGGATGATGAGTATTTTCACATCCTCTGGAATCTTCAGTGATGATCCAAGATTAGCTAGAGCATCAGCTTCTGCATTTTCTTCCCTGGGTACCTGTGATAGACTGAAAAAAGCAAAAGAATTTGCCAGTTTCCTGACTATTTCTAAGTACTTGATTAGCTTTTCACATTTGACAATGTAAGAACCATTATAATGATTAGTAATTAATAGGGAATCTATGATACTTGAAGATACCTGATCCTCATATTCTTATCTAATTGCAAACCTGCTATCAAGGCCTCATATTCAGCCTCATTATTAGTGGTTTGGAATTCACATGCAATGGATTGGGGTATAATGTCCCCCTGTGGCGATTTTAGTAGTGTGCTTTGTCAAGTTCCTTTAACACTTGAAGCTCCATCCGTGAAGAGTGTCCAAGGATCCTTGGTCTTCTCAAGTTGTTGAACTTCTAATTCAGCTTCCCTTCGTAGATCACTACTGAAATCAGCCACAAAGTCAATTAAAGCTTGGGACTTGATTGCCCACTTTGCCATTCTACCTGACATTTGAAGTTTCCTGAGAACATTCTTGATAGGAAGGTTAGTTTTCACAATAATAGTGTGAGTTTCGAAATAATGTCTATGTTTAGCGGAAGCCATAATTAAATTAAGAATTGATTTCTCTAAATGAGAATACCTGGCCTCAGCATCAAGTAGAATTTTACTTACATAACATACCGGACGTTTAGAGCCTTCATGATCCTTAACTAGGATCACACTTACTGCTTTAGCTGAAACAACTAAGTATAAGTATAATGATTCTCCATTTTCTGGTTTCATCATGGCTGGTGCCGAGGATAGATAATCCTTAAGAACCCGCCTTGAGCAATTTGTCTACCTCTTCTTGGATAATGGCATTTCTTTCGAGTGCAAACTTTCTCATTTTTTGGTGTATTGGCTTGAAAGACCTGTCAATACCAAGTTTGTGAGTAATAATATTCTTAGATATACCTGTCATGTCTTCATGTTTCCAAGCAAAGGTAGACTTTCTTCTTTTCAAGAAGAATATTAAATCCTACTCAATACTGTCTAGGATCCCGGATCCTATAAAAATTTTGGATTCATGATCCTCTGGGTTCAACAGAATATCCTTGGCGTCTTGCTCTCTTGCCTTCATAACATCTTGCTTCTTGGAGGCTAGTTTTATTGAAGAAGTGTAACAGTTCTTTGCCTCTTTCCGATCACTTTCTATCTTCACCACATCTCATAGAGTTGGGAGCTTGACACATTGATGATATGTTGAGGGGGATTGCCTTCATATCATGTATCCATGGCCTGCCAAAGATAACATTACAACAAGATAAGCAATCAATAACATAGAATTTTTTAACAGAATTCACTCCCTCTATATAGATAGGAAGTTTGATGTCCCCCAATGTATTCTTTGTCTCTCCACTGAATCCCACAAGGATAGATGATCCTGGGACAATGTAAGATTCAAGGATGTTCATTCTTTTTAGGACATCCAACTGGATTATGTTCACTGAGCTTCTCCCATCAATGAGAATCCTGCGAACAAAATGGTTAGATATAAATAATGTAATAACCAAACCGTCATGATGAGGATCCTGTATGTTCACACGATCGTCCTTATCAAAGGATATGACTTTTTCCTGGGTAAGAATGGAAGTTCAAACAGGTGTATCCCCATTCTCCATCTTTGTTTCCTTTGCATGTCTTTTAGCTGCTGAGAACCTCCGGAGATGAAATAGATGATTTGAGCATCAGCTGGTGGAGGAGGAGCTTTTTCAGGAACTTTCTCAGAATCCTGGATCCTTAACTTTTTCCTTCCAAGCAATTCCTTCAAGTATCCTTCGCTCAAAAGCTAACCTATCTCCTTCCTTAATGCTATGCACTCATCTGTGAGATGACCAATATCCTCATGGTAAGCACACCATTTCGATTTGTCTTTGGTAACAGGTGGTTTGTCATTCTTCCTTGGCCACCTAGCCGTGTCACCTAAATTCTGCATAGCAAGGATTAGTTCATTATTATCAGCATAAAAACAATATTCAAAAATAGGAGGATAATCCTCATCATCTTCCTCTTGTTTCACAGCATGCACATTCTGGTTGTCATGCTTGGAGTATTGCTTGGATCTGTCATTCTTGAAATAGGATCCTTGTTTGTCTTCCTTTGAGGATCCTGGCAATCTCTCCTGGATCCTTTTGTCATCCTCTAAACGGATGAACCTAAGGGCCCTGTTCCTTACCTCATCTAGGTTCCTGCAAGGTGTCATAACAAGATCATCATAGAACTGAGAATCCTTAAGTAAACCCATTTTAAAAGCTTCAACAACAGTAGCAATATCTAAGTTAGGGATTTCTAAGGATTCTCTACTAAATTTAGTTATATAATCCCTTAATGATTCATTATGACCTTGGGTGATCCTATATAAGTCACTAGTTAACCTTTCAAAAGTTCTACTACAGGAAAATTGACTATTGAACAAGTTAACTAAATAAGAAAATGAAGTTATAGAATAAGGAGGAAGACTTAGCAGCCATTTAAGAGCTGATCCTGTCAGTGTGGATCCGAAACCCTTGCATAGACATGCTTCTTTTAACCTCTCGGGGGTGGGATTGATCTCCATTCTTTCCCTTGTGACTTCCATCTGGAATTTCAGGAATGGGCTTAACCACTCCTGGAACGCTGGATATCATATCTTTGAGTTTCTGCAATTCCTTAGCCATAGCTTGGTTGATTCCTGTATCCTGCACGAAGCTATGGTTAGCATTATAAGAAGTATTCAAAGTGTTACCTCCTAATGGATTCAAGGTTGGAATTCCAGATGTGAATCCATATTGACGGGATTCTGGTATAACTGAGGGACCAGAAAAAGCAATACTCTGCATCGGTATGAAGTCTCCTAGATGAACATCTGAACTTCCGGGTTGCACACTCCTTAAGTATCCTTGATCCTGGAAGATGTTGGATCCTTGATGTGCTGTGAATGAAGGTCTTGGAGGATAATCCATGGATCCGGAAACCTGAGATGAGGATCCTTGAACCTGGAAGGAGGATCCTTGAACCTGAGAGGATCCTTGAACCTGAGAGGATCCTAGAACCTGAGAGGATCCTTAAACCTGAGAGGATCCTTGAACCTGAGAGGATCCTTGAACCTGAGAGGATCCTTGAACCTGAGAGGATCCTTGAATTGGCTGCATCCCCATGCATTCTCCTAAACTGGTGAAGAATCCCTGATGCTGAAATGAGGATCCTGAAGGCTGGAAAGAGGATCCTTGAGCCTGAGACATTGCCGATGATCCAGAACGCATTCCTGTTGATCCACCCTGGTATTGGACATCTAGAGCTGCAAAGTGCCGGGAAGTTATGACCGGAGTGTCGAAATTCAGCGACCTCAGCATCAAAGGGGAGTGATCCTCTTCTGATTTTATCAATTTCGCGAAGGATCCTGCCATTAGTTTGGTCCTGTTGTTGCATGTATCCTCTCATCTGCAAAATCAAAGCATAAAGATCACTGTTAGTAAGTGTAGAGGAAGAAAAAACAGTTGGTTTTGTGAAAATGGGGGTTGTCTTCTTCGGAGCATTCTCAGCATTCTTCTGGAATGCAGGGATAAGATGATGCAATGGTGGAATGCCCTATGATGAGGTAACCGCCGACATGGAACTTGAAGAAGTTTTTCCTTGAGAAGCCATGTGGTTGAAGGTGATGAACTGAAATGACCGAAATGAACAAAATTTCTCAGAAATGAAGCACCAATGGCCCCACGGTGGGCGCCAAACTGTTTTGATCAAAAATCACACAAGGATAATGCAACCAAATCTGATTTTGTGAGGTATGATGCTTGGTTAATTGTATGAACGACAAGTATATGAAATCAACGATGAACACCGAGATTTATACGAGGAAAAAACCCTTGATCAAGAGATGATCTCCGGCATAAAAAACCTCGGGTGATGGAAACTACCTATCACCAACTATATTGCAAAAAACAACAATGATCCTTGTACAACTTCGGAAGAAAACAAGCTCAATACAATGAATTGCTAGTGTAAGTGTGTGTTTTTGCTAAGTGTTTGCAGAGAATTCGAGTGTTGTGTGTTCTTTGTGTGGTGTGTTCGACTTATGCCTCAAATGAGCTCGTTTTCCCCTTAAAAGATAAGAAAAAAATCAACTAACTAACTTCCCGAAAAAGGTGGAAGTCACCCATGATCACCACTAACAGTTATTTCTTCATTAAGCACGTGCCTAAGAAGCATATTCCATGAGATTCCAGCAAAGAAGTAGTCCACTACGTCCATTATCTGCATTTAAACATTAAAAACGTGACAATTGTTAGAAATCATAAGTTCTGTTAAGGATCATGTGATCCTCAGACTCTGGATCCTCAGACTCCCTGCATCATCCATTAAGGATCCGTGATCCATGCCCAGTCTCAGGATAGATAATCCTTACCATAAAATTCATGCCCTAACACTAACCATGGCTTTATGCAGGATACAGGTATCAATCAAGCTATGGCTAGGGAATTACAGAAACTGAAGGATATGATATCTAGCGTTCCAGGAGTGGTTAAGCCCATTCTTGAAATTGCAGATGGGAGCCAAAGGATATCTCGTTTTGCACCACCTATTTGTGATGCTGAGATACCCAAAAGGTTCCAAATACCAACCATGAAGTTGTATGATGGTTCGACGGATCCAGAGGAGCATCTAGCTCAATACAGAGAAAGGATGGAGATCAATCCATTTCCTGAGAGGTTAAAAGAAGCATGTCTATGCAAGGGTTTTGGATCCACACTCACAGGATCGGCTCTTAAATGGCTGCTAAGTCTTCCCCCTTACTCTATTAGTTCATTTGCTAATCTAGTTAATCTGTTTAATAGCCAATTCTCTTGTAGTAGGAAATTTGAACGTTTAACTAGTGATCTATATAGGGTAACACAAGGTCAAAATGAATCACTTAGAGATTACATCACTAAGTTTAGTAAAGAATCCTTAGACATTCCTAATCTGGATATAGCTACGGCTGTGGAAGCCTTTAAAATGGGTTTGCTTAGGGAATCATTATTCTATGATGATCTTGTTATGACCCCATGCAGGAATCTTGATGAAGTGAGAACCAGGGCCCTTAGATTCATCCGACTAGAGGATGATAAAAGGATCCAGGAAAGACTGGCAGGATCCTCGAAGCAGGAGAAACAAGGATCCTACTTCAGGAACAACAAGTCCAAGTCTTACAACAAGTCTGATAACCAGAACGTGCACGTAGTAGAACGGGAAGAGGATGATGAGGATTATCCTCCCATTTCTGAATATTGTTTTTCTGTCGATAACAATGAACTGATCCTTGCAATGCAGAATTTAGGTGAAAAAGCAAGATGGCCTAGAAAAAGTGATAAACCAGCTGTAACAAAAGACAAATCCAAATGGTGTGCATATCACGAGGATTTCGGGCATCTCACTGAAGAGTGTATTGCATTGAGAAAAGAGAATGGTTACTTGTTGAGCAAGGGGCACTTGAAGGAGCTTTTGGGAAGAAAAAAGTCAAGGATCCAGGATCCTGAAAAGGTTCTAGAAAGAGCTCCTGCTCCTCCGGCAGCTGTCTGACGGGTGGTCCGTTGGACAACCCTTAAATGGTTTAAAAATATTAAAATTCCATGCTTTACTTGGTTATTTGCTTGAATATAGTAACTACGAGTGTTTGTGGCTTTTGTAGGTAAAATGCATAATTCGGAGAAATTAAGGTGTTTAGAAGAAAAGAGGAACATTGAATTTTGAGAGATAAAATATTAAGAGTGCAGCCACATAGTCACGTGGACTTGCTAGACAACATCATCATGATTCTCAATTGTTGAAGGAACATAAAAAGGTTTGACCAAAACCCTAAAGTGGACGTGACTTGAGGGGGAGTTGATTATTTACTTCATCAACAATTAGTGGGGACATGATTGATATGAAACATCATCATCATCACGGCAGTCAAGAAGGGCTGCACATGTTGTTGGAGTATGGGCCGCCAATACAACACACGTGAAAGTGGGCCAACATATTAATTGCACAACATCATCATCATGGGCTAGACTTTTAGGGATTTATCTTGGCAGACCATCACATGGACCTGAAGGTGGGCCGCACATGGGAGACAGATTTTAGCAGCCCATACGTAGACTTCTTGGAAGCATGAATTGTGGATGATCATCACATGTACATGGGCTGACAACATCACCTCAACATTGAGATAGAGGGGACAGTTGGACTCTTTTATTTGGGCCGCTAACAAGGAGTCAACAACAACATCAGACATCATCAATATACACACACTTCGAAAGCCACGTGAAGTCATGGGCTCCTTGTTGGACTTCATGCGCACATGTGGGCTGTGGACAATTGGACTTGTGGGGCGGCACATCTAGGAAAAACAAAAGTCAACAACAATATAATCATCATCAGTTGCGGTGGTCTTTGTGGGGCGGCAAGTTGAGGAGAAGACAATAATCAATATTTTCATCATTAGCAACAACATGACATCATCTTCACATCGGCTGAGGGAGGCAGACATCATCACGTGAAACAAAGTGAAAGATTCAAGCTGCCACCGTAATTTACGGTCCCACCGTAAATTACGGTGGACCTGAAATCCATCATATTGCCACCGTAAATCAGCCTACTTGTACCGTAAAACTTATATGTGTACCGTAATTTACGGTATGACCGTAAATTACGGTGGAGTCGACGGAAAAAATGTAACTGCCTTCATTTAAGCAGTTTTATTGTGTCTTTTGGAATGTTCTGATGATTGGACGGTTTTGGGACTCACTAGGGGCGATTTTGCTTGTTCTTTCTTGGTTGCAAACAAATTCTAACATTCGGTTTGTGTTTACGATTCCTATGAACATTGAATTGCTTGTTATGATGATTCACCAAGCTATGTCCGGCTAAACTTTTCGGTGATCATCTTAGGTGAAGGTTTCTATTGAACTTTTGTGTGTTTATTTCTGAATTTCTAGAATGATAACTTGCGTTGCTTGAATATCATGGTGTATGTTTAATTGCTTGTAATTTGTTAATCGATATTGCAATTTCTAGTCTCAATCGTACGTTCTTGGTGCCGTTGGCAATCGAGATATCACGGGAAGGGTTAGGGTTGGTTATTGATTAATTGGTCATCGGGAAACAACCTCGCGTTTATATAATCCGAGTACTTTGTTCCCTTTTATCACTTCAATTATCTATACACGAGTTATGTCTATGTAACTCTTTCTAGTTGGAATTACACACAATTGTTTAAAGAAACTGAAGCCTAAGATGGTCATTGTTCTCTCCTAATCTGTTTTACAACCAACATTTGATTTGCAATTAGTTTTTAATTTAGTATTCTAAAACAACAATCCAAACCATTGATCTTTATTTTTCTGCACATTAGGTTAATTGTAGTTAATTGCAAAGCTATAAAATCAACACACTTTCCACATACTCCCTGAGTTCGATACCCTATTACCGCTATCTATAGTTGTTTTTGGGATTAAATTTGCGTGACCCACGACAATCACGTCACTGTCACAAAAGTTAGTAGTTCTACTCCCAATAAATTGGGATCCATTATCACAAATAATTTCATGATAAATACCAAATCTGGTAATAATGTTTCTTTAAATAAAGGATATCACTTCTTTTTCTCTGACTTGAGCAAAGGCTTCAGCTTCTATCCACTTGGAAAAATAATCAGTCATGGCAAGCATAAACACTTTTCCTCCTGGTGCTTTGGGAAGTTTACCAACTATATCCATTCCCCATCTCATGAATGGCCAAGAAGAAGATATAGGATGCAGGAGCTCTGCTGGCTGATGAAGGATATTGCTATGTCTCTGACAAGCATCACATTTCTTGGCGTAAGCCACAGCATCCTTCTTCATAGTAGGCCAATAGTATCCTGTCCTGAGGATCCTTGAGAACAATGCCCTGCCCCCAGTATGGTTTCCACAATCTCCTTCATGAAAATTCTTTAGAACTTCTTGAATTTCAGGATCCTCTATACACCTTAGATATGGACCTGCAAGAGATCGTTTATATAACATGTTATTTAATATTGTAAATTGAGATACCTTAATTTTGAAAGCTCTGGGGTTTTCTCTTGTAGGGATCTCTCCATGTTGTATATATCTCATGATTGGGAGGATCCAAGATCCCGAATGAGATTGTGCATCATTACTAGGTAAAACTGCAGAATCCTCTCCTATCTCCATAGCTACATGATCCTCAATAGCAGGAGCAAGGATATGGATAATGGGAATTTTAATATCCTCTGGAATCGTCAATGATGATCCAAGATTGGCCAATGCATCAGCTTCTGCATTCTCTTCCCTAGGTACCTGTGTCAAACTAAAGGAAACAAAAGAGAGTGCCAATTCCTTGACTATCTTTAGGTATTTGATTAGTCTTTCACCTTTAACAGCGTAGGATCCATTAAAGTGATTAGTAATTAACAATGAATCTACATGTACCTCAAGATACTTGATCCTCATGTGCTTGGCAATTTGCAAACCAGCTATCAAGGCCTTATATTCAGCCTCATTATTAGTAGTTTGAAACTCACAAGCTATTGAGTGGGGTATTATGTCCCCCTGTGGCGATTTTAGTAGTATTCCTAGTCCAGTTCCCTTGACATTAGAGGCTCCGTCAGTGAAGAGTATCCAAGGATCCTTAGTCTCTTCAAGCTGCTGAACTTCTAACTCAGCTTCTCTTTGTAAGTCACTACTGAAATCTGCCACAAAGTCAGCTAAGGCTTGGGATTTAATGGCAGTCCTTGGTTCATATCTTATATCATAAGCACTAAGCTTCACTGCCCACTTAGCCATCCTTCCTGACATTTCAGGTTTCCTGAGAACATTCTTAATTGGGAAGTTAGTCTTGACAATGATAGCATGAGTTTCAAAATAATGACGTAATTTAGTAGATGCCATAATCAAAGCAAGGATAAGTTTTTCTAAATTTGAATACCTGGATTCAGCATCGAGCAAACTTTTACTTACATAATATAAAGGATGTTGTGTACCTTCATGATCCTTAACAAGGACTGCACTTACTGCTTTAGAAGAGACTGCTAGATATAAGGATAATATATCCCCTTTTTCTGATTTCATCAAGGAAGGAGCTGAGGATAGGTAATCCTTAAGGGCTTTGAGAGCATTCTCATGCTTTTCAGTCCACTCAAATTTCTTATTCTTTCTCAGAATGTCATAGAATTCTTTACACTTTTCTGATGACTTTGATATGAACCTGTTCAAGGCTGCAATCCTTCCTGTCAACCTTTGCACATCCTTAGCATTGGCAGGAGATTTGATATTCACAATCTCCTTGATTTTCTCTGGACTTGCCTCGATGCCTCTTTTTGTTACCATGTAACCTAGGAACTTTCCTGCTTTAACACCAAAATGACACTTGGAAGGATTCAATTTCATGTTGAATTTATCGAGGATATTGAATGCTTCCTCCAAATCTCTAAGGTGATCCTCAACTCTTTTGGACTTAACCACCATGTCATCTATATAGACTTCCATAGTGTGTCCAATTTACTCCTTAAACATCATATTGACTAGCCTTTGATAAGTGGCACTTGCATTTCTTAGTCCAAATGGCATAGCAATATAACAATATATACCAGTTGGGGTCATAAAGGCTATATCCACTTGATCAGATGGTTCCATCTGAATTTGTTGAAATCCAGACGAAGCATCCATAAAAGTCAACAACTCATGACCCGCGGTAGCATCCACCATGGAGTCAATGTGGGGTAATGGGAAAGGATCCTTTGGACATGCCTTGTTTAAATCAGTAAAATCGACACATACCCTCCACTTTCTGTTTTTCTTTTGAACAACAACCACATTGGCTAACCATGTAGGATACTTAACCTCTCTAATCATACATGCTCGGAGCAGCTTGTCTACCTCCTCCTGGATAATGACATTCCTCTCAGGTTCAAACTTTCTCCTCTTTTGATGTATGGGTTTGAATGACCTGTCAATGCCAAGCTTATGAGTAATTATATCTTTAGATATACCTGTCATGTCTTCATGCTTCAAGGCAAAGGTAGTTTTTCTCCTCTTGAGGAAGGATACTAAATCCTGTTCGATATCATTGAGGATCCCGGATCCTATGAAGACTTTGGATTCAGGATCCTGAGGATCCATAAGAATATCTTTCACGTATTGTTCTCTTGCCTCCAGGACATCTCTTGGAGGATGCTTTAATTGCTATTGCTCCCTTGGTCTTGAGGCTGTCTTCATAGATGAAGTGTAGTAATTCTTTGCTTCTTGTTGGTCACTCTCAATCTTCACCACCCCCACAGACTAGGAAGCTTTACACACTGATGATATGTGGATGCAACTGCTTTCATGTCATGTATCCATGGCCTACCAAGGATAACATTACAACAAGATAAGCAATCTATAACACAAAATTTCTGAAAAGAATTAAGTCCCTCTATGTAAATGGGAAGCTTAATGTGTCGCAACCCCCGATCCCTGATCCCCGGGAACGAGCGGCTGCGAGCCAGTTTCGGTGGTATCTCGTTATTGTCTAATTTGGCAGCGGAATTTTTCATCACGACCGTAGTTAAGAAATATTTGATCAGAGTAAAATACCACATTATCATAACATTAAACAAATGGGATAAACCCAAGTTCATAGTACATGCGTTTTCATAGGAATAAATCCTATTTATTTAATAAAAACATCTATTTTATTTTTAGGTAACTTTATTGCCACTTTTCCAAGCCTTCAGTGCTGTCTAGCTGGCTCCTATTTGGCTTTCACAATTTGTTACCTGAAACGCGTTTTAAAAACATTTGTCAGTGGGAAATACTGGTGAGTGAATCCCGGTCTAATCAAGTTTAATAAAAAAAACCCAGTGTACAGTATTGAGGGCGATCCCGTAATTATATTTGTTTCCAAGACATCACAATTAACATCCATGGTACTGTCGAACCCGACTTGTGGACATGTTACTCCTTGACCAGGTGGTAACAAATTTTGTATACAAAACCCCAACATACTCATGATAATTGTATTCTTACAAATACTCAATAACTGTTATTCGCATGGTAAAGTATTTAAGGTTTTGTAAAAATAGTTAACAAAAAGCGGATCAACTCACATAGCTGTCTTAGATTTTCCGTAAGGGTTTCCTGGTGACAATCTATAATTTACACAAATGCACACGCGTTAGTATAATAACCCATTTTAACATTAGTAATACCCTCCCCGAGATGACATTCCAACGACTACGTCGGGCAGAACCACGACAGCCGTTACGGAACCCTAGATCAATCGTGTAGCGTATCTAATACGTATCCAGGGGTTATAATACTTACAATGGAGCAGAACTTCGCTATTTAGGGGGTATTAGACCCGAGTATTACTTCTACTATCAGAAATTTCGAGTGAAAAAGAAAGATATGAGTGACTGAAACTGATATCCCGAGCTCCCATTATATAGGGCCTCATCTGGGTTTTCTCGCGGCCCGCGTAAGAGTAGCCAAGGGGCTACGCGGCTCGCGTCAAATCTGGTCAACGGACTAGCTTGTCCGGATCATCGCCTAGACTCGCCACGATGATGACACGTGTCATCACCGGGCTGCGCCACAATCTCGATCTCTAGCGGCCCGCGTAAGACTCTTAAGAAGTCTACGCGGCCCGCGACAAACTTAAAAATCATATTTTTAATTAAATTTAATAAGATTTAAGGTATTCGGGGTCCGTTTTCACGTATGGGGTGTATTTTTGGATATATTGGGATATTTTCAAATATATTAGGGTGTCGGAAAATTATAAGGGTGTCGGTTTTATTGAGGATTGTTATATCCTCCCCACCTTGTTTTAGAGCTCGTCCTCGAGATCTACTGGAACAAGTGCGGATATTTCCTTTGCATTTCTGATTCAAGTTCCCATGTGTACTCAGGTCCTCTTTTGGAGTCCCACTTCACTTTGACCAGAACTAGTCTCTTATGCTTGAGATTCTTGACTTTCCTGTCTTCAATCTGTAGAGGTCTTTCTACAAACTTGAGTTGTTCATTTACCTCTATATCCTTAAGAGGTACTACCAGTGATTCATCGGCTAAGCATTTCTTGAGATTAGATACATGAAATACATCATGTATTCCTGCCATTTCCTCTGGCAGTTGTAGCTGATAGGCTACAGGTCCTATTTTTCTAATAATTTCAAAAGGTCCAACATACCTGGGACTTAGCTTTCCTCGTTTGATGAATCTTACCACTCCTTTCCAAGGAGAGACTTTTAACAATACTTTAACTCCTACTTGAAATTCCAATGGCTTGCGTCGGTTATCGGCATAGCTCTTCTGTCGATCACGTGCTGCTTTCAGTCGTTCCTTGACTTGAATAATCTTGTCAGTTGTTTCTTGTACTATCTCAGGTCCAGATAGTTGCTTTTCCCCAATTTCTGCCCAACAGACTGGGGTTCGGCACTTTCGTCCATAAAGTGCTTCGAATGGTGCAACATTGATACTTGTGTGATAACTATTATTATAAGAAAGTTCTATTAAAGGTAAGTGATCGTTCCAATTACCTCTGAAATCAATTACACAAGCTCTAAGCATGTCCTCCATTGTCTGAATTGTTCTTTCGCTTTGTCCGTTCGTTTGAGGATGATAAGCTATGCTCAGATTTAACTTGGTTCCCATGGCTTTTTGGAAACTTGACCAAAAAAGAGAGGTAAATTGGCTATCCCTATAAAAAACAATTGATAAAGGAATTCCATGTAATGAAACAATTTCATTTACATATAGTTTAGCTAGCTGTTCCATACTGAAAGTTTCCTTCATCGGTAGGAAGTGAGCTGATTTGGTTAGCCTATCTACAATCACCCAGATTGTATCATTACCTTTCCTTGTTTTGGGTAATTTAGTAACAAAATCCATTGTTATTAATTCCCATTTCCACACTGGCATTTCTAGTTGCTGTAACAAACCTGAGGGTTTCTGATGTTCAGCTTTAACTTGTGAACAAGTTAAACATTTAGAAACATAGGCTGCTATGTCCTTCTTCATTCCTATCCATCAGAAATTTTTCCTTAAATCCTGGTACATTTTATCACTTCCTGGATGCATCGTATACTTAGACTTATGGGCTTCTTCTAATATACGGTGATGTAAGTTTCCTAATTTAGGTATCCACATTCTCTTTTTATGGAATCTCCAAATTCCATCTGTTCCTTGTCCTTATTCCTTAATCATACCTTTTTGTTTTTCAGCATCATCCTTGATTACTGATTCTTGTGCTTTTCTGATTTGATCATTTAAATCTACTTGTAGATTTAATTTAAGAGAACGTACTTGTTTTGGTCAAAAATCAAGCAATGACAATGTAACCAAACTTTCTGTTGTGAGGTATGATGCTTGAATTGATGAACAATAATAAGGATCACTATGAAGTATAATGAACAAATGACACGAAGATTTATACGGAGAAAAAGCCCTTGATCAAGAGTTGATCTCCGGCACAAAAAACCCCGGGTGATGGAAACTACCGATCACCAACTCAAATTAAACAAACAATCTGTTACAACTTCGGATGATAGCGAGCTAAGTACAAGGATCACTATAGTGTAACGTGTAGAAAAATGTGTAAAATCGCCAAGTGTTTTGTCGAGAGCCAGTGAGAGCGGTTGTATGAGTGTGTGTGTAGCCAAAAATAGCTAAGTGTCTCTAAAATAGCTCGCTACCCCTTTAAAAATAGAAAATATCAAGCCTAACTAACATTCCGCAAATCATGCAAGTCTTCCACGACTCCACAACGTCCATTTCTGACCAAGCACGTGCGGAATAGCCTGAGAATATTCTCCAGGAATGTCGCCAAGACTAAGTCCAAGTTGATATTCCTGCAAAACATTTACGAATTCAAAGTAGACAATCGTTAGTACTGGGATCCTTATAGTGATCCATGATCCTAATCCTGCAACACTTCTGAGGATCACTACTTCAGACAAAATTGAGGATCACTAAATCCAACAGCCAATAAGGATCACTGGTCATTTAGAAATCCACCCCTAACAATTGCCCCCAAAATATAAGGAGTAAATATGTAAGTAAATGAGTTATATTTTGTCGATCTTATCCGTAGCAAACTAACGGATAACTAGCCGTTGAAGACGGACTAGCCGTTGCAAACCTGACGTCACTGAAGTGACAATCCTGCAAATCATCATTATAAATAGAAGTTAGAGATAGGATCAATTCACATTTAAATTCAAGAGAGAGACTCCCTTTAAATTTAAGTCCGCAGATCAAACAGGTAATCCTCTTTCTCTTCTTCCTTTAAGTTTTCTTTCTTTGCTCCTTCTTTCTTTACATTCTTCACAGTCATGATGATGCTACGATCTTCCCCCGCCAAGGATCATAAGAAGGAGAGTCCTCTCAAAAGCCAGGGGATCATCAAAGACTCACCGAAAGAGAGATGCTGCTTCAATGATGCACAAATAGACAGAATTCGCCACTGTTTTCCGGCGAACACCGATTTCAAGCCATTCGATCCCACTGTTCTGAGCGACTACATTTCCGAGACATGGATTGCCTTTCCTGCTACCCCATTCATCATAGGATACACCTACCCTTTTCCAGCCTTTACCCAATCCTTTTTCTCCCTTACCGGCATCTCCTACATCCAGGCTATGCCGATGATCTGAAGGGTCTTATATACCCTTGAAAGGATCATCGAGCAGGAGGGGATTGACCTAGGAATGTCGGAGTTGGCTGAGATGTATGATCTCACAACGATTGGATCCCACCGATATTTGTTCAAGCGTAAACCCGGAGAAGAACATCCCATCTTTAAGGCTACAAAAAACGATAACAACTGGAAACGGCGGTTCTTCTTCGTCAGAAGTGATTCTATCCCGGATGGAAAGGATTTACCGAAGAAATGGAGCACTCATGGTAGGATAGGAGGATCCTTAGAAGGATCACTAAGTAAGCTCATTCTGATAATGATTACTAATATGCTTTTGTTTCTTTTTGTACAGCTATCACATTCTCGCATATCATTCCTTCAGCTGCCACCAAGGGGAGACTTGCTGCCTTTAGAAAGCTTGATCCTGAAACAAGATCATTCAAGACAATCACCCAGGATTCACAAGAGGTATCCTCAGGCTCTGTCACCATGTCAAGTAAGTATCCTGTTCTTTATATATTCAAATGTTTAAATAAATAGTTATATATGAATAGAATTAGGACACTTATCTGTTTTGGGTGTGTAGGTGCTGGAAAATCATCAAGATCCGCTTCCAAATTCAGTGTCACTAAGCTTGACACCATCCGATCCTCCAAGAAGAAACTTCCTGCCAGCCCAACTGATTCAATCCCCAAGGCACCCACTAAAGGAAGGGGTGGCAAGAAAAGAAAAGCCTCCGAAGCTGAGGATCTGCGAGGTCTGCCCCTAATCCGTCACCAGTTCCTTGAATACTTCAATGAGGTAAGGATCCTTATCCCTGCTTTAGGTATCCAGCTTATTTGAGGATCACTTGTTCTTAAACTGTTCTTTATCTTCTTTGCAGAAATTTGCTGAGATTGAAGACTATGTTGGGCATGTCGAGGAGCAGGACAAGAAGATTGCCGACCTCCAACAAGTCACGTTGCTCAAGGATCTCAAGATTGCTGACCTCCAAAAGGATCTCAAAGATGCCAAAGCTCAGACAGCTGCTATTCTGATCAACTTCGATTATCAAAAGCACGAGATCACAGAGGATGCCAAGGTCTCCGCTGCTATAGCCATGTACAAGACCAAGCTACAAATGGCTCAAGAAGCTCAGGATCCTGCCTTTGATAGGAGCAGCTGGGATGTGGAAGGCTGGAAGGCTAGGCTGGTTGAATTGGAGGATGAGGATGAGGCTGATGAGGTTCTGGCGATTGAGGCTAGTGGTAGTGGCAAGGATCATGGTGGTGAAGCTAGTGGAGCTGGAGATGGTGATGCAGCGAAGGTGTAGGCTGCAACAATGGGCGATGAAGGACATTTCTAGACGTAGCCGGAGCCCATTTTTTTTTAGTTTGGTTATGGTTTTTTTTTGTTTTGATGATGTTTTGGTAAACAATGGTTAGTCTGTATTTGAACAATAGTAATTAGGGTTGAGGATCATGGATGATCCTTTGAACAATAGGTAGGATTACAAATGGTGGAGGGATCCTCTGTTTGGGGGATGAAGCCATTGTGATCCTGCCGTCTTTAATTTCCTGCACTCGTTAGACCTACAAACAATGGACACCCTTTGCCGACCCATGTGGACGGGCCACGTTTTGCTGGTAGAAACGTGGGTTGGTAATTTTGACAATCTTAAAAAGGTTTAAGCTTTTGTGAATAAAATGACTTTAACTTTTTGGCTATATCCTGTGTTGATATCCTTATTGTTATTTTATTTTTCAATCTATTGTGATGTTCATGTCGTTTGAACTTATCAAGTAAGGAAAAAATTTAAAAAATATCCGTTAAAAGTTAAGGATATAATCAAGGATCACATAAAAAATAATTTAAGGATCATAATTCCAGTTGTCAAAGGATAAGTGTCACTTATAATGAATAAAATCCAAACAGTTTAGGATCATACCTGAGAACCCAAGTCAGGATCCTATCCTTCAACACTTAAAATTAGGATAACCCAAGATACAAACCTTAGTTGAAAGTAAGGGTCAAGAATCTTTGTCCATTTATCTTCACAAACCTGAGATAAGATATTACTTGGAACTGAGCCAACATAAGATGAATGTTAGTGACTGGGGACAAGCCCAACAATTCTGGGGATAAGCCCAATATACTGGGGACAAGCCCAAAGGATAACTGGGGACAAGCCCAAAGGATAACTGGGGACAAGCCCAAAGGATAAGTGGGGACAAGCCCAAAGGATCGTATGTAAACTGGAGTATGGCCCTTATTGGCGACTATCCAAACTTAGTGACATGAAAATGCCAAAACCTTAGCTAACATGAAAATGTTAGAAACCTTAGGAACGGATGTATGGTACGTCTACCATTATACGTAGGATCCTGAATATAGCCAGTACAACGAAATTGTCAGCCCCTAAAGCGGGTACTGGTCCCATTGCCATGAACTATACCAGGATCATCGTGCGCTACTGGCGAAACTGGGGACAGGCCCAGACTGGGGACTAGCCCAAACAACTGGATACTTCTGTGGATACTCAATGCTTAGTTAAAGATACATGAACCTTCAAAACTCAGAAATCAAGTAAAAGAAGGATAAAGGACGCATGATCCTTATCCTTGTAAGAATAAAAAGAATGAAATAGTTTAAGATTGGAATGTTACCAAAAAGAGGATCATCTGTCAGAGGGGATCCTTCAAGGATTCTTGTCTGGTAAGGATCATGGATCATGATCACATGAAATATTTCTTCAAATGAACAGCATTCCAAGCTCTAGGTAGCAAATCACCCTCCATTGTTAGCAATCGATATGCCCCCTTTCCTGCTTCAGCTTCAATCAAATAGGGTCCTTCCCACTTTGGTGCTAGCTTTCCATCAGCAGGATTGGTGGTGTTTTGAAATGCTTTCCTTAATACCAAATCCCCAACTTGGAATTTCCCGAGCCTGACATTTTTGTTGTAAGCTCCAGCCATCCTTTGTTGATAACTGGCCATCCTTATCCTTGCTAAATCCCTGATTTCTTCTATAGTATCCAAGTCTTGAATCAAGTTTTCAGCATTTTCTTCAGGATCACGAATGCTTGTTCTTGCAGTTGGAACCACCATCTCTGTAGGGATCACTGACTCTACCCCAAATACCAAAGAAAATGGAGTTTGGCCTGTAGCATTCTTGGGAGTTGTTCTATCAGCCCACAGCACATAAGGTAGTTCTTCTGCCCATTTTCCTTTCTTGGATCCAAGCTTCTTCTTCAAATTGTTGATGATGATCTTGTTGGATGATTCTGCCTGACCATTAGCTTGTGGATGGACTGGTGTTGATGTTATCATCTTAATTCCCCAACTGTCACAAAAGTTAGTGGTTCTATTCCCAATGAATTGGAATCCATTATCACAAATAATTTCAGAAGGGATGCCAAATCTAGTAATAATATTTCTTTTAATAAAGGATATAACTTCCTTTTCTCTGACTTAAGCAAAGGCTTCAACCTCTATCCACTTAGAGAAGTAATCAGTCATAGCAAGCATGAATACTTTTCCACCTGGTGCCTTAGGAAGCTTTCCAACTATATCCATTCCCCATCTCATGAATGGCCAAGAAGAGGATATAGGATGCAAGAGCTCTGCTGGTTGGTGAAGGATATTACTATGCCTCTGACAAGGATCACACTTCTTGGCATACTCCACAGCGTCCTTTTTCATAGTGGGCCAATAGTATCCTGTTCTCAGGATCCTTGAGAATAATGCCCAGCCCCCAGTGTGGTTTCCACAATCTCCTTCATGGAAATCCTTTAGGACTTCTTGAATTTCAGGATCCTCAATGCATCTCAAATATGGTCCTACAAGAGATCGTTTATACAACATATTATTTAATATTGTAAATTGAGATACCTTAATTTTAAAAGCCCTTGGGTTTTCTCCTGTAGGAATTTCTCCATGTTGTATGTATCTCATGATTGGGAGTATCCATGATCCTGAATGAGATTGGGTATCATCACTGGGGATGATTGCAGAATCTTCTCCTATCTCCATAGCTACATGATCCATGATAGCTGGGGTCAGGATATGGATAATAGGGATCTCAATATCCTCAGGAATCTTCAAAGATGATCCTGGATTGGCTAATGCATCAGCTTCTGCATTCTCTTCCCTTGGTACCTGTGTCAAACTAAAGGATACAAAAGAGAGTGCCAATTCTTTGACTATCTCCAAATATTTGATTAGCTTTTCACCTTTAACAACATAGGATCCATTAAAGTGATTAGTGATCAATAAAGAATCTACATGTACCTCAAGATACCTGATACTCATATGCTTTGCAATTTGCAAACCAGCTATCAAGGCTTCATATTCAGCCTCATTGTTGGTAGTTTGAAATTCACAAGCTATGGAGTGGGGTATTATGTCCCCCTGTGGAGATTTTAGTAGTATTCCAAGCCCTGTTCCATTCACATTGGAGGATCCATCAGTAAACAGTATCCAGGGATCCTTGGTTTCTTCAAGCTGTTGGACTTCTAGTTCAGCTTCCTTTTGTAAATCACTACTGAAATCTGCCACAAAGTCAGCTAATGCTTGGGATTTAATGGCTGTCCTAGGCTCATATCTTATATCATATGCACTCAACTTCACTGCCCACTTAGCCATCCTTCCTGACATTTCAGGTTTCCTGAGAACATTCTTAATTGGGAAATTAGTTTTAACAATAATGGCATGAGTCTCAAAATAATGTCTTAATTTAGTAGATGCCATAATTAATGCAAGGATGAGTTTTTCTAAATGTGAATACCTGGATTCAGCATCAAGTAAGCTCTTACTTACATAATAAACAGGATGTTGTGTACCTTGGTGATCCTTAACAAGGACCACACTTACTGCTTTTGAGGATACCAACAAATATAAGGATAACACATCTCCCTTTTCTGGTTTCATTAAGGCTGGGGCTGAGGATAGGTAATCTTTAAGAGCTTTAAGGGCACTTTCTTGCTTCTCAGTCCATTCAAATTTCTTGTTTTTCCTCAGGATGTCATAGAACTCCTTGCACTTTTCTGAGGATTTGGATATAAATCTATTCAAGGCTGCGATCCTGCCAGTCAACCTTTGCACATCCTTAGCATTGGCAGGAGATTTGATATTAACGATAGCCTTAATTTGCTCTGGACTTGCTTCAATGCCCCTCTTTGTTACCATATATCCTAAGAATTTACCTGCCTTTACACCAAAATGACACTTAGAAGGATTTAGTTTCATATTAAATTTATCAAGGATATTGAATGCTTCCTCCAAGTCTCTAAGGTGATCCTCAGCTCTTTTGGACTTAACCACCATGTCATCAATATAGACTTCCATAGTGTATCCAATTTGTTCCTTGAACCTCATATTGACAAGCATTTGGTAAGTAGCACCTGCATTCCTTAATCCAAATGGCATAGCAATATAACAGTATATACCAGTTGGGGTCATAAAGGCTGTATCCTCTTGATTGGATGGTTCCATCTGAATTTGTTGAAATCCAGATGAAGCATCCATAAAAGTTAACAACTCATGACCCGCGGTAGCATCCACCATGGAGTCAATGTGGGGTAATGGGAAAGGATCCTTGGGACATGCCTTGTTTAAATCTGTAAAATCGACACATACCCTCCACTTTCCATTTTTCTTTTGAACAACCACCACATTGGCTAACCATTTTGGATACTTAACCTCTCTAATCATACCTGCTCGAAGTAGCTTATCTACCTCTTCCTGGATAATAGCATTTCTTTCAGGTGCAAACTTCCTCCTATTTTGATGAATTGGCTTGAATGACCTGTCAATGCCAAGTTTGTGAGTAATTATATCCTTAGATATACCTGTCATGTCTTCATGTTTCCAGGCAAAGGTGGTCTTCCTTCTTTTGAGAAAGGATACTAGCTCTTGTTCAATATCGCTGAGGATCCCTGACCCTATGAAGATCTTGGATTCAGGATCATCAGGATCCATGAGGATTTCTTTCAAATCCTGTTCTCTTGCCTCCAAGACGTCTCTTGAAGGATACTTTAATTGCTATTGCTCCCTTGGTCTTGAGGCTGGTTTCATTGATGAGGTATAGCAATTCTTAGCCTCCTGTTGATCACTCTCAATTTTCACCACTCCCCATGGGCTTGGAAGCTTTACACACTGATGATAGGTGGATGGAACTGCCTTCATATCATGTATCCATGGCCTGCCAAGGATAACGTTACAACACGATAAGCAATCAATAACACAAAACTTTTGATAAGAATGCAATCCTTCAATATAGATTGGGAGTTTGATGTCCCCAAATGTATTCTTTGTTTCTCCACTGAATCCCACAAGTACTGAGGATCTTGGGATAATATCAGACTCTGGGATATTCATTTTCTTGAGAATATCCAGCTGAATGATGTTCACAGAGCTTCCTCCATCTATAAGGATCCTGCGAACAAAGTGGTTAGAAATAAACAATGTAATTACGAGACCGTCATGGTGAGGATCCTGGATGTCAACACGATCATCCTCATCAAAAGTAATGACTTTATCCTGGGTGACAACGGAGGTCCTGACGGGTCTGTCTCCATTATCCATCTTGGTTTCCTTAGCGTGTCTTTTTGCTGCTGAGAAGGATGTACCACAGATGTCTGATCCACCGGATATGAAATTTATGACTTGTGCATCTGCCGGAGGAGCAGGAACCCTTTCCGGGATCCTTTCAGGATCCTGGGTTCTTGACTTCTTTCGTCCCAAGAGTTCCTTTAAATGCCCCTTGCTCAACAAATAACCAATTTCTTTTCTAAGTGCAATACACTCTTCAGTGAGATGCCCAAAATCCTCATGATATGCACACCACTTGGATTTATCCTTTGTAGTAGCTGGTTTATCGCTTTTCCTTGGCCACCTAGCTTTCTCACCTAGATTCTGCATTGCAAGGATTAGTTCATTGTTATCAACAGAGAAACAATATTCAGAAATAGGAGGATAATTCTCATCATCCTCTTCTTGTTCCACTACGTGCACATTCTGGTTATCAGATCTGTTATAGGACTTGGATTTGTTGTTCCTGAAGTAGGATCCTTGCTTATCCTGTTTTGAGGATCCTGTCAATCTGTCCTGGATCCTTTTGTCATCCTCTAGGCGGATGAACCTAAGGGCTCTAGTCCTTACTTCATCAAGATTCCTGCAAGGTGTCATAACAAGATCATCATAGAATAATGAATCCCCAAGCAATCCCATTTTAAAGGCTTCAACAGCCGTAGCTATATCCAAATTGGGAATATCTAAGGATTCTTTACTAAACTTAGTGATATAATCTCTAAGTGATTCATTTTGACCTTGTGTTACCCTATATAGATCACTAGTTAATCGTTCAAACTTTCTGCTATAAGAGAATTGACTATTGAACAAGTTAACTAAATTAGCAAATGAAGTAATATAGTAAGGGGGAAGACTTAGCAGCCATTTAAGAGCAGATCCTGTAAGTGTGGATCCAAATCCCTTGCATAGACATGCTTCTTTCAATCTTTCAGGAATTGGATTGATCTCCATCCTCTCCCTGTACTGAGCTACATGCTCTTCTGGATCCGTTGAACCATCATATAGCTTCATTGATGGTATCTGGAATCTTTTAGGTATCTCAGCATCACACAAAGGTGGTGCAAAACGAGATATCCTATGGCTACCATCCGCAATCTCAGGAATGGGTTTAACCACTCCCGGTACACTGGATATCATGTCCTTAAGCTTCTGCAGTTCCCTAGCCAGGGACTGATTGATACCTGTATCCTGCATAAAGCCATGGTTAGTGTTATATAAATTATTAAAAGTGTTACCTCCCACAGGATTCGAGTTTGGAATTGCGGATGTGAATCCATCTTGTCGAGACTCTGGCATGATTGAAGGACCAGAGGAGGCAATGGTCTGCATTGGTATGAAGTCTCCTTGATGGACATCTGAGTTCTGAGGTCGCATATTCCTCGAGGATCCTTGATTTTGAAGGGGGTTGGATCCTTGGAATTGCGATGATCCTTGAACCTGAAAGGATCCTGGGACCAGGGAGGATCCTTGAACAAGGGAGAATCCTGGGACCAGAGAGGATCCTAGGACCTGGGAGGATCCTTGGACCTGGGAGGATCCTTGGACCTGGGAGGATCCTTGTACTGCATGCATTCCCACATATCCTCCTGACATGAAGTATCCTTGATGCTGAGAGGAGGATCCTAATGGTTGAGAAGAGGATCCCTGAGGCTGGAAGCAAGAGCCAAATGCCTGACTCATTGTTGTCGTCCCATAACGCCTTCCTGATAGTTCACCCAAGTATTGCACGTCCGGAACTGCTGAGTATTGTGAGGTTATGTCCGGAGTGTTGAAGTTCAGCGATCTTGGCATCAGAGGGGAATGATCCTCCACTGATTTCTTCTGTTTCTTGATTTCATCGATCTCCCGGAGGATCCTTTCGTTGGTCTTATCCTGCTCTTGTGCATGATTCCTCATCTGCAAAATCAAGGCATAGAGATCATTAGTAGTAGGATTAGTTGAAACAGAAGAAGTAGGTGGTTTTTGGAAAATAGGAGTTGGTTTATTCGCAGCATTCTCAGCATTCTTCTGGGATCCAGAAGGTGGTGGAGGCAAAGGAGGAATGCCTTGTGAGGAACTGAATGAGGGCATCAAACTTGAAGTACTCTTCACTGAGGAAGCCATTTGTTTGGTTGTAGCGAACCGAAATAACCACGAAAACACGAATCTTTCTAAGAATGAAGCACCAATTGCCCCACGGTGGGCGCCAAACTGTTTTGGTCAAAAATCAAGCAATGACAATGTAACCAAACTTTCTGTTGTGAGGTATGATGCTTGAATTGATGAACAATAATAAGGATCACTATGAAGTATAATGAACAAATGACACGAGGATTTATACGGGGAAAAAGCCCTTGATCAAGAGTTGATCTCCGGCACAAAAAACCCCGGGTGATGGAAACTACCGATCACCAACTCAAATTAAACAAACAATCTGTTACAACTTCGGATGATAGCGAGCTATGTACAAGGATCACTATAGTGTAACGTGTAGAAAAATGTGTAAAATCGCCAAGTGTTTTGTCGAGAGCCAGTGAGAGCGATTGTATGAGTGTGTGTGTAGCCAAAAATAGCTAAGTGTCTCTAAAATAGCTCGCTACCCCTTTAAAAATAGAAAATATCAAGCCTAACTAACATTCCGCAAATCATGCAAGTCTTCCACGACTCCACAACGTCCATTTCTGACCAAGCACGTGCGGAATTGCCTGAGAATATTCTCCAGGAATGTCGCCAAGACTAAGTCCAAGTTGATATTCCTGCAAAACATTTACGAATTCAAAGTAGACAATCGTTAGTACTGGGATCCTTATAGTGATCCATGATCCTGATCCTGCAACACTTCTGAGGATCACTACTTCAGACAAAATTGAGGATCACTAAATCCAACAGCCAATAAGGATCACTGGTCATTTAGAAATCCACCCCTAACAATACTCTTTTTGGCTTTTCATGGTACTTTCGACTTAAAGCATCTGCCACTACATTTGCTTTTCCTTCATGGTACTGGATATCACAATCATAATCACTAAGCATCTCCATCCAGCGTCTTTGTCTCATATTCAACTCTTTCTGCCCGAAAACATACCTTAAACTCTTATGATCAGTGAATATGGTAAACTTACTACCATAAAGATAATGTCTCCAAATCTTAAGGGCCAAAATTATAGCTCCTAATTCCAAGTAATGGGTTGAATAATTTTCTTCATGATTCTTAAGTTGTCGGGACGCGTATGCTATAAACTTTTGGCGTTGCATTAATACACATCCATAACTTAACTTAGAAGCGTCACAATAGACTACAAAGTCTTCAGTTCCTTCTAGCAACGCTAGTATGGGTGTATTAGTTAATCTTTGCTTAAGAATTCTAAAAGCTTCTTCTTGTTTTGGTCCCCATTCAAACTTAATGGATTTACAGGTTAACTTAGTTAAAGGGATGGCTATTCTAGAGAAATCTCGAATAAACCTTCTATAATATCCGGCCAATCCTAAGAAACTTCTAACCTCGGTTGGTGATTCAGGGGTTTTCCATTTGGTAATCGCCTCGATTTTTGTTGGATCCACATGAATTCCTTCATGATTGACTAGGTGTCCAAGAAACTGTACCTGTTCTAGCCAAAACTCGCATTTTGAAAATTTAGCATAAAGCTTTTCCTTTCTTAACAAACTTAGAAGTGCGTGCAAATGCTTTGCATGTTCCTCTTTACTCTTAGAGTAAATTAGAATATCATCTATGAAAACAATTATGAATTTATCCAAATATGGCTTACATATTCGGTTCATCATGTCCATAAATGCAGCTGGGGCATTGGTTAAACCAAATGGCATGACAGTAAATTTATAATGGCCATACCTCGTTCTGAACGCGGTCTTAGGAATGTCCTCTTCCTGTACCTTTAATTGATGATATCCTGACCTTAAATTGATTTTAGAGAAAAATCGAGCTCCTTGCAATTGGTCGAACAGATCATCGATTCTCGGTAATGGGTACCGGTTCTTAATCGTGACTTTGTTCAATTCTCGGTAATCAATGCACATACGCATTGATCTGTCCTTCTTTTTAACGAATAAAATTGGCGCTCCCCATGGCGATGAACTTGGTTGTATGAATCCTTTTTCCAACAATTCATCTAATTGTTTCTTCAGTTCCTGCATTTCTACGGGTGCCAACCGGTAGGGTGTTTTGGCAATTGGCGATGTTCCTGGTAGCAGGTGAATTCTGAATTCGACTTCTCTATCTGGCGGCAGTCCTGGTAATTCTTCTGGAAATACATCTGAAAACTGGGACACTACTGGAATGTCTTTTAGTTCTTTTCCTTTAGTGTTAGTAATTATAGAAATCAAATACACTATAGATCCTTTTCTTATATAACTTGCAGTTTTCATCACAGAGATAAATTTTGTGGATCTAGAGGGCTTATCTCCTTTAATTTTGATCTTTTTACCTTTTGATGAATCTACTTGAATTGACTTTTGATCACATAAAATACTGGCTTTATTGGCTATTAAAAAAATCCATTCCTAATACGACATCAAATCCTGCCAAATTCATGGGATAAAGGTTTGCCATAAACTTTTGATTTAAAATTTCTATTCTTACTCCCTGCAAGATTTCAGAAATCTTAATTGTTTCTCCATTAGCTGTCTCTACGAGACATTCTTGTGGTAGTTCAGTTAATGACTGATTTAGAATTTTGCAAAACGAAGTATTAATGAAACTTTGGTTTGCACCAGAGTCAAATAATACCTTAGAAAAAACATCATTAACTAAAAACGTACCAGCTATCATATCTGGAATTATCTTGGCTTCATCTGCAGTCAGAACAAATGCTCTAGCATTTTTAGTGTTCCTGTTGTTCACAGCTGGAGCCAATTTTGGACAATTCAGCTTGATGTGACCTTTTTCCCCACAGTTGTAGCATAGTCCATTACTGGATTTCTTCCTGCAATCTTCTTCCTTGTGTCCTGGCATCTTGCAGAAATTGCAAAGAGTGGAGCATTTTCCCGAATGCTTTTTCTTGCAGGCCTTGCAGAAAGGTGCAGAGGTAGAACCCATATTCCTACGATTGTAATTCCCAGAACGAAATTCTTGAGTAAGCCTTTGGGTTAGGTTTCTCCTCTGTTCTTCTTCCCTAGTACGGATTAATTCATCTATCAAGGTATTGGCTACTTCTACAGCTTCTTCTATAGTTTGAGGTCTAGCTGCTTTGACTACATGTCTAATCTCTCCGATTAATCCCCAGATGTAACGGGAGATTATTACTGGTTCAGGTGATGCAAGGGTTGGCACTATTCTAGCATATTTAAATAATGTGGTAGTATAACCCTTACTATCTACTCCGGTCATCCTTAAGTTCAAAAACTTATTTGCTATATGTTCATTTTCATTGGGAGGGCAGAATTTCCTTTCTACCATATTTTTAAATTCTTCCCATTCCAAGTTGTAAACCCTATCACTTCCTCTTGATTGAAGGATAGTGTTCCACCATTCTAAGGCTGAGTTCTTAAACAGATTAGAAGCAAACATTATTTTGTCTTCTTCAGCACACTTGCTTATTTTTAAAACAGCCTCAGTTTTCTCTATCCAGCGTAGGGCTGCAATGGGCCCTTCATTGCCCGAGAATTCTATTGGTTTGCAGGACCAGAATTCCTTATAAGAATAACCGTAAGACACGGTTCTTCTTCTTTTGGGAATGGGCACTTGAAGTACAGGTCCATTGTTCACGCTGTTTTCTGGTTCAATTGGTCGCTTACTGCTATGCTTACTTTTATTATTCGCTTCTTGAATCATTTGAATAATAAATGGCAATGCATCTATGATTCCTTGTGCCACTATGTGTTGAACTGCACTATTATCCATTCGGTTTCCATTGTTATTGATGCTTGGATTCTCATTAACCACGTTAATGTTACTCTGGTTATCGTTATTCAGATTTCTTTGATTTCCTTCGTCGGCCATCTGAATTTTAAACATTTATCCCATATTAATATCACAAAATAATATTTAATATAGTCAATCACATGACACGCAATTTAGCCAAAAGCGTCGATCATTACGACTTTACTCTATTTATCTACTATATATCTATTACACACCAGTACTGAAATAAAATTACAATACCAACTGAAATAAATAATAGTAGGCATTCGTACACATATATTTTATTATTTTATTATTATTATTACTATTACCGTCTCCATTCTCACATCACGGATACGGATTCATCTAGAAATCCATATTGCGCTCGTCGTACTTCCAGACGAGTCGCTCTCCCACCTGTCTCATTCTCTCACTGTTCTCTAAAATTTCCTCCCCAAAAGTCCTAAGTTCTTGTATGTTTTCTGCACTCATTGGGGGTGCAGGTTCTAGGACTGGGTTCGGAATCTGGGGTGCGGGTTCCTGATATGGGGGTGTAGGTGCCTGGAATCGGTAAGGATCTTCTAAAATCTCCCTAATGTATTCATCGTGAAAATAGGGATCTAAAGGGTCCAAACCTAGGTAGGCTCCTACGTTCTGCATGGGTGTGTCTTCATGTATCGGATAACGTTGCACATAGTCCCTAACGTCATCCCACCAGGGATCGTAATTTGGGTCTAGGGGGTTTGGTGCTGGTACCCTAGGTATTTCTTCTGGATTGAAGTCATGCATCTCTACTTGGTTTTCAGGGTTTTCTATCTCCATTGGTTGGTCAGGGATTGGTGGTTGTGGTTGGGGTGCTATTATTTGCTCCAGATTAGGGTCAGCTGCAGTGGTAGCTAGGATGTGAATATTGGCTATACCCCTATTTATCATATCCTGGGCATAGGCATCTGTCTCTCTCTTGGCTGCTGCTAGTACCCTCTGGTCTTGTAACTTTTTCATATGTGTTCTATGCTCGTGTGCCCCTCGACTGAACCATCCCCTCTTTTTATGAGGAAATGGCTCTTCTGACTGAGCCTTAAACACAAAGATTCCTTCTTCCGTATCAGCAGAGTACCCTGAGAGGGTAGGCTGAGAAGAGGAGGTGCCTTCGCTTCTAGGCGAACCAGACAATTGACGGTACGCGTCAGATGGTCCTTGGTCGCTCATACTGTAAACTGAAAGATAGTCAAATAACACATAATAATAAATACAGTTATGCACGTATTTCCGTAATTTATTTCTTAACACTTTACATTTTGATGTCAGCAGAACACCTCTGTGGCTGAATCAGTGGCTTAGCTCTGATACCACCTTCTGTCGCAACCCCCGATCCCTGATCCCCGGGAACGGGCGGCCGCGAGCCAGTTTCGGTGGTATCTCGTTATTGTCTAATTTGGCAGCGGAATTTTTCATCAGGACCGTAGTTAAGAAATATTTGATCAGAGTAAAATACCACATTATCATAACATTAAACAAATGGGATAAACCCAACTTCATAGTACATGCGTTTTCATAGGTATAAATCCTATTTATTTAATAAAAACATCTATTTTATTTTTAGGTAACTTTATTGCCACTTTTCCAAGCCTTCAGTGCTGTCTAGCTGGCTCCTATTTGGCTTTCACAATTTGTTACCTGAAACGCGTTTTAAAAACATTTGTCAGTGGGAAATACTGGTGAGTGAATCCCGGTCTAATCAAGTTTAATAAAAAAAACCCAGTGTACAGTATTGAGGGCGATCCCGTAATTATATTTGTTTCCAAGACATCACAATTAACATCCATGGTACTGTCGAACCCGACTTGTGGACATGTTACTCCTTGACCAGGTGGTAACAAATTTTGTATACAAAACCCCAACATACTCATGATAATTGTATTCTTACAAATACTCAATAACTGTTATTCGCATGGAAAAGTATTTAAGGTTTTGTAAAAATAGTTAACAAAAAGCGGATCAACTCACATTGCTGTCTTAGATTTTCCGTAAGGGTTTCCTGGTGACAATCTATAATTTACACAAATGCACACGTCTTAGTATAATAACCCATTTTAACATTAGTAATACCCTCCCCGAGACGGCATTCCAACGACTACGTCGGGCAGAACCACGACAGCCGTTACGGAACCCTAGATCAATCGGGCAGCGTATCTAATACGTATCCAGGGGTTATAATACTTACAATGGAGCAGAACTTCGCTATTTAGGGGGTATTAGACCCGAGTATTACTTCTACTATCAGAAATTTCGAGTGAAAAAGAAAGATATGAGCGAATGAATCTGATATCCCGAGCTACCATTATATAGGGCGTCATCTGGGTTTTCTCGCGGCCCGCGTAAGAGTAGCCAAGGGGCTACGCGGCTCGCGTCAAATCTGGTCAACGAACTAGCTTTTCCGGATCATTGCCTAGACTCGCCACGATGATGACACGTGTCATCACCGGGCTGCGCCACAATCTCGATCTCTAGCAACCCGCGTAAGACTCATAAGAAGTCTACGCGGCCCGCGACAAACTTAAAAATCAGATTTTTAATTAAATTTAATAAGATTTAAGGTATTCGGGGTCCGTTTTCACGTATGGGGTGTATTTTTGGATATATTGGGATATTTTAAAATATATTAGGGTGTCGGAAAAATTACAAGGGTGTCGGTTTTATTGAGGATTGTTATATAATGTCCCCCAATGTGTTCTTGGTTTCCCCACTGAATCCTACAAGAACCGAAGATCTTGGGATAATTTCTGATTCAGGAATGTTCATCTTTTTTAGGACATCAAGCTGGATGATGTTCACTGAGCTTCCTCAATCTATCAGGATCCTGCAAACAAAATGATTAGATATAAACAATGTAATAACAAGACCATCATGATGAGGATCCTGAACATCTACACGATCATCCTCATCAAAGGTTATAACTTTTTCCTGTGTGACAGTAGAGGTTCGAATGGGTCTATCCCCATTATCCATCTTGGTCTTTTTGGCATGCCTCTTAGCTGCCGAAAAGGAAGTGCCACATATGTCTGATCCACCGGATATGAAGTTGATAATTTGTGCATCAGCAGGAGGGGCAGGAGCTCTTTCTGGAACTTTTTCTGGATCTTGGATCCTTGACTTTTTTCTTCCCAATAGCTCCTTCAAGTGCCCCTTGCTTAACAAATAACCAATTTCTTTTCTAAGTGCAATACATTCTTTAGTGAGATGACCGAAATCCTCATGATATGCACACCATTTGGATTTATCTTTTGTTGCAGCTGGCTTATCACTATTTCTGGGCCATCTTGCTTTTTCACCTAAGTTCTGCATTGCAAGGATCAATTCATTGCTATCAACAGAAAAACAATATTCAGAAATGGGAGGATAATCCTCATCATCCTCTTACTATTCTACTGCATGCACATTCTGATTGTCGGACTTGTTATAAGATTTGGACTTGTTGCTCCTGAAGTAGGATCCTTGTTTTTCCTGCTTCGAGGATCCTGCCAGTCTTTCTTGTATCCTTTTATCATCCTTTAATCGGATGAATCTAAGGGCCCTGGTCCTAACTTCATCAAGATTCCTGCAAGGGGTCTTGACAAGATCATCATAGAACAATGAATCCCTAAGTAAACCCATTTTGAAGGCTTCTACAGCCGTGGCAATATCCAAATTAGGAATGTCTAAGGATTCTTTACTGAATTTAGTGATATAATCTCTAAGTGATTCATTTTGACCTTGTGTTACCCTATATAGATAACTAGTTAAATGTTCAAATTTTCTACTACATGAAAATTGGCTATTAAACAGATTAACTAGATTAGCAAATGAAGTAATAGAGTAAGGGGAAGACTTAGCAGCCATTTAAGAGCTGATCTTGTTAATGTGGATCCAAATCCCTTGCATAAACATGCTTCTTTTAACCTCTCCGAGATGGTATTGATTTCCATCCTTTCTCTATATTGAGCTACATGCTCTTCTAGATCTGTTGAGCCATCATATAGCTTCATGGTTGGTATTTGAAACCTCTTTGGAATTTCTGCATCACAAAAAGGTGGTGCAAAATGAGATATCCTGTGGCTTCCATCTGCAATTTCGGGAATGGGCTTAACCACTACTGGAACACTGGATATCATATCCTCCAGTTTCTGTAATTCCCTAGCCATAGCTTGATTGATACCTGTATCCTGCACAAAGCCATGGTTAGTATTATGAGAATTATTCAAAGTGTTACCTCCTGAAGGATTCAAGTTTGGAATTCCAGTTGTGAATCCATATTGACGGGATTCTGGTATAATTGAAGGACCAGACGAAGCAATAGTTTGCATAGAGATGAAGTCTCCTAGGTGAACATCTGAACTTCCGGGTTGTACACTCCTTAAGAATCCTTGATCCTGAAAGATGTTGGATCCTTGATGTGCTGTGACTGGGGGTCTTGGAGGATAATCCATGGATCCTAAACCTGAGATGAGGATCCTTGAACCTAAAAGGAGGATCCTTGAACCTGAGAGGATCCCTGAACCTGAGAGGATCCCTAAACCTAAGAGGATGATCCTTGAATTGTCTGTGCTCCCACATATCCTCCAGAACTGAAGAAGGATCCTTGAAGCTGAGAGGATCCTTGAGGCTGAGAGGATCCAAAAGGTTGAAAGAAGGATCCTTGAGTCTGAGGCATCGCCAACGATCCATAACATAGACTTGATATCCCACCTTGGTATTGAGAACCTAATGCTGAGGAGTGCTGGGCCGTTATGGCTGGTGAATCAAAATTCAGTGATCTTACTATCATTGGTTTTGTCCTGCTGTTGCATGTAATCATTCATCTGCAAAATCAAAGAGTAAAGATCACTTTTAGAAGGGCTAGAAGAAACAGCAGAAGTTGGTGGTTTTAAGAAAAAGGGGCTTTGTTTCTTCGCAGCATTTTCAGCATTCTTCTGGGATCCAAAAGGTGCTGGAGACAAAGGTGGGATGCCCTGTGAAGAAGTGACTGCCGGCATGGAACTTGATGTGTTCTTCCCTGAAGAAGCCATGTACTTGAAGGTGATGAATCGAAATAATCACAATGAACAAAATTTCTCTGAAATGAAGCACCAATGGCCCCATGGTGGGCGCCAAACTATTTTGGTCAAAAATCAGACTAGGATAATGCAACCAAATCTTATTTTGTGAGGTGTGATGCTTGAATGAATGAACGAATGTATGAACAACTTGTAAATGAAATGAACAAGAGACACAAGGATTTATACGAGGAAAAAGCCCTTGATCAATGTATGATCTCCGGCATAAAAAACCTCGGGTGATGGAAACTACCGATCACCAACTATATTAAACAAGTATAGGTTACAATTCGGGATGATAACAAGCTTGTTACAAGGATCACTAGTGTGCAAAGTCTATGAAAATGCTAATAAGTTGCAGAGAATTTGTGAGAGTGTGTGTGTTTGCTCAATGTTCTTACTATCAAGCTCGTTATCCCCTTTTTAAAAATGGAAATCAACTAAATAACAAACAATCCGCAAATTATGCTAGCCAGCCACGACTTCCATAACGGTCATACGAGTCTAGCACGTGCAGAATAGTAGAGCATATTCTCCTGGAATCTCGGCAAGACTGAGTCCCATACGAATACCCCTGCAAATCAAGTTCAAATACAATGGAAACAACCGTTAGTATAAGGATAATGATGAGGATCCTGGATCCTTAAACCTGCAACGTCTTCTGAGGATCCTTAATTCAAATAGAATTGAGGATCCGTGATCCTGGCTACACTTGAGGATCCACGATCCTTAGTGTTTTGGTCAAAAAATCTGATGAGGATAATGCAACCAAACTCTTTGTTACGGGGAATGATGCTTTGAATGTAGAACAATGATAGGGATCACTTCAATGTAAATTGCACAACTGACACAAGGATTTATACGGGGAAAAAGCCCTTGATCAAGAGTTGATCTCCGGCACAAAAAACCCCAGGTGATGGAAACTACCGATCACCAAGCTTAAATAAATCAATTAATGTTTACAACTTCGGATAGTAACGAGCTAGGTACAAGGATCACTATGGTGAAATGTGTAAAAATGAGTGAAAACTAATAAGTGTTCATCGAGAGCTTCAAGAGTGCGATTGTATGAGAGTGTGTGTAGCTGAAAATGGCTAAGTGTTCTAAATTCTAGCTCGTCACCCCTTTAAAAATAGAAGTTAACTATAATAACAAACTATCCGACTTTTGTGCCAAGCTCCCACGTTCTCCACAACGTCCATTTCCAGTCAAACGTGTGCGAAATACCCGTGGAATATTCCATAGTAACGTTGCCAAGACCAAGTCAAGCTTGTTACTCCTGCAAAATAATGCGACACATAAACAAACAATCGTCAGTATGAGGATCCTTAAGGTGATCCACGATCCTGATCCTAAAGCTCTTCTGAGGATCACTATATGTCACAGAAGTAAGGATCATTAGTTAGGATAACAAGTAAGGATCACTAATTGTTAGAAAATCCTCCCCTAACAATTGCCCCCAAAATATAAGGAGTGATATGTAAAATAAGCGAATTATATTTTCTTGATCTTATCCGCAACTAACTATCGTAAATATAGCCGTTATTGTAGAACTATCCGTTGCAACGATGACGTCACAGAAGTGACAACCCTGCACAATCATGATTATAAATAGGAGATATAGATAGGATCGATTTGCATTTAAAATTTCAGAGATACTCCCTTTATAACTGCATTCCGAAGATAAACAGGTATTCTCTCTTCATCTTCTTCCTTCTTTGCTCTGTTTTCCATTTCTTTCCACCATTCTATCAAAGATGTTGCTCCGGAACTCCCCATCTAAGGATCATCCAAAAAACAGCCCACCGAAAAGCCAGGGGATCATCGAAGATTCCATAAAAGAACGCTGCTATTTCAACGATGCACAGATTGATAGGATCCGCCACTGCTTCCCGGCGAACACCGAGTTTAGACCTTTTGATCCCAATGCCCTGAGTGATCATATTTCCGACAAGTGGGTTGCTTTTCCTGTCACTCCGTTCACCATAGGCTATACATATCCTTTCCCATCCTTCACCCAATCTTTCTTTTCCCTAACCGGCATCTCTTATATCCAAGCCATGCCGATGATATGGAGGGTTTTGTATACCCTTGAAAGGATCATCGAGCAGGAAGGGATAGACCTAGGAATGTCAAAGCTAGGAGAACTGTATGACCTTACTACCTTTGGTTCTCATCGTTATTTGTTTAAACGTAAGCCTGGTGAGGAACATCCGATCTTCAAAGCTACCAAGAATGATGCTAACTGGAAGCGGCGTTTCTTTTTCGTCAAGAGAGATTCTATTGATGATGGAAAGGATCTACCCAAGAAATGGGCTAACCATGGTAGGGTGGAGGATCCTGAGAAGGATCACCAGAAAACTTTCTTTTGATATAAGGATCACTTATATATTTTTGCTTTCTTGTTATGCAGCTATCACCGTCTCACACCTCAGACTGTCTCCTGCTGCCAAAGAGAGACTCATCGCTTTCAAGAAACTAGATCCTGAAACAAGAACTTTCAAGACAACCACCCAAGACTCTCAGGAGGTATCCTCAGGATCTGTCACGATGTCAAGTAAGTATCTTTGTTTAAAAATTAAATAAATAGTGAAATATGAGTGAAATAAAGATACTTATCTTGTTTTGGTTGTGTAGGTGCTGGAAAATCCACCAAGTCTGCTTCAAAGTTCAATGCGGCTGACCTTGATACTGTTAGACCCAGGAAGAAGAGGTCCACCACCAGTCCTAGCATCTCCATTCCCAAGGCACCCATTAAAGGAAAGGGTGGCAAGAAGAGAAAGGCCTCCGAGGCTGAGGATCTGCAGGGTCTGCCTCTGATCCGTCACCAATTCCTCGAGTACTTCAACGATGTAAGGATCACTGTCTCTGCTAGTATATCCTGCTGATATATCCTGCTGATTTGAGGATCACTTGGTCCTGACCTTATCTTTTATCCCCTTTGCAGAAATTCACTGAGATTGAGGATTATGTTGGCCACGTTGAGGATCAGGATAGGAAGATTGCCGACCTCCAGCAGGTTGCATTGCTAAAGGACCTCAAAATTGCTGATCTTCAGAAGGAGCTCCAGGATGCCAAGACTAAGACGGCTAAACTCCTGATTGACCTTGACTATGAAAAGCATGATCTCATAGAAGGTGCAAAGGTCTCTACTGCCATCACAATGTATCAGACAAAACTAAAGATGGCCCAGGAAGCTCAAGATCCTAACTTCGACAGAAGCAGCTGGGAGATTGAGGACTGGAAAGCAAGGTTGGCTGATCTTGAAGATGATGAAGAGACTGAGGAAGTTTTGGCGATTGAGGCTGGAGGCAAGGGTGAAGGTGGTGAAACAAGTGGAGCTGGAGGTGGTGATGCAGGGAAGGTTTAGGTTGCATGATTGGGCGATGATGGAAATTTCTAGACATAGCCGGAGCCCAATTTTTTAGTTTGATGGTTGTTTTGTTGAACAATTTGATGGTTTGTACTGAACAATAGTTTTAGGATTAAGGATCATGTATGATCCTTTAGACAATAGGCAGGATTGCAAATGGTGGAGGGATCCTCTGTTTGGGGGATAAAGCCATTGTGATCCTGCTGCCTTTATATTCCTGCACTACTTTTGAACCTATTATCATGGACACCCTTTACCTACCCCAGCGGACGGGCCACGTATTGCTGGTAGATGTTCGGGGTAGGTAATTTTGACAACCTTTAAAGGGCTAGTCTTTTGTTAATAAATAAAACCTTAATCTTTTGTCGCTTATCTTGTATTGTTATCCTTTTTGTCTCTTTAATTCTCAATTGTTTTGATGTACATTTATTGAATAAACAATTTTGAGTAAGTCAGATTGAAAATATTTAGTACATGATCCATGATCAAATATCCTATAGTTAAAGAATCCCAAAAAGTGATATATTTTAAGGATCACAAGTTTAGTTGTCAAATTTTAAGGGTTATTCAAATAAACAATGAATAGAATTGAGAATAGTTAAGGATCATACCTGAGGATCCAAGTTAGGATCCTAACCATAACCAGGAAAACTATAAGATAAACCTTAGAGAGAAGTAAGGATCAAGGATCCCTAGTTGCTTATCTTCAAGGACCTGAAATAGAGCATAACTTGGGACTAAGCCAATATAAGATAAGAGTTAGCAACTGGGGACAAGCCCAAGGATAACTGGGGACAAGCCCAAGGATAACTGGGGACAAGCCCAAGGATCGTATGTAAACTGGAGTATGGCCCTAACTGGCGACTATCCAAACTTAGTGACATGAACATGCCAAAACCTTAGCTAACGTGAAAACGTTAGAAACCTTAGGAACGGATGTATGGTACGTCTACCATTATACATAGGATCCTAGGTATAGCCAATACAATGGAATTATCAGCCCCTAAAGCGAGTACTGGTCCCACTGCCTTGAACTATACCAGGATCATCATGCGCTACAGGCGGAACTGGGGTCAAGCCCAAATAACTGGGGTTAAACCCAAGGAACGGATTGCTTCTGCAGATAACCAATATTTTGCTAAGGATACCTGAACTTTCAAAACTTAAAATCATGTGAGAGATGGATAAAGGACACATGATCCTTATCCTTATATGAGAAAATAAAGAAATGAAATAGTTTAAGATTAGGATATTACCAAAGTAAGGATCACCGATACTTTAAGGATCCTTCAAGGATAACTCCAATGTAAGGATCATCTGTGCGATGAGGATCCTGCTCACATGAAATATTTCTTCAAGTGGACAGCATTCCAAGCTCTTGGTAGCAAATCACCTTCCATGGTTAGCAATCTATATGCCCCCTTTCCTGCTTCAGCTTCAATCAAATAAGGGCCTTCCCATTTTGGAGCCAATTTTCCATCGGCAGGATTGGTGGTATTCTGAAATGCTTTCCTTAATACCATATCTCCAACTTGAAACTTCCTGATCCTGACATTTTTGTTATAAGCACCAGCCATTCTTTGTTGATAACTGGCCATCCTTATCCTAGCCAGATCCCTGATTTCTTCAATAGTATCCAGGTCTTGAGCCAAGTTCTCATCATTTTCCTCAGGATCACGAGTACTCGTTCTAGCAGTTGGAACCACCATTTCTGTTGGGATCACTGATTCCGCCCCAAATACCAAAGAGAATGGTGTTTGACCAGTAGCATTCTTAGGGGTTGTCCTGTCAGCCCAAAGCACATAAGGTAGTTCTTCTGCCCATTTCCCTTTCTTGGATCCAAGCTTCTTCTTCAAATTGTTGATGATGATCTTGTTGGATGATTCTGCTTGACCGTTAGCTTGTGGGTGGACTGGTGTTGATGTTATCATCTTAATCCCCCAGCTGTCACAAAAGTTAGTGGTTCTGCCCCCAATGAATTGGGAACCATTGTCACATATAATTTCAGAAGGAATACCGAATCTAGTTATAATATTTCTTTTAATGAAGGATATAACTTCCTTTTCTCTGACTTGGGCAAAAGCTTCAGCCTCTATCCACTTGGAGAAGTAATCAGTCATAGCTAGCATGAACACTTTTCCACCAGGTGCCTTAGGGAGCTTACCAACTATATCCATACCCCATCTCATAAATGGCCAAGAGGAGGATATAGGATGCAATAATTCAGCTGGTTGATGAAGGATATTGCTGTGTCTCTGACAAGGATCACATCTCTTAGCATACTCCACAGCATCTCTTTTCATGGTTGGCCAGTAGTATCCTGTTCTCAGGATCCTTGAGAATAATGACCTGCCCCCAGTGTGGTTTCCACAATCTCCTTCATGGAAGTCTTTTAAAACTTCTTGGATCTCAGGATCCTTAATGCATCTCAAGTATGGTCCTGCAAGAGATCGTCTATACAACATATTATTTAAAATTGTGAATTGAGATACCTTAATTTTGAAAGCCCTAGGGTTTTCTCCTGTAGGAATCTCTCCATGTTGTAAGTATCTCATAATTGGTGAGATCCATGATCCTGATCCTGAATGGGATTGAGTATCCTCACTAGGGATAATTGCAGAATTCTTTCCTATCTCCATAGCCACATGATCCTCGATAGCCGGGGTCAGGATATGGATAATAGGGATCTTGATATCCTCCGGGATCTTCAAGGATGATCCTAAGTTAGCCAATGCATCAGTTTCTGTATTTTCTTCCCTTGGTACCTGTGTCAAACTAAAGGAAACAAAGGAGAGTGCCAATTCTTTGACTATCTCTAAATATTTGGTTAGCTTTTCACCTTTAATAGCATAGGATCCATTAAAGTGGTTTGTAATTAACAAAGAATCTACATGTACCTCAAGATACCTGATCCCCATATGCTTAGCAATTTGCAAACCAGCAATTAAGGCTTCATATTCAGCCTCATTGTTAGTGGTTTGGAACTCACAAGCTATAGAGTGGGGTATTATGTCCCCCTGTGGCGATTTTAGTAGTATTCCAAGCCCTGTGCCTTTGACATTTGAGGATCCATCAGTATAGAGTATCCAAGGATCCTTGGTCTCCTCTAGCTGCTGGACTTCTAACTCAGCTTCTTTTTGTAAATCACTACTGAAATCAGCCACAAAGTCAGCTAATGCTTGGGATTTGATGGCTGTCCTAGGCTCATATCTTATGTCATAGGCACTAAGCTTCACTGCCCACTTGGCCATCCTTCCTGACATCTCTGGTTTCCTGAGGACATTCTTAATTGGAAAATTAGTTTTAACAACAATAACATGAGTTTCAAAATAATGTCTCAACTTTGTAGATGCCATAATTAATGCAAGAATAAGCTTTTCAAGGTGTGAATACCTGGATTCGGCATCAAGTAAACTTTTACTTACATAATAGACAGGATGTTGTGTACCTTCGTGATCCTTAACAAGGACCGCACTTACTGCTTTTGAGGATACTGCAAGATATAAGGATAGCACATCGCCTTTTTCTGGTTTCATCAAGGCCGGGGCTGAGGATAGGTAATCTTTGAGAGCTCTTAAGGCATTTTCATGCTTCTCAGTCCACTCAAATTTCTTGTTCTTCCTTAGGATATCATAGAATTCTTTGCACTTCTTTGAGGATTTGGATATAAATCTGTTCAAAGCTGCTATCCTGCCTGTTAGCCTTTGGACATCCTTAGCATTGGCCGGAGATTTGATGTTCACTATTGCTTTGATTTGTTCCGGGCTAGCTTCAATGCCTCTCTTTGTCACCATATATCCTAAGAATTTACCTGCTTTAACACCAAAGTGACATTTTGAAGGATTAAGTTTCATGTTATATTTGTCAAGGATATCGAATGCTTCCTCCAAATCCCTTAGGTGATCCTCAGCCTTTATTGATTTTACCACCATATCGTCTATGTAAACCTCCATAGTTTGTCCAATCTGATCCTTTAACATCATATTCACCAGCCTTTGATATGTTGCACCTGCATTTCTTAATCCGAACGGCATAGCAATATAACAATATATACCAGTTGGAGTCATGAAGGTTGTATCCTCTTGATCGGATGGTTCCATTTGGATTTGTTGAAATCCAGATGAAGCATCCATAAAAGTTAACAGTTCATGACCCGCAGTTGCATCCACCATGGAGTCAATGTGGGGTAATGGGAAAGGATCCTTGGGACATGCCTTATTTAAATCGGTAAAATCGACACATACCCTCCACTTTCCGTTTTTCTTTTGAACAACAACCACATTGGCCAACCATCTTGGATACTTGACCTCTCTAATCATACCTGCCCGGAGCAATTTCTCTACCTCTTCCTGGATAATGGCATTTCTTTCCGGTGCAAACTTCCTTCTCCTTTGATGGATCGGTTTGAAGGACCTATCAATGCCAAGTTTGTGAGTGATTACATCTTTAGATATGCATGTCATGTCTTCGTGTTTCCATGCAAAGGTAGTCTTTCTCCTTTTGAGGAAGGATACGAGGTCTTCTTTCATTTCGCCGAGGATCCCTGATCCGATATAGATTTTGGATTCAGGATCATGAGGATTTCCACCACATCCTGCTCTTTTGCCTCCAAGACATCCCTTGGAGGATACTTTGATTGCTATTGTTCCCTTGACTTTGAGGCTGGTTTCATCGATGAAGTATAGCAATTCTTGGCCTCCTGCTGATCACTGTCAATCTTGACTATTCCCCAAGGACTAGGGAGCTTCACACATTGATGGTAAGTAGATGGGACTGCCTTCATATCGTGTATCCAGGGCCTGCCAAGGATAACATTACAACAAGATAAACAGTCAATAACACAAAATTTTTGATAAGAGTGTAGGCCTTCGATGTATATTGGGAGCTTAATGTCCCCCAGGGTATTCTTAGTTTCGCCACTAAATCCCACGAGCACGGAGGATCTTGGTATGACATCTGATTCAGGAATACCCATCTTCTTTAGAACATCAAGCTGGATAATGTTCACTGAGCTTCCTCCGTCTATAAGGATCCTGCGGACAAAATGGTTAGAAATGAAAAGAGTAATAACTAAACCATCGTGGTGAGGATCCTGGATATCAACACGATCATCCTCATCAAAGGTTATGACTTTTCCTTCGGAGACACTTGATGTTCGAACGGGTCTTTCTCCACTGTCCATTTTAGTTTCCTTTGCATGCCTTTTAGCTGCTGAGAAGGATGTGCCACAAATGTCTGATCCTCCAGAAATAAAGTTTATTACTTGTGCATCTGCTGGAGGGGCCGGAGCTTTCTCAGGGATCTTTTCAGGATCCTGAGTCCTTGACTTTTTCCTACCCAACAACTCTTTTAGATGCCCCTTGCTCAACAAGTATCCAATTTCCTTTCTTAGTGCAATGCATTCTTCTGTAAGATGCCCAAAATCTTCATGGTATGCACACCACTTTGATTTATCTTTGGTTGCAGCTGGTCTATCATTTTTTCTGGGCCATCTAGCTTTATCACCTAAATTCTGCATCGCAAGGATTAGTTCATTGTTATCAACAGAAAAATAATATTCAGAAATTGGAGGATAATCCTCATCGTCCTCTTCCTGATCAACAGCATGCACGTTCTGGTTATCAGATCTGTTATAGGATCTGAACTTGTTGTTCCTGAATGAGGATCCTTGCTTATCCTGCTTTGAGGATCCTGCTAATCTCTCCTGGATCCTTTTGTCATCCTATAGCCGGATGAACCTAAGTGCCCGGGTTCTTACCTCATCTAGGTTCCTGCATGGTGTCATAACAAGATCATCATAGAACAATGAATCCCTAAGCAATCCCATCTTAAAGGCCTCAACAGCCGTGGCTATATCCAAGTTGGGAATGTCTAAGGATTCTTTACTGAACTTGGTAATGTAATCCCTTAATGATTCATTATGACCCTGGGTTATCCTATATAGATCACTAGTTAGTCGTTCAAATTTTCTACTACAAGAAAATTGATTATTAAATAAGTTAACTAGATTAGCAAATGAGGTAATAGAGTAGGGGGGAAGACTTAGCAGCCATTTGAGAGCTGATCCAGTAAGAGTGGATCCGAATCCCTTGCACAGGCATGCTTCCTTTAACCTTTCTGGGATTGGATTGATCTCCATCCTCTCCCTGTATTGTGCTATGTGTTCTTCAGGATCCGTCGAACCATCATACAGCTTCATAGTTGGGACATGGAACCTCTTGGGTATCTCAGCATCACAGATTGGTGGTGCAAAACGAGATATCTTATGGCTTCCATCTGCAATCTCTGGGATAGGTTTGACCACTCCTGGAACACTTGATATCATATCCTTTAACTTTTGCAATTCTCTGGCCATGGCATGATTGATACCTGGATCCTACATAAGACCATGGTTAGTAGTATAAGAATTATTAAAAGTGTTACCTCCCATTGGATTCAAATTAGGAAGAATGGATGTTAATCCATATTGTTGGGGCTCTGGAATGATCGAAGGACCAGTAGAAGCATTGGTCTGCATTGGAATAAAATCTCCCTGATGGACATCTGAATTTCCTGTTTTGCAAACTCCTCAAGGATCCTGGCATCTGGAAGGATCCCTGAAACTGGGACGATCCTGGAACAAAGGAGGATCCTTGAACCTGGAATGATCCTGGAACAATGGAGGATCCTTGAACCTGGGATGATCCTGGAACAATGGAGGATCCTTGAACCTGGGATGATCCTGGAACAATGGAGGATCCTTGAACCTGGGATGATCCTGGAATAAAGGAGAATCCTTGAATCTGCTGCGCTCCTGAGTATCCTCCTGAATTCGTGAGGGATCCCATATGCTGAGGATAGGATCCCGCTGGCTGGAAATAGGAACCCGATGCCTGGGTCACTGTTGTTGTTCCGTAGTGCACTCCTTTTGGTCCACCCACATATTGAACATCTGGAACCACTGATGGCTGAGAAGTAATCACCGGAGTATCAAAATTCAAAGATCTGGGCATCAGTGGGGAATGATCCTCTGCCGTTTTCTTTTGTTTCTTGAGATCTCCGATTTCTTTGAGAATCCTTTCATTGGTCTTATCCTGTTGCTGTATATGATCCTTCATCTGCAAAATCAAAGTAAACATGTCACTAGTAGTGGGAGTGTAAGAAGCAGAAGAAGTTGGAGGTTTTGAGAAAATGGGAGTTGGTTTCTTCGCAGCATTCTCAGCATTCTTCCGGGATCCAGAAGGTGGTGGAGGCAAAGGGGGAACGCCTTGTGAAGAACTGAACGAGGGCATCAAGTTTGAAGCATTCTTCGCTGAGGAAGCCATCTGCTTGATTGTAGTGAACTGAAATGAGCACAGAAATACGAATCTTTCTAAGAATGAAGCACCAATTGCCCCACGGTGGGCGCCAAACTGTTTTGGTCAAAAAATATGATGAGGATAATGCAACCAAACTCTTTGTTACGGGGAATGATGCTTTGAATGTAGAACAATGATAAGGATCACTTCAATGTAAATTGCACAAATGACACAAGGATTTATACGGGGAAAAAGCCCTTGATCAAGAGTTGATCTCCGGCACAAAAAACCCCGGGTGATGGAAACTACCGATCACCAAGCTCAAATAAATCAATTAATGTTTACAACTTCGGATAGTAACGATCTAGGTACAAGGATCACTATGGTGAAATGTGTAAAAATGAGTGAAAACTAATAAGTGTTCGTCGAGAGCTTCAAGAGTGCGATTGTATGAGAGTGTGTGTAGCTGAAAATGGCTAAGTGTTCTAAATTCTAGCTCGTCACCCCTTTAAAAATAGAAGTTAACTATAATAACAAACTATCCGACTTTTGTGCCAAGCTCCCACGTTCTCCACAACGTCCATTTCCAGTCAAACGTGTGCGAAATACCCGTGGAATATTCCATAGTAACGTTGCCAAGACCAAGTCAAGCTTGTTACTCCTGCAAAATAATGCGACACATAAACAAACAATCGTCAGTATGAGGATCCTTAAGGTGATCCATGATCCTGATCCTAAAGCTCTTCTGAGGATCACTATCTGTCACAGAAGTAAGGATCATTAGTTAGGATAACAAGTAAGGATCACTAATTGTTAGAAAATCCTCCCCTAACACTTAGGTTTAGAAAATCCATCCCTAACAATCGTTATACACCGACACGAAAAATTTAAGCGTCTCATTGTCGGAAGACGATTGGCTGTCACTATCGCTGTCCTTCAGAAACGTCGAATCCGTAGGAAAATCCATTTGTGAAATATGTAGCATGTGTGATATGTGTTTATGTTTTGGTGTGGGTCAGTGGGTGAAATGGTATAAAAATTGTAAAGTATATATAGATTGTTTAAAGGTTATTTTTAATTAAACATAACGTTCAAAAAAACGGTCAAAACATGCATAAATGTTGGAAATTTGAATTCATAGCACGTTGTTTTTATAACGCGTTTTAAAGTTAACGCGTTGAATTAGATGGGCGGTGGTGGTGTTTGGTCTTGTTCCACGAGTGAAGAAATTCCATCACGGGCAAAATGTGCACCACCCCGGGTGGCCTCAGAATTAGTATTATGTTGAAATCTACAAGAATCACATAAAAAACTTGTACGTAGTGTATTAATGCTTAAATGAGAAAAGAAGTGAGCGTGGAAGGTGGTTATGTAACCGCCATGTTTGCTCGGGTCATGAAAATTCTCAACACTGTGCATGCAACCATCAGTTCTTGGTTCCTACTAAGGTCATGTGTAGTTGTAGAGCCTCATAGTGGAGGGTTATGTGACAAATGCCAATTGTGTAAGAAAAAGAGGTTTATGTGGCTTTATATAATTTGAGTTTGTAGTGAAGTTATCACCCCACTACGGAGGGCCTAAGAAATTGTCTTCCATTCGTCAATATTGCTCCCGTAGATTCTTCATTAATGCCTTTTTTTAACATACGGCTCTTATCAATCACTTTAGACCATGGTGCGTATTATTAAGAAACATATCTATACTACCTTATTAAGAGAAGTGGGGTTTCTACCCTTATGTAATTTTACATTGTGTACATATTTTGAAGCAACATGTACAAGAGAGCCAAGCTATGTAAGGGTATTATCTAGTGTAGGTTTGCGTCTGTCTTGGGTTATTAAGTTTGTTTTGGGTTCAAACTGTTTAGTGGGCTCGTATGGTTGTTTTGATGTCTATGGGGTATGGGCTTGCCCCAATGTAAAAGGATCTCCTATGCATGTATAAATAGGGGAGTCCTTAGTCATATTAAGTTGTTGATTCTGATTGAAACTTTTGTTCTTGTGCGACATTGAGTACCAGACGATCCTTGAATCGTGTGCTCCTTGTTCTTGAATCAATACACTTTGCTTTTCAATCTTTCACATCTCACTTGTATTTCCGTTACTTGTTTGGTGTTTGATATCCGATTGTAGTGTTCCTGGACTTACAATTGGTATTAGAGCCTAAGTAGTCTCACGAAGGCTCGGTTGGATCGGATATCTTGAAGATTGAAGGCTGTTTTTGCTGCTGATCGTGTTCAAGCTCGACAAGAAAGGTCTGATTTTTGTTTGTTTCAGTCTTATCTTATAGATTTCTGTTTGTCGACTGTTGGTTGGGTCATTAGGAATTCGAGTTATCTATTTTTCTTGCTGAAAAAACTGTTTATTTGCATCTGAATATCAACCCAAGTTGTAGCACAAACATTGATTTTAACGTGGTTTTTCTGTCTGTTCAAAATCAAAGTTAAACTACTGTGAAACAAAGGGGTTATTTTGATCTGAAAATTTGATCTGTTTTGGTTAAAATTGTCGTGAAAACCAATTGATTTGGATATCAAAAATTGAAATTCAATTATTGATTTTTGAGATTAAAACTTTGGCTTGTTGAAATTGAAAGAATTTTGGGTATACACATAGATTTTTGGCTGAAAGTTTTTTTAAAGATCTTAAAATTTCTGGGTTCTTGTGCTTCGATTTCATCAATTATTCATCGAAATTTTTGAAAATTTGTGGGTTTGATCTATTTTTGTGCAAGTTGACTGTGTTTGCAGAGATTTTGGAAAGTTGTTGCAGGAAAAATCGAACATATTCGAAAATTAAATTTGCCAAATTCTTTGGGATTTTAGTTGAAAATTGGGAAGATTATCATTCCAAAATTCAGCTTGTGCGACTGAAAGGCTTGTATGATTGGTGTTCTAGGCTTTTAAAGTGTTGAGGCCCAATAATACATCTTGTGCGGTTTGTTTTGGGTTGTGCGATCATACTTGATTGGGCTATTAAGGATTCAGGCCAAAGCTTTAAATCTTGTGCGATTAAGGACCTCTTGTGCGACTGAGAAGATCTTGTGCGATCCACTGTTTGCTGTTGAACTGCTGTTAGTGATCTTGTGCGACTGGACTTCTTGTGCGACGCAAAGGTTCACATTGAAAGGGGTCACAGTATCTTTTGTGATTGACAAAGGTTCAGTTAAAAGGTGTCTTGTGCGACTCGTCTTGTGCGACTGGGATTGGACCTATTCACGTGAATTGGACCGTTTTGGGCTCGTAGACTGTTTCTACTGAATTGTTTTTAGATTGAATCTTGAATGATATTTTGAACCATCTGAATTATCGTTTGAACTGTATTGTAATCATTAGTGATATTCAATTGATCTTTATATTTAAAATTACGTGTCACTCATAAGTTCATTTATATTTTCAGAAATGGCTCAAACTAATCAATTGGGATTGACTGAAACTGCTGCTATTAACCAGGATCTTGATAACATTATTGGAACTAATAACAGGGTTCCCAGGCTCGTTTCTGGGGGATCCTTTTCAGAATGGAAGTTCAGGTTTATCCAATACATGAGGATCAAGGATCCAAACGCATGGAGGTCCATCTGCAACGGACCTACTGTGATTACCTATGTTGTGAATGATGCTGTGGGAACAACTGCTCCTAAGGCCGAGGCTCTATTTACTGATGTGGATCGTGAAAAGCAGGATATTGATAACAAGGCTTTTGCTATGCTGCACTCTGCTCTTGCACCAGAAGTTGACATTGGAGTTCGTGATTGCAAAACTGGTAAGGAAATGTGGGATGCTCTGCTGGCCATCTATGAGGGAAAGGAAGAGATGAAGGAAAGTCGAAGAGAAATGCTTACCCAGAAGTTCAACTTATTCAATCATTTCCCAGGGGAAACTTTGGAAAATCAAATCCAAAGATTTGTTGCCTTGGTCAGTGATATGAAAACTCATGATATCAGCCTTGAAAAATCTGTTACTAACAAGACACTGCTTAATGCTCTTCCAAGGAATTGGGATACCAATGTAACTCTCATCAAAAGAACCAGGGACTTAGCTAGAATGACTCTCTCTGAGTTGATTTCTTTACTAAAGTCTTATGAAATGGATGACAAACAAAGGCTCTACAACCACACTGGAAGCTACAACAATGCAGGTGTGTTAACTAACAGCGCCTTGATGTCTCAGCAAGTTAACCAATCTGGTTATTTTCCCGATGCTACTCAACACGTTAACCAAACTCTGTCTGCTGCACAGCCCACTAATCCATCTGCTCCTACACCCACACAATTTCTTTCGAATATTACCACTGCTTTTGCGGCTACGAATTCCTCAGTTGCTACTTCAAAGGATTTTGAACAAGCTATGGCTTTCATGACAGGGGTCATGAACTGTTATCATGCTTTTATTGTTGGAATGGTAAAGAACAACATCGACTCTGCTGAACTGTAGGAAGTCCATCCTGATGATGTTGAAGAGATGCATATCACTTGGAAAATGGCCATGGCATTGTTTCGTGCCAGAAATTTCATAAAGAAAACCGGTAAAGGCAACTAGGACAAAATTGATGGTGAGATTGGTTGGAATAAGGCTAAGCTTCGGTGTTACAACTGCCATGAGCCTGGGCACTATGCTAGAGAGTGCTAACAGCCAAAAAGGGAAAGAGTTGATCCAAATGTTACTGTCACTGTTAGTTCAGCAGCTCGACCAGCTTCAAATGTTGTTTCAACTTCGAACATCACTGTTACTCGTCCCACTCAAGGGTCACCCTCAAACACTACTGCAAGAACTCAAGCTGCTGAACCAGTTGCAAATCCTGGAAATGCATTGGTGATTCAGGAAACAGGGGGATTTGACTGGAGCCAACAGATGAACGATCTACTGATCACTACAGACACCTTGTACCAGCAAAATCAAGCTCTCATGGCAGAAGTGAAAGAAGATGGTGACTTGGCTGCTGAAGATGCTGAGGAAATGATTTATCATGCCCTTATGGCTCAAATGAACGACTACACTCCTTCTGAGGCTGAGGTATGTGTAGATGATGTTTGTTGTACTTTAAAATGTAGAGAGAAGGTAAAAGGTTTTAAGGAACAGGCCGAATTGCTCACTATGCAACTTCAATATACCAGATCCAGTAGCTACGAAGTTAAAAAGAAACTGGATGGGTATAAAGAGATGGTAGAGGCTCAAAAACGTGACATTCGAAAGTTGCATAGTGATCTAAGCAAAGTGAATTGTCGATATCTCCACTTCAAGGAGCTATCTGAAAAACTAATTGTTGAATTAAACGACTTAAAATCGACTTTCGAAAATACAGAATTTAATTTTAAGAAATTTGATGTTTCAAGCGAAAAGGTCGAGAAAATGATAAATCAACAGTTAAAGTATAGCAAAAAGGAAATGAGGAATAAGGGGTTGGGTTTTGTATCCATACCCCCACCATACAACCATAACTATTCCTCAATTCCTATGACTGAAGAGGAGATAGACAATTTGCCTAAGATGGAATATGGAAAACCAGAGGATAGAAAGTCTGAGCCTGTCAAACCTCGAAAAATAAAAATCACCAGGCCTGATAATACCGAAGTCATCTTAGAAAAACAGGCCTATAATCAAACGTTTGTTAAATCAGAAAATGTTTTGAATCACACTGAAACCTTAAACTTTGAGAAAAATGCAAGTGTTGATAAACATTTTCAAGTGTTGAAAGAAGAAGAATCATGTGAGTCAAAACAATCTTGTGAAAATAAATTTGTCACAAAAGAGCTTGAAGCAAAAGAGCCTAGAGTTAATTTAGAAAACATCGAGTTTGCCATGTTAAGAGGTTTAACTGAGTTTGTCAAAGTTTTCAATAGGAGCAAACAAGGTGAATCTGCTTCGTCATGTGACACACTTTGCGACACCTCTGAGACATCCACTTCTGAGAAATCAAAAATGGGTGAATCACATAGTGTCCACAGTGTATCACCTGAGGAAGTAGAGGCATCTCAAACTGAATCATCAGCTTCATCTGATTCAACCAGTGAAAAGACTGACTATGATAATTCAGAGTCGGTTACTTCAGTGGAATCAACAAATGAATCACATGAAACAGTTGATTCAAATTCGATCAAAGAAGAATCAGAAACAACATCAGGAGCCTCTGTTCAGTTGGATGGTAATGAAACCACAGAAGCCCCTGCTGAATGTTCAAAAGAAAAGAATTCTGACTCTTCAAAACTGATTGTGTCACAAGAAGCTAAGAGCAGTTCTGCCGCATCAAGTGACCATGTTTATGAGAAAATTAATGATACTAACCCTGTTGCTTCAAATGCAGACAAAGTAATTATTGAAGATTGGGTAGATGAAGATGATGAGGACGACGTTGTTTTGAAAAATAAAATTCAGAAAAACAATTCTTTAATTTCTGAAAAGTCAAACAATATTTCAATTTCTTCTAATGCTTTGAATTGTGTGGGCTCTGTTTTAAAGAGCGATGAATGTTCTGACATTTATTTTGGTTCTATTTGTGTGGATTTGAATTCAGTTGTTTTGCCTAATAAAGTTGATAAATCTAAAAATCTTTTGGTAAAACAGACTAAAGGAGGAAATGAAGCTAAATATGTTCCTCCAAAATCAAGATCAAATAAGCAAACTAAGTGTCATTCCGTTTCTAAAGACAAATCTAAACATGTCTCGTTTGCATCTCAGGAACCACACAAGCCATCAGGTTCTGCAAAGTCTGATGGATGTCAAGCAAAACCACATGTTAAACGACAAATTTGTTACACGTGTGGAATTGCTTGACATATTGCAAGAAATTGTCAGCATCGTCCTGATAAACTCAAAAGGAGAGAGCATCAGAAGGCTTCAAAAGGGAATGTCAAGCATCCAAAATAAGATAAGACTTCAAAATCTAAACCTGTTAGGAAGCTGAACTCCAAAATGAAGCCTTCTGATGGAGATTGGAACAAAACTAAACAAATGAAAATGAAATCAAATAATTGCATTCCAAACTCAAATTCTATTTCGCCTAAAGCATCCAAGAAATTGGAGAGTTCCAGGCAAGTTTGGAAACCCAAGAATAATGTTCCAAACAGCTCTCCTAAATCATCGTGCATCAATAATAAACCTAACTACTCTAAAGAAAAATTGATTTGGATGCAAGTAACGTACTTTAATGCACAGGGTGTACCCACCACAACTATGGCTTAGGTACCAAAATCTAACTAAACCCGCGTAATATGCAGGAACGGCTATGGAGGGCTGTCATTCGACTTTAGGTCATTGACAGTGGCTATTCCAGACATATGACTCGTGATATATCCCAACTTTCTGATCTTGAAGAATGTAATGGAGGATATGTTGCTTTTACGGGTGGCGAGAAAGGAAAGATCACACAAAGAGGCACAGTCAAGAATGGTGATCTCTGTTTCAAAGATGTCAACTACGTTCCTGAGTTGAAGCACAGTCTGCTAAGTGTTGCTCAAATATGCGACAACGGTTATTCTGAAACCAGGAATGGTCATTCCTGATGAATGGATTTTATTGAAATCTGAACGAAATGGCAACGCTTATGTCATTGACATGAATAAACCTCCTACTGAAGGTGTTGCCTGTTTGTTTACCAAAATCTCTGAGCACAATGCTATGCTGTGGCATTGTCGTTTAGGACATTCTAACGTAAAAAATCTAAACCGTCTTGCAAAATTGGGGTTGGTAAGAGGTCTACCTGTAAAAGACTTCATAACTTTTGAAAAATGTGTTTCTTGTGCAAAGGGTAAACAACATCGAAAACCACACTTTCCCAAAACTATAAACACTATTAACAGTGTGATGCAGCTTCTTCACATGGATCTCTTTGGTCCAGTGAATGTGCTCGGTCTGTCTGGAAAGTCTTACTGTCTTGTAATTACTGATGATTACTCATGTTTTACTTGGGTTTTCTTCTTAGTTAACAAAAGTGAGACTGCAGAATTAATCAAGAGATTCATAATCTTTATGGAGAATCAGACTGGCAAGAAAGTGAAAGGTATTCGAAGCGACAATGGAACCAAATTCAAGAATGCTGAGTTGAATTTCTTTTGTGCCAAGAAGGGAATCGCTCGACATTATAGTGCTGCTAGAACTCCTCAGCAAAATGGAGTTGCTGAAAGAAGGAATAGAACTCTGATTGAAGCAGCTCAAACTATGCTTTGTGATTCGAAACTTCCAGTCTTCTTCTGGGAAGAGGCGATTAACACTGCTTGCTACGTTCAAAACAAAGTTGCTATTAACAAAGCACGCATGAAGACGCCTCATGAAGTAATGTTTGGAGAGAAACCATATGTGGGGAACTTTAGAGCTTTCGGTTGTCCATGTACTCTTTTGCATTTGGAATCCGTACCAAAGTTTGACGCTAGGGGAGATGAATGCTATTTCATTGGATATGCTGGGAAGGCTGCTCATGAAAACAAGACGACATATAGAGTGTACAACAAGAAGACTAGACAAATCATTGAGTCTTATGATGTGCGGTGGCTCGAAGAGAATCAGACAGACGCTGGAAACGGGCCATTTACTCTTTATAATTATGCCTATTTATTCAAATCCTTTGATATTCTTGATGATCCTCCTGTTTGTCATGCAGGTACTTCTGGTACAACTAATGCTGTCTCTCGACCCTCAATTGTTCCACATAATGCTGAAGAAGAGGGGTATGTTAAATTTGAGGGGGATTCTACAGCTGTGGGGGATCACACACCCGCAGTCTCATCTTCAACATCTGCACCTAAGATTCAAGTGGCTCCGGATTATACTGACATTCTTAATGATGGAGGGGAAGGGTTGGACTCGTCTGATGAGGAGGACACGCCCATTGATCAAAATGACATGTTTGATGGTCCCATTCTTGAAGAGTTTGTCGCAAATGGTGCAGAAGAAGAGCAAGTATCTGATCAAACTGAGTCAGCAGCAGTTGATCACTTAACGAATGTATCTCCAACTGGAACTGCACCAGAAGTTGCTAATCCTGCTAGTGTCCAGCGTGATCATCCCATCGAAAATGTGATTGGACTAGTAGAGGCAGGAGTGTTGACTAGAAGTCAGTCAGGAATTATCAATAACTGTTTGTTTTCATGTTTCATCTCTCAAATCGAGCCAAAGACAACTGATGCGGCTCTTTTGGAACCCAGCTGGGTAGATGCAATGCATGATGAGTTGAATCAGTTTAAGAAACTGAAAGTATGGAAGTTAGTTACTCTACCTGCTGGAAAGAAGTCACTCGGAACTAGATGGGTCTATCGCAATAAGAGAGATGATAGCGGAGTGATTGTTAGAAACAAAGCAAGACTGGTCTTCCAAGGGTTTAGACTGATAGAAGGCCTTGACTACGATGAAGTGTATGCTCCCGTGGCTCGACTGGAGGCAATCAGAATCTTTCTGGCATATGCATCCTACATGGGATTCAAGGTCTATCAAATGGATGTCAAGACGGCGTTTCTATACGGCAAAGTAAAAGAAGAGATCTATGTGTCACAGCCACCGGGCTTTGTGAACAAACAGTGTCCCCGTCACGTGTATAAGCTTGATAAGGCTTTATATGGGTTACACCAGGCTCCTCGTGCTTGGTATGCTACTATGACAGAGCATCTGCTCGCTCATGGATACACTCGGGGTGTGATTGATCAGACACTGTTCATTCGAAAAGTGGGAGAGGATCAAATCTTGGTGCAGATCTATGTGGACGACATCATCTTCGGATCCACTAGTGATGCGCTGTGCAAGGAGTTCGAAGAAGTTATGAAGAAGCAATTTGAAATGAGTGCGTTGGGAGAAATGAGTTTCTTTCTGGGTCTGCAGATTCGACAGGACTCCAAAGGAATTCTCATCCATCAAGGAAAATATGTCGATGATATTCTTGCTAAATTCAAACTTCAAGATGTCAAACCTGCAAACACTCCTATCGTAGAAAGACCAGTAATGACAGAAGATACGGAAGGGGAAGCCGTCGATGCTACACTGTACCGGTCGATGATTGGCTCGTTGATATATTTGACAGCCAGTAGACCAGATATCATGTTTGCTGTGTGTCAGTGTGCTCGCTATCAGGCTGCTCCTAAACTTTCTCATTTGAAAGCTGTTCAGAGAATCTTTCGATATCTTAAGGGCAGGCCTCGGCTTGGACTTTTGAATCGAAAAGAGTCTCCATTTGATCTGTGTGCTTTTTCTGACAGCAATTTTGAAGGTACTGGTCAAGACATGAAGTCTACATCAGCTGGATGCCAGTTTCTGGGGGATCGCCTCATCTCCTGGCAATGCAAGAAGCAGCAAACTGTCTCTCTATCTACTGCAGAAGCGGAATATATGGCCGCTTCAGCCTGCTGCTCACAGGTTATCTGGATTCAACACCAGCTGGTGGACTACGGTTTGAATTTTTCCCAAACTCCCATTTATTGTGACAATGATGCAGCTATCCAAATAGTGAAAAATCCGGTGTATTTTTCAAAAACTAAGCACATTGCCATAAAAATTCACTTTATTCGTGATTCTTTCAACCAGGGTTTAATTAAAATGGAACAAATTCATACTGACGACAATGTCGCAGATATTTTTACAAAACCGGTTGATAAAGCACGTTTTCTTGCTCTTCTCAAACTTCTCAAAATGGTCGAATTCGAGGATTGACCGCGGTCACACAAAAATATTTTTCTTTGTTTCTGTAAATTTGTTTCTTAAAATTATTTTTCTTTCATTTTAAGCAAAAATTTAGGGGGATGTAGTCTCTCAGAAAAATACAAAAACATTAAAAAAATCAGAAAATTACAAAAATAGTTCTCTGCTTTTGCCATGCCTTGGCTACAAACCGGGAAATGAAATAATTTCACTATGTGGATTAAGGCTGACTCATGTAAGACCAATATTGAAATGGTCTGACTCTAGAGTGATGTACTGGTAGGCTTTATCCTGATGGCTGGACTCTTTGACTGGTACTGTTTAGAACACTAATTTATTCTATGACCTCAGGAAAGATCGTTCACTTGGAATTAGATCATCGCTATTTGAATGCGTGTGTGATGTCCCGATACACACAATTTCGTTCTAGTTCTGAAATCTTTTCTAAACAACTCGTGTATCTCCTCTGTTTTGCGTGAGCAAAGACCTAGTGGTGCTAGGCAACATCGGCTTCTGTTTTGCGTGAGCAAAGACCTAGCTGTACGTTGTCGCTTTGTGGATCAAATACACCCGAAAGAGGCCCTCTAGTGCCCAAAAGAAACCCAAAAATAAAAACCTATATCAAACTGAGAAAATCTCATTTGATCTGTACATTATATCCATCTCTGCTGATCCATTCTGTTCTTTTCTCAACCCAGTCCAGTCAAGGTTTCAAAACTCTAGAATGGGCTTGTGAAATATGTGGTAGGGAAACTACTCGTATGATAGCCTGTTCAAGTTAAAAATTTTGGGATTTGATCGTAATTGATTTGAGTGTTCATATAATTTAAAATGAAAACATGATAAATAAGTTGCAGTTCGTTATTTGATAAAAGCCTAGGGAGATAAGTTTAAGAGGAAAAACATACTAGCAATCGCTCGGATCTACCAGAGTAAATTAGTGTTGATAAGTGTAGTCTAGCCCGAAACTCTGTGATTTGATCCCGTAAGAAAAGTGCATGCAAAATGGTGTGTAAGATATTGTATTATTTATTTTATGTGAATATTTTTTTTGTGTGTGTAAATATTTAGTCATTAGTTTGATTTTATAAAAACTTGTGGCTGTGTTGTCATGAATCGAGGGAGACCGAATTTTCAATAAAATATCCTTTGCACAAAGTATTCTATCCTCGGGATTTGAGCTGGGCCCACCGTAAACTTGGTGGGCCTCCACGAAATCTAAACACTTTTCAACTTCTCAAATCGGTAAACAAAGAAGGTAAGCAAAATGACGGCTGGGCCCACCACAGACTTGGTGGGCCCCCTTGGTTGAAAAACAAAGTGAATTAGTGTATATGGAGACTTGTGCGATGGTCAATTCACTTTTACAATCATTCACTCAAAAAGGTTTTTATCTTTCAAAATTTCAAAAAGCTCTGATCTCACAAGTTTTTTCTTCTTCTTCAATCGTTGCTCACAGTCATGTCGAAATCAAAAGGTATGTGCTTCTCAGCTTGTCTTGAATCGAATCTCTGTTATGTGCTTTGGGGTAATATATTAGGATTGCTTATGTATTTGCTTGAACGAACATTGGATGGTTAGAAGAGTTTTTATGCTGAAATCAAAATCATAGGGTATTTGATGCATTAACAGATAGATTTCTTGACTAAAAGTGGTTTAGACCCTAAGATTCAGCCAAAAAAATTGTTTCTGAAACCCTAGAAGTTCGTCGGAAGTTGCAGGTCTCGCCGGAGAAGACCACCGGAGACGGCGAGTGTATATCACGCGTCGTCAGAGTAAATCGCACAAGCTGGGGACAGATGGTCTTGCCCCTAAAATTTTGCGTGAAAAGTCCGTTTTGTCCTTGTGTTTTAAAAATTCTTGTGCGATTGAAAGTCCTTTTGACTTCTGTTGGCCTAATCTTGTGCGATTGATATTTGTTGACTTTCGTTGACCAGATCTTGTGCGTTTGACCTGAGTTGACCAGGTCTTGTGCGTTTGACTTTCGTTGACCAGATCTTGTGCGTTTGACCTGAGTTGACCAGGTCTTGTGCGTTTGACTTTCATTGACCGGGCTTGTGCAACTGACTTTATTCATTTTATTACAAAATTGCCATCGCACAAGACCTGCTTGATCGCACAAGAGACATTCAATCGCACAAGGTGTTATAGTTTGGGCCTGATCCAATTCTTTTAGGGCGATATCATTACAGTGGGTTTGTTAACTGTTTTATTATAATCTGTAAAGTTTTTTTTAGCAGAACACAGTTATGTGTTTTGATTTTAAGGACTTTAAGATTATAATGTATCAGTTGACTTAGTTTGACCAAGTTTACGGTCAAACTCAGAAATCTTTGATGTTAACATTTGTGTGTCTACATTGATTCGTCTCTTTTTATGCAGATACAGGAAGAAAGCCAAAGGTGCGCATGTTCTAGCATGGGAGAAAACTATGAACATTGCTTGTTATTTATCAGATCCTCCAAAGGGTTTCGAGACGTACAAGTCATTGATCGTGGGTCTAAACACTTGCAGACTGGCTCATTCTTTTCGGGTGAATCCAGTTATTCGTGAAGACTGGATCAAAGATTTCTGGGATAATTCAATGGCAAAGAAAGGAGACACGGTCATCAAGTCAAAGGTTCAGGGTACAGAAGTCTTAATTAGTGAACAAGATATAGGTGATGTGTTGCTATTCGGCGATGCAGCTAATGATCCAACAGAGTATTCTAAGGAAAAGGTCATGGATATTTTGGTCAAAATGAGCTATGAGGGAGCGACTCCTCCTTCCACAATCAAGAAGTTGCTGCATCCATACTGGAGACTTTTGGCACACATTTATCTGGTATGCATCAGTGGGAACAAAAGTGGTCTTGACAAACTGACGTTGAAGCAGACTTCTGCAGTGGTTTCAGTGGTTGAAGGATGGAACTACAATTATTCAAAAAGTGTTTTTGATGATATGTTTGCAAATGTAAAGACATTGAATGATAAGTACTGGTACAAGTTCCCAAGATTTATACAGATGATCTTAGAAAAGAAGTATCCCAAGTTGCCCGTCACTGTGAAAACCTATGATGCCAAGATGATGAATCATTTGGTATTTACATGGATAAACCAAAAGTCTAGACATAATAATGAGGTGGAGTATTATAAGAATTCTGAAGATTTCAACTCCTGGACTCCAGTTGATTTAAGAGAATTGAGCAATGCTGGATTTCATGATCAAGTCAAGAATCCAAATTGCAAAATTGGAGTTAATTTCTACAATAGACTGCAGCAACAGGCTCGAGTCAATTTCAGAGATATGAAATTAGCTGAGTCTACTATTGAAGAAGATGTTGATGTGTTGGATCCTGCAACATGAAAGCCTTACAAGATTGTGAAGTGGCCTGCAACTAAACAGGCGAATACAGTGCCACTGCTGAAGGAACTTCCTGATGATTCTCTGAAGAACTTTCAATTTTGGATGTATGATCCGATTTCTGGTCAAGCAGTGATTGTATGTGATGATGCTGAGTACAGGTTCATTGATACTCGAGACTTGATGTGTTTTGGTGAAAAGGACATCAATCTCTTAGCAAAATCACAAATTCAGAGTGATCCTCAGTACGAGGTGTGTGCCAAAAGTTGGACTGGAGCTGTGGCCCAGATTATGAGTTTCAAGTTGTGGTCAGGGCAGCGTACAAGAGTTGAGACACAACTGTTTGGTCCATATGTGGGAAGGAATATACCAATTTTGCCTGAGCTACAAAGGAAACAAAAAGAAAAAGCTAAGAAGCAGAAGAGGAGGCAACAGTAAAGCTAAACACGCCAAGCCAACACAAACCTAGGGGGATATTGTAAGGGTATTATCTAGTGTAGGTTTACGTCTGTCTTGGGTTATTAAGTTTGTTTTGGGTTCGAACTGTTTAGTGGGCTCGTATGGTTGTTTTGATGTCTATGGGGTATGGGCTTGGCCCAATGTAAAAGGATCTCCTATGCATGTATAAATAGGGGAGTCCTTAGTCATATTAGGTTGTTGATTCTGATTGAAACTTTTGTTCTTGTGCGACATTGAGTACCAGACGATCCTTGAATCGTGTGATCCTTGTTCTTGAATCAATACACTTTTCTTTTCAATCTTTCACATCTCACTTGTATTTCCGCTACTTGTTTGGTGTTTGATATCCGATTGTAGTGTTCCTGGACTTACAAGCTATTTTAGAGGGGGTAAAGTTGCACATTTTTCAAAATTTTAAGACACTTTAGGGGTATTTTAGGAATTTTGACACCTTTATAACCTATAATTAGGATGATACTTGAATAGACAAAATTAATTGTTATTTTAAAGCAACTAAACAATATAAATCTATATATCTAATAAATCAAACCATTGGGGGACACATGTCACCGTATGGTTGATGCCAAATAAGCTGACACCTAAGCATACATGTGGCATATCTCATAGGGCTGGATTGGAGAGCTTCTATTGTACGCTTCATTCATCGCTCCTCTCAACAAACCCCGAACAAAAAATTCCTCTGCCTCTCTCTCTCTCTCTAAACACCATCGCCGATATCTTCTTCTTTCAGATCGCTTCTTTTTGTTCAAATCCCCGATCAATCGATCAAGTATATTTTTTTGGCGATTCAATCAGGTATATTTCTTTTTAATTTGTTCAAAAAATCCATTCGCCGATTCAGGTTCTCACGATTTCAAGCAACAAATGTTTTTGATGCTCTCTGAAGTTTCTATTCGATCTTCTCTTCAATGGATCTGAGGATGCATCTTCAATAATTAAAGGATCTGAGTAATCAATTGCTCGATTGTGAATCTCCAGGTTTGATTATGATAGAATTATTGAGATTTATCAAAATCAATAAGTTTTTTTAGGATTCAAAAAATTACTTCATCTGTTTCAGTGATTCCGATTGTTCAGTTTTGGTTTTTTAATGAGTTTATATTGTTATTGATCATATTGGTTAATCCTTATACATATCGGCAGAGCTTTTGTGAGTTAGTCAGGTTAACTTCATGAAATCATATCATTGGTGAAAGGTCTGGACATGATTTAGGGTTCTTAGAGATCGTGGATCATCTGGATTGCCTACGCTACCGGCGAACGAAAACGGACATCTTAAACCTCATCTGTCGCAACAAAATCCGTCTGCAAAGTTGCTGACGTTGCCTACAATTTTGACTATTGCGCGAGTCGCATCTGTTCCTCTTTTGATTAGCAGTATGTTTTTCTAAAATTATGTTAACATTTTTAATCAAATATTTCATTATTTAATTTGAATCTGATGTTGAATCATGTTACCTTTGTGAGTTGAATTTTGAATCTCGGTACTGTTTGATCATAATCAATTCATTGTTTTATTATGTAATTGGGATTACTTTTCAGTTAATGTTTTATCAGGCTCCTCACCTCTTCAATCGATCCTGTGCGACGACCTTTATCAATCTTCATTATTCAACAGTGATAATCGACGGTAAGGATTCCGATATTCTTTTCTTTTCCGATTGATTTAATGAATAATCGAAATTTTTGTTATTTATTGATTTAGTCATCGAATGTTAGTTAAAGATCGATGTTAGATTGTCTGTTTGGAGATGCAAGGGCCTTCAAGTGGAGGTAACATCTACACAATATTGAAGGTGTTGCTGCTAGTGGATTTGATGAGGGTGGTCATTTATGCAGGTGATGCTTATACACTTGAAGATTAAGTTGATGAAATATTTTAGGGTTTGCAATCAATTTCACTTTTTTTAGTTATTTTGTTAGGGAGTTTGATCGATTGTTTGAATTTCTGATTTCTACAGCGTTTGAAGTGAGATGTTGGTTTAAATTCATTTAAAGTATACGGATGAAACATTTGATTTCTCTTGGAAGTTTCATAAAACCTCTGCACAAAGCGCTCTCGACCTCACCACCAACATCTTCGTTATCTCTGCTGGTACAACATCGACTTCTTTGTCTTCTATTTGTCAATTTAGATGTTTAATTTGTAGGGGTGGTATCATTTTTTCTTGGTAGTGGGTTCGAAAACATCGATGATATGTGGATGCTAAATGAGGAGTTAGGGCTTGATTCACAGTTACCTTTGATTTTTGTATGGGCACCAACTGTTCGATCAAAATCCCCAATTAGAGCATTACATAGTGTTTTTTTTAACTAAAAGAAGTTGAATTTATAGCCCGTGGACTGATGATTGTGCTGACATGCATCTCCATTTGCATATTCTTTTTAGCTATTTGCCTCTCTGTTATCAACTTCTTTCTTATAAATTAATTATCAACTGTTTGAATATATTCCTCAAAGAACTTTCTGCGCATATGTGGGTTCGGTTCTGCATCTATTGCTGGTTTTGTATGAAAAAATGAAATATTAAAAAATAACTTTATGCTAAGTTAAAGCCAGCTATAATATTAACTTTGCATTACCTTATTATCACCCAGTATTTTAACTAAGTTTGTGCTGCATCATCAATAAATTTGCAGCCGGGTCGGTTCAAGAAGCAGTGGAAGTAATATTACCGAGCTTCATATTGCATCATCAATAAATTTGCAGTTGGTACCCACTTTTCCCGTTTTTTGGTACCGTACTTTTGGTATCGGTACCGGTTTGGTACCAAACAGGTACCATGCTTATCCCTACTACAAGTCTGATTTTGGCTTTTTTCGACAAGGAATCAATTTTTTTATTAATGAAATTGTATTGTATGCTTAAAAATTATTAGAAAAGTAAGTGGTATATCATGAAGAAATATATGATATATCATCAACTTGATTAAATTCTTCGATTGCTTTAGTTTGTTATTGAAATTTATGATATATAATGAAGAAATTGTTTGTTACTGTTTTAATTCACTAACTTCCATGAACCTTTTTGCTATGTAACAGTTTAGAGATGCCACGATCCAGGTCCTCTGTTTTTAACTCTTTTACTCTGAAGTGAATTGCATAATTACATGTGTGTTGCTTTATCATCGGTTTTTATTTAGTTTTTGTCTCGGTTACCTAAAAACGTTCATGTTTCAGAATTAAAATTTGTAAGCTTTCTACTGAAATTTGACCAACTAAAACGATTCTTTTGAATTGGATTATATAACAACTTTAATTTTTGTGTTGATTTGCACATAAAAAAGAGCTTTTTATAATGTGATAGAAACATTGAAGATGCATTTGGTGTCTCCAGGCTTTAATTTTTAGATGTATTTTTATCATAGTTATATAGGGGTTGAGTAGTAACTTTTGAGATTTTTGGATTATTTGGTATTGATCTCTTTGATATTTGTGTTCAATAAAGGGCAATAACATAATATATTAAAATATGATTTGAAAATTGAGCAACTCAAATCTTATGGTATGAGTTCTTATAAAAGCATTTTGTAGGAATAAGCTATGAAAAGTTTTAAATTTTTATTACTTTGACTCTGTATTCATGTTTATATGTATAATTATGACATTTCAGTTGTCACTTTGCTTAGTAAAAAGAAACTAAGTACCAAACTATTGATACCCATGTTATAACAGCATCTCATTTGTTCAAATATATTTATTTAAGAGACTTTTTGAATAATAACACTTCAGGTGAGACTTTCAAGTTATTGGTCTCCGGATGCAGCCATCAAGTTATTTGGTTTTTTTTTGTTTTGGGGGGGGGGGGTGTTGACTTTGACTTGTGGTTTGGTCAATGTGGTACTATTGCAGTGACATGAAATTAATTATTTGTTATGTTGATGTGTATTTAAAAAAAAATTAACTATCAGTGTGTGAAAGAGAGATAATATCATGATGAGCCAGAGCCATAGTACATAAAGCTTGCTTGGCCGTAAAATATCGGATATCGGTCAAGGACCGATATTTGAGATATAGGTTATCTCGGTGAGTTATCGGTGGGATATCGGTAATTTTAATATATATCGGTTATGTCGGTCAATATCGACGATAATATTGGTATCAATATTCTAACTGATTTGACACCGATATTTTACTATGGGACCAATATAACTGATATTAACTACATAGCTCGCGTATGCGAAGCTCTTGGGCTTTTTAGTTTAATCAATGTTTTTTTGGTATATTGCGATTTGGTAGGCGTCGGGTGTGCTTTTGTGATCATCTTTGAATGCTTGGTTAATGAGCCAAGTCATCACTTTTAATGAATTTGATTGGTTGTTGTACTATCTTAGGATAATGACATGGTCAAATTATTATAACTGTAATCATTATTTTGTTTTGGTATCTTGCCTGGGCCACTTGTGCTCCATCTTAATTAGTGAGATTACTAACTCTACATTTATGACTCCTTTACCAGGTGATGCGCGTGTGCCCGATAACTACGCAGATAAGGTACTTTTTTGCTTTTCGATTCCATAACACCATTTGTACCTGTTTTTCTTTTTATATATGTGTTCAGTAGTAATTTATTTGTCTTATCAGCCACTTTCTCCCAAAAATGAAAGGTTCGTTTCTCCAAATCTGTCTCCAAATCATTCGACTCACTTGACCCGTTTCATTTTGACGTAGTTTTTGAGTTATAAGTTCTTTTCATATACAATGTGTTAATAACGAAAATAAAAACTGACCCCCTACCCACATCATTTTGAATAATAGTTTATTGTTGATTTTTAGCACTTATTAGTTATGAAAAAACCCAACAGATATAAATAATGAACCAAAAAAAGCTGATTATATACGTAAAATGTTTTTAACTGGGCACAGTAACCACCTATTTTGCGCCTACTCATCCACTAATAACAAAAATGAGAAAAGAAAAGGAAAGAACAGGTCATACCAAGTTACCAACTCCAAACAGAAACTCATTTAGTCATGGCCAATTATGTAGCATTCTCAAGAGCAAGTACAAGTCCTTATCAATACACAAGAAAATGAACCCCAAAAGGTGAGTTATTCTATTTTTCTTATTTATTATTATACATTCTCAAATTTGATTGCACCTGAGAAAAGGTCTTTCATTCATAAGCTATCCTTTAATATGCTACAGAAGAAAAGATGAAATACCTAAACAACTCGAGTGTGGATCCAAACAGAACGCTAACATCGTCGTCGTGAAGCCTACTATAACAACCCCAAAGAAAAACCGACACCCTCGAATAATTTTCGACACCCTAATATATTTTAAATTATCCCAATATGTCTTAAAACACACCCCATACGCGAAAACGGACCCCGAATACCTTGAATATTATTAAAAATAATTAAAAATTAAATTTTTGGGTTTGAGGCGGGGCGCGTAAGCCACCCCTCAACCCTTACGCGGGCCGCGAGCGGTCGAGAACGCAGTGACACCCGGTGATGACACGTGTCATCATCGTGGCAAGGCTAGTCGATGACCAGGATCAGCTACACTGTTGACCATCTTTGACGTGGGCCGCGTAGCCTCTCGGCTACACCTGACGTGGGCCGCGTAGCGCCCAAAATCAGGCCCTATATAAGAGGGCTTCGGGCCTTCAGTTAACGTCGTTCAAATTTCGACTTTCTCACTCAATTTCTTAATAGTAAAAGCTATACTCGGGTATAATACCCCCCTAAATAATGAAGTTCTGCTCCGTTGTAAGTATCATAACCCCTGGATACGTATTAGATACTCTGCCCGATTGATCTAGGGTTCCGTAACGGCTGTCGTGGTTCTGCCCGACGTAGTCATTGGAATGCCGTCTCGAGGAGGGTATTACTAATGTTAAAATGGGTTATTGTACTAACACGTGTGCATTTGTGTAATTTATAGATTGTCACCAGGAAACCCTAAAGGATAATCTAAGACAGCAATGTGAATAATCTCCTTTTTGCAAATTGTTTTTACAAAAACCTCACTTAATTAATTATATATTAAACAGTTATTGAGTATTTGTAAGGATACAATTATCATCGGTATGTTGAGGTTTTGTATACAAAATTTGTTACTGGAGGGGTAACATTTCCACAAGTCGGTTCTGACAGTACCGCGGGTGGTAATTAATATAACTTGGAAACAAATATAATTGCGAGACCGCCCTCAATACTGTACAATGGATTTTATTTAAACTTAATTAAACTGGGATTCACTCACCAGTATTTCCCACAGACAAAATGTTTTTAAACGCGTTTCAGGTAACAAAATGTGAAAGCCAAATAGAAGCCAGCTGGACAACACTAAAGGCATGGAAAAGTGGCAATGAAGTTACCTAAAATAAAATAGATGTTTTTATTAAATAAAAATAGGATTTATTCCTATAAAAATGTGTGTACTGCAAACTTGGGTTTTATCCCATGTGTTTAATGTTATGAAAATGTGGTATTTTACTCTGATAAAATATTTCCTAACTACGGTCCTGATGAAAATTCCGCTGCTGAATTAGACAATACCGGATACCACCGAAACTGGCCGCGGCCGCCCGTTCCTGTATTTGTATAGGGGGACGGGGGTTGCGACAGAAGGTGGTATCAGAGCTAAGCCACCGATTCAGCCACAGAAGTGTTCTACTAACACCAAAATTCAAATTGTTAGGAAATAAATTACGGGAATACGTGCATAATTGTATTTTCTTGTTATGTGTTATTTGACTATTTGTTAGTTTACAGTATGAGCGACCAAGGACCATCTGACGCGTACCGTCAATTTTCTGGTTCGCCTAGAAGCGAAGGTGCCTCTTCCCAGCTTGCCCTCTCAGGTTACTCTGCTGATACGGAAGAAGGAATATTCATGTTTAAAGCTCAGTCTGAGGAGCCATTCCCTCAGAAAAAGAGAGGATGGTACATTCGAGGGACACATGAGCGTAGGAAGCGTATGAAAAAGTTACAAGACCAGAGAGCACTAGCAGCAGCTAAAAGAGAAACCGATGCCTATGCCCAGGAAATGATTAATAGGGGTATAGCCAACATCCACATCCTAGTAACCACTGCGGCTGACCCTAACCTGGAACAAATGATAGCACCCCAACCACAACCACCAATTCCTGATCAACCGATGGAAATAGAAAACCCTAAAAATCAAGTAGAAATGCATGATTTTAATCCGGAGCAAATACCTAGGGTACCCGCACCAAATCCCTTAGACCCAAATTACGACCCATGGTGGGATGACAATAGGGACTATGTGCAACGTTACCCGATACATGAATACATACTCATGCCAAACCTAGAAGCCTACCCAGGGTTAGATCCTCTAGATCCCTATTACGATAATGATGTATTCATTAGGGAGATTCTAGAAAATCCTTACCCATACCAGGCCCCTATACCTCCGTACCAGGATCCCCCACCCCAAATTCCAAACCCAGTCCTAGAACCTACACTCCCAATGAGTGCAGACAACGTACAAGAACTTAGGACATTTGGTGAGGAAATTTTAGAGAGTAGTGAAAGAATGAGACAGGTGGGAGAGCGACTCGTCTGGAAGTACGACGAGCGCAATATGGATTTCTGGATGAATCCATATCCATAAATGTGATGGTGGAAACGGTAGTAATAATAATATTAATAATAAAATAATATAATATGTGTGTATGTGTATGAAAAAAAAACTACGGATGCCTACTATTAGTAGTGTAACTTTAAATTTCAGTCGGTATTGTAATTTTAATTTCGGTACTGGTGTGTAATAGATGCATATTATATGAATAGAGTAAAGTCGCAATGATCGACGCTTTTGACCAAAATGCGTGTCATGTGGTTGGATATATTAAATATTATTTTGTGATATTAATACATGGTAAATGTTTAAAATTCAGATGGCCGACGAAGGGAATCAGGAAAATCTGAATAACGATAACCAGAGTAACATTAACTTGGTTAATGAGAATCCGAACAACAACAATAACAATGGAAACCAAGTGGATAATAGTGCCATCCAACACATAGTGGCACAAGGAATTATAGACGCAATGCCATATATTCTTCAAACTGTTAAGGATGCGGAAAATAAAAGTAAGCATAGAGTAAGCGACTCTCTGAACCTGCAAACAGCGTGAACAATGGACCCGTACTTCAAGTGCCTATTCCCAAAAGAAGAAGAACCATGCCTTATGGTTGTTCTTACAAAGAATTCTGGTCCTGCAAACCAATAGAATTCTCGGGCAATGAAGGACCCATTGCAGCTCTACGCTGGATAGAAAAGACTGAGGCTGTTTTAAAAATAAGCAAGTGTGCTGAAGAAGATAAGATAATGTTTGCTTCTAATCTGTTTAAAAACTCAGCCTTAGAATGGTGGAACACTATCCTCCAGTCAAGAGGAAGTGATAGGGTTTACAACATGGAATGAGAGGAATTTAAGAATATGGTAGAAAGGAAATTATGCCCTCCTAATGAAAAGGAACAAATAGCGAATAAGTTTCTAAACCTTAGAATGACCGGGGTAGATAGTAAGGGATATACTACCACATTCTTTGAATATGCTAGAATAGTACCAACCCTTGCATCACCTGAACCGGTATTAATCTCCCGTTACATCTGGGGATTAATTGGAGAGATTAGACATATGAGTCAAGGCAGCTAGACCCCAAACTATTGAAGAAGCTGTAGAACTAGCAAATACCTTGACAGATGAGTTAATACGTACTAGAGAAGAAGACCAGAGGAGAAACCTAGCTCAAAGGCTTACCCAAGAATTCCGTTCTGGGAATTCCAACCGTAGGAATATAGGTTCTACCTCTGCACCATACTGCAAGGCCTGCAAGAAAAAGCATTTGGGAAAATGCTCCACTCACTGCAATTTCTGTAAGGCACCAGGACATAAGGAAGAAGATTGCAGGAGAAAATCCAGTAATGGACTATGCTTCAACTATGGAGAAAAAGGTCACATCAAGCCGAGCTGTCCGAAACTAGCTCCAGCTGCAAACAATAAGAATACTAAAAATGCTAGAGTATTTGTTCTGACTGCAGATGAAGCCAAAATGATTCCGGACGTAATAGTCGGTACGTTTTTAGTTAATGATGTTTTTGCTAAAGTATTATTTGACTCTGGTGCAAACCAAAGTTTTATTAATACTTCATTTTGCAAACTTCTCAATCAACCATTAACTAAACTCTCACAAGAATGTCTAGTCGAGACAGCGAATGGAGAAACGGTTAGGATTTCTGAAATCTTGCAGGGAGCAAGAATCGAATTTTTAAACCAAAAATATGTTGGAAATCTTTACCCAATGAATCTGGCAGGATTTGATATCGTATTAGGAATGGATTGGTTAATAGCCAATAAAGCTAATATTTTATGTGATCAAAAGTCAATTCAAGTAAATTCACCAAGGGGTGAAAAGATCATAATTAAAGGAGATAAACCATCTAGATCCATTAAATTCATCTCTGTGATGAAAACTGCAAGTTATATAAGAAAAGGGTCTATGGTGTATTTGATTTCTATAATCACTAACACTAAAGGAAAAGAACTAAAAGACATTCCAGTAGTGTCTCAGTTTTCATATGTATTTCCAGAAGAATTATCAGGACTACCGCCAGACAGAGAAGTCGAATTCAGAATCCATCTGCTACCCGGAATAGCACCAATTGCCAAAGCACCCTACCGTTTGGCACCCGCCGAAATGCAGGAACTTAAGAAACAGTTAGATGAATTATTAGAGAAGGGATTCATACAGCCAAGCTCATCGCCATGGGGAGCACCAATTTTATTCGTTAAAAAGAAAGACGGATCAATGCGTATGTGCATTGACTACCGTGAATTGAACAAGGTCACGATTAAGAACCGGTACCCATTACCGAGAATCGATGATCTGTTCGATCAATTGCAAGGAGCTCGATTCTTCTCTAAAATCGATTTAAGATCAGGATATCATCAATTAAAGGTACATGAAGAGGATATTCCTAAAACCGCATTTAGAACAAGGTATGGCCATTATGAATTTACTGCCATGCCATTTGGTTTAACCAATGTCCCAGCCGCATTTATGGACATGATGAACCGAATGTGTAAGCCATATTTGGATAAATTCATAATTGTTTTTATTGATGATATTCTCATTTATTCTAAAAGTAAGAAAGATCATGCAAAGCATTTGCACGCCCTTTTAAGTCTATTAAGAAAGGAAAAACTTTATGCTAAGTTTTCAAAGTGCGAATTTTGGTTAGAGCAGGTACAGTTTCTTGGACATATTGTTAATCATGAAGGAATTCATGTGGATCCCACAAAGATCGAAGCGATTACCAAATGGAAACCCCCTGAGTCACCAACCGAGGTTAGAAGTTTCTTAGGATTGGCAGGTTATTATAGAAGATTTATTCGAGATTTTTCTAGAATAGTCATTCCCTTAACTAAGTTAACCTGTAAATCCATTAAATTTGAATGGGGACCAAAATAAGAAGAAGTATTTAGAATTCTTAAGCAAAGATTAACCCATGCACCCATACTAGCGTTACCAGAAGGAACTAAAGACTTTGTAGTCTATTGTGACGCTTCTAAGTTAGGCTATGGATGTGTGTTGATGCAACGCCAAAAGGTTATAGCTTATGCATCTAGGCAACTTAAGAATCATGAAGAGAATTATTCAACCCATGATCTAGAATTAGGAGCCATAATTTTTGCCCTTAAAATTTGGAGACATTACCTTTATGGTAGTAAGTTTACCATATTTACCGATCATAAAAGTTTAAGATATGTTTTTGGGAAAAAAGAATTGAATATGAGACAAAGACGCTGGATGGAGATAGGGGTGAGCAAGTTTAGGTCCGGACCGAAAATAACCGAGAACCGAACCAAAAATATACCTAACCTGACCCGAACCCAAGTACCTAGGTATTTAGATCGGTTCTAATTTTTCATATAAAATAGGGTCGGGTCGGGTCGGTTCTCGGTTCTATACATGGTGAAACCCGACTTGGACCTATGGACCGGAACCGACCCTATATTTAGGGTAGTGAATCGGTTCTGTATTTTATGTTTGATCGGTTCTCGGGTCGGGTTGGGTTTTTCCTTTTGCTCACCCCTAGATGGAGATGCTTAGTGATTATGATTGTGATATCCAGTATCATGAAGGAAAAGCAAATGTAGTGGCAGATGTTTTAAGCCGAAAGTTTCACGAAAAGCCAAAAAGGGTGCGTTCACTTAAATTAAATCTACAAGTAGATTTAAATGATCAGATAAGAGAAGCACAAGAACCAGTAATCAAGGATGATACTGAAAAATTAAAAGGAATGATTAAGGAATTAGAACAAGGAACAGATGAATTTGGAGATTCTATAAAAAGAGAATGTGGATACCTAAATTAGGTAACATGCGTCATCATATATTAGAAGAAGCCCATAAGTCTAAATATACAATGCATCATGGAAGTGATAAGATGTATCAGGATTTAAGAAAGAATTTTTGGTGGATAGGAATGAAAAAGGACATAGCAACCTATGTTTTTAAATGTTTAACCTGTTCACAAGTTAAAGCTGAACATCAGAAACCCCCAGGATTGCTGCAACAGTTAGAAAAGCCAGTGTGGAAATGGGAATTGATAACAATGGATTTTGTTACCAAATTACCCAAACAAGAAAAGGCAATGATACAATCTGGGTGATTGTAGATAGGCTAACCAAGTCAGCTTATTTCCTACCAATGAAGGAAACTTTCAGTATGGAACAGCTAACTAAATTATATGTAAATGAAATTGTTTCTTTACATGGAATTCCTTTATCAATTGTTTCTGATAGGGATAGCCGTTTTACCTCTCATTTTTGGTCAAGTTTTCAAAAAACAATGGGAACCAAGTTAAATCTAAGCACAACATATCATCCTCAAACAGACAGACAAAGCGAAAGGACAATTCAGACAATGGAAGACATGCTTAGAGCTTGTGTAATTGATTTCGGAGGTAATTGGGATGATCACTTACCTTTAATAGAATTTTCTTATAATAATAGTTATCACACAAGTATCAACGCTGCACCATTCGAAGCACTTTATGGACGAAAGTGCCGAACACCAGTCTGTTGGGCAGAAACTGGGGAAAAGCAACTATCTGGACCTGAGATAGTGCAAGAAACAACTGACAAGATCATTCAAGTCAAGGAACGACTGAAAACAGCACGTGATCGACAGAAGAGCTATGCCGATAACCGACGCAAACCATTGGAATTTCAAATAAGAGATAAGGTATTGTTAAAAGTCTCTCCTTGGAAAGGAGTGGTAAGATTCATCAAAAGAGGAAAGCTAAGTCCCATGTATGTTGGACCTTTTGAGATTATTAGAAGAATAGGACCTGTAGCCTATCAGCTACAACTGCTAGAGGAAATGGCAGGAATACATGATGTATTTCATGTATCTAATCTTAAGAAATGTCTAGCCGATGAATCACTGGTAGTACCTCTTAAGGATATAGAGGTAAATGAACAACTCAAGTTTGTAGAAAGACCTCTACAGATTGAAGACAGGAAAGTCAAGAATCTCAAGCACAAGAGATTAGTTCTAGTCAAAGTGAAATGGGACTCCAAAAGAGGACCATAATACACATGGGAGCTTGAATCAGAAATGCAAAGGAAATATCCACACCTATTCCAGTAGATCTCGAGGACGAGCTCAAAAATAAGGTGGGGAGGATATAACAACCCTAAAGAAAAACCGACACCCTCGAATTATTTTCGACACCCTAATATATTTTAAATTATCCCAATATGTCTTAAAACACACCCCATATGCGAAAACGGACCCCGAATACCTTGAATATTATTAAAAATAAATAAAAATTCAATTTTTGGGTTTGAGGTGGGGCGCGTAAGCCACCCCTCAACCCTTACGCGGGCCGCGAGCGGTCGAGAACGCAATGACACCCGGTGATGATACGTGTCATCATCGTGGCAAGGCTAGTCGATGACCCGGATCAGCTACACCGTTGACCATCTTTGACGCGGGACGCATAGCCTCTCGGCTACACCTTACGCGGGCCGCGTAGCGCCCAAAATCAGGCCCTATATAAGAGGGCTTCGGGCCTTCAGTTTACGTCATGCAAATTTCGACTTTCTCACTCAATTTCTTAATAGTAAAAGCTATACTCGGGTATAATACCTCCCTAAATAACGAAGTTCTGCTCCGTTGTAAGTATCATAACCTCTGGATACGTATTAGATGCTCTGCCCGATTGATCTAGGGTTCCGTAACGGCTGTCGTGGTTCTGCCCGACGTAGTCGTTGGAATGCCGTCTAGGGGGAGGGTATTACTAATGTTAAAATGGGTTATTATACTAACACGTGTGCATTTGTGTAAATTATAGATTGTTACCAGGAAACCCTAAAGGATAATCTAAGACAGCAATGTGAGTAATCTCCTTTTTGCAAATTGTTTTTACAAAACCTCACTTAATTAATTATATATTAAACATTTATTGAGTATTTGTAAGGATACAATTATCGTCGGTATGTTGGGGTTTTGTATACAAAATTTGTTACTGGAGGGGTAACATTTCCACAAGTCGGGTCTGACAGTACCGCGGGTGGTAATTGATATAACTTGGAAACAAATATAATTGCGAGACCGCCCTCAATACTATACAATGGATTTTATTTAAACTTAATTAAACTGGGATTCACTCACCAGTATTTCCCACAGACAAAATGTTTTTAAACGCGTTTCAGGTAACAAAATATGAAAGCCAAATAGAATCCAGCTGGACAGCACTGAAGGCTTGGAAAAGTGGCAATTAAGTTACCTAAAATAAAACAGATGTTTTTATTAAATTAAAATAGGATTTATTCCTATAAAAATGTGGGTACGGCAAACTTGGGTTTTATCCCATGTGTTTAATGTTATGAAAATGTGGTATTTTACTCTGATCAAATATTTCCTAACTACGGTCCTGATGAAAATTCCGCTGCCGAATTAGACAATACCGGATACCACCGAAATTGGCCGCGGCCGCCCGTTCCTGTATTTGTATAGGGGGACGGGGGTTGCGACACCTACCCACGTGTTCAATGCCGCCAGAGTCACCGGTCGTCCGAACGTTGACTGATGTGTGCTGCATAATGTGGTATGTGTTTAATTTTGATATGGTTTTGAATAAGTGTGTGTGAGCCCTATTGATGTTGATTGGTTTGTGTTTCAGGGTCTCTCTCTGTGTGTGAAGGGATGCTGAATTTGTAAGACTATAAAAAACGCAAACATGGATGGTAACAGTGAATACATGAGAATAAGCAACCTTATCATCCTGGAGTAGAAATCAGTCCTTATCGATTGAAAGGAGGTAATAGTTACTCAATTTGTTTGTTTTTTTAAACTGATTGAGTGGTTAATTAGTGCTTAAAATTAACATACATTACACACTTGTTTTGTTCTTCAAGAATCTTGAACGCTTGGGTAATTGTGGGAAAGTTGTTATCTTTATCATACTCTGCATAAATACAATATCCTTCTAGGACCTTCTTTTGAAATAAATAGTGTTATTTATCTAAGTAAAGTTTAGACATGGTGTAGAATGGCATGCTGGGAAAGGATAGCATGACACTAAGGAGCTTAAGTTGAAATGGTTAAGGCAACAAATTGGGTTAGTTAGTTAAGAGTCGGCACCCTTTGTTACAAGAATTCAAGAAAACATACTTTTGGCTCTATCTGGTGTATCAATGTTTGAGATTGAAGGAAAATGGTTGATTAATAAGTTCATTTGAAATAAGAAAGGTTGACTTATAATGAGTTTATTTGGATCGTAGATGCAGAATTATGATGTGAAAGTGAACTTGAGGGAAAAGAGATTTAGTTACAAAGGCTTGGAGGTTGCCTCATATGGTTAAATGATTGTATCGAATGATGATAGGTTGGTGAAGAAGAAAAGAGAAATAGGTAAAGTAACATCCATGAGAGAAATGTGAAGTGGAATACAAAGAACAAATAAAGCCTTATTTTAATTTAAAAAGGTTGATTAATTATTCTTTGTTTTTATTTGTATATTTGTTGTGTTTGTGTTATTCATGTAGCCCTATCTATAACTTATACGCATTGTTAAATGATATATTCACTTTTTCTTGACAAAAATACAATATACAATGCAAATACGTAAATATGTGATATTAATCCAATAAAAAAGAATTATATTAAGTTTCATACATTACGTATACGCGGGTTTGATACATTACGTACATGGGGGTATAGGGATGATTTCGTTACTTGAACGTTTATTTTTTTCAAAGGATTATTTCAACAATTTTAAGTTAAATATTTGTGTGTTAATCCACCCACGAAATTTGCGGGATCTTAGACTAGACAAAGATGGGAATGTAACGAGTAAAACAACAAATGTAGTCTACAAGGAGGTTTTTTCCGGCATTTGAATAGTTTTCTGTTTTTTCTTCCAATATATGCGTTTGTACAAAATATTATATTTCAAAGTAAATAATATGGTTTTGGATCAAGCCGCGCATCGCGCGGGCATTAACCTAGTAATGTTAATAAAATAGAAAAACATAATTAGTATGAATAAAAGGTCTTAATGCATAATGTAGCATTCATACCCCCACACACTAAAATCTCTAATTTTCACTCTTTTCTTCCCTTTCTACCCCGCCTCACCTTTCAGTCTTTAAACCGTCCACTGAATTGAATGTAAGACTGAGTGTAGTGGGGCAACCTTTTGAGTGGGCGTCTTGCGACACGTGGCGCCACGTCACATAAGAGGATTTTGACCAAAAAAGGGGTAGTGGGGCAACCTAGCTGGGTGGGGCGTCTTGCGACACGTGGATTGATTTATTTTGTCTTTTTTATGTAAAAGATATAAAAAATCCTATTTTTTATAAAAGTCTTTTTTTACTTCAACCAAAATAAAAAAATACATCAACTAAAAAAAAAAATACTTCAACCAAAATAAAAAAAATACATCAACTAAAAAAAAAATTACTTCAACCAAAATAAAAAAATACAATCAACAAAAATAAAAAAATACATCTACTACTCATCGTCACTAACGTACTCGTTTAGGTCGAGGTCGACTACATTGTTATTATCTTCATCCTCGTTATCTCCTTCATCCTCGTTAACGAGTTCCGCCTCGTATCCTGGTTGTTTGTTGTCCCATAGGTGATCGATCAAGTCATACATAAGCATGGTGTGTTTCTGTCTATTCTTTATATCCATTATGTTCTCGAGTCGTGTCTCCGATGATACTTCTTGTGTCCAATACTCCGGGAACAATGAAGGGTCATTCTCATTGTAATCTTGGCAAATGGCTTTGTCTTCGTCTTCCAATATCATGTTATGCAAAATAATGCATGTGTAAATGACGTCATGCATTTTTTCCTTTGTCCAGTATCTTGCTGGATAATTGATGACGTGCCATCGCTTTCGAAGAACTCCAAACGCTCGCTCGATATCTTTTCTTGCTGATTCTTGTTTTCTCGTGAAATATTTTCTTTTAAGATCAATAGGCTCGGTGAACGTCTTTACGAACATTGCGTACTCCGGATAGATACCGTCAGTTAAATAATATCCGCGTTTGTAGTAATTATCGCTCGCATAAAACGCTGAAGTTGGTGCCAACCCGTTTATAATCTCTTCGAGAACCGGCGAAGACTCAAACACGTTGATGTCGTTGTGAGAACCTTGTTGACCAAAATATGCATTCCATATCCAAAGATCATAAGATGCAACCGCCTGCAATATTAACGACGGTTTGCGAATGTCGCCTCTAGTATGTGTACCACGCCAAGCGGTAGGGCATTGTTCCCACTTCCAGTGCATGCAGTCCATGCTACCGATCATACCGGGGAAACCGTGAACGTGCTCATGCACTTCGTACATCCTTTGGAGATCACTCCAAGTCGGACGTCGTAAATAAGCCGGCCCATACAACTCAATCACACCTATATAAATTTAATTTAAATATGTATACGAACATTGACAGTAACATATAAAAAAATTGACGCTAAAGTTAAATATATAAAAAATTTGAAAACAAAATTTACTAAATATACCTTTACAAAAGTGTATGAGTGTGTCTCGCGCAGTCTTGGAACCCATTCTCAGGTACTCGTCAAATGAATCAACGCTTGTGCCATATGCAAGTTGTCGGATGGCCGCAGTACACTTTTGTAACGAAGTAAAGCCAAGATACCCACGAGCGTCATACTTTTGTTTGAAATAATCATAATCTTCCTCCAAGTCGTTTGTAATACGGGTAAATAGACGTTTACTCATGCGAAAGCGACGTCTAAATATCTTCGCGTCATATACCGGCTCCTCCCCGAAATAGTCTTGCATCAGCCGTTGTTGTCCTGCGGCACGATCCCGCATAATATAATTTCTTCTTCTAATCAGTGGGTCATCCGTTTCATTGTCCTCGCTAGCAACGTGAACCATTAAATTGATCGTTGTCATTACCGCCTCGTTGATGGCTTCTTCAAATTCATAAGAACTAGATGAAGTTGTATCGTCGTCGGACGAGGATGACGAAGGGACGTTGAACTCCATTTGTGGTTCCAAAAAAACAAAATGGTTATGTTGAAAGAATGTAGTTTTAGAGTGTGTTGTGTTGTATATTTTTAGAGTGTGTTGTGTTGTATGGTAGATGTATATATATATATATAGTAATTTGGTTAAAAAAAAAAAAAAAAAAACATAAAATTTGTCAATATATCCGTTGGAATACAACGGCTATATGTTTGAATTGTGAGTTGAGTTGGGCGACGAGTTTGAGACGGGCAGGAGGGGGTCGCCCCCCAAGTCGCCCCCGGGGGCGGTGTTCATGGCGATATGGGGCGACCTAGGGGTGGGAGTCGCCCCACTACACTCAGTCTAATTGAAATCAAGGTTACACAACCCCTAATTGAAATCAAGGTTACACAACCCCTAATTGAAATCAAAATTTGTCAATATATCCGTTGGAATACAACGGCTATATGTTTGAATTGTGAGTTGAGTTGGGCGACGAGTTTGAGACGGGCAGGAGGGGGTCGCCCCCCAAGTCGCCCCCGGGGGCGGTGTTCATGGCGATATGGGGCGACCTAGGGGTGGGAGTCGCCCCACTACACTCAGTCTAATTGAAATCAAGGTTACACAACCCCTAATTGATAGAGAGAACTTAATCAATTTTCACATTTAATTCAGTTCATTACGACAGATTGAACCGTGAAATCGGTTATGGCAATGAAATCGTCAAATGGGTGGAGCAATATATGGAAATCAGAATGGTGGGAGCAAAACAGATTCGAGAAATTGAATCCTCTTCGTTTCTAGAACCCCTTAATTCTCCTCTCATAATCTTCTTTCTATCGGGTAATTACCTTGTGTTATAGCTTCAGATTCAATTCTAGGGTTTGTTCTATGATGCAGACGATTCAATTATACTTTTTTGGTGCAATTTGATATGTGTTTACTTAATTAGGAATTTTGAGAATTTTTGTGTTTATGTATGTGCTTTTTCGATTTGAATTCATGTTTTCTACTGTCAATTTGGTTGTTTATTATGTGTTGATGGTCTTTCAGGTATCTGTGATACTGGGTAAAATTGATATTCGATACTTGTTTGCAATTTGTGAACTTTATATAATAGTTTATATCTATTTAGAAGTCTTATGGAATTAAGGGCATGTTTGGCTAAGCTTATTAGAGTTAAAAAGGACTTTTGGGAAAAGGACTTTTTGAAAAGGAGTTTTTAAAAAAAGTGTTTGGATTAGCTTATGGGGTGGGAAAAGCCGATAAGTCAATAAGTTATTTTTTAAAAAGTGTTTGGCTTAGCTTATTGATGTAAAATGACTAAAATAGACATAATATATGATATAAGGGGGTAAATAAGGGGTATATTGGTAATTTGAAGTTTGAAAAGTTATAAGCTGGCCAAGAAGTCACAATATTGTGACTTCTTAAAAACTCCTTTTCATTCATCTCAAAAAGCCATTTTCAAAAGCACTTTTCAATTTGCCAAACACTAAAATGACTTATTGGTTTTTTGATTAAGCCAATAAGTCAATAAGTTACTTTGAAAAGCTTAGCCAAACATGCTAAATACATTTTGTAACTGTCACCCTGTCCGACTCATATGGCCCTTTTCTTATGCAGAATGGCATGACTCCATTGCATCTTTCTGTTTGGCATTCACTTAGAGCTGAGGTCATCTAAACTTTCAAGACATTGCGAGAGTACGTCAAGAATTACCGCCGTGTGTTTGATCTTGGTAAACATTTGTGCTTGTTTCCCTTTCATGCATCTCTTATAATCTTGTTTTAATGATCATATAATTATGTCACATCATGTATTGATCATAAAGGTACGCCCAAGCATCCTGCAAGGATGTGCACACTTGAATACAAGGAAGGGGCCATCTGTGTAAGTAACACGAATTTCCGTTCCAGCCCCTTTAAGTTGATTTGAAAAAAATAGGGTGAATTGCATATTTCCCCTTATAAAACATCTTAATTGCATATTTACCTAATCTAAAATTTAAATTGCATATATCCCCTTCCTTAACAAACTAAATTGCAAAGTTATCCATTTTGTTTTATTTTATTTAAAATAAATTATATAATGACTATTTTACCCTTAATCTTACTAAAACTTAAAATTTGCATATTTACCCATTTTAACTAGGTTTTGTGTCTTTTTCTTTGTTACGTTTCGCTAGTTAGTTTTTTTCCCTTTCTTTCGTCTTTACTAAGTTTTTTTTTCGTTTTTTTATTATTGTCCGTCCACGAACTACAGTAAGAATCATAAAAAAATACGAGCGATGATCATCTAAATTAACACGTTCCGTTATTGTTCTGTTATTGAGGTGTTCCATTTCTTTACTCGTATTAAGGCAATATATTTTCATCATGTTTCACCCGTTCCATTTTTATTCAACAATTGTAACCTTATCAGTAGTAGACTTTCCATCTTTATTAACCATAAGATTGTGATTGACTTTCATTGTTAATTGTTAACCTACTGTACAAAAATGAAAGCTATTGACTTTCAATGCCCAAATCTTCAATCACCGTCTACACTTGAACAGCAAAGTTCAAAGTCTCTCAGGAGGTCTGAGGTTTTAAGTACCATTGCCAAAATCAAATATATATCAACATAAAACCATGCTTGTTTATTATTATGTTTGGGCTATACTTACTATTGTGGTTGTGTTTGACAGCGAGACAGAGAGGAGCTCGAGTGAATTGAAGAGTCTCAATAATTTTGAGTGTTTCAAACCTGGAATTCTGATATATATTTAATTTTGAAAGGGTAAAATAGACATTTTAATAGAGATGGGGAAATATGCAATTTTAATTTAGACTTGGGGAAATATGCAATTAGGAGTCTTTTTTAAGGGGAAATATGCAATTATCCCAAAAAAATAAACCTTCAATCTATTTTCTGATTGATCACAAAAATTTAATAATAAATGAAGTTTGTTGAAGCTCTCTTATCATTTCCAATTTCTATTTCCAACCTGAATTTTCTTGTTTTTTTAGTGGGGCGTTGTTATTGTGTTAGAGGAGGTGAAGCTAAGAAAAGATTGCCTATGAAGGTATGCCGTTCTTAAGCTAAATAAAAAGTTTACTATATTTTTCATGGAAAAAGAAATAATACCAAAGAGGTTCAAAAAATTATAGTGACATTTATTCAAGCTAATAAACTGCTAAAGCTTACTCTTTTTAGCCCGACTTACATAAATAGTGTTTTTAAGGACTTATAAAATCTTCAAAATTATTTCAACATTTAGAGAACAAAGAATGGTTAAGACACTTCCAAGTTCTATATGTGCATTTTGTCATCAACTTCAATCACATAACTAAAAGCTGCAGCTTTTGTTAACTCTTGATTTAGGAAGGGGAGACTGACAAACCAACTTTATCCTGACAAACCAACTTTATCAGGCGTTAGACTGCAGGGTGTGGGGCTCGTCCCCTGCCCGTCGACCTCCAGCGCGGACTAGCAAGACCGCCCCCTTTGGCCCGTCATCGTCGCCATCGTCCGGAACTAGCCGCCTGCGACGTGGTCTTTCCTTTTATCTCTCTCTCTCTCTCTCACACACACACAGACACACACACACACAAATATATATATATATATATATATATATATATATATATATATATATATATATATATAGTGGAGAGTTCAAATGAGAAGAAATTCTTTGTAAGAAGAAAAAAAAAAGAAATTTCAACCAATAGTAATGCTTCATTAGACTTCATTTAATATTTGTACTTAATGTAACTATAAGGGTATATTGGTAAACTTACGTACATCATTAATTGGTAGTTTTATCTTTAATAACTAACTATATTAAATTTGTAACTTATTTTTAAGATATATATTTTTCTCAAAAAATAAAAATAAAAATTTATTTATAGTGTAGGATAAATACGAGGCGTGTAGGATAAATTACGAGTTGTGTAGGATAAATTTCAATATGTGTAGGATAAATTTCGAAATGTGTAGGATAACTTTTGATGTGTGTAGGCAAATTTTTTTAGTGTGGAGGATGATAGTCTTAATGACTAATTAATTAGTCAAACATAATAATAAATGAGATGAGAAAAAAACTATTTAATGTTTTACAATTGTACCCTTTTGTTCTTTTTATTCTTAATAAAATTTTCTTCTCAAATGAACCTTCCCCTATATATATATATAGGGGCTGGTTAACGTACAAATGCCCTTATCGTACATTACGTACGCTACAATCTCAGCCGTCAGATCATCTCCCCGCATTGAAAATCGCATGTGAAATTGAATTACCACATGCGAAATTGTTACCAAAATTATCACATGCGAAATTGAATTACCACATGCGAAATTGTTAAAAAAAACAACCTGTTATTTCATCAAAATTATCACATGCGAAATTGAATTACCACATGCGAAATTGTTACAAAAAAACAACCTTCTATTTCATCAAAATTATCACATGCGAAATTGAATTACCACATGCGAAATTGTTACAAAAAAACACCTGCTATTTCATCAAAATTATCACATGCGAAATTATTACAAAAAAAAAACATGCGCTTTTCATTGTGAGAAGATGATCTGACGGCTGAGATTGTAGCGTACGTAATGTACGATAAGGGAATTTGTACAGTACCCTTTACCTATATATATATATATATATATATATATATATATATATATAGGGGAATGCTAAAATGAGAACCACCTCGAGTTTTAAGAACCGTGAGAACTACACCGTAAGGGGCGCGGTGGACCAAATTTTTTTTCATAAACGTAGATGCATGTATAAAAACAACATTTGTAAAAAAAATTCAAAAAAAAATGTCGTGTGTGTAGTTTTGAGCGCCACAAGTTTGTGTTTACGGGACCCGTAAATCTGGCCGGAAAATTTACGGGTCCCGTAAACTCAAACTTGTGGTGCTCAAAACTACACCCACGACATTTTTTTTTTACAAATGTTGTTTTTATACATGCATCTACGTTTCTGAAAAAAAAATTTGGTTCACCTCGCCCCGGATCAAAAAGTTCTCGCAGTTCTTACAACTCGAGGTGGTTCTCATTTTAGCGGATACTTATATATATATATATATAGGGGGAGGTTCATTTGAGAAGAATCTTCTTAAAAGAAGAAAAAATGAATTAATCTAGGCCATATATTTTTTTTATCAATGGTTGTGAATCAATATATCATTTTTGTCAACTTTTAATTAATGTTTTAATTACTACGGGTAGTATAGACATTTTTATGTAGAATATTAATAAATATTTTAAAGAGTTACTCAATTCTTATTAATGCAACCATAAATTTCTCCTTCACCATCATTAATGTATTGGCTCCTACACAAATTTTATTAGAGGTGACAAAATTATTTAAAAATTTTGTGTCCTACACATATTTTATTATGAGTCGCAAAATTATTTAAAAGTGTTTGAGTCCTACACATTCTGTATCCTACACCAAAATATTGTTTTAAAGGTGTATGAAACGTTGAAAATTAAGATCATGCGCATGATTGGTTTTATTGTGTAAGGTGCACAACTATTTTATTAGATAGGCTCATTAAATGATTAGAGTTCGTTAATTTGAATAACAAAAATAAATAAAAAACTCATTAAATGATTTGTTAAAATTACCTTTGTATCATTTATTCTTTTTATTCTTAATTTTTAATTCTTCTCATTTGAACTCTCCACTATATATATATATATATATATATATATATATATATATATATATATATATATAAAAGGTCTGACACAGTGTTAACACTTGCAAAAACTTGTACAGGCGGGGTACCAATTTTAACTTTCATTATATATTCCCCGGCTGGATTACTAAACATATCCACATCTATCTTTGAAGCAAAGTGAACTAAAGGTTAACCGTTGATTAATGTAATAAAGGAAGGGATATATTCATATCAATCATTACTTTTAGAGAAATTATATGCATTCATAAATACAATCAATTTCGGATTTCTATCTTTCTTATCTTCAATTCAACATTTCTTAAACATCATTTTTATAATTTGGTTATTATTTTAGTGTTTTATGCTGGAATTTTGTTGGTTTTGTGATTCACGAATAACTTGTATATGTCTGAAAATCGTGTAGGAAACTTATAGAAATAAAGCTCGAATCGAGCCAAGCTCGAGCTCGAGCCTGGTCGAGCTCAGGCTCGGCTCGTTTGCACCCCAACTCGTCGACATCTTTCTTTAATGAATAAAAACATGAAAAAAGGAATCACTTTGAATCTCTACCTCATCTTGTAAGTTTTCTTTATTATATATTATTAGTTCGCATTAACTTATATCAACAATCTTTTCTCACTTATTTTGCGATGATAAGGGACTAAAAGGGTCAGAATCTGGTTCAGAAATTAAAAAAGCATACCATAAAGCTGCACTTAGGTGATGTGTAGTGGGGCACCATGTTCTCTCATAACCCCCCGAACACCACTACGGGGGGGGGGGGGGGGGGTATGACTACGGGCTTAAATGCTTAACGCCCCATAACCCCCACCCGCACACGTGGCGCGCCACGTGTCGCATAACGCCCACAAAGGGGGGTTATGACTACACATGGCCTTAGACATCATCCGGACAAGGTTTGTTTTTTTGGTACAAGTAAGAGAGATTTTGATGAGAATCATTAGATAATTAGCAACCAAAAAAACACTTTTTAATCCTCTTCATGATAAAAGTGTTAACTTGATATCTTGAAATTTTTTGTTTTGTTGTATATTAGTTGAAGAAGGATCACTTCAAATGGCCGTTGAGACCTTGACCAACTTGCCGGGAAAATCGTTGTTGCACCTTGAATAGCTCAATCGTTTTTTTTTTGTCATTATTTTTGATGTTATGTAGCTTACAGAGGCGGGCCTAGCAAGGGTGGTGGGTGGGCGGGCGCACCCCTTAAAAATTGGTTAAACCCCTCATCCGCACCCGTTGAAAATATTTCCAGGGTCCGCCACTGGTGGCTTATACTGTTTGCAAGAATGAATAAAATTTTATATTTATTTTGAATCATCTATGTTTGCTTTTTTATAAAAGTCGGCACTGGTAATCTGAGTTGATCTATAATCATGTTTGAACTAATGGTTGTTTTTGTTTAACATTCAGGCTCAGGATCTTTTTAGTTTAGAATGAACTGATTTTAAAAGTTATCCTAAACTTCACTTTTAACCGTTGAACTAACTTAGAATGAACGAAACTCTTTTTCTCATTTCAAATTGAAAGTGTAAATTAGTTCCACTCGTTTATATGCGTCTTCGTTTTGAGGAGTTTGTGAATATGTTTGATGTTATATGAGTATATGATGCTGGTGTTTATATTTCGTGTATACATGGTGTGTGAATGAAAAAGTTGGGGATTTTTATTGGTGAAAATGAATTTCTCTAGTGAGATGGGAGTGAAGAATGATCCTTAGAGTTGGTTGGTGGGCTGCACCTTCAATTGTTGCGGCAAAAACTCATAAATACCTGCGGCACGTGCGAGCCTTTCCACTAGTAAAATATTAATAACAACTAGTAAACGTAAGGTGAAAAAAACTACAACCTGAGCCGTTAAAAAACGAAACGTAAAATTACAAAAAAAAAAAATGTCTAGTATTTGTCGTTGTCGTAAAGTTGTTGAACGTAAATATGATATATCAAAGTTACCGAAACAAGTACGTACTAAAGTCGTATACAACGCTAAAAATACTCTATTTTAAAACTACCTTTGATTTTAATAATATTTATATTAACATGTTTATAAAAAATAAACACTGAGTATCAGGGGCGGACCTAAGTGTCTGTCTGGGTGGGCGGGCGCACCTCTTGAAAAAAAATAGTGTATTTTTTAGGCAAAAAAACTCGACCGCACCCCTTGAAAATATGCTTGAACCATTCATCCGCACCCTTAGCAAATAATTTCTGGGTCGAGTATATAGTTATTTTCAAAAAGTTAACAAGCATAGGTTATTACTAAAAAAGAAAATCAAACAAGGTCGCTTAATTAATTGTTGATTTTTTTTTTGAACGGCCGACAGATATTTTATTCATTGTAGCAAGGTGCTACCCCCATAATTACAACTAAGTTACATATTCACCGAAACATGAAACATATCACCAAAACAAAGCAAAATAAAATTACAAAATTTTTAACCAAAGCAACAAAATCGGCACCAATCTTCCCATGACAAATGCAACTCCTTTGAGCGATTTTTGACCCATAAGTATGCCGTTGCCTTAATTTCCTCCAAGACTTTAACGGGATTCGGGGAGCCTTGTCTAAAAATAACCTCATTCCTCATTCTCCAAATTCCCCAAAAGGTGACTAAAACAATCGCGTATATGGCTTTTTTTCTTTTTCTTTGATACTGAGCTAAAACTATGCAACTCCAAAAGATCTTTGACGTCAAAAGCGATGATCGGGGGTAACTTACACCAAGTTGCAATATTCTGCCAAATGGTTTGCGCAAAATGACATGATATGAACAAATGATCACAAGTCTCTTCATATTCATTGCATAATAAACACCTTTGATCTTGTACTGGGATATTGCGAGCCGCCAATGCACACTTGGTTGGCAGTTTTTCCATTTCGGATCTCCATGCCACAATGGCCACCTTTTTTGGCACCCAATTATTCCACTCGAAAACCCAGCTAGGCCGCTCTCTATACACCGAACTGAGAATATTTTTTTATTCCGGAAACTGAAAAACACCCGGATGGGTCATATTTCCAGCGCCATTCATCACGGCCAACCCGAATACTTAGGTTACCAAGAAGCAACACCAACTGTTGAAGCTGAGACATTTCTTCGGCACTAAAATCCGACCGGGACCAGTTCGAAACAAATTGAAGACCATTACCGAAACTTCCAGGAGTTACCCGTTCAGCCACCAAACACTCTTTCTCTTTTTCCAGCTTAAAAAGATCAGGGAACCGAACATACAGCGGATCCGGTTCCAACCAACAATCCAACCAAAATGAGATCAGGTTACCACTTGAGACTGAGGCTGTAACAGCCCGATTCAGGTCTATATCAGCGTGAGTAAGGACCTGCCGAATGCTGATAATATTCTTCCAAGGACCTGGCAACGAGATTTTAACCGGGATATCCCTCCATGCTCTTGGACTATGATGAATAGCCCAAATTACTTTCCTCCATAAACCTTGTTTTTCTGTTTTGAACCTCCACCACCATTTCGCTAACATTGCTAAATTAGCATCCCTAAGAGATCCAAATCCAAGCCCCTAGAATTTAACAAGAGCAATCGTTTTATTCCATGCAACCCAGTTCATTTTTGCTTTTTAATTGTTGATTAAAAAGAAAAAAAATTAAAACGCTTGTGGATCATGCTAGAGAGGTCAGGTGTTCCACACGTAAGATTTGACAATATTATTCTCCACGCTCACACCCATTGAACCACATCGAACTTACCGAAAGTGCTTCAAAGGCGACTAGACGAGGACACAACACAAGGTGCCCATTTGTCTTATTTTAATACTTTTATTTTATTTTACCTTCTGTCGGCAAGTCCCAAAATTAAAAATTCAATAAAAATACTCATGGTGCACGAATAGGGCTGTAAACGAACCGAACGTTCAGCGAACAGTTCGTGAACCGTTCGGCGGGAAGTTTGTTTATGTTCGTTCGTTTAATAAACGAACGAACATGAACAAGAAATTTCGTTCGATTAGTTAAATGAACGAACATGAACAGAGGTCTCGTTCGTTCAATTGCGTTCGTGAACGTTCGGTAAGGTGTTCGTGAACATTCGTTGATTTACGTTCGTTTATGTTCGTATGTTTGTATTTTAATTAAAGATCTTTGTACTTTCTTATTTATTTGTACTTTTCATATTATTAAACTTTTATTTATTTTATTTCCCTAACAATTAAACTAGGAAACCCACTTTCACCTTGTTTATGCATCATTTCCCTTTCATTTCTCATTATTCACATCCAAGAATACATCGACCTCCGTTCCACAATAAGGGATTCAAGTTCGAGTGATACTCTTTGGGCCATCTATCTTTATCCTTCGTCGCGTTCGCCAAATTTATTTGTGTTCGTGAACAGTTCGCGAACACGCTCATTTCCTTAATGAACGAACACGAACATAAAATCTCGTTCGGTAAGTGTTCATGAACCGTTCGTGAACATATTTATTTCCTTAACGAACGAACATGAACAAGGCCTTGTTCGTGTTCGTTCGGTTCGTTTACAGCCCTATGCACGAATCACAATGGCAAAAAAAGTGAAAGGCTGTGAAAGTATCAAGAGCCCATTTTGACCTTTTCTTTTTGTTTTGTGATAAATATATTATAGAGTTAATTACTGTTTTCGTCCCTGAGATTTGTCAAAAATAATGGTTTTAGTCCATTAGTTTAAAAATTGCGATTTCAGTCCATTAGTTTCATTTTCGTAACCATTTCAGTCCACTAACTTAACTCCATCCATTTATTTTGTTAACTTTTGGTGAAATTACCAAATTACCCCTGCTAACTTAACAAATTGTAATAAAAAAATTCTAAAAAATCTAAAAATCAAAAAAATTCCAAAAAATTCAAAAAAAAATAAAAAAAATTCCAAAAAATCTAAAAATCAAAAGAATTTTAAAAAATCATAAAAATTCTAAAAAATCCAAAATGTTTCATTAAATGTTTCGAACCCGAACCGTTTCGAGCTGAACCGTTTCGACGCGAACCGTTTCGACCCGTACCGTTTCGAGCCGAACCGTTTCGACGCGAACCGGTACGGGTCGAAACGGTTCGCGTCGAAACGGTTCGGCTCGAAACGGTACGGGTCGAAACGTTTCGCGTCGAAACGGTTCGCGTCGAAACGGTTCGCGTCGAAACGGTACGGGTCGAAACGGTTCGCGTCGAAACGGTTCGCGTCGAAACGGTTCCCGTCGAAACGGTTCGCGTCGAAACGGTTCGCGTCGAAACGGTTCGCGTCGAAACGGTTCGGCTCGAAACGGTACGGGTCGAAACGGTTCGCGTCGAAACGGTACGGGTCGAAACGGTTCGCGTCGAAACATTTAATGAAACATTTTGGATTTTTTAGAATTTTTTTGGATTTTTTAGAATTTTTATGATTTTTTAAATTTTTTTTTATTTTTAGATTTTTTGGATTTTTTTTGGATTTTTTGGAATTTTTTTGATTTTTAGATTTTTTAGAATTTTTTTATTACAATTTGTTAAGTTAGCAGGGGTAATTTGATAATTTCACCCAAAGTTAACAAAATAAATGGATGGAGTTAAGTTAGTGGACTGAAATGCTTACGAAAATGAAACTAATGGACTGAAATCGCAATTTTTAAACTAATGGACTGAAACCGTTATTTTTGACAAATATCAGGGACGAAAACAGTAATTAACTCTATATTATATCTTTTGACATTTTAAGAAGTCAATCGTTCTCGAGCAGTAAATAAATATTTTTTAACCATAACTTTTCACACATAAATATTATTTAATCATACATTTAAAATGATTTAAACATACATTATTTTCTAGAATATAAATATACCGTACCATTAGTGCGCTTGATTTTAAAAGAAACAAGCTCCAAAACACAAAGAAGATGAAATACATTCATCGTCGTCTACTTCTCAACCCCAAGTGCCCCCACGCCATGTGAAGATCCTCAAGCCCCTTGCCATCCACGCCATTAAACGTCACTCGTGCGGTGGCGTAGGGGGCATGGAGGCTTCCTCTCCCCCTCTCTACGCCCCACACCGGGCAGTTTTAGAGTTTTGGAATAATTTCTATGTTTCTATAACAAATTAAATAGGATTTTATAGATTAATGTTTCGAGAACCAAACCCGAATTGAAATATATTTTTTATCCTACTATGAAGACTAGTTGGCCGTTAGGATTACAACGCAACGAATTTAAAATTTTAGAAAAAATATACTTACAAATAAAAAAAACCTTAAAATTAATCATTTAAAGTATAAAAATAATAACAATCATCAAAATATATTAATATTAAGATAAAAAGAACATAAGTTAGCAGCAAAATAAAACAAAAACATGTCACAAGCCGGGTTGAAAAAACACACTTAAACCATTTCTCTATTAGTCGGGCATGACCTTCTCTTCTCCTTGTCAGCATGTCTTCCCTCATTTCACAGTCGACGCATTTATCTTGTGATAGCAATCAAACCCGAACATGATGGGGAAACCTGAAATATTTGAGATGGGTATTCAGGTACGAGGTTAGGTATGAGAATAGTTTTGATTTGTTTCACGCGTATGGGATTAGGTCATACTCAACGTGATTACTCGAAAACATATATCTATTAACGAGTACAATTATATAAAAACAAGAATGGTAAGAAAACTTGAATTTCAAAATCCCAACGAGTAGTTTAAAAAAAATGACGGGTATACCCGATATCTACGGGTATGCTGATACCCGACGGGTATTGGGTCGGATATAGGTCATAGTTTTACAAGTCGAGTTTAAGTCGGATTGACATTACCAATACCCATCCTATTGTCATCCCAACCTTCTCTCCTGCCTCCCTCCTCTCCCTCTCACATATCCTTCACAATCTCGTATGTACCTTTCAAAGAGTTCTTGGGCCCGTACCTTTCAAATGATATATTTCTTTCATTTTCCTTTCACTTCCTTCTCACTTTAAATTAAATTGAAACTTTCAGTTTGTCTCATTTATTCTAATTCCAATTCCATTTCGAAGCTTAAACTTTTAATTTGTTCATTTCAACGCAAAAACCACCACGCTATATTCTAGTTCAATCACTAGTTTTGGTTTGAACCTTTTGACCATCCGGTTATCGTCCTGGTCGCGTTTTTAAAACAATACCATAAATGAATTATTGACGTATGCTTATATGTTATTTGTTACTAGTATGGTGCCCGCGCGATGCGGCGGGTCGACACTTTGCATTGATGTAGTTTTCGTCTCCTCTAGATGTCATGAAACCTTACAATATCATCGTTTTTAAATTACTTTATCATTTTGTTTCAACCTTGTTTGTTTGTTAACCTATTTTTTCAGTGGTAATTCTAATCAAGGGGACATTGTTTGTTTGTTAACCTATTTTTTCAGTGGTAATTCTAATCAACAGGACACCATGATTAGATCTTAAAACTGAAAAATCACACTTGTGCTTGAAAACTCAATTTAAATCACGCTTTTATTTTAATTTCTCTAAACATCAAAGTTTGGTTAACGATTTTGAGCACAAATATAAACTTCTATTTTTCACTTGACAACTTAAGTCTTAGAAACTAAACCATTGTAATACAATAATATTTCTACATCTAACAATATTATCTTAGTATCCCTAAATAATATATCTTTAACCTGCAATAAAATAAAATAAAGAATTTAACCCACCGTTTTTACCCGTATTAAATATCACCAATTACCATTTTAACATCTCTAGCAAGGGTGGAGATACAATAGGAAGTTAATTTGGCTAGGAAGGCTAGGAAGTGATCTTGACCATCCATTTAGTTAATCAAGGGCTAAGATTAAATCAGGGAAATTGAAAAGAAGAAAAGAGGCGCGTGAGTTTGTTCAAGGGCATTCTAGTCAATCCAAACCAATAGTTTCTCTCTCCTCCAATTCCCCCCCATTTTTTAAACGTTAATAACTCTTTCATACGACATTATTTTTTTATAAAAATTGCACCAAAAAAACGAGCGTTTTTTTATCTTTAAAACGAGTATACTATTGCTATATTTAAAAAAAAAAATTTAAACCCAGTTGTGTAAAACGCAATAGAAAAACCACCAGTTACGTAAAACGCAATGAAAAAAAAACCCTAAAAAATGACATTTTTCTAAAACGCAATGCACCAAAAACACAAAGAAATGACTTATTTGTAAAATGCAATGGCCAGAAAACACAAAGAAATGTCTTATTTCTAAAACGCAATAGACTGAAAACACATAAAAAAGTGTTTTACCTAAAACGCAATGCACAAAAAACACAAAGAAATGTCTTATTTGTAAAACGCAATGGCCATAAAACACAAAGAAATGTTTTATTTGTAAAACGCAATGGCCAGAAAACACTTAAAAATGTCTCATTTCTAAAACGCAATGACCTAAAAAACAAAAGAAAGTGTTCTCTGTAAAACGCAATGGACTGAAAACACCTAAAATGTGTTTTACCTAAAACGCAATGACTAAAAACACTTCAAAAATGTGTTTTACCTAAAACGCAATGACTAAAGATACTTAAAAATGTGTTTTTCTAAAACGCAATAGCCAGAAAACACATAAAACTCTCTTATTTCTAAAACGCAATGGACACATAAAACTGTTTCTGAACTGTTTGTGAATTGTCTGTGAACTGTCTGAATTGTCTACGAATTACTGTCTTCGAAATGAGCCAATTTCTGGAAAATTAATTTTTCTGATGCGTTTTTAGTACAGCTCAACCCCAGCCAGGGGCTCTGCCCCTTGGACCCCGCCAGGGGCTGCCGCCCTGGGACCCCGCTACCGGGGGCTGCCGCCCCCAGACCCCCGCCAAGATCGTAAAACGCAATGACTAAATAAAAACCCAGATCGTGAAAATGAAATTAAAGAATTTCTTACATGGATCGAAGCCCGTTTCTTCATCAATTGACGAAATTTGAAATGATAGAAACACTTATCAGCGATTGAATCGAACAAATCGAGTGATTATCTTCAAAATCACCGGAAAAAACGAGATTTTGTATGAAATTAAACTGGGTTTTCTTCAAAAAAACTGAAGAACACGTTGATCGGGGGTTTGAATCATTGATTGGTATGAAAATCGCACTATAATGTAGTGATTATTGAGATAGAAAGTGAAGAAATGGTTGAAGATGGTGGGTTTTGAAAATGGTGGGTTTTGAAGTTACTGGGTTTTGAAAAAGGAAGAAGAAAGGGTTGGATTGATTAAAATACCCTTTTTCTTTATTTTAAATGTTGCCACATGTCATCCTCTTATTGCTTCCTATCCTTCCTAGCGAAATTAATCTTCCTATTTGATCTTTTCCCTCTCTAGCAATGGAAATCTAAAATTTGAGCAAGGTGTTGGATAGTAAATGTCGACTAAGTAACAATTATATAATAAAGAGTAAATTACAAGTTTTGTCCTTTATGTTTGTCCCAAATTTCAGGCGCTGACCTTTACCTTTAAAATTGACGAGTTTTGTCCTTAATGTTTCAAAATCCTGCATGTTATGTCCTTTAGGCCAAACCCAGTTAGATTTTTTTGTTAAAGTTGGTCATGTGCCATGCACATGAGGGCACTTTTGTCATTTTACTTACCCAAGGACTATTGTGTAAAACAATTTATATTAAGGGACTAATGTGTAAAAACCATTTATATATAAAAAAACCCATTTACATCTCTTCCCTCACTCTATCTCTCTTCACCTGTCATTACCACCGTATGCCGCCACCACCACCATATGCTGCCACCACCGCCATCTTCACCACCACCACCATATTCTAACCTTCAAAATCTGTTTTGTATCAATTTAAACATGTTTACAATAATCAATGAGTATCCTTAAGACCTAAACTGCCGGAGCACATAGACACTGTGGTTGTTTAATCGACACTGTAATTTCAACAAAACCAACATACTACCACCACCATCAACCCGCCACCGTCTCCGACATCACCGCCCCCACCGGAACCCTAACCCCAACCTTGCAAACAACCCAAATCAACAACCACCACCGTTAAACTCACCACCCCCATCCACCATCACAAAAACTAAAATAAAGGAGGATTGTTCTCGGAATCAAAACTAAGATCTTACCAGTTTCGAGAATTCCGGCGAAGCATGTATTTTCTTGTGAGGTCCGAAGATAACACGCAGAGAATTCCGGCGAAGTAGTCTCCGGCCACCACCACTTGCCATCGCCTAACTCCACCTCAACTGGACCACTGCCCGCCGCACCCATCGCCGCCTCTAACCCACCTCAACCATACACCTACCACCGCTAAACCCACCATCAGCATCGCACCCACCACCGTACACGTCCCACCACCGCTATACCCGTCATCACCATCGCACCCACCACCGCTAAACCTAATATCTTTTTGCTGCAATTTGATCTTGTTTGGGTAATTAGGGCTTAGAACAGATTAGGGGTTGATCTTTTGTTTCTTATCAGAACAAATTACATGGGTAATAATTCTAGAGAGAGGGCAGGGAGCGTTTTGTAGAGAGAGAGAGAGGAGAGAGAGAGAGAGAGTTAGAGAGAGAGAGAGAATGCAGGAATGAAGTTTTATTTTATATCTTTATTTTTTTTTATCTTTACACAATTACACCTTTATTATAAGTTATTTACAAAATAATCCCTAGGGAGGCAAAATGACAAAAGTGCCCTCATGTGCATGGCACATGACCAACTTTAACAAAAAAATCTAACTAGGTTTGGCCTAAAGGACATAACATGCAGGATTTTGAAACATTAAGGACAAAACTCGTCAATTTTAAAGGTAAAGGACAGCGCCTGAAATTTAGGACAAACATAAAGGACAAAACTTGTAATTTACTCTATAATAAAATATCCCATGATGTATTGCAAGGCATCATTCAGAAGTTTTTACTTGATCAAAAAAGAAGTTTTTACTAGATCAAGAAATATAATACAATGTATAATTAGTGCTCTAGATATCTTTAAAACAGGGAAAAGGTTAAAGAAATCATCTGAGCAACTTCCAGCGTGATTAGGTAACGACCAAAAAAAACACCAACATATTAAGGATAATTAATCTTTGCATCTGCATCATCAATTTCTTTCTAAGCATAGCATCAACCTAAACATGGTTTGTACAAAAATGACTCAAAAACTACAACCAGATACAAAACAAGTGTTGTGATTAGGCCTGGATCCTAATATTCTAAATCACCGTCCCTCAAATGTTGTTGTAGGAAACCAGGGATAGCTAAATATCTCGCTATGCATCTGAGCGCAGACATCATCTCCTGGCGGCGTCTTTGATGCTCTTGCTTTAGTCTACGTTGCCCCTGTTGTAGCTCAGCCACCATCACCACACAAAACAAAACCGCATACCAACAGCAACATAATTTGCAGAACCCACATAAATGATTGCAGCAGGATTTACAACATTATGCTTGGTAAAAAGATCAACACGGGCGATAACTTAATGCAACCTTTTGCTCTCTATGTCCAAGCCTGTAATCATTTTATAATAGAATTTAAATATAATGGAATGATAAAAAAAAATAAGTTACTAACAGTACTTAAAATAGGCGGCTGGCAGAATTACAGTGCATTTTAATTCAAATAGACCTAGGAATGGCAATTGTTTTGGGTTGAATCAATGAACCTAAACCCGAACACGACTCATATATTTATACAAGTCAAAGACATCAACCCTAACCCAAAAATACTAAAAATTATGTAAACCAAACACGACGTGCATAACCCATTTATCCAATTGAGTCAAACAGGTTGGCGATTTGTGAATTGGTTGTGTTCAAATTGTAAACAGGTTGGTTGGTCAACTTGTTAACTAAACAGGTGGATTGACAGGTCAACCTTTTAATTGAACAAGCCAACCCAAATATGACCCGTTTAATAAAAAAAGACAACCCAAAACCTGATTTAGTGTCGTGTTTTGATAACACCATCCAGAGGACCCTCTTCGGATATTTCTCTCAAGGGGGTCTCCCTCGGCCTAGTTAAAAAGGTCATGCTTTGTATCTAGTTGTTAGCAAGGTGAAATAGAGCTTACATCAGAAGGATCACTATGAATGCTTCCTTTTATATCACTGCCCCAAAACTCCATCTTTGCCAGCAGTTTCTAGATCAAGAACCTGCCTATCAACCCAATCTCTTCTTTGACGCATCTTCGCAAACACCTGACACATCTTTGGGTTCTAACTTATTTCCAAAAAAAGTCAAACATGTTAAATTAGATTTTTTTCTATAATGATTAAACGCAGCAGTAGGCATTATGCCCGTATATCATTAATGTACAATAAACAGATTGATGTATCCTGCAACTTTTTCCTCATTATAGTCATTATTATAAGGTACATACTAAGCATAAAGATAATTTTTTTTAACAAAATACCAAACAAACTCTAGGATGTGTGCATATGCCAGTAGTAATTTAATTTACCTAAAAATTTTCACACGGACTCTAAAAACTTGTGGTTTGACATGTGACCAAGAATCAAGTACTTTTTCCTCTGCTGGACAGAAAGGTACTTGCGAACCAGCTATCAGTGACGGACCATAACAACTCAATGAAAAACCAAAAGGCGAACTGTAACACCACGTAAAAACATGTCCAATTATGTAAAGACACGTGTCCTAAACTCTAAGTATGTGAAAGATTGAGTTTGACGGACTAAAGTTGACAAACAGTGAATCTATGTCTACAGAAGGACTAAAAGTGTCAACATGCCAAACTTGAGCCTCTGAATGACCATACGTGATAAATGTATCCTTAATCGAGTGATTGATTGGATGTAAGAAGTCGTTTGTGAAAATAATCGGAAGATTATAAAACTACAAGGGTTAAACGTGTCAACATGTCAATTCTGACCTCTGAATGACCTTTTAACGAAACTGAGGCTTCAAAATATTCAAATATACTCTCAAGAATAAGTGGTATAAATTTCACGTGGTTTTGATATCGTTAAGCATGTTTTCAAGACTTTGGGCTATAAGTGTCAACTTGACGAAACTTGCTTTTATAGTGATATTTAACGAACCCGAACCTAACGAAGTTAGTTTATACATCCTTGAGCCTCAACAAATTAACTATAAGGGCCTTGTTTGCCAAAAATGGAGTTAAAAAGGGTTTAAAACGATCAGGGACTGAATCTGCCAGCTTTGAAACTTGTTTTACCAGTTCAGCAGGTCCACGCGGCCCGCGTAAGCCCCCCCCCCCCCCCTATGGCTTACGCGGCCCGCCTCAGCATGCCAGTAACAGAAAAATGTTGCCAGGTGCGGGTTTTGGCTATTCCACCGCATTAGCCTAGTTTGTAACGACCTAAGGAGCTATATGTCGGTTTATTTCATCAACTAGGACACCTGGGGTGATCCTAGGATGTCCCATTACACCTGGAAGTAATCTATGATCTTGCAATTCACTATATAAAGGGACTTGCTCTTGTGTTCATAAGCACATTTGCAAACAACTTCACTAAGGACTTGTCTCTGGAGCTTGCATCATTAGGAGAAGACTATCAAGAGTAGAAAAGACTGCTAGGACCTTTAGTAAGCCTCTAATTTCTTGTTTAGTCGTTTTAATTAGCCTAATTACTCTAAAGTCAAACTTATCGTAAATTCAGTTTGACTTTCATTTTAATTACATATGGACCAGCCACTGATCAAATTGAAAGTGGTTATGGGACCATATTAAGGTAGGTGACTAACCCCAAGAAGGGCACCTCCTAATTATCTCGTTTGACTGGTCAATTGTCGGGTCAAAGTAGTTTAACAAAAAGTCAAACTGGACAGAATGTTTGAAAATGACTAAAATTAATAAATCAGAGGTTCTAAATTATATTTTAACATTATAATGACTTGGTAATTAATATTAAAACCTGTTTTCTCAGTCCTAACCCGACAATTTATAGTCTAAGGTCAGTTTATAACCGAAAGTAGCAAAAGCTTGACTTTCGCTTTGACTTTCAGTTCTGACCCGTTCAAGCTTAATTCTCCCATGCTTTAAGCTTCCATTAGGACCACATTACTTAGTAGTATAACCCTCTGGAGTTATATTGCATGGTGCCTAGTGGTTTGAATTATATGCACTTGATCGTAATTATGCTTAAAAATGCCACAAACGCCCTTTTTACATACAACTGAGATTTTTAACAATGTGATTGGACTAACACCTTTGCTACTGATATTTAGACATGTCCCGAAGAATTGACTTCAGTTTGAGGTCTAGAATAGGAGTTATGCTCAATAGCGTAATTAAGGACATTTTTATTATTTAAATGGCGTAATTAACATAAAGCCTATCTAAACCCGATTATTAATACCAAACTTTTTACCTACAGATGTAAAACAATATTTTGGGATTTTTGGAGATTTTTATTTATTTTTAGGCTGAGCATAACATAGGATAATAGTTTGATTTCGGTAATTGTCGGTTTTTCCCTTTTCATGCATAAAATGAGTTTTACATAACTTTTTAATGCCAAACCTTTTGCTACTGATTCTACAAAATAAATAAAGTATTTTGAACTTTATAAACTGATCAAAAACTCAGATTTCCTGTTTTAACCCGAATATCCCTTAAAACCGATATTTAAGCATTTTTAGCACATAGTATGAGTTAAAACTATTTTTGTCATATAAAACTTATTACTTACTGATGTTTTAGGTTAATTTATATAATTAAACAGTAAGACAAAGTTTTTATACTAAGAAGTCTATTTTTGACCTTTAAAGCTTATGTGAAATTACCAAAATGCCCCTATGGTGCATAGTTTGGTTATATATGATAAACTTCACATATATATAAAATACCATACTGATATAACTTATAAAAATACATATTTTTACTGATTAAATTAGACCTGAAACTCAGTTTAATATTTAAACTCTTTTATGGGCATTAAAATTACCAAAATACCCTTATGGGACTTATTTTGGTTTAAATTACTTTTTGGGCATATATGTTAACATCCTACTGATGCATTAACATATTTTGAGCATAATAACGATTAAGACCTGTATATAATTTATTTGGTTACCCGTTACGCGTTTACGCTCGGATCGACTTATGTGACTAGTTTACATAAAATGGTCGAAACGGGCTTAACCTTATCAATAAATTCTCAATTTCCAGAATGTGTTTAGTTTACCCATATTATACAAGTATCCAAGCTTGTCAGGTCTAAACCACATTCTATTCCAGTCTCCGCTTAATCTAGCGTTAGAACCGTAAGGTTTTCCTCTAGCTAGCCGGTCTAAGTCCTTGACTAAATTAAAGACCCGTTAGCATCCTAATAGGTAATAAACCTTCTATACATATTAAATAGCTTCCGGTAGAAGGTGCCATCAAAAAGCTTTAGGATTATACTGCTAGCATCAGGTAAATACTTTTAACTTATTTTCCCTTTTACGGGCTTGTGATATGGTATTATAATAATACCACTTGGTTGGGTATGAAATCATTTAATTGGATTGTGATTAATAAATTTACATAACCCGTTTTAATATGTCTTGTTTGATAACATGAACATTGGGGGTTAATTCGACCGTGTCCTGGATATCCTCGGCTCATTTCATTTGAAAATGGCCACGACCTATGCACGGGGTGTAGGCATACACCTAACAGATGCAAATGCTAAATAACCCACATGTTGGGGATAACTCCTTTGTGGGTTTTATAAGTGGTGAGTCGGTTAATCATGACCGGCTTCCAAACCGGCCCCATATGTATGACAAACATGTAAATCTGTATACAAGATTATATTTAAATAATTATCCCAAGTTATAAAAGATTTGTGCCATGTGTACTTAAATCAATTTTCATAAATGTTTTCAAAAGAGTCGGTTAATTGTATTTACCAGTGTAAACTGACGTATTTTCTTAAAGACTGATTTGACAGGTACCTCTCGTAATAGGCTGGAGCTATTAGGTATCATAAGAGGATCTTGCAAATCCGTAGATACCTGAAGTCTGTTATTTTGTTTCTTTGTATTTATTTATGATCCGCCTGTGGATCTTATTACATTCCAGTCTGTATATTCTGTCACTCGAACACTCAGACATTATGGTTTGTAATAGTTTATTCACCAAGCCTTCCGCTGTGCTATTATATTGTGTGTATTGACTATGATGATATCAACTACGTCACGATACTCCCCGCCAGGCCCACCGGTAATATGTGGAAATATCGAGGTGTAACAGGTTGGTATCAGAGCCAACATTGAGTGAATTAAACACTAACCTTTTGTGTTTAATCTCAATGACACAATAAGCACATTCCTTAGACTCTCGAGTCTAGGCAAAAGACCTAGGATTTTACTCTTAACCTTCCTTTTATTGTTTTTATTATAGTTATTGTTTTGACAGGTTACCACTTGGAAGAATGCCACCACGAGTGAGGGGAAAAGGCAAAGGACCAATGCGTGGAGGACCGTCTGGCCACGCGGGACCCTCCCACAGACATACACCATCCGATTCACTCTCTGGCTCTGACTCAAGGGATAATTGGAGTCATAGCTTTGAACCAGCAAGGCATTCTGTCTCGCTGGGATCCTCACCATCTGACCCTCCTTACTTTGAGTTACCCATTCCTATTGAACCCCAACATTCCCATCATTCACAAGGATCACATCACTCAAACCAATCACATCACTCCTTTAACTCCCATCCTTTTCCTCACTCGGATTCTACCTACTCTCCAACTCATTTTAATCCCAATGCTTACGTCAACGACTTTTTGGGCTTCAATCTACTAGGACCCGAGGATCATTTCTCGCAGGAAATGGAGATGGACGACGACCCGGACCCGGACCCTGATTTGCAAACTGGAACACCAGGCCATCCTATTAGCATATCGAGCGGTTCACCGTATCAAGGATTGCCATACCGAGGTCCTGATTCGTATGCTGAGAAAATGGCTCAGTATGATTGGTTCTTTACCCCTTCATACCATAATTCTCCAGTCCAACCTCCTTTGGCCGAACCACAGCTTCAAGCTATTACCCCACCACCATTGCCAGTTGAGGAACCACCTCAACAGCCTCCCGAACCGCCAAGGCGAAGGAGAAATGCTAGAATGTCAGTACGTGGGGGACCACGGTTTGCATCTCCACATGTCTCAAGTTCTTACCCTCCTATCCCAGAGGACCAACAGTTGGGCGGACCCTCACACACGGTGCCGGAAGTCAACCTTCCGCCAGTTTCTCATGCACCACTACAGCCACCGTTGGGTTTTGACAACCCGATCCCGACATACCCAGGATCATCTGGGTATAATCCGTCTGGATACCCATCTGATTATGGAAATCATGACCCTTACCTTACAGCTGCTCAGTACAATGCCCTTTATCCTTCTTCTTACCCTCCAGTTTACCCAACTGGATATTCGGTGCAGGGATACCAATATCCACCTTACCAGCAACCCCCTCCTCACCATCAGGAACAAACTCAAGAGATTTTACAGAGGTTAGACCGGGTTGAACATGAAGCCCACGAAACTAAGAAGAAGCACAATGGTTTTATCCAAGGTCTTATGAACCTTCTTAAGGGCAAGAAGAAGTAGGAAATTGTTGTTTCATGTTGTTTTGTCTTTCAATAAGTCCCTGCGAGGACATTATTTCGTTTTTATGTACCAAGTTCCTGCGTGGACTTACTTTTGTTTCCGTAGCCCCTGCGTGAGCAGTTTGTGTGTTTTAAGTCCCGTTTAGGGCAGTGTTGTACTCAATTCATGGTTTAATGAAGTTATTTTCGATTTATAATATGTATTTTATCACATCATCAAATTTTATTATTTCAATTTTATCGATCAGCCAAAGAAATTCTTAGAGGTATAACCTAGCCAAAATACTAAATGGCTATGATGGTACAACCTTTTAAGAAGATAACTCCCTGTTAACATCTGAAAAACGTGTTAACAATCCTAAATTGTGCGGTATGAGAAACCACACAATCTTCCTAATGTACTTGGACTTTTCCAAGCCACTATTATAGCCTATATGATCAACATGAATCATGGCTAATAAACATCAATATGATGTATACACCACCACATCCATTAGAGATGTATGCTTATAAGCAAAGGTGTAATAATGACAATGGAAGTTTTGATTTATAGACTTCTTGTCAAAAAGGCGATGAACTTTGTTCGACCCTTAAAGAAATCAATGATTATAATCGTCCTTGTGACAAGGCTTTGTGCCATCTAAATGTCCTTCGAGATGAGCTTTGTGTAATATGAATATGTCCTTATGACATTGACAGTGTGATTTATATTCCCATGTCTAATAAAAATATAAAGAATTATATCTCTTTGACTATTACTATTTTTTTAAATGGTCTATATGGTTTAATAATACCATGACCATCTAATCATCAATATGATGATTTATTGCATAATTTAAATATATCATTACTGTTGATATAGTATTCGAAAATGGCTGGCTCGGATGAAGCAAACAGTCATCCCACAGAAGGAAACAACACCAGGATTAATATCACTGGTGCCGAATTGCAAGAAATGATAACCGCAGCAGTCGCTCAGGCTATGGATGCTAAATTTAAAGAGCCAAGTATTGTTCGGTCTCAAACCCATTCAAGATCCCATTCTCAACCTCATACTCATAAGAAAAGTGAGTCTCAGCACTCATCTAATCAGGGTAGTGAGCCAAAGAGGCAAAGTGTCCTCGAGTCGACTCCCAGGTACACCAAGGGTTGTACCTATAAGTACTTTGTCTCCTGTAAACCGAGGGAGTTTATAGGAGAAAAGGGAGCAATTGATTGCATAAAATGGTTGGACGAGATGGAGACTGTGATTGACATCAGTGGATGTGCTAAGGAAGACATAGTCATGTTTGTGTCTCGATCTTTCAAGGGCGATGCCCTCACTTGGTGGAAAGCGTTAGTACAGTCCACTGGAAAGGTTCATCTGTATAACCTTTCGTGGAACAAGTTTGTAGATCTTGTAAAAGACACTTACTGCCCTCAACACGAAGTTGAGAGGATTGAATCTGACTTCCTCACCTTAGTAATGAAGGATTTAGATTGTAGATCATATGTGACCAGCTTCAATTCAATGTCAAGACTGGTACCATATTTGGTCACTCCTGAACCCAAACGCATTGCGCGTTTCATCGGTGGTTTAGCTCCCGAAGTGAAAGGAAACATCAAGGCTTCTAAGCCTACTACATATAGATCTGCTGTGGATCTATCTTTGTCTCTCACTCTTGATATTGTGAGAAGTAGGGAAAAGAAAGCTACCGATGATGGGAAGAGGAAGAGGGATGAGGACAAGTCCCCTCAGTCTAACAAGAAGAGCAAAGGAAATTTTAATTTCAAGAAGGGGCAGTCAAGTGATAAGCCCAGATGCAAAACCTGTAATAAGAGGCACTTTGGAAAGTGCAACCAATACCCACAAGCTAAACCATGTGGGATCTGCAAATAGAAAGGGCACAAATCTGTAGAGTGCCGGAATATTAAGGATACAACCTGTTACGGTTGCAATGAAAAGGGGCACATCAAAACCAATTGCCCCAAGAATGCTAAGAAGCCCGAGGAGGCAAAGAAAACCAATGCAAGGGTTTTCCAAATGAATGCTAGGGAAGCGGTGAACGACGAGAACGTTATAACAGGTACCTTCCTCATTAATAATAATTATGCTAGAGTCTTATTTGATTCAGGTGCTGATAAGTCTTTTGTAGACCATAAGTTTTGTAAGTCACTGAATTTGCCTATTAAGACTCTAGACATAAAATATGAGGTAGAACTTGCCGATGGTACCTTAGAAACAGCTTCAACTTTGCTTGATGGATGTTTTATATCCATCAAGAATCATTCTATCCCGTTATCCCTCTTGCCAAAGAAATTGGCTGGGTTTGATATAGTTTTAGGCATGGACTGGTTGTCACATAACCAAGCCCAAATTGCCTGTGATAAAAAGCTAGTTATTATCAAAACCCCTTCTGGTGAATCCGTCACTATTCAAGGAGATACACAATACGGGTTGCCCAGCAATGTGTCTATTCTCAAGGTATCGCAGTGTTTAAAGAGTGGATGTGTCATTTACATGGCACAAGTGACTGTGAATGATCCGAAACCTAAGATTGAAGACATCCCAATCATCTATGAGTATCCTGATGTCTTTCCTGACGAGTTACCTGGATTACCTCCTGAGAGACAAGTAGAGTTCAGGATAGACATTCTTCCAGGAGTTGCACCTATTGCATGAGCTCCTTATCGTCTAGAACCTACTGAAATAAAAGAACTCAGGACTCAATTAGAGGACTTATTGGAAAAAGGTTTTATACAACCTAGCTCTTCGCCTTGGGGAGCTCCAATATTATTTGTGAAAAAGAAGGACGGATCAATGCGTCTATGCATTGATTATCGTGAGCTAAACAAAGTAACGATTAAAAATCGTTATCCTTTACCCAGGATCGACGACTTATTTGATCAGCTCCAAGGAGCGAGCTTCTTCTCTAAGATTGATTTGAGATCTGGGTATCATCAACTCAAAGTTAGGACAGAAGATGTGCCTAAGACGGCCTTCAGAACGAGATATGGACATTACGAGATTTTAGTGATGCCTTTTGGGCTCACTAATGCACCAGCAGCATTCATGGACCTCATGAATAGAGTCTGCAAACCAAACTTAGATAAGTTTGTCATCGTCTTCATAGATGACATACTTATCTACTCTCGTAACCAAGTTGATCATGAGAAGCATCTTCGATGTATCTTAGGATTACTTCAACAGGAGAAGCTATATGCTAAATTCTCCAAATGTGAATTCTGGCTTCGTGAAGTCCAATTTCTTGGACATGTTGTCAATGAGCAAGGTATCCAAGTAGATCCCGCTAAGGTAGAAGCCGTAATGAATTGGGAAGCACCCAAGACTCCAACTGAAATTCGTAGCTTTCTGGGTTTAGCAGGTTACTATAGAAGATTCATTGAAAACTTCTCAAGAATAGCTGCACCATTAACTTCTTTGACCCGTAAGAATGTTAAGTTTGATTGGGGTCCTAAACAACAAGAATCCTTTGAGATTCTTAAGCAGAAATTGAGTAATGCTCCGGTGCTAACCTTACCTGATGGTATTGAAGATTTTATCGTATACTGTGATGCTTCACAAACCGGTATGGGTTGTGTGCTTATGCAGCGAGGCAAGGTGATTGCCTATGCATCACGACAATTAAAAGTGCATGAGAAGAATTACACCACCCACGATCTGGAATTGGGTGCCGTTGTGTTCGCGCTAAAGTTATGGAGACATTATTTGTATGGAACCAAATGTGTGATCTTTTCCGATCACAAAAGTCTCCAACATCTGTTCAATCAAAAAGAGCTCAATATGAGACAGCGCCGCTGGATGGAAACCTTAAACGACTATGATTGTGAAATTCGCTACCATCCAGGTAAAGCGAATGTGGTCGCTGATGCTCTAAGCCTAAAGGAAAGAGTCAAACCAATTAGGATCAATGCCAAGAGCATTGAGTTGAAGAATAGTCTAAATGAAAGACTATTAGCTGCACAGAAAGATGTTATTTTGGAAGTTAACCTTCCAAACGAAAAGTTGGGTGTAACTGCTGATCAGTTAACATCTGGGAAAGATGGAATTCTCAGAATGAATGGAAGAATTTGGGTTCCTATTCAGGGAGGACTTCGAGATGTAATCCTCCAGGAAGCCCACAACTCTAAATATTCAGTTCACCCTGGAGGTGCCAAGATGTATCAGGATTTGAAGGCAAATTATTGGTGGATAGGTTTGAAGAAATCTATTGCCACACATGTAGCTAAGTGCCTGACTTGTGCTCAGATTAAAGCTGAACATCAAAAGCCTTCAGGTCTGCTACAACAGTCAGAACTTCCCACATGGAAGTGGGAAATGGTAACTATGGACTTTATAACCAAGTTACCTAAAACAAGACACGGAAATGACACCATATGGGTTATAGTTGACAGACTAACAAAGTCAGCACATTTCTTACCCATCAAGGAGACTCATAGCTCCGACAAGTTAGCCCATTTGTACGTTGATAAGATTGTAGCTCTTCACGGAGTACCGGTGTCTATTATCTCGAATAGAGATACCAGATACACATCACACTTTTGGAAAAGTTTTCAACAATCTTTGGGCACGCGTTTAAATTTTAGTACTGCTTACCATCCTCAGACTGATGGACAGAGTGAGCGTACAATTCAAACCTTGGAAGACATGCTTCGTGCATGCGTTATTGATTTAGGTGGTAGTTGGGATGACCACCTACCTTTGATCAAGTTCTCCTATAACAATAGCTACCATACAAGTATTCAGGCTGCGCCTTTTGAGGCATTATATGGTAGGAAATGCAGAACGCCTGTCTGTTGGGCAGAAGTAGGAGAAGCTCAGTTGTCAGGACCTGATATAGTCCTTGAAACAACGGACAAGATTGTCCAGATTCGTGATCGCCTGAAAGCTGCCAGAGATAGGCAGAAAAGTTATGCTGATAAGAGGAGAAAACCTCTAAAGTTTGAGGTTGGCGATAAAGTTTTACTGAAAGTATCACCCTGGAAAGGTGTGATGCATTTTGGTAAGAAGGGTAAGTTAAACCCTAGGTATAATGGACCATTCGAGATTATCGAATGTGTCGGCAGTGTAGCTTATAAGCTAAACTTGCCTGAGGAGCTGAGTGGAATACATAATGTGTTCCACATTTGTAATCTCAAGAAATGCCTAGCTGATGAATCGCTAGCTATGTCTCATAAAGACGTACAAATTGATGAAAGCCTGAAATTTATTGAAAGACCTTTATCGATTGAGGATCGTCGGGTTAAAAAGCTCCGAAGGAAGCATGTGCCTATAGTAAAGGTTAAATGGGATGCCCGTAGAGGTCCCGAATATACGTGAGAAGTTGAGTCCACGATGCGATAAAAGTACCCTCACTTATTCCAGTAAATTTCGGGGTCGAGATTTCTTTTAAGGGGGTAAGGATGTAACACCACGTAAAAACATGTCCAATTATGTAAAGACACGTGTCCTAAACTCTAAGTATGTGAAAGATTGAGTTTGACGGACTAAAGTTGACAAACAGTGAATCTATGTCTACAGAAGGACTAAAAGTGTCAACATGCCAAACTTGAGCCTCTGAATGACCATACGTGATAAATGTATCCTTAATCGAGTGATTGATTGGATGTAAGAAGTCGTTTGTGAAAATAATCGGAAGATTATAAAACTACAAGGGTTAAACGTGTCAACATGTCAATTCTGACCTCTGAATGACCTTTTAACGAAACTGAGGCTTCAAAATATTCAAATATACTCTCAAGAATAAGTGGTATAAATTTCACGTGGTTTTGATATCGTTAAGCATGTTTTCAAGACTTTGGGCTATAAGTGTCAACTTGACGAAACTTGCTTTTATAGTGATATTTAACGAACCCGAACCTAACGAAGTTAGTTTATACATCCTTGAGCCTCAACAAATTAACTATAAGGGCCTTGTTTGCCAAAAATGGAGTTAAAAAGGGTTTAAAACGATCAGGGACTGAATCTGCCAGCTTTGAAACTTGTTTTACCAGTTCAGCAGGTCCACGCGGCCCGCGTAAGCCCCCCTATGGCTTACGCGGCCCACCTCAGCATGCCAGTAACAGAAAAATGTTGCCAAGTGCGGGTTTTGGCTGTTCCACCGCCTTAGCCTAGTTTGTAACGACCTAAGGAGCTATATGTCGGTTTATTTCATCAACTAGGACACCTGGGGTGATCCTAGGATATCCCATTACACCTGGAAGTAATCTATGATCTTGCAATTCACTATATAAAGGGACTTGCTCTTGTGTTCATAAGCACATTTGCAAACAACTTCACTAAGGACTTGTCTCTGGAGCTTGCATCATTAGGAGAAGACTATCAAGAGTAGAAAAGACTGCTAGGACCTTTAGTAAGCCTCTAATTTCTTGTTTAGTCGTTTTAATTAGCCTAATTACTCTAAAGTCAAACTTATCGTAAATTCAGTTTGACTTTCATTTTAATTACATATGGACCAGCCACTGATCAAATTGAAAGTGGTTATGGGACCATATTAAGGTAGGTGATTTACCCCAAAAGGGCACCTCCTAATTATCTCGTTTGACTGGTCAATTGTCGGGTCAAAGTAGTTTGACAAAAAGTCAAACTGGACAGAATGTTTGAAAATGACTAAAATTAATAAATCAGAGGTTCTAAATTATATTTTAATACTCTAATGACTTGGTAATTAATATTAAAACATGTTTTATCAGTCCTAACCCGACAATTTATAGTCTAAGGTCAGTTTATAACCGAAAGTCGCAAAAGCTTGACTTTCGCTTTGACTTTCAGTTCTGACCCGTTCAAGCTTAATTCTCCCATGCTTTAAGCTTCCATTAGGACCACATTACTTAGTAGTATAACCCTCTGGAGTTATATTGCATGGTGCCTAGTGGTTTGAATTATATGCACTTGATCGTAATTATGCTTAAAAATGCCATAAACGCCCTTTTTACATACAACTGAGATTTTTAACAATGTGATTGGACTAACACTTTTGCTATTGATATTTAGACATGTCCCGAAGAATTGACTTCAATTTGAGGTCTAGAATAGGAGTTATGCTCAATAGCGTAATTAAGGAGCTTTTTATTATTTAAATGGCGTAATTAACATAAAGCCTATCTAAACCCGATTATTAATACCAAACTTTTTACCTACTTATGTAAAACAATATTTTGGGATTTTTGGAGATTTTTATTTATTTTTAGGCTGAGCATAACATAGGATAATAGTTTGATTTCGGTAATTGTCGGTTTACCCTTTTCATGCATAAAATGAGTTTTACATAACTTTTTAATGCCAAACCTTTTGCTACTGATTCTACATAATAAATAAAGTATTTTGAACTTTATAAACTGATCAAAAACTCAGATTTCCTGTTTTAACCCGAATATCCCTTAAAACCGATTTTAAGCATTTTTAGCACATAGTATGAGTTAAAACTATTTTTGTCATATAAAACTTATTACTTACTGATGTTTTAGGTTAATTTATATAATTAAACAGTAAGACAAAGTTTTTAAACTCAGAAGTCTATTTTTGACCTTTAAAGCTTATGTGAAATTACCAAAATGCCCCTATGGTGCATAGTTTGGTTATATATGATAAACTTCACATATATATAAAATACCATACTGATATAACTTTTAAAAATACATATTTTTACTGATTAAATCAGACCTGAAACTCAGTTTAGTATTTAAACTCTTTTATGGGCATTAAAATTACCAAAATACCCTTAAGGGACTTATTTTGGTTTAAATTACTTTTTGGGCATATATGTTAACATCCTACTGATGTATTAACATATTTTGAGCATAATAACGATTAAGACCTGTATATAATTTATTTGGTTACCCGTTACGCGTTTACGCGTTCGGATCGACTTATGTGACTAGTTTACATAAAATGGTCGAAACAGGCTTAACCTTATCAATAAATTCTCAATTTCCAGAATGTGTTTAGTTTACCCATATTATACAAGTATCCAAGCTTGTCGGGTCTAAACCACATTCTATTCCGGTCTCCGCTTAATCTAGCGTTAGAACCGTAAGGTTTTCTTCTAGCTAGCCGGTCTAAGTCCTTGACTAAATTAAAGACCCGTTAGCATCCTAATAGGTAATAAACCTTCTATACATATTAAATAGCTTCCGGTAGAAGGTGCCATCAAAAAGCTTTGGGATTATACTGCTAGCATCAGGTAAATACTTTTAACTTATTTTCTCTTATATGGGCTTGGGATATGGTATTATAATAATACCACTTGGTCGGGTATGAAATCATTTAATCGGATTGAGATTAATAAATTTACATAACCCGTTTTAATATGTCTTGTTTGATAACATGAACATTGGGGGTTAATTCGACCGTGTCCTGGATATCCTCTGCTCATTTCATTTGAAAATGGCCACGACCTATGCACGGGGTGTAGGCATACACCTGACAGATGCAAATGCTAAATAACCCACATGTTGGGGATAACTCCTTTGTGGGTTTTATAAGTGGTGAGTCGGTTAATCATGACCGGCTTCCAAACCGGCCCCATATGTATGACAAACATGTAAATCTGTATACAAGATTATATTTAAATAATTATCCCAAGTTATAAAAGATTTGTGCCATGTGTACTTAAATCAATTTTCATAAATGTTTTCAAAAGAGTCAGTTAATTGTATTTACCAGTGTAAACTGACGTATTTTCTTAAAGACTGATTTGACAGGTACCTCTCGTAATAGGCTGGAGATATTAGGTATCATAAGAGGATCTTGCAAATCCGTAGATACCTGAAGTCTGTTATTTTGTTTCTTTGTATTTATTTATGATCCGCCTGTGGATCTTATTACATTCCAGTCTGTATATTCTGTCACTCGAACACTCAGACATTATGGTTTGTAATAGTTTATTCACCAAGCCTTCCGCTGTGCTATTATATTGTGTGTATTGACTATGATGATATCAACTACGTCACGATACTCCCCGCCGGGCCCACCGGTAACATGTGGAAATATCGGGGTGTGACACGAACACGATACATCTCGCGATCAATACTGAACTATTTGGGGAACTAATCCAAGAGAAATCAAACCAGATCTCACAGATTATAGAAGTTAACCATAACCTGAATGCATCATGCACAGGATTCAATAGTCTATACCGAAAAACGATCGTGAAAATAAACAGTCGAGCCACGATCATCATCCGAAATGGATTGATCTTACTGGATGCAATTGGTATTTCTTGAAAGTGGTTGTCATGCTTCTTCCAACCTGCATGATCAGTAACATGACAACATTAAAGATCGATTTTGATACATGCAAGATATGAACTTTACATTGCCATATCAGTTTCAATTTCAGCCCCATGATTCCCATGTTGGCGTTTCTTTCCACCCCCATCTTTCTTTTCATCCCATCTTCCACTTCCTGTAAAAATATGTGTTCAATTACTTGTTAATAACATGTGCATCCATAAAAAAGATCAATCAAATCGCTAATAACATACGTTTACCATGCTCGAGTGACCAGTAAGGATGCACCCTTTTATGAAGTAATGATAAAATTTGCTCTCCATGAGGTTGGGTAGATATCGAAAACTCACCACTCTCCGTGTAAATCCTTATTTAATCACAACTTTAAACAACATAAGTACTTTGAAAAGCTGTATCCTTCAGCCTGTTTTGTTACAGCTAATTCTGATTATTCAATCACTTCCAAAACACAACGACCACCACCCTTAATAATCAGATAATGTTTCATTTCCTGCTAATTCTAAAACTGATTCAATATACAAATTATTATTTTCTTGACAAAGTCCATTTATCACTAATAACCGATTATAGCAGATGTAATATGTGCTTTAAAAGTCAAAATAAAAAAATAATCATATTCACTCTAAAATTACCTCAGCAACCATGTTCAACTTCTCGTTAACATTTTGCAACAACTGTGAAAGATCACCATCCCATTTACAGAACTCTGGTTCCTTACCATTCAAGATCTTTGCAGCCACTTACATCAATCACCTCAAAAGCTACAACTTTTGTAATTAGGGTTCTTGTAAAAGCAAGACATACCTCTGTAATCTTCGAAATCTCAAAATAGAATCTCATGTATGTGAAGAAGGAAAGATAGTCCAATGAAAATTTCCCTATCTTTGCCCTCACATGAACAACTTACCTCAATTTATCCACTCCAGATTTGTTGCTTTTCTTTCTCTTTTTGTCACCATGGCCCTAGATATACCAAGATAACGAAAAAAAAACACTTGATTAGAAGGGAAATTAAGATGTAAATGGGTGAAATCCATACCTTGATGATCTGGATTTAGCCTGTGAGGAGTATATAGGGGTTTTTTTTAGAGAGAGAGTGCCAGCTGAATTTGGAGATTTCATTTTGAATTTTAAATATCTCTCCTTGATACGCTCTACGTAATTTAGAGTTTAAATTTAAAAAAAAAAATTCTCCTCCTTATCTAATTTCGTTGCCTTTAAAGTAGGAACTTTTGTTCTGTAAAATAATTTTTTAATCAATTGTTGCCTCTAAATAGGAAATTTTGTTGATATTTGACATGTAAAATACATTTTTAATCAATTATTTAACAATAATTTTAGTTTTAAAAATGATAGTGTTTTAAGCTTTTAATTTATATTTTATTTGTGATGATAACTAAAAGTGCGTTGGGCTTTGAACTCTTGTATACTAATGCATCATCTACTTGTACATTTTAATCCATACGTTAATACATTAATAGGGAAAAAAGCTCTTATTTTTTTGAGTATCTTAAAATGCTTATCCCTAATGCATTATATTTTCTTCTTTAATCAGTTGTATATTAAAGCATTATCGACTTCTACCTTTTAATCCGTGCGTCGATATTGAACAAGACAACTATCAAAACGTCGACAAAAATGTGTAGGTCGTCATGCTATCTTTAGATTTTTTTTTTAAATGGTATAGTTTACAAGATATGTCAAGAATACGTAAAAAAAATATAAGTTTGTTATGGTGGGGTGAATTCTAACTAATTATCTATAATTTTGTTAAAACCTATGGGATTTAAGTGTAATAAGTTTAGGGGCTAAAAAATAAATAGTGTTTAAAAGACCAAACTACCCTTATTTTAGGGGTCTTTCTATAAATAAAGGGGGGGGGGGGGGAGGGAGTTCTTATTTTTTGGGTATCTTAAAATGCCATTGCCTCATGCATTATAATATAGTATAGATTTGTTTAGAACTATTTTTTTTGGACGGCTACATCACCCGGTTAGACCTTTGGCCTTTAATCACATAGGTCATGATTAGGAATCCTGTGGTTGACATATTACGGTTTGGTTCGGTTTTCGGGTTTTAAAAACCATTTGGTTTCGGTTTTTTTAGTTTTAGAACGGTTTGGTATTTGGAATAAAATTAGGGAAGATTTAAAACTAAAAGTACAATCCAAGATTTAAAAATCTTTCTTATTTGTCTATATTTAAGTTATTATATTTAACATTTTAAACTAGATTAAAATGTAAGCAAAAAACCTAAATTACAAGGAATCTGAAATGAACGACCTCAGTTACAAAAAAAAATAATAATAATAAATTCAGCTCAGAAGGTCATGATCGGATTTGGCGATTAGATTGCTAGGGTGTGAGCATTGTTTCTCTTTCTAACCCCTGGGTTGGTTTGGGTTTAAATACAATTAATAAAACGAAATGATTACCTACATACTTTCTGATCCCATCTCATCCCAATACCCTTCGATAGCGAATATCCCGAAATCCTAAAATCATGGATGAAGATGGTGTCAATGTTTCTACACATAAGAAGATTATAAACACATAATTCAACACTGCAGTTGAAAGGAAACCGTTTTACATACGAAGGGGGAAGTGGCTATTCCCGGCGAAGTGGGTTGAAAGAAAACCGTTCATAACCTCCTATAACTTCTGCTTCTATAAGACTTCTCTATTTTATACGGCTGAGATTTTACCTCAGGCTGATTCGACGATGGTGATGAATTATAAGAGGCTTTTACTTTAATGGTAAAATCTATATATAATAAAATGAAAACTGAATGAACAATAGATTAGAATTTTAAATTAAAATTAGAATTAGAATAAATTAGAATGGTAACATCATTAAGAGATAAGCAAATGGTATCGAGTATAGGTACCGGTCTCAAATTTACCAAACCGGTATATTTTCGGTACCGGTTCTGCACAGGTATTCACCGGTTTTTACCTTCAAATACCGGTGCCGTACCAGTACTGACCGGTACCGAACCGTACCATACTAGGTATATTCGGTACCGGTACCCACGTTTGGAGATTTCGGTAACGGTATTTTCGGTACGGTTGGTACCGAACTCATCAAATCCTGTAGCAACGTAGCAATGCAAGTAATTGCACCGTTTATATTACTTTTCATACACACAGTAAGTAAACTGTATTTTGTTTAAATGAGGTTTTATATACACAACAACTTATTTTGCTTTCTTTTTTGTCTTTTTCTGTAATGAATGAATTGTAGCATGTAAAATTAACTTGGATATTTAGATTATTGATGAGCAAATCGTATCAAATCCTGTAATCAAACTGGTATCGTATCGGTACCAAATTTACTATACCAAATCATTCTCGATACCAATTTGGTACCCACCTTTTGGCATTTTCAGAATCGTTACTTTCGGTTCGACACCGGTCTAGCACCATACCTGTATTTATTGATTTTTACCTTCAAATACCATACCGTATTGTACCGAGCATTTTCGGTGCCGGTACCTAATTTCGTTGATTTTCCGGATTGGTACTTTCGGTGCCGTTACCGGTACTGAGCTCATCCATATTTTAACGTGATAGCACCGTAATAACTGACCTCCTCCATATTTTAACGTGATAGCACCGTAATAACTGAATCGAAAACAATCGAATTTCCAACGTGTAGGACGTGTGGGTCCTATACTTACCACGTCATTTTATTTATGTTTTGATATTCGGTATCTGCTTGCTGTTGCTGACACGCGTTTTGCAGTCATTGGGTCCCCGCCGCAACGCGCGGGTGGAAAATAACTAGTTAATATATATAATATAGAGAACCTTAGTTGTTAATGAATAGAAACTCTATTCTTTCTTTAGAGTTTTGAAATCAATGGTAAAATAAAGAAGCAATTATGTATATTCTTATATCTTTCATCTTAGGGAAAAATCCCATTTGTTTTTATATTTTAAAACAAGAGTAAACTGCAATTTTACCCCCTGAGGTTATGGGTCATTGGCACTCTTACCCCCCCCCCCCCCCCTAAGGAAATAATTGCAATTTTACCCCCCACTGTTCACTGTTATGTCGCAACCTTACCCCCTAAGCTCAATTTTGTTGACTGATCTGTTGACTTTGTGGTGAAATGACTATTTTACCCTTTTATTTTACCCCCTGTGTTTTGTTTACTCCGTAATTTTACCCCCTGCCACCGCCATTCACCACCACAACCACCACTGCCACCTCCAGCCACCACCCTCAACCACCACTGCCACCGCCATTCACCACCACAACCACCACTGCCATCTTCTTCCTCCCCCTCTCTCTATCTCTCTCTAAAAAACCCACCACCCGCCTTCATCTTCAACAATCACCACCGTCATTTTAAATGAAATAAATCTAATTTTGTAATTTCTACCAGAAATTGAGATGAATCACTGGTTGCAGGTTATCCAAACAAGATTTGATAGTTTGTGCAATCACCTCAAGCATTCCACTTCTAAAAGCAAAACAAAAATTCATACAGATTTACAACATGATGAAGTGACTTGAAACATTAACCATCAAACAAAAATTCATACAGATTTACAACATGATGAGGTGGGTATTCATAAATATGCAAAAAGATTCAATATTTAACCAAATAAAATCATCTGGGTTGTTGGACGAACTGGGTGTGTGAGAAAATGGAAAAAAAAATTCAAGAATTCAATGTTATTGAGAGTTCAGATTCCTACCTTCCACAAAAACAATTTAAAAAACCCACTGATTTGTCGAACTATTCTGCTAACATACCCCAAACTTCAATATTTATTTACCATTTTTTATTCTTAGTCATAAAGATTTGTGTCATCCAGACATGAACATCACCAAGTGAAGTTCTTCAAATAATTCTGGATCGGTTAAACACTACACCACATCGAAGCAAGTTATACAAGTTGAAAACAAAAAAGTGCCCAGATGCTATTGACCGGACGACAGTTTGTTGACAGAGTTTTGGACACTTTCTCTCCACCCACCTCCGACTTCCTGGACCTATTGAGATGAATCACTGGTTGTGGCGGGGGTGGTGATGATGGCGACGATGATGGTTGTGGCGGCAGTGGTGGTTGTGGGGGCAGTGGTGGTTGTGGCGGTTCAGATGGCGACGGTGATGGTTGAAGATGATGATGATGGAGGTTCAGATCTAGACTTATCAATAACGAAGAAGACAAGACTGGTTGTGGCGGGGGTGGTGATGATGGCGACGGTGATGGTTGTGGCGGCAGTGATGGTTGTGGCGGTTCAGATGGCGACGGTGATGGTTGAAGATGATGACGATGGAGGTTCAGATCTAGATGATGATGATGGAGGTTCAGTAGGATTCAATATATAATAAAAATAATAATAAATATAGGGTAAGATTACCAAAATACCCTTACATATAATGGTCAAACTACCGTTGACTGAGCTTAGGGGGTAAGGTTGCGACATAACAGTGAACAGTGGGGGGTAAAATTGCAATTATTTCTTTAGGGGGGTAAGAGTACCAATGACCCCTAACCTCAGGGGGTAAAGGGGTAAAATTGAAGTTTACTCTTAAAACAATTATATTATTTTTATAATAATAGAAAAAAAGTAAAATCTAACCACATTCCATTTCCACACCCAATATATACCACCTTACGCACCCTCATTTCTCTCTCTATCAAAAGTCAGCGCCTTCATTTGTCTCATATTCTTCTCTACATGGATGCCGATTGGGACCTTCAGGCGGTGGTCAGAGGCTGTTGCTCCGCCGTATCTTCCTCCTACGCCACCACAACAACCACCGCCACCGCTCCACCTCCGCCTCTTGCTGCTTATAGTCACCAAAACTCATCTTCTTATGAACAAAATTGCACAAGTTTTTTCCCAGATCTATGTCAACCAAGAAGTGACAACAGTATTGAACAGTTTTTGAATAATCTTTATCACCCCCTGCACTTTCCAAATCTACAGAAACCACCTTCTTCTCCTCAAAGTATCCCAGTTTCACCCCTTTCTGTCATTGGAGGACTTCAAGATCCACCATATTACCAGAAGAAACAACAACAACAACAATATGAGAGACCATTTATGGGAAAGCAGCAATCTTTAGGCATTAATAGATGTACAACTACTCATCCACAGGGTACAACAAAGTTCAAGAAAAGGTATAAAGATTGCATTTTTATCCATTTATTATCAATTTCATCTGGATCCAATTGTGGGTTTTATTTAACTTCTGGATTTATAATAAATCCTTGAAGCAAATTGATTAACAAGCAATTGTTTACCTTTTCTTTTCTTTTCTTTTTAGTGGCTATTTTAATGAGCAATATGAGTTTTTGGAGATACCCACATGCAGTAAATTTGAGTTGTTATTATTATTATTACTATTATTCATGTATTTGGCCCAAAAATAATTTTCAAAATTATAAATATGGAATTATATTATTATTCATGTATGTGGCCCAAAAAGAATTGTCAAAATCATAAATATGGAATTATATTAATTGCTTTCTTTATGTATATTTACAGAAAAAATCAGAATAAAAGGATTTGCCAAGTGCCAGCTGAAGCATCATCTTCTGATTTGTGGTCCTGGAGAAAATATGGTCAAAAACCCATCAAAGGCTCTCCATACCCAAGGTTCTTGTTTTCTCATTTTCCTCATTTGGTTTCTATTGTTTTATCTTTTTCTTTTCTCAAATAAACCATTAAATTAAAAAAAAAAAAAAAAACTATAGCATGATTCATATTTGTTTCTTATTTAGTTTGATAATTACTTTAAATAAAATTGTTTTAATAATTTTAAAGTTGTAGTAGTTTGCTCAAGAACAAGGAGATAACAAACTAACAAACTAAAATTATTATAACAATTTATAGGTTTTTATGTTTTAGTATATACTTACAAATTTTTTCTTTATATAAATGATTAAAATTTGTTTTTTTTTTAATAGGGGATATTATAAATGTAGCACTTCAAAGGGTTGTTTGGCCCGAAAACAAGTGGAGCGGAACAAATCGGATCCGGGTATGTTAATCATCACATACACCGGCGAACACAACCACCCTGTGCCGACTCACCGGAACTCTTTATCCGGTAGCTCCCGGAACAAAACCACCACCACCACCGGCGACGACGACACCGTGAACAACTTATCTCCGGCAAAGGAAAAGTTAGAAGAATTTGACACAGACGATGATATTGATACCAACTTCGATTTCTCCGACGTTCTCATTGACGGAGACATTTCCTCCGACCACCACACGGCGTCAAACACATCTCCGTCATTTCCGTGGTTGTCAAATAACGTGGCCACCACAACAACCGCCGCTGCCGGCGGGTGTTGACTTTTTAATATTTTTTGTAATTTTTTCATTTATTAGTTGCTGACGTCATCGTGATGAGATTATACTCGTTTGTACACGCTGACTTTTTAATTTTTATACTTGGTGTTTCCAGAGTGAAAATTTATAAATCCAGAGTTAACATGGTTTAGTGCATTGTACTCTATTCTTTTGAAATTGTGTTTAGTTTTGGATTTGATATGTTTGGCATTGGAATGAGGGGATCTTTCGTTTGTTCTTTGTGCCGTTGGATTTGTTACTTTTGTTATGAGCCGTTGGTAAAGTGAAAGAGGCTTTTGTCCGAGATGTGCATGGCGGGTTGTACGTTGTGCATATATGTTGTATATGTGTTGGGAAGTGTGTCTTACTCAGGGCATTGTAGTCTTTTACTTTTAGTGGCTCAAAATATTACATTTTTTATTTTATTTTATTTTATGTTTATGGTTAGTATGTTTTCATTACCCTAAAGACTTAAAGGACAAAGTCGGTGGGAAATCCCACCGGCTTTGCTCCATGCCCCCCTCACTTTAATAATTTTGCAATTTTAGCCTTTTACTTTGTCTTTGCTCAATGTCTCCCTCACTTTAATAATTTTGCTATTTTAGCCCTTTACTTTGTCTTTAAACTTTTATAAAATAACAAATTTAGCCTCTAAACCTCCTACTTGAATTTCTAAAACCACAACCCCATCTTTCAAACTTTACGAGCACCAACCCTCTACTTTGGTTTTGCACCATCAACCCCTTAGCTCTTACATAGTTACGCCACCAACCATCTTCTTTTACATTTCTACCAACACCCCCTCATCTTTTACACATTTCCGCCACCACCCCTAAACCTTTACACTTTGTTTTTTTTAGACTTTGCTTTTTTACCCATTGGACTATTACTCCATTTTTACACATGCCCAACGTTTAAAAAATTGCAATTGTAACCCCCTAAACTACAACTCCTACTTTTGCAAATGCCAATTCATTGTGTTTTACGAAATGTCTTAGGCATTGTGTTTTAAATTTTGTGTCTACCTTTATGTTTTACATCTTTTTTAATTGTCTTTTACGCACTGCGTTCTACGAATCATTTTTTGTCTTATTATATGTTTCCACCCGTCGCGCGCGGCCGCAACGCGTGGCGGGCAAAATACTACTACAATCTTAAAGGAGAAAGCCGGTGGGTTTCCCACCGGCTTTGCCTCCCTGTCCCCGTACTTTCACGATGTTGCAATTTTAGCCCTTTAACTTTGGCATCTTCAAAGTTTCACAAAATGACAAATTTAGTTCCTAAACCTCCCCCTCATCTTTTACACATTTCCACTACCACCCCTATACTTTTAAACTTTGTCTTTTTTAGACTTTGTTTTTTTACCCTTTCACTATTACTCCATTTTTACCCCCACCCAACTTTTAAAAAATTGCAATTGTAACCCCTAGACTACAACTCCTACTTTTGCAAATGCCAATGCATTGTGTTTTACGAAATGTCTTATGCATTGTGTTGTACACTTTGTGTCTACCTTTGTGACTTACACTTTTTTTTGTAATTGTCTTTTACGCACTGCGTTTTACGAATCGTGTTTTGTCTTACTATATGTTTCCACCCGTCGCGCGCCGCCGCAACGCGCGGCGGGCAAAATCCTAGTTTAGAGTTAAATGTCATTTTAGTCCCTGTGGTTTGGGTCATTTTGTCAGTTTAGTCCAAAGGTTTTATTTTAACATGTGGGTCTAAAAAGGTTTCACAGTTGTCATTTTAGTCCACTTGGTTAACTTCATCCAATTATTCTGTTAACGAGAAGGTCAATTTGGTCATTTTGTATGTAATTCTGTTAACTAAAAGGGCAATTCAGCCATATAAAATGACCGAATTGGCCTTTTTGTTAACAAAAAAAATGGATGAAGTTAACCCAGTGGACTAAAATGGCAACTGTGAAACCTTTTTCGACCCTTAGGTTAAAAATGAAACCTTTGGACTAAACTGGCAAAATTGCCCAAACCACAGATACTAAAATGGCATTTAACTCTTTCATTTATTCGTGTTTGATGTTTTGGTTATTGAAATTACCGGACTTCTTTGTTATGTATGGATTCCTAAACATTACTAGAACGTTTTTCTTTTTCTTTTTTTTTCTTGAACGGCAGAAAAATGTATAAAAACTAGCAAGCCGCTAGCAAAGAAACATAGTAGAAACTAAAAATTATATTACAAGGAGAGGATTCCTCGTCCACTCTACGTATGAGACATATTATTTTTCTGTACCTATTATACAACCAAAAAAAGAAAAAAACTAAGAATAGAATAAAAAATAAGATCTTTCCATCGTTAATCATGAGAAAAAAAAAAAAAAACAACATTATTCCGAAAGCTCTATATCACCCAGCATGTTGTAAGAATGATCCCATGGATGAGTTTTCGTTTCTTAGTTGAAACTGGAATTGAGTTGAGCCATACTAAGATACCCGAACACATAAGATCCACATTTGCGAGACAACCAACCATTTAGAAATGGCATTTCACGTTCTTACCACTATCTCACAAGTGAACAAACGGGTGATCTATGGATTCCTCCGTATTAGCAGGGGCGGATTTAGAGTTAATTAGGGGGTTCCCGGGAACCCGTTCGGTTAGTAATTTACAGTGTTAATTTATATATAAAATTCTTAAGGAACCCTTTAATATTTTGTAGGGGAACCTCATAACTAAATGCATTGATTAGCAAACTGGTTATGCTTGCTTTTCCTAAACCTAAGGTCTCGAGTTCGAGTTTTGTAAGGCCCCTTCTCTCCAGATTTTTTTTCTTTAGTTTTGAAATCCCAAGTATCGTGTATACTCTTAAAACTGAAAATCATCCCTGTTTTGTTCTTTTGTGAGGGTTTGAAATAAGGGTAACTGTTTGAGAAAATATCAAGATTTGTATAAGGTACATTATTTCAACCCTACTTTTACCCTTGATTTTGCAATGTTCTGTTGTCCTAATTTAGATAATCCAATGTAGGTGTTACAACTTAGTGTACTTTAATAAATGTTCATTAGGAGTTAGTTTGTAAAATAGAACTATTTTCTGAATTTGTGATCCAACATCTCCATCTCAGCCTCAAAGATTAGGTTTTTGTTTACAACTCACTAAATTCTTATTTATGAGTTCGTTTGTAAAAGAAAACCTATTTTTCTTATTTATCAGCTCATTTAAAAGAAAACCTATTTTTCTTATTTATCAGCTCGTTTGTAAAAGAAAACCTATTTCGGTGTTACAGCACACTGAATTCTGATTTTGTGAATTCGATGTGAGGAGTGCTTAGATTGACATCCAAATATATAGACTAGCTTCTTGCTTATTCTCCATTAAAAGAGAATTATCTTTATAAGTTTTACATTAAAGATTAGCTTCTAGTTATGCAACTTTTTAGGCTGCCCTAGTCGGTAACCCGACTTGTTGACCCGTTATGGCCCGACCTATTGACCCGTTATGACCTAACACTATCTAACCTAGTCAATTTTTGCACCCCCTGACGAAAAATCCTGGATCCGCCACTGCGTATTAGAGCATAGAGGACAAAGAACACTAGGTAAATAAAAATCTCGATCAACCAGATTCAGACAAGTAGGAAGCCGGTTTAAGGAAATTCTCCATTCTAAATTACAAAACTTGTTACAAATGAAATAAAATAAAAATAAGAACAAAATAGAAACTAAAAGGTGTTCTTGGCTGAGGATCATGTTAGACACGGGCCCCTTAATACAAATTTCGAGTCTCCTAGGAGAACACGTTTGTTTCCAGAATACAACAGAACTAGTAGTTGCACTGACGTAGAAAACAGAAAACTTGAAGGTGTACCTTGAGGATGAAGATCAGAAAAGGTTGAGGGGGTTGGAGAGTTTCTGTGTAAGATCGATATATCATTCGTCTTAGGTCCGCTTTGGAAGCGATTTAGTTCGTTGTAAAGCCCTTACAACATAGATAACAAACCCACAAAATAGTACTTATATTAACCAAAGTAATATAAATATATTTGTCCAAAGTTTGGGAAAAATACACATTTACACTCAGAGAAACTACTCTCATTTTCACCCATTTTTTCCAACTATCTTACTTTCAAAAAAATCAAGATACAAATTTAGTAGTCGAGTATTGCAGGATAGGTAGGTGTAACCTTTGAACCTTCCTTTGTAAAACATACTTAGCCTCCTAGGGATTTGTAGACGCGATGTCTTTGAACAACCCCCCATTAGTGTAGACAACAATATACATTCACACAACACTCTCCTTAGTTTAGTCAACCCCTCATGGTCGTGTGAGTTTATGGTCATGGAACACTGTCCTGGTTATGCGAGAGCTTTAGGAATTGCACCTCTCCACAAATCCATTCGAAGCGACCCCACTCCACTCTAACATAGGCGATTCCCTTGAATCATTAAAAGCATCATGGTTAAATTGATTTCCACAAATCCTTAACCTCAATATGCTTACCCTACCCTCAATTCCATCGATTGGAATGGACTAGGAAGTATACGACATCCTTTAATTAATTTTGGGGCACCCCCCATAGTGACTCCCTTTGGTTATATGATTAAGTTGTCCTACTGATATTGGGATCTCCAGTCAACCTGGTTAGGTTTCACTCATATTCCCTTCTTCCACGGGCTTTAGTCCTATTCCTTTTGACGACTTATAAACTAAATCTTTGCTTAAGCCTTTCATTAACGGGTTTGCAATGTTATCTTTTGACTTAGCATAGTCGATTGTGACCCGTTGAGATTAGTTGTCGTATCGGTGTTGTGTCTACGTCGAATCTGCCTTGATTTGCCATTATACATTGAGCTTTGAGCTCTAACGATCACTGATTGATTGTCCCTGTATATGCAAATCGCCGATAAAGGCTTTGGCCTTCTTAGAATATCTTCCATAAACTCACGTAGCCACTCCGCCTCTTCCCTGGTTTTATCCAAGGCGACGAACTTAGATTCCATCGTGGATCTAGCTATAACGATTTACTTAGATGACTTCCAAGCTATAGCTTCTTAGATCACTGCTAGATGAAAGGTAGAGTGAAGTCCATAATCTTTTGTGTATCTTATGTATCTAAGCACCCTTGTTTTACTTTTCCAATGTTCATGACTTAGATTGCTATTATATCTACTTAGCCTACTTACCACGTACGCTAAGTATGGTTTAGTATATCTCATTAGATACATTAGACTGGCAATGATCCTTGAGTACTCTAACAGGGCAATACCCTCGCCCCTATTTTTACTTAGATGTTGGGTGTTATCAATTGGAGTTCGAGATATAGTCGTGTTTCGCGAATTGATTTTTTTTTTTCAAGAATCTTTTCCTTAATGAGATTGACTCAAGAGAAGACCATTTTAGGTTCTAATAATCTTTACTCCAAGAATCACATCTGCTAAACCCATGTCTTTTGTGTCAAATCCCCCTTTCAACATGTCTTTAGTAGAATTGATCATATAATCATCACTCCAAATGATAAGCATATCATCCACATAAATACCTAAGATCACATAACCTCTTGGTGTGTCTTTAACATAGATGCATTTGTCACACACATTTATTTTGTAACCATTGTCAATCATGACATGATCAAACTTTTGGTGCCATTGTTTTGGAGCTTGCTTCAAGCCATAAAAAGACTTTACGAGTTTACATACTTTGTCCTCTTGCCCTAGGGTGGAGAAACCTTTCGGTTGCTCCATGTAAATCTCTTTTTCTAAATCATCGTTTAGAAATGCGGTCTTGACATCCATTTGGTGAGCTTCCAAATTTTTAAAAGCCGCTATAGCAAGAACCAATATTATTGAGGTTATGCGTGTCACTGGTGAGTAAGTATCAAAATAATCTAGACCTTCCGTTTGTCTAAATCCTTTGATCACTAACCTAGCCTTGTATTTATCAATACTTCCACCAACTTTCATCTTCTTTTTGAATATCCAATGTTGACTTTAGTTTTCATTTATCACGACATAAACTATCAAAACATATTCAGTTTTAGATATTATGGTTACCAACCACGTGATATTTTTGGGCACTTATGTATGGTGATCGAGTCGATTTGACATGAGAAAGTGGACGACAATTGCGATTAAGTCGGTGCAAACACTTGGTCGACAAGTTTGTCACTACATTGATCGAACGAAACATGTATATGTATTAAACTTTGTTCGTTGTATCAACTAATGAATATCTTGTTATAGTTAGTTGTTTGCAGTTGCTTTTCACTTTCAATTTTTTCCTATCAAGTTCTTTTGTAATAGATGTGAGATTTATGAATAAGGAATTTATGGTGTCATCTTGTATTATGTTTTTATTCTTTGATTGTTAATTTCTTTAACAAGTGGTATAAGAGCCATAATGGAGGCTTGAAACAGAGCAATTAAGGTTCGATTAGGGTTTTAATCGACAGAAGAAGATCAACAATGGTGTCTATAAAATTTGAAATGGAGAAATTCATTGGAAAGAATGATTTCGGGTTATAGAGGTTGAAGATGCGAGTGTTGTTGGTTCACCATGGTGTGGTGGACGCACTCGCCGACGAAGCAAATCTTCCTGCAGATCTTACAAACAAAGAGAAGAAAGACATTCTGGAAAAGGCACATATTGTCATTGTTTTAAGTCTCAGTGATAGGGTATTAAGGGAGGTATCAAAATAGACAACAGTAGTAGGAGTTTGGACAAGATTAGAGAGTATCTATATGACTAAATTTCTTGGAAATCGTCTCAATCTCAAAAAAGGTTATACAGTTTGATATGAAACCCGTGAAATCAATTGATGACCACACAAATGAATTCAATAAATTGGTTCCAGATCATGAAAATATAGAAGTTTCCCTTGAAGATGAAGATCAGGCAATTATTTCTTTTTACCTCACTTCCATAAACATTTGAGCACTTTGTAGATACTCTAATTTCCACAAAGGATATGGTACAGTTGTCCTAAGGTTAGATAATGGTGTAGATGTAAATCTTGTTCATGTAAAGTTCATTTCAAAATTAACAAGAAATCTTATTTCACCAGGAGCATTTGAAAGGTCTTGGTATAGTGTGAGTCTATGTAATGGAAAAGCCAAAATAGTGAATAGGTCTATGGGGGTGTTGTAACACCCTTGTTATTATTTTAAGGTTTTCGTATAGTTTATGGAAATGAACATGTAATTATAATTACATGTACTTTGAATAATACGGTTAATTTAAAACTTTTACAAATGAAGGTTTATATACATCGTAATGAATTTGAGTTCGTCGTTTAAAAGTTACGACGAAATATCATGCGGAAGCTTTTAACTTTATCGTGTTCGGTTCCTCATCGAGCTTGATCTTCATCCGGGCACTCTTGGCGATCACCTATGATCAAAACCAACTTAAAAGTTAGTTTTGATAGTTAAATAATAAGTTTAAACAAGTTACATGGGTCAAACAAACAAAATTTAACAATTTTCAGGAATTAGGGGGCGTCGCGCTACGCCTGGGCCCCTTTTTCACAGATTGTTGCTTAAACAGTTGCTGCATATTCCCAGCATGACCCGATTTCACGGAAACGAGCATAACTCTCTCGTTTTTAATCCGTTTTACCCGATTCTTTTTCCTACGCGTCCGAAATTTAATTCTCCATCATATGGAGTTAAAATCCAACATCCAACATAATAAATTTTAAGACTTCTAAGCCTTCGACTCGTTACCTTTTTATCGAATTTTAACCCGTTTATGCATTTTATCAAACAAACATATTTGTTTGATCTTTATATCACATACACTTCTTCAAATTAAGGTTATCTACCATATTAGGTTCTAATCACAGGTTTATTACACAATTTAAACCCGTTTTCGCTCGTATGCTTATTTTGACCCGTTAAGGGTATTTAAGCACTTTAAAGCTTGAAATCGCTTTCATTCATTTCTAGCATCTTATTCCTACATTTCTTATCAAGTAATCTTCCACCACAACTATATGTGCGTTGGATTTAATGTGGATATCTATATGTTCCGAGTTTTACCCCTCGGATTATCATTTTACGGCAAAGACACATATAAAGTATTTCGACCCAAGAATTTACATCTTTCACTACCTATACTCATTCTAAGCATTTATTTAATCATAAAACTTTTTTTCGAACCACCTTTAAGGGTCGTTCGTTCGAATTAGCTTACAAGGGCAATTTGGTCAATTTTCATCCTTCTTTTACTACAAGGACCTTTAAATACTTGTTTGACTCAAAATCCGACCCTTTAACTATAATTCTTGTTTGTAAACCCATGTGCTTCTAAAACACCATAATCATAACTCAATTTATTCGGTTTACCTAAAAGGTAACCGAATATCTATATTTTAACCTTGTCTAACTCTTATAGAATCTCAAGTTCTGCATGATGAGTTGGATCATTACACATACCTGGCTCGGATCAATATATATTGACCCGTTTTTAATACCTTGCTTTAATTCTCGCTTCTTAATAGCGATACAAGTTATCCTTCCGTATTTACTCCTGTGAACATACAACTCGACAATATTCATTAGTCGATATTTTCAAATGGTGATATATTCACTGTTCGACCCGTTTAGTCTAAGTGACCGTTTATCTTTGCGAGATGTTAATTAGTACCATCTCATCTACATGACTCGCTCCGGTTTATACCGCACGGTCATTTTACTTATAACCCATTTCTTGATTAAATAATCGTATTAGCTCATTTTAGCCATTAAACATGGTTCATTTCCATTGTCTCTTGTTCCGAACCGCGCATGTAATGTCGGAACATCGTAACTCAAACAAGACCTTATATTATTAGTAACCTATAAAACCAATAGGTATTTAGTACTAAGAGTGTAAGTTGTACTTACCTTGCATCCAGACTATGTTTTTCTGTCATTCTTGCTTCGTTTGACCTGCTTCCTTCCCAAGCTTTCACCTAGCTTGCCAAGCATCGAACTATCATTGTAAGTTGTGAGATGGTTAGACTAGTCATACTCATTCACGACTATTCCATCCTACGACTCTTATGTCGAATTTATCATTCGATCATATCGTTGGTCAGTTTGACTTTTTAAAGTCAACTGCCTGTTAACATAAATAATTTCACGAAGTAGCTCAACTATTCGCTTAATCACTTGGTCAATTATTCGATAACGTCATTCTTATGTTACCGGTTTAATCATTTTATTAACCAAGTTTTATAACCATAATCCATTGAGTTAACACAACATTAATCTTTCTTAACACATGATGATATCAAATATCATTTTTAACATGAATTTATCATCATTTCATCTTATTATTCAAAAACCCATTTTATGGTAAATATGATTTATGTACCCAAACACCTAAATTTTTCAAGTACTTTGTCTTTACTAACTAATATGATGATTCTAATAACAAGTTTGACACTAACATCATCATATCATAAAAACCCATCTCAATCTTGTATGAACAAATACCCAATCATGTAATTTGTTCAAGTACCTTGTTTCTACTATCAGTTATAATGGTTTTTAAACACAAAGTTATCATCATATTCATTATTAAATCAAAACCCACTTAGCACATACAAGGGTCATCATCAAATCCTTTGTTTCTAGTGCTAATTCATCAAGTTTTCATCTAGGGTTTATTTCTAAACATGAATTTCATCACATATCACTCATAAACTCAACATTCATTCACGAATTCTGATTTTGAGTGTTCATCATAGATTCCAAAACATCACCAAATTATAAAATTTGACATACCTCACGATCCCCTTGACTTGGTGATCGTTTGTAAGTGATCATGCATTTGATTTGAGCTAGTTTTGACCTTCAATTTGGTGAATTAGCTTGAGTTAGGGTTTTGGCTTCTCCTTGTTTCCCCTGATCTCTTTCACACACACACACACACTAGTTTGTGTGTAGTGTTTTTAATTTTAATAAATATTAAGTTTTAATCTTCCTCTTTTGGCCCCTCATGTTTGGTTAGTTATTTAAGTAGGGTACAACCCACTTATTTCTAACAATATTCCCCACTTATTAACTAGGTTAAACATTCCAAATTAAATTAGTGGGTTCGGGGAATCTATGACTAAGTTTATTTTGAGTCCCGTTAACTCGGGCCTTCTATAAACTTTATTTCCCAAAAGCATTCTTTTTCTTGTTTTATTAAATATTAGATTTAGTTATATAAATCCTAATATTTTCCGGCTTAATTTTACCACTAACGGTACTTTACCCGTCTTTTAGTATTAACGTGGTTTGATTACCAAACCCGTTTTTGGGGTGTTACAAGTCTACCCCCCTTAAAGAGGTTTCGTCCCCGAAACCTTATTTACGTAGTTCATTGGTTTAATCCAACGAACCTAGTTTCATTTTCAAGGTTCTCGTTTCCTTTGGTCAAAAGTTTTCATGTATACTGACGCGTACGTCTTTCATGTGTAAGGCCTCGCGGGCCGTTACTTACAGCTTATAACCCTTTATCTTTATTGACTGAGTTGTCACTTGACCACTTAGTCTCGTTAGTCTTTTAACAGGCCTATCCCGCGCTTGTGTTATATTAACAAGCGCTTGTATTTGTTATGACGCTTTCTTAACTTTGAATAGTTTTACCGGCTAGACTAATTAGTCGCCGTCACTTCGTACCCCGTAACTCACGTTACAACGTGATCATTTTCTATATTTCTTTTCTTGTCCGTGAGCGTGTCACGTCACGTCACGTTTAAGTTTTATTCAACGTTTCTTTATCATACTTCTTCTTTTTGAATGTATCGTCTCGCACCTATCGATATTAAGTCCCATACTCTTTGATATTTGTTATTTCCGAATTCGCCTTATAGTATTCATATTTGTTAAAACGTTATTTCTTACTAAAACTGAATTTTAGTTTAACATTTTTCTCTTTAACTATGTCAATTACTCATATCAAGGAAATTGACAACCCATAATTTATTGTTTTCCGTTCTCGTTTTACACGGGGAATCGTAACAAGTTCCCTCACCTTACTCTATTGACCCGTAGGTTCCTTCACTTAACCTCGTAGGCTATTTCCTTAAGCTTTCACCTCTTTAAGGCGATGCCCTTGTGATCCCTTTGCTTCAATTCATGACCCGTGGGTCATTTTGGCCCCGTAGACCGTTACACTAATTAATATCCCGTAGGTTATGATGATCCCGTAGATCATCTTTTATTCGAGTCCTTATTCAAATGTGTATACGTTTATATACGCATATGGCGTTAAGGCACCCCTTTTTATGTTTAGAATTATTTACCTTTACTTTTTGGATTTCGTTTGACCTTGACCGTAGTCTAAGGCTACATTGTTTTCTTTCGAATTATCTTTCCGACTTCTTGACTTCTAACGTCAATTACACGTCGGTTTGCCCTACACTTACCGTTACCCGGTTCTTACCTATACTTCTTTACGTCCCATTACCCGGGTTTTTTTATTTTAATGTTTTTAATGCCTATAACTCCTTTACATATGTTTATTAATATTTCACACTTTTATTTATTCTATTCGCGCTTACTTACTTTAGCAAGTGTCATCCTTTATTAAATTTGTTTGACTTGTTCGTGTGAAAATTCATCACTTATGAATGTCAAACTTCAGTGTTTGTTCGACCCGTTCAGCTTTGAAATAGTTGAACGCAATTTATCAAAATCTCTATTTGCAGTATCTTATCGTCCTTTACTCATGACCCAAAACCCGAGTCTTTTTGACTTTCCATACGCGTTCCTGTTTCTCAGTCTACGCATGCGTTTAATTCCTTACCCATCAACCGGGTGTTTTACCGAAATCGTTATCATTGCACCCCTTCCGGTATGCATTAAGACTTCATTTCGATTTACTTGGTCATCTTAGCGAAACCCGTCGCTTTTCTTCGACCATGTCTTTTATTCTTTACGTGACCACCATTGGCGGCCTTATTAATTATGAGTGACGAGTATCATCGTTATCCTTTCTTTACTACGACTAAAGTTAACAACCTTGATTATCTTTTTCGTGTGGGCAACAACTTTGTTTTTATGACCCGACGGATCATCTATACTTTGGTTTTACTTGCCCATTTTGTTCACCATGGCCCTTTCGTCCAAGATGACTTATTTTCGTGAATTTTCTTTTGATCATTCATTTATATCATCATTTACATTAATCCTTGTCCCTTCTCTCGGGCTCATTATCCTAATGTAATACGCTTCCGTCACCCGGCTGTGCGTTTACATTATTATCAACTATTTTGTTCATTTGTTTCATTTGGGTACTTTTTAATTTGTCACATTCACCCCGTCCTTACTACATCGGATGTAAATGTGTCCGCTATAAGAAGTTCATGGTATCATATGCCACTACTTACTTGGCCAGAGTAAGCGATTAACACATGACACGCATGAACTTTTTATAGTTTTCACATCACGCCCTATGTAAATAATGCCTCTATTTGTTTCTCTTGGAAACAATATCCCGAATACATTTTCTATTCGGGTTTTTCCAAGTTTTTAATCTACATACGCAACTTTCAATTTCTACATATTACTATTTGTGCAATTAATTTAAAATGTGCACATGATAATGCTTGCCCTAACGGGCTTCTCTTGCCATTAGCCTTGTTCGCGACCGTTACGCGATTTAGGTCCTTGATGAGCATACTCTTTGGACCGTTCCCCTGTCAAATCTGCGATTTGTTAAACTCTCGCTATCCTCATATGCGAGTGTCCTTCAACTAAAACATATACAACAGTTAGTAAATTCAACATTAAAGGATGCCCGTATTATAATACAAGGCTTTTCTACTATACGCATCAACGCGTGTCATTTCGTTGACTATATCCATTCTATATCGTTTTTTTATTGGTATAACGTGTATTACACGATAACCATATGTGTTGTTCTCAACACTTTAATCATACTAAACCATTGATATACATGTACTTACCGGATTTGCGATCAAGCCTCGAACCGAACACACTTTATTCTTTAACCATGAGCTCTGATTACCAACTTGTAACACCCTTGTTATTATTTTAAGGTTTTCGTATAGTTTACGGAAATGAACATGTAATTATAATTACATGTACTTTGAATAATACGGTTAATTTAAAACTTTTACAAATGAAGGTTTATATACATCGTAATGAATTTGAGTTCGTCGTTTAAAAGTTACGACGAAATATCATGCGGAAGCTTTTAACTTTATCGTGTTCGGTTCCTCATCGAGCTTGATCTTCATCCGGGCACTCTTGGCGATCACCTATGATCAAAACCAACTTAAAAGTTAGTTTTGATAGTTAAATAATAAGTTTAAACAAGTTACATGGGTCAAACAAACAAAATTTAACAATTTTCCGGAATTAGGGGGCGTCGCGCGACGCCTAGGCCCCTTTTTCACAGATTGTTGCTTAAACAGTTGCTGCATATTCCCATCATGACCCGATTTCACGGAAACGAGCATAACTCTCTCGTTTTTAATCCATTTTACCCGATTCTTTTTCCTACGCGTCCGAAATTTAATTCTCCATCATATGGAGTTAAAATCCAACATCCAACATAATAAATTTTGAGAATTCTAAGCCTTTGACTCGTTACCTTTTTATCGAATTTTAACCCGTTTATGCATTTTATCAAACAAACATATTTGTTTGATCTTTATATCACATACACTTCTTCAAATTAAGGTTATCTACCATATTAGGTTCTAATCACAGGTTTATTACACAATTTAAACCCGTTTTCGCTCGTATGCTTATTTTGACCCGTTAAGGGTATTTAAGCACTTTAAAGCTTGAAATCGCTTTCATTCATTTCTAGCATCTTATTCCTACATTTCTTATCAAGTAATCTTCCACCACAACTATATGTGCGTTGGATTTAATGTGGATATCTATATGTTCCGAGTTTTACCCCTCAGATTATCATTTTACGGCAAAGACACATATAAAGTCTTTCGACCCAAGAATTTACATCTTTCACTACCTATACTCATTCTAAGCATTTATTTAATCATAAAACTTGTTTTCGAACCACCATTAAGGGTCGTTCGTTCGAATTAGCTTACAAGGGTAATTTGGTCAATTTTCATCCTTCTTTTACTACAAGGACCTTTAAATACTTGTTTGACTCAAAATCCGACCTTTTAACTATAATTCTTGTTTGTAAACCCATGTGCTTCTAAAACACCATAATCATAACTCAATTTATTCGGTTTACCTAAAAGGTAACCGAATATCTATATTTTAACCTTGTCTAACTCTTATAGAATCTCAAGTTCTGCATGATGAGTTGGATCATTATACATACCTGGCTCGGATCAATATATATTGACCCGTTTTTAATACCTTGCTTTAATTCTCGCTTATTAATAGCGATACAAGTTATCCTTCCGTATTTACTCCTGTGAACATACAACTCGACAATATTCATTAGTCGATATTTTCAAATGGTGATATATTCACTTTCGACCCGTTTGGTATAAGTGACCGTTTATCTTTGCGAGATGTTAATTAGTACCATCTCATCTACATGACTCGCTCCGGTTTATACCGCACGGTCATTTTACTTATAACATATTTCTTGATTAAATAATCGTATTAGCTCATTTTAGCCATTAAACATGGTTCATTTCCATTGTCTCTTGTTCCGAACCGCGCATGTAGTGTCAGAACATCGTAACTCAAACAAGACCTTATATTATTAGCAACCTATAAAACCAATAGGTATTTAGTACTAAGAGTGTAAGTTGTACTTACCTTGCATCCAGACTATGCTTTTCTAGTCATTATTGCTTCGTTTGACCCGCTTCCTTCCCAAGCTTTCACCTAGCTTGCCAAGCTTTCACCTAGCTTGCCAAGCATCGAACTATCATTGTAAGTTGTGAGATGGTTAGACTAGTCATACTCATTCACGACTATTCCATCCTACGACTCTTATGTCGAATTTATCATTCGATCATATCGTTGGTCAGTTTGACTTTTTAAAGTCAACTGCCTGTTAACATAAATAATTTCACGAAGTAGCTCAACTATTCGCTTAATCACTTGGTCAATTATTCGATAACGTCATTCTTATGTTACCGGTTTAATCATTTTATTAACCAAGTTTTATAACCATAATCCATTGAGTTAACACAACATTAATCTTTCTTAACACATGATGATATCAAATATCATTTTTAACATGAATTTATCATCATTTCATCTTATTATTCAAAAACCCATTTTATGGTAAATATGATTTATGTACCCAAACACCTAAATTGCTCAAGTACTTTGTCTTTACTAACTAATATGATGATTCTAATCACAAGTTTGACACTAACATCATCATATCATAAAAAACCCATCTCAATCTTGTATGAACAAATACCCAATCATGTAATTTGTTCAAGTACCTTGTTTCTACTATCAGTTATAATGGTTTTTAAACACAAAGTTATCATCATCTTCATTAATTAATCAAAACCCACTTAGCACATACAAGGGTCATCATCAAATCCTTTGTTTCTAGTGCTAATTCATCAAGTTTTCATCTAGGGTTTATTTCTAAACATGAATTTCATCACATATCACTCATAAACTCAACATTCATTCATGAATTCTGATTTTGAGTGTTCATCATAGATTCCAAAACATCACCAAATTAAAAAATTTGACATACCTCACGATCCCCTTGACTTGGTGATCGTTTGCAAGTGATCATGCATTTGATTTGAGCTAGTTTGACCTTCAATTTGGTGAATTAGCTTGAGTTAGGGTTTTGGCTTCTCCTTGTTTCCCCTGATCTCTTTCACGCACACACACACACACACACACACACACACTAGTTTGTGTGTAGTGTTTTTAATTTTAATAATTATTAAGTTTCAATCTTCCTCTTTTGGCCCCTCAAGTTTAGTTAGTTAATTAAGTAGGGTACAACCCACTTATTTCTAACAATATTCCCCACTTATTAACTAGGTTAAAAATTCCTAATTAAATTAGTGGGTTCGGGGAATCTATGACTAAGTTTATTTTGAGTCCCGTTAACTCGGGCCTTCTATAAACTTTATTTCCCAAAAGCATTCTTTTTCTTGTTTTATTACATATTAGATTTAGTTATATAAATCCTAATATTTTCCGGCTTAATTTTACCACTAACGGTACTTTACCCGTCTTTTAGTATTAACGTGGTTTGATTACCAAACCCGTTTTTGGGGTGTTACAGGTGTTGCCAGGAATAGGAAAGGAAACTAACACTTATGTGTTGGATGAAAAAGTGAATCTTGGTTTTGTTTCTGTTGCAAAAGAACAAAAGCCAATAGATAGAGATTTATGGCATAAAAATCTTAGGCACATAAGTGATCAACGCTTGGCTGAATTGAGAAAACAACAATTGATTCAGGGTATAAAGGAGTCTGGGGTTGGATTCTATGATCATTGCATTATGGGAAAGGCTTATAGAGTTATGTTTGGCAGAGTAGTTCATTCTACAAAGGGAGTCTTAGACTATGTTTATCCAGACTTGTGGGGACCTACCAAAACACCTTCTCTAGGTGGAGCCATGTATTTTCTATCCATAATAGATGACTATTCAAGGATATTCAAGGAGGCTTTAGGTGTATATCTTAAAATCTAAGTATGAGATATTTGATTACTTTGAGGAATAGAAAATTTTGGTTGAAACTGGAAAAGGGTAAAGAAGCTTAGGACAAATAATGGACTTGAATTCTATAATGCTCAGTTCAGTCAGTTGTGTAAAGATAGTGGAATGGTTAGGGATTTAACTATACCATGTACACCACAACAAAATGGGTTGGTAGAAAGGGTGAATTGACCCTTCTTGATAATGTTAGGTGTATGTTGTTTCGGTCAGGATTACCAAAGAGGTTTTGGGCTGAAGTAGTGTCTATTGCTGCTAATTTAATAAATGGGTCACATTCTACTACCATAGGAATGAAAAATCCTATGAAAGTATGGTCTGGAGAAAGAACAGAGTATGATAATCTTAAAGTGTTTGGGTCTTTAGCTTATGCCTATTTGAAAAAGGATAAGCTAGAACCTAGGGCTGAGAGATATATTGTGTTGGGATACCCTGAGGTTGTAAAAGGGAATAAGCTATGGAGATTAGAAGAAGGAAGTTCTAAAGTATTTTAAAGCAAAGATGTAGTAGCATTCTGGGAATATATTATGTACAAAGATTTGTTTCCATATGGTACTAGTTCTACCCTTTAAAATGGTGAGACGTGTATTCAGATTGAGGTGGAGAACTAAACAAAAGAAAAAGATCTTATAGAAAGCTCAGCTGGTCAACCTAATCCTAGTGAAAAAAGTGGTGAGACGTGTATTCAGATTGAGGTGGAGAACTAAACAAAAGATAAAGATCTTATAGAAAGCTCAGCTGGTCAACCTAATCCTAGTGAAAAGGGTGAGGTGTCAGGATATTGTCTAGCCAGAGACATGACAAGAAGGGAAATAACGAAGCCAGATTGGTTATATGTCTTTAGTGTTGCAGAAATGGAAAGTATTAATGAGCCTTTAATCTTTGAAGAAGCAATCTAAAAACAAAGATTCATGGATCAATGCCATGGAAGATGAAATGCAATCTCTTAGAAAGAAAACCACTTGGGTATTTGTTGAAAGACCTAAAGATCAGAAAGTGGTGACATGCGAGTGGATCTATAAAGTGAAAGAAGGCATTTATGGGGTTGAAGGGTTAAGGTTTAAAGCAAGACTAGTGGCCAAAGGTTTGACACAAAGGGCTGACATTGATTATAATGAGATATTCTCACATGTGGTCAAACATTCTTCCATTAGAATTAAAATGGCTATGGACGTTGTTCTTGATTTTGAGCTGGAACAATTACATGTAAAAACAACTTTATTACATGGGAATTTAGAAGAAAAGGTATACCGTATACATTTTATCAGCCTAAAGGTTTTGAGGAAAAAAAGAATGAAGATAAAATGTTTTTATTGTCGAGATCTCTTTGTGGGTTAAAACAGACACCCAGGCAGTGGAATAAGAGGTTTGATGAATACATGTTATCAAATGATTTCTCAAGAAGTCAGTATGATATTATGTGTCCTATAAAGAGTACTGTAAAGGGAAGTTTGTTAATCTACTACTCTATGTGGATGACATGTTATTGGTTCATCAAGATAGGGAAGTATTAAGAGAAACCAAAGCATTATTGATAGCAGAGTTTGAGATGAAGGAATTAAGTGAGGCTAAGAAGATTGTGAATATTGAAATCATAATACAGTAGTGTATCACCAAGTTCGATTATTTGGAAGGATGTTAATTCTGTAACAAGCCGCAATCATTTTTACCAATTATTTGAGTAGTTGATCACCTTATCTATTTTGATAACAAAATGTGATGACATGTGTATCATTCTGGTATTGAACGAAGTACATATACCAACAAATTATCTAATACACAAACCATTTTTAAGAAAGGACCAAGAATTTATGCATAAAAAATAAACTTTTGTGATAAACTTGTTGACATGTTATTTGTAATTCAGATAGATAGTTAAATGCAATGTTAGAACTACCAATCTCAAATTGTTTTATATAAAAGGTGCCCCGTGAATTAGATTAACATTTCAGTTGACTAAATCAAGTTAAACTATGTGCTACTCTGGCCTTAATGATTATGATAATTGCCACTCAAGTGTATTCATGTGTTTCACTTGATGTCGGTAGTTGTGTTGGACCACAAATTTTAGTCCTTTGTCCGAAAAAATAATATAAAATAACATAATTGATGATTTATTTAACAGTTTATTAGATAAGTATATTTTTCAATAATTAAATACTTGAATCCATAAAAAAAAATTCTTACCTACACTAATCTAGCTAAACTAGTAAGATACAAAGAGAATATAGAATGTAAAGCCAATATGAATTTCTCTTTATGAAACTTTTAAGATAAACCACTATTTATATATGCCTAAAAAAGATACTCAACTGAACAAAAGTCTTTTGTTCACAAAAAATAATATAAAATTAAGCTAATTGATCTATATATCATATAAATTATTATATGGCTACGAGATTAAATACCATATTAATATATATTTAATCTTACACGAAAATGAAAGTACGATACGCAAATACTATTTAGGCAACACGTTAAAACCAATGTTTTAAAAGCCGGGTTTTAAGTCATACCGGGTTATGCTCTAAAATGGTTCAACCGCTTGAACCGGGTTGTATCGGACGGTTGAACTGGGTTACTAATTAACCCTATAAATTCCATAAAATACAAATTTATCTCAAAAAACAATCCAGTCTCAACTAGGATTTATGTAACTGATCATAGTTTTATCTAAAAACAACTATTTTTATTGTAAACTATTAAGCATTTTAAGAATATTTTTATTAGTTATAAACAATATTGCAGTGTATGAGGTGAGTAACAATTTCAACAACGACGAAATATTGGAATATAAGGCACTAGGTTAATTGCCGGAAATATGGAAGATCAATATTACGTTAATATTATATTTTATTAAAATTAAGAAATCAAATCTTAAGATAATGCAAACCGGTTCAATGGTGTGAACCGGATTTACCTCCGGTACATAAGATATACCGTATTCGGGTTTTACCAGCCTTTATCGTACCGGACTCGTGTTCGATATCCGGTTTAACCGATATAACCGGCCGGTTCATACCGGTATTTAAAACATTGATTAAAACACCATCAGACTGAATGAGCCAATCTAAGATTTGTGCTTTTGCTTTATTTAATCCATAGGAAAGTGATAGTTTTGATCTCCTCCGCCACCTTGTCTAGGTGATGGTTGTAATTGTTGAAAAGTTAAAGTGTTACATGTTAGTGGGGATTTGCAACGGAATGACATCCTCATAAAAGCCATGCCATGACTAAAGATTATAGAGATGAGACATCTTCTCAGTATTGCAAGATTTGAGGTGGGGTGATTGTTAGACTAATCTTACGTAAGTTAGTTAAAAACTCATCGACTTACAAAGTTCGGGTAAAAAGTGATTGAATTACAAACCTAGTAATGTTTAAGATAATTTTTAGCCTAATTTGAGTCAAATAAGGTTACTTGTTGATTAAGTTTTAGGCTTATAAACTGAAATATTTATTATAATCTAAAACATCCAATTATCAATATTTGAGTTTTTATTCATCCCATTCCTAACGTATGCAATTCTTTGGTATCCAATTATAACATTTTAGAGCTTTTAAGAATTCTGTATATTTCTTTAATGAGAAAAATGCTCGGATAATCCCTGTGGTTTGTCCATTTTTCACCTTTAGTCCCTAACTTTTTAAAATTACACCTATAGTCCCCAAGTTTTTGAATTTCGTTCCCGGATAGTCCCTAGCGTAGATGAGGGTTAGTATTTGGTGTTAGGTGTGTGTGAAATGACAAAAATACCCTTACTGTCAAATTAATAACTAAAAAGTTAAAAAAATATAATTAATATTTTACAATTTATGTGGGACACACCACCACCCTACCCACTTCATCTTCCCCACTCCACACCACCACCACCACCACCATCTCCACCTTCAACCAACACCACCATGCCTGTAACCTTATTTCGACTCAAACCCCTTTTTAATCAAATTCCCCATGCCTGTGGATATGTTGCACCGTGATTTAAATATTATTTTGTCACACCTCAACCAATGGCGGAATAAATGGAGTGGGACGAAGATAGATTGCTCATCACACATAAAGCTAGTTGTGACAATACTTAAATCAAAATCGTTTTCATTTCATAACTTAAATTGTCAAATACATTACATGAAATTCAAATTACAACAAACAAAAGATAATACAACAAGTTCAACATAACATAATAAATCAAATCTAGTAACTTCTTGAGCGTGTTTCTAGTCATCCCTACTAGATTTCATACGATCATCATCATCAACCTGTAACATGTTTAAAATAAAGTGCCAATGCGAAAGCATTGGCGAGTACACAAGGTTTGTATAAATATAGCATTAGTATAAAAGCATTTTCTTGAATCCACATGGCGATTTGTAAACAAGGTAACTAGCATGCATCACAATATATCAAACCCAAGTGTCCACTAGTATTTAACATCCCTCGCCACAAAAGTAACGAGACCGTTCAAGAATAAATAAAGACTTAACAAGACCCCGACGGGCAGCGTGCTACTCCTATAGCGCTATATATGTTAAGTTGGGGCTTAGCAAAGTTAATGACGTAAAACATGTATAATCTAGCATAAACCTAAGTAAACAAGTAGCATGTATATAGGATTGAGAGTATAAAACATGTTTAAGTGTGTGAATGTGAAGTTTGTATATTAACATGTTACAACCCAAAGTATTTTAAAAGTAAAACGGGTCAAGTGTACTCACGGTTTTGCAAGCTTCCACTTGTTAATCCGTGAAGAGTTTGTTGGTTGTTTGAGGATGGAACACCAAGTCGTTCTATACGAGGAAACGTAGGTGTATGAGTATTTGGTGGATAACGGAGGATTAGGAATTCGAAATTAAAAGTATAACAAAGTAAATATACAAGAAAATAATCACTTAGACTTAGTACTCGTTCTTGACACTATGAAAACCCATAGGGTTTAGAATGATTTCATAGGTTTAATACCTATTAGAATCGTAACGAGAAACTAAGCACTTACGTGATGTAACGTAGTAACTTGACAAATAACCATTTGGTTATCATCAAGGGTTCGGTTTCTTACATGTATTATATGTATTTTATATAGTTCATATAGTATATTATAAGTTTAGCCCAACAATATAACAAGGATTATCATAGAAGTCATGCATAGAGGTAGGAGGATAAATCTTCCATTTTAAAACATCTTTTGTATATTCACCAATGCACAAGTTGTGTTGAATCTGAGTTTGGTTTTGATTGTATTTTACGTTTGAAAATAAGATGGAAATGAATGAATTGTGCAGCGGAATTAAGATGGAAACAAACTTTGCATACAATCAAACGAGAGTATTGCTTTAATCAAAACACTTTTCACTATGAACCGAAAGATTGAATTTAGTTTCAACAACGATTACAAAGCAATGCTTGATACAAACTCCCCCTCAGCCAGAGCTCAGTGTTTGTTCGTGCAGAGAAGAGGATTTTGCAAAGAGCTAATAGAACAGTACAGAGCACTGTTCTATTTATAGGCACTAGCAAACCACTGAGCATCTAAGCTGACGTCACCATGAAAGTGACATCTAACCTCCTAACAAACTCTAACCTCTGATCTATACAAACACTGCTATACTAACTACTGCTTATTACATTACATTACATTACATTACATTACATTACATTACATTACATAAAGACAGAGTAAACAACTGCTGCAACCTTCCACTGCTGTGAACCCAGCAGTACTTGTCCGGATCAGCAGTGCTTGAACCAAGGCAGTAGATTGAACAGCAGAACTTTAGTCTTTCATCAGGTCTTCACTTGAGCAGCAGTTTGACGGTCAGTAGCTTGTACGATCAGTAGATAGGAGGTCAGCAGATGTTGAAATCACTTTCAAGGGGAGAGACTTGTATGTAACATCTGCTTATTCTGGATCCACTGCTCTGACCCAGTTTTGGCTTTAATTATCTGTTCCTCTGGTAGGGTTCAATCCCAACAATCTCCCCCTGGAACAGATAATGCCAAAACTCTTCATTATTGTGGAATTCTTTATTGCCTCATCAGCAGTTCCCTTATCTGACCTTTAAATTGTAGTTCAAAGTCTAGGGCATCTGTGTCATCATCATCCCTGCTAAGTGGAAGATCAAGGAGATCCTGCAAATCTTCAAGACTCAGGCCAAGAGCTTGTTCCCTTGATATTTTCTTCACTTCTCCACCAGACCTGAGCAAAGTCAATACGTAGGTCTGTTTGTCAGTTTCCCACTTTTGTATTTTTGAGCCTGGTGGATTTCTTGGGAGATTTTTATTTGCAGAGGTGTTTGGTGAGGCTGGCCTATTTATGACTGACTGAGCAGTACTTGCAGATTGTTCCAATTCAAGATCTTCTTTTATCATTAATTTAATGCCTTCTTTTACAACAGCATTTCCAGCTTTTAGATCTTGAATTGTTTCAGCACCTGACTGGTTTTTACTCCTTCTTTTGTAGATGGCAGCACCAGCTGGAGCAGTGGTTCTTTTGATTTGCAGCTTTGGTGGTCTTTTTGAGACCTCTGCTTTGGAGTAGTCAGGCTTTTGTGGAACTTTTGGATCTTTCTTTCTAAGTTCCTCTAACTTTTTGTAGGTAGCCCTGACCCTATCTTCTCCCCACTTTGTCACTGAATTCTTTGACCCATAATCAGCTGCTATCAGCTCCTCTTTCATTCTCTTCAACTCTAAGATTTTATCAGCTTCAAATTGTTTGAATTTTTCAGGAGGAGTCTGCTTGACCTTATTGTTGATCATTTCTTGAATCATAGCTGCCTCTTTTTCAAGCTCAGGAATGGTCCAGTTTTTGTACATGTGTTTCTCCCCCTTGTATTTCTTGTAGGTCATGATGTTCTCAATGTAGTCTTTTCTCAAGGACTCATCAGCCCTTTCTGAGATTTGCTGACATACATTTTTGGCAAATTGCTCCATAGCTCTGACCTGAGTGAGTAGAAACTGATAGTTTTGCTGAAATTCCCTATCAGATTTCCCTTGTTTATTTCTGATTGCGATATCTTCTGCTTGCTTGGCCTTGAGTTTCAAATATTCTTCAATATTGTTAGGCCTGGGATATCCTTCAACTGATGGCAAACTCCTTTTAGCTGGGTCATCCTCATAGTAAAAGGATTTGATTTCTTCCCTAACTGCAATGAGTTCCAGAGGAAATGAGACACCAGCAGGAGGTAATGGCTTTAGAATTTGAGCTGAAGAAAGAGGTATGGGTTTTGGAATGGTGACAAGTGACAGGGATTTTGAAGATGTTGATGGTGGTGAATAGTCATCATCTTTGAGGATTAGCCTTCTCCTTTTTGTTTGAGGAGGGACTGATGATGTTTTGGGTGGAACAGTGGTTTGTGATTGACTAACAGCTGTTAAAACAACTGGTGTTTCAACCACTGTTGTCATTACAGCAGATGTTGTAACATCTGTTGTCTTCTGCTTTTTGGCAGGAGGTGATGGTGCTGAGGTTGTTTTTGGAGGTGATTGTGGTGGTGGTAAGGCAGTGGTTGTGGTGTGTTGAAGTGATAACAGATGTTGAAACATCTGAAGTACCAGCAGTAGTTGATACAGCAGGAGTTACAACAGCTGTTTGGGTGAAGGTTTGATGCTGATGGCTTTTGGATGGTGGTTTTGGAATATGCTTTGGAATTCTGGATGGGATGGACTTAGGTTTCCTTTTTGTCTTAGGATTTTTAGTATCCTTTGACCCAGAACAACCCTGCGCATACAACTCCATGAAAGCTCTTTTCTCCTCATTCCACATTGAAATATCCTTTGCCATTCTATCCCTTTTTACACTTGCTACTCCTTCATCAAGTGCTTCTTGAGTAGCATCAACCTTTTTACTACCATCTGGCACAGGAATTTTTCTGGTCATAGCATCCCTTTCTGGTTCAATGTAAAGACCATCATCTATTCCCTTCTTCTTCCACTCCTGAATTTTCTCCCCCTTTTTGGCATTATCTTCTGGAAGTTGATCAATGAAAAGTACTGTTGGAGGAGTAGTGCCAGTGGTTTGCAATAGATGGGCCTTGATTGCCTTAATATCTGCTTGAGTGTTCTTGTACCTAGACTCCATTATGTTTCTCAGCTTTTGGACATGTAGTTCATGTAGCTGATCAGCCATTTCTTTTTGTTGTTGGAGAAAAGGTTGGAAGAAGTTCTAGAGCTCATTTATAGCAAATGCTTGTGGTGGAGCAGGTGCTTGAGGTGGAACAACAGTGGATTGCATCTTTTGTATTTTCAACACCTGTTGTAGCATGTCTTTAATATCTGCAAAAGATGTATCCAATTTGTCAACTCGTTCCGTCAAATCCTGATATTTTAAATCATCACCCAATTTAATGGGATCATCTGATTTCCCACTAACAGTGGTTTTATCAGTGGTTGAGGTAGGGAGTGTACTCCAAACACTAACCACTGATGCCCCTTTTTCTTGGTACTGGGGTCTTCTTCCTTCAACACTTGACAACCTTTTGATGTTGCCATTGGGAAAAATAAATCCACTGGTGGTTGGCAGAGGTGCTATGTAAGGAATTGCCTCCAAGGAAGTCTTATTAATGTAACCACTGTCCAACTGTAAACCAGTGGGTTCAACAGTTGTAGTGGCTGCTTCACTTGGATTACCACCAAGAGTTACTTGTAACTCAAGGGGTGTAACCTCCTCAGGTTGTGTTGGTGGGTTAGCAAGGATTGATACATCAGACCCAGTCATGTGTTGAGGGATATTCTCATTGATAGGTGATTGAGAAGGACTGGTTAGTGCCTGGTTCAAATCAATTGCATCCAACAGAAGTTTGGTTGGTGTGGGAATTGTGGATGTGATGGTTGGTGCAGAAAGAGGATTTGCCCCGGGAAGTGGGCTGTGGATGATGGAAACAAGTGCTTCCAGAGCATTATGATGTGGTGTCCCAATTTGTACAACCTGTTCTTTTTGTGAAGAAGTAGGAGGGGTTTCGGCTATGGGTTGAGATATATGTACCAACTGCTGTGAGGAAGTAGCAGCAGTGGTTTCTTGTGACTTTTGTGCTCTGGTATCTCATCCTCCAGAGTTTCCTTTTTGATGGGTTTGGGGGGTTTTTGAATTTTTCTTTTTGTTGGCTTTTTGGTGATTTTAGGTGTGGGTTTCAAAGCAGTTGTTGTGCTACTTTGATCACCTTGAGCAGTGGGCTCAGCAGCAGATACCTGAGGAGCAGTGGTAGCTGCTAAATTCTGCTCAGGCACCTCTGCTTGTGTTTTGCAAGGTGTTAAAATTCTTGTAAAAGTTTCAGTAGTTAAGCTGTGCATTTGAAAATATTCACCTTGGTTTATTGCAGTAATATCATCCTTACTGAATTTCTTTTCAAAATAATAACTTAAAAACCTTGGAAACAGTAAGAATGATTTTGTTTCAACATTGTTAACCAGATCATTAAAGATTTCCCGAGAAAAATTAAAATTTTCTTCTTGAAGAATAGCATATCCCAGATTTTGAATCTTTAATGGTATTTCATTAAAAGAAGTGGTTTTGTTTGAAACACACATTAGGAGGGTATGGAATAAAAACCTTGTTGCAGAAGGAAATAAACCTTTTTGGAAGGTAGCTTTCTTCATCATTGTGTCTGCATACCCTCTCTCAATGAAGTCAATTTTTAACTCGTTTTTAGGGAAAGAAGTTTTACCTTGCTGATCCTCGAGTTTAAAGACTTCTGATATAGATTGTGGCGTGATTTGAACAACTTTACCCTTTAAAGAGGAGTTAATGGCTATCACAGTTTCACCTTGTTTGTCAAGGGTTGCGTTTTTCCAAAACTCTCGTTGGGTTGCTAAGTAAATTGGTGCATCGGCTGTTAACAAAGTTTTGTACTTTAATTTAGCCGTTTTGGCGATGATGGAGTCGAAAGCATCTGTGGTGCCAGGTTTTGTGAGAAGACCCAGAAGATTGTGAGATGGTTTGTGTGGGATTTCAGTGGTATTGACCTTTTGAGAGGCCGCTTTCGACGATGATTTGGAAGTGGGTTTTGCAGATGGCTTCGATTTTGTCATTTTGGATATGATGATCGAAGAAATTTGTGAAGGAATGTGAAGAAAAACTGTTTTGAGAAAAGAATTTTTGAGAATTCAATTCGACAGTAAAACCCTGTTTTTGGTGTGAAGTGGGGGTTTTATAGAGGAAAAAGTGAAGGCTGACGTGGCAGCGGTTACAAAAGTACTGACCACTATGTACTGCCCACATGCCAAACTCTGAAGAAATGAAGGACAGTACTTTTATGAAAGTTACTGATGAAGGCAATGGTTACAACGGTATAATGAAAGCAGTGGATGATTTTCACTATCAGTGGATAGCATATCAGTGGATAAGACACTGCTTTTGAACAACAGAGTTTATCAATGAAATAAGTGAACAGAGGATGGCTTTCAGCAGTGGACAGACTTTGAAGTAGAACAGACTTTTGAACAATCAGTGGTTATGGCAGACTTTTAAGGGTTTTAATGAAAATTTCATTTTTAGCTATTTTTAAGGATGGATTTTTGATTTTCTGAAAACATTTTAATGCTTTTATTCACAGAAAAACAAGATTTTGCTTGTTATTCCATGTTTAGCATGCCAATCCTAGAGACCAAGCTTTCAAAGGTGGCAGTATCTAATGCTTTTGTGAGCACATCTGCCAGCTGGTCTTTAGTTGGAACATGATGCAGAGAAATCAAACCTTTTTCATAGCAATCCCTCACAAAGTGATGTCTGATGTCGATGTGTTTGGTGGTTGAATGGGAAACTGGATTTTTGATGATATTTTCTGCTGCCTGGCTATCCAACATGAGTGGTGTCTTTAAGGCAGTGATACCAAAATCCAGCAGCTGATTTTGAAGCCACATGAGTTGGGCTGTACAGCTTGCAGCAGCAATATATTCAGCTTCAGCAGTGGATGTGGAAACAGCTGCTTGCTTTTTGCTTTGCCATGAAACTAAGCAATCACCTAGAAACTGGCACCCTCCTGATGTGGACTTCCTTGTGGTGTTACATCCAGCAAAGTCACTGTCTGAAAATCTTGAAAGCTTGATATTCCCATTAGCTGGATACCAGATACCAAGTGTGGGAGCACTTTTTATGTATCTGAATATCCTTTTTACAGCAATAAGGTTGGATTTTCTAGGGGCTGATTGACTTCTTGCACAAACACATGTTGCAAACATGATGTCTGGCCTAGATGCAGTTAGGTACAATAAAGACCCAATCATGCTTCTATATAGAGTTTGGTCAATCAGCTCATCCATTTCATCAGACATGACAAGCTTATTTGTTGCTATGGGTGTGCTGCATGGTTTACAATCATTCATATCAAATTTGTTTAAAAGTTCTTTTGCATATTTGCTTTGATGAATGAAAGTACCATTTTGCATTTGCTGAACTTGGAGACCAAGAAAGCATTGCAGCTCACCCATTGCACTCATTTCAAACTCAGCTGTCATGAGTTCCCTAAACTCTTCACACATTTTGTTGCATGTGCTTCCAAAAATAATGTCATCCACATAAATTTGGACAATCATTAAATCCTTTCCTCTCCATTTTAGAAATAGTGTTTTATCAATGGTACCTCTTTTGAAACCATTTGAGAGTAGAAAGGTGGAAAAAGTTTCATACCAGGCCCTTGGTGCTTGTTTCAGGCCATACAGGGCTTTGTTCAGCCTGTAGACATGATCTGGATAAAATGGATCCTCAAAACCTGGAGGTTGACAGACATACACCTCTTCTTGTATTGTACCATAGAGGAAAGCACTTTTGATATCCATTTGAAACACCTTCATGTTGTGGTTGACAGCAAAGGCCAGGAACAGTCTGATGGCTTCCAATCTTGCAACAGGGGCGAATGTTTCATCATAATCAATCCCCTCTTCCTGTCTGTAACCTTGAACCACAAGCCTGGCTTTATTCTTGACAACAATACCCCTTTCATCAGTTTTGTTCTTGAAGACCCACTTTGTGCCAATGGGACTAACCTCTTCTGGCAGTGGTACAAGCTCCCATACTTGTTGTCTTTTAAACTGTTGGAGCTCCTCTTGCATAGCTTCTACCCAGCTGTTGTCTTTCAGTGCCTCTTGGTACTTGACTGGCTAATGGAGTGATAGAAAACCAGCAAAAAGACAAATGTTTTGGGTTTGGCTTCTTGTGAGCACCCCTTCATTGATGTTGCCAATGATTTGATCAGGTGGATGAGATCTCAAGTAGATTAAATATCCTTGGTATGGAATGGTGGCATTTGTTGGTGAAGGCTGCAAATGTGTATCATCTGAGCTAACCACTGCTGGGGACTTTGATGATCCAGCAGTGGCTTCAAAAGGTGGTGGAATGGGAGGTAATGAAGTGGACACATGTTGACTTTTATCCACTGTTTGGGGACTTTTGTCAGCAGTGTTTGAGGATGTGGAAGCAGTGGTTGATGGGGTACTTTGGTCAACAACTGTTGAGGTAGCAGTGGTTGAGCTTTGACATCTGTTTTGAACATTTGATGCTCTTCCCATTTTGGCAGACCTTTGAGGGATGATGATTTCATACCCATAGTCTGGTGTTGAATCCTCTGATGGACCTGCACTGTTAGTCTTGACATCAGTATTTTCAAAAGTGAATTTATCAAGATCAAACAGATCTGCAGGATTTGCTGGAATTTTCATTGATGAAAGTCCATTGAACTTTACATTCAAAGTCTCCTCCACTGCCTTGGTCCGTGTATTAAACACTTTGTAGGCCTTGGCAGTGGTTGAGTACCCCAAATGATAACCACAATCAATTTTGGCTGCAAATTTTGAAATGGAATCTTTTAAGTTCAAAATAAAGCATGGGCAGCCAAACACCTTGAAGTATGAAATCAGTGGTTTGATTTTATACAGAATTTCATAAGCAGTCTTTTTGTGCCTGGGGTTTATTAAAACTCTGTTCTGGACATAGCAAGCAGTGTTTACTGCCTCTGCCCAGAAAGTTAATGGCAAACCTGAGTCAGCAAGCATGGTTCTGGCAGCCTCAATCAAAGTTCTGTTCTTTCTTTCAACTACCCCATTTTGCTCTGGTGTTCTAGGGATGCTATACTGCCTTACAATCCCTTTCTTCACACAGAAGGCATCTAACTCCTTATTTTTAAATTCTGTGCCATTGTCACTCCTGAAGCTTTTCACTGGAAGGTCAAATTGCTTTTCAACCTGTGTCACAAAGTCTTGTAAAATGCCTGCAGTCTCATCTTTTGAGTGTAAAAAGAAAGTCCATGTAAACCTAGAAAAGTCATCAACAATAACCAAACAATATTTTTTTCTTTTTGAGACTCATGACTTGAACTGGGCCAAACAAATCCATGTGTAGCATTTGCAAACACTAGGTTGTTTTGGACTCTTTAATGGACTTATGAGAACTTTTATGCTGTTTTCCTTTTAAACATGAAATGCAATGTTCAGGACATGAAAACAATTTTTGTGGTAGGCCTCTTACCAAACCATTTTTTGAAATTTCAGTGATTGTCTTAAGATTTGTGTGCCCCAGTCTTCTGTGCCAAAGTTCTGTCTCTTTGTTAGAGGCAGCTGAGAACAGACAGGCATCAGCTCTGGGACACTCTTTTGACATATCAACAACATAAACATTGCCACTTCTTTGAGCAACAAGTTTTGTTTGACCAGTTTTTATTATTGCTTCAATCTTTTAAACCATTTCTGGTCCAACAATCCTACAACACTCCTTTGTGAAGAATGACCCATACCCCTTGTCACTCATTTGTGAAACACTCAGGAGGTCGAATTTCAGACTGTCTATTAGATTGGCATTTTCAAATTTTACATTTCCAGATTGTACTGTGCCAGACCCCTAGAACTTTTCCTTTACTGTTATTCCCAAAGGATATATCACCCCCTCCATGAATTTTGAAATCTTTGAGTAGGGCTTTACATCCAGTCATGTGCCTGGAGCCTCCACTATCAACATACCAAAGGCTATCTAAACAAGCAGAAGCTCCCTACACATGAAGTAAAAGGATTAGTTCATTAGGGTTTCCAAAGCCAATAAGGCTTTGGATGGGGGTCTCAACAGTGTCTGGGATGGATGCATATTGATGGACAGTGGTTAGGTCAGGGGTTTGGACAGTTTTAGTACTGTTTCTTGCTAACCACTGTTGGGGGGTCTTGACCAATCACCTGTTGGTACCCAAAAGGATGCCTGTTCACTTTTGGTTTAGAGGGCCTTTTGTAGGCCTCATAAACGTGTGGAATCCTTTGGTAAGACTGTTTTTCCTTTCCTTTTCTGAACTGATTCGCAGGGGGTGCATCAGTAACCTGAACATCTCTTTTGACAGATGTTTGGTTCAGCTGTTTTGTAACAGCTGTTTGAACTGGCACAAACAGTGGTTGGTTCTTGGTGAATTTGACAGATGATGTTGATGGACTCAAGGATGTTTTAGCAATGTACTCATTCTTTTTCACATCAAAGTTTTTGAGATACACACATGCTTGAGTTTTGTGGTTTGTTTTACCACAAACAATGCAGCTTTCAGCTGGAACAATGACACTTGTTTTGTTCAAATCATAAGCTTTTAAATGGAAACAGTCTTTTGTTAGATGATTCCTTTTCTCACAGAATTCACAAAACAGGTTATTGATCTTTTCTTTCTTCTTTCTCTTTTCGGACTCCTTTGCAGCAGAGGTTTTAACCTCTGTTGGGATGTCCTTGAGAGGAATGACCTTAGCTTTTGGAGCTTTGACACCATCAGTTGATGTAAAGTCCATGGGCTTGAAATTTTCAAGAATATCACACTCATCAGACCATTTTGGTTTAAACTGATAATTTTCAAGCTCCTCAAAAGTAGAGGATCCCATTGGTCTGTCAAGTGTGATTTTGTTACCAAGTTTATCAGTGATTTTCACTTCTTGGCCATTCTTGTTTGTGGGGATGAACTCAGTGGTTACATCAGTGGTTTGAACAGATTTTTCAAAAGCAGTGTTTTCATCATCATGTTTTCTATAACCAACACCAAATTTTACGTTGCTTTTAATATGTTTTTCAAGCATAACCTCATACCCTTTGCATGATTCCACCCATTTTTCACAGGTGATCTGGGTGGACTCCAACTCCTTTTTGCAAACTTGGCATTTTTCTACCATAGTTTGGAGTTGAGTTTTGGTTATGCTTTGCTCTTCTTTAAGACTGCTGATCTCTTTCTCTTTTTCAGTCAATTTGTTTTTAAGTTCTTTTAAAGAACTTTCAAATTTGACTTCATCAGTTAAGATTTTATTCCGAAGGTTTTCATTTACCTCTTTGATGTTAGCAAAAGCAATAATGCAATTGCCAGAACACAGTTTTTCAAGAACTTGAGGAGATACCTTGGCAGCAGCCATCATTGCACAATCACATTGATGATTTTCTTCATCATCAGCTCTTACTTCCTTCTCACCTGCTCTCTTTTCTTCCTCTTCTTCTTTGTCCTCTTTGGACCATGGGTCTGTCAGTGGTTCAATCAGGGTTTCTGAATTTTCTCCCAGCAGCAATTCACCAGCAACTGCATTAACAACTGCTTCAGTCACCTCATCCATTATTTCATCACTTAGCTGTTCACCTTCAGTTTCAATCCCCTCTTGTATTGACTCTAATGCCATCAAACAAAATTCATCATTAGAGTGTTCATTAGAAGCATAGAGTGCAAAATTTTCATCACTAAGCTCATCAGGCATGCTGCTCCAGTCAACAAAGCCTTGAGTGAAAAAGCTTTGCTGATCTGGTTGTACCACTGCTGGAGCAGCTGTTTGAGGTGCAACAGGTTGCACTTGTGCCTGGGGGACAGGGGTTTGAACATATTGAATCTGTGGAACAGTGGTTTGGACATAATGCACAGGCACAGGGGCAGCAGCATAATGAGCAGTGTTAACATGAACTGCAGGGGTATATTGGGTATAGTGCATAGTGTTTGATTTTGAGGTCTAGGGTTTGAGCTAGGATGAGTGATTATAGGACCAGTAGTTTGACTCCTGCATTCCCTAGCGAAATGACCTAGCCTATTGCACTTGTAACACTTGATTTTCGATTTATCCAACCCAACCCTTAGATTCCCATGTAACCCTGGGAACTTTCTCCCTGTTCTTTTGTAGAATTTGCTTGTTCTCACACTAAGCAAAGCCAACTGATGCAAAATGTCCATCTCCTCTAAGTCAGTGGGATCAAAATGTTGCAAATCATTGAGTTCAAAGCACAAATTATCTGACATCTGGTTTTCAGTGTTTGCAGTAAAAGCATAATTTACAGAGTGAGGATCAGGGTTGGTAAAGTTACCACCAGCTGTTATATCAATGAAATGATCATAACCCTGTTCCTTACTACTGCTACCAGATTCTTCCTGACCAAGAAGAGCTGTGCTATCGAATGAATAATCATCAGTGGCTTTTCCAGACTCTTGCAACTTCTTTTTCTGGTTCAACTCCCTTTCATAAGTCAGGAGTCTACCATGAAGTTGGGTCAGGGTTAGATCTTTGAACTCAACAGAGTTTCTAGTCACAAATGCAATTGTGTCCCATTTATCAGGTAGCGATCTAAGAAACCTGCTATTTTGTGTTGATTTTGGAAATTCAACCTTAACAAGTCTTAGCTCACTGATGAGACAACTGAAACGTTCAAATTGTTGGGTCAATGATTCACCCTTAATGTGACAGAAGGTTTCATACTGCTGATTCAGAATTTCTCTATTGTTTTCAATAACTTCTTCAGTTCCCCCAAACTGTTCCTTCAATGCATCCCATAGCTCTTTGGCACTGTTACAATGTAACAGTCCAGCATAGATCTCATTTGGTAATGCAGATGCTATGATGCTAAATGCTTTGGCATCGAGTTCGAACTTTTGAAAATCAGTTTCAGTATAGTTTTCATAAGGTTTTGGTACGAACTTCTTTGGATCCTCAGCACTTGGCACCATAGGAACATGGGGACCAAAAACAACAGACCTCCAACATCCAGTGTTCTGTTGAGCAAGGATGTGACCCATCCTTCGCTCCCAGATGTTGTATTCATTTCTTTTAAGCATAGGTGGTTTAAAAAGTGAGCCAATGTTATTCTTATCATCTTGAGATTGTGACGTCATCCTGGTTGTTTTACAGACACTGATTAATCAACTTTAATGGTGATTAAACATTGCTCTATTTTCAACAAAAACGAATAAACTATCGACATCAACGATTTTGAGCTGAACTATTTATGTCAAAATGATTGTTAAATCAAATTTGATTGTCCTGGCTCTGATACCAATTGTTGGATCTGAGTTTGGTTTTGATTGTATTTTACGTTTGAAAATAAGATGGAAATGAATGAATTGTGCAGCGGAATTAAGATGGAAACAAACTTTGCATACAATCAAACGAGAGTATTGCTTTAATCAAAACACTTTTCACTATGAACCGAAAGATTGAATTTAGTTTCAACAACGATTACAAAGCAATGCTTGATACAAACTCCCCCTCAGCCAGAGCTCAGTGTTTGTTCGTGCAGAGAAGACGATTTTCCAAAGAGCTAATAGAACAGTACAGAGCACTGTTCTATTTATAGGCACTAGCAAACCACTGAGCATCTAAGCTGACGTCACCATGAAAGTGACATCTAAACTCCTAACAAACTCTAACCTCTGATCTATACAAACACTGCTATACTAACTACTGCTTATTACATTACATTACATTACATAAAGACAGAGTAAACAACTGCTGCAACCTTCCACTGCTATGAACCCAGCGGTACTTGTCCGGATCAGCAGTGCTTGAACCAAGGCAGTAGATTGAACAACAGAACTTTAGTCTTTCATCAGGTCTTCACTTGAGCAGCAGTTTGACGGTCAGTAGCCTGTACGATCAGTAGATAGGAGGTCAGCAGATGTTGAAATCACTTTCAAGGGGAGAGACTTGTATGTAACATCTGCTTATTCTGGATCCACTGCTCTGACCCAGTTTTGGCTTTAATTATCTGTTCCTCTGGTAGGGTTCAATCCCAACAAGTTGTCATAAGACAACAAGGATTGTCATGAATGAACAATAAGGAAATGAAATATACATACTAACTAATAGAAATCATCAAGTGAAGTGTGGATTGTAAGTAGGACAGCCCAAGCTATCCAAATAATCACACATACACAAGTTCAAGTCTTGTTCAACACTTGTGGGTTAAAACCCTTTAAAAAACAGAAAGTTTAGAGGATTAAAACCTCTGATTTTGTATGTTACAACCTTGTTTTTAAGCACACTTAATCATAGTCTTGATTAGTGGCATAAAGACATAGGAATGTTATAACAACTCTCCTAAAATCTTTAAAACATCCCTATATGTCCTAAAATAGACCCCGTATACGAGAAACGACTCCGAAATACCTTTATTTTACAAAAATTAAATAAAAACAAGATTTATGGGGCGCTCGCGGGGCGCGACCCCCTTGGCTAAATCAGTATCGGGCCACGACAGCTGGCCACCAGGCGTAACCCGGTGCCGCCACGTGTCCGATTGCGTGTGAAGGATAGTGGGTCGACTCAGCTCAGCTAGGACCTAGCCTATGCGGCTTCTGGGCCATGAAGGCCCTCACTATAATTCTCACAGGACGTGAAAGAGTGGCGGATCAGACCTATAAATAGAGGGCTTCGACTCTCATTTCAAACCGTTCATTTTCTCGATCTCTCTCTCAATTAGTAATATGTTTTAAATTCCAGTTGCAACTTGTAATAGATGCATATATATATACATATATATATGAAATAGAGTAAATGTCGCAATGCTCGACGGTTTTGATCAATGTGTTTGTTTGTGTAATTGTTGGCATTAAATCTTATTCTGTGATATTAATACCTGATAATTATTTGTAAATCTAGATGGACAACGAAGAAAATCAGGAAAACCAGAATAATGATAACCAAATAAATAATAGTGCCATCCAACACATAGTAACACAAGGAATTAGAGATGCTATGTCATATATTATCCAGACTGTTAAAGAAGTGGAAAATAATAAAAGTAATAGTGTGAAGAAACACTAAACTAATTTTAGGTTTTAATTAGTTTGGTTTATGTTCCTTTCATAGTGGTTAATCTTCTTTTAACTTCCTGAGCTCCGATCGATCCGTTAATCCTGCAAAACAGAACACCGTTAGCTCGTTAAGAGGGGAATATGGGGGTTTCCCTCTTAACTAGACTCCGGTGTGAGAATAAGTATCTGCTTTGAGGAGATAATTGTGTGTTAAGAGAGAGAGTGGAAGGAATAGAATGTTTAACCTATGCATTGAGGTCTCTATTTATAGCCGGAGAGGTGTACGAGGAGATGGGCTGATGGGCCTTGGGCCGGAAGGCGACAACTTAGAGGATATGCTCTTTGTCTCACTGGTGTAGACCGTTAGTGTCTTCTAGAAGATCTCCGGTGCTGGCGCACCTTGATTGGAGCCACGTGTCTTAGTTGTCGGCCTTGTTGTCCCTCTGCCATCAGCAGGTAAGTGGAGATCATGGGGCAGGTGTCGCCGCTCCCTGATTGGTGCCACATAGGTGTCCATGTGTACTTTGTGTCTCCTGCACGTCAGACGATCGTGGAGCACGATAGAGCACAACCTGGAGGACGCTGATTGGCTTGCCCTTCTGCCACTTGTACCTTTAGTACCTTCTCAAGTGGCCTTGCTCTTTGACTCTTGCGCGACCTTTGTTGAGCGCTAGTTGCCCGTGCGAGGTTGAAGGATGTGAAAGGTCTTATTCAGAACGCTAAGTATAGAAGTTGGTGTTATCTCTTGTTTGGACCTCGTGCGAGACCATGTTTTGCTTGAACATCCCGCGCGGGGTCTAATGAATGATCACCAAAGTGATTAAGGAGTATGGTCCAAAGCGTGACCAGAATGGTCTGCGCGGCGTTTTTGGGACCATACCCCTTCAAGTCCCCCCAGTCCAGTGCTGCATCACGCGCGAAGTGAGTGGTTGGAGCTCTGGACTTAAAAACGAAGTGCTTGGTTATGAAAATGCTTGTCAAATCTTGGTGAATCACGCGCGTGTAACTGTTTGTCAGTCACTACGGCGCGACTACCGGATTTGTTTTGTTGGAAATGCTCTGCTTTTGATCGTACAAGTGCAGGTGTATTAGGTACTTATGAACGTTGCGCGACCTAGGTAACTTCTGGATGAAGTTTGTAGTAAAATTGAGCGGGAAAACTCTTGATTTTTGAATTCTGACAGGTTGGTACCAAATGTCGTTGATGGAGACGTTTGAGTTGACTGCTGACACGGCCGTCATCAAGTTGTCCCTGATGGTTCGGCTTTCCATCAGCCGAGTAAGGCCCACGCACACGTGGTAACCGTCACTCCGGGAATTACGACGTACGTGGCAGCTGCTGATTGGATACGTGCGCGGTGAATCTGGCACGTCTACTCATCGCATTAAATGAGATGAGTATATATAGTCGATCGATAGGAGAGATGGAGGTCACAATTTCTTCTGCTGTTTCACTTCTCTCTCTATTTCCTCTTTGAATCTTCAAATCTCCAACGAAGCAACAGCAGATCTTCAAGTTTCTCCTTTGAATCTTCAAGTTTCTTCCTAAAATATTCAAAGCTTCTGCTTGAATATCCATGGCTGAAGAAGAACATCAAAGCGATGAAGGTCCCCTTCGTGTCCTTAAATGGGACCTTGGATTATTTGAGCAAATTACGAGAGGATTCCAGTTTCCACCAGAGTGGGATGCCAGATATCCCGGTCAGAACCAGATGGCTGCCAATGCACCGCCGGGATATATTACACTTTTTGAAGATTTCTTCTTGCAGGGCAACTTCCGGTTGCCGGCGACGGAATTCATGGCCCATATCCTTCAGTATTATGGGTTTCACATATCACAGATGAGTCCACCCGGCATGGTGAGGGTGAGGCACTTTGAATTTCTATGCCGATCCCACGAAATAGAGCCTACGGTGGAAAAGTTTAGGGCGTTTTACCAGCTTATTAGGAACATGGGTTTCTACTCTTTTGGCAACCGGGGGTCTGCCAAGAAGATCCTTCTCAATCCTCTGAAGAGTTTCCATGACTGGAAACAGAAATTCTTCTTCATCATAGAAGAGGTTGTCCCTATTGCGATGATCTTCCGTGCGCCGGATGTGATTGAGAAGGAGGAGCTACCGATTTCGAAGGGAGAAGCCTGGTACTTGAAGCTGACTACGACGCCGAATCGGATCTTTGGTGAGAACGTTCTTGTTGCGGCGCAGATGAGCGACCAGTGGCCACCGGAGAGCAATGAAGTTCTAGTTTTGAAGTTCCAAGATAGAGGTTCGTTATCTCTTTGACTACTTCTTATGAATTTCATTTGCGCTTAATTGTTTAGTTTGAATGCAGAGGCACACCTCTATCAAGCTGTTTTTCCCACATTCGGTGGATCCATGGGGGTGCGCCCGCTGGGGCCAGGGGAGCAATATTGGTATGATCGCATCAAAGGTCATTTTTTTTATCCCCCAGCTGGATCTTTCGCCAATCCTCCAACTGCAACTGAAGGTGCGCATCTTCCCAATCCCAGACCCTTGCGTGCTGTGACTTCCGCTGGGAAAGAGATTCTTTATCTTTCCAGCGAGGAGTCTGTAGGGTCTTCAAATGGGGAGCTAAGTTCCTGGTCAAACATCTTTGCAGGTGTGTTGCGCGACCTTGGGATTGATCCTAAGGAGAAGAAGAAGAAACCGGCGAAGAAGAAGAAGAAGGTGATCACTATTGATCCTGAACCCACCAGCAAGAATGGCGGCAGTAGCCGAGTGACTGCTGGTGCTTCCGAGAAAGGTACTCTTCGATTCCGACAGAGTAACTTAGAGGATTACGTAATTACAAGTGACTCACTTGAAGGCTTGTCTCGTATAGGCGAGAAGAAATCCAGCGCCGCTGGTTCAAGGAGTTCGGGTAGCGCGGGTTCCCAGAACCCAGATGCTGGTGCTACTCCTTCCTCCATTGCGGTTGATAATGAAGAGGAGGAAGAAGAGCCTGCTGAGAAGTCGATAAGTAGGAAAAGAAGTAGAGAGGAGACTACAGTGGGCGCATCGGTGGCGCAGAAGACTGGGGAAGCCCCAGTAATCGGAAAACAGAGCAGTCTGCGCTCTCTCTATAAATTCTCTCCAGGTTAGTTTCTTGACAACCCTCTTGTTTTTTTTGTTGCCACCTCTTTCTAACACTTGGTTTCTGCAGAGGCCAAGAAGAAGACCCCTGAAAAGAAGGGTGTTGTGTTTAAAGACCCCCTAGAGCCGGCGCAGAAGAGAACCAGGGTTGTGATCAAACCCGTTTAGTCTGCTGGGTTGGAGGTTGAGAAAGAGAAAAAGAAGGTTGCTGAAAAGCTTGTTGAGAAGGCTGTTGAGAAAGAGAAGGAGAAAGAGAAAAAGAAGGCGTCTGAAAAGCCTGTTGATGATAATCCTAAGGAGACCGGGGCCGCTGCTACTACTGCTCATGAAAAAGCGCAGGGTCCGGAGGTCGTCCATATGACGGGGCTTGACCAGCCCCTTCATGAGAAAAAGAAAGAAACTGTTCAAGGAAAGGGACCCGAGGTTGTTAAACCCACCGATCCGGCGCAAGTTGATGGCCCCACCCAAACTGCTCAAGTTACTTCTGCTGCTAGGGGGTCAGCTGCTACTGCGCATAAGGAGGCTACGACCGCTGCAGGTGGCGCGGGTGCGGATGGTGGTGCAGGAGGGTCCATGCCACAGACTATCGGTCTGAAGGATACCGTGGGCGATATTTATTACAAGACCTATACCGAGGAGGTGCGTGGTAATGCTCCCCACCAAGCTCCATGGGGTTTAAAACAGAATGACACTTTCTTAGAGTTTGGTGCGTGTCGCGACTGGTTCCTGAATTCGTTCCCTCCCGGTGAGGTTAACCGCCAAAGGGCGCGAACTCACGATGGGCTATATCAAGCTTATGTCATTGGGGGAAGCCAATACCCGCGCCGCTATCCACCAAATCGTGCGTGAGTGGCGTACGATGGTTAAAGAGTGGGCTGAATCGGAAAAGTACCGTGAGCGCCTTGTGAGGCAGGTTAAGGAGTTTGAGAAAGCTAAGGCTGTGTTTGCTGAAGAAAAAGCTAAGTTCGAGTCCGATTGGAAATCGGAGGAGTGGGGCCGCGAGGGCCTTAGGGGCAAGCTTCGTGCTGCTGAAGATCTCTTGGCGAAAGAGCGTGCTGATTGGAAGAAAATATGTGAAAAGGATAATCGGCGTATGTATACAGCTAGCGCCAAGATTACCGACCTCGAGGCCCAAAATACCACATTAGTAAGGAAGGTTGAGGATTTTGAAGCTAACAAGGAGTGCTTTGAGGTTCAACAATTTCAACCCTTTCTTTTCTGTTGCTTTTCATTTGTTAAAATTCTAAGTCCATAACTCATTCTTCACAGGCTGAGTTAAAAGCACAAGTGACCGCCAAGGACAAAGACTTACATGCCAAAGACGTGGAGATTGCCGAGCTAAAGCGTCGACTACAAGAGCAAACCGACAAGAGCGAATCCTTGGAAATTGACCTTTAAGCTGAGAGAGTGAAAGCTGCTACTGCTGAGGAGGCCAAGCAGAAGGTTGAGGAAGCGCCAGACATGAGTACATCCTCCCTCAACGTAGCGCAAAACAATTACTCCGAGGCCCAAGGCATCGTTGATACGCTGGTTTCTGAGGCTAAATGGATGCGCGGCAGAGGAGTAGTCTTGATGCGGTTCTCTTTTTAACTTAGGCTTTATTTGTTAGAACTTATTTCTTATCCATTGCCTTTGCTGTAGATGGCCAACTCTATCCTGAATGCTTCCGAGCTGGATGGAGCTGTTGCTGCTCTCATAGATGCCTCACGCGAGGTTGGTCACCGTGGAGGTTATCTAGAGTGTGCGCAGCATGTTGAAGAGGCTTTAGGACAGGAGTTTGACGTTAGTCATTGCTCAGTGACCGATCAGGCTGATGTTGCATTGGCCCACGCTGAAAAGGTCTATGACCTTTTATCACTGCCTGTGATGGATTTGGTCGTAGAGGCGCTGAAGCATGATGACTGGTGCCAGCGGCTAAATGCTATTCTAGACCCTCCAGAAAGTGTGGAGTTATTTGATGAAGAAGAACCAGCCGGTGATGATGGTGATGGCGATGGCGATGGGGATGACGACGATGATGGTGGTGATGGTTATGAGTAGTTAGTGTTGTAGGCTTCGTGCCTTGTAATTTGATGTTGAATGTAACTTGACGCACGGTCGCGCTATTTGGAATGAATCAATGATGTTTTGTTATTTCTTATGTGCTCATTGCGCGGTGCGCCTTTTAGAATATAGCATTATGTTTGCTATTAATTTGTTGAGTTACAATTATTGCACTGTTGTTAGAAACTTTAGTTAAGTTAGCGCGAATAAATGTAAGTGTGGCTCGTGTATGAGTAATTGACCGGTCTCGCGCTATGTTCGCAGAGGACCTTGGAGGCCAAACTCAAGAGCTCGTAATTTACTGGAGTGTTTTCGTGCTAATCAAAAGTTTACATGCATTTGTAACGTAGAAGTCATGATGCTAAAAACAAAAGGCATAAGTTAATGCTTTCATTAAGTAGCTTGCAAACAGGCGCTAGGCCAATCGTACATCATTGAAATAAAAAGGGACGTATAGCCAACATAAGTAGTAAAAAAGGCGCGTAGCCAACATAAGCTGATAAAGGCGCATGGCCGAGAATAGTCACATGTAACATTTGCGCAATTGTTGCGCATTCCACATGCGCGGGATGATGTATCCATCCAGAGTGCGCAACTTGTATGCCCCTTTCCCTAGCACCTCATGTATTAAGTATGAGCCTTCCCATTTGGGTGCTAGCTTTCCGGGGCGTTCGGCGTTGGAGGCTTCATTGTCTCTGAAGACATATTCTCCTGGAGTGAAAGTACAAATGCGCACCCTTGCATTGTAGTACCTCTCCAATTGCGTCTTGTACTTGGCCTCTTTGATTCGCGCTATTTCGCGTCTCTCTTCTAGTACGTCCAAGTCTAGACGGCGCTCCGCCTCGTTATCGATTTTGTTGACCGCTGTCAAGCGCGACGAGGGGGGCAACTTCAGCTGGGATAACCGCCTCTAAGCCGTAAACTAGGCTAAAGGGGGTTTCGCCAATGCTCGTTTTCGGCATGGTTCGATGAGCCCACAGGATGCTCGGGAGCTCGTCTACCCAGCCTCTTCTCTTGGTGCCTAGTCGGGCCTTTATCCCTTCGACGATACTTTTGTTGACACTTTCTGCCTGGTCGTTTCCCTAAGGGTGCGCAACGGAAGAGAAAGTGTGTTCAATCTTCATTTCTTTCATCCACTTTTGGAGGTCTTCAGAAGCAAAATTGGTGCCATTGTCGGTTACAATCTTGAGTGGGAGGCCGAACCTGCAAATGATGTGTTCCCAAATAAACTTACGCACCATCATTGCAGTAGTTGAGGCGAGAGCTTTGGCCTCCACCCAGTTGGTGAAATAATCGACGGCAACGATTATAAACTTCACAGCACCAGGAGCTTCAAGGAAAGGTCCCACCATATCAATCCCCCACTGCTGGAAAGGCCAAGCAGTGGATACAGGGATAAGGTCGTTTTTTAGGCGCATGGTTTTCGGGGCGTGCCTTTGTCAGGAGTCGCATTTGCGCAATTCCTTTAGAGCGTCAACGTGCATCCCTGGCCAATAATATTCAGCGTTCATTATCTTCGCGACAACCATGCGCGGGCCCGCATGGATGCCGCAGATGTCTTCATGGATCTCCCTGATCAAGTAATTTGCATCTTGGGGGTCTACACAGCGCATAAGTGGCCCCAAGAAGGATCTTCGATACAAGATTCCACCATTCATCTCATAGCACAAAGCTTTGTTTTGTATCTTCCTTACCTCTGCTTTGTTTTCCGGGAGTATTCCTTCTTGCAAATACTGGATGATAGGGGTCATCCAAGATGGTTTCCCTATCTCGATCACGTTCACTTGACGCAGCAAAACCGACGGGTTTTTTAATACTTCAATTCTTACATCTTTGGCGAGGTGTTGAAAAGATGTTGAAGCGAGCTTGATCAAGGCGTCAGCTGGTTTGTTCTCTGAGCGATTAATGTGAACTACCTTGTATGACTTGAATTGTTGAAGCAGCTCTTTCGCTTGGTCTAAACTCTAAATACAAAGCCATAACTTCACCTTTTGCATCATACAATCCATTAATTTGACTGGCGATCAGGAGTGAGTCGACATGCGCTTGTAGATTTTGAGCTCCCATTTTTATGGCTAGGCGCAAGCCTGCCAAAAACGCTTCATACTCTGCCTTGTTGTTGGTATTTTTGAAATCCAACTTGATGGCATAGGTGAACTCATGTTCCTCCGGGCTAACAAGGCGCAATCCAGCTCCAGTGTCGTCTTCGTTTGAGGCCCCGTCATTGTATGACAACCATAACCCATCTGATGTATCTTTGATGGGAGTATCAACAACTTCTCAATCTTCGATCTTATCTTCTGGAACTTCGATGATGAAGTCCGCTAGCACTTGACCCTTAATTGCTGGGCGCGGCCTGTATAGAATGTTGTGCCCCCTAGCTCGATCGCCCATTTTGCTAACCGACCAGACGTTTCTTGTTTTTGCAATATTGTGCCGATATGGAAGTTAGTGAGTACGGTGATTACGTGCCCGTGAAGTATCGGCGCAGCCTCCTTGAGGCGTGTAGCAGCGCTAGCACTAACTTTTCCATTGTTGAATATCGAGTTTCTGGATCTGTGAGCACCCTACTAACGTAGTAGATTGGACTCTGAACTCCGTCTCTTTCTACAAACAATACCAACCCAACTGCCTTGTCCGAAGAAGACAAGTACAGGGTGAGTGGTTCCTTCTCGAATGACGTAGTTAATGTAGGGAGCTTGATCAAACATTGCTTCATCTACTGGAAGGCAGCTTCTGCTTCGGGCGTCCATTTAAACTCTTGTTTTTCACGCAGTTGCGCAAAGTACTGATGAAAGGGTACGATTTTGCAGCGTGGTTTGACAAAAAACGATTTAGCGCGGCTAGGCGGCCGGCTAATCTCTGCATCTCTTTGATCGTGCGCGGTGATGGCATCTGCTCTATAGCTTGAACTTTTTCGGGGTTAACCTTGAAATCGTCGTTTGTAACCACGAAGCCTAAAAACTTGCCTTCTTCCATGCCAAAAGAACACTTTGCTGGATTCAGCTTCATGTTCACGCTTCTTAGAGAGTTAAATGTCTTCTCAATGTCCTTTAACATATGGTCCTCCTTGGGACTTTTAATCACAAGATCATCGATGTAAACCTCGATATGCTTTCCGATGTCATCAACAAATATCGTATCCATCAGACGCTGGTAGGTTGCGCCAGCGTTTTTGAGGCCGAATGGCATCTTTGTGTAACAGAAGATTCCTATGTCGGTCCGACAAGCTGTCTCGTCCTCATCTTCCAGCTTCATCTGGACTTGGTGATACCCCTTGTAACAGTCCAGAAAACATTTCCATTTGTATGGCGCGAGAGAGTCTATCTTTTTGTCGATCTCCGGCAATAAATAACAATCTTTGGGGCACGCCTTGTTGAGATCGGTATAATCGACACACATTCGCCATCCTCTGTTTGACTTCTCGACCATGACAGGGTTTGCGACCCAGCTTTGATAGCGCACATCCCTCAAGATTCCTGCTTTTAGCAACTCACAAACTTGCTCATTCATCGCTTTAGTCTTATCCGCCCCTAGGCTGCGCCTTCTTTGCACTTTTGGTTCAACGGAGGGATAAGTGTTCAGACAGTGTTCTGTAACGTCGCGTGGGACACCGGTCATGTCTGCCGGAGTCCAGGCGAAAATGTCCATGTTCCGGAACAAAAGTTGCTTGAGGTGCATTCTGATGTTTGGTGAGATTGCGTGGCCTATCGTCACCGTTTGCTCTGGGTATTTGCGGTTTAAAACCCACTTTTCTGGTTCGATCGTTGAAATTTTCACCGCTTTGGCTGGGCGCACATCCTCTATTGACATCACTTCAATCTTTGCATAGATAATCGCCACCCCCGTCTTGGTTGGGAACCCGATGGCTGAGTGGGGTGTGGAGGTTACCATGTTTAGCTCTCCTTGGGTTTCTCTCCCAATTAAAACATCATGCCTTGATTTGATAGACATCACCATGAAGCTGACATTTGTGGTTCTTGAATGCTTCCCGTCAGATAGCGTGACGGGGAAGCTGATTTGGCCTAATGGGAAGACCATTTCGTTGCAAAATCCTGACAGAGGATAATCAACCGGCTCGAGTCTCGCTTTATCTTCATCATCAAACTGATTAAAGCATTGCCCGTAGATGATATTAGTTGTACTTCCCGGATCAATGAATATGTATTCTGTTTCATAATGACCGACAATACCGGTAATGAAGACGGGGCGCGTTGCGCGTGGACCCCCGCGTACTACCGGGAAGATGACCTGTTGCTCTTGCCATGCAGGCTCGAAAAGGCACTTGCCTTTATCTCTTACGCTATATCTTGGTCCGTTGACCATGTGAGTTTCCAGGCGCCTAACCTTCTTCTGGTTTCCATCATCGTTGCCCTGAATCTGGCGCGTCTCCTTGCGCATATTCTTTCCCAGATGGCTTAATTTCCCGCTTTTCAACGCTCGCTCAATTTCTTGCCTTAAACTGATACATTCATCTGTTAGATGACCTGTATCCTTGTTAAAATCGCAGTACAGGTTCGGGTCTTGCCCCTTCTTGTTCGTCATAGGCCTTGGAGCCTTAAAATCATGGTTCTCCGTCATGAGCACCTCTTTTGGTGTCTTTGTGAGCGGAGTCAAGTTCTTTCTCGATTATTGATGTGTGCTAAACAGACTATAAAAATTAACTAAGTTAGACTCTCTAAGCTAGACACTAAAAAGCTTTAATTCTAGACTCGACCTAAAACCACACAATCGGCAAGTGTACCGATCAATGTAGTATAACCTTGGAAGTCCGGATATCGAACCATAGGACTCTATGTATCACGTAGACTAGACTCTGACTAGACACTGACAGACACGACTTAACTTGTTTAATTGTTTTGGGGGGGGGGGGTTACGGAAAACTAGGAAATCTATATTAAACTACTAAAACTAGACTAAAGACGAACGAAGACTGTGAACTTTTCTTATATGAGAACAGGGCCACCTAGACAAGAATCCTGGATTGTTTTTAAGAGATTACCGATTAAGTTAAATGCACGAGTTATGGAACCGGGATCTTAAAATACTAAACCTATTAAGAACCAACGAGGCCCCTCGACCCTTCTCAAGGAGAAACCTGTGGTACTACCTAGGCCGTTAATTCTACCGGTTATTAGACGCCTTCCCAGTTGTCTAATTATTGTGTAAGTACCCTAATGTTGACCTATTCTTTCCCAATCCTAGATCTAGGGTAGTTTGAAGTAATTAATTTGACTTGATAGACTAATAAGACTGACAGGTAAACCAAGACATAACCTTTCCCAAGGCCTATCTAAAGCAATTTGCCGGGTAAGACCTACCAAAAGCCCCTCACTTCCCAGGTATTAGGACTAGTAGAACACTAAGACTCAACAAATTATTATCAGTTACTTCTAGGGGTTATTGGCCAATTCTCCCTAAAGAGTGAAGGTTTTCTAACGTGATATAGACACTCACCGAAACCCTAAACCCTAATATGACTCTATATTGTGATATTGACCGTCACTAAGAATCATATGAAGCAAATAATAACAATAAACCAACTCAAAGCACGCATACACATCAAATCATTAAATCAAACCTCTTACTAAACACAACCACCCATAACAATCATGCAAATAACAAAAACCGGTAAAATCTTTATATTAATCCATTCATCAAGTCTAGGTGGTTTATGAAATTAGCCAAGCATCTCAGTAAATGAAAACAAAACAAAGATGTCTAAAACAGAATTCATTGTAACAAAGTTCCAAGAAAGTAATCGACAAAACAAGGGATTAGAAAACCCGATAGATTCTTCGATTCTTCAACTTCGACTCGTACCAATGATTCCCTTGCCTTGAAATCTCCAATTGCTCACCAAGAATGCTCCAAAGTTGCTCCAAGAACTCACAAATTCGTAATTAGGGTTTTAAAGTTCAGTTTCTTGGGAATTATCAAACCAAACCCTAATTGGAAAACAATACACACGATTTCGACCCCCTCGCGCGACGCCTAGGGGGTGTCGCGTCGCGCGGCGCCTCCAAATGTGATTTTTCTGATTTTTTTTATTATTTCCAATTTCCAGCTTCTCCGACGCGCGTACGAATCCCGTTTTTCTTCCGAACTGCTCGTTTTTCCTCACTTTAAGCTACGGGACCTGAAATCAAAGCTTAACGTCAGCAGTATCACAATTCTAACCTAAAACAGACTCGAAACGACTGAAAACTGACCAAAATATACACTATAAACATATGTACTTTACAGTACATCAAACATCCCCACACTTACTCTTTTTTCGTCCTCGAAAAAGAATTATGCAACGGAATCAGAAACAAATAATCACTCGGGTCAAAAGTATAGGTATAATTAATTAAAACCAAGGCTTGCGTTAGCCGCGATTGCGAATATACTTATCCACTTAAACCCGAATCCAATCCTAAGCCCTTATCATGTGAATTTAATTTAAGTGCGGTCAGTCTACCTAGGGTCTCACGCTAGAATCTACGGTCCACCTACTCCCACCTCAAGCTTATAGGACTAAAAGAACGATCACTGGACCAATTCCTAACCGTCTTATATCAAAACCAAGAGAGTTTACAATCAACTTTTTTTTCTTTTTTTTTCTATTTTTGCTTTGCTTTTTTTTTTCTCTCGTGAGTCTAGACGATGCTTTCCCTAACCAAGAGGTATTCCGGCTGTAGAGTCGCGATCCCCAACCACAGATTACTTAGGTTTCGGTACTTTTATTCGGCAAGTCGATTTCACACATCCAGAGGCATTCCGGCTGTAGAGTCGCTATCCCCAACTCGGATTACATAGACCTGTGTTACTTTCATTTAGTTTCTAGCTCACTTTTTTTTTCTATTTTTTTTTTCACAAGATCACAAATTCTAACAGTTTTAACTTATAACGGTGCCCCTTATACTCTTATTGGCAGTTTTAGTTTCCCATATTTCCCAGATGAAAACCCACTAGCAGACCAACAATTAAGGTATATTAACTCAAAGGGACATAAAACCAAACCCGGGCCTATCCACATATCCCTAACTAGACGCAAGCTCGATTTATTATAATCTCATATTATTATTATTCGAACCCGAGCAAAAATTCATTTTTTCTATCATTTTCCGCTTTAATTGCAAACTTCTTTTTTATTCGAAACACATTTTCTGATTTTTCAATTTTTTTGGATTTTTCAAAATTTTAATTTTTTTTTTGTGTTTTTTCATATTTATGACTCGATTATTTACAAGTATCCCATCCCCACACTTAGAGATTGCATTGTCCCTAATGCAAGAACGAAAATACGACTCAAAACTACCTAAAAATAAAAACTGCAAACGAAATAAATAAAAATATACAACAACAACAAGAAGGGAAACGACTTAGCTGAGTATGTGAGACTGTCAAAGTGCCAGTCGTTTCCACATAAGCCCTCCAATACTGAACGTGCTCAGCAAACAATACCAAACTCCCTCACACACGAACGGAAAGCGGCTCCCATCATCAACCTAAAACAAACATAGCATACCAAACCAAATACCACCTAACGTTCATCGTTCCAACAATCCAAGTTCAAATGAAAAATAAAAATATGTCTACTAATACAACCATATCGAACTACCAAAACAACATAAATAAAATAAAACATCAAAGGATATATGCTGCTTCAGCCCTTCTGCCTCACTCCTCATCCTCAGAATCTTCCTCCATCTGCTGAGTCCCTAAACCTCCAGCCTGCTGCCACCCGAACTGACCACTATAAACATAACCACCCTGCCCTCCCCACTGGTCATACCCCGGGTACTGACCATAAACATATGGGGTCTGCTGCTCGCCTCCATAAACTGGTGGAGGTAATAATCCGGCAAAGGGTGGAGATATCGGAGCATTCAGTGACATACCCGACATCATATACCTGAGCATGTCGTCCTGTCGGTGGTGGCTCTGCATCGTCCACTGGTGGTCAACCCGCATCCTATCTTCAATCTGATCAAACCTCTGCTATGTGTAGTCAAAAGCAGCCTCAGGAGTGAACGGGTCAGGTCTCTGCTGTCTAACTGGCTGCTGTGGAGGAGGAATCTCACGCCTCTGTCGAGGTGCCGGCCGTCGTGCCGGCGGAGCACCCACTTCATAATTCCATTGTGGCGGGTCCGTATTTGTCAAAACCCCCGCTAACTGTAGCTCAGCAACACCCCAATAAACCGTTGGGAAACTCAAATGCATCTGCTCCACATGATATTTTCTTAAGGCCTTTATATTCCCTGCCAACCTAGCTATGTACGGCCCAAGATCCATGGCAGCCCTTTTTCCTCCCCTACGCGGCCTGTTGCACGAGCATGCAAAGAAACTTGCCAAGTTCCAGTTTCTCTTCTCCACCATGCACATTAAAGCAAAAATATCCAACCAGTTTGCTTTATTTTCACCTGACTTCCTCGCCACAATCGTAGTCGCCAACATTTTCAAGATATACCTATGTATAGGATCACGAACCGATGTAATAAGATTCGTCTGGGCGAACGGTTGGGTCGCAATATCGTCCCAAAATCTCTTCAAGTCTGCCGAATCCAAACACTTCGGCCGAGGATGATTATACACACCACTTAAACCATTCACAAACTCATCTGTCCTCACCTCCTCATCCGTATAAAAACCCAAGGCCACTCCAAATTGAGGAATACTCATTTCATACAAAATTCGGGCCAAAGAAAACGACACCACATGATGTTCCGCAAAAGTACCCTCTTTATGATGGAAGGTACAATGGAACTCAAGTGTAAGTTCAGTGTACTGCGGCCAACGGCAATCCATTGCCGCTCTCAATCGTGGCCCTAACAACTCCGCCACCCGATCACTCGCTCCCATAGTTTGCAACCATTCCCAGTTTATCGTACGGTACTCCAACATGTGAGTTTCCGCATACTTCTTCAGTTTCTTCCTCTCCTCACTGTCTTCTTCAAAGTCTAAGACCGGGTGATCAATAATCCTCTCGACACGGGAATATACCCTCCTATCAAATCCCTGATACTTGATCTTCCTTTTCCTTAAATTTGATGATGAACCTTCACCCGACATGTTTCTGCAAAACAAGAAAGATTTGACAAGAAAACAATGCAGAAAGTTAGTAATCACAAACTATTTTTTTTTTTTTTAATTTTTAATTTTTTTTTTAACAAAAACCGAATAGCCGTATAGCATTTCATTCGCGGCTAATTCTGAAAATAAAGTTAAAGAAAAAAAATGGGTTACCGTTTACAAAAGCGTAAGTTAAACATCATTCTACCCGAATGGAGATTGAGTACGGGCAAAATGTTGTAAACTTGTACATGCATATAAGTAAACCCGACACTAGACTCTAAATACTACTTCTAAGACGACTACTAGACTCACTAACTCGAACAACCTAAGACTCAATGTACACTATCTCCTCCCGGCACTTTAATTGTCCTCAATTAAGCATAAGTGCCGAAATATCCCCACACTTGAGGCGAAACACGTGAGAGTTTGACTTTTTAAACCTTAACGCAACGTTTGTGGCAACAAAATCCGTTTGGAAAACTAATCACATTTGCAAAAATCAGTTCAACAACCTATTTTTTTAACAAAAATTCTTTAGTTATAGCCAAACAAACCCGTAAAGCTCAAACATGTTGTCTAGTTGTTCAAACATACCTCACACGTCTCAAACAACCCCAAGCAAACCAACCCGAACCATCCGCAATCCCCATTGTATGTAAACATCCCAAACATAACCACCCGCATACCACTAACATCACAAACGGGTCAAAAAAACCTAACTTTATCAACCTACACAAACCCTAGATCTAAAACATGACTGACCCGACACTACAACTAAGCAATAAAGTTACCTACTAGTGAGAAATCACAGAAATCATACCTTGGATTCGGATTAAGCAAGAAAATTGAGACCTTGAAGTTGTGGTGCACGAAATCGTCCAAAAACGCGACAATGCAGCGCGAAATCGGGTGAAATTGATGGTGTAGATTGTGGGGAATGTGATTGTGGTGATTTAGGAAGAAGAATGGAGGGATTTGGTTGAAAAACGAGTGAGATATGATGATTTTAGTGAAAATTGCGATTTAGGGTTTGTATGTGTGAAAAAAAATTGATTTCAGCGAACAGGTTCACGTTTCATGTTTTAAGCCGGTTCAGTAGGGTCTCGCGTGACGCTAAGGGTTCAGGGGGGGGGGGGTCTCGCGTCGCGCGGCGGGTTGGGATTTAATTGTTTTTGAACCTTTACCCCTAGCGCGACGCTAAGGCCCTTGGCGTCACGCCAGGGGTCATTTTCAACAGGAAGTTTCGTGGATTTTGGGGTCTCATTGCCTTAGAAAAAATTCCACAAACTTTCCAACCATCAAAAACTCCTAATTTTTTTTCTAAGTGTCAAAAACACATACCTGGGACCTCTTTTCTCATGCTTTGTCCTGTTCCATAGCGGTGACGAATCCTGCAAAATTCTCAACGACACAAAATACAAACCGAAAAACTACGGAAAGACGCGTTAGAACACGAAAATACTTAAATAAAGACTCTTATACAAACGATACAAAATGTACACTTGGGCTTTCACCCAAAACACTAATTGGCGGCTTTAGGTGGGATTTCGAGAGGAGTTACCTCCCTCTCATCCTTGTTTATCGCTCCTCCAAAGTAGTGCTTCAAACGATGGCCATTCACCTTCCAACTACGGCCATCCTTCTCATCCATGATCTCCACCGCTCCATACGGAAACACATAATGAACCATAAAAGGTCCCGACCATTTGGATTTCAACTTACCCGCAAAAAGCTTCAATCTCGAGTTGTAGAGAAGCACTTTATCGCCTTAGCTAAACTCCTTCACTTTCCTCAACCTCCTATCATGCAACAACTTCGTTTTCTCCTTTATTCCCAACGATCGAGCATACGCCGTATCCCTAAGCTCCTCAAGCTCATGAATTTGAAAGAAACGCTTCCTAGCGGCTTCGGTCATGTCTAAATTAACGGTTTTCAAGGCCCAAATCGCTCTATATTCTAACTCGACGGGGAGATGACAAGCTTTTCCGTAGACGATCATGAAAGGTGTAGTTCCTAAAGGGGTCTTGTAGGCGGTTCTAAACGCCCACAATGCATCGTCTAGCTTGTCGGACCAATCTTTCCTATTCTTACCAACTGTTTTCTCTAAGATTCGTTTAATACCGCGATTTGCATTCTCCACTTGTCCACTCGTTTGTGGATGATATGCGGTAGATAAACGATGAGTGACACCGTAGCGTGCAAGCAACTTCTCCATCAATGCATTGCAAAAGTGAGTGCCACGGTCACTAATTAAGGCTTTAGGCGTACCGAATCGTGAAAAGAGCTTTTTAAGAAACGTCAATACTACTCGGGCTTCATTTGTGGGAAGAGCTTGAGCCTCAACCCATTTAGAAACGTAATCGATTGCCACGAGTATGTAACGGTTTCCTTTGGAATTTGGGAAGGGTCCCATGAAATCGATGCCCCAAACGTCAAAAACCTCTACTACTTGTATCGGATTTTGAGGCATCTCATCTTTGGCGGAAATATTGCCGGTTCGTTGACATGCATCACACATCTTCACGAACTCCTCGGCATCTCTAAGAACGGTAGGCCAATAGAAACCACAATCGAATACCTTTTGGGCGGTGGTGTGTGCACCATGATGCCCTCCCATGAGGCCTTCATGCACATGCTTAATAATGTTCCAACCTTCCTCTCTCGACACACAACGTCTAAGAACTCTATCTCCTCCTATCCTAAAGAGAAAAGGATCATCCCAAACATACTTTCTCGCCTCGCTAAACAATCGCTTTCTTTGTTGTGTAGACATCCCTTTCACCACATCACCACTAGAGAGATAATTTGCTATGTCGCAAAACCATGGCAATCCTTCTTTCTCAGCTTCAACAAACTCTATAGACTCGTGAGGGAATGTGTCTCCAATCTCCTCCTCACGAATCTCTTCCCTCTTGGGATCCTCTAACCGTGATAAATGATCGGCCGCTACATTCTCGGCCCCTCTCTTGTCCCTAATCTCAATATCGAACTCGCTAAGCAAAAGAATCCACCGAATGAGTCGGGGTTTAGCGTCTTTCTTGTGAAAAAGAAAACACAACGCGGAATGATCGGTGAAAACTATAGTCTTGGATAAAACGAGGTACGAGCGAAATTTATCGAATGCGAAAACTACGGCTAAAAGCTCTTTCTCCATGGTCGTGTAGTTTTCTTGAGCATCATTGAGCGTTTTGCTCGCGTAGTAGATGGGGTGGAAGTGCTTATCCTTTCTTTGTCCTAATACCGCTCCAACGGCATAGTCACTCGCATCACACATGAGCTCAAAGGGCAAGCTCCAGTCGGGCGAGATAAGAATAGGTGCACTAACCAACTGTTCCTTCAAGAAGTTGAAGGCCTTAAGACACTCCTCGTCAAAGACGAATGGAACATCTTTCTCTAGCAACCGGGTCATGGGGCGAGTAATTTTGGAGAAATCCCTAATAAAGCGTCTATAGAAACCCGCATGCCCTAGAAAACTCCTAATCGACTTCACACTCGTGGGTGGAGGTAACCTACTTATGGTATCTATTTTCGCACGTTCTACCTCTATACCCTCTCTCGAAATCTTATGCCCTAGTACTATACCTTCCGTCACCATGAAGTGACACTTCTCCCAATTTAGCATAAGCTTCGTCTCTACACACCGCTTCAACATCCGCTCCAAATTCTTCAAACACACCTCAAAAGAATCACCCTAAACTGAAAAATCATCCATGAAAGCCTCCATGGAAGTCTCTATCATATCCTGAAATATGGCGACCATACAACGCTGAAAGGTAGCCGGAGCGTTACATGACCCGAACAGCATGCGTCGGTACGCATAGGTGCCATAGGGGCATGTGAAGGTGGTCTTATCCTGATCCTCCGGTGCAATGGGGATCTGGAAGTAACCGGAAAAGCCGTCTAGAAAACAATAGAATTGTTGACCGGCTAAACGCTCCAACATTTGATCTATGAAAGGCAATGGGAAGTGGTCTTTACGGGTGGCATCATTCAACTTTCGGTAGTCGATGCACACGCGCTAACCCGTGACCGTACGTGAAGGGATAAGCTCGTTCTTTTCGTTCATGACAACGGTCATCCCCCCCTTCTTGGGGACAACCTGTGTGGGACTAACCCAAGGTGAATCGGAAATGGGATATATCATCCCGGCATCTAAGAGTTTAAGAACCTCCTTTTTCACTACATCTTGCATGTTGGGGTTAAGCCTCCTTTGGGGTTGCACCACCGGTTTATAATCATCCTCCATGAGTATCCGGTGGGTGCAATAGGAAGGACTGATGCCCTTAATGTCGGACAATCTCCATGCAATGGCCTCTTTGTTGGCCTTCAACACATCTAACAACCTCAGTTTCTCACTCTCCTCTAAATCGGATGAAATAATAACGGGTAGCTCGGAACCCTCCCCTAAGAAAGTATACTCTAGATGAGATGGAAGTACCTTAAGCTCTAAGGGTGGGGGTTGGGTGGTGTCATCACTAACCGCTAGCACATCGGGGATTAAAGGAATCCCCTCCTCTTCAACTTCACCTACACTCTCTAACTCCTCTTCTACCTTCTCTCATACCTTCTCTCCTACCACTAGGTCCGCTCCACTAATGTACTCTAAGCAATGGTCGACACACGAGATAAACGAGTTCAAAAAGTAGACGGAATGACAAGGGCCACTATAGTCATCCGAACCACTCGGGTGGTTCATGGAACGATCTATCTCAAAAGTAACTTTCTCCTCACCGACCCTAAGGGTGATCTTACCATCGTAAATGTCTATAAGGGCTTTGGCGGTACGTAGGAAAGGACGACCTAAGATAATGGGAACTCTCTCATCCGCTTCCATATCTAGAATTACGAAATCGGCGGGAAACACGAATTTGTCTACCTTAACTAGCAAGTTCTCAACTATACCCCTAGGGTATTTAACGGACCGATCGGCTAAAGACAATGTCATTCGGGTAGGTGCAAGCTCTCCTAGGTCTAGCTTCTCATAAAGAGAAAATGGCATCAAGTGATACTAGCTCCTAAGTCGGCTAAGGCTCGAGTGTTGGTATTACTACCGAATAGACAAGGAATGGTAAAAATACCCGGATCGGTAAGCTTTTCGGGAAGCTTATTTAACACAACGGCGGAACATCCCCCATTCAACGGGACGTTATACAACTCTCCTAATTTCTCTTTGTTCCTAAGGAGGTCTTTCAAGAACTTAGCGTACTTAGGCATTGATTGGAGTGCCTCTATGAATGGAAGGTTAATCTTCAATTGCTTGAAGATGTCCAAAAACTGCCCGTATTCCCTTGAGTATTTTTGGTTTTTCAGACGTGAGGGAAACGGGACATACGCATGGTTCACGTAGGGTGAAGGTCTAACATCTATTGGGGTTTTCTCAACTTTCTTCTCACTTTGAGACTCACCGGGCTGTGCGGTACTTGCTAGGGTTAACCTAGATTGCACTTTGCCGGGAGCCTCCATTTGGATCTCCTCATCTATAATATCTCCATCTTCATCAACTACCCTCTCCTCGACTCTAGGGTTTCCTACGGTCTTGCCACTACGGGTGGTAATGGCTTTAGCATGGGCATTAGGGTTCGGTTGGGTGTTACCCGTGAAGTGACCGGGTAATCTCTCTTCTAGCTTTCTAGACATGTCCCCTACGACTCTCTGAAGGTCTTGGAAGGATGCTTGATGGTTCTTAAGCATTAGGTCATGTTCACTAAGGGTCTTTTGAGTGGTTTGGTCCCTAACAACTAGTTGACTCATCATGGACTCCATTCTCTCTATGCTACCCCCTAAATCAAAACTTGAACCTTGACCTGTTTGACCTGGGTTATTTGACCCCCCATCCTTAACCTGCCCATTGAACCCTTTGTTGAACTGCCCACTTGAACCCCCACCAAAGAGTGAATTTTGGCCCCTATTTGGGTTTTGAGCCATTTGAAAGCCAGGGGGTCCATTTGAACGAAAGGTGTTATTGTTAAAGTTATTATTATTATTACGCCAACCCGACCCAAAATTATTATTACCCCCAAAACCGCTAGACTGACCTCTACCAAACCCTCCTCCTAAATAATCGACCTGCTCCTCTCCAACAAGTAATGGGCACGAACTCGTGTCGTGACCCCACGACAAAACTCACATTTGTCTACCTTAGCCTTAATTTACTTAAGTTCCCTAGTCACGTTTTCCAAAACAGCGGCTAAACTAGGATCCATGGTGACATGGTTCACCCCTCGGGCGGGTGCACTAGTAGTGGTATTAGAATTACCACTTTGATATCGCTGATCGGATCGTGATTGGGTTTGAGACTGAGCAAATGCCTCAAAACGCTCTAGACACTCTGCAACTGTAAGAATACCCATCATATGCCCCCCCGCGTTAGTATCGAACCTATCTCTAGTCACTTGGGTAAGACCGTTATAGAATTTCTCACACAAAGCCCAATCAGAAAGACCGTGCTGGGAGCAACGAGCACAAAGGTTTTGGAAACGCTCCCAAGCAAGGTAGTAAGGCTCGTCGGGCTCCATGCGGAAGGAGTGGATTTGGTCCCTAAGACGTGAGGCTTTTGCGGGCGGGAAGTACTTATTCAAAAAGGCTTGACGAAGCCCCGCCCAAGTGGTAAAAGTGCCGGTTGGTTGAGAGTCCAACCAAGTAGCCGCACGGCCGGCTAATGAGAATGGGAAAAAGCTGTAGGTAGGTGGCATCGTTGGGTGCACCGTGAAGGTTAAAGGTGGCTAGGATGCGGGAGAAACGGTTAATGTGGGCCGGGGCGTCCTCATCGTCTCGGCCATGGAATTGGATGGTATTGGTGATAGCCTGCATGGCATAAGATGGAATCTGCCATGAATTGTCACTAACTATGGGTGGGACGGTGATGGGTGAAGCAAGGCCGGTGAAATCCTGAGTGGCTTGCTGATGGACGGTTTGCCTAGGGTGTGCCATTGGTTCTAAGTTTGCTAGATTGCTAGAGGTACTAGAAGTAGGGCTATTGGGTGGGGAAACCTTAGGTGAGGTTTTAGGTGACTGGTTAGGCAAAGGTGGTGGTGTAGGAGGTGGGGTGGGTAACGGGGTGAAATCGAAATTGGGGAAACGAGAAGAGGATGTAGAAGTAACCTGTGGGCCTTCGCCCAATTGAGATGATGACTGCTTGACTGGTGGTGGTGGTCCGTGCGAGCGCAGATGTGGCATCCACTACGAGCAAAAACCTGAACACAAGAAAAGCAAACAATAGTTACTACGACTCAAGATAAAAAGAGAAGACACAAAACAAAGTAGACACGTAGCACGTATTTGTCAAGTAAATCTATCAAAGCTAATGAACGCAATTACCAAGAGTCCCCGGCAACGGCGCCAAAAACTTGATGTGTGCTAAACAGACTATAAAAATTAACTAAGTTAGACTCTCTAAGCTAGACACTAAAAAGCTTTAATTCTAGACTCGACCTAAAACCACACAATCGGCAAGTGTACCGATCAATGTAGTATAACCTAGGAAGTCCGGATATCGAACCACAGGACTCTATGTATCACGTAGACTAGACTCTGACTAGACACTGACAGACACGACTTAACTTGTTTAATTGTTTTGGGGGGGGGGGGGTTTACGGAAAACTAGGAAATCTATATTAAACTACTAAAACTAGACTAAAGACGAACGAAGACTGTGAACTTTTCTTATATGAGAACAGGGTCACCTAGACAAGAATCCTGGATTGTTTTTAAGAGATTACCGATTAAGTTAAATGCACGAGTTATGGAACCGGGATCTTAAAATACTAAACCTATTAAGAACCAACGAGGCCCCTCGACCCTTCTCAAGGAGAAACCTGTGGTACTACCTAGGCCGTTAATTCTACCGGTTATTAGACGCCTTCCCAGTTGTCTAATTATTGTGTAAGTACCCTAATGTTGACCTATTCTTTCCCAATCCTAGATCTAGGGTAGTTTGAAGTAATTAATTTGACTTGATAGACTAATAAGACTGACAGGTAAACCAAGACATAACCTTTCCCAAGGCCTATCTAAAGCAATTTGCCGGGTAAGACCTACCAAAAGCCCCTCACTTCCCAGGTATTAGAACACTAAGACTCAGCAAATTATTATCAGTTACTTCTAGGGGTTATTGGCCAATTCTCCCTAAAGAGTGAAGGTTTTCTAACGTGATATAGACACTCACCGAAACCCTAAACCCTAATATGACTCTATGTTGTGATATTGACCGTCACTAAGAATCATATGAAGCAAATAATAACAATAAACCAACTCAAAGCACGCATACACATCAAATCATTAAATCAAACCTCTTACTAAACACAACCACCCATAACAATCATGCAAATAACAAAAACCGGTAAAATCTTTATATTAATCCATTCATCAAGTCTAGGTGGTTTATGAAATTAGCCAAGCATCTCAGTAAATGAAAACAAAACAAAGATGTCTAAAACAGAATTCATTGTAACAAAGTTCCAAGAAAGTAATCGACAAAACAAGGGATTAGAAAACCCGATAGATTCTTCGATTCTTCAACTTCGACTCGTACCAATGATTCCCTTGCCTTGAAATCTCCAATTGCTCACCAAGAATGCTCCAAAGTTGCTCCAAGAACTCACAAATTCGTAATTAGGGTTTTAAAGTTCAGTTTCTTGGGATTTATCAAACCAAACCCTAATTGGAAAACAATACACATGATTTCGACCCCCTCGCGCGACGCCTAGGGGGTGTCGCGTCGCGCGGCGCCTCCAAAGGTGATTTTTCTGATTTTTTTATTATTTCCAATTTCCAGCTTCTCCGACGCGCGTACGAATCCCGTTTTTCTTCCGAACTGCTCGTTTTGACTCGTTTTTCCTCACTTTAAGCTACGGGACCTGAAATCAAAGCTTAACGCCAGCAGTATCACAATTCTAACCTAAAACAGACTCGAAACGACTTAAAACAGACCAAAATATACACTATAAACATATGTACTTTACAGTACATCAATTATTGTTCCTGACTGCCTTTCGATACCCAATTCTGTCAATCTTTTCTCGCGCGTCCTCTTTGTAGCGCGATCTTTCTTCATAACCACAGGATTGTCCAGCCTTCCAATCATGATTTTTGTTCTTGTTGCGCTTGCCATAGTCGAGCGAGCTTCTCTTAGAAAAGCGATCTTCGGTGTATGAGCTCTTGGTTCCAGCTAGCGACTCTTCAGTTTGCGCTACTATTTTTGCTGCTTCCATCAGCTTGTCCTATTCCTTGGGCATACCATCTTTTCCGGTGATAGTTCTGATGAGACTATCACACCGAATAGCTTTCTTGAAGTGAGCGCGCATGAGCTGCTCGCTTACACCGTCGATTTCCAGACACTTCTTGTTGAAGCGAGTGATGAAGTCTTCTAAACCTTCGTTTTCTCTGCGCCAGATATCAGTTACTTCAGACGTATCTCGTTGATAGCGTCTTTGCTGGCTGAAGTGGTTCACAAATTGTGTTCTGGAATCAACCCATGACGTGATCTTCCCTGGTGGAAGACTGTCGAACCAGGCGCGAGCAGCCCCTGTGAAAGTCTGGATAAACAGATGGCACCACATCGGCATGTTCCATCCTCCCATACAACCAACGCTTGTGAATACTCGGACATGATCATCAGGATCAGTTAAACCATTGAACTTTCCCACTGTTGGTGGCAATTTTTCTTTTGATAGCGGGGCTAGAGCAATCTTTAGGATAAACTTTGAGTGCTCAGCAGCTTCAGCTGGCCTTTAGGCGAGGCTGAAATCTCGTTCTGCTTCTTCGCTATATGCTATGCGTTGCCTTGGCTTGTAAGACTCATGGTTTTTCGGCAGCCTATTGAAAACTGAAGAACCTTCATCATCTTGCCAGGTGGGATCATTCAGATAAGTATTATCCCATTCGTTGTTCACGTTGCGCGGCCCAAGCCGACTATGAACTGGTAGTTTGTGCTGCACGTATGATGGATGATCACTCTATGCATATGTTTCCCCGTATGTGTCGCGCGTGTCATGTATGCTCGTCCTTCTCAGAGGAGGTCTGTTGATTCTGCCTTGGAAGTTCTACTGTGGGGGCGTCTGGCGTGCCCCCTGAGTTGGACCCGGAGGAGTAACCAATGAGGGTTCTGCTTGTAAAATTGCCTGCTGTGCGCTCAATGACTGATACACAGTATTGATGGTAGCAATTTGTTTGGCGTACCAAGAAGCTAAGGTTTCGTCTTCTGGTAGCCCTAGTAGCGCCGAGATGTTTGGATTTGGAGCTGGGTTTGAAGGACCAGCGACATGACTCGCCGGGGTTCCCGTCTGGGTGATGCAAGTGAAGCTCGCGCGGGGTCCCTTAGTGTTGGTTATCTCGATTTCACCTATCTCTTCGGCAGGTTGGACTTGGACATTCTGATTGTCCTCCCCCAATGCTGCGTTAGAGTTCGTTCCAAAACCAAAATCAGGAATGATTCCTTGACCAGCCATGATCGAAGGAACAACAACTTAGAAAAAAACTCAGAAAAAGAAGATGAAAGTAATTGCAAAAAAGATCGGTGGGCGCCAATGAAGAAACACTAAACTAATTTGAGGATTAATTAGTTTGGTTTATGTTCCTTTCATAGTGGTTAATCTTCTTTTAACTTCCTGAGCTCCGATCGATCCGTTAATCCTGCAAAACAGAACACCGTTAGCTCGTTAAGAGGGGAATATGGGGGTTTCCCTCTTAACCAGACTCCGGCGTGAGAATAAGTACCTGCTTTGAGGAGATAATTGTGTGTTAAGAGTGAGAGTAGAGGGAATAGAATGTTTAACCTGTGCATTGAGGTCTCTATTTATAGCCGGAGAGGTGTACGAGGAGATGGGCTGATGGGCCTTGGGCCAGAAGGCGACAACTTAGAGGATATTCTCTTTGTCTCACTGGTGTCGACCGTTAGTGTCTTCTAGATGATCTCCGGTGCTGGCGCACCTTGATTGGAGCCACGTGTCTTAGTTGTCGGCCTTGTTGTCCCTCTACCATCAGTAGGTAAGTGGAGATCATGGGGCAGGTGTCGCCGCTCCCTGATTGGTGCCACATAGGCGTCCATGTGTACTTTATGTCTCCTGCACGTCAGAAGATCGTGGAGCACGATAGACCACAGCCTGGAGGACGCTAATTGGCTTGCCCTTCTGCCACTTGTACCTTTAGTACCTTCTCAAGTGGCCTTGCTCTTTGACTCCTGCGCGACCTTTGCTGAGCGCTAGTAGCCCTCGCGAGGTTGCAGGATGTGAAAGGTCTTATTCAGAACGCTAAGTATAGAAGTTGGTGTTATCTCTTGTTTGGACCTCGCGCGAGACCATGTTTTTCTTGAACATCCCGTGCGGGGTCTAATGAATGATCACCAAAGTGATTAAGGAGTATGGTCCAAAGCGTGACCAGAATGGTCTGCGTGGCGTTTTTGGGACCATTCGGCACCGATTGCCAAGGCACCTTACCATTCGGCACCAGCAGAGATGCAAGAATTAAAGAAACAGTTGGACGAACTTCTGGAGAAAGCTTTCATACAACCAAGTTCATCACCATGGGGAGGACCAATCTTGTTTATCAAGAAGAAAGACGGATCAATGCGTATGTGCATTGATTGCCAAGAATTGAACAAGGTCACGATTAAAAATCGGTACCCATTACCGAGAATCGATGATCTGTTTGACCAACTGCAAGGAGCTCGATTCTTTTCAAAGATCGATTTACACTCAGGCTATCATCAACTGAAAGTACAGGAAGAGGACATTCCTAAAACTGCCTTCAGAACAAGGTATGGTCATTATGAATTTACCGTCATGCCATTTGGTTTAACCAATGCCCCAGCTGCATTTATGGACATGATGAACAGAATATGTAAACCATATCTGGATAAATTCATATTATCTTTATAGATGATATTCTCATTTACTCTAAGAGTGAAGGTGAACATGCAGTGCATCTGCATGCGCTTCTTACATTATTGAGAAAGGAAAAGCTTTATGCTAAATTTTCAAAATGTGAATTTTGGTTACAAGAAGTACAATTCCTTGGGCATTTAGTTAATCATGAAGGAATTCATGTGGATCCCACAAAGATCGAGGCAATTACTAAATGGAAAGTCCCTGAATCACCAACGGAGGTGAGAAGTTTTCTTGAACTGGCAGGTTATTATAGACGGTTTATCCGAGATTTCTCTAGAATAGCCATTCCTTTAACAAAACTGACCTGTAAGTCAGTTAAGTTTGAATGGGGACCAAAACAGGAAGAGGCCTTTAGAATTCTTATGCAATGATTAACCAACGCACCCATACTAGCGTTACCAGAAGGAACTGAAGACTTTGTAGTCTATTGTGACACTTCTAAATTAGGTTATGGATGTGTGTTGATGCAACGTCAAAAGGTTATAGCCTATGCCTCTAGACAACTTAAGAATCATGAGGAGAATTATACAACCCATGATCTAGAGTTAGGAGCCATAATTTTTTCCCTTAAAATTTGGAGACATTACCTTTACGATAGTAAGTTTACCATTTTCACCGACCATAAGAGTTTAAGATATGTTTTCGGGCAAAAAGAATTAAATATGAGACAGAGACGCTGGATAGAAATTCTTAGCGATTATGATTGTAGTATCCAATATCATGCAGGAAAAGCTAATGTAGTAGCTGATGCTTTAAGTCAAAAGTATCACGACAAGCCAAGAAAAATACGTTCTCTCAAATTAAATCTGCAGGTAGATTTAAATGATCAAATTAGAGAAGTACAAGAATCAGTAATCAAGGATGATACTGAGAAATTAAAAGGAATGATTAAGGAATTAGAACAAGGGAGAAATGGAATTTGGAGATTCCATAAGAAAAGAATTTGGATACCCAAACAAGGAAACCTACGCCATGAATATTAGAGGAAGCCCATAAGTCTAAGTATACGATACATCCTAGTAGTGATAAAATGTATCAAGACTTAAGAAAGAATTTCTTGTGGATAGGAATGAAAAATGATATAGCAGCCTATGTGGCCAAGTGTTTAACCTGTTCACAGGTTAAAGCTGAACATCAGAAACCTTCAGGTTTATTGTAGCAACCAGAAATGCCAATATGGAAATGGGAATTGATAACAATGGATTTTGTTACCAAATTACCCAAGACACGAAAAGGTAATGATACAATCAGGGTGATTGTAGACAGATTAACCAAGTCTGCTCATTTCTTACTAATGAAGGAAACTTTCAGTATGGAACAATTAGCCAAGTCATATGTAAATGAAATAGTTTCATTACATGGAATTCCTTTATCCATTGTGTCTGATAGAGATAGCCGTTTTACTTCTCATTTTTGGACTAGTTTCCAAAAAGCAATGGGAACCAAGTTAAATCTAAGCACAGCTTGTCATCCTCAAACGGGTGGACAAAGTGAAAGGACAATTCAGACAATGGAAGATATGCTTAGAGCTTGTGTAATTGATTTCGGAGGAAATTGGGACGATCATTTACCATTAATAGAATTTTCCTACAATAACAGCTATCATACCAATATCAATGCTGCACCATTCGAAGCACTTTATGGGCGAAAGTGCCGAACCCCAGTCTGTTGGGCAGAAATTGGGGCAAAGCAACTGTCTAGACCAGAGATAGTGCAAGAACCAACGGACAGGATTATTCAAGTCAAAGAAAGACTAAAAGCAGCACGCGATTGACAAAAGAGCTATGCTGATAACAGGCGAAAACCGTTGGAATTTCAAGTAGGAGACAAAGTATTATTAAAAGTTTCTCCATGGAAAGGAGTAGTTTGATTCATCAAAAGGGGAAAACTAAGCCCCGTGTATGTTGGACCCTTTGAGATTATTAGAAGGATAGGACCCGTAGCTTATCAGCTACAGCTGCCAGAAGAAATGGCAAGAATACATGATGTATTCCATGTATGTAATCTCAAGAAATGCTTAGCAGATGAATCGTTAGTGGTACCTCTTAAAGACATATAGGTAAATGAGAAGTTTAAGTTTGTAGAGAAACCCATACAGATTGAAGACAGAAAGATCAAGAATCTCAAACACAAGAGATTAGTTCTAGTCAAAGTAAAATGGGATTCCAAGAGAGGACCAGAATACACTTGAGAGCTTGAATCCGAGATGCAGAGGAAATATACACACCTGTTCCAGTAGACCTCGAGGACAAGTTCTAAAACAAGTTGGGGATGATATAACAACTCTCCTAAAATCTTTAAAACATCTCTATATGTCCTAAAATACACCCCGTATACGAAAACGGCCCCGAAATACCTTTAATTTTACAAAAATTAAATAAAAACAAGATTTATGGGGCGCTCGTGGGGCGCGACCCCTTGGCTAAATCAGTCGCGGGCCGCGACAGCTGGCCACCAGGCGTAACCCGGTGCCGCCACGTGTCCGATTGCGTGTGAAGGCTAGTGGGTCGACTCAACTCAGCTAGGACCTAGCCTGTGCGGCTTGCGGGCCGCGAAGGCCCTCACTATAACTCTCGCGGGGCGCGAGAGAGTGGCGGATCAGAACTATAAATAGAGGGCTTCGGCTCTCATTTCAAACCGTTCATTTTCTCGATATCTCTCTCAAATCTGAATAGCAATTATAATTCTCAGGCTTAATACCCACTAAAATAGCGAAGCTCTGCCTCGATGTAAGTATTATAACCCCCGGTTACGTACTAGTTACGCTACCCGATCAATCTAGTGCTCCGTAACGCATATTAAGGCTCTGCCTGACTCAGTCGTTGGGGTTCTGTCTCGGGAATATAACCAATGTAAATTGGGTTATTATACTAACGCGTGTGCATTGTTTAATTTAATATATTATAACCAGGAAGTCACAAGAAAATACCTAAATTAGCAATGTGAGTTAATCCTTCTTTTTGTAAACTGTTTTTACAAAACCTCAATTATTTAAATTACAATTCACAGTGATTGAGTATTTGTAAATATACAATTATCGGCGGTATGTTGGGGTTTTGTATACATAACTTGTTACTACACTGTGAGTAGTAGCATGACCACAAGTCAGGATTGGCAGTACCGTGGGTGGTAATTAAAGTAGATGTAAACAAATGTAATTGCGGGTTGCCCTCAATGCTGTAAAATGATAAAACTTGTTTTGATTAAACTGGGATTCACTCACCAGTATTTTCCACTGACAAAAATGTTTTAAACGCGTTTCAGGTAACAAAATGTGAAAGCCAAATAGAAGCCAGTTGGAGAGCACTAAAGGCTTGAAAAAGTGGCTATAAAAAGTTACCTAAATAAAGAAGAAATTTTATTTCAATAAATTAGGGTTTATCCCTATAAACATATTGTAATGGAAACTTGGGATTTTCCCATGTGTTTATTATTATAAAAATGTGGTGTTTTACTCTGATAAACTATTTCCTAACTACGGTCCTGATGTAAATTCCGCTGCCAAATTAAATAAACACCGATACCACCCGCTCTGAGTGCTTGCGACCGCCCGCCTCCCGGGGCAGGGGTCGGGGGTTGCGACAAATGTTTGAGTAAAACATAAGATTAAAGTATGTTTAACAAAGTTTGTGTTCAAAACAGAAAGTTCTTGCACTTTTAACCTCTTTATGGTGATGTTCCATCTTTAGTTTTCTATGGAAAACCTATGGAAACATACCTAGGGGTGTTCCAAGTGCTAAGAAGCAAGAAGAAATGTAAAAGATAAAAGATAAGTGAGTTTAAACTCACTTTTGTAACTTGATACGAATCTGACTTTGCTACTGATTTCTTAGCTTAATTTAGAGTGTTTAAGAGTGAAAATGAAATGTTTGCAAAGTGGAAAAAGTGTGGAATTGAGTTGGGTTTTATAGGGAGTGATTAGGTTAAGTTAGGTGGTCATTTAATGGAAGAAACACACCAAAACAAGCACAAAATCGCCCAATCCACGAAGCTGATTAACAAATTTGCGGATTACGCTCTCTGGCGGGGTGCGAGAGAGATGGGGGGGGTCACGACCCGCGAGCCACTTGGCTGGTGGATTTTGTTTGTTATTTTTACACTTTAGGTCCTTATACTTTAACCTAGTTATGTTTTGATGCATTTTATGAATATAAGGCATAGTATAAGGGTGTTTTAAGTAACATTAGCATAAAGACAAGTATTAACAAGTATGATTAAGTCATATAGATAGGGATTAAGTATCGTATACGCATGAATTGAGCATGTATGACAAGTATTAACACATTTTGCAAGGATTACGAATAGGTTATCATATGTATAATGAATTTAAACGTATGAACATGTATGAATAAGTAAAACATGAATTGTAAGAATTTCGAATTTTATTTATGATCCAAGTCTCGGATTTTACATCGATTACAACAAAAAGACGATTACAAGAATACAAGATTCCAAAAATAGAAATACAAGACGATCTTTCTAATTAAGGAAAGTACGAACAAGCAGGGCGTTACATATTTAACACACCATTTGAAGGAATAATGGATTTTAATAATACCTAATATTGCCCGTTGGCCGGCAACGGTCCCAACTTCAAATATTCCCACTGGCGTTCCCATCTTTTCACATATTGGCATACAATGGACCCTTACTAACAGAACCCTAACGCCGTTAGTCTTCGGTCGCCGAAAAAACGTTTTTGGTCAGGAAAAGGTTCCTAAATGTCCGATCTATGGTTACAAACAGGTTTGGAACGAAAACTTTGAGTTTTCCGGCTACAAAGTTGAGTTTCCCGGTCAAAAAGAAGTTTTCTGGAGAAAAATGAGTTTTTCCGGCGACCTTAATAATTGGGGCTTTTTACAAGAAAAGGTTCCTAAAGGTGCGTGATAAGGTTACAAAGATGTTTGAGTTGAAAAGGTTGAGTTTTCTGGCCAAAAATTAGTTTTCCGGCCAGAGATGTTTTTCCGGCAACTAACGACGTTAAGGTTCTGTTAGTCAGGGTTCATTGAAGGTCAATATATGAAAAGATGGGACCGCCAGTGAGAATTTTTAAAGCTAAAACCGTTACCGGTCAATATGCAATAGTTTGAATTATTAAAATCTATTATTCCCTGTTTGAAAACTTTCATCATGTTAGGAGATGGATTTAGTTCCTAACTTAAGTACAAACTTTATAACTTTTAACTTTTATATTAAAATCATTTTTCTAGATGTTTGTTTGTTGATAGTCTTTCTTATACCAATTTTCTATTTTCAAAGCTCAAAGAAGGTATATAGGGTATTTTTGACATTAAACTTTTAAAAGCTTTTAGCTTTAAATTTTTTTAAAAATTTTTTACTTAATAAAAAGCTTTGTTTTGTTGAAAGAGCTTGAAGCTTTTAGGTTAGGAGCTTGAAATTTTTGGTTAAACGCTCCTACTAGTAGCATTTAGAAGGAGATACAAGCTTTTAGAGAAAAAAAATGACTATTTTAAACCTCTAAAGATAATGAACTTTTTAATAAACGAACTTTTTAAATTTTTAGTTATGTCCATTTAGGTCATTTTATACATTTTATTAAAAGCTCCAGCTACTCTACTAAACACCAAATATATTTAAAAAGCTACAGCTACTAGCTATCAGCTACAGCTACCAGCTTCCAGCCACTAGCTACCAGCTTCCAACCACCAACCACTAGCTACTTTTGCCAAACATACCCATAGTTGACACTTCATAAAGCATTAACGCATTCCAACATTCCAAGGCCAACGTTTTGAAATTCTAATGTAAACAAAGCACTTTGGCTTTGAAATGGTGGGATTCCTAACACTTGTTCTTAAGGATAAATAACGGATCAAAAAAGATTTCCCTAAAATGGTCCGTTTGGTGTTGCTTTCCATTCTCCACCTTTCTAATCTTTAGGTTACGTTGGTTTCTTTTCTGTTTTTTTTTAAGCCTAGTTTGTTTCCATGAAAATTGAAATGTTTTATGTTCGTTTTCCTCATGCCCCGTAAAACAATCGTATTTTGTGATCAAAAGTTCAAAACTCGGATCAACTTTTTTTGTTTATTAAATAAACTTGCACATTAATTATATAGTCCCTAAACTTCCATAGTAACTCAATCAACTAGATAAACATGTAACTAAATCAAACAACTAAACGGATAAACATATTAATATATTAAACTCAGTGGCGAAGCTTGAAAAATTTCCACCGGGGGTCGGAAGTCACCGGACCTAAAAATTATATATAAGTAATTTTCTTATAAAACCGGAGGGTCGAAAACGTATATACCTAAAAAATTCTATACGAAACATACATATATAACACTAATGAGCGAAAAGTTCGGGCCCCCCCCCTTGAAAGTTGTGCCCCTGATTAAACCAATCTCTTGATTCTTTGACGGTTTAACCCATTTACTTTCTTTATTTTTTCGCTTGCGACCCGATTAAGATTGAAGCCTTCATTTTAGCGTTGTGCTTCTGTTTTAGTTTGTAGACCAGCTCTTCGCTAGCTTTCTCCTTCTAATTAATGAAATCGGCTCTTCAAATTTCAAAAGAGTTATTGAGGATTGGATTTGAAGAAACACTGACCGTAACGGTAGTATCCGATGAAGACTTCAATTATCAATGATCCGAACGGGCAGACTACAAAACAGAAACACCGTTAGGACTCGTTACAGGAATGGGGTTATTCATGTAACCACCCTCCGGCGTGAGAATAAGTCTCGAGTTTGGGAGTATAAAAGTATAGAGAAGGGAAGAAGTCGTATGAGAGTAAGATGATCTGTACCTTATACGTTTACCTCTATTTATAGTTTATGATTAGGGTTTCCCTTAACTTAGGATGGGCTCCTATAAGTTAGGGATTTGCATGATCTTCCCGAAAAGTTGGAGATTTGGTTGCGTGGCCTATCCATGCAGGATGGAATATTCTAGAACAAATATTTATAATTGTTTATTTATAATAAAATAATAGGTAATGACTGGGTTGGATTATCCGATGGGGTCATACCTCGTCAGGATTTATTGAGGCTTAGAATGCCATCTGAACTGGCTGGGAATAAGCACTACAAGAAGTTGAATTATGCTAGACTTGAATAATTCTCAACAATACGCAGAGCAAGTTTCAAAAGAATAGAATAATGATATCAAGGGTCAAGTTATTCTACAAAAGCTTCTAATTGTAAGAAGTGTAAGAAGAATTTATAGAGTGACAAGTGTCTAATAACCTAAAACTAAACCCACTACATCACCACCAAAAACCTAAACACCCACCCCCACCCCACCCCACCACCACCCAAAAACCTAAACCCCCACCCCACCCCCACCACCCAAAGACCTAAACCTCCCCCCACCTCAACCCCCCCCCCCCCCCCCCCAAAAAAAAAACAAAAAAAAAAAACTATACCTCACCAAAAAAAAAACCTAACCCTCTACCCCTCACCCCCCAAAAAACCTAAAAAAAACCTAACCCGCCCCCACCCCCCAAAAACTTAAAAAAAAAACCTAACCCCCCCCCCCCCACACCCCCTCGGCAAAAAAAAAAAAATTTTTTTTTGGGTGGATGATTGGGGGGGGGGGGGGGGGTTTAGGTTTTTGGTGGTGGTGGATGTTTAAGGTTTTTTTTTTTTTTTTTTTTGTAGTGGGGTTTTTTTGTGTAGTGGGTTTTTTTAGGTTATTGGACACTTATCACTCTATAAATCCTTCTTACACTTCTTACAATTAGGATCCTTTGTATTTATCCTAATCCATGATATCAATCAACACATTTTTAGTAACATGAAGAAGGAAGACATAATATTTCCACCTGCTGTACACTACATAATTTTCACTAAATTTATTAGCTCAGGTAGATTAAACATGAGTCAAAGATTCGAACGAAGCATAAATGAAAAAGGAAAAACTACAAAAAATATTATAAAAAGCACCAGTTAAAAATTGGTAAATATGAAAATTTGAGAAATTTTAAAGATTTAGGAAAAATTAGAGTAAAACAGCCATTCTATAATTTTTATTTAATAAAATAAATTAAAATGGGTAAATATGCAATTTTTTTCAATAAGAGAGGAAATATACGCAATTTTAGTTTTAGATTGGGGAAAAATACGCAATTAATGAACTTTTAGGGGATATATGCAATTCACCCTATACTATATATATATATACAGTCATATTCTTTTAAGTTATGTTTTTTTTTTGAAAAGTGAACTTCATTAAAACACCGCTAACGGCCCTCAAAACAAGGACCGAAGCAAACGATTACACCATATACAAAGGGAACAACTTCCAATCTTTCTAAGCCAAACTATTAAACTTGGACCTTGACCGAAGCCAAAGAAAAGATAAGGACTTAACTTTAGCGACTAATTCTACCACTTGAGCCTCTTTGCCTTGGAAAATCTTTTCGTTGCGGGCGTTCCACAAAACCCACATCGTGACCATAACTATACCTTGAATAATCTTCGAAGCCTTTTTATTCCGACTACCCGAACCCAACTGAAGCAGATCCGAGACATCAAAAGCATATATCAGATCCAACTTACACCACGCACCGATCGCTAACCAAACTCCAAACGAGCATCCACATCCTGTGAACAGATGAAGGGTGGATTCTGCTGAAACATCGCAGAGCACGCAAAGATTATTAGGCAGCTGCACCTGTCTCTTTTGTAACTCATCTTTAGTAGGGAGCCGGTTCAACTCAAGACGCCAAACGAAAATCCTGACCTTCAATGGCACCCACGAAATTTTTCTAAGGACATGATGTTGAGTCTGATTGTGATCACTCAAGAGGGACTGTTTAAAATCTGCCACTTTGAAAGTACCATCGCTATTACCGTTCCAAGTCCAACGATCTGGGGCTTCAAAAAACTGAGTACCAACAAGCCGAGCCTTCAGCAACTCCAGCTCATGACGTATAGAATCTGAAAACAGATTACTTTTCCATCTGCAGGTTAAAACGGAGGAAGCAGCATCCCACGAATCCTTAACAGCAGCTTGTTTATCCACGGCCAATCTAAAAAGATTAGGATAATCTTCTTTAAAGGGTTTAGAACCTCTCCACTTATCGATCCAAAAACGAACGTCCATACCATTACCTATAACAGCGCTAAAGCTAGAAACCACTTTGTTAGTCTTCACTTCCAATTTAATAATATGAGAGACCAGGGCTTTCCATCCACCAGACAAGGAACGGTTCAAAGGGAGAATTTCCCAATTTTTACGACTATAGTGGCATACTTCAATAATTCGACGCCACAAACATGACCCTTCCGTTTTGTATCTCCAAACCCATTTCGTTAGGAGGGAGAGATTAACATCGGCCAGCTTTGTAATTCCTAGCCCCCCGTATTTTTTAGGGCTCGCAACCACATCCCAAGCGACCCAATGTATCTTTTTGACATTTTCATCCCCCGCCCAAAGAAAGCGCTTCATAAACCCTTCAATATCTTCAAGAACTTTGACCGGGCCTTATAAATAGACATATAATAAATCGGGAGACTAGACAAAACTGATTTAATAAGGATGAGACGCCCACCAAAAGAAAGGGACTTAGCTTTCCACAACTTCAAACGGGATTTACATTTATCGATCACCGGGTCCCAATTGCGGATTCGATTCATATTGGCTCCAACTTTAATACCAAGGTAGTCAAAGGGAACGGACCCATGTTTACACCCGCAAATATCTGCCAAAACTTTAACCTCCTCTTCCTCGGCATTGATACCAAAGATGTTCGACTTCTGCAAATTAATTTTTAACCCGGAGCAAAGGTGAAAAATCCTAAGAATCCGGATCATATTTTTGCAATTATCCAAGGACCACTTCCCCACAATGAGGGCGTCGTCCGCGTATAGGAGATGAGAGAGAGTAGGCCCGTGATTACCAATCTTTAAACCTTCAAAAACCCCGTTATCCGAAGCCTTGTCAATAAGGCTCGTGAATGCTTCCATGACAAGAAGAAAAAGAAAAGGAGACAAAGGATCACCTTGTCTCAATCCTTTTTCACATTGAAAAATATAAGTGGGTGACCCGTTCACTAAAACCGAGGAACGCGCCGATTTGAGGATCCCATCTATCCAAAGGCACCACCTATCCGGAAATTCCATTTGTTGCATAATAGAATTCAAAAAACCCCAATCCACATTGTCATACGCTTTCTGAAAATCAATCTTGAACATAAAAGCTTTTCCCCCTTTTTTCTTCAACCACGCCATAACTTCATTGATGATTAAAGGGCCATCTAAAATAAATCGATCCGACAAAAAACCACTTTGGTTTTCCGAAATAAGAAAGTCCATAACCTTTTTAATACGATTCGCCAAAATCTTCGAGATGACCTTAGAGATAATACCAATCAAAGTGATTGGCCTATAATCCGTTAAACCAACCGGATTTTTAACCTTGGGAATAAGAGTAATAAAAGCCGCACTATACCCGTGGTTTATAGATCCCGTATGATAAAAATCTTCCATCAAATTCACAAAATCATCTTCAAAGAAGGCCCAAAATTTCTTAAGAAAAAAGAAATTAAAACCATCCGGGCCCGGAGCACGATCACTACCACATTCAAAAACTGCTTCCTTAACTTCGTCCTTCGAGAAAGTAGCAGCTAGAAAGTCTTTAGATTCTGCTGGAAGCGTTTTCAGGTTCCCGCAAAACATCTTCGGTCTACCTGAAATGTTAGAAGAAAAAAGATTGCGAAAAAGCTGAAAAATATGTTTCTTAACCAGAGTCGGTTTAGAAACCCACTCCCCATCAACCAAAAGCCCCGGGATATTGTTTTTAGCCTTCCTCCCATTTACAACACTATGGAAGAAAGCCGAATTCTCATCGCCACTACTCGCCCAACGAACCCGAGACTTTTGTTTTATATCCAAAGAGCGAAGATAATCAATCCACGCCACTCCTTTTTTACTCTCTTCATAAACCCACAACTCCTCCTCATCAAGATCCGCGACTTCCAGTTTTTGTTCGAAACTGGAAATATCAGCAGTCATCTCCAAATAGTCGCCCTTTTCTTTATCACCTATATCTACCCACCATTTTTTCAAAGCCTCTCTAACCCTTTTAAATTTGTTAGCGATCAAAACATCAAGAGGCCCTTCGGTATACTCACCATCTAAAGTATCAATAATGATTTTTTCGCACCCATCCCTTTCCAACAACGAGTTAAACCATCGAAAAGGTTTGGGCCCGAAATTAGAATCAACCAACGAGAGCAGGAGAGGACAATGATCTGATTTCTCTCTTGGTAAAGCACGAAACACTGCATTTGGCCATTTATTTAAAAATTCATGACAAACAAGAACCCGATCTATCTTGCTAAACTTGAAGCCTTTGTCGTTTGCAACCATAAAAGTGAACTTGCCCCCTTTCATTTTATACTCTTGAAGCCCCCCAGATTAATAAATTCGTTAAAATCCCCAGCACTAACCACGTTAAAAGCTGAATTTTTGCGCTCTTCGGGGAATCTAACCACATTGAAGTCCCCAAGTAAGATCCAAAGACCGTTCAAAGTCTGCATAATCCCCAACAATTGTTCCCATAACTGTCGCTTAAGGGTCACAGATTGTGGCCCGTAAACATTAACAATATTGAGAGGAGAGTTATCCGAAACTAGATTACCGCTTGTAACAATAAAATTCTGCATAATAATCGAATCCTTTTTAATAAACACTTTTTCATCCCAGACATTTAATAACCCCCCCGATCTCCCTTCTGCTTTAACACTGTCACACCCAAAGCCTTTATATCCCCAAACCCTTTCAACATTAATCGAGTTATTATCAGCTAATTGAGTCTCTTGGATTGCCAAAAAAGAGACGTCATATTTAGATTTCAAACCATAAACCCAACCAACCTTCCCTTCCGCCCCAAACCCTTTAACGTTAATGGAGAGGAAGTTCATTTAATACCTTGTTGTAAACCTTCATTTTATATCATCATTTGATACCTTGTTGTAAAGTTCATTTTAAGTTATGTAACAATTCAGAGACAAGTGATGAAATTTGACAAAAAAAGAAGAAAAAGAAAAGACAAGAGGGGCCAAAAATCAATTGATTAACATCTTTTATATCATCATTTCACGCGTCTTTTCAGTTGGTTTGCAAATTGAAAAGTCTTCTTTGGCTAAGATTCCTCTAGAAAATTTATGTCGGTTTACAAAGTGTCGACATAGTTTCATAAAAAAAAAAAAAAAAACTTTAGTTGATTAAAATTCATCTGTTTTATACACATTTGAATATCTTGTTTCGTGGTCGTTGAGGTGGCTCGCCACTTTTGCTTGCAGCGGCGGATCTACAAAAACGTTTTACGGGCAACGTTTCAAGAAAAAGAGGTAACAAAATCGAAAAAAGGTCAAATTTTTTCAAAATTTACACTATCGTCGGAGCGTTAAGGGGCAACGGGGGCTACCCCTTGTCAATAGGTAGGTCCGCCCCTGTTTGTTGGTCTTGATTTTGACAGAGTGCAAAAGGGTCGTGCACAACAATTTCTCGACGTCAAAGAACCAAAGTTTTATTTTTGGTAGAACTAGATTTGGTATTAAAAAGGGGGTTGTAACGCAACTTGTTGCCCATTTACCTGTCATTCTTATGTAATTTTTCTATCGGAAAATTTATATTTATAAATACTACAAACTAGATGGAGAGGAATAGTGTCAAACAACTTAGATGGAGGGGAATAGAGCCAGACAGTTGCCTAACACTTGCTTGTTGGTACAGTCAAATTACGATTTTGCCTAATTTAAGTTTACAGTTTTGTCATTGATTTTTGTTTTTTTTCCCTCAGCCAAATTACAATTTTGCCCTCAATTCAAATGTTTTTTTTTCCTTGTTAAATTACGATTTTGCCCCCAATGTAAAATTACAGTCATGCTATCGTTTTAGTTTTTTTTTTTGACAAACTATGGTACTATTTTGTTTTAATTGATTGACTTGGTATAATTTTTATTCGTGCCAGGCGACTGCCTGGTACACGCTTATTTGTCCTGAAAAATGACAAGTTTGCCCACAGTTTAAAATTATAGTTTTTCCATCGATTTAGTTTTTTTTTTAGTAAAAACATGGTAGTGTTTTGTTTTGTTTTTTTTTTTTTTAACGGCCAACGAATCCTCAAAATGGGCTACTAGCGAAATTCACAACATCGGGATACATTCGTCTCCGAACTGGGGAAAACCCTCACTTAGGGCAGAAGCCCGTGAACACTCACCCAAAGGCACGAGAGTGCGGTGAGGTAAAACCCTTCAGTTCAAGGATTGAACTAGGGATCGCCGCCTACTCGGCTAGTCTCCCATCATAACCAGGTGCCGCTGAAAACTAATGGTGAGAAGCAGAAATTGAACTTGGGTCTCTTAGAAACACAAGTCTCTCCCTAACCATTCCAGCACAAGCTCATTGACAAGTAGTGTTTTGTTTTAATTGGTTGACTTGATGTATTTTTTTTTTTAGATCATGTTATGAATAGTATGTACAAGTAACTGAAACAAAGACGTACATTTTATGAAAAAGAAATATTCAGCTTAGTGTCTCGCAAAGCGGACAGGCAAAAACTAGTATAATAATACATACATGGAATTTTGTAGTGTATTATTTACTTTGAAAGGGGAATGAATATCTCAATGGGCGGGTGACGTAACGCGGAAACCCAAAGAAGATCTGGACAATGAAAAGTAGCAACACGTGTACATCACGTGACACCCCAGATCACACGGCCCAACCACGGATAACACAATTAACGTCTATCTATCTTCCAATCCCTATATATACACACATGGAATGAATGATGATAATTCACAATAATCACATTCATTCATCGTGAAAAGCGAAAGAAGAAATCTTATTAGGTTGGTTGAGATCAGAAAGAAGAATAATCGATGGCTGGATTGATGGATATGGCGAAGGAATTCGTGGCAGAGAAGATGGGAAACATGGAGAAACCGGAAGCCACCGTGAAAAACGTGGATCTGAAAGGCGTCAGCACCGAGTGCATCACCTACAAAGCTGACGTCAATGTCTCAAACCCTTACAGCACTTCTATTCCCATCTGCCAGATCTCCTATACCTTCAAAAGCGCCGACAGGTTCATGATCTTTTCCGGTCATATTGTTTATTATCATATATGCAAACGAATAACGTGATTATTTTTTACACGCAAATTTAAATAATCTCAACTTTCTTAATTTGACCGATAATAATCCCAACTCAGTTATTTGCTGATAATAATCCGAACTCATCCACTTTTGCCGATAATAGTCTGTGTTAAAAATAGCTTAACGAAGTTAGGTTTTTTTTCGAATTACAAACCGATGTTTTAGGGCTTTTGATTAGAACGAGAATACGAGTTGATTGATGTAAAATTTACTTTAAAATACTGCCCTAAACGACGAAAACGGTGCTTCAATTCGGGTGTTTAACCTTTCAATTAACAATAATCAAGCCGTTTGGAGCATCGTTTCGAAGTAAGTTTTACATAAATCGACTCGTATCTTCGTTCTTCTGATCAAAATCCCTAAAACATCGGTTTGTAATTCGGAAAAACACTTAATTCCGTTAAGCTATTTTTAACGGTGGACTGTTATCGGCCAAAAGGGGACCAATTCGGATTATTATCGGCAAATAACTGAATTAAGATTATTATCGGCCAAATTGAGAAATTTTGGATTATTTAAATCCAATTTACCTTTTTGATAAATTCATATTTCATATCGTTGCTAAAAGCAATGTTTTAAAAACCGGTTCAAACCGGCCGATACACCCGGTTAAACCTTTTTTGAGACAAATCCGGTACGGTATAAAAACCGGATTGTAAAACATTGGCTAAAAGAATTACCAAAGCGACCGAGATTTGTGATGATGGACGAAAACCGTCGCTAAATTCAGTCACAAACCCAGTAGTGAAAGGCTTGGTCTTGGATTTTGAAAGTTTGGTCACATACTCGGTTGGTTGTAAAAGATTCGGTTGTTAACTTTGTGACAGGAATCTTTGGTTGCAAATGGTCGTTTATATACAAAGACATACATATTAGAGTTTGAACGAGTTTTATTGAAAAAAGAGTAAAATGTTATTTTCGTCCATGAGGTTTGACCACTTTGAGGACTTTCGTTCAAATGTGCCAATTTCATACAAAAGGTTTGAAATTCTCTATTTTCATCCTGAGAGCTAAATTTTGAGGGATGAAAATGACAATAAAACACAAACCTAAAGAACTCAAATGCAGGAGAAATCATTTTGAATTGAACAAGTAAATATGACTAAACCTTAGGAACGATTTTAGCATTTTACACGAAAACTAAATATTAAAGTATGCGATTCTTTGTTTTAATATTCGGATCATAATATTAAAAATTTATAAAAAGTGAGCCCTTAAATATGGGCCCTAAGCAACAACTTACATTTTATACGTTGACAATCCCTAATTGTGTGAATATGCTAACTTTGGGTGAAATGCCGATGAAATGATCAGGGTGATTGCTGAAGGCACGATCCCAGACCCGGGGTCACTAAAGGCGGATGCCGACACAATGCTAGATGTGGGGGTTAAGGTGCCGCACAGCGTGTTAGCTAGCCTGGTGAAGGACATTGGTGCGGACTGGGACATAGACTACGAACTTAATATCATTCTAACCGTAGATCTCCCTGTTTTTGGTAACTTCAACATTCCAGTGAACAGTAAGGGTGAGGTCAAACTCCCAACACTATCCACTTTATTCGGATCTTAATTAATTAAAACCCGTTTTAAGAATGAATAATCTGAAAGGGTTTCGTGATGGTAGTATACTTGTTGTATACGTAACTACTTTATAGTGTGTGTATGTATAGTTGGAATTTTAAAGGGCATGTAAGAATAATGATCTTCATAGTTGGGGGTCGAGTTTGTTTGCTTGTGGGTTTATTTATATGTTATATTTGATGCTTCATTCTGTCTTTATGTTTGGTGGTGACATGTATATAGTGACGGATCCAAGAATTTTTTTTTCATTGTGTTCACTTTTTTAGATACTTCAATTTCATATGATTGAACATAAAAAATTTTAGGTCAGTTCCACAGTTTGGTTCGGGTAAGGTTCATCATATAATAAAAGTATGATACAATCAAACCAAACGAATTAGGTTCGAATGACCATTTTGGACCATACACGTGACATGAAGAAAATCTATGGCCGCGAAAGAGTCCAAAAGTAATAACATTTATATCACTTTCGTACCATGAAAACGACCCCTTGCAAATCACTTTTTTTTTTTCAAATTCGATATCTAAATATGTAAGCTCGTTACCATTAATAACGAGCCCATATGTGTGAGGAAGTCCAGCCCAATGGTCTGTGGCTTGGACATATACATGATTTTTAGTCAGTTGGTAGAAAAAATGTAGCTCATGTAGAAATAGGGTTGACTAAAAAGCTGGTTGGTCGAAGCTTGTTCGGATTTAGGTTGGGAAAAACTTGCTCGATATGGCTCGGTTAGAAAGTGAGCCTAGCCGAGCTAGGCTCATAACGAGCCAGATTGACTCAGTTTGGCTCGCTTGATAGCTCGGCTCGATTTAGCTCGAATTATTTTACTTTTAATATATTTTATTTCTATACACATTATAATATGTTACAAAAAACTAATTATTATTTACATATATTTAGTAGTGTAATTTGATATCTATGGCATATTTAAAGGTTGATTATCATGCTAATGAACTTGTATTTCGTTGAAATATAAAACTTATTTTTTGTTGTTGAATTCGATTTTGGCATGTAATGTTGAGCTTATTTTGAATATGTTCTTTTGAAATATTGAATAATATTTTAGACTACTAAATTTTGAAAGCTAAGTCATGATTTTTCTTTTCAAAATCGAGCCAAATCAAGCCGAGTCAGCTTGGTTTACAACCAAACCGAGTCCAGGCTTAGCTTTTCAGCTCGGTTTTAAATCCAAGTCGAGCCAGCTCGGTTTATAATCGAGCTAAGTCCCGAGCTTTCCCTGGCTCGGCTTGGTTCGGCTCGTGAACAACCTGTTGAGTTGTGGATGATTTGACTAGTAGGGGTGTTCTTTGTTACACTCCTTCTGCATCTAGCAGGGGTGTTATGTGTTACACTCTTTCTGCAGCTAGCAGGAGTGTTCTCTGTTAGTATAGTTTAAAGTCAACAACCCCTAATTGTAACCCCCTATATATACTTCTCATTCATGTCTGTAAACTTTTGAGCACCTAATAAAGAAGAGAACTAGTTGTGGGAGTGGATGTAGGTCAGATTAGACTGAACCATTATAAATCTTGTGTTCTTGTTCTTGTGATTTAGAGTGTGTGAGTGTGTGTGCTTGCTGCAGATTGTTCTTGTGTTTGTGTGAATCGTGTTCTTGGTCCCAACAACTGGTATCAGAGCTCAGGCTCTTGATCGATTCACACAAACAAGGTAAGAGGTGAAGAAGAATACTTACTTGTCGAAGAACAAGCCGTGGTCTCAGGTTTTAGTCACAGTCGCAGAGATAGCGTCTAGGGTTTCTGAACCAGCCACCGCTAGCACAGCCGCCGCTGCTGCCGCCAGTTCCTAACTCCGATTAGGGCTCCGATTGAAGACTCTGCTGCAGATTGCGACTAGGGTTTCGATAACCCAGTAGCCGCCGCCTAGGGTTACAAAATTGAAGACCATTGTTGCTAGATATCACATCTAGGGTTCCAAAATCGAAGATTAGGGCTTTTGATTTTGCACTTTGGTGACTGATTTTGTGGAGTGCAGCAGAGTGCAGGAAGAAGAAAGAACTGGGCGTTCTTTTTTCTTTGTTGTTTCTTTAAGGGAAAATCAAGTTTCCCTTATTTGCAAAAAGACCCCTCAACCTTGGCAAGGATCTTATCAACCCAAGAACTTAGAGAAACAGAATCGTACGCCAGTGATCAGGTGTCATTTGTTTCAGTTGTTTCAGTGCTGATTTTCCTTTTAGTCTATTTTCGATTTTAGTTTCGTTTCGTTTTAGTCATGCTTGTGTTATCATGGCAGAAGACGGGAAGGTGCAAATCGAAAAGTTTGACGGAAAGAAGTTTGGTCGGTGGAAGATGCAGATTGAAGCATTACTTTGTCTAAAGGACTTAGATGTAGTGCTCGAGGATGAAAGGCCAGAAAAAATGCCACAAGCAGATTGGGATAGGATGGATAAGAAAGCCAGAGCAGTGATAACGCTTTCTCTATCGGAGAATGTTGCATTCAACATCCAGAAGGAGACCTCAGCTTGAGGAATGATGCCAACATTATCGAATATATATGAGAAGCCTTGTGCAGCGAACAAGGTTTATCTTATTCGAGAGCTTGTGAATACTAGGATGAAGGAAGGTGATTCAGTTACAGCGCACATCAATAACTTAAACTCGATACTGTCTCGATTGGTGTCTGTGAACATCAAGTTTGATGATGAGGTTCAAGCCCTATTGTTATTGTCCTCATTACCCGATAGTTGTTCCGGAACCGTAACTGCTGTTACGAGCTCTTCAGATACGAGCAAGTTTACGTTTGTGAAGATGCGAGATCTTATTCTGGGCGAAGGTGTCAGAAGAAGAAATTCAGGTGGATCCTTGGGTGATTTAATTCATGTTGGCAGAGGAAGGAAGAATAACAGATGTAGCGGCAGCAAGAACAGAAAGAGGAGCCAGTCTAGGGCTCGAAATGATGTGACCTGTTGGAACTGTAAAGAGGTTGGACATTTCATGAATCAATGTCCAAACGACAAGAAAGAAGTTAAAGCTGCAGTAGACCATTCAGATGATGAAGTTTTGATCTGTAATGTGGAGAGCAGTGTGGATTCCTGGGTTATGGATTCGGGTGCTTCATTTCACGCTACCCACAACAGTGAAGCATTAAGGAATCTTAAAATTGGGGATTTTGGTAAGGTACGACTTGCAAATGATGAAGTCCTAGATGTCACAGGCATGGGTGATATTGACTTAGTTACTTCAGTCGGATCTACGTGGACTTTAAGAGACGTGAGAGTTATTCCAGGCTTGAAGAAAATGCTTATTTCAGTCGGGCAGCTGGATGATCAGGGTCACGAGGTTAAGTTCGGTAGTGGACAGTGGAAGGTAACTAAGGGAAATTTTGTAGTTGCACGTGGCAAGAAGAGGGGCTCATTGTACATGGTCAGTGTACCGCCTGAGGGGGAGGTTATCCTAGTTCAGAAGAAGACCAAGATCCGGTTCACAGAATCTCGTGGGCAGAAGAAGGTGTTGATGCACTTTGTGTGGACGCGACTCGGCTCGGTTCGACTCGGCCTTGAAGACTTGAAGACACGAAGATCGAGACAAAGCTACAGCCAAGGGGGAGTTTGTTGGTGCACTTGTGTCTGTACTTTGTCTGTATTTCGTCATGATACAAAACGATGTCTTATGTTAGTCTGGGTTACGTCTTAGTTTGTTACAATGTGCGTTCGATGTAAGTTTGACCAAGTCAACCATCCTCCTGGTTTGACTTGGCCAAACAGTTGCACATTGGTTGTTAGTTGAGTGTGTCGAAGGATAGATCATCGAAGGATAGTTTATATCTTTCGATGATGAGCTCGAAAGATGATGAGCTCGAAAGATGATAAGCTCGAAAGATGATGAGCTCGAAAGATAGACCACGAAGGATATCATCCTTCGTGGTGAATGTGATCTTTCGATGGGCTTTCTGGTCGACAGATGATCTTTCGATCAATCTGTCTGATCCTTCGACCAGACCTGCTGTGTCGGGTATAAATACCCATGTAGTGTGTTGTGTTCACCAGAGAGTAGTGATGAGTTGGTAAGTTAGACATCGACAGATACCAGGGAGAACACTTGGAGAGATAGCACACACACGAGAGAACTTTGAGAGTTTATAGAACACTTCTGTAAACATTGAGCTTGTAACCGGACCCTTCATTCGTATTAATACATGTGGTGTTAATCGGTGAATCTTGTGTGTTTGTGTTTGTGCTTGTTCTCGTATACATTCTCGGTTGCATGCTAGCTTGGATTCCGCACTCGCTAGTGTGTTTGATATAACAAGGATAAGGTTTTAATCTCATCCTCGAGAGGGACCTACAAGTGGTATCAGAGCCTTGGCTCTTCTCCTTGTTAAAACCGAGTGTTTTCGGGTTGTTTTTCGGGTTTTAAAAACTTGAATTTTCTGGAAATTTTCTATTTAAAACTTCGAAAATCTGCTGTTTTGCTGGAAGTTCCTATAAAAACCTTGTTGTTTATCATTTTCACATGTTATAAGTGGGTTTAGAGTGAAGTTTCAAGCAAAAACTTATGTTCGGCAGTTTCGGGTCACTAGAAAACTCATAGTTTTTTTCCAGAAAACTCATAGTGTTCTTGACATATTCAAGATGTTCTTCATGTGTTCACCTTTTTGATCCTTAAAATCATATAGGAAAAGTGTTTATGCATTGAGAAGTGTTAAAATATTAAATATTGCACTCCATACGTGCTTAGTGGAAACATGTTTGTGCATTGAAAAGAGTATTTTGATTAAATAATTAGAACTTTACCTGTTTTCGTGCAACCTGTCTGGTCCGACCATATTTTCCGCAGAAAGTGAGCAGTTCGAAAGATATCCTTCGAACTCGAAAGATCATCTTTCGATCAGTGGAGGTTCGATAGATCATCATCTTTCGAACCAAGGAATCATTTTGAAACTTACATCTTTCGGTCTTCTGCTCAGTCTCGAAAGACTAGGATCCTTCGATTGGGGAGTCTTTCGAAGTTGTCTTTCGTGTTCATCTTTCGGTCTACAGTCCGTTTTCGAAGGATAAGGATCCTTCGTTGGAGAATCTTTCGACAACATTGTTCGAAACTCAACAGTGATCTTTCGAACACTGTCGATCCTTCGAACAAGTGTCTATCTTTCGAACAGGTGTTGATCTTTCGATCCTTTGTCTGTTTGTGTCTAACAAGTTTGTGTTTCAGGTCTTTCGATTCTTGATCCTTCGGCTGGTGGTTATCCTTCGAGATTGTAACACAGTTTGTGAAAATTAATTTTTTTAAGGAGAAAACTTATTTTTCAAATTTTAAATCAATTTTCACTTAATATATTAATTTTCATAAAATGGGAACAAACGGTCAGTGGGATCCAACCGCGTGGACTCAAATAACTTCGACTCCACAATCATCAGCTATGCAATCTACGCAATCTACGTCAGATTTCGACAAAACTGCATGGATGCGAGCTATTGCCCCACCTCAAGCTGCAATGATAACTGCAAATCAATGGGCTTTGGTCACAAATCAAAGCAACAACATTCAATCTATGATGCAGAACGACAGTGAAACTGGTACAAGCACAAAACCGCCAAAGTTAAATCACATCAATGATTGGGGATGGTGGAAAGAAAGGCTGAAAACGTATGTTCAAGGACAAGGTCAAGATCTATGGATGTGCTTCTTCACAGCTTTTGAAAATGAGTTGGAAGTTGCAGGATCTAATCCACAAACTTACAGCACTATGTCTGAAGAAGATAAGAAGAAGTTTGAATTAGAAAAGAAGGCATTCATGATTCTCACACAAGCTCTTCACAAAGACATTTACCACCAGTTTGTTTACTGCACGACTACTAAAAGCTTGTGGGATATGCTCACGTTACGTTGTGAAGGAAATGCTCAATCTAGAAAGATCAAGCAAGAATTACTGAAGAAAGAGTTTGAGGGTTTCACGTGTATGGAGAATGAGACTTTGGCAGAGTTATCTACAAGATTCCATCACTTGTTGAGCGAGATGTTTGGTTTTAGAGTCACTGCCACTCCACAAGAAATGGTGAAGAGATTCGCTGATAGCTTACCAGCAAAGTGGAGCAGTTATCTTGAAATTCTCAAAGAGAATGGTGTTCTAGACACAATCAACGTTTATGAGTTGATTCAAAAACTGGAGAACAAGGATGTAGAAGAAAAGCTGAAAGCAAAAAGAACACAAACTCCTCAAAATCCAGAAATGTACTTTGGGATTGCAGGAGGTATCAGTGGAGAAAGACCAGCTTCTCAACACGCGAAGCTTCAAACATCTTTCATTTCTAACACCGGACCTTCAACAGCAGATCAGTTTGATCCTTCAGCCTACACGATGTTTTCAAGACCGAATGTGCAACCGACAGCTCAGCAGCAACAACCGCAACAGCAAGGGTTTTATGGAAGCTCTTCAAACTTTCAAACCACTTCCAATCCTAACACAGTCAGACTAGACACTTCCAACTTTTCCAAAGTCAGTGTCGAAGTAGCCAAGGAGCATATGGAGATGTTAAATACCTTGGTCAGTGCTTATAGTGGATTAGTTGCAGGTCAGATTGGGAATATCAATCTAACCAATGAAGATTATCAGCAAGTGGATAAAGAAGAGTTTGAGATGATGGATATCAAATGGGCTCTTGCTAGTGTAATTCGAAGAGCAAAGGAGTTTATGGAAAGGACGGGGAGAACCAACTTGGAAAACAAGAAAGACACCAAGTATGGGTTCGACAAGCAAGCTGTCAAGTGCTTTAACTGTGGCGAACGGGGTCATTTCAAAAGGGAATGCACAAGACCAGCTCAGCATGGAAATCAAAATCCGTTTAGAAATCAAGGCAACCAGCAGAACCAGAACGGGAACAATGTTCGTACGTTGATACCTGTCAACAACCAAGGCCAAGCAGGGTCATCAAATACCAACCGGGGACTGTTGGTTCAAATAGATGAGGGTTGTGATTGGTCGCTTCAGCTTGGAGAAGGAGGAAATGGTGGAACAGCATGTTTTGCTGAAGTCGTAAAGGATTTAAAGCACGCCAGTGGTGGAGAATCTTCCACCAATGGTGTTGCATCTTCTGAAGATGAAGAAAGTTCTGGTTATAGTGGAAGCTCAGATGAAGAATCCTCCACTTCAGGAAATGATCATGTGGATGAGACATCACGTGCGTCAGTCGATGCAGATATTAATGAGATTTTGGAGGAAGCTGCAGCAGTAACTGAAAGAGGATCTAATTTGGTGGATCAAACTGCTCATTCTTCGTCTTCTCTCCATTCAGCCTTTATGGCTAATGTCGACAGTTCATCAGGTCAGGTATGTGTCGATGAACCCACTGTAGTTAGCTGTGAGAATTGTGATAGTTTAAATGTTAAATATGCTGAACAGGAAAGTCAGATTGAAATCCTATCCAAACACAATCAAGAATTGATTGTAGATCTTTCTAAAGCAGCTGAAGCTAACGTGTTTTTAACCAGAAATGAAAAGGAATTTAAAACAACAATTGCGTCATTAAGACATGATGTTTCAGAATTACAAAAGGCTGTTTTGCGAAAACAACATGCTAACAATGATCTTATAGACACAATTGAAAAGCAGATGGTAGAATTGGCAACAGCTCGATGTGAATGTGAAACAATCAAGCATAAATTGGAAAGTTATTCCAATTCCCGCTATGTATTGGATCACATTATTGATGTTCAAAGGAAAAAGGGGGATAAGAAGTGTATGGGATTCAAATCATGTCCTCCCCCAATGAATCACAATTACTCAAAATTGCCTGATGACGAGGATATGCCCCGTTTTGAACCTACTGTGCCACTCGGTCTAGATGACTTTGCAGCAGGCCTCGGGTTCACAACTGGTACATCATCCTCGGGTCAATCAGAATCTGAATCTGAAACTGTGACAGATTCATCATGTGTTAAGGAACAGAGTCCTCCCACTGTTGAGGATGCTGATCCTTCGGATGATGAATCTGAAGTAATTGTGAAACAACAGTCTAACTCGGTTACAACAGATATTCCAATTGAGAATCACATCCTGTGTGATCCACCAGTGAAACCGAGTGAGACTGAAATGTCAAAAGAAATGGAGTCGAGTGTATCAAGTTTTGAAGGGAGTAACTTGTTGTACACGCTCAAAGGAGATGACAAAATTTACTCTAACAAAGATTTTCCAATTAAAAATGTAAATCAAGATTTAATTGAGCAAATTTTTGAAGGATGCACTGATAAGTTTTTGGGGAACAAAAGTGGCAAAGTTACTGTCACTCAATGTGATCCAATTCCGTGTGAACAAATTAGAAAACAGTACGGAAACCAAAAACTACAAGCTGAGCGAAAACAACAAGTCAACTCCGGAAAGGGTAAGGTACAGGGAAAGAAGGCTCAGAACAAGAATGTTCAAGCACCTAAGGCTCAACAACAATGGGTGCAAAACAAAAGAGCTCCTGTTAAGAAACGAGAACCGAAAATGAACTTTGTCGGATCCACGGGTTCAGACAAACTTGAAACATTTCAGGATAAATCTAACCTTGATTTTATAAAACAAGTTAGAATTTTAAAACGAAATGATCAGAATAATTACACCCAACACACCAACGGATGTGATTTAGGTCCAAGCACATCTAGATCACAAAGTTCATTATCTGGTTCTCAGTCTGGTCATCAACAGGCTTCTCCGAGGTTTGTAGAGCGGAGAATGTGCTTTGAGTGTGGCACAATTAGGCATATTGTAAGATACTGCCCATACCTGCAAAAGTTGAAGGCAAAAACAAGTGCTCCCCAAGAAACCAATTACCAAAAACGATCATTTTCCCCGAAACAAGACCCTCGTGTCTTGAAAGAAAGGGAAAAGAAGTTAAAACAAAAGAATCAAAAGGTAATTGAAAAGGCCTTAAAGTCAGAGGTCAAAGAAGAAAAACCTGTACAAGCAAAACCTAAAACTGTAAAACCAGTAAATGCTAAAACAATTAATGCAAATACTGGTAAAGAACAAACTGCTTGGAAACAAAAACAGGTAATTTAGTCAGGGGGAGCACCACAGGTTCTTTTTCCTAATCATCGAGTGATTGAAATCACTTACCTTGATGATCAAGGACGACCCAAGTCCACAAAGGCTTGGGTCCCTCTCTCCAACTAATTTCTGAGTAAGCGTGTAGGATATTCCAGGAGGAACTTTCGATAGTCGTAAGATTGTTGATAGTGGAGCGTCCTTGCACAAGATAGGCGACAGAAGAAATTGTTGCCTTTGATGGAGAGGAAGAGAAAAAGGAAAGGGAAACAGAAATGTCTGTTGAAAAAGATTGACAAGCTTCGACAAAATGAAAATCATTTCAAAATGTGAATGTTCAAGGCTTTGATCAGGTCCCCAGGATAGATTCAAATCAAAATGTACGCACCTGCAGCACGTCTGAAGTTCACAATCGACAAAATGAACGTGTAGTGTACATTTCTTCGTGGTGTGATTGAAGAAAATGTGTTTGTTGAACAAACCAACCGGGTGTGCGGATGCCTTGGCATGGATTGAACAACCGCACACTACTTCTGTAAGAGAAAGACAAAGACCTTCGCTGGTGCAATGTGGGCGACCAGCTGGACCCAAAGGTTACTGATCTTGTTGCTGGGAAGAGATTTCTAAGTAGCTACAAAGAATCGACTTTGAAATCCACACCGGGTGGATATCCAGTTTGGGAGAGCACTCAGATTCCTTGCAATGCACGAAGCAGTTGAAGGATACGGTTTTAAAATTCTAATCTCTCCTTTTTCTTGTCGATAATTAAGCTGCTTTGTGAATTAGTATCTCGTTCAGCACTCTTTGGCCAGACAATGCTGTCATGGTCCGCACCGCTTACCGACATGCCAACTGATTTTTCCAAAATTCGCTAAATCATTTCTGATTAAAACTTAATTTTGGTAAACGGCATTGAGGTAAAACATGAGTTAACCAACATCGGAAAATCATTTTTGTAAATACCTTTGTGTTTTAAATTTATTTTAGTTTGTTGATTTTAGGGGGAGTAAATCCAAAATTTGAAAATCCAAAAACATTGAAAAATTTCAAAAACACAAAAACAATAGAAAAACAAAAATGAGTTTCCTGGCGAGAAAAAGAGAAAATGATAGTACATCAGTGGTCTGTCTAAACCTCTTTAAATGCAAAATGAAAAACGATAAGCAGCTCTATATAAGATGTATCGGTAGGCTCACAATCATTTTAAAGTGTGCAGGGTGATATAAACTTAAATCGACTGAAGACTGGGTGGGAACCATTCATTGGCATATGGTCTTAGTACCGAAATTTCGTTTGAGAGATTGCCGAGGTTCTGAGATATTCGGTCTTTATGCTGCTTATCATCGGGGTATCATGGTTGTATCTTTTACCGAAAAATAACGGGGACGCAAGTCTAGATCTTCCATGATACCATACATACGTGTACATATTTCATACTGCATACGACCTCAATAAGTGATCTACAATCACATGTCCAAACAAATAAGTGATAATATATCACAAATTCTTTCCGGGAGTCAAGTTCGTCTCTCTGCTGTACGAAAGTACTGACCTGTTCACGGACTTGCTCTTGTGCCCTCATGCATTCGAAAATCAAGTTCCTCCTCAATAAGTGATTATATCACAAAGGGCTTGTTTTCAAATTCAAAATAAGTGAGAATCTCACATCATATACGGTCAAACAGATGATAATCGGTATACTCACCGGTAAGATGAACCCTCGTGCATACCTTGATACGGGAATGTGTCGTGATGTGGATGAACACCGGTCGGTAAGTATAAATTATACCGTAACGTATCCCCTCGCCATGATTACAAATGATAAGCTGAGCTTAAGTGGACAACAATACCGATAATCGTTATAGGATGCTTATCTTAATGTTAATTAACTGAACAACAAGAGCGTTTTGGCATGACCGTACACTGATATGATTCTCTTACCCTCGAAACTCGCAAAAAGAATGTCTGTAAATATTTATTTATTGTTTTATTGTTTTCCGTCTTTACATTGAAAAATGAAAATTTCAAAAAGATTTTAGGTGTGTTTTAATATAAACTTTATAAAATCCAAAAAGATTTTTCTTCTAGTTTATTTTTGATTGACTGATGTTGGAACTCGAGTCTATCCTACCCAAAATCCTGATCGTAAGCTGGAAAACAATTGCATCTTCATAAACAGTCGAAGTTAACGAGTTTTGAAAGTTAAAGGATTAAAATGGATATTTTTCTAAACTTTCAAACTGCTGTCGGTTGGTGTTTGATTGAGATTTGATCTCATATGTGTCGTTAGTTTAAATGTTAACTATATTCCAAGCGGTTGTTCTCATTATGCGTTTAGCTTTCTTGCATGTGCAGCTGCTAAAGGCGAGGAGAACATGTTCTATGAAAAACTTTGGAATGAAGACACGAAGTGGAGGCACTCAAAGGATAAAATGATCGAGTTGCCGCTGTCCCTTCATCAACACCTCAAGGATCTGAAGAATTGACAAGTCAAAAGATTCACGAGCATGACTCAATGGAGAGTTTAATCTAAGGGGGATTTTGTCAACACACTTTCTACATTAAACGGGAAGTTTGTTGATATAATTTCTACTTTCAAGACGTGAAGACTTTGAAGATCCTCCGACATGAAAGACATAGAAGACGAACCATCACGAGTAGCGTCCAAGGGGGAGTTTGTTGATGCACTTTGTGTGGACGCGACTCGGCTCGGTTCGACTCGGCCTTGAAGACTTGAAGACACGAAGATCGAGACAAAGCTACAGCCAAGGGGGAGTTTGTTGGTGCACTTGTGTCTGTACTTTGTCTGTATTTCGTCATGATACAAAACGATGTCTTATGTTAGTCTGGGTTACGTCTTAGTTTGTTACAATGTGCGTTCGATGTAAGTTTGACCAAGTCAACCATCCTCCTGGTTTGACTTGGCCAAACAGTTGCACATTGGTTGTTAGTTGAGTGTGTCGAAGGATAGATCATCGAAGGATAGTTTATATCTTTCGATGATGAGCTCGAAAGATGATGAGCTCGAAAGATGATAAGCTCGAAAGATGATGAGCTCGAAAGATAGACCACGAAGGATATCATCCTTCGTGGTGAATGTGATCTTTCGATGGGCTTTCTGGTCGACAGATGATCTGTCGATCAATCTGTCTGATCCTTCGACCAGACCTGCTGTGTCGGGTATAAATACCCATGTAGTGTGTTGTGTTCACCAGAGAGTAGTGATGAGTTGGTAAGTTAGACATCGACAGATACCAGGGAGAACACTTGGAGAGATAGCACACACACGAGAGAACTTTGAGAGTTTATAGAACACTTCTGTAAACATTGAGCTTGTAACCGGACCCTTCATTCGTATTAATACATGTGGTGTTAATCGGTGAATCTTGTGTGTTTGTGTTTGTGCTTGTTCTCGTATACATTCTCGGTTGCATGCTAGCTTGGATTCCGCACTCGCTAGTGTGTTTGATATAACAAGGATAAGGTTTTAATCTCATCCTCGAGAGGGACCTACAGAAGGTTTGCTTTGCAGATGGCAAACCCAGAGTCACAGGTCAGATTCAGGTTGAACGTGCTAGAAAAGGTTTAGTAAAACCAGTCAGGGGCATTCGTGACAGTGGGAGCATGGGTTGTGCTTCAGTCAGAGTTACCAGACGATAGTGGGTTAAGAGAACTAGTATTCTAGCTGACAAAGTCTCTCCAGTTGATTATCTGCTTTATTCGGACAATGTTTGTTCTCAGGATGTTCCAGGATCGGGCAATTTGTGTCAGTGGGAGCCGATAGGAACAGAGAATGAGTCACGAGTAGTGACTGATGAGTTGAAGCTCAGTGGGAGCTTCAACGGGCCTTCAGGTTAACCGATGAGAAGGCCGCCCACAACTAGTGAAGATGAAATGTTTACAGAGGTACTTATGAATATGAAGTTGCATGGAGTGCAGTTTGAAGTTGTCAAAGCCTCCAAGTGGGAGATTGTTGGGTTGTGGAGGATTTGACTAGTAGGGGTGTTCTTTGTTACACTCCTTCTGCATCTAGCAGGGGTGTTATGTGTTACACTCCTTCTGCAGCTAGCAGGAGTGTTCTCTGTTAGTATAGTTTAAAGTCAACAACCCTAATTGTAACCCCCTATATATACTTCTCATTCATCTCTGTAAACTTTTGAGCACCTAATAAAGAAAAGAACTAGTTGTGGGAGTGGATGTAGGTCAGTTTAGACCGAACCACTATAAATCTTGTGTTCTTGTGATTTAGAGTGTGTGTGCTTGCTGCAGATTGTTCTTGTGTTTGTGTGAATCGTGTTCTTGTGTTTGTGTGAATCGTGTTCTTGGTCCCAACACAACCCTATGTAAAAATAGTTCAAGGTTAAAAAAAACACATTAAATAATCACAAATTGACTTCAAATCTTGTACATGATAAGAAGAGGCCCCGAGCATTACGAGGCTCCTTAACTGTACCTTTGCTATTACGATCTAACATTTGGAGTGAAGTGCATGAGACATATACATAACTATTTACATAAGTCCATAGGCTTTTATGCCACACCAACTAATTACAAATATCTATTTTAGTTGGAAGCCTAATTACAAAAGGCTAGTGTTCGGCATGAGGCATACATATAGCTATTTACATATGTCTATAGGTTTTATGCCACAACAATTACAAAGGTCTATTTTAGTTGGCATCCTAAGAAACACTACTTCTAATCCGTTTGGGATAGAACTATAGTGGTAGTCTCAACATGGGTTATCTTCTAAATCTCTTCTCCGATCAATATAGCTTGGAGTGATCTGCAAAACAAAACACCGTGAACTTGTTACGAGAATGAGAGAGAGGGGTTATTATCGTAACCACTCTCCGGCATGAGAATAAGTAACCGTTTTAAGGTGAATAACACAGTGTGTGTGTTAAGAGTGAGAGAGTGAGAAACGGATCCTTAAACCATTGGAGGAGGCGAGTGTTTATAGCCGAAGAGTTAGGAGAAGGGGATGGGCTAATGGGCCTTGGGCCAAACGTCGCTTTCATGGAATATTCATTTGGTCTCCTCTGACACGACATGTAGTGTTGGTGTAACGTGAGTGGCTACACGCCACTCTCGAAATGTATTTGTTGTCTCGTCTGTCATCAGCTGTGAGTGGAGATCGTGGAACAATGAATAGCGCGTGTTGATTGGTTACACGTCACTGTCCTTTTGTACCTCTTGTCCACTACACGATTGTTCATCGTGGGGATCGTCTGTGCTGAGCCTAATGCATGCTACTTGGTTGCATGCTACCGCCATTAGTACTGGTTGTACTTGTTATGAGTTATCATGGTTGCCCATCCGCGGATTGTCCATGTGGCAAAACCTTGGAACAAGCTGAGTGTGTTTGTGAATTAAGTGTGAGTATAGTCCTTTGCGCGCGACCTACACGACATTGGAACCATACCCCTTCATGTCCTAATTATAAAAGGTTGGTGTTTGGTAGTGAGGTGCATGAGGCATACATATAGCCATTTACATATGTCCATTGGTATTTGGAATTTGTTTTGCCTTTTTGGTTGTGTTATTTGTCTTGTCCCATGCTTTCAAAAGACGAAAAACATTATTCTGTTACCTTTGCTTCTTGCTCTTGGCTTCATTGTCTGGATGCCAATTTTTATTGTGTGTTAAGTTGTATGATCTTCTTACACAAATAAATCCACGCTCAAGCTAACACAAAAGTGAATCATGTTCAAATTAGATGTGATTAAATATTAACACAAATTTCTAACCCACCAAATTCTTGTTCTTTTCATTTATGAACTATTAAAAAATAAAACTAAAATCACCCAAACGTCTTTGTTTTAAACAAATGAAATAAACACGATGTATGCAAAATGTTACATGTTGATGTTTGATGATGTCCTTTTGCACCGATCATCTATGGAGTATTGCGATGACTGGTGTTGTTGTACGACTATCATCAAAGGTTGTTGTCTAACAGGTTGGTATTTCTGCAACTTCGTTGGCATGTTATAAATACACTGTTTCATAACATTATCCCAACTACAAAATTCAAAAAATAAAACCCCACATAAAGGTCTTAAACCTAAGTTTATGAAAATTTTCATAATCCAAATTAAAACGAAGAAATTGAGACGGAAAATTAGAGGAACATTAGTGACAATTTGCACTTCAAATTGTGTATGGAGAATCAAGAATTTTCACCATGAAATTTTCACCAATGATTTTGAAGGCTCGATGCAATTAATTTAATAGATTTTAAGTAAATACTCAAAAACCCATTGTAACCTACTTGAAGCATGTGTTAGTGATTTGTAATCTTTAATTGATGCAAACTTATGCCTATGAAAGGAGATTGTATAAGAAATTACAGGATTGGTAAATAAGATAGAAATTACAATTAAGTTATCTTTTTTTGACTGCCTACCATTAGATAAAAGAGAGCCGACTAGCAAGAGGCTAGACGGACAATACAAAAACTTACCATTAGAGGGTTTTGAGTCACTCTATCCAATTTTGTTCAAAATTATATTCATGTTCCCATGCCATAAAAATGAGTAATGAACAATAGAATAAAAAATTAACTCCTTTTTGTGATTATTTCTACCATCTCGAACAACTAAAAGCAACCACCATAAGGTCTTGATAATAATGACGACTTCCTTTTGAGACTTGGAAATCACCATCGAATTCAACCAAAGCATAACCTTGTTCGGCTTCTTAGAATCAAGCAACACCAAATCAATCTACTTAGAATTCGAAGACTAAGTCATGTCCACAATCGGCCAATAACTAATCCAAAGTTTCAACCTCTTTTTCACATGAGGGACACAATTGTGAATTAGTATTAACTAGAATTATGTCCATGCGAGTTGCACTACAGAGACACTCTGAGCGCAAACTGTTTTGTAACATAGACGGGCTGCTAATTGTTGTTTCGTATTCTTAGTCTATAGTACACGACACTTTCATACAAAATGTAATACAACATAAATCAACAAAGTAAGGAAAACGAAGAAAGCAAAGAGTACAACAAACAATGCACATAAATGTTGTAAATTAACATTTTATAAAGTAAAGTTTTTACAAATAACACTTTTACAAAATTAACAAGCTCAACCGAATTTTGTGTACTACAAAAGCATTAGCATCATGTTTTTATCTCAATTTATTTACGCACCACTGGTTCCATCAGGTTGCAGGTAGATGACAAAAGGGGCTTAATTAGCGGTTATGGCAGTCGGTTGATACAACAAAAAAGCATCGACAGTCTTGGAATTGCGTGTGGCGATTGATCTACAAAAATAATAAGAAATTGTCCGTTAGCATAAGAAAAAACAATTAATAAAAAACGATAAGTACTAAGTTAACCATGAAGAATGGAGGATGGAAGAGGTTAGAGGCGAGCTGTTGTTTTTTTACTTTAACCCTAACTAGCAGGAGGATCTGCGCTCTGCAGCGGGGGAAGACCGATTTTTAATCAAATTCGGTTGTTCAAATAAAATCCATTCATACAATGGTGGTTGTATTAATTGTACCTTATAAAATAGGGTTGTATGTTTGTACTACCCAAGAGTAGTTTTTTTCACTTTAACCCTAACCAATGTTTTCGAAACCGGACTGGACGTCGAACCGGTCTTTTTACTGGTTCAATAGTCTGACCGGTCGGACCGGACGTAAGAACCGGAAGGTATCATAAATATTATAAAACTTAATAGGGTTAAATCTGAAAAAATATATAAAAAACCGGTCCAACTCTTCCAAAACCGGTCGGACCGACCGGTTTCCGAGTCCAACCGCCGGGTTGCCGGTTCAATGCATTTCCAGCCTAATACCATGACCCAGACCGGCTCAACCTCTGGTTGCCGATCCAACCGTTCCGACCGGCCGGTCGGTCCGGTCCGGGTCTGAAAACACTGACCCTAACTAACAGGAGGATCTGCGCTCCGCAACGGGGGAAAGACCGATTTTTAACAAATTAAAAAAACGTAGATAGAGATAAGCATGTCTCAATGGAAAGTTTATTTATATAAAAAATAAAACCTAACACACACGTTACGTAGCGTCAAACCGCTGAAAAAACAAACGTTTCCAAACATTTCCATACAAAAAACTACTCTTGCGTAGTACAAACACACAACCTTATTTTATAAGGTACAATTAATATAACCATTATTGCATTGCATGAATCTATGGATTTTATTTGAAACCAGTAATTAGAGCCGCGCGCATTATGATGCGGGTACATTGCAAACATTGAATGGATTAATTCAAGCGTCATGTGATGCGTACACAATTTGAAAACATGCGCTTTAACATATCTGATTTAACTCAATAGCATTTACGGTTGGATCCAATGTAAAGTAATTGAATTTATACAGTACAATCATAACGTATTTATATGTGATTCGACTCATACATAGGAAATGTACAAAACAAAACTTAAAACGTGTATAAAGGTAAAACTGACACGTGTACCCAAAAAACATATTCACATCAAGTGTTGAAATTTTACCCCTAGCACGTTGCGGCAGGGTCGAAACGTAGAATAACTCAAATTATACCGTCGAATGAGAACGTATTATATTTGACTTCATTCGATTCAGAACAAAATTTACAATGAAACGTAGATCAACTATAAACATACATAAAATAAGCAATAAAACGTATTATATTTGACAAGACTTGCTTAAAAAAAGTTTATGTAGAAACGTAGAAAAACTCAAATTTATACCGACACATAAATAAAAATACGCACGTAAAAATAGTTTTTTAGGTAAAGGAACGAAAGGGGTAAAGTCGGAGCTTTAGAAACTCGGGTTGGTTTAAATGATATTTTTACAAAGTTCTTAACACTACGACAAATTATTAGTATTTTATAAAGAAAACTTGCTAAAGAAAACTTACTTAAATATTTAAGAATTAATTTAGGTTAGATAAAAATTGCAATTTTCAAAAGTTAAGGGGGTTGTAAAATAAAGTAATAGTGTAGGGGTTAACAATTTTCTAAAGTTGAGTTGTATGGTGGGTGGAAAAAGGAGGGACCGTTATTGTAATGCCACGGACTTTTGAGAGGGTTGTAAAATGGATTAATAGTATAGGGGTTAAAATTATAATTTTTAAAAGTTAGGGGATAGTATGATGCTAATAAGTTAAAGGGTTATTGTGCATTTTGATGAAACCTTAGGGGAAGCTGGTGGAAAGTCCACCGACTTTCTCTTTTAAGTTATAGTATAATTTGTGGCGTCATTTATGAAATTTTGTGTTGGAACCTTGAGGTTTATTCATAGAGGAATACAAAAGTTTTGGGTTGGTCTTGTAATGTTTAACTAGTAATTTTGGGTCGCATATATGTAATGGGTCTTAGGTGATCTCGAGTGGGCTTTGGGAGGTCTCGACTCAATTGTAAATCCCGTGAGGATCTTTCAATGATATCAACAATAACTTGTGCAAGTGCGGAAACCAAGCACAAGTGGATTCAAGAAAACTATAAAGTAAAAGAAACAAGAATAATCAAATCAAAACACTAATCTTGCATTCACCTTTGTTACGATGACTGATACAAGACAAACACCAAGGATCTCGAGTGGCCTCTGAACTTCGACAAACTGATCAACCCTCTAACCATAATGAGGGTTTGCTTAAATACTAACTAAGATGGATCGAGACCATCCCTAAGCCCACTCGAGATCACCTAAGACCCATTACATATATGCGACCCAAAATAACTAGTTAAACATTACAAGACCAACCCAAAACTTTTGTATTCCTCTATGAATAAACCTCAAGGTTCCAACAATCTCCCCCTAGGTTTATTCATAGAGGAATACAAAAGTTTTGGGTTGGTCTTGTAATGTTTAACTAGTTATTTTGGGTCGCATATATGTAATGGGTCTTAGGTGATCTCGAGTGGACTTAGGGATGGTCTCGATCCATCTTAGTTAGTATTTAAGTCATTGTGGTTAGAGGGTTGATCATTTTGTCGAAGTTCAGAGGCCACTCGAGATCCTTGGTGTTTGTCTTGTATCAGTCATCGTAACAAAGGTGAATGCAAGATTAGTGTTTTGATTTGATTATTCTTGTTTCTTTTACTTTATAGTTTTCTTGAATTCACTTGTGCTTGGTTTCCGCACTTGCACAAGTTATTGTTGATATCATTGAAAGATCCTCACGGGATTTACAATTGGTATCAGAGCCAAGAAACCAATTCTTGGTTCGGTTTTGATATCATTTAGATTCAAGAAGGCATTACTTGTTACTGATCCTGTTTGCTAGTGTGTTTTATAGAATTTCAGTTTATTAGTGTGTTCGGATTCAAACTGTTCTTCGCAAATCTTGATTAAAGTTGCTGATTTTGGTTTGTGATTCGTTGTCAAAGGTGTTTGCTGAATTATCGGAAGTTTGTTGAGGATAAAAAATTCAAAGATTTCATATCTTTGAATTTTTGGAAGCTGCTGAAAATCAGGAATCACAGTTACTTTTATCTCACAAGTCTGTTTTGCAGGGTCTCGATTCACATTCAGCTTAGTCTCGACTCAAGATCATCAGTCTCGAGTGCTTAATTCTTCCGTCTCGAGTTAAAATCTCGTTCTTGTCTCGACTCGCAACTGCAGTGGTCTCGAGTTGTCATCTTTAACTCGAAACCATGTTCCTGATCTCGAATCGCAACACCGCTCTCAACTCAGGATTCAACTCACTTGCACACTCAGTCTCGACTCATCGTCTCGACTCGCAACGACATTTTAAACGTCATTCAGATTTTGAACCTTGGACTCTTGGACTTGAATAATTAATTAATTAATCAGTAAATTAATTAAATAATCAAGTAACTATGACTTCGAGTAACCAGAGTGTTGACTTGGCAGCTATGACTAAACATCAAGAATTGGATTCCATCATTGGAACCACCACTCGTGTTCCCAGGCTGTTAGATGGAAATGACTTCCCTGAATGGAAGTGGCGTTTTGAAAAACTTGTTAAGGTCAAAGATGCAAAAATTTGGCGAAGTATTTTGAGAGGCCCAAGAGAAATCATGATGGAGAGTGCTACTGAAGCTGGTGTGAAAGTGAAAAAGCCTCATGATCAGTATACTGAAGAAGACTTTAAAATTGTTGAGGAAGATGATATGGCATTTTCTTACATGACCATGGCTTTGGGACCAGACATTGCTATTGGTTTTCACACTTGCAAATCTGCAAAGGAATTGTGGGAATCATTAATAGATGTCTATGAAGGTAATGAAGATATGAAAGAGAGTCGTAGAAATCTGCTGAGCCAAAATTTCAACAATTTTAACCATATATATGGAGAGACTGTTGATAATCAAATTCAGAGATTCGTCAAGTTGGTTACTCAAATGCAGATGGAGGAAATGCACACGACAAATGCTTCAACTAATAGACAACTTCTAAATGCTCTACCTAAAAGTTGGGATCATCACGTCGCAATGATCAAGAAAACCAAGGATCTAGCAAGGTGTAGTTTATCTGAAATGATTTCTCACATTAAAGCATGCGAGCTAGACGATAAACAGAGAGAAACAAATTACAAGAATAACATGTTGGCCGCTGGATTCACTGCAACACCTTCTGCATCAAGCAATAACACTGCTCTTGTGTCCCACACTGGTTTTCAAATGTTCAGCAACTCTGCTTCTGCTAAAGCTGATCCTACCTCATCAAATGCTTACTACTCTGGAACTCCAGCACCTGCTGTTGCTGCTGCACCACCTACTGCTAATGCTACTGCTACTGCATCGTTAACTCCCACTGCGAAAAACGAGATGATTGCTTTCTTCTCGCAACAGTCCAAAGAAAATCTTGATATAGCTGCTTCTGTCATAAATTGCTTAAATGCTTTTGCTAAAGGTAAATTTGATCCTCCAAAGTTCTATATGGATGACTTACATCAAATTCATCCCGAAGATGTAGAAGAAATGGATATAACCTGGCAGATGGCTATGGCAGCATTTAGAGCCAAAAATTTTGTGAGAAAAACCGGGAGAAACAAATGGCAAGGTCTTACCTTTTCTGGACCCACAAAAATGCCATTTGAGTTAAGTTGCTACAATTGTCATGAACCAGGACATTTGGCAAGAAACTGTACCAAGCCTAAGGTCAATAGAGAACAAACTCCAGCCCAACCTGTTTCACCTAATCGAGAGAGAGCTCTTGTGACCACATCAAGTATATCTGCTGATGCTGTTGCTGGTGGAAGTCCTCAACCCTTGGGATTAGCTCAAGCCTTGGTGGTTCAGCCTGATATCAACTTTGATTGGAATTCGGAAATTGAGCGACTGAACATCTCAGCTCCAGAAAATCAAGCTAATTCAAGCAACATTGCTTTCATGACCTCAAATGATCAAGTTTCTGTATCTGAGGATGAGACTTCAGCACCTGAGGAGGAGACTTCAGCTGAAAACCTTGCTTTCATGACCCAGATTCTTTCAGCTCCAGTCAAAGGTCTCACCAAAGAAGAGGTACTTTCTGTTTTCTGTACTCCTGAATGTAGAGAACGAGTTGAATCCTTTAGAATACACAACGCTGAGCTAATCGAAGATTATAATGACATTAAAAGGAAAAATTTCACTTTAGCTAATAATGAAAAACTTTTTAAAGAAAAATTGAAGCTCAGCGAAAAGACATCATCAAACTTAAGGATGATGTAAGTGTAAAAACAACCCATTTTTTGGAAGCTCAAGAGAAGGTATGCATTTTGACTAAAGAACTGGAAGATATCAGAGATAGATATCAAATAAATGAACTCAATATTAAAAAAATTGATTCTTCCAGCAAACTAGTCAAAAACTTGTGTGATCAACAACTCGCATACAAGGAAAGGAAAGGGCTGGGATTGGGTTTTAATCAGGCTCCTCCTTATAATGACAATTATACTTACTTACCTATGACTGAGGAGGAGATGATGAATGAAAGTAAAATGACTTATGGTCCCAAAAACAATAAGTTATCATTTAATGGCAGACATGTTGAAAAACATGTGGTTCAACCAGTTTGTTTTGTGTCCAAGGGTACATTTGATCCTAACGTTTCTTCATCATGTGCAGATGAAGTATCTGAAGTGAGGTGTGAAGATATGTTTGGGAATGAACAACTTTTCAATTCTGATTTTTCTAAATCTACTTTTGATAAAAACTGATTCTGGATGGGTGTTTGGTCAATCGTTTTTGAACTCGTTTCATAGTTATGTTTCGTCTTCTTTTGGGCCTGATGTTTTGGGCAAAACTGTGAATGTTTGTGATGAATCTTTGAATAATGTGTGTGATGATGGATGTTTTTCAGTAGCTGCAAATTGTGATTCTAATGTTTCTAACTCTTCAGCTGATGACAGTGTGACAGGTGAGGTCCCTCAGGATACATTCAGTGAAACCACTGAAACTTCTTCTCAAGAAAATCAACAGTGTTCTGATTTTTCTTCTGAATCGGTCTCAGTGGACGTCCCTAATATTGAATCTAGTGTGACCCCATTGGAAACCGAGGTTGAAAAGGAACAATTATCAAACTCAGATGATACATATGTTGATGAAATATGTGTTGATGAAGTTTCAACATCTTCCGAGATTAAAACTGAATCTGATTTTCTAAAAGAATAGGAGGTCATTATAAATGAAAAATTACAAGAAAATGTTTCTGAAGAGAAAATTAAAACGGAATCTGAAACATCCTTTCAAAATGATTCTGATGAAATTATAAACAAAGATAAATCTACTCCATCTGAATCTCATACTTGTGCTAGTGCTAGTTCTGATCAGCAGGTACCTAAATGCTCAGAAAAGGCACAAGCTAAACAAGCAAGAAAAGTCAAGCAAGCTCAATCTTCTAAACCCAATAGATCCACATCTGCTATGAAGCATCAAAACTTCCACATATTGAAACGACAAACATGTTTCAATTGTGGAATTCCTGGATACATCGCCAGAAACTGTGTTCATCTCCTAAGTGTGCAGTCTAAAAATAAATATGCACAAAATCAGAAAGTCAAGCCAAACCGATATCGTTGTTCAGAGTCAGTGACGACTGAAAAGTCTAAGTCAAGGAAGAATAACTATCGTAAGGCTAAGCCTTCTGATCAAGATTGGAATGCAGCCAAACGTAGAAATCAAAATCAACAAAATGATTTTCGAAGAAATCAATATAAAGCGTTTGGTAACTACAATTCTCAATGGTCAAATAACTTTTGGAAACCTAAAGCTAAGGCTATGCAATCTAATTCGTCTCATACATCTCATCAAAATTCTGTCATTAAAAATCCTTCGAAATTTTTAAATAAAGATAATTTAGTATGGCAGAGAGTGACTTACATTGATGCACAAGGAAAACCCAGATCCACTATGGGCTGGGTTCCTAAATCTAATTGATCCCGCTAATCGTGCAGGAACAGCTGTGGAGGACTACCGTGCGCCTCTGGTACATGGATAGTAGCTGTTCCAGGCATATGACGGGAGACATGTCTCAACTGGTCAATGTAAAAGAATTTGACGGTGGATATGTCTCTTTTGCGGGAGGTGAATCAGGAAGGATCACGTTGAAAGGAACAGTGAAAAACGGCGTTTTAAGCTTCGAAAATGTGAACTATGTCCCAGAACTGAAACACAATTTGTTGAGCATTTCACAGATTTGTGATCGAGGAAATTCAGTTCATTTTACAAAGAAAGGCTGCTACGTATTGAAGCCGGGGATTGTGATTCCTGAAGACTGGTTTTTTATGACAGCCGAGAGACGGGGAAATGCTTATGTCATTGATATGAACAAGAAGCCGTGTGAAGAAGTTACTTGTCTGTTTTCGAAGATTTCAGAACATGATGGTTTATTGTGGCATCGTCGCCTTGGGCATGTGAATATGAAGAACTTGAATCGACTTGCCAAAGGTCAACTGGTCCGTGATCTACCAATCAAAGACTTTATGTTGGTAGAAAAGTGTGTTGCCTGTGCAAAGGGAAAAGCACATCGAAAGCCTCATAAATCCAAGTCTACGCCCTTAACTAAAGCTGTGCTTGAATTACTTCACATGGATCTTTTCGGTCCAGTGAATGTATTAAGTATTGGCAAGAAGGCTTATTGTCTCGTAATAGTTGATGATTACTCACGCTACACCTTGGTGTACTTTCTAAGTCATAAGAATGAGGTTGCGGGCTTGATCAAACAATTCATTACACTGGTGGAAAATCAAGCTAGTACGAAAGTGAAGGCTATTCGTTCAGACAATGGGACATAATTCAAGAATGTCACCATGGATACATTCTGCGCTGAGAAGGGAATTGATCAACAGTACAGTGCACCTTGAACTCCACAACAGAATGGAGTGGTTGAAAGACAAAATCGTACTCTTATAGAAGCTGCGCTTACCATGCTGGCCGATTCGAAGCTTCCTAGTTTCTTCTGGGCTAAAGCAGTTAGCATGGCTTGTTACGTTCAGAATCATGCTTTAGTAAACAAGCGACATATGAAAACTCCTTATGAGATTCTGGAAGGACGTAAACCTTCGGTCTCACACTTTCGCATCTTTGGTTGTCCATGTGTGTTACTACTTATGGACACTAATGGAAAGTTTGAAGTCAAAGGGGAGGAGTGTTTCTTTGTTGGATAGGCTAAAGGTTCAGCCTATAGAGTATACAACAAAGTAACCAAAAAGGTCGTCGAGTCGTGCAACATTGAATGGCTCGAAGAAAATGCAACGGACGCTAGAGTTGGACCAGATTGGTTATATGATTATGCTGAACTGTTTAAATCATTTAACATTTTGTCAAGTGTCCCTACAGATGCAGGTGTGTCTCCCCTCAAACAACCGCTGTCCTTTGGTGATACTGAAGAAGAAGAACAGGCTGAAGGGAGATCAAGGAATCATACCATTGACCCACCGGGAATGGTTTTCACACGGCACCCTACGCCTCAACAAACGTCCCATCAATCCACTGAAGGTGCTTCATCAAGCGGTGCTACATCTAATGGTTCTGGATCTGCACTATTTCCTGAATCCATTCCTGAAGACTGCATTGTTACAACTCCTTTAGTTCACCATACTGTAGCACCTAATGAGGGGGAGACTAGCAACACCATTGATAATAATCAAAATGCTTCTACTGAAGACGAGATCATTCCTGACATGGCAATTCGTACAAGTGTCCAACGAAATCATCCTATAGAGAATGTGATTGGTCCTGTAGATGCAGGAGTTTTAACCAGGAGCCAATCAGGGACCATTAATACATGTTTATACTCTTGCTACATTTCACAAATAGAACCTAAAACTGTTGATATAGCTTTGCAGGAACCAGGCTGGGTAGATGCTATGCATGAAGAGCTGAACCAGTTTGAAAAACTTGGAGTATGGAAACTTGTCGAGTTGCTGAAGGGAAAGCGCAAACTCGGAACTAGATGGGTATTCAGAAACAAGCAAGATTCTGCAGGGGTTATTTTTCGAAATAAAGCACGATTGGTGGTCCAGGGTTTTAGACAAATAGAGGGTCTGGATTATGATGAAGTATATGCTCCGGTTGCCCGACTTGAAGCCATCCGGATCTTCTTAGCCTACGCGTCATATATGGGGTTCACTGTGTATCAGATGGATGTCAAGCAGCGTTTCTATATGGAGATGTGAAGGAAGAAATCTTTGTTGAGCAGCCACCGGGTTTTGTTCATCCAGATCATCCAGAATATGCCTACAAGCTTGACAAGGCATTGTATGGATTGCACCAAGCACCACGAGCTTGGTATGCTACTCTAACTGAGCATCTTCTGGCTCATGGGACATACGTGGCACGATAGACCAGACTTTGTTTATCAAGAAAGTGGGAAAGGATCAGATCTTGGTTCAAATTTATGTCGATGATATTATCTTTGGATCTACAAGTGAGGAGCTTTGCAAGGAGTTTGAGAGAGTTATGAAAAAGAAATTCGAGATGAGTGCTCTCGGAGAAATGACACTGTTTTTGGGTTTACAAGTCAAAAAGAATTCTCAAGGCATTCTCATTTATCAAGGGAAGTATGTGGACGATGTGCTAGCAAAATTTAAGCTTGCAGACGCAAAATCGGTTGAAACACCAATGGCAGAGAGACCGTTATTGACTGAAGATGAAGAAGGATCCCCTGCTGATCAACGTCTTTATAGGTCTATGATCGGGTCGTTGATGTATCTGACAGCGAGCCGTCCAGACATTATGTTTGCTGTTTGCAATTACGCGCGATATCAGGCTAATCCTAAAACTACTCATCTTACTGCTGTTAAACGAATCTTTTGGTACCTTAAAGGCCGACCTCGGTTTGGTCTGTGGTATCCGAGAGATTCCAATTTTGACCTGTTTGCGTTTTTTGATAGCAACTTTGGAGGCACTGATAGTGACAGGAAATCTACATCAGCTGGATGTCAATTTCTGGGTGACAAGCTCATTTCTTGGCAATGCAAGAAACAACAAACAGTGGCGATTTCCACAGCTGAAGCTGAGTACATTGCCGCCTCTGCATCTTGCTCTCAGGTGGTGTGGATGCAACATCAATTGCAGGACTACGGTTTGACTTATCTCAATACTACTATTTACTGCGATAATGATGCTGCAATACAAATTGTTAAAAATCCTTGATAGGATCTGAGGATCTACTGATTGTGCTTGTTTGTGAGATTTGAACAAATCAAATTGATATGAGTAGTTTTAAGTGCAGCGGAAATGAATAACAAACTTTGTAAACACAATCAAAGGAGAATATAGTTTGATAAACAATTGCTTTTCATAGAGTCGAAAGATTACATTAAAAGCAAAAGGTTACAATGCAAGCTTACAGACTAAACTCCCCCTCAGCCTGATACTTCAGGGTTGGTTGCACAAGATGAAAGGATTGGATTGAGGAGAAGGACTCACTCAAAACGATCAAATATAACAGTACATAGTACTATCATATTTATAGGCAAACCAAACCACTGATGTACCTCAGCTGACGTCACCATGATAGTGACATCTAACAGCCTAACAACCTGTAAACACTGGTCTATACAAAACTACTGACGTCTAACAACTGATTGATAATAAGATACAAAACAAGTCTAACACTGTTCACGTTCCACTGTTGTAGCCTAAGCACTGATTGTTTGAACATCAGTGCTTTCTTCAAAAGGTGATCAGTCTTTGAATGAGCAGTGCTTGGGTCTTCAGCAGTACTTAAGAGACAGCAGTAGATAGAGCTCAGTGTCTGCCTTTTAGCAGTCTTTAGTTGTTTCATCAGTGTTTGGTTCATCAGTTGTTCTTCTGAGCAGTACTTTGAGTGTATCACCAGATAGGTAACCACTGTCAAGGGGAGAGCTTAGAGTAAACGTCTGCTTATTGTGAATCCGCTGTTGTGAACCGGTTTTGGCTTTCAATATATGTTCCTCTGGTAGGGTTCAATCCCAAAAATCCTGTTTTTCACTCCAAAACCAAGCACATTGACATAAAAGTTCATTTCATTAGAGACTGCTTCGACAGAGGTCTTATTAAACTGGAGCAAATCGATACAGATGCAAATGCTGCCGATTTGTTTACAAAACCTGTCAGCAGCTCAAAATTCAAAGTGCTTGTTGATTTTCTGAAAATGATCTGGTATACTGACTGAGCATGGTTGTTTGTTTTTAAGTAAATTTGTTCATAAATTTTCTATTCATAGGTAGTTTTTATTTATGCACAAATTTAGGGGGGATAAATTTTGAAAAATACAAAAACATTGAAAATTTTAAAAAAAATACAAAAACATTGACAAGTTAAAAAAAATATATATATATCCAAAAAGAAACATTGCATGACTGGGAAATGAAATGAATTTTCACATTATGGTCGAGGGCTGACTCATGTAAGACCAGTATCGAAATAGTTTGACTCTAGTATGATGTGTTGGTAGGCTCTATCCTTAAGACTGGAAACATTGGTTGTTTCTGGACAGAACTAAAATAGTACATGACCTCAGGAAAGAAAATCACTTGGAATTAGCTCATTTCTATTTGAATGTCTGTATGTTGTCCCGATACATACAATTTTGGTATGACTCTGAAATCTTCTCTAAAAAAGTCGTGTATCTCCTTTGTTTTGCGGAAGCAAAGACCTGGAGGTGCTAGGCAACGTCAGCTTTTGCTGCATCCAGATACATGCTGACCTAGCTGTACGTTGTCGCGCTATAGATCAATTAAACACCCGAAAGAGGCCCTCAAGTGCCCAAAAGAAACCCAAGAAACCTATATCAAACTGAGAAAAACTCATTTGATCTGTATATTATACCATCTCTGCTTAAGATCTATTCTGTTCTCTTCTCAATCTATTCCCAGTTAAGATTTCAGAGATCTGGATTGGACTTGTGAAATATGTGGTAGGGAAGCTACTCACATGATAGAGTGTGTTGTATATAATTCCGGGAATTGATTAGTATTTGTTTGGGTGTTCATTGTTAAAACATCAAAACATGATAAATATTAGTAACAGGCAGTCATATGAAAAAGGTTTAGGGAGGTGAGTTTAAGTGGACAAATATACTGGCAATCGTTCAGATCACTCAGTAGTAGATCAGTGTTGATAAGTGAAGTCAGGCCCGAAACCTGTGATTTGATCCCTCAGCATTTATGATATTTCCTTATTTTATTTTTGTAAATAATATTTTGATATTATTTATTTTTATGTTTGTAGGTATTTGATGATGGTGATGGTGGTGGTGAATCATCAGATATGAGAAACCTTCTCCTTTTCATTATAGGAGAGGCTGATGATATTTTGAGTGGCTCAGTGGTTTGAGATGAAAAGGCAGTGGTTTGTGTCTGTGCTTGACTGACGGTGGTTGAAACAACTGGTGTCTCAATCACTGTTGTCATTACAGCAGATGTTGTAACATTTGCTGTCTTCTGCTTTATGGCAGAAGGCAGTGGTGGTGATATGATTGTAGATGATGATGGTGGTGGAACAGTGGTTGTGATGGTGTATGTTGAAGGTGTGTGTGTTGATGAAATGGCAGCTGTTTGGCTACTGACAGCAGTTTTTGTAACCACTACTGTATCAACTGTTTGGATGGAATTTTCAGATGTTGTGATTTGAGGTGGTTTGGATGGCTGTTTTTCTTGCTCTGGTTCAATATACAGCCCATCTTCTATTCCTTTCTTCTTCAACTTGATTTTCTCCCCCTTTTTGTCATTATCTACAAGGGGTGTATCCATGAAGAGGATGGAAGAGGGAACTTTTCCACCATGGGCAGTCTTTTGTATGCTGGCCTTTATAGCCTTGATATCTGCTTAGGTATCCTTGAATCTTGATTCCACCATGTTGGTCAGCATTTGTACTTGAATAGCATGCTTTTGATCAGCCATATGTTGCTGTTTTTCAAGCATGGGTTTAAAAATATTCCAAAGCTCATTTTCAGCAAATGCATGTTGTGCAGGTGCTTGAGCAGGAGCAGCAGTGGCTTGTGCTTTTTGAGCTTTTAAAATCTCTTGCACCATATCTTTAATTTCAGCAACTGAGTCTTCAAGTTTTTCAACCCTGTTCGTCAATTCCTGATATTTTAAATCATCACCCAAATTAATGGGATCATCTGATTTCCCTCCTGAAGAGGTTATACCAATGTGTGACTTAGGAACAGTGTTCCAGAAATCATCCATTGATGCCCCTTGTTCTTGGTACTGGGGACTTCTTTCTTCAGCACTCGATAAACCGTTTATGTTACTGGTGGTCAAAATAGGCTCACTAGTGGTTATCGATGGTGTTATAGAAGAAATTGCCTTCAAGGGAGTCTTACTAATGAAACAACTGTCCAAATGAAGATCTGTTGATCCATCAGTTGTAGTTGCTGCTCCACTTGAACTACTGACAAGAGTTACATGTAACTCCTGCAGTGTAACCTCCTCAACTGTTGCTGGGATAGCAGAGGTATAAGCATCAGACCCAATCACTTGTGGGGGTATACTCTCAGTGATAGGTGATAGAGAGGAACTGGTTTGTGTCTGTGCAATATCAACCGCATGCAACAGGGGTATTATTGATTGTGGTAGTATGATTGGTGAGGGTATGGGAGTTGAAAGAGACATGTCCTTGGGATCAGGACTGTGGAAGATAGAGCCAAGTGGATCCAGAGCTTCATAATTTGGTGTCCCTGTGATTACAACCTGATCCTTTTGTGAGGATGCAGGAGGAGTTTTAGGCATAGGTTGAGATCTTTCTTCCAACTGCTGTGAGGAAGTAGCAGTAGTGGTTTGTGGTGACTTTTGTGTTGTCACAGGCAGTTGCTCTAGGATCTCATCTTCCAGAGTTGCCTTTGTTTTGGGTTTGGTGGGCTTTTTGGTGATATCAGGTGTGGGTTTCAAAGCAGTGGTTGTGCTGCCTTGATCACCTGGAGCAGTGGGCTCAGCAGCAGATGTCTGAGGAGCAGTGGTAACTGCTGAAGTCTGCTCAGACACCTCTGCTTTTGTTTTTATTGGTGCCATCATTCTTGAAAATGTTTCTTTTGTTAAGCCTTTTATTTGAAAATGGACACCTTGTTTAGGCAAATTTTCATCCTCTTTTTCAAATTTTTGTTTAAAGTAGTAGCTTAGAAATCTTGGAAAAAGAAGAAATGATTTGCTTTCAACATTCTTTACCATGTCATTGAAGATCTCCTGGGAGTAGTTGTAATCTTTATTGTTTAAAATAGCATACCCCAGGCATTGAATCTTCAATGGTATTTCATTAAACGCTGTTGTTTTATTTGAAACACAACTTAAAAGTGTGTGAAATAAAAATCTGGGTGCAGATGGGAAATAACCTTTTTGTAAGGTATCTACCTTTGATTGTTCTGCATATCCCCTTTTTGTGAAATCGGTTTTCATCTCAGCTTTATCAAAAGAAATTTTACCTTTTAGATCAACGAGTTTAAAAACGTCGGAGATTGATTGTGGAGTGATTTGAATCACTTTACCCTGTATCAAAGAGTTAATGGCTGTGGCTTTATCGTCTTGTTTTTCAAGTGTCGCCTTTTTCCAGAACTCTCTCTGGGTTTGCAAGTAAATGGGAGCATCTGCTGTCAACAAAGTTTTGTACTTTGATGCAGATAGTGTATCAATGATGGAGTCGAAAGTGTGGTTATCGGTAGGTTTTGTGAGGAGACCCAAGTAGTTGTGCGGTGATTTGTATGGAATCTCGATGGGTTCTTCGGCCGTTTAAGCGACCTCTTTTGAAGATGATGGTGATTTTGGTTTCGACTTTGATTTTGACTTCGTCATTTTGATGAAGAAGAATCGGAGAGAGATTTGGGAAGAAAAGGTTGGAAACTGCTTTGAGAAGAGAACTTTGGAATTCAATTCGACAGTGTAAAACCCTGTTTGGGGGTTTTGATCAGGGTTTTATTTAGGGAAAAAAATAATCGCTGATGTGGCAGCGGTTATTATGATCTGAAGGCTAAAAACTGACCACGTGTCAAAACACTGATGAAATGGATGATGGGTGGAGAACAGTTGTTTTAGGAACCACTGATGTACCAAGCATCAGTAGTTACAACGGTAATAAAGTGACAACAATGGAAGATTTTTACTATCAGTGAATAGCATATCAGTGGATAAGACACTGATTTTGAGCATCAGTGCTTGTCTTAGCAAAATGAAGAATCAGTGGTTGACTTTCAGCAGTGGATAGTATTTAGTGATCAGATGTATGAACAAAACAGTGATTAGGGTAAATAGTATAGATTTGAAGGACAAGTATTTCTGCAACTGTTTTGAGAATTTTCATTCAAGGTTTTTGCCACATGTCAATTTTGAGGGACAGTGGTTTAGTACCCCAGATGATGAGAACTCGTTACTAAGGCACCTCATTTTCGTTTAATATTCAATTAAAACATGAGTGCCCAGTAATTTAAGTACAGTTTGGCAATCAACTTTTGATAAATGTTTAAAAACAAACCTGAGTAAGATATGATCTAGACATATGAACCATTTCCTTCTGACCCATTCATGAGGACAATAATACCAACAAAAATACGGTACTATATCCTGACAGGAACTTAAACTGTTGCCAACAAAAACAAGCAAGAGTTCAAAATATATTATTTCAAAAAAAATGAACAATATATCCTGGTTATTCGAGAAAATCCTTTATATATATAAAAAAATTAAAGGATTTTCTGAGAATAGCATAAAAAAGGATCTGGTATAATTTCAAAAGAACACGTAATCATAACATTCTCAAGTTTATGAAAAATGGTCATTGGTTTGACAGCCGTTGGTAGAACATTCTGAATACATTTTGACCACTGTTTGGTACCATTTTCTTTGTCAGTTGACTGCAATCATGAGGACTCATGGATAAATTTTTGAACATTTGTCTAGTCCTCTTTGGAGTTCATTCACGGGAATCAAAACCTTTTCCTGAACAGATGAATGCACATAGTTGCTTAATAACCATTATTACCCTAAACTTTGACTCATAAGTGTTTTATGTTTATACTCTTTTCTTTTGACTTCAAAAGTTTTGAGATAAACACACTTCTGAGTTTTTTTTTTGTGAAATTTCTTAATGTATTTTAACATAGTTGATTTTGTCCTTTTGAGGAACTCAACCTGTTTCAACACATAAGATCTGAATGACTAAAGTTTTAATTTCCCTCTTTTTATGTTATCAAAAGCACTAATGTTTTATGAACGTAGGTTTTTGTTAATCAGAGGTTCATACTTTAGCATTTTAATACAGTGACATCACAATTTTCATAACAGCAATTGAAATCAATTTTGAAAATTTGAAATGATCCCACAGTTTAACAGATATGTTTTCAGATCTGAAAACTATGAGTGACTTATGCATGATATCACTTGTTGTGTGAGATTTGTGTGTCATATGACATCTTGGTTGATTTACAGAGTTTTTGAAAAACCATTTTGATCATGATTAACTCGTTACTCTATTTTTCAACTGAATACAACCAACCTTAGTATCAATGAATTTTGAGCCGAACTGTTATGTCAAATTGATTGTTAGATCGAATTTGACTGTCCAAGCTCTGATACCAATTGATAGGATCTGAGGATCTACTGATTGTGCTTGTTTGTGAGATTTGAACAAATCAAATTGATATGAGTAGTTTTAAGTGCAGCGGAAATGAATAACAAACTTTGTAAACACAATCAAAGGAGAATATAGTTTGATAAACAATTGCTTTCATAGAGTCGAAAGATTACATTAAAAGCAAAAGGTTACAATGCAAGCTTACAGACTAAACTCCCCCTCAGCCTGATACTTCAGGGTTGGTTGCACAAGATGAAAGGATTGGATTGAGGAGAAGGACTCACTCAAAACGATCAAATATAACAGTACAGAGTACTATCATATTTATAGGCAAACCAAACCACTGATGTACCTCAGCTGACGTCACCATGATAGTGACATCTAACAGCCTAACAACCTGTAAACACTGGTCTATACAAAACTACTGACGTCTAACAACTGATTGATAATAAGATACAAAACAAGTCTAACACTGTTCACGTTCCACTGTTGTAGCCTAAGCACTGATTGTTTGAACATCAGTGCTTTCTTCAAAAGGTGATCAGTCTTTGAATGAGCAGTGCTTGGGTCTTTAGCAGTACTTAAGAGACAGCAGTAGATAGAGCTCAGTGTCTGCCTTTTAGCAGTCTTTAGTTGTTTCATCAGTGTTTGGTTCATCAGTTGTTCTTCTGAGCAGTACTTTGAGTGTATCAGCAGATAGGTAACCACTGTCAAGGGGAGAGCTTAGAGTAAACGTCTGCTTATTGTGAATCCGCTGTTGTGAACCGGTTTTGGCTTTCAATATCTGTTCCTCTGGTAGGGTTCAATCCCAACAATCCTGTTTTTCACTCCAAAACCAAGCACATTGACATAAAAGTTCATTTCATTAGAGACTGCTTCGACAGAGGTCTTATTAAACTGGAGAAAATCGATACAGATGCAAATGCTGCCGATTTATTTACAAAACCTGTCAGCAGCTCAAAATTCAAAGTGCTTGTTGATTTTCTGAAAATGATCTGGTATACTGACTGAGCATGGTTGTTTGTTTTTAAGTAAATTTGTTCATAAATTTTCTATTCATAGGTAGTTTTTATTTATGCACAAATTTAGGGGGGAGAAATTTTGAAAAATACAAAAACATTGAAAATTTAAAAAAAAATACAAAAACATTGACAAGTTAAAAAAATATATATATATCCAAAAAGAAACATTGCATGACTGGGAAATGAAATGAATTTTCACATTATGGTCGAGGGCTGACTCATGTAAGACCAGTATCGAAATAGTTTGACTCTAGTATGATGTGTTGGTAGGCTCTATCCTTAAGACTGGAAACATTGGCTGTTTCTGGACAGAACTAAAATAGTACATGACCTCAGGAAAGAAAATCACTTGGAATTAGCTCATTTCTATTTGAATGTCTGTATGTTGTCCCGATACATACAATTTTGGTCTGACTCTGAAATCTTCTCTAAAAAAGTCGTGTATCTCCTTTGTTTTGCGGAAGCAAAGACCTGGAGGTGCTAGGCAACGTCAGCTTTTGCTGCATCCAGATACATGCTGACCTAGCTGTACGTTGTCGCGCTATAGATCAATTAAACACCCGAAAGAGGCCCTCAAGTGCCCAAAAGAAACCCAAGAAACCTATATCAAACTGAGAAAAACTCATTTGATCTGTATATTATACCATCTCTGCTTAAGATCTATTCTGTTCTCTTCTCAATCTATTCCCAGTTAAGATTTCAGAGATCTGGATTGGACTTGTGAAATATGTGGTAGGGAAGCTACTCGCATGATAGAGTGTGTTGTATATAATTCCGGGAATTGATTAGTATTTGTTTGGGTGTTCATTGTTAAAACATCAAAACATGATAAATATTAGTAACAGGCAGTCATATGAAAAAGGTTTAGGGAGGTGAGTTTAAGTGGACAAATATACTGGCAATCGTTCAGATCACTCAGTAGTAGATCAGTGTTGATAAGTGAAGTCAGGCCCGAAACCTGTGATTTGATCCCTGAGCAATTATGATATTTCCTTATTTTATTTTTGTAAATAATATTTTGATATTATTTATTTTTATGTTTGTAGGTTTTTGTTTCATAAAAAACGTGCTCAGGAAGTTGAAGGGTTGTATAAGAAAAGGTTGATTTTAATTGGATTGTTAAAATAATTGGAAATATGTTTATAAATCCAATATTCAAACTGAATTGTGGTCTCGAATCGAGACTGTGGTCTCGGCCCAAACTGTTAAAGGCCCGGCCCACAGATTTGAGATATTTAAGGGGATCTCGACTCGAGACCTCATTGTGCGCTCACAATCAATCACTCTAGTAAAAAACTCTCTCTCACTCTCCGGCGATTTCCTTCGTTTTTCCGACGTTACTCCGGTCTCGACTTGCTGTTTTGAATCTGTTGAAGGTAGTTTGATGGATTTAATGATGATTAAGTTGAAGTTTTGCAGGTTCTCTTGAAGATTTGATGAAGAATGTTTGAATATCATATGAATATTTGAAGATGCTCATGAACCCTAAAATTGGATATGTTTTGGTCTTCAAAGAATTTTTGAAAGTGTTTTTGGATTTTGATCCAAATCGTAATAGATCAAAAGGTGTTTGGGAGGTCTCGACTCAGATTGAAGAACATACCTTAGGGACTCGAGATATGTGTTTGCGAGTCGCAACCTCATCAGTCTCGACTGAGGTCTCGAGTCAATGTTATATTGGTCTCGAGTAAAAAACACAATGGTTTCGAGTGATCTTTCTTGTCTCGACTAAGGCCTCGACTCGAAACCTCACGGTCTCGACTCGAAATTTCATGGTCTATATGCTGACTTTTGCAATCTGAGTTGTTGACCAATGACTGACCTTGTTGACTGTTGACCAGTTGTGTTAACTATGAACATGTTTTGTCTTATTAATAAATTTCATCAAGTTAACAAATTCTTATGTGCTTAATGTTTCTGTTGTGTGTAGGATATGGATTTAAAGTTTATTTCTACACATAATCAAGCTGGATACTTAGCTGCTCCTCCAGAGAAGCACAAGAAATTATATACATCGCTGATTAAAGGGTTGAATAGCTGCCGACTTATTCATGCACTGAGAGATAATCCAGTTGTCTATGAAAGTCTTGTTCAAGACTTTTGGAAGACAGCAAGATTTGAAGTACAAGGAGCTGATGGAAAGGGGATGATAGAAGCTGAGATTCAGAAGAAGAAGATTGTCATTACTGAGCAAATGATAAGAGAAGTTCTACAGTTTGGTGATAATGAATCTGATCCGATTGATCTTCCAAGTGGTATTGTAGAGGCTATTTTTCCTCATTTGAGCTACGAAAGAAAATATCCCTCACTCGTAAAGAAGTTTTTGCACCCGTATTGGCGTTTGTTGGCACACATGTTTATTTTGTGTATGACAGAAAATCGAGGGGGTACAGATCAGCTGAACATTACACAAACAACTGCTTTTGTTGCACTTATTACGAATGAGCCGTTAAACTACTCGAAGTATATCTTTGAAGGGATGAAGAGAAATGTTACTGGGATTCGAAAAGATAAATTTATTATGTATCCAAGATTTTTGCAAATGATCTTAAATGCTCGTTATTCTAATTTGGAGCGATCCGGTGATACTTTGGAGCTGAAACCCATGGGACCAGCTTGTTTTGGTGCCCTTACGTCCAAGAAAGGCACTGAGAAGAAGTTTGAAGGGTGTATTCCATTAGAGAAATTTGGTCAGTTTGCAGAGACTGGAGACGTAGCTGCTGATCCAGTAATAGTACAACCTGTTCCAGTAAATGCAATGGTTGCTAAAGAGCATGATGTTTAGGGTGCTGTTGATAATGAGCCTGAGACAGAGATTTTAACAATCAACGCTGACGACGAGGGCATACAGATTATGTGTGATTCAGGAGATGATGAAGAGTTTCCTTCTGAAAAAGAAGTAGATGTTGCTGTTTCTACTGTTCCGTCTGTGATTACTGCTGAGAGTTTGGCTTTGTTGTTAAAGTCTGTGACTGATAAGATGGGAAATCCTCCTTCCAATCTTACAGTATCCAATGAAGAGCCTAGTGAGAACCCAAAGGATCCTGATTCATTGCCCTTGAAGCGGAAAAGGAGGGATCCTCGACTCGGAATGTATGTTGAACAAACCAAAGATCAATCTATGAATATTGTTGAAGATGATGATGGCTTGTATGACTTCGATTTTGAGAAAAGTGTCACTGATACCACCACCACTACTAAAGATATCTTTGAGTTTAACACTGACACTCAAAGAAATGATTTGGAGACCACCACTGCTAATATTCAAGCTACGAATGTTGTTTCTGATTCTGTCATTGGGACAATGCCACTTGGTATCTCTGAATCTGCAGGTCCTTCTAGAGCTATTCACGACGTGCCTAGCAGTTCAAGTGGTAAGAGACCTGAAGAGCCGTTGAGGATACCGTTTGATGATGATTCAAGCGATGATGATAAGTTCATTAGTATAAGAGAAATGAAGAAATGGCTAATTGTGGTTGAGGAAGATTCGATTCATAAAGACGCCAAGATTATCCAACTTGAAGATACTATAGTGCAAAAGAATCAACAAATTGAACAACTTCAAGGAGACGTCAGTTTGCTGTTTAATATGGTTTATGATTTGCGTGGAAAGCTGGAGAAGAAGTTTGGACAAGAGTTTTCGGATCCGACTGATGTAGAAAACAGAAGAAAAGCCTTTGATAAGGATGATGCTGAGAGAAGTGCTGCTATGGAACAATATTTCAAAAGAGTTGCTGATCCAGTTGCAGACAAAGAAAAGGCTGAAAGAATAAAAAAGAATAGGGAGTTTGTAATTCTGAAAAACAAGAATCTTAATCCAGATGATGATGATGCTCAAGCGACTCATCATTTAATGGATGTTGGTGAAACTCTCTATGATAAAGTTGGAAATAGATCTGGTGTGGTCAGCTGGGGTTTTGATCATGATCGTCGAAGATGGTGGATAAAGAGGAAGGTTGGACCAGTTGAGTGGTACAAAAATCCAGCTCAGTTTCAAACTTTCACAAAAGTTGATTTGATAAATCTGTCTAAGTCACCTTATGTGGATGATCGACCTGGAGGTCGTGGATATTTGTTCTTTGAACGACTTCAGAGGGAAGTTCTTCGTAACTTTCCTTCAATGCACACTGCAGAGTCTATTGTTAAACCAGCTAAAGGCATTCGAGATCCATACACTAACAAGCAAATGAAGATTGTGCACTGGCCAACAACTGACAAGGAGAAGATGATTCCTCTAGTGAGAAAGATTCCAAAAAGTGCTTTCAAGTCCTTACATGTTTCGGCTTATGATGAGCGTTTAGGGCAGGCAGTGATTGTTTGTGAAGATGATGTGAATTTTCGTTTGGTGGATCAAGTTGATTTGCTGAATCTTGTTTATGAAGATCTGGAAGTGTTAGCTCGCAATCAAATTAGAGCTACTGAAAAATATGAAGAAATTGCAAAAGGATGGACTGCTGCTGTTGCTTCAGCCATTCATATTCGCACAAAAGGTTTTGGTGGGCTCAAAGATCGTTTGGGTGGTGATCGTGATAGTTGAAGTCTCAAGAACCTCCATGCATAAACCTAGGGGGAGATTGTTGGAACCTTGAGGTTTATTCATAGAGGAATACAAAAGTTTTGGGTTGGTCTTGTAATGTTTAACTAGTTATTTTGGGTTGCATATATGTAATGGGTCTTAGGTGATCTCGAGTGGGCTTAGGGATGGTCTCGATCCATCTTAGTTAGTATTTAAGCAAACCCTCATTGTGGTTAGAGGGTTGATCAGTTTGTCGAAGTTCAGAGGCCACTCGAGATCCTTGGTTTTTGTCTTGTATCAGTCATCGTAATAAAGGTGAATGCAAGATTAGTGTTTTGATTATTCTTGTTTCTTTTACTTTATAGTTTTATTGAATCCACTTGTGCTTGGTTTCCGCACTTGCACAAGTTATTGTTGATATCATTGAAAGATCCTCACGGGATTTACATTTTGTGTCCCACCATAGGTGATTAGGTGAAGATTGTAAAGGGTATGGGTTTTAAACTTTAAAAGAGGCAACTGACACCCTCGAACCCAAGACCAGTGGCAACACGACTACCATTGGATGTAGATAGGGTTCTTATAGATATGAATTTTACATTAAAAGTAGTTCTAAAAACTGCAAGAAAAAAAGCGAAGGTGGTAGGAATCGAACTCAAGGCTAGCAAATAGAAACAAAGCGTTATAACAGTGGATCACTTCTGATATTCATGTAACGCCCCAAAATCCAAATGTCATATATTTGAAATATGTCCTTATGCGTTATATTATGAAATAAATAACAAGGCTATTTAACCTAGTTAAGTGCATGGTAAAAACTATTAAAAGAGAAAAGTAGTGCCAAAAATGTGTTGGAAGTAAACTTGAGGGGTTAAAGTGGATGGGATGAAACTTGGTTACTAATTAAAAGAAAATATCAACATACACCACACACATTTCGTGTGTCTGTGTTCTGGATCGTTCCAGAGCTCCCCAAGGGAGCCAAACCCTAACTTAACAATATTCATCAAATTGAAGGGTGAATCGAAGCTCAAATTCACAACCGAACGTGAATTAGTGATCACCAACACAAGGGGATCATAAGGTATGTCTCAAAACTAAGATCGGTGATCATGTAGGAAGTGGGTTACATTTTAATCCGTGAATTAGTATGAAATTGATGATGTATAAGGGTTAGAATCATCAAGTAAAACATAGGTTATGTATAGTTTGTGTTAATTTGATGTTTAGAAGTAAAAACCCAGTAGTCATGGTGATGATGATGACTTAATCACCATCTATGTCAAATTCTTGTTGAAAGATTGATGAATTATGGTGTATAATGAATTATGGTTTGATGAATTGAATAAAATGTGATGATAATATGTTGAATGTTTAATCGTAAATACTACATGATGGTGAGTAGAAGGAATTGATGAACTATGTATGAATGTAGAAGATTTATGCATGAAATAGTTGTACATTATGCTTAGATAGTGGTACGCACGCCAAGTGTTTGATGAAATGACTAAACGACGATATTATATGAAAATGTATGCAAGTAGTGGATGAACATACATACAATGTGTAAATGATTAAATTGTTAGAAAACTTATACAAGGAACATGTGTAAGATTGAATCCATGTGGAGGTTTTATTGATGTCTTGTTTAGGTAGAAATGTGCACTAGTATCTTTCATTGTTCACTCACATTGTATGGTGCACACTATGTGTTTAGTCGACGGTTTAGTTGAGATTACGAAATGAAATTGGCGTTAATGTAAAGCAAGTAAGGATGGTAAAATCATGTTGGTTGTGTACCCCAAATATGGCCGTCTATTATGGGATCCCGAAAGCTTTAGTATATGTAGTGTTGATATTATGTATGGGTGTGTAGGTAATGGATTGATCATGTGGTTGTAAGCATATCACATCATGAATATGAAGTGTATATAATGCCATTGTTATAGCTTAATGTGATGAGACGGATATATGAGGTTAAGTCGAAAGTCCATAAGATGGGTCGTTGACTTTTGGAAGTCAAACCTTGCATAAGTAGTATGGCTAGACTCTTGTCAAATTTCAATGCAATAAATTCATATGGTGCATGTATAACAATGTGTGTTATATGCAATTATGTAAGGAATTGTACGAGTTGGAAGAGATGTGATTTTGGGTATATGTCTTATGTTTGTTAGACTTGACTAATGAAAGTCAAACGTAAACCATGCATTTGACATGATCATTTAAGCGTACAATCATGCATACTAACAAGAATGTGATTGTGTGATGTGAAAGCATAGGGATCATGTGGAAATGGACTCAAGCAAGAAAGGCAAATGGGTCAAAAGGAGGCAAGGGAACGGACGCAAAAAGGTAAGTGATTTCCGTAATCACTTCTCAGTTGTTTAAGTAATGTAGCGTTTTAACTAATAAAACATGATGTTTAAAGTTAAATGTGGATTAGATTGTATGAAATCGGTGAATTTCGCTAAGTAGACCAATGGGTCAAAATAAGGTCTTATGATTATATTGAAATGTTGCATAAGAAATGGCTACACCGGTACTATAACCGCTTAATGGGTAGAATTGCTTATAAGTACGCAATCCGGGAATCGGAGATGCGGTTTAATAGTCAACAGAATCGGATGTGAGTTTGTTTTAATAGATAAACAACTATGTAAGTGGAAATTTTAGTCACAAAGTTAGGTTCGTAGATTTGATTGAAACGTATGAGTTTAATGAATACCGAGTGTCGGGTGCGTAAACCCCAAGTGCGGAACTCCGGATAAGGTAAAAATATTATGGCTATAATGTTCGTGTATGATTTGGGTTAGAACAAATGAGTGGTTTGATGAAAACATGAACGGGTTGAATAAATAGAAAATGACTAACAAGCCGAAAGCGCGTAAGATAGGAATTTCCTTAAATCGGATATGGGATTCCAAGTCCATATCATAGAATGTGAATTTACAAGCATGTAGGAAGAAATGGGAGGTTAGACGGGTAAACGGTTTAAAAGTTACGCAAGTTTTAGCGTTTTCAGACGACAAAACGAATCTGCAGCAAAAACACCTCTTAACTTAAGAGGAGTGCAAAAGAAACACCTCTTAACTTAAGAGGAGTGCAAAAGAAACACCTCTTAACTTAAGAGGAGTGCAAAAGAAACACATCTTAACATAAGAGGAGTTTAACATAACACCTTTTAACTTATGCACAAAGCAGAGACCGTCGGCGACGGCCCCTTGTGGCGTCGGCGACGGTACCCCTTCACCCGACGGCCCCTCCTTATCCGATTTTCCTGTTTTGCTTGTTTGTTATAGAGTGTTTATGAGATGCAATGCGCATGTACGCAAGCTTAAAACGGAACGAAATAAGTATAGAGGTATTTGTAAGTATAAGTATGGAATTACTTACTTGATTAGTAAAGGGAATCCATAGGCAAACGCGTCTAGGAATGTATATATGTGAGTGGGTATGTATGTAGGTATGTATGTTTGTATGCAGGTATGTATTTCGTGTATGTATGTATGTTCGTAGATATGTACGTATTGTATACATGGTTTCAATACATATAAGTATTGACGTTATTAACCGTGTGCCTTGAGAATGATATGTAATGCAGGTACATTATTGATGTCTTATCAAGGATTAGACACCTAGATGGAACGATTAAATCTAGAAGGATAACTGATGGAAAGTATACGTGGATAGAACGTAACGAGACTACATGATTATGAACCTTGTTTGTATATGATGTATGCTAACGTTACGAATGTATGTGGTGGGTGCAGGTTGTACGAATCACAGATTATCATCAAGAGGAGTAGCGATCAAGTCAAGAGCAAGGATTGTACGGAAAGTGTGGTCACATAGTTAGGTTATGTATTGCCTTGAAGTTTTAAAATTGAGTACGAATGTTGCGATTACTTTTTATGAAACGTTTGACAATTTGTAACTTGAACCGTCATGTAAGTAATGTCGTTACCAAAGAAATAAATTTTAAGGCTCGTAATTCCGCTGCGTCGTTTTAAGGTTAAACGTGTTAGGGTATTACAAGTTGGTATCGGAGCCCTGGTTTGAGCGAAATCAAGTATGAGGAGGCAAATACTTGAACTCAAACCTGTGTGCTCTTGTGACAAGGAACCCGTACAATCCAAGACTCGATCAAGATCTAAGGGTAGATGCCAAGGTAAGTATGTGCTTAAGTATGTATTGGAAGATAACTAACAATATGTTATGTGTAAGGTAAGCATGATTGCTTGGAAAGAATGATCTGTGGATGCGGTCTAGCACCGACACCCAGGGTATATAATATGACATACTGACCCAGGTACGTATATTTAATATATGTAAGTACATGTAATGGTAAAACCTATCAATGAAAGGAAAATTTTAAAATGGAAAATAATGATAGGAATGGTAATGAAGTTTTGGAAATGTTACACGTGCCGAAACCTAATTCTTCGGACATAAGGTGACAATTACACGAAGACACGAAACTAGTATGTGGATTGTGCACCTGGCCAGTACACAAAAAGCATATGACATTCGTGAGACCGTGATAATTGCTACAGGTATGTCCGTTAGAATTAGGTAGTAGGTGGACGTGAGGGTGAAAAGAAATGTAAGACTTTCAGGAATGAAAGTACGAATGAAATGTTAGAATCCGCAAAACGGATTCGAAACATGAAAGAATTGAAAGCATGAATGATATGTTAGAATCTACGAGACGGATTCGAAACATTAAAGAATTGAAAGCATGAATAATATGTTAGAATCTACGAGACGGATTCGAAACATGAAAGAAATGGAAGCATGAATGATATGTTAGAATCTACGAGACGGATTCGAAACATGAAAGAAATGGAAGCATGAATCATAGGTTAGGAACCGCGTGGCGGGTTCGAAACATAATGAATGATAAGAATGGGAAGATTCGAATATATAAGTAAATACAGACTAAGCAAGTAAATATTCTTAAAAAAAGCAAATATTAAGCTATGCCTTAAACTGGTATATATAGATATGTGTGAATAAATGCGTATATATATGTGTATATATAAGCGAATGTGTTTTTATGTAAGAAGGGTTAAAGAGACGAACAAGTCATGCGGGTCAAGGGGTAATCGCCATTCAAACCCGATATATTTAATGTTTTGATTTGTTAGTTTTATACTTATAGGTGAGCATAATGGTTAGCACGCAAACCAAATTTTGATGAAAGAAAGAAATTTTGAACATGATATGTGTTAGGTGTATTAGTAATCGACTCTTAGGAGTCGTAATGAATGAAGGGATATAACCCGGACAACAATCTAAGTATGATTGGGAATGGTGAGTTTTGGCAAGAATACCGAAATGAAATAATGAATGTTTGAATGAAAGCTGCTAACCGCCGATTTTGTAGATATTACTGGTAGAACTATGAATGTGATGAAACCAATCGAATTGGTGAAAGAATGCGCACGAGTGGAAGCCCATTACAAGGATGAAGGGAACATAGCCTAGTACGGCTAGTACTCACGAAGAGGCGGATAGATCTGGTTTACGGACCCTTGAATTATGCAAAGAAATCGAGGTTAGTAAAATGTGTAATTCATGTTGGATAGGTGTGAATTGGTAGGTTGAGAAAGACCTACGAAATGACTGATAGGATATGTATGGTATGGTATGGAATGTTAACATTTTTAACAATTGATGTAAAAAAAGAAAGTATGTCATTAAAAAGTGGATTTCAAAAGTTTGAGGAGGAAATTTTGAGTATCTAATGAACTTTAATTGCACAACACATTTATTTCTATAAATTATGTAATGCATGAAGCGAAAGCAATAGTAAAATGAAATGCATGAAATGATTTGAAGGCAATGTAAAGGTATGCAAGGTATAGGTAATTGTAGAAAACGTAGAATGATGTCAAATTAGAGCTGGGCACGTAGCTGTGACTATGAAATAGTAGTTTTGTTGTGATAACAAAACAATAGTTAAATATTAGATAGTACATGAAGAGAATGCAATTTTAAGAAACGAGATGAAGGTATTAGATCCGTCATGAACGGATCATATGAATGTATGTATAACTACAGGTCGAAGAAGTATGTATATTGACCCATTATTAACAGGATATTGGAATTGATTCAAGTAAACAAAATGAAATATTGCACATGATATACGAGTATTAGAATGATGAATGGACCATTAGCCATGAAGTGCGTTAGAAGCTAACACTATTTAGTGAAAGTGACATTAATAAGAACTCTCGGATGGGTTCTTGAAAAACGAAGGATAGTCATTGTGATGGGCTAGCGGTCGTGTCGAGGGGACGTAGAGGAGAGAAAGTTAGTGATTAATAAAGATAAGAAAGGTTTCAGGGACGAAACCTCATTTAAGGTGGGTAGACTTGTAACGCCCAAAATCCAAATGTCATATATTCGAAATTTGTCCTTATGCGTTATATTATGAAATAAATAACTAGGCTATTTAACCTAGTTAAGTGCATGGTAAAAACTATTAAAAGAGAAAAGTAGTGCCAAAAATGTGTTGGAAGTAAACTTGAGGGGTTAAAGTGGATGGGATGAAACTTGGTTACTAATTAAAAGAAAATATCAACACACACCACACACATTTCGTGTGTGTGTGTTCTGGATCGTTCCAGAGCTCCCCAAGGGAGCCAAACCCTAACTCAACAATATTCATCAAATTGAAGGGTGAATCGAAGCTCAAATTCACAACCGAACGTGAATTAGTGATCACCAACACAAGGGGATCATAAGGTATGTCTCAAAACTAAGATCGGTGATCATGTAGGAAGTGGGTTACGTTTTAATCCGTGAATTAGTATGAAATTGATGATGTATAAGGGTTAGAATCATCAAGTAAAACATAGGTTATGTATAGTTTGTGTTAATTTGATGTTTAGAAGTAAAAACCCATTAGTCATGGTGATGATGATGACTTAATCACCATCTATGTCAAATTCTTGTTGAAAGATTGATGCATTATGGTGTATAACGAATTATGGTTTGATGAATTGAATAAAATTTGATGATAATATGTTGAATGTTTAATCGTAAATACTACATGATGGTGAGTAGAAGGAATTGATGAACTATGTATGAATGTAGAAGATTTATGCATGAAATAGTTGTACATTATGCTTAGATAGTGGTACGCACGCCAAGTGTTTGATGAAATGACTAAACGACGATATTATTTGAAAATGTATGCAAGTAGTGGATGAACATACATACAATGTGTAAATGATTAAATTGTTAGTAAACTTATACAAGGAACATGTGTAAGATTGAATCCATGTGGAGGTTTTATTGATGTCTTGTTTGGGTAGAAATGTGCAATAGTATCTTTCATTGTTCACTCACATTGTATGGTGCACACTATGTGTTTAGTCGACGGTTTAGTTGAGATTACGAAATGAAATTGGCGTTAATGTAAAGCAAGTAAGGATGGTAAAATCATGTTGGTTGTGTACCCCAAATATGGCCGTCTATTATGGGATCCCGAAAGCTTTAGTATATGTAGTGTTGATATTATGTATGGGTGTGTATGTAATGGATTGATCATGTGGTTGTAAGCATATCACATCATGAATATGAAGTGTATATAATGCCATTGTTATAGCTTAATGTGATGACACGGATATATGAGGTTAAGTCGAAATTCCATAAGATGGGTCGTTGACTTTTGGAAGTCAAACCTTGCATAAGTAGTATGGCTAGACTCTTGTCAAATTTCAATGCAATAAATTCATATGGTGCATGTATAACAATGTGTGTTATATGCAATTATGTAAGGAATTGTACGAGTTGGAAGAGATGTGATTTTGGGTATATGTCTTATGTTTGTTAGACTTGACTAATGAAAGTCAAACATAAACCATGCATTTGACATGATCATTTAAGCGTACAATCATGCATACTAACAAGAATGTGATTGTGTGATGTGAAAGCATAGGGATCATGTGGAAATGGACTCAAGCAAGAAAGGCAAATGGGTCAAAAGGAGGCAAGGGAACGAACGCAAAAAGGTAAGTGATTTCCGTAATCACTTCTCAGTTGTTTAAGTAATGTAGCGTTTTAACTAATAAAACATGATGTTTAAAGTTAAATGTGGACTAGATTGTATGAAATCGGTGAATTTCGCTAAGTAGACCAATGGGTCAAAATAAGATCTTATGATTATATTGAAATGTTGCATAAGAAATGGCTACACCGGTACTATAACCGGTTAATGGGTAGAATTGCTTATAAGTACGCAATCCGGGAATCGGAGATGCGGTTTAATAGTCAACAGAATCGGATGTGAGTTTGTTTTAATAGATAAACAACTATGTAAGTGGAAATTTTAGTAACAAAGTTAGGTTCGTAGATTTGAATGAAACGTATGAGTTTAATGAATACCGGGTGTCGGGTGCGTAAACCCCAAGTGCGGAACTCCGGATAAGGTAAAAATATTATGGCTATAATGTTCGTGTATGATTCGGGTTAGAACAAATTAGTGGTTTGATGAAAACATGAACGGGTTGAATAAATAGAAAATGACTAACAAGCCGAAAGCGCGTAAGATAGGAATTTCCTTAAATCGGATATGGGATTCCAAGTCCATATCATAGAATGTGAATTTACAAGCATGTAGGAAGAAACGGGAGGTTAAACGGGTAAACGGTTTAAAAGTTACGCAAGTTTTAGCGTTTTCGGACGACAAAACGAATCTGCAGCAAAAACACCTCTTAACTTAAGAGGAGTGCAAAAGAAACACATCTGAACATTAGAGTAGTTTAACAGAACACCTTTTAACTTATGCACAAAGCAGAGACCGTCGGCGACGGCCCCTTGTGGCGTCGGCGACGGTACCCCTTCACCCGACGGCCCCTCCTTATCCGATTTTCCTGTTTTGCTTGTTTGTTATAGAGTGTTTATGAGATGCAATGTGCATGTACGTAAGCTTAAAACGGAACGAAATAAGTATAGAGGTATTTGTAAGTATAAGTATGGAATTACTTACTTGATTAGTAAAGGGAATCCATAGGCAAACGCGTCTAGGAATGTATATATGTGAGTGGGTATGTATGTAGGTATGTATGCAGGTATGTATGTATGCAGGTATGTATTTCGTGTATGTATGTATGTTCGTAGATATGTACGTATTGTATACATGGTTTCAATACATATAAGTATTGACGTTATTAACCGCGTGCCTTGAGAATGATATGTAATGCAGGTACATTATTGATGTCTTATCAAGGATTAGACACCTAGATGGAACGATTAAATCTAGAAGGATAACTGATGGAAAGTATACGTGGATAGAACGTAACGAGACTACATGATTATGAACCTTGTTTGTATATGATGTATGCTAACGTTGCGAATGTATGTGGTGGGTGCAGGTTGTACGAATCACAGATTATCATAAAGAGGAGTAGCGATCAAGTCAAGGGTAAGGATTGTACGGAAAGTGCGGTCACATAGTTAGGTTATGTATTGCCTTGAAGTTTTAAAATTGAGTACGAATGTTGCGATTACTTTTTATGAAACGTTTGACAATTTGTAACTTGAACCATTATGTAAGTAATGTCGTTACCAAAGAAATAAATTTTAAGGCTCGTAATTCGGCTGCGTCGTTTTAAGGTTAAACGTGTTAGGGTATTACAATTCATCTGTTAAGGGTTCAAAACAAAATTTATTTATGGGTTCACCCTATATTTTCTACATTGACATTCACTAATAATTTGAAATGAGTGGGTTTGTGTGAACCCAGTCTCTTCAAGGTAGATCCGCCCCTCGAAACCATAATCTTTTTTTTTTCAAAAGAATTGATTTAAATATTTCTACACATTGTTAGTTTTACCTCCAACTTTGTGTCTCAGCATAGCGTCACATACACATAGACTCAATCCAAGTAGTCTCGTATAACAACTGAGTCATCCCCAGCAACCAATAAACCAATAACTCATAGATTCTAAGAAACCATCATCTCAACAAAGCATCACAAACCCAACCAAAGAAGGTAAATAGTCTTATACAGCTGAAGAGCCACCCCTCACTGATCGAATGCTATTCAATATACAGCATTCCAAAAACAATCTCAAAAGCATACCATCAGGCATCATATAACCACGTGCAAAATTAATTAAAACATTCTCGGATAACCAAACAGTCATCCTTACAGACCAATTACATATCAACACAGCAAGAGCCAACAAACAACGTCCGAACAAAGCATCATAGAAAGAACCGAACAATCTAAATGGTCTCAGAATACTAAACAATAATCATCATCGTCAAAGCAATATCAAGGAAACAAAAACCAAAAACTTTTGAAGACATGCAAGTATGTTATCACACGATAAAACCCAACAAAACATCATCAAAGTCAACACCGGATACGAATCTTCGAAATGAATCGATAAACACAAACCATCAGCCGATTGTAAGAAACCCGAAAATACATCTTCCTTACAGACAAACTTAACAATAAGCATACCGTGCCGTAAAAGTCCCGGTAACATTAGTAAGAAACAAGCCCAGCACAACAAAAGTCATAAAGACGTAAACACAAAAGTCAAACAACATACGTCAACATAGGAGGAAAATACTCAGTGGCATTGGCCGAAAACATGCATAAGTAACACAAACCCAACAAAACAAACTGTTCAAACAATAAGACCCAATAAGCAAGTTGATCGAACTACATACATAAACAAACGAACAAAGCAATTACCTAAAGTAGCCGAAAAGTCGCCAGAGAAATTCAACTCCAGTAGCCCGAATGTAGAGAGAAAGAGTTGTGTAGAGATAGAGTGAGAGAACATAGAGAATAAGATGCGATGAGGAGGAAACCTTTCAAACATCCACCGACCCAAAATGTACAAACAAAAAAGCAAGACTAACAAACACCCAAAGCAAGTAAAAAAAACAAAGCACAAGATACAACCTACAAGTATAGAAATCTTTTGAGTAAACTGCAATTTTACCCCCTGGGGTTAGGGTTCATTGGCATGTCTACCCCCCTAAGGAAATAATTGCATTTTTACCCCCCACTGTTTGGGGTTATGTCGCATGTTTACCCCCTGACCATTTCAACGTTAGAGTGACCATTAGTTTGTATGGAAATGTCGAAAGTACCCTTCATCTTCTCCAATAAAAGCTTGAACCCTGCCCTAAACGCAATTCATCTTCAATCGACCCCCAATTCAAGCTTCCATCCCTCAATTCACTTCCCTCAATTCACTGCCCCTCAAATCACTGCCCTGGACATGTCTTCATCTTCGTCCTCTGTGCTTCGATTCAAGGGCAAAACTCAAGATTCAGACATCATATGTCCTTGTGGTGCGAAAACAGTGGTGAAACAATCAGAATCGACAGCTAATCCTGGTCGATGGTATCTTCGATGTGTAAGTTTGTTATGTTTTATGCTTTTTGAAACTCAACTGTGTTTGAAACTCTTGCTTTTGATGTTCGATAATAGATTGGAGGATGTGGATTCCTCAGATGGGCTGACAAAGGTGAAGAACAGGGATGTCCGGTTTGTCGAGAGGTAATTCCTGGTTTAATTCAAAGCATTAAAGATAAGGATGAGTTGGCTAAGTGCAAAGAACAGTTGGCTCGGTACAAGAATGGAGATGTGTTCAAACTGAAGATGTACTTTGTGATTACTTGGGTCTTGATTGTTCTTGTTTTTTTTGGTTAAGTAGTCTAATGTGAAGAAATTAGATTTGGTTGTGTATTTTGACTGCTTGTAATTATACTTTTTTATGCAATGGTCCTTGTTCAAGTTCTTATATGTATGTTTTGGTAGCCTGGTTGTGTCACACCCCGATATTTCCTCGTATTACCGGTGGGGAGTATCGTGACGTGGTTGGTAACATTACAGTCAAACAACACAATATTTAATATGCACAGCGGAAGCAAAGATAGATATATTTCAACTTTAATAAATTTGTAATATCAGGTATTGATACGTGGTTGAAAACCGGTGTTCGTTTATGTCTAAGTTTATGTTTTTACTTAACTTTTTATCCCGAATAGCCTACTTGTAAAAGGATTTGTGTTTTGCAGGTCTTGTGAAGTTTAAGGAGCTAATTGGGAGCTAAACGGACCATCGGGACGAAAAACGAGCCATCGGGAAGTGAAACGGGTCAACCGGGAGCTAGGAACTTGAAAAACCGGAAAGTGAAACATAGGAGCACCGTTGCCGACGCCCATATGGGTCGTCGGCGACGCCCCATAGAAAGTCACGTCGCCTGAAATGCTCGTAGACAGTGAATTAGGCCGTCGGATGGTTTCAGGAATGCATGCACCGTCGGCGACGGGCCCTTTGGCCGTCGGCGACGGTCCCCTGAATGATCAATCGCGAAATGTTGCTAATTGAGGTGCTTTGACGGGTTTTAGGAGTGGATTTGACCGAGATTGAGGAGTTACACTTATTTTCAAGTTTGAATATCATTTGGGGAAGCCATTATCATCATCCTATCACCTACCATTCCACCAACCATCCTTGCTAGACCCGAATCAAGAACGATAGAAACATCATCTTCTTGAATCGAAACCCTAGTTCATCATTCTATCAATCCACTCAACCACTCACCCTCATCACTCATCCAAAACCCTAACCTTCATCATTCACCATTCTACAAGTTCCAAGATGACTCAATTCAAGCTTACATCATCCGTTGATCATGCCATTTTCACCATGAGCGGCTAGTTTCTTGGAGGTTTCACCCCGGTGTAGGTTTTTGTAAGTCTAGGGTTTAAACATTGTTCTTGGTTTGAGTTTGTGACAATTTACTATTTGATTTTGAAGCTTATGACAATTGTCTTGCATTTGTATTGAATTCATAAATTGTCGAGTGAAGATTAAATTTGACTTTATGAAATGTTTATGTGCAATTATGCCTTGTCTAGGTTAGAATTTACATGTTCTTGGTAACAAAGTGCATTGTGGTCCGTTATTTATAACGTTGATAGCTTTTGGCACCTAAGCCTCGCGACACTAAATCCGTTAATCATCTTTGCAAATGATTCAAACCTAAAATGTGTAGAAACCCTAGGATTTCAATTACCGAACCGGGTGTGAACCTTGTTTTCCTTATATTGTTTAATCAATCAATTTCATTTCTTACAATTAGTTAATCGCTAGTAGTCAATCCGTTAAACCATTTTAGTAATTCTAATTCACATCTTTCAATCAAACAAAAATACAAAAACATATCATAGCAAGCTTCATAATTGTGACAACTTCATAATTCAATCAAATCCGTACACAAACCACATACTCTTCGTGGTTCGACCCCTCACTACCACTAGCTATTTGTTAAGGGTAATTAGGGTATATAAATATTATCTTTGACCGGAGCGCGACACTCCGATCAAATTTTGGCGCCGTTGCCGGGGAGTGCGTGCGCTTTGTGTTTGTATTATTGTTTGAATTTGCGTGATTATCTGTTTAAATTGTTTTGCTTTCTTTTTTCAATTTGTCTTTTTCCTTGTTACGCGGGTGTGTTACTTGTGCAGGTTAAAAGGTAGTGCATGCATACGCGGAACCGGAAATCGAAAGGGTAGCAAGAAGAAACCTAGCAAGCCGGTTAGAAGCAACACTTGCTTCTAATCAAACCAACCAAACACCACAACACACACCGTCCATTGAAACCAATTCAATGGCGAACCAAAACTCTAACCAAAACCAAAACCCGAACAAATTCCAATACCGAAGCAACTTCAATCCCGCTCCAAATATGCAACCTATACCTCTCGAGCGACCAGGTGGTAATAACAACAATACCGGACCACCTACACCACCTTTCCAAAACCAAAATCCCAACCACAATCAAAGAACACCTCAACAACAACACCTTCATCGACAAACCTCTTTACCCATCAACCTAGATGACCGGAATGTCAATTCCGACCGTCGGGGAAATCGTGATCGCGACAATCCCGCAAATGAAGACCCATTCTTCAACATCGATGACTTGAGGAATGCAATCCCCGATGATGAACCGTATAGTGTTCCCGGTTATCAATCGCCGGAACATGTGAGTGTTCATACGGAAAATTCAGACGATGGGGGATACTATGATGATAGGGTTAATGATGATGAAGATTGGGGCTACGTGAATAGGGGAAACGTTTACAACGCTAGAAGGTATGATGATGAGGAATTTGGCTACCAACATGCCAATTACGTTGGGGGCGACGAATACGGTTACGGTGGTGGAAGAAATGATGGTTATGGGGACAACCGTCAACCACGAAACAATGACAAACGGAACCGGAATGATGGGTTTTATAATAACAACAAAAATGCAAACCCTAACCGGATTCCTCGTTTCGTGGGAGGTGGTAACCCAAGGGATAATAGAAGACAGGATCGAAGAGATGATCGAAGAGGTGAAAGACGGGATAATAGAAGACCGGTCGATCAAGAAGTTAATGGTTCCCATCGTCGTCAACGACCTCCACGGGGGGTGAATGATCGTTTTAGGCCGGTTTTCACCGAGAATGACTCACCAATCGTTTGTGAGAGGAGGATGTTTGATTGTAAACCACATTACATCAACATACTTCCTCATTTTAATGGAAGATCTAACGACGAACCGTACACACATTTGACAGAGTTTTCTTCCATTTGCAGCACTATCGGGGGGCATAACTTTGCACTAGATGAGGTTAAACTTCGTTTGTTCCAATTCTCATTGAAAGACAAAGCGAAGCAATGGTTCCTTACACTCCCGGCCAATAGCATCCGCACATGGGGAGAAATGCAACAAGCTTTTCTAGATGAATACTATTCTATGGCGAAGACCGATGATGCTCATGATGAAATTAGGTCTTTCGTCAATTATCGGGCGAGCCGTTGCATGAAGCCTTTACAAGATTTAAAGAAATGATGCAAAGATGCCCACATCATCAAATCGAGAAGTGGGAGTTGGTTAAGTGCTTTGTACGGGGTTTAGATGACAACACATGGAACCGACTTGAATCAACGAGCAATGGGACTCTTCTAAGCAACCATGAGGATGATGATTGGGAATTTTTGGAGCGAATGAGTAAACGGTCGAATGAGAAAGAATCGGCCGATCGAGCTAAGAAACATCCCATTTCCCGGACACTTCCCGATCTCGACTCTAAAGATCAGATTTCTACCTTAGAGCGGGAAATGGCTCGAATGAAGAAGAAGGAAGTTAGTGCGGTTCAATTTGAGGTGTGTGAAGAGTGTGGTGACATTGGACATAGAGCGTAGCAATGTCCAACGGGGTCGAGTGACTACACCGAGGAAGTCAACCAAGTATATGGAGACCGAAAGCAATATGACATGAACTCCAACACTTACCATCCGAGTTTGAGAAATCACCCTAATTTCCGGTATGGTAATGCTTCGAATCAAATGAACCCGAATTTTCAATCGGGTAACCAAGGAGGTCAAGGTGGGTCTTCATACAAAAATCGTCAAGGTGGTAACCAAGGGGGTTACCAAAGGAATTACAACCAAGGTGGTAACCAAGGGTATCAAAACCGTGAAGGAAACTATCAACGGGGTTACAATCAAGGTGGTAATGGGGGTGGTGCGTCTAACTCCCAAGGTGATGATTCGATTAGCTCGAAACTAGACGCTATCATAAACACTCTCACCAACTCGCATCAAGAACTTAGAACTGAAATGCGGAATTCAAACCAAGAAATTAAAATTGAAATGCGGAAAGAGTTTGAGGTGAGAGACAAATCCCAAAAGGCATTAGAGAAGCAAGTGGGGCAACTTGCTCAAGAGATGGCTCAAGTTCGGGGAAGTGGAGGAGGACTTCCAAGTGATACCACGGTGAACCCTAAGCATCAAGGCTCGAACTCGAGGAACACACGTGAGGTACCAATTAATAAAATTACTTTACGTAGTGGTCGAGTCCTAGATAACGATGTTGAGCCACCACCCGAGTTTGTTGACGGGGTGGTGGAAGATGCGAGTGATGATGAAGGTAAAAATGGTCAAACGGGTCCAAAGAAAAATGATGTTAAAATTAATAATACTACACCCGTTGTGACCATTCCCATCCCAAAAGCTAAGGAAAAAGGTGTGGAGGTTAATACCGCCCCTTTTCCCGAAGCCTTGTTGGGACCATCTAAGAAAGTGGTAAACAAACGAGGCCCACAACAAGAAGAGATGTGGGAAATTTTTAAACAAGTCAAAATCAATTTACCACTCTTAGATGCAATTAAGCAAGTACCTTCATATGCTAAATACTTGAAAGATTTATGCACCCAAAAGCGAACTCACAAGTTTCCTAAGAAACTTGATTTAACCGAAAACGTGAGTTCGATTCTTTCGGGTGCACTTCCACCAAAACTTCAAGATCCCGGGGCACCCATTATTTCAATACAAGTTGGGGAATTTAAAATGACTCGGGCACTTTTGGATCTTGGGGCAAGTGTGAGTATCTTGCCGGGTAGTTTATATGACCAATATGATTTTGGTCCACTTCAAGTGTCTAACACCACCGTGGTGTTAGCCGATTTGACCCCTAAACTGCCCCGTGGGATTGTCACGGATGTAATAGTCAAGGTCGAGGACTTTTACTATCCGGTGGACTTTCTTGTGTTAGATTATGTTTCTTTGGACCGAACTAAGCAACCAACGGTGATCCTGGGTCGACCATTTTTGGCAACATCGAATGCCCAAATTAATTGCAAATCGGGCACGGTTGACATGACTTTTGGTAACCGTCGGTTGCGGTTAAATGTCTTTTCAAGATTAACGGATCCTCTAGTTGGCGATGAATGCTACATGGCGGACATCGTTGACGAGTGTATACCTCTATGTGACACTAGTGTCGAAGAGGAAAACACAATAGAGGAATGTTTCATGTTTGGCAGGTTGCAAGGAGAAACAAATCGGAGCATGGATGAAGAGATGAAAGAATTGGAGGTTATGGCGGCAAAAGAAGGAAGGCCCACTTGGACACATCAAGTGGAAAGTCTTCCGGAAAGCATCGATACAAAGTTGAAGCCGTCGTTGGAAGAGCCTCCGGTGTTGGAGTTAAAGGTGCTACCCAAGCATCTTAAATATGCTTATGTGGGTGAAGGTAGCACGCTTCTGGTTATTATTGCATCAAACTTAACCGGGGAGCAAGAAGAGAAGTTGATGAAAATTTTGGTCACTCATAGAGCCGCTATCGGGTGGACCATTGCAGATTTGAAGGGACTTAGTCCCTCGGTAGTGATGCACAAGATCATCACTGAAGATGGCATGAATCCTTCTCGTGACACGCAACGGAGATTAAATCCAAATATGCGAGAAGTTGTCAAGAAGGAGGTATTGAAGTGGCTAGATGCGGGTATTATATACCCTATCTCGGATAGCCAATGGGTGAGCCCGACACAAACAGTTCCGAAAAAGGCGGGTATTCAAGTCGTCACAAATGACGCAGGTAAAGAGGTCGCCACTCGGCCGGTAACCGGGTGGCGTATTTGTATTGACTATAGGAAGTTAAATGATGCAACTTCCAAAGATCATTTCCCTTTACCATTTATTGACCAAATTGTTGAGAAATTGGCCGGACAAAAAATTTATTGGTTTCTGGATGGTTATTCCGGATACAATCAAATTGCTATACATCCGGAAGACCAAGCAAAGACTACTTTTACTTGTCCATACGGTACCTTCGCATTTAGGCGAATGCCCTTTGGACTTTGTAATGCCCCCGCCACCTTCCAAAGGTGTATGACGAGTATCTTTTCAGATATAGTGGGGGAGTCTTTGGAAATCTTCATGGATGATTTCTCAATATTTGGGCCGTCATTTGACACATGCCTTGACCAACTCGAAAAAGTTTTGAAAAGATGTGTTGAGAAAAATCTGGTTTTGAGTTGGGAAAAGAGCCATTTTATGGTTCAAGAAGGGATTGTGTTGGGGCATGTCGTCTCGAGTCGTGGAATTGAGGTGGATAGAGCAAAGGTGCAAGTCATATCCACTTTGCCTTGTCCCACAAGTGTTAAGGGTGTTCGGTCGTTTTTGGGACACGCGGGGTTTTATAGGAGGTTCATAAAAAGCTTTAGTGATATAACAAAACCCTTATGCAATTTGTTGTTAAAAGATAAAACATTTGATTTTGATAAAAAATTGCCAAAACGCCTTTAACATTTTGAAGAAAAAATTGGTGGAGGCCCCAATCTTGCAATCACCGAACTGGTCTTTACCATTCGAAATTATGTGTGATGCAAGTGATTATGCGGTGGGGGCCGTATTGGGTCAAAGGGTAGACAAGAAACCGGTAGCCATTTACTACGCAAGTAAGACTCTCTCGGATGCACAATTAAATTATACAACTACCGAGAAAGAGTTACTTGCAGTGGTATATGCATTGGACAAATTTCGTGCTTACATATGGGGTACTAAGGTCATTGTTTATTCTGACCATTCTGCAGTTAGGTATCTCATGGACAAGAAGGATGCGAAGCCGAGGTTAATCCGATGGGTTCTTTTGCTACAAGAGTTTGACTTGGAGATTAGAGACAAGAAAGGGAGTGAGAATGTGGTTGCGGACCACTTGTCTCGATTGGTTTTAGAGGAGGATTCTTCACGTGAAGAGATTAATGAGAATTTCCCAGATGAGCACATTTTAAAAGTTGGAATATTACCATGGTATGTTAATATTGTGAATTATTTGGTTACAGGTGATTTTCCGGCTCATTGGGATAGAAGGAAGAGGTTGCACTTCCTATCTCAAATCAAGTACTACACGTTGGAAGAACCAGACTTATTCAAGTTTTGTCCGGATCAAGTCGTTCAACGATGCATACCCGACGAGGAGATTCCTAGCGTCTTGATTCACTTGCATTCATTTGCTTGTGGGGGCCATTTCAGTGGTCACAAAACCGGGCACAAAGTGCTCAATAGCGGTCTTTACTGGCCGACTATTTTCAAAGATGCTTTTAACTTTGCTAAAAATTGTGTTGAATGTCAAAAGTTAGGGGGTATTTCAAAAAGGGATGAAATGCCCATGCAACCGATCCTCATTGTAGATATTTTTGATGTGTGGGGGATCGATTTCATGGGCCCATTCCCTAATTCGCATGGCAACTTATACATCTTGGTGGCGGTCGATTATGTATCCAAGTGGGTCGAAGTGATTGCCACCAAGACAAATGACCTTACTGTTGTTTGCAATTTTGTACAAACAAATATAATTTCTAGATTTGGGATTCCTCGAGTGATCATTAGTGATGGGGGATCTCACTTCAAGAATTTTAATTTTGGCAAACTCTTGAAACGGTATGGTGTTGACCATCGAATTGCTACCCCTTACCACCCACAAACAAGCGGTCAAGTGGAGGTTTCCAATAGGCAAATAAAAGAAATTTTGCAAAAGACCGTTCGACCCGACTGAAAGGATTGGTAGACGAAGTTGAATGATGCTTTATGGGCTTATAGAACGGTTCATAAAACACCTATTGGAACTACACCTTATCGCTTAGTCTATGGGCGAAATTGTCATTTACCGGTTGAACTTGTGCATCGTGCTTGGTGGGCTATTAAAGAGGTTAACATGAAATATGACGATGCAGGTAAAGAGCGAAAGTTAAAGCTTTGCGAGTTGGAGGAGCTTAGGGAAGAAGCGTATGAGTGTGCCTCGAAGTACAAGGATGATATGAAGAGGGCACATGACGCAAAGTTGAAGCCAAAGGAGTTTGAAGTGGGTCAAAAGGTTTGGCTATATAATTCTCGGCTTAGGTACTTTCCCGGAAAGCTCAAGAGCAAATGGATGGGCCCGTATGTGATTACACGGGTCGGAAAGCTTGGAGATGTTACAATCAAGGACCCGAAGGATGGGTCGAAGCAAACGGTTAATGGACATCGCCTTAAACCGTTTCTTGATGGTAGCTATTGTTATACGAGAACTCGATCAATGGCAGGTGGTTATCCCAACTACCACCTAAGTCAATCACACATGCACGAAGCATGTCTTCCAAGGTTTGGATTGTACGCTCACTCAGCCCGTCCGTCTGCGGGTGGTAAGCCGTACTGAAATTTAAGCGCGTGCCCAAAGATTGTTGGAAACTTTTCCAAAAATGTGACGTGTATCTAGTATCTCTGTCAGAGATAATAGACACTGGTACGCCATGCAGAGATACAATCTTATCTACGTATAATTGGGCTAACATGTCGGAGCTATAGGTCTCCTTAATGGGTAGGAAATGTGCTAACTTAGTCAGTCTGTCTACGATCACCCATATAGTATCATTTCCTTTCCTTGTCTTAGGTAACTTGGTGATAAAATCCATTGTCACCATTTCCCACTTCCACGTGGGAAGTTCAGGTTGTTGTAGCAAACCTGACGGCTTCTGATGTTCGGCTTTGACTTGCGCACACGTCAAACATTTAGCTACATAGGCAGCTACAGACTTCTTCAAGCCTATCCACCAATAGTTTGCCTTTAGATCCTGGTACATCTTATCAGCTCCAGGATGAACGGAATATTTAGAACTATGGGCTTCCCGGAGGATAACATCCCGAAGTCCCCCATAAACTGGAACCCATATTCGTCCATTCAATCTCAGAATTCCATCCTTGCCCTGAGATAACTGTTCTTCGGTTACTCCTAGCTTTTCATTAGGATAGTTAGCTTCCAGCACCGCTTCCTTCTGTGCAGCTAACAACCTTTCATTCAAACCATTCTTTATCTCAATGCTCTTGGCATTGATTCTTATAGGCTTCACTCTTTCTTTGCGACTCAAGGCATCGGCGACTACATTCACCTTGCCGGGATGGTATCTTGTCTCACAATCATAATCATTCAAAGTTTCCATCCAACGTCGTTGCCTCATGTTTAGGTCTTTCTGATTAAACAGGTGCTGGAGGCTCTTGTGATCAGAATAGATCACACACTTGATACCATATAAATAGTGCCTTCAGAGCTTCAGTACAAATACAACGGCACCCAACTCCAAGTCATGGGTGGTGTAATTCTTTTCATGCACCTTTAACTGACGTGAAGCATAGGCAATAACCTTGCCTTTCTGCATAAGCACACACCCCATGCCAGTGTGTGATGCGTCGCAGTAAACTACGAATTCTTCGGTACCTTCAGGCAATGTCAGTACAGGCACGTTGCTCAACTTCTGCTTAAGGATATCAAAGGATTCTTGTTGCTTGGGTCCCTAGTTGAACTTAATATCCTTCCTAGTCAAGGAAGTTAGGGGTGCAGCAATCCTTGAAAATTTTTCAATGAAACGCCTGTAGTATCCTGCCAATCCCAAGAAACTGCGAATTTCTGTGGGAGTCTTCGGCTCTTGCCAATTCATAACAGCTTCAACCTTAGAGGGATCTACTTGGATTCCGCGTTCACTAACCACATGTCCAAGAAATTGGACTTCACGAAGCCAAAATTCACACTTAGAGAATTTGGTGTAGAGCTTCTCCTGCTGAAGTAGTTTCAGAATACATCGAAGATGCTTCTCATTGTCGGTCTGATTCTTTGAATAAATCAGAATGTCGTCAATGAAGACAATAACAAATTTGTCCAAGTAGGGCTTGCAGACACGGTTCATGAGATCCATGAATGCCGCTGGTGCATTAGTGAGCCCAAAAGGCATCACTAGGAACTCGTAATGACCATAACGAGTCCTAAATGCAGTCTTGTGTACGTCTTCAACTCTAACTTTCAGTTGGTGATAGCCTGACCTTAAGTCGATCTTGGAAAAGTAACTTGCCCCTTGAAGCTGATCGAACAGATCGTCGATCCTGGGAAACGGGTACCTATTCTTGATAGTGACCTTATTAAGCTCACGGTAATCGATGCACAGACGCATCGATCCATCCTTCTTCTTGACAAATAAGATTGGTGCTCCCCAAGGAGACGAACTAGGTCTAATGAAACCCTTGGCTAGCAATTCATCTAGTTGTGTCCTCAATTCCTTTATCTCTGTTGGTGCCAACCTGTAAAGTGCTCTATCAACTGGTGCTGCTCCAGGGATAATGTCAATTCTGAATTCTACTTGTCTATCTGGTGGTAAACCAGGTAGTTCTTTAGGAAAAACTTCCGGGTATTCAGAAATGACTGCGATGTCTTCCATCTTAGGCTTCGGCTCATCAATAGTCACTTGTGCCATGTAGATGACACAACCCTTCTTCAAACACTTAGAGGCTTTGAGCATAGTCACTTGCTCAGGCAGTCCATACTGGGTATCCCCCTGAATGATAAGTGACTCACCAGAGGGAGTCTTGATCACCACTTGCTTCTTATTGCAGACAATCTGGGCCTGGTTATGAGATAACCAGTCCATACCCAAAACTACGTCGAAACCGGCTAACTTCAAAGGAAGTAAGGACAAAGGAAAAGAGTGGTTCTTAATGGATATGAAACATCCATCTAATATGGTTGAGTCGGTTTCTAAGGTGCCATCTGCTAATTCCACCTCATACTTCACACTTAAGGTTTTAACAGGTAAATTTAGCAATTTACAAAACTTGTTATCTACAAATGATTTATCAGCTCCTGAGTCAAAAAGTACTCTTGCATAGACATCATTTATGAGGAAGGTACCTGTGATCACATTGTCGTCCTGCACAGCTTCCTTTGCATCCATCCTGAAGACCCTAGCAATGGTCTTCTTTCCTTCATCAGCTTTCTTTGCATATTTCGGGCAGTTTGTCTTAATATACCCTTTTTAGTTGCAACTGTAGCACGTTGCGTCTTTCAGCTTCTTGCACTCTAGGGTTTTATGTTTCGAAGATTTGCAAATCCCACAAGGCCTCGGCTGAGATTGGGATTTTGAGTCAAGTCTGCACCTCCCAAAGTGGTGCTTCTGACAAATCTTACACTTGGGCTTATCTTATCTCCAGATTGATGCCCATCCTTCTTAGAACCTGACCCCTTCTTGTGGTCATTGTTTCCCCTGTGCTTCTTATCTGACCGTCGTGAATTGTCATTTTCACGCTTCCTTTTCTCGGCATCCGTGTTCCTCAGCGATCTCTGTCTGACCGCATCCAGTGTGAGGGACAAAGATATATCAGCTACAGATCTGAAGGTAGCTGGCCGAGAGGCTTTTACACTTGCCTTGATCTCTGGGGCTAAACCCCCAATGAAACGAGCTATTCTTTTGGGTTCCGGGGTTACCAAATACGGAACCAATCATGACATTGTGTTAAAGCTCGTAAGGTAAGCTTGGCAATCAAGGTTCTTCATAACCAACGATAAGAAATCAGACTCAATCTTTTCAACCTCATGCTGAGGGCAGTAGTTCTCCCTGATGAGGGCAACGAATTGTTCCCATGTCATATTGTACAGTGGAATCTTCCCTGTAGCTTGAATCAACGATCTCCACCAGGCTAAGGCCTCACCTTTGAACGATTGAGACACAAACTTTACCACATCCTTCTCAGCGCATCCGCTGATATCAACCACGGTGTCCATCTCATCCAGCCAAGTCATGCAGTCTATAGCTCCTTTCTCCCCAGTGAAATCCCTGGGTTTACATGAAACAAAATACTTGTAGGAGCAACCCTTATCACGGGGTCTTTGATTCAGTACAATCTTTTGAGATGGAGCACTTTGCTGATTTGAGGACTGACGATCGTCATCACCTTTCTTGGGTTCTTCCTTCTTGGAGGGTGGCTTGCTGTGAGCCTCAGAATGAGTCTTAGGTTTTGAGTGCGGTGCAGATAGGGTCCTACTTCGAGTCCCGCTATACTCATTATATTGTCGCTCTATTGCTTTTGTAACAGCGTTGTCTATTAACGCTTGCAGTTCAGCACCCGCTATATTAATCCGGGCATCATTCTGATTCTCCCTTGGGTCACTATTAATTTCATCCGAGTCAGCCATTATATCTTGAACTGTTACATAAGATATTGACAAAAATTTATTTCGGAGTTTATTATGGAATTGTCTTTTATGGCAATTCATTAACCATGGTAACACAGGCCATATTTGGATAATTTGTTAATCATATCTATTTAGGATTTTTATTATAATTTATCCTAATTATAAAACAACAATAGTTTTATTAGCACAAAAGGCTTAGTCACGAGGACATTTTTAAATCGTAAGCCATGGTTTCAGAGAATCAAGGCATTTAAGGTTCGAACATAGTTCATTACCTTTCTCTGACAGGGAGTCGTAGACTACTTCTATCTTTTGTCTTATATGACAATGAGTATGGCCCGTAGGCACTACATCATCTATGGATGTTTAATATATGATCATCTTAATTGATGAGTTAAACCTATGATTTATATATCATCAGGTTAGGATAGGAATCGTTTGAAGAATCCTATTATAAGAATGACGTGTGTGATTTTAACGAATCACATCTGCCAGGAGCGTTAACATGTTTTCAAATGTTAACAGGGATCCGAATCCTTTAAACATGTCTTACCATCTTGGCCAGGTCTCATAATGACATGCAGGCTAGGTTATACCTTTAAGATACTTATTTAATATTTAATAGGCAGATTATTTTTAAAAGGAATGATTTTGATTTATTTATTTCATGTATAATATATTTATGCATATAATGACAAAATGAAATTTATAAACTTAACATTCCATTAACATTTAAAAGAGTACACTTTTCCCTAAACGGGACTTTTAATAGACAAATTACCCACGCAGGAGTTTAACTGAAATTACAAGTCCACGCAGGGACTGAAATACACAGATACATGTCCACGTAGGGACTTGATTGAAAAAGATAATACAACAACACATGCAGGGATTTAATGATCCCTCTTCTTCTTCCCCTTTAGCAAGCCTGCTAAGCCCTTGAGGAAACCTTGTCGTTCTCTGCAATCTCTGTGAAAATCTCGTTCGACTTGGTCCAATCTTTGAAGAATTTCTTCCCGTTCTGGCGGGGAAAACCGTGGCGGCTGCGATTGTTGCCGAATCAGAGGTCTAGCAGGTATTTGGTACCCATGAGTTGGGTACCCCACTCCCCAAGGAGCTCCATATGGTCCTTCCGGGTGAAGGGCGCTGTAGTTGGCCGCTACGAGGTACGGGTCGGCTTCAGCGTAGTTATAATGAGTGTGAGCCGGCTGCTCGAATGGGTTCTACGCCATTGAACCGACGTATGCAGGAATCAGGTTATCAAAACCCATCGGTGGTGGCTGTGGTGCAACTGGTGCCGAGTTCACCTCTGGAACTGGGTTTGAGGGCCCACCCTTTTGTGGTGCAGTGGCGGGTAATGACTGCCACTTGAGTGTCGAGGGGTGCTAAAGTGGAAATCCCCTCCTCGCGCGGATATTCTTGCGCCTGTTCTCCGACGCCTTGGTGGTTCTGGAGGTGCTTGATGAACTGGCGGCGGTGGAGGTGGTGGCGTGACTGCCACGAAGCGTGAATCCCCAGAGGGATCCTGCTGCTGCTGCTGGTGAGGTGACGAATGGTGAGAAGGTGTGAAGTACCATTCGTGCTGGTTAAACCTCGCTTGATAACTGTATGGACCACCGTAGGGTGATCCGTGGAAGGATGATCCATCAGAGATCTCAATAGGATGGTTGGGAGTCCCGGTTGCAGGCTCGACGGGATTCGTGTCCTCGTCCATGTCCATTGCATTGTCTTCAGAGAAGTGGTCCTCCGGTCCCAATGGGTTAAAACCCACTGGTTCTTGAATATAGTTTTCCGGGTTAAACCGGCCCTAAAAGACAGGAGTAGGGTCGCCGAAGGAACGGTGCGAAGTAGATCACTGCAACGGTAGGAAGGAATGGCGGGAGTCTTCGGGCTCATTTTCTAAATGTGGCCCAAAGGAATGGCGATAGGGAGGCGTTGAGCTGTGCGAGACAGATCGTCTGGCGGGCTCCGTGTAGGTCCTCCAGGCTCTTTGCGGTTCGGCACTCATAGTATTAGAAGGAGTTCGCCGGTGTGAAGGCCCGGCTTCGTGATCGTTGGGGGCAGTGATCGGCCCCTTTCCTCGTCCTCCTCTTCTAAATCTTGGTGGCATATTTCCTGTCAATACAATGAAAGATACAACAAGAAATATAAAGGACAAAGTTAAAATTAAAAACAAATTTAGATTTGTCCTAAGTTCTTTGTCTAGACTCGAAAATTTAGGAATGTGCAATTGTGTCATTGAGATTAAACACAAAAGGCTAGTGTTTAATTCACTCAATGTTGGCTCTGATACCAACCTGTCACACCCCGATATTTCCTCGTATTACCGGTGGGCCCGGTGGGGAGTATCGTGACGTGGTTGGTAACATTACAGTCAAACAACACAATATTTAATATGCACAGCGGAAGCAAAGATAGATATATTTCAACTTTAATAAATTTGTAATATCAAGTATCACAAACAGTTGAAAGTAATCCACAGGTGGATCAAAAATAAATAGGAAACATTGTTCAACAGTTTTGACATCCAAGCTTGCGAGACTTATTGTGGACGCTAGGAGAAAGCCAGCCTAGTTCGCGTAGTACCTGCACTTAACCTTTTTGGGAAAATACGTCAGTTTACACTGGTAAATACAATTAACTGACTCATTTAGAAAAGGTTTATTAAAATTGATTTGAATGCACATGGCGCAAACTTTTTATAACTTGGGATAATTATTTGAATATAATCTTGTAAAAGAATTACATGTTCCTTATGCGTTCAGTAGCCCAATACATAGACCGGGTTAAAGATCAATAGACACACCACATTATTATTTATGGCACTGACGGGTGTACGCCTACACCCCGTGCTTAGGTCGTGGCCATTTCGTAAAATGATGCCAAGGATATCCGGGACATGGTCATTAACCCCCCAAAGGCTTTAAGCAAACAAAACATTTCAAAACGGAGCATATAAATTATTTAACCTCTATTCGATTTAAGATTCAATGCCCGACCAAGCGGTATTTTATATACCATACCCCAAGCCCGTATAGGGAAAATAAGTTAAAAGTATTTACCTTTGCAAAGTAATAATCACAATAAGCAAGTGCGTGTAGCTTTTACCGGGTCTCCTATTCTGGAACGAAGGTTTATAATAACCTATTAGAATCCTAACGGGTCTTTAATTATGCCTAAACTTAGACCGGTTAGTTTTAAAGAAAGATACGGTTCAAACGCACGATTAAGCGAAGACCGGAATAGGATGTGATTTAGACCCGACAAGTTTGAAGACTTGTATAATATGGTAAACTAAACACATTCTGGATTTTGAGATAAAAATGATAAGGTTTGACCCGTTTCGGCTAATTTATGCAAACTAGTTACATAAACCGAACCGAGCGCGCAAGAGGCGTAACGGCCAACCATAAGAGTCATTTACAGGTTTCCTAAGTTAACATGCCTTAAATATGTTGTGATATCAGTAGGATATCTTCCATTATGCCCAAAACGAGTTTAATCTCAATTTAAGCCCCGTAGGGGTATTTTGGTCATTTTAAAGATTATAAAAGAGATTATTAATAATTCTGAGATTTGGGTCCGAATACATCAGTAAAATAACTTATTTTAACAGGTTATATCAGTTGTGATAAGTCTTGTATGACAAAAAAATGGTTTTAAACATAAACTATGTGTTTAATACGCTTAAAGAGCCATTTTAAGCGATTTCCGGGTTATACAGGAAATCTGAGTTTTCTGATCAGGTTATAAAGTTCAAAATACTTTATTTATTATATAAAATCAGTAGCAATTGGATTGGCGTCAAAATACTATGTAGAACTAATTTTATAACCAAAAAGGGTATAATCGGTATTTACCGAATCAACGCCATAACCTTAGGTTATGAGCAGGTTAAAAATCTTTAAAAATCCCAAAATATTATATTACATCAGTGGGTATAAGGTTTGGTGTCGAAAATTGGGTTTAGATAGGCTTTACGCTAATTGCGCCGTTTAATTAACAAAAAGCTTCTTAAGTGCGCTATTTAGCATAACTCCTATTCTGGCCCTCAAACTGATATGAAACTTTAGGGACATGTTTATAAATCAGTAGCAAAGATTATTGTCCTCTCACATATCCAAAATTCTCGTTTTATGGTTAAAAGGGCATATTGGTCAACATTAGGCAATTAACGGAAATATGTAATCGAATCGGACAATCAACGAACCAACCACAGAGGGTTATACTATCATGTAGCCTGGTCCTAAGGAAGCTCAAAGGCATTTCCAAAACATACTAAATCGGGTCAGAACTGAAGTCAAAGCAAAAGTCAAAGTTTTAGGACTTTCGGTTCCGAACCGGGTCTAAACAGAAAAGTGTCGGATCAAACAAGCTTAGACCAGTTCTTATACTTATTACCAAGTTGTATGAGTGGTAAAATAGGTTACACGCCTTCTACATTGTTAATTATGCGTTAATTTGCAATTTAAGCTTCTGTTGACTTTTTATAACGAACTTTGACCCGACATTTGATCTAGTTAGAGCGGGAATCAGAGGGTGCCCTTTTAAGGGTTTAATGCCCACATGATTACCAACTTATAACTACCTTTGATTCGACTAAACACTGAACCATTAGTGATTAATCGTTAAGTCAAACGTTAATTACGACGGTTTGACTTTTAAGCTAATAACTAAGTAAAACTCAATTAAGGAAGGTCAAGGGTACTTACCAAAGTCCTATGCACGACTAGGGATGACTTGGGTCTGCTCTTATGCTCCAGGAAGCTCCACAAATGCAGATGGAAGGTATGATCAAATTTTTGCAACATGAGGGCCTTTTATAATGCTTTTGATCTCATTAGATCATGACAACAAGTGCTACAACTGATCATGGATCATCCACAAGTGTCCCTAGTGCCTAGGAATTGTTAGGGGTCGCCCATGGATGTGAAAAATATCTTTTAAGTCAGTTACATGCTTATAACAGGAACTGTCCCGTTTTTCTGTTACTGGGCAAGCCTTACGGACCGTAAGGGTTGACCTTTACGGTCCGTAAGCTCTTTATCAGGGGCAAAAATCTCTTGACCTTTCAAGTTTCGAACGGGTAACTAGTGTATTACGATTTTGGACCATTATTTTCAGTATGGGCCCTCTTGTTTGGGTCATGAACAGTTTACACCACCTTGAAATGATATAAAGCTTTCTTGAATCCTTTTGAAAGTGCCGTAAATGAAGGTTGTCGTGCATATCCTTGTAGGATCCCATTCTTGTGTAATTTGAATCAATCATTGCTAGCATTTACCGGATTTGAATGTAAATCAGATGTTTGTGATATATGTTAGGGTCTTGGGATTAATAATGAGGTCGTTCAGAGGTATAAATTAACATGACAACACTTTTAAATCCTGCCATACATCTTTAACTAGACCCGGGTTTATAACACTTTTGTCTTACATGACATGTGTCGTTATTTTATTTAACACAAATTTTCGAGGTGTTACATCCTCACCCCCTTAAAAGAAATCTCGACCTCGATATTTACTGAAATAAATGAGGGTACTTTTCTTTCATTGTGGACTCAACCTCCCATGTGTACTCGGGACCTCTACGGGCATCCCATTTTACCTTTACAATAGGCACATGCTTCCTTCGAAGCTTCTTAACCTGTCGATCCTCGATCAACACAGGTTTTTTGACAAACTTCAAGCTCTCTTCTATGTGCACATCTGTATGTGGTATGACTAGTGATTCATCAGCGAAACACATCTTCAGGTTGCAGATGTGGAATACATTGTGAATACCACTGAGCTCTTCAGGTAAGTTTAACTTATAAGCAACTGATCCGACACATTCGATGACCTCGAATGGTCCTATGTATCTCGGGCTTAACTTACCTTTCTTACCAAATCGCATCACTCCCTTCCAGGGTGATACTTTGAGTAGAACTTTATCACCTACCTCGAATTTTTGAGGTTTACGCTTTAAATCTGCGTAACTTTTCTGCCTATCTCTGGCAGCTTTCAGGCGATCACGAATCTGGACAATCTTGTCCGTCGTTTCAAAGACTATTTCTGGTCCTGTTAGTTGGACATCTCCAACTTCCACCCAACAAACGGGCGTTCTGCACTTTCTACCGTATAAGGCCTCGAAAGGCGCAGCCTTAATGCTGGTATGGTAGCTATTGTTATACGAGAACTCGATCAATGGCAGGTGGTTATCCCACCTACCACCTAAGTCAATCACACATGCACGAAGCATGTCTTCCAAGGTTTGGATTGTACGCTCACTCTGCCCGTCCGTCTGCGGGTGGTAAGCCGTACTGAAATTTAAGCGCGTGCCCTAAGATTGTTGGAAACTTTTCCAAAAATGTGACGTGTATCTAGTATCTCTGTCAGAGATAATAGACACTGGTACGCCATGCAGAGATACAATCTTATCTACGTATAATTGGGCTAACATGTCGGAGCTATAGGTCTCCTTAATGGGTAGGAAATGTGCTGACTTAGTCAGTCTGTCTACGATCACCTATATAGTATCATTTCCTTTCCTTGTCTTAGGTAACTTGGTGATAAAATCCATTGTCACCATTTCCCACTTCCACGTGGGAAGTTCAGGTTGTTGTAGCAAACCTGACGGCTTCTGATGTTCGGCTTTGACTTGCGCACACGTCAAACATTTAGCTACCTAGGCAGCTACAGACTTCTTCAAGCCTATCCACCAATAGTTTGCCTTTAGATCCTGGTACATCTTATCAGCTCCAGGATGAACGGAATATTTAGAACTATGGGCTTCCCGGAGGATAACATCCCGAAGTCCCCCATAAACTGGAACCCATATTCGTCCATTCAATCTCAGAATTCTGTCTTTGCCCTGAGATAACTGTTCTTCGGTTACTCCTAGCTTTTCATTAGGATAGTTAGCTTCCAGCACCGCTTCCTTCTGTGCAGCTAACAACCTTTCATTCAAACCATTCTTTATCTCAATGCTCTTGGCATTGATTCTTATAGGCTTCACTCTTTCTTTGCGACTCAAGGCATCGGCGACTACATTCGCCTTGCCGGGATGGTATCTTATCTCACAATCATAATAATTCAAAGTTTCCATCCAAGAGGATGATTGGTACTTTGACCCATATGAGGGGGAGCATGGTTCTGATTCGGATTGGTCTTGTTTGGATGATTGTCACTGGAAATAGGCTAGATTTGTTGGGTTGTAAGTTTGTATTTTGGACCTCTTATTTGTACTAAATGTTACAATGTAATCGAATCACTTTCCACCAAAATTTTGTTTGAACACATTACTAAAGCAGCTATATTGTCTTGAACAAACATAAAGCAGCCATATTGTCTTGAACAAACATAAAGCAGCCATGACTACAAACCAAACCAAACAATGTCTTGTATTAAAGCAGTCATATTGTGTTGAACAAACATTGACAAACCAAACATAAAGGTATAAACCAAACATATGTCTTGAACAAAGTTGACAAACCTAACATTGTCTTGAACAAACAAACAAATAAACGTAGTATAAAGTTACAAACCAAACATTGTCTTGAACGAAGTTGACAAACAAACAAACATAGTCTAAACTAACAAACCATCCATCACTCATCAAGATTGTAAACTGGTGCACCTTGTGTAACACCTCGAAAATTCATGTCCAATAATGTATTGACAGGTCTCATAAACTTTAAACGTGTAAAGGATTACTTTAGAAGGACTAAAGTTGACAAACAAGGAAAGTATGTGAATATAAGGGTTCAAAATGTCAACAATGGATAAATATACTTTACAATAACCCTACATGATGTTTATACCCTTAAACGAATGAATCATGGATCATACGAATCTAATTGTGAAAGAAAGTGATAGATTACAAACAACAGGGGTTAAATGTGTCAACATGTTTAAAGTATACCTCTGAGTGACCTCTTAGCAAACCCGAAGCTTTGTAACGATTAATTATGCTCACTAGAATGCATGATAAAAATTTCACCAAGTTTCGTTATCGTATGAGAAAGTTATGATAAAATTCGTTTACGAGGGGTTAAAAGCGTCAACGTTGAAACTTATGACTTTTCGGGTGATCAAAAGCTAACCAAGGACTTAACAAAGTTTTTTTTATGTCTTAAGGCCCTTAGAAATAAATTTAGAGGGCTCAAAGTGCAAAAAGAAAGGTTAAAACAACTTTTACAAGGACCAGGGACCACAAATGCAAACTATGAAACTTGTTTGGCCAGTTCAGGGAGGCCATACGGGGCGTGTAAGGTTGCCCAGATCCTTACGTGGGGCGCCTCAAGTGCCCAGATGCAGAAACTCTTGACAGGTGTCTATCCAGCCCGTTTAACCGACTTAGATTGATTGTTTTCAATACCATGTGCTACACAAACAAGTTTTTAGGCTCTAGGGACACTTGTATTGATCAGGGATCTATCCTAGGCTTATTTGGCATCATCTTGATCAATCATGGAGCACTATATAAAGGAGCACTTGTTCCAACTTTTGATCAATCATTCTAGCTACACTTGTGGAACTTCCTGGAGCACAAGATGTAACACCCCGTGTTTTCACAAGTCAAAGTCAAGGTCAATGTCAACGACCGATGATACGAATTTGATTTATAGAGATTTCTTTATTTTGATTGTATTATGTGGAGTAAGTGTTGTTAATAACAATAACCGACGTATGTTAATCGCTATCCAAACGACCCACGATTGTGGACTATAGGAAGTAACAATGCGATAAAGTTAATTAATCAATAATCAAACTATGCTAATCGAATCGACATCGAATCGCAACTCGAGCTACATATTTTAATTATTGTTATACGTGTGTGTATGCCTTACGTGTTATCTGTGCATGTTTATTTATGTTGTGATGTGGTAATCAATCTAAACGCAATCGAACTCAATCGAAATAGAACTATGATAATTAATGGAGAAGAGACAGCGCGAGAATGAGTGGTTGGGATTAAAAGTAATTTGACTAGGAAACCCTCTCGTATCGAACCGCTCGCAACCGAAATTGTAATATCAAAAATCGTCGCGCCGAACACTCGAAACGTGCAGACTGATCGATCAGGCTACCAGCCGATCGAACAGCCAGCCGATCGGACTGCTGTCTGATCGGACAGGCTGTCCGATCGAGCTGCCTGGCCGATTGGCCAGCACTTTCCTCTTTTGTCATCCTATAAATACCCCTGTCATTGTCATCCTTTCTACTTTTGAAAACCTCTGTTCGACCGGCACACTTAGTTCATCCTTTTCGCAGATTCCTCTCGATTCCGGTAAGATTTCGTCCTAAATCTTGTACTTTCTTGATCTAAACGCACTCCTACACCTTTCTATCTTTCAAATCTTAACTTTTAACGGTGAAATCATCAAGATTCAAGTGTTCTAGGATGATGTCATCATGGTTTCTTGAAGAACTTCATGTTTTGGCCTCAATCCACCAAAAATAACTTGGATCTAGCCGATTTCCATATAAACAAACAAAGATCTTTCATAGATCTAAACATCTACACGGTGAGAAGGATCGAAAGATGGATTTTCCAACTTTCTTTCAACTCTTTTTCACTAAATGCTTTCAAACCAATAGAAACGGAGCCTGTGCCGGTTTACAAATCAGCCCGGTGGTTTCATGGCTCAAAATCCGGATTCTATCCACAAGGTTAACCGATTTCGGATTAAACACTAAACTCTGTTCCGAACAGCTCACCAGCCGGATTTGGGTGATTAATGTCCGACCAGGGGAACCAAGTAAGGACGAGAAATTTATGGTTCGACTCGTTATCAAAAATACCTCAATAAAATGACAAACAAACAGAACAACCAAGGCGGATCAGGTCAGAGTGCTGACCGATCGGACTGCTGTCCGAACGGACAACCATCCGATCGGATAGTCAGCCGATCGACTGGCCAGCCGATCGGTTAACACATGGTTCCACACTTAATCAATTTATTTTGAAGAGAAGTATTGAACGAGCTGTTGTTCGATCGGACTACTGTCCGATCGGATTACTCTTCGGATCTTGAGATACTATACTTCAACACTTGATCGATTTTTCAACATGTTCGATGCACTAGGAGTGCCACCCGATCGAACAGTCGTCCGATCAGGTGACACCCTGCTGAGAACTCGTCATGGTTGTCCGATCGAACAGCATTAGTGTTCGATCGATCAGCTAACCGATCTACTACACCATACTTTGCATTTCACTAAAGTTGTTGACTATTGTTGACTTGCCAACCGATCGGTCAGCAAGCCGTATTATTGCGTCCCTTGTTAGCATGTCCGATCCAAAGCAAATCACTACAAATCTTTAAAGTACTTAACCGATCGGGTTGCCGGCCGATTGAACAGCCGTCCGATCGCTTGACCTGATGGGTAAAGGTACTTCAATGTTTTGAAATGCTACAACGAAAACTTCAAAAGTCAAGCCATCATACACAAACACATCTTTCTCAAAGGAAGAAACAATCCACTCGAACAGCCATCCGATGGGCCTACCGACCGACCGGACAGCGGACCGAACGGACTGTCAACCGAACGGTCAGCCGTCCAATCGAACTACTGTCCGATCGACCAGTTGTTCGACTCTCCAACACTTGTTTTCCGTTTTACGCGTTGCTTATCGTTATGCTATTAATCCATTCAGGCTAACTTTACTCGCTAAGCGCTGCCTTCAATCCATCAATCGCTGTGAGTATACTCGATCCCTTTTTGCTTTATGCACTTTTGGGTGTTACATACGTTACAACTATTCAAACTACAACAATCACACTACTCAATACTATTTGAACGCTAACCGTTAATGCATGTTATACGTGGCTTATGAATGCTTGTTTGTTATGTTTACACATGGAATGTTGTCTACCTGCCTTAGCAACAATAGTACTATAGTTTGAACTCAGCACCCGTTCACACGGGGGTTGTTAAGGACAATTACTTGCATGGATTACGGTGGTAATCATGTATTGCGAACTGTATTTGGCAGTCAACCCGCAGTCATTGGTATCGATGGATCTATGTCGATAACTAACGTGCTTCATTTCACTATGTGTACGTGTTGGTTATGCGTAAACGAATTCGAACTCTATATGCTATTATCAAACTTGTATGCTCACCTTTACATTTTATGTATTGACTTTATTTTAACGTATGTGACAGGTGCTTAGGAAGTTTACATGCTTAGCATGCTATGAACTTGAGGCTAGGAAAGGTCTAGGATGCTCTCTGTGCTGTGATGAAATCGAAGCTAGGAAAAGAGGTCCTAGAAACCAATAAATAAACTATTTATGTATGAATCTGAGTTGTCGGAACAGAATATTTGCCTGGTTTTTTTGTCTATAATAATTATTTTACTGTTTGAGATACGGTATGGGACGTATTATTTAAATTGGATAGTATTGATAATTGTTATGGAAACTTCTGGACAATCTGTTTCGCTCAGTGCCATGCCCCGATGTTTCCGCCATCAGTTGGGGTGTGACAGATTGGTATCAGAGCCATAACTATAGGGAATTAGGCGAGACACGACCTAGTCCGGGTCGATGTCTTAGATACCTAGTCTATAGTTAGGAACCAACAGACCGACTTGAGCACATCCAGTAGGGATTATGTACGTGCTTATTTCTCACTATTCTTGCTATGCTACACTTTCACTGCACTCAAATTTTCAAATATAAATGGGCGATAAAGTCGAGATTAGGTGTGAATACCGCAAACTCTCGACTAAGTTGCTTGATCAATGCTGTTTTATCAAGTTATCAATGGTTTCTTCATTCTTTTTAATAACGAACGCTTGTTTAGCAGGAGAATTATACCAAATCAGGAGTGAAATCCATATTTTGATGAATAATCTCCTCTATTTTATCAAAAACAGGGACGAAGTTGTTAAGCCAGGGGTGAAACCCTAACCTTGACGACTTATTCCGCTTTTATACAAAACTCTCACCAAAGTCTCGACGGACTCGAACGATCTGAAGTCACGATATGACTAACGGAATGAGTGCCAAATGCCCAAGAAACGAGGCAAGGGCACAGTCCTGAAGGTTAAATGTGCACAACGGATCCTTGTGAATAGTCGAACCACTTTGGGTAGTCGAAGTCTAATAGCCGCAGATAACCTATTCCTCTAATTTATGTGTTTCGATTCTGAGCCCGCAACTACTGACTCTGATGATTCGTTGATTTTATGTGCTATATGTGTGTTTACCTGTTTATGTGTTTTGGAGAACTACTCGATTTTTGTTTTCACATCGATCGACATGCACGACTCGCACTGCATTCCTATCTCAAAACGCCAACAAATCGCTAAAATTAGGGACGACCTTATGATATGATATACGATTATGCCACACTACTCGATATGCCACAACGCGAACGCTATATTCGAACACTCGCGAACTGTGAATGATAGGTTTCTGTATTCTGAGGCAGTCAGAATGCTTTACATGTCTTTATATGCTCCTATGTGCCTCTTGTGCTTAAATGCTTCTATGGGTTACGTGTTTCTGTGATTCTGTGCTCTATATGCTTACGTGACTGTGTGAATCTGTGCTTATGTGAAACGGTGACTGATTGACTATGTGTTATGCGCCTACGAAATTGTATGTGTTCCTGAGCTTTAGTAATTAGTAGACGTGTGGGGTGAGATTCGAATACCATGTGTTGAGTCCTGTGACGATGTCTGTTGCAGACAATGTCATCTGGATCCCGTCACACACTTTCTCGTCAAGAGAAGAGAGACAAACGCCTTGCTGCTATCATCGCCAAGCAGGTAGCAAAGGCCGTAAGCGATGTCTACGAGAATGTCAGCAAATCATCTGAGGAGTCGAGAACCGAAGCCCCTAAAGATGCTACCAAGTCCTTCAATTTCAAGCAATTCAAGTCGTGTGGGCCAAAAGAATTCACTGGCGAGGGAGGTCCTACTGCACTATTCCAACGGTTTGATTCCATTGAGGTCACTCTACGGCAGAGTGGTTGCCCCGATGACCTTCGAACTCTGAATGCTACCGGCGTTTTCCAGTCCCGTGCATTAGACTGGTGGACGACCGAGAGGAACAAGCGAGGGAACGATGCAGCCTACGGTCTGTCGTGGGACGAGCTCAAGGAAGTCATGCTAGAGGAATTCTGCCCTCCTCACGAACGTCAAAAGCTAGAGGATGAATTTTGGCACATACAGCAGAAGGAAGGTGACAATGCTGCTCTCACTGCTCGTTTCAAACAGCTCAGCATCATCTGTCCCGACCAAGTCAAGACTCCAGAGATCACAATCAAGAAGTACATCCGAGCTTTGTCCTACTGCGTTGCAGATTTCGTGCAAGCGGCTAAGACTAATACGATCGAAGAGACTTACCTACTGGCCGCCGAAATCAACGACAAGAGGGTCAAGGCTGGTGTATGGGATAAAACTCCGAAGCACCTGCATCAAGCTACCACCGCCGCACCAACTGCTGAAACTACCACCTCATCGAACAATAAGAGGAAGAACAAGAGAAAGAACAGCTCCAGCAACAAGAACTATGCGATCACTGCTGCACCGATTCAAGTTGTACCAGCCCAACAGCGTCAAGTAACAGCGCCTGTGGCTACTGCACCGCCTGCAAAGCGTGCATACACTGGGCCACACCCGCTCTGCCCTACTTGTACCTACCACCACCCGACTGCCATTGCTTGCCGTTTCTGTGCTCATTCCAATATGTACGGCCATTTTACCACCAACTGCCGTCTTCGACAAGCTCCTGCTCATCAAGCTCTACTCACCGCCCCTCAGGGTCAACAAGCTCCTCCGGCACCCTCAGTCAAAGCCAGAGCCTGCTTCGCATGTGGCGATCCTAACCATTTCTCCAACATGTGCCCGAATAGGGTCGTGAAACAAGAGCCCCAGCAACAACAGCCTCAGCAGCAACAACAGCAGCAGCAGCAGCAACAGGCCGCACGCGCCAGAACTTTCAACATCAACGTGCGTCACGCCCAGGCCGACAACAACGTGGTTAATGGTACGTTCCTTGTGAATGGTATTTATGCTTCATGTTTGTTTGATACTGGAGCCGATAATTGCTTTGTGTCCATCGAATTCGAGAAACTCCTTAGCCGTAAAATCTCCCAACTCTCCTCGACGTTCGATGTTGAAGTCGCTACCGGAAGAACCGTCGCCGTTAATTCTGTTCTTCGTGATTGTACTCTTGAGCTCAACAATCACATCTTCCCAATCGACCTTATTCTGATGCAACTCGGAAGTTTTGATGTCATAGTAGGCATGAACTTTCTCCGAGGAAACCATGCTGAAGTTGTGTGCTTCGACAAGATGATTCGATTCTCGCTCGCGAATGGTGACTTATTGTGTGTTTACGGTGATACTACTTCGAAAGGTCTCAAGCTTATGTCATGTGTGCAAGCTAGCAAGTATCTCCGCAAGGAATACAGGGCTTTCTTGGCTAACATTGTAGTAGCCGAGAAGGAAAAGAAAGAGAAGAAGGAAGTGAAAGACGTTCCAGTGGTTCGAGAATTTCCTAATGTTTTTCCAGAGGATCTTCCCGGACTACCGCCAAGTCATGATATCGACTTTCGTATCGACCTCATTCCTGGCGCCAACCCTATTGCCAAAGCTCCTTATCGACTTGCGTCGTCTAAAATGCACGAACTCTCAAACCAACTCTAGGAATTACTTGAGAAAGGTTTCATTCGCCCGAGCACCTCTCCTTGGGGCGCGCCGGTCCTTTTCGTAAAAAAAGAAGGATGGGTCGTTTAGGATGTGCATCGACTATCGGGAATTGAATAAGCTAACTATCAAGAACCGTTATCCCCTACCCCGCATCGACGATTTGTTTGATCAACTACAAGGTGCTACGTGTTTCTCAAAGATCGATCTATGTTCGGGATATCACCAGCTGCATATTCAAGAGGAGGATATACCCAAAACCGCTTTTCGCACTCGATACGGTCACTACGAATTCGTTGTTATGCCTTTTGGTTTAACCAACGCACCAGCGGTTTTCATGGATCTGATGAATCGCGTGTGTAAACCATATCTCGACCGTTTCGTCATCGTATTCATCGACGATGTCTTGATCTATTCCAAATCGAAAGCCGAACACGCGCAACATCTACGTTTGTTTCTCGAGTTACTCCAGGGGAACCAACTCTATGCCAAGTTCTCCAAGTGTGAATTCTTGTTGGAGGAAGTTCAGTTTCTGGGTCACATTGTTAATAGCCAAGGTATTCACGTCGATCCTGCGTAGATTGAAGCCGTTAAGAGCTGGGTTACGCCTAAGAACCTGTCTGAAGTCCGTTCTTTTCTCGGACTAGCGGGCTATTACCGACGATTTATCGAAGGATTCTCAAAGATCGTTGTGCCGCTTACCACTCTCACGCATAAAGACAAGCCTTTTGTTTGGAAAACTGAACAAGAGTCTGCCTTTCGAACCCTCAAGCACATGCTTTGCAATGCTCCTGTTCTCACACTACCCGACGGAACCAACGATTTCATTGTCTACTGTGATGCTTCCAACCTTGGTCTTGGTTGTGTCCTCATGCAACGGGACAAGGTCATAGCTTACGCATCTCGTCAGCTCGAAGTCCACGAGAAGAACTATACAACCCATGATCTCGAGCTAGGCGCAGTTGTTTTTGCATTAAAGATTTGGCGACAATACCTGTATCGTACCAAGTGTACGATCTTCATCGATCATAGGAGCCTGCAACATATCTTTAATCAGAAGGAACTTAATATGCGTCAACGTCGATGGGTAGAACTTCTCAACGATTACGACTGTGAGATCCGTTATCACCCAGGCAAGGCAAATGTTGTTGCCGACGCACTTAGCAGACGGAGCTATCTGCTTAGCGCTCGTAATGTTCAAGCTCAACACAATCTCGAAACCCTCATCCTCGAAGCTCAGCATGTGTGTTTCAACGAACGCACTCTGAAGAAGGAAAGAATCTACCACGATGGAGCCCAGCTTGTGAGCAAGTCGAATAGGATATTCCACTTTCTGGACCGAATTTGGATCCCCAAACGGACCAATTTGCGACAGATCTTGATGGACGAAGCCCACAAATCTCGGTATTCTATTCATCCCGGTGCCGACAAAATGTACCAGGACCTTCGCTATAAGTACTGGTGGCCGGGAATGAAGAGGGACATTGCCCTCTATGTTGGAAAATGCCTAACCTGTGCAAGAGTCAAGGCTGAACATCAAAGACCCTCTGGCTTACTCGAACAACCACCGATCCCCATGTGGAAATGGGAGAGTATAGCTATGGAATTTATAACCAAGCTACCACACACGTCATCAGGTCACGACAGGATTTGGGTTGTGGTCGACCACTTGACTAAGTCAACTCACTTTTTGCCGATACGAGAAGACTACAAGGTAGAACGATTAGCCCGAATCTACACCGACGAGATCATTTGTAATCATGGGACACCTCGTGACATCATCTCTGATCGTGATGCTCGGTTTACCTCGCGACTGTGGGAAACATTTCAAACAGCACTCGGTACATCGCTAAATCTAAGTACCACTTTCCTCCCTCAAACCGACGGTCAGACTGAAAGAACGATTCGTACTCTTTAAGACATGCTCCGTTCGTGTGTCATAGACTTCGGTGGTAATTGGGATAAATACCTGCCGTTAGTCGAATTCTCGTATAACAACAGCTACCATTCTAGCATTCAAATGGCACCATTCGAGGCTCTATACGGAAGAAGATGTCGATCGCCTATTGTGTGGCACGAGATTGGTCATTCGCAATTAACCGGTCCTGAGCTATTACAAGAAACAACAGACAGAATTTTCCAAATTCAAGACAACCTGGTGAAAGCTCAGAATCGACAGAAAAGTTATGCCGATAGACGACGCAAGCCCGTTAAATTTGGCGTTGGTGACTACGTACTCCTAAAGGTATCACCTTAGAAGGGTGTGGTCCGATTCGGCAAGAAAGGAAAGCTCGCGCCTCGATATGTTGGACCTTTTAAGATTCTGGAAAGGATCGGAAAAGTCGCCTACAGACTCGAACTACCGGAGGAACTTAGTAACGTCCACCCGACTTTCCACGTGTCAAACCTCTGAAAGTGCCTAGCCGACCACGACTTACATGTCTCTCTCGATCGCCAAACATGGATCGCCAAACCAAGCAGCCTGTCGAAATCATGGATCGCCAAACCAAGCAGCTCAGACGCTCTCGCATTCCTATTGTGAAAGTCCGATGGGAAGGCAAACGAGGCGCAGAGTTCACTTGGGAACTCGAAAACGACATGAAGGCAAAGTATCCGCAGTTGTTTAACGAGAAAGTCTAGAAAGAGAAAGTTCTCAAACGTGATTCACGGTTCGGGACGAAATTCCCTAAACAAGGGGAGGCTGTAACACCCCGTGTTTTCACAAGTCAAAGTCAAAGTCAAGGTCAAAGTCAACGACCGATGATACGAATTTGATTTATAGAGATTTCTTTATTTTGATTGTATTATGTGGAGTAAGTGTTGTTAATGACAATAACCGACGTATGTTAATCGTTATCCAAATGACCCACGACTGTGGACTATAGGAAGTAACAATGTGATAAAGTTAATTAATCAATAATCAAACTATGCTAATCGAATCGACATCGAATCGCAACTCGAGCTACGTATTTTAATTATTGTTATACGTGTGTGTGTGCCTTACGTGTTATCTGTGCATGTTTATTTATGTTGTGATGTGGTAATCAATCGAAACGCAATCGAAATCGAACTATGATAATTAGTGGAGAAGAGACAGCGCGAGATATGAGTGGTTGGGATTAAAAGTAATTTGACTAGGAAACCCTCTCGTATCGAACCGCTCGCAACCCAAATCGTAATATCAAAAATTGTCACGCCGAACATTCAAAACGTGCAGACTGATCGATCAGGCTACCAGTCGATCGAACAGCCAGCCGATCGGACCGCTGTCCGATCGGACAGGCTGTCCGATCGAGCTGCCTGGTCGATCGGCTAGCACTTTCCTCTTTTGTCATCCTATAAATACCCCTGTCATTGTCATCCTTTCTACTTTTGGAAAACTCTGTTCGACCGGCACGCTTAGTTCATCCTTTTCGCAGATTCCTCTCGATTCCGGTAAGATTTCGTCCTAAATCTTGTACTTTCTTGATCTAAACGCACTCCTACACCTTTCTATCTTTCAAATCTTAACTTTTAACCGTGAAATCATCAAGATTCAAGTGTTCTAGGATGATGTCATCATGGGTTCTTGAAGAACTTCATGTTTTGGCCTCAATCCAACAAGAATAACTTGGATCTAGCCGATTTCCACATAAACAAACAAAGATCTTTTATAAATCTAAACATCTACACGGTGAGAAGGACCGAAAGATGGATTTTCCAACTTTCTTTCAACTCTTTTTCACTCAATGCTTTGAAACCAATAGAAACGGAGCCTGTGCCGGTTTACAAATCACCCAGGTGGTTTCATGGCTCAAGATCCGGATTCTATCCACAAGGTTAACCGATTTCGGGTTAAACACTAAACTCCATTCCGAACAGCTCACCAGCCGGATTTGGGTGATTCATGTCCGACCAGGGGAACCAAGTAAGGACGAGAAATTTATGGTTCGACTCGTTATAAAAATACCTCAATAAAACGACAAACAAACAGAACAACCAAGTGTTAGACGAATAGGCTGATCAGGTCAAAGTGCTGACCGATCGGACTGCTGTCCGAACGGACAGCCAGCCGATCAGATAGTCAGCCGATCGACCGGCCAGCCGATTGGTTAACACATGGTTCCACACTTAATCAATTTATTTTGAAGAGTAGTATTGAACGAGCTGTTGTTCGATCGGACTACTGTCCGATCGGATTACTCTTCGGATCATGAGATACTATACTTCAACACTTGATCGATTTTTCAACATGTTCGATGCACTAGGAGTGCCACCCGATCGAACAGCCGTCCGATCAGGTGACACCCTGCTGAGAACTCGTCATGGTTGTCCGATCGAACAGCATTAGTGTTCGATCGATCAGCTAACCGATCTACTACACCATACTTTGCATTTCACTAAAGTTGTTGACTATTTTTGACTTGCCAACCGATCGGTCAGCAAGCCGTATTATTGTGTCCCTTGTTGACTTGTCCGATCGAACACCTGTCCGATCGAACACCTGTCCGATCCAAAGCAAATCACTACAAATCTTTAAAGTACTTAACTGATCGGGTTGCCAGCCGATCGAACAGCCGTCCGATCGTCCGACCTGAAGGGTAAAGGTACTTCAATGTTTTCAAATGCTACAACGAAAACTTCAAAAGTTAAGCCATCATACACAAACACATCTTTCTCAAAGGAAGAAACAATCCACTCGAACAGCCATCTGATCGGCCTACCGACCGACTGGACAGCGGACCGAACGGACTGTCAACCGAACGGTCAGCCGTCCGATCGAACTACCGTCCGATCGACCAGTTGTCCGACTCTCCAACACTTGTTTTCCGTTTTATGCGTTGCTTATCGTTATGCTATTAATCCATTCAGGCTAACTTTACTCGCTAAGCTCTCCCTTCAATCCATCAATCGCTGTGAGTATACTCGATCCCTTTTTGCTTTATGCACTTTTGGGTGTTACATACGTTACAACTATTCAAACTACAACAATCACACTACTCAATACTATTTGAACGCTAACCGTTAATGCATGTTATACGTGGCATATGAATGCTTGTTTGTTATGTTTATACATGGAATGATGTCTACCTGCCTTAGCAACGATAGTACTATAGTTTGGACTCAGCACCCGTTCACACGGGGGTTGTTAAGGACAATTACTTGCATGGATTACGGTGGTAATCATGTATTGCGAACTGCATTTGGCAGTCAACCCGCAGTCATTGGTATCGATGGATCTATGTCGATAACTAACGTGCTTCATTTCACTATGTGTACGTGCTGGTTATGCGTAAACGAATTCGAACTCTATATGCTATTATCAAACTTGTATGCTCACCTTTACATTTTATGTATTGACTTTATTTTAACGTATGTGACAGGTGCTTAGGAAGTTTACATGCATAGCATGCTGTGAACTTGAGGCTAGGAAAGGTCTAGGATGCTCTCTGTGCTGTGATGAAATCGAAGCTAGGAAAAGAGGTCCTAGAAACCAATAAATAAACTATTTATGTATGAATCTGAGTTGCCGGAACAGAATATTTGCCTGGATTTTTTGTCTGTAATAATTATTTTACTGTTTGAGATACGGTATGGGACGTATTATTTAAATTGGATAGTATTGATAATTGTTATGGAAACTTCTGGACAATCTGTTTCGCTCAGTGCCATGCCCCGATGTTTCCGCCATCGGTTGGGGTGTGACACAAGAGTTGTCCCTAAACATCATTAGTCGTGCATAGGACCTTGGTAAGCTTCCTTAACCTTCCTTAATCGTGTTTTACTTAGTTAATTAGCTTAAAGTCAAATCGTCGTAATTAAGGTTTGACTTAATGATTAATCACTAACGGTCCAGTGATTAGTCAAATTGAAAGTAGTTATAAGTTGGTAATTATGTGGGCATTAAACCCTTAAAAGGGCACCCTCTGATTCCCGCTCTAACTAAGTCGTTTGACGGGTCAAAGTTTATTATAAAAAGTCAACAGGAACACAATTTTCGAATTAACACATAATTAGCAATGTAGAAGACATGTGACCTGTTTTGCCACTCATGTAACTTGGTAAACAATGCAAGAACATGTCTAAGCATGTCCGACCCAACAATTTTTCAGTTTTGGACCGGTTCAGAACCGAAAGTCGCATAAATTGACCATTACTTTGACTTTCAGTTCTGACCCATATTAGCATGATTTATAAATACCTTGGAGCTTCATTAGGACCAGCTTGTATGATAGTACAACCCTCTGCAATTATACTACTTGACTCGTTGATTATTTCTGTTAATTGCTTAATGTTGAACATAATGCCCTTTCGACCATAAAACGGGATTTTTGGAAATATGAGAGGACAATAATCTTTGTTACTGATTTATAAACATGTCCCTAAAATTTCACATCACTTGGAGGTCTAGAATAGGAGTTATGCTTAATAGCGTAATTAGAAAGCTTTTTATTAATTAAACGGCGTAATTAGCATAAAGCCTATCTAAACCCAATTTTTGACACCAAAACTTTTACCCACTGATGTAATATAATATTTTGGGATTTTTGAAGATTTTTAATTATTTTTAAACTAATCATAACATAGGGTTATTGCCTTGATTCGCTTATTGTCGATTATACCCTTTTCATTTATAAAATGAGTTTTACACGAAATTTGGATACTAAACCTTTTGCTACTGATTTTATATAATAAATGAAGTATTTTGAACTATATAACCTGATCAGAAAACTCAGATTTCCTGTTATAACCAGAAATCGCTTAAAACGACTTTTTACGCGTATTAAACGCCTAGTATGGGTTAAAACCATTCTTGTCATATAAGACTTATCTCCAACTGATATAAACTATTAAATTAAGTAGTTTTACTGATTACTTCAGACCCGAATCTCAGAATTTTATTTAATCTCTTTTATAATCTTTAAAATGACCAAAATACCCCCACGGGGCTTAAATTGAGATTAAACTCGTTTTGGGCATAATGGAAGGTATCCTACTGATATCACACCATACTTAAAGCATATTAAGTTAGGAAACATGTTCGTGACTCATTTGGTTACCCGTTATGCGTTATTCGCGTTCGGTTCGGGTTATGTAACTAGTTTGCATAAATTAACCGAAACGGGTCAAACCCTATCATTTTCAACTCAAAATCTGGAATGTGTTTAGTTTACCCATATTATACAAGTCTTCAAACTTGTCGGGACTAAATCACATTCTAATCCGGTCTTCGCTTAATCTTGCGTTTTGAACCGTATACCTTTCTTTAAAACTAATCGGTCTAAGTTTAGGCTTAATTAAGACCCGTTAGGAATCTAATAGGTTATTAAAACCTTCGTTCCATATTAGGAGTGTAACACCTCGAAAATTCACGTTCTATAATGTGTTGACACGTGTCATAATGTTTAAACGTGTGAAAGAAATATTATAGAAGGACTAAAGTTGACAAACGTGGAAAGTATGTGAATATACGTATTCTAAGTGTCAACTGTGAATAATTATATTATATATTACCCCTACACGATGCTCATACCTTCAAACGAATAAATCATGGGTCATACGAAGCTAAATGTGTGTGATTTCAAACTATAGGGACCAAATGTGTCAACATGTTTAATTTATACCTCTGAGTGACCTTTTGACGAACCCGAAGCTTTGTAAATATTAATTATGCTCACGAGAATGCACCATAAAAATTTCATAAGGTTTCGTTAACGTATGAGAAAGTTATGATCAAATTCGTGTGCGAAGCGTTAAAGCGTAAACGTCGAAAGTTAGGACTTTTCGGGTGAAAATAAAGTTACCCGGGGACTTGGCAAAGAGGGTATATGATTTAAGGCCTTAGTAGATCAATTGTGGAGGTTTAAAGTGCAATAAATCAGTAACCATTCGAGTTTTGAAGAGACAAGGGCTGAATCGCAAACAATAATCAAAAACCTGATCTGCAGGGGGGTCGCGTTGCGCGACGGGTCCCTCGCGCTACGCGAGGGTGTGCCCAGCTCCGAAAAATTCGCTGATGGTCTGCCATTGCGTATTTTCGCGACCTCTACTCGTTTTTCCACTTCTCATGGCCCCTAAAACACCTCCTAAGCCCCTAGGACACCTGTTGAATGTTTGTGGGCACTCATAGACTTGTTTGTCAATGATTTGTGGTGATTGAAACCATTATAAATAGCCCTTCAAAGTCACAAACATTCTCACACCTTCATCTGATCATTTGGAGCCTTTCTGGAGCTAAGGAACTCTCCCAACTGATCATAAGTCGTGCATAGGACCCTTGTAAGTGTTCTAATCCTTTCTTGTTTGAGTTTAGCTTAGTTAATTAGCTAAAAGTCAAACCGTCGTAATTACGGTTTGACTTCGAGATTAGTCAATAATGGCTCAGTCAAATCTCGAATTAAAATTAGTTATAAGTTGGTATTTATGTGGGTAATAAAACCCCAAAAGGGTTTCCCCTGATCACCACTTTAACTAGTTCAAAAGTCGGGTCAAACATATACTTAAAAAGTCAACAGAATTCTTAAAAGGTCATTTATGCAAAATTAGCTATCTAGACCATGTATAACCTGTTTGATTATTGTTATAACTTAGTAATTAGTGTAAGAACATGTCCAAACCTGTTCAACCCGACTATTTCCTGTTTAGACCCGGTTCGGAACCGAAAGTCACATAGTTTGACTTTCACTTTGACTTTCAGTTCTGACCCGTTTAGGCATATTTTAGAAATCCCACAGAGCTTAAATTGGACTAGGTTACATGTTAGAACAACCCTCTGTGATTATGCACCTCGGTTCATTAGTTATCCAATTAATATGCAAGTTTCCGTTAATTGTTCATATGTTGACCGTTATGCCCTTATTACCTTAAAACATGATTTATGAAAATGTAAAAGTGTAGAAACCTTGAATATTGGTATATAAACTTGTATGCAAAATTTGACATCAGTTTGACTTGTGGATTAAGAGTTATGCTCATTAGCGTAAGTACGGTGCTTTATGTTAATAAAATGGCGTAATTAGCGTATAGCCTAATTAAACATACTTTTTGGTATCAAACGAATTACCCACTGATGTAATATATTATTTTGGGAATTTTAAAGATTTTTAATTAATTTTAGGCTGAGCATAACTCATAGTCATAGGCTTAATTCGGTAATTGTCGGTTTTGCCCTTACGGGCCATAAAATGAGTTTTACACATCTAAACGACTCCAAACCTTTTGCCACTGATTAGTTATGATAAATGAATTATTTTAAGCCTTCTGGAAATATAAAAATATCAGACTTAAGTATCGAACCCGGTAATGGCCTTTAATCGCCTTATTTAGCGTTATTAGCGCATAGTATGTTTTAAGATCATATTGGACATACCCGGGTTGATACCTACTGATATAAGAAGCAAATTATCATATTTTAACAGTAAGCAAAAGTTGATAAACTCAGACTTCAGTTTTGAGCTTGTCGGCTTATGTGAAATTACCAAAATACCCCTACGGGGCCTAGTTTGGTTAAAAATGATAAGTTTCACATACATGCTTTAGCCTACTGTTAAAACTCATCAAATTGAGTATGTTTGCTGTTTACATCAGACCTGTAACTCAGTTAGACATTTAAACTCTCTTACAAACTTTAAAATGACCAAACTACCCCTACGGGGCATAGTTTGTGTTTAAATTAGTTTCGGGCATAACGAAAGACACCTTACTGATGTCACAACATATTTGAGACATAATTAACTTAGGAAATCTGTATATAGCTCTCATGACTACCCGTCACGCTTATTACGCGTACGGTTCGGTTTATGTAACAAGTTTACATAAATTAGCCGAAACGGGTCAAACCTTATCGGTTTTATCTCAAAATCCAGAATGTGAATAATAAAACCATATTAAACAAGTCTTCAAACTTGTCGGGTCTGAATCACATTCTATCCGGTCTTCGCTTAATTGTGCGTACGAACCGTATCTTGAAACTAGCCGGTCTAAGCTTAAGCTTAATAAAAGACCCGTTAGAATTCTAATAGGTTATATTAAACCTTCGTTCCAGATTAGGAGAGACAGTAAAAGCTACGTGCATTCTACTTATTGTGAATTATACTTGCATCAGGTAAATACTTTTAACTTATTTCCCTATATGGGCTTGGGTTACGGTACATAGCGTACCGCTTGATCGGGCATCAAATCTCCACGCTTAGTGGGTAGTTGAATAATTTGATCGGCTCGTTTTAAACAGATGTGTTTACTTTACAGCCTTTGGGGGGGTTAATGACCATGTCCCGGATATCCCTGGCATCATCTTACGAGATGGCCACGACCTGAGCACGGGGTGTAGGCGTACTCCCGTGTATAACTCACTTAAAGTGGTGTGTCTATTGATCTTTAACCCGGATACGTTCCGGGCTACTGAACGCATAAGTAACATGTAATTCGTTCACAAGATTATAATATTAAATAATTCTCCCAAGTTAAATAAAATGATTTATGCCACGTGCATCCAAACCAATTTTCAATCATTTTCCAAAATGAGTCAGTTGAATGTATTTACCAGTGTAAACTGACGTATTTTCCCAAAAAGACTGAATGCAGGTACTAAACGTAATTGGCTGGATTGTCTCCTAAGCATCAATAAAAGTCTCGCAAGCTTAGGATGCCAGAAGTCTGTTGAACAACTAAATGTTATTTTGTTTCGATCCGTTCTGTGGATTAACACCGGATATTGTGACCTTGTTTACAATAAATAAATTCGGTTGTATCTTATTTTAAATTGCTTCCGCTGTGCATTATTATATTGTGTTGTTTGACTATTACGTTGCCAACCACGTCACGATACTCCCCCACCGGGCCCACCGGTGACACGTGGAAGTCGGGGTGTGACAGGTTGGTATCAGAGCCAACACTGAGTGAATTAAACACTAGCCTTTTGTGTTTAATCTCAGTTACACAATTGCACATATCTAAACTTTTGAGTCTAGACTTATAACCTAGGACAAATTCCACCTCTTCGGTATTTGTTTTGTCCTTTAAATTTTATATTTTTGTTATTGTTATCTCATGCTTTATTGACAGGAATAACAAAGATGCCTCCGAGATTCTTCCGAACACGAGGACGTGGAAAGGGGCCAGTTACCGCCCCCAACGATCATGAAGCTGGATCTTCACGAAGACGAGCTCCATCAAACACCGAGAGTGACGACCCTCGAGAGAATAGAAGAAACCAGTTCGAGCCGGCCAGGCGGTCGGTTTCGCATAGTTCGACTCCGCCCGCTCTTAACCCTTACGAGCCGAACAATCCACAGCCCTCATACGTACCGCTGCAGAGATCACTATCTCATCATTCATATGGAGACCCTACACCTATCTTTCGGGGACAGTTTAACCCGGTAGGATTCGTACCAGAACCCGTGGGTTTTAACCCACTGGGTCCAGAGGACCATTTTTCAGGGGATCACGCGGACGATATGGACGAGGATACGGACCCCGTCATGCCTGCGAATGGCACTCCGAACCACCCGATCGAGATCTCCGACGGGTCATCTTTCCACGGATCACCCTATGGTGGTCCAGACAGTTTTCAAGCCCTGTTCGATCAACACCAGTGGTATTATACACCATCACACCACTCGTCGTCACATGGGCAGCACCAGCAGCAGCCGTCTCATCAGCAACAGGAGCCACAGCCGCAGCCGCATCATCAAGATTCATCTGAGGATCATCGATTTGTGGCAGTTACGCCACCACCTCCACCGCCACCAGTTCAACCGCCACCTCCTCAACCGCCAAGGCGTAGAAGAACCGGTGCCCGTATGTCGGTGCGACCAGGGGACTTTCATTTTAGCTCCCCACGACAGTCAAGTGCAAGTCACTACCCGCCTCATCGGGAGGACCCACAAATGGGTGGGCCTTCACAGCCAGTTTTTCAACAGCCACCGCCCATGGGTTTTGAAAACCCAATACCAGCGTACACGGGTCCAAGTAATTACAACCCGTTTGAACCACCAGCTTACCACAACTACGGATACGCTGAGGCAGATCCTTATATGGAAGCAACAAATTGTAACGCCCTCAATACCCAAGGACCCTACGGAGATCCATGGGGGGTAAGCTACCCGAATCAGGGGTACCCAATACCTCCCAGGCCTATCATTAGAACGCAGTCGCAGCCGCCACGATTTTCTCCCCCAGAACGGGAGGAAATTCTATATAGATTGAATCAGGTTGAGCGGGAAGCTCGCCGCGACCGCCAAGAGAAGCAGACCTTCTTCCAGGGATTAATAGGGCTGCTCAAGGGAAAGAACAAGAAGGATTATTAAATCCTCCCAGCTGTTGTTGAGCCCCTGCGTGGGCATATTTGGTTGTTAAGCCCCTACGTGGGTGTGTATGTTTGTTTGTGTGTATTGACCCCTGCGTGGGTCTATCTTTCCATAAACCCCTACGAGGGTATGTTGTATGTTTAGTCCCTGCGTGGACTTATGTTTGTTTAAGTCCCTACGTGGACAATTGTTGGTGTGTTAGTCCCTACGAGGACTTGTGTCTTTCTGTAAGACCCCTACGTGGGCATGTCTTCTGTAAGACCCCTGCGTGGGCATGTTGGTATGTTTTAGCTCCTGCATGGGCAAATTTCATGTGTAAAAGACCCGTTTAGGGCGATATGTAATATAGTGATAAATTAATGGAGTGTTATTTTTATAAATTTCATGTTTGCCATTTGTGCATAAATAAATTATAAATGAAATAAATAAATTTAAAATCATTCCTTTTAAATTAATCTGCCTATGTAATTATGTAATTAAGGATCTTAAAGTGTGAAACCTAGCCACGTGTCAAATATAAGACCGGGCCAAAATGGTAAGACCTGTTTAAAAGATTCAAATCCATGTTAACATCTTAAAACATGTTAACACTCCTGGAAGAAGTGATTCGTTAAATCACATGTCAATTTTTATATATATATAAGGATTCTTTAGAAGATTCCAAACCCAGTTTAATGATCTCTAAATCCTGGGTCTAGATCATCAATTAAGATGATCATATTTTACCATACTTGGTAATATGATGCCTACGGGCCCCGCTCACTTTTATATGAGCCAAAAGACAGTGGTAGCTATAACTCCCTGTCTGATAAAGGTAATGAACTAGGTCCAAACCTTAAAGGTCTTGATTCTCTGAAATCATAACTTATAATTTAAATTGTCCAGGTGACTAAGCCTCATGTGCTAATATAGATTGTTATTGTTTATAATTAGGATAAATTTTAATTTAAATACTAAACTAAGACGATTAATAAGTTAACCAATTATGGTCTCTGTTTACCATGGTTAACGAATTACCCTAAGGGGTAATTCCATAATAAACTCCCAAATAAAATATTGTTCTTGTTTTCTGCAACAGCTCAATTCAAATGGCTGACTCAAATGAAATAAATAGCCATCCTGTGGAGCCGAATGAGAACGCCCAGATTACGTTAACGGGTGCTGAACTAAAAGCAATCATAGACGGCGCTATCACACAGGCTTTGGATAGACAGTATGAGGAATACAGTGGTACTCGAAGTAGGACCCACTCTGCATCACATTCAAAGCCCAGGACACATTCTGAGGCTCATAACAAGCCTCCTCCCAAGAAGAATGGACCCAAGAAAGACGGTGATGACCGTCAGTCCACCAACAATCAAAGTGACCCATCTCAGCATATAGTACTACATCAAGGACCCCGTAACAAGGGTTGCACTTACAAGTACTTCGTGTCTTGTAAACCCAGGGATTTTACTGGGGAAAAAGGGGCCGTCGACTGTATGACATGGCTGGATGAAATGGACACGGTGGTGGATATCAGCGGGTGCGCTGAAGGGGATATAGTTAAGTTTGTGTCACAGTCCTTCAAGGGTGAAGCATTGGCATGGTGGAGATCTCTAATGGAGGCCTCCGGAAAGATCCCGTTGTATAGCATGTCGTGGGATCAATTCATTGCCCTGATCAAAGAAAATTTCTGCCCTCAACACGAGGTGGAGAAGATAGAATCCGACTTTCTATCCCTGGTGATGAAGAACCTCGATTGTCAAGCTTATCTGACAAGCTTCAATACACTGTCTCGGCTGGTTCCCTACCTGGTAACCCCGGAGCCAAAAAGAATCGCTCGCTTTATTGGTGGTTTGGAACCCGAGATCAAGTCCAGTGTAAAGGCTTCTCGGCCAGTTACCTTCAGGTCTGTAACTGACCTTTCCTTATCCCTCACTCTGGATGCGGTCCGGCAGAGATCGCAGAGGAATAAGGCGGCCGAGAAGAGGAAGCATGAAGATGATGGTTCGCGAAGGTCGAATAAGAAACACCGTGGGAACGGTGATAACAAGAAGGGATCCGAGACGAGGAAGGATGGGCATAAGTCTGATGAGAAGCCCAAGTGTAAAATTTGTAAGAAGCAGCACTATGGAAAGTGCAGACTGGAGTCAAGTTCTCAGACTCAGTCAAAATCATTTGCTTGTGGAATTTGCAAGTCCACGGACCATAAAACCCTGGATTGCAAAAAGATGAAAGACGCAACGTGTTATCGTTGCAATGAGAAGGGGCACATCAAGACCAACTGCCCGAAATACAACAAGAAGCCTGAGGAGGCTAAGAAGACTAATGCCAGAGTCTTCAGAATGGACGCGAAAGAAGCTGTGCAGGATGATAACGTCATAACAGGTACTTTCCTTGTAAATGATGTTTTTGCAAGAGTACTTTTTGATTCAGGCGCAGATAAGTCTTTCGTAGATCATAAGTTTTGTAAATTGTTGAATTTACCTGTCAAAACCCTAAAAGTGAACTATGAGGTAGAGTTAGCAGATGGTACCATTGAAACCGTCTCTACTGTGTTAGATGGATGTGATATATCCATTAAGAACCATTCTTTTCCTCTGTCTCTACTTCCGTTTAAGTTAGCCGGTTTTGACATAGTTCTGGGTATGGACTGGTTATCTCATAACCAGGCCCAAATCGTCTGTAACATGAAGCATGTAGTGATAAAGACTCCGTCTGGTGAATCACTTACCATTCGGGGAGATACCCAGTATGGACTACCTGAGCACGTGACTATGCTCAAGGCTTCCAAGTGTTTGAAGAAGGGGTGTGTTATCTACATGGCACAGGTGATTATTGATGAGCCCAAACCGAAGTTAGAAGACATCCCTGTCATTTCTGAATACCCAGAAGTGTTTCCTGAAGATCTACCTGGTCTACCACCAGATAGACAAGTTGAATTCAGGATCGATATCATTCCTGGAGCGGCACCAGTTGCCAGAGCACCATACAGATTGGCACCCACCGAAATGAAGGAGTTGCGGACGCAGCTAGATGAATTGCTGGCTAAGGGTTTCATTCGACCTAGTTCATCTCCTTGGGGAGCGCCAATCCTGTTTGTCAAGAAGAAGGATGGATCGATGCGTCTATGCATCGACTATCGCGAGCTTAATAAAGTCACGATCAAGAATAGATATCCATTGCCCAGGATCGACGATTTGTTCGATCAGCTTCAAGGGGCAAGTTACTTCTCAAAGATTGATCTGAGGTCAGGCTACCATCAGTTGAAGGTTAAGGACGAAGACGTTCACAAGACTGCATTTAGGACTCGTTACGGTCACTACGAGTTCCTAGTGATGCCTTTTGGGCTCACTAATGCACCAGCCGCATTCATGGATCTCATGAATCGCGTCTGCAAGCCTTACTTAGATAAATTTGTTATCGTCTTCATCGATGACATCCTTATTTATTCTAAGAATCAAGCTGACCACGAGAAACACCTTCGTTGTATTCTCAAACTTCTACGTCAGGAGAAGCTCTACGCCAAATTCTCTAAGTGTGAATTTTGGCTACGAGAAGTCCAATTTCTTGGACACGTGGTTAGTAAGCGTGGTATCCAGGTGGATCCCGCTAAAGTTGAAGCTGTTATGAATTGGCAAGAGCCAAAGACACCTACGGAGATTCGTAGCTTCCTGGGATTGGCAGGATATTACAGGCGCTTCATTGAAAATTTTTCAAGGATTGCTGCACCCCTAACTTCCCTGACCAAGAAGAAAGTAAAGTTCGTTTGGGGTCCTAAGCAGCAAGAGTCCTTCGATGTTTTGAAACAAAAGTTGAGCAACGCTCCTGTGCTTACCTTACCTGAAGGCGCTGAAGAATTTGTAGTTTATTGTGATGCATCACACACTGGCATGGGGTGTGTGCTTATGCAGAAAGGCAAGGTGATTGCATATGCATCACGACAGTTAAAGGTGCACGAAAAGAATTACACCACCCATGACTTGGAATTAGGTGCAGTTGTGTTCGCACTAAAACTGTGGAGGCATTATCTTTATGGAATCAAGTTTGTGATCTTTTCTGATCACAAGAGCCTCCAGCATCTGTTTAACCAGAAAGAATTAAACATGAGGCAACGCCGTTGGATGGAAACTTTAAATGATTATGATTGTGAAATCAAATACCATCCCGGCAAAGCGAATGTAGTCGCTGATGCCTTGAGCAGAAAGGAAAGGGTTAAACCCATTCGAATTAACGCCAAGCGTATGGAGATAAAGAACAGTTTGATGGAAAGGTTGTTAGCTGCACAGAAAGAAGCTGTGTTGGAAGCTAACTACCCTAATGAAAAGTTAGGAGTAACTGAGGAGCAGTTAACTCTTAGCAAGGACGGAATTTTACGGTTAAACGGACGAATATGGGTTCCAATTTTTGGAGGACTTCGTGATGTCATCCTCCAGGAAGCCCATAGTTCCAAGTATTCCGTTCATCCTGGTGCTGATAAGATGTACCAGGATCTAAGGGCAAATTATTGGTGGATAGGCTTGAAAAAGTCTGTAGCCGCCCATGTAGCAAAATGCTTGACATGTGCGCAAGTCAAAGCCGAGCATCAGAAACCGTCAGGTTTGCTACAACAGCCTGAGCTTCCTACGTGGAAGTGGGAAATGGTAACTATGGATTTTATTACCAAGTTACCCAAGACAAGGAAAGGCAATGATACGATATGGGTTATAGTTGACCGACTGACTAAGTCAGCTCATTTCTTACCCATCAAGGAGACTTATAGCTCCGATATGTTAGCCCAGTTATATGTCGATAAGATTGTAGCCCTACACGGCATACCTGTAGCTATTATCTCTGACCGGGATACTAGGTACACGTCACATTTTTGGAAGAGTTTCCAACAATCTTTGGGCACACATTTGAACTTTAGTACGGCTTACCATCCTCAGACAGACGGTCAGAGTGAGCGTACTATTCAAACGTTGGAAGACATGCTGCGTGCATGTGCGATCGATTTGGGAGGTAGTTGGGATAAGAACCTACCGTTGATCGAATTCTCCTACAACAATAGCTACCATACCAGCATAAAGGCTGCGCCTTTTGAAGCATTATACGGTAGAAAGTGTAGATCGCCAGTTTGTTGGGCGGAAGTCGGAGAAGTCCAGTTATCAGGACCACAGATCGTGTTCGAAACGACGGACAAGATTGTCCAGATTCGTAACAATCTCCAAGCTGCCCGGAATAGGCAGAAGATTTACGCTGATCCAAATCGTAAGGATTTCCACTTCGAAGTAGGTGACAAAGTCCTACTTAAAGTGTCACCCTGGAAAGGAGTGATGCGGTTTGGTAAGAAAGGCAAGCTAAGCCCGGGATACATAGGACCTTTCGAGGTTATCGAACGTGTCGGGTCAGTTGCCTACAAGTTGAACTTACCAGAAGAGCTCAGTGGAATTCAAAATGTGTTCCACATCTTCAATCTAAAGAAGTGTTCCGCTGACGATTCACATGTCATGCCACATACAGATGTGCAAATAGATAAGAGCTTAACGTTTGTGGAAAAACCTTTGTCGATTGAAGATCGACAGGTAAGGAAGCTTCGAAGAAAGCATATACCTTTTGTAAAGGTCAAATGGGATGCCCGTAGGGGTCCCAAATACACGTGGGAGGTTGAATCCACGATGAAAGAAAAGTACCCTTACTTATTTCAGTAAATCTCGGGTCAAGATTTATTTTAAGGGGGTGAGGATGTAACACCTCGAAAATTCACGTCCTATAATGTGTTGACACGTGTCATAATGTTTAAACGTGTGAAAGAAATATTATAGAAGGACTAAAGTTGACAAACGTGGAAAGTATGTGAATATACGTATTCTAAGTGTCAACTGTGAATAATTATATTATATATTACCCCTACACGATGCTCATACCTTCAAACGAATAAATCATGGGTCATACGAAGCTAAATGTGTGTGATTTCAAACTACAGGGACCAAATGTGTCAACATGTTTAATTTATACCTCTGAGTGACCTTTTGACGAACCCGAAGCTTTGTAAATATTAATTATGCTCACGAGAATGCACCATAAAAATTTCGTAAGGTTTCGTTAATGTGTGAGAAAGTTATGATCAAATTCGTGTGCGAAGCGTTAAAGCGTAAACGTCGAAAGTTAGGACTTTTCGGGTGAAAATAAAGTTACCCGGGGACTTGGCAAAGAGGGTATATGATTTAAGGCCTTAGTAGATCAATTGTGGAGGTTTAAAGTGCAATAAATCAGTAACCATTCGAGTTTTGAAGAGACAAGGGCTGAATCGCAAACAATAATCAAAAACCTGATCTGCAGGGGGGTCGCGCTGCGCGACGGGTCCCTCGCGCTACGCGAGGGTGTGCCCAGCTCCGAAAAATTCGCTGATGGTCTGCCATTGCGTATTTTCGCGACCTCTACTCGTTTTTCCACTTCTCATGGCCCCTAAAACACCTCCTAAGCCCCTAGGACACCTGTTGATTGTTTGTGGGCACTCATAGACTTGTTTGTCAATGATTTGTGGTGATTGAAACCATTATAAATAGCCCTTCAAAGTCACAAACATTCTCACACCTTCATCTGATCATTTGGAGCCTTTCTGGAGCTAAGGAACTCTCCCAACTGATCATAAGTCGTGCATAGGACCCTTGTAAGTGTTCTAATCCTTTCTTGTTTGAGTTTAGCTTAGTTAATTAGCTAAAAGTCAAACCGTCGTAATTACGGTTTGACTTCGAGATTAGTCAATAATGGCTCAGTCAAATCTCGAATTAAAAGTAGTTATAAGTTGGTATTTATGTGGGTAATAAAACCCCAAAAGGGTTTCCCCTGATCACCACTTTAACTAGTTCAAAAGTCGGGTCAAACATATACTTAAAAAGTCAACAAAATTCTTAAAAGGTCATTTATGCATAATTAGCTATCTAGACCATGTATAACCTGTTTGATTATTGTTATAACTTAGTAATTAGTGTAAGAACATGTCCAAACCTGTTCAACCCGACTATTTCCTGTTTAGACACGGTTCGGAACCGAAAGTCACATAGTTTGACTTTCACTTTGACTTTCAGTTCTGACCCGTTTAGGCATATTTTAGAAATGCCACATAGCTTAAATTGGACTAGGTTACACGTTAGAACAACCCTCTGTGATTATGCACCTCGGTTCATTAGTTATCCAATTAATATGCAAGTTTCCGTTAATTGTTCATATGTTGACCGTTATGCCCTTATTACCTTAAAACATGATTTATGAAAATGTAAAAGTGTAGAAACCTTGAATATTGGTATATAAACTTGTATGCAAAATTTGACATCAGTTTGACTTGTGGATTAAGAGTTATGCTCATTAGCGTAATTACGGTGGTTTATGTTAATAAAATGGCGTAATTAGCGTATAGCCTAATTAAACATACTTTTTGGTATCAAACGAATTACCCACTGATGTAATATATTATTTTGGGAATTTTAAAGATTTTTAATTAATTTTAGGCTGAGCATAACTCATAGTCATAGGCTTAATTCGGTAATTGTCGGTTTTGCCCTTACGGGCCATAAAATGAGTTTTACACATCTAAACGACTCCAAACCTTTTGCCACTAATTAGTTATGATAAATGAATTATTTTAAGCCTTCTGGAAATATAAAAATATCATACTTAAGTATCGAACCCGGTAATGGCCTTTAATCGCCTTATTTAGCGTTATTAGCGCATAGTATGTTTTAAGATCATATTGGACATACCCGGGTTGATACCTACTGATATAAGAAGAAAATTATCATATTTTAACAGTAAGCAAAAGTTGATAAACTCAGACTTCAGTTTTGAGCTTGTCGGCTTATGTGAAATTACCAAAATACCCCTACGGGGCCTAGTTTGGTTAAAAATGATAAGTTTCACATACATGCTTTAGCCTACTGTTAAAACTCATCAAATTGAGTATGTTTGCTGTTTACATCAGACCTGTAACTCAGTTAGACATTTAAACTCTCTTACAAACTTTAAAATGACCAAACTACCCCTACGGGGCATAGTTTGTGTTTAAATTAGTTTCGGGCATAACGAAAGACACCTTACTGATGTCACAACATATTTGAGACATAATTAACTTAGGAAATCTGTATATAGCTCTCATGACTACCCGTCACGCTTATTACGCGTACGGTTCGGTTTATGTAACAAGTTTACATAAATTAGCCGAAACGGGTCAAACCTTATCGGTTTTATCTCAAAATCCAGAATGTGAATAATAAACCCATATTAAACAAGTCTTCAAACTTGTCAGGTCTGAATCACATTCTATCCGGTCTTCGCTTAATTGTGCGTACGAACCGTATCTTGAAACTAGCCGGTCTAAGCTTAAGCTTAATAAAAGACCCGTTAGAATTCTAATAGGTTATATTAAACCTTCGTTCCAGATTAGGAGAGACAGTAAAAGCTACGTGCATTCTACTTATTGTGAATTATACTTGCATCAGGTAAATACTTTTAACTTATTTCCCTATACGGGCTTGGGTTACGGTACATAGCGTACCGCTTGATCGGGCATCAAATCTCCACGCTTAGTGGGTAGTTGAATAATTTGATCGGCTCGTTTGAAACAGATGTGTTTACTTTACAGCCTTTGGGGGGGTTAATGACCATGTCCCGGATATCCCTGGCATCATCTTACGAGATGGCCACGACCTGAGCACGGGGTGTAGGCGTACTCCCGTGTATAACTCACTTAAAGTGGTGTGTCTATTGATCTTTAACCCGGATACGTTCCGGGCTACTGAACGCATAAGTAACATGTAATTCGTTCACAAGATTATAATATTAAATAATTCTCCCAAGTTAAATAAAATGATTTATGCCACGTGCATCCAAACCAATTTTCAATCATTTTCCAAAATGAGTCAGTTGAATGTATTTAGCAGTGTAAACTGACGTATTTTCCCAAAAAGACTGAATGCAGGTACTAAACGTAATTGGCTGGATTGTCTCCTAAGCATCAATAAAAGTCTCGCAAGCTTAGGATGCCAGAAGTCTGTTGAACAACTAAATGTTATTTTGTTTCGATCCGTTCTGTGGATAAACACCAGATATTGTGACCTTGTTTACAATAAATAAATTCGGTTGTATCTTATTTTAAATTGCTTCCGCTGTGCATTATTATATTGTGTTGTTTGACTATTACGTTGCCAACCACGTCACGATACTCCCCCACCGGGCCCACCGGTGACACGTGGAAATCGGGGTGTGACAAGGAGCCCAGTAAAAGCTACGTGCACTTGTTGTTGTGATTTATACTTTGCTCAGGTAAATACTTTTAACTTATTTTCCCTATACGGGCTTGGGGTACGGTATTATAATAATACCGCTTGGTCGGGTATGAAGTCGTACAATCAAATATTGATTAAAAAGTTGCATAAACCGTTTTATTCTGTCTTGTTTGATGCAATGCCTTTGGGAGGTTAATGACTGTGTCCTGGATATCCTCGGCTCATTCGTTAGAAATGGCCACGACTTAAGCACGGGGTGTAGGCATACACCTGACAGATGCGTATATAGAAAGGTAGTCCACAAGAAGGGTATCCTTCTTGTGGGTATTATACCAAGTGGTGTGTCTATTAATCTTGTTAAACCGGCTCTTCTAACCGGGTCCTAAATGGACGACAAACATGTAAAACTGTATACAAGTTTATTTTTGAATAATTATCCCAAGTTATAAAAGATATTTTGTGCCATGTGCATTCAAACTAATTTTCTCAACTCTTTTCAAAATGAGTCAGTTAATTGTATTTACCAGTGTAAACTGACATACTTTCCAAAAAGGTTAAGTGCACGTAGTATACGAAATAGGCTGGCTACTCCAGGCATCAATAATCAAGTCTTGCAAGCTCTAGATGTTAAAGTCTGTTGAACAATGATCTTATTTATTTTGATCCGCCTGTGAATCTTTTACAGTCCGTTGTAATACTTTGATATTACTATTTATTCGGTTTGTAATGTGATTCATACCTTTTGCTTCCGCTGTGCATTTATAATTTGTGTTGCTTTACTATGATGATATCAACTACGTCACGATACTCCCCACCGGGCCCACCGGTAATACGTGGAAATATCGGGGTGTGACACCTTGAGTGGTAGTGTGTGATTCCTGTGAAGCAGTGGATTGTTCACCCCCTTGTCCTTTGCAGCTCCTGACATTGTGACCCATGTTCCCACATTTACCACACTTGATGCTAGTTCCCTTTCTGGTCATTTTACCTCCTTTGTCGAACTCCTTCTCAAGTTCTTTTTCACCATATGCCTTCTTTCTTTTCTTCTTTGGCCTTCCAACTTGTGTATGATGCTTTGGTGGGATGAGTGTTGTGGACACTCTGAAGGAGTCCACATCTCCGGCCCGTTGATTGGCTCTATGACATTGCCATATACTTTCTTCCATGTTGACAGCCAATACACTTCATCCACCCACTCTTCTGGTATGCCAGCATCAATGCTATTCCTTCCCATATCCCATATGGTTGCACCTGCATGTTTGCAAGGCATCCCTGTCAAATCCCACTTCCTTCATGCACATGTTTTATGTTTAACATTCACAACACACTGTGATCTCAGACCTGTTACTTGATACTTGTCTGAATCAACCATTAAAACAGATATTTCAGCAGCCTGTTTCTTGATCTCATCGAAGAACTCGATGGCATGAGGTGTCAGTGGCCCCATACACTTTGCTTGCAATTTCTTGACATTCACTATCCTCTTGGTCATGTACTCCCGAATGAATTCTAGGCATGTAATAATCGGCTTGTCTCTTGCTCCTACGATTTTTCTGTTAAAAACCTCACATATGTTGTTCAGCAACATATCACATTTAGCTCTTCTAGAAAAATATGCTCTTGACCAAGCGGTGTATGGGATCTCATTCAGCCAGTCATACATAGCTCGTTCTGTTGTCTTAATTTCTTCCATAGCTTTGTTAAAGTATGGAATAGATGTCTTCCTTCCGGCTGACCAAAGCAAATTCTTGTAAAGATATCCACACCACTTGGATTTCATGTTCTCATGGATGTGCCTCAAACAAAATATGTGCTCACTATTAGGAAAACAGCTAGCATAGTCGGAATCAGACCCCGTGATACAAAATGCAATTAATCACAATATTTTTCAACCAAATTTTTTTGCAATGTATTAATTAACACTTAAGAACTTATTACCTTTTGTCTGTCACTGATGAAGGTGAAACAAGAGTCAGCCGTACACCCTAGGTCATCTCTCAACAGTTGCAAAAACCATCTCCAGGTTTGTGTTGTTTCTGCCTCAACAAGGGCATAACAAACTGGATATATGCTATTGTTCCCATCAATACCAACAGCACTCAAGATCTGTCCAGGAAATGGACCTTTCATGAAACAACCATCCACACCCAGCAATGGTCTTCCAATCATCTTAAATTCTCTCATCATAGAGGCAAAACAAAAATAAACCCTATGAAACTGCCTTGTAGGACTAGCTGAGTTCCCACATGGCTCCACATCAATTTTAATTGTACTACCTGGATTGGCTTTTAGAAGTTCATCACAGTATGACCTTAGCAGACCATATTGTTCTTGGTAATCACCATAGATCTTCGTAGTTGCTATCCTCTTGGCTCTTAGGACCTTTTGTAGTGATACTTCTAGTTGATGCTTCCGAAGCAGTTGACTTTGGATTGCTTGAATTGGCATGTCTGGATTGCTTTCAATCATAGGTTTGATCTCTTTGGCAATCGAACTCATTGTGTACATAGAAACGACCCTTGTTGTCAAACAATTGTGTTGATTATGAATGGTCTTCACACACCACTTATCCTTGTCTGTGTTCCTTGAGATGTGAACTGCCCAAGGACAGGTGGGCTTGGTATGCCTTTTAAGGTGCTTGTATTTTTGCCCTACTTTGGTGCATTTACTATTTTGCCCATCTTCTCCCTTTTTTTACAGGACCAAGTAGTGGTGGATTGCTTCCAAAACATACTACCCTATACCTTAACAATTCATTTTTTAGAATAAACACATCCCTCCTTGCCTTAAGAGCATAATTTTTCACCATCTGATTCATCTTTTTCTTGTCATCAATAAGCTGACCAACAAAGAATGGCAGATCATTTGGACCTTTTGAAGCACTCTTGTTTGTCCTCCTTATCTTCCTAGCAACCTTATCTCTAAGGCTTGAATTGTCATCAGACCCACTTTCAAAAACCTCCAGCTCAACAGGCTGATGACCTTCTTCGCTTTTGTCATCATCATGATCCCCATCACTTGAACCATCCAGTTCTTCCCTAGTAAAATCAACATTTTCCCTGAACCTCTGCATACTCACCTCTATTTCATAAACTTATCTTCCTCAAAATACTCATAATCAGGATCACTTCCGTCACTCTCTTCCTCATCTTCATTCATACTATGATTCTGATTATTTATTGTAAACGATGCTGGAACAATTGCTTTACATGCCCCCACAGGACCTTCACTTGTATTTTCCAATATTATTGACCTTCGGTGTTCAACATACATGTCTATCATGTGGACTCCTTGACGCACATGATCAAAGATCGGCTCTAAGTCAACATCACATTTTAATGTCCTAAGACCAAAATCCAACGAACAGTACGGTTCCTTGTAATGAACGCAGAAAAACAAACCATCATTGTATCCTAATTTCTTAACCATTTCATGTAAAACATCAGTGTTCAACACTCTAAAATCTACATGATCAATGTAGTTCATCTTCCCACCAAAGTATTTCCTATTTGGGTTTTCTACAAAACTACCTCCATGGTGAAATTTTATGGTAAATTGAGATTCGGTTTCTCCTGTAAACAAACATCAACAAGAAATTAACACAGAAAAAAGTGAAAATTTTACCTAATTCAGACCCTGTGAGCTTGCATGTCAGTTACGGTACATTTCAGCCGGTTCGAAATGTTGATCTTCAGCTCGTACCTTCCACAATCGAAGATCCATGCTCGTAACAGTGATCTAATCAGCTGTAATTGTTGAAGAATGCCTGATCGCCGGTGCGGAGCTCTTTAATTTCGAGGTAGGTTAAGTTCAGGGTTTCAAAGTGATGAAAGGGGGATTAAATGAGGTTGCAGGTCAACAAGAACGCGAAATTACCTATTTGCCCTTTGACCATTAAGGCATTAACAGAAATCGCTAAACTCTAACGTTGAAATGGTCAGGGAGTAAACATGCGACATAACCCCAAACAGTGGGGGGGTAAAAATACAATTATTTCCTTAGGGGGGTAGACATGCCAATGACCCCTAACCCCAGGGGGTAAAATTGCAGTTTACTCAAATCTTTTAAACTAACATTATATAAACTACACCAAATTTAGAGAGATGAAATGACAATTGGGTTGATAATATTATAATTTATAAACATGTTTGGAACATTGATTTGATGTTCAAATAAGTTAAATTAGTTTTTATACATCTTAAACGTGCGGTTAGAATAGAAAAAATGGTAATTTGTTAGTTTTGAGTGAATTTGGGACTATTAATCGAGTTGTGTCGAGACAATGCTTTTTTTCCTCTTATCTAAAATTTGTACTTTTGAGTTTGTTTGGTATTGTTTGTCATTATAATAGGTGTTCAATTCTAAAGCGGGTGTATATTATGAGCATTTTAACGTGTGAAAATATGTAAGGTGTTGAGTATTACATGAGCTTTTTCGTTAGTAAAATTATACAGACACTTGTCAATTGTGCATGTGACTAATCTTATAATTGAGGAAAACACTTCATAACGCTTTTCAAGGAGTTTCAAAGTAACTACACGAATTTTCCCAAAGGGTTACTTAAAGTTATTGATTTACAATACCATCGTTGTATATTTTCTAAGTTGTATGTTATTATACGCTTTATGGTTATAAGTAGTGTGGAAAGATATAGAGATGTTAACACTTAACAAACAATGTATTTGTTTTTTTTTTTTTAACGGCAAGGAACGATGTGTCAACTAGGGGCGGGCCTAGTGTAGGTCCAGACGTAGCACGGGTTGCGGCTCAACTTTTTTTCGGTAGTGTAATTTTTTTTCCCGATTTTTATACTAAGGACACCCCTAAACAACTACGAGGACATCCATAAACAACTACCTAAGGTGAAGATAGGTGAAGATGAAATGAAATCAAAATTTTCCATCGACGGAAACGTGTGTAGGTTGTTGACGGAAATAATGGTGATTTTTCGTGGAGAAGAAGATGCAAAAGTGCAGACCTTTCCTTTTTTATTTTATTATATTTTTAACAAGTCAAATCTACTCCATAGGCATTGGGCTCTAGTCGACTTTAACATATATAATTCAATTTTATTTTATTATACAATTTTATATAGCATAGTCTGCGACTCTGCAACACTAAAAGAGACTATTACTTTACTTTATTTAAAAATAAAAATAGAACTGAATTACAAAACTTTCACCGGGATATATTTAATTATGTTCATCTTTTGTTACAATTAAAGGTCTTAAAATCTAACAAATTATATAAACGAAGAATAAGTTTTGGATTTATTAAACTTATTTTTTTCCTAAAAGTTTTTTTTACTATCCCTTTTAATAATATATATAGCTGAGAAATATTTCCGTAGCTGCCACCGTTGGAACCAATGAAGCAAATGATTGACCCATCATAGAAGAAATGGAAAATACCAAAAAAAAAATTGAATTCACAGCTAATAAAATGGATTCAATTGGCAATGACCCTTCAGCTAATAAAAATGTTGGTTCCGTTAATGGTCTCTTTTTTATTGAATGGCAAAATTTCTTCTTAATCCACTACGTATGTGAGACTTGAAGCCAAACCTCCTCCTATTAAACCTAGGTGTTTAAAAACTTTGTCTTTGTTAGTGGATAACCACACCATTGGTTCCGACACTGGTCTCTGACAAACAAAATTTATTAAAAGCCCAACACCTCAAAAGAATCATGTTAATTAAAAACCTACATCTAGACAAAAATTCATATTAACTAAAATCCTAATTTAATAAAAGCCAACATTTGTATGATTGTACGATAATTTTTTTTACATTTTATGATTGCACGGTAAAAAAATGGGATACCCCTCAATTTTTCTTCTTGATCCGCCACTGGTGTCAACCACCGTGACACCGAGTGCTGTGGCTAAGGTCGACTACTCGACCGCCTCTAGCCCCTTGGCTCTTCCAGATGCGTGGAAACCCGACCTCCAATCGCCCGAAGGCACGACAGTAGAATAATCGGTAAAACCTCGCCTATCATCCAAGAGAAACCAGCGGCACCCGTATTCGCTCTTCACCTGGATGTCGCAAAAATAATAGGAAGAGTGGGAGTGGAACCTGGGTCATAAGGAATACCAATCTTTTCACAACCACTCTATCACTACCTCATTGGCTGATTCGGTTAGTTTTATCAATGTTTTGTACAAACAAAATACGTATTTGGACAATTGTTTAAATACTAGTTTCTATAAAGGTGGTTTTAATGAATTTTTGAAGATAAAGGTGTTAAAAATGTGAAAAGGATCATGTAGCAAATTTGTCTTTCTTGTCTAGATGGCATAAAGTGGTCTAATAATATAGGATTGTTCAAAGTATATAATGGCATCTATAGGACTGGCCAATTTATATAAATCTAAGTGAAGAATCTATACATATAATAAAAGAAATCACTTTGAAGACACGTGTCAATCAACGAGCCTGTCAAAATTTGAGTTTTTTATAAATATTATTTAATTGTGATAATATCTTTTGTTCAATATTTGAATAATTCATGGTTGTTTGTTGCCTAATGATTTAAAGATAATTTAATCCATTAAAATTTTTAAATCTTCCATTCAAAATTTATCTAACATTGGTGTTGGGTTTTGAATTATTTATTCAATATTAGGATAAATGATTCAACTGACAAGCGATTGGATCGACACTTTATTTGAAGAAATCTTCATTGGAAATGAATTGTGTCAATGTGGTCAATAAAATCAATTCTCAAATTTTTTTTATTTCTAATTTTAATATCCTTCCTTTTGTTTAATTTATTCTACCGCATATTATGTTGATTTACTTACTCTTTATTAATTACTAAAGTGCGAATGTTATAATAACTTTACTTCTAAATTACACAAAATAGATCCTAATCTATCCATGTTATTATGTTGATTCACTCTCTTTATTAATTTTTTCATTGGCGAATGTTACTTTTTGTGTTTACAGATACGTATAGTGCATTCATAAGTTTCCATTTCTTTTAAAAAACTTAAACATATTAAGTATAGGTACTTGGTGTCTTTATAGATAGGGGAAAGGATCAAATAGGAAGTTTATTTTGGCTAGGAAGTGTAGGAAGCAATAGGATTAGGATATGTGGCAACATTTAAAATAAAGAAAAAGGGTATTTTAGTCAATCCAACCCTTTCTTCTTCCTTTTCAAAACCCAGTAACTTCAAAACCCACCATTTTCAAAACCCACTATCTTCAACCATTTCTTCACTTTCTATCTCAATAATCACTACATTATAGTGCGATTTTCATCACCATTCAATGATTCAAACACCCGATCAACGTGTTCTTCAGCTTTTTTGAAGAAAACCCAGTTTAATTTCATACAAAATCTCGTTTTTTCCGGTGATTTTGAAGATAATCACTCGATCCGTTCGATTCGAACGCTGATAAGTGTTTCAATCATTCAAAATTCGTCAATTGTTGAAGAAATCACTTCGATCCAGGTAAGAAATTCTTTAATTTCATTTTTACGATCTGGGTTTTTGATTTAGTCATTGTGTTTTACGATCTTGGCGGAGGTCCGGGGGCAGTGCCCCTGGTAGCGGGTCCTAGGGGCGGCAGCCCCTGGCGGGGTCCAAGGGGCAGAGCCCCTGGAAACTGCATTCGTAAATTGCATTGGTTCAGACAGTTCACAGCACAGACAATTCACAGCACAGACAAAACTATTGTCATGGTTCAATGCGTTTTAGAGAGAACACTTTTTGGGTGTTTTTAGCCAATTGCGTTTTAGAACTAAAACATTTTTATGTGTTTTCTGGCCATTGCGTTTTAGAAAAACACATTCTTGAAGTGTTTTTTGTGCATTGCGTTTTAGGTAAAACACCTTTTTAGGTGTTTTCAGTCCATTGCGTTTTACAGAGAACACTTTCTTTTGTTTTTTAGACAATTGCGTTTTAGAATGAGTCATTTTTAAGTGTTTTCTGGCCATTGCGTTTTACAAATAAGACATTTTCTTTGTGTTTTTTGTGCATTGCGTTTTAGGTAAAACACTTTTTTATGTGTTTTCAGTCCATTGCGTTTTAGAAACAGACATTTTAAGTGTTTTCTGGCCATTGCGTTTTACAAATAAGACATTTCTTTGTGTTTTTTGTGCATTGCGTTTTAGGTAAAACACTTTTTTATGTGTTTTCAGTCCATTGCGTTTTAGAAAACAGACATTTTAAGTGTTTTCTGGCCATTGCGTTTTAGAAATAAGACATTTGTTTGTGTTTTTGGTGCATTGCGTTTTAGGTAAAACACATTTTTATGTGTTTTTAGTCCATTGCGTTTTAGAAAGTACATTTTCTTTTGAGTTTTTAGGCTATTGCGTTTTAGAAATAAGACATTTCTTTGTGTTTTCTGGTCATTACGTTTAACAAATAAGTCATTTCTTTGTGTTTTTGGTGCATTGCATTTTAGAAAAATGTCATTTTTTAGGTTTTTTTTCATTGCGTTTTACGTAACCGGGGGTTTATCTATTGCGTTTTACGCAACTGGGTTTTTAAATTTTTTTTTTTTAAATCTAGCAATAGTATACTCGTTTTAAAGATAAAAAAAAAACGCTCGTTTTTTTGGTGCAATTTTTATAAAAAAATAATGTCGTATGAAAGAGTCATTAACGTTTAAAAAATTGGGGGAATTGGAGGAGAGAGAAACTATTGGCTTGGATTGACTAGAATGCCCCTAAACAAACTCACGAGCCTCTTTTCTGTGACAACCGTCACTTTTCCGTACATTCCGTACACTAGGTGAACAGTAATTTGTGCTTTAATGACTGTACATGATCTAGTTTACCAGAAAAATAAATTTCTGAATTCCATACAAGTGAATTCATGCATGATATATGCTACAAGAATTACGTTATGATAGCGTTGCGTCAAAAATATTAGTAAACTCACCGGTAAGACACACTGTGTCAACAGAACTGCAGAAAGCAGTCAGACATTAGAATTGAGACCTAGGTGTAGGTCCGACGACAAAAATGCATTAAAACCCAAGAGTACATACAAGGGTTTATTATATATGCAATACGAAAGAAAAAATAAGCACTAAAAAGCACCCGAAACGCACTTTAAGTGCAGAATTTTATATAATTCAGCTCTAATCAGCTTTTAGACATATAAATACCTTGCAGAAATGTTGTTTTATCATCCAGAATACTTCCCTAAGTGTTGGGAACTGAAAGGATACAAAAAGGTACTTAAAAGACACTAAAAAGTGTGATTTAGCACTTTAACGAATCGGTACCTAACCGAACAACCGGACTTTACCCGGAACACCAAAATATTGCTAGAAGCAATGTTTTTATTTTCCTAAGCTAATTAGGGTACTCGAATACCCTAACACCCGTCACAAGACACTACATGCTAATATCTAGTCTTAACCATCTAACTTAACTAGCTAAATCTTAATCATTAGTTGGAATCTAACCATGAGACCCCCCCCCCCCCAACGAGTTCGGTCCCATGAGGGGACAAACACTTACAAACTTTGATTATTATAATCCCCCATGTCTAATATCTTCTAGACATAAGATCCAAGGGGTAATTGTGATGGATGGACTATAAGTTAGCACAAAGATCACTTCATAATTCATTAACCACACAACAAAAACTTCACACTTTCTCTCCCTCTTGCCCATATTCTCGGCCGACCACATAGGCACCACCACCACCACTTTTCGATTTCGATCTTGCCATTTTCCATCCATACAAAGGTGCAAGAAGGTGAACAACGAAGGTCGGTGCGTTCGGAAGTTGAAGGACCGCTCTCATTCTCTTTTATCCACCTCATTTGCACTCTTGAACTTCCCTAGCCTTGTGCTAGTAGTAAGTACTCTAAAACACCATCTTGTTCTTGTTTAGAGTGGTTAATAAGAGATTTAATGGTTAAAAATCAAACACACACAAGATCGAAACTAAAAGTCTTGAAAGAAAGATAAACTAGTTGGATAAAGAATAGATATGTGTGTAAATCATGTGAATCTTGTATGGTGGTTATTATTTGATGTTGTTGTTAGTAAAAGCAAGATGGATCATCATCTAGACATACTAGTCCATGTTAGAAAGCATGAACTAGTAGGATGTAAAAGTTAGAGAGTTAAAAGATGATGGATCCATCCATTCATAAGACATGAACTTGAGTAAAAGTAATTTTCTTGTAAAATAAGACTCTAAACATGTAGATCTAAAGATCTACAAGTGGTTCTTCGGAAGAACCAAGCAAAAAAAAATATTAGTCTTGTTTAAAACCCGGATCTTACATGGACTAAATATATTTTTAGTAAATAAAGAAGTGTGTAAACACTTGTGTAACAAGGAAATTCAACAAAGAAATATTTTTGTGAATCTTGACTAGAAGTTGTGAAACTTCATATTCTTTAAAAATAAAGTTTTTAAAAAATTAAACTTATTTTTAAAAGATAACAAGACTTACTAAATGTGCTAGTAAGTTACTACACATTTTTGTAAATATTCAAGTTCATGAGAAGGAGAATTTAGTGATTATTGTTGATGATTATTGTTGATAATTGCTATTGATAATTGTTGACGATTTAAAAGAAAATAAACACATGTTTTGAAAACATGGGAAACCTCCATTTTTAGGGGAAACTCTGTCAAAAAAGTTTTATAAATTTTGACACTTAGAAAAAATTAAGTTTTTGAGAAACTTATTCCCTAAAAATGGATTTAAAAGTATTACCAAGGTTTCCCTAATTTTTGGTGATAAGAAATGAGGATTTCTTCAAGAATAAAAATGGATATAAGTATGTATATTTTGAGAAAAATATATATATTATTTGATCACCAACTTGTGTGCTAAGTGTATATAGTATGTGTTATACGTGCTAGTGTATTAAGACTTAAAAATACACTAAATACTCATGAGGAGTATAAACATAAAAAAATACACATACAGCATACAAGATACATAATTCGGGTGCAAAGTGCAAAATACAAAAAACTTATATTTATTTTTGAGAAGATAATATAAGCAAGACATTTAGTTAAAAATATAAAATATTTTTAACACAAGAATTTATACACAAAAGAGAGTGACTGTACTTGTGCGACGCAAGTCTAGTGACTAACGTTAAGAAAACGCGTATAGGTTACGACGTTAATTAAGCAAATCCGGTGAAGTTTACGACGCACAGGAACGCAAAGTTGTGAGTTCATGCTCCCCCTTTTCTTTAACTGTTTTTGGTTTTATAACTCTCGGGGGTGAAATACATGTTACAAATATTATAATTTTTACAAAGGGTAAAAATATAAGAAGCACTCTTGATGAGAACGAGAACCGAGTGCAATATGATTTGAGAATATGAGAAGCACTCGTGGTGAGTGCAATATGATGAGCTTTAAGAAAAGCCTAGAAAATACTAGATCATGTGAGCTTAAACTAGATATTGAGATGACATTAATACTTAATTAGGGACGAGGGTTAGATCTAACGGGTACGGCCGAGCCCCACTCATGGTCCTTATGTGACCTCTTGAGTGCTTCGGTGTCCCAGTCGAGGAAAATCGCCACAGTCGAGGTTAATCGACACAGTCGAGGGTAATCGACACAGTCAAGGGAAATTGACGCAGTCGAGGTTAATCGACACAGTCGAGGGTAATCGACACAGTTAAAGGAGAAAATACTAATGCTCCCTATGTCCTCACATGCCTTGAGGGAGAAAATACTAATGCTCCCTATGTCCTCACATGCCTTGAAGGAGAATATACTAATGCTCCTTATGTCCTCACGTGCCTTAATGTCCTTGTATAAACAATCATTTAAAACGTGGGGTACACAAGAAAACTTGAATGATACTTGAGTACGTGGGGTACTCAAGAAAACGGGAATTATACTTGAGTACGTGGGGTACTCAAGAAAGACTTGAATTATACATGACACATACTATGTTTTCATACAAAGTATAAAAACGTGAAATACAAAAATGCATGAACTCGCTCAACTTTATGTTGATGTTTTCCAAAATTACATGTATTTCAGGTGACAGGATGGATCTTGGGCGCAAGTGTCATAACTAGAAGTAGACTACAAGTTTAGATGTCATCCACTTTTGTTGAATTGTAACCTTGTCAAAGGTCGTGTTTTGAAAACTTAAATAACAAGTGTTTGTAATACTCAAATTTTCATGAATGGATGAACATCGTTTTGATCATGTAGTTGTTTATTACGATTGAATGCAATGATAACAAGCTAGTCACACATCAGACGCTTCCGCAAAAGACAGGGTGTGACAGTTTGGTATCAGAGCTTCGATTGTAGTGAACTAGGATTCTTTCTCGAGTCTAGACTACAATCACTAGAGTTCTCTCACAAAAACATTTTACAAAAAGGTTTTCATTGCATTCACGAAAGCGCCAAGATCCACAAGTCAGACACTTTTCAAAAAGTGACAAGGCAAGGACATTAGTGAGGAATACCTTTAAAATAAGGTGCCAATCAAAGCATAGTCTACACGAGTTAGACATGCCAAAAACAAAATGACCCCCAAAAACGAGAGTTATACGTAATATAATGCATTAATTTGCTTGATTATGCTAAGTAGCATATATGTTATTGATATACATACATACAAATAAGTGTACGGAATGATTATTGACGTGAATAAGATACTTTCGACTCCGACTCCTATTACTGTACGTGACTCGAACGATGAAGCTATCGACCTCGCATCCTTTGCAAAGCTCATGGCTGGGAGTGATTACCAAACAAGATGCTGAGCTTGCTTCCGTAGGAGATGGCTGCTCTTCCCTCTCGATCGTGAAGGTGCCTAACTACGGTGATGATGACGAGGCAGAGGCGGCAACCTTGATCAAATTCTCAATCAACGGGACGAGATCCTTGCGGCTTATGTGAAGCAAGATTGACGACATACTTGATCAAAAAAGGAAGGTGAAGCATTCATCTCGAAGGTGCCCCTCCAACTACTAGGAATTCTCTCTATTCCTATTCCATCTAATCATCGTGCCTATACGCGCGTAACGATAACGAATGTTAGCGCGTGGACCATCACAAGGGTCCTTTCCATGACAGGAGGTATAAGGACAATAGTGTCCCCTCCTTGATTGATCATCTGCTTGGACGAGAGAAAATTTGGGGTAACTGTGCAAGACAATTTATTATTACGGGGGCCCACGTAATAACGACTTGTAGTGCACAGAAATCCTGGTGGACTCTGCGGGTCAAGCTAATGAAAACCATAGAAAATTTATCTATAGGTGTCCTCACCTTCATCTGGTAGAACGACACATAGATCAGTGCTTTAGCACGTTAGAAAGTAGGAAGCCTGTCTTAGCCTACTTCGTGACTGACATTTCTACCTGCATACGAGACGTTTGTGAAGACGACGTTTAAGCAAGAGAGGTGGAATGACATTCCGGAAGAATCAGCGACGATACACTCCCTATCACCTCTACACAAACAACCCCATCAGAGGGGAAATATACGCACCAGTAAGCTAAAGACCTAAGAAAACCAATGTAGCAGGAAATAACTGAAACTTGAATGACCAAGGCGATGTAGCCTCGAGTTCATTTCAAACAATATGCCAAGTTGGCAAGCCTATGTGAAGGCTCAATAACTGTTTCCTCGCTTATACACTGGTTATATATACGTGTGAAATTGGGTGGCTTATGGTGCTATGTATATCGTAGACAATTGAAATGTTGTCTAACCTACTTCATACCATCTTGGCAGAAGAGAATGCCGCCCAGGTGAGACACAAACACCAGTACGTTTCCAAGGACAGAAGCCGAACTGCAAGAATGCATCTCACAGGCAATTGCGCGACATGAAGCCCTCCGCTCTAAGCACAGCGATGGCACTACTGGAAATAACCCTCCAACTGGCTGCACCTATAAACAGTTCCTGGACTGCAAGCCATTGAATTTTGATGGCACAGGGGGTGCCGTTGCATTTGTACGTTGGGCAGAAAAGACTGACTCCATTCTAAGAATGAGTAACTGTTCGCCCCAACAGAGTGTTACTTATATCTCAGGGTTATTCGTAGATGGCGCACTCTCCTGGTGGAACCTTCAGGTTCAAACCCTTGGTGCGGATGCTGCCTATGCACTAATCTGGGACGAGGTCAAGGAAATGATGGAAAAGAAATACTGTTCTAGAGCTGAAATCCAGAAGCTTGAGTGGAGTTCTGGAACTTGAAAATGGACGGACCGAAGATTCATGAATACGTCCAGTGATTTCACGACTTGTCTAGGGTCGTCCCCTACTTAGTCAAACCGGAATTTAAAAGGGTTGAACGATTCATTTGGGGACTTGCACCTCAGATCAGGAGCATGGTTACTACCTCAAAGCCCTCAACCATTGCAGAGGCTATCGATATGAGTGTCACTCTTACTGAAGAAGCTCTACGTGCGGGAAAATTTTCGGAATCTGAGGATAACAAGAAAGAGACTCATGTGGAGTCATCAGGAAATAAGAAGAGGAAGTCTTCGAATCTAAAGATGAGCACCCAAGTCAACTATGGAAGCCCTAAAACAGGCAAAAGAAAGAAAGTGAACCCGCCGCCTGGAAGGAAAACTGATGGAGCCACTAATAAGGCTGGTGGTAAAATATACTCGGGGACTAAGCCGAGATGCGGGGAATGCACTTTTCACCATGAAGGTCGATGCCTAAGGCCTACGTGCGGAAAGTGTGGAAAAGAAGTGCACAGCAAGGATGGCTGTTGGGCGAAGGACTCAGATGGAAGAAATAAGAGAATACCAGGTTGCTACAAATGTGGTGAAGCAGGGCACTTTAGGAAAGATTGCCCTAGGAAGAAACAAGCAAGGAAGGGTTTTCACGATCGAAACTCGTGAAACACGCCAGGATCCAGATGCGGTTACGGGTACGTTCCCTATTAACCAACCTAATGCATCTACTTTTAATTAATACTGGCATCAACTTTAACCTTGCATGCTTAGAACTTAAGAAACCGCTTGGCCTAGTAAAATAGACGTCCCGTATTCCTTAGAATTGGGCATAAAGAAGGCTAGTTTAAACAGTCGAAGCAATTGAGGATTGCATTTAGGGACTCAGAAGGCCGGAACCTTCTGTTACCATTGACTCGCGAAGTCGTAATATGATAATCAGCATGGACCAAAAATCCAAGTATAGAGCTGAAGTCGTTTGATATGAGAAAATCAGTCGCATCCCTCTTGCGAATGATGAAACCCAAACTTCCTGCAATAGGTGCAAGGATGCTAGACCCCACAAGGCGGCAGATCTACGACATCCCTCATTGGTCGAAAAGGCATAGAAACGCCTCCGAGTAGACTGCAGAGCCTAAGAACATCCCCGTGACGAAAGAAGTCCCAGTAGCCTTTTCAGAAGACTTGCTAGGAACGCCTCTCTGTAGCGACGAGAGGAGTTTAGGATTAATCGCGTGCCAGGAGCAGCACCAGTGACGAATGACGCCATACCGACTAGCTTCATTAGCGAAGCATGAAACTCTGTTATAACTGCAAGAGCTGCCAGACAGAGGAAATTAAGGACGTAGCATCCTTAGTTAAGGAGACAAGGAGAAAGTTGGTAGTCTCCACTTTGCATAAACTTCAGAAAATTGAGAATCAGAATCCTTTGCCCAGGGACTGGTGACACAAATGAGCCAATCGTAAGGTTCCAGTTACCACTCAAAGATCAACTTGAGGACAAGATGTCCTCCACTGTGAATACAAGAGGAAATATCCCTAAAACGACCTGTAGGACTCGCTTCGAGCATTACGAGTTCCTTGTCGTACCATTTGGCTTAACACATGCATCGACAATATTCATGGACCTCATGAATCGAACGTGTAAGCCATGCCCGGATGGATTACGATCATACTTATTGGCTACATTCTTATATGGCCAACGACCAAGGAAGGTCGTGAGCAACAGCCGCAATTTACCTTGCAACTCTTAGAGAAAGCACAGTTATGTGCAATGATGACGAAAAGCGGATTTCGAGTTCGCGAAGGGAGAACTTTAAGATGCATGGTGGATAAGAACGAAATTCATGCCAACCTTGCAACCAAGAGCTAAGGGGCTAGAGTTGCAATTATGTGACGTCTCTCGACAAAGTCACGATTGTACGTCGATGCAACGAGACCACAACATTGCTTACGCGGCACATTGATTAAGGAATCATGAGAAAAGACCTTGAGATAGATACAGTAATTGCGCGCCGCAAACTAGACGTCATTACCCGAAAGAAAACGCTGCACGATCTTTACTGATCACAAGGGTTGCAGCACACCGATGATCGTAAGAACTCGAATATGAACTGAGCTGCTGAACGATGCGGACTGTATGAACACAATACGTACTTGTGTGATAAACTTTAATGAAAAGTCGGAACACTCACTTGCCCTTAGTGGAGTTTTCCTACAACGGTATCTATCACACCGCCGTCTAAACCGCTTCGTGTAAAGCTTTAGACGGAACATAATGAGTACATTCCCGTCATGTTGAACGGAGACCAGAAATAAACAATCAACTGGCCCGAGATGGCCCAGGAAAAAATAGAGGCAAGATCCTTCAGATATGTGATCATATCAGGACAGCCCGCAGAATACAGAAAAATTACGCCGATGAGCGGCATAAGTCGAAAGAATTTGAGACAAGAAGTATGACCAAAATGAGAGCCTCGCCTAGAGAAGGCGTAGTGTGAGTTGGAAAACGAAAGGGTTGAATCCCCGGTGTAGGGATCAGAACCATTGTTCACAAGATGAAAACTCCCAGAAAAAGATCAGTAGTGATCGCGACACATTCATGTGTCTAATCGTTAGAGGAGTCTGACTTAAGGAACAATCGTTGTTCCCACAAATAAGATTCACGTCAATGACAAACGACAAGAATTACTATAGAAACATGTTGAGGTTTTGGACCAAGAGTCCATGATACTATAGAAACCTGCTGAGGTTTTGGACCAAGAGTCCGTGATACTATAGAAACCTGTTGAGGTTTTGGACCAAGAGTCCATGATACTATAGAAACCTGTTGAGGTTTTGGACCAAGAGTCCGTGATACTATAGAAACCTGTTGAGGTTTTGGACCAAGAGTCCATGATACTATAGAAACCTGCTGAGGTTTTGGACCAAGAGTCCGTGATACTATAGAAACCTGTTGAGGTTTTGGACCAAGAGTCCATGATACTATAGAAACCTGCTGAGGTTTTGGATCAAGAGTCCGTGATACTATAGAAACCTGTTGAGGTTATGGACCAAGAGTCCACAAGATACAGAAAAGTCATGATCGACTTACTTGAGTATGATAGAATTCATGACATGACCCAGAGATTTCATGGGAACACGAAGACAAATCATGAATCTAAGTGACCATATTGGTTTCACAACTCCCCTGCGACCGATGGCATCGCTTGAATTTCGGGACGAAATTCTTTTAACGGGGGGAGACTGTGACAACCGTCACTTTTCCGTACATTCCGTACACTAGGTGAACAGTAATTTGTGCTTTAATGACTGTACATGATCTAGTTTACCAGAAAAATAAATTTCTGAATTCCATACAAGTGAATTCATGCATGATATATGCTACAAGAATTACGTTATGATAGCGTTGCGTCAAAAATATTAGTAAACTCACCGGTAAGACACACTGTGTCAACAGAACTGCAGAAAGCAGTCAGACATTAGAATTGAGGCCTAGGTGTAGGTCCGACGACAAAAATGCATTAAAACCCAAGAGTACATACAAGGGTTTATTATATATGCAATACGAAAGCAAAAATAAGCACTAAAAAGCAGCCGAAACGCACTTTAAGTGCAGAATTTTATATAATTCAGCTCTAATCAGCTTTTAGACATATAAATACCTTGCAGAAATGTTGTTTTATCATCCAGAATACTTCCCTAAGTGTTGGGAACTGAAAGGATACAAAAAGGTACTTAAAAGACACTAAAAAGTGTGATTTAGCACTTTAACGAATCGGTACCTAACCGAACAACCGGACTTTACCCGGAACACCAAAATATTGCTAGAAGCAATGTTTTTATTTTCCTAAGCTAATTAGGGTATCCGAATACCCTAACACCCGTCACAAGACACTACATGCAAATATCTAGTCTTAACCATCTAACTTAACTAGCTAAATCTTAATCATTAGTTGGAATCTAACCATGAGACCCCCCCCCCCCAACGAGTTCGGTCCCATGAGGGGACAAACACTTACAAACTTTGATTATTATAATCCCTCATGTCTAATATCTTCTAGACATAAGATCCAAGGGGTAATTGTGATGGATGGACTATAAGTTAGCACAAAGATCACTTCATAATTCATTAACCACACAACAAAAACTTCACACTTTCTCTCCCTCTTGCCCATATTCTCGGCCGACCACATAGGCACCACCACCACCACTTTTCGATTTCGATCTTGCCATTTTCCATCCATACAAAGGTGCAAGAAGGTGAACAACGAAGGTCGGTGCGTTCGGAAGTTGAAGGACCGCTCTCATTCTCTTTTATCCACCTCATTTGCACTCTTGAACTTCCCTAGCCTTGTGCTAGTAGTAAGTACTCTAAAACACCATCTTGTTCTTGTTTAGAGTGGTTAATAAGCGATTTAATGGTTAAAAATCAAACACACACAAGATCGAAACTAAAAGTCTTGAAAGAAAGATAAACTAGTTGGATAAAGAATAGATATGTGTGTAAATCATGTGAATCTTGTATGGTGGTTATTATTTGATGTTGTTGTTAGTAAAAGCAAGATGGATCATCATCTAGACATACTAGTCCATGTTAGAAAGCATGAACTAGTAGGATGTAAAAGTTAGAGAGTTAAAAGATGATGGATCCATCCATTCATAAGACATGAACTTGAGTAAAAGTAATTTTCTTGTAAAATAAGACTCTAAACATGTAGATCTAAAGATCTACAAGTGGTTCTTCGGAAGAACCAAGCAAAAAAAAAATATTAGTCTTGTTTAAAACCCGGATCTTACATGGACTAAATATATTTTTAGTAAATAAAGAAGTGTGTAAACACTTGTGTAACAAGGAAATTCAACAAAGAAATATTTTTGTGAATCTTGACTAGAAGTTGTGAAACTTCATATTCTTTAAAAATAAAGTTTTTAAAAAATTAAACTTATTTTTAAAAGATAACAAGACTTACTAAATGTGCTAGTAAGTTACTACACATTTTTATAAATATTCAAGTTCATGAGATGGAGAATTTAGTGATTATTGTTGATGATTATTGTTGATAATTGCTATTGATAATTGTTGACGATTTAAAAGAAAATAAACACATGTTTTGAAAACATGGGAAACCTCCATTTTTTAGGGGAAACTCTGTCAAAAAAGTTTTATAAATTTTGACACTTAGAAAAAATTAAGTTTTTGAGAAACTTATTCCCTAAAAATGGATTTAAAAGTATTACCAAGGTTTCCCTAATTTTTGGTGATAAGAAATGAGGATTTCTTCAAGAATAAAAATGGATATAAGTATGTATATTTTGAGAAAAATATATATATTATTTGATCACCAACTTGTGTGCTAAGTGTATATAGTATGTGTTATACGTGCTAGTGTATTAAGACTTAAAAATACACTAAATACTCATGAGGAGTATAAACATAAAAAAATACACATACAACATACAAGATACATAATTCGGGTGCAAAGTGAAAAATACAAAAAGCTTATATTTATTTTTGAGAAGATAATATAAGCAAGACATTTAGTTAAAAATATAAAATATTTTTAACACAAGAATTTATACACAAAAGAGAGTGACTGTACTTGTGCGACGCAAGTCTAGTGACTAACGTTAAGAAAACGCGTATAGGTTACGACGTTAATTAAGCAAATCCGGTGAAGTTTACGACGCACAGGAACGCAAAGTTGTGAGTTCATGCTCCCCCTTTTCTTTAACTGTTTTTGGTTTTATAACTCTCGGGGGTGAAATACATGTTACAAATATTATAATTTTTACAAAGGGTAAAAATATAAGAAGCACTCTTGGTGAGAACGAGAACCGAGTGCAATATGATTTGAGAATACGAGAAGCACTCGTGGTGAGTGCAATATGATGAGCTTTAAGAAAAGCCTAGAAAATACTAGATCATGTGAGCTTAAACTAGATATTGAGATGCCATTAATACTTAATTAGGGACGAGGGTTAGATCTAACGGGTACGGCCGAGCCCCACTCATGGTCCTTATGTGACCTCTTGAGTGCTTCGATGTCCCAGTCGAGGAAAATCGACACAGTCGAGGTTAATCGACACAGTCGAGGGTAATCGACACAGTCAAGGGAAATTGACGCAGTCAAGGTTAATCGACACAGTCGAGGGTAATCGACACAGTTAAAGGAGAAAATACTAATGCTCCCTATGTCCTCACATGCCTTGAGGGAGAAAATACTAATGCTCCCTATGTCCTCACATGCCTTGAAGGAGAATATACTAATGCTCCTTATGTCCTCACGTGCCTTAATGTCCTTGTATAAACAATCATTTAAAACGTGGGGTACACAAGAAAACTTGAATGATACTTGAGTACGTGGGGTACTCAAGAAAACGGGAATTATACTTGAGTACGTGGGGTACTCAAGAAAGACTTGAATTATACATGACACATACTATGTTTTCATACAAAGTATAAAAACGTGAAATACAAAAATGCATGAACTTGCTCAACTTTATGTTGATGTTTTCCAAAATTACATGTATTTCAGGTGACAGGATGGATCTTGGGCGCAAGTGTCATAACTAGAAGTAGACTACAAGTTTAGATGTCATCCACTTTTGTCGAATTGTAACCTTGTCAAAGGTCGTGTTTTGAAAACTTAAATAACAAGTGTTTGTAATACTCAAATTTTCATGAATGGATGAACATCGTTTTGATCATGTAGTTGTTTATTACGATTGAATGCAATGAAAACAAGCTAGTCACACATCAGACGCTTCCGCAAAAGACAGGGTGTGACATTTTCTTCCCTTCAATTTCCCTGATTTAATCTTAGCCCTTGATTAACTAAATGGATGGTCAAGATCACTTCCTAGCCTTCCTAGCCAAATAAACTTCCTATTGTATCTCCACCCGATTAGATAGATATATTTTTCATATAACTAAGTTTTTTCATTAGCCATTTTGGAACAGAATACTTCCCAATAACGAAATCATTTGTTTTTTTATGCTATAACTTTTTCTTATTATCACGAAAACCAAACTTTATATTAATATGTTATCATTAGGTTTATTCAACCCGTGTAATACATATGGTTTTAAAAAAATCACTTTTTTTATTATTTACTATACAAAATTACATTTATTTAACCCATGTATTACACAAGATTTTTAAAGATATAACTTTTTTTATTATTGGGTATATAAATTACATTTGTTAAATCCATACGATACACGAGTTTTTTAAGGATATATTATTTTTATTATTTAGTATATAAAATTACATTTAGTAAACCCGTGTAATACACGGGGTTCTAACCTAGTAGATTTATAAAAGGAAAATGTTTATAGATTAATGAGTGATAAGTTTTAATAAATTTACAATATTTTTAATAAAAAGTTAATCACAGTAGCTTATTTAATAATAAAAAAAATCAAAATATGAATTATTTATAAGTAAATTGGCAACTCAAATCTTAATATAGTCGAAGACTAGCCACCTGGACCACTGTATGGTACACATCACTAACGACTTACAATCACACACCTACCATATTTAATTCGTTTTAATGATTTTTGTTAACGGTTGTTGATGCAACAAATAATAGACCAAAGATAGTAGCTTCGTTGGTTAGGCTAAATGGTTGAAGGGTTCAATTTTGTAGTTTGCTAAAGATCCTCCTCTTAAATGTGTTCAGATTCGGATGTGCAAGCAAAAGGAATGTGTGTGTTGAATGTGAGAGAAAGTATCTTGCATGAAGCAAGTACTCGTAATGTATGACCAGAGATTTCAGGAAATCAGGGCTGGCCAGGAATGTGTTTCTCAGTAAATGAAGTGTCTAATTTATAAGAGAAGACATCACTCAAAGAAGAATGTATTTGACTAGTGATCATGCTTGCAGTGGGGGTTTTGCCCTTTTTGGGGGTTGAAGGCTTTAACCTGCGGGTAAAAGGGTGTGTTCTGTGGATCCGAGTTTCTTTTGCGGTTGGTGAGTTGGTGAGGCAATCCGGAGATGTGACCATTTACTGTTCCCGTATTGCTTTACTTCATCTCCCCAGCTTTTCAACCTTTGAACCGTTTAACCTTTTAAGCATTCATGTATTTAAATCATTTTATTTGGTCTTGGGCTACCCCCGTCATCAGCCCCCCAAGTCAGAGGTTTTTGGGGAATGAGCTCAAAGACTTCTGACTTTTATACATGTATTTTGCTTGCTTAAAGGCTTCGAGGGTTCAATTCTTGAAGGGTTGAAAACGGTTTTGAGTTTTCAAATTTGAAAAAACTGACAACTGATTTGATTGATGTGTATCAGTTAATAGGTCGGCGGTTTCAGAGAGTGGTTTAATAACTATCATAATTTTTTATTTTGATCCTTATCTCTTTTCATTTGAAGATTTACAATAGTTTTTCCATTTTCTCTTCAAGTTCTCTCCTGCCTTTTCTTTCCGTCTTCAGGTTAGTTCCGGTTTTTACCCTATTTCCTTGTTTTCTTCTTATTTTCTTCAAAATGGGTGCTCGTAAGGATTTGGCAAAATCCTTTTCTCGATTAACCCAGGAAGAAGTAGAGTTGTTCTGTATGGAATATGGTATTGGGACCAAGTTTAAACCTGTTGCACCGGCTTGTGATAAGTCTATCGATCAATGTCCCCCTGGTTCAATTGCTTTGTATTGTCGACATTTCGAGTTTTCAAATCTTCGTCATCCGTTTTCAAACTTTGTTTTGAACGTATTGGAATATTATCGCATATCTTTTGGTCAAGTTCACCCAAAGGGCATGGCTAGGGTTTTACATTTCGAAGTTTTATGCTGTGCCCTTGGTTATGATCCTTCACTCTTGCTTTTTCGCCGATTTTTCCGATTGGCCAAAAACGGTGATTGGTTCACCTTTGAAACGTCCAAGGTTGATGCTTGTCTTATTTCTTCCATGGTTACCACCCTTGGTTCCTGGAAGGGTCGTTTTTTCTGGGTGTCCGATTCTATCGTTCCTTTCAAAATGGTGTGGAGGCACCCGGATGCTGTTCTCAATGAACCGGAACCCCCTGAATCTGATTTGAATGACGCTTTTCTCAAAGCCATCCGGGAGTGCCCTTCAAGGGTCCGTCCCTTTCCTGAACATTTGCTAGTCTTGTTAGGGGTTAGTAATGTGTGGGAAAAAGCCAATCGGGATCCGGTTCTGATGAGGAATGGCACGGGTATGCTTTTTTCTTATTTACTCCCTTTGTGTTTTCCTTAATTTATGTCTCATGTGCATTTTGTTTTGTTCTTATTTGCAGTCATATCTGCCCTAGATTTTATCAAGAGTGACGACACTTCTGATGTTGCGTTTGGAGATGTTCCAGTTATTCCTGATGAGAATGTTGTAGTTAAGGGTGCTGAGCAAAGGTTTGAGGGTACTGGGTATGTTAGTGTCTCCAATGTGAAGGTTTTTTCTAAACCTATTGCCCCCAAGGCTTCAACCGTCTATCTACTCGCCGTTTACTTAAGGGTGCTACTCAATCCACTTCCACTGAACCAGTGGAGTTAAGTGATGACATTGAAGCTTCTGGAGGTGAAGGTGTTGAAGTGGGTGTTGAGAAGGAAAAGAAGTTGGTTATTCATGGGAAGAAGAAGACTCCGGCTCAGAAGGTTATCTCTACTCCTGTTCAAGGTTCTTCAAGCAGGGACGTTGAAGGGTTTGATCCAGATGAGGTGTACGTACCTAGTTGGTCGGTGAAGGTTGATGATAGTTTCAAGGATGCTGCTGTTTGCGAAGATGTGCTGAGCCACATTGCTCCTCCTTCGGTTCATGACACGATTGCTGAGATGGATGATGATATGATGTTGTCCCGCATGATTTTGAGCACTTGCAACCTTGCTACCATGCTTCCTCAGGGAATTGCTCGTTTTCGTAAGAGGATGCAGGAATATGAAGAGTTTTCTAAGAATAAAGATAAAATGAAATCTTCAATGGATTCAATGAAGAAGGAGATTAGTGGTTTTGCTGAGAAGGAGGAGGCTTGGGCTAAAAAGGTTGGTGAACTGACAAGAAGACATGAGATTGAAATAGGTGATCTTAAGAAAAGCTTCGAGGCTGATCGGTTGAAACTTAAAGCTGATAGGGAAGCTTTGTCTGTTCAACAAAGGGCTTTTGATGCAGAGAAGGAAGGGTTGAAGGCTGCAGTTTCTCAGACCACCGATGATAACCAATGGTTGATTAAGCAAGGCTTTCAACAGGTTGTCACCTACCTTCTCCACTCCAAGGAGTTCAATTCCGCACTTGGTGAAGTTTACACTAAATTACTTAACTTGGGGAAACATCAAGGCCTCATTGTGGTTATAAGCTTCATGAATCTGGCCATCCTTTGGAGAAGTCTTCCTTGTTTCGTCCTGAGGCTTTCGATGTTTTCAAGGGCTCCGTTGAACAGATGGAGAGGCTGAACTATCCGTAGATTCATCAAGTTTCTACTTGTTTTGGTAAGCCTCTTACTGTGTTGCAGGATTTGAAACCGGAGGGCCTTAATGAGAAGGTCTGTGCTGAAGTCTTGGGTTCTCTTTCAAGGAAGAGATCCTACTCGGGAGATAGTGATGACACCCTTTCAGGTGGGCCAAATGCTTCAAAGGATGTAAGCTTGGAGGCTTCAGCGGTAGGTGGTGATGGTGGTGTAAAAGCTAAGAAGTCAAAGAAAGCAAAGAAGGTCAAGGGTGAAGGTTCTGGGGTTTCCAAGCCTTCTGCTGATGCTTAATGGATATTCGTAGCTTTCTTAGCACTCTTGAAAACAATTTATGGTTTGTATGTTAACTTCAAACAATATTAGGTTTTGCAGGAACCCTTAAGGTTCCTGTTATGTGGTTGTGTTTTAGGCTTGTATGGCCATTTGAACAATTTTTGAACTTACAAGTCACTAGGACTTGTCTTAGCTTGTGTTTGGATGGTTGAAAGTCTTTCAAGGCTTTCTTTGTTATGATACTATGTTTAACTATTTTCTTTGTGTTGTGTTTTTCTACTTGTGTCTATTTTGTTTAAGGCAGCTTGGTTGGTTTTAATCCTTCAAGCTTTTTGGTTGTCCTGTATGTAGGTTGAAGTTTTTAAGGCTTCGAGTTGTCACATATGCAGCTTGAAGCCTTGAAGGGTTCTAAGTTTTGTGACATAGCTTGGTTTGTATCTTTATAACTTTTCGTTTAAGTTGTTGCATCATTCTTTAGGTTGTTTTTGTTTTCTTGTAACTTTGTCTTTGTCAAGTTTGCGTTGCCTTTATGTTTTTTATACCTTAAAGGGTTCAGTGCTGCAGTCACTTAGCCTTGGTATTTTTAACAAGAAGACATAGCACCTATCCTATTGATTTTCTTGTTTTTGTTTGATTTCGTAAGCCTGTTTGTTGATTATTCTTCTAAGGCTTAAGGAACATTTGGTGTAGGCTGTTCAAACCCGTCTATGAGGCAATTTTGTTTTTAATTAATAAGTCTCATGGAGTGGTATTGATTTAGGAACTCACCCCTTATATAGGTTCATTCAACCCTTGAACCTATTGAGCGATGTGGCCTGGGAGCTCATCCCCTTACATGGCCCTTGCCATGGAGTTTTTTGCTAGGTTCTCAACCTGATCTTAGGATAGAAAGACAAATTTGATAAAACAACTTCATTCATTCAAGAGATACTTGTTTTTACAAAAGGTGTTCGTAGTGCCATTTTCGAAATACAACTTTTGAAATACAAACCAATTTTTCCTGTTTAGACATGGAACCTTTTCAAGGTCTTTCCATTCCAATGCCTTGGAAGCTGATGCGTGTGAAGTGTTATATATATTAGGTGTATATTTTAAGCCCCTTTAACACTTATTTTTAGCCAAGTTTTAAATTTATAAAACCGGATATTTTACTAACACTAAACACACATATGGGCAAGTGCACCCATCGTGAGCATAGTATAGCGTTGGTAAGATACCGAGGTCGTCCAAGGACACAAGAGCTTTTAGTACCGGTTTATCATCAACGTCTAATCAAAATAAAAGGTTAGAAAAATGTTTTAAACTAAGAAAAATAAAAACTAACTAAAATGCTGAAAATAAAATAAAAACAGATAGACAAGATGAATCACTTGGTTCCGACTCGTATCTAGTGTAACCTTTGATTATTTCCGCACTTTTGCACTATTTTAAGAGATTATCTTAGTTATTGTAGTAGGACCCTCTTTTGAAGGTGACATTACCCTCACCCCAGTAGTTTGAGTCAGCAAGGATACAATCCTAAAAGGGTGGATTATTGAAAGATAATTAATTAAGTTATTAATGCAAATTATGGTAGGCCCCTCTTTTGGAGGTGACGTTACCCTCGACTAAGTAGTCTGAGTCAGCAGGGATACAGTCCTAAATAGCCGGGTTATAGTATTAATAGTAGTTAACTTATGAGGGGATCAAAGAGTTTGGACCCCCGCCATCCAATACCGTTAAGTATTGAAGGAGGTCCTACTAAATTTGACCCAGGTCCATTGCAGGACCTCTAAACGCTGAACAATGGCAAGACCTTTACCAAACCGTTCCCTTAACCCCCGACCAGGTAGCCAACATACCTCCATATAGACCGTGGAGATATGAATGGTGAAAATCTTTTATTTTATATAGACAGTATAATAATGCCAAGACACCACGGACAAACGATAAGGAAATATCACCTTCAACATAAGCAACTAGTTATTAAAGTCATTAATACAAAACCAAATAAAAAGTGCAAAAGATTAGAAATAAAAAGTATTACACTAGACACTTTGTCTTCACCAAGTGATGTAAGAGACTTAGGCAAACATGGCCTTGATTGTCAAGAACTCTTACGATCAATCTTGGATCCCGAGACGACTCACACACTCTACGATGGACAATGGATGATGGTGGCGGATGATGGTGTTATGGTGGTGGTGGGTGGTGGGTGAAGTGTGAGAGAGGTGGTGTGCCAAGGGATGGTTTGAGCTTAAGCCAAGCACTCCTATTTATAGGCTGAACAGAAGCTCGGGCACGGCCCCGTGTCCAGTGGGCACGGCCCCGTGTCCACATCCTTCTCTTTCTTCATTTAATGCAGTTTTGTCTTTTTAGTTGACCACGCCCCCGTGTCCGCTGAGCACGACCCCGTGGTGCAGAAGAATCTTTGTACTATGCAGATTTGCTGGATTGTGCGAATCTTATAGTTGTCCACGGCCCCATGTCCGCTGAGCACGGCCCCGTGGTGGGCAATAGAAGCTTCTACCACTTTGTCTTTTCTGCTGACACTTGGGCACGCCCCCGTGCTGGCTGAGCACGGGGCGTGTTCAGTCTTCTGATGTCTTGTTTTGCTTGGGAAGTTGCTGTCGTGGGGTCGGGCATGTCACTTCTTGTTCCTTTTCTTGTATTTATGTTAGATTTTGATGGCTTTTTTGCTTCTTTTGTTAATTTGAGCTCATTTAATCCTGAAAATACAAAAGGAAGACAAAAGCACCCTTTTTCCAACATTAGTACTAAAAAAGGGTTAGTTTTATGCCACAATTGATGAAATTTATATGTTGCATTTTGAACACATCAAATACCTCCACACTTGAATCTTTGCTTGTCCTCAAGCAAAACTCTTTAATATGTGGCTATTACACTCCCAAATGGAATGGGTAGAGAAGAAGGTTTTTGGGCTTGTCGTAGAGTGTCGGGATTTCCAAGATTCTTTATTTAATTTTATTTTTATTTATTTACAATCCTATTCGTCATGATTTATTTAAAACTTTTCATAAGATAAATTACTTATTAGGGCATAACATGCTTCTTTAAAATTCTATTTATATACAAGTTCACATACCTCACGGGGATCACTCAACACTCGGCCGAAAATGTATTTTTGTGGATCACTCGAGAGCGGCATGGAACTTACTCCTACCATAAGCTTGCCAAGCAATCAATCCTCCTCCTTTTTAACTTATATACCTTTGTAAATATCAAGAGAACTTTGTGGGTGAAGGGTTAGGCTTGGGTTAAAGGTAGGTGGTTGGGTTGGTGGTTAGTAGAAAAAAAAGGCGAAAAGCGTAAAAAGTGTCGGTTTTCGTAAGACTTTCTATTTTTGTAACTTTTATTTTGATGAAGCTATTATTCAGACAAAGTTATTTTTGATGAACTTGTTTGTTTATTTTCTTTTGCTTCATCATCAACAATTTTTTTTTTTTTGAAAAGTTATACGAAAAATCGAACTTGTTACTAAAACAAAGGGGTAAAAAATAAAAAGGTTTTGGTGGGTAAAAGGGTGTTTGGTTTGGGTTATGAAATGAAAATGTTTAGGCTCAAAGGGGCTAACTAGGGGGATTTTGGGTTGATGGTAAAAAAAAAGAAAAATAATGGTGTAGAAATAAAAAGGGTTAGTCCTAATGCCTCCATCATTTACTTACCCGGGTTTAAGTTGGTAAGGACTGGGAATGTATCGTCATGGCAAGTTCTAGAGTCGTAAGAACCAAGCGGCTATTCACACAAGAAACGAAAATGAGCATTTAGTCAAATGATATGTAAGTGTTTGCTCAATAAAGGCTCAAAACTCACTTTTGTGGGAATGGGTTTTTATGTGCTCAAGTATATATAATTAAATTTTAACTAAGCTTGTCATGCCTTTTCATAATTTTCTTATGTTGGTTCTTTTTATCACGACGCTATCGGTTGTAAATTTGTAAAAATATAACCGTTTTAGAACTTGAAATTCCCGAGTTAAACCTAGACAAGAAGAAAAAATTGAAAATTTTTGAAAAAATTTGGGGTGATTAGCGATTCCAATAGAGTTTTGTGTAAGGCTTGTATTTAGGACTTGCAAGATTCAAGGTTTTAGCATCCCCCCACACTTAAATTACACATTGTCCTCAATGTGTCCCAAAAATAAGTTTTTAGGTTGATTGAATGTGTAAAAGGTGTGAAAAAGCAAAAAAAATTATGTTACTGGGCGCTGAACACGGCCCCGTGTTATCCGGGCACGGCCCCGTGTTCAAGTGCCAGTAACAAAATTAAATCAAGAGAAACAGAAGCCTGGACACGGGGGCGTGTTGGGTGAACACGGCCCGTGTCCAGTTACCTGAACTGGGTCTTTTTCTGCAGACTGTGCAGCACGGGGCCGTGTTGGGCGGACACGGCCCGTGTCGAACTTACTGTAAACGAAAAAATTTGTCGGACGGTTCTGTTTTCCTGTATGAAGTGCTGGTTCAAGTTTCCCTTGCATCCTTTGTCATCTCAAGTGTGTTTTATTCATTTCAACACCATCCAAAACACCAAATTAACTAAAACCATCATTCATTAATCATAGAGAGAATTACATAATAGTCCTAAAAATTAAAATATTAGCTAATTAGGTCACACAAGAAATCCAATCCCAAAAGTTTCTAGCCTACTATTTATTCTACTAGCAAAATTTCCGAAAAGATAGATCTCTCGGTTAAAAGTGGCTTGACAACTTCTTCCTCCGGTTATGGGCTCCTCATACATCGGCAAGCCACTCTTCGATCTCCCTAGGGAGAAGAAAAGCGGGCTCATGAGCATTGGGTTGAGGAGGTGTAACTTCCGCCGGGATTTCTTGGAGTTCTTCAAGAGGAGGCTCCGCCGGAATGTCGTCTCAACCGGTAGGATTTTGGATTTCAAGTGCGAGGTTCCAATCCTCTTGAGGGAGGATTGGTTCCACAGGAGGTGTTACCAGAATGTTTAACCTCTGGTGCAAGAGGTTTATTTCCTGGAAACTGTTTTCCAACCCCACCGAGAGATAGTTTATACGGTCAATGAGGACTTCCTCCACTGAAGTCATCTCGTCAAGTGCTTCACGTAGGGCCATTACGTATCTTACGAGAGTTGCTTCAATCGATGGCCTCCTTTCCCGTCGACTGTTCCTTGAGTGTTCAGAAGAGGTTCCGCTGTTTTGGCTAGACATTCTACGAAAACAAACCAGAAACAGTTCGTTTTAATGAAACAGTACCACGGGCACGGCCCCGTGTTCAACTTTCTGCAGATTTTTAGAACAAGGAATCTTGGGGTTTCAAATTATTTTCTTGACTTGTGAAGCTTTTTTAGCAGAAATAACTTAAAACAATGTTGTTTAACTTATTTTTAACAAGATTCCTTGAACAAAAATTCAATAAACATCACAACAAAGCTTGAAATCAAGCTTTAATGGAGTTTTTGGTGCAAGAAAGATGAAGAAGAAGGCAATAGATAAAAGAGGAAAGGACAAGATGCTTGTAAGAACCTTCTTTTAGAACATACCTAGGATGGTAAGTCAGAAAATACTTTCAAATCTCTGTCCCTGGATGGTCCAAATGCGCAGGGTTCTTGGCTGCATTTATAGAAAACGACAGCGTGCTGGACACGGCCCCGTGTCGGCTGGACACGGCCCCGTGTGCAGGCAAGATCCTGACACGTTTTGTCCGTATTCTGACAAAAGTCAGAAGGGAATCTTTTGGTGGACACGGGGGCGTGTTGACCTGGGCACGGCCCTGTGTCGGAAGGCTGTTTTATGAAGTGCGTCTATTTTCAAGGAACTTTTCCGGATCGGGTGGTTCCTTACTGGATGGAACAACCCCAAAGTGCCTAAGATACCTTAATTGTTCTAGATTAAGACGAGAACGCAAGAGGTTGTCGGTGAGGGTGATTCCTATGCTATATGTAGGTGGACAAGTCCAACCCTTTCCCGGGCTCTCGTTAAAGAAGGTGTATGTCGAATCGCTCAGGTCTATGTATGCATCAAACGAAGTTGATGGGGAGTCCTTCACGGCACAACCGACACAGGGACGACTATCGCTCAAGTCCTCACTAGAGTTAGAAGTATCATTGGAAACAATGAAGTTGTTTGAATGCGTTTCCAACCTCTTTTCTTGGTTATCGTCTTGGAAAAGATTATTGAAATCTTCCCTAAGTTCTTTTAACCAATTAATAATTAGATCTTCTAGTTGAAATAATTCATCTAGAAGCATTTCTCCTAGAATATCTGGTTGGGCGCATTCGAGGGAGAGATAGGGATTATTTTTACTTTCGCCTCTCTTAAGGATACTAGGAAATGATGGGTCTATATAGTGGGGTTTATAATTTAGAAAAAAACATTTTAATTCTTCATGGTTACCACCACATAATTGACACCACATAGTACCATAAGAGTGCCGAAAGTAAAAAGTATCAGTATCACTCATGTTTGTGTCAGAAATTACCAATCGTCGGGATCTTACGGTTCTGTTTTCAGTAACTGAAACTTGGGCACGGGGGCGTGTTGAGTGGGCACGGCCCCGTGTTCAGCTTACTGTCTGACTTAAAACAATATTGCCAGTTCCAATGATTGGGCACGGGGCGTGTTCAGCGGGCACGGCCCGTGCTGGGTTATGCAGAAGCTGAAAAACTAAAAAAAAATCCTAAAAAAATTGAAAAATAAGAAAACGATTAGGCCGTTGATTCCTAACTTTCTTAAAATCCTTGTGTCCCCGGCAGCGGCGCCAAAAACTTGATGCGTGTGAAGTGTTATATATATTAGGTGTATATTTTAAGCCCCTTTAACACTTATTTTTAGCCAAGTTTTAAATTTATAAAACACGATATTTTACTAACACTAAACACACATATGGGCAAGTGCACCCATCGTGAGCATAGTATAGCGTTGGTAAGATACCGAGGTCGTCCAAGGACACAAGAGCTTTTAGTACCGGTTTATCCTCAACGTCTAATCAAAATAAAAGGTTAGAAAAATGTTTTAAACTAAGAAAAATAAAAACTAACTAAAATGCTGAAAATAAAATAAAAAGAAAAACAGATAGACAAGATGAATCACTTGGTTCCGACTCGTATCTAGTGTAACCTTTGATTATTTCCGCACTTTTGCACTATTTTAAGAGATTATCTTAGTTATTGTAGTAGGCCCCTCTTTTGAAGGTGACGTTACTCTCACCCCAGTAGTTTAAGTCAGCAAGGATACAATCCTAGAAGGGTGGATTATTGAAAGATAATTAATTAAGTTATTAATGCAAATTATGGTAGGCCCCTCTTTTGTAGGTTACGTTACCCTCGACTAAGTAGTCTGAGTCAGCAGGGATACAGTCCTAAATAGCCGGGTTATAGTATTAATAGTAGTTAACTTATGAGGGGATCAAAAAGTTTGGACCCCCGCCATCCAATACCGTTAAGTATTGAAGGAGGTCCTACTAAATTTGACCCAGGTCCATTGCAGGACCTCTAAACGCTGAACAATGGCAAGACCTTTACCAAACCGTTCCCTTAACCCTCGACCAGGTAGCCAACATACCTCCATATAGACCGTGGAGATATGAATGGTGAAAATCTTTTATTTTCTATAGACAGTATAATAATGCCAAGACACCACGGACAAACGATAAGGAAAAATCACCTTCAACATAAGCAACTAGTTATTAAAGTCATTAATACAAAACCAAATAAAAAGTGCAAAAGATTAGGAATAAAAAGTATTACACTAGACACTTTGTCTTCACCAAGTGATGTAAGAGACTTAGGCAAACATGGCCTTGATTGTCAAGAACTCTTACGATCAATCTTGGATCCCGAGACGACTCACACACTCTACGATGGACAATGGATGATGGTGGTGGATGATGGTGTTATGGTGGTGGTGGGTGGTGGGTGAAGTGTGAGAGAGGTGGTGTGCCAAGGGATGGTTTGAGCTTAAGCCAAGCACTCCTATTTATAGGCTGAACAGAAGCTCGGGCACGGCCCCGTGTCCAGTGGGCACGGCCCCGTGTCCACATCCTTCTCTTTCTTCATTTAATGCAGTTTTGTCTTTTTAGTTGACCACGCCCCCGTGTCCGCTGAGCACGACCCCGTGGTGCTGAAGAATCTTTGTACTATGCAGATTTGCTGGATTGTGCGAATCTTATAGTTGACCACGGCCCCGTGTCCGCTGAGCACGGCCCCGTGGTGGGCAATAGAAGCTTCTACCACTTTGTCTTTTCTGCTGACACTTGGGCACACCCCCGTGCTGGCTGAGCACGGGGCGTGTTCAGTCTTCTGATGTCTTGTTTTGCTTGGGAAGTTGTTGTCGTGGGGTCGGGCATGTCACGTCTTGTTCCTTTTCTTGTATTTATGTTAGATTTTGATGTCTTTTTGCTTCTTTTGTTAATTTGAGCTCATTTAATCCTGAAAATACAAAAGGAAGACAAAAGCACACTTTTTCCAACATTAGTACTAAAAAAAGGGTTAGTTTTATGCCACAATTGATGAAATTTATATGTTGCATTTTGAACAGATCAAAGCCTTTTACCCTCTGAGTCTGCTAGCTTGTAAGATCCACCCTTATGTGCTTCAAGGATGTTATACAGGCCTTCCTATTTTGGGCCAAGCTTTCCTTGATTCTCTTTTTTGCTAGCTTCATTGTTTCTAAGTACCAGATCTCCTGGCTTGAAGCGTTCGTTCTTGACTCTCTTGTTGTAGTAGGCTTCCATTCGTTGCTTGTACTTGGCTTCTTGAATTGCAGCTTGGTCTCGTGCTTCCTCTAGGAGTTGTAAGTTCAACATGGTCTCTTTTTGGTTTATTTCGGGATCCATTTTGACAATTCGTTATGTTACAACTCGTACTTCAGTGGGGATCACGGCTTTGGACCCAAATACCAAGCTATAGGGTGTTCTTTTATGGCTTGTTTTTTCGGTTGTTCTTATGGCCCATAGAACACTAGGCAATTCTTCAAGCCAGTTGCTTTCGTACCTTCCCAATCTTGTTTTGATACCTTCCACTATGCTTCGATTCGTCCTTTCAACCTGACCGTTTGATTGCGGGTAAGCCACTGAGCTGAAAACCTGGTTGATTCTGTATTCTTTGCACCAAACGCTGAAAGGCTTCTCAGCAAATTGCTTTCCATTGTCAGTGACAAGTACTCCCGGCAATCCATAGCGGCAAATAACGTTCTCCCAAACAAAGTCAATGACATGTTTGCCCGTGATCTTTGCAAGTGGTTTAACCTCGGGCCACTTGGTGAAATAATCTATGGCCACCAACAAGAACTTCACCCCACCTTTGCTTGGGGGAAACGGGCCGACAATGTCCATCCCCCATTTATAGAATGGCCATGCTGAGGTTATTGGGACCAGATCATGCTTGGGACTTTTTGGGATTGGTGAATGAATTTGGCAGGCATCACATTTTCTTAATTGATCAGCGGTATCCCGGTGCATTGAGGGACAAAAATACCCAAGGTTCATAAGTTTTGCAACCACCGACCTAGGTCCAAAATGAGCTCCGCATATACCTTCGTGAATTTCTTTGATCAAATACTGACTTTGCTCGGGGCCCACACATCTTAGCAAGGGAGCAAGATAACCCTTTTTGTAAAGGGTTTCACCTTGTAGTACATACTGCCTTGCCTTGATCTTAACCCTTTCAGCTTCTATTTGATCACTTGGCAATTCACTGTTTTTAAGGAATTTCTTGAATGGAGTCATCCAATTTGGATCTTCCTCGGTGACTACGTTTTGAACTTCCAACTCATCGATTGATGGAGCCTTTAACACTTCTACCAACACCTTCTTGGTAAGGTGGGCAAAAGTGAGAGATGCAAGCTTACTCAAGGCATCCGCCTTTTTGTTTTTGGATCTGGGAATTTGTTTGATGTTGCATGTTTGGAAGGTATTCATCAGCTCCTTGGATTTTTCTTTGTATCTTCTCATGTTGGGCTCCTTGGCAACGTAGCTATCATTCACTTGGCTAGAGACCATCAACGAATCTGTGAACACTTCAAGATTTTGGTTCTTCATTTCTTTAGCCAGTCTTAAGCCGGCGATCAGTGCCTCGTATTCAGCCTCGTTGTTGGTGGTCTGAAAATCAAAACGAAGAGCATACCTGAATTCCAACCCTTCTGGGTTGATTAAAATGAGCCCAGCCCCTGACCCTTCAACGCTTGAAGCCCCATCGGTGAAAAGCTTCCAGGCTTCAAGGTCTGAGGGTTCAGCGGTGGTGATGTTCACTTCAGTGACCGTTTGCTTTGGGACTTCTACAATGAAATCAGCCAAGACTTGGGCTTTGATAGCTTTTCTTGGGACGTAGGTGATGTTATACTCACCTAGTTCCACTACCCATTTGGCTAATCGTCCGGAGTTCTCTGGTTTTTCAAGCACACTCTTAATAAGTTGGTCGGTGACCACTTGTATAGGGTGTCCTTGAAAATACCTTCGAAGCCTTCTAGCTGTTTGAACTAGGGCTAGGGCAAGTTTTTCAAGAGGAGGATATTTGGTTTCAGCCAATTTTAGGGTTTTGCTGAAGAAATAAACGGGTACCTGAACCTTGTCTCGCTCAATGGTGAGGACCGCGCTTATGGCTTCTTCAGCAACTGAAAAATACACAGAGATTAACTCTCCCGTTTCTGGGGCTGCAATGTCAGGTAGGGAAGCTAGATGTTGTTTCATATGGTTGAAGGCTTCTTCAGCCTCCTCAGTCCATTTGAAGTCCTTCTTATCGGAGCAGCTTTTGAGTGTTTTGTAAAAGGGTAAAGACCTTTCAGCCAACTTGGAGGTAAAACGCTTCAAGGCTGTAAGCTTCCCATTTAAGCTCTCAACCTCCTTCTTGCTTCTTGGTGGTTTGGTTTCAAGAACAACTTTCACCTTATTTGGATTGGCTTTAATGCTTTGTTTTCCCACAATATGCCCAAGGAATTTACCTTCCTCAAACCCAAATGAGCATTTTTCGGGGTTGAATTTCATGTTGACTTTCCTTAGGTTCTTGAAGGTTTCTTGGATGTCATCGAGCATTTGATATTTCGTCTTGCTTTTAATCACCAAGTCGTCGACATATGCCTCCATGTTTCTACCAATTTGACTTGAAAAATCCTTGTCAACGAGGCGTTGGTAGGTGGCTCCAGCGTTTTTGAGGCCAAAAGGCATTTTTTGATAACAAAAGATCCCTTTGTCCGTGTGAAAAGCAGTCTTTTCTTCATCCTCCTCCTTCATAAGGATTTGATGATAACCTTTGTAGGCATCGAGAAAACATTTGAACTGGTAACCGGTGAGGGAGTCAACCTTGAGATCAAATTCAGGAAGTGGGTAGCAATCTTTGGGACAAGCCTTGTTAAGGTCCTTGAAATCTATGCACATTCTCCACGAATTGTCTGGCTTTCAGACCATCACCGGGTTTGCAACCCAGGATTGACACTTGACCTCGCGGAGAATGCCAGCTGACACAAGCTTTTCAACCTCTTGGCATGCAACCAAGCTTCTTTCGGGTGCTAGACTTCACTTCTTCTGTATGACAGGCTTGACATTGGGTGGTATCTTCAATTCATGTTCAGCGATGCTTCGAGTGATGCCTGTCATATCTTCCGGGCACCAAGCAAAGACATCACTGTAACGTGTTAACAGCTTTTCAAGATACGAGAGGGTCTCTTGTGAAAGGCTTGGATTGACCTTTATCCTCTGCTCAGGGTACTTTGGATTTATGATTAGCCTTTGTTTGTCTTCTTCACTTTTGGAACTTTCACCTTCAATCATGTAGGCCTCCTGAGAAGGTTGAAGGGTTGCTATTCCCCTCTCGGTGGGAAATTTGACAGTGCCATGGCCAACGGACACAACCATATAAAATGTACACTGTCCCGGCCTTCCGATGATCACGTCATAGCTTGAAGGTATATTGATAAGCACAAAAGTGAGTGGCTGGACTCTCTCCTTCTGACCTTCGCTGAAACGAACATCAAGTGTCAGTTGCCCTAAAGGCTTGAGAGGTATATCGGCAATACCTTTTATGGAGGTTCTGGAGGGTTGAAGCCTTGAACGTTCTTCATTGCTTAGACAGTTAAAGAACTTCTCAAACATGATTTCAGTGGCAGCACCAGTGTCTATGTAGGCTTTGCTTGTTTGCAATGTTCCCACAGTTGCCTCAACCACAAGAGGGCTTGAAAGAGGGTCTTTTCTGTTGGAGGAAGGAAAACGCATTGGAGCTCCCAAGCTTCCAACCGTTGTCTTTTGTATGGAACCCTTCCATCAAAATCCACCATATTGACTTCCTTGTCTTTTCCTTCAGCCATTTTGTCCCTTACTCCCTTTACCAAGTGAGCAAGTTCCCCGGACTTGACGGCTTCTTCGATCCTCTTTTTAAGCTGGAAGCAATCATTTGTATGGTGTCCCTTTTCTTCATGAAATTCACAGTATTGTGTGGAGTTTTCGTTTTTTCTGCTCTTGGGGAGAGGCCTAGGAGGCCGAAAGTTCTGCTGACTTCTTCCGTTGCAAGGATTTCTTGAGGAGTCTTTGTGAGGGGTGTGAAACTTATGCCTTTCTCCCTGGTGGAAGGGTTTCGACCTTCAAGCCTTCGATGGTCTGAACCCTTTTGGCGTCTATCATAGGAGTTAAAGTTTCCCCTTTTTCTGGCTGGGCTATTGCTTCGCCAACTGGATCCTCTTTTCCTTTGCTCTTTAATATCTACTGCCTCCTCTCCCCGGATATGGGCTTCAGCTCTTTCGAGAGCTTCTTCCAAGATCTTGGGTAGGGATTTGTTGAAATATCTTGTGAGGTATTTTGAAGTGATAGCATTCATAAAACCAGCCACCCTCATTTTTTCGTCTGCCCCTACATATGTTAGACCTTCCTTCTTGTATCGTTCAATAAACTCTAGAAGACTTTCATCATCACGTTGTTTTATCTGAAAGATCACTGTTGCGTCTTTGACGTATCGTCTTTGTTGGGAGAAATTGGCCAGGAATCCCTTGCTGAGATCATCGAAGCTTCGAACGCTTTGAGCAGGTGAATCATTGAACCAGATTTTGGCTGATCCGACAAGAGTTTGCATGAACATTAGGCAACATTCAGCGTTTGACCATTTCTCAATCCTCGCGGCACCAGTGAAGATCTGAAGATGGTCTTCAGGATCTTCAGTCCCATCGTATGTTTTGATGTGGGATGGCATCTTGATCTTCGTTTGAAAATCATAATCAGCTATTTGCTGTGAAAAGCATGAAAGGTTACTTGGCTTGTACGGTTTGGCCAAATCTTCTTCAGCTCTTGCACCCGTGTTGTCGTTGTTATTGTTGTTCCCTTGAGTGGCCAACACCTGATTGATAAAGTGCTGCCACGGGAAGCTGGCCATCATCTGGGCCATCATCTGGGGCATAGGGTTGAAGCCTTGAAGGCTTCCAGGTGCAACTGGGCAACTAACTCCAAAGGGGGTGCTCATAACAGCACTTCGTGCCAAGGGGAGCACGGACAAGGCTTGCTCCCATGAAGTTGTTGTAGAGGGTGGATGTCTTGTCACTAGGGATTGTAGGAGCCGGTCTAGGGTCAACTCATGGCCCAGAGGAGCACCACTCGTAGCTGGTTGAGATGAGAAGAGAGGATATGCTGTAGGATTTGGCCTTGTGGACAGATACGGGTTAGGGTTTGGAGGATTACTGGGACCAGCCTCGTCCCTAGATGCAAAAGGAGGGATACGAGGCCCAAGAGATAGCGTTGGTTCTGGCTTGTCATAGTCTAAACGAATCCTCACTCCCTTGTCCCTTTCCCTACTCACATATTGGTTGAGGAGAGACCTCAACTCAAGGAAATTGTTAGCAACCCCCTCCGGGGTAAGTTCAACACGTGGTGGGGTGCCAGATACACCAACATTAGGGGAAGGGACTCCGGATCTGGATGGAGTTGGAGTGTTGAAAGTGAGAAACTCAGGAGTGCTTCTCGGAGTCGAGAAAGAAGTTGGTATAGCCACATGAGTTTGGCTAGTACCTGGGGTAGAGGTGTTTGGAACCTGATTTACTTCTCCCGGGGATCCACTTTCGGACATGGTAATTTCAAGAGAACGGAGCTACACTACTAGGTCTTTTTAGGAGAAATAGTGGCGTGGCCCCACGGTGGGCGCCAACTTGTTGATGCAACAAATAATAGACCAAAGATAGTAGCTTGGTTGGTTAGGCAAAAGGGTTGAAGGGTTCAACTTTGCCTAACGCAAGTCGTGGGGTCCCCCCCACGTTTGCAAGACGTGGAGAGAGGTTCACTAGATTAATTTTGTAGTTTGCTAAAGATCCCCTCTGAAATGTGTTCAGATTCGGATGTGCAAGCAAAAGGAATGTGTGTGTTGAATGTGAGAGAAAGTATCTTGCATGAAGCAAGTACTCGTAATGTATGACCAGAGATTTCAGGAAATCAGGGCTGGCCAGGAATGTGTTTCTCAGTAAATGAAGTGTCTAATTTATAAGAGAAGATATCACTCAAAGAAGAATGTATTTGACTAGTGACCATGCTTGCAGTGGGGGTTTTGCCCTTTTGGGGGGTTGAAGGCTTTGACCTGCGGGTAAAAGGGTGTGTTCTGTGGATCTGAGTTGCTTTTGCGGCTGGTGAGTTGGTGAGGCAATCCGGAGATGTGACCATTTACTGTTCCCGTATTGCTTTACTTCATCTCCCCAGCTTTTCAACCTTTGAACCGTTTAACCTTTTAAGCATTCATATATTTAAATCATTTTATTTGGTCTTGGGCTACCCCCGTCATCAACGGTCAAATGCTTCTTCTTACAAATACAGTCAACAATCACAAATAAACATTGTTCACTCTATAACTATAAGGTTGAGACTTCAAATCATATATGAGCATGTTGTAAATAATATTATGTTGATGTAATCCTTTATTTCATGTAATATTTATCTCTACGGATTATTTAATTATATATTTTATTCGTATTTCTTGTATAATATACCTATCGCATTTAAATACGAGTATCAAAATTCTGATATCAAAATGTACTTAGTTAATTAGAGAAAAAAATGCTCGGATAGTCCCTTTGGTTTGCCTATTTTTCACCTTTAGTCGATAACTTTCTAAAATTACAGCTATAGTCCCCAACTTTTGCAATTTCGTTCCGGATAGTCCCTGACGCGGATGGGGGTTAGTTTTTTGGTGTTAAGTGGATGTGAAATGACCAAAATACCCATACTATTAAAAAATAAAAATAGAACATCAAAAGAAAAGGAGTTACTATATATAAATTAAGTGGGGGCCATGTTTTGAGTAAATTACAAGTTTTGTCCTTTATGTTTGAATCAAATTGCAGGCGTTGTCCTTTAATTTCAAAATTGATTAGTTTTGTTCTTAACGTTTCAAAATCCTGCACGTTATGTCCTTTAGACCAAACCTAGTTAAATTTTTTGGTTAAAGTTTGTCATGTGCCTTGCACATGAGGGCACTTTTGTCATTTTGCCTCTCTAGGGACTATTAAGTAAATAACTTATAACAAGGGAATAATTGTGTAAAAATAAACATAAATAAACACATTAAGTACAATTTTATTCATGCGTTCTCTTTCTCTCTCTATAAATCGCATTGGTAAATTCCATAAAAAAGCTTTGCAGATCACACCTATTTTATAGAGCAGATTTGATCTTAGTGGTAAGTTGACTTTCCATTTAAATGGATGATCATGTCAGTTTGCTTCCATCACTAAACAGGTAGCCTAAAGAAGATCCACCCCCTGGAACAGCGTGAATTTTAGTTGAAATCAAATCCTGTAAAGGATCAAGAATGTGTATGACCATGCTAAATAGTTTGCCTTTCGCCGCCGCTTCCCAGAGTTCTCTCCGTCACTTCCCGAAGATAATTCACCGGTCAACTACACAAATTAGGGTTTCATCCTCCCTCATTTTCCCCCCGTTTCACCTCCAATTTCTTCAATTTTCCCCAATTTCACTCTTAATTCCTTATTTTTCATCTGATCTAAACCTCTAATTCAACCCTACACCTTCAGTTCAACCAATTTCTTTAATTCCAATGGTATATTTCACTTTATAAGCTTCTTGTTAGCCCCACAAAACCTAATCACCGTAGAAAACATTTTCCAGATCTTCATCTTCTTAATCAGAATTGCAGTTACCCTTCACAAAACCTAACCCACTACCACACCTACCCTTCACTCACCACCATCAGAACCACCCTTCACCCACCATCGTACACCTCTCACCACCGCCAAACCCACCAACACTTTCACACCCACCTCAATCCACTACCCACCACCACACACCTCCACCACCGCTAAACCAATCATCACCGTCGCACCCACCACCGTATACCTCCCACCGCCGCTAAACCCACCATCACGATCACACCCACCACAATCCACCATCCACCGCCGTGCACAGGTTTTTAGAGAGAGAAGACTGTAGAGGTTTTTAGAGAGAGAGAAGACTGAGAGAGTGCGAGGTGTTTAATTAAATTATCATTTTTCTACAAAATTGTCCTGGTATATAAATTATTTACACAATAACCCCTGAAAATGTAAAAAGACAAGGATGCCCTCATGTGCAAGGCATATGACTATACTTAACCAAAAAATCTAACTGGATTAGGGCTAAAGGACATAATGTGCAGGATTTTGAAACATTAAGGACAAAACCAGTCAATTTTGAAGTTAAAGGACAACGCCTGAAATTTGGTACAAACATAAAGGACAAAACTTGTAATTTACTCCCATGTTTTTTTTCCATTTTAAACCTAAAAGTCTAAAACATCCCAGAACCATCTGCTCAATGACCACACCTCCACCATGACCTCCCCCTCTACCCACCGCCTCCACCATCAACCTTCACCACCACCACCTCCAACCTCCACCTAAAATAGCCCCTGCTCCCATCGCTCTACCACCGCCTCCAACCTCCACCTAAAACAGGCTCCAACCACCCACTCCATCCTGCATTGTCATAACCACCACCACCCTGGTGACGGAGGTGGTGTAGCAATCGGGTGGTGAGGCAGGTTCGGAGGGTGCATGTTCACGATCCGGTAGTTGCAATACTTTCAAGCAATGGTTCAGCATATAACAAAACTCTCTAGTTCAAAACTAGTTGCAATACTTGCAGGTTCACGCTACCAGTTCGAGAACAGGAGCATATGTTTCAGCATCGTGAGCAGGAGCATTTATTTCAGCCACAGGTGTAGTCGTTTCAGGTTACATCTCCTCCGCATCAGCAGAGTCGAGTGTCGCCGCAACCGAATCAACAGCAGTCGCATATATAGTCTCCGCCACAATATCCGTTTTTGTGGCCAGGACAAATGTCGCAGCAGAAGCCGCAACAGTCACAATTTCGGATGCAGCATCAGATAAAGCATGAACAGTATCAGCATAACTATATGTGCATTATTAATTGTTGCTAGGAATGATTGAATTTGGTGGTCTTATGTTATGTGGTGTGGAGGTGTTATGGTGGTGGTGGTACGGTGGTGAAAGGTGGTTATGGTGAAGAGTGGGGAAGTGAAGTACGTGGGGTGGATGGTGGGGCCCATATATATTTTTTTAATCTTTTAATGTTTAATTTGTCAATTTTTTAATACTAAGGGCATTATAGTCATTTACACCAATCTAACTGAGAAAATTAACCCTCATTCGCGACAGAGACTATCCAGGAACGAAATTAAAAAAATTGGGGACCATAGCTGTAATTTTAGAAAGTTAGAGACTAAACGTGAAAAATGAGTAAACCACAGAGACTATCCAGACACTTTTCTCAGTTAATTATTGGTAAAATTTACCAACAACTAAAAAATGAATTAATTACACGAAGGTGTTCTAAGTTATACTTTGGTTTTGACACAAATAGTCTGTTTTTATATAAAGATTATCAAAGGTGATTTTGTTTTGGTAACCATTACGACTACTAATTATGTATAAATGTTTGAAAAATCCAGATATTATGAACTCACCTGGAATAACTAGAATCAAAGAAAATTTTTGAAAGATAATTACTAAAAGGTAAAATCCAATGTCACTTTTAGACCGGCAATTTAACATAGGGGTAGGCTAAACATACCCCCTCTTATTACTTTTTATACCCCCTTTTCATAAAATAACATTAAAACTTGTAATATTTACCCCCTATACAAATCATCATTTTAAAAAGGGGTAGGCTAAACATACCCCCTCTTATTACTTTTTATACCCCCTTTTCATAAAATAACATTAAAACTTGTAATATTTACCCCCTATACAAATCATCATTTTAAAAAATATTCTTTTTGTTACAAAACAAATTCAAAAGTGTAAAAAAAGTTTACTGACGTTTTTTTTTAAATATTTAATATTTAATTTTTATTTAAATCATATTTTTAAAAAGTTTTCATATATTGTTTCTAAAGACACTTTCTCAAATAGTATTTTGATTATGGTTTTTTTATTGAACATCTTTACAATTAAATAATAACTATAAATATAATAAAAAAAAGTTTTGAACTTTGTTTTTGAAAAAAGTCTATATTATGTTTTTTACTCGTCTAGTTTGTATTTTAAAGGTCTTACTTTTATATTTTTTAATACTTTAGATGTGTTTATAAAATAATTAACAATTTTTATTTATCAAAAAAGTATTTTTTTTAAATAGCGTTTACAGCCCTAGGACATATTAATCATTCAAACCATCTATGTAAGTGAACAAATAAACAATAGGTACTAAAATTATTTTATCAAACTATAAATTAACAATGTATATAAATTCAAATTTAATTAATGTAAAGAGTATGTTATAAACAAGTTTAAACCAGTTTAAGACTTGGATCGAAGTGAACACTTTTCTAAAGCAAAACAAATGGACAGGGTTGATTCACAAATATTTTTCTCTTCTTCATTTAAAAAATATATTAAACTGGTTGATTTCGAAAATATATGTGGATTTTTTTGTAATCAAAAGTAGGTCATTCGAAACCAAAAGTCACGTAAAAGCATAAACTTAATTACGAATAATCATCGGTTTTCGACCACGCATCAGATACCCACTTCAAGTCGTTCCAAAATAAATAAAAAAACATTTTAAAATATTAAAAATAATAAATAAAAGACATTTAAAATACAAACTAGACAAGGAAAAAATATAATGTAGACTTTTTTTCAAAAATAAAATTCAAAACTTTCTTATTAATGTTCCAACTACACAGGCAACGGTGCCCATGTTTTACGGAAAAATGTACCTAATTAGTAATTGGTAACATTTACCAATAAACTAAAATATATATTACACGAAGGTGTACTAAGCTATACGTTTGGTTTTGGCATAAATATTCTATTTTTATGTATAGATTATCCGATACGATTTTGTTTTGGTAACCATATATAACACAAGTCAATGAATAGTAATAGTGAATAGTAACTACTCGATAATTTTATTGTATATATACATGTTTTATTTCATAACTAGGTTAGTTACCCGTGTAATACACGGGCTAATATAATATCTTATGTTAATAGACATTTTGAATAAAACTATGACATATTGATTAAAAGAATACTGACTTGTAATTAAAATTAATACTTACAAATAGAACAAATGTAATAATAATTCAACAAAGTGACATTTGCTTGCTCCATCGGCTGTAGAAGAAAGTGGTTGAGAATGTTATGCACAGTGAAAGTGTATTGTGTTCTAATGAAAGATTAGCTATTTATACTTAAATTACAAAGTGGTTATATAGAAACAACAATATTTTCCGAAATTTAAAAAGTTTGATTGATTGGAAATTTAAAAACTTTCTAAATATAAATAGTTTGATTGTAATTAACAAAATGATTGATTGGAAATTAGAAAATTCTAAATATAAATAGTTTAACCGAAATTTTAGAAATGATTGATTGGAAATTTAAAAAGATTTTAAAAATAACTGTTGTTTACATTTAAAAGGTTAATCAATTCCGTACTTATCGTTCACAAATATAAAGGATTTACAATAATAATACTAAGTTTGATTGAAATTTAAAGAGCTCCTAAAGATAACAGATTTTTTAAGTTTTTGTGGTAAGAAAATTGTTCACATCATAATATTATTTCTTAAATTTTTAAATATATCGAAATATATATTTTAAAACGACCAGGTCCTAAAGACCAGGTACATCACGTGTTTAAACGTTTTAAAGCTTCCTAGTATAAACAAAAATAAGTTATTTTAAAACGATAATTAACTTTTTGAATTAATAGAATACAAAAGACAGAAATGTAACAGAAGATTAATTTGTGATTTCAGGGTACTAATTAGAAAAAAAAAGTGTTGAATTATAAGAATAACAAATTACCGGAGGAACAACACCATATGCAGGATTTACACCTAGTGCAGCTTGATTAGCATGATGATGTTGGCCCTTTCTTTTCTTCCCTATTGCATAAAAACAAATATATTATAATTGTTGGAAACGAACTAACATGCATATAGAAAGATCGAATAATTGGAATAAATAGAAAAAAAAAATACAAAAGACTTGATGGTTGATACTTGATAAATTAAAATTACTCATTAGATAATTTAAGACAATATTTTGAACTTTATTCATTCGACTTTTTTTTTTGAAAATTTTAGACAATTAATAGGTAAATAGGTTGAAACTGTGACCCCTATCTACACACATCAAACTTGTAAAAGCAACATGGGCTACCTTCGATCCAATGGTTCCGATAGTTTCATCAAAATTCAGTGCATCAGGATTTGATGGACTTAGCACAGGTTGATGAAAACTTTGTGAAGGACCACCAGTTGTACCGTTTGAAGAAGTATCATGTCTTAAACCTTCTCTTCTCATGGTAGGTTTGGGCAATGGTTTCTTTGATCTGAAAGAAAATAGAACCAGAATATTTTCAAAAAAAAAAAAATTAATAAGCTATATAAACACATATTAAGTGTTAAAAAGTAAGATGGAAAATATTAAAGAATAAAAGTACGTTGTTGTCTTGATAGCCTCGTTGATTGATCGGTCATAATCATCTGCAAATTCGTCCAATGACTCGACATAATTAGAGAATGGTAAATTTAAGTTAAACGAAAATAAAGGTGAGCAATGAATATATAAACAAATCAAGTAATAAATCTTACCAAATGTGTAGGACACGGGATTTCTGCCACGCATGGAGCGCCCAGTGCCAAGTGGATTGATAATCATGCCATCAAGAAGAAGTGTCGATGGGATAGCATGTCAGCCGACCGAATAGCATGTCAACCGACCGGACGAGCCCCGAAGTGTCGATGTTCGATCGGATTACCACTAGCTCTATTATTCAACTTTTCACCGCACCTCGCTTACGCTAGCACTCCGTTGTTCATACTAAATCAGGCGCACTCTAAATTAATCCAACCAAGTTGAGTTCTTGCTGAATACGCACTGTGAGTATACTTGAACCCTTTTTTCTTTTGCACTTTTGGGTGTAACATACGTTGCTATCAAATCGAATTATATCCAATGCTTAAACTACTTATCACTTGCGAATGACTTACGTGCATAGTTATACGTGATGCTAGTTACATATGTGCTAGGACTTATACTCGCAACGTCCTACCATGACTAGTATAGTACTATTGCGCCCGACGGGGTCTAGTTTGCCATCGCGTATTCGAGCATTGAGGACTTAGCTGGTAGTATCGGTTTTGTGAGTATGTATGTCGTGTATCTCGTTTATGTATGTAGGAGATTCGCAGCACTTTTAAATCTATTATGCTATTACACATCAAACCTGTATACTCGCCAATACTTTTGTATTGACATTATTTTAACGTATGTTACAGGTTAGATCTCAAGCTATCTCAACCAAGCTAGGAAGTCTAGAAACTCGCCTAAAAGCTAGGTTGTCGGATTTGTATTGTTCGAGAGGACAAGAAATCTGTGATGACTTATGTGATTGTATTATTTGTTAATATGGGATAACGAATGTAATAAATATTATCGCAATATAGTTGTTATGGATTCTCTTGAGCAATCTGATTCGCCTAGTGCCGCGCCCCGATGATTCCGCCATCGGTTGGGGTGTGACAGATTGGTATCAGAGCCATAACTATAGGGAATTAGGCAAGACACGACCTAGTCCGGGTCGACGTCTTAGAAATTGACCTAGTCTATAGTCTAAGTACCAACAGGCTGACTCGTACAAACCCAGTAGGGTTCGTATTGGGCTACTTGATACTCTCGATCGAAATTGCTAAAAACTACAACTTTGTGTGAACACCGCGTACTACAGCTTCGCACGAAGACGCCTTTCCTAAGGCTGAAATACTACTTAGCCTTTCCTAAGGCTGACATAACGCACATGTTTTCAAAAATACTCGCGTCTCACAACCGAGTGATCCAGTCGATACCAGGTGTGAAAGCCAAGAACTCTCGATAGGGTTGCTCACTCAGCGCATTTTCTAGCACGAGAACCTTTCATCGAGTTAGGAGTGACATCCACATCTCGACGAAAGTCTCCATTTCGAACTCTAGTGGAACTCACGAATTTATTCGAAGAGCATAACCACAATTAGGAACGAAGTTATTAAGTCAGGGGTGAAACTCATACCTTAATGAACCGTTCCACTCTTTAAAATGGTTTTAAAAAAGCTCTCACCAAGGACTCGACCATGATAATGACTCAAGCCACGCGATGACTAGGAAGACAAATGCCATGAGCTGCATCCCAGTGGAAGCATGAAGTCTTCTAGGTCAACGCGCGTGCACGAACTTGTTGAATATAGTTGGGTTACCTTGGGTGGTCAACACCTAAACACCCGAGGCACTCCGATTATTTTACTAAGACTACGACTCGACGGTTTTACGTTCGATAAACTTGGTTACAATTTATGTGTTATTTTACAATCTATCCATTTCCGCTCCCTGTTTTACAAAACGCACAACTCGCACAACCATCGCAATCTAAAACGAAGACCGAATGTTCGCAACAAAACAAATGCCAAATTACTCGCTTACGCTCTTGCTCACTACCTCTCATCGCGTCCTCGCGCATTCTACATCGATATGTGTGTGTATAAGTGTAAACTACAACTATCTATACCTAAATACCAACCAATCATTGTGTGAGAACCTAGGAATGTCGTGTCTCCTATGTGGCTCCTATGTGAAATCTATTTATATTGCACGCTACAAGCTTTGATCCCGCTCAATTGCATCGCAAACTCAAAAATCATTATGATCGAATCCCATTCCAAATCTCTCTATGTCAAGATGCCTTCCAACGACTCTACCTCGAGACGAACAGCTAGGAGAAGAGCCAGACGAAGCGCCGATAAGAGGATTGTCTCACTTGTGACCAAGGAAGTGACCAAGGTCATTCCTCAAATTGTCGCTCAAGTGCACTCTCTCAGCAACTCTCGAACCCCGGAAGACTCTAAGACGGAGGCGCCGCAATCTGCTTTCCTCTACAAACACTTCAAAGCCTGTGACCCGATGGAATTCACGGGTGAAGGAGGTGTGACCCAACTACTCCAGTGGTTTGATTCTATCGAAGTTACCCTTCGTCAAAGTGGGTGTCCTGATAGTTTCCGTACTACTTGCGCTATCATAGTATTTCAATCACGAGCACTCGACTGGTGGACCGCCGAACGCAACAAACGTGGGATCTCCGCAGCTTACGCTCTCTCTTGGTATGAGCTGAAAGAGCTCATGAAGAAAGAGTACTGCCCTCCCCACGAAGTTCAGAAGCTAGAAAATGAATTTTGGGAAATCAAGCAAGACGGAAGTGACAATGCTGGCTACACCGCAAGGTTCAAACAGCTTAGCGTAATCTGCCCAAGTCAAGTCAACACTTCAGAAAAAGCCATTCCTAAGTACATTCGCGGCTTGCCTGAGTGTGTGGGTGATTTTATCGAAGTTGCATGACCTGCTACCATCGAAGAGACCTACCGTTTAGCCGCCGAGATCAACAAAAAATGACTCAAGGAAGGATTTTTATCCAAGAATCCTGTCAAGCAAACTTATCAAGCAATCGTCATTAATTCTTCAGACGATTCTACCAACGATTCTTCTGACGAATCTGCCGACGATTCTTCGGATGAATCTGCCGACAATTCTTCTGACGAAGCTGTTGACGGTTCTTCCGACGACTCGGCCGAAGATTATGCAAGTGAGTCCTCAGACGAATCATCCAACGATGACACCTCATCGCAAGACACCGACAAACCCAGCCGCAAACGAAAGATTTCAAGCCCGAACTCATCAACAACCGAACTGCTGCAACCGAAGCCTCTTCAAGCAGTTCCAGTGTTTCCAAAACGAGCTTACACTGGAGCTCATCCCCAGTGTTACTCATGTACCTACCATCACCAGGTCGGAGTTGACTGTCGCTATTGCAATAACTGCAACCGTTACGGTCACTTCACCCGCAACTGTCGCACCGGGTCAAGAACTTGAGTACAACAACCGCAGCTCCAGCAAAAGTTTTCGATATCAGACAGACGTAGGATAGTGTTGTAATGAAACAAAATTTTCGACGTAATTTCATGTGTAAAGCTGTCCCTACTAATTGATGTTGTCGATATGCGCAACATTGATTCGCATTCTCTCTCGTGTTTCGCACTTAGACTAGATTCACACACATACTATATACTATATCACGAGATAATGTGTTTTACCCTCACTGCACTCTTAAGAATAAGGTACGATAAACGTGCAAGGAACGACTAATCACGGGTGCACACGGGATTATTTTGGTCAGTGCACGGAGATCGTAGTAAATTCTAAAGGTGCCATAAGCGTCTCGACAAAATGTGACACCAAATCACGGGATGTAAGTAGTAGGGGTCAAGCAAGGTGTGCTTTATCATACTACCGAAGTTTTGTAAGGAAAGTGCCACGTGGAGTCGAACGTTATTAGACCTATTATACTATTGTGGTTATTTTTAACACACTACACTCAATCGCAAGGCGTAACAACCGAACCGCATCACTACGAGACTTTTCGTAAGTCTGCCAACGCAATGAAATCGCCTCATCGATGGAATTTGGTAAGTCTACCCCCGCAGGGCAATTGCAGCGACGCAAGACTGGTCGTAAGTCTACCTCGCCACTCAATCGCAGTTTTGTTGGAATCTATCGCATTATCGCTATCTCGCAATTGCTATTGGTTATTATGTGTATCTCGCAATCTCTATCGCTTATCATGTGAATCTATATCACTTATTATGTGGATCGCTATCGCTTGCTGTGGGTCACTCTATCGCTATCACCATCGCTATCGCCTACCGTTATCTGTGATATGTGTGTTAAGTTAGCACACATGACCTCGCTTCACGAGATGAAGCTCATATGGTTAAAGCAAGGTGTTTTAGTCATATCAGCAGGCTTTTGTGGAAAAAGGCCATGTGGGGTCTAATGTTAGTTAACCTCTGTGGTGTCTATCAATTGAAGTGAATCACATAAATCACGCATATCCCCATCGCTTGCAACGCAACAACCATCGCTTATTGCTCGTCGGTTGTTGCTATCGCGCACAGCTTATCGCAATTCGTTTATGGCCGCCGTCCTCACCTATGTTGTGTTTGTGTTATTCGCTTAATCGCCTATTCGCTTATCACTTATCGCTACCTGTGTTACGTGAGCACACCTGACATCGATTCACGAAATAGATCTAGTATGGTTGGAACAGGGTAAATACATCGCTGGTACTTCCTATATGTATAAGTGATTCAGCCATACTAGCAAATTTTCGTGGGCAGATGCCATAAGGGGCTTAACGTTGGTTAAACTGCAAGGCCATGAAGACTAAATCGAATCGCATTACTCGCTTATCACATATCGCTTATCGTGTATCTTCTATCGCTTATTCGCTTGTCGCTTGTCGCGTACCGCTTATCGCTCGTCACTCATCGCTTGATATTCATCACAGTCTGTGTGGTATTAGTATGCATGACATCGCTTCACGGGACAAAACTAACCTGGTCGAACGTGGTGTTTCGCCATGTTAGCAAACTTCCGTGGAAACGTGCCATGTGGGTTTAATGTGGAATCTAATCGCGCTATTCGCTTATCGCTTATCGCTCGGCGCCTATCCAGACACGACACATCAATGTTTTGTGTCACCAGGCTACTCGCGCACGCTGTTATAGCTACGTTCGCAATTCAACCTGCCTGTTTAACCTATTTGATTCTATCTTCAACTCGGTCCGACTTCCTATCGATTGGACCAAGGTAGCGCAATTCTATCTGTGTCATATCGGCACACATGACACCGCCTCACGAAACGGAAGTAATATGGGAGAAACATGGTGGATACGCCGCTGGTACTTCCTATATATAAGTGTTTTAACCATATTAACAACCTTTCGTGAGAAAGTGCCAAGTGGGGCTCGATGTTAATTAACTTTTTAAACTGTTAAAAAAAACTTATTTTTTTATAAAATTTTTATTAAAACCATTGGACAAGTGAAATTTCCTCACAATGTGGAGGTAACATCGAATCAGCTTAACTCCATGCCCAAGGGAAGTCTCATAAGTCCAGTTTTCTTAAAAAAAAGAACTTTTTGCAATATCAAAACGAAATCTTTCTTAAGACGTTGGTTCGACATCGAGTTCAGCTTGAACCCGTGTCATAGGAAAGTTTCCGTAAGCCCAGTTTTCATTTTCAAATTCCTTAAAATGTTTAAAAACCTAAACTTTCTTGCAACGTTGGTAAACAATCGACTCAGTTGACCCTACGTTATAAGAAAAATTTTCAAGATTTCCTTCCAAATTCCTTTTAAATAGCTAAAAACGAACGTTTCTTGCAACGTTGGTAAACAATCGACTCAGTTATAACCCTACATTATGAGAAACCTTTCAAGTTCTTTAAAAATTTCAATCGCATCGAACTTACAGATTCTTCGCGACTCGAGGTACTTTTGAAACGCCAACTCGTGGGATGCTACTTTTGTCAATACGTCGCCTCTCGTAATCGACCTCTCTTACTCAAAACGCTCTCGCTTGTCAACTCTCAGTCAATTAACTCGCTGTATCGCTACTTATACGAGGACAACTCTCAAAAGTCTACCTGTTGGGTTAATTTCGGGACGAAATTTCCTAAAGCAGGGGAGACTGTAACAACCCGCATGTTCGTGCGTTGTTACTACTCGCTAAACTCGTTACGCCTAGCACTAGAGATTCGGATCATAATGTACCTATATCGCATATATCGTTAAATCGCAGTATTTTCGCATATTACGCATACTTTATCGCTATCACGTCACCTTGCACTTGCTGACAACCACGAAGATGTCGAGTAAGGACCAATTCTACCCTCCTTGATAGCCGTGATGTGTCACAGTGCAACTCATAACTCAAAACACACAATAACGTTCACGATGACATAGAGAGGGGACCTATTCTACCCTCCTCGATGACCGTCAAGTGTCGCAAAGTAATCGCATATTCGAAACGAAACTCGGTTATTGTATCACAACTTTGAAATATGGATATGTATATACGACCCAACGTGACTAATTAAAATAAATAAATGACAATGTGGATGAGAATGTGTAACAAAAATCATCGCAACGCTTAACAATCGAAACGGAACACCTAAACACAGCTCGCCGAGGGACATCCGCACGGATCGGTCATCCGGACGGATGGGCCAGCCGAACGGCTAGGCCAGCCGATCGGATGGGCCAGCCGATCGGATGGGCCAGCCGATCGGATGGGCCAGCCGAACGGACGGCCCCCACTCACCATCCTCTCCTCTTCCTTGCCTATAAATACCCCTCAGTCACACCAAGAACCCTTGATGTGACTGCTCTCGTTCGGCCAGACGCTGCTTCGTCATTTTCGCTCGTTTTCTCGCAATTCTTGTAAGTTTTCAACCTAAACTTTGTACTTTTATGATCTACACTCGATTCTACACCTTTCTATCTTTTAAAAATCAACTTTTAACCATGAAATCTACTGATTTGAGGTGTTCAAAGATGATGTCATCAAGAGTTCATATGAACTTCAAAGCATGACCTCATTTTACCATGAACAACTCAGATCTGAGTGATTTCCACATGTTTTTATAACAATCTCACCTAGAATATTATGTATCTGATCAAAGTATTGCGTGATTTCGAATTAAACATGGAGAAACCGTCAAGAACGGCCAAAACTGATGGAACGGGGTGGTTCCCGGCCGTTAGAACGGGTCGAAACTGGTGGAATTCCATTTGTTTAACACGACGTCACGCCGTCTCGGTAAAAACTACCGGTATCCTTTCCAAAGACAATTGAGAGTGACTTAATCAGAAAATCTGAACGAATTGCCGTCCGACCGGACTGATGTCCGATCGAACGGCGAATCAACTCCAAACTAACCGATCGGACAACATGTTAACCGATCGGACAACATGTCAGTCGATCGGACAACATGTTAACCGATCGGACAACATATCAGTCGACCGGACAACATGTCAGTCGAACGGACAACATGTCAACCGACGGACAACGTGCCAACCGATCGGACAACATGTTAACCGATCGGATAACATGTCCACCGACCGAACAACATGTCAGCCGATCGGATAGCATGTCAGCCGACCGAATAGCATGTCAACCGACAAAACGAGCCCCGAAGTGTCGATGTTCGATCGGATTACCACTAGCTCTATTATTCAACTTTTCACCGCACCTCGCTTACGCTACCACTCCGTTGTTCATACTAAATCAGGCGCACTCTAAATTAATCCAACCAAGTTGAGTTCTTGCTGAATACGCACTGTGAGTATACTTGAACCCTTTTTGCTTTTGCACTTTTGGGTGTAACATACGTTGCTATCAAATTGAATTATATCCAATGCTTAAACTACTTATCACTTGCGAATGACTTACGTGCATAGTTATACGTGATGCTAGTTACATATGTGCTAGGACTTATACTCGCAACATCCCACCATGACTAGTATAGTACTATTGCGCCCGACGGGGTCTAGTTTGCCATCTCGTATTTGAGCATCGAGGACTTAGCTGGTAGTATCGGTTTTGTGAGTATGTATGTCGTGTATCTCGTTTATGTATGTAGGAGATTCGCAGCACTTTTAAATCTATTATGCTATTACATATCAAACCTGTATACTCGCCAATACTTTTGTATTGACATTATTTTAACGTATGTTGCAGGTTAGATCTCAAGCTATCTCAACCAAGCTAGGAAGTCTAGAAACTCGCCTAAAATCTAGGTTGTCGGATTTGTATTGTTCGAGAGGACAAGAAATCTGTGATGACTTATGTGATTGTATTATTTGTTAGTATGGGATAACGAATGTAATAAATATTATCGCAATATAGTTGTTATGGATTCTCTTGAGCAATCTGATTCGCCTAGTGCCGTGCCCCGATGATTCCGCCATCGGTTGGGGTGTGACATAAACTCCATTAGAATCGCCACCTGCACGTTCTTTACGAAATGCTAAAAGAGGGACACCGTTTTTTATAGAGTCATCTATATAGCTTCTGATATCTTCTTGCTGCAAGATTTGAGCCAAACATTCAGTTGGCTGTTGACTAACTAAAAAGATCACTTCCTGAGAGAGTTGATTGTTGACTAACTAAAAAGATCACTTCAGTTGACTGTTAATCTTTCTGAATCTGATATTTATTTATCAAAAATCGAAAAGCACAGGCAACCAATCGCCGATAAACTTAACAACATTAAGAGGGGCAAGAACATACCGACAATCGAAGGTCAATCCCTAAATTCCTTCTCTGGTGGAAGGTCAATCCCTAAATTCCCTCTAGCAAGGATACAATTAACTCAAATACAATTAACATGAGTGTAAGCACTTACCCCAAATTTGACCGTCGATTAACAGATTTGCGTTTGGATTGGTCACGAGACGAAACATGGAATCTTCGATGAACAGATCTGCGACTGTACATCATTCTCTGTAATATTTATTATCTGCGTTTGGATAGGGTTTACTTCATAATCGGCGGACGACGGCTGAAGGTAGGAGAGGCGGCTGAAGGTAGGAGAAGGTTTGCCGTTTGGGAGGATTTTTGTCTCATAAAAAAACCTAGTAAGAAAGAGGAGAGACGCGTATAAATGTATAAAACGTGACACGTGTTAAAAAAATCCTACATGGTAGCATTAGATTAATTTTTTAGAGAAAAACAAAAAAGGATGGGCTAAAACAATGCCAAGTGTACAATCATTTTTATTTATAAGTATAGAGATTTAATACATTTAGGCATTTGGTAAAGTGGTTGGTATAACCTTTCTCAATACAAAAGGCGCCACTTCGATCCCTCTTTTCACTTCTCTTTTTGAGAATATCTCTCCATTATGGTTAATATATGGTTACTCATCATTACTCAAACAGTTATACATAATTAGTAGGCATCACGTTCTGGACTTAGCCATGATGTTTTCGGTTGTTTTGGCAAAAAAACACCAACACAACAATTTAAGACACAATACAATGAATTCTAAACTTGAAACTTAAAACACCACGCCAAGAACGTTAAGTTGTGTGTTTTAAGTGTTAATTAAGCAGTGTTTTTTTTAATTTGATGCCTATAATACATTGTATTGTGTTTTAAATTGTTATGTTTGGTGTTTTTCTTACCAAAACAACCTGAAACATCATCCTTAGTCCAAAACATGATGCCTACATGTTAATTCCTATGCTTTTTCATGCTTATTACGAAAAAATGATTTTTTATAGGTACCTCACCCTATATATATACGTTAATAATATACATGGCATGTTTATTTTCCAAAGGAAAAATTACATGTTTTATCCTTTATCTTTATACCTTTTTTCAGGCGGTGTCATTTTCAACGAATCTTGACAGGTTTTGCCCTTTATAGGGAATTTTGTTACACGTTTTGTCCTTTAACCCTAACCCGGTTAGATTTTTTTGTTAAATCTGATCATGTGACTTGCATGTGAGGGTATTTTTGTCATTTCACCTTAAAGGACTAAATTTATAAATAACTTCTCTCCACCACCACCAAACACCTTCCTGCCACCGTGACTGCCGGCACCAGCCACCACAAAATTAATCGATCAAATTAAATTACAGATCAATTTGAAATCAAATTACAAGGAATTGATTGAAGTTTAAGCAACACAAACAAATCTAATCAAAATACATCATAAATCACAGATCAATTTGTAAATATGTACAGAACATAACCTAACTTAAACTTTTGTAATCAAGAATTAACATACTGAATCACGTTGCAAGATGTTTAACAGGTGCCGACTTCTCTGTCTTGTCTTCATCCATCCAAAAGAAACGGTGTTGTTTAAATTGAAGGCGAGAAAATCAAGGAAGGTTTTGGATTGAATTGAAGACGATTTAACAAGAACATTCCCCACCAGCAACCACCGCCCCCCACCAGCAACCACCGTTCGCCACCAGCAACCACCCCACCCACTTAAGAACCTACTCCTTCTCTTTCTTATTTTAACTCACGATCAACACAATAATTTCTCCTTTGTCACAAATCACTTGGTGGAATCAACAGATCTGGAAAGAAATGGCGTTTTGGTGCGGCGACGGGGGTTTAAGTTTTCCGGTGGAACCAACAGATCTGGAAAGATAGGGCGTTTGGGGGCAGCGACGAGGGTTCCAGGGTTCCGATGATGGTGGTTTTTGATGGGTGGTTGTAGTGGTTGTGACGACGATGGATGTTAGGCGACGCCGGGGTTGGATGGTGGTGGAAGATTCTGAGCGGGGTAGTGGTGGGTTGATGGTAGGTGGATGGCGGGTGGTTGTGAGTTGATGGTGGTTGCGATGGCAGGTGGGTTAATGGTGGTGGTTGTTGGTTGATGGTTGTGAGAGGTGGGAGGTGGTGAGCTGAATGTGTGTGAGAGTGTGTGGTAGGGAGAGTGAGATCTGGAAAGAGAGAGTGATTGTGTGATATAGAGAGATAAAAGAGAGTTATACTAATAATAATTAAAAAATGTTTTGTTTTATTTATTAAATAAAGGGGTAAAAAGACTAAAATACCCTTGAGTAACCAGTTTTAACAAAAAAATCTAACTGGGTTAGGGTTAAAGGACAAAACATGTAACAAAATTTCTTATAAAGGGCAAAACCTGTCAAGATTCGTTGAAAAGGACACCGCCTGAAAAGGGGTATAAAGATAAAGGACAAAACGTGTAATTTTTCCTTTTCCAAATTTATATTATGTTATGCATGTTGATTTATGTACGCTTATCAATGAACAAACACGAATGATTATATTTTGTTAACGAAAAAATTAACATGTTTTTCTAAATGAACGAAAACAGATAAAAAATTCCACGTGTCTAAGTACTCGTATTTATTACTTGAACTTAGATAAACAAACACCAAGAAATCATATTTGTTTCGGTTAGGTTAGAGACTTACGTCCATCCATGTTCCTACAAAACAACCCGGCATATGGTATGCATAATGCATCTATCTATCTATTAAAGTGTTAGAAATCGACCCTTTCTTCTAAACTATTGATTTGATCGATTTATCATTATGGACGGTTTTCTTCGCTCCAACATTGATAGACACGTATAACCAAGAAAAGGAAACACGATATTGAAATGGACAACTTAACACAACCACCACCACTCAATAGTGTTTCTGTGTCTAATGTCTACATGTGGAAATCTCCTTTGAAATTATTCACAAATGTTTTTAATGTCTTTTGGTCCACCTTTTTGACTTGCAAATTGGTAACCAGAAACCATAAACATCTTTAAACTCCATAATGCATATCTGTATATCTGCTTTGAATTATTATATAATATAAGTTGGATATTTATGTTTAAAATCTTACAATCGTAAATTCTTAGAGCATTCATATTCCCCCCCCCCCCCCCCCCAGTATGTGAGGGGGTTTTATTTTATGAAAAATGGTTGTAGATGATTGTAAGTGTAGTAGAGAGAAAATGTTACTGTTTATTTGTAAATTTTGGGGGACACTTTTTTACCATTTATAATTTTTCAATATATTTTGAAAGTGGTTATAAGTGAAAGAGAAAGAAAATGTAATGATAAAGGTATTAAAAAGTATTATTCAATTGAATTTAATATATTTTGAAAGTGATGATGAATGAAAGAGAAAAAATATAATGATAAATGTATTAAAAAGTATTATTTAATTGAAAATGAAAGAGAAAATATAGTGATTTTTAGTGTAATATACGGTAAAAAATGAAAGACTGGATGTGAATGCTTTATGAATCTAATTATACTATAAACCTTTAAGTACTCATTTTAAGCCCCTTAAATGATCGAATTATACTATAAACCTATAAGTACTCATTTTAAGCCGCTTAAAAATTTTAAATTTCGAACATGTAATACTATTTTGATCATGTTAGATTAAAATCCTATTTCAGTTATGATTTTACTAGGTTAGAACCCCGTGTATTACACAGGTTGAATATATGTAATTTTATATATTAAATAACAAAAAATTATATCTTTATGAACCACGTATATTGTACGGGTTAAATAAATGTAATTTTATATATCAAATAATAAAAAATAGTTATATCTTTAAAAACCATATGTATTACAGATCAAATAAATGTAATTTTGTATACTAAATACTAAAAACGTCGTATCTTTAAAAAACTCGTGTATAATCGGGTTGAATAAATCTACCAAATAATAAAAATATTACATCCGTAAAAAACCTGTATGTTATACGTGTTAAATAGATCTAAAAAAGAGTTATATCTTTAAAAACCATATGTATTACACATATTAAATAAATGTAATTTTGTATATTATATACTAAAAACGTCGTATATGTAAAAAACTTGTGTATAGTCGGGTTGAAAAATCTACCAAATAATAAAAAAATTGTATCCTTAAAAACCCCGTGTATTACACGTGTTGAATAAATCTAATTTTACATAGCAAATGATAAAAAGTTATGTCTTTAAAAACTTCGTGTATTACACGTGTTATATAAATGTAACTTTGTATAGTAAATAATAAAAAAATTATATTTTTAAAAATCCTACGTTTTACACGAGTTTGAATAAATATAATTTTGTATACCAATTAATAAAAAAAAGTTATATTTTAATAAATTAGGATACATTTAATATTAATTTATTATTTATATATTTAATATAAGATAAGTAGGAAATAGAGGTATTTGTTTTAAAAATATATTAATTTAGATTTGAGGATAATATTTTATTAAAGCATGATAAGATTTAATATTAATTTATTATTTATTTATTTAGTTAATATAAGATAAGTATAGATTTGAGGATACCTGGACACGTGTCCAAAACTTGGTTTCTTTTATTACAGTAGATAGTAGATAGATTATTATATTATTTTTAAAAGTTATAAAGAATAATTAGAAAGAACTATTAATATGATATATCTTGCCAAATTAATTTTAATAAAATATTATATGCGAGATTATCACCAATCACTACATGCTATTTTTTTCTAAACAAGTATCGTTTATGTAAATATAATATTTAAATCTTTTTAATTTAAAATTTAAAATCTAACCTATAAATTATTGATGCCCTCATTGAATGACATGTGTCCCAAATCATGTTTCTTTTATTATATAAATATAGATTATAAGAAAATGAGGAAGATATATAATTACTAGTTTAAATCGATAATATACATAAAGGAAATAGGGATAAGTTATTTTTATTGTATAGATATCCTGGTTATATTTTATTCTTCAAAACTTAGAACTTCATGTTTATATTATTTGTCATAGTTTCTCATCTACATACCACACTTATTGCACCACTTAATATAAACACAATAGTTTTTAGAAAAAAAAAATAGATTCATATGATAAGATGCTTGACTCTTATAAGTCAGAAACATAAATGAAGGTTGTACAAGTATAAAGCCACATAATTCACAAACCCAAAATTCCAAAACTCCTAAATCAATTCCCACACACATCTACAAAGCTAACATGGGGGAAAAAGAGCAAGTTAGACCATTGGCTCCAGCTGCTGTAGATCATCACCATAGCAACAACAGCGACGAAGAGACGGTCTTGAAGACACCCTCCCATCGAAGGAAATACATCAAGTGGGGTAGTTGCTTGGTTGCAGCCATAATCGTCGTGGTCGTGGTAGTTGTGACCTTGATTTTCACCATCTTTAAGGTTAAAGAACCCGAGATCAGGATGAATGGCGTTACGGTTGACAATCATGGTTTTATGATTGGCACCACCCCAGGTCCAGGGACTAATATCTCTTTAATAGCAGATATATCGGTTAAAAACCCGAATTATTCGTCTTTCAGGTTAGCAATAAACATGTTGATTTTTATTTTGTGAAAATTATACGTGTTTTTAGTTATGATATTTCTTGATGACAATTTTTCACACCCAAATACCACCTAACACTCATGGATCTATAAGAAAAATTTAGAGGTGTCTTATTTTTTTTATTGTACATTCATAAAACGAAGACTTTTTTTTTTGCATTTCGCCAAGAAAGTTGAGGGATATCCTAGGCACCCGTCAACCCCACATAGAACCACCCCTTCCTAAGACTGTGTTGTAGTGGATGTGAAATATGAAAAAAAGTGTGACACGTAGGCAGTGATACTCCTCAAGAGAAATTATCTCTTGTGGAAAGAGCAAAATTTAATCCTTATGAGGTGTAATTATTTAAGAAGAAAAATTAGCCATTAAAAAATGTCTTGTAAGAATGGGAAATGTAGTAGAGTAAGTAATAAAAAATAAAAAAAGAATTGATAAGATGAAGCTAAATAAATGGTTTGTAATTTTTTAAATTAAAAAAATAAAATAAAATTAAACCTGACCCGGGTCGGTGTCTAGTGGCATAACATTCAGCATGGCTTACCCACATTACATGTTCCAAACCTAGAGCACTAGCTCATCGGTAGTACAAGGAATTTATTTATTTATTATTTTTTTTAGAACAGCAAGGTAGTATAAGTAATGGTTAAATTTATAATTTAACAAATAGGTGGTAATTTTACATATCCGCTATCTAATCCATTTAGGAACAATTTTTCCATTTAGGGGTCAAGCCAACCGGTAAAGAAAAACTTTTCTTATTGTTTTTCTTTATATTGTCTGATACAAGTTATTCATATACTATTTACGTATTTGATAATCGAGTAAACATATTTGAGGTTCTGATGAAACTCTAGATAGCACTGGACTATCACAGCCAGTCGTCTCGTACAAAATGATTCAACCTCTATTCTGCACTCGACGAATGACTGATTCTTCCAAGGTATCATTCAAAACGAAGAAAGTCAGTTGACTTGCTACAAGGAGGAGAAGATGGGTGTTCTCCTTGTAACCATCCTCCGGCGTGAGAATAAGTAATCGTTTTGAGGATACGTGTGTATAGAGTAAGAGAGTGAGAAATCGGATCCTTAAACCTGGAGGTTGAGTCTTCTATTTATAGCTAGAGAATTGTGAAGGAAGGAGATTGCCAGCTAGCCATTGTCTGCCAGTTGTCCGATCAGGAGGAATATCCATTATGTCCCCCTCTGACATAGTCAGGCCTAGAGGTGACGTGGTGCATGGTTATTCGCTCCAGCTCAGCGTCATTTTGTACTGGTTGTCGGTCCTCCCCACAGAGATCTTGCGATCGGTACTAGCGCACTACCATTGGTGCCACATGTCGTCCTTTTTGTCTGCTAAGAGTATCTTCTTGTCGCCAGGTGTCTTATTCCAGAATCTTCTAGAACCTTCTGGATGCTTTCATGTGGCAAGGTTGCCAGCTTGGAGTGGCATGGTCCTCCTGCCACGTGTGTTCCTGCGATTGGGATCATACCTCATCAGGTTCCATCAATGATACAACACAATAGTCCCACAAACACGATGGACCAACTTATTTTATTGACAAGATTTAAGGGCTTTTCTTTTAAAACAACCCTTTCTTAAGAATTGTAACAATTTAGGGTCGTTTGAATAGCTAACTGTATACATACAACATAAGATAACATGTTACATTCTTAATTCTTGAAACCAATGAACGGAATTACCATGAATAGAGACTGCTATCTATGGAAAAAGAAATCAACTTTGTATATTGACATGCATTAACATACTAAACAAATTTATATTATTATGCAGGTACAAAAACACGACAACGAGCCTATACTACCGCGGGGCGGTGATAGGAGAGGCACGAGGGCCACCAGGACAATCGAAGGCGCGGTGTACAACTAGAATGAACGTTACACTCGACATAATTGTTGACAGTCTATTAAAGGACCCTAATTTACAAAATGATTTGGGTACAGGTTTATTGACCATGAGCAGTTACACAGTAGTTGGTGGTAGGGTCAAAATTTTAAACATTATAAAGAGACATGTGACTGTGAGGATGAACTGCACCATGAAAGTCAACATTTATAGTAGAGCAATTGAAGACCAAGAGTGTAAGAAAAAAGTCAAACTCTAGAGTACTAGTCACCAATTTTTTTGTGAATTGTATGTGGTACATGTATACATATGCATTATATATAGGGTAACATTAAAGGTCATTGCTTTTTAAGTTTCACATCTAATATTATAAACCAGTTTAAGTTCTCGTATGTTACACGAGTTGTATATAGAAAATACTTCTTATAATTAGAATTACATTTCATGATCTTGAAGGACGACAGCCATGGCCATGCAATATCACACGTCTAGATAACAGATGCGCTCGCCGAGTTAGTTTTTGACGAAACATACTTACGGAGCTGCGTGATAAATACAATGATCTTGTGGAAGATCTACCCTACCTTAAGAAATCAAGACTTAGAATAGTTTATTTATGTTTTTATTATATTTATATATATAACAAATGATATATATTAACTTGTTAAGTAAAATAACACAATAATATACTTACATAAAACAAAAATAATATATAGATACGTCGAATTATTATTTTTTAAATCAAGAAATAACTTTTCTATATACAGTTAATGATAACCTTAAGTTACCCTAAATAGCAAAACTATCTACAAAATATACATTTGAGTTAATTACACAGATGGACCCTGTGATTTATAGCCAGTTTCGCCTTTGGGTACTAACTTATTTTTTAACAGGTTTGAGACTTGTGATTATCGGTTTGTAACGAGTTTGGGTATTAACGTCAACTATTGTTAATTTTTCTGTTAAATTTTGATAAAATGACTAAAATGTCCTTTAATAACTAAGAGGACTAAATTTTGAAGTGGGACTGTTGGAGACTAACGGTGAATAGTTGTGATTATTAAAAAAGTCCTATATTCCTATTATTTTTTTTCCATGAGGTTGCAATCTATATTTGTTGAAAATTGAGTTGTATTAAAAATAACGGTTTTTTTTTTTTGTAATGTAAGTTGTACGAGTGCTAGTAACGTTACATGTATTCGTATTTCAAAACTGATACCGGTGATCGTTTTATTAATTCCTAATTGATGTAAAACATGTGTTAATAGTGTTTTTGAGCATATCACGACTTTATTTTTTGAGTTTTTATTTCAACTGCTATAAAAGGTGACTATATCATAGAGAACCAAACAAATGGTGACCAAATTCTGTCGCGTGATATGAAGGAATCCCAATAGTTTTTTTAGAGTAAACTTCCGTTTTGCTTCCTGTGGTTTGCTACATGGCCTTAACTTCATCCATAATGTTTGTTTACTAGAAGGTCATTTTGGTCATTTAAGAATAAAAGTAAGGGCATTTTGGTAATTCAGTTATAAAGATATTTATATGTTATATACACATTGTCATATTCATCTTCTCTTTCTACATTCTTCTCTCTTCTCTTTCTCTCTACATCAGATTTAGACCCAGCTCGAGCTCGGCTAGACCCAGCTCGAGCTCGGCTCGAACTCGATTCGTGCTGGCTCGGCTCGAGCTCGAATTTCAAATCGAGCTGAGATTTGAGGCTCGAGCTCGGCTCGATTAGAATTCGAGCTAGCTCGGCTCGGTTCGATCTAGCTCGAACTAACAAAGAACCGCAAAATTTATTAATTAAAAAGCCCTTAAAATTGAATTTCTTCATAGACTAAGGGCCATAATTGTCATTTAATTTAACCATATGGCTAAATATGCAAGTATAAATAGTTAATTCACTTTCTCCATTGTCTTTACCTACTTTTATAGAGGATATACTCCCTTACTTTTTGTTTTCAAGGCGATGTGGGACAAAAAATGAAGGATGTAAACCTTATCGAGCCAGCTCACGAGCTCACGAGCCGAGCCAGGCCAAGCTTGAGCTCGGCTCGTTTACAAATCGAGCCAAGCCGAGCTGGCTCGTTTACAACCGAGGCAATTTCGAGCCGAACTTTCTTCGAGCTTTTTTCGAGTGAGCTTCGAGCGAGCTGCGATCCACGAGTTTTTGAACACCCCTATCACCAACCACCACCCACCATGTAACAACCCGCACGTCCCTGCGTTGTTACCACTCGTTATACTCGTTACGCCTAGCACCAAAGATTCGGATCATAATGTAGCTATATCACATACATCGCTATTTCGCAGTATTTGTCACACCCCTTTCTTAGGCGGAAGCACGAGGAGTGATCATGAAAGGTTTTCATTGCATACGATTGGTAAACATACTACATGCTTGTAAAAATAACTCCAAATGCAAAACATTACATAACGGAAATCATAGTTTAAGTGTTTACAACACGAGACAACATATTGTCTTAAAAGTTTACAACTTTATTCAATGATAAACGTAAACGACATCCAAGAGCATGAGTAAGACCGCGCGCACATCCACTTTAGTTACCTGAAATACATGTGAGTTTTTGGAAAAACGTCAACATAATGTTGGTGTGAATTCATGCAGTTCTTGTATTGAACGTTTGTATACTTTGTATGAAAAACATGGTATGTATCTTGTATAAATCAAGTATTTCTGTATGTATCTTGTATAAATCAAGTATTTCTGTATGTATCATGTATAAATCAAGTATTTATGTATGTATCATGTATAAATCAAGTATTTCTGTATGTATCTTGTTTAAATCAAGTATTTCTGTATGTATCAGGTATAAATCAAGTATTTCTGTATGTATCTTGTTGTTAATGGGTTGCAAGGCCATTAACATGTGACACGACATAGGAAGCAACCAAACCATAGGCATTTTTCTAGTTGTCGATTCACGACGGAGACACAAAAGCACTACTCAGTACTAGTTTTCACCAAGAGTGTGGCTGCCCGAAAACCCATTAGATCTAACCTTTTGTTATGCGGTCTTAGTATGTACACGATTAATGGTGCTTATGGTACCCTATTCGTGACACGATTTCTCGTATCATTCCTGAAAACGCATCATACTTGGTACTAGTTATCACCAAGAGTGCTTCTTGTTTTTTGTATCCATCATACCATTTGTAAACATTGAAACATTTGTAACATGTATTTCACCCCCGAAGTTATAAAACTGAAAACAGTTAAAAGAAAAGGGGGAGCATGAACTCACAACTTTGCGTTCCTTACGCCGTAAACTTCACCAGTTTTTGCTTATCTAGCGTCGTGACCTAAACGTGTTTTATTAACGTTAGTCACTAGACTTGTGTCGCACAAGTACAAGTCACCATCTTTTATGTATTTGTTCTTGTGTTAAAAATAATTTATATTTTTAACTATGTGTCTTACTTATATTATTTTCTCAAAAATAAATATAAGTATCTTGTATTTTTCACCCAAATTATGTACTTTGTCCAAAACTTCATTTCATGTTCATAACTTGTCCAAGTTATTTATTATATCAAGTAATATATTTTTATAAATATATTTTATTTTATTTGTCTAAGCATGTTGTATGTGTGTTTTTGTATTTTTACCTCTTATGAGTATTTAGTGTATTTTCAAGTCCTAATACACTATTACATGTAATACATACTACATACACTTTGCACAACATTTGGTGATCAGTAAATATATATATTTTTCTCAAAAATATACATACTTAATATCAATTTTAGTCTTGAAGAAATCATCATTTCTTAACACAAATTAGGGAAACCTTGGTAAATATTTCTAGATACATTTTTAGGTAATAAGTTTCTCAAAACTTATATTTTTCTAAGTGTCAAAATTTATAAAAATTTTGACATAGTTTCCCTTAAAAATGGAGGTTTCCCATGTTTTCAAAACATGTGTTTATTTTCTTTTAAATCATCATCAAACATCAACAACTCATTCAACACTTACCGAGTGTCAAAATCAAGTAAATTTCACTACATCATGAACTTGAAGTTTTTGTAAAAACTTGTAGTAACTTACCATGTTATTTAGTAGGTTTAGTTACCCTTAAAAACATGGTTGTTTGTTTGTAAATCTCATTCTAGAAGGATTTAGTTATTTACAACTTGTAAGATGATTTTTCTAAAAATATTTCTTTTGTATTTTTCTTGTTTCATATGTGTTTATACGCTTGTTTTTCTACTAAAAATAGTGTAGGTTTAAGTAAAAACCAAGATCTTCTAAAAATCATATTTTGAACTTGGTTTTCTTGGAAAATCATTCATAAATCCTGGATCCAAAAGTTCACTAGTTTAAGAAATCATTTTTATTCATCAAGTTCATGTCTTTACAAGAAGATGATTATTCTAGCATGTTACATAATCATCCTCCCACTTGCTAGATTAAGTGTTCAATCACAATCTAGCAAGCTCCATGTAGTGATCAACATCAATATTTCTAGTAAACAACAAGCAATCATCATTCATACACTAAACAACACTATTTCATCAAGTTTTCATCATATATAAGCTTTATGTTTCAAGATTCATGTTCAAGTCTTTTAGGGTTTTTGTTATTTCAACATAATATATCTTTCATCCACTAAAATATGAAGTAAACAAGGGTGTTTAAGAATCTTACAACTAGCTTAAAGCTAGGGAAGAACAATGAAGAAGATTGAGTGAATAATAGCACACAAGAGAGGTCCTTCAAGATCCGTGAGCACCGAGCTTCGTTAGTGACCTTCTTACACCTCAAGATAACCTTGGAATGCTTGAATGATGATCGAAAATGGTGGGTGTATGGTGGGTGTGTTGGGCCGAGAACAAAGGAGGAGGGAAGGAAGTTGATGATGGTGTGTGGATGAATGAGAACTCAAGATCCTTTATAACCATGTTATGTTATTACCCATTGTGTCAAGTGTCCATTAAGTACAATACATATCTTCATCATATCTTAAGAAAGATCATATGGGGATTTAGAAAGATTGAAGAAATCTTAAGTGGGGCCACTACATGTGCCGTCCACTTTGACAAGGGGGGGGGGGCAAAATGTAATTTGTAATGGTAAAGGTAATTCGTGGAAGGTTGAATGTAATATCTAGTCTTTTAGGTGTAGGATGCTTTATGTAGAATGTTTAAGTGTTCGGGGGCCATAACTAGCTCAAAAAATAAAAACAATGCTTCTAGTAATATTTTGATGTTCTGGGTAATGTCCGGTTGTTCGGTTAGATACTGATTCGTTAAAGTGCTAAATTGCACTGTTTAGCGTCCTTTATGTACCCTTTTGTACCCCTTTCAATTCCCGACACTTAGGAAAGTATTCAGAACCATATAGTCATGTTTTTGCATGGTAAAATCTTGTTATAATGCTGAATTTTGCTGAAATGTATGAATTTCAGCATTTAAAGTGCGTTTCGGGTGCTATTTAGTGCGTATTTTAGCTTCCGGAAAGTCTAGTTAACCCTTGTATGTACTCTTGGGTTTTAATGTATTCTTGTCATTGGACCTACACCTAGGCTCCAATTCTATTGTATAACTGTTTTCTGCAGAATTGTTGACACAATGTGCCTTACCAGTGAGTTTACTAGTATTTCTGACGCAACGCTGTTCATTAATGCATAAAGCAATATTCTTGTAGTATAAAACGTGCATGAATTCACTTGTATAGTATGTAATCAGACAATGTTGACATTTAAGCACATAATTGCAGTCATTAAATAATCATCAAAGTGTACGGAAATTACCGGTTTTGTGCGAATTGTCACAGTCTCCCCGCGTTAAAAGAATTTCGTCCCGAAATTCAGGCTGATCTATCTCTCGCAGGAGTTTTCTTGAACAGGTGGGGGTACTTTTCTTTGAACTGGTCTTCACATTCCCACGTGTACTCGGGTCCGTGCTTAGAGTTCCAACGTATTTTGACAAGTTTGACAGTGCTCCTCCTGGTCTTGTTGACTTTCCAGTCTGTAACCTCAACGGGTTGTTCTATAAATCGGAGGGTGTCATCAATATGCACTGCATCCGCAGGGATGATCACGTTTTCTTGTGTTGGACTCTTTTTGAGGTTGGATACATGGAACGTATCATGTACTCCATTAAGTTCTTCCGGTAATTCCAACTTGTATGCCACGGTACCAATTCTTTCCAAGATTTTGAATGGTCCGATGTATCGTGGGTTCAGCTTTCCACGTTTTCCAAATCTTACTACGCCCTTCCAAGGTGAGACTTTTAACAAAACTTTGTCTCCCACCTCTAATTCTAATGGTTTTCGTCTTCGATCAGCGTAGCTCTTTTGTCGATCTCGAGCCGCCTTAATGCGATCTCGGATCTGTATGATCTTGTCGGTTGTCTCTTGTACAAGTTCAGGACCAACCATACGTTTATCTCCAGCGTCTGCCCAACATAAGGGCGAGCGGCACTTGCGGCTATACAGAGCTTTGAACGGTGCGGCTTTTATGCTTGTATGATAACTGTTATTGTAGGAAAACTCAACTAAAGGTAGATGAGTATCCCAGCTGCCGCCCAGGTTCATGACACATGCGCGAAGCATATCTTCTAGCGTTTGTATAGTCCGTTCGCTCTGACCGTCTGTTTGTGGATGGAATGCCGTGCTTAGATCTAGCTGAGATCCAAAGGCTTCCTGAAAGGATTGCCAGATTCTTAAGACAAAGCGTCCATCTTTGTCTGAAATGATGGAGATAGGCACTCCATGACGTGCCATAATTTCTTTTAAGTATATCTCAGCAAGCTTTCCAGTGCTATCCTTTTCTCGGATCGGTAGGAAATGCGCAGATTTCGTCAATCGATCGACTATCACCCATATCATACCGTTCCCTCTAGGGGTCCTGGGTAATTTTGTTATGAAATCCATCGAGATTTGTTCCCACTTCCACATGGGTATCTCTGGTTGTTGCAGTAGCCCAGATGGTTTCTGATATTCAGCCTTAACCTTAGCACATGTTAGGCACTTTCCAACATAAACAGCAACATCGCTTTTAAGTCTTGGCCACCAATAGTAGTCTTTCAAGTCTTGATACATTTTGTCCGATCCTGGATGGATCGAATATCTCTATTTGTGGGTTTCATCAAGGATGACTTCTCGAATACCGCCATAGAGCGGAACCCAAATACGCTTCTTAAAGTATAAGGTTCCCTCTTCATTTGGCACCATATATTTCAACATACCCCGGAGGTATTCAGCTTTACGGTTTTCCATCTTAAGGGCTTCTTGTTGTGCGTCTCGAATGCGCGTAGTGAGGTTCGTTTGAATAGTCATTTCCAATGCTCGAACCCTTAGGGTCTTAACCCTTTCTTTTCGACTTAGCGCGTCTGCTACAACGTTTGCCTTTCCAGGATGGTACTTAATCTCACAGTCATAATCATTCAGCAGCTCGACCCATCGTCACTGACGCATGTTTAATTCCTTCTGATCAAATATGTGTTGTAAGCTTTTGTGATCTATGAAGATTGTACATCGAGTACCATATAGATAATGTCGCCAGATCTTCAAGGCGAATACCACTGCGCCTAGCTCCAGGTCGTGAGTGGTATAATTCCTTTCATGTACCTTCAATTTTCTGGAAGCGTAAGCGATGACTCTTTGGCGTTGCATGAGCACACAACCCAAGCCTTGAGGCGAAGTGTCGCAGTAAACCACGAAGTCTTCAGTGCCTTCAGGTAAGGATAGTATCGGTGCATCGCATAACTTATTTTTGAGTAGTTGGAAGGCTTCTTCCTGCTTATCACCCCAATCGTACTTCTTGTCTTTCTGCGTAAGGGTTGTCAGCGGTTGGGCTATTTTGGAGAAATTCTCAATAAAACGTCGGTAATAGCCCGCTAAGCCCAAAAATTGTCAAACTTCAGTTGGGGTTTTGGGGGCTTCCCAATTCTTTATTGCTTCTATCTTGGATGGGTCTACATGAATTCCCTTCTCATTCACAACGTGACCAAGAAATTGTACTTCGCGAATCCAAAATTCGCATTTTGAGAATTTTGCATAAAGTTTCTCTTTCTTCAGTAGTTCCAAAATGGTTCTGAGGTGTTGCTCGTGTTCTTCTTTCGTTCGTGAGTAAATCAAGATATCATCGATAAATACAATCACGAATTTTTCGAGATATGGTTTGCATACGCGGTTCATCAGATCCATAAATACCGCTGGCACGTTCGTCAGTCCGAATGGCATCACAAGGAACTCGTAATGCCCATATCGTGTCCTGAATGCAGTCTTTGGTACGCTTTCCTCTTGAATCCTTAACTGATGGTATCCAGATCGAAGATCAATCTTGGAATAGTAGCTTGATCCTTGCAACTGATCAAATAAGTCATCAATCCTCGGTAGTGGGTACCGATTCTTGATTGTGAGCTTGTTCAGTTCCCTGTAATTGATACACATCCGCAGTGTTCCATCCTTGTTCTTCACGAACAATACTGGAGATCCCCAAGGTGCGAAGCTTGGCCTTATGAATCCTTTATCCAACAACTCCTGGAGTTGTGTAGATAATTCTTGCATTTCGGATGGTGCAAGCCGATAGGGTGCCTTGGCTACAGGAGCGGCTCCTGGAACCAAGTCTATATGAAATTCGACTTGTCGTTGCGGAGGTAGTCCTGGCAGATCTTCGGGAAAACATCAGGGAATTCCTTCACCACAGGAATTTCTTCGAGTTTCGGCTCCTCAGCTTTCTTATCTACAACGTGCGCTAGGAAAGAAACACATCCTTTCCTTAAGCACTTCTATGCCATCATACAACTGATGATTCGTAGAGGCGCGTCTCGTTTTTCTCCATGTACGACGAGAGTTTCATCATTCGCCAGAGGGATGCGAATGATTTTCTCATGACAAATAACTTCAGCTTTGTTCTTGGATAACCAGTCCATCCCGACCACTACATCGAAGCTACCTAATTGAATAGGTAAGAGGTCGATGCTAAATCTTTGTTCACCAAGTTCTAATGTGCAACCTCTAACAACTTCACCCGATTCAACAAGTTTACCGTTGGCTAGCTCTATGGAATAAGGAATATCTAATCTACTAGATTCTATTCCAAGCATACGTTTAAATTCCACAGACACGAAGCTATAGTCGGCACCAGTCTCAAATAGTATGGATGCAAAAAGATTGTTAACGAGAAACGTACCGGTGACCACATTAGGGTCCTCGCATGCGTTCCTTGTTCCAATCACGAATGCTCGAGCCTGAGCATTGTTTCCCCTTGGGCAATCTTTTATGAAATGATCCTTGCTTCCATAACTGAAGCATCCTTGGTTTTGTCCAGCTCCATTGCCATTCCGGTTACCATTGCCATTTCCATTTCCACCATTGTTTCCATTTCCAGCACCGTTGCGGATTCCATTCCCGTTCCTTCCTTTTCCCCAACAGTCCTCAGTATGGTGACCCAGTTTTCCACACTTGTCGCTTTTTGGAATGCGACAAACTCCTCCGTGATGACGCTTGCACTGGTTGCAGAAAGGCAGAGTGCCCAGGTACCTTTTGGCAGGAGCGTCATTCATGGTTGCAAGAGTTTTCGCCTCCTGAGGCGGGTTAGTGTCACGCTTCTTGTTGTTTGAACCTTTGTTGTTACGTGTCGCTTGATTCAGGTCTGCATGTTTTCTTTTCTTGTCACCAGATGACTCAGCATGCGTCTTGGTCTTTTCGGTTGGGTTCAGTGATAACTTCTTCATACGAACAACATCTTCAGTAAGGCTGACACCCAGAGTTACAGCCTCAGTGATCGTTTGAGGTTTGGCCGAAGTTACCATGGTGCGAAATTCTGAGGCCAATCCCCAAATGTAGCGTTCAACGCGCTTAAATTCAGGAGTCACCATATAGGGGATCACTCTCGACAAATCGTGGAACCTTCGAGTGTAACCAGTGATATCAGCACCTTCCATGGTCAAATGCCAGAACTCAGTCTCCAACCTTTGGAGTTCCGCACGAGAGCAGTACTTTTCTCTCATACATTCCTTTAGCTCATCCCACGTCAAGCCGTACGCAGCATCATCATCCAGAGTCTGGACTTGCAAATTCCACCAAGTCAGAGCTTCATCAACAAACAACCCAGTAGCAAAAGTGACTTGCAGATCTACGGTACACTTGCTCATACGGATAGTGGCATCAGTCTTCTCCGTCCAGCGTACATACGCCACTGCACCTCCAGTGTCGTCGTAGTTCAGTGGTTTGCAGTCGAGAAACTGCATGAAAGTGTAGCCCTGAGCTGCGTTTCCTCCATATGAATCTCCATTCCCATTGCGTCTTGCATTGCTTAGTCCTCCACTGTCTTCAGTACGGTTTGCCTCATACTAGGCGATAGCTGCGGAGATCCTTTCTTCCAGTAGAGTGTTAAGCTCTTCAGCAGTTATTGGCAGTGGGGGAGGAGGAGGTTGATCACGAGCGTTCACAGCTCTCTTTGGTGCCATGTTTTGACAGAACACAACACAATAGGGTTAGACATTTGTTTGATATCGTCATGCGAGACAATAGTAGTATATATATACAGGCATATATGTTGGTGCATGTTATGTGACAACAGCGTTGGATTGGTCTTTGGATATTAAACGAGTTTGGGCCGCGAAGACTTATGAAGACTGAATAGAATTCGAGTTTCTTGAAGCCCAATCTAGTCCAAGTTTGTATCAAGTTAAAGTCCATTTAGTTTAGCCCGAATTGTAAACAGAATTCGTATGGGCTTGGCCCAGTTCGAATTGTATGGTTGTGTGTATATAAACAACCTTTACCTAGAGTTTTAGAGTTAGACTTTTGGAGACTTTTAGGCAATTGAGAGAGAGTTCGAATACACAGATTATTGACTGTGAGTTCGTGAAGATCTTGAGTGATTGTAAACGTTTTCTTTGGATAATCATAGAAGATCGGTTGGTAAATCGTCTTGTGTTCTTGTTTCTGTTTGATAGGTTTATCAAGGGGATTCCGCACCCTTGGTAGATTGTCAGTTTTGTTAAGATCCATACGGGATAGGGACCTACAATTGGTATCAGAGCCTTTGCTCTTTTGTACGGTTCAAAACTGATCGGAAAGAAACAAGTTTTTGGGTTGCAGTTTGAATTCTCGAAGAACAGTCAAAATTTTCGTGATTTTGATCGGTTTTGGTGTTATTTGGAAGTTGTTTGCTGATTTTTTGGAGTTTTAGTTGGAAAGTTATCAATCAGAAGATTCTACGGTGTAAAAGGTGCTGATTTTTCGGGATTTATTACTGGAAGATTGCTGGTCTCGACAGGGTATTGCTCACTCGCAACAGTGGTCGCGACTCGCAACTGTAGTCTCGACTTGTGCTGATTTGACTCGCAACATTGGTCGCGACTCGCAACCGTGGTCTCGGCTTGTGCTGATTTGACTCGCAACAGTGGTTTCGACTCGCAACGGTGGTTACGACTCGTAACTGGTGGTCTCGGTTTGTGTTGATTTGACTCGCAACAGTGGTTTCGAGGTGTGCTGATTTGACTCGCAACTGTGGTCTTGACTCGAAACAAAGGTTTCGACTCGCAACAAGTGTTTTGAAAGTGGTGGAATTTTTCTAGGCAATCGTAGGAAAAATTTCACAGTTTCGTGTTTAGATATTTATCCGTAACTCATCTGGACAAACCGCTTGCACCGTTGGACTCCTTGGATTTTTAGGACAAAAAAAAAAAAAAAAACAGGTTTTAGACATTATATATCATTGGAATCGTAATCACGAGACGAATCTAACGGTATAATTTAGTAAAAACAGGTTTCGGACTAAAATTGTACGGTTTAACCAGTCTGCTTAAGTTAAAATGTCGAACATGTCTAAATTGAACGAGCTTTTAAGGATGGAACACGAGGTAGGCACAACAAACAAACCACCTAAGATGATGAAGGTGGAGAATTACTTGACATGGAAGGATAGGTTTCAATCCTTTATTGAATATCAGGACACACGCATGTGGATTTGTATTGAAGATGGGTACACAAACCCTACACATGACTTTGAAGGCAGACCGCGTGTCACAGCCTATGTGAACATGCAAGAAAATGATAAAAGGATGTATGAGGCTGAAAAGAAAGCCTTGGCAGCTATCAAGATGTCCCTACCTGATAGCATCAAACACACCTTTAAGAAGTACACTACTTCAAAAGAAATGTGGGATGCACTAGAGAAGAGATATGAAGGGAATTCTGATGTCAAGAAGAACAAAATTGATCTACTGAAGAAGCAGTTTGCTGTGTTCAAGTACATGAAAAATGAGTCACTTGAGGACGTCATTACTCGATACTACCATTTGATGTCAGAATTGGACAATTATGATATAGATTGCTATTCTGACATAGAGAAAAATGACAAGCTGCTTGATGCTCTGCCTGCTAAATGGGATATTTACACTCTCATGATAAAGGGAGAAGCTGATTATGAAACAAAGGAACTGGAAGAAGTAGTTGGAAAGCTAAGAGCTTATGAGCTCAGCATGAAGAAGAAGGACACTGGATATGATCAGGTTCAAGATCCAGGGATTTACAATGGGCTTACATCTTCTTCATCTCACGATGCTTCTAGCGACTCTGCCACTGCTTTTCTCTCGCGTGAAACTGAGCAGGTCACAGTAAATGAGGATGGTGATGTATGTTTTGTAGCTACTTCAGGAGGATCAACTGGAGCTAAGAGAACATCAACTGCTAAGCAAAGTAGTAGTTCAAAGTCAATGCCAATGAGTGTGAAGTCTGCTGAAGAGCATCTTGCTCTACTTGCTTCTTTTGTTGCTTCTTATGAAAACTACATTCAGGGGAAGATATCTGATCCTGCCGTTTTAGATGAAGATTACGATCAAATTGACCCTGATGATCTTGAAGATATGGATTTGCAATGGCAAATGGCCATGATTACTAGAAGGGTGAAGAGGTTCATGAACAGAACTGGAAGGAAATTTGTAGGGAAAACTGTTGGTTTTGACAAGACCAAAGTGAGGTGCTTTAACTGTCAAAGTTATGGTCATTTTGCTAGGGAATGTCAGAAACAAAAGAATGAAACCTCAAGTCAGAGTTCAAACAATAGAAATTCATCAAACAACTCTATCTCAAGAGCGCTGATCTCTACTGCACGAGAAGGTTCATATGACTGGAGTATTCACTTGGAAAATGATGAGAATGTCACTCAAGCATTTATGGCAGAGATTGTTCCCGTTGATGAAGCTGAAGCTAACATGAATGCTGAAGTTGAGAAGAAAAGTGAAGCTGAGGGAGATAAGGCTGATCAGACAACAGATGCTGAAAAAGGAAAGCCAAAGTCTGAGCATGAAATGGATGATGAAAAGGAAGCAGATGAGAAAGATGAAATCATCAAAAGAATGGAAGCTCAACTTGCTGCTCTTATGGCCAACTCAGACAAATCGACTGGAGAGGTAAGTAACTCTGCTACTTCTGTTTGCTTAAAGTGTCGTGAATTACAGGGTGAAGTTGACAGGTTGTCAACTCAAAACAAAAGTCTGGTGAGCGAAATATCTAACGTAAAAGAATCAAATTTCTTTGTTAAAAGAAATGAATCGTCATACTTGAAGAAAATAAAAGGTTGTGAAGCTGAAATTGAAGCTTTAACTTGCAAATTAAATGAAAAACTTCAAGTCATTGACTTAGCTCATGACATGATGGCTGAGAAAACAAAAGAGATTTCTGATAAATGCAAAGAGTTGTCAGATGCACAACTCAAAATTGTTGAACTTGAAAAGAAATTGAGTCAATTCAGAGATTCGTCTTTTGTAATGAAACACATGATGGGCGGGTTAAAGAAGAGTAATGACAAGACCAGTGTGGGCTTCCAGGGATTTAATGAAGTTCCACCTCCTCTCAGTCATGACTATTCATTCCTGCCTAGTGAAAATGAGCTAGCAGACTTTATGGCATCTACACCAAGTAGTTTCGCATCCACATCAAGTCAAGGTGATGGATCTGAGAGTGATGATTTGAAAAAGAAAATTTCACCGCCTAAGAATAAAAATCAAGCTTTTGTCAAAAAGATTAATTTTGTTCAAGGTAGTGATATGAAAAATGAAACTGCTGTTATTGAAAATGAATCGAATGTAGAGTTTGCAAAAAATAAGAGCATAGAAAAATCTAAAATTAAGCAAACTGAACAAGGTTCATCTAAGGGATCATCACCATCTGATAAGGGATCTACATCTGAGAATCCAGCTAAGAAGTCTTCTAGAAAGAGATCGTGCTTCAAATGTCACGTCAAGGGACATGTAGCAAGCTGCTGTCCTAACAAAAAGAGTGAAGCACAACTTAGTGAAAAACAGAGAGGGAAATTACCAGTGAAGGAAGGTGATAGTGAGGAGAAAGGCTCAAATTCTCAAAAGAAATCTGCTCCTAAGCAACCAGTAAATGTTGCTGTTGGTGTAGATAAGGCTGGAACAGGAACTCCACAAGTTCCACATTTTCAAAGAAATCAACAAAGATTTCGGCCTAGATCTCCACCAGGCAGATACGAGAGACCTAGAAGCAATTTTAATGGAAATTTAAATAATTTCAGAAGTCAAGGTCAATATCAAAATCGATATCAAAATAATGGTTGTCGAAATTTTTATAACAATGGCTTTAGAAATTATAACAATCAAGCTTCTTGGAATCAAAATTTGAGATATCAGAATCAAAATTTTCAAAGGTCATATAGTCCAAATGTATATAGGAACCCTCAGGACCAAAGACCTTATGGAAATCAAAATCAAATTCCATCAACAGGTCTGAGATCCAAGACTCCAGTTAGGAGTAATGGATATTGGATGGATGTTCCAGTAGTTGGTGAATTTGGACGACCCAAGACCATTAAGGCTTGGGTCCCCCAATCTAACTAATTTCTTAGTTGGTGTGTGCAGGAGCTGCTAAGGAGGATTATCAACTTATGTTGATAATGGCTGCTCTAGGCATATGAAGAAGGGGAATGTGAGATTGTTGATATATATATATATATATAATTGATTTAAATTGGAGTTCAAAGTGCTGATTCGACACACTAGATAACCTGGCAGATCTTTATACTAAAGCTTTTGATCGAGCTCGCTTTGAACACTTAGTCGAACTCAACGGGATGAGGAATCCTGAATAACTGGTTTTTTCATAAGAATTTTGTAAATAGTTTACTGCTTTTTCAAAAATCAAAAATACAAAAACATTGAAAAATCAAAAACATAAAAAAAATAGAAAATCAAAAATGAGTTTTCACTGTGTGAAAAAGAAGAAATGATAGTACATCAGCAAGTTAGACTGTCACACTCGAACTGAATTAAATTGCTTAAGTGTGATAGCAGTTTCATCATACGATGTACCAGTAGGCAAAAGCATGAAATAATCAACTTACCAAAGTGATATAAACATAAAAGCACTGAGTATGAGTGGGGAACACATCAGTGGTGTATGGTTTTATGACCTTAAATCTTGCGTTGATAGATTGCCAAAATCTGAAGTTTTGGGTCTTTATACCGTTATTTCATCTGGGGATATCTTGGCTGTCATTCTGTTTAGATCTAAAATTGTACATGACCCCAGGAAAGAAAGTCACTTGGAATTAGCTCATTTCTATTTGAATGTCTGTATGTTGTCCCGATACACACAATTTTGATCTGATTCTGAAATCTTCTCTGAAAAAAATCGTGTACCTCCTCTGCTGCATCCAGATATATGCTGACCTGGAGGTGCTAGGCAACGACAGCTTCTGCTGCATCCAGATACATGCTGACCTAGCTGTACGTTGTCGCACTATAGATCTAATACACCCGAAAGAGGCCCTCAAGTGCCCAAATGAAACCCAATAAACCTATATCAAACTGAGAAAACTCATTTGATCTGTATATTATACCATCTCTCCTAAAGATCTATTATGTTCTCTTCTCAACCTATTCCCAGTTAAGATTTCAGAAATCTGGATTGGACTTGTGAAATATGTGGTAGGGAAGATACTTGCATGATAGAGTGTGTTGTTTATATTTCCAGGATTTGATTAGTATTTGTTTGGGTGTTCATTGTTAAGCAATCAAAACATGATAAAACAGATTATATGCAGACCTAGGCACTGTCAGGATATCTTAAAGGATGAAATCAGTATACTCACCTACTACGATGAATCTTTGTGCATACCTTGATCGTGGGGGTATATCCTGAAGTGGGACACACTACATATTTCAGATATAAAATTACCTTAACGTATCATACGGTAATGGTTCTTGAAATGTTCATGCATTTTGTTTAAGTGGACAAACATACTGGTAATCGTCTTGAACTGCTTTTCACGAAAAATTAAATAAAGAATTATCTTATAGTGTGAAACAGTTTGATTGTGCTGATATGATCTTCTTACCGGTGATTCTCACAAAAATAGAGTGTTTATTGCTTTTCGTATTTGTTTGCTTTCAGAAAAATACAAAAATACAAAAATAGTGTCTTTTTCTGTTTAAGATTCTTAATGTACGGAAAACTGTTATTCGTGGAGGAATTGTTACTGATAGGGGGAGACGGTGTTAGTAAGTGGGTTCAAAATTTTGAAATGATGCAGGTTATAAGGTGTTTGTTTAAAAAAATTTGTGCGTGTTGGTGCTTAAATTGAAAATGTTTAATCTGTTATACAGTTTAACTATCTCTTGAATAATAATAATTCCTTAACTATGTTGAAAAATTCTTATAGTTTCTCGAGATGTTTGTTTTATAGTATACAGATTGAAGCAGTTTGTTGATGAGAAGTTGCTTTGAAGAGATGAGGAGTTTGTTGCTGCTTGGTAGAGTCCTCCTTCTACAATGTAGAATGGATGCTGTGAAGACTTATTGCGAATGCTGAATACAACTTGGAAGATTTGGTGATTGGATACATCAGCTTAGGGGGAGTCTGTTGCTGACAGAATTCATGTTGAAGCTGACGCTATCCAAAGACCAAAAGACTGTGAGATTCTGAAGACTAAAGTTTCCTTTGCAAGCTATTGTCAAGGGGGAGTTTGTTGGTGCATGTTATGTGACAACAGCGTTGGATTGGTCTTTGGATATTAAACGAGTTTGGGCCGCGAAGACTTATGAAGACTGAATAGAATTCGAGTTTCTTGAAGCCCAATCTAGTCCAAGTTTGTATCAAGTTAAAGTCCATTTAGTTTAGCCCGAATTGTAAACAGAATTCGTATGGGCTTGGCCCAGTTCGAATTGTATGGTTGTGTGTATATAAACAACCTTTACCTAGAGTTTTAGAGTTAGACTTTTGGAGACTTTTAGGCAATTGAGAGAGAGTTCGAATACACAGATTATTAACTGTGAGTTCGTGAAGATCTTGAGTGATTGTAAACGTTTTCGTTGGATAATCATAGAAGATCGGTTGGTAAATCGTCTTGTGTTCTTGTTTCTGTTTGATAGATTTATCAAGGGGATTCCGCACCCTTGGTAGATTGTCAGTTTTGTTAAGATCCATACGGGATAGGGACCTACAATATACCACATAAGTGACATCAAACAATTATTACTCCAGCAGAGTACTTAATAGGCTGGGGGAGGGATGAGGGTATTCATGTTTGACCTTCTTTCGTATTGAAGGAATCTCATTTGACACGTGACAAAACTTGTTGTGGTTTCTGTGCACTGAATTCAATAATTATGTATGCATCCATAATTACGTAACTCCTTGCACAGTCCGCATAGTTCGTTTCATCCTCGTATCTCTTCCTTCAGATAGGCCATTGTTTTCAGGTAAAGCCACGTATACTTGTGGTATTCTACTTCTAGTATATGTGTATATCAATTATCACACATAATCGCAAGGGGTTTCTAGTCAACGACAAGTGTTACTCCAGTGCACCCTAAGTCTCGTAGTGCCTTTTCTTGACTCTTTGTAAATAGTTTCAGGTAGTGGATATCGCGGAAAGTTTTATGCAATGAAAACTTTTTGAAAAATTGTTTTCGTGAAAGGATCCTAGAGATTGTAGTCTAGACTCGAGAAGGAATTCTGGTTCACTACAATCACAGCGCTGATACCAATTAGTCACACCCCTCTCTTAGGCGGAAGCACGAGGTGTGATCATGAAAGGTTTTCATTGCATACGATTGGTGAACATACTACATGCTTGTAAAAATAACTCCAAATGCAAAACATTACATAACGGAAATCATAGTTTAAGTGTTTACAACACGAGACAACATATTGTCTTAAAAGTTTACAACTTTATTCAATGATAAACGTAAACGACATCCAAGAGCATGAGTAAGACCGCGCGCACATCCACTTTAGTTACCTGAAATACATGTGAGTTTTTGGAAAAACGTCAACATAATGTTGGTGTGAATTCATGCAGTTCTTGTATTGAACGTTTGTATACTTTGTATGAAAAACATGGTATGTATCTTGTATAAATCAAGTATTTCTGTATGTATCTTGTATAAATCAAGTATTTTTGTATGTATCATGTATAAATCAAGTATTTCTGTATGTATCATGTATAAATCAAGTATTTATGTACGTATCTTGTTTAAATCAAGTATTTCTGTATGTATCATGTATAAATCAAGTATTTCTGTATGTATCTTGTTGTTAATGGGTTGCAAGGACATTAACATGTGACACGACATAGGAAGCAACCAAACCATAGGCATTTTTCTAGTTGTCGATTCACGACGGAGACACAAAAGCACTACTCGGTACTAGTTGTCACCAAGAGTGTGGCTCCCCGAAAACCCATTAGATCTAACCTTTTGTTATGCGGTCTTAGTATGTACACGATTAATGGTGCTTATGGTACCCTATTCGTGACACGATTTCTCGTATCATTCCTGAAAACGCATCATACTTGGTACTAGTTATCACCAAGAGTGCTTCTTGTTTTTTGTATCCATCATACCATTTGTAAACATTGAAACATTTGTAACATGTATTTCACCCCCGAAGTTATAAAACTGAAAACAGTTAAAAGAAAAGGGGGAGCATGAACTCACAACTTTGCGTTCCTTGCGCCGTAAACTTCACCGGTTTTTGCTTATCTAGCGTCGTGACCTAAACGTGTTTTATTAACGTTAGTCACTAGACTTGTGTCGCACAAGTACAAGTCACCATCTTTTATGTATTTGTTCTTGTGTTAAAAATAATTTATATTTTTAACTATGTGTCTTACTTATATTATTTTCTCAATAATAAATATAAGTTTCTTGTATTTTTCACCCAAATTATGTACTTTGTCCAAAACTTCATTTCATGTTCATAACTTGTCCAAGTTATTTATTCTATCAAGTAATATATTTTCAAAAATATATTTTCTTGTATTTGTCTAAGCATGTTGTATGTGTATTTTTGTATTTTTACTTCTTATGAGTATTTAGTGTATTTTCAAGTCCTAATACACTATTACATGTAATACATTCTACATACACTTAGCACAAAATTTGGTGATCAATAAATATATATATTTTTCTCAAAAATATACATACTTAATATCAATTTTAGTCTTGAAGAAATCATCATTTCTTAACACAAAAATTAGGGAAACCTTGGTAAATATTTCTAGATATATTTTTAGGGAATAAGTTTCTCAAAACTTATATTTTTCTAAGTGTCAAAATTTATAAAAATTTTGACATAGTTTCTCTAAAAATGGAGGTTTCCCATGTTTTCAAAACATGTGTTTGTTTTCTTTTAAATCATCATCAAACATCAACAACTCATTCAACACTTACCGAGTGTCAAAATCAAGTAAATTTCACTATATCACGAACTTGAAGTTTTTGTAAAAACTTGTAGTAACTTACCATGTTATTTAGTAGGTTTAGTTACCCTTAAAAACATGGTTGTTTGTTTGTAAATCTCATTCTTGAAGGATTTAGTCATTTACAACTTGTAAGATGATTTTTCTAAAAATATTTCTTTTGTATTTTTCTTGTTTCATAAGTGTTTATACACTTGTTTTTCTACTAAAAATAGTGTAGGTTTAAGTAAAAACCAAGATCTTCTAAAAATCATATTTTGAATTGGTTTTCTTGGAAAATCATTCATAAATCTTGGATCTACAAGTTCACTAGTTTAAGAAATCATTTTTATTCATCAAGTTCATGTCTTTACAAGAAGATGATTATTCTAGGTTGTTACATAATCATCCTCCCACTTGCTAGATTAAGTGTTCAATCACAATCTAGCAAGCTCCATGTAGTGATCAACATCAATATTTCTAGTAAACAACAAGCAATCATCATTCATACACTAAACAACAATATTTCATCAAGTTTTTATCATATATAAGCTTTATGTTTCAAGATTCATGTTCAAGTCTTTTAGGGTTTTTTTTATTTCAACATAATATATCTTTCATCCATTAAAATATGAAGTAAACAAGGGTGTTGAAGAATCTTACAACTAGCTTAAAGCTAGGGAAGAACAATGAAGAAGATTGAGTGAATAATAGCACACAAGAGAGGTCCTTCAAGATCCGTGAGCACCGAGCTTCGTTAGTGACCTTCTTACACCTCGAGATAACCTTGGAATGCTTGAATAATGATCGAAAATTGTGGGTGTGTGGTGGGTGTGTTGGGCCGAGAACAAAGGAGGAGGGAAGGAGGTTGATGATGGTGTGTGGATGAATGAGAACTCAAGATCCTTTATAACCATGTTATGCTATTACCCATTGTGTCTAGTGTCCATTAAGTACAATACATATCTTCATCATATCTTAAGAAAAATAATATGGGGATTTAGAAAGATTGAAGAAATCTTAAGGTGGGGCCACTACATGGGCCGTCCACTTTGACAAGGGGGGGGGGGGGCAAAACGTAATTTGTAATGGTAAAGGTAATTAGTGGACGGTTGAATGTAATATCTAGTGTTTTAGGTGTAGGATGCTTTATGTAGAATGTTTAAGTGTTCGGGGACCATAGCTAGCTCAGTAAAATAAAAACAATGCTTCTAGTAATATTTTGATGTTCCGGGTAATGTCCGGTTGTTCGGTTAGATACCGATTCGTTAAAGTGCTAAATTGCACCGTTTAGCGTCCTTTATGTACCCTTTTGTGCCCCTTTCAATTCCCGACACTTAGGAAAGTATTCAGGACCATTTAGTCACGTTTTTGCATGGTAAAATCTTGTTATAATGCTGAATTTTGCTGAAATGTATGAATTTCAGCATTTAAAGTGCGTTTCGGGTGCTATTAAGTGCATATTTTAGCTTCCGGAAAGTCTATATGTTAACCCTTGTATGTACTCTTGGGTTTTAATGTATTCTTGTCATTGGACCTACACCTAGGATCCAATTCTATTGTCTAACTGTTTTCTGCAGAATTGTTGACACAATGTGTCTTACCGGTGAGTTTACTAGTATTTCTGACGCAACGCTGTTCATTAATGCATAAAGCAATATTCTTGTAGTATAAAACGTGCATGAATTCACTTGTATAGTATGTAATCTGACAATGTTGACATTTAAGCACATAATTGCAGTCATTAAATAATCATCAAAGTGTACGGAAATTACCGGTTTTGTGCCAGTTGTCACAGTATTTTCGCATATTACGCATACTTTATCGCTATCACATCACATTGCACTTGCTGAAAACTACGAAGATGTCAAGTGAGGACCAATTATACCCTCCTTGATAGCCGTGATATGTCGCAGTGCAACTCAATTCTCAAGAAAACGCACTCGCAGCCACGCGTAACTCGATTATCGCAGGATTTGAGATATGGATATGTATATACGACCCTATGTGACTAATTATAATAAATATATGAATATGGGTATGAAAATGTGTAACCAAACAATCGCGACGCTTAACGAACAAAACGAAACATCAAAACGCGATACGTCGGAGACCACCGATCGAGTGACTAAACGATGGAGTGGCCACCCGATCGGACAACCACCCGATCGGACAGCCACCCGATCGGACAGTCATCTAATCCGTGGCACTCCCTTGCCCTTTTCTCCTCTTCACCTATAAATAGCCCTTGTCACATCACTTGAACAGTGATGTGACAACTCCCACTCGACCAGCACGCTTTGGGGCAATTTTCTCTCGATTTCTCACGATTCTTGTAAGTTTTCTACCTCAATTCTTGTACTTCTACGATCTACACACACTTCCTCATCAATTTCACTTTTGAATCTTACCTTTTAACCGTGAAATCAATGGATTTGAGGTGTTATATGATAATGTCATCATGGAGTTCTTATGAGCTTCAAGCTTTGGCATCATTCCACCAAGAACAACTCAGATCCGAAGGATTTCCACATTATTAAACAACATTTTCACATTGATCTACACAAACTCAGGGTTAAAAGGATTGAAAGATTGTTTTCTAACTTTCTTTAAACTCTTTTACACTCAATGCACTCAAAACCAATGGAATCAGAGCTCGTTCTGATCTTCTACTCATTCTAAGTGAAGTGTTGGTTCCAGATCTGATTCTGTCTAAAGAGACAACCGATTTCGGGTTAAGCATGAACAACCGTTATGGATAGTTAACTGATCGGATCAGGGTGATTCCTGTTCAAATCGGATGAGTTGGTTCATGATGGAGTTTCTGTTGTTTAGCACGTTATCACATCGTCTCGATCAAAACCACAAAACTTCCAAAACAAACAAGTGTCAAGACGATCTAGGCCACCGGGACGGATTGCCGTCCGATCGGATTTCCATCCGATCGGATTGCCACCTGATCGGACAGCCGTCCAATCAGCTTGCACTTGGTTCCTCACTTAAACTATCTTTTCAACTTTTCAAAGTCTTGAACGTCGAACGTATTGTCGTCCGATCGGATTGCCACCCGATCGAACGACCATCCGACCATGAATGTCGTCCGATCGGATTGCCACCCGATCGAATTGCAATCCGATCGAGTGATAAACTGCTGCGAACTTGTTCTCACTAAGTGTCCTACTAATCGGATCGTCACCCGATCGAGCCGCCATTCAATCGATCGACCTAAAGGGTAGAGATACTTCTCTGTTTTTAAAAATGCTACAACAAAAACTTCAAAAGTCAAACCATCATACACAAACACATCTTCATCAAACGAGGTGACAATCCAATCGAATGGCCATCCGATCGGATTGCCATCCGATCGGATTACCATTCGACACTTGTTTCCTCGCCACCGTTTAACGCATTGATCGACGCTTACGCTATCAATCTGAAATCAGGCTAATCTTAGACGCGCTCCCTTCAATCCAACCAAGTTTTGTTTACTAGCTGAACACCAACTGTGAGTATACTCGAACCCTTTTTCTCGCATTTTGGGTGTAACATACGTTCCTATTAAATCAAATTTATCAAAACGAATTATTCAATCAAACAGCTTATCACTTGCGAATAATTGTTATGCATATTTACACGTGATGCTAGTTACATATGTGTCACGGCCCCCGACCCGGTTTGACCCATTTCAGGAGCCGCGGGACAGAAAAATCCCGTGGTATTTATTTAATTCATTTGACAGCGGAAGGCTTTGTCAGGATCTTTTTAAAGGTAAAATTTCCCGATTATTTTATTTCACAATTCGGGATAAACCCCGATAGTTTACAATCATGTGATTTCCTTTGGAATCTTTATTTTACAAAACATATTTCTTTATTTTATATTGAGCCACTTCCTTAAGCTTTGTAGTGCTTCGCGGCACTTTTCCTGGATCACAATAGATCACCTGAAACATGTTTGAAAAAGGTTTTGTCAGCGGAAAATACTGATGAATCATTCTATTTACTAAAATGACACGTTTGTTATAATTTACAGTATTAAGAGCGATTAAAATGTTTCCTGATATCAACCAACTACCCACGGTATTTGTCACTCGACTCGTTTCTGTGACTATGGTCATATCACCCATTGGCTGCCCCAATGGTGAAGATTATCAAGTAATGTATACACAACCCCACATACCGGCTGTAATTTGGTGATTACAAAGACTTAATCCCTGTAAGTATAACTTTGAAAATAAACATGATTTTGAAAGTAATTTGATAAAAAGAGAATGACTCACATTGCAGATTTAACCTGGACAGAGTCTAGTCTACTGATTAGCCTTGTTAACCTAGTTTAAATAACAATGCACACAAAACTAGGTTTGTAACCAATACAGCATTTACGATAACTCACGAGATCAAACCCTCACAACGAATGACAAAGTGCAATACTTAATCATCCATCGTATTCACGACGAATGACAAAGTACAACCCTAATATGGGCAGCACTTAAACATCCATTGGATAGTTTTAATCGATCGGACATTGAATCGTAGCAGCGATCGAGTTATTACCTTGTATTGTGGCAGCACTTCGTGAATTATGTGTGTTTTTGTAGTATTCAGGCAATATCTCAACGTACTTATTGAATTTCTACGTCGAACCAACGCAAAATGTCAAGTCCCAAGCCCCTGTATTTATACCTAAAATTTGTCCCCCTCGCGCCACGCGAGAGATCCTCTTGTGCGCGTCGTGTGGCGCGAGAGACCCTAATCTACCCAAGGGTAGCCCCGTGTCCAGGTAGCTCAAGTGAGTTGGTCTCGCGTTCATTTTCAATTTCGACAACAAATTGTGTGGATATTACCGATTAGGGTTTACCCCCCTGAGTTTTAGGGGCCCTTATCCTGATTCTGATTGTTCTGAAAATTTTAGGGTTTATGCAGAATCATTTGGGTTTCTCAATTAGGGTTTCCTATTGGTCAATTAAAGTAAGAAATAGGACTTTTTAATAAGAGTTGTTACATTCTCCCCACCTTAATAAAAATCTCGTCCTCGAGATTTACTGGAACAAGTAGGGATACTTTCGCTTCATTTCTGATTCTAACTCCCAAGTGTATTTGGATCCTCTCTTAGAATCCCACTTAACTTTGACCAGTACTAGTCTCTTATGCTTGAGAAATTTGATCTTTCTGTCTTCAATTTGAAGAGGTTTTTCTACAAATTTCAGCTTTTCATTTACCTCTATATCTTGAAGAGGTACTACCAGTGATTCATCAGACAAACATTTCTTGATATTGGATACATGAAATACATCATGTACTCCAGTTAATTCTTCTGGTAGTTGTAAACGATAAGCAACTAGTCATATACGTTGGATCACTGAAAATGGTCCTACGTATCTTGGACTTAGCTTTCCTTTCTTTCCAAACCGAACTACTCCTTTCCAAGGAAATACTTTTAATAATACTTTGTCTCCAACTTGAAACTCTAACGGCTTCCTTCTATTGTCTGCATAACTCTTCTGATGATCTCGAGCGGTCTTTAGTCTTTCCTTGATTTGAGTGATCTTGTCTGTAGTTTCTTGTACTATTTCTGGTCTTGATAATTGACTTTCTCCTATTTCTGCTCAACATACTGGAGTTCTGCACTTACGTCCGTATAGTGCTTCGAATGGGGCAGATTCGATACTTGTATGATAACTATTGTTATAGGAGAATTCAATTAAGGGTAGGTGATCATCCCAGTTTCCACCAAAATCTATCACACATGCTCGGAGCATGTCTTCTAGAGTTTGTATCGTCCTTTCACTTTGCCCGTCTGTTTGTGGATGATATGCAGTGCTCAAGTTCAGTTTAGTTCCCATGGCTTCTTGGAAACTTGTCCAGAAGTGAGAAGTGAAACGACTATCCCTATCTGATACAATGGAGAGTGGAACTCCGTGTAGGGATACTACTTCATCTACATACAACTTTGCCAACCTTTCCATACTGAAGGTTTCTTTCATAGGTAGAAAATGAGCTGATTTGGTTAATCGATCCACAATTACCCAAATCGCATCATTACCTTTTCTAGTTTTGGGTAACTTAGTAACAAAATCCATTGTTATGAGTTCCCATTTCCATACTGACATTTCTAATTGTTGTAGTAGACCTGAAGGTTTCTGGTGTTCTACCTTAACTTGTGAATAAGTAAGACACTTAGAAACATATCTAGCTATATCATTTTTCATGCCTATCCACCAGAAATTATTTATTAAATCTTGGTACATCTTATTGTTTCCAGGGTGCATGGTATACCTAGATTTATGGGCTTCTTCTAAAATCTTATTTCTTAATTTTCCCTGCTTAGGTACCCAAATTCTTCTTTTGTGGAATCTCCAAATTCCATCAGCTCCTTGTTCTAATTCTTTTATTCGTCCTTTCATTCCTTCAGCATCATCCTTGATTGTTGTTTCTTGAACATTCCTTAGTTGTTCCATTAAATCTACTTGTAGATTTAATCTGAGAGCACGGACCCGTCGTTGTTTCTCATGATACTTACGACTTAAGGCATCTGCAACTACATTTGCTTTTCCTTCGTGATACTGAATATCACAGTCGTAGTCACTTAAGATTTCCATCCATCTCCTTTGCCTCATGTTTAACTCTTTTTGCCCAAATATATATCTTAAACTTTTATGATCCGTATAGACAGTAAATTAACTTCCGTACAGATAATGTCTCCAAATCTTAAAGGAAAAAATTACGGCTCCTAATTCTAAATCATGAGTCGTATAATTTTCTTCGTGCTTTTTCAATTGCCTTAAAGCATACGCAATTACTTTCTTTCGTTGCATAAGCACACATCCTAATCCTAGTTTCGAAGCATCATAGTATACTTCAAAATCTTATGTTCCTTCTTGTAAGGCTAGGATTGGAGCATTTGTTAATTTCTGTTTTAGAATTCTAAAAGCTTCTTCTTGTTTAGGTCCCCATTCAAACTTAACTGCTTTACAGGTTAGCTTAGTTAATGGTACAACTATTTTGGAAAAATCCTTAAGAAACCGTCTATAATATCCAGCTAAACCTATAAAACTTCTAATTTCCATTGCAGATTGCGGAACCTTCCATTTGGTAATTGCCTCTATTTTAGAGGGATCTACGTGAATACCTTCGTGATTCACCATGTGACCTAGAAATTGCACTTCTTTCAGGCAAAATTTACACTTCGAGAATTTGGCATAAAGTTTTTCTTTTCTCAACAAAGTTAAGAGTGCATGCAAGTGCTGACAATGTTCTGTCTGACTTTTGGAATAAATAAGTATATCATCGATGAAGACAATTACAAATTTATCCAAATACGGTTTACAGATTCTATTCATCATGTCCATAAATGCTGCAGGAGCATTTGTTAACCCAAAGGGCATGACTATAAACTCGTAATGACCATACCTAGTCCTGAAAGCAGTTTTAGGTATGTCTTCCTCTTGTACCTTTAATTGATGATATCCGGAGCATAAATCGATCTTAGAAAAATATCTAGCTCCTTGTAATTGATCAAAAAGATCATCAATCCTAGGTAATGGGTATCGATTCTTAATTGTAACCTTATTCAATTCTCTATAATCAATACACATTCTCATCGAACCATCCTTCTTCTTTACGAATAACACCGGCGCTCCCCAAGGGGATGAGCTAGGTTGTATGAATCCTTTACTTAGTAATTCATCTAATTGCTTTTTTCAGTTCTAACATTTCGGTAGGAGCTAACCGATAAGGTGCCTTGGCTATCGGTGTAGTTCCGGGAATTATATGAATTCTAAATTCTACTTCCCTATTTGGTGGTAATCCTGGTAACTCTTCTGGGAATACATCTGGGTATTCTGAGACTACAGGAATCTCCTTAAGTTCTTTACCTTTAGTACTAATGATTACTGAAATCATATATACTATTCCTTGCTTTCGTTCATAACTAGCAACTTTCATTATTGATATGAACTTCATGGGTTTACGTGGTTGATTTCCTGTAATCATGATTACTTCTCCGGTAGGTGCCTGAATTTCTATAGAATTCTTATCACAAAGGATTTGAGCATGGTTGGCTATTAACCAATCCATTCCTAACACAACATCGAATTCAGCTAATTTCATAGGTAACAGGTTTGCAGAAAATTTATGACCTGAAAGTTATATATTTCCTTCCCGCAAAACCTTATCTATTTTAACAGAATTCCCATCTGCCGTTTCGACTGTAAAAATCTGCCTAATGTTGGTTAAGGGTAAATTAAGAGCTTGGCAGAATAAAGTATTTATAAAACTTTGGTTTGCACCAGAGTCAAATAATACTTTTGCGTACATGTTGTGAACTTGAAACGTACCAGCTATCACATCTGGAATGAGTTCTGCTTCTTGAGTGGTCAGCTGGAATGCTCTGACATTCTTCTTAGTAGCTCCGTCGGCTGTCTTGGTTTTGTTATCTGCTGGTTTGGCCAATTTAGGACATTCTGTTTTAAAATGCCCTGCTTCTCCACAGTTAAAGCAGATTATGGTTTTCTTTTGGCAGTTTTCTTCATGATGTCCTACAGTTTTGCAAAAGTTATAGGTTATATTGCATCTTCCATAATGTTTCTTTTTGCAATTCCTGCAGAACTGAGGAGTTGAGGATTGTCCTGTACCTCTTTTCTTGAAGTTATTACTATTACCCACACGAAATCCTTGTGTAATTTTCTGAGCCAGTTCCTTCTTCCTGTTTTCATCTCTTGTGTGTACCAGTTCGTCAGTTAGGGTATTAGCTAATTCTACCGCATCGTCAATAGTGCGAGGTCTCGCTGCTTTAACGATATTACGAATTTCGCTAATTAATCCCCAAATATAGCGAGAAATGAGTACCGGCTCTGGCGAAGCCAGCGTTGGTACCACTCTAGCATATTCGAAGAATGTCGAAGTATATCCTCGACAGTCCACATTCACCATTCGGTGGGTCAGGAACTTATTTGCCATTTGTTCCTTTTCATACTCGGGACAGAATTTTCTTTCTACAAGATTCTTAAATTCTTCCCAGTTCATGGCATAAGCCACCATCCTTCTTTTAGCTTGTAACACTGTGTTCCACCATTCTAGTGCCCCTTCTTTAAAAAGATTTGACGCATACATAACCTGATCTTCCTCGGCACATTTACTTATGGTAATCACCGCCTCAGTTTTCTCTAACGAACGCAGTGCTGCAATTGCCCCTTCGTTACCTGCAAACTCAGCTGGTTTACAGGCAAGAAATTCTTTGTAAGTGCAACCAGGTGTTGCAGCTTTCATTTTCTTGAAAATTGGGAATTGCAGAACATTATTGTTATTATTAATATGATTGCCTCCTCCGTTTAAACTATTACTGAAGTTATCTTCCTGAGTTCGTTTACTAGGAATGAGTGGTTGAGGTTCAACAGGTTTCTGGGCGGCAGCAAGAATTGCTGGAATAGCATTGGCTATTCCTTGAGCAACGATATCCTCGATATCTTGCCTATTTAACAATTGCTCTTCCTGATTTTGCTCATATTGATTTACTTCATTTACTGGTTCATTATCAACGTTTGCCATCTGATAATTAATTTATATAATTTATTAGTATAAAATAAGAAACAACCAAATATAACAATTAATCGCACATAATCACGTAAACAATTATATAATCAACATTGTAAATTTCTAAATTTTCTTTTGTTTATATTTTATAATATGCTTCCGTACACACTTTTATCTTACAACCGTTTTATTGTTTATTATACAAACACAGATTCATAACCCATTTCTCCCTCGTCAACTTGCATTTTTAATAACGATGTTCCCTCTCATCATATTTCCATGAGATTTGTCCCCCTATCTCTCGGATTCTATTCCCAGCATCCATCAGCTCTTTGCCAAAATGGCGGAGTTTAGCCATATTCTCATTACTCATCGGTGGATTTGGTAGAGGCTCGGGGTCATCCTGAGGGAAAAACGTATAGGGATTATTGAGAAGGTATTGGAACTGCCAATCATTAGTCCACCACTCGTCTATTCCTAGAGGTTGGGTGTGGATTATAGGTTCTGGGATTGCTGGTTCCAAATTCATTGGAATTTGGGTTTCAATAAGATAAGTAAAAACATTTTCATTGACAAGCTTAATAGTATCACAGCTTGCCAATATAAAATCTAGCTCCTCCTGCAATGTCATTTCCTGGGTTTGCTTAGAGCTTTCTCCAATTTCCATCTTTGTCTACCTAGAATCTTCCTCAATCTCCAATTCCATCTGTCTAGAACTCTCCCCCATTTCAATTCCTTTTCCTTTTTCTAAGGGATTGTTTATTTTAGGAATCTTCCTAGTGGCGGGTTTCCTTCTACGCACACGCCTCCATCCTACCAATCTTCTCCTCTTCTTAGGGTTGGGTTTATCCAGAGGTGGAGCGTTGAATTCTATAGGTTGTTCCACATCAGCTAAGTATCCAGTAAAATCTTTGGAAACTTCTATGTTTACAGGGTAAAGGTTGAGATTCTCTAGGGCTCCAGATAACTCATTCATGTTGTTTAGCATATATGTAAAAATAATAAGTTAAAATTTTATAACATATTTCACAATAACCTTCAAATATTATTGCATACCATGTGACTAATTTAATACAAAGGAAAATTGACAATTAAACATACTAGGTTTTATTGTAATTTTATTTATTTACTAGATAACGTTTCTGACTTGTAAGTGATAAGGTTGCTAATACTAGGTCATAGTATTCTAAAGATTTACATTTACTGCTACAGTGGCTAGCATATAAAGATCCGCCCATTTTTCATCTAACTTGTCTTTCCACGGTGATTTACCGGTTAATTCATGGGTTTCCTGTTTAACTTTCTTTTCTCGGGATTTCTTTATTTTCTCCTGACTTTTCTTAAAAATCAAACTTCTTTTATTAGGAGAAAGTGCTTCCTCATATTGTGCCTTACGGACAAATATTCCTTCACTAGTATCTATTGGGTACTTTGAGGATTGGGATGAACTTCCCTTCTCTTTTGGCAAACTATCTAATTTAAGATAGATGTTTGAAAGCTTTTGCTTATCCATACTATAACTAACAAATAGTCAGTTAATAAAACACATAATCACATAATGGCAATCAGGAAAAATTAAGTATTTCTAAATACTTAATTAGCTTAACTCAGTGGCTCTGATACCACCTTTTTCTGTCACGGCCCCCGACCCGGTTTGACCCGTTTTAGGAGCCGCGGGACAGAAAAATCCCGTGGTATTTATTTAATTCATTTGACACCAGAAGACTTTGTCAGGATCTTTTTAAAGCTAAAATTTCCTGATTAATTTATTTCACAATTCGGGATAAACCCCGATAGTTTACAATCATATGATTTCATTTGGAATCTTTATTTTACAAAACATGTTTCTTTATTTTATATTGAGCCACTTCCTTAAGCTTTGTAGTGCTTCGCGGCACTTTTCCTGGATCACAATAGATCACCTGAAACATGTTTGAAAAAGGTTTTGTCAGCGGAAAATACTGGTGAATTATTCTATTTACTAAAATGACACGTTTGTTATAATTTACAGTATTAAGAGCGATTACAATGTTTCCTGATATCAACCAACTACCCACGGTATTTGTCACTCGACTCGTTTCTGTGACTATGGTCATATCACCCATTGGCTGCCCCAATGGTGAAGATTATCAAGTAATGTATACACAACCCCACATACCGGCTGTAATTTGGTGATTACAAAGACTTAATCCCTGTAAGTATAACTTTGAAAATAAACATGATTTTGAAAGTAATTTGATAAAAAGAGAATGACTCATATTGCAGATTTAACCCGGACAGAGTCTAGTCTACTGATTAGCCTTGTTAACCTAGTTTAAATAACAATGCACACAAAACTAGGTTAGTAACCAATACAGCATTTACGATAACTCACGAGATCAAACCCTCACAACGAATGACAAAGTGCAATACTTAAACATCCATCGTATTCACGACGAATGACAAAGTATAACCCTAATGTGGGCAGCACTTAAACATCCATTGGATAGTTTTAATCGATCGGACACTGAATCGTAGCAGCGATCGAGTTATTACCTTGTATTGTGGCAGCACTTCGTGAATTATGTGTGTTTTTGTAGTATTCAGGCAATATCTCAACGTACTTATTGAATTTCTACGTCGAACCAACGCAAAATGTCAAGTCCCAAGCCCCTGTATTTATACCTAAAATTTGTCCCCCTCGCGCCACGCGAGAGATCCTCTTGTGCGCGTCGCGTGGCGCGAGAGACCCTAATCTACCCTAGGGTAGCCCCGTGTCCAGGTAGCTCAGGTGAGTTGGTCTCGCGTTCATTTTCAATTTCGATAACAAACTGTGTGGATATTACCGATTAGGGTTTACCCCCCTGAGTTTTAGGGGCCCTGATCCTGATTCCGATTGTTCTGAAAATTTTAGGGTTTTGATGTGTGCTAAACAGACTATAAAAATTAACTATATTAGACTCTCTAAGCTAGACACTAAAAAGCTTTAATTCTAGACTAGACCTAAAACCACACAATCGGCAAGTGTACTGATCAATGTAGTATACCTAGGAAGTCCGGATATCGAACCATGAGACTCTATAAATCACGTAAACTAGACTCTGACAGACGCTGACAGACATGACTAAAACTTGTTTATTTGTTTGGGGGGGGGGGTTACGGAAACTAAGGAAATCTATATTAAACTACTAAGTAGACTAAAGCTAGACTAAAACGAATAAAGACTGAGGACTTTACTTATATGAGAATGAGACCACCTAGACAAGAATCCTGGATTGTTTTTAAGAGATTACCGATTAAGTTAAATGCATGAATTATGGAACCGGGATCTTAAAATACTAAACCTATTAAGAACCAACGAGGCCCCTCGACCCTTCTCAAGGAGAAACCTGTGGAGCTACCTAGGCCGTTAATCCTACCGGTTATTAGACGCTTTTCCAATTGTCTAATTATTGTGTAAGTACCCTAATGTTGACCTATTCTTTTCCAATCCTAGATCTAGGGTAGTTTGAAGTAATTAATTTGACTTGATAGACTAATAAGACCGACAGGTAAACCAAGACATGACCTTTTCCAAGGACTATCTAAAGCAATTCGCCGGGTAAGACCTACCAATAGCCCCTCACTTTCCAGGTATTAGGACTAGTAGAACACTAAGACTTAGTAAATTATTACCAGTTACTTCTAGAGGTTATCGGCCGATTCTCCCTAAAGAGTGAAGGTTTTCTAACGTGATATAGACACTCACCGAAACCCTAAACCCTAATATGACTCTATGTTGTGATATAGACCGTCACTAGGAATCATATGAAGCAAATAGTAACAATAAACCAATTCAAAGCATGCAAACACATCAAACCATTAAATCAAACCGCTTACTAAACACAATCACCCATAACAATCATGCAAATAACAAAACCGGTAAAAACTTTATATTAATCCATTCATCAAGTCCAGGTGGTTTATGAAATTAGCCAAGCATCTCAGTAAATGAAAACAAAACAAAGATGTCTAAAACTGAATTCATTGTAACAAAGTTCCAAGAAAAGTAATCGACAAAACAAATGATTAGAAAACCCGATAGATTCTTCGATTCTTCTCCCTTGAGTCGTACCAATGATTCCAACGCCTTAAAATCTCCAATTGTTCGCCAAGAATGCTCCCAAGTCGTCCAAAGATGTCTCTAATTCGTAATTAGGGTTCCAATTAAGTTTTCTTGGGAATTCATTCATCAAACCCTAGTTGGAAAACATGTTTATCGAAATCACACCCCTCGCGTGACGCCAAGGGGGTGTCGCGTCGCGCGGCGCCTCCACATCCTCATATTTCTGATTTTTTTTTATTTTATTTAATTTCCAGCTTCTCCGACGTGCGTACGAATCCCGGTTTTCTTCTAAACTGCTCGTTTTGACTCGTTTTTCATCACTTTAAGCTACGGGACCTGAAATCAAAGCTTAACGTCAGCAGAATCACAATTCTAACCTAAACTAGACTTAAAACGACTGAAAACTAACCAAAATATACACTATAAACATATGTACTTTACAGTACATCAAACATCCCCACACTTACTCTTTTTTCGTCCTCGAAAAAGAATTATGCAACGGAATCAGAAACAAATAATCACCCGGGTCAAAAACACAGGTATAATTAATTAAAACCAAGACTTGCATTAGCCGCGATTGCGAATATACTTATCCACTTTAAACCCAAGCCCAATCCTAAGCCCTTATCATGTGATTTTAATTTAAGTGCGGTCAATCCACCTAGGGTCTCACACCAGAATTTACGGTCCACCTACTCCCACCTCAAGCTTATAGGACTAAAAGAACGATCATTTGACCAATTCCCAACCGTCTGATATCAAAACCAAGAGAGTTTACAATCAATTTTTTTTTCTCATTTTTTTTCTATTTTTGCTTTGCTTTTTTTTTTTCTATCGTGAGTAGACGATGCTTTCCCTAACCAAGAGGTATTCCGGCTGTAGAGTCGCTATCCCCAACCACAGATTACTTAGGTTTCGGTACTTTTAATCGGCAATTCGATTTCACACATCCCGGAGGCATTCCGACTGTAGAGTCGCTATCCCCAATTCGGATTATATAGACTTGTGTTACTTTCATTTAGTTTCTAGCTCACTTTTTATACTATTTTTTTTCAAAAGATCACAAACTCTAACGGTTTTAACTTATAACGGTGCCCCTTATACTATTATCGGCAGTTTTAGTTTCCCATATTTCCCAGGCGAGAACCCACTAGCAGACCGACAATTAAGGTATATTAACTCAAAGGGACTTAAAACCAAACCCGGTCCTATCCACATATCCCAAACTAGAAGCAAACTCGATTTTTTATAATCTCATATTATTATTATTCGAACCCGAGCAAAAATTCATCTTTTCTATCATTTTCCGCTTTAATTGCAAACTTCTTTTTTATTCGAAAGACATTTTTTTTAATTTTTTCAATTTTTTTTTTTGAATTTTTGAATTTTTTTGTGTTTTTCATATTTATGACTCAAATATTTACAAGCATCCCATCCCCACACTTAGAAATTGCATTGTCCCTAATGCAAGAACGAAAATACGACTCAACAACTACCTAAAAATAAAAACTGCAAACGAAATAAATAAAAAAATAAAAATACAACAACAACAAAAAGGGAAACGACTTAGCTGAGTATGTGAGACTGTCAAAGTGCCAGTCGTTTCCACACAAGCCCTTGAATACCGAACGTGCTCAGCAAACAATACCAAACTCCCTCACACACGAACGGAAAGCGGCTCCAAATCATCAACCTAAAACATAAATACCATACCAAACATACGACTACCACATGTTCAACATACCATCATCCAGAGTTCAAATGAAAAATAAGAATATATGTCCTACGGATACAACCAAATCGAACTACTGAAACAGCATAAATAAAATAAAACATGAAAGGATATAAATGCTGCTGCAGTCTACTACATCACTCGTCCTCTGAATCTTCCTCCATCTGTTGGGTCCCCGAACCTCCAGCCTGTGCCACCCGATCTGACCACTATAAGCATAACCACTTTGCCCTCCCCACTGGTCATACCCTGGGTATTGACCATAGACATATGGGGTCTGCTGCTCGCCTCCATAAACTGGTGGGGGTAATAATCCGGCAAAGGGTGGAGGTATCTGAGCATCTAGTGACATACCCGACATCATATACCTGAGCATGTCGTCCTGTCGGTGGTGGCTCTGCATCGTCCACTGGTGGTCAACCCGCATCCTATTTTCAATCTGATCAAACCTCTGCTGTGTGTAGTCAAAAGCAGCCTCAGGAGTGAACGGGTCAGGTCTCTGCTGTCTAACTGGCTGCTGTGGAGGAGGAGTCTCACGCCTCTATCGAGGTACCGGCCGTCGTACCGGAGGAGTGCCCACTTCATAATTCCATTGTGGCGGGTCCGAAGATGTTAAAACCCCCGCTAACTGTAGCTCCGTAACACCCCAATAAACCGTTGGAAAACTCACATGCATTTGTTCCAATTTATATTTTGTAAGGGCCCGTATATTCCCTGCCAACCTAGCTATATACGGCCCAAGATCCATGGCAGCCCTTTTTCCTCCCCTACGCGGCCGATTGCACGACCATGCGAAAAAACTTGCCAAATTCCAATTCCTCTTTTCCACCATACACATCAATGCAAATATATCCAACCAATTCGCTTTATTTTCACCCGACTTCCTCGCCACAACCGTAGTCGCCAACATTTTCAAAATATACCTATGTATAGGATCACGAACCGATGTAATAAGGTTCGTTTGGGCGAACGGTTGGGTTGCAATCTCCTCCCAAAACCTAGCCAAATCTGCCGAATCCAAACACTTCGGACGAGGATGAGTATACACACCCCTTAAACCATTCACAAACTCATCTGTCCTCACCTCCTCATCCGTATAAAAACCCAAGGCCACTCCAAATTGAGGAATACTCATCTCGTACAAATTTCGGCCCAATGAAAATGACACTGCGTTATTCTCCGCAAAAGTACCCTCTTTATGATGGAAGGTACAATGGAACTCAAGTGTAAGTTCAGTATACTGCGGCCATTTACACTCCATTGCCGCTCTCAATCGTGGACCTAACAACTCCGCCACCCGTTCACTCGCTCCCATAGTTTGCAACCACTCCCAATTTATCGTACGATGCTCCAACATATGAGTCACCGCATACTTCTTCAGTTTCACCCTCTCCTCACTGTCTTCTTCAAAGTCTAAGACCGGGTGATCAACAATCCTCTCGACACGGGAATACACTCTCCTATCAAACCCCCGATACTTGATCTTCCTTTTTCTTAGGTTTGATGATGAACCTTCACCCGACATGTTTCTGCAAAACAAGAAAGATTTGACAAGAAAACAATGCAGAATGTTAGTAATCACAAACTATTTTTGGTGTTTTTAATTTTTTTTTTAGTTAAATAAAAACCAGAATAGCCGTATAGCATTTCATTCGCAGCTAATTCTGAAAATAAAGTTAAAGAAAAACAATGGGTTACCGTTTACAAAAGCGTAAGTTAAACATCATTCTACCCGAATGAAGATTGAGTACGGGCAAAATGTTGTAAACCTGTACATGCATATAAGTAAACCCGACACTAGACTCAAAATACTACTTCTAAGACGACTACTAGACTCACTAATTCGAACAACCTAAGACTCAATGTACACTATCTCCTCCCGGCACTTTAATTGTCCTCAATTAAGCATAAGTGCCGAAATATCCCCACACTTGAAGCGAAACACGTGAGAGTTTGACTTTTTAAACCTTAACGCAACGTTTGTGGCAACAAAATCCGTTTAGAAACTAATCACATTTGCAAAAATCAGTTCAACAACCAATTTTTTTTAGCAAAAATTCTTTAGTTATAGCCAAACAAACTCACAAAGCTCAAACATGTTGTCTAGTTGTCCAAACATACCCCACAAGTCTCAAACAACCCCAAGCAAACCAACCCGAACCATCCGCAAGCCCCATTGTATGTAAACATCCCAAACAAAACCACCCGCATACCACTAACATCACAAACGGGTCAAAAATCCTAACTTTATAACCTACACAAACCCTAGATCTAAAACATGACTGACCCGACACTAGAAACGAACAATAAAGTTACCTACTAACGAGAAATCACAGAAATCATACCTTGGATTCAGATTTAGCAAGAAAAATGAAGTCTTGAAGTTGTGGTGCACGAGTTTGTCCAAAAACGCGAGAATGTAGCGCGAATTCGGGTGAAATTGATGGTTAAGATTGTGGGGAATGTGATTGTGGTGATTTAGGAAGAAGAATGGAGTAATTTGGTGGAAAAAACGAGTGAGTTATGGTGATTTTAGTGTGATTCGTGACTTAGGGTTTTGAATGTGCAAAGAGAAAGTTATTTTAGCAACAGATTCGATTATCATGTTTTAATCCGGTTCAATAGGGTCTCGCGCGACGCCAAGGGTCAGTGGGGAGGCCTCGCGTCACGCAGCGGGTCCGATTTGAATTCTTTTTGAACCTTTTGGCTTAGCGTGACGCTAAGACCCTAGGCGTCACGCCTAGGGCCGTTTTTAACAGGGAATTTCGTCCAGATTGTTGTTCCATGCCTTAGAAAATTTTTCACAAACTTTCCCAACATCCAAAACTCCTAAATTTTTTTCTAAGTGTCCAAGAAACATACCTGGTGTAACACCCATGTTATTAATCTAAAGGTTTTCGTGCAATTAACGAAAACAACCATGAATTTATCATTAAGTATCCTTAGAAAAATACGAGTAATTTAAAACTTTTACAACTTAAAAGTTTTAAACAAAATTTAGATAAGTTCGCCATTTAAAAGTTATGACGTAATGTTGTGCGGAAGCTTTAATCTCGTGTGTTCGGTTCTTCGTAGCTGCTTGATCTTCATCCGTGCACTCTTGACATTCACCTATGATCAAAACCAACTTAAAAGTTAGTTTCGATAGTCAAATATCAAGTCCAAACAAGTACAGGGGTTAAAAATGATAAAATTTAAGAATTTTCGGGGTTTAGGGGCTCGCGTAGCGCCACTGATGCTCGCGCTACGCGAGCGCTTGTTTTTGACAGAAACTCGTTTGCTGATGCTGCAGATTCCCAGCACGTCCTGATTTCACGGAAACGGCCATAACTTCTTCGTTATTGATCCGTTTTACCCGATTCTTTTTCCTATGCGTCCGTAATTTAATTCTCCATCTTATGGAGTTAAGATCCAACATCTTTCATACTAAAATTTCTGAGTTTGACTCTTCGGCTTATTACCCTTTTTACCAAAATTTTGACCCGACTATGTGTTTATCAAACGAACATATTTGTTTGACCACCATTCGTCATGACCCTTTAATTCTAGTATGGTAAATCATATTAAGTACTGAGCACGGGTTTCTACGCAATTATTTACCCGTTTTTTTTTAAATCTTATTTTGACCCGTTAAGGGTATTTACGACCGTTTTAGCATGAACTATGCTCTTTTTCCATATACCTCATAACTCCACCCGTCTCTTATTGATTAGTCTTCCACCACAACTATGAATGTGGTGGGTTTAACGAAATGGACCTTTTATTCCGAGTTTTATCCCTCGGAAATGCTATTTTGCGGCAATACACATTTTAAGTATTTAACCCTTGAAAGTTTTTATGTCTACAACTTTTGCACGCATTCAAGGGTTACCAAAATCATAATGTAAGTTCCTAAACAACCTCTAAGGATTGTTTACTCGGGTTACCCACCAGGGGTTTTTAGTAATCTTTAATCCTTCATTTTTGCGATGAAAGACTTCACTATCCATTGGACCTTATTTGCACTTTTAACCATAAGTTCATACAAGCGTACCTGGCTCGGGTCATCAAATAGACCCGATTTATATCTCGCTTTTATTATCACACAATCTATGGCGGCGCGATTATCCGATTTGCTAATCGCTCCTGTTAACATAAGACTTGACAACCACATTAATCGATATTGTCAAATGGTGTTATCACCACCATTCGACCCGTTCGGCCTATATGCCCAACGTTGCCTATTAAATCAAAAACATGGTTTTTGATTTCCAGTTCATACATCCGTCCCATCCCGGATTTTATTACCAAATCCTTTTTCAACATTATTAGATTACACTTCTAGGTAATCTTAATGGAAATTCATAATTTCTTAGTCATTACACGATTAATTTACCGTTTTGCCCTTTTTGCCATAAACCATGATTTTTATCATCTTTATATGTTCCGACTCGTATCAATCGCGTCGGAATCCATATTTTCCATATTATCATTATTGCATGTATAACGCATAGAATGAACAAGTATTCTACATAATTATGTAAGTTTCACTTACCTTGCATCCGAGCTACGCTTTTCTTCCATGATTGGCTTGTTTGACCCGCTTTCACTCCAAGCTTCCACCTAGCTTGTTACGCGTCAAACTATCATCATCGTTTTCAAGGTGGTTAGTTTAATCATACTCTAATACGATTATTCCACCTTATGCATTTCATATCAAAATTGCTATTTATCGTATTATAGGTCAGTTTGACCTTTTTAATAGTCAAATGCCCATTAGTATGCTAATTGCATTTTTGAGTTATCAACTAGTTTTAGCATTCTTTAATTACCCGGTAGGCGTTATCTTTAGACCTCCGTTTTAACCAAAGTTCTAATCGCGTTTAACACATTTAGAACTCTTTTAAATCACATTTTGCATAATAGCCGAAACATCACAACTAGGTGTTTTTAACTACAAAATTCTAGTTTCGAGCCTTCTTTGAGGCATTTCAACGAACACCTTAAGGGCAGAATTTTACATGTTTATTTATCATGTCTCTAGCTTATCTCTTAGCCCAAATTTCACATAAATCAACCATCTTACAAAGTAGTTAACTTCTATAATTTCTGAAATCACTTCAAAATTGTCGATTTACACTAGATCAACAATCTATTTCCTAGTGTTCATCATATTAACATAAAACCCACTTAGCTTATCAATGGGTCATCATGAATCTCATAGATTTTCCAACAATCTAACATGTTATTGACTAGGGTTTACTCCTAGACATCATATTATTTCAAGATTCACTCATGCATGACATAATCAAGCTCAATTTCAGTTTCTTACAAATAACCTAGAATTTGAGATGGATCAAAACGTCACAGTTTACATACCTTGTGATCCTTTCAACTTGGTGTTCATGAATACGAGCTTGGATTTCGATTTGGGACTGATTTGGCCTCTCAATTTCTTGGATTTAGGCAAGTTAGGGTTGAACAAAGGAACTCCTTTGCTCCTGTGGAAGACATCGACCAGAACACACACTCAAGGTGTGTGTTTTGGTGTAGAGAGTTTTATTTAATTAAAACTTGTTTCTAGTTTGTCCCTTATGGCCCCTCTAATTCACCCAAGTTACATTGAGTGTATTTTAACCAATTTCTTTATTACTACAAGACTTGTAATTTAACTAGGTTATTTACTTCCTAGTTATTTTATCTTGTTCATAACCGATATTTAATATATATATACGAAACCTATATATTTTTGGGGTGTTTCCCTACCCGTTATATTTTAAGTCCCGTCAACTCGGGCCTTTTATATACTTTGTTTTCCTCAAAGTATTTACCCTTCTTTTAATTAACATCAAGTTTATTTATTTAAATCCTAATATTCGTCGGGTAAATTTTACTACCAACGGTGCTTTACCCGTCTTTTAGTATTAACGCGATTTGATTACCAAACCCGTTTTCGGGGTGTTACAAGTCTACCCCCCTTAGAGAGGTTTCGTCCTCGAAACCTTTTCTTACATAACTCATTGAGTTTAAACTCAATGTATTTGAGCCGAGAGGTCTTTTAAACATTACCTATACTTCTTAACCAATCGTTAGTATTACCCGAAAAGTACGGTAACATCTTTTTGGTTACTGATTGTCTTCATATCTCATACGACATAGTGTAACTTCGAAATAACGTAATTTCGTTATTTCTACTAGTTTAGTTAACTTAGCGATTTCCATCGCTTTTATATATTATTGAATTCTTTATGAATCCGTTACTTTGACCCGTTTAAAGGTCTTTAGTGAAATCTTTCACTTTTAGCGACAATTTCCTCTGTTTTCAATTTTATTTATTCGGTTCAGCTATACCGAATCTACCGTTTACAAGCAAACCAAATTTCTTGATTTGAATTGGTGACCTTAACCGGTCTCACTAACTAGTCTTATTAGTCCAGTTACTTTTATCGCTCGCTTGGTTATAATGTGATCTTACTTCGCATTACATTTCCTAACCGTGATCGTGTCACATCGAGTTTAGTTTGCATCAACCTTTTTATTTTCGAAAATAACACTTTTTGAATATATCGTCTTGCGCCTATCAGTGTCAAGACTTGTATCCTTCATGCTTATCATTTAAATTCCTATCAGAATTTATGTTTGTAAAAACGTTATTTCTTGCTAAAACCGAAGTTTTAGTTTTTTATGCGGGGAATCACAACTAGTTCCCCTTGCTATACACTATTGACCCGTAGATTCTTTCACTTAGCCCCATAGGCTAGTTCTTTAAGTTTTTCACCTTCTTAGGGTGAGATATTAACAACTCGTTTCTTCTCTTTATGACCCGAGGGTCTTTTTGGTCCGTAGACCTTAACACTGTGTTTAATCCCGTAGGTTATGATGATCCCGTAGATCATCTTTTATTCTTGTCTATATTCAAATGTACATATACATATATAGCTTCCAGGCATCTCTTATTATGCTTGGAATCGTTTATTATCGCACTTGAACTTCAATTGACCTTGACCGTAGTCTAAGGCTTCATTTGTTTGCTTTCAGACTAATCCTCCGACTTTATTACTTCTAACGTTATTTACGCGTCAGTTTGTTCTTATGCTTACTGTTATTCAATTTGCTCATATTCTTATTTGGTTATATCCCATTACCGGGCTCATTATTCTCTCGCAATTAACGCTATCTTTATCTGGCTAGCGTTCATTAGTGCCATTCGGCGTTATATTGTATTCAACTTGTTTGACCTATTAATGTGAAATCCATCACTTATAATAATCAACTTTATTCTTTATTCAACCCATTCGTCTTCGAATAGTTGAACATATTTACTCACAAATTTCTATTTACGAGATTTTATAGTCATAACTCGTAATCCAAGTCCTTTGATTTCTCAACCCGCGTTCGCGTCTCTTGGTTTTACGCATGTGTTTAATTCTTACCCATCAACCGGGTGTTTTACCGAAGTCGTTATTATTGTAACCCTCCCGGTATGCATTAAGACCTCGCTTCATTTTTTTTATATTCTGACTTTGCCCTTAAGTTTGACGTTTTACAAAAACGACTCCTTAAGGGATATATTTGCATTTTCCAGGTTCGGGTGTAAGTACACTCCTTCCCAATACTTGTCTAAATCATTTTACATGCTTGCGTTTTCTGGGTTCGAGTGTAAGTACACTCCCTCCCAATACTTGTCTAAATCGTTTTACATGCTTGCGTTTTCTGGGTTCGAGTGTAAGTACACTCCCTCCCAATACTTGTCTAAATCGTTTTACATGCTTGCGTTTTCTGGGTTCGAGTGTAAGTACACTCCCTCCCAATACTTGTCTAAATCATTTTACATGCTTGCTTGTCCCTTCACTCGGGCTCATTATCCTAATGTAACACGCTTCCGTCACTCGGTTGTGTGTTTACATTATTTTCAAATATCTTGCTTATCTGACTCATTTGGGTACTTTTTAACTAGTCTCATTCACCCCGCCATTACCACATCGGACGTAAACGTGTCCGCCATAAGAAGTTCATGGTATCATATGCCACTACTTACTTGGCCAGAGTAAGCGATTAACACATGATACACATGACCTTTTTATAGTTTTCACATCACGCCCTATGTAAGTAATACCTCTACTTGTTTTTCTTGGAAACAATATCCTGGATAGGTATTCTATTCAGGTTTTTCCCAAGTTTTCTATCTACTTATGCAACTTTTAATCTCTATGTATTTGTTGCATATTACTATTCATGTAATAATTTAGAGCGTGTACCTGATTTTGCTTGCTTTAACAGGCTTTCCTTGCCATTAGCTTATCTGCGATCATTACACGATTTAGGTCCTTAATGAGCATGCTCTTTTTATCATATTTCGGACCATTCCATCATCATATCCACAATTTGTTTGACTCTCGTCGTCTTCAAACGCGAGTGTCCTTCAATTAAGACATTCACAAGATTTAGTAGCATCTACTTCAATAATCGCCCGTATTCTAATACAAAGCATTTTCTACTATACGCGCCAATGCGCGTATTTTCGTCAACTATATCAATCGTTTTAATTGGGGTAACATGTATCACACGATAGCCCTATGTGTTGTTTACAACACTTTAGCATGCTAAGCTGTTAACATACTTGTACTTACTGGATTTGCGATCAAGCCTCGAACCGAACACACTTTACTCTTTAACCATGAGCTCTGATTACCAACTTGTAACACCCATGTTATTAATCTAAAGGTTTTCGTGCAATTAACGAAAACAACCATGAATTTATCATTAAGTATCCTTAGAAAAATACGAGTAATTTAAAACTTTTACAACTTAAAAGTTTTAAACAAAATTTAGATAAGTTCGCCATTTAAAAGTTATGACGTAGTGTTGTGCGGAAGCTTTAATCTCGTGTGTTCGGTTCTTCGTAGCTGCTTGATCTTCATCCGTGCACTCTTGACATTCACCTATGATCAAAACCAACTTAAAAGTTAGTTTCGATAGTCAAATATCAAGTCCAAACAAGTACAGGGGTTAAAAATGATAAAATTTAAGAATTTTCGGGGTTTAGGGGCTCGCGTAGCGCCACTGATGCTCGCGCTACGCGAGCGCTTGTTTTTGACAGAAACTCGTTTGCTGATGCTGCAGATTCCCAGCACGTCCTGATTTCACGGAAACGACCATAACTTCTTCGTTATTGATCCGTTTTACCCGATTCTTTCTCCTATACGTCCGTAATTTAATTCTCCATCTTATGGAGTTAAGATCCAACATCTTTCATACTAAAATTTCAGAGTTTGACTATTCGGCTTATTACCCTTTTTACCAAAATTTTGACCCGACTATGTGTTTATCAAACGAACATATTTGTTTGACCACCATTCGTCATGACCCTTTAATTCTAGTATGGTAAATCATATTAAGTACTGAGCACGGGTTTCTACGCAATTATTTACCCGTTTTTTTTTAAATCTTATTTTGACCCGTTAAGGGTATTTACGACCGTTTTAGCATGAACTATGCTCTTTTTCCATATACCTCATAACTCCACCCGTCTCTTATTGATTAGTCTTCCACCACAACTATGAATGTGGTGGGTTTAACGAAATGGACCTTTTATTCCGAGTTTTATCCCTCGGAAATGCTATTTTGCGGCAATACACATTTTAAGTATTTAACCCTTGAAAGTTTTTATGTCTACAACTTTTGCACGCATTCAAGGGTTACCAAAATCATAATGTAAGTTCCTAAACAACCTCTAAGGATTGTTTACTCGGGTTACCCACCAGGGGTTTTTAGTAATCTTTAATCCTTCATTTTTGCGATGAAAGACTTCACTATCCATTGGACCTTATTTGCACTTTTAACCATAAGTTCATACAAGCGTACCTGGCTCGGGTCATCAAATAGACCCGATTTATATCTCGCTTTTATTATCACACAATCTATGGCGGCGCGATTATCCGATTTGCTAATCGCTCCTGTTAACATAAGACTTGACAACCACATTAATCGATATTGTCAAATGGTGTTATCACCACCATTCGACCCGTTCGGCCTATATGCCCAACGTTGCCTATTAAATCAAAAACATGGTTTTTGATTTCCAGTTCATACATCCGTCCCATCCCGGATTTTATTACCAAATCCTTTTTCAACATTATTAGATTACACTTCTAGGTAATCTTAATGGAAATTCATAATTTCTTAGTCATTACACGATTAATTTACCGTTTTGCCCTTTTTGCCATAAACCATGATTTTTATCATCTTTATATGTTCCGACTCGTATCAATCGCGTCGGAATCCATATTTTCCATATTATCATTATTGCATGTATAACGCATAGAATGAACAAGTATTCTACATAATTATGTAAGTTTCACTTACCTTGCATCCGAGCTACGCTTTTCTTCCATGATTGGCTTGTTTGACCCGCTTTCACTCCAAGCTTCCACCTAGCTTGTTACGCGTCAAACTATCATCATCGTTTTCAAGGTGGTTAGTTTAATCATACTCTAATACGATTATTCCACCTTATGCATTTCATATCAAAATTGCTATTTATCGTATTATAGGTCAGTTTGACCTTTTTAATAGTCAAATGCCCATTAGTATGCTAATTGCATTTTTGAGTTATCAACTAGTTTTAGCATTCTTTAATTACCCGGTAGGCGTTATCTTTAGACCTCCGTTTTAACCAAAGTTCTAATCGCGTTTAACACATTTAGAACTCTTTTAAATCACATTTTGCATAATAGCCGAAACATCACAACTAGGTGTTTTTAACTACAAAATTCTAGTTTCGAGCCTTCTTTGAGGCATTTCAACGAACACCTTAAGGGCAGAATTTTACATGTTTATTTATCATGTCTCTAGCTTATCTCTTAGCCCAAATTTCACATAAATCAACCATCTTACAAAGTAGTTAACTTCTATAATTTCTGAAATCACTTCAAAATTGTCGATTTACACTAGATCAACAATCTATTTCCTAGTGTTCATCATATTAACATAAAACCCACTTAGCTTATCAATGGGTCATCATGAATCTCATAGATTTTCCAACAATCTAACATGTTATTGACTAGGGTTTACTCCTAGACATCATATTACTTCAAGATTCACTCATGCATGACATAATCAAGCTCAATTTCAGTTTCTTACAAATAACCTAGAATTTGAGATGGATCAAAACGTCACAATTTTACATACCTTGTGATCCTTTCAACTTGGTGTTCATGAATACGAGCTTGGATTTCGATTTGGGACTGATTTGGCCTCTCAATTTCTTGGATTTAGGCAAGTTAGGGTTGAACAAAGGAACTCCTTTGCTCCTGTGGAAGACATCGACCAGAACACACACTCAAGGTGTGTGTTTTGGTGTAGAGAGTTTTATTTAATTAAAACTTGTTTCTAGTTTGTCCCTTATGGCCCCTCTAATTCACCCAAGTTACATTGAGTGTATTTTAACCAATTTCTTTATTACTACAAGACTTGTAATTTAACTAGGTTATTTACTTCCTAGTTATTTTATCTTGTTCATAACCGATATTTAATATATATATACGAAACCTATATATTTTTGGGGTGTTTCCCTACCCGTTATATTTTAAGTCCCGTCAACTCGGGCCTTTTATATACTTTGTTTTCCTCAAAGTATTTACCCTTCTTTTAATTAACATCAAGTTTATTTATTTAAATCCTAATATTCGTCGGGTAAATTTTACTACCAACGGTGCTTTACCCGTCTTTTAGTATTAACGCGATTTGATTACCAAACCCGTTTTCGGGGTGTTACACCTGGGACCTCTTTTCTCATGCTTTTTCCCATTCCATTTCGGTGACGAATCCTGCAAAATTCTCAACAACACAAAACAAAGGCCGAAAAACTACGGAAAGACGCGTTAGAACACGAAAATACTCAAACAAAGACTCTTATACAAACGATACAAAATGTACACTTGGGCTTTCACCCAAAACACTAATTGGCGGCTTTAGGTGGGATTTCGAGAGGAGTTACCTCCCTCTCATCCTTGTTTATCGCTCCTCCAATGTAATGCTTCAAACGATGGTCGTTCACCTTCCAACTACGGCCATCCGCCTCATCCAAGATCTCCACCGCTCCATACGGAAACACGTAATGAACCATATACGGTCCCGACCACTTCGATTTCAACTTACCCGCAAAAAGCTTCAACCTCGAGTTATAAAGAAGCACTTTATCGCCTTTGCTAAACTCCTTCACTTTCCTCAACCTTCTATCATGCAACAACTTTGTTTTCTCTTTAATCCCCAACGATCGAGCATACGCCGCATCCCTAAGCTCTTCAAGCTCATGAATTTGAAAGAAACGCTTCCTAGCGGCTTCGGTCATGTCTAAATTAACGGTTTTCAATGCCCAAAGCGCTCTATGCTCTAATTCTACGGGGAGATGACAAGCTTTTCCGTAGACGATCATGAAAGGTGTAGTTCCTAAAGGCGTCTTGTAGGCGGTTCTAAATGCCCACAATGCATCGTCTAGCTTGTCGGACCAATCTTTCCTATTCTTACCAACTGTTTTCTCTAAGATTCGTTTAATACCGCGATTTGCATTCTCCACTTGTCTACTCGTTTGTGGATGATATGCGGTAGATAAACGATGAGTGACACCGTAGCGTGCAAGAAACTTCTCCATCAATGCATTGCAAAAGTGAGTGCCACGGTCACTAATTAAGGCTTTGGGAGTACCGAATTGTGAAAAGAGCTTCTTAAGAAATTTCAACACTACCCGGGCTTCATTTGTGGGAAGAGCTTGAGCCTCAACCCATTTAGACAAATAGTCGATTGCCACGAGTATGTAACGGTTCCTTTTGGAGTTTGGGAAGGGTCCCATGAAATCGATGCCCCAAACGTCAAAAACCTCTACTACATGTATGGGGTTTTGAGGCATCTCATCTTTGGCGGAAATATTGCCGGTTCGTTGACATGCATCACACATCTTCACTAACTCCTCGGCATCTCTAAGAACGGTAGGCCAATAGAAACCACAATCGAATACCTTTTGAGCGGTGGCGTGTGCACCATGATGTCCTCCCGTGAGGCCTTCATGCACATGCTTTATGATATTCCAACCTTCTTCTCTCGACACACAACGTCTAAGAACTCTATCTCCTCCTATCCTAAAGAGAAAAGGATCGTCCCACACATACTTTCTCGCCTCACTAATAAGTCGCTTCCTTTGTTGCGTAGACATCCCTTTCACAATATCGCCACTAGAGAGATAATTTGCTAAGTCGCAAAACCATGGCAATCCTTCTTTCTCGGCCTCAACAAACTCTATAGACTCGTGAGGGAATGTGTCTCCAATCTCCTTCTCACGAATCTCTTCCCGCTTGGGATCCTCTAACCGCGATAAATGATCGGCTGCCACATTCTCGGCCCCTCTCTTGTCCCTAATCTCAATATCGAAATCGCTAAGCAAAAGAATCCACCGAATGAGTCGAGGTTTAGCATCTTTCTTTTGAAAAAGAAAACGCACCGCGGAATGATCGGTGAAAACTATAGTCTTGGATAAAACGAGGTACGAGCGGAATTTATCAAATGCGAAAACTACGGCTAAAAGCTCTTTCTCCGTGGTAGTGTAGTTTTCTTGAGCATCATTGAGCATTTTGCTCGCGTAGTAGATGGGGTGGAAGTGCTTATCCTTTCTTTGTCCTAATACCGCTCCAACGGCATAGTCACTCGCATCACACATGAGCTCAAAGGGCAAGCTCCAGTCGGGCGAGATAAGAATAGGTGCACTAACCAGCTGTTCCTTCAAAAAGTTGAAGGCCTTAAGACACTCCTCGTCAAAGACGAATGGAACATATTTCTCTAGCAAACGGGTCATGGGGCGAGTAATTTTTGCGAAATCCCTAATAAAGCGCCTATAGAAACCCGCATGCCCTAGAAAACTCCTAATCGACTTCACACTCGTGGGTGGGGGTAACCTACTAATGGTATCTATTTTTGCACGATCTACCTCAATACCCTCTCTAGATATCTTATGCCCTAACACTATACCTTCCGTCACCATGAAGTGACACTTCTCCCAATTGAGCATAAGCTTCGTCTCTACACACCGCTTCAACATCCTCTCAAAGTTCTTCAAACACACATCGAAAGAATCATCATAAACTGAAAAATCATCCATGAAAACCTCCATGGAAGTCTCTATCATATCCTGAAATATGGCGACCATGCAACGCTGAAAAGTAGCCGGAGCGTTACATAACCCGAATGGCATGCGTCGATACGCATAAGTGCCGTAGGGGCATGTGAAGGTGGTCTTATCCTGATCCTCCGGTGCAATGGGGATCTGGAAGTAACCGGAAAAGCCATCTAGAAAACAATAGAATTGTTGACCGGCGAGACGCTCCAACATTTGATCTATGAACGGCAACGGGAAGTGGTCTTTACGGGTGGCATCATTCAACTTTCGGTAGTCGATGCACACGCGCCAACCCGTGACCGTACGAGAAGGGATAAGCTCGTTCTTTTCGTTCATGACAACGGTCATCCCCCCCTTCTTTGGGACAACCTGAGTGGGACTAACCCAAGGTGAATCTGAAATGGGATATATCATCCCCGCATCTAAAAGTTTAAGAACCTCCTTTTTCACTACATCTTGCATGTTGGGGTTAAGCCTCCTTTGGGATTGCACCACCGGTTTATAATCATCCTCCATGAGTATCCGGTGGGTGCAATAGGAAGGGCTTATGCCCTTAATGTCGGACAATCTCCATGCAATGGCCTCTTTGTTGGCCCTCAACACATCTAACAACCTCACTTTCTCACTCTCCTCTAACTCGGATGAAATAATAATGGGTAGCTCGGAACCCTCCCCTAAGAAAGCATACTCTAGATGAGATGGAAGTACCTTAAGCTCTAAGGGTGGGGGTTGGGTGGTGTCATCACTAACCGCTAATACATCTGGGATTAAAGGAATCCCCTCCTCTTCAACTTCACCTACACTCTCCAACTCCTCTTCTACCTTCTCTCCTACCTTCTCACCTACCACTAGGTCCGCTCCACTAATGTACTCTAAGCAATGGTCGACACACGAGATAAAGGAGTTCAAAAAGTAGACGGAATGACAAGGACCACTATAGTCATCCGAACCATTCGGGTGGTTCATGGAATGCTCTATCTCAAATGTAACTCTCTCCTCACTGACCCTAAGAGTGATCTTACCATCATGGACGTCTATAAGGACCTTAGCGGTACGTAAGAAAGGACGACCTAAGATAATGGGAACTCTCTCATCCGCTTCCATATCTAGAATTACGAAATCAGCGGGAAACACGAATTTGTCTACCTTAACTAGCAAGTTCTCAACTATACCCCTAGGGTATTTAACGGACCGATCGGCTAAAGACAATGTCATTCGGGTAGGTGCAAGCTCTCCTAGGTCTAGCTTCTCATAAAGAGAAAAGGGCATCAAGTTGATACTAGCTCCTAAGTCGGCTAAAGCTCGAGTGTTGGTATTACTACCGAATAGACAAGGAATGGTAAAAATACCCGAATCGGTAAGCTTTTCGGGAATCTTATTTAACACAACGGCGGGACATCCCCCATTTAACGGGATGTTAGACAACTCTCCTAATTTCTCTTTGTTCCTAAGGAGATCCTTCCAGAATTTCGCGTATTTAGGCATTGATTGGAGTGCCTCTATAAATGGAAGGTTAATCTTCAATTGCTTGAAGATGTCCAAAAACTGCCCGTATTCCCTCGAGTATTTTTGGTTTTTAAGGCGTGAGGGAAACGGAACATACGCATGGTTCACTAAGGGTGAAGGTCTAACGTCTATTGGGGTTCTCTCAACTTTCTTCTCACTTTGAGACTCACCGGGCTGTGTAGTACTTGCTGGGCTTAACCTAGATTGCACTTTTCCGGGAGCCTCCATTTGGATCTCCTCATCTATAATATCTCCATCTTCATCAACTACCCTCTCTTCGACTCTAGGGTTTCCTACGGTCTTGCCACTACGGGTGGTAATGGCTTTAGCATGGGCATTAGGGTTCGGTTGGGTGTTACCCGCAAAGTGACCGGGTAATCTCTCTTCTAGCTTTCTCGACATGTCCCCTACGACCCTTTGAAGGTCTTGGAAGGAGGCTTGATGGTTCTTAATCATTAGGTCATGTTCACTAAGGGTCTTTTGAGTGGTTTGGTCCCTAACAACTAGTTGACTCATCATGGACTCCATTCTCTCTATGCTACCCCCTAAATCAAAACTTGGACCTTGACCTGTATGACCTTGGTTATTTGACTCCCCATCCTTGACCTGCCCATTCAACCCTTTGTTGAACTGCCCACTTGAACCCCCACCAAAGAGTGAATTTTGGCCCCTATTTGGGTTTTGAGCCATTTGAAAGCCAGGGGGTCCATTTGGGCGAAAAGTGTTATTATTAAAGTTATTATTATTATTATTACGCCAACCCGACCCAAAATTATTATTACCCCCAAAACTGCTAGGTTGACCTCTACCAAACCCTCCTCCTACAAAATCGACCTGCTCCTCTCCAACAAGTAGTGGACACGAACTCGTGTCGTGACCCCCACGACAAAACTCACATTTGTCTACCTTAGCCTTAATTTCTTTAAGTTCCCTAGTCACGTTTTCCAAAACAACGGCTAAACTAGGATCCATGGTGACATGGTTCACCCCTCGGGCGGGTGCACTAGTAGTGGTATTAGAATTACCACTTTGATATCGCTGATCGGATCGTGATTGGGATTGAGACTGAGCAAATGCCTCAAAACTTTCTAAACACTCGGCAACTGTAAGAATACCCATCATATGCCCCCCCGCGTTAGTATCGAACCTGTCTCTAGTCTCTTGGGTGCGACCGTTATAGAATTTCTCACACAAAGCCTAATCAGAAAGACCGTGCTGGGAGCAACGAGCACAAAGGTTTTGGAAACGCTCCCAAGCAAGGTAGTAAGGCTCGTCGGGCTCCATGCGGAAGGAGTGGATTTGGTCCCTAAGACGTGAGGCTTTTACGGGCGGGAAATTTTGTTCAAAAAGGCTTGACGAAGCCCCGCCCAAGTGGTAAAGGTTTCGTTTGGTTGAGAGTCCAACCAAGTAGCCGCACGGCCGGCTAATGAGAATGGGAAAAGCTGTAGGTAGGTGGCATCGTTGGGTGCACCGTGAAGGTTAAAGGTAGCTAGGATGCGGGAGAAACGGTTTATGTGGGCCGGGGCGTCCTCATCGTCTCGGCCATGGAATTGGATGGTATTGGTTATAGCCTGCATGGCATAAGATGGAATCTGCCATGAGTTCTCACTAACGATGGGTGGAACGGTGATAGGTGAAGCAAGGCCGGTGAAATCCTGAGTGGCTTGCTGATGGACGGTTTGCCTAGGGTTTGCCATTGGTGCTAAGTTTCCTGGATTGCTAGAGGTACTAGAAGTAGGGCTATCGGGTGGGGAAACCTTAGGTGAGGTTTTAGGTGAATGGTTAGGCGAAGGTGGTGGTGTAGGAGGTGGGGTGGGTAACGGGGTGGAATCGAAATTGGGGAAACGAGATGAAGATGTAGAAGTAACCTGTGGGCCTTGGCCCAATTGAGATGATGACTGCTTGACTGGTGGTGGTGGTCCGTGCGAGCGCAGATGTGGCATCCACTACAAGCAAAAACCTGAACACGAGAAAAGCAAACAATAGTTACTACGACTCAAGATGAAAAAAATAAAAGACACAAAACAAAGTAAACACGTAGCACGTATTTGTCAAGTAAATCTATCAAAGCTAATGAACGCAATTACCAAGAGTCCCTGGCAACGGCGCCAAAAACTTGATGTGTGCTAAACAGACTATAAAAATTAACTATATTAGACTCTCTAAGCTAGACAATAAAAAGCTTTAATTCTAGACTCGACCTAAAACCACACAATCGGCAAGTGTACCGATCAATGTAGTATACCTAGGAAGTCCGGATATCGAACCACGAGACTCTATAAATCACGTAAACTAGACTCTGACACACGCTGACAGACACGACTAAAACTTGTTTATTTGTTTAGGGGGGTTACGGAAACTAAGGAAATCTATATTAAACTACTAAGTAGACTAAAGCTAGACTAAAATGAATAAAGACTGAGGACTTTACTTATATGAGAATGAGACCACCTAGACAAGAATCCTGGATTGTTTTTAAGAGATTGCCGATTAAGTTAAATGCATGAATTATGGAACCGGGATCTTAAAATACTAAACCTATTAAGAACCAACGAGGCCCCTCGACCCTTCTCAAGGAGAAACCTGTGGAGCTACCTAGGCCGTTAATCCTACCGGTTATTAGACGCTTTTCCAATTGTCTAATTATTGTGAAAGTACCCTAATGTTGACCTATTCTTTTCCAATCCTAGATCTAGGGTAGTTTGAAGTAATTAATTTGACTTGATAGACTAATAAGACCGACAGGTAAACCACGACATGACCTTTTCCAAGGACTATCTAAAGCAATTCGTCGGGTAAGACCTACCAATAGCCCCTCACTTTCCAGGTATAGACTAAGTAAATTATTACCAGTTACTTCTAGAGGTTATCGGCTGATTCTCCCTAAAGAGTGAAGGTTTTCTAACGTGATATAGACACTCACCGAAACCCTAAACCCTAATATGACTCTATGTTGTGATATAGACCGTCACTAAGAATCGTATGAAGCAAATAATAACAATAAACCAATTCAAAGCATGCAAACACATCAAACCATTAAATCAAACCGCTTACTAAACACAATCACCCATAACAATCAGGAAAATAACAAAACCGGTAAAAACTTTATATTAATCCATTCATCATGTCCAGGTGGTTTATGAAATTAGCCAAGCATCTCAGTAAATGAAAACAAAACAAAGATGTCTAAAACTGAATTCATTGTAACAAAGTTCCAAGAAAAGTAATCGACAAAACAAGGGATTAGAAAACCCGATAGATTCTTCGATTCTTCGCCCTTGACTCGTACCAATGATGCCAATGCCTTAAAATCTCCAATTGTTCAACAAGAATGCTCCCAAGTCTCCCAAAGATGTCTCTAATTCGTAATTAGGGTTCCAATTAAGTTTTCTTGGGAATTCATTCATCAAACCCTAGCTGGAAAACATGTTTATCGAAATCACACCCCTCGCGTGACGCCAAGGGGGTGTCGCGTCGCGCGGCGCCTCCAAATCCTCATATTTCTGATTTTTTTTATTTTATTTAATTTCCAGCTTCTCCGACGCGCGTACGAATCCCGGTTTTCTTCTAAATTGCTCGTTTTGACTCGTTTTTCATCACTTTAAGCTACGGGACCTGAAATCAAAGCTTAACGTTAGCAGTATCACAATTCTAACCTAAACTAGACTCAAAACGACTGAAAACTAACCAAAATATACACTATAAACATATGTACTTTACAGTACATCAGGTTTATGCAGAATCACTTGGGTTTCTCAATTTGGGTTTCCTATTGGTCAATTAAAGTAAGAAATAGGACTTTTTAATAAGAGTTGTTACAATATGTGTTAGGACTTATACTCGCGAGGTCCCGCCTTAACTAGTATAGTACTATAGCACCCAACGGGGTCTAGTTAGGATGAATAGGAATCGCAATCGCAGCTCGAGTGACTTAGCTGGTAGTATCGGTCTTATATGCACGTATGTTGAGGTATCTCATTTATGTATTTGGTAATTCGCAGCACCTTTTATCTACTTTACGCTACTATCAAAACTTGTATATTCGCCAATACTTTTGTATTGACGTTGTTTTAACGTATGTTGCAGGTTTAGTCGCAGTCTACATCAGATCAAGCTAGGAAGTCTAGAAACTCACCTAAAATCTAGGTTGTCGGATTTGTATTGTTCGAGAGGACAAGAAATCTGTGATAACTTATGTGATTGTATTGTTTGTTAGTATGGGATAACAAATGTAATCAATATTGTCTCTTTATAGTTGTTATGGATTCTCTTGAGCAATCTGATTCGCCTAGTGACGCGCCCCGATGATTCCGCCATCGGTTGGGGTGTGACAGATTGGTATCAGAGCCATAACTATAGGGAATTAGGTCAGACTTGACCTAGCCCAGGTCGATGTCTTAGAAACGACCTAGTCTATAGTCTAGGTACCAATGGGCCGACTCGTGCGAACCCAGTAGGATTTGCACGGGACTACTTGATACTCTCATTCGTATTCGTCAAAGACTACAACATCGCGTGAACACCGCATACTACAACTTCACGCGAGGAGCCTTTCCTAAGGCTGGAATATTACCTAGACTTTCCCTAAGGCCAACACAATACATACATTTTCGAAAATACTCGCATAACACAACCGAGCGGTCTAGTCGAGATCAGGCATGAAAACCAAGAACTCTCGATAAGATCGCTCACTCAGCGCATTTTCTAGCACAAGAACTTTCCGCTGAGCTAGGAGTGACATCCATATCTCAACGAAAGTCTCCATTTCAAAATCCAGTTGTACTCCCGAATTTATTCGAAGAGCACAACCACAGTTAGGAGCGAAGTTATTAAGTCAGGGGTGAAACCCGTATCTTAATAAACCGTTCCACTCTCAACGAAATGGTTTTCAAAAAGCTCTCACCAAGGACTCGACTATGACGATAACTCGAGCCACATGATGACTAAGAAGACGAGTGCCATGAGCTGCATCCCAGTGGAAGCATAAGTCTTCTAGGGCAACGCGCGTGCACAAACTTGTTGGGTGTAGTTGGGTTACCTTGGGCAGTCGACGCCTAAACACCCGAGGCATTCTATCTATTTTCTAGCGTACGACTCGCCGATTTTTTTACGCTTTATGGAACCTATTTATGCTTATGTGTTTACAATTTAAGACTTTACGCTTTATGGATTTCTCGATTTATCGATTTTCGCTCCCTGGTTTATAAACGCATGACTCGCACAACCATCGCAATCTGAAACGAAAACTGAATGTTCGCAACAAAGCTAATGTCTAATTACTCCCACTCTCACTCTCTGCATCGCGTCCTCGCGCATTCTATACCGACATGTATGTGTACGAGTATAAGCTACAACTAATTATATATGTACAAACAAATCAATTGGGTGGGAACTTAGGAATCTCGTGTCTCCTATGTGGCTCCTATGTGAAATCTATTATACTACCTACAACAAGTTTTGATCGCGCTCAATCACATCGCAAAAACTCAAAATCATTATGATCGAATCTCACTCCAAATCTCTCTCTGTCTAGATGCCTTCCAACGACTCTACCTCGAGATAAACAGCTAGGAGAAGAGACAAACGAAGCGCCTAAAAGAGGATTGCCTCGCTTGTGGCCAAGGAAGTGGCCAAGGTCATTCCTCAAATTGTCGCTCAAGTGCACTCTCTCAGCAACTCTCGAAACCCGGAAGACTCTAAGACGGAAGCGCCACAATCTGCTTTCCTCTACAAACACTTCAAAGCCTGTGACCCGATGGAGTTCACGGGTGAAGGAGGTGTGTCCCAACTACTCCAGTGGTTCGATTCTATCGAAGTTACCCTTCGTTAGAGTGGGTGTCCCGATGGTTTTCGTACTACTTGCGCTACCGGAGTATTTCAATCGTAAGCACTCGACTGGTGGACAGCCGAACGTAACAAACGTGGGATCTCCGCAGCTTACGCTCTCTCTTGGGATGAGCTGAAAGAGCTCATGAAGAAAGAGTACTGCCCTCCCCACGAAGTCCAGAAGCTAGACGACGAATTTTGGAAAATCAAGCAAGTCGAATGTGACAATGCTGGCTACACCGCAAGGTTTAAACAACTTAGCATGATCTGCCACAGTCAAGTCAACACTTCAGAAAAAGCCATCACGAAGTACATTCGCGGCTTGCCTGAGTGTGTGGGCGATTTTGTCGAAGCTGCAAGACCTGCTACCATCGAAGAAACCTACCGCTTGGCCGCAGAAATCAATGACAAACGAGTCTTGGACGGATTTTTCTTCAAGAATCCTGTCAAACAAGCTCATCAAGAAATCGTCATCGACTCTTCCGACGCTTCCTCCGGTGATTCCTCTGACGATTCTTCAGGTGAGTCCTTGGACAAATCCTCCGACGCCAACGCACTGCTTCAGGAAGCTCAGTCCAACCGCAAACGAAAGACCATGAGCCCAAACTCTTCAACAACCTAACTGTCGCAGCCAGAACCTCTCCAAGCAATTCCAGTTCACTCGAAGCGCGACTACAACGGAACTTATCCCCTGTGTCTCATGTGTACGTATCATCACCCGCTAGAAGCTAACTGTCGCTTTTGCGCAAATTGCAACTGGTATGGTCATCTTACCCAGCACTGCCGCACGGGGCCGCAGACTTGAGGAATTTCAGCAACAACCGCAGTCTCCGTAGAAGTCCTCCACATCAACATTAGTTATGCTTCCAATGTTGTTGTAATGATACGATTTTCGCCGTTAATTTCTTTTGCATGTTGAACTTGTTCTATTTCTCGACGCAATGTGGACTCTATTTATCTTTCACTCTCTCGCACTCGCGCACGAACTATATACTAGAACTATGTACTATATAATGTGTACCCCTACTATGCGTTCTTGAGATAAAGTACGATAAACGTGCAAGGATCAAATTAGTCACAGGTGCACACGGGATTACTGTGATCAGTGCACGGAGATCGCAATGATTTTCAATGATGCCAAAACGTTAAAAGCATGGTCGAGCGTGGTGGATACGCCGATGGTACTTCCTATATATAAGCGTCTCGACCATGTCAACACAGTGTGACACCAATTCACGGGGCAGAGGCGTGTGGTTGAAGCATGGTGGATATGCCGTTGGTACTTCCTATATATAAGTGATTCGCCATGCCAACCAATGACTTGTGAAGAAAGTTCCATACAAGTTGAACGTTATTAGACCAAGTATACTATTAACTCTATTTTCGACACACTACACTACATCGCAAGGTGTAACAATCTCAATCGCAACTCAAAGCGTGTAATCGCCAGACTTTTCGTAAGTCAACACGCTCGCAATCGCATTATCGCCAGAATCTATCTCGCAATCTCAATCGCTTATTGTGTGTTCGCTCAATCGCTTATCATGTGCATCGCGCTATCGCATATCGTGGGTATCACTCTATCGCTTGTGTATCACTCTATCGCTTGTATGTCGCTCTGTCGCTTGTATATTGCCACATCGCTCATCGTGTATCGCTTAACGTAATCGCTATCGCTTACCAATATACGTGTTGTCTGTGTTAAGTTAGCACACATGACCTCGCTTCACGGGACGAAACTCATATGGTTAAAGCATGGTGGATACGCCGCTGGTACTTCCTATATATAAGTGTTTTAGCCATATCAGCAGAACTTCGTGGAAAAAGGCCATGTGGGGTCTAATGTTAGTTAAAACTTGTGGTGTCGTTTAATCTAATAAAATCGCATATCTCCTATCATTTGCAACGCATCGATCGTCGCCTATCGCTCGACGATTGTCGCTATCGCTCGTCGCTTATCGCTTTACGCTTGTTGCCGTCGTTTTCGCTTATTATGTTTGTGTTGTACTATCGAATTTTTCGCATCCCGCTTACCGCCTATCGCACTCGCTCGTGTCACTAAACCGAGTTGAAAACGACTCATCACTCGGTTCGCCTTTCAAGACTTGATCCAACCCTTTCTCATTTGGATCGAGTCATCGCAAATCTGACTGTACTATGTTGACACGTGTGACACCGCCTCACGAGACGGAAGCCATATGGTTAAAACATGGTGGATACGCCGCTGGTACTTCCTATATATAAGCGTTTTAGCCATATTGTCGAACTTTCATGGAAAAGTGCCATGCGGGGCCGACCTTAAAATTTAAATTCTTGATATTATTAAAAAGCTTTGTTTACCAAAAGTTTAAACCGACCTTTTCTTACAAAACTTTTTCAAAAAAATTGATCAAAACCGTTGTACAAAACGAGATTATCTTGTAACGATGGGGTGACAATCGACTCAAGTTACTGCCGCGTGACGAGAAAATCTCGTAAAACGAGTTTTTACACCCTAAAATCTTTTAGTAACCTAATAAAACCCCACTCATAGCGCTGGTGTGAACATCAAAATTGTTTAACGCCGCACTATGGGAGGATTTTTCATAAACAAGTTTCTTCAAACCTTTTCAAGTTAATCAAATTTTTGAGAATTCAGGACGCTTTTGGATCGCTTTTTGTGTGTTGCCCTCTTTTGTATACGAATCGCTTTACTCGCTGCCATCGCCAGTCATCGCAACACTCTCGCTTGTTGAATTTCAATCGATCGCTCGCTTATTTTGACGCTCTTAATCGCTACTCCCATTCGCATCGATCCTCGCAACCCTTCTTATGGATTAATTTCGGGATGAAATTTCCTAAAGCAGGGGAGACTGTAACAACCCGCACGTCCGTGCGTTGTTACCACTCGTTATACTCGTTACGCCTAGCACCAGAGATTCGGATCAAAATGTAGCTATATCGCATACATCGCTATTTCGCAGTATTTTCGCATATTACGCATACTTTATCGCTATCACATCACATTGCACTTGCTGACAACCACGAAGATGTCAAGTGAGGACCAATTCTACCCTCCTTGATAGCCGTGATGTGTCGCAGTGCAATTCAATACTCAAGAAAACGCACTCGCAGGCACACGTAACTCGATTATTGCAAGATTTGAGATATAGATATGTATATACGACCCTATGTGACTAATAATAATAAATATATGAATATGGGTATGAAAATGTTTAACCAAACAATCGAGACGCTTAACGAACAAAACAAAACATCGAAACGCGAGACGTCGGAGACCACCGATCGAGTGACTAATCGATCGAGTGGCCACCCGATCGGACAGCCACCCGATCGGACAGTCATCCGATCCGTGGCACTCCCTTCCCTTTTTATCCTCTTTACCTATAAATAGCCCTTGTCACATCACTTGAACAGTGATGTGACAGCTCCCACTCGACCAGCACGCTTTGGGGCTATTTCCTCTCGATTTCTCGCGATTCTTGTAAGTTTTCTACCTCAATTCTTGTACTTCTATGATCTACACACACTTCCTCATCAATTTCACTTTTGAATCTTAACTTTTAACCGTGAAATCAACGGATTTGAGGTGTTATAGGATGATGTCATCATGGAGTTCTTATGAGCTTCAAGCTTTGGCATCATTCCACCAAGAACAACTCAGATCCTAAGGATTTCCACATGATTAAACAACATTTTCGCATAGATCTACACAAACTCAGGGTTAAAAGGATTGAAAGATGGTTTTCTAACTTTCTTTCAACTCTTTTACACTCAAAGCACTCAAAACCAATGGAATCAGAGCTCGTTCTGATCTTCTACTCATTCTAAGTGAAGTGTTGGTTCTAGATCTGATTATGTCTAAAGAGACAACCGATTTCGGGTTAAGCATGAACAACCGTTACGGACAGTTAACTGATCGGATCAGGGTGATTCCTGTTCAAATCGGATGACTTGGTTCATGATGGAGTTTCTGTTGTTTAGCACGTTATCACATCATCTCGATCAAAACCAAAAAACTTCCAAAACAAACAAGTGTCAAGACGATCTAGGCCACCGGGACGGATTGTCATCCGATCGGATTGCCATCCGATCGGATTGCCACCCGATCGGACAGCCGTCCGATCGGCTTGCACTTGGTTCCTCACTTAAACTATCATTTCAACTTTTCAAAGTCTTGCATGTCGAACGGATTGCCGTCCGATCGGATTGCCACCCGATCGAACGACCATCCGACCATGTGATGTTTGGGACTTCGACACTTAAACAATTCAATACATAGTCAGTTCCAAACGAATTGCCACCCGATAGGATTGTAATCTGATCGAGTGATAAACTGCTGCGAACTTGTTCTCACTAAGTGTCCTACTAATCGGATCGTCACCCGATCAAGCCGCTGTTCGATCGATCAACCTGAAGGGTACAGATACTTCTCTGTTTTCAAAAATGCTACAACGAAAACTTCAAAAGTCAAACCATCATACACAAACACATCTTCACCAAACGAGGTGACAATCCAATCGAATGGCTATCCGATCGACTGGCCATCCGATCGGATTGCCATCCGATTGGATTACCATTCGACACTTGTTTCCCCGCCACCGTTTAACGCATTGATCGACGCTTACGCTATCAATCTGAAATCAGGCTAATCTCAGACGCGCTCCCTTCAATCCAACCAAGTTGTGTTTACTAGTTGAACACCAACTGTGAGTATACTCGAACCCTTTTTATCGCATTCTGGGTGTAACATACGTTCCTATTAAATCAAATTTATCAAAACGAATTATTCAATCAAACTGCTTATCACTTGCGAATAACTGTTATGCATATTTACACGTGATGCTAGTTACATATGTGTTAGGACTTATACTCGCGAGGTCCCGCCTTAACTAGTATAGTACTATAGCACCCGACGGGGTCTAGTTAGGATGAATAGCAATCGCAATCGCAGCTCGAGTGACTTAGCTGGTAGTATCGGTCTTATATGCACGTATGTTGAGGTATCTCGTTTATGTATTTGGTAATTCGCAACACTTTTTATCTACTTTTCGCTACTATCAAAACTTGTATACTCGCCAATACTTTTGTATTGACGTTGTTTTAACGTATGTTGCATGTTTAGTCGCAGTCTACATCAAATCAAGCTAGGAAGTCTAGAAACTCACCTAAAATATAGGTTCTCAGATTTGTATTGTTCGAGAGGACAAGAAATCTGTGATAACTTATGTGATTGTATTGTTTGTTAGTATGGGATAACAAATGTAATCAATATTGTCGCTTTATAGTTGTTATGGATTCTCTTGAGCAATCTGATTCGCCTAGTGTCGTGCCCCGATGATTCCGCCATCGGTTGGGGTGTGACACACCACACCACCTCACCACCACCGGTCACCACCCCACCAGAACCCACATCACTATAGCCCAACCACCACCACCACCATAACCGTCACTTCCGGCACCACCTCATCGGAGTTGCATATCAACCGCCGCCACCACAATCCGCCCTGTAAGCACCACCTGCTGCGACCAAAACTCCGTCTCTCTAGTTCTCAACGTCTCTCTCTACATCTGCCACTATCACCACTTTCTCCCTCTCACCGTCTTTCTCTCTCACTGCACTTGCCACCGCCACCACCACCACCACTCTCTGGATGAACACTACAGCAGCCAGAGGTTTCAGATCTGGCCGTCGGAGGTTATATAGTAATTGGTTTTCTCTAATCTGATGAAGAAGGGGCTAGGTTTGTTAAGATTTGTTGAAGACGACTAGGATTTCGTATGATGAAGAAGATGTTGATAGTGGTTGCGGTTTAGAGAGAAAGAGGCGGTGGTTGATATTGGTGGCGGCTGGTGGTGGTTAGTTGTGACCCGGCCTCATCTCCGACGTAAAAAACACCATAATCAACAACCTCACCATGTTATTTTGAGTAGAAATGAAGCTAAGATTTGGTGTAATTTTGGAAGAAGAAGACACAAAATTTAGAATGTGAAAAAGCTAAGATTTTTGGTGTAATTTTGGGTAGGGACAAAGATGAAGGTGGACGAGTGGGTGATATAGAAGATTCGGGTGGGTCAAGTGGCTAGGCGGCTGGTTTTGAAGGAGGTTTTGGTTTTGTAAAACTAGGGGGATAGTGCACGGTCCACCCAACCGCCGGAGTGATCCCACTCCGGGAGCCGCTACCCGACCAAGCTAGCTCCGCGGTGAATTCCCCTTGCCGAGTTCTTACCCTAGGCGACATATGCCACTCCCAAGACTCGAACCCGGTACCTCTGGGAAGAGGTGTCCGGGAAGAGGTGTCGGTGGTCAACTGGGCTACCCCAGTAGTTGGTTTGGTTTTGTGAAACTAGGATTAGAAAATGGTGTTCGGTGGTGGCACCGGGGTGGTGGGTGGCGGACGGTGCCGGTGAAGTCAGGTGGTGGGTGTAGAAGAGAGAGAGAGATCTTGTATAGAGAGAGAGGGAGAAAGAGTGAGTAGAGACTGTGTATTTGTTGTGTGTACACTTTACATTTAGATACAAATTACAAAAGTATCCTTATTTTATATTTGTAATTACCAAAATACCCTTTCAGATAACGTACAACATGGTTGGAGTTAAAGTCGTGGAGCAAACTGGCAACAAAACCGAAATATCTGGGTGTAAAATTGCTATTTTTAAAGAACTAAAGTAAAACCATTAAAACAAACAAACCATATGGAGCAAAATGAAAGTTTATTTTTTTTTATTCTTAAAAAAAAAAGTTTTCTTTTTAATTCTTCAAAAAATATGGGTTTTATTCCCGAAGAATAGCAATAAAGAGGTGGATGGTATCGGCCCATGACATACGGGCAAACTAATTGTCTTGGTTGACTATTATCACATACAAACAAACATTTCGCTTTTCCGTATCAATATTAAACAGGATATTTTTAGTTGTATGTTCCTACTTTTTTTATGTTTTAAAAATCGATTCAAGTCGGTCGCTATTATCAGCTAAATCGGCTATTGAAGATATCATCAGTATTATAGATTCCAGTCTAACTATAGTACCGGTTTACTTTTCGAACCGCTGAAAAATTCGGTATTACCGGTGCATGCCGATGTACCGGCTTCTCTAACACAACGTAAATGTTACTTGTTATATATGTTACTTATCATTCGTAATTTAATATATTGTGATTATTGGTGAATAAAACGTCTTATTTTATATTATAGGAAACAAAAACAATTATGTTCTTGTTGATAGGATGCCGATGATAGTGAATTTCAATGTTTAAGCAATCGTGGATTTTTGCCTTTAATACTCTAATGTCATAAACACATCGTAGACATTTATTTAAAAAATATTTTGTTGGAAATTTGATTTTTGATTATAGAATTACGTAGTTTTAGATTATTTTTTGAGTTAAAGTTTTATTTTTATAGAATTATAAGGTTGATTAGTCATCCAGTTAAATCACCCACTACAACTGATTGAATCGTTTATGAGTCTAACCCAAAACATATAAAGTCGATTTTTATAACATTGTTTTTTTCTTTTACTTTTGTCTTTGGTCTCCCGACACTTGATTAAGCTTCATCTATAAAACATGTTTGCACAAAAAATTAATTAAAATTTTCTTTTTGTATAAATGGTTATTGAATTTTATCATCTCTAACTATTGGCTATTGGTCGCTGCCACCTCCAACTATCACTTTGACACCCGCGAACCCCAACTTAACACTTAGTGTGTTCTGTCACCACGCCGTTAACTGATCACTAACTTTTGATCTCGTTACTATACTTTTGAGGGTGTCCTAAGATCCCTATGGTGCCCTTAAAGTATAGTAACTGGATCAAAAGTTAGTGATCAGTTAACAACGTGGTGACAGAACACACTAAGTGTTAAGTTAGGGGTTACGAACGTGAAAGTGATAGTTGGGGTGACAGAGGGCCAATAGCCAATAGTTGGGGATAATAAGATCCAATAACCCTTGTATAAATCGTTTGATATTATATACTTATATGTAACATTTTCACGGCAAAAAATAACCCATCAAAGTTAAAAGAAAAACAATACATACATTTATGTTTGCTTTGTTACCTAATTGCTTTGTTACCTAATTTCCCAATTTGTTTGGTGTTCAGGTTGCATTTGACAATCTTTACATGATCTATTGACATTCCTTGCATTCAAGATCTCGATTTTGATATTAAAAACTATTTAAGATCTCGATTTTGACATTAAAACCTTACCTTATAATATGTTGCAAGTGATCTCGATGATGACCACAAGATTGTAAAATCTCGATCCTATCCAATCTTATCGTGAATTAGTGAATCAAAAAGATTACAAAATAATATAATATAACTTAATGGATTAGGATCAAATACAAAGGATTCTAATTGTAAGAAGTGTAAGAAGGATTTATAGAGTGACAAGTGTCCAATAACCTAAAAAAACTCATTACACAAAAAAACCCCACTACAAAAAAAATAAAATAAAATAAAAAAACCTTAAACATCCACCACCACCAAAAACCTAACACCCCCCCCCCCCCCAAAAAAAAAATTTTTTTTTTTTGCCGAGGGGGTGGGGGTTTAGGTTTTTGGGTGGTGGTGGAGGTGGGTGGGTGGGGGGGGGGTTAGGTTTTTTTAGGTTTTTGGGGGGTGGGGGGGGGGGGGGGTTAGGTTTTTTTGGTGAGGTATAATTTTTTTTTTTTTTTTTTTTTGCCGGGGGTGGGGGGTTTAGGTTTTTGGGTGGGGGTGAGTGTTTAGGTTTTTGGTGGTGATTTAGTGGGTTTAGTTTTAGGTTATTGGACACTTGTCACTCTATAAATCCTTCTTACACTTCTTACAATTAGAAGCATTTGTAGAATAACTTGACCCCTTAACTTAATATATAAAAAACTACCAATAGTAGTAACTTTTAATTTCGAACATACGATACATTATGATTAATTTGATAAAGTAACCAATAGTAATAACTTTTAGTTTCTAACATATCATAGATTTTGATTAATTTGATTTAATTTATTTTTTCAAGAAAGTTACAAAGTCCGGCCACCCAGGTACGTTCATTGACAAAATGTCACTCACACCGGCAATCACAAGAAATGCTGGTGACCTAACTCATCACCACTCTCAGAGAAAACCCAGTGCCCAAAGATCTACTGTAAGGCTGGAGGGTGTGGGGGCGCCACCCCGCCAACTCATCATCTATAGCGCCACGGGGCGCTATGCCTCCACACCCTCAGATTTAAAGGGGGGGGCTATAGAAGGGGCTCCATCATGGTAAAGATTGAGAAGGGGCGCTATAGGAGGGGTCCACTTGATTTAAACCAATGATTTTTTTTTAATTTTGTTTAATAGGGGGTTCTATCCACACCATACAAATTAAAGGGGGCTCTATGGCTGAGGTGAATCCTAGGTGACGCTGACGTGGCCTGATAAAGCCCTTAGGGGGCTCCAACCTAATAAAACCTATGACTCACGCATGATATATTGTTACGAACAAGATTCCAACTGACGACCTTTCCTAACAAAATTCAATGAGTAAAAAAAATATCTAAACTAGACAAAGCATGTAAAATTCAGTTGAGTTTTCGTTCAAGTTCCGTTTATGGTTTAAATGGTGACAACGATCGCCATTAAATGAGACTTCCCTAATTTCTTCTACACTCATTTAATGCTTCAACTCATCAACCCAACCACCTTCTAAAACCATCCTCCATACAAATGGACCACCACCTTTCACCACAATGTCCACCACCACCACCACCCACCTCCCACCACCACCATCACCACTCCCCACCACCGCCCATTACTACATAACAAACCTCGGCCTCGGCTATGCCATCGCCATCGCTTTCGGCTTCCTTGTCCTCTTCTCCTCCGTCCTCCTCATCTCCTACATCTGCATACGACACCGCCATACTCAACATAACCATATCCGAACCCATAACACCCGTGGCGTATCGAACAACAACAATAACAACAACGTTGTCCTCTCTAATATAATATTCATTGACGAAGATGCGAATGAAGACCAGGATGTGGTGGTTGGTTTGGATCAATCTGTGATCAACTCGTACCCGAAGTTTGAATACTCAAAAGGGGTTAAGAAGGGTTTCGACACGTTGTGTGCAATATGTTTGTGTGAGTATAGGGAGGTGGAGATGTTGAGGATGATGCCTGATTGTAAACATTGTTTTCATTTGACTTGTGTTGATGCTTGGTTGAAGCTTAATGCGAGTTGTCCGGTTTGTCGAAACTCGCCGCTTCCTACGCCTTTGTCTACGCCGTTGGCCGAGGTTGTTCCTCTTTCGCAGTACTCCGATGGCCGACACCGGAGGTGATATTGATATATGTTGTGTTTTGTTGTTATGGGTTGGTGTTTTTTGTTAGGTTTTGGTATGGAATTTGTGTAAAGGTGGATTGTTTATTGGCTTTGATTTTGATTTTGATTGATTAATATTATACTGTATAAGTTTGTGTATAATATTTGATTGATTTGATATGTTGAGTTAACAAACAAATTTATGATTGTGTTTTGATTACAAGTACAATATTGATCATAAAATTGTTGTTTCTGGTTGATTTGATGATGTTTCTTGTAGCACATGGATAAGATTCAGTGCTTGAGATCTAGTGTCAAATTAGATTTGATTTGATTTGATTGGATGAAGCAGGTTTTACTGGGGTGTGAAAATTTAACCGATATGGATCTGGGCCAAAGTCGTTAAAGTTCATCTTCAAATTAATGACCTGGTATTTGAGCAGAAAAAATATGAAATTCAAGATACTAGTCATTTTGATCAAGCAAATCACCCAAACGGTCATTGAATTTTAGGTGTATGTTTTTTTTTTTGAGAAAATTACAAAATTAGCCAAGAAAAAAGTCAAATTACCAATCTAGCCATCTCATGCGTCTTTGTAAGGCCACTCACAGATCTCAAGTCTTCTAATGCGTCTGCCAGGCCAAGTATTGCGTCCGCGCAATCCCCAACTGACACGTGGAAAGACTCATCACATCACACACTTGAAAGACTCATCCCATGCGTCCGCGGACCCACAAATCACATCACACACATGAAAGACTCATCCCATGCGTCCGCGGACTCATCCCATGCGTCCGCGGACCCACAAATCACATCACACACATGAAAGACTCATCTCATGCGTCCGCGGACTCATCTCATGCGTCCGCGGACCCACCAATCACATCACACACATGAAAGACTCATCCCATGCGTCCGCGGACTCATCCCATGCGTCCGTGGACCCACAAGCCATGCGTCCGCAGACTCCTCCCCGCCACGTGTCTTTTTTTATTGGGTTTCTCCCCAAGTACTCATCCCATGCTTGAAAGACTCATCCCATACATGAGTGGCCTTCCAAAGACGCACGAGGTGGCTAGATTGGTAATTTGACTTTTTTCTTGGCTAGATTGGTAATTTTCTCTTCTTTTTTTTTTGCCATCGGCTACGGCTTAGCATGCGCTTTTTTGTGGCTTAACCTCACTTTTGACGGCGTAACAGCTTAGTCTGCACTTTGAGTGGCTTTGCCCCGCTTTTGTCGTTGGCTACCACTTAGTTTGCGCTTTGAAGTCCAACTAAAAATCAATGTCTATTTTGATGATTTGTTTGATCAAAATATCTAGTTTTATATTTTTTTATGAAAAAAAAAATCAGGGTACTTAAAACAAAACAAATCAAATAATACTTAAAAAATCATTAGAAAATCGCATTTAATATCAAAAATTAAATCATTAGAAAATCGCATTTATTTTATTTATATCTTAATAGTCATACATTGTTTTTCTTTTGGCTTATTATTATTGTTACTATCATATTTTAAATTTTATATAGAACAAAAAGTAATTCTAGAAAAAAAATATTAAATCAAATTTGAATGAATTAACTTTGTTGTATTTAAATAGAAACATTTTATAATAACCAAGACAATGACGTAAAGGACAAGTGCATTTTTATTCATTGGTTAACGTTGTATTTTTATTGTTTTCAAATATTAAATTATGTTGGATGGAGTGGATTGAAAATTCTTTATGAGGCTCTTTGTTTAGCTCTTAATGGTTCAGTTATTTTACTGGTTCAATATTTAGTGGTTTAGATTGTTTGTTTCGTGAGCAGATATCTGAATGGTTCAGACATTTGCCTCTAAATGGTTAAGTATTATACTGAGTCTGAATGGTTTAGACATCTAATCTGAATTGGTCAGATATTTACCTTTAAATGGTTAAACATTATAGTGGTTCTTAATGATTTAGATCTTTTACTGGTTCAGCACTTAATGGTTTAGACCTTTTACTGGTTCAGTATTTAACCATTCAGAAATTACCAAACAACCCTAACTATTGTTTTTCTTCCATCTAACTTCTTGCTAGTTACAAGGTTTTAGTTTTATTCAAGTCCTGCCGTTCTAAAAAAATAATCGAGACACATAAATGCAGTTCTTTAAAAAGAACATTTTTTAATGTTCTTTGAAAAGAGCATTTTTTAATGTTTAGAAAATCATTTAGACTATATGGTATGGTGATGGACCATCCTTGGAGGATGATCCGTCACGTAGGCGACACATCATAGTCCTCCCAAGGATGGATCATCCTCCAAAACTAGGGGGCATGGGAGGATGGTCCTAGTCATCATCCTCCACCACTTTTATATTTTTTTATTTTTTTTAATCTTCAACTTTTTTTAAACATTTAACAAATAAAGTAACAAAATATTTTCATTAATATTAAAAAACATTACATAAACTTAAAAAAAAATTAAACTTAAAAAAAAAAATTAAAATAAGCTACTAGTCTTCGTCTTCCATGTGGTGGGCAGGTTCGTTTTGAGCGTTGTTCCAAATGTACTCCACCAAGTCCGCTTGTAGGTTGTGATGTGTGTACTCGTTACGTAGACCGAAGGTGTTCAAATCTTGTTGTTCCTCACTAACTGGAACAGAATTTCCAGTAGACGCGTTTTCGTCGTAGTCGCATATCGCTCTCCCTTCGTCTTCAATGATCATGTTATGAAGGATGATACAAGCGTACATAATGTGTCGTAACCTCCTTGGTGTTTGCGAACGTGCTGGAATAGAAATGATGTGCCATTTTTTTTGTAGAACACCAAAAGCCCGTTCAATATCTTTTCTTGCGCCCTCTTGAAACTTTGCAAACTTTTTCCTTTTGTCGTCGGTCGGGTGCGAGATAGTTTTAACGATTGTCGAGTACGTTGGGTATATCCCATCGGCTAGGTAGTAACCTCGCCTGTACTCCACCCCTGAAACCGTAAAGCTTGTGTCTGGACCTGTACCCGCCACTACATCATCAAAAATCTGTGACTGGTATATGATGTTGAGGTCATTGAGCGAACCAGGTAAACCAAAAAAAGCATGCCATATCCAGAGATCCTGTGACGCAACAGCCTCTAGAATGATAGTCGGATGTCCCTGATCTCCCCTAGTATACTGACCTTGCCATGCAACCGGGCAGTTCTGCCACTGCCAGTGCATGCAATCAATGCTCCCGAGCATTCCTGGGAAACCATGTCTCTGTTCGTGTGCTTGATATAATTTTTGAACGTCGTTTGCGTTCGGTTTCCGCAGGTATCGCTTGCTATACAATTTGACAACCCATTGGCAAAACTTGTACAAACATCGAAGTGCGGTTCTTTCAGACATCCTAATGTACTCGTCTAATGCATCTGGTGCGTAACCGTACGCAAGTTGGCGAATGGCCGACGTACATTTTTGTAAATTACTGAAACCCCTTTGCCCCCTAGCATCGTTTCGCAATGTAAAAAACGGATCAGACTGGGCCATGTCGCCTGCAATACGTAAGAACAGTTGACGACTCATGCGGAAACGACGTCGAAAAATCTCGGCTGGGTACACGGGTTCGTCGGCAAAATAATCGGCTACTAGTTTATCGTGGCCGGCTATAAATTTAGAACAAAACATAAATGAAATTAATTTAAACATACATTTTAAAATCTATATAAAACATAAGGAAAAAAAATAAAATACCTTCTTGGTCTCGGTTATATTTTGCTCGTCTAGTTAGCGGTTGGGACGACCCTTCAGCGGCCGCCATGAACACCTGGGCCGCGTTCATAATCATGTTGTGCATAATAACATCCTCTTCCGAAGATGATGAATACCACTCGGACGAAGACGATGAAGACATAGAAGAAATTGAAGAAATGGAAGAAACGGGTGAAGCCATGATAACTTTTTAACGAGAGAAGGGGTGGTAGCGGGTAAAAAAATAGATGAGTTTTTATAAAAAAGGGAGAGGGTTATAAAATGTGAGAGAGATGTGAGATTGTAGTGGGTGAAAAGTTGTGAAAAAATAAGTAAAAGAGGTGAGTATTTATAAAAATGGAAGTGAAATGGGGGAGAAATTAAAAAATAGCCGTTTGAAATTTATTATATTTTATTGTTTTTAACGGTCAAAATTGACCATGGGCCCACCACTTCGGTACGTCGCAAACGGCTAGAAGCCGACGGAGAGGACGGGGACGGATGGGGGCGGCACGGTGTTTGAACCGTCGCCGACCCGCGACGGGCCGGGGCCGACCCCCATACCGTGTAGCCTTAGAAAAGGAAACACTTTTACTAAAACACTGAAATAAATACAGTAAATAATGGCCAATGATCCTTTGGTGGAGTGGTGGAAAAGACTTGGGCCATGTGAGTGGTCTCGGGTTCGATCCCCACCTCCATCAAAAGGTGAGGCATTGGGGTTATTCCCAACCAAAGGATGGCAAGGACTTCGGTTCAAGTATGAGGGAACCCGAGTTTTCTATTATGGCGCATTTACTCCAGCGGGTCGCTCTGTCACAACAGGCGGTCGATTCGTGTGGAGGGTGCAACTCCTGTAAAGTGGCAGGGGGTCGGAAATTTTATCGGGGAAAGCTATGTCCCATTTCTACCGAGACGTGGACCCCGTTAAGACAACATAGTCCTTGGGACAGAAATGGGGCGGACCTGCGACTTGCGGGTGTGTATTAACCGTCTGTTGTGAATTACACCTTTCAAAAAAATACAGCAAATAATGACAGTTTTATGATATATTAGTCAGATACAAAAAAAAAAGACAAACAAAAATGAGAAAAGATTAGTCATTTTAGAGCCCTATATTGCTAGGCTGAATACATATAACTTTTTTCAACAGGGTCTTTAATGTGTTTGTTTTCAAGGATAAATGTTTAGGGTGAGGGGGGCACTCCCTAAGAGCGGAGTCCCCTCTCTTACGCACACCCAATCAGGTTATGTCACGTCAACTCCCCTCTTAAACTCTCCTCGCACCCCAATTTGATGGCGGCACTCCCCTCTTAGGGGAATTGTTTTTTTATTCAAAAAAAAAAAAGAAAATCAATGATTGGTTGAAATTGCGGCTGGCCCCACCATATCATCTCCCCTTCTTCGGTGAACTCCCCCCGACCACCCTCCCCGAATTGGGTCACCGCAGGGATGGCGGAACAAGTGGTGACCGCGGCCACTCCCCGAGTACGCCCCGGACACCCTTATGAGTGTAAAGTTTTTCAATTTGTGTCTAAGTGATTAATATGATATGTTATTGGTGTTTAAATTATGTTGGAAATTACATTCTAGTATGTCATTCAGAATTATAACTTAGACTAGTATGTCATTCAGAATTATAACTTAGACTGTGGGGTATGGTGGGGCGGGAGTTTGTGGCATGGGTTGACACATGAATTATGGGGCATTCAATACACAAACCCAAGTTCATAGGGGTATGGTGGGCGTGGCTGGGCTGGCGTGGCCAAGCCACATCATTTTTTTAATATATATATATATATATATATATAGGGTGAAGATCATTTCAGAACCAAAAATATTTACAGAACCTGCAGAACTCCTTACAGCCACTCATTTAATTTAATTTTTTTTGCTTTGTTTAATACAAGGGTATTTATGTAAATCCATTATTTTCGTTCTATCTTATGATACCAACTTCCTTAATTATCTCATGTCATGTTGACTAGTCTTTATACAACATAAGTTCACATTGACGATTCTATCATTCAACATAAAAGATTACAGTGGGAATTATCGATGTAAATATCTTTCCAATAATTGGTTTGGATGCTCAAATTATTATTCTTTTACTTCTGTTTCTTAATGTTGATCAATTTTCTCATATTAATCTTTGTTTCTTCCTAGTATTAGGTGGCCATAACAAATCATTTATTATTTGTTATGGTTGAAGAATATGTGTATAGAGTTTAACGATCAATAAGGTGTTCGAGTTGGTATCCACAATCATAAAAACAAAGAACCTATAATCGGTTTATCGTATTTTTATTTATTTTTAGTGTGTATGATTATATACGTTGTTTACATGTATGTAAATCACCTATATACATATGTAGCCTAAATCTTGATTTGTAATCTACGTATATGTGGAAGCTAGTTATTTTCATTTGTACATGAATGTGTAAATTACATAGTTACATATGTGTAAATACTAGATTTACATATGTGTAAATAAAACATTAACACATATGTATTCACATCTTTAGACAAAAATTCTTATGTTCTACACATGTGTAAATAATGTAGAACAAGTAAGCCACCAAAATAACAAGTAATTAAACATTCATTAATACCCAAAACTGTATGATTGATCATTAAAAAAATGGAACTAGGAAGATGATAATCGGGACTAATATAACAATATTAAATTTAAAAAAGAAATGTGATATAGGTAGTTGGAGATAAAGAGGGATATATTCCGGTTTTTTTTACAATTTAAACTATTGTTTCTTTACTATTATGCCCTTAGACCATTTAAAAATATTTCTTTAATTACAATTATACTCTAATTTATTTTCAACCCTTGATTAATAAATCAATGGTTCTAAAGAGTTCTTAGAGTTCTGCACAAAATGTGAGTTCTGTCATGAACTCAACCCTATATATATATATATATATATATATATATATAGGGGGCCGCTAGAATGAGAACCACCACGAGTTGTAAGAACCACGAGAACCGCGCCCTGCGGGTGGCCGTTGACCACGAAATTTTTTTTACACCTAGATCCGTATATTTTAACACCGGGGGTAAATTTTGGGTTCAAACGGCGCGCCCGATGGGGTAGTTTTTTACGCCCAAAGTTTGGTTAAAAAAAAGAAAAATTAAAAAAATTAAAAAAACCCAAACTTTGGGCGTAAAAAACTACCCCCTCGGACGCGCCGTTTGAACCCAAAATTTACCCCCGGTGTTAAAATATACGGATCTAGGTGTGTAAAAAATTTCGTGGTCAACGGCCACCCGCGGGGCGCGGTTCTCGTGGTTCTTACAACTCGTGGTGGTTCTCATTTTAGCCATCCCCTATATATATATATATATATATATATATATATATAGGATTGAGTTAAAATGAGAACCACTCCCAGTTGTAAGAACCATGAGAACCATCTCAACCAATCAGGTTCAGCCAACAAAAGGGTAATTTGGTCATTTACCCCATATGTCAAATCCTACATCTCTCCTCTGTCTTTCTTTTAAAGCTTCCTCTCCCCTCTTTCTTTTATAGTTGCAGACCCTTTCTTTCTTTTATAATAACATCTCTCTCTCTCTTGAAAGTTCACCACCATCTATCCAAATGTCTCTGATCTCGACGCCACCGTCACCCCAAATGCCTCCACCGCCACTGCCGGTGGTTGTACCAGCCTCCGGCACACCCCCCACCGGAGATCAAGCTTCTGTGTGTGTTTTTTCTGGGTTTCAAATACCAGTTCTTCTGGTTGTTCTTCATCTGTGAGATTAAAGGGCGATGATGATGTGGAAACCCACACATGAGCCTTGTTCTTCATCTGAGAGTTTAATGGCGATGATGATGTCGGTGGTGCCGGTGATGTTGGTGGTGCCGGTGGTTGGTCGGCGGCGGTGGGTATACGGTTACGGTGGTTGGTCGGCGGTGGTTGGTCGGCGGCGGTGGGTATACGGTTACGGTGGTGGTTGGTCGGCGGCGGTGGTTCTAACAGTGGGTAGTGGCTGGTATTTTTGATATGTGTTCTTGAATGAATGATGATGATACCGATTTGTATTTTTTGGTATGTGTTCTTGATTTTTCTGGGTTTTACTTGATTTTTCTAGTGATTTTCTTTGGCCTGTGTTCTTGATGTTGAATCTGGGTTTGATGTTTGAATCTGCGTTTGAATATGGGTTTGATGTTTGAATATGGGTTTGATGTTGAATCTGGGTTTCATGTTGAATCTGGGTTTGAAATATGTTTTGGATGATGTTCTTGGTGGGTTTGATTCTGTTGAATGATGTTCATTATTGTTGCTGGGTTTGAAATATGTTTGAATGTGGGTTTGAATATTGGGACCTTTTTTGATGTTGTTTGAATCTGGGTTTGATTGATATTATGTGATTCTTGGTCTGTGTTCATGATTTTTTATGGGTTTAGTTGATTTTTCTGTGTTCATGTTGAATCAGGGTTTGATGTTCATGTTCCTGTTGGGTTTGATGTTCATGTTCGTGTTGGTTCTTGAAATGATGTTCATGTTCCTTCTAGGTTGAATGTTGTTCATGGTCCTTTTGAATGTTCATGTTCCTGTTGGGTTTGATCTTTGTGCTTTGAATGATTTTCATGTTCCTGTTGGATTTTTGATATGTGGGTTTGAATTGTCTGTTGACATTTGAGTTTTTTAACTGTGGGTTTTTGGGTGGCGATGATGCAAAAAAAAAAAACTAGATTTTTGATGACGATGGCGCGGCAACGATGGTGGAGGGTAGGTTTTTGAACCCGCAACCCCACTTTGCAGCCTTTTAATTATCGGAAAAAATCTGAGCCAAACCCTTTTTTTTCGAGATACACTTTTGTTTTGTTGTTGTTGTTGGTTTTTTATAATCTTTTTCCCCCGTCGATGACGTTAAAAATCTATCCGAGACACTTACCGACTTTGCGATTTATGGGTGTGTTCGTCTTGCGTAAACAAGTTTTTGTGAAAAAAAAGTTCAACCGTAAACTTTTACTTTTCGTGTAAAAAAGTTTTTGCGAAAAAAAAGTTCACCCGTAAACTTTTACGTAAAACGTAAAAAGTTTATCGTAAAACTTAAAAAAGTAAAACGTAAAAAGTTTGAACGCAAAACGTAAAACGTAAAAAGTAAAAACTTATACCGCAAAACGTAAAAAGTTTTACGTAAAACGTAAATTTTTTTTAGTAAAACGTAAAAAGTTTTACGTAAAACGTAAAAAACCGGCGCGGAAAAAAGTAAAAAACGTTAACGAAAAAAAACCGGCGCGTAAAACGTTAAAAAAACGTTAACGTAAAAAACCGGCGCGTAAAAACGTAAAAAACGTTAACGTAAAAAACCGGGGCGTAAAACGTAAAAAATCGGCGCGTAAAAACGTAAAAAACGTTAACGTAAAAAAACCGGCGCGTAAAACGTAAAAAAAAACGTTAAGGTAAAAAACCGGGCCGTAAAACGCAAAAAACCGGCGCGTAAAACGTAAATAACGTTAACGTAAAAAACCGGCACGTAAAACGTAAAAAAACGTTAACCTAAAAAACCGGGGCGTAAAACGTAAAAAACCGGCGTGTAAAAAACGGCCGGTAAAAAACGGCGTTAAAAAATGGCGCGTAAAAAACGACGCGTAAAAAACGGCGTTAAAAAACGGCGCGTTAAAAAAACGACGCTTGAAAAAACCCGGCGTAAAAACGGCGCGTCAAAAATACGTAAAACGTAAAAAGTTTAACGTAAAACTGAAATTGTAAAAAGTATAAAAAATCTTTAAAAAAAATCAGAATTTAAAAATGTTTTTTAATAAAAAACTTATGTTTAAAAAATAAAAGGTAATATAATAAAACAATAAAGTAATAAAAAAACAATAAAGTAAAAAAGACAAAATAGAGTGTTTTTACCTAAATACCCTTTTTGATTATAATACTAAAAACATAATAAGACAAAAAATACTTAATATTATTTTTTAATACTTTTAATCTCATCCATCCATCCATCAAGTTGATCTAATGGTCAAATATTGGTTCTCATGGTTCTTACAACTGGAGGTGGTTCTCATTTTAGTCATCCCCTATATATATATATATATATATATATATATATAGTGGAGGGTTCAAATGAGAAGATTTTTTTGTAAGAATAAAAAAGAACAAACTTCAACGAATAATAATGTTTTATTTTGCTTCATTTAATTTTTGTATTTACTATGAGTGTAAGAGTATATTGGTAAAATTAGATAGATCATTAATTGTTAGTCTTCCTTTATAATAGGTAACTAAATTAAATTTGTAACTTATTTTCAAAAATATATATATATATATATATATATATATATCTTTTCAAAGAAGAAATAAATTAATTTAAAGCGTAGGATAAATTATGAGGTGTGTAGGATAAATTACGAGTTGTGTAGGATAAATTTCAGTATGTGTAGGATAAATTTCAAAAACGTATAAATTTTGATGTGTCTATGCAAAAATTTGTGTGGAGAATGATAGTCTTTATGACTAATTAATTAGTCAAATATAATAATAAATGAGATGAGAAAAAAACTATTTAATGTTTTACAATTGTACCATTTGTTCTTTTTCTTCTCAATTTATTTTTTTTCTCAAATGAACCTCCCCCTATATATATATATACCATTAAAAACTACATAAACATACATAATAGTTACAAAAAACATAGTATCAAAATAAAAACAATCATTCTTCGTCGTCTTCGTCGGTTTCGAACCCAGGAATCGTTGAAACATGATCCACCAAATCAGATCGAAGGTTGTGATGTATATCCCTTGACTTGATCAAAAATTCAATTGACGATTTATCTTCTTCTGTAACTGTTACGTTATCTGGTTGGGGGTCATCGTTATCATAGTAGGTGTTTTGGTAAAAAAATCAGACGAGGATAATGCAACCAAACTCTTTGTTACGGGGAATGATGCTTAAAATGTGTAACAGCGATGAGGATCACTTCAATGTAAATTGCACAAACAACACAAGGGTTTATACGGGGAAAAAGCCCTTGATCAAGAGTTGATCTCCGGCACAAAAAACCCCGGGTGATGGAAACTACCGATCACCAAGCTCAAATAAATGAATAAATGTTTACAACTTCGGATAGTAACGAGCTAGGTACAAGGATCACTATCGTGAAACGTGTAAATGTGAATGAAAACGAATGTATGTTCGCCGAGAGCTTCAAGTGTGCGAGTATACGAGTGTGTGTAGCTCAGAAATGACTAAGTGTTTTTTACTAGCTCGTTACTCCTTTTAAAATAGAAATTCAACTACCAAACTAACTATCCGACTTTTGTGCCAAGCCCCCACGTTCTCCACAACGTCCATTTTTGGCCAAGCACGTGCAGAATAGCTTGGGAATATTCTCCAGGAATGTCGCCAAGACTTGGTCAAGCTTGTTATACCTGCGAGGTAATATAAACAAACAATCGTCAGTACGAGGATCCTTAAAGTGATCCATGATCCTGATCCTGAAGCTCTTCTGAGGATCACCACCTGTCACAGAAGTGAGGATCACTAGTTAGGATAACGAATAAGGATCACTAATTGTTAGAAAATCCTCCCCTAACAATTGCCCCCAAAATATAAGGAGTAATTTGTAAAATTAGCGAGTTATGTTTTCTTGATCTTATCCGCAACTAACTAACGGATATATAGCCGTTAATATAGAACTAGCCGTTGCGATCATGACGTCACAGAAGTGACAATCCTGCAGAATCATAATTATAAATAGAGATATAGATAGGATCAATATGCATTCAAATTCGAAAGAAACTCCCTTTATATTCTCAGTCGTCGATCAATCAGGTATCTCTTTCTTCTCTTTCTACCTTTCTTACTCTGTTTTTCTTTCTTTATCACCATTGCTCTAAGAATGATGCTCCGAAGCTCACCGGGCAAGGATCACAAAAAGGATAGCTCTTTGAAGAGTCAAAAAATCATCAAGGACTCAGCGAATGAAAGGTGTTGTTTTAACGATGCACAAGTAGATAAAATCCGTCACTGTTTTCCGGCGAGTGCCTTCTTCAAACCCTTTGATCCCACTGTTCTTAGCGACTATGTTTCTGAAACATGGGTTGCCTTTCCAGCTACTCCATTTACTATAGGGTACACCTATCCTTTCCCAGAATTCACACAATCCTTCTTTTCCCTGACCGGCATATCTTACATCCAAGCCATGCCGATGATTTGGAGGGTTTTATATACCCTAGAGAGGATCATCGAGCAGGAAGGCGTTGATTTAGGAATGTCGGAATTGGCGGAACTGTATGATCTTACTACCTTCGGTTCCCATCGTTACTTGTTCAAACCAAAACCCGGTGCAGAACATCCCCTTCTTAAAGTCACCAAGAATGACAAAGATTGGAAACGTCGCTTCTTCTTTGTAAGAAGGGATACCATTTCAGATGGAAAGCATTTACCAAGGGAGTGGTCCACCAATAGTAGGACAGAGGATCCTGAGAAGGATCACCAGGTAGTCTCCTTCATGTGATAGGATTTGTTTTGGTCAAAAATCAGACGAGGATAATGCAACCAAACTCTTTGTTACGGGGAATGATGCTTAAAATGTGTAACAGCGATGAGGATCACTTCAAGGTAAATTGCACAAACAACACAAGGGTTTATACGGGGAAAAAGCCCTTGATCAAGAGTTGATCTCCGGCACAAAAAACCCCGGGTGATGGAAACTACCGATCACCAAGCTCAAATAAATGAATAAATGTTTACAACTTCGGATAGTAACGAGCTAGGTACAAGGATCACTATCGTGAAACGTGTAAATGTGAATGAAAACGAATGTATGTTCGCCGAGAGCTTCAAGTGTGCGAGTATATGAGTGTGTGTAGCTCAGAAATGACTAAGTGTTTTCTACTAGCTCGTTACTCCTTTTTAAAATAGAAATTCAACTACCAAAACTAACTATCCGACTTTTGTGCCAAGCCCCCACGTTCTCCACAACGTCCATTTTTGGCCAAGCACGTGCAGAATAGCTTGGGAATATTCTCCAGGAATGTCCCCAAGACTTGGTCAAGCTTGTTATACCTGCGAGGTAATATAAACAAACAATCGTCAGTACGAGGATCCTTAAAGTGATCCATGATCCTGATCCTGAAGCTCTTCTGAGGATCACCGCCTGTCACAGAAGTGAGGATCACTAGTTAGGATAACGAATAAGGATCACTAATTGTTAGAAAATCCTCCCCTAACAATTGCCCCCAAAATATAAGGAGTAATTTGTAAAATTAGTGAGTTATGTTTTCTTGATCTTATCCGCAACTAACTAACGGATATATAGCCGTTAATATAGAACTAGCCGTTGCGATCATGACGTCACAGAAGTGACAATCCTGTAGAATCATAATTATAAATAAAGATATAGATAGGATCAATATGCATTCAAATTCGAAAGAAACTCCCTTTATATTCTCAGTCGTTGATCAATCAGGTATCTCTTTCTTCTCTTTCTACATTTCTTACTCTGTTTTTCTTTCTTTATCACCATTGCTCTAAGAATGATGCTCCGAAGCTCACCGGGCAAGGATCACAAAAAGGATAGCCCTTTGAAGAGTCAAAAAATCATCAAGGACTCAGCGAATGAAAGGTGTTGTTTTAACGATGCACAAGTAGATAAAATCCGTCACTGTTTTCCGGCGAGTGCCTTCTTCAAACCCTTTGATCCCACTGTTCTTAGCGACTATGTTTCTGAAACATGGGTTGCCTTTCCAGCTACTCCATTTACTATAGGGTACACCTATCCTTTCCCAGAATTCACACAATCCTTCTTTTCCCTGACCGGCATATCTTACATCCAAGCCATTGCGATGATTTGGAGGGTTTTATATACCCTAGAGAGGATCATCGAGCAGGAAGGCGTTGATTTAGGAATGTCGGAATTGGCGGAACTATATGATCTTACTACCTTCGGTTCCCATCGTTACTTGTTCAAACGAAAACCCGGTGCAGAACATCCCCTTCTTAAAGTCACCAAGAATGACAAAGATTGGAAACGTCGCTTCTTCTTTGTAAGAAGGGATACCATTTCAGATGGAAAGCATTTACCAAGGGAGTGGTCCACCAATGGTAGGACAGAGGATCCTGAGAAGGATCACCAGGTAGTCTCCTTCATGTGATAGGATTACTAACCCCTTTTGTCTTGTGTCATGCAGCTATCTCTGTTTCGCATCTCATCACAACATCCGCAACCAGGGAAAGGCTTGCTGCTTTCTGGAACCTCGATCCTGAAACTAGAACTTTTAAGACAATAACCCAAGACTCTCAGGAGGTATCCTCAGGCTCTGTCACCATGTCAAGTAAGTATCCTTGTTTAAAATTTAAATAAATAGTGAAATATGAATTAAGAAAAGATACTTATCTTGTTTTGGTTGTGTAGGTGCTGGAAAATCTGCCAAAACTGCTTCAAGGTTCAATGTCACCGATCTCACCACTGTCAAATCCTCCAAAAGAAAGGTTCCTGCCAGCCCGACAGCCTCAATCCCCAAGGCACCCCTCAAAGGAAAGGGAATCAAGAGGAGAAAGGCCTCCGATGCTGAGGATTTGCAGGGTCTGCCTCTAATCCGTCATCAATTCCTTGAGTACTTTAATGAGGTGAGGATCACTGTCTTTGCTCATATATTCTGTTGACATATCCTGCTGATATATCCTGCTGATTTGAGGATCACTTAATTCTGACCTTATCCTTTTCTTTTGCAGAAATTTGCTAAGATTGAGGATTACGCCGGCCACGTTGAGGATCAGGACAAGAAAATTGCTGACCTCCAACAGGTTGCTGTGCTCAAGGATCTTGCACTTGCTGATCTTCAGAAGGAGCTCCAGGATACCAAACAGAAGATGGCTAAGGTGTTGGTTAACTTTGACTATGAAAGGCAGGAGATCACAGATGATGCTAAAGTTTCTGCCACCATAGCAATGTACAAAACCAAGCTGCAAATGGCCTTGGAAGCTCAGGATCCTGCCTTCGACAAAAGCGGCTGGGAAATTGAAGAATGGAAAGCGAGGCTGGCTGAATTGGGTGATGAAGAGGAGGCTGAAGAGATCCTGACAATTGAGGCTGGAAGCAAGGATGAAGCTGGTGAAGCAAGTGGAGCCGGGGGTGGTGATGCAGCAAAGGTTTAGGCTGCTTGATTGGGCAATGATGGACATTTCTAGACGTAGCCGGAGCCCAATTTTTTAAATTTGGTATTAGCTTTTTGTGGTTGTGGTGTTGAACAATTTAATGGTTTGTACTTTGAACAATAGGTTTTAGGATTAAGGATCTTGTATGATCCTTAGGACAATAGGCAAGATTGCAATTGGTGAAGGGATCCTCTGTTTGGGGGATGAAGCCATTGTGATCCTGCCACCTTTATTTTCCTGCACTACTTTTGAACTGATTATCATGGACACCCTTTACCTACCCCAGCGGACGGGCCATGTTTTGCTGGTAGATGCTCGGGTAGGTAATTTTGACAACCTTTTAAGGGTTAGTCTTTTGTTAATAAATAAAATCTTAACTTTTGTCGCTTATCTTGTGTTGTTATCCTTGTTAATATCTTACTTTCCAACTGTTGTAATGTTCATTCTGTTTATACTTATCAAGCCTTGAAAAATTAAAGAAGATATCCAAAAAGTTTAGGATATGATCAAGGATCACATATCCCATAACCGATAAGTTCTAAAAAGTGATATGGTTTAAGGATCACAAGTTTAGTTGTCAAGTATAAGGGTTAATCAAGTAAATAATGAATAGAATTAAAATAGTTAAGGATCATACCTGAGGGTCCAAGTTAGGATCCTAACCATAATTAGGATAACTATAAGATAAACCTTAGAATAAAATAAGGATCAAGGATCCCTAGTTGCCTATCTTCAAGAACCTGAAATAGAGCATAACTTGGGACTAAGCCAATATAAGATAAGAGTTAGCAACTGGGGACAAGCCCAAGGATAACTGGGGACAAGCCCAAGGATAACTGGGGACAAGCCCAAGGATAACTGGGGACAAGCCCAAAGGACGGATTGCTTCAGTGGATAACCAATGTTATGCTAAGGATACCTGAACTTTCAAAACTCAAACTCACGTGAGAGATGGATAAAGGATACATGATCCTTATCCTTATATGAGAAAATAATGAAATGAAATAATTCAAGTTTAGGATATTACCCAAGTAAGGATCACCGATGCTTTGAGGATCCTTTAAGGATATCCCTATTGTGAGGATCATCTGTGCCACTAGGATCCTGCTCACATGAAATATTTCTTCAAGTGGACAGCATTCCAAGCTCTTGGTAGCAAATCACCTTCCATGGTTAGCAATCTATATGCCCCCTTTCCTGCTTCAGCTTCAATCAAATAAGGGCCTTCCCATTTTGGAGCTAACTTTCCATCAGCAGGATTGGTGGTATTCTGAAATGCTTTCCTTAATACCATTTCTCCAACTTGAAACCTCCTGATCCTGACATTTTTGTTGTAAGCGCCAGCCATTCTTTACTGATAACTGGCCATCCTTATCCTAGCCATATCCCTGATTTCTTCAATAGTATCCAGGTCTTGAGCCAAGTTCTCATCATTCTCCTCAGGATCACGAGTACTTGTTCTTGCAGTTGGAACCACCATTTCTGTTGGGATCACTGATTCTGCCCCAAACACCAAAGAGAATGGTGTTTGACCGGTAGCATTTTTGGGGGTTGTCCTATCAGCCCAAAGCACATAGGGTAGTTCTTCTGCCCATTTCCCTTTCTTGGATCCAAGCTTCTTCTTCAAATTGTTGATGATGATCTTGTTGGATGATTCTGCCTGACCATTAGCTTGTGGGTGGACTGGTGTTGATGTTATCATCTTAATCCCCCAGCTGTCATAAAAGTTAGTGGTTCTGCCCCCAATAAATTGGGAACCATTATCACATATAATCTCAGAAGGAATTCCAAATCTAGTGATAATATTTCTTTTAATGAAGGATATAACTTCCTTTTCTCTGACTTGGGCAAAAGCTTCAGCTTCTATCCACTTGGAGAAGTAATCAGTCATAGCTAGCATGAATACTTTTCCACCATGTGCCTTAGGGAGCTTTCCAACTATATCCATACCCCATCTCATAAATGGCCAAGAGGAGGATATAGGATGCAATAATTCAGCTGGTTGATGAAGGATATTGCTGTGTCTCTGACAAGGATCACATCTTCTAGCATACTCCACAGCATCTCTCTTCATGGTTGGCCAATAGTATCCTGTTCTCAGGATCCTTGAGAATAATGCCCTGCCCCCAGTGTGGTTTCCACAATCTCCTTCATGGAAGTCTTTTAAAACTTCTTGGATTTCCGGATCCTCAATGCATCTCAAGTATGGTCCTGCAAGAGATCGTCTATACAACATATTATTTAAAATTGTGAATTGAGATACCTTAATTTTGAAAGCCCTAGGGTTTTCTCCTGTAGGAATCTCTCCATGTTGTAGGTATCTCATAATTGGTAAGATCCATGATCCTGATCCTGAATGGGATTGAGTATCCTCACTAGGGATCATTGCAGAATCATCTCCTATCTCCATAGCCACGTGATCCTCGATAGCCGGGGTCAGGATATGGATAATAGGAATCTTGATATCCTCCAGGATCTTCAAGGATGATCCTAAATTAGCCAATGCATCAGCTTCTGTATTTTCTTCCCTTGGTACCTGCGTCAAACTAAAGGAAACAAAAGAGAGTGCCAAAATTTTGACTATCTCCAAATATCTGGTTAGCTTTTCACCTTTAACAGCATAGGATCCATTAAAGTGGTTTGTAATTAACAAAGAATCTACGTGTACCTCAAGATACATGATCCCCATATGCTTAGCAATTTGCAAACCAACAATTAAGGCTTCATATTCAGCCTCATTGTTAGTGGTTTGGAACTCACAAGCTATAGAGTGGGGTATTATGTCCCCCTGTGGCGATTTTAGTAGTATTCCCAGCCCTGTGCCTTTGACATTTGAGGATCCATCAGTATAGAGTATCCAAGGATCCTTGGTCTCTTCTAGTTGTTGGACTTCCAACTCAGCTTCTTCTTGTAAATCACTACTGAAATCAGCCACAAAGTCAGCTAATGCTTGGGATTTGATGGCTGTCCTAGGCTCATATCTTATATCATATGCACTTAGTTTTACTGCCCACTTAGCCATCCTTCCTGACATTTCTGGTTTCCTGAGGACATTCTTAATTGGAAAATTAGTTTTAAGAATGATAACATGAGTTTCAAAATAATGTCTTAACTTAGTGGATGCCATAATTAATGCAAGAATAAGCTTTTCAAGGTGTGAATACCTGGATTCGGCATCAAGTAAACTTTTACTTACATAATAGACAGGATGTTGTGTACCTTGATGATCCTTAACAAGGACCGCACTTACTGCTTTTGAGGATACTGCAAGATACAAGGATAGCACATCGCCTTTTTCTGGTTTCATCAAAGCTGGGGCTGAGGATAGGTAGTCTTTGAGGGCTCTTAAAGCATTTTCATGCTTCTCAGTCCACTCAAATTTCTTGTTCTTCCTTAGGATATCATAGAATTCTTTACACTTCTCGGAGGATTTGGATATAAATCTGTTCAAGGCCGCTATCCTGCCTGTTAGCCTTTGAACATCCTTAGCATTGACCGGAGATTTGATGTTCACTATTGCTTTGATTTGTTCCGGGCTAGCTTCAATGCCTCTCTTTGTCACCATATACCCTAGGAATTTACCTGCTTTAACACCAAAGTGACATTTTGAAGGATTAAGTTTCATGTTATATTTATCAAGGATATCGAATGCTTCCTCCAAGTCTCTTAGGTGATCCTCAGCTTTTAAGGATTTTACCACCATATCATCTATATAAACCTCCATAGTTTGTCCAATCTGATCCTTGAACATCATATTCACCAGCGTTTGATATGTTGCACCTGCATTTCTTAATCCGAACGGCATAGCAATATAGCAGTATATACCAGTTGGAGTCATGAAGGCTGTATCCTCTTGGTCGGATGGTTCCATTTGGATTTGTTGAAATCCAGATGAAGCATCCATAAAAGTTAACAGTTCATGACCCGCGGTTGCATCCACCATGGAGTCAATGTGGGGTAAAGGGAAAGGATCCTTGGGACATGCCTTATTTAAATCGGTAAAATCGACACATACCCTCCACTTTCCGTTTTTCTTTTGAACGACAACCACATTGGCCAACCATCTTGGATACTTGACCTCTCTAATCATACCTGTTAGGGGAGGATTTTCTAACAATTAGTGATCCTTATTCGTTATCCTAATTAGTGATCCTTACTTCTGTGACAGGTGGTGATCCTCAGAAGAGCTTCAGGATTAGGATCATGGATCACTTTAAGGATCCTCGTACTGACGATTGTTTACTTATGTATTGTACTATCTCGCAGGTCTAACGAGCTTGACCAAGTCTTGGCGACATTCCTGGAGAATATTCCTAAACTATTCTGCACGTGCTTGACCAAAAATAGACGTTATGGAGAACGTGGAGGCTTGGCACGAAAGTCGGATAGTTAGTTTAGGTGGTTATTTCTATTTTAAAAAGGGAGTAACGAGCTAGTAGAACACACTTTGTCATTTTTGCAGTTACACACACTCGTACAAGCTCTCGTTCAAACACTTAGCAATTTCATACACTTTTTACACATTCCACCGTAGTGATCCTTGTACCTAGCTCGTTACTATCCGAAGTTGTAAACATTTAACCATTTATTTCAGCTTGGTGATCGGTAGTTTCCATCACCCGGGGTTTTTTGTGCCGGAGATCAACTCTTGATCAAGGGCTTTTTCCCCGTATAAATCCTTGTGTTGTTTGTGCATTTTACATTGAAGTGATCCTCATCGTTGTTACATATTCAAAGCATCATTCCCCTAAACAAAGAGTTTGGTTGCAATATCCTCATCAGATTTTCTGACCAAAACAGTTTGGCGCCCACCGTGGGGCGATTGGTGCTTTGTCCTTAGAAGAATACGCATTTCTGTGCACATTTCGGTTTACTACAACCAAGCGAATGGCTTCCTCAGCGAAGAATGCTTCAAGCTTGATGCCCTCATTCACTTCTTCACAAGGCGTTCCTCCTTTGCCTCCACCACCTTCTGGATCTCAGAAGAACACTGAGAATGCTGCGAAGAAACCAACTCCCATTTTCTCAAAACCACCTACTTCTTCTGTTTCAACTAATCCTACTACTAATGATCTCTATGCCTTGATTTTGCAGATGAGGAATCATGCACAAGAGTAGGATAAAACCAACGAAAGGATCCTCCGGGAGATTGACGAAATTAAGAAACAGAAGAAAACGGCAGAGGATCATTCCCCACTGATGCCCAGATCGCTGAATTTTGATACTCCGGTGATTACTTCTCAGCCGTCAGTGGTTCCAGACATTCAATATGTGGGTGGACCAAAAGGAGTGCACCACGGAACAACAGCTATGACCCAGGCATTAGGTTCATATTTCCAGCCAGCGGGATCCTATCCTCAGCATATGGGATCCCTCACAAGTTCAGGAGTGCAGCAGCTTCAAGGATCCTCCTTCGTTCCAGGATCATCCCAGGTTCAAGGATCCTCCTTCGTTCCAGGATCATCCCAGGTTCAAGGATCCTCCTTCGTTCCAGGATCATCCCAGGTTCAAGGATCCTCCTTCGTTCCAGGATCATCCCAGGTTCAAGGATCCTCCTTCCTTCCAGGATCATCCAAGGTTCAAGGATCCTTCTTCGTTCCAGGATCGTCCCAGTTTCAGGGATCCTTCCAGATGCCAGGATCCTTGAGGAGCTTGCAAACAGGAAGTTCAGACGTCCATCAGGGAGATTTTATTCCAATGCAGACCAACGCTTCTACTGGTCCCTCGATCATTCCAGAGCCCCAACAATATGGATTAACATCCACTCTCCCTAACTTGAATCCAATGGGAGGTAACACTTTTAACAATTCTTATACTACTAACCAAGGTCTTATGCAGGATCCAGGTATCAATCATGCCATGGCCAGAGAATTGCAAAAACTAAAGGATATGATATCAAGTGTCCCGGGAGTAGTCAAACCTATCCCAGAGATTGCAGATGGGAGCCATAAGATATCTCGTTTTGCACCACCAATCTGTGATGCTGAGATACCCAAGAGGTTCCATGTGCCTACAATGAAGCTGTATGACGGCTCAACAGATCCTGAAGAACACATAGCACAATACAGGGAGAGGATGGAGATCAATCCAATCCCAGAAAGGTTAAAGGAAGCGTGCCTATGCAAAGGATTCGGATCCACTCTTACTGGATCAGCTCTCAAATGGCTGCTAAGTCTTCCTCCCTACTCTATTACCTTGTTTGCTAATCTAGTTAATCTATTTAATAATCAGTTTTCTTGTAGTAGGAAATTTGAACGATTAACTAGTGATTTATATAGGATAACCCAGGGTCATAATGAATCATTAAGGGATTACATTACCAAATTCAGTAAAGAATCCTTAGACATTCCCAACTTAGATATAGCCACGGCTGTTGAGGCCTTTAAAATGGGATTGCTTAGGGATTCGTTATTTTATGATGATCTTGTTATGACACCATGCAGGAACTTAGATGAGGTAAGAACCCGGGCCCTTAGGTACATTCGGCTAGAGGATGACAAGAGGATCCAGGAGAGGATAACAGGATCCTCAAAGCAGGATAAGCAAGGATCCTCATTCAGGAACAACAAGTTCAGATCCTATAACAGATCTGATAACCAGAACGTGCACTCTATTGATCAAGAAGAGGATGACGAAGATTATCCTCCAATTTCTGAATATTGTTTTAGTGTTGATAACAATGAACTAATCCTTGCGATGCAGAGTCTAGGTGATAAAGCTAGATGGCCCAGAAAAAATGATAGGCCAGCTGCAACTAAGGATAAATCAAAGTGGTGTGCGTACCATGAAGATTTTGGGCACCTCACAGAAGAATGCATTGCACTAAGAAAGGAAATTGGATACTTGTTGAGCAAGGGGCATCTAAAAGAATTGTTGGGAAGAAAAAAGTCAAGGACTCAGGATCCTGAAAGGATCCCTGAGAAGGCTCCAGCCCCTCCAGCGGATGCACAAGTGATAAACTTCATTTCTGGAGGATCAGACATTTGCGGCACATCCTTCTCAGCAGCTAAAAGGCATGCAAAGGAAACTAAAATAGATAATGGAGAAAGACCTGTTCGAACATCAAGTGTCTCGGAAGGGAAAGTCATAACCTTTGATGAAGAGGATCGTGTTGATATCTAGGATCCTCATCACGATGGTTTAGTTATTAATCTTTTCATATCTAACCATTTTGTCCGCAGGATCCTTATAGACGGAGGAAGTTCAGTGAACATTATCCAGCTTGATGTCCTAAAGAAGATGGGTATTCCTGAATCAGAGATCATACCAAGATCTTCTGTACTCGTGGGATTTAGTGGTGAAACTAAGAATACCCTGGGGGACATTAAACTCCCAATATACATTGAAGGCCTACACTCTTATCAAAAATTTTGTGTTATTGACTGTTTATCTTGTTGTAATGTTATCCTTGGCAGGCCCTGGATACACGATATGAAAGCAGTCCCGTCTATTTACCATCAATGTGTGAAGCTCCCTAGTCCTTGGGGAATAGTAAAGATTGATAGTGATCAGCAGGAGGCTAAGAATTGCTACACTTCATTGATGAAACCAGCTTCGAAATCCAGGGAGCAATAGCAATCAAAGTATCCTCCAAGGGATGTCTTGGAGGCAAAAGAGCAGGATGTGGTAGAAATCCTCATGGATCCTGATGATCCTGAATCCAAAATCTATATCGGATCAGGGATCCTTGGCGAAATGAAAGAAGACCTCATATCTTTCCTCAAAAGGAGAAAGACTACCTTTGCATGGAAACACGAAGATATGACTGGTATATCCAAAGATGTTATCACTCACAAGCTCGGCATAGACAGATCCTTCAAACCAATCCATCAAAGGAGAAGGAAGTTTGCACCAGAAAGGAATGCCATTATCCAGGAAGAGGTAGAGAAATTGCTCCGGGCAGGTATGATTAGAGAGGTCAAGTATCCAAGATGGTTGGCCAATGTGGTTGTTGTTCAAAAGAAAAACGGAAAGTGGAGGCTATGTGTCGATTTTACCGATTTAAATAAGGCATGTCCCAAGGATCCTTTCCCTTTACCCCACATTGACTCAATGGTGGAGGCAACTGCGGGTCATGAACTGTTAACTTTTATGGATGCTTCATCTGGATTTCAACAAATCCAAATGGAACCATCCGACCAAGAGGATACAACCTTCATGACTCCAACTGGTATATATTGCTATATTGCTATGCCGTTCGGATTAAGAAATGCAGGTGCAACGTACCAAAGGCTGGTGAATATGATGTTCAAGGATCAGATCGGACAAACTATGGAGGTTTACATAGATGATATGGTGGTAAAATCCATAAGAGCTGAGGATCACCTAAGAGACTTGGAGGAAGCATTCGATATCCTTGACAAATATAACATGAAACTTAATCCTTCAAAATGTCACTTTGGTGTTAAAGCAGGTAAATTCTTAGGATATATGGTGACAAAGAGAGGCATTGAAGCTAGCCCGGAACAGATCAAAGCAATAGTGAATATCAAATCTCCGGTCAATGCTAAGGATGTTCAAAGGCTAACAGGAAGGATAGCAGCCTTGAACAGATTTATATCCAAGTCCTCCGAGAGGTGTAAAGAATTCTATGATATCCTAAGGAAGAACAAGAAATTTGAGTGGACGGAGAAGCATGAAAATGCTTTAAAAGCCCTCAAAGATTACCTATCCTCGGCCCCGGCTTTGATGAAACCAGAAAAAGGCGATGTGTTATCCTTGTATCTTGCAGTATCCTCAAAAGCAGTAAGTGCGGTCCTTGTTAAGGATCATCAAGGTACACAACATCCTGTCTATTATGTAAGTAAAAGCTTACTTGATGCCGAATCCAGGTACTCACACCTTGAAAAGCTTATTCTTGCATTAATTATGGCATCTACAAAGTTAAGACATTATTTTGAAACTCATGTTATCATTGTTAAAACTAATTTCCCAATTAAGAATGTCCTCAGGAAACCAGAGATGTCAGGAAGGATGGCTAAGTGGGCAGTGAAGCTAAGTGCATATGATATAAGATATGAGCCTAGGACAGCCATCAAATCCCAAGCATTAGCTGACTTTGTGGCTGATTTCAGTAGTGATTTACAAGAAGAAGCTGAGTTAGAAGTCCAGCAGCTAGAAGAGACCAAGGATCCTTGGATACTTCACACTGATAGATCCTCAAATGTCAAAGGCACAGGGCTTGGAATACTACTAAAATCGCCACAGGGGGACATAATACCCCATTCTATAGCTTGTGAGTTCCAAACCACTAACAATGAGGCTGAATATGAAGCCTTAATTGCTGGTTTGCAAATCGCTAAGCATATGGGAATCAGGTATCTTGAGGTACATGTAGATTCTTTGTTAATTACAAACCACTTTAATGGATCCTATGCTGTTAAAGGTGAAAAACTAACCAAATATTTGGAGATAGTCAAAAGTTTGGCACTCTTTTGTTTCCTTTAGTTTGTCACAGGTACCAAGGGAAGAAAATACAGAAGCTGATGCATTGGCTAACTTAGGATCATCTTTGAAGATCCCAGAGGATATCAAGATTCCTATTATCCATATCCTGACCCCGGCTATCGAGGATCACCAGACTATGGAGATAGGAAATGATTCTGCAGTTATCCCTAGTGAGGATACTCAATCCTATTCAGGATCAGGATCATGGATCTCACCAATTAGGAGATACTTACAACATGGAGAGATTCCTACAGGAGAAAACCCTAGGGCTTTCAAATCTAAGGTATCTCAATTCACAATTATAAATAATATGTTGTATAGACGATCTCTTGCAGGACCATACTTGAGATGCATTGAGGATCCTGAAGTTCAAGAAGTTTTAAAAGACTTCCATGAAGGAGATTGTGGAAACCACACTGGGGGCAGGGCTTTATTCTCAAGGATCCTGAGGACAGGATACTACTGGCCAACCATGAAGAAAGATGCTGTGGAGTATGCCAGAAGATGTGATCCTTGCCAGAGACACAGCAATATCCTTCATCAACCAGCTGAATTATTGCATCCTATATCCTCCTCTTGGCCATTTATGAGATGGGGTATGGATATAGTTGGAAAGCTCCCTAAGGCACCTGGTGGGAAAGTATTCATGTTAGCTATGTCTGATTACTTCTCCAAGTGGATAGAGGCTGAAGCTTTTGCCCAAGTCAGAGAAAAAGAAGTTATATCCTTCATTAAAAGAAATATTATAACTAGATTTGGAATTCCTTCCGAGATTATATGTGATAATGGTTCCCAATTTATTGGGGGTAGAACCACTAACTTTTGTGACAGTTGGGGGATTAAGATGATAACTTCAACACCAGTCCACCCACAAGCTAATGGCCAAGCAGAATCATCCAACAAGATCATCATCAACAATTTGAAGAAAAAGCTTGGATCCAAGAAAGGGAAATGGGCAGAAGAACTACCCTATGTGCTTTGGGCTGATAGGACAACCCCCAAGAATGCTACTGGTCAAACACCATTCTCTTTGGTGTTTGGGGCAGAATCAGTGATCCCAACAGAAATGGTGGTTCCTACTGCTAGAACAAGTACCCGTGATCCTGAGGAAAATGATGAAAACTTGGCTCAAGACCTGGATACTATTGAAGAAATCAGGGATATGGCTAGGATAAGGATGGCCAGTTATCAACAAAGAATGGCTGGTGCTTACAACAAAAATGTCAGGATCAGGAGGTTTCAAGTTGGAGATATGGTGTTAAGGAAAGCATTTCAGAATACCACCAATCCTGCTGATGGAAAATTGGCTCCAAAATGGGAAGGCCCTTATTTGATTGAAGCTGAAGCAGGAAAGGGGGCATATAGATTGCTAACCATGGAAGGTGATTTGCTACCAAGAGCTTGGAATGCTGTCCACTTGAAGAAATATTTCATGTAGGCAGGATCCTTATGGCATAGGTGATCCTCACGATAGGGATATCCTTAAAGGATCCTCAAAGTATCGGTGATCCTTACTCAGGTAATATCCTAATCTTGAACTATTTCATTTCTTTATTTTCTCATATAAGGATCATGTATCCTTTATCCATCTCTCACGTGAGTTCAAGTTTTGAAAGTTCAGGTATCTTTAGCACAACGTTGGTTATCCACAGAAGCGATCCGTCTTTTGGGTTTAACCCCAGTTATTTGGGCTTGTCCCCAGATTCCGCCTGTAGCGCACGATGATCCTGGTATAGTTCAAGGCTTTGGGACCAGTACTCGTTCTAGGGGCTGATAATTCCATTGTTCTGGCTATGCCTAGGATCCTACGTATAATGGTAGACGTACCATACATCCATTCATAAGGTTTCTAACGTTTTCACGTTAGCTAAGGTTTCTAACGTTTTCACGTTAGCTAAGGTTTTGGCATCTTCATGTCACCAAGTTTGGATAGTCGCCAGTTAGGGCCATACTCCAGTTTACATACGATCCTTGGGCTTGTCCCCAGTTATCCTTGGGCTTGTCCCCAGTTATCCTTGGGCTTGTCCCCAGTTGCTAACTCTTTTCTTATATTGGCTTAGTCCCAAGTTATGCTCTATTTCAGGTCCTTGAAGATAGGCAGCTAGGGATCCTTGATCCTTATTTCACTCTAAGGTTTATCTTATAGTTACCCTTATTATGGTTAGGATTCTAACTTGGATCCTCATGTATTGTTAGGGGAGGATTTTCTAACAATTAGTGATCCTTATTCTTTATCCTAATTAGTGATCCTTACTTCTGTGACAGGTGGTGATCCTCAGAAGGGCTTTAGGATCAGGATCATGGATCACTTCAAGGATCCTCATACTGACGATTGTTTACTTATGTTTTATAACATCTCGCAGGTATAACAAGCTTGACCAAGTCTTAGCGACATTCTTGGAGAATATTCCCGAAGTATTCTGCACGTGCTAGATCAAAACTAGACGTTATGGAGAACGTGGAGGCTTGGCCCGAAAGTCGGAGAGTTTGTTAGCTAGATATTTTTCTTATTTTAAAGGGAGTAACGAGCTAAGTGAGAGAGTTAGTGACACTTAGTCATTTTTTGGCAGTTACACACACTCATACAAGCGCTCATACAAGCTCTCGTTCAAACACTCAGCGATTTCATACACTTTTTACACACTTCACCATAGTGATCCTTGTACCTAGCTCGTTACTATCCGAAGTTGTAAACATTTAACCATTTATTTTAGCTTGGTGATCGGTAGTTTCCATCACCCGGGGTTTTTTGTGCCGGAGATCAACTCTTGATCAAGGGCTTTTTCCCCGTATAAATCTTTGTGTTGTTTGTGCACTTTACATTGAAGTGATCCTCATCACTGTTATACATTTTAAGCATCATTCCCCTAAACAAAGAGTTTGGTTGCAATATCCTCATCAGATTTTCTGACCAAAACAGTTTGGCGCCCACCGTGGGGCAATTGGTGCTTCGTCCTTAAGAAAATACGCATTTCTGTGCTTAATTCGGCTCACTACAACCAAGCAGATGGCTTCCTCATCGAAGAATGCTTCAAACTTGATGCCCTCATTCACTTCCTCACAAGGCGTTCCTCCTTTGCCTCCACCACCTTCTGGATCCCAGAAGAATACAGAGAATGCTGCGAAGAAACCGACTCCCATTTTCTCAAAACCACCTACTTCTTCTGTTTCAACTAATCCTACTACTAATGATCTCTATGCCTTGATTTTGCAGATGAGGAATCACGCACAAGAGTAGGATAAGACCAACGAAAGGATCCTCCGGGAGATTGATGAAATTAAGAAACAGAAGAAAACGGCAGAGGATCATTCTCCACTGATGCCCAGATCTTTGAATTTTGACACTCCGGTGGTTACTTCTCAGCCGTCAGTGGTTCCAAACATTCAATATGCGGGTGGACCAAAAGGAGTGCACTACGGAACAACAGCTATGACCCAGGCACTAGGTTCATATTTCCAGCCAGAAGGATCCTATCCCCAGCATATGGGATCCCTCACGAGTACAGGAGGATATTCAGGAATGCAGCAGTTTCAAGGATCCTCCTTCGTTCCAGGATCATCCCAGGTTCAAGGATCCTCCTTCGTTCCAGGATCATCCCAGGTTCAAGGATCCTTCTTCGTTCCAGGATCATCCCAGGTTCACGGATCCTCCTTCGTTCCAGGATCATCCTAGGTTCAAGGATCCTCCTTCGTTCCAGAATCATCCCAGGTTCAAGGATCCTTCTTCGTTCCAGGATCATCCCAGGTTCAAGGATCCTCCTTCGTTCCAGGATCATCACAGGTCCAAGGATCCTCCTTTGTTCCAGGATCATCCCAGTTTCAGGGATCCTTCCAGATGCCAGGATCCTTGAGGAGTTTGCAAACAGGAAGTTCAGATGTCCATCAAGGAGATTTTATTCCAATGCAGACCAATGCCTCTGCTGGTCCCTCGATCATTCCAGAGTCTCAACAATATGGATTAACCTCCATACTTCCTAACTTGAACCCAATGAGAGGTAACACTTTTAATAATTCTCATACTACTAACCATGGTCTTATGCAGGATCCATGTATCAATCATGCCATGGCCAGAGAATTGCAAAAGCTAAAGGATATGATCTCGAGTGTTCCGGGAGTAGTCAAACCTATTCCAGAGATTGCAGATGGGAGCCACAAGATATCTCGCTTTGCACCACCAATCTGTGATGCTGAGATACCCAAAAGGTTCCATGTGCCTACAATGAAACTGTATGATGGTTCGACGGATCCTGAAGAACACATAGCACAATACAGGGAGAGGATGGAGATCAATCCAATCCCAGAAAAGTTAAAGGAAGCATGCCTATGCAAAGGATTCGGATCCACTCTTACTGGATCAGCTCTCAAATGGCTGCTAAGTCTTCCTCCCTATTCTATTACCTCATTTGCAAACCTAGTTAACTTATTTAATACTCAGTTTTCCTGTAGTAGAAAATTTGAACGATTAACTAGTGATTTATATAGGATAACCCAGGGTCATAATGAATCATTAAGGGATTACATTACCAAATTTAGTAAAGAATCCTTAGACATTCCCAACTTAGATATAGCCACGGCTGTTGAGGCCTTCAAGATGGGACTGCTTAGGGATTCGTTATTTTATGATGATCTTGTTATGACACCATGCAGGAACCTAGATGAGGTAAGAACCCGGGCCCTCAGGTTCATTCGGCTAGAGGATGACAAGAGGATTCAGGAGAGGATAACAGGATCCTCAAAGCAGGATAAGCAAGGATCCTCATTCAGAAACAACAAGTTCAGATCCTACAACAAATCTGATAATCAGAACGTGCATTCTATTGATCAAGAAGAGGATGATGAGGATTATCCTCCAATTTCTGAATATTGTTTTAGTGTTGATAACAATGAACTAATCCTTGCCATGCAGAACCTAGGTGATAAAGCTAGATGGCCAAGAAAGAATGACAGGCCAGCTGCAACTAAGGATAAATCAAAGTGGTGTGCATATCATGAAGATTTTGGGCACCTCACAGAAGAATGCATTGCATTAAGAAAGGAAATTGGATACTTGTTAAGCAAAGGGCATCTAAAAGAGTTGTTGGGAAGAAAAAAGTCAAGGACTCAGGATCCTGAAAGGATCCCTGAGAAGGCTCCAGCCCCTCCAGCAGACGCACAAGTGATCAACTTTATTTCTGGGGGATCCGACATTTGTGGCACATCCTTCTCAGCAGCTAAGAGGCATGCAAAGGAAACTAAAATGGACAATGGAGAAAGACCAGTTCGAACATCGAGTGTCTCCGAAGGAAAAGTCATAACCTTTGATGAAGAGGATCGTATTGATATCCAGGATCCTCATCACGATGGTTTAGTTATTACTCTTTTTATATCTAACTATTTTGTCCGCAGGATCCTAATAGACGGAGGAAGTTCAGTGAACATTATCCAGCTTGATGTTCTAAAGAAGATGGGTATCCCTGAATCAGAGATCATACCAAGATCCTCCGTGCTCGTGGGATTTAGTGGCGAAACCAAGAACACCCTGGGGGACATTAAACTCCCAATATATATTGAAGGCTTACACTCTTATCAAAAGTTTTGTGTTATTGACTGTTTATCTTGTTGTAATGTTATCCTTGGCAGGCCCTGGATACACGATATGAAAGCAGTCCCATCTACTTACCATCAATGTGTGAAGCTCCCTAGTCCTTGGGGAATAGTAAAGATTGATAGCGATCAGCAGGAAGCTAAGAACTGCTACACTTCATCGATGAAACCAGCTTCGAAGTCAAGCGAGCAATAGCAATCAAGGTATCCTCCAAGGAGTGTCTTGGAGGCCAGAGAGCAGGAAGTGGTAGAAATCCTCATGAATCCTGATGATCCTGAATCCAAAATCTATATCGGGTCAGGGATCCTTGGCGAAATGAAAGAAGACCTCATATCCTTCCTGAAAAGGAGAAAGACTACCTTTGCATGGAAACACGAAGACATGACCGGTATATCCAAGGATGTTATCACTCACAAGCTCGGCATCGATAGATCCTTCAAACCAATCCATCAAAGGAGAAGGAAGTTTGCACCAGAAAGGAATGCCATTATCCAGGAAGAGGTAGAGAAATTGCTCCGGGCAGGTATGATTAGAGAGGTCAAGTATCCAAGATGGTTGGCCAATGTGGTTGTTGTTCAAAAGAAAAACGGAAAGTGGAGGGTATGTGTCGATTTTACCGACTTAAATAAGGCATGTCCCAAGGATCCTTTCCCTTTACCCCACATTGACTCCATGGTGGATGCAACTGCGGGTCATGAACTGTTAACTTTTATGGATGCTTCATCTGGATTTCAACAAATCCAAATGGAACCATCCGACCAAGAGGATACGGCCTTCATGACTCCAACTGGTATATATTGCTATATTGCTATGCCGTTCGGATTGAGAAATGCAGGTGCAACGTACCAAAGGCTGGTGAATATGATGTTCAAGGATCAGATTGGACAAACTATGGAGGTTTACATAGATGATATGGTGGTAAAATCCTTAAAAGCTGAGGATCACCTAAGAGACTTGGAGGAAGCATTCGATATCCTTGACAAATATAACATGAAGCTTAATCCTTCAAAATGTCATTTTGGTGTTAAAGCAGGTAAATTCTTAGGATACATGGTGACTAAGAGAGGCATCGAAGCTAGCCCAGAACAAATCAAAGCAATAGTGAACATCAAATCTCCGGCCAATGCTAAGGATGTTCAAAGGTTAACAGGAAGGATAGCAGCCTTGAACAGATTCATATCCAAGTCCTCCGAGAAGTGTAAAGAATTCTATGATATCCTAAGGAAGAACAAGAAATTTGAGTGGACGGAGAAGCATGAAAATGCTTTAAAAGCCCTCAAAGATTACCTATCCTCGGCCCCGGCTTTAATGAAACCAGAAAAAGGTGAAGTGTTATCCTTGTATCTCGCAGTATCCTCAAAAGCAGTAAGTGCGGTCCTTGTTAAGGATCATCAAGGTACACAACATCCTGTTTATTATGTAAGTAAAAGTTTACTTGATGCCGAATCCAGGTACTCACACCTTGAAAAGCTTATCCTTGCATTAATAATGGCATCTACCAAGTTAAGACATTATTTTGAAACTCATGTTATCATTGTTAAAACTAATTTTCCAATTAAGAATGTCCTCAGGAAACCAGAGATGTCGGGAAGAATGGCTAAGTGGGCAGTGAAATTGAGTGCATATGATATAAGATATGAGCCTAGAACAGCCATCAAATCCCAAGCATTAGCTGACTTTGTGGCTGATTTCAGTAGTGATTTACAAGAAGAAGCTGAGCTGGAAGTCCAGCAGCTAGAAGAGACCAAGGATCCTTGGATACTTTATACTGATGGATCCTCAAATGTCAAAGGCACAGGGCTCGGAATACTACTAAAATCGCCACAGGGGGACATAATACCCCATTCTATAGCTTGTGAGTTCCAAACCACCAATAATGAGGTTGAATATGAAGCCTTAATTGCTGGTTTGCAAATTGCAAAACATATGGGGATCAGGTATCTTGAGGTATACGTAGACTCTTTGTTGATTACAAACCACTTTAATGGATCATATGCTGTTAAAGGTGGAAAGCTAACCAAATATTTGGAGATAGTCAAAAGTTTGGCACTCTCTTTTGTTTCCTTTAGTTTGTCACAGGTACCAAGGGAAGAAAATACGGAAGCTGATGCATTGGCTAATTTAGGATCATCTTTGAAGATCCCACAGGATATCAGGATTCCCATTATCCATATCCTGACCCCGGCTATCGAGGATCACCAGACTATGGAGATAGGAGATGATTTTGCAGTTGTCCCTAGTGAGGATACTCAATCCTATTCAGGATCTGGATCATGGATCTCACCAATTATGAGATACTTACAACATGGAGAGATTCCTACAGGAGAAAACCCTAGGGCTTTCAAATCTAAGGTATCTCAATTCACAATTATGAATAATATGTTGTATATGCGATCTCTTGCAGGACCATACTTGAGATGCATTGAGGATCCTGAAGTTCAAGAAGTTTTAAAAGACTTCCATGAAGGAGATTGTGGAAACCACACTGGGGGCAGGGCGTTATTCTCAAGGATCCTGAGGACAGGATATTACTGGCCAACCATGAAGAAAGATGCTGTGGAGTATGCCAGAAGATGTGATCCTTGCCAGAGACACAGCAATATCCTTCATCAACCAGCTGAATTATTGCATCCTATATCCTCCTCTTGGCCATTTATGAGATGGGGTATGGATATAGTTGGAAAGCTCCCTAAGGCACCTGGTGGGAAAGTATTCATGCTAGCTATGACTGATTACTTCTCCAAGTGGATAGAGGCTGAAGCTTTTGCTCAAGTTAGAGAAAAGGAAGTTATATCCTTCATTAAAAGAAATATTATAACTAGATTTGGAATTCCTTCTGAGATTATATGTGATAATGGTTCCCAATTTATTGGGGGCAGAACCACTAACTTTTGTGACAGCTGGGGGATTAAGATGATAACATCAACACCAGTCCACCCACAAGCTAATGGTCAAGCAGAATCATCCAACAAGATCATCATCAACAACTTGAAGAAGAAGCTTGGATCCAAGAAAGGGAAATGGGCAGAAGAACTACCCTATGTGCTCTGGGCTGACAGGACAACCCCTAAGAATGCTACTGGTCAAACACCATTCTTCTAAATAACCCCTGTACTTGACAACTGAACTTGTGTTTCTTAAACTATATCACTTTTTAGAACTTATCGGTTATGGGATATGTGATCCTTGATCATATCCTAAACTTTCTGGATATCTTTTCTAATTTTTCAAGGCTTAATAAATATAAACAGAATGAACATTACAACAGTTGGAAAGTAACATACTAAAAAGGATAACAACACATGATAAGCGACAAAAAGTTAAGTTTTTATTTATTAACATAAGGCTAACCCTTTAAAGGTTGTCAAAATTACCTACCCGAGCTTCTACCAGCAAAACGTGGCCCGTCCGCTGGGGTAGGTAAAGGGTGTCCATGATAATGAGTTCAAAAGTAGTGCAGGAATATAAAGGCGGCAGGATCACAATGGCTTCATCCCCCAAACAGAGGATCCCTCCACCAATTGCAATCCTGCCTATTGTCCAAAGGATCATACATGATCCTTAAACCTAAGAACTATTGTTTAGAGTTATTACAGACCCACCATTGTTCAAAAACATCAACAATCAAAAAACTATCAAACCATAAAAAATGGGCTCCGGCCACGTCTAGAAATTTCCATCATCGCCCATTTTTGCAGCTCACACCTTCGCTGCATCATCATCACCACCAGCCGCTGCATCCTCAGCTTTATCCTTCAACCCGCTGCCACTAGCCTCAATCGCCAAGACCTCAGTAGCCTCCTCTTCATCATCCTCAAGATCAGCCAACCTTGCCTTCCAACCCTCAACATCCCAGCTGTTTTTATCAAAGCTAGGATCTTGAGCTTCCTGGGCCATCTTCAATTTTGTCTGGTACATCGTAATGGCGGCAGAGACCTTAGCATTTTCAATAAGGTCATGCTTTTCATAGTCAAGGTCGATCAGAAGTTTGGCTGTCTTAGTCTTCTGGTCTAGGAGTTCCTTCCGAGCATCAGCAAGTGCAAGATCCTTGAGCACGACAACCTGTTGGAGGTCGGCAATCTTTTTATCTTGATCCTCAACGTGGCCCACATAATCCTCAATCTCAGCAAATTTCTGCAAAAGAAAAGGATAAAAGCAGTTCAAGACTAAGTGATCCTCATACGAGCAGGATACATAGGCAGAACAAAGGATCCTTACATCTTTGAAGTATTCAAGGAACTGGTGGCGGATCAGTGGTAGACCCTCAAGATCCTCAGCATCAGAAGTTTTCCTCTTCTTGACACCCTTTCCTTTAGTGGGTGCCTTTGGAATGGAAATGCTAGGACTGGTGGTGGATCTCTTCTTCCTGGATCGTACGACATCAAGGTCAGCCGTGTTGAATTGGGATACAGGCTTGGCAGATTTTCCAGCACCTACACAACCAAAACAAGATAAGTATCTTTTCTTAATATACATTTGACTATTTATTTAAATTTTAAACAAGGATACTTACTTGACATTGTAACAGAGCCTGAGGATACCTCCTGTGAGTCTTGGGTTATTGTCTTAAAAGTTCTAGTTTCAGGGTCGAGTCCCCAGAAAGCAGCAAGTCTTTCCTTGGTTGCAGGAGTTGTGATGAGATGTGAAACAGAGATGGCTGCATGACACAAGACAAATAAGGGGTTAGTGATCCTATTACAAAAATATGACCACCTGGTGATCCTTCCCAGGATCCTCCGGCCTACCATGGGTGGACCATGTTCTTGGTAAGTGTTCTCCATCTGAAATGGTATCCCTTCTTACAAAGAAGAAGCGACGCTTCCAATCTTTGTCGTTTTTGGTGACTTTGAGAAGAGGATGATCTGCACTGGGTTTTCGTTTGAACAAATAACGGTGGGAACCGAAGGTAGTAAGATCATACAACTCCGCCAGTTCTGACATTCCTAAATCAAGACCCTCCTGCTCAATGATCCTCTCTAGGGTGTATAAAACCCTCCAAATCATCGGCATGGCTTGAATGTAAGATATGCCGGTAAGGGAAAAGAAGGATTGTGTGAACTCCGGGAAAGGATAGGTGTACCCTATAGCAAATGGAGTGACTGGAAAGGCAACCCATGTATCAGAAACATAGTCGCTCAGAACAGTTGGATCGAAGGGTTTGAAAAAGACATTCGCCGGAAAACGGTGACGGATGTTATCTATTTGTGCGTCGTTAAAGCAACACCTCTCGTTCACTGAGTCTTTGATGATCTTTTGACTCTTCAAAGGGCTATCCTTTTTGTGATCCTTGGCCGGTGAACTTCGGAGCAACATTTTCGAAGTGACGGAGATAAAGATAGAGAAACAGAGTAAGAAGGAAGGAAGAGGAGAAAGAATTACCTGGTTGTTCGTCGACTGAGAATTTAAAGGGAGTCTCTTTCGAATTTGAATGCATAATGATCCTATCTATATCTCTATTTATAATTATGATTCTGCAGGATTGTCACTTCCGTGACATCATCATCGCAACGGCTAGTTCTATCTTAACGGCTATATATCCGTTAGTTTGTTACGGATAAGATCAAGAAAACATAATTCGCTAATTTTACAATTTCACTCCTTATATTTTGGGGGCAATTGTTAGGGGAGGATTTTCTAACAATTAGTGATCCTTATTCGTTATCCTAATTAGTGATCCTTACTTCTGTGACAGGTGGTGATCCTCAGAAGAGCTTCAGGATCAGGATCATGGATCACTTTAAGGATCCTCGTACTGACGATTGTTTACTTATGTATTGTACTATCTCGCAGGTCTAACGAGCTTGACCAAGTCTTGGCGACATTCCTGGAGAATATTCCTAAACTATTCTGCACGTGCTTGACCAAAAATAGACGTTATGGAGAACGTGGAGGCTTGGCACGAAAGTCGGATAGTTAGTTTAGGTGGTTATTTCTATTTTAAAAAGGGAGTAACGAGCTAGTAGAACACACTTTGTCATTTTTGCAGTTACACACACTCGTACAAGCTCTCATACAAGCTCTCGTTCAAACACTTAGCAATTTCATACACTTTTTACACATTCCACCGTAGTGATCCTTGTACCTAGCTCGTTACTATCCGAAGTTGTAAACATTTAACCATTTATTTCAGCTTGGTGATCGGTAGTTTCCATCACCCGGGGTTTTTTGTGCCGGAGATCAACTCTTGATCAAGGGCTTTTTCCCCGTATAAATCCTTGTGTTGTTTGTGCATTTTACATTGAAGTGATCCTCATCGTTGTTACATATTCAAAGCATCATTCCCCTAAACAAAGAGTTTGGTTGCAATATCCTCATCAGATTTTCTGACCAAAACAATACCTGCCCGGAGCAATTTCTCTACCTCTTCTTGGATAATGGTATTCCTTTCCGGTGCAAACTTTCTTCTCCTTTGATGGATTGGTTTGTAGGATCTCTCAATGCCGAGTTTGTGAGTGATAACATCTTTGGATATACCAGTCATATCTTCGTGTTTCCATGCAAAGGTAGTCTTTCTCCTTTTGAGGAAGGATACGAGGTCTTCTTTCATTTCGCCAAGGATCCCTGATCCGATATAGATTTTGGATTCAGGATCATCAGGATCCATGAGGATTTCTACCACATCCTGTTCACTCGCCTCCAAGACATCCCTTGGAGGATACTTTGATTGTTATTGCCCCCTGGATTTCGAAGCTGGTTTCATCGATGAAGTATAGCAATTCTTAGCCTCCTGCTGATCACTATCAATCTTCACTATTCCCCAAGGACTAGGGAGCTTCACACATTGATGGTAAGTGGATGGGACTGCTTTCATATCGTGTATCCAGGGCCTGCCAAGGATAACATTACAACAAGATAAACAGTCAATAACACAAAATTTTTGATAAGAGTGTAGGCCTTCAATGTATATTGGGAGTTTAATGTCCCCCAGGGTATTCTTAGTTTCACCACTAAATCCCACGAGTACAGAGGATCTTGGTATGATCTCTGATTCAGGAATACCCATCTTCTTTAGGACATCAAGCTGGATAATGTTCACTGAACTTCCTCCGTCTATAAGGATCCTGCGGACAAAATGGTTAGATATGAAAAGAGTAAATACTAAACCATCGTGATGAGGATCCTTGATATCAACACGATCCTCTTCATCAAAGGTTATGACTTTTCCTTCGGAGACACTTGATGTTCGAACAGGTCTTTCTCCATTATCCATTTTAGTTTCCTTTGCATGCCTTTTAGCTGCTGAGAAGGATGTGCCGCAAATGTCTGATCCTCCAGAAATGAAGTTTATCACTTGTGCATCCGCTGGAGGGGCTGGAGCCTTCTCAGGGATCCTTTCAGGATCCTGAGTCCTTGACTTTTTTCTTCCCAACAATTCTTTTAGATGCCCCTTGCTCAACAAGTATCCAATTTCCTTTCTTAGTGCAATGCATTCTTCTGTGAGGTGCCCAAAATCTTCATGGTACGCACACCACTTTGATTTATCCTTAGTTGCAGCTGGCCTATCATTTTTTCTGGGCCATCTAGCTTTATCACCTAGACTCTGCATCGCAAGGATTAGTTCATTGTTATCAACACTAAAACAATATTCAGAAATTGGAGCATAATCTTCATCATCCTCTTCTTGATCAATAGAATGCACGTTCTGGTTATCAGATCTGTTGTAGGATCTGAACTTGTTGTTCCTGAATGAGGATCCTTGCTTATCCTGCTTTGAGGATCCTGCTAACCTCTCCTGGATCCTCTTGTCATCTTCTAGTCGAATGAACCTAAGTGCTCGGGTTCTTACGTCATCTAAGTTCCTGCACGGTGTCATAACAAGATCATCATAGAAAGACGAATCCCTAAGCAATCCCATTTTAAAGGCCTCAACAGCCGTGGCTATATCTAAGTTGGGAATGTCTAAGGATTCTTTACTGAATTTGGTAATGTAATCCCTTAATGATTCATTATGACCCTGGGTTATCCTATATAAATCACTAGTTAATCGTTCAAATTTCCTACTACAAGAAAACTGATTATTAAACAAGTTAACTAGGTTAGCAAATGAGGTAATAGAATAGGGAGGAAGACTTAGCAGCCATTTGAGAGCTGATCCAGTAAGAGTGGATCCGAATCCTTTGCACAGGCATGCTTCCTTTAACCTTTCTGGGATTGGATTGATCTCCATCCTCTCCCTGTATTGTGCTATGTGTTCTTCAGGATCCGTTGAACCATCATACAGTTTCATTGTAGGCACATGGAACCTCTTGGGTATCTCAGCATCACAGATTGGTGGTGCAAAACGAGATATCTTATGGCTCCCATCTGTAATCTCTGGGATAGGTTTGACTACTCCCGGGACACTTGATATCATATCCTTTAGCTTTTGCAATTCTCTGGCCATGGCATGATTCATACCTGGATCCTGCATAAGACCATGGTTAGTAGTATAAGAATTGTTAAAAGTGTTACCTCCCATTGGATTCAAGTTAGGAAGAATGGATGTTAATCCATATTGTTGGGGCTCTGGAATGATCGAGGGACCAGTAGAAGCATTGGTCTGCATTGGAATAAAATCTCCCTGATGGACATCTGAACTTCCTGTTTGCAAACTCCTCAAGGATCCTGGCATCTGGAAGGATCCCTGAAACTGGGACGATCCTGGAACAAAGGAGGATCCTTCAACCTGGGATGATCCTGGAACGAAGGAGGATCCTTGAACCTGGGATGATCCTGGAACGAAGGAGGATCCTTGAACCTGGGATGATCCTGGAACGAAGGAGGATCCTTGAACCTGGGATGATCCTGGAACGAAGGAGGATCCTTGAAACTGCTGCATTCCTGAATATCCTCCTGAACTCGTGAGGGATCCCATATGCTGAGGATAGGATCCCGCTGGCTGGAAATATGAACCTGATGCCTGGGTCATTGTTGTTGTTCCGTAGTGCACTCCTTTTGGTCCACCCACATATTGAATGTCTGGAACCACTGATGGCTGAGAAGTAATCACCGGAGTATCAAAATTCAAAGATCTGGGCATCAGTGGGGAGCGATCCTCTGCCGTTTTCTTCTGTTTCTTAATTTCGTCAATCTCCCGGAGGATCCTTTCGTTGGTCTTATCCTGTTCTTGTGCATGATTCCTCATCTGCAAAATCAAGGCATAGAGATCATTAGTAGTAGGATTAGTTGAAACAGAAGAAGTAAGTGGTTTTGAGAAAATGGGAGTTGGTTTCTTCGCGGCATTCTCAGTATTCTTCTGGGATCCAGAAGGTGGTGGAGACAAAGGAGGAATGCCTTGTGAAGAAGTGAATGAGGGCATCAAGTTTGAAGCATTCTTCGCTGAGGAAGCCATTTGCTTGGTTGTAGTGAACCGAAATGAGCGTAGAAATGCGTATTTTTCTAAGGACGAAGCACCAATTACCCCACGGTGGGCGCCAAACTGTTTTGGTCAAAAATCAGACGAGGATAATGCAACCAAACTCTTTGTTACGGGGAATGATGCTTAAAATGTGTAACAGCGATGAGGATCACTTCAAGGTAAATTGCACAAACAACACAAGGGTTTATACGGGGAAAAAGCCCTTGATCAAGAGTTGATCTCCGGCACAAAAAACCCCGGGTGATGGAAACTACCGATCACCAAGCTCAAATAAATGAATAAATGTTTACAACTTCGGATAGTAACGAGCTGGGTACAAGGATCACTATCGTGAAACGTGTAAATGTGAATGAAAACGAATGTATGTTCGCCGAGAGCTTCAAGTGTGCGAGTATATGAGTGTGTGTAGCTCAGAAATGACTAAGTGTTTTCTACTAGCTCGTTACTCCTTTTTAAAATAGAAATTCAACTACCAAAACTAACTATCCGACTTTTGTGCCAAGCCCCCACGTTCTCCACAACGTCCATTTTTGGCAAAGCACGTGCAGAATAGCTTGGGAATATTCTCCAGGAATGTCTCCAAGACTTGGTCAAGCTTGTTATACCTGCGAGGTAATATAAACAAACAATCGTCAGTACGAGGATCCTTAAAGTGATCCATGATCCTGAAGCTCTTCTGAGGATCACCACCTGTCACAGAAGTGAGGATCACTAGTTAGGATAACGAATAAGGATCACTAATTGTTAGAAAATCCTCCCCTAACAGGATTACTAACCCCTTTTGTCTTGTGTCATGCAGCTATCTCTGTTTCGCATCTCATCACAACATCCGCAACCAGGGAAAGGCTTGCTGCTTTCTGGAACCTCGATCCTGAAACTAGAACTTTTAAGACAATAACCCAAGACTCTCAGGAGGTATCCTCAGGCTCTGTCACCATGTCAAGTAAGTATCCTTGTTTAAAATTTAAATAAATAGTGAAATATGAATTAAGAAAATATACTTATCTTGTTTTGGTTGTGTAGGTGCTGGAAAATCTGCCAAAACTGCTTCAAGGTTCAGTGTCACCGATCTCACCACTGTCAAATCCTCCAAAAGAAAGGTTCCTGCCAGCCCGACAGCCTCAATCCCCAAGGCACCCCTCAAAGGAAAGGGAATCAAGAGGAGAAAGGCCTCCGATGCTGAGGATTTGCAGGGTCTGCCTCTAATCCGTCATCAATTCCTTGAGTACTTTAATGAGGTGAGGATCACTGTCTTTGCTCATATATTCTGTTGACATATCCTGCTGATATATCCTGCTGATATATCCTGCTGATTTGAGGATCACTTAATTCTGACCTTATCCTTTTCTTTTGCAGAAATTTGCTGAGATTGAGGATTACGTCGGCCACGTTGAGGATCAGGACAAGAAAATTACTGACCTCCAACAGGTTGCTGTGCTCAAGGATCTTGCACTTGCTGATCTTCAGAAGGAGCTCCAGGATACCAAACAGAAGATGGCTAAGGTGTTGGTTAACTTTGACTATGAAAGGCAGGAGATCACAGATGATGCTAAAGTTTCTGCCGCCATAGCAATGTATAAAACCAAGCTGCAAATGGCCTTGGAAGCTCAGGATCCTGCCTTCGACAAAAGCGGCTGGGAAATTGAAGAATGGAAAGCGAGGCTGGCTGAATTGGGTGATGAAGAGGAGGCTGAAGAGATCCTGACAATTGAGGCTGGAAGCAAGGATGAAGCTGGTGAAGCAAGTGGAGCCGGGGGTGGTGATGCAGCAAAGGTTTAGGCTGCTTGAATGGGCAATGATGGACATTTCTAGACGTAGTCGGAGCCCAATTTTTTAAATTTGGTATTAGCTTTTTGTGGTTGTGGTGTTGAACGATTTAATGGTTTGTACTTTGAACAATAGGTTTTAGGATTAAGGATCTTGTATGATCCTTAGGACAATAGGCAGGATTGCAAATGGTGAAGGGATCCTCTGTTTGGGGGATGAAGCCATTGTGATCCTGCCGCCTTTATTTTCCTGCACTACTTTTGAACTGATTATCATGGACACCCTTTACCTACCCCAGCGGACGGGCCATGTTTTGCTGGTAGATGCTCGGGTAGGTAATTTTGACAACCTTTTAAGGGTTAGTCTTTTGTTAATAAATAAAATCTTAACTTTTGTCGCTTATCTTGTGTTGTTATCCTTGTTAATATCTTACTTTCCAACTGTTGTAATGTTCATTCTGTTTATACTTATCAAGCCTTGAAAAATTAAAGAAGATATCCAAAAAGTTTAGGATATGATCAAGGATCACATATCCCATAACCGATAAGTTCTAAAAAGTGATATAGTTTAAGGATCACAAGTTTAGTTGTCAAGTATAAGGGTTAATCAAATAAATAATGAATAGAATTAAAATAGTTAAGGATCATACCTGAGGGTCCAAGTTAGGATCCTAACCATAATTAGGATAACTATAAGATAAACCTTAGAATAAAGTAAGGATCAAGGATCCCTAGTTGCCTATCTTCAAGAACCTGAAATAGAGCATAACTTGGGACTAAGCCAATATAAGATAAGAGTTAGCAACTGGGGACAAGCCCAAGGATAACTGGGGACAAGCCCAAGGATAGTATGTAAACTGGAGTATGGCCCTAACTGGCGACTATCCAAACTTAGTGACATGAAAATGCCAAAACCTTAGCTAACGTGAAAACGTTAGAAACCTTAGCTAACGTGAAAATGTTAGAAACCTTAGGAACGGATGTATGGTATGTCTACCATTATACGTAGGATCCTAAGCATAGCCAGAACAATGGAATTATCAGCCCCTAAAACGAGTACTGGTCCCAATGCCTTGAACTATACCAGGATCATCGTGCGCTACAGGCGGAACTGGGGTCAAGCCCGAATAACTGGGGTTAAACCCAAAGGACGGATTGCTTCAGTGGATAACCAATATTATGCTAAGGATACCTGAACTTTCAAAACTCAAACTCACGTGAGAGATGGATAAAGGATACATGGTCCTTATCCTTATATGAGAAAATAATGAAATGAAATAGTTCAAGTTTAGGATATTACCCAAGTAAGGATCACCGATGCTTTGAGGATCCTTTAAGGATATCCCTATTGTGAGGATCATCTGTGCCACTAGGATCCTGCTCACATGAAATATTTCTTCAAGTGGACAGCATTCCAAGCTCTTGGTAGCAAATCACCTTCCATGGTTAGCAATCTATATGCCCCCTTTCCTGCTTCAGCTTCAATCAAATAAGGGCCTTCCCATTTTGGAGCTAACTTTCCATCAGCAGGATTGGTGGTATTCTGAAATGCTTTCCTTAATACCATATCTCCAACTTGAAACCTCCTGATCCTGACATTTTTGTTGTAAGTGCCAGCCATTCTTTGCTGATAACTTGCCATCCTTATCCTAGCCATATCCCTGATTTCTTCAATAGTATCCAGGTCTTGAGCCAAGTTCTCATCATTCTCCTCAGGATCACGAGTACTTGTTCTTGCAGTTGGAACCACCATTTCTGTTGGGATCACTGATTCTGCCCCAAACACCAAAGAGAATGGTGTTTGACCGGTAGCATTTTTGGGGGTTGTCCTATCAGCCCAAAGCACATAGGGTAGTTCTTCTGCCCATTTCCCTTTCTTGGATCCAAGCTTCTTCTTCAAATTGTTGATGATGATCTTGTTGGATGATTCTGCCTGACCATTAGCTTGTGGGTGGACTGGTGTTGATGTTATCATCTTAATCCCCCAGCTGTCACAAAAGTTAGTGGTTCTGCCCCCAATAAATTGGGAACCATTATCACATATAATCTCAGAAGGAATTCCAAATCTAGTGATAATATTTCTTTTAATGAAGGATATAACTTCCTTTTCTCTGACTTGGGCAAAAGCTTCAGCTTCTATCCACTTGGAGAAGTAATCAGTCATAGCTAGCATGAATACTTTTCCACCAGGTGCCTTAGGGAGCTTTCCAACTATATCCATACCCCATCTCATAAATGGCCAAGAGGAGGATATAGGATGCAATAATTCAGCTGGTTGATGAAGGATATTGCTGTGTCTCTGACAAGGATCACATCTTCTAGCATACTCCACAGCATCTCTCTTCATGGTTGGCCAATAGTATCCTGTTCTCAGGATCCTTGAGAATAATGCCCTGCCCCCAGTGTGGTTTCCACAATCTCCTTCATGGAAGTCTTTTAAAACTTCTTGGATTTCCGGATCCTCAATGCATCTCAAGTATGGTCCTGCAAGAGATCGTCTATACAACATATTATTTAAAATTGTGAATTGAGATACCTTAATTTTGAAAGCCCTAGGGTTTTCTCCTGTGGGAATCTCTCCATGTTGTAGGTATCTCATAATTGGTAAGATCCATGATCCTGATCCTGAATGGGATTGAGTATCCTCACTAGGGATCATTGCAGAATCATCTCCTATCTCCATAGCCACGTGATCCTCGATAGCCGGGGTCAGGATATGGATAATAGGAATCTTGATATCCTCCGGGATCTTCAAGGATGATCCTAAATTAGCCAATGCATCAGCTTCTGTATTTTCTTCCCTTGGTACCTGCGTCAAACTAAAGGAAACAAAAGAGAGTGCCAAACTTTTGACTATCTCCAAATATCTGGTTAGTTTTTCACCTTTAACAGCATAGGATCCATTAAAGTGGTTTGTAATTAACAAAGAATCTACGTGTACCTCAAGATACCTGATCCCCATATGCTTAGCAATTTGCAAACCAGCAATTAAGGCTTCATATTCAGCCTCATTGTTAGTGGTTTGGAACTCACAAGCTATAGAGTGGGGTATTATGTCCCCATGTGGCGATTTTAGTAGTATTCCCATCCCTGTGCCTTTGACATTTGAGGATCCATCAGTATAGAGTATCCAAGGATCCTTGGTCTCTTCTAGTTGTTGGACTTCCAACTCAGCTTCTTCTTGTAAATCACTACTGAAATCAGCCACAAAGTCAGCTAATGCTTGGGATTTGATGGCTGTCCTAGGCTCATATCTTATATCATATGCACTTAGTTTTACTGCCCACTTAGCCATCCTTCCTGACATTTCTGGTTTCCTGAGGACATTCTTAATTGGAATGTAGTCTTTCTCCATTTGAGGAAGGATACGAGGTCTTCTTTCATTTCGCCAAGGATCCCTGATCCGATATAGATTTTGGATTCAGGATCTTCAGGATCCATGAGGATTTCTACCACATCATGTTCACTCGCCTCCAAGACATCCCTTGGAGGATACTTTGATTGCTATTGCTCCCTGGATTTCGAAGCTGGTTTCATCGATGAAGTATAGCAATTCTTAGCCTCCTGCTGATCACTATCAATCTTCACTATTCCCCAAGGACTAGGGAGCTTCACACATTGATGGTACGTGGATGGGACTGCTTTCATATCGTGTATCCAGGGCCTGCCAAGGATAACATTACAACAAGATAAACAGTCAATAAAACAAAATTTTTGATAAGAGTGTAGGCCTTCAATGTATATTGGGAGTTTAATGTCCCCCAGGGTATTCTAAGTTTCACCACTAAATCCCACGAGTACAGAAGATCTTGGTATGATCTCTGATTCAGGAATACCCATCTTCTTTAGGACATCAAGCTGGATAATGTTCACTGAACTTCCTCCGTCTATAAGGATCCTGCGGACAAAATGGTTAGATATGAAAAGAGTAATAACTAAACCATCGTGATGAGGATCCTAGATATCAACACGATCCTCTTCATCAAAGGTTATGACTTTCCCTTCCGAGACACTTTATGTTCGAACAGGTCTTTCTCCATTATCTATTTTAGTTTCCTTTGCATGCCTTTTAGCTGCTGAGAAGGATGTGCCGCAAATGTCTGATCCTCCAGAAATGAAGTTTATCACTTGTGCATCCGCTGGAGGGGCTGGAGCCTTCTCAGGGATCCTTTCAGGATTCTGAGTCCTTGACTTTTTTCTTCCCAACAATTCTTTTAGATGCCCCTTGCTCAACAAGTATCCAATTTCCTTTCTTAGTGCAATGCATTCTTCTGTGAGGTGCCCAAAATCTTCATGGTACGCACACCACTTTGATTTATCCTTAGTTGCAGCTGGCCTATCATTTTTTCTGGGCCATCTAGCTTTATCACCTAGACTCTGCATCGCAAGGATTAGTTCATTGTTATCAACACTAAAACAATATTCAGAAATTGGAGGATAATCTTCATCATCCTCTTCTTGATCAATAGAATGCACGTTCCGGTTATCAGATCTGTTGTAGGATCTGAACTTGTTGTTCCTGAATGAGGATCCTTGCTTATCCTGCTTTGAGGATCCTGCTAACCTCTCCTGGATCCTCTTGTCATCTTCTAGTCGAATGAACCTAAGTGCTCGGGTTCTTACCTCATCTAAGTTCCTGCACGGTGTCATAACAAGATCATCATAGAAAAACGAATCCCTAAGCAATCCCATTTTAAAGGCCTCAACAGCCGTGGCTATATCTTAGTTGGGAATGTCTAAGGATTCTTTACTGAATTTGGTAATGTAATCCCTTAATGATTCATTATGACCCTGGGTTATCCTATATAAATCACTAGTTAATCGTTCAAATTTCCTACTACAAGAAAACTGATTATTAAACAAGTTAACTAGGTTAGCAAATGAGGTAATAGAATAGGGAGGAAGACTTAGCAGCCATTTGAGAGCTGATCCAGTAAGAGTGGATCCGAATCCTTTGCACAGGCATGCTTCCTTTAACCTTTCTGGGATTGGATTGATCTCCATCCTCTCCCTGTATTGTGCTATGTGTTCTTCAGGATCCGTTGAACCATCATACAGTTTCATTGTAGGCACATGGAACCTCTTGGGTATCTCAGCATCACAGATTGGTGGTGCAAAACGATATATCTTATGGCTCCCATCTGCAATCTCTGGGATAGGTTTGACTACTCCCGGGACACTTGATATCATATCCTTTAGCTTTTGCAATTCTCTGGCCATGGCATGATTCATACCTGGATCCTGCATAAGACCATGGTTAGTAGTATAAGAATTGTTAAAAGTGTTACCTCCCATTGGATTCAAGTTAGGAAGAATGGATGTTAATCCATACTGTTGGGGCTCTGGAATGATCGAGGGACCAGTAGAAGCATTGGTCTGCATTGGAATAAAATCTCCCTGATGGACATCTGAACTTCCTGTTTGCAAACTCCTCAAGGATCCTGGCATCTGGAAGGATCCCTGAAACTGGGACGATCCTGGAACAAAGGAGGATCCTTGAACCTGGGATGATTCTGGAACGAAGGAGGATCCTTGAACCTGGGATGATCCTGGAACGAAGGAGGATCCTTGAACCTGGGATGATCCTGGAACGAAAGAGGATCCTTGAACCTGGGATGATCCTGGAACGAAGGAGGATCCTTGAACCTGGGATGATCCTGGAACGAAGGAGGATCCTTGAAACTGTTGCATTCCTGAATATCCTCCTGAACTCGTGAGGGATCCCATATGCTGAGGATAGGATCCCGCTGGCTGGAAATATGAACCTGATGCCTGGGTCATTGTTGTTGTTCCGTAGTGCACTCCTTTTGGTCCACCCACATATTGAATGTCTGGAACCACTGATGGCTGAGAAGTAATCACCGGAGTATCAAAATTCAAAGATCTGGGCATCAGTGGGAAGCGATCCTCTGCCGTTTTCTTCTGTTTCTTAATTTCGTCAATCTCCCGGAGGATCCTTTCGTTGGTCTTATCCTGTTCTTGTGCATGATTCCTCATCTGCAAAATCAAGGCATAGAGATCATTAGTAGTAGGATTAGTTGAAACAGAAGAAGTAGGTGGTTTTGAGAAAATGGGAGTTGGTTTCTTCGCGGCATTCTCAGTATTCTTCTGGGATCCAGAAGGTGGTGGAGGCAAAGGAGGAACGCCTTGTGAAGAAGTGAATGAGGGCATCAAGTTTGAAGCATTCTTCGCGGAGGAAGCATTTTGCTTGGTTGTAGTGAACCGAAATGAGCGTAGAAATGCGTATTTTTCTAAGGACGAAGCACCAATTGCCCCACAGTGGGCGCCAAACTGTTTTGGTCAAAAATCAGACGAGGATAATGCAACCAAACTCTTTGTTACGGGGAATGATGCTTAAAATGTGTAACAGCGATGAGGATCACTTCAATGTAAATTGCACAAACAACACAAGGGTTTATACGGGGAAAAAGCCCTTGATCAAGAGTTGATCTCCGGCACAAAAAACCCCGGGTGATGGAAACTACCGATCACCAAGCTCAAATAAATGAATAAATGTTTACAACTTCGGATAGTAACGAGCTAGGTACAAGGATCACTATCGTGAAACGTGTAAATGTGAATGAAAACGAATGTATGTTCGCCGAGAGCTTCAAGTGTGCGAGTATATGAGTGTGTGTAGCTCAGAAATGACTAAGTGTTTTTTACTAGCTCGTTACTCCTTTTAAAATAGAAATTCAACTACCAAACTAACTATTCGACTTTTGTGCCAAGCCCCCACGTTCTCCACAACGTCCATTTTTGGCCAAGCACGTGCAGAATAGCTTGGGAATATTCTCCAGGAATGTCGCCAAGACTTGGTCAAGCTTGTTATACCTGCGAGGTAATATAAACAAACAATCGTCAGTACGAGGATCCTTAAAGTGATCCATGATCCTGATCCTGAAGCTCTTCTGAGGATCACCACCTGTCACAGAAGTGAGGATCACTAGTTAGGATAACGAATAAGGATCACTAATTGTTAGAAAATCCTCCCCTAACAGTAGGTAACGACCGCTCTACCTTCATCCTCCAAAATCATGTTGTCAAGAATGATACATGTATACATCACGTTTCCAATCTGATCCTTGTCCCATAGTCGACAAGGCATTGCCAATATTCGCCACCTTTTCTGCAAAACACCAAACGCTCGCTCGACGTCTTTACGTGCAGCCATTTAGACCCTGTTAAACTTTAATCTCTTTGGATCTATGTACCGTGTCTTGTGAACGATTTTACGAAAACCCCCCACTCCGGGCAAATCCCATCAACTAGGTAGTACCCATACACGTACTCAACCCCGTTAACAAAGAAACTTCCTTTGGGTCCTATACCATTTACTCGATCATTGAAAAGGGGCGAGTGGTTTATGATGGTAATATCGTTATGTGAACCTGGCATACCGAAGAACGCATGCCATATCCAAAGATCTTGGGACGCAACCGCTTTAAGCATGATGGCTGGCATCCAGTGAAATCCACTCGTGTGAGCACCTTGCCCCGGTTGGACAAAGTTCCCAAGGCCATTTCATACAATCTAAACTACCTAGCATCCCGGGTAGCCCATGATAATCTGTGTGATGTTCCAATATTTGTTGCATGTCACTGAACGATGGCTTTCTCAAATATCTTTTCTTATAAAGTTCTAAAATACACGAACAAAAGCTGTGAAGATTTTCTCTAGCTTCACGTGCAGACATTTTTAAATAGTCATCCATAATGTCCGAACTATTGTCGTACGCTAACTGTCTAAGCGCGGCCGTGACCTTTTGCCACGTACTAAATCCTAATTGCCCGGTTACATCCGGTTCTTTTTGGAAATAAACATACTTCTCCTCAAGATCTCTAGATATCCTTAAAAATAAGTTGCTACTCATACGAAAACGACGCCTAAACATTTTTTCATCATACTTAGGTTCCGCTGAGAAATAATCGCTTGCCAACAAATTGTTAGCGGTGTGCCGTTCACGAGCGATGTACCTCCTCCGTTTAGGTTTCGAAGTCTCTTCCTCATCGTCTTCCACGATAGCTTTCACCACTGTCGCGATCGTTTGTAGAAATATTTCCGCACCATCGTCAGATGATGATGACGATTCACTTGAACTTGAAGAACTCATGGCAAGATTGTGTTTTATGTGTTTGATATTGTGTGAGAAAAATGTTAAATATGGTAAGGTATTTATATAGGAAAAAAGGTTTTTTTTTTTAAATTAATGCCCAACGGCTAGTCCAAACAGCTAGTTTTGTTGTCCAATCAGATCCCGCCATGTCAGGCTCGTAGCCCCGCCCCACGCCCGGGCTGAAACCCCCGCCAATGGGGCCACGCCGAAACCCAAGCCCACCCGGGGTGGTGACTTGGGCGTTTGTACCCAACCCACGCCCCATACCCCATAGTGTTATAAGGAAGTTAGCTTGAAAGTATTTTATTCTCATGGATTTGAAGTACACTAATTTAAGGACTTATTAAACTTTGAAATTAAGACCGTGTATTACTTAGGGGCTGTTTGGTAGCCTCTTAATGACCATTCAGATGCTACCTCTTAATGGTTTAAAACCTCTGAATGAATAAGAGGTAACCTCAAGTCTGAATGGTTAAGAGGTAACCTCTGAATGGTAAATCATCACATGTCACATTCTTCTACCTTCTCATTGGTAAAATTCTTAATGGTTAATCGTTGTGGGTCCCCTGATCCGGATGTGTTGCTCGGGTCAATGCCAAATCCAAATCGTTAAATATAGTTTGATGAAGAACCTTTCGGCCATGGGATTGACTCCCCTTTGGAATGGTCTTGAATTATGTGCATTTATGTATGAATTATGAGAATACAATTTGCTCGAATAGCAATGGACCAAGAGAGCGGTTTCCCCCAATCTAGCGTCTAACTGTCTTGATATCGACTATGAACCGATCCAAACTTGCAACCCGTTACCACAATTTAGTCCCAAACTTTATAAACCATTCATTCTCAACTTTAATTGTTTGGTAATGCTGTTAGTATCTTTTTCTAAACACAAATTTCTGAAGGTCATGTAATGTTTTGATTGTATCATAGTATCTGTAGATTACATGATTGAACTAGGAATTTCTTTAGGAAAAGGTTGCTTACAATTAGAATTACCAAAAAGGCCATGTTTGGGCTTATTGGTTGGTCTCCCATAGCCCGTCTTTGAATCAATGTATCATGAATTATGAGTCTATGACGGGCTTACATACTACATTTTTATAGGTAACGAATCAGTAAAAATATCACAAGATGTCAGGATGGCCGAGTGGTCTAAGGCGCCAGACTCAAGTTCTGGTCTTCGAGAGAGGGCGTGGGTTCAAATCCCACTTCTGACAAACTTTTTTATTTATAAGTTCTATTAATTCTTTATAACTTAAATAATATTGTACCCTTTTTAACAACCCTATAATACTTCCGTTTTTTTTAATATTTATTAGCAAACTATTTAATAGTCCCTGAACCTAATTTTTATAGAGTTTTCAGTTTATATATTTTTCACTTATGTTCCCAAAATACATATATGGTTATGAATTTATGGTATTTACTAATATATTATCAAACTTGGTCCTAGTGGTTTACTAATTACACGCGTGGTCCCAAAAGTTGTCAAAAATGCACTCGGTTGGTCCCTAGCCCTAACCTCTGTTAAATTTCTCAGTTAACTATGTATGAAATGACTATATTACCCTTGAACAATTAAAAGAAATAAAACTCACCATCTTCTTCATCCCATCCCCTGTTCTTACCCCTCTCTTTAAAACCCACCATCTCCACCTTCAATCCATCACCACCACCACCACCACTACCTCCACCTCCAACCCAGCCAACCTCCCATCTTCTTCAACCTATGCAAATATGCTCGTGCCTTCAGTTCCATGGGAACCTCACACATCAACAAGTATGCTCTTGCTTGTGCTCTCTTAGCATCCACAAACTCCATTCTCTTGGGTTATGGTAAGCAAATCCCACCTCAATTTCCATTTTCAAACACAATTAAATCACTAATTAAAGCAACAAAGCTCTTCAAGTCACAATTTTTCTTCACACCCACTAAATTAGGTTCAAGGTTTAGCAGAAAGCACCCATTTTTTTAACACCCAGTTCATCAATTATGAAAATTCTGTTGGAAATTTGATTTTGCAAACAGTGTCCACCAACTGTTCGACGAAATGTCTGTGCGCAGATATTGGGGTAACGAGTGGAACAGTGCTATTTATCAAAGATAACTTAAAGTTAGGTTTGAGATTGGGCAAAAAGTACCGATTTTAATAACACTGAATTTATCAATTTTTAGAATTCTGTTGAAAATTTGATTTTAAAACAATGTCTACCAACTGTTCGACGAAATGTCTGTGTGCAGATATTGGTGTAATGAGTGGAGCGGTGCTATTTATCAAAGATAACTTAAAGATCTCATCAACCCAAGTGGAAATTTTAGTGGGTTCACTAAATGTATGCTCTTTAATCGGATCTTTCGCCTCCGGCAAGACTTCCGACTGGATTGGTCGCCGGTACAGTGAGTGCCTGAAAGGGTGGGGGTTGGCTGGGTTGAAGGTGACGGTGGAGGTGGTGGTGATGGATTGAAGGTGGAGATGGTGGGTTTTAAAGAGAGGGGTAAGAACAGGGGATGGGATGAAGAAGATGGTGAGTTTTATTTCTTTTAATTGTTCAAGGGTAATATAGTCATTTCACACATAGTTAACTGAGAAATTTAACAGAGGTTAGGGCTGGGGACCAACCGAGTGCATTTTTGACAACTTTTGGGACCACGCGTGTAATTAGTAAACCACTAGGACCAAGTTTGAAATTTTTGCAAACCACAGGGACCAACCAAGCATTTAACTCTATTAAAATGTTACAATCATGAAATAGTGTGGTTTGTATATCTACTTACATTTTCACTTAGGCTATGGGGTGTGAGGGCTCCATGAGGCTCCATCCCTGCCACATAAGCCATGTATAGCGCCCATCACCACACCCTCCAAGGGCGCCATTGATGGGGCTCCATGGTGGTAAAGCCCTATAAAGCCCTTCAGGTGGGGCCCACTAGTTCGACAACCAATCAAATGTTTTTTTTTAATTTTGTTTAATAGGGGCTCCATCCACACCCTCTAAATTAAAGAGGGGCTCCATCGCTGATGTGGATCCTATGTGGACTTGATAAAGCCCCACGGGGCTCCATCCACACCCCATAGCCTTATGTCTCTAACTGGCTGAATTTCTTGTGTGTTGTGGTGAGTATTCAGTTGATATCCGTTCAATTCATCATAATACCAATGCGATAGCAACACTTAATATAACAACCGAAAAAAATAACATGTGTTTTACATCGATTGAAAACCATAACCACGAATACCAGTACTATATGATATTGATACCAATACCAATGTTATTTGATCGGAATCAGTTTGATTCCTCACGGCGCCCAACGATATCGGTTTAGCTAATCACGGTAAAGAAAAAAAAATCCACTTTTATCAAAACTTATATTAAAAAAAAGTCGTAACAGTGACATATTCTCAACTTTATAAAGTGTTATGCTATATTACTAAAATAACAAAAAAGGATAATGGCGTCACTTTATATATAAAAAAAATACTAAAGTGTATGACAACTTTAATGACATATACTTTTGTGCTCCTATCAGTTGTACATTACCAATTGAAGTGGGCAAAACTTATGCATTACAGCTGCACAACAGTGGAAATAATGTATATTAAACTATTTAGTTTCCAATTTCCAAATGCTTTCTACTGCATGCCCAATTCCAACAAGACAATCAAGGCAAACTTGAAAATAGGGGTGCTAAACGGGTCGTGTTGGCGGGTTCAACTCATCCTGAACCCGAAAATTTTATACGAATCTGAACCCGAAAGTCGTATCATACATATGAACCCGAAACTTCTTAGGTTGACCGAACATGACTTGTTCAACCCAATTTTTTTTCTGAAATTAATAAATAAAAATTAAAATTTACTTAAAAAATACAAATGTATATGATACAATTATTATATTTAAATTACTAAATATTATATTAAATTCTTTTTTAAGTAAAAATTATGACATAAAGTACACCCCCACCCCGTTTAATATATGACATAATACATACGGTAAAAAAATATAATATAATATAAATGTGTCAAACAGGTTAACCTGCCAACCCATCCGAGTTGACCGAACCCGACCCGTTAACCTAAACGGGTTTGCGGGTTCAACCTGAAACTGACCCAACCCGTTTATACTAAACCTAAACCCGTGAATTTTGTGTTAAGTTCGTATCGTGTTTTCGAGCCATGTCAGAAAATCACACCCCTACTTGAAAAGCATTATGGCTTAAGCGAACAATTAGTTGGACAGAAGCATTGTACTAAACTTAAACCCCACTACAAGAAAGGAACACCTTTAGCGGCGACATGTCGCCGCTAAAGGGTCGCCGGTATTGATGGGTCGCTATTGGCCTGGTTGTCGCCGCTAAAAGTCATTGTCGCCGCTATTGGTCTTAGACTTTTAGGGACGACGTGTGGCCACTAAAGGGTCGTCGGTGTTACCAATGGTCGGTAAAGGTCATTGGTTAAATCGTCGCCGCTATTGGTCTAATCTCCCCCCAGTCGTTGGATCGTGATAAGATTTCAGTGGCTGGGGTTTGATGAGGGACCACAGATCTTTAGCGGAGACAAGCCATCGCCGCTAATGACCTAATATATGTCGCCGCTATTGGTTCTTAAGTCCCCAACCGTTGGAACAGGGTAAGGATCAACGGCTGGGGATTGATGTTAGATGGTGGGACGCGGATCGACCAATAGCGGCGACATTTGGCATGTCGCCGCTAAAGGTGTTCCTTTCTTGTAGTGCCCGTGAATTTTGTGTTAAGTTCGTATCGTGTTTTCGAGCCGTGTCAGAAAATCACACCCCTACTTGAAAAACATTATGGGTTAAGCGAACAATTAGTTGGACAGAAAATATCTTAGCATATGTAGATAAATGGATAATGAGCGAGATAAACAAATAGACGAGATTAAACGATGGCATGCCTCTATGTTGAAAAGTCATACCATATGGCAATCGAATACAAACAAGATACCTCACAAATGGCAAATCAACTAATTCCCTAGCCTTCCATTCATTAGCTTCATGATCAACTTGGTCAAATTGTTCATGTTCCCATTGTAAATTCACAGTTTGACAAACTACATATAAACTAATAAAGATATGACCCAAAAAAGAGAAATAAAAGGAGTCTGTAGATACCACCTTTGCTAAGGATTATCCATAAACTTAACATGGGTTAAAGATAATTCAAGTTAGTTAGAGATAAATATTGGTTGGTTGGTTTATTTATTTAATTAGTTTGAATTATCTCTTCATTATATATGTTTATCTAGTTAGTATGTTTAATTATTGAGTAAAATGCACGGATAGTCCCTGTGGTTTGGTGAAATTTCACCTGTAGTCCCCAACTTTTCAAAATTACACTCTTAGTCCCTGTGGTTTGACGATTTGTTACTCGGATAGTCCCTGGAGTGGATGGGGGTTAGTTTTCTCCGTTAAATGGATATAAAATGACAAAATTACCCTTAACCTTCTCCACTATGTCATCTACAAACAGTGAAATGTCAATTGAAGGAAATCGATTCAAAACAAACAATTCAATCGCTACAATCTCCACTTAATCATTTGCTAATCAACGACTGAACTGAAACTAAGTAACAACTCAAGAAGCAATTACAGCAAGCTACTAGTCTGTAACTAACCATATCATCAACACAACACAACACTTCAATTGTAAGCACTTTAAGTAATAAACATCAAACACCTACATCTACGATTTCTGCTTAATTATCTGCTAATAAACGGAATTGAAACTGAAAACAACTCAACAAGCAATTAGGGCTAAATAGATTGTGAAATTGAAGAGATCGATTATTACGTAATTTGATAGGGAATTAGAAGGGGAACAGCAGACGGAGGGAGTTGGGGTTAGATTGCAGGTGGTGGTTGATGGAATCTGATGGCGGTGGTGGACGATAGTGCATCAGTCATTAAAACCTCGCCGGAAACCCACAACAATACCACAGGTACCCATCATTGCCGGAACCCTACAACCCAAACCACTGTTGTAGCATGGGTAGGTGGTGGCAGGTGGTCGTGTGGGAGTGGGTGGTTGATGTGCGATAAAGTGTTATATATATTAGGTGTATATTTTAAGCCCTTTTTAACACTTATTTTAGCCAAGTTTTAAATTTATAAAACACGATATTTCACTAACACTAAACACACATATGGGCAAGTGCACCCATCGTTGAGTGTAGTATAGCGTTGGTAAGATACCGAGGTCGTCCAAGGACACAAGAGCTTTTAGTACCGGTTTATCCTCAACGTCTAATCAAAAATAAAAGTTTAGAAAAATGTTTTAAGCTAAGAAAAATAAAAACTAACTAAAATGCTGAAAATAAAAATAAAATAAAAACAGATAGACAAGATGAATCACTTGGTTCCGACTCGTATCTAGTATAACCTTTGATTATTTCCGCACTTTTGCACATAATTAAGAGATTATCTTAGTTATTGTAGTAGGCCCCTCTTTTGAAGGTGACGTTACCCTCACCCCAGTAGTTTGAGTCAGCAAGGATACAATCCTAAAAGGGTGGATTATTGGAAGATAATGAATTAAGTTATTAATGCAGTATTGTGGTAGGCCCCGCTTTTGGCGGTGACGTTACCCTCGGCTAAGTAGTCTGAGTCAGCAGGGATACAGTCCTAAATAGCCGGGTTATAGTATTAATAGTAGTTAACTTATGAGGGGATCAAAGAGTTTGGACCCCCGCCATCCAATACCGTGAAGCATTGAAGGAGGTCCTACTAAATTTGACCCAGGTCCATTGCAGGACCTCTAAACACTGAACAATGGCAAGACCTTTACCAAACAGTTCCCTTAACCCCCGACCAGGTAGCCAACATACCTCCATATAGACCGTGGAGATATGAATGGTGAAAATCCTTTATTTTATATAGACAGTAAAATAATGCCAAGACACCACGGATAAACGATAAAGAAAGATCACCTTCAACATAAGTAACTAGTTATTAAAGTCATTAATACAAAACCAAATAAAAAGTGCAAAAGATTAGAAATAAAAAGTATTATACTAGACACTTTGTCTTCACCAAGTGATGTAAGAGACTTAGGCAAACATGGCCTTGATTGTCAAGAACTCTTACGATCAATCTTGGATCCCGAGATGACTCACACACTCTACGATGGACAATGGATGATGGTGGTGGATGATGGTGTTGTGATGGTGGTGGGTGGTGGGTGAAGTGTGAGAGAGGTGGTGTGCCAAGGGATGAGATGAAATGAATCCAAACACTCCTATTTATAGGCTGAACAGAGAGCTGGACACGGCCCCGTGTCCGCTGGACACGGCCCCGTGTCTGTCTGACACTCTCTCTCCTCATTAATTGTAATTCGCAATTACAATAAATGCGCCTGCTGTACTTTCGACACGCCCCCGTGTCCGCTGGGCACGGCCCCGTGGTGGGCAATAGAAGCTTCTATAGATTTGTCTTTTCTGTTGCTTCTTGGGCACGCCCCCGTGCTGGCTGAGCACGGGGCGTGTTCAGTCATCTGACTTCTCTAATTTGCTTTGGAAGGTGCCGTTGAGGGGTCAGGCAGTCCACTAATGTTCCTTTCCTTGTATTTATGTTGGATTTAGCTGTCTTTTTGCTTCTTTTGTGTTTTTGAGCTCATTTAATCCTGAAAATACAAAAGGAAGACAAAAACACTCTTTTTCCAATATTAGTACTTAAAAAGGGTTAGTTTTATGCCTTGTTTGATGTAATTTATATGTTGCATTTTGCACACATCAAATACCCCCACACTTGAACTTTTGCTTGTCCTCAAGCAAAACTCTTTAATATGTGGCTTACACTCCCAAATGGAATAGGTAGAAGAGAAGGTTTTGGGCTTGTTGTAGAGTGTCGGGATGTCCAAGATCTTTTTGGGTTTTATTTTTATTTATTTACACTCCTATTCGTAATGATTTATTTAGAACGTTTCATAGGAGAAATTACTTATTTGGGCATAACATGCCTTTTTTAAAATTCCATTTATATACAAGCTCACATACCTCACGGGAGAAATCACTCACACTCGGCCGAAGGTGTATTTTTAGTGAATCACTCGAGAGCGGCATGGAACTTATTCCTACCATAGGCTTGCCAAGCAATCAATCCTCCTCCTTTTTAACTTTTATACCGTTGTAAATATCAAGAGGACTTTGTGGGTTAAGGGTTAGGCTTGGGTTAAAGGTAGGTGGTTGGGAAAGTGGTTAGTGGTTAGTAGAAAAAGGGCGAAAAGGCGTAACAAGTGTCGGTTTTCGTAGGACTTCCTATTTTTGTAACTTTTTATTTTAATGAAGCTTTTATTCAAACAAAGTTATTTTTGATGACTTTGTTTGTTTATTTTCTTTTTGCTTCATTAATAACACACATTTTTTTTTGATCATACGAAAAACCGAACTTGTTACTAAAACAAATGGTTAAAAATGAAAAAGGTTTTGGTGGGTAAAAGGGTTTTTGGTTTGGGTGATGAAATGAAAAGGTTTAGGCTGAAAGGGGTTAACTAGGGGGATTTTTTGGGTAGGTGGTAAAAGAAAAAGAAAAATAATGGTGTAGAAATAAAAATGGTTAGTCCTAATGCCTGCATCATTTACTTACTCGGGTTTAAGTTGATAAGGACCGGGAATGTATCATCATGGCAAGTTCTAGAGTCGTAAGAACCAAGCGGCTATTCACACAAGAAACGAAAAATGAGCATTTAGTCTAAAGATGTAAATTTGTATGCTCAATAAAGGCTCAAAACTCACTTTTGTGGGAATGGGTTTTTATGTGATCAAGTATATATAATCAAATTTTAACTAGGTTTGTCAAGCCTTTTCATAATTTTCTTATGTTGGTTCTTTTTATCACTACGCTATCGGTTGTAAATTCTTAAAAATATAACCTTTTTGAGAACTTGAATTTCCCGAGTTAAACCTAGACAGGTAAAAAAAAAATGAAATTTTTGAAAAAATTTGGGGTGATTAGCGGTTCCAATAGAGTTTTGTGTAAGGCTTGTATTTAGGACTTGCAAAATTCAAGGTTTTAGCATTCCCCCCCCCCCCACACTTAAATTACACATTGTCCTCAATGTGTCCCAAAAATAAATTTTTAGGTTGATTAGATGTGTAAAATATTGTTTAAAAAGCAAAAATTTGTGTTACTGGGCACTGAACACGGCCCCGTGTTCAAGTGCCAGTAACAAAATTAAAATAAGAGAGACAGAAGTCTGGACACGGGGGCGTGTTGGGTGAACACGGCCCGTGTCCAGGTACCTGAACTGGGCGTTTTTCTGCAGGTGGTTCGGCACGGGGCCGTGTTGGTTGTGCACGGCCCGTGTTGAACCTTTTGGACTGGAGAGAATTGTCGGGTTGCCTTGTTCTTGTGCATGAGTTCATTTTTCTCGTTCCCCTTTTCATCCTTTACCACCATGAGTGTGTTTTATTCATTACAAACCATCCAAACCTTAAAACCATCAATTCATTTCATCATAGAGAGAACTTACATAATCCTAAATTAAAATTAGATAAAACAAGGAAATAATAAACCATGGAGTCCTAGCCTTTATTTTAATTAGCAAAATTTCCAAGAAGTAATAAATCTTGGTTAAACCAGGCCTTTTGAACTCCATCTTCCGTGTACGGTTCTCCTCAAATGTCGGCGAGCCATTCTTCCACTTCCCTTGGAAGGAGAAAAGAAGGCTCATTGGCATTAGTTTGAGGAGTTTCAACTTCCACCGGGATCTCATGTTGGTGTTCCACGGGAGGTTCCGCTGGAAAGTCTTCCCACCCGGTAGGGTTGTTGATTCCGAGTGCCAGGTTCCAATCCTGCTGAGGAAGGACTGGTTCCATTGGGGGTGCTACAAGAATATTTAACCTCTGGTGCAAGAGGTTAATTTCTTGGAAGCTGCTTTCAAGTCCCATCGTAAGATCGTTAATACGGTCGATTAGGACCTCCTCTACTGAAGTCATTTTGTCGAGAGCCTCCCTTAATGCTACCACATAGTGCACAAGTGTAGCTTCAATGGAGGGTCTTCTTCCTCTTCGGCTGTTTGACGAATGCACAGAAGATGTTTCGCTGTTTTCACTCGACATTCTATGAAAAATAAACTGAAAGAGTTTATTTAATGAAACAGTTATCGGACACGGCCCCGTGCTCAATGAGCACGGCCCCGTGTTCATCTTTCTGCAGAATTTCGAAACAAGGAAACTTGGATTTTTAAGTTATTTTCTGAACTTGTGGGGTCTTTTTAGTTGCTAATAACTTAAAACAAGGTTACATAACATGTTTTTACCAAGATTCCTTGAACAAAACTCATAAATCCCTACCACAAAGTTGGAAGAATTTCAAACTTTCAATGGTAGTTCTTGGAGAAAGATGGAGAAGAAGGAAATGGCTAAAAGAGGAAGGGACAAGATGGGTGTTGGAACCTTCTTTTAGACTTACCTAGGATAGTTTGAGAGAAGATTCCTGCAAATCTCTGCCCCAAGTTGGTCCAAATGTGCAGAATTCTTGGCTGCATTTATAGAAAACGACAGCATCCTGGACACGGCCCCGTGCCCAGTGGACACGGCCCCGTGTGCAGGTGGAATTCTGACACAGTTTGTCCGCATTCCGACGTACTGATCAGAATGGAATCTTTTGATGGACACGGGGGCGAGTTGGCTGGACACGGCCCCGTGTCGAGGGACTGTTTTATGAAGTTATCTAGTTTTTAAGGAACCTATTAATATCGGGTGGTTCCTGACTGGTTGGAACAACCCCAAAGTGCCTAAGATACCTTAATTGTCCTAGACTAAGGCGAGAACGCAAGAGGTTGTCGGTGAGGGTAATTCCTATTTTTATTCTAGGTGGACAAGTCCAACCCTTTCCCGGGCTCTTGTTAAAGAAGGTGTATACCGAATCGCTCAGGTCTATGTATGCATCGAACGAAGTCGATGGAGATTCCTTCACGGCACAATCGACACAGGGACGACTATCGTCCAAGTCTTTGCTAGGTACTAAGGCATTTTCGGGAGCAACGAGGTTGTTGGAATGCGGCTCCAGCATTTCGTCATGGTTATCGTCTTGGGGTGGATCAATAAAATCCTTCCTAAGCTCTTCTAACCAATTCTGAATTAGCTTTTCTAGTTGAAATAACTCGTCAAGGAGCATTTCCCCTAGAATATCTGGCTGGGCGCATTCGATGGAGAAATAGTGCTTATTTTTACTTTCGCCCCTCTTAAGGTTGTAAGAAGTCGGTGGGTCTAAGTCGTGGGGCCTATAATTTAGAAAGTAGCATTCTACTTCTTTATGTTTGCTACCACATAATTGACACCACGTACCATAAGAGTGCCGAAAGTAAAAACAATTACTATTACTCATGTTTATGTCAGAAATTACCAACCGCCGGGATCTAACGGTTATGTTTTCAGTAACTGAAACTTGGGCACGGGGGCGTGTTGAGTGGGCACGGCCCCGTGTTCAGCTTACTGTCTGACGTAAAACAGGATTGCCAGTTCCAATGATTGAGCACGGGGGCGTGTTCAGCGGGCACGGCCCGTGCTGAGCTCTGCAGAAGCTGAAAAACTAAGAAAATCCTAAAAAAATTAAAAAGAAAAATAAAAGATGATTAGGCCGTTGATTCCTAACTTTCTTAAAATCCTTGTGTCCCCGGCAACGGCGCCAAAAACTTGATGTGCGATAAAGTGTTATATACATTAGGTGTATATTTTAAGCCCTTTTTAACACTTATTTTAGCCAAGTTTTAAATTTATAAAACACGATATTTCACTAACACTAAACACACATATGGGCAAGTGCACCCATCGTTGAGTGTAGTATAGCGTTGGTAAGATACCGAGGTCGTCCAAGGACACAAGAGCTTTTAGTACCGGTTTATCCTCAACGTCTAATCAAAAATAAAAGTTTAGAAAAATGTTTTAAGCTAAGAAAAATAAAAACTAACTAAAATGCTGAAAATAAAAATAAAATAAAAACAAATAGACAAGATGAATCACTTGGTTCCGACTCGTATCTAGTATAACCTTTGATTATTTCCGCACTTTTGCACATAATTAAGAGATTATCTTAGTTATTGTAGTAGGCCCCTCTTTTGAAGGTGACGTTACCCTCACCCCAGTAGTTTGAGTCAGCAAGGATACAATCCTAAAAGGGTGGATTATTGGAAGATAATTAATTAAGTTATTAATGCAGTATTGTGGTAGGCCCCGCTTTTGGCGGTGACGTTACCCTCGGCTAAGTAGTCTGAGTCAGCAGGGATACAGTCCTAAATAGCCGGGTTATAGTATTAATAGTAGTTAACTTATGAGGGGATCAAAGAGTTTGGACCCCCGCCATCCAATACCGTGAAGCATTGAAGGAGGTCCTACTAAATTTGACCCAGGTCCATTGCAGGACCTCTAAACGCTGAACAATGGCAAGACCTTTACCAAACCGTTCCCTTAACCCCCGACCAGGTAGCCAACATACCTCCATATAGACCGTGGAGATATGAATGGTGAAAATCCTTTATTTTATATAGACAGTAAAATAATGCCAAGACACCACGGACAAACGATAAAGAAAGATCACCTTCAACATAAGTAACTAGTTATTAAAGTCATTAATACAAAACCAAATAAAAAGTGCAAAAGATTAGAAATAAAAAGTATTATACTAGACACTTTGTCTTCACCAAGTGATGTAAGAGACTTAGGCAAACATGGCCTTGATTGTCAAGAAATCTTACGATCAATCTTGGATCCCGAGACGACTCACACACTCTACGATGGACAATGGATGATGGTGGTGGATGATGGTGTTGTGATGGTGGTGGGTGGTGGATGAAGTGTGAGAGAGGTGGTGTGCCAAGGGATGAGATGAAATGAATCCAAGCACTCCTATTTATAGGCTGAACAGAGAGCTGGACACGGCCCCGTGTCCGCTGGACACGGCCCCGTGTCTGTCTGACACTCTCTCTCCTCATTAATTGTAATTCGCAATTACAATAAATGCGCCTGCTGTACTTTCGACACGCCCCCGTGTCCGCTGGGCACGGCCCCGTGGTGGGCAATAGAAGCTTCTATAAATTTGTCTTTTCTGCTGCTTCTTGGGCACGCCCCCGTGCTGGCTGAGCACGGGGCGTGTTCAGTCATCTGACTTCTCTAATTTGCTTTGGAAGGTGCCGTTGAGGGGTCGGGCAGTCCACTAATGTTCCTTTCCTTGTATTTATGTTGGATTTAGCTGTCTTTTTGCTTCTTTTGTGTTTTTGAGCTCATTTAATCCTGAAAATACAAAAGGAAGACAAAAACACTCTTTTTCCAATATTAGTACTTAAAAAGGGTTAGTTTTATGCCTTTTTGATGTAATTTATATGTTGCATTTTGCACACATCAGTGGTGCTAGACGCTGGTGGCGGCAGGTGGTGGGGGGTTTTCCTAAGAGAGAGGGTAGAGAGAGTATAGAGAGAGAGAGAGTAGAAAGAGTCACAGTTGTGTTTATATATATGTGTGTTTATAAATTTTTATTATATTTTAGTAAAACCAAGGGGTAATTTAGTAATTTCACATAGTCTTAACGGAGAAAACTAACCCCATCCACTCCAGGGACTATCCGAGTAACAAATCGTCAAACCACAGGGACTAAGAGTGTAATTTTGAAAAGTTGGGGATTACAGGTGAAATTTCACCAAACCACAGGGACTATCCGTGCATTTTACTCTTAATTATTTAAATAGGGTTTGAGTTAGGTTAGGATTAGTTCATGTTTAGTACAAATATAGGGTTATGTATTCAGTTTTTATTTGTCGAGTTAAGTTTAATAACAAAAGAACTATGAGACATTTTAGTCTCCAAATCGTTTGTGTTTGGTTTTGTGTGTTGGTGATTGGAAGCCTGGGCCAATAGCATTTCCCCAATGTGTTGGTCTCTTTCTTTTCAGCCAAAGTTTGTGTTGGCAGCGGAAGTTTAACATCATCATGAATGTCATTAACAGAACTTGATTCACCGTATTCACTTGATGAATTCATAACGAACAAGTATACAAGTAACAACACACACGAACAGCGATATGATAATTGAAAGTGAAGGATATTATATCGAATATCTTAGTGCCGGTTATTGTTGCCAGCAAAGTGTATATATACGTGTGTGAGGGACCGTTATTCCGGCAGTTAATTTTGGCGGGAATAACCACCTTTGAAACGGTGTGTCTCAACCGGTGTGTCCCTTCACTTAACCGATACAAATATTAATAATACATAAGTACAATATCGTTACACTAACTTAATACACATAATACATATAAATATAATCAAGTTTATATTCGAACACACCCCCTTAAACTGGATTATATTTACGGGAGTGCATAAGAACGCTTCGATTGGCTTCATTTACAGCCTTTTCAGCTTGTCTAAAGTCGAATCTTCGTCGCTTTTGAGACTTCTTCAGTCCCATCCAGTCATTCCCAGCAAACAGAGCATAATGCTCTCTATCTTCTTCCGGTATGCATCCAGTGATCATCGTTCTTCTTCCCTCATCAGCAGATTTATCACCGGTTCCTGAATGTCCTTGTCTTTGCCCGTGGGAATCTTCCTTGTTCATCGTTTTGCCGTCTCTCACATCTTCCTGAATCGACTTGAATTTATAGTAGTAAATGAGAACATCTAAATACATTGCATATATAATTCTCATGTAATCTCCATCTTGATAATCATGCCCCATATCTTTAGATACCATTGCCCACAGATTATTCAAAGTCACATTCCTATGGCCCCCTTCTCTTTTTACTATCATGTACAATTCCAATAAGTTCACCTTCCGATTGTTATTCATGTATGCAGGAGTCGGTCTTGTTGTGATTCCCATCCTTATTCTTATAAACCAGTCTATCATCTCTTCGAATTTAACTTCTAATTCATACTTGTATTTCATCACGTAGTCACTGTCTTCTAACATATCTAAGAGAGCCTTGCAATCTTGAAACTCGTTGAATTTCATTGCTTGCAGAATTATTATATTCCAATCGGGTTCATTGGAAGATAGATTCAATTTCTCGAAATAATCATTCAAGTAATCAGATTTGAACGTTTCATGATCTGATTCTCTATTAATTATTGATTGTTTCTCTCTTGATCCGATTTCATCCTCTCTTGTTAAACCGGTTATGTTATTTTTCTTATTCATAATTGTCACGACCCTCGACCACACCCTGGACGGGAGTCGCGAAGCAGTCAAGTGGTACCGGTGGTTATTTTAAAAACATTGCAGCGAAAATGTTCATCAGGACCGTGAGTTAGGAAAAATATCAGAGTTTAGAAACACCGGATTTTTATTTATTTAACAGATGGGAATAAACCCAGGTTTTACAAAGGTAACTTTTATATTGGATAATCCGAATACATAAACAACTTTTCTTAATTTAATTTATTGATAAAATAAGCCACTTCTTTAAGCCTTTTGGTGCCGTATCCAACTCTTATCCCGATCTACTGTAATCACCTGAAACGCGTTTTAAAAAGATTTGGTCAGCAGGAAATACTGGTGAGTTCATTCGTTTTGTACAAAAACACATTTGTTATAATTTACAGCATTGATAGTTTTTACATTTGCCCCTATCTTATAATAGGATTGCAAAGACTTAATCACTGCAAAGTATAACTGGAAAACAGTGTTATAAGTTACAGTATTAAGAGCTACAATTGCCTCTATCTTATAATTAGCTGGTCCAGTTGTCACTCGACCGGATCTATGACTGTGGTCATACCACTATTGGGTCCGTTCATGAAACGCCCACTTTCCGATAATCAATAATTAACATAAACTTCTTACAATTTTTCAAAATTTTGACATGACCCATTCGTAAAGAAGACGATTCCCTGTTTTTATACAAAATCAATCAAAATACATTCAACGACATTTACAAAAGATGTTAAATTTTAAACCTTACGCTTTTCACCCAAAACATTAAACCCGAACTATTCAAAACAAAGTTTAACTTCAAACTACTACCATCATCCTAGTAACTAGTTTAACATTTAGTACACAAAAGGACGCTTCTACCCATTCAAAAGAAACAACTTGAACCAGAAGCATATAAAGGTCAACGTTGTGTGTGTTCGGTCCGAGCGCGCCGCAATTAATCATGTGATTTACCTATCATTCATAACAACAAAACACATGTTAGTTCATAGTACATATCATTTGAATTCTTTTAGTTCCATGTCGTTGTTCGACCCGTTAACATAACATATTACTTTAATAACATTATCACTTCCATTCGGAAACATTCATCATACCACTTCCCGATTCATTTGTAATGAATCGCTACATACCATATCTTTCAATATACTTACATCAATTGACCCATTATAAACAAGTCAATTTCTACACATTCCAACAACCATTCTACTTATCCTTTTAACCCATTTAGACGGGTCATTCCATATTCACTATCACATCATTTTATCCTTAAAAACAATCCTTATTATAAAACTCATTACATCTAGTCAATTATGAATCATAATGTAAACTTACACCAAATTCTTAGTACTAAATATTTTTTTACATAAAGCTACAAATAGAGTACATAAAGTTCATATGAACTTACCGCGATCTTGAGATGCTTGTGCCTTCGAGTGATTTGCACCTTCTTCCTTCTTCGTGCCTATATGTCATAATCTCATACTTTAGCTTTCATAAACAATACTTTCACAATCCTTTTAATACGTTATGGCATCTACTATTCACATACATCATTATCATAAAGAAGTTGCATCAATCTTAACAAGCATTCATGTAAAAACCATAACTAAACTCACTTAGGCATTTCGTCGAACACATTGTGTGTGTACCACTAGTTTAGCACAATGTACAAGCATCCTAAGCACAATTTCCATAGTTCTTCCCATTGATTTACATAAACATCCTATTATTTTGAAATCTACCCTTCAAATCATGAGCACATAGTTCTAAATCAATTATTCATAAAAATTTCATAAATCAACAATCAAATTAACATACAAAACTTCACACATTACTTGACATGCAAGTGGGTTTTGCCCTAATCATGTTCATATTCGAAATTTAGCATCTAATGATGTCTAGACCTTCATAGCAACCATTAATCATACTGAATTTTGTATTACATTCATGAATCACACAAAACCCACAAAATCAGACGTCACCAACTCAAGAAATTTCACTTACTTGAGATAAAAAATACTTAGACAATCTGAATTCTTAGCTCATGCATTAGATAAACCCTTGATTTCTCTTTCCATTTGAAGGATTTAAGGGGTTAGGGTTTGAGTTCTCCTGGCTCTCTCCCCCCTACCCCCTCGTTCGTACGCACACCCACAAGAACACACTAGTTTTTTTTATTAATTTTCATTGCACATTTACATTATTAACCCCTTGTCTTTCAATATATGTCATGTTCCTTCTTTTCACATTAACTAGATTACTTTTCTTTTGGTTAACTTAGTTACATACATATATTCTAAACTTACTACCGTTTTCATCGCAATTATAATATTGTTTATAGCATACGAAATTTGGGGTGTTACAAGTCTACCCTCCTTATGAAAGGTTTTATCCCCGAAACCTGTCTACATACCAAATAATTCCGGGTAGTGCTCTCGCATTTCATCCTCCGCTTCCCACGTAAGTTCCGATCCCTTTCGGTGTTGCCATTGGACCAACACTTGTCGAATGGACTTGTTGCGGAGTTGCTTAACCTTAGAATCCTTTATTGCGATGGGCTTCTCAACATAATTCAACTTCTCATCCACTTCAATATCATCCATAGGCACGTATGCCGTCTCGTCTGCTAGGCACTTCCGCAATTGCGATACATGAAAAGTGTTATGAATTCCATCCAACGCGGAAGGTAATTCTAACTGGTATGCCACTGCTCCGACCCGAGCGAGTATTTTGAATGGTCCAATGTATCGAGGGCCTAGCTTTCCGCGTTTACGAAAACGAATTATCCCTTTCCATGGAGAGACCTTTAGTAAGACATAATCTCCCACTTAGAACTCGATTGGTCGCCTTCGCAGATCCGCATAAGACTTTTGTCTATCTTGCGCTGCCCTTAGTCTTGATCTAATCATATAAGTCTTCTCATTTGTTTCGGCTACGACATCCTGTGGCGCGAGTTCGCGTTGACCCACTCCCCCCCAACAAACCGGAGTCCTACATTTCCTTCCATAGAGCATTTCATAAGGGGCCATTTTTATACTATTATGATAGCTATTATTATATGAAAACTCTACCAAAGGTAGATGATCATCCCAGCTTCCTCCGAGATCCATAACACACGCCCTTAACATATCAACCAACGTTTGGATAGTTCGTTCCGACTGACCATCGGTTTGCGGATGGTAGGCGGTGCTTATATGTAATTGGGTCCCCAATTCTTCGTGAAATTTCCTCTAATAGCGAGATGTGAACCGGGTATCCCGGTCGGACACTATAGACACCGGAACCCCATGTCGAGATATAATCTCATTCGTATAAACTTCTGCCATCTTTTCTAAATTATAGGTTTCCCGGATGGGTAAGAAATGTGCACTTTTGGTTAGTCGGTCAACGACTACCCAAATAGCATCATGCCCCTTCCTTGCCTTAGGAAGTTTAGTCACCAAATCCGTCGTTACATGCTCCCACTTCCACACCGGTATCTCCAACGGCTGCATCTTTCCATACGGTCTTTGGTGTTCGGCCTTCACTTGAGAACATGTCAAACATTTAGCAACATACTTGACAATGTCTCTTTTCATTCCCGGCCACCAATAATTCATTCTCAAGTCTCGATATATCTTTGTGGCTCCTGGGTGAATGGAGTATCGAGACTTGTGAGCCTCATTTAATAGTAATTCTTTCACATCACATTCCCGAGGTATCCAGATTCGGTCATACCTCGTTTTCATACCACTTGCATTCTCTTCCAATTCGTGAATAAATCCTTTTGTCCTTTCTTTCTTTGAGTCGCCGGCATTTAAAGATTTTGTTTGAGCTTCCCGAATTTCATCAAGGAGTTTAGGTGTGACTACCATCTTCATAGATTTTACCCGGATCGGGGGTGGGTACTCCTTTCGACTTAGAGCGTCCGCCACTACATTAGCCTTCCCGGGATGGTAATGAATGTCACAATCATAATCCTTAATGAGTTCCAACCATCTTCGCTGCCTCATATTAACATCTTTCTGCTCGAAGAAATATTTGAGGCTTTTATGATCCGAGTAAATAGTACATTTCACCCCATATAGGTAGTGCCTCCATATCTTCAAGGCAAACACGACTGCTGCCAATTCTAGATCATGAGTTGGGTAATTGTTTTCATGCTGCTTGAGTTGTCTTGAGGCATAAGCAATGACTTTACCCTTTTGCATTAATACGCAACCTAAACCTTGGTGGGAGGCGTCAGTATATACTACCAAATCACCCGTTCCATCCGGTAATGTCAACACCGGAGAATTTGATAGCTTTTCTTTTAAAGTCTGAAACGCTTTTTCTTGTTCTTCGCCCCATATAAACTTTTCACTCTTCTTTGTTAACTTCGTCATAGGATAGGCTATCTTGGAGAAATCTTGGATAAATCTCCTGTAGTACCCAGCCAAGCCTAGAAAACTTTTTATTTCGCTTAGATTCTTCGGGGGTACCCAATTCATTACCACATCTACCTAGGACGGATCCACATGGACACCATCCGCATCGATCACATGACCCAAAAATTGTACCTCTCTAAGCCAAAAGGCACACTTTGAGAACTTTGCATATAACTTTTCCTTGCGAAGCGTTTCCAATACATCACGTAAATGGGAAGCATGCTCTGCTTCACTACGGGAGTATATTAGAATATCGTCGATAAAAACGATTACATACTTATCAAGCATAGGTCGGCACACCCGATTCATTAAATCCATAAACGCAGCTGGTGCGTTCGTTAGCCCAAAGGACATTACTAAAAACTCATAATGCTCGTACCGCGTTCGAAACACAGTTTTCGGCACATCTTCTTCTCGCACACGCAGTTGGTGATATCCCGACCGCAGATCGATTTTTGAAAACCAACTTGCCCCTTGAAGCTGGTCAAATAGGTCATCAATTCTGGGCAACGGGTATCGATTCTTCACCGTTAACTTGTTCAACTCTCGATAGTCGATGCACATTCGCATCAAACCATCTTTCTTCTTCACAAATAATACGGGTGCTCCCCATGGTGAAACTCTTGGTTTAATAAAACCCTTATCGAGGAACTCTTGAAGTTGCGTCATCAATTCTTTCATTTCGGTTGGGGCCAACCGATAAGGAGCTTTAGCTACCGGTTTTGCACCCGGGTTAAGCTCTATTTTGAATTCTACTTCTCATTCAGGCGGAAGCCCTGGTAGGTCTTCCGGAAACACATCCGGATATTCATTCACCACGTTCACATCTTCAAGATTTGGGACACCTCGATTGGTGTCAATCACATAAGATAGATAAGCTCTACCCCCGTTCCTCACATGTTTGACAGCTTTGATTATAGAACACAATTTCGACTTGATGACTCTATCTCCTTGAACACTTACCCGTTTCCCCCCCGAGGTTACTACATGAATGACTTTCTTTTCACATTGAATTTCAGCGTGGTTTTGGGGAAGCCAATCCATTCCTACAACTACTTTAAATTCCCCCATGTACATCGGGACAAGATCTATACTAAATTCCTCATCTTCGATTATTATCTTACAGTTTCTACAAATATCATGTAACAAATAGGTTTTACTATCAGCAACTTCCACTTCTAAGGGTACTATCATCTTTTCAAGCTTAAAAGATGGATGAACTAACAATTCATTAGAAATAAACGATCTACTAGCCTCGGAATCAAATAATACATTCATAGGCATAGAATTAACCAAGAATATACCTGAGACCACATCCGGGCTAGTCTTAGCTTTATCCGAGGTTAACTGGAACATCCTCCCACGAGCCTTGGAAGACTCATCCTTCTTTCCATCTTTCTTTGCCCCTTGTTGGAGTTTCGGACATTCCTCTTTAATGTGCCCCGTTTGGTTACAATTGTAACACGCTTTAGAGTTTTCGAGGCATCTATAATACGGATGTCCCTCTTGCCCACATTTATAGCATCCTTTCTTTCCCAACAAGCATTCACCCGAATGATGCTTTCCACATGTCTTGCAAGTCGGAATTCCACTACTCGTTTTCCCTTTCCTGTCTTGGTCTTGAAATCTTGCCTTTTTCGATGGGTTTGTGTTGGTAGACTTCTCCGCCACCCTTTTCTCTCCCCTTTCAACCTATCTTTTTATCTCAATCTCCCTATCTCTTTCCCAGTCGATTAGTTCGTTCAACGTTGCACACTTGGAGGGATTTACGAACTCCCGATATTCAGCCTTTAACATAGCATGGTAACGTATGATTTTCAACCTCTCAGTCCCCGCTATCTCCCCACAAAATTTCACCTTCTCGAGGAACTTATTTGTTATTTCATCAATCGTTTCATCCTTTTGTCGAAGACGTAAGAAATCTTCTTGAATCTTATCAAGTGCGGATTGTGGGCTATGATATTTCAGAAATGGTTCCTTGAACTCTTGCCATGTTAAAGTTTGTACTTTGTCATCCCCCAATTCCTTCGAATGTGTGTCCCACCAATCCTTTGCTTGGAGTTGTAGGAGACCCGTTGCAAACATTACTTGGTCTTCCACTTCACATCTACTTCTCACAAACACCGCCTCAGTGCTTGAAATCCACCTTTGACAAGCTATCGGGTCAATTTCCCCTTTGTACGGCAAGGGGTTACACGCCATGAATTCCTTGTACGTGCACCTTCGAGTACATTTCTTGGTTTGTAGTTCATTAATCATCTCCTTTAGTTCCTCCACCTTGGACGCTAGAGTATCGACTACCCCCAATACTTGACCTTCCACCTCTTGAGCTAGTCGAGGAATGCTAGCTTCAATCACTTTCTCTACCTCTTCCACAATCATTGTTCTTATTTCATTTCGGCGTGCCTCGTCATCATCATTTACATTCACCACATCAGCCATCTACATAAACCATCCATTACATTCGTTAGATTTTATTTCATACTTCCCATCATCATGATTTAACTTCATTTTATCATGATACATTTCATTCATCGTTCATAATTCATGCCTTATCGTCAATGACGATCGTATCATATCATATCGACCGAATTCTTTAATCGTAACAAATTTCCTTCTCAACATTCACATGTACCTTTCCTCTAGACTAAATCACGTAACACATTTAATTTCATGCATTCTTATTGTATATCAAGCTATCCTTGGGACTTGATAAGAATTACTAGGGTTTGAGGGCTTAAATTAAAGTTTTCGTTACTACCTGAGGTCACCGTAAGCTTTGGTTACCCTTCCGTAGCTTACGGTATAAAGAATTTTTTTTTTATATCTGGGCGCCACCGTAAGCTACGGTGGCCACCGTAGCTTACGGTGGAAGAAAAAGGGTTACGGTGGTAACCTACTGCCTTACGGCAAAAAATTGCAGTCGCACGGTCGTGCGTCCAATCGCACGACCGTTCATAACCTAAAACGTTGGGAGCACTGGCAGTGCACAAGCCAGTGCACTGTCTTATTCGGAAGCGCACGTCCGTGCGGCCAGAGCACGACCGTGCACCATGCCCAGTGTTGTTGGCTGAATTATTCCCTCTTTGACCCGTTCTAACCCCAAACTGAACCGATTCATCCCACATTTTTCCACAACATTCCGTAACATTCTGTAACATTCCGTAACTAATTATTCGTACTACAAAAAGAAAATTTTCAACTTTTAAAATACTTACTTGCTTTGCGCCGCGAAACGAACACACACTTCTTCACGAGCTTTCAGTTTGAGTTCAAGCACTTGATGCTTAAATCCCTCAAACCTAGGCTCTGATACCAACTTGAAACGCACACTTTCCGATGATCAATAATTAACGTAAACTTCTTACAATTTTTCAAAATTTTGACATGACCCATTCGTAAAGAAGACGATTCCCTGTTTTTATACAAAATCAATCAAAATACATTCAACGACATTTACAAAAGATGTTAAATTTTAAACCTTATGCTTTTCACCCAAAACATTAAACCCGAACTATTCAAAACAAAGTTTAACTTCAAACTACTACCATCATCCTAGTAACTAGTTTAACATTTACTACACAAAAGGACGTTTCGACCCATTCAAAAGAAACAACTTGAACCGGAAGCGTATAAAGGTCAACGTTGTGTGTGTTCGGTCCGAGCGCGCCGCAATTAATCATGTGATTTACCTTTCATTCATAACAACAAAACACATGTTAGTTCATAGTACATAACATTTGAATTCTTTTAATTCCATGTCATTGTTCGACCCGTTAACATAACATATTACTTTAATAACATTATCACTTCCATTCGGAAACATTCATCATACCACTTCCCGATTCATTTGTAATGAATCGCTACATACCATATCTTTCAATATACTTACATCAATTGACCCATTATAAACAAGTCAATTTCTACACATTCCAACAACCATTCTACTTATCCTTTTAACCCATTTAGACGGGTCATTCCATATTCACTATCACATCATTTTATCCTTAAAAACAATCCTCATTATAAAACTCATTACATCTAGTCAATTATGAATCATAATGTAAACTTACACCAAATTCTTAGTACTAAATATTTTTATACATAAAGCTACAAATAGAGTACATAAAGTTCATATGAACTTACCGCGATCTTGAGATGCTTGTGCCTTCGAGTGACTTGCACCTTCTTCCTTCTTCGTGCCTATATGTCATAATCTCATACTTTAGCTTTCATAAACAATACTTTCACAATTCTTTTAATACGTTATGGCGTCTAATATTCACATACATCATTATCATAAAGAAGTTGCATCAATCTTAACAAGCATTCATGTAAAAACCATAACTAAACTTACTTAGGCATTTCGTCGAACACATTGTGTGCATACCAGTAGTTTAGCACAATGTACAAGCATCCAAAGCACAATTTCCATAGTTCTTCCCATTGATTTACATAAACATCCTATTATTATCTACCCTTCAAATCATGAGCACATAGTTCTAAATCAATTATTCATAAAAATTTCATAAATCAACAATCAAATTAACATACAAAACTTCACACATTACTTGACATGCAAGTGGGTTTTGCCCTAATCATGTTCATATTTGAAATTTAGCATCTAATGATGTCTAGACCTTCATAGCAACCATTAATCCTACTGAATTTTGTATTATATTCACGAATCACACAAAACCCACAAAATCAAACATCACCAACTCAAGAAATTTCACTTACTTGAGATCAAGAATACTTAGACAATCTAAATTCTTAGCTCATGCATTGGATAAACCCTTGATTTCTCTTTCCATTTGAAGGATTTAAGGGGTTAGGGTTTGAGTTCTCCTGCTCTCCCCCCCCCCTCGTTCGTACGCACACCCACAAGAACACACTGGGTTTTTTTTTTCATTGCACATTTACATTATTAACCCCTTGTCTTTCAATACATGTCATGTTCCTTCTTTTCACATTAACTAGATTACTTTTCTTTTGGTTAACTTAGTTACATACATATATTCTAAACTTACTACCGTTTTCATCGCAATTATAATATTGTTTATAGCATACGAAATTTGGGGTGTTACAGTTCAACCAATAGTGACGAGTATCACTATTTAGGTCCGTCCACCTAAAAGTGATAAAGCAGTAGTAATTGTGCAAAATACCCCACTTACTGCCAATAATTAAAGATAACAAAGAGTTAATCCTTGGAAAATAGTTTTAGTAAAACAGTTTGATAAAAAGAGAATAAATCACCTTGTTAGCATATAGTATTGATTTAACAGGCCTCCTGATTCTAAGTCTTCTGATAACTAAGCATCTATTTTGATTGTAAGTGTATAGTGCAGAGTTTCTGGTAGTTAAACATTTAGTTTAACAGAGTGGAATACGTATTAGTGTTAAACCCCAATCAAACCTAACGATGGTCACGAGATCAGAACCTTAAAAAAATTCACAAAGTATAGTCTTATTAAGACAACACTTTGGCATTCGTTAGTTGGTCTCCGAATCGATCAGACAAAATATCGTATTGGTGACTTTTTATTAGAACACCAACGTATAGAGAGAAGAATAGAAGGAATGAGCAAAGAAAATTAATCCTAAGCTTCTTATTTATAGGTAAGGGATAAGTCTTACCCTATATGGAATTTCCCTACGTGTTATCTACCCATATACAACTTCCTCGGTTGAATCTTCCCTAGATAAAGTCTTCCCTATATATTATTTTCCTTAGATAATACCTACCCCATATATACCTATTTTCATGTATATCTATTTAGGTGTTAATAAATCTTACTTAGCTTAATTAATCTTACTTAACTGATTAATCATACTTAGCTGATTAATTAATCTTACTTGGCTTAATTAATCTTACTTAACTGATTAATTAATCTTACTTAGCTCTTAAGTTTACTTATCTATTAAGGTTTCTTAACCGCACAGTTTTATTTAACTAGTAAGTTTACTTAACTATTAAGTTTTCTTAGCCACTAAGTTTTCTTAACTGTTAAGTTATCTTAATTACTAAGTTTACTTAATCGCTAAGTATTCTGGTTTAACAGCTTCCTGATTACGAGTTCTAATTTCTAGATATGACGGAACTCGTATTAGTGTATTAACTCAATTCAACTTTAACGATAATCACGAAATCGAAACCCTCACAACGAATGACAAAGTATAGCCAGATATTGGCAGCACTTAAACATCAATTGGATCGGTTTTAATCGATCGGATATAGTATCGTACCAGTGATTAGAGTTATTACCCTAATAACAGGCAGAGTTTCGGGATTTAGGGGTATTATTCCCAAGCTATTACTTTGCTAGAATATAGGCTAAGAGAAAGAAAAGAATTGAACGATTTGAAATGAAACCATCGGCTGCTATTTATAGGCTGAAATAGGGGCGAGTCACGGCCCGCGAAGCATATCAGCTTCTCCTTCGCGGCCCGCGAGGGAGTCTGGGTCGAACTGAAGGTTACTGAGTCATAGCGTCAGGTCGACACGTGTAGGGACACGTGGCATAACACGTGTCTGGATTGAGATGAGTCTCTCGCACCCCGCGAGAGTTCTCTCTTCGTTGGTCGCGGCCCGCGAGAACACCAAAAATCAGAATTTTTGATTTCTTGTTTCAGTTTTCATCGTACGCGTCTAGGGTTCCGGTTAGGGTTCGTTCTAGGGTGTTTTTGAGGGTTGTTACAATAATGGGTGTACTGAAAGTAGGAAAAATTTTGCATTTTTCACCATTAAATTTCACCGTGAATCCTTGAATCACAAGTTGATCAAGGCTGAGAACATTTCTGTCTAATTCAGGAGTGTAATATACACTTTGAATTCGAAATTTCTCATTTCCAGACATTACATCCACGACCCCTATTCCCCTTATGAAAAAGAAATGATTTTCACCGGTATTTGTTTCAACACCGAACATATTTTTGATCCTCTTGAATACATCTAAGTTACCAGCGAAATGATGGTTGAAACTTGTATTTACATACCAGATTTCTGACCAGAGGCCTCCTTCTGTACCGTTAACGATGAATTCCATGTTTCGAACTTCATCTTCTTCATGCTTTTGAATGCCGGTGTTAATGGCCTGTCGGATCAGAAGTGTTGCTTCATCATCCTCTTTTGCCTTGCAAGAAGCGATTTGGTGACCGGGTTGGTTGCAGTAGTAACACCTTCTTTGTATAGAATTTGTCATCTGTCGTTCCCTTTTCTCGTCGGAACAGTGCATGCAGGGTAAGACCGTTGCAGACGTATAGAGCCTTTCTTCATCATTATTCGCTGTGGCTCTGATACCACATGTTGACAGCGGAAATTTAACATCATTATGAATGTCATTAACAGAACTTGATTCACTGTATTCACTTGATGAATTCATAACGAACAAGTATACAAGTAACAACACACACGAACAGCCATATGATAATTGAAAGTGAAGGATATTATATCGAATATCTTAGTGCCGGTTATTTTTGCCGGCAAATTGTATATATACATGTGTGAGGGACCGTTATTCCGGCAGTTAATTTTGGCGGGAATAACCACCTTTGTAACGGTGTGTCTCAACCGGTGTGTCTCTTCACTTAACCGATACAAATATTAATAATACATAAGTACAATATTGTTACACTAACTTAATACACATAATACATATAAATATAATCAAATTTATATTCGAACAGTTTGTTTCTTTTGTGCTTTTGCATTATATATGACAATCACACTGCTTTCCTTCCATGGTGTTTTATCATTAGTTATAACTCTAAATTGCTTAACCATAATTTTTAGCTTCATTCTTCGACCATTAGCATTTTTCATTGACCATCCAAAGAAACAAACAAACACACAAACGTCCACAGTATAATCTCTTAACTGCAGTTTATTTGCCTTGTCAGATGTCCCTTCAAAATGAATGCAATAGCATCTCTTAACTCTTTCTTTCTGAGAGAAACCCAACACTAACCTTAATCACATAAAAGGTAATTTATGTATTAAAATGATTCAAACTTGTTCAAAATATCACAACACTGTCAGTTTGATTAATTTTTTAATACTTCATTGTTATTAATAATCCAACTTATATCCCTAATGATAGTTTAATAACCATTATCACTATGACATTAGGGAAAACTAATTAGCAGCAGTGAACTTCAGTTTCAATTACAGACCTACAATTTCACGATCCCAAAGACAAAGTATATACTAAAAGTTAAACAGTTGGCCATAAAACTGATTGTGTTATGCCCACATTGATTCGGAGTTTGTCCCTTCCGGAAACTACTATTCACCTGTAACAAATCTCATTAAAAGTACTAATTATTAACTTATTTTGTTCAATAGGAAACCCTAATTAAGACCCCCAAGTGATCCTGCATAAACTCTAAAATTTTCAGAACAATTGGAATCAAGATCAGGGCCCCTAAAACTCAGGGGGGGTATACCCTAGTCGGTATTATCTAAACAGTTTTACGTGTATAAAGAATTTTGACAAACGACCAACTCAGCAAGGCTACTTAGACACGGGGCTACCCTATGGTAGGGTAGTACCCCTCGCGCCACGCGACGACCCCTCGCGCCACGTGAGGGGGTCGGTTTTTCAGCTATAAGTAGTAGACTTTGGCACTTGCAATTTCGCGTTGGTTCGACTTAGAAATTCAATTTGTACACTGAGATATCGTAGAAACAATCCAAAAACACACACAATCACGAAACGCTGCCACAATAACAGGGTAATAACTCGATCGCTGCTACGATTCAATGTACGATCGATTGAAACTATCCAATGGATGTTTAAGTGCTGCCCACATTAGGGTTATGCTTTGTCATTCATCGTGAATTCGATGGATGTTTAAGTATCGCACTTTGTCATTCGTTGTGAGGGTTTAATCTCGTGAGTTATCGTAAATGTTGTATTAGTTACTGACCTAGTTAATGTGCATTGTTATTTAAATTAGGTTACAAGGCTAATCAGTAGGCTAAGCTCTGTCCGTATAAATTTACCATGTGAGTTATTCTCTTTTATCAAATATTTTAAAATACTCTATTTTCAAAAGTTATAGTTACAGGGAGTAAGTCGTGGTTATCTTGAATCACTGGCTAGTGGGGTATTGTGCACATTACTAATTTCTCACGGGTTAGGCTAATAAATCCTAACAGTGATAACCGTCACTACTTGGGGAAAGACCCAATAGTGGTATGACCATCGTCACCAGGTGACACGGCGCCAGATAAAAATAAGATAGAAGCCATTGTAATCGCTCTTATGCTGTAATTTATAACCATGTGTCGTTTTATCAAATTTGAATAACTCGCCAACATTTCCCCGTTGATAAAATATTTTTAAAACATGTTTCAGGCGACCTGCTGTAAATCAAGGAAACGTGCTACGGAGCACTAACCAGCTTGAAGAGGTGGCTCAGTTAAAATGAATAAACATGTTTTAATAAATCAGGGAATTTCCTAGTTAAATTCCTCTATTGTAAATTACGGGGTTTATCCCGCATTATGAAATAAAATAATCGGGCATTTCAAGTTTAAAAGATCCTGTTGAAATCTTCCACTGTCACTTCATAGATACCACGGGTTCCTGTCCCGCGGCTCTTGACCGGGTCAAACCGGGGCTGGGGCCGTGACAGAAAAAGGTGGTATCAGAGCCACTAGTCGAGCCACTGATTTAAGCCTATTAAGTATTTATGAAATACTTAATTTTCTTGATTGCCATTTTGTGCTTATGTGTTTTATTAACTGACTACTTATTAGTTACAGTATGGGTAAACAAAGACTCTCAGACATCTATCTTAAATTAGATAGTTCACCAAAAGAGAAGGGAAGTTCATCCCAAACAAATTCCTCAAGATACTCAGTAGATACTGAGGAGGGAATATTTGTTCGTAAGACACAATATGAGAAACCACTTTCTCCTAATAAAAGAAGTTTGATTATTAGAAAAAGTCAAGAGAAAATGAGGAAGAAGTCACAACTAAAAGAAGTGACGAATAATAAGGAAACTCAGGAAATAGGCAATAACCCACCATGGGAAGACGAGTTAGATGAAAAATGGACAGATCTCTACATGTTAGCTACCGTAGAAGTAAATGTTAACCTCTAAACTGTCAACACTCCGACTCAGTAGTAATACCTATATTTTCCATAAGCCAGAAACTTTAAAACAATAAATAAACTACTAGTATTTTTCAAAATTTAGTTGCAATAAAAATAAGTTGTTTCAATAAAAAGGGTTTGTTTAAATACTTAGATTGCTTTTCTGTAACTATGTGAAAATTTTAACTTTTTGTGTATGCTAAACAGCATGAATTAATTATCTGAAGCCCTAGAAAATCTCAATCTTTATCCTGTAAAAATAGAAGTTTCCAGAGATTTTACTGGTTACATGGCCGACGTAGAAGAACCTATGGAATTTCAAGCTCCACCTCTGGAGAAAGCAAAACCTAAGAAAAGAAGAAGATTTGTGGGTTGGAGATGTGTACGGAGAAGGAAACCAACAACTAGGAGAATTCCCAAGATAGAGAATCCTATGGATAAAGGAAAAGGGATTGAGATTGAGGAAGATTCGAGGCAAGTAGGAATGGAAATTGGGGAAAGTTCTAAGCAAGTTAAGGAAATGGCGTTGCAGGAAGAGCTAGATTTCATACTGGCAAGCTGTGATACCCTTAAACCTGCTAATGAAAATCTTTTCACCTACCCTGTTGAAACCCAACTTCCAATAAACTTGGAACCAGCAATCCCAGAACCTCTGATTCATACCCAACCTTTAGGAATGGACGAATGGTGGACCAACGACTGGCAATTTCAAAAACTTCTCAATAACCCCTATACTTTTTTCCCTCAGTTCGACCCAGAACCTGCACCAAACCCACCAATGAGCAATGAGAACTTGGCAGAACTCCGCCATTTTGGCGAGGAGCTGATGGATGCAGGAAATAGAATTCGAGAGGTAGGAGAACAGATCTCTTGGAAGTACGACGAGAGGGAGCGTCGTTTCTAAGATGACATCTAACGAAAATGGGGAAGCTATGGTTACGTGATAGTAGGAATATGTGTTTAATAATAATATAATAATCAAAATAAAACGTGTAAAATAAGCAATAAAACTTGTGTAAGATAATCGGTTTGTACGGATGCCTAATATATATAAAAATATCGAAAGTCGAAAGACCAACAATTTTGACTATATGTGTTTACATGATTATGTGCAATTATTTGTTATAATAATTATTAATTAGTTGATACTAATTACTTATATAAATTAATTACCAGATGGCAAACGTTGGTAATGAACAAGTTAACGAGGGTAACCAATCTGAGCACAACAATGAGGATCAATTTCTGAATAGGCAAGATATTGAGAATATCGTTGCTCAGGGGATAGCCAATGCTATTCCAGCAATACTTGTTGCTGCTCAAAATCCAATTGAACCTCAACAAATTATTCCCAGCAAACGCACACAGGGAGATAATTTCAGTAACAGTGTAAATGGAGGCGGCAACCATAATAATAATAACAATGACGGTATGCCAGCTCCACTCCTTAAGAAAATGAAAGCTGCAACACCTGGTTGCACGTACAAAGTGTTTCTTACCTGTAAACCAGCTGAGTTTGCAGGTAACGAAGGGGCGACTGCTGCACTGCGTTGGTTAGAAAAAACCGAGGCAGTGATTACAATAAGTAAGTGTGTCGAGGACGACAAGGTCATGTATGCGTCGCATCTTTTCAAAGAAGAGGCGCTAGAATGGTGGAATACGATACTTCAAGCCAAAGGAAGAAATGTGGCCTATGCCATGAATTGGGAAGAATTTAAAAGTCTAATGGAAAGAAAATTCTGTCCCGAATATGAGAAAGAACAAATGGCAAATAAATTTCTGAACCACCAGATGGTGGATGTAGACTGTCGAGGGTATACTTCGACATTCTTCGAGTATGCGAGAGTGGTACCAACCCTGGCTTCGCCAGAACCGGTGCTTATTTCCCGCTATATATGGGTATTGATAGGTGAAATCCGCGATATCGTTAAAGCTGAGAGACCTCGCACTATTGACGATGCTGTTGAATTAGCTAACACGCTAACAGATGGGCTGATACGCATAAGAGAGGAAACCCGAAAGAAGGATGTAGCCCAAAAGATTACCCAGGGATTTCGGATGGGTAATAGAAGCAATTTCAGAAGAAAGGGAACTGGACAATCTTCCACTGGTCCATTTTGCAATTCTTGCAAAAGGAAGCATTTTGGAAGATGCAAAGGATATTGCAATTTTTGCAAGATTCCGGGACACCAAGAAGAAGACTGCAGGAAGAAGAAAGCAACAGTCTGCTACAAGTGCGGAGAGGCTGGACATTTTAGGCCGGACTGTCCTAAATTGGTCAAACCAGCTGATAACAAAGCCAAACCTGCAGAAGGAGCTACTAAGAAGAACGTAAGAGCCTTCCAGTTGACTACTCAGGAAGCAGAACTAATTCCTGACTTGATAGCTGGTACGTTTCTAGTTCACAACGTCTATGCGAAAGTATTATTTGACTCTGGTGCAAACCAAAGTTTTATAAATACTTCATTCTGCCAAGCTCTTAACTTACCCTTAACCAACCTTAGGCAGATTTTCACAGTCGAAACAATAGATGGGAATTTTGTTAAAATAAATAAGGTTGTGCGAGAAGGAAAGATAGAACTTTTAGGTCATAAATTTTCTACAAATCTATTACCTATGGATTTAGCAGGATTCGACGTTGTATTAGGAATGGATTGGTTGGTAGCCAATCATGCTCGAATTCTTTGTGATAAGAATTCCATAGAAATTCATACACCCACAGGAGAATTAGTGGTGATTACAGGAGATTAGCCATGAAAGCCACTAAAATTCATTTCGGTAAGAAAACAAGAAATGGTGTATATGATTTCAGTAATCATTCACACGAGAGGTAAAGAACTTAAAGAATTTCCTGTAGTATCTGAATACTCGGATGTCTTTCTGGAAGAACTACCTGGATTACCACCCAACAGGGAAGTTGAATTTAGAATTCATCTAATTCCTGGAACAACACCGATTGCCAAAGCACCTTATCGGTTACCACCCACAGAAATGCTAGAATTGAAAAAGCAATTAGATGAATTATTAGGTAAAGGATTTATACAACCTAGTTCATCCCCGTGGGGAGCTCCAGTGTTGTTTGTAAAGAAGAAAGATGGGTCAATGAGAATGTGTATCGATTATAGGGAATTGAATAAAGTTACAATTAAGAATCGATACCCATTACCTAGGACTGATGATCTTTTTGATCAACTTCAAGGAGCTAGATATTTTTCTAAGATAGACTTACGCTCCAGATATCATCAATTGAAGGTACAGGAAGAAGACATACCTAAAACTGCTTTCAGAACTGGGTATGGTCATTAGGAGTTTACAGTCATGCCCTTTGGGTTAACAAATGCCCCAGCAGCATTTATGGACATGATGAATAGAATCTGTAAACCGTACTTGGATAAATTTGTAATTGTCTTCATCGACGATATACTCATTTATTCCAAAAATCAGGAGGAACATTGTGAGCACTTGCATGTACTCTTAACTTTGTTAAGAAAGGAGAAACTCTATGCCAAATTCTCGAAATGTGAATTTTGGCTACAAGAAGTGCAATTTTTAGGACACATGGTGAATCACGAAGGCATTCACGTAGATCCTGCTAAAATAGAAGCAAGCACCAAATGGAAAGTTCTGCAATTAGCAATAGAAATTAGAAGTTTTATAGGGTTAGCTGGTTACTATAGACAATTTATTAAGGATTTTTCCAAAATAGCTGTACTATTAACTAAGTTAACCTGTAAAGCAGCTAAGTTTGAATGGGGAGCTAGGCAAGAAGAAGCCTTTAGGATATTGAAGCAAAAGTTAACAAATGCTCCAATTCTAGCCTTACCAGAAGGAACAGAAGATTTTGAAGTATATTGTGATGCTTCAAAGCTAGGATTAGGATGTGTGTTAATGCAACGCAAGAAGGTAATTGCGTATGCATCAAGGCAATTGAAAAAGCACGAGGAAAATTATACGACTCATGATTTAGAGTTAGGAGCCATAATTTTTGCCCTTAAGATTTGGAGGCACTACTTGTACGGAAGTAAGTTTACTGTTTATACAGATCATAAAAGTTTAAGATACATATTTGGGCAAAAAGAATTAAACATGAGGCAAAGAAGATGGATGGAAATCCTAAGTGACTACGATTGTGATATTCAATATCACGAAGGAAAGGCAAATGTAGTTGCAGATGCCTTAATTCGTAAGTATCATGAGAAACAACGACGAGTTCGTGCTCTCAGATTAAATCTACAGTTAGATTTAATGGAACAACTGAAGAACATTCAAGAACCAGCAATCAAGGATGATGCTGAAGGAATGAAAGGAAGAATAAAAGAATTAGAACAGGGAAGTGATGGAATTTGGAGATTCCATAAGAAAAGAATTTGGGTACCTAAGCAAGGAGAATTAAGAAATAAGATTTTAGAAGAAGCTCATAAATCTAGGTATACTATGCATCCAGGAAACAATAAGATGTACCAAGATTTAAGGAATAACTTCTGGTGGATAGGAATGAAAAAGGACATAGCTAGATATGTTTCTAAATGTTTTACTTGTTCACAAGTTAAAGCAGAGCACCAAAAACCTTCAGGTCTACTACAACAATTAGAAATGCCTGTATGGAAATGGGAACTCATAACAATGGATTTTGTTACTAAGTTACCCAAAACCAGAAAAGGTAATGATGCGATTTGGGTAATTGTGGACCGATTAACCAAATCAGCTCATTTTCTACCTATGAAAGAAACCTTTAGCATGGAAAGGTTGGCAAAGTTGTATGTAGATGAAATAGTATCCTTACATGGAGTCCCACTCTCCATTGTATCGGATAGGGATAGTCGTTTCACTTCCCACTTCTGGACCAATTTCCAGGAAGCAATGGGAACCCGATTAAAATTAAGCACTGCATACCATCCTCAAACAGACGGACAAAGTGAAAGGACGATCCAAACACTGGAAGACATGCTTAGAGCATGTGTGATAGATTTTGGTGGAAACTGGGATAACCATTTACCATTAATTGAATTCTCCTATAACAATAGTTATCATTCAAGTATTGAAGCTGCCCCATTCGAAGCACTATACGGACGGAAGTGTAGAACTCCGGTTTGTTGGGCAGAAATAGGAGAAAGTCAATTGTCAGGTCCAGAAATTGTACAAGAAACTACTGACAAGATCACTCAAATCAAGGAAAGACTAAAGACGGCTCGAGATCGCCAGAAAAGCTATGCCGACAATCGACGCAAGCCACTCGAGTTTCAAGTTGGAGACAAGGTACTATTGAAAGTTTCTCCTTGGAAAGGAGTAGTACGATTCGGTAAGAAAGGAAAACTAAGTCCAAGGTACGTAGGACCATTTCCAGTGATCCAACGTATAGGACCAGTTGCTTATCGTTTATAACTACCAGAAGAACTAGCTGGAGTACATGATGTGTTTCATGTATCCAACCTCAAGAAATGTCTATCTGACGAATCTCTGGTAGTGCCTCTTCAAGATGTAGAGGTAAATGAGAAGCTAAAATTTGTGGAAAAACCACTGCAAATAGAAGACAAAAAGATTAAGTATCTCAAGCATAAGCAACTAGTGCTAGTCAAAGTCAAATGGGATTCTAAAAGAGGATCTGAATACACTTGGGAGCTGGAATCGGAGATGAAGCGAAAGTATCCCTACTTATTCCAGTAAATCTCGAGGATGAGATTTTTAATATGGTGGGGAGGATGTAACAACTCTCATTAAAAGTACTAATTCTTAACTTATTTTGTTCAATAAGAAACCCTAATTAAGACCCCCCAAGTGATCCTGCATAAACCCTAAAATTTTCAGAACAATCGGAATCAGGATCAGGGCCCCTAAAACTCAGGGGGTAAACCCTAGTCGGTATTATCTAAATAGTTTTACGTGTATAACGAATTTTGACGAACGACCAACTCAGCAAGGCTACTTAGACACGGGGCTACCCTATGGTAGGGTAGTACCCCTCGCGCCACGCGACGACCCCTCGCGCCACGCGAGGGGGTCGGTTTTTCAGCTATAAGTAGTAGACTTTGGCACTTGCAATTTCGCGTTTGTTCGACTTAGAAATTCAATTTGTACACTGAGATATCGTAGAAACAATCCAAAAACACACACAATCACGAAACGCTGCCGCAATAACAGGGTAATAACTCGATCGCTGCTACGATTCAATGTCCGATCGATTGAAACTATCCAATGGATGTTTAAGTGCTGCCCACATTAGGGTTATGCTTTGTCATTCATCGTGAATTCGATGGATGTTTAAGTATCGCACTTTGTCATTCGTTGTGAGGGTTCAATCTCATGAGTTATCGTAAATGTTGTATTAGTTACTGACCTAGTTAATGTGCATTGTTATTTAAATTAGGTTACAAGGCTAATCAGTAGGCTAAGCTCTGTCCGTATAAATTTACCATGTGAGTTATTCTCTTTTATCAAATATTTTACAATACTCCATTTTCAAAAGTTATAATTACAGGGAGTAAGTCGTGGTTATCTTGAATCACTGGCTAGTGGGTTATTGTGCACATTACTAATTTCTCACGAGTTAGGCTAATAAATCCTAACAGTGATAACCGTCACTACTTGGGGAAAGACCCAATAGTGGTATGACCATCGTCACCAGGTGACACGGCGCCAGATAAAAATAAGATAGAAGCCATTGTAATCGCTCTTATGCTGTAATTTATAACCATGTGTCGTTTTATTAAATTTGAATAACTCGCCAGCATTTCCCCGCTGATAAAATATTTTTAAAACATGTTTCAGGCGACCTGCTGTAAATCAAGGAAACGTGCTACGGAGCACTAACCAGCTTGAAGAGGTGGCTCAGTTAAAATGAATAAACATGTTTTAATAAATCAGGGAATTTCCTAGTTAAATTCCTCTATTGTAAATTACGGTGTTTATCCCGCATTATGAAATAAAATAATCGGGCATTTCAAGTTTAAAAGATCCTGTTGAAATCTTCCACTGTCGCATCATAGATACCACGGGTTCCTGTCCCGCGGCTCTTGACCGGGTCAAACCGGGGCTGGGGCTGTGACATCACCTTCAACAGAATTATAACCGCATAACTCGCTATGTTGATAAACCATAGCAGCAATGGAATATATTTTTAAGAAAGAAACTGATGCAGTTTCACATGCAATCAAATGGCTCAAACAAAATAATTCATTCAAAGACTTGGAACTGAATGGTTCAAAGAAACCTAAAGGTTTTCTTTACAATAATCAAACTGAAAAACAATTAACTCTAGATACCCTACTTATACTAAACAAGTAAAAAGATAACATAGGAAATTTGAATTTTAAATAAATAAAAGATATGCCCTGCAACATACTCCCCCTCTTAAAAAAAAAACTCGTCCTCGAGTTTTGTCTTCGAACCAAAGCCACCAGGATCAAAAGGAACATCAACCCAATGCAGGATTATTATCATCACGACCCACCTAAACAGCTCAACTTTACGAATCGTTTCGCCTGACACCGCACTTGTACCACCTGGATTAAAGGGAACATCGGGATGTTTGTTGTTCGCTATAGATTTGACCCGCTCAAACAATTCAGCTCCAACCAAAGTAATAGTAATGGGCCCCTCGCAATCGTTTCTTACCATCTGATCTTGTGGCCCACAATCTACTAGACGATTGTTGTTAGTAATACATTCACAAATAAGCCCATGTCCACTTTATCATTATTTGCATGAGAAGGTTCCACGTAATTCCCATTTTTTTGAATTAGTGCGTATGTCTCATGCTTGGGTGGCAAACATTTAACCTCATCATGCATAATAATCTTATCTATAGAAACCAGATTATTATCTATGGCAACCCAACCATTTCCACAAACTTGTAATCATTTCCACTTTGAATTCCCACTTTTCTAGGAGATAGCTTTATGAAATCGATAATATTCAAATTTACCAAACTAACCGACAATAATTTAGTGTGATCCAAGGATAACGTATGACCACCCTTGACCACCGTTTCACAACCAACGATCACCATAGCATCATGCCTAGCATCACGATCAATATCGTCTTTGTTTTTCATTTGTTTATCATCTTGAACAATAATTTCGCTTAAAACCTCCCGCACAAACGAACATTCTTCGTCATCGGGTTCAATCCCGTCTTCATCAAATACGGGTTTGTCTTCCGACAAACACTCTTGATAGATCGGCCCGTAGAACCGATGGTGGATATGACCGAAAGGCTGCTCCTCTTCCTCGTTCACATTGTCCCGGACGATGGATCCCGATTCGGTTTCCTTAACGTGCCTCTTCCGTTCTCAAGGTCTTGGACTCGTTGGCGGATTCATTTGATCTCTTCAAGATCACGGACTTGTTGTCGAAGTCGTTGGATCTCTTCAAGATCTCGGACACGTTGTCGAAGTTGTTTGATCTTCAGATCCCATGGGTCGGAATCAACTTTGTTGTTGCCTCGGTCGGGCGGATCTACGAATAGGACGTCGATTTTCACTACGAGTACGTGAAACAAACATACTTCTGTCGTTGCCTCTGTCGGCGAATCTACGATCAAGCAAGCATCTTCCTCCACGCAGAGCCATTTGAATAACCAAAGCTCTGATACCACCTGATGCAGTTTCGCGTGCAATCAAATGGCTCAAACACAATAATTCATTCAAAGACTTGGAACCGAATGGTTCAAAGAAACCTAAAGGTTTTCTTTACAATAATAAAACTAAAAAACAGAAAAACAATAAATCTAGATACCCTACTTATACTAAATAAGTAAAAAGATAAAATAGGAAATTTGAAATCTAAATAAATAATAAAAATATATATTAATATAAATCTGCATCAGAAACTTTTGGTAATTTTAGTGTTATCAACGGATTTTAAGGTATTAGATTAACTTGTTGATCGAGATAATAACTTCGGTGATTAATCGAGTTAGGTGACCCACGAGTGCGGGCTCGTTTAAGACGAATTTTATTAGGGCCTCTTAATATATTAGTTTGTTTAATTAAATAATCATTTAGCATATTTTATATTATTAATTTTGCAAAAAAGTTATTATGTTGTGGGCTCATAATTGTTGGTCCAATAAAAGGTCACATGTGCATTAATTTGTTGGGCAGTTTGGGCCGCTGATGACAAGAAAAAAAAAGGGCCACATATGAAATCTAATATGGTTTGTAGAACTCTCGATCAGAAATATTATGGCACAAAAGAAAACTTACGGTTACATGTTCTTGTGCTCTTGATCATCTTGATATCACAAAATCATCAAATCTAATTCCAACAAGAGCGATCGCTGTCTAATCCGATAAATCATTGCGTGTAACCCACAAATAAGTTTATCTGATAGTTCTCAACTTCTCATACGATTCAGAGATTAATCCAGGTTGATCACAAAACTTGCAATTTCAATTCGGGTTCGAGGTTTATTATTTCTTTAAATTACTTGTTCTAGACCAATCATACAACAGAAACTTAAAAGTGTAACATAAAAGTCTGTGATTTAACTATGTAATTCTCACAGTTAAATCAAATAATTAAGGATTCATATACCTTTTACCTATAGAATAGAGTCACATATACAAGTGTATTAATATTAACTAGTGCACATAAAGAAAGTATATATAATTGGTTTCAGTCCCCTTTTTTTAATCAGTGATCTATCCTACTTGTATTAGTTTCATATTTTAGATCCTTGGTGAACTCAGCCTAATGAGGGGCATAACTGATAACCTAGCAAACCAATGTGTCGGTTACAACAGACGATTCGAGAAAGGACATAGATTGCAAAATTAGTTGATCACCCGCAGCGAAAATGAACTAATTAAAATGAAGCTTCTTCCAAGAACTCAAAATCAGACCTATTCGATCATTACCAGTTATAAACACAAACGGCTGTTTACTTATAATTGAATAGAAAATTAATCGCTAAAATATCACAAGAAGTCAGGATGGCCGAGTGGTCTAAGGCGCCAGACTCAAGTTCTGGTCTTCGAGAGAGGGCGTGGGTTCAAATCCCACTTCTGACACATTTTTTTTTATTTATAAGTTCTTCTATTAATTTTGTTCCAAAACTGAATTTTCTACAGAGTGTTTTCAGTTTATATTTATTTTCACTTATGTTCCCAAAATATATGGTTACGATGTTATGGTTTTTTTTGTTATTAGGTTTGAAGTACTATAGCATGGTTATTAGAAGTTAAATTAATGAAGTATAATCTTTCTACTATTAATTTACAATTTCACTTATAGTAATTTCACTTATCTTACTATAAGGGCGGAGGGGCATCTTACCTCAATACTCAATTTTAGAGTGGCGCCTTACCCCATACACAAACTACTCAATCAAATTTTAAAACACCCATCATCTAATAATATTGTGCCACTTAGCTTAACCCAAGACCCACTACATTTTCCCTCTTTACCCACACACGAATCCGAGTATGAAAACCCAACCACCTAGCTCAATCCCCTTACTCGGAGGGGTGAGGGCACCTTACCCCTCTTACTCGATCCTATGTGGATTTACTCGGGGTGGCAAAGTATGTCGCTCCCTCCAGCCTAAATGTGTGTACGCACTAGGTTAGAAAAGTGTGTGTTACACAGGTTGAATAAAAGTAACATTAAATAATTCGTAATAACGATTTAGCAACAAAACGATATTTTGAGATTCAGTATGATTGAAATTATGGTATTATTCTTTTATATATAATAACTAGGTTATCACCCGCGAATACTCGCGGATCGGAAAATTTAATTTGCATTAATCGAATTGTCATTAAATAAAATAAAAACACATACTTTCAAAGGTTTTTGATGAACACGTTTGAGAGAGAGAGAGAGAGAGAGTATGAATGAATTCATGAGTTCTTGATGTTATTGTAATTGTGTGATCTTTATCTCTCTAGTTCTCTACTTATATACATCCAAATGGAAACCTTTGATTAGATAATAAGGATAATTACGTCCATCAAATAATTACTCTATACTAAATAAGGAATAAATATATTTTGATCAAATGTACAATCAAAAAAATTCAAAAAATCTAAAAACATAAAAAAATTCTAAAGATCTAAAAAATCTAAAAGAATTCTAAAAATAAAAAAGATCTAAAAGAATAACTGCACAGTTCCATCAGATATCGCAAAACTATAAAGGCGCATAACGGAATAACTGGAGTCGGTGTATTTGTTTATAGTTAGTAAAAAAATTCCCTTTTTTTCTTTATTCCGACACTCCACTAAATAAAAACATATCTTGTGAAACATATGTCGATCCTTCATTCCTTCACTGAAGTAGTAAAAACTCCCTTTTTTTCTTCATTCTGGCACTCCACTGATGAACCCCACTTGCACAAATCAAACGATCATTGGCTGATTTGGAAGATTGTTAGAAAAATAATGATTCAGATATGAAGATGGCAACAACTGCATAATAACCCATTTTATAGTAAGAAAGATATAAGAACAAATAAAACAAAATGAAAGCAAACAAATAAGATGATGAGCATTTGTTTGGACTCACTTCTGCTGTCAAGTAATGAGGGGAAACATTCACATCCCCTACAAAGTACACAAACACCATAAGGCTATTTGGGCTTAACCATTCAAATAATAAGTCTTAATAATGATCGTTTTAGGGAGCAAAAATTACCAGCAATTACAAGACCCCGTTGATCACGCTCACAAGCTACCACCCTAACTTAAAATCGAAAACCCATAAATGTAAGCAATTCAAAACCAACAAAAGCGACAAAATGCCATATAATACCAAAAATTTTACAACATTATTTACCATTTATATTGCAGAACACCAATATACTTGAACAAACAGATGTAAATGCAGGTATTTTGATACTTATCGAAACAATTAGAAAATCCCAATAATAAACAGTTGCATCCAAACACTCCAAATTATAGAGCAAATTCAAGTCGCAATAATCACTTTAAATGCAATTAATTTATCATATTTCATCTTTTTCTTCGCACCAGAATCAGATCATCCCAAAAGGTTAATACTTTACCTTATCGTTGAACATAATTTTTTTTTAAAACCACTGTCTGATATGGTGATTAATCAGAAATTTCACAAACACAATCGCAGCTAATACATTCGCTACTACACATAACTTCGAAACACAAACTCTAATTTTAAGTCTATAAGCAACAAACAATAATAACCAATTCACCTTCTTTAGGCACCCGATCCCGAATTAGCGAATAACCCGAACCCCAGAAACCCGAACCTGGCCAACCCGAACTTTAAATGGTTCGGTTATCGAGTCACTTTTTCCTGGCCAACAAACCCGAATAACCCAACCCGAAAAACCCGAAACATGAAATCCAAAAAAAACCGAACATTTATCGTTTTCTCTTATAGAAGTGTTTAGATTTGGAGTCTTTAATAGATGGAACACTAAGTTTTGGGACTTTTAAATATTATAATAGCATACTGTCAACTAATCTTTGAACTTTGACGATATTTTTAAAGTAGCAATATGAATTTTGATGCTATTTTGTAAAAATAAAAGACATTTATTTTCATTTACATCTAAACCCTAAAACCGAATAACCCGACCCGAACTAACCCGAACCCGAATAACCCAAACCCGACTAACCCGAACTTTAAAATGGGTTGGTTATCGGGTCAATTTCTCCAAGAGAAAAACCCGAACAACCCGACCCGAAAAACCCGAAACCTGAATAAAAAAACCCGATGAACACCCCTACTTCCAATACCATTCCAACATTCAAAACTCAAGATATGATTGATGGTTAGGCAACTTGAGGAGCTTTGTAGTATGCTGCAACCATTGCTGGGAAGTACATTTGTCGAACTCCTTCCGACTTGATAATTGGAAAAAGATGATCCCAGATGCACCCTGCAAACAGATTAATTCAAATGTAAAAAATATGGCCGGAAATAACAATTTGTTTTACATATTAAAAAGCTAACCAAGATGAGTCGAGCCCCAAGCCATAACGGTTTTGGTGATGGGAACGGGTTGAGAGAAACAGCCAACACCATAGATAGCAATAGAAAAAAATGAAGCATGCTTGACGCATTTCTTTTCTTCTTGAGTCTGGTGATGCACAAAATACCTTGTATAGAGCACCCACCAATGTGTTTATCGTAGATGACACGACTGCAAAATAAAACAAAAAACAAACATTTTTTAAAAATCTATTTTTCTTAAAAATATGTGGCTATTATATTATTAGTTAGAAATATATTATTCTCAGTTTTGACGGTTTTTGATCAATGAAAACCGAAACCAAACCGTTGAAAATAAAAACCGAATCAAACCGGAGGATTACTAACGGCATGGCTACGATTTAGGCTCCTTTTTCAGAAGTTATCTATAACGAACAATAAAATATATAATAAAGGGTGCCAAAATAAACTCTATACAAGTTGTCGAAAAGAAACCGAAAGAGATAAAAGTAACTCAAAACCCTTGTATAATCACAAACAAAAAAATCAAATGATAACAATCAACACATTTCTTTATAAGAATTAACCAATTTTGATTTTGGGTTATAAAATATCAAATGCAAACTTACTTGACAGGGGCCAGTGGACTCATGAGCCAATTCAAGTTAATTAAATACATATTATATATAATAAAATTATCTATTACCTGAAACGAATAAAATAAAAAAATATACATAGTTAAATTTTACGACGCGGTCTGATTTTATGCAGTTGGTTTTCGATAAAAACCGCAAGTCAAATCGTTAATTACGGGTTGAAAATTTTGATGTTGACCGACCGAAAGTATAAAATAAACCTAACCACGAATTGAAACTGTTGATCGGTTTCATGATTTTAAACTCAACTATGAATACCTCTACCACCATCCCCTTGAATTAAAATTTGTATTGAAGTCCAAAAGTGGATTACCTATATGCACAAAAAAAATGATTAACTGCAAGAAAAAAACCAACATTTCATTAAAAAAGGTAATTGTAATCAGGTGCTCTATATGACAGCCTCATACCAATCAATAATTTGGAATATACCCTGCTGACTGCTGCACCAGGAGGATCGAGTCTTCTTTTTGAAATATCATAATATAGTGGGACTTCCGAAGTAACCCCGACAATGCTGGTATGCTCTAAGCTTTGGATGACTGGAGAGAACAATGGATTTTAGATTTTAATCAATTTGTGAATCACATACCTTTGCTTTATATAAATCCCAAATCAACCGCCTTAAAATGAAAAATTCCCAGATAAATGGTGCAAACTGCAGCGAATAGCGCTACAACCGGCAATCACTCCGTTTGTGCGGATCTTTTAATCTGATGGTGCCGGCCTATTTAGCAAGAATTTATTCTATTTAAATTCCATGTCACCTGCACAACCATCGCTACAATATTAAAAATTGATGAAGATCCTCACCATAAATCACCCAGGTAGCTTTCGCCTCTCAGGGATCAATAGCAGTGTTCATGTAAACATCATATTATAAACAAATCAGAGTTAGGATTTCTTTAGATAATAAAAAAATGAACTAACCTCGTAAGGAAGTAGACTTTGTACACCCCAAATAGACATGCACTAAGTGCTTCCTCAAGGTTAACCTATCACCCTTAAAGTGGAGCCAAGGATTTTGGTTTTCACTCAAATTGAAGTCATCGCCAGAATTGACACTTTTAATGGCAGAAAGGTAATAACCTCTCAGCACTCTGCATACCTAATCATAACGAAAAAATGGGTTTGGCCATTAAGGAAAAATATAGCAGAAACATATCAACATAACTTGAGAATATAAAATATAAAAAGGCCACCACCGTCAACTAATGCCACCACCACAGCCACCGTCAACCATCGCCACCACTGCAGCCACCGTCAACCACATTGCCACCACCACAGCCATCGCCACCATCAAAGCATCGCTAATCCGCCACCACCGTAGCCACCATCAACCATTTCCGCCACAACTACACCAACCATCTATGCCGCCACAATCACCAACAATCAACGCCACCAAAACCATCATAAGTTGTGGACACAAAACACTACACATATCCACATCTGCGGTCATCTTTAGTGTGGTTCATATTATGTGCACACTCCATGGATCACCACGATTAAGTTGTGAACTTGTGAAGGAAACTAATACAAATCGATGTGAGAGTATTATGCAGTAAAAGTAAAAGTAAATATATGTTTCCAATACTATATATATGTTGCCAAACAGCCCCTAAAACTCATTTTATTGATCAAATAGTTCACTGGCCTACAGAACACTGTCGTGTGCACTTGAACCGTACACTGAAGTATATTAACCACCATAATGAGCTCCAGCAGATGAACGGCTACCCAATAAGGCTGAATGCCTGAAAGCCATAGATAGCTGAGAAGCACCATCAGTTCCCAACGTCAGCGAAACAACAATGAAAAGTTAGGAAGCACAAAAACTTCATAAAAATAACATACAGTACAAAGACATAAGCTAACTTATACACATGCGTGAATAAAATATGAAAGTATACCACAATTTTAAAACTTTCTGAAATATATCTGCAACTCCATCATAATCACCTGCCCGAGCAAGAAGTCTCCCCTGTCAACTTGTAAGGCAGATAGTACCTGTATTTGTATTTTATCAACTTCAATCATTATAAGTGTTCCTAAGTTCCCAGAAAGAACTTTTGAAGCATCACTATATTTGGCTTGCTATTCCAAGAGAGAAATACATACACTAAGAGCTGCAATCAATACCATTCATTTTATAATATCAATAAATTGTGTGTACTTTTTATCATACTTATTAATAATAATAAGAAGAATAAAATCAAACTGCACCTTCAGGCTCATGCAAGCTATGGGTAGCAATGTTTTTTTAAGTAAACCTTCAGCTAATTGCAAAAGTTTCTCTCCTTCATTTCCACAAAATACCTATCAAAAGCAAATATCTTATACCATTTATAGAATATAGTTAATCGGGTATAAAACTATATAATATAAACCTGTAACTGAATGCTATAAACTGCCCAGAGCAAAAACTTCTCTTCACCAGCAACTTTATACATTTTGATGGCTATCTACATCAACAAAAAACAAAAAATTCACATCCACAACTTTATACATTTTGGAAAAAATAATTATAAATGTGAAATATATAGGGATATCATCAACTTGTTGCTGTTTCACAAAAGAATATTCACGAACATAACAGCTGAAGAGTCCCATCATCAGTTCTAAATTGTTTGGAAACTTTCCGCATGCATATTCACAACAACTGGTAGCCATGTCCACTGACGATGCAGGTTGAATAAGTATGTAACTTGAAAAAGATTACAAGAAAATGCAAAAATATAGCATGTGATAGAAATACTAACAATGATTTAGCTGTTGGAAAACTATCTGTAATGTGCTTAGTGTGAGGTCATCAATCAAGAATGAGTCGTTCTTTACAAAAGAACTTTAGCACTAATGCAGATAGTCTCGTCTCTACTCCCTGTATACAATTTATCAGACCCAAGTGGTAGTGCAATACCACTAACAACCTGTCAAATTAATCAACAAAAAATTCATGATTTTAACGTAATAATAACTATTAAATACGGGAAACCTGCCCGAGCAAGAAGTCTCCCCTGTCATCACTGTCTTGATCCAGAATGCCCTGTAGATATAAAAATAAAATTTATAGATCATCAAACGGAAACCAATTTAAAGTTAAGAATTGATTTACCTTGAAACCACCGATCCCAAAGTTGCGCGACACGAATACAAATCCAACAAATTATAACTCCTTTGTGTATCACGGAATAAACGGTTTGCGGTGGAGAGTTCGACAATTATGGTTTGTAGTTAACACATGATCAGAAGCTTACTCTGAAGTGCTTGACGATATACTTGAACCATTCCCCTAATCAATATTCCAGAGCCCATTACAATCAAATTTGCAAGAATTTTAGCAGCCTGCAAAGAAAGTTTATATCATGAATCATGATTCAATAAAGCATTTCAGAAAGATAAAAAGCGTTTATAAACTTCCCATCAATAATAACCCGCAAAATTTACTAACCAATTGTTGCAACTTTTAATAGACTATAGATTATCCTCAAGACATAAAGTTTCTTAATAAAATGCAGTTACATGAACCAAAAAGGAACACGTATCGATTTCCAGTAAACATTTGTGGATTTATATGATTAATAACATATGATTGTGATACTGAAGAAGCTCAAGTGCAGATAACGACAAAAAAGACACTTATGCAATCCATATACAGCCTACATTACTTTTGCAGTTCTAGGACACCTACGTATAGTATATAACTTATGATAACCTAAACTGTGAAGTGTGACCCCTAATAATTTTACCAATTTAAGTACCAAAAAGGCACTTTCTAATCAAATCCAGTCACTTTATGTTCTAATGAATTGTTGCCCAATACAATAACAGTACCACTTATCAAACATTGTTAATATTTCAGAATCCCATATTAAGTAAAAAAAAATTAGCATCTTCATTAATCATTACCATTGTAGCATCGATCACAAATTCACAATTTGCTGATTGATATTTGATAAGCCAACATTCAATCCCAAATAACTTATAAGTTATAAGTAAATTTAGCGCTTACAAAGAGACACAATGTGTTCTTGAGATGCATTCATTTATTCATTGTGCATTGTTCTAGTTAACCAACTTAAACCGAAAACTAGTAAAAGCAATTTGAAAAATTCAGCTGCTATAACAAAACTTAATCAAAACAATCGCTTCATGAATCATGATATAAAACATCTTGTAACATAATCTTTATACCTCTTTAACATAAACTTTTTTTCATCAACATGAATTCAAGCCAGGCTCCCCTAATCAATCTATTATAAACACATCTAAAATCATAATATAATCATGTATTACCACATGAACACAAACGATACGCGGATCACAAAACCAAAGCCTATCATCCGTAATTCTGTATAACTTGAGCATAATAAAAAAACATACGTTTTCACAGAAAACCAATAAAACCGTATAAATTGAATACCGAAGAAAAATAACTGTTCATTGAAACAATAAAAAGAGTCGTCAATTCTAAAACAGAACTTATTTGAAAATAGAAAACATTAGGGTTTCGATTGAGACCTCAAATCTACAGAATCGGTGGTGTAAAGGTAACATGAGAATCACCATCGTTCGATTCGATTTGCTGAAGAACATGTGTGGATTTGCTGAAGATGATGCATATGTGCCGCTAGGGTTTTGATGGTGATGGTAGAGACGAAGGAGATCTGATGGAATTGTGTAGAGGAAGAAAGCTTTCAAAAACATATAAAGGATCCAAATCAAACTGATCCGACCCGGAGTTTATTCGGATCCCGCGTCCATTAGAAACCAAAAGGTGATTTCCCTCCTAAACTAAAATGCCACATCAGCCTATATAGCCAAAGACAAATGCCACGTTGCCCAAATCAATCTCATTTATATATATATATAGATTACATTGAAAAAGATATGAATGAAATAAGGTAATTTTTTTAAATTAAGAAATAGAATACGAAACAGTGAAATAAGATAAACGAAAAAAAATGAATTTTGGGCTCACAATAATACGTGGATCAACAAGTTATTTTGCTAGGCAATAGGTTATAGTCTCGTGTAATACACTAGTTGAAAAATGAAAATTGTTTTTTGTAGAGCACAATAAGACAAATAGGTGTATTTGATAATCATTACATAAGCTTACAATCACTTGCTCATATTAATGAATATCCAATCTGCTTCTAAAGTATTTTATCATCATTTTTTAAGAAACTTCTTAATTGTTTGTACATCATCAGCCACAAAACATATTTGAACAAATATGCTCTTCAAAATAATTTGTTTTGCAAATAATATAAAACGATTTATTTTGCAAATCAAATAAAAACAAATCTGAATATGGAAGTGAGGATTTTGTTCGTATATTAAAAGCCTACGGTGCTCTTCGTTAACGTTGGATATTGATATCATTAAAATTTATAAATTCAAGATATATCTAAAGTAAGGACGAAATTTGAGGGATGGTTTAGCATATTTCATCTAAATAAAAGTATTGGTTAACTTAAAGATATAATTGAAATAATGGCGGATGTTAAGGTAAGAATTTTAAAATAAGCAATATTGTCATTCTATTATATGAAATTCATATATGATAATAGGCAAACGGAATGAATAGTGGTGGCAGGTGGTGCCACTATTCTATTGGCCCAAGTTTTATAAGGCCACGTCTGTGGCCTTTGTTAAATGTGTTTGACACGCATCCAAAACCACACCGTCTTTCATTGCTCAAAACCCATTGCACAGAAATCTGTTAGAGAGAGAGAGGGAGAGATGGAGAAGAGACGCGGAGTAGGCTCTCCGGCCTTAACACGGGGGATCTGGGGATCTGCCGCACATGGCTCTCCGGGGTCGAGATAACAGAGGGGATCCGCCGCGTATGACGGCGAAGTTTGTGGCGGCTCTCCGGTGTCGACAACGGTGAAGAGGTATCCACCAACCGGGGGCATTTTGGCAACAGGTTATGTATTCTTAGTATCTTTTTCACTCTTACGGTTGGTTATGAACCCAAATACATACTAAAGATTTGGTTATTAACCCTAGAGGAAGGAGAAAGAAAGAGAAGCAGGGAACATCAATGCTGCTAGCCGCCGCTGTCGGTTTTCCCCGACATCCTTTGGCAGTCCGGCTACTACAGTTGCGACCTCACTGGCAACAGCAACAGGTTAGTTTTTTCCCTTTTTAACTTTAAAGTTATGATTTTAGTTCAAATTAGTTGTAATTATGTGAAACTGGTGTTAAGTGAAACTTGATTTTTTATTAGATGTGCCATTTATATACTTGATTTTATATGAGAGTATCCATAGTTGGTAATAGCATGTAAATATGAATAAATTCCATTGAACTTTTAAGACAATCAAATAAGTTTACCTATCTTCTCACTGAATACATACTTTCAAATGGGAATTTTTGGGTTTTCCATTTACTAACTTTTGTTTGAATTATGCTTCACTCTTTTTTTGTTGGGTGTTTCTGAGGCTGCAATTTATAATCACTTTTGCTAATTATTGACGCTCAATGAATCTTTAATATCAGGTTCAGTTACTTATTTAGTAGATTTCTTGAAAGAAATTGGTACTCAAAACTGAATACTTGAATTGCATAAATCTGTCATTGTTTGGGTTTTTATTTTTTTTACTTGAGTTGTATTACGTTATTAACTTTAATTGCTTCAGTTTGTTGTCTTATAGGCTCTATGGAAATGTCTTATAAACGAAGAAAAACAACTCCTTATATAGTTACCAAGGTACGTTGTTTAACGTTTACTATTCTTACACATTCAGTCCACTTGTATGCATATGGTGTGAGTATGCGGTAGATAGAATTTAAAAAAAAAACACACGTTTGTATTTAAAAAGTTTATTTTGGATAACATTTACAAATTGATATGATTCTGTAACAAAATGATTTTAAATAGAAGTAATGGAGTATAAGTTTATATGAACAAAAAGAGCTACTTACTGATCAAACTCCCGCAAGAATGCATGGTATAACCCAAATGGGTCAAAATATGATTTTAAAAGCTGCTAGGATATATATACCTGTAAGAATGATCGTGCGGCGTTAACATGAACTTCGTATCTTAATACTTTTGATAATACGTATTACTCAAAACTCAAAAAATGGGTTCTACATATGGCGTACTTTGGGACTTCTAAATTTCGCCTTTTGATTTGGTATGGTTTTTCCTAGATAATGAGTCTTACAATGTTGTGTTCCAAAATAAGTAGTTTATACACACACACACACACACACACATATATATATATATATATATATATTCTCATGCCTTCTTAAAAGGTAAAGCCATTAATGCATTCCTTAGTATGCACCTCATCGAAGAACGCCTTGAATAGTAAAAGACTCTAATTGGTGCAGGATGAGGGTGATGGGATCTGGTTGGCATAGGGAGGAGATACCATGCCTCTACAACAGTCTTTCTTAGCCCATGCGTCACAAGAAGCCATTTTACATGCGGTGGTCTTTTTTCATATCCCCACCTGTTGCTTCATCTTTCAGAAAAGCTGTAGTTATTTTTTCATATCCACAAGCAAAAATATAGTTATTCAGGATCTGCGACTATCAACTCTGATTTGATCCATGTGGCCATTTATCATCATCTTCAGTCATAATCGATGCCCAACGATTAAAGATTCGACAGCAGCTCTGGAGGTAACGAAAAACCCTACAATAACTCTTCATATTGAACTTTTCTATGAAATAATGATTGCACGTGGGTTATATGAGTTTAGTTTATGTTGTTTTTCATATTTTTCTATGAAACGTTCAAAGATTCGACAACTCATATGATTTTATACGGCCCATATGACACGTTAGTGGTGTCTAGATAGTTTTTCAGTGGTGATTCTTTAGCCGAAGCCTTACAAATTAATACCCGAAATTGACAATTTTTTAACCTTTTTTTTGGGTGTTTAAGATTTGTTGGATTCTACAAGGGAGTATAGAGTGCTGGAGCGGCAGTATCATGGGAAGCCAATTATATATGTTTAGTTTTTAACCGTTTTTGGGTGTTTACGATATGTTTACAAATTAAACCCAACTTAAAAGAAGAAGAAGATGAAAACTGTTAGGTTTCTTTTCTGATTTTGAAGTTGTAAATGTTGTGTGTGCAGCATTGTTGTTTGAATTGTAGATTGTGTTCGGAAGCTAATTAAATCTGTTTCATGAATTTCTTTCATGTTTCTGTGATTTGGGAACTTCGAAAGCTGGACAAAAAGGTAGGTCAGTTTCACTTTTTTGCAAGTATGTTGAAGTTGGTGAGGTAGTATATCATAGTTCTTAACCATGGCCTGCTGAGCCAGAAATGCATTTCCGAGTTTGTTAAAAATACATTTTGCATATCATGTTATTCACCAATAATGATTTGGTTTAGCGTGACCGTGTTATGTGTTGTAGAAAAATTTGGTGGTTTTTTCGATTTTGTTACCTTTTTTAAAAAGTTGCCCCTATAAGGATTTTCTTGATCTACCACTGGCAAAACGTACATGTTATCACACCAAGAACGATTCGGTTGAGTATGTAAAACATACATGTTATCACACTAAGAACGATTTGGTTGTGTGCTGCGTCTTAGTTGTGCGCGCCGCAACGCGGCACTGTATTTAAAGCTAGTTGATATAAAAAATAAAATAAAAAATCAATTTTGATTAAAACGATTTTTTGAGGGATTATATGATGTTAACATGTTGAATTCTTTGGAATCGTTTATTATAAGTATGATAGGATTGATAATTGATAATAGTATTAATTAGTTAATTAATTAATTCAAAACTTCTTTATATTTGTATATTATTACTTCACAACATTCCCTTGCTTAGATGTGTTTTATCTAAAACTTTGTTATTTTTTTTTTGTGTATATAGAGCTTGCACCTGTGCTATTTTTGTTTTACCCTTTAGTGGTTTCTAACAGTATTTTTTGTGGTGTGTGCTTCATTTGCACGTTTGGCCTTTTTACCAACGCCATTTCCCTATTTCGTTGCATGTGAATTGCGATGGTTATTATGTGGTGGCTGTTTTATGTCTTCTACCTACGTTTCCATTTTTTGATAGGTAAACCAGATCGTTAATATATGTTTGTACCTGGTTTCTTTACGCTGAACTTTCCAGCGTGTGGCTTTATTTATGTCGGATTTTGCATCGATTTTTTTTCTGGGTAAATTACAAAAATCGTTCTTTATGTTTGTATCAGATTGCAAAGTGTATTATTTGTCTTTAAGGTTGACAAAAATCATACTTTATGTATGCAAAACCTAACACATTATGTCTTTTAACCAAAACTCAGTTAAATTTTAATGTTAAATCAGGATATATTGGTAATTTTACTAATTTATTTAAAATATCTCTAAAAAGTAAAACAAAAAAGAATTTTAAAAAAATATATTAAAAAAATAATAAATTATATCCTCTCTCTCTCATAACTCTCATTTTCTCTCTCTCTCTCTCTAACCTTCTTGAACCCACCACCATTTTAGCACCACCAACACCACCACCACATTTCTACACAACATTCTCTCCAATCCGTTGAACCCAACTAACCACCACTATACACCATCACCACCAAACACAACCACCATCAAACATCATCAGTCCACCACCATAGATCTGCAATCCATAAGCAAAGAACCACAACCCCCCCCCCTAATATCACTAAATTACCTTGCCAAAAAGACTACTTAACATTTGAATCAACATCTTGATATGATTGTTCAAGTCTGGTGTTTCACAAAACAGTGATAGAAATGTTTGTTTCGGATCTGTTTGTTTGTGGTTATTCAGGTCTGGTTTGGAATGGTAGCGACTGGTGACATCGCCAGCAGCGATTATTCAGGTTGTTTGGGGGTTAGGATTTCGAGAGTGTTTGGGGGTTAGGATTTCGAGAGTGGAAGGAGAAAAAATGGGTACAACGGTGGTTACACATCTGGATACGATTATTCAGATCTTGATTAATCGCTTCAGATCATAGAGTATACAATTACGATTTAAAAAATGAAGCAGAAAATGCAGATTACCTAGGGTTTATATAGCACATAAACTATGAAACAACAGAGTAAATGCTTTTGGAATTGTTTGATTATCATGCAAAATCAAGTATGAAAAGGCTTATAAGGTAAAAAACAAGCAACGATTTAAAAAGGGTTATTGGATTTTAATAATCCTAAGTTTCACCTGTTGGTCGATAATAATCCCAACTTTAAAAATTCCCTCCAATAATCCCAACTTGTAAAAGTTTGGCCGCCATTGATCCTTTTCAAACATATAAGAATTTGGTCTCCTCAATAGATTCAATTATACCTAGAGACTCCATAATTGATTTAAGTGCACCTATGTTAGAAAATGATCAATGGCGGCCAAACTTTTACAAGTTGGGATTATTGGAGGGAATTTTCAAAGTTGGGATTATTATCGGCCAACAGATGAAACTTAGGATTATTAAAATCCAATAACCCTTTAAAAAACGATGCAGAAAATACAAATTTCTTATGTTTAAACAACAAAAAAGTGACAAAACAGTAAATCAGTTAAATACATTTGAAATTGTTGGATCATAATGCAGAAGCATAAGTATGAAAAAGTTTATAAGATCAAACAAAAACAAAATCAAAACCTACAATAAAATGCGAAGAAGGCAAACTCAGAGAACCTTGATTGATTAAAATAGAGAAATGAATATGGCAAATAGGGTTTTGGGGTTATTTATAAGCTTGTAGGTGAAGGAGAGAAGGATAAACGGTGCACTGCAGCTTTTTCGTTAATGATAGATTGTGGTGGTGGTGGTGATGCTAAATGGTTAGAGAGAGAGAGAGAATGAGAGTTATGAGAGAGAGGATATAAATTATTCTTTTTTTATATTTTTTTAAATTCTTTTTTGTTTTACTTATTAGAGATATTTTAAATAAATTAGTAAAATTACCAATATACCCTGATTTAACATTAAAATTTAACTGAGTTTGGGGTAAAAGACATAAAGTGTTAGGTTTTGCATACATAAAGCATGATTTCGTCAACCTTAAAGACAAAGAACACACTTTGCAATCCGATACAAACATACATGACGATTTTTGTAATTTACTCTTTTTTTTGTTTATGGGATTGTTTGCTTTTTACGTTTTCACGATGTATTTTTGTTTGCATGTCATCGTTGTGACAATTGACGGCTTCAGCCGTACATATTGGTTGAGGCCCCAAATAATACAGTAAACACACACATAAAATACACAGTTACAACGAGTTTCTGTATATTGAACTTCAAAAGATTTACAAGTGCTTGGAAAAGAAAATACGTAAACTTGGAATATAAATAGCAAACAAAACAAAAAAACACATGCTAAATTGACCACGTACCCCTCCATTCCAGCAACAAACTTCTAACGACTATTTCTTTAACGTGCACCTCTATATAACTCGATCAAACATCTAACCGCTTCGTTAACCAATATTTAGACCATGTATGAATATACCCACGTTCCCATGATCCATTTCCCGACCCGCTAGCTGTTGAGTTGACCCGTACCCGATTCGAAACAACCCGAAACATCAAGATTAAACCCAACATCACCCCCTTAATCTTGATGTTGGTTCTTTCTACTTGCTCGTTTCTTGACATTCGTTCTTGATTATCTTGCTACCTAAATCAGAGATTCGATCTTACTACTTCCTTCTTGCTATGAACCACACATGGTTCGAATCGTGCTCTTGCAAACCACAACAACAACCACATCTCTGATTCTTTCAATCAAACCACCGCCCCTTTTTCTTTCTTTAACCACAAAACACCTACACACAGCAGGTTAAACAATTCTCAATCAGTTTTCTTCTACACGATCACATAGCCCCAACGCAGGTCTCGGGCTTCTCAAACAAATGTCTTCTCCGTAACCGCACCACACAGATCTTTCTCGACTCGAATCTAGCTGAACCACATAGGTACTGTTCGCCGCACACCTCCACACAGATTTCTTCGATCACACAGATCAGCCGTTTCTTTCTCTAAACTCACAAATTTTCTTCCCTTGATCACACAGATCGTCCCTTCGACTCAACTTCAATTTTGATCCGGTACACACATGCCTGATCACGGCATGTTTTTCTCAAGCATCTTCTTCCGATTTATCTTGAATAACATAGATTCGTCTCTTCTTTTTGTTCACACAGAACCCTTCTTCTATTGGCTTCTTGTTCACATAGAACGCTTCTTACGGCTCACACAGAACCCTTCTTCTATCATAAAGATCATCTACTTCATTGTCTCTGCCCGGCTCACTCAGAACCATGCTCGGTTCACTCAAAACCTCTCCACGTCTTCTCTGTCAGACCCTGACTTTTGCGGAAGCGTATACGTGTGACTTGATCAGTTTTCATTGCATTCGATTATAATAAACATTTATATGATTAAAATGATGTTCATCCATTCGTAAGTTTTAGAAATATTACAAACATAAGTTGTTAGGTTCCAACAAAATGACTTCAAGTTAAGTTACAAACCATCAAAAGTGGATGACATCTAAACTTGAAATTTACAGCTTGAAAACAACACCAACGCCCAAGATCCATCTAGTCTCCTGAAATACATGTAAGTTTGAAAACAATCAACAAAAGTTGAGCGAGTTCATGCGTTTTGTATGAGTTCCAAATAAACTTGTAAACATTTGAGAGATTCCTTTGAAAACAGGTATGTAAAGCGTCTATGAACAGATCAATTAATGTTTTGCAAGGACATTAATATGTGTGCAATGGCATAGGAAGGCTCAAACCTAGCAAATTTTGTACCAGTCCCCCCGGCTGGAACGACATAGTCACTACATGCGGCCACACAAGGACCCATGAGTGGGGCTCGCTACACCCGGTAGATCTACCACTCCTGCCCCTCGGTCTTAAACAAGATTAATGGTCTTAAGTGTGCGCCTACCCATCCACATGATCTAGCAGTTCATTCCTTTGCTAAACCATACCATTGAAACATGTATTTCACCCCCGAAAGTTATAAATCCGAAAACAATTATGAGAAAAGAGGGACATGAACTCACTAGTTTGTGTCAGCTGTCTCGTGTACTCAAAGTCTCTCTTCACGGGTCGTACCACTACTTACACACGTGTTATGTTTTATTAGACACTTAGGTCGTGTAACGACTCGTAGCCTTATTTATTTATTAAGACTTATTTTGGAATTCTTGGTATACTTTGAGTTACACGCTTGGTGTATGTTGTATATATAATTTTATAATTATATATAATTCCAAATTTGTATACATATATTAGTTAAAATAAGGATATTTTAACTTAAATTATTTCCATACTATTATTCAAAATATTGTTAAAAATAATATATTTTTAACTTGTTTGTCATATGGTTCTCACATATGTATTTCCAAGTATAGGTATACTTGTATTTCGAGTATGTTACTTTGTATTCTCATACTTGTGCATAATACTTGTATAGTGGAGGGCTCAAATGAGAAGAAATTCTTTGTAAGAAGAAAAAAGAAGAAATTTCAACCAATAGGAATGCTTCATTAGACTTCATTTAATATTTGTACTTCATGTAACTATAAGGGTATATTAGTAAACTTACATACATCATTAATTGGTAGTTTCATCTTTAATAACTAACTATATTAAATTTGTAACTTATTTTTAAGATATATATTTTTCACAAAAAATAAAAATAAAAATTCATTTAAAGTGTAGGATAAATACGAGGCGTGTAGGATAAATTACGAGTTGTGTAGGATAAATTTCAATATGTGTAGGATAAATTTCGAAATGTGTAGGATAACTTTTGATGTGTGTAGGCAAAAATATTTAGTGTGGAGGATTATAGTCTTAATGACTAATTAATTAGTCAAACATAATAATAAATGAGATGAGAAAAAAAAACTATTTAATGTTTTACAATTATACCATTTTATTCTTTTTCTTCTCAATAAAATTTTCTTCTCAAATGAACATTCCCCTACTTGTATATGGGTATTTTACCAAGTGTTGGTAGTGTATGTCGGTATGTATTTCTACGTATAGGAATACGTATTTTCCTTGTATTTATTAAGTATTTTAGACTTAATTTACGCATAATTTTCCGGAATATTATTTTTGTACAATTAAAATTGCCAACTTTATATTCTTAAAATATATATATATATATATATATATATTAAGAGAACTTTATAGAAAAATATCTATAAATTTCTTTTGGTACAAGTATGTACACTTCCACATATACCTTAAAAATAATATATTTTTAAGATTAAGATTAGAAAAATATATATTTTTAGTTCTCACCAAAATAATATATTTTTGAGTTGTTCTTGAAAATAAATATTTTCTTCCACTTCAAAAATAATATATTTTCCATTTTGACAAAATATGATATATTTTATAATAGTTGTAAAAATTCATACTTTGTCGTTTCTTAGGTTCCAAAAATATCGTTTACCACATTTGTCAAGATACGAATTTATTTCCGGAATATATATATATATATGGTTAGGATTTAGAGAAAACGCTCAAAAGTGTGAGAATGGAGAGAACACTTATGGATCGTCAGATCAAAACAATCTATGGACTAGATGACGCGGTGGCATTTTCGTAAATAAAATCACTTTCATTAGTGTGGCGCGCTTCATTAAGGATAAATGGGTCTTTTGACTTAACATAAAACGCCAAACTCACGCTATTAAAATACCGCCTCAATACACATAGCACACTTCATCATAATATAACGCCATAGATATAAAACGCCAAACTTTGTTTTTAACCGATAAAGTTAAACAAACAGTACTAAAACGACGGAACTTTATTACTAGCATTTACTACAATAAAAATCGCGCCTAAAATACGTGCCAAAAACTTCCTATATAAGCAAACTCTCAGAATTACTAAAATCCAAACCAAAACCACAAAAACCTATGTTTTCCTCTACACCATTCATCTTATAAACACCAAAAAAACCAAAATATCAAAGATTCAAATTGTTGGAACATGAAGGTTTATTCATGGAGGAGTTCAAAGTATAGGGGTTGATTATTATATTTTGTTTATTAATAGTTTGGGTCAATATGTATGGTTTGGGTTTTATTATTGGTTTCGAGTGGGCCTAGGGTCTTGACCCACCTGTTTTGTATTTAAGCAAACCTCAACCTTGGGTTGAGGTTGATCAGTTAATCGAGAACAAAGAGGCAGCCGAAACCTTTTGGAGTCTTGTATCAGTCACAAGTTAATCAGTGAATGCAAGTTCCGGTTTGTTTTTGATTATATTGTTTTGGTTTCGATAGCTATTATACTTGAATCTAGTTGTGTTTGATTTCCGCACTTACACAAGTTCTTGTTTTATATAATTGAAATATCCTCAAGGGTTTTACAATTGGTATCAGAGCCAAGAAACCAATTTCTTGGTTTGGTTTTTGATATCATTCGGATTCAAGAATATCTTATTTTACTGATCTTATTTTGCTAGTTTTTGTCTTTGCAGTGTTACAGTGTTGATTGTGTTTTCTGTCTACGGATCATACAATTGATAACTTTTCATAGCAAATATTGATAAATATTGCTGATTTGGTTCGTGTAATTTCAGTGAATTGTTTGCTGATTTCTCAGAAGTTTGTTGAGGATTAAAATTCAAAGATTCCGAAATCTTTGAATTTTGGAAGCTGCTGATAATCAGGGATTTCTGCTACTTTTATCACATTGTTTGTTTTGAAGGGTCTCGACTCGCAATCAGCTGTCTCGAGTTGTTTACTTCTGGATCTCGACTCACAACATGTCGTGGTCTCGACTTGTCTACTTGTCAATCTCGACTCGCAACCAGTTTTAGTCTCGAGTCATCAACTGCTGATCTCGACTCGCAACCAGCTTTAGTTTCGAGTTATCATCTGTTGATCTCGACTCGCAACCAACATTGGTCTCGAGTTGTCAACTGTTGTTATCAACTCGCAATCAGCTACTGTCTCGAGTTATCAATTCCTAGTCTCGACTCGGAACCAGCATCTCGACTCACTGATCTTGAGTCGCAACGTCAATCATCGACGTGTTTTTGAACTGTTTGGACTTTGGACTTTAGACTTTAGACTTTGGACCTTTGGACTTAACAACAATTAATTAATCAACTGATTAATCACTTTCAAGAAAACATGTCTTCAAGTAATCAAAATGGTGACATGGCAGTCACAAATGCTCAGCAAGAATTGGACTCCAAAATTGGAACTAGATCTCGTATTCCAAGGTTGATGGATGCAAATGACTTCCCGGAATGGAAGTGGCGTTTTGAACAACATGTAAAATTCAAGGATCCTAAAATCTGGAGATGTATTGAAAGAGGTCCTAGGGAAATCTTGTATGAGAAGGAAAAACATCCAGGAGTCAAAGTCAAAAAGCCTCGTGCTGAGTATACTGAAGAGGATTATGCTATTGTTGAGGAAGATAATCGGGCAACCTCATATCTGAACATGGGACTGGGATCAGACATTGCTATGGGATTTCGCACTTGCAAATCGGCCAAAGAATTGTGGGAAACACTGATTGATGTTTATGAAGGAAATGAAGACATGAGAGAAAGTAGGAGGAACTTGTTGAGGCAAAATTTTAACAATTTCAACTATGTCTATGGAGAAACTATTGAGAATCATATTCAGCGATTCTCGAAGATTATCACTCAAATGGATCTGGAAGAAATCCTTCCTTCTAAAGCTGCACAGAATCGACAACTTCTAAATGCTTTGCCAAAGAGCTGGGACAATCATGTTGCAATGATCAAACGGACCAAAGATCTTGCAAGATGTACTTTAACTGAGATGATTTCTCACATCAAGGCTTGGGAGCTGGATGACAAGCAAAGGGAAAATAATCATAAGTCTAGTATGCTGGCATCAGGTATCACAGTTTCTTCTACTACTTCAAGCAACGACAATGCTGCACTGATTTCTCAAAATGGATCTAAAAAGGCCACTTCTGCTTCCACAACTGTGCATTACTCTAGTTCAATTCCTTCATCTACTGCACCGAAAGTTGCTGCAATTCCTTCAGCAAAAACCGAGTTGATAGCTTTCTTCACGCAACAATCCAAAGAAAATCTGGAGATCGCTGCTTCTGTTGTAAACTGTTTGAATGCTTTTCTTGCAGGAAAAATACAACCTCCTAGTTGGTCTTTGAATGATCTATATCCTCCTGATGATGTAGAGGAAATGGATATTACATGGCAGATGGCAATGGCAGCATTCAGAGCACAAAGATTTGCAAACAAGACTGGAAGAAATAGGTGGGGTTCTCCTTATTCAAACTCTGCAACTGTTCCACTCAAATTGTGCTGTTACAATTGTCATGAACCAAGGCATTTGGCACGAAACTACACTAAGCCGAATGTCAACAAAGAACAAATTCCTGCACACCCTGCTCCTCCAAACCCTGAAAGGGCACTTGTCACGACAAATGACTCTTCAACTGTTGCTAGTGAAGGCACTCAGAGCTCAGCCCTAGTAGTTCAACAAAGTGCAAATTTTGATTGGAATGATGAAATTCATCGCTTGAACATCTCTGCTCCAGAAATTCAGAGTGCCTCGGAAAACATAGCCTTCATGACTTCAGATTCGGAGAACAGGAATTCTGCACCTGATGATGAGACACCAGCTGAAAATCTGGCTCTTATGACTAGGATTTTGTCAGCTCCCGTTCATGGACTTACTGCTGAAGAGGTACGTTCTATTTTCTGTACTACTGAATGCAGAGAAAGAGTTGAAGCATATAGATTACATAACGCTGAGTTAATTTAAGATTATAAAGATATTAAAAATAAAAACTTTACTTTGGCTAAGAATGAAAAACTCTATAAAGAAAAAATTGAAGCCCAAAGAAAAGATATCATTCAATTGAAGGAAGATCTCAGCGCTAAAAATTGTAATTTTTTAGATTCTCTAGCAACAATTAGCGACTTGACCAAAGAGCTAGAAGACTTAAAGTTGAAATATCAGGTTAATGAAATTAATATTAAAAAATATGACACTTCTAGTAATTTGGTCAAAAACATTTGTGACATACAACTAGCATACAAAGAAAAGAAAGGGGCTGGATTGGGATATACTAAAACTCCTCCTCCATACAATCATAATTATACTTATATGCCGTTCACGGAAGAGGAGTTAATTAATGAGGACAAGATGACTTATGGTCCAAAAACTGATAAGTCGTCAGTCAACAACGGATTTGTTGGTAATAAACAGTCAGCCCCGTCAATTAATTTTGTCTCTAAAGGAACTGTTGATCCTAACAAATCGTTTGCATGTGCAGAAGAAAAGGTAGATTTGAAATGTGAAGACACTCTTGGGGAGAACAAGCTTTAAATTCTGATTTATCTAAAAATTGTTTTGATGAAACTAATCCTGATCTTGTTTTGGGACAAAGTATTTTTAGTATGTTTCTTTCTTTAGCGTCTAATGGGCCTGATGTTTTGGGCAAGACTGATGATGGTTGTGTTGAATCTGTGAACATTGAGTCTGGTGATGAATTTTCTTCAGTTAATAATTGTGAATGTGATGTTTCTAACTCTTCAGTTGATGATAGTGGTACAGGTGAGGTCCCTCAGGATACATTCAGTGAAACCACTGAAACTACTTCTCAAGAAAATCAAGAATGTACTGATTCTTCTTCTGAATCGGTCTCAGTGGGTGTCCCTAATGTTGAATCTAGTGGGACCCCATTGGAAACCGTTGATGCATGTGATGCAGAAACATGTGTTATTAAAATTTCAACTTCTTCAGAAATTAAAACCGAGTCAGAATCATTTGACAAAGAAACAAGTTTTGAAATAAACCAACAGTCGTCAACAGATGTTTTTGAAAATAAAAATGAAACTGAACCACCGACTTTTCAACATGATGATGATCACAGTAAGAAGGATGAGTTTCTTTCTCCATCTACATCTCATGCTTATGCAAACTCTAATCAACAGGAACCAAATCGCTCAAAATGAAAGCATGCCAAACAAGCTAGACAAGTGAAGCAAATCAGAAACGGTACTTTAAAAAATCACAATACTCACATATTGAAACGACAAACGTGTTTCAACTGTGGTATTGCAGGACACATCGCACAAAATTGTGTTCATCTCCCAAGAATGCAATCTGAGCATAAGAGTTTTAACAATCGGAAGTCTAAGTCTAACCGATTTTGTTATTCAGAGCCAGTGAAAGCTGCAAAGACTGAGGCAATGAAGAATAACAATCGTCAGGCCAAGCCCTCTGATTATGACTGGAATGCAGCCAAACAAAGAAATCAAAATTATCAAAATAATTTTCAAAGAAACAAACGTAAAGCTTTTGAAAATTACAATTACAAGTGGTCAAATCAATACTGGAAACCCAAAGGTAAGGCTGCTCCGTCAAACACGTGTTCGCACAAGTCTGTCAACAAAGACAAATCAAAGTTTTTGAATAAAGACAATTTAGTTTGGAAGAAAGTAACGTACATTGATGCACTAGGAAAACCCAGATCCACTATGGGCTGGGTTCCTAAATCTAACTAATCCCGCAAATCGTGCAGGAACAGCTGTGGAGGACTACCGTGCGACTTTGGTACATGGATAGTGGCTGTTCCAGGCACATGACAGGATACTTGTCCCAACTTGAAAATGTCAGAGAATTTAATGGTGGATATGTCTCTTTTGCGGGAGGAGAATCAGGCAAAATCACTTTGAAAGGAACAATGAGAAATGGCGTCTTAAGCTTCAAAAATGTGAATTATGTCCCAGAATTGAAACACAACTTGCTGAGTATCTCAAAAATTTGTGATAGAGGAAATTCGGTTCATTTCACCAAGAAAGGTTGTCACGTACTCAAACCAGGAATTGTAATCCTAGAAGATTGGTTTTTGATGACTGCAGAAAGACGCGGAAACGCATATATTATCGATATGTACAAGAAACCTTGTGAAGAAATTACTTGTCTCTTCTCGAAGATTTCAGAACATGATGGTCTGTTATGGCATCGTCGTCTTGGTCATGTGAATATGAAAAATCTGAATCGTTTGGCTAAAGGTGAATTGGTCTGTGATCTAGCTATTAAAGATTTCATGTTGGTAGAGAAATGTGTTGCTTGTGCCAAAGGAAAAGCCCATCGAAAGCCCCATAAGTCCAAGCCTACTCCATCAACAAAAGCTATACTTGAACTGCTACACATGGATCTTTTTGGTCCAGTGAACGTTCTCAGTATTGGTAAGAAGGCGTATTGTCTTGTGATTGTCGATGACTACTCTCGTTACGCATGGGTTTACTTTCTTGGTCATAAAAACGAGGCTGCAATTTTGATCAAACAATTTGTTACTCTAGTGGAAAATCAGGCCAGTACCAGAGTGAAAGAAATTCGATCAGACAATGAAACGGAATTCAAAAATATCACCTTAGACACATTCTGTGCAGAAAAGGGAATTGATCGACAGTACAGTGCACCACGAACTCCACAACAAAATGGAGTCGCCGAGAGACGAAATCGTACTCTCATTGAGGCTGCGCGGACCATGCTGGCTGACTCGAAGCTTCCTAGTTTCTTCTGGGCTGAAGCAGTTAACACGGCTTGTTACATTCAGAATCATGGTTTAGTTAACAAACGTCACATGAAAACTCCTTATGTGATTCTGGAAGGACGTAAACCCTCTGTTTCACACTTTCCTATCTTTGGTTGTCCGTGTGTTTTATTACTCATAGATACTAATGGAAAGTTTGAAGTCAAAGGGGACGGATGTTTCTTTATTGGATACACAAAAGGATCTTCCTACAGAGTATACAATAAAGTAACCAAGAAAGTCGTCGAGTCGTGTAATGTTGAATGGCTAGAAGAAAACTCCACGGATGCTAGAGTTGGTCCAGATTGGCTGTATGATTATGCTGACCTGTTCAAATTATTTAACATTTTGTCTAGTGTTGCTCCTGATGCAGGTGTGTTAAATGAGAAACAACCAGTTTCATTTGGTGATACAGAAGAAATAGAGCAGGACGAAGGAATCTCAAAAATCCACACTAATGATCCTCCTGGAATGAGATTTACTAAGAATCCATCGTATCAAGAAACCCCTGAAGGTGCTCAATCTAGTGGTGTTTCCTCAAATGCATCTGAATCAGAACTATTTACTGATCCTATTCCTGAAGATTGTACCGTCACTACTCCGGTGGTTCACAGTCTGTCTGCACCTGATGAGGGGGAGCCAAGCAACATCAACACACTTCAAGACGAGAACGTGCCTGAATTTGTTATTCCAACAAGCGTTCAAAGAAATTATCCCATTGAGAATGTAATTGGTCCTGTTAATGCAGGAGTACAGACTAGGAGCCAATCAGGAACCATTAATTTATGCTTATACTCCAGCTACATTTCTCAAATTGAACCTAAAACCATTGATGTAGCTTTGCAGGAACCATGCTGGGTTGACGCTATGCATGAAGAGCTGAACCAGTTCGAGAAGCTAGGAGTATGGAAACTTGTGGAGTTGTCAAAGGGGAAACGCAAGCTTGGAACTCGCTGGGTTTTCAGAAAAAAAACAAGATTCTGCAGGAGTTATTTTTCGGAATAAAGCACGATTAGTAGTCCAAGGATTCAGACAGATAGAGGGACTGGATTATGATGAAGTTTACGCCCCTGTTGCCCGACTTGAAGCAATCCGGATCTTCTTAGCATACGTATCCTACATGGGGTTCACTGTGTATCAGATGGACGTTAAGACTGCGTTCTTGTATGGAGATGTGAAGGATGAAATTTTTGTTGAGCAACCACCGGGCTTTATACATCCATACCATCCAGAATACGCCTACAAACTCGATAAGGTACTGTATGGATTGCATCAAGCTCCAAGGGCTTGGTATGCAACACTTACTGAACATCTTCTGGCTCATGGATATACTCGAGGCACGATAGATCAGACTCTGTTTATTAAGAGAGTGGGCAAGGATCTGATACTGGTTCAAATCTATGTCGATGATATTATTTTTGGATCAACAAGTGAAGCTCTTTTCAAGGAATTTGAGGGAGTTATGAAAAGGAAGTTCGAGATGAGTGCGCTAGGAGAAATGACACTGTTTTTGGGTTTACAAGTTAAACAAGATTCTCGAGGCATTCTTATTCATCAAGGGAAATATGTGGATGATGTGCTCAAGAAATTTAAGTTCACATACGCTAAACCGGCTGAAACTCCAATGGCAAAAAGACCGTTGCTGACTGAAGATGCAGAAGGATCTCCTGTTGATCAACGACTTTATAGGTCCATGATCGGATCATTGATGTATCTGACAGCCAGCCGCCCAGACATTATGTTTGCTGTCTGCAACTGCGCGCGATATCAGGCTAATCCTAAAACTTCTCATCTTACTGTTGTTAAACGAATCTTTCGGTATCTTAAAGGCCGACCTCATTTTGGTCTGTGGTATCCGAGGGATTCAAATTTTGACCTGTTTGCGTTTTCTGATAGTAATTTTGGAGGCACTGACAAGGAAAGGAAATCCACATCTGCTTGATGTAAATTTTTGGGTGACAGACTCATTTCTTGGCAATGCAAGAAGCAGCAAACGGTGGCTATTTCCACAGCTGAAGCAGAGTACGTTGCAGCTTCGGCATCTTGTTCCCAAGTGGTGTGGAAGCAGCATCAATTGCAGGACTACGGTTTGACCTATCTTAATACTACCATATATTGTGATAATGATGCTGCCATACAAATTGTGAAAAATCCGGTCTTCCACTCAAAAACCAAGCACATTGATATTAAAGTTCATTTCATACGAGACTGCTTTGACAGAGGTCTTATCAAATTGGAGCAAATCAACACAAATGCAAATGTTTCCGATTTGTTCACAAAACCTGTTAGCAGTTCGAAATTTCAAGTGCTTGTGGATTTTCTGAAAATGATCCGATTTACTGACTGAGCATGTTTTTTTGGTTTTTCGTAGGTAAATTTGTTCATAAAGTTTTCTATTTTTAGGTAGTTTTTATTTATGCTCAAATTTAGGGGGAGAAAATTTATGAAAAATACAAAAAGAAGCATTGCATGACATGGGAAATGAAATTAATTATCACATTGTGGTGAAGGGCTGACTCATCTAAGACCAGTATCAAAACAGTTTGAATTTAGTATGATGTGTTGGTAGGCTCTATCCTTAAAGACTGGAAACATTGGCTGTTTCTATTCAGAACTAAATTAGTGCATGACCTCAGGAAAGAAAATCACTTGGAATTAGCTCATTTCTATTTGAATGTCTATATGTTGTCCCGATACACACAATTTTGGTCTGACTCTGAAATCTTCTCTGAAAAAGTCGTGTATCTCCTCTGTTTTGCGTGAGCAAAGACCTGGAGGTGCTAGGCAGCGTTTAGCTTCTATTTTGCGTGAGCAAAGACCTAGCTGAGCGTCTGTCGTCTTATAGATCAATTAAACACCCGACAGAGGCCCTCTAGTGCCCAAAAGAAACCCAAGAAACCTATATTAAACTGAGAAAAACTCATTTGATCTGTATATTATACCATATCTGCGAAAGATCTATTCTGTTCTCTTCTCAATCTATTCCCAGTTAATATTTCAGAGATCAGGATTGGACTTGTGAAATATGTGGTAGGGAAGCTACTTGCATGATAGAGTGTGTTGTCTATAACTCTGGGATTTGATTAGTATTTGTTTGGGTGTTCATTGTTAAGAAATCAAAACATGATAAAATTAGTTACAGATAGTTATATGGAAAAGGTCTATGGAGATGAGTTTAGGTGGACAAGTATATTGACAATCGTCTAGATCATTCGGTAGTAGATCAGTGTTGATAAGTGAAGTCAAGCCCGAAACCTCGTGATTTGATCCCTGAGCAAATATGATATTTCCTATTTTTTTGTAAGTAATTATTAGCATTATTTATTTATTTTTGTAGGTTTTTGTTCTGGTAAAAACTTGCTCGGGAAGTTTAATGGGTCATCTAATAAAATAAAGAATTTGAAACTGTAAATGAGATTAAATTAAAGAAAATGTGGTCTCAAGCAAATTGTTAAGTGGTCTCGGCCCAAACTTCTGGTCTCGACCCAGTACTGAAGCCCGGACCAAATTTTTGGATATAAAAGGTGGTCTCGAGTCGAGACCTCATTTGTACTCGAAATCACAAACAAACAGTTCATATTCTCTCTCTTTTTCTGGCGAATTCTTGTTTGATTCCGGTGAAGTTCGCGTGTTTCAACGCATTTTCTGATCTCAATACATAAAGAATCAAAGGTATTATTATATTTTTGTATGAAGTTTTGCAGATTGTTTGAAGTTCATGTGAAGATTTGTTGAAGACTTGAATGAGATAAAGAACCCTAATTGTGGGCATATGTTGGTCTTCACAGAAATCATGGGGTGTTTTTGGGTCTTTGATCCAAAATTAAAAGGATTAAAGTTGTTTATGGGGTCTGGACTGGGGTTGCGACTGAACACATGTGAGGACTCGAGACGTCGTATTGCGAGTCGCAACCTCGTCTGTCTCGATTGAAGTCTCGACTCAAACTTGATGGTCTCAACTGAGGTCTCAGTTTAAGTTTACTCAGTCTCGACTGAGGTCTCGACTCGAAACCTCATGGTCTCGACTCGAAACCTCATGGTCTCGATTCGACTCATGTGTGTTACCAACAACCTATGTTTTGACTGCTGATTCAGAGTGACCTGTTTATTCTTTGAACTTAGTTGATTAAAATTTTCTTTTCATGTTTCTATGCTTAATGATTTCGTTTTGTGTAGGATATGGATTTAAAATTTATCTCAACAAACAATCAAGCAGGTTATTTAGCTCCACCCCCAGAGAAGCACAAGAGGATGTTTACATCATTAATCAAGGGCTTAAACAGTTGCAGGATAGTTCATGCCCTTCAGGAAAATACTGTTGTCTACTAAAGTCTTATTCAAGATTTTTGGAAGACTACTAGGTTCGAGGCACTTGAAGCTGAAGGCAAGGGAGCTTTAATTGCTGAGATTCAAAAGAAGACTATTACTGTGACTGAGCAGATGATACGAGAGGTGCTGCAATTCAATGATCAGGAAACTGATCCTATTGAGCTTCCAGCAGGGACTGTGGAAGCGATTCTACCAAGATTAAGCTATGAAGGAAAGTACCCGTCGTTGGTGAAGAAATTTGTGCATCCGTATTGGTGTCTGTTAGTGCACACGTTCATTCTCTGCATGACAGAAAACCAAGGAGGCACTGATCAGTTGAATATTACACAGTCTGTTGCCCTTACTTGTCTGATAACAAATGAGCCTTTTAATTACTCTAAGTATATATTTGAAGGCATGAAGAGAAATGTGACAGGAGTTCGAAAGGACAAGTTTCTTATGTATCCAAGATTTTTGCAGATGATTCTTAATGTTCGTTATCCAGATTTAGTGAGATCTGGAAATACTTTGGGGTTGAAGCCCATGGGTCCTGCTTGTTTTGGTGCTCTTACTCCTAAAAAGGGTACTGAAAAGAGATTTGAAGGTTTAATTCCTCTGGAGAAATTTGGTCAGTTTGCTGAGACTGAAGATGTTGCTGCTAATCCAATGATAGTGCAACCTGTTCCAGTGAATGCTATACAAATCAATGCACCTGTAAATGCAGTGGTTGCTGAAGAGCATGATGTTCAGGGTGCTGTTGAAAATGAGCCTGAGTCAGAAATTTTAACAATCAACTCTGACGATGAGGGCATAGAGATTATGTGTGATTCAGGAGATGATGAAGAGCTTCCTCCTGAAACTGAAGCTAATGTTGCTGTTTCTACTGTTCCACCTGTGATTTCTGCTGAAAGTCTGGCTTTGTTTTTGATGTCTGTGACTGATAAGATGGGAAATCCTCCATCCAATCTTACAGTATCAAATGAAGAGCCAAGTGAGAACCCAAAGGATCCTGATTCATTTCCTTTGAAGCGAAAAAGGAGGGATCCTCGACTCGAAATGTATGTAGAACAAAATAAAGATCAACCTATGAACATTGTTGAAGATGATGATGGCTTATATGACTTCGATTTTGAGAAGAATGTCACTGATACCACCGCCAACACTGAAGATATCTTTGAGTTTAATGCTGATGTTCAAACTACAAATGTTGTTTCTGATTCTGTCATTGGGTCAATGCCACCTGGTATTTCTGAACCTGCAGGTTCTTCTGGAATTATTCATGACGAGCCTGCCAGTTCTAGTGGTAAGAGACCTGAAGAGCCGTTGAGGATGATGTTTGATGACGATTCAAGTGATGATGATGAGTTCATTAGTATGAGGGAAATGAAGAAACGACTAATTGTGGTTGAGCAAGATTCAATTCGTAAGGACGCCAAGATTATTCAACTTGAGGATACTATAGTGCAAAAGAATCAACAGATTGAACAACTTCAAGGTGACGTCAGTTTGTTGTTTAATATGGTGTATGATTTACGTGGAAAGTTGGAGAAGAAGTTTGGTCAAGAGTTTTCTGATCCAACTGATGTGGAAAATAGAAGAAAAGCTTTTGATAAGGATGATGCTGAGAGAAGTGCCGCTATGGAACAATACTTTAAAAGAGTTACTGGTCCAGTTGCAGACAAAGAAAAGGCTGAAAGAATCAAGAAGAAAAGAGAGTTTGTGATCCTGAAAAACAAGAATCTTAATCCAGACGATGAAGATGCTGATGCTACACATCATCTGATGGATGTAGGTCAAACACTCTATGATAAAGTTGGTAATCGCTCTGGTGTTGTCAGTTGGGGTTTTGATCATGACAGACGAAGGTGGTGGATTAAAAGGAAAGTTGGTCCTGTAGAATGGTACAAAAATCCGGCTCAGTTTCAAACATTTACAAAGGTTGATTTGATAAACTTGTCTAAGTCACCTTATGTGGATGATCGACCTGGAGGTTGTGGATATTTGTTTTTCGAGAGACTGCAGAGGGAAGTTCTTCATAATTTTCCATCGATGCACACTGCAGAGTCTATTGTTAAGCCTGCTAAAGGCATTAGAGATCCATACACCAACAAGCAAATGAAGATTGTGCATTGGCCAGCAACTGACAAGGAAAAGGTGATTCCTTTGGTGAGAAAGATTCCAAAGGGTGCTCTGAAGACCTTGCATTTTTGGACTTATGATGAACGTCTTGGGCAAGCAGTGGTGGTATGTGATGATGATGTAAGTTTTCGTATGGTGGATCAAGTTGATTTGCTGAATCTTGCTTATGAATATTTGGAGGTGCTAGCTCGCAATCAAATTAGAGCTACTGAGAAATATGAAGAAATAGCAAAAGGATGGACTGCTGCGGTTGCTTCAGCCATTCACATTCGCACTAAAGGATTTGGTGGGCTCAAAGATCGTTTGGGTGGTGATAGTGACCATTGAAGTCTCAAGAACCTCCATGCATAAACCTAGGGGGAGATTGTTGGAACATGAAGGTTTATTCATGGAGGAGTTCAAAGTATAGGGGTTGATTAGTATGTTTTGTTTATTAATAGTTTGGGTCGATATGTATGGTTTGGGTTTTATTATTGGTTTCGAGTGGGCCTAGGGTCTTGACCCACCTGTTTTGTATTTAAGCAAACCTCAACCTTTGGGTTGAGGTTGATCAGTTAATCGAGAACAAAGAGGCAGCCGAAACCTTTTGGAGTCTTGTATCAGTCACAAGTTAATCAGTGAATGCAAGTTCCGGTTTGTTTTTGAATATATTGTTTTGGTTTCGATAGCTATTATACTTGACTCTACTTGTGTTTGATTTCCGCACTTACACAAGTTCTTGTTTGATATCATTGAAAGGTCCTCAAGGGTTTTACACAAATCCATGTTTCTTTGATATACACTATTTTCTCAATAAACTTTCGCTCTATGTAATGAGCAAGATCCTCAATATAAACGCCAAAACATACAAAAACCACAAAACTTCAAAAACGCCATTTCATGAAGATTCTGTTTTTGTTCTCTACAAAGTTCAGCTAAACGGGATGGATAACATTGTTACACATCTTTCTTGACTAAGGATTAACAATGTTATCCATTTCGTTCAGCAAAACATTATTGAGTTTAGCACGACCAAAAATCAAAGTTTATGGAAGTTTTATTTAGTGGCGTTATTGTTTTTTTTTTTTGGCGTTTGATTTCCTTGCCCGATCTTATATTGTTTGTTATTTAACTTCGAAGTAGCATGTTATGAAGAAAGATATAGAAAAAAGAAAAAGATGCAAAAAAAAAAAAAAAAAAAACCAAACTGAGAAATGCCTGTGTTCTATAGCATTGAAATAAAAAAACGCCAAACTACTCAACACTGGCTCTCAAAGACCATTTGTATGTGTTCTGTAAGAATGAAAAATACAAAACGCCAAACTACTCTTCACTAGCTCACGAAGACCTTGTCGATCTTCTTTTAATTACAGCCTGTTTGCATGTTGATGTGTATTGTCGATAGGCTTTGCAGTTCTGACACTGTCTTTCTTTGTCCTCGGGTTTCGACTTTAATTTCTTTTTGTCGATTGCTATCTCCTGTTTAGATTTCAGGCGCTTCCAAGAACCAGAACCTTTGGATTTATAACCTACAGGGACTCTTATCGGATTCTTGTCATTTTTATATTGACCGGTTATCTTGGTAAATCTATCCCTAGAACTAGCGGGAGGAGCAACAATCTGCATATCTTGAACCTTCTTCATATAAGATTCAACATGATCCTTGTATAAGGATAGCTCCTCTTTATTACCAGATAAACGGTTCAAAGTGTATTCGGTTGAATAAATAATATCTCGCATCATACTTTGAACATCAGGATCAAGCTCGGTCATATATTCACGACTAATTGAGAATTCAGGAGAGCAGTTTGGGGAGGCCTCTTTGCGCCATCTATTCAGAATGTATTGTTTTGGAAATTCCCTAATGTCCATAAGTCTCAAAACATAGAATATATGTCTACATAGCAAACCAAACTGTTCAAAACGTCTGCATGAGCAACTGCATGTGCAATCAGACTTACGGAACAATACCTGAAAAACGCCAAAAACAATATCTCTGTAACGCCATGCAAAGAATGTTTGTCTAAAAAAGAAAAGAACACATTGCATATGATAAAACACCATTAACAGAAAACGCCATAAAAACCAAAACGCCATTATTTACCTCAAATAAGGATGTACAAAGCTGTTGGAAGTCATTTACATAAAACTTAACAAACCCATCAGGCTAATCTTAGTAACGTTGATTTATGCAATCCGAACTCCAATAAGCTCAGCTTGAACGTCACAAAAAATACTTTTTGTGTATATATCAATAGCTTGCCCTTCCAACAATTTGTAACTACTCTTCAACTGGGGTCTTTTGTATCGAGATTCATGATCATTTTTACGATGTGTGTGACGCTGTGCTTCTATTGCAGTCTTATAATGCGTCATGAACTCAACAAGAGTAGCTTTCGAATTGCACACTTGACCAAAAAATGATTCTCACTCTTCGACCTAGATGTTGTTCGCATAAGACCAGACATATGCTCCATTCTATAGTATGCAGGAATCCAAGATTCCCCAAGTGAAAAAATATCAGATAGCCAGTCATTATCTTCTAAATTGAATTCTGCATATAACTGCTTCCCATTCTGATTCAAACTCTTCAGGTGTGAGAATATCCGTCCACACAACACCACAGATACGTTCTTTAAAATTGGTGGAATTGCATAGCCTAACACCAACCTATAAATAACACAAAAACGCCATGCATATATAAAAAAACAAAAGACAAAACTTAATTAAAAAAACAGTAACAAGGTACAAAATGCTACACCAAATGTAACGTTGCAGTGATGATTGTCTATACCAGTGAACGGTACAAACACCATAGAGTATCTGCATATGAAAACGCCATGAGAAATGAAACAATAATAAAACGCCATTGCATGTAAACTAGTAAAAGCCATTGCATGTAAGCTAATAAAACGCCATTGCATGTAAAATATAAAAACGCCATTACATGTAAAATAATAAAACGCTAAAAACAAAGAAGTTGAATTATAAAAAATTACATGTTGGAACGATACGTGGCGTCAAACGAAATCACATCACCAAACACGTGGTAATTACATCGTCACACCAAAAAAGACCCTTCAAACGATTCTCTCCGTCTGTGATGTAATCATACGAGAAATTAGGCTGGAAATGTTTTTTTCATTCAAATGTTTCACAACCATATCAGCGTCATATTCCCCTATGAACAAGTTAATTTGCCTCTTATAGTTCTTAAATTCAACCTTGCTTGCGCCCACATCTTCAAAACCGCCAAAACAAGTCTTCATAACATTAAACGCCTTGACAGGACCCAAATTCAGCTTAGACATGCTGTGTATAACATGCTTCTGGAGCTGAGTGAGGTGTCGTTCAGTTGGAAGAAAATGCTTATCAGGACGTTCAACAAGTTCATGATTGTGCTCCTCGACAAACTTATACACCTTCGAAAATCCATTCTCAAATTCTACACATAACAGTGCACCACAATAAGTCCTCTTTGAAAAGTTAGATCTCACTACTCGCTCCTTTTGATTGGAGTCCAACGTATCAACCTTCTTGTCCTTATATACCCCAGCTCTCGTACACAAGCAATAGTTAATATGTAAGACACCTTTAGAGTTTGTCTTTGTAGTCCCTTTCCTGACTGAAAACCCACACTCCTTGGCATACTTAACATACGTTGAATAACAATCATCAAGGCTTGAGAATAGCATGTCCTTTCTGGGCTTTAATTCTTCACTGACATCATGAATGATAAATGGTAATCCAGTTTTGGGGCAATGCCTTGGACTCGAGGAAGAGACTTCGTCTGAGAAAACACAAGGAGGAACAGAAAAAATCAGAAAAACAGAGTGATGTCTCGTAATAACATTATACATTAAAACGCCATTAATTGAATAATAAACAAGACATAATAAACACATAATTTAAAAACGACATGATAAAAAGCCATGAGATGAATAATTAAAAACACTTAACAACATAAATAGTTAACAAAATATAAGATCATAATGAAAACGCCAAAATTAACAAAACTAATGTTTACACAAATTAACAAAATAGTAATAACTGATATTCACAAATACTACTAAATAAAATTCAAAACTAATCAAATAGACGAAAAACGCCAATGATCGTAAAAACATAACAAATACACTAGAACATAAACGACAATTAAAATTAATATCGAAAACTCCAATTGCAGTTCTGAATAATAGATTAAATATCAATTAAAACGCGATTAAATTGCATAATTGAATAACGCTATTGAAAATCATACAACACATTATAAAAATAATAATACAAAAAAAACGCCATAGAACAATGATAAAAGAACAAAACGCCATATCTGTTGCATGATTTGCTGGAACGTAAAATAGAAAACGCCAATGAATTTTACTTTGTCGAACAGAATCCACGTTAAACGCCATAGATCTGAGAAAGCTTGCAACGGAGGTAACAGCTAACAATAAATCTTTGGAGTTTTAATTTGAAAGAGATTTATAACGCGAATAAGGAGGGAATGTATAAAAGGACAATCGTACCCCCGCATAACAATTAGGGCCCCCTGCCACGTGTTGGGCCAGGATCCGTTCTCACCGTTCTCACACTTTTCACCGTTCTCTCCTGAAAATAATAATACACAGCATGTCTAAGCTGAATTTGGGTCCTGTCAAGGCGTTTAATGTTATGAGGACTTGTTTTGGCAGTTTTGAAGACGTGGGCGCAAGCAAAGTTGAATTTAAGAACTATAAGAGGCAAATTAACTTGTTCATAGGGGAATATGACGCTGATATGGTTGTGAAACATTTGAATGAAAAAAAAAACATTCCCAGCCTAATTTCTCGTATGATTACATCACAGACAAAGAGAATCATTTGAAGGGTCTTTTTTGGTGTGACGATCAAGCCAAACGTAATTACCACATGTTTGGTGATGTGATTTCGTTTGACGCCACGTATCGTTCCAACAACTAATTTTTTATAATTCAACTTCTTTGTTTTTGGCGTTTTATTAATTTACATTCAATGGCGTTTTTATATTTAACATGCAATGGCGTTTTATTAGCTTACATGCAATGGCGTTTTACTAGTTTACATGCAATGGCATTTTATTATTGTTTCATTTCTCATGGTGTTTTCATATGCAGATACTCTATGGTGTTTGTACCGTTCACTGGTATAGACAATCATCACTGCAATGTTACATTTGGTGCAGCATTGTTGGCGTCGGAAACTGCTGATACGTATATTTGGTTGTTAAGAGTTTTTCTTAAAGTTGTTGGTTCTCAACCAAAAGTTGTTGTCACTGACCAAGATCCAGCGATGAAGAAGGCTATTTCTTCTGTATTTGTTGACACGAGGCATCGGTTATGTATGTGGCATGTGATGCATAAACTTTCTCTAAAGGTTGTTATGCTTTTTTTTACCTTTGGCGTTTTAGTATACAATGCGTTTTAAGATACATGGCGTTTTGTACCTTGTTACTGTTTTTTTAATTAAGTTTTGTCTTTTGTTTTTTTATATATGCATGGCGTTTTCGTGTTATTTATAGGTTGGTGTTAGGCTATGCAATTCCACCAATTTTAAAGAACGTATCTGTGGTGTTGTGTGGACGGATATTCTCACACCTGAAGAGTTTGAATCAGAATGGGAAGCCGTTATTGCAGAATTCAATTTAGAAGATAATGACTGGCTATCTGATATTTTTTCACTTAGGGAATCTTGGATTCCCTTATACTATAGAATGGAGCATATGTCTGGTCTTATGCGAACGACATCCAGGTCGGAGAGTGAGAATCATTTTTTTGGTTAAGTGTGCAATTCGAAAGCTACTCTTGTTGAGTTCATGACGCATTATGAGACTGCAATAGAAGCACAGCGTCACACACATCGTAAAAATGATCATGAATCTCGATACAAAAGACCCCAGTTGAAGAGTAGTTACAAATTGTTGGAAGGGCAAGCTGTTGATATATACACAAAAAGTATTTTTTGTGACATTCAAGCTGAGCTTATTGGAGTTCGGATTGCATAAATCAACGTTATGAAGATCAGCCTGATGGGTTTGTTAAGTTTTATGTAAATGACTTCCAACAGCTTTGTACATCCTTATTTGAGGTAAATAATGGCGTTTTGGTTTTTATGGTGTTTTCTGTTAATGGCGTTTTATCATATGCAATGTGTTCTTTTCTTTTTTAGACATACATTCTATGCATGGCGTTATAGAGATATTGCTTTTGGCGTTTTTCAGGTATTGTTCCGTAAGTCTGATTGCACATGCAGTTGCTCATGCAGACGTTTTGAACAGTTTGGTTTTCTATGTAGACATATATTCTATGTTTTGAGACTTATGGACATTAGGGAATTTCCAAAACAATACATTCTGAATAGATGGCGCAAAGAGGCCTCCCCAAACTGCTCTCCTGAATTCTCAATTTGTCGTGAATATATGACCGAGCTTGATCCTGATGTGCAAAGTATGATGCGAGATATTATTTATTCAACCGAATACACTTTGAACCGTTTATCTGGTAATAAAGAGGAGCTATCCTTATACAAGGATCAGGTTCAATCTTATATGAAGAAGGTTCAAGATATGCAGATTGTTGCTCCTCCCGCTAGTTCTAGGGATAGATTTGCCAAGATAACCGGTTAATATAAAAATGACAAGAATCCGATAAGAGTCCCTGTAGGTTATAAATCCAAAGGTTTTGGTTCTCGGAAGCGCCTGAAATCTAAACAGGAGATAGCAATCGACAAAAGGAAATCAAAGTCGAAACCCGGGGCCAAAGAAAGACAGTGTCAGAACTGCAAAGCCAATGGACACTACGCATCAACATGCAAACAAGCCGTAATTAAAAGAAGATCGACAAGGTCTTCGAGAGCTAGTGAAGAGTAGTTTGGGTTTTTGTATTTGTTATTCTTACCGAACACATACAGATGGTCTTTGAGAGCCAGTGTAGAATAGTTTGGCGTTTTTTTATTTCAATGCTATAGAACACAAACATTTCTCAGTTTGGCTTTTTTTGCATCTTTTTCTTTTTTCTATATATTTCTTCATAACATGCTACTTCGAAGTTAAATAACAAACAATATAAGATCGGACAAGGAAATCAAACGCCAAAAAAAAAAAACAATAACGCCACTAAATAAAACTTCCATAAACTTCGATTTTTGGTCGTGCTAAACTCAATAATGTTTTGCTGAACGAAATGGATAACATTGTTAATCCTCAGTCAAGAAAGATGTTTAACAATGTTATCCATCCCGTTTAGCTAAACTTTATAGAGAACAAAAACAGAATCTCCATGAAATGGCGTTTTTGATCTGTCGATCCATAAGCGTTCTCTCCGTTCTCACACTTTTACCCTTAATGAAGCGCGCCACACTAATAAAAGTGATTTTATTTACGAAAATGCCACCGTGTCATCTAGTCCATAGATTATTTTGATCTGTCGATCCATAAGCGTTCTCTCCGTTCTCACACTTTTGAGCGTTTTCTCTAAATCCTGACCCTATATATATATAGTCCAAAGTGTCCATTGTCCGAATCGTCCAATATTTGTGTATAAGTTATATATTTATTTTCTTGTGATTTTTGTAATACTTCCAATTATAATTTTTAGTATTTTGGTGTGATATATTATTTCCAAGTCCCTAATTTTTAATATAGATAATACAAGCAATATATACATATAGCACATAATTTTTGTGACTTCTAAATATATATTTTCCTAAATATATACTTAGTCATTTTAACTTTGAAAATCAACCTCCAATACTTGTAATTTTTATATCAAAAATTTATGGCAAATTTTTATATTAAAACCATGATCAAAAAATACTTGTAAACACTTGTTTAAAAAGAATATTTTTCTAAGTGTTGAATTTTCACAAAAATTTTGCCATAGTTTCCCTTGAAAATGGAGGTTTCCACGCTTATTAGCATATCATTTTCTTTTCAAAAATACATCATCAATCATCAACAATTATCCTACAACTTACCATGAGCCATAATATGCATTTCTACAAGATGGTATGAACTTGAAGTTTTATAAAATCTTGTGGTATTTTAACAAGATGTTTAACATGTTTAACTAACACTAAAAATATGATTTTTATTTCATAAAACTCATTCTTACAAATTTTCAACATTTACAACTTGTAACATATTTTTACAAAAATTCGTCTTCTTGAATTTTTCATATCTCATACACTTTAAAGGTTCCATTTTAACACATAAAACATGTCTATCTTCTTTTAAAACCAAATCATGCTAAATCTTGAAGTAAACTTTATTTTCTTGAAACTCTTATCTATGAAATCTCATACTTTTAAGATTTACAATCTTGTAGAAAGCATCATCCTTCACAAAATCATGTTCACCTTCAAGTTCACAGTTAACATAAAGGATGATCAACATAGATCTTTCAAGATTCATCCTCATACTTGCTAGATCGTGTTTTAAGTCATCATCTAACAAGCTTTTATGTCGTGATCTACACCATACATTCAAGAAATCAACAAACAAGTTCATCACATAAACTAAACAACTTAGATCTTCATGATTTTAAGCTTTATTCTTATGTTCATGTTCTTGTTTTGGTGTGATCTTTAGTTCTTTAGTTAATTTCATACTTTAACCACTAACATAAGATGTAAAATCATGATCAAGAGGACTTACTACTAGCACAAAGGCTAGGGATGAACAAGTTAGAAGATGAAGAAGAAAAGAGATGGTTAATAGCTCCTCAAGGTGGTCCTTCAAGTTCCCTTGCTTGCAACCTTCCTAAGTATGCTTGATTCACCTTAGAATGTGCTTGGATTGTATGGAAATGGACTAGAAAAATTTAGAGAAGAATGGGGTATGTTGGTCATAGGTTTTGAAGGAGGAAGAGAAGTTTTTGAGTGTTTGAATGATGATGATGTTAAGTGATAATGACTAAGAGTTTTTATAAACTTTCCTCCAACATCTCTTTACACAAGGGTTAGTATGTTTAGTATCTAAACAACATACTCTAATTTAATATTCAAGAAATGGGGAAGGTGGGGGCCACCTTGTAACCGTCCATGGGGGGGGGGTAACTAGTTGTGTTTCAATTGTTAAGTTAGGTAATTTAGTTAGAATTCAAGTGTTTAGTTAGGGGTTTAAGGTGTTTAGGTGTTTAGAGATGTAATTAGATGTTTAGTGTTAATAACTAGTCTTGTAACATTAAAACAATGCTTCTAGTTCAATTTTGGTGTTTCGGGTAGTGACCGGTTATTCGTTTGCTTACCGGTTCGTTAAGGTGCTAAATTACGCAGTTTAGTGTGTTATGAGATACCTTTTATGACAGTTTTCGTTTCCGACACTTTACAAGTTATTCTGGACGCTAAAACATAAATTCTGCATAAAATTTTGATGTTTAATTGCTGATTTTTGCTGAATTTTGCAGAATTCTGCATTTAGGGTGTGTTTCGGGCACTTTTTGGTGTTTATTCGTCACTCAGAAGGCAGTTTTATAACCCATACTTTCCTACATGAAATTCTAGCATAAACTTTGGTTTTGAGTCTTATTATGTGTCCTAACATGATGTCTATCTGAGTACTAAACTCCCGTCAGTACTACTTGTTTATCTGATAACTGTGCTAACTTTGTTTTGTGCACTAACTGACTGTTCCGGATTGCATTTAACAATAATAAGTAGCATGCATCATGTAATGTATTGGTAAGTCTTTGAAAGTAAATCATGAAATCATTCATATCACAAGTTCAACATGCATAACCATAGATAACAAGTTACTGTTCATATTATACGGAAATTACGTTAAAAAGTGTCAGTTGTCACTTTCTCTTGGCTCACTAAGAACCATATTTTGTTCACTAAGAAGCTCTCCTTTTCTTCTTGTCACACCCCAATCGATGGCGGAAACATCGGGGCATGGCACTGAGCGAAACAGATTGTCCAGAAGTTTCCATAACAATTATCATTACCAATTAATTTAAAGTAACATGTCCCATACCATGTCTCAAAAGGCAAACAAATTATTACAGACAAATCTAGTCAAATAGTTCTGTTCCGACAACTCAGATTTCATTTGTACAGACAACTATTTGTTGGCCTCTAAGACCTTATTCTAGCCTCGATTTCCTAGCAGATAAGCATCCTAAGCACCTGTCACATACGTTAAAATAAAAGTCAATACACATAGTGTAAAGGTGATCATACAAGTTTGATAATAGCATATAGAGTTCGAAAGCGTTACGCATAACCAGCACATACATAGAGTGAAATGAGGCATGTTAGTTATCGACATGAACATATCGATACCAATGACTGCGGGTTGACTGCCCAAGGCAGTTCGTAATACATGATCACCACTGTAATCCATGCAAATAATTGTCCTTAACAACCCCCGAGTGAACGGGTGTTGAGTCCAAACTAATAGTACTATCGTTGCTAAGGCAGGTAGACAGCATTCCATGTGTAAACATAACAAACAAGCATTCATTAAGTCACGTAATACATGCGGTAACGGTTAGCGTTTAAAGTATTGCGTAGTGTGTTCGATTGTGATTTAGTATAAGTAACGTATGTAACACCCAAAAGTGCGTAAAGCAAAAAGGGATCGAGTATACTCACAGCGATTGATGGATTGAAGGGAGCGCTGGGGAGTAGGGTTAGCCTGATTAGAATGATAGCATAACGGCAAGTGACGCGTAAAACGATGCAAAGTATGAGTGGCTTGGACAGCAGTCCGGTCGGATGGTAGTCCGGTCAGACGGTAGTCCGGTCGGATGACTATTCGAGTGGATTGTTTCTTCCTTTGAGCAGGATGTGTTTGTGTATGATGGCTTGACCTTTGAAGTTTTCGTTGTAGCATTTTGAAAACATTGAAGCATCTCTACCTTTCAGGTCGGTCGATCGGACGGTCGTCCGCTCGGACGGCAACCCGTTCGGCTGGGCACTTCAGTGAGAACAAGTTCACAGCAGGGTGGTCACTCGGTCGGATGTCCATCTGAGCGGGTGGCAACTCTGTTGTTGGACATGTTGAAAATTGTTTAAGTGTTGAAGTCCAAATGTCTCATGACTCGGATGGTTGTCCGTTCGGATGGTAGTCCGGTCGGACAACAACTCGTTCAACAACCAGACTTCAATCGTTGGAAAAATGGTTAAGTGTGGGACCTAAGGTGCAAGTCGTTCGGACAGCCAGTCGCTCGGATGACTGTCCGTTCGGATGGTTATCCTGTCGGACGGCGCTTCGTCCTGGTTGTTCCGTTCGTCTTACACTTGGCTGTTTTGATTGTTTGTCGTGCTATCGAGAGGTGTTGATATCGTGCTAACCAACAGAGTCCCATCCTAAGCTCTAGTGACCCGACTGAACATGAATCACCCAAGTTTGGTCAGTTCACCGGTTTAGCACGACAGTTCTTGGTTGACCCGAAATCGATAATCTCGTGGATAGAGTACAGATCTTGAACTAACACAACCACAAGATTGAGTAGTGAGTCGGCACAAGCTCCGATTCTACCGGTTTTGAATGCATTGAGTGTAAAACAGTTGAAAGAAAGTTGGAAAACCTTCTCTCAATCCTTATCACTGGGAATATGTTTAGATCTATGGAAGATCTTCGTTTGTTTATGTGGAAATCGATTAGATCTAAGTTGTTCTTGGTGGATTGAGGCCAAAACATGAAGTTCTTCAAGAACACATGATGACGTCATCCTAGAACACCTTGAATCTTGGTGATTTCACGGTTAAAAGTTAAGATTCAAAGGATAGAAAGGTGTAGGAGTGCGTGTAGATTAAGGAAGTACAAGAATTAGGACGAGATCTTACCGGAATTGCGAGAAATCAGAGAAAAAGCGAGGAACACGAGCTGGTCGGACGTCACTTGCCAAAAGTGGAAAGAATGAAAGTGACAAGGGGTATTTATAGGATACCCAAAGTGGAAAGGGGCGGGTCGGTCGGATGGCATCTCGCCCGGATGACAATCTGGTCGGATGTCATCTCGGTCGGATGGCAGCCTGGCGCCTTGATCAAGTGACAGCCCGGTCGGATGGCAATCCGGCCGGATGGCACTTGGTTCGAGTGTTCAGTGTGATGATTTTTGATGTTTTGATTGCGATTGTGAGCGTTGCGATGCGATAGGTTTTCCTAGTCAAATTACTTTTAATCCCAACTATTCATATCTTGCACTATCCCTTCTCCACTAATTATCATACCATTTCGGTTGCGATTAAGTTCGATTGCGTTTGAGTTTCGATTGCGATTCGATTGATTGCCACACATAACATAATTTAAACATGCACAAGTAATATATAAGGCACACACACACACGTATACAATAACCAAAATGAGTAATTCGAGTTGCGAGTGCGATTGCGATAGCGATTAAGCGATTAAACATGCGATAAATAGCGATTACCAAGCGATTATTAATAGATACTCCACATAATACAACTAAAGCGAAAATAAAAATAGACTATTTACAAGTCAAAGAAGTCAAAACAGGAATTGAGCAAGGAGAGACATATCGCAATTAGCAATCTTGTCTTCCTTTGACTTCAATCTTGACTTTGACTTTGACTTCGGAAACACGGGGTGTTACATTTCTTTCTATCGACGGTAATCACCGCCACAAAACCCGCTGCTCTCTTGCTTTCTTCGAACTTCCACAACCGCTTGTGGACTTCACTCATCTACGCAACACCGCCGTTCTCTAGTTCTGTCTCGTTCTCTCTATCTTCTCACCCCGCAGTTTAGAGGGTTGCTCCCCTCTTCTCGGAACCGACTCTCAAAACGGCATACATGCACCGTCTTCACCCGCTCTCGTTTCTCGACCCTCGCTCTGATACCAATTGTTGGTTTAGGCCCCAAATAATAATACAGTAAACACACACACACACAAAGTACACACTTGCAACGAGTTTCTGTATATTGAACTTCAAAAGATTTACAAGTGCTTGGAAAAGAAAATATGTAAACTTGGAATATAAATAGCAAACAAATAAAAAAAACATGCTAAATTGACCACGTACTCCTCCATTCTAGCAACAAACTTCTAACGACTATTTCTTTAACGTGCACCTCTATACAACTCGGTCAAACATCTAACCACTTCGTTAACCAATATTTATACCATGTATGAATATACCCACGTTCCCATGATCCATTTTCCGACCCGCTAGCTGTTGAGTTGACCCGTACTCGATTCGAAACAACCCGAAACATCAAGATTAAACCCAACAGTACACCCATGAGGTGTTTTGTTGGTTTGATTCGTCTAGTTTGCGTTTGGACTTCTAGGGTGAAATAGTTATTCACCACTTTTTGGTCCTCTGTTTTTTGGTGCTTTGACTTATTTTGACCGGTTTGTTTACTATCTAAGCTGGTATCTATGAAGATGAGACCTTTGTGTTCATCCGAGATCTTTTTTTAACAGCATATTCGATTACTTTGTATCTATTTATTTGACATTTAATGTGGTAGAGTCAAACCGTAGGATAACCGCTAAGCTCGACGAGCTAACCGAACGGATTAGCAAAATTCGTGAAAAACAAACGGAACTACAAGTTGCGATGTGCGTCATGTTCAACCTAATAATGTAGATAAAAATTAGTAGGTTTAGATATGTTAGTACCTTAAAATATTGGTTGAAAATTTTGTATAATTTTTATTAACAATCATTGTTATTATATATTGTGTTTTCGTTAAGTTATGTTCTTTGTTTTAAAATTGCGTTGTATACTAGCAAGTAAAAGCCGCATTGTGGCTTGGCCGCTTGGCTATCATCTATTTGTAAGAATTTAGTAACTTCATAACAATTATTAGTTTATTTGATAGAGTAAATTACGATTTTGGCCTATGTGGTTATATCACTTTTACTATAATAGTCCAAAATATAATTTTTTAACATCCGTGCCCAATGGTCTCTATAACTAACTATTTTTGCCCCTGAGTCTAACTTAATCCATTACCTTGAGTCTAACCACAGGGGCCAAAAGCGTAATGGGTTGAGTTAGACTCAGGGGCCAAAATAGTTAGTTATAGAGACAATGCGCCACAGATGTTAAAAAATTCTATTTTAGGCTAATAGGGTAAAATTGATATAACCACATGGGCTAAAATTGTAATTTACTCTATTTGATAATAAGATTCTATGATGAACTACTTGAAGAGTTTTCTTAATTTTAATCTTGAACTCTTTCTAATTTCTGAATATTTCGTCACTCTCATTAATCTCTCAAATCCTTTCTAAATTCTCTCTCAAAATCCTATCCTGCCTCTTCCAATGAAAATCCCACCCAAATTGTTTAATTAAACCTTTCCTGGTATCTAATCTCGTGCATGATAATGGGCGAAAGAATTGGTGGTCCAACTTTGGAATTCATACAAATCAAAATGGTTGTTGTGATTTTTTAATTGGCTAGTTGTTTTTTTTTTAAAGGAGAACTTCATTAGAAAAAACGCACTAGCCAAAAACCAGGCCAGCAACACACTACATTATACAAATTTACACCAATTTTCCCACGTGACATTCCTCTACCTCGATCTGTTACAAAACCAAAGGAAACCTAAAGCCTTAATCTCGCTAGTAATTTTCTCAATCTTAATCGGCTTACCCGAGAACTTCAACTCGTTCCTCGCCTTCCAGATGCTCCAACACCCTAAAATCATTATGTCTTGGATCGCTTCTCTCCACTGATCCGAAACACCGGCTGTGACGTGAATCTCCAGAAGGTCTTTGAAGGAAAAAGGCAACAATACCTGGGATTTTGCTCCAAGAGGCAACGAACTGCCAAACCGAACTAGCTACCCAGCAAGCTGTGAACAAGTGGTCGACGGTTTCATCTACGAATTGGCAAAGAGGGCATGAAATGTCCGAGATTGGAATGTTCCTTCGCCTTAAAACCGTGCCAGTGGGGATACTCTTCAACTCCGAACGCCAAGCAAAGATATCACATTTTTTCGGGATCCATTTGCACCATTTATTCACTGCCGTACCTGAATAGTTCAAACCGCAATCAAGGAGTCTTCTCACTGCTTTAACCGAGAAAACGTCCGAGCCGCCACCTAACCACTTCCACCTGTCTTGTTCGAAGCTGAGAGAAACTTCAGCGATGTTGATGTGCTCAAAACATAAAAGGATTTTGTGAGATGAATGGTGTAAATATCCTTTGTATATGTTGTAAGTTTTTATTGTGGTGAGCCGGCCTAGTTAGGTTTGGTCTCTTTTTTTAATAAAGTTAATCTCAAGAAAAAAGTTGTTGACGTGCTAGTGAAAATAATTAAAGAGTAAACTGTCATTTTGGTCCCTGTGGTTTGGCCAGTTTTGCCACTATAGTCCAAATCTCAAACTTATTACATCCAGGGCCCTGTGGTTTGCATTTTGTTGCCATTTTAGTCCAAAACTCAAATTTGACCAGATTTCCCACTTTTGACCCCCTGTTTTGTCCTTATCCTCAGGGGTATTTTGGGTATTTTGTAATTATATTATATAAAGATGATTGCAGATCAGTTTGGTTACATCTCTCTCACCGGACATCCACCTCCAGTCTCCAACTCCACCACCGCCACCCCCCCCCCCCCCACACACACACACACATCCGCCACCACCACCTCTTTTTCACCACAGGCAAATCCACCCAAATCCATAACCCTCTATCAACCAAATCCACCCAAAATCAAAACCCTAAATTCGTATAGTCACCGTCACAGAACAACAACGTCATGGTCACCATCACTCTCTCTCTCTCTCTCTTCCGATTACTCTCTCTCTCTCTTCCGATCATCGGTGACGTCAACGTCAGTGGCAGGGGCGGGGGCGGTGGTTGTTGAAAGGGGCAGTGGTTGCAGGGGTGTTTGTTTGGAGTTTCCATTGGCGGATATTCCTGGTGGGTTTTGGGTTGTAGTGGGCGATGGTTGAAAGGGGCGGTGGTTGCAGGGGGCGGTGGTTGCAGGGGGTTGTTGGTTGCGGTGGTGGATGGGTTGCAAGGGGTAGTGGCTGTAAAGGGATTGTGGTTGCGGTGGTGGATTGGTTGCAGGGAGATGTTGGTTGAAGAGGGTTGGAGAAGATGATGGATTAGAGGTAACTGTTGAGTTCATGATCTTCGTTGAATCTGATTTTGACTTTTTGAGCGTGTTATGTAAATCTTGAGTGTAAGATCAGTTTGATTTTGGATTTTATTGAGTTTGAATTAGGTGAAATTGATAAAAGTGTTGTTGATTGGTGCTTAGATTCGGTTAGAATGGTGGTGGTGGTGATGGGAGGTGGGAGATGGTGGTGGTGGTAGTAGATGAACAGACAAAATCGATACAAAGAAGAGTTCTGTGTGTGTTTAGAGAGAGAGAAATCATCGACAGCAGAAGGAGGGAAAGAAGAAAAGGGGTAGGGGTAGGGGTGGGGTGGGTAAAATGACCAAAATACCCCTGCACTAAAGGACAAAATAGGCAGCTCTCAACAGTCAAAAAAGGGTTTTTTTTGGATTTTGGACTAAAATGGCAACAAAATGCAAACCACAGGGCCCTGGATGTAATAAGTTTGAGATTTGGACTAAAGTTGCAAAACTGGCCAAACCACAAGGACCAAAATAGCAGTTTACTCATAATTAAAAGGTAATTGGAAGTTTATGTATTAAAAAAATAAAAATTTGGAAATGCCATGTATGGAAAAAAACTAATTAATTAATGGATTTGACAATTTTCGGTGATGCTTCGAGTGAAGGAGAGGTTATTCAAACCCATGTTGAATGTGTTAATTAAAGATTTTTGAAACTAGCGTAGTAAAATAAATTGTTGAAGATTATATTGACCATACCGTGGTGATCAGCTATTGGGATTAGGGATGAGCAAATACCGATACCGTCCCGATCCCGACCAATACTGATCCCGAATTTTGTGTAAACTTGGTACCGATACCGGTACCGAAATACGTCGGTTCGGGACGGTATCGGTATTTTAAGGGTAAAAGTCGGTATTTTACCGATACCGTACCGATACCGAAAAATCACAAAAGTGGATACCGTTTCCGGTACCGAAAACGGATCAGGACGGTATTTTATACCCTTTGCTCATCCCTAATTGGGATATGTGTTATTCTTTTTTATCAAGTAATGTGGTGTGATTATATGTGCATATATGATAAGTAGGTAAAAATAACTATGTTTTTATGTTGATTTTATACGTGATAAAAATTGAAATAATGGTACCAACATATATGCATATGTTGATTTTTGTTTATATAAGTAAATACAAACAGATATGCTTTTCTCTATTAACTTTATATAACACGGCTCGTCGCCAATTTTTTAATATAAAACATGTACAGGCGCATTTCCTTATAGAACATGTCCGTCGCCAATTTTCGAATATAAAACATGTACATGCGCATTTCCTTATAGAACATGTTGTCATTTAACTTTTAGTTTTTATAAAAATTAACAATCAACATTTTTTTTTACGTATTTAGCATTTTGAATTGAATTCTCGATATATATGATACTATAAATATAATTTAGTACCGTAATAAAATGCTTGTTATAAAAGTATAACAAAATCTCTTGAATGGTCATCAAGTTTGAGAATATAATTGCGATAAGTTTCAAAAATGAAAATCATTTATTATAACTTAAAATACTTTAGAACAAATCTATAACTAGATATAAACTATATATAACTTATTTAATTTAATTTACCTTAAACCCGAAATAATTTTGTAAATGATAGTTATATATTTTGATTTTATATATAGGATAAATTTATATATTGATACAAAAAAAATGAAATCAACTTTGAAACCAATAGAAACATAGAAAACAAATTTTATATTTAACATCATTACCAAACGACTCTTGAAATAAACAATCGAAGAAATTCTGTTAGTAATATTATATTGTAAAGAACCATATATAAATCGAAAACCTAAAAGCCCAAGCTGGCCCCTCACGTACACTTTCAATCATATAAATGTTTATTTATTTACATGATCATATCATCTGTCAAAACTCAAAACTAATATCCTTCCCATGGATACCTCCCAACCTCTCACCATAGAAAGCTTCTCTTATTCTTGGTTAATCAACCAAAAACCCTCCCTAGACTGCCTCTTCGACTGCGATAAACACGAAACCAACACAAATTCTCCACGCTTCGTCCTCGAAGAAGCCCAAAATTTCTGTTTCAATCTTCCATACGCTACGAATGATCTTGTTGATGCGGATGAAATCTTTTGTGACGGACGTATTATTCCTAAGTCCTTCAATCAGATAAAGATTTACTCGTGTCCTGCTACACCTGTGGTTCATTTTCCACACAAAAAACGTTCTAAAAAATATAGTCAACTTATAGCCGATTGGCGAGTTTCGACCAAAAAGGTATTAAGGAAGTGTTTTAGCCTTCTTGTACCTAGAAAAAGTACAAGGATTGTGGACAGTTCAAGGAATTCTGGTTGTTTGTCGTCTTCGGTTGTTACAACTAATCAGTTGAATACGAGAATCGAAGTCTACCAGACCACCCGGAGAACCAAGAGCTGGAGTCAGGATTCAATAAGCGGATCTCATTTTTCGTGCTCGAAAAATAAATCATACGATGATTATAATGAAGGATCGGTTCATGAGGCCATTGTTCATTGCAAAAGATCATTTGGTAACGTTTTTTTAAATTATGTTGTAGCTATTATCTTGTCTTTATGTTATGTTTATAATGAAAGTTCTCATGTTTGGGTTTTTGATATGCAGAAAAGTGAATTGAGAAGAAGAAGAATTGGAGGAGAAGAAAGTTTATCTAAGAAGAATATGATAGAGGAAATAATTTAACTGTCCTTTTTAAAAAAGGATCTTGTTCACTTATATTTGAAATCAGAATATCATGTAAAATCATAAAGAGAGATGGTAGGATTTTTTAGACATTTCTCTATCTTTTCTTCCATATATATTTACATATAATAAAACTAGAAGTAATGTAAAAATTTCATAATGTTGTTTGCAGTCCCTATATCTCTCATCATGTTCTCTGACTCTCTCAACCCCTCTTTCGCCCCGAACGAGTTATTCATTCCAGTTATGATAATTTGTAAAATACGTTAGGGTTGGAGATTGGTCATGATGGTCAACAATCAAGTTCTTGTAGTAGTGACAGAATCATAACTTTTTTTAATATGGAGAGCAATAGATTTTTTTTTTTTTTTTTTTTTTTTTTGCGTGCATTAGCAACATTGATGAATTTTTTTAGCAATTGATGTACAACTAGCAATTTATATTTCAAAATATTTTGTGAAGCCTAAAAAATATATTTAGAATTTACACTAACGCTATTTTAAATGACATCATTAAGTAGTCATACGTTTGTTTGATTACAGTAAATCTATACAACTTAAAACCTGTGTAAATTTACGAATATTACTATTTACTTAAGTTGTCACGATTTCCTCCCTAGGATTGATGAAATTAAAATATCCTGTTAAGTCACCAGTCACCACCAACATATTTGTAACACCAGAAAATCGACCGAGCCCATTCTTGTTGCACACTAATTAGTATCTCCGCTCAGAATCGAATCAATTCTACGACTACCAGTTCTCGTGGAACACGTTAACTGGTCTAGGCACGTAGTTGGTACGGTTTGTATGTATACTCTTTTCTAGTTTTCTTTATATTGCCTTGTATACTTTGAGATATGTGACACTTGTGCCTCTGCAGCCATCAAACAAATGCCTAACCAATGAAATATTGTGTTTCATACTTGGGATTTGAATATGTGTATCATTTGCACATATCAATTCTTGTTCGATTTCGAGCTCTAAATCGCTTTCTTGAAAGTTATACGCAAACTGATGCGTAAACGTAATCAGTTTAACGCGACAAACACTCCGGGATAGTGACATAGGCTCAACATACCTTAAATAACCTTTACATAACTTAGAAATAAGTTTTGGATGGTTTGGTGTGTCAAAATCAAGTTTGTTCGATCGCATGGACTATTTGCATCAAACTGCGAAACTATACCGATTTGTATAGTAACGAACGTTCTGGAACTTGATCATAAGTTAAACATGCCCTAAATATACTTTACATAGCTTAGAAATAGGCTTTGAGGTGTTTTGGTGCGCAAAAATAAACTTATTGATCAACAGGGACTAAAAGCGTCAAAAAGTGCCCAAATGACTAAATTCATTGTATCTAATCCAATTTTGATGTTTTGATGGTTTTTAACCCCTAGTTTTGTATTCTATGGGCTAAAATTTGATGGTATTTCATGTCCCCTTGTATTGCAATACCATGTGCCCACATGGAGGGTCAAGATCAAGGCACGAAATGCGAGAAACGATCCTAACGGTTCTCCGAAATCTATAAATACCCAAGCTCCCATTCCATTTTCCTGACACCTTGATCTAATTTTATGCTCTAAGTTGAAGCTTTATGCTTCATACCTGAGTATATAGATCAAGTTCTTCTTAGCTTGGACCTTTTGTAAGTTTCTTTCATGCTTTTATGCGTTTTTAAGCACGAAAGTCAAACTGTGTTTGACTTTCTGCTTTGACCAGGTTATGGTCAACACGAAGTTCGTTTGAACTTCGCAACGTGAGCGTAATCAAGATGGTCATAGTCTCTTGTGACTATACCTACTGATTACCACGTTATTTAGGCGTAGTGACGAGTCATAGTTTCGGTCAAAATACGCGTTTATGCGTATTTTGCAACCAAACTATTCTTAGGTATCAAGACCCTTTGTCTTGATATCAAACTTGTTTTCTAACTTCGTTAAACATGTTTTAACATGTTTAACTCGTCACTTTAGGTTTAGTGTTTATATAGGGTCGTAAGATAAGCGGTCTAAACAATCGCTTAGACTTTCGAACCCGACCCGTTTGGTCGATCATTAGGATCCGACCAAGCATTTATTGTGACCATAGTTGTATAAGGAATAACCTTCCGAGGTTATACCTTATGGTCACTTCGTTTAGTTAGTTGTATGATAGGTAGTTTATATGCCTTAGGTAAATGACCAAAATGCCCTTTTTACGCATAAATTCATTTTAAGCATATGTAACCTAAATGTTGACATCTAAACTGATTAAGCAATATTATCAGACATGTTAAGGCATTTAATACTTGTCATAGGACTAGTTAGACGGTCCGAAGACGTTTTACGCGAACGACGCGTTAAAGTGGCGAAAGCTACCTTAACGAGTCATAATGGGTCGTAAGCACTTAGGTTAGGTTTCCTTTTAGAATGTGGGCTTTGTTAAACCATATTACATGAGTCCCTACACTCATTTGGTTTACGAAACCACATTTTATTCGATCCTCCGATTTAGGTCCGTTTATTAACATAGTTACCTATATTAGGTGCCGTTTGATTTCCGTGATCCCTATAGCTTTGCTTGGTTATTATTCAAGACTTCTAAGCATTCTCAAGTGAGTACATAGACCCCTCTTTTACTGTTTTCAAATGTATTGGGGTGAAACACATGTGCCTACTTGTTACTTTCGTGTTTTTCATGATTTTATATCATATGTTTGTTATGTTCATTAGTACATATATAGTACATGATTTCATTATGTTTTGCTATGTATGTTCACTTAACATGCTAGCACATTGATTTTTGTATATTACATTTTGTTGCATATGTTCACTCAGCATATGGACACACTGTTTTACATTTTGAACCGTTGGAACTGTTTAATTTATGTGAACCGTTAGTAACTGTTTGATTATGTGAACCGTTTGTATCTGTTTGATTATGTGAACCATTTGTAACTGTTTGATTTATATGAACCGTTTGTAACTGTTTGATTATGTGAACCGTTTGTAACTATTTGATTTATATGAACCGTTTGTAACTGTTTGATTATGTGAACCGTTGGGTTAGGAAAGTAATTAGGTAACGGGGCGGGTGTAATGTGTTAAAAGCATGGTGGATACGCCGCTGGTACTTCCTATATATAAGTGCTTTTAATACAATATATATCGTTGCGTTATCTAGATCACTTGGGCACGTTTATCAAAACAAAGTTATATTACAAGGTTTTTTTAACAATATAAAACATTCGAGTTTTATTTCAAAAACGATTTACAATTTGGGTTTTATATGAACAAATGTTTTGGAGTTAAGATTCATGGTATCGAGGTTTTATAAAACAAATCTGTTTTGACTTAGTTATTACAATTTATATTACAAACATTTTACAAAACTTGGTTTTCTAATTATCAATTTACAAAGGTGTTTAAGTTATATTTTCAAAACATAAACGAGCCATGAATCTGACACTCTCATAAAATGCTATGTACTCGCCGACATTTTATGCTGACGTATTTTCACATGTGTTTCAGGTACCATAGTTGGTGATATTTGATGATGATATTGATGCATGCACACATAGGAACGGACGAGGCCTTAGTGACGTAATAACAATGAAAGTCTATTTGTTCATTTTTTGTTTCTAATTTCAATGTAATGTAATGCATTTAATTTAATAAAACAAAACTTCAATCCATGTGTTATGAAACAATGATTCTGTTACAACACTCCCCGACATTTCCGCCACGATTTGTTGTTTTTCATGGTCGGGGTGTGACAGAAAAGTTGGTATCAGAGCTCATGGTTATAGGGAATTAGGTTATTAGTAATGCTTTGACCTAGTCTATAACCTTCCTAGGACCCTAACGCGAGTTTACTTGCGTTTAGTCATACAACAATACCGTCGCCTATCTTTAGGTGACAACCACAATGAGAACATAAATTTCGAATCCGCTTTGAAAACTAGTCATCTGTTCTAGGATGATTTATTATAAGGTTTTGAACCTTCAAAGTTTTCAAAATCTCGTCAAAGTTTGGGTCTAAATAATGTGAACACATGCAAACTGGAAGGGTGGGTGCCTGTACCCTGAGTCTTCTGTCTAAGGCTAGAGTGTTCGTACAAATCCACCGTATTGGACCAGTCACTCTTACCTGGGAACTCTTGGGGTGAGTGTCGACTTATAGGCGAGCATGTCTTCGCGATACATTATGAAGACCTATTTACTTTGATTCAGGTTTTATGTGTCGTTTGTTTGCTTCGTGGTTTGAACAAATGACCATCACCCATGCCTTTTGGTCGGAAATTGTAACATCCTTACCCAATGCCATTTCATTTGTTTTCTCTCTTGTTTCCCCTTTTAGAATGCCTCCACGACGCGACCATCAGGTACCCAATGAAGAACTGGCAGCTATCATTATGCAGCAGATGGCTGCTGCAATCCCAAACATCATTGCTCAATGTAACCTAGCCCTTAACAACAATAATGCCCCATGCAACTTCAAGACATTCAACTCTGCCAAGCCATCAAAGTTTTCTTGGTCTCAAGGAGCGACTGCACTTCTGCAATGGTTCTAGAGTCTAGAGAGCACCTTCAGACATGTTCAGTGTCCAAACGAGCGAAAGGTAGAGTTCGCATCTAGCGTCTTTGAGAAACGAGCTTTGACATGGTGGAATGGTGTGATGAGGGATAGGGGTGCCGACGTAGCACTGGCTCAAACATGGGAAGAGCTTCGAGCTCTAATGATGAGGGAATTCTGTCCTCGTCATGAGATTAGGGCATTGGAAAGGGAATTCGACGATCTTAAGCAAGATAGTGGTGAGCATCGAGCCTACACTGACCGTTATGAGGAGTTACGTCTGTTATGCCTGAACATGGTTACGCCTTTGGATAAGGCAATCGAAAAGTACATTGATGGCCTCCCAGACTCAGTTCAAGATATTGTTACTGGTAGTAATCCCACTGCAGTTAGACAGGCCATTGAGCTATCCGCTACCTTGACTGAATCTCAGATCAGGAAAGGTAAGCTTTTCCAAAAGGGTGACAAGAAACCGATTGAAGAATCAAAACCAAAGGATGAACAGACTGGATCCCCCAAGAAGTCAAAGAAGCGAAAGGCTTCTCAGAACTTCGCCATGGTCGCTCACAATGATCAAACTGTACCTAACCAACCAGCCCAACCCCCTGCTAGGAAGCCATACAACGGAACTGCACCCTTATGCAACCAATGTAGCCTTTATCATCATGCTAGTGTGAAGTGCCGCAAATGCCAAATTTGTGGACTTATTAGTCATACAGCAAGAGTTTTCCCAACTGTAGCTGCACCAAATCAAGCTAGCAACAATCCTGCTCAAGCTCGTTTTCTACCAGGATCTTGCTTCAACTGTGGCGAGATGGGCCATTTCCAAAGAAATTGCCCAAAGCTTGCTAATGTGAATCCAGTGCAGGGATGAGCATCTGACCGACTGAAAGACAACACTGTTTAGAAATAATCAAGCTTTATGCATTATTTTCTTTTGTTGTCAAGGTCTATGAAACAGTTGTTGTTGTTTATAAATAAATCTTTTATTTACATTGCAATGTATTTATGTGGTTGCATGTATAAACAACATATCCCCTACAATACCGACAATCAAGGAACCGTATTCCTTGAAGAACAGACTACCCCCAAAATTCTTACATTTAATGATCTCTTGCGTTTTCCACAAAAATCCTAAGTACCCGTTTCCTCCAAGGAAACGAAGTACAAGACGCAAGTTACAACTCTGGACGAATACCCAATCCTTAATAGGGTACCTAAGGGTATTTCCGTAAGTCCGTAATTGTTGTGTACCTTAATTCGAATGTTATAATTCCTTGTAATCAAAAATCGAATTTTGGAAGATCATCCTATCTTCATAGATAGATTCTTGAAAATGATTAAAGTGCCAAATGAAATCCACGGATTGGATTCCTGGTGTGCTTTAAATATCCGTGTCCAAAGATAACAAATTAAAGGTCAAGTTAAACAATTATGTGATTATGTGCTTATGTGTTCTCTTTTATGTTTTTATGTGATCCGAATTTTTTTTTCGTTATCCAAATCCTCGTAAGAATCTTCTATATCTTCGTATAAGGGATTCATAGTAGGATATCCAAAGGTACTACCTCGAATCCTTAATAGGCTTCTACGTAATAGTTAAGACCCTTGGATTATAAGGTACTATTCCATAATTAGACCCCTTGAGTGGTCTAGTTAAACAGATTGATCAAAAAATCTAGTTAGGAATGTCATGTGATGATATAGCTGAAAAGACTCCTTGGTGGTCTATTTAAAGAGATCATTTGTAGATCTAATTAAAAGGACCCTATGGTAGTCTAGTCACACTCATCACAGGTTTGATTTTTCTTCCCCTACACATTATGAAATGCACTGTGCGGACTGTGCAAGAAATTACGTAATTATGGAGGCATATATAATCATGGAATTTAGTGCACAGAAACCACAACAAGTTTTGTCATGTGTCTAGAGTTAACTCTATTCGTTTCCATTTCTGATGAAGCACCTCTTGAAAATGACTCCGTCCGTTCATTTTCGTTTCTGAAGAATGGCCGTTGAGGGAAATGAATATCCTTTTGAGTTAATTCTATTCATTTCCATTTCTGATGAAGCACCTATTGAAAATGACTCCGTCCGTTCATTTTCGTTTCTGAAGAATGTCCGTTGAGGGAAATGAATATCCTTTTGAGTTAATTCTATTCATTTCCGTTTCTGATGAAGCACCAGTTTAAAATGACTCCGTTCGTTCATTTTTCGTTTCTGAAGAATGTCCGTTGAGGAAAAGAATATCCTTTTGATTATTCATTCATTTCCTTTTCTGATGAAGCACCTGTTGAAAATGACTCCGTCCGTTCATTTTCATTTCTGAAGAATGTCCGTTGAGGAAATGAATATCCTTTTGATTATTCCTTCATTTCCTTTTCTAATGAAGCACCTGTTGAAAATGACTCCGTCCGTTCATTTTCGTTTATGAAGAATGTCCGTTGAGGAAATGAATATCCTTTTGATTATTCCTTCATTTCCTTTTCTGATGAAGCACCTGTTGAAAATGATTCTGTCCGTTCATTTTCGTTTCTGAAGAACGTCCGTTGAGGAAAGGAATATCCTTTTGATTATTCCTTCATTTCCATTTTTGAGGAAGCACCCGTTTAAAATGACTCCATCCATTCATTTTCGTTTCTGAAGAATGTTCGTTGAGGAAATGACAGGATTATGCCTTGCATATTTTTTGTGGTTATTTAACACAAAGTCACAGACAGGCTCCTACGAATAAATTTCGGGACGAAATTTCCTAAAGTAAGGGAGACTGTGACACCTGTGCCTCAGCGGCCATCAAACAAATGCCTAACCAATGAAATATTGTGTTTCATACTTGGTATTTTTTTAAATATATGTATCATTTGTACATATCAATTCTTGTTCGATTTCGAGCTCTAAATCGCTTTCTGGAAAGTTATAAGCAAATCGATGCGTAAACGTAATCAGTTTAACGCGAAAAACACTTTGGGATAGTGGCATAGGCTCAACATACCTTAAATAACCTTTACATAACTTAGAAATAATTTTTGGATGGTTTGGTGTGTCGAAATCAAGTTTGTTCGATCGCAGGGACTATTTGTGTCAAACTGCAAAACTATACCGATTTGTATAGTAACAAACGTTCCGGAACTTGATCATAAGTTAAACATGCCCTAAATATACTTTACATAGCTTAGAAATAGGCTTTGAGGTGTTTTGGTGCGCAAAAATTAACTTATTGATCAACAGGGACTAAAAGCGTCAAAAAGTGCCCAAATGACCAGATTCATTGTATCTAGTCCAATTTTTATGTTTTGATGGTTTTTAACCACTAGTTTTGCATTCTATGGGCTAAAATTTGATGGTATTTCATGTCCCCTTGTATTGCAACACCATGTGCCCACATGGAGGGGGTCAAGATCAAGGCACGAAATGCGAGAAACGATCCTAACGGTTCTCCGAAATCTATAAATACCCAAGCTCCCATTCCATTTTCCTCACACATTGATCTAATTTTATGCTCTAAGTTGAAGCTTTATGCTTCATACCTGAGTATTTAGATCAAGTTCTTCCTAGCTTGGACCCTTTGTAAGTTTCTTTCATGCTTTTATATGTTTTTAAGCATGAAAGTCAAACTGTGTTTGACTTTCTGCTTTGACCAGGTTATGGTCAACACGAAGTTCGTTTGAACTTTGCAACGTGAGCGTAATCACGATATTCATAGTCTCTTATGACTAGCACATTGATTTTTGTATATTACATTTTGTTGCATATATTCACTCAACATATGGACGCATTGTTTTACATTTTGAACCGTTGGAACTGTTTGATTTATGTGAACCGTTAGTAACTGTTTGATTATGTGAACCGTTTGTAACTGTTTGATTATGTGAACCGTTTGTAACTGTTTGATTTATATGAACCGTTTGTAACTGTTTGATTATGTTAGCCGTTTGTAACTATTTGATTTATATGAACCGTTTGTAACTGTTTGATTATGTGAACCGTTTGGTATTGTTTGAACCGTTGGGTTAGGAAAGTAATTAGGTAACGGGGCGGGTGTAATGTGTTAAAAGCATGGTGGATACGCCGCTGGTACTTCCTATATATAAGTGCTTTTAATACATTATATATCGTTGCGTTATCTAGATCACTTGGGCAAGTTTATCAAAACAAAGTTATATTACAAGGTTTTTTTTAACAATATAAAACATTCGAGTTTTATTTCAAAAACGATTTACAATTTGGGTTTATATGAACAAATGTTTTGGAGTTAAGATTCATGGTATCGAGGTTTTATAAAACAAATCTGTTTTGACTTAGTTATTTCAATTTACATGTAACACCCAAAAATCGGGTTTAGTAAATTAGAACCCGGTTAATATAAAGAAGTGAGTTTTAGTCTCTTATATAATTAAAATGAAACTTGAGGGACCAAAACCGTTAAGTGGGAAACATGATTTTTATAAAATAAACTTAAAACACAACACACACACATAGTGTGTGTTTGTGTATCGACATCCAGGAAGAAGAAACAAGGTTCAAACCCTAGTTTCACTAAAATCCTCAAATTGGAAGGGTAAATGAAGTCTAAATCCATAACCGAGTACGGATTAACGATCACCTTCTCAATGGGATCATAGGGTATGTCTTAAAAGTTAGATTAGTGATCTTTCACGAAGTGGGTTATGATGTAAATTGCGAATTTGTATGAAATTGTGAATGGGTGTGTGTTAGAATCATCATATAGAACATGGATTATACATGGTTTAGGTTAATTTGATGTTTAAGGGTGAAACCCGTTTGTTATGGTGAAGATGATGACATGGGTAAATCATCCATGTCCAACTTCTTGCCTATTATTGATGTATTTTGACATATATGATGAATTGTTGTTAGATGAATTGAATAATGTGATACTAGTATGTTTGATGTTTATGCATGAATGATTTATGTTGATTAGAAGGAGGAATTTGATGAATTATGTATGAGGTTAGAAGAATATGCATGAATTAGTTGTACCCTATGCTTAGGAGGTAGTATATACACCAAATGTATGATGAAATATGAGGTAATTAAGATTAGATCATTTGTAAGTGATTAACAAAGTAGTGATGAAGTGGGTTTTGTATAACATGATGAAAATGATGAGTTGCGTATGTTAATAATGTTTGAAATCATATATGTGTGTGAATGTACAAGAAATCGGATAAGATTTGATAGATTAGTATGTTATGAGGTCGAATGATGATTTTGATATAAGATCCGCGTGATGAATGATGAATAAGCTAACTATCTTGAGAATGATGTATGATAGTTGATTCTTGATAAGCGACATGGAAGCTTGGGAAAGAAGCGGGTCAAACGGGACTAATGCGCACGGGAAGCATATTCGGATGCTAGGTAAGTAAAGCTTACACCCCTTTTTGTAGAATATCTATTCAATGTATAGATTACGGACATGGTAAGTAGATATGTGAATTATTAAATATGTGAATTATTGTAGGATCGATCTCGACCTAAATGAGTCGTTTGGAGAAGCTCTAATCCGTTTCAGAGGCGGAAACTAAGAAACGAATGTGTAAACAGCTAGAAAATCACTTTGATCCTCTTTTTCATTCAATAAACAACGTTTACAGTACGAGGAAATACCGGCAGCACCTCGGTATCAGATTTCTGAATCGTTACAAATGAAATCCGTTTGAATCCTATTTATAGAGATGGCTTGACCGTTTGAACATGCTCAAACGGCCAGCTTTCAAACGACCAAGTTATATTTCAAACGGAACCCTATCTCAAACTTTCATTTCAAACGGAACCCTCTTTCAAACTTTCATTTCAAACGGAAGGGTCATTCAAACTTTCATTTCAAACGGAAGGGTCATTCAAACTTTCATTTCAAACGGAAGGGTCTTCATTCCTCTATTTCTTGCCCAATCTGATCTGTAATGAACCCGAGACTCGATGTAAGACGTAGTCGACAGACGTAGTGCACCAACAAACTCCCCCTCGGATGTTGACGGAGTCTTTAGTGTCTAGTCTTTAATTGTCAATCTACAATCTTTATCAGTCTTCGATCTTCCTCTGAAGTATTTGTCATTGCAAGAATCCTCAATCAATCTCTTACTCTTTCTTGTAATTTTCAGAATCTGAGTCTGGCTCTACTATCTTCAGACTCCCTCTCGATATCCTCAGACTCCCCCTTTTGCTAAGCTGGGATCACAGTCTGGAATTAACTTTCCACAGATTATTAGATCGTAATCTGACACTTCATCACACTCAGGTTTCGGAACCTGGCCAACCTGCAAAAACTCTACCCAAAAATAAATTTTTTGATAACAATTCATGGATAAGATTTTCAAGTCTAATTTACCACTTGCAGGAATAATATTTATATTTCAAAACCTTTCTCATTTCATTTCAACAATCTTCAAACACTTTCACCCAAACCATTTGTTCATCATGTTTAGCACTCGGAATTTTGAAAATCAGCTTTCCAAAATTAGTTGTCGAAAATCTTTTTAGATTTTTCAAAATTTATGCTAAAACACACTAAAATCTTTTTGGATTTTAGTGAGTTCATGCAAGAGGATCATATCAGTTTAGAAGACAAATCACCAACACCATTAAGCTTCATTACATTTTAAGTTCTAAACGATTCACTTAGATTGTCAGTATGTTTATCCACTTAAATTAGCAGTAAATGAAATATTTACAAACAATATTTTTGTGAGTTCATGCAAGAGGATCATATCAGTTTAGAAGACAAATCACCAACACCATTAAGCTTCATTACATTTTAAGTTCTAAACGATTCACTTAGATTGTCAGTATGTTTATCCACTTAAATTTTCACACAAAGTTCAATTGCTTCGAGATACATTGATTAATGTTTTAAGCTCTTGAACTTATTCGTGTGTCCCACTACTTGAATATACTCCCGTATCCAGATCCCAATATTCAGTCTTACAGGTGAGTATACCACAGATGATATCTGTCAGGGAATAAATTATAGTACGAGGGCCGTGAGAGCTCAGGTCGATCTTTGGATACGCAGAGAGATGACGGCTTCGACTTTTGGTGAGTCCCCTTTAGAGGATCTTTTGCATTACAACAGCAACGACTATCAATTTTATTGTTTCATCAGCTTGCTGAGGGCGATGCTATGTTTCAAGCATTTGCAGAAAGCATTATCCGGGGACTAGGTCAGAAATTTCTTTCAGCAGAAGTCCCGGGATAATACCCCAGATATCACTGAGCATAAAGACCTAGTATCTCAGAATAAGGGACCTTTCAAACAAGATTTCAGGGGTTACCTATATATCCAAGTTTGTGTTAACCCACAGAACAAGCAAGTTTGAAATTTAGATTTATATCTCGTCACAATCTACTAAATGTGCAAAAACCTACTGGCACATCATTAGTGAGACCGTTTATCACATTTTTACTTTCCAATTCTTTAGCATGTTGTGATCGTCCACTGATGTACTATCATTTCCTCTTTTATGCAACAAAAACTCATTTTTGATTTTATCATGTTTTTGGCTTTTTCAAATTTTCAAATGTTTTTGAATTTTCTAAAATTCTTACTCCCCCTAAAATGCAAACACATTTTAGGAAATTTGAAAACAAACTGTACACAAACATGACAACTAATATCGAATTGCCTCAATTCGCCATCCACTTGGCATAAACAATCAGAACTCCCCCTCACAACAAACTATTTTCTCATTATGATTTCAAAACACTTAAGTTTGTTTTAATCAAATGGGTTTTCCGGAAAATAAGTTTTGTTGATTTTATCACTTGTAAAATTGGGGATCAAATCATCACATTGTTTTACCAATCATATGTAGAAAATCAGATACAACTTAATGTCCCTGATTTACCACTTATAAAATCAATCTAATTCAACTTCTGAACCACATGTAACCATCACAAACATACAACTCAAACCTGCTTTTCAACCAATTTACCATCTGTTGGTTGAATTCTCAAAGTGCCGATTCCTACTCCTCGCTTACAAACCTGGGAGTTCCGGCAAGTCCTACAAAAACTTCTCAAACATTTTTACAAACATGATAAAGAATGATGCCGATTCATGATCCACGAATACCAACTTGGGATCTCCGGCAAGTCAGATTTTTATTCTTTGAAAAAAATATCCACCCAAGCCTGACCTTCCTTGGGTGTAACAACCTCTTCATCATCTTTTCTTTCAACTAACCTGTGACCTCCTCTTTTGGCAGCGTAAAATTCTTTAACACTTTTGGCCTTACCATTGATCATTTTGCCAAAAATGTGTTTCACAGTTCCGTTGAAAGCTTTATCAACATCAAATTTCTTCTTATCAGAATAAAATTGATTTGAAATTTCAACTTTCCCAACTTTCTTTTTAAAATTTTCAGCACTCAAAGGTGGAAAATTCACATCATCCACTTTTGGAACTAATTTTTCAACCTTTTCTTTAACAACTTTTGGCTCCTCTGATTTTGTGGAATCAGATTCATCACCAGAACTGTTTCCTGAACCCTTAACAACCCATTTTTGATTTATCAGATTTTCTTTTCTTTTAACCACATTCTTTGAACATTCTCCCTTCTCAAAGATTGAATTTTCAAAGCCTGTAAACTTTCGGGTTGAAAGTTCAGTTTTCTCAACAACTTTCTCTTTCAGTTTACCAGATACTTCCTGTTTTGGTTTAAATGTTTTCGGACAATTCCTAGCAACATGACCAGCAATCTTGCACTGAAAACAGGTTCTGTTTTCTATCTTCTTTGGAACATGATTTTTCTTCAACTCTTCTTGCTTCTTGGCAAGGAATTCTTGATTTGTCTGCTTTCTGAATGCTTGTTCTTTCTCATCATCTAAAAAATTTCTTGAAACAAACATAGTTTTTGGTTTATAAAATTTTTCATTTTTATAATTTTTCGGTTGAATAAAACCTAATCCTTTCTTTTTGAAATTACGATTATGGTTTGGTTTCTTTTGGGAACTGTAACCATAATTGTAACCCATTTTCTTGTTAAATCTTTGTTGATCTCTTGAAGTGTATTGTTTAGGTTTTCCATTAAAATTTAAATCTTTTATTTCAGAAATATTAATTTCTGTAATTTTGAAAACCTTTTGAATCATTTCAAATCTGACACTTCTTATTGGAAAAATCTCATCAGAATATAATTTGTCAGAATCTTTCAAAGTATATGCCACTTTAAATGATTCATCATTCAAATTAGATTTTGATATCAAAAACTTTTTATCGTAAACCCGTTTGTCCTTTTTGACTGTTGACTTTGACGTATCGGACTCAGACTTTGACTTGAATTTGGACTCCGGTTTTGACTCCTCACAATCATCTTTATCTAACACCTGATCGACCACACTTTTTATCAACTTTGACTCATGATCAGTATCGGACGACGTGTACGTGACATCAATATTTTCTGGCAAGTTATCCGATGGCCCAGACTCCCATTGTAAGTTTATTGCCTTTTCGACTCTTTCGGAATTTGGATTTCGAGGTAAAAATCCATTTTCGACCGGGGGCGGACATCTAGTGTAGATTACACTTGATTTCTTACCAGAAGTCTTTACTTCATCTTTTGTCACAGCTTTTTCTTCTTCAGACATTTTTATTTCTTCAAATGTCTTCAAATTCTCCACTACGGGATAAATCCTGTCAAAAACAAAAGAAGAACATGAGTAACTGTTTAATAACTTTTTAACTTTCTCAGTCTCTATCTTTTGTGTTGCCAGCTCCAACTCTAAATCAGCACATTTCTTGATATGAAAGTTAGCATCATCCAGCTGTCTAAGATATGCTACTTTCAAAGTATTCATCGCCATTGCTTGTTCACCACTCGAATCAGTATATTTGTTAATTTCTCTATTCATAGTGTCATATGATTCTTTCAACTTGTGAATATTGTGCAATAACTCATTGTTTTGTTTGATTAACGAATCACAATTCATGCATTTTTCAGAAACTTCAACTCGTTCTTCATCAATCTTCATTTCATATTCTGGAACTTCTTTGACACTTCTGCTTGATTGTAAAAACTCAGCTCTTCTTATTTTCTCAGCTTTCGCTTCGTTCTTCAATCTCTCTTCTTCTTCTTCCTCTTCTTTGTTCTTCCTTCGTCTTTCTTCAGCTGCTTCCATGACTTTTCTGCACCTTTCTGCACATTTCAAATCATAAGCATTAGCAAAAAAAACATTAACATTTGAAGTATCTTTAGACATCTCTTTGGCCATAAATTCTTGATCTGGACAAAAATTGTTCCAATTGAAACCTTCAGCCAGTTTTTCATCATCTTGTTCTGCCAAACACACTTTGCTGTTTATTGGAACATATTTATCCCAACTGAATCCACCATCATTTCCCAGACAAGCTTTCTTTGAATCTTTAATCTGCATCATTCCATGTGCAGTTTGTGCCTGATGCAGTGCTGGTGGTGTAATTTGATGATAAATCGCCTTTTTATGATAATCGTTGTTTCCAAAAGGATTCTGGGCTCCAGTAGCTTCACGATTTTTGCACACTCTCTTGAAATGCCCCTTTTCCCTGCAACGAAAACATGTAACTTTGGACTTGTCAAAGCCTAAGTTTGAAACACTTGCATCAAGAAAATCATTTCTTCCCGTGATTTGTTTAAACTTCTCAGCTCTTCTCATTACACTGGCCATGCACCATTTAATATCCAACAATTCCATTTCCTCAGCATCGATTTGATCGTAATCCTCTTTCGTGAGCATTGGATTACCGATCTTTCCGGCCACAAAACTACTATATGACTCTAACACCATTCCCAACAAAGACATTTGATTTTTAGCTACTTCTTCAGAATAATCTTGATCACTTTCAAGATTTAATACAATATTGCATTGAAGTTTTCTTTCGTTCTTTGTTGCAGAAATGTTTGGATCAAATGATGAAAATCTAGTGCTGCTTGATCCCTGGGATGATTTCTTTTCAGAAGAATCTTTCACACTGTAAGCAGTTTCTATTTTCGGAGAAAAATTTGACTTTTCATTGACACCACCTTTGTAATACAAGCTGATATCTTGTTCTCCATCGTAATTCTTCATCCTAGCAATCTTCCTCTGCTCCATCTCCTGAGCTTCTAGATGCTTGATAAAATCTCCCAGTGTCATTTTCTTATAATCTGTTTTGTTTGACCGCAGCATCATCAGAAATGTTCCCCATGTTTCATATGGTAGCGCATCTGCAAGTTTTTCAACCAATTCATCAGTATCTTTCTTAACACCAAGTTTCGTCATATTTCTCACCAAGTTACAATATCTATCAATTAATTGCTTGACACTCTCATTTTTCAATCCCCGAAATAAGTCAAATTCCTTTTTCATGAGGGACATCTTATTCCTGAGCATATCGTCACTTCCAGTAAACTTTGCTTCCAACTCTTTCCATATCGAATATGCAATTCCATCATGTTGAAGCAGTATCAGAATATCTTCTTTTATCGCTTGCTGAAGCAGACTCACCATCAATTTCTCATCACGATATTTCTTTTTATCTACAGTACTCATTTCTCTAAGTGTCAACGGAGTACCATTCACAACATCGTTCTTTGTGGGCTTAACATACGGCTCTTCAGTGTGTTCCCACGCATCCAAGTGATACGCCTCAACCCAATTTCCAAACCTTTCGGACCATCCATTGTAATCATCAATATCCATGAGTTTGGGTGGTTTCTGAGACGTCCCGATTTCATTTTCAATCATAGCACTTTGAGTCATTGATATCGGTGTTGCAAAAGCGTTATAAAATTCAGAGTCCATGATATACAGAAAACTTTCTTAAACTAACACAGCTTCAAACGGTCTGATGTGATTTCAAACGACAGAATGTATTTCAAACGGGCAGATCTGGTTTCAAACTATGGATTCAAACGACAAAGAATTCAAACGATGGACTGTTCCGTTTGAATTCAAACGATGGACTTTCAAACGACAAAGAATTCAAACGATGAACTTTCAAACGATGGACTTTCAAACGACAAAGGATTTCAAACGATGGACTTTCAAACGATAGACTTTCAAACGATGGACTTTCAAACGATAGACTTTCAAACGATGATCAGTTTTCAAACGATGGGATCCATTTTCAAACGACAGCTTGTATTTTCAAACGATTGGGAGTTTTCAAACGATAGATCAGTTTTCAAACGATGACGTCATCAAATCGCGAAACTTTTCAAACGGAAGTCATATTTTTATCAAGTTTTAGTTCGAATTTTAGTCTGAAATTTCTAAGGCTTTGTTAAACTATCATTACGAACACTTTGTGAACTTTTCAGCCAATTTCAACCGTAAAAAGTATCGGTTTTAAGAAAGAAGGTGTAGAAAATGAGATTTTCAAGCTGAATATGGCAAGAGCTCCTCGTCCTGAGCTCTGATACCAATTGTAGGATCGATCTCGACCTAAATGAGTCGTTTGGAGAAGCTCTAATCCGTTTCAGAGGCGGAAACTAAGAAACGAATGTGTAAACAGCTAGAAAATCACTTTAATCCTCTTTTTCATTCAATAAACAACGTTTACAGTACGAGGAAATACCGGCAGCACCTCGGTATCAGATTTCTGAATTGTTACAAATGAAATCCGTTTGAATCCTATTTATAGAGATGGCTTGACCGTTTGAACATGCTCAAACGGCCAGCTTTCAAACGACCAAGTTATATTTCAAACGGAACCCTATCTCAAACTTTCATTTCAAACGGAACCCTCTTTCAAACTTTCATTTCAAACGGAAGGGTCATTCAAACTTTCATTTCAAACAGAAGGGTCATTCAAACTTTCATTTCAAACGGAAGGGTCTTCATTCCTCTATTTCTTGCCCAATCTGATCTGTAATGAACCCGAGACTCGATGTAAGACGTAGTCGACAGACGTAGTGCACCAACAATTATGATGTACCGACAAGTTTTGGTGTGGGCCGGAACATGTGGTTATGTTAAGAAACTAAGTTTGATGGTTAAAAAGGGTAAAAAGGGCATCATGGTAATTTTGGTTGCAAGTTAACGAAAGAATAAGTTACATGGAAGGGGTAACGAATAACTAAAATCCCATAAGGATAAAATGATATTTAGACTTAACGGGTCAAATGGTGAAGATGTCACCATTTGGCGTTATCGACTAATGAATTGTTTTGTTAAGTATTATGAATTCACAGAATGTATAGCAAAAGGATTTGCGTTGCTATTATCTAGCAATTTAGCAGATGAAGTATTAAAACGGGTCATAGCATTGATTCGAGCCAGGTATGTATGAGTAGAGCCGTTGCTAAGTCCTAGGATTGGGTAAATAGGTAAGGAAGTCCTTTGTTGTAAAGGATGGGTCAAAGTTGACCAAAATGCCCTTGATGGGCATATCGGGCAAACAATCGTAAAAGTTGTTTAGAGACAAGTTAATTGATTAAAGGAAATGTTTTGGACACGTGTGAAAGTGAGAAGTATGGTTTTTGTTAGTCATGGACCTTAAATGCGAAAATACCCTTAATGGGTCAAAATAAGGTTTTGAGCAAAAATGGGTTAAGAAGATGTAAGAAATCAGGGAATTGAACCTTATGTGTTAAGCGATTTTGAAATTATAAGGTTTGTATAAAATTAAGGTGAAACAAACATGTTTTGTTGATAAATGCATGAACGGGTCAAAATTTGGTAAAAGGGTAATAAGCCGAAGGCTTAAAAGTCATAAATTTCGGTAGTCCAAATATTGGATTTTCACTCCATGTGATGGAGAATTAAATTACGATCACGTAGGAAAAAGAATCAGGTCAAAAACGAGAAAGTTATGCTCGTTTTCGTAAAATCCGGTTGTGCTGGGAATATGCAGCAACCAGCTGCAACAATCTGTCCATTTCAGACGGTCGCGCCGCGCGACGACATGGCCCCTGGGCCGTCGCGCGACGCGACGAGGGCGTGTTTCAGCAAAAGTTGTTTTGTTGCTTCGTTTTGTCTTGGAAACTCGTTTAAACGCGTTTTAAGTTACGTATGACTAATTTAACTCACGTTTTTATAAGCATGCGTATATGCACACATGTAGATAGGTATGTATGTATGTATGTTTGTAGGTATCTATACACGTATGTAGAAATGTATGTAAGCATGTATGCACGTACGTATGTAAGTTTATAAGTGTGTGAGCAAGTACACGCGGATATATGAAGGTATGTATGTGAGTAGGCATGTATGAGTTAGGTATGTTGCAAGTAGGGATGTATGTATGTATATATGTATAACGAAATGAGTGTACGTAATGATGTAGGTATGGGTGTATGTAGATACGCTTGTAATGACGTAGATGTGTTTATATGTGGGTATGTAAGTACGTATGTAATTGGTTATGTGTGAACTTATGAATATGTATAAGTATGTAAGAAAGTAAGTATGCAGGTGTCCAATGAAATTAGTACTAACGATATTAATAGCGTGCCGGGTGAATGAAGTATAACGCAGGAATAGCAAAGAAGTCTCACCGTCGGTTGTATGATCAGATGGAAAGCTGGAATGTAAAGAGTTAACGGAACGAAAAAAAATAAACGTGAATAAATCTTATATGTTTATGATGCGTACTAATGTTATGAAATTAATGTGGTGAGCGCATGTAGTACGGGACACGAAGGATCATCAAGGGATAGAGATTAAGGACCGAGTCACATGAAGGCTTGTACGGGGTAGTCTGAGAATGTAATCTGTTATACATAAGTTATGTTTTATTCTATAAATGAGTTAGATTGATGTATTCAATATAAAAGAGCTGTTTTAAAAATGAACTTTCAAGTAACGCATAAGGTTTATAATGAAAGAAATTTTATGGCACGAATTTTCCGCTGCGACTTATGGTCAAATCCGAATTAGGGTCTTACATTACAAACATTTTACAAAACTTGTTTTTCTAATTATCAATTTACAAATGTGTTGAAGTTATATTTTCAAAACATAAACGAGCCATGAATTTGACACTCTCATAAAATCCTATGTACTCGCCGGCATTTTATGCTGACGTATTTTCACATATGTTTCAGGTACCATAGTTGGTGATATTTGATGATGATATTGATGCATACTCACATAGGAACGGACGAGGCCTTAGTGACTTAATAACAATGAAAGTCTATTTGTTCATGTTTTGTTTCTAATTTCAATGTAATGTAATGCATTTAATTTAATAAAACAAAACTTCAATCCATGTGTTATAAAACAATGATTCTGTTACAACACTCCCCGACGTTTCCGCCACGATTTGTTGTTTTTCGTGGTCAGGGTGTGACAAGATATAGGATGATAAACTATCATAATATTTTATTCATTTCCGCATTCATTTAACTAATTGAAAATACATTGGTCATATCTATTACTTAAAACCAACTAACACTTCTATAAGAAATTAAAAAGTTGAAGAAGAAACACAAAAGAGTTAATTTAGTGTTTTCGTCCCTATGGTTTGTAAAAAAATCACTATTTCAGTCCATTAGTTTAAAAATTGCGATTTCAGTTCATGTGGTTTCACTTTCATAACTATTTTAGTCCCTGTGGTTTCACTTTTGTAACTATTTCAATCCATTATTCTATAAAGTACATGGACTGAAATGGTTACGAAAGTGAAACCACAAGGACTGAAATCGCAATTTTTAAACTAATGGACTGCAATAGTGATTTTTGACAAACCACAGGGAGGAAAACAATAATTAACTCAAACACAAAATTCCCATATGACACATTATGTTCGTATATTATCTACCGACTAAAATACTATTTATATGTTACTAAAATTATAGTATGAACTAAATAATTTAGTTACTAATAAACGCTTAGTCAATAGTATAAAATAATACATTCATTTGATCAGAATAATATATATACACACCACATGCATGGGTGATCACCATTTGAAGCATGTTCCATGACATATGTATGTATTATTATAGTTTACTCAATTATTGTGATATATTACTTTTAGTTGAGGAAACACATCTTTACGATGATTGTAAGTGTCGAAGCTGAGATATCCGATCGGAGAGGCGGAAATCACCGGATCTAAAAATTTCTATAAAACCGTGGGGTCGAAAACCTATATACCAAAAAATTTCTATACGAAATCTACATACTTTCCACTACTGAGCAAAAAGTTTGAAGGGTCGACCGCCCCCTCCCACCCCTTAAAAGCTTCGCGCCATGGTGATTGTACCATTAGACTGAGGGGTGTGGTTCCCTTCCCCTATCTTAACATCATCTTCACCTCACCACCTTCTCCTTCATCCGGGGGAAATGGCTGGGAAAAGGGAGGGGGGGGGGGGTAGTTTCCACGACGGGATACCCGACCAACTTAGTGTCCCGATGTCCTCCCTGCTTTCACACCCCATCGCCTTATACATTTTGTAAAACACATCTAATATACATCTATTTTAATAAAACAAAAAAATCTTTTGTGCCACTTGTTTAAGTGTTTAACTACTAAATAACTGAATGTTCATGGTTTACTTTCCTTATTTACAGGGCCGGCCCTGGGGTGGGCGGGGAGGACCACCGGTCAGAGCCCAATATTTCGGAGGGCACACTATTTGTAGAAAAAACCTGATATGTATACGTAAAAATATTTTTTTTAATAGCCTGATATGTATACGTAAAAATATCTTTTTTAATAGGGTATACCTATACAAAAATACTAACATAGACCCACTTACAAAACTATTCTTATGCTTTAGATTAGTTATTAGCCCTTGGCAATTGGCATTAGGTTTAGACTTTTATTTAGCCCAATACCCAATTTCGTTAAGGCCTAAGGGCACGTTTTTTTGGAGCTCGAACAGTGTACACGAATTCTCAGCCCTGCTTATTTATATGTTTTTCATGCCATTTTTTAACCTTTTATTTCGATTTAACCTTTTTTACTATTTTCCCAACACCCCCCCCCCCCCCCCCCCTCCCCACACCTCACTTCACACCACATGTGACCACCGTCTTCTACACACAAATGTGAACTACCGATCCTAAACCACCGGTACCGTCGGTCACTGATAATCCACTCAAATTAGAACTCCGTATCAATATCAATGAAACCACCTTAATGGAAACCATACATTGACAAAGACAAACAAAATCCACAAGTCATAACGAAATGTCTAAACCTATGATCGTTTCTAAAACACTCATAAGTACTAGTATTTTAAAAGTTGAAATTGAAACCTTGAACACAAACTAAATTAAATCCCTAATCGAAGAACAAAGCATGCGATGTGTGTTTGTATGTTAATTGAGAAGTATGCGATGCGAGTGATTCGGATTAAGTTTTTGTAAGGTCAAAAGGTGAAAAACATGTGTAAAAAAGTTTGCGTGAGGCAGTGAGGGTATAAAGGTCAAAATAAATTATTTTGATATGTTTTTCTGTAACAGCAAATTATTTTGTTATGTGAGAAATAGAAATTAGTGGCATGCATAATTCACTAACCTTATAAATTAAATAATTATTATTCCTACAAATATTGAGTTGGATATGTAAGAAAAATGAACATGCATGGTCATCACCGTTTGAAGCATGAACCGTGTTTTTATTATTAATAACTTCTCCCTTAAAGAAAAAGACGGGTAAGAGATCGGTCACTTGATTTTCCGGGTCATCCTTGCTCATCCTATTCATGCGTTGTCCCTCTCATAGTCAAAATCGGCTGTAGAAACTTCTCAAAACATGCCCTATCTCTCTCATTCTCTCTCTCTCACCTCTCCATCTCATATGACCCGTTTTTGTGTGTTTTTACACAATAACATCAATCCTCTATCTCTACTTTGCATCATCATCTATAGGTAATCCACCACCCGAAGCAACTTTGCTTCACTCCAACCCATTACCTCTACTTTGATCATCTAGCGTTCCAGTTTACACACATGCGCTCATCATATAAAATATGAACCCTTACAAGGGGTCATGACGTCAATTCATGCTGAGTGTTCTTTATGATAAACGAGCATTCCCTATATATGATTCTTGTACTTGACAGGTGTTAATAAGATACTATCTTTTGATGCATGGTCATCAACCGACGCTTGATGATAAACAAAGAAGAAGAACAACATGACCTGATGATAACAAATGTGTGAGCCTCTTGCATAACTAGTGAAAACTATATCACTCTAGGATGGGGTTGTAGAGAAAAATCTTATTAGACATCGTCTAGTATGCTCTAGCTACCCAAAAGTGACCCATTGCAACCGTTTTTGTGTCTCTCTTTCTATCTCAATAAACTATCTCTTCTCTCTCATATATGGCACATATACAACTCATACATGATAACTTTGTTGGAAATTTTAGTAAAAATGGGGTTTTCACTAAATAATTTGGACCTCAATAATTATATCTATAACCAAAGATGAGAAAATGGGTTAAGCTTTGTGATCTTGTCCCACATAGTTGTGAGATGACAAAACTTGAAGTGGTATATAAGAAGGAGCACTCCTTGTAAATTGTTTTTTTTTTCTAAAAGCAAACACTAGTGGGGACCCTGAAGGGTCACCCTAACTCACTCGCACACGTGCAAACGTATGCATTGTGACGCTTTAACGATGCACTTTGCACTTCGCGTCACAGTGAGCGGCCTTTGTGTTTTTGAAAGTTGGTTCAAACGACTCAGTTCAGGTTCGGATGACCTATGGTTCGGGTTACGTTCAAAACAACTGGTGATTATGTTTGACCAACTAGCAGAGTCTGATGGTAACTTGTCAGGTGTTCCCGACTAACAATTTAGTCAGGTTCAGTTGTTTCGCTTCACAACAACAGTTCTGATAAGTTATTTGCTACTGATCAACAGTTTGTCTTGGTCAATGTCACACCCCAACCGATGGCGGAATCATCGGGGAGTGGCACTAAGCGAAATAGATTGTCCAAGAGAATCCATAACAACTATTAATGACAATATATTTAACGTTAATATCCCATACTACTAACATATAAAGTAAAAACAGTCATTACAGATAGTGTTTCTCAAAAACAAGTCTATTCCGACAACTCAGATTTATTTAGTGGAGTTTCTAGACTTCCTAGCTTGTTTCCAGCAAACATAGCATCCTATCAACCTGTCACATACGTTAAAATAAAGTCAATACATAAAATGTAAATGTGAGTACACAAGTTTGCATAGCATATAGTAGAGAAAAGCGTTTACGCATAACCAGCATGTATAACGTAATGGGCGAAGCAAGTAACTATTAAACAATGTCTATAACTTAACCACGAGACTGCGTTTTGAGTATGCGCGACACACATTAAGCGAACATGTCAAGTAAAGTAATGTGATCCCTAGCAACCCCCGTCCACGAAAAGTGCTGAGTCCAAACTATAGTACTATCATTGCTAGAGACGGTATATTGTAACACTGTGTAGCATAGTACAAGCATTCAAGGTACACGTATAGCATGCGGGAGCGGTTAGCATTATAAAGTGTTTGCATTGTGTGTTGTAGTGTTTTGATAGCGAACGTATGTAACACCCGAAGTGCGTTAAAAGAAAATGGGTTCGAGTATACTCACAGTTCGTGTTACCTAGTAGACACATACTTGGATTAAAGGGAGCGCGTTGGAGTTTAGCCTGATCACAGAACATTAGAGTAAGCATTGAACAACGTGTAACAGAGTGTCGAAAGATGGTCCGGTCGAATGAGTACAACCCATCCGAATGAGATGTGGGTGTTTGTAAATTGTTTTGAAAACTTTGAAGTTTTCGTTGAAGCATTTAAACAAGGTAAAGTGTAGATGCCAAGTCATCCGGTCGGATGGTCATCCGGACGGATGGCCATTCGATCGGATGGCTATGCGAGCAAGAAATCTGTAGTTTAAAGTTTTTCATAAAAAATTTCTATGTAAGAAGTTCGAAGTTTAACGGAGACGGCGTGATGACGTGTCAAACAAGGACAAACACACCAAGTCTAACTCATTCGATCGGACGAGAACTACCCCGTTCGATCAGACTCACTGTTCTTGATGGGATTTCATGTTCAACCCGTTAATCGGTCATCTCTCCGGTGGAAATCCGTTTTCAAACCGGCTCTCAACTAGGAAACGAGTAGAGAGTCTGAATGAGTCAAGATTCCATTGGTTTTGTGTAGAAAGTTGAAGAAAAGTTTGAAATCAGTAGAAGAGTGTTGAAATCTTTGTAAAACTTAGTTGAAAAGTAGTAGAAATCTCTTTGATCCGAACCAATCTTGATGAGTTGGTGCTCTACATCAAGTTGCATAAGCAAGGTGAGTGAAGAACACCTTCAAGAGGCCCAAATTAGGCGATTTCGAGAAGAAAATGCGTGATTTTGATGGGGAAGATGATGTAGAAGTGTGTAGTGATGATGATTGTACAAGATTTAAGGGGAAATACTTACGAAATGGCCTTGAATCGAAAGGAAAAGTGACTTAAAGCGACTTGAGTGCATGCTGGTCGGATGGAGATGTCACATCAGTGAACAGTGGTGTACGGGTGCTATTTATAGTGGTGAGAGGAGAGTTAAGGCGATGGAGTAGTGCGAGGTGTCGAATGGGTGTCCGGTCGGATGGCCATCCGATCGGATGGTCATCCAGACGGATGTCCATTTGACCGGATGTCCATTCGGACAGCCGTAAATTGCGAGTTAGTTTTCCAACTTTTGTTTCGTGTGTTAAGCGTTGCGTTGCGTTTAAGCGTGTTGCGAGTGAGCGTTGAGCGTGTAAGCGTTGCGTTGAGATAACCACATAACATTAAACAAATAATCACACGGTCTAACACTCATAATAACTAAAAACTAGAATGCATAGAAGTAAATCTACGTTTTGCGTTTGCGTTGCGATAGTGTTTAGTCTAACATGCGATGTAATATGCGATAAAATGTGTTTAAACAGTAGCGTTATAAACAGTGTTAAATGCGCTAACTATGTTGTAATATGCGTTGTAATAAGCGTTTAAAATGCATCTAGTATGCGTAAAAGTATAGTTTAAACCCCTCGCGATACTCGAGATCTCGGGTGTACAAGTAATTAAGCAAGAATTGTGTCATCTGTCATTTCTTATTATAATGACCCGAAAGGTCAGGTTGTTACAGTCAATAGTTTAGACCAATTGTTTAGTCCGACTATAGTTGTTTCAACTTGTGTCAATGAATTAAATGACAATTTTGATGACAAACTTAAATCCGTTTAACTAGAGATTAAAACTTGATTAATTATTTTGTTTATTACATGGTTATTGGATTTTATCACCCCCAACTATCGGCCTTTGGCCGTTGCCACCCCAACTAACACTTTGACACCCGGCACCCCCCAACTTGAATTTTAGTTTGTGCTGGCACCACTCAGTTAAATGTTTACTAACTGGGTTTATTTCTTATCCTACGTGGCACACAGTTGATGAGTTGGACATGATTATGTGGCGAATGATGTGTCACTCTGCCACCCTGCCCCACCCCCTCCCTCCACACCTCCACCTCATCTTCCCCCTTATTTATATCCTTTTCCACCGTAAAACCCTACCCATCCACACTCTCATCTCAACAACACTCATCACATCTCTTTCATTCCATTCCACTCCATTTCATTTTCCATTGGAGTAGCAGCATTCACTTGTTATGGCTTCCGCCTGCTTAAACACCATCGGTTTATCACCAGAAAACTTACCGGGATGTTCTTAGAAATACTCTCCGTACCATTGGTTCACTCCTCGACACTCGATAAGCCGCAAAATGACTGAAGATAACGTTTCAGATATGTCGTAGGTTTCAGATCCATCCCCAGAGATTTCAGATCTGAAAAATGAATCCGATGTAAAGGAGTTTAATGGCTTTGAGTTCTGACTTGAAGATCTGACGTTGATGCTTCCAGCCGACGAACTGTTCTCCAACGGTAAGCTTGTTCCACTCGGTTAAACCGGCCGGTAGTAGCCACGCCAAAACCTTATTCTCGCCGGATAATTGACGTTGACGATCCGTACTATTCACCTAGGGTATCGAGGTGTTCGAGCCAGTGGAAAGAGCTTCTCGGATTCGGAAAGCTTCATCAAAGCAATAGCAACACTGTTAAACCAACTATTAACAAAAGAATGACGTCGTTAGCGTCTTCTCAATTTCAAAACGGTTCCAAATGGGGTGGAGGTGTGGAGGGAGGAGTGGGGCAGGGTGGCAGAGTGACACTTCATTCATCACGTAATCATGTCCATTTCATCAACAATGTGCTACGTAGGATAAGAAACAAACCCAGTTAGTAAAGATTTAACTGAGTGATGACAGCACAAACTAAAAGTTAAGTTGGCCAGTTGGGGGTTCCGAGTGGCAACGGCCAAAGGCCGATAGTTGAGGATGATAAAATCCAATAACCCTTTATTACAAGATTAAATTATCTTGTTTATTACAAGATTAATGTGTTATTTATTACAAGATCAGATGAGATTAATTTCTACATGTGTATATATATACATGAACACGATTGTTAGATATACAAAAGAATTGCACTTAATTTAGTCTCCAAATTTTCCATAATCTTGAGGGGAATGCTCTCCAGAACTTGTTTGCAACTTGATATTTTTCCACTAAATAAGAACACTAAAGTAATCGGTGTAATCTCGAGCTTGAGAGCCATCTCTGGTAGTACAACTACTGCTTCGGTTGTATCCTGGAAATGTCGCAACCCCCGCCCCCTATCTGTCCCGGGAACGGGCGGTCGCGAGACCAGTTTTGGTGGTATCATTTGTTTATCAATTTGGCAGCGGAAATTTCATCAGGACCGTAGTTAGTAAATGTTTTATCAAAGTAAAACCACCATATTTTATATTAATAACCACATGGGTAAAACCCAAGTTTCTTATTACAACATGTTTATAGGGATAAACCCTATTTTATTGAATTTAAAACATCATCTTTTATGTAACTTTTATAGCCACATTTTTTCAAGCCGTCAGTGCTCTCCAGCAGGCTTTCTTCTAATTGACTTTTACATTTTGTTACCTGAAACGCGTTTAAAAACATTTTTTCAATGGGAAATACTGGTGAGTGAATCCCAGTTTAATCAAGAAGAGTTTTATCCTTTAACAGTATTAAGAGCTATCACATTGTTTATTTCTACACAATTACTCATTCAGTATTGTCAATCCTAACTAGTGGGTCATATTACACATTGGCTAACTCTTTGTCCAATGGTAACGTGTTCCACATTTTGTATACAAAACCCCAACATACCGGCAGTAATTGAAGAACTACAAAGACTCAATCACTGCTTAATCATATTGTAAACCATTTAAGGTTTTGTAAAACCGATTTACAAAACGGAGATTACTCACATTGTTGTCTTAGGTTTTCTGTAAGGGTTTCCTGATGATTATCTATAATTTACACAAATGCACATATGTTAGTAAAATAACCCATTATTTACATTAGTAATACCCTCCCCGAGACGGCATTCCAACGACTACGTCGGGCAGAACCTCGACGGCCATTACGGAACCCTGGATCAATCGGGCAGCGTATCTAATACGTAACCGGGGTTATAATACTTACATCTGGGCAGAACTTCGTTAATTAGGGGGGTATTATACCCGATAATTATGCCTACTATTCAGAATTTTGAGAGAGAAAGTTGATAAATGAACGAATTGTTTGAAAGCCCGATGCCTGTTAGTTATAGGGCTGCAATTCGGTTTCCTCGTGGCCCACGTAAGGTGAGACCTCGGGCTACGCGGCCCGCGTAGTAGAGTGTCTAGGCCCTAGCCTGGCCCAGTCAGCGCACTAGATCCGCCACGATCGTGACACGTGGCAGCACCGGGGGTTGCCTGATCTCGTAGCTGTCGCGGCCCGCGAGCGCCCATAAAATTTTGTTTTTAATTAATTTTTTAATGTTATATCATATTTTGGGCTCGGTTTTCGCATACGGGGTGTATTTTAAGACATATGGGAATATTTTAATATATATTTGGGTGTCAAAAAAAATTAGGAGGGTTGTTATATCCTCCCCACCTTGTTTTAGAGCTCGTCCTCGAGATCTACTGGAATAAGTGAGGATATTTCCTTTGCATTTCTGATTTGTGTATTCTGGTCCTCTTTTGGAGTCACACTTCACTTTGTCCAGAACTAATTTCTTATGCTTCAGGTTCTTGATTTTCCTGTCTTCAATTTGTAGTGGCCTCTCTATAAATTTTAACTGCTCATTTACCTCTATATCCTTAAGAGGTACTATCAGTGATTCATTAGCTAAGCATTTCTTGAGATTACATACAAGAAATACATCATGTATCCCGCCATTTCCTCTGGCAGTTGTAGCTGATAGGCTACAGGTCCTATTCTTCTAATAATCTCAAAAGGTCCAACATACCTGGGGCTTAGCTTTCCCCTTTTGATGAATCTTCCCACTCCTTTCCAATGAGAGACTTTCAATAACACCTTATCTCCTACTTGAAATTCCAATGGTTTTCGTCTGTTATCAGCATAACTCTTTTTTCGATCACGCGCTGCTTTCAGTTGTTTCTTGACTTGAATGATCCTGTCTGTTGTTTCTTGTACTATCTCAGGTCCAGATAGTTGCTTTTCTCCAATTTCTGCCCAACAGACTAGCGTTCGGCATTTTCGTCCGTAAAACGCTTCGAATGGTGCAGGATTGATACTTGTATGATAACTGTTATTATAAGAAAATTCTATCAATGGTAAATGATCGTCCCAATTACCTCAGAAATCAATTACACAAGCTCTAAGCATGTCTTCCATTGTCTGAATTGTCCTTTCGCTTTGTCCGTCTGTTTGAGGATGATAAGCGGTGCTTAGATTCAACTTGGTTCCCATTGCTTTTTGGAAACTGGTCCAAAAATGGGAGGTAAAACGACTATCTCTGTCAGAAACAATTGATAGAGGAATTCCATGTAATGAAACTATTTCATTTACATATAATTTAGCTAACTGTTCCATACTGAAAGTTTCTTTCATTGGTAGGAAATGAGCTGACTTGATTAGCCTGTCTACAATCACCCAGATTGTATCATTACTTTTCCTGGTTTTAGGTAATTTGGTAACAAAATCCATTGTTATTAATTCCCATTTCCCAACAGGCATTTCTAACTGTTGCAGTAAACCTGAAGGTTTCTAATGTTCAGCTTTAACTTGTGAACATGTTAAACACTTTGCAACATATGCTGTTGTATCCTTTTTCATTCTGATCCACCAGAAATTCTTCCTTAAGCCCTGATACATCTTATCACTTCCAGGATGCATCGTATATTTAGACTTATGGGCTTCTTCTAATATTCGGTGGCGTAGGTTTCCTAATTTAGGTATCCACATTCTTTTCTAATGGAATCTCCAAATTCCATATGTTCCTGGTTCTAATTCTTTAATCATTCCTTTTAACTTTTTAGTATCATCCTTGATTACTGATTCTTGTGCCTTTATAATATGTTCATTTAAATCTACTTGCAGATTTAACTTAAGAGAACGTACTCTTTTCGGCTTTTCATGATATTTTCGACTTAAAGCATCAGCTACTACATTTCCTTTTCCTGCATGATACTGGATATTACAATCATAATCGCTAAGTATCTCTATCCAGCGTCTTTGTCTCATATTCAACTCATTTAGCCCAAAAACATACATTAAACTCTTATGGTCGGTGAAAATGGTAAACTTACTACCGTATAGGTAATGTCTCCAAATTTTAAGGGCAAAAACTTATGGCTCCTAACTCTAGATCATGGGTTGAATAATTCTCTTCATGATTCTTATGTTGTCTTGAAGCGTAAGCTATAACCTTTTGACGTTGCATTAACACACATCCATAACCTAATTTAGAAGCGTCACAATAGATTACAAAATCTTCAGTTCCTTCTGGTAACGCTAGTATGGGTGCATGGGTTAATCTTTGCTTAAGAATTTTAAATACTTCTTCTTGTTTTGGTCCCCATTCAAACTTAACGGATTTACAGGTTAACTTAGTTAAGGGAATGACTATTCTAGAAAAATCTCGAATAGATCTTCTATAATAACCGGCCAATCCTAAGAAACTTCTAACCCCGGTTGGTGACTCAGGGGTTTTACACATGGTAATCGCCTCAATCTTGGTGGGATCTACATGAATTCCTTCATGATTAACAAGGTGTCCGAGAAACTGTACCTGTTCTAACCAAAACTCACACTTCGAAAACTTAGCATAAAGCTTTTCTTTCCTCAATAAACTTAGAAGTTCTTGCAGATGCGCTGCATGTTCTTCTTTGCTTTTAGAATAAATAAGAAAATCATCTATAAAGACAATTATGAATTTATTCAAATATGGCTTACATATTCGTTTCATCATGTCCATAAATGTAGCTGGGGTATTGGTTAAACCAAATGGCATGACAGTAATTTCATAATGGCCATACCTTATTCTGAAAGCGGTCTTAGGAATGTCCTCTTCCTGTACCTTTAATTGATGATATCCTGACCTTAAATCGATTTTAGAGAAAAATCGTGCTCATTGCAATTGATCGAACAGATCATCGATTCTTGGTAATGGATACCAATTCTTAATCGTGACTTTGTTCAATTCACGGTAGTCAATGCACATACGCATTGATCCGTCCTTCTTTTTAACGAATAAAATCAGTGCTCCCCATAGTGATGAGCTTGGCTGAATAAATTGTGACAACCCTCAAAATTCCATGTATTTCGTACAATTTATTATTGATAATGAAACTGCTTGACGACTGTGTGGAATTACTTAACTGCTTTCTGATATATGTGTTATATTTACATACGCCTGTTAACACACTAGTAATGTACAGAAAAGTCATTAAATAGTCCGTTATGATTTCCTAAGTGTTAGAAATTAAAAACGTTACAAAAATATATACATAGGACACGTTACGAATTAATTAAGCACTTTAACGGAACAGTGTCAAACCGAACAACCGGACTTTACCCGGAACATGAAAATATTGCCAGTAACATACTTTATCTTTTTCTGAGCCAGTTAGGGTCCCCGAATACCCTAACACCCGTTGTAAATTACAACACACATCATACACTAATTAATCCCCAACTTAACTAACTAAACCTTAACTAGATGGTTCAAAACACAATCCTAACCCAACCCCTTAGTCCAAATCCCCCCCCCCCCCCATGGGAGACAACACTCCACACTTTTGAATATTTAATTTGATCTTGTCTAGTCCTTCACCAACACATTAACCTACATGTAAAAGGATGTTGGAGGATTTAATATATAACCACTAGTATCATCTCATCCATTCCATCATAATTCACCAACACATATCACCCTCCTCCTCCCTTCTTACCTACGGCCACTCACCACCACCATACCATCCCCATTTCCATTCCATTATCTAGCATTCTAAGGTGATATTAAGGAGTAAGAAGGCACCTAAGGAAGCTTGGTGCTCTCGGAAGTTGAAGGACCGCTCTCGTTTTCTTTTAACCACCACTTTTGCGCCTTGTTTCTTCCCTATCCTTGAGCTAGTAGTAAGTGTCTCTAATCATCATCTTGATCTTGTTTATGGTGGTTAATAGGTGATATAATGGTTGAAAGTTAAGAACACTAAAGAACAAAACTCAAAGTCTTAAACATAAGTGTTTAATGATGGATAAAGGAAAGATATGTGTGTAAATCTTATGAATCTTGCGTAGTTGTGATTATCTGATCATTTTTTAGACAATATTGATGTTTGATGTTGTTATGATCACTAAACATGTTAACGGAAATCAACCGAACACAAACTAGTAAGCTAGAGACTAAAAACAGCAATCTGTCCATACTTTACAGCCAACTTCAGTTGGCTGTAAACAGGGCATAAATTCAACGAAAAACCGATATTTTGAATCTAAAATATGTTATTATGAAATACGGTTCTAAAGGCACTGGAATCGTAATTTTTGGACTCCGTTTACTATTTTTAAAGTGTTAATTTGTAACAGAAACTTAAGCTGAATTTTGCAGCAATAAATGGGTGTCATACTTTCAGTCATAACCTGAGTTTTGTGATGAATCGGACCATGAAATTTGTGCAGTAGCTGACAACCGATGCATTTGTAATTACCCCACTAGAATTTCATAAATCGGACACTCGGTAAATTTTTAATAAATTGTTCCGTGGACTGTGGTCATAAATACACAAATCTGAGTTCAGTCCGGAATATGAATTTTTATAAAATATTGGTAATGAACCGGACCCCTATATTTTTACACAATAAAATATGGAACGTTTAAGACATCCTGTAAAAATTTGGAAATTTTTGGAATAATTTAACCATTTTATTAAAATGTCCGAAAACAGCCGGTTTTGAATATAAATGTTGAAATGACATAAGTTGTGACTCGCGTGTCTAAATGTCGAGTATGTTATCTGTGAATGATCTAACATGTTATATATGTTATGTGCATTATTGTATGTTTGATTTTGAGTGGGGAATGGATGGGAAACTTAGATGGGCATAAACCGTTAAAATGATGCATGTTGTGTGATAGATACGTGTAGGAACTTTGTGTTCTATTTGAAAGCCACTAAATGACTAACTGGTAAATCATACTAGGACGTGATTGACCGACCTTGACCGTTAGCTATATTTGAGAATCTAACCGAGCAAACCGAGGTGAGTTCACACACTTTCTAAGGCATGGGATTCCCGGTGGTTTAGGAATGGGTTAAAGAATTAAAACTAAATCTACATATCCTCCTTGGGTAGGATATGTACGGCCATCCTCCATAGAGTGGGGCCATCCTCCATAGAGTGGATGCCATTATTAATCCTACGAATTCTCCTGGTGCAGAATACGTAAGTTCGTCCTCCTGGTGCAGGACAACAACCTTAAAACTAGCTAGACAAAAACTCTATCAATAAGTCCCTCTTCATATCGTCTTAATCGCCGAGGCCAATGGCGAGCGGGTCATTAGTTAATAGCGCTATTAGGTTTAACAAACCTCACACAGTGCCGTTCGGACGAGCGTGTACTAATGGACTATGGCAAACTGTCAGTGATGATAGACACTGATGTAGGGCACAACTATTGTTCGTAGTAGTCGATATCATACCGTCTAGTAGTTCACACGGGGAAAGCCCCCACTAATTATGGATACGGTTTGGGTAAAGAAAAAGGAAATGGTTAAACATACTTTCAACTTCGGGGTAACCCCCACGGCAAATAAGCCAACGAAAGTCAAACCACGTTTTTCAGAAACAACTTAAAACCAAACAACCAAACGTGAACTCACTCAACTTTGTTGTTGACTAGTTGTTACATGCCTTACAGGTCAATAAATGCTTGGAGCTTGCACGAGAAAGAAGTCGTTGTGGTGTACGGACTGTTATGTTCCGTGCTCATTGTTTAAATCCTTATGAACTTATTAAACTTGTGTTTTGAACCTTAACTTATAAACTGTGAACTTGTGCTTTTGGATTTACTTTCATGCTTCCGATGTTTAAACTAAACATGGTTAACTGGCTTTAGGTCACCAATCGTATTGTGCTTGGTCTTATTTACGTAATTGAGTTGTTCAATATGATTGGTGGCTCGATCCTGGTCATGTCACGCCTCTAAGCGGTGATACTCCGCATGGTGGATTTTGGGGGTGTGACAGATTGGTATCAGAGCCATTGGTTATAGTGAACTTGGTTTTAAAAAGGGAAAGGCTTTTTGATAAAACCAGACTATAACCTGTACAGTGCTCAACGATCCACAACGACGCTTCGCTCCACGTGCAAGACTCGACACCATAAGTGGTATGATTTATGTTATATTGTCGGTTAGATAGTTCTCACTGTGCATTAGATAATGTGGTAATTGCTATTGAACCTTGTGTCCTTACACTCTACTATCGTCCCACACTTACGCACTTTCGCGACACTTTTCTCACTTACGTTGCTTCATTATGAAGATCATGAGCGAACGCGGAGGACGTATCAACCTCACTCAAGCCTAGTTGACGGCTTTGATCAACGAACGGGTCGCTTAGGCACTCGCAGCTAACCCAGCAGGAGGTCAACATGCTCAACCTCCTGGGCCTTCTACACTGGTTCGAGAAGCTTGAGTCAGTTTTCGAGATGTGCGAATGTCCCGAAGACCGTAGGGTGAAATATGATACCGGAACACTTGAAGGAGCTGCGTTAACCTGCTGGAAGGCACAGGTTCAACTACTAGGACTGGTAGTTGCTAATGCCACACCCTGGAATGGTTTCAAAGAGCTGATCAAGGAGGAGTACTGTACTAGGGATGACATCCACAAGCTAGAAGTGGAATTTTACAATCTGAAGATGACGGGGTCTGAGATTGAGGCGTATACTAAAAGGTCAAACGAGCTGGCCATCCTGTGTCCAACTATGGTGGACCCACCCATCAAACGAATTGAGTTGTATCTCAAGGGCCTTGTACCAGAGATTCAAAGTCACGTAACTTCAGCCAACCTGGGTACCATTCAGCAAATTATCAAGTTGGCTCATCGTCTCACCGACCAGGCGGTGGAGCAAAACAGGCTACCCAAACGTATCAGTGCCACAGCTACTTCTGATGCACCTACCGACAACAAGCGAAAATGGGATGGGAACTCCGGAAAGGGTTCTACTTCAGTTCAGTCTCAGCAGCGAAAGACTGATGACTACCAGAGTCCTGGTCAGCAATCTTCTGGTAACCAAGGACAGGGTGGATACCGAGGGAACCACCCCAAGTGCAACCGGTGCAACAATCATCACAGCGGACAGTGCAACAAAGGTCGTTGCCTGAGTTGTAACAAGTTTGGTCATGAAGCAAAGGATTGCAGGAGCGCCTGACCAGCAAATCAGAATCGCCAACAACAACAACAAGCCCCACAGAACCACCAGCAGCAGCATCAGCAGGGAAATAAAGGATGCTTTCAGTGTGATGCTGAAGGCCACTTTAAGAGAAACTGCCCCCAACTGAACCAAAACCAGAACAATAACCAAGGAAATGGGAACCACAATGGGAATAACAATGGAGGCAACAATGGAGGCGGCAATGGGGGAAACAACAATGGCAATGGGGCAAGGGGTCGTGTGTTCGTAATTGGTCAGGGGGAAGCAAGGAACGATCCCAACGTTGTGATGGGTAAGGTTCTTCTGGATGACTTCTTTGTTACTGTTTTATTCGATTCGGGTGCCGATACTAGTTATGTGTCCTTAAAAGTTAGCCAAATGTTTAAGCGCACTCCAACACTTCTGAACACCAAACACACGGAAGAACTAGCTAACGGTAAAAGTCTTGAAGCCACACACGTAGTTAAAGGTTGTAACCTCGTCTTAGCTGGTCAGACTTTCTCTATCGATCTTATTCCTATCACACTTGGTAGTTTCGACGTCGTTATTGGGATGGATTGGCTATCTCATCATCAAGCGGAGATTGTTTGCAAGGAGAAAATCGTCCGCATTCCTCGTCCTGGTGAAGAACCTCTCATGATTCGTGGCGACAAGAGTGGTGTTGTCGAAGGCATCATCTCTTTCCTTAAGGCCCAGAAGTGTTTGCGAAAGGGCCACACTGCCATTCTACCGCTCGTTACTGACACATCAACAGAAGAGAAGAGAATTGAGGACATCCCTGTTGTGCGCAACTTTCCTGAGGTATTTCCTGAGGAATTACCTGGTCTTCCGCCTCACCGCCAAGTTGAATTTCAAATCGAGATAGCTCCTGGAGCAGCGCCAGTAGCTCGAGCACCATATCGTCTAGCTCCATCAGAACTCGAAGAACTGTCCACACAACTACAAGAACTCTTGGAAAAGGGTTTTATATGTCCTAGCTCTTCACCCTGGGGAGCTCCAGTACTATTCGTGAAGAAGAAAGACGGTACCTTCAGGATGTGTATTGACTATCGCGAACTTAACAAGGTGACTGTGAAGAATCGTTATCCTCTTCCACGTATTGACAACTTGTTCGACCAGTTGCAAGGGTCGAGCTATTACTCCAAGATTGATTTGAGATCGGGATACCATCAGCTGAGGGTCCGAGATGAGGACGTCTCCAAAACAGCATTCAGAAGTCGCTACGGCCATTACGAGTTTCTGGTTATGCCATTCGGGCTGACGAACGCACCAGCGGTCTTCATGGATCTCATGAACCGGGTATGCAAACTTTACCTGGATAAGTTCGTTATTGTGTTCATCGACGATATCCTGATCTATTCTATGAGTCAGGAGGAACACAAGCAGCATCTACGACTTACGTTGGAACTTCTTCGAAAAGAGCAGTTGTATGCCAAGTTTTCAAAATGTGACTTCTGGCTTCGCGAAGTCCACTTTCTAGGCCATGTGATAAACAAGGATGGAATTCATGTGGATCCATCTAAGGTTGAATCGATCAAGAACTGGCCTGCACCCCGTACACCAACAGAAATCCGCCAATTTTTGGGTTTGGCAGGATATTACAGAAGGTTTATCAAAGATTTCTCCAAGATTGCGCAACCTCTCACTTCACTGACTCAGAAGGGTGTCATCTATCGTTGGGGCAATGCACAGGAGTCCGCATTTCAACACCTAAAGGATAGACTTTGTAGCGCGCCTATCCTTTCATTGCCCGAAGGCACCGATGATTTCGTGGTTTATTGTGACGCTTCCATCCAAGGACTTAGTTGCGTATTGATGCAACATGACAAGGTCGTTGCCTACGCATCGCGCTAACTCAAGGTTCACGAAAGAAATTACACTACTCACGATCTGGAGCTGGGAGCAGTTGTTTTCGCGCTTAAGATATGGAGACATTACCTGTACGGTACCAAGTGCACCATTTACACCGATCACAAGAGTCTCGAGCATATCTTCAAGCAAAAGGAGTTAAACATGCGTCAACGCCGATGGGTGGAGCTCTTGAACGATTATGAATGCGAATCAAGTACCATCCGGGCAAAGCCAATGTTGTGGCCGGCGCCCTCAGTCGAGAGGATACTATACCTAAGCGTGTACGTGCATTACAGCTTACTATCCAATCTAACCTTCCCGCTCAGATTCGTGATACTCAGGTTGAAGCATTGAAAGCAGAGAACATCAGGGCTGAGTCCCTACGAGGATCGAGGCAGCGGCTAGAACAAAAGGAAGACAGTGCCTACCATGTAAACGGACGCATCTGGGTCCCACTTTATGGCAACTTACGCGAGCTTGTGATGGATGAAGCACATAAGTCTCGTTATTCGGTGCATCCTGGTTCGGATAAAATGTACCACGACCTCAAGACTACGTATTGATGGCCTGGCATGAAAGCCCACATAGCAACCTACGTCAGCAAGTGCTTGACTTGTGCGAGAGTCAAGTCTGAATATCAGAAACCATCAGGCCTACTTCAACAACCGGAGATCCCAAAATGGAAATGGGAGAAAATTTCCATGGATTTTGTTACCGGCCTACCTAGATCTCAACGCGGAAACGATACCATTTGGGTGATCGTAGATCGACTGACCAAGTCCGCACATTTTCTGGCCATCAAAGAAACGGATAAGTTTTCTACTCTTGCAGACATTTATCTAAAGGAAGTGGTGTCAAGGCACGGAGTGCCAACCTCTATTATATCTGATCGTGACGCGCGTTTTACTTCAGAACTGTGGCAAGCTATGCACAAGTCTTTTGGCTCACGTTTAGATATGAGCACCGCTTATCACCCACAGACGGATGGGCAATCGGAACGCACCATCCAAACCCTTGAAGACATGCTCAGGTCATGTGTAATCGATTTTGGTAATGGCTGGGAAAAGCACCTCCCACTAGTGGAGTTTTCATACAACAACAGCTACCACACCAGCATACAAGCCGCTCCGTTTGAGGCATTGTACGGACGCAAATGCCGATCACCTCTCTGTTGGGCAGAAGTTGGTGACAGCCAAATCACTGGCCCAGAACTTGTGGTAGATACCACCGAGAGAATTGCTCAGATACGACAGCGAATGGCGGTAGCTCGTGACCGTCAGAAAAGCTATGCTGATAAGGGAAGAAAACCACTCGAGCTCCAGGTTGGGGATCGAGTGCTACTCAAAGTCTCACCTTGGAAAGGTGTAGTCCGCTTTGGAAAACGAGGAAAACCCAATCCGCGTTATGTCGGACCATTCGAAGTCACCAAGAAAATTGGCAAAGTCGCCTACAGGTTGAATCTACCTGAAGAACTTAGCGGAGTTCACAACGTTTTCCCTGTGTCGAATCTGAAGAAGTGTCTGTCAGATGAGACCCTTATAGTTCCTCTCAAGGAACTCACAATCGACGACCAGCTGCGATTCGTCGAGGAACCGATGGAGATTACGGATCGAGATGTTAAGATCCTCAAGAGTACCAGGATACCTCTGGTCTGAGTTCGTTGGAATGCTCGTTGTGGCCCAGAGTATACCTGGGAACGAGAAGACCAAATGAAACTCAAGTATCCCCAACTGTTTAAGAAAAACGCAACCACTACTGAGGCTGAAGCTACTGCAGAATTTCGGGACGAAATTCCAAATCAACGGGGGATGATGTGACACCCTAGGAAAATCAGGAAAACAACGCAATTTAACTAGCTTCCTCAGTAACCACGCGCTAAATTTCGGGACGAAATTCTCATAACAGGGGGAGAATGTGACAACCCTCAAAATTCCATGTATTCCGTACAATTTATTATTGATAATGAAAGTGCTTGACGACTGTGTGGAATTACTTAACTGCTTTCTGATATCTGTGTTATATTTACATGCGCCTGTTAACACACTAGTAATGTACAGAAAAGTCATTAAATAGTCCGTTATGATTTCGTAAGTGTTAGAAATTAAAAACATTACAAAAATATATACATAGGACACGTTACGAATTAATTAAGCACTTTAACGGAACAGTGTCGAACCGAACAACCGGACTTTACCCGGAACATGAAAATATTGCCAGTAACATAGTTTATCTTTTTCTAAGCCAGTTAGGGTCCCCGAATACCCTAACACCCGTTGTAAATTACAACACACATCATACACTAATTAATCCCCAACTTAACTAACTAAACCTTAACTAGATGGTTCAAAACACAATCCTAACCCAACCCCTTAGTCCAAATCCCCCCCCCCCCCCATGGGAGACAACACTCCACACTTTTGAATATTTAATTTGATCTTGTCTAGTCCTTCACCAACACATTAACCTACATGTAAAAGGATGTTGGAGGATTTAATATATAACCACTAGTATCATCTCATCCATTCCATCATAATTCACCAACACATATCACCCTCCTCCTCCCTTCTTACCTACGGCCACTCACCACCACCATACCATCCCCATTTCCATTCCATTATCTAGCATTCTAAGGTGATATTAAGGAGTAAGAAGGCACCTAAGGAAGCTTGGTGCTCTTGGAAGTTGAAGGACCGCTCTCGTTTTCTTTTAACCACCACTTTTGCGCCTTGTTTCTTCCCTAGCCTTGAGCTAGTAGTAAGTGTCTCTAATCATCATCTTGATCTTGTTTATGGTGGTTAATAGGTGATATAATGGTTGAAAGTTAAGAACACTAAAGAACAAAACTCAAAGTCTTGAACATAAGTGTTTAATGATGGATAAAGGAAAGATATGTGTGTAAATCTTATGAATCTTGCATAGTTGTGATTATCTGATCATTTGTTAGTCAATATTGATGTTTGATGTTGTTATGATCACTAAACATGTTAACGGAAATCAACCGAACACAAACTAGTAAGCTAGAGACTAAAAACAGCAATCTGTCCATACTTTACAGCCAACTTCAGTTGGCTGTAAACAGGGCATAAATTCAACGAAAAACCGATATTTGAATCTAAAATATGTTATTATGAAATACGGTTCTAAAGGCACCGGAATCGTAATTTTTGGACTCTGTTTACTATTTTTAAAGTGTTAATTTGTAACAGCAACTTAAGCTGAATTTTGACAGCAATAAATGGGTGTCATACTTTCAGTCATAACCTGAGTTTTGTGATGAATCGGACCATGAAATTTGTACAGTAGATGACAACCGATGCATTTGTAATTACCCCACTGAAATTTCGTAAATAGGACACTCGATAAATTTTTAATAAATTGTTCCGTGGACTGTGGTCAGAAATACACAAATCTGAGTTCAGTCCGGAATATGAATTTTTATAAAATATTGTTAATGAACCGGACCCCGATATTTTTACACAATAAAATATGGAACGTTTAAGACATCCTGTAAAAATTTTGGAATTTTTGGAATAATTTAACCATTTTATTAAAATGTCCGAAAACAGCCGGTTTTGAATATAAATGCTGAAATGACATAAGTTGTGACTCGCGTGTCTAAATGTCGAGTATGCTATCTGTGAATGATCTAACATGTTATATATGTTATGTGCATTATTGTATGTTTGATTTTGAGTGGGGAATGGATGGGAAACTTAGATGGGCATAAACCGTTAAAATGATGCATGTTGTGTGATAGATACGTGTAGGAACTTTGTGTTCTATTTGAAAGCCACTAAATGACTAACTGGTAAATCATACTAGGACGTGATTGACCGACCTTGACCGTTAGCTATATTTGAGAATCTAACCGAGCAAACCGAGGTGAGTTCACACACTTTCTAAGGCATGGGATTCCCGGTGGTTTGGGAATGGGTTAAAGAATTAAAACTAAATCTACATATCCTCCTTGGGTAGGATATGTACGGCCATCCTCCATAGAGTGGATGCCATTATTAATCCTATGAATTCTCCTGGTGCAGAATACGTACGTTCGTCCTCCTGGTGCAGGACAACAACCTTAAAACTAGCTAGACAAAAACTCTATCAATAAGTCCCTCTTCATATCGACTTAATCGCTGAGGCCAATGGCGAGCGGGTCATTAGTTAATAGCGCTATTAGGTTTAACAAACCTCACACCATGCCGTTCGGACGGGCATGTACTAATGGACTATGGCAAACTGTCAGTGATGATAGACACTGATGTAGGGCACAACTATTGTTCGTAGTTGAAGAAACACTAGATAAATGGTCGGAACCAAAATATCTAGGGGGTTTGAATCCGCATAAAAAGGTTAGTTTCCACTCGATTGATTCAGGTATAGCTGTCCTTCTTCTCCGAAAGCTCTGCAAAAAAGAGCATCGTTAGCCTCGCCAAGGGGAGAAAAGGGTTCTCTCCTTGACCCGACTCCGGTGTGAGAATAAGTATGGGTAATGAAGAAGAAGAAGTACTTGAGAAGTGTGAGTAACTTGAATTCATACCTGGGTTGCTTCTCATATTTATAACCGGGAGTCATTTAGGCGGGAAAACCCGTTAGTGAAAAGTTGACGGAAGATGCTAACCCCGTAAGCGGTTACATTTCCTTCCGTTTAAGTTCTTTGATCCGACGTGAGAGCACACGGATCATGGTTTAGATCAAAGGTTGGGGATTTGCCACGTGTAATGTGATCAAGTGGAGATTACTCTCCAATTGCATGCCTTCGTTGTGATTTTAGGGGTGCCTGTGGTAATGACACGTGTCCAGAAGGTTATAACCGTCTGGGTGGTGCACGATTGTATTTCTTCTAGAAGATTACTGCTGTAATCTAGTGTGGTACTCTATTGTGTGGAGACCACTGAATAAATAAATCCAAGTCTGGGTAAAATAATATCCAAGTCTGGATATTTAGGCGGAAGTATTGATCTCAGGATTTTTATCCTTTGCTAATGGGAGAAGGCGCAAGGATTTATGATTTCCTTTGGGCGCGCGACTATAGATTGCTGATTACTTTCTTCCTTTTATAAGACCAGTGCGCTGCCGCGCAAGGTTAAAAGGTTAAAAGGCAAGGTTATGGTATGGTCCCAAATACTTATTATGAGATTTTTGGGACCTTACCCCTTCAAGTCCCCCCAGTCTAGTGTTGTACTTATGCAAATAAGTGGAGTACTAGACTTATGAGAGGGAAATGCTTTTGGGCGCGAGAAATAAGAAAACTTCTGGACGAAGATTCATTTTGATTTTTGTAAAGATTTTTTGAAAATCTTTGACTTTTAATGAGACTGGTACAGTAAATTGAGTGACAACCTGTCATTGTCAGTTGTTTTTTACTGTCCGTATCTTACACGTGCGCGTGTAAACGCGTGTGTGTTTGATATCTACTTTTTCTGCTGCTTGGGGAACTGTGATACCCGGAAAAGTCGCTGTGTCGGTTACCGATGCTTATTTATTGCGATGAGTATATATAACGTTTGGGTAACCTCTTTTGTGCAATTATTGTTTTGTTGAAAAACTTTCCCCATTTCTTTTTTCTACGAAAAAATTCCACCGTTCTTCTTCTTATGTCAACCGGAGAACATCAAGAAGATCTTGTTGAAGAAATGTCGACTGAACTTCCACCGTTGAAATGGCCTAGAGCGTCCTTTGATGGTTTAATTCAGAATCTCAAATTCCCGGAAAATTGGGGTGCTCTGTATCCTGAAGAGGGGCAGACGGCAGCGGATGCTCCTGCTGGGTATATTACCCTCTTTTGGGATTTTTTCTGTGACGGTAACTTTCGCTTGCCTGTTACTAGATTTTTCCTTGAAATCCTTGGGTTTTACAAACTTCATATTTCCCAACTTCACCCTATTGGTATGGTTAGGATTCGGCATTTCGAATTTGTATGTCGGACAATGCATGTTGAACCGACCGTTCCCCGATTTAGGGTTTTTCATCAGATGCATTGTACCCAAGGGTTCTATTCATTTGTTCAGAGGGCTTCTGCAAAGAAAATTCTTCTGCAACCCCCAAAATCCTTCCACGATTGGAAGCAAAAAAAATTCTTTATCAAGGCCGGAGTGATTTCGGTGAAGATGGTTTTAAGGGGAAAGGATGACGTTCCGATTGAAACGCTTCAAACCCCTGTTGATGAGAACTGGTACCAAGATCTGAAAGATGTGCCCAATATTGCGTTGCCGGAGAAAGCTCTTGTTGGAGCCGGCATGAGTCTGAACTGGAAGATAGAGCGTGATGACAAACCCGTATACACAGAGGATGGTCATAGTAAGTTTTGGGGTTTTTCCCTCTCTCTTCGTTGTTTTTTTTTTTTTTGACCTGCTCTCTCTTCGAATGTAGTTGTTTCTTTGTATGTTGTTGCCTTCAAGAGGGAAGGCGGAAGAATGGGTACTATCAAGAAGAAACCTGAAGAGGAGCTTTGGTATCACCGTATCGTAAGAAATTTTGTTCTTCCGCGAGATGCGGATCTGTCTGCTCAACCAGCTGCTGGTGCTGGTAAGCTACATCTGTTTTTGTTTTCCTTTTTGTGCTTTTGTGGGTAAACTTTTATTTTGCGCCTTTGTAGGTGAGCTGTTGAATTTGGGCATAGGCCCTGAAAAGAAAAAGCGCGCAACGACTTCTTCTTCTGTGCTGAAGAGAAGTGAGGCTGTTAAGGTTCAACCTTTGAAGGTGAAGACTGTTGGAGAGAAGAAAGGTACGCGTCGTTCCTCTGACTCCAGGTGTGATTATGTGGTGGTTTCTGACTCTTTGGAGGGTCTTACTCCTGCAGTAACTGTTCGAGAACCGAAGCCTGAACCGAGGGATTCTGCTGATATTCCCCAATCTAACCCGAATGAGCCTATCGATTTGGATTCTAGTCCCGAACATTTGGTATATAGGAAGGCTGGTAAAAGGAAGCAAACTGATACTGACGCGGAGAGTCAACCGCCTAAGAAAGTGCAGAGGAAGAAAATTACCAGAAAAGGGAATCTTGATGCCTTTGTTTCGGAATTTGTTCCTGGTAAGTGTCGTTTCTCCTTGTTTCCTTTAAGCGGACCAAATCCTTACAGATTTTTATTTTTCCAGAAGTTCCTGTTTCCCCCATTCCCACAGAACTGCAATATGTGGTTAATGAAGAACTTCCCTCCACTCCTTCGCGCGCTTCTGTTGCTGACCGGTTAGAGCCTACAGAGGTTGCTGGTGATGGTGTGGAGAAGACTGTTGAGGTTGAGAAGCCTGTTGGTGTTGATACAGAGGCTGAAAAGGTTGTTGATCCGAGTGTGATGGATGGTGCTGATAATCCACCAACCCCTGAAGTTGTTGCTCAAGATTTGGGGAAAGAGCAAACTGCTGAAAAAATTTCAACTTCTTCCCCTAAACCTTCTGATGTTGTGCCTGAACATACTGAGAGGGTAACAACTGAGGAACAAGGCTCATCCGTTGGTGTTGATAAACAATCTCCAATCCGTCCAGAAGAAACTTTGGGAGAATATTACTACCGGACCTATACGGAAAAAGATGCTTCTGATCCTCATGCCCCTGTTTGGAATTTGAAGAAAGGCGACACTTTCTCGGATTGGCGTGTGTGCCAAGATTGGTTGCAGGGGATACTTCCGCCTGGCGAGATCAAGTTTCAGGAAAGTCGACCTTATGAACAAACCTATTAGTCTTATCTTGCAGAGACTGCTTCTCATGTTTCTACCACTCACCGCATAGTGTGTGAGTGGTATAGTATGCATAAGGACCAGGCATCTTTTATGGCATCTCAAAAGAAGTTTGCCAAAGGTGAGAAACGTGTAGCTCAGTTGAAGGCCAAATTAGAAGCTGAGCAGGCCAAGTTTGAAGCTGAGCGCAAGATTGAGGAATGGTCTGTTGCTGGTTGGAAAAGAAAAGCGGAAGCTGAAGCTGCTCTCCTGTCTGAGGAACGCAAAAATTGGAGGAGAATTTGCGAGAAAGATAACGCTGAGAAGGCAAACCTTCGTAATATCATTAATAACCTCAAGGCTGAGGTTGAAAAATTGAAGAATCAGGATGCGGAGGTAGAAAGGTTGAAGAAGGAGAAAGCCGATGCAGAGGTTGCGCTAGGGGAGGCTCGGTCTCATAGGGAACGTAGTGAGCAACGGGAGGTACAAGCTTTCGCCACTCTTGCCCTTAGATAAAAAGAGTTAGAGGAACTTACTGCTCTCCTGTCTGAGGAACGCAATAATTGGAGGAGAATTTGCGAGAAAGATAACGCTGAGAAGGCAAACCTTCGTAATATCATTAATAACCTCAAGGCTAAGGTTGAAAAATTGAAGAATCAGGATGCGGAGGTAGAAAGGTTGAAGAAGGAGAAAGCCGATGCAGAGGTTGCGCTAGCGGAGGCTCGATCTCATAGGGAACGTAGTGAGCAACGGGAGGTACAAGCTTTCGCCACTCTTGCCCTTAGAGAAAAAGAGTTAGAGGAACTTACTGCTTTGATTTCTAATCAGGAACAACTTAAGAAGGATCTGGAGCTTGCGCATTCCGAGAATACTGAAATCTCCCGCCGTTTGACTAAGGTTGAAGAGAAGTTAGAAAATTCGGAAACGGCGCAGGTTACAGCGGAAAGCGAGCTTGAACCTTTAAAGAATGATATGGCCTGGTTGAAAGATCGCGGGATTGCCTGTGTAAGTTTTGTCTCTCTTGTTGTTATGGGATCGTTTATGCGCTTTCTTGATACTCTTTTTTGCTTGATTTCATAGGTTGCTGAATCCGTGTTAAACTCTGAAGAGCTGGATAAAACTGTTGCTAATCTAATGGTTGTTGCGCGACGAGATGGGTATGCGCAAGGATACACGGAATGTTCCCAGCATGTGAATAGCGTGTTGAAGGTTAACTGGGATGATAGTAAGTCCGCAACTTTTGGCGTAAATACTAGCGCCGCGCTTGCTTCCATGAAAACAGAGTTTAACAATTTGCAACTTCCGGTTATGGACCTAATAAATGTGGCGCTGCAATCGGACGATCACGTAGCGCAACTAAAAGAAATCTTTCCGGATGAGGGTGAAGATTTAGAGTAGTTTGAAATTGTATTGAACAATTTTCTATGTAATATTTAGGATGTAAATCCTTGTTTTGATGGTGCGCTGTTGCGCAAGTATCTTAAACACTGCCGTGTTTGAAAGTCTTTAGAGCGTATCTGTACGCTGATAATAGCATGTTTCTTTTTGTTTGATGATATTACAATATTTTGCATGAATACAATTGCTTTTATTGAGTAAGGCGAATGAAGTTGGTATAAAGCTCATGTGTGAATTTTACGGTCGTTTGTGACATGATCACTGACCGCGCACGGAGCTTGTTTTATAACTACCATAATGTTTTTGCGCTTACTAAAAGTAATTGCATGCACTTTGTAAACACAGAAATAATAGAAACTTTGCAATTTTATTGATGGATAGAGCACAGAGGCTTTACAAAGTTTTGCTAATAATTATATGGAACTTAACTTACCCTTCTGATATTTCCGCCGTTTTTGATGAATCATGTCTTTCCGCGGAAACCTACAGAGCCATCTCTTAGGTTTTTGCCCGTTTACTTGGGCCCTCCTCCCCCCGGGTTATCTGCTTAATCTCTTTTCGTACATTTTGGAGTAAATGCATTAGTTCGCCGCTCTTGAGGGCTTTCTCTATTTCTGTGCGCAGAGAGATGCAGTTGTTAGTGGTGTGCCCGTTGTCTTTGTGGTATTCACAGTATTGCGTCGGGTCTTGTCCACGTTTATTTTTCATCGGGATTGGGGGTTTGAATTGATAGTCTTCAGTACTTAAGACCTCCGCCGGAGTCTTTGTTAGGGGAGTCCACTGTCTCTCCCTATTTTCCTGTTTGATTTCCCGCTGTGCGGAGAGTTTGTTGATTGTTGTGCGGGCGTCTTCAGACGAACGACTTCCTGTTCCAGACTCATGCCATGATTTTTTAAACCTTCTTTCGCCGGTTAAGCTTAAATCCGCGGGCCTATTATGCGGTGGTGGTGGCCTGTTTGTTGTGAGGTTTTTCTCAGTTTGCGCATAAACTTTGGCCGCCGCCATTATCTTCTCCCAACTTGTTGGAAGGCCCTCTGTTCTGGATAAGACTTTAACCATGTCATCACACCTAAACGCGTACTTGAATTGAGCGCGGATTAGTTGTTCATGAACACCGCCAATCTCCAACACTTCTTTATTGTATCTAGTGATGAAATCCTCTAGATTTTCATCATCACGGCGCCATATGTTCATGACGTCAGAAGTGTCTCGAATGGAACGCCGTTGCTGGCTGAAGTGTGTTAAAAACTTTTCACGTAGATCTTTCCACGATTCGATCTGTCCAGTTGGTAGGTTATCAAACCAGATCCGCGCTGGGCCAGTTAATGTTTGTACAAATAGATGACACCATAGTGGAAGGGACCAACCTCCAACCAAACCCGCGCTAGTAAATACTCTCAGATGATCATCGGGGTCTGTTAACCCATTGAACTTCCCTATGTTGGATGGTAATTTAGCCTTCTCCAATGTAGCTAGAGCTATCTCCAGTATGAACTTTGAGTTTTCCGCTGCTTCTGCAGGGCGGTAAACCAAGTCATAGTTGTGTTCTGCCTCAGGGTTATAAACTGCTCGAGGCCTGCGCTTGTTATAGTTTGGCTGCAGTCGATTGAACACACTGGTGTTTGCACTCAAACGGTATGTTGGATCGGATTCATCGGTGTGGGTGTCCCGTTGGGAACCCAACCTATCATGAACCGATTGTCTTCGACGAGAGTGTGGTTCACCATGGTGTTGTCTCAGGTAACTGCCTGACTGAATGTGTTGTGACGTAGATCTGGCATAAACTTCTGTACCTTCATAAGTTGATTCTTCCCGTTGGGAGGCATGAGCACGAGATCCCGGTCTCCGTGATTGGGTCAGGGGAGCAGTTTGAGCACACAGTTGTGTGTATACTGCGTTTAATGCTCCTTGAGACCGGACATACCAGGATATCGGAGTTTCTCCTGGTGGTAAAATTGATTGAGCCGGGTTTGCTGGTAACATTCCTGGAGTGACAGGATCGTTTGCTCGATTGGATTGGACCTCGTTAACGTCCGAGGCATCTTCTGGGATTCCTTCTACTTGCAAATTGTTTCCGACGTTCGGTCGAGGACCTACTTGCCGGTGAGATGATGAGTTTTCTGCCATACTGACGTTGAAAACCAAAAGAACTGAATCGAAAACGAGATGAAAACTGAAAGAACAGAGGAATCGGTGGGCGCCAATGAAGAAACACTAGATAAATGGTCGGAACCGAAATATCTAGGGGGTTTGAATCCGCATAAAAAGGTTAGTTTCCACTCGATTGATTCAGGTATAGCTGACCTTCTTCTCCGAAAGCTCTGCAAAAAAGAGCACCGTTAGCCTCGCCAAGGGGAGAAAAGGGTTCTCTCCTTGACCCGACTCCGGTGTGAGAATAAGTATGGGTAACGAAGAAGAAGAAGAAGCACTTGAGAAGTGTGAGTAACTTGAATTCATACCTGGGTTGCTTCTCATATTTATAACCAGGAGTCATTTAGGCGGGAAAACCCGTTAGTGAAAAGTTGACGGAAGATGCTAACCCCGTAAGCGGTTACATTTCCTTCCGTTTAAGTTCTTTGATCCGACGTGAGAGCACACGGATCGTGGTTTAGATCAAAGGTTGGGGATTTGCCACGTGTAATGTGATCAAGTGGAGATTACTCTCCAATTGCATGCCTTCGTTGTGATTTTAGGGGTGCCTGTGGTAATGACACGTGTCCAGACGGTTATAACCGTCTGGGTGATGCACGATTGTATTTCTTCTAGAAGATTACTGCTGTAATCTAGTGTGGTACTTTATTGTGTGGAGACCACTGAATTAATAAATCCAAGTCTGGGTAAAATAATATCCAAGTCTGGATATTTAGGCGGAAGTATTGATCTCAGGATTTTTATCCTTTGCTAATGGGAGAAGGCGCAAGGATTTATAATTTCCTTTGGGCGCGCGACTATAGATTGCTGATTACTTTCTTCCTTTTGTAAGACCAGTGCGCTGCCGCGCAAGGTTAAAAGGTTAAAAGGCAAGGTTATGTTATGGTCCCAAATACTTATTATGAGGTTTTTGGGACCTTACCCCTTCAGTAGTAGTCGATATCATACCGTCTAGTAGTTCACACGGGGAAAGCCCCCACTAATTATGGATACGGTTTGGGTAAAGAAAAAGGAAATGGTTAAACATACTTTCAACTTCGGGGTAACCCCCACGGAAAATAAGCCAAGGAAAGTCAAACCACGTTTTTCAGAAACAACTTAAAACCAAACAACCAAACGTGAACTCACTCAACTTTGTTGTTGACTAGTTGTTACATGCCTTACAGGTCGCTAAATGCTAGGAGCTTGCACGAGGAAGAAGTCGTTGTGGTGTACGGACTGTTATGTTCCGTGCTCATTGTTTAAATCCTTATGAACTTATTAAACTTGTGTTTTGAACCTTAACTTATAAACTGTGAACTTGTGCTTTTGGATTTACTTTCATGCTTCCGTTGTTTAAACTAAACATGGTTAAATGGCTTTAGGTCACCAATCGTATTGTTTTTGGTCTTATTTACGTAATTGAGTTGTTCAATATGATTGGTGGCTCGATCCTGGTCATGTCACGCCTCCAAGCGGTGATACTCCGCATGGTGGATTTTGGGGGTGTGACAGATTGGTATCAGAGCCATTGGTTATAGTGAACTTGGTTTTAAAAGGGGAAAGGCTTTTTGATAAAACCAAACTATAACCTGTACAGTGCTCAACGATCCACAACGACGCTTCGCTCCACATGCAAGACTCGACACCATAAGTGGTATGATTTATGTTATATTGTCGGTTAGATAGTTCTCACTGTGCATTAGATAATGTGATAATTGCTATTGAACCTTGTGTGCTTACGCTCTACTATCGTCTGACACTTACGCACCTTCGTGACACTTTTCTCACTTACGTTGCTTCATTATGAAGATCATGAGCGGACGCGGAGGACGTATAAACCTCACTCAAGCCTAGTTGACGGCTTTGATCAACGATCGAGTCGCTGAGGCACTCGCAGCTAACCCAGCAGGAGGTCAACATGCTCAACCTCCTGTGTGCACGTTCAAGACGTTCATGGACTGCCGACCTACCACTTTCAGTGGCACCGAAGGAGCAGTGGGCCTTCTACACTGGTTCGAGAAGCTTGAGTCAGTTTTCGAGATGTGCGAATGTCCCGAAGACCATAGGGTGAAATATGCTACCGGAACACTTGAAGGAGCTGCGTTAACCTGGTGGAAGGCACAGGTTCAACTACTAGGACTGGTAGTTGCTAATGCCACACCCTGGAATGGTTTCAAAGAGCTGATCAAGAAGGAGTACTATAGTAGGGATGACATCCACAAGCTAGAAGTGGAATTTTACAATCTGAAGATGACGGGGTCTGAGATTGAGGCGTATACTAAAAGGTCAAACGAGCTGGCCATCCTGTGTCCAACTATGGTGGACCCACCCATCAAACGAATTGAGTTGTATCTCAGGGGCCTTGTACCAGAGATTCAAAGTCACGTAACTTCAGCCAACCTGGGTACCATTCAGAAAATTATCAAGTTGGCTCATCGTCTCACCGACCAGGCGGTGGAGCAAAACAGGCTACCCAAACGTATCAGTGCCACAGCTACTTCTGATGCACCTACCAACAACAAGCGAAAATGGGATGGGAACTCCGGAAAGGGTTCTACTTCAGTTCAGTCTCAGCAGCGAAAGACTGATGACTACCAGAGTCCTGGTCAGCAATCTTCTGGTAACCAAGGACAGGGTGGATACCGAGGGAACCACCCCAAGTGCAACCGGTGCAACAAACATCACAGCGGACAGTGCAACAAAGGTCGTTGCCTGAGGTGTAACAAGTTTGGTCATGAAGCAAAGGATTGCAGGAGCGCCGACCAGCAAATCAGAATCGCCAACAACAACAACAAGCCCCACAGAACCACCAGTAGCAGCATCAACAGGGAAATAAAGGATGCTTTCAGTGTGGCGCTGAAGGCCACTTTAAGAGAAACTGCCCCCAACTGAACCAAAACCAGAACAATAACCAAGGAAATGGGAACCACAATGGGAATAACAATGGAGGCGGCAATGGGGGAAACAACAATGGCAATGGGGCAAGCGGTCGTGTGTTCGTAATTGGTCAGGGGGAAACAAGGAACGATCCCAACGTTGTGATAGGTAAGTTTCTTCTGGATGACTTCTTTGTTACTGTTTTATTCGATTCGGGTACCGATACTAGTTATGTGTCCTTAAAAGTTAGCCAAATGCTTAAGCGCACTCCAACACTTCTGAACACCAAACACACGGAAGAACTAGCTAACGGTAAAAGTCTTGAAGCCACACACGTAGTTAAATGTTGTAACCTCGCCAAGTTGAATTTCAAATCGAGCTAGCTCCTGGAGCAGCGCCAGTAGCTCGAGCACCATATCGTCTAGCTCCATCAGAACTCGAAGAACTGTCCACACAACTACAAGAACTCTTGGGAAAGGGTTTTATACGTCCTAGCTCTTCGCCCTGGGGAGCTCCAGTACTATTCGTGAAGAAGAAAGACGGTACCTTCAGGATGTGTATTGACTATCGCGAACTTAACAAGGTGACTGTGAAGAATCGTTATCCTCTTCCACGTATTGATGACTTGTTCGACCAGTTGCAAGGGTCGAGCTATTACCCCAAGATTGATTTGAGATCGGGATACCATCAGCTGAGGGTCCGAGATGAGGACGTCTCCAAAACAGCATTCAGAACTCGCTACGGCCATTACGAGTTTCTGGTTATGCCATTTGGGCTGACGAACGCACCAGCGGTCTTCATGGATCTCAAGAACCGGGTATGCAAACCTTACCTGGATAAGTTCGTTATTGTGTTCATCGACGATATCCTGATCTATTCTAAGAGTCAGGAGGAACACGAGCAGCATCTATGACTTATGTTGGAACTTCTTCGAAAAGAGCAGTTGTATGCCAAGTTTTCAAAATGTGACTTCTGGCTTCGCGAAGTCCACTTTCTAGGCCATGTGGTAAACAAGGATGGAATTCATGTGGATCCATCTAAGGTTGAATCAATCAAGAACTGGCCTGCACCCAGTACACCAACAGAAATCCGCCAATTTTTGGGTTTGGCAAGATATTACAGAAGGTTTATCAAAGATTTCTCCAAGATTGCGCAACCTCTCACTTCACTGACTCAGAAGGGTGTCATCTATCGTTGGGGCAATGCACAGGAGTCCGCATTTCAACACCTAAAGGTTAGACTTTGTAGCGCGCCTATCCTTTCATTGCCCGAAGGCACCGATGATTTCGAGGTTTATTGCGACGCTTCCATCCAAGGACTTGGTTGCGTATTGATGCCACGTGGCAAGGTCGTTGCCTACGCATCGCGCCAACTCAAGGTTCACGAAAGAAATTACACTACTCACGATCTGGAGCTGGGAGTAGTTGTTTTCGCGCTTAAGATATGGAGACATTACCTGTACGGTACCAAGTGCACCATTTACACCGATCACAGGAGTCTCGAGCATATCTTCAAGCAAAAGGAGTTAAACATGCGTCAACGCCGATGGGTTGAGCTCTTGAACGATTATGAAGGCGCAATCAAGTACCATCCGGGCAAAGCCAATGTTGTGGCCGACGCCCTCAGTCGAAAGGATACTATACCTAAGCGTGTAGGTGCATTACAGCTTACTATCCAATCTAACCTTCCCGCTCAGATTCGTGATGCTCAGGTTGAAGCATTGAAAGCAGAGAACATCAGGGCTGAGTCCCTACGAGGATCGAGGCAGCGGCTAGAACAAAAGGAAGACAGTGCCTACTATGTAAACGGACGCATCTGGGTCCCACTTTATGGCAACTTACGCGAGCTTGTGATGGATGAAGCACATAAGTCTCGTTATTCGGTGCATCCTGGTTCGGATAAAATGTACCACGACCTCAAGACTACGTATTGGTGGCCTGGCATAAAAGCCCACATAGCAACCTACGTCAGCAAGTGCTTGACTTGTGCGAGAGTCAAGTCTGAATATCAGAAACCATCAGGCCTACTTCAACAACCGGAGATCCCAAAATGGAAATGGGAGCAAATTTCCATGGATTTTGTTACCGGCCTACCTAGATCTCAACGCGGAAACGATACCATTTGGGTGATCGTAGATCGACTGACCAAGTCCGCACATTTTCTGGCCATCAAAGAAACGGATAAGTTTTCTACTCTTGCAGACATTTATCTAAAGGAAGTGGTGTCAAGGCATGGAGTGCCAACCTCTATTATATCTGATCGTGACGCGCGTTTTACTTCAGAACTGTGGCAAGCTATGCACAAGTCTTTTGGCTCACGTTTAGATATGAGCACCGCTTATCACCCACAGACGGATGGGCAATCGGAACGCACCATCCAAACCCTTGAAGACATGCTCAGGGCATGTGTAATTGATTTTGGTAATGGCTGGGAAAAGCACCTCCCGCTAGTGGAGTTTTCATACAACAACAGCTACCACACCAGCATACAAGCCGCTCCGTTTGAGGCATTGTACGGACGCAAATGCCGATCACCTCTCTGTTGGGCAGAAGTTGGTGACAGCCAAATCACTGGCCCAGAACTTGTGGTAGATACCACCGAGAGAATTGCTCAGATACGACAGCGAATGGCGGCAGCTCGTGACCGTCAGAAAAGTTATGCTGATAAGGGAAGAAAACCACTCGAGCTCCAGGTTGGGGATCGAGTGCTACTCAAAGTCTCACCTTGGAAAGGTGTAGTCCGCTTTGGCAAACGAGGAAAACTCAATCCGCGTTATGTCGGACCATTCGAAGTCATCGAGAAAATTGGCAAAGTCGCCTACAGGTTGAATCTACCTGAAGAACTCAGCGGAGTTCACAACGTTTTCCATGTGTCGAATCTGAAGAAGTTTCTGTCAGATGGGACCCTTATAGTTCCTCTCAAGGAACTCACAATCGACGACCAGCTGCGATTCGTCGAGGAACCGATGGAGATTACGGATCGAGATGTTAAGATCCTCAACAGTACCAGGATACCTCTGGTCCGAGTTCATTGGAATGCTCGTCGTGGCCCAGAGTATACCTGGGAACGAGAAGACCAAATGAAACTCAAGTATCCCCAACTGTTTAAGAAAAACGCAACCACTACTGAGGCTGAAGCTACTGCAGAATTTCGGGACGAAATTCCAAATCAACGGGGGGATGCTGTGACACCCCAGGAAAATCAGGAAAACAACGCAACTTAACGAGCTTCCTCAGTAACCACGCGCTAAATTTCGGGACGAAATTCTCTTAACAGGGGGAGAATGTAACAACCCTCAAAATTCCATGTATTCCGTACAATTTATTATTGATAATGAAAGTGCTTGACGACTGTGTGGAATTACTTAACTGCTTTCTGATATCTATGTTATATTTACATGCGCCTGTTAACACACTAGTAATGTACAGAAAAGTCATTAAATAGTCCGATATGATTTCCTAAGTGTTAGAAATTAAAAACGTTACAAAATATATACAAAGGACACGTTACGAATTAATTAAGCACTTTAACGGAACAGTGTCAAACCGAACAACCGGACTTTACCCGGAACATGAAAATATTGCCAGTAACATAGTTTATCTTTTTCTGAGCCAGTTAGGGTCCCCGAATACCCTAACATCCGTTGTAAATTACAACACACATCATACACTAATTAATCCCCAACTTAACTAACTAAACCTTAACTAGATGGTTCAAAACACAATCCTAACCCAACCCCTTAGTCCAAATCCCCCCCACCCCCCCATGGGAGACAACACTCCACACTTTTGAATATTTAATTTGATCTTGTCTAGTCCTTCACCAAGTCATTAACCTACATTTAAAAGGATGTTGGAGGATTTAATATATAACCACTAGTATCATCTTATCCATTCCATCATAATTCACCAACACATATCACCCTCCTCCTCCCTTCTTACCTACGGCCACTCACCACCACCATACCATCCCCATTTCCATTCCATTATCTAGCATTCTAAGGTGATATTAAGGAGTAAGAAGGCACCTAAGGAAGCTTGGTGCTCTCGGAAGTTGAAGGACCGTTCTCGTTTTCTTTTAACCACCACTTGTGCGCCTTGTTTCTTCCCTAGCCTTGAGCTGGTAGTAAGTGTCTCTAATCATCATCTTGATCTTGTTTATGGTGGTTAATAGGTGATATAATGGTTGAAAGTTAAGAACACTAAAGAACAAAACTCAAAGTCTTGAACATAAGTGTTTAATGATGGATAAAGGAAAGATATGTGTGTAAATCTTATGAATCTTGCATAGTTGTGATTATCTGATCATTTGTTAGTCAATATTGATGTTTGATGTTGCTATGATCACTAAACATGTTAACGGAAATCAACTGAACACAAACTAGTAAGCTAGAGACTAAAAACAGCAATTTGTCCATACTTTACAGCCAACTTCAGTTGGCTGTAAACAGGGCATAAATTCAACGAAAAACCGATATTTTGAATCTAAAATATGTTATTATGAAATATGGTTCTAAAGGCACCGGAATCGTAATTTTTGGACTCCGTTTACTATTTTTAAAGTGTTAATTTGTAACAGCAACTTAAGCTGAATTTTGCAGCAATAAATGGGTGTCATACTTTCAGTCATAACCTGAGTTTTGTGATGAATCGGACCATGAAATTTGTACAGTAGCTGAAAACCGATGCATTTGTAATTACCCCACTGGAATTTCGTAAATCGGACACTCGATAAATTTTTAATAAATTGTTCCGTGGACTGTGGTCAGAAATACACAAATCTGAGTTCAGTCCGGAATATGAATTTTTATAAAATATTGGTAATGAACCGGACCCCGATATTTTTACACAATAAAATATGGAACGTTTAAGACATCCTGTAAAAATTTGGGAATTTTTGGAATATCAATCAATCAGTCATACCCAGTAAATCCCACAAATAGCAAAGCTACTTATAGGGTCTGGGGAGGGTGGATGTAGACAGACCTTTCCTCTATCCCTAGGGATAGAGAGGCTGCTTCCAGAGAGACCCCCGGCTCCAAAGCGAACAACATACCAACACATCAAGTCAAAGAATATAAAAAAAAGAAGCCACCTATATCAAGAAAGTGAGCAGAGTGGCACAGTATAATGTAAATCATGTATAATGGCATACAACAACATTTGGGCATAAACACAAGAGGTCACTCACCGTTAAAGTCCCTTAAAGAATAAGAAAAACATACGTCCCTAAAATACACCTAAGACCTTACTGCAATATCCTCCAGAAGTCCTTAACCCTAATCCTACGCCTCCACGAAGTCCTATCTTGGACCATGTCCTCAGACAGATGCAACTCTAGTAAATCATGCCTAATCTGCTCATCCCATGCTGAAATTTAACCATTTTATTAAAATGTCCGAAAACAGCCGGTTTTGAATATAAATGCTGAAATGACATAAGTTGTGACTCGCGTGTCTAAATGTCGAGTATGCTATCTGTGAATGATCAAACATGTTATATATGTTATGTGCATTATTGTATGTTTGATTTTGAGTGGGGAATGGATGGGAAACTTAGATGGGCATAAACCGTTAAAATGATGCATGTTGTGTGATAGATACGTGTAGGAACTTTGTGTTCTATTTGAAAGCCACTAAATGACTAACTGGTAAATCATACTAGGACGTGATTGACCGACCTTGAACGTTAGCTATATTTGAGAATCTAACCGAGCAAACCGAGGTGAGTTCACACACTTTCTAAGGCATGGGATTCCCGGTGGTTTGGGAATGGGTTAAAGAATTAAAACTAAATCTACATATCCTCCTTGGGTAGGATATGTACGGCCATCCTCCATAGAGTGGATGCCATTATTAATCCTACGAATTCTCCTGGTGCAGAATACGTACGTTCGTCCTCCTGGTGCAGGACAACAACCTTAAAACTAGCTAGACAAAAACTCTATCAATAAGTCCCTCTTCATATCGACTTAATCGCCGAGGCCAATGGCGAGCGGGTCATTAGTTAATAGCGCTATTAGGTTTAACAAACCTCACACCGTGCCGTTCGGACGGGCGTGTACTAATGGACTATGGCAAACTGTCAGTGATGATAGACACTGATGTAGGGCACAACTATTGTTCGTAGTAGTCGATATCATACCGTCTAGTAGTTCACACGGGGAAAGCCCCCACTAATTATAGATACAGTTTGGGTAAAGAAAAAGGAAATGGTTAAATATACTTTCAACTTCGGGGTAACCCCCACGGCAAATAAGCCAACGAAAGTCAAACCACGTTTTTCAGAAACAACTTAAAACCAAACAACCAAACGTGAACTCACTCAACTTTGTTGTTGACTAGTTGTTACATGCCTTACAGGTCGCTAAATGCTTGGAGCTTGCACGAGGAAGAAGTCGTTGTGGTGTACGGACTGTTATGTTTCGTGCTCATTGTTTAAATCCTTATGAACTTATTAAACTTGTGTTTTGAACCTTGACTTATAAAGTGTGAACTTGTGCTTTTGGATTTACTTTCATGCTTCCGCTGTTTATACTAAACATGGTTAACTGGCTTTAGGTCACCAATCGTATTGTGCTTGGTCTTATTTACGTAATTGAGTTGTTCAATATGATTGGTGGCTCGATCCTGGTCATGTCACGCCTCCAAGCGGTGATACTCCGCATGGTGGATTTTGGGGGTGTGACATAAATCCTTTCTCCAACAATTTATCTAATTGTTTCTTTAGTTCCTACATTTATGCGGGTGCCAATCGGTAAGGAGCTTTGGAAATTGGTGCGGTTTCGGGTATCAAATGGATTCTGAATTCAACTTATCTATCTGGAGGTTGCCCTGGTAGCTCTTCTGGAAATACATCTGAAAACTGGGATACTACTGGAATATCCTTTAAATCTTTTCCTTTAGTGTTAGTGATTATAGAAATCAAATACACTAATGATCTTTTTCTTATATAACTTGTTGTTTTCATCACAGAGATGAATTTAGTGGATCTAGAGGTTTTATTTCCTTTAATTGTGATCTTTTCACCCCTTGGTGAATTTACTTGGATTGACTTTTGATCACATAAAATACTGGCTTTATTGGCTATTAACCAATCCATTCCTAACACAACATCAAATCCCGCCAGATTCATGGGGTAAAGGTTTGCAATAAATTTCTGATTTAGAATTTCTATTATTGCCCTCTGCAAGATTTCAGAAATCTTAATGGTTTCCCCATTTGCTGTCTCTACTAGACATTCTTGTGGAAGTTTAGTTAATGATTGATTAAGAAGTTTGCAAAATGAAGTATTAATAAAACTTTGGTTCGCACCAGAGTCAAATAATACTTTAGCAAAAACATCATTAACTAAAAACGTACCGGTGATCACATCCGGGATTATCTTTGCTTCTTCTGCAGTCAGAACAAATGCTCTAGCATTTTTAGTATTCTTGGTGTTCATAGCTGGAGCTAGCTTTGGACAGTTAGGCTTGATATGACCTTGTTCTTCGCAGTTGTAGCATATCCTATTGCTAGGCTTTTTCCTGCAGTCTTCCTCCTTGTATCCAGATATTTTGCAGAAGTTACAGTATATGGAGCATCTTCCTGAATGCTTCCTTTTGTAGTACTTACAGTAGGGTGCAGAGGTAGAACCTACATTTCTCCCACGGTTAGAATTTCCAGAACGGAATTCTTGGGTAAGCTTCTGGGTTAGGTTCCTCCTTTGATCCTCTTCTCGTGTACGGGCTAATTCATCTGTCAAGGTGTTAGCTAGTTCTACAGCTTCTTCTATGGTTTGAGGTCTAGCTGCCTTGACTGCATGCCTTATCTCCCCAATTAATCCCCAGATGTAACGGGAGATTAATACTGGTTCAGGTGAAGCAAGGGTTGGTACTATTCGGGCATATTCATAGAATAATGTAGTATAACCCTTACTATCTATTCCAGTCATCCTAAGATTTAGGAATTTATTTGTTATCTGTTCTTTTTCATTGGGAGGACAGAATTTCCTTTCTATCATGTTTTTAAACTCCTCCCATTCCATATTCTAAGTTCTATCACTTCCCCTAGACTGGAGGATAGTGTTCCACCATTCTAGTGCTGAATTCTTAAACAGATTGGAAGCAAACATTATCTTATCCTCTTCCGCACATTTACTTATTCTTAAGACTGCCTCAGTCTTTTCTATCCAGCGTAGAGATGCAACGGCCCCTTCATTGCCCGAGAATTCCACTGGTTTACAAGACCAAAATTCTTTATAAGAACAACCATAAGGCATGGTTCTTCTTCTTTTGGGAATGGGTTCTTGAAGTACGGGTCCATTGTTCACGTCGTGTTCCAGTTCAGTGGGTCGTTTACTGCTATGTTTACTTTTAGTATCAGCTTCCTTAACAGTTTGAATAATAAATGGCATCGCATCTATTATTCCTTGTGCCACTATGTGTTGGATGGACTGTTATCCACTTGGTTTCCATTATTGTTGTTGTTCGGGTTTTCATTATCCGGATTAATGTTACTCTGGTGATCATTATTCTGGTTTTCCTGGTTTACTTCGTCGTCCATCTGAATTTTAAACATTTACCAATTATTAATATCACCAAATAGTTAATAATTTAGGCAACAACCACACAATACACATATTGGTCAAAAGCGTCGAGCATTGTGACTTTACTCTTTCTTGTATAGTATGCGTCTAATACACACTAAAGCTGGAATTAAAATTACAACACTACTATGCATCGTTAACCACGAAGTGGTCTATACTACAACATATATTATTATTATTACACACACACACACATATATATATATTTCATACAAACATATTATATATTATTATATTATTATTATTACCAACTCCACCATCACTTTCACTGATCTGGATTCATCCAGTAATCCATATTGCGCTCGTCGTACTTTCAGACGAGTCGCTCTCCTACCTGCCTCATCCTCTCACTACTCTCTAAAATCTCTTCTCCGAAAGTTCGGAGCTCGTGCACATTTTATGCACTCATTGAGGGTGCAGGTGCTGGTACTGGGTCTGGGTACTAGGGCATGGGATTTTCCTGAGGGTACGGATTCTCTAAGATCTCCCTAATGTATCCATCGTTATCGTAGTAGGGATCTAGAGGGTCCAGACCTGGATAAGTTGCTAAGTTCGGCATGGTTTCGTCGTTTAGGTGGTAGCGTGGCACATAATCCCTATGATCATCGAACCATGGATCATAATTTGGGTCTAAGGGATTAGGGGCTGGTATCCTAGGTATCTCCTCAGGGTTGAAATCATGCATTTGGACTTGGTTTTCGGGGTTGTTTTCTATCTCCATTGGCTGAGTGGGAAACAAAGGTAGGGGTTGTGGGGCTACTAGTTGCTCCAGGTTTCGGTCGGCAGCAGTTGTTGCTAGGATACGAAAATTGGCTAAGCTCCTATTAAGCATATCCTGTGTATGGACATCTGACTCTCGCTTAGCGGCTGCTAGGACTCTTTGCTATTGTAACTTTCGCATTCTTTTCCTACGCTCGAATGCTCCCTTACTGAACCATCCTCTCTTTTTCTGAGGGAATGGCTCTTCAGACTGGGCCTTAAAGACAAACATCCATTCTTCCTGATCAGCTGAATACCCAGAGAGGGCAGGCTGGGAAGAAGTACCTTCAATCCTAGGTGAATCAGAAAACTGACGATATGCGTCTGAGGGTCCTTGATCACTCATACTGTAAACTAACAAATAGTTAAATAACATACAACAATAAAATACAATTATGCACGTATTTCCATAATTAATTTCCTAACGATTTGAATAATATATTGGTGTCAGCATAACACTTCTGTGGCTGAATCAGTGGCTTAGCTCTGATACCACCTTCTGTCGCAACCCCCGCCCCCTATCTGTCTCGGGAACGGGCGGCCGCGAGACCAGTTTTGGTGGTATCATTTGTTTATCAATTTGGCAGCGAAAATTTCATCAGGACCGTAGTTAGGAAATGTTTTATCAAAGTAAAACCACCATATTTTATATTAATAACCACATGGGTAAAACCCAAGTTTCTTATTACAACATGTTTATAGGGATAAACCCTATTTTATTGAATTTAAAACATCGTCTTTTAGGTAACTTTTATAGCCACATTTTTCCAAGCCGTCAGTGCTCTCCAGCTAGCTTTCTTCTAATTGGCTTTTACATTTTGTTACCTGAAACGCGTTTAAAAACATTTTGTCAGTGGGAATTACTGGTGAGTGAATCCCAGTTTAATCAAGAAGAGTTTTATCCTTTAACAGTATTGAGAGTTATCACATTGTTTATTTCTACACAATTACTCATTCAGTATTGTCAATCCTGACTGGTGGGTCATATTACACATTGGCTAACTCTTTGTCCAATGGTAACGTGTTCCACATTTTGTATACAAAACCCCAACATACCGACAGTAATTGAAGAACTACAAAGACTCAATCACTGCTTAATCATATTGTAAAACATTTAAGGTTTTGTAAAAACGATTTACAAAAAGGAGATTACTCACATTGCTGTCTTAGGTTTTCTGTAAGGGTTTCCTGGTGATTATCTATAATTTACACAAATGCACATATGTTAGTAAAATAACCCATTATTTACATTAGTAATACCCTCCCCGAGACGGCATTCCAACGACTACGTCGGGCAGAACCTCGACAGCCGTTACGAAACCCTGGATCAATCGGGCAGCGTATCTAATACGTAACCGAGGTTATAATACTTACATCTGGGCAGAACTTCGTTAATTAGGGGGGTATTATACCCAATAATTATGCCTACTATTCAGAATTTTGAGAGAGAAAGTCGAGAAATGAACGAATTGTTTGAAAGCCCGATGCCTGCTATTTATAAGGCTGTAATTCGGTTTCCTCGCGGCCCGCGTAAGGTGAGACCTCGGGCTACGCGGCCCGCGTAGTAGACTGGATAGGCCCTAGCCTGGCCCAGTCAGCGCACTAGCTCCCCCACGATCGTGACACGTGGCAGCACCGGGGGTTGCCTGATCTCGTAGCTGTCGCGGCCCGCGTAAGCAGTAGCCAAAGGCTACGTTGCCCGCGAGCGCCCATAAAATTTTGTTTTTAATTAATTTTTAATGTTATATCGTATTTTAGGCTCGGTTTTTGCATACGGGGTGTATTTTAAGACATATGGGAATATTTTAATATATATTAGGGTGTCAGAAAAATTTAGGAGGGTTGTTATAGGAAACAAATGTGTTGGTCTTAAAAAGAGACGCGGAATCAATTTAAGGGCCCCGTGTCAAAAAACCGTCAACATTTTTAATGTGTTCATTGTTGCAATCAAGAAGGTTGAAAACTCAACATGATGTATTCTCATATCAAGGATATTACAAGGATGCTTGTTAAAGTACCCACAAAAGACGAGGTTGAGCCAAGTTTGGTATATAAATTGTATTTATATATTTATATAGCATGTAGTTTCGTAACTGGTATTGTACTATCATATTTCCTACTAGATAACGAAAATATTCTTGTTATGCGTACAGTTAGGCTGACGAGGAACGACCTAATCATGTTGACAATATCACTTTGAACCAAAATAGTATTGGTATCATTACTACAGAGCTTGACTACTCATTATACGGATTTTTACCGACACTTTCATATGTCTTTTCCACTAAGAATCTTACTAGATTCATATGTCTTTTCCACTAAGAACCAAAATATGTTACTAGATTTCAATGTTCATTGTAGGACATGTACTTGATCATGCCCTTGTTTAACCGGTATATATTCTTTTGTCGCATAGCCTTTGTTCTTTATATCTCTTGTTATTTTATGGATGTAAATATACTATTTACAATTTACGTTTAAATTTTAAAGCTTTTTTTTTAACAAAAATATATGAAAAATCAAATATGTTTTAAAGTAGATATTTTTTTGAGTCGGCCAACATCGCATCGTGCATTATGTATGTAAAACTAAGGGTCTGTTTGGTATGGCGTAATGGAATGGACGAGGGAATGGAATGGACGAGGTAATGGAATGAACGAGGTAATGGAATGTATCATTACCATTCCATGTCTTGTTTGGTTACCATGTGAGAATGAAATGAATCATTACTTTGTGTTGTTTGGTAGAAAGAATAGACGAAGGAATAAAATTGGTGGTGAGTGACGGCAGTCGATGGTGGTGGATGGTGATAGGTGGCGTTTGGAGTGGTGGTCGGAGGTGGGGTGGTGGTTAGGGCGGAGGTAGGTGACGACGGCGACAATGGTGGTGGGTGACGTCGACGGTGGTGGTCGGTGGTGGAGGTGGGTGGCGGGTGACGGCGGAGGTAGGGGTGGGTGGCGGCTGTGGCGGGGGTGGTGGCGGGTGACAACGGGGGCGGGGGTGGTGGCGGGTGACAACGGGGGCGGAGGTGTCGACGATGGGAGACAACAAGGGCAGCGGTGGGTGGTGACGGTGGTGGGTGACAGCTGGGGTGGTGGCGGTGGCGGTGGCGGCGAAAGTGGGTGACAGTGGCGGTAGGTGGCGGCGACAATAGTCACAAGGACGGTTGTGTCGGTAGTGGTGTCGCCCGTGGTTGACGGCGGAGGTGGTGTCGTGTGACGGCGGAGGTGAATGACGGTGGTGGGTTATTAAAAATGATAATAATAACAATAATGGTAAAAAAAATTAATAAAATAATAATAATAATAATATATTTGTTTCATTCCTTGAAGGAATGGAAAAAAAACACCACATTACAAAGGAATAAAAATTGTTATATTTAGAAGGTTTACATTCCTTGTGGAATGCCCCATTCCATTACCACATAATAACCAAACATATTTGTTTTCATTCCATCGGAATAATCCATTACATTCCGCCTTCTATTCATTCATACCAAACGCTACCTAAATATATCAACTCCATGATTAAGCTTTTGGAGCTTCTACAAGCAAGATGCCACTCTCAAACTACTAGATAATAATACCCCAGACATATATACTAATAATATTATTTTACTGTCGAATTTTCTATTTTTATTAGTTAGAAATTGTTAGTTTCCCTCTTTTACCTCTTAATTTCCGTTATCATCAATTTATACTTGTTCAACTAGTAATAAATGTATCAACATATGTAGTGTTTAAAATATCATTGCGTATCGTAAATGGATTTGATATGGAACAAGATTGTGATTATAGTGTTGTAAGAATCGCTAGGCGCTAGTTGGGCGGTGGGGTACCGACTACCGATTAATCGGGATTAATCGAAATTAATCGGATTGAGATTTTTATATGTAATTTTTAGTTACATATATATACACATTTTTATATGTAGTTTTTTAAAGTAGACATGTTTTAACCCCTCATGACCCATTTTTTTAAGTAATTGGAAGGAATTTATAAGGTTTGGTCAAAATTTGGCCGATGTCTGGCCAAAATAGGACCGCCATTGACTGTCTAACTATTAATCGGTCATTAATCGGTGAACCTCCGATTAGTGATTAATCGGAGACTACTCAGAGACTAGTCGAAACTTTAACAACCATGATTATGATGGATGTGAGTTTGATGGGAGTTTTTATTTTATATGAGATGAGATGTTTTATATGGTATCTATATATGATCAAGCTGTCATGTTGGCGTGTTCTTTGAAGTGATCGACATCTATGTTACTATCAAAGCATCTATTTTGTAACTGCTTTTTAATGAAAACAACAACTCGTTTTTTGTTTGTAGTTAACAATGCACCACGCGTTGACATAAATAACCAAGACAATATAAACGTGACAATTGTTTCGGAACTATAATTTTACTATAGATGCTTAATTCTTCCAAACCCCCGGTATGGATTTTTTTTAAAAAGAAAATATTATCTTGCACGACCATTGACATTGAATGTTTTTTATGAAGCTGGTCCAAAGTGTTTTTGGGGTCAGTTTTAAATCTCCAAAGCCATTTCGATGATAAAGCAAGATTCATCGCCTTAAATCTTAATGGTGCATTGCCAAGGCTTAATTAACCACATGCTATGCATTTAAGTACTATATTCGAAGGTTTTCTTATATTAGGCGAGTCATTGGCGAAGCCACACCCCCCCCCCCCTCATTTTTTTCCGAAACCGGGGGCGGCTACGTATATACCTATACGAAAGTACTATTTATAACACTACGCATCGATAAGTTCGGGGGGGAGGGGGGGCGCCCCCTCGGGGGTAGCCTAAGATGCGCCCCTGAGGCGAGTGAAAGGGTGATTCGCGAGTCGGTCATGCATCATGTGCATTTGCATTTGCGTGTGCATTTGTGAGAATAAAGTTTGGCTATTGTAACATTATGTATGCATAAGTAGATCTGCAACATTATGAACACGTATGTCATGGCTATTGTATTTAGGGTTGTAAACGAGCTGAGCTCGACCCAGCTCGAGCTTGGCTCGAGCACAATTCGAGTTGGCTCGGCTCGAGCTCGAATTTCAAATCGAGCTGAAATTTGAGGCTCAAACTTGAATCGGTTAAAATTCAAGCTAGCTCGCCTCGGCTCGATATAGCTCGAACTAACAAAGAACTGCAAAATTTACTACTTAAAAAGCCCTAAAAATGAATCTCTTCATAGACTAAGGGCCATAATAGCAATTTAATTTAACCAAATGGCTAAATATGCAAGTATAAATAGTTGGCTCACTTTGTACATTGTCTTTACCTTCTATTATAGGGTATATATTCCTTTAGTTTTTGTCTTCTAAGCGGTGTGGGACAAAAAAAAATGAAGGATGTAAACCTTATCGAGCCGGCTCACGAGCTCACGAGCCGAGCCAGACCAAGATCGAGCTTGGCTTGGTTACAAACCGAGCCAAGCCGAGCTGGCTAGTTTACAACCGAATCAATTTTGAGCCGAGCTTTTTTTGAACTTTTTTCGAGCTAGTTTCGAACGAACTGCAAGCCGCGAGTTTCGAGCGAGCTGCGAGCCGCGAGTTTTTTAAACACCTTTCGATAAGATTTCATAAATAACTCATCATTATACGCATCATTGTTATATATAAAAAAAGATTATAAATCAACATGTGTGTAACATCCCACACGTTGAAATAACCACACTACATATAATCCCATATAGTCATATATTTACCTACACAAATTTATTTGAGGTATACATATTCAAAATATTATGTTACATAGCAATTTTAACTACACATACGCTTGAAATTCATACCTTTTTACGCATAATCATATATCCTACACACACCATTATTACATACAAAATTATCATAAACGAAGACGAGGATGAAGAAGAAATCGAATGGGAACAGATCGAGAGCGGGATGAGGTTAAGGACAAATCAAGTTAACCATTGTGCCACTAATTAGCTTTACTTTCTTTTTCACCACTCTATATAGCGACTATCTTTAAATTTTATTTATCGTCATCACGAAACTAAGTGTCTTCTTTGATGTCGTGTATTAAACTGAGACTGAATTGATGATACAATGTGAAATGAAATAGTATATGTATTTATTGAGTTTTTTAATTAAATTGTTTTAAATTTATTTTCTTAAGCTATCCATTTTTTATAGAGTTAACTGTTATTTTCATCCCTGTGGTTTGTTCACTTCTGTCATTTCAGGCCAATTTTCAAATATGCACTACAGTAGAAACTCTATAAAATAATACATTTGGGACCACCAAAATTTATTAATTAATAATTTTTAATTTATATATTAATTAATATTTTATTAATTTATAGTAGAATACTTAGTTTACAAACACCTTTCAAGCTTCCACTTAATTATTGTATACAATGCATGTATATCAAATGAACGGCCCAATTTGCCACCAAACACAACTTCAAAAATTCAACCTTGTGACGCGGGGATCATACGAGCTTTTAAGATGCATTATCGTCGTCGATTTTATAGAAGTCTTTTGGAGGGTTATGAATTAGGGGTTCCAAATCCAGCAAAAATAAATGTATTAGATGCAATGAATCTTGCAATTTCAGCATGGACTATGGATGTTCGTGCAAATACAATTGCAAACTGCTTTCGTCATTGTAAACTTCGATCAACAGATAACATGACTTTTGAGAACTCAGATGAAGGTGGTGAAAGCACTCAAGAACTCCAGAATTTGATCAAAGAGTTGGGTTATGGCAATGCAATGGATGTCGAAGATGTTCTGACTCACCCAGAAGAAAATGTAGTTGCACAGTTGTTGACTGATGAAGAAATTATTGAAAGCGTTATTGGAATTAATAAAGATGATATCGATGAAGAAGATGATGAAAGTTCTACAATGGAGCCCCCTTCGCGAAACGAAGCTATTAAAGCGGCAATCACATTGAACAATTTCTTGTTGAGCTATGAGAAAACAACACCAGAAGTTCTTACCATGCTAAGGAAAATTAGAGACGAGATTCAAGGGGAAATTGATTTCAACAAAAAACAAAAGACAATTGAGTCATTTTTCAAGAAACCTTCATAAATCATTCATGTAATATGCTATATATAAGTAATTATTAATTTATATTTTATATGGGGTCTAAAGAAATTATCAAAAATGTATTATCTTATAATTTTAGCGAATTATTAATTTAGCACCCTATCCCCGAGTCGGGGCCGGCAAAAAATATTATCTTAGAGAGTTTATTAAATAATTGAGTATTAATTTATCGAGTTTCTACTGTAGTTTCCTCCCTGACATACAAGAAACGTGCCACTTCAGTCCAAAAATTAAAACTCAGTTAAGTCAGACAGATGAAATGAAGCATATTATTGTCAATTATATATATCTTTTATTTTCACCTTATTTTATGAATTTGACAATAATACCCTTCATTTAACCTGCGAAAAAAAATATGTTTAGCTGACCCGCGGCTGGGTGGAAACCTGACCCAGCCGAGGGAAGGGGCTGAAAAAATATATACTTTCTTATGTTTAATTCTTTTGTTCAAATGCTTTGATTTCTAATCGTTTGAATGAAATTGTATGACAGGTAACGATGCACTTTAGACCTCGGATGATGATCAAGCCATGTCAAGAACCGAACACTTCCCAAAAGTTCATCAGCTTCCGTTGTTTTAGTCTCTAAAATAATACTAGTGGGCTTTTATTTTGGATAAGGATTAATTCTAACTTGTAGTAGTTAACGTTTCTAATACCATCGCAAATGTAACTTTCTTTTGTTTAAAAACGCTCGATAAAGCGTTATATTATATGTATAATTGGAGGGTCTTACAAAACTATACCGGGTAGTGGTAACAAAATGAAGCGAAACCAAACAAATAACATCGGTATCGGTATTATCGAACCGGTATCGATGTTCGTACTAATGATTTATATGGTTAAACGATTGTAAATAAACTTTTTTTATTTTGTAAAACTATAGGGAATCGATATTGCTCGTACAACATCAGTACATGTACCAATATTCATTTTTATGGATATTACAATACAAGTCGGTTTCATTATGTTTTAGTATTTTTTTTACTGCTGGTACCGAAGCAGTTAATACTGGATTCACGCCACCTTAGGTGGTGGGAAATTCCACTAGTTATTACAACATATTTGAAATTTTCTATACACGTAGTAGTTTAGTGTATACTAGTAGATGCCCCGCCCGCGTTGCGGGACGATGGCCGAATAATTCTCAATTAATTAAAAAAACACTACTATAACTTTGCTATGAAAAAAAAACGATGATAAGACCATAACTTTGGGCTCAGGGCAAAACTGTAATTTTTCAGGACTAATGAGCCAGTGTTAGGCAGCTAGAGTTATGCGTCGCCCGCGTTGTGGGGCGCTAAACCGAGTATTTCTTAGGTTAATAACATGTACGCCTTTATGTCGGTTAGTTATACATGCTACCTATAACATGATATCAAAAAAGATACATCAAGTTAACCAACTAAAGAAAAACAATACCATACTTATGATAAAAAAAAATTTAACTAAAACGATGACAAGCGTGTAATTTAGTAATATTTTAGTTGCGGGCGAAATCGTAATTTTTAGTTTGGGGCAAAATCGTAATTTTAAACTGGTAACCAAATCGTAATTTGGGAGGACTCTAGTTGAGGGCAAAACCATATTTTTATTTTGAACTGAGGGTAAAAGTGTATTTTTTAACTGAGGGCAAAATCGTAAATTTAAGCTAGGGACAAAAGCAAAATTTTATTTTGAATCGAGGGTGAAATCGTAATTTTACACCTAGGATAAAATTGTAATTTGCCATCACCTATAAATAACTATTATATGAAAAAAGAAAAAAAAAACAAAATTCAAAGTGCCGCCAAAAGTGTCCAACCATTTGAGACAACTATTCCCTCACGTCATATGAACTTGAGAATGTATATGTTGAGAATTGCTGGCCCATATCTATCGGCCCAAGGTGTAATGGAATTATCACTTACCAGTATATCATACCACACAGTAGAGGTGCACAAAATAACCGGTTAATTAACCGTAACCGGTTAATAACCGATTTAGGAATAACCGGTTCAATAGTTTATTTAACCGTAGGTTAGTAACCGGTTATAAGTGTTTAGTATAATAACCGGTTATTAACCGGTTTTTTTAAACCGGTTTTTTAACCGATAGACTGGTTAACCGAAAAATTCAAAAAAAAGGCAAAAAAACCGGTTAATAACCGGTTAATTAACCGAACCGGTTAAAGTAATTAACCGGACCAGTTAAAAAAATAACTGGTTAAAGTAATAACCGGTTAAAGCATTAACCTGTTAAAGTCAAAAAGTCAAATTAACCGGTATAACTGGTTAACCGAACCGGTTATTAAAATTAACCGGTTTGTGCACCTCTACCACACAGCATAGTGCATATGGGTTAGTTGGGCTTTAGGGCCCAAGGTGATTCATGATTCATGATTACCAAGCTAATACCACAGCCGGTAACAGTAATACTATATTACATTATTACTATCGATTAACGATCGACTTAGTAACCCAGCTAAAGCCACCGCTCTTGCCGAATATGAAATTAACTGGAAAAGTCATCTTACAATGGCTGGATCCAACTAGGTGGTAAACGAGTTGAGTTGATTGTTGAGCCCAAGCTTGCCTAAGCTCGAGTAGAGGTGCATAGAAATCTGTACCCAAAACCGGACCCAAAAAAAACCGGAACCAGTTATCTTTATACCCGGGTATTTTACACATGTAACCGAACACAATCCTACCCATAGGGCATGGATAGGGAATCATTTTGAGCTCAATATCGTACCCGATTTATACCTGAAAAAAATACTGGGAGGCGATTATACCTTATATCCGATAGTAGTTTTTTATTACCCAAATTTTTAAAGTATATTTTTATGTTTACTTTACTGCTTTTATAGTTAAGTTTTTTTTTAAATGCATATTATAAAGCAAATAATTTATATATAATTGAGTGAATATATGTTATTGTAATTTATTTTAATTATTCTTACAAATTATAAACCAAATTTATTTTTGTAGTTTTTTATACCTAAACCCGATCATACCCTACTCTGGTACATAGGGTATGGTTTTCTCCTTGATGCCCATACACGAAACCTACCTGGTTTCTTTCAATACCAGATCATACCCGAAACCGGTTCCATACCTGAAACAGGGTATTAGAAAAACCCGATTTGTGCACCTCTAAGCTCGAGCTTTATGTCTGAAATTCGAGCTTGGCTCATTTCGAGTTCAATGTCTAAAGCTCAAGCTCGACTAGTTAATAGTTACTCAAACTCGAGTTTAGCTCATTTAATATCAACTTTTAACTATTTCATTTATATATTTAGTTATTTATATTTTTCTAATTATGATATTATACATAAATGAAGTTATATATTATTTAGTTATTTTATAATTTTTTATGTAATAATATTTATTTTATACATAATAAAACACAATAATGTTTGTCATTTAATAATCAGAGTCTTATCATCTAAAACACAAAACACAACCAACATATATGGTGTTTTAGTAATCTACATTTTTGTTATTTGTCGGTCTTGAATGTGTTTTATGGTTGACATTTTAGATTTTTATGACTTTTTACACTTTTTAGGAAAGTTGAACTTTGTAGCCAACTCCTATCCTATAGGATTAGGTTCAAGAGTGAAAACTAATGTATTTACGAACTGAGCGAACTAATCCTGGCCATACACGTATGTAAATCAATGACAATGATTTGATGATAAAATCCTAGCCATACACGTGTGTAAATCAATGGCTAGGATTTGTTCACTCAGTTCAGAAATATACTAGTGTTCACTTTAGAAACTCACCCTATATATATAATGTAAAATAATATATATTATATTTATATAAATACCATACTCGTTTTGGATTGTGGGGGAAGGATCCACTAAAAAGTGGATTTTGCCTAAGTAGCCTAAGAATGATTGTGATGATGATATGTGACACTCCTAATAAGTAGGAATGAAGGGCATTTTGGTCCTTATAAATAGGAGTGAAAATGACATGTGGCACCCTTTTTGTTTTTTAAAAATACAAAAAAAATCTAGTACAAAAAATCTAGCACAAAAAATCTAGTACAAAAAAATATAGCACAAAAAATGTAGTACAAAAAAATATAGCACAAAAAAATATAGCACAAAAAATGTAGTACAAAAAAATATAGCACAAAAAATCTAGTACAAAAAATATAGCACAAAAAATTTAGCAAAAAAATGTAGTACAAAAAAATCCAGCACAAAAAATTGAGAAAAAAAAAGTTTAAGACAAAAAAAATCAGCACAAAATTTTTAGTACAAAAATATAGTACAAAAATCCAGCACAAAAAATGTTATACAACATAGAAATACAACACATTTTAGTGGGTTTTTTGAGTCTTCATATTTTATATAGCAATATGGTACTCAAATTAAAGATAAAAAGACGCTCGATTTTATGGTGAAATTTTTATAAAAAAATAATGTCGTATAAAAAGTTATGAACGTTTAAAAAATGGGGGTGAAATATGCATGTGCCTTGCATGTGGAGAGAGAAAGTCCATAAATAGGATTTTCCCAAGATACCCTTGCACTCCTCTTTTCTCATACGCTTTCATCTTAACCATTGATTTGAAAAATGAATGGTTAAGATTCCTTCTTAGACTACTTAGGCAAAATCCATTTTTAGTGGATCCTTCCCCTTGGATTGTGAGTCTAGTCATGGGCAACCTCTTTTATCAAACAGGGTTCAATTTATGCTTGAGTTCGGGCTTTATTGTAACTCAATTCTTTTCTCACTTTTGTACTATGAATGGCTTAGCTCTTTTACAACGTAAACAACCTCTGAGCCCAATATGAATTGTATTAGTGTAAGTAGGTGTTCTGGATAACCTTTGTTACTTGTTTGTTTGATTAGTTATTTTTATTTGAAATGCAACAATAATAAATGAAAAAGAAAATAACTTAATCAAACAAAGAAATACAAATAAATTACGACATAAATTATATGAAAATTTTAATTTTATAAAAATAAACAAGCTAGTTAATTGATTGCTGAAATGTAAAAGATATAATAAAATAATAGTAACAAAAAGAAAGAAAAGAACCGTAACGTTTTATTCTTCAGTTGTATGGGTATAAATAATCATTTTGTAAAAAGTTTACATAATTTTTAACATTAGTTAGTGAAATTCACGAAAATATTTAATATATATTAAAGAGAAAGGTCGGTGGACCTTTGTCTTTAAGTCCCTAACTTTTGCAAAACTACACATATAGCCCTTACACTTTTATCTTCTTTCAACTTTCAAATAACCATCAAAAGTTACAATTCTAACCCTTATACTTTTAATTCTTTCATTTCACACTCTTAAACTAAGTTACACATTCATTTCTAACTTTGGTAATTGACAACTTTGATCCACCAACTTTTTGTACTTAATAACTTGACGTCTCATTTTACTACAAATTGCTTTTACGACTTTAGATCATAGCGTCACACATTAATATACTTTTTTTTATCTATGTATAACCATGTTAATCTCTAAATTACTTTTACGACTTTACACGGTTATCTAAAATATTATTACAACTTTACACCACAATGAGCGATTCATACTCTTTTTTTATCCATATCTAATGACGTTAATGTCAAGAACGTATTGTATATAACAAAGTCAAACATGTGTAATGTCGCGTGCGGGCATCACACATTAATGTCATCACCGTACACTGTAACCGCAATGCTTATATAGGCTACACAGAGTTAGATCGGATATGTCAAAACATGTGTTTTTATATGGTTCACGAATCATATAACGTGCCGCGGCTATAAACAACTAAGGTGTCGCCACCGTAATGCGCGGCGTATGGCAGTTTCAACGTACCTGTCATTTTAAATTCACGTTTCAACGTAAACGACTCACGTTTTGACATAAATTTTTCTCTCAAACGAGTCTGGTAAAAAATAATACGTTTTTATACTTATTTTGTGTACGTTCGTAAACTGTGTTCAAAAGCGAGTCGGGTCAAATATAATGTGTGTTCATTCGACGAAGACGTAAATTTTTTTTTTTTTGGATAAAGAGTCAAGTCAAATATACACTATAAATGCAAGTTATTATAACTTTCAACGCCGCTGCAACGCGCGGCAGGTGAAGATGCTAGTGTTTAATATATATCAACATAGAGGATGATTTATATAGCTTCCGTACATTAAAATAATTCGTGCAAGTTGATATATGATATTTATATACGTTTTACATCTCGCTTAAGAGTTGAAAAATAAAATAGTGTTCGTAACTCATGGCTTTTCTTCGTGGCATAGACAAGAGAACGTCTCTTTAAATCTGTTACATGATTTAAGGAATACTAAAGTCTAAAAACTCATGGTCTAAAATCAGTTGCACCTATATCCGCAACATGTGTTATTAGATGTAGTAATGAGATGCACTTGTAAATGCTTGAAGTAGAAGCATTTGAATAGAATTATAGAGGCAATTTAAATAACTCAAAGAATACATGTAAAGTCATACATAGTACAAATATTATTATACCTACGTGACAAATATATACTTTGAATACTCGATTAATATCATTAATTCTATAGTTTTTATTTGTAATACAAAGTGATATCTTTATATAAAAGGGAGGAAAAAATACGTAATTAAAGAAGTATTGATTTTGTTACCTTTTTTTTGAACGACAACTTTCTTGTGTTTGGCCACCGCACTTCTTAAATTGGAGAGTTTCGTTGCCCCACTCCGGCCAGACTATTTTGTCTTAAACGGGCTCACGCTAGCTTCTGAGTTTAGCTTGGCCGTTCCCTTGGGAAACCATACCATCGGCTACCACTTGACAATCGTTGTGCCACCACAAGTGTCACACCCCAACCGATGGCGTAATCATCGGGGCGCGGCACTAGGCGAATCAGATTGCTCAAGAGAATCCATAACAACTATATTGCGATAATATTTAATACATTCGTTATCCCATACTAACAAATAATATAATCACATAAGTTATCACAGATTTCTTGTCCTCTCGAACAATACAAACCCGACAACCTAGATTTTAGTTGAGTTTCTATACCTCCTAGCTTGATTTGATATAGTCAGCGATCTAACCTGCAACATACGTTAAAATATTTGTCAATACAAAAGTATTGGCGAGTATACAGGTTTGATAAGTAGCATAATAGATAAAAAGTGTAGCGAATTTCCATCTGCAAGAACGTAACACACGACATATATACTCACAAAGCTGATACTACCAACTAAGTCCTCGATGCTCGAATATGCGATGGCAAACTAGACCCCGTCGGGCGCAATAGTACTATACTAGTCATGGTGGGACGTCGCGAGTATAAGCCCTAGCACATATGCAACAAGCATCACGTATATCTATGCATAACAGTTATTCGCAAGTGATAATTCGATTGATTGAATAATTCGTTAGATAAGTTCGATTTGCTAGAAACGTATGTTACACCCAAAATACGATTAAAAAGGGTTCAAGTATACTCACAGTGCGTATTTAGCGAGAATACAACTTGATTTGGATTGCGTCTGAGTTAGCCTGATCGATTGAGAGTGCGTTAAACGGTGACGAGCGAAACAGGTGACTAGTGGCCATTGGCCAGTGGCTATCCAGTCGGATGGCAATCCGGCCGGATGGCCATTCGTTTGAAATGATAAGGTTCAGTGGCTATCCGGTCGGATGGCAATCCGGCCGGATGGTCACTCGTTTGAAGGTGCGGTTTGCTTAATGACTATCCGATCGGATGGCAATCCGGTCGGATGGTCATTCGTTGGGATGATGAGTTGGTCCGGTCGAACGGTGCTCATCCGTGCGGATGACATGTTATCCGTGCGGATGACATGTTATCCGTCCGGATGACATGTTATCCGTCCGGGTGACATGTTATCCGTCTGGATGACATGTGATCCGTGCGGATGACATGTGATCCGTGCGGATGACACGTCTGTTTCGCATTCTGAACACTGTTTCTGAGTGTTTAACGGAAGGAATACGTGTGGAGTTACCGGGACAGTGTAATTTCGCACTAACACTTGAAATTCCATCAGTTCCGACCCGCTCTAACGGCCGGGAATCACCCCGCTCCATCAGAACTGGCCGTTCTTGACGGTTTCTCGTGGTTAACTCAAAATCGCACAGTTCCTTGGCTAGATACACAGATTTAGGTGAGATTTGTTATCAAAATATGTGGAAATCACCTTGATCGGAGTCGTTTATGGTGGGATGAGGTCACAACTTGAAGTTCATAAGAACTCTTGGTGACATCACCTCAAAACGCCTCAAATCAGCAGATTTCACGGTTAGAAATTGAGTTTTAAAAGATAGAATAATGTAGAATGGAGTGTAGATCATAGAAGTACAAGTTTCTAGGTTGAAATCTTACCGGTATCGCGAGGAATCGAGAGAAAAGGGTCTTGAAGCGTGTCTGGTCGAGTGGGAGCTGTCAGATCACTGTTAGAGTGATGTGACTTGCTATTTATAGGCAACAAAGGGCTGAGTGGGTTTTGGTCCGGATGGCCCGTCCGTGCGGATGGCTATCCGTCCGGATGGCCCGTCCGTGCGGATGGCCCGTCCGTCCGGATGGCCCGTCCGTCCGGATGGCCCGTCCGTTCGGATGACCACTCCGACGCGATGGTTTTCTCCGTTCTTGATTGTTGCGATTGACTTTGAAGTACGTGCTTCTTATATTATTATTATATATATCTATAGGTATCACTAGGGGTCGTATTTACGTATCCATAAACCACAGTTTCGATAATTACAGCCGGTTTTCGTTTCGAGTAAGCGATTATTAGCGACGTTTCACGGCCATCAAGGAGGGTAGTATAGGTCCTTTCTTGATGTTATCGTGAACGTTATTGTGTGTTGTGCCACAATGACTGACGGGGTACCACTTACTCGTATTGTCATCATCGTCACGACGACTGGAGCTATAGCACTCACCCGGGAGTCTTTGTTAGCGTTAATTGTCTACGTTTCGACACATCACGGCCACCGAGGAGGGTAGAATATGTCCTCACTCAGTGCCATCATGAGTGTTAGTGTTCGTGATGTATCGTAGTGATAATATATTGCGAAAATATGCGATTTATCCTTCGAATAGCGATGTATGCGATATAGTTACATTATGATCCGAATCTCTGGTGCTAGGCGTAACGAGTTTATCGAGTAGTAACAACGCACGAAAATGCGGGTTGTTACAGTCTCCCCTGCTTTAGGAAATTTCATCCCGAAATTAATCCAACAGGTAGACTTTAAAGAGTTGATCCTGCATCAGTCGCGATACAGCGAGTGATTTGACTGTGAGTTGACCGGCGAGAGTGCTTCGAATAAGAGAGATCTATTGCGATAGCGAGAAGGCGACGTAAGAGACAAAAGTAATATCCCACGAGTTGGCGTTCCACAGTACCTCTAGTCGTGAAGAATTCGTTAGTTCGATGCGATTGAAAATTTAAAGAACCTGAAAGGTCTCTCATGACGTTGAATTAACTGAGTTGATTGTTAACCATCGTTGCAAGAAGCGTTCGTTTTAGATATTCAAAAGGAGTATTGGATGGAAATCTAGGAAATTTTCCTTCTAACATAAAGTCAACTGAGTCGATGTTAACCAATGTTGCAAGGAAGTTTAGCTCGTAAACATTTTTAAGAAATTCGAAGATGAAAAACGGAGGTTACAGAAACTCTCCTAAGGCATGGGTTCAAGCCGAACTTGATGTCGAACTGACGTCTCAAGAAGTCTCGTTTTCGATATTGCAAAAAAAAAGTTTAAGGAAAAATTTTGGACTCATGAAAGCTCCCCCTTGAACATGGAGTTAAGCTGATTCGATGTTACCTCCACATTGTGAGGAATTTCACTTGTTCCATGGTTTTAATAAAAGTTTTATAAAAATCAGTTTTAACCGTTTGAAAAGATAATTTAGCATCAAGCCCCACTTGGCACATTCCCACGAAAGTTCGTTAATATGATTAAAACACTTGTATATAGGAAGTACCAGCGGCGTATCCACCATGTTTTGCCCATATTGCTTCCGTTTCGTGAGGCGGTGTCATGTGTGCCGATACGACATGGATAAAATTGCGCTTACTCGGCCCAATCGATAGAAAGTCAGACCGAGTATAGGATAGAATCGAATAAGTTAAGCCGGCGAGTTGAATTACGAACGTATCTACAACAGCGTGCGCGAGTAGCCTGATGACACGAAACATTTATGGGTCGTGTCCGGGTAGGCGTCGAGCGACAAGCGATAAGCGAATAGTGCGTTTTCGATTAGATTCCATATCAAACCCACATGGCATGTTTCCACGAGAGTTTCCTAACATGGTGAAACACCACGTTTGACCAGGTTAGTTTTGCCTCGTGAAGCGATGTCATGTGTATTAACACAACACAGACTGTAATGAACCCCAAGCGAGCGATAAGCGGTAGACTTTACACGATAAGCGATTAGGAGATTAAGCGATTAACACAACGTAACACCAGTAATGACGGCTGCGATAACGAAGTACGATAATCGGCAGTTGTTGCGTTGCAATCGATGGGGGTATACACGATTTATGCGGTTCGATTTGATTGGTTAACACCACAGAGTTTAAACATCATCAGACCCCACATGGCCTTTTTCCACGAAAGGCCGCTGATATGACTAAAACGCCTTGCTTTAACCATATGAGCTTTGTCTCGTGAAGCGAGGTCATGTGTGCTAACTTCACAGGTAATGGTAGGCGATAGCGATAGATTGATACACAGCAAGTGATATAGTTTCACATAATAAGCGACAGAGATTGCGAGATACACATGATAAACGATTGCGATTAGTCGAGTTTTTTTTAACAAGCTTTACGTTCCGTTGCGACGCATCACAGTTATCGAGGAGGGTAGAGTAGGTCCTCACTCAATAACGTCGTGAGTGTTTACGTACTCGATGAGATTGATTGCTATAAATTTACAACCAGTCTAGCGTTGATGCAATTTTCCTGCGAGGTAGACTCTCCAGAGTCCATCGATGAGGCGATTGCATTGCGTTTGCAGACTTACGTCAAGTCTTGCGATGATGTAATTTCAGTTGTTACGCCTTGCGATTGAGTGTAGTGTGCTGAAAATAATCACAATAGTATATAGGTCTAATAACGTTCGACTCCACATGGCACTTTCTTAACAGAACTTCGGTAGTATGATAAAGCACACCTTGCTTGACCCCTACTACTTAGATCCCGTGATTTGGTGTCATACTTCATCGAAACGCTTATGGCACCTTAGAATTTACTACGATCTCCGTGCACTGACCCAAATAATCCCGTGTGCACCCGTGATTAATCGTTCCTTGCACGTTTATCGTACCTCGTTCTAAGAGTGTAGTGAGGGTAAAACACATTATTTCGTGATATAGTATATAGTATGTGTGCGAATCTAGTCTAAGTGCGACGATTAAAGAGTGAAAGAGAGAACGAAGACGAGAGTTAACGTTATACATAGTGGCAACGTCGAGTAATAGAGTAGGTTCAACACTTAGAAATTAACGTCGAGAATCGTATCATTACAACTTTATCATACGCTTGCTAGATGTCTGATGCTGAAGACTTTTGCTGGAGCTGTTGTCGTTGTACTCAACTTCACGATTCGATGCGGCAGTTGTGGGTGAAGTGACCGTAACGATTGCAGTTATTGCAATAGCGACAGTCAGCCCCAACTGGATGATGATAGGTACACGAGTAACACTGAGGATGAGCTCCGGTGTAGGCTCGTTTTGGAAACATCGGAACTGTTCGAAGAGGTTTCGGTTGCAGCAGTTCGGTTGTTGATGAGCTCGGGCTTGAAGTCTTTCGCTTGCGGCTGGGGTTGTCAGTGTCTTGCAAAGAGGTGTCGTCGTTGAAGGATTCGTCTGAGGACTCACTTGCAGAGTCTTTGGCTGATTTGTCGGAAGATCCGTCGGCAGATTTGTCAGAAGAATCGGCAGCAGATTCGTCCGAAGAATCATTAGCAGATTCGTTAGAAGAATCGTTAGCAGATTCGTTAGAATAATCGCCAGCAGATTTGTCAGAAGATTCGTCAGTAGATTCATCAGAAGATTCGTCAACATGTTTGCCTGAAGGATTAATGGCGATTGCTTGATGAGCTTGCTTGACAGGATTCCTTGAGAATAATCCTTCCATAAGTCGTTTGTTGTTGATTTCTGCGGCTAAGCGGTATGTCTCTTCGATGGTAGCAGGTCTTGCAGCTTCGACAAAATCACTCACACACTCAGGCAAGCCACGAATGTACTTCGCAATGGCTTTCTCTGGAGTGTTGACTTGACTTGGGCAGATTACGCTAAGTTGTTTGAACCTTGCGGTGTAGCCAGCGTTGTCACCTTTGGTTTGCTTGATTTCCCAAAATTCGTTTTCTAGTTTCTGGATTTCATGGGGAGGGCAATATTCCTTCTTCATGAGCTCTTTCAGCTCATCCCAAGAGAGAGCGTAAGTTGCGGAGATTCCACGTTTGTTACGTTCGGCGGTCCACCAGTCGAGTGCTCGTGATTGAAATACTCCGGTAGCGCAAGTAGTACAGAAACTATCGGGACACCCGCTTTGACGAAGGGTAACTTCGATAGAATCGAACCACTGGAGTAGTTGAGTCACACCTCCTTTACCCGTGAATTCCATCGGGTCAGAGGCTTTGAAGTGTTTGTAAAGAAAAGCAGATTGCGGCGCTTCCGTCTTGGAGTCTTCTGAGGCTCGAGAGTTGCTGAGAGAGTGCACTCGAGCGGCAATTTGAGGAATAAGCTTAACCACTTCCTTAGTCACAAGTGATGCAATCCTCTTATCGGCGCTTCGTTTGGCCCCTCTCCTAGCTACTCGTCTCGAGGTAGAGTTGTTGGAAGGCATCTAGACAGGAAGAGACTTGGAATGAGATTCGATCATAATGATTTTTGAGTTTCGTGATGCGATTAAGCGCGTTCCAAAACTTGGTGCGATAGTATAGTAGTAATACGAATCACATAGGAGCCACATAGGAGACACGAATTTCCTAAGTTCTCACACAATGACTTGTTGTTTATACGTATATATATATATATATATTAATATAAATGTAATTTGTAATCATACACATACAAGTTGATTTAGAATAAGCGAGGACGCGTTGCGGTGAGAAAACGAGAGCGAATGCGATAGATTATGCATTAGTTTTGTTGCGAACATTCGGGTTTCGTTTTAGATTGCGATGACTGTGCGAATTGTGCGTTTATAAAGCAGGTAGTGAAAATCGTTAAATCGAGAAATCGATAAAGCATAAAGTTTCAAAACGTAAATAAGTTTAAGCCAGTTGTAAAATTGGCGGGTCGTACGATAGAGTGCCTTGGGTGTTTAGACGTCGACTAACCCAGGTAACCCAACTATATTCAACAAGTTCGTGCACGTGCGTTGACTTAGAAGACTCCACGCTTCCACTGGGATGCAGCTCATGGCATTCGTCTTCCTAGTCATCGCGTGGCTCGAGTTATCGTGATAGTCGAGTCCTTGGTGAGAGCTTTTTGAAAAACCAGTTTACAGAGAGTGGAACGGCTTATTAAGGTACGGGTTTCACCCCTGACTTAATAGTTTCGTTCCTAATTGTGGTTATGCTCTTCGAATAAATTCGTGAGTTCCACTAGATTTCGAAATGGAGATCTTTGTCGAGATATAGATGTCACTCCTAACTCGATGAAAGGTTCTCATGCTAGAAAAATGCGCTGAGTGAGCGATCTCGTCGAGAGTTCTTGGTTTTCACACCTGATCTCGACTGGATCACTCGGTTTCGTTATGCGAGTATTTTCGAAAACACGAGTATTGTGTCAGCCTTAGGAAAGGCTAAGTAGTATTCCAGCCTTAGGAAAGGCTTCTTAGTGCGAAGCTGTAGTACGCGGTGTTCACACAAAGTTGTAGCTTTTAGCAATTTCGATCGAGAGTATCAAGTAGGCCCGATACAAACCCTACTGGTTCGTACGAGTCGGCCTGTTGGTACTTAGACTATAAACTAGGTCAATTTCTGAGACGTTGACCCGGACTAGGTCGAGTCTTGCCTAATTCCCTATAGTTATGGCTATGATACCAGTCTGTCACACTCCAACCGATGGCGGAATCATCGGGGCGCGGCACTAGGCGAATCAGATTGCTCAAGAGAATCCATAACAACTATATTGTGATAATATTTAATACATTCGTTATCCCATACTAACAAATATTACAATCACATAAGTTATCACAGATTTCTTGTCCTCTCGAACAATACAAACCCGACAACCTAGATTTTAGTTGAATTTCTAGACCTCCTAGCTTGATTTGATATAGTCTGCGATCTAACCTGCAACATACGTTAAAATATTTGTCAATACAAAAGTATTGGCGAGTATACAGGTTTGATAAGTAGCATAATAGATAAAAAGTGTAGCGAATTTCCATCTGCAAGAACGTAACACACGACATATATACTCACAAAGCTGATTCTACCAACTAAGTCCTCGATGCTCGAATATGCGATGGCAAACTAGACCCCGTCGGGCGCAATAGTACTATGCTAGTCATGGTGGGACGTCGCGAGTATAAGCCCTAGCACATATGCAACAAGCATCACGTATATCTATGCATAACAGTTATTCGCAAGTGATAATTCGATTGATTGAATAATTCGTTAGATAAGTTCGATTTGCTAGAAACGTATGTTACACCCAAAATACGATTAAAAAGGGTTCAAGTATACTCACAGTGCGTATTTAGCGAGAATACAACTTGATTTGGATTGCGTCTGAGTTAGCCTGATCGATTGAGAGTGCGTTAAACGGTGACGAGCGAAACAAGTGACTAGTGGCCATTGGCCAGTGGCTATCCGGTCGGATGGCAATCCGGCCGGATGGCCATTCGTTTGAAATGATAAGGTTCAGTGGCTATCCGGTCGGATGGCAATCCGGCCGGATGGTCACTCGTTTGAAGGTGCGGTTTGCTTAATGACTATCCGATCGGATGGCAATCCGGTCGGATGGTCATTCGTTGGGATGATGAGTTGGTCCGGTCGAACGGTGCTCATCCGTGCGGAAGACATGTTATCCGTCCGGGTGACATGTTATCCGTCCGGGGGACATGTTATCCGTCCAGATGACATGTGATCCGTGCGGATGACACGTCTGTTTCGCATTCTGAACACTGTTTCTGAGTGTTTAACGGAAGGAATACGTGTGGAGTTACCGGGACAGTGTAATTTCGCACTAACACTTGAAATTCCTGTAGGACCGGTTTCGGATCCGAACGAGTCGATCAAAGGCGTTCTCCTATGTTTCAGGTGCGGAATTACAAGAAACAAAGGTAGAAATAGCTTTAAAACACTGTTTGATTGATTGGATGACAATTACAGCTCAAATCTCACACCGGCAGCACTTCGGCGTAGTTGTCAAGAGTCTGATAATGATTTCGCTCAAGAGGACTCTATATAAAGAGTGATGGTCTCGTTTATGTGACAGACCACATAAGCGATACCCCATGTTAGTGATTTCGCTTATGTGTCATGTACACATAAGCGATACCCTCTTGTACACATGAGCAAAATCATCTCTAACTACCTATATAATTTTACATATTCTCGTACAACGTGCCCTGATCTATACAATGAAATCTAAGATTCGATACAAGACGAAGTCAACAGATGTAGTGCATCAACAAACTCCCCCTCAGATGTTGACGAGTCGCATCCAGCACCAACTGTATCTTCAGTTCTTCAGTCTTGATCTATCTATGGGCTTTTCCGAACTTTTCCTCTCAGATGTTCTCTTCAGACTCCCTCTCTCGATTTGCTGGTATTCCTTTGTTCTTCAGCACAATCTTCAGGATCTCTGTCTGTCTCTCTAAAACTTCAGATATCAAATCCTGGCTTTTCAAAATCAAGTCTAATTCTCTTGATCAGATCTCTTGATTCCTTAAGTTCATCAGCATCAGGTCAATATCTGGAAAAATCTTAACCCAAATATATAAATTTCTAAATTTAACAAATTATATGCACCAATACTAACTCTCCCTCAAATTCACATCTCACTTTCATTTAATGAACCAATTGTAAAATTTCAAAAATAAAATTTTTCATTTAAGATTTACTCCCTCTTTACAATAATGTCATCATGTTTAGCACTTGAAATTTTGAAAATCAACTTTTCAATATCAGTTGTCGAAAATCTTTTTGGATTTTTCAAAACTTATACTAAAACACACTAAAATCTTTTTGGGATTTTTGAATGTAAAGAAATGCAATGCAGTAAAGAAATATTTACAGACAATATTTTTGTGAGTTCGTGTAAGAGGATCATATCAGTTTATGACAAGTCACAAGTACCGTTGAGCTTAGTTACACATTAAGAATTAAACAATTCACTTAGATTGCCGATATACCGATCCACTTAAATTTTCACACAAATTTCAACTGATTCAGGATATGAGTTAGGTGTTTTAAGAACTTAAACTCATTCATGTGTCCCACCTCTTGAATATACTCCCGTATCCAGATCCCAATATTCAGTCTTACAGGTGAGTATACCACAGATGATATCTGTCAGGGGAATAAATTATAGTACGAGGGCCGTGAGAGCTCAGGTCGATCTTTCGATACGCAGAGAGATGACGGCTTCGACTTTTGGTGTGTCCCCTTTAGAGGATCTTTTGATTACAACAGCAATGACTATCAATTTTATTGTTTCATCAATTTGCTGAGGGCTGCGCTATTTTTCAAGCATACAGAAAGTATTCTCCGGGGACTAGGCCATTGCTTCCGCAAAATCAGAAGTCCCGGGATAATACCCCAGATATCACTGAGTATAAAGACCTAGTATCTCAGAATAAGGGACCTTTCAAACAAGATTTCAGGGGTTACCTATATATCCAAGTAGTGTTCCCCACGAAATAAGCAAGTTTGAAATTTAGTTTATATCCCGAAAAAGTTTACTAAATGTGTAAAAACCTATCGGCATATCATCAGTGAGACCGTTTAACACTATTTAAACATTACAATTCTTTAGCATACTGTGACTGTCTACTGGTGTACTATCATTTCCTCTTTTCACAACAAAACTCGTTTTTGATTTTATCATGTTTTTGCCTTTTTCAAATTTTCTAATGTTTTTGGATTTTCTGAAATTTTCTACTCCCCCTAAAATGCAAACACATTTTAGAAAATTTGAAAACAATTTATACAGAAAAAAATGACAACCGATATCGAATTGCGTCAATTTGCCATTCACTTGGCATAAACAATCAGAACTCCCCCATATACAAAACTATTTTCTCATTAAGATTTCAAAACACTTAAGTTTGTTTTAACCAAAATGATTTTTCCGGAAAATAAGCTTTGTTGAGTTTACCACTTGTAAAATTAGAGGTATGGTTCATCATTTTGTCCATCACATATACGTATCAGGATTACATCAAGTTCAAACTAATGACCTTGACGAATCACTTTGTCATATCCAACCTCTTACCACTTGTAAGAATATCCAACATTTAAAAACACATGTAGGAATAAATCATCTACACAAACCATTTTACTACTCAAGATGCCGATTCCTGCTTCACACTTAACAACCTGGAAGCTCCGGCAATTCACACTTATCCTGTAATCATTTAAACAATCTTAACAACTTTCATATAAACTCATAAAACATGAATGATGCCGATTCCTGATCCACGATATAAACTTGGGATCTCCGGCAAGTCCTGAGACTTACGGAAAACAAACTTCCACCCAAGTCTTCTCAGACTTGGTGGCTTCCAATTCCTGTTTAGTAGGGTTATATGTTGCCTTTTTAGTTGCATAATAATCTTTAACCCCTTTAACTTTCCCATCAACCATTTTTCCAAAAATTTTCTTAACATTACCATTGAATGTTTTTTCAATATCAAAATCTGAGATTTCAATTTTACCAACCATTTGTTGAATTTCTTTCACACTCATTGATTTAATATCAGCATCATTCAACAAATCATTAATCTCATTTTGTGACTCCTCTGATTTTGTGGAATCAGATTCATTGTCAGAACTATCAATCGATTTCTTAACAACCCATGTTTGGTTGTCTTTTGCCTTCTTTTTGTACAGTCTTTTAGAATTTTCACCAACTTCATTCTTTGAAATTTCAACAGTTTTGAAGTTTGTAGTTGGTGAATCATTTTTTTCAACCATTTTTTCTTTAAGTTTTGCAGAGACTTCCTGTTTTTTGTTGATTTTGTTTGGACAATTGTGAGCTATGTGTCCAACAACTTGGCATTGAAAACAAGTTCTTGTGTCTTTTGGAATGTCTCTTGAATGAAAAACTCCAGTTCCTGTTCTTTTTCTTTCAACAAGAAACTCCTGGTTTGTTTCTTTCCAGAAAGGTTTCTTCTGTTCATCTTCAACACTTCCACCTGAAACAAATTTTGTTTTTGGTTTAGAATTGTTTACCTTTCTGTAACTTTCTTGCTGAATAAAACCTAAACCTTTTCTTTTGTAATTACAATTTTGGTTTGTTTTCTTTTGAAAACCAGAACTAAAATTGTAATCCTTTTTCCCTTTTTTCTTGTTTAACCTTTGTTGAACTCTTGAAGTGTATTTTTTAGATTTTTCATTAAGATTTAAATTTTTAGTGTCAGAAATATTAATTTCTGTGATTTTGAAAACCTTTTTGATCTTGTCAAATCTAACACTATCCATAGGAAACTCTTCATCAGAATATAATTTGTCAGAACCATTTAAAGTATATGCAACTTTAAATGTTTCATCATCCAAATTTGCTTTTGATAACAAAAATTCTTTACTATAGGACCGTTTAACCGTTGGATTTGAACTGTTGACCGACGAACTTGAACCACCAGACTCAAACTTTGACTCAACCACCTCCTCAGTATCCAACACTTGATCAACCACCTTTTTGATTAACTCAGACTCATGATCAGTATCAGACGAGGTAAATGTGATATCAATATTTTCTGGTAAAACGTCAGTTTCCTCTGATTTTAACTTTATATTGACTGCTTTTTCAACTTGCTCCTCATTTGGTTTCCTAGGAGAATAACCTTCCCAGATAGGAGGCGGACACTTGTTATAACTAACAGTCGATTTCTTACCAGTCTCTTTCTTCTTCTTTTCATCTTCAAATGCTTCAAAACCTGCAACAGTAGGATAAACTCTATCAATCACATAATCAGAACATGAATAACTAAGAAGTAACCTTCTGATTCTTTCATTCTCGATCTTTTCATTTTCCAACTCTTGCTTCAGTTTTGCATTCTCTTCAATGTAATGATTAATTGCTTTTTGCTTTTGCATCAAAGTCGAATTAGTCATGGTTAACGCCTTCTCTCTTTCAGAATTTGTTGTTTGAAGACTTGTCACCGTTCTGTTCAGCACACTATATGATTCCTTCACATAGTTGATATCGGATATCAACTTCTCTATCAATCTTTCACGATCAAACAATAACACATCTTTATCTTCACACTTCTTGCAAATTTCTGAACACTTTGTGCAAGGCTTTTCGACCTCAACAATCTTTTCAACCTCTACAGTCTTCACCACTTCAATAATTTTTTCTTCACAAGTTTCCTCTTCAACTTCAGTCACCTTTTCTTCTTCAACAACATTTTCAATCTTCACATCTTGTTGTTGTTCTTTTTCAGCTCTTTTTTCTTTCAGCTTCTCCATTCTATCTGCAAAATAAAAATGAAAACTTTCAGGAGATAAATGTCTTTTTGCAACATTAATATGTTTTTCCTCTTCATCATCACTGCTGCTATCAACCGGAGTTTGATCAAACTGTGCAGATTTTTCAGACTCTGTATCTGAAACACCAGAATCAACTGGTGTTTGATCAAAAACAACTTCTTTTTCTGAATTATCACCATTTTGAACACTCTCATCAGAACTTTTCAAACTTTCTTCATCACTATCAGAACTTTCATCAGATGCATCAGATTCTTCTTTCACACTCCTCACAGTCTCTCCAATAGATCTCATCCAGGTAGCAAACAGATCTGGTTCTTTAACTATCTTAGCAATGAAAGCTTTAAAACCACCATTTTCATCGACAAACATATCCCAACTGAATCCTTCAGGAAGTTCTTCATCATTTTGATCTACCAAACATGTTGAATTTTCAGAAGATATGTATTTGTTCCAGTTGAAATCTACCAAACATCCTTTCTTTGAATCTTCAATCTTTCTACCATGAGCCGTTTGTAAATCTTGAGATTGGCCAATTTGTTGATAAATGGCTTTTCGATAATAGTCTTCTTTTTCGAATGGATTCTGAGCACCAATCACTTCTCTGTTTTTGCACTCCCGTTTGAAATGACCTTTTTGCCTGCATCTGAAACAAGTAACTTTTGATTTATCAAAACCTAAATTTGAAACACAAGCATCAAGAAAATCATTTCTCCCCGTGATAGTTTTGAACTTTTCAGCCCGTCGAAGAACACTAGCAAGACACCACTTAATATCCATTAGCTCCATTTCTTCGGCATCTATCTGATCATAATCCTCTTTTGTTAACATAGGATTTCCAATCCGACCAGCCACCAATCCCTCATAAGATACCAAAACAGAACCAAGTAATGCCATGTGATCTTTTGCTATGTCTTCTGAAAAACTTTTACCCTCTGGCAAATTAAGAGCTATATTGCACTGAATTATACACCCATTTCCCATTTTAGTGCTCTCTGATGAAGTCTTAGGATTAACACTTGGGTATGATGAAAAACCACTACTGCTTTTGTTTGCATTTTGATCAACTTGTTCTGTAGAATTCTCCACACTGTAAGCAGTCTGAATCTTAGGACTTCTTTCAGCTTCTGATGTAGGAACACTGCCTTTGTAATACATTTTCACATCTTGTTGACCACTTGGATTATTCATCCTGGCAATCTTTTGCTGTTCCAGATCTTGACTTTCAATCTTTTCAATGAATTGAGATATCGATAAACCATCATACACACCCGTATTCTTCAGTATCATCAAATACGTTCCCCACTCTTTCTGTGGTAAAGCATCTGCAAGCTTATCGACCCATTCCTCATTCTCTTTTGTAATGTCCATCATCGACATCGTTCTCACCAAGTGACAGTACCTTTCAATCAACTTCTTTGTGTCTTCCCCAGGCAGACTTGTAAACAGATCAAATTCTTTCTTAAGCAACGATTTCTTGTTCTTAATCATATTTGCACTTCCTTCAACTTTTACTTTCAACGCATCCCAAATTGATTTTGATGTCTTATCATGTTGAAGTAGTATAAAAATGTCTTCTTTGATCGCCTGTTGAAGCAAACTGATCATCATTTTCTCCGCCCGATACATTTCTCTTTCTTCATTACTGAAATCTGAAATCTGTTTTACTGTTTGTAGCTCAGTTCGCGGTAGTACATACTTCTTCAGTATACATTCCCATGACCTCAGATGATTCGCCTGCACCCAGTTTTCAAACCTGTCTTTCCAACCATAATATTCCTCTATACCCATAAGCTTTGGCGGTTTCTGAGTAGTTCCCGTCTCATTTTCCAAGTTTACGGCTTGAGCAATCGATGACGAACTAGCTGGTGTTGCAAACGCATTGTAAAATTCTGAACTCATGATGACTTAACAAATTCTTCAACAACAGTGCCACAAAAGCGAAATCAGATGTTCAATTGTTCATAAAAGCGAAATCTCTAGTGTACGTTGGAGCGAAACCCTAACTTGTCCGTTTAAGCGAAACCTTCAGTAACCTTAAGAGCGAAACCCCAAATTAACCACAAGAGCGAAACCTCTGATTGAGCTTATGAGCAAAACCTCTAATAATCACTAAAGCGAAATCACAAATATCCCTATGAGCGAAATCACTGTGACACAAGAGCGATACCACTGTCACAAAAGCGAAACCCCTTTCGAACACTTTTCAGGCCATTTTACTGTGTAATTCGATCCCAAACTTTCCAGGCTTTGTCTATGCAAGATTATCTATGTACTGTTCAAATTTTATCCAAATTTGACCGTGAAAACCCTCTGAATTGAGAAAAGTATGTGTAGAAGTGAGAAAAACCAATAAAATCCAGTAAAAAAACAAGCTAATTCCAGCAGAACTCCTCCTCCTGAGCTCTGATACCACTTGTAGGACCGGTTTCGGATCCGAACGAGTCGATCAGAGGCGTTCTCCTATGTTTCAGGTGCGGAATTACAAGAAACAAAGGTAGAAATAGCTTTAAAACACTGTTTGATTGATTGGATGACAATTACAGCTCAAATCTCACACCGGCAGCACTTCGGCGTAGTTGTCAAGAGTCTGATAATGATTTCGCTCAAGAGGACTCTATATAAAGAGTGATGGTCTCGTTTATGTGACAGACCACATAAGCGATACCCCATGTTAGTGATTTCGCTTATGTGTCATGTACACATAAGCGATACCCTCTTGTACACATGAGCAAAATCATCTCTAACTACCTATATAATTTTACATATTCTCGTACAACGTGCCCTGATCTATACAATGAAATCTAAGATTCGATACAAGACGAAGTCAACAGATGTAGTGCATCAACAATTCCATCAGTTCCGACCCGCTCTAACGGCCGGGAATCACCCCGCTCCATCAGAACTGGCCGTTCTTGACGGTTTCTCGTGGTTAACTCGAAATCGCACAGTTCCTTGGCTAGATACACAGATTTAGGTGAGATTTGTTATCAAAATATGTGGAAATCACCTAGATCTGAGTCGTTTATGGTAGGATGAGGTCACAACTTGAAGTTCATAAGAACTCTTGGTGACATCACCTCAAAACGCCTCAAATCAGCAGATTTCACGGTTAGAAATTGAGTTTTAAAAGATAGAATGATGTAGAATGCAGTGTAGATCATAGAAGTAGAAGTTTCTAGGTTGAAATCTTACCGGAATCGCGAGGAATCGAGAGAAAAGGGTCTTGAAGCGTGTCTGGTCGAGTGGGAGCTGTCACATCACTGTTAGAGTGATGTGATTTATAGGCAACAGAGGGCTGAGTGGGTTTTGGTCCGGATGGCCCGTCCGTGCGGATGGCTATCCGTCCGGATGACCACTCCGACGCGATGGTTTTCTCCGTTCTTGATTGTTGCGATTGACTTTGAAGTACGTGCTTCTTATATTATTATATATATCTATAGGTATCACTAGGGGTCGTATTTACATATCCATAAATCACAGTTTCGATAATTACAGCCGGTTTTCGTTTCGAGTAAGCGATTATTAGCGACGTTTCACGGCCATCAAGGAGGGTAGTATAGGTCCTTTCTTGATGTTATCGTGAACGTTATTGTGTGTTGTGCCACAATGACTGACGGGGTACCACTTACTTGTATTGTCATTATCGTCACGACGACCGGAGCTATAGCACTCACCCGGGAGTCTTTGTTAGCGTTAATTGTCTATGTTTCGACACATCACGGCCACCGAGGAGGGTAGAATAGGTCCTCACTCAGTGCCATCGTGAGTGTTAGTGTTCGTGATGTATCGTAGTGATAATATATTACGAAAATATGCGATTTATCCTACGAATAGCGATGTATGCGATATAGTTACATTATGATCCGAATCTCTGGTGCTAGGCGTAACGAGTTTATCGAGTAGTAACAACGCACGAAAATGCGGGTTGTTACAACAAGAGCATAACTTTTTGGCGCAAAACACGGTGGGACGAAAACTCGGGTCGGGTGGGCTCAAGATTTGAACTGACAACCACCCACAAGGCCTAGCTCAAATCCTCCATTGTCTTAATCCATTAAAAGTGACATAAGTAAGGATCAAACTTGGATCTCCACTTAAGAAAGCAAGCCTTCTACCACTAGACCAAAAGTGATGGGTAAATGATTTGATCACAAAAAATACATATTCTAGCAAGCATTATATTTATTATTTATGTAATATTCTTTTTTTATAGAAAAATATGTATGCATTTCTTTTTACAATAAACAACTACATATTAATATAAGGTAGTGTCGTTTATGAAGGTCCAGCTATTGGCGTGCAGTTGATGGCTCAAACGTGGTCCATGTCGCATATTAGCATGTCCGCGGGTCCACATGACATTATTTTCCAGGGTTTTTTAACCACAAGAAAGGAGATGCAATTTGTCCAATCTCCGCCAAGCGATGCAATAAGTGATCTAATATGAGCTTCTTTTAATTTTGCATATTATTCTTTCATTTGTAACTTTTTTTTTTTTTTACTATTTGAGTAAATATTCAAGTAATTTATCTCAATGAGAGTGATGGTAACCAGAAAGTGTAATTTTGTTATTTTAACCTGTTAAAAGCACAATCTCTAAAAAATTCTAGTTGTCGGTTGAACACAAATGAACATGCAAACACAAACACACATAATTCAAATATTCAAAATGATTTCAAGATGTTTTATAGATGAACTAGTTGATACCCCGCCCGCGTTGCGGGGCGATAGCCGAATAATTCTCAATCAATTAAAAAAAACACTACTATAATTTTGCTAGGAAAAAAAACTAAAGCGATGATAAGAACGTAATTTTGGGCTCAGGGCAAAACTATAATTTTTCAGGATTAATGAGCGAGTGTTAGGCAGCTTCTTGACACGAAAAAAAATAAATCGAGTCAACCAATTAAAACAAAAAAACTTTTATAGTTTTGCTAAAAAAACTAAAACAATGGAAAAAACGTTATTATAAACTGAGGGCGAAATCATAATTTTAATTCAGGGATAAAATCGTAAATTAAATGGACCAATGGGGGAGTGCCAGGCAACTGCCGGCATGACTGTATTTTTATACTGGGGGCAAAATTGTAATTTAACCAGGAAAACAAACAAAAACGATAGAGGAAATGTAAATTTAAGTTGAGGGCAAGATCGTAACTTGAGTGTGAAAAAATAAAACTAATGGCAAAACTGTAAATTTAAACGGGGTAAAATCGTAATTTTGAACCGATGAAAAAATTGAAATTTTTAGCTGAGAGCAAAAGCTTAAATGTATTTTTAAGTGGGGGTAAGAACATAATTTTGAACGGATAGCAAAATCGTAATTTTAAGAAAAAAAACTAATGGCAAAATTGTAAATTTAAACGGGGCAAAATCATAATTTTGAACCGAGGACAAAATTGAAATATTTAGCTTTGAGTAAAAGCGTAAATTTAATTTTAAGTGAGGGTAAAAACATAATTTTGAACTGATGGCAAAATCGTAATTTTAAAGCGAGATAAAATCGTAAATTTGTTTGTCCAATAGGGGAGTGCCAGGCAGCTGGCTGACATTATTACCCTTAGCCGCCCATTTCACCCAACAACTGAAAAGCACTATTACCGGTCCGTTGAAAATGTATGTATTGAAATTATATATTTAGGGTCGTTTGAGATTTGGGTTTGAGGGTAAAGATCAAATAGGAAGTTAATTTTCACTAGGAAGGATAGGAAGCCATAGGATTATGACATGTGGCAAATTTTAAAATAAAGAGAAAGGGTATTTTAGTCAATCCAACTCCTTCTTCTTCCTTTTCAAAACCCAGTAAATTCAAAAACCCATCATTTTCAAAACCCACCATCTTCAACTATTTCTTCACTTTCTATCTCAATAATCACTACATTATAGTGCGATTTTCATCACAAATCAATGATTCAGAACCCGATCAACGTGTTCTTCAGCTTTTTTTGAAGAAAACCCAGTTTAATTTCATAAAAAAATCTCGTTTTTTCCGATGATTTTGGAGATAATCACTCGATTCGTTCGATTCAAGCGTTGATAAGTGTTTCAATCATTCAAAATTCATCAATTGTTGAAGGAACCACTTCGATCCATGTAAGAAATTCTTTAATTTCATTTTTACGATCTGGGTTTTTGATTTACTTATTGCGTTTTACGATCATGGCGGGGGTCCGGGGGCGGCAGCCCCCGGTAGCGGGGTCCCAGGGGCGGCAGCCCCTGGCGGGGTCCAAGGGGCAGAGCCCCTGGCTGGGGTTGAGCTGCAATGGCGGGGTCCCAGGGGCGGCAGCCCCTGGCGGGGTCCAAGGGGCAGAGCCCCTGGCTGGGGTTGAGCCAATTTCTGAAAAATTAATTTTTCTGATGCATTTTTATTACAGCAATTTAATCAGAAAAAGAGTGTTTTCACAGTCCCAGACAGTTCCCAGACAGTTTCAGTCCTTTCTGGCTATTGCGTTTTAGAAAAAAAAAACATATTTTTAAGTGTTTTTAGTCATTGCGTTTTAGGTAAAACACATTTTTGAAGTGTTTTTAGTCATTGCGTTTTAGGTAAAACACATTTTTAGGTGTTTTCAGTCCATTGCGTTTTAGAATGAGTCATTTTTAAGTCCTTTCTGGCTATTGCGTTTTAGAAAAAACATATTTTTAAGTGTTTTTAGTCATTGCGTTTTAGGTAAAACACATTTTTGAAGTGTTTTCAGTCCATTGCGTTTTAGAATGAGTCATTTTTAAGTGATTTCTGGCCATTGCGTTTTACAAATAAGACATTTCTTTGTGTTTTTTGTGCATTGCGTTTTAGGTAAAACACTTTTTATGTGTTTTCAGTCCTTTCTGGCTATTCAGTAACGAGCAAGAATGAGATATAACTATGATTGGATGAAGAAACAATTGGGTGACAAAGTTGCCATGGTTCAAATCTCAAATCACCTTAAAAACATAACCTAGTATTCTTGTATCTGGAAAGTTTGGTGAGTCTGCAAATATGGAGAGATCGTAATCACATTCTGCATATTCAAAATTCCCTATAGCTCTCTTTAACAGCAAAACGCAATTCATTCAAGAGCTTCCGTAAAACACAAACGTTAGGTAAAACACATTTTTATGGGTTTTTAGTCCATTGCGTTTTATAAAGTACATTTTCTTTTGAGTTTTTAGGCTATTGCGTTTTAGAAATAAAACATTTCTTTGTGTTTTCTGGCCATTGCGTTTTACAAATAAGTCATTTCTTTGTGTTTTTGGTGCATTGCGTTTTAGAAAAATGTCATTTTTTAGGGTTTTTTTTTCATTGCGTTTTACGTAACTGGGGGTTTTTCTATTGCGTTTTACGCAACTGGGTTTTGAATTTTTTTTTTTAAATATAGCAATAGTATACTCGTTTTAAAGATAAAAAAACGCTCGTTTTTTTGGTGCAATTTTTATAAAAAAATAATGTCGTATGAAAGAGTTATTAACGTTTAAAAAATGGGGGGAATTGGAGGAGAGAGAAACTATTGGCTTACTTGACTAGAATGCCCCTGAAAAAAGTCACGCGCCTCTTTCTTTACTTTCAATCTCCCTGATTTAATCTTAACCATTGATTAACTTAATGGATGGTCAAGATCACTTCCTATCCTTCCTAGCCAAATTAACTTCCTATTGTATCTCCACCCTTGGGTTTGATTGCATGCGATCACATGTTTGTTGATTTCTATGTTTTTGGGTATAATTACCGTGATTTAGGGTTTGATGGTAGAAGGTTAGGGGTGGTATTCTTATAAAATATGTTTTATGTTTTGTTACTGTTTTTTTTTTTTTTTTTTGATAGAATGTTACGAGTGGTGCTCTTATAAAATATGTTTTATGTTTTGTTACTGTATTGTCTATATATTTTTTGACAGACAACGGAACACTTTTACTAATCAACAAAAACCGTCCAACATAGCAAGGTACTATGAAAGACATATTACATTCACCAAAGGAAACATGACCCAAAACATACGAAACTTATAGATTAAAACTAAAATTTCTCCACTCGCTGGCTTTGATCTGTTCATTACCCATTCACATGTTCTTTCTTTAATTCTATCTCTTCGACAACTTTGAACGGGCTGCTTTCTTTTCCTTTAAAGACCTTTCCCTTTCTCCTGTTGGTTCAGTTCTGTTTATTCATCAAGGAAAACATTAAAACATATCTGTTACAGCAGACAGTGCAGTGGAGAATCCAGTAATGGAGTTCGACATGCTTGTCATCGTGATCTGGTTCCTCCTTAGGGTGCTGACTGATGATGGGAAATTAGAAAACCGAAAAGGGGTATCGGCTATGGGAGATGGAGGTCGAAGGTGATGTTATGCTTATGGGGTGTTTCTAAAGTGTAATTGTCTAACCCCTTAACCTCCACATAATTCTCCTTATATAAACACCCAGGAAGAAACCTAATTAGTTAATAAGGGTAATATGGTCCATCAACAATTACCAACTAATTATTTAATAGGTTATTATATATTTTGATCTATATTATGTAAATGATTATAATGGCTATAGATTAAATATTAATACATAATATATTTAATCTTGCATTCTCCCACTTAGCCGAGTAATCATTTACTATGAGTATTAGATAAGCATGATCAGGAGTTAACACTCATTTTAGCCTTAAACAAGTACTATAGCAGAGAAATACAGCCGTTGAATCATTATGCGACTCAGGACCCCCATTAATCATACTATAGCCTTAATTTAAAACCTAATCGTTATGATCAAAATACGCATAAGCCCTTTGTTTGATTTGTAACTTTATTTGTATATGCCATTATACCGGTTGAACATATTCTAAGAGACATAAAAAATCAAACTGAGGAAATTTCATTAACATAAAACATAAGCTAGTACAATATGCTCAAATAAGGTCTTTACTAAATCCCATATTCCGAACATGTTCTTCATAAACCTTAGGAGGGAGACCTTTAGTCATCGGATCCGCAAGCATATCTTTAGTACTAATATACTCGATACAAAGATTATTTTCCTCAACTCGTTCTCGTACGAACAGATATTTTGTATCGAGATATAAACCAGCTCCAGTCGAACTGTTACTGTTCGAGAAACTAACGGCAGCTGAATTATCACAATAAAGCTTCAATGGTCTAGAAATGGAATTAACAATTTTGAGTCCAGTGATTAGATTTCTAAGCAACATTCCATGACAAGTTGCGTTGTAAACAGCAATGTACTCTGCCATCATTGTGGAAGTTGTAGTTAACTGTTGTTTATGACTCTTCCATGAGATAGGGCCGCCTACTAACATAAAGATATAGCCCGAAGTGGATTTCTTGTCATCTTTGCACTTTGCAAAGTCAGAATCAGAATAGCCCACCACTTCTAAATGATCACTTCTTCTATAAGTCAGTTTATAGTCTTTCGTCCCTTGCAGATATCGAAGTACCTTCTTAGCTGCTTTCCAGTAATCTAGGCCAGGATTAGTCTGATAACGGCCTAGCATTCCAGCAATGTAAGCGATATCTGGGCGAGTACAGACTTGAGCATACATCAAGCTCCCGACTACTGTCGCGTAAGGTATCTGGCTCATTTGCTCCTTCTCAACCTCTGTTGTCGGACACTAGAATGAACCGAAAACATCTCCTTTAACTACTGGAGCGACGGAGGGTTTGCACTGTTGCATGTTGTAACGTGTAAGGACACGATCTATGTAAGCCCTTTGGGACAATCCTAAGATCCCTTTGTGTCTATCTCGGTGAATTTCGATGCCAATGACATAAGAAGCATCTCCGAGATCCTTCATGTCGAAGTTATGCGAGAGTAACCGCTTCGACTCATGCAACATGTCTAAACTATTACTTGCCAATAGAATATCATCTACGTAAAGGACAAGTATAGTAAAGTTGCTCCCACTCATCTTGAGGTAGGTGCATTGATCCACTTGATTCTTCATAAAACCTTGTTTCTTCATGACTTCATCAAACTTAAGGTACCACTGACGTGATGCTTGTTTTAACCCGTAAATGGATTTCTTCAACTTACAGACTAGATGCTCCTGACCTTCAGGTTTAAAGCCTTCAGGTTGTTTCATGTAAACATCTTCGTCCAAATCTCCGTTAAGGAAAGCAGTTTTAACGTCCATCTGATGTAACTCCAAATCAAAATGAGCAACTAGGGCCATGACGATCCTTAATGAATCTTTACGAGAGACAGGTGAAAACGTCTCTTGATAATCAATTCCCTCTGTCACACCCCGACTTTCCACGTGTCACCGGTGGGCCCGGTGGGGGAGTATCGTGACGTGGTTGGCAACGTAATAGTCAAACAACACAATATGATAATGCACAGCGGAAGCAAAAGATAAATATTATTACTTTTCCGTATATAAAGTAATATTCAATTTTACAACGGAAGGTAAAGGATTCACAGGCGGATCTTAAAACATATCATTTGTTCAACAGACTTTAGACGCCTAGAACTTGCAAGGTTCCTTATTATGGTCCTGAGCCGCTTCCAGCCTATTACGTACTTGTACCTGTCACTTAGACTTTTGAAAATACGTCAGTTTTCACTGGTAAATACACTCAACCGACTCATTTGAAAAGAGTTTAATAGAATTGATTTGAATGCACCAGGCACAAAACCTTTTGACACTTTGATTAAAATGCACAGAGGCAAAATTAATCTTTTTATGCTTTGGGATAAACTATATCTCATGTTATCAGTTTTACATAACTTGCTCTACATACGGGGCCCGAATCTATGCCGGTTCATGATTAACCGACACACCACTATTCCCTTATTGGGAATCCCTTATTGGGTATGATTATTATTTAGCATATAGCATCTGTCAGGTGTATGCCTACACCCCGTGCTTAAGTCGTGGCCATTGCAATTTAATGAGTCAAGGATATCCAGGACACGGTCGCATTAATCCCCAATGTTTCAGTCAAGCAATACGAATTAAACAGGTTATTTGGATTTCCCGACTCATTGGTCTTTGAATCCCATACCTGAACATGCGGTATTTATATTACCGTATCCCAAGCCCGTAATAGGGAAAATAAGTTAAGAGTATTTACCTGAGCTAGCTCCTGTCTTAAATAGCAAGAATTTATAACTCAGCCGTATTCACTTAAGTAAGCGTAGGTACAATTTACCGGAAGGCTCTAGTCTGGAATGATTGTATAAATAACTTATTAGAATGCTAACGGGTCTTTAATTAGCCTAAGCTTAGACCGGTTAGTCTTACCGAAAGATACGGTTCAAACGCATGATTGGGCGAAGACCGGTTAGAATGTGATTTAGACCCGACAAGTACAGAGACTTGTTTAATATGGATATATTAAACACATTCTGGATTTTGAGAATAAACCGATAAGGTTTGACCCGTTTCGGCTAATTTATGTAAACTTGTTACATAAACCGAACCGAACGCGAAATAAGCGTAACGGGTATCCGTAAGAGCCATACACAGGTTTCCTAAATTAATATGCTTCAAATATGTTGTGACATCAGTAGGATGTCTTTCGTTATGCCCCGAACTAATTTAAACATAAACTATGCCCCGTAGGGGTAGTTTGGTCATTTTAAAGTTTGTAAAAGAGTTTAAATGTTTAACTGAGTTACAGGTCTGATGTAAATAGCAACATACTCAATTTGATGAGTTATAACAGTAGGCTAAAGCATATATGTGAAATTTATCATCTTTAACCAAACTATGCCCCGTAGGGGTATTTTGGTAATTTCACATAAGCCGGAAAGCTCAACAACGAAGTCTGAGTTAATCAACCTTTGCTTACTGTTAAAATATCATAATTTGCCTCATATATCAGTAGGTATCAACCCGGGTATGTCCAATATGATTTTAGGACATACTATGCGTTAAAAACGCTAATTATGGCGATTAAAGGCCATTTCCGGGTTCTATACTTAAATCTGATATTTTTATATTTCCAGAAGGCTTAAAATAATTTATTTAACATATGTGATCAGTAGCAAAAGGTTTGGAGTCGTTTAGATAAGTAAAACTCATTTTATGGCCCGTAAGGGCAAAACCGACAATTACCGGATTAAGCCTACGACTACTAGTTATGCTCGGCCTAAAATTAATTAAAAATCTTTAAAAATCCCAAAATAATATATAACATCAGTGGGTAAAAGATTTGATATCAAAAGTATGTTTAACTAGGCTATACGCTAATTACGCCATTTTGTTAACATAAAGCTTTAATTTAGCGACAATGAGCATAACTCTTAATCTACAAGTCAAACTGATGTCAAACTTTGCATACAAGTTTATATATCAGTAACTAAGGTTTCTACACTTTTACATTTTCATAAATCATGATTTAAGGTAATAAGGGCATAACGGTCAACGTATGAGCAATTAACGGAAATTTGCATATTAATTGGATAACTAGTGAACCAGGGTGTATGATCACAGAGGGTTGTTCTAACATGTATCCTAATCCAATTTAAGCTCTGAGGCATTTCTAAAATATGCCCGAACGGGTCAGAACTGAAAGTCAACGTGAAAGTCAAACTATGTGACTTTCGGTTCCGAACCGGGTCTAAACAGGAAATAGTCGGGTTGAACAGGTTTGAACATGTTATTACACTAATTACTAAGTTATAACAATAATCAAACAGGTTATATATGATCTAGATAGCTAATTATGCATAAAAGACATTTTAAGCATTATGTTGACTTTTTAAGTAAAGGTTTGACCCGACATTTAACCTGCTTAGGATGGTGATCAGGGGAAACCCTTTTGGGGTTTTATTACCCACATAAATACCATTCTAAAACTACTTTTAATTCGAGATAAGACTGAGTCATTAGTGACTAATCTCGAAGTCAAACCGTAATTACGACGGTTTGACTTTTAGCTATTTAACTAAGCTAAACCCCAATAAACAAGAACTAGTAGACTTACAAGAGTCCAATGCACGAATTTAGATCAGATGGGAGAGTTCCTTAGCTCCAGGAATGCTCCAATGATCAGATGCAAGTGTGAGAATGAATTGCAACATGTTGTGCTTTATATAGTGAAGAACTCACCATGATTGGTTGACAACTAAACCTAGGACCAACCACAACCATCCAACACTTGTCCCTAATGTTCTAGCACAGTTAGGGGTCTTTAAATAATGATAAAAACCAGTTTAATGGGTTAAAATCGCGAAAGACAGGCAACAGGAGGTTTCTGGTCGCTGGGCATCAGCTAGCGCACCGTTACGCTACATATGTAGCGGTGCGCTAGCCCGCAATAGATGGCCGGTTGACTTAACGTGGTAGCGCACCGTTACGCTACACATGTAGCGGTGCGCTACCTCTTCTCAGAGGCAGATTTCTCGTTGTTTGTTGGTGTTTCGAACATGTAATCAACTTGCACGATTTTTTTTAGCCATTCTTTAACATGGAGGGACCTCTAATAAGTGTCTACTCCTGTATATTACCCTACCATGAACCTTTGTTGCAATAGAATGAACTTTCAAGACCCGAAAACAACGGTTTATCATTCGTTTTCTTCTTGGGATCAAATCATACTTTTCAAGATCCATTATTGTAAACCAAATTCTGTATTGAAGGTATAAAAATGTGTATAACACTTAATCGGGTCTTGGGATTTATAATTGAGGTCGTTCAGAGGTAACAGTTTAACATGACGCCACTTTAAATCCTGCCGAATCGTCTTTATTAATTCCGGGTTTACAACGCGTTTTGTCTGACATGACACGTGTCGTTTTATTATTGAACCCGAAATTTTCGAGGTGTTACATCCTCACCCCCTTAAAATAAATCTCGACCCGAGATTTACTGAAACAAGTAAGGGTACTTTTCTTTCATTGTGGATTCAACCTCCCACGTGAATTCGGGACCTCTACGGGCATCCCATTCGATCTTAACAAAAGGTATATGCTTTCTTCGAAGCTTCCTTACCTGTCGATCTTCAATCGACAAAGGTTTTTTTTTTTTTTTTTTTTTTTTTTTTTTTTTCAACAAATTTTTAAGCTCGCGTCTATCTGTACATCTGTATGTGGCATGACATGTGTTTCGTCAGCGGAACACTTCTTTAGATTGCAGATGTGAAACACATTGTGAATTCCACTGTGCTCTTCTGGTAAGTTCAACTTATAGGCAACCGAACCTATACGTTCGATAACCTCGGAAGGTCTTATCTATCTCGGCTTAGCTTGCCTTTCTTACCAAATCGCATCACTCCTTTCCAGGGTGATATCTATTGTTGAACCTTATTCCTTAACAAGAATTTAGGAGGTTTGTTATTTTCATAATCCTTAATTTTCTGCCGTATACTGGCATCTGACTGATGATTATGAATTTGCGTGATCTCATTGATTGTCTATGATGCAACTTTCAGATCTTACTGTTTGGACTTACCAACTATTGTTCTATCAATGAACGTTTAGCATTTTATCTATACAAGGTCTTCAAGGGAGTAGCCTTGATACTTATATATCAAATATTATAGAGAAGCTTATCTTAAGGCTAGATGGTTATTCCACCATTACTTAATTTATATTAAGGAATAGCTAATCCTTGTCGTTAGTCGAACAATTCGACGATCCTGGGTAGCTGATGGAAACTTCTTAATCGTTGCCTAAGTAGGGTTGCGGTATGCATGCATAAGCAATATGAACCGTCTTTCTTATTTAATAATATAACACCCTCGGAATACTGATTCTGGCTATATGAGCCTATGTCTGAAAAACCTACGTACTCAAGGTTTCGTTTATTCCATAATTAATATGGAGTTTTCACAATACTCCAACCCACAGCGGGATGCTAATCTTAATTCTACCTGCCTTCCTGGAGGCAAGCAGGGAAAACTTATGAGAAAATAATTAAGATACAAGGAGGCTACAGAGATTTTCCATATCTCAGGCTCCAATTCATCCATCATTATTCGTGTCAAATGAGTGACACCTTTATGTTATAAGTCCCCGAATTCCTTAATCGGGAACCTTTACTTGAGGAAAAAAAATTCCATTTTTGGATATCTTCTTTGAATACTACTAGTCGACTTTGGTACAATATGATCATTGGGATATCTTAGGGTTCCATGTATTAAACCTCCATGCTGATCAGACATGGAAATAATCTATGGGACACACTAGGATACGCCAATCCTCATATGACACTTTTATCAAACATAGTTTGGTATTCGCAGGCGATAGAAAACAATGAGAAAAATAATTAAAATAACATATGTTGTCGTACTCTTTGCGAAGAAAGAGTACTCTTAGATTTTCGGAAGTATTCCTTGCCGATACTAGAAGCATCGTTTACTATGGTTTCCTTGGTAAGTTATACCTTGTGGATGATAATAAAAATTTTGCTAAGTTTATGGTTCATGAAGATTTATTATTGCCTGTATTAAAAACAGGACACTTAGCAGAAAATATTATTGATAAATGATAAGGAAGTTTATTGTACAAGTGTTTATATTTAATTAGAATGGAGATTTTCACAAACTAGGCACCTAGCTCAGTTGGTTAGGCGCGCGAAAGGGTGCGGCCGGCCTAGACCCAGGTTCGAATCCGGGGACGGCCAGTTCCACCATTTTTTTATATTTGATATTAATTACTCGTACGGATACGTGTAATTATGAGAGTTGTCTCATAAGGAGTCTTGATAATTAATTGCTTCTTATTACCCACAATATGGGCTTGATTTTTAAGGCAACTAATCGACTTTTATCACTATATTGAGTCCTTATGTGTGCAACCAATAGTTTGCTATAAGGTATTAGAAAGAGTGATTTCTAATAGATATTAGATATCAATATAGGATTTGTTGAAGCATTATCTAAAGTATCATCGGTCAATTTATACATCGTATTAAATGACCGGAGTCTTAATCAGGCGTAGACAACAGTTCTCAACATTTATTGTTCATAATATATTTATATGTGCCAATATCAAATAAGTTTCTACGTAAACTGTTCGATAAGGAAAGGTACATATTATACTATTATTATTCTGCATCATTTCTTGGGCGTTCCTCCTGATAACTCATGCGTTTGTTCTCTTGGCCTACTCAGGCTTCCTCGCGTACTTGGGGCAGTTGGACTTTATGTGCCCCTTCTCGCCACAACCGAAGCAGTCTGCATTCTTTATGTCCCTACATTCGTGGGACTGGTGGCCAGTTCTTTTGCAGATGCCACATTGCTTTAGCTCTTGGTTTGATCGACACTGTCCCCAGTGTCTTCTTTTGCAGGTTTTGCATGTAGGCTTCTTGTTGGAATCCTGTTGATTATTGTTGAACTCAGATTTGTTCTTCTTAGGATTCTGGGAGTTATCTTCCTCCCTTTTACGCTTCCCATCATCAGAAGCCTTGGCAGCCTTGTTTCTAATCACATCGAGTGTGAGGGATAGCGACAGATCTGCCACTGACCTGAACGTAGTAGGTCTTGAAGCCTTAACACTGGCTTTTATTTCTGGGGATAAACCCCCTATGAAGCGAGCAATTCTCTTGGGTTCTGGTGTGATCAAATAAGGAACCAATCGAGACTTGGTATTGAAATTTGTAAGGTATGCTTGACAATCTAAGTTCTCCATGACCAATGTCAAGAATTCAGTCTCAATCTTCTCAACTTCATGTTGAGGACAGTAATTTTCTTTGATAAGAGCAACGAACTGATCCCAAGTCATCTCGTACAAAGGGATCTTCCCCGTAGCTTGAATGAGAGACTTCCACCATGCTAGTGCCTCTCCCTTGAATGATTGGGATGCATACTTCACTACATCCCTCTCAGCGCATCCGCTGATATCCACAATAGTATCCATCTCGTCCAGCCATGTCATACAGTCAATGGCTCCTTTCTCCCCTGTAAAATCCTGGGGTTTACATGACACAAAGTACTTGTAGGAGCAACCCTTATCGCGGGGTCCTTTATTCAGTATGATTTGTTGAGACGGATCACTGTGATGGTTCGAGGAGCGACGATCGTCATCCCCATTCTTGGGATCATCTTTCTTGGGAGGTGGCTTGATGTGAGCTTCAGAGTGCGTTTTAGGGTTTGAAGGCTGTGTAGAGTGGGTCCTACTTCGAGTACCACTGTATTCCTCATATTGCCTATCCAAAGCCTGTGTAACAGCGTCGTCTATGATCGCTTTTAATTCGGCACCCGTTAACGTAATCTGGGCGTTCACATTTGGCTCCACTGGATGGCTATTACCCTCGTCTGAGTTAGCCATTACTATTTAACTGTTACAGAAAACAAGGGCAATAGTTTATTTGGAAGTTTATTATGGAATTGCCCCCTAGGGAAATTCGTTAACCATGGTAAACAGAGGCCACATTTGGTTAATTTATTTATCATGCTTATTTAGGATTTCTATAATAATTTATCCTAATTATAAAACAATAACAGTTTTATTTGTGGCACAAAAGGCCTAGTCTCGTGGACATTTTTATTTAACCTATGATTTCGAGGAATCATAACATTAAGGTATACTGGCACAATAGGCCTGGTCACAAGGACATTTATAAATTTTGCTCTATGATTTCAGAGAATTGAGGCATTAAGGTTTTAATAATAGCACAAATGGCCTAGTCGCGTAGACATGTTTAATTTATAAGCCATGATTTCAGAGAATCGAGGCATTAAGGTTTTAATCAAAGTTCATTACCTTTTCTTGACAGGGAGTTGTAGGCTACCACTGTCTTTAGTCTCAGAGGACATTATCTATAGCCCGTAGGCACTTCCCTTATAAGAGATGTTTATTACTGGATTACTCCCTTAGGGAAATTCATTAACCATGGTAAACAGAGACCATATGTGGTTAATTTATTAATCATATTTATTTAGGATTTCTTTTATAATTTATCCTAATTATAAAACATTAACAGTTTTATTAGTGGCACCAATGGCCTGGTCACATGGACATTTATATATTTTTGGCTTATGATTTCAGAGAATCAAAGCAACTACAACTGTTTTATTTAATAGCACAAAAGGCCTAGTCACAAGGACAATTTTAAATTATAAGCCATGATTTCAGAGAATCAAGGACTTTAAGTATATTAGCACAACTGGCTTAGTCACAAGGACAGCTATGATTTCAGAGAATCAAAGCATGATAGTATATTGGCACAATAGGCCTAGTCACGTAGACAATTATAAATTATATGCTAGGATTTCAGAGAATCAAAGCATTTGAGGTTTGAACTTAGTTCATTACCTTTATCTGACAGGGAGTCATAGCTACCACTGTATTTTGGCTCATGTAGAAATGAGCAAGGCCCGTAGGCACTATATTACCACGTATGGTTAAAATATGATCATCTTAATTGATGACATAAACCCAGGATTCAGGGATCATTAAACTGGGTTAGGAATCTTTTGAAGAATCCTATATAAAAATGACGTGTGTGATTTTAATTGAATCACGTCTGCCAGGAGTGTTAACATGTTTTAAGATGTTAACAGGGAATTGAATCTTTTAAACAGGTCTTACCATCTTGGCCTGGTCTTAAAATGACCCGAAGGCTAGGTTTCACTTTTAAGATTCTTATTAATATTTAACGCAGAAAATTTCTGAATTGAACTGTTAATAGGGATCTGAATCTTCATTGAGGAACTGCCATCTTGGCCGGTCTTAATATGACCCGAAGCTAGGTCTTGTCCTTTTAGATTTTGCCATTTTATTATAATGGTAGATCTTATAATATAGGAATGATATTTTTAAACTTAATCGTTCCTTTGAAATTTAAACAAATATAGGGTTGCCCTAAATGGGACTTCAAAAGGATAATGTCGTCCTCGGAGGGACTGAATGATAAATATGTCCTTATAAGGACTATATACGGAAACGTTCTTCAGCAAAAGGAGTTTCTTCTTCATTCAATTCCTGAATGCTTTCTCCGTGGTTGCACGTTTCATCCTGGTCGCGGTACAAAGCTCAGCATTTCCAGGCTCCAGATGTGGACAATTCTTATTACAGCTTCTTTGCATGGCGACGTATCCAATAAAAATTTTGAAGTGAAATTTCCATATTAGGATTGAGATTATTCCTATGTTAAGTCTAGACTCAGAAGTTTAGATATGTGCAATTGCGTAACTGAGATTAAACACAAAAGGCTAGTGTTTAATTCACTCAGTGTTGGCTCTGATACCAACCTGTCACACCCCGACTTTCCACGTGTCACCGGTGGGCCCGGTGGGGGAGTATCGTGACGTGGTTGGCAACGTAATAGTCAAACAACACAATATGATAATGCACAGCGGAAGCAAAAGATAAATATTATTACTTTTCCGTATATAAAGTAATATTCAATTTTACAACGGAAGGTAAAGGATTCACAGGCGGATCTTAAAACATATCATTTGTTCAACAGACTTTAGACGCCTAGAACTTGCAAGGTTCCTTATTATGGTCCTGAGCCGCTTCCAGCCTATTACGTACTTGTACCTGTCACTTAGACTTTTGAAAATACGTCAGTTTTCACTGGTAAATACACTCAACCGACTCATTTGAAAAGAGTTTAATAGAATTGATTTGAATGCACCAGGCACAAAACCTTTTGACACTTTGATTAAAATGCACAGAGGCAAAATTAATCTTTTTATGCTTTGGGATAAACTATATCTCATGTTATCAGTTTTACATAACTTGCTCTACATACGGGGCCCGAATCTATGCCGGTTCATGATTAACCGACACACCACTATTCCCTTATTGGGAATCCCTTATTGGGTATGATTATTATTTAGCATATAGCATCTGTCAGGTGTATGCCTACACCCCGTGCTTAAGTCGTGGCCATTGCAATTTAATGAGTCAAGGATATCCAGGACACGGTCGCATTAATCCCCAATGTTTCAGTCAAGCAATACGAATTAAACAGGTTATTTGGATTTCCCGACTCATTGGTCTTTGAATCCCATACCTGAACATGCGGTATTTATATTACCGTATCCCAAGCCCGTAATAGGGAAAATAAGTTAAGAGTATTTACCTGAGCTAGCTCCTGTCTTAAATAGCAAGAATTTATAACTCAGCCGTATTCACTTAAGTAAGCGTAGGTACAATTTACCGGAAGGCTCTAGTCTGGAATGATTGTATAAATAACTTATTAGAATGCTAACGGGTCTTTAATTAGCCTAAGCTTAGACCGGTTAGTCTTACCGAAAGATACGGTTCAAACGCATGATTGGGCGAAGACCGGTTAGAATGTGATTTAGACCCGACAAGTACAGAGACTTGTTTAATATGGATATATTAAACACATTCTGGATTTTGAGAATAAACCGATAAGGTTTGACCCGTTTCGGCTAATTTATGTAAACTTGTTACATAAACCGAACCGAATGCGAAATAAGCGTAACGGGTATCCGTAAGAGCCATACACAGGTTTCCTAAATTAATATGCTTCAAATATGTTGTGACATCAGTAGGATGTCTTTCGTTATGCCCCGAACTAATTTAAACATAAACTATGCCCCGTAGGGGTAGTTTGGTCATTTTAAAGTTTGTAAAAGAGTTTAAATGTTTAACTGAGTTACAGGTCTGATGTAAACAGCAACATACTCAATTTGATGAGTTATAACAGTAGGCTAAAGCATATATGTGAAATTTATCATCTTTAACCAAACTATGCCCCGTAGGGGTATTTTGGTAATTTCACATAAGCCGGAAAGCTCAACAACGAAGTCTGAGTTAATCAACCTTTTCTTACTGTTAAAATATCATAATTTGCCTCATATATCAGTAGGTATCAACCCGGGTATGTCCAATATGATTTTAGGACATACTATGCGTTAAAAACGCTAATTATGGCGATTAAAGGCCATTTCCGGGTTCTATACTTAAATCTGATATTTTTATATTTCCAGAAGGCTTAAAATAATTTATTTAACATATGTGATCAGTAGCAAAAGGTTTGGAGTCGTTTAGATAAGTAAAACTCATTTTATGGCCCGTAAGGGCAAAACCGACAATTACCGGATTAAGCCTACGACTACTAGTTATGCTCGGCCTAAAATTAATTAAAAATCTTTAAAAATCCCAAAATAATATATAACATCAGTGGGTAAAAGATTTGATATCAAAAGTATGTTTAACTAGGCTATACGCTAATTACGCCATTTTGTTAACATAAAGCTTTAATTTAGCGACAATGAGCATAACTCTTAATCTACAAGTCAAACTGATGTCAAACTTTGCATACAAGTTTATATATCAGTAACTAAGGTTTCTACACTTTTACATTTTCATAAATCATGATTTAAGGTAATAAGGGCATAACGGTCAACGTATGAGCAATTAACGGAAATTTGCATATTAATTGGATAACTAGTGAACCAAGGTGTATGATCACAGAGGGTTGTTCTAACATGTATCCTAATCCAATTTAAGCTCTGAGGCATTTCTAAAATATGCCCGAACGGGTCAGAACTGAAAGTCAACGTGAAAGTCAAACTATGTGACTTTCGGTTCCGAACCGGGTCTAAACAGGAAATAGTCGGGTTGAACAGGTTTGAACATGTTATTACACTAATTACTAAGTTATAACAATAATCAAACAGGTTATATATGATCTAGATAGCTAATTATGCATAAAAGACATTTTAAGCATTATGTTGACTTTTTAAGTAAAGGTTTGACCCGACATTTAACCTGCTTAGGATGGTGATCAGGGGAAACCCTTTTGGGGTTTTATTACCCATATAAATACCATTCTAAAACTACTTTTAATTCGAGATAAGACTGAGTCATTAGTGACTAATCTCGAAGTCAAACCGTAATTACGACGGTTTGACTTTTAGCTATTTAACTAAGCTAAACCCCAATAAACAAGAACTAGTAGACTTACAAGAGTCCAATGCACGAATTTAGATCAGATGGGAGAGTTCCTTAGCTCCAGGAATGCTCCAATGATCAGATGCAAGTGTGAGAATGAATTGCAACATGTTGTGCTTTATATAGTGAAGAACTCACCATGATTGGTTGACAACTAAACCTAGGACCAACCACAACCATCCAACACTTGTCCCTAATGTTCTAGCACAGTTAGGGGTCTTTAAATAATGATAAAAACCGGTTTAATGGGTTAAAATCGCGAAAGACAGGCAACAGGAGGTTTCTGGTCGCTGGGCATCAGCTAGCGCACCGTTACGCTACATATGTAGCGGTGCGCTAGCCCGCAATAGATGGCCGGTTGACTTAACGTGGTAGCGCACCGTTACGCTACACATGTAGCGGTGCGCTACCTCTTCTCAGAGGCAGATTTCTCGTTGTTTGTTGGTGTTTCGAACATGTAATCAACTTGCACGATTTTTTTTAGCCATTCTTTAACATGGAGGGACCTCTAATAAGTGTCTACTCCTGTATATTACCCTACCATGAACCTTTGTTGCAATAGAATGAACTTTCAAGACCCGAAAACAACGGTTTATCATTCGTTTTCTTCTTGGGATCAAATCATACTTTTCAAGATCCATTATTGTAAACCAAATTCTGTATTGAAGGTATAAAAATGTGTATAACACTTAATCGGGTCTTGGGATTTATAATTGAGGTCGTTCAGAGGTAACAGTTTAACATGACGCCACTTTAAATCCTGCCGAATCGTCTTTATTAATTCCGGGTTTACAACGCGTTTTGTCTGACATGACACGTGTCGTTTTATTATTGAACCCGAAATTTTCGAGGTGTTACACCCTCTTTCTGAGTGTAGCCCTTTGCAACCAATCTCGCTTTGTAGCGTTCAACGTTCCCATTCAGATCCAGTTTTGTTTTGAATACCCATTTACATCCTACGGGTTTGACACCGTTGGGTAATTCTACCAAATCCCAAACGTCATTTTTCTTCATGGATTCAAGCTCTTCAATCATTGCTTTATTCCATTCAGAAGACTGATCACTGCTAATGGCTTCATTGTAAGAGATAAGATCATTGAGCTTTCCGGGATCCATTTCTGTTAGGTAGGTAACATAATCATCCCAATTAGTAGGCCTTCTTTGCCTAGATGACCTCCTGAGTGGATTATCGGGTTCAGCGTTGTCTTGGTGTTGAGCATTTGATGTGCCTTCGTCATGAGGTATAATGGGTTCTGATTGTAGAGGTGAATTTGGAGTTGGTGCAGTAGCTTCAGGTGCAGTAGTTGCATTGGGTACAAGAGGAGTAATCGGAGTAATGGTAAGCGACGAGTCTCCCCCCCCCCCCCCCCCGCGTCTTGTACTTCTTGCAATTCTTCGTAAGGGTTGGTACTGCTCCCACTGACCTTGAAATCCTCCAGGAACGCAGCACGCTTGGTTTCAACAATACGGGTGACATGAGAAGGACAATAGAAACGATAACCCTTAGAATTATCAGGATACCTGATAAAGAAATAGGTAATTGTTTTAGGGTCAAGTTTCCTTAGGAAAGGATTGTAAAGTTTTGCTTCAGCAATGCAGCCCCATACTTTCATATATTTAAGACTCGGTTTCCTTCCTCTCCAAAGTTCATAAGGAGTTTTAGGGACAGACTTAGAAGGAACTCTATTGAGTATATGAACAGCTGCTTTTAACGCTTCAGTCCAGAGGAATAATGGTAAATTAGTGTTGGCTAACATACTGCGCACCATGTTCATAAGGGTACGATTTCTTCTTTCAGCGACACCGTTCTGCTGAGGTGTACCAGGCATGGTGTATTGGTTCACAATCCCCTGGCCCTTACAAAACTCATAAAATGGACCAGGAGCTTAACCCACATCAGTATGTCTTCCATAATATTCACCGCCTCTATCTGATCTCATAACTTTAATCTGACGATCTAATTGCTTTTCAACTTCAGCCTTATTATCTTTAAAAGTTGTTAGAGATTCAGATTTTTCCTTAATTAGATACAAGTACATATAACGAGAATAATCATCAATGAAAGTGATAAATGAAGTATGTCCTGTTATGCCAGCGATTTGGTAGGGACCACTAATGTCAGTGTGAATGAGTTCTAATAAATTAGAGCTCCTAGTGGCACCTTTCTTATTCGCTAATGTCATTTTACCTTTAAGACATTTGACACATGTTCCAAAATCAGAGAAATCGAGAGGAGGTAAGACTTCATCCTTTACAAGATGATTTAATCGTTCTTTTGAGATGTGGCCTAAACGTTGATGCCACAACATGGATGAAGTCTCTAAGTCTCGTTTCTCTTTCATCTTTGTGAGTGATTCATTAATGTTATATGACAACAAAGATTTGGAAAAGTCATCTTCTAGTTCTAATCTATAGAGACCACCATCCAGAATACCAGTATCATAAAGAACAGAATCATAAAGGATAGAGAGTTTGCGATGACCATGGGAAACAATAAAACCGTCCATGTTTAACTTTGGTCCTGATACAAGGTTCCGAGTTACCTCAGGAACATATAAGGTATCATAAAGTTTAATACATAAACCAGTTTTCATAACTAATTGTAATGTTCCAATGGCCTTCACTTCTAATTCTCGATCATCCCCAACCTTAAGCGTTCTTTGGTTTCTTTCCAGCTTCCGGATTGAAAGGAATCCCTGAGTTGAATTGGTAACATGAACCATAGAACCAGAATCAAACCACCAAGAATTAGCAGGAACACTTAAATTATAGGACTCAAGTATCATAAAATAATCATTACCTTTCTTAGCCAGCCACTCCTTAAAGTCACGGCATTCCTTCTGCATGTGTCCTGTCTTTTTACAGAATTTGCAGCGGATACTGCCTAAGGAGTTCTTAGAGCTGGAAGGTGCACTTGTATTAGGATTAGGATTAGGCCTTTGGACTTTTGAAGCATCCTTCCTCTGATAATTGTTCTTCCTCTTCTTAGGATTGGAGGTGGTGAAGTTTGCAACATCAGTAGTGCGATCCATCCTCATACGCTCTTCCTCCTATACGCACATAGCGACCAGTTCACTCATCGTCCATTTGTCCTTCTGAGTGTTGTAATTGATCTTGAATGCTTCAAAGGACGAAGGAAGCGAAGTAATTATGAAATGAACAAGGAAACCATCACTGATTTCCATTTCCAGCCCCTTCAGCTTATTGGCCATGTCATTCATCATCATGATGTGCTCGCGAATGTCGCTCCTCCCATCATACTTAGTTGTCACCAACTTGAGAATAAGAGTACTAGCGTGTGCTTTAGACGTCCCTTTGAACTGCGCCTCCACATGTTCCAAGTAGGTTTTAGCATCTTCAGAATCAGGAATGGCTCCCCTGATTGCATTGCTTATGGACTGCTTCATAAACATGAGAGACATGCGGTTACACCTAGTCCACTTGTCATGAGTTAACTGCTCAGCAGCAGTACTTTGAGTGGTAAGGTACGCTGGCTTATTCTCTCTTAGAGCATAATCAAAATCCAGCAATCCAAGTGTAAGCATGAGAGCATCCTTCCATGCAGCAAAGTTATCACCAGTCAAAGGTGGAATCCCGCAATTGGGCGTTGTTAGTGGAAATAAGATGAGCAAGTTATGATACTAAGAAAGAAGTCCTAATGTGATCTAAGGGCACATTAAACTAAGGCAGGCATAAATAATGACCATTTTACGTTATGAAGCTGTGATATTGTCTATTACTAACATCAAAATAATAGACTTAGCTAAAAAATTCTACTTAAACGAAGACAAAAAAGCTTTGGCCAGAAGTGTAATCATTTAAGCATATGTGCAAAGTGGTTGTAACAAATCAGCTTTGGCCAGAAATTGAGACAATCACTTTAGTTATGCACTTGTTGAGTATGCCATCTATGAATGAATTAAATCAGCTTTGGCCAGAAATTAAGACATTCATGCTTATGATGCACACACAACATAACTTTCGTAATACTTGAACGATAAGTAGATGTATCAAGTCAGCTTTGGCCAGAAATGATATATCAAAAACTCATTCAAGTTAAGCCATTTTGGTTTTGTAAAACATTATCTGATTCTGATTAATTAACTAAGTAATTACAAAACCAATTATTTAATAGCAAACCACCCGTTAGCGCGGATCGAACTTGTGCGATCAGTAAGGCCCAAAAACTTGTGCGATCAGTAAGGCCCAAAACTTGTGCGATCAATAAGGCCCAAAACTTGTGCGATTAGTAATGCCCAAAACTTGTGCGATCAGTAATGCCTTGTGTGATCCACAAGTCTTGTGCGATCCACAAATCTTGTGCGATTATGCAGCCTTAACTTGTACAATGTGCTTAATTAGTTGTACAAATCTTGTGCGACTGTCTTGTGCGATCAGATCATCTCTTATGTGATCTGATCTTATGCGATCAGATCATCTCTTATGTGATCTGATATTGTGCGATCCAGTTGCTGTATATTGTTATAACAACTGAAAATTCAAAAAAAAAAAAAGAATTGTGATAGAGTTTCCTATTATAACATTGATCTAATTTTATCATAAAATTTCGAAAATCATAATCTGTTTATCTTATTAACAGATTTCGAAAAAACTTATTAGATAAAATAAGATCAAAATTAGGAAAACATTCCACAATTCAAATCACATTCCAAAACATAAAGGAAATTTCGAATTTCAACTAAGAACATGATGAACCCTAAAATTTAACCTTAACCTTATATCCGAAATCTGGAAAATTTATCAACCATTTAATCAATTCTAGAACATTATGATTTCGGAACAGTAATATTTGATGAAAACATATGATCCGATATAGTTTGAACAGATCCGAGATGGGGTTTCGGATGAAAAATCCGAAATTTATTTAGGGTTTTCTAATTCCGTTTTCCAGTTTTATTCCAGATTTATGGATACGAAAACAGAACTGACTAATCAACATATGCTCTGATACCACATGTTGGTTCAGTTCTGTTTATTTATGAAGGAAAACATTAAAACATACATGTTACAGCAGACAGTGCAGTGGAGAATCCAGTAATGGAGTTCGACATGCTTGTCATCGTGATCTGGTTCCTCCTTAGGGTGCTGACTGATGATGGGAACTTAGAAAACCGAAAAGGGGTATCGGCTATGGGAGATGGAGGTCGAAGGTGATGTTATGCTTATGAGGTGTTTCTAATGTGTAATTGTCTAACCCCTTAACCTCCACATAATTCTCCTTATATAAGCACCCAGGAGGAAACCTAATTAGTTAATGAGGGTAATATGGTCCATCAACAATTACCAACTAATTATTTAATAGGTTATTATATATTTTGATATATATTATGTAAATGATTATGGCTATAGATTAAATATTAATACATAATATATTTAATCTTACATCTCCCATTCCAGATACTCCATAAGGTTTGTGAAAATACCGCATGTATGAGTTTCTTCCGATTAGCCGTTCCTTCCATCCGCTATATGCTGTGTAACACGTCTTGAATCGTGCCCACAAAATCTGGCTCCATATTACCTTTGCCGTTGTACACTAAATTCATCAAAATGTGTGAATGCAATAGTTTCATGATATGCTCATCTTATTCACGGACTAGTTGGATCAAATTCCAATTTACCAATTAATATACAAGTTGTGGAAGTTTTCAACATATATGTTATTACTTTCATAACTTATGGATTAAAGACTCGCATATCTTGACATTTGTCTTGTTTCGTTATAATAAAAGTCAAAAAGGAATGAACAAAAATATCAAAGGGGTCTAAATATAATATATGGAGAAATCAGTGGAGATATTTATGGGGGAGGACACCATTTGAGACCAATTTTTAAGTAGACTTAGTCACGTTAAACTTCTAGATTATAAGTGGTTGCCATATTCGTCCCACTTGTGCCAGAACATGGACAATTTTATAAGATAATATATAAAATAGTATATTACATAAAGGTTCTTGTTCTATTAAGTTATGAGAATGACTTTTGAGCCTTAAGTATTAAAAACTACAAGAATAATCCTTAGGATGGACAACATACATTACATATGAAATTGTATAAAAAAATTGATATCATTTGTTATTGTATGTTTTGTTTATTATTTGATGTGAATGGTAATTAAGAAAACGGCTACTATTTATAAAGCCAAGCTACGTGAAAACGTGTTATTTAACTGCATGTTGTGTTGTACGTAATATACTTTTAAACTTGTCTTTTGAACTATTAGTTGACCATAGGCTAGATCTGCATCAATATGTGTCAACTTTTAAATTATATATCCTTTATCATAATATATAACGTATTTTCTTTTGTACCTCCACAAACTTTTCGACAAATCTCTCTTGTATCATCACTAAAGGGCTATTTGTTTACCTCTTAATGATTCATCATCATCATCATACTATGGTTCAGCGTTTGATAGTTCAGGCTGATTGTTTCACGAGTATATGTCTGAATGATTTGGACATTTGCAAATGAATGTTTAAGCATTATACTGAGTCTAAATGGTTAAGACCTCTAATCTGAATTTGTCAGACATTTGACTCTGAACAGTTAAGAATAATACTGGCTCTTAATGGTTCAACACTTAATGATTCAAACTTTTTACTGGTTCAGCACTTAACTATTCAGAAGTTGCCAAACAGCCCCTACGGCCACAACAAAGCCAATATAAGTACCACCGCAAATCCATTGCTAATATTATTTGGCAATCACAATAATCAGTTGAAACAAAACTATAAATACTCTTAAATTACTTTATGACCAAACTTGTACGGGACCATATACATGCATTTGTAACTTTCGTGTTCAGCTTCTAGCTAGTTTCTATATCGATCTCCACCGTTCAGAAAAATATACATGCTTTCATTTATGGGGTCCAATTACTAAATGAGTCAAGAAAAGAATTCAAATTCAATCCACCCAACTTATTTTTAGTCATATGCATTTGCAAAGCAGTCCCCACAAAAATAAGGAATTTGATTTCGAGCGTCTACGTGCCTACGCCTAATATTCATCAAAAGATTTTACTTATTGGAAGTAGTACTAAAACGACACTTGGAGACGTGGTCTTGCCCCTTTGTACTGCAAGCTAAGCTAAAGGAAGTTTCAATGAAAGATAACTCACACACAAAAGAAATAAATGCAAAATTTTGTAAATTTGCCTTTATTTTTGTTTAAAACAAAATGGGTTAACTAATGAACCATTTTAAATTATGAACAAAATTAAAATTAAAATTAATATAGATATAAAACACATCATTTTTTGTGAGTTTGAAGTGTTTTTTAATGTTTTCTGTTTAATTCCATATCCACGATCAGAAAAAAAAAAAAGGACTTATCAAAAACATATTAAGCTTCAACCCGTTTATCTTTAAAACATGTTTGAATGAGGAAAACAACCATAATATCTTTAAAAAACCAACTTTATTTTGTTAAAGAGTTTATTATTTTTTCGAACAACAAATTTCAATAGAAGCCTTCAACCAAGGAGCAAGAGGCAAAGAACAACAAACAATATTAGAAACAAAAATTACACCATTCTATCCAATATAAGCTTTTTAAAAGGGAACAATTCTTAATCCAAAGAAAAGTAGGAGATTTTATGTGTTCCATGATCTTGTCACTAACACCGGCTTATTAAAGAAGATGTTATTGTTTCTAGCCTTCCAAATACAACAACATGCTATCATTACAATATCATAAAGAACTTTCCTCTAAACCCGATTCAAATGTGATGATTTATGAATTTCAAGATCTCAAATCGAAAAGGCAAAAAATGGTGGAATGTCACGCCAAGCGCTAATGTGATGCCAAAATCAAGGATGTAATAAAGCATGATGTTAAGATATGACTAGGCAATTCATTGGCTTCCTCACATAAACAACTAGCCAACGAATTAACTTGGATATTCCTTAGCAAGCTCATCCATAGTCGCAAGGCGGCCAAACTAAACTTTTCAAGAGAATATATTTCTTTGGAATCCAGTTATTCCATGACATGACATATGGAACACTCGCAGCCGAGTAGTTGTATGGAACTGATTTTGTTAAAAAAACCGAAAACAAACTTTAAGCGTCTTCGGCCCAACACCACCAATCATGAGAATCAGATAGCGAGACTTGTTGTAACAAATTGGAACAATCTAGTAATTCCAATAACTCTATCGGGTTTTGAGGGAGTCGCTTCCATCTCCAAAGGCAATAGATTTTATGATTCTGCATTTCAACACATACTACTATAAACTAACCTTCTGGGGTAGCCCAGTTGGCCAGCCTCACTCACCCTCTCCCTAGAGGTCCCGGGTTCGAATCTTGGTGTCCGCATCCCACGGCCAAGCTCTTCGCTCTCGGTTGGGTATTCACCCTCAGGCAGCTATGGGGCTAAGCTAGCTTGTGGAGTGTGATCACTCCAGCGGTTGGGAGGACCGTGGAATATCCCCCCCCCCCCCCCCACGTACTACTATAAACTGCTACTATTCCTGAATTAATTTCTGTAGGAAATCCGTGGGTATGAGCAGTTACCAACAATTTTCTCACGAAAACGGGCTGTAGGAATTCTACCCGTGGGTAATCCTTTTCTGACGCATTTTCTACAGATTTTCTTACTGATTTCACACACAAGTGTTTTGTTATAATTCTCCTACTCATTTCTGACAGAATTAGTTTTCTTAACTTTCCCATGGAATAGTTATTTTTTTAAATTTTGTAATTAAATCAAGTAAAATTAATTTTTTATTATATAAATTTTATATATTTTAATTTTCTTACACAGTTCCTACGAAATTATTTTATCTTCCTACACAATTCTAACGGAATGTATTCGTTTTTCCTACACAATTCCAACCAAATGTATTATTTTTTCCCTACGAAATTAGTTTTTTTCCTACACAATTCCAACATAATGTATTCTTTTTTCCTACGCGATTTCTACGAAATTAACTTTTTTATTCTTTTTTCCTACGCATTTCCTACGAAATTATCTTTTTACCCACACAATTTCAACGGAATGTGATGAAAAATGACTAGAAAAAAATAGAAAATACATGTTTTTTCTTGCTAAAAAACATAATGATAAATATGATTCTGAACATAAATTCAACAAAAACAAATTACATAAATCGGAGTATGTTTAAATTACAAAACCACTGTTGTTAAACATAAAGATCCGAAACAAATAACATAAATTCAGAGCCCGTTTAAATCACAAAACCACTGTTAAACACAAAGATTCGAAATAATTAAAAAACTACCACTAATGACTAACGGAAGACTGAAATTTTTTCATGAACTCTTCAAGCTGTTTATGCCACGTTTCTTTATTTTCTTACGTATTTTTTTCCATCTGTTACACTCTTTGCTCCAAATGTTGTTTAGAATCCTTTTCATTTGCAAGTTAATTTTCCGTTTCAACTCGGAATTTTTCAACCTAAATTGTTAAAACGGGTCAATAATATATGTGTAAGGCTAGACTATGTGCCAAGTTGTAAGACCCGGACTTACACCACTAAAAATTTATAAAATTTTGCATTTATATATAAGTAATGCAAATACACGTCCATATAAGGTTACGAGTTTCACAAGAGCTTCATAAGTGATTCAAAAACATTTCAACATGTTAACATAATTAGGTTTAATAATCGAAAGGACAAAATGCAGAAGCTTGATATTTAGATGTGTTCGGTTCTTCATTTAGTTTGATTTCCATCCGTAACACCGTAGCAGTCGCCTAAATTACAAAATTCATCATAAACATTTGTTATGTAATGCATAAAACATAAATAAATGGCTCAAGTGCCCCAAAGAAACAAAACAAAAATTTTGAAGCTAAACCCATCGTAAGCTACGGCATGTGTGTCGTGGCCTACGACACACACAACAACAGCCGAGCAGATTGTTCCTGCCGTAGCCTACGGCAGGCAGCCGTAGGTTACGACTTGGTGCTGCTACAATTCTTTTCAAGTTTTGCCCTTTTATACGAAAACCTTCGTATCTTCTTGGATACTCGTCCGTTTTACCCGAAAGTTGTTCCAAATTGATCGTAAAACATTTGCCCACATACTTAACTTGTAAACCCTTAATCCAAATTCATAACTTCATGTTTTACGCTATCGATTCAAAAATCGCATATTTAATTATTCGACCCGTTATCATGTTTAAGCATTTGAGCTTATGTAATTCACATATTTTTCACAAATATATCCTTTTTGCGACTTTACCCCATTACCCGGGATATTAACCTTGCGTTTCACGCTTCCGTTACCCGGTTTGCGTTTACACTTATTCGACCCGTTCAACCTTTTAATGGTCAAACTCCATTAGTCCGAATTCTTTTCCAATAATTCACAATCTTCCGATTATGACCCATTACCCGGGTTCATCGATTTATAACTCGCGTTCCCGTTACCCGGTTTACGCTTGCTTGCCTTCGTAACTTAACCCATTAACCGGGTTTGTGCCGAAGTTATTATTCGCGCACCCGTTTCCGGTATACGTTATAACTTATTTTGACGCATTCGGTTGTTTGAGTGAAATCCATCAGTTTTAAACAAACCAAACTTATCATCATTCTTTATTTTGACCCATTTGATTGTTAAAACATAAACCTTGTTTTCGTGAAAAATGCAGGTCATGTTTTTTTTAAGAAAAGCATGTGCCATGTTTCCTATAAAGCAAGTGTCATATCATATCATGTCAACTATTGACTATATGAGCAAGACAAGTGTGCGTATAAACATACCCAAATGCTACTAGTAGCATTATAGACTAATTACATTTTAGGAATGAAATAAGGTTTAGAAACCATTAGGTTTTGGTTTGATTTCTATAAAAGTGTTTTTTCTTAGATTTATTGGGTTTCCTCCTGAACTGGTGTATAAAGATTATTGCCTAGTAGAGATGGATAAGATCAAATGGTTAGGTTGATGAGTCTGTCAATGATCCAAATTTACTGTTCAAGAAAAAAGAAACTACTACTACCCCTGATAAGATAAAATAATGTTTGCAAAAACCATATCACATCGAAATATTTAACGCAAATCATCAAAACAAATAGATAAAAGTAATGAAAAAAGATTTTATTATCATCGTTTTAAATGAAACGGATTATCTACGTCATCCTCTATACGTTTTTCAATTATCATATGTTATGTTTCAGCTTCTTAAGTGGTGTACTTTACACCATGTGTAATCATAAAGCCCCCTTTGGGGGCGTTATACGACAAATGAAGAAATGCATAAGAGAGGGGCTTTATAAGACTTTATATCACAAGAGGGTGTAATGATAAGGGAGTTATATAACCCCTTCAATTATGCATACATATGTATGCAATGACAGAACTAGAACATTAACTTAGGGGTATCCTAAAAAAAATTCACCGTGCAATCATACAATATTAAAAAAAGATGACAATAAATAAATAAAGTAAAACAAATACCTAATAGGTTTGTCCATTTCTTTTTTTCATACCTTGAAATCATTCCATCACATAGTCGTCTTTTACTTCATGTAAAATATCCTTTACGACCGCACAAACCATAACATTGTTCAAAATTCCGGGCCCATTCGATTGCGTAAATCCGTCTTGACAAGCTTCAATTTCGAAAACATCTTTCAACGGTTGCGCTTGCAACCAGTAAAAGCAAAGCTAGCTTTACTACCCTATAAACTGATGGACAAGAATTATGTGTTCCCATTTCAACCATAACACGTGCAAGATCACTTATTCCATTCAAGTTTGCAAAATTATCATCATCGCTTATAGTGTGACGAAATGACTCAATATTACCCAAAAGATTCCCTATTTCTTGTGTAGTAAAATCATCCGAGTACATCTTACCAAACGCCAATATCTTCGATGGGTCAAACTTAGAAAAACCGTTATAAGGATTTAAACCCGACATATTTTTTTTTTATCAAACTAGCTGTTATCTCACTAAATCGATTTCCTAATTCTTGAATTTGCATGTCCAAAATCTCATTGAAAATGTCAACTTCAAAATGATGTTGACATTCGGACTTGCATCAACGTCATTATTTGCTTAGATATTATCATTATCAACATTCAGAGGAGTTGTTTCATTCGGAATTGTATAATTATCACCAACCCGGTTTTCATTAATTTCTTCATATTTTCTTTTGTAAAAGTTCCCAATAAAAGATTGTTTTTTAGATTGTGGTTCGTCATCACTTCAAATAATTCAAGATTGAACAACAATCCCTAGTTTAACAACGAAAATTAGAAAACAATAAACATACAAAATTACCAAGAAATACAACTAATCAAACAATTCAAGAACTCAAGAAAAAAAGAAATAAAGAATACTCACAATGTATGTGTGTAAGATTTGCGGATGATCAGCGATTTGCGGATGATCAACTTAGTTTGCGGATGAATGGATCAACTCAGTTTGCGGATGAATGAATGGATGTTTGATTCAACTGATCAGCGATTGCCATTTGTAGATGAATAGATGATCAGCAGTTCAACACTTCTTCTGCCTCAGTCTTCGTCGTTCACAGGCCACAGCGACAACACAATAGAAGTTCAGTCTGAGTCGACGTTTGGTATCCTTCAATGGAGCGACGTTTGATCCTTTGATTTTGGGCTAACATATAACATTATAACTGGTTTGGGCTTACATATAATATGATAATTGGGCTTTAATAACAATTGGTTGGGCTTATTATTTGCAATCTTCATTATTGAATGTAAGCACTTCATAACTGGGCTTTAATAACAATTGGTTGGGCTATATAAACTGATTCGGGCTTATTATTTACAACTACAATTTGGGTTTAAAATTTTTTAGGGGTGTCATCGTAGTTGTTTAGGGGTGTCCTTTGTATAAGAATCGGAAAAAAAAATTACACTACCGGTACAAAGTTGAGTCGTAGCCCGTGCTACGGCTGGTTATACATCAGGTCCGTATGTATGTATGTATGTATGTATATATATGTGTGTGAGTGGGGGGGAAACATTGTGCAGCGTTATCACCTTCGCACGGTTACAAAATCAACCACCCATAGCGCCGACCGTAGTGGTGTGGTCGGGCGCTATAGGGCGCTATAGACCCATTTCACGCGGTATGCCGCCCCACTACGGGTGGCCTTAGAACCATAATGTTAGAATTTTAAAATCTATAGAACACGTTGTTGTTCAACAAAATGTGTCGAACGTTTAATGATGTATTAAACAACTTTAGTGTTCATAAATCATTTTTTAAAGAAAATGCATTAACAAACTATTAGTAGGGTGCCCGCGTGATGCGGCAGGGGCGACACTTTGGATTGTGGCACTCGTTTTTGGTAGTTTTCTTATTCGTATAACATTTATGATAACATTATTGTGGTGGATATATGTCGTCAGTGTTACACATATGTAAAGTTTTGTTTTTCTATAAAAAATAATAATCAAAAGACAAAAAATATTGTTTTTTTATAAAAATAATCAAAAGACATAAAATAAAAGATAAATTGTTATAATTGTAAAGTATGTTTATTTTATTGGTCAAATTATAAAGTATAATTTTATTCTTTAAAGTTCATAACTATTTCTAAATATCAATGTTTTAAAAACCGGTTTTTAAATTAAACCGGATTAGGCTAAAAAATGGTTCAACCGGTTGAACCAGGTTGTACCGAGCGATCTAACCGGGTTGACTAGCTAACTCTATGTCACACCCCAACCGATGGCGGAATCATCGGGGCATGGCACTGAGCGAAACAGATTGTCCAGAAGTTTCCATAACAACTATCATTACCATTCAATTAAAGCAATACGTCCCATACCGTATCTTAAATAGTCAAACAAGTTATTACAGATAACATCAAAACAAATATCCTGTTCCGACAACTCAGATTTAAATAAGTAGCAATTGTTTATCTGCTTCTAGAGACCCCTAATACGTCATCTACAGACAACTATTTGTTGGGCTCTAAAGCTTTATTCTAGCTTCCATTTCCTACCACACATGCATCCTAAGCACCTGTCACATACGTTAAAATAAAGTCAATACATAAAATGTAAAGGTGAGCATACAAGTTTGATAATAGCATATGGAGTTCGAATTCGTTTACACATAACCAGCACGTACACATAGTGAAATGAAGCACGTTAGTTATCGACATAGATCCATCGATACCAATGACTGCGGGTTGACTGCCCGAGGCAGTTCGCAATACATGATTACGACTGTAATCCATGCAAGTAAAAGATCCTTAACAACCCCCGTGTGAACGGGTGCTGAGTCCAAACTATAGTACTATCGTTGCTAAGGCAGGTAGACAGCATTCCATGTGTAAACATAACAAACAAGCATTCATAAGCCACGTATTACATGCATTATTGGTTTAGCGTTGAAAATAGCTTGAGTAGTGTGATAACAGTAGTTTGAATATTCGTAACGTATGTAACACCCAAAAGTGCTAAAGCAAAAAGGGTTCGAGTATACTCACAGCGATATGGATTGAAGGGAGCGCTTTTCAGCGAGTATAGTTAGTCTGAATAGATTCGACAATGCAACGATAAGTGGCACGCAAAACAGTACAAGGTGAGAGTGGTTAGGATGGCTGATCGTGCGGATTAACTATCCATGAGAGGAAGTCATCCGTGCGGGTGAACTATCCGTGCGCACGGTGATCCGTGCGGATGGTGGCCCATCCGGATAAGCTATCTGTGCGGGTGAGCTGTCCGTGCGGATTAGTCGCTCGTGCGGATTGCTTATCCGTACGGACAAGTTGTTCGTGCGGATAAACGTTCAAGTGGATTGTTTCTTCCTAAGGGTGTGTTTGTGTATGATGGCTTGTCCTTTGAAGTTTTCGTTGTAGCATTTAGAAAATGTTTAAGTGTTTCTACCTTTCAAGCCGGTCGCGCGGACAACAATCCGTCCTGATGGTAGTCCGTGCGGACAATGGTGATCCGTGCGAACAGTCTGTGCGCGCGGGCAGAGATAATCCGTGCGGATAGCCTGTCCGTGCGGACGACTTGGCCGTGCGGATGAACACTGTTTGAATTTATTTTAAGGCCTTAGTATCTCATGATCCGAAGAGTAATCCATTCAGAGGTCGTCCATCCGGATTGCTCATTCGTCGATACTCAAACCTTGTTTGGAAAGTGGGTCCCAAGGGTAGCTCGTCCGGGTGACAACCGTCCGGATAGCCTGTCCGTCCGGATAGCCTGTCCGTGCGCACAGCTTGTCCGTGCGGACAGCCGGTGCGTGCGGACAGTCCCTGGTCTGATTGTTCCGTTCGTCTACTCTTGGTTTTTGTTGTCGTTTATCGAGATGTTCTGATTACGTGGCAACCACTTGGAATCGTATTCTTACTCGCGTGACTAGACCGGTCAGGAACCACCCTAGCTTGGCCTGTCGGCGACTTAGAACGGTCATTCCGGTTGACCCCAAAATCAGGTGTCTGGTGGGTAGAATCCAGATCTAGGACTAGTGCATCACTATTGATGAGTGGAATACTAGAACCGATCAGATTCATACCGATATTAAGGGTAAAAGAAGGAGGGAACTTAGGTTTATTTCCTACAACTCTTTTATCCTTAGAAAAGTTTAGATTTAGGTGAAGTTGTTGTGAAATCTTATGGAAATCGTTCAGATCTGAGCTATTCTAGGTGGAATGAAGTCGAGCTTGAAGTTCATAAGAACTTCGTGATGACGTCACCCGAGAATACCTCAAATCTGGATGATTTCATGGTTCGAAGTTGAGATTTGAAAGATGGAAAGGTGTAGAATTGTGTAGTGATCAAGGATGTACAAGAATTAGTGCAAGATCTTACCTGGATTGAGAGAAATCTGAGAAGGAGTGAAGAATGCGTGCGGTTCGGACGTCACTTGCCAAAAGTGGAAAAGTTGGAGAGTGACCCGTGTATTTATAGGATGCTAAAAGGGGAAAGGGTGAGCCGTGCGCATGGCACGTAACCCGGATAGGCTATCCGCGCGGATTGGTCATCCGTGCGGATTGGCAATCCGTGCGGATGTCGCCTGATTTGGTGCGTTCGGTGCGACGACGCTTCGGCTTCGGTTTGCGAGCGATTTGATAGGGTTTCCTAGTCAAATTACTTTCAGTCCCAACTACTTCTTTTATGGTTCGACTCGGAATTCGGGTTCGGGTTCGTTTACATTCGAGTTAGACTTCGAGTTCGATTGAGTTCGCTTGATTATCACAACATAACATAAAATAAACATGCACAGGTAACACGTAAGGCACACACACACACGTATAAACAACGAGTAAAATACACAGCTCGAGTTACGATTTGGTGTCGATTCGATTTGCATAGCTTGATTAACTTTATCGCCTTGTTACTTCCTATCTTTCACAGTCGTAGGTCGATTGAAATATGGTTACCACGATTCGATTATTGTAATGAAAGACACTTACTCCACATAATATAAATAAAATAAAAACATTTCTACGAGTCAAGTCGCGCGAAATCGGTCGTTGACTTTGACCTTGACTTTGACTTTCACTTGTGAAAACACGGGGTGTTACAGCCTCCCCTTGTTTAGGGAATTTCATCCCGAAATTAAGCTGAAAGCCGTAACTAACCGTGGATCACATGTGAGAGTTCTTCGTTTGGACCACTTGAAATTGTCGAATGAATCGACTTTTTTTACAGATAAAAATCGCTGATTTTTTTTGGATATGTTATGCGAAATTGTCTGATCTAAATGCCTATAAAGTTCCCGATCTTAATTCGAAGCCGTTTGTGAGAAATTTGAATTTTGTTAGAAAAATGTTGAATGTTGCTGTTGATGTTCACCGTACGGATGGCAATACGTGCGGATAACATATCCGTATTGACTTGTTGTTTAGCCTATTCGCGCGGATATTTGTTGGCTCGGAGACGTGCGGAATCCGCGAACGTGTGTGACTAATCATAATCGTAACGGAGTCAAAACCGATCCTACAAGTGGTATCTGAGCAGGTGATCGATTGTGATGATTAAACACACTCAGATTTGATCAATTTCTTCATATTTCATATTCATCGTGTTTTTCTCTGAAAATGCCAAATTAAACAACTTTTTACGGATAAAATTGCTAAAACTCGGATATGTTGTGTGAAAACACCTGATCTATAAGTCTACAAGTTTCCTAATTAAACAACTGTGGATATCTTGCCTTCATGTCGCTTTCGAGTTCCCAAGTGAACTCCGCGCCTCGTTTGCCTTCCCACCGGACCTTCACAATAGGAATGCGTGAGCGCCTGAGTTCTTTGGTTTGGCGATCCATGATTTCGACAGGCTTCTCCACGAAGTGTAATGTTTCGTTCACTTGTAGATCGTCCAAAGGAACATGTAAGTCGTGGTCGGCGATGCACTTTCGGAGGTTTGACACGTGGAAAGTCGGGTGGACATTGCTAAGTTCCTCCGGTAATTCGAGTCTGTAGGCGACTTTTCCGATCCTTTCCAGAATCTTAAAAGGTCCCACATATCGAGGCGCGAGCTTCCCCTTTTTGCCGAATCGGATTACACCCTTCCAAGGTGATACCTTTAGGAGTACGTAGTCACCAACGCCATATTCACGGGGCTTGCGCTTTTTATCGGCGTAAACTTTCTGTCGATCCCGAGCTTTCGCTAAGTTGTCCCGAATTTGGAAAATTTTGTCTGTCGTTTCTTGTAGCAGCTCCGGACCGGTTAGTTGCGAATGACCGACCTCGTGCCACACAATAGGCGACCGACATCTTCTTCCGTACAGGGGCTCGAAAGGTGCCATCTGGATGCTAGCCTGGTAGCTGTTGTTATACGAGAATTCGACTAACGGAAGGTGTCTATCCCAATTACCACCGAAGTCTAGAACACACGAACGGAGCATGTCTTCAAGAGTACGAATCGTTCTTTCAGTCTGACCGTCGGTTTGTGGGTGGAACGCAGTACTTAGATTAAGCGTTGTACCGAGTGCCGTTTGGAATGTTTCCCACAATCGGGAAGTAAACCGAGCATCACGATCAGAGATGATGTCACGAGGCGTCCCATGTCGACAAATGATCTCGTCGGTGTAGATTCGGGCTAATCGTTCTACCTTGTAGAAAGTGAGCTGATTTAGTCAAACGGTCCATAACAACCCAAATGATGTCGTGACCTGATAACGTGGTTGGAAGTTTGGTTACGAAATCCATAGCTATGCTCTCCCACTTCCACATGGGAATTGGTGGTTGTTCGAGCAAGCCAGAGGGTCTTTGATGTTCAGCCTTGATTCTAGCACAGGTTAGGCACTTTCCGACGTAGAGAACGATATCCCGTTTCATACCCGGCCACCAGTACCTATAGCGAAGATCATGGTACATTTTGTCAGCACCGGGATGGATAGAGTATCGGGATTTGTGGGCTTCATCCATGATAATCTGTCGCAGGTTGGTTCGCTTGGGAATCCAAATTCGGTCTAAGAAGTGGAATATCCCATTCGATTTGCTCACAAGCTGGGCTCCATCGTGGTAGATTCTTTCCTTATTCAGAGTGCGTTCGTTGAAACATGCATGTTGGGCGTCGCGGATGAGAGCTTCGAGGTTGTGTTGGGCTTGAACATTACGAGTGCTAAGCAGATAGCTCCGTCTGCTAAGTGCGTCGGCAACAACATTCGCTTTGCATGGGTGATAACGAATCTCACAGTCGTAATCCTTGAGAAGTTCTACCCATCGGCGTTGACGCATATTTAGTTCCCTCTGATTAAAGATGTGTTGTAGGCTCTTATGATCGGTGAAGATCGTACACCTTGTACCATACAGGTAGTGTCGCCAAATCTTTAATGCAAAAACAACTGCGCCTAGCTCGAGATCGTGGGTTGTATAGTTCTTCTCGTGGACTTTGAGCTGACGAGATGCGTAAGCTATGACCTTGTCTTGTTGCATTAGGACACAACCGAGACCAAGGTTGGAAGCATCACAGTAGACAATGAAATTATCGTTTCCGTCGGGTAGTGTGAGAACAGGAGCATTGCAAAGCATGAATTTGAGGGTTCGAAAGGCAGACTCTTGTTTGGTTCCCCAAACAAAAGGCTGGTCCTTATGAGTAAGAGAGGTAAGGGGTACAACAATCTTCGAGAATCCTTCGCTAAATCGTCGATAATAGCCCGCTAGCCCGAGAAAGGAGCGGACTTCAGACGGGTTCTTAGGCGTAACCCAGCTCTTGACAGCTTCAATCTTCGCAGGATCGACGTGAATACCCTGACTATTTACAATGTGACCCAGAAACTGAACCTCCTCCAACCAAAATTCGCACTTGGAGAATTTGGCGTAGAGTTGGTTCCCCTGAAGTAACTCGAGAACCAAACGTAGATGTTGCGCGTGTTCGGCTCTCGACTTGGAATAGATCAAGACATCATCGATGAATACAATGACGAAACGGTCGAGATATGGTTTCCACACGCGATTCATCAGATCCATGAAACCTGCTGGTGCGTTTGTTAGGCCAAACGGCATGACAACAAATTCGTAATGGCCGTAACGAGTACGAAACGCGGTTTTGGGTATATCCTCCTCCTGTATACGCAGCTGATGGTATCCTGAACGTAGATCGATCTTTGAGAAACACGTAGCGCCTTGTAGTTGGTCAAACAAATCGTCGATCTGAGGCAGAGGATAGCGGTTCTTGATAATCAACTTATTCAATTCCCGGTAGTCGATGCACATCCGGAACGACCCATCCTTCTTTTTGACGAAAAGGACTGGTGCGCCCCAAGGAGAGGTGCTCGGGCGAATAAAGCCTTTTTCAAGCAATTCCTGGAGTTGGGTTGAGAGTTCGCGCATTTCGGACGACGATAAGGAGCTCTGGCGATAGGATTAGCTCCAGGAATGAGATCAATGCGAAAGTCAATATCGCGCTTTGGAGGTAGTCCGGGAAGATCCTCTGGAAAAACATTAGGAAATTCTCGAACCACAGGAACGTCTTTCACTTCCTTCCTCTCTTTCTTTTCCTTCTCCGCTGCTACGACGTTAGCCAAGAAATCCCTGTATTCCTTGCGGAGATACTTGCTAGCTTGGAGGCATGACATAAGTTTGAGACCCTTCGAAGTAGTATCACCATAAACGCACAATGAATCACCGTTTGCGAGCGAAAAACGAATCATTTTATCGAAGCACACAACTTCGGCATGGTTTTCGCGAAGAAAGTCCATGCCTACTATGACATCAAAGCTTCCTAGTTGCATCGGAATGAGATCGATTGAGAAGATGTGATTTTTGAGCTCGAGAGTGCAATCACGAATAACAGAGTTTACAGCGACGGTTCTTCCGGTAGCGACTTCAACTTCAAATGCCGAGGAGAGTTTGGAACGTCTACGACTAAGGAGTTTCTCAAATTCGAACGACACAAAGCAATTATCCGCTCCAGTATCAAACAAACATGAAGCATAAATACCATTCACGAGGAACGTACCATTGACCACGTTGTTGTCAGCCTGGGCTTGACGCACGTTAAGATTGAAAGTTCTGGCGCGTGCTGCCTGTTGTTGCTGTTGCTGCTGCTGTTGCGGTTCTTATTTCACTACTCTGTTCGGGCACATGTTGGCGAAATGATTCGGGTCGCCACACGTGAAGCAGACTCTGGCCTTGACTGCGGGTGCCGGAGGAGCTTGTTGACCCTGTGGGGCAGCGAGTAGAGCTTGATTGGCAGGGGCTTGACGAATACGACAGTTGGCAGAGAAGTGACGTACACGTTGCAGTGAGCACAAAAGCGGCATTGAATAGCAGTCGGGTGATGATAGGTGCAAGTAGGGCAGAGTGGATGTGGCCCAGTGTATGCACGCTTTGCAGGCGGTGCATTGGCCACAGGCGCTGCCGCTTGACGTTGTTGAGCAGGTGCAGCTTGAACTGGTGCAGCAGTGATCGCACAGTTCTTGTTGGTGGAGTTGCCCTTTCTCTTGTTCTTTCTCTTGCTGCTTGATGAGGTAGGTTCAGCAGTTGGTGCAGTAGCGGTAGCTTGATGCAGATGCTTGGAGGTCTTATCCCACACACCAGCTTTAACCCTTTTGTCATTGATTTCAGCGGCCAACAGATAGGTTTCCTCAATCGTGGTAGTCTTAGCCGCTTGCACGAAATCACAAACGCAGTCGGGTAAAGCTCGGATGCACTTCTTGATGGTGATCTCCGGGGTCTTAACTTGACCGGGACAGATAATGCTGAGCTGTTTGAAACGAGCAGTGAGACCAGCATTGTCTCCATCCTTCTGCTGTATGTGCCAAAATTCATCTTCCAGCTTTTGACGTTCGTGAGGAGGGCAAAATTCTTCCAGCATGACTTCTTTGAGTTCGTCCCACGACAGACCGTAGGCTGCATCGTTCCCTCTCTTGTTCCTATCGGCCGTCCACCAGTCTAGAGCACGGGACTGAAAGACGCTGGTAGCATTTAGAGTTCGGAGGTCATCAGGGCAACCGCTCTGTCGTAGAGTAACCTCGATAGAGTCAAACCGGTGAAATAATGCAGTCGGACCTCCTTCGCCAGTGAATTCTTTCGGCCCACATGACTTGAATTGTTTGAAACTGAAAGGTCTCGTGATAGCCTTAGGACCTTCAGTCCTCGATTCCTCGGATGATTTGCTGGCGTTCTCATAGACATCGCTCACAGCTTTTGCCACACTTTTCGCGATAATAGAGGCAAGACGCCTGTCCCTCTTTTCCTGACGAGAGAGCGTATGACGAGATCCAGACGACATTGTCTGCAATAGACATCGCCACGGAACTCAACACATGTATTCGAATCTCACCTCACACGTCTATTACTACTAAAGCTCAGTAACACGTACCATGTAAACGCAGATAGTCATAATTTCACATAATTATACGAATCACGTAAACACATAGAGCACATAATTACAATACTCCTAAACACGTAAGAACCATAGCAAGAACACATATACCTTAGTCACTAGGGCAGTCAGAAAACAGAAACCTAGAGTTCGCGAGTGTTCGAAAGTAGTGGAGTGCGAGCGATTCGCTAATGATGTGTTGTGTGAGTAGCTAAGGCCAAAAGCAGTAGATTGAAACCGATAATACCTCAAAACGTCAATAAATAAGCACAAAACACGTAGTTCTCATAAAAAGCGACGAAGATTGAAACACATAAAATCACGAATGGATTGTCTGCGGCTATTTAGACTTCGACTAACCAAAGTGGTTCGACTATTCACAAGAATCCTGTGTGCACAATTACCTTCAGGAGTATGCCTTTGCCTCGATTCTTGGGCGTTGGCGCAATTCCCTTTGGTTATATTGTGTCTTTAGATCGTTGGAGTCCGTCGAAACTTTGGTGGAAGTTTTGTATAAAAGCAGGACAAGTCGTCAAGGTTAGGGTTTCACCCCTATCTTACAACTTCGTCCTTGTTCTTAATAAAATTTGAGGAGATTCTTCATCAAAATATGGATTTCACTCCTAATTTGGTATGATTCTCCCGTTTGTAGCTAAATAAACTGATTCGGGCTTATTATTTACAACTACAATTTGGGTTTAAATTTTTTTAGGGGTGTCATCGTAGTTGTTTAGGGGTGTCCTTTGTATAAGAATCGGAAAAAAAAAATTACACTACCGGTACAAAGTTGAGTCGTAGCCCGTGCTACGGCTGGTTATACATCAGGTCCGTATGTATGTATGTATATATATGTGTGTGAGTGGGGGGAAACATTGTGCAGCGTTATCACCTTCGCACGGTTACAAAATCAACCACCCATAGCGACGACCGTAGTGGTGTGGTCGGGCGCTATAGGGTGCTATAGACCCATTTCACGCGGTATGCCCCCCCACTACGGGTGGCCTTAGAACCATAATGTTAGAATTTTAAAATCTATAGAACACGTTGTTGTTCAACAAAATGTGTCGAACGTTTAATGATGTATTAAACAACTTTAGTGTTCATAAATCATTTTTTTAAGAAAATGCATTAACAAACTATTAGTAGGGTGCTCGCGTGATGCGGCAGGGGCGACACTTTGGATTGTGGCACTGATGTCTGTCGTAATGGACATGCAAAAACCTATTTAAACTATTAGTATAGAATAAGCAGGGTATCGAACCAAGGGAGGACTGTGGAAAGCGTTTTTATGCTAAGTATTGATTAACGGTTACTAAATTGAGAAATCAGTTTGTTTGATTATGTGAAAGAACTAAATTAACGAGTAAAAAGTGTGATTTGAATTAGTAGAAAGAAATATGGTTCCTCCAGATTTCAGGTTTGCAAACAAGTTCAGTTATGTGTTTAATCAAAACATTCACATAGACATAAATGTTTAACCTAATTAACCAATTGTGATAACCAACGACTAAGTACTCCGGTCAATACATAACGGGAGGTTATCGAATGATTATCAATTACAATTACAAACCCTAACCCCATGTCAAATATATCCCAATTACTAGAACTCTCGGGAACTGAATGCTTAGAAATTAAGGTTTAAATAAATGCAATCAGTTACAATCAGTCAATTAAATCCATGGTGAAAAGCATCGGATGCTTAGATCACCAAGTTACAATGATTAAAAACACATAAAAGTACCTAATTACACAAACCCTCCATCCGGAGGAAACCACAAAAAGTTTAGCCGCTCATCTCGCACGAAGAATCTTCAAAAGCTTGAATTGATGAAGAAATCATGGTTGATTCGGTGATGGAATTGAGAATCTTGATGGAATTGGATGGAAGAAACCTTGAATCTTGAGTATCTTGAAGCCTAGGATCGATTGTGTGTGATAGATCATGAGAAACTAGGGTTTTCCTCTTATAAAAACCCATAAAAATCACAAAACTCGCGCCCCCTATTGTCCCAGCATGACCCACAGTTCAGAATCGTGAGCCACAGTTTACATCAGATCTGGCACAATTACCTCCACTGTGGGTGAAGGTCTGATCTGTGGGTCACAGTACAAACTCCCTGTTGTTCTTTTTATCCTTGCAACCCCATAATGTGACCCACAGTTCCTGTACCGTGGGTGAAAACGAAAATCAACATCTCCACATGAATACCTACATAAAACTTTCACATATTCACTTTTGGTCCCTAGACTTTGTAGAATCTCGTTTCTTGCACATTTATGCACCAAGCAACTTCCAATTAAGTACCGAATGGTCCCTGAACTTTGTTCTTTCATACTCCTTTCACTCGTGAGCCTTCATATCACCCGAACAAACTTCAATATTCATCCTCGAGCTGCAATATCCCATCCAAAGCTCACAACTTCATCTTTAACCATCGTAAATGCACCGATTTACATGTTTTACCTACAAATCACCAAAATCTCATAGTTACTTCATTCCAAGCAAATAGACACATCAAATACATATAAAACATGATAATTAACCACTCTAAAGCTCGGGTTTCACCCTCTCCATCACATTCCCACACTTACCTTTGCTTGTCCCCAAGCAAACCAACTAGAACTAGTCACCATAGCAACAACACCTCTAAACCTCTTAACCGGTTCAACCTGTTCAGTCCCAAGTCATACCCATCCCATAGACTGACACAATCGAGATTGACAGTCTGACAAGTAAATGATGCAATTTCAAAAACTTAAGACTTGCCTATCTAAAACTAACATGTTTACAATTAGACACATGCTACACACCCCTCACAATGTACTCTCCTCTCGGGTTAATATCTGGACTAGCGTGTAATGTGCTAGTATATAAACACTCCAAAAAACAAACATGAAATCCTGCAATCATAAGCTTGTATGACAATCACACCTCCACCGTATCATCTAACTTGGCACATATCAAAAGGACTTTCGGGTTTTGGTCTTAGGGTAAAGGTAGGAAAATATTTTTAGGTTCTTTTTCTTTTCTAGTTGGCTTACAAACAATAACCAAACCGTGATACTTTATTCAAACACATCTTATACTATTGGGTTGGTTTCTACCCAAGAACATATACGATACTCACAATACTTATATTTTTTTCTTTCTTTTCTTTTTCATTTTCCTTCACATATTTTTCTATTTTTTTTTCTCTTTTTTTTTTCATTTTTTTTTCTTTTTTCTTTCATAACAATATCATCACGGTCGGTTTTTTCACAATAAACAATGGGCGAACAAACGAAAGGTAATTAGGCTCAACAGGGCTACTAAGGGAGATTTGGTGAATAACACGTAAGAAACACAAACACAAAAGGGTGTAACAGGAAATCCTAATGCCTTTATCATCTATGTGCACATGTCAAACCCACAGTCTCAGCATGCATCGAATCACACAAGTTCTAACACAGAATAACACGTAGCCTGCACTCAACAAACGAATTCATCATATAATGTATCCTATCCATCTACAGGCTCAAGATCTCACCAAGAAAAGGTAAAAAGGTTGACGACATGTAGCATATGCAATTAAAAACATGTTACCCCTAGATAGACATCTCTTTTCAACTCATTTCCTATAAAACACTTGTCAAACCTACTCTCATGAAACTTAAAGGGACAACCATGACAAGGGACTAATCTAGCTTACTACTGGTAAGAAGCCTATTAGTGATTGAAGCTTTAGGTTTTCGTATCCAATTAGCTTGTTTAAGGCGATGAATTTTTTTTTTTTTTTAATTCTCAAAATTTCCATTTTTTTCATTTTCATCGATTTCAACCCATTTCAATCGCTTCAAAGCTTTATCCACAAATCCCTTCCCGGGCTCCCTCATCCCCACACTTGGGATACATTGTCCCCAATGTATGGTGCTTTTAAAATATTGCCCGGGAAAACAAACCAACTATCCTAAATGAGCGGCTAACTCGTTACAATAAACCAAACGACACACATCCCATAACACGACACATAGAGTTCAAACACCACCAAGTACAAGACATGAAACAAGAAATAAAAAAAAAAAAAAAGTTAATTGTTCAGAAAGGAAAGAGCACGTGGACCTGAACATGTCAGAGAGTGCCTCACTGATATGACGGACCCGGTGGCCCACCATAAAAACTGCCCAAATGCTCATAGAATGAGCTCATATCAAACATGTCTGCTAGATGCCCTCCTTGCTGCTCCTGTTGCTGTGCAGATGACGACTGAGGCTCTTGATGTTGTTGCGCAGGATACTCATACGGTGGTGGCCGGTACGGGTACGAACTCTGAAAGTGTGGCTCCGAATACTGACGCGGTAGCCACATTGAACCATGTACTTGAGGCATCGGATGACGAGGCATACCTGGCTCATACGGAGGTAGCTGACTATAATCCACATACGGTGGATTTTCAACAATAGGGACCCCGGCATAATAATCCAGATGTCTTCGGGTTTGATTCCTGTCATAAGCTTGCAAATTTAACTCCATCTGAGAATCCATGTGCCTTACCTGATCAGATCGACGCATGTACGCCATCAACTCATCATGTTGTCGTTCTCTGTTGACATCCTGCCTCGTCCCTTGATCATAGATAGCCTTCTGCCACATTTCCCAATCAGCATACTCCGGTGGCCGACTACTATCTACTCTCGCTTGCATCTCATCGTCAAACACTCCCCATGAATAACCCGAATGTCTCGGCTCATACTGTACCATTTCTTCTGCTCGAACACTAGACCCCTCGCCACCAAGTTCTCCAGCTGCCCTTTTTCTTCTTATCAACTCCTCATCGCTGTAGTCTAAGTCATCCATTCCGCCCTGACTCGGTTTCTCCTTACCCCACTGTAAGATTTTCAACTTTGCTTTATCACTGAATTCAATTTTGTGCCACACTTTTGTTAGCTTATATAAATGGTTCTCATGCAAGCAAACTTCGCTAAGTCGGTAAACCATATGCGGCCTATTGTACGGTTTCTCATTTGGAAGCAAAGCTTGTTGTTTTTCTAACAACGCACTGATCAAGCGCACATGAGGTGTCAATTTCTTTCCTTTTTGATTTCGGCATCTCCATACATTCATCAATACCAAATGTCGAAAAGAGAACTTGATTTCTCCGGTCAGGATAGCATATAAAATCGGTATTTCCCATAGCCTCAGCAACGATTTATCACCTACCCTCGGGCTCACATTCACTGTCACAAAACTAAACAACAACCGTACCAACGGTTTAAGATGGTCTCGCTTCATTGTGACTTCTCCCTTCTCTAGCATAAACAATTCTCGGTGCATTACACTCTCACTGGCCAAATTTTTCTGATGCAAGAACAGATCATTTTCCTTGACATAGTTATAAAACTTATCTGCCTTTGAATCAAACGGGGCTAACTGTCTCAGTGTTGCGAATGACATCGTAGCCGGCTTCCCGTTCACCATGCCGGTCAATGTAGTGGTCTTCGGCGGGGTTGGCCTGTCATCCTTTGTCAATGTGCTCATCCACTCTAAAACACTTTTTAAATAGATATCCCCTTTCTTGTTACCTTGAAATTCCATCACAGCTCCCCACCCAAGATCTTCTAACATCTTGTGGAAACCCAAAGCTTTGAAATCCGGCTTGTACACCACTTTTTCGAGAGCCAAATTAGCCTTAATCGTTGATTCCGCGCCCATTTGTTCATAATATAACTCCGGTTGATAGGCGGCGTCCATCTTGCTAAGTGGTCCTTCCTTCCATTGAATCGTAAACGGAACATGTGCAAGACTGTATTGCGGTTCTATGACTGCTGTTTGCACTTCCTCCATTTCAGTATCCCTAACTTCGATTCCAGTGCCTCTCCTTTTCCTCTCTCTAGCTGGTGCGGCAGGTTCCACCGCTTTCTGTTTTCCTGCATCTCTTTTTCGACCCATCTGCGCACAATTAGCCAAACAACACAACAATTAATCAGTTTACTTCGGCTTAACGCGCAATCAAGAACAAGTGTATGTTCCCGTGAACATCCCCACACTTGTTCTACATCATGACCATACTTATTAATTCGTGAAATCATCACCTATAAGGTCCGATTCACTATCTTCATAAAGAATTTCAGATTTGTTATCATTAACGGCTTTTAAACAAGTCTTACATCATCATCAATGGTCATATGTTCATCTAAAAGCATGTGTATACCCCCACCCTTTTTAGTTCAGCAATTCAAGAACAATGTTCATCAATGTATGTCTCCTAACACTCTTAATCAAACATAGTATGACTAATCATGCAAGATTCAAAAGCAAAACAAAACACCATACCTTGAGTTCATCGATTACAAAGAATGCAAGGGCGAAAATCATACCTTTCTGTCTTAGGAGGCTTGTAAAAACACTTATATAACTTTAGATTCACGTTAGAAGAAAAACTCCCAAATTTGGAAATTAGGGTTCTTCGTGCTCGATGCGATTCGTGATATTCTGGATGTTTTTGGGGAAAACCGAGGTTGTAGATGTGTTTCCCTCGAAAAAATACTCAAGTTGGAGCCTTGAAACACTTGATTTGATGGAGAAACGAGCCAGTTATGAAGGTTGTAGCTATGGAGTTCTTGAAGAAATTAGAGGAAGAAGATGATGGATATTATAAATTTGTAATGAAAGATCTGATGTAACGTGATGTTACATGGAGTTAAACATGGATCGGGCTTCATGATTAGGGTGTTATTCGTTTTAAAATTCAACATACCCGACCCGCACCCTTTATCGATGGTGTGACGCCGTTCCGTGGCCCATGGTTCCACACCATGGGTCACGATACATACCTGCTGTGCTAGGTTGACGCTGTCCCGTGGCCCACGGTTCCACACCGTGGGTCACGGTTTAATGTTGCTGTGAACCAGAAATTCCGAACCGGGGGTCACGATGTATGCTGGGGGTCACAATGTAAACCTGCTGTGCTTCTTTCCACCGTACCGTGGCCCACGGTTCCACACCGTGGGTCACTAAGTAAACCTGCTGTGCCACAAGCACCGTGAACTGGGGCCACAGTGTACGATGGGGGTCACAATGTATGATTGCTGTCCCAAACAGATGGTGCGACTTGGATTCAAGGTTTACATTGGGAGTCAATGTTTGTATTGTTCATGAACCTTATTATGAATAAACATACATATTTATTTATTATTATTATTATTATTATTATTATTATTATTTTCTTTTTTTTATATATATATGGTTTAAAATAGTTTAAAATGGTTTCCTTTCCTTTTTAAGTCGAGCAACTTTCCGAAGACTTTCATATCGTTTTACTCGCCCGCTCCACCCCCCGACAGAAGATTCGTGTCGTCCTCGACACTGAAACTAATTCGAAAACATACCTGGGCACTTTCAACTTCCCCACACTTGCTTGATTTCGTGATGTATGTTCCGGAAACCCTTCAAACCGTAAAAACCAAACAAACAATAGAATTAAACAAAACTAAAATGAGATATGTACCGAAAATCCGGGTTGCCTCCCGGTAGCGCTAAGTTTTAGTCTTCAGCCGGACTTCTCAAGACCCTCAGTTGGTCGTGTATTCTGGTGCGCTTTCAAGAAAGCTCACCTCTTCGGGTAAGGGATTCAAATCATCACCGTCTAGATACGGTTTCAACCGATGACCATTAACTACGTGTCTTCGTTGGTCCTTTGAATCCTCGATTTCCACATCTCCGTATTGTCCGACTCGTGTAATGATGAACGGTCCGGTCCATTTACTCCTTAATTTACCTGGAAACAGTTTAAGGCGAGAGTTAAATAACCAGACTCTTTGACCTACCGAAAACGCCAAGCGCCTCAGCTTTGCATCGTGCACCGCCTTCATCTTATCTTTGTACGCGGCTGCGGTATCATACGCCTCGTTGCGTAATTCCTCTAATTCACTCAATTTCAACAACCTGTGGGCACCTGCATCAGAATAATCAGTATTCACTTGTTTAACAGCCCACAAAGCACGATGTGCAATCTCTAAGGGTAAATGACAACCCTTTCCATACACCAAACGATAGGGTGTCGTGCCGATAGGAGTTTTATAAGCGGTGCGATATGCCCATAAGGCATCATTTAATTTAGATGACCAATCCTTACGATCAGTTCGCACCGTCTTTTGCAAAATTTCTTTAATTTGCCTATTCGACACTTCAACCTGTCCACTCGTTTGTGGATGATATGGTGTAGCAATTCGATGGTCAACGCCATACCGTTTTAAGAGTTTGCCAAAATTAAAGTTTTTGAAATGGGATCCTCCATCACTAATTATCACCCGAGGAACCCCGAACCTGGAGATTATGTTTGAATGGACAAACTTGCAAACAACGGTATGATCATTTGTCTTAGTGGCAATTGCTTCAATCCACTTTGAAACATAATCAACCGCCACTAAGATGTATAGGTTACCATTCGAATTGGGAAACGGTCCCATAAAATCAATTCCCCAAACGTCAAAAATATCGACAACCAAGATTGGTTGCATTGGCATTTCATCCCTTTTTGAAATCCCACCCATCTTTTGACAATTAGTACAATGTTTAACAAACTCAAAAGCGTCCTTGAACATGGTTGGCCAATAAAGACCAGCTTCAAGAACTTTATGGCCTGTCTTTTGTCCACTAAAGTGACCGCCACACGCAGATGAGTGAGCATGCTGTAATACTTCCAAGAACTCTGTCTCGGGCACACATCTCCTAATAATCTGATCAGCACCAATCCGGAACAGATCTGGTTCATCCCAAATATAATTCTTCACCTGCGACAGGAATTGTTGCTTGCTACGCTTATTCCATGCATCCGGTATCGTACCTGAAACAAGATAATTTGCAAAGTTAGCATACCAAGGTCCGGAACTCGCAGCCATTATAAACTCATCCGGAAAGTGCTCATTGATCTCGGGTGTGAACTCCTCTACTTCAACCGGTAGTCGTGACAGATGGCCGGCAACTACATTTTCACACCCCTTCTTGTCTCTGATTAGCTGCAATAATGACCGGGAGAGTCTGATCCTCTCCTAAGAATGCATACTTTAAATGCGCGGGCAGCTCTTTCAACTCTACCTTTGGTGGGCTGATTAGTGACGGTTTCAACCCTGAAGAAATCTCAGCTGGAAGGCTCTCCACTTGATGGGACCATGGTGGCCTTCTCTCTTGCACCGCTTGTACCTCCAACTTCCGAACTTCCTCTTCCAAATCACACATGTGATTTTCTTCTACCCTGTCACAAAACAAACAACACTCGGGCACCTCATCCTCGCCATGAGGATCGCATCCATCTATAATATCTGCCATGAAACATTCATCACTTTGAAACATGTCAGAAACATTAGAAAACACATTCAATCGGACCTTTCTATTGCCGAATGTCATGTCGACTGTGCCGGTGCGACAATCGATCTGAGCATGTGCAGTGGCTAAGAAAGGTCGGCCCAAGATAACATTTGGTTGATTGTTTTTATCAGCAGAGACATAATCAAGCACCAAAAAGTCAACAGGGAAGACAAATTCTTCCACCTTAACTATCACATCACGAACTATCCCTCGAGGAAGCTTAGGGGTCAAATCTGCCAACACAACAGTTGTGTCAGCACGACGCAGTGGACCAAAATCGTATTGGTCGTACAAGCTTCCCGGAAGGATACTCACGCTAGCTCCGAGATCCAACAACGCCCTACTCATTTTAAAATCGCCAACTTGTATAGAAATTAAAGGCGTCCCGGGATCTTGTAGCTTAGGTGGAAGGACCCCATTCAATACGGCACTAACTGTATCAGTGAAATCAACTTTTTTAGGGACTTTGTGCTGCCGTTTTTGAGTGCACAAATCCTTTAGATACTTAGCATAAGCCGGAACCTGTTTAATGGCGTCAATTAAGGGTAAGTTGATTTTTACTTGTTTAAATACCTCTAAAATTTCCTCCGGTTGAGGTCCCCTTTTATTGATTATTTTCGTGTTACCCGGATCCTTCAAGGCTTCAGGAAAGGGAGGTGGAATAGGTTCCCCTTCCATAGCCTTGATTGGCTCAGAAGTTGTAGGTCGGGTATTTTTACCATTACTTTTAACAATGTTAGGCTCCGACTCATCGTCACTCTCACCATTTTCACCTAAATCCTCCACCACACCATCCATGGGCTGTGGTGGAGTGTCGACTTTGTGATAATTTCTACCACTACGTAGAGTACTTACCTGGCCGACTGGACTGCCTCTCTTTTGATGAGCGGGATTTGGTGTTGTATCACTTGGTAGTTTCCCACTATTCTGCTTCAGCTCCTTCACATCGGTTGCGAGTTGAGCCATTTGTGTGTTTAATGACTGAACAGCTTTATCTCGCACCTCCTCCTTTTGAGCACGAGTTTGCATCTCGAGCCTTTGATTTTGTAATTCAAGCTGAATTGATTTCAACATCTCCATCATATCATTACCCCCCGAAGTGTTAGAAGACCCTGCTTGTCCTCTTTGATCATTTTGGTAGCCACCTTGAAAGTTGCCTTGAAATCGGTTCTGATTGAAGTTTCTTTGACCACCAGACTGATTGTTGCCTTGAAATCCCGGATTTAGCTGATTATTCGTATTCGCATAGCTAAAATTCGGGTGATTTCTAAGGCCCGGGTGATATGTGTTGGATTGCATGTTGAAATTTCTTCCACCACCCCCACCTTGCACATAGTTCACATCTTCACTTTCACCATTTTTAGTCGGGCATTGATCCGCTATATGCCCTATATCTCCACAATGTCCACACAACGGAAACTGGCCGTTTACCTCCGGTGGATTCTCTACTGCTCTCACTGTCGAATGCCGTGCACTTCTAGAGGATTGAGCTTTGCGTTTTGACGCCCTTGCAGTTCTTTCCAAATATTCCCAATCATCTTCTTCGTAATTCATTCCAAAAGTACCATTGGATATTGAATTTACATCCCTGGCATCTTCATCTGTTAGGCCTTCGTGGAATGTATTAATAAGCTCCCACAAATATATCTCATGATGTGGACAGTTCTTGAGCATCATTTTGAAACGATTGAACGCTTCGTGAAATAACTCACCGGGCTGTTGTCGAAACCCGCGAATATCCTTTCTGGCGTTGTTAGTACGCAAATGAGTATAGAACTCATCTAAAAATTGTTGCTGCATTTCGCCCCATGTGAAGATCGAAGCTGACGGTAGTGAATGAAACCATTGCTGTGCTTTGTCTTCAAGTGTGAATTGGAAAAGTACCAATTTCACATCATCAACTGAGAAACCTTGGCTGCTGATTGTGTTGCAACGTGCATCATATGCAGCAATGTGTAGATATGGTTCTTCATGTGCGTGACCATGAAACTTAGGCAGACTGGATATTGATTGTGTTCGTACTTCGAATGACCGCCCTCCTTGTAGTTGCGGGATCACAACCGGTGATGGGTTGTTAACTATAGCAGGCCTAAAGTGGCTCTCTATGCCTCCAACTGGACCTTGATTATTTCGTCGTGGAATCCCTTCCGGTAAAATCACCGGTCGGTGTAGGTTTCGTGGCAGCGGTCTTGCCTGACCCTGCATCTGAGGTACCGGCGGTGGTAATGGAATGTCCACCACCGGCCTTCTCGGAGCAGGCTGCTGATTGAGTGGGTCAGGTTGATGATATTGTTGATACCCTACGTTCCCTTGATTGACTCTCTCGGCCGCACCCAATCCGACTGTTTGCCTCTCATAGTTACCCGTGTTAACCACTTGTCTCTCGTTTTGACCTATATAGTTATCCTATTCCTCAAAGCCATCATCGAAATCCCCCGAATTATTTCCTTGATCATAAACAGTCGATCTGTACAGGTTTGGCATTGGCTGACTTTGCTGTGAAATAACCGGTCGGGTGGCTTGTGGAATTGATGTTGCGTTAGGTCCTTGAGTCTGACTTGGTGCTGCAGTATCATCGGGAATGATTCTAACGTAAGGAGACGAATGTTGTAAATTGACAGTTTGGGTGGAAGTTGTTTGATTGTTATCAAAGCTTGGGAAAAAGGTTGAGAATGATGGTACTGGAGATGTAGAAGTAGGTTGTGTAGACTGTGGTGGTGGTATGGTAGTGTTTGGTGAAGGTTGGGTAGGTGTTGGTGAGAATTGTTGTTGTGGAAGTGGGTTTTGCGGTTGTTTCTCCGGAGTCGCTGAGTTCTCCATTGTTTTGAGTGTTGATGTAGGTGATTGTAGAATCTTGTTCTCACGATGTAGTACTCGTTTGGTATGCTTTACTGTTCTCTCGATCTCTGGGTCGAACACTAATGGTGATGACTTCCCGGAATTCCGAGTGTGATGCATACACTTCCTAGATCACCTGCACAAACAAAAACAAGAAAACCTCGCGTAAATCCGAACAAAACAGAACAAACTAAAAAGACACTATTTTTGGATTTTTTTTTAACTAACAAGAACTTAACACTAAGCACTTTGCGCACGCCTCCCCGGCAACGGCGCCATTTTGATGTCTGTCGTAATGGACATGCAAAAACCTATTTAAACTATTAGTATAGAATAAGCAGGGTATCGAACCAAGGGAGGACTGTGGAAAGCGTTTTTATGCTAAGTATTGATTAACGGTTACTAAATTGAGAAATCGGTTTGTTTGATTATGTGAAAGAACTAAATTAACGAGTAAAAAGTGTGATTTGAATCAGTAGAAAGAAATATGGTTCCTCCAGATTTCAGGTTTGCAAACAAGTTCAGTTATATGTTTAATCAAAACATTCACATAGACATAAATGTTTAACCTAATTAACCAATTGTGATAACCAACGACTAAGTACTCCGGTCAATACATAACGGGAGGTTATCGAATGATTATCAATTACAATTACAAACCCTAACCCCATGTCAAATATATCCCAATTACTAGAACTCTCGGGAACTGAATGCTTAGAAATTAAGGTTTAAATAAATGCAATCAGTTACAATCAGTCAATTAAATCCATGGTGAAAAGCATCGGATGCTTAGATCACCAAGTTACAATGATTAAAAACACATAAAAGTACCTAATTACACAAACCCTCCATCCGGAGGAAACCACAAAAAGTTTAGCCGCTCATCTCGCACGAAGAATCTTCAAAAGCTTGAATTGATGAAGAAATCATGGTTGATTCGGTGATGGAATTGAGAATCTTGATGGAATTGGATGGAAGAAACCTTGAATCTTGAGTATCTTGAAGCCTAGGATCGATTGTGTGTGATAGATCATGAGAAACTAGGGTTTTCCTCTTATAAAAACCCATAAAAATCACAAAACTCGCGCCCCCTATTGTCCCAGCATGACCCACAGTTCAGAATCGTGAGCCACAGTTTACATCAGATCTGGCACAATTACCTCCACTGTGGGTGAAGGTCTGATCTGTGGGTCACAGTACAAACTCCCTGTTGTTCTTTTTATCCTTGCAACCCCATAATGTGACCCACAGTTCCTGTACCGTGGGTGAAAACGAAAATCAACATCTCCACATGAATACCTACATAAAACTTTCACATATTCACTTTTGGTCCCTAGACTTTGTAGAATCTCGTTTCTTGCACATTTATGCACCAAGCAACTTCCAATTAAGTACCGAATGGTCCCTGAACTTTGTTCTTTCATACTCCTTTCACTCGTGAGCCTTCATATCACCCGAACAAACTTCAATATTCATCCTCGAGCTGCAATATCCCATCCAAAGCTCACAACTTCATCTTTAACCATCGTAAATGCACCGATTTACATGTTTTACCTACAAATCACCAAAATCTCATAGTTACTTCATTCCAAGCAAATAGACACATCAAATACATATAAAACATGATAATTAACCACTCTAAAGCTCGGGTTTCACCCTCTCCATCAGGCACTCGTTTTTGGTAGTTTTCTTATTCGTATAACATTTATGATAACATTATTGTGGTGGATATATGTCGTCAGTGTTACAAATATGTAAAGTTTTGTTTTTCTATAAAAAATAATAATCAAAAGACAAAAAATATTGTTTTTTATAAAAATAATCAAAAGACATAAAATAAAAGATAAATTGTTATAATTGTAAAGTATGTTTATTTTATTGGTCAAATTATAAAGTATAATTTTATTCTTTAAAGTTCATAACTATTTCTAAATATCAATGTTTTAAAAACCGGTTTTTAAATTAAACCGGATTAGGCTAAAAAATGGTTCAACCGGTTGAACCAGGTTGTACCGAGCGATCTAACCGGGTTGACTAGCTAACTCTATGTCACACCCCAACCGATGGCGGAATCATCGGGGCATGGCACTGAGCGAAACAGATTGTCCAGAAGTTTCCATAACAACTATCATTACCATTCAATTAAAGCAATACGTCCCATACCGTATCTTAAATAGTCAAACAAGTTATTACAGATAACATCAAAACAAATATTCTGTTCCGACAACTCAGATTTAAATAAGTAGCAATTGTTTATCTGCTTCTAGAGACCCCTAATACGTCATCTACAGACAACTATTTGTTGGGCTCTAAAGCTTTATTCTAGCTTCCATTTCCTACCACACATGCATCCTAAGCACCTGTCACATACGTTAAAATAAAGTCAATACATAAAATGTAAAGGTGAGCATACAAGTTTGATAATAGCATATGGAGTTCGAATTCGTTTACGCATAACCAGCACGTACACATAGTGAAATGAAGCACGTTAGTTATCGACATAGATCCATCGATACCAATGACTGCGGGTTGACTGCCCGAGGTAGTTCGCAATACATGATTACCACTGTAATCCATGCAAGTAAAAGATCCTTAACAACCCCCGTGTGAACAGGTGCTGAGTCCCAACTATAGTACTATCGTTGCTAACGCAGGTAGACAGCATTCCATGTGTAAACATAACAAACAAGCATTCATAAGCCACGTATTACATGCATTATTGGTTTAGCGTTGAAAATAGCTTGAGTAGTGTGATAACAGTAGTTTGAATATTCGTAACGTATGTAACACCCAAAAGTGCTAAAGCAAAAAGGGTTCGAGTATACTCACAGCGATATGGATTGAAGGGAGCGCTTTTCAGCGAGTATAGTTAGCCTGAATAGATTCGACAATGCAACGATAAGTGGCACGCAAAACAGTACAAGGTGAGAGTGGTTAGGATGGCTGATCATGCGGATCAACTATCCGTGAGAGAAAGTCATCCGTGCGGGTGAACTATCAGTGCGCACGGTGATCCGTGGGGATGGTGACCCATCCGGATAAGCTATCCGTGCGGGTGAGCTGTCCGTGCGGATGGTAATCCGTGCAGATTAGTCGCTCGTGCGGATTGCTTATCCGTACGGACAAGTTGTGCGTGCGGATTGCTTATCCGTACGGACAAGTTGTTCGTGCGGATAAACGTTCAAGTGGATTGTTTCTTCCTAAGGGTGTGTTTGTGTATGATGGCTTGTCCTTTGAAGTTTTTGTTGTAGCATTTAGAAAACGTTTAAGTGTTTCTACCTTTCAAGCCGGTCGCGCGGACAACAATCCGTCCGGATGGTAGTCCGTGCGGACAATGGTGATCCGTGCGAACAGTCTGTGCGCGCGGGCAGAGATAATCCGTGCGGACGACTTGGCCGTGCGGATGAACACTGTTTGAATTTATTTTAAGGCCTTAGTATCTCATGATCCGAAGAGTAATCCATTCAGAGGTCGTCCGTCCGGATTGCTCATTCGTCGATACTCAAACCTTGTTTGGAAAGTGGGTCCCAAGGGTAGCTCGTCCGGGTGACAACCGTCCGGATAGCCTGTCCGTGCGCACAGCTTGTCCGTGCGGACAGCTTGTCCGTGCGGACAGTCCCTGGTCTGATTGTTCCGTTCGTCTACTCTTGGTTTCTGTTGTCGTTTATCGAGACGTTCTGATTACGTGGCAACCACTTGGAATCGTATTCTTACTCGCGTGACTAGACCGGTCAGGAACCACCCTAGCTTGGCCTGTCGGCGACTTAGAACGGTCATTCCGGTTGACCCCGAAATCAGGTGTCTGGTGGGTAGAATCCAGATCTAGGACTAGTGCATCACTATTGATGAGTGGAATAATAGAACCGATCAGATTCGTACCGATATTAAGGGTAAAAGAAGGAGGGAACTTAGGTTTATTTCCTACAACTCTTTTATCCTTAGAAAAGTTTAGATTTAGGTGAAGTTGTTGTGAAATCTTATGGAAATCGTTCAGATCTGAGCTATTCTAGGTGGAATGAAGTCGAGCTTGAAGTTCATAAGAACTTCGTGATGACGTCACCCGAGAATACCTCAAATCTGGATGATTTCATGGTTCGAAGTTGAGATTTGAAAGATGGAAAGGTGTAGAATTGTGTAGTGATCAAGGATGTACAAGAATTAGTGCAAGATCTTACCTGGATTGAGAGAAATCTGAGAAGGAGTGAAGAATGCGTGCGGTTCGGACGTCACTTGCCAAAAGTGGAAAAGTTGGAGAGTGACCCGTGTATTTATAGGATGCTAAAAGGGGAAAGGGTGAGCCGTGCGCATGGCACGTAACCCGGATAGGCTATCCGCGCGGATTGGTCATCCGTGCGGATTGGCAATCCGTGCGGATTGGCAATCCGTGCGGATGTCGCCTGATTTGGTGCGTTCGGTGCGACGACGCTTCGGCTTCGGTTTGCGAGCGATTTGATAGGGTTTCCTAGTCAAATTACTTTCAGTCCCAACTACTTCTTTTATGGTTCGACTCGGAATTCGGGTTCGGGTTCGTTTACATTCGAGTTAGACTTCGAGTTCGATTGAGTTCGCTTGATTATCACAACATAACATAAAATAAGCATGCACAGGTAACACGTAAGGCACACACACACACGTATAAACAACGAGTAAAATACACAACTCGAGTTACGATTTGGTGTCGATTCAATTTGCATAGCTTGATTAACTTTATCGCCTTGTTACTTCCTATCTTTCACAGTCGTAGGTCGATTGAAATATGGTTACCACGATTCGATTATTGTATTGAACGATACTTACTCCACATAATGTAAATAAAATAAAAACATTTCTACGAGTCAAGTCGCGCGAAATCGGTCGTTGACTTTGACCTTGACTTTGACTTTCACTTGTGAAAACACGGGGTGTTACACTCTATAATTTCATAAATTACAACATCAACTCAAAATTTAATCCAAAAATACATGATTACATATTAAAAGATGATCCAAAAGTAAATCTATAATAAAAAATAATCCAAAAGATAATCGAAAATCATTCAATTTTTCAACAAGATCTTTTAAATGAAATTGTACGATATGTTTAAGCCATCTGAGTGTTGAATACATCAACTTCATTATCGCATAAAAGATGAAATTCACTATTATCGCCATCCTCATCAATTAGAGGATAACTATTTTCGTTTCATACAATATTAAATAGAAACTTTTAGTTACAAATAATCATAATATATAAAAATTACGTAAGATAAGTAACATATATGATAAAAATAAGTAACAATCCAAACTAAAATAACCTTGGGCCGGTACCGGTATTACGTTTCAAACAGGTATACCGGATTTTACCGCCAGTACAAACCTTATGCCGTTTCACTTATTTACCGGGGTGTTTCGTACCGGATTTACATCTGGAAACGGTAATACCGGTATAATCGGCCGGTATTTACCGGTTTTTAAAACATTGCTAAATATCCACATTGTACTCATCCAATAAACTTTAAGTTTAAAATTTTTGTCATTATAAAATAAAAAATAGTATTTGACTCGTAAGTACGTTTTTTAGCTTTAACTTAAATTGTTAAATTTTGGTTTTTTACAGATATAAAAAATTTATATTTTTATAAAATTTCAAGAACTGTTTAAAAAAAAATAGGATGTTAAGAGTTTGTATCTTTATTAACTTTATATCATACTAAGTTTAGATTTTTAGTTCCTAACTAATCTTATCTATACGAGTCTACTTTTAACTTATAATCCCTAAAAATATGCAACACAATCTACTATGTATCTAGTCAAGTTGGTAAAAAATTCTTTTAAAACTAACTAATATTATCTAGAACAATATAGTTGAACTTATAATTCCTAAAAATTAGCAACACAATTTAGTATTTATCTGGTAAAGATTTAAAATTTCTGGAGTATTTTTTTATAAAAACAAAATGTTTTGTTTATAAATAAACTAAAAAATTATTTTACACATGTAAAGTTTTGTTTTTTTTTTTTGTAAAAAGATGATAATTAAATGGCAAAAAATAAAAGATAAGTTGTTATAGTTGTAAAGTAAGTTTATTTTGTTGGTTAAATGATAAAGTTTATAATTTTATTATTTAAAGCTCATAACTTTTTTAAATATCCATATGGTCCTCATCCAATAAACTTTAAGTTTAAATTTTTTTATAAAAATAAAAAATAGTAGTTGACTCGTAAGGACGTTTTACACCTTTAACTTTAATTGTCAAATTTCGTTTTTATATATATAAAAATTATATTTTTATAAAATTTTAAAAACGGTTTTTGTAAAAAATAAGATGTTAAGAGTTTATATCTTTATTAACTTTATATCATAGTAAGTTCGGTTTTTTGTTTAACTTTAAAGTTTATTACTTTAATATTTTTAATTAAGAAATACAAATTATTAGATTAATATCCAAGAATAACTGCAATATTTTATAATTTTCGCTTGACTATATCTAACTGCATTATCTATTTATTGCAACATTAGGATATTAACTTATATAAGTTTAGTTGACTTGTAAATTTAGGATACTAAATTATATATAGAGTAAATTACGTTTTTGGCCCCTGTGGTTATGTCAGTTTTACTATATTAGCCCAAAATAAGATTTTTTTAACGTTTCTGCCCCCATGGTCCCTATATCTAACCATTTTGGCCCCTGAGACTAACTCCATCCATTACCCTGGTTAATTATTTGTCACATGCAGGTCACATGATGGGTATTTTTGTAATTTCTCTTCCCCCTTTAAATCTAATCCATATATTCAAGAACATCATCATCTTCTAACCCAGATATTCAAGAATACATCATCATCTTCAAGTACACATCATCTTCAAACCCAGATCTTCAAAAACATGAGCACCTTCAACCATCATCATCATCCCCAAAACAAAACCCACATTACAGTTTCAGATTTTCATGAATAAGAACAAACCAAAAAAATATATTAACATCCCGATTGTTATAAATCTGAAGATTCCCCAAATTAACTATTAACCCACACATCATCTCCGCTACTTTTAACATCCCACACATCATCTCCGCTATAAATCGAAGAACAAACAAAACCTGATTGGTCAAAACCCACATCTACAGATTTCTTTTTAACAATCCAATTTCTTCGAGAACCACCACTTCTTCAAAACATACCCTCAAACCAAACACTATCTAAAAGGTTTCCACAATGAACCTATCTGCTGAGGAAGCCCTACCGTGTTCAAGGATCTTCAAGAGAAAGCCCTACCGTGTTCAAGACTACCACCCATCATCATTAATTTTTCTGAAAAAAATAAAGGAAACTGAGGAAGGGGGATGGGTGTTTACCGTGAATCTTGTCGTCAGAGCCTCAACCCACCGCCGTCGCCTCTACTGCCGCCGCCGTGAGCGGCGGCGCCTAATCATCTCGTCGCCCTCTCTCTCTTCGATCTTTTTCACCGGAAAACGGGGGTACAGGGGAGGTATGAGTGTTGTCGGAGGAGTGTGGTCGCCGGTAGCCGTCGCTGGCTTGCCGCCGGTGGTCTCGCCGGTCGGCTGCTGGCCTTCATTGAGAAGGAAGAGGGTGAGCAGGAGAGTTTTTCATGTGTAGGTGTGTTTGAGATGTGAAGAACTGATGAGTTGAAAGTTTTGTTTGTGTTTTTGGTTTAGGGTTTTCTAAGGTAGAAGATGATGATGGTTGAAGATGATGAAGATCTAAGGATTATGATGGTTGAAGATGATGGTTAGATTTAATTAGGACTGCACATATGACTAGGGTTTTTTTTATAAAATAATTAAAAGGAGAGGGGAAATTACCAATTTACCCATCATGTGCATTAATAATTAACCAGGATAATGGATGGAGTTAGTCTCAGGGGCCAAAATGGTTAGATATAGAGACCATGGGGGCAGAAACGTTAAAAAATCTTATTTTGGGCTAATATAGTAAAACTGACATAACCACAGGGGCCAAAAACGTAATTTACTCTTATATATATATATGGAACTCATTAAGCCTAACAAACTCTCAAATCAATATCCACCATTGGATTTGGCTGAGATTAAATCTCAGCCACTTAAACTCATAAAAATAACATATCTAATAGCAGTTCAAAGGAGTTTCCTGGGCGTCCATATTTTCCTGCCCATGTTCTCCCCAAATCACCATTAATTGTAACTGCAATTTGGAAGAATCCTGGCTGTTTAAAGTCCCTAACTTTTGATCTGAGCCATTGAAAGTCCTTGAAATGGCAGTTTTACAATCTCTCTCCTCAAATCATGCGGTTTCCGTTCACCCCACCCACGTTTCCCGCTTTCTCCTCCCCTACCCAGCATCATCAAGGCCTCGCTCTTTCCTATTTTTCATCGGTTATCAAGGGTTTCTCTATTTCTCTGGATCTCCTTCCACAAGTCGCTGCGGCTCTCTATTCCATACATACACAAATCAACCTTCTCTGATCTCTCTATGCCATACAATCAAAGATGATGATTATGAAGACAAAGAGGAAGGAGTCGAGGAGTTAATTCCGTCGGAGACAACGTCGCCTAGGGTTTCAAGTTCGATCGTATAGACGATAATGGATAAAAAAAGTGAGTTGAATAGAGGTGAGATCAATGTTTGCCCTCTGAAGCTTCGCCTGCTGGTGGTGATCTTTGATTTTGGTATGAATATTCAAGCTACTACATTGTTATAATCTTACTGTTTCTTTATTATGCTAGAAATCGATTTGTGCATTCAGTCACTTTTTAGTGCTTGCAAAGGAAGAAAGGAACATACTTTAAAGTTAACTGAATTATTGAAATGTATATTGTATGCCACAATCTTTGATTTGCTAATGAAGATAGGTCAAACAGATAATCATGGACCAAATTGTGCATAAAGTTATGATTTCACAAAAGGTTTGGTTAGATCCCCAATACGAGCAACATTGCTTCAAATAAGTTTAAAATTGTATGTGGTGAGCGGAATCCTGTATAGTTTTCTAGAGGTTATATATCTAATTTATTATTTTTTGTTTTGCATCTAAATAAAATACTTGAGAAATGAAGCTTCATGGCGACAGGTTCAAAACTGCCTATTATTAGTCTTTGGTCATCAATTGGTATGTCACTGAGGTAAGGCTTGAATGGTTGTTATTGCAATTTCTTAATTCATAATTATATATTCTTATGTTACCCTTAAATGCAACTGCTTTTTAGGATGATCCTGATTCCTGACCATGCAAAGTCTTCATCTTTGAATCTCAGCCCTTTAAATTCACTTAAACTTTCTAGAAGGGGAGGTTGAGGACGGTTCCAAGATGTTAGAGCAATTCTAGTGTTATAACCCCACTACCGCCATAAAAGCAGAAGAGGAATAACAAGAATGAGAGCCAACTCTTCAATAATTAGTGACATTAAGGTATAATTTAATTGCATATGCAATCAATTAACCCTAAGAGAATGAAAGGTTTGCATCAGTAAGTTGATTTTACTCTGAATTTCATCCTGACCTTCTTAATATTTTATCTCACTTTTTGTCATATTATATATTACTAGCTTAAATAATCGGAAATTTTCACACACGCAAACAACTCATCATAATGTTACTATTCGGTTGAACTCCTCTTTCCATCATATATATATGACTTTGTCACTAGTCATTATATACTATTCGACCCGTTTAAGAGTAAATGAGTTGGTTGGGTCGAATTGGCTTCTAATGGATCAAATGGGTAAATAAAATGACATTTATGAGTAAATGAGTTGGTTGGGTCGAATTGGCTTCTGATGGGTCAAATGGGTAAATAAAATGACATTTATGAGTAAATGAGGTTGAACCAGATGGCTAGCCAGAAGGTGAACCCTCCTACTGCGGGTCCAGCAATGGGGAATTTAAAGGTAGTTATCCAGCAAATAGTTGCATAATGGCAGTAACATTTATGATAAGGGGGTGTTTGGGATTTGACACTGTCAAAACTGAGTATCGCAATAATCTGATAATCAGTTTGCAAGTGCAATCCCAAACACCCGCTTAGAACAAAATAATTCACATTATGACCCGCCCTTTACAATTGCAGGAGTTCCTTCCTATAAAAGAGATGCTTGAAGATTCTAAAGATGAACGTGAAATATCTTCGGTTACTGAAGATTATATGAGGCCAATAGTTCAAGAAACGATACCGAGGCGGGATTGTGAATGCTATAATTGCGATAATACTTTGGAAGGAGTTGTTGCTAATAGAGAGGAGTTGAGAACAAACAAGATTAATGTCAAGTATCAGATAAAGGATTCAGAGGAGATGCAAGAGTTAGTGAATTCGTATATGTATCAACTGGAGAAAGGTAAGCATGCTAGAAAGGTAGCAAAGAGACGAGAAAAAACAAAACGTGCAAGTACTCCTCGGTACATAATACAAAGAACAAGGTAATGAAGAAATGGATGAGGAGGGTCGATCGCAGAACCATGAAGAAAATAATTTCGATTAGATGTGGCCGGCCGGATGGGTTTTATGACAACTGTGTTCTGTAATCATCTGATTATGTAAAACAATGTTGGTTATCAATAAAACAATATGCTTTGGTGTTATTATATGTGTTTTGGTGTTATTATGTGTGCAATTGTGTTTAATGACTTTACAATTGATTCGACTCCGATTTCAAGCTTTAAATCACTTTCTGGAAGGTTATACGCAAACTGGTGCATAAACGCAATCAGTTTAACACGACATACACTCCGGAACTATGACATAAGCCAAACATACCCTAAATATCCCTTACATAACTTAGAAATGAGTTTCGAAGGATTCGGTATGGCGAAAACATGTTTATTTGAACTAAAGAATTAATAACGACAAAACTGCGAAACGAGCGTTGGTGACCGCCCGGATAATATTTAAATCCCAAAAATATTCTGTTATGATTAAAATTTTATTTTTAATCAGGTTCGTGTTGAAAAATAAATTAAAACGCTTAGAAACACTATTTTTCAAGTTTAAGCGCGTACCGCGTGTTTCTGCGCGACACAGTGCTTTTACTGCGAAACGCGGACAACGCAGCCAGTCTTGGCAACTGAAATCTAATTCAGTAATATTTTGGCGAGATTATTTTTATAGAATAATAAAAATAAATTAGAACGCCATAAATCGGGATTTGAACATTAGATATAATACCCGGTACCTAATTAAACACTTTAACGGAACGGTGTTTAACCGGACATTACCCGGGACACTAAAATTTTTCCACACACGTTATTTTATTATTTCTGAGCTAGTTAGAGTCCCCGAATACCCAAACCCACTTTATATTAAATAACACATAACAATATGCTAACTATATCATTCCAACTTAACTAAGACTTGTAACTAGATCAATCACCACCCAACCCCCCTATACCCCCCCCCCCCCTTACGGTTTCATGAGGGTGGGACACCCACACCCCTCTTTTGATTATTCTAATTGCTAATGTTGGATATTTAGGAGCACATTACATGATGGACTATAGTGAAACTTGGCTTATAAATTTACATGAGAGTCTTGCATTTCATTTCATCATAACCCAACAAACAACACAAGCTTCCTTCTTCTCCCCTTCCTTGCTTTCGGCAGCCACAACCAACCACCCTATCACCACCATCAAGTCCCTTTCTAGCCATTTTACATACACACAAAGGTGCAAGGAGTCATACAACTAAGCTCGGTGCACTCGGAAGTTCAAGGACCTCTCTCGTTTTCTTTTATCCACCACTTTTACGCTTTGAAACTCCCCTAGCCTTGTGCTAGTAGTAAGTGTTCTAAATCTTCATCTTGTTCTTGTCTTTGGTGGTTAATAGATGATAGAATGATGAAAGTTAAGAAACTTTGAAGATCATGAACAAATTTGGAACATAATGTGCTATAGGGTGGATAAAGAGAAGATATATGTGTAAAACATGATAAATCTGAGTAATACAAACACTAATCAGCTGTAAATAACATATGTTATAAGATAAATCGTTATTAGAATGAATAGTAATCGTATGTGTGCGTTTTAGTAACCTTTAAACTAAAAACAGCATGCTGAGTTGTATTTTCAGCCACCTTTAACTGGCTGTAAACAGACCGTATCTTAACGAAAAATGTATTTTCTGAAGTCTGGATTTATATATTATGAAATACGGTTCTAATGACACCGGAATCATAATTTTTGGACTTCGTTTACTATTTTTAAAGTGTCTTTTCGTAACAGCAGCTAGAGCTGCATTTTTCTGCTGAAAATGTGCGTCCTGTTTTCTGTCATAACTTGTATTCTGTGTGGAGTCTGATCACGAAATTTATACCATAGTTGACCACTGATGTATTTGTAATTCTTCCACTGGAATTTCGTAAATCGGACTCACGATGAATTTTTAATGAATTATTTCGTAAACTGCAATCAGAAAGCGACAAATCTGATTGCAGACCGGAAAATGAATTTTTATAAAATATTGGTACTGAACTGGACCCTGATATTTTTACACAATAATATTTGGTTCATGTGAGACGTTCTGTAAAAATTTGGGAATTTTTGGAATAAGTTAACCATTTTATTTAAATGTCCGAAAACAGTCCAGTTTCATGTATATTAAAACAGAAATGACATAAGTAGTATTTTGCATGTCAAAGTGTGGGTGTTGATTATTAAAATCATTCTTATTTAATTTAGGGCGGATAAACAATTTGAGGGATTGTGTTAACATTTAAAAACGCACCCGAAGGTGAGTACATGGATCCCCTCTTTTTACTGTTTTCGATTGTTTTGGGGTGATTCATATGTATCAAAAGGATTTCAATATTCTAACGATAGTTTCAAAACGATTGAGATGGTTTATACAAAACTAATAACGATTTCGATAATGTGAACAAACTTGTTGGTTGTAGTTACATAACGAATGACATTCATTAGCATTGATCAAGCCGACCAGTATTAGGTTATGGTACCATAGGATCCGACAAATCCCGTTATCAGACCGGACCCATGGTTATGTGTGGGTTAGGTGGGTAACGACCGAATCTGATGATTGTTAACTTACCCTTTGGTGGTTTGTTAATACGAGAAAATGAGTTGAACAATATACGAGTCACACAGGTTTGAATGTTATTAGCGAGACGACCAAAAGTAGTTTCACGATCTAAAACGAGAATGATTTAAACGACTAAAGCGATTATTGACGAATTAAACGATTTGGGTAAACAATTGGAAGCGATGTCACGCAAACGAGGTTTACGAAACTATATAAACCATACGAGTTTTATTACGAAAACGATTTACGATTTGGTTTAAGATTCATGGCATCGAGGTTTATAAATTATAATCAAACTATTTTGATTTAGTATTCTTTTTACGATACAAACATTTACCAAACAAGGTTTTCTAATAACGAAGTTGTATGAATTATTTCAACATATAAACGAGCCATGAATCTGACACTCTCACTAAACCTATGTACTCGCCAGCATTTCTTTGCTGACTTTGTTTTTACATATGTTTCAGGTGAAGTTGCTTAGTGTTGATTGCAAGTAGGATGCATGCTCACTTAGGACCGGACGAGGCCTTAGTGATTTAATAACGATAATAGACTGTGTTTGACTTGTTTGTTTAACTTAAGACAATGTTTAATATGTAATAAAACGAAACTCTTTGCATCCATGGTTTGAAACAATAATTCTGTTACAACACTCCATGACGTTTCCGCCACGGTTTGTTGTTTTACGTGGTCGGGGTGTGACAGGTTTACAGATTATGAAAAAGATCATTATGATACGGATGCAGTTACATTATTTCACATTTGAATGTCTTGAAATTGATCTTTACACATTTTGCAGTTGAAACTAGACTTCTTAGCTTTTTTCTTCATGGTGACTGGTATTGAAAATAAAAAGCTTACGTGTTGTTTCACCGTATATTTTCCATCCCAACTATTTGTAAACTTGGCCACATGAAGAATATACTTGTCTTTGGTGTTTCAAGAGAAGTGGGACTTACTGCTTTTCAAATAGGAACAAATTCAAGTGAAGTGTATTTCAGAAATTTTTCTAAATTCTTATAGCTTGAATTTTGAAATTTGGTACGATTAACTCTTATCAAAATGAGTTTAATCATAAAAGACTTGGTTAGTAATATTATTTGTTATGTGTCTATTATCTAAAGTTTAAAACAATACGGTCATTCTTGTAAATACGTTATAATTATGGATCATTTAGGTCAAAAGGTTGTGAGCGGTCATTCAAACGACTTTCAATGAAAACTTGAAGAACCAGCAGTGCTATAAGTATTCACCGTAATTTTTCAAAAAATTTAAATCAAAAGAAATTAAAGCAGTTTAATATAGTGGCTATTGTTTCTTGATAGTGACCTCCACATATACATATGGTTTGAGCATGTATACCACAGCATGTACAATTCGTTTGTTTAATTTTGGTGGCATATTTTTTATTTTTATTTTACTTTTTAAAGTTTACTGCAATTTTTAATTATTTGTCTTAATTTTATCTTAATTTGAAAAAAAAAGAGTGAGTGATGAGTTACGACCATTGCAAGTCTATTATAGTGAAATGTGATGAAATGTAACGGAGTGATTTGACAATTGGTGATTGGGTGTGGTGTGTGATGGATTGTGATGAGTGATGACCACCCCCTTCCACCCTAAGTGCCCCCAATAGATGATGCCAAAAATACACCTAACTTGATAAATTCTTCATGAACATGAGTAGAGTTACGTTTTCAGCACTATGACCATTATTGTATCTTTTAATTTACAGAAGAGTTAAATGCCATTTTAGTCCCTGTGGTTTGGGTCATTTTGCCAATTTAGTCCAAAGGTTTCATTTTTAACCTGTGGGTCCAAAAAGGTTTCACAGTTGCCATTTTAGTCCACTTGGTTAACTTCATCCATTTTTTCTGTTAACGAGAAGGCCAATTTGGTCATTTTGTATGTAATTCTGTTAACTAAAAGGGCAATTCAACCATATAAAATGACCGAAATGGCCTTCTGGTTAACGAAAAAAATGGATGAAGTTAACCCAGTGGACTAAAATGGCAACTGTGAAACCTTTTTGGACCCACAGGTTAAAAATGAAACCTTTGGACTAAACTGGCAAAATAGCCCAAACCACAGGGACTAAAATGGCATTTAACTCTTTACAGAAATATAACATGGCAAAAGCAAGAGCATCTCATTTTGTTGCTTTCAAATGTTTAAATTTGGGTTGCGTTTTATTTCAAACGGGTCAATTCGGTTGCGTTTTATTTCAAACGGGTGTTATAAAAAAAATTAGTTAAAAGGGGAATGGGTTGAGAGTCATAACACATACTTCTGTCATTAAGACATTAAAATACCCGTCCACCGGACGAGCATTAAACTAGTTTATTTTGAACTTTATGAATATGGTCAATAACTGCATTATATTAACACCAAAAATAAAGTTCAATGTTCCACTTCTGAATTGACACTCGATGTATTTTTAATCGGGTTTTCTGATTTGTGCTTGAATCGGCAGTATCTTCTAATTCCTCTTTCTTTGTCATTGTCATCAGAATCGTCTAAATTAATAACCTCACTCTATTTCCATTCAGAGAGACTCTTGGATCTCTTCATTTGAGTCTCAAAATTTCGATCCTTAAAAAGGACAAAAATTGAATACAAAAGTTAAAAAAAGATTAAATAAACCTTAAAATTACATCTTCACTAAATTCACGTTAAAGATTAGACTTCTATGGACTAAATATTGCACCATAAAAAATAATATCAACATTTTTATCACCATCATCCTGCAATAAAACACACATATAATAACATAACGAACATGTTAATATGAAAGATATACGCAAAAATAATACTTAAAAACCAAAAAAATCAATACCTTAGAAGCTTGTTTGACAAATGGGTTGTTTAACTTGGCATGTCCATCATCCAACTGAATCTGAAAAATCAAATAAGTTAACATTCACATAAACGCAAATAAAAGAGAACAATTATTCACTGCTGCGATATAACAGAATTGATCTTATAATTTTGAATCTCGCATGTTTGGTTTTTCGCAACAATTGAATTCAGAACTGGATTCATTTTTTTAGCTTTGTTTTGCAATAGATATAGGGGTGTCCTGCTATGTATTTATAGTAGTAACTATAGAAGCGTATTAGGGTTTAATATTAGATTTGACACCCCTTTATTTAGAAAGTTTGTTGTAGTTAGTTTTAATTTATTATAAGATATATCTAAGTACAGATATTAGACAGTTTTAATAAAATAAAATGTGACACATAATATCTTCATTTTATGTTACGGTACTTTTAATTCTTTTTCTTTTTGTTTGCATAGATGGAACCATCTTTGTAGATTAGGCACATTAGATCACAAGTATTAATTACTTGTACATTAAAGCATTAACGACTTGTACCTTTTAATCCGTGTGTCGATATTGAACAAGACAACTACCGAAGCATTGACAAAAAATGTGTAGGTCGTCATGCTATCTTTGGAATTTTTTTAAACAATATAGTTTATAAGATATATTAAGAATATGTAAAAAAAATTATAAGTTTGTTGTGGATAGGTGAATTATAACTAATTTTCTATAATTTTGTTAAAACCTTAGGGATTTAAGTGTAATAAGTTTAGGGGCAAAAAAATAAATAGTGTTTAAAAGACTAAACTACCATCATTTTAGGAGTCTTTCTATAAATAAAGTGGGAGAAAAGTTCTTATTTTTTAGTTATCTTAAAATACATCTCCCTCATACATTATAATATAGTATAGATACATTAGTAACACATTTGGGCACATAGGTGTTGTACTTAAATGCTTTGATAGTTTTTCAAAAAAAAAATTGATATTACACATTTAACTCAAATCTATTTGATCTTTTACTTTTAACCCAAAAGTTTTCGTCTTCCGTAATTAACCTTACAACTTTTTTTATTTCAATTTTGCCCCCCCCCCCCCCCTTCATATTTCGCAGAGTTTTCATTTTACGTTTCGTTTTAAATTTTGCGAGTAACACGACGTAACATGCGTGTGTGGTTCAACGTTTTTACGTTTTGTTTACGCTTCGTACTAGATTTTGTGAGTTAACACGGCTCAACGTGTGTGTGTGATTCAACGTTTTTACGTTGTCTATTTTTTCCCGTTTGACAGTTTGTTACAACGCATGTGGTCCTAAATCGGCACACATATTATTTTATATGCTTTACGTTGCAGTCTAATTTCTTCGCATTAACACATCATAACTTCAGTATCGGTTTTTGCTGAGGGTGGTGTGGCATTGGTACTATTCGGCACGGTTTTACGCCCCCGCCTTGTGGTAAATCTCGTTATTTCTAAATTTTTTAAAGTTTAAACAACTTTAGTGTTTATAATGTATTTTTTTTTTGAAAGACTAAACTTACACAACATGAGGACTGAACCGATGATTTCCTACCAGGGATGAGCAAATCCCGACCCCGTCCCGATATCGTCTCGATCCCGAAAATCCCGATCCCGATCCCGAATTTCTCCAAAACTGGGTACCAATACCGATACCGAAATATGTCGGTAAGGTACGGTAGCGGTATTTGAAGGTAAAAGTCGGTATTTTACCGGTACCGTACCGAACCGGTACTGATCCCGAAAATCCCAAAAAGTGGATACCATTTCCGGTACCGAAAAAATTCGGTACGGTATTTTCGAGATCGGGATCGATACGGCATTTTCAGGATTAGGATCGTTATTTGATACCAAATGCTCATCCCTGTTTCCTACTACTTCAAACCTTATGTAATTCACCAATATAACTAGATATTAATTTTAGTGTTAAAAAACAAGAAAAACCTTTTTAACGTTAACCATACTTTACAATATATTAATTAATATTCTTGTAATGATACAAAATTTAAAAAGAAAATTTAATACTAGTTTAAAGCAATGTGCTGTTTATATATGCGTGGGGCGGTTACATACAATACAATACAGGCAATTGCAGAGGAGGAGTTATCTGCTACATTACGCGCTTGCGCGGACCCTTCGATGTCCACCGTTGATCTCTTCTCCCTCACACTCCTTCCTTCCTTCCTTCCTATTATATATATATATATATATATATATATATATATATATATATATATATATAGTATTCATTCCCCACTTTATTAACACCACCACATCAACACTCTCCCCCTGGCCGGACTTTTACATATCTTCCGGTGAACTCATCGGCGATGGTTTCTCCGTCTATAGAAGGTAGATTCGTGTTTTCACCTAACATATATACATGTTTCATTCAGATAAACCAGATCCCTTTGTTAATTTTGCCAATGTCGGTGGTGTATTCATCCACAAAACATATATATTAGAAGAATCTAATCAAGCTCCTCTGTTTATGTGTCCGAGATCTGGCTGCAAATTCTGTGTTCCTTAAATATTATTTTCATCACGAATCTGGATCTCATCTTTTGTTGTACTGTGAAAAAAGAATAAAAAGTTTTTTTTTTTTTAAATCAAAATGTCAATTATGCAATTTGAGTCCGATGGTCAAAAGTGTAGATTCAGGAGTATATTATAATTAAATTATTTTTTGGAAAAATAGGTAATTTGATTGTAGAGTGTGTATGCGGTGTGCAGGTTTAGGTGTATGTATTCCGGATTTTCTATGGATTGTTGTTTAAAAAAAGCTATGTAAATTTTTAATTATTTAGGGGTTGTTTGTTTACTTCTTAACGAGGCTCTTAATGGTTTAGACCTTTCTGGTTCAGCACTTAATGGTCAGACTGTTTGTTTCGTGAGCAGATGTATGAATGGTTCAGATTAAGACCTCTAATCTGAATTGGTCAGACATTTACCTTTGTTAAGCATTATAATAGTTCTTAATGGTTCAGACCTCTGACTGACTGGTTCAGCACTTAACTATTCGGAAGTTGCCAAACAGTCTATAAGAGTTGATAGATTGTTGTACTACGGTGTATAATTAGGAGTAGATTAGATTACCCTTAAAATAAGTAGAAAGAAATTTGGTGTCTTGATTGTGTATGAGCATTGATTATAGATCACATAGGCCCGTTGAGTTGTATTGATGATTAGAATATTCATATAATAAATTGGTGGTGGTGTTTAAATTTTAAAATCTCATCATATCATGTGAATGATCACTTCACAAATTTTAGTGGGGTATGGTGTTTGTGTGCCTTTAATACCATCATGCACCTAGATTGATTGACTGGTTATAAATTTTTCTGATGTATATATTTTTTTAAATAGATTTTGAGAGTTATTTAATGAACCCTACCTAATAAGTGTCTTTATGACCATGAATAAATAGATTTAGGGCCTAGAATACTTGGTCTGAAAGAGTTATTTTTCAAAGCTTTGATTTTTCTTGTTGCATTATTTGTTTAGTAATTGATCTTGTTTTGCTTATGACTTCCATGCCTCCAAAAATATCTAAAGCATATTTTTTGAAATTAGATGCCCTTTTGTTTTCTTCATTATTTTAAGCAAATAAAAATTAATTTTTGTCTTAGCTTTACATAAGTGTAATGGGCCCATTAGACATACCTCTTTTCTTGACTTATGTTTATATAAATAATGAGTATATACTTTAGTTAAAGAAAGTTTGTTATGACTTATGGACATCAGAGGAGTCATGTGCAGACCAATGAGGACATTTTAGCCTTTTAGTGTGATTTTAAAAGATTTGTTTTTTTACATAATTTTTTTTTTCATTTTTTTTCAGTGTTGAATTCAATTGCTGATGGAAAAAAGTACATAACATCAAAAGAGTTAAAGAAGCATAACAACCCTAATGACCTTTGGATCTCAATTTTGGGCAAAGTTTACAATGTTACAGAATGGGCTAACGAGCATCCAGGTGGCGATACCCCGTTGGTTAATCTCGCGGGCCAGGATGTAACTGACGCATTTATCGCATTTCATCCCGGTACTGCGTGGAAGCATCTAGACAAACTATTCACCGGGTATCACTTAAAAGATCACCAAGTTTCTGACATATCTAGAGACTACAGGAAACTCGCTTCAGAGTTTGCAAAAGCGGGTATGTTTGAGAAGAAGGGTCACGGTGTAATTTACTCACTTTGTTTCGTGTCGCTACTGCTTTCCGCTTGTGTGTATGGCGTGTTATATTCCGGAAGCTTCTGGATTCATATGCTTTCGGGGGCGATATTGGGATTAGCATGGATGCAAATTGCTTATTTGGGTCATGACGCGGGTCATTACCAAATGATGGCGACCCGTGGGTGGAACAAGTTTGCCGGAATATTTATCGGGAATTGTATAACCGGAATAAGCATTGCGTGGTGGAAATGGACGCATAACGCACATCACATCGCTTGCAATAGTCTTGATTATGATCCCGATCTTCAGCATTTGCCGATGTTAGCCGTTTCTTCCAAGCTTTTTAACTCCATAACTTCTGTTTTCTATGGGAGACAGTTGACCTTTGACCCGTTAGCCCGGTTCTTTGTGAGCTACCAGCATTACTTATATTACCCGATCATGTGTGTGGCCCGGGTCAACCTCTATTTACAAACAATCCTTTTGTTGATTTCAAAACGAAAGATTCCCGACAGAGGTTTAAACATACTCGGAACCCTAATCTTCTGGACGTGGTTTCCGTTACTTGTTTCTCGCTTACCGAACTGGCCCGAACGCGTGGCGTTTGTGTTGGTTAGCTTCTGTGTAACGGGTATACAACATATTCAGTTTACACTGAACCATTTTTCTGGGGATGTTTACGTGGGCCCGCCAAAAGGAGACAATTGGTTCGAGAAACAAACGCGTGGGACCATCGATATCGCGTGTTCTTCTTGGATGGATTGGTTTTTCGGAGGTTTACAGTTTCAACTTGAGCACCATTTGTTTCCTAGGTTGCCACGGTGTCACTTGAGGTCGATTTCTCCTATTTGTAGAGAACTCTGCAAGAAATATAACTTACCTTATGTGAGTTTGTCGTTTTACGATGCGAATGTAACGACCTTGAAGACGCTTAGGACAGCGGCTCTACAGGCACGTGACCTTACGAACCCGGCCCCACAGAATTTAGCTTGGGAAGCTTTTAACACTCATGGTTAAGTTTTAACTTTTAATTCTTTCCTTCTGGTAATAGGCTTTGAGCAGTAAGATCGTCGTCTTTTGTTTTTTGATTTGTAAATTTGTTTCGGCATATTGTTGTAATATGTTTCGGCGTATTGATTCCTAGATATGGTTTTAGAATCTACATTTGCTTCGTCTTAATTGTTCCAACTTCATATGCATATATGTGGCTTCAGATTTAGAGTACAGGATATTTGATAGAATACATCTAAAAATGTTTTCTATCAAATGTCAAAACTGACTGGTGAGAATTCGTTAACTGATCAATTTGGTTAACTTACCTAACGAGATGAATATTTGATATTTTGAAGCTGATCACGGCTAAATCGCCTATGCTAATAAAGTACGATTAGTGCTTAATAATTGTATTCCAATCGATGAACAACTAAGGGTGCATCGCCTTCAGCAGAAATAATCATTATACGCTCGAAATCTTCATCTTAAAGAACTATTGTTTTGGTGATTCTGGTTAATAAAATGTCTTCTAGAGGTGCTTTGATACAGATACAAATTTAAGTAGAGCCAATGGCTATGAGTCTATGACAAGCCCATTGCTTTTATGGACTATTTTGAACATGTTTAGATGATGTCTTGTAATAACCGATCCAAAATTGACTAAACTGACCATATTTTATAGAGGTGTATTTTTGAACTCTTCATTGGTTCAAACTTTAAACCTCAATCCAACCCCAACTTTTGGGCCTTAATTTCTTCATGGCCCAGACATAGGTTTATGTTTAGCCCAACCAGTTGACTGACCCAATACCTATAAACCGATGATTGACCCACTGATTGACCAAACTGACCGGTGAGAATTCATTATCCGGGTTATCGGTTATGTTTCGATTTTCGACAATAACCGAATATACCCAGCCCAGGCCTAGCTGTTTAACAACAAGCATCTTTATGTACCAACATACTTATGAGACCATTTCTTCAATACAATCATTGTTATGAACAAAACTATACAATCCAACAATATTCGACCGCTACTGAACCTGAAATCCCTAAATCCATCTAACTACTAAAACATATAATGTTTGATCAAACAACATTACCCAAAAATCTTTGAGTATCCTCTGTACTCCAATATGAGGACTGTCCCACTTGTACATGACCCAGTGCTCTCAGCAATGCACCACCAAACCCTAATCCAAATTGAGATTCTGCGCTACGATCGAACTCTGGTGCCATGGGAAATAACAAGTATTCTAGATGATCTTTCAGGTTTCTAACAAGCGATGCAAACATCTCGTCAGGCAATGACTCGACCCACCCGAAAACTTGTACACACTCAGGCATTAAAAACAGTCGAGCCAAAATCATGTCCCTAACACCAAGATCAGGTTCGAGAAAACCGATCCTGTAGTAGAAGTTTTTAAAATTTATCAAACCTTTATATTTCCGCTTTTCTTGTTTCACGAACCAATATATTGCGTTGTCACCTTCGCTTTTTATGATCTTTCCGTTTTGAAGCTTCAGAAATATCACGTCCGCCATGTTCGGTTGCTTTCAAGATCACAGCCTACAAGTAAAGCAAACTTCTTTAATAACTGAATGATTAGAAGACAGTTAATTGATTGATTGTTCTTAATAATCAAGAAACATAAAGATTGATTTGATCAAGAATAGAAAGTATACAAGATTGAATTTTTAAATCTTCCATCAAGATTTAATCAAGAACATGCAGACTCAAAACATTTGAACTCTTAGAAAACCCTAAAATGTGATCATGCATGCATGAATGTTGTACAAATCAACAACATGCAGACTCAAAACAGTTGAATTCTTAGAAAACCCTAAATTTTGATCATGCATGCATGAATATTGTACGTATGGGTTTCTTTGAAAACTTTTGGAAAATAATTATTTAGGGTTTAAAGAACATTTATTAAGAAAGAACACACACAAAACTGAGACCTTTCTGACTAAATTTCAAAGAAGAAGATCACATTGTCTCGAATTACAGTTGAACTGCATGAATCTTTTGAAACGAATTGTGTTGTTTAAAATTCAAAGAAGAAGTTCTTGAGTGAGTTTTATTGAAGAACATAATGATTTTGTTTGAATTCTTGAAAACACATTTACATTATTTGTAAATCATTTGAATTCAACTGGTTTTTGATATGAAGAACTGACAGAATGGTATACATTACCTGGGAACAGCAATGAATTCTTCTTCAAGATGATTGAGTTTGAATCAAGATATGTGCGTTGACTCCAAATGAAGGGGGTCAATTTTCGGTGTTAGAAATGTGATCCATTGTTTGTTTATGTGATGGAGCTTTGGAGTTTTTCATATCATTTATACTCTGGTTTTTTTTATTGAAATATTTTGTTTTAAGATTTATTATTTATTAATTATAAATAAATAATTGCCGACAAAACATTTGTGGCACCCGAAATAAAAAAATAAACAGGGAATGGAAAAGCTTAAAAAATTGAAAATATCACCTGGTGATTTATGCCAAAACTATAAAGTTAAAGGTTGTCAATGGGGTGGTCTTTATCTAGCCCAGACTAGAGGTTGAGTCCAACCCAGTCCATTTGTACTAAAGTACGTAAATAATTTTAATTTCAGGGGTATTGCTACAAGTACAACCAAAAAAGATTACCTTGTTATTTATCTTATTATTTATTTATACTTATTATTTTGATGTTCAAATCCGAGCTACGACGCATGTAACATTAACACATTTAGAAATCATTTTATTTAATTTTACGAATGTATTAATCAGCTGTCAATTTATCATGATGTACGGTATGTAAAGAATTTCAATCGCGTCCTTACGCAACGTCCGAGTGACTACGATAATAGTTGGTATGATTTTTAAAAAATGGATCCCCGAGACCACACCGTCCCCCTAACAATTATAACCATGCAACGTCATCACCTGGCACACGTGGCAGTAAAACCATATCTCATATTTTATAGAGGTGTATTTTTGGACTATTCAATAGTTCAAAGTTCAATTAAACTCTGTTTTGACTTTCGTTTTAGACCAAGAATCCAACCCCAACAATTGGGCCTTAATTTCTTCATGTTGAAGTATAGTGCATTTATTGGATTAAACATGGCCCATATAGTTTTTTTCTTTTTTTGTACACTGGGCAGAGATGGTTTTTAAGTTTAACCCAGGAGTTGACTGACCTGGCCAAAACTGACCCGTGAGCAGTGGTGGACCTACCCACAGTTGTGGGTGGGGGCCGCACCCCTTGAAAAAAATTAGTGTATATTTTAGGCAAAAAAAACCCGACCGCACCCATTGAAATATGATTGAACGCCTCATCTACACCCCCAACAAATAATTTTTGGGTCCGCCACTGCCGGTGAGAATTCATTAACCGATAACTATATGATTCAGTTTTAGACAATAGCCGAATATAGCGAGTCCTAGCTGTTTAACAACAAGCATCTTTATGTACCAAGTCACATACTATTTATTATGAGACCATTTCTTCAATACAATCGTTATTATGAACAAAACTTTACACTTCAACAAAATATTTCCAACTACTAAACCTGAAATGGATCCATCTAACTTCCAAAACATATATTTTCCCCAAAATACTTGATCAAACAAAATCACCCAAATCTTTACTCCAATATGTGGACTGTCCCTTTGGTACCTGAAACAGTGCTCTCAGCAATGCACCACCAAACCCTAATCCGAATGTAGATTCTGCATTACGATCGACTGCTGGTGCTATGGGAAATAACTTGTAGGCGAGATGATCTTTAAGGAATCTAACAAACGATGCAAACATCTGGTCAGGCATTAACTCGACCCCCGTGAAAAATCTTACGCAGTTAGGGGTTAAAAACAGTCGAGCCATAATCATGTCCCTAACACGAGGATTTGGTTCAAGCAAACCGATCCTGTTGTATACATTTCTAACAGTTTGTGAACCTTCATGTTTCCGTAATTCTTGTGTCACGAACCAAGGTATTGCGTTGTCACCTTCGATTTTCATGATCTTTCCATTTTCAAGTTTCAAAAATATCATGTCCGCCATGTTCAGTGCTTGTACGTGCAGTTGTTGTCAAGATCACAACCTACAACAAGCAAAGTTGTTTAATAAATGAATGATTAATTAGAAATACTGGATTATTCCTAATCAAGAACGATAAAGATTGATTTTAGAAACCCTAAAATTTGATCATGCATGCATGCAAGAATATGGTACGTCTGGATTTCTATGAAAACTTTTGTAAACGAATTGTGTTGTTTAAAATTCAATGAATAAGTTCTTGAGTAAGTTTTACTGAAGAACATAATGGTTTTGTTTGAATTCTTGAAAACCCAGTTACATTATTTGTAAATCATTTGAATTCAACTGGTTTTTCATATCAAGAACTGACAGAATCGTATACATTACCTGGGAACAGCAATGAATTCTTCTCCAAGATGATTGAGTTTGAATCAAGATATGTGCTTTGACTCCAAATGAAGGGGGGTCAATTTTCGGTGTTAGAAATGTGATCCATTGTTTGTTTTTATAATGGAGCTTTGGAGTTTTTTTTTTTTTTTTCATATCATTTATACTCTGTTTTTTTTTATTATTTTGTTAATGATCGGCTTTTAAGACTTTTTTAGTTATAAATATATAATTTCTGATTAAATATTTGTGACATCCGAAATAAAAAATATGAAAAATTACACGTTTTGTCCTTTATCTTGATACCTTTTTTCAGGCGGTGTCATTTTCAACGAATTTTGACAGGTTTTGACTTTTATATGGGAATTTTGTTGCATGTTTTGTCTTTTGCCCCTAACCCAGTTATATTTTTTTTTGTTAAATCTAGTCATGTGACTTGCACATGAGGGTAATTTTGTCAAAATACTCTCATCTTTTTATCTCTCTCTAAAACACCTCATCCTTAACACCACCACAATACCCACCTTCACTGCCACCACCCCACAAGACTTCCACCGCCGCCAGACCTCCCCTACCATGCCAGCACAAAACCACCACCTACACAGCCTTCACCCACCACCACCATGAGTAACCACCAACCAACCCACCACCAAACCCTCGCAACAACTTCCCAACTGAAACCCTGGCCGCATCGGAAACCCCGGCCGCATCTAAACCCCTTTGTCTCTTCCTACCTCTCTCTTTCCCAGCGACGAAATCAACACAAAACCCTAGCCGTTCATGGTAAATCAACAAATCACAAACTCACAAATCTAAGAAATTGGCGAAATCAACACATAAAAAACTCACTAAGGGTGTGTTAGAGAGAAGCATGATTAAGTGATGAATGAACAAGCGTTTTCTGGAATTTCGAGTTGTAGAAATGAGCGCGTCTTTGAGAGAGAGAGAAGATGAAGGGGTTGTTTGGCGGTGGTTATAGGTGATGAAGGGGGTGGGTTGCAGTTGGTGGTGGCTGGACGGTGGTTGCTTGGTGGTGGATGCAGGGGGATGCGGTAGAGAGTGATGGAAGAGATCATAAATGTATATAAATATTTTATATAGAAAAATACATATAATTGTGTATGTATATATTTATATTATTTTAAAGTTATTTTTTTATTTGTTTTAAACAGGGCCAGCTCTTGAGTCTGCCAATCCGTGCCGTCGCTCGAGGCCCAAATTTTTAAAGGGCCTGAAAAGTTTCTATGAGCTTTTATATATACACTTAATTATATATTTAATATATGCATCTACTCATTATGCAAAAAAGTGTTTGTAGTGGAGTGGAAAAACCATCTCAAGATAATGTAAAAGGTCTCAAGTTCAAGTTTTGAATCCACAACCAAGGGTTTTTTTTAATTCATTTCCTCAACCACCATTTTGGGCCCAAATATTTTTTGTCGCCCGAGGCCTAATTTTTTTTTAGAGTTCTCAGGGACGGCTCTGGTTTTAAATAATATTAGATGAAGGGGAGGGGGGAAAGACATAACTACCCTCGTGTGCGTATCACGTGACTAGACTCAACATACTTTTTTAACTGAGTTAGGTGTAAAGGACAAAATATGCAACAAAATTCACTGTGAGGGATAAAAAAAAAATTGTCAAAATTCGTTGAAAATAACACCGTCTGAAAAATGGTATCAAGAAGATAAAACAAATAATTTTTCCAAAAAATAAATAGGGAACGGAAAAGATAATATATAGAAAATAGTAAACCCGTGATTTTTGCCAAAACAAAAAAGTTAAAGGGTTAAATCCAATGGGCTGATCTTTAGCCCAGGCTAGATGTTGAGCCCAACCCAGTACATCTGTAATAAAGTAGGTAAATAGTTAAGGCCGGGTTTTCCATTAATCACAGCCAGGGGGGGAGGGTTTCCGTCGGGGAATGAGGCCACATTAGCTCCCCAACCTCCTCCCGACGAAACCATTTGAGTACAACAATAATTTAATGACTTGTGCACAACATTTATTTTTAGTATAAATCATTTCAAATGTAATAACCGGATATAAAATACTTTATTTCTTTTTGCACTATTTTTATTTCTTTTATAAGATACTTTATTTTAGATAAAACAGTTTACTAACAAATTATTTTTTTATAATTTAATATTATAAAAAATAAATGTAAAAAAATGTGATCATTTGAAAATGTAAAAACTTTTTTTTTTAACTTAAGTTTTTTTTTTTTTGAAGCTTAAATTTCCAATATCATTCCACATGAAAAAGGGGCAATTACAAAGAAAATTAGTGTTTTTAAATTTGTGAAATTACGGTGTGACAGCTTAATCTTTTTTAAGCTTTTGTGTCATTTTCATGTGTACAAGAGCTAGGGCGTGCTCATGACTTTTTTTACTCTTTGTGATACGTTAATAATAATAATAATAATAATATAATATCGTTTTAATTTTAATATAATAGTTCAGAAGATAGTATCATTTCAAATAATGATCAATTTTTATTAGACTGTATACTTCATCAATTATTGTCTGGACTAATGAAAATGAAACTAAAGGAGAATAAAATAAGAATTCTGACTGTTATTTATAATTAATTATTTTATTTTTGTATGTGTGTGCTGATGGATCAGAACTCCATTTACTCATATGCTGCAATGCTGCATGCATCCTGAAATGGCACTATGCAATACATCTGTCATAACCACTGTTTTGTATGAGTAAATTTTCACCGACACTATAACATAACAAAAATAAGAGCATTCACGTCCATTCTACCATATTTTCACACTAAATTACACTAAAAAATACTACATTTTCTCTCTCCTTTTCAATTAAATAATATTTTTTTATACCTTTATCATTACTTTTTCCCTCTCCTTCACTCACAACCACTTTCAAAATATATTAAAAAATTATAGGTGGTGAATAGTGTCCCCTCAAATATACAGATGAACAGTAACATTTTCTCTCTCCTCCACTCACAACCACTTTTTATACTTTTTATATTTTAAAAACATCACACACACAATTTGATTATTTGGATGTGAATGCTCTAAAGTGCAACCACTGTTAGTACAGTTAATTTCGTGAATCATGCTCCCTCAATAGCTTGAGTCCTCATATAAAATCCTTACAAGGGCTTGATGTCGGGATGAAATTTTTTTTTTTTTTTTATTATTATATGCATATGCTGATAATAGATCATAATAATTCAAGAAAAAGACACAAGAAATAGAATCGGATTTGGTTAAGGTCACGTGTTAAAATTGGTTCCTCTTAAACTGATTATACGACAATTACTTAAATCACCAAATTGTATTAGATTGTAGTGTTACAACTTACATGACACGTGTTCTTTATACTGAGGACAATTTACAATCCAAGACTTTACACTATTACCTAATGACGTTGTGGTCTACCCCGCAAGCTAAGCACGAGAGAGCTTTTTTTAATCAATAACAAGAGAGAGCTTTCAACGTGTGTTTTGTGACTCTTATCAAAGACCTCAAAGGCCTTAAGTCATAAATAATTATATATCACTTAACACAAGTGAATCAATCCTTACGTATAGCTAGGAATGGCAATGGGCTGGGCTTGGGCCGGGTATTGGTAATCCCAGGCCCGTACCTGGTTGTCATATGTTTGTCCCATACCCGGCCCGTTACCCGTCGGGTATTTTTCGGGTAATTACCCGTCGGGTATCGGGCATACCCGCGGGTATCGGGCATAGGGCTGTTCAAATTGCTCGGCGCTCGACGTTCGTTCGATGCTCGCTCGGAAAATGCTCGGAATTTGCTCGTTCGATTCAGCTCGATTAAAAAAATGCTCGGTTCGGATCGGTTCGGTTTGTAAACGAACCGAGCACGAGCAAAGGTCCGCTCAGTTCGGTTCGGATCGGTTGGCTCGATTTATTTTTAATATATATATATATACATATATATTTGTGTTTGTGTGTGTATCATTTTTAGTGAAATGACTAGAGACCAACATTAACAATGTTTGGTCCAAGATCCAAATAGAGCTCATTTAAGTAATTAGAATTGAAATTCAATACCAATTGTCCATTATCCAATACTTAAATGTCCATTTGAGTAATTGGGTCAAAATTTCAAATACTAAAATGTGAAGCGTCGTTGATCAATACTCAAGTCTCAACCAGCTATTTGATTCAGAAGTGCAAGACCCTAATCAAAAGCCCCCATTGGCCATTGTTATTCGATTTCTCCATCGCCACTCGCCAAGACGCCAACTCGTCAGGGTTTTGCTTCAATCAATTCATTCAATTTGAAACTTCCGATAGAACAAGGGTATGTTTCAATCGGTCGACGATTTATCTTCCCGCTTGGTTAATCTCGATAGAACTAGTTAAGTGTTTTTGTATTCCTTGTTATTTGTTAAATTTTTACTTGTGTTCTATTGGACGAAACATCAGGGACGAAAACTGCACTTTATTCTAATAACTAGCACTCCCATCGTCACTTTCCTTGTTTATTCTGCGACGCTCGATACTCGCTCGGCGTTCGTTCGAAAAATGCTCGGATCGAAAGACGCTCGCTCGACTTTGGCTCGGTTGAAAAAATGCTCGGTTCGGTTCGGATCGGTTATTAAACGAACCGAGCACGAGCAAAGGTCTGATCGGTTCGGTTCGGCTCGTGAACAGCCCTAATCGGGCATACCCGCGGGTATCGGGCATACCCGCGGGTATCGGGCATACCCGCGGGTATCGGGCATACCCGCGGGTATCGGGTATACCCGTCAATTTCTTAAAAATACCCGTTGGGACAAATGTGCAATTTTTACTTTCATTTTTATATAATTTACTATTTAATGCATATTACAAATGAAAATATAATTAATAACTTACATATCATATTCAGACCACATATACTAAACTAAATTAAAACGATTACTTAATCAAGTAATTGTATCAGGACCACCTAATTACATAAAACATCCACATAATAAAGGGTGATAGCTTTCATATCCAATTTACATGCTCAAAAATAAGTTATATGTTCACTAAACACTTGTCAAATATACATGTACTAAATTTATATATATATATGGAATATAGGGTTAGTATCTATAGAAAACCCACTTTAATTTAGAAAACCCGGGAAACTCTAACCTCCCGATGTTTAAAAAAAAAAAATATATATACACATGTTATATACATGTTTTTAAGGTATTTGGGCTAAAAAAATCAAAAAAGCGCCGAGTAGATATTTTTAAAAAAAATAAACAAGTTTTGGTGTAACACGTGTTACATTCATCTGACATATTTGTAACACGTGTTACACCAAAACTTGTTTATTTTTTTTTAAAATATCTACTCGGCGCTTTTTTTATTTTTTTGGCCCAAATACCTTAAAAACATGTATATAACATGTGTATATATTTTTTTTTTTTTAAAACATCGGGAGGTTAGAGTTTCCCGGGTTTTCTAAATTAAAGTGGGTTTTCTATTTATCTTTAGCCTATATATGGAAATCTATAATATGATACTTTCGGGTATTATTCGGGTAAATGGGCCGGGTATCGGGCGGGTATCACTAAATCCCATACCCGTACCCATACCCATACCCGATTTTTTTTCTATTTTTAAGCCCGTACCTGGCCCATACCCATTGGGCTTCGGGTATACCCGGCCTGTATGTTTCGGGTTTCGAGTATACCCGTCGGGCTTGGGCTTTTTTGCCATCCCTACGTATAGCAAATGGATTTTAATTTTGATATCACATGTAAAAAAAAGTTTCCAATAAATATTTATTATATATAGGTCATAACCGTGCAATGATATTTTCTATCATCTATCGATTTAATAAAATTTGTGTACCTATCCAACTTGATTTTTCTTTGCCCCCCTCACCAACTAGCATTGACTGCATGGGGAATCGACATGCACAATATTCGATCATTCCCACTCCAAATACACAAACACACATCAACGATGCACATTATCAACATTGGCGAAGCTTCCCCCCAATTTTTCCGACACCGAGGTGGAAACGTATATACCTAAAAAATTTCTATACGAAAGTACTATTCATAACACTACGCACCGAAAAGTTCGAGGGGTCGGGCGCCCCCTCGGAAGCCTTCTAAGCTGCGCCCCTGATTATCAAGGGGGACTCTGGTCACGGTGATCATATCTAACTTGATCGGTAAAGTTGACGCCAAGGGCGTGTGTCATGGGACCACTAACGAGTATCTGTCTTTCTTCTTGTGACCTCTCTTGACTGATATGATCACAATTTCAACGTCAACACCTACTTAACACACTTCGTTCACCATTACAAACAACCACTCGAGCCTATAGTCTTTGACCCAAGTCGAGCTTTTATAAATTCTTATGTTTTTAGTTTGTTAATTTAAGAGTAAATTACAAGTTTTGTTATTTATGTTTGTCTCAAATTTCAGACGTTGTCCTTTACCTTTAAAATTGATGACTTTTGTACTTAATGTTTAAAAATTTTGCACGTTATGTTCTTTAGGGCAAACTCATTTATAATTTTCAGTTAAGTTATGTCAAGTGCACTGCACATGAGGGTAGAACGGTCATTTCACATCCCCACTTGTGTTTCCCCCTTTTAATACCCTGATAACAAAGTGTTTTGGGTAACAATTTGGAATACAGAGTCCCAAATAAATTGACATTCCATCAAATTATTGATAGAATCATTCAACTCTAAAGGATTCGATCAAACACAACCCTCATTCAATTCCAAAGGATTCGATCAAACACAACCCGAAACGAGAGATTAAGGTCGAAGAACATCGGGGAAATGCGAATAACAGAGTGGTGGTTGTAGCCCTAGCCACACCAAACCACCAAATCCTCAAAATATTACAAATCTGAATGTTAGGGATATGTGAATAACGTGTGAGCTTACCATCATTTCCAGTCCTCACGAAATTCTCTGTCAATTTGTTCCTCTAATTTGCAAGCGCTGATCCCCCTTTGTGCTGAAATGTGTTTGTAAAGGCAAGATCTTTGTATAGTCAAATCACTCAATTTACAAACATCTTGTGCTGAAATGTGAGTGCTCATACTGACATTACAAGTGTGGACACGTGATGATGATGGTGGTTTAGTTGATGTGGTGGAGATGATGGGGGTTTGCAACGGTGGATCTGTCTTGGTGGGTGATGTTGAGCCCTAATCTACAAAAGTGATGAATTGGGGTGTTAAAAGGGGGGAAACACAAGTGGGGAAGTGAAATGACCGTTTTACCCTCATGTGCAGTGCACATGACATAACTTAACTGAAAATTATAACTGGGTTTGCCCTAAAGGACATAACGTGCAACATTTTCAAACATTAGGTACAAAAGTCATCAATTTTAAAGGTAAAGGACAAAACTTGTAATTTACTCTTAATTTAAAGAATATTTTTAGTTTAAATGAGTAAATAAGAAAATGTAAGGAAGTTGATGCCTTGTAGCTAATTACAATGTATGTTTTGTCCAAACTGTTCACCGTTTATAATCGAAATATTATATGACTACGCTATTCTTGTACGGTACATTAAACACTATTTATATGCATAATTTTTAGATGATACACATATAATTGTCATTCTATACCTTGATTCCTCTAAATGTATAATTTTTTTCCAAAACTAAAATGCATTTGTACATATTATTTAGTTAATACTTGTGTGATTAAAAGGAGATTGAGACACATGTTAAATACATATATTTTTACCTAAACAAATATAGTTAATAAAAACGAATCTATAAGCCTGTTCACTATGCTTACAAATCGGGTCCTAATAATAACACATAGAAAAAACTTATTTTCACATGGTGTATACGGGCCGTATAAGATTATACGGCCCGTATAGAATTAAATAAACTGACAAAAGTTGTGCCAGCAGACTTTGTCAGTTTATTTAATTTTATACGGGCCGTATAACCTTATATGGTCCGTATACACCATGTGAAAATAAGTTACCTGGTCGTATAATCTTATACGGCCCGTATTTCTCGAAAATTGGATTTTTCTCAAAGTAAAAAAAGACGCCTATAGGACGGGAGCTATCAACGCGGGGATAGGTACAGAAAAGGTAAAAGATGAGATTTGTTTCAAAGGGGCAAGTTTACTTCAGATTCAGGAAGCAGATGTGTTGATAACTTTCATTGTTTGTTTGTTTCAAGTTTTGATAATTTGTAATGATGTATTGATATGATTGATTGAATTAAATGCATGTATGGACTCAAGATAAAACAGTTGGTGTCTGTTCATATCAGCGTTGTTTATCACCTTGTGTGAGCATTGGAAGCCCGACAAACAGTCTTGTAATTACTTCTTAGGGTAAAAAATGGTAAAAAACGATTGATTCAGATTTAAACAATGCACGCCTCATTTCATCTTTTTTACTCTTTTCTTCGATTTCAACAAATCTTTTCAATAATCAATAAGCAAATACACAATGGTTGCGGTTTGCACGTTCAATCTTTATTGCTTCATTAAAATTAACAATGCGGTCTCGATTGCATATGATTGTCTAAAGAAGCGCTTTTATCATGTGGCATCTGATTGTCTAAATAAGCGCTTTTATCATGTGTCATATGATAGTCTAAAGAAGCAATTTTATCATGTGTCATATGATTGTCTAAAGAAGCGCTTTTATCATGTGTCATCTGATCACATTTGACTTCATCTACGGCAGTTCAATAACTTTCTTCCCACGTGTCTGCACCGTGATCTTCATATTCTTGGTTCAATACCAACTCATATTTAGTGGTGTTTGTTTGAGAACCTGATTCAGATACACAACGGTTCTCCAATTCCAGATCAGTAAGCAAATACACAACGGTTCTCCAATTCCAGATCGGTTCAATCTTCATTTCTTCATTAAAATTAACAAGGCGGTCTCGATTGCATGAAGCTTTGATGTATGTTGCAAGTTAAATCCACGATCTCTGTGAGAATGTTCTCGAAATTGGTTATAAAAACCACTAGCAGAATAACCCAACACGTCTTCTATGATGATCCGAAACATTCTGAACCACTAGCAGAAGAACCCGACACAAACAAGTGATGATCCGAAACATTTCGAACCACTAGCAGAAGAATCCGATACAAACAAGTTCTCCGCAGTTTGTTATTCAGATCTCTATTCGGTCATCTTTCCAAACTACAACACACGATAACCTTAAACTTTATATTGTGTGATTTGACCAGGAAATGATTGGAGGTGATTTGTACTTTTAATAAGCTGTCACAGTTGTCAAATTCGTTGCGTGCATTCATAAGTGTTTGTGTTTTCTAAGTCATTTGAATTAACCAACATACATTGATCGTGGATTTAACTTGAAACCAGTTTTACTGTAACACCCTTCTAATTATTATTCGAATTTAATAAAATATGTGTATTTTTAAAACAAAAGGCTACACTTCATTAAAAGTACAAAATAAAAGTGTACATAGTGATCATTTACTAGTTAACTACAAACTAGTTTTAAACATCCCAAAAGTAATTAGATAATTGTTTACATCATAAACATTGTCTAAAACAAGATTAATTACATGCGGAAGCTCCAAAATATTGTGTTCAGTTCTTCATAACGTGCTTGATCGCCATCCGGATTAAGTTCCACATCACCTTGAGTCAAAACCAGTTAAAACGTTAGTTTTGACATTGATATAATGCATATAAACGAGTTCTAGCATCAAACCATCGAAAATAAAATAAAATTTTAATTTTGGGCCTGTCGCATGTCGCGCCAGAACCCCCTAATTTCGTCGCGTGTCGCGAGACCTCTAGCGTGTCGCGCCAGATCCAAAGGATCCTGTCGCGTGGCGCGGGGGACTTGGTTTTCCAGCAGGTGCAGGTTTTTGACCTGCATTTCCTGTCAGCTCCGAAATTTCCAAATTTTAACTTCAAATGCTCATAACTTTTGATCCGAAGGTCCGTTTTAGGTGATTCTTTTTCCTACACGTCTGTAATTTAATTACCGACGTGCCTATTACAATTATTATACCGAAAATTTGGTTTACGGACCAAATGACTAAAATCACTATATAATTATTCAACCCACTATGTTTACACCAATTTTACTACCATTACAATAGTAAGTCTTAAGGCGTTTTTACCCAACATCCGGGGCTTAATATCACCGGCATTTCATTACCAATCATATGGATTCATGCTCTCATGATTGTTGACGCCAAAAGCTAACTATCAAACACTAACACTACTAATTACACAATTATTCGACCCGTTTGGCTCAATTAAGGAATACTCCATTTATACTGACTACCAAATGTTTCATGATCCAATCTTAACCTATTAATTCAAGTAGTGAACATTGTCACTTCAATCAACGCAACTTATATTCTAAAACGCAACTATACATGTTTAAATATCAATTTTTCTTAATGTAACGAAACGAGTTACATACCTTCACAGCACACCCTTCAATCGTGCGTCAACACCGGCTTGTCCGCTCGACGCTCCGACTTCCTTTCCTATAGAGTTCAATCACATCGCATTTAGAACTCTTTGATTCACATAATACGCATAGTTTACCAACTAGTATAAATATGCGGTTTTGTTCAAATTTCAACATTTAGCCTTCATTTAGGCATTTCCACAAACACTTTAAGGGCATAATTTTACATGATTCATTATCAAGTTCATAACTTGTTATATGGCTCAAATTAACATCAATCGGACTATCTTATATAATTGTTAACATCAATAAAGCTGAATTTACTTCATAAATATCAGATTACACTAGAACTACAACCAATATCCTAGTGTTTATCAATTTCCACTAAAACCTACTAATCACCTTCAATGGTGTTCATGAAATTTGCTAGAATTAAGCATGATTTCAACATATACTTGTCTAGAGTTTACTCCTAGACACTATATTGTTCCTATTCCACCCATATAACAAACATGCAACCATCAATTTCGAATTCTCTAAGTTCATTCAGAAATTCAACTATAGATTTCCCATAAAATTCACATACCTTATAACCTCTTTTCAGTGGAGATCACTATTTCGTGCTTGAAAATCGATTTGGGACTGATTAGGGCCTTCAATTTGTGAAAAAATCGCATGAACTAGGGTTTGTGGGGAACCTTGTGTCGCCCCTGTTGTTTGATCGACCAGACACACACCTTTGTGTGTGTTTGGTGTGTTTTATTTTGTTTTGTTTTTATGAAATTAAGTTTCAATTTTAACACTTTTAATCCCTTAGCTATTGTTTAGTTCACTCTTTAGGTGTTTTAACCCACTTATACGTCACTACAAGACTTTTATCTAACTAGGTTATTTTTAATCCTAGTTAGTTCACTTGTTTATTTACCGACATTATATTTAAACTAAATGATTTATATTTTCGGGGTGTTACAAGTCCACCCTCCTTAAAAAGGGTTTCGTCATCGAAACCGGAAATACGTACCAAACAATGTCGGGTAGAGACGCCGCATCTCTTCTTCGGACTCCCATGTTGTGTTCGAGCCCTTTCTATGCTCCCATTTGACCTTAACTTGATTAATCTTCTTTTTCCTTAAATCTTTAATCTTCCTGTCTAGAATCTCAATTGGTCTTACCGCATAGTTAAGGTTATTGTCCACTTAGATATCAACGTAGTGGATATAAGCCGTTTCCTCAGCTAAGCACTTACGGAGTTGTGACACGTGAAACGTGCCATGAATTCCGCTCAATTCTTCTGGTAACTCAAGGCGATATGCCACCTTGCCAACCCGTTCGATGATTTCAAAGGGCCCAAAAAATCTTGGGCTTAGTTTCCCACTTTTTCTGAATCGGATAACACCCTTCCATGGCCAAACCTTTAGCATAACCATGTCACCTACCTGAAATTCAATCGGTTTTCGCCTTTTGTCGGCATAAGACTTTTGTCTGTCTTGGGCCGCTTTCAAGTGGGCTCGAACCACATCGATTTTCTCGTAAGTGGCTTGGACAACATCTTTATGGGCCAGTTCACGTGTACCCACTTCAACCCAACACATTGGGGTCCTACATTTCCTATTGTAACAACTCTCATTAAAATTACTATTTCTTATGTTATTATGTTTAATAGGAAACCCTAATTGAGACCCCCAAGTGATACTGCATGACCCTTAAAATTTTCAGAACAGTTGGAATCAGGATCAGGGCCCCTAAAACTCAAGGGGGGGGGGGTATTCCCTAATTAGTATTATCCTTACAGTTTACGATAGGAATTGAATTTCGTCAAACGGTAGACTCACCCAAGCTAGGAAGACACGAGGCTACCCTATGCTAGAAGTGGTGCCGTCGCGCCACGCGACAGGCTCTCGCGCCACGCGAGGGAGCCGATTTTCCAGTATAAATAGAGGGCTTTGGCACTTGAAGTTTGGCGTTGGTTCGACGTAAAAACTCGTTTCGTACATTGAGATATCGTCTGTTTACTTCAAAACACACACACAACACGAAATTATGCCGCGATAAAAGGGTAATAACTCGATCACTGCTACGATTTAATGTCCGATCGATTGAGACCGGTCCGATGGATGTTTAAGTGTTGCCCGTATTTGGGCTATACTTTGTCATTCGTCGTGAGGGTTTCGATCTCGTGGGTTGTCGTAAAAGTTGTATTAAGTTACTGACCTAGTTTTCGTGTGCATTGTTATTTATCTAGGTTACCAAGCTAAAATCAGTAGGCTAAACTATGCCCGTCTAAATTTGCAATGTGAGTCATTCTCTTTTTATCAAATTATTTCCAAAACCCTAATTATTTTCAAAGTTATAATTACAGGGATTAAGTCTTTGTAATCTTCAATTACTACCGGTATGTGGGGTTTTGTATACATTACTTGATACCCGTCACCATTGGACAACGGGTTAGCCAATGGGTGATCTGACCATAGTCACAGATACAGTCGAGTGACAAATACCGATTTGGGGTAATTGGTTGATAGAAACAATGTAATAACCCTTAATACTGTATATTATAACAATGTGTCATTTTGTGCAACTTGAGTGACTCGCTAGTATTTCCCTGCTGATAAAACCTTTTTAAAACATGTTTTAGGTGATCTGATGTGATCAAGGAAAAAGTGCCGCGTAGCACTACAAGCTTGAAGAAGTGGCTCAATAAAATAAAGAAACATGTTTTTGTAGAACAGGGGATTTCCGTGAGAAATCACCTTTATTGTAAATTATGGGTATTATCCCCAAATTATGAAATAAGATAATTGGACATTTCAAGTTTTAAAAGATCCTGTTGAAAATTCCACTGCCAACTCAAATAATAAATACCACGGATTTCTGTCCCGCGGCTCCTGGACCGGGTAAAACCGGGACGGGGGCCGTGACAGAAAAAGGTGGTATCAGAGCCACTGATTTAAGCCAATTTAAGTATTTAGAAATACTTAATTTTTCTGATTGCCATTCTGTGATTATGTGAAAATCCAATTTTCAAAATTTTAACTTAGAATTTTGCGTGTTTCTTAATATATGCTAACAACATGAATGAGTTGTCTGAAGCTCTTCAGAGTATCACTATCCATTCTGCTTATATGGAAGTTTCCGAGGGTTTTTCTGGTTATTGGGCCGACACTGAGGAACCTATGGAATTCCAAGCCCAACCTCAGGAGAAACCACAACCGAAAAAGAGAAGAAGACTCGTAGGCTGGAGGCGTGTGCGTAGGAAGAAACCAGCGGTACAGAAAGTGATAAAGACTGAGGATCCGAAGGATAAAGGAAAAGGAAAAGAAATTGGGGAAAGTTCCAGGCAAGCTCAGGAAATGCCTTCGTGGGAGGAGGCGAGGAGCTGGATCGTAAACTGGCACTTAGTGACCTCATCGGACCTGCCGATGAAAACCTCTTCGATTACCCGGCGGAAGCACAACTTCCAGTTAATCTGGAACCTGCTATCCCAGATCCTATTATCCACCCCGACTGTAACAACTCTCATTAAAATTACCATTTCTTATCTTATTTTGTCCAACAGGAAAACCTAATTGAGACCCCCAAGAAATATTGCATGACCCCTAAAATTTTCAGAACAATCCGAACTAGGATCAGGACCCCTAAAACTCAGGAGGGGGGTATTCCCTAATTGGTATTATCTAAACAGTTTGTTTTAGAAATCGAAATTCGTTAAACCGTCGACTCACTCGGGCTACAAACAGACGTGGCTACCCTATGCTAGAAGGGGTGCCCTCGCGCCACGAGCCAGGCTCTCGCGCCACGCGAGAGAGCCAATTTTTCAGTATAAATTCAGGGGCTTGGCACTTGCATTTTGGCGTTGGTTTGACGTAAAAACTCGTTTCCTACACTGAGATATCGTCTGTTTACTCCAAAAACACACATAGCACGAAATTCTGCCGCGATAACAGGGTAATAACTCGATCACTGCTACGATTTAATGTCCGATCGATTGAGACTGGTCCGATGGATGTTTAAGTGCTGCCTGTAATTGGGCTATACTTTGTCATTCGTCGTGAGTGTTTTAATCTCGTGAGTTGTCGTAAAAGTTGTATTAAGTTACTGACCTAGTTTTCGTGTGCATTGTTATTTGAATTAGGTTAACAAGGCTAAATCAGTAGGCTAAACTCTGCCCGTCTAAATTTGCAATGTGAGTCATTCTCTTTTTATCAAATTGTTTCCAAAACCCTATTTATTTTCAAAGTTATAATTATAGGGATTAAGTCTTTGTAGTCTTCAATTATTGCCGGTATGTGGGGTTTTGTATACATTACTTGATACCCGTCACCATTGGACAACGAGTTAGCCAATGGGTGATCTGACCATAGTCACAGATACAGTCGAGTGACAAATACCGATTTGGGGTAATTGGTTGATAGAAACAATGTAATCACCCTTAATACTGTATATTATAACAAGGGGTCGTTTTGTGCAACTTGAGTGACTCGCCTAAGGCTGTCCAAACTGCTCGACGATCGAAGATCGCTCGACGATCGCTCGAAAAATGCTCGAAAAATGCTCGTTCGATTTCCGTTCAGTTTGTAAATGAGCCGATCGGATCGGTTCGATTCAAATTCAATCCGAGCATGAGCAAAGCTCCGCTCGCTCGTCGATCGCTCGGTTTCGCTCGAATTATTTTTATTAATAATTAATATATATATTTATATTATAGATTTTATAGATTAAAAACCCAAAAAAATATAATAGCCCAAAAAAAATTAAAAGCCCAAATATCATTCAACCCAACTTAATATTTAATATGAAATCTAACCCTAAATCCTATTCCTAAAAGAGTATTCACTATTCAGTCGTATCATATTTATATCGCCGCTCTCTAGTCTCCGACTCTCACGCTCTGGTCTCCACAGTCACACTCACACACATCGTCGGACAATCAAAGTATCAAACAAGTGAGTCGCTCCAGTCTTCAATCTGCAACATATCGCCGCTCCTGTGTTTCTTGATATTGTTAAGAACATTTTTAGAATCATGATTTGAGTTATGTATTGCTTTTGTTAGTAAAATGTTGGACGTGTTTTAATTAAGTTAGAATTCGTTTTGGTTGAACGAAGCCTTATCATTCAATCGAGCGAAACCGAGCGAAAACGATCCGCTCGATCTTTTTTTAGGATTTGATAAAAACCGAGCGAAACCGAGTGAAACCGAGCCGATCGATTCAAATTCAATCCGAGCATGAGCATCACTTTTGCGCTCGGTCTTACAAATTTGATCCGCTCGGATCGGATCGGTTGTAATTCAATCCGAGCATGAGCAGACCCTCGATAGGATCGGATCGGCTCATGAACACCCCTAGACTCGCCAGTATTTCCCTGCTGATAAAAATCTTTTTAAAAAATGTTTCAGGTGACCTACTGTGACTCAAGGAAAAGTGCTACAGAGCACTAATCAAGCTTGAAGTGGTGGCTCAGTTAAATAAATAAACATGTTTTGTAAAACAGGGAATTTCCTCGTGAAATTCCTCTATTGTAAATTACGGGGTTCATCCCAAATTATGAAATAAAATAATTGGGCATTTTCAAGTTTAAAGATCCTGTTAAAAATTTCGCTGCCAACATAGTAAATACCACGGGTTTCTGCCCCGCGGCTCCTGGACCGGGTAAAACCGGGACGGGGGCCGTGACAGAAAAAGGTGGTATCAGAGCCATGCCATTGGTCTAAGCCAAAGAAGTGTTCTGCTAACACTTAAATTCTAAAATTCCGTGTTAGAAAATAACTTATGTGATTATGTGTTTTTTTGTGTTATTTGACTATTTTTTAGTTTACAGTATGGGTAAGCAAAGAATTTCGGACATCTATCGTCAATTAGATAGTTCACCAAAAGATAAGAGAACCTCATTTCAATCAAATTCCTTAAGATACTCAGCAGATACTGAGGAACGAATATTTATTCATAAGGTACAGTTTGAGAAACCACTTACCACTAAGAAAAGAAGTTGGATTATTAGAAAAAGTCAAGAGAAAATAAAGAAGTCACAACCAAAAGGAGTGATGATTAATAAGGAAACTCAGGAAATAGGCACTAACCCACCATGGGAAGATGAATTAGATGAACAATGGGCAAATCTCTATATGTTAGCCACTACAGCAGTAAATGTTAACTTTTAATTAAGTTAAACTGCCAAACCTGGACCAACCAATGAAATTAGATCTCAACCAGAAAAGTTTATAAATTATCTTATCTCTCAACACCCTAACCCAGTACTAGCACCCATATCACCTATGTGCCAGAAACTTTAAAGGAACTTTGCCCATTAGATGAACAACTTAGTAAGAGGAGAGAAAATAAACCTTATATAAAAGCATGTTGAGCATAATATTCCTAGATAGACTAAAATAAATTATGAATGCACAACCCCTAGTATATTTTGAATTTCAATTGTAATTTGTAATAGACATGTATATATATATAAAAGTCGCAATGTTCGCCATTTTTAATTAAATCTGTTTGTACAGGTGTACCTAAATGTTTGTACTAAATATTAGCCTGTGATAATTAATAATTGATAGATGCAGATGAACAACGAAGTAAATCAGGAAAACCGGAATAATGAGAATAATGGAAACCTAGAAGAAACCAACACTTAGTAGTACAAGAAATTTTAATGCTTTAGTATAAGCTAAATAATTGTATAGATAAATTGGGATGGATATTGGTATATCATGAGGATGATAACTAGAAAAGTGCAAATATGATAAATAAGCAATAACAATTGGCCACTGTTATATCTTGTTTATTTGTATTACTCGATTCTAGAATATGATCTATCATGAGAATACTAATTTCCATGTTTCTTGATACAAGCTATACTGAATAATGAACATTTGTGATTCTAAGTATGAGAAATACAATAATAATTACCTTTCTGACAAAGCTAGGTATGATGTGGTAACACTCCAGCTTGTCCGGGTAAGATGAGGATACCTCTCCGGTGAAACCGGGTGAGATGGGGTATATGTTAATAAAATCACTCCACCGATGTCTGCCCTATTTTTGGGAACGCAAACCTATTATATATTGACCTTATGAATAAGGTATACATGAAATAAATAATTATATAGATATGTATATCTATAAGGAAATTCGAAAGCCTTAAATAACTGACCCTTAAGGATAACTCAAGAACAGGTATGACAAATGATAAATTTAGGTTTATCAGCGTGTGTGTATCTATAAATTTTGATGATAAACATTATTTTATTTTCACTCTCGTAATTCATACGACGAAATGAACGGCATTAACTCTTTAAAGTTGGGATTTCAGTAAAAGTATAAAGATTTTCTTTTGTGAAACCTGTAAATTAAGGTTAGCTAAGATGACTAAAGTACCTAAGCAGAATGCAAGAACCTTCCAGTTGACTACACAGGAAGCAGATCTGATTTCGGATGTGATATCGGGTACGTTCCTAGTTCACAACATTTATGCGAAAGTATTATTTGACTCTGGTACAAACCAAAGTTTTATAAATACTTCATTCTGCCAAGCTCTTAACCTACCCTTAACCAACCTTAAACAAATTTTTACGATAGAAACGGCAGATGGGAATTCTGTTAACATAGATAAAGTCTTGCAGAAAGGTAAGATAGAACTTTCAGGTCATAAATTTTCTGCAAACCTGTTACCTATGAATTTAGCTGGATTCGATGTTGTGTTAGGAATGGATTGGTTAGTAGCCAACCATGCTCGAATCCTCTGTGATAGGAATTCCATAGAAATTCGTGCACCTACAGGAGAAGTAATTATGATTACAGGGGATAAACCGCGTAAACCAATGAAGTTCATTTCAGTAATGAAAGTTGCTAGTTATGAACGAAAGTAAGAAGTAGTGTATATGATTTCGATAATCATTAGCACTAAGGGTAAGGAACTTAAGGAAATTCCTGTAGTATCAGAATACTCGGATGTATTCCCAGAAGAATTACCAGGATTACCACCAGATAGGGAGGTAGAATTTAGAATTCATTTGATTCCTGGAACTACACCAGTAGCTAAATCACCCTACCGATTAGCACCCACTGAAATGTTAGAACTGAAAAAGCAGTTAGATGAATTGCTCAGTAAAGGATTCATACAACCTAGTTCATCCCCTTGGGGAACACCAGTGTTGTTTGTAAAGAAAAAGGATGGTTCGATGCGAATGTGTATCGATTATAGGGAACTGAATAAGGTTACAATTAAGAATCGATACCCATTGCCTAGGATTGATGATCTTTTTTATTAACTTCAGGGAGCTAGATATTTTTCGAAAATAGATTTACGCTCCGGATATCATCAACTGAAGGTACAGGAAGAAGACATACCTAAAACCACTTTCAGAACTAAATATCGTCATTACGAGTTTACAGTTATGCCATTTGGATTAACAAATGCTCCTGCAGTATTTATGGACATGATGAATAAAATATGTAAACCGTATTTGGATAAATTGGTAATTGTCTTCATCGACGATATACTTATTTATTCCAAAAGCCAGGACGAGCATTGTGAACATTTACATGTACTCTTAACTTTGTTAAGAAAAGAGAAGCTTTACGCCAAATTCTCCAAATGTGAATTTTGGTTCTAGGAGATGCAATTTTTAGGACATATGGTGAATCACGAAGGTATTCGCATAGATCCCTCCAAAATAGAAGCGATCACCAAATGGAAGGTCCCGCAATCAGCTACAGAAGTTAGAAGTTTTCTAGGCTTAGCTGGGTACTATAGGCGCTTTATTAAGGATTTCTCTAAGATAGTTGCGCCATTAACTAAGCTAACCTGTAAAACAGTTAAGTTTGAATGGGGACCTAGACAAGAGGAAGCTTTTAGGGTTTTAAAACAAAAGTTAACAAACACCCCAATTCTTGCCTTACCAGAAGGGACAGAAGATTTTGAAGTTTAATGTGATGCTTCTAAGCTAGGATTAGGATGTGTGCTAATGCAACGCAAAAAGGTAATTACGTATGCCTCAAGGCAATTGAAAAAGCACGAGGAAAACTATACAACACATGACTTAGAATTAGGGTCGATAATTTTTGCCCTTAAGATTTGGAGACACTATCTGTATGGAAGTAAGTTTACTGTCTATACAGATCATAAGAGCTTAAGATATATATTTGGGAAAAAAGAACTAAACATGAGACAACGAAGATGGATGGAAATCCTAAGTGACTACGACTGTGATATTCAATATCATGCAGGAAAGGCAAATGTAGTTGCAGATGCCTTAAGTCGTAAGTATCACGAAAAGCAAAAGTGAGTTCGTGCTCTTAGATTAAGTTTACAATTAGACTTAATGGAACAACTGAAAAATGTTCAAGCCACAACAATCAAGGATGATGCTGAAGGAATGAAAGGAAGGATAAAAGAATTAGAGCAAGGAACTGATGGAATTTGGAGGTTCCATAAAAGAAGAATTTGGGTACCTAAGCAAGGAGAATTAAGAAATAAGATCTTAGAGGAAGCCCATAAATCTAGGTATACCATGCACACGGGAAATAATAAGATGTACCAAGATCTAAGGAATAATTTCTGGTGGATTGGTATGAAAAAGGACATAGCTAGATACGTTGCTAAGTGTCTAACTTGTTCACAAGTTAAGGCAGAACACCAGAAACCTTCAGGGTTACTTCAACAATTAGAAATGCCTGTTTGGAAATGGGAACTCATAACCATGGATTTTGTTACTAAGTTACCCAAAACCAGAAAAGGTAATGACGCAATTTGGGTAATTGTGGATCGATTAACCAAATCAGCTCATTTTCTACCCATGAAAGAAACCTTTAGCATGAAAAGGTTAGCAAAATTATACGTAGACGAAGTAGTATCCTTACATGGAGTTCCACTCTCCATTGTATCGGATAGAGATAGTCGCTTCACTTCACATTTCTGGACAAGTTTCCAAGAAGCCATGGGGACGCGATTAAATTTAAGAACAACTTACCATCCTCAAACAGATGGACAAAGTGAAAGGACGATCCAAACCCTGGAAGACATGCTCAGAGCATGTGTGATAGATTTTGGTGGAAACTGGGATGACCACCTACCCTTAATTGAATTCTCCTATAATAATAGTTATCATGCAAGCATCGAAGCTGCCCCGTTCGAAGCACTGTATGGATGTAAGTGCAGAACTCCGGTCTGTTGGGCAGAAATAGGAGAAAGCCAATTATCAGGTCCCGAGATTGTACAAGAAACCACCGACAAGATCACTCAAATCAAGGAGAGACTGAAAATGGCTCGAGGTCGCCAGAAGAGTTATGCAGACAATCGACACAAATCGCTAGAATTTCAAGTTGGAGACAAGGTACTCTTGAAAGTTTCTCCTTGGAAAGGAGTGGTTCGGTTCGGTAAAAAAAGGGAAAGCTAAGTCCGAGGTGCGTAGGACCATTCCCAATAATCCAGCGAATAGGACCAGTCGCCTATCACTTACAACTACCAGAAGAGCTAGCTGGGGTACATGACATATTTCATATATCCAATCTCAAGAAATGTCTATCTGACGAATCCCTGGTAGTACCTCTTCAAGATGTAGAGGTAAATGAAAAGTTAAAATTTGTTGAGAAGCCACTGCAGATAGAAGACAGAAATGTCAAATTCCTCAAACACAAAAGACTAGTGCTGGTCAAAGTCAAGTGGGATTCAAAAAGAGGACCTGAATACACTTGGGAACTGGAATTAGAGATGAAGCGAAAGTATCCCTACTTGTTCCAGTAAATCTCGATGACGAAATTTTAATTAAGGTGGGGAGGATGTAACAACTCTCATTAAAATTACCATTTCTTATCTTATTTTGTCCAATAGGAAACCCTAATTGAGACCCCCAAGAAATATTGCATGACCCCTAAAATTTTCAGAACAATCGGAACTAGGATCAGGACCCCTAAAACTCAGGGAGGGTATTCCCTAATTGGTATTATCTAAACAGTTTGTTTTAGAAATCGAAATTCGTTAAACCGTCGACTCACTCAGGCTACAAACAGACATGGCTACCCTATGCTAGAGGGGGTGCCCTCGCGCCACGCGAGGGAGCCAATTTTTCAGTATAAATTCAGGGGCATAGTGTTAGTGCAGTTATGTCTATAGCCTTCGTCAATCCGAGTCGTAGCAAGAAACAGAAGAAAACGAGTCTTATGATGAGATAGCTAGATAAAAAGGCAAGGTGGCATAATTGTAATAATGAGAAATCTCATTAAAAGCCAAGGCCTATAAATAGGAGCTTTATGTTTAGTTTAGAGACTTTTGCCATTTTAGAGATTTGAAGAGCTCTAGTTCTAGAGAGAGAAACTAGAGAGAGAAAGTCTCTAAGTGATTCAAGTGATTGTACGATTTCAGATTTCTAATAGAATCACGTTTATATTACGTCATGTGTGTTTAGGTCGCGTTCGTGTACGGATTCCGCACGTTTCACGTTCGTTTCGCAATCGTTTCAGAGTCAAAACCGGTCCTACAAGTGGTATCAGAGCAGGAGCTCAATTGCACTGATCCAACACACAATTCTACTCGTGATTTCATCGATTTCAGATCCGGATTTCATCTACTTCTTCATTTTTTTCATATTTTTCACGTTTTTCACTGATTTTTGTCAAATTGAACAGGTTTCTACGGTCCAAATCGTCTGATTTTTTGATATGTTGTGCGAAAACACTTGATTTACAATCCTACCAAGTTTCAGATCCTAATTCCTAGTCGTTTAGGAGATATCTGAGTTTTTGTGTCCGACATCGTTTGAAAGTGACCCTCCCGTTTGAAACTGACACTACCGTTTGAACTATCGTTTGAAAGTGACCCTCCCGTTTGAACTATCGTTTGAAAGTGAACCTCCCGTTTGAACTATCGTTTGAAAACTAGACTGACCGTTTGAAATTGGAACCCTACCGTTTGAATCTGACTCTGACTGTTTGAAAATACATGGTTGTCCGTTTGAAATTGGTGACCGTTTGAACTGACCGTTTGAGGGTGAGACAGTTTGAGGGTGTGACAGTTTGAGGGGTGACCGTTTGAAACACGATTCCAGTTTGAAAGAGTCTGTCAGTAGTTCACGTGATACAATTCATTTGATCAGATCTATATCATCGGTGTACATGTGACTAAATTTACGGTCCAATCAGCATATCGCATTGAACAAGTTGTCGGCCATTTAATACATTTGAAATAATCAATGAATTGAAATTTATAATTGTCGGAAATAACTTCAAGATTTCCATGTGATAAAGTGAATCTGCAACCCATGTGCTAGTAGTGAAATCAGTTTTATCAGTCCATCTTATATCATCGGTTCAATGAGAATTTAGATAAATAATATCAAGTTTGTCGGCTAGCTTTAAATTGTTTGATTGCATGTGAACTGACATTATACATATTGAAATTTGTAAAGATTTAAATCACTTTACTTGATTAAAATCTGATTCTCACGTGAAAGGTATTGTCTTGTTGCAAGTGAATTTAGATAAATAATATCACTCGAAGTCAAAGAGTCAAAGTGCCAACCAATTAACTAAAGTTTTGTCGAGTGGCTTGTGTCAAAGAGTTGGATAGATAACTCACCCAAACAACATTTATTCGCAAGTCTTCGACAACGAGTCTTAGATTGATTTCATCAGACATATACTTTTACGTATTCCGTTTGTTTAAACTGATTGTTTGCTTGTTTGTTGTCAGGTTATTCAAGAATTTTAAATCATGGCCAAATCGTTTGATGAACAAGAAAACGAGAATCTTAAAGAATTAAATGATTGGACTTCTGGATCTTGGTTTGATAAGAGAGATAAGAAGGACATTTGGAATAAAAGATTCGAAAATTTTTTCTGCATGAAAAATGAATCTTTGGAAAAGTTGGATAAACGGTTTGATGATTTGATTGATAGGTTAGATAGATATGAGATAAGGGTTTCAACTGCTGAAAAAATCTTAAAATTTGCTGAAGCATTACCAATAGAATGGGATGAATTTTTGAGTGAACTAAAAAAGAATGAAAATTTCTCAAAGCTTCATTTAAGAGAATTCATCAATATGCTTAGATCACATATGTTTGATAAAGAAAAAAGAAAAGAAGAGTTGATGAGTGAAATGAAAAAGGATTTAGAAAAGATAAATTTGGAAGTGATCATCGAAATGAGAAAAAGATTCTCTGTGTGTCTTGCAGCAAAAAGGGTTATGAAATACGATATTAAGAGAGGTTGTTATATTGATGAAAATATGAATCCTCTTGATTTTGTTAAAATTTTTTGTGCAGGAACATACAGGATGGAAACAAAGAAAGAAGCTAATGCTGAAAAGATGAATGAAAAGTGCTCAAAATGTGATAAACTTGGAGCAGACAATGCCAAATTCTTGAGTGATGCGGAGAATTTGACATTGGAAAACAAAGCTTTGAAAGATGGGAAGAAAACTGATGATGAACAGATTCTGGAGTTGCGCTTGAACTGCAAAAAATTGAGATCTGAAAATGACAAACTTTTGAAGAATGTTGAGAGTTTGTCATCAGAAAATAAAAAATTTAAACAATTAGAAAATGATTTCAAAAGTCAAATAAAGATTTTAGAAGATGAGCGAGATATTTTTGGTAAAGATAATCTTGAAAAACAAATTGAAATCAATTCTCATCTTGCTAAAATCATTCAGCTTGAAAAAGAAGCTGAAAAAGCTCGGATTAAAATCAAAGAGCTTGAGAATAAATTGAAAAGTTTTGTGAACTCTGCACCATATGAGTGTCCAAAACCGATCAATTCTGTTCCAATAAGTGACAACGTCACAAATTTTGACAAAGTCAAAATTGAAGATTGTGATGAAATATCTGATGATGAAAAAAAAAAGAAAAGAAAAATATTTTTAGATTTACAAGAAAAATTTAAAAATACTGTTTTGCAATCTACTGAAACAGGTGAATGTTCTAAACAAAAACCTGTTAAGAAGAATGCAGAACAGAAACAAAAAGATAAAAATTTGAAAAATTCTAAAGTTGAAAATAAAAGCTCATCAGATAAATCATCCAATCATTATCAAAAATCAAAAAAATTTAAAAATGAAAACTCACAAAATGTTGGTAATAAGTGGTGCAGGTTTGACCACAGTGCTCAAAGGACAAATCATGCTTACAGGAGGAGTTATGATTACCACAAATCTAAACAATGTTATGATCTGAATATGTGGTTTGAAGATGGTAGATGGTACGATAACAGAGTGTGCTACACCTGTGGTGTTAGAGGACACATTGCTGTTAACTGCCAGAATTGGAATTTTGAAACACGAAGATGCTATAATTGCCATATCAGAGGACATATTGCCAGAGATTGCCCAAGGAGATCGATGGGAAGATCGAGGGTTGAATCTCAGAGAACGGTAAAGAAACCAGTCACTGTCAAGCCCAAAGAACAGAAAGTGGAAGATAAGAAAGTAAAGCTTTCACAAGGGCAGAGAGACAGACTGAGGAAGAAGAGGAAGAAGGCGAGAGAGTATTTGGAGAAGATTTTGTCTTCAGGTTCACCGGTTGGTTCGAATAAAAGTTCTGATGAATCGATTCACTCGACTGCAAAGCCAAGCAAATCGAATTCTTCAGATACAAATCTGAGGACAGAAAAGAAGAAAAAGAAGAAAGTTTTTGGCGATGAATCTGGCTCATCCAAGTCAGACAAGCCAAGTTCGGGCAATGAATCTGATTCCATAAAATCAGAGGAGCCACAAGTTGAGGTAAAAAAGGAAGAGACAGTTCCATTAATGAATGATGAGAACTTTCCACCATTACAAGCCGCAAACCTAAAATCAAAAGGTGTTGATGCTAGAAAAATGTTTAATAACAATGTTAAACATATTTTTAGCAAGATGGCTGATGGTAAGGAAAAAGGAGTGAAAGAATTTTATGAAGAAAAGAGAAAAGCTCAAAACATACCCAAGACTAGTCAAGCTTGGGTATCAAAATCTGTTGGTTGAATTCCTGACTTGCCGGAGCTTCCAGGTTGGTAAGTGTGAAGCAGGTATCGGCATTATTCTTGAGAAATTCACAGGATGGTAACTGTGATATTTCGTTTTACAAGTGGATAATCAAGGACATTAAGTTGTACTTGATTTTCTACAAGTGATAGTGGTTAAAAGAGAACAAGGTGATATGATGACCCCGAACCCACAAGTGATGGGTAAACAAACTAATTTTTCCGGAAAAACCATTCTGATTAAAACAAACTTAAGTGTTTTGAAATCATTATGGGAAAATAGTTTGTTGTAAGGGGGAGTTTTGATTGAATACGCCGAAACCTTCACGGCTGAACAAACATGATTACTTTCATCAGATTGAAAAACGGTTTTCAAACTGTTAAGATCAATGGGTTGTAAATCATGGGGGTACGTTATATTTTCTGCAAATCAGAGCACTTTTAGCAGAAAATGGATGGCAAGACAAAGCTATCAGTGTTGGTTGTCAAATTTTCTTTAAATGGTTTTGCATTTTAGGGGGAGATATATTGTTAGAAAATACAAAAACATTTGAAAATGACAAAAACATGATAAAATTCAAAAATTGAGTTTTTGCGTAAAAAGAGGAAATGATAGTACATCAGTAGACAGTTACAGTACGCTAAAGAAATGGAAAGTTTAAATGTGTTAAACGATCTCACCGTGGATGTGTCGATAGGTTTTTATACATTTAGTAAATTTTTTCGGGATATAAACCTAAATTTCACACTTGTTTATTTTGTGGGGAACACTACTTGGATATATAGGTAACCCCTGAAATCTCGTTTGAAAGGTCTCATAATCTGATATACTAGGTCTTTATACTCAATGATGTCTGGGGTATTATTCCGGGACTTCTGCTGAACGGTAGTTCTGACCTAGTCCTTGAATAATACTTTCTGCAATGCTTGAAACATAGCATTAAACCCTCAGCATGCCGATGAAACAATAAAATTGATAGTCGCTGCTGTTGTAAGCAAAAAGATCCTCTAAAGGGGACATACCGTAAAGTCGAAGCTGATATCTCTCTGCGTATACGGAAGTATCGACCTGAGATCCCTCAGCCCTCGCATACCTAATTTATATACAGATATCATTGTAGTATACTCACCTGTAAGACTGATTATTGGGATTCTGGATACGGGAGTATATTCAAGAGGTGGGACACATGAATGAGTTTAAGTTCTTAAGACATCTAATTCGTATCCTGATTAAGTTGAACTTTGTGTGAAAATTTAAGAGGATCAGTATATCGACAATCTAAGTGAATTGTTTAATTCTTAATGTGTAACTAAGCTCAACGGTACTTGTGACTTGTCAAAAACTGATATGATCCTCTAATGCATACTCAAACAAAAATATTGTCTGTAAATATGTTTGTACATATTTCTTTACTGCTTTATATTTTCAGAAAATACAAAAAGATTTTTGATTCTGCTTTATTTTCGACAACCGATGTCTGAGTGCTGAGTTTCAAAATTTAAGTAAGCTGATTGTGTTTCTGAAAATAAAACAAGTTCATTAATTTGAAACTTGATTTAAAATCAAAATTTTCAAAAACAGTTTGTGATATCTCAAAGGTCATTAAGTTGGACTTGGATGATTAACTGTGAGGGATTTGGATGCTTATATTGTTATAGAGCTAGTTTCCGATTCGATTCGATGAAACTGCCAAATTCATGAAAATTGTTTGTTTAGAATGTTTGAGTGAGCCAGGTTACAATTCCTGAATAGTTGAAATTTGAAATGCTGTTACTTATAAATGGATGAGTGATTGCAGATGAGATTCCAGACTACGATCCCGGAAGCTGAGTCTAAGGGGGAGTCTGAAGACGAGCTGAACGCAAAAGGAAGTATGGATTCAAGAAGTCATGTGACTATTCCAGAAGAGCTTGTATACGGAAAGCAAGGTGTCGATCCCTAAAGCACGGAAGCTTGACGAAAGGGGGAGCCTGATGAAGAAAAGAGTCTACAGAAAGGAGAAGCTGAAGCTGAAGCTGAAGACAGATCCAACGGGATTCTGTTCAAGAAGATTCAAAGAGAGAGAGAGAAAGAGAAGAAGCTACGAGTTTGACTCAATGATTGAGATTGACTATGGCAATATCCAAGGGGGAGTCTGTTAGTGCATTTATGTCTATAGCCTTCGTCAATCCGAGTCGTAGCAAGAAACAGAAGAAAACGAGTCGTTATGATGAGATAGCTAGATAAAAAGGCAAGGTGGCATAATTGTAATAATGAGAAATCTCATTAAAAGCCAAGGCCTATAAATAGGAGCTTTATGTTTAGTTTAGAGACTTTTGCCATTTTAGAGATTTGAAGAGCTCTAGTTCTAGAGAGAGAAAGTCTCTAAGTGATTCAAGTGATTGTACGATTTCAGATTTCTAATAGAATCACGTTTATATTACGTCATGTGTGTTTAGGTCGCGTTCGTGTACGGATTCCGCACGTTTCACGTTCGTTTCGCAATCGTTTCGGAGTCAAAACCGGTCCTACACATAGCACTTGCATTTTGGCGTTGGTTCGACTTAAAAACTCGTTTCCTACACTGAGATATCGTATGTTTACTCCAAAAACACACACAGCACGAAATTCTGCCGCGATAACAGGGTAATAACTCGATCACTGGTACGATTTAATGTCCGATCGATTGAGACCGGTCCGATGGATGTTTAAGTGCTGCCCGTAATTGGGCTATACTTTGTCATTCGTCGTGAGGGTTTTAATCTCGTGAGTTGTCGTAAAAGTTGTATTAAGTTACTGACCTAGTTTTCGTGTGCATTGTTATTTGAATTAGGTTAACAAGGCTAAATCAGTAGCCTAAACTCTACCCGTCTAATTTTGCAATGTGAGTCATTATCTTTTTATCAAATTGTTTCCAAAACCCTATTTATTTTCAAAGTTATAATTACAGGGATTAAGTCTTTGTAGTCTTCAATTACTGCCGGTATGTGGGGTTTTGTATACATTACTTGATACCCGTCACCATTGGACAACGAGTTAGCCAATGGGTGATCTGACCATAGTCACAGATACAGTCGAGTGACAAATACCGATTTGGGGTAATTGGTTGATAGAAACAATGTGATCACCCTTAATATTGTATATTATAACAAGGTGTCGTTTTGTGCAACTTGAGTGACTCGCCAGTATTTCTCTGCTGATAAAAATCTTTTTAAAAAATGTTTCAGGTGACCTACTGTGACTCAAGGAAAAGTGCTACAGAGCACTAATCAAGCTTGAAGTGGTGGCTCAGTTAAATAAATAAACATGTTTTGTAAAACAAGGAATTTCCTCGTGAAATTCCTCTATTGTAGGTTCATCCCAAATTATGAAATAAAATAATTGGGCATTTTCAAGTTTAAAGATCCTGTTAAAAATTCCGCTGCCAACATAATAAATACCACGGGTTTCTACCCCGCGACTCCTAGACCGGGTAAAACCGGGACGGGGGCCATGACACCGACCTCTACCAGAAGAGTTAGAAGAATGGTGGACCACTGATTGGCAATTTCAGAATCTTTTAAATAACCCTAATACCTTTTTCCCTCAATTTGACCCTGAGCCTCCACTACACCAACCAATGAGCACTGAGAACTTGGCTGAACTTCGCCACTATGGTGAGGAGCTGGTGGACGCAGGAAATAGAATCCGAGATGTGGGGGAGAGGATATCATGGAAGTACGACGAGAGGGAACGTCGTTTCTGATATGCCAGCTGACGGGGATGGTGTGACTGTGTGGTTGTGGTTGTATAATAACAAAATAATATTAATAGTAATAAAAATATAATCCTGTAAAATAACTTAAAAATAAAACCCTTGTAAGATAACTGGTGTGTACGGACGCATAATAATATATAAAATATGGAAGTCGAAAAATCGACAATTTTGGCTATACGTGTTAACTTAATTATGTGCGATTGTTTTATTACGTTTGGTTGTTATTCATTTTGTGCTAATAAGTTATATATATTAATTACCAGACGGAACACGCTGGTAATGAACCAGTTAACGAGGTTAATCAATCCGAGCAAAACAATGAAGATCACTTTCTTAACCGACAAGATATAGAAAACATCGTTGCCCAAGGAATAGCAAATGCTATTCCAGCAATTCTTGCTGCTGCCCGAAACCCAGTTGAACCTCAACCAATTATTCCTAGCAAACGTACTCATGAAGACAACTTCAGTAATAGCATAAATGGAGGCGGCAACATTAATAATAATGATAATGATGGGATGCAAGCCCCATTTCTTAAAAGAATGAAAGCTGCAACGCCTGGTTACACTTACAAGGAATTTCTTGCCTGTAAACCTGTTGAATTTGCAGGCAATGAAGGGGCGACTGCTGCACTGCGTTGGTTGGAGAAAACCGAGGTAGTAATTAAAATAAGTAAATGTACCGAGGAGGATAAAGTCATGTATGCTTCACACCTTTTCAAGGAAGAAGCATTAGAATGGTGGAATACGGTGTTGCAAGCCAAGGGAAGCGACCTGGCTTATGCTATGAATTGGGAAGAATTTAAGCGTCTGGTGGAAAGGAAATTTTGCCCAGAGTATGAAAAAGAACAAATGGAAAATAAATTCCTGAGCCACCGAATGGTGGATGTGGATTGCCGAGGGTATACTTCGAAGTTTTTCGAATATGCTCGAATTGTGCCTACTCTGGCTTCGCCAGAACCGGTACTTATTTCTCGCTACATTTGGGGTTTAATTAGCGAGATCCGTGATATTGTCAAAGCTGCAAGACCCCGCACAATCGATGATGCGGTGGAATTAGCCAACATTTTGACCGACGGACTGGTGCGTACGCGAGAAGAAAATAGGAAGAAGGAATTGGCTCAGAAAATTACCCAAGGACTTCGTGTGGGTAATAATAGCAACTTCAAGAGAAAGGGAACTGGATCATCTTCCACTCAGCCGTTCTGTAGGAACTGTAAAAAGAAACATTTTGGAAAATGTAATGAACCCTGCAACTTCTGCAAAGCTATAGGACATCGTGAAGAAGATTGCAGAAGGAAAACAAAAATCTGCTACAACTGTGGAGAAGCTGGGCATTTTAGACCAGAATGCCCTAAATTGGTCAAACCAGCTGACAACAAGGCCAAACCTGCCGAAGGGACTACAAATAAAAATGCGCAAGCCTTCCAATTGACCACGCAGGAAGCCGAACTGATTCCTGACGTAATAGCTGGTACGTTTCTGGTACACAATGTTTATGCGAAAGTATTATTCGACTCTGGTGCAAACCAAAGTTTTATAAATACTTCATTCTGCCAAGCTCTTAAGCTACCCTTAACCAAACTTAGGCAAGTTTTTACAGTAGAAACAGCAGACGGGAACTCTGTTAACATAGATACGGTTTTGCAAAAAGAGAATATAGAACTTTCAGGTCATAAATTTTCTGCAAACCTATTACCCATGAATTTAGCTGGATTCGATATCGTGTTAGGAATGGATTGGTTAGTAGCCAACCATGCTCGAATCCTTTGTGATAAGAACTCCATAGAAATCCATGCACCTACGGGAGAAGTAATTATGATTACAGGGGATAAGCCGCATAAACCCATGAAATTCATTTCAGTAATGAAAATTGCTAGTTATGAACGAAAGCAAGGAATAGTGTATATGATTTCAGTAATCATTAGCACTAAGGGTAAGGAACTTAACGAAATTCTGGTAGTATCCGTATACTCGGATGTATTCCCAGAAGAATTACCAGGATTACCACCAGATAGAGATGTAGAATTTAGAATTCATCTAATTCCTGGAACAACACCCATAGCTAAAGTAACTTATCGATTAGTACCCACCGAAATGTTAGAATTGAAAAAGCAATTAGATGAATTGCTAAGCAAGGGATTTATACAACCTAGTTCATCCCCTTGGGGAGCACCAGTGTTGTTTGTAAAGAAGAAAGATGGTTCGATGTGAATGTGTATCGATTATAGGGAATTGAATAAGGTTACAATTAAGAATCGATACCCTTTGCCTAGGATTGATGATCTTTTTGATCAACTTCAGGGGGCTAGATATTTTTCTAAGATAGACTTACGCTCCGGATATCATCAGTTGAAAGTACAAGAAGAAGACATACCTAAAACTGCTTTCAGAACTAGGTATGGTCATTACGAGTTTACAGTCATGCCCTTTGGATTAACAAATGCTCCTGCAGCATTTATGGACATGATGAATAGAATCTGTAAACCATATTTGGATAAATTTGTAATTGTCTTTATCGACGATATACTTATTTATTCCAAGAGTCAGGAAGAACATTGTAAGCACCTACATGCACTCTTAACTTTGTTAAGAAAGAAGAAGCTTTACGCCAAATTCTCGAAGTGTGAATTTTGGCTACAGGAGGTGCAATTTTTAGGACACATGGTGAATCACGAAGGTATTCACGTAGATCCCTTCAAGATAGAAGCGATCACCAAATGGAAGGTCCCGCAATCAGCTACAGAAGTTAGAAGTTTTCTAGGCTTAGCTGGATACTATAGGCGTTTTATTAAGGATTTCTCTAAGATAGATGTGCCATTAACTAAGCTAACCTGTAAAACAGTTAAGTTTGAATGCGGACCTAAGCAAGAAGAGGCTTTTAGGATTTTAAAACAAAGGTTAACAAACACCCCAATCCTTGCCTTACCAGAAGGAACAGAAGATTTTGAAGTTTATTGTGATGCTTCTAAGCTAGGATTAGGATGTGTGCTAATGCAACGCAAAAAGTAATTGCGTATGCCTCAAGGCAATTGAAAAAGCACAAGGAAAATTATACGACGCATGACTTAGAATTAGGATCGATAATTTTTGCCCTTAAGATTTGGAGACACTATCTGTATGGAAGTAAGTTTACTGTCTATACAGATCATAAAAGCTTAAGATATATATTTGGGCAAAAAGAATTAAACATGAGACAACGAAGATGGATGGAAATTCTAAGTGACTACGATTGTGATATTCAATATCATGAAGGAAAAGCAAATGTAGTTGCAGATGCTTTAAGTCGTAAGTATCATGAAAAGCAAAAGCGAGTTCGTGCTCTTAGATTAACTTTACAATTAGACTTAATGGAACAACTGAAAAATATGCAAGCCACAGCTATCAAGGATGATGCTGAAGGAATGAAAGGAAGAATAAAGGAATTAGAGCAAGGAGCTGATGGAATTTGGAGATTCCACAAGAAGATGATTTGGGTACCAAAGCAGGGAGAGTTAAGAAATAAAATTTTGGAAGAAGCTCATAAATCTAGGTATACCATGCACCCGGGAAATAATAAGATGTACCAAGATTTAAGAAATAATTTCTGGTGGATAGGAATGAAAAAGGACATAGCTAGATATGTATCTAAATGTCTAACTTGTTCACAAACATGCAACCATCAATTTCGAATTCTCTAAGTTCATTCAGAAATTCAACAAGAGATTTCCCATAAAATTCACATACCTTATGACCTCTTTTCAGTGGAGATCACTATTTCGTGCTTGAAAATCGATTTGGGACTGATTAGGGCCTTCAATTTGTGGAAAAATCGCATGAACTAGGGTTTGTGGGGAACCTTGTGTCGCCCCTGTTGTTTGATCGACCAGACACACACCTTTGTGTGTGTTTGGTGTGTTTTATTTTGTTTTTATGAAATTAAGTTTCAATTTTAACACTTTTAGTCCCTTAGCTATTGTTTAGTTCACTCTTTAGGTGTTTTAACCCACTTATACGTCACTACAAGACTTTTATCTAACTAGGGTTTCGTCCTCGAAACCGGAAATACGTACCAAACAATGTCGGGTAGTGACGCCGCATCTCTTCTTCGGACTCCCATGTTGTGTTCGAGCCCTTTCTATGCTCCCATTTGACCTTAACTTGATTAATCTTCTATTTCCTTAAATCTTTAATCTTCCGGTCTAGAATCTCAATTGGTCTTACCGCATAGTTAAGGCTATTGTCCACTTCGATATCAACGTAGTGGATATAAGCCGTTTCCTCAGCTAAGCACTTACGGAGTTGTGACACGTGAAACGTGCCATGAATTCCGCTCAATTCTTCCGGTAACTCAAGGCGATATGCCACCTTGCCAACCCGTTCGATGATTTCAAAGGGCCCAATAAATCTTGGGCTTAGTTTCCCACTTTTTCTGAATCGGATAACACCCTTCCATGGCGAAACTTTTAGCATAACCATGTCACCTACCTGAAATTCAATTGGTTTTCACCTTTTGTCGGCAAAAGACTTTTGTCTGTCTTGGGCCGCTTTCAAGTGGGCTCGAACCACATCGATTTTCTCGTAAGTGGCTTGGACAACATCTTTATGGGCCAGTTCGCGTGGACCCACTTCACCCCAACACATTGGGGTCCTACATTTCCTATTGTAACAACTCTCATTAAAATTACTATTTCTTATGTTATTATGTTTAATAGGAAACCCTAATTGAGACCCCCAAGTGATACTGCATGACCCCTAAAATTTTCAGAACAGTTGGAATCAGGATCAGGGCCCCTAAAACTCAGGGGGGGGGGGGGTATTCCCTAATTAGTATTATCCTTACAGTTGACGATAGGAATTGAATTTCGTCAAACGGTCGACTCACCCAAGCTAGGAAGACACGAGGCTTCCCTATGCTAGGAGAAATCACCTTTATTGTAAATTATGGGTATTATCCCCAAATTATGAAATAAGATAATTGGACATTTCAAGTTTTAAAAGATCCTGTTGAAAATTCCGCTGCCAACTCAAATATTAAATACCACGGATTTCTGTCCCGCGGCTCCTGGACCGGGTAAAACCGGGACGGGGGCAGTGACACCTACCATATAGCATTTCGTACGGGGCCATGCCAATGCTGGCATGGTAGCTGTTGTTATAAGAAAACTCAGCTAACGACAAATACACATCCCAACTGCCTCTGAAGTCAATAATACACGCCCTCAGCATGTCTTCTAATGTTTGTATTGTTCTCTCACTCTGTCCATCCGTCTGAGGATGGTATGCAGTGCTGATAAAAAGTTTTGTTCCCATTTGTTCTTGGAAATCTCGCCAGAAATGTGAAGTAAACCGGGTATCACAGTCTGACACGATAGATACCGGTACTCCATGACGTGCCACTATCTCGTTTGTATACACTTCAGACATCTTTTCCGAAGTATAAGTCTCACGTATAGGAATGAAGTGAGCACTCTTCGTCAATCTATCCACAACCACCCATATAGCATCGAATCCTCGGCTCCTCCTAGGCAGTTTGGTCAACAGGTACATGGTGATATGTTCCCATTTCCAAACCGGGATTTCCAATGGTTGCAGTTTCCCATATGGTTTCTGGTGTTCCGCCTTGACTAGTAAACAAGTCAAGCACTTCTCCACATACTTTACTACATCCCTCTTCATTCCGGGCCACCAATAATTTTGCTTCAGATCATTGTACATCTTGGTTGCACCCGGATGGATATAATAACGGGATTTATGAGCTTCATCGAGTAGAAGCGTCTTAACACCACATGAATTTGGGACCCATATTCTTCCGAATCGAGTCTTCAACCCGTTGTTACCATCATCTAAATCCTTCAGCTGACCAACTGTGACACCTGTGTCACTTCAACCATCAAACAAATGCCAAACCAATGAAATATTTTATTTCATACTTGGGATTTGTAAAAATATGTGTATCGATTGCACATATCAACTCTTGTTCGATTTCAAGCTCTAAATCGCTTTCTGGAAGGTTATACACGCACTGATGCGTAAATATAACCAGTTTAATGCAACGAACACTCCAGAATAGTTAAATAGGCTTAACATACCTTAAATAACCTTTACTTAACTTAGAAATAAGTTTTGAAGGCTTTGGTATGGCAAAATCAAGTTAAATCGCTTACAGGGACTAAATTTGACAAACTGCGAAAGTATGCCAATTTGAACTGTAACAGACATTCCGGAACATGACCATAAGTTAAACATACCATAAATATCCTTTACATAGCTTAGAAATAGGCTTTGAGGTGTTCGGTATGCTAAAATAAACTTTTGTGTCATTCAGGGACTAAAAGCGTCAAAAAGTGCACAAGTTTGCATTTTCGCGCATAACTTACGTTCTGAATACATCCGTACATCCAAAAATTTATGTAAGCACTAAAATATTTTATTTTAGTGTTTGGCATAAGAAAAATCCTTTCGTTTCGTCATTTGGATCGTTTTTCGCGCTTATGCGCATTCCGTCGTAATTAAGCGAACATCGCGTTCGTACGGCCAAACGAACCAACCTCCGGCATATTTTTGAGCATGTTTCATGTCCACAATTTTTAGGCATCATTTTAGGGCCTTAAAGTTGGCTTTACGGGCCTTAGAAGTGTCGGGAATGGCCTTAAACACGTGCAGGGGCTGAAACTGTCATTTTTGAAAGTTATAGGCTGATCAGAAGGGCCATGCGGCCCGCATTAGATTTGTCTGATCCTGAAGCGGGCCGCCTCAGCCTCCCAGAACAGATTAGATCGAACAGTCAGCAGTTTCCAGCTGTTTGATCCTCACCCACACATTCTCAACTGCACATTCAGCTCATTTAGACCCATTTTTAGCCACCACAACTTTGCAACACTTGTACGGATGCGATTAAGGCACGATATTCGACAAGCGATCTTAACGGTTCGGGTATTCCTATAAATACCCCATTCCCCATTGCTTCAAACTGACAAGAATCTGATTAAAAAGACTCTAAGTTGGAACCATTGTTCCATACCTGAGTTATTTTGATCACGATTAGCATTCGGGGACCCTTCGTAAGTATTCTTTCGTTCTTTTATTGCTTTTCGAGTCTTTTCGAGTCTGAAAGTCAAACTTTGTTTGACTTTCTGCGTTGACCAGTTTATGGTCAATGCGAAGTTCGTTTGAACTTCGCAACGTGAGTGTAATCACGTTGGTTATAGTCCTTTGGGACTATGCCTACTGATTACCACGTTGACTAGGGTCGTAGGGTAAGCGATCTAATAAATCGCTTATACCTTCGAACCCGACCCAGTTTGGTCGATCATTAGGATCCGACCAAATACATTAGGTGACCATAGTATATAGGGAATAACCTTCCGAGGTTATACCTTATGGTCACATCGTTTAAGTAGTTGTATGATAGGTAGTTTATATGCCTTAGGTAAATTACCAGAATACCCTTTTCATGTATAATTGGTAATTAAGCATATGTAACCTAAACTTATGTCACATAACTGATAATGTAACATGTTTAGGCATATAACACTTGTCATAGGACTAGTTAGGCGGTCCGAACGCGTTTCACGCGAACGACGCGTTAAAGTAGCATAAGCTACCTAAACGGGTCGTAATGGGTCGTAGGCTATTAGATTAAGGTTTCATTTAGTATGTAGGCTTTGTTAAACCATATGACATGAGTCTCTATACTCGTTTGGTTTACAAACCCTCATTCTATCTAAATCCTCCAATTTAGGTCCGGTTTATTAACATAGTTACCTATATTAGGTGCCGTTTGATATCCGTGATCTCTAGCATTGTTTGGTTGTTACTCAAGGACTACTAAGCAATCTCAAGTGAGTACATAGACCCCTCTTTTACTATTTTCCAAACGTTTTGGGGTGGAACACATGTGCCTACTTGTTACTTTCATGCTTTCCTGTTTTCACATCATATACCTGCTATGTTCGTTAGTACATTATAGTACATGATTTTATTACATCTTATGCTAGGTATGCCCATTGTGTGCATTACTTAGTACATCGTTTTACATTACATTACATGCTACGTATGTCTATTGTTGTATACGTAGTACAGGTCACATGCTACGTATGTCTATTGTTGTATACGTAGTACAGGTCACATGCTACGTATGTCTATTGTTGCATACTTAGTACAGGTCACATGCTACGTATGTCTATTGTCGCATGCTTAGTACATTTGTTATTCATCACATGCTTACATTTTGGATACATATTACATGATTTACATTAGACATGAACATTTTACTTTGATAGTTTGGTTTGAGTAAATGATTAAGTAACGAGGCGTGTGTAATATGATACAAGCATGGTGGATACGCCGCTGATACTTCCTATATATAAGTGTTTGTATGGTATTACATGTCGTAGCGTTATTTGAATCATTTCAGTTTGAGACATAGAACATTTTATACAAATAACATACTTTTCACAAGACATTGATTTACAAACAACTTATCTTATACAAACACATTTTTACATGGTTATTCATTTAACCTGACATTTATTTATACATATCGTCTGATCTTATCATTTTTCAAATGATTTACAAAACAAAGCAAATTACAAGGTTCATGACTAAACATTTTCTCAAACATAAGTCATGAAACCTATTTTCACAAAACCTATGTATCTCACAGGCATTTTTATGCTGACGTACCTATTTTCACATGTGTTTTTCAGGAGTTGTTGCATGAGATGATCAAGATACACATAGGCAGACTTGGGCTTTAGTGACAATAAAAGATGCAAGACTAGTTAATTATGTTGTATTTCTTTGTTTGTTAAGACATTGTAACACTTCTAATCAATAAAACGAAACTTCAATTGCCATGGATTTGAAACAATTAATTCTGTTACAACACTCCCCGACATTTCCGCCACGTTTTGTATGTTCTACGTGGTCGGGGTGTGACACCAACTATCCTTTCCCTTTTTAAGTTTTCTTCTTTTATCGGCTCGGCTTGTGCTTCTCGGATACGTTCAAGTAAACCCGAGGTTACTACAAGCTGCATCAACCTCACTCGTATTGGGATATAATCCGATTTCCTGCTCAAGGCATCCGCCACAACATTTGCCCATCCGGGGTGGTAATGTATTTCGCAGTCGTAGTCTTTTACCGTTTCTAACCATCGCCTTTGTCGCATGTTTAACTCCTTCTGATCGAAGAAGTATTTTAAACTTTTTGTGGTCAGTAAATATGGTTCACTTTACCCCGTATAAATAGTGCCTCCATATTTTTAACGTAAACACCGCCGCACCCAGTTCGAGATCGTGCGTGGGATATTTCTTTTCATGCACCTTTTATTGTCTCAAGGCATAAGCTATCACTTTGCCTCGTTGCATTAAAACACATCCGAGCCCCGAAAGTGACGCATCCGAATAGACTACCAAGTCTTCGACTCCATCTGGTAACGTTAATACCGGAGCTTGTGTTAACTTTTCTTTTAGCGTTTGGAACGCTCTTTCTTGTTCAACACCCCAAATGAATCTCTCCTCCTTCCGAGTTAATTTAGTTAATCACGAAGCAATCTTGGAGAAATCTTGAATGAATCTCCTGTAATATCCCGCAAGCCCTAAGAAACTTCTAATTTCTGAAGGGTTCTTCGGGGGATTCCATTTCGACACGGCCTCTATCTTTGACGGATCTACCAATATTCCGTCGGCACTTATGATGTGGCCGAGGAATTGCACCTCTCGTAACCAAAAGGCGCACTTTGAAAATTTCGCATACAACCTTTGTCGCCTGAGTGTTTCTAACACCTCCTATAAATGATGCGCATGCTCCGCCTCACTTTTCGAGTACACCAGAATGTCGTCGATAAACACGATTACCGACTTGTCCAACATTGGCTTGCAAACCCGGTTCATGAAAGCCGCGGGTGCATTCGTCAGCCCAAATGACATCACGAGGAACTCGTAATGTCCGTATCGCGTGCGGAAAGCCGTCTTCGGTACATCCTCTTCCTTGACCTTTAATGTCACACCCCAACCGATGGCGGAATCATCGAGGCGTGGCACTGGGCGAATCAGTTTGCTCAAGAGAATCCATAACAACTATATTGCAACAGTATTTAATGCGTTCATTATCCCATACTAATAAACAATACAATCACATAAGGTATCACAGATTTCTTGTCCTCTCGAACAATACAAATCTGACAACATAGATTTTAGGTGAGTTTCTAGACTTCCTAGCTTGATTTGATGTAGACTGCGTCTAAACCTGCAACATACGTTAAAACGACGTCAATACAAAAGTATTGGCGAGTATACAAGTTTTGATAGTGTAATGTAAGTAGTTAAAAGTGCTGCGAATTACCAAATACATAAACGAGATACCTTAACATACATGCATACAAGACCGATACTACCAGCTAAGTCACTCGAGCTGCGATTGCTATTCATTCTAACTAGACCCCGACGGGTGCTATAGTACTATACTAGTTAAGGCGGGACCTTGCGAGTATAAGTCCTAACACATATGTAACTAGCATCATGTATGAATATGCATAACAGTTATTCGCAAGTGATAAACAGTTGTTTGAATAATTCGTTGGTAAGTTTGATTTAATAGATACGTATGTTACACCCAAAATGCGATAAAAAGGGTTCGAGTATACTCACAGCGATTGAGGTAATGGATTAAAGGGAGCGCTAGAGAGTAGGGTTAGCCTGAATAGATTGATAGTATAATGATAAGCGACGCGTAAGACGAAACAAGTGTTTGTGGTTCGAACAGAAGTTCGATCGGATGGTCGTCCGATAGGACAGCTGGTCGTTCGAGTGACAGTCCGCTCGGATGGTCATCCGATCGGGTGGCCCTTCGAGTGGATTGTTACTTCCTTTGGAAAGGATGTGTTTGTGTATGATGGCTTGACTTTTGAATTTTTCGTTGCAGCGTTTTGAAAACACAGAAGTACCTCTATCCTTCAGGTCGATCGAACGAACGACCGTTCGATCGGGCGACAGTCCGATAGGTTGGGCACTTCAGTAAGAACAAGTTCACTGCAGGTTGTTACTCGATCAAACAGTTGTTCGATCGGGTGGCAACACATGGGCATTGAACATGTTGAAAATTCGTTTAAGTATTGAAGTTCCAAAACATCACATAGTCGGATGGTCAGTCGATCGGGTGGCAACCCGATCAGACGGCAATCCGTTCGGTGTTCTAAAACTCTTGAAATTTGGTTTGAAACTAAAGGCGGAACCAAGATGCAATCCGATCGGATGGCAGTCCGATCAGATGACTGTCCTGTCCGTTTGGATGACTGCCTGTCCAATCAGATGGCTGTCCGATCGGACGGCAACCAGTCCAAACGATTTAGTCGTCCTTGGCACTTGACTAATTTTGAAGGTTCTTGGCGGTTTTGATCGAGACGGTGTTCTGACGTGCTAAACAAAGAAACCCCATCTCGAACCAAGGAACCCGATCGGACAAGAATCACCCAAATCTGACCAGTTTACTGATTCATGATGGTCGTTCTTGGTTAACCCGAAATCGGTCTTCCCTTTGTTAGAAACCAGATCTTGAACCAACACGACACTAAGAATGAGTAGAAGGTCGGTACAAGCTCCGATTCTATCGGTCTCGAGTGCATTGAGTGTAAAAGAGTTGAAAGAAAGTTGGAAAACCATCTTTCAATCCTTTTATTCATGATTATGAGTAGATCGGTGTGAAAATGTTGTTTATTCTCGTGGAAATCCTTCGGATCTGAGTGGTTCTTGGTTTAATGAGGCCAACACTTGAAGTTCATAAAAACGTCATGATGACATCGCCCTAGAACACTTCAAATCCATTGATTTCACGGTTAAAAGTTAAGATTTAGAAGAGAAAATGGTGAAGAAGTGCGTGTAGATCATAGAAGTACAAGATTTGAGTTGAAAACTTACAAGAATCGCGAGAAATCGAGAGAAAATAGCCCAAAAGCGTGCTCAGCATGTCAATAATACACGCCCTCAGCATGTCTTCTAATCTTTGTGTTGTTCTCTCACTCTGTCCATCCGTCTGAGGATGGTATGCAGTGCTAATAAAAAGTTTCGTTCCCATTTGTTCTTGGAAATCTCGCCAGAAATGTGAAGTAAACCGGGTATCACAGTCCGACACGATAGATACCGGTACTCCATGACGTGCCACTATCTCGTTTGTATACACTTCAGACATCTTTTCCGAAGTATAAGTCTCACGTATAGGAATGAAGTAAGCACTCTTCGTCAGTCTATCCACAACCACCCATATAGCATCGAATCCTCGGCTCGTCCTAGGCAGTTTGGTCAACAGGTCCATGGTGATATGTTCCCATTTCCAAACCGGGATTTCCAATGGTTGCAGTTTCCCATATGGTTTCTGGTGTTCCGCCTTGACTTGTAAACAAGTCAAGCACTTCTCCACATACTTTACTACATCCCTCTTCATTCCGGGCCACCAATAATTTTGCTTCAGATCATTGTACATCTTGGTTGCACCCAGATGGATAGAATAACGGGATTTATTAGCTTCATCGAGTAGAAGCGTCTTAACACCACATGAATTTGGGACCCATATTCTTCCGAATCGAGTCTTCAACCCGTTGTTACCATCATCTAAATCCTTCAGCTGACCAACTATCCTTTCCCTTTTTAAGTTTTCTTCTTTTATCACCTCGGCTTGTGCTTCTCGGATACGTTCAAGTAAACCCGAGGTTACTACAAGCTGCATCAACCTCACTCGTATTGGGACATAATCCGATTTCCTGCTCAAGGCATCCGCCACAACATTTGCCCATCCGGGGTGGTAATGTATTTCGCAGTCGTAGTCTTTTACCGTTTCTAACCATCGCCTTTGTCGCATGTTTAACTCCTTCTAATCGAAGAAGTATTTTAAACTTTTTATGGTCAGTAAATATGGTGCACTTTACCCCGTATAAATAGTGCCTCCATATTTTTAACGCAAACACCGCCACACCCAGTTCGAGATCGTGCGTGGGATATTTCTTTTCATGCACCTTTAATTGTCTCGAGGCATAAGCTATCACTTTGCCTCGTTGCATTAAAACACATCCGAGCCCCGAAAGTGACGCATCCGAATAGACTACCAAGTCTTTGACTCCATCTGGTAACGTTCATACCGAAGCTTGTGTTAACTTTTCTTTTAGCGTTTGGAACGCTCTTTCTTGTTCAACACCCCAAATGAATCTCTCCTCCTTCCGAGTTAATTTAGTTAATGGCGAAGCAATCTTGGAGAAATCTTGAATGAATCTCCTGTAATATCCCGCCAGCCCTAAGAAACTTCTAATTTCCGAAGGGTTCTTCGGGGGATTCCATTTCGACACGGCCTCTATCTTTGACGGATCTACCAATATTCCGTCGACACTTATGATGTGGCCAAGGAATTGCACCTCTCGTAACCAAAAGGCGCACTTTGAAAATTTCGCATACAACCTTTCTCGCCTGAGTGTTTCTAACACCTCCTATAAATGATGCGCATGCTCCGCCACACTTTTCGAGTACACCAGAATGTCGTCGATAAACACGATTACCGACTTGTCCGACATTGGCTTGCAAACCCGGTTCATGAGGTCCATGAAAGCCGCGGGTGCATTCGTCAGCCCAAATGACATCACGAGGAACTCGTAATGTCCGTATCGCGGGCGGAAAGCCATCTTCGGTACATCCTCTTCCTTGACCTTTAATGTCACACCCCAACCGATGACGGAATCATCGAGGCGTGGCACTGGGCGAATCAGATTGCTCAAGAGAATCCATAACAACTATATTGCGACAGTATTTAATGCGTTCATTGTCCCATACTAATAAACAATACAATAACATAAGGTATCACAGATTTCTTGTCCTCTCGAATAATACAAATCTGACAACATAGATTTTAGGTGAGTTTCTAGACTTCCTAGCTTGATTTGATGTAGACTGCGTCTAAACCTGCAACATACATTAAAACGACGTCAATACAAAAGTATTGGCGAGTATACAAGTTTTGATAGTGTAGCGTAAGTAGTTAAAAGTGCTGCGAATTACCAAATACATAAACGAGATACCTTCATATACATGCATACAAGACAGATACTACCAGCTAAGTCACTCGAGCTGCGATTGCGATTGCTATTCATTCTAACTAGACCCCGACGGGTGCTATAGTACTATACTAGTTAAGGCGGGACCTTGCGAGTATAAGTCCTAACACATATGTAACTAGCATCATGTATGAATATGCATAATAGTTATTCACAAGTGATAAACAGTTGTTTGAATAATTCGTTGGTAAGTTTGATTTAATAGATACGTATGTTACACCCAAAATGCAATAAAAAGGGTTCGAGTATACTCACAGCGATTGAGGTAATGGATTAAAGGGAGCGCTAGAGAGTAGGGTTAGCTTGAATAGATTGATAGTATAACGATAAGCGACGCGTAAGACGAAACAAGTGTCTGTGGTTCGAACAGAAGTTCGATCGGATGGTCGTCCGATCGGACAGCTGGTCGTTCGAGTGACAGTCCGCTCGGATGGTCATCCGATCGGGTGGCCCTTCGAGTGGATTGTTACTTCCTTTGGAAAGGATGTGTTTGTGTATGATGGCTTGACTTTTGAATTTTTCGTTGCAGCGTTTTGAAAACACAGAAGCACCTCTTTCCTTCAGGTCGATCGAACGAACGACCGTTCGATCGGGCGACAGTCCGATAGGTTGGGCACTTCAGTGAGAACAAGTTCACAGCAGGTTGTCACTCGATCAAACAGTTGTTCGATCGGGTGGCAACACATGGGCATTGAACATGTTGAAAATTTGTTTAAGTATTGAAGTTCCAAAACATCACATAGTCGGATGGTCAGTCGATCGGGTGGCAACCCGATCAGACGGCAATCCGTTCGGTGTTCTAAAACTCTTGAAATTTGGTTTGAAACTAAAGGTGGGACCAAGATGCAATCTGATCGGATGGCAGTCCGATCGGATGACTGTCCTGTCCGTTTGGATGACTGCCTGTCCGATCGGATGGTTGTCCGATCGGATGGCTGGCCGATCGGATGGCAGTCCGATCGGAGGACTGTCCTGTCCGTTTGGATGACTGCCTGTCCAATCGGATGGGTGTCCGATCGGATGGCTGTCCGATCGGACGACAACCCATCCAAACGATTTAGTCGTCCTTGGCACTTGACTAATTTTGAAGGTTCTTGGCGGTTTTGATCGAGAGGGTGTTGTGACGTGTTAAACAAAGAAACCCCATCTCGAACCAAGGGACCCGATCGGACAGGAATCACCCAAATCTGACCGGTTTACTGATTCATGATGGTCGTTCTTGGTTAACCCGAAATCGCTCGTCCCTTTGTTAGAAACCAGATCTTGAACCAACACGACACTAAGAATGAGTATAAGGTCGGTACAAGCTCCGATTCTATCGGTCTCGAGTGCATTGAGTGTAAAAAAGTTGAAAGAAAATTGGAAAACCATCTTTCAATCCTTTTATTCGTGATTATGTGTAGATCTGTGTGAAAATGTTGTTTATTCTCGTGGAAATCCTTCGGATCTGAGTGGTTCTTGGTGGAATGAGGCCAACACTTGAAGTTCATAAGAACTTCATGATTACATCGCCCTAGAACACTTCAAATCCATTGATTTCACGGTTAAAAGTTAAGATTTAGAAGAGAAAATGGTGAAGAAGTGTATGTAGATCATAGAAGTACAAGATTTGAATTGCAAACTTACAAGAATCGCGAGAAATCGAGAGAAAATAGCCCAAAAGCGTGCTGGTCGAGTGGGAGCTGTCACATCAAGGCAATTGATGTGAGAGTGAGGGTATTTATAGGCAAGAGAGGAGAGGAGGTGGTGTAGTGAGTCGGATTGGAAGGCTGTCCGATCGGATGGCTGTCCGGTCGGATGGCTGTTCGTTCGGATGGCTGTCCGATCGGATGGCCATTCGATCGAATTGCCATTCGATCCAATGCCTCCGGCGAGCTGAGTTTTGGCATTTCGTTTCGATCGTTAAGCGTTGCGATAGTTTGGTTACCCATTTTCATCCTCATTTTTGTATGTTTATTATAATTAGTCACATAGGTTCGTATAAATATCCATCTTTCAAAGTTGCGATAGAATAACTGGGTTTCGTTTCGAATATGCGTTACTCTGCGACGCGTCACGGCTATCGAGGAGGGTAGAATAGGTCCTCACCCAACGTCATCATGAGTGTTTGTGCGTGTGATGCGATGTGTGATAGCGATAAAGTATGCGTAATAAATACTGCGAAATAGCGATGTATGCGATATAGTTACATTATGATCCGAATCTCTGGTGCTAGGCGTAACGAGTATAGCGAGTGGTAACGAGGCACAAACGTGCGGGTTGTTACAGTCTCCCCTGCTTTAGGAAATTTCTTCCCGAAATTAATCCACAAGATGGGTTGCGAGGATCGTTGCGAGTGAGAGTATTGATTAGAAGCGTCAACATAAACGAGCGATCAATTGAAATTCGACAAGCGAGAGCATTGCGATGACTGACGAAAGCAGCGAGTAAAACGTTTCGTATAACAAGAGATGGCAACACACGAAAAGCGATCCAAAAGTGTTTTGAGTTCTCGAAAAGTTGATTAATTCAGAAGGGTTTGGAGAAAACTTGTTTATGAAAAATCTTCCCATAGTGCAGAGTTAAACTGTTTCGATGTTCATGCCGGTGCTATGAGAGGAGTTTTATTATGTTATTAAAAGATTTTAGGGTGGTTAAAACTCGTCTTATGAAATTTTCTCGTCGCGCGGCATTAACTTGAGTCGATTGTCACACCAACGTTACAAGATGATCTCATTTTGTACAAAGGTTTTGATCAATTTTTAGAAAAATTTTGGTAAGAAAAGCTCAGTTTAAAATTTGTGTAGACAAGGCCTTTCAAAAATTTAAATTTAAGGCCAGCCTCGCATGGCACTTTTCCACGGAAGTTCGACAATATGGTTAAAACACTTATATATAGGAAGTACCAGCGGCGTATCCACCATGCTGTAACCATATGGTTTCCGTCTCGTGAGGCAGTGTCATACGTGTCGACATAGTACAGACGGATTTGCCATGACTTGATCCAGACGGAAAAGGGTTGGATCAGGTCTTGGAGAGCGAACTGAGTGATGAAGTCGTTTTCCGAACTCAGTTAGTGACACGAGCGAGTGCGACAAGCGATAAGGGGTAACCGAAAATTTGATAGCACAACACAAACATGACGAGCGAAGACGACAGCGAAAAGCGAAAAACGAAGAGCGATAAGCGGCGAGCGATAACGACAACCGTCTAGCCATAGGCGACGATCGATGCGTTGCAAGTGATGGGAACATGCGATTTGATTAGATTAACCGACACCACAAATTTCAACTGACATTAAGCCCCACATGGCCTTTTTCCACGAAAATCTGCTGATATGGCTAAAACACTTATATATAGGAAGTACCAGCGGCGTATCCACCATGTTTTACCGTATCAGTTTTGTCTCGTGAGGCGAGGTCATGTGTACTAACATAACATGGATAACATAAATAACGGTAAGCGATAGCGATGGCGATATGCGTTAAGCGATATACGATGAGCGGTACACAGGTGATGGAGTGATACACAAACGATAAAGCGATACACAAGCGATAGAGCGATACATAAGCGATAGAGTGATACACAAGCGATAGAGCAATACACAAGCGATAAAGCGATACACAAGCGATAAAGCGATAAAGCGATTTCCACGATATGCGATAGTGCGACACACCTAATAAGCGACTGAGAGAACACACTATAAGCGATTGAGTTTGTGAGATAGATTCCTGCGATAATGCGATTGCGAGCGTGTTTGACTTACGAAAAGTCTTGGCGATTACACGCTTCGAGTTGCGATTGAGATTGTTACGCCTTGCGATGTAGTTTAGTGTGTCGAAAATAACCACAATAGTATAATAGGTCTACGTTCTAGCTCCACATGGCACTTTATTCACAAAACTTCGGTTCGCATGGCGAAACACCGTTATGTTTCAACCATACGCCTCCGTTCCGTGACTAGGTGTCACACTTTGTCAGACATGGTCAAGATGCTTATATATAGGAAGTACCAGCGGCGTATCCACCATGCTTAACCATGCCCTGAACGTAAAGGCATCATTGAAATTCACTACGATTTCTGTGCACTAACCAAAATAATCCCGTGTGCACCCGTGATTATCCTGACTCTTGCACATTTATCGTACCTTATCTCAAAAATGCATAGTAGGGGTAAAATGTATTATAGATTGCATAGTGCTAGCATAGTGCTAGCATATAGATTGTGCGCGAGTGCGAGAGACAAATAGAGTCCACATTGCGTCGAGAAATAGAACAAGTTCAACATATACAGGAAATTAATGGCGAAAAATCGTATCATTTCAACAACATTGTAAGCATAATTAATGTTGTTACGGAGGGCTTCTGCGGAGACTGCGATTGTTGCTGAAATTCCTCAAGTCTGCGGCCCTATGCGGCAGTTCTGGGTAAAATGACCATACCAGTTGTAATTGTCGCAATAGCGACAGTTAGTTCCTGGTGGGTGATGATACGTGCACGTGAGGCACAGGGGATGGCTTCCGGTGTAGGCACGCTTCACAAGAACGGGAGCAAATCGTAGCGGTGTGGGGTTTGGAATTTCATCCATGCTTGGTTCCTTTCGCTTATGGCTGAGCTCGTTGCGGTCCTGAGATGAGGTGTCGTTGGAGGATTCGTCTGATGATTTGCTGGAGACATCGTCGGAGGAATCTTCAGAAGAATTATCGGTAGAGTCGTTGGAGGAATCGTCGGATAAATCGATGATGATTGCTTGATGAGCTTGTTTGATAGGATTCTTGGAGAAAAATCCGTCTAAGACTCGTTTGCTGTTGATTTATGCGGCCAAGCGATAGATTTCTTCGATGGTAGCGGGTTTTGCAGCTTCGACAAAATCGCCCACACATTCAGGCAAGCCGCGAATGTACTTCGTGATGGCTTTTTCTGAAGTGTTGACTTGACTTGGGCAGATTATGCTAAGCTGTTTAAACCTTGCGGTGTAGCCAGCATTGTCATCTTCGTCTTGCTTGATTTTCCAAAATTCGTCTTCTAGCTTCTGAACTTCGTGGGGAGGGCAGTATTCTTTCTTCATGAGCTCTTTTAGCTCATCCCAAGAGAGAGCGTAAGCTGCGGAGATCCCACATTTGTTACGTTCGGCTGTCCACCAGTCGAGTGCTCGTGATTGGAATACCCCGGTAGCGCAAGTAGTACGAAATCCATAAGGACACCCACTCTGTCGAAGGGTAATCTCGATAGAATCGAACAACTGGAGTAGCTGGGAGACACCCCCTTCACCCGTGAACTCCATTGGGTCACAGGCTTTGAAGTGTTTGTAGAGGAAAGCAGATTGCGGCGCTTCCGTCTTAGAGCCTTCCGAGGTTCGAGAGTTGCTGAGAGAGTGCACTTGAGCGACAATTTGAGGGATGACCTTGGCCACTTCTCTGGTCACAAGCGAGGCAATCCTCTTCTCGGCGCTTCATTTGGCTCTTCTCCTAGCTTTTCATCTCGAGGTAGAGTCGTTGGAAGACATTTAGACAGAGAGAGAGAGATTTGGAATGAGATTCGATCAAAATGCTTTTGAGTTTGCGATGCGATTGAGCGCGATCAAAACTTGTTGCGAGTAATATAATAGACTTCACATAGGAGCCACATAGGAGGCACGAAATTCCTAAGTTCCCACACAATTGATTTGCTGGTATATGTATAATTAGTTGTAGTTTATGCTTACCCACATACACGTCGGGATATAATGTGCGAGGACGCGTTGAGGGGAGAAAGCGAAAGCAAGGAATTAGACATTAGTTTTGTTGTGAACATTCGGTTTTTGTTTTAGATTGCGATGGCTGTGCGAGTTGTGCGGTTGCAAAAGTAGGGAGCGAAAATTGATAAATCAAGAAATCGATAGAGCGTAAAGTTTAAAAGTGTAAACACATAAGTGTAAATAGATTCTGATAAGCGTATAATCGGCGAGTCGTAAGCTAGAATAGTGGATAGAGTGCCTCGGGTGTTTAGGCGTCGACTGCCCAAGGTAACTCAACCATACCCAACCAGCTCGTGCACGCGAGTTGCCCTAGAAGGCTTATGCTTCCACTAGGATGCAGCTCATGGCATTCGTCTTCTTGGTCATCGCGTGGCTCGAGTTATCGTTATAGTCGAGTCCTTGGTGAGAGCTTTTGAAAACCATTTTATAGAGAGCGGAACGGTTTATTAAGATACGGGTTTCACCCCTGACATAATAACTTCGCTCCTAACTGTGGTTGTGATCTTCGAATGAATTCGGGAGTTCCACTAGATTTTGAAATGGAGACCTTCGTTGAGATATGGATGTCACTCCTGACTCAACGGAAAGTTCTCGTGCTAGACAAATGCGCCGAGTGAGCGATCTTTGTCGAGAGTTTTTGGTTTTCACGCCTGATCTCGACTGGACCACTTGGTTGTGTTACGCGAATATTTTCGAAAACGTGTGTATTGTGTTGGCCTTAGGAAATGCTAAGTGATATTCCAGCCTTAGGAAAGGCTCTTTGCGTGAAATTGTAGTATGCGGTGTTCACGCGAAGTAATAGCTTTTAGCGAATTCGAATGAGAGTATCAAGTGGGCCCGTGCGAGTCCTACCAAGTTCGCACGAGTCGGCCCGTTGGTACTTAGACTATAGACTAGGTCGTTTCTAAGACATTGACCCGGACTAGGTCAAGTCTGGCCTAATTCCCTATAGTTATGGCTCTGATACCAATCTGTCACACCCCAACCGATGGCGGAATCATCGAGGCGTGGCACTGGCAAATCAGATTGCTCAAGAGAATCCATAATAACTATATTGCGACAGTATTTAATGCGTTCATTATCCCATACTAATAAAAAATACAATCACATAAGGTATCACAGATTTCTTGTCCTCTCGAACAATACAAATCAGACAACATAGATTTTAGGTGAGTTTCTAGACTTCCTAGCTTGATTTGATGTAGACTGCGTCTAAACCTGCAACATACGTTAAAACGACGTCAATACAAAAGTATTGGCGAGTACACAAGTTTTGATAGTGTAGCGTAAGTAATTAAAAGTACTGCGAATTACCAAATACATAAACGAGATACCTTCACATACATGCATACAAGACAGATACTACCAGCTAAGTCACTCGAGCTGCAATTGCGATTGCTATTCATCCTAACTAGACCCCGTCGGGTGCTATAGTACTATACTAGTTAAGGCGGGACCTTGCGAGTATAAGTCCTAACACATATGTAACTAGCATCACGTATGAATATGCATAACAGTTATTCGCAAGTGATAAACAGTTGTTTGAATAATTCGTTGGTAAGTTTGATTTTATAGATACGTATATTACATCCAAAATGCGATAAAAAGGGTTCGAGTATACTCACATTGATTGAGGTAATGGATTAAAGGGAGCGCTAGAGAGTAGGGTTAGCCTGAACAGATTGATAGTATAACGATAAGCGATGCGTAAGACGAAACAAGTGTCTGTGGTTCGAACAGCAGTTCGATCGGATGGTCGTCCGATCGAACAGCTGGTCGTTCAAGTGACAGTCCGCTCGGATGGTCATCCGATCGGGTGGCCCTTCGAGTGGATTATTACTTCCTTTGGAAAGGATGTGTTTGTGTATGATGGCTTGACTTTTGAAGTTTTCGTTGCAGCGTTTTGAAAACACAGAAGTACCTCTATCCTTCAGGTCGATCGAACGAACGACCGTTCGATCGGGCGACAGTCCGATAGGTTGGGCACTTCAGTGAGAACAAGTTCACAGCAGGTTGTCACTCGATCGAACAGTTGTTCGATCGGGTGGCAAAACATGGGCATTGAACATCTTGAAAATCCGTTTAAGTATTGAAGTTCCAAAACATCACATAGTCGGATGGTCGGTCGATCGGGTGGCAACCCGATCAGACGGCAATCCGTTCGGTGTTCTAAAACTCTTGAAATTTGGTTTGAAACTAAAGGTGGGACCAAGGTGCAATCCGATCGGATGGCCGTCCGATCGATTGACTGTCCTGTCCGTTTGGATGACTGCCTGTCCGATAGGATGGCTGTCCGATCGGACGGCAATCCGTCCAAACGATTTAGAGGTCCTTGGCACTTGACTAAGTTTGAAGGTTCTTGGCGGTTTTGATCGAGACGGTGTTGTGACGTGCTAAACAAAGAAACCCCATCTCGAACCAAGGGACCCGATCTGACAGGAATCGCCCAAATCTGACCGGTTTACTGATTCGTGATGGTCGTTCTTGGTTAACCCGAAATCGGTCATCCCTTTGTTAGAAACCAGATCTTGAACCAACACGACACTAAGAATGAGTAGAAGGTCGGTACAAGCTCTGATTCTATCGGTCTCGAGTGCATTGAGTGTAAAAGAGTTGAAAGAAAGTTGGAAAACCGTCTTTCAATCCTTTTATTCGTGATTATGTGTAGATCTGTGTGAAAATGTTGTTTATTCTCGTGGAAATTCTTCGGATCTGAGTGGCTATTGGTGGAATGAGGCCAACACTTGAAGTTCATAAGAACTTCATGATGACATCGCCCTAGAACACTTCAAATCCATTGATTTCATGGTTAAAAGTTAAGATTTAGAAGAGAAAATGGTGAAGAAGTGCGTGTAGATCATAGAAGTACAAGATTTAAGTTGCAAACTTACAAGAATCGCGAGAAATCGAGAGAAAATAGCCCAAAAGCGTGCTGGTCGAGTGGGAGCTGTCACATCAAGGCAATTGATGTGAGAGTGAGGGTATTTATAGGCAAGAGCGGAGAGGAGGTGGTGTAGTGAGTCCAATCAGATGGCTGTCCGATCGGATGGCTGTCCGATTGGTTGGCCATTCGATCCAATGCCTTCGGCGAGCTGAGTTTTGGCGTTTCGTTTTGATCGTTAAGCGTTGCGATAGTTTGGTTACCCATTTTCATCCTCATTTTTGTATGTTTATTATAATTAGTCACATAGGGTCGTATAAATATCCATCTTTCAAAGTTGCGATACAATAACTGGGTTTCGTTTCGAACATGCGTTACTCTGTGACGCGTCACGGCTATCGAGGAGGGTAAAATAGGTCCTCACCCAACGTCATCATGACCGTTTGTGCGTGTGATGCGATGTGTTATAGCGATAAAGTATGCGTAATATGCGAAAATACTGCGAAATAGCAATGTATGCGATATAGTTACATTATGATCTGAATCTCTGGTGCTAGGCGTAACGAGTATAGCGAGTGGTAACGATGCACGAATGTGCGGGTTGTTACATTTAATTGGTGATATCCCGATCTAAGGTCGATTTTCGAAAACCAATTTGCACCTTGTAATTGGTCGAATAAATCGTCTATTCTCGGAAGCGAGTATCGATTCTTTACCGTGAGTTTGTTTAACTCCCGGTAATCGATATACATTCGCATGCTTCCATATTTCTTTTTCAGGAATAGTACCGGTGCGCCCCAAGGAGACACACTCGGCCTTATAAATCCTTTATCGAGCAAGTCTTGAATCTGCGACATTAGTTCTTGTAATTCTGATGGCGCGAGTCGGTACGGTGCTTTAGCTACGGGTTTTGCGCCCGGAACCAGTTCGATTCTGAACTCTACCTCCCGTTCAGGCGGTATCCCTGGTAAATCTTTCGGAAACACATCTTCAAAGTCACGTACCACCGGTACGTCTCCGATCCATGCTTCATGAGCTTGTTAGCTTTCAACATCGAACATATTGTAGGATTGCCTCCTTTCTCGCCATAGATTGTAATGTGTTTTCCGCTCGGAGATGTTAGTTTTATCTCCTTACGGAAACACACAACTTTCGCGTGGTGTCAGGATAACCAATCGATCCCAACAACCACTTGAAATTCTCCCATCGACATTGGGATTAGATCTATCGAATACTATTCGTCATCGGTACTCAATTTACAGCCTTGACAAACATCACACACTATGAAACTCTTGTTATCCCCTATTTCAACTTCTAAGGGCACATATAATTTCGTCAATACAAATGAACGATGTCGAATAAATCCATGTGAAATAAATGATTTATTCGCACCCGTATCAAATGATACACGTGCAGGGATCGAGTTTATTGCGAATACACCTGAGACCAGATCGGGTTCTGACTTTGCTTCAGCTGCAGTTAATTGGAAGGATCTAGCCTTCGCCTTTTGGGTCTCCACTTGAACGTCCTTCTCGTTCTTTTTCCCGACTAGTTCCGGGCATTCGGACTTTTTGTGACCGGGTTGATAGCACTTGTAACAAACCGAGACTTTACCTGAACATAGAGATGACGTGTGCCCCGTTTTCCCGCATATAGGACATGGTTTATCTTTGAAACGACACTCGCCCTTGTGCCCTTTTCCACAAACTTTACTACTTGGAGACCCGTCTTTCACATCCGTCTTTCGCGCCGATTCGGATGTTTTCACCTTCTTTGCAGGGCTTAGATTCACATCATGTGCCTTTCGCTCGCCCCTCTCAATCTGTTTCTTCAACTCGATCTCCCGCTCTCGGGCGGTGTTAATGATTTCCGTGAGGGTTTCATACTTTGAGGGAGTCATAAACTCCCGGTATTCAGCGCTCAACATGTTGTAATTGTAGTATATCTTCTGCTCTTCAGTAGTCACTAACTTGTCGCAGAATCTCAGCTTATCCATAAAATTACCCGTGATTTTATCAATTGTTTCACCCCTTTGTCTTAACTGGATGAACTCCTCCTTGATACTGTTGATGACTGCCTTGGGACTATGATGTTTAATGAATGGCACCTTAAACTCGTCCCATGTCATGACCCTTGCCGCTTCGGCTCCTATCTCTTTCTTTTTGTTGTCCCACCAGTCCTTGGCTTGACCCCTCAACTGACCCGTTCCGTAAACCACAAAATCACTCACGTCACAGTGGGTCATTTCAAACACCCCTTCGACATCACTTAGCCATCTTTGGCATATTATCGGGTCAACCTCCCCGTTGTAAATCAGCGGTTTACACGCCATAAACTCCTTATACGAGCATCCCTTACGTTCTCTGGATTTCTCTCTCATAAGGTTGACATTATCTTCCAACCTTTTAACTCGGTCTTCGACTAACGATAACACCGTGTTTTGAATTTTGTCTATGAAACTGGATAGACTACCCTCAATTGCCTTTCCCATTTCTTCGGCAATTATCTCTTTCATTTGTTCGGTGCTTGTCGGCACCGGATCATTGTCATTCCTTTCCGTCATCTTGAAACTGAAATGTTTACATCAATTATTAAACATTTCATTTATAACATAGCTTTATTTGCTTCGGTTTAGCCAAGTTCGTAACTTGCTTTGACCGTTCGCATTCAGTGCACTTTCCGGGTTTGAGTGCGTTAACACGCTCTTCCCGTGCACATTAATTCACATCTCTTTTCTCACATAAGGTAATATCTACTAAAATAAATAATTAATTCTTACCGGACGATTGATCAAGCTTGAACCGAACACTTTGTTGACAACCTTAAGCTCTGATTACCAACTTGTAACACCCTTCTAATTATTATTCGAATTTAATAAAATATGTGTAGTTTTAAAACAAAAGGCTACACTTCATTAAAAGTACAAAATAAAAGTGTACATAGTGATCATTTACTAGTTAACTACAAACTAGTTTTAAACATCCCAAAAGTAATTAGATAATTGTTTACATCATAAACATTGTCTAAAACAAGATTAATTATATGCGGAAGCTCCAAAATATTGTGTTCGGTTCTTCATAACGTGCTTGATCACCATCCAAATTAAGTTCCACGTCACCTAGAGTCAAAACCAGTTAAAATGTTAGTTTTGACATTGATATAATGCATATAAACGAGTTCTAGCATCAAACCATCGAAAATAAAATAAAAATTTAATTTTGGGCCTGTCGCATGTCGCGCCAGAACCCCCTAATTTCGTCGCGTGTCGCGCCAGATCCAAAGGATCCTGTCGCGTGGCGCGGGGGACTTGGTTTTCCAGCAGGTGCAGGTTTTTGACCTGCATTTCCTGCCAGCTCCGAAATTTCCAAATTTTAACTTCAAATGCTCATAACTTTTGATCCGAAGGTCCGTTTTAGGTGATTCTTTTTCCTACACGTCTGTAATTTAATTACCGACGTGCCTATTACAATTATTATACCGAAAATTTGGTTTATGGACCAAGTGACTAAAATCACTATATAATTATTCAACCCACTATGTTTACACCAATTTTACTACCATTACAATAGTAAGTCTTAAGGCGCTTTTACCCAACATACGGGGATTAATATCACCGGCATTTCATTACCAATCATATGGCTTCATGCTCTCGTGATTGTTGACGCCAAAGGCTAACTATCAAACACTAACACTACTAACTACACAATTATTCGACCCGTTTGGCTCAATTATGGAATCCTCCATTTATACTGACTACCAAACGTTTCATGATCTAATCGTAACCTATTAATTTAAGTAGTGAACATTGTCACTTCAATCAACGCAACTTATATTCTAAAACGCAACTATACATGTTTAAATATCAAAATTTCTTAATGTAACGAAACGAGTTACATACCTTCATAGCACACCCTTCAATCGTGCGTCAACACCGGCTTGTCCGCTCGACGCTCCGGCTTCCTTTCCTATAGAGTTCAATCACATCGCATTTAGAACTCTTTGATTCACATAATACGCATAGTTTACCAACTAGTATAAATATGCGGTTTTGTTCAAATTTCAACATTTAGCCTTCATTTAGGCATTTCCACAAACATTTTAAGGGCATAATTTTACATGATTCATTATCAAGTTCATAACTTGTTATATGGCTCAAATTAACATCAATCGGACTATCTCATATAATTGTTAACATCAATAAAGCTGAATTTACTTCATAAATATCAGATTACACTAGAACTACAACCAAAATCCTAGTGTCTATCAATATCCACTAAAACCCACTAATCACCTTCAATGGTGTTCATGAAATTTGCTAGAATTAAGCATGATTTCAACATATACTTGTCTAGTGTTTACTCCTAGACACTATATTGTTCCTATTCCACCCATATAACAAACATGCAACCCTCAATTTCGAATTCTCTAAGTTCATTCAGAAATTCAACTAGAGATTTCCCATAAAATTCACATACCTTATGACCTCTTTTCAGTGGAGATCACTATTTCGTGCTTGAAAATCGATTTGGGACTGATTAGGGCCTTCAATTTGGGGAAAATCGCATGAACTAGGGTTTGTGGGGAACCTTGTGTCGCCCCTGTAGTTTGATCGACCTGACACACACCTTTGTGTGTGTTTGGTGTGTTTTATTTTGTTTTTATGAAATTAAGTTTCAATTTTAACACTTTTAGTCCCTTAGCTATTGTTTAGTTCACTCTTTAGGTGTTTTAACTCACTTATACGTCACTACAAGACTTTTATCTAACTAGGTTATTTTTAATCCTAGTTAGTTCACTTGTTTATTTACCGACATTATATTTAAAATAAATGATTTACATTTTCGGGATGTTACATTTCCCTCATGAAAAGGAAAGAAACAAATATTTTCAGAGAAGTATTGGGATTCAAGGGTTTAGTTAGAAAACGGAAGCTATCAACGCGGGGATGGGTACTGTTAAGGTGTTTTGGTAGGTTGAAAGAGGTGAATGATCTTGAAAGTGTGCAGTGGAGATTGTAGAGCAATACTTACAATTAACCAATATACATTGATCGTGGATTTAACTTGAAACCGGTTTTACCTCATGAAAAGGAAAGAAACAAACCAACAAAATCCGAATACTGAAAAACCAACATTCCTTCAACCATTCTAAACCTAGTTGGAAACAAACCAACAAAATCCGAATACTGAAAAACATCAGCAACCATTTTTCCTTTTCCTTCAATTTCGAGAACATTCTCCCTAACATGATAAAAGCGCTTATTTTGCTAGTGGGTTTTGTGAGTCAAAGTTAACTTTCAGATTCAGGAAGACATGTCGGGTTCTGTACCCATCCCCACGTTGATAGCTTCCGTTTTTTACTATGATGATTCGAAACATTGCGAATAACTAGCAGAAGAACCCGACATGTCTTCTGCTAGTTATTCGGAATTACAATCAGATGACACATGATAAAAGCGCTTCTTTAGACAATCATATAACACATGATAAAAGTGCTTCTTTGGACAATCATATGCAATCGAAACCGTATTGTTAATTTTAATGAAGCAATGAAGATTGAAAAGATTTGTTGAAATCGAAGAAAAGAGTAAAAAAATGAAATGAGGCGTGCATTGTTTAAATCTGAATCAGGTTCTCAAACAAACACTACTAAAGATGATCCGAAACATTCCGAATAACTACACAATGTAAACGTGGAATTTGTAATGATGTTTGGGAATTAAACGCATGTACGTGACAAAATAAGGATCGTTCTAATAGATTAAAGAGATTAAACCACGTCAAAGATATAATCGTTTTTTTTTACCATTTTTTACCCTAAGATGTAATTGCAAGACTGTTTGTCGGGCTTCCAATGCTCACACAGGATGATAAACAATACACATACCAACTGCTTTATCTTGAGTCCATCACTAACCATTTTTTCTTTTCCTTCAATTTCGAGAACATTCTCCCTAACATGAGAAACGAAAGGGATTTCGAGCAGTTGGTCACGTACATGCGTTTGATTCCCAAACATCATTACAAATTCCACTTTTACATTGTGTAGTTATTCGGAATGTTTCGGATCATCTTTAGTAGTGTTTGTTTGAGAACCTGATTCAGATTTAAACAATGTACGTGACAAAACAAGGATCATTCTAATAGATTAAAGAGATTAAACCACGTCCAAGACTGTTTGTCGGGCTTCCAATGCTCACGCAGGGTGATAAACAACGCTAATATGAACACATACCGTTGTGTATTTGCTTACTAATCTGCAATTGGAGAACCGTTGTGTATCTGAATCAGGTTCTCAAACTTGGACAGATGAAGTCAAATGTGATCAAACTTGGACATCAGACGTAAATCTTGAAGCAAATATGTGGTTCCCAAGTGGTTACAGAAACCACTATCAGAAGAACCCGACACGTCTTCTATCTAGTCTAATACTTGAAAATGGATATGATTGTGTCAAGATCTTTATCTATCATGTCATCGACCAACTGCTCGAAATCTCTTTCAGGTAGATGAAGTTTCAGTCTGCACACATTCTAACTCAACGAATGTTAGGGTTTCGTTTCTTGATTTCAGCGATTTTAGGGCTTACAACTTTCATATCCGTCGTTTTTATGTTGTAATTATAAGGCTACGCTTTTTGTTTGATAACTGCTACTTTCAATTTCACTTATCGTGTGTTGTAGTTTGGAAAGATGACCGAATAGAGATCTGAATAACAAACTATGGAGAACTTGTTTGTGTCGGGTTCTTCTGCTAGTTATTCGGAATGTTTCGGATCGTCATAGAAGGCGTGTCGGGTTCTTCTGCTAGTGGTTTCTGTAACCAATCCATTATCATCCTTGGTGGTTTTTGTACCCATCCCCGCCGATAACTAGCAGAATCGATAAATAACCAACACGAAGATCTCTGCGATCGCTAAGGTTTCCATAACAGACTGATCGGTAACATTACTCTACTTGTGCTCCGATTTAAGCGGCGTGTTCGGATCAACGTTTATCGACATTGTTAAAGGTGACGAAGAGTTTAGAAACCCTAGAATGATTGTGTTTTTTTTTTGGAAAAATGGGATATGGAAAAAACAACCATATATACGGATCGTATACAGTTATACGGCCCGTATACATGTGGTAACACCAAAAACTTGGAGAAAATCTCACAAAATAAATCCATTGGGCCGTATACGTTTTACAGATCGTATACACATGTATACGGGCCGTATAACTTTATACGGGCCGTATACTATTAAATCAAACAACATTCCTTGCGTATTTTCATATTCAAAACCTTCTATACGGACCGTATAATGTTATACAGCTCGTATACCATAGAGGGTATGAAAATAAGATATAGGGTGTGTGTAAATAAAATGGGCCTACAAATCAACATAAAAATAAAATATCTACATGTAAAGACATTAAGGAATAAGAATAATATATACTGAAAAAATATATAATCCATTGATTACACGTGAAATGAATTAAGTTTACCAAATCCAATTCTTGAAATAGACCACGTCATATAATAAACAAACCTAGTGGTCTATTTTATTTGATTGCTTTAGAAAATGTTTTAATAAATAGATCGGCCATGTGAGAAATGACATTAGACCCGACAATATTATCATATCCACCCAAAAATCCCTGGATTAACTTGCCATTTAAAATGCCAATTGCCCATCTTTCTTCAAGTTTGGATCTAGAGCCAAACACTAATTTAAAATGAATTTCTGAATATTAACTCTTGAAAAACTAGTTTTGGGTTCAGCCCAAGCTAATATAACTCGTAAAAACTTTTGAGTTAGGTTCGAGCTGAACAGTGGCGAAGCTTGAGATTTTTGACCGGATGTCGAAAACGTATATACCTAAAAAAATTATAAAACCGGGGGTCGAAAACGTCTATACCAAAAAAATTCTATACGAAAACTATATACCGGGCACTACTGAGCTAAAAGTTCGGAGGATCGACCCCCCACCCCCGGCCCCACAAAGCTGCGCCCTTAGACCTGAAAGTAGCTCCCTTATTGACTGCCACAAACCGGCTCAAGTTGAATATGAGCTTAATTTTCAATGTGGATTAAAGAATATGCAATCCAACTCGGCTTATACTCTCAAGTCTCAACTCAATAACAAGCTTATGTTGGCCTGATTTTGATCATTAAACAAATTTACTTAAACTAAAATGATTTTCAGATTTATGTTTAATCATTGAATAAACTGAGTTCACAATTTTTTCTTTAAATTAAATGTGGTTAAAAATGATTGAATCACCTAAATTATGTTTCATATATACATCTAATTTATCCCTTATGATGAAATAAACATATTGGATACTCAAGAAATATGCATACCGAAACGTTATTTTGAAAATTTTTAGTTGTGGAGAAATATGTAAGTCGTTGTCAATGATGGATACAACACTCGAGATTAAAGGGATCGGTTAGATAGTAGGTAGATATGCTTCAATACTCGATAAGTGATTTTACAAAACTTTAATAACACGTTTTTTAAACTAATATACAAAGCAACAAATAAAGTAATAAACCGAGTATGATTGCATCTAACTATATTAAATTGGGTGTTTAAGTATTAAACAGATGTTATGACTAGTCATAATTGAGGGTAACTTATGCAAATATCCATTTTCTGTACATACTCCTTATGTGACCTAATTTAGAAGACAATTAATCCCAATTCATAACCATTCTTTTTGTTATAGTTAGAGAATCAAATTCAACAAAAAACCCGTAAATTTATATAATTGAAACAAAACAAAAACTTATGAATCATGCCAAATACACAAACTCGAACACAATATGCATATTCGAAGGTTGACACAAGTATGACTCATTTAACCAAACTTTTCTGAACATATTACTGCTTTAAAATTGCATAATATATATATATATATATTAGAGAAAGAGAAAAGTGCTCAGATAGTCCTTGTGATTTGCTCCATTTTCACCTTTAGTCTCTAAATTGGTTGAAATTGCAAAAGTTGGGGACTATATGTGTAATTTTAGAAAGTTAGGGACTAAAGGTGAAAATGGAGCAAGCCACAGGGACTATCCGGACATTTTTCTCTTAGAAAAAACATAAATGTGTATAAAACAATTGTACACATTATTACCTAGTGGAGATGATATGATCGGGTGGCAGTGCCGTTCCTACGTTTTCGGAGGCCCTAATCGAACTACGAAGTGGTGGCTCTTTTGCAAAATTATCATAAGCATAATCCCTAAACAATAAATTCAAATTGGCAAATACACCCTAGTTCCCTATTCAACAAATGAGGATGTGAATGTCTAACCTGAGTGAGAGCCACAAGATTAAATCGCCAACCATAAAATTAAATTGCAAAAAAAAGAGTCTGAGTGCGAATGTGTTCTAAGTCCTAAGCCAGTCACAATAGTGAAAATCGCAAAACTGAGCAGAGTGAGCAGTGTGTTCCTATTCCAAGTTCGAAATTGTAAAATCGATAAATCACAATTTCGATTAAAGGAGCAGTTGAGTATTGCAGAGTGCATATAAAAGATTAAAGGCTTTAGAAGATTGATTCAGTGAGGATATACAACAAATGGTTTGAAAATTGCACGCTATTAGAGGCTGTTAAATGTTAGTTACCTTGCGATGATGTAGAGTCACTCCTGATGCCATGATTATTGCCTGGATACTTTGATTGCTCATTGCTCGATTCCATATCCTAAACTCAAACGTCTCTCAGAGACATCTCTGATGATATCGCCACTTTGGCTTCTTGGCTTCTGCACAGCTGCACACTGCAGAGAGATATGCCATTGTGTTATTAGGTTTATGATTAGAGATTTGGGCCTGATCTGCTAAATTGGTGGCCCTTCAAATTAGAAAACTGGTGGCCCTTCAAATTTGGTGGCCGTAGGCTTGGGCCTAGGTTCAATAGCCTATAGGGCCGGCTCTGTCGGATGGTTCCGCTAGTGGCATGATTATACTTCAGTAGTCCGTCAGTGATCCAAATTTGCCATTAAAAAAAGTCTAATCTTAAACTCGTGTTGTTTCCAAAAATTCAGGCGCTTGATGTCAAGATTAGATTAGATAATCACAACTGATCTTTTCGATTTCTTAATGTTTGGTTCATTCAAAGCAGTACAAATTTCAGTACAAAATAAAAATATAATTGATCATTGCACATGGGTAACACTTTCATACTTTGGTGAGTAAAAGTATAAAAATCGGTAAATGTCTAAAGCCAAAGAACTCAACAATAAGGTTGTATGTAGTCCATTAAAACTTGTACATAATTTGTTTAGAAAGAATATAACCTAAAGTAACGAAAATCAACCGTTGACGTGAAAAAAGTGATTAAAAAAACAAAAAAAAAATTCTGCTTCTCTCCCTAAAAGCTTCTGAGCTGTTTTCTTTAATCTTTATCACCGAAAAGAAACAACTCATAAGTCACAAGCATCTCTTGATTTTCTTTAATGGGTCTCTCTCTAAAATAATAAAAAAAAAAAAGTAAAACATTGTTCTTGGCTCTTGCAACTCCTACTTCATTATGTCAGTAATCACTACACTTTGGTAAGTGATTTAATCCCAATTTTTCGACCAAAACACTTCAAGAACAAAGCAAAAAAGCACCCCTTTTTGTCTTTACCCTTTTTCAAGAAATCTTGATTACAACATACAGTTTCTTTATCTTCATTCATTCTTTAAAGGGTATGCTGTGATGGGTTAATCCAGTTTTAGCCAAACACCTCAAAAGAAAAGCAAAAAGCACCCATCTTTATTTATAGATTTTGGATTGTGTATGCAATAATATGTAAGAATTTGATTAATTGGGTTATTTATCAATGGGTTCTCTTGAAAATGGAGTCTTGCCACTAAAAAGAGAGCCTTTACTCAAATCTTTATCGAGAAATGAAAGAAACAGTTCATTTGGTCAAAGACCCAGATCAAGATTTGCAAGATTTATGGTTGGGAAGAAGCTAGATTACTTGCAATGGATTTGTGCAGTGGCTGTGTTCATCTTCTTTGTGTTTGTGTTTCAAATGTTCTTGCCACTATCCAGTATGGAAAAAGCTGGTGAAGGTTTCTTGAAACAAAAAGATGATACCTTTGATTGGGAATTAAAGAATTTGTTTCAAGAATTAAGTGGATTGGATTTTGGTGAAGGTGTTAAGTTTGAGCCCACAAGGCTTTTGCTCAAGTTTCAAAGAGGAAATAAGGATTTTAATGATTTTAATAATTTGTCTTTTGAAGGTTCAAGAAAAGTAGTGAGATTTGGGCACAGAAAGCCCCAGCTTGCTTTTGTGAGTATTTTGTAGTAATTTTAATGAGTTGTTGTAGTTTTATAAGTAAGAATTAAGTTGTTGATGGTATTTGGATTTGGGTTTATTAAAGTTTTGATTTTTATTAGTTTTCTTGTTTTAGGTTTTTGCAGATCTATTGGTTGATCCACAGCAAGTGTTAATGGTTACTGTTGCAGCTGCTTTGAGATCAATTGGGTATGAAATTGAGGTAATTTGATTCTTCATGAGATATTGGCTACTTTAGTTGTTATCGTTTTCGATTTGAATGTTTTGATGAGATATAATGATAATTATGTAGAATGAGTTATAAAGTTTCGCCATTTTGGAAGTGGATAAAAACAAGCTCTAGGAACGTACTAAGCTCAGTTGCAAGAACTAGGGCTGCAAATGAACTGAACGTTCAGCGAACAGTTCGTGAACCGTTCGGCGGGAAATTCGTTTGTGTTTGTTCGTTTAATAAATGAACGGGCACGAACAAGAGATTTCGTTCGTTTAGTTAAATGAACGAACATGAACAGAGGCCGCGTTCGTTCGTTTATGTTCATGAACGTTCGGTAATGTGTTCGTATATGTTCATGAACGTTCGGTAATGTGTTCGTATATGTTCGTTTGTGTTCGATAGTTCATTAGTGTTTTTAGTTTTTATAATTTATTTAAATACTTCAAAATTCCGACAAATAAAATATTATCTTCATGAACGTTTGTTTCCATTCGTGCTCGTAACGTTTGTTTGCGTTCGTTGCCTAGAATTAACAAACGAACACGTCCATTTCCTTAACGAACGAACACGAACATAAAATCTCGTTCTGTAAGTGTTCATGAACAGTTCGTGAACACATATATTTCCTTAACAAACGAACACGAACGTTTGCAGCTCTAGCAGGAACTAACAAAATGTGTTCAACATGAGCATGCGTGTAAAACAATAGTAATGTAGCTCATTTATTTAGCTCATTTATTTAGTTGTCACTTATGTGAAAAGAATAAGTTCTTGCTTTAGGTTACTTAAGATTTGGTAAAATTGTATTATTGATAAAAAAAAAATTTTAAGATTGATGATTTATTATTTGGTTATTTTTATGTATGTGTTAAATCTTGTGCAGGTTTACTCGCTTGAAGACGGCCCTGTGCATGCTGTGTGGAAAAATATTGGAATTCCAGTCAATATTGTGGAAGCCAACAATGATACAAAGATTATAATCGATTGGCTAAAGTATGTTTGACTTAGCATAAAAATAATATACGAGGGTACTTAATTTAAGATTCCAATTTAATGGCAATGTGATCTCGGTTCATGACTCGTTTCACTTGATCTTTGCAGCTATGATGCAATACTTGTCAATTCTCTTGAAGCAAAAGACGCAATTTCAGGGTAAGTTTACCGTATTGTATCATATTGATTTCATGAACAAATAATTACATAAACTTAATAAATTTAGTTATAACAGCCTTTTACAGGAACCATTTAAATCATTACCACTTATATGGACCGTCCATGAAAAAGCACTTGCGACCCGTTTAAAAAAGTATGTATCGGATGACCAACATCCGCTGATTGACGATTGGAAAACTGTATTTCATCGAGCTTCAGTTGTTGTTTTCCCCAACCATGTTCTACCGGTACATCTATGTGACATTCTTGGTTTGTAATTATTATCTCTATGTAAATGTTTAGGCCTGTAAATGAACCGAATGAACACGAACATATAATCGCACACATTTTTTGAACATGTTGGTTTATTAAGAAAATGGGCATGTTCGTGTTCATTTATGTTTGTTCGTTTAAAACCTAAACGAACAGTTCATGAACATAAACAAACTTAAACGAACATAATTTAACAAACAATAAACAACAAAAGTGACATAATTGAAGAAACATTAATGAACATAATTTACTAAACATGAACCAACATAAAGTAATTTTTTTTTATAAATGTGTGATTAATTACGATAAATTCAACTGGAAACCCAATTTTTATTACTAATAAGCCCAATTACCAATTAGTTATATTTTTATAAGTAGTTAGAAAGTTCCTTTGATGTTTAATATTCATATAAATATAACTACTTATGTATTTAATTTGAAACGAATACAAACGAACAAACATAAACAATTGTAAATAAACGAACATAAATGAACACAAATGAATAAACTTAAAACGGACGTTCACGAACATAAATGAACGAAAAAAAATTGTGTTCATGTTCGTTCATTTATTAAATAAACGAACTTCCAGCCAAACAAGTTCACGAACAGTTCATGGATGTTTGGTTCGTTTACAGGCCTATAAATGTTTTATAAGAACTCATTTTTTTTATTTGATTATTGTTTTCAGATGTATTATGCTGCATTTGATGCCGGAAACTACTTTGTTATACCTGGATTTCCATCTAATGCTTGCAAATTAGATAACTCGATGATCGTTTTCGAAGAAAATCTTCGCGGGAATATGAATATTGGCGCTCATGATTTAGTTATTGCGATAACAGGAAGTCAATTTCTGTATAAAGGATTATGGGTGGAACATGCACTCGTGTTACAGGCTTTATCACCGCTATTAGCGGAGTTTAACGTTGATGATAATACGAGTCAACATCTTAGAATCATATTCTTGAGTCAAGATTTGAGTGGTAATTACAGTGCTGCCATTGAGGAAATTGCTTCAAATCTTAACTACCCTAGTGGTACCGTAAATCATGCAGCCGTTGATGATGACGATGACGTGTACAAAGTTCTTAGTGTTGCGGATCTTGTGATATACGGATCGTTTCTTGAAGAACAATCTTTTCCCGACATTCTAGTAAAAGCAATGTGCTTTGAGAAACCGATAATAGCTCCTGACCTTACAGTAATAAAGAAATATGTACGTTTCTGAACTTTAAAACCCTTTTAAGTTTTTAACCTCTTGAGCATATAATTTGATTTTTATTTTGTATTTTAGGTTGACGACAAGGTCAATGGCTACCTTTTTCCTAAGACGAATATTAACTTTTTAACGCAAATTATGCTTCAGTTGGTGTCTAAACGAAAACTGTCATCTTTATCTCGAAATATCGCATCAATTGGAAAACATACCGCAAAAAACGTGATGGTTTTGGAATCCGTTGAAGGGTATGCTTCGTTGATAGAAAATGTTGTTAACTTACCTTCGGAAGTTGCGTCTCCAAGGGCAGTATCGGAAATTCCATCTAATTTCAAAACCGAGTGGCAGTGGCGTTATTTTGAAGATGTTTCAGATAGTAAATATGTAAATAGAAGTTTGAGGATTGATCAGTTTTTAAACAAGCTTGAAAACCGGTCGAACCGTACTCGAAAAGATGGGTTTGCTGATGTTTCGGCCGATGATACGTTTTTGTATAGTATTTGGGAAGAAGAGAAAAGTATTCAGACAGCACTAGCTAAAAAGAGAAGAGAAGATGGTGAGGTAATTAAGAAGTGTTTGACTTTAGACATAGTTTTGAGTCAAATATTTGACTTTTTCATGAAAAAGTCTAGAATAAAATGCCATTTTCGTCCCTGAGGTTTGGCCAGTTTTGCGACTTTCGTCCAAAGGTTTGTTTTTTTGCCTCTGGATCCAAAAGGTTTGAAATCTTGTCATTTTCATCGGCTCGTTAACTCCATCCATTTTTCTCCGTTAAGTCAGGGCTATTTCCGTCTTTTTTGTGAACTTAAAGGGCAATTCGGTTTAACGGATTCGGTCAGGGGTATTTTAAATGCTTGTACATAAAGCGTAAAAGGCCGAATTGCCCTTTAAGTGAACAAAAAAGACGAAAATGCCCCTGACTTAATAGAGAAAAATGGATGGAACTAACGAGACGGGTGAAAATGGCAAGATTTCAAACCATTTGGATCCAGATGCGAAAAGACAAGACAAACCTTTGGACGAAAGTCGCAAAACTGGCCAAACCTCAGGGATGATAATGACATTTTACTCAAAAGTCTAAGAAACCTTTCTAAAGAGTTAACCTTTACTTTGTGTTTTTCATGTAGTTGAGGGACAGAAGTGAGCAACCGAGGGGAACATGGGAGGAAATTTATCGAAGTGCAAAGAAAGCTGACCGGAATAAGAATGATTTGCATGAGAGAGACGATGGAGAGCTTGAAAGAACGGGTCAACCGTTATGCATCTACGAACCTTATTTCGGTCAAGGAGCTTGGCCGTTTTTGCACAGTGGTTCACTTTATCGCGGTCTTGCGCTGGTGAGTTGCTTTACTTTATGTTTAGATTTAAACTTTTTGTTCTTTTAGATTCTATAACAGATTGTATTCGATTTTGGTCTTGTGCACTTTTTAGAATTTAAAGTGGGTTTTTTTTTTTTTTTTTTTTGTGTGTGTGTGTGGTGATATTGTAGTCATCTAAAGGTCGAAGATCAAGAACTGATGACGTTGATGCACCTTCGCGTCTTCCTCTTCTAAGCATACCTTATTATCGTGACGCCCTTGGTGATTTTGGCGCGTTTTTTGCGATTGCTAACCGTGTTGATCGTATTCACAAAAATTCTTGGATTGGGTTTTCATCATGGAGAGCTACAGCTAAGAAGGTATTGATTTGGGTCCACAAGAATTTTTTATTGTTTTGTGTTAATTGATGGGTATTTTGGTTAAAAAAAATCTCTAAACCATCTATTAAGTCAAATGTAGTTTTTCTTCTTTTATGTCTAAAAGATTAGAGTTTTGAAAATAAAAACAGGCTTCTTTGTCAAAGACTGCTGAGGCGGCTTTATTAGACGACATTCAAGCACACAGGCATGGCGATGCGCTATATTTTTGGGTTCGAATGGACAAAGATCCAAGAAACCCAATGCAACAAGATTTTTGGACATTTTGTGATTCTATAAACGCCGGAAATTGCAAGTAAGCCTCTAAAATGTTTGATTATTTGTCAAATGTCTAAGATACCCGTCAACAATGACAGATTATTTGATTTGTACTAGGTTTGCTTTCTCGGAAGCGTTCAAGAAGATGTATGGGGTGAACGACAACTCGACATATGTCCCTCCAATGCCTGTGGATGGAGGTTCGTGGTCGGTCATGCATAGCTGGTCTTTGCCCACCAAATCATTCCTTGAGTTCGTCATGTTTTCAAGGTTCCAACGATCTTTTTAGTGAACTTTTATCGAAAAATGGGAATTGAACAATTAATAAGATTCCCCTTGTTAAAATCGTATTTTGCAGAATGTTTGTGGATGCATTAGATGCGCAAATGTATGCAGAACATCATCAAAGTGGTTTCTGCTACCTAAGTTTATCCAAGGTAACTGTTTACTTATGAATGCGTTTATAAACAAAAGAACCAACTATGTGCAGTTTGACCGGAACCTGTTTTGACCCGTTAGGGTAATGATTTCAACGTATTTTGGCGCTTATTTTAAACTGTGGTTTTGCAGGACAAACATTGCTACTCACGTGTTCTCGAGCTGCTTATAAACGTATGGGCATACCATAGTGCAAGACGAATGGTGTACATAAACCCTACAACCGGAAAACTCGAAGAACAACATAATTTCAAAACCCGAAGAGGGAAAATGTGGGTCAAATGGTTCAGCCACAAAACCCTAAAATCCATGGATGCAGATCTTGCTGAAGAAGCCGACTCAGACCACCCTAACCGCCGGTGGTTATGGCCTTTGACCGGCGAGGTTTTCTGGCAAGGAATGTATGAAAAAGAAAGAAGTCAAATGAGACGACAAAAAGAAAAACGAAAGCAAAAGAGCAAAGATAAGATTCAACGGATTAAAAACCGAACACACCAAAAGGCTATCGGTAAGTATGTGAAGCCACTGCCTGATAATGAGGCAGTGAATAACTTGACTCCGGTTTTAGAAGCCGTAAAGCTTCTTAGATAGCATATATTTACTTTTTTGGTAGTTATTGTAGTTTTGTTGGGTCAATTCTTTGTGAAAATATATAATGTTTTCGGGGTTTATTTTTTCTATAAATCTGATAAGTTTTTGTTGTGTAAAACTGCGTTAAGTCTTGTAGATGATGCTCAACTGTTGATGCATTGCCTTAAATGTATAATGAATGTGTTGTAAAGTCTTGATCTCATCTTTTGTCATAATACAACCCCATGATAAATAATTTTCAAAAACAGTAACACAATCTTGAAGAATAATAAGCGGTTGTATGAGCAGCAATCAACGGTTTCTACAACAAGGCAACCAAGGGTCGTTAGATCGAAAAAGGTGTGTAAGAAAAAGTGTATGCAAGAATTTTAAGTGGTGATTAGCCTACCTCCACCCATAGTTGCTTCAGGCAATCTTTCGATACAAAAAAATTCATCCAAAATATGTAAACTTTAAGATTGTAACGACTTAAAGGTTTGCTAAAATAAAACATACCTTACGAATCCTACGCTTCAAGTCTCTATCACATGTTGCCAGGGGCGGACCCAAGCCCACCCTAAGGTGGGTGGGCGCACCCCCGGGGAAAAAAAAATTAGGGCTAAATTCCGTCGAAAATCCCGTCCGCATCCCTTGGAATTTTTCGTCCGCACCCCTTGGAATTTTCGACCGCACCCTTTGAAATTTTTCGTCTGCACCCCTTAGCTAAAAAGTGTTATCAATTTATATTTTAAATTTTTTTAGTAAACTCTTATTTTTTTTTTAAAATATACTACCTAAATTATATAACTTTTAATACCTAACCAACTAAACCCAAATACCCATACATTTACCCACTTATAATTCCTAACTAGCTAGCCCACTAAGTCTTAGCCCATTAACCAAACCCAACAATATTTTAAACTATAATAAAATAATTAAAGCCTAAAACCTTAAGAAATTCTATCCCGCTCTCTCTCTCTCTCTCTCTCTCTCTCTCTCTCTCTCTTGTCCCTGCCTGTCAACGAACAACATCACCCAGCGACAACAGTCCAGCAGCCGGCGACCACCGTAATCAGCCACCATACCTCCGTCGTTCGACACCAAATCTAACCGGAATCCGAACACGGGTAAGTTGCTTTGTTATTTTGATGATTTTGGTTGATATTATAGGAGAAAAAAAGGGTAATAAAGTTGTTAAATAGGTTTGAAATTTTGTGTGTTTTGACGTTTTTTATGGTTGTTTAGATGATTTTTAGGGTGATTATGTTGTTTATATATTTTTAGGGTGATTACAACTTACGTTATGATTTCTAGGGCTTGAATAGTTGAAAATTAAAATTGAAACATTATGTTATGGAGCGATGAACTTATGTTATATAGAGAAAGAATTGCTTAAGAAATTAGTTTTAGATGATGTTTTGGATAGATTTCAAAAAATGAAAACCCGTAGGGCGTCGACGTTTTAATTATGTTTGTAACAAGGTTTGACATGTTTTGGATGATTATAATTTAGTTTGATGTTCGTTTGTTTTACATGACCCGACCCGACCCGATACGAACCGATTTTTTTACTTATATACCTAGGGGCCTAAAATTTTTAAAAATGTTCCGCACCCCCATGGAAAAATTCCTGGGTCCGCCACTGCATGTTGCCACCATATAGCACTTGTGCTGATAGATTCAACGAAAACGTTTATGAGATTTTAATAACCGAAGATTCAATTATCTAAGCAAGTTCTACACGTATTACCTGCGTAACTCTTTCAACGATGCAGTCATCAGCGTATGTTCCTTTGTGAGTGCAGCGAAGCCTTTCGAATCTAGGGTCCTTGGCAATTATATTTAACCAACAACACAACGTAATTACTAATTAGTATGTTACTCCTAATGTTTGTTTGATGATTCATTGATGAAAGTGATGAGCTAACTTAACGCAACACGATATTTTTGACCAAGCTTCTCTAGTTCAGCCATCACACAATCGGTAATACATGGAGTGCCTTCAGAGGACAAAAAGGGACCAAAATTGATTAATATAAAGGATTGTATAGAAACTTACATTTAGCATATAAGCAGTCCATCATTCCTTTCTCCAAATCCAACTACATCAAAAGCAAAAACAAAACATTTAGCTCATTAGCTCAATTTCCAAATGAACAAAAATAAGTCAATCATGATGATCTACAATTGCAATTTTCTAAATTGGCAAATGCAAAGATCCTTTGCTGTTCTTCTTGTTCCTAATTCATCCGATGTTTATACTCCCGCTAAAAACCCTAAACTAACGCCACGAAACACCTAGAAAATATCCGTCAACAAAGGCGAAACAAACCTATACGCCCCCTAATAATCCCTAACCTTTATGAACAGTCGTTAATGGTGAATAGCGATAAATAGCGGATGGCTATTTTATAAATAGAGATACACTAGATAAAAAAAATTAAAATTTTATATGTATATTATATCAAAAAAACCTGGTATATATGCTATTTTACATGTATATTTAACAAAAACCTAAAATCCAGCTATTTTATAGCTATATTTAATTGCTATTTATATTAAAACAAAAAATAAAGTGTCGCTGTTCTTGCCATCCATCGCTACAACCCTAATAGCGACACTAGACCTGTACGCTACGTAGCGCTATTGACAACTATGCCTTTATCCGATGTCTCCAAGAAATCCTATCACGGATCATGTCCTCAGAACAGTATAAGTGTAACAAACTAACAAATTCTTAGTTAATTTGTTCTCATTTAATAAGGGGTGTCAACATGAAAAAGAAACCATTTTTATGCATCAGAAAGCATCTTTCTTTTGAACAATTGGTAAAAACCCAAATAATGTATAAAGAAAATGGTCACTCACTTTATTTTGAATGGAGAAATTGATGAAATTGGTATCAACCAAAACTCGATAATGTTGGGACTAATCTTGTCATAACTCAAAAGTTGGAGGGTGCTACGTGTTTTAGTTTATTTTATTTAGGTTTCCTAATTCTAGTCTAGGGATGTTTTCTTGGGCATTAAGATTTATTAGATAGGTTAATCTAGTTTGTTTATTTATTTTATTAATAGAGTTTGAGTCGGGTTAGGACTAGAATAAGTTTAGTATAAATAGATGGTTAGGGTCATTGTAATTAGTGTGCTCTTCATTGATAAATTAATAAAAGAGTCGAACAGTTCGTTCAATCTCGTGCTTTTGTGTTTGATCGAAGGGCCTGATTTCCAACAGATAAGGTGGTCCGAGAGCCGTATTGTAGGTGAAGAACAGAGCAGAGGAAACATAGGGTCTGCAAGCAAATTACAAATTAGAACCTTTAAATCATTCATCATTATATAATACAGACATGAATTTATGGATATAAAGGTGGTGTTAGAATATAATAAACTTACACATTTCTGGGGAGATTGTCCTTTCTTAAGTCCTTTTTATTAGGGTTCAAAACCTCTTCTTTATGTCTGACAGGTGAATCGCTCGGATAATTAACACGAATTCATGTAGTATATATAAACGTTGAGAATATAGAAATTAGAGAGGGGATGATGATGATTACTGTTTGATAGCTTTATGAGATACCATCTTCTTCATTACTGCAAATTTCGGACCCTTCTTTCCCGAAAACCCTGGTATGGTACTGGTATAATAAACCAGAGGACAGGGGTTTAACGGTTACTCATTTCACGGTCCTGCCTAGAATGAGCTCAGTACCGATCGGTACCGCTACCAAATATACTTGATACGATACGGTTCAATATCAATATCAGTATTTGGAGGTAAAAACTCTAGAATGAGCTCGGTACCGATCGGTACCGCTACCGAATATACCTGATACGATACGGTTCAATATCAATATCAGTATTTGGAGGTAAAAACTGGTAAATACCTGTATCGAAAACATGCAAGGTATACAAAACGATTGCTTTTCATTTTTTTTTTGGAAGGTGACTTTTAATGTACAGGACCTTAGGTCACCGGGTTCATGTCGAAGACAATCCCCCGTCAGCCCCGCTCTTCCGGACGCGATGTTCGATCGGGCCCCGACCGTTGCGCAAGCTGACTTCCTCCCGGAAACCATACTGCCCCCACACGAGAGACTCGCTGGGGTAACAGCTGGGTAAAACCGGGTTGCCCTTAAGACCGCACCATGTCTCGGTAGGATACTTTTCATATTAACTTTTTAATTTTGCGATTACCTTTAAAAAATTAATAAAAATAAACTGATGCATCTTAAGCCACCATTGGAAAACCGTTTTTTAAGAACCAAACAAGAAGGTTGTGTATTTATAGACTCGACAAAATAATAAGATATCTAAATTAAATAAAGTTAAAAGGAAATGTGGAAAAGAAAATAAAATTTGAGGAGTCAGCCTAGCCTAGCCAAAACGAAGGGTCAACGGAGCCACAACGAGTAGTCAGTCAAGCCACAACGAGGAGTCAGTCAAGCCACTAGGAGGACTCAACCAAGCCACTAGGAGGAGTTATCCCGACGCATCAGCCATTAGGAGGAGTCAGCCTGACACATCAGCCACCTTTTTGCCTCTGATGCGTCAACCATCGACTCAATCCATGATTCTTGACACGTGTCGGCACCACCTTAACGGACGTAATAGCTGACATATCGACGCATCCCATGCTTGAAGAGCCATTCCAAGAACGCATGAGAATGACATTTTGGTAAATCATTGAAGATACATATCAGGAGATGGATCTTCCTCATAAGGGACGGACCGAAACACATCAGGACGTATGTAACATTCCTATTTTTATATAAGAATTATAGGTTTGGTTAAATTTATTAACCACTAGTAACTAGTTTATTTTTAATATAAATATTCAACCCAAATAGTTTTAAACACTATTTTATATATAGTTGATTGAAATATTATTCTAATTAATTGGCCTGTATATGGGTGACATTTCTAATAAAATAAAAGTCTATAAAAAAACTTATATTATTAGACGGGTAGTTTACGGGTAAGTTGACTGTTAGAAATATGAAGTACCTAGACGAGCCTAGGAACCGTATAGTAATAAATTATAAAAATACATTGTATTTGGACCTACTCCGTTTTTTAATGAAACTTAGACCCAAATATAGACAAAAATATTCTCGTTCTAAAGACATATTCGTTATTTTATAAAACGTTGTATTTTAGAAGTTGTAAACGCCAAATAAGTAAAGCATTGAATTAATTATAAAATATATAAGTTAATAAAATATAACAATTATCATAATAAAACCTACGTAAGAAATAAATAAATAAAGAAATAAATAAAATAAAAACTAAATTACATTACTTGTGTACGTGTGCATGTGTATAGATGAAATTACAATTGAAATTGATTTCATTTGTGTACGTGTCCCAAAGAGGGATTTCGAAATAAAATACATAGATGACAAAGACTTATTGGTAGCTTAGCCTTCACGCTAAGTTTCAAATATAAATAGAAGAATAAGATTCAGATGGTTCATCTTTCCTTCTTTATATCTCTCTCCAAATTCTTTACATATTCCTATTTTTCTTTCTTTTATAAAGAAGCCATGCTTGTTTTAAATGTTGTAATTCCCGATCACCGCTACCATTTCCGATTGATCTGAGCTCCATAACACATGTCAAGACTCTGCCTGACTAAGTTCATTGGGGTTCTGTCTCGTGACATAGGGACAAGGTTGAATTAGGGGTACTATACTTAAAACGAGTGCATTATATATTTTTAAATCGCTCAGAAGTTATACCCAAAATTTCTACCAGGAGGTTTTCTAGTTGAACCCTAAAGTTACAAAGTGGGTCCATTCTATTTTCTCACTATTTTATTCCCTTTTTCTTTATAATATAATTATATTCAAAAATGTCTCAAATCGATCCATAAGTAAAAACCCGGACCCCTGAAACCCCAATCCATATCAAAAATAAAGAAATCAAGATTTGTGGTCTTCAGGCGGGCCGCGTAAAGATAAGCCGAGGCTTACGCGGGCCGCGCCAGCAAGGCAGATATCCGAATAAGCTTGAGGGACACGTGGCATCCACCTGGCAGACCTACTGGTGACTCAACAACCCTACGCGTAGACTAGGCAGCTACGCGGGCCGCGTAAGGATCGAGCAAGGGCTCACGCGGGCCGCGTGAGACCCAAATTCCAGCTATAAATAGAGCAGGCTACGAGCAGTCCTCTGGTGTCAAAAGTTTCTTTCAGAAACGAAGTTATACTCTCCAAATTCGAATATTACTCTTAAATTAGCAAGGCGCTGCTACGATACAGGGTATTAACTTAATCGCTGCTACGATTCAATGTCCGATCAATTGAAACTATCCGACCGGATGTTTAAGTGCTATCCTTTGTCATTAGTCGTGATTCCGACAGGATGTTTGAGTACCACCCGAACTCGGGGAATACTCTGTCATTCGTTGTGAATCCGATGGATGTTTAAATGATTGCACTTTGTCATTTGTCGTGAGGGTTTTAATCTCGTGAGTTATCGTAAATGCTGTATTAGTTACTTACCTAGTTCGTGTGCACTAGGTTACAAGACTAATCAATAGGCTAGGCTCTGCCTGTATAAATCTGCATGCTTATAATGTGTGTCATTCTCTTTTTATCAACGTGCTTTATAAATTCTTAAATATTTTCAAAGTTATAATTACGGGGATTAAGTCTTTGTAGTCACCAAATTACAGCCGGTATGTGGGGTTTTGTATACATTACTTGATAACCGTCACCATTGGACAACGGGGCCAAGGGGTGATATGACCATAGTCACAGACACCATCGGGCTCAGAGGCTACCGATGAATGTCGAGTGACAAGTACTGTGGGTAGTTGGTTGATATCAGGAAACATTGTAATCGCTCTTAATACTGTAAATTATAACAAATGTGTCGTTTTCATAAAAGAATGATTCACCAGTATTTCCCACTGACAAAACCTTTTTAAAACGCGTTTCAGGTAATTACAGTAGATTTGAGTAAAAGATGGATACGACACTGAAAGGCTTCAAGAAGTGGCTTATTTTATTAATTAAATCAAATTAAGAAATATTGTTTTATGTAATTGGGTTTATCCCTTATTAAAGCTACCTTTGTAAAACATGGGTCTATCTCATCTATTTAATAAATAAAATTCGGTGTTTTCTAAACTCTGATATTTTTCCTAACTCACGGTCCTGATGAAATTTCCGCTGCAATATTTTTCAAAATAATCACCGGTACCACTTGGCTGTTCGCGGCTCCCGATTCCGTCCAGGGTGGGTCGGGGGACGTGACAGAAGGTGGTATCAGAGCCACTGATTTAAGCCTATAGGTATTGTAATAAAATACCTAAATTTAAACGAAGAGTTAGGAACTTAATATTTTATGGTAGCACTCAGGATAGTATTTAGACTTGAACTTAAAAAAAGTTGCCTTAGTATAAGCTTGGAGATAAGCTAAATACTTGTGATAAGTTTTGGTATGCCCTGAAAATGATAATTAGAACATTGCAGGCGATAGCACTTAATTGCTATTAATTCTTGCTTAGTGATATTACTTGGTCTAGAACAAGATATGTTACGGGAATACAAATTTCCCTAATTCTGGATAAAAGCCTAAATAAAAGAGGCACTTTTAAAAATACTATTTATGGGAAATAGAAAATTTTCTCCGGCAAGACTGGGTATGGTGTAGCAGACTCTCCAGATTGTCCGGATATACTGGGATTACCTCTCCGGCGCGAACCGGATAAGACGGGGTATATATTATGTCAAACAAGTGACAAGATTTCCCTAAATAGTATCATGATCTGATATCTGACTGGTTTTTGGAAATATGAATCTGTTAAATACATTGACCTTATGAAGGGTATGTATATTACAGCATGTGAAATATATGATTATATAGATATGTATATCTATAAGGAATTCCAAAAGTCAATTAAGAATAAAGCAAAAGCATATGTGTCTAGATTTCTTTATCAGGAATCTCTTTTCCGATATCAAACATTATTTCGTTTGATTATCTACCTCGTAACTCGAGCAACAATAATAACAATGGAAACCCATTAAGTTAGGACACCATCAAAAGTATAAAATTTTTTAATACGTTACCATAGACTATTAATGCAAGTAAGAAGCATGTAAAGTTGTGCTAGTGCACAAGAAAACACATGAAATTTAAATTATACTTCCACAGACGTCGAAGTATATCACATACGACTTCCAAGGCAAGATCTTTGGAAAATATAAATTAGGCACGATGACACCAATGCTAATTCCGTCATTAAAAGAACTACTAATAAAAAAGAAGCACTTTGCCACATGATCCTACAAACGGCCTGAATCTCGCTGAGGTACGTTAGAACAAGATCTCACAACTATCGGTGCACAGTCTAATCAGAATTATAATTATTAGCACTGCAAAAGGAGTCATATACCTTTGCAAATTCCCCTATTTCATTTTATTCGATATTCTCTGGTAATGTCACTTAACAACAGTTATCACACAAAATTCCAGATAAAATTCTTAAATTTCTTTTGTTAAAATTCTAACATCTGTGAATAGACTTTTGCATTGCTACTTCCCCTAATGGTCATCATACCATGAGGATTTCTTTCATAGTAGCAAATATTGATCTATTTTATTTCTTGATAAATCTACATGTTACACATGCACTGTTTGTTACGCATGTGGTTCGTTTGATTTATGAAGACCACTGGAGGGCTTCATTCCGATTTGTTATTTTATCCAAACTCAAATATCATTCGCTTTTTACACTATGAACCGCATTATTACAAAACGATAAATTTTTGATATCGAGTCAATGAATTTCTTGAAAAATTCAATTTCCTTTGGTATACATGATTTTTGTTGTGACCATGTCCGGACTTTCTTATTAAAACTCATTTTTTAAAACCAATTTCAATTGCTTTGAACCATAACAAGCTGGGTTGGTCTTCGATTTCATCGTTTCTTTAATCACGATCACCTTGTGGTGACGTTTTCACAAAATCTGAAGCTTGCGCTAATCTCGGATTTAATTATTTGTTCATTTATATTGAATCCGCTTTGTTGATTTATTCTATACAAGCAATCTTAACACAATCATGTGCTAAGATAATGATATGCAAATTCATTTCATATTTCAGTGTATCTCTTAATAATTCTTACAGCATCGATCAAGCCTTTCGTAATAATTATTGTTTTACGATCTTCAATCGAAAAACATTATGTAAATTTAATTGATTATATATGGAAACTTACATAAGTAATTTACAATATAGTATTACTATATTTAAAAATTATTGTTAAAATCATTGAGGTGAAGAATTTATATTTTTATATATATGTATAAAATTATGTTTGAGGTATACTCTCATTTAAATTTATATTTAGTTATTTATTAATATTAGTTTTATTATTATTAATAATAGTAATAGTGTTAGTATTATTTTTAAGTACCAGGGTTATTGTCAGGGGCAGGTATTGGGTAGCCGAGCCTTAGTTAGGCATGGACTGATCACCTATGCTTAAACAAGGCAGCACTAACCAATATCCAAGCATGATAATGACTAGTTAATGCATATAAATTAAGTCATCATACTTATTTAGTAAATTTTAAATTATATATAAAAATATATATATTTTGTATTGTAAGAAGAAAACACATTTTCATAAAACAATACAAGAATTAGAGGGACGAATAAAATTATCTAAATAACTGTCTAAGTAGTCATGGACAAGACATTTTATAAGTAATTGTTCATCTTGATTAATATTCCACAACTATTAAATACTTATAGAAATATTATTTTATAATATATGTATTTTAATATATTAAAATATCAAATGTTATTTACTCAAGCCAATATTTAAGTATACTTGATATTAAAATAAACATTTACTATTTTACTTTTATAATTTAAAATATCTTATTGTAAAATCTTATAGTTAAACATACTTGATTTAAAAAAAAAAAAAACGATAATCGTGAGTTCTAGGATATTTGGATCAACATATTAATAAAACATATATCATTATTTTGTCTAAATTACCACGGGTTTTAATATTTTAAAATTATCTATAGTATTTTACTTTATGATAACATAAAAGGAAAAGATATTTAATAAATTAAAATATCACATATCTTTGATCGAACATTTTGATTAAAATTGTCTTAATGCAATTATGTATTAAGACAATAATACACTAACTCTATTGTCTTTTCGTGTATCCTTGCAATTCACTCATCTCAACACATTAATTTTCTCATATCATAATTTAATATTTGACAAATCATTTTCATGCTTTTATTTCATTTTGAACATGTTGATTCTAAGTCTTCCTCAGTTGCCAATCAAAGTAAGATTTCTTTTGACAAAGAATTTTTATTGATTCTAAAAATCCTTCACATCTATATATATAATATATGAATAAAGTGTGGGACACATGTCATGTTGTGGTGCAACCAAAGGTGGTTTTTGGCGGGAAAATGTGGGAAACAATTACATTATTTTTCGGACTCCGCGTCTCAAAACCAAACCCGGATTTTTGACCCGTGAGATATAAACTTTCCTAATTTAACCGTCTCCTAAATTAACATCATAACCTTCCATTTTCTTTCAAATCTTCTCTTGCAATCCAGTATTCAAGCGATTTCTGATCATCCAAACATCACGTTCTTGATCATTGGAGCACTTAATCGACGGTAACAACATCAAGCCCATCTTAGATTCTTTAATTTATGTCTTTTCTTTTGTAATTTTGTATATGTTTTGGATTTTCATCGACTGAAAAATCTGCGATTCTGGTCAAACCCTAAAATGGTGACGGCACCAATCATAGCAGCAGCAACACACAAGCGTCACTGGTCCACCCACCATTGTCTCCAAACACTCTGTTCCGACGCCCAAGACCGTCGACTCAATTTGTCCTTAAAAGGGTTCTATATTCTTTTTTTTTAATTTGATATTTTGCTTTAGGATTGAAGTTTCTTACTCTGATTGCTGTTAATTACATTCGCTGAAGAATTTATTCTTGATTGATTTTGGGGAGTCTGGATTGGGTGTCAATTTAGGGTTTTTTCCTTATTTGAAGTGAATCCAATTAATTCGGCATTACGGGGCCGATTGCATGGTTATAAGTTTATTGCTTTTTTTCTCTTTACCTAAAGATTGATTTTGATTTCAGTTATAGAATTTGTTTTCGTTTTTATCTTTTAATTGTCATTTTGATTTGTGTATTAGGGTACAGTGATAGCATGATGGAGCATGAAGTTAGGGCTTGTGTTACTGTAAAGATTTATGGTGTTTTTGTATGTTTGAATGTGTGTGCGCACACATGAAAGCTTTAATGTTCGTTTTGTACATAGTCTGTTATATATCATTTATTAATGAGAGTTGGATCTGTACTGTACTTTGGTATTAAGCAGGTTGGTGTTACTGGATGGGGTTCTCAGGTTTGTAATTTATTTATTTGATTAATTATTTCTATATTCTTATAACAAATTAGTGTTAATGTTAATAAATTATATATGGGATTAATTTAATAGGGTCCTACTCAAGCTCAAAATCTCAGGGATTCTCTTGCAGAAGCTAAATCTGATATTGTAGTGAAGGTAGATTTTAATTTTAAAGGCTTCTTTTTGTAGTCTTTTTTGTATGTTAATGGTAGTTGTAGATTATAAATGTTGACTGTTTTTGTGTATTGTTTTATGAAATAGGTCGGTTTACGAAAGGGTTCAAGCTCATTTAATGAGGCTCGGGCTGCTGGCTTCTCTGAAGAAAGTGGAACCCTTGGAGATATTTATGAGACTATCTCTGGCAGTGATTTGGTTCTGCTTTTAATTTTAGATTCCGCTCAGGTTAGTCGGTCGGGCTGGTTTTGATCATTGTATATTACTTTTAACATGTAGTATAATTAAGTCTAATGCCCTTTATTGTTGCAGGCTGATAATTATGAGAAAATCTTTTCACACATGAAGCCAAACAACATACTTGGACTTTCACACGGGTTTCTTCTTGGTCATCTGCAATCGGCCGGGCTTGATTTCCAAAAGAACATAAGTGTAGTTGCTGTGTGTCCCAAAGGAATGGGTCCGTCTGTCAGGAGACTGTATGTTCAAGGAAAAGATATTAACGGAGCTGGAATCTATGCAAGTTTTGCTGTCCATCAGGTTGTTTATCTTCTTTATTCCTTATATGTATATTGTGACATATAGCTTATGAATATTTAAATACTTTGTTAAATTCTTTGATCGACAAGAAGGAGCTTGCCCCACTTCACGAGCTTATAGAATCCATTGTCACCGACTGATAACATTCGTGTTCGGAATGATATTAACTTTGATTATATTCAGGAGCTTAATAAGGTGGCGGTGTTACAAATATCTGTGCCAACAGATGCTACAAAACCAATTGATCGAACAACAGTATGAGCCACTTCATATGCTCTTCTAAACATGACTCGCTTATATGGATATTAGACCATTCCCAGGTGCATGTGCCAATTTCTATAGGTACTTTGGTGTTTCTATGTCAAGGGTGTATTAGATGTAATTCGAACTTTGTGGCCATCCTCCCGCTGGTCTCTTTTTATTATTTATTAAAAATTATTTTGTTATTCAAAAAATATATATAGATTTTATTATACACAACAATTGGGATTTATGCAGATATATCATGAAGTCATGAACTATGGTTATTAGTGCTGATATATTCATTTTCCATTAATTTCTTTATAAAAATGTATACCCTGTGTGTTATTGGCTTGGTTGCTGGACAGGTGGCCTTCAAGGATGAATGAGGAATCACTGTTGTTGATTTTAATGTTGGAAAGTCTAACTGGAGTGAGATCAAGGTATGGGAATCACAAAAGGGTACATTTTGTATTTAACCCTTTTTAGTTATTTGAAACTGGAGTCTTTGTGTTACGCAGTTGTGATGAAAGATCAGTCATATTAAAAAAAACCAAATTAATTTATATCACTTGGGTCTTATTTGATGTAGCGTATGGTTTGGTTGGTTGTTTTAGGTGAAATGATCGTTTGAAAGAAAGAGAAGTTAGCTAATTTGATCCCAAAAGCCAAAAATATTTTATATTATAAATGAGGTATTAGATGCCTTAGCATATGATATGTTACTTTATTTTTTAAGTATGCAGTTTTCTTAGTTCAACTAAAGGAACAAGGATGATGCATTTTTACGTTTATAATATCAGTTTGTTGATTTTTGTTATGCAGAATGCATAACAATTTGAGTCCAACACCACCTTATGTAAAGTTTGAACTAACAAGGCTTTCTATATTCTGAGGTAATTATTTTTAACTTTGTTTATTGCCTTCTGGGTAAAATGTATTAGGGATGAGCATTTGGTACCGGGTACCGAACCTGTATTTATGGGTAAAACACCGTACCGAACTGGGGTATCCGGTACCGAACCGGTGTATCCGATACCGGTACAAGTTTTTCCGTTTTTCGATACCGCTACCGGTTCGGTACCGAACGGGTACCGTGCTCATCCCTAAAATGTATGGTATCATATCCACATATTGTTCTCAAGTGTACCTAGGAGTTTATTTTAACTTTTTTGGGATGTATAAGTGATAAATATTGTACACCATGTGTTTGTTGAACTAATGTTGAAGGTTTAGAAACAAGTTGTAGTATGAGTCGGTTGAAGTATTTGAGTTTTTGTTTGTTTTGTTTGAATTTCAAATATGTTTTGTTTCAAATATGGGGATCAATCGCACACTACCAGGCATCTAGGAGAAGATAGAGATGTGGTCGGAGCTTTATCTTCATCTAAATCCAACGAAAGGGTGGTGGCTAACTTAAACCTTGAAGCTTTTGCCCTGGAATCGATCGCCGCTTCAGGTCCTACTCAAACGGCGCATGAACGTGCCAGTACAGGTTTTGTAGAGGCCCTTGGATCTTGGTGCAAGCGTGTTACTGAGGAAAGCAGTGCTCGTGAAAGTCTCTATGTGGCTTCAACTGTGAATGGTATTTCCCTTGCTACTGATTCAGCGATTAAGTCAGGTAATCAAGCTCTGAGCAACCCTAATTTCCAAGGAGATGCTTCGGTGGTGGATGCCCAGCCACCCCAAAGTCCGATTAATGCTGAAGGCCCTAATAATGTTGTTGAGATTGATATGGATTGTGGGTTAGCCTCTCCTGATGGAAGGTTATCTGGGGAGCAGCCGATTCCGTTATCGGAGACAAATGGGGGAGTTGCTGATAGGAAAAATCAGCCCAGGTATGCTCAGTCTCCTTCGGCCTGGGATGCAAATAAACAGGGGAGGAAAACTTTTGCTGAACAAATCAGGTTGAATAATGACTGCGAAGACACGAGGCTTGAATTCCACCCCCCAGCCGAGACTCCTGATGGGCGTAAAAGGGTTGAAATTTCTCAGGAAGACTTAAGGTATTCAGCCCATTCTTTTGCTTTGCACCTTTACGGCTATTTCCTAGGTACGTCCATGGATTTTAAGGTCGTAGAATCCTGTATCAAAAGATTATGGAGGATGTATGATATAGACGTCATCTCTAAGAGCACGACAGGTTTTCTCTATTTTAAGTTTAAAAGTGAGCAGGGGATGAATTATGTTTTAGAGAATGGGCCTTGGATGGTGAACAACATCCCTCTGTTTCTAAACCGATGGGAACCTGGATTATGTCTAGACAAAGTTGAACCATCGATGATTCCACTATGGGTGACGGTTGATCATGTTCCGTTGGAACTATGGACCGGAAAGGGGTTAAGTAAGATTCTTAGTGGCATTGGTTACCCTCTATTAATGGATAGAGTTACTAGGGAGAGATGCTCGAATAAAGTTGGTAAAATTGGCTATGCCCGTGTTCTTGTTGAAGTTCCAGCAACTCATGATCTCCCCAGTGAAATTGAAGTCTTGTTTCCGCAGCTGCATAATAGGCCGGCTAAAGTGGTAAACCTCAAAGTCTCTTACCAATGGAAACCGCCTAGGTGTAACCACTGCAAAGTGTTCGGTCATGTGGATCAAAAATGTAATAACCCTCCCTCATCAGAAAAGGAACCGGCTGCTAATACTGCCCCTGCTATGTCTCAGCATATTTCTAAGGCTGGTGGGATCTCGAGCTCGTGTAAGGATACTCCCCAACCACCTGGGAATGTCTGTGGGGATACCCGTGAAGATCCTGTTTTTGTTGATGTAGTTAGGAAGAACAATAAGAGTAATCCAAATCTGAATAGCAAGACAAAGAATCAAGTTAGCTCAAAGAAGGGTAATCGAGAGAAAACTTCAGTGTCGGTTGCAAAAGAGAATGGTAGGAAAAATTCTGCTGAGTCCCCTGCCCATGCTGTTAGTCCAGCTACAAAGGGTCCTACTACTAGATCCGCTTCAAAAAATCAGAAGAAGAGCACCGGATTCGACTTTAACCGAGCAGTGAATGGGTCTGCCCAGAAGTCTCCTAAGAACCCAGAGTCAAACCAGAAAAAGAAGAGCAACATGGATGTTGATACCCCCCCGGTTTGTACACCTAATCGTTTTTCTGTTCTTGATGTTGAAGCTAGTTTCCGATGTGGAAATCTTGTCGAAGATGCTTCTGATCCTTACCCGAATGACCCGTTTAATCAAAACTATAATGCGAGTAATGCTTCCTCTTATGCTGGTACGTCCACAACGGGTCGAGTTTTACCGAAATGGAATACGTCCACATCCAACCGTGTCACTCAACAGGATGGGGTTATAGAGGATATGGAAGAGTCAGATGAGGATAACGGCTATGACTATGGTATAACCCAAGCTCAGAAAGATGCCATTCGGAAAAGGCTTACTTCAAAATCCCAAACAGTTCCTGCTGAAGAAGCGAGCAACTGGGAACCGGGTGAAAGGGACTATTTTGAGGATCTTTGTATGGAGCTGGGTTTGGACCCGGATTTCTGCATTGAAGATGTCGGTGAAGATATGAGTGGCACTGCTCGGTTTTTTTCAAGCCTTGTAAGAGACCCGGTGGTTGCTAAACCAAACTCTCGTAAGTAATTTATGGTCTTCGTCTGTTCTGTTTTGGTCGTCTTGAGGGGCTGTTTTAGATTTTTTTCTGTCGTTTTTGGTTGGTGGTGGATCATTTATCTTGCCACTGTCTTCTTCCTGGTTCATAGTTTTGGTCTGGATATTAATTTTGCTCATCAGTTGGGGTCGAGTTTGGCGTTTGTGATTTGGGATTCTACGGGTTACTGTGGCCGATTTTATTTTTGTTTCTGGATTTGCTACAGCTCTGATTCTGAAAAGCATCCGGGTTTGTTCGGGTTCCGGGTTTGGTTTTGTTTCCGGGGCTTTTACGGTGCCCGGAATTATTACAAATTCTGACTCTATCTTAAAGATGGGCCTGGGGATGTTTTGTTTCTGGTTCGGGAATATCCTGATCCTGGTTTTCAGCTGATGTATGGGAGTGGCAGGCCTCATAGTTCCTGGTTAAATTGCCCAAGTAGTCACGTTATTATTTGGAACAATTTTAAGGGGATGGGCTGTTTTTATTTTCTACATAAGTGGAGATGTGGCCTGATCTTTCGTAATGGGCCCCAATGTCTTAAGTCAGCTTATAATTCAGCCTATATTTCGGTTTGGTGGCCCAATATTTTGCTGATCGGTGCTTCCTATGGCCTATGTAGGTCCGTTTGCTTCTGTGTTGGTCTGGGCCGACTTTTGTCCTGAGGTGCTGATGTTTTTATTTAGTTAGTGGGCCAGCTGGGTTGTTGTAGTTGTTTTTCTGGCTCCTGGGCTTTTGCGAGTATTGGGCCCAGCTTTAGTTTTAAGCTGGGTTTGTTTGTTCCTGTCCAGCCGATGACTCAAGTGAAGGCCCATTCTAGTGGGTTGTTTTCTAATTAGTTTTTTGTTGTTTTAGTGTAGCTGCTTGGTAGATTGAGATATACTGCCTACTTTCTTGTCGGTTGTGGTCTTGTTAGTAGGTTTTATATTTTTGTCTTTTTTTGAGGTTTCCGAAGCCTGTTTCGGTGTGTCCTCTTTTAGGAGTTTCGGGGGTATGCCCCTTTAAACCTGTAACACATCTTTTTGGAATACATTTGCCGGGCATATGCTCATTTATCCAAAAAAATATGTTAGGATTAGTATGATTTAGTTATTGTGTTTATTTTATTGGTTTTTGAGCCTACATAAGATAGGTTTGGTTTATTAAAAATAGGGTCCTTGTAATCATCTATTTGGTGTGCTTTGGCTTAATAATGGAAGGAGTCGAATGAGTTCGTTCATGTCGTGTTCTTTGTGTTCATTCATATGGGTTAAGCAAAGATGGTGTGGAAGTTTATTCATATTTAAAGAACTGAATTTCAAAAGTTAAAACGTTGACATGAAAAGTCGAACATATAATAATGGGTTTTGTCTGGTGTTGTAGCCTAGAATGAAAAACTATTAAAAGGGCATTAAAGGGAGTAGTATGACTACAATCTATAATTTATGGGCATTTAGTTCGACACCAGGCGGTAACAACTCTTAAGCATTTACACTTGGGCTGTTTATATTTGATGTCTTAACCCGTTACATAACTCACCTAACCCGTCCGTTTGACCACCTCTATGTACCACATATTTGTCAATTGTTTACTTTTCTCAACATGGTTATCTATGGTTTCCTCTTGCCTATTCGGGTAAGTATAATTGAACAACCAATCCACGAACTATTGAAACTTTACAAGACTTGAGAATTGCTAAACTTTTTGAGATCATTGTGGATTATCCAGACCTGTTTGAATATTTAAGTATTGTTTTAATAATTCAATAGAACAAAAAATATATAACATATACTTTTTTTACGGGTCATGTTCGGGTTGACCAATTTTGTATACAAGTCATGTTTGGGTTTGCCTATTAGAGAAAAGGGGTCGTGTCAACCATCCCAAAATCTATATGTTAGGATAGTGACTATACTGATGGCACAAGTGGAAATAATAGCAGCCCTAAAAATGGAGATAGTAGATTTAAATAAAGATGAAGAAAATTAAGAAAGCAATAAGTTTCAATAAAATGAAGATTTAAATGGAGATAGTCTCTCGTGATTAAGTTTATAAAAAAATTATAACTCTTCTTATAGTGAAGACATTTAATATGCCATGCTTTTTGTATGATTTGTTAAGTATTTATCATATTAAGCTAATGCATTGATTATTAAAAGATATGGTGTACACCACCACTAGGCGTGTTTATCTTCTTAAAGTTTATTATTTGGAATTAAGAGTGTGATTAGTTTCTCTCTTCATTTTGGTTTTTATGCAGCGAATTTTATGGAATATTTATGGATTATTCACAGCAGCGCCCCACTATTAATATAGCGTCAAGCTCTTTACGCTTGCAGAAGTAGGTTGGGCCTTAATTGTCTGCAGAAGTGATGCAGAGGACATTTGTTCATGGTTAGCCGCATACATGGGAAATATTCTAAAGGTACCATTCTTATTTATGTTTTCGTTTACTTAAACACTCTTGTGTTGTTCATCTACATGCATCATCTGGCTATGATTATATAATACCATTTAAAGATGGAAAATCTCGCCTAAACAGTTGTTGGATTAAGATTAATAAAGAAGTTTTGAAATATTTATTATAGTTTTTGGGGAACAAATGTGAAATATCAGTGGGATGAGATTTCGATTTTATTAGTGTGCATCTGATACTGTTTGATCTGATATTTGAATAAGGTTCTGCGATTATTTAACACCTTCTAAGTACTTTAATACATCCAGGTGTACATTATTTTTTGAAGATGAAAAGGACACTTTTTTTCACATGATATATGTTTTACAATATCAATTTATTCAGTATTCCTTTCATATCGCAAAGAAAATACAACGTTTCACATGATACATATATAGTTTAAGAATAACCTTTTATAAATTTTCAAATTTTAGTAATATCCTTAACCAATGAGACAAAATTACCAAAACTTGTGTATACCGTTATCAAGTTGGCGATCCAGATATACTCTTTCCATTCTATAGTACTATTTTAACCATCACACAATTTCTCATCTATTAATTAGTAATGGGCCATACTCAGTTTTGACTCTGGACACCTTCATAAGAAAGTTCATGTCAAACTATTATTTCTCTACACCTCACTTACTTAACTAATAGGAAGACAACCTTTAGAGGATCCGAGGTAACAGTTGCACGAATGGCATATTTTCTTTTTTTATTTTCATCACTTTGTTTTAAATAGATGTGCTTTTTAAGTGGGGAGTTAATGTTTTTTTTTTCTATAGACATTGTTGTCGAATTAGATATCCCATTAGTGAAGAAAAGTTCAAGTGAACCTATATTCAAGCGACCACGCGCGTCTCCAAAACCATCGCTATTACCGAAATTTAAGGTATATACCTCTTTACTTTCAAGGTTGTTTTTTCATAGGGGGCATTACTTTCAAGACTATCCTCATGATTTTTTGGCTGGTTTTTTTTTGTAGAAGGGACTCGATGTACTAAGAGAAATGTTTTGGCAACTCGAAGGATATGCATCTTTAAAGGGACTTGACTGTCTTTAAATTGTATTTCTGCTTTGTCACTAATTCATGCAACATAGCACATCGGTCTAAGGACAGATGCTACACCAATAAGTTCGATTGATACCATGAGACTGTGATAAGTTTGTGTGGCTGCTGAAGATGCTCTTCGTGCAATTATCTCTGATCTGATAATTTATGGAAATCTTTATCATTTTTAGATGAATGTGAGGCATATTTTACATATGTAATAGATGATATTAAAATGATTACGAAATATAGTTCTTATTAATATGTGTTTTTAAGAGAGAATCTTGAGCTATCAAAGGGTGTTGCTGACAGTTATTATCATGCATGTTGGGTAAGGCATGGGGTTGTTTTTGAAAGTGAGATTGCATCTATTTATTTCAAACATAAAGAAATTATACCATTGGGTATTCTACAAATAAAAAAAGCTAATCTTTTTACAAATAGGATCCTATATTCACAGTTTTTTTAGTGCAGCAACAATATCATCATAGTAAATTAGGACTTTATACTATTTCTAATGATCGTAGTAAATTTGATGGACGGCAATTCGATGTTTCGGGAACGTTTCCTTCATGGCCAGAATTGAGCAAGTTGAAAGAAACATAGCAGAGTGAAGGTAACGTGACTGAATTTTTCTCCGGCCACCATGGACGGCTCCTCTGGTAGGTGGTGGGGCAGCAGCTACTTTTTAGGTTTAGGGTTATACATTTATGTATTTTGACATTTAGTCCCTCCATCTTTCAATAGTTTCTATTTATTCTCTAAAACTTGTAAAAATTTACCTAAAATATAAAATTAGTTTGTACATTTTAACATTTAACCCTCTTTACAACTCTTCAACTCCAAGTAACGTCAAGGATTTGGAGAAAATTAGCAAGAAAGAGACTTAGGTCCTCTCTCTATGAATTCAAAGCAGTTTTTATGATTTTACGTTTTAAACCTTGGTTTTTTTGAATATTTCAGTTTGTTTGACGTGGTTGTTTGATCTTTATATGTTTATATATATATATATATATATGAATAAATCTATCCTTTTTTAACCAATATTTTTTTCCTTTTAACTTAATCAACTTATCATTTGTCGTGTAAGAATTTCATCACAATGATCAGAGTACTAAGTGTGACATTAATCGATGAGTCTTAATAAAAGAAAAAAAAAAGATACATATAATTTCCTAAAACACGTTGTTTATAATATGTTTATGAATTTTATTAGTAGAAAATTCAAGTAAAAGCATAATATAATATATTTTAAAAACAAACAATATAACATTTTGTATGGGTTTACGAAACATTTTTATACTGAGATCTCATTAAGAATTAAAAGGTTATTAGCTTTACACGAAAACTATGAATACATGTGGAGACAAAGTTAGGATACTGATGAAACCGAACAAATAAATTATTGTGGGAAGGGAAAGAAGATACTAATGAGTTTGAAAATGTTGTTTATGTACTTTTTATTATTGAAAACTAAATTTTCCTGGCCCGGGATGTTCCCGGGTGATAGCCTAGTTCATTTTAAATATCTATTGATCATATATCTTTTGGCTTGAACTTAGTCACTTTGGAAATTATATCATTTCATCTCATTCGTTTGTCATCGATTTCTTAAACTAATTCAGTTGAACCATTGAATCCTACTTATTTTACAACTCGTATTCACCTAATTTGATATTTTAATTCTGTGTCATCTACCTTAATATTATTTTTATTTACTAAAATATGACATAAGTCTAAAAGAAATATTGTAACCCAAATCTCGAGGACGAGATTTAAAACAAGGTGGGGAGAATGTAACATTCCTATTTTTATATAAGAATTATAGGTTTGGTTAAATTTATTAACCACTAGTAACTAGTTTATTTTTAATATAAATATTCAACCCAAATAGTTTTAAACACTATTTTATATATAGTTGATTGAAATATTATTCTAATTAATTGGCATGTATATGGGTGACCTTTCTAATAAAATAAAAGTCTATAAAAACTTATATTATTAGACGGGTAGTTTACGAGTAAGTTGACTGTTAGAAATATGAAGTACCTAGACGAGCCTAGGAACCGTATAGTTATAAATTATAAAAATACATTGTATTTGGACCTACTCCGTTTTTTAATGAAACTTAGACCCAAATATAGACAAAAACATTCTCGTTCTAAAGACATATTCGTTATTTTATAAAACGTTGTATTTTAGAAGTTATATACGCCAAATAAGTAAAGCATTGAATTAATTATAAAATATATAAGTTAATAAAATATAACAATTATCATAATAAAACCTACGTAAGAAATAAATAAATAAAGAAATAAATAAAATAAAAACTAAATTACATTACTTGTGTACGTGTGCATGTGTATAGATGAAATTACAATTGAAATTGATTTCATTTGTGTACGTGTCACAAAGAGGGATTTCGAAATAAAATACATAGATGACAAAGACTTATTGGTAGCTTAGCCTTCACGCTAAGTTTCAAATATAAATAGAAGAATAAGATTCAGACGGTCCGTCTTTCCTTCTTTATCTCTCTCCAAATTCTTTACATATTCATATTTTCCTTTCTTTTATAAAGAAGTCATGCTTGTTTTAAATGTTGTAATTCCCGATCACCGCTACCATTTTCGATTGATCTGAGCCCTATAACACATGTCAAGGCTCTGCCTGACTAAGTTCATTGGGGTTCTGTCTCGTGACATAGGGACAAGGTTGAATTAGGGGTACTATACTTAAAACGAGTGCATTATATATTTTTAAATCGCTCAGAAGTTATACCCAAAATTTCTACCAGGAGGTTTTCTAGTTGAACCCTAAAGTTACAAAGTGGCTCCATTCTCTTTTCTCACTATTTTATTCCCTTTTTCTTTATAATATAATTATATTCAAAAATGTCCCAAATCGATCCATAAGTAAAAACCCGGACCCCTGAAACCCCAATCGATATCAAAAATAAAGAAATCAAGATTTGTGGTCTTCAGGCGGGCCGCGTAAAGATAAGCCGAGGCTTACGCGGGTCGCGCCAGCAAGGCAGATCTCCGGATAAGCTTGAGGGACACGTGGCATCCACCTGGCAGACCTACTGGTGACTCAGCAACCCTACGCGTAGACTAGGCAGCTACGCGGGCCGCGTAAGGATCGAGCAAGGGCTCACGCGGGCCTCGTGAGACCCAAATTCCAGCTATAAATAGAGCAGGCTACGAGCAGTCCTCTGGTGTCAAAAGTTTCATTCAGAAACGAAGTTATACTCTCCAAATTCTAATATTACTCTTAAATTATCAAGGCGCTGCTACGATACAGGGTATTAACTTAATCGCTGCTACGATTCAATGTCCGGTCAATTGAAACTATCCGACCGGATGTTTAAGTGCTATCCTTTGTCATTAGTCGTGATTCCGACAGGATGTTTGAGTACCACCCGAACTCGGGGAATACTCTGTCATTCGTTGTGAATCCGATGGATGTTTAAATGATTGCACTTTGTCATTTGTCGTGAGGGTTTTAATCTCGTGAGTTATCGTAAATGCTGTATTAGTTACTTACCTAGTTCGTGTGCACTAGGTTACAAGACTAATCAATAGGCTAAGCTCTGCCTGTATAAATCTGCATGCTTATAATGTGAGTCATTCTCTTTTTATCAACGTGCTTTATAAATTCTTAAATATTTTCAAAGTTATAATTACGGGGATTAGTCTTTGTAGTTGTCACACCCCCAAAAATCCACATGCGGAGTATCGCCGCTTGGAGGCGTGACTGACCAGGATCAAGCCACCAATCATATTGAACAATGTATTTAAAATAAATAAAATCCAACCACGCAATATAATTGGTGTTCAAAAACAAGTTAACCAAGTTCAAGTTAAACAGCGGAAGCAATAAAGGTAAAACCAAAACATAAGTTCAATAAGTTTAAATGTTAACATGGCACACAACGGTCCATGTCCCACAACGACTCCTCTTGCTCGTGCAAGCTCCATAGATACCTAACGACCTGCAAGGCATGTAACAACGAATCAACAACAAAGTTGAGCGAGTTCACAGTTGGTGTTCATTGTTAAGTTGTTTAAAAAAAACCAGGAATTCATTTGTAAGTTGTAAGTTGTAAGTTAATCAGTTTACCCTGTTTCCCAAACATATCCATAGTTGGTGGGGGCTTCCCCATGTTAACCACTAGACTCGTTACCATATCGACCACTGACTAAAGTAAGTTGGTGCCCTAGCGTCAATGTCTATCATCATTGACGTGCCCAGATCCATTAGTTCACGCCCGTCCTCTGCGGCACGGTGTGAGGCTTGTCAAACCTAAATAGCGTTATCTAACTAATGACCCGCTCGCCATTGGCCCGGCGATTAAGTCGATATAAAAATGAGGGACTTCATGATAGAGTTTTTGGTCTAGTATCCGTGTTGTCACCCTTCAAATAAGAGGGTGTGTACGTAATCCCCAAACCAGGAGACTACGCAGGTTCCGATTAAGTTCTTAGTACGTGTTGTCACCCTTCAATAAAGAGGGTGTGTACGTGTTCCAAACCAGGAGATCACGCAGTTTCAGTTCAAATCCTTTACCCATTCCCAACCCCTGGGAATCCCATGCCTTGTAGAAAGTGTGAACTTACCTTAGTTTGCTCGGCAGATAGTTTACTTGTTCAAGTTGCTCAAAACGATCCTAACATGATTACCATTGACAATCAGTCGTGTATTACTTAATCTCATATTCCATACACATATTACCCAAGTAACACCGTATGATATCATGCAAGTTATTAGGCACCTATCAGTTCCCAACTAACACATAGCAAGCACTTTATTCTTATACACACAAAACACTTAGTTACCGTCTTGCATAAGACACACATATTCCCATGATAACTTTTGTTATTCAGCACACACATCGAATCATACCCCGGCTTCACAGTTTCACTTAATACCTTAGTTTAGTCAATCATGTGGTTAATCATGTTTTATAATTTCACCACTGTTTGGGCCGCCTACAAGTCATGTATTACCAACCTCTCTTAACTATTCAATAAGGTATCTAAACGAGTCTGGCCCAAACAGGTTCGGCCCACATCAATTACTCGGCCCAACTCCCTCCCCTTTTTGTACAACCTGTCTAGTCCATGGCCTAAATTCCATGTTTTATTTCTGGTTTAAGCGGCCCAATTAATATTGAGATAAATCCACCATCTTGCTTATCATTTAACAGTTGCACATTATACTAAGAAATCAATTCATCTTCCAATAAAAACATATGTCAATCAAATAGATAATCATGTGTGGCATATTACACTTCATCATCGTCCATCAATTTCGTTAAGTAACCCTACTATTCAATTATTACATAATGTTTTACCCTTTATAACATGCATCCTACAACAATAGTTAATCATCATGCACATTTATTTAATTCTGTGATGGCCCTTTCCAACCCCAGCCGATTCATAATCATTCTTTTACAATCATCTATGGTAAATAATTAACCAATTCTTTAATCACACAATATCTACTAACTAACATGTATTCCTAACTGTTAACATTTAATAACCACACTCATATGCAAACAAATCCCCTTACGCAAGATAGTGACAACCACAGCCGATTTATAAATGTATATTATATACCCACCACCATGATCTAGTGTTTATGCAGATTCTAATTTATGGATTCCACCACCATGATTCCTTCGAGATCATGGTAGCAGTTAGTCCCCACGTTTACATGTATACAAATACCAAACATATATGACTCATGAAACCATAACATATACATATGTATAACCTGGAAATCAAACTTAGGCATAGACCCTAGATTATGAAATTTATTATCATGCAAGAATCATAATTCACAATATTCAGTAGCATACAGTCATTCCTATTATGTGTAAGTCACTAGCACATCTAGACACCATATAATATAATATAATATATGTAAAGTAAACACACACATATAACAAGCACATGCCTACACAATTTCCAAACACATGAAGGCTTATCACTTTGGCTGCACTCTCAAAGCTTTTCACATGCAAGGCTATAGGGTAAAAACACAATCATCATATACAAGCAGACTTTAATCATTACCATCACCAAGAACAATCAAGAATCATTAATCATATTCACTTATGCGGACATATCATGAACTTCAATCATTAGACAATTCACATACTATCACATGCAAGAATATAGTGGCCGACAATTAACATATATACTATCATATGCAAGATGAATTTACTAACCAATTTAATTGCTTCGATGCACAGGGGAGGGGTCTATTGCCGTCGCCAATCACAGGGGGGGGGGGGGGGGGGGTATACTGCCGATCGCAAGATTGAGAGAGAGGGGTAGGGTTTGATTTTTAAGTACGAGATTATAATTTCTACAAGTTACGTAGAACCTATATAATACAACTTGGGGGCGGTTCATTAAATTGACGGAAGTGGGCTCAGGCCCATTCAAACAATTAGTTTACTATTTCACATAGCTATGTGTCTATACTTGCTAAGCCCAATCGTAACACACAAGACCAAAGTGGACGGTTCCTAATGCAAGGCTCTAATTGGGTTCAAGTCCATATGGAAGTTAACAGTTTAGGGGTTGAGATTGTTATAATTGGCAAAGGTGGGTCACAATAGGCTATTTACGTGTTTAGGGATATAAGCAAATTAAAGTTACTGACCTCGAAGGTTCGGGTTGTCACAGTAGTCACCAAATTACAGCCGGTATGTGGGGTTTTGTATACATTACTTGATAACCGTCACCATTGGACAACGGGGCCAAGGGGTGATATGACCATAGTCACAGACACCATCGGGCTCAGAGGCTACCGATGAATGTCGAGTGACAAGTACTGTGGGTAGTTGGTTGATATCAGGAAACATTGTAATCGCTCTTAATACTGTAAATTATAACAAATGTGTCGTTTTCATAAACGAATGATTCACCAGTATTTTCCACTGACAAAACCTTTTTAAAACGCGTTTCAGGTAATTACAGTAGATTGGAGTAAAAGATGGATACGGCACTGAAAGGCTTCAAGAAGTGGCTTATTTTATTAATTAAATCAACTTAAGAAATATTGTTTTATGTAATTGGGTTTATCCCTTATTAAAGCTACCTTTGTAAAACATGGGTTTATCCCATCTATTTAATAAATAAAATCCGGTGTTTTCTAAACTCTGATATTTTTCCTAACTCACGGTCCTGATGAAATTTCCGCTGCAATATTTTTCAAAATAATCACCGGTACCACTTGGCTGTTCGCGGCTCCCGATTCCGTCCAGGGTGGGTCGGGGGACGTGACAACGTACGTCCTAAAGACCTCCGTTCATCAATCTACCGTGGACGGACCACCAAACAGGTACGTCTAGCCAGGTGACGTCATCTCAGTTGATTAGTATAAATACCCCCATCAAGTACAAGCCAAGTACGATTTCCTGAACCTTCGTCCTACTTTCTCTCTCTACTTTCTCTCTCTATCAAATACTTATCCTCACGCCGGATGGTGGTCGCAGAGGGGCCCTCCCATCTTTGCGGCGAGCCTAACGGTTTTCTCTTTTGTAGGTTCAGGTCGTCGATTTCCCCCTAAGGTTCAAACTCGGATCTTAGGCTCCGGCTTCTGGTTTTGGATCTTCAATCAAGTTGGTCAAACAACATTTTGGTAATTTCCCCATATACAATATTACATGTTGTATAATTAACGTTAGATATACACATGAAAACAGGTAAAGATTTTTAGTATATATGATGTCATACATCTTACACTCTTTTGTGTATATCAAACACGACTCAGATTTCTCAATAATTTCAAGTTAAGGTTTTTATTCTTGTTTTTACAATGCAACAATATAAATGGTTTCGACACGGTTAAGTAGGTTTGGTGTGAGGGTGTCGATATTGGGTAACCGTATCATCTACTATCATACAAGTACGTAAGTCCATGAAGAAAATCACAAAGTAATCTCGTACTCATCACAAATATTTCTATATTTCGATTATTCTAGTTCCTAGTAACATGTAATCTTGTTACGTTAAAGTTTTATATTATTAAAGTTCATGTTTATAAACCCAAAAATGAAGTTGGAAACAAAAAACTACAAAGTTCATGTTTATACCCATCCGGGTTTTTTTCATACCCGAACCCAAAAATAGGGTATTTTAATACCCCAGGTATAGAAAACTCGAACCCAAACCCTACCCGAACTCGGATACATAGGGTTTGGATTTCTTGACCAATACCCGAATCCGACCCTGGTATTGACAATACACGAAAATTTAAAACCCGATCATACCCATACCCAGGGATGTACCCGAATCCGGGTATTAAAAAAACCCGGTTTTGTGCACCACTATTACTATTTATATGAGATGAGATTATGATGAGGTATGGGTTATTCGACCGTTTGAGCCGAATATGAAGCGGCCCATCTATATCCAAAGCCCAAAGAACCACTCAACGAACTTCAATCCACATCTATAAAACTCCCATCCCACCCCAAACCACCGTCGAGAGCCCAAAAAAACCAAAACCACCACAACTTCCCGGCTCTCCACTTCCATATCCTTCATCAACCCACCGATCTTCAACCCAAACCCATCCACCCACCTACCATGGACCCAGAAACCGAACCCACAGACCAAACCACAACAACAAGAATCCTAGAGATCAACTTGATCTCAGCCCAATCCCTCAAAATCCCCAAACCCCTCAAACCCCACCGTATCCACACCTACACCATCGCATGGGTCGACCCCAAATCCAAACTCCGAAGCCACCTCGATCGGGTCGGCTCCGAAAACCCGACATGGAACGAAAAGTTCATCTTCCGTGTTTCACCAAGCTTCATCTACGGTGACACGTCAGCGGTCCAGTTCCAGATCTACGCTTGTGGATTTATCAAAGATTACTTAATCGGCAACGTACGGTTTCTGTTGAGCAGCAGTTCGTTAGTTAGTTCGAAAACCGGTGCGGTTGTTGGAACTCCGGCGTTCTCTGCGTTACATATCCGGCGACCGTCCGGGAGGATTCACGGCGTGCTTAATATTGCGGCGACTGTTTACGAGTGTTCGGATTTCGCGGCGTTTAATGGAATGTCTGCTGTTTGTTTTCATGATTTTGTTGGTGAGAAATCGAAATCGAGCGGTTTGAGTTATCGCCGCCGTGAGCAGCGACGGCTGTCGTGGCGGTTATGGCCGTCGTATCTCAGCCGTGTGAGTTCGAAGAAGAGTGAACAGTCGTCGTCTGGAGCGGAGTCTAGCGATTGTTTGATCGGAGATGAGTCAACGGCATCGTCACCGGCGGCGGTTAAGGAGTCGGTTGAGAAAGTGGCGGGAAAGAAAGGGTGGAGATCGGACGGTAGGGGGTTGTTGTGTGGGCTGATGTGGCAAAGGGAGTTTAAATTGTGTCCGTTGGATCAGGATCTGGTGACGTCAGGTGGATCTGACGGTAAGGAAGATGTAAAGGGGGTTTGAACGGCTGTGATCTGATGTGAGTGGTTAGTTACTGTATGTTAGTTATATGTAAGAAGAAAGATGTAAAAGAAATACAAATTCTTTTTGTCAAATTGTTGATTATAGAAAATTTACAATGAGGTTTGATTGGTGAGTTTTGTTTTTTTTTATTAATGAAATTTAAATATATTTTGTTTAGAGTTGTGATATTAATTTATATTTATAAAGATAAAGATAATGTAAAGTACATAGAATAGTAAATAACTTGTAAAATTACACGTGTGTTGGAGGCTCGACATCGGTTCGGTCTATTACAGTATCAATATTATCTTGACACCCAATATAACAATCGAAGTAGAAAACATAAAAATAAAGTCGAAAGAAAAGTTTGTTGAAGTTTAAGGGTTGTTTGATACTCTATTTAACAAACAAAAAAGAAAAATAGAAAAATAAAGTCGAAAGAAGAGTTTATTAAAGCTTAAAGGTTTTTTGTTAACTTTATTAAAAAAAACATAAAAATAAAGTTGAAAGAAGAGTTTATTAAACCTTAAAGGTTGTCTGTTAACTTTATTAAAGTATAAGGTCTAAGAAGTAAACTGAGTAAGCTACATGAGGTGAAATCAAAGTATTGGTATAATATCGACACTCGGTATAACAACTGAAATAGAAACCTAAAAAATAAAAGCAAAAGAAACTTCAAGTGAAATTTAAAGGTTATTTGATGACTTTATTAAAATATAGGATGTAAGAACATAACTTAGTGACAAAAAAAGTATATAGTAAAGTATAGTAGGCACTGGCAGTGGCGGATCCAACAATTTTTTTTAACGGGTTTTCTTTTAATAGATTTTCATTAATTTTTTCCATTTTTATCCAAACCGAGAGGGTTCCTGGGAACCCCTAAAACACCCCTAAATCCACCCCTAGACACTGGGCGGTACGAGTTCATTTGTTTAATTAGTTCGTTAGTTAATTAATAGTAAAATAATAAATACTTTAAAGAACACAGCCAACTGGGTAGGAACCAATAAACACCTATGAAGCTCACATGTAAAAATACCATATTCACGTTTAGATAACTTGAATACATTTAAATAAACATTGCTTGTGTAGTTGTGTGGGTTTTCTTTTTTCTACGCACACCTAACATTATCTTTTTTCAGTTTGTGTTCTTGATTCACATTAGTATGTATTCGGTATACATTCCTTTGATACCTTGGTTAGATTTGTGTGATTGTATGTTTGTTATAGGTTTTCAATGTGCTGCAATAGCTAGTAATCATTATCACATGTTTATTAGATTTGGATATGATTCCTAACAATGTTTCGTTCGCTAAATTGTGATAGATTTGACGCTTATTGTGTATGATATAGCAAATTGGATATGTGATTCCTAACAATGTTTGGTTCAATAGTGGGTTAGTTGTGTACGTAACCATAACCGAATCATAACTCTTTTATAGAAAAAAAAAACATAAGCCAATAATTGGTTATGCTATTTCGATTACATTCCATTTGTGGTTCAGTTATGGGGGTTCTCTAGTTCACCTCTACTAATCACGTTAGACTATCTATTGCGGTGTAATCAGTCCACGATGTCTCCGCTATTGCTCTGCTTGGACCGGCATTTAGCCATTTGTTATTTGATTTGATAGAAGACATATAGTAGGATATGCATAGTTGCATACCTATTTGTTGATTTGATAGATGGTTGTGTGCATGCCCACACTTTATTGCACAATCTTTACTTAAGTTTGGATTAGCATATAGTTTGGATTTGATATGGTATTTTTACATGTGAGCTTCATAGGTGTTTTTATTTTGTTGCTTTATTTTTTTTATTTGGAATGTTCTATTGCTCACTTGTTTAGTTCATTCAAAGGTTTCATTACATAACTCGGGTACTTAAACGCAATTACATTATGAATTGTTATATCTTAAAAACATTACTTTCCTAAGCCATGTTACTTCACAACAACTTTCAGATTGTCACTAGAAAAAGAGGTTATGTCAAGATATTTCGAAGATAAAAGATTTGTTTGACATGTGAAAAACATTGAAAAAAATGTTAGTTTCAACTAAAGTTCGCTTTCAATAACTCGTAAAAGATAAGAGATTTATACGCACCGCACATCGACTTTAATAAAAACAATATAATGCTCGATTTAATGATGATTTTTTTTTTAAATGATGTCAAACATATAATCAATACATAATTTTCAACATCTATGTTTCTAGTTGTCGATTATACATCACGCATGACTTTTAATTAATATATAGAATTTTATAAATTTATTGCTACAATTAAGCATCGTGACTATATATTGGTACACACAACTTTTACTCTAGATTTTAATATGATCAAGTCATTAGTGTGATTAATAAAATAATGTGACTTTCTTGTATATCAGTGAATTGTTCGATTAAATATGTCAAAATAATTATAACCAAATCTTTCTATACTAATAAATAAAAATCATTTTTTGAACTGGTTCATTCTCTGATAAATTCACACATTCTTATTTTTGTATTTATCTCTTTTATTAAACAACAACAACAATAAAATCCAATTTAACTAAATCTATTTATCTCTTTTGTTTACATAATCTTAAATTGATTTCTTTTTTAACTCTAAAGTTTCAATGTTTGGCAATTTAAGTCTAAAGTTTCAATATTTGGTATTTTAACCCGTTTGATTAATTTGATTTTTCACTTCTAATTCAAAAATTTTCATCTTTTGCAATTTAACCCCTTTAATTTTTTTTACTTTCAACTCAAAGTTTTTCATCTTTTGTAATTTAATCTCCAACACTTTTTTTACTTTCAACTTTGGTCTCTTATATACTTTTCATCTTCTGTAAGTTCTCTGTTTAACGTGTCGTTCTAAATTTCTGAGTTAACACGCCGCAATGTGCGTGTGGGGTTCAACGTTTTTTTTATATATTTTTTCCTGTTTGACATGTCCGTCGCAACGTGTCTATTTTTTCCCGTTTAATAGGTCTGTCGCAACGTGCGAGTCAGAGACCGACTTAGTTATTTTTTTTCTCGGTTTTACACACAGACTCGTGGTCATGTGAGAAATATAATATTTGTCTTTCATCTAACGTGATATATAACTAATGAATCCCCGTCGCATTGCGGCGGATGGTAATTCTAGTCTAAAATAAAAGAGCCCAATAAACCTATTTATGGTCAAAAAATTTTAATAATTGTAAAAGTAATTTAACGAATATAATTTTTACTAAATAAGTAATTTTTAGTATTTGCTTAAAACGACAACGTTAAACTTACAAAACAATACGGTTCAAAAACATTGCTGGGCCAAGAGTATTGGGCCGGAGACATTAAGCCCAAAGAAGTGTCTCTTACAATCTGTGAGGCGGCGCATTGAGACGCCGACACATGTTTACTGACATCCAATATGACAACTTGACAAGTGAAATGTAACCAATCATATTTGAACACCTGCTACTTACTTGTTTATTTTATTAAAAATATATAAAATATTAAAAAAAAGTGACGGTGGAGTGTTCGTACTCAGTCATCAGTCCACCAGAATTGCCGGTCTGCCACCCTAAGCGCATTTATATTGTGTGCGCAGGCCCACAGGATTTGTGGTGAACCACCACCATTCATGCCTTCACAGAGTTGACCTTCCTATGTCAATGTGACGGACCTATATATAGTAGATTAGGACGGACGTCATCTACCGTTCCAACGATTAGCGAAATTATCTATTAGAAGTGGTTCAATATCTTACATGTCTGGGACGGACGTCATCTACCGTTCCAACGATTAGCGAAATTATCTATTAGAGGTGTTCCCTTACAATTTTGGGGCCCTTCACTGTTTAACCAAATCGGTGAGTTAATAGGTAAGGTCATTTTACCCTCATCGGCAAACGACGAAGATTTGGATCTTTCGGTGAGTACGGTTGGAATTATCACTAATAAAGTCGCTCGGATAAACAGCATACTAACCATTGCTTGGCATGGACATCCACATGAGATTCTAATCACAGAAGATATCGATGCCGGATTTCCATTTGCCCCGCCCATGTCCGGTGATCGGAAGAATTCCGACAACAACAGGGTATATGTACAGTCTGGTTCAACAAATCAATTCGTGGGTGATGAAGGGTCAGCCTTGAATAATGATTTTCTTGGTAACTCGGATAATAATCATAGGGTGGATGAAAATTTGAAATCACCTATTCCCAATGCGGCAGACCTTTTAACTTCTCCTAATAATTCTATCTCTAGTGAAAAGATCGCTAATGAGGGGGCCTCACCAAATTCAAAATCTGAGGGATCCAACATGGGCCCATACGACACCCCACCTCCCCCACCACATGCCAGGCCTGTTGATATGTGGACCAAAGATTCTGGTTTGGGGCTCAACAGTCTATTTGAGGAGGAAGAGTGTATAGAGGATACTCCTCCTATTGGGCAGCCCAACCTAGCAGATGATGAAAATCAGTTATCACCAGATCCGTTTAACCTCAGAGAACTGCTCCATCAAGTGAAAGATAAGACAAATCCAATCGACCTAAACAATCCCCCTACTCAACCTGCGTCGACCTCAAACCATTCTTCTCATTCGATGATTAGAGCTGGTAACACCAAGAAAACTAAATTTAAGTTCCCTTCATTGAAGATGAAAGATACAATGTGGGCCAACAGGAACGGTGAAAGTTCAAAATATAAGAGCAGATCGTCAGACACAAACCCGACAGCTTCGTCTTCTTCGGGTACAGGCTCGAGGGAAGGTAATAGAGAGGTGGATCTTGAAGTGAATCTTACGAAGGAAGTCGGTGAATGTCTGGGCTTTATTTTAGACGGCAAGGAAGACGGTTTAAGGAAGCAAGTTATGTTGGAACAGGGGTCAATTATTCAGGAATGAACTATCTATCAATGAATATTAGAGGGGCTGGAGATCCACTGAAAGCACAACATATAAAGGAACTAAGAAGGCTGAATAATATCCACTTCATCGCAATTCAAGAGACACAGTACATGGAGTCAGCGAAGTTACAGGTAAATTCTTTTTGGGGTAATTCGACTTTTGCATCTGATGCAGTTGACGCCACAGGGAGGTCTGGCGGTCTTTTGAATATTTGGGATCCCTTAATCTTTGTGAAGAAATTTTCGGTTTCTAATAGATTTTATCTAGCCACAATTGGGGAACTAAAGAATGGGGGAGGTGATCTCAATATAATCAATGTCTTTGCTCCACAGGATAATATTCTAAAAAAGGATCTGTGGGTTGAATTATCCAATCTCAGGAATATTCATGTTGGCCCATGGATCCTAATGGGTGATTTCAACTGTGTCCGCGAACCCAGAGAAAGGAAAAACTCAAGATTCAACCCTAAGGCCGCTGAATCTTTCAACCAGTTTATTCGCTCAGCTGGCTTATCCGAATTTGCAATGCTTGGTTGTTCTTTCACCCACAGATCAGATGATGGGAAGAGGTTCAGTAAAATAGATAGAATTCTGGTTTGTCATTCGTTTTTGTCTAATTGGCCGAAGGCAAAACTGACGGGGCTACAAAGGTACAGGTCTGATCATCGCCCTTTAATGCTAAAATGTTCTGATGTTAAATTCGGTATACCACCGTTCCGGTTTTTTAATTCCTGGTTGAACGAAGCATGTCTTCAGGATATTGTTGTAAACGCATACAAGAGTATTGAGCAGCACCTTCCACCAGACAAACTGGTAATGCAACGGCTGAAAGCGGTTAAAATGGCGATTAAACCCTGGGCTAAAAAGTTAAAAACACGTGACAGCCAAACCATACAGTTGCTAACAAAGAAGATTGAATCACTCGATCTTAAAGCTGAATCAGATTCACTCTCGGAGGAAGAGTCTTTGGAAAGAGAAAGTTGTGTTAAAACGATGGCTGAATTGGAAGAAAGTAACTTAGAAGATCTCTGTCAGCGGGCGAAAGCTAAATGGTTAACGGAAGGAGACGAAAACTCGTCTTTTTTCCATGGGGTAATTAAATGTCATCAAAAGAACAATAGAATCAACGGGTTATGTTTTAATAACATTTGGGTCTCGGAGCCTGATTCCTTAAAGGAGGAAATAAAAGATTATTTTGAACAATTATTCAAGGAGGAAAATCATGATCGGCCGAGGTTCATTAACAGTGGTTTCAAAGTCCTTTCCCCGGAGCATTCGGCCATGTTAGTTAAACGATTTTCCAAAGACGAAATAAAAGAAGCAGTTTGGGACTGTGGTGGTGACAAGGCCCCGGGCCCGGATGGTTTCTCCTTTAGTTTCATTAAACATTTCTGGAATATACTGGAAGACGACTTTGTCAAGCTCTTTGATTTTTTCTATGTTCATGGAAAGCTAAATAGTGGTTGCAATTCCAGTTTCATCACGTTGATACCAAAATCCGCTAATCCTCAACTAATCAGCGAATTCCGGCCCATCAACCTTATCGGTTGCATCTCGAAGCTAATCTCTAAGTTGCTGGCTAAGAGACTCAAGAAAGTGATTGGTTTTTTGGTAAGCGACACTCAAACGGCTTATATTGAAGGGCGGAGCATATTGGAGGGTCCTTTGATAATAAATGAAATAGTATCTTGGGGTAAGAAAACTAAGAAAAAGTTGATGTTGTTTAAGGTTGATTTCGAAAAGGCTTTCGACTCAATCAGCTGGAATTTCTTAGATTCGACGCTTTCACAAATGGGTTTTCCAGCTCTGTGGCGGATATGGATCAGCGGCATCCTGTCTTCTTCTAGATCCTCCATACTTGTCAATGGTGCACCCTCTCACGAGTTTAATATTGAACGTGGTGTTCGTCAAGGCGACCCTCTTTCCCCGCTATTATTTATTCTAGCGATGGAAGCACTCCACGTTGCTACTGTCACAGCAAATGCACTTGGCATTTTTAAAGGCTGTAAGATGCCTAACGGGGGCCCCACAATCTCTCATTTATTATACGCTGATGACGTCTTGTTTGTAGGTGAATGGACGGATTCGAATTTTCAGAACCTTTCTAGACTTCTAAGATGTTTTAATTTATCTTCGGGTCTAAAAGTGAATTTTAATAAAAGTAATCTATTCGGGGTGGGTGTTCCTACGGAAATAGTATCAGAAAAGGCTTCTATTCTTCATTGCAGAACGGGCGTATTTCCTTTCACTTATCTTGGTCTCCCCGTGGGTGCTAACATGGGTCTGGTTAAGAACTGGAAACCAATAATTGACATATTTGAAGCAAAACTCACATCTTGGAAAGCTCGTACACTTTCCTTCGGCGGCAGGTTGACACTGATAGAAGCGATTTTAGGTAATCTTCCAACCTACTTCCTTTCTCTATTCTGTGCACCGATACATGTATTAAAACAACTGGAAAAGATACGTCGCAAGTTCTTATGGGGTGGTTGTTCGGATAAAAACAAAGTTAATTGGGTTCCTTGGTTCAAAGCGGTTGCTCCAAAAAAAAATGGAGGCTTGGGTATCGGTAGCCTAGCCGCTACAAATAAAGCCTTAATGATCAAATGGGTTTTTCGTTTTAAAAATGAACCATCTTCACTATGGGCTCGTTTAATTACAGCGATTCATGATGGTGATAGATGTCATTCCTGCATACCGTTGAAAAGCTCTATAGGTGGGGTTTGGAAGTCCATCGTTAACTTAGGTCGTATGTCTCAAAATCAGCCGTTTAATGTTCAAGATAAGATAGTTCTGAAGCTGGGTAATGGTAGGAAAACATTGTTTTGGTTGGATGTTTGGACTGGAGACAGACCACTTCGAGAACTCTTCCCAAATTTATATGATCTGGAAAGTGAAAAAAGATGTTTTGTATCGGATAGGTACACCATTCATCAAGGTTCGATTGAGTGGTTTTGGGGCAGCAGCAACTCTCTTTTAAATGCAAATCAAACTGGAGACTGGGCCGAATGCACCTCACTTGTGCGAAACGCTTTTATCCTAACATGTCCGGACGTATGGCTTTGGAAGTCAGGTTCTGAAGTTGCTGATTATATGGTTAGTATTGTGAGAGCGGAATTGGATCATATCGACACCATTAACGAGACGAAGGTACTCAAATGGCTTCATTGGATCCCAAAAAAAGTAAATTGTTTCTTATGGCGGGTGGTACTTGATAGAATAGCTACGAGAGAAGCACTTCTTATTCGTCGCATTTCCTTGCCTTCCACTCAATGTATTTTCTGCAATAACGCGGTGGAATCAACGGATCATCTACTGGTGTCTTGTGAAACGGCTCAACAAGTATGGGTTGTTATTTTTCAATGGCTGAATATACCCCTCCAACCTATACTTTGAGTATGGTTCAGTTATTGGAAATCATTAACTCATATAAAGGTCATAAGAATAAGAAAAGGGCGATTTACGCAGTCGTGGCGGCTACATGCTGGAGTCTATGGATAACGAGGAACGAAATAATTTTTAAACAAAAAGTGTTCTTGTTGACAAAACTGATCGGGGATATCAAAGCGATTTCGTTCACATGGATAAAGAATCGAGCTGAATTAGCGGAACTTAACTGGGAGAAATGGAGAAGTTTTTGTGTATAATTCGGGTCGATGTAACTGGTAACTTGTAGCACTGTTTTGTTGTTCTTTTTCTCTCTTTTGTTTTTGTTTGTATGTTGCTTGAGCACCTTGCTTAAGTTTTATAAAAATTTCGCCCTTTCTCAAAAAAATATATAGTAGATTGTGGCCTCTATGTATGGCCACTTCTGATTCGACACCACTTAAATTTAAATGCTATCTTTCTAATCATACGTAGAAAAAAAAAATATTATAATATACCATAATTGTTGTAGAGATGAAATACAAGCGGAGTTCTTCAGGTGGGGAGTCGCTCTAAACTGACTCGACTCCTAAAAAAAAGCCGATTTTGTTAGAAGAGGTATGTCGTCGATTGCCAAGGGTTGTATATGGTGTGCGACATTGGAGGAGTCGATGGAGCATTTGCTGCTTTCATGTAAGTTCGCAAACATTGTTTGAGACTCTATTAAATTATGGTGCTTACGTGTATGAAGATACATATCCGAGGCCGGACATGATCCTTGGGATGAGCCGGACTCCACTTGAACGGGCATCTAAAATATGTCCGTTCCTTATCAAGCACCTCCAGAGACGAACCTCCATTTAAGTGCGTCTGGACGAATGACGTCATCTCAGTTGACTACTATAAATAACTCCTTCAAGTACAAAGCCAAGTACAATTTTCTGAACCTTCATCCTTACTTTCTCTCTCTACCAATACTTATCCTCACGCCGGAGGGTGGTCGCAGAGGGGCCCTCCCATCTCTGCGGCGAGCCTAACGGTTTTCTGTTTTGCAGGACTGTTTCTCAAGCTCTCTTACAAGATCCAAACCCTCGTTTACAGGCTCCGGCCTCTACACGATTCTTTGGTTCTTCAATTGGCGCCATCCGATTTCAAAGCTCTTAGTCCTTCACTTTGGTGAATTTCTTGAGCAAAAAACTGACAAATGGCGGCCTCAGATTCTGAGAATCTGGGATCCATGGCTTTTAGCACACAAACTACAGCACCAGCAAGCACTGGTTCCGCAGTCTCGACTCCTCTAAGCTCGGGACCAGGAACAACTTTGCCTTTTATTTTACTTCCTACTTCGCAAGCATCAGAGTTTGACGCGGAATTTCTCTCTAAAAATGCAAGTCTTCTACGAAGATTAAAAGCACAGCAGGCTAGAGATGAACAAATCCTCGGTTTACGAACCAGGTTATTTCAAGAAGAAACTCCGGTAAGGACTATGGGTCCTACAATGTCCACCCATCCTACTTTCTCCACAGTTGTTACTTCGGAAACTTATAGTGGGTATGTGCAGGGATCCTCCGGTCCATCTTCAGCTATGATGATGCGAAATGAAGTTGAAATAATTAACGATCCGGAGCTTACCAAGCCATACCACCCAGTTTCCATGACTGCTAAATCCAAGTTCAGCGCCCGCATCACACACGCCAAACTACCTCCGAAGCTCAAAATGCCAACTACAGTTAAAAAGTATGATGGTACGCCTGATCCAGATGATCATATGTTCGACTTTGACGGAGTCGCACGAGTAGAACAATGGCCAATGCCGGCGTGGTGTTTCATGTTCGCACAAACACTAACCGGAGCTGCCCGGGTGTGGTTTGATGCGCTGAATGAAGGAGAAATCAACGATTTCGAAGAGTTCCGAATATTATTTCTCCAGAATTTTAGCCAGCAAAGGCACTATTCAAAAGAAATCACTGAAGTTCACAACATCCAGAGAAGGGATGGGGAATCTCTGGATAATTTCATTGACCGATTCAACCGGGAAAGTATGCAGATTAGTGGGGTAGTTGATCAGTTAAGGATCTCCGGATTCTGTCATGGTGTCCGGAACAACCAGTTAGTTGAAAAGCTGCACGAAAATCTTCCGAAGACGATGGAAGTGCTCATGGAGCGAGCCAGAGCTTTCGCTCGGGGAAAAAACGCATGTAACCCAGCTTCTGAGTCAGATCATAAGATGTCCTCTTGGAAGAAAAACGGTGGATCCGTATTTGATAAGGCCCCGTCCGGCAGTAGGGGGCGACCGCACCCTTACAGCAGGAATGATAGACCTCAGCGAGGTAGAAGCTCCGGATCAAGATGTCACGGCCCTTGGCCCCGGTTTGACCCGGTCCAGAGTCGCGAGGCAGGAAATCCGATGGTATCTAATTAAGTGACAGCGGAAGTATTTTTAAACAGGATCGATTAATATTAAAACTGCTCGTTTATATATAATATAGGGATAAATCCCATAATTTACAATAAAGTGATTTCACTGGGAAATCTTTATTTCTCAAAACATGTTTCTTTATTTATTTACATTGAGCCACTTTTCTAAGCTTGTAGTGCTCCACGGCACTTTTCCTGTGCTCACAACAGATCACCTGAAACATGTTTGAAAAAGGTTTTGTCAGCAGGGAAATACTGAGTGAATCATTCAGTTTTACTAAAACAACTCGTTTGTTATAATTCACAGTATTAAGAGATTACAATGTTTCTGATATCAAACCAACTACCCACATTATTTGTCACTCGACTCTTTTCTGTGACTGTGGTCATATCACCATTGGCTGCCCCAATGAATGACGGTTATCACTAAATTTAGGTTCGCCCACCTAAAGTGATAAAACTGCAATAATGTGCACAATACCCCACATACCGGCTGTAATTTGGTGATTACATAAACTTAATCACTGTAATTGTAACTTTGAAAATAAACATGCTTTTGTAAACAAATTTGATAAAAAGAGAATGACTCACAATGTAGATTTAACGAGCAGAATATAAGCCTACTGATTAGCCTTGATTAACCTAATTTAAATAATAACGCACACACAACAGGTTAGTAACTAATACAGCAGTTACGTCAATTCACGAGATTAAACCCTCACAACGATTTATTAGTGCAATACTTAACAATTCAGTGGATTCACAACGAATGGCAGAGTATAGTCCGAATTCGAGCAGTACTCAAACATTCAAGTCGAAATCACGATGAATTAACAAAGTATAAACTCAATTTGAGCGGCACTTAAACAATCGTTGGATAGTTATAATCGATCGGACGTTGAATCGTATCAGCGATCGAGTTATTACCCTGATTGCGGCGTCGATTAGTGCACTGTGTGTGTTAATTGTAGTATACAGAACGTAAATCGGTGCATGAAACGAATTTCTTCGTCGAACATACGTCAAATTTCAAGTCCCAATGTCTGCTATTTATACCTGAATTTTGCCCCCCCTTACGGACCGTAACAAATAACCCTTACGGTCCGTAAGGGTTGCCTATTTTTTATAGAGTAGCCACGTCTAGGACTAGCCTAGCTGAGTCAGTAGTTTCGTAAATTTTGAATTTTACAACGAGTAATTTAGATAATCGTTAACTAGGGTTTACCCCCCCCCCCCCCCCCTTGAGTTTTAGGGGCCCTGATCCTGATTCCGATTGTTCTGAAAATTTTAGGGTTTGTGCAGAATCACTTGGGTTTCTCAATTAGGGTTTCCTATTGGTCAAATTAAAATAATAATTAGGACTTTTGATGAGAGTTGTTACATTCTCCCCACCTTAATAAAATCTCGTCCTCGAGATTTACTGGAATAAATGAGGATACTTTCGCTTCATTTTGGATTCCAGCTCCCAAGTGTATTCAGCTCCTCTCTTTGAATCCCATCTGACTTTGACTAAAACTAGTCCTTTGTGTTTGAGAAACTTGATCTTTCGATCCTCAATTTGAAGAGGTTTCTCAACAAATTTCAATTTTTCGTTTACCTCTATATCTTGAATAGATACTACCAGTGATTCATTGATAAGCATTTCTTGAGATTGGATACATGAAATACATCATGTACTCCAGCTAACTCTTCTGGTAGTTGTAAACGATAAGCAACTAGTCCTATACGTTGGATTACTGAAAATGGTCCTACGTACCTGGGACTTAGCTTTCCTTTCTTACCGAATCGAACAACTCCTTTCCAAGGAGAAACTTTCAATAGTACTTTATCTCCGACCTGAAATTCTAACGGCTTGCGGCGATTATCTGCATAGCTCTTCTGACGATCTCGAGCTATTTTCAGTCTTTCCTTGATCTGAGTTATTTTGTCGGTAGTTTCTTGCACAATTTCTGGTCCTGATAATTGACTTTCTCCTATTTCTGCCCAACAAACTGGAGTTCTGCACTTACGTCCATATAGTGCTTCAAATGGAGCAGTTTCTATGCTTGAATGATAACTATTGTTATAGGAGAATTCAATTAATGGTAAATGATCATCCCAGTTTCCACCAAAATCTATTACACATGCTCGGAGCATGTCTTCTAGAGTTTGGATGGTTCTTTCACTTTGTCCGTCTGTTTGAGGATGATATGCCGTACTCAAATTTAGTCGAGTTCCCATAGCTTGCTGGAAACTTTTCCAGAAATGAGAAGTGAAACGACTATCTCTATCTGATACAATGGAGAGTGGGACTCCATGTAACGATACCACTTCGTCTACGTACAACTTGGCTAACCTTTCCATGCTAAAGGTTTCTTTCATTGGTAGAAAATGAGCTGATTTGGTTAATCGATCCACAATTACCCAAATCGCATCATTACCTTTTCTTGTTTTAGGCAACTTAGTAACAAAATCCATTGTTATAAGTTCCCATTTCCATACAGGCATTTCCAATTGTTGTAGTAGTCCTGAAGGTTTCTGGTGTTCAGCCTTTACTTATGAACAAGTAAGACACTTAGAAACGTATCTTGCTATATCTTTCTTCATGCCTATCCACCAAAAATTCTTTCTTAAATCTTGGTACATCTTATTGTTTCCAGGGTGCATAGTATACCTAGATTTATGGGCTTCTTCTAAAATCTTATTTCTTAATTCTCCTTGCTTAGGTACCCAAATTCGTTTCTTGTGGAATCTCCAAATTCCATCATTTCCTTGTTCTAGTTCTTTTATATAACCTTTCATTCCTTCAGCATCGTCATTGATTGCTGTTTCCTGAACTTCCTTTAATTGTTCCATTAAATCTACTTGTAGATTTAATCTAAGAGCACGAACTCGTCGTTGCTTTTCATGATACTTACGACTTAAGGCATCTGCAACTACATTTGCCTTTCCTTCGTGATATTGGATATCACAGTCGTAATCGCTTAGAACTTCCATCCATCTTCTTTGCCTCATATTTAAATCTTTCTGCCCAAATATATACCTTAAACTTTATGATCTGTATAAACAGTAAACTTACTTCCATACAGATAATGTCTCCAAATTTTCAAGGCAAAAATTACGGCTCCTAATTCTAAGTCATGAGTCGTATAATTCTCCTCGTGCTTTCTCAACTGCCGAGAGGCATACGCAATTACCTTCTTGCGTTGCATCAATACACATCCGAATCCTAATTTTGAAGCATCACAATATACTTCAAAATCTTCTGTTCCTTCGGGCAATGCTAAAATTGGAGCATTCGTCAATCGATGCTTTAAAATCTTAAAAGCTTCTTCTTGCCTATGTCCCCATTCAAACTTAGCGGCTTTACAGGTTAACTTAGTCAAAGGTACAGCTATTTTAGAGAAATCTTTAATAAATCGTCTGTAGTATCCGGCTAAGCCTATAAAACTTCTAATTTCCATAGCTGTTTGTGGGACCTTCCATTTAGTGATTGCTTCTATTTTAGCAGGATCTACATGAATGCCTTCGTGATTCACCATATGTCCTAGGAATTGTACTTCTTGCAGCCAGAATTCACACTTCGAGAATTTGGCATAAAGCTTTTCCTTTCTTAACAAAGTTAAGAGTGCATGCAAGTGCTTGCAATGTTCTTCCTAACTCTTGGAATAAATAAGTATATCGTCGATGAATACGATTACAAATTTATCCAAGTATGGTTTACAGATCCGATTCATCATGTCCATAAATGCTGCTGGGGCATTTGTTAGTCCAAAGGGCATGACTGTAAACTCATAATGGCCATACCTAGTTCTGAAAGCAGTTTTAGGTATGTCTTCTTCTTGTACTTTTAACTGGTGATATCCAGATCTTAAGTCTATCTTAGAAAAATACCTAGCACCTTGAAGTTGATCAAAAAGATCGCCCATCCTAGGTAATGGGTATCGATTCTTAATTGTAACTTTATTTAGTTCTCTATAATCGATACACATTCTCATTGATCCATCCTTCTTCTTTACAAACAACACTGGCGCTCCCCAAGGGGATGAACTAGGTTGTATGAATCCTTTACTTAGTAATTCATCTAATTGCTTTTTTAGTTCTAACATTTCTGTAGGTGCTAACCGATAAGGTGCCTTAGCTATCGGTATAGTTCCTGGAATTAGATGAATCCTAAATTCTACCTCCCTATCTGGTGGTAATCCTGGTAATTCTTCTGGGAATACCTCTGGGTATTCTGAGACTACAGGGATTTCCTTAAATTCTTTTCCCTTAGTACTTATGATTACTGAAATCATATATACTATTCCTTGTTTTCGTTCATAATTAGAAACTTTCATTACTGATATGAACTTCATAGGCTTACGTGGTTTATTTCCGGTGATCCTAATCATTTCTCCGGTAGGTGATTGAATTTCTATGGAATTCTTATCACAGAGAATTCGAGCATGGTTGGCTACTAACCAATCCATTCCTAACACTACATCGAATTCGGCTAACTTCATAGGTAACAGGTTTGCAGAAAACCTATGGCCTAACAGTTCTATTTTTCCTTCTTGCAAAACCTTATTTATGTTAACAGAATTCCCGTCTGCCGTTTCGACTGTAAAAATTTGCCTAAGGGTGGTTAAAGGTAAGTTAAGAGCTTGGCAAAATGAAGTATTGATAAAACTTTGGTTTGCACCAGAGTCAAATAACACTTTTGCATAAACGTCGTGGACCAAGAACGTACCAGCTATAACGTCGGGAATTAGTTCGGCTTCCTGAGTGGTTAGCTGAAATGCTCGGGCATTCTTCTTTGTTGTTCCATTAGCAGGTTTGCCTTTGTTGTTTGCAGGTTTAATTAATTTAGGACATTCTGTTTTGTAATGTCCGGTTTCTCCACAATTATAGCAGACTATGGTTTTCTTTTTGCAATTTTCTTCACGATGTCCTGCCATTTTGCAGAAGTTGCAATTTACATTGCATTTTCCAAAATGATTCTTTTTGCAATTGCTGCAAAAAGGCGGTTGTGCAGATTGTCTTCTTCCTCTTTTCTTGAACCTATTATCATTACCCACACGAAATCCTTGGGTAATCTTTTGAGCCAATTCCTTCTTTCGATCTTCTTCTCATGTGCGCACTAGTTCATCAGTTAGGGTATTAGCTAGTTCCACAGCATTGTCAATAGTGCGAGGTCTCGCAGCTTTAACGATGTTACGAATTTCACTAATTAATCCCCAAATGTAACGGGAAATGAGTACCGGTTCTGGCGAAGCCAGTGTTGGTACTACTCTAGCATACTCAAAGAATGTCGAAGTATAACCGTGACACTCTACGCCTACCATACGATGGTTTAGGAACTTATTTGCCATTTGTTCCTTTTCATATTCAGGACAAAATTTTCTTTCTACAAGACTTTTAAATTCTTCCCAGTTCATAGCATAAGCCATCCTTCTTCCTTTAGCCTGTAACACCGTGTTCCACCATTCTAGTGCCCCTTCTTTGAAAAGGTTTGACGCGTACATGACCTGATCTTCTTCAGAACACTTACTTATTGCAATTACTGCTTTGGTTTTCTCTAACCAACGCAGTACTGCAGTTGCTCCTTCGTTACCTGCAAATTCAGCAGGTTTGCAAGCAAGAAATTCTTTGAAAGTGCAACCAGGTGTTGCGGCTTTCATTTTCTTAGGAGGTGGAGCCTGTCGTGGATTATTATCGTCATGATTGCCGCCTCCATTTACACTATGACTAAAATTATCTTCCTGAGTACGTTTACTAGGAATGATTTGTTGTGGTTCAACAGGTTTCTGAGCAGCAGCTACGATTGCTGGAATAGCATTAGCTATCCCTTGGGTGATGATGTTTTCAATATCTTGTCTAGTCATATACTGGTTTTCCTGATTTTGTTCAGATTGATTCCCTTCATTAACTGGTTTATTACTAGCGTTTTCCATCTGATGATTATTATAATTATAACTATTAGTGTCAAATGATTGTAAATAAAACAATTTCACAGAAACACATAAAATTTTTTATAACACAGATATATATCCAAAATTGTCGATGTTTCGACTTCTATTTTGCTTTATATATTATATAGGCATCCATACACACGGTTTATCTTACAATGTTTTATTTCTCATTTTACAGAATTATATTTAACTATTATTATTATTATACAGACATTCTTCCCAACCCCACTATTCTTTGGTCAACTGGCAGTTTAGTAGCGACGCTCCCTTTTGTCGTATTTCCAGGAAATTCGTTCCCCCATTTCCCGGATCCTATTCCCTGTACCTATCAGCTCTTCACCGAACAGACGGAGTTCGGCTAAGTTTTCGTTGCTCATTGGAGGATTGGGGATAGGTTCTGGATCAAACTGTGGAAGGAAAGAATAAGGACCGTTGATGATATTTTCGAATTGCCAGTCATTTGTCCACCATTCTTCCATTTGGCCTAAAGGTCGAGTGTGGATTAGTGGGTCTGGAATAGCTGGTTCCAGATTTACAGGAAGTTGGGTTTCTAGGTAAGGATATAGATTATTATGGATAGGGCTAATGACATCACAATTTGCCAGTAGACGGTCTATTTCTTCTTGGAATGTGATTTCTTCAGTTTGTCTGGAGCTCTCTCCAATTTCTATTCCTTTTTGTTTAGAATCTTTCCTGATTTCTATCTCTGCTGGATTAGAACTTTCTCCGATTTCGATTCTTTTTCCTTTGTCTATAGGGTTTTCTATTTTGGGGAGTTTCCTAGTAACTGGCTTTCTCCTGCGCACTTTCCTCCATCCTACATATCTTCTTTTCTTTTTAAGTTTTGCTTTTTCCAGCGGTGGAGCTTGGAATTCCAGGGGTTCCTCTATGTCAGCAATATAACCAGTAAAGTCGTGGGAGACTTCAATTGGTACTGGGTAGAGGTTGAGATTCTGAAATGCTTCCGATATCTCACTCATGCTGGATAGCATATATGCAAAATGCACAAAAATGCTAAGTTAAAACTTTGGAACAAAGTTATACAAATAAACATCAAAGTTTATTGCATACTGATTTGTACAAAAGACTACAGGAAAGAGAACACACTATTCTTTATTTATTTACTGGAGATTAATTTTCTACTAGACCAGGCTGACTGATATTTTAAAGGTTTGCATTCTCTGCTACGGTAGCTAACATATAAAGGTTTGCCCATTTTTCATCTAATGTATCTTCCCAAGGTGACCTATTGCCTAATTCCTGGATTTCTGAATTAAACCTCACTTTCTTGACTTGGGGTTTCTTTATTTTCTCCTGTCCCTTTCTAAGAATCAAATTTCTTTTATCTTGGGTAAGAGGATTTTCATAATTTGCTTTACGGACAAAAATCCCTTCTTCCAGATCTGCTGGGTGTTTGGAGGAAGAGGTTCCTTTTCTGTGGTGGCAGTATCTAATTTGTGGTAGATGGCAGAAAGCTTGTTTTTACCCATACTGTAACTCAACAATTAATCAGTTAATAAAACATATTTTCACAGAATAGCAATTAAATTTCCTAAGTATCTCTCAATTATTTTAATAGGCTAAAATCAATAGTAAGCTTAAATCAGTGGCTCTGATACCACCTTTTCCTGTCACGGCCCTTGGCCCCGGTTTGACCCGGTCCAGAGTCGCGAGGTAGGAAATCCGATGGTATCTAATTAAGTGACAGCGGAAGTATTTTTAAACAGGATCGATTAATATTAAAACTGCTCGTTTATATATAATATAGGGATAAATCCCATAATTTACAATAAAGTGATTTCACTGGGAAATCTTTATTTCTCAAAACATGTTTCTTTATTTATTTACATTGAGCCACTTTTCTAAGCTTGTAGTGCTCCACGGCACTTTTCCTGTGCTCACAACAGATCACCTGAAACATGTTTGAAAAAGGTTTTGTCAGCAGGGAAATACTGAGTGAATCATTCAGTTTTACTAAAACAACTCGTTTGTTATAATTCACAGTATTAAGAGATTACAATGTTTCTGATATCAAACCAACTACCCACAGTATTTGTCACTCGACTCTTTTCTGTGACTGTGGTCATATCACCATTGGCTGCCCCAATGAATGACGGTTATCACTAAATTTAGGTTCGCCCACCTAAAGTGATAAAACTGCAATACTGTGCACAATACCCCACATACCGGCTGTAATTTGGTGATTACATAAACTTAATCACTGTAATCATAACTTTGAAAATAAACATGCTTTTGTAAACAAATTTGATAAAAAGAGAATGACTCACATTGTAGATTTAACGAGCAGAATATAAGCCTACTGATTAGCCTTGATTAACCTAATTTAAATAATAACGCACACACAACAGGTTAGTAACTAATACAGCAGTTACGTCAATTCACGAGATTAAACCCTCACAACGATTTATTAGTGCAATACTTAACAATTCAGTGGATTCACAACGAATGACAGAGTATAGTCCGAATTCGAGCAGTACTCAAACATTCAAGTCGAAATCACGATGAATTAACAAAGTATAAACTCAATTTGAGCGGCACTTAAACAATCGTTGGATAGTTATAATCGATCGGACGTTGAATCATATCAGCGATCGAGTTATTACCCTGATTGCGGCGTCGATTAGTGCACTGTGTGTGTTAATTGTAGTATACAGAACGTAAATCGGTGCATGAAACGAATTTCTTCGTCGAACATACGTCAAATTTCAAGTCCCAATGTCTGCTATTTATACCTGAATTTTGCCCCCCCTTACGGACCGTAACAAATAACCCTTACGGTCCGTAAGGGTTGCCTATTTTTTATAGAGTAGCCACGTCTGGGACTAGCCTAGCTGAGTCAGTAGTTTCATAAATTTTGAATTTTACAACGAGTAATTTAGATAATCGTTAACTAGGGTTTACCCCCCCCCCCTTGAGTTTTAGGGGCCCTGATCCTGATTCCGATTGTTCTGAAAATTTTAGGGTTTGTGCAGAATCACTTGGGTTTCTCAATTAGGGTTTCCTATTGGTCAAATTAAAATAATAATTAGGACTTTTGATGAGAGTTGTTACATTCTCCCCACCTTAATAAAATCTCGTCCTCGAGATTTACTGGAATAAATGAGGATACTTTCGCTTCATTTTGGATTCCAGCTCCCAAGTGTATTCAGCTCCTCTCTTTGAATCCCATCTGACTTTGACTAAAACTAGTCCTTTGTGTTTGAGAAACTTGATCTTTCGATCCTCAATTTGAAGAGGTTTCTCAACAAATTTCAATTTTTCGTTTACCTCTATATCTTGAATAGATACTACCAGTGATTCATTGATAAGCATTTCTTGAGATTGGATACATGAAATACATCATGTACTCCAGCTAACTCTTCTGGTAGTTGTAAACGATAAGCAACTAGTCCTATACGTTGGATTACTGAAAATGGTCCTACGTACCTGGGACTTAGCTTTCCTTTCTTACCGAATCGAACAACTCCTTTCCAAGGAGAAACTTTCAATAGTACTTTATCTCCGACCTGAAATTCTAACGGCTTGCGGCGATTATCTGCATAGCTCTTCTGACGATCTCGAGCTATTTTCAGTCTTTCCTTGATCTGAGTTATTTTGTCGGTAGTTTCTTGCACAATTTCTGGTCCTGATAATTGACTTTCTCCTATTTCTGCCCAACAAACTGGAGTTCTGCACTTACGTCCATATAGTGCTTCAAATGGAGCAGTTTCTATGCTTGAATGATAACTATTGTTATAGGAGAATTCAATTAATGGTAAATGATCATCCCAGTTTCCACCAAAATCTATTACACATGCTCGGAGCATGTCTTCTAGAGTTTGGATGGTTCTTTCACTTTGTCCGTCTGTTTGAGGATGATATGCCGTACTCAAATTTAGTCGAGTTCCCATAGCTTGCTGGAAACTTTTCCAGAAATGAGAAGTGAAACGACTATCTCTATCTGATACAATGGAGAGTGGGACTCCATGTAACGATACCACTTCGTCTACGTACAACTTGGCTAACCTTTCCATGCTAAAGGTTTCTTTCATTGGTAGAAAATGAGCTGATTTGGTTAATCGATCCACAATTACCCAAATCGCATCATTACCTTTTCTTGTTTTAGGCAACTTAGTAACAAAATCCATTGTTATAAGTTCCCATTTCCATACAGGCATTTCCAATTGTTGTAGTAGTCCTGAAGGTTTCTGGTGTTCAGCCTTTACTTATGAACAAGTAAGACACTTAGAAACGTATCTTGCTATATCTTTCTTCATGCCTATCCACCAAAAATTCTTTCTTAAATCTTGGTACATCTTATTGTTTCCAGGGTGCATAGTATACCTAGATTTATGGGCTTCTTCTAAAATCTTATTTCTTAATTCTCCTTGCTTAGGTACCCAAATTCGTTTCTTGTGGAATCTCCAAATTCCATCATTTCCTTGTTCTAGTTCTTTTATATAACCTTTCATTCCTTCAGCATCGTCATTGATTGCTGTTTCCTGAACTTCCTTTAATTGTTCCATTAAATCTACTTGTAGATTTAATCTAAGAGCACGAACTCGTCGTTGCTTTTCATGATACTTACGACTTAAGGCATCTGCAACTACATTTGCCTTTCCTTCGTGATATTGGATATCACAGTCGTAATCGCTTAGAACTTCCATCCATCTTCTTTGCCTCATATTTAAATCTTTCTGCCCAAATATATACCTTAAACTTTATGATCTGTATAAACAGTAAACTTACTTCCATACAGATAATGTCTCCAAATTTTCAAGGCAAAAATTACGGCTCCTAATTCTAAGTCATGAGTCGTATAATTCTCCTCGTGCTTTCTCAACTGCCGAGAGGCATACGCAATTACCTTCTTGCGTTGCATCAATACACATCCGAATCCTAATTTTGAAGCATCACAATATACTTCAAAATCTTCTGTTCCTTCGGGCAATGCTAAAATTGGAGCATTCGTCAATCGATGCTTTAAAATCTTAAAAGCTTCTTCTTGCCTATGTCCCCATTCAAACTTAGCGGCTTTACAGGTTAACTTAGTCAAAGGTACAGCTATTTTAGAGAAATCTTTAATAAATCGTCTGTAGTATCCGGCTAAGCCTATAAAACTTCTAATTTCCATAGCTGTTTGTGGGACCTTCCATTTAGTGATTGCTTCTATTTTAGCAGGATCTACATGAATGCCTTCGTGATTCACCATATGTCCTAGGAATTGTACTTCTTGCAGCCAGAATTCACACTTCGAGAATTTGGCATAAAGCTTTTCCTTTCTTAACAAAGTTAAGAGTGCATGCAAGTGCTTGCAATGTTCTTCCTGACTCTTGGAATAAATAAGTATATCGTCGATGAATACGATTACAAATTTATCCAAGTATGGTTTACAGATCCGATTCATCATGTCCATAAATGCTGCTGGGGCATTTGTTAGTCCAAAGGGCATGACTGTAAACTCATAATGGCCATACCTAGTTCTGAAAGCAGTTTTAGGTATGTCTTCTTCTTGTACTTTTAACTGGTGATATCCAGATCTTAAGTCTATCTTAGAAAAATACCTAGCACCTTGAAGTTGATCAAAAAGATCGCCCATCCTAGGTAATGGGTATCGATTCTTAATTGTAACTTTATTTAGTTCTCTATAATCGATACACATTCTCATTGATCCATCCTTCTTCTTTACAGACCAAGGCAAAATTGATACGAGTCTCAATGCCGTTGGTAAGCTTTTCCGGAGAAGTGGTACAGCCTATAGGGAAAATTACCTTGCCAACAACGTTGGGAGAAGGAAGTCTGATCCGAACTGTGAACTTTACGTATCTAGTGGTGGAAGCAAGGTCCGTTCATAATGTCATACTAGGGAGACCCGGTATGTGCGCCTTCGGTATTATCAGTTCTACCATTCACGGATCGTTAAAATTCCCCACCGAAGCAGGGGTAGCAACCCTGCAGTCTGAGTCAACAATCTGCGTAGCTGAAATACGACAAAGCAACGGTAATATCCAGCCTCTGAACCTCCTCACTGAAGAATGGGCCATACACCCACATTTTCCGGAGCAAAAAATCGCAGTCGGGGCCCAGCTCCCCGAACGTACCAAGAAGAAGCTGTGGAAGCTTCTATCCACTTCACTTGATGTATTTGCATGGCAAACCTCTGATATGGTTGGAGTTCCCCGATGTTTGGCCGAACATAAACTGAAGGTGTCACATTCAGTAAAACCGGTAGCTCAAAGAAAAAGAAACATGGCTCCAGCCCGCAACAAAGCCATCTCCGAAGATGTGCGAAAGTTGCTCAGCGCCGGAATTATCATAGAAGTGCGGTATCAAACGTGGGTCTCCAATCTGGTGATGGTAACAAAGAAAGACAAAACCTGTAGGATGTGCGTCGATTTTTCTGATCTGAACAATGCTTGTCCGAAGGATTGCTACCCTTTGCCGGAGATCGACTTAAAGATTGATTCTCTTTCCAGCTTCCGTCTTAAATGTTTCCTGGATGCATATAAAGGTTACCACCAAATTCAGATGGCTTTGGAAGATGAAGACAAGACCGCGTTTGTAACAAACGAAGGTCTCTTCTGTTATACCAAAATGCCATTCGGATTAAAAAATGTCGGAGCTACGTACCAAAGGTTAATGGATAAAGCATTCAAAGACCAGATCGGAAGAAATTTAGAAATCTATGTGGATGATCTGGTCATAAAATGTCAAGCCGAAGATAGCATGATCGATGACATACGCGAAACCTTCACCCGGCTTCAGAGTATCAATCTTAAGCTTAATCCTAAAAAATGCTCATTTGGTTTAGAAGAAGGAAAGTTTCTTGGTGTTTGGATAAACCAGTTCGGAATTCAGGCGCATCCGGATAAAATCAAAGCGGTAGTCTCCATGCAGCCTCCGAAAACGGTTAAAGAAATCCAATCATTGAACGGAAAACTGGTAGCCCTCCATCGATTCGTCTCAAAAGTAGCTGATCGCACCATCCCTTTCATGAATGTCTTAAAAAAGCGAACTGGAAAAGGTCAAATAGAATGGACACCGGAGGCTGATTCGGCGTTCCAAGAATTGAAAGTTTGTCTTGGGTCCTTACCCACTTTGACCGCACCAATCACTGGAGAAACCGTCGCAGTTTATCTCTCCGCCTCTCATTTCGCTATCAGTGCAGTACTTGTGGTACATCGAAATCAAGCACAAATTCCGGTCTACTACGTAAGCCGCATCCTGAAAGATTATGAAACTCGGTACCCGATGATTGAGAAGTTGGCACTCGCTTTGGTACACGCCTCTAGGCGTCTCCGAAGGTATTTTCAAGCTTTCAATATAGAGGTGCAGAATGACCTCCAGATCCAACAAATTCTCAGAAAGCCGGAGGTCTCCGGACGCCTCACTAAGTGGGCAATTGAACTCAGCGCTTTCGATATCACCTATCGAACCAGAGGTCCGGTAAAAGGCTAGGCGGTGGCAGATTTCCTCACAGAGGTACCAACCGGAGAAAGCACCAAAGAAAAAACCGCCCTGCCGAGGGTATGGAACTTATATACGGATGGAGCCTCCAGCAAAGAAGGATCAGGAGCCGGGTTAATCCTAATAGATCCAGAAGGGATATAGTACACTTATGCTTTGCGATTTGAGTTTAAAACCTCAAACAATGAGGCAGAATATGAGGCTCTCCTCGCAGGACTCCAAACCGCGGCCAAGGCCGGTGCAACCTCCGTACTAGCACATGTTGATTCATTGTTAGTAGCCAATCAAGTCAGTGGAGAATACGAAGCACGAGAGGGTAACATGGTTCGGTATCTCCAGCAAGTTAACAGTTTAAATTCCTCTTTCGACTCTTGCAAGATAGTACACATACCACGGAGTAAGAACAAAAAAGCCGATGCCTTAAGCAAACTCGCGTCCGTAGCCTTCTGTCACTTATCCAAAGAAGTTTTAGTCAAAACCTTGCAAGCTCCGGCCATCCAACAGACGGAGCCGGTCATGTCTGTCTCCATATTGGAAAAATCTTGGATGACTCCGATTTTGGATTACTTGAAAAAAGGTACGCTCCCAGAAGACAAAGCTCAGGCCCAGAAGTTAAAGGTAAAAGTGTTGCAGTATCAGGTTCATAATGGGCAACTTTACCGAAAGACCTTCTTAGGTCCGCTTTTGAAGTGCTTAACACCGGACGAAGCCAGCTGTAACAACCCTCGGTAAAATCAATACCCTTATAATATTTCCGACTCTCTGATATATTATAAAATGTCTTAATATGTCTTATATTACACCCCGTATGCGAAAACCGAGCCCAAATTATGTTATAATTTATAAAAATAAAATAAAAATGTGAAATATAAGTTGAGGCGGGCCGCCTAGACCCACCCCAACATATCAAGCGGGCCGAATTAGGACCAGAGTTTGACTCTGCTGATTCTTTAAGTTCATGCGGGCCGATTGAACTTAAGCTTACATCAATGCGGGCCGCGCGGACTCATAACACGCGATTGCACCAGAGGTCGACACGTGTCGACATCGTGTCAAGTCTACTAGCTGACTGGTCAAAGCTATAGGTGGACGCGGGCCGCCTGAGGGTTAGCCTTATCGAAAGCGGGCCGCGTGGAGACCAGATTACACGACTATATAAGAAGGCCATCAGACTTCGTTTTTCGTCGCTCATTCACACTTCTAAATCTCGAATTCTGAAAATATTAAGCATTATAGTCGGGTACTATACCCCTATTTAGCGAGGTTCTACTCCATTGTAAGTATTATAACCCCGGTTTCATAACAGTTACGCTACCCGATTGATTTAGGGTTCCGTAACAACTGTCGTGGTTCTGCCCGACGTAGTTGTTGGAATGCCGTCTCGGGGAGGGTATAATTAATAATTTAAAAAGGGTTATGGTACTAATCAATGTACGTTTGTATAAATTATAGATTATAGCCAGGAAATCCTTACGAAAAGCCTAAGACAGCAATGTGAGTTATCCTCTTTTTATATAAACTCCTTTTGTGAGTTTATCCTCTTTTTGTTAATGTTTTTGGAATGTTTTACAAAACCTTAATTATTTTACAATGTGATTAAGCGGTGATTGAGTTTTTGTAGTTCTTCAATTACTGCCGGTATTATGGGGTTTTGTATACAAAATTTACTACGAGTAGTAGTAAGTCTGAATGACAGTGCATTACCATTGGACAACGAGTTACCCAATGGGTAATTTGACCATAGCCATAGATCCGGTCGAGTGGCAAATACTGAATGAGTAATTGTGTAGAAATAAACAATGTGATCGCTCTCAATACTGTTTTAATTGATAAAATGTTTCTTGATTAAACTGGGATTCACTTACCAGTATTTCCGACTGACAAATGTTTTTAAAACGCGTTACAGGTAACACAATGTGAACAGCCAATTAATGAAAGCCAGCTGGAGAGCACTGAAGGCTTGGGAAAATGTGGCTATAAAAGTTACCTAAATAAACGATGTTTTAAATTCAATAAAATAGGGTTTGTCCCTATAAATGTATTGTAATAAGAAACTTGGGTTTTGCCCATGTGTTTATTAATATCAAGAATGGTGGTTTTACTCTGATAAATATTTCCTAACTACGATCCTGATGTAAATTCCGCTGCGAGACTAAATAAAAACTGATACCACCAAACTCTGTGATCACGTCCGCCCGTTCCCGGGGATCAGGGATCGGGGGTTGTGACACCAGCTATGTCATAAGAGAAATCCACTGGGGAATATGTGGCATCCACTCCGGACCAAGGATGGTCATAGCTAAAATTATGAACGCCGGATACTTCTGGCCGGGCATGCATCAAAGCGCGGTTAATGAGTTACAATCATGTGAAGATTGCCAGCGGCACGCTCCCATTAGTCACCGAGCCAAAAACAACCTCGTTCCTGTAACCTCGGCGTGGCCGTTCCAGAAATGGGGGATTGACATTATGGGTCCTTTCCCTGTTTCCACCGGAGGGGTAAGGTTCCTGTTGGTTGCCATCGACTATTTTACAAAATGGATCGAAGCCAAACCCCTCCGGACCATCACAGGAGATCAAGTGCTGAGGTTTGTTTGGGAAAACATAGTGTGTAGATACGGAATGCCACTCTGCATAGTCAGTGATAACGGGAAGCAGTTTGCAGAAAAACCATTCAAGACATGGTGCGAAAGGATGCACATTGAGCAAAATTTTGCTTCGGTAGCCCATCCCCAAGCCAACGGGCAAGTTGAAAGAGCCAACCGCAGCATTGTGGAGGGCATTAAAATTGCTTGGGGAAGGAAGGCGTTTCATGGGCAGATGAACTCCCGCATGTCCTGTGGGCTCACCGGACGATGCCGAAGACAAGCAATAGGGAAACTCCCTTCAGCTTGACATACGGTACCGAAGCGGTCATTCCCGCTGAAGTAGGGATACCTACCCCTCGAATGCAACAGAATCAAGAAGAGAATGAACAAGAACTCCGTCTAAACCTCGATTTGGTCAAGGAACGAAGAGAACTCGCGGCCATCCGAGAAGCGAAATACAAAAAAGAGTTGGAAAAGCACTACAACTCAAAAGTAAAGGAGGTCCGGTTCAAGATCGGAGACTATGTCATGCGGAGCAATGAAGCCAGTTTGGTTGAAGGTACTGGAAAGATGGCTCCGAAATGGGAAGGTCCCTACCTAATCAACACCGCAGGAAAAGACGGTGCATATACGCTCAAGAAAATGGACGGGACCCTCGTCCCGCGCACATGGAATGGAGCACACCTAAAGAAGTGTTTTCTTTAAAAAGTTTTTCCTATTTTAAAAATAAGATTGTAATACGGAAGCTACGGCCTCCGTCACTCTTTTTATTTCCTTGTAACGCGGATGGTTTTGCCCACACCGAACGATTTATAAATTCCAAGACCGTGGAGGGTTTTACCCACGGATTACATAAAATGTTTTTACTATGTGTTAATCGGAGAAGTATAACTCCGAATAAGAAAAATAGAATGATAAAATTTTCTATCATTAACAACGTTGCAACACAAGTATAATCTTCGGCCGAACTAGGGATGCTAACCCTAAAAGGCAGGAATGAACTGGTCCCGTTCGTATTCTTCCCTTCACTTAGAAATTATCCTGGAAAATTAAAAATCGGATCCGTGCTTTAAAATGAACGTTCTAGAAAAACAGGAAATGTAAAACACCAAAAACATGGACGCATGTATGTTTACATCAAAAATTGACCGGACTTGTATAAACCGGAAATTACAAAATCATTTACAAAGGATAATTGTCAAACATAAGTAAAAACATCATTACATTCATCCAAATTCAAAATAAGGTGCATGCCCCAAGTTGCCGAACATGTCCACCTGCCAAAGAGCTAAACAAATCGAAAACTTCCAAGGCTCATACCCCAAGGAACCAGGTATGTCCACCTCACTTCTCCGGAGAACCTCCACCTGCAAAGAAGAGAGCCTTTTTGATTTCAGCAAGAGGCGCATTAACAAGCTTCGGAAGGTCCTCCACCACCGGAAACTTAAGGGTATCAAAACAGGCAACCGCAGCATTTAGATCCTCCGCAGCATTACGATTCAACATCGGAACATCTTTGAAAGGGGTCTTCTTCTGCAAAGCATGTACATAGCCATTATGCAAACCGGAGTTGATGCCCACAGCACTCATCGCATTGTTAACTGCGGCCACGGCGGCAGTCATTTCCGGGCCCTTATGGATGTTCTTTGCCAAAAGCTTGGCCCCCTCCGAAAGCATCCAAACCTTCGTTGCTTGAAGCTCCTCCACCCTAGCTTTCAGGGAAACATTCTCCGCTTCAATCTCCTCTTCACGCCCTTTCATTTCCTCAATCTGCGCCTTCAAATCAGCTTCCTCTGATTTAAGCACATCCCGCTCTGCCAAAAGTGTTAGAAAAAATAGCAAAAATAAACGCGCAAGTCAAACAAGGAAAGAAGGAACGTACCAGCCACCATGTTCGCATAAGCTATACGGGCATTCTCGAAAGATGCCTCCATCTTCGCCAAAACCTCCTTATGCTGATCATCTTTCTGCTTTATGGATTCGGAAAAGCTCTTTAACTCAGCTGCTATCCTATCACGATCCTCCGCAACAGAGGCAGCAGCCGCTTGAGAAGATTGACTTTGACTAGTCAAAGCCTTAATTTTCTCTTGCTGGGACTGTAGTTCTTGAGTAAGCTGGACAACCTTCTTCTCCGCATCTGGACTCCTCTGAATCTTGCGCTTTAAAGAGCGAGTTTCCTTCTCTAGGTTCTCCCGTACCGACTCCGCTTCTACCCACCGTCGATAGAGCTCCGTCACGAAGATGTTTGACTGGGCTTGGTTAGTCAAAACCGCAGCACCTAGATCTGGGTTCTTCATCTTCCGGCTTCTGGCATGATCTATCGGAGTGTTTATGTTGAAAATGAGAGTTCTTGCAACCAGCGCGTCCATCACTGAGTCCTTGTTCCGAATATCCCAATCAGGAACAAATTTGTCTTCAGCAGTTGCTGGATCGATATCCATATCGTCCGAGAACAAATCTGCATATCGAAAAAAGGACAACAACTCAGGTCCGAACCAAGATGAAGGAAGAGAAGACACTTGGTCTTCCTCATCTTCAATAAAGCGGTCCGGACCTAAGGATGAATCCAGCATCGTACCTGAAAAAGTCACCACCTTGGGATCACCATGAGCTTTTTCCTTCTCCTTACTCGTAATCTCCGGAATCTCCGTCTCCATATTCTCTACTTCAGTACTTGGAAGAAAACCACCAGAAAAGGTAGGGGTCGGTTTATTACGAGCCAATGCGGCCTCCTCCCTAGAAAACCTAACTCCGGTAAGATGCTCGTCCAGCTCTTCCATTATATTACCCTCGGAGTGAGAATCCTTCTTTGATTTCTTCGACTTTGGCAATGGAAGAGGATCGGTAGAACGTATCTGAATCGGCTCATTCTTCCTCTTACGAGAGCGAACCTTTAGATCCACATCTGGTACAACACCCTTGTTTTTCAAAGAAGAAGGTCAGTATTGAAGGGCCTCATCTAAGCCACGAACCTCCGGATCACTATCCACATCTTCTAGAATAGATTGATTACCAACTTGCGATCCGGATGAACCACCAGCATCCTTTAAAGATATTGGAATAGAGGAAGCAGCATTGGTAGCACCTTGTTCAGATACACTTTGGGGGATAGAAGAAGTTGCTTCAGCAGCAGACGGCTCAGTCACATTCGGATCCACCGGGGGGCGGACCGCCTGAGCCGAAGATACCACCTGTTTCATCAATGGAACATCCTCTTCGCCCTGTTCCCCGAAGTCAAAATCAAAAACGTCCATATTCGGAACCTTTAAAGCATCCAGAAGAGACATTATGGCACCTGCATTTTCAAAACGAAAAAAGTTAGCAAAACAACTAAATGATGGTGCCGAAGGGGATATAAAGGGTCGGAACTTACGATCACGCTTTCGGCAAATAATCGGCCAATCCCTATCCCCTTGGGCCCAGGAAAAACTAACTCGACCTAACCAAAGGAAATGATCGGGAAGGGGACGAATGGTGGATTTATGCTCAATCAAGGCACGAACTAGACTTTCGTTAAAGACGAAGCCTTCACCAAGATCGAAAGACATCGTCTGGTCTTTAAAGCGCCACCTCATATCCTCCGGTAGGCAGCGATCGTCCAGCCAGAAAAAATTATCTTTCCAATTTTTTAAGCTAGACCGCTCGCTGGAGGATGGGGAAGGTACGCCCTTCCGGTGCGCAAAGGTATACCAGTCTCCGGCCGTGATAAACTCGTAAAAATATCGGAAAACATTCAGGTCCGGTCTCTGGTCTAGGGCTCGACAAGAAATTTCAAAATGGTTGATACGGCTAAGACCGAACGGGTTAACTTGGCTAATGTGAACCCTAAAAAACTGAAGAACCCTAATCAAGAAGCGAGAAAAAGGGACCCTATAATTCGCGAAATTACAGACGCGAGTATAAAAGGGAAACTTCCCTTGACGGAGCGGGTATATGGCTTCATTTTCGGAGGGAAGGACCGGGTGAAGATCTAGAGGAATCCTGTAATCTCTAATGAACTTATCCAACTGACGTTGGGTAAGCACACTCACACTCTCCGCAAGATTCTCCTTACCAGGAGCCATACCTTAAAAATAAAAGGAAAGGGACGCACCTTTCTCTGAAGAAGAAGAAGAAATTAAGAAGGGTAACAGCAGAGAGGATGAAAAAAAAAATGAGAGGAAAAAAGGTAAAAGTGAAGTAGTAAAAACCGATTTTATAAGGGATTCAAGTCGGTTAGAGGCAATCATATCAAACCGTCACTTCCCACGAATTCCAACACAAGGACTTACTACCGTCACGGGTGGGTGACTGACGGTCAAATCACAAAAATCACCCACGCCACATCATCGCCATTTAAAACCCTCCACGTCATCAACTCAGACCACTCCAACGGCGACACGTCATCCGAATAACACAAAAACTGAAGCAACATTTTGCTAAGTCTCTACCGAGACTTAACAAACTGGGGGACTTGAAGATACATATCCGAGGCCGGACATGATCCTTGGGACGAGCCGGACTCCACTTGAACGGGCATCTAAAATATGTCCGTTCCTTATTAAGCACCTCCGGAGACGAACCTCTATTTAAGTGCGTCTGGACGAATGACGTCATCTCAGTTGACTACTATAAATAACTCCTTCAAGTACAAAGCCAAGTACAATTTTCTGAACCTTCATCCTTACTTTCTCTCTCTACTAATACTTATCCTCACGCCGGAGGGTGGTCGCAGAGGGGCCCTCCCATCTCTGCGGCGAGCCTAACGGTTTTCTGTTTTGCAGGACTGTTTCTCAAGCTCTCTTACAAGATCCAAACCCTCGTTTACAGGCTCCGGCCTCTACACGATTCTTTGGTTCTTCAGTGTAAGTTTGCAAAGGTTGTTTGAGAGTTGGGACTTTATTGAATCAGGGCTGGCCCTGAGAATTCGTGTACCTTATTCGAGCTTGAAAAAATGTGTCCTTAGGCTTTAACGAAATTGGATATGGGGCTCACTAAAGGTCTAAACTTAATGACAATGGGCTAATAACTAATCTAAACCATAAAAATAGGTTTGTAAGTGGGCCTATGTTGGTGTTTGTATGAGTATAACCTATTAATTTATTTTTTTACATATACATATCGGATTTTTTTTAAATAGTGTGCCCTTCAAGATATCGGGCCCTGGCCGATGATCCTTCCGCCGGCCATGTATTGAATTGTAGTACAATACCCTGATCTCCTCGGAACTAAATTCTAGAGTTACTCCACTATCCAGAGAGTAAACGTACACAAATTTTTAAATAAGCTTCTTTGGGTGATTATTGTTGACTCTCTTTGGTGCTTATGGAAACAATTACGACATCAACTGGGCCAAAAGCTTAGAAGAAACAAAAGCAGCAATTTACTCGAAATCATGCAAATTGAATTGGACTCTTTGGTGTATCATGCTTTGTATTTTCACAAGGTCTAATGTTCTTTGTGTTTTGTGTACATTGTATGTTAGCTTCTTACCAGTTGTCTAGTAAAATTTCGCCATCCGAAAAAAAATAAAAAATACATTAGCTATTTCACCGGCGCATTTTACCTAAACAATTATAAATATTTAATTTTACAAGAAAAAATAATTGTTTACTAAAATATTAAAAAAAATACTTTTTTTCTAAAATGTAAAAACATACTTTTCTAATTTTAACAACTTAAAAGTTGATGACTAATCAACACAAAGCGCTTTGAGATTTCCACATCACGAATCCATGAGACCATGTGTAGTGGTAACAACTTATAATGCCCCCACCATGGGGCATTATCCGACACGTGTCATCCCAGTCAGCATGGGGCATTATAGCAAAAAGTGGTGTAGTGGGGCATTATTCCAATAACGCCCCTTCCAATCATTAAAATGATTAAAAAAAAAAAAAGATACTTTTACACTTGTCAAAATAATGTCAGATACATACACTTGTAAAAAAAAAGCAAGTAAATGCCCCTTTAGTCAAACATGTCAGGTAAAGCAAACAAGTTTTGAGCGTTTTAATTAAAACGCCGGAGCACCTATTTTTCAAAAAAAATAGAAAATAACGCCCTATGTAATGGTAGTGGGGGCGTTTTGGGGCGTTATTTTTCAAATTTTTTTTAAATCACGCCCCACTACGGGTGGTCTGATAGCACATACATATATTGAAAATTGAGACCGTGAAAACAAAAGTAAAGGCTAAAATTACACTTATCTTAGTCAATAAAATTATTATGGTGATTATTCCTATTTAAAAAACAAGTTATGAAAAATTTAAACAACATATGAAAGAAAGAAAAAAAAAAGTATGCGATCCTAACATATATACTATGTGTTATACATGCATTTTAATATAGAGAAAGTCATGGGACCAAGGGTTTGCATATAACACAAAGATATTGGTTTGTCCGACATCATCTAGAGATACAACACATAAGAGTAAAATAGCCTCGTAATAATATTATAATTATAATCTAGTATATAGCAATAATGGCTTTACAATGTTTAGAAGAATAGTAACAAATTACACTAATGAAGTGGTCCACTACGTCATAGAAAATACCTTGCTTAAGTCTCAAAGTGTACCGGCTCATCGAAGTCATGAATAAACCTCGCTTAATGCTTAAGTTTTAATCTGGGTAAGGCGTGATTATTTTTTTACGTGAGTCTTAGCTCTTCTTGCCTATCAATATAACTTAGTATTCAAACTGAGCTGATTGTTTTAGCTTTTAATGGGCTCTTAATGGATCATATCTCTTACTGGTTCAACACGCAATGGTTCAGACTGTTTGTTTCGCGAGCAGATGTCTGAATGGTTCGAATAATTGCCTCTGAATGGTTAAACGTTACACTGAGTCTGAATGGTTAAAAGTAACCTCTTAACTGAATTTGTCAGGCATTTGCATCTGAATGGTTAAGTATTATATTGGCTCTTAACGGTTCAGACCTCTTACTAGTTCGTCACTTAATGGTTCAGACATTTTACTGGTTCAGCACTTACCCATTCAAAAGTTGCCAAACAGCCCATTAGGGGAACGTGTTCAATGGAACTCTTAAGTATTAACTAGACATTTAATAGTCTTCTAAGCATACATGTGTAAAATTGTACTAGATTTTGTAACTTTTAAAAATTCATGGACACAATTTAGTGTTAAATTTATGTTGGATAATATATGCTACGTTTGATAAAACAATATGTTAAATGAGTGTTGCTTAAATACAAAAACTGATACATGTATAAACGATAATGATCATTTGTATTAATGACGTGTTATGCAAACTAAAAACGTAGACAAAACCGACTACAAACACAACTCCTCAAGGACGGTGTATAATTGTTGAGAGAAATTCTTCTATATATTAAAAAGTGAAACATTTGAACAGTAATAATAATAATATAATAAGTATATTAACACTATGGGGTATGGGGTGAGGGTTGGGGCGTGGGTTGGGTACAGATACCCAAGTCACCATCTCGAGTGAGCTTGGGTTTCGGCGTGGCCTCTTGGGCGGGGCTACGAGCATGACATGGCGGGATCGCATTGGCCAAGATTTCTTGCCGTTTGGGCTAGCCGTTGGGCAACGACTATGTTTATAAAAAAAGGAATGTGTAAATGGTATCGGTTGTCGGTACCGGTATCAAATTTACCAAACCGGATGTATTTTCGGTACCGGTTCAGCACCGGTATTTATCGGTTTTTACCCTCAAATACCGGTGCCGTACCAGTACCGACCGTATCGGGCCGTACCGTACCATGTATCGGTACCCACTTTTGGGGATTTCAGTAACGGTATTTTCGGTACCGGTTGGTACCGAGCTAATCAAATCCTGTAGCAACGTAGCAATGCAAGTAATTGCACCGTTTAGATTATTTTTCATACACACAGTAAGTAAACTGTATTTTGTTTGAATGAGGTTTTATATACACAACAACTTATTTTGCTTTATTTTTTGTCTTTTTCTGTAATGCATGAATTGTAACATGTAAAATTAACTTGGATATTTAGATTATTGATGAACAAATCGTATCAAATCCTATACTCAAACCAGTATCGTATCGGTACCAGATTTACTATACCAAATCATTTTCAGTACCAATTTGGCACCCACCTTTTGGCGTTTTCAGAATCGTTACTTTCGGTTTGACACTGGTCTAGCGCCATACCTGTATTTATTGATTTTTACCTTCAAATACCATACTGTATTGTACCGAGCATTTTCGGTGCCGGTACCTAATTTCGATGATTTTCCGGATCAGTACCTTCGGTGTCGTTACCGGTACCGAGCTTATCCATATTTTAACGTGTTAGCACCGTAATAACTGAACTGAAAACAACCGAATTTCCAACCTGTAGGACATGTGGGTCCTATTATTATATATTAGGTTATTTAAAATCCTTTTTTTAGGACGGAGTAACTATCATTTTCACGACATTTTTATTTATGTTTTGATATTCGGTATCTGCTTACCGTTACGGACACGCGTTTTGCAGTCATTGGGTCCCCGCCGCAACGCGCGGGCTGAAAATAACTAGTTCAGATGAAAAACTATTTGATATGATTGATATTCTTCTATAAAACAACCAACTCTTTTATTTAGTTCAACGTTTCAATAAGTTAAAACTCAAAAGCAAAGAATAATTCTAACGAGCCCATCGCTTTCTAATAAGTTAAAACTCTTTTATTTAGTTCAACGTTTCAATAAGTTACAACTCTTTTATTTGTATTAATGGCGGACCCAGGCTTTTTTTTCAATGGGGTCTATTTTTTTCGGTAACAAAACGTTAAAATTTTCGGGTCGGTCCTCGTTCAAGTCGGGTTATAGCGAGGTTTGAAGTAGATTAAAAAAAAAAAACAGGAAAAACAAGCGATATAGGGATTGAACCCAAAACCTCTTGTTGGTAAAGAGAGAGGTTTACCGCTACACCAAGTTTCTTTTTCTTTCTATGGGGTCCACCTAATTGTATTTATGGGGTCCTTATACAATTTATATATCAAATCTACTAATTTTTTTTAAAAACATTGGGGTCCGGAGACCCCAACCCACTCTATGTGGGTCCGCCCCTGGAGACAATATTGTTTCGGTGTCTAATGAATTATCTTGTTGCATTTGTCTGAAAGTATAACCGTAACACATATCAATCTTTCACCTTCTTGCATTTGTAATGCGTTATTGTTCGGTATTAGGCCTTAGGGTGAGAGGGGCACTCCCCTCTTAGGGGAGTCCCCTCTCTTACGCACACCCAATCAGGTTATGCCACGTCAACTCCCCTCACACCCCAATTTGATGGCGGCACTCCCCACTTAGAGGAATTGTTTTTTTATTCAAAAAAAAAAAAAAAAAAAACAATTTGATTGGTGGGAAACATGGACCTGATACCCTCTCTCTTCATTCTTCATCGGTGAACAACCCCCGATTCCCCTCCCCGATTTGCCTCACCGCCTTGATGGCGCCGGTGTTCCCGAGCGGGGACTTCGGTCACCGAAAGGGGTCACCGAGAGTGCCCCGTACACCCTTAGGGTGAACGGTGCGGTGACCCAAGTCCCCTAGCGGGAACACCGCCGCCATCAACGCGGGGAGGGGGAGCGGTGAGAGGTTACCGCATGATGGAGGGAGGGAGATGGTGGGCCACCCTCTTTTCAACCAATCAAAACATTTTCCTTTTTTTTCTTTTTTTTCTTTTTGAATAAAAAAAGCAAGTCCCCTAAGAGGGGGGTGCCGCCATCAAATTGAGGGTGTGAGAGGAGTTGACGTGGCGCGTGCTGATTGGTTGTGCGTAAGAGAGGGGACTCCCCTAAGAGGGGAGTGCCCCTCTCACCCTTAACGAGGGTCAAACTCATAGTTAGAATAAGTTAACCATGTAAGATAAATTATCGTAAATTTCTATGAAGTTGGGATGATTTTTTCGTTAAGCAACAACCACATGTACCATGGTTAATAATACCTCACTCCGTAGTCTCATCTATTCGGCTTTGTACTATGTTTATCTTCTCTCTCAAACGAGCAATTCTAAAGAAAGATAAACTAAAGGTAAAAGAGCAATGATCTATCCTTATTCTCACCATATATCTCATACCTTTACATAAAAGTTTGGATTAATAAAAAAAGAAATTGGATTTTGATAATTCATGTTCCCCGTTTGATCAATGGTGCTTCTAATTTTCGGTTTTGTTGCCAAGAGCAATTCCAATAGCATGTGGTTCATAGGTTTATACTTGATTTCCACTAGATTTCTCTCATAGTGATGATTATAAACGAAACGAAGAAACATACAAGTGAAATCGAGTATGTATCAAATTCAAATCGAGTGTGAACTAATGATAATTATGCTACTAAAATTGTCATTGGCAACATAAGTATAAGTTGGATGTGCCATTAATCACACTGCAATTAAAATCTAATTTCTCATGTATATAAATCATTATAATCAAATAAAACTATTTTTAACATACGAATGTTACAAATAACTAAAGTAACTATGGTCCTCAACGGACATCCTTGTAGTAAGTTGTCTCCCCTTTATCCAAGAGGTGCAAGATTCAAATACTACAATGCGTTGTATTGGTAGTTATAAGAAGTAGATTAGGATTATGTTTCGTTTTAAGAAAAAGAAGTAACCATGCTTGAACTAAAGGTTTTATTATTACGCTTGTGTAATAATAATTACTCAAACTATTCATGTGTGCATGTGTAGACACACGTACCAGAAAGGCGTTCGTGCGATGCGACGAAAAATACAGATACCAATAATCACATAACATGTTAAAAATATTAAAGTAAATATAAAACTGTAATAATACCATACTCAAATTAAAGAAAATAAAATACTTATTTTATAATATACTTTTTTTAATAAGAATTAACGAATGAAAAAATTATGATTGTATAAAAATCTTGCAGGTAGAATTTTTATTTTTCGTTACTATATCTAACAATTAAAATATGGGGAAAGTTCTTGTACAAATAATTTTAACATACTAAACATACAAATTGAAGAAAAAGTCAAAAAGACAAGGTGGCATTTTTGTAATCTATTATATATAATAAATGAAAGTTATTTGGGCCACGTGTCACTTGATTAGGGCATCCTCAGTTCTCTTTTCCCGCCCAACAGTGCCATCTCCTTTTCCTTATATAAACTCTCTTCTCACTTCTCATCTTTGTTTACAAACCTTGGGTTCCTTCTCTCTCTATATTCAGGCGATTCAAATTCAAATTTCACAAACCCTGCAAATTATTGAGATAATTCTTTCCATCCAAACCTTAATCGTCTTCCAGACGCCACCATAAAATCTTCTTTTGTTCATCGATTAGTTCATCAAAAGGTTTGTTCTTCTTTTTTTTAGTTGAAATACTTTCATGATTTCCTCTTATTTACACGAATCTTAATTTCTACTCGTAATCTAATCATATGGTTCCAGGGTTGTTGTCATCAAAGTTGAAATCCGCTTAGCTGAGGATAGATTTCTGCCATAAGCTGGTATGTTTGAATATGTTTAGAAATTAGCGTTTTTTTCTAGATGGTGATGATATGAGTATAACATCTGTTGTTTATTGATGTTTGAGTATGTTCAGCCATTATTCTTTCTGAAATTAGAGTTTCATTTCCAGTTCTCGAGGTATTATCTGTTTGTAACAGCAGTGGTTCAGCATCTACAGTGGATTCAACATCAGGTGTTTGCTATTATTGTTTGATGTTGTTTGCTATTATTGTTTGATGTTGTTTGCAATTGAAGATATCTTAATTAAGGTAATAATTGTATTACATCCTGTTGAAAAATAGAACTGATAAATTTAGGGAAAGTGAGGTTGAAAGATAATAACCCAACAGTGGAGCATTTCATTCTACAGGTTCCATAAATTATGATGATGAAGATATCTTAATTAAGGTAATAATTGTATTACATCGTTTAAAGTATGTGTTTTTTGCTACTCCGATTTTCAATTTTGACATTTTTATTTTGAAGTGATATACTCTAATTCTCGATTTATATTTCAGTCTAATCACAGTTGTTTGAAATTCATACAATCTGCTGCGGGTTATTATAGGTTTGTATTCAAAGAAGCATAAAGTTAATTAAACACAAAGAAAGATTATTAAATTTATAGTTAAAATAATTTTTGCTTATGTCTAAATGATGATGATGATTATAATTCACTTGTGCAGAAGATGATGATGGAGAACCCACAGTAGTTCCTACTAAACGCAAGAAAGGATCTGCTATTGTTGTAAGATAAGATTTTATCTTACTATAGAGTCTAGAGTAATGGTGTTTCCTGCCTTTTTTGTATTAAAAGAAGTATAAAGTTTGTTTTAAAGGAGCTCTTTATGAACAAAGACTGATGAGGCCTATCCACTGTTGAAGACAAGGTCCTGTTAAAGAGAAGCACTTTATGTACCTAGAGTTTGATTAATCAAAGGAAAACGACTGTTTAGTATCAACAGTGGTTCGGCATCTACAAGGGATTCAAATTTAGTATTTAAGTATCCGTGGTTCTTATGTAACTTTAGTATTTAATTATCAGTGTTTCTTATGAGGTGTTTATATGTAACAGTATTTATCATAGCATGACATCTGTTTGATCTGTATTATAAATACAACAGTTGTTTGATCTTTATATTACTAAATAAAAATGTAGTATACTTGGATGTTAAATAAGTTCCTCATTATGATTATTTGGATATAATGTTTTTGTAATTCGTCTTTTTTTTGCAAATATATGTTTATGGGCAAATTTCTTTTTAAGGTTAAACATTTGTTTAACCTCAAACATGTTTTTACTATTTTAAATATCTTTGACCTTAAACAGATATTTGACCTTCAATATCAGTTGTTTGGAGTTAACAGATATTTAACCTTAAACAGATGTTCACTTTATGTACCTAGAGTTTGATTAATCAAAGGAAAACGACTGTTTAGTATCAGCAGTGGTTCGGCATCTACAAGGGATTCAAATATCTGATATTGAAGGTCAAATATCTGTTTAAGGTCAAAGATATTTAAAATAGTAAAAAATGATAGTTTTCATAAATCGTTAAAAGTCTGTTGGAACCACTGTTTTGGTTCAAACATCTTATTGTTAAATGTTATCCACTGCTGAGAGACAACCTCTGTTTCTTCATCAGTGTCCAAACATCAGTGTTTCAATCACTGTTGGCTATCCACTGATATTTAAAAATTAAAGTTAACATAAAAAAATCAAAATAACTGTTGATGAAATTATGTTGCATATAAAATTACTAATTAATGGTAATTTTTTGAGCTTTGGACATCTTAAATATGGAAAATGGGAATTTCAAATTGACAGTTATTTTTTCTTAGATAAAGTTAAAATAAAAACTAGAAATATCATGATGACAATGGCCTTCAGATCAAGTCAGTAATTATTGACAATATCGTTAACTTTTCAAATTCAAAATATGCAAAATGCTAATTTAAATCACTGTTGGTTATCCACTGATAGTTAAAAAATTGTTACTGCTCAGATTTTTATTCTTCATATCCACTGATATTGACCATCATTGCTTTTACTAAAAAATATCCACTGGTCACGTTTTTATAATTGATGCGGTTAATTAATTATAGAATGAAATTATCAAATGAAAACTAGAATTGCAATGAAATTACCGTTTAACTTAATCGGTACATTCCAATGAGATAAGAGTTCCTCCAATATTGTTTTGGTCATAAAAAATTAAGTTATCATAAAAAATCAAAATAACTGTTGATTAAATTTTGTTGCATATAAAATTAGTAATTAATGGTAATTTTTTGAGCTTTGTACATCTAAAATATGCAAAATGGGAATTTCAAATTGACAGTTAAATTTTTTTTCTTAATTAAAGTTAAAATAAAAATTAGAAATGTCATGATGACAATGGCTTTCAAATCAATCAGTAATTATTGACAATATCGTTAACTTTTCAAATTCAAAATATGCAAAATATCTGTTAAAATCACTATTGGTTATCCACTGATAGTTAAAAAATTGTTACTGCTCAGATTTGAATTTGAATATCCACTGATATTGACCATCATTGCTTTTACTAAAAAATATCCACTGGTCACGTTTTTATAATTGATGCGGTTAATTAATTATAGAATGAAATTATCAAATGAAAACCTAGAATTGCAATGAAATTACCGTTTAACTTAATCGTTACCTTCTAATGAGATAAGAGTTCCTCCAATATTGTTTTGGTGATAAAAATTAATGTTAACATAAAAAATCAAAATAACTGTTGATTAAATTTTGTTGCATATAAAATTAGTAATTAATGGTAATTTTTTGATCTTTGTACATCTAAAATATGCAAAATGGGAATTTAAAATTGACAGTTACAATTTTTTCTTAGTTAAAGTTAAAATAAAAATTAGAAATGTCATGATTGACAATGGCTTTCAAATCAATCAGTAATTATTGACAATATCGTTAACTTTTCAAATTCAAAATATGTAAAATGGTAATTTAAATAACTGTTGGCAATACACTGATAGTTAAAAAATTGTCCACTGCTCACATTTTTATAATTGATGCGGTTAATTATTTATAGAATGAAATTATCTAATGAAAACTAGAATTACAATGAAATTACCGTTTAACCTAATTGTTACATTCCAATGAGATAAGAGTTCCTCCAATATTGTTTTGTTTGATAAAAGTTAAAGTTAACATAAAAAATAAAAATAATTGTCGATTACATTTTGTTGCATATCAAATCAGTAATTAATGTTAATTTCTTGAGCTTTGGACATTGAAAATATGCAAACTGGGAATTTCAAATTCACGGTGTTTTTCTTTTAATTAAAGTTAAAATAAAAATTACAAATGTCATGATGACAATTGCTTTCAAATCAAATCAGTAATTACTGACAATATCCATAACTTTTGAAATTCAAAATATGCAAAATGGTAATTTAAAATTCAGGGGTATTCTCAAATAATACTTTCTAGCATATTTTAGATGCAAAATATGCAAAACAAGGTCACAACTAGGAATGGCAATGGGCCGGTTTTGGGTCGGGTATTGGTAATCCCAGGCCCGTACCCGGTTGTAATTTTTTGTCCCATACCCGGCCCGTTACCCGTCGGGTATTTGTTGGGTAATTACCCGTCGGGTATCGGGCATACCCGCGGGTATCGGGTATACCCGTTAATTACTTAAAAATATCCGTTGGGACAAATGTGCAATTTTTACTTTGATTTTTATATAGTTTACAATTTTAATAACTATAAGAAATGAAAATATGATTAAATACTTCCATATCATATTCATACCACATATACCAAACTAAATCAATACGATTAAATACTTCCATTTCAAATATACATGCTCAAAAATAAGTTATTTGGTCACTAAGCAGTTGCCAAATACATATGGACTTATTCCACTGGGCGTATCTGTTCTCTGTTCTCACATAATTTGTGTAGCATTACAAGGATCAATAAAAGACATGTTTATCATCTTAAATTCCAACACTTGAAAACAATAACTCAAAACATATACAACACAAAAAGTCAGTTTATTTATTTAGCATTTGGTTGAGCACTTGGTAGACATGAAAAAAAATTACCTTCACTACAAGAACAAGATCTCGATCCGATAATGGTGTTGTTGCTACTTGACTTTTTGTGTTCTTGCTTTATGAGTAGAATAGGGTAAGATGAAAAGAAAAAATATAATTTTCTGGATACTAATATAGTTATATGTATGGAAATTTATAATATATTTATTTCGGGTATTATTCGGGTAAATGGGCCGGGTATCGGGCGGGTATCACTAAATCCCATACCCGTACCCAATTTTTTTCCATTTTTAAGCCCATACCCATCGGGCTTCGGGTATACCCGGCCCGTATGTTTCGAGTTTCGGGTATACCCGTCGGGCTTGGGCTTTTTTGCCATCCCTAGTCACAACACCGCTAGCAACCACCAACACTAAAGTTGCGACGTGTTAATACGGATAAATTAGACCGAAACATAAAACATAGAAAATACTAACTAAGTCGAATTAGGACCCGTACATCACGATGAACCTATCAAACGGAAAAAATAGACGACCATAAACCGTTGTATGATGTTGAGAGTTTCACGATTTTCATTCAAAGTTTTATGATACTTCAGTGTTTGTTCATTCATAGTGTTTAATTTAATCTATCATGGGTTTTCAAACATCTGTTGACCAAACGTCAAACATCTGTTCATCAAAAGTTAAATTGAGATTCACCAATAGTCAAATACATCTTGACCTTAAACAGATGTTTGGTTTAAGACCATTTGTTTAAGGCTAAACATCTATTTATGGCCAAATATCTGTTTATTGCAAATATCTGTTTAAGGTTAAACATTTATTTAACTCCAATATCAGTGTTTCAATTACTATTGGCTATCCGCTGTTAGATAAAAAACAACTCTTGCTTACTTTTTGTTAGTTGACATCCAGTGAATAAAAATGAAGTACACCTGGATGTTTATTAAGCTCCTCATTTTGTTTGTTTGGGTATAGTATTCTTGAAATTGGTCTTTTCTTGCAAACAGTTGTTTATGGGTCAACTTCTTTTTAATGTCAAACATTTGTTTAAGCGCAAACATGTGATTGTTAAATGTTATCCACTGCTGAAGGCCATCCTCTGTTTCTTCATAAACAACTGTTGACCACTGACTGACTAAACATCTGTGTTACATTTTGTTGGGTATCCACTGATAGTTAAAAAATAGTCACTGCTCCCCTTTTATTGTTGACATGCACTGAAATTTACAATCATTGGTTTTTTTTAAAAATGATCCACTGCTCACATTTTTATTGTTGATGTGGTTAATTAATTATAGAATGATATTATTAAATGAATACTAGAATTACAATGATAGGTTAACTATATTATCTAATCGTTACATTCCAAAGAGATAAGAGTTCCTCGAATATTGTTTTGGTGATAAAAATTAAAGTTAAAATAAAAAATAAAAAAACTGTTGTATAAAATCAGTGTTTTAACACACTGATGGCTATCCACTGCTAGCAAAAACTTACTCACTGTTCTCATTTGTGACTGTTGCAAACCACTGTTATTGTTCCATCAGTGGTTTCCTACCAACCGTCCTCCATTATCATCAGAGGTTGGCACGTGGACAGTACATAGCGGTAAGATCTATTAGTAACCGATGCCACGTCAGCATTCACTATTTCACCAAAAAAAAAAACCCTGATCAAAACCCCCAAACAGTGTTTTTACTGTCGAATCGAATTCTAAATTCTTTTCTCAAAGCAGTTATCATCCATTTCTCTCAAAATCACTCATCCTCTTCATCGTCTTCTTCCTCTCACAATCATAATCAAATCACGATGTCTCTCCCACGCAAATCCACACATAACTACTTAGGTCTACTTGAAAAACCCAGTCACACCAAAACCTTCAATTCCATCATTGATGTTCTGTCTTCTTCAAAGTACAAAACTTTGTTGACTTGTGATGCTCCGATCTACATGGATACCCAGCAAGAATTCTGGAAAAATGCTAAGTTGGAAACTAAGGATAAAAAGCCCTTAGCCATCAATTCTTCTATAAAGGACGTTCCAGTCACAATAACACCTCAAACCATTTCGGAAGTTTTTGAACTCGATGATCTTAAAGGTAAAACATATTTCCCTAAAGAAGAGTATCAAACGTTTTTCATTCAAATGGGTTATGAAGAGGAAATAAAAAAAGACACTTTAGAAAAAGGCAGTTTTCCTCCTGCCACAAGGTTTTTGTTTCATACCCTACTGATGTGTGTCTCAAACAAGACCACTGCTTTCAATGAAATCCCATTGAAGATTCAATATCTAGGTTATGTTATATTACATGGTGAAAATTTTAACTATTCCCAGGTAATCTTCAATTATCTTGTTAGAAATGTTAATAAAAAGGCGTTTTTGCTCTTTCCAAGGTTTTTAAGTTACTATTTTAAAAAGAAATTTTCAGAAGATAATGCCCATGTGCTTATCCAGGGTAATCCTTTTTCAATTAAGAGCCTCACTACTGAAACCTTTACAAGGATGTCAAAACTTTCCAAAACACAAGCAGAGGTTCCTGAGCAGACTTCAGCAGCTACCACTGCTCCTCAGGCACCTGCTGTTGAGCCCACTGCTCAAGGTGATGATAGCAATAAAACAACTGCTGTTAAACCCCCACCTAAAACCACCAAAAGACCAAAACAGAAAAAATCACAAAAGCCCCCCAAACCCAAAACAAAGGTAACTCTGGAAGATGAGATCCCAGAGCAACTACCAGTGACAAGAAAAAAGTCACCAATAACCACTGCTGCTACTACCTCACAGCAGTTGGAAGAAAGATCTCAACCTGAGCCTCAAACTCCTCCTGCTTCTTCTAAAAAAGAGCAGGTTGTAATAATAGGGACACCAAATTATGATGCTCTGGAATCACTTGATTCCATCATCCACAGCCCACTGCCCGGGGCAAATTCGCTTTCTACACCTATCCTCACTTCTCAAATCCCCCCAGAAACAAAACTTTTGTTGGATGCAGTTGATTTAGCCCGGACACAAACCAGTTCTTCTAAAACACCTGTTAATGAGAATATACCTCAACAAGTGATTGGGTCTGGTGTCTCAATCATTGCTAACCCACCAACAACTGAGGAGGTTACACTGCAGGAAATACAAGTACTTCCTGTCAGTAGTTCAATTGGAGCAGCAACTACAGGTGTTGGATCCATTGATCTACACCTGGCCAGTTGTTTCATCAATAAGACTCCTCTGAAGGCAATTTCCTCTCCAGCAACTGTGATATCCGCTGCTGTCTTTGTTCCAACCCCTGGTTCTATTAAAAGGATCCCAATTGCTGAGGAAAGAAGTCCCCAGTACCAAGAAAAAGGGGCATCTGTGGATGACTTTTGGGAAACTTTCCCTAAGTCAACTGATGATACAACCACTGCCAGTGGGAAATCAGATGATCCCATTAACTTGGGTGATGGTTTAATGTACAAGGAATTGAGGGAGAGGGTTAAGAAATTGGAAACTTCTGTTGCAGATATTAAGTCAATGCTCCAACAGTTGTTACAAGCCCAAAAGGCAACACCCACTGCAGCACCAGATACAACATCTGCTCCATCATCTGCTCCTACTCCCATTGAGCTTTGGAGTTTATTTCAACCTGTGCTTCACCAACAAAGGGCATATTCTGATCATCAACATGAAATACAGATTCAAAAGATCAGAAATATGATGGAAGCTAGGTTTATGGATACACAAGCAGACATAAAGGCATTGAAGGCCCACTCGCTGAAAACCACTGGTTCTGCTCCTCCTACTATCATCTTTGTGGACAACCCACCACCAGCTGATGCCAAAAAGTGGGAGAAAATGAAGCAGCTAAAGAAAAAGGGATATGAAGATGGTTTGTACATTGCACCAGACAAATCCACTATGCTTGCAGAGATACCTAAGCCAGATGGTACTAAAAAGGTTGATGTAACCACAAATGCCATTGCTGATGCAAAAGGAACGGTAAAAAGGGATATGGAGGCAAAGGATAAAGCAAGGTGGGAACAGGAGCAAAGAGTTTGTATGGAGAAGGATGAGCAGGGTGTTTCTGAGGCCAAGAATGAAGAAAATCCTGAGCCTAAAAGAAAACAGCCCACTAGAAAAGTGAAGGAACCCAAATCCACACCTCCCAAAAGCTCCACACATCAAACCTCAAAACGAGCAGATGTTAAAACATCTGTTGTATCGACAGCTGTAGGTACTTCAGTTGTTTCAACATATGTTACACCAATAATTTGCACCACTTCAACACAAATTCAATCCACTGCCTTACCACAAATCCCATTACCATAAAAAACATCCTCATTACTACCAACACCACCTGCCAAAAAGGAAAATACTTCAGGTGACACATCATCTGTTGTAATGGTAACAGTGGTTGAAACACCAGTTGTTTCAACAACTGTTAGTCAACCATCTACCACTCAAATCACTACCACTCAACGCACCAAAACACCACCAACATCTCCAAAACATAAAAGGAGAAGGATAATTCTGAATGTTGATCCTTCAACACCGCAAACATCCACCCAACCATTGTCCCTTGTTACCATTCCCAATGCTGTCCCATTCTCTTCAACACAAGTTTCAAATTCAAACACTGCCATTCTTCCTGCAGGAGTCCTGTATCCATTAGAACTAGAAGCAGTTAGAGAGGAGATCATATCCTTCTACTCTGAAGATGACCCTGCTAAAAGGAACTTGCCATCTGTTCAAGGATATCCAAGGCCTAATAACATTAATGAATACTTGAAGTTAAAGGCTCAACAAGCAGAGGATATCTCCAAAATAAATACACAAGGAAAACCTGACAGAGAGATTCAAACATTTTACCAACATTTGCTAACCCAAGTGAAAATTTTGGAGCAGTTTTCAAAAGATCTCTATCAAAATTTATCAGAAAGAGCTGATGAAACTTTGAGGAAAGATTATATTGACTATATCATGGCTTACAAAACATACAAGGGAGAAAAGTACAAGTACAAAGAATGGACCATCAGTGAGCTAGAAAGTGAAACAGCCAGAATTCAAGATATGATTAAAAAGAAGGTGAAGCAGACTCCTCCTATCTGGGCAAAGTTTAAGAAAAATGTACCAGATAGGTCTCTGCAGCTGAAGAGAATGAAAGAAGAGTTAACAACAGCTAATTTTGGGTCAAAGAACCAAGTGTCAAGGTGGAAAGAGGATAAAGTGTTTTTCTCTTACAAAAAGCTGGAAGAATTAAGAAAGAAAGATCCTAATGTTCCCCAAAAGCCTGTTTACCCTGAAGCAGTGGTTCCAGCTAAGCCAAAAAAGCTACAAATCAGGAGATCCTAATACAGATTCGTTGGACTTTGAATTACAATTCAAAGGGCAAGTCAGGGAATTATTGATGAGGCAATAAAGATTCACAATGGAAATGTGATATTTGGGTTTGTGTTTTACAGTTTATAGCAGAGTTAAGATTACTAGGTGTGGTAATGTTTGCGGTTATATAAGAAATTTTATGTATTTGTGAATTTGGTAAGTAACTGAATTGACTTTGAAAGTCAAAGGTGAAAGAAACATGGTTGACTTCACTATTGGCATTGTTTGTTAATCCTGTTTTGTAGTAAAAATACTCTTTGAGCTTTTTTTTGAGCTGTTTAATTTGTTATCCTTTTAGTGAATTTTCTTTTTCAGTTGACCCATCTAATATAAAACACATGATTATATCATATGGTCAAATTGTTAAGGGTCTTGATGATTTAAGTTGCTAATTGTGTGCCGTCTATTAGCTAATTATTTGTAATTTATGTTAACAGTGTTTATATTTTAACAGATGTTGACCAAAAGTCGAACAGATGTTGGCGAATAGTGAAACAGATGTTGACCTCAAGCAGATGTTTGGTTTGTGGCCAAATATCTCTTTATGAGCAAACATCTGTTTAACTTCAAACATTTGTTTAAGGCCAAACATATCTTTATTGGCAAATTATGTTTATGGCCAAACATCTGTTTAAATCCAAACATCTGTTTAAGTCCAAACAACTGATATAGAACGCCAAACATTTGTTTAAGCCCCAACATCTGTTTAGGTCTAAACAGATGTTTAAATATCTGTTCAAAACACTGTTCAATCTAACATGGGTTTCCATGCATCTGTTGACTAAAAGTCAAACAGATTTTCAAACCACTGATTGACTTATCCAAATTTCTGTTGAATACTAAATGAGATGTTGACCAAAACTCAAACAGCGGTTGACCAAAACTCAAACAGCGGTTGACCAAAAGTCAAACAGATGTTGACGAAAAAATGGGATTATCCGACCCGGTTACATGGGATATTTTTAAACTTCTAACATTTTAAAGATCCTCAGAAAATATCGGTTCATTTCTCTCTCCACGTTTCTTTCTACACTTTCTCCAACAAAATCTGTCATCCTCTTCGATTTCTTCCGATCTTCATCAATATCATCTTGTATAATAATAAAGGTATTGTTAAATAATCTGATTTGTTTTGTATTTTTTATGTTTATTCTTTTAGTTATGAATTCTTTGGGCGATTATGGTTCTTGCTATTTAAATGAAGAAGTTGTAGTCGACGGTAGTGTATTCATGTATGTCCCTGTTTTTTTTTCAATCCATTGTTGGTTATGATTGCGTTTATTGTTGCGGCTTATACTTGAACAATTTTTGATAGTCCTAATTTTTTTGAATATCCGATTAATATGTAGTTATTATGCATGTTATGATAGACATATATGTTTCTAAAAAAAGTGATCTGCATTTCCTGTATCTACCATTTGTGTTATCTATTGTTGATTTTATTAGATTTCACTTTGCTCATGTATTTATCTTATTCTGATTTATGATATACCATCTGATGTATTCTCATGTGTATTTAAAAAAGTTGAATTTATTTTGATTAGTACTTGGTATACTGTTTTTAAGTTTTTCTTTTGAATAAACACAAGTCACTATCCTGTTTTTCTATACAATTTATACAACTGTTGATCGTTCTTGTATATTTGTGATACTTAATCGGAAAAGTAGGTTTTAAGTTTTAATTATATGATTTGATGTAAATATATATATATATTTCGATATGATAAGAAATTACATGTATTCTCACCTTTTTGATGTTGTCTATTGTTATTTTGATATATATTAGTTGTATCATCTTTTATTTAGATGTATTGCATACCTTAATGGATTGTATTCATTTGTTTCTTAATGTTATTGATTTTGATTATATATGATTGATACTGTTACAGTTTTATGTGAGAATGATTTATGGATTTCCGTGTTACCTTCAAAGCAGTAAAAGGAAATGTTTGGTTAGTAGTTTTATCCGATCTTAGTTTAACACTTAATTTTAATTTTTTGGTATGATAATTAGCAATAAAAGTGTTTCTTTTATTTATGCTTAGATTTTGCCAAAACAGTATCAAAATTGTATTCAACAGTTTAATTATCCAATTGGAAATACAAATATCCGAACCACAGCTGGAAATGTTTTTAAAGTCAAGATCTATCCCCTAAGCAATGGCAGATATTATTTTTATAATGGTTGGTGTCAATTGGTAGACAGTTTGAAAATACCTTCAGATTCATGGTTGATATTTCATTATGAAGAAGCTTTACAAAGTTTCAGAATATTGTATTTTTATCAAGACATTGCTCTTTCTCCTTGTGAAGAGTTTTACTACAAACCATCTGGTAACGAAGATTATGTGGTATGTAACTTCGAATATTATTCATCATGTAATTTTATTGGAGATACAATTGTTTATTTGTTGTGTTTTATTTTTTTACTTAATTTTCTGATATATTTTTACTAATGTACTATATAATGTGTTTTATTCTGATTGTAGAGTATTAATCGTTCTTTTGTTCATCACAAGATGTTAAACACTATTCCTTTATATCCGGTCGTTATTAAAGGATCTGAAGACCAGAACTGGTCTGTAGGGGTGGAAGATATCAACAATGAACTTTACATAATTACCTGATGGAAGGAGATAAAGAATGACTTGTCATTAACTGCTGATCATCTCATTGTCTTTGAGATGATAGATCTTCAGACTTTTCATATCACGGTTTTCAATTGTGCTACCTGTGATTTAGTGCTTCCACCTGAGGTTTGTGCTGTTGTTAAACAAAAGGTGATAGAAGAGATTGTGTTGAGTTCAGATAGTGAAGCTGTACAGGACGTCGTTGATGTCAATAATAGTGGTATGGTTGTTGGGAATGAAGATGATCAGATCGTACCTCTTTCTTTCCGTGTGGACGGTCATTTTGTAAGTTTGTGATGATGAGTTTACTAATATATAATACTTTAGTCAGATTTTAAAGATGTGTTAATTCTTTGTTTGTTGAATTGTTCGTTGTTTGTTACAGCACCTTTTTAAAAAACAGGCTGAAGATCTTGGACTGAATCGTAAGATGGGTTTGAAGATTGTGGACGTGGCAGGTGATGTTTGGAATATTCAAGCTGCTATAGGTTCATCTCGAGGTCAACCAAGATATTATCTGCAAGGAATGAGAAAGTTTGTGAGAGATAAAGGCATGGTTTCAGGTCAAGCATTTACACTTAACTTTGTGAAAGGTAAAAAGTTTTTTATGTTCGGATGAATGTTTGTGGTTTGAAGAAGGCAAATGCAGAAGCATACATTGAACTAAATTTTCGGGTTGTAGTTGTTTGCTTTTCGAAACTGATACTAGACTTGTTTGTTTAGTTTTGAAGTTGTGATTCTAAAACTATATATGTACATGTAAATTATTAGCTCCATGTCTAACGGAAACAATGTGGAGTTGTGAACTAAAAACAATATACTCCGTTTTACTTTTGGTCAACATCTGATTGACTTTTGGTCGTATTAATAACAGTATAAGATGGTTGATGTAATGTGGTCGTATTAATAACCAATGGTAATTAATTAATCTAAATAACTTTCCCGAGCCCGGGAAGCAATCCCGGGTAAAAACCTAGTTATCTATAACTATCAAAGTTACTACTCTACAAATGTATCTAAAAAACCTAACCCCCCCTCCAAAAAAAAAAAAAAAAAAAAAAAAAAACAACCTAACCCCCCCCCCCCCCACACACACACCCCCAAAAACCTAAAAAAAAAACTAAATCCCCCACCCCCCAAGCTAAAATGTTAAAAACTAAACCCTCAAAAAACTTTAAAAAAAAAAAAACACACACACAAAATAATTTTATTTTTTTAATATTTTTTATTAAAAAATCACTACTTTTAGTAGCAAAAAATATATATATATATTTTTTAACAAAATGTAGCGATTTTTTATAAAAAATATTAAAAAAAATTGTGTTTTTAGGTATTTTTTGTTGAGTTCACATTTGTATAGTAACTTTGATAGTTGGTGGTAATTACAAAAATGTCACCTTATCTTTTTGACTTTTCCTTTAATTTGTATGTTTAGTATGTTAAGTTTATTTGTATTTGATTTTTGCCATTAAAATATAGTGTACACATATTTCATACGTGGTTGTCCAAGTCTTATTTATGTTTTTATATATTTGGCTGAATTCGTAGTAAAGAAATGTTAAGCGTGACGAGTTGGAAACCATTGTTTGAACTCCTTTTCCAATGTGGCTCAAAGGCAATATATAATTCGAAACCTTTTTTGCACATGGAAACATCAGCATGATATTTGTTTTTACGCTCCTTTCAAAATGAAATACTTTAATATTTTATTATTTTAACAATAAAAATCAAAACATTTAGAAACTTTAATATCGGAATGATAAAAATTATACTTTCATTTACAATATTTTTAATGGATGTTTCTATAAAGCACACAAACATTAGAATGTCAAATGCATATTTATATGAATGTTTTAAACCGGGTTAACGTAATCAAAACCTTTAAAAGATATATTAAAACTTTTAGCTTTTCCCATTTATCTTCGCTATAGATTTCAAAATATGATACTTTGGTGTAACCTTTTGATATTGAATGCACCCTAATGTGTGTGTACAGTGTATATATAATAATAATAATAATAATAATAATAATAATAATAATAATATAAAGATTGCCAACAACATGCACAAAAGTGGGATCAATTAGGTAAAGGGTGGCTATTGGACATGATGCATTTTCAATTAAGGAACGAATGGACCCATGTATCTTTTTCCACCGTCTTATATAAATAAAGGTTATATTAAAGATGTCATAACAAACAACTAAAGGCTAAAAGGGGCCAAATATTGTTTATTTACAAGGAAAAAAACATGTAATTGATTAAAATATCAATTGCAACAAACAAATAACCAATTCGGCATATGCAAATCAACATAACATGATTCAAACATCTCGAACACAAAACACTAATTTGTTACAACAACAAACCAAACCTATAAAACCTTTTGTTGTACTAAACTTATCACAAAATCTATCACCCCTAGCCTTCATCCCAGTTAATGTTACCGCCCTTACTTGACTGCTAGACCCGGACCATTGCATGTGACTAGGCTCATCCGTCTCCGCGAATGACCTGAATTGCCGTCCCCTAACGCCCCGATGCCCGGACCGTCAACCACAACTTGAACCACCGCCCACCCTACCTTGGCCTGGATTGCCCCCACTTAGAATGCTGACTCGACATACATCGCCAGTGCCTCGACCCGAATCGTCGCCTACCGCCACATCGACCTGACCCGAATCGCCGCATGCCATCGCCCAACCCCATAGTGTAACACCCCAATCGCGTAATACAACAACACGCGGCGGAAATATCGGGGAGTCACGTTACAAATTGCTCACAACTACTGGTACTAAATTGTTTCGATATTATTAACATCGTTTTACAAACAAAGAATACATGTAATTGTCTTTTGATTTAGAAGTCTAAGGCCCGAATGCATTCCTATGCGTTGCGTGTTTGAATAGTCGAAAACCTGAAACATATGTGAAAAACAGTCAGCATAAAAATGTCGGCGAATACATAGGTTTTGTTAGCCAAATAAATGGCAAAACATTTGATATTGCAATACTTTGACAACTACGAGAGTTGTCAATTGAAAATAAATCTTGAAGCCAAAGAATGGCAAAAATTTAGTATTTCAATACATAATCTTGATTGTGAAAATTCGTGGAAAATAGTTTTGTAGATGGTAATATGATTATTACTAAGCCATTTTTATGCCATTTGAAATTGTGCATCGTAATCTCGTTTAAACCATCGTAAAACTCGTTAAAGTGTTATTAGAAATTCAATTAAGGATTAATAATAACTGTTTTGAAATAAATCAAAACTTGTGTGAGTATTATATAAATCAAATCAATGATTCATGATAATACTTTAGATATCCTTCTAAGAATCTAACATATAAAGATATGGGAGATTCTACGAAGATTTCGATAATCAAATATTGAAACAATAGTACACAAAAGCCCTAAAGTGATTCGGATAACGCTACAAGAATAATAAAATAAGAACACTTATATATAGGAAGTACCAGCGGCGTATCCACCATGTTCTTATTTTATTATACCCGTTTCGTTATCTAAATCACAACTACCACATAAACACATAAATCGTCAATTTGTACCAACTCGTAAATACGCATTAAAGCACACAATGAATCCAATCAAGGACTCCAATATTAGTACTTTAAACATCCTACAAGAATCAACCTATGAAGATAGATAGATGCTATAAGGATTCTGTTTCTGTTACATTGTCAACTCACATACGCATTAAAGCACACAATGAATCCAATCAAGGACTCCAATATTAGTACTCTAAACATCCTACAAGAATCAATCTATGAAGATAGATAGATGCTATAAGGATTCTGTTTCTGTTACATTGAATTATTGAATCAAAACAATCCTAAATCCTAATGGTGATTCGGGATAACACCACGAAGGGTAATACAATAAGCACACTTATATATAGGAAGTACCAGCGGCGTATCCACCATGTGCTTATTGTTTTTATCTAGTTTCGTTATCTAAATCACCAATAATCTACACAAAAACCATAACTGTAGTCCTGTAAAGTATTTCTTAAAAATCTCACTATGAAGATAGGGAGATCTAAGACTGTACTTCAAACATCCTATAAGGATCAACCTATGAAGATAGATAGATCTTTTAAGGATTTAGATAAACATGTATTTGCATAATCGGAATAATACACATAAAAGCACTTAGTGAACACATATATGCCATACATTTGGAAAATAAATCGGTTACACATATGAATCACCCCAAAACATTTGAAAACAGTAAAAGAGGAGAACTATGTACTCGCCTAGGATTTGCGTATAGTTCTTGTTCAAAAGGTATAACAAAGCTCAAAAGACCAAGTGTTTAAGTGTTGAAGACGTTCCTAGTGTAACGGATACTATGTTAGTGAATCGACACCTAAATCAGAAGATTGGGTAGAATGAGGTCTCGTAAACCAAATAAGTATTGGAACTCATGTGACATGGTTTAACAAAGCCTACATTCTAAATCGGAACATATCCCAAGTGCTTACGACTCGTTACGACCCATTAAGGTAGCTTACGCTACTTTAACGCGTCGTTCACGCGAAAGCGCGTTCGAGACACCTAACTAGTCCTATGACAAGTATAATATGCCTTAACATATCTAATTATGTTGTATAATCAGTTTATATGTCAAAACATTGATTACATGTGCTTAAAATGAAATTATGCGCAAAAAGGGCATTTTGGTCATTTTCCTAAGGCATATAAACTACCTATCATACAACTAACTAAACGAAGTGACCATAAGGTATAACCTCGGAAGGTTATTCCCTATACAACTATGGTCACCTAAAGTGTTTGGTTGGATCTTAATAATCGACCAAACAGGTCGGGTTCGAAAGTCTAAGCGGTTGTTAAGACCGCTTATCTTACGACCCTAAACAAGCACTAGACTAAAAGTGACGAGTTAAACATGTTAAAACATGTTTAACAAATTTAGAAAACAAGTTTGATATCAAAACAAGGTGTTTTGATACCCGAAAATAGCTTCGTTGCAAGATACGCATAAACACGTATTTTGACCGAAACTTTGACTCGTCGCTATGCCTAATCAACGTGGTAATCAGTAGGTATAGTCACAAGGGACTATAACCATCGTGATTACGCTCACGTTGCAAAGTTCAAACGAACTTTGTGTTGACCAAAAACTAGTCAAAGCAGAAAGTCAAACACTGTTTGACTTTCACGCTTGAAAAGCAATAAAAGCATGAAAGAAGCTTACAAAAGGTCCAAGAAAGGAAGATTTGATTCAAAATACTCAGGTATGAAGTGTTAAAACTCCAACTTAGAGCAGATTGAATCAAATGTGTGAGGTTGCAAATGAATCAAGGTGGGTATTTATAGATTTTCGACAACCGTTAGGATTGTTTCTCGTTATTTGTACTTTGATCTTAACCCTCCATGTGTTACCCACTGTTTTGGATACAATGGGAGCCTAAAAACCAGTCCCTAGTATAAGAAAACCAAGTATAAAACCCAAGGAAAGGCTGCTGTTTGAGAAAAACCAGTTTTTGCAGATCTGGGGGTCTCTCGCGGGCCGCGTAGACTTTCACTGAGTCTTACGCGCCCCTTCTAGACTATTTTGACAGAATGTCAGTTTTAGTCCCTGCATGTGTAAAACTTGGTTTTTGATGCATTTTTGACACGTTTAAGCCCCGTTAACCCCATTTCAAGGCTCTACAATGAAGTTAAAGTATAGGGAACTTAAAATATGCTCAAAAACATCTCGTATGTCAGTTCGTTTGGTCGTACGGTTGCGTTGTTCGGTTAATTACGACGAAAACTCGAACGGACGCGAAAACGATCCAAATTACGTGACGAGTGGTATCTTTGCATTCCAATCACTAAAATAAAATATTTTAATGATTACAAAAATTTTTGGATGTCCGGATATATTCAGAATGTGAGATATGCGCGTAAATGCAAACTTATGCACTTTTTGACGCTTTTAGTCCCTATTGATCAATTAAGCGTATTTTCGCATACCGAACCCCTCAAAGCCTATTTCTAAGCTATGTAAAGGATATATAGGGTATGTTTAGCTTATGATCAAGTTCCAGAATGTTCATTACAGTACGAATCAGAAGACTTTCGCAGTTTGACGCAAATAGTCCCTGTGATCGAATAAACTTGTTTTTGACACACCAAAGCCTTTAAAACTTATTTCTAAGTTAAATAAAAGTTATTTAAGGTATGTTAAGCCTATGTCACTATTCTGGAGTGTTTGCCGCATTAAACTGATTACGTTTACGTATCTGTTCGCGTATAACTTTCCAGAAAGCGATTTAAAGCTTGAAATTGAATTTAAAATCAAAACGTGAAATTGTTAAACGCAAATAAACAAATTTTGAGACCAAAACACATTGTTTCTTTGATAAAATATATTGTCCTACATCGTGTGGTGTTACGGAGCAAAAGTGTCACAGTCTCCCCTACTTTAGGAAATTTCGTCCCGAAATTTATTCGAATGAGACCGTAGAGTGTAAAAATGCCGGCGAATACATAGGTTTTGTTAGCCAAATAAATGGCAAAACATTTGATATTGCAATACTTTAACAACTACGAGAGTTGTCAATTGAAAATAAATCTTGAAGCCAAAGAATGGCAAAAATTTAGTATTTCAATACATAATCTTGATTGTGCAAATTCGTGGAAAATAGTTTTGTATATGGCAATATGATTACTACTAAGTCATTTTTATGCCATTTGAAATTCTGCATCGTAATCTCGTTTAAACCATCGTAAAACTCGTTAATGTGTTATTAGAAATTCAATTAAGGATTAATAATAACTGTTTCGAAATAAATCAAAACTTGTGTGAGTATTATATAAATCAAATCAATGATTCATGATAATACTTTAGATATCCTTCTAAGAATCTAACATATAAAGATATGGGAGATTCTACGAAGATTTCGATAATCGAATATTGAAACAATAGTACACAAAAACCCTAAAGTGATTTGGATAACGCTACAAGAATAATAAAATAATGTAACACCCCAAAAACGGGTTTGGTAATCAAACCACGTTAATAGAAATGACGGGTAAAATAACTTTAGTGGTAAAAATTAACCCGGTAATATATTAAGAATTTAAATGAATAAACTCGATATTAATTAAAAGAAAGATAAACACCTTGAAAAAGGGGCATATAAAAGGCCCGAGTTAGCAGGACTGAAAATATAACGGGATATAACTTCCCGAAACCATTAAGTTAACTAGGAATAATCAACCTAGTTAGTCAAGTGAGGTTAAAAAAATAAAGGAAACATGAATTAGTTAAACATTTTTATAAAACTTGAAACCTTGAGGGACTAAAAGGGGAAGACATGAAAGATAATTATGAAAACACACACAAGAGTGTGTGTTTGGCGACTTTTCCCAGGAGCCAAAAAGGGGTTCTACCAAGTGAACCCTAAATCCACAAAATTGATCAAAATCAAGGAGAAATCAAGCCAAGAATTTGGGGCTTTGATTAAATTCGTGATCACCTAAGTTAGGGAATCCGAAGGTCTGTCGAATTTTGTAATTCAGTGATGTTTTGAATGTATGATAAACACTCATAATCGAAAATTATGTGATGAATGTTGTATACATGAGTGATATTGGGTTGAATCTAGGTCTAGGAACAAACCCTAGATGCAAACTTGTAGGATTGTGCCATAAACTAGTGATTAGTCAATAAATCAAGTATGAGCTAAGTGGGTTTTTGACTAAATAGTAAAAATAATGATATGCATGTGCTTAGAATCATCATATTTGATAGTTGTAGCAGGATCCAGGAAAGACTGGCAGGATCCTCGAAGCAGGAAAAACAAGGATCCCACTTCAAGAACAACAAGTTCAAGCCTTATAATAAGTCTAACAACCAGAACGTGCATGCAGTAGAACAGGAAGAGGATGATGAGGATTATCCTCCAATTTCTGAATATTGTTTTTCTGTTGACAACAATGAGCTGATCCTTGCAATGCAGAATTTAGGTGAAAAAGCAAGATGGCCTAGAAAAAGTGATAAACCAGCCGCTACAAAAGACAAATCCAAATGGTGTGCATATCATGAGGATTTCGGGCATATCACCGAAGAGTGTATTGCACTAAGAAAAGAGATTGGTTATTTGTTAAGCGAGGGGAATTTGAAAGAGCTTTTGGGAAGAAAGAAGTCAAGGATCCCAGAAAAGGCTCCTGCTCCCCCAGCAGATGCACAGGTCATAAACTTTATATCCGGTGGATCAGACATTTGTGGCACTTCATTTTCAGCAGCCAAAAGACACGCTAAGGAGACCAAGATGGATAATGGAGATAGACCCATCCGAACGTCTACTGTTACACAGGAAAAAAGTTATTACTTTTGATGAGGATGATCGTGTTGATGTTCTGGATCCTCATCATGATGGTCTTGTTATTACTTTATTCATATCTAACCATTTTGTTCGCAGGATCCTAATCGATGGAGGAAGCTCGGTGAATATCATTCAGCTTGATGTCCTCAAGAAGATGAACATCCCTGAATCAGATATAATCCCAAGATCCTCAGTTCTTGTGGGATTCAGCGGAGAAACCAAGAATACATTGGGGGATATTAAACTTCCCATCTACATTGAAGGACTTCATTCTTATAAAAAATTTTGTGTAATAGATTGTTTATCATGTTGCAATGTTATCCTTGGCAGGCCATGGATACATGACATGAAGGCAGTTGCATCTACTTACCATCAATGCGTGAAGCTTCCTGGTCCATGGGGGGTGATAAAGATTGAGAGTGACCAGCAAGAAGCAAAGAATTGCTATACCTCATCAATGAAGCCAGCCTCAAGACCAAGGGAGCAATAGCAACTAAAGTATCCTCCAAGGGACGTCTTGGAGGCAAGAGAACAGGATGTGAAAGAAATCCTTATGGATCCTCATGATCCTGAATCCAAAGTCTTCATAGGATCAGGGATCCTTAGCAACATTGAAGAAGATCTAGTATCCTTCCTTAAAAGGAGAAAAACTACTTTTGCCTGGAAGCACGAAGACATGACAGGTATCTCTAAGGATATAATCACTCATAAACTTGGCATTGACAGGTCGTTCAAGCCAATTCATCAAAAAAGGAGAAAGTTTGCACCTGAAAGGAATGCTATTATCCAGGAAGAAGTAGATAAACTACTCCGGGCAGGTATGATAAGAGAGGTTAAGTATCCAAGGTGGTTAGCCAATGTGGTTGTTGTTCAAAAGAAAAATGGAAAATGGAGGGTATGTGTCGATTTTACTGATTTAAACAAGGCATGTCCCAAGGATCCTTTCCCATTACCCCACATTGACTCCATGGTTGTCACACCCCGACTTTCCACGTGTCACCGGTGGGCCTGGTGGGGAGTATCGTGACGTAGTTGATATCATCATAGTCAAACAACACAATATATAAACGCACAGCGGAAGAAAAAGATAAATATATATTACAATCCGAATATAAAGTAATATCCAGTATTACAACGGAAAGTAAAGGATCCACAGGCGGATCTTAAAACTATCATTTGTTCAACAGACTTTAGACGCCTAGAACTTGCAAGATTCCTTATTAACGTCCTGAGCAGCTTCCAGCCTATTACGTACTTGTACCTGTCACTTAGACTTTTGAAAATACGTTAGTTTTCACTGGTAAATACACTCAACCGACTCATTTGAAAATGTCTATAAAAATTGATTTGAATGCACGTGGCACGAAAATATTTTGACACTTTGATTAAAATGCACAGAGGCAAAATTAATCTTTTTCACTTGTATACTTGGGACAAACTATATTTCATGTTATCAGTTTTACATAACTTGCTCTACATACGGGGCCCGGATCTATGTCGGTTCATGATTAACCGACACACCACTATTCCCTTATTGGGAATCCCTTATTGGGTATAATTAATTAATTAGCATATAACATCTGTCATGTGTATGCCTACACCCCGTGCTTAAGTCGTGGCCATTGCAATTTAATGAGTCAAGGATATCCAGGACACGGTCGCATTAATCCCCAATGTTTCAGTCAAGCAATACGAGTTAAAACAGGTTATTTGGATTTCCCGACTTATTGGTCTTTGAATCCCATACCTGACCATGCGGTATTTATATTACCGTATCCCAAGCCCGTAATAGGGAAAATAAGTTAAGAGTATTTACCTGAGCTAGCTCCTGTCTTAAATAGCAGAAATTTATAACTCAGCCATATTCACTTAAGTAAGCGTAGGTACAATTTACCGGAAAGCTCTAGTCTGGAATGATGGTATAAATAACTAATTAGAATGCTAACGGGTCTTTAATTAAGCCTAAGCTTAGACCGGTTAGTCTTACAGGAAGATACGGTTCGTACGCACGATTAAGCGAAGACCGGAATAGAATGTGATTTAAACCCGACATGCTCAGAGACTTGTCTTATATGGGTATTTCATACTCATTCTGGATTTTGGGATAAAACCAATAAGGTTCGACCCGTTTCGGCTAATTTATGTAAACTTGTTACATAAACCGAACCGTACGCGTAATAAGCGTGACGGGTATTCATGAGAGCTATATACAGGTTTTCTAAGTTGATTTATGCCTCAAATATGTTGTGACATCAGTAAGATGTCTTTCATTATGCCCGAAACGTATTTAAACACAAACTTTGCCCCGTAGGGGTAGTTTGGTCATTTAAAAGGTTATAAAAGAGTTTAAGTATTTATCTGAGTTACAGGTCTGATGTAATCAGAAAAAATACTTATTTTACCATGTTATAACAGTAGGGTAAAGTATATATGTGAAATTTATCAATTATAACCAAACTATGCCCCGTAGGGGTATTTTGGTAATTTCACATAAGCCGAAAAGCTCAAAACTGAAATCTGAGTTTAACAACCTTTGCTTACTGTTAAAATATTATAATTTGCCTCAAATATCAGTAGGTATCAACCCGGGTATGTTCAATATAATTTTTAATACATACTATGCGTTAAAACGCTTAATAAGGCGATTAAAAACCATTTCCGGGTTTGATACATAAATCTGATATTTTTATATTTCCAGAAGGCTTAAAATAATTTATTTATCATTTAGAATCAGTAGCAAAAGGTTTGGAGTCGTTTAGATATGTAAAACTCATTTTATGGCCCGTAAGGGCAAAACCGACAATTACCGGATTAAGCCTACGACTATTAGTTATGCTCATCCTAAAATAAATTAAAAATCTTTAAAAATTCCAAAATAATATTTTACATCAGTGGGTAAATATTTTGGTATTTAAAAGTAGGCTTAACTAGGCTATACGCTAATTACGTCGTTTTATTAACATAAAGCTTTCAATTTGCGCTAATGAGCATAACTCTCAATCTACACCTCAAACTGATATCAAACTTTGCATACAAGTTTATATATCAGTAATTAAAGTTTCTACTCTTTTACATTTCCAAAAATCACGTTTTAAGGTGAAAAGGGCATAATGGTCAACATATGAGCAATTAACGGAATCATGCTTATTAATTGGATAACTAATGATCCGAGGTGTATAATCACAAAGGGTTATACTAGCATGTAACCTGGTCCAAATGAAGCTCTAAGGTATTTCTAAAACATACCATAACGGGTCAGAACTGAAAGTCAAAGTATAAGTCAAACTATGCGACTTTCGGTTCCGAACCGGGTCTAAACAGGAAATTGTTGGGTTGAACATATTTAGACATGTCCTTACACTAATTACCAAGTTATATTAATGATCAAACAGGTTGTATGTGTTCTACATTGCTAATTATGCATAAATTAGAATTTAAGTATCCTGTTGACTTTTTCTTAGCAAGTTTGACCCGACATTTGACCTAGTTAGAGTGGGAATCAGGGGGAACCCTTTTGAGGGTTTATTACCCACATAATTACCAACTTATAACTACTTTTTATTCGACTAATCACTGGACCATTAGTGATTAATCTTAAAGTCAACCGTTAATTACGACGGTTTGACTTTTAAGCTAAAACTAGGCTAAAACTTAATTAAGAAAGGTCAAGTATACTTACAAGAGTCCTATGCACGAATTATGATCACTTGAGCCTGCTTGGGAGCTCCAGAATTGATCAGGAATGCAAGAGAAGGTGTGTGGAACTTGGTTGCAACTTTGGTCCTTTATATAGTGTTTAATCCACCACAAAATGTTGACAACTCAAGCTACAACTGACCACAACTCATCAACACATGTCCCTAAGGTTCTAGGAGGTACTTAGGGGTCGCACATTGTAACACCTCGAAAATTTCGGGTTTAATCTTAAATCGACACGTATCATGTAAGACAAAACGCGTTGAAAACCCGGATTTAATAAAGATGTTTGGGTAGGATTTAAAGCGGCGTCATGTTAAATCGTTACCTCTGAACGACCTTATTTTGATCCCAAGACCCAATTAAATATTACACACACCTATGATGCTCTCAATTCAGTGAATTATTGTCATTGATAGGATTCAAAATGCAAGGTAGGATCCTACGAAGAAATGAATGATAAACCGTCATTTTCGGGTCTTGTTTTTGGATTGAAAGGAAACAATACTTCATGGTGGGGTTTAGAACAGTACAAAGGCATTCTTAGAGACCCTCAATTGACAAATTATTGTTCCAAAATCGTGCAAGTGGGTTATATGGTCAAAACTTCAACAAACAACAACAAACAAAAATTTTGATCAGCGAAGGCGTCGCGTGACGCGACGGCCCCTCGCGCGACGCGAGGGGTGCCCAGCGACAGCAGACCTGCTGTTGGCTGTTGGGTGCGAATGTGACCTCCTTGGCCGGTTTTTCTTGCACATACATGGCCCCTAGACATCCCTACACACTAATTACAAGTGTTGATCAATTGTGGATGGCCCTAGACTTGGTTGTCACTTGCTTGTGGTGCTTGATTCTTGTATATAAAGACCCTTCATGTCACAACATTTTCCACACATCATATTCAAGCAATCTGAGCATTGGAGGAGCTTACAATCTGATTGAAGGCCTTCCTAATCATTCATTAACCATCTAGTAAGTCTCTAATCCCTTCTAAATTAATTCTAGCTTAGTAATTAGCTTAAAAGTCAAACCGACGTAACTACGGTTTGACTTCGCGATTAATTAGCGATAGCTCAGTCGTGTGTCGAATTAAAAGTACCATTAGATAGGTAATTATATGGGTATTAAACCCTTATAAGGGCAAGTACCAAATCCAGACCTAACTAGGTCGTTTGTCGGGTCAAACGTTGACCGAAAAAAGTCAACAGAATTACAAAATGCGATTTAATGCACGACTAGCAATCCGCGAGGCGTGCAACCTGTTTTAAACTTAATATAACTTGGTAATAAGTATAAAAACTTGTCTACGCTTGCCCGACTCGACAAATTTCTGTTTAAACCCGGTTCGGAACCGAAAGACGCAAGACTTTGACTTTTGCGTTGACTTCGGTTCTGACCCGTTTTAATTTGAATTAGACATGCCTTAAAGTCTCATTAGGGTTGGGTTACATGCTAGTATAAGTCTCTGTACTTGTTTCATTGATTATCCGATGCATGCGCACGTTTCCGTTAATCGCTTAAATTGGACCATAATGCCCTTATGACCCTACAACGAGAATTTTGAAAATGTGGAAGTACTATAATCTTAGTTACTGATTATTAAACATGCACGTAAATTTTCACGTCAATCGGAGGTCTAGATTATGAGATATGCGCATTAGCGTAAATATTAAGCTTTTTATTAATTAAACGGCGCGATTAGCGCATAGCCTATCTAAACCCGATTTTCGGTACCAAAACTTTTACCCACTGATGTTAAATAATATTTGGGGATTTTTGAAGATTTTTAATTATTTTTAAACTGATCTTAAGCTAGGCTTATCGCATTGATTCGGTTAATACCGAATATGCCCTTTTAGGCTATAAAACGAGTTTTACGAATCCGTTTGATTCCAATCCAATGGCCACTGATCTAAAATAATAAATATAGGATTTTGAGCCTGTTTTACTGATCAGAAAACTCAGATTGGTATTTTAACCCGTACGTCGCTTAAAACGGCTTTATACGCGTATTAAACGCGTAGTTTGGTATTAAAACCATTTTGACACGTAAGACTTAATACCAATAGACATAACCTGTTAAATTAAGATATTTTTCTGATTTAATCAGACCCATACCTCAGAAGTATTATAAGTCTCTTTTATAACCTTTAAAATGACCAAAATACCCCTACGGGGCATAATTAGGGGAATAAACTCGTTACGGGCATTATGGAAGATATCTTAATGATATCACAACATATTTGAAGCGTATTAACTTAGGAAACCTGTTCACGACCCTTTCGGTTACCCGTTATGCATTTTACGCGTTCGGTTCGGTTTATGTAAATAGTTTGCATAAACTAGCCGAAACGGGTCAAACGATATCATTTTCATCTCAAAATCCAGAATGTGAGTAGTAAACCCATGTTAAACAAGTCTTCAAACTTGTCGGGTCTAAATCACATTCTATCCGGTCTTCGCTTAATCGTGCGTACGAACCGCATCTTTGAAACTAGCCGGTCTAAGCTTAAGCATAATTAAAGACCCGCTAGGATTCTAATAGGTTATATTTAACCTTCGTTCCAGATTAGGAGAAACAGTAAAAGCTACCTGCTATTTGATTATTGTGACTATACTTTGCATCAAGGTAAATACTTTTAACTTATTTTCCCTATACGGGCTTGGGTTACGGTACATAGCGTACCGCTTGATCGGGCATCAAATCTTCCACGCTTAGTGGTTAATTGAATAATTTGATAGGCTCGTTTTAAACAGATGTGTTTACTTTACAGCCTTTGGGGGGTTAATGACCATGTCCCGGATATCCTCGGCATTATCTTACGAGATTGCCACGACCTGAGCACGGGGTGTAGGCGTACTCCCGTGTATAACTCACTTACAGTGGTGTGTCTATTGATCTTTAACCCGGATACGTCCGGGCTACTGAACGCATAAGTAACATGTAAATCGTTAACAAGATTATCATATAAAATAATTCTCCCAAGTTAAACAAAATGTTTATGCCATGTGCATCCAAACAAATTTTCAATCATTTTATAAAATGAGTCAGTTGAATGTATTTACCAGTGTAAACTGACGTATTTTCCCAAAAAGATTAAACGCAGGTACTAGGCGAAATAGGCTGGGAGTCTCCTAAGCATCACTAGAAGTCTCGCAAACTTAAGATGCCGATGTCTGTTGAACCATAAACAATATTTTTATTATTCGATCCTACTGTGGATAAACACCGGATAATTGTGACTTTGTTTACAATAAATAAATTCGGTTGTATCTTATTTAAATTTGCTTCCGCTGTGCATTATTATATTGTGTTGTTTGACTATTACGTTGCCAACCACGTCACGATACTCCCCCACCGGGCCCACCGGTGACACGTGGAAATCGGGGTGTGACAGGTTGGTATCAGAGCCAACACTGAGTGAATTAAACACTAGCCTTTTGTGTTTAATCTCAGTTACACAATTGCACATATCTAAACTTTCGAGTCTAGACTTATAACATAGGACAAATTCCACCTTTTCGGGTTTTTGTTTTGTCCTTTAAAATTTTATATTTTGCTATTGTTATCTCATGCTTTATTGACAGGAATAACAAAATGCCGCCAAGATTTTTACGTATGCGAGGACGAGGAGGAAAGGGGCCGACCACCGCCCCCAACGACCATGAAGCTGGGCCATCCAATACACGAGGTCCTATCCCCGCCGAGAGTGATGGTACTCGACGGAACCAGAGAGGTCTATTTCAACCGGCAAGACGGTCGACTTCGAACAGCTCGACGACTCCCGCTCAGGACTCCTACGGGCCACAATCAGAAAATGAGCCTAGAGACCCCCACCATTCGCACATACCGTTACAGCGATCTATGTCGCACCGCCCTTTTGGAGACCCCACTCCAATCTTTCAAGGCCAGTTTAACCCGACGGATTATATACAAGAACCAGTGGGTTTTAACCCATTGGGGCCGGAGGACCATTTTTCTGGAGGAAACGATATGGATGAGGAAGACGACCCAGAAGAACCCGCATCAGGAACTCCCAACCACCCAATCGAGGTCTCGGATAGTTCCATTTATCACGGGCCACCCTATAATGGTCCAGATAGCTTCCAGGCTATCTTTACTCGGCACGAATGGTATTATACACCTTCTCACCATTCGTCGCCGCATGAGCAGCCGCAGCCTCACTATTCTCCGCCGCATGAGCAGCAGCAGCAGCATCATCAAGATTCCTCTGGGAATCACCAGTTTGAGGCAGTTACGCCACCGCCTCCACCGCCACCAGTTCAGCCGGCGCCTCCACAGCCGCAAAGACATAGGAGATCCGGAGCCCGGATGTCCACACGAAGAGAAGAGTTTCACTTTAACTCTCCTCTACAATCAAGTGGCAGAAATTATCAGCCGCTTCCAGAAGTTCCACAGATGGGTGGACCATCAAACCCCTTCGCGCAGCAACCGCCACCAATGGGTTTCGATAATCAGATACCAGCATACACCGGTCCTTCGATGTATAACCCGTTTGAGCTACCAACCCACACTAACCCCGGTTACGCTGAAGCCGACCCATACCTGGTAGCTGCTAATTACAACGCTCTTAACCCTGAAGGACCGTATGGGGGTCCTTGGGGAGTAGGGTACCCAGTCCAGGGGTACCAGATGCCTACACAACCCCCGTTTTACCAACAACCCCCGCCGTCTCTACAAATGTCGCCACCACTGCATCAGGAGATCCTGCAAAGTATTAGAGAGGTGCGACATGAGGCACGGGAAGATCGACGGCGCAACCAGGGAATGTTCAAGACCTTGACGAACCTAATCAAGGGAAAGAGCAAAAAAGGATCAGTAAATCCTTTATGTGTATATGTCTACTTTAAAATTAAGTCCCTGCGTGGACATTTATGTGTGTATGTTTGTTGTGTGTATTGACCCCTACGTGGGTCTATCTTTCCATAAACCCCTACGAGGGTATGTTGTATGTTTAGTCCCTACGTGGACTTATGTTTGTTTAAGTCCCTACGTGGATAATTGTTAGTGTGTTAACCCCTACGCGGGCATGTCTTCTGTAAGACCCCTGCGTGGGCATGTTGTTATGTTGTAGCTCCTACGTGGGCAAATTTCATGTGTGAAAGACCCGTTTAGGGCGATATGTAATGTTGTTATAAATTATTGGAGTGTTGTTTTATAAATTTCATGTTTGCCATTTGTGCATATATAATAATTATAAATGAAATAAATAAATTAAAATCATTCCTTTTAATCTGCCTAAGTAATTATTTAATTAAGAATCTTAAAGTGTGGAACCTAGCCTCGTGTCAAATATAAGACCGGGCCAAAATGGTAATACCGGGTTAAAAGATTCAAATTCTTGTTAACATCTTAAAACATGTTAACACTCCTGGCAGAAGTGATTCGTTAAAAATCACATGTCATTTTTTTTAAAAAAATGAATAAGGATTCTTTAGAAGCTTCCTAATCCAGTATAATGATCTCTGAATCCTGGATTTACATCATCAATTAAGGTGATCATATTCAACCATACGTGGTAAAATAGCGCCTACGGGCCATGCTCATTTCTATATAAGCCAAAAGACGGTGGTAGCTAGGACTCCCTGTCTAATAAAGGTAATGAACTAGGTTCAAACCTTAAAAGTCTTGATTCTCAGAAATCATAGTATATTAAATTGTCCATGTGACCAAGCCTTATGTGCTAATATATATATTGTTATTGTTATATGTTTAGGATAAATTTAATTGAAATCCTAAATTAATACGATTAATGAGTTAACCAAGAAGGGTCTCTGTTACCATGGTTAACGAGTTACCCTAAGGGGGTAATTCTATAATAAACTTTCAAATAAAATATTGTTCTTGTTTCTGTAACAGTTCAATACGAATGGCAAATTCTAATGAAGTCAATAGCCCTACTGCGGCGCCAAATGAAAACGCCCAGATTACATTGACGGGCGCCGAACTAAAAGCTATCATTGATGGTGCTGTCACTCAAGCCTTGGATAGGCAATATGAAGAATACAGTGGTACCAGGAGTAGGACCCACTCCGTATCACACTCAAAGCCAAGAACACATTCTGAGGCTCATAACAAGCCTCCTCCCAAGAGGAACGGACCAAAGAAAGACGGTGATGACCGTCAGTCCACCAACAATCAAAGTGACCCATCCCAGCACTTGGTACTGCATCAAGGACCCCGTAACAAGGGTTGCACTTACAAATACTTCGTGTCTTGCAAGCCCCGGGATTTTACAGGGGAAAAGGGGGCCGTTGATTGCATGACGTGGCTGGATGAAATGGACACAGTGGTGGACATAAGCAGGTGCGCTGAACGGGATATAGTGAAGTTTGTGTCACAGTCCTTCAAAGGAGAAGCATTGGTCTGGTGGAGATCTCTGATGGAGGCCTCCGGAAAGATCCCGTTGTATAGCATGACGTGGGATCAATTCATTGCCTTGATCAAAGACAATTACTGCCCTCAACACGAGGTGGAAAAGATTGAATATGACTTTCTGTCATTGGTAATGAAGAACCTCGACTGCCAAGCTTACCTGACAAGCTTCAATACGCTGTCCAGGTTGGTTCCCTACCTGGTAACCCCCGAGCCAAAGAGGATCGCTCGTTTTATTGGCGGGTTGGAACCCGAGATCAAGGCCAGTGTTAAAGCTTCTCGGCCAGTTACCTTCAGGTCTGTAACTGACCTTTCCTTATCCCTCACACTTGATGCGGTCCGTCAGAGATCGCTGAGGAATAAGGATACTGAGAAGAGGAAGCGAGAAGATGATGGTTCGCGTAGGTCGAACAAGAAACACCGTGGGAACGGTGATCGAAAGAAGGGATCGGAGTCGAAGAAAGATGGGCATCGTTCTGATGAGAAGCCCACGTGCAAAACTTGCAAGAAAAAGCACTTTGGAAAGTGCAGATTTGGATCAAACTCGAATAACGAGTCAAGGTCTTTTGCTTGTGGTTTGTGCAAATCCAAGGAACACAAAACCTTGGATTGCAAGAAGATGAAAGATGCGACGTGCTATCGTTGCAATGAGAAGGGCCACATAAAGACTAACTGCCCCAAGAATAACAAGAAGCCTGAGGAGGCTAAGAAGACTAACGCCAGAGTCTTCAGGATGGATGCGCAGGAGGCTGTGCAAGATGATAACGTCATAACAGGTACATTCCTTGTAAATGATGTCTTTGCAAGAGTACTTTTTGATTCCGGTGCAGATAAGTCTTTTGTGGATCAGAAGTTTTGTAAATTGTTGAATTTACCTGTCAAAACCCTAAGCGTAAACTATGAGGTAGAGTTAGCAGATGGTACCATAGAAACCGTCTCTACTGTGTTAGATGGATGTACTATATCCATTAAGAACCATTCTTTTCCTCTGTCTCTACTTCCGTTTAAATTAGCTGGTTTTGACATAGTGCTGGGTATGGACTGGTTATCTCATAACCAGGCCCAAATCGTCTGTAAACAGAAACAGGTAGTAATAAAGACTCCGTCTGGTGAGTCACTTACCATTCGGGGAGATACTCAGTACGGACTGCCTGAGCAGGTGACTATGCTCAAGGCTTCCAAGTGTTTGAAGAGGGGATGTGTCATTTACATGGCGCAAGTGATTTTGGAGGAACCTAAACCGAAGTTAGAAGACATCCCTGTCATTTCTGAATACCCAGGAGTGTTTCCTGAAGATCTACCTGGCCTACCACCAGATAGACAAGTCGAATTCAGGATCGATATCATTCCCGGAGCGGCACCAGTTGCCAGAGCACCATACAGATTGGCACCCACCGAAATGAAGGAGTTGCGGACGCAGCTAGATGAACTGCTGGCTAAGGGTTTCATTCGACCTAGTTCATCTCCTTGGGGAGCGCCAATCCTGTTTGTCAAGAAGAAGGATGGATCGATGCGTCTATGCATCGACTATCGCGAGCTTAACAAGGTCACGATCAAGAATAGGTATCCATTGCCCAGAATCGACGATTTGTTCGATCAGCTTCAAGGGGCAAGTTACTTCTCAAAGATTGATTTGAGGTCTGGATACCATCAGTTGAAGGTTAAGGATGAAGACGTTCACAAGACTGCATTTAGGACTCGTTACGGTCACTACGAGTTTCTAGTGATGCCTTTTGGGCTCACCAATGCACCGGCTGCGTTCATGGATCTCATGAATCGCGTTTGCAAGCCGCACTTAGATAAATTCGTCATCGTTTTCATCGACGACATTCTCATTTATTCTAAGAACAAAGCTGACCACGAGAAACATCTTCGATGTATTCTCAAACTTCTGCATAAGGAAAAGCTCTATGCCAAATTCTCCAAGTGTGAATTTTGGCTTAGGGAAGTCCAATTTCTTGGACATGTGGTCAGTGAGTGTGGTATCCAGGTGGATCCCGCTAAGGTTGAAGCAGTAATGAACTGGCAAGAGCCAAAGACGCCAACAGAAATCCGTAGCTTCCTAGGGTTGGCAGGATATTACAGGCGCTTCATTGAAAATTTTTCAAGGATTGCTGCACCCCTAACTTCCCTGACCAAGAAGAAAGTAAAGTTCGTTTGGGGTCCTAAGCAGCAAGAGTCCTTCGATGTTTTGAAACAAAAGTTGAGCAACGCTCCTGTGCTTACCTTACCTGAAGGTGCTGAAGAATTTGTAGTTTATTGTGATGCATCACACACTGGCATGGGGTGTGTGCTTATGCAGAAAGGCAAGGTGATTGCCTATGCATCACGACAGTTAAAAGTGCACGAAAAGAATTACACCACCCACGACTTGGAATTGGGTGCCGTTGTGTTCGCACTAAAACTGTGGAGGCATTATCTTTATGGGATCAAGTTTGTGATCTTTTCTGATCACAAGAGCCTCCAGCATCTGTTTAACCAGAAAGAATTAAACATGAGGCAACGCCGTTGGATGGAAACTTTGAATGATTATGATTGTGAAATCAAATACCATCCCGGCAAAGCGAATGTAGTCGCTGATGCCTTGAGCAGAAAGGAAAGGGTTAAACCCATACGAATTAACGCCAAGCGTATGGAGATAAAGAACAGTTTGATAGAAAGGGTGTTAGCTGCACAGAAGGAAGCTGTGTTGGAAGCTAACTATCCTAATGAAAAGTTAGGAGTAACTGAGGAGCAGTTAACTCTTAGCAAGGACGGAATTTTACGGTTAAACGGACGAATATGGGTTCCAATTTTTGGAGGACTTCGTGATATCATCCTCCAAGAAGCCCATAGTTCCAAATACTCCGTTCATCCTGGAGCTGACAAGATGTACCAGGATTTAAAGGCAAATTATTGGTGGATAGGCTTGAAAAAGTCTGTGGCCGCCCATGTAGCAAAATGCTTGACATGTGCGCAAGTCAAAGCCGAGCATCAGAAACCGTCAGGTTTGCTACAACAGCCTGAACTTCCTACGTGGAAGTGGGAAATGGTAACTATGGATTTTATTACCAAGTTACCCAAGACAAGAAAAGGCAATGATACGATATGGGTTATAGTTGACCGACTGACTAAGTCAGCTCATTTCTTACCCATCAAGGAGACTTATAGCTCCGATATGTTAGCCCAGTTATACGTTGACAAGATTGTAGCCCTACACGGCATACCTGTAGCTATTATCTCTGACCGGGATACTAGGTACACGTCACACTTTTGGAAGAGTTTCCAGCAATCTTTGGGTACGCGTTTGAACTTTAGTACGGCTTACCATCCTCAGACAGACGGTCAGAGTGAGCGTACTATTCAAACGTTGGAAGACATGCTACGCGCATGTGCGATCGATTTGGGAGGTAGCTGGGATAAGAACCTACCATTGATCGAATTCTCCTACAACAATAGCTACCATACCAGCATAAAGGCTGCGCCTTTTGAGGCATTATACGGTAGAAAATGTAGATCGCCAGTTTGTTGGGCGGAAGTTGGAGAAGTCCAGTTATCAGGACCAGAGATCGTGTTCGAAACGACGGACAAGATTGTCCAGATTCGTAACAATCTCCAAGCTGCTCGGAATAGGCAGAAGAGTTACGCGGATCCAAGTCGTAAGGACTTTCACTTCGAAGTAGGTGACAAAGTCCTACTTAAAGTGTCACCCTGGAAGGGGGTGATGCGATTTGGTAAGAAAGGCAAACTAAGCCCGAGATACATAGGACCTTTCGAGGTTATCGAACGTGTCGGGTCAGTTGCCTACAAGTTGAACTTACCAGAAGAGCTCAGTGGAATTCACAATGTGTTCCACATTTGCAATCTAAAGAAGTGTTCCGCTGATGATTCACATGTCATGCCACATACAGATGTGCAAATAGATAAGAGCTTAACGTTTGTAGAAAAACCTTTGTCAATTGAAGATCGACAGGTAAGGAAGCTTCGAAGAAAGCACATACCTTTCGTAAAGGTCAAATGGGATGCCCGAAGAGGTCCCGAGTATACGTGGGAGTTGGAATCCACCATGAAAGAAAAGTACCCTTACTTGTTTCAGTAAATCTCGGGTCGAGATTTATTTTAAGGGGGTGAGGATGTAACACCTCGAAAATTTCGGGTTTAATCTTAAATCGACACGTGTCATGTAAGACAAAACGCGTTGAAAACCCGGATTTAATAAAGATGTTTGGGTAGGATTTAAAGCGGCGTCATGTTAAATCGTTACCTCTGAACGACCTTATTTTGATCCCAAGACCCAATTAAATATTACACACACCTATGATGCTCTCAATTCAGTGAATTATTGTCATTGATAGGATTCAAAATGCAAGGTAGGATCATACGAAGAAATGAATGATAAACCGTCATTTTCGGGTCTTGTTTTTGGATTGAAAGGAAACAATACTTCATGGTGGGGTTTAGAACAGTACAAAGGCATTCTTAGAGACCCTCAATTGACAAATTATTGTTCCAAAATCGTGCAAGTGGGTTATATGGTCAAAACTTCAACAAACAACAACAAACAAAAATTTTGATCAGCGAAGGCGTCGCGTGACGCGACGGCCCCTCGCGCGACGCGAGGGGTGCCCAGCGACAGCAGACCTGCTGTTGGCTGTTGGGTGCGAATGTGACCTCCTTGGCCGGTTTTTCTTGCACATACATGGCCCCTAGACATCCCTACACACTAATTACAAGTGTTGATCAATTGTGGATGGCCCTAGACTTGGTTGTCACTTGCTTGTGGTGCTTGATTCTTGTATATAAAGACCCTTCATGTCACAACATTTTCCACACATCATATTCAAGCAATCTGAGCATTGGAGGAGCTTACAATCTGATTGAAGGCCTTCCTAATCATTCATTAACCATCTAGTAAGTCTCTAATCCCTTCTAAATTAATTCTAGCTTAGTAATTAGCTTAAAAGTCAAACCGACGTAACTACGGTTTGACTTCGCGATTAATTAGCGATAGCTCAGTCGTGTGTCGAATTAAAAGTACCATTAGATAGGTAATTATATGGGTATTAAACCCTTATAAGGGCAAGTACCAAATCCAGACCTAACTAGGTCGTTTGTCGGGTCAAACGTTGACCGAAAAAAGTCAACAGAATTACAAAATGCGATTTAATGCACGACTAGCAATCCGCGAGGCGTGCAACCTGTTTTAAACTTAATATAACTTGGTAATAAGTATAAAAACTTGTCTACGCTTGCCCGACTCGACAAATTTCTGTTTAAACCCGGTTCGGAACCGAAAGACGCAAGACTTTGACTTTTGCGTTGACTTCGGTTCTGACCCGTTTTAATTTGAATTAGACATGCCTTAAAGTCTCATTAGGGTTGGGTTACATGCTAGTATAAGTCTCTGTACTTGTTTCATTGATTATCCGATGCATGCGCACGTTTCCGTTAATCGCTTAAATTGGACCATAATGCCCTTATGACCCTACAACGAGAATTTTGAAAATGTGGAAGTACTATAATCTTAGTTACTGATTATTAAACATGCACGTAAATTTTCACGTCAATCGGAGGTCTAGATTATGAGATATGCGCATTAGCGTAAATATTAAGCTTTTTATTAATTAAACGGCGCGATTAGCGCATAGCCTATCTAAACCCGATTTTCGGTACCAAAACTTTTACCCACTGATGTTAAATAATATTTGGGGATTTTTGAAGATTTTTAATTATTTTTAAACTGATCTTAAGCTAGGCTTATCGCATTGATTCGGTTAATACCGAATATGCCCTTTTAGGCTATAAAACGAGTTTTACGAATCCGTTTGATTCCAATCCAATGGCCACTGATCTAAAATAATAAATATAGGATTTTGAGCCTGTTTTACTGATCAGAAAACTCAGATTGGTATTTTAACCCGTACGTCGCTTAAAACGGCTTTATACGCGTATTAAACGCGTAGTTTGGTATTAAAACCATTTTGACACGTAAGACTTAATACCAATAGACATAACCTGTTAAATTAAGATATTTTTCTGATTTAATCAGACCCATACCTCAGAAGTATTATAAGTCTCTTTTATAACCTTTAAAATGACCAAAATACCCCTACGGGGCATAATTAGGGGAATAAACTCGTTACGGGCATTATGGAAGATATCTTAATGATATCACAACATATTTGAAGCGTATTAACTTAGGAAACCTGTTCACGACCCTTTCGGTTACCCGTTATGCATTTTACGCGTTCGGTTCGGTTTATGTAAATAGTTTGCATAAACTAGCCGAAACGGGTCAAACGATATCATTTTCATCTCAAAATCCAGAATGTGAGTAGTAAACCCATGTTAAACAAGTCTTCAAACTTGTCGGGTCTAAATCACATTCTATCCGGTCTTCGCTTAATCGTGCGTACGAACCGCATCTTTGAAACTAGCCGGTCTAAGCTTAAGCATAATTAAAGACCCGCTAGGATTCTAATAGGTTATATTTAACCTTCGTTCCAGATTAGGAGAAACAGTAAAAGCTACCTGCTATTTGATTATTGTGACTATACTTTGCATCAAGGTAAATACTTTTAACTTATTTTCCCTATACGGGCTTGGGTTACGGTACATAGCGTACCGCTTGATCGGGCATCAAATCTTCCACGCTTAGTGGTTAATTGAATAATTTGATAGGCTCGTTTTAAACAGATGTGTTTACTTTACAGCCTTTGGGGGGTTAATGACCATGTCCCGGATATCCTCGGCATTATCTTACGAGATTGCCACGACCTGAGCACGGGGTGTAGGCGTACTCCCGTGTATAACTCACTTACAGTGGTGTGTCTATTGATCTTTAACCCGGATACGTCCGGGCTACTGAACGCATAAGTAACATGTAAATCGTTAACAAGATTATCATATAAAATAATTCTCCCAAGTTAAACAAAATGTTTATGCCATGTGCATCCAAACAAATTTTCAATCATTTTATAAAATGAGTCAGTTGAATGTATTTACCAGTGTAAACTGACGTATTTTCCCAAAAAGATTAAACGCAGGTACTAGGCGAAATAGGCTGGGAGTCTCCTAAGCATCACTAGAAGTCTCGCAAACTTAAGATGCCGATGTCTGTTGAACCATAAACAATATTTTTATTATTCGATCCTACTGTGGATAAACACCGGATAATTGTGACTTTGTTTACAATAAATAAATTCGGTTGTATCTTATTTAAATTTGCTTCCGCTGTGCATTATTATATTGTGTTGTTTGACTATTACGTTGCCAACCACGTCACGATACTCCCCCACCGGGCCCACCGGTGACACGTGGAAATCGGGGTGTGACACACATGAAGTGAAACATCTGATTAAAGTCGATTCCAAGGCTGAACAGCCAACATAAACATTTTTCTGCATCTGACGTCCTGATGCGGCCCGCGTAAGGTTATGTTAACCTTTACGCGGCCCGCCTCAGACTGTTAATCAGAATTTTCATTTTCTATTTTCCGCATCTTGTCCCTTGGCTCTTCGAAAGGTAAACCAAGCTTATATTTTGTAATTTGACCCCTTATTATTTACCTACAAGGGCTTTAGGACTTATACCCACTTTGCCAAGTCCCTGGACACTTCCGGTTAACCCGAAAAGTCATAACTTTCAACGTTAACGCTTTAACCCCTTGTAAACGAATTTGATCACAACTTGCTCATACGATAACGAAACTTTATGAAATTTATATCGTGTATTCTAGTGAGCATAATTAACCGTTACAAAGCTTCGGGTTTGTCAAAAGGTCACTCAGAGGTATAACTTAAACATGTTGACACATTTAACCCCTGTAGTTTGTAATCTCTCACTTTCCTTCATATTTAGCTTCGTATGATCCGTGATTTATTCGTTTAAAGGTATGAGCATCATGTAGGGCTAATGTACAATATATTTATTCACTGTTGACATTTAGAACCCGTATTTACACATACTTTCCATGCTTGTCAACTTCAGTCCTTTCCGAACATTCTTTCACACGTTCAAGCATATGACACGTGTCAATACATTATAGGACGTGAATTTTCGAGGTGTTACATCCTCACCCCCTTAAAAGAAATCTCGACCTCGAGATTTGTTAAAGTAAAGGAAGTATTTTCTGCCTTAAATTGGCTTAATCTTCCTCAGTACCTTTGAGCCTCTAAGGCACTACAATTGACCTTTATAATAGGCACATGTATCTTTTTGGAGCTTCTAATCCTGTCGATCCTTAATCGACACAGGTTGCTCATACTTTCATAGTTCTGCATATCATTATGTGATAGCGCTTTTTGACTTATTGGTGACACGTCGCTAAATCATTAGTGTGGTTCACATTGCGCGTTCCACCAAGCCCCTTAATTAGGTCTTAGCTCGTAAGCTATTTGATCTTGATACATTCGATTTCCTTCGAATGATTCTATATACTCGGAGCTTAACTAGCCTGATAATTTAACAAATTTAGCACACCCTTTCTGGGTGATATCTATTGTTGAACCTTATTCCTTAACAAGAATTTAGGAGGTTTGCTAACTTCATTAATCCTTGCTTTTCTGCCGAAATAATGGCAACTTATAGATAATTAGGGGTTTGTATGATCTTATTCGTTGTTTCTACTACAACTTTCAGATCTTGATAATTGGACTTACCAATTCTCTATTTAACAATAGATGTTTAACATTTCACCCATACAAGGTCTCCAAAGGAGTAGCCTTGATACTTACATAATAATTGCCATAGAAAAACTTATTTTATGGTGAGATGGTTATTCCAACCACTGCTTAACTAATCTCAAAGAATAGCTAATCCTTACAGCTAGTCGAACCAATCGACGATCCTGAGCAGGTAATAGCGATTCTTAATTGTTGCCTAAATAGGGTTGCGGTAATCAATGCATAAGCAAGATGACCCGTCTTTCTTATTTATATAAATCGGAGTTCCTAGAACTTTGAATTTTGGCTTTATGAAATCTTCTCTAAAAACTTATCGATTTGGATCTTAGTTCTTCCTATTCTGTTGATACTAACAGATATAAGGATTTTGAAATAATTGTAGCCCTAAGCGGGATGTTCGTCCTAACATCCACTTGCCTCTCAGAAGGTAAACATGGTAATTCTTATAAAGGAGATAATTATGACACACAGAGATGTTATAGATGTCTGTATTCTCAGACTTTGGTTCATCTATCGATGTCGGTGTCAGATATATGACACATTCTCTTTACAAATGTAAGGATGCCCTAAGTAGAGATACTTATAAGGACATTTTTATATTGGGTATCTTCTTTGAATACTACTAGTCGACTTTAGCAGAATATGACCATTGGGATATCTCAGGGATTCCATGCATTAAACCTCCATACTGATCAGGCATGGAAGCAATCTATGGGACACACTAGGATACGCCAATCCTCATATGGTACTCTTATCAAACATAGTTTGGCATTCGTAGGCGATATAAAATAATGAGAAAATAATAAAATAAAGTAATATATATATTGTCGTACTCTTTCTGGGGAAAAGTATTCCAGATTCTTTTGAAAAATTATCTTCGAGGGTGGGAGGGATGGACATTAAAGATTCCCTTGATAAGTTATACCTTACATTAAATATCTGGAGTTCTTATGAATGAACTCAAAAGTTTGCTAAGCTTATGGTTTACAAAAGGTTTATTATCTCTTGCATTAACGTAAGATACTTAGTAGAAAATTTCAATGCTAAATGGTACGGGACGTACCTGATGCTATGGTTGATATGTACAGTCTCTGTCATTCAATCGGTAGTTCAGGCGTTTCCTTTCTTATCCATCCCAGACTTAGCTGCTCCTTCCTTGGCAGCCTCAGGGCAATTAGTACTGATGTGGCCCTTTTCGCCACAGCTGAAGCAGTTTGCATTCTTTATGTCCCTACATTCATGGGACTGGTGACCAGTTCTTTTGCAGATGCCACATTGCTTTATCTTTTGGTTTGATCGACACTGTCCCCAGTGTCTTCTGTTGCAGGTTTTGCATATAGGCTTCTTGTTGGAATCCTGTTGGTTATTGTTGAGCTCGGATTTGCTCTTCTTAGGATTCTGGGAGTTATCCTCCTCTCTTTTACGCTTCCCATCTTCCGAGGCCTTGGCAGCCTTGTTTCTAACCACATTGAGTGTGAGAGATAGCGACAGATCTGCCGCTGACCTGAATGTAGTAGGTCTCGATGCTTTCACACTTGCCTTTATTTCTGGGGCTAGACCCCCAATAAACTCGCTTTGGTTCCGGTGTGATCAAATAGGGAACCAATCGAGACTTGGTATTGAAACTTGTGAGGTATGCTTGACAATCTAAGTTCTCCATGACTAATGTCAAGAATTCAGTCTCAATCTTCTCAACTTCATGTTGAGGACAGTAATTTTCTTTGATAAGAGCAACGAACTGATCCCAAGTCATGTTATACAAAGGGATCTTCCCGGTGGCTTGAATCAACGATCTCCACCAGGCTAGGGCCTCACCCTTAAATGATTGTGACACGAACTTGACCACATCCCTCTCAGCGCATCCACTGATATCCACAACTGTATCCATCTCATCTAACCACGTCATACAATCTACAGCTCCTTCCTCCCCAGTGAAATCCCGGGGTTTACATGAAACAAAGTACTTGTAGGAGCAACCCTCATCACGGGGTCTTTGGTTCAGTATGATTTGTTGAGACGGATCACTGTGATGATCAGAAGAGTGACGCTCGTCATCTTCCTTCTTGGGTTCATCCTTCTTGGGAGGTGGCTTTGAGGGTGGTGAAGATAGGGTCCTACTACGAGTCCCGCTATACTCTTCATACTGTCGTTCTAAGGCCCTTGTAACAGCGTCGTCTACCAACGCTTTCAATTCAACACCCGTTAAATTAATCCGGGCGTTATCAATATTCTCCACTGGATGGCTATTAATTTCGTCAGAGTTAGCCATTTTAATTGAACTGTTGCAGAAAACAAGGTCAATAGTTTACTTGGGAGTTTATTATGGAATTGTCTTTTATGGCAATTCATTAACCATGGTAAGCAGAGACCATATTTGGTTAATTTATTAATCATATTTATTTAGGATTTCTATTATAATTTATCCTAATTATAAAACATTAATAGTTTTATTAGTGGCACCCAATGGCCTGGTCACATGGATATTTATAAATTATAAGCTTATGATTTCAGAGAATCAAAGCAACAATAACAGTTTTATTTAATAGCACAAAAGGCCTAGTCACAAGGACAATTTTTTTAAACCATAAGCCATGATTTCAGAGAATCAAGGCCCTTAAATATATTAGCACAACAGGCTTAGTCACAAGGACATATATAAATTTATATGCTATGATTTCAGAGAATCAAAGCATTTGAGGTTTGAACCTAGTTCATTACCTTTTTCTGACAGGGAGTCATAGCTACCACTGTATTTTGGCTCATGTAGAAATTAGCAAGGCCCGTAGGCACTATTTTACCACGTATGGTTAAAATATGATCATCTTAATTGATGATGTAAACCCAGGATTCAGAGATCATTAAACTGGGTTCGGAATCTTTTAATAACGTGTGTGATTTCCAACGAATCACATCTGCCGGGAGTGTTAACATGTTTTCAGATGTTAACTGGGATACTAATCTTTTAAACAGATCTTACCATCTTGGCCAGGTCTTTATAATGACACTCAGGCTAGGTTTCACTCTTAAGATTCTTTTAATATTTATCGCAAAACAATTTCTAAATTGAAATGTTAATAAGGATCTGAATCTAAATTGAGGAACTGCCATCTTGGCTGGTCTTAATATGACCCGAAGCTAGGTCTTGTCCTTTTTAGATTTTGCCATTTTATTTATAATGGTAGATCTTGCAAAAGGAAATGTTATTTTCCATTTATTTAATATTTCTTGTTTAGAATGAAGGTTTAAACTTAATCATTCCACTATATAAACTAAAAGTATAAAGTTGCCCTAAGCGGGACTTGAAAGAAATAGTGTTGTCCTCGAAGGGACTGAAAAGATAAATATGTCCTTATAAAGACTATTGAGGAAACGATTTTCAGCAAAGGAGTTTCTTCTTCATTCAATTCCTGAATGCTTTCTCCTTGGTTGCACCTCTCATTCTGGTCGCGGTACGAAGCTCAGCATTTCAGGGCTCCAGATGTGGAGAATTTCTAATACAGCTTCTTCGCTTGGCGACGTATATATAAAAGTTTGGAAGCAAAAATTTCCAGATTAGGATTGAGAATAATCCTATGTTAAGTCTAGACTCAGAAGGTCAAGGAATGTGCTATTGTGTCATTGAGATTAAACACATAAGGCTAGTGTTTAATTCACTCAATTTTGGCTCTGATACCAACCTGTCACACCCCGACTTTCCACGTGTCACCGGTGGGGAGTATCGTGACGTAGTTGATATCATCATAGTCAAACAACACAATATATAAACGCACAACGGAAGCAAAAGATAAATATATATTACAATCCGAATATAAAGTAATATCCAGTATTACAACGGAAAGTAAAGGATCCACAGGCGGATCTTAAAACTATCATTTGTTCAATAGACTTTAGACGCCTAGAACTTGCAAGATTCCTTATTGACGTCCTGAGCAGCTTCCAGCCTATTACGTACTTGTACCTGTCACTTAGACTTTTGAAAATACGTCAGTTTTCACTGGTAAATACACTCAACCGACTCATTTGAAAATGTCTATAAAAATTGATTTGAATGCACGTGGCACGAAAATATTTCGACACTTTGATTAAAATGCACAGAGGCAAAATTAATCTTTTTCACTTGTATACTTGGGACAAACTATATTTCATGTTATCAGTTTTACATAACTTGCTCTACATACGGGGCCCGGATCTATGCCGGTTCATGATTAACCGACACACCACTATTCCCTTATTGGGAATCCCTTATTGGGTATAATTAATTAATTAGCATATAGCATCTGTCAGGTGTATGCCTACACCCCGTGCTTAAGTCGTGGCCATTGCAATTTAATGAGTCAAGGATATCCAGGACACGGTCGCATTAATCCCCAATGTTTCAGTCAAGCAATACGAGTTAAAACAGGTTATTTGGATTTCCCGACTTATTGGTCTTTGAATCCCATACCTGACCATGCGGTATTTATATTACCGTATCCCAAGCCCGTAATAGGGAAAATAAGTTAAGAGTATTTACCTGAGCTAGCTCCTGTCTTAAATAGCATAAATTTATAACTCAGCCGTATTCACTTAAGTAAGCGTAGGTACAATTTACCGGAAAGCTCTAGTCTGGAATGATGGTATAAATAACTAATTAGAATGCTAACGGGTCTTTAATTAAGCCTAAGCTTAGACCGGTTAGTCTTACAGGAAGATACGGTTCGTACACACGATTAAGCGAAGACCGGAATAGAATGTGATTTAAACCCGACATGTTCAGAGACTTGTCTTATATGGGTATTTCATACTCATTCTGGATTTTGGGATAAAACCAATAAGGTTCGACCCGTTTCGGCTAATTTATGTAAACTTGTTACATAAACCGAACCGTACGCGTAATAAGCGTGACGGGTATTCATGAGAGCTATATACAGGTTTCCTAAGTTGATTTATGCCTCAAATATGTTGTGACATCAGTAAGATGTCTTTCATTATGCCCGAAACGTATTTAAACACAAACTTTGCCCCGTAGGGGTAGTTTGGTCATTTAAAAGGTTATAAAAGAGTTTAAGTATTTATCTGAGTTACAGGTCTGATGTAATCAGCAAAAATACTTATTTTACCATGTTATAACAGTAGGGTAAAGTATATATGTGAAATTTATCAATTATAACCAAACTATGCCCCGTAGGGGTATTTTGGTAATTTCACATAAGCCGAAAAGCTCAAAACTGAAATATGAGTTTAACAACCTTTGCTTACTGTTAAAATATTATAATTTTCCTCAAATATCAGTAGGTATCAACCCGGGTATGTTCAATATAATTTTTAATACATACTATGCGTTAAAACGCTTAATAAGGCGATTAAAAACCATTTCCGGGTTTGATACATAAATCTGATATTTTTATGTTTCCAGAAGGCTTAAAATAATTTATTTATCATTTAGAATCAGTAGCAAAAGGTTTGGAGTCGTTTAGATATGTAAAACTCATTTTATGGCCCGTAAGGGCAAAACCGACAATTACCGGATTAAGCCTACGACTATTAATTATGCTCATCCTAAAATAAATTAAAAATCTTTAAAAATCCCAAAATAATATTTTACATTAGTGGGTAAATATTTTGGTATTTAAAAGTAGGCTTAACTAGGCTATACACTAATTACGCCGTTTTATTAACATAAAGCTTTCAATTTGCGCTAATGAGCATAACTCTCAATCTACACCTCAAACTGATATCAAACTTTGCATACAAGTTTATATATCAGTAATTAAAGTTTCTACTCTTTTACATTTCCAAAAATCACGTTTTAAGGTGAAAAGGGCATAATGGTCAACATATGAGCAATTAACGGAATCATGCTTATTAATTGGATAACTAATGATCCGAGGTGTATAATCACAGAGGGTTATACTAGCATGTAACCTGGTCCAAATGAAGCTCTAAGGTATTTCTAAAACATACCATAACGGGTCAGAACTGAAAGTCAAAGTATAAGTCAAACTATGCGACTTTCGGTTCCGAACCGGGTCTAAACAGGAAATTGTCGGGTTGAACATGTTTAGACATGTCCTTACACTAATTACCAAGTTATATTAATGATCAAACAGGTTGTATGTGTTCTACATTGCTAATTATGCATAAATTAGAATTTAAGTATCCTGTTGACTTTTTCTTAGCAAGTTTGACCCGACATTTGACCTAGTTAGAGTGGGAATCAGGGGGAACCCTTTTGAGGGTTTATTACCCACATAATTACCAACTTATAACTACTTTTTATTCGACTAATCACTGGACCATTAGTGATTAATCTTAAAGTCAACCGTTAATTACGACGGTTTGACTTTTAAGCTAAAACTAGGCTAAAACTTAATTAAGAAAGGTCAAGTATACTTACAAGAGTCCTATGCACGAATTATGATCACTTGAGCCTGCTTGGGAGCTCCAGAATTGATCAGGAATGCAAGAGAAGGTGTGTGGAACTTGGTTGCAACTTTGGTCCTTTATATAGTGTTTAATCCACCACAAAATGTTGACAACTCAAGCTACAACTGACCACAACTCATCAACACATGTCCCTAAGGTTCTAGGAGGCACTTAGGGGTCGCACATGAAGTGAAACATCTGATTAAAGTCGATTCCAAGGCTGAACAGCCAACAGAAACGTTTTTCTGCATCTGACGTCCTGACGCGGCCCGCGTAAGGTTATGTTAACCTTTACGCGGCCCGCCTCAGACTGTTAATCAGAATTTTCATTTTCTATTTTCCGCATCTTGTCCCTTGGCTCTTCGAAAGGTAAACCAAGCTTATATTTTGTAATTTGACCCCTTATTATTTACCTACAAGGGCTTTAGGACTTATACCCACTTTGCCAAGTCCCTGGACACTTCCGGTTAACCCGAAAAGTCATAACTTTCAACGTTAACGCTTTAACCCCTTGTAAACGAATTTGATCACAACTTGCTCATACGATAACGAAACTTTATGAAATTTATATCGTGTATTCTAGTGAGCATAATTAACCGTTACAAAGCTTCAGGTTTGTCAAAAGGTCACTCAGAGGTATAACTTAAACATGTTGACACATTTAACCCCTGTAGTTTGTAATCTCTCACTTTCCTTCATATTTAGCTTCGTATGATCCGTGATTTATTCGTTTAAAGGTATGAGCATCATGTAGGGCTAATGTACAATATATTTATTCACTGTTGACATTTAGAACCCGTATTTACACATACTTTCCATGCTTGTCAATTTCAGTCCTTTCCGAACATTCTTTCACACGTTCAAGCATATGACACGTGTCAATACATTATAGGACGTGAATTTTCGAGGTGTTACAATGGTGGATGCTACCGCGGTCATGAGTTGTTGACTTTTATGGATGCTTCATCTGGATTTCAACAAATTCAGATGGAACCATCTGATCAAGAGGATACAGCCTTTATGACCCCAACTGGTATATATTGTTATATTGCTATGCTATTTGGACTAAGGAATGCAGGTGCTACTTATCAAAGGCTAGTCAATATGATGTTCAAGGAAAAAATTGGACAAACTATGGAAGTCTATATAGATGACATGGTAGTTAAGTCCAAGAAAGCTGAGGATCACCTTAGAGACTTGGAGGAAGCATTCGATATCCTTGATAAATTTAATATGAAACGAAATCCTTCCAAGTGTCACTTTGGTGTTAAAGCAGGTAAATTCCTAGGCTATATGGTGACTAAAAGAGGCATTGAAGCAAGTCCAGAGCAAATTAAGGCTATTGTGAATATCAAATCTCCTGCCAATACCAAGGATGTGCAAAGGTTGACAGGAAGGATCGCAGCCTTGAATAGATTCATATCAAAATCATCAGAAAAGTGCAAGGAATTCTACGACATTTTGAGAAAGAACAAGAAATTTGAATGGATTGAAAAGCATGAAAGTGCTCTCAAATCCCTTAAGGATTACCTATCCTCAGCTCCCGCCTTGATGAAACCAGAAAAAGGGGATATATTATCCTTATATCTAGCGGTATCCTCTAAAGCAGTAAGTGCGGTCCTTGTTAAGGATCACGAAGGTACACAACATCCTGTTTATTATGTAAGTAAGAGTTTGCTTGATGCTGAATCCAGGTATTCACATTTAGAAAAACTTATTCTTGCTTTGATTATGGCATCTACTAAATTAAGACATTATTTTGAAACTCATGCCATTATTGTTAAGACTAATTTTCCAATTAAGAATGTTCTCAGGAAACCTGAAATGTCAGGAAGGATGGCTAAGTGGGCAGTGAAGCTTAGTGCTTATGATATAAGATATGAACCAAGGACTGCCATCAAATCCCAAGCCTTAGTTGACTTTGTGGTAGATTTTAGTAGTGACTTGCAAAAGGAAGCTGAGTTAAAAGTCCAACAGCTAGAAGAAACTAAGGATCCTTGGATACACTTCACTGATGGAGCCTCCAATGTCAAAGGAACAGGACTTGGAATACTACTAAAATCGCCACAGGGCGACATAATATCACACTCCATAGCTTGTGAGTTTCAAACTACTAATAATGAGGCTGAATATGAAGCCTTGATAGCTGGTTTGCAAATTGCCAAGCATATGAGGATCAGGTATCTTGAGGTACATGTAGATTCATTGTTAATTACTAATCACTTTAATGGATCCTATATTGTTAAAGGTGAAAAGCTAATCAAATATTTAGAGATAGTCAAAGAATTGGCACTCTCTTTTGTTTTCTTTAGTTTGACACAGGTACCCAGAGAAGAGAATGCAGAAGCTGATGCATTGGCCAATCTAGGATCATCCTTGAAGGTCCCAGAGGATATCGAGATCCCTATTATACACATCCTAACCCCTGCCATTGAGGATCATATAGCCATGGAGATAGAAGAATATTCTGCAATCATTCCTAGTGATGACACACAATCTCATTCAGGATCATGGATCCTTCCAATCATGAGATACATACAACACGGAGAGATTCCTATAGGAGAAAACCCAAGGGCTTTCAAAATTAAGGTATCCCAATTCACAATTTTGAATAATATGTTATATAAACGATCCCTTGCAGGTCCATATATAAGGTGCATTGAGGATCCTGAAATCCAAGAAGTTTTAAAGGATTTCCATGAAGGAGATTGTGGAAACCACACTAGGGGCAGGGCATTATTCTCAAGGATCCTGAGGACAGGATACTATTGGCCTACTATGAAGAAGGATGCTGTGGAATATGCCAAGAAGTGTGATCCTTGTCAGAGACATAGTAATATCCTTCATCAACCAGCAGAGCTTTTGCATCCTATATCCTCTTCTTGGCCATTTATGAGATGGGGAATGGATATAGTTGGTAAACTTCCCAAGGCACCTGGTGGGAAAGTATTCATGCTTGCTATGACTGATTACTTCTCCAAGTGGATAGAGGCTGAAGCCTTTGCTCAAGTCAGAGAAAAAGAAGTGATATCCTTTATCAAAAGAAATATTGTTACTAGATTTGGTATCCCTTTTGAAATTATTTGTGACAATGGATCCCAATTTATTGGGAGTAGAACTACTAACTTTTGTGACAGCTGGGGGATTAAGATGATAACATCAACATCAGTCCACCCACAAGCTAATGGTCGGGCAGAATCATCCAACAAGATCATCATCAACAATTTGAAGAAGAAGCTTGGATCCAAGAAAGGAAAATGGGCAGAAGAACTAACTTATGTATTATGGACTGATAGGACAACTCCCAAGAATCCTACTGGCCAAACTCCATTCTCTTTGGTATTTGGAGAAGAATCAGTGATCCCTACAGAGATGGTGGTTCCTACTGCAAGAACAAGCATCCGTGATCCTGAAGGAAATGCTGAAAACTTGGTTCAAGACTTGGATACTATAGAAGAACTCAGGGATTTGGCAAGGATAAGGATGGCTAGTTATCAACAAAGGATGGCTAGAGCCTACAACAAAAATGTCAGGATCAGGAAGTTCCAAGTTGGTGATATGGTATTAAGGAAAGCATTTTAGAATACCACAAATCCTGCTAATGGAAAGTTGGCACCAAAGTGGGAAGGCCCCTACCTGATTGAAGCTGAGGCAGCAAAGGGGGCATATAAATTGCTAACAATGGAAGGTGATTTGCTACCAAGAGCTTGGAATGCTGTCCACTTGAAGAAATACTTCATGTATTAAGGATCCACGATCCTTAGTTATTTTCATAACAAGTATCCTTGAAGGATCCTTAGAAGATAGGTGATCCTCATCCTGGTAATGATCTAATTTCAATCTATTTCATTCTTTAATTATCCTATATACAAGGATAAGGATCCTGGATCCTTTATCCTCCTTTCACTTAATTCTGAGTTTTGCAGAAGGTTTAGGTATCCTTAATAAAGGATTGAGTATCCACAGAAGTATCCAGTTATTTGGGCTTGACCCCAGTTATTTGGGCCTGTCCCCAGTATCGCCAATAGCGCACGATGATCCTGGTACAGTTCATGGCAATGGGACCAGTACTCGCTTTAGGGGCTGGCAATTTCATTGTACTGGCTGTATCCGGGATCCTACGTATAATGGTAGACGTACCATACATCCGTTCCTAAGGTTTCTAATGTTTTCACGTTAGCTAAGGTTTTGGCATTTTCATGTCACAAAGTTTGGATAGTCGTCAGTGAGGGCCATACTCCAGTTTACACAAGATCCTTTGGGCTTGTCCCCAGTTATCCTTTGGGCTTATCCCTAGTTATCCTTTGGGCTTGTCCCCAGTACATTGGGCTTGTCCCCAGAATTGTTGGGCTTGTCCCCAGTTACTAACTCTTCTCTTATATTGGCTTAGTCCCAAGTTATGTTCTGTTTCAGGTTTTTGAAGTTAAATAGCTAAGGATCCCTGATCCTTACCTTTTACTAAGGTTTGTCTTTTGGTTATCCTGATTATAAATGTTAAAGGGTTAGGATCCTAACTTGGATTCTCAGGTATGATCCTTGATCACTTTGATTTTATTCATTATTTATATAAGTGACCCTTATCCTTTGACAACAGAACTAATGATCCTTAAGTTACAAAACTTTTCTGAATTTATCGACTATAGGATATTTAATCCTTGATCATATCCTAAAACTTTTAGACATGATTTGTTAAACTTTTCTTCTTTACTTAATAAATTCAAACAAAGTATATAACAACAGTTGAAAAATAAAAGAATTGTAAGGACTCTCAAAAATGTCCCAATTTTACCCATAAATGAAAACCCGGACCCCTGAAACTCTAATCCATATCAAAAATCAAGAAAACAAGAATTTTGGGTTTCAGGCGGGCCGCGTAAGACTTAGGGGAAGCTTACGCGGGCCGCGTCAATGTTGAGTTGACCGGATAAGTGTTCCGGATCCACGTGTTGACCAGCTGGCATACCTACTCGTGACCAATCAGACCTATGCGTAGACTAGGCGGCCACGCGGGCCGCGTAAATGTTAAGCCAAGGTTCACGCGGGCCGCGTGAACCCTAAATTTTACCTATAAATAGGTTGGATCAGGAGCAGTTCTGTGGTGTCGAAATCAAATATCAAAAACGAAGTTAGGCTGCTCCAAAGTCGAATTTACTTTCAATTTTAGTGGGGTGCTGCTACGATACAGGGTATTAACTCGATCACTGCTACGATTCAATGTCCGATCGATTGAAACTATCCAATGGATGTTTAAGTGCTGCCCACATTAGGGTTATGCTTTGTCATTCGTCATGAATTTGATGGATGTTTAAGTATCGCACTTTGTCAATTATTGTGAGGGTTTAATCTCGTGAGTTATCGTAAATGCTGTATTAGTTACTGACCTAGTTCGTGTGCATGTTATTAATTTAGGTTACAAGGCTAAACAGTAGGCTTAAACTCTGCCCGTTAAATCTGCAAAGTGAGTCATTCTCTTTTTATCAAATTACTTTCAAAATCATGTTTATTTTCAAGGTTATAATTACAGGGATTAAGTCTTTGTAATCTCCTTATTACAGCCAGTATGTGGGGTTTTGTATACATTACTTGATAACCGTCACCATTGGACAACGGGTTAGCCAAGGGGTGATATGACCATAATCACAGACACCATTGGACAACGAGATAGCCAATAGGTGGTCGAGTGATAAATATCGTGGGTAGATGGTTGATATATAAACATTGTAATCTTAATACTGTAAATTATAACAACGTGTCTGTTAGGGGTGGATTTCTAAATGATCAGTGATCCTCATTTACTGTTGGGTTTAGTGATCCTCAATTCTGTCTGAAGTAGTGATCCTCAGAAGTGTTGCAGGATCAGGATCATGGATCATCATAAGGATCCTTGTACTAACGGTTGTCTACTTTGAATTCGAAATTGTTTTGCAGGAGTATCAACTTGGACTTGGTCTTGGCGATATTCCTGGAGCATATTCTATGTTTATTCCGCACGTGCTTGGCCAGAAGTGGACGTTATGGAGTCGTGGAGGACTTGCACCATTTGCGGAATGTTAGTTAGAGTAGATATTTTCTATTTTTAAAGGGGTAGCGAGCTAATTAGAAAACACTTGGCTATTTTTGGCTACACACACACTCGTACAACCGCTCTCATCAGTTCTCGTTAACTCACTTGGCGATTACACACTTTTCTACACAATACACTATAGTGATCCTTGTACTTAGCTTGCTATCATCCGAAGTTGTATTACATTTCTTGGTTAATTTGAGTTGGTGATCGGTAGTTTCCATCACCCGAGGTTTTTTATGCCGGAGATCATTCATTGATCAAGGGCTTTTTCCTTGTATAAATCTTCGTGTCACTTGTTCATTACATTTCATAGTGATCCTTATTGTTGTTCATCAATTTAAGCATCATACCTCACAACAGAAAGTTTGGTTACATTGTCATTGCTTGATTTTTGACCAAAACAGTTTGGCGCCCACCGTGGGGCAATTGGTGCTTCATTCCTAAAGAGATTCGTGTTTTAGTGGTCATTTCGGTTCGTTACAACCAAGCAGATGGCTTCCTCAGCGAAGAATACTTCAATTTTGATGCCCTCATTCAGTTCTTCACAAGGCGTTCCTCCTTTGCCTCCACCACCTTCTGGATCCCAGAAGAATGCTGAGAATGCTGCGAAGAAACCAACCCCCATTTTCCAAAAACCACCAACTTCTTCTGTTTCAACTAATCCTACTACTAATGATCTTTACACTCTGATTTTGCAGATGAGGAATCATGCACAAGAGCAGGACAAAACCAACGAAAGGATCCTTCGGGAGATCGATGAGATCAAGAAACAGAAGAAGTCAGTGGAGGATCACTCTCCTCTGATGCCAAGATCGCTAAACTTCGACACTCCAGCCATAACTTCCCAACACTCAGCAGTTCCGGACGTGCAATACTTGGGTGAATTGCCGGGAAGGCGTTATGGAACAACAACAATGAATCAGGCATTTGGCTCTCACTACCAGCCTCAAGACTAAGGGAGCAATAGCAATTAAAGTATCCTTCAAGAGATGTCTTGGAGGCAAGAGAACAGGATTTGAAAGAAATCCTCATGGATCCTAATGATCCTGAATCCAAGATCTTCATAGGATCAGGGATCCTTAGCGATATTGAACAGGAGCTAGTATCCTTCCTCAAAAGAAGGAAAACCACCTTTTCCTGGAAACATGAGGATATGACAGGTATATCTAAAGATATAATTACTCATAAACTTGGCATTGACAGGTCATTTAAGCCAATTCATCAAAAAAGGAGGAAATTTGCACCTGAAAGGAATGCCATTATCCAGGAAGAGGTAGATAAACTACTTCGGGCAGGTATGATTAGAGAGGTTAAGTATCCAAAATGTTAGCCATTGTGGTTGTTGTTCAAAAGAAAAATGGAAAGTGGAGGGTATGTGTCGATTTTACAGATTTAAACAAGGCATGTCCCAAGGATCCTTTCCCATTACCCCACATTGACTCCATGGTGGATGCTACCGCGAGTCATGAGTTGTTAACTTTTATGGATGCTTCATCTGGATTTCAACAAATTCAGATGGAACCATCTGATCAAGAGGATACAGCCTTTATGACCCCAACTGGTATATACTGTTATATTGCTATGCCGTTTGGATTAAGGAATGCAGGTGCCACTTATCAAAGGCTAGTTAATATGATGTTCAAGGAACAAATTGGGCACACTATGGAAGTTTATATTGATGACATGGTGGTTAAGTCCAAGAAGGCTGAGGATCACCTTAAAGACTTGGAAGAAGCGTTCAATATCCTTGATAAATATAATATGAAACTTAATCCTTCTAAGTGTCATTTTGGTGTGAAAGCAGGTAAATTCTTAGGATATATGGTGGCAAAGAGGGGCATTGAAGCAAGTCCAGAGCAAATCAAGGCTATTATAAATATCAAATCTCCTGCCAATGCTAAGGATGTGCAAAGATTAACGGGCAGGATCGCAGCCTTGAACAGATTCATATCCAAATCCTCAGAAAAGTGTAAGGAATTCTACGATATCCTGAGGAAAAACAAGAAATTTGAATGGACTGAGAAGCATGAAGGTGCCCTCAGAGCTCTTAAAGATTACCTATCCTCAGCCCCAGCCTTGATGAAACCAGAAAAGGGAGATGCGTTATCCTTATACTTGGCGGTATCCTCAAAAACAGTAAGTGCGGTCCTTGTTAAGGATCACCAAGGTACACAACATCCTGTTTATTATGTAAGTAAGAGCTTACTTGATGCTGAATCCATGTATTCACATTTAGAAAAACTTATCCTTGCACTAATTATGGCATCTACTAAATTGAGACATTATTTTGAGACTCATGCCATTGTTCTTAAAACTAATTTCCCAATTAAGAATGTTCTCAGGAAACCTGAAATGTCAGGAAGGATGGCTAAGTGGGCAGTGAAGCTGAGTGCATATGATATAAGATATGAACCAAGGACTGCCATCAAATCCCAAGCCTTGGCTGACTTTGTGGCAGATTTTAGTAGTGATTTGCAAAAGGAGGCTGAACTAGAAGTCCAACAGCTTGAAGAAACCAAGGATCCTTGGATACTATTCACTGATGGATCCTCCAATGTAAACGGAACAGGGCTTGGAATACTACTAAAATCGCCACAGGGGGACATAATACCCCACTCCATAGCTTGTGAATTTCAAACTACCAACAATGAGGCTGAATATGAAGCCTTGATAGCTGGTTTGCAAATCGCTAAGCATATGAGGATCAGGTATCTTGAGGTACATGTAGATTCTTTACTGATCACTAATCACTTTAATGGATCCTATGTTGTTAAAGGAGAAAAGCTAATCAAATATTTGGAGATAGTCAAAGAATTGGCACTCTCTTTTGTATCCTTTAGTTTGACACAGGTACCAAGGGAAGAGAATGCAGAGGCCGTTGCATTAGCCAATCTAGGATCATCCTTGAAGATCCCTGAGGATATCAAGATCCCTATTATCCATATCCTAACCCCGGCTATCGAGGATCATGTAGCTATGGAGATAGGAGAGGATTCTGCAATCATCCCTGGTGATGATACTCAGTCTCATTCAGGATCATGGATCCTTCCAATCATGAGATACATACAACATGGAGAGATTCCTACAGGAGAAAACCCTAGGGCTTTCAAATTCAAGGTATCTCAATTTACAATTTTGAATAATATGTTGTACAAACGATCTCTTGCAGGACCATATTTAAGATGCATTGAGGATCCTGAAATCCAAGAAGTCCTAAAGGATTTCCATGAAGGAGATTGTGGAAACCACACTGGGGGCAGGGCATTATTCTCAAGGATCCTGAGGACAGGATACTATTGGCCCACTATGAAGAAGGATGTTGTGCAGTATGCCAAGAAGTGTGATCCTTGTCAGATGCATAGTAATATCCTTCACCAACCAGCAGAACCCTTGCATCCTATATCCTCTTCTTGGCCATTCATGAGATGGGGAATGGATATAGTTGGAAAGCTTCCTAAGGCACCTGGTGGAAAATTATTCATGCTAGCTATGACTGATTACTTCTCTAAGTGGATAGAGGCTGAAGCCTTTGCTCAAGTCAGAGAAAAGGAAGTTATATCCTTTATTAAAAGAAACATTATTACTAGATTTGGTATCCCTTCTGAGATTATTTGTGATAATGGATCCCAATTTATTGGGAATAGAACTACTAACTTTTGTGACAGCTGGGGGATTAAGATGATAACATCAACACCAGTCCACCCACAAGCTAATGGTCAGGCAGAATCATCCAACAAGATCATCATCAACAATTTGAAGAAGAAGCTTGGATCCAAGAAAGGAAAATGGGCAGAAGAACTACCTTATGTGCTTTGGGCTGATAGGACAACTCCCAAAAATGCTACAGGCCAAACTCCATTTTCTTTGGTATTTGGGGCAGAATCAGTGATCCCTACAGAGATGGTGGTTCCAACTGCAAGAACAAGCGTTCGTGATCCTGAAGAAAATGCTGAAAACTTGGTCCAAGACCTGGATACTATAGAAGAAATCAGGGACTTGGCAAGGATAAGGATGGCCAGTTATCAACAAAGGATGGCTGGAGCTTACAACAAAAATGTTAGGATCAGGAAATTCCAAATTGGTGATATGGTGTTAAGGAAAGCATTCCAGAATACCACCAATCCCGCTGATGGAAAGCTAGCACCAAAGTGGGAAGACCCCTATTTGATTGAAGCTGAAGCAGGAAAGGGGGCATATCGATTGCTAACAATGGAAGGTGATTTGCTACCAAGAGCTTGGAATGCTGTCCATTGAAGAAGTATTTTATGTGACTAGGATCCACGATCCTCATTTGACAAGTATCCTTGAAGGATCCTTACAGACAGATGATCCTCTTTCTGGTAACATTCTAATCTCAAACTATTTCATTCTTTTATTCTCTTATATAAGGATAAGGATCCTGCATCCTTTATCCTCCGTTTACTTGATTCTGAGTTTTGAAGGTTCAGGTATCCTTAACTAAGGACTGAGTATCCACAGAAGTATCCAGTTATTTGGGCTTGACCCCAGTTATTTGGGCTTGACCCCTGTTATTTGGGCTAGTCCCCAGTTTGGGCCTGTCCCCAGTTTTGCCAGTAGCGCACGATGATCCTGGTATAGTTCATGGCAATGGGACCAGTACTCGCTTTAGGGGCTGACAATTTCATTGTACTGGCTATATTCAGGATCCTACGTATAATGGTAGACGTACCATACATCCGTTCCTAAGGTTTCTAACGTTTTCACGTTAGCTAAGGTTTTGGCATTTTCATGTCACTAAGTTTGGATAGTCGCCAGTGAGGGCCATACTCCAGTTTACATACGATCCTTTGGGCTTGTCCCCAGTTATCCTTTGGGCTTGTCCCCAGTTATCCTTTGGGCTTGTCCCCAGTATATTGGGCTTGTCCCCAGAATTGTTGGGCTTGTCCCCAGTTACTAACTTTCATCTTATATTGGCTTAGTCCCAAGTTGTATCCTATTTCAGGTTTTTGAAGTTAAACGACTAAGGATCCTTGATCCTTACCTTTTACTAAGGTTTGTCTTCTGGGTTATCCGGATATTAAGTGTTAAAAGATAGGATCCTAACTTGGATTCTCAGGTATGATCCTTAAATATTTTGATTTTATTCATTATTTATTTGAATGACCCTTATCCTTTGACAACTGAACTTGTGATCCTTAAACTATATTACTTTTCAGAACTTATCGATTATAGGATATGTGATTCTTGATCATATCCTAAAAATTTTTGAGGATATTTCTTAAATTCTTTCTTTACTTGATAAGTTTAAACAAATTGAATAACACAACAGTTAGAAAGTAAAATACTAACAAGGATATCAACATAGGATAAGCCAAAAAGTTAAGGTTATTTTATTCACAAAAGCTTAAACCCTTTTAAGGTTGTCAAAATTGCCAACCCACGTTTCTACCAGCAAAACGTGGCCCGTCCACATGGGTTGGCAAAGGGTGTCCATTGTTCATAGGTCTAATTACTTAAACAATAGTAATTAGGGTTGAGGATCATGGTCTAACAAGTGCAGGAAATTAAAGACGGAAGGATAACAAGTGGCTTCATCCCCTAAACAGAGGATCTATCCACCACCTATTATCCTAACTATTGTTCAAAGGATCATCCATGATCCTCAACCCTAATTACTATTTTTTAAGTACAGACCAACCATTGTTCATCAAAACATCATCAGAATAAAAACCATAACCAAACTAAAAAAATGGGCTCCGGCTACGTCTAGAAATGTCCTTCATCGCCCATTCCTGTAGCCTATGCCTTTGCTGCATCACCATCCCCTCCAGCTCCAGTATCCTTCGCATGATCCTTGCCACTACCACTAGCCTCGATTGCCAGGACCTCGTCAGCCTCATCCTCATCCTCCAACTCAGCCAGCCTGGCCTTCCAGCCTTCCATGTCCCAGTTGCTCCTATCAAATGCGGGATCCTGGGCTTCTTGAGAAATCTGTAGCTTGGTCTTATACATGGCAATGGCAGCGGAGACCTTAGCATCCTCCGTGATCTCGCTCTTCTCATAATCAAAGTTGATCAGAATGGCAGCTGTTTGAGCTTTGGCATCGTTGAGATCCTTTTCAAGGGAAGCGATCTTGAGGTCTTTGAGCATGGCTACTTTTTAGAGGTCAGAGTGTTTCTCCTCTAGCTCTTCAACATTCCCAACATAGTCCTCGATCTCCGCAAATTTCTACAATAAAGACAAAGCAAAGATTAGGATCAGGTGATCCTCAAGTGGATAGGGTAATTAAACTGAGTCAGTGATCCTTACATCATTGAAGTACTCGAGGAATTGATGACGAATCAGAGGTAAGCCTTGGAGGTTGTCAGCTTCAGAGGTTTTTCTCTTCTTTCCACCTCTTCCCTTTGAAGTGGTAGCTTTGGGGATTACAACGGAGGGGCTAGCAGCAGACCTTTTCTTGGATCGGACGGTGTCAAGCTCAGTGACACTGAATTTGGATGCAGATTTTGATGACTTTCCAGCGCCTACACATTCAAAACAGATAAGTATCCTTATCCTATTTCTTTTTAACTATCTATTCAAACATTTAAATATAAAAAGTACATGATACTTACTTGACATAGTAACAGAACCTGAGGATACTTCCTGTGAATCCTGGGTGTTTGTTTTGAATGATCTTGTTGCAGGATCAAGTTTTCTGAAAGCAGCAAGTCTCCCCTCAGTGGCAGGTGAGGGTATAATATGTGAAATAGTGATGGCTGTACAAAAGAAACATAAGCATATTAGTAATTATCATCAGAATTGAGCTTACTCAGTGATCCTTCTAAGGATCCTCTATCCTACCATGAGTGCTCCACTTCCTTGGCAGATCCTTTCCATCCGGGATTTTCAGCTTTAGTGGCCTTCCTCTTCTTTCCCCCCTTGGAGGTGATAGGCTTGGGGACTAGAGCACTAGGGCTAGCAGCATTCTTCTTCTTCCCAGACCTGGGAGCCACAGTGCTGAGATCACTGACACTAAAGCGGGAGGCTGACCTTGAGGATTTTCCAGCGCCTACCAATTCAAAACAACAGATAAGTATTCTTGTTTTATTTACATTTTAACATTTAATTATATACAAACTCGGATACTTACTTGACATTGTGACTGAGCCTGAGGATACTTCTTGAGAATCCTTGGTGTTTGCTTGAAATGATCTTATTGCAGGATCAAGATTCCGGAAAGCGGTGATCCTCTCTTTGGTTGCAGGTGATGAAATGATATGAGAGACAGAGATAGCTGCAAAATAAAAAAGAAGAAATTAGTTATCCTTACAGGAACAGGGTTATCCTATGATCCTTCTATAAGGATCCTCTATCCTACCATGGGTGGCCCATTTTATGGGGAGATCCTTCCCATCCGGGATAGAGTCCCTCCTAACGAAGAAAAAACGCTTCTTCCAGTTGGTGTCATTCTTGGTGGTTTTCAGGATTGGATGAGGTTCACCGGGTTTGTGTTTGAATAAAAAGCGGTGTGAACCATGGCTCACAAGGTTGTACAGTTCAGCAAGTTCAGACATTCCTAACTCTATATCCTCCTGCTCAATGATCCTTTCTAGGGTATACAAAACCCTCCACATCATTGGCATGGCCTGGACATAGGATATGCCGGTAAGGGAAAAGAAATACTGGGTAAAAGCAGGAAAAGGGTAGGAGTATCCTATCACAAATGGGGTGACTGGAAAGGTAACCCAAGTTTCAGAAATGAAGTCACTCAAGGCGGTAGGGTCAAAAGGCTTGAAGACAGAGTCTATCTGAAAGCAGTGACGGATCCGGTCAATCTCCGGATCAGTAAAGCAGCAACGTTCCTTCGGAGAATCTTTGATGATTCCCTGGCTCTTTAGGGGATTATCTTTTGGGTGATCCTTAGCCGGTGAGGATCTTAAAACCATCTTGGCCATGGGAGACGATGAAGAGAGAAGGAACAGAGCAAGAATGTGAAGAGAGGAATGAGAGAGAAGTACCTGCTTGATCTTCGAATGAGGATTTAAAGGGTGTAATGCACGAATTTAAATGCCTCCGGATCCTTATCTCTAACTTGAATTTATAATGATGATTTTGCAGGGATGTCGCTTCAGTGACGTAGGATCTGCAACGGATAGTTAGATCCTAACGGCTATATATCCGTTAGTTTGTTGCAGATAAGATCAAGAAAATATAACTCGCTAATTTACACTTTACTCCTTATATTTTGGGGGTAATTGTTAGGGGAGGATTTTCCAATCCTAAGGATCAGGATCCTCAAGTGCTGCCAGGATCATGGATCCTCAATTCTGTTTGAATTAAGGATCCTCAGTAGGTGTTGCAGGATCAGGATTCAGGATCCTTATTGTTATCCTTATACTAACGATTGTCTTCATTGTATGTAAGCTTGTTTTGCAGGAGCAAAGGCATGGACCAAGTCTCACCGAAATTCCTGGAGCATATTCCCTCAATATTTCGCACGTGCTTGGCTCTTGTTGACGTTATGGAGATCGTGGGGAGCTTGCACAATTTGCGGATAGTTAGTTAGTTTAGTTATTTCTAATTTAAAATGGGGATAACAAGCTTGAGTTAGAACACTTGGCTAATTTTAGCAAATACACACACACTCTCGTAACAGCTCTCAATCAGCTCTCAAATACTACTTGGCGATTTCATACATTTTTGCACATTGCACACTAGTGATCCTTGTAACAAGCTTGTTATCATCCCGAGTTGTAAACTTCTTTTGACTAATCTTACTTGGTGATCGGTAGTTTCCATCACCCGAGGTTTTTTATGCCGGAGATCAACTCTTGATCAAGGGCTTTTTCCTCGTATAAATCCTTGTGTCACTTGTTCATTACATTTCTGAGTTATCCTTAACATTGTTCATTGATTCAAGCATCATTCCTCACAACAAAGATTTGGTTACATTATCTTAGCCTGATTTTTGACCAAAACAATAAGTATTGTCAAGTCTAATGCTCACAGGATAAAAACGGCTTACGGAAATTGCATTTGCTATGAATTAGCTAAGTTATTAATGCAAGGTATTAAAACGGGTCAATATTTGACCCGAGCCAGGTACGCATATTTTGAATTATAGTTAGAAGTAATATGATGGTCAATTATTAGTGAAAGCCCTTCGTCGTAAAATGACAGACTTAAATTGACCAGAATACCCATGAACACTAAACCGGGTAAACGGTCCTTATGAGCCGTTTAAGAATGTGTTTTATGATCCTGTAAGTTATATGTAAATATCAAGTGGATTGTGTATAACAAAGGGGAAAGATTTAAACTTAAAAGGTTTAAATCTTCGAAACGGGTCAAAAGAATTATACGCATAGATTGAGTACTAGCCGCGTAATTCATAAAAGTTACAAACCCGAACTAAAGATTTTGAGATAAACATGTTGATGTATGCTTAATGGTTAATTAGAAACAAGTTTGGGGTTTAAAAACTTGAACGGGTCAAAAGTCTTTAAAAATGAATTTCAAAGTCAAGGAGTCGAAGTCTATTATTTTATGAATTCAGATGTTAACTTTAACTCCATATGATGGAGGATTAAATTACAAACGCGTAGGAAAAAGAATCGTGTAAAACGGATATGTAGTTCGAAAGATATGCACGTTTTTATGAATTTATAAGTTGAGTAATTAAGCTGGGAATCTGCAGCTCAAAGAAAACAACCATTCTGTCGAAACAAGGCCGTCGCGTCGCGCGACAACCAATCAAGTTCACCGTCGCGGAACGCGACAACAGGGGTTGAACCCGTCGCGGCACGCGACAGTCATAAATGTTGTAGATTTGTTGTTTGTTAAATTTTTGGCCTAAAGAACTTGGTTTATTACATTATAAAACTATCAAAATTAATGTTTATGATGGTTTTCAAAACGTAGGTTTATCTTGGGATGTCGGGTGATGATCAAGCTCATCGAAGAACCGAACACAATCTAGATACAAGCTTCCGTACGTTGCTTCGTCGTTATATTTAAACGACGAACTTATATAATGTATTTTGTATTATTTACATCCGAAAATGTTTTAGTAAACCCGTATTTTATATGTATGTATATTCGTAAGAACACATTTAACTGTCGTTATTAGTACAAAGACACTTTTATAATAGTAAGGATGTTACCAGTTGGTAATCAGAGCTCTTGGTTAAAGAGTAAAGTGTGTTCGGTTCGATGCTTGATCGCAAATCCGGTAAGTACATGTATAGTAATGGTTCTATATGATTAAAGTGTTGTGAACAACACATAGAGTTATTGTGTAATACAAGTTACACCAATCAAATCGATAATTGATAAATATAGCTAACAAAAATTACGTGCGTTGACATGGATAATAGAAAAGCCTTGTATTATAATACGGGCGTTTAGTGAAGCTGACATTACTAATCTTTGTAAATGTTTTAAATGAAAGGATACTCGCATCTGAAGATGGCGAGGGTGTAACAAGTGACGGATAAGATAGAAGAACGGTACGAAGTATGACAAGTGGAGTATGCTCACCAAGAACCAAATCGCGTAACAATCGCGAATAAGAATAATGGCAAGGAACGCCCGTCGGGGCAAGCATTACCAGGTGCACGCTTTTAAATTTAATCGCACAAATAGCAATATGCAACAAACATGTAGAGAATGATTGTTGCATATGTTAATTAAAAACTTGGAAAACCTGAATAGAATACCTATCCAGGATATTATATCCAAGAAAACTAAATATAGGCGTTACTTACATAGGGCGTGATGTGTAAACTATAAAAAGGTCATGTATGTCATGTGTTAATTGCTTACTCTGGCCAAGTAAGTAGTGGCATATGATACCATGAACTTCTTGTAGTGGACGCATTTATGTCCAATGTAGTAAGGACGGGTGAATGGGACGAATTAAAAAGGTACCCAAATGAATCAAACAAGTAAGATGTTTGATAGTAAACATAAACGCAAGTCGGATGACGTGAGCGTATTACGTTAGAATAACGAGCCCGAAAGAAGGGACAAAGATTAAAGTAAATGAAAATACAAACCAACTAATGTGAATGCTAAGGTATAAGGGATAAAGTTTGACTGTCATAAGTGATGAAATTCACACAGACAAGTCAAATGGGTAGAATAAAAGAATAAAGGACTTGACTGAATAAAAGCGATGGATTTTGCTAAGACGACCAAATAAATTAAGGTGACGTCTAAAACCATATAAGAATGGTTACTTGATGATGACTTCGGTAAAGATACCCGATGGATGGGTAGGATTGTGGGAGAATGCGTAAACCAAGAGACGGGAACGCGAAATAGAAAAGTCAAAAGACTCGGAATATGAGTCATGACTAAAAAACAATGAGAAATTGCAAACATAAATTTTGATAACTACGTTCAACTATTTTAAAGTTGAACGGGTCGAATAAAGAATGGAGTTTGATGTTCACAAGTGATGGAATTTCACACGAATAAGTCAAACGAGATAAATAAAGTATCAAAGCTTGGTAGTGCAAGTAAGCGCAAACCGAATAATGGAAGCGCGAAATGTTAATGAACCTATGTGATGGGTCGTAAAGGAATATAGATAGGAAAAAAAACTAGCGAAACAAGAATGTAAAAAAAAACACTAAGATAAAGAACCCGGGTAACGGATCGTAAGGAAGTATAGGTAGGAACCGGGTAACGGTAAGCGTAGGACAAACCGACGCGTAAATGACGTTAGAAGTCATAAAGTCGGAAATATAATTCGAAAGAAAACAAATGAAGCCTTAGACTACGGTTAAGGTCAAAATGAAATCCAAAAAGAAAAAGTAAATGAGTCTAAACATAAAAAGGGGTGCTTTGACGCCATATACATATATAAACATATATACGTTTGAATAAAAACTCGGATAAAGTATGATCTATAGGATCATCATAACCTACGGGATTATAAGTAATGTTAAGGTCTATGGGACCAAAAAGTCTTTTGGATCACGAATAGAAAGAAACGAATCGTCAGGGTCTCACCTTAAAAAGGTGGAAATCTAAGGAGAAAGCCTGCGAGGCTAAGTGAAAGAACCTACGGGTCAGTAATGTAAAGCGAGGAAACTAGTTGTAACTCCCCGCGTAAAATAATAACGGAAGATAAAATTTGTATAAAAGCGATGAGTTTCGCTTAGTTAACCGAATGGGTAAAACTAAGAGATCATGAAAAGTCTGATTGACAAAAGTGAAGAATTTCACTAATACAGTTAAACGGGGAAAATTGACAAAAGAATCCACAATAATTTAAATTGTGCTACGTCACAAGAGGGCGAAGTCATTATCGAAATGACAACGGAAGGGGATAAATCCTTGGACGTAAACTTCCTAATGTGAGAAATTGACACGAGTTGCTAGAGAAAATGTAAACTAAAATTTAGTTTTTAGTCAAAAGCAATGCTTAAACAACCATGAGTAGCATAAGGAGGTTTAGAAAATCTTAAACACACATAAAGCCGGAGATGGAAAAATAGTATACCTGGGTAACGGGGTATGAGGTGACGGAGACTAATTAGTCTAGCCGGTAAAACTATTCAAAGTCAAGAAAATGTCAAGGAAAATACAAAGCGCTTGTTAATATAAGACAAGCGCGGGATAAATATGTTAACAGACTGATGGGACTAAGTGGTCAAGTGACAACTCGGTCAATAAAGATAAAGGATATAAGCTGAGAGTAATGGCTCGCGAGGCCTTACACATGGAAGACGTACGCGTCGACATAAATGAAAACGTTAGATCGAAAAGAGTGAATTAATGCCTTGAAAATGAAACTAGATTCGTTTAATCTAAATTAATGAGCTACGTAAATAAGGTTTCGGGGACGAAACCTCTTTAAGGGGGTAGACTTGTAACACCCAAAAAATGGGTTTGGTAATCAAACCACGTTAATAGAAATGACGGGTAAAATACCGTTAGTGGTAAAAATTAACCCGGTAATATATTAGGAATTTAAATGAATAAACTCGATATTAATTAAAAGAAGGATAAACACCTTGAAAAAAAAGGGGCATATAAAAGGCCCGAGTTAGCAGGACTTAAAATATAACGGGATATAACTTCCCGAACCCATTAAGTTAACTAGGAATAATCAACCTAGTTAGTCAAGTGAGGTTAAAACAATAAAGGAAACATGAATTTGTTAAACATTTTTATAAAACTTGAAACCTTGAGGGACTAAAAGGGAAAGACATGAAAGATAATTATGATTAAATTAAATTAAAAACCAAAACACACACAAGAGTGTGTGTTTGGTCGACTTTTCCCAGGAGCCAAAAAGGGGTTCTACCAAGTGAACCCTAAATCCACAAAATTGATCAAAATCAAGGAGAAATCAAGCCAAGAATTTGGGGCTTTGATTAAATTCGTGATCACCTAAGTTAGGGAATCCGAAGGTATGTCAAATTTTGTAATTTGGTGATGTTTTGAATGTATGATAAACACTCATAATCGAAAATTATGTGATGAATGTTGTATACATGAGTGATATTGGGTTGAATCTAGGTCTAGGAACAAACCCTAGATGCAAACTTGTAGGATTGTGCCATAAACTAGTGATTAGTCAATAAATCAAGTATGAGCTAAGTGGGTTTTTGACTAAATAGTAAAAATGATGATATGCATGTGCTTAGAATCATCATATTTGATAGTTGTAGCAAAATACTTGAACAATTTGTAAGTTTGAGTGAATGCTCATATATGACTTGAAATGGGTCTTGAATGTTGTGATGAAATTAGTAAGTTTGTTCATGTAAATAGATGAATGAAATCGGGTTATGTACTAGACCATATGAGGAACTTGATGTTATTAAGAGTTCGGATGGATGCTAAATAGTATGATGAAACGGGTCTCACTTACAAAGGAGAACCCTTAGTTCTTGCAAAAATAAATGAATAAACTAGTCATGATAATCGCTTAAACTAGTTAAAGTGTTGGAAATATAATCAATTTGGTTAGAACTTTGGTTAAAACGGTGGCCAAGAGATAACGCCTACCGGATAATTGAGGAATGCCTAAAATAGTCGACAAACTTGAATGTGCATTTTACATACTAATAGGTGTTTGACTTTTAAAAGTCAAACGGACCATTAATATAATCAAATGATAATTTTGATAGAAAATACGTAAGATGGAATAGTCATGATCTGCAATGACTAAACTAACCATCTCGCGAAATATGATGATAGTTTGACGCTTGACAAGCTAGGTGGGAGCTTGTGGATGAAGCGGGTCAAACGGAGCAAGAACGGAAAGAAAAGCGTGGCATGGATGCAAGGTAAGTGAATCTTACACTTCTTTTGGTAGAAAACCTATACATTCTACAAGTTATGAATACGATATAGATATTATTCGAAATATGGATTCCGACGCGTAATGATACGGGTCGGAACAAACGTAAATGATAAAAACCATGGTTTATGGTAAAAAGGGCGAAACGGTAAATTAGTCATGTAACGACTAAGAATTTATAAGTTTTTCGTTAAGATTACCTTATAGTGTAATCTAATGATAATGATAGAGATATAATGGTAATTAGTCGTGTGTCGACAAACGTAAGTTAAAGTTAAAAGATACCCTACGGCGTAAGCCGAAATGGGTTAAATAACGAAAATGGTAAATATATATGTATACCATTCAAATACAAATGCAAAATGTTTGGTCGTTTAGACCAAACGGGTTAAATGGCGATTTTTAGCGCCATTTGACGAATAAGGACTAATAAGTATTGTCAAGTCTAATGCTCACAGGATAAAAACGGCTTACGGAAATTGCATTTGCTATGAATTAGCTAAGTTATTAATGCAAGGTATTAAAACGTATCAATATTTAACCCGAGCCAGGTACACATATTTTGAATTATAGTTAGAAGTAATATGATGGTCAATTATTACTGAAAGCCCTTCATCGTAAAATGAGGGACTGAAATTGACCAGAATACCCATGAACACTAAACCGGGTAAACGGTCCTTATGAGCCGTTTAAGAATGTGTTTTCTGATCCTGTAAGTTATAGGTAAATATCAAGTGGATTGTGTATAACAAAGGGGAAAGATTTAAACTTAAAAGGTTTAAATCTTCGAAACGGGTCAAAAGAATTATACGCATAGATTGAGTACTAGCCGCGTAATTCATAAAAGTTACAAACCCGAACTAAAGATTTTGAGATAAACATGTTGATGTATGCTTAATGGTTAGTTAGAAACAAGTTTGGGGTTTAAAAACTTGAACGAGTCAAAAGTCTATAAAAATGAATTTTAAAGTCAAGGACTCGAAGTCTATTATTTTATGAATTCAGTTGTTAACTTTAACTCCATATGATGGAGGATTAAATTACAAACGCGTAGGAAAAAGAATCGTGTAAAACGGATATGTAGTTCGAAAGATATGCACGTTTTTTGTGAATTTATAAGTTGAGTAATTGAGCTGGGAATCTGCAGCTCAAAGAAAACAACCATTCTGTCGAAACAAGGCCGTCGCGTCGCGCGACAACCAATCAAGTTCACCGTCGCGGCACGCGACAACAGGGGTTGAACCCGTCGCGGCACGCGACGGGCATAAATGCTGTAGATTTGTTATTTGTTAAATTTTTGGCCTAAAGAACTTGGTTTATTACATTATAATACTATCAAAACTAATGTTTATGATGGTTTTCAAAGCGTAGGTTTATCTTGGGATGCCGGCTGATGATCAAGCTCATCGAAGAACCGAACACAATCTAGATACAAGCTTCCGCACGTTGCTTCGTCGTTATATTTAAACGATGAACTTTTATAATGTATTTTGTATTATTTACATCCGAAATTTTTTTAGTAAACCCGTATTTTATATGTATGTATATTCGTAAGAACACATTTAACTGTCGTTATTAGTACAAAGACACTTTTATAATAGTAAGGATGTTACAAATAAGAACATATAGGAAGTACCAGCGGCGTATCCACCATGTTCTTATTTTATTATACCCGTTTCGTTATCTAAATCACAGCTACCACATAAACACATAAATCGTCAATTTGTACCGACTCGTAAATACGCATTAAAGCACACAATGAATCCAATCAAGGACTCCAATATTAGTACTTTAAACATCCTACAAGAATCAACCTATGAAGATAGATAGATGTTATAAGGATTCTGTTTCTGTTACATTGTCTACTCACATACGCATTAAAGCACACAATGAATCCAATCAAGGACTCCAATATTAGTACTCTAAACATCCTACAAGAATAAATCTATGAAGATAGATAGATGCTATAAGGATTCTGGTTCTGTTACATTGAATTATTGAATCAAAACAATCCTAAATCCTAATGGTGATTTGGGATAACGCCACGAAGGGTAATACAATAAGCACACTTATATATAGGAATTACCAGCGGCGTATCCACCATGTGCTTATTGTTTTATCTAGTTCCGTTATCTAAATCACCAACAATCTACACCAAAACCATAACTGTAGTCCTGTAAAGTATTTCTTAAAAATCTCACTATGAAGATAGGGAGATCTAAGACTGTACTTCAAACATCCTATAAGGATCAAACTATGAAGATAGATAGATCTTTTAAGGATTTAGATAAACATGTATTTGCATAATCGGAATAATACACATAAAAGCACTTAGTGAACACATATATGCCATACATTTGGAAAATAAATCGGTTACACATATGAATCACCCCAAAACATTTGAAAACAGTAAAAGAGGGGAACTATGTACTCGCCTGGGATTTGCGTATAGTTCTTGTTCAAAAGGTATAACAAAGCTCAAAAGACCAAGTGTTCAAGTGTTGAAGCCGTTCCTAGTGTAACGGATACTATGTTAGTGAATCGACACCTAAATCGAAAGATTGGGTAGAATGAGGTCTCGTAAACCAAATGAGTATTGGAACTCATGTGACATGGTTTAACAAAGCGTACATTCTAAATCGGAACCTATCCTAAGTGCTTACGACTCGTTACGACCTATTAAGGTAGCTTACGCTACTTTAACACGTCGTTCGCGCGAAAGCGCGTTCGAGACGCCTAACTAGTCCTATGACAAGTATTATATTCCTTAACATATCTAATTATGTTGTATAATAAGTTTATATGTCAAAACATTGATTACATATGCTTAAAATGAAATTATGCGCAAAAAGGGCATTTTGGTCATTTTCCTAAGGCATATAAACTACCTATCATACAACTAACTAAACGAAGTGACCATAAGGTATAACCTCGGAAGGTTATTCCCTATACAACTATGGTCACCTAACGTGTTTGGTTGGATCCTAATGATCGACCAAACGGGCCGGGTTTGAAAGTCTAAGCGGTTGTTAAGACCGCTTATCTTACGACCCTAAACAAGCACTAGACTAAAAGTGACGAGTTAAACATGTTAAAACATGTTTAACTAAGTTAGAAAACAAGTTTGATATCAAAACAAGGTGTTTTGATACCCGAAAATAGCTTCGTTGCAAAATACATATAAACACGTATTTTGACCGAAACTTTGACTCGTCACTATGCCTAATCAATGTGGTAATCAGTAGGTATAGTCACAAGGGACTATAACCATCGTGATTACGCTCACGTTGCAAAGTTCAAACGAACTTTGTGTTGACCAAAAACTTGTCAAAGCAGAAAATCAAACACTGTTTGACTTTCACGCTTGAGAAGCAATAAAAGCATGAAAGAAGCTTACAAAAGGTCCAAGCAAGGAAGATTTGATTCAAAATACTCAGGTATGAAGTGTTAAAACTCCAACTTAGAGCAGATTGAATCAAATGTGTGAGGTTGCAAATGAATCAAGGGGGTATTTATAGATTTTCGACAACCGTTAGGATCGTTTCTCATTATTTTTGCTTTGATCTTAATCCTCCATGTGTTACCCACTGTTTTGGATACAATGGGAGCCTAAAAACCAGTCCCTAGTATAAGAAAACCAAGTATAAAACCCAGGGAAAGGCTGCTGTTTGAGATAAACCAGTTTTTGCAGATCTGGGGGTTTCTCGTGGGCCGCGTAGACTTTCACTGAGTCTTACGCGCCCATCCTAGACTATTTTGACAGAATGTCAGTTTTAGTCCCTGCAAGTGTAAAACTTGGTTTTTGATGCATTTTTTACGCGTTTAAGCCCTGTTAACCCCATTTCTGGGCTCTACAATGAAGTTAAAGTATAGGGAACTTAAAATATTCTCAAAAACATCACGGATGTCGGTTCGTTTGTTCGTACGGTTGCGTTGTTCGGTTAATTACGACGAAAACTCGAACGGACGCGAAAACGATCCAAATTATGCGACGAGTGGTATCTTTGCATTCCAATCACTAGAATAAAATATTTTAATGATTTACAAAAAAAATTGGATGTCCGGATATATTCAGAACGTGAGATATGCGCGTAAATGCAAACTTATGCACTTTTTGACGCTTTTAGTCCCTATTGATCAATTAAGCGTATTTTCGCATACCGAACCCCTCAAAGCCTATTTCTAAGCTATGTAAAGGATATCTAGGGTATGTTTAGCTTATGATCAAGTTCCGGAATGTTCGTTACAGTATGAATCGGAAGACTTCGCAGTTTGACGCAAATAGTCCCTATGATCGAATAAACTTGTTTTTGACACACCAAAGCCTTTAAAACTTATTTCTAAGTTATATAAAAGTTATTTAAGGTATGTTAAGCCTATGTCACTATTCTGGAGTGTTTGCCGCATTAAACTGATTACGTTTACGTATAACTTTCCAGAAAGCGATTTAAAGCTTGAAATTGAATTTAAAATCAAAACGTGAAATTGTCAAACGAAAATAAACAAATTTTGAGACCAAAACACATTGTTTCTTTGATAAAATATATTGTCCTACATCGTGTGGTATTTACGGATCACAAGTGTCACACATAGCGTGACCTAGACCAGACGGCGGCCTCCACCATGTCACTTGTCGATGGCGGACCGAGTCAATTCGAGATATTGTGGGTCAGCGTTAGGCTAGGCCGAGTCGAGTCGATGGTGGGACATGTTGATCTGAGACATTAGGTTGGGTCCGGTTGAGAAGTTGCAAGTTGGCATTGGGTTGAGACACTGCGAGTCGATGGTGGGCCACGTTGATCCGAGACGTTACGACCATCAATATCGAGATGGTTTGGGTTGGTGTCGGGTCTGGTGGAGACGTTGCGAGTAGGGGTGCTAAACGGGCCAGGTTCGTGGGTTGGCATGTTCAATCTGATCCGAACCCGAAAATTTTTGATGAACCCAAACAATAAAATCTTGTCATACATATAAACATGAACATGACCCGAATATTAGCGGGTTGACCCAAACACGACCCATTCAGCCCGAATTTTCATTTTTTTTATTTTTTTCGCAAAATAATATATTAAAATTAAGAGTTTACTAAAAAAACATAAATGTATATAATACAATTGCATTTTAATTATAAAATTTTATGTCAGTCTCTCTTTTAAGCTATAATTATGCATAAAATACATGTCCAAATTAATTTATAACATAAAACATAATTTAAAAAATAAAATATTATATAAATGGGTTAAACAGGTCAACCCGTCAACCCGACCAGGTTGACCCAAACCCGACTCGTATAGCTAAACGGGTTCGTGGGTTTAACCTGAAACTGACCCGGACCCATTTAGACTAAACCTAAACCCGCGAATTTCGTGTTAGGTTCGTGTCGTGTTTTCGGGTCGTGTCGGATATTCACACTCCTAGTTGCAAGTCAGCGGCTAGCCGCTTCAAGATGTTGTCGGTCGGTGTTAGGACGTATCGGGTCGAAATGTGGCGGATTGGCAGTGGGTCGGGTTGGGTAGGGTAGAGACATCGTGGGTAGGCGTTGGGTGGAGTTGGGTGGAAAAGTTACGGTCGGCACGGGTAGAGTTGGGTTGAGACGTTGTGGGTCGGCAGCATGCCGGGTTGGTGGAAACATTGTGGGTAAGTGGTAAGCAATGTCAAGTTTAGACGATGCTGGTCAACATCATGCTAGGTCGGGTTGGTTGGAGATAATGCGGGCATGCGACGGTCCAACCCGACCGGCTACGTGTGAGTGATCGAGCATTTTATTAACTTTGGTTGAATCTCGTCATATGTTGAAAGGATTTTAAATGCTTTCAAGTAAAGAAATTTGTGGGAATTGATTTTTATTCTAATTTCAACTCCAACAGTTATGCGAACGAAACACATTAAGAGATAACAGTTATGCGAACCAAACGCATAGTAAGCCGTTAGCAAGCCCATTATCCGTCGGGTATCAGACATACACACAGGTATTGGGTATACCTGTTGGGATTTTCATGTATATATAGGTTTTACTATCCTTTATGATTTTATGTTTTAAAAATCTATATAAAATATTGAGTTATGATAAATAACATATATATCCTCATCACCATAATAATACTTGATATATTTAAAATGTATAGTAGGGAACCCGCGCGTTGCAGCGGAGTCGATAATATTTTCTGAGAACATAATTCAAATCTGAAAACGTTAAAAAATCGTATATACGTTGTGTGTGTATATATAAAAGCCCTCGCGCTTCGCGGCTGCAGCGCACGGGAAATCCTTATGATAAACAAGGAAATCCTTATGATAAACATCATATAATATACTTCAACTTTTTTTTTATTCAGCGGGTAACCTGCGTGTTGCAGCAGAGTCGATAATTTACATCTAAATTTTTAACTAACTTCTCTAAAATTACAAAACTCATTTTATGTTAAATTTGATTAATTTTGGTTCATTAATTAGTCGTTTAGTCCAAATACACAAATACAAATAAATCAAAATTTTGAATATATGTTTTTGATGAATGTAATGAGTTTATTATCCATAAGCTTATTTTTTTATTATTTATAAATAATCTAATATATAGTATAAATTTATTAGAAATAAATGTCAATGATCAAGGGAAGAAGGGTATGAATGGAAGAAAATGACAAAAAAAAAAAAAATAGGCATTTTAACTTGACTCTTCATATGTTATCTTAGAATTTGATGAGAATTTACCATTTTATACATAGAAAATGCTTTATCTATACTACATATACAAGCATATCCAAGGGACTACTTAAGGTAATTTTCCACTTCCCTTAAAATTCCTTTAATGCATGATCTACAAGTCTTTAAAGCACGTGAATATCAAAATTGATTTATCTTTCCAATAACACCCTTTTGAGCGGCCAATACTTAACCCTAAATCACATTTCAAAATTCAAACCCTCCTCATCTCTTCTTCTCTTTCTCAGAATTTTGTTCCTTTTCGTACTCGGGACAGAATTTTCTTTCTACAAGATTCTTAAATTCTTCCCAATTCATAGCATACGCCATCGTCCTTCCTTTGGCTTGTAACACAGTGTTCCACCATTCTAATGCCCCCTCTTTAAAAAGATTTGACGCATACATGACCTGGTCTTCTTCAGCACATTTACTTATGGTAATCACTGCCTCGGTTTTCTCTAACCAACGCAGTGCTGCAGTCGCCCCTTCGTTACCTGCAAACTCAACTGGTTTACTGGCAAGAAATTCTTTGTAAGTGCAACCAGGCGTTGCAGCTTTCATTTTCTTGAGAATCGGGGCGTGCAGAACATTATCGTTATTGTTATTATTGTTGTTGCCGCCTCCGTTTACACTATTACTGAAGTTATCTTCAGAAGTACGTTTGCTAGGAATGATTTGTTGAGGTTCAACAGTTTTCTGGACAGCAGCAAGGATTGCTGGAATAGCATTGGCTATTCCTTGAGCAACGATATTCTCAATATCTTGCCGAGTCATAAATTGATCCCCCTGGTGTTGCTCAGATTGGTTAACCTCGTTAACTGGTTCATTATTAGCGTTTTCCATCTGATAATTAATATATGTACTTTATTAGTATAGAGTAAATAGCAATTATACACAAAACAATCATGCAAATTTCACAACACACATATAGCCAAAATTATCGATTTCTAGATTCCCATTTTATATATCATATTATGCATCCGTACACACTGTTATCTTACAAAGTTTTATTTTTATTTTATATTTTTATTACTACAGCTACGTTCATCCCTTCTTCTGATAATTTAGAAACGACGCTCCCTCTCGTCGTACTTCCAGGAGATTTGCTCTCCCACCTCCCGAATCCTATTCCCTGCACCTATCAGCTCCTCGCCAAAATGGCGGAGTTCAGCTATGTTTTCATTACTCATTGGTGGGTTTGGTATAGGTTCTGGGTCAAACTGAGGGAAAAACGCATAAGGGTTATTGAGGAGGTTTTGAAACTGCCAGTCGTTAGTCCACCACTCGTCCATCTCACCCAAAGGTTGAGTGTGGATCAGAGGGTCTGGAATGGCTGGTTCTAAGTTTATTGGAAGTTGAGTTTCAGCAGGATAAGGGTAAAGGTTGTTATTTATAGGCCTGAGAATATCGCAGCTTGCCAGTACGCGATCCAATTCCTCCTGTAATGGTAACTCCTCAACTTGTTTAGAACTTTCCCCAATTTCCATTTCTACTTGCCTGGAATCTTCCCCGATTGCAATTCCTTTTCCTTTATCTATGGGATTCTCTATTTTGGGAACCTTTCTAGTTGCTGGTTTCCTTCTGCGTACACGCCTCCAGCCTATGAATCTTCTCCTTTTCTTAGGCTTTGGTTTCTCCAGAGGTGGAGCGTTAAATTCCATAGGTTCTTCCACATCAGGTATGTAACTAGTAAAGTCTTGGGAAACTTCTATTTTCACCGGATAGAGATTGAGATTCTGAAGGGCTACAGATAACTCATTCATGCTGTTTAGCATATATGCAAAAATGCACAAAAATGCTAAGTTAAAATTTTATAACAAAATTTCACAAATAACCTTCAAGTATTATTGCATACCGTCTGACTAATTTAATACAAAGGACAACTGAAAATTAAACATACTAGGGTTTATTGTAAACTTATTTATTTACCGGGTAAAGTTTCTGGCTTGTAGGTGATATGGGTGCTAGAACTGGGTCAGGGTATTTTTAAAATTTTGCATTTATTGCTACAGTGGCTAACATATAGAGGTCTGCCCATTTTTCATCTAATTCATCTTCCTAAGGAGGGTTATTGCCTATTTTCGGTGTCTTCTTAGGCATCTTTACTTGTTTTGGCTTCTTTATTTTCTCTTGACTTTTCTTAATAATCAAACTTCTTTTATTAGGAGAAAGTGGTTCTTCATAATGTGCCTTACGAACAAATATTCCCTCATCAGTATCTACTGAGTATCTTGAGGAATTTGTTTGGGATGAACTTTCCTTTTCTTTCGTTGAACTATCTAATTTAAGATAGATGTTTGAAAGCTTTTGCTTACCCATACTGTAAAAAATTATTCAAATAATAAAACACGTAATCACAAAAATGGCAAGCAGTAAAATTAAGTATTTTCTAAATACTTAATTGGCTTAAATCAGTGGCTCTGATACCACCTTTTCCTGTCACGGCCCCAGCCCCGGTTTGACCCGGTCAGGAGCCGCGGGACAGGAACCCGTGGTATCTAATTTATGCGACAGCGGAAGATTTTATAACAGGATCTTTTAAAACTCGAAAATGCCCAATTATTTTATTCCATAAATCGGGATAAACCCCGTATTTTACAATAGAGGGATTTAACTAGGAAATTCCCTGATTAAAACATGTTTATTCATTTTTAACTGAGCCACCTCTTCAAGCTTGTTAGTGCTCCGTAGCACGTTTCCTTGATTTACAGCAGGTCGCCTGAAACATGTTTTAAAAATATTTTATCAGCGGGGAAATGCTGGCGAGTCACTCTAATTTGATAAAATGACATAGTTATAAATTACAGCATGAGAGGGATTACAATGGCTTCTATCTTATTTTTATCTGGCGCCGTGTCACAATGTGTGACGATGGTCATACCACTATTGGGTCCTGTCACCCAATTAGTGATGATTATCACTGTTAGATCAATGAACCTAACCGTGAGAAAATTAGTAATGTGCACAATACCCCACTAGCCAGTGATTCAAGATATCCACGACTTACTCCCTGTAATTATAACTTTTGAAAATAATTTGAGGTATTGTAAAGCAGTTGATAAAAAGAGAATGACTCACATTGCAGATTTATACGGGCAGAGTTTAGCCTACTGATTTGCCTTTTAACCTAAATTTAAACAACATGCACACGAAGTAGGTTAGTAACTAATACAGCATTTACGATAACTCACGAGATTAAACCCTCACAACGAATGACAAAGTGCAATACTTAAACATCCATCGAATTCACGACGAATGACAAAGCATAACCCTAACGTGGGCAGCACTTAAATATCCATTGGATAGTTTCAATCGATCGGACATTGAATCGTAGCAGCGATCGAGTTATTACCCTGTTATCGCGGCGGAATTTCGAGATTATGTGTGTTTTGTAGTATTTGGATGATATCTCAGTGCATGAATCGAATTTTAACATCGTTCAAGTGCCAGAATTCAAGTCCCACACCCCTCTATTTATACTTAAAATTTGACCCCCTCGCGTGACGCGAGGGGTCATGTCTTGGGCGTCGCGTGACGCGAGGGGTCACACTCTACCATAGGGTAGCCACGTCCCTAACTAGCTTAGCTGAGTTGGTCTTTCATCAAAATTTGAATTTGACAGCAAGTTATGTGGATAATCGTCAATAGGGAATACCCCCCCCCCCTGAGTTTTAGGGGCCCTGATCCTGATTCTGATTGTTCTGAAAATTTTAGGGTTTATGCAGAATCACTTGGGGGTCTTAATTAGGGTTTCTTATTGGACAAAATAAAATAATAATTAGGACTTTTGATGAGAGTTGTTACAGTACTATATGTTCAAATCCAAGTATACAACGCAAATTTGCCTTTCCCAAGAGATTAGCGGGAGGTTAACATGTTTAACTTAACAATGCCCCAAGACTAATGGGTGGTGCGTTAATCCTATAGCGCTATAATTGTTAAGGTAGGCTAGCAAAGTTAATGAGCATATATTGACGCAAAAGTTTACATAGCATACGAGAATAACAAGCATCATATAATTTCATGTTTAACGTGGATAGAGTATGATTAAATAAGTTTCAAGTGTTGTGTGGTTTGTATAAAATACATGTTGCACCCAAAGTGTTAAAAAGTAAAATGGGATCGAGTATACTCACTGTTTTGCAAGCTTTCCACTTGGTAAAATCCGCGAGGGTGGTTGGTTGATTAGAATGGAGCACCAAGTCCTTCTACACGAAGAAACATAACGGAAGATTAAGGATTTGGAGTTTAAAGTACGTGAAAAGTAGACATATGAGAAAATAATCATCTAGCACATAATACTTGTTTTGACACTATGAAACCCAAATGGTTTGAATGTTTTCATGGGTTAAAATACCCATTAGAATCATAACAAGTTATTAAGGTCTTAGATGATGCAACTTAACATTTGACAAATGACCACTAGGCCATCATCAAAGGTTTGGTTACTTGGATATTATATATGTTATATAGTATATATTATAGGTTACTAGTCCAATAATTCAACAAGAACATCATATAAGTCATGCATGAGGTAGGAAGATAAATCTTCCATTTAGGAACCTCTTTGGTATTCACCACTACACATGTTGTCATAGACAACAAGGAAGGTCATGTACATACATTAAGGAAATGAAATACATACCATCTAACTAAGAAAATATCAAGTGATGTGTGGATTTGAAGGTAGGATAGCCCAAGCTAACCATATAATCACACAGCTTCAAGTTCAAGACTTGTTCATCACTTATGAGTTAAAACTCTATTAAAACATAAAGTTTTTGAGGATTATACCTCTGGATTTACATGCCACAACCTTGTTTTTAAGCTCACATAATCATGGTCTTGATTAGTGGCATAAGGACATAGGAATGTGTTGAGAAATCTCAAGTTTAAACAAGTTTAACAAGTGTTTAATCAAAATAGAAAGTTTCCTTGCATTTTCACCTTATTTGGTTAATGTTCCAGCCTTGGTTTTCCATGGAAAACCTGTGAAAACACACCTAAGGTTGTTCCATGTGCAAAGGAGAAAGAATGAGTGAAAAAGATGAAGTAGAAGTGAGGTTATGCTTACTTTTGTAACTTGAAACGAATCTGCCTTGCTACTGATTTTCAGCAGAATTGAGAGTGATTAAAGAGTGTTTAAGTGGGTTTGCAAAGTGAAAATGTGTGGAGGAGGCTTGGGTTTAATAAGGAAATGAATTAGGGTTGATTAGGTGAAGTAGTTAGGTGTTATTAATGCAAGAAACACAAGAACAAGCACAAAAACTCGCCAATCCACGAAGCTGATTAGGGAGCTGCGGATCCGACACCCTCGCGGGGCGCGACCGAGCAGGGGGGAGGGGTCGCGGCCGGCGAGCCACTCTTTTCGTGGTTTTTGTTTGATTTTTGACACAAATGGTCCTTGTACTTTCATATCTTGATGTTTTAAGTTGTTATAATGTGTTTTAAGTTGTAAGGGTATGTAATGTAATCAAATCATAAAAACAAATATAAACAAGTATAAATAAGTATGTTTGTCGAGATTAAGTATCGTATGCATCCAAGAGACGTATGTTTAATGTATATCACGAAGTTGCAAGTATAACATATGGTTTTCAAGAATTACGAATAATGTATCAATTGTTTCACGAATTTAAACGTATTAACTTGTATGAACTGTGTATAACATGAATATAAAGAAATACGAATTTTATAATGATCAAAGTCTCGGATTTTACAACGATTACAACGAAAAGATGATTACAAGAATACAATATTTCCAAAAGTAGGAATACAAGCAACGCTTTCTAATTATGAAATGTACGAAAAAGCAGGGCGTTACAATCGGGTATACCTGTCGAGCTCAAGTATCTTTACCTTCCCTAGTTTGATCTACGTTTGGTTATCAAAAACATTGATAATAACTATCATTGTCATTTTGTTAGTAACGACTTTGTATCAAGTTTCATTAAGAAAACGTATTTAAATAGAGGCTTCAATGTAAATGATAACTTAGAGCATTCACATTCAATCCATCAAATTATACATACATTCCACTAAAAAACAACTCCTATATCAATATATTTCCACTAAAAACAAATACTTTTTCTCTCTCCTTTCAATTAAATAATATTATCATTACATTTTTCTCTCTCCTTCACTCACAACCACTTTCAATATATATTAAAAAAATTATACTGGATGAACAGTGTCCCCCCAAATATACAGATGAACAGTAACATTTTCTCTCTCCTCCACTCACAACCACTTTTTATACCCTTTATAATATAAAAACCTCTCCTCTCATTATTTGATGGATTGAATGTGAGTGCTCTTAGAGCATTCACATCCAATCCATCAAATTATACATACATTCCACTAAAAAACAACTCATATATCAATATATTTCCACTAAAAACAAATACTTTTTCTCTCTCCTTTCAATTAAATAATATTATCATTACATTTTTCTCTCACAACCACTTTCAAAATATATTAAAAAATTATAACGGATGAACAGTGTCCCCCCAAATATACAGATGAACAGTAACATTTTCTCTCTCCTCTACTCATAACCATTTTTTATACCCTTTATAATATAAAAACCCCTCCTCACATAATTTGATGGTTAGGATGTGAATGCTCTTAGAAAACGTATTTAAATAGAAGCATCAATGTAAATGATAACTTAGAAAACGTATTTAAATAGAAGCATCAATGTAATTGATAACTTAATCAGTTTGATCAAAGTCTAGTTTTCAAAAAACATTAATATCATTGTCATTTTTGTTAGTAACGACTTTGTATCATAATTCATTAAGAAATCGTATTTAAATAAAAATGTGTACCTTTTGGTATCGTATTTAAATAAAAGTGTTTACCTTGTGGTAATTGATGTACTCCATAACTAGAAAGTTGGACAACGGGGTCTGGAGTGTGAGTTAGGGTGGGAGATGCCAAGCAACGCTAGTTAAGCCACACTGGGCAACGTTGGCCACGACGTTGCCCTGTTAGCGTGGGTTTGAAGCCTGACGTGGGGTGGGAGGGTAAGGTGAGTTTGTTGGCTTGGATTCGCTGGTGAGATAGGACCGTTGGGCTAGCCGTTTGGCATAGCAGTTGGCCAACGACTATTTAAAAAAAATCTTTTACTTATATTCTATATAAATCAAATAATTCTTACTCATTTTTACTATCCAAAAATTCAAAAGCCACTACCAACCTCCAAAAAAAATATATGCAATGGATTCTTCAAATTCAACCGATTTGTATGATAGATTTGTTTTGTCATCCTCATCCGACGACGTGGCGGAAATATTATTATCAACAGTGGCGATGGTCGTGAAAGCTATTGTTGAATATTAAGATGAAGGGACTTCCCAACCCCAACCCAAACGGAGGAAGTATATTGTTCGTGTACGCGAAACCGCCCTTAGACAATTGGCTTACGACAATAGTTCCGACATAATGGACGACTATTTAAAAATGTCGGCAGAAGTGGCTAGGGAAAGTCTTCACATACGTTGTGCGTATATCATTGAACTATATACGAAAAGATACTTGAGAAAACCGACGTTTAGTTCAGATGGCGGCACGCAAAGACGTCGAGCGAGCATTTGGTCTTTTGCAGAAAAAGTCATTTTGAGCATGTCTTGTCGATTGTATGAAAAAGATAAAATAAGAAACATGATGTACGCGTGCATCATTCTACACAACATGATTTTAGAGGATGAAGGACGTGCAATGGTTGAATATTATGGCAAGGAGACCGAATCCAATAATGAAGACATTAGTGACGAAGAGAGAACGCAAAACCAAAATCTAATCGAGTCAAGACAAATAAATTCAAACATTCGAGCTGATTTGGTAGAACATGTTTCAACACTTCTTAGATTCGACTTTATTGAAAATGAAGATGATTGATTTTTTTTGATGATGTAATGTATTTTTTTATTGTAGCTATTTAATATAAATAAAATGTGTTTTTAAAATTTATTTATTAAATTCTATGATTAATATAAAAAAAAAAAAAATTGGTGCCACATAACACTCCAATGCCACCTCGCCACACCTCTTCCAGTTCCACACTCCATTTTTTGGGTGTGGATGTGGATTGGTGGAGCCTACAACTCCTATGTGCCAAGCAATGCCCCCCAAAAATCTCACACCCCATAGAAGGTTGCCAATTTAAATCTACTACAAAGTATAGGTGTCATGTATTTATCCAAGAAAATATGAAAATTATCGTCAAAAAGTTATATAGACGTATGTAAATAATTTTAGAATTAGCTAATACCTCATGACATTATAGCCTAGTGGGCTAGTGGCACATGGGGGTGAGATAAAACTTAGTAAAATGTTAGGTTCCGTATTCGATTCCTATAAGAGGGGTTTTCTCATATTTATTGGGGTTCCTGTTGAATTTGTGTATAAACATTATTGTCTAGTAGAGATGGATATAATCAAGTGATTCCGTTAATGATACGATGATATACAGGAATCCGTCAATAATACAAATTTATACAAATTTACTGTAAAAAAAAAGAATTATGAATTTACGAATTATGTAATAAATTAAACATCTTTTGTACTACAAACAATACCATTCTATATGACAAAAGAAAGAAGCATTTGGTCTTGTTTTTCTCAAAAGAGTTGTTTTTTCTCCCCCTCCACTTCCCCATTTAAAATGCATCAAATCCTCCTCTAAAATAAACACCAAACAAATACACACCTCACACCTACATCCATCCATCCTCCCACACACACAGTAGCCTTTCCGGGTTACACTCCACTACCCATTGTTTTAATTACCTAAAAAAAGCAAAAGAAACCCCTTTCAAATCCACACTTTATTTTCTGTTTTGTTCAACAACAATCAAGAAAGAGATAAAAAACCTACACAAATCTCAAACCCCTTTTCATCTCTCTTTTTCTTCTTCCTCTTTTGCTCACAGTTTTTCATTTTTATGGAGTAAATTTTGGGTCTTTTCTCATTCCCCTTGTTCAAGATTCATCTTTTTCACCAATCATGAAATACCCATTTGGATTCAAGCATTCTTATAGAAACCCATGAAGCCTCTGCCCTAATTAAGGTAATTTTTCTTGAAAATTCTACTATATTATTATTATTCAAATTGTTGTATGTGTCACAATTGTTTATTCTTTTAGTTTCCGATTGGTGTGTTCTTTAGATTTGAGGTTGCTTTTCTTGATGTTTGATTGATAGCTCTATCTGCTCTTATTAGTACTTTACCTAACTTTTATTATTATATCATCATTTGAGTTTGATTATAATTTTTAATTTTAATTTTAATTCCCCCTCTTTTAAACCCCATTTCTAGGGTTTGATTTCCAAATCTTTTTTAATTATTTTTTTAAAGTTGGTGTGGATTATGTTCATCTGGGTAAAAATCTTGTAAAAATTAATTTATATAATAAATTTTGATGTGGATATCTTTTCTTGTTCATCTTTCTTGATATCTTCACAGCAAGAAAACAGATTTAAGTGTTTAAAAATTATATTTTTTCTGATAATGGTGGATTCTTGTGTCTTGACAGTGACTCTGCCTTGCAGTTTCTTTCTTCATCATTGTCAAGAATATGCCTTTAAATGTCTTTGTGTGCTATATGGATAAAGTATCTGCTTCCTTGATTCAACCCCATTTTCCCCTTTTGATACATGCAAATCATCCATTTTCAAGATCTCCTCACCTTTGATAAATATCCTTATCTGGGTCTGTATTTTTAGATTGTTTAAATTGAAATAGATGTGATCTTGGTTTTTTAACACTCAAATTTGTTGATTTTATTGGGAATTTTGCTAACATTTATTTCTATTTGATTTTAGGATATTAGCTGGTTTTGATCTTGATTTGGTTTCAGGTGAGCTGTTTTCTGTTTTATCTGTTAATTTCATTTCTAAAAAAATATAATAAATAAAAACAAAAGAAAATGATGCAATTTTGACTTTATTTGACCTTTTGACCTGCTCTGATTCTGTTTATTCATCAGGTTTGTTAGATTGTTGTTGATCATGAAGGGGGAAACATCATGGGTTAGTCATTTTCTTGATGAAGTTCCTAAGGACAACGGGTTCGATTCGTTTTCCGACATTGATGATGAGGGTAATAAGGACAATTTACCCGTGATTTCTATTGATTCGATCTTGCCCGATGATTTACTAGAGCGGATTCTAGTTTATCTCCCGATTGCAAGCATCTTTCGGGTCGGTTGTGTGTGTAAAAGATGGCATGAGATTGTGAATTCGAGACGGTTTTTATGGAATGTGTCACCGGTTTCGTCACAAAAGCCATGGTATTTCATGTTCACGAGTTCGGATGAACCGGTTGGATACGCGTATGATCCCGTGTTAAGAAAATGGTACGGGATTGAGCTACCGTACATGGTCAAAACATCACGATGGTTCATAGCGTCATCGTGTGGGTTGGTTTGTTTCATGGATAACGATAGTCGAAGCGAGCTTTACGTGTGTAACCTCATCACCAAATGCTGTTTTCGGCTCTGTGAGCCGCCTGGTTTACGGTTCTGTGACTATAGCGCCCTCTCGATGTCAGTTGACCGGATGTCAACGAACTACACCGTGACCGTAGTGAAATCTAAACAAGTTCCGGACAATTACTTCCAGTGGGACCTCTCGATCCACGTGTACGATTCGGTAACAATGATGTGGACGACAACCGTAACCGAGATGCTGACAGGGTGGCGAGGTGGCGACGAGAGCGTGATATGTAACGGGGTTTTGTATTTCTTGATTTTCTCAACCGGGTCGTTTCAAGAAAACCGACACGGGCTTGTGAGCTATGATCTTTCGACCGGATCACCCGTTCGTAATCTGTTGACACGGGGTTTTATCGCGGTCCCGTGCTCTCTCACCTGTGGGCGGTTAATGAACCTTAACGGGACGTTAGTGCTGGTGGGCGGGATCGGGAAACCCGATCGACAAGATATTATCACGGGGATTGGGATATGGGTTCTTGAAAACTCGAAAGAATGGCAAGAAGTGGCACGAATGCCACACCGATTCTTTCAAGGGTTCGGCGAGCTTGATGATGTGTTTGCTTGTAGCGGGACCGATGATTTGATCTACATACAGAGCTACGGTGCGCCGGCTCTTCTCGTATTCGATTTGAAGAAGAATCAATGGAAATGGTCGCAAAAATGCCCGGTTACAAAACGGTTTCCGCTCCAACTGTTTTCCGGATTCTGCTTCGAGCCGAGACTCGAAATCTCACCCTAGTTGTGACCAACGGGCTCGGGTCGGGGTCGGTTTCGGGCTTGTTATTGAAGGTGTTAAGGATTTATGCAATTTAATTGTTTTTTCTACTTCAAATTGTGTGTGTTTAACTGTTTATGTGCAATTTATATACATGGAACATGTTTTTATATATGGATACTTATGTGAATGTACTTTGATTTGTCTATATGGAAAATGGGTAAAAAAGGTTGTACCTTGTGCATGTATGATGGTACATTACACTGCTAAAAGCTTATATTGTGGGAATGCTAAATCTTTAGAATGTACAACCCATATTGTACAATGTACAACTTGATGATGCACTGGAATTTTACTCATGGAAACTGATTTTACCCAGTGAAAAAGGAAAGTTGTCACCATCTTTTATATATTTAGAGGTTTTGAAGGAGGTCCCATGCCATCATGTCAAGTCTATTTATTAGTGGTCTATTTTTGACGTCTCTTTCAATCTTGAGGGGGGCAATTTGTAGGTATGCTCTCTTCCCAATCCTATCCTTTGTGCCCCTTTCTTTGTTTAGGGGGTGTTTGGGATTTAGGAGGATTTGTTACTATAAGGCCATCCGTAGTCATAACGCCCATTTGTGGGCGTTATGCGACACGTGGCGCGCCACGTCAGCGTGTGGGCGTTATGGGGCCTTATGCATTTAAGCCCGTAGTCATAACGCCCCTACCTCATCATTACCCAATTAATTAATAAACCCTTAAATTATACATATATATGTATATATATATGTCTGTGTGAGTGTATTGAAAACAAACCAAATCCATAGCGCCGCTATAATACTCGCGCCCCCCCTCTTTTTCTCATCCATACCGCCCACCGTTTTGGTGTTCCGGCGTTTTGCCGGCGCCATGAAAGGGCATGGCGCCCCACTACGTAAGGGCTAAGGGTGTGGGGGGCGCTTTGCGGTGAATCAATGCGGGGAGTGATTAGCGCGTGGGGAGGAGGTGCCGCCATCAACTTTCACCGCATGGAGGGGATGGATTTCGGAGAGAGGTTACCGCATGAAGGGAGAGAGGGAGAGGGTGGCCCATCAGATTTTCAACCAATCAAGTTAATTTCCTTTTTTTCTTTTTTTTCTTTTTGAATAAAAAAACAAGTCCCCAAAAAGAGGAGTGCCGCCATCAAATTGAGGGTGTGGGGGGAGTTAAGTGGGGAGTTGACGTGGCGCGTGCTGATTGGGTGTGTGTAAGAGAGGCCACTCCCCTCTTAGAGGAGTGCCCCTCTCACCCTAAGAGCATACGTAGTGGGGCTTTATGTGGCGCCATAAAGCCCCTATAAAGCCCCAAACACCGCTACGAGGGGCTTTATAGAGGCTTTATGGGGAAGGTTTAGGTGGGTGGCGCTATGGATATCGCGCAAGGTGAGGGGCTTTATGTGGAAGGTTTTCAAACCTTGACCAATCACAAAAAAGGTGGGTTTTTATAATTAATTTATAAAAACGAAAATTAATAAATAGGTAATGATGGGTAGGGGCTTTATGACTACGGGCTCTAGTGATATAAAGCCCCATAAAGCCCCCGTGTGACGTGGCACGACACGTGTCGCATAACGCCCCACAAGGGGCTTTATGACTACGGATGGCCTAAGGCTATGGGGTGTGGTTGGAGCCCCCTTGGGCTTTATCATGCCAACTAGGATCCACGTCAGCGCCACCTAGGATCCAACTCAGCCATGGAGCCCCCTCTAATTTGCATGGTGTGGATGAAGCCCCATATTAAAGAAAATTAAAAAAAAAAAGATTTAATTGGTGCAAAACAAGTGGGTCCCACCTATAGAGCCCCTTCGAGCTCGTTACCATGGTGGCGGAGCTTCAATGGCGCCCCGGCATAGCGCCGGGGGTGTGGACGATGGCGGAGGGGGGGCGCTATAGGTGTTCAGCTGGCGAGGGTGGCGCCCCACACCCTCCAGCCTAAGTTTCAATATTTTTGACTTTGGTTGATTTATGGGTGAATTGTTTTTTATTTGTATTTTTATTGGTGTCATAAATATCAATCTTCACTCGCATGCACTTAAATCTTGTAACTTATGTAAAAAACATCCACCCTAACTTGCAAACACTGAAAGTTGTGTAATCCGAACACGGCCTTTTTATCCTATATATTTGAATGTATCAAAAGAGTTGGTGGGTGGGAAGCAAAATGTAAATATGCTGATTGGGTTAGCAGGTCCACTTGTATAATTAAACGGGTTAAACAAGTCAACCTGAACATGTTTTTTTTTCTTGTTTTGAACAATAAATTTTGATTACTGGAGTATTATCGTGTCACCAGCGGTCAACCTGAACATGTTTTTTTTCTTGTTTTGAACAACAAATTTTGAATACTGGAGTATTATCGTGCCACCAGCTGAATCACCCGATCATATCTATCTTCAATAGGCAATAATGTCTATACACCAATTCAAGTTGAAACCCGATAAATCTGGGAAAAACCCCATTGTTAGAACCGAACCCAGGACCTAACTGTCCCTAGGTCTTATCTCACCCTAAAATACTATTAGGCTATAAAGACATATGGGCAACCTGAACATAACTTGGTTCATTAAACTGGTTAGTTATGACAACCCAATGTTTTGCTTAGTTTCATGTTTGTGTCGGAAATTGTCATTTTACAAATAAATACAAAAATAAGGACTTTTACAAATAAGGACTCTAATTAGATACTTTTCACGTATTGTTTAAGTAGTAATATTTTTACAAATTTATCTTTTATTATTGCGTAAATTGGATGTAAACGTTTACCAACTATATACTTGATTTCTTTATTATTATTATTTAACTTTAAAAAAAAATCAAACACCTATTCAATGATTTGAGTATTGAGTTTTTGTATCTTCATTTTAAATAGAGTTAATTACTGTTTTCGTCCCTGTGGTTTGTCAAAAATCACTATTTCAGTCCATTAGTTAAAAAATTACGATTTCAGTCCCTGTGGTTTCACTTTCGTAACCATATCAGTCACCGTGGTTTCACTTTCGTAGCCATTTCAATCCATTTATTATGTTAGCACATGGACTGAAATGGTTACAAGGTGGACTGAGTACATGGACTGAAATGGTTACAAGGTGGACTGAAATGGTTACGGAAGTGAAACCACAGGGACTGAAATCGCAATTTTTAAACTAATGGACTAAAATAGTGATTTTTGACAAATCACATGGACGAAAACAGTAATTAACTCTTTTAATTACATCATCCACAAGTAATAATGTGGGTTGTTTGGTAATGGTGTGACCGTACAACCATCATTCATCATATTAATCTTGTGATTTATGAATAGTCAGATGCATTATTTGATCACTTTAATGCTATTTAATTCACACTATTTATAATAAAACAAAAAGACAAAAACATGATATTCACATATACATACACCAACTTTAAAGAAAAATAAGTTAAAGACAATAACATGATATTCACATATACGTACACCAACTTTAAAGAAAAATAAGTTAAAGACAATAACATGATATTCACATATACATTCACCAACTTTAAAGAAAAATAAGTTAAAGACAATAACATGCATGTAGACACGAGATTCAAAATCAATCTATGAAATTTAACTATAGAATATAAATAAGAAAGACAAGCTATATCCATGAAAATTCACTTTAGACAAATGTTTTAAAAATTATTGACATATTTAAATCTAAACCAAATGTTTTAAAAATTATTTCATGGATGTAAAATTTCTTGCTCAACTTTTTGGGTTGTATACAACTTTGGCCCCTTCTTCATGATTAAACCATATGCTAACAAACTTCTTTTTCTATGTTTGGCTATCACCTGTTTTTATTAGATGACAAATAAGAGATGATCGGGACAATGTCGGTATTATCTACGACCAATATAGATCGATAAGAAACGATGATTTCTTGATGTTTGGTAGAAGGGTCGACATGGAAAGTGAAGGAGTAGGATTTTTACATTTTTCTTTTACGTTTTTTTTTAAGTAACATGGTAAAATGATCATTTCGTATGAATCTACTAACGCTTTAACATCTACTAATACATATGGACAAACATATATTAATTACTTATAGTTATAAATGGATAGTAAGGATCATATATGTAATTTTTGAAAAGAAAGAACTAAACTTAAAATATGGACATACCATGTAAAGTGTTTTCATCATGAGACCATACTTGCCAAGTTAATTCTTTTAGTCCGACTAGCTCATACACACTCCCCAAGACTTCTAAATATACACATTTGTTCACCATATGACTAAAACCCTCAACCACTTAGGGATGAATAGATTTTCACGCACCTTGATACCGCTAACTACAAGCCCTTTGGTTGTTGTGTTAACTTATTTTCAATTTTCTCTTGTAGTTTTAAAACACATGAAGACGTACATACAATGCATTTCCATTAGCCTCACTCATTCTCTATTCGGTTCTTCCTTCCTTCCTTCATCGCTCTCTACGAACTAGACAACTACATCTATCTTGAGATATAGTTAACTGTTTGTAAAATTATTTGATATATGTGTTGGAAAGAATTAAAGGCAATGAGAAAGAGTAGGAGGGTGGTATCACATGAGAAACTCATGAATGCAATTAAATGAGTTCTGATAGTTAAATTACTTTTAATAGTCGAATTTAATTGCTTAGTAATTGCAATGCATGAAACGAAAATAATGAATAATATTAATGAGTATTAAAAGTTAGCATGGACTTCAAAAATCAAAACTATTCTAATTTCTAACTAGGTTGATTTGATATGTGTTGGAAAGAATTAAAGGCAATGAGAAAGAGTAGGAGGGTGGTATCACATGAGAAACTCATGAATGCAATTAAATGAGTTCTGATAGTTAAATTACTTTTAATAGTTGAATTTAATTTTTTTTTTTGGAACGGCGAAACTTCTATTAAAAAAAAATAGAAACCGAGCCAGCAAGAAACTGGAACCCGAAAGTTAAACAATTACATCACGAATATTAAAGTCGGACCATCTACTCCAATCAATATTACAAAATTTAGATCTACCCGTTATCCACAGGTACGAGTTCTCTTTGATAAGTTCCGCCGTCCTATTGAAGTGAGTGTGATGATTGTTGAAAGTGTTCTCGTTTCTCGCCTTCCAAATCTCCCAAGCCGCCACCATTAGAACCGCACCAATAATTTTCTTCCACTCTTTCGAACCCTTCATGTCTTTAGTCGTTCCAAGTAGTTGACTAAGTGAACAATCTCCAACCGGAAAAGGTAGTTTAAGCCAAACCATAATCGTCCACCAAATAGATTTTGCTATCCAACAATCCCACAAAATATGGTCCACCGTCTCCGGTCTTAAGCCGCACCGCACACATTTATCGTCACCCATAATCACGCCCCGGTGTATAAGATTAATTTTGGACGGAATTCGATTAAGAGTCGCCCTCCACGCAAAGAGATTCACCTTTGGCGGGACCCAATTATTTCACCAAGACCATAATTCCCCATCGTTGGGTTTAGTGACTTCATAAATTTTTTGTCTTAGACCACCAACAGTAAGCTCTTCATTTTCATAGCCTTTCCATCTCCAAATGTTTCTTCCTCCGCTTAGTAATTGCAATGCATGAAACGAAAATAATGAATAATATTAATGAGTATTAAAAGTTAGCATGGACTTCAAAAATCAAAACTATTCTAATTTCAACTCCAAGTCTATGGCATGGGGTTGGCGGTCTAATCCATCTACTCCAGAAGAAGTTACCGAACTATTTGGGTTGTTAAATGATATTCATGACTTTGTTTGGCGTGGCGGTGAAGATGATTGGAAATGGAAATTCGACAAAGACGGCTTGTTCTCTGTATCTTCTGTTAAAAAGCTTCTGTCCAGCAACAATATGGGAGATCCAAACTTGAGTTTTAAGTGGAAAGGATGGGTGCCTCTCAAGTGTAAAATTATGGTATGGAGGGCCGCTCGTAACCGTCTGCCGACTATTGCGGAGCTGATAAAACGAGGAGTCTCAATCCAGCATTGCTGCTGCAGTTTTTGCGACGAAGTTATGGAGACAACTCTTCATCTTTTCACCGGTTGTATGTTCTCCCAAGAAGTTTGGTTCCGTATCGAAGCTTGGTGTCGTATTCAGCATGGTTGTATTTTTGATATCTCAGATCTCCTTCAACTTCCGGAGAGTAATGCTAGCTCTAAAGAATCGAGGCACACTTTAAGAGGGATCGTGTATGCTACTTTTTGGGTGTTATGGAATGAGCGCAATGATCGGATTTTCAACAAGAAGAGGCGTAAACCTTGCGAGGTTGTAGAGATTGTCAAAGCTAAGACTTACTTCTGGATTCGTAATAGGTCTAGGATTAAGCTTGTCGATTGGAAACAATGGTGTACTTGTCCGTGGGTTTGATGTTTGTTGTTAGTTGTTTGGCTCGTTGGTCCTTGCTTTGAGGGCTTGCGTTGCCTTTGTTTAATGAAATTCTCTTTTCAAAAAAAAATGTTGAATTTAAAATGGATTTGGGCTGGAAATTGCAATGAAGCCCACAGTAGAGATGGGCATAATCGGTTCCTTTTTATACCCGAAACCGGTTCTTAACCGGACCCGATTCCTGAATGTGTGCCAATGGAATCGGTTCTTGTTGTAACCGGTGCCGGTTCCTACCCGGGTTTTAACCATTAAAACTAGAACCGAGTGTAACCGGTTCGGGGTGGAACCGGTTCCAGTTCCTATTAATACCCGGTTCCAGTTCTTCAGAAGACCGGTTCCTAAGGTTACTATGAAAAAGCTGCAAATACTATTAGGAACCGGTTCCTAATAGAAATTCAATGGAAAAGGCTGCAAATACTATTAGGAACTGATTCCTTCGGTCAATTTAATGAAAAAAGCTGCAAAACTATTAGAAACCGATTATAAATTCCTTGCCTTATTGCCTCCTTGCATCCCAAAATCAATAACTTACACCTTCAAACTTCCACAATTAAAATGGCGTGCAACGACGAGGTTGTGATGGTTTTGGAAACTAAACGAAACCCCACAATTTGGAAGCACTTTGACTTGTGCTTAATGAGCGATAGCCACAAGATGACAAGGTGTAAAGCTTGAGGGAAGTTCATGAAGGCTACGACCAACTCCACGCTAAAGAAACACACCGATCGTCATTGTCCGGTTACAAAGCCGAAGAAAAACGAAATGGGTGAAGGATCCGGAACCGGTTCTTCGAAGGTTTAGTGTGTTTTATGTAACCGGTTTAGTTATGTCTAGTTTGACGTGTTTAGTTATGTTTCGTTCAATGTAACCGGTTCTAATAAATATTTATGTTTCGGTTTATATCTTGTAGGTGTAAGTTAACGGTAGAGATGGGCATATCGGGTTTTTTTGTAATACCCGGAACCGGTTCCGGGTAGGAATCGGGTTCCGGGTACGCACCGGGTCCGGGTAGGAACCGGGTACGAACCGATTCTACTATTAGCCGGGTAGGAACCGGAACCGGTTCCAAGTCGGTTCCACCGGGTCAGGTTTAGAACCAGTTATTATGCCCATCTCTAGCCCACAGCATGTGAAGCCTGCAAAAAAAAAAAAAAAAAAAAAAAAAAAAAAACCCCGTATATGGAACCGGACCTGATAAAAAAACCCGAAATCGGTTATTTTTGTACCTGGGTATTGTATACCCATAGCCGAACCCGACCCTACCCGTAGGGTATGGATATGATATACATTTTGAACTCAATACCCGTAACTGAAACCGTACCCGATTTATGCCCGAAAATACCCAGAACCGGTCATACCCTATACCCGAACCCGGTTATACCCTATCCCCGATAGAATACCCGAATTTTAAGGTATATTTTTATGTTTACTTTGCAATTTTTGTATTTAAGTTTTTTAAAAATGTATATTATAAAACAAATAATTTGTATTTGAGTGAATTTATGTTATTGTAATTTGTTTTTAGTTACTTTTACAAACCAAATTTAATTGCTAAATGCATTTATTTTCATGTAAAATAAAAAACATATTTTTAAAATCGGGTATTAATACCTTGTTCCAATACCCGGTTATATCCGAACCCGATTATACCCTACCCGGGTACATAGGGTATGACTTTTCTCTTCAATACCCGTACCCTACCAGGTTTCTCTTAATACCCGATTTTCCAATACCCGATCATATCGGGACCCGGTTCCATATCCGGAACCGGGTATTAACAAAAACTCAATTTGTGCACCTCTGTTTTGTCATAGCACCCGTCCCCTAACAACCCGGGAACGGGCGGCCGCGGCTAGTTTCGGTGGTATCGGTGTTTATCATTTTGGCAGCGGAAATTACATCAGGACCTTAGTTAGGAAATATTTTATCAAAGTTAAATACCACGCTTTTATAATATTAAACACATGGGAAATTCCCAAGTTTCAAGTACACACATTTTCATAGGGATAAACCTTATTTTATTTAAATAAAAATATCTCTTTATTTAGGTAACTTTTATTGCCACTTTTCCAAGCCTTCAGTGTTGTCCAGCTGGCTTCTATTTGGCTTTCACATTTTCTTACCTGAAACGCGTTTAAAAACATTTTGTCAGTGAAAAATACTGGTGAGTGAATCCCAGTTTAATCAAAACAGGTTTTATCAGTCTACAGCATTGAGGGCGGTCGCGCAATTACATTTGTTTCCATCTACTTTAATTACCACCCACGGTACTGTCAACCCGACTTGTGGTCATGTTACTACTCACAATGTAGTAACAAATTTTGTATACAAAACCCCAACATACCGATGATAATTGTAGAATACAAATACTCAATCACTGTTTAATATAATGTTAATCATATGAGGTTTTGTAAAAACAGTTTGCAAAAAGGAGATTACTCACATTGTTGTCTTAGGGTTTTCCTTTAGGATTTCCTGGTGATTATCTATTAAGTACACAAATGCACACGCGTTAGTATAATAACCCAATATTTACATTAGTAATACCCTCCCCGAGACGGCATTCCAACGACTACGTCGGGCAAAACCACGACAGCCGTTACGGAACCCTAGATCAATCGGGCAGCGTATCTAATACGTAACCAGGGGTTATGATACTTACAAAAAGGCAGAACTTCGTTAATTAGGGGGTATTGTGCCCGGGTATAGTGCCTACTATAAAGAAATTTGAGAGAGAAAGAAAGTTATGAGCGATTTCGAATGAACGGCCGATTGCATCCATTTATAGGGCTGATCAGCCATGGCGTCGCGCCCCGCAACGGAAACAGAAGGGGGTCGTCGCGCCCCGCGACGTAGGGTCCATAGGGCCTAGCTTTGAGGTGTCACCGATCTAGCTTCGCCACGTGTTGACACGTGGCGGCTTCCGGAGGAGGGCGGGTGGCCAGGCTCGTCGCGCCCCGCGACGGAGGTGGCTAGGGGGCGTCGCGCCCCGCGACAGCCATTTAAATTTTGTTTTCAATTAATTTTAATAAAAATAAAGGTATTTGGGGCCTATTTGCGAACACGGGGTGTATTTTAAGACATATAGGGATATTTTAAACATATTTTTAGGGTGTTATATCCTCCCCACCTTGTTTTAGAACTCGTACTCGAGATCTACTGGAATAAGTGTGGGTATTTCCTTTGCATCTCCGATAAGCTCCCATGTATATTATGGTCCTCTTTTGGAGTCCCAATTCACTTTGACCAGAACTAATCTCTTGTGCTTGAGGTTCTTGACCTTCCTGTCTTCAATTTGTAGTGGTCTTTCCATAAATTTTAACTGCTCATTTACCTTTATATCCTTAAGAGGTACTACCAGTGATTCATCAGCTAAACATTTCTTGAGATTAGATACATGAAATACATCATGTATTCATGCCATTTCCTCTGGCAGTTGTAGCTGATAGGCTACAGGTCCTATTCTTTTAATAATCTCAAAAGGTCTAACATACATGGGGCTTAGTTTTCCTCTTTTGATAAATCTTACCACTCCTTTCCAAGGAGATACTTTCAATAACACTTTGTCTCCTATCTGAAACTCCAATGGCTTTCGTCTGTTATCTGCACAACTCTTCTGTCGATCGCGTGTTGCTTTCAATCGTTCCTTAACTTGAATTATCTTGCCAGTTGTTTCTTGCACTATCGCAGGTCCGGATAGTTGCTTTTCTCCAATTTCTGCCCAACAGACTGGAGTTCGGCACTTTCGTCCGTAAAGTGCTTCGAATGGTGCAGCATTGATACTTGTGTGATAACTGTTATTATAAGAAAAATCTATTAATGGTAAGTGATCGTCCCAATTACCTCCGAAATCAATTACACAAGCTCTAAGCATATCTTCCATTGTCTGAATTGTTCTTTCGATTTGTCCGTCCGTTTGAGGATGATAAGCGGTGCTTAGATTTAACTTGGTTCCCATTGCTTTTTGGAAACTTGTCCAAAAATGAGAGGTAAAACGGCCATCTCTATCAGAAACAATTGATAAATGAATTCTATGTAATGAAACTATTTTATTTACATACAATTTAGCTAATTGTTCCATACTGAAAGTTTCTTTCATTGGTAGGAAATGAGCTGAATTAGTTAGCATGTCTACAATTACCCAGATTGTATCATTACCTTTTCTTGTTTTGGGTAATTTGGTAACAAAATCCATTGTTATCATTTCCCATTTCCAAACTGGCATTTCTAATTGTTGCAACAAACCTGAGGGTTTCTGATGTTCAGCTTTAACTTGTGAACAGGTTAGACACTTTGCAATATATGCTGTTATATCCTTTTTCATTCATATCCACCAGAAATTCTTTCTTAAGTCTTGATACATCTTATCACTTCCAGGATGCATCGTATACTTAGATTTATGGGCTTCTTCTAATATACGGTGGCGTAGGTTTCCTAATTTAGGTATCCACATTCTTTTCTTTTGGAATCTCCAAATTCCATTTGTTCCTTGTTCTAGTTCCTTAATCATTTCTTTCAATTTCTCAGTATCATCTTTGATCACTGATTTTTGTGCTTTTCTAATATGTTCATTTAAATCTACTTGCAGATTTAGTTTAAGTGAACGTACTCTTTTTGGTTTTTCGTGATATTTTCGACTTAAAGCATCAGCTACTACATTTGCCTTTCCTGCATGGTACTGGATATTGCAATCATAATCATTAGGTATTTCCATCCAGCGTCTTTGTCTCATATTCAATTCCTTTCACCCGAAAACATACCTTAAACTCTTATGATCAGTGAAAATGGTAAACTTACTACCATAAAGGTAATGTCTCCAAATTTTCAGGGCAAAAATTATAGCTTCTAATTCTAAATCATGGGTTGAATAATTCTCTTCATGATTCTTAAGTTGTCTAGAGGCGTATGCTATAACCTTTTGACGTTGCATCAATACACATCCATAACCTAACTTAGAAGCGTCACAATAGACTATAAAGTCTTCAGTTCCTTCAGGTAACGCTAGTATGGGTGCGTTAGTTAGTCTTTGCTTCAGAATTCTAAAAGCTTCTTCTTGTTTTGGTCCCCATTCAAACTTAACAGATTTACAGGTTAGCTTAGTTAAGGGAATGGCTATGCTAAAAAAAATCTCGAATAAACTTCTATAATAACCAGCCAATCCTAAGAAACTTCTAACCTCGGTTGGTGACTCAGGGGTTTTCCATTTAGTAATCGCCTCAATTTTTGTGTGATCCACGTGAATTCCTTCATGATTGACTAATGCCCAAGAAACTGTACCTGTTCTAACCTAAAGTTTTTCTTTTCTTAATAAACTTAGAAGTGCGTGCAAATGCTTTGCATGTTCCTCTTTGCTTTTAGAGTAAATGAGAATATCATCTATAAAGACAATTATGAATTTATCCAAATATGGCTTACATAATCGGTTCATCATGTCCATAAATGCAGCTGGGGCATTGGTTAGACCAAATGGCATGACAGTAAATTCATAATGGCCATACATTGTTCTGAAAGCGGTCTTAGGAATGTCCTCTTCCTGTACCTTTAATTGATGATATCCTGAACGTAAGTCGATTTTTGAGAAAAAATCGAGCTCCTTGCAGCTGGTCGAACAGAGCATCGATTCTTGGTAATGGGTAGCGATTTTTTTATCGTGACTTTGTTCAATTCACGGTAATCAATGCACAGTCGCATTGACCCGTCTTTCTTTTTAACAAATAGAATCGGTCCTCCCCATGGCGATGAGCTTGGTTGTATGAATCATTTCTCCAACAATTCGTCTAATTGTTTCTTCAGTTCCTGCATTTCTGCGGGTGCCAAACGGTAAGGTGCTTTGCCAATTGGTGATGTTCCTGGTAGCAGGTGGATTCTGGATTCGACTTCCCTGTCTGGCGGTAGCCCTGGTAATTCTTCTGGAAATATATCTGAAAATCGGGATACTACTGGAATATCTTTCAGTTCTTTTCCTTTAGTGTTAATGATTATAGAAATCAAATACACTAATGATCCTTTTCTTACATAACTGACTGTTTTCATCACAGAGATGAATTTTGTGGATCTAGAGAGCTTATCTCCTTTGATTGTGATCTTTTCACCCCTTGGTGAATTTACTTGGATTGACTTTTGATCACATAAAATACTGGCTTTATTGGCTATTAACCAATGCATTCCTAATACAACATCAAATCCTGCCAGATTCATTGGGTAAAGGTTTGCAATCAATTTTTTATTTAAAAATTCTATTCTTGCTCCTTGCAAGATTTTTGAAATCTTAATGGTTTCTCCATTTGCTGTCTCTACTAGACATTCTTGTGGGAGTTTAGTTAATGGTTGATTGAGAAGTTTGCAAAATGAAGTATTAATAAAACTTTGGTTTGCACCAGAGTCAAATAATACTTTAGCAAAAACATCATTAACTAAAAACGTACCGACGATCACATCTGGGATCATCTTTGCTTCTTCTGCAGTCAGAACAAATGCTCTAGCATTTTTAGTAGTCTTGTTGTTCATGGCTGGAGCTAGTTTCGGACAATTCGGCTTGATGTGACCTTTTTCTCCACAGTTGAAGCACATTCCATTATTAGGTTTCTTCCTACAATCTTCTTCCTTGTGTCCTGGTATCTTGCAGAAATTGCAGTAAGTGGAGCATTTTCCTGAATGTTTCTTCTTGCAAGCCTTGTAGTAAGGTGCAAAGGTAGAACCTATATTTTTCCCACGGTTGGAATTACCGTAACGAAATTCCTGGGTAAGCTGCTAGGTTTAGCATGAGTTCTTCTGATATTAGATAGCGTTGCTGATAATCCCTATGGTCGTCAAACCACGGTTCGTAGTCTGGGTCTAAGGGATTGGGTGCTGGTACTCTAGGTATCTCAGTTGGGTCAAAAGTTGGTGCTGGGATTTGGTTTTCCGAGTTGACTTCAATCTCCATTGGTTGTGTGGGAAACAAGGGTAATGGTTGGGGTGCTATAAGTTGCTCCAAATTAGGGTCTGCAGCTGTAGTTGCTAGAATATGAAAGTTTGCTAGACTTCTATTGAGCATATCTTGAGTGTGAGCATCTGTTTCTCTCTTAGCGGCTGCTAAAACTCGCTGTTGTTGTAACTTTTTCATTCTCTTCCTACGTTCATGCGCACCTCTGCTGAACCATCCTCTCTTTTTAGGAAGGAATGGCTCTTCAGATTGAGCCTTAAACACGAATATACCGTCTTCATTGTCAGCTGAATACCCTGAGAGGGTAGGCTGTGAAGAGGTACCATCGTTTTGAGGTGTGCTGGACAACTGACGATAGGCGTTGGAGGGTCCTTGATCGCTCATACTGTAAACTAACAAATAGTCAAATAACACACAACAATAAAATACAGATATGCACGTATTTCTGTAGATAATTTTCTAACATTTTAAATAATATCTTGGTGTCAGCAGAACACTTCTGTGACTGAATCAGTTGCTTAGCTCTGATACCACTTTCTGTCACAGCCCCCGTCCCCTAACAACCCAGGAACGGGCGGCCGCGACCAGTTTCGGTGGTATCGGTGTTTATCATTTTGGCAGCGAAAATTACATCAGGGCCGTAGTTAGGAAATATTTTATCAGAGTAAAATACTACGCTTTTATAATATTAAACACATGGGAAATTCTCAAGTTTCAAGTACACACATTTTCATAGGGATAAACCCTATTTTATTTAAATAAAAAACATCTCTTTATTTAGGTAACTTTTATTGCCACTTTTCCAATTCTTTAGTGCTGTCCAGCTGGCTTCTATTTGGCTTTCACATTTTGTTACCTGAAACGCGTTTAAAAACATTTTGACAGTAAAAAATACTGGTGAGTGAATCCCAGTTTAATCAAAACAAGTTTTATCAGTCTACAGCATTAAGGGCGGTCGCGCAATTACATTTGTTTCCATCTACTTTAGTTACCACCCACGGTACTGTCAACCCGACTTGTGGTCATGTTACTACTCACAATGTAGTAACAAATTTTGTATACAAAACCCCAACATACCGACGATAATTGTAGAATACAAATACTCAATCACTGTTTAATATAATGTTAATCATATGAGGTTTTGTAAAAACATTTTGCAAAAAGGAGATTACTCACATTGTTGTCTTAGGGTTTTCCTTTAGGATTTTCTGGTGATTATCTATTAAGTACACAAATGCACACGCGTTAGTATAATAACCCAATATTTACATTAGTAATACCCTCCCCGAGACGGCATTCCAACGACTACGTCGGGCAGAACCACGACAGCCGTTACGGAACCCTAAATCAATCGGGCAACGTATCTAATACGTAACCGGGGGTTATGATACTTACAACGAGGCATAACTTCGTTAATTAGGGGGGTATTATGCCCGGGTATAGTGCCTACTATAAAGAAATTTGAGAGAGAAAGAAAGTTATGAGCGATTTCAAATGAACGGCCGATTGCATCCATTTATAGGGCTGATCAGCCATGGCGTCGCGCCCCGCGACGTAGGGTCCGTAGGGCCTAGCTTTGAGGTGTCACCGATCTAGCTTCGCCACGTGTTGATACGTGGCGGCTTCCGGAGGAGGGCGGGTGGCCAGCCATTTAAATTTTGTTTTTAATTAATTTTAATAAAAATAAAGGTATTTGGGGTGTATTTGCGAATACGGGGTGTATTTTAAGACATATAGGGATATTTTAAACATATTTTTAGGGTGTCGGATATATTTTGGAAGGGTGTTATATGTTTTTAGGTAGTGGTGCACAAAACCGGGGTTTTTTTTTAACATCCGCGTTCAGGTTCATACCCGAGTACAGGTATGATCGAGTTTTGAATTTTCAGGTGTTGTCAATACTGAGTCGAAGTCGGGTCCGGGTCCGGGTATTGGCCAGGAAATCCATACCCTGTGTACCTGGGTTCGGGTTTTCTATACCCGGGTATTAGAATACCCTATTTCTGGGTTCGGGTATGGTTGAAGTATGAAAAAAAACCTGGGTTGGTATTAAAAATAACCCGGATGGGTATTCCTAAATCCCGATGTCAGTAGGAACTAGAATAATCAAAGCGCATACATTTCTAACGCCTGGCATCGGGTATTCCTAAAATCCGATGCAGGTATTCCTAAAACCCGAGTACGAGTATTATTAAACCCAATTACGGGTATTGAAAAACCCCGGTATACATAAAACCCAGGTATAAAACGGGTCTAAAAAACCCGGGTGTCCATACCCATAGGGTAGGGTTCGGGTTGTCAATACCCGGTTTTTATAATACACGAGTCCAAGTTTTTTTTCGTGTTCGGATTTGGGTTTTTTATGTGCCTCTATTTTTAGGGAGAGCACTCGGTGTTTAATTATTAACTCCCTGTAAGATGTAACAGTCATTGTAAGGCTATAGGATGTGGTCATTGACCCTTATGACCATTATGACCCTCTACGTCATCGCCAAGTCACCCACCTCTAATCCACCATCCAAAGCCAATACCCTAAGGGTGTGGTCATGACCCAAACCACTATCCTTTTATTTATTTTAATTTATTTTAGTCTAAAGAAAAAAGAAAGGAAATCTTAGAAAATGGAAAAGAGGACCATGGTTTAATCCATGCGAACCATGGTGGACCAAGCAAGTGTGTGGTGTAGCCTTTCATTCATTTTCTTACGTGATGAATCATGTCTCAACCATTACCCCGACACTCTTCAGCCTAAGTGGTAGTGAGGTGCCAAAAGGTCTTTAGCCGAATAATATTGATGGATTGCTCTCATCCAAGTGGTGATTACTCAAACTCTGCTACATGCAAGTGGTGATTACTCAAACTCTAATACATGTATTTAAATAAAATTAAGGAGGATTCATGTGGATTAGAAATAAGTCACACTACAATGTATTAAATTGGAAGAGATGATGTGAGTTTAATCTTAGTGATAATACTATGTAATTTTGGTGCTTTGTTGTAACTTCTTGTTGGCCCCTACTTTCTATACAATCATAGTGCTTACGGTTAAAAAAATGTATTTAAATAAATTTAAGGTGGCGTAGAATTAGAGATCGTATGTCACCCTTTAAAAAAAATGTTGTGATACATAAAAAAACAAGTAGACTTGAATCGAGTCGAGCTCGAGCTTCATAAAAACATAGCGAGTCGGGTTCAAGCTCAGCCCGGACGTGTAAAGCAATCTTCCACGAGTAAATTCATTAAATATGGTTGTTATGGTCCTGCGTGTTGAAACTAGAACGTCTAAAATTCAATAATTTTATTTAATTGTAGCAACGAATTTCCTATACTTACATTTACCAAATAGGGGAATAGTGCCAGGCAGCTGTCTGGCACTCCCCCATTGGACCAACCAGTTTACTATGTTTTAACCATTTTAAAATTACGTTTATACTCCTGTTTAAAATTACCATTTTGCCTCTAGCTCAAAATAAAATTACGCTTTTGTCCTCATCTCAAAATTACGATTTTGCTCTCAATGCAAAATTACGATTTTGCCTGGCACTCCCCCATTGGACCAACCAGTTTATTATTTTATATCCATTTTAAAATAACATTTTTGCCCCCAGCTCAAAATAAAATTACTCTTTTGCCCCTAGCTCAAAATTACGATTTTTCCCTCCATTCAAAATAAAATTGTGTTTTTGCCCTCAGCTCAGAATTACCTTTTCGCCCCCCAATTCAAAATCAAAATATGTTTTTGCCCCCAGCTAAAAATTACGATTTTGCCCTCTGTTCAAAAATGTGATTTTTCCCCGTTTAAAAAATTATGATTTCGCCCTCAGTTCAAAATTACGTTTTTCCCTAGTTCAAAATAAAATTATGCTTTTGCTCCCAACTCAAAATTACGATTTTGTCCTCGGTTCAAAATAAAATTGTGGTTTTGCCTCCATCTTAAAATTACGATTGTGCCCTTAGTTCAAATTTATATTACGCTGTTACCCCCAAGTTCAAAATTACGAATTTGCCCCTGTGAAAATTTACAATTTTGCCCCTGGTTCAAATTTACAGTACTGCCATCACTTTAGCTTTTGGCAAATTACACTTTTACCCCAGTCAAAAAATACAAATTTCCCTCAGTTAAAAATTACAATATTGCCATCGTTTTAGTTTTTTTTTTTTACCAAAACTATAAAAATGTTTCGTTTTAATTGGTTGACTCGATTTAATTGTTTTTCGTGTCAATGAGCTGCCTAACACTCGCTCATTATTCGGCCATCGCCCCGCAACGCGGGTGGGGCATCCACTAGTTATAAACAAATCTCATTTTTAAAAGTATGTATACAAAATATATTAAGCAATGGGTAAAATCAAATGAAAAGTTCATTTTGGTCATGTAGGATAATAAGTAATCTTAATCATTTATTTTTCAAATCAATGGTTAAAATGAAAATGTAGGAAAAAAGATGAGTGTAGCGTATCTTGAAAAAATGTTATTTATTAACTTTCTCTCTCTCCACATGCAAGGTAGATGCATATTCCACCCTCATCTTTTAAACGTTCATAATTTTTTTATACGACATTATTTTTTTTATAAAAATTTCACCATAAAATCTAACGTTTTTTTAATCTTTAATTTGAGTAACATATTCCTAAATAAAATATGACGACTAAAAACACACAAAAATGTGTTGTATTTCTATATTCAATAACATTTTTGTGCTAGATTTTTGTGCTATATATATGTGCTGAATTTTTTTGTCTTAGATTTTTTTTTCTCAACTTTTTGTGCAGATTTTTTGTACTATATTTTTTTTGTGCTGAATTTTTTTGTGCTATATTTTTTTGTACTAGATTTTTTGTGCTATATTTTTTTTGTACTACATTTTTTGTGCTATATTTTTTTGTACTGGATTTTTTTGTTGTATTTTTAGAAAAAAAAGAGGTGTCATATGCATTTTCACACTCTTATTTATAAAGACCAAAATGTCATTCATTCCTACTTATAGGGAGTGCCACATGGCATCATCACAATCCTTATTAGGCTACTTAGGCAAAATCTATTTTTTAGTGGATCCTTCCTGTAACATTTCCAAAATTTTTATTTATATAAAATATATAAATATTTATTAAAAGAATGCATCATAGATAAATTGACCAATGAAAATATGAGATATTTTGGGCAAGTGTAGGAACCATTTAATAATTAAATTATAAAAATACATTATATTTGAACCTACTCTATTTTTAATGAAACTTTGTTTAAAATGTAGATAAAATTATTCTCGTTCTAATGGTATATTTATTATTTTACAAAACGTCATATTTTATAAGTTATAAGCGCCAAATAAGTGAAGTAGTTAAATTAATATATACATATTAAATAAAATAATAAAATAAAATCAAATTAACACTTTAATCCTAAAATGTACGTATGATGTAATCACGAATCTAGGATTGTTAAATGCATGTATGCTTTACATATAATAATAATAATAATAATAATAATAATAATAATAATAATAATAATAATAATAATAATAATAATAATAATAATAAAACAATATTAAATCAAAGTTAACACATATGTTAAGTAGTATACGTGTAAGATAAGGCATAGAAATTCAAACTTTACATTAAATGCAAATATGTACGTGGCTCAATTTTGGAGAAACAGATCAAAACTTGTGTGAAGTTTAAGTTATACAAATCAACTATATATAGAACCTACCTTCAATTGTTCAGCTTCTATCCTTTATCCCTCTCTCATATATTTCAAATTTTCTCACACCATAATAATAATAAAGCCCTACCCCATTTTTAGTATTGTAGCCCCTGATCACTGATACCCTGTCCAAGTAACGTAGGGCCCCGTAACGTATGTCAAGGCTCTGCCTAAACTCGTTGGGGTTCTGTCTCGTGACGTAGGGATAAAGTAGAATTGGGTCACTATACTTAATGTGAGTGCACCATATATATATATTTTATTAAATAATCCAGGAGTTTTACCAAGATATATCAACCCTCCAAAATATTTCTGACACCCCTAATATATTTAGAATACCCCTATATGTTTTTAAATACACCTCGTATGTGAAAACCGAGCCCGAAATACAATATAGTGTTTAAAAAATAATTAAAAACAAGAAATAGTAAGTTGAGGCGGGCCGTGTAGACCTCACCCCAATTCTTACGCGGGCGGTATGAAGGTTGAGACCTGATTCCTTTGATTTTATTAAGTTCAAGCGGGCCGCGTAAGCTACCCGTTAAGCTAACGCGGGCCGCGAGAGACTAAAAAGGTGGCGCAGCCCGGTGCGGCCACGTGGACCAACACCCAACAGGCCTACTCGATGACTCATCCAAGCTATACGTTGACCTGGAGTCAACGCGGGCCGCGTAATCCCTGTCCGTATGTTACGCGGGCCGCGACAAACATAGAATCAGCAACTATAAATAGATGGCCTCGGGTCTCAGTCAAAACTCGTTCACAATTCATTCTCAAATCACAATTTCTGATAGTAGAGATAATACGCGGGTATTATACCCCTAATTAGCGAGGTTCTGCTCCGTTGTAAGTATTATAACCCCAGTTTCATAATAGAGACGCTGCCCGATTGATTTAGGGTTCCGTAACAACTGTCGTGGTTCTGCCCGACGTAGTTGTTGGAATACCGTCTCGGGGAGGGTATCATTAATATTTTCAAAAGGGTTATGATACTAACCTATGTACATTTGTGTAAATTATAGATTATTCCCAGGAAACCCTTACGCGAAGTCTAAGATAGCAATGTGAGTTTTTCCTCTTTTTGTTAATCTTTTTGGTAATGTTTTACCAAACCTTAAATGTTTTACCATGAAAATTAGCAGTGATTGAGTCTTTTTAGTTCTTCAATTACTGCCGGTATGTTGGGGTTTTGAATACAAAATGTACTACACTGTGAGTAGTAAGTCGAGGATGACAATACGTTACCATTGGACAATGAGTTAGCCAATGGGTAATATGACCCACAAGTCAGGGTTGACAGTACTAAATGGAGTAATTGTGTAGACATAAACAATGTGATCGCTCTCAATACTGTTCACTGTGACTTTCTATTTAAACTTGATTAAACTGGGATTCACTCACCAGTATTTCCTGCTGATAAAATATTTTAAACACGTGTTTCAGGTAACTTAGTGTGAAGCCAATAAAAGCCAGCTGGAGAGCACTGAAGGCTTGGAAAAGTGGCAATAAAGTTACCTAAAATAAAATAGATGTTTTTAATAAATAAAATAGGATTTATTCCTATGGAAACGTGTGTACTACGAATTTGGGTTTTTCCCATATATAATTGTATTTATAAAATACGGTGGTTTACTCTGATCAAATATTTCCTAACTACGGTCCTGATGAAATTTTTCCGCTGCCAAATTAATAAACACCGATACCACCAAAACTGGCTCGCGGCCGCCCGTTCCCGGGAATTAGGGATCGGGGGTTGTGACAGAAGGTGGTATCAGAGTCTAGCCACTGGTTCAAGCCAAAGAAGTGTTCTGATGACACTTAAATTTTAATTCTGTGTTAGGAAATAACTTAGGTGATTATGTGTTTTATATTAGTTGACTATTTGTTAGTCTACAGTATGGGTAAGCAAAGAATTTCGGACATCTATCGTCAACTAGATAGTTCACCAAAAGATAAGGGAACCTCATTTCAACCAAATCCCTCAGGATACTCAGCAGATACTGAGGAAGGAATATTTATTCGTAAGGCACAGTCTAAGAAACCATTTACCACTAAGAAAAGAAATTGGATTATTAGCAAAAGTCGAGAGAAAATAAAGAAGTCACAACCGAAGGGAGCGATAATTAATCAGGAAATAAATACACAAACTCAGAAAACAGGCAATAATCTACCATGGGAAGATGAATTAGATGGACAATGGGTAAATCTCCACATGTTAGCCACTACAGCAGTAAATGCTAACTTATATTAAATAGTCGAACGACCAAACCAGTACCAACACCCATGCCACCTATAAACTAGAAACTTTAAAGGAACTTTGCCTATTAGACAACAACTTAGTAGAAACAGGAGATGGAATAAACCTTACATAAAAGCATGTTGAGCATAATACTCCTATTACTTAGATAGACTAAAATAAGTTATGGATGCATAATCACTAGTATATTTTGAATTCCAGTTGTAGTTTGTAATAAATCTATTTTTATGATTGTACCCAAATGTTTGTACTAGAAATTTGTCAGTGATAATTAATACCACCCACTCAAATAATATCATAATATACATTAAACTAAGTTAGTTATTAACAAAGCAGTCATGTTTATGATTCTCTTTTTGAAACCAATCATTTACTTTGGTTTAAAATACATATTGAAATATATGGTATAAAGCTTTAAAACTTTGTGGTTTTAATAATATTGTTTCAAAATAATTTATATTTAAATAAATAAAACCAAAGCTATTAAATTGACCAAAAGAATTTTAAGAATTAATTTAAAAGATTGCTTTAGTGGATCTAACCAAAGCAAGTTTTGAAACCTAGGTGTACCAATTTCTCACTCTATTTTATCATTTCTGGTTTATAACTAGTTGACCATAAGACTTCATACTTTCATAGTTTTATGAAATAATTGATGTTGGGATTACTTGTAAAAGTTTCTATTGAAATACTTAGTAATAAAATAGATGGTTAAATGAATATGATGGGTATTCATGATTTAATAAAATCATTTAAAGTTTTTAAGAGATTTGGGTTGGTTGGACTAGTTAGAAAGGCCTAACTAAACGATGAAAACATTTCTACAAATCTTTAATATTAAGGTATATCAAGAATAGGTCTTATGCTTGGAAATAATTAATTATAAGATTAACCAGTCATATTAGTTACAAGATTGTGTATCCTAAATTATAAAGAAAAATATTCGAGTCAGCTGGCTGATGTATAATAGTTAAATAATACAATATTAGTAAATGAGTGGAGTTGATAAATTGGATGTTAAACTTACCCTAAGTAGTTGCGAAGTTTTTGATTTTGGTTTGTATGTTAGCACATGGTTTGTTGGTTTGCCTAAAACCATAAATTAATTATTTTTATTAAGATGTTCTTTCTCAAAATAATTTATTAATTTAAACTTAAATTTATTTTGTAGTACATCTTTGGAGTATCTTTTACGAAATACTTGAGGAAAATATCCATTTTTCAAACAGGTGTTAAAGTTTGACCAAAGATAGAAATCCACTAGTACATATGGGTATCTATCCTATACGGTTTTCGGTTAGAAAAATAATTTGATATCTAAAATCTAATATAATTTTTTTCAAATATTTGACTCGTACAGTAAGTCAAATATATATTTTTGATTTATATATTACACTTATAATCTTATAACTCATAATATTTGAATTCATCCGTACCTTTTATATTATTAGTAAAATGATAAAACATTTTACAATGATATATGAATAGTATATTTTACTATAAGATAATACAGTAAGTAAAAGATATATTTTATATCTAAAATTTTAATAAAATATTATGGTGTAATAAATTTAAATAAGTATAATATAGTATATAGAATAGTATATGCACTTATGTTATAAGTCCGTCGCAAGTTTATTAAAATGTAACAAGGCTATTAGATCTTTTTACTAGAATATGTATACAAATCCTATTTTCTCATAAGTATAAGTATATTATACTATACGAAAATAATATAATGTATATTTTGATCCTTGCACATTTACTTATGGTAAAATATTAGATAATTAAATTCTTAGAAGTAAGGATATTGCAACAGTGAAAACATCTTTTCTTATCCTACTTAAATCAATAATTTAGTATCTATTTATTTATTTTACCTGGCACTTTAAAATGTTCATAAACATTCATTTTTCTCACACTATAATTAAAAATGGATGCCCCACATAAGAATAGTTGAATCAAATGTGTGTTTAGTACGTTTGTCCTTTATAAAACTTTATAAAAAAAATCAGACTACAATTTTAATATTGTAATATCTTTAAATAAATTATTATTGTATGGGATATACATGCATATTTCAATACATGTATATTACTCAAATATAGTTAGAATCAATTTTAGAAACGTCAAACTCTGTATTACTTACCATAAGTACTTCTTTGAATAAATAATATAATATACAATAAATTGATAGTTAAGTTTTGATACTTTATGGTTCAACCCACTAGTTAAAAATAAATTTATTCCCATGAGTCCAGAAAGTTCATATTTTGAGTAATTCATTTCTTTTATTGATCCATCCTTAAAACTCCAAAATATTGTGTTTAATAAATTTAAACAGAAGTTTATTTCAATATACTACTTTTATCAAAGGATAAAATAAAGTCATGGAAATAAGCTTGATGATGGGTACCATCGGATGTATAGTATTATTTTTATAAAATAATTTAGTATTATATATATACGTGTGTAAATATTTCGTAAGTTTAATATTAACTAGAAATTTGAAAATTCTATACGCATATATGCATATACCTGATAGAATTTCTTAATGGTATACTCAATATAATCTCTTCTGTAAGATAAACATAAAAGAAAATGTCATTGGTAATTCATATGAAAATATGAAGTTATTATAAGAATAAACCATGAAACCTACTATGTTTTAAAATGCTATCTGTCTCAATAAAATATTCCTTGTAACGGAATCTAAGATAATATATACATAAATAGAGTTAGCTGTAAGTATACTCATTACATCGAACTTAGCTATAGTGTCAATGGAGACAATGATATATTTGAAACTCCATTCTCCAACCAAAAGAAAACCACAACCATAATAATATCTGTGCTTAAATGAAAGAGTTGGGATATTGATATTCACTGGTAACCACCAGGACAGTATTTAGACTTGAATCTAAGAAGAATGCCTTAGTATAAAGCTTTGAGATAAGCCAATTACTTGCATAGATAAAGTGTGATGGTTATTAGTATCCCTTAAGGATGATGACTAGAACAGTGCCTGTATGATAAATAAGCGATAACAACTGGCCACTGTTATTTCTTGTTTATTGATACTACTCGGTTCTAGAATATGATCCATCATGAGAATACTGATTTCCTTGTTTCTTGATGCAAACTATAATAAATGATGTACTTTCAAAATCCTAATTTGAGAGAAGTCTATTTATGGGAAATACCATGATAATTACCTCTCTGGCAAAACTGGGCATGGTGATGTAGACTCTCCAGCTTGTCCGGGTGAGATGGGGTTACCTCTCCGGCGAGACCGGGTGAGATGGGGTATATGTTATGATAATGGAATTCCCTAAATAATACCATGACCTGATGACTGACTTGTGAGTCTGTTTACATTATGGATAATGTGCATACTACAGTATATGAAATATTATATAGACATGTATGTCTATGAGGAAATCCAAAGACTATATTGATTGACAATTAGGAATAAATCATGAACAAGTGTGTCAATGATAATTTTAGATTTATTTATTAGGAATCTCCCGTATACATCTCTAAATTCCGATATCAAACACTATTTCGTTTGATCATCTGTCTCGAAATTCGTGCGACAAGATGAACAACAGGAACTCTATAAGTTGAGACGCCATCAAAAGTATAAGAATTCCCTTACGATTATTGACGCATTAGGAAACCTGTAACTAAAAAAAAATTGTGCGAAGACATAACACATCTAAACACTTACACTAATAATTTTACTTTCATTAAGAAATCTTGAGAAGATAAGAATCTCACAACATAGAGAATAGTTCTGGTCAAAGTAAAGTAAAAATTCAAAACAAAGACCAGAATATACTAACAAAATTTTCAAGGAATCTCGAGGACGAGATTTAAAATAAGGTGGAGAGGATGCAACATTCCCAAAATTTTTATTTATATAAAAATATATAAATATTTATTAAAAGAATGCATCACGGATAAATTGACCAATGAAAATATGAGATATTTTGGGCAAGTGTAGGAACCATTTAATAATTAAATTATAAAAATACATTATATTTGAACCTACTCTGTTTTTAATGAAACTTGGTTCAAAATGTAGATAAAATTATTCTCGTTCTAATGGTATATTTATTATTTTACAAAACGTCATATTTTATAAGTTATAAGCGCCAAATAAGTGAAGTAGTTAAATTAATATATACATATTAAATAAAATAATAAAATAAAATCAAATTAACACCTTAATCCTAAAATGTACGTATGATGTAATCATGAATCTAGGATTGTTAAATGCATGTATGCTTTACATATAATAATAATAATAAAACAATATTTTTTTTTGAACGGCAAAACGACTTTATATATAAATATAAAGGCCAGCAAGAAGCTGAAAACACATAAAAACACACACAAAAAAGAAAAGCCATTACAATAAATCGAGAATATTGAAAACTTTCCAATCTTCTGTAGGACCCTCTCGAGGATGAGATAAAACCTTATCCTTGTTATATCAAACACACTAGCGAGTGCGGAATCCAAGCTAGCATGCAACCGAGACTTTAAACGAGAACAAGCATAAACACAACACACAACATTCAACGATTAACACCACTTGTATTAATGCGTATGAAAGGTTCGGTTACAAGTCCAATGTTCACAGATGTATTCTGCAAACTCTCAAAGTTCTCTCGTGTGTGTGCTCTCCTCTCTCTTGTGTCTACCATCACACAACACACTACATGGGTATATATACCCGACACAGCAGGTCTGGTCGAAGGATCAGACAGAGTGATCGAAAGATCATCTGTCGACCAGAAAACCCATCGAAAGATCACATACACCACGAAGGATGATATCCTTCGTGGTCTATCCTTCGTGGTCTATCCTTCGAGCTCATCATCGAAGGATATAAAACAATCCTTCGATAACACATCCTTCGACACAACCAGCTTACAACATTTTTCTAACTGTTTGGTCAAGTCAAACCAGGAGGATGGTTGACTTGGTCAAACTTACATCAACCTTACATTAAAGACATCGTTTTGTATCATGACGAAATACAGACAAAGTACAGACACAAGTGCACCAACAAACTCCCCCTTGGCTGTAGCTTTGTCTCGATCTTCGTGTCTTCAAGTCTTCAAGGCCGAGTCGAACCGAGCCGAGTCGTGTCCACACAAAGTGCATCAACAAACTCCCCCTTGGACGCTACTCGTGATGGTTCGTCTTCTATGTCATTCATGTCGGAGGATCTTTAAAGTCTTCACGTCTTGAAAGCAGAAAGTGTACCAACAAACTCCCCGTTTTATGTAGGAAGTGTGTTGACAAACTCCCCCTTAACATAAGCTCCCCCTTGAGTTATGCTCGTGAAATACTTTATCTTTATGAAGTGAGATCCTTGTGGTGTTGATGATGGTCTGCGGCAACTCGATCATCTTCATCATTTGAGTGCCTTCACGTCGTGTCTTCATTCCAAAGCTTGTCATCGACCATGTTCTCCTCGCCTTTAGAATCTGCACATGCAAGAAATCTAAACGCGTAATGAGAACAACCGCCTGGAATATCTTAAGCAAACGACACACATGTGACCATTATTCAATCAAACACCATCCGACAACAATTTGAAAGTTTAGAAAATGTACAATTTTAATCCTTTAACTTTCAAAATGTGTTAACTTCGACCATTTATGAAGATGCAATTGTTTTCCGGCTTATAATCAGGATTTTGGATAGGATAGACTCGAGTTCCAACATCAGTCAATAAAAAAATAAACTAGAAGCGAAATCTTTTTGGATTTTATAAAGTTTATATTAAAACACACCTAAAATCTTTTTGGAATTTTTAATATTTCAAATGAAAAGACGGAAAACAATAAATAAATATATACAAAGATTCTTTTTGCGAGTTTCGAGGGTAAGAGAATCATATCAGTGTACGGTCATGCCAAAACGCTCTTGTTGTTCAATTAGTTAACGTTAAGATAAGCATTCTATAACGATTATCGGTATTGTTGTCCACATAAGCTCAACTTATCAGATGTAATCATGGCGAGGGGATACGTTAAGGTATGATTTATACTTACCGACCGGTGTTCATCCACATCACGACACATTCCCGTATCAAGGTATGCACGAGAGTTCATCTTACCGGTGAGTATACCGATTATCATCTGTTTGACCGTTTATGATGTGAGATTCTCACTTATTTTGATTGAAAACAAGCCCTATGTGATAGAATCACTTATTGATGAGGAACTTGATTTTCATATGCATGAAGGGCACAAGAGCAAGTCCGTGAACAGGTCAGTACTTTCGTACAGCAGAGAGACGAACTTGACTCCCGGATAAATGTGATAAATTATCACTTATTTGTTTGGACATGTGATTGTTAATCACTTATTGAGGTCGAATGCAATATGTACACGTATGTATAGTATCATGGAAGATCTAGACTTGCGTCCCCGTTATTTTTCGGTAAAAGATACAACCATGATACCCAGATGATAAGCAGCATAAAGACCGAATATCTCAGAACCTCGGCAATCTCTCAAACGAAATTTCGGTACTAAGACCATATGCCAATGAATGGTTCCCACCCAGTCTTCAGTCGATTTAAGTTTATATCACCCTGCACACTTTAAAATGATTGTGAGCCTACCGATACATCTTATATAGAGCTGCTTATCGTTTTTCAGTTTAGGTTTAAAGAGGTTTGGACAGACCACTGATGTACTATCATTTTCTCTTTTGCTCGCCAGGAAACTCATTTTTGCTTTTCTATTGTTTTTGTGTTTTTGAAATTTTTCAATGTTTTTGGATTTTTCAAAGCTAGATTTACTCCCCCTAAAATCAACAAACTAAGGTAAATTTAAAACACAAAGGTATTTACAGAAATGATTTTCCGATGTTGGTTAACTCATGTTTTACCTCAATGCCGTTTACCAAAATTAATTTTAATCTGAAAAGATTTATCAAATTTTTTGAAAAATCAGTTGGCATGTCGGTTTCCGGTGCGGACCATGACAGCATTGTCTGGCCAAAGAGTGCTGTTCGAGATCATAATTCAAACAGCAGCTTAAATATCGACAAGTATAGGAGAGATAAGAAATTTAAAACCGTATCCTTCAACTGCTTCGCGCATTGCAAGGAATCTGAGTGCTCTCCCAAACTGGATATCCACCCGGTGTGGATTTCAAGGTCGATTTTGCAGCCACTTCAATTTTCTGAGAAATCTCTTTATAGCAACAAGATCAGAAACCTCCGGGTCCGGCTGGTCTTCCACATTTCACCAGCGAAGGTTTTTGTCTTTCTCTTTCAGAAGTAGTGTGCGGTTGTTCAATCCAAACCAAGGCATCCGCACACCCGGTTGGTTAGTACAACCAACACATTTTCTTCAATCACACCGCAAAGAAATGTACACTGCACGTTTATCTAGTTGATTTTGAACATCAGACGTGCTGCAGGTGCGTACATTGTACAAGAATCTATCCCGGGGACCCGATCAAAGCCTTTAACAATCAAATTTTGAAAGATTTTCAATTTGTCGAAGCTTTCAAATTCTTACAACCACATTCGTTCACCATCATTCCTTCATCGGAATGTTTGACTTCTTATCTTTTTCCTTTCTCTCCATTAATGGCAACAATTTCTTCTGTCGCCTATCTTGTGCAAGGATGCTCCACTATCAACAATCTTACGACTATCGAAAGTTCCTCCTGGAATATCCTACACACTCACTCAAAGATTAGTTGGAGAGGGGGACCCAAGCCTTTGTGGACTTGGGTCGTCCTTGATCATCAATGAAAGTGATCTCAATCACTTGATGATTAGGAAAAAGAACCTGTGGTGCTCCCCCTGATTTAATTACCTGCTTTTGCTTCCAAACTGTTTGTTCTTTACCAGTATTTGAATTTACTGTTTTAGCATTTACTGGTTTTACAGTTTCAGATTTTGCCTTTACAGGTTTTTCTTCTTTGACCTCTGATGTTAAGGCCTTTTCAATTACCTTTTGATTCTTTTGTTTTAACTTCTTTTCCCTTTCTTTCAAGACACGTGGGTCTTGTTTCGGGGAAACTGATCGTTTTCGGTAATCGGTTTCTTGGGGAGCACTCGTTTTTGACTTCAACTTTTGCAGGTATGGACAGTATCTTACAATATGCCCAATTGTGCCACACTCAAAACACATTCTCCGCTCTACAAACCTCGGAGAAACATGTTGATGACCAGACGAAGAACCAGACCATGAACTTTGTGATCTCGACGTGCTTGGACCTAAATCACATCCGTTGGTGTGTTGGGTGTAATTATTCTGATCATTTCGTTTTAAAATTCTAACTTGTTTTACAAAATCAATGTTAGATTTTTCTTGAAATGTTTCAATTTTATCTGAGCCCGTGGATCCAACAAAGTTCATTTTCGGTTCTCGTTTCTTGACAGGAGCTCTTTTGTTTTGCACCTTTTGTTGTTGAACCTTTGGTTGTTCAGTCTTAGCCTGCTGAACTTTAGGTGCTTGAACCTTCTTGTTCTGAGCCTTCTTTCCCTGTACTTTACCTTTTCCTGAGTCGACTTGTTGTTTTCGCTCAATTGGTAGTTTTTGGTTTCCGTATTGTTTTCGAATTTGTTCACACGGAATTGGATCACATTGAGTGACGGTAACTTTGCCACTTTTGTTCCCCAAAAACTTATCAGTACATCCTTCAAAAATTTGCTCAATTAAATCTTGATTTACATTTTTAATTGGAAAATCTTTGTTAGAGTAGATTTTGCTATCTCCTTTGAGCGTGTACAACAAGTTATTCTCTTCACTGCTAGATACAAGGGACTCCATTGGTTTTGACATTTCAGTCTTACTCGGTTTCACTGGTGGATCACACAGGATGTGATTCTCGATAGGAATATCTGTTGTAACCGAGTTAGACTGTTGTTTCACAATTACTTCAGATTCATCATCCGAAGAATCAGCATCCTCAACAATGGGAGGACTCTGTTCCTTAACACATGATGAATCTGTCACATTCTCAGATTCAGATTCAGAGTCTGATTGACCCGAGGATGGTGTACCAGTTGTGAACCCGAGGCCTGCTGCAAAATCATCTAGATTGAGTGGCACAGTAGGTTCAAAGCGGGGCATATCCTCGTTATCAGGCAATTTTGAGTAATTGTGATTCATTGGGGGAGGACATGATTTGAAACCAACACATTGTCTATCCCCCTTTTTCTTCTGAACATCAATAATGTGATCCAATACATAGCGGGAATTGGAATAGCTTTCCAATTTCTGCTTAATTGTCTCACGTTCACATCGAGCTGTTGCCAACTCTACCATCTGCTTCTCAATTGTGTCAATAAGATTATTGTTAGCATGTTGTTTTCGCAAAACAGCCTTTTGTAATTCTGAAACATCATGTCTTAATGACGCAATTGTTGTTTTAAATTCCTTTTCATTTCTGGTTACAAACACGTTAGCTTCAGCTGCTTTAGAAAGATCTACAATCAATTCTTGATTGTGTTTGGATATGATTTCAAATTGACTTTCCTGTTCAGCATATTTAACAGTTAAACTATCACAGTTTTCACAGCTAACTACAGTGGGTTCATCGACACTTACCTGGCTTGAAGAACAGTCGACATTAGCCACAAAGGCTGAATGGATAGAAGACGAAGAGTAGGCAGCCTGATCCACCAAATTAGATCCTCTTTCAGTTCCTGCTGCAGCTTCTTCTAAAGATGTCTCATCCACATGTTCATTTCCTGAAGTGGAGGACTCTTCATCTGAGCTTCCACTATAACCAGAACTGTCTTCATCTTCAGAAGTCTCATCACCATTGGTGGAAGATTCTCCACCACTGGCGTGCTTTAAATCCTTTACAACTTCAGCGAAACATGCTGTTCCACCATTGCCTCCTTCTCCAAGCTGAAGCGACCAGTCACAACCTTCATCTACTTGAACCACAAGTGCCCTGTTGGCATTTGATGGTCCTGCTTGAGTTCGGTTGTTGACAGGTATCAACATATGCTCATTGTTCCTGTTCTGGTTCTGCTGGTTGCCTTGGTTTCTGAAGGGATTCTGGTTTCCATGCTGGGCTGGTCTTGTGCATTCCCTTTTGAAATGACCCCGTTCACCACAGTTAAAGCATGTTAAAGCTTGCTTGTCGAACCCATACTTGGTGTCTTTCTTGCTTTCCAAGTTGGTTCTTCCTGTCCTTTCCATAAACTCCTTAGCTCTTCGAATTGCACTAGCAAGAGCCCATTTGATATCCATCATCTCAAACTCTTCTTTATCCACTTGCTGATAATCTTCATTGGTTAAATTGATATTCCCAATCTGACCTGCAATCAATCCACTATAAGCACTAACCAAGGTATTCAACATCTCCATATGCTCCTTGGCTACTTCGACACTGACTTTGGAAAAGTTCGAAGTGTCTAATCTGACTGTGTTAGGATTGGGAGTGGCTTGAAAGTTTGAAGAACTTCCATAAAACCCTTGCTGTTGCGGTTGTTGCTGCTGAGCTTTCGGTTGCACATCTGGTCTTGAAAACATCATCGTGTATGCTGAAGGATCAAACTGATCTGTTGTGGAAGGACCGGTGTTTGAGACGAAGGCTGTTTGAAGCTTTGCATGTTGAGAGACTGGTCTTTCTCCACTGATACCTCCTGCAATCCCAAAGTACATCTCTGGATTTTGAGGAGTCAATGTTCTTTTTGCCTTAAGCTTTTCTTCCACATCCTTGTTTTCCAATCTTTGAATTAATTCATAAACGGTGATTGTGTCTAGAACACCATTTTCTTTAAGAATTTCAAGATAACTGCTCCACTTTGCTGGTAAGCTATCAGCGAATCTCTTCACCAATTCTTGTGGAGTGGCAGTGACTTTAAAAGCAAACATCTCGCTCAACAAGTGATGGAATCTTGTAGATAACTCTGCCAAAGTCTCATTCTCCAAACACGTGAATCCTTCAAACTCTTTCTTCAGTAATTCTTGCTTGATCTTTCTAGATTGAGCATTTCCTTCACAGCGTAACGTGAGCATATCCCACAAGCTTTTAGTTGTCGTGCAGTAAACAAACTGGTGGTAAATGTCTTTGTGAAGAGCTTGGGTGAGAATCATGAATGCTTTCTTTTCTAACTCAAACTTCTTCTTATCTTCTTCAGACAAGGTGCTGTAAGTTTCTGGATTAGATCCTGCAACTTCCAAATCATTTTCAAATGCAGTGAAGAAGCACATCCATAGATCTTGACCTTGCCCCTGAACGTAAGTTCTCAGCCTTTCTTTCCACCATCCCCAATCATTGATGTGATTTAGCTTTGGCGGTTTTGTGCTTGTACCAGTTTCACTGTCGTTCTGCATCATAGATTGAATGCTGTTGCTTTGATTTGTGACCAAAGCCCATTGATTTGCGGTTATCATTGCAGCTTGAGGTGGGGCAATAGCTCGCATCCATGCAGTTTTGTCGAAATCTGACGTAGATTGCGTAGATTGCATAGCTGATGATTGTGGAGTCGAAGTTATTTGAGTCCACGCGGTTGGATCCCACTGACCGTTTGTTCCCATTTTATGAAAATTAATATATTAAGTGAAAATTGATTTAAAAATTGAAAAAAATAAGTTTTCTCCTTTTAAAATTTAATTTTCACAAACTATGTTAAAAACTCAAAGGGAAACACCCAGCCGAAGGATCAAGAATCGAAGGACCTGAAAAGCACAACCTGTTAAATTTAAACAGACAAGGATCGAAAGATCAACACCTGTTCGAAAGATCAACAGTGTTCGAAAGATCACTGTTGAGTTTCGAACAAAGTTTTTCGAAAGATTCTCCAAACGAAAGATCCTTGTCTTTCGAACAATGACTTCGAAGGACTCTCCAAACGAAGGATCCCTATCTTTCGAAAATGAACTGTAGACCGAAAGATGTATGCTTCGAAAAGATTCCTTGGAACGAAAGATAAGTCTCAGACTTCGAAGGATGCTCGAATGATGACTATCTGTCGAACCTCCTTTGGTCGAAAGATGATCTTTCGACTTCGAAGGATATCTTTCGATCGGTTCTGACACAGTTGACAACGGGTGACAGGTTGGTGAAAAAGGTGATGGGTTGGTAAATCTTTCGGCAGAAAGTATGGTCAGACCATGATTTTCTGCAAAAACAGATTTTGTTTGATTATTTTAATCAGCTCACCCTATCCAATACACCAACAACTTTCGAAAATAACCTAAACAAGATCAAAAGATGTAAACTTTGAAGAACACTTGAAGATATTATGAACACAAAGGGTTTTCCGGTAAAACTACAAACTTCCGAACAAGATTTAAACCCGATAAAACAAAGTTTTTCAGAAAAATACAACTTTTCAAAACCCGAAAAACACCCAAGAACACCTCGGTTTTAACAAGGAGAAGAGCCAAAGCTCTGATACCACTTGTAGGACCCTCTCGAGGATGAGATAAAACCTTATCCTTGTTATATCAAACACACTAGCGAGTGCGGAATCCAAGCTAGCATGCAACCGAGACTTTAAACGAGAACAAGCATAAACACAACACACAACATTCAACGATTAACACCACTTGTATTAATGCGTATGAAAGGTTCGGTTACAAGTCCAATGTTCACAGATGTATTCTGCAAACTCTCAAAGTTCTCTCGTGTGTGTGCTCTCCTCTCTCTTGTGTCTACCATCACACAACACACTACATGGGTATATATACCCGACACAGCAGGTCTGGTCGAAGGATCAGACAGAGTGATCGAAAGATCATCTGTCGACCAGAAAACCCATCGAAAGATCACATACACCACGAAGGATGATATCCTTCGTGGTCTATCCTTCGTGGTCTATCCTTCGAGCTCATCATCGAAGGATATAAAACAATCCTTCGATAACACATCCTTCGACACAACCAGCTTACAACATTTTTCTAACTGTTTGGTCAAGTCAAACCAGGAGGATGGTTGACTTGGTCAAACTTACATCAACCTTACATTAAAGACATCGTTTTGTATCATGACGAAATACAGACAAAGTACAGACACAAGTGCACCAACATCTTCCCATTTCGGCGCTTTCAGTTAAGTAGTATACGTGTAAGATATGTTAAGTAGTATAAGTGTAAGATAAGGCATAGAAATTCAAACTTTACATTAAATGCAAATATGTACGTGGCTTAATTTTGGAGAAACAGATCAAAACTTGCGTGAAGTTTAAGTTATACAAATCAACTATATATAGAACCTACCTTCAATTGTTCAGCTTCTATCCTTTATCCCTCTCTCATATATTTCAAATTTTCTCACACCATAATAATAATAAAGCCCTACCCCATTTTTAGTATTGTAGCCCCTGATCACTGATACCCTGTCCAAGTAACGTAGGGCCCCGTAACGTATGTCAAGGCTCTGCCTAAAGTCGTTGGGGTTCTGTCTCGTGACGTAGGGATAAAGTAGAATTGGGTCACTATACTTAATGTGAGTGCACCATATATATATATTTTATTAAATAATCCAGGAGTTTTACCAAGATATATCAACCCTCCAAAATATTTCTGACACCCCTAATATATTTAGAATACCCCTATATGTTTTTAAATACACCTCGTATGTGAAAACTGAGCCCGAAATACAATATAGTGTTTAAAAATAATTAAAAACAAGAAATATTAAGTTGAGGCGGGCCGCGTAGACCTCACCCCAATTCTTACGCGGGCGGTATGAAGGTTGAGACCTGATTCCTTTGATTTTATTAAGTTCAAGCGGGCCGCGTAAGCTACCCGTTAAGCTAACGCGGGCCGCGAGAGACTAAAAAGGTGGCGCAGCCCGGTGCGGCCACGTGGACCAACACCCAGCAGGCCTACTCGATGACTCAGCCAAGCTATACGTTGACCTGGAGTCAACGCGGGCCGCGTAAGCCCTGTCCGTATGTTACGCGGGCCGCGACAAACATAGAATCGACAACTATAAATAGATGGCCTCGGGTCTCAGTCAAAACTCGTTCACAATTCATTCTCAAATCACAATTTCTGATAGTAGAGATAATACGCGGGTATTATACCCCTAATTAGCGAGGTTCTGCTCCATTGTAAGTATTATAACCCCCGTTTCATAATAGAGACGCTGCCCGATTGATTTAGGGTTCCGTAACAACTGTCGTGGTTCTGCCCGACGTAGTTGTTGGAATACCGTCTCGTGGAGGGTATCATTAATATTTTCAAAAGGGTTATGATACTAACCTATGTACATTTGTGTAAATTATAGATTATTCCCAGGAAACCCTTACGCGAAGTCTAAGATAGCAATGTGAGTTTTTCCTCTTTTTGTTAATCTTTTTGGTAATGTTTTACCATGAAAATTAGCAGTGATTGAGTCTTTTTAGTTCTTCAATTACTGCCGGTATGTTGGGGTTTTGTATACAAAATGTACTACACTGTGAGTAGTAAGTCGAGGATGACAATACGTTACCATTGGACAATGAGTTAGCCAATGGGTAATATGAAATGGAGTAATTCTGTAGACATAAACAATGTGATCGCTCTCAATACTGTTCACTGTGACTTTCTATTTAAACTTGATTAAACTGGATTCACTCACCAGTATTTCCTGCTGATAAAATATTTTAAACACGTGTTTCAGGTAACTTAGTGTGAAGCCAATAAAAGCCAGCTGGAGAGCACTGAAGGCTTGGAAAAGTGGCAATAAAGTTACCTAAAATAAAATAGATGTTTTTAATAAATAAAATAGGATTTATTCCTATGGAAACATGTGTACTACGAATTTGGGTTTTTCCCATATATAATTGTATTTATAAAATACGGTGGTTTACTCTGATCAAATATTTCCTAACTACGGTCCTGATGAAATTTTTCCGCAGCCAAATTAATAAACACCGATACCACCAAAACTGGCTCGTGGCCGCCCGTTCCCGGGAATTAGGGATCGGGGGTTGTGACACTTCCCATTTGTAGCAATGTTCGAACAATGTATGTATTGAACTATAAACCCTTTTAATAGGGTGCTAAACAAATCGTGTTCGTAAGTTGACGGGTTTAACCCACTACAAAAAAATGCCATCTAGTGGCATGTAAAAAGTGCCACAGAAAAACAAGAAAGTGCCACTAAAGAACCTTGTAAGAATGGGCGGCACACAAAAAAAGTGCCACAAGAAGCGCTGATGCTAAAGCCTTTTAGTGGCACTTTTTCAATGTGTCGCACAAGGTTTTTAGGCTTTTAGTGGCACTTTTTTATCTGCCAGTACAAACTTTTGAGCTTTTAGCGGCACATATTTTTTGCCACAGAATTCACATCAAATTAAATGCCATTGACATTTATCATATTAATTTTAATTAATTACAATTTATCATTTATTTACATTAAAAAATAAAAACAAAATTATAAAATGTAGAAATCATAAAATAATCACTTCAATTAAAAGTTCAATCAATCTTCCAAAGATTCCAAATGTCTAATAAGTGTCGATCTAAGTCTAATGATCAAACATTAACCCAAATAAACTAACAAGTGTATGAATAAAAACTTAAAACTTAATTGTGTTCATGAATCTCTTTCACAATCTTCATGCGAGTTAAATAATCATCTTCAACAATTTTCTTGGCAACAGGTTCAAATGCAGCGCTATTCTGCATGGAATGCTTAATGATGCCAATGATTGAACCAAGATTTCGCTCAATATATGGGTGTCTCTATTTCAATAAGTGTCGCAATTTTCCAGTTGTCACCGGCATTTGCTTTGCTTTAGAAATAGAATAGATAAAAATAATAAGTTAATATCAAAATTAAAAAAAAAAGAGGAATGAAATTATGAAAGAGCTACTGCATTACCAATTTCAATAAGAACTTTGTTTGGCAATATATAACCGGTACTTTCATCTTCTGAACGAGCAATAACATCTCTCCACTCACAAAGTCCATGTATTCCACAAGAAAAAGCCCTCTTATTTATTATATCTTTAACAGACAAAATAAAAAGCAGCGACTTACTGCAACAATCGCAAGTTGCTGGCCGTTGAGATCAGCATCATACAACCTGAATCAGTAAAAATAAGTGACGTCGTAAAACAATTTCAAAATTGGAATCCCTAAACGTATCACAATCATAAACACAAACAGAATTTACCCATATATGTTTAGATATGAGTTCTCAGTCAGAATCTCGTTCTAATAGAGCTGCATACATAGATCATAACTGCGTTGGTATACCTGAAACCAACAGTTTTAACTGAAATTATAAGACAATTTTTTTTTTCAAATATTATGCAGAAAAAAAAAGAACTATTAATTTACTACCTCAACAAGAGATGCTTCGGGGCAGTTTGGATCTGTTGATGATGAAAGCAACTTTCTTTTCATAAGATCGTATACGTACAGAAGATAATGTGTGTCTTCTCTAGCATATCTATCAAAGATAAAAGTAAAAGGCACACATAAGCATGAAGAAACATGTAATAAAAAGGAAAAAAAAATAGAGTAAATTTGTAACAAGCAACAACTACCTCAGCATTTCACCAGTCAACGGTCGCAACCGCCAGTCCGCATTTTAGTATCTGTTAATAAAATACAAAATGTAAATTACATGTTATGTGTTGTGTCATGTGTGCAAAAGAGACGTACTCTTTATTTGCAGCAACATCACAAAAGTGTTTCAATAGATACTCTAGGGAGTCTCTCCAATATATTATTTCCTGTAAGATGATTATATAAATCACAGTTAAACCAAATATAATTCAGTTATTATATAGAGAAAGTAGGATCTAATAGGAATTATGATTAATGAAGCAAATACCATGCACTCAGTATCTATGTAGCAAACAAGTGATGTAGGGAACAATGTTAAACAAACCTCTTTAATTTTTCGCCACGTCTTTAGCTGTGCAGCCCTGTAAATCTCCTGATGTCACAAAGGACGGGCACTCTGAAACTTGAACATGGTTTGTTTCTTGTGCTGCAATCGCAAAGGTTACTGGGGTTTAACCATCTGCAGTCCTGTATTCACTTACACAATGAGACGTATACCACAAATGAAATAATAAAGATTATATGTGATGTAACACCCTATTTTTCTATAATGTAGTGAATTATATATTTGAACCATTTTCTAAGAGTTATAAAGTACAATAACTTATTAAAATATAATGACATAAAATATAATGACTAAGATGAAAGTGATTGTTCTCTTTTACACCTCATTATATCAAAAACAGTAAAAAGGGTTCTAAATGTTATAAAAAAAACAAGAAGATTAACACAGTTTTCATGTCAAATTACACATTAATCATAAAAGTCAACGATCAAGATTCACACAATAAAAAAAGTCAAATGTAAATCTAGCAGGTAACTCAATTATGGTCAGGAAACATAAAAAAAGATTAAAAACTTTAGGAAATTGGGACAACTAAGAACCCATCATGAAGCAATCAAAGACCTTTTTAACACCTAATTACATCTATAAACATAAATGATAAATCACAAAGTCAAACACAAAAAGTCAAATTACCCTAAAAAGCAGACGATCGGGGTATAAACAAGGGATCAGCAGCAGATGCAACAGAAGATGAAGAATGAACCCTTTTGTTCATCAGCATCACAGATCCACCGAAGAGAAAGCTTCGAGCTGCCATAGCTTCAACACCAAAAGAAATCTTGTGACCTACATCAGCCAAATAATTTGTAGTGGATAGACCAGCCAAACCTTCATATGCGAAAGTTTCCGTAAGGTGTGACAAGGATAGCTAAAAGAAAGAATGAAATAAAACAATAGGGTATCACTTACACCAGCAATTAGGATGTTTAACGGCGTAACTGGATGTGGGGAAGTTTGGAAGGTTGAAAACTATGAGAGCAATCTCCAAGAAATTAGATGTGTTGTTAAACTCTAGCCTAATGGTGGACACAGAGCACTTATTTAACATAGATTATTAAACAAATAGAACAAGAAGCTCAATAATCATACCAGCGACCTACCTACTGTGAGATCCCTTCACCAATAAAAAGCACTCACCAAACCCTAGGTTACACAACAACAATTCACACCACACTTAACAAACAGACCTAGAACTTCAATAATCAAATCAGTTAACAAATCTCAGTTAATAAAAACATAAGCTACCTACTACAAGATCCTTACAACAACTCATCAAAACCCTAAGTTACACAACAACAAAATCACACAACATTTAATTCCAAAACTAAACAAAATTCACATAAACACTACCGAAACAAGCGCAATGCGAGAATCAAGCGCCGGATTAACCGCAACTGCAACCGGAGCCGGAGCCTTTCCAGCAGAATCAGATACAACAACAACTCGTTCGCTATCGCCATTCTTCTTCGCCGCTTTATTAGCGTCTTTCATAAGCTTCTTCCACAACACAATTGTCGTCTCTCCGGGCCGCAGCTCCACCTCGAACTGCTGCCGTCCTCCGCCGCTTAATAATGTCGACGACGAGGTGGCGCCGCACCACTGCTGCTGTCGTCTTCATCGATGATCCGATTAGAGAATTCAGATGTTACAGGATGGTTGAAATTGGAGCATTTAGAATGAGTTTTGGGTGAAATTGGATTGGAGTAAACCCTAGTGGAGAGAAATTTGTGAAATTTTGGGGGAGATGGTTTAACTTCAGAGGAAAACTAAAAAATATTAGAGGGAAAATTTTGGAAGAAATTGTTTTTAGGAAGGAAAAGGAATACTTGAAAATTTATTTTTTTAAAATTATTTTAAGTGGTATATATAAAATGCCATTAAAAATTCATATAAGCTTCAGTGGCACATAAATTTAAGTAGTATATATAAAGTGCCATTAAAAATTCATACAAGCCACATACAAAGTGTCATTAAAATACTAAATTAGTGGCATAAAAACTAAATGACATTAAAAATGTGTGCTAAGCAAATATAGCATACACAAAGTGCCGTTAAAGCCTAAATTAGTGGCACAAAGGCTAAATGCCACAAAAACCGTGTGCCACTAAATGACATTTTTTTTGTAGTGACCCGACCCGAACCCAAAAATTTTAGATGACTCAAACATGACCCGAACCCAAAATCGTGTCATGTATGGACCCGAACATTCGCGGATTGACCCAAACAGGACCTGTTCAACCTGATTTTTTCCCGCAAATTAATACATTAAAATTAAAATTTACTAAAAAACACAAAATATATAATACAATTACATTTAAATCATAAATTCTTATGTCAATTTCTCTCTTAAGTTATAATTATGACATAAAATACACACTTAATTTAATTTATGATATACAACATATTTTAAAAAATATAATATAGTATAAATGGGTTAAACGGGTTAACCCGCCAACTCGACTAGGTTGACTCGAACTCAACCTGTTTAGCTAAGCGAATTCGCGGGTTCAATCTGAAACTAACTCAAACCCGTTTAGACTAAACATAAACCCACAAATTTTGTGTTAGATTCGTATTGTGTTTTCGAGTCGTGCCATAAATTCACACCTTACCTTTTAACATTTTTTCATAATGCAACCGTTTGGTTTCTCGTAGAGTAGGAACTTCTCATTCTAATTAGGTTTAGAGTTAAATGCCATTTTAGTCCCTATGGTTTGGCCTATTTTGATAGTTTAGTCCAAATGTTTTATTTTTCACTTGTGTGTCCAAAAAGATTTCATCGTTGTCATTTTAGTCTACTGGGTTAACTTCATTCATTTTTTCTGTTAACGAGAAGGCCAATTCGGTCATTTTATATGTAATTCTGTTAACTAGACAAAATTGGCATTCTTGTTAATAGAAAAATGGATAAAGTTAACCCAGTGGACTTAAAGGAATCGCCCTTTTAATTAACAAAATTACATATAAAATGATCGAAATCTTTGGACTAAACTGGTAAAATCATCCAAGTGGACTAAAATGACACGTTTATTTTAAACCAAGGATTTACAAGTTAAGGAAACTAACCGTTACAAAATTTTGTCAAGATTACAAAATACCAATCGCAAAAAATAATCGGTTCGTCTGATTCTTGGAGAGTATCTAGAGAGAAAAGCGACCTGTTTCTTGGAATATTGAGTTAGCAAAGGTACGATTCCGGTCTTTTCTTAATTCGATTTTCAAGTTTTTGAATGCCAACTACTTATGTACACATTTCCTTAAAGTTTTCTTGAATGTCTGATTTGTCAAGAATGTGGGCAAGAATTCTTTTCTTTATTGTTTTTCATATTATTTTTTTGATTTTTCCATATGTGTAATGCTTTTGGTTTTGTTTGTTTTTCAATAAGTTGGGTTTGTGTTAATCTTTCGGTGTCTTGTTTGGGTTATTGAATATTTGACTCTATCCACATCTAGCATTTGCCTAGTGGGGAAGAATCCTTGTTTTGTTACATTTATTTTAGCTTTTTTCTTATTATTATATGATGATTTTAGCTCTTTTTGCTAATTTTGTTACTTTGAGTTTTCATTACCTGTAACGTTTTGGTTTGTATAGTTTTGTATGTTTTTCAATAACTTTTGAGTCCCTTTTATTGATTTGAGATCATCTTTCTACTATCCCTTTGGATATGATTTCACTTTTCGATATCATGTTAGGGTTACGAAAAAACTTGACTCAATCCAATATTAATCTGTCAAGTGGGGAAGAGTTCTTTGTTTGATATATATTTTTTAGTTATTATTTGATGATTCAAGCTTGTTTTGTTTTTATGATTTTTTCCATATATGTAAATACTTAAACTTCCATTAGCTTTTTTATGTTTTTCACAAATGGATTTCTATAATACCCTTTGGATCTGAGTTCATCTTTCGATATTATGTTTGATTGGGTTATGGAAAATCTGACTCAATCCACATCTAGCATTTGCCAAGTGGGGAAGAATTCTTCGTTTGTTGTTTTTAAATGATTTGAACTCTTATTGTTAATGTTGTTGATATATATGTTTTAGTTTTTTTAGGTTTGTATTTTTTCAATAATGGAGTTTTTTCGAACATGTTTTCGCTTTTTTCTACTTATATGATGATTTGAGATCTTTTTGCTAATTTTGTTACTATGAGTTTTCATTATCTGTAACGTTTTTGGTTCTCTTAGTTTTGTATGTTTTTCATTAATTAAAAGAATTCTTGAGTTCCCTGTATTTATTTGAGATCATCTTTCTATTATCCTTTTCGGTTATGGAAATTTGACTCATTTTCACCATTAGCATCCGCCAAGTGGGCAAGAATTCTTTTTGCTAATTTTGTTACTATGAGTTTTCGTTATCGTTTATTTGTGTTTTGGTTTTTTCAAATGCCCCTTTGGATATAGTTTCACTTTTCGATATCCTCTATGGGTTACAGAAAATCCGATTCAATCCACAAATAGCATCTGCCAAGTGGGGAAGAATTCTACGTTTGTTATCTTTCTTAGTTATTATTTGATGATTTTTACTACTTTTTGTTAATTTTGTTTATCTGTGTGTTGGTTCTTTTAGTTTTGTATCTCTTACAATAATGCATTTTTTACACATATTTGGATTTGAGATCATCTTTCATGGGTTATGAATATTCGACTCACTTTCACAATTAGCATGTGTAAGTGGCATTTGTTTTTGCTTATATCAACCACCGTTCTGCCAAAAGAGCACTTTGAAATTTACCAAATGTTGCTTCATATCTTTGCTTAAAATTTTCTTAAATGTCTAATTCATCAAAGCTTGAAAGATGGCTTGTTCGTTGGTTAATCCAAAGGGCATCACCATGAACTCGAAATTGCCTTGATGAGTTTTAAACGCAGTCTTATGAATATCTCCGTGTATACGGATGTGATGATACACTGACACAACTCTTGCTTTGAAAAAACTGTTGCTTTGCTTAATTCTTTTAACAATTTAGCAATCAAACCTCAGTATCAAATTTTGGGTCATAATGGGTGTTTATTATGACATGTTCGGTTATTGTGGGCACAAATAACTTTTAGTGGATCTTTGTGGGGTGAACAAAATATATAGCAGATATATTAGCGGGTCAGAATGGGCAGAAATAATAGCTTAACGGGTCAGTTAAAATAGAGAACTGAATATGCTGCTGCTAATTACTACAGAGCCATCAGCCATGATATGCTTGTTTTGTGCTTAGGCAGTTGAAACTTGTGGGTTTTGGAATAGTATGGTTTTCTTACACGTCATTGTTGCTGCTACTTTGTGTTGTACAATGGCTATAATTTTAAGTTAATCAAGTTGCCCTGCTGATTTCATAGCACCTTGGTTTTAAAAAGCGCGCCCTAGGCGCGCCTAGGCGCAAGGCGCAACAAGGCGCAGGGTCTGGGGCTTTTTTGCTTCTCGCCTTGTGTAATTACAGGAAGCGCCAAAAAAGCGCATTTTTTGATGTTTTTTTTGTGGGCTTTTTGGCCTGAGGCGCGCCCCTCTACCTTAGGCGTTTTACTGCATAAAACTGTTGTACTTTGGGTTTTTTGACTTGTACATGTAATTAAAATGGTATAAAAGCCTTACTTATAGCTATATTTTGATTAAAGGAAGCTAAAAACCTATGGGATATGTATGGGATATATAAAAAAAATTATATAAACATCTTGCGCTTTGGGTACGAAAAGCCCACCGCTTTCGCGCCTCAATTTTAGACCTCGTCGCTTTTGTGCGCCTCTCGCTTTTTAAAACCAAGCGTAGCATAGATCAAAGCACATACACAAGCATGAATAGCTTTTGTCTACAAATTTGATCAGTGATCAGTTGAATGGTATTCTTTTTGTTGTGACTAGTATTACCAATGTCTCTTCTGTTTATTGATTTTTTATTTTTCTTATTATTCTATGATTTGAACTCTTTTTTTAGTTTTGTTTATTCGATTTTTCCATATTTGTAAATACTTTTAGTCCCTTTGGTATGGTATGCTTTTCAATAATACAGATTGGTTTTGGAAATTTCTGACTCAATCCACAGTTAGCATCTGCCAAGTGGAAATTTGATGATTTGAAGTTGTTTTTGCTAAAAGTTGCATTTTTGTTGTGCTTTTCAGCTTTAACAACAAAAGTACTTGAATACCTTTTTGGTTTGAGATTATTTAAGCGTTTTACTAACCAAGAATGTTGTAAAGGTGTTGCTACCTTTTGGTCCAATAAATGACTCTTTCGATATGTACGAATAATGAAATGACCCACATTGAGAATGGCTAAAAGTTCGTTTTCTTAAATGGACAAAGCTTGTCCAAGTAACAGTGCTTTGCTAATGATTTACAAGGGTTGTGCTTCATCACAACTGCATCTATCCCTTTTAATGATGCATCCGTTTCCACACAAATGCTTGGTTAAGGTATGGTAGTGCTCAGACTGGTGCTGTACAAAGCATTTTTTGTTGATCAAATGATTGTGCTGCTTTAGCAAATCATCAATCAAGGGTATAGCAATTCTATTTTTGATAGTAATCTCGATTAGTTGGTGATAGTCAATGCACATTCTCCAAGTTCCGTCCATTTTCTTTACGACTCGAGATGCAAATGCATCTTGCTATTATGAATAACTCCTTAATCGATTTAAGTTTGGTTAATAGGCAACTCTTTGTTTTCCTTACTACCTGCTGACCACAGTCCCTTGGCAGCTATTTTTAGTTGGTCTCTATGTGTTGAACCTAATAGAACCGGATATTTTCGCGGGTTAGAATTGGTAGAAATAAATAGCTCGGCCGGTCACAACGGGTGGTTAAAATTGAAATCTGTATGTTGTGTTCTGCGGCAATTGAAATCTGTTGTTGGGTTTGAAATAGTATAGGTTTCTTTCACGTCAATGTTACTTTCATGTTATTCGAGTTGGCCTGCTGATTTCATAGCATAGGTCAAAACACATGCTGCTGCTAATTACTGCATTGCCATGGCCTGTGTGTTTTTTTTAATCGTTTCTTCTTTTGATTTTCTTGTATTTATGTATACCTACATATAGGTCCAATGACATTAGAGAGTTCTTTTTGTGTTATATAGTATGTGATACTTAATTTTTATGTGCAATATATACATACATGACCATAAGGGACACCGATTCATCGCTCATTTTCGAAGAATGACACCAGAAAATACTTTTGGGGTCCATGACCACTTGTGTTGACCTTACCAATACAAATAATTATACTATGGGCCAATTTGCATCTAATGTATAAAATATAAAAATGTGACACATTAAATAAAAAATGAATCCAATCTCTTTTCTTCCCATTCAATGCTAATTATTGTTTTTATGTTCATCAACCCTGAAGCAATAAATTCATCATTAAATCGTTCCATGAATCTATCGGGCCGGGCAAGCACCAATGTAAACAATCGTTTTGAACTTTTGCGTTCCTATCTTTCCCGTCAAACGGATGGAACGCGCGGTAGGGGCCCGGGTGACCATCGGGCCTCAACAACGACAAACGGGTCGTATCAAACAATCTCAAAACCGACCCGTTCATTAACTCTTTAGCATTCTCAAACTCTTCCAACTCAACATCTCTCATTGTCATATCAACATCCCTCATGTTAACCTCTCCGCTTTTAAACGGGCCCGTTCGGTTACAATACCCTCCGGTGTTCCATTCCCCGTTCTCGAAGTGATCGGGTGTTGTGGTCCGGAAAAACGTGTACACTTTGTGGTCCGATTTCGTGATGAAATCGAGAACTGCACGTATTGCTTTGCGATAGGCGTAATTGAAAGCGATTTCTGTTACATTTTCTTTGTTACAACTATGACACCCGATTAACGTGTTGTTTTCGTAGTATACCGCGGTTTTTAAGAACCATTTGCCACCTGAAATTATGATGTAGTTGAAGTTAGTGAACTCGTTAACCCAAACCGAGTCAAGCTCATCGAGATGAAGCTCGATTGCACCCGACGAATGCCCGTCGTTATCCTCGAATATATCCGCTTTCAAGAGAAAAGGTGACCAGATCACTGAAAGTGTGAAGTTGTAAGATCCAAAGAACCATCTTTTGCTTCTGTATTCTTCATCATGGTACACCTCAATTGCTTCTTCAACCTGCAAGTGACAAAATATCAGATCAACACCCCCAAATGTCAAAAGTCGGTACCGAATTGGTACAAAAAATATACCCGATTCTGAAAATTCGGTAGCGGTACCATTTGCTCATCCCTGCTAGAGAGTATATTATTAGCTTTACCATTATATTATTACCGTAGTTAGAAGATATGATTTGATTATATTTCCTTTATGATAATTACAATGACCCTAACCATCTATTTATACTAGACCCGTTCTAATTCTAACCCAACTCAAACGCTATTTTAATAATAAAATAAACCAACTAAATAAACATATTTAATAAACTGATAATTTAAATTATCTAAATAAATAAACCAAACTATATTTATTTAATCCACCTGAATTATGTTTAACCTATTTAACTTTATAAATAATCCACCAATTTAAAATTATCTCTTCATACCGGGTTTTCCTTATTTTGTAGAAAACTATGTTTACTTTAATTATTCTCATTATGCTTGTATAAAACTATAAATAGTTGATCAATAAATCATAGTACTTTAGGAGGTTTTTATCATTCTCCTGAAAATTATGTTTGTTTTGTAATTATTCTTATTCACGGGCATCCCCAAGAAATCTCAAAAATCCGAGAGCCCAAAGCTAGCAGAGAAAATGGACCCCAAAAATTATAATTATGTTAAAAAATATATAAATAATATAGTTAATCAATAATACAATTGACAATACCCGTAAAAAATGTGTTTCCTTTGTAATTATGCTCATTATACTTGTATAAATAGTTGACAATAATAAAATGCGCTTACTTTGTGGTTATTATCTTTCCACACGTATTAAAATAGTAAGAACAAGGGGTATGGTATACCGCCTCTGGCCAACTCAGCAAGTTTGGCGTCCTATAGCGCCCCTCCCTCATTTCCTGGCCGTCAAAGGAGGCGCTATGGCATATCTCCGTAGTGGGTTAGCGGACGTGAAAGAGGAGAGATAGAGCAACAACCAATCAGATTTCTTCATTTTTTGATTTTTTTCTTTTTTTTATATATAGTAAACTGGGGCTTTAAAGGGCTTTAAACCATTACATAATGCAAGTTAAAGGGACGGGCTTTAAAGCCCCTTACGTGACATAAAGCCCAAGTGATGGCAATGTGGCCGCGTGATAATACCACACACCCATTAGCCTAATACTTTATCGAATTTTAATTAATCTATAGAAATGGTGAACATAATCATTAACCAACCTGTGAGAGAATGCAAAGCAACGACTGCACGTGATTCCGGGAAATCGAATCTCCAATAAACGCCATTGATTTGTTCCTCATGTATTGAAGAAACAACTTCGCGTGGAATGCGGGTAACTCGCAACCGAAAGGGCTCCAACGCCAGTAAATGTAGTCGGTATCAGGCCGACCATTGTACATACAATTTTGATGATGTTCAATGGTGTTGCAGCTGTTGTTAGTGTACCGTGGACCGGCCCGATCCCTAACCCATTCTCCAGTAAAAATATCACACTCCAGCGAACCTAAATTACCCCAAAAAGTAACCTAAAGTTAGATAATTGAGCATGAATAAGTCTATTGTGACGGATTTTGAACTTTTAAATAGGAGCTGGAAGTTTAAAAAAAAAACAATAGGTGACGGACTCGATACATATAAAACTTTAGGTATGATTTACACTTCGACACGAAAAAATAGGCGGGCCCTGGCCCCAACTATGATTCGCCCCTGGCTCTATCGTACTGGACACTGGTAATATCTCCAGTGGCCGGTTCAACCGGTAATGCCGGCCCTGTTTGGACCGGTTTTTAAAACATTGATAGGGATAAGTACTTGTTATAGAAAAATATATACCTTGGGGAATTCCGGTGTTGTTGACCGGGAATTGGTCAAAGAGTGTCGAATTAGCCGGCGGCAGTGGCGGTGGTAGTTTGTGGTCGCCGTTAGTAACAATGACGGAGGAAAACTGAATTGAAGTTGAGGAATATAAGTGATACGTAAACCATATTACTAATAAACATATAGCAACCTTAATGTACACTAGATTCTGCTTATGATTTAATAAAAGTTGAGTGTTGTTCATAGTAAGCTTCATGTTTTTCATATTTTGGGGAGAGGTTTCTCTCTCTAAAACAGGTGTAGAGAGAGAGAGAGAGATGTATGGTTTGTTTGTGGGTTGGTTTGGTTTGGTTCAGGGTTGTATTCAAAAGATGGTTGAGTAAAAGGTGGCTTAATTATGTTTCAGATGAAACTATGGAAGGGGAGTTTAAACTTTAAACATAGGGGAGGAGGGGTGGTCACTAGTGATAGAAATCTATCACTCCCACTATCCAATCAAATCATGTCATGTCATCACCCAATATTCTATCACTAGTGATAGAAATGTAGGGGGGGTGGTATCACTAGTGATGGAATTCTATCACTCCCAAATTTTTTTAATTTTCATTTTAAAATTAGAAATTTTTAATTTTATTTTAAAACACTAAATTATAAATTTCACTAATTTTTTTAATTTTTTATTTTAAACTAGAAATTAACAATAAAACACTAAAATTAAAAATTTCATTAAATTTAAAACATACTACTTCAATTTAACATACTAGAAACATACAATTTAAAAAAAAAAAAAACCTACTCCTCGTCCGAATCATAAAACTCCAAACCTAGAGAACCTACTAGTTCGATTAAATCGTATCTCAACCGAAAGTGAGTTTCTTCATTACGCAATTCTAGATGGATATTTTGTGGAACTTGAACTTGTGTACGAGGATCCGGCACCCAATCAGGGGATATTGCACGTCCGTCTTCTTTGATCAGCATATTGTGCAATATGATACATGCATACACTATGCTATGTATTGATTTCTTGCTCGTCGCACGAACCGGTCGGTGTAGTACACCCCATCTACCCTTTAAAACACCAAATGCCCTCTCAACATCTTTTCTTGCCGATTCTTGCAATTTTTTGAACGCCTTTTCTTTAGCCTCGACAGGAAATGAGGGAGCTTTCACAAAAATAGACCAAGACGGGTAGATACCATCCACAAGAAAAAAGTCTCGTCTGTAATGTCGACCGTTAACATAGAAAGGAGAGGAAGGTGCGGTACCATCCGTTACGCTTTGGAACAACGGCGACGTGTGCAACACATTGATGTCGTTGTTTGAACCTGGAACACCGAAATACGAATGCCAAATCCATAAATCATTCGACGCCACCGCTTCTAGTATGATGGTTGGTCTTTTGATGTCTCCCCTAACATACGCCCCTCGCAACTCTCTTGGACAATTTTTCCACTCGATATGTGTACAATCGATGCTACCTAGCATCCCGGGAAAATGCCATATAGCCTCGTGTGCGGCGTAAATATGTGAGATGTCGTGGCTCGTCGGTTTACGTAAAAACTCGTTAGCATACAACTTAATGACCGCGTTGCAAAAAAAATTGCAAACATTCACGTGAAGTTCTTTCCGACATAGCTAGGTATTCATCATATTGATCGGGAGGGTTACCTGTCGCTAGTTGGCGAATGGCGGACGTGCATTTTTGTATCGACGTGAAACTTGGTTTGCCCCTCGCATCGTAACCTTCTTGAAACCATTCCTTGCTTGCTTCGATGTCTCCAACAATCTTTAAAAATAATTCTTTGGGTAAACGAAACCGATCTCTAAACGTTTCGGCATTGTAGAGCGGATTTTCCACAAAATAATCGTTCATCAAAACTTCGTTGGCACGTATACGATCACGGTCGACCATCTTCTTCTTTGGGCGGGACGACTCGGCATCAAGCTCGTTATACACCGACACAAAATATTTTAGCGTTTCGTTGTCGGAAGACGACTCGGTATCACTATCGCTAGACATCGGAAACGTCGAATCCGTAGGGAATTCCATTTGAGAAAGATATAAAAATTGTGTGAAATGGGTTTAAAATGGTTTAAAAGATGTAGATTGGTGTGTGTAAAATGGTTTAAAATGGAGATATAAATAGATAAATGGTTTAAAGGTTTTTTTTTTTTTTAATGAATATTACCGTTTAAAAACGGTCAAAAAATCAATCAAACGGTCCAATTTTTCAAACTTCAACGCGTTATAGGTTCAACGCGTTTTCTTTTTCACGCGTTATGGGGGGTCCGGCGGCGGTGTTCCGTGATGGTTCAACGAGTGATGGGGGTGGTATAACGGACCACCCCGTGTGCTCTAATGGTTATGCATTGCCACTTGTACATTATGCATTAACAATTGTACATTGTTGATCTTAAGAGAAGTTATAGATAGCCTTTGTAAATTAAGAAAAATAATAGTTAATTAATGTTGTCAACTATTTGATAAGTTGATTTTATTAAATTTCATGTTACTTTAATTAAAAAAATAATAATTTAATAACAACTAAGTGTGTATATTATTAAATGACTTAATTAATAAAAACAACAAACAATAACTAAAAATGATAAGTCTGATAATTTGTCACCTTCTGAAGACATTTATGAGATATAGTTGACAAGTCAACATCCAAATGTATTCAGTCCATTTTTGCCAGCTTCTAAATCCTAACCAGCTTTAATTTTGAATTAAATGTCATTATTATTCAAATAATAAACTTAAATAAGCAGTAATATTTGGCCCACAAATTGGTAAAGATCAAATTGCAATTCACAACTAGACCGTCCGTCCCACTTACTTCCTTTCAATTTAATGCCATGCATAAAATATTAAATTAAATTCAAAAAAATTATTACAACTAAAATTACTATTATAACGCTTAAGACAACTATAGCGTGGGCAGAGCTTGGCTAGGGCCGCCGTTTAGGCGGTGTGACATTAGGTCACTAAACAAGAAAGTCACCGTTCAAAAAAAAATAACGCTTAAGACAATGATAGGATGAATACACACGTCAATTTATCGGGTCATGGATCAAATATCCAAACCACACGAAAAACCCATCAACATATGATGCTTAACTGACTGCTAACTTGAAGATATATACAAAACAAAACACAGCAAACCACACATCTAGAACAAACTCGAAACCGAAAACCATAAATCCTACTATAAAGAAAAAATCACCGGCGTATCGCAAACACATCGATACACAAAAATCTAAGCTATATTTGCGACCCCGTTGAATTTCACGAGCCCATTACACGTCAGTTGTTCTTGGAGGTTTCATTCCAAATCCTTGCTTCTTGAGCTCCACCCTGTCAATACAACAAACCACTCAATGAGCCTCTAGGTGTTCATTTTGCGAACCGGGTCACAAGGTCCACAATGTTAGATTGGGTTTGTTACTTTGTTGACGTTTATTTATGTTTGTTAGTTTAGGATATTAACGAACAAACGTGATCATTGTCTTAACGAATTAACATAAACAAGAAAATGCGCTAGTTTAAAAACGTTTGCGTTCATTTGGTTCGTTTACATGCCTAGAACTTTCTTACTCAATTATCATATATTTGGGTAAGAAAGTTCTAGGCATGTAAAGAACCGAACGTTTAAACAAACGCATTGTCTTGTCGTATTCATGCGTTGAGAAAATGATTGCTTTCATGTTCGTTTGTGGTTGTTCGTTAATATTCTTAACAGTACCTCACCCGTTCATTCTAGGCATAAGTGTTCAAACATACCGAACATGGTTTAAGCTTTGAATTAGCAAAATGGGTGGGTCTGGTGATGAGTCAAAACAGGTAATTATCTGATACATGTTGTGTAGACCACTTGACCCAGATCGCCTTTTGTTGAATATTTTATCATAATGCTTGTGTGTTTTCGGTAATTATATAATGCTTTGAATAAAATGATTTAGACGTTTTTACACACTATAACCAGTTTGTCCCTTTTCCTTTTAAGCTAACTTTTTAAATCATTCGAGTTCAACACTTAAGAAACATAGATTCGTGATGATAATGGAACTAACTCACTAAGAACTAAGAGATTAAGACAGAACACAAATTATAGTTGGGGACTTACGATGGGGCAAGTTTACCAAGGCCTTCAAGCTCTAAACCCGACTCATCATCAAGCACTCTCCCAGATATCTCAATAACATAAGATCTATCTGCATCTGCCGGGAGTCCTCTACGCACAAGCAAATCTAAATCTTTTTGATGAAGCTCTCTCCCGTTCACAAAAACATTTGTGTTTCCATCCGCACATTTTTCCGGCATTGGATAATTAAATTCTTCAATAAATGGCTGCCACATCCATCATTTCACATATTATTTGTCATAAGAATATATCAGATACACTACTTGTACAATTTAGTGTTTGCATGGTTCGTCACTTTGTCTGTATTCTTTATTATATATCACGAATTCTAAGTTTTTTTATTATTTTTTAGTTGTCATCTAATTTATGGTTTAAAACACACGAGAAAGTTTAAAATATAAAAGGCTCTTAACGTGCGACGGTGCGCAACCACCAATATAACATGCGCAATTAGGGTTAACCCAACCCATGCGTAATTATGCAAATAATGTGCGTAATTAGGGTTTGAACCAACCCATGCGTAATTGTGTATCATAACGTGCGTAATTATGCAACGTTAATTACTATTGTGCCACCGCGTTCAATTAAAGGCCTAGATTAGATCAGATCTACGGTTGAGATGCTCGCGTACGCATTGTACGATAAGGTGGTATTGTAAGTCACACTTCACAATAAAAAAAAATTAATGATCAAGAAAATTACCGGAATTATGCCACGACAAGAGCAACCCATCATACCCCAGAATCCAGCTCTCGGGTCATACCTAAAACATAAACAAAAAATGAAAATGAATAAATGAACAAGAAATGAGTGTACTCAATTACATAAATTGCAGAAAATATCGGAACAGACTACTATACTAACCAATAATCACCAGGCAGTACTGGTCCAGCAAGCTTTTCAGCCTTCTTGACCAACCGATCTGGTATATGATGCCTGTTGACCGTCACATTAACGTTTCCCTGGTCAACATGTTGACTTGACCTCGAGAAATCCCTAAAGCTTTTCTTGATCATACCCACAAAGTTTCCTCTTCGTTGATTTGTATCCCTACCTGTATCGCCAGATTCTTGAGAAGTGCCGGTGTTGACGGAATATTCGTTAGTTGAAATATCGATCTCACTTGCCACTGCAGCGTCTTTCATGGAGCTCCCGTGGGACCCTAAATTAACGGGCTTCTCATCCCGTTCGATTTCGGACCTACGGCTTACATTTCCTTTTCCCGCTCGATTATACTTTGTTGAATACTCGAAATGATCTTGCAACGGTGACCCCGAAGGCGGTGGAGACGGTTTATTAGCGTTTGTCGCTACATCAGGAGGATTTTCGTCTAAAATAATGTTGACTTTGATTTCATCTTCTGATGCGTATGATACAGCAGATTTATAGGAAGTCAAACCCGTGCCTCCCAATTGCAACTTATCCATTGACTCAAAGTCATAATTTCCGGAATTGTCGTAATCTTCCGAAGAAAATTCGGTACCGCCCCATTTTGCGTGTCCGTGAGTCTTACGATCGTCTTTTAATTTCTCGGAATGTTTATTGGTTTCTTTATAAACAGAAAGAACGAGTCGTTTATTGACGATTGAAAGCAACATCACTTCAGAACACGCCGCACATCTCATTTTCTTTGTATTCGGTTTGGGTACTTGAAGCAATTCGTAACATGTACAACACGACACGAACGGAGAACCGCCAGCCACAGGGCGGCACCGCCTCACTCCGGTGGCTAAGATTCCTCGTGGAGGACGGCGGATTTCACTAGACCATCTTGAGCGGGGTTCGGAAGTATGAGAGTTCAAAGAAAGATTCGAGAACCGACGGTTGTAATCACGGTGGTGGAAAACCGGATCCTTTTGCAAAACAGGCGGTGCTATAGGCGGTGGTGGTGGTTGTGGTGGTGGAGGCGGTGGTGCTTGTTGGTGTTTATTGTAGCAAACTAAACAAGAACAAGACGGGTGGTGGAATAGTCGATTATCGGTCATCTCGTTACCAACATATTGCCCGGAATAATACGGGTGATACTGGTGTTGTTCAAAAGGCAAAATCGGGTTTCTTCTATGATTTTGCGACCTAAACGGATCGCTAAAGACTTGAACTTGATTCGCATTAGCCATTAAAGAATGATTCGTATGATGCATATAAGACGGAACATTATGATGATGCATCGGAACTTTTTCTTGAGATTTATCACGAGACCGAACAATTTCATATTTGAGCTCATCTAATTTCCTTAAAAGCTCGGCCCGATCATCGTCAACCTCAAGACCATTCGTGTCTTGAACTAGCTCAGCATAATGGTAACTTGATGAACCTTCTTGAACATCGGTCTCGTGGTACCTCCTATTCGAGGCCCGAACCGATCTTCGTGACCCATTTTTGATACTTCCAAATACGGGTTTCGGTTCTTCAAACTCTATATTGTTACTGCTGTCTTTCCCGGGTCTCCTACCGGAACTTCCATTAGATTTGACACCGTTTTCAGACCCTAAACTCATGTTTCTATTTGAGAAATCGAGATTCGCTGATTCTTTCGAGTTTTTGTTTGAAATCGTATCGTTTTCATCACCGGATTTCTCAGAAGACATACCGGAGTCAATACGTTTATTATCTGCTGTAAATTGGAAATAAAAAAAAATATGAAGAACACTTCAACCCTATAGAAACAAAGAATCCCACAGAATATTGACCAAATCACATACATATATTATATGAGACATCAAAATCACTAAAAGTATAAAATAAAATAAAATAAAAAGTCTACCAACACCCTTTTGAACTAATTCAAAACCACACAATCTTTGATTTTGACAGCTACAGCATACACACATACAGAAGAAGTCAACAATGAGGATATTACCAAGCAATTTAATGTAACAATTTATCAACTTCATCTAAAATTCTTCACAAAATGTCATTAATTTAACCCCAAATCACAAATAATAAAATAAACACAACAGAAATGATCTAAACTCATATTTTAACAAACCCCAACAAGAAACCTTCAACAAAGTTCAAAAAACACAAGATCATTTAACAAGAAACTCAAACACATCATGCATTTAAAGACCCACATGTGGGTTTCTTGAATCGAACATAAAATGGTAAAAAGGAAGGAACTTTACCACGAAGAACAGCACCACAACCGCCACACTGATAAACTGCATATTCAGTAACCTCAGGGAGCAGATTTTCACATTTGGGGCAGCGAACAAGACGCACTTTTGCAGGACTTTCAGACATTTTTGGCTCAAGTTAACAATTGTGCATTTGTTATAGAAGAGAGAGAGAGAGAGAGAGAGGTTTTGTGGGTTTTGCAGAAACAAGGGAAAAGATTCTGGTTTGAGAAATAATGAATGAAATGAGAGGAAACCAATGATGGACAGAAAAGAGAAAATGAGGAGTTTTGTGAAGAAATGGTATAATTACAAGAGGAAAAGGGGAAAGAAGAACATGTTAAAAATGAATCAAAAGAATAATAATTCATGAGGGTGTACTTTCTTTTTTACTTTTCCTGCAATCCTTTGGACTTTGCAAAATTTATGCTGTTACCCCTTCATCTTATTACATATTACATAAGTTGTTTTATGCCATTCAAAAAAGGTTATCGGATATTTATCACACATAACTATTGGCTATTAGCCACTGTCATCCCCAACTATCATTTTGACGCCCGTCACCTCCAACTTAACACTTAGTGTGTCTGTCACCACGTCGTTAACTGATCACTAACTTTTGATTCTGTTACTATACATTTTGGTGTCCTAAGATCCCTATGACACTCCCAAAAGTATAGTAACAATGTGATGACATAACACACTAAGTGTTAAGTTGGGGGTGACGGGCGTCAAAGTGATAGTTAGGAATGGTAACGGCCAATAGCCAAGAGTTTGGGGTGATAAAATCCAATAACCCTTCAAAAAAAACATAAGTTGTTTTATTATTGTTATTTACATTAAGATGTTTCTAATCTAAGATTATCCAATAACATTTAACTAGGCGCGGAATTAGAGAGGGGTCAAGAGAGGCCATTGATCTACCTGGTCATAGGAATTTGTGGTATTTTTGTATATAAAATATAATTTTTCTAGAAAAAAAACATGATTTGGACCTTTTAGTTGTAAACTTGTAGCTGGTAGAATTGTAGAAATACCCATTAGACTATATGTGTTGTGAGAGACTTTATTGAGGCTTCAAAGGGGGAGAAAGTGGTGTCCCGTAAGTAACCATCGTTCACCTTCTTAGAATAGTACCCCATGTTGTGGTTACCACGCCCCTAGTGCCCCATTCACGTTGCCACATGTTCACCTACTTCACCATCTCACTTGCATTTTCACCATCTCACTTGCATTTTCACCATCTCAAACTTGGCCACTTCGCAAAGCCACTTGAGACACGCATGTTGTCGCAACCCCCGATCCCCGATCCTCGGGAACGGGTGGACGCGATCACAAAGTTTCGGTGGTATCAGTGTTTATATAATCTTGCAGCGGAATTTACATCAGGACCGTAGTTAGGAAATATTTATCAGAGTAAAAACCACCTTGTTTAATATTAATAATCACATGGGTAAAACCCAAGTTTCTTATTACAATACATTTATAGGGACACACCCTATTTTATTAAATTTAAAACATCGTTTATTAGGTAACTTTTATAGCCACATTATCCCCAAGCCTTCAGTGCTCTCCAGCTGGTTTTTTACTAATTGGCTTTCACATTGGGTTACCTGAAACATGTTTTAAAAATATTTGTCAGCGGGAAATACTGGTGAGTGAATCCCAATTTAATCAAGTTTAAATCAAAAGTCACAGTGAACAGTATTGAGAACGATCACATTGTTTATGTCTACACAATTACTCCATTTGGTACTATCAATCCAAACTTGTGGGTCATATTACCCATTGGCTAACTCATTGTCCAATGGTAACGTATTGTCATCCAGACTTACTACTCACAAGTAGTATAAATTTTGTATACAAAACCCCAACATACCGGCAGTAATTGAAGAACTACAAAGACTCAATCACTGCTAAATTTCATAGTAAAACATTTAAGGTTTGGTAAAACATTACCAAAAAGTTTAACAAAAAGAGGATAACTCACATTGTTGTCTTAGGCTTTTCGTAAGGGTTTCCTGGATATAATCTATAATTTATACAAATGTACATTGGTTAGTATCATAACCCTTTGAAATTATTAATGATACCCTCCCCGAGACGGCATTCCAACAACTACGTCGGGCAGAACCACGACAGTTGTTACGGAACCCTAAATCAATCGGGCAGCGTAACTATTACGAAACTGGGGTTATAATACTTACAACGGAGCAGAACCTCGCTAATTAAGGGTATAATACCCAAAATATTATGCCTAATACTTCAGAATTCGAGATTGAGAATTTAGAATGAGCGACTGAAAACGTAAACCGATGCGTTCTATTTATAGTTGTGAAATCTGACTTTCAGGCGGCCCGCGTAAGGTAAGGCTAAGCCTTACGCGGCCCGCGTCAACATGCGGTCAACACAATAGCTTAGCTGGGTCAGCTAGTAGGTCCGCCACGATGTCGACTCGTGTCAGCACCGGATGTCTCCGCGTTTTATGATCTGTCGCGGCCCGCGTGAGATGTTGGGGTGGGTCTACGCGGCCCGCCTCAACTTACTATTTCTTGTTTTTAATTTATTTTAAATACTCTAACGTATTTCGGGCTCGGTTTTCACATACGGGGTGTAATATAAAACATATTGGGATATTTTACAATATACTAGAGTGTCATAATATTTATGAGGGTGTTGGTTTTACCGAGTGTTGTTACATTCTCCCCACCTTATTTTAGAGCTCGTCCTCGAGATCTACTGAAACAAATGCGGATATTTCCTTTGCATTTCTGATTCTAGCTCCCATGTGTACTCAGGTCCTCTTTTGGAGTCCCACTTCACTTTGACTAGAACTAGTCTCTTATACTTGAGATTCTTGACTTTCCTGTCTTCAATTTGTAGAGGTCTTTCTACAAACTTAAGTTGTTCATTTACCTCTATATCCTTAAGAGGTACTATCAATGATTCATCAGCTAAACACTTTTTAAGATTAGATACATGAAACACATCATGTATTCCTGCCATTTCCTCTGGCAGTTGTAGTTGATAGGCTACAGGTCCTATTCTTCTAATAATCTTAAAAGGTCCAACATACCTGGGACTTAGCTTTCCCCGTTTGATGAATCTTACCACTCCTTTCCAAGGAGAGACTTTCAACAATACTTTATCTCCTACTTGAAATTCCAATGGCTTACGTCGGTTATTGGCATAACTCTTTTGTCGATCACGAGCTGCTTTCAGTCGTTCATTGACTTGAATAATCTTGTCAGTTGTTTCTTGCACTATCTCATGTCCAGATAGTTGCTTTTCCCCAATTTCTGCCCAACAGACTGGGGTTCGACACTTTCGTCCATAAAGTGCTTCGAATGGTGAAGCATTTATACTTGTGTGATAACTATTATTATAAGAAAATTCTATTAAAGGTAAGTGATCGTCCCAATTACCTCCGAAATCAATTACACAAGCTCTAAGCATGTCCTCCATTGTCTGGATTGTCCTTTCGCTTTGTCCATCCGTTTGTGGATGATAAGCCGTGCTTAGTTTTAACTTAGTTCCCGTTGCCTGTTGGAAACTTGACCAAAAGTGAGAGGTAAATCGACTATCTCTATCAGAAACAATTGATAAAGGAATACCATGTAAAGAAACAATTTCATTTACATACAATTTAGATAATTGTTCCATACTAATTGTTTCCTTCATTGGTAGAAAATGAGCTGACTTGGTTAGTCTATCTACAATTACCCAGATTGTATCATTTCCTTTCCTAGTTTTGGGTAATTTAGTAACAAAATCCATTGTTATAAATTCCCATTTCCAAACTGGCATTTCTAATTGTTGTAACAAACCTGAGGGTTTCTGATATTCAGCTTTAACTTGTGAACAAGTTAAACATTTAGAAACATAGGCTGCTATGTCCTTTTTCATTCCTATCCACCATAAATTTTTCCTTAAATCCTGGTACATTTTATCATTTCCTGGGTGCATCATATACTTGGACTTATGAGCTTCTTCTAGTATACGATTACGCAGATTTCCTAATTTAGGTATCCACATTCTCTTCTCATGGAATCTCCAAATTCCATTTGTTCCTTGTTTTAATTCTTTCAACATACCTTTTAACTTTTCAGTATCTTCCTTGATTACTGATTCTTGTGCTTCTCTTATATGATCATTTAAATCTACTTGCAGATTTAATTTAAGAGAACGTACCCTTTTTGGTTTTTCATGATACTTTCGACTTAAAGCATCTGCCACTACATTTTCTTTTCCTTCATGATACTGGATATTACAATCATAGTCACTAAGAAATTCCATCCAGCGTCTTTGTCTCATATTCAACTCTTTCTGCTTGAAGATATACCTTAAACTCTTATGATCAGTGAATATGGTAAACTTACTACCATAAAGGTAATGTCTCCAAATCTTAAGAGCAAAAATTATAGCTCCTAATTCTAAATCATGGGTTGAATAATTATCTTCATGATTCTTAAGTTGTCTAGATGCATAAGCTATAACCTTTTGGCGTTGCATTAACACCCATCCATAACCTAACTTAGAAGCATCACAATAGACTACAAAGTCTTCAGTTCCTTCTGGTAATGCTAGTATGGGTGTATGGGTTAATCTTTGCTTAAGAATTCTAAAGGCTTCTTCTTGTTTTAATCCCCATTCAAACTTAACAGATTTACAAGTTAACTTAGTTAAGGGAATGGCTATTCTAGAAAAATCTTTAATAAATCTTCTATAATAACCAGCCAATCCTAAGAAACTTCTAACCTCGGTTGGTGATTCAGGGGTTTTCCATTTCGTAATTGCCTCGATCTTTGTTGGATCCACATGAATTCCTTCATGATTGACTAGGTGTCCAAGGAATTGTACTTGTTCTAACCAAAATTCACACTTTGAAAACTTAGCATAAAGCTTTTCCTTTCTTAACAAACTTAAAAGTGCGTGCAAATGCTTTGCATGATCCTCTTTACTCTTAGAGTAAATTAGAATATCATCTATAAATACAATTATGAATTTATCCAAATATGGCTTACATATTCGGTTCATCATGTCCATAAATGCAGCTGGGGCATTGGTTAAACCAAATGGCATGACAGTAAATTCATAATGACCATACCTTGTTCTAAAAGCGGTCTTAGGAATGTCCTCTTCCTGTACCTTTAATTGATGATATCCTGACCTTAAATCGATTTTAGAGAAAAATCGAGCTCCTTGCAGTTGATCAAACAGATAATCGATTCTCGGTAATGGGTACCGATTCTTAATCATGACTTTGTTTAATTCACGGTAATCAATGCACATACGCATTGATCCGTCCTTCTTTTTAATAAACAGTATCGGCGCTCCCCATGGCGACGAACATGGTTGTATAAATCCTTTCTCCAACAATTCATCTAATTGTTTCTTTAATTCTTGCATTTCTGCAGGTGCCAAACGATAAGGTGCTTTGGCAATTGGTGATGTTCCTGGTATTAAGTGAATTCTGAATTCAACTTTTCTATCTAGAGGTAGTCCTGGTAATTCTTCTGGAAAAACATCTGAAAACTGAGATACTACTGGAATATCTTTTAAATCCTTTCCTTTAGTGTTAGTGATTATAGAAATCAAATACACTATAGAACCTTTTCTTATACAACTTGCAGTTTTCATCACGGAGATAAATTTAGTAGACCTAGAAATTTTATCTCCTTTAATTGTGATCATTTTACCTTTTGGTGAACTTATTTGAATTAACTTTTGATCACATAAAATACTGGCTTTATTGGCTATTAACCAATCCATTCCTAAAACAACATCAAATCCTACCAGATTCATGGGATATAGGTTTGCAATAAATTTCTGATTTAAAATTTCTATTCTTGCTCCCTGCAAGATTTCAGAAATTCTAACAGTTTCTCCATTAGCTGTCTCTACTAAGCATTCATGTGGTAGTTTAGTTAATGACTGATTTAGAAATTTGCAAAACGATGTATTAATAAAACTTTGTTTGTTATCTGTTCCTTTTCATTGGGTGGGCAGAATTTCCTTTCTACCTTGTCCTTAAATTCTTCCCATTCCATATTATAGGTTCTATCACTTCCTTTTGTTTGGAGGATAATGTTCCACCATTCTAGTGCTGCATTCTTAAACAAATTAGAAGCAAACAGTATTCTATCTTCTTCAGCACACTTACTTATCCTTAAGACTGGCTCAATCTTTTCTATCCAGCGCAAGGTTGCAATGGCTCCTTCATTGCCCGAGAATTCCATTGGTTTACAAGACCAGAATTCTTTATAAGAACAACCGTAAGGCACGGTTCTTCTTCTTTTGGGAATAGGCATTTGAAGTACCGGTCCATTGTTTACACTGTTTTCTGGTTCAATAGGTCGCTTACTGCTATGTTTACTTTTATTATTAGCATCTTTAACAGTTTGAAGTACAAATGGCATAGCATCTATAATTCCCTGTGCCACTATGTGTTGGATAGCACTATTATCCACTTGATTGTTATTGATACTCGGATTATCTTTAACCACGTTAATGTTACTCTGGTTATCGTTATTCAGATTTCCTTGATTTTCTTCGTCGGCCATCTGAATTTTAAACATTTATCCCATATTAATATCATAATTAATATTTTAATATATGTAATCACATAACACACAATCTAGCCAAAAACGTAGATCATTGCTACTATACTCTTTTCATATACTTATGCGTCTATTACACACTAGTACAGAAATAAATATTACAATACCAACAGAAATAAAATAGTAATATGCATCCGTACACACATATTTTATTTTATTTTGTTTTTATTTTTATTATATTATTATTACTACTACCATTTCCTCCATTCTAACATTCACGGATATGGATTCATCCAAAAATCCATATTGCGTTCATCGTACTTCCATACGAGACGTTCTCCCACCTGACACATTCTCTCACTGCTTTCTAAAATTTCCTCCCCGAAAGTCCTAAGTTCTTGAACGTTTTCTGCACTCATTGGGGGTGCAGGTTCTCAGACTGGGTTTGGAATCTGGGGTTCTGGTTCCTGATATGGGGGTAAAAGTGCCTGTAAATGGTAAGGATCTTCTAATATTTCCCTGATGTAGTTATCGTGGTAATAGGGATCTAAAGGGTCCATACCTGAATAGGCTCCTATAGGTGTGTCTTCAGGAATAGAGTAACGTTGCACATAGTCCCTATTCTCGTCCCACCATGGGTCATAATTCGGGTCTAGAGGATTTGGTGCAGGCACTCTAGGGATTTCTTCTGGGTTAAAGTTGGAACAATCTGCAAGTGCTGCTCAGCCAGCTATGAATAGGCCAGCCTCACCAAATACTTCTGCAAATAAACATCTCCCAAGAAACCCACCAGACTCAAAAATACTAAAGTGGGAAACTGACAAACAGACCTGCGTATTGACTTTGCTCAGGTCTGGTGGAGGAGTGGAGAAAATATCAAGGGAACAAGCTCTTGGCCTGAGTCTTGAAGATTTGCAGGATCTCCTTGATCTTCCACTTAGCAGGGATGATGAAGTCACAGATGCCCTAGACTTTGAACTACAATTCAAAGGTCAGATAAGGGAACTGTTAATGAGGCAATAAAAGATTTCCACAAATAATGAAGAGTTTTGGCATTATCTGTTCCAGGGGGAGATTGTTGGGATTGAACCCTATCAGAGGAACAGATAATTAAAGCCAAAACTGGATCAGAGCAGTGGATCCAGAATAAGCAGATGTTTACATACAAATCTCTCCCCTTGAAAGTGGTTTCATATCTGCTGACCTCCTATCTGCTGATCTTACTAAATGCTGACCTACAACTGCTGCCTTGCATCTACTGCCCAATGTCAAAGACTGATGGAAGACCAAAGCTCTGCTGATTCAATCTACTGCCTTGAGTCTAGTACTGCTGATCCGGACAAGCACTGCTGGGTTCACAGCAGTGGAAGGATGCAGCAGCGGTTTAAGTGTCTTTTATGTAATGAAAAATGTAATAGCAGTAGTTAGTACATCAGTGTTTGTATAGATCAGAGGTTAGAGTTTGTTAGGAGGTTAGATGTCACTTTCATGGTGACGTCAGCTAAGATGCTCAGTGGTTTGCTAGTGCCTATAAATAGTTCAGTACTTTGTACTGTTCTATTAGCTCTTTTACAACATCGTCTTCTTTGCACGAACAAACTACTGAGCTCTGGCTGAGGGGGAGTTTGCATTCATTCATCAATCATTGTAATCGTTGTTGAAACAAATTCAATCTTTCGATTCATTGTGTAAAGATGTTTGATTAAAGTATTACTCTCGTTTGATTGTATGCAAAGTTTGTTTTCATCTTAATTCCGCTGCACAACTCTTTCATTTCCATCTTAATTTCAAACGAAAATACAATCAGAAACAAACTCAGATCCAACAATTGGTATCAGAGCTTGGACAGTCAAATTTGATTTAACAATCATTTTGACGTAAATAGTTCAGCTCATAACAGTTGATACTGATCGTTTGTTCGTCCGTTGAAAAATAGAGCAAGGATTAATCACCATTAAAGTTGATTTCTCAGTGTCTGTAAAACAACAAGAATGACGTCACAATCTCAGGATGACAAAAACAACATTGGCTCGCTTTTTAAACCACCTATGCTAAAAAGAAATGAGTACAACATCTGGCAGAGAAGGATGGGTCACATCCTTGCTCAACAAAGCACAGGTTGTTGGAGGTCTGTCACCTTTGGTCCCCATGTTCCTTCAGTGCCAAGCGCTGAAGATGCTAAAAAGTTCGTTCCAAAACCAGTTGAAAATTATACCGAAACCGACTTTCAAAAGATCGAACTAGATGCTAAAGCGTTTAGCATCATAGCATCAGCGCTGCCCAATGAGATATATGCTGGACTGTTACACTGTAACAGTGCCAAAGAGTTATGGGACGCACTTAAGGAACAGTTTGGGGGAACCGAGGAAGTCATAGAAAACAATAGGGAAATCCTGAACCAACAGTATGAAACATTTTGCTACGTTAAAGGTGAATCACTAACGCAACAATTTGAGCGTTTCAGTTGTCTCATCAGTGAACTGAGGCTTGTTAACACTACTTTTACAAACTCAACTCAAAATAGCAGGTTCCTCAGGTCACTGCCAGAAAAATGGGACACAATAGCTTTTGTCACCCGAAACTCACCTGAGTTCAAGGATCTGACCTTGACCCAACTCCACGGTCGACTCCTGACCTACGAAAGGGAGTTGAACCAGAAAAGGAGGTTACAAGAGTCAGGAAAAGTTACCGATGATTACACTTTCGGTAATACTGCTCTTCTGGGTCAAGAAGAATCTGGGAACAGTGGTAAGGATCAAGGTTATGATCACTTCATTGACATAACTGCTGGTGCAAATTTTAACAACCCTGATCCTCACTCTGCAAGTTTTGCATTCACTGCAAATGAAAACCAGATGTCAGATAATCTAAGCTTTGAACTCAATGATTTACAACATTTTGATCCCACTGACTTAGAAGAGATGGATATTCTACACCAATTGGCTTTTCTAAGTGTTAGGACTAGCAAATTCTATAAAAGAACAGGGAGAAAATTCCCAGGACTTCATGGGAATTTGAGGGTTGGGTTGGATAAATCGAAAATCAAGTGTTACAAGTGTAATAGGTTAGGGCACTTTGCTAGGGAATGCAGAAGTCAAAACAATGGACCAATAGTTACTCATCCCAGCTCTAACCCTAGACCACAAAGTCAAAACACTGTGCACTATACCCAATATACCCCTGCAGCTCAAGTGAACACTGCTCACTATGCTGCTGCTCCTGTGCCAGTGCATTATGTCCAAACTACTGTTCCACAGATCCAATATGTTCAAACCCCTGCTCCACAGGTACAAGTGCAATATGTTGCACCTCAAACCACTGCTCCAGCAGCAGTACAACCAGATCAACAAAGCTTTTTCACTCAAGGGTTTGTTGACTGGAGCAGTATGCCTGAAGACCTTAGTGATGAAAATTTTGCACTCTATGCTTCTAATGATTCTTCTCATGATGAGTTTTGTTTGATGGCATTAGAGTCAATACAGGAGGGGGTTGAAACTGAGGAGGAATAGCTGAGTATTGAAACAGTGGATGAGGTGACTGAAGCAGTGGTTACTGCTGTGGCTGGTGAACTACTGATTGGAGAAAGTTCAGGTACCCTGATTGAACCAATGACAGATCCATGGTCCGTAGAGGACAAAGAAGAAGAGAAAGAAGAAAAGGCTGGTGAAAAGAAGGTGAAAGCTGATGATGAAGAAGATCATCAATGTGATTGTGCAATGATGGCAGCTGCCAAGGTATCTCCTCAAGTTCTTGAAAAACTGTGTTCTGACAATTGCATAATTGCTTTTGCTAACATCAAAGAGGTGAATGAAAACCTTCGGGATAAAATCTTGACTGATGAGGTTAAATTTGAAAAGTCTTTAAAAGAACTTAAAAACAAATTGACTGACAAGGAAAAAGAAATCAGCTGTCTAAAAGAAGAGCAAAGCATCACCAAAACCCAACTTCAAACTATGGTAGAAAAATACCAAGTTTGCAAAAAGGAGTTGGAATCCACCCAGATTACTTGTGAAAGATGGGTGGAATCCTGTAGAGGATATGAGGTGATACTTGCTAAACAGATTGAAAGCAATGTGAAATTTGGGGTTGGTTATAGAAAATATGATGATGAACATATTGCTTTTGAAAAATCTGTCCAAACCACTGATGAAGCTACTGAGCTCATCCCCACAAACAAGAATGGCCAAGAAGTGAAAATCACTGACAAACTTGGTAACAAAATCACACTTACCAGACCAATGGGATCCTCCACTTTCAAGGAGCTTGAAGATCATCAGTTTAAACCAAAATGGTCTGATGAGTGTGATATTCTTGAAAATTTCAAGCCAAAGGACTTTACATCAACTGATGGTGTTAAAGCTCCAAAAGCTAAAGTCATACCTCTCAAGGACATCCCAGCAGTGGTTAAAACCTCTGCTGCAAAGGAGTCTGAAAAGAGAAAGAAGAAAGAAAAAATTGATAACTTGTTTTGTGAATTCTGTGAGAAAAGGAATCATCTAACAAAAGATTGTTTCCACTTGAAAGCTTATGATTTAAACAGAACAAGTGTCATTGTTTCAGCTGAAAGTTGCATTGTTTGTGGCAAAACAAACCACAAAACTCAAGCATGTGTGTATCTCAAAAACTTTGATGTGAAAAAGAATGAGTACATTGCTAAAACATCCTTGAGTCCATCATCATCATCAACATCTGTCAAATTCACCAAGAAACAACCACTGTTTGTGCCAGTTGAAACAGCTGTCACAAAACAGCTGAACCAAACATCTGTCAAAAGAGATGTTCAGGTTACTGATGCACCCCCTGCCAATCAGTTCAGAAAAGGCAAGGAAAAACAGTCTTACCAAAGGATTCCACACGTTTATGAGGCCTACAAAAGGCCCTCTAAACCCAAAGTGAACAGGCATCCTTTTGGTTACCAGCAGATGATTGGTCAGGACCCACAACAGTGGTTAGAGAAACACTGTCCTAAAACAGTCCAAACCCCTGACCTAACCACTGTCCATCATTCTGCATTCATTCCAGACACTGTTGAAACCCCATCCAAAGCCTTGTTGGCTTTGGAGACCTTAATGAACTAATACTTTTACTACATGTGTAGGGAGCTTCTGCATGCTTTGATAGTCTTTGGTATGTAGATAGTGGAGGCTCCAGGCACATGACAGGATGTAAAGCCCTCCTCAAAGACTTTAAAATCCATGGAGGGGGTGATATATCCTTTGGGAATAATAGTAAAGGGAAAGTTTTGGGGTCTGGCACAGTGCAATCTGGAAATGTAAAATTTGAAAATGTCAATCTGATAGACAATCTAAAATTCAACCTTCTGAGTGTGTCCCAAATGAGTGACAAGGGATTTGGGTCATTCTTCACAAAAGACTGTTGTAGGATTGTTGGACCAGAAATGGTCAAAAAGATTGAAGCAATAATCAAAACTGGTCAAACTAAACTTGTTGCTCAAAGAAGTGGCAATGTTTATGTTGTTGACATGTCAAAAGAGTGTCCCAGAGCTGATGCCTGTCTGTTCTCAGCTGCCTCTAACAAAGAGACAGAACTTTGGCACAGAAGGCTGGGGCACACAAATCTTAAGACAATCACAGAAATTTCAAAAAATGGTTTGGTGAGAGGCCTACCACAAAAATTGTTTTCATGTCCTGAACATTGCATTTCCTGTTTAAAAGGAAAACAGCATAAAAGTTCTTTCACGTCCATTGAAGAGTCCAAAACAACCCAGTGTCTGCAAATGCTACACATGGATTTGTTTGGCCCAGTTCAAGTCATGAGCCTCAAAAAGAAAAGATATTGTTTGGTTATTGTTGATGACTTTTCTAGGTTTACATGGACTTTCTTTTTACACTCAAAAGATGAGACTGCAGGCATTTTGCAAGACTTTGTAACACAGGTTGAAAAGCAATTTGACCTTCCAGTGAAAAGCTTCAGGAGTGACAATGGCACAGAATTCAAAAATAAGGAGTTGGATGCCTTCTGTGTGAAGAAAGGGATTGTAAGGCAGTACAGTATCCCTAGAACACCAGAGCAGAATGGGGTAGTGGAAAGGAAGAACAGAACTTTGATTGAGGCTGCCAGAACCATGCTTGCAGATTCAGGTTTGCCATTAACTTTCTGGGCAGAGGCAGTAAACACTGCTTGCTATGTTCAGAACAGAGTTTTAATAAACCCCAGGCACAAAAAGACTGCTTATGAAATTCTGTATAAAATCAAACCGCTGATCTCATATTTTAAAGTGTTTGGCTGCCCATGCTTTATCTTGAACTTAAAAGATTCCATTTCAAAATTTGCAGCCAAAATTGATTGTGGTTATCATCTGGGATACTCAACCACTGCCAAGGCCTACAAAGTGTTCAATACACGGACCAAGGCAGTGGAGGAGACTTTGAATGTTAAGTTCAATGAACTTTCATCAATGAAAATCCCAGCAAATCCTGCAGATCTGTTTGATCTTGAAAAATTTACTTTTGAAAATACTGCTGTCAAGACTAACAGTGCAGGTCCATCAGAGGATACAACACCAGACTATAGGTATGAAATCATCATCCCTCAAAGGTCTGCCACAAAGGGAAAAGCATCAGCTGTTCAAAACAGTTGTCAAAGCTCAACCACTGCTACCTCAACAGTTGTTGACCAAAGTAGCCCATCAACCACTGCTTCCACATCCTCAAACACTGCTGACAAAAGTCCTCAAACAGTGGATAAAAGTCAGCAGCTGTCCATTTCATTACCTCCTATTCCACCACCTTTTGAAGCCACTGCTGGATCATCAAAGTCCCCAGCAGTGGTTAGCTCAGATGATACACATTTGCAGCCTTCACCAACCAATGCCATCATACCATACCAAGGAGATTTAATCTTCTTGAGATCTCATCCACCTGATCAAATCATTGGCAACATAAATGAAGGGGTGCTCACAAGAAGCCAAACCCAAAACATTTGTCTTTTTGCTGGTTTTCTATCACTCCATCAGCCAGTCAAGTACCAAGAGGCACTGAAAGACAACAGCTGGGTAGAAGCCATGCAAGAGGAGCTCCAACAGTTTAAAAGACAACAAGTATGGGAGCTTGTACCACTGCCAGAAGAGGTTAGTCCCATTGGCACAAAGTGGGTCTTTAAGAACAAAACTGATGAAAGGGGTATTGTTGTCAAGAATAAAGCCAGGCTTGTGGTTCAAGGTTACAGACAGGAAGAGGGGATTGATTATGATGAAACATTTGCCCCTGTTGCAAGATTGGAAGCAATTAGACTGTTCCTAGCCTTTGCTGTCAACCACAATATGAAGGTGTTTCAAATGGATATCAAAAGTGCTTTCCTCTATGGTACAATTCAAGAAGAGGTGTATGTTTGTCAACCTCCAGGTTTTGAGGATCTATTTTATCCAGATCATGTCTACAGGCTAAACAAAGCCTTGTATGGCTTGAAACAAGCACCAAGGGCCTGGTATGAAACTCTTTCCAACTTCCTACTCTCAAATGGTTTCAAAAGAGGTACCATTGATAAAACACTGTTTTTAAAATGGAGAGGGAAGGATTTAATGATTGTCCAGATTTATGTGGATGACATTATTTTTGGAAGCACATGTAACTCAATGTGTGAAGAGTTTAGAGAACTCATGACAGCTGAGTTTGAAATGAGTGCAATGGGTGAGCTGCAATGCTTTCTTGGTCTCCAAGTACAGCAAATGCAAAATGGAACTTTCATTCATCAAAGCAAATATGCTAAAGAACTTTTAACCAAATTTGATATGAATGATTGTAAACCATGCAGCACACCCATGGCAACAAATAAGCTGGTCATGTCTGATGAAAAGGATGAGCTGATTGACCAAACACTTTATAGAAGCATGATTGGGTCTTTACTGTACCTAACTGCATCTAGACCAGACATCATGTTTGCAACATGTGTCTGTGCAAGAAGTCAATCAGCTCCCAGAAAATCAAATCTCATTGCTGTAAAAAGGATCTTCAGATACATAAAAGGTGTTCCCACACTTGGTATCTGGTATCCAGCTAATGGGAACATCAAGCTTTCAGGTTTCTCAGACAGTGACTTTGCTGGATGCAACACTACAAGGAAGTCCACATCAGGAGGGTGCCAGTTTCTAGGTGATTGCTTAGTCTCATGGCAAAGCAAAAAGCAGGCAGCTGTTTCAACATCCACTGCTGAAGCTGAATACATTGCTGCTGCAAGCTGTACAGCCCAACTCCTGTGGCTTCAAAATCAGTTACTGGATTTTGGTATCACTGCCTTAAAGACACCACTCATGTTGGATAGTCAGGCAGCAGAAAATATCATCAAAAATCCAGTTTCCCATTCAACTACCAAACACATCGACATCAGACATCACTTTGTGAGGGATTGCTATGAAAAAGGTCTGATTTCTCTGCATCATGTCCCAACTAAAGACCAGCTGGCAGATGTGCTCACAAAAGCACTTGATACAGCCACTTTTGAAAGCTTGGTCTCTAGAATTGGGATGCTGAACATGGAATAACAAGCAACATCTTGTTTTTCTATGAATAAAAGCAACAAAATGTTTTCAGAAAATCAAAAATCCATCATTAAAAATAGCTAAAAATGAAATTTTTCATTAAAATCCTTAAAAGTCTGCCATTAACCACTGATTGTTCAAAAGTCTGCTTTACTTCAAAAGTCTGTCCACTGCTGAAAGTCAACCCCTGTTCTCTCATTCCTTTGATAAACTCTGTTGTTCAAAAGCAGTGTATTATCCACTGATATGCTATCCACTGATAGTGAAAATCATCCACTGCTTTCATACCACTGCCTTCATTAGTCACTTTCATAAAAGTACTGTCCTTCACTTTCACCAGGGGTTGTCACGTGGGCAGTACATAGTGGTCAGACTTTTTGTAACGGCTGCCACGTCAGCATCCACTTTCCTCCCTATAAAATCCCCCACTCACCACCAAAACAGGGTTTTACAGTCGAATTGAATTCTTAAAAATTCTCTTCTCAAAACAGTTTTTCATCTCATTTTCCACAAATTTCTTCGATCATTCATCTTCAAAATGACAAAATCGAAGTCATCTTCAAAACCCTCATCCAAATCATCATCGAAAACAGCCTCTCAAAAGGCAATCTCCACTGAAATCCCATATAAACCATCTCACAATCTCCTGGGTCTTCTCACAAAACCAGGAACCACCAAAGTTTTCGATTCCATCATTGATATTATGGCAAAATCAAAGTACAAAACTTTGTTCACCGCCGATGCACCAATCTATTTGGCGACCCAAAGGGAGTTCTGGAAGAATGCAACCCTTGAAAAACAAGGAGACACTGCAACCACCATAAACTCTTCTATAAAGGGTAAAGCTGTCCAAATCACGCCACAATCCATTTCAGAGGTCTTTCAACTCGGTGATCAGGAAGGTAAAACTTCTTTCACTAAAAACGAGTTACAAACTGACTTCATTGAGAGAGGGTATGAAGCCACAATGATGAAGAAAATTACCTTAGAAAAAGGTTATTTTCCTTCTGCAACCAGATTTTTATTTCATACCCTCCTACTATGTGTTTCAAATAAAACCACTTCTTTTAATGAAATCCCTTTAAAGATTCAAAATCTGGGATATGCAATTCTTCAAGAAGAAAATTTTAACTATTCTCGGGAAATCTTTAAAGATTTGGTTAATAATGTTGAAACAAAATCATTCTTATTGTTTCCAAGGTTTTTAAGTTACTATTTTACAAAGAAATTCAGTAAGGATGATTTAGCATTAATAAACCAAGGTGATTCTACTCAAATAAACAGTTTAACAACTTAAACTTTTTCAAGGATGTTAGCACCTTGCAAAACACAAGCAGAGGTGCCTGAGCAGATTTTAGCACTTACAACTGCTCCTCAGGGATCTGCTGCTGAGCCTACTGCTCAAGGTGATCAAAGCAGCAGCACAACTGCTTTGAAACCCACACCTAAAATAACCAAAAAGCCAACAAAAAGAAAAACTCAAAAACCCCCCAAACCAATCAAAAAGGCAACTCTGGAGGATGAGATACCAGAGCACATGCCTGTGACAACACAAAAGTCACAAGAAACCACTGCTGCTTCTTCCTCACAGCAGTTGGTCCAAATATCTCAACCCATAACCGAAACTCCTCCTGCTTCTTCACAAAAAGAACGGGTTGTACAAATAGGGTCTCCACATCATGATGCTCTGGAAACACTTGTTTCTATCATCCACAGCTCAATGCCCGGAGCAAATCCTGTTTCTTCACCACCCTTCACATCCACAATTCCCACACCAACTAAACTACTGTTGGATGCAATTGATTTGAACCAGGCACTAACCAGTCCTTCTCAATCACCTATCAATGAGAATATACCTCAACAACTGACTGGGTCTGATGTATCAATCTTTGCTAACCCACCAACACAACCTGAGGAGGTTAGACCCCTTGAGTTACAAGTAACTCTTGGTGGTAATCCAAGTGAAGCAGCCACTACAACTGTTACACCCACTGGGTTACATTTGGACAGTGGTTACATTAATAAGACTTCCTTGGAGGCAATTCCTTTTATAGCACCTCTGCCAACCACCAGTAGATTTATTTATCCTACTGGCAACATCAAAAGGTTGTCAAGTGTTGAAGGAAGAAGACCCCAGTACCAAGACAAAGGGGCATCAGTGGTTAATGTTTGGAGTATACTCCCTACATCCACCACTGATAAAACCACTGCTTGTGGGAAATCTGATGATCCCATTAACTTGGGTGATGATTTAAAGTACCAGAAATTGATGGATCGCATTGAAAAGCTTGATAACTCTGTTGCAGAACTCAAAGATATGCTACAACAGGTGTTACAAGTACAAAAGGTACAATCCACTGCTGTTCCACCTCAAGCACCTGCTCCACAAAGGGCACCTGCTACAAATGAGCTCTGGAATTTATTTCAACCTTTTCTCCATCAACAAGCAAAACTAGCAGATCAGCAACATGAAAAATATGTCCAACAGCTGAGAAATGCAATGGAGTCAAGGTTCAAGAACACTCAGGCTGATCTGAAGGCTCTCAAAACTCAGATCTTGCAAACCACTGGGACTGCTCCTCCAACAGTACTTTTCATTGATCACCTCCCAGAAGATAATGCCAAAAAGGGGGAGAAAATTCAGGAGTGGAAGAAGAAAGGAATAGATGATGGTCTTTACATTGAACCTGAAAGGGATGCTATGACCAGAAAAATTCCTGTGCCAGATGGTAGTAAAAAGGTTGATGCAACTCAAGAAGCACTTGATGAAGGAGTAGCAAGTGTAAAAAGAGATAGAATGGCAAAGGATATTTCAAGGTGGAATGAGGAGAAAAGAGCTTTCATGGAGCTGTATGAGCAGGGTTGTTCTGGTTCAAAGGATACTAAAAATCCTAAGACAAAAAGGAAACCTAAGTCCACCTCATCTAGAATTCCAAAGCATATTCCAAAACCACCATCCAAAAGCCATCAGCATCAAACCTCCACCCAAACAGCTGTTGTAACTCCTGCTGTATCAACTACTGCTGGTACTTCAATGGTTTCAACACCTGTTCTCACTTCAACACACACCACTTCAACACACACCATTACTTCATCACCACTACTGTCATCACCAAAAACAATCTCACCACCACTTTCACCTGCTGATAAACAGCAGAAGATAACAGATGTTATAACATCTGTTGTAATGACAACAGTGGTTGAAACACCAGTTGTTTCAACAACTGTTAGTCAATCACAAACCACTGTCACTACATCCACCACCACTGTTCCATTCAAACCATCATCAGTCCCTCCTCAAACAAAGAGGAGAAGGCTAATTCTCAAAGATGATGACACTTCACCACCACCATCTTCAAAATCCCTGTCACTTGTCACTATTCCAAAACCCATACCTCTCTCTTCAGCTCAAATTACACAATCACTACCTCCTGCTGGTGTCTCTTTTCCTCTAGAACTCATTGCAGTTAGGGAAGAAATCAAATTCTTTTATTATGAGGATGACCCAGCCAAAAGGAGTTTGCCATCAATTGCAGGATATCCCAGGCCTAACAATATCGAAGAATACTTGAAACTCAAGGCCAAACAAGCAGAGGATATTGCAATAAAAAACAGAAAAGGGAAATCTGATAGAGAATTTCAACAAAACTATCAGTTTTTACTTTCACAGGTCAATGCTTTGGAGCGATTTGCAAAAAATGTATGTCAGCAAATTTCAGAAAGGGCAGATGAGTCCTTGAGAAAAGACTACATTGAGAACATCATGACCTACAAGAAATACAAGGGGGAGAAACACATGTACAAAAACTGGACCATTCCTGAGCTTGAAAAAGAAGCAGCTAGGATTCAAGGAATGATTAAAAATAAGGTCAAGCAGACTCCTCCTGAAAAGTTTAAACAATTTGAAGCTGAAAAGATGTTAGAGTTGAGGAGAATGAAAGAGGAGCTGATTGCAGCTGATTATGGGTCAAAGAATTCAGTGTCAAAGTGGGGAGAAGATAGAGTCAGGGCAACCTATAAAAGCTTAGAGGAACTTAGAAAGAAAGATCCAAGAGTTCCACAAAAGCATGACTACTCCAAAGCAGAGGTCTCAAAAAGACCACCAAAGCTGCAAATCAAAAGAACCACTGCTCCAGCTGGTGCTGCCATCTACAAAAGAAGGAGCAAAAACCAGTTGAGTATAGAAACAATTCAAGATCTATTAGCTGGAGATGCCATTGTAAAAGCAGGCACGAAAGTAATGATAAAAGAAGATCTTGAATTGGAACAATCTGCAAGTGCTGCTCAGCCAGCTATGAATAGGCCAGCCTCACCAAATACTTCTGCAAATAAACATCTCCCAAGAAACCCACCAGACTCAAAAATACTAAAGTGGGAAACTGACAAACAGACCTGCGTATTGACTTTGCTCAGGTCTGGTGGAGGAGTGGAGAAAATATCAAGGGAACAAGCTCTTGGCCTGAGTCTTGAAGATTTGCAGGATCTCCTTGATCTTCCACTTAGCAGGGATGATGAAGACACAGATGCCCTAGACTTTGAACTACAATTCAAAGGTCAGATAAGGGAACTGTTAATGAGGCAATAAAAGATTTCCACAAATAATGAAGAGTTTTGGCATTATCTGTTCCAGGGGGAGATTGTTGGGATTGAACCCTATCAGAGGAACAGATAATTAAAGCCAAAACTGGATCAGAGCAGTGGATCCAGAATAAGCAGATGTTTACATACAAATCTCTCCCCTTGAAAGTGGTTTCATATCTGCTGACCTCCTATCTGCTGATCTTACTAAATGCTGACCTACAACTGCTGCCTTGCATCTACTGCCCAATGTCAAAGACTGATGGAAGACCAAAGCTCTGCTGATTCAATCTACTGCCTTGAGTCTAGTACTGCTGATCCGGACAAGCACTGCTGGGTTCACAGCAGTGGAAGGATGCAGCAGCGGTTTAAGTGTCTTTTATGTAATGAAATGTAATAGCAGTAGTTAGTACATCAGTGTTTGTATAGATCAGAGGTTAGAGTTTGTTAGGAGGTTAGATGTCACTTTCATGGTGACGTCAGCTAAGATGCTCAGTGGTTTGCTAGTGCCTATAAATAGTTCAGTACTTTGTACTGTTCTATTAGCTCTTTTACAACATCGTCTTCTTTGCACGAACAAACTACTGAGCTCTGGCTGAGGGGGAGTTTGCATTCATTCATCAATCATTGTAATCGTTGTTGAAACAAATTCAATCTTTCGATTCATTGTGTAAAGATGTTTGATTAAAGTATTACTCTCGTTTGATTGTATGCAAAGTTTGTTTTCATCTTAATTCCGCTGCACAACTCTTTCATTTCCATCTTAATTTCAAACGAAAATACAATCAGAAACAAACTCAGATCCAACACGTCTGATGTTCCTTGATCACTCATATTGAAAACTAACAAATAGTCAAATAACACATAACAAATAAATACAGTTATGCACTCATTTACATAATTTTATTTCCTAACACAAAATTTAAAATTTTAAGTGTCAGCAGAACACTTCTTTGGCTTAGACCAGTGGCTAGGCTCTGATACCACCTTCTGTCGCAACCCCCGATCCCCGGTCCCCGGGAACGGGCGGACGCGATCTCAGAGTTTCGGTGGTTAGTATCATAACCCTTTGAAATTATTAATGATACCCTCCCCGAGACGGCATTCCAACAACTACGTCGGGCAGAACCACGACAGTTGTTACGGAACCCTAAATCAATCGGGCAGCGTAACTATTACGAAACTGGGGTTATAATACTTACAACGGAGCAGAACCTCGCTAATTAGGGGTATAATACCCAAAATATTATGCCTAATTTCGAGATTGAGAATTTAGAATGAGCGACTGAAAACGTAAACTGATGCGTTCTATTTATAGTTGTGAAATCTGACTTTCAGGCGGCCCGCGTAAGGTAAGGCTAAGCCTTACGCGGCCCGCGTCAACATGCGGTCAACACAATAGCTTAGCTGGGTCAGCTAGTAGGTCCGCCACGATGTCGACACGTGTCAGCACTGGATGTCTCCGCGTTTTATGATCTGTCGCGGCCCGCGTGAGATGTTGGGGTGGGTCTACGCGGCCCGCCTCAACTTACTATTTCTTGTTTTTAATTTATTTTAAATACTCTAACGTATTTCGGGCTCGGTTTTCACATACGGGGTGTAATATAAAACATATTGGGATATTTTACAATATACTAGAGTGTCATAATATTTATGAGGGTGTTGGTTTTACCGAGGGTTGTTACACATGTCCCTGCTGTCGCCCCTATGTGGCAGTGTCCACGCCCCTTGTTTAGTCTAAGTCCCCATGTTATTTGAATTACAGTTTAATTACTTGTAAAAGTAAAATATCATATGTCGTAACAATATGTCAATATGTGTATTGCTTTAAACAGTAATGTATTTTCATTTTATTTTCAAAAAAGATTAAATTCGATGTTTGTTAGATGTAAATTATTTAATGAGTATGGTTACTTGGTTAGAGTAGGATAATGTGCACTAAATATTATCAAAAATGCATTTAGTATTACTCCCTCCATATTAAGTAAACTTTAAGTGTCCTACTTTACGTTTTCTTAAAATAATGTAACACTATCAAAAGTTGACTATTATTATAAGGATAATGATGTAAGTTAAATAATGGCCATTTCAGTTACAACTAAAGGCTTTTGCAAAATTAAGCTTAAAAAAGTGACAAACTGTTAATATTTAGGGGTTGTTTGTTTATCTTTTAACGAGTCTCTTAATGGTTTAAACATTTTACTGCTTCAGCACTTAATGGTTCAGACTGTTTGTTTCATAAGCAAATGTCTGAATGGTTCTGATATTTGCCTCTGAATGGTTAAGCATTATAGTAAGTCTGAATGGTTAAGACCTCTAATTTGAATTGGGCAGACATTTGCTTTTGAACGGTTAAGCATTATACCGTCTCTTAATGATTCAGACCTCTTATTGGTTCAGCACTTAACCATTCAGAAGTTGCCAAACAGCCCCTTAGACTGTGTGTGCGTGAAAAGTGGCGTGGAAACCATTTCACGCTGAGCACATCATCCCAGATATGGCGTGGAGACCGACGTTATTGAACGGGCGGCAAGAATTCCACTAGCGTGGAGGGCAAAGTGGATAACGACGTGGCCGCGTGTGATTTGATGCAATTAATATTAATGTTTTTTATTTAAATTTAATATATTTTTATATTATTTTAGTATATAATAATTAAAAAATATGTGCCACATTTCGAATAACGCCGCCCTTTCACGCCCCGTTCCACTCTTTTTTTTTGTATCACGTCATGTTTCTGACGCGTGCTGACGTGGTTACCACATGCCGCATAACACCCTATTTACATGCCCCTCTAAACCGAATGGAGTTAGAGTAAAGTGAGAAAGTGTGAGATAACGAATCTTAATGTAATAATGATTGTGTGTTGGGTGTGGTGGGGTGGGGTTGGGGGTAGTTTGTAGTCATAACCATCCAAGCCTGATTTGCAAGAGTAACCTCAAATTTTATCTATGTTTTGCGTTTATAAAAAGAAAATGGAGTAAAACATGCAATAGTGAGAAGAATGTTAAATGGGAATGTGTGTAACGTATGATAGAAGTACGAACACCTAATAGTTCAGACTTTTTACTGGTTCAATATTTAAGAGGGCTGTTTGTTTACCTCTTAACGGGGCTCTTAATGGTTCAGACCTCTTACTGGTTCAGCACTTAATGGTTCAGACTGTTTGTTTCATGAGTAGATGTCTTAATGGTTTAGACATTTGCCTCTGAATGGTTAAGACCTCTAATCTGAATTCGCCAAACATTTGCCTCTGAACGGTTAAGCATTATACTGGCTCTTAATGGTTCATACCTTTTACTGGTTCAACACTTAACCATTCAGAAGTTGTCAAAGAGCACTTTAGCTACGGTGGTATAAAACTTATAAAAGATAAAAGTGTAGAAAATGTCGATTGTACAAATATTAGGGTGAGGTTTCATTATCAAAAGTATCTAAAGGATACAAGAAAGTTTTATACCCGAGTTTTAAACATTTAATTCCAAGAATCTAAGGTATTGTACTCTTGACTTGTTTGGTATGTTCTTGAGCATATGCATGTCATCAAGTCAACTTTATTGCTTGGACTAGGTTGGCGATGAGAAAAAAATGTGAAGGATAATGTACTTTTGGTCTTAAATACATTCAAAAAGATTTACTATGCATTTTAGTTGGTCAAATGGATTTTGGTTTGATTTTGATCTAGATTTGGTAATCTATTGTTGTTGTTTTTTTAACGGCAAATTTCTTTTATTCCATGACGCCTATGAGACTTGAACCCAAGACATCATTCTCCCAAGGTGTTTAAAGGCTTTGGCTTTGTCTTTGCCAATAGACCACCACCCCATTGGTGGTGTGGTAATCTATTGTTGTATATGGTGATAAGGCCGGAGGGTGTGGAGGCGCCACCATGGCCACCTCAGCCCCTATAGCGCTACCCGGCGCCATCGACCCATACCCAGCAAATTAACTAGGGGCGCTATGGGCATGGCTCCACCATAGTAACGAGGAGGAAGAAGTGCTCAGGTGGGGCCAACATGCATTTCAACCAATACAATCTTTTTTTTTTTATTTTGTTTAATAGGGGGCTTTATCCCACACCCTGCAAGTTAAGGGAAGGCGTTATAAAGCCCCCTGGCTAACGTAGTTCCTACGTGTCGCTGACGTGTCTTGATAAAGCCCCTAGGGGCTCCATCCCACACCCTCCAGCCTAAGGGGTGCTTAAATACTCCAAACATGATCACTAATATTAGTATATGACTAGATATGCTGTATTTGGTTCATAGACTCTAATAGTGTATGAGAATCTTCATAACGTATGAGTAGAGACTAAATGCCGGTGCAACATGTGAAATTACAGTAATTACAGAGTTGTTGTAGTGTCGTTATAGTTGGCCTGCTGCCTTGTTGGTTAAGATATACGTGTCGCTGACGTGTCTTGTTGGTTTACCCCCCCCCCCCCCCCCCCCATCAAGAGGGGCAAAGCCACTACCGTGCCCCTCTTAACTTGTGTGGCCATCTTTCACCCGCTCAATCAAACCCATAACAGATAGCCGTAGGGCGTAGATCTAACTTAATTTAAACGGAGGTAATAAGCTCTAGTTTCATTCTCGTCATTGATGATTTTCTAGGGAAAGTCAGCATGGTCAACCCATTTCAAAATTTTTGATCTTGACCTTAACCCAACCCATCTTAGAATTATTTAAAGGTAGGTGATATTTTGACCCGTCTCATCATATTGAAAGAAGAAATGAAGTAATTTGGAGAGTGCGATAGTCTAATATAAGAAACTCGTCGTTCAAAAAAAATTGTTTCATTACATAATTTGTAATGTACATGTCTTTCTTTATAGCTCATAAATACCAACCTCACTTAGTTTAAGTATGATCCGGCTTGAACCGAAAATTTATAATCATATTTATTTATTTTTTTGAACGGCCGACAAAAAATTTTATTCAATGTAGCAAGAAGCTACCACCAAATGTACAAAAGTTTTACACCAAATAGTGAAGGTTCTAACAATTACATAATTTCTTAGCCGCCAATTGTAAAATTACTCCATTCCTCCCATGTTAGAGACACCATCTTGGACCGATTTTTCACCCAAAGATACGCCAAAGCTTTAATTTTATCCAGATTCTTCACCCAATTTGGTGCTTTTTGATGAAACACGGCATCGTTTCTTGACTTCCAAATACTCCACATTGTGACTAAAGTGACCGCATGCAACGCCTTTTTTTTTTGGCTGAACCTGAACAAACCTCATGAAGAGTAGTAATATCCTTAATCTCGAAGGCTATAACCGGGGGGATTCTACACCAAATCGCTATGTTTTGCCATATTAGTTGAGCAAATTGACACGCCACAAAGATATGATCACTAGTTTCCTCGTAATTTCCACACAAAGCGCAGGTGCGATTAAGCACCGGGATGTTCCGAGCCGCTAAAGCACATCTAGTCGGTAGACGTTCCATTTCTGCCCTCCACGCCACAATACCGACTTTTTTAGGGACCCAGTTATTCCACTCGAACACCTTATCCGGTTTCACCTGATTAGCCGCACTCAATATTTTTTTAATGTCCGATACTTTGAACATACCTGAGCCGTCGAAGTTCCACTTCCACAAATCAGAGCCGCTGGACATAGATAGGCTATTCAGCCCACTGATCAGGCCCACCAGCTGCTGGAGTTGACTGCTTTCGACTGCATCTAAAACCGAAACCGACCAGGCCCAGCAAAAGCCCAGGTTTGATCCAACAAACGACAACCGATCTTGAACCACACAGTCTTTGTGTTTTTCAACTCTAAACAGTTCTGGAAATTTAATGTAAAACGGAACTGAGTCCGCCTAGCAATCCAGCCAAAAGCATATGTTCTTGCCGTCACCCATTACCGCCGAAGTTGCCTTATACAAATCTAAATCAGCTTGCAAGAGGATATTCCGTATGTTGACAATATTCTTCCACGGCCCGGCTATGGACATTTTTGACGGGATATCTTTCCAACCTCTCGAATTGTGATGTATTGCCCAAACCACTCGCCTCCACATTCCATCTTTTTCCGTTTTGAACCTCCACCACCATTTTGCCAACAATGCTAGGTTAGCATCCCTTAGAGATCCGAAACCCAAACCTCTATATTCCACCGGGGCAATAGTTTTTTCCCACGCGACCCAATTCATTTTGGCCTTTTCCTACGACCCACCCCAAAAAAATACTCGTCTTATTTTATCAAGAGCATCCAAAACTTTTTGCGGTGCCTTAAACAAGGAAAAGAAATAAGTGGGTAACGAGTTTAGTACGGATTTTATAAGCGTAATTCTTCCACCATAGGATAATGTTTTAGCTTTCCACAATGAGAGCCTATTTTTGAAAACTTCAACTACCGACTTCCAATTCTTTTCCAGATTCATATTTGCTCCGACTATCATGCCAAGATGCTTGAATGGAAACACTCCTCTTTTGCACTTCAACAAGTCTGCCATCCCTTGTATTTCATGATCCTCCACCCCTATCCCGAATATGCTACACTTTCCCAAATTCACTCTTAACCCCGAGGCCAAATAGAAGCATCTCAACATTCTCCTTAAATTATTAACATTTGCTAAAGACCATTCACCAGTGAAGATCACATTATCAGCATACATAAGGTGAGACAATGACATACCTCCATCAGAGATCTTTATACCATTGAACAGACCCACTTCAGTTGCTTTCTTCATTATCCCAGACAGAGCTTCCATCACGAATAGGAATGGAGACAACGGATCCCCCTGACGCAGCCCACGGGAGCAGTCAAACTCCCTAGTAGGAGACCCCTTCACCAGAACTGAGGCTCTAGCCGAATATAGTGTTGCCATAACCCAACCCCTCCATCTACTAGGAAACTTCATTTGAACCATAATCGAATTCAAAAAAGCCTAGTTAACCGAATCGTACGCCTTACTTATATCCACTTTAAAAAACATCCCTTTTCTCTTTGACTTCTTTGCCCAGCTTAGCACTTCATTGAGCACCAACGGACCATCCATTATGTTTCTACCAGACAAGAAAGCCGATTGTTGCTCCGAAATCAACTTCCCCAACACCCTTTTAAGACGGTTGACTAGGACCTTCGAAATCACTTTATTAATTACCCCAATAAGACTAATCGGCCTAAAATCCGCCGGGCTCACCGGATCTTTGACTTTTGGAATTAGAGCAATAAAAGATGAAGAGCAACACTTATTAGTGGATCCGTCCCTGTAAAACCCATTAAATAAGTTGATAAAATCTAACCGGAGAGCTGACCAACATTTCTTCACAAACTTGAAGTTGAAACCGTCTGGACCAGGAGCCCGGTCCCCCTCACATTCCCAAATAGCTTCCTTAATTTCACCTTCAGAAAAGGGAGCCTCCAGCATACTTGCATCCGAATCCGAGATGAAAGCTAAGTTAGGGCACACTAACTCTGGTCGGTTAGGCATCGGCTCAGTAAATTGGTGCAGAAAAAATTCATGTAATGATTCCTTAATAGACAACGGATTCGTAACCCAAACACCATGAATCATCAACCCGTTCAATCTGTTAGTGCTAATGTTTGAGTTCACAATATGGTGAAAGTACGCCGAGTTCTCATCTCCCTCCACAGCCCATTTAGATCTTGATTTTTGTTGAAGATCCATTTGTTTAACCCTGTCAAAATCAGCTATAAAATTTCTACACTCCGCCCTTTCCAATAATTCCTCCTCCGATAACACTCTATCTTCCGCCAAACTCTCAATGGCAGCTAGCCGATTCTTTTTACCACCGTAAGCACCTTCCCTCCTAGTCTTTTCAACTTTAATCCAAGCCTTCATGTTATTTTTCAGCCATCTTAGTTTGATCGCAAGTGCTAAGTCCGCCGGGCCCGAAAATTGAAACAAATTACATTTTTGCACCACATAATCCAAGAAGCCAGGATAATCAAACCAGGAGTTAAAAAACCTGAATGGGATATGCCCAAAATCTGCTTGCACAATCGACAACACAATCGGTCTATGATCCGAAGCGCCCCTTTCTAAAGCAATTACTGCTGCATTTGGCCATCTTTCTTTGAAACCAAGGCAAACCAGAAATCGATCCAGCTTGCTCAGTTTAGTACCGTTGTCAGACATGTAGGTGAAGCTGCCCCCACCCATATTATACTCCTCCAAACCGGCCGAAAGAATGAAGTGATTAAACGTCTCCGCATTTGCTTCGACATATTCAGAGTTCATTCTTTCACAAGATTCCCGTACTTCATTAAAGTCCCCCATTAACACCCACAGCCCTTGAAAAGAATTCCGGATATTGACCAACTCTAACCATAAAGCCCTCCTCCCAATCGCATCATTTGGAGCGTATACATTAACCAAGTTAATCAAGCACCCATTATGAACCAATCTACCCGAAACCACAATATAATACCTATTGTGAATTAAGTTAACACACCTGAATACCGAAGGACACCAAATGCATGCCAGGCCCCCTGATCTGCCAGTCGAGTTAACCACTGCCATCTTGTATTCAGCTCTGCCCCAAAACTTGCTAAACATAAACGAATCAGAGTCTTGCAATTTTGTTTCCTGGATAGATATGAAGTGAATCCCATAGCTCGTCTTTAATCCGCGAATCCAATCCGATTTCCGGTTACACCTAACACCCCTTAAATTCACTGATAAACAATTAATTGGAGACGGCTGTTAACACCTTCTTCAGCAACTAGGCTCTCTGTGGCGGCCTCAAAACCATTTAAATTAATGCCGATTACTGATCCAACATCAATCGTTGCCTGAACTTCCGAATCACAGCACCTACGCCGATTTGGAGAAACCCGATCCAGAACCACATCCGCCCCCGAGCACCCATTAGTAACGACATTCGAGTGGAAACGATCCCCCAGAGACTCTCGTTGCTGGTCTCCAGAACTGGGTCCTCCATCGTCTGTACCGTATCTCTCAACAACCGGCGAATTAAGATCCAAAGGTACATTAACCTGATCTTGTGATTGATAAAAGATCCTCTGAGTAGGGCCTTGGGTGGACCCAATAGACGGTGGGCTCAAGGCACTTCTATTTCTTTTGCCAAGGTTACCACCTGGTGTTGGGCCATCTTTTGTCACGGATTCATTGGGCTCGGGAACAAACTCTTGTTGATCCAATATACTTGGTCCACCATTATTATTAGATTTTAATAATTCGCCGTCACCATCATTAAAAGTATTGGAACCATGCAACTGCCTTTCCATATCCCCATGCAAATATGTTCCATCTACGCCAACATTTACGTTCGACGCCCTTTGGTTTACCAGCGACTCTTGATTTTCCGGCGACTTACCATATTCCCCTTGATTACCCAGTTCCAACCCAACCGGAGAGTCCATGATTTTTTCCGGTACCGGAGGCCTAGCTTCATCCGACCTGATCTCCCCATCCTCAATCTCCTCATCCTCTACCAGATCCACTGGATCCTTATCGGATTCTGAACCGGAGACCGAGTCATCATCACTAGAATCACTTGACAGCTCATTATTGAAGCTAGATTCCCACCTCACAGGGTATTCCGAAACCCAGATAACAAAGCTCTTATTATCCCACTTGATGACCACCGATTCCTCAATTTTGGATTTTTGAGTCGTTAAAACTTTAACCGAATCGAAGGAATTGTCTTCCTCCTGCCACGAAAAAGCTGAGTGACGAACTATGTCACCAAACAAACCACCAATTCTGTCAAACAGAATATTATCTCTAATGAGGAACGGCACTCCAGAGATACTCAGGTAAGCAAATCGACTGAAAGGGATGTCTTCCCCATTCCAAATGTTAAACTTGGAGAAAACCTTTAGGAAAGATGAGCCATAATTCTCCACAGCCGCCCTAGCTTCTGCGCGGTCCTTAAAAGTGATAATACTGGTCAAGCCTCCAACGTAAGACAGACCAAAATCTAAAACACCCTCTTCTTCCAACAGTCTCCTAATGTTTTTCAATGACCACTCATCCTTAGCATATCCGATCACCGACCTACCAATACAGTGTAACGGATACAACGATCCTTTTCCCTCCACAGTTAAGGTTTTAGCACCTTGGTTTCCCATTTCTTTCCTTCCTCTAAGCATATCCGCATACGACGTTCCGTTCTGCAGGCCCCCACTCGTATGACTAGGCGGTTGAGCATTGGAGGATGATTGGTCACCAGACTTCCTACCATTAGTAACGTTATGGGGAGGCTGGTAATGCTCCTTTGGCCTCCAATGATTCCGACCGGCGTTATTTGGACCAACGTTAAACCTTTTATGGTCCTTATCATATTTTGCTAAGGACACATAAGCCTTTAGACCAAACATCTTAACAGAGTTCATTAACACGAGAGTTGCCTTGATATCCTCTACCCCGACATATCTAACAAAGCCAAAACATTTACCTTTGGTATCCCTCTTTCGAGCAACATAAACATCCGATATGTAACCATAAGGCTGGAAAGCTCTCCACAGTACATTCCTGGTAACTTGGCCAGAAATATTTTGTACTAAAAACGTCCGTTCAACACCATCACCTTTGCTTTTCCTATTTTTCCGATATTGAACATCAGACCAAGGGCCACCATCTTCCGGATTCCCCTCGTTCTTCTCCAAAGAAGCCATTGACGAAACCACAGATATCCAAAGAGGCGAATGGATTAGACTTACCCCAGATAGGGAGAACGGTTAGATCTAGGACAGCTCCACTGAGCTGAACGATTAAACCACGCTCACTATACTGGATAGGTGTTCATCGTCGAGCACTCGAAGCAATAATCCGGGCGGCGATTAGAGAGAGAGAAGGGGATTCATATCTGTTGACTTTTTTTGCTACTTTTGGAATGGGGAAGACATTTAAACATAATAATTTATAATCATATTTATAGATATTCAAACATCAAATTATCATAACTTACTAACCCAAGGGTGGTTGTAGTCTTGTAGACAGTGGCGGATCTAGAAAATCTTCATAGGGGTAACGTTTTAGAAAAAAAGGGTAACGAAATCGAAAAAACTTCAAAAAAAAGTCAATTTTTTCCAAAATTTACACTACCGTCGGAGCGCTAAGGGGTAGCGGAGGCTACCCCTTATCTTAAGGTATGTCCGCCCCTGCTTGTAGATTCCAACCCACTAGGCATTATATGTGGATGCAAATTTCCCACTCATTAGACAATATTTAAGATATACGGAAGTGGGTTGCCACTCACTCTATAGAGTATGAATTAATGTTTTAGTGTTGCTATTTGATAGTTTATTCTTGTTTTACTAATAATTAAGATTTTAGTGGTGAGTGCTTATCAATGTGTTTAATTTATCTGAGATGACAATACATTCGAGTCGGGTGAATTTATAGCTGAAAATGGCACGTGTAAAAGCAAGACACGAAAAGATTTAAAAATACTTGGCCATGTTAGAATACTTGCATTAGAACTTAGGTAGTGTATTCTTTAAAATTATGTGCTACAAGGAGAAATATTTTGTATATATTGAGTTGATACCTTATAACAAATGACTCCAAAGAAATTAAATGATCAAAAATCATAGGCTACCACCAAATTACAATCAATTTTCATCCCATACAAATCTCATTTATTCTAATTAATTTATTATACGGTTTGGTTAGTAACCCATGTATTACATGGGTTGAATAAATGTTTTATTGAAGATATTTGTAGTATAGATATGTTAAAACCATAATATGTATGTTTATTGAGAAAATTTAATAAATCTAGAAGAAATATTATATATTGAGTTGATACCTTATTCGTGAATTTTTTACAACTATATAATCATGTTAAAACATCGAGTTTTATATGTTCACTAATAAATAAAGTTATAAAGTTTTATTAACAAATATACTGGCATTATATAATGTTCACTAATAAATAAAGTTTTTATTAACAAATATACAGGCATTATATTGTTCACTAATAAATAAAGATATAAAGTTTTATTAACAAATATACAGGCATTATATTGTTCACTAATAAATAAAGTTATAAAAGTTTTCTTTTGACAAATTTTTATTTAATATACTACAATGAGAAGTTACATTACAGTAACTTCACGTGAGATTTTTTTGTCTTTTAGTATTGTTTTGGTTTTTCTTTTTCACTTTCACACTTCAACATTTAGTATTATATTTACAATCCTTCAATTTCGAAAGACTTTGTAATTAATTTTTAGATATTGATTTTTATGTACGTATCGGTATAAATTCAGGTTAATTTACGTTTCAATGTAAAAAAATTTGGAAATAGGTAGGCTCAAATATAATACGTTTTTTGTGCTTTTTTGTACCTTTTTAGTTGGTTTAAATTTTGACATAAATTTTATTTTAAAACAAGTCGGGTTAAATATAATACGTTTTCATTAGATCATAAAAATTCGAGTTACTTTACGTTTCGATTCTGCCGCAACGCGGCGTACCATTCTTTAACATAAAAACTTAATTTAATTACGTTCTTGTTTTTATGTGTGTGTCGGTATAAGTTAAAATTAGTTAGCGTTTCACCGTAAATTTCTTTCGCAAATAAGTCGGATCAAATATAATATGTTTCCGTGCTTATTTTTATGCACGTTTTTAGTTTCTCTACATTTTGACGTAACTTTTATTCAGAAACAAGTCGGGTCAAATATAATACATCGTCATTCGACGATACCAATTTGAATTACTTTACAATTCGAACCCACCGTAACGTGCGAGGAATTTTAGTAGTTCACACTATTAGTCAGTTTTGAATGGGATGTTTGTTTTGTTTTTTAGCTTTGTTTGATGACCCATTTTCCATATTAGTATATTTTTGTGACAAAATTTCCTTTTTAACATATTATATTTCTTTTCTTTTTATTTTTCAAAGAGAGGTATTTGAAGTACCATATTATTATAAAAAAAGGTATGAAATTTTGAGTTTTTCAAAGAGAGGTATTTGAAGTAGCATAATTAATATTATAATTATAAAAAAGGTATGAAATAATATATTTTATCAAGCCTTTACACATAATCATGTCTTTTTGTTTATTTTTTATAATAAAAAAACTAACGCATTTCCAAATACTTCTATACTTTTATAACAATTGTACTCTTCATCTTTTGAATAGAGCAGATATATCTTTCCACCACATTATGTGTCTCTCTATCTATGTCTCACGTGAACATATATGCTCTTAGTTGATAACATGTATGCTTGACTAACATGGTAGCGATCTCCATTTGTCATCAGTATAGCAATGGCTATTAAAAATATAAACAACATTGCCAAGTGGGCTCTTAAAATGTTTAGATATATATAGATGGTATTCCAACTATTATCTGTTTTATACACATTTTCTATTTGATAATATAATATTGACCAAATTGCACAAATCAACATTTATGTTAGATCTAAACTGTCAGGGGTGGAGACAGCATTGTGGCAGCCGTAGCACGGGCTACGGCTCAAAGTCGTGTTCGCAGTGTTTTGCAGTGTTAATTTTTTGTTTTTTTTTTCGATTTTATATAAAGGATACCCCTAAAAAAATACGAGGATACCCCTATAAAGGATTTTATATGAATACACCGTAATTTTTTTTTTTGGGATACCCCTGGTGTTAAAGTCTAGCTCCGCCACTGTAAACTGTATTTCATACATTTTACTATGACATCAGCCAAACCCAACCTTTATGTTCATGTTTTGCTACAGATTATAACCTTTAACACAAACGACGTTTGTTTTCTTGGTTAACTGCCCTCACATGCAATGCATGAGAGGGTATTAATGTCATTTCAATTAATCTTTTAATATACATTAAAAAATATTATCACTTACCCCCTCTCTCTCGTGCGCATCTCTTTCCCTCTCTCTCTCTAAAAATTCAATTCAAACCCACTCTCACCAGACATCTTCCACCGTTTCCCACCACCTGTTACCATATAACACCTCGTAAAATCATGCCCAATACAATGGTGACACGTGTCATAAACCTTGATAATGACTAACATGGTAGCGATCTCCATTTGTCATCTGTATAGCAATGGTTATTAAAAATATAAACAACATTGCCAAGTGGGCTCTTAAAATGTTAAGATGTAGATGGTATTCCAACTATTATCTGCTTTATACACATTTTCTATTTGATAATATATTATTTGTGTAATACTCCAGACTTCCTGAAAACATTCTAATTCTTTAACTTTATATTTGTTGTCCTCATTTTATATACGGTAGATAATTTTGCTCTCACAACATGTGTCAAAACATATGTACATTATCAAATTAATCCAATCATGGTTCTAAGGCAATATCGCTAGTTGCAAATGCATAAAGTCTTACAATTAAAGAGCCACCACAACTATCAGTTTATGGCCATTATACACAATCAAGAAGCAAGAGTTTAATTAACAGTTAGCTATGCTATAATGTTTTATAACCTGGCTAAATAATAACTAGCAGTCAATTACTAGAAAAATACATAAATCAATAAACTTGGTTTTTTTTTTGAATGGCGAAATCACTTTATATATAGATATAAAGAGCCGGCAAGGGGCTGAAAATACAAACAACTCCAGAAAAAAGACAAACGAAAAACAAACTACATTTGTTCGATAATATTAAAATCCTTCCAATTCTCCCATAGTGGCTTCTTTAGATTGGACCGGTTGCATATCCAAATGAAAGCTTCTTCTTTAATTTGTTCCATCGTCTTCCGGATAGGAATGAAGGTACCCGCAAAGACCTTTTCATTTCTGGCTCTCCGCAAACTCCAAACCGTCTATTTTCCTCCAAACTTTATCCCCCGGATTTTGTTTGATTTGCAATACAAAATCATTCTGATACCCGCAAATAAACTTGGTATTACTAGCAAAATATACCTCCATAAAATATTAGCCTTATTGGTACATATGCAATAAGTCTAAGCAATGAATACATCATAAAAGCTAGTTTTGACTCATACTATGTGAAAGAGTTAACTGCCATTTTCGTCCCTGTGGTTTGGTCACTTTGGCCATTTCAGTCCATTTTTCAAAAATGCGCCATTTTCGTCCCCCACGTTCTGGAAAGGTGCCATTTCAGTCCAAAAATCATAACCCAGTTAAGTCAGTTTGTAAATAAGGACTGATTGTGTAAATTTGTAACATAAATGACTGATTGTGTAAATTTGAAAAATGGACTGAAATGGCAGTTAACACCACCACCACTAGCCCTGCCACCACCACCACTCCGCTGCCACCACCACCGCCACCACAGCCACCACAGCCACCACCGCCACTCCACAGCCACCACAGCCACCCTGCCACCACCACCACTCCGCTGCCACCACCACCACCACCGCCACCGCCACCACAGCCACCACCGCCACCACAGCCACCACCGCCACCACTGACAGCTGTCATGTCTCCGGTTGGCACAAGAACGCCCATTTGAACCATAGCTTGAAGAACCTTATTTGGATCTTTCTCATAAACTCCGTAAAATACTTCCAACAAACCTTCACGGATGTTCGGGCTTATGCTGCAAGAACTCAAAGGTCAGTATGTCAAGAAAATCACATATGACGTTTTCTAAAAACAATGGGTAGTCACTCATTACCTCCCCATCATTCCAAAATCATAAAATATTAGCCTTCCACCATTCACATCATCAACAGCTATATTACCAGGATGCTGAATCAAAGAAGGAGATGATTTTAACCATATGCTGCGTGTGAATTGCATATATGCACAGATACTTCACCTATGGTATTGGTAACTAAAGAAAAACATGTATATGCCACCTGGCATCGAAATCCAGAAGAATATACAGGAAACTTACGGGGTCAGCATGGAAGAAACCGTGAGATAGTATCTGTTCCAGATATGATTCAACAGCATACCTGCCCAGCCTGTGGAACGTACATATTACCAAACATGTTTAGATGACCATACGAATTGATATAATTCATATGATTATATTAAATCATGGTGCGGTAATTTAGCATTCATCATATAGTATTATCATACACCACATATTACACTTACTTTTTACGATCAACACCTAATTGGTCTAAAGCTTGTATCCTATTGATCTTGATTCCTGGAACATACTCCATTGTAAGAACCTACAGTTGGATCAACATAATGTAATAATGAGCTAAAGGAATAAAAGAAACGAGAACGGTATACCGAAACGAAAAGCTTGCAGGTTACGGGGACGTCTTCGTCTTCTCCGATGAACTCCGAACTCCGGCGAGTTGCAGAAATGAGCAGGGTGGCGGTGCTGTCAGTGGTGGCGGTGGTGGCTGTGGTGGCGGTGGTGGCGGTGGTGGTGGTGGTGGTGGCAGCGGAGTGGTGGTGGTGGCAGGGCTAGTGGTGGTGGCTGTGGAGTGGCGGTGGTGGCTGTGGTGGCGGTGGTGGTGGTGGTGGCAGCGGAGTGGTGGTGGTGGCAGGGCTAGTGGTGGTGGTGTTAACTGCCATTTCAGTCCATTTTTCAAATTTACACAATCAGTCCTTTATGTTACAAATTTACACAATCAGTCCTTATTTACAAACTGACTTAACTGGGTTATGATTTTTGGACTGAAATGGCACCTTTCCAGAACGTGGGGGACGAAAATGGCGCATTTTTGAAAAATTGACTGAAATGGCCAAAGTGACCAAACCACAGGGACGAAAATGGCAGTTAACTCTATGTGGAATAACCACTATGTACGTCTCATGTTAGTTTAGATCAATGATTAAAACATAGAATTTCACACTAGAAGACTACTATATCTCATTATCTCTAACAACGATGTCTCTTTCTGTCACTAACGTCAAAATTAACTCTGGTTTTGCAAATTGGAACCATTCAAGACTAAAACTTCTAGAACAAATATATGATCAATTTATAATATTAGTCTATTGTATTGACTCATATTTCATACTTAATAATAATAAAACAACAAACTTAGGCTCAGTGTATTTTAACTCATTATGTGACTTTTCATGACTTTTACTTTCTAAATTTATTATAAACTAGGTTAAAATCTCGTGTATTACACGAGTTAATAGATGTAATGTTGTATAATTGGTTAATAACCATGTATATTATACTAATAGAATAAAATATAATTCAATTTGTTAACATATATAGTCGTTAAGATATGTATTTAAAAACTTAAACGTTGATGTGACAATTATAAACTTTGTTAATTAGTTTTTAAAACATTAATTCTTTGAATTTGGTGTTAACTTTGATTTCTTTAATGCCATCTATTTTTATTACTATTTAACATATATATTGTATTTTTAATTTTTTACTATTCTTAGCATCCAACCACATTAAATATTTAAAAAAAATTAGAAATCACTCGTAAAAACAATTATCATCATTATTCTTCATTTTTTAAATATTTTAACCAACATAATTTAAAGGGAAAATTACTAAAGTAGCCGTTTGACCAGGCGGTTTACGAAAATAGCCATTTGACCAGGCTTTATGCACCTTCAATCCAAGTGAACTCCCATTTTTATGCACCTTCAATCCAGCCACAACCAAGCGGACACGTGTCCCGCTTACCTGAACCGAGCCGTTTCATGCCCATGCCGCTACACGTCGGAAATGCCGGTTCACCTGTCGGAAATGCCGGTTCACCTGTCGGAAATGCCGGTTCACCTGTCGGAAATGCCAGTTCACCTGCCTTAAGCCGGTTCACTTGCCGGAAATGCCGGTTCACCTGTCGGAAATGCCGCTACCGCTGCCTTAAGCCGCATGAAACGGCTCGGTTCAGGTAAGCGGGACACGTGTCCGCTTGGTTGTGGCTGGTTGAAGGTGCATAAAAATGGGAGTTCACTTGGCTGGGGAAGCGTGAAAGGGCATTTTTATGCCTGGTCAAATGGCTATTTTCGTAAACCGCCTGGTCAAACGGCTACTTTGGTAATTTTCCCTAATTTAAACTTGGTGAAGCTTTTAAACAAAAAAAAAATATAACTTTATTTAAAAAATTAATAATTATTTTCATATTAAATTCTTTTTCTTAATAATATAATAATTATATTTAATTGAAATAATAAATATTCATAACTAAATAGAAGAGAAACGAGAAAAAAAAAATAGATAACTTCAATAAATTACACGTGCCCCTTATAGTTTTCTTTTATTATATAGTATATATACATAGTTAGGGATAATGGGAGAAAACTCCCCTGAAAAATCGAGATAACTAATTGAGTTAACTGCCATTTTCGTCCCTGTGGTTTGGTCACTTTGGCCATTTCAGTCCATTTTTCAAAAATGCGCAATTTTCGTCCCCCACGTTCTGGAAAGGTGTCATTTCAGTCCAAAAATCATAACCCAGTTAAGTCAGTTTGTAAATAAGGACTGATTGTGTAAATTTGTAACATAAAGGACTGATTGTGTAAATTTGAAAAATAGACTGAAATGGCAGTTAACACCACCACCACTAGCCCTGCCACCACCACCACTCCGTTGCCACCACCACCACCACCGCCACCACCGCTACCACAGCCACCACAGCCCTGCCACCACCACCACTCCGCTGCCACCACCACCACCACAGCCACCACCGCCACCACAGCCACTGCCACCACCACCACCGCCGCCGGCGGAACCACCACCATCAACGTCATGGCAAGACCCATATTTTCAGACGTTTGTATGTAATATTGAGTCAGAATTTATTGTATTTAATCCGAAAAGTAAACGAGCAAAACAAAGGAACGAGACCGAAACGAAAAGCTTGCGGGTTACGGGGACGTCTTCGTCTTCTCCGGTCGTCTTCTCCGATGAACTCCGAACTCCGGCGAGTTGCAGAAATGAGCAGGGGTGGAACGAGAACGGTATACCGAAACGAAAAGCTTGCGGGTACCGCTGTCTGATGAGCTTCGCGGGCTCTCCAGCGTTTCCACTTTCCAATTCTCCAGCACTCATCATGATAGGTCTGGTACAACACACACACATGAGTCAAAAGTCAAAACCATGCTGTTTGACTTTTTAAAAATTAACCAGTGTAAAACTGTGATATACATAACAAGAGTTTCAGATTGTTCAAACTAATGGTTGATATCAACATATAAGTATCAAAATTTGAGTCATATAACAGAATGTTTGACCTAATAAAAGTCAAAACTTACGTGATTCCCATCTTGGCAAACACAAGTTCACATTGGAAAGATTTCCCTTGACCTTTGCCTCCCCAGACACCCAAAATTAGAGGGACCTGAAGCAAGAAATTTTTATAAAAAATGTAAAGAAAATAAAACTTATAAATTTATCAAGATTTTCTTGAATTATTTTAACAAGATTGCATTATAGTTAGATATTAACCTTGATGTTGGGCAAAGTCATGAAGTTCCACCCCTGCTCGTTTCTGCAACTCGCCGGAGTTCGGAGTTCATCGGAGAAGACGACCGGAGAAGACGAAGACGTCCCCGTAACCCGCAAGCTTTTCGTTTCGGTATACCGTTCTCGTTCCTTTGTTTTGCTTGTTTACTTTTCGGATTAAATACAATAAATTCTGACTCAATATTACATACAAACGTCTGAAAATATGGGTCTTGCCATGACGTTGATGGTGGTGGTTCCGGCGGCGGCGGTGGTGGTGGTGGTGGCAGTGGCTGTGGTGGCGGTGGTGGCGGTGGTGACGGTGGTGGCAGGGCTGTGGTGGCTGTGGTGGCGGTGGTGGTGGTGGCAGCGGAGTGGTGGTGGTGGCAGGGCTAGTGGTGATGGTGTTAACTGCCATTTCAGTCCATTTTTCAAATTTACACAATCAGTCCTTTATGTTACAAATTTACACAATCAGTCCTTATTTACAAACTGACTTAACTGGGTTATGATTTTTGGACTGAAATGGCACTTTTCCAGAACGTGGGGGACGAAAATGGCGCATTTTTGAAAAATGGACTGAAATGGCCAAAGTGACCAAACCACAGGGACGAAAATGGCAGTTAACTCTAACTAATTTATTGGAATTTAAATTTTACAATGGATGTATTAAGATAATGTATCAAAAAAAAAAAAAAATTGTTTACCAACAACCCTATTAGACCAAACGTAATGGGGCGGTATTTGCCCGGAATCTCGCCTGATCACGCCGGCACCTCCGCTACCCGTGGGCGTGTTTGGCTCTTTTTTGGTTTGGGCGTGTTATAAAAAACGCCGGGTGGGGGGAAGTTTGGCCAATGAGATTTTTTATTTTTGTATTTTTTTTTACTACAAAACATAATGCCCAATAATGCCCCATCCTCACTATATCCATTTTAGAAAACGTCAATAATGTCCCATTGTTGACTGGGCTGCCATATGACACAAAACGCCCAAAGATGAATATTGCCCACTACAAATGATCTTAGCACCACATAATGACATAACCCCCCAAAAATGAGGCACCATTCAGTTTCTCCACCCATGTGGTGGTCATTGAGACGTTGACGTTTATGGTTGTAGCATGGGCGGACCTATAGCCAAGTTTGGGGAGCGACTGCCCTTATAAAAGAAAATTTTAGTGTGTTATCTATGAAAAAAAAAATTATAAGCCTTCTTAGAAGTACGGTTATGCCCTATGATCCCCCTCTCCTAAATTACGAAAATAAATCGTGGGTACTAGTTGTTGGTGATACCTAAAGGTGGTCATGTATGGTGTTAACGGTGTGAGGTAGAGAAAGCTCGCAAGAGGGGTCTGGACTCTGGACTCATGGTGGCTATATTTTTTATTTATATTTGTAATCACTATTACATCATCATTTTAACTTTGAAAAGAAAATGAATAAATAAAAAGGTAAAAAATACGTTCGTTTTTCATGGACGAGATGTGAAAGCAGATAACGAAATATGTGATTATATTTATCTTATAAACGTTTTATTTAATTTACTATTTGTTTTAAATGAATAAAGTGCTTTTAGAAAATATAAAACAAAAAGAAACATTATTTAAACTATTTATTTTACGTTGATTTTTTTAGTTGAGTTCGCTATTTACACATTCATCGCCATATCAGTAGCAGACCCAAAAATTATTTGTTGGGGGTACGGATAAATGGTTCAAGCATATTTTCAAAAGGTGTAGTCGGGCTTTTTGTCTAAAAAATACGCTAATTTTTTTTAAAGGGTGCACCCGCCCACCCTAGGCTTCACCTAAATCCGCCCCTGCACTACATACATCAACCACATAAAATCGGCCCCTACAGAATAGAAGAGTAAATTGCCATTTTAGTCCCTAAGTTTTGTTCAAATTTGCCATTTTAGTCCAAATAGTTTTTTTTTTGCCTCTGGGTCCCTGACTTTTACATTTTGTTGGCATTTTGATCATTTTGTCTAACTCCATCCAAAAACCCAGTTTGTAACAGGGGTATTTTGGGGATTTCCTTAAAAAATGTTTTCAGTTGCCATTTTGATCCAATTCCAAAAAATCAAAAAAATTCCAAAAAAATCTAAAAATAAAAAAAATTCTAAAAAATCTAAAAATAAAAAAAATTCTAAAAAATCATAAAAATTCTAAAAAATAAAAAAAATTCTAAAAAATCAAAAAATCATTAAATGTTTCGGCACGAACCGTTTCGACCCGTACCGTTTCGAACCAAACCGTTTCGACCCGTACCGTATCGAACCGAACCGTTTCGACGCGAACCGTTTCGAACCCGTACCGTATCGAACCGTACCGTTTCGACGCGAACCGTTTCGAACCGTACCGTTTCGACCCGTACCGTATCGAGCCGAACCGTTTCGACGCAAACCGTTTCGAGCCGAACCGTTTCGACACGAACCGTTTCGACCCGTACCGTTTCGAACCCGAACCGTTTCGAGCCGAACCGTTTCGACGCGAAGCGTTTCGACCCGTACCGTTTCGAACCGTACCGTTTCGACGCGAACCGTTTCGACCCGTACCGTATCGAACCGAACCGTTTCGACCCGTACCGTACCGTTTTGACGTAAACCGTTTCGACCCGTACCGTACCGTATCGAACCGAATCGTTTTTTAGAATTTTTTCCGACCCGTACCGGTTCGAAACGGTTCGCGTCGAAACGGTTCGCGCCGAAACATTTAATGATTTTTGGATTTTTTAGAATTTTTTTGATTTTTTAGAATTTTTATGATTTTTTAGAATTTTTTTTATTTTTAGATTTTTTTGAATTTTTTAGATTTTTTTTTATATTTAAATTTTTTTGAATTTTTTGGAATTTTTTTGATTTTTTGGAATTTTTTTGATTTTTTTGAATTGGATCAAAATGGCAACTGAAAACATTTTTTAAGGAAATCCCCAAAATACCCCTGTTACAAACTGGGTTTTTGGATGGAGTTAGACAAAATGATCAAAATGGCAACAAAATGTAAAAGTCAGGGACACAGAGGCAAAAAAAAAAAAACTATTTGGACTAAAATGACAAATTTGGACAAAACTCAGGGACTAAAATGGCAATTTACTCATAATAGAACTACATATTTAAATATAGTTTTTTTTCATTCTTGACCAACTATTTAAGTATTTATTTATTGGTGAGATATTGTAAGTATTACGTATTACGTAATATTATAATTTAAGATAATACAAAGAAACCTCCGAAATTTCACAACATCGCTTTATAAACGAAAATGATTGTAAACGAAAATGACAGACAATATGACACCAAGGGAAAAATACAAAATGAGTAGAAAGTTGAACCGTGTTTACTTATATCGTTTTCTAAGAATTCATATGAAATGCGTTTCTTACGCGTTATGGACATTAAAAAGAAGTGAAGTGTCCTTATTTGTCACATTATGGTTACCAAGTCTAGTAGCAAACAAATATGTAGCGAAGTCTATGATGTGTTGGTGTGCGACTGCCAACGGATAACGTGTAGGTGAGAACATATATGTGTCATACACACGAATAATTAAGAACCCCTTTGCCTACTAATATTGCCGTTAATACTATCACGTATGTTCATAGCTTAACAACGTAAAGGAGGTTGGTCTAGTGATCAAATACTTATTCAATATACATTTTATACACTCTTGAAACTTGGATAATGTGATATTTACTTATTTTTTTAATATATTCACTCAAACCACTTAACAATTTCACATTTACTCATTAATTAAATACAACCAATAACATAACTATTTATATCTTTTTCTTCTCGTTACATTCCTCTCGTTAATTAAATACAATCAATAACATAACTATCATATCTTTTGCTTCTCCTTACATTACTCTCATAACCTAATCCATGTTTTAAAGGAAATGTATAAATGCTATAAATTTAAAGATAAGTATAATATAATGCCAACTTTTAAAAGTATATACTAAACCTTTTATTATATTTGTCACTAGCATGTCTCCTAAGCATTGAATCGATCTAGTTATAAAATCTGTATTAACAATTGTTTTTTTTTTTTTTCTCTTTTCAAAAGTTATTAACAATTTCATAGATTAGACATAGTAATTTACCTATTATAAATTAGCAATACTTTGTTGCATAAAGAAGTTGTACAGTATGTTTAGGGCAAAAAAAAGTATGTTTAGGGCAAAAAATATTATGGATGTTACACTTTTAACCAAACACTACTTTGATTTTTTACTTTTAAGGCAAAAGTTTTTTATTTTTCCAATTTAACTTCACAACTTTTTCACTTTCAACTTTGGCCCCTATACGTTTCATATCTCGCAAAATTTTCGTTTTACGTTTTGTTTCAAATCTTGCTAGTTACCGCAGCGTAATGTTCGTGTGTGGTTCATCGTTTTTGTGTTTTGTTTTACGCTTTGTTCTAATATTTGCAAGTCAACTAACGTAATATGTGTGTGTGGTTCAACGTTTTTGTGTTGCCTATTTTTTTCCCGTTTGATAGGTTCGTCGTAACACGCAGGTCCTAAATCGACTTAGTTATTATTTTCTATTTTTACGTTTCGGTCTAATTTATCTGTATTAACACACCGCAACTTAAGTGTTGGTGGTTGCTGACGGTACTGTGACATTGATGCTATTTGTCACGGTTTTACGCCCCCACCGCAACGCGGGGGGACTTAATACTAGTTAACACCAATAATCAATTCATAATTTCTTCATGAATTATTAATAATGTCTATGTAGATCTCTTTTTTTAACGATAAAACATGATCTTACGCTACTTTACACCATTTATTTAAATAACACACATTGCCCAAGTTTAAACATGTGACCTCCCTTCTAAGATGCATGTGTCTCTATCAAGTGGGTTAGCCCCACATTGCGCCCACGTATGTGTCACGTCAACTAAGGGGCTCTATTACCTATTCTCAATAACACCTATGGTATGAGCAGTGGCGGAGCTTGACTGAAAGTTCCGGGGGGGGGGGGGGGGGGTCATGGGACCCAATTTATATATTGTATAAATATTTAGGCAAAATAATTAGGGGGAATCCTTTATAATTTTAAAATTTTCAGACGAAAAATCAGAAATTTTACACTTCTAACCGAAACATTCGGGGGGCGGGTACACCCCCGGTTTTCCACTAAGCTCCGCCAATGGGTATAAGATGGAGCCCCTTGTTCCTATTCTCCATCAATAGTGCCCCCTTTGTTTAAGACCTCACACACAGTGGCGGACCCAGGATTTTATTTCAATGGAGTTCATTTTCGGGTCGGTCCTCGTTCGGGTCGAGTTAAAGTGAGGTTTGAACTAGATTTTTAAAAAAAAATAAGAAAAATGGGCTTATCAAGGATTGAACCCATGACCTCTTGGTGGAAAAGAGGGAGATTTACCACTACACCAACTTTCTTTTTATTTCTATGGTGTCCACCTAATTGTATTTATGGGGTCCATATACAATTTAATATACCGAATCTACTATTTTTTTTTAAAAAAGATTTGGGTCCGGGGACCCCGGTGGCACCAATGTGGGTCCGCCCCTGCTCACACACACACAAAATCTCGTTATTGCTCACTATTGGGATGACTAGCATTCAATAGAGCCCCTCCAATAGCTAGTTTCCGTCTAATAAAAGCATACATCACTTTTACATCTTCTGGCTAATGTTGGTAGAGATCGCACTCGTATTTAGATATAAGTCTATAGATGTATGTTTTAATTTATCTCATAAATAACTTCTTTTGCTAAAATAAGATGTTATTTCAATATGGAAATTGGAAATCTTATGTTTTCAAGAGGTTGGTTCAATTCAAGAGGTTGGTTCAAGTGTGAAAGAAATGGTTGCTTGGATAATTCAATCATACACCATGCTTGTCTGAATTTTATTTATCATATTACTATGGGAAATTGGCCAGTAATAGTCTCACCTAGACCTTATTGGCCATTAATAATCCCAACTCAAAATATTCCCCCCACCAGTCCCACCTTTCACCTATTTTTCCTACAATGGTCTCCCGTTAAAAAAACTTAACGGAGTTAAGCTTTTTTCCAAATTACAAACAAATTTTTTAGGGCTTTTGATTAGAACGACGATACGAGTCCATTGATGTAAAACTTGCCTCAAAACGGTGCTCCAAACGATGAAAACGACGGTTCAATTCGGGTGTTTAAATTTCCAATTAACCAAAATCAAGTCACTTGGGGCACCGTTTCGAGGCAAGTTTTATATCAATGGACTCGTATCGTCATTCTGATCAAAAGCCCTAAAAAATATATTTGTAATTTGGAAAAAAACTTAACTCCGTTAAGTTTTTTTAACGGGGGACCATTGTAGGAAAAATAGGTGAAAGGTGGGACCGTTGGGAGGAATATTCTGATATGGGATTATTAATGACCAATAAGATCTAGGTGGGATTATTACAGGCCAATTCCCCTATTAATATTAGAGTTGTTTCACCTTTGTCCAAACCACACCTAAAACATCTTCCACATTTTTTGAAGAAATAATTTTAAACATCCAAGTAAGATGGGCTTGGCTGATGGCTCCTAAGGACAATGTGGAGTATTTTAGTCATTGGTGAAAGATTTGATACTAGAATAAAAAAAACAATTTTAATCATTGGTGGAAGTTTGGATACTAAGATTGTATGTTGGTGATTAACTCAAAATAGGATATTCTTTCAACGTTTGGTTGAACTTTTTTTTTTCTTCAATTCATAAACAAATTCATATTTTACAATTCTTGATTAATTTATAAAGTTTGCCTTACTTTATATAATACTAGGTTAGAACCCCGTATAATACACGGGTTGAATAAATGTAATTTTATATACCAAATAATAAAAAAATATCTTTAAAAATCTCGTTTATTACACGGGTTGAATAAATGTAATTTTATATACTAAATAATAAAACAATATATCTTTAAAAATCTCGTTTATTACATGGATTGAATAAATATAATTTTATATATTAAATAATAAAAAATTATATCATTAAGAACCCTGTGTATTGTATGGGTTACGTAAATTTAATTTTATATATTAAATAATTAAAAAGTTAAGAACCTCATGTATTGTATGGGTTGAGCACATGTAATTTTATATACCAATCAATAAAAAGTTATATCTTGTTATATATTTATAAACCCTGTGTATAAATGACATTTAACTCTTTACATTAATTAATTTATATTTAGTGTACGTCTTTTGTAAATTTCAAGATAAATAATTTTGAAATCTAATAAATATTTCAAAAGACTATATTATTTCCTATACGAATTGTTTAAATTTATATTAAATTTTATTTTATAATTATCTTTTAATTAGTATTAATTATAATTAAGTAGGAGATAAAGATGAGAAAACTAAAAAAATAGATGACTCCAATGAATGACATGTGTCCCCCCATTGGTTTCTTTTATTATATAGTACTAGCGGTAAGACCCGTGTGCAAACACGGGTGGTTTCTTAGAAAACCATGCATAACACATATTGATAGAAAGTAAAAAAATAATTAGTGCAGACTTACAAAATTGATATAAACTAATAGTCAATAGATTTATTCAATAGGAATTCCATTATGTTGATAACCAAACCACTGTTGTCTATTAACTGTTAAAAACTTCTGCTGCTTTCCAACAGATTTTTCTAAAAACTGTCATCCATTATCTCCAACAGAGTTTCCAGATTGATAGATAGTAAGTATCAGATGTTAGTCAACCCATGTTAAAAAGGTCAGTCAACAGAAATTACAAAGGTTAGTGAACAGATGTTAAGAGAATAATGTTATTAACAAAGAATTTAGTAATCTCATTAAAAATGAGACCTGTAAACTTGTTACTACAACGCCAGATATAAACATTTTTCGCAACATGTGTTCTCAGGATAGACTTAATGCAGAGCAAGTATCAGATGCTTTCAAAAAGTTGTATTGCTTTCCAACAAACATTTCCTAACAACGGTTCCTCCATTATACCCAACAGACGTTGCCAGGTTGATAGATGTTTAGTATCATCATAGATTTTATAAAACTTCTTTGTAAACCACATTAGTAGTGGTTGTACAGACTCGTTTCTCTTTATCACAAATCAAAACTTTCAACCCCTTCCTACTTTTTACCTAGATACAGCAACATAGAGCTGGCCATGACTAAACACTGGACGTGAAAGATACAAACCAACACGCTCCAACGATTGTCCTTGACTTTTATTTATTGTCATAGCAAAACACAGTGAAAGTGGGAATTGTCTTCGAGAAATCTTCACTGGTATTCTTTTATCAGAAGGTGTCATCTTCAGTCTTTAAATCAAAGTATGGTGACCTATATTAGTCCCTGTGATAATTTTTGCTTCAATCACAACTTTTCCGAGCTTCGTGACTTGTAAACGTGTACCGTTACACAATCCATTTGCCTGATCAATGTTTCTGAGTAACATCACTGGAGCACCAAGTTTCAGTACTAATTTATGATTAGGTAAACCAGATAAACGAAGATTGTTTAACACCTCAGGAGGAATCAATGCCATGTTAAGCTCTGATACTTCCTCAGATTGGCATAAACTATTTGAACTAAAATAAATCTTCTCTTCACCAGGCATACTCTCTAACAACTCTTTATTTTTTGAATCTATTACTTCATTAGTTGGAGCAAGAATAGCTCTTTGTTGGAAATAAGTTAAATCCCACAAAAACTTATTCATGTCCGGACATGTAAATGAAATGAGAGAAGAAATAGGATTGACTTGGTCATGAATAAGTAAATCATCTGGTATTTCAATATCTATCTCATCATCATTTTCTTCACCAAGCAGACCATCACCAAGCTTTAAAATCCATTCTGCAAATTCCTTTATTTCTTTCAAATCTGCTTCCTGACACCCAACTCTTAATCTCATATTCTCAATTAGCTTTAGTACTTGACAGTATCGCCATATATAAGAAGAATTCAAAGAAGCATTGACTATCATTGTTCTGGCACCTTTAGGGATGACCGGAAGAATTTGTCTAAAATCACCACCAAATAGAATGACCTTTCCCCCAAAAGGCTTGGATTCCATGTTCGGTTGACTGGAACATGATACGTCTCTCATTGTTCTATCGAGAGCCTCGAAACAATGCTTGTGAGTCATAGGTGCTTCATCCCAAATAATCAAAGTTGTTCTTTTAATTAAATCACCTAACTCAGTATTAGGCTCTATCAAACATATTGAATTCTCATTAATGTTGATTGGAATTACAAACCTTAAATGAGCAGTTCTACCACCATCCAGCAAAAGTGAAGCAATTCCACTGGATGCAACATTCAATGCAACTTCACCTTTTGATCGTAATGCAGCTGAGAATGTCTTCCAAAGAAACGTCTTTCCAGTTCCACCATAACCATATACAAAAAAAAAACACCTCCATCACCTTTTTCAATCGCTTCCATAACAATTTTATATATCCTTTCCTGTTCGACAGTTAAACAATTTACATAACCATCATGTTCCCTTTGAAGAGCTAGTCTGTCATACGATAGTTCTTTCATTATCAATCGATTGTTCGACGATGAAACATAATTGTCCGGAACACTTGGCATATCATCAAAATTTCTCACTGTACTTCCATTGATATGTAGCAACTTTTCAATTTTAGATAGACAGATATTTTCAAGTTCTTCTTGTTGAAGAACCAAATCTAAAACAAATGTTGAAAAAAGTATTAGTTTTTTTTCCCAATAACAGATCTATTGCATAATTTTACTGTAGTTGTATATAACTTTAATAAAATAATCACATTACCTGCAATACCAGTTATCTTTCGTTGCTGATACAGAATGTCTTCACATAACAAGGACTTCGTTTCCGACCAAAAAACACCAGGACGAGATATCGAATTTGACAGCAACAACATTACAAAAAAAGTCCTCAAGAAATCTCCGGTTGACCATGTGCTAGCTTCTTTGACAGCATTAACATATTCCTTATCATTATCCAACAGTCCCCGTGTAAAACATGCATCTTTAAATGTTTCAAAAACCTTTCCATCAACTGTTTTTATATCTTCAAAACAGGTTGGTTCCTTAATATGATTCAGTAAAATCCTTAAGTAATAACAATCACCAAGTGAAGGTGGGATATAATGTATCCTCCCAATTGATCCATACGGACGCTTTCTTCGATTCCATTTGCGATTTTTAGCTTTCCATACATAATATCCCGGAAACTGAACATACCTCAATGTCCTGTCAAATTCATCAACTTTGTTACAATTCATCCACTCTGTAAACATTGTCATTTTCACAGTTGGATCAGTAACAATATCACACAAATTATCATGATCGTTATACACAATACTCTGACCATCTTCACAATGAAAAGACAATACTTCAACAGCTGGATATCTATAATGTATATCATACATGAATATTCTCCAAGCAGCTTCACAAGCAGAGATATATCTACAATCAAGGTATGCTTTTATCTCGTCTACAGCTACATTCTGTTCCGTATCATTGTTGGTGCTATTGGATTGAAAAACAGAAGCCGTGACTCTATTAGGCCCCTTATTAATATATTTAAACAAATATTTGATAGAATCTGACGGGTTGCATCATTCAACGTTAACGTGGCACTGATACTTTCTGAGGAGGATAACATTGTAAGGAACTACAAATCTATTATCAAGTGCCACGCCATTCTTAACTACTGTATTACTTGTTTGACGACGACGATAGACAGGATATCCTTCAGAATCAACACAAGTCTCATCTACATATTTTTTGGGAAACTTTTTAGAACATTTTTGCTGAACCATATATGGACAAAGTGGGTTGTCTGTACCACATGGTCCATGAATCATAAATTGCTTGACAAGCTCATATAATTCAGGATCTCTTTCTTTATCTGGTATCTCAGCACTAATAACACGATCAATATCAGATGCAGTTGGAAATTTACTTTCAGTACCCAAGAACAAACATATGTGAGCATGTGGGAGTCCATGCTTCTGAAATTCTACTGTATACATAACTGAAATTTTTCAACAATGAGTTGTTAGATAAATATAATTAGATGTTCAAAGTAAAAAATATAACTAAAGGGTACCTGCTTGTATATCACCAAAAAATTTATCTTTATTGAAATCTTTTATAAGATGATCCAATTTACATTTGAAGAATCTAGAGATAATATCAGGACTGTCTTCAGCATTAAGAGCTTTATTGTGCAAACATCTGTAAATCTCAGGCCAGTTTGGATTACAAGTCACCGTTATGAATAAATCGGGATATCCAACAGACTTGTAAATTGCCATAGCATCCAAGTACTTTTGCATCATATATCTAGAACCACCAGTAAATGATGAAGGTAAAAGTATAGGTTTACCACAACTTGAGGCATTATTCTCTCCACTTTCAACAGTAGCATTCAAGTTCTTAAGACTTTGCGTTCTAAGTTTAGTTTGTTGTGACCTTATATAATTCAACCTAGCAGATTCTATCATCGTGTATCCATCAACCAAAAAACTGCTGAAATAGTTTTTTCGCATTAACTAACAATGAAAACTGATTATGTCTATCTTGAATTTTGTAACAAAAGAATTCTCTAATTGTAAGGTTGGTTCTAAGTACCTCATTATCAACCGCAATCCCTCTATGTTTAATACCAACTCTATAACCATCTTCTGCATATGGGAAAATAAGTGGATATTGCAAAGCAAGGTAAGAGGGATGAAGCTCACTAATTCTTTGAAGACCACCAGACTTCTTTCTAACAACAATGTCCCGTTTATCAAATGCTCCATCAAAATCACCAATTATTAACGCAACAATTTCTGATGCTGTTGGCAAATTGTGAACTCTTCCATCCTTATCTCTTGTTCCAATAAGCTTCAAGCTTACATCTTGCCACTCATTTTCTTGAAAACAATCTCTTACCATTCTGAAGGACTGGACAAGAGAATTGCAAGAATCCAACATATATTTAAGACCTTTGATGGTTGTACTATCAAGCTGGTTGTTTCTTGTAGTTTTGGATTCTATCTGAGAACTGCCAGAAATATAAGATGTTAAAATTTACATTCATTTCAAATGATAATGAATGTAAATATACTGAGAAGCAAAATATATATTCATAAATGCCACAATTATCATAAAGAAATTACCTTACTGCTTTTTGACGATTTACCACTTCGTTTTGTGAATCATATATGTAAAGCTGTGAGAATTTGGGTTCTTCCCCATCGTCCAGAAGTAGACTACCAATTCGATGATAATTCTGACCTTGTAGTCTAAATACATAAGGACCTTTGCCTCTCTGATAACTTTTGTCAACCTTCCCACCAAGAGATGTGAAGGAAAACATCATGTTATATGCTCGAATATTATTCATGAAATTGTGAGACTGTGAGGTATGACTTTTATATAAATGAAGTAGTTATGGAGGAGGTGTAGGTGGTGGTGGTAGCTCAACATCTCCATTTGAACAACAAAGAGAATAGGATGTTTTCTTACGTTTTTTATTTCCCCTAAGCATTTCATCTTCCCATAACATTGTATCACATTTAGAACACACAAAGATGGCATCTCCATGATCAATATAATCTACAGACTTAGCAAATTTATAAGTCAACATAAGTTATCTACATATTGAAAACTTAACAGGAATTTACATTCATATCTTATACCTTTAGAAATTCCATGAATCTTCTAAACCACAGAATCTGCTAACATCTCATCACTCATTGATAATTCAATTTTAGGTATTCCACCTATATTGAAGCTTGTAAAATAAGACATATATAACAATTCATAAAACCTAAGATTAAACAAATATTTTGTTTCCAAAAATTTAAAACATACAATTTGTAATATCTGATAATGGAGTCCTCTCAACAAAATCGGATGTTTGCTTAGTACTTCCAAAAGGAGTGTAATGTACATTCCTTGATGAGATTTTTCTTGATGAATCTTATAAGACAAAAGTATATAAAATAAATGAACAAAACTACAATTCATAATTAAATTAGAAAAAAAAATTCTGCAGTAAGTTTACCTTTTTCTTTCTTTTGTAGATGAGTGACACACATTACTACTAATATCTGGGGTAGCATACATAGGAAGGTGATACACATTCCTTCTTTCGACATTGGTGGTTGAAACTTGTTAAATAGAACATATGTAAGGATTCAAAAAACATAACATATACATACATATTTCTTTTAAATTTTGTTTACAAAACTATAACACATACCATTTGAAGTATTTGAAAATGGAATCCTTTCAACAGAATCGGATGTTGATGTAGGATGACAACCTCTGTTGTTTCTCTTTTGTTGAAGAATATACTTCCTTTTTTCTCTTTCTTCAGCACAGCTTTGACGTTGACTTGCTTGAAGGAGCGCTTCATACTTACTTGAAATTGTGTTATCTATATGCATAATTTAAAATACCTGAATGAAGAAGATTGTTGACCACTCGAGAAAAGAACTTTGAAAGTATTGTGAAAATGATTTGAAATTACCAAAAAATATCTGCAGTAAGTATACCTTTTACTTTTGTAGATGAGTGAAACAAATTACTACTAATATTTGGAGTAGCATAAGCAGGAAGATGATACACATTCCTTCTTTCAACATTGGTGGTTGAAACTTGTTAAATAAGTAACATGTGTAAGGATTCCCAAAACATAACATATAAATATATATTTCTTGTAAAATTTTGTTTGCAAACCTATAAGGCATACCACTTGGAGTGTTTAATAATGGAATCCTTTTAACAGAATCGGACGTTGATGTACGATGAAAACCACTATTGTTTTGCTTTTGTTGCAGAACACGCTTCCTTTTTTTCCTTGCTTCAGCACAGACTTGACTTTGACTTGGTTGAAGGAACAGTTCATACTTACTTGAAATTCTATTATCTGTATCTATAATTTCAAATACCTGAATGAAGGAGATTGTTGAGCACTCGAGAAAAAGACTTTCAAAGTATTTTGAAAATGGTTTGAATTATTTGAAAATGACAGCTGTATTAGGGGGTAAAATGTAACTTCCTTATCTCAATGACGGTAAAATGTAATTTATTATTCCAATGGCGGTTTACCTTTTTACATAGAGGCAGATAGAAACATACTTTACCTTTTTAACGACTCTACACATCCCTTTACAAAATTGTTTGTCTGATCTCATAAAAAATGCTTCAAGTTTTAATCACCGATGTCCATTTCAATATTCAATCACTCCACTTGAATACTTCTTACTTTTGACATCATCAAGAACTTCGATCAAGGTATAAATAATATTTATTAAAATTTGTATGCACATGAGTTTCATATGCACATGATTAACAACTGTTATGAAGACTGTTCTCATGTATTGCATGTATCAGATGATGTATCAATTTAATTTTACAAGCTTTTTTATTTTTTTATAATGTTTCCGATTTGAATTTTTCTTTCATATGGTGCTACATTTGGTTTCTTGAAAGCAATCGATAAGGTATATTTTGTTGTTTTTCTTACTTGATATTAGATAATATGATTAAATGACCAATCTTTTATTTATGGACTTGCAGAAAAAAATGTTATTTCCTTGCTACTCGATTCTACAGTTTTTAGAGGAATCTTTATTTATTGATATGCTCTAATTAAATCGATAAATATTAAATGCGTTATCTGAATGACATAGATATGTTAAACATTGTTGGTTCATATTTGTTATCACAGTCTTTATAAATAATGAAGTATCTGATAAAATACATTGTCTCATTGTTTCTTTGATTTTTAACCAGAAACATCATATCTTGGAAGATGTCTTTTTATAAATATTCGGACTCTCTTAATTCCAAAATCTTGGTAAGATTATTACATTAAAACCATTTTCTACAATTTTATTGTTAACAATTAATTCACATATAACACTTGCCAATACTTAAATACTTGAACTCAACAGATAATACCACAAAACTTTGCAAACAATCATTTACTCAATGAGGTTCCTGGTAATGTTGGCGTTATAGAGTGTGTAAACGGTATGAGATGGGATTACCGATTCTCAAAACACATTGGAAGTTTTGCTCTAAAAGAAGGATGGTCCTCGGTTGTCTCTGACCTTTCATTGAAAGAAGGATGTCTGTTGGTATTTAAAAGAACTGCACCATGTACATATCTGCTGACACCTTTTGAAAAAGTCCATCGTTATCCAACAAAACTCCCAATGATTTATATGTTCACATCAATATCGTTTGAGATGAACTTTGGATGTATGGATTCATTCTCGCATAGTTTTACTGATGTTTGTAAGGACGTGTTGGTAAGTTTTGGTATTTTAATCCAATACTTAAATGTTACTATAGTAATTAGTGATATAGTTGTTAATTTTACTGTACCTTTGTTGATTTCATAATTTTATATCTTTTTGTTCAGCTAATACCCAAGGACTTAGTTAACATCAGTATTGGAGTTGGTAAACTTAAAAGACATTTAAGATCTATGTGAATCAGTGGGACTATTTTGATGTAGTACTTCAACGTGATCCTCTTCGGAATTGTTACTTTATAACCGATGGATGGGAAAAGGTTGTACACTACATGGGTCTGCAAACATGAATTGTACTTGTTTTAAGATACGTAGCAGATTACATCTTTCTGCTTACTGTCTTTGATTTGAATGGATGTGAGATTGTTGCACCCAAAGCCAATGACAGTCCGAAAGACGATACTTCCTCACCCAATCTAGAAGTTACTCCAATTACCAAGGATTTGGATCACCAGTCGGATGTTGAAGAATCCAATGACGCAGATTCTGATAGTGATTATGTTGTATCGGATGAATCATCCGATGATGGCGACGATGCAGATTTTGATGCCGCTGTCTCAGATTATGAAGTTGATCCTGATGTATACCCCTTACAATTCGTATGGTACTGCAGCAAACATTTTGTAAGTTTGTTCTGTTAATATATTATGCCTCATTCTTTGGATGTTAAATGTTTGTTACAATTAAGCTGTTTTTTTGTTACTTTCCTTAAATACATTATTTATTTCTTATTAATTATTGGTATTTTATATTTATTTTTAAGCGTCTAAATGTGAAAGTAGCATCTTTATCAAGGATCCATAGATCATTGAAGATGACAGTTGAAAATCTGAATGGAGTTGACACTGTAATTGACTTTCGACGGGAGAAGCATGGCAAGGGATTTAGATACGCGGCTTGTCAATGGACCAAAAAGTTCACGAAGCCCAATCGTATCTACAGAAATATGAGATGCAAATTTGTCTACTCTACAGAAAAAGACAAGCTGATCTTAAAGAAAGTCTACAGATAGTTGTGGTTGTTGGTATTATCTCATTTGAGATGAAATTATGGGATGGTGATGTATCAAACTTCTATATTTTGCAAACTTACGATTTACGATTTACGAATATTTAAATTATAATCATGTATGCTTATCTTGTTATTTATATTAACTTAAATTTTTGTTGTACATTCTCCATATATTTTAATTGGCTTTTCATGATACATTACAACCTGAATTATACTCTGTAAATTTGTGGGCAGTCATCGACACTTAAAAGGCTTCAACAAATTTATGGGTAATCATTGTCATAACTTCACTTGAATTAACCTCTAATTACAAATAACAGTCTTTTAACATCTACAAAAGGTATGCACTCAACATCTATTTAGATAAAGTCTGCCAAACCAAAAGCTCTGTGAAACAGAAAATCTGTTCGAGCAAAGTCTGTTGTTCCAAACAACCTCTGCTGATAAACACAAAGACTGTTGTAGCAAACAACCTCTGATGATAAACACAACCTCTGCTGCTGAATATGAATACAAAAGCATCATGAAGCTAACATCTACTGTTACTTAACACATGATACAGTCTTTAAACATCTGAAACTAAAAGGACACACTCAACATCTATTTCGCTAAAGTCTGCCAAACCCAAAGTTCTCTTCAAGACAACATCTGTTGAAGTAAAGTCAGTTGAACCAAAGGTCCTCTGCTGATAAACAAAAAACTATTGAACCAAAGGTCTGCAAACACAACCTCTGCTGATCATTCCACACTATAGATTGCTAACATCTGCTGTGCCTTAACAGATGATGCAGTTCAACAGAGTATTTCAACATCTGTTTATACACGGATCATGATCAACAGATGATAAAGTCTGTTGAATGAAAGTCTATTCAACAGATCCTAATTTAGCTCAGGTCCCTTCCCATATAGGCCACAGCAGATGATGAACATCTGCTGATAAACACCAAGAAGGTTTAAGCAAAGGTCTGCCAAAGAGAACCTCTGCTATGGACTAACAGATGATGCAGTTCAACAGAGAACGTTTAACAGCAGAGCTTTAACAGACCATGATCAACAGATGATAAGGTCTGTTGAAGCAAAGACTGGTCAACAGATTCCAACAGTTTTCCTACTAACCAATTCATTAAAGTAGTACTTAGTCACTAAAAATAATATATAACCCTACCACTTATCCAAAAAATGAATATTAACAATAATAAAATAACAATAATATTCAAATTGTAGCAATTACATACAAAATCCATCAGTTTAAATGATTCAAATTGTAGCCATAACATACCAAACTTTCAAACACAACAGGTTAAAACACACATAACTAAAAATCACAATTTTAGTCTTCAAAATAAGTAGTTTTTACTTTCCATTCAGACTTAATCCAGAATCCCTTTCAACCAAAGGCTGCTGAAAAGACTTCCGTAATATCACCAACTTCCTTGCAACAGATCACAAAACAACTAATGAATATTCATTCAACCTGTTATTATATTACCAGAAATAAAGACTATAGTTATGATTTGCAGAAAGTAATAAAAATTACCTTTCCATTTCCTTACACTTTACATGCTGTATAATAGCCATCATATACTCAAGAGGTGTCATTTTTTAGCATTACCCTGATTCCCCTTTAAATACCAACAGCCCTTATCTCATTTCTGAGATCATTCCACAGTAAACATAAACAATAATTTGAATTAATGACTGAACATGTAAGCCACCACTTACTCCAAGGCTTGAATCTCGCCTTTCATACAGTTCGTTTGTTTTGAAGCTCGTCCAACGAACTCAAGACTTCCACACCAAATAACAAATGCAGCAAGATCTACCTGAAGAACTTTTAAACTTCTATTGTTTTTTAGCATATAAACATACAGTTTGTGATAAAAAGAAAAAAAATCAAATAATACACATACTTAATAAACGACGGTACAAAACTCAGGAACATTTATATTACAAACCTACAAAGCAGAGAATCAAGAATACACACATATACATCTATTTTTAAACACAAACAGACATTACCTCTTCATTAATAAAGCTGAGATCCATTTTATAACCTTGATTACATTTTGAAGTTTGGCCAACGAACTCAAGACTTCCACACCAAATATCAAATCCAGCAAGATCTACCTGAAGAACATTTATTATACAAACCTACAGTTTGTGATAAAAAGAAAAAAATTCAAAAAATAACTATTTTTAAACTACCGTAGAAAACTCAGGAACATCTATTTTTAAACACAAACAGACATTAACTTTTCATCATTGAAGTTGAGATCCATTCTATAACCTTCATTCCATTTTCGGAACATCCTCGCTCTCATATGTCACAAATCTTTCCTATGATTCAAATCATTAACTGAACTAAAATTGTTAATTTCAACTGACACTGACTTCTAATTCGGAAATCGGAATGAATTAAAATTTCAAAATACAAAAGCAGAGAACAGGAGAGTGGAAATATGAAGAGTGAAATGAGGAAAAAACCTTTATATAGGCAGATGATTGACAGAAGTGAGTGAGTGACATGCATTAATTGCATTACATATTCCCAGACATTTTGAATTTGAAATTACCGGTAACTAAACATCTGCTGAGGTATAGCATTATATGAACCTTCAGCTGAGATATAACATTTTGGTGAGAGGAGGGTTTTGAATCAAGATTTGCCTCGCTTGGTCTGCATAATATTCAAATCGATGGTAAACATGATGAATAAACAATACCTGAGGGTCAAGATTGGCGACGTAGGCTGGGTGTTGACCTAGAAGATTCGTCATCTCCTTCTTCGCAGTTTGCTGATGGAATTCTCAAGCTCCGATGAGAAACAGAGAGAGGGGAAATTGAAATTGTAGAGAGAGAGAGAGAGAGGGAGAGTTAAGGTTTATGTTTGTTATGAGGATTTGAAATTAAAAAGAACTTTATATATATATATATATATGGTTTGAATTTTGAATATGGAGCCAGAATTTTGAAATTTAAATCTGGCCAGATATTTGAAGCATGAATGAAAGACAGTGGTTTGAAGCATGAATGGAAGGCAGAGGTTTGAATCTGGCCAAAGGTTTCATGAAAGTATAGATGTGGGCCAGAGTTTTGAATTTTAAAGTATTTTAATATTAAGCTTTATGATGTCCTCTATGGCTGCCACCTCAGTGTTGATGACATAAGAAATGCATTGTTGGACAACCTTTCTGGCTGACACATCAGCTTTTCTTATGTCATTGGAATTTCTTCTTTTATAGAAAGTATATATATATTTTTTAACAATTATAAAAATGCATTTATTTTAAGAGACCAAACTCTGAATTTAGATATATATTATTCTCCTTAAATTTAATGTATCTTGAGTCTGAAAATATGTATGTTAGTTATTGATTTGATTTGAAGTTTGCTAGTGATTTTTAATCTTCTTTATTTACTTTTCTGTACCTTGCACCATCCACAAACGGATTGTGCATAGATTGTCATCCCTGTGTCCGTCAATTCTTTTCCTTCAATTATTTGTTCTTTTGAACATTTATCGGTGATATTTGTAGATTAGGATATGAACATATGAGTATTTAGACCCGTGGGTCAACGCCCTCGTTATTGGGCTGGCGAGCCGATGGATGCCTCCAACGGCCCAACGCCATCCATACCTTGTTAAAGAGAGACACCATCCATCAACTTGCCAACCCAATAACGGGAGTTAAAGGGTTTGATTTGGTGGGACCCATTTTTATACAACCAGTCATATTTTTTTTCTTGATTTTTTAATTAATAACTCTGAGCTTTATTTCATATTGTCAATGTTAAAGGAGGATGTCATTGTTGCCCTAAAACCTTCATGGTATATGTTGGTATTGATACGTTGGGATAAAGTCCTTTAGCCTTATATAGTATGTAGCATTTGTATCACATTTTAGTGCTTACACAAAGAAGTCAAGAATGAAACAAATTCATGTTAGGTCAGCTCTATTTTGATAATCTACAAGAGGTTAGATGGAATAAGGGGGCACAAATGACAATCTAAACTAGTAAAGTACAACTCTTATTCGATCTTTAAGATCCAAAACTTTGCTTTTAGTAGGATCGATTTTGTTTTTTAAAAGAAGATTGTGAGGTAGCTTGTTAACCGTTTACCTGTCATTTTATTTTAAGCGTCCTTTTAAGATAATTAATGTAATGAATAATTACAGAAAAAAATCCCAATCTTGGTACCTATAGGGTCTGTTTGGTATGGGGTAATGGAATAGACGAGTGAATGGAATGGACGAGTTAATGGAATAGACAAGGGAATGCAATGGATCATTACCATTTCATGTCTCGTTTGGTTACCATGTGGGAATGAAATGAATTATTATCGTGTATTGTTTGGTAGGCAAGAAAATTAAGGAATAAAATCAGCGGTGAGTGGTGGTGCTCGGTGGTAGTGGTTGTAGGTGGTGGCAGCGATCGGTGGTGGCGGCGACGACGATAGGTGGCGGTGAAGGGGTGGCAGCGGCAGCCGTCGATGGTGGTTGGTAGCGGTAGTGGTTGGCGGCGGCGACGGTGGCAGTGGTTGGTGGCGGTGAGCGGCGTTGGCGACGACGGTGGTTGTTGGCGGCGGTGGTTGGTGACGGAGGTGGTGGTTGTTAGCGGCGGTGGTTGGTGGCGGCGGTGGCGGGTGGGTGGCGGCGGCGATAGGCGTCGGTGGTGGTGGTGGTAGTGGTAGTGAGTGGTGGCGAAGGTGGTGGGTTGTAGTGTACTTAATGAAGGGTGCAGGTGGGGATGGAATTAAAAAAAACATGGGGGGTGTATGGAATGATTTTGAGGGAATGGAATGCCTTATGGAATGGGTGATTCCATTCCCTTGGCCAACCAAACACCCTTTTCTTCATTCCCTCGTAATGACACATTCCATTCCGCCTCTCATTCCTGCATAACAAACACTACCATAAAGTATACAAGTTATGTAAACCTTGAATTTATAGAACTCATAATATTATTATGGGATTTTGACTATTTTAAAGCTCCACTTTATATAGGGAAAATATTAAATAGGAAGTTTAGTTTAGGTAGGAAGGGTAGAAAGCAATAAAAGGAGGACATGTGGTAAAGTTGAAAAAAACATAAGGATGAGCAGTTTAGTCAAAACTCACCATCTTCAAAAAAAATCCAGCATCTGCAATTCATTTCTCTTCCCCGTATACTCAAATCCACCATTTTCAAAACCATAAACTACCACATCACAACCAACACCACCACCACCTCCACCACCTACGATCGCCACCATCTTGCCAAAAACTAGACCTGAAACCACCACCACCTTCAACCACCTGTTGGGTTTTTCAGATCTGAAACCACCATTCCACCATCCACCGCCACCGCAACAAGTTTCCCCACGGTGTGTCGGAGTTCTTTCTCCGTCCACCGTCGTTAATCAAAGTTCTTTTGTAAGTTGTATTATTTTTTATTTTCATTGCTTTTTAGGTTATCAAACCTCAATTGCGTTTTCACCTCATTATGTTTTAGTTAAGTTCTTTTCATTTTTCTTTCTTCTGGATGTTAAAGCAGAGGCATGACCATGCTAAAATAGAAGCATGATCATGTTGGAACAAAGGCATGACCACGTTAAAACCCATTGCGTTTTAGAACCTACAGTGCAAAGAACATGATCATGCTAAGAGAGAGGCATGATCATGTTGGAATTAAGGCATACCCACGTTAAAACTACATTGCTTTTCAAAACCCATGTTAAAACTCCATTGCTTTTTAGAACCTGCAGTGCAAAATATTGATTTTGGGTTTCATTGCGTCTTACAATCTAGAGTGTAAAGAATATGATCATGCTAAAATAGAAGCATGGTCATGCTGAAACAAAAGCATGACCATGTTAAATGTCACACCCCAACCGACGACGGAAACATCGGAATGAGACGAGAACGAGATTGCTCGAGACTTCATAACACTATTTGCAACAATATTTAAAGTAAAAATTGATTTCATTTTTATAACAATTTAAGTACAACATGGAAAAGAAATACAACATTGTTTGTTACCAAATACATTAAATTACAACAAGTATCGAATGTCTAAACTACTAAGCATAAGTTCGAGTTTGGTACGTTTCTGGGCATCCTATTAAGTTTTGTGCATCATCAAAATCATCATAAACATGCAACATGTTTTAAAAGCATATTTCAATACAAACGTATTGGCGAGTACACTAGTTTTAGACACATGGCATAAGTATGAAAAGTGTTTCTCAAATCCAACATGGCAATTTGTATACAAGGTTAAACTAGCATGCATAACTAAAAGTCAAACCCGAGTGTCCACGAAAATTATGAGCGTCCCTCGCCACAAAAGTGAACGAGACTGTTATTTATAATATTGTGTGTCCCTCGATACCGAAGTAATCGAGACTGTAAAGTATTTAACTTAACAAAACCCCGTCGGGTGGGCTAGCTAAGTTAATGACAAGTAGCATGTATGAATCTAGCATAAATCTAAGCATAACAAAAGCATGTATAACGGATTGAGTGAATAAAGTATATTTGTGTGAATTGTGCATTTTGACAAGTTAAACATGTTGCACCTAAAGTGTGTTAAAGCGAAAAAGGGTCAAGTGTACTCGCAAAATTGCTAAGTCTTCTGATTATCCATGTATTGACGAGTTAATGAAAATAGGAGAATGAATGTGTTCGGTGTTTGGAGTTTAAGGGATGTTTAGGCTCGGAATTAGGAATTTAAAGTGTAAAAGTATGAATATATGAAAGTAATATCTAAGTTCTAAGGGTTTGTTTATGACACCATATCAAGTGGTTTCATGGGTCCCAAATTACCCATTGGAATCATAACAAGTAACCTAGAATCTTTGATATGTTAGCTTAGGTTTATGATGGTTAATCATGGTTTGACTAACACCACAAATCAACTAAGTCTAATCAAGTATTATCATATAGCATCATGTATGTCAAGCATGGAGGTTAGAAACCTCATTATAAGATTCACCACTACACACACCATCATGAAGATGGTGGGAGGGCCATGAATAACAAGAATGTAAATATAATCTAACAAGTTTTAAGAGTGTTCAAATGAAGGAGTGGAACTTAGTTTGGAAAGCCAAGGCTTCCATTTGTTCACACTTCACAAGTCACAAGTTCATCATATGGAAGATGATGACTTGTGCTTGTTTTCATCATTTGATTATCAAGTTTAAACAGAAAATGAGTGAGTGTTTGAACTCATAACTTTGATGATAATCACCCTAATACAAACCCACAATCATAGACTTGATTGTGAGCTTGATGGGAATGAGATTCCATCAAGTTATCAATGTAAAAATGAACATACAAGAATATATACAAAAACAGAAAGTTTATCACACATTGAACCTCAAATATGGTGAGGTTTCACCTTACATTACCCAAGTAATCTTGTGAAAACCTTTCTAGAGGTTATCGAAGTGTTAAAAAGAAAGAAATGAGTAGAAAAGTGAGTTAGAACTCACTTAGAAAGCCTTGAACTTTCTGATTATAATCCGAGAATTTGATGATGTTTAGGAGTGTTTTGAATGAGAGATTGTTTTTTGTAAAGTGGAAAATGAGTGGGAAAGAGGTGGGTTTTATAGTGGAGGTTTAGGATTAGTTAGGTGCGTGATTAAATGCAAGAAACACAATTAGAAAACACAAATTCACCCAATCCATGAGCTGCCAACATTTTTCTGCGGACTCTGGTCCCTGGAGGGCAGCAACGGAGGAGTTGGGTGCCGGTCGCGGGGCGCGACGGCCTCCGGCCACGAAACTTATTTGGTTTTTTGTCATTTTTAGTCCCTGATGTTTATATGTGGTATGTTTTGATGCTGTTAAGTGTGTTATAATGTGAATTAACATATAATTAAGCATCATATAAGTAGGTGAATCACGAATAAGTATTGTGAATGTTCAAAGATGTATAACCATGAATGAAAAGCGTGTAAATCGTGTATGTATGATACATATTCGCAAGTTTAACACATATTTATAAGAATTATGAATAAGGTGTCAAGTAGTAAGAATTCAGACGGTCAAGCATGTACGAATATGTAAAGTATAATTGTAAGAAATAACAAATTTTATGATGATCAAAGTCTCGGATTTTACAACGGGACAACAAAAGACGATTACGAAGAATACAAATTTCCAAAAATAGAAATACAAGACAACTTTCTAATTAAGGAAAGTTACGAAAAAGCGAAACGTTACATTAGACTGGAGGGTATGGAGAGCCCCATTCTCATGAGGATGGGCCACCACGTAGACGCCACATCACCATCCCATGGAGGACAGGCCTTCTTGCATTTTGAGAGGGGTGGAGGGTGGGCCTACCCCACACAATTATTTTATAATTTTCTAACTTTTTTTTGTTAACTTAATTAGAACTTCTTAAAAATTAAATAAAATTAAAACATAAGATAACATAATTCAATTCATTTCATAACATAAAAAAAATTACATTTCCTAAAAATTAAAATTACTAATCCTAGAAACGGAAAACATAAAAGCGAAAAAAAAAATAACGGTACCACTAAAAAAATAAACCACCTACGACGTCCATTTTTTCTTAACCTCTTCTTTCATCCTCCGGTAAACCTCGCGTTCATCCTCCGGAACCGAGTCGAGATCCAACCTCATAATCCTAAAATCCTCCGCTCGAGCATAGTCGGCCAACAAGTTTTTCTTATAACTATATTTTTCCGCCGTGAGCTCTTTGAACGAACGGAATTCGGATATCAACTCGTCCATTTTCGAACCCGCCCCGGAAGACGTTTGGCTCGAGCCGCCCCCTTTTCTCTTTCTGGCCGCCTCTTTTTTTGCTTTGTCCCTTCCGGGGGACGTTCCGACTCGTGAACAGGCAACACCTCCTCGTCAAGTTCTGGGTCGTCGTTTATGTCGATTTGACAACTAGCGGTGGAGCCTCCCGCACTATAACTTCCGGACTCGGAAGTTTTACTTCGTTTGGCGATTGCAACCTCATTTGGAACCGGCCTCCATTTGTTTTCTTTCTTTAAAATATTCCATGCTCGGAGGTGTTGGAAAGGCGTTGAATTTTTGGAGTCCCATTTAGCCAAAGCAAGGTTGAGAATGTCCTCGTCGTTACTCCCACTAGGAGGATTAGTGTAAATTTGGTTATAAATCCCGCTAAAGGTGTTGATGGTTTTGTGCATTTTACGCCACTTGCCCGAGACGGAATCGAGATCACGCATCGGGCCTTGCTCCATAATCCCGTTAAATCTTTCCGTTATCACCTTCCAAAAACTAGTACCCGTTTGGTTGTTCCCTAAATTTAAAAAAAAATGCATTAGTAAAAATAAAAAATTTAAATTAAAAAGTGCAATAAATTTAAATTAAAAAAAATAAACTTTGGTTCATACCGACAATCGGGCAAGTTGAGGACTTAACATACGCAATTGCTAGCACCTCCTCCTATAGTTTTGTCCAAGGTCTCGACTTTGGTTTCGAACCGCCTTTGGTTTCCACTACGGTTTCTTTGGCCTTCCCCTTGTTTTTTTTTGCGCTTGAGATTTTGAGGTGGCGATTCGGGGACGACTTCTTCATCATCGTCAAGTGGAACCGGAGGTTGCGATTGGGATGTTGGCGGTTGCGATTGGAATTGCGCTGGAGATTCAAACGAGTTGCGTTGCATCATTTGTTGGAGTGCTTGGTAATGTTGCAGTTGTTGAACTTGAGACATTTGTTTGAAGGCGTTGGGTGATTGTTGGAAACCCTAAAACGTAAATTGCGGAGACACCCATGAAGGATCGATAGTCAAAGTGTAAGCGGGAGTCGAAAAAAAGTTAGGTTGGTTCGGGTTGGGATTGTTCGGGTTGGGGTTGTTTGGGTTGAACGGATTCATAATTTTATAAAAAAGATGGAGTTTTTTTTTTTTATAAAATTGGATGAGAGAAGGGAGACGTATTGAGAATTTGGATATAAAAATGGATGAGAGAAGGGGTATTTATTTAAAGTGACAAAGGTTTTTTTTTAATTAATATAGCCGTTAAAAAACGGCTAATTTTTTGAATTGTGGACCGTCGAGCACGTCGTGTGGAAGACGGAGAGGACGAGCCGGGCCTATGGGGGGCAGTGTGGGGGTGCGGCGCCGGGCCTAAGCCGGCCCCCATACCTTCCAGTCTTAAAACTCCATTGCTTTTTAGAACCTATAGTGCAAAATATTGATTTTGGGTTTCATTACGTTTTACAAGCAAAGAACATGATCATGTTAAAATAGAAGCATGGTTATGTTGGAACAAAAGCATGACCATGTTAAAACATACACATGACCATGTTAAAACTCCATTGCTTTTTATAACCTGCATGCAAAATATTGATTTTGGGTTTCATTGCGTTTTACAAGCAAGGAACATGATCATGCTGAAATAGAAGAATGGTCATGTTGGAATAAAAGCATGACTATGTTAAAACATAAATATGGACATGTTAAAACTCCATTGCTTTTTAAAATATGTAGTGCAAAATCTTGATTTTGGGTTTCATTGAATTTTAGAACTAGAGTTTAAAAGAACATCATGGAAGCATGATCATGTTAGAACAAAGACATGACCATGTTAAAACAAATGCATTGCCATGTTAAAATAGAAACATGACCATGTTAGAACAAAGGCATGGCCATGTTAAAACAGAAACATGACCATGTGAAATCCATTGCGTTTTTAGAATTTAAGTTCAAAGAAATCATAAACAAGACCATGTTAAAACATAAACACGACCATATGAAACCCGATTGCGTTTTAGAACCTGGGTTATAGTGTGTTGTTCTATCCATTGCGTTTTACGCATATGGGTTTTGAAAAAACAATAAAAAGTATAGCAATAGTGTGCTCGTTTTAAAGATAAAAAACACTCGTTTTTATGGTGCAATTTTTATAAAAAAAAATATTGTCGTATGAAAAAGTTATTAACGTTTTAAAAACGATAGGGAATTGGAGGAGAGAGAAACTAATAACTCACGCGCCTCACCTTTTATGTTCAATCTCACCCATTTAATCTTAGCCATTGATTACTTAATAGATGGTGAAGATTACTTCCTACGCTTGCTACCCAAATAAACTTAACTTGACTCTCATTTATATTATTCATTTATTTTTATTTTATGTCTCTCATTATATTATACATATATTAAAAAGCCAATGAAATGAACAGTAAATAAGCCTCAGTATAAAACCCTATACCTACTGCACACCCCACACACCGCCGATTACGCAAGAGAGAACAATCAGAGAAATCAGGAAGAAGGAGGGAGACAACGGTAGCCGACCATGTCCTGTGCGTGTGCCGGAACGGCGGCGTCGCCTATCACTGGTGGTGTGGTGGTGACTAGAGAGATTATCGGTGTGCGATGGTGCCGGATTCAATGTGCGGTTCCGGTGGTGACGGAATCAGGGTGCGTTTCCGGTGGTGATTATCAGTGTCATTAGGGATCCGGCGAATTAGGGTTCTAGCGAAGTTAACAGGTTTTTTGAAGGCAGTTATTAGGGTTCAGTGAGTAGAGTATGGCTGGTGACAAGTCGAATGGAGTTCCAAGACTTCGATTTCATAAGATTGTGTTTAGTGTTTTCTGAATCTTTCTTCAAAGGTTCGCACATGTTTGATTGGTTGTCCACTACATTGCCGGTTTTGGATTTTGTTGTTGATTGTGTTGTTGTTGATGTGTAACAGGTGCTGCTGGTGGAAGATTTCATTGTCATCTTTTATGCAGGTAAACTTCTTCCTTTGTTGAGAAGGTATTATGTTGTCAATGTGTTGTGTCTCTGTTTAATTTTGTTGTTTTGTTGGTGTTCAGGTGTTTTGAATAGTTGATTGATAGGTTTATTGAGTTGTGATGATCGTGTTTTGAATAGTTGATTGATAAGTTTATTGAGTTGTGATGATCTTTACTTACGAGGTTTCGTCGATAATTTTGACCTAATTACTGGATCAGGGTTTGTGATTATTTGATGTTCTAATTTGTGTAGTTTCGAGTAATGATTAATAAGATTTTTTGGAGATTAGGAAAATTAGGTTGATGTCTTTGGCTTAATGACTGGATTAGGTTTTCTAAGAATTAGGTGTTATAATTTGTTTAGTTTGAATAGCGATTAATAAGATTGTTTGGAGATTAGGTAGATAGATGGATCACAGTGGTTTATAGCCAGTGATTTGAGCTTTGAAATCAGTAGCTGATTAAGGCTGTTTCACACAACGTAACCGAACCAGTGAAGATAGTTTTTACTGTTGATCAAATCGGAATAGTAACCCAACTGCAAATTTGTAATCAGAAAAGGCTTCAGGGTTGTCACATAACTCTTTGGCTCCATATTACAAATCCATTTAAACTTTGAATGCAACCTTGGAAAAACAATCAACCATTTCAGATAGAGATGCACAAACCGGGGTTTTTAATACCTGGGTATGAGTATCACCGGGTTTTGAATTTTAGGGTATTGGCCATACCCGGTTCGGTTCCGGGTTCGGGTATTGGCCAGAAAATCTATACCTGGTGTACCCGGGTTCGAGTTTTTAATACCCGGGTATTAGAATACCCTATTTTCAGGTCCGGGTAGGAGTCACGTATTGACCTGGTCGGGTTTGGGTATTGGCCGGTTATGGTTCGGGTTCGGGTATAGATCCAAGATTATACGAGTGGATTAGTGATGCTGGCGTTGCGAAGAAACGCGATTAGGGACAGTTCCAGTTGAGAACACGCAAAAAGATGAGCCGATGAAACACGAGACAGTGAAATCAGTTCAAAATGTCATACCGAAACAGTTTGGATGATCTGAAAAACCCAACTATCCTAGAACACATTTCAACACGTTAGACAAGTAGACAACACGACTGGCCAACCCAATTTGCTATCTTTAGTGGTTTTCTGTTTTCATTTTTATGTGAGATTCCAAATTTGCATATGCAACCTTCAGGATATTCTTGATTTTATTGGTTTGCTTATTTGAATTATGGGTGAGCAAATTAACCACCATAACCGATAACCGAACCATAACCGACATAACCGAACCACTAATAACCGATAACCAGTATAACCAATGGTTATGGTTATGAAACTTTGTATAACCGCTCAATCGGTTATGGTTATGGTTATGAAGCTTTGGTTAACCGATATAACCGAAACCGAACCGAACTTGTAATGTTAACTTTATATAATGGATTTGTGTTTTACAAAACCATATAGAGGGTTTTTAGTTTTTACTAAGATAAAAGTATGTTAGTAACAAAATGATCTTGATGTAGATGCCATTTATTTTGATAAAGAACTAATGTGTTATGTCCATAATTTTTTTTTGTTTGAGAATTACCTTATAAAAAAGAATCCCAAATCGGTAGTTTAACTAAAAAGTTTAGTCTCCGTTATCTTATAAAAAAGGCTCAAGCTAAGTTCAAATCGTGCACAATCCTATTTATTTAAAACCTTGCTCGGTTACTTAACCGAAATTAACCAAAACCGAACAATAACCGACTTCATAACCGATTAACCATAACCGAAGTTTGGTTATGGTTATGGTTACCAAAACTCCATAACCGAACTAGCGGTTATGGTTATGACTAATAGTAAAAACCGAACCAAACCGACCCATGCACACCCCTAATTTGAATTATCCTAAGCAATTACCTTTCACTTACAAGACCAGTGAATGCATATAGAATACAAAAATGAAAGTTGTATGTAAGGTCTACAGGAATCATATGCATATAAGTATGCTTGAGGATTTTACATAGGGGTGTGAATTTCTGACACAACCCGAAAACACGACACGAATCTAAAACGAAATTAGGGGGTTTAGGTTCAGTCTAAACGGGTTCGGGTAAGTTTCATGTAAAACACCCAACCAGTATGAAAAGAACTGTTTGATACTTTGATACCAATCAAGCTAGACTTTAGTGATTAGGTACTGTATTGTGTAACTTTTGTGCATTTTTGTGAAGTAGCTGATTGTGCAATGATATAAATTTGCCATCTAGTATGTGAAACACGCACTTAAACGTGTCTCCTTGGTTGCATCACATCTGGATAATGACTTTGTACCACAAATTAGTAGCTAGCATCTAGATAGTGTTAATGATGGGTGCTATATTGGGTTACAATCTTAAAATCAAATGGCAGATGCAAATAGTAGTTTTAACCTGTTACAAAATATATGAATTGTGGTTGTACACTCTACATGCACAACTGGTTGCAAAAGTTTGAATTCTGTCCATTCAGAATAGGACTTACACTTTCTGATATCCTAGTATTTGGTACATATTTTTATAGCCACTTTAAGTTTAAATGGTTCATATTTTTCTGCCATTGGCTTATTTTTACATTACTCTACTTAAGGGATGTACACTTGTCATACATTTTGTATTTTTATAGAACACATCTATATAGTTCGGTTTTACTTTGTAAATTAAACATCGCTACGGTTGTGAGAAATTCACCCGACTCCCTCGCGCAACGCGCGTTGGGAATAATCCTAGTTCCCTGAATTTTAAATCCAAACGTACACTTTCTTTCTGTTTTTCCTTTTGTTAATTCGCCTCACAGTGAAAAAAGAAGAGGGGTGGTTAATCTAAGTTAGGTTTTGAAAGTCTGTAATAAATATGAGAAAAATATTGTAAGACGTCGCTGTTAAGGTTCACCGTCCATAACTTGACTGCTTATTTAAATTACTTCTCGAAAGTCAGACTTTGAACATCTTAACAAATTAACTTTCGTTCTTTTGGATCATTAATTTGTTGGTATTCATAGTTTGGGATTTTAATATTTTGACAAAAATCATGTATTTGCAAAAGTCGTATTTCAGGTGATGATATCACGAAGATATTTTTTTAATGTTAAAAAAATTTAGACCATCTTTAATGCAACAATGTCCACTACCAAAGCTCAAAAGGACGTCGAACACTGCTCCTTATGAGTGTGTGTGGAGGGGGGGGGGGGGGGGGGGGGAGGGGGGTTGTTCAACTTTCGGGGTGTGATGAGCTAGTGGATGGGGCGAGCAATGAGTGTGAGGCGGAGGGTGAAAAGTGAAGGGATTTTTGACCAATCACATTCACACGCTTCACGTTCATTTTTTATACAGAGATTTAATTTTCATCCGAAACCATTACACATATTTGTAGAGTCTAACTACCCTGCCTACATGGCACTATGGTAGTGATGTGATCACTTTTAACATACCTGTTACACACCTTAGGCTGGACGGTATGGACCGTCTCCAGCTCCCGTCCTCTCTCGGCGACGCCCGGCACCCCATCCCGCCCTCCCCCGTCTTCATGCCGTCCCGTCCTCTCCGTCAATATTTCGACGTCCAGGACGATCCAAACAGGTGGGCCCCCTTTCTTTCTCTTTGTTTGTTTGTTTGTTTGTGAATGGGGGTTGTACATTAGGTTTTAATACTTGTACATAGTTTTGTGGGGTAGGATCATCCTCCCATACCCTCTATTTTGTGGGATGGACCATCCTTGGGAGGACTATGACGTGACGCCTACGTGGCGGATCATCCTCCCTTGGAGGACCATCACCATATCATGTAGCCTTAGAGCATCCACAATAAGACCCACTAAAAACATGTCCAGTCAGCTGTCACATCAGAAAAACACTCACCCTTCAAAAACATCAAAAACCCACCCAATAGAAAAACACAAAAACACATAAAAACATTGCCACATCATCACCACCTTTTTAATTTTTAACCACACATTTACACCACTTATTCTCTCTCTCTCTCTATATATTATATATATTAAAAGTATATGTGTCCCATCATTTACTCATTTTTTCTAGTTCTTGGAGTAAAACACTGATACGGATACGGATACGGGCCCGGCTACCGACCCAATTGATCTCGAGCATGTGACCGGCCCATTGGTGGAAAGTGGCTAAGAGGATGGACCGACTTTATCAAATCCTATCTAACCTAATTTTGTTATTTTTTATTCTTAGCATTATCTATTAGTTTTTTTTTAAACAATTGTTTGGTTTATCTTTATTTGTTCTTTTCCTATTTAATTCCTTATAATTGGTTGGATAGCGATTGAATTGAAGTTTTTATCAGTATTGTTTTCTTCTTGAACAAGGGACTTTTGTTCTTGGTTTTTTCTTCATCTTCGGCTTCACCGAAGAGAAGGGTATCAAAACTAGGGATCTAGTTTTCCACTAATACGAATCCGTATCAAGTGGTATCAGCAGCTTCAGGTTATCGCGATGTCGGATGCAAGGAGAGATCGTCGACAACAGAACAGCAGATTCGCCGCCGGAGGCAGCGGGATTGATCAACGTGATCCTCGTGACATCGAGATTGAAAGACTCAATCAACGGAGTCGGGAACTTGAGTTGATTCAACAGCCATTTGACGACCATTACCACCATGATGATGAAGATGATCGCACCGCCACGGACTCCGTAGTATGGGACGATTATGATCATCAGGATCAATTTCATAATGTTTTTGCTCCACCAGACCACAGGCAACCACGTCCGCAGCCGCACCACCCCACTGATCCCATGCGATCCTTGGGGATCAGAACTGAAATTCCAGAATTCGAAGGGAAGATGCAACCGGACGACTTCATCGACTGGTTGTCTACCGTAGAGCGTATTTTTTATCTCAGACAAGTCCCGGAGCCCTTAAAGGTAAAACTCGTTGCCATTCGCTTACGTAAGTACGCTTCATTATGGTGGGAACATGTGCAAAATCAACGATATCGGGAGGGTAAACACAAAGTTAAGACATGGGATAAGATGAAGCGTTTGATGAAGGCTAAATTTTTACCCGTTAACCATAAACAAGAATCTTTTTGGGAGTATCACTCGTTCAAACAACAGTCTTTGTCCGTCGAAGACTTCGTTGTTGCCTTCGAACAACTACACATGCGTTGTGGGGTTGAAGGGGTATGGTCCCAAAAAGCTGCGCAACGTCCTACGAGGTCGCGCGGGACCATACTCCTTACTCAGCAATTTTCTTGCTGCCAAACCTCGCGCGGGCTACAACATATCTCTGTAACGCGGCGCGAGGTCCACATAACAGTAAACTCCAGTTAGCAACACTTAGCATTCTAAATAGAACATCTGAAAGCCCTTGGCTGGCGCAAGGTAATAACGTGCTCAGCAAGAACCATGCGTGACTACGGCGCGAGGACTTTCCAGATAGTACACAAGGTACAAGTGGCAGAATAAAAGAGCCAATCAGGATCCTTCTGATCCTGCGCAATCGTGCTCCACGATCGTCTGACATGCAGGAGACAAAAAGTACTTAAGGACGCCTATGTGGCACCAATCACAGGGCAGAGACAACTGCCCCACGATCTCCACTTACCTGCTGATGGCAGAAGGGCGACCAGGCCGACAACAGTGACACGTGGCTCCAATCACGTTGCGCCAACTCCACAAAGCTCCTAGAAGCCACTAACGGTCGACACCAGTGAGACAAGGAGCATATCCCCCATGTTGTCGCCTTCCGGCCCAAGGCCCATCAGCCCACACCCTCTTACACCTCTCCGGCTATAAATAGAGACCTTCACTTCACAGGTTATTCATTCTATTCCCTCTACTCTCTCACTTAATACTTTATTCTCTCCAAATACAGTCGCTTATTCTCACGCCGGAGCCCGGTTAAGAGGGAAACCCCCCATTCCCCTCTTAACGAGTAACGGTGTTCTGTTTTGCAGATAACCACGGTCATTAAAGGAGCTCAGGAAACCATAAAGAAGATTAACCATCATGGTAGAAACATAAACCAAACTGATTAGTCCCATAATTAGTCACGTGTTTCTTCATTGGCGCCCACCGGTTTTTTTCTACAAATCACTCTCATCTTCTTCTTTCCTGAGTTTTTCGTGTTTTTTTCTTCCTTCGATCATGGCTGATCAAGGAATCATTCCCGAGTTTGTTGGTCTTGGACCTAATGCTGCGTTGGGAGTGGACAATCAAAACATCCAACCCCAACACGTTGAAGAAATCGGCGAGATCGAGATAGCCAACACTGGGGGTCCGCGCGGGAGCTTCACCCGTATCAATCAAACAACTACCCCAGGAAACAACGGTGCTGGACCTTCGAACCCAGCTCCACCTCAGAATATCTCGGCGCTACTAGGGCTACCAGAGGGGGAAACCCCAGCTTCATGGTACGCCAAGCAACTCGCCACCATTAACGCGGCGTATCAATCATTGAGCGCACAACAAGCAGTTTTAACGGCAGAACCTTCCTTGGTTACACCAACCGGCCCCAGTCAAGGGCCGCGCCAGGTGCCACCACCGCAAAATATCCAAGGAAGAGCCAACAGACCTCCCCCTACCCGAAGACTAAGAGTGCAGGACACGCGCGATACACGGGGAGAAACAGAAACCTACTATGACGACCCGTCAAACTTCCAAAGAGGCCCAGTTCATAGCCGGCTCACGCCGCGCAACATGAACGATGAATGGGAAGATACCGACCCAAACGATCCAACTTGGGAGAACGATGAAGAATCTTCGGTCTTCAATCGTTTACAAAGAAATCACGAGTACTACAAACCAAGACAGCACGTCGGGTACTCCGAAGAGGCAGAGAAAGACTTTCGCCTCGCCTATCGACCAGCTGAAGCTGTAGAGCATTCAAAGTTCATCCCAAAGATAGCACTAGCGCCGCTCAAGAGAGAAAAGTTACCTCCGAATGTCGGAAAGTTTAACGGATTGACTGATCCTGACGATCACGTCAGAGTTTTCACAAGCGTGGGCTGCATGGGAGGATGGAATATGCCCAGTTGGTGCCATCTGTTTATTCAAACACTCACAGGGGCTGCTCGCGCCTGGTTCGACAGCCTTCCCCCGGGAAAGATAAAATCATGGGTGGATTTCAGGACTCAGTTTTTGAGCCACTTCAGTCAACAAAGACGATACCAGCGCGACACAGCCGAGGTTGAAGATATCTGGCGCAGAGACAATGAGGGCCTGGAAGATTTCGTTACGCGCTTCAACAAAGAATGTCTAGAAATCGGTGGCGTAAGTGAACAACTCATGCGCTGCCACTTCAAGAAAGCCATTCGCTGTGACAACCTCATCAGAACCATCATCGGAAAAGATGGAATGCCCAAAGAGTGGGATAAGCTTATGGAGGCCGCGAAAATAGTCGCACAAACGGAGGAGTCACTCGCCAGAAACAAGAGTTATCGTTCTGAAGATCGATTTTTAAAAGCGGGCTATTCGCGCGACGATAACAGAAGGAACAAGGGAAAGAACCCTGGGTGGAAGGCCAACCACTCCAGCGGTTATAGTGAACGGCCCCGTTATGAAGAACGATCCCGCTATAAGGAAGACGCGCGAGATACTATTGATCGCATCGGCTACAGAAAGGCAGTCCGAGATGACAATCGTGAAAAGCATTGGACTCCGCTCATAAAAACACCAAAAGAGGTGCTAATGACGGAGAACCATGATTTTAAAGCTCCCAGGCCTATGACGAACAAAAAGGGACAAGACCCCAATCTGTATTGTGATTTCCACAAGGATACAGGCCACTTAACAGATGATTGTTACAGCTTGCGTCAAGAGATCGAGAGAGCACTAAAGAGCGGCAAGCTGAGCCACTTAGTGAAAAACGTGCGCAAAGAAACTCGACAGCTCCATCGCCATGACAAAGGAAACCACAAAAAAGTTCGCCGCCTGGAGACACACATGGTTAATGGACCAAGGTATAGCGCAAGAGAAAAAGGCAAGAGACCTTATGAGCCTTCATGGCAAGAACAGCAAGTCATTTTCCCGGTGGTACGCGGGGGTCCTCGAGCCACACGACCCATCGTCATCACTGGTATCATCGGCCATTATGAAACTGAATACGTCTTCATTGACCCGGGGAGTACAGCAGGCATCATCTATGAACAATGCTTTAACCAGTTCGACGACGAAGACAAAGCGAGGCTTGAACCAGTGGACTACCCACTGTCTGGGTTCTGCAATGAAATGGTCTTCCCGCTAGGCCAAATTAGCTTCCCCGTCACACTCTCAGACGGGAAACATTCGAGAACAACAAACGTCAACTTCATGGTGATGCCTGTTAAGTCAAGGCATGATGTGTTGATCGGGAGAGAGACGCAAGGTGAGCTGAATATGATAACTTCCACCCCCCACTCAGCGATTGGTTTCCCAACCAAGACGGGGGTGGCAATCGTTTATGCGAAGAAGGAAGTGATGTCAACAGAAGAGCTGCGCCCAACAAAAGCGGCGAAGGTTTCAGCAACCGAGCCCGAAAAATGGGTTTTAAATCGTAAATATCCAGAGCGAACGGTGACGATAGGTCACGCTATCTCACCAAACATCAGAACTCGTCTCAAGCAGCTCCTATTCAAGAACATGGATATTTTCGCCTGGACCCCGGCCGACATGACCGGAGTCCCGCGCGACATCACAGAGCACTGTTTAAACACCTACCCCTCTGTTGAGCCGAAAGTCCAAAGAAGGCGCAGCTTAGGGGCAGACAAAACGAAAGCAATGAATGAGCAAGTATGCGAGTTACTTAAAGCCGGCATCCTGCGAGAAGTACGTTATCAAAGTTGGGTTGCGAAATGCGAGTTACTTAAAGCCGGCATCCTGCGAGAAGTACGTTATCAAAGTTGGGTTGCGAACCCCGTAATAGTAGAGAAATCAAGTGGTGGATGGCGAATGTGTGTTGACTATACCGATCTCAACAAGGCATGTCCTAAGGATTGTTACTCTTTGCCTGAGATCGACAAAAAGATAGACTCTCTCGCGCCATACAGATGGAAGTGCTTCTTGGATTGCTACAAGGGGTACCATCAAGTTCAAATGAAGCTCGAAGATGAAGACAAGACGGCTTTTCGTACTGATCTTGGGATTTTTTGCTATACGAAGATGCCATTCGGCCTGAAAAATGCTGGCGCCACATACCAGCGATTGATGGACAAGACCTTTGCGGGTGACATCGGAAAGCATATTGAAGTTTACATCGATGATCTAGTGGTCAAAAGTCCCGAAGAGGACCAAATGTTGAAGGACATCGAGAAAACGTTCAATTCATTGCACAGCGTAAACATGAAGTTAAATCCAGCCAAGTGTTCTTTTGGCATGGAAGAAGGGAAGTTTTTAGGCTTCATAGTCACCAACGGTGGCTTTAAAGTGAATCCGGAAAAAGTCCAGGCAATAGAGCGGATGCCATCGCCGCGAACAATCAAAGAAATGCAACGGTTGGCCGGCCGCCTCGCCGCGCTTAACCGCTTTTTGTCAAATCACGCCGCGAAGTCGTACCCGTTTATCAGCACGCTGCGCAATTGTGTGAAAAAGCAAGAGTTCAGATGGACCCCTGAAGCAGAAAAAGCTTTTCAGCAAATGAAAGAATGTTTAATCGAGCTCCCCACCCTGACTGCACCGTTTGAAAAGGAACCACTCGTACTGTACTTATCTTCTTCAGATAAGGCAGTAGGATCGGTGTTACTGGTGGAAAGAAACGGAGTTCAAACTCCAATTTATTACGTCAGCAGGGTATTAACGGATCCAGAAACAAGATATTCCACGATGGAAAAATTGGTGCTTGCGCTGCTACACGCCTCCCGAAGGCTGCGCAGATATTTTACAGGGCATGTGATCACCGTACTTACCAATTTCCATATCGGCACGATACTTCAAAAACCGGAAACATCCGGGCGGTTAGCAAAATGGGCCATCGAGCTGGGGGGCCACAACATTCTGTACCGGCCGCGCCCAACCATCAAGGGTCAAGTTCTAGCGGACTTCATCACAGAAGTCCCAGATGATAAAATCAAGGATTGTGAGCTTGTTGAAACTCCAGTGAAAGACACGACAAACGAGACTTGGATGCTTTATACTGATGGGGCTTCAAACGAAGATGGCGCGGGAGCTGGATTGCGCCTTGTAAGCCCCGAAAATCATGAATTTACTTACGCCATCAAGTTGGACTTTAAAAACACCCACAACGAGGCGGAGTACGAGGCATTTCTGGCAGGCCTGCGCCTCGCCATCAAAATGGGAGCTAAAAATCTACAAGCACACGTTGATTCACTCTTGATAGCCAGCCAAGTCAACGGTATATACGATGCAAGGGGTGAAGTTATGGCCCTATATCTGGAACAAGCAAAAGAGTTGCTCCAACAGTTCAAGTCTCACAAGGTCATCCACATCAATCGCTCTGAAAACAAACCAGCTGACGCTTTGAGCAAGCTTGCTTCGACGTCCTTCCAACATCTTGCCAAAGATGTAAGGATTGAAGTACTCAAGAACCCGTCAGTCTTGTTACGACAAGTCAATGTGATCGAGATAGGGCAGCCATCCTGGATGACCCCTATCATTCAGTACTTGAAAGAAGGAATACTCCCAGAGAATAAGGCAGAGGCAAGAAAGATTCAGAACAAAGCTCTGCAGTACGAAATAAATGGTGGTATCTTATACCGCAAGTCCTTCTTGGGGCCACTACTGCGCTGCGTTGACCCCCAAGATGCGAATTATCTGATAAGGGAGATTCACGAAGGAATCTGCGGCATCCATGCGGGACCACGCATGGTTGTTGCGAAGATTATGAACGCCGGATATTACTGGCCAGGGATGCATGTGGATGCCCTGAAGGAGCTGCGCAAGTGCGACTCCTGTCAGCGACACTCTCCATAAACCCTGCGCCCCAAGAACGACCTGATCCCCGTATCCACTGCTTGGCCTTTTCAGCAGTGGGGAATTGACATGGTAGGACCCTTCCCAGACGCTCCCGGCGCCGTCAAGTTTATAATAGTGGCCGTCGACTACTTCACAAAATGGGTGGAGGCCAAAGCCCTTGCTTCAACTACAGCCATGATGGTGCGAAAGTTCATTTGGGAACACATCATCTGCAGATTTGGGCTCCCACTCAAGATTGTAACTGACAATGGCACCAACTTTGCGTCGGAAGACCTACAGAACTGGATGAAGGAGATGAAAATCGAACACACTTTCTCCTCCGTTGCGCATCCTCAAGGCAACGGGCAGGTCGAAAGTGTAAACAAGTGTATTGTCGAGGGGATTAAGGCCCGACTGGGCACAAAGCGAAGAGGCTGGGTGGATGAGCTCCCGAGTATCTTGTGGGCTCACCGAACCATGCCGAAAACAAGTACCGGCGAAACCCCTTTTAGCCTAGTCTATGGCTCAGAAGCGGTTATCCCGGCAGAAGTTGGCCTGCCCTCTCCGCGTTTGACAGCAGTCAACGCAATCGACAACGAGGCAGAGCGTCGTCTTGACTTGGATTTGCTAGAGGAAAAGCGCGAAATTTCGCGAATTAAAGAAGCCAAGTATAAAACACAAATGGAGAGGTACTACAACGCGCGAGTCCGCATCTGTACCTTCACTCCAGGGGAATACGTTTTTCGAGACAACGAAGCTTCAAACGCTGAACGCCCAGTAAAACTAGCACCCAAATGGGAAGGCCCATACTTGGTTCACGAAGTGCTAGGAAAAGGGGCTTACAAATTGCGCACCATGGATGGACACATCATACCGCGCACGTGGAATGCGCAACAACTGCGCAAATGCTATATGTGACTACTCTAGGCCCTGCGCCTTTATCCACTAAATGTTTGGCCATGCGCCTTTTACTTTTCCATGTTGGCTACACGCCTTTTACGATTACAACCAATGTATGTTTGGCCTAAGCGCCTGTTTCCAAGTTAATGAAAACATACGACATGTTTTCTTTTACCTTGACTCCTTTCGTTACAAATGCATGTTAAACTTCTGATTAGCATGAAAACACTCCAGTTACGCTCACACAAGAGCCTCTCTTACATTTATTCGCGCTAACTTAACCAAAGTTTCTAACAACAGTGCAATAATTGTAACTGAAAATAAGCAAACATACTATTTAGTAAGCGCAACAGCGCAACAGTTATAGAAACACAATGTCATTCATTAGATAAAAGCGCACCCTCGCAAAAGAGTTACATCAGAAACCTACTGGAATTTTTTACAAGGCACAAAGCCTGTTGACAAACCTATTCAAATTCATCATCTCCACTGCCATCATGCTTATCGCCTTTATCGCCATCATCGCCCGCCGCTTCATCTTCGTCAGAAAGTTCTACGTGCTCTGGTGGATCAAGAATGCCCTTCATACGTGCACACCAGTCATCGTGTTCTAGAGCCTTCGAGACCAAGTCCATCACAGGTAAGGCTAAATGATTATAAGAATTTTCAGCTCGAGCAAACTCGGCATCAGCTCCATCAGTTACCGAGCAATGACTGGCATCAAACTCTTGTCTAAACATTTATGCGGCATGCTGCGCACACTCCATATAACCTCCGCGATGTCCGACGGCGCGAGAAGCATCAATGAGAGTAGCGACAGTCTGGTCCAGCTCGCCAGCATTCAGAATCGAGTTAGCCATCTGCATCAAAATAAGCAAATAAGGAACTAACTTGGTAAATAAAACCAAGGTTAAGACATACCAGAACGATTCCCCGGCCACGCAGCCACTCGGCATCAGAGGCAAGAGTATCCACAATACCCTGTGCCTCAGCATAATTAGTCAGCGCTACATTAAGAGCCGCAGTGCTAACATCACGCGCTTCCTCAGCCCTCAGCTTCGCCTCTTCAGCTGAAGCAGCCTTAGACTTTTCAGCCTCCAGGTCGATCTCCAAGGATTCACTTTTGTCAACCTGCTCTCGCAGGCGACGTTTCAGTTCAGCGATCTCGACATCCTTAGTCTGTAGATCCTTGTCCTTGCCCGACAGCTGCAACTTCACATCAGCCAACTCAACCTAAAAAAGAACAAAAGAGCTAAGGCTATTTTGCAAACACAGAAGGAAAAGGTTAAAAGTTTCACAAACCTCAATCTGCCCCTTAGCAGCTTGCGCAGCCTGCGCATCCTCAACCTTGGTTGTCAATTCAGCAACTTTGGCTTCAAGGTCAACAATCTTATTTCGATCAGCAAACGCACGCTGATTGTCCTTCGCGCATATACGCTTAAACTCAGCCTTCTCTTTTGACAAAAGATCCTCGGCAGCTCGAAGTTTGGTTTTCAGGGCCTCGCGCCCCCATTCTTCTGCTTTAGTATCAGCCTCAAACTTTGCCTTCGCTTCATCAAAGGCAGCTTTCGAATTCTCAAATTCGTTAATACGCTTCAGCATCCGCTCGCGGTACCTCTCCCAGTCCGACCGCTCCCTAACCATCGTCCGCCACTCACGGACAATTTGTTGGTTAGCAGCGCGAGCATTCGCCTCCCCAAGCATATAGGTACGGTATAACCCTTCATGAGTCTTCGCCCTCTGCCGGTTAACCTCTCCAGGAGTGAAAGAGTTAAAGAACCAATCGCGGCAAGGGCCGAACTCTTGAAAGGTGTCCTTTTGTCTCAAACTCCAGGGAGCCTGGTGGGGGGCAGTACCACGTTCCTCCTCGGTATAACTTTTATAGTAGATATCACCAAGGGTATCTTTAGCCCCGATAGCTTGTGGATTATAACCCCCGGCGCCACCAGAGCTCGCGCCACTAGAAACATACGTAGGGCGGGTAGGTTTCTCAACCTCAGGCTCTTTCCTTCTCTCTTGATGGGGCTTCGCAGACCCCACACCGCTCAAAACCTCCGGTCCCCGCGCTTTCTCCTGAGTAGCGATAGCAGCGGAACCGGTATACCTCAAGGAATCATCGATAGGCTTTTCAACAGCCTTTTGCTTCTCCTTCTCCATTTCAGAGGCTTTTTTCCTCTTCGCCTCCTCAGCCTTCCTATCTTCCTCGGCTTTCCTCTTTTTCTCTTCCTCCGCTTTCTTCGTCCTATCCTCATCAGCTTTCTTCCTACGCTCTTCATCAACCTTCCTCTTTTCTTCGGCAGCTTTCGCCTTATCACCTTCAGCAACATGTTTGCCTTTGCCAGTCTCAGCCCCAGCAGCTTTGGAAGATTTAACGGTAATCTTTGGCCTCTTTGACTCCGGCTCCGTAAACACAACACCCTTCTCAGGGGTTTTCTTCTTACCCTCTGCAAAAGCCAGGGGATCAAGAAAAGAAAGCAACAAAAAGGAACTAAAAACAAACTTACCAGGAGAGAACTTATAAAGTGAGCGCAGATTGCTCTGTTTACCAAGCACAAGAGCCCCTCCAGCCTTCGGCGCAACAGACACACCAGCAGTTGCCTCGCTCCTAGTTCTTTTCCTGCTGATCAGCTTTCCAGCAGCATCCTCTTCTTCTTCCGCTTCCTCTTCCTCATGCGCAACAGAGGAAGGAGTAGCGCCAGCATCCGGGTTGCGAGAACCCGCGCTCCCCGAGCCACCAGCTCCAGTCTTCTTCTCGCCTGCGCGTGACAAGCCTTCAAGTGAGTCACTAATAACCACGAAATCTTTCAAGTCACTCTGACGAAGGCGAAGAATACCTTTACCAGCGGTTGCGCGACTACTCCCGGCCCCCTTGCTGGTCACCTCAGCATCCGATGCAGCAACCTTCTTCTTCTTCAATGGTTTCTTCTTCTTCTCTTCTGGGTCAATACCCAAGTCGCGCAACACACCTGCAAAGATGTTAGACCACGAACTTAGCTCTCCGTTCGAAGACCCTACAGACTCCTCGCTGGAAAGATAGACAACCTCTTTCCCAGCAGAGGTCACATAGCGCAAAGGACGAGGTTTCGGTATGGGCGCACCTTCGTTTGCAGTAGGCGGCGAGGCAAACGCATCAGCAACCGGGTACATAAAGTTACCCTTAATCTGGTCATACCAGTATTCTTCTCCAGCTTGGAGCGGGCGCACGCCCATGGAACCGCCAAAAGTGGCGAAGGCAGCTTGATACAAACGCGCCTCTACACGACAATTCATACAAATAAAACACAAGCTAAGAAATAACATTAGTAAATCCAAGGAAATTACTAACCTTTATCATCAATCATCAAGACTGGAACTTCCTTGCTTTCAGGCAGCCATTGATCAGTCATCCGCGCCGCAACCAAGACATTCTCCCCAAACACTCGGTTTGGGGTGGCAGTAAGCTCCCGATACCAACCCTCAGTCTTGGGTATCGCCAGGTCTTCTTTCACAATCGCTTCATTCCAAGCGCGAAACGTCATGGCGATCGGAATAACCTCCTCGCGAATATAAAAGAATTTTGGCTTCCAGTCATGGAAACTCTTGGGAGGATTTAGAAGTACCTTCTTTGCTGCGCCTCGACTGGCGAAGGAATAAAACCCCATATTCCTCTGGAGTTGATAAAAAACCCGAAATTTATCAACAGTTGGCTCGATGCCATGAGCCCAGCACAGGAACTCGAAATGTCGAACCCGAACCATTCCGGGTGGGCTCATCTGAGATATATGGAACCCATAATACTGAAGAATATGGGCCATGAAGTTCGTCGCCGGCAACCGGAAGTTGCCTTGGTGGAAAAAATCTTCAAACAACGTTATATAGCCCGGCGGTGCGTCGGCGGCCGTCTGGTTTTGAGCCGGATACATAGCACCCCATTCCGGTGGAAACCGGAAACCCCATACTATTTGTTCAAATAACCCTAAGTCCCACCGGAGGACCGGGACAGGGCCTTCCTCTCCGGGATGGTCTTCATGTTGTTCTTCAGCCATCGATAGATAAACAAAGGTCTTGAATATTCTGGAAACAAGCTTGATAATCTGCTACGATGTTCTTCAAGAACTTGAAGATCTGCTGCAACCGTGTTCTTCAAACTTTGAAGATTCAAAGAAGTTTGAGAGGAAATAAAGGAATAGTAGAAGAGAAAAGTGATGAGCCTCACATCTCTCCGGATATATATACCCATCGCATTTAATGCGATGGGTAACCGTGCCGAAATCGCCGCAAGCAAGGCCAGCCAGAAAGCGCCACGTAAGGCGTGTTTCCCGGAGTGACGGTTAACACGCGCGCGTGGGCCTCACTCTCCTGACGAAAAGCTGAACCGTCAGCAACAAGTTGTTGACAACCGTCAGAGGTCAACTCAAACGTCACCAACCGCGACTTTTTCACCAACCTGTCAGAAAATTCAAATTTCGAGGTGTTTCCCGCCCAAAGTCATTAGAAACTTCATGAAAAAGCTAACAACAAAGCCAGCAACAAGCCTGGTAGTCGCGCCGCAGTAACCAACAACTTACACACGCGCCGTCTACCAAAGCCAGAAGCATCCTTCAACTCTATTTTCTTAAGTCCAGAGCTCCAACCACTTGCCCTGCGCATGGTGCAGCACTGGACTGGGGGGACTTGAAGGGGTATGGTCCCAAAAAGCTGCGCAACGTCCTACGAGGTCGCGCGGGACCATACTCCTTACTCACCAATTTTCTTGCTGCCAAACCTCGCGCGGGCTACAACATATCTCTGTAACGCGGCGCGAGGTCCACATAACAGTAAACTCCAGTTAGCAACACTTAGCATTCTAAATAGAACATCTGAAAGCCCTTGGCTGGCGCAAGGTAATAACGTGCTCAGCAAGAACCATGCGTGACTACGGCGCGAGGACTTTCCAGATAGTACACAAGGTACAAGTGGCAGAATAAAAGAGCCAATCAGGATCCTTCTGATCCTGCGCAATCGTGCTCCACGATCGTCTGACATGCAGGAGACAAAAAGTACTTAAGGACGCCTATGTGGCACCAATCACAGGGCAGAGACAACTGCCCCACGATCTCCACTTACCTGCTGATGGCAGAAGGGCGACCAGGCCGACAACAGTGACACGTGGCTCCAATCACGTTGCGCCAACTCCACAAAGCTCCTAGAAGCCACTAACGGTCGACACCAGTGAGACAAGGAGCATATCCCCCATGTTGTCGCCTTCCGGCCCAAGGCCCATCAGCCCACACCCTCTTACACCTCTCCGGCTATAAATAGAGACCTTCACTTCACAGGTTATTCATTCTATTCCCTCTACTCTCTCACTTAATACTTTATTCTCTCCAAATACAGTCGCTTATTCTCACGCCGGAGCCCGGTTAAGAGGGAAACCCCCCATTCCCCTCTTAACGAGTAACGGTGTTCTGTTTTGCAGATAACCACGGTCATTAAAGGAGCTCAGGAAACCATAAAGAAGATTAACCATCATGGTAGAAACATAAACCAAACTGATTAGTCCCATAATTAGTCACGTGTTTCTTCAGGGGTTGATAAGGACGAGGAACATATTATCGCAAGGTTTTTAGGGGGCTTACGTACCGACATCGCTGATGTCGTTTCGTTACAACAGTACTGGTCTTTTGCTGATGTGTGCAGGTTAGCTAAAAAGGTTGAAAAACAGCTCGTGACCCGTTCCCGTTCCAATGTCCGCTATCAGCAGCCTCGGGGACAACAACCGCCCAACTCACAGCCCCGCATTGACCCACCAAAGGCCGCCCCGATCGTCCCTGCCATCCCTTCATGGGCTGGTTCCTCTTCGGCACAACGTTGCTACAAATGCAACGGTATTGGTCACCTAAAACGGGAGTGCCCTAATAAACAAGTCATTGCTTTGGTTGACGAACCAAAACCCTCTTACGACACCGAATCAGATAATGAGAAGGATGACCAGTCTGAAGTTATTTATCCGGATAAGGGCGAAGCCCTTGTGGTACAGCGGTTGTTACATACTGCGGTGGTAGATTCTTCCGATGACACGGCATGGCTACGCAACACAATTTTTCGAACAAAGTGCACCTCTAAAGGGTAAATTTGCAATGTTATAATCGACAGCGGGAGTTGTGAAAATATAGTTTCTAACACTATGATTGAAAAGTTGAAACTGCCTCTTCATGATCACCCGGAACCTTATCAACTTACCTGGTTAAAAAAGGGGAATCTTCTAAAGGTAACACACCGTTATCTCGTGCAATTTTCCATTGGCAATAAATACTCAGATGAGGTTTGGTGCGAGGTCCTTCCCATGGATGCGTGTCATATTCTTTTGGGTCGTCCTTGGCAATACGATCGTCGGGCAAAACACGACGGGTTTCGAAACACGTACACGTTCAAAAAGGACGTCATTAATATTACACTTGCTCCTTGTGATCCACGACAAGATGGTGCTGCTTCCATGTTGGTTACCCGTTCGGTTTTTACTTCATTGACAAAGTCGGAACCACCGCAACTAATTTTTGGGTTAGTCATGGCCGAACCAAATGCAGACACTAATGCCGTCCCTGACGAGGTACGTCCTTTGTTGACTGAATTTTGTGATGTTTTCCCAGATGATATCCCCGCAGGTTTACCAATGATGCGCGATATCCAACATTGCATCGACTTCATTCCCGGTGCAAGCATTCCCAACAAGCCCGCTTATCGCATGAACCACAAAGAATTTAATGAGTTACATAAACAAGTTACCGAGCTATTGGAAAAGGGTTTCATACGCGAAAGCATGAGTCCGTGTGCCGTTCCAGCCTTGTTAGTACCCAAGCCGAATGGCACCTTTCGAATGTGTGTTGATAGTAGGGCAGTGAATAAAATTACAATCAAATATCGGTTCCCAATTCCCAGGTTTGATGATTTGTTGGATCATTTAAATGGTGCTCATGTGTTTTCTAAAATTGATTTGCGTAGCGGCTACCACCAGATTCGAATGCGTCAAGGAGACGAGTGGAAGACGGCTTTTAAAACACGAGATGGCTTGTATGAATGGATGGTCATGCCGTTTGGGTTGTTAAATGCACCAAGCACCTTCATGCGTTTGATGAACCGTATTTTAAAACCTTTTATCGGTAAGTGCGTGGTCGTCTATTTCGATGACATCTTGGTCTATGGCGCAAATATTGAGCAACACTTGGCACATCTCCGAGAGGTTTTTTCCGTCCTACGAGATCAAAAACTGTATCCAAATGGAAAGAAATGCCATTTTTTAACTTCTGAAGTTATTTTTTGGGGTTATTTGGTTTCTGGAAATGGGATTCAGATGGATGAATCGAAGGTGGTTGCCATCACATCTTGGCCAACCCCTACCTCGTTGCATGAGGTGCGTAGTTTTCATGGGTTGGCTTCTTTTTACCGTTGGTTCATAAAAAATTTTAGTACTATTGTGGCGCCGATAACAGAATGTTTGAAGAATAGTCGTTTTGTTTGGACACAGGCCGCTGAGGCTTACTTTATTTCCTTAAAATTGGTGGTTACTAAGGCTCCTTGCCTTGCTTTACCAGACTTTTCTGTGGTGTTTCAAGTCGAGTGTGATGCCTCGGGGTTGGGTATCGGGGGCGTTCTCAGTCAACAAAATCGTCCCATTGCATTCTTCAGTGAAAAACTAAGTGACACAAGGCGTTGGTATAACACTTACGATAAAGAATTCTATGCTATTGTTCGTAGTTTGGAATACTGGCGTCATTATTTACTCCTCGCTGAATTTATTCTTTACTCCGATCATCAGGTGCTTAAGTTTATTCAAGTGCAGGCTAAATTAAATCCAAGGCATGCTAAGTGGGTTGAAACTTTACAAGATTTCACGTTTGTTATTCGCCACAAGTCGGGTTCTTCTAACTCCGTTGCTGATGCGTTGAGTCGACGTCCAGCCTTAACGTCGACATCTACTTTCATGGTTCAAGGGTTCAGATCCTTCACAGCTTTATATATCGACGACCCAGATTTTCATGTGATCTGGCAGCATACAAAAGATGGTCCGTATAAAGCGTTCTGTCCGAAAGATGACTTGTTGTATCGAGGAAGCCGCTTATGTGTTCCTTATTCCTCGTATCGGGAGGCCATTGTTTTGGAGTGCCATCAAGGGCCGTTGGCGGGTCATTTTGGTCGTGAAAAAACGATTTCCCTTGTTGGAGATCGATTCTATTGGCCCAATATCGCTAAAACCGTGGCAATGGTTTTGGCTAGGTGTCGCGTGTGTCATGTCACCAAGGCTAAACATGTTAGTCAAGGATTGTACTCCCCCTTGCCTGTTCCTAATCATCCTTGGGAAGATGTAAGTATCGATTTTGTTTTGGGTCTTCCGTTAACTTAAAGAAAAAAAGATTCAATCATGGTGGTTGTCGATCGTTTTTCGAAAATGGCTCACTTTATTCCATGTGTCAAAACGTACGATGCATCTCAAATTGCTCGCCTTTACTTTGCTGAGGTTGTTCGTTTACATGGGGTTCCTAAATCCATAACCTCAGATCGGGACGTCAAGTTTGTAAGCCATTTCTGGCGTACTTTGTGGAAGCATCTGGGGGCAAAGTTGCAGTTTAGCAGCTCCCACCATCCTCAGACGGATGGGCAAACTGAGGTAACTAATCGCAGTTTGGGTAACTTGTTACGCAGTCTTGTTGGGGATCATCCAAAAAGGTGGGATCTAGTTCTACCTCAAGCTGAGTTTGCTTATAATCGCTCGAATCATAGTTCTACTGGTCAGAGTCCGTTTATGGTTGTGTATGGACGAAATCCCTTTACTCTTCTTGATCTTGCACCTTATCCGGAAGTGGAGCATTTTAGCGCTGATGGGGAAGAGCGGGCTGCCCAGATAAAAAAAAAAACTCCATGAAAAGGTGCGTGAGCAAATAGTCAGACATAATTTGCAATACCAGTCTCGCGCAAACCAACATCGCAGAAAGGTGGTTTTCAAAGAAGGAGATTTGGTTTGGGTTTATTTGCGCAAAGAAAGGTTTCCTACAGGAAGGTGTGGCAAGCTAAAACCGCGAGCGGATGGTCCTTTTCGCGTTTTGAAACGTATCAACGATAATGCATACAAAATTGATCTTCCGGGGCACTACAAAGTTTCAGCTACGTTTAATGTTGCGGATCTCTCCCCTTATGTGGCAGCCAATGATGAAGACTCGAGGGCGAGTCCTTTTTTAGGGGGGAGGATGATACGGATACGGGCCGGGCTACCGACCCAATTGATCTCGAGCATGTGACCGGCCCATTGGTGGAAAGTGGCTAAGAGGATGGACCGACTTTATCAAATCCTATCTAACCTAATTTTGTTATTTTTTATTCTTAGCATTATCTATTAGTTTTTTTTAAACAATTGTTTGGTTTATCTTTATTTGTTCTTTTCCTATTTAATTCCTTGTAATTGGTTGGATAGTGATTGAATTGAAGTTTTTATCAGTATTGTTTTCTTCTTGAACAAGGGACTTTTGTTCTTGGTTTTTCTTCATCTTCGGCTTCACCGAAGAGAAGGGCATCAAAACTAGGGATCTAGTTTTCCACTAATACGAATCCGTATCAAACACCACCCAAAAAAAATGGGTATAAAAAACATGTCATACATTAAGAAAAACATGAACATATGCCACATAAAAACATGAAAAAATAGCTTATTGGAGATGCTCTTATAACAATTGTGAGGTAGCCATTTACGGGGGATTGTACGATGTTCTTAAAGAGTTTTACAATGGAATTCAAAATGTGGTGCAACCGAGGGATGAGTTCGGTACCAACTGGTATCGAAAATCTCCAAAAATAGGTACTGGTACCGGTAGCGAAGATACATGGTACGGTACTAGTATTGAAGGTAAATACCGGTACCGAAAACGCCAAAAGTCAGTACCGCAAATGTTTCGGTTTGAAAAATTCGATACTAGTATCTGATACCATTTGCTCATCCCTGTTACAACCCCATCAAAGGTCATCCATCGAACAACATGAAGTGACAATCACCTGTGATGAGGATTAGTCCACGCCTGACGTACATGGAGTGAAAAACCTTGCATGGTAGGTGCTCTATGTTATATGATGTGTGTGATAAACAATTTATGTTTAAAAAAATAAAAGCTATTTTAATTTTCTAAAATTATGTCAACTCGTTATTTTCATTTATAAAATGTAAATAAATACGTCATATTGTATTTTTTTAGATGATGTAATACCTTATTTTCAGGGCCGGCCCTGGGGTGGGCGGGGAGGACCACCGGCCAGGGCTCGATATTTCGGAGGGCACACTATTTTTTAAAAAAAAAATCCGATTAGTATACGTAAAAATTTATTTTTTAATAGGGTATACCTATACAAATACCAACATAGGCCCACTTACAAAACTATTATTATGCTTTAGATTAGCTATTAGCCCATTGACATTAGGTTTAGACCTTTATTGAGTCCAATACCCAATTTCATTAAGGCTTAAGGGCACGCTTTTTGGAACTCGAACAGGGTATATGAATTCTCAGTCTGCTTATTTTTTAATGTTTTATTTTGTAATGAAAACAACTTCTCCAGAGGATCTAGAATAATTATTTGAAAGATCATTTGTAGCGTTTACTTGTTCAGTTAAATCGATATATTATTTAAGAAATCAATATTTTTTAATAGTATTCGAACATTTGATTAAAAGACAGGCAACACTCAACAGATCAATCGATTACTTTATTACTATTAGGTGAATTAAGACAGCTTACAATATCTGTCTAAACTTTTAATTCGTATGTAGTCTAAAATTTTCTTATATACTTTCTCTGATTTTCTAATATATAATACTAGGTTAAAACCCGCGTGTACACGCGGTTGAACAAATGAGAGTATATGCTGTTGGGGAAATTCGAAATTGCTTGGATAAATCTGAAGTCGTGTAATCACTTTCAGATCAAACAATTGGAGTGGCTACCAATCTTTGATCGGATAAAATCAGATTGATTCTAGATTTCTGTATGAGAATTTGGGTGAGAGAATTTTTAGGGATTTTGACGAACTGCAAATTCGTCTAGGGTTTTCCAAAACCGTTTGAGAGCGTATTTACAGTTTTCCACAACTGCTTGCAGTTTCATTTTTGAACAAAAAACGCCTTTAGTCCCTCATGTTTCAAAAGTGCATATTTAGCCCGAAATTTAATTTCTGATGCATATTTAGCCAGGGGCTCTGCCCCTTGGACCCCGCCAGGGGCTGCCGCCCCTTGGACCCCGCTTCTCTCGGGGGCGCTGCCCCCGAAAATAAGCGTGCACTCTTATTTGTATGTCACACGCAATCTCAAATTACACTAAAATATCCAACATATGCTCCATATTTTTGGAAAACAAAACATGCATCAGAAAAATTAACCTCTAAGAGCTTTGGTCCACTGCTTGTATGCAAATAGTTTGAGACACTTATCTTTTTCCTTCTTTAAGCAATCCTCAGCCTTGTTCCATAAGAGAAGTCAATCAAATAAATTGAAACTAATACATGATATGATAAACATACAAACAGTGACAAGGTGTCACCGGTAACTATGAGAGATGATTATAAAAAGGGCAGCGGCTTGGACAGATAATGGGTCAAATTGAGTCAATTTAAGTGTTTAGTTGACCTACAATGGGCCAAGACATTTTTATACTATCTTCATCTAAAGTTATTGGTTTTAGCCCGCCATTATATAGCTGTAAAATAAAATAAAAAACAAAAATAAAATAATATCGGTTCAATGTCATTTGTCAGGTCTGAGAACATGAACTTCAACTAAGAACATGAATTTAACGGTATTTGAACTTGTCAACTTAATATCATTTGCGAAAACATGATACAATTAGGCTGGTGGGTGTGGGGGGCGCCACCCCGCCACCTCAGCCTCTATAGCGCCCCTAGGGGCTCCATCACCACACCCTCCATGTTAAGGTGGGGGCGCCATCAAGCTTCAGCTAACATGATGGCGAGAGAGGAGGGGGTTATCAGCTGGGGCCCACTTGTTTGCACCAATCAAAATTTTTTTTTTATTTTTCTCTATAGCGCCCCTAGGGGGGTTATCACCACACCCTCCATGTTAAAAGGGGGGGGGGGGGGTTATAAAGCCCCTTGGCTGACGCGCTGAGATGTCCTTATAAAGCCCAAAGGGGGGTTATCCCACACCCTCTAGCCTTAAGACCCATCAAAGATTATTTGAAATAAAAGGGTTTTTGACTTCCGATCAAGTTTTGTCCTTAGTAGAATCATGGGCGAGATAATTTTTACATCAAAATTCACTTACCTTGTTTTTCATTTGCACAAAGTTCAAAGTGCCTAACACTAAAAAAATAAATCTTTTCGAATTTCAATTCACTTTTTATTGATCCATATAAAGGGTTTTACAATGTATACTAAGAAACAATGCTCAATTTCTACAGAGAAGACAACCACCAAACCAAGTAGTTAGCCATAAATTTAATATGAACAAAAGAACAAAAACAAATGGTAGAAGTTCAATAGCACCAAAACTTATGTGAGCATAAGATATTTCATGCCTTGGGTATATTGAAACAAATCTAAAACTTATACTTCTCTTGCCTTGGGTATTCTGAATAACACATTCCCAAGTTTCCCTCCTGTGGTAAGGTACCTCACTTTATAAAAAAAAAAGAGGGTTCAGATCCTGCATAGTAAATGTATAGGTGGTTAATAAAAGTAAATAAGAAGTTGTCTCTAAATTAAAAAAAAATCCAAAAAAATCAACCAAAACAAACGGTCTATAACTGGTTTGTTGAACAAAAGTTCCAACGTTTACCGCACATTTGCAATATATGAGCATACACTTTTGACGAACTCAACCGTGGAAAAGAATCTGAGATGGTTTTTACGAATTCACATGTCCACCATAGTGGAATAATAAAAAAATCTACAAATAATACCAATGCTGCATTAACCTGGCTGGACTTGAGCTTCAAGTAATTATTTATAAGTACACAAAATCTCTCAAAAAAATTAGCATCCATTCCGAGTTACATTTCTAAACATTTGTGTGTATGCATCGTGAGAACTTCAATTAGATCAAAATTTTATATCTTAATTTTAGATATTCTTTTTTCATTTTTAAAGAAGCAAATGAAGAAATTCAAGAACGTAAAACCTAAACGGTTTTCTTAAAGCTATTTTTTAAAATAATAAGTGCAAAGTTCAGCCAAAGACAACAAATAAGTGGTGATGACAAAAAAGGTTGTGGCTGTTGCTCACCTATTTGGACTCTTATAAAGTTAGAAGGTGGTTTTAGAGTGACCCATTTTAACCCGTTGCTTAATTAGAGCTGGCCCAACATGACCCATTATGTAGGTAGAGTAGACCCAAATGAACCCGAATGCAACTTTTTTTTAACTCAAATCAACCCATCGGACGATGGACGGGTCATGATTGTTGGGCCTAGTCATATGGTAAGGTACACTTCATATGACAACCACAGAACCATTTGGCTATCCCAATGCAGCTCCAGTTAATATAAATACATCCCTGAACTTGTTGAAGTGCTGAGAAAGACTATCCTTGGTAGCAACAAAATGAACCTGTAAAAAATAGAGTTTTAGAAAGAAAAAAAATACATCCGAAGACTTTATATAAAAGTACTGCCATTACATTGCTAACAAAAATGGTTCGTGAATCCACATCTTTAGTAGATTTACCAGTGAGATTGACACCTGCAAGACAAAAAATAAATTACTATTACACTGAAAATAATTCATTTAAACAATTAAACTCTGCCCCGATTATATTTATATTTTACGGGGATCCAATATAAAAAGAATAGGTTGATTTGGCAAATATAGATTGCATATGGGTTCATTTGGTTTATCTCAAATTAGACAACGGGTCAAAATGGGTAACTATTATAAAACTCACTGACTTAAAGAAGGTCATAATGGGTCAGCAACACCCATGACCATTGTCTCCACCACTTACTTGTCACCACCAACGCCGCCACAGGCACTCCTTCCACCTACACCGCCATCATCATCACTACAAAAAGCTATAACGGATTTGAGCCCGAATGATTTTAGCCAGAACCAACTTAATAGTACCTTTTTACAAACGACAAGCTTTGACCCAAATCTATTTTGCTGAGGACCCGCTCTAAATAACAACCTGTTTTGACTCATCACCCAAACTCACCCAGTTTGCCAAGCTTGAACTAAATGAAGAAAATCCCCCCCAAAAAAAAAAAAAACAGAGCTGATAGCACTCACCAATTGATGGCATTGTCTTTTGGTGGACCTCCCTTTGAATTTGTTTGTATAACAGGCAGTCCCTGATTACAAATACAAATGTAATAAAAACCAGGATGTATTTATTTGCCAAATAAAGTGTGCTTTTGACAACTAAGCTATATTCAGATGCATCGCTCATCACACACTATTTTTTTAATCACTACTATTGATACTACCTCAAACCTTCAGTTGCTATTGAAAAGGATATATAGGCGAATGGAACAGTGAATGAAGGGTTTTTGGAGGCTCTAAATGCCCTTTTTGGTAATTTCCCACATTTGAGAGCCACCGAACATGCAACCTTAAACATCACACCTATTGACCGCCCTTAACTCTGGCTCAGAACCAACTCAAGAAGCTGCATTATATGTTCTCTTTCTTCTCAGGCAAGCTTGGTCAACCTGATGCACTACGATAGGAACAACAATAGCCTTATTAGTGACTTGTCAAAATCATCAACCACATATGTAGTATGAACAAAGACAACAAAGCAATAGAGGATCTAAAAATCACTGATTAGTAATAGGGGATCCATAATTGTCTAAAAAGTTTTGCATCATTTATAAGCAGTAATGTTAAAAAATCAGAATAAAAATCCTAATCTGAAAAAATTATGAACCAAAACTGAAGAGGTATGGCCCCAATTCCTTGCCCACATGGCAAGGACCACACCACTTCTGCATCCGACATGGCGCCTACATCAGCAAGCGAATCCAGAAGCTTCTGGAAGACGTCAGGGTGGCACCAAAGATGCTCTTTCCGACAGAAAGGACGGCACGTGTCACCAGTCATCAAGCGCCATGTTGGCCTGCGGCAAATCAAGGAGCAGACCGACAGTACCAGTACGACGTCTCCAGCATGGACAAATGTAGGCGCGCCTCGTGTACCACTACACTGACCATAGCAGAGGAGACCAATAGGATATTCCCCTTGGTCGGACAGCTGGCGCCCTATAACGGCTGGCAAGGTTGCTCCTCCCTCTTTCACCCTCCGGCTATAAATAGGACCCTTCATCATTCAGGTAAAATCCATCCTCTCCTCCACACTCTCACTCTTAACACACACTGTTTTATCTTCTCAGAACAGAACTTATTCTCACGCCGGAACCTGGTTAAGAGGGAAACCCCCATATTCCCCTCTTAACGAGCTAACGGTGTTGCTGTTTTGCAGGACCCGTCATTTGGCGAGTCACGAAGGAGATTGAACCCCACAAAAGAGACGAACAGGCTAGTTTCACCTCAGGTGTTAACCAGTGTTTCATCATTGGCGCCCACCGCAGTTTTTGCAAACCTTTCTCATCTCCTTTTTGTTTAAAACACTCTTCAAAATGGCTGAAACAAACCCTTCCCACCAGGTGGACGGAGAAGTTTCTTCTTTTGAGCTCATTTCGGACACCGCGCACGTCCAAAGGGGCCAAAGGAACGAAATCATCCAAGAAGGGCAACTAAACAACGATTTTCCTAGTATATTTGGAAGTGCATCCAGGGTTGTTAGCCAAAACACAACTGGAGCCACTTTCCAACCTCCACCTAGGATCATCACCCAAACCACGAATGGAGCCACTTTCCAACCTCCGTCTGGGATAGTCCAACAAACACCCCCACCGGTGCAAACACCAAGCCATGGGGCAGGCCCTTCAGCTCCATCGGAACAAACACAACTGAACTTCTCTGCACTTTTAGGGCTACCCGAATGTAACACCTCGAAAATTCACGTCCTATAATGTGTAGACACGTGTCAAAAGTTTGAACGTGTGAAAGAATGTTATAAAAGGACTAAAGTTGACAAACATGGGAAGTATGTGATTATACGGATTCTAAGTGTCAACAGTGAATAAATATACTTCATAATAACCCTACATGATGTTTATAACATCAAACGAATAAATCATGGATCATACGAAGCTAAAAGTGAGAGATTACAAACTACAGGGGTTAAATGTGTCAACATGTTAAAGATATACCTCTGAGTGACCTTTTGACAAACTCGAAGCTTTGTAATGGTAAATTATGCTCACTAGAATGCACGATAAAAATTTCATAAAGTTTCGTTATCGTATGAGAAAGTTATGATCAAATTCGTATGCGAGGGGTTAAAGCGTCAATGTTGAAAGTTATGACTTTTCGGGTGATAACAAAGTGATCAGGGACTTGGCAAAGTGGGTATAAGTCCTAAAGCCCTTGTGGGTAAATAAGAAGGCGTCAAATTGCAAGAAATAAGCTTACTTGCCCTTTCGAAAGGCTAAGGGACAAGAAACAACAAATTTTTAAGCCTGATGTCTGCCTTGAGGACCTCAAAGCTGGGGACCTTGAGGTCCGTAAGGTAACTGCCAGCACCAGAATACCTTCTTCAGCCGGTTTCTCGCATTTCTGACCGATCTAGCTGGTTGTTCTCATTATTAAAAGACCTCTAAAATGTTCCTAGACCCTAGGACACATGTGGGAATGTTGTGGTGTGTCCTAGACATTGTTGTCAATCAATTGTGGTGCCTAAATCCAATATATAAGGCCATGGACTTGCAACAAACATTCCTCACACATTCTCCTGCATAATTGGATCATTTCTGGAGCTATCAAGCAGCCTTAAGTGATCAAAATTCGTGCATAGGACTCTTGTAAGTCTGCTGGTCCTTCTTTAAGTGAGTTTAGCTTGTTTAATTAGCTAAAAGTCAAACCATCGTAATTACGGTTTGACTTCGAGATTAGTCAATAATGGCTCAGTCATATCTCGAATTAAAAGTAGTTATAGGTTGGTATTTATGTGGGTAATAAAACCTCAAAAGGGTTTCCCCTGATCACCACTCTAACCAGGTCAAAAGTCGGGTCAAACTTATAATTAAAAAGTCAACAAGATGCTTAAAATGTCATTTATGCATAATTAGCTATCTAGAACATATACAACCTGTTTGATCATTGTTATAACTTAGTAATTAGTGTAAGAACATGTATAAACATGTTCAACCCGACTATTTCCTGTTTAGACCCGGTTCGGAACCGAAAGTCACATAGTTTGACTTTCACTTTGACTTTCAGTTCTGACCCGTTTAGGTATGTTTTAGAAATACCTTAGAGCTTCATTTGGACCAGGATACATGCTAGTATAACCCTCTGTGATTATACACCTCGGTTCATTAGTTATCCGATTAATACGCATGATTCCGTTAATTGCTCATATGTTGACCATTATGCCCTTATCACCTTAAAACGTGATTTATGAAAATGTAAAAGTGTAGAAACCTTAGTTACTGATATATAAACTTGTATGAAAAGTTAGACATCAGTTTGAGGTATAGATTGAGAGTTATGCTCATTAGCGTAAATTAAAGGCTTTATGTTAATAAAATGGCGTAATTAGCGTATAGCCTAGTTAAGCCTACTTTTTGGTATCAAACTTAATACCCACTAATGTAATATATTATTTTGGGATTTTTAAAGATTTTTAATTAATTTTAGGCTGAGCATAACTAGTAGTCGTAGGCTTAATCCGGTAATTATCGATTTTGCCCTTACGGGCCATAAAATGAGTTTTACTTATCTAAACGACTCCAAACCTTTTGCTACTGATCACATATGATAAATAAATTATTTTAATCCCTCTGGAAATATAAAAATATCAGATTTAAGTATCAAACCCGGAAATGGCCTTTAATCGCCTTATTTAGCGTATTTAACGCATAGTATGTTTTAAAATCATATTGAACATTCCCGGGTTGATACCTACTGATATATGAGGCAAATTATGATATTTTAACAGTAAGCAAAGGTTGATTAACTCAGACTTCGTTTTTGAGCTTTTCGGCTTATGTGAAATTACCAAAATACCCCTACGGGGCATAGTTTGGTTAAAAATGATAAATTTCACATATATGCTTTAGCCTACTGTTATAACTCATCAAATCGAGTATGTTTGCTGTTTACATCAGACCTGTAACTCAGTTAAACATTTAAACTCTCTTACAACCTTTAAAATGACCAAACTACCCCTACAGGGGGCATAGTTTGTATTTAAATTCGTTTCGGGCATAATGAAAGACATCTTACTGATGTCACAACATATTTGAGGCATAATTAACTTAGGAAACCGGTAGATGGCTCTAATGCATACCCGTCACGCTTATTACGCGTTCGGTTAGGTTTATGTAACAAGTTTACATAAATTAGCCGAAACGGGTCAAACCTTATCGGTTTTATCTCCAAATCCAGAATGTGTTTAGTTTACCCATATTATACAAGTCTCCAAACTTGTCGGGTCTAAATCACATTCTATTCCGGTCTTCGCTTAATCGTGCGTAAGACCCGTACTTCCTTAAGACTAACCGGTCTAAGCTTAGGCTTAATTAAAGACCCGTTAGCATTCTAATTAATTATTTATACCATCATTCCAGACTAGAGCATTTCGGTAAATGGTACCTACGCTTACTTAAGTGAATACGGCTGAGTTATTAGATTCTTGCTATTTAAGACAGGAGCTAGCTCAGGTAAATACTCTTAACTTATTTTCCCTATACGGGCTTGGAATACGGTATAATGATACCGCTTGGTCGGGTATTGAATGTTTAATCGAATTGTGATTAAATTATTGAGGTAACCCGGTTTAATCTGTATTGTTTGAAATAAAAGCCTTTAGGGGTTAATGACCATGCCCTGGATATCCTTGACATCATTGTGTTATAAAATGGCCACGTCTTAAGCACGGGGTGTAGGCATACACCTGACAGTTGCTTAAGTAATAACGGTATCCTGCTTTCTTGTGGGCCTATACTTGTGGTGTGTCTGTTAATCTGACTCGGTTTCTACATCGGGCCCTGAACGTACAACGAACATGTAAATCTGTATACAAGGTTATAAATATAATTGTTCCAAGTATAAAAGATTAATTTTGCCTCTGTGCATTTTAATCAAAGTGTCAATATATTTTGTGCCATGTGCATCCAAACCAATTTTTAATCATTTTTCAAAATGAGTCGGTTGAGTGTATTTACCAGTGAAAACTGACGTATTTTCCAAAAGGGTTAAGTGACAGGTACTGAACGTAATTGGATGGAAGCTCAGGGCGGTCCTAAGGAATCTTGCAAGTTCTAGGCGCCTAAAGTCTGTTGAACAAATGATATGTTTTAAGATCCGCCTGTGGATCCTTTACTTTCCGTTGTAATACTGGATAGTACTTTATATTCGGAAATGTAATAATATTTATCCTTTGCTTCCGCTGTGCATTTATATATTGTGTTGTTTGACTATTATGTTGCCAACTACGTCACGATACTCCCCACCGGGCCCACCGGTGACACGTGGAAAGTCGGGGTGTGACAGGTTGGTATCAGAGCCAACACTGAGTGAATTAAACACTAGCCTTTTGTGTTTAATCTCAGTTACACAATTGCACATATCTAAACTTCTGAGTCTAGACTTAACATAGGATTATTCTCAAATCCTAATCTGGAAATTTTGCTTCCAAATTTTTATATACGTCGCCAAGCGAAGAAGCTATAATAAGATTTCTCTACATCTGGAGCCTTGAAATGCTGAGCTTCGTACCGCGACCAGGATGAAACGTACAACCACGGAGAAAACATTCAGGAATTGAATGAAGAAGAAACTCCTTTTGTTGAAGAACGTTTCCTTATATAGTCCTTATAAGGACATATTTACCTTTCAGTCCCTCTGAGGACGACATTATTCTTTTGAAATCCCATTTAGGGCAACCCTATACTTGTTTAAATTTTTAAAGGGGCGATTATGTTAAAATAACATTCTTTTTATAAGATCTACCATTATAATAAAATGGCAAAATCTAAAAGGACAAGACCTAGCTTCGGGTCATATTAAGACCGGCCAAGATGGCAGTTCCTCAATGTAGATTCAGATCCCTATTAACAGTTCAATTTAGAAATTTTTCTGCGTTAAATATTAATAAGAATTTAAAGGTGAAACCTAGCCTTCGGGTCATTTTAAGGCCGGGCCATGATGGTAAGACCTGTTTAAAAGATTCGAATCCCTGTTAACATCTGTAAATATGTTAACACTCCTGACAGATGTGATTCGTTGGAAATCACACACGTAATTAAGGATTCTTCAAAAGATTCCTAACCCAGTTTAATGACCTCTGAATCCTGGGTTTACATCATCAATTAAAATGATCATATTTAACCATACGTGGTAATAAAATGCCTACGAGCCTTGCTCATTTCTACATAAGCCAAAATACAGTGGTAGCTATGACTCCCTGTAAGAAAAAGGTAATGAACAAGGTTCAAACCTCAAGGCTTTGATTTTCTGAAATCATAGCTTATAATTTAAAAGTGTCTATGTGACTAGGCCTTGTGCCATCTTAATATCCGTAATGTTTTATAACTAGGATAAATTATAATGCCTCGATTCTCTGAAATCATGGCTTATAAACTAAACTTGTCTACGTGACTAGGCCTTCTGTGCTATTATTAACTTATAATTTAGGATTTTGATAAAGATCCTGAACAATTATATATTAACAAATTAACTAAAATGTGTATTAAAAACATAGTTAATAAATCGTTTAAAACGATGAAACTGTATAAACTTCCGTATAAACCTTGCCTTATTTTCTTGTGTAGCAATTAAAACTACATGGCTAGGTCGGAAGAATTGAATAGTCACCCTCTGGAAAACCGCGATGATGAAAGGATTAATATAACCAGAGGAGAACTTCGTACATTGATTGACTCAGCTGTATCTAAAGCTGTGAAGGAACAATTCCAGGAGTATAGTGAGACAAATAGTAAAGCCTCATCTGTACCCCACCCTAAATCCATCCCTAAAACTCATCCAGAGCCTGATAACAAGCCGCCCTCAAAGAAAGATGAGTTAAAGAAAGATGATGATCGACATTCATCTGGTCAAAACAGTGTTCCATCCAAGAAGATAGTGTTCGATGATGAACCGCATACCAAGTCCTGTACATATAAATACTTTGTTTCCTGTAAACCCCGGGACTTCACTGGGGAGAAAGGAGCAATAGATTGTATGACCTGGTTGGATGAAATGGACACAGTTGTCGATATCAGCGGTTGTGCTGAAAGGGATGTAGTGAAGTATGTATCCCAATCATTCAAGGGAGAGGCACTAGCATGGTGGAAGTCTCTCATTCAAGCTACGGGGAAGATCCCTTTGTACGAGATGAATTGGGATCAGTTCGTTGCTCTTATCAAAGAAAGTTACTGTCCTCAACATGAAGTTGAGAAGTTTGAGACTGAATTCTTGACATTAGTCATGGAGAACTTAGATTGTCAAGCATACCTTACAAATTTCAATACCAAGTCTCGATTGGTTCCTTATTTGATCACACCGGAACCCAAGAGAATTGCTCGCTTCATTGGGGGTTTAGCCCCAGAAATAAAAGCCAGTGTTAAGGCTTCAAGACCTACTACATTCAGGTCAGTGGCAGATCTGTCGCTATCTCTCACACTCGATGTGGTTAGAAACAAGGCTGCCAAAGTCTCGGAAGATGGAAAGCGTAAAAGGGAGGATGAGAATTCCCATCGCTCCGATAGGAAGAGGAACTCTGAAGATAAGAAGAGTTCCGGGTTTAAGAGAGACAGCCAGCAGTCGGGAGAGAAGACCAGGTGCGAAACCTGTAAGAAATACCATCTTGGGAAATGCAGATTTGAGTCTCAGCCTCTACCGTGTGGAATTTGCAAGTCTAGGGAACATAAAACCCTGGATTGCAAGAAGTTGAAAGATGCAACCTGTTATGGTTGCAACGAGAAGGGGCATATCAAGACCAACTGCCCTAGGAATCAGAAGAAGCCCGAGTAGGCCAAGAGAACAAACGCACGAGTTGTCAGGATGAACGCCCAAGAGATGGGGCAGAATAATAATAGTATAATATGTACCTTTCCTTATCAAGCAGTTTATGCATAAACTTATTTGATACTGGCACATATAAATATATTATGAATGATAAAGGTTGAGAACTGTTGTCTCCACCTGATTAAGACTCCGGTCATTTAATGCACGGTAGAAAGTGACCGATGTTACTTTAGAAAATGCTCCAACAAATCCTATATTGATATTTAATATCTATTAGAAATCACTCTTTTCTAATACCCTTATAGCAAACTTTTGGTTGCATACATAAGGACTCAATATAGTGATAAAAATCGATTGGTTGCCTTAAAAATCAAGCCCATATTGTGAGTGATAAGAAGCAATTAATTATCGAGACTCCTTATGAGACAACTCTCATAATTACACGTATCCGTACGAGTAATTAATATTAAACATAAAAAAAAATGGTGGAACTGGCCGTCCCCGGAATCGAACCTGGGTCTAGGCCGGCCGCACCCTTTCGCGCGCCTAGCCAACTGAGCTAGGTGCCTAGTTTGTGAAACTTCCATTATTGATTAAATATAAGCACTTGTACAATAAACTTCCTTATCATTTATCAATGATAATTTCTACTAAGTGTCCTGTTTTTAATACAGGCAATAATAAATCTTCATGAACCATAAACTCAGTAAAATTTTTATTATCATCCACAAGGTATAACTACCAAGGAAACCATAGTAACCAATTCTTATAGATCGGCAAGGAATTCTTCCGAAAATCTAAGAGCACTCTTTCCTTGCATAGAGTATGACAACATATGTTATTTTAATTATTTTTCTCATTGTTTTCTATCGCCTGCGAATGCCAAACTATGTTTGATAAAAGTGTCATATGAGGATTGGCGTATCCTAGTGTGTCCCATAGATTATTTCCATGTCTGATCAGCATGGAGGTTTAATACATGGAACCCCTAAGATATCCCAATGATCATATTGTACTAAAGTCGACTAGTAGTATTCAAAGAAGATATCCAAAATGGAATTTTTCCAAGTAAATGTTCCCGAATAAGGAATTCGGGGACTTATAACATAAAGGTGTCACTCATTTGACACGAACAATGATGGATGAACTGGAGCCTGAGATATGGGAAAATCTCTATAGCCTCCTTGTATCTTAATTATCTTCTCATAAGTTTTCCCTGCTTACCTCCTGGAAGACGGGTAGAACTAAGATTAACATCCCGCTGTGGGCTGGAGTATTGTGAAAACTCCATATCGATTATGGAAAAATCGAAACCTTGATTTAGTAGGTTTTAAGACATAGGCTCATATAGCCTGACTCAATATTCTGAGGGTTTTATGTTATTAAATAAGAAAGACGGTTCATATTGCTTATGCATACATGCTGCAACCCTAAGTAGGCAACGATTAAGAATTGCCATCTGCTACCCAGGATCTAAGGGCAAATTATTGGTGGATAGGCTTGAAAAAGTCTGTAGCCACCCATGTAGCTAAATGCTTGACATGTGCGCAAGTCAAAGCCGAGCATCGAAAGCCATCAGGCTTGCTACAACAGCCTGAACTTCCTACATGGAAGTGGGAAATGGTAACTATGGGTTTTATTACCAAGTTACCCAAGACAAGGAAAGGAAATGATACGATATGAGTTATAGTTGACAGACTGACTAAGTCAGCACGGTTCTTGCCCATTAAGGAGACTTATAGCTCCGACATGTTAGCCCAGTTATACGTTGATAAGATTGTAGCCTTACATGGCATACCCGTAGCTATTATCTCTGACAGAGATACTAGATACACGTCCCATTTTTGGAAAAGCTTCCAACAATCTTTGGGCACACGTTTGAATTTTAGTACGGCTTACCATCCTCAGACAGACGGTCAGAGTGAGCGTACCATTCAAACGTTAGAAGGCATGCTACGTGCATGTGCGATTGACTTGGGTGGTAGTTGGGATAATCACCTACCCTTAGTCAAATTCTCCTACAACAATAGCTACCACACCAGCAATAAGGCTGCGCCTTTTGAGGCATTATATGGTAGAAAGTGTAGAGCGCCCATTTGTTGGACAGAAGTTGAAGATGTCCAGTTATCAGGACCAGAGATAGTGTTCGAGACGACGGACAAGATTGTCCAGATTCGTGACCGTCTCAAAGCTGCCCGGGATAGGCAGAAGAGATACGCAGATCCAAAGCGTAAGGATTTTCACTTCGAAGTAAGTGACAAAGTCCTACTGAAAGTGTCACCCTGGAAAGGAGTGATGCGGTTTGGTAAGAAAGGCAAGCTAAGCCCGAGATACATAGGACCTTTTGAGGTTATCGAACGTGTCGGGTCAGTTGCCTATAAGTTAAACTTACATGAAGAGCTCAGTGGAATTCACAATGTGTTCCACATCTGCAATCTGAAGAAGTGCTTCACTGATGAATCACTTGTTATACCGCATACAGACGTGCATATAGATGAGAGCTTAAAAATTTGTGGAAAAACCTTTGTCGATTGAAGATCGACAGGTAAAGAAGCTTCGAAGAAAGCATGTACCTATTGTAAAGGTCAAATGGGATGCCAGTAGAGGTCCCGAATTCACGTGGGAGGTTGAATCCACGATGAAAGAAAAGTACCCTTACTTATTTCAGTAAATCTTGGGTCGAGATTTATTTTAAGGGGGTGAGGATGTAACACCTCGAAAATTCACGTCCTATAATGTGTAGACACGTGTCAAAAGTTTGAACGTGTGAAAGAATGTTATAAAAGGACTAAAGTTGACAAACATGGGAAGTATGTGATTATACGGATTCTAAGTGTCAACAGTGAATAAATATACTTCATAATAACCCTACATGATGTTTATAACATCAAACGAATAAATCATGGATCATACGAAGCTAAAAGTGAGAGATTACAAACTACAGGGGTTAAATGTGTCAACATGTTAAAGATATACCTCTGAGTGACCTTTTGACAAACCCGAAGCTTTGTAATGGTAAATTATGCTCACTAGAATGCACGATAAAAATTTCATAAAGTTTCGTTATCGTATGAGAAAGTTATGATCAAATTCGTATGCGAGGGGTTAAAGCGTCAATGTTGAAAGTTATGACATTTCGGGTGATAACAAAGTGATCAGGGACTTGGCAAAGTGGGTATAAGTCCTAAAGCCCTTGTGGGTAAATAAGAAGGGGTCAAATTGCAAGAAATAAGCTTACTTGCCCTTTCGAAAGGCCAAGGGACAAGAAACAACAAATTTTTAAGCCTGATGTCTGCCTTGAGGACCTCAAAGCTGGGGACCTTGAGGTCCGTAAGGTAACTGCCAGCACCAGAATACCTTCTGCAGCCGGTTTCTCGCATTTTTGACCGATCTAGCTGGTTGTTCTCATTATTAAAAGACCTCTAAAATGTTCCTAGACCCTAGGACACATGTGGGAATGTTGTGGTGTGTCCTAGACATTGTTGTCAATCAATTGTGGTGCCTAAATCCAATATATAAGGCCATGGACTTGCAACAAACATTCCTCACACATTCTCCTGCATAATTGGATCATTTCTGGAGCTATCAAGCAGCCTCAAGTGATCAAAATTCGTGCATAGGACTCTTGTAAGTCTGCTGGTCCTTCTTTAATTGAGTTTAGCTTGTTTAATTAGCTAAAAGTCAAACCATCGTAATTACGGTTTGACTTCGAGATTAGTCAATAATGGCTCAGTCATATCTCGAATTAAAAGTAGTTATAGGTTGGTATTTATGTGGGTAATAAAACCTCAAAAGGGTTTCCCCTGATCACCACTCTAACCAGGTCAAAAGTCGGGTCAAACTTATAATTAAAAAGTCAACAAGATGCTTAAAATGTCATTTATGCATAATTAGCTATCTAGAACATATACAAACTGTTTGATCATTGTTATAACTTAGTAATTAGTGTAAGAACATGTATAAACATGTTCAACCCGACTATTTCCTGTTTAGACCCGGTTCGGAACCGAAAGTCACATAGTTTGACTTTCACTTTGACTTTCAGTTCTGACCCGTTTAGGTATGTTTTAGAAATACCTTAGAGCTTCATTTGGACCAGGATACATGCTAGTATAACCCTCTGTGATTATACACCTCGGTTCATTAGTTATCCGATTAATACGCATGATTCCGTTAATTGCTCATATGTTGACCATTATGCCCTTATCACCTTAAAACGTGATTTATGAAAATGTAAAAGTGTAGAAACCTTAGTTACTGATATATAAACTTGTATGAAAAGTTAGACATCAGTTTGAGGTATAGATTGAGAGTTATGCTCATTAGCGTAAATTAAAGGCTTTATGTTAATAAAATGGCGTAATTAGCGTATAGCCTAGTTAAGCCTACTTTTTGGTATCAAACTTAATACCCACTAATGTAATATATTATTTTGGGATTTTTAAAGATTTTTAATTAATTTTAGGCTGAGCATAACTAGTAGTCGTAGGCTTAATCCGGTAATTATCGGTTTTGCCCTTACGGGCCATAAAATGAGTTTTACTTATCTAAACGACTCCAAACCTTTTGCTACTGATCACATATGATAAATAAATTATTTTAATCCCTCTGGAAATATAAAAATATCAGATTTAAGTATCAAACCCGGAAATGGCCTTTAATCGCCTTATTTAGCGTATTTAACGCATAGTATGTTTTAAAATCATATTGAACATACCCGGGTTGATACCTACTGATATATGAGGCAAATTATGATATTTTAACAGTAAGCAAAGGTTATTAACTCAGACTTCGTTTTTGAGCTTTTCGGCTTATGTGAAATTACCAAAATACCCCTACGGGGCATAGTTTGGTTAAAAATGATAAATTTCACATATATGCTTTAGCCTACTGTTATAACTCATCAAATCGAGTATGTTTGCTGTTTACATCAGACCTGTAACTCAGTTAAACATTTAAACTCTCTTACAACCTTTAAAATGACCAAACTACCCCTACGGGGGCATAGTTTGTATTTATATTCGTTTCGGGCATAATGAAAGACATCTTACTGATGTCACAACATATTTGAGGCATAATTAACTTAGGAAACCGGTAGATGGCTCTAATGCATACCCGTCACGCTTATTATGCGTTCGGTTAGGTTTATGTAACAAGTTTACATAAATTAGCCGAAACGGGTCAAACCTTATCGGTTTTATCTCCAAATCCAGAATGTGTTTAGTTTACCCATATTATACAAGTCTCCAAACTTTTTGGGTCTAAATCACATTCTATTCCGGTCTTCGCTTAATCGTGCGTAAGACCCGTACTTCCTTAAGACTAACCGGTCTAAGCTTAGGCTTAATTAAAGACCCGTTAGCATACTAATTAATTATTTATACCATCATTCCAGACTAGAGCATTTCGGTAAATGGTACCTACGCTTACTTAAGTGAATACGGTTGAGTTATTAGATTCTTGCTATTTAAGACAGGAGCTAGCTCAGGTAAATACTCTTAACTTATTTTCCCTATACGGGCTTGGAATACGGTATAATGATACCGCTTGGTCGGGTATTGAATGTTTAATCGAATTGTGATTAAATTATTGAGGTAACCCGGTTTAATCTGTATTGTTTGAAATAAAAGCCTTTAGGGGTTAATGACCATGCCCTGGATATCCTTGACATCATTGTGTTATAAAATGGCCACGTCTTAAGCACGGGGTGTAGGCATACACCTGACAGTTGCTTAAGTAATAACGGTATCCTGCTTTCTTGTGGGCCTATACTTGTGGTGTGTCTGTTAATCTGACTCGGTTTCTACATCGGGCCCTGAACGTACAACGAACATGTAAATCTGTATACAAGGTTATAAATATAATTGTTCCAAGTATAAAAGATTAATTTTGCCTCTGTGCATTTTAATCAAAGTGTCAATATATTTTGTGCCATGTGCATCCAAACCAATTTTTAATCATTTTTCAAAATGAGTCGGTTGAGTGTATTTACCAGTGAAAACTGACGTATTTTCCAAAAGGGTTAAGTGACAGGTACTGAATGTAATTGGATGGAAGCTCAGGGCGGTCCTAAGGAATCTTGCAAGTTCTAGGCGCCTAAAGTCTGTTGAACAAATGATATGTTTTAAGATCCGCCTGTGGATCCTTTACTTTCCGTTGTAATACTGGATAGTACTTTATATTCGGAAATGTAATAATATTTATCCTTTGCTTCCGCTGTGCATTTATATATTGTGTTGTTTGACTATTATGTTGCCAACTACGTCACGATACTCCCCACCGGGCCCACCGGTGACACATGGAAAGTCGGGGTGTGACACCGAAGGAAAAAATCTGGCTTCTTGGTATGCCGAACAGATGGCGTCTATAAACCTCGTTTATACACAACTCAGCGCACAACAGGCTTTGCTCCAAGCACAAGCCAACCAGTCCGCATTTGTTACCCCACCGCAAAGGCCTCTGAGCGCGCACATGCCTCAGCAGGCTAATGCATTAAACTTACGTCCTGAAAATGCACCCGTACCAAACATCAGAAGGCCAAGCGCGCACGACACGCGCGATACTTATGGCGAAACAGAAAGCAATTATGTGCAGCATTCTCATCCACAAAGAAAACAAGTGCAAAGTCGTTTAGGTCCGCGCAATATGAACGATGAATGGGACAGTTACAAGGAAGAAGATGATGCAACGTACAAAGAAAGCACAGTGTTCAGCAGGTTACCACCAGAACACGAGGCGTACGTACCCCGCAAGCGCGCGGGGTACAATCCAAAGCAGAACACGATTATACTCTGAGCTATCGCCCAGACGGCATAGCTGAAAATTCAAAGTTCATCAAAGAAATCGCAACGGCCTATATCGACAAAACGAAGTTGCCACACAATGTAGGCAAATACAACGGTTTGACAGATCCAAACGACCACCTCCAAGTCTTTAACGGCGCAGGGCTAACAGGTGGATGGAACTTACCAACTTGGTGTCATCTTTTCGCACAAACCTTTGTTGGCGCAGCGCGCGTCTGGTTCGACAGCCTGCCAACGGGAAGAATCAAGTCATGGATCGATTTTCGAGATAAGTTCCTTGCGCATTTCTCACAACAGCGCAGGCATACAAGAGACCCGGCTGATTGTCTGAACATATGGAGGAAGGACCATGAAAGCGTGGAAGATTTTATTACGAGGTATAACAAAGAATGTCTGGAGATTGGTGATGTAGGTGAAAAGATGATGCGTGCGCATTTTATGAGGGCAGTAAAATGCGACGACTTGATCAAGCGACTGAAAGGAAGAGATGGAGGCCCCAAAGATTGGGAAACCTTCATCGAGGCAGCAAAAACAATTGCGCAAACAGACAAACAATTGACCGGTGATGACAACCGTCAATATAGTTACAACCACAACGATCGGCGTAACAAGAAAAACAAAGGCCAATCATGGAAAAGGGAAAACAGAGAAAGAAGCCCGGCAAGGGAAGACGCGCGCAATACAATCAACCAGATCGCTCATCGCAAGGAGGTAAAAAGGGAAAACAGAGAAAAGCAGTGGACACCCCTAACAAAGACTCCTTCTGGAGTTTTGTCAACTAAGAATCACCAGTTCAAACCTCCCTTACAGATGAGAAACAAGAGGGGCCAGGACCCAAACCTTTTCTGCGAGTTCAATAAAGACACAGGTCACTTGACCGACGATTGTTTTAGCTTAAAACAAGAGATAGAAAGGGCCCTAAGAGATGGAAGACTCACTCATCTGGTATAAGGCGGAAAGCACGACCACCGTCAAATTCAGCAAAGGGAAGAAGGGCCGGACAACAAGAAGCTCTGAAAATTAGAAACCCACATGGTTCAAGGAGGTCCGAGAAAGCCAAGAAAGAACTACAACAAGCGCACACAAGATGACTCTTGGCGCGAGAGACAGGTTGTTTTTCCCATAGTAAGAGGAGGTCCGAGAGAAAGAAGGCCCATAGTCATATCCGGTGTAATCGGTCACTACCAAACCGACTACATTTTCATCGATCCAGGGAGCACTGCAGATATCATCTACGAACAATGTTTTAATCAATTCGACCAAGAGGACAAAGCGCGCTTGGAACCGGTAGATTACCCGCTGACCGGTTTCTGCAATGAAGCCGTTTTTCCTCTTGGCCAGATATCGTTCCCAGTGCTACTCTCAGACGGAAGAAATTCAAGGACGGAGGAGGTCACGCTCATGGTACTACCAGCGCATTCAAGGCATGACATTCTGTTGGGAAGAGAATCTCAAGGAGATTTTAGCATGATTTGCTCTGGCCCACATTCAGCTGTGGGATTCCCAACAAAGACAGGAGTAGCACTGATCTATGCAAGCAAAGAAGTCTTGGCAACAGACGAAATCAGACCGGCAAAGGCAAGCAAATCTGTACCACGCGCAGAGGCTGAAAAGTGGGTGCTAAACAGCAAATACCCAGAACAACCGGTCGTCGTAGGCCCCGCAATGTCTAATCTCACACGCGCAGCGCTAAAAAAGTTGTTATTCGAAAACATGGACGTGTTCGCCTGGACACCAGCTGATATGGTGGGTGTTCCACGGCATATCGCAGAGCACAGACTTAACGTCTCAGAAGCCGCCAAACCTGTGGTACACGGCAAACGTTATTTAGGAGACATAAAGCATGATGCTATGAAGGAACACGTCACAGAGCTGTTGAATGCAGGTATCATCAGAGAAGTCCGATACCAAACTTAGGTGGCGAGCCCTGTCATGGTTCAAAAAGGGAATGGCAGTTGGAGGATGTGCGTAGATTACAAGGATCTAAACAAGGCATGCCCACGCGACTGTTATGCCTTACCAGATATCGATGAAAAGATTGATTCGTTGGCAACATTCAGATGGAAATGTTTCCTCGACTGCTATAAAGGGTACCACCAGGTACAGATGGCCGTCCAAGACGAGGACAAAACCGCATTCCGCACGCCGACGGGGCTGTACTGCTACGCCAAAATGCCTTTCGGTCTAAAGAATGCAGGGGCGACCTACCAGAGACTGATGAATGAAACGTTCAGCGATGCCATCGGCAAATACATCGAGGTGTATATGGATGACTTGGTCATCATGAGCAAAGAGGAAAGTACGATGTTGGCGAATGTTCAGAAGACGTTTGACACACTGCGCGGAGTAAGCATCAAGCTAAACCCAGCGAAATGTTCCTTCGGCATGGAAGAAGGAAAGTTCCTGGGTTTCATCGTCACAAAGGATGGTTTTAAGGTAAATCTTGAAAAGGTGCAAGCAATCGAGAGAATGCCTTCTCCGTCGACTATCAAAGAGATGCAAAAATTGGCAGGACGGTTAGCAGCACTCAACCGCTTCTTAGCCAATCATGCCGCCAAATCATTCCCGTTTATCAAGACACTTCGAAATTACTTGAAGAAGAGTCAGTTTCAGTGGACTCCGGAGGCCGAAAAGGCATTCCGCGAGATGAAAGACTGCCTCATACGACTGCCAACACTGACGGCGCCAGTAAAAGGAGAACCTTTAGTGATGTACCTGTCAGCCTCTGACAAAGCAGTCGGTGCAGTTCTGCTCGTAGATCGACAAGGCATACAGAAACCGGTTTATTATGCTGGCTCTAATTCACGCATCAAAGCGGCTGCGCAGATATTTCGCCAATCACGTCATTCATGTCTTAACAAATTACAACATCGGCAACATCCTTGTACGACCAGAAATTTCTGGAAGATTAGCAAAATGGGCGATAGAACTGGGAGGCCATAATGTGGTTTTCAGGCCAAGACCAGCAATCAAGGGCCAGGTGTTAGCCGATTTCGTGACAGAAGTGCCCGATGACAAGGACCGGGAGTGCAAGGCAATGGAAAGAGCTGAAAGGCAACATTCGGAAGAACTGTTGCTACTATATACAGATGGCGCGTCCAACGAAGACGGCGCAGGCGCAGGGCTTAGACTGGTAAGTCCAGACAAACATGAATTCACGTATGCTATCCGGTTAGATTTCAAGAGCACGAATAATGAAGCCGAATACGAGGCCTTCCTTGCCGGTCTGAGGTTAGCGATAAAGATGGGAGTCAAGCACATAGAGGCGCATGTGGACTCCATGTTAGTAGCTGGGCAGATTAATGGGCAATATGATGCCAAAGGAGATGTAATGGCGTTATACCTAGACCAAGCGAAAGCATTGCTGCAGAACTTCAATTCTTACAAAGTACACCACATCAATCGAAGTGAGAATAAACCAGCTGACGCACTCAGTAAGTTAGGATCCACAAGTTTCCAGCACTTGGCCAAGGATGTGCCCATCGAAGTCCTGAGCAACCCATCGGTACCGTTGAGGCAAGTAAATGTTATTCAGTTGGGGACGACGTCTTGGATGACCCCCATAATCATGTACCTCCAGTCTGGGATACTACCAGAAAACAAGGCTGAGGCAAGGAAGATTCAATACAAGGCCGAGCATTACCAGATGGTTGATGGAATCATGTACCGAAAATCATACCTCGGACCCTTGTTGAGATGTGTTGACCCAGAAGACGCGAACTACTTGATCAGAGAAGTGCATGAGGGGATCTGTGGCATTCATGCCAGACCGAGAATGGTGGTAGCAAAGGTGATGAATGTCGGGTACTACTGGCCCGTGATACATCTAGATGCAGTGAAGGCTTTGAGAAAATGCAGCGGGTGCCAAAGACACGCTCCCAAGACGATGCGCCCCAAGAACGAATTAGTCCCCGTAACAACGGCATGGCCGTTCCAACAATGGGGAATAGATATGGTTGGTCCCTTTCCTGAAGCTCTGGGTGCAGTGAAATTCATTATAGTCGCGGTGGACTATTTCACAAAATGGGTAGAGGCAAAGGCACTAGCATCAACCACATCTACCGTGGTACGGCGTTTCATCTGGGAACAGATAATCTGCAGATTCGGGCTGCCTCTGAGGATTATCACCGATAACGGGACGAATTTTGCTGCAGAAGATCTTCAACGATGGTTCAAAGAATTACACATAGAGCATACCTTCTCCTCGGTTGCGCACCTGCAGGGGAATGGTCAAGTAGAGGCAGTCAACAAGAGCATTGTAGACGGCATCAAAGCACGACTGGGAGAGCAAAGAAGAGGTTGGGTCGACGAATTGCCCAGCATCTTGTGGGCCTATAGGACGATGCCCAAAACAAGCAACGGAGAAACACCGTTCAGCTTAGTCTATGGCTCCGAGGCCGTGAAACCAGCAGAGATCGGGCTGCCATCACCAAGAATGCTCTCCATGAACATGATCAACAACGAAGAAGAAAGGAGGTTAGACCTTGACCTCCTAGAAGAAAGGAGAGAGATGGCGGAAATAAATGAAGAAAAATACAAAACAAAGCTGGAAAAGTATTACAACTCCAAGGTCCGAATCTGCACCTTCAACCTGGGAGATTACGTCCTGAGGGACAATGAGGCATCTAACGCTGAAAAGCCCGGAAAACTAGCTCCCAAGTGGGAGGGGCCTTATGTTGTAGATACAGTACTTGGAAAAGGGGCGTATAAGCTACGCACCCTGGACGACAAAGAAGTCCCAAGAACCTGGAATGCTCAACAGTTAAGAAGATGCTACATGTAAACAACCAAAGTTTTCTTTATGTACTTGTAACGGTTGCGCGCCAACACATTTAGCACTAATACAAGAAGTGTTCGGCTATCCTTTTTCATGCGAATTTCTTGTCACAACTGCATATATTACTTCGGGCATACACGAAAACATCAATGGCTCGACCTTAGGAAACGTTGTAGACCTCCAAGGCCTGTCACAAACGAGTGCACAGCCGGGTCAAAAACACAACCAAAGCCTAAAAAACGCCAAATAAATACTTCGTGCCCACATAAACACGAAAGCATCGAACACACGGTAAACAAACATTGTAAAGACCCCCAAAGCTGAAAGCAGTTGGGTCCACACAATAACCTGTAACTCGATCACTTCGTATTCACGAACCAACCTGCGCACATAAACGACAGAATAAACGTTGTACCTAACACAACACATCCTGTCAGCGCCATCATTCATTCGTGATACCTAATCAAAGTAATTACACATGCACATATTGTAACGATAAACAAAATTCACAAGAAACTAAAGCGCGAATTAAGCATTAACACGTCAACAGTAGCAAAACGTGTCGCAGATACGACAACTATAAGTTAAATTGTTCATGAAATTGTCAAGTTGGTTACAGGGCCATCAAAGCCAATACACGGCATGCAAGCCGGATTTCTTCACTCTGGATGACTAGGTCCAGCACCTCCAGTAGCGCGTTCTTCATCTCCAAGAGCCTTCTTCAATAAGGCAACACCATCAGGTTTCCGAGCCAATTTCTGGGCAGCTTTAACAACTCCAAACTCCAGAGAGACAAACTCTTTTCGTTTCGCGGCATAAGCAGCAGTACAATCTTCCTTGTAGAGCTCGAAATGATAGTCCTTCTCATTGTTAACAGCTGCAGCCCTACCTTCACTATAACCATCCTTCCGACCGCTGTTGTACCCCGTTTTGCCCAACTCAAACATGTAGCTGGCAAGCTCATGGGATTTCACTATACGATCAGCAATCTGCGAAGAGCACACAGCAACATAAGAAGAAGTAATTAACACAAACCGAAAGCAAACATAAACAAAGGAAGTTACCAAGGGCACAACGCGAGAAAGCAACCACTTGCAATCAGCAGATATCTCCTCAGTAAGAAGTTCGGAAGCCTCGCACTCAGCAATCTTTTTCTCAACAAACTCTTCCAACGCAGCTATACGCTCCACATACTCCCGCTCTCTCTTCTGATGCGCAGTGCGTTCCGCCTCAGCTTCTTCACTGATTTTACGTTTCTCAGCGGACATCCGCACAATTGCATCACGTTGCGATTGCAACTCCTTGTTGGTGCGCTCACAAGCAACCTCCCAATCCTTCTGCTTCTGGGAGTTAGCCTTTTTCTCTTGAGCGAGCTTATTCTCAGCATCTGAAACCCTCCACAACAAACCTTTCTGCTCAGAATTAAACTTCTCTCTCTCTTCCGCAAATGCCTTCTTCTCATTTTCAAACTTAACTGTCTCCTCCCCCATCAGCTTCCACTCACGAACAATCTCTTGAGAGGTGGCAAAATAGTTAACCCCGGCACGAACATGATCGTCTAGCAAGGCAAACCGGTTGCGCCTTTTCTGAAATAGCCTCTCAGCAGGGGGGGAGAGACAAAGAGAAGAACTCGTGACAGTTATCAAGTTGATCCATCCGGGAACCCTGGGTTAGATTCCAGCGAGGAGCATGTGGCAAATCATCACACGCTGGGTTATGGGTATCCCAGGAATCAGCACGAACATTCTCAAACTGTGGACTCCGAACCACACCGGAAGTAGCACCACCGCCACCGCCTGGTGGACGCTTGGTATAAACGGTTTGACGAGGCGTAGCCTCACTTGACTGTGCTTCGTTCTCAATGCCCTTGTCTCGACCATCTCCACCAGCAACATGAACACCAGCGCCACCCACGCCATCACCACCACCTTCCCTAACATGATCAACATTTACATCATCTTGTTTCCTCTTTTCACCCAGGTCATCATGGGGAGGGGAAAAACCAAACGTCTTAGATGGTAGAGATTCAGGAGGAGTAATCTTCGAAATGTCAAACTTCCGGGGAGTTTTCCCTGACTTCACATCTGAAACCAAGACAATCATGATTGTCAAAGGCGAAGACCAAAAGCCAAATACTAAGACCTACAACTACAAAGCCTTACTTGTAGGAGCAGAAGCAGCATATATTTCTGCCAAAAGATTGCCACGATTTCCACTAAAAACACCCATGTCAATTTCAGACTCCGAGGGTGCAGGAGGAGTTTCCTTCTGGAGTTTGGCTTTCTTCGAGGCAAGCATAGCAGCAGCCTGCTCATCGAGTTTCCGTTTCTTATCCTCAAGAGCCTTTTTCTTCATCATCTCCGTCAAGGTAGCACTGTCATCAGGATCAGACCCACGATGTTTCTCTCCGGCCCCTAAACCAGACAATGTATCAGAAACGACAACGTAATCTAGGACAGGAACAGTAGAGGGTCGCTTACGAGGAGTCTCAGTGGCTTTTTCCTCAGCCCCCTTCTCTTACCCTTCTGGCTTGCCAGCCTGTGTCTTTTTCCGTGTCTCCAACTGATCAACAGTCTCAACAGGAACTTCCACATCAACATCAACGGGTTCATTGACAGGCTCATGCGCGACCCCCTGTGCCGGACCTGCACGCGGGGAATGAGAAGTTAGGCCTTCAAGCGATTTATCAGATCCCCCACTCGAGAGAACAATAACTTCCTCTCGAGCAGGAGCAATAGCATCATCAACATCATCTTCAATGTCTTCACCTAAAACAACGTTGGCAAAAGCTACAAAACTCTCATTCGAAGGATGCAAGAAGCGGTGATGAATCTGATCCAACCACACCGGTTTACCCTCTCCTTGAATAGCTTCAATCATGGCACCACCGGCCTTCGGGTCAAGAGCATTCAGTAAAACTATACCCAACTGTGACAATGAAAAGGCATAGATAAGAACACAACGAAATCAGAAGAGTACACACAAGATCACAAAACAACAAAACTACATACGTTTGCCTTGATAACCGTAAACCGGGACACCCAAAGGATGCTTCGGGACCACAACATACTCATACCAGCACCCACCAATGCCATCTCCTCGAGCTGAGAAATAGCAGTAGCCTTGTGAGTCACTTTCTTGTACCATGCCTGTTCAGCAAAATCCGCAACCACATTCACCTTAGGGATCCCCTCGCTTCCTGCCCGATAATGCATGTCTACCGGGATAACACCACGGCGAATGTAGAAAAATTTTTGCTTCTAATCATGCAAGCTTTTCAGAGGAGTGGAACAACAGGGGATAACACCATTAACTCATAACATTAAGCTTTTTGGGTAAGCTTTTTGAAACAACTTATTGACTTATTGGCTTTTTGAAAAGGCATAAGCTCTAAAATGATGTTTGGCAAAGAGGGTGTATGTGAGGGGAAAAAGCCAATAAGTCAATAAGTCACAAAATCCTGACTTTTCCAAGAAGCCAATAAGTCAATAAGTTGTTTTAAAAAGCTTACCCAAACATGCCCTAAGATAATTGATTGTAATCATGTTGACCATTAAAAATGGCGTTATACAACAAGGATTAATTTGATCCGATCAACCAAACTACACAATTTCATAGTGGCATGGATCACTTCACATGACGATTTCTTTTAATAGTTTAATAAGATAACCACATCAAAAACATATTCTAATATGTTCATCTTTTCTAGTTGTACTAAACATTGAAAACTTGATATCAAGTTTGAAATATAGAGTTATTATTTTTATAATTTTACTTTCCAAACAACTTTTTTTGTGTTCACTTGATTTTTTAAAGCATAAACTATAAATAAAAAATAGACGTAGTTAGGTGTACAAAAAAAACCGGTTTGGGCCCTGACCTAAAATGGTGGTTTGACGTAGGTTCGAGAATATAAAAAACTGGTTTTAATTCTCCACAACGGTTTGAGGTCGATCCAAATCGTTTTGAGTGGGTTGGGTTTTTCAATCCCAAAATTGGTGTATAAAATGAATGGCTGGCCCAAACAGGTTACTTCATTTTAACAAAAAACCGGTTCGGTTTGGCCCCAAACCAGACTCTCGTCACGTAGTTTATGACTTTATGGGGGTGTTTGGGATTGCTTATTTAACTCAAAAAGGATTTTTTTTTTTTTTTTTTCAAAATGACTTATGACTTATCCAAAAGGAATTTTTTTTAAAGTGTTTGGATTGGCTTTTTATATGGTAGGGAAAGTCAATAAGTTGTTTTTTAAAAGATGTTTGGCTCAGCTTATTGATTTAAAATGACCAAAAAGTCATAAAGAGTTGTGTGGGTGGAGCTTTTTTTTAGACAAATGATGGGGGTATTTTTGTAATTATAACCTCAAAAGTCATAAAGAGTTTCAAAAAGTCGGAATTCCCTGATTTCTCAAAATAACTTATTCCTCTTGTATTAAAAAGTCATTTACAAAAGTTCTTTTGAGTCATTCAAATATCATCTGTCCTTATTAACTTTTTAGAAAAGTCAATAAGTTAACCGCTATAATTCAAGTAGTCACTGACTAGGGTTGCAAACGAACTAAACGTTTAGCGAACATTTCGTGAACCGTTTGACAGGAAGTGTGTTTGTGTTCGTTCGTTTATTAAACAAACGAACACAAACAAGAAATTCCGTTCGTTTAGTTAAATGAACGAACATGAACAGAGGGCGTGTTCGTTCATTTATGTTCGCGAACGTTCGATAACGTGTTCGTTTATGTTCTATTGTGTTCGATAGTTCATTAGTGTCTTTAGTTTTTATTTTTATTTAAATACTTCAAAATTCCGACAAATAAAATATTTAATAAGTGTCGGTGTGCTATATATTCCGTTCATGAACGCTTGTTTGTGTTCGCGTGCTTTCATTTGTGTTCATGTACATTAGTTTGTGTTCATCGACGTTCGTTGCTTAAAATTAACAAACGAACACGAACATAAAATCTCGTTCGGTAAGTGTTCATGAACAGTTGGTGAACACATATATTTCTTAACAAACAAACACGAACAAGGTCTTATTCGTGTTCGTTCGGTTCGTTTGCAGCTCTAGTCTCCACACATTTTATAAAAAATGAAATTATTGCTCCGGCAATATTGTCATTCATGTTATTACTCGATAATAGACATTACCAGAGGGGAAAAGACCAGATATAATGGCGCAGCTTGAGAAGCTGGTTAGCTTATGGCCTGTTGAAGTCATAAAAAGGCGAAGCGTACGGCTTCTAGAGGAGATTAAAGGCAAAGCACAAAGGCGAAGCATACAGGTGCTGGAGGAGATCAAAGGCGAAGCGTTGAAGTCTAGTTTTGAGTCTGAATCAAGAGAACCGGAGCAATTTCAGAGGGCTGGGGTTTTGCTAATAAAAATGACATACAAACTGAAGCAACTTGATGTCGGTCGAGATTCTATCGACGAGGATAAGGTAGCGGTTAATTATGTGAGAAGAGATACGCATTAGGCAAGATCTTGCAATCTTAGCTAGGTGTGTAAATTGTTCTTGTTCAGTTGAATTCGATGTAACAAATTTAGAGTAAAATGACAGATTAAAAAAAATATAACTACGTGTATCTTTGTGATACATTCTTAATTTCAATGTGTATATTACAAACAAGATTGTATACATCAACCAGGCCAATTATAACCTATTTTTGTAACATTTGTCCCATATATCTGTTCATCAAACAGTGGAATCAACACCCTTATTGTTGCTGTTGTTTCTTTGAATAATCCCTAGGACCGAAAATGGTTGACCCGATTCTTACATTTGTGCTGCCCATTTCAATCTGCGGATACACGGATATCTTATTTTTCAAGTTACACTAAACCCAAGCTCTACTTTTATGATGAAAAAGACTTGAATTTGCAACTCAAGTTTTGTGGAGTTGGAAACGTTAGTCCGTTTACTTTTGAAAAAAAATCAAATAAGGTTATGTTTTATATCTAACGGGTCAAAAAAAAAAAAAAACTTACCGCTAGCTCAAAGTCACCAGACATGCCCATTGATAGTTCACACTGGTTTTCTGGCATCCCAAGTTCCCTGCAGATCTCAACTCTGCATCTAGACAGAGTCTGTAAATCCAAAATTAAAAAAAGTAAATAAATTAATTAACTATATCAAAACTGTACCCAAGATTTACCTTAAAGTTCTCAGGAGTGGATGTGTAATCTGGCATTCCAATAGTCATTAAGCCAGAAAACACGAGGTTTGGACAACCAAATTTAACATGCTTCACAAGCTCTATACAATGCGATGGTTCAATACCGGATTTCGCTGTAATAGTGTCACAATGAACAGTTGTAATCAACCCATTTAAGCACTAAAGTCTACAATTGGAAGGTAAGGTTTTTTGAGCAAGGGGTCTTAGTCAGCAGGAGCAACCGAGTTTCTGTTCAAGCTCCGCCACTGATCCTACCCACCCCATACCTTAACAATAGCTTGCTATGAGTGCAATTGTATGGGTATTTTTAAGACCATAAACTATGTGATTTTCACTTACATATCTCTCCACTGGTATTGACTTGGACCATAACTGGCAAAGGCTTCCTGCCGATGCTTGAAACTGCACGATCAAGGTGATTTGCAATCTGTGAACCCAAAAGCAAGATTGTTGTAATCGCGTGTCAGTTACGTCCTTAAAACAGTAAACTAGACTAGAAGAAAACTACCTTCTCATTATCTACGCCTTGGACCATTGACAGATTTGGAACAGCCGCTGGATGCAAGAAAACAAATCCACTTCTTTAGAGGCATACATACAAACTCATTTTCATTATAACTATTCACATAACTTCATTTGAGATATTAAAACCACCACTGAATTGTGACGTAGTTAAACGCCTTTGGTATGTCTTTTCAATATTAAAATCCAATAGAGCTGTAAACGAACCGAACGAACACGAACAAGGCCTTGTTCGTGTTCGTTTGTTAAGGATATAATGTGTTCACAGACGGTTCGTGAACGCTTACCGAACAGGATTTTATGTTCGTGTTCGTTCATTAAGGAAAGAAACGTGTTCACGAATGGTTCACGACCACAAATAAAATCGGCGAAGACGACGGTGGCTAGAGGTGGATGGTGAGAGGGAACGGCACTAGACCTTGAAGCCTTAATCGTTGAACGAAAGTTGATAGTATTTTTTGATGTGAATAGTGAGAAGGAAATACATAAACAAGGTGGAGAAAGGGTTCCTATTTTTTTTTTTTTTTGGATAACGAGATAAATAAGAACTAAAGAATATAAAAAGTTCAGATAAAATAAATACATGCGAACAAATCTTTAACAAACAACATAAACTAACTAACATGAACAACGAATGTTCACCAACACATTACCGAACGTTCATGAACGCAATTGAACGAACGAGACATTTGTTCGTATTCGTTCATTTAACTAACGGAATGAAGTTTCTTGTTCATGTTCGTTCATTAATTAAACGAACGAACTTCCCGCCGAACACAGTTCACAAACTGTTGGTTGAACGTTCGGTTCGTTTACAGCCCTAAAATCCAATATTCCTACTTTCTTTAACCATCTGGACCAATTTCAAGATTCAACTAGCAAAACTAATTTTGAATTACCAATAAGGGATTTTGCTTTATTGCTCTGTAAATGGCCAATAAAGTGCCAGTCAATGTCTTGAGGAAGCTGCAAAAGATTACATGGATGCAAAAATGCTATTATTATTATTATTATTAGATCCAGTCCAGGACCAGCTTACAAGATTCTAAAAAAGACAACCTGACCTGAGGAGCCTTTTCGATGAATTCTTGAACATAGTTTTCCCCGAAACAGCGGTGTCCGGCATCGTAGACTTGGCGAATGAGAGATACAGGTTTGGTCTTGCTGACTGCCACCACACGCACATCATCGGCCACCCGACCGGATCTCTCTGCCGCCTGACGAACACGCTGGAACACTGTTCGTAGAGCCGTCACTGCTGCGCCCTCTACAGCCTGAGCGGCCATTGTCTTGTGGTGTCAGGTGTGGTTCTACAGTTTCTGGACCAGAGTTGTTGATTATTATTCACTTTATATGAGGTTGTTATTCTCTTATTATTCTGTAAATACAAAACATAGTATGAGGTTGTTATCGAGACATGTTAACTACTAGATTTTAATTCGTATGCATCATCTACTTTATATTTTGAGAAAAATTACCAAAATGGTCAAACATCAAAATGGCCAAAGAAATAGCCAGCTCATGACCTCTTGGAATGGAGCATCATGTGTGGAATGAGTCTTTCAAGCATTAGATGCGTCTTTGGAGCATGTGATAAGTCTTCCAGGCATGAGATGTGTCTTTCAAGCACGGGTTGTGTCTTTCAAGCACAGGAGGAGTCTTTCAAGCACGGGATCTGTCCTTGGAGCGAGGCATCATGCACGGGATGCGTCCGGAGAATTTTTTAAGCGTCCGGCGAGTTACAGGTTTCCGGCGAGTTTCTGAAATGTTGTCCGGCAAGTTACACGTGTGTTTCTTTTTCGTTACATGTAAGCCAGGATTTCCTTTTCTTTCTCGTCACAAAATTGTACAAAATCGAGATTAAAAGATAATCCTTACATACAGAAAAAAAAATCAAACTAAAGATCAGAATCACCATTAATCGCATTGACAACTTCTCTGCTTACCGCCAAATTCTTTCCAAAACTCCACCATCAACACCTAAAACTCACACAGTCTCATCTCAACACTCACCAGCTACGAGTTTTACACACAAAAACTGTCATCACAACCACCCACGACCAACGGAGAAAACATGCACTGCGAATGGTGAATGCTACAACGGAAACTCGCCGGACAACGTTTCAGAAACTCGCCGGAAAACCTGCAACTCGCTGGATGCTTCAGAAATTCTCCGAACGCATCCCGTGCATGATGCCTCGCTCCAAGGACGCATCCCATGGCCACATGTCCATTTTTTATTGGGTTTCGCTCCAAAGACTCATCCAATGCTTGAAAGACTCATCCCACGCATGATGCCCCATTCCAAGAAGGCATGAGCTCGCTATTTTCTCAAGTCATTTGGTCTTTGATCATTTTGGTAATTTTCCCTTATATTTTTCTTATTTACTTTTTCTAATTTTCTAATTACCATATATCTAGCACTCGCACGTGCTCAACCCATGGTAAGTAGCTAACTTTTTTTTTTTTTTTAATTTTCACCCAATGGTTTGGCACAGGTTTGGAACTTTGGTACCAGTTCTGCCCGAATAGATTTGGGCACGAAAAAAAAACCGGTATTAATGCTCCACACGTTTGAAGCCGATCCAAATCGTTTTGAGTGGGTTGGGTTTTTCAACCGTAAAATCAGTTTATAACCCGAACGGCTGGCCCAAACCGGTGGGCCCATTTTAACCAAAAACCGGCTCGGTTTGGGCCCAAACCAGACTCTAGTCACGTAGTTTTTAACAAAATAATTGGGCTATAGTTAGCCTTATAGGCCCATGGCTGTCCAAATGTCAGAATAATCTGAAGTCGGAACAAAAGACAGTTGCAGAATCCAAGTTAAAAAGGGGCAACATCTGATCAATATAAACCAAATGGGTTTTAGACGCCTTCTTGTAGAGGTTTGTTCACTCTTCATAGATCTTTACAAATGTGTGATTTGGATATTTATATTCGTGCATTTTGCTTCCAGATTTATGTTAATTTGGTTTGAATGATTTGTTAAGGGTTCAAGAAATTGGAGGGAAAATTATAATTTTTTTAATTAGGGTTTATGGTTTGAGTTTAAATCATGATGAACACTAGGACAGTATTACAGAATTGAATCTGTTCAATGTGGAAAATCTATGTTGTGTAATGTTTGTTACCTGATATTTGTGCATTCAGTTGACTAATTTTATAACATAATCTATCATTCTGTTTATATAATTAAATTGGTGTTACATTTTGTTTTAGGTGTCAAGGCAGCACTCGCAGTTGAGGCCGATTAAACGCCTGCTTTCATGTTCTTATCATACTTCGTTAAAGATTCGAGGTGATGCAGGTTTGTATGAAACTATTATTATATTAACTGTTTAAATTTCATGTTTATTTCTTGTTCAAACTATCTCAAGGTTGAATTTTGATGCTAGACTTGGTTGTGAGGATCTATTTTTTATTTCTAATACATTGTTCCATTTTATACTGGCTTGGTTATGCTTCTAAATTAGAAATTCGAGAAATAATAACACATTGTTAGGGCATGTTTGTTTACTAAATTGAACAAGGTTGTTTGACTTTCGGTGCACAAGTCTGCAATAGATACCTATGTTGTCAAAGGTGCAATACGCACTCACGGCGCTTAAAAAGTGAGATTTTTTAAGCATATAAAAATATCATTTTTAGGGAATTTTAGACATGTTTCAGGCCTCCTATGCAGTTAATGCGGTAAAATATCGGATATCGGTCAAGGACCGATATTTGAGATATAGGTTATCTCGCTGAGATATCGGTAATTTTAATATAATGCAGAATTTATATATATAGCAATAATAATTCAGTGATATATCGGTCAAATATCGGTGATATATCGGTCTTATCGGTACCGATATTTGACACCGATAATTTTCTAGGGGACCGATATATCACCGATATTAACTGCATAGTTTCAGGCTTGTTTAGGTTGTTTTAGCCTTTAGGTTAATTCCAGGCTTGTTTAGGGTTTTTAGACATGTTCAAACAGGTTCAGACAATTCTTGGCTGTAACTTGGTTGGAAAACGCGCGTCATTGCCAGAAACAGTGCCTACTGAGGCTAGCCGCTTTCCCTGTGCTTCCGTGGCTAGTGCGCTTTTGACGATATAGATAGATACATAATGCTGTTTTTTTTTTTTTGAAAGGTAAACTTCATTAACGAAAAGACGCTGACCCAAGCCGGGACAGCAAAAACGCTGACGATATAGATAGATACATAATGCTGTTTGACTATCAGGATTTAGGAATAAGTGGTATTGAATTATTATTGTTATTCAACATGAATGTGGGAAAATATGCAACTTAATGTGGTCCATGTGGATAACAACCTAAGTGACTTAGTCAGTTAAGCCACAAATAAACACCACCTGTTATCCTGATTAAATGCAACGTTTGACTAGACATATAATTTATTGTAGTCCTTGACTATTATTCAGGTATATATGATAGCAAGTGATAGACTAATAATAACAAAATAGGAGACTCATCTGTATTAAAACCAATGTTATCAATTCTTTTTGATGGTTACTTATGGGCGAAGAAGTAATTTTGCATCTGAACTTTTGTAGAAGTTACATCTTGCATTTGTTTTGTTAATTTGTTATTGTATCTTCATTATTTTGAGCAACTAAAAGTTCAAGATCCGACCCTTTAAATGTGCAGGAATCTTTAGCAAAAATCTTGTCCCACATGCTTTTAAAAATCAACAACACAAAATTCAACGTCCTGCATGCTCAATGATGCTATCAAAGGCACTATACTCTTCAGAAGCTAATACAATACAAGTGGGCCCTACAGGTAGTTATCTTGACTGCATTATTAGGTTCATAATTTATTCTTCAAGAAAATCTTATCATCATTTTGTTATTTGTTTCACTGCAGGGGCCGCTAAGGAATTACATGATAAATTACTCAAATCGGTGATAGAACAAAGAACAGCACCTCCAAACAATTGGTTGTGGACGCTTACCGAAAAATGTGAAAATCGTGAAGACATCAAACTTCTTTTTAACGTCTTGGAGAATCTTCGAAAATTTGTTAGTTATACATAGTCTTGATTTATTATGGCTAATGGAAATTCAAATCTTTATTTTATAGTAGAAGTAATCGAATTTGTTTTCAATTGCAGAGGCTATCAAATCTCCGATTTTCGAGAATTTTAATGATAATCTTTGCCGGGAAGTATCCAAGGCTTGTGTACGAGCAGAGGCTATCGAGTTGTTATGGTGTAATATGTCAATGACTCGATATACAAAATGACGTTTTCATTTAGTGGGTCCGGCATTTATGATGCGAGGAGTATGATTAAGTGATTGTGGATCCCATTTTTGTGATCCAATTAATTGTGAAAAGAGACCCTGAAAATGACGATTTAAAGAAAGTGATGTCGTCAGTTATCTTCGTGACAAATAAACGATACTCAAAATCATATCTATATTTTTTGACTCATGAGGCCCGTTAAGTGAAAATGTTTAGTTGCATACGAATAGGACCTTAATCATTTTACATGCCTACATTAGGAAAGAAGACGTTACGGAAACACAATGTTTATGGACTGACTCCTAGTGTTGCATCTGCTAACAGTATACTGGTATTTTATTTCTTGTAAATCCTGTTTAATTTTTACTTTAAGTTGATATCATGACGGATTTAGTGTCATGTTACCGCAGTTGTATGCTAAACAACACGATGATGTTAATCTCATGGTGGATGTAATTAAACTCTTGAAAGCAAATGATGTGCCCGTTCAACCTGGTACCGCAGATATCATATTTAGGTACGTAATTTCAAGATATTTTGTATTTTAAAATGTTGTTATTAATACATCTTATATTATTGGTGCAGCATATGTTTTGTCATATCGGGATTAAAACTGAGACGAACTTCATTTGATACTTGGATGACATTTGCTGCGAAACTAGGTGCCTATCAACAGTGGCGGATCTAGGATTCCGACCAAGCGGTAACGTTTTATAAATAAGCGGTAACGAAATCGAAAAAACGTCAAATTTTTCCAAAATTTACACTAAAAACGTCAAAAATTTTCCGACCTAGCGGTAGCGGAGGCTACCCCGCACTCCTTAGTATGTCCGCCCCTGCCTATCAAATATTAATATGTAATATAAAGTTTTGGTTATCCTACAATTATTGATATTTAAATTAGTTGGTTCTTGATGTTAAGACATTTCGGTTTGTTTTTTACAGGAGATGCTGATAGTTTATGGAAGATTGAGAAATTAAGATCAGGATTGATGAAAACACACACAATTGGTTGCGGTTTTTCATGCGCAAAGGTATTAATCATTCAGATCACGTTTTACTTCACGCATGTGTTTAGTAACTTAGTTAATCGTTCGTGTTCGTCTTTTTATAGGGGTTTCTTCTTGAACGCAAACCCGAAGAAGCAGCCGCAATAATTCAGTTAGTCACTCAGGTATTATACTATTATTTACATTTAGTTTTCGTTTCTTGGGTCCCACACATTTTATAAAAATGAAATTATCGCTCTGGGCAATATTGTCATTTTACACGTTATTACTCAATGATAGACGTTACCAGAGGGGAAAAGGCCGGATATAATGGCGGAACTTGAGAAGCTGGTTAGCGAATGGCCTCTGGAAGTTATTAAAAGTCGGAAAGACGAGGGCAAAATGGTAATTCAACAATTTATTTCCCTCGAGAAAGTGATTGTTTCGGCTAATTATGTATATGTTATTAGTTATAACTCTTTATTTTGTAGGCCTTAGCTGCTGGTTTGCAAGAAGATATCCCTGCAATGATAGACAATCTTTCAGGTTTAGGAGTTAAGACAAACATAAAAATGGATGATCTGACCAAAATACCCTTTTGAGATTTTAGAATCTTTGGTAATAAGGGTTTGTTATGACTTTTGGTCTAGATAGATATAGATTTTTCATTCCATAATATCTTCTACCAATTTCATTTGGAAATTAAAAAGAAAAAACCAAATTTACCAACCACAATTTTTTTGTTCTACATTCAGCTTTGACCACTGAGATACTTGCCTATCATTTTTGTGTTGAACATTTAATTATAATTATTTAAATATATATATTATGATATATTGTGGGTGGCCACTGGCCAAGTGGATGTGTAGGTGGGTGATATTGTGATATTATGGAAGCACAACTCACAAAGCATAAATGGACAGTTCCACTAAGGGATTAATAAAAAAAATATATATATTTTGTACATTAATAAAAAAAAAAATAATTGAGTCATTTTCAGTAGCGTTACTTATACGTGGGTGGATTCAAGCTAATTTCAATTAATAAATCTAATTACACGTTAGGTTAAATAAAGCATTAGCAATTTCTTTAATTTATAAATGATAATAATTGAACTAATATTTACTTAAAAAATATAACAAAATTTTTAACATAACATAAAACATGCTATTTATAAGAGAATAGTAAATACAAATAAAAAATAAAAAATTATTAGTTCGGTAATTCAATTAAAAAATAACATGTAGAAGAGATGTATTATTTCAAATATACACAATTCAAATATATTATTTCAAGCCATCTATGAGAATCAAATCAAAATAAAATAAAATTACAAAACACAACAAACTACCTTAACAAAAGCTACTACTAACATAACTCTTGACAACATTGTTGCAAAGAATTTGCAACACCTTCGGGTTAGTCGGGACCACACAACGCGGTGTTTTGAACTGGTTCAACGCGGACCCTAACCCGACATAGTGATCTAGAATCTTCTGAAAGGTTCCCCTACGCAAAACCCGGAGCTCAAGAGGCCCGATAGCGTTGACTTTTCTCGAGCTCACATAGCCCGCATCGACAAACGACTTGTCCAAACAATTACAACATTCTTTCAAAATCTCATCACTTGCATCCCCACTCACTTCCCAAAAGATCACATAGTGGCCCGGATCGGTAGTCAGGTCAACATGGCTTGTAAAGTCAAGGACTTCGAGTTTTTCGGCTGCCAGAAGTTTTGCAGCTTCTTCGACCGATAATTGTAAATCTTTTTCGGTGTTCTTATCGATGTTTATGGTGAGCATTAGGTTTCTTCTACAAACAAACTGGAGTTTTGGGGTCGAGTTATGGAACCCGATAACCTTAACCACATCTCCTAGCCTGTATCGATACAAACCCGCGAAGTTGGTGACTACAACCTCGTATTCTTCACCGGGTTGGACATCGGTTAAGCCGATTGGTTTGGGCTCGATTGAATCTAACTCATCGATGCTTGTCAACGGTAGGAATTCGAAATACCCGATATTAGGTAAAACCGCGAAAGATGTCATCTCAGGAGGTAAATCGGGGTTTACATTAGCTCCGATCCACCCTTCCGATGACCCGTAATCCGCACTCAACAACCGTACTCCTCCAGCATAAACCCGTAGTTTTTTCAAATACGGCTCCATTGACCCGGTCATGATGGCATAAATGTACTTACAATTGGGAAACAGTTCCGGGATCAATCCGTTCCAATCGGTTAAACCTAAACACTTGTTGTAAATTTTGTCAGCGAGTTCCGGATTCGGTTTCAGAACCTTGGCCATGGAGGTTCTTATCGAATCAACCGTGATTCTGGCCGACAAAACACCAGTTCGGATGTCGGAACAAAGTTCTTCCCATACTAGCTCGAAGGTCCTAAACGAATGGACGATGCTATGTGCGAACGTCGACGATATGATCTGAATTTCTTCCTGAAAAAGAAGTCCACAAAGTAAATGACAATATAACGATTGATGAAAATCCGGAGCGAAAATCACTTCATCCGGGCTGCAACACGGGGTTTGCATCGCCTTCATCGTTTTCTTGAACTGTGCGCTACGGTATACGTTTGTAGTCGCGGTTCCTGCGAATAAACCACCTTTGGTTGTGAATTGCTTGCTTCCAAATATGAAACTCAAAGCTTTTCCATTTCCAATTGGAAATGCCCTACAAGTAATTACAATAACAGTCTTAATCAGTTTACACACACACATATATATTGGGACTGTAACATATGTTACACATGACTGTTACATATGTTACACAAAAACTTGTTTATTTATTTTTTAAATTTGGTCGGCGCTTTTTCGTTTCGTTTTTTTGGCTCAAAACCCTTAAAAGTATGTATATTACTTGTGTAATTTTTTTTAAATGTTGGGATTAGAGTTTCTAGGTTTTCTCAATAACTAAGGGTTTCCTATGTAACCTTCCTACATATATAATCAAAATACCTGTTTCGGAAAGCGAAAGAAGTCCGGTAAATCTGCATTGTGTTTTCGGTCAATTCGTCATTGTAAGGTACAAACTTTGGCTTTCCTTGAGTAGTTCCAGAACTACAAACACAAGCAAACAATTCATTATAGAACCAAAAACGCGAAAACGGATTACAATCTCCAGTGACCAGAATATTCACCTTAATGTAATGGTGGTTATTGGTTTTCCAGTGAGCACAGGATAGGATGCACCATCAGCAATATTTTGAATATAAGGCTCAAGATCTTTGTGTGTAACAACAGGAACACAAGAAGTGTAAGTTTGGGGATCAAATCTGCCATCAAGATTCCATTTTTTCAAGTATTCTGCTTCACAATTTTCTTTCAAGATTCTCTTTAAAGTTTCAATTTGAACCCTTTTTGCATCTTTGGTTAAAGATTCAAATTCTTCAATCACTTTTTCGGAATCGAATTTGTTCTCCATTTTCTTGATTCTGCAATCAATTGGCAACAGATGTTTAAATGGAAATTGTCTTAAGATTGGAAATGAAAATGAGATTTTATTAATAATGCAGTTTATGTGTGCTAGATTAAGACATGTAGGGACAATGATGTCTAGAGATTATATACATATATGAAGATATATATACATACCACATGTATATCAAGAACACTATATTAATTACAAATTAATATTGCATGTCACATAAAATACATGGTTTAAAATAGAATGTATACAAATGAGCCACACTTCCAATAATGGTTAAGAAACAAAATGAGTTAAATATCAAGATTTTCCATGAATATCATCAAACAATTAATAAGACAGCTGGAGAATTAACCCATGATTTTTTTTTTTTGAACGGCAAATTTGGATCACTGACGGATCACTGGAGTATCATCGTGCCACCAGCAGAACCACCCGATCATATCCATCTCCATTATACACCAATTCAGGAGGAAACCCAATAAATCTGGGAAAACCCCCTTTGTGAGAATCGAACCCATGACCTAATGGTCATAAGCCTTATCCCACCCCCAAGATACCACTAGGCTATAATGCCATGGGTAAAAATCCGAAGGACGGGTTTCGAACCGACGAAATTAACCCATGATTAAGGAGGCGTCAACATATTTTGTCTTTTAGTTTTAAAAATAAAACAAGAAAAGAAAATTACTATATTATATCTGTCTTTTAGTTTTAACATTAAAACAAGAAAAGAAAATTACTATATTATAAAAAATAATTTTCATTTATGAATGATGCATACCAGTGTATCATATTAATGGGGTAACTAATTATAGTACAAAACAAAAGTAGAAAAAACAAAAAAAATAATAATAACAATAGTGTACCATGAATGATTACTTTGAACATTCAGTGAATCTTAGTATAGTGAGATGAAAACAATAAATTGCTTATATTATTGATTAAAATAAATATGATAATCACAGCTATTATATAAAATAAAATTGTTGCAGACTATAAGACTGTAAATATAAGTTTTAAGATCAAGACTTATTGATTAAAATAAGATGATAATTATAGCTAATTATATAAAATCATATTGTTGCAGACTATAAGACTGTAAATATAAATATTAAGATCAAGACTTGGACTTTCTTATTTTATTATTTAAATTCATAAAACTATATTTAAATTCATAAAACTAAAGACAGATTTCAGCAGCTGCTAAGTTATACTACATATGATGTTGGATTCATCATATATCTCTTCAATTCAAATGGAACAAACACACACACACCTAAATCATCAATAACACATAGAACATAATATGAATATATAGCAACCAATTGGTCAAGAAACAGAAAACCATACAGCAGATTTGAGTGAAGTATTGATAAGTACCATTTAAATAATAGTCAATCAAACAAAATACAAACACATAGTGGGAGATATGAACAAAGTTGTGAGAGAGAGAAACAAAGAGATTTATGGAGAGAGAGCCGCGTGTTTTAGGGGGAGAGAGAGAGAGAGAGATGGTGGCATTACCTTTGTGTTTTGTTGAGGAGAAAATGAGGGAGCACAGGAGCAATGGAAGATTCTTTGGGAGGAGTGACATATATAGACTTTGTGTAAATGTGAACATAACAAAATTTAATGCACCAACATCATTTACTTTAATATTTTCTTTCTTTTAGTGTATACGGAGCGGGGTTTGAAAATGTAGCGTTATGCGACATGTAGATGATACGTTAGAAAGTGACGGGGTGTAAAAATGGGAGGAGTGGAAAGAAGTGTGAAAGAATGACGTGGTACGACACGTGACACGTAACTTTTATTAACATCTTATATATAGAAATGATATAAAATCTATTTAATTTTAAATAAACTAAAAAAAGATTACATAATTAAAATAAAACATTACATGAACGGATATTTCTAAAACGAGAAGAAAGTGCATCCACGGTTCTGGTGGTGTCACCCCTATGGATGCAAAATTGTTAGTGTTTGTAAAACATGGAATAACGGGGTTGTTTATATAGGGTAAGTAATTTATTTTTAAAAAGTAATATTTTTTTAACTTACCGTTGACACACAACGCCTATACCCACGTCCGCTCACGTTGTGCCACATCGCCCTACATGTGTTCTCTACGCCGGTGGAAATCCTACTGCTCAAGCCCCACGTGGCCCTTCACGCTGTTGGTTGCCTGGTGTGCACCGCGTGGAGAGGCAACCTCGTCGGGTTTTCACGCCCACATCGTATGGTCTAAGATTATACGGAGTGGGATGTCATGAAGATGGGGCGCGAAGCGCCATGTAGCAGTCGCGTCAACAGGGGACGTGGTAAAAAAAACACGGAGTGGGAGGAGCGTGAAAATGGCGTTTTAAAAATTAAAAAGAAAAATAAACATCAAGTAATCAAAACAAACCAAAACTACACCCCCCCAATCAAAAGCCTCCACATCACCAAACCCAAATGTCCCACGCCGATGAAGATTCCCCCGCACTCACAACCATGCCGCCCTCCACGCCATGTCAGGGGTGATGTTCCTGACATGAAGGGGCTTCTACGTCATCACCACGCCAACCACTCCTTGTGGTGTAAAGTAATATAAAACTAATATTTTGAATTTTTTACACCCAAACGAGATAATCTTTTATGATGTTATAAATGTACTTGATGGGTTGTAATTATTATATTTGGATTACAATAACTTTAGTTTCTTCTCATAGGATATACCTTTTAATGTGACTAATCAAGGGAAATGTACTTGATGGGTTATAATTATTATATTTGGATTACAATAACTTTAATTTCTTCTCATAGGATATACCTTTTAATGTGACTAATCAAGGGACGGGCTAAATGTCTTATAGAAATTAAATAACTTTAATTTATTTTCATAGGATACTTCTTGTTAGGAGATCCTTATTACCCTAGAGGGTGTGAAATAAAGCTACTAGGGGATCATGTTACGTTAATGCCACGTCATACATGGGGGGCTTTAAAGCCCTTTCCTTTAACTTGCAGGGTGTGGTTTAAAGCCCATCCCCTTTAACCTATAGCGCCCCCCATCTAACCAATCCTTCATCGATCAACTAAATTTCATCTTTTTAACGTGCTGGCGAAAAAACGATGGCGCCCCCTTTCAATCTGGCGGTGTGGCCGATGGTGCTCCAGGGGCGCTATGGATGCTTAGTTGGCGGGGTGGCGTTAAGCCACACCCACTGGCCTTAGCCGATAGCTTTATAGCCTAGTGGCATATTAGGGGTGTGATAAGACTTTAGGGCCAATAGGTCCTGAGTTTGATTCCCACAATGGAGGTTTTTTTTCTATATTTATTGGGTTTCCTTCTGAATTAGTGTATAGACATTATGCCTAATGGAGATGGATATGCTCGGGTGGTTCTGCTGGTGGCATGATAATACTCCAATAGTCCGTCAGTGATCCAAAATTGTCGTTAAAAAAAATCCTTATTAATTCGGTCACATTGTTTTTTAATTTTGTCTTATAGGGAGTGAGTTAAAAGCATTTGGAGATATATTTAGTCTTATCTTCAGGGTTGGCTCTATAGTCTTAGAGCCCATGGTGTGTAGAGGTTTGAAGACGGGGCATTATGCAACATTTGGACCAAACCTCATAACATGACGTGGTGTTTAAACCGGAGATGTGGCACGCAACATTGATGCTTGGCGTTTTCCGACATGTGACACAACCTTTATGCTTATTCTATAATTCAAATTATATAAAATCTATAAAAATTTTCTAAAAACATTACTAGAAATTAAACTGCTAACATTAATATATTAACATTACATAACATTAAAATTAAAAAAAAACATTACATAAAATTAAAACTAAAAAACACACAAAATAAACATTACATAATATATAACATTAAAATTAAAAAAACATTACATAAAATTAAAACTTATAAAAAAACATAATGATTTGCCACTCCGAAACGTATTTAAATTCATGTCCAACGTTGTGCCGATGGTTGATGAGAGCGACTTGTATGGTGTCGTCCTCCCCGAGGTCACCCCCTTGGTGCTCCACCGCGGTGTGGAGTTGCTCGAATCTTTCACAATCCATACGGATTATCCTAAATTTACTTGAAGTTTATAAACAATTATAAAAACTTACTAATAGCTCGTTCTTCACATTTTTTAACTCAATACGAAAATATGTATAAATAATTTTGGACAATAAACTTGGTAGGGGTAGGTGATTTTTAGCCAAAATAATTGGTGGGTCGGACATATATAATTTTAATTTTTTAGGACAAAAAACCGGAAATATTACACTTCTAATCGAAACATTCGGAGAACGGGTACACCCCCTGTCCCTTAAAAGCTACGTCACTGCTGAGAACCCGGTGTTTTAACGTATATCCGCCCCTAGACCATAAGCACTTTGTTCCATTTAGAAGTTCTTGGAATAAAAATCCGGAACAACATGAAGCTTTAGAAAAAAAAAATCGCATATATAAAATTGAAGTTAAAGTTGATCCTTCTTTACATCTAACCACCTCCAATAATGTATAAAAGCTTTCATTTGCTTTTATTTTCAAGAAAATATCGAACTCTAATGGGTTCAAAAAGAACAACGGACTCTTCACTAACGTTCCACTCTTTTCTATCTATTTTGACCAAAATCAAATCTTTTTCTTTTCTTTTCTTTTTTTTTCTTATAACTGGCAAATTTTTCCAAAGGTGAGCCCTTTTCCATTCATTGAGTACCCACAACTCGCTTTTTCCAACAACCCTAATACTTTGGAATACACTCTAAACAAGGACAAGAAGTATAATGGGAGACTTCTAAGGATTGAATGTCAAGATGAATCGCCGTGAATCACTAATAGGTGTGAGTTCCAAGAAGCGAGTTTATTGATAAAACGATCTGACACAACCCTCACTTTAGACACATCTCTTCCAACCATAAGACCCAAATATAAGTAGGGAAGGACATCAAAGCCAATGGCGGAGCTTGAACGAAAACTCAGTGGGGGCGGACTCTCAAAATCCAAATCAGTGGATAACGGACTCTTAAAAATCTAATATTTTACACTACAAAAAAAAATCAGGAAATTTTAGTTAAAATTAACACTGCAAGCGAAAAAACTAGGAGGGTCCGGGGCACCGGGCCACCAAGATGCTCCGCCAGTGATCAAAGCTACTATAAAACAAATTTGAAGACATTCTACTTATCGATAATCAAACTAGATGCCATATCGTTTGCTTTTAGACAAATTAACTTTGACCCATAAAGCTTTCGAAAGCATTAGTGCACAAACAAGGTTCCTCGCGCTACTAAAGACCCCTTGCCAAAGAATACAACCTCATTTGCATATGGCAAGAGAGCCCAAGGAGGGATACTTTATAGAAAACACTTTGCTCATATGTGTCCATCATTACCACTTGATAAGGCTTTACTAACAAGAAGGAACAAAAGCGGGGAATGAAGATCTCCTTGACCAAGATCTCTTTCCGTATTATATCATTTAGTTGGAGGCATATAACAAAATTTTTAACAAAAACTACTCGTCAAACAATTTTTAGTAAATTAGATTTTAATAATTTAAATTATAAAGTATTTTTCAGTAATAATCCATACTTGCAATTTAAACAATGACACTCCTTATTTTGATTTACTTTCTTTGTCAAAAGCAATCTCACTCTCACATAAAAAAGTAACCTTGCATGCCTCTAGTGAAGAATTGATTGATTTTGTTGAAAATTGTTATGGAACAACAAAAATAAAAGTCACGGGCAGACGAAGTTATTTTTCTGTTAAAGTGGGATTGTCCTTGGTAACAGAAATCAAAGTTAGGCTACGCGAAGTGGGAGAAGCTTGAAGGGGGCGTAGAGCGACACATGACTGCCACATGATCAGAAGGAGCTTTGCTCTTCAAGTCACGGGGTAGAAGGGACTTGAAAATGATGTTTAAAAAAACTAAACAATAAATAAAAACAAGAGTAAATTACAAGTTTTGTCCTTTATGTTTACAGCAAATTGCAGGCGCTGTCCTTTTGGCCAAAAGTTTACAGGCGGTGTCCTTAACCTTTCAAAATCTTGCACGTTTTGTCCTTTAGGCCAAACCTTGTTAGAAATCTCAGTTAAAAATTGTCATGTGCAAAGCACATGAGGGTAAAATGGTAATTTCCCTCTCAACCCTTTCAAATTTGTAATTTACTCTAAATTATAATAATCAATCTCTCTATATCCATCAATTTCAATCTGGATTCTTCATCAACACATTTCCCCTTTCCATTCAGTCTTGTCACGCTTTCCCCTCTCAACCATGGTTTCTGATTCGATCCCCATTACATCATCAACCAACAACGACTTTGCAAAGAAGAAGAGGCTACACCCAAATCTTAAATCTTCTTGTTTATTCTTTTGTTGATTAATTGTTAAAAAGAAACGTCTTCGTTTCACTTCGTATGTTATTTTGACCTACATTTATGCATTTTGGTTTGATTTGAAGGTGAATTGGAGTGCTAAATTGAAGCAGAGCAAACTTGATGATGTTCATCGAGAACAGTATGGTGGTTTCTTTTTTATATTGTGAATTACTTAATATTTATGCTTAGTTAACATATAGGATTTATGTGTTCTGATTATTTTATCTGTGAAAAAAAGGGTTAGGGTTAAGGAAGAAACAAATGCTTCTAGTGCTATGAAAAAAATGCCTGTTTGAACTTGAATGGTCAGATTCGCATCTCCAGCGAGCTCTAGGGTTCCGATGACGATTCTATCCTCTCCGATCTTCCTCTTCCCTCCGCTACCGGCGTGTGAGTACTCCATTCCTAGGATTTAAGATTCTCGTTTAGTTGATTCAGAATCAGATCTGTTTGTTCTTGTTTACAGATTTAGATTAATGTGTAATGTCTTGGTGTGAATTCTACATTGTGTTATGTATATATTATTTAGAGATTTTTTATGACTATTGAATGATGTTAATTGTTCCAGTGCCACTTATAATGGATAGCGAGTGTGTTTAAATGCTGAATTCAGTGGTTGGTGTGAGATATAAAGGGGCAATTGAAAGGGGTGACAGGAAAATGACCATTTTACCCTCATGTGCCTTGCACATGAGGTATTTTAACTGAGATTTTTAACCTGGTTTGGTCTAAAGGACAAAACTTGCAAGATTTTGAAACGTAAAGGACACCGCCTGTCAACTTTTTGCCTAAAGGACAGCGCCTGAAATTTGATGTAAAGATAAAGGACAAAACCTATAATTTACTCTAAAAACCCAAATACAACAAAACAACAAAAACCAACCATCGCACGCCACCTCACCTCCCCAAAGTGGCCCACGCCGTGTGAGAAAATCAACGCCCCTGCCCCTGTCCCACCCCACAGAGCGGTCTTCCTTTAGACTATAAGGAGTGGAGGGGCTTAGGTTGAGGGCATGAGTTGACACGTGTTTGTCATGTAGGCAGTGTGAGCTCCCCAACTCAAGCCCCAAAAGATAGGGGAGTGGAATGGCTTGGGTTTGGGTCATGAGTTGACACGTGACATTTTTTAATAAATAAAATAAAAAGGTCAATTATATTAACTAAAAAAGACATTAAATTATAAAACTAAAATAAATTATACTAAAAAAAGACATCAAATAAAAAGTTTAAAATTACATGCTATATTTTTCCTTTATTTCCCGTTTCATTTGCAATGTCATTTCCAACTCGTGGCGGACTAGGATTTAGGGTTTTGGTAAAGGCATACGGGTTGCTTGGGTTAAAACCTTGGTTGTATGGTTGCATTTTTTATAAAAAAAAAAGTTGAAGGTTTTTTTTTTTTTTTTTTTTTTTTTTTTATAAATTTGAAAGTGTGGTAGTAGAGAATAGTAGAAAAATGGTTGGGTTGATTTAATTTATATAGATAGTAAATGATATTAGCTTTAATAATTTTTTTTACTAGTCGTTGGAATTCCAACGGATATATCAATCCACCAATCAACACCCTTCACCTAACTCCCAAGCCCCGTCTCACGCCAAATGGGCAACACCAAACCCAAGCCACTGTAAGGATGGTGTAGACGGTGTGGGTGGGTACCCAAGCCCCCACAGTCTTGGTGGAGGGGGCTTCCACGCCACCACCATGCTCCCACTCCACATAGCCTTAGGAGTCGCACGAATTATTATCGATTAATATTTGTACTTTTTATTATTATAATTAACTTGTTTTTTTTTCTACGAGTGATTGTATCATAAAAATTAAAAGGTTAAACTCTGAAAGCTTCTAAAAACTTCGCGTCAGCCGTAGCCTTTAAAACACTAAACACGTTTGAGTTAACGAAAAAGAAAGAAATCAATTAAATACGGATTAACATATGATTGACAGCCTTAAAAAGGTAAAAAACACATATGCAAACACGACAACGACAATAGAAAGATACTTAAAATCATTAATGACAATGCATTTTTATTTTGTATAACCTGTGCTTTCTAAGAGCATGCGTAATGGGCATTTTAGGGGCATGAAAGAGTTTGATAAAGCCCCTAGCACCATCCCCTTGGGCATTCTAGGGGCATGAAAATGGATGAGCATTTCTAGAATAATGCCCAAAAAGGAGGAAAAAATGGTAAGTATTGAATGAAATAAGTATTAACTGTTACACATTTTTTTGCAAAGGCGTTATAATGTTGATGTGATGAAAAATACCCTTTAGGGGCCATTAACCATTACACATGGTCTAAGAGTTAAAGAATTAAAGTTTTTAGCAACTTGCTTGCCCAAAATGTGTTGGAAATATTGAAGGTAAACATACAAGTTGGTATGTTTCCTCCATCCCACATTGGTGGGGGAGTGAAGTTTGAGTGGTTTGTAAGGGATTACTCCTTATGGACCACCAAAGTGTTAGATGGGTTGAGAAGTGGATAAAGCCCACGCGCTCCGAGCCGAGCCGCGAGCTTGCGAATGGTCGCGTTTGAGGCGCGAATGGGCGCACTTTGCACTTTGCACGTACGCATCGTCGCGAGGAGCTTTTATTTTTAGCTATGGTCCGGTTCAGGTGTGTCAGATCTGTGGATCGAATGAGATAAGGAGATAGAGGTGAATTCGAAACAGTGGGGGTTATCTCATTATCTCTAGTAATTCGAATTCGTATGGGATATCTCCAGCAACCGAATTTGGTTCTGGATGGTTATACCATTCCCCGTTTTTCTCATTCTTTGGTGTGATCACAGCCTATAAATAAAAGCCTTCTGCTACCCATTCAACACACCTAATTTTCGCAGCCTCCTCCCACATTTCTATGCTCCAGTTTCTTCTCCAGCTTCTGCATTTTTCTGGTTTCCATTGCTGTTGGAATACCGGATCAGTTCTGCATTAAATCCTGGGAGTTTACGCTGCAGCTCACAACAACACGAGCGCGTAATATCCTTTAAGGACAGGAATCATCCGTGCCAGTTCAAGGATCTTCATTCTTAATCGCCAGGTTGGTTTTAATTTTTGTGTGTTCTTTAAATTCGCCCGATAACGGGACAGTCTCCTTCTACATTTCTTTAATCAGTTTGCTCAAGTTGGAACAAACTGGTTTGGCCAATAACTCGGTAATTAATAAAGTTTATATTAATTCACTGTTTGATTGAAATATTTTCAACAATCTTAAAGGATTTTATTTGTGTTTAATCAACAGTACTAATGGACTCTGAACTACCAACAACCAATCTGAGATTCATGAATCAAGAGTTTGTCAGGTTGGACAGTTTCGATGGTCAGAACTATACCCATTTGGCGGACAAGGTTAACTTCATGCTAGTTGTGCTGAAACTCTACTATATCCTTTGTCACACCCCCAAAATCCACCATGCGGAGTATCACCGCTTGGAGGCGTGACGTGACCAGGATCGAGCCACCAATCATATTGAACATCGTAAATAAGTAAATAAGACCAACCACAATACGATTGGTGACCAATGCTAGTTAACCATGTTCAGTTTAAACAGCGGAAGCATAAAAGTAAATCCAAAAGCATAAGTCCATAGTTTATAAGTTAAAGTTCAAAACGCAAGTTTAATAAGTTCATAAGGATTTAAATAATAAGCACGGAACATAACAGTCCGTACACCACAACGACTCCTTCCTCGTGCAAGCTCCAAGCGTTTAGCGACCTGTAAGGCATGTAACAACGAGTCAACAACAAAGTTGAGTGAGTTCACGTTTGGTTGTTTAGTTTTAAGTTGTTTCTGAAAAACGTGGTTTGACTTTCGTTGGCTTAATTGCCGTGGGGGTTACCCCGTAGTTGAAAGTATGTTTAACCAGTTCCTTTTTCATTACCCAAACCATAACCATAATCAGTGGGGGCTTTCCCCGTTTGAACTACTAGACGGTATGATATCGACTACTACGCAAATAAGTTGTGCCCTGTATCAGCGTCTATCATCACTGATAATCTGCCATAGTCCATTAGTACACGTGATGTGTTCAAAATGTAACATATAAATTTCATCAATTGAGGCATAAAACTAACCCTTTTTTAGTACTAATGTTGGAAAAAGTGTGCTTTTGTCTTCCTTTTGTATTTTCAGGATTAAATGAGCTCAAATTAACAAAAGAAGCAAAAAGACATCAAAATCTAACATAAATACAAGAAAAGGAACAAGACGTGGCATGCCCGACCCCACAACAGCATCTTCCCAAGCAAAACAAGAGATCAGAAGCCTGAACACGCCCCGTGCTCAGCCAGCACGGGGGCGTGCCCAAGTGTTAGCAGAAAAGACAAAGTGGTAGAAGCTTATATTGCCCACCACGGGGCCGTGCTCAGCGGACACGGTGTCACACCCTGGCTTTGCGGAAGCGTGGTTATTTTGGTGTGACTTCTTAATACCATAGCTTAACCATAACAAAGCTATATGAAATAAAACCATGCAAGATCATCCATTTAATTAAGTTTTAAAAACCAAATACAACAACATTGTCTCAACGGAAACACATCCTAACGACATTGTTCAACAAACACAAACATCAACATGACATAAACACAGTTTAAGGACTGTGACTTGTCCAGGAAAGAGTCACATTCCCCAAACCCGGATGACCTCGTAACTAGTGCAGCGGGAAACGTGTCATACCGCGCCAGATCCTTTAATTCCCTGAAATACATGTAAGTTGAAAAATCAACAATAATGTTGAGCGAGTTCATGTGTAAGTGAGTAAATAAACCTTTGTAAGTATAAAAATCCTGGTATGTAGCAAATAAGGAAAAAGAGATCACCAATGGTTTGCAAGGCCATTGATATGTGTGAAGTGCAAGTAGGAAGACTCAAACCTAGCAGATTTTGCGTTGGGTACAAAGTCACCACCTGGTCCATTAGGCGGGCTCAGGGGTTGGGCTCGCTACACCTAGATAGATCTACCGCTTACGTCCCTCGGTCCTACAATGAGGATTAATGGCCTCCAGTTCCCGCCTACCCACTCACATGATCTAAGTAGTAACCCTCCTTATGCTAACCATACCATGTATAAAGTACTCGTAATCATAGTAACATGTATTTCACCCCCGCAGTTTAGAAAACTGAAAACAGTTAAGAGAAAAGGGGGACATGAACTCACAGTGGTGCGTCTCTACCAAGTATGTCTCCTGATCAAGCAGCTGTGTGACGACCTACACGTACTAATTCTATTAGACGGACGGCCGTGCCTTAGATTTATGGTTTAAGTTTTTGGGAAATAGTTAGACAACTATTTCGTGTTTACATTTAGTAAATACTTGGTAATCATTTTCCTTCCCAAGGATGGGGGATTTAATACATGTGTGCTCGTATAATTTCGAAATATATTATTAAGTCTCACTTAAAATATATTTTATTTCTATCTCCAAAATATAAATATTCTTCTCAAAAATATTATATTTTCTATTACATAAATTTTCCCAAAATAATACCTTGACAAAAAAAAAAAAAAAAAAATACGCGTTAAGTCATGTTTTCTTAAAATGCGAAAGTTACGTTTTAATGATCGAGTGGTAATAATAGTTACCGGTGTAACTTATATATTTATCGTAGAGGCGTTCGTATTATTTTGGATCCATTAACATTCGATAGTATTATTTTTACCCTAAAAATAATACTAGTATTTTCACAAAATAATCATAAACACATATCAAGTGACTTTATGAAAAATATATACTAAATATATATTTACCAAGTTTTATTTTGTGAAATCCCACCTCCGATGTTTTGTAAATAAAGTCGTGGCGAAACTTATATTTTGAAAACATGTCGAGAAGTATCTCTAACACTTATGGTGAAAATAATTCTAAGTGTTAGGTTTTTAGAAAAATTTCGCCAGAGTTTCCTCTGTAACTGGAGGTGGCCACGCTTTCAAGCGTATCATTTTCTTTTATAAACCAAATCAACTATCTTTTCATTCAATTAAAACAATGTCCAAAACAACAAACTAGTAAATAAATATGTATATCGCATAAATTACATGAACTTGTGGTTTATCTAAAATATGAAGTAAATCCCATTACTTTTAGTGGATCTTTTGTATAAATCCATCCGGTTCCGTAAAAGTCTCGTTTTTAAAGAAATTCCATCTTTACAACTTCTTGTAAAATTTGACAAAACTAGTTCTTTGTCGAAACTTAGTGTTACACAAGTATTTACACACTTGTGTGTTTGCTAAAATCATTCTTGTTTATGAAAGATCCGTCTTTAAAAGTATGTTTTCTCTTGACACGAGGTCCTTTGAAAATACCGCTTGTAGATCCGTAGATCTACTAGTTTTAAACACTATTTTGTAAGTAAAATCGTTTTTACACAAGTTCATGATTCGTGTGTGGTAGAGTTCATCCTTTAACCCTTGTTACTTCCAAAACAACCTTATGTCATGATCCATGATCATGACCAACCCGGGTTAAACGATGATCCGAGCTACCACAACATAGATCGGGTCCAAATAACTACACAAATCAAATACTACAAGATTTACACAACATACAAGCTTTTAACCATTACTTTTAGCATTTTTAGTAGACTTTTATGCTTCATCTTGTATGTTTGCGACTTTTAACCGTTATATATCATTTTAACCACTTTAAAATAGTTCGGGAAGGCGATTTAAGCAACTTACTACTAGCTCGAGGCTAGGGAAGATTCTAGTCGCAAAATGAGTGGATAAAAGCAATGTAGTGAGGTCCTTCGTGTTCCGAATGCACTGAGCTTCCTTATGTGAGATCCTTAACACTTGTATGAGCTTGGAATAGCTTGAACAAAATCGAAAATGATGGATGGATGGTGGGTGGTTCTCGGCCGAAACCTCCAAGAGAGGGAGAGAAAGAGTTGATTCTTGTTTAGTGGTGTGAAGGTTATGTTATGTTAAGTGTAGATCTTATAGGCAAAGTCATGCACAATTAACCAATGGATCAAGTTTCTAATAGATATTAGACAAAGTTGATTATTTTAATCAAATATAGGACAAGGGTGTCCCCTTGGGGACCGAATTCGTAAAGGGGGGGGGGGTCTCCTAGTTCAAATCCAACCAAAAGTTAAGTATGTAGTTAGGTTAATCTAGTTAGTTAAGTGATTAACCCGGTTACTAGTGTGTCATGCGTTATGGCGTGGGTTAGGGTATTCAGGGACCCTAACTGGCTCAGAAAAAGATAAACAATGTAAATGGCAATATTTTTATGTTCTGGGTGTAGTCCGGTTGTTCGGTTGGATAGAGATCCGTTAAAGTGCTTAACAAAGCTTTAAAGTGTCGTTATAATTATTTTTAGTGGCACAACTTATTCCTGACACTTTGGAAGGTGTCTAGTAATATTTTTCTCATGTTTAGGCACTTTATTAGTTAGCTAAAAGCTGGATTTGTTTATTAAAGTGCTGAGTTTTCGTGCTTAGAGCACGTTTTAGGCACATCCGGTCACTGTAACTTATTCCTAGAGACGCAGTTCTACAACCCTTGTATCCCTACACTCACCACTAGTAGTAAAATTTTTCTGGCTCATACAGGCCTTAGAGGCAGTGTCTGCCTGATGCTGGCTTTATCAGCATGTTCAATAGGTTATCCGTTTATAGTGCTACTGTGCTTTTTGTGCATCATGTTTGTCACTAAGGTTCAGCATGTAAATAATGTAGTGACGGTAAGTAAAGTATGATGCAGGTATATGCATGTATCAGAAATCAAGTAGCAGTTCATCAGTAAATTCAAACAAGCACAGTAATTAAGTAGTAATTAATTACTAATTAAGTCGTACGGATACCTGGTTTAGTAAGGGTTGTCACATTCTCCCCCCGTTAGAAAAATTTCGTCCCGAAATTTTAAGTTCTGCTTGTAGATGCAGGGTTCTTAGGAAATAGGTGGGGGTATTTCTCTTTCATCCGGTCCTCGCGCTCCCAGGTGTGTTCAGGACCATGTCTGGCATTCCAACAAACTTTGACGAGCTTGACACTGCTCCGGCGGGTCTTGTTTACTTTCCAATCCGTAACCTCAACCGGTTATTCAACGAAATGGAGCGTGTCGTCAACATGAATCTCGTCGATGGGAATGGCAATGGTATCTTGAGTTGGACTTTTCTTCAGGTTGGATACATGAAATGTATCGTGAACTGAATGGAGTTCGGCAGGCAAGTCCAGCTTGTATGCTACTAGTCCTATTCTTTCCAAAATTCTGAAAGGACCAATGTAGCGCGGATTTAACTTTCCACGCTTTCCGAAGCGTGCCACACCCTTCCAGGGTGAAACTTTCAATAAAGCCATTTCTCCAACTTGGAATTCCAAGTGTTTCCGGTTTGGATCTGCATAGGCTTTCTGTCTGTGGCGAGCTGCTTCGATGCGTTTTCGAATCTGCGCAATCTTGTATGTCGTCTCTTGGACGATTTCGGGACCAGCAAGCTGTCTATCACCTGCGTCAGCCCAACATAGGGGTGATCGACACTTGCGTCCGTAAAGAGCTTTAAATGGCGCGACACCAATACTGGTGTGGTAGCTGTTGTTGTATGAAAATTCGACCAAAGGCAAATGCTTATCCCAGCTACCGCCCAAATCCATAACACACTCTCTCAGCATGTCTTCCAAAGTCTGAATCGTTCGCTCGCTTTGACCGTCAGTTTGCGGATGAAACGCAGTGCTCAGATTTAATTGTGAGCCAAAAGCTTCTTGGAAGGATTGCCATATCCTTGACACAAACCTTCCGTCTCTATCAGAGATGATCGAGAGAGGCACTCCATGACGTGCGACGATCTCTCTCATGTAAATTTCAGCCAATTTGCTCGTATTATCCTTCTCTCTGATAGGTAAGAAGTGTGCTGACTTCGTTAATCGGTCCACTATTACCCAAATAGTGTCATGGCCTCTTGGCGTTCTTGGCAACTTTGTAATAAAATCCATTGAGATTTGTTCCCATTTCCACTTGGGAATCTCAGGTTGTTGCAGAAGTCCTGAAGGCTTCTGGTATTCCGCTTTCACCTTAGCACACGTTAGACACTTGCTCACATAAACAACAACATCGCCTTTCATCCTAGGCCACCAATAATAATCCTTGAGATTCTGGTACATCTTATCCGCTCCAGGGTGGATAGAGTACCGCGACTTGTGAGCTTCATTGAACATAACCTTCCTTAAACCTCCAAACAAAGGAACCCAAATCCTTTTCTCAAAACATAACGTTCCTTCCTCGTTTGGTACCAGTAGCTTCTCCATCCCACGGAGATATTCTTCTTCAAGGTTTCCTTCCTTGAGAGATTCTTTCTGCGCGGCACGAATGCGCAAGGAAAGATCGGTTCGGATAATCATTTCTAAAGACCTAACCCTTATGGGCTTGATCCTCTCCTTTCGACTTAGGGCATCGGCGACCACATTCGCCTTCCCTGGATGATACTTTATCTCGCAGTCGTAATCGTTCAGCAACTCAACCCAACGTCTTTGCCTCATATTCAGCTCCTTCTGGTTGAATATGTGTTGTAGGCTCTTGTGATCTGTAAAAATTGTACACTTTGTACCATAAAGGTAGTGTCTCCAGATCTTTAAGGCAAATACCACTGCGCCAAGTTCCAAATCATGTGTGGTATAGTTCTTTTCGTGCAATTTCAATTGACGTGATGCGTAAGCAATAACCTTTTGGCGTTGCATCAACACGCAACCCAATCCTTGACGCGAAGCGTCGCAGTATACCACAAAATCATCTGTACCTTCCGGTAGTGCTAAGATTGGCGCATTGCAGAGCTTATCCTTCAATATCTGGAATGCTTCTTCTTGTTTGATTCCCCAATCAAACTTCTTATCTTTCTGCGTGAGGAGCGTCAATGGTTGAGCGATTTTTGAGAAATCCTCAATGAATCTTCGATAATAGCCTGCCAAACCCAAGAATTGTCGAATCTCGGTTGGCGTCTTTGGCGTTTCCCAATTCTTGATTGATTCGATCTTGGTTGGATCCACATGGATTCCATCTCCATTCACCACGTGTCCAAGAAATTGTACTTCACGTAGCCAAAACTCGCACTTAGAGAACTTGGCATACAACTGTTCCTTCTTCAGCAACTCCAAAATAGCTCTTAAATGCTGTTCGTGCTCAGCCTTTGTTCTTGAATAAATCAAGATGTCGTCGATAAACACAATCACGAACTTGTCCAAGTACGGCTTACAAACTCTATTCATCAAGTCCACAAAGACTGCAGGTGCGTTTGTTAACCCAAACAACATAACTAGGAACTCGTAGTGCCCATAACGAGTTCTAAAGGTTGTCTTTGGGATACTCTCCTCTTGTATCCTTAACTGATGGTATCCAGATCAAAGATCGATCTTTTAATAAAAGCTTGAGCTTTGCAGTTGGTCAAACAGATCATCAATCCTTGGCAGAGGGTATCTATTCTTGATTGTCAGCTTGTTCAGTTCCCGGTAGTCGATGCACATTCGAAAACTACCGTCCTTCTTCTTGACAAACAGGACCGGAGCTCCCCAAGGCAAGAAGCTTGGTCGGATAAATCCCTTGTCTAACAACTCTTGAAGTTGTGTCGACAGTTCCTGCATCTCAGACGGAGCAAGTCTATAAGGTGCCTTAGCCACAGGCGCGACGCCTGGAACTAAGTCAATGCGGAACTCTACTTGTCTCTGAGGTGGCAGTCCAGGTAAGTCCTCTGGGAAGACTTCTGGATATTCCCTCACGACAGGGATGTCTTCGATCTTCGGTTCTGTGGCTTTCTTGTCTACAATGTGTGCCAGGAAGGCAGCACATCCTTTCTGCAAACACTTTCGCGCTTTCAGGCAGCTGATAATTCTTAACGGCGTATCGCGCTTTTCGCCATGTACCACAATTGTTTCGCCATCTTCGGTCAGGATACGAACAACCTTTTCGTGACAAACTATTTCAGCCTTGTTGCCTGATAACCAATCCATTCCTACCACCACGTCGAAGCTTCCCAACTGGATTGGTAGTAGATCCAGAGCAAACTCACGCTCTCCTAATTCGATCACACAGCCTCTGATAACTTCATTGGCTTCTACTAACTTCCCACTAGCGGCTAAACCAAGCATATTCTTAAAGTCTAACGATACGAAGCTATAATCGGCACCAGTATCAAATAAAACGGATGCATAGCGTTGGTTTACAGGGAACGTACCAGTAACGACATTGAGGTCCTGGCGCGCTTCCCTCGCTTCGATATGGAATACTCTTCCACGGGCTTGGTTCAACTCTGGGCAGTTCCTCTTAAAATGCCCAATATCACCACAGTTAAAACATCCAAGTCTTTGCCCGTTTCCACCTCCATTTCCAGCTTGGTTGTTGTTTTGGTTATGATTCACGGCGCCCGCTTGATTAGCATTGTTGCCTCGATTCCCATTACCTCCATTGTTTCCTTGTGGGCGATTCCCAATACCGCCACGATTATTATTTCTATTCCCAAATCCTCCTTGGCCTCCCCGACCAGCACTAGCCCAACAAGAATCCTTCAAGTGACCAGTCTTTCCACAAGCTTCGCATACTTTTGGCCCGCATCGGCCAGAATGGTGACGCTGGCAGGTGTTGCACTTGGGCTGGGTGCCCACATATCCCTTTCCTTTCTTCCCACTACCAGCTGTAACCTGAGCTGGCGCGTTTGGCTCTCCTTTCTTAACAACCACACTGGTGCCCTGCTTGAAGTTCGAGAACTTCCGTTTGTTACCTCCTGATGACTCGACGTGAGTCTCTTTCTTCTTAGGCTCAGCATCATCGAACTTGTTCAGGCGAATAGCCTCCTCTGTGAGAGCCACGCTCAAATCGATTGCCTCAGTAATTGTCGCAGGCTTGGATGAGGTCACCATGCTTATGATTTGAGGAGCTAATCCCCAAATGAAACGTTCAATCCGCTTGAACTCCGGAGTGACCATGTAGGGTACCACATGCGATAAGTCATGGAACCTCTGAACGTATTCTGCGATCTTTGGACCTTCCATTTTCAAATGCCAGAACTCAGTTTCCAATCTTTGGATTTCCGCGCGAGAGCAGTACTTTTTGCGCATAAGTTCCTTCAGTTCGGTCCAGGTTAGCGCGTAGGCAGCAGCTTCACCAAGTGTCTGTACTTGCAAATTCCACCAAGATAGGGCTCCATCCAAAAATAGCCCCGAGATATAGGTGACTTGCTGATCTAGTGCGCATTTTCTCATGCGAAGAACAGATTCAGTTTTCTCAGCCCAACGAACAAAGGCGACAACACCTCTCGTGCCATCAAAGTTGACCGGTTTGCAGTCTAGAAACTGCTTGTAGGTGCACCCTGCACATACATTTAACATGTGAACGGCATTAGCATCTTTGCTATAGATATCCAATTAGGTCATGGTATGTCTAAATGACTTAGTATTACCATGAGGTGGATTGTTGTTGCCATTGTTGTTTGAGCTGCTTCCGTTGGGTCCTCCTTGCGAGGCGGCGTATTGTGCGATGGCAGCAGCGATGACTTGTTGGAGTTCTGCCTCATTGGTAGGCATCGGCGTTGGACGTTTAGGCGGCATCTTCTAAAAGATGTGTTTACGTTGGTCAGGCCATAGTAAAGATCCCATGTTATAATACATAAGTCAGGTCATAATATAGCGTACGTATATAATGATAGTAACATCTCATGTTATAATCATATCAATCACAGAACATCCCATGTCACAAACATCAATCACACAACATCCCATGTCATAGAATATAAATAACCAAATCAAGCATCAAATATGATGAGAATACTACGATTGCCATATATTGAGACCACATAGTAAGCGTACAAGTACATCACAGTGTCATACAACATCAGTCGACTAAGGGCTACATCGCCCTAGTCCAAAAACTATATCAAATCAGTGTCAATACATCAAATACATGTCAACAAAAGTCAGAATCATAATGTAGTCTCCAAAAATGTTGTGCAGTCAAAAGCAATCGCCGTCTTCTCACCAGCGTCTACCCATACGGTACTGAAGAGCTCTACACGGATGGCAGTGGAGGAGGGGGAAAGTGAGTGTAGAACAAACGACGCAACTGGAGCCAGTCCTCCTCCATGGCTCTCTGGGTACGCAACCTGCTACTCAAGTGCCAAAAGGCGTGCAGCATAGTCTGGTGGTAAAGGTCGAGAGGGCTGCAAAGGAGAGTGGGTCTGACCCTGGCACTGACACGGCGGCGGCCGGGCTCTCTCAAGCTCCTGGATGCGCTGCGTGTGTGCCTCGTGCTGGGCGACAAAAGACATCAGAACGTCCTCAATAGTATACCCCATATGGAAAGAATGGTAGGGGTCGGTCGATGGCATAACAGAAGGTGACGACCAGAGAAACGGCTCACTGGTGGGATCAAAAGGTGCCACATGAAATGGAGAAACAGGGGGAAAAGTAGCAGACGGTGGTATAGCAGGGATAGATACCAGTACATGTCCAAAAGGGTGAGCCGAAGAACCCTCTCCAGGTCGCGCTGGAGGTGTAAACCGAGGAAATGAAAAGGAGGTATCAATGTGACGGGTATCAGTGATCTGAGGGGGAATAGGTGGAACCTCATCATCAGCAGGAATCCACCCATGCTGGGCGTGCTCATCTCGTGGGTCAATATGTGCCTCAAAAAGTGCACGATCAAACTGAACTGGCATAGGATCATGGTGAGGTGCAACAAGAGGGTCAACTGGTGCATCAGCAATAAGTGGGGGATCAACATGATCAGCAGCAAAGACATGATCGCCCTCCAACAACGGAGCATCAACTGGGTGATCATCAATAGGTGGGTCAGCAATAACAGGCTCAATAATAGGTGCGTCAGCATGAACTGGGTCGTGCTCAAACGCAGGGTCAGGAGCAGGGTCCACTGGCTGCTCGGGATCATCAAAGGCCATCTCAAAATCAAACTCAGGGTCGATGGGATCAACTGGGTCAACTGGGTCGACTGGATCCTCCATAGGCTGATCCATGGGTATAAACTCTATATCCTCGTCTGGGTTGAATCCTGTGGGAAAGACAGGATCGGAATCCTCCACCTCCTCGTGGTCGAAAGCAAAACTAGGAATAGGGGCAATAGAGGATGCCTGGTCGGGATCTGATCCATGTGAGAAGTGCTGCGCACTCTGGGTGTGTGAAGGTGCGGAGGCCACAGACTCGAAAGAGTCTGGGACCGGAGAGTGAGCAGGTGACTCCTCAGCGGGAGCATCTGCGATCAACAAAAGATCACCAGCAGCAAGAAGGGCCTCGCCCTAAACCTCATCCTCTAAGGGCTCATCATCATACAGATCGACGTCGCCATCATCGTCGGCGTCGAGAAGCAAATCGTAAGCAGGATATGAAGCAAGTGGTATGGGTGCAGGGATCTCTACAAGTGGTAGGTCCCCGGCCAAAGGGCCATCAGCGAGCTCATCAGTACCATCAGGTAAAGCAAAGGGCTGAAAGTCGTCCTCGTCCATGCTAGTAACGTCGGATGTGTGGACCTCATGCTCTGATGACTCTAGGTCATCTGATACTATAGGTCTAGGTCCTGTGGTGTCTGAGTCACCTGTGCCAGAGGTGTTCATGGTGTCTGTAACATAAACACAAACATGCACAAACAGTCAATCATATAATCACATAAGTCACCAAGTAAGCATTCAAATAATTCTCCTAGTCCCACTAGCCTCCCAGCCTCTCAGACTGCTCTTCCTAGTCCCACTAGCCAATTCTCCTAGTCCCACTAGCCAATTCTCCCAGCCTCTCAGACTGTTCTTCCTAGTCCCACTAGCCAATTCTCCTAGTCCCACTAGACAATTCTCCCAGCCTCTCAGACTGCTCTTCCTAGTCCCACTAGCCAATTACCTCGGCCTCCCAGACCGAGCCTCAGCTTCCCAGACTGAGCCTATAAATAATAAATAAAATGTGCTCAACATTTGTTTATAAAAAGTTATGGATCTGGACTTAAGTGGTATGAAGTAAAAATGTTTTCGTGAGAGCCCTAGTGATCATAGTCTAGACTCGAGAAAGAATCCTAGTTCGCTATGATCAGAGCTCTGATACCAAGCTGTCACACCCTGGCTTTGCGGAAGCGTGGTTATTTTGGTGTGACTTCTTAATACCATAGCTTAACCATAACAAAGCTATATGAAATAAAACCATGCAAGATCATCCATTTAATTAAGTTTTAAAAACCAAATACAACAACATTGTCTCAACGGAAACACATCCTAACGACATTGTTCAACAAACACAAACATCAACATGACATAAACACAGTTTAAGGACTGTGACTTGTCCAGGAAAGAGTCACATTCCCCAAACCCGGATGACCTCGTAACTAGTGCAGCGGGAAAACGTGTCATACCGCGCCAGATCCTTTAATTCCCTGAAATACATGTAAGTTGAAAAATCAACAATAATGTTGAGCGAGTTCATGTGTAAGTGAGTAAATAAACCTTTGTAAGTATAAAAATCCTGGTATGTAGCAAATAAGGAAAAAGAGATCACCAATGGTTTGCAAGGCCATTGATATGTGTGAAGTGCAAGTAGGAAGACTCAAACCTAGCAGATTTTGCGTTGGGTACAAAGTCACCACCTGGTCCATTAGGCGGGCTCAGGGGTTGGGCTCGCTACACCCAGATAGATCTACCGCTTACGTCCCTCGGTCCTACAATGAGGATTAATGGCCTCCAGTTCCCGCCTACCCACTCACATGATCTAAGTAGTAACCCTCCTTATGCTAACCATACCATGTATAAAGTACTCGTAATCATAGTAACATGTATTTCACCCCCGCAGTTTAGAAAACTGAAAACAGTTAAGAGAAAAGGGGGACATGAACTCACAGTGGTGCGTCTCTACCAAGTATGTCTCCTGATCAAGCAGCTGTGTGACGACCTACACGTACTAATTCTATTAGACGGACGGCCGTGCCTTAGATTTATGGTTTAAGTTTTTGGGAAATAGTTAGACAACTATTTCGTGTTTACATTTAGTAAATACTTGGTAATCATTTTCCTTCCCAAGGATGGGGGATTTAATACATGTGTGCTCGTATAATTTCGAAATATATTATTAAGTCTCACTTAAAATATATTTTATTTCTATCTCCAAAATATAAATATTCTTCTCAAAAATATTATATTTTCTATTACATAAATTTTCCCAAAATAATACCTTGACAAAAAAAAAAAATACGCGTTAAGTCATGTTTTCTTAAAATGCGTAAGTTACGTTTTAATGATCGAGTGGTAATAATAGTTACCGGTGTAACTTATATATTTATCGTAGAGGCGTTCGTATTATTTTGAATCCATTAACATTCGATAGTATTATTTTTACCCTAAAAATAATACTTGTATTTTCACAAAATAATCATAAACACATATCAAGTGACTTTATGAAAAATATATACTAAATATATATTTACCAAGTTTTATTTTGTAAAATCCCACCTCCGATGTTTTGTAAATAAAGTCGTGGCGAAACTTATATTTTGAAAACATGTCGAGAAGTATCTCTAACACTTATGGTGAAAATAATTCTAAGTGTTAGGTTTTTAGAAAAATTTCGCCAGAGTTTCCTCTGTAACTGGAGGTGGCCACGCTTTCAAGCGTATCATTTTCTTTTATAAACCAAATCAACTATCTTTTCATTCAATCAAAACAATGTCCAAAACAACAAACTAGTAAATAAATATGTATATCGCATAAATTACATGAACTTGTGGTTTATCTAAAATATGAAGTAAATCCCATTACTTTTAGTGGATCTTTTGTATAAATCCATCCGGTTCCGTAAAAGTCTCGTTTTTAAAGAAATTCCATCTTTACAACTTCTTGTAAAATTTGACAAAACTAGTTCTTTGTCGAAACTTAGTGTTACACAAATATTTACACACTTGTGTGTTTGCTAAAATCATTCTTGTTTATGAAAGATCCGTCTTTAAAAGTATGTTTTCTCTTGACACGAGGTCCTTTGAAAATACCGCTTGTAGATCCGTAGATCTACTAGTTTTAAACACTATTTTGTAAGTAAAATCGTTTTTACACAAGTTAATGATTCGTGTGTGGTAGAGTTCATCCTTTAACCCTTGTTACTTCCAAAACAACCTTATGTCATGATCCATGATCATGACCAACCCGGGTTAAACGATGATCCGAGCTACCACAACATAGATCGGGTCCAAATAACTACACAAATCAAATACTACAAGATTTACACAACATACAAGCTTTTAACCATTACTTTTAGCATTTTTAGTAGACTTTTATGCTTCATCTTGTATGTTTGCGAATTTTAACCGTTACATATCATTTTAACCACTTTAAAATAGTTCGGGAAGGCGATTTAAGCAACTTTCTACTAGCTCGAGGCTAGGGAAGATTCTAGTCGCAAAATGAGTGGATAAAAGCAATGTAGTGAGGTCCTTCGTGTTCCGAATGCACCGAGCTTCCTTATGTGAGATCCTTAACACTTGTATGAGCTTGGGATATGTATCACCCTAATTACTAATTAACGATTTTGTATGTAATTACCAACAATTAGATGTGTAGTTAAGACAACACATATTATATAAATACGGGTTTATTAAAACTTTTACAAATCATAAGTTATTCTACATAACGTGATCGGGTTCGTCGTTAAAAATTTATAATGAGGCAACGTGCGGAAGCATGTGTCTTTATCGTGTTCGGTTCTTCTTTGAGCTTGATCGTCTTTCGGCATCCAAAATGTACCTACATTTCATAAACATGAAATGCTTTAGTCATACTGGGATTAAAACGTGTTTAAACGAGTCCGGGAATTGAAACTAATTAAAAATATATTTTATTACTGGGTCCACCGTAAATTACGATACCTCGCTCCATTTTATACTTGCGCACACGCTCAACGCAGCTCATAACAACATATAACAATTTTATCAATCCTGTCGTAGGCTACAGTCTACAGACCGTAGCTTACAGTCCATTAATAATCAATAAAACAGCCCCTCCAGTACCGTAGCCTACGCTGAGCCGTAGGTTACGCTGCAGCCCAGCTACAGATTAATCAACAAAACAGCCCTTCCAGTACCGTAGCCTACGCTGAGCCGTAGGTTACGCTGCAGCCTAGCTACAGATTTACCGGTTTAATCCTTTTTACGAAAACGGCCGTAACTTTCAAACCGTTTGTCTGTTTTACCTCCCGTTTCTTCCTACATGGTCGTAAATTAACATTCTATCATGTGAGCTTGAAATTTAACATCCGGGTTAAGGAAATTCTTAACTTATACGTTTTCGGCTTATTATTTTTACGAAAACGGCCGTAACTTTCAAACCGTTTATCCGTTTTACTCGATTCTTTTTCCTACGCAGCCGTAATTTAATTCTCCATCACATGGAGTGAAAGTCCAATATTTGGACTACCATAATTTATGACTTCTAAACCTTCAGCTTATTACCCTTTTTCCAAATTTTGACCCGTTCATGCATATATCAACATAACTTGATTGTTTAACCTAAATTCCTCATAAACCTTATAATTTCAACGTCGTCTATCATATAAGGTCCTAATCACAGGTTTCTTACAACATCCCAACCCATTTCCACTTAAATGTTATTTTGACCCGTTTGAGGTATTTAAGCATATTTTAAGCACCAATTGCTTTAATTCATTTCCAAATACATATGTCCACATTTCTTATCAAAGGATCTTCCACCACAACTATATTTGTGGTGGATTCAATGTGGTGACTTATATATATCAAAATTTACCCTTCAAATCGTTATTTTACGGCAAAGACTCAAATAGAGCCATTTGACTAACGTTTTACATCCTTCAACTTCTATACTCATCCTAAGTAATTATCTAATTGTAAAACTCGTTTCCAAACAACCTTTAAGGGTTGTTTGTTCAATTAGCCTACAAGGGCATTTTGGTCAACATTAGTCCTTCATTTACGACGAATGACTTTTAGTTACTTGTTTAACCCAAACTCCGATCTTTTAACTATGATTTTATTTGAAAGGGCACTAGGCCTTTCAAATATAATGACCATCGTCCGTAACATTTGGTTTACCTATTAGGGTAATCAAAAATTATTCTAGACTTCGTTTAACTCTCATTAGTCTTACATTTAAATGAGAGTTATCTTATTATGCGTACCTGGCTCGGATCATTACATTGACCCATTTAAGTACCTTGCCTCGATATCTACTAAGTAATAGCGATGTAAATATCCACTCGATATTTATTTCTGAAATCAAACAACTCATCAAACCATTAGTCGATATTGTCAAAAAGTGATATTTTCACCTTTTGACCCGTTGGTCTAAATGACCGATAGTTATTGTCAACAAGTGTCTAAATTTCAATTTTTACCCTTATTGGTTATCTTGTTCCGTACGACTACACGCCGGAAACACCATATCTCAATTTCCCATTTGTCTTGTTCGAAATCAAAACAACAAAAGGACATTCTAAACTATATGACTAGTGTAAGCTATACTTACCTTGCATCCATGCCACGCTTTTCTTTCCGTACGCGCTCCGTTTGACCCGCTTCATCCACAAGCTTCCACCTAGCTTGTTAGGCGTCAAACTATCATCATATTTCATAAGATGGTTAATTTAGTCATTGTTAATCATAACTATTCCATCTTACGTATTTTTCTATCAAATTTATCATTCGATCTTACTAATGGTTGGTTTGACTACTAAAAGTCAAACGCCCCTTAGCATATAAATGCACATTCAAGCTCTATCTATCAATTAGTAGCTAACATGATCTTATACACTTAGTTACATGAACATGGCTACCAAATTTCATCACAACATTCAAAATCCATTTCAATCATGTATGAACAAGTTCCCAAATCACTAAATTTGTTTGAGTGCCTTGTTTCTATTATCCAATATGATGATTTTTTTTAAACATAAACTTATCATCATCCTTACTATTATATCAAAACCTACTTCCTAGTTTACTTGTTAATCACATACAAGTGATATTACTTCAAGTTCTTCATAATTTCATCATATCTAACAAAACCCACTTCAACCATATATGAACAAGTACCCAAATACATGGTTAAATCGAACACCTTCTATTTGTTTTCATGCATGTAGATTCTAAGCATGGTTATATCATCAAAATCATCATAACATTAAAACCCACTTGTCTAAGTGTGTTAATTCATCAAATCCTTCAATTCATAGCATGTTTTGTATGATTTTCACTTAGGGTTTCGTTCCTAAGCAAGTATACATCACTAATCTAGCCATAGCTTCTCTAATCCATGCCTAATTCACGATTAGGATGTTTATCCAATTTTTACAACTTCACGAATCATCAAGATTTTACATACCTTATGATCCTCTTGTTCGGGTGATCATTAATTCATGCTCGGTTGTGAATTTGGGCTTCATTTGATCCTTCAATTTGATGGATTTGTTGAAAGTTAGGGTTTGGCTCCATGGGAGCTCCCCTGAGATCGATCTAGAGCACACACTTGTGTGTGTGTGTTTTGTTTTGTTATTAATAAATAACCTTTCAAGTTATACAACTTTAACCCCTCGTGTTTGGTTCGTTATTAAGTAGATCACAACCTACTTATTTCTAATATCAATATTCCCATTTATTAACTAGGTTAGACATTCCTAGTTAACTTAGTGGGTTCGGGGGAAATTATGACTGAGTTTATTTTAGGTCCCATTAACCCGGGCCTTTTATAGCTTTTATTTCCTTAAAAGCTTTTGTTCACTTTTTATTTAATATTAGGATTAATTATTTAAATCCTAATATTTACCGGGTAAATTTTGCAACTAACGGTACTTTACCCGTCTTTCAGTATTAACGGAGTTTGATTATCAAACCCGTTTTCGGGGTGTTACAGGATAGCTTGAACAAAATAAAAAATGATGGATGGATGGTGGGTGGTTCTCGGCCGAAACCTCCAAGAGAGGGAGAGAAAGAGTTGATTCTTGTTTAGTGGTGTGAAGGTTATGTTATGTTAAGTGTAGATCTTATAGGCAAAGTCATGCACAATTAACCAATGGATCAAGTGTCTAATAGATATTAGACAAAGTTGATTATTTTAATCAAATATAGGACAAGGGTGTCCCCTTGGGGACCGAATTCGTAAAGGGGGGGGGGGGTCTCCTAGTTCAAATCCAACCAAAAGTTAAGTATGTAGTTAGGTTAATCTAGTTAGTTAAGTGATTAACCCGGTTACTAGTGTGTCATGCGTTATGGCGTGGGTTAGGGTATTCAGGGACCCTAACTGGCTCAGAAAAAGATAAACAATGTAAATGGCAATATTTTTATGTTCCGGGTGTAGTCCGGTTGTTCGGTTGGATAGAGATCCGTTAAAGTGCTTAACAAAGCTTTAAAGTGTCGTTATAATTATTTTTAGTGGCACAACTTATTCCTGACACTTTGGAAGGTGTCTAGTAATATTTTTCTCATGTTTAGGCACTTTATTAGTTAGCTAAAAGCTGGATTTGTTTATTAAAGTGCTGAGTTTTCGTGCTTAGAGCACGTTTTAGGCACATCCGGTCACTGTAACTTATTCCTAGAGACGCAGTTCTACAACCCTTGTATCCCTACACTCACCACTAGTAGTAAAATATTTCTGGCTCATACAGGCCTTAGAGGCAGTGTCTGCCTGATGCTGGCTTTATCAGCATGTTCAATAGGTTATCCGTTTATAGTGCTACTGTGCTTTTTGTGCATCATGTTTGTCACTAAGGTTCAGCATGTAAATAATGTAGTGACGGTAAGTAAAGTATGATGCAGGTATATGCATGTATCATAAATCAAGTAGCAGTTCATCAGTAAATTCAAACAAGCACAATAATTAAGTAGTAATTAATTACTAATTAAGTCGTACGGATACCTGGTTTAGTGAGGGTTGTCACACACGGGGCCGTGGTAAACTATAAGATTCGCACAATCCAGGCAAATCTTCATAGTACAAAGATTCTTCTGCACACGGGGTCGTGCTCAGCGGACATGGGGGCGTGGTCAACTAATAAGACAAAGCTGCAATTAATGAAGAAAGAGAGGATGTGGACACGGGGCCGTGCCCGAGCTTCTGTTCAGCCTATAAATAGGAGTGCTTGGCTCAAGCTCAAACCATCCCTTGGCACACCACCTCTCTCACACTTCACCCACCACCTACCACCACCATAACACCATCATCCACCACCATCATCCATTGTCTATCGTAGAGTGTGTGAGTCGTCTCGGGATCCAAGATTGATCGTAAGAGTTCTTGACAATCAAGGCCATGTTTGCCTAAGTCTCTTACATCACTTGGTGAAGACAAAGTGTCTAGTGTAATACTTTTTATTTCTAATCTTTTGAACTTTTTACTTGGTTTTGTATTAATGACTTTAATAACTAGTTGCTTATGTTGAATGTGATCTTTCCTTATCGTTTGTCCGTGGTGTCTTGGCATTATTTTACTGTCTATATAAAATAAAAGATTTTCACCATTCATATCTCCACGGTCTATATGGAGGTATGTTGGCTACCTGGTCGGGGGTTAAGGGAACGGTTTGGTAAAGGTCTTGCCATTGTTCAGCGTTTAGAGGTCCTGCAATGGACTTGGGTCAAATTTAGTAGGACCTCCTTCAATACTTAACGGTATTGGATGGCGGGGGTCCAAACTCTTTGATCCCCTCATAAGTTAACTACTATTAATACTATAACCTGGCTATTTAGGACTGTATCCCTGCTGACTCAGACTACTTAGTCGAGGGTAACGTCACCTCCAAAAGAGGGGCCTACCATAATTTGCATTAATAACTTAATTAATTATCTTCCAATAATCCACCCTTTTAGGATTGTATCCTTGCTGACTCAAACTACTGGGGTGAGGGTAACGTCACCTTCAAAAGAGAGGCCTACTACAATAACTAAGATAATCTCTTAATTATGTGCAAAAGTGCGGAAATAATCAAAGGTTACACTAGATACGAGTCGGAACCAAGTGATTCATCTTGTCTATCTGTTTTTCTTTTTATTTTATTTTCAGCATTTTAGTTAGTTTTTATTTTTCTTAGTTAAAAACATTTTTCTAAACTTTTTATTTTTGATTAGACGTTGAGGATAAACCGGTACTAAAAGCTCTTGTGTCCTTGGACGACCTCGGTATCTTGCCAACACTATACTACGCTCACGATGGGTGCACTTGCCCATATGTGTGTTTAGTGTTAGTAAAATATCGTGTTTTATAAATTTAAAACTTGGCTAAAATAAGTGTTAAAGGGGCTTAAAATATACACCTAATATATATAACACTTCACACGCATCAAGTTTTTGGCGCCGCTGCCGGGGACACAAGGATTTTAAGAAAGCTTAAAATCGACGGCCTAATCAGTTTTTCAAAACCTTTTTAAAAGCGCGCACATTTTTCTGCATTTTAGTTTAGATTTGCATTTACAGTAGCTTGTACACGGGGCCGTGTTCGCTGAACACGGGGCCGTGCTGCACATTTTCATAAAAACACCCAGTAACAGTAGCTTGAACACGGGCCGTGCTCACTGAACACGCCCCGTGCTCAACGAAATCAGTAAATTTAATTAAAACGCCCAGATACAGTTCCTGAACACGGGGCCGTGTCCAGCCTCTGTTTCCGTTTTATTTTTGTTTTCTGATCTCGAGACTCGGTTGTGGTCTGTTGAGTGATTCTTATGGATCAATACTCAGGAGGTTACAACTACACCTATGAGGAGGATGATTATAGGGGTAATTATTGCACTAATTGTCGTAACGCACGCTCGGTTCAATACAATCACTCATATCAACCATCCAATTCATACACCTACTATGAGGAGCCCAGGTACGAGCCATCAACTTCATACACATCCTATGAAGACCAAAGGTATGAACCTCCTCCCTCATACTCATATTTTGATGAACCAAGGTATGAACCTTCATACTCATACTTTGAGGAACCAAGATATGAGCCACCACCTTCGTATGCTTATTATGAGGAACCATGGCATGAACAACCCACCTCATATGAGTATTATGAAGAACAAAATTACGAACCTTATCCATCATATGCTTACAATGAAGGACAATGGTGTGAACCATCTACTTCATACGGGTATTATGAGGAACAAAGGGTCGAACAACCGGATTCAAGCTTAGAAAATCCCGATTCTTTTTCTATAACCGAAGTGACCGATAGGATATTAGAACACATTAGAGTTATCGATCGATGTATAAAAGAAGCTCGCGCAAGGGAAGAGGAGTCCCGCGTAAGAGAAGAATTAAAAAAGGAAGAGATAACCGAAAGTGTAAAAATGGAAGAACAAATAAGTGAAAAACCGACACATGAGTTAAACAACGAAAAAGGTGAGTCCGACAACGTTAAAATTCAAGAAGAGTCTAATTTTGAAGAAATTAATCTCTTGTCACCTTCTTTTGAAAATCATTGTTTAGTACCCACTCATGCTAAGTTTTTAAAAGAGTTAAACACTAACACTAAAATTGACGAAACGGTAAGTGTTAAGTTAACTAATGATCAAACTTCGCTAATAAAAGAAGACCCATTTGAAATTAACATTACACCGGTTCCATGTTTCTTTCAAAATTCGTTTATTCGTAATGTCACAATTGATAAAGATCTTTGTGTTAACATAATGCCTAATTACATTTTCGAAAAATTAAGTATTAGTGATTTTTCTCCACTTCAAATACCCATTTTTCTATCCAATCGGAAAGTAATAAAATCAATCGGTATAGTTGAGGATGTCTTGGTTCAAACAAATCAAATGGTGATCCCGACCGACTTTGTCATCCTAGATGACGCTCCTCTAATGTTGGGACGACCATTTGTAAAAACTCATGAAGCTTTGAAAAACCGGAAGTTCAACAATCTACCTCTTCAATTAGGGGCATTTAAAAGAAGTGTCGATCTCGAACGATCAATGAAATATCCATTCGGCAATAATGACCCCCTAATTGAAGATGAAGATGAACCAGCCGATACAAGTGAAGAGATTGACCACTTTGTTGAAGAAGAGGTCGCCATAGAACAAAATTTTAAAGTTCTTGATCGAAATGAGCAACCAAATAAGGAGTCTCCTAAAAACCCACCACTTGAGCTCAAAGAACTTCCAAAAGGTTTGGAATATGCTTTTCTAGACAAAGAGGGTAAACTACCTGTAATTATTTCGTCTAAATTAGATAACTTAGAAAAAGAAAAATTAATTAGTCTTTTGAAAAAACATAAAAATGCAATAGCTTGGAAACTTGTAGACATAAAAGGAATTAGTCCTTCTATGTGCACACACAAAATTTTGATGAATGATGACTACACATCAGTCATACAACCACAACGTCGAGTAAATCCAAATGTTCAAGAAGTGGTTAAAAATGAGGTAATCAAGTTACTTGACGCCGGACTTATCTATCCTATCTCCGATAGTCCTTGGGTGAGTCCCGTCCAAGTAGTTCCAAAGAAAGGAGGTATGACGGTAATAACTAACGAAAAGAATGAATTAATACCAACGAGAACCGTCACAGGATGGAGAGTTTGTATAGATTATAGACGATTAAATGAAGCAACAAGAAAAGACCACTTTCCTTTGCCCTTCATTGATCAAATGTTAGAAAGATTATCCGGTCATAAATTTTATTGTTTCTTGGATGGTTTTTCAGGTTACTTTCAAATCCCAATAGCACCCGAAGACCAAGAAAAGACAACTTTCACATGTCCCTATGGAACTTTTGCTTATCGACGCATGCCATTTGGTCTATGTAATGCCCCCGCAACATTCCAACGTTGCATGGTAGCCATCTTCCATGACATGATAGAAAAAACAATGGAAGTCTTCATGGACGACTTTTCTATCTTTGGGGATTCATACGACCAATGCCTCGATAACCTTGAACGAATGCTATCCCGATGTGAGGAAACTAACCTCGCCCTTAATTGGGAAAAATGCCATTTCATGGTAACGGAGGAAATAGTACTCGGTCACAAGATCTCGAGCGAAGGAATGGAGGTAGATCGAGCCAAAATAGATACCATTTCTAGATTACCACCTCCATCCTCCGTAAGAGCTATCAGAAGCTTCCTAGGACATGCCGGATTCTATAGACAGTTTATCAAAGACTTTTCAAAAATCTCAAGGCCTCTAACAAAATTACTTGAAAAAGATGCCCCTTTCATCTTTGACAAGGATTGCAATCAAGCATTTCTAACCCTAAAAGAAATGCTAGTCAATGCACCTATCATGATAGCGCCCGATTGGAAATTTCCTTTCGAAATCATGTGTGATGCTAGTGACTTTGCAGTTGGAGCTGTCTTGGGACAAAGAAAGGAAAAGAATTTCCACCCAATTTATTATGCTAGTAAAACACTTAACGATGCACAAGAAAATTACACAACAACTGAAAAAGAATTACTAGCTGTGGTTTTTGCTTTTGATAAATTTTGTTCTTATCTTGTTCTTTCTAAAACCATAGTCTATACAGATCATGCAGCCATTCGATATCTCTTCAAAAAGCAGGACGCAAAACCACGTTTGATTCGGTGGATTCTACTCCTCCAAGAATTTGACATTGAGATCAGAGACAAAAGAGGAGCAGAAAATACCACAGCAGATCATCTTTCGCGCTTAGAAGACCCAGCTTTGGAGGCAACCAGGGACGAGCAAATCAACGAAAAATTTCCAACAGAGTCCCTGGAAATGGTGGAATATAAGGAAGAGCCATGGTACGCCGACTATGCTAACTACCTAGCTAGCGGTATAGTCACAAGAGGATGGTCACATTATCAAAGAAAAAAATTCTTTGCCAACGTGAAACACTATTTTTGGGAAGATCCATATCTTTTCAAAATGTGTGCCGACCAACTCGTCCGACGATGCGTACATGGTAATGAAGCACGAAGAATTCTCCGCCATTGTCATGAAGGTCCATACGGAGGGCATCATGGTGCCGCAAGTACCGCACGAAAGGTATTTGATTCAGGATTTTATTGGCCAACCATTTACAAAGACGCCCAAAGTCTTGTCAAGACATGTGATGCTTGCCAAAGAACAGGTAATATTTCTTCCAAAAACGAAATGCCACAAAATGGCATTCTTGTTTGTGAAATTTTTGATGTGTGGGGACTCGACTTTATGGGACCTTTCCCACCATCAAAAGGAAACAAATATATACTTGTGGCAGTAGACTACTTGTCTAAATGGGCCGAGGCCGAGGCACTTCCAACAAATGATGGAAGAGTCGTGGTAAGATTTCTGAAAAAATTATTCTCTCGTTTTGGCACACCTAAAGCATTAATAAGTGATAGAGGTACCCATTTTTGCAACCATCAACTTGAAAAAAATTTAACAAGATATGGGGTCTATCATCGGGTCTCAACAGCGTATCACCCTCAAACAAACGGGCAAGCCGAAGTGACTAATAGAGGTTTAAAATGAATATTAGAAAAAACCGTAGGGTTAAATAAAAAGGAATGGGCGGATAAATTAGATGATGCTTTATGGGCTTTTCGAACTGCTTATAAAACAACAATAGGTACAACCCCATATAAGCTAGTCTATGGAAAAAGTTGTCATTTGCCAGTAGAAATTGCACACAAAGCCTACTGGGCAATCAAAAATGTAAACTTAGATTTAGAATTTGCTGGTAAAAATCGATTTTGTCAATTAAATGAATTAGACGAACTTAGGAATTATGCATACTCAAACTCCGAAATTTATAAGGAAAGAATGAAAAATTTGCATGACAAACATATTAAACCTAATGAATTTCGGGTAGGGGATCTAGTTCTTTTGTTTAATTCACGACTTCGATTGTTTCCTGGTAAATTAAAGTCTAGGTGGTCAGGACCTTTTTCCGTCACCCATATTTTCCCACACGGTGCAGTAGAAATTAAATCTCGAAATGGGCCTCCATTTAAAGTCAATGGCCAACGACTGAAACTCTATCAAGGATTCATTGAGGATGAAGAAGAAGAGATTTCGCTTCAAACGGTGGAAGAGTAGAACATCATACCTGGTAAGTTACGAACGATTGAGACGACAAATAAAGCGGTAAGTTAACTAACCAAAGCTTATGGGAAACAAGGGCACTCACACGAGCACTTAAAAGAAAAAAAAATTTCAAAAACTGTGCTCGGCACGAGGCCGTGTCCGCTGGACACGGGGCCGTGTCCGCGCTGCAGTCGGGATAAAACCCATTTTTCAAAACAGTTACTTCATTCCACACGCCCCGTTTCCCCGAAAAAGCTCTGGTTCCAGGCGATTTTTCGCAGAATTTCAACGTCTCCTATCGCTCTAACAACATCAAGATGGCTAGGAAGTTCACAAGATTCAACGCCACTGAGCTCGATGCTAGAGCTCGATACGAGATACTTCAAACAAGGCCAGAGGGATACCCGAGGCAAGCATGCACGGACTTACTAACCTTGGTGAATCAAATTGACCGTTTCAACAACATTGTCACGGGACCACTCAGAGTCGCTCTAACAACTCGACTCCGTTCCGTCCACGAATGCACTTTGGAGTTCTATAGCACTTTCACATTCAACTCGAGGTGCGACCCGTTCGACAATGACGGGGTGTCATTTCGATGTGGCGGAACGAGGTATTCGATCTCTATGGCTCAGTTTGGATCGATTGTAGGGTTGTATGCGGAAGAGGATGCGGGAAACGAAGAAAATACTGGAGGAATGAGAGAGATTGATGAAAACGAACGCCAAGCTATTTGGGCTCAGATTTGTGAAGGGTACTACAATCCAAGCAGCACTAAGAGTACAAAGCTGAGGATCCGCTCTACAGATACATTCATAGGCTCCACGGCTACTCTCTTAGCCAAAGGCATGATAGTAGTGGCGTAGTTGGGTTAAGAGATTTAGTTGTCCTCCATTGCATCCACAACCGCAGGCCGCTCGATGTTCCGTTCCTCATGCTCCGAAACATGCATCACAACCGCCTTGCTAGTGCACCGACTCCTATCTTCTTTGGAGGATGGGTGTACCGTCTCTTCAGGCACTTCGCCCACATACCTAGGGCATTTGAAAGGAGCCCGTGGTCGGGTATGGTGGATATACACATATGCCGCTCAATGAACCTGATTTATGAGGCGGAAGATGGGACGTTGAGCTTTCAAAGGATGCAAGGTCATGCATGGAACCCGCAAGAAGCGCTTGTCCTCCAAGCTCCGCAACATCATCAGTACCAACCCCATGGTGATCCGGGCCAATCATCCTCCTCGGGAGGCGGTTTTCCTAACTTTCAGAGTTTGCATGATTTATTGCAGGAAAACCTTATGTGCACCAGGAACACTTACAACATGGCGAGCAACACCTACCACCGGGTCGGAGCTATCGAAAGAAACATATCCGATATCCAAGATGATGTTGGATACATAAGAGACCACATTGCACGCCATGGAGGGGATGATGATGATGATGACGACGATGATGATGCCATGGAGTAAGCGGGAGGAGCGGAGGAAGAGGAGGTTGTTTGATGGTTCCACAGGTTAACCCTTTTCCACTCTTGAACAATTGATGGCCTGCGTGCCAAGTGTTGAACAATTTACTTTCCCTAACTTCTTTTATTTTCTGCATTTATTTTTCTTTTAATTTTGATATGGATGTTAACGTTGGTAAAAGTAGGATGTTTGCTATGTTCTGGTGGAGTGTTCATTGATTAAACAGGTACAAACGAGGCTTAGAGTGCTAAACATTAGTACTACTAAAGCCGGGACAGGAAAACAGACGAAAGAAACCTGTTTTTTTAACTTTGCAGACTGTCCACACGGGGCCGTGCCCAGCCGACACGCCCCCGTGCCCACTCCCCTGAACCTACTGATTGTTTTATTTCTGCAGACCTTGACAGACACGGGGTCGTGTCCAGCCAACACGCCCCCGTGTTCACCTTCTGTAAGTTTTCATTACTGGCACCTGAACACGGGGCCATGTTCAATCAACACGGGGTCGTGTCCAGGTAGCCAGTAACACAAAATTTTTGCTTTCTACACCTTTTTACACATTCAATCAACCTAAAAACTTATTTTTGGGACACATTGAGGACAATGTGTAATTTAAGTGTGGGGGGGATGCTAAAACCTTGAATCTTGCAAGTCCTAAATACAAGCCTTTGTAACACCTCGAAAATTTACGTCCTATAATGTATTGACACGTATCATAACCTTTGAACGTGTGAAAGAATGTTCTTGAAGGACTAAAGTTGACAAACAATGAAACTGTGTAAATATAAGGGTTCAAAGTGTCAACAATGAATAAATATACTTTACAATAACCCTACATGATGTTTATAACCTTAAACGAATGGATCATGGATCATACGAAGCGAATTGTGAAAGAAAGTGAGAGATTACAAACTACAGGGGTTAAATGTGTCAACATGTTAAGTTATACCTCTGAGTGACCTTTTAGTAAACCCGAAACCTTGTAACGATTAATTATGCTCACTAGAATGCACCATAAAAATTTCACCAAGTTTCGTTACCGTATGAGAAAGTTATGATAAAATTCGTGTATGAGGGTTAGAATCGTCAACATTGAAATTTAGGGCTTTTCGGGTGATCACAAAGTTACCCGGTGACTTCACAAAGATGGTATAAGTCTTGAAGCCCTTATAAATCAAGTTAGAGGGCTTATAATGCAAGAAACAAGGTGAAAGCGACGTTTAGGAGGACCGGGGACTGAAAATGCAATAATTGAAAAGTTTATAACCTGAAGCCAGGCTCCAAGCGGCCCGCGTGAGGATTGCTAACGGCTGAAGCGGGCCGCGTCCCACCTGCAGGTGCAGAAAAAACAGGCAGCAGCCTGTACAGCCGGTTTAACCGACTTAACTTGCATTTTTTCGATTATAGGGGCTTATTTTGATGCCTTGTACTAGCCTAGGGACACTTGGGGTGATCCCATAACACTTGTAGACTTGGTGTGGCATGATCTTGATCAATCAAACCCACTAGATAAGAACCCACTTTGTGCAAAATTTTGATCATTCATTCTCAATCATCTTCTGGTCATTTCTGGAGCACAAGGACCATCCTCAAGCATTCCAAATCGTTCATAGGACTTGTGTGAGTGTCCTCAACCTTCCTTGTTTAAGTTTTGATTAGTTTATAGCCTAGAAGTCAAACCGTCGTAATTACGGTTTGACTTAGCGTTTAATCGCTAACGGTCCATCGATTTGGCAAACTTAAGGTTGTTATAAGTTGGTATTTATGTGGGCTTTAAACCCTTAAAAGGGCACCCACTGATACCCGTTCTAGCTAGGTCGTTTGTCGAGTCAAAGAAGATTAGAAAAAGTCAACATAATTGTAAACTTGGATTTAACGCATAATTAGCGATGTAAAAGGCGTGTAACCTATTTTATTGTTCATATAACCTGATAATAAGTATAAAAACTTGTCTACGCTTGTTTGATTCGACAACTTTCTGTTTTGAACCGATTCGGAACCGAAAGACGCAAAAGTTTGACTTTTGCTTTGACCTCAGTTCTGACCGGTTTAGATAGGTTTAGACATGCCTTAAAGTTCCATTAGGACCTAGTTACATGTGTGTATAACCCTTTGCGTTTATACCACATAAATCCTTAATTGTCCGACGTTTCCGTTAATCGCCTAAATATTGACCGTAATGCCCTTATGACTATAAAACGAGAATTTTGGAAATGTGAAAGTACAATAATCTTAGTTACTGATTTTTAAACATGTCTGTAAATTTTCACATCAGTCGGAGGTCTAGATTAGGGGTTATGCTTAATGACGTAATTATAACGCTTCTTAGTAATTAATCGGCGTCATTAGCGTAAAGCCTATCTAAACCCCATTTTTGACACCAAACCTTTTACCCACTGATGTAATATAATATTTTAGGATTTTTGAAGATTTTTAATTATTTTTAAACTGATCATAAGCTAGGATTATCGCCTTATTTCGGTAAATACCGAATATGCCCTTTTCGGCCGTAAAATGAGTTTTACAAATCCTTTTGACACCAATCCAATTGCTACTGATTTCAAATAATAAATAGAGTATTTTGAACCTGTTGAACTGATCAGAAAACTCAGAATCCTATATTAACCCGTAAATCGCTTAAAACGACATTATACGCGTATTAAACGCATAGTTAGGGTTTAAAACTATTTCGGCATATAAGACTTATAACCAAATGTTATAACCTGTTAAAATAAGTTATTTTACTGATTTATTCAGACCCGGATCACAGAAGCTTAATTGATCCCTTTTATAATTTTTAAAATGGCCAAAATACCCCTAAGGGGCTTAATATGAGATTAAACTCGTTTTGGGCATAATGGAAGGTATCCTACTGATATCATAACATATTTAAGGCATGTTAACCTAGGAAACCTGTTTAGGACTCTTATGGTTACCCGTTACGCTTCATACGCGTTCGGTTTATGTAACTAGTTTACATAAATTAGCCGAAACGGGTCAAGACTTATCAGTTTCGTCTCAAAATCCAGAATGTGTATGAAATACCCATATTAAGCAAGTATTCAAACTTGTCGGGTCTAAATCACATTCTATCCGGTCTTCGCTTAATCATGCGTTTGAACCGTATCTTCCTCTTGAAAACTAACCGGTCTAAGTCAAGGCTTAATTAAAGACCCGTTAGGATTCTAATAGGTTATTAAAAACCTTCGTTCCAGATTTAGGAGCCCAGTAAAAGCTATCTGTACTTGCTGATTTGATACGGCTGGGATTGAATTTATATTTAGCTCAGGTAAATACTTTTAACTTATTTTCCCTATACGGGCTTGGGGTACGGTATATAAAATACCGCTTGGTCGGGCATTGAATCTTTAATTGTATGTTGGTTAAAGTATTGAGATGTTCCGTTTAATTTGTTTTGTTTGCTTAAAGCCTTTGGGGGTTAATGACCGTTGTCCCGGATATCCCTGGCATCATTTTACGAAATGGCCACGACCTTAGCACACAGGTGTAGGCGTACACCTGTCAGTGTCTCATAAATAAAGTGGTGTGTCCATTAATCTTTAACCCGACTCGATCCGGGCTACTGAACGCATAAGAAACATGTAAATCCTTTACAAGTTTATATATTTAAATAATTATCACAAGTTATAAAATATTATTTGTGCCATGTGCATTCAAATAAATCATTTTTAAAACCTTTTCAAAATGAGTTGGTTGATTGTATTTACCAGTGTAAACTGACGTATTTTCCCAAAAAGGCTAAGTGCAGGTACTAATCGGAATTGGCTGGCTACTCCTAGCATCAATAAAGAGTCTCGCAAGCTTAGATGCCTAAAGTCTGTTGAACAGTGTTATGTTATTTTCGATCCGCCTGTGGTTCTTTTACTTCCGTTGTAATACTTGGATGTTACATTATTTCGGATTGTAATATATTTATCCTTTTGCTTCCGCTGTGCATTTATATATTGTGTTGTTTGACTATGATGTTGCCAACCACGTCACGATACTCCCCTACCGGGCCCACCGGTAACACGTGGAAATTCGGGGTGTGACAGCCTTACACAAAACTCTATGGAATTGCTAATCACCCCAAATTTTTTCAAAATTTTTTTCATTTTTTTTTACTTTTCCAGGTTTAACTCGGGAAATTCAAGTTCTTAAAAAGGTTATATTTTTACAAATTTACAACCGATAGCGTCGTGATAAAAAGAACCCACATAAGAAAATTATGAAAAGGCATGACAAGCTTAGTTAAAATTTAATTATATATACTTGATCACATAAAAACCCATTCCCACAAAAGTGAGTTTTGAGCCTTTATTGAGCAAACACTTACATATCATTTTACTAAATGCTCATTTTCGTTTCTTGTGTGAATAGCCGCTTGGTTCTTACGACTCTAGAACTTGCCATGACGATACATTCCCAATCCTTACCAACTTAAACCCGAGTAAGTAAATGATGGAGGCATTAGGACTAACTTTTTTTTTCTACACCATTATTTTTCTTTTTTTTACCACCTACCCAAAATCCCCTTAGTTAGCCCCTTTGAGCCTAAACCTTTTCATTTCATAACCCAAACCAAACACCCTTTTTACCCACCAAAACCTTTTTCATTTTTTTAACCCTTTGTTTTAGTAACAAGTCCGGTTCTTCATATGACTTTTCAAAAAAAAAAAAAAAAAATCTTGTGTTGATGATGAAGCAAAAGAAAAAAAAAAAACAAACAAGTTCATCAAAAATAACTTTGTTTGAATAAATAGCTTCATCAAAATAAAAGTTACAAAAATAGAAAGTCATACGAAAACCGACACTTGTTACGCTTTTCGCCCTTTTTCTACTAACCACTAACCACCAACCCAACCACCTACCTTTAACCCAAGCCTAACCCTTAACCCACAAAGTCCTCTTGATATTTACAAAGGTATATAAGTTAAAAAGGAGGAGGATTGATGGCTTGGCAAGCCTATGGTAGGAGTAAGTTCCATGCCGCTCTCGAGTGATCCACAAAAATACATTTTCGGCCGAGTGTTGAGTGATCCCCGTGAGGTATGTGAACTTGTATATAAATAGAATTTTACAAAGGCATGTTATGCCCTAATAAGTAATTTATCTTATGAAAAGTTTTAAATAAATCATGACGAATAGGATTGTAAATAAATAAAAATAAAACTTAATAAAGAATCTTGGAAATCCCGACACTCTACGACAAGCCCAAAAACCTTCTTTTCTACCCATTCCATTTGGGAGTGTAAATAGCCACATATTAAAGAGTTTTGCTTGAGGACAAGCAAAGATTCAAGTGTGGGGGTATTTGATGTGTTCAAAATGTAACATATAAATTTCATCAATTGAGGCATAAAACTAACCCTTTTTTAGTACTAATGTTGGAAAAAGTGTGCTTTTGTCTTCCTTTTGTATTTTCAGGATTAAATGAGCTCAAATTAACAAAAGAAGCAAAAAGACATCAAAATCTAACATAAATACAAGAAAAGGAACAAGACGTGGCATGCCCGACCCCACAACAGCATCTTCCCAAGCAAAACAAGAGATCAGAAGCCTGAACACGCCCCGTGCTCAGCCAGCACGGGGGCGTGCCCAAGTGTTAGCAGAAAAGACAAAGTGGTAGAAGCTTCTATTGCCCACCACGGGGCCGTGCTCAGCGGACACGGGGCCGTGGTCAACTATAAGATTCGCACAATCCAGGCAAATCTTCATAGTACAAAGATTCTTCTGCACACGGGGTCGTGCTCAGCGGACACGGGGGCGTGGTCAACTAATAAGACAAAGCTGCAATTAATGAAGAAAGAGAGGATGTGGACACGGGGCCGTGCCCACTGGACACGGGGCCGTGCCCGAGCTTCTGTTCAGCCTATAAATAGGAGTGCTTGGCTCAAGCTCAAACCATCCCTTGGCACACCACCTCTCTGACACTTCACCCACCACCCACCACCACCATAACACCATCATTCACCACCATCATCCATTGTCCATCGTAGAGTGTGTGAGTCGTCTCGGGATCCAAGATTGATCGTAAGAGTTCTTGACAATCAAGGCCATGTTTGCCTAAGTCTCTTACATCACTTGGTGAAGACAAAGTGTCTAGTGTAATACTTTTTATTTCTAATCTTTTGCACTTTTTACTTGGTTTTGTATTAATGACTATAATAACTAGTTGCTTATGTTGAAGGTGATCTTTCCTTATCGTTTGTCCGTGTTGTCTTGGCATTATTTTACTGTCTATATAAAATAAAAGATTTTCACCATTCATATCTCCACGGTCTATATGGAGGTATGTTGGCTACCTGGTCGGGGGTTAAGGGAACGGTTTGGTAAAGGTCTTTCCATTGTTCAGCGTTTAGAGGTCCTGCAATGGACCTGGGTCAAATTTAGTAGGACCTCCTTCAATACTTAACGGTATTGGATGGCGGGGGTCCAAACTCTTTGATCCCCTCATAAGTTAACTACTATTAATACTATAACCCGGCTATTTAGGACTGTATCCCTGCTGACTCAGACTACTTAGTCGAGGGTAACGTCACCTCCAAAAGAGGGGCCTACCATAATTTGCATTAATAACTTAATTAATTATCTTCCAATAATCCACCCTTTTAGGATTGTATCCTTGCTGACTCAAACTACTGGGGTGAGGGTAACGTCACCTTCAAAAGAGGGGCCTACTACAATAACTAAGATAATCTCTTAATTATGTGCAAAAGTGCGGAAATAATCAAAGGTTACACTAGATGCGAGTCGGAACCAAGTGATTCATCTTGTCTATCTGTTTTTCTTTTTATTTTATTTTCAGCATTTTAGTTAGTTTTTATTTTTCTTAGTTAAAAACATTTTTCTAAACTTTTTATTTTTGATTAGACGTTGAGGATAAACCGGTACTAAAAGCACTTGTGTCCTTGGACGACCTCGGTATCTTGCCAACACTATACTACGATCACGATGGGTGCACTTGCCCATATGTGTGTTTAGTGTTAGTAAAATAGCGTGTTTTATAAATTTAAAACTTGGCTAAAATAAGTGTTAAAGGGGCTTAAAATATACACATAATATATATAACACTTCACACGCATCAACACGCCCGTCCGACCGGCACGGTGTGAGGTTTATTAAACCTAATAGCGCTATTAACTAATGACCCGCTCGCCATTGGCCTCGGCGATTAAGTCGATATAATGAAGAGGGACTTATTGATAGAGTTTTGTCTAGCTAGTTTTTAAGGTTGTTGTCCTACACCAGGAGGTCGAACGTACATATTCTGCACCAGGAGAATTCGTAGGATTAATAATGGCATCCTATCTATGGAGGATGGCCGTACATATCTTCCCAAGGGGATATGTAGATTTAGTTTTAAATTCTTTAACCCGTTCCCAAACCACCGGGAATCCCATGCCTTGTAGAAAGTGTGAACTCACCTCGGTTTGCTCGGTTAGATTCTCAAATATAGCTAACAGTCTCGGTCGGTCAATCACATCCTAATATGATTACCAGTTAGTCATTTAGTGATTTTCAAATAGAGCACAAAGTTCCTACACGTATCTATCACATAGCATGCATTACTTTAACTATTTATGCCCATATATACTTCCCATCCATTCCCCACTCATAAACAAACATACGATAATGCACATAACACTTATAACGTGTTAGATCATTCACAGATAGCATACTCGACATTTAGACACGCAAATTACAACTTATGTCGTTTCAGCTTAAATATTCAAAACCGGGCTGTTTTCGGATATTTTAATAAAATAGTTAACTTATTCCAAAAATTCCCAAATTTTTACAGAATGTCTTAAACGTTCCAAATTTTATTGTGTAAAAATATCGGAGTCCAGTTTATTACTAATATTTTATAAAAATTCATTTTCCGGACTGAACTCAGATTTATCTTTTTCTGACCATAGTCCACGGAACAATTTATTAAAAATTCATCGTAAGTCCGATTTATGAAATTCCAGTGGGGTAATTACAAATACTTCAGTTGTCATCTACAGTACAATTTTCATGATCTAACTCTACACAGAACTCACGTTATGACAGAAAAAATAACGCATATTTTCAGCAGAAAAATGCATCTCTAGCTGCTGTTACGAAATGACACTTTAAAAATAGTAAACGGAGTCCAAAAATTATGATTCTGGTGCCATTAGAACCATATTTCATAATACATAAATCTAGGCTTCAGAAAATACATTTTTCGTTAAGTTATGGCCTGTTTACAGCCAACTGAAGTTGGCTGTAAAGCTTAGACAGATTCTGTTTTTAGTCTTTAGCTTTCTAGTTTGTGTTCGATTGATTCCGTTAATCACGTTTAGTGATCACAACAACATCAAACATCGATTTTAATCAACAAATCATCAGATAATCAACAAGAATCATAACAACACAAGATCTACATGATTTACCCATATATTTTCTCTTTATCCACTCTTTACCCTTTATGTTCAAGACTTAATGTAAGTTCTTTAGAGTTTCTTAAATTTTAACCATTTAATCAACTATTAACCACCAAATACATGAACAAGATGAAGATTTAAGAAACTTACTACTAGCACAAGGCTAGGGGAGTTCAAGTGTGGAAAAGTGGTGGTTAAAAGAAAACGAGAGAGGTCCTTCAACTTCCGAACACACCGAGCATCGTTGTGCGCCTTCTAACACCTATGGATGCTCTTGAAATGAGTGAAGAAGATTGGATGAAGGTGGATGTGTGGGAGTGTGGGTTCACCCAAGAGGTGAAAAGGGAGGAGGAAGAGGAGTGTGTTGAAGTTGTGAATGAGAGAATGGAGTTTAGAACTCTTGGTGATCTCTTATGACCATGCACTACATGAACCCTTGTGTAATGTGTTCCTCTTGTGCCAACAATATCTTATTAAATATTGAAACAAATCACAAGTGGGGCCCTAATGTTGTGACCAATTTTGAAGGGGGGGGGGGGTACTTGGTTGGGTTTTAACTTGTTAGTTAGTTGATTTGGTTAAGAAGTTAAGTGATTTAATTTGTGCTTTATGTGTTATATAATAATATAGTGTGTTAGGGTGTTCGGGGACCCTAACTAACTCAGAGAAGTATGAGCAATGTGTTTGGCAATATTTTTATGTTTCGGATAGTGTCCGGTTATTCGGTTCGATACTGTTCCGTTAAACTGCTTAATTAATCCGTAAAGTGTCCTATATATATATATTTTTGTAACGTTTTTAATTCTCAACACTTAGGGAAACATACCGGACTATTTAGTAACTTTTCTGCATACTACTTGTATCTTAACAAGTACATGTAAGTATAACACAGTAATCAGAGAGCAGTTAAATGATTCAGCACAGTCATCTAGCACTTTATTTATCATTAATGGATTGTACAGTTACATGTAAATTTGAGGGTTGTCACATCCTTGATCCAGACTTGCCTGAAATCCCTGAAGACCCTCCTCTTGAGGCAGGAGAGGTCCCGAATCAAGATTTGGCAAAGCAAAGACTTGTCCGTAAGGAAGCTGAAGATCCTTGCCTTGGCCACATAAAAAATTCTCTTTCGGATCATCTCTATGACTTGTACGCGCCGGTAAAAAGTGCTAGAGAATTGTGGAAAGCTTTGGAAGATAAGTACAAGGCTCATGAAGAAGGTACTAACAAATACCTTATTTCCAAGTACTTAGACTTTCAAATGGTCGATGATAAGTCAATCCTGGAGCAAGTGCATGAACTCCAAGTTCTTGTTAACAAATTGACCGCACTTTCTATTACGTTGCCAAAAATATTTCAAGTAGGGGTCGTTATTGCAAAACTGCCTCCTAATTGGAAAGATTTCTCAAAGAGAATGATGCACAAGTCTGAGGACTACTCGTTGGATGAACTGTTGAAGCACCTTCGAATTGAGGAGGAAACGCGCAACAGGGACAAAAGAAGTAAAGTCGGATCGAGTGTGAATCATGTTGCTGGAGGATCTGGTCAAAAGGGAAAAGGGGCATCAAAGAATAAGAAGTTTACAACACCAAAGAAAAATGAATTCAAGAAGTCACAACACACTAACAACCATCAACCAAAGAGGTCTGGTAAATGTCATGTTTGTGGAGAAACCGGGCATTATGCACGAGAGTGCTCTCAAAGGAAATCTGGATCTACGGTTGGTTCTACAAGTGCTATTGATGTTGAGAAAGTCACCAATCTATTGGCCAATGTGGGTCTTGGAGAGGTTAACATGCTATCTCAATATACACGTATTGTGGCATGTAGAGGATGGTTTTTGGATTCTGGAGCCACTGTTCATGTTTGTGGGAATCGTGGCTCGTTTCTTACTTATGGTCCTGTTCCTCAAGGAACAGTGGTGGTATATGCTGATGGACATCGTGTAGAAGTTTGTGGTAAAGGCACAATGTGACTAAACTTTAAAGATGGTCAAGTGGTTACTCTTCAAGATGTGTTGCATGTTCCTGGTATCACCAAGGGTCTTGTTTCTGTTGATAAGTTCGATCGGAATGGTTACAAGCTTGTTCTCAAGAATCTCTGTGTGAAGTTTTATCTAAATGACATCTATGTGGGTCAAGCAAAGAATACGGGTGGAATGTATCGTCTTGACTTAGCTGAAGATGGGATTGATGAAGAAGTAGACTCGGATGAAGGGGGCGTTTCTGTGATTGATGGGTTTGGGAATGAAAGTGATAGTGGTAGTGATAGTACTAGTTTTGGTGAATGTAATGCAATTGGTTTTTAATTGAATGAAATTATGTCTTCTGATTATATTGCTTGTTCAATTTCTTTATGGCATAAACGTTTAGCTCATACAAATATTAATAACATTGAAAAAAATGCAAACTAAAGGTTTATTAAAATTAAAAGATAAAGACTTTGAAAAATGCGAAACTTGTGTGAAATCAAAATTCACAAAGAAACCTTTTCCAAGTGTCCATAAACGCAATACATCACTACTAGAACTAATTCATTCAGATATTTGTGAACTGAATGGAGTTCTTACTCGTGGGGGTAAGAGATACTTTATCACTTTCTGCGATGACTTGAGCCGATACTTATATGTTTATTTGTTGCATTCAAAAGACGAAGCTTTTGAGGCATTTAAAATATATAAGGCTGAGGTTGAAAAACAACGAGAGAAATGCGTTAAAATCCTTCACTCAGATAGAGGCGGAGAATACTTTAACCGAAATTTTGATGCATTCTGCGAAGAGGAAGGCATCATACATAAGAGAACTGCACCGTATACTCCCCAACAAAATGGTTTGGCTGAGAGAAAGAACCGAACCTTGGTAGAGATGGTTAATTGTATGTTAAGTCAATCGGGTCTACCTCGTAATATGTGGGGGGAAGCTTTGTTGACCGCTTGTTATGTTCACAATAGGATCACTAGTCGTGTGATACCTACGAGCCCATATGAGTTGTGGAAAGGAAGAAAACCAAACCTAGAGCATTTGAGGGTTTGGGGTTGTCTTGCCTACTATCGCGTACCTGATCCAAAGACACTTAAACCGGGAGAACGAGCTTTCAAGAGTGTATTCATTGGATATGCTTCGCATAGTAAGTCTTACCGATTGTTGGATGACGAATCAGGTATAGTTGTAGAATCCAGAGATGTGGAATTCTTTGAGAACAAGTTTTCTAGAGATGATGAAAACTCAAATTACACCATAGCTTCTAGTACTTCTGAAAAAAGAGTCCAACCTTCACCGATAGTTGAAGAAACAAGAAAAAGTACTAGAGTTAGAAAAGAGAAAAGTTATGGAGATGATTTATTTTCTTACCTGGTTGAGGGAACTCAAAAGAAAGTGACGAGAGAGATCATTTTCGCTGTAAATTTGGATGATGATCCTAAAACTTTCAGCGAAGCAATGTCATCAAGAGATGCTCCTTTGTGGAAGGAGGCATTCAATGATGAAATGGATTCCATTATGGGAAATGGAACTTGAGAGTTAACTGATCTACCCAAGGGAAAGAAACCTATTGGATCCAAATGGATTTTCAAAAGGACGTATCATCCAGATGGATCCGTCTCTGCCTATAAAGCAAGATTAGTTGCTAAAGGGTATAGGCAGGGAGAAGAGATCGACTATTTTGATACCTATGCACCTATGGCTAGAATTAGTTCTATTAGAACTCTAATAGAGGTGTCTGCTTTGAAAGGGTTGTACATCCATCAAATGGATGTAAAGACTACATTTCTAAATGGGTATCTAAATGAGGAGATTTATTTGGAGCAACCAGAAGGGTCTGTGATGCCCGGACAAGAGAACAAAGTGTGTAGACTTATTAAATCTCTATATGGTTTGAAGCAAGCTCCTAAACAGTGGCATGAGAGATTTGATACCACTGTGACTGCTTTCGGGTTTCGACACAATAGTGCTGACAGATGTATTTATACTAAATGCGAACCCGGTTATACAGTCGTGATTTATCTCTATGTTGATGATATGTTGATCATTGGCACTCACCTTGAAGGTATTTCTGAAACTAAGAAATATTTGTCCTCGAACTTTAAGATGAAAGATCTAGGAGAAGTTGATACCATTCTTGGGATCAAGGTGAAAAGAACTGGAAGTCAGATTTCTCTAAGTCAATCTCATTACATAGAAAAAATTCTAACTAAGTTTCAACACTTAAATATTAAAGAGTTTAATACCCCGTTTGATCCAAGTGTTAAACTTAAAGTGAACTCTGGAAGAGCAGTGGCTCAACTAGAGTATGCGAGTGCTATTGGAAGTATGATGTATGCAACGCATTGCACTCATCCTGACGTTGCTTTTGCTGTAAGCAAACTGAGTCAGTATACTGTCAATCCAGGGACAGAACACTGGAAGGCAGTGGGTAGAGTACTTGGATACCTGAAAAGGACCAGTAACTTAGAACTGACATACACGTCTTCTTCCAGAATACTCGAAGGTTATTCTGATGCAAGCTAGATTGATCACACCAGTGATTCAAAATCTACAAGTGGGTGGATTTACACTCTAGCAGGAGGAGCAATTTCTTGGGCGAGCAAGAAACAGACATGTATTGCCCACTCAACTATGGAAGCTGAGTTTATAGCACTAGCAGCGGCTGGTAAGGAAGTGGAGTGGATTAGAGATCTACTTACTGACATCCGTTTGTGGGATGTTCCAATGCCGTCAATTCCCATCTATTGTGATAGTGAGGCCACACTATCTAAAGTATACAACGCAGTGTATAATGGGAGGTCAAGACATATAGGTCTTCGGCACAATTATGTGAGACAACTGCTTGAATGTGGTACCATCAAGGTTGTCTATGTCAAGACGAGTAGGAACTTGGCAGATCCGTTTACTAAACCTCTGACGAGAGATTTGGTTGTGAATACCATGAGAGACATGGGTCTAAAACCACAATAGAATCGTTAGTGATAGAAACCCAACTTGAACTTAGTGCTCCTATTTTTCAAGTTTAATGGGTAAAAACGAAGTCACTTAATGATAGAAGGTACTATCAAATTTGATAGATCTATGTGAGGTATGATAGTAAGTCGTTGCCGAGAACAAGGGTGAGCTTATGCTCTTAACAAAGTTTTGGAGGCATCCAAGCAACGTGGATGATGTAAAACTTCGCCTATATGATCTAGGGGTGGTGCCGCCTCAAGTGAAGATTAGTGGTTTATCTTCTAAAGGGCATGAAAAGGATTTATAGCACACGGCCATATTCGCGCTTAGCGAGAACGCAAAGTCAGCTGGTGATGTGTGGGGGTAAACCGAAGGGGGCTATCAGGTTAATGGTTTAATTCCATAGGACACCATCAAATCTGTTTCTTCTTGTTTATCAACATAAACTGGGTTTAATCTTCGTGACACCTAGTGACATCATCAGTCTAAGTGAAAGGAAACATTCCAACTTGGTGGGGGATTGTTGGAAATATTGAAGGTAAACATACAAGTTGGTATGTTTCCTCCATCCCACCTTGGTGGGGGGAGTGAAGTTTGAGTGGTTTATAAGTGATTACTCCTTATGGGCCACCAAAGTGTTAGATGGGTTGAGAAGTGGATAAAGCCCACACGCGCGCCGAGCTGAGTCGCGAGCTCGCGAATGGTCGCGTTTGAGGCGCGGTTGGCGCGTTTGAGGCGCACTTTGCACTTCACATCATCGCGAGGAGCTGAGGAGCTTTTATTTTTAGCTAGGGTCCGGTTCAAGTGTGTCAGATCTATGGATTGAATGAGATAAGGAGATAGAGGTGAATTCAAAACAGTGGGGGTTATCTCATTATCTCTAGTAATTCGAATTCGTATGGGATATATCCAGCAACCGAATTTGATTCTGGGTGGTTATCCCATTCCCCGTTTTTATCATTCTTTGGTGTGATCACAGCCTATAAATAAAAGCCTCCTGCTACCCATTCAACACACCTAATTTTCGCAGCCTCCTCCCACCTTTTTGTGCTCTAGTTTCTTCTTCATCTTCTGTGTTTTTCGGGTTTCCATTGCTGTTGGAATACCGGATCAGTTCTGCATTAAATCCTGGGAGTTTACGCTGCAACTCACAGCAATACGAGCGCGTAAAATCCTTTAAGGACATGAATCATCCGTGCAGTTCAAGGATCTTCATTCTTAATCGCCAGGTTGGTTTTAATTTTTGCGTGTTTCTTAAATTCGTCCGATAATGGGACAGTCTCCCTCTACCTTTCTTTAATCAGTTTGCTCAAGTTGGAACAAACTGGTTTGGCCAATAACTCGGTAATTAATAAAGTTTATATTAATCACTGTTTGATTGAAATATTTTCAACAAAATGTACGTATATAAAAGCCACAATTTATATTTTAGTACAAAGAAATTCAAAGTTGCACCACTTTTCCAAATCTAGACTAATATTTAGAACGATTGGTTTCTTGTATTAAGCTATCGTACTTTTTAAATTGGAGAACCTCGTTGCCTTACTCCGTCCAGACTATGTTGTCTTAACCGGGCCTATGTTGGCTTCAGAGTTTGGCTTGGTCGTTCCACCGGGAAACCATATCGCCGACTACCACTTGACAACCGTCTGCCACCATAAGAGCTGAACACTCTCTGGTGTAACACACGGTGGGACGAAAACCCTGGTGGGCTCGGGATAGAACCTGACACCTCTACAAGGAAGCTAAGCTCTATCTATCATTGCTTAATCCACCAAAAAAACACAAGTGAGGATTAAACTTGTGTCTCAATTGAAAAACCCAAATCTAGACTTGATATCTTAGATTTTTTTTTTTACCGGAAGAAAACCCAGTATACATAACTTATCAAGTATGCTTCCAATTTTCAGCCGTTTTGAGTTGAAGATAACCTCATTTCTAGTTCACCAAATTATCCAGCATGACAATGTAACCACCGCTTGCACTATTTTCTTTCTTAAGCAATTAAAGTTACTTTGAAATTCTTTTGGAATATTATTTGAATATATACCTAGCAAATAAGTTGTTGATTGTGACAAATGTCAAAATTTTGTGAGTGTAAATACGCAATATATATATATATATATATAGGGTAAGGTTCATGCGAGAACCACCCTTATTGCGAGAACCGCGAGAACCAATGTAAACACAAAATAAAATCTAAAAAAAAATCAAAAAATCACTCAATTTTTTTTTTATTTTTTTAATATTTAAAAAAAATTGCTATATTTAGTTACCATTAAAAAAAAACTTTTTTTTTTCGAGTAACAGTTATCCATGCACATGTGCATATGTATCATTGCTTTAACAAATTCGGTGCGTTATCAGGAATAGATAATTGCACTTTAATGTACAATACCATTAGTAATACACTACTTTTTACATTACCAATATTCAAAATGCACATGTGCATCATTAGGTATAACCATGATATAACGTGTTTTGATACAAAAAGTTTGTGATTTTGAATGGAGAAGTAGGCCCATATACATGTTTTTAGGTTAGTTATATCTAGTGGTTGATGGTTTGGTTATAGTTGTCAATTTTTGATGTAATATGTTGATTGGATGGTATAAATGGTGTTTACATACATGTAATAAAGTGAAAATATTGTTAATGGTATTGTATTGTATTATGGATGATAGGAGGTAATGGTATTGTATTATGGATGGTAGGAGGTAATGGTAGTGTATTATGGATGGTATGATAGATGAAAGGGAAATTGTATTCAAAGTAGTGTACCAAAAAACCTTATTTCATGTTGATACATATAAATGCACATGTGCATTTCTAATATTGGTAATGTAAAAATTAGTGTATTACATATGGTAGTGTAAATGAAAGTGCAATTGTCTAATATGTGTAATGAATTAGGGAATTTGTCAAAGAAATGACAAAAATGCATATGTGCATGCTTGTGTATTATGAATGGAATGATAGATAAAAGAGAAAGTAGTGTACCAAAACAGATTCTTTCATGTTGATACATATAGATGCACATGTGCATTTCTATCATTGTTAACGTAAAAAGTAGTGTATTACACGTGGTAGTGTAAATGAAAGTGCAATTGACTATTATTTGTAATGAATTACGGAATTTGACAAAGAAATGATACATATGCACATGTGCATGGATAACTGTTACTCGAAATTTTTATTTATTTATTTTTATTTTTTTTATTAACAAAATATAGCGATTTTTTCAAAAAAAATAGCAAAAAAATAAAAAAAAAATTTTGGGTGTTTTTTAGATTTTTTTAGGAATTACTGTTTGTGTTCACACTGGTTCTCACGGTTCTCGCAATAAAGGGTGGTTCCTAACGGATCTTTGTCCTATATATATATATATATAGGGTCAGGATTTAGAGAAAACGGTGAGAACGCTTATGAATCGTCCGATCAAAACAATCTATGGGCTAGACTGGCGCGGTGTCGTTTTCGTAAATAACATCAATTTTATTACGTGGACGCACTTCATTAAGGGTAAAAAAGTCTTTTGACTTCTCTACACAAAACGCCATCTCATGAAAAAAAATGCCATACAAATAGCACACGCCATTCTAATCTAAAACGCCATTAGATATAAAACGTCAAACTTAATTATAATAAAATCCCGCCTAAAAAAACTGCCCAAAAAAATCCTATATATACAACATCTGTAACACCCTAGATTCTAATTAACGGTTTATCTGTAAATTACCAACAATTAGATGCGTAGTTAAGACTACACATATTGTAAAAATGCGGGTTTATTAAAACTTTTACACGTCATAAGTTATTCTACATAACGTGGTTGAATTCGTTGTTTAAGATTTACAATTTATCAAAGTGCGGAAGCGTGTATCATTATCGTGTTCGGTTCTTCGCTGAGCTTGATCGTCTTCCGGCATCCCAGAAAGTACCTACATTTCATAAACATGAAATGCTTTAGTCATACAGTATTTAAAACGCATCTAAACGAGTCTGGAAAACGAAACTGATCAAAAAGATACATTTATATACAAGGTCCACCGTAAATTACGGTGGACACCGTAATTTACGGTAGTCCTTGTTTCGGCTTGCTTCCACCGTAGATCAGGAATATTGCACCGTAAATCATTTCAGGTCCATCGTAAATTACGGTGGCACCGTAATTTACGGTGGAACCTGCATTTCCAGCTTTCCATTTTGCCGTAATGTGACACGAAATCTTTCGTATCTTTCAAACCGTTTATCCGTTTGGCCTACCGTTTCTTCCTACATGTTTGTAATTTGATTCTCCATCATATGGAGTTAAAATCCGGCATCCGGCTTGATAAAATTCAAGACTTTTAAGTCTTCGGCTTATTTCTCTTTTACCAAAATTTGACCCGTTTACGCATTTTGTCAAACAAACGTATTTGTTTGATTCCTATATCACATACATCTCTTTAATTTAATATTACCTACCATGTTAGGTTCCAATCATAGGTTTATTACACAATTTAAACCCGTTTTTACTCGTATGCTTATTTTGACCCGTTAAGGGCTCTTAAGCACTTTCGAGCCTAAAATCGCTTTCAATTGCTTCTATAATTATTCTAAGTATTCATTTAATCATAAAACTCATTTCCAAACAACTTTTAAAGGTTGTTTGGTCAATTTAGCCACCAAGGGCGTTTTGGTCCATTTTAGTCCTTTATTAACAATGAAGGACTTTTGAAAGCGTATTGGACCCATAATCCCTCTTTTAACCTATGATTATGTTTGAAAAGTCATTAAGCTTTCCAAACGCCATGTTCATTACATAAAACATTTGGTTTACCTAACAAGTAACCAAATGTCCGTTTTGACCTCTTTTAACACTCTTGAACCATATGTTCTAAATGAGTGTTACTTTATTTCACGTACCTGGCGCAGATCAATATATTGACCCGTTTTTAATACCTTGCTTTTATAACCGCTAATTCATAGCGTTGCTAACACCAATTTGACATTTACACCTGAAATAATATAGCTCGACAATAATCATTAGTCGCTATTGTCAAAGGGTGATATCTTCACCTTTTGACCCATTTGGTCTAAGTGACCGATTATGTTGGCGAGATGATATTTATTACCATCTCATCTATACGACTCACTTCGGTTTACACCGTGTGGCCATTTCACTTATTAATTGATTTTCTTAACGCTTTTTAGCCTGTTATGGCTTACGCCTTACAGTGTCTTTCAAAACCAATAGTTATGGTCAACGCATGACCAATTTTACCTTTTTACCTTTATTGTTTGTTTTGGTTTACCCTATAAGGTAACCATTTAAAGGTTCATTTTCCATTTGTCATAAAATGATCGAATTACCGATTTAATTCCTTTTAAACCATCAACATGGTTTCTTGTCGTGCTTGACTACCTTGTTCCGTACGTTTACACGTCGGAACATCATACCTCAATTATGTATTTGTCTTTTTCGTAACTAATACGATAAGGGAGTATTCTAACATATAAGACTAGTGTAAGCTATACTTACCTTGCATCCGAATTATGTTTTTCCGCCATTCTTGCTTTGTTTGACCCGCTTCCTTTCCAAGCCTCCACCTAGCTTGTCAAGCGTCAAACTATCATCATAATTCGTAAGACGGTTATATTAGTCATCATTAATTATGACTATTCCATCTTACATATTTTTTTATCACAATTACTATTCGATCTTATTAATGGTCGGTTTGACTATCTAAAAGTCAAATCACCAATTAACACATATGATTGCACTATCAAGTTCACAAGACTCAATTAGGCACATTTTCAACACTTAGTTCTCATTTAGGCATTTTAACAAACACCTAATGTGCATGATTTTACATGTTTACTAACTAGTTCCTAACTAGTTATTTTTACCAAGATTAACATCAAAATTCAACCATTATCATGTATGAACAAGTTCCCAAATCACTTAATTTGTTTGAGTGCCTTGTTTCTATTATCCGATATGATGATTTTAAACATAAACTTATCATCATCTTTACTATTACATAAAAACCCACTTCCTAGTTTACTTGTTAATCACATACAAGTGATATTACTTCAAGTTCTTCATGATTTCATCATATCTAACAAAACCCACTTCTAGTTACTTATGAACTCTTAACAAAATCCCTAATTTGTTCAAGTAGTTCATTCATATGAGTTAATATGATGTTTATAAACACCATTAGAACATCAATTTCATCAATTCAACCAAAACCCACTTAGCTCATAATAAGGTAATTATCAAATCCCTAGTTTGGCAACAATTTATCAAGATTTCTACTAGGGTTTGTTTCTAAACCAATATATAATCACAATAACACTCATAGATTCAACATTCATTGAAAAATCTCGATTATGATTGTTCATCATAATCTCCAAGTATCACCAAATCTGAAAATTCGACATACCTTGTGATCCCCACGACTAGGTGATCATTTATATGCGTTCATGCATCGATTTGGATCTTGATTTGAGCTTCAATTTGTTGATTTGTTGGAGTTAGGGTTTCTTGGCTCCTAGGAGCCTTTTCTTGGTCGACCAGAACACGCACCACACACACTTGTGTGTGTGTGTTGTGTTATTTTATTTGTTTTAATTAAAACCATTTCCAGGTTATCCCATTTTGGTCCCTCAACTTTACACAAGTTATTTAAAGGATATCTTAACCATATTTGTTCTATAAATGTCAAGACATTATCTAACTAGGTTAATACTCCTAGTTACTTGGTGGGTTCCGGGAGTTATAATCCGTAATATTTTAAGTCCCGTTAACTCGGGCTCTTATAAACTTAATTCATCTAAACTTTGTTTCGCTTGTATCTAATATTAGGATTTCTTATTAAATCCCAAATATTTACCGGGTTATTTTTACTACTAGTGGCACTTTACCCGTCTTTTAGTATTAACATGGTTAATTACCAAACCCGTTTTCGGGGTGTTACAAGTCTACCCCCCTTAAAGAGGTTTCGTCCTCGAAACCTTTTCTTACATAATTTATTGAGTTTCAAACCCAATGTACATATACTGAGTAACCTTCTAAGCATTACTCATACTTTGACCATTTGTTAGTGTTACCAGACAAATATGGTAACATCTTTTAATTACTCAACATATATATCTTCTATGCGAATTAGCGCAACTCTGAATAACGCCATCTTGTTATTTCGACTTGTTTGATTAACTTAGCGGAATCCATCGCCTTTATACTTTTGGATTCTTTGTGAATCCGTTACTCTGACCCGTTTAACGGTCTTTAGTGAAATCTTTCACTTTCAGCAACAATTTCTTTTATTTTCAAATTTATTTATTCGGTTTAGTTATACCGAATTTACCGTTTACAAGCGAACCAAATTTCTTAACTTGAATTGCTGACTTTGGTCGGTTTCACTAACTAGACTTATTTGTCCAGTTCCTTTTTACCGCTTGCTTTGTTATAATGTGATTCTACTTCACATTACATTACATTTCTTGACCGTGATTGTGTTACATCATGTTTAATTTATACCAACCTTTCATTTTCGAAAATATCTCACTTTTCGAATATATTGTCTTGCGCCTAACAGTGTCAAGACTTGTATCTTTCATACTTATCATTTAAATCCCTATCAGAATTTATGTATGTAAAAACATTATTTCTTACTAAAACCGAAGTTTTAGTTTTTGGATCTTCTCTTTAACTTCTGTCAATTATCCATTCCAGGATATTGACAGTCCAAAATTTATTCCTTTACAGCCTTTGTTTTATGCGGGGATTCTCAATTTGTCCGTCGCTTTGTCTAATTAACCCCGTAAGTTTTATCGTTTTGCTCTATAGGCTATTTTATTAGACTTTCACCTCTTTAAGGCTAGGTCCTTGTAGTCTATTTCTTTCTAGTCGTGACCCGTAGGTCATATTAGTCTCGTAGACTTTTCCATTGTTTATAACCCCAAGGGTTATATTGATCCCATAGATCATCCTTTACGCATGTCTATATTGAAATATATATATGGTGTCAAAGCACTATTTTTATGTTTGAAAATCATTTGTTTTCACCCTTGAACTTCATTTGACCTTGACCGTAGTCTAAGGCTTCATTTGTTTACTTCCGGGCTAATCCTCCGACTTTATGACTTCTGACGTTATTTACGCGTCCGTTTGTTCTTATGCTTACTGTTATTTGATTTGCATATATTCTTATTTGGTTATATCCCATTACCGGGCTTATTATTCTCTTGCATTGAACGCTACCTTTATCTGGCTAACGTTCATTAGTGCCATTCGGCGTTATATTGTATTCAACTTGTTTGACCTATTAATGTGAAATCCATCACTTATAATAATCAACTTTATTCTTTATTCAACCCATTCGACTTCGAATAGTTGAACATATTTACTCACAATTTCTATTTACGAGATTTTATAGTCATAACTCGTAATCCAAATCCTTTGATTTCTCAACCCGTGTTCACGTCTCTTGGTTTCTACGCATGTGTTTAATTCTTACCCATCAACCGGGTGTTTTACCGAAGTCGTTATTATTGCAACCCTCCCGGTATGCATTAAGACCTCGTTTCATTTTTATATTTTGACTTTGCCCTTAAGTTTGACGTTTTACAAAAACGACCCGTTAAGGGACTCATTTGCAATTTCCGGGTTCGAGCGTAAGTACACTCTCTCCCAATACTTGTCTAATCATGCTTGCGTTTTCTGGGTTCGAGTGTAAGTACACTCCCTCCCAATACTTGTCTAATCATGCTTGCGTTTTCTGGGTTCGAGTGTAAGTACACTCCCTCCCAATACTTGTCTAATCATGCTTGCGTTTTCTGGGTTCGAGTGTAAGTACACTCCCTCCCAATACTTGTCTAACATGCTTGCGTTTTCTGGGTTCGAGTGTAAGTACACTCCCTCCCAATACTTGTTTAATCATGCTTCTTTGTCCCTTCACTCGGGCTCATTATCCTAATGTAATACGCTTCCGTCACTCGGTTGTGCGTTTACATTATTATCAAATATTTTGCTTGTCTGATTCATTTGGGTACTTTTTACTTAGTCCCATTCACCCCGTCCTTACTACATCGGACATAACTGCGCTCATTATAAGAAGCTCATGCTATCATGTGTTCACTACTTACTTGGCCAGAGTAAGCGATCAACACGTGGTACGCGTGACCTTATTATAATTACCACATCACGTCCCATGTAAGTAACTCCTCAAATTGTCCCCATGTTTATGGTTTCATTTGGCAAAACTCTATTTAATTGTTAGTTAACAATTATTAGTTTTAATCGTTTATCCTTGAACATGTACAATGTCCCTTTTTATGAACATTTATTCGCATTCATTGATGTGATCATAAATTTTCTCAATAGGATTTGTATTGAGAATACTTGCTTGGATGATCACTCTCGTCCAAGTTTCTATATAAACAAGTCTTGTTATTCATTTGTTATTCATCATTGTGAATAACACATTTCCTATTAAATTTCTCTTGGAAATCAGGTTTTCCAAGTTCTGTCATATGTGTATGCAACCGTTATTACTTACGTGTTTGTTGCATATAACGACTCGTGCGATTAAATTTAAAAGTGTGCACCTGGTGATGCTTGCCCTAACGGGCTTCTCTTGTCATTAGTCTTGTTCGCGACCGTTACGCGATTTTGGTCCTTAATGAGTATGCTCTTCCTGTCGTACCCCGGACCGTTCCATCATCATATCCATAATTCGTTTGACTCTCGTCGTCTTCAAACGCGAGTGCCCTTCATTTAAAACATTCACAAAAGTTAGTAAAGTCAACTTCAATAATCGCCCGTATTATAATACAAGGCATTTTCTACTATACACATCAACGCGCGTATTTTCGTCAACCCTAACAATCATTTAAATTGGGGTAACGTATATCACACGATAACTCTATGTGTTGTTTACAACACTTTAGCATACTAACTAATAACGTACTTGTACTCACCGGATTTGCGATCAAGCTTCGAACCGAACACTATTCTTTGTCAAGAGCATAAGGTTTAAGTCCAAGCATGGTTCCTCCCAACCATACTCGAATCTCTTAAACCAAGGCTCTGATACCAACTTGTAACACCCTAGATTCTAATTAACGGTTTATCTGTAAATTACCAACAATTAGATGCGTAGTTAAGACTACACATATTGTAAAAATGCGGGTTTATTAAAACTTTTACACGTCATAAGTTATTCTACATAACGTGGTTGAATTCGTTGTTTAAGATTTACAATTTATCAAAGTGCGGAAGCGTGTATCATTATCGTGTTCGGTTCTTCGCTGAGCTTGATCGTCTTCCGGCATCCCAGAAAGTACCTACATTTCATAAACATGAAATGCTTTAGTCATACAGTATTTAAAACGCATCTAAACGAGTCTGGAAAACGAAACTGATCAAAAAGATACATTTATATACAAGGTCCACCGTAAATTACGGTGGACACCGTAATTTACGGTAGTCCTTGTTTCGGCTTGCTTCCACCGTAAATCAGGAATATTGCACCGTAAATCATTTCAGGTCCATCGTAAATTACGGTGGCACCGTAATTTACGGTGGAACCTGCATTTCCAGCTTTCCATTTTGCCGTAATGTGACACGAAATCTTTCGTATCTTTCAAACCGTTTATCCGTTTGGCCTACCGTTTCTTCCTACATGTTTGTAATTTGATTCTCCATCATATGGAGTTAAAATCCGGCATCCGGCTTGATAAAATTCAAGACTTTTAAGTCTTCGGCTTATTTCTCTTTTACCAAAATTTGACCCGTTTACGCATTTTGTCAAACAAACGTATTTGTTTGATTCCTATATCACATACATCTCTTTAATTTAATATTACCTACCATGTTAGGTTCCAATCATAGGTTTATTACACAATTTAAACCCGTTTTTACTCGTATGCTTATTTTGACCCGTTAAGGGCTCTTAAGCACTTTCGAGCCTAAAATCGCTTTCAATTGCTTCTATAATTATTCTAAGTATTCATTTAATCATAAAACTCATTTCCAAACAACTTTTAAAGGTTGTTTGGTCAATTTAGCCACCAAGGGCGTTTTGGTCCATTTTAGTCCTTTATTAACAATGAAGGACTTTTGAAAGCGTATTGGACCCATAATCCCTCTTTTAACCTATGATTATGTTTGAAAAGTCATTAAGCTTTCCAAACGCCATGTTCATTACATAAAACATTTGGTTTACCTAACAAGTAACCAAATGTCCGTTTTGACCTCTTTTAACACTCTTGAACCATATGTTCTAAATGAGTGTTACTTTATTTCACGTACCTGGCGCAGATCAATATATTGACCCGTTTTTAATACCTTGCTTTTATAACCGCTAATTCATAGCGTTGCTAACACCAATTTGACATTTACACCTGAAATAATATAGCTCGACAATAATCATTAGTCGCTATTGTCAAAGGGTGATATCTTCACCTTTTGACCCATTTGGTCTAAGTGACCGATTATGTTGGCGAGATGATATTTATTACCATCTCATCTATACGACTCACTTCGGTTTACACCGTGTGGCCATTTCACTTATTAATTGATTTTCTTAACGCTTTTTAGCCTGTTATGGCTTACGCCTTACAGTGTCTTTCAAAACCAATAGTTATGGTCAACGCATGACCAATTTTACCTTTTTACCTTTATTGTTTGTTTTGGTTTACCCTATAAGGTAACCATTTAAAGGTTCATTTTCCATTTGTCATAAAATGATCGAATTACCGATTTAATTCCTTTTAAACCATCAACATGGTTTCTTGTCGTGCTTGACTACCTTGTTCCGTACGTTTACACGTCGGAACATCATACCTCAATTATGTATTTGTCTTTTTCGTAACTAATACGATAAGGGAGTATTCTAACATATAAGACTAGTGTAAGCTATACTTACCTTGCATCCGAATTATGTTTTTCCGCCATTCTTGCTTTGTTTGACCCGCTTCCTTTCCAAGCCTCCACCTAGCTTGTCAAGCGTCAAACTATCATCATAATTCGTAAGACGGTTATATTAGTCATCATTAATTATGACTATTCCATCTTACATATTTTTTTTATCACAATTACTATTCGATCTTATTAATGGTCGGTTTGACTATCTAAAAGTCAAATCACCAATTAACACATATGATTGCACTATCAAGTTCACAAGACTCAATTAGGCACATTTTCAACACTTAGTTCTCATTTAGGCATTTTAACAAACACCTAATGTGCATGATTTTACATGTTTACTAACTAGTTCCTAACTAGTTATTTTTACCAAGATTAACATCAAAATTCAACCATTATCATGTATGAACAAGTTCCCAAATCACTTAATTTGTTTGAGTGCCTTGTTTCTATTATCCGATATGATGATTTTAAACATAAACTTATCATCATCTTTACTATTACATAAAAACCCACTTCCTAGTTTACTTGTTAATCACATACAAGTGATATTACTTCAAGTTCTTCATGATTTCATCATATCTAACAAAACCCACTTCTAGTTACTTATGAACTCTTAACAAAATCCCTAATTTGTTCAAGTAGTTCATTCATATGAGTTAATATGATGTTTATAAACACCATTAGAACATCAATTTCATCAATTCAACCAAAACCCACTTAGCTCATAATAAGGTAATTATCAAATCCCTAGTTTGGCAACAATTTATCAAGATTTCTACTAGGGTTTGTTTCTAAACCAATATATAATCACAATAACACTCATAGATTCAACATTCATTGAAAAATCTCGATTATGATTGTTCATCATAATCTCCAAGTATCACCAAATCTGAAAATTCGACATACCTTGTGATCCCCACGACTAGGTGATCATTTATATGCGTTCATGCATCGATTTGGATCTTGATTTGAGCTTCAATTTGTTGATTTGTTGGAGTTAGGGTTTCTTGGCTCCTAGGAGCCTTTTCTTGGTCGACCAGAACACGCACCACACACACTTGTGTGTGTGTGTTGTGTTATTTTATTTGTTTTAATTAAAACCATTTCCAGGTTATCCCATTTTGGTCCCTCAACTTTACACAAGTTATTTAAAGGATATCTTAACCATATTTGTTCTATAAATGTCAAGACATTATCTAACTAGGTTAATACTCCTAGTTACTTGGTGGGTTCCGGGAGTTATAATCCGTAATATTTTAAGTCCCGTTAACTCGGGCTCTTATAAACTTAATTCATCTAAACTTTGTTTCGCTTGTATCTAATATTAGGATTTCTTATTAAATCCCAAATATTTACCGGGTTATTTTTACTACTAGTGGCACTTTACCCGTCTTTTAGTATTAACATGGTTAATTACCAAACCCGTTTTCGGGGTGTTACAACATCTCAGACCTTCAATTAAAAAAACACACAAAACCCCAAACGTCATATTTAATATATACCATTCGTCTAAGAAACGCCAAAAAACCCAAACATCAAATATCCTCTAAACCAAAATGTTTATTTGAAATTCAGTTTGGTTGTCTGTAAGGTTTCACTCCATGTAATGGACAAAAATCCTTAAAGTGAGGATATTCTCCATTTCATTGAGTAAAATCTTATTGACTTTATCCTCATCTTTCATCCAATTTATAACGCCAAAACATACAAAAACATTCTTAAGGTTTGTTGTCAATAAAGTTTAGCTATATGGGGTGGACAACATTGTCAGACATCTTTCTTAACTGAGGATTAACAATGTTGTCCATCTCATACAGCAAAACATTATTGATTTTAGCATGATCAAATTTTGAGGTTTAAGGTGCTTTTATTTAGTGACGTTATTTTTATCAGTAAAACGCCAAAAGTTAAAAAATCAAACATCGTTCATTGGAAATTCAAGATTGTTGGATGAGGGTGTAAACTCAATAATATTTTGTTGAATGAGATGGACAAATCTTCTAGAAAAGATGCTGATGTCAGACTTTGTGCTTCCAAACTGCGACAAAAAAACTACTTCAAAAACAAAAAAACAAAATGAATCATACGAAAGTCGAAACAGCCAGTTAAGATGATTCAAAAAATCAGAAAGAGACTGGTGACAGTGAAAATTTGGAAGAACAATTGTTTATATATTCTTTTTTTTATTTTCTTTTTCAGTTGATTGTTATATAATAAAAAACGCCATATATATTAAAAACGCCAGACAACCAAATGCTTGTTAAAACGCTATCATTACGTAAAACGCCACAAAAACTCCCAAACTATAATAAAATTACTTTGGAAAATTATTATAAAAAAAACCAAAAAAATAAAATAAAATCAAAACTTGAATATGTAACTAGAAACATTAACTATAAAACAGTAAAACTGAAGAGACGGAAAATTTATTATTTTAGAATCTAAAACGCAAACTTGAAAGATGCGACGTGTTACAGACTTCAGAGATAAAGCTTATAAAAAAATAATTACAAACAGCAACTGAAACGACGAATACTTTGTTATAATAATGCACCGCCTAACCTATGCCGCCAAAAGAAATCCTATAAAATGATACCTCTCAGCAACTTCCATTTGATCAAACCAAAAAAACAAACGCCAATACTACTACATAACACTCACTGTAAAACGCCAAAAAACTAAAAAAAATCAAAGATGGCTAATATGCTTTCTTGGATATTCAGTATTCTTCTTCGTGAAGTTTCACTGAATAGATTGTTACATGAGGGGAGTAACTCAGTAAGATATTGATGCATGTGATGGACAAATCTTCAAGAAAAAGATACTGATGACAGTCATATGTCATTTTGTGTTCTTTGTTCTTGAAGAAGGCTTGGATGAGAAGAAGAGATCAATGACACTGAAGAGTGGGATGATTATAAAGATAAAAATCAAGTTGAAGAACAAAGCGAAAAACCCACCCACACGTCATAGATCTATGTCCCCAAACATCCACAAAAGCCACTTCAACAGACGACCAGGAAAAATAATCAAACCGATAGGTTTGTTAAGTTTTACATAAAACGCCATATATTTGGTGACAGTTCTTGTAGTATTAAAGAAGAGAGAGACGGATGACAGTGAAGATTGTGAAAAGACATCCGATTAGGATTTTTAATTTATTTTTTTCGCTACTATTTTTTTTCACTGTGGTTGTAATATAACTTTTCAATTGTTAAATGCCAAGATACCACAAACACCAAAATGTATATAAAATATAATAGAACAATGGCATCTTGTTTAAAACGCCTTGAAAAACGCCATTCAGAGAGATATTCTGACCCCTTGGGGTTCCAATGGCATACGATTTGAAAAACGCCATAAACGCCAAAATGTTAATACAATGAGACCATTAAAACGCCATATAATTATTGAATTTGGTTAACGCCAAAAAAATCCTAAACCCCAAAAATAAATCAATATTATGAAAAGCGGAATTGGAAAAACGGAAGTTAAAATGACAAAAAAGCCCATACGCCCTAATTATATCGCGCGCCACTTGTTGAGCCAATATGCGTTCTCACACTTTTGAGCGTTTTCTCCTGATCCTGAAACTATATATATAGGGTCCGGATTTAGAGAAAACGGGGGAAAGTGTGAGAACGCTTATGGATCTTCAGATCAAAACAATCAATGGACTAGATTGCGTGGTGGCATTTTCGTAAATAACATCAATTTTATAATGTGGGACGCGCTTCATTAAGGGTAAAAGGGTCTTTTACCGCTCAAATTCAAAACGCCAACAAATGATAACACGCCATTCAAAAAAAAAAAAAAAAAAACAAAACGCCATTAAAAACAAAATGCCAAAAATTAGTGATAAAACGCGTTGGATATTACAGGAAGAGGAAACAACACAGTAACTGAATTTCAGTTATTAACATTTATTAGAAGAAATTCCCTCCTAAATTATGCGCCAAAAACATCATTATATAAACGACGTAAAACATAGCTTCCATAATCACTTCAATCTATCCATTTCTGCAAAAACATCTTTAACCAAAAACGCCAATTTAACCAAAACGCCAAAAATGGCAACAATCGTTTGGTGGAGATACACTCTGGCAATCAGGCGATTCGTACTGCATTTTGACAACAGAAGAAGGGTGTATGTTAGGACGATCAAGGCAATTTTGAAGATGGAAGAAGAGGTATAAAGGGGTATCCTATCTCTTGGCATCGCTCTGGATAACGAATGCCATGAAACACATATGCTTATGAAAGCATTAACAAGGAAATTTTGACCAATCAAAGCAGATGTAAAGCCGGACCCTGTCATGAAATCATGGAGTTTTGATGATGAAACAGACTTGGTGACCGTTATATACGACAGCGGAGAGCAGGAAGACTACTGGCTTGAAAACATCATGGAAGAATTGCATAACACCACTTGTTTGAACACAAAAATGGACTTAAAATTGGCGTTAATGCAAGACATGTTCAAATGGAGGCTTCAGAATCTTCAGGAACAAGAAGCCGATGAAGGTGAAGGTGATGACATGGATGAAGATCCAGATGAAGACTCCGAGGAAGAAGATGATGCAAGTGATGGATACTTTTCGGATAAAGTACCTTCTGACGAAGGGTTTTAATTTTTTTTTCTTCTGTGTAATCTTCTTTTTTTTAAGATAATTAAATGATATATTTCTCTATTTATTTGCAAAACACCAAAAAAATACTAAAAAATGTTATTGCTTACAAAACACCAGAAATAACAAAAAATATTTTTCCTGCTTAATATTTTATTTTCTCCATTATTGTATTTTGCCATCTTGGTCTACATAACGCCATTTAAAAAAACGCCAAACTTGGAAGATGGGACGTCTATCACCCTATAAACTGATAAAGCTGATCAAAACAGTAAATAGAAAACAGTAACTGAAAAGACGGTTACTTTATTACTATCATTTATTACAATAAAAAAAATTATGCCTAAACTATGAGCCAAAAAATCCTATAAGAGAGGGGTCTACACATAATGAATTGATCACACCCAGAAAAACAAACGCCATGTTCTCTAGAAACCACTCACTTTAAAACGTCAAAAAAGTTAGTTAAAATAACTACAGATGGCAAAGCTTTCACTGAATGGACTCTTCTTTGAGAGAGTTATCTCTATAATCTTTTGCTGAATGAGAAGGACAAATATATTCAAGAAAAAGAGACTGATGATAGTGATACTCCATCATGTGAGCTTTGTTCTTGATGAATATAGGCATGGCATAAAGGGATCAACACAAGTGTAAAATGCTATTTTGGACTCCATTATTATAAATAGCATCAAGCAAGAGTTGGTCTTCAATGAAATGCCACCAAACAAGAATATCACACCAAAAAAACAGGATGCCACTAAGCAGCTTCGTCTAAAAAAGACGGGGTTTATGTAGGAAAGTTGACATCTAGCTAAGGTATTCAAAGGTTCAAAACGCCAAAACAAATTCAAGAAGAAGAGGCTAATGACAGTGAAGATTCGGAAGAGAAATTAGATTACCATTTTTATTTTTTTCTTTTTTCCTTTTATATTGTTTTGTTATCTAATTCTCTACAAATAAAATACATTATTATATAAAACGCCAAAAACTACAAACACAAAAACGCTAGTAATATGAAAACTGTGAGAACGAGTGCTGGCAAAGCACCTTGTCAAATGTATTAAAAGCCAAAAAATTCACTAAACGCCATAAAAAAACATTTGGTCTTATTGTAATCTTATGAAAATATTAATGACTCGTAGTGAATTATTATATAACGCCAAAAAAAATTGACTAGAAAACGCTATAACGCCAAAAAATTATCTATGTGACACAAAAACAATTAATTCAACGCCAAAAAGTTTAACGAATACAATTAACGCCAAAATAATCTTAGACGCCAGAAAACATTATAGCGCGTTGGGAAAATAAAAGAAGATTGAAAAGACAAAAAAAAACCCTCACCCCCTGATCATATCCCGCGCCACGTGTTGGGCCAAGATGCGTTCTCACCGTTCTCACACTTTTGGGCGTTTTCTGCTGATCCCGTTTCTCTCTCTCTCTCCCTCTCTCTCTCTCTCTATATATATATATATATATATATATAGGATAAGGATCCGTTAGGAACCACCCTTTATTGCGAGAACCGCGAGAACCAATGTGAATACATGGCAATTTTGTAATTATAATGTGTTTAGGAAAAAACACGCGCATTCTTTTTTTTTGTTACTGTTCTCCATTTTAGGGTTTCATCAGTTCACAGTTTTCACAAGTCAGAGACACATTCACGGTGGTTTCCCGGCGGAGTAGAGGCGTTCACGGTGGTTTTCACGGCAGAGAGGTAGTCGGCGTTCACATATTTCACGGTGGTGGCATTCGGCACAGTGTTTCCGGTGGCATAGGCGTCTTCTGATTCATCAGGTATCGATCCTCATACATCTAATGATCCTCCTCATACATTGTTCCTCCTGTAACCCTAATCGTGTCATTCCTCCTACCATTGTTCCTCCTGGAACCCTAATTGTGCCACACTCCTCGATGATTATGATCGTGTTGCGCTAATTACGAATGGAATACTCGATTACGAATCGATAAAGAATATATGATCTATGATTATGTTCTTACTGCAACAATATCGATTATAATACGAATTTTGTAGCATTAACCTCAATTATACGACGAATTTTGAAATGTCTGATGGTAAAATCCATATGACGAACGGTTTATGGTGTATTGTTATCGCTATGACGAAGACAAACTACTGATGTAATCGAGACGAAGACGAACTAAAGAGAATTGTTGATGCTTGAGAACTGAGAACTGCTAGAGAATTGCTGATGCTTGAGAACTGAGAACTGCTGATGTAATTCGACTGTCGGACTTTATTTTTATATAAATACACCATCCTGCACATGTGCAACACTTTACCATTACCCTATAACCATTACCAATAATCTACATCTTGCACATATGCAGCACCTTACCATTACCAATTCACAGCGGCATCCACGGCGGCTGCATCCACGACGGCGGCATCCATGGCTACCTAATCGACGTTAACACATCACTCCCACCACCACAACGACAACTACTCTGACTATAACTCCATCATCGACGTACTTCAGTTGACTAACCACCGTTCACGGCTAGTTCATGTGAGTATATTTTATTATTGAATCTGAATTAGTTATATTATTGCTTGATTTAGTTTATGTTTTTTAATCACATGTATCTTTACTGTTTAATTTGTTTTTAAGTTTTATTTACATGATTATTTTACATCATGACAGGGCTGTTGGAGGCTATCGAAAGTGGTGACCAGAGGTGTGAGATAGTGGTGACGGTGGCATGATGTGTTTTGAATTGGGCCAGTAAACAAGTAAACAAAACTGATGCCACTGATGTGTTCGACATAGTGCCCATTTGAACAGAATATCAAACATGTCCTGTACTACTCTTAGTAGTAGCCTAGTAGGAAAGTGTGATTTTATTTTGACATGTATGCGGTTGTGTAGGTATGTGATGGATGAAATCGGGTTCAGCACTCAGAGATGAACCAGATTTCAGAGTATCACCATTCATGTACATGGCTGAAAGGACATGGGAGTCTGCTGTGAGGTGATCTATTGTTAACATTCTAATTCTTTTTTCGAATCCTTTTAAGTACAAAATTATACATATAAAGTATAAACTATATTATATCATATTAAACAGGCCAGATACATAACCATAATAAAACAGTAGATAATGTTTGGACATGTTTGCATTTCCTCTCTTAATGTTTGAGATTGGTAAGAAGTCCCGAGGTTTCAACAGCCGGGCTCTCTGAGCTCTCTGCACTTTCCTCGTACATTGCATATTAGGTAAGGTCGATTTTAGTTCACTATGATCTTTTGAGTTTTTTTTTTTTAAAGAGGGAATACGAGTGTGTGAATGGTTCACTTTTATTACTGAACCATAATGAGAAGTTTCGGTTATATGGAAAACTATTAATTCGTTTATTTTTTGTTTTTAAGAAAGAACCTTTTACAGTTAATGAGAACCTTAACATTGCAGGAACTAAAGTGCAGGTACTAAATAATATACGAGTAGTGTGAGTATATGCTTTTCATGCTAATTTTGTACTCTTTTGGCTTTCTATTTTTTTAAGGTTTTTTAGATGAGCTTTATGATACAAGACTGGAGGTGTATCAATCAGAGATGTTTTAGAGGAACACTTTTGACATCAGATATTGGAACACAATATATTTAGGATGCTTCAATTAAGCAGATTCTCTCTAAATGTTTTATGCCTCAAGTATTATTGTATATCCGAAGAGAAACATCTATGCATCAGTATGTGTTTAGTAGTAATCGAACAATGTCTATGATGATGATACACTTCATCGCTGCCCGCCGCAAAGCGCTAGATTATTTTAACATTAGTTTAAAGATAAAAGCAAGAAATTGAGTTAGCTTGGTATTGTATTTGAACAAGTTTTGAAAAACTATGAATGTTAATTAAACAGAATTATATATTTGGTTTGTTTGTTTTGGTGTAAATTGTAGCTGGGTGGGTCATGTTATTTGTTTTGGACTTTCATTTTGCGCGGTTTATTTGTTCATATTAGGTGGCTCACATGGAGTTTACTTTGGTGTTTTTGGGAGGTGGGATGATTCATTTTGGGCGTTTAATTACCCGCCTAGAATATGTTTTCATTTTTTCCCATCGAACAATGCACATGTGTATACATGTTTAATTTTAATGTTTCACTACACATTGTTATTGTACGCACATGTGCATACATGAATATCTTAACTATACTTGAATATCTTAACTGCATATAATCCGTTTTCCTTTTACATATGCATCAACATATGTAATGTGGTACCCCATACGTAATAGGGTACCACATACACTCCACATGGTTATTGTTCCGAACAATGCACATGTGCATACATGTTTAATGTTTCACTACACATTATTATTTTTCGACCAATGCACATGTGCATACATGAATATTTTAACTACATATAATCCGTTTTCCTTTACATATACATCAACATATGTAATGTGATACCCCATATGTAATAGGGTACCACAACATATGTAATGTGGTACCCCATACGTAATAGGGTACCACATACGTAATATGATATGAACAAATATACAATATTTCAAAATATACACATATTCATTACTAACATGTTTATTGTTTTTTACTAATGCACATGTGCATTACCAACATTAACACACTATCACACAACTTTTGTGTGACAACCAGTATATATAACACCCTTATCATAAGGAATCACATAATCCGAGCAACAATCATTATTGCACATATGCATCACCGGCATATACTATATTAAACAACATATTACATCCTAAATTAACAAATATAACCATTGTAATACATTATACAATACTACAATACGAATATGTATGCTATATCAATCTTTGCACATGTGCAGTACCAACATTTTCTCTACCAAACAACATAATACATCATATATTAACAAACATTATCATCTGTATTCCATGTCCATAAACTACCTATACATAACATTTGCATTAGTTCACAACCTCACACCTTCTGCTCTTCTTTTCATTTACTAAGCATCTTCCAACACTCCTCCTGTTTCAACGCCTCTTAGTCTATCATTTTCCGATATTTTTCATATGTCAACCTATTCATCAAATATGTCCTTGTTGTCAATCCATGAGCCGTTTCGAATATACTGCATACATTACATATAGTACATCAATTATTTCATGTATGCACATGTGTAGTAAACATATAACATACAATATGTACAATGTTTATGTTTTAAAGTAATAATGCACTTGTGCATATGTCGTAATACATTCATATTAACTTAATCTGACAAAATATGCACATGTGCAGTAGCATGACTGGCCTAATCAATAAGTTTGCTTTAGTAAAAAAAAATTAACCCTTACCAAATCAAATTTCGTATTACTACGACCAATCATATTTACCATTAATTAGTAATGAATTTATTATGTCAAACTATGCACACATCATCATAAATGACATTGTTAAGATATTCTGGCAAACTACGCACATGTGCATAACTATGCACATGTACATCAACATGAATGACATTATTAACCTATTATATCAAATTATTCACATGTGCATAATTATATGCATATGCAGTAATGTGATTGTCCTTATTAAACTAATCTGGCAAGATATGCATATGTGCATAGCTATACACATGTGCATTAACATGATGGACCTTATCAACTTGCTTCAATAAAAAACCCTAACACTCAACAAATCAAACAACATCGTGCTTTTTACTTGTCATATTCCTTGTATTTATTTATCCTGCAATAACTGCACATGACATCAAACAACATCGTTCAAAATGAAAGTAACAATTTGATGCACGTGTGCATATACTACCAACTGCATCATTGACTAATTACCAACCTTTTTTAGCTTTTCGTTTAACACTTTTGTATTCACCTTCCTTATCATCTGGCAGTTTTGTTGCCCCTTTGTCATTCTATCTCAACACAAATGTTATTTTCTTCGCTTTTTTCAGCTTTTTACCTACAATAACAATTAAAACATAATATAACCAAACATGCAATTTCTATTAGTATGTGCATTAAACACCTTTTTTCATCACCGTAAACGATATGCATTTGTGCATCAATATGCACATGTGCATCACATGTCGTTATCATTATGCACTTCTGAATCACTATGCACATGTGCATCACATATTCTTATAATGATATTTAAAATCAATCCATATGTAAAGTTCAATGTTATGGGCTCAAATTCAATATGTACATATGCATCACTTTAAACAACAACATCAACATAAACTAATTACTTAATATCATAAACACGTATATTAAACAAAACTGCTCATGTTCGCTATGCACATGTGCATCGCATGAAACAATAACACCATCATATTCTATTTACACAAAATCACAATAACACCATCATATCCTAATTACACAAAATCACGTATCTTACACAAAACTGCTCAAGTTCACTATGCACGTGTGCTTTACCTAAAACAAAAACAACAGGATATTCTAATTACACAAAATCATCTACGCGTATCCTAAACAAATCTGCTCAAATTCACTATGCACATGAATGATATTATTAACTTTATTTGCTCAAATTCACTATGATACACTCATTGAATCATCTATTTTTATAATCACATTGCCCTAATTACGAGCGGATTAAAATCCACAATGCTTATAATCACGTTGCCCTAATTACGAATGGACGATGAATGCACGATCGATGATTATGTTCCTAATATATATTATACGACTGACTTTACTAACCTCGATTATATGACTATCTGCAGGTAAAATCTCAAATCTGATATAAAATCTCAATCCAGATGCTTCGATATGGTGAACTGGTGATGGTGAAGTGATGATGTGTTCAAGACGATGATGTAATCGACGAACTGTTGAGTACTGTTGAGGGATTCAGGGACGAACTGTTGAGTATTGTTGAGAGATTCGGGTTGAAGGTTTAGAAATGTTGAGAAATCTGGATCTAGATCTAGAGGTTGGAGAGAGTGGATGCGAAATGTTTTATTAAATGTAGTTTAATTTATGATTGAAGTCCGATGGTAAAGGGAATCATGTAAGCGAGTTTTTTTAAAAGTTGTTTGTTATTTACAAAATTGCCCCCTGTTCACATTGGTTCTCGCGGTTCTCGCAATAAAGATGGTTCTCGCATGAACCCTACCATATATATATATATATATATAGGGGATGGTTCAAATCGCTGGTTTTTATATATAAAAAAAAACTTTTTTTCAAATTTTTTTTTGTAGTACACATGTGTAATAATACACATGTGTAGTACACATACACATATGTAGTATTACACATGTGCACTACACAAACATTTTTTTTTTTGAATTTTTTTTATATAGAAAAACCTGCGAAAATTGGTTTGCAAAAAAAAAAAAAAAAATTTGGTATGTTTTTTTGGCTTTTTTAATTAGTTTTCGAGTTTTCACAATAACTAGTGGTTTTCATTTGAACCTTCCCCTATATATATATATATATATATATATATAGGGGAGGGTTATCTTGATAACGCTAAATATTGCGAGAACCGTGAGAACGAATGAAAAAATCAATCAAAGCCGATTTTTTTTTAATACAAACCTCATTCTAATTAAAATACAACATCAAAAAAGAATTTACAACATCAAATAATTCATTTCTCCTCTCAAATCATTGTTACTAGATTTTTTACGCATATGTAAATATAACAGATTTACACATGTGTAAATGACAAACTTACACATGTGTAAATTTTCTTTATCTACGAATTCACGTAAATTTAAACGTGTAAATTAAATTTCTAAAATTATATTCGAACAATAATGATAAGTGTAGAAAACATTTTTAAATTTGAATTGTTTTTGATCAAGTTCTTGCGGTTTTTTCATTCGTTCTCACGGTTCTCGCGATATTTAGCGTTCTCATTAAACTCTCCCCTATATATATCGTATTTTACCTTGTGGTATGATATCTCTTCTTTTAATATATATCTTATCCTAATGTATCATTTTATTATTCCTACACATTTATTACAAACTATATAATATTTTAATTATTTAATACATATAAAACATGGGTTTCTAAGATAGATATATCCATATAACTAATACAACATTACACTTTTTTAATTTTCTTTATACATAATTTTGATCAGATTTTTTTAAAGTTATTAATATATTTCCATAAATCTAAAAGATGAGTTGCTCCTTTTCACTAGTTTTCAGGGATTGGTAATGTAATAGGTTACACAATTTCCAGTAAAATAAGGCGAAATATCACAATTAGACAACTTGTTGTCGTTCAAGCTAACACCTGGATTCATCTTGTAATATTGTTTTATCTGGTGTTGATTGGACGCTGACTGGGCACTAGATAAAGCCCCTGCTGAAGCCGCCTGACCCTGTTGTGGTCTAGGTGAGCAGGGGCTTCAACGAATTTTCATTTTTTGTTTTATGTTTATTCTTTCTAAATTTGTAAACTTATATTAATAGAAAACTAATTTTTATAAAATATCATATTAAAATAAAAAAGACTACAACCAACAAATAATACAAGTCTAATACAAGATCATCGGGTCGTCTAGCCCACAAATGATCGACCAGCTCATGGCGAAGGTTTCCATGTATCTTAGTCTTTTCTAGATAAGTGATATATATATATATATATATATATATAGATGTTCCTGTAAAAAAGACCAAAATGGTGAGAAGGGTGAGAAAGAATCTCAGCCATTAGATCTTTTGATCTAATGGTTTAGATCAAAAGGGACCAAATTGTAAAATATTTTTATTAGTTTGGACTAATTTGAAATTTGTATGGCAATTGTGTCTTTTACATCCACATGAAAATAGGAAACTGTAAATCAATTCCCTAAAATTACAAATTCTCTTTCTTCTTCATTCGAATCATCCTCCTCCTTCTTCCAGAATTCGAATCATCATCATCATCAATCTATGAATTTCAAATCATATAATATTCTAAACCAGATAAGATGGTTTCCGGACGGAACAACGCCCCCTTCTCGTTTTTCCGATGACTGCGGCGGCTATGTCGTTCCGGCGGTGGTTTGGGTGTCCGAAGGTGCAGGGGTTCCGGCAAGGGGGTTTCTGGTGGTTTGGTACGAACAACAAAAAGACATCCAGTAAGGTGGTGTCGGGTGGTTGGCCACCTCTACACGACAGCGGCGGCGGAGCGGCAGTGGTGATGCCGGCAGTGGAAAAGATGATACAGAGATGTAATGATTATTGAATGGTGTTATATATGTGCTGAATGGTGTTATATACTTTATTGAATGGTGTTATATATGTGATGAATGGTGTTATATACTTTATTGAGTGGTGTTATATACTTTATTGAAAGGTGTTATATATGTGCTGAATGGTGTTATATACTTACTGAATGGTGTTATATAGTTATTGAATGGTGTTATATAATTATTGAATGGTGTTATATACTTATTGAATGGTGTTATACACTTATTAAATGGTGTTATATAATAATTGAATGGTGTTATATATTTGCTGAATGATGGTTTTTGCAGTGTTATTCGTAGTGTTTTTACAGAGATCTTTAAAATTGTGTTATATACTCATTGAATGGTGTTATATATTTATTAAATGGTGTTATATAAATATTGAATGGTGTTATATATGTGCTGAATGGTGGTTGCAGTGTTATTCGTAGTGTTTTTTAGAGATCTTATAAAAAAATCCAGTTCCTATAATTAAGGTGGCGGTTATGGGAAGTTTTTAATTAATTGAATTAATAATAAAATTACTTGTGTTACCCTTTTGAATTAATTTAGATTTAGGACACATGTCATCTCCACAATATTTCTCACACTTTTAACATTTTTACAATAACCTTACCCTATATATATATATATATACAATAACGAGGAGGATCGTATATGGTAGTTTTACAAAACATTAAACCGTCAAAATAAGGTAATAAATTTTACAAAATTCAAACCGTCAAATTAACTTAAGGTGGATTACAACCAGTCCTAAAAACTCCCCATCAATTCATAAAAACGGGATAACACGGACCAAGGTTCCCTTAGGCCATAAGACCATTAATTGCCAGTTTAAAATTCCAACCCTGCCAGTTTATGTTTTAACCATTTTAGAAAAACCTTTTTATAATATAAGTGCCATGTTATCAAAGGATGTTACTGAGCCATGCTTCAATACTTGAAGGGCTTTAGCCCATCATGATTTATAATAAGAAAACAAAATTAAATACTTACTTAAGAACACCAAGAGGATCTTCAATAGTCGGAAGATTTTATTCAATACTTAGAATATTTTATAAGTGCAGAAATTAGAGAGAGAGAGAGAAGAGAGGGGCAAAAGATTGCGTGCCTCCTTCCAACACAAACCAGCTCTATAAATAGCCATAGAAAGGAATCAATACCCGGGTGCACTCTGGGCCCCATAGCAGTATTGGATTCTTTTCTTTACAAAAGGCGAGAGCATTATTGAAAACAAACAAAAAGAAAACGGACAAACAAAGAAAAGTAAAGGGGCTCTATAATTGCCCAAATGCCGTGTATGATGACTTTCTTTTTTCAATTTTCAAAGATGCCCATTATGAGTGGGGCCTTGATGTCGACTCAATTATTTGTCTTTTTTCTTTTCTTCCTCGGATTCTTTCTTTGGGGTAAATTTTTCTACCACCGTTTGAAGGTATGCTTCAAGATCATCATCCAGATTTATTTCCGGAATATCTTCTATCGGTTGAGATTCTCCTGCTAAACATGAGAAACGGTTCTCATCTTCTTGGCTGGTGGATGAGATTGACATTGCTTTGGAGGAGCTTGCTGTACTTGCTTCAAAAAACCTCTTTAACTCCTTCTTCATTTCTTCTTTGTATAAAGAAAGAATCTCAGTCTTTGAGACTTCAGAAACTGCTTGCTTATCTTGAATCCTTCTTGACATTTGTTCAAAAGGACTTGGCAACTGTCTTTGTTGTCTTTTTTCAATCTGAGTTTTATAATACTCAGTTTTATTAGTAATCAAATTTATGGTGTCTTGACCTTCCAATTCTTTGGTAGAGTTATTAACTCTTATCATTTTGGACCAGAACTTTGTATAAGAAGTTCTCTTGAGACAGGGAATATTATCCCTCAGGGTATGACCTGTTGTTGGTTTCCATCTCCAAATCAAGGGTATGGAGAACTCTATGAAAAAATACATTGAAGCTATTCCCTCAAACCAAGTTTTATTATACTCGGCTTCTATGAGATCCGGAGAAACTGCTACCCATTCTTGGTAAAGACCTTTGAATGGTTCAGGCAGAATCTGGACCGATGGACCATATAAAATGAACCATTTTTGGAACCAACTTGGAATCCCATCTTTATAAATCTTGTCACTCACTTTTATTAACCATGAGTGTTTTTTGCTGGGATTTTCATAAAACAGACATTTTTTAAAACTTTGAATATAATCCCAGTAGTTGTATTTATAAGTTTGTTTGTTAGAATTTATAAATTCCTTTTCATTTAAAGTATTTAATCCCCATTTTTGAGGAGATAGAAGATGTTTTATAAAAATCTTACTGAAATTAAACGAACTCTTTATTTTATCTGCTGGATAAAAATGTCTTAATTCCGCAGACTTAGAAACTTGTATAATGCTTTCATAGTATTGTCTTGGTTTATAAGAAGTAGCATCATATGATGCTAGTTCTAAATATTTTTGCATAAAAAACCAAGGATCATCAAAAAACTTTTTATCTTCTTGATTTAGAAGAATTATTTTCTTCTGTCTGTCGGATATAATCCATGAATCCTCATCATCGTCCTGTGCTATATGGGCATAGGAGGGAGCCTTTGAGGCCTCTTGGGCTTTTATAATAGCCATGATCTTTTCATATGATGGATCATTGGGACTTATTTGAATTCCCATATTATTATTATTATTCGAACTATTAGAAGCAATATCAGAGGCTATGAGCCTTCTGCTTCCTTGTTGAACCAAGACTAAATCTTGGCCTCTTCCTCTTCCCCTATAATTGGGAAAAGGTTGTTTTCCTCTATTATGAGGAATCATACCTGAAAATATAAAATCAGGCTGATGAGATTATTTTCTCATTATCTTCCAGAATCCTTATTCGATCCTTGACTACATTTAGCACAATATATTCATCTAAAAGATCTTTCATTCTATTAGGATTGCTATAGTCATTCATTAAATTATGAATTCTTACAACTATCATTCTTTTTGTAATATAATAATTATTTTTTTCAATTTGGATATTATCAAAAACTCTTTTTAATGGTCCCCTGGCCTTTGTCATTTGGACACCTGCAATTTAAACAGAAGATATTATCTTCAAATATTCTCTAGTTAGAAAATCTGGAAGACTATTTTCTTCTCCTTTTTTATATTGTATTTCGAAATCGAAAGGAGCTAATTGAGATTGCCATCTGGCAAACATTTGTTTAGAAACATCATGTTTAAAATCTTTTTGAAACATAAATTTAGCTGCTTGGCAATCAGTTTTTATTATAAATTTTTGATTGTATAAATCATCTTGAAACTTTAGAACGCATTTTAATATTGCTAAAAGTTCTTTTGCAATAGTAGCATATTTCTTCTGACTATCTAGCCATTTTCCTGAATGAAACCTAACAAGATATTCTTGCTTAGTTTGAAGAGAAATTTGTTTTAATATTCCCCCATAACCTATTTCTGAGGCATCTGTTTCTATGATTTTCTCCCAATTAGGATTAGCAATAGTCATACATGGAAGACCTAAAACTTTTTTCTTTATTTTTATGACAGCTTGAGTATGATTTTCATCCCAAGGTTTAGGATTCTTTTTTAACCTATCATATAAAATAGAAGAATCTTTAGCTAAATCATGATAATAAGGAGCTATATAATTTAAACTTCCTAAAAACCTTTGAAGTTGAGTTTTATCAGTAATTTTATCAGGAAACTTATAAGCAAATTCTATACTTCTATTAATAGGAACTATCTTCCCTTTTTCTATAATATGACCTAAAAATCTGATACTTGTTTGAAAAAGCATCATTTTAGGACTAGATATAACTAATCCATTTTTTATAATAATAGTTTTAAATATGTCAAGGTGTTTAAAATGAGTTTCAATATCTTTTGAAAACACCAATATATCATCTATATAAACAATTATAAAGCTTGAAAAAGGAATGAATATTTCATTCATAATTTTTTGGAATTCTGAAGGGGCATTCTTCAGACCAAAAGGCATAACATTCCATTCATATTGCCCAAAAGGAACATTAAAAGCAGTTTTATACCTGTCTTTTTTATCAATTTGAATCTGCCAATATCCAGACTTTAAATCAAATTTTGAGAATATTAAAGCATCATATAACCTATCTAGTAAATCCTTCTTATTAGGAATTGGATATCTAATCCATTTCAAAACTTTATTCAGAGGTTTATAGTTTATAACTAATCTGGGAACACCTCTTTCAATCTCAGAATGTTTATTAACATAAAACGCAGTACAAGACCAAGGAGACTTTGAAGGACATATTAATCCCTTTTGTTGTAAAGACCCAATCTCCTTTTTGCATAACTTTAAATATTCCGAATTCATCTGACAAGGTCTTGCCTTGGTTGGAATATTGCTTTCTATAAAATCTCCTTCATAAGGCAAAGAAACAATATGTTGTTTTCTATTCCAGAAAGCATTTGGATGATCATTACATATTTCCATATTAAACTGATTTTTTATGGTTTCAATTTTTAATATTAACTTAGGATTTTTTAATTTTTCCCCAATCGTATTAATATTAATTTATTCTTTAAGAAAATTAATTTGATTTGTTTTAGCTTGTATAAGAAATTCATTTAGAAATTTTTCAAAAGGTTGAGTCATAAACTCAAAATATAATTCCTTGTTATTATAAAAAGCTTTAAATCCTTTTTTATTAACTTCTTTTAAAGGGAAAATTTTTGAAAGAAATGGAGTTCCTAATATAACTTCATTTGTTATATTTTTTACAAGAACAAATGATAAAGGAATAGATTCTCCATTATTGCAAATCTTTGCATTAGGGATTTTATATTCCACTCCCATATCTTGCCTATTAGCTGCTTTAAGAATATGAGTAGTTTTTTCAAAATATTTTGTAGGAATTAATCCTTCTCTTAAACAATTTAAATCTGCTCCGGAATCTATAAGAGCAATAAAATTCTTTTTAAAAGTATTTTGTATTAAAAGGGTTACTTTAACTAACCATTTTTGAGAAATAAATTTTTCTATTTTATTAATAAATTCTTCTCCTTTATTTTTAATAATTAAAGGGGGAAAATCCTTATCATAAGTCTTAGTAGGACTAGTGATAGGAGAAGGAATTTTATGAGATGTTTATCCTATTTCATGAGTAGAAAATTTATAAAAAGATTCATCAACTATGATTTTCTCTTCAAGATTTATAATTCTTTTTTCAAAACTAGAATTTTTATTTTTTAAATAAACAATTTCCTGTTTTAAATTGCTAATTTCCATTTTTAAATCTTCCGAAGTAGAAGAATTTTCTTTTCTATTATCTAGTATATTATGAACATATTTCATGGAATAGGGACCTTCAGGTTGCTCTATTTTTTTTGAACTTCTTTATTTTGGAGTTCTTCATTTTGGTATAACATTTGAAGAATTTTTAATTTTTCTTCTTGATTTTTAATTTTGTTTAAAATATTTTCCAAAATATTACTATCTATAACATTGATTTCATTATTATTAATATCATTATCCTGAAATTGTGACATGACTTTATAAATCATTTCATTATCAGAATTAATTTTATTACAACAATTTTCTTGACAATTATCAGAACAAGAACTTTCCTCAGTACTATAATCTGAGGATTCTTCAGAATCAAAAATCTTATATAATTCATTTTTGACATCTTCTTCTATATCTAAACTATTAATTTTCTTCTTAAAATTTTTTCTTTGGCTACATTCATTAGCCTTATGTCCTTTCTTCTTGCATATATAACAAGTAGGAACCAATTTTTCTTTTCTTTGGGTTTTTCTTCTTTCTCTTTTTTCCCTACGTTTTTGGAAATATTTTTCCCTTTTTTCCCTTCTATATTTTTTATAATATTTTTCATTATCAAAACTTTTTTCTTTGGTACAATCCATACCAAATTGTTCACAAAATTCTCCTAACTGACTTTTTTCTGTTAGGCTTTGTTTTTTAATTTGTTGATTTAACTTTAACTCATTACACAAAGCTAAACCCTCTTGAACACAGACTCCTATAAGTCTGCCATAAGTATAACTATCATAAGGGATTTGAATATTATTACCCCTAAGGACTTTCCTAACTCTTTCAGCAAATAAGGACGGAAGACCATCAATGAACTTGGACTTCCAATGAGAACTATTATTCTCTGGGAGTTCATAAACTCTACTTAAAAATACATCTTTATACCATCTAAATGAGGTTAAAGTATGACATTTAAGACCATTTAACAAAGTTCTAATGGTTTCAGAATTATCAGACCATCTACCTGTAAAATGTTCTATAATAGTTATGATTAAAGTGTAAACAACATCAGCAATTTTTGTATCACCATCTTGCCTAAAATGTTTATAAATTTGTTCTTGTTTATCACTTATATAATTATCCCACCATCCCTTTAACTGACCTGTAAAGCCTGCAGTTATCATTTTACAGACTACTTCATCACTATTTTGATTATTTTTAGCTATGGTGGCATACATTAACATTCTATGTGTCATAGTATAAACTTGCATATCAGTATAACCATCTAGATTCCATTCATAAATGGATATTTATTATTATAATTATCATAACTCTTATGTTTTCTACCTTTTCCAAATTTATTTATAGAATCAGTAACATAAGCTTCATGCGTTTCATTATCCATGTTTTCCATATCACTTAAAACATTAAGTTGGACATTTGAAAACTTTTCTTTTATAATTTCTAATAAGTCATCCATTGACTTAAGTTCTTCTTCAGGTTTTATTTTATAATTTTCTATCTCAGGAGGAGGCTGAATAGTAGCTTTAGCCAATATAATTGACTCAGGTTCAGGTTCAGAAGTCTTAGTATTACTAGACTCTCCTATTTCATTTTCTTGATTAATTAAAACCTTTTCAATTTTATTATTTATTTCCTGAAGATTTTCGGATAAATTCTTTAGGCATAAATTTGTATAATTATTCTGTTGTATAATATGATTAACATAAGCAATAGTAGCAGTCATACACCCACTTCCTAAAGCTCTCTTAAAAGCAGCAAAATGAATAACATCATTTTCTTTTGTCATTTCAAAATCATTTTGGGGAGGGAAAATTGATTTTGTTATCTCCCCTGTAATTAACTTATAATTTTTTTTCAATTACTGAAATATATTTTAAAGAGTATTTGTTTATAAACCAAACAGGAAATTCTATAATTTCCTGGATATCATCCAAATCTTTATAAAATTCTCTTCCTATCTCAAATCTTTTTTCTCTAGAGTATGACTCTAAAAACCAATCTTTAAAATGTTGCCAAATAGGGTGTCTATATTTTTCACATATTTTCTGTCTTATGACAGATCCTTTACTAAAATCAAGTTTTTCTTTATTCATTATAAACTAAAACTCATGTGTGAGACCGTACCATCCTCACTAACAGGTTGGTATATTCCTGAAACTAAATTATTATCAACATTTAAATTTTCTACTCTACTATTTCTTATTTGAGAAGTAGAGGCTCTAGAAGATTCAGGTAAATCCACTTTATAATCAAGAGGAGATATATAGGATCTAGCAGAAATAGATTTTAAAAGTTTTTTATCTTTCCTTTCTTCTTCAAATTCTATTTCTATATTCCCTTCAGGAGTTTCTATTAATCTCCTTAACTTATGATTTATTTGAGGTTGTATTTTCACAGCCCTATTAATGACCCAATTTTCTTATGGAAATATTAGATTTTCCATAGTTTGTTTCTATCAAAATAGTTTCATCACTAGATTTATCAACCCTTTTACATCTAGCATTCATAGTGGTAAGTAATCTATAATATATTCTATAACAGATACATATAACTTCAGATCCTTCAGCATAATTATAACCATGTGTTTTAACATATAAAGTTAAAGCATCATCAATATTTTGATCTGTTAAAGATAAATGAACATCAGGATAAACGTTAAAATATACTGGACCATGTGCCAGGCTGGTTTCTATAATACCCATCAATGATTGTTTCCAGTTTAAATTACGAGCATCTCGTAAAACAGCTATAAAACTTTCTGGTAAACCTTTTAAAGTTAAAGGTTTAAAAGCAACTTGAACTAAACCAATATGCATAAAATTAAAATCTTTTTTATGTCTGTTTATATCAGACATATTTAAAAGTTTTATTATCATTTCTTCATCTTTTATGGAAACAGATTCTTCAGTGGTTTTAACCACATGTTTGTTTATTAAATTATCAAAACTTCCAATTTGGTATATAACCCTAGGATTTATATGAGGTATTGTCCATTTATTAAGTAGATCAAGATCTTGAGGTATATCATATTCCTCATTAGTACTATTTTTAATATTACTCTTTTTCCTAAACAAATTTAACATGATTTAAATTTAAAGTATTGAAACAAGACATACAATAACTTATATATATATATATATATATATATATATATATATATATATATATATATATATATATATATATATATATATATATATTGTAACACCTCGGAAATTTCGTCGAATAATACAATGACACGTGTCCACTCTCAAATATGCCTAATAATTTGGACGAGAGGGGCTAATATTGTAAAGATGTGGAAGTTTGAATGTCGAGGGACTAAAAGTGTTAACATGCCAATTTTATGGCCTCTGAGTAACACTTATAGACCGTAAGCCTTGTGTGCTTACAGACCATAAGCATACTATTTTATCATATCTTACGGACCGCAAGGCCCTTATCCTTACGGTCCGTATGGGATTTGAAAACCAGAGGCGACTACATGGCTTACGAACCGTAAGCTTTGGACCCATACGGTCCGTAAGCACTGCAGCTGGCAGTTTTTGCTTAGAGGCCAAGCATCTCTGCCCTTGTGCCACCTATCTCGCGACCCTGAACACCTCTACAGCTCTTGACACCTCAAGGGACACCTGCAAGCATCATACAACATCCTCTAACACCTGTAATGATCTTGTGCATCTTCATCTAGTATAAATAGGGACCTTGTGTTCTTGAACAACTTGCTCATTTCTTCATTACTTCCTCTTTCACTCTTATCTGGAACTCTTGATCATAAAAGGACCTCCCCTGAGTTTTAAACATTCTCTAGGATCACAAGTAAGTGTTCGTACTCTCCTCATTTCGTTTTATAGGGTAATATTAGCAGAAAGTCAAGCAAATTGACTTTTTCTTTGACTTTCGGTTTAGACCATTATGGTCTAGCCATTGTTCGAATCGAACGTGGCTAAGTGATTGTAATAATGTAGGCGTTAATCCCTCAAAAGGGCACCTCCTGGAAATCACGTTAACTTGGTCAAATGACGGGTCAAAGTTAAGTTCAATAAAAAGTCGAACGACAGATTTTCGGAAAACTTATAAAATGAACTTGTAAACGTTTTAACACATATTTTTGACACTAAATCAGTTGGAAAGTTGGTAACTAATATTAGAACATGTATGAATATGTTCAGCCCATCATTTCTAGTTTATGTGTCGGTTCTCAACCGAAAGTCAAACATTTGACTTCTGCTTTGACTTTTGATTCTAACCCGAATTAGCAACTTTAGCTACTAATCCTAAGTTGCACTATGATCATAATTTAGTATAGAATAACCCTTTGTGGTTATACTATCTGATCATAATCAGTTCTTGACTTTTTACACAAGTTCATGAATTATGCCATATTATACCGAAAATACCCTTTTTGAGCATAACTTGATTTTTAAACATTGATGAACATACAAAGTGCATACCTACTGACTTGGTAACTTAATTAACATATTTTGGCATATTGAACTTGTTTTAACTCATTCGATCACCCGATACTGCCTATGCGCGTACGGTTAGCTTATGTAACTAGTTTACATAAGTTTACCGAATCGGGTCAAATCTTTTCAATTTCTTTCAAATTCCAGAATGTAAATAAGTTTACCCGTATTATACAAGTCTTAGTACTTGTGAATTTTTAAACTACATTCTATCGGTCATCGCTTAATCTAGCATATCGTACCGTTTTCATTAATTTAAGTTATCCGGTCCAAGTCTATGACTTGAATAGGACCCATTAACATTCTAATTGGTTATTATACCATTTGTTCTTGACTAAGGCATTCCAATAGATTGCAACCTTGCTAGTTAATTGTGATAACGGTTGTGCTTATTAATATATCTTGCATTATAAGATTTACTAAGCCAGGTAAGTACTCTTAACCTATTTTCCCTATACGGACTTGGGATACGGTAAATTATTACCGCTTGGTCAGGTATGGGATCATATTTCGGATTGTGACTAGAAACCCGTTTTAATCTGTTTTGCTTGAGAACTTAAACATTGGGGGCTAACGCGACCGTGTCCTGGATATCCTCGGCTCATTTAATTGCAAATGGCCACGACTTAAGCACGGGGTGTAGGCATATACCTGACAGATGCTAATGCTATTATTAAATATTTTCTACCCATATTGAAGATACCCTTTATGGGTTAAAATGTTGCGTCGGTTAATCATGTTATCAATTTCTGTACCGGCCCCATATGTATTGACAAGCATGTAAAACTGTATACAAGATAATTACTATTGTCCCAAGTTATTTATAAAAATACATCTGCCTTTGTGCACTTAAAACAATTTTGAAATATTTTCAAAATGTGTAGGTTATTTGTATTTACCAGTGTAAAATGACCTATCTTCAAAAGACTAAGTGACAGGTTGCAAGGTTACAAAATAGGTTGTAAGTGCCCGGTAATGCTTAAGAGGAATTTGCAACTCCTTGCATTTGAAGCCCAGTAGTTTGTTTATCATTTTATTATTTTCGATCCGCATGTGGATCTTTTGATACATCTGTTTGTATTATATTTTTGAACATTCGGACATTTATATTTGTAATAGTATTTTAAATCCAAGACTTCCGCTGTGCTAATTGTTTATTTGATATCAATCTCGTCACGTACCCCAAGTCTGGGCCCACTAGGGAAATAAAGGGTGTGACATATATATAGGGTCGGGATTTGGAGAAAACGATAGAAAGTGTGAGAACGGTGAGAACGCTTATCGATCGTCCGATTAAAACAATCTATGGACTAGATTGGCGCGGTGGTGTTTTCGTAAATAACATCAATTTTATTACGTGGACGCGCCTCATTAAGGGTAAAAGCGTCTTTACACCTCTATACCAAAATGCCATACTGATGAATAAAACGCCATTACGGACCAAAACACATCGCTATATAAACAAAAACATCCCAGATATAAAAACTCACCCCCAGAACCTGAAACGCCATATTTTCTATTATATACCATTCATCTTACAAACGCCAAAATCCCCAAAACATCAAACACAACTACTCAAAAAACGCCATATTTTCTACTATATACCATTCATCTTAGAAATGCCAAAACACTCAAACATCAAAGATTCCAAAAAAATCGACGGTTCTTTCAGATACACTGTTTCCTCAGTAAAACGCCAAAAATGCCAAATATCGTTTCTTGTATATTCAAATATTGTTCTACGCCAAAGTTTCGGATAATGCATTCTTCCCTGATGTGCTGTGACTCAAAATAACATTTTCCTGCATGAGATGGACAAATCATAAACAAAAAAATGCTGGGGTCAGACTTATGTCATTTTCTGTGTTTTGTTCTTGATGAATATTTTAATGGCATGAAAAGACGAATGACACTAATGAGTTGTTTGAAGATACATATTTAAACAAAAAACTCATGTCATTTTGTCTTTCCAAAGGGCCACAAAAACACAAGCATGGCTAAGCCAAACCACCAGCGAACATGATTCAAAAGAAGAAAGAAACTGATGACAGTGAAGATTTGGAAGATGAATTGTTTTTATTTTTATTTTTTAATTTTCTTTTTCTGTTGTTTGCTATGTATTTTTCAATTAAGAATAAAAAAATACATTATGTTAATAAACGCCAAACAGTCATAATGCATATGAAACACTATAAATGGAGTAAAAACGCCTAAAACTCCCAAACTATAATGAAAGTAATTTGCAGAAGTATTAATTAATAAAAGCTAAAAATGGAAAAAATGCCAAAAACTACTTAAACCCATTCAAAAACGCCAAACTTGGGAGATGGAAAGTCTATTAATATCATATATTAATTTAGTAAAAGTACACAGTAACTGAAAAGACATCTACTTTATTAATATCATATATTATAAATAAAATTCCGCCTAAACTACGCGTCAAAAAACATCCTATAAGAGAGACGTCTATACACAATCAACTGATCACAATCCCAGAAACAAAACACCATATTTCCTAGAAACCATTCACTTTAAAAACGTCAAAAATGAACCTCGATACTGCTATATTGAGTGCTGATATGAATGAAGTTTCACTGAATGGATTCTTCTCTGAGTTGGGTATCTCTATAATCTTTTGCTGAATGAGATGGACAAATATCCAAGATAAAGAGACTGATAACACTGTGATGTGTGCAAAATGCAACATATAAATTACATCAATTGTAGCATAAAACTAACCCTTTTTTAGTACTAATGTTGGAAAAAGTGTGCTTTTGTCTTCCTTTTGTATTTTCAGGATTAAATGAGCTCAAATTAACAAAAGAAGCAAAAAGACAACAAAATCTAACATAAATGCAAGAAAAGGAACAAACGTGACATGCCCGACCCCACGACAGCATCTTCCCAAGCAAAACAAGAAGACAGAAGACTGAACACGCCCCGTGCTCAGCCAGCACGGGGGCTGCCCAAGTGTCAGCAGAAAAGACAAAGTGGTAGAAGCTTCTATTGCCCACCACGGGGCCGTGCTCAGCGGACACGGGGCCGTGGTCAACTATAAAATTCGCAGAATCCAGGCAAATCTTCATAGTACAAAGATTCTTCTGCACACGAGGTCGTGCTCAGCGGACATGGGGGCGTGGTCAACTAATACACACAAGCTGCATTAAATGAAGAAAGAGAGGATGTGGACACGGGGCCGTGCCCATTGGACACGGGGCCGTGCCCATTGGACACAGGGCCGTGCCCGAGCTTCTGTTCAGCCTATAAATAGGAATGTTTGGCTCAAGCTCAAACCATCCCTTGGCACACCACCTCTCTCACACTTCACCCACCACCCACCACCACCATAACACCATCATCCATTGTCCATCGTAGAGTGTGTGAGTTGTCTCGGGATCCAAGATTGATCGTAAGAGTTCTTGACAATCAAGGCCATGTTTGCCTAAGTCTCTTACATCACTTGGTGAAGACAAAGTGTCTAGTGTAATACTTTTTATTTTCAATATTTTCACACTTTTTACTTGGTTTTGTATTAATGACTTTAATAACTAGTTTCTTATGTTGAAGGTGATTCTTCCTTATCGTTTGTCCGTGATGTCTTGGCATTATTTTACTGTCTATATAAAATAAAAGATTTTCACCATTCATATCTCCACGGTCTATATGGAGGTATGTTGGCTACCTGGTCGGGGGTTAAGGGAACGGTTTTGTAAGAGTCTTCCCGTTGTTCAGCGTTTAGAGATCCTGCAAGGGACCTGGGTCAAATTTAGTAGGACCTCCTTCAATACTTACGGTATTGGATGGCGGGGGTCCAAACTCTTTGATCCCCTCATAAGTTAAACTACTATTAATACTATAACCCGACTATTTAGGACTGTATCCCTGCTGACTCAGACTACTTAGCCGAGGGAAACGTCACCTTCAAAAGAGGGGCCTACCATAATTTGCATTAATAACTTAATTAATTATCTTTCAATAATCCGACCCTTTAGGATTGTATCCTTGCTGACTCAAACTACTGGGTTGAGGGTAACGTCACCTCCAAAAGAGGGGCCTACTACAATAACTAAGATAATCTCTTAAATAAGTGCAAAAGTGCAGAAATAATCAAAGGTTACACTATACACGAGTCGGAACCAAGTGATTCATCGTGTCCAACTCCCAGTAACAGGGATCCAGAGAACAATCACTGTAACTCTGACCACGGGCCGTGTTCACTGAGCACGGGGCCGTGGCGAACCTTCTGACCAACATTCTTTTCAGTTTTTATTGCAGGACTTGGAACCTCGGCGCCACATTTGAACTTCCTACGTAGTGCATGAGCTCCAGTTCTAGTAGAGACATAAAAGAACCTCTAGAAGAACCCGAACGCTTTCTCAGAAAAAGACTTAAAGCTAAAAATCAAGAGAAAGTTTCGGGGGACCCACTTCCAATGGCGGACCAACGTACCCTCATGGATTACCTACGGCCCACCGTAGGTAATCTCGGCGCCGCTATCAATGCACCGAATATCGAAGCCTATAACTTCGAACGCATTTGATACAAATGCTTCAAAACTCCGCGACCTTTCATGGGCTTGCGGAAGAGGATCCCCATCTACATATTACTAATTTCTTAGAGATATGTGATACCTTTCGGATCAATGGAGCATCAAATGACGCCATCCGCCTTCGAATGTTTCCATTTTCGTTAAAACACCGAGCTAAGGCTTGGCTTAACACCCTCCCAGTTGGATCGGTAAACACCTGGGATGAACTAGCGCAAAAGTTCCTATATAAGTATTTCCCTCCTGCTAAAACAGCTAAATTAATGACTGAAATTAACACATATTCACAAGAGGATGGGGAATCCTTATATGAAACTTGGGAAAGGTTCAAGGAGCTACTAAGAAAGTGTCCACATCATGGTCTTGCGGTATGTCAACAAGTATCCACTTTCTACAATGGGTTGTTGCCACACACAAGACAAACACTTGATTCTAGCTCCGGGGGACTTCTAGGTAATCGTCGCCCAAATGAAATATACAATCAAATTGAGGAAATTGCTCAAACCAATTTTCAGTGGCACACTCCCCGAGGTAATAAATCTATTACCCCGGGAGCCCATAAGGTTGATGAAAGCACTTCTTTACAAGCCCAAATCGAGGCCCTTTCTTCGAAAATCAAAAAGCTAGAAATGAAAAAAACGGCCTCGGTTATGGCTTGTGAAGGTTGTCGTGGACCACATGAAAATTGGAGTTGTATGAAAGAAGTAGATGATCAAACAGAAACGATAAACTACATTGATAATAGACCTAGGCCGTCGGGTCCACCAACGGGTACCTACAACCAAGGATGGCGTAACCACCCTAACCTTGGTTGGAGAGATCCCGGCAATAGTAGTAACCAACAAAACCAACGAAGTAACTTTCAACAACCACAAATTTTTTCTCAACAACAAGGTGGACGAGAAAGGCTTGAAGATATTGTATCTCGCCTCATCTCCGACACCGAAAAGAAAAACTCGGATCGATTTCAGCAATTGGAATCGAATTTTAGAAATCAACAAGCTAGCATTCAAAACATTGAAAAACAATTAAATCAAATAGCTCAAAATTTCTCTGAGAGACCACAAGGTGCGTTACCAAGCAATACCGAAACCAACCCAAAGGCGCAAGTACATCTCATCACATTGAGAAACCGAACCGTGGGTCCCGAGGATGCCCCATTACCACCGGTTGAAAGAAGTCAACTCAGCCAAAGCACGACTTCACCCGTGCCTCAACTAGAAAAGGCTTCTCCACCAAATCAAGAGCCCACCAAGACTCCTCCGGTTCCATACCCTGGTCGGTTAAATCGTCAAAAGACCGATGAGCAATTCACAATATTCGAAAATTTACTAAAACAATTGCATGTTAATATTCCTTTTATTGAGGTCCTAACCCAAATGAAAATTGATCCCGGAAGCTTCACGATTCCTTGCTCGATCGAGGAATCCCACATTCGTAATGCATTAGCCGATCTTGGGGCTAGCATTAACCTCATGCCCACATCGATGTTCAAACGACTCGGCCTAGGAACAACGAGCCCTACAAAGATGAGCATACAACTCGCCGACAGATCCGTCAAATTTCCACAAGGTGTCGCTGAAAATCTATTGGTCAAAGTTGACAATTTCGTTTTCCCAACCGACTTTGTCATCCTAGACATGGAGGAAGACACCGATGTCCCTCTCATCCTCGGGAGGCCATTTCTAGCCACCGCCCAAGGAGTGGTAGATATGAATGACGGAACACTAACATTGAAGTTTGGGGATAAGGAAGTGAAGTTTGAATGTGGAAAGAGAGTAGAGGACGAAGACCCGGTCAACTACATGAAGGTCATAGACTCAAGCTTGGATGACACTCTCCGACGGTGTAGCATGGGATGCAAAACATCCCACTTGGGTAACATATGACCAGGCTTTGGGTCTAGCCAAGGACCCTTATAAACGTGGCGCACCACGGAGGCATTCCGAGGAACTATCCTTAGTTTAGTTTAGATTAGTTTTTATGTTTTCTAGTTAGTTTTTATTTTCAGGAATAAAACACACTTGAGATGGCAAAGTGTAACACCTCGAAAATTTACGTCCTATAATGTATTGACACGTGTCAGAGGTTTGAACGTGTGAAAGAATGTTCTGAAAGGACTAAAGTTGACAAACATGGAAAGTATGTGAATACGGGTTTAAAATGTCAATAGTGAATAAAAATACTTTACAATAACCCTACATGATGCTCATACCTTCAAACGAATAAATCATGGATCATACGAAGCTAAATATGAAAGAATGTGAGAGATTACAAACTACAGGGGTTAAATGTGTCAACATGTTTAAGTTATACCTCTGAGTGACCTTTTAGCAAACCCGAAGCTTTGTAACGATTAATTATGCTCACCAGAATGCACGATAAAAATTTCATAAAGTTTCGTTAACGTATGAGAAAGTTATGATCAAATTTGTATACAAGGGGTTAAAGCGTCAACGTTGCAAATTTATGACTTTTCGGGTAAACATGACGTGACCAAGGACTTAACAAAGTGGGTATAAGTCTTGAAGCCCTTATAGGTAAATTTGGAGGGTTCAAAGTGCAAAATAGAAGCTTGGTTGATCTTTCGAAAGGCCAAGAGGCAAAGATGCAACAACTTGAAAATGTGGAATATGAATACGAGGTCCAAGCGGGCCGCGTAGGCCCCAACAACATCTCACGCGGGCCGCCTGGCCCGCCCAGATACAGAAAAGTTGGACAGCAGCCCTTTTTCGCGCTATAACCGACTTTAATATGATATTTCACATCATGGGCGACCCCTAAACAGTCCTAGGCACTTAGGGACATCTGTTGATGATCCATGGCCATTGATAGCATGATTTGTCAATGATCTATGAGATCAAAAGTACTATATAAAGGCCCTTGTTGCAACCATTTTGATCACACCTCACTTCTGCATTTCTGGTCATTGCTGGAGCTCCAAAGCAGACTCAAGTGATCACTAATCGAGCATAGGACTTCAGTAAGTATGCTTAACCTTTCTTAGTTGAGTTTTTACTTAGTTTTAGCTTAAAAGTCAAACCGTCGTAATTAACGGTTGACTTAGCGATTAATCATTGATGGTCCAGTGATTAGTCGAATTGAAAGTAGTTATAAGTTGGTAATTATGTGGGCATTAAACCCTTAAAAGGGCACCCTCTGATTCCCACTCTAACTAGACCATTTGTCGGGTCAAAGTTAATTAGAAAAAGTCAACAGGATGCTTAATTTCAAATTAATACATAATTAGCAATGTAGAACCCATACAACCTATTTGATCATTAATATAACTTGGTAATTAGTGTAAGAACATGTCTAAACATGTTCAACCCGACAATTTTCAGTAGAGACCCGGTTCGGAACCGAAAGTCGCATAATTTAACTTTTGCTTTGACTTTCAGTTCTGACCCGTTTAAACATGTTTTAGAAATGCCTTAGAGCTTTAATTGGATTAGGTTACATGCTAGTATAACCCTCTGTGATTATACACCTTGGTTCAATAGTTATCCAATTAATATGCATGATTCCATTAATTGCTCATATGTTGACCATTATGCCCTTTTCACCAATAAACATGATTTTTGAAAATGTAAAAAAGTAGAAACCTTAGTTACTAATATATAAACTTGTACCCAAAATTTGACATCAGTTTGAGGTGTAGATTGAGAGTTATGCTCATTAGCGTAATTAGAAAACGTTTTAGCGATTAAACGGCATAATTAGCATATAGCCTATTTAAACCCACTTTTTGATATCAAACTCTTTACCCACTGATGTAATATATTATTTTGGGATTTTTGAAGATTTTTAATTAATTTTAGGCTGAGCATAACTTAGAGTTATAAGCTTGAGTCGGTAATGGTCGGTTTTGCCCTTTCGGGCTATAAAATGAGTTTTACATATCTTTTTGACCCCAAACCATTTGCTACTGATTTTGTATGATAAAGAAATTATTTTAAACCTTCTGGAATAATAAAAATATCAGTTTCCTATATAGAACCCGGAAACGGCTTCTAATCGCCTTTTTAAGCGTTTTAACGCATAGTATGTACTAAAACTATTTTAAACATACAAGGGTTGATACCTACTGATATTTTAGGTAAATTATAATATTTTAATAGTAAGCAAAAGTTGTTTAACTCAGACTTCAGTTTTGAGCTTTTCGGCTTATGTGAAATTACCAAAATGCCCCTACGGTGCATAGTTTGGTTATAATTGATAAATTTCATGTATATGCAATACCCTACTGTTATAAACTATCAAATTAAGTATTTTTACTGATTACATCAGACCTGTAACTCAGGTTAATACTTAAACTCTTTTATAACCTTGTAAATGACCAAATTACCCCTACGGGGCATAGTTTGTGTTTAAATTCGTTTTGGGCACAATAAAAGATATCTTACTGATGTCGCAACATATTTGAGGCATATTAACTTAGGAAACCTGTATATGGCTCTAATGATTACCCGTTACGCCTCTTGCGCGTTTGGTTCGGTTTATGTAACTAGTTTGCATAAATTAACCGAAACGGGTCAAACCTTATCGGTTTTATCTCAAAATCCAGAATGTGTTTAGATTACCCATATAAGACAAGTCTTCAAACTTGTCGGGTCTAAATCACATTCTATTTCGGTCTTCGCTTAATCACGCGTTCGAACCGTATCGTTCCTTAAAACTAATCGGTCTAAGCTTAAGCTTAACTAAAGACCGTTAGGATTCTAATAGGTTATTATAAACCTTTGTTCCAGAATAGGAGAACCAGTAAAAGCTACCCGCATTTGATATTTGTGAATTATACTTGCAAAGGTAAATACTTTTAACTTATTTTCCCTATACGGGCTTGGGGTACGGTATATAAAATACCGCTTGGTCGGGCATTAAATCTTCCATCGTATGGTGGTTAATTGATATTTGATCGGCCCGTTTAAATTGTTTTGTTTGATTAAAGCCTTTGGGAGGTTAATGACCATGTCCCGGATATCCTTGGCATCATTTTACAAAATGGCCACGACCTAAGTGCGGGGTGTAGGCGTACACCCGTCAGTGCCAAAATAAATAATGTGGTGTGTCTATTGATCTTTAACCCGGCACGATCCGGGCTACTGAACGCATAAGGAACATGTAATTCTTTAACAAGATTATATATTTAAATAATGATCCCAAGTTATAAAAGTTTGTGCCACGTGCATTCAAATCAATTTTATTAAACTTTTCAAAATGAGTCGGTTGAATGTATTTACCAGTGTAAACTGACGTATTTTCCCAAAAAAAAAAGATTAAATGCAGGTACTAATCGTAGTAGGCTGGATTTCTCCTTAGCATCAAAAGAGTCTCGCAAGCTTAAGATGCCTAAAGTCTGTTGAACTACTGTTTCCATTTATTTTGATCCACCGTGGATAAACTTTCGACTGTTGTGATACTTGATATTACAATATTTTATTCGGTTGAAATATATCTTTCATTTGCTTCTGCTGTGCATATTAAATATTGTGTTGTTTGACTGTAATGTTGCCAACCACGTCACGATACTCCCCCACCAGGCCCACCGGTCAAGCGTGGAAATATCGGGGTGTGACAGGTTGGTATCAGAGCCAACACTGAGTAAATTAATGTTAGTGCATGCATCTGTCAACTTCGTCTTGTATCGAGTCTTGTAATGTAATAGTTAGATCAGAGCACGAAAAACGAGATAGTGGTTTTTAGAGGTGATTCCACTCGAAATGACACTTTGTCATTTCATGGGGAATCACATAAGTTTCTAATTCCACTCGAAATGTAACATGCTGATTCCACTCGAAAGTTAAATTCTAATTCCGCTCCAAATGACACTATGTCATTTCGTGGGGAATCAGAAGTACTATAAATAGGCTAGTGTTATGTCATTTCGAGGTGAATCAGAATATTGTATCGAAGTGCTGCCGGTGTGTTGCCTGATTGTATTTGTTATAATATCAATCAGAAGAGTGTTTAAAGTGAAGAACAAGTTGTATCTACCTTCGTTTCTTGTTATTCCGCACCTGAAACGTAGTTGAACGCCTCTGAACGACTCATTTGGGTTAGAAACACGATCCTACAATTGGTATCAGAGCCAGTTGGAGGAGTTCTGCAATTTACAGCCGTATTTCATTGATATTTCTCGCTTCTACACCTTCTCTCATTGTTTCAGGAAAATTTAACGGTCAAAACCGGTTCAAATTTTCACAAATTGTATAAAAGTGACTATTAACAAACCCTAGAAAGTTTCATAGCTAAAATCAGATTAAAAATGGGTAAAAATGGACTCTGAGTTGATTCCGCTAGTAATGGATATTTCTGATTTCGCTCTTGAAAGTCTGATTCCGCTCCTGAGTACATTGTTGATTCCGCTCCTAAGGTACATTGTTGATTCCGCTCCTGAGTACATTGTTGATTCCACTCCAAGTGAAAAAGTCTGATTCCACTCCAAGTGCAAAAGTCTGATTCCGCTCCAAATTGCAAAATTCTGATTCCACTCCAAATTGCAAAATTCTGATTCCACTCCAAATTGCAAAATTCTGATTCCACTCCAAAATACACTTCAGTGATTCCGCTTCAACTCAGGATTCCGCTTGAAATTCAAAATCATGGGTGACGATTTCTACAACGCGTTTGCTACTTCGACTACTCCGGCTTCCATTGCTCAGAACATGAATTTGGAAAACGAAACGGGAACCACCCAAAAGCCCCCGAAATTGATGAGTATCGAAGAATACTACGGGTGGAAAGACAGATTTGAGAATTGGGTTCAGGCAAACCATCTTAGGTCGTGGGAATGTATTTTGAAGAAATATGTTTTGCCACAGACTGATTTGAAAGTTGACAAAAAGATATCTGAATTTAGTAATGAAGAACGTGATGTGTATAGAGCTGAAAAGATGATGATCAGTCTACTTCAGCAAGCTATTAAAGAAGACATTTTCATTCTGCTACAGCATGACAAAACTGCAAAGTCAATTTGGGATGCACTTAAAGTCAAATTTGAGGGTAGCGAGAAAATGATTAAAAGCAAGAAGGCACTGTTAAAGAAAGAGTTTGATCTGTTCAGCAGTCTACCGGGTGAAGACACTAAGAAGCTGATTGAAAGATACTGTCACCTTGTGCGATCTATGTCAATGCTTAGTATAAAAAAGGAATCTGAAGAGTGGGTAGACAAATTAGCTGATGCATTACCGCAAAAAGAGTGGGGAACTTATTTGATGATCCTGAAAAACACAGGGGTTTATGATGGGTTATCAATTGGTGAGTTTATCAAAAAGATTGAGGGTCAAGATTTGGAACAGCAGAAGATCGCGAGGATGAACAGTCCAAGTGGTCAACTGGATGTAAAAATGTATTACAAAGGTAATGTTCCGGTTCCAGAGGCTGAGAGAAGTCCGAAAATCCAGACTGCGTTTAGTGCTGGGGATTCTACAGAAAAGATTGATCAAGGTTCAAACAAAAGCAGCAGTGGTTTCTCATTATATCCGAGTGTCAATCCAAAGAGTTCATCAGAAAGCTTTCAGTCTCAAAGCACAAAGACAGGAAATGGTTATGTGATTCAGTGCAACATTGCTCTAAATCTTCCAGAAGGTCAAAGTTTTTCAGAAGATACTGCTAAAGACCACATGGCTCTACTTGGTTCTGTGTTGATATCCTATGAGGGTCTAGTGGCTGGTCGGATCGGAAATCCCATGCTCACCAAAGAGGATTACGATCAGATAGACGCCGAAGAGATGGAACTGATGGATATCAAATGGTGTCTTGCGAGTGTTCTTAGACGTGCTGAAAAGTTCAAAACGATTACCGGGAGAAATGACTTTCTTGATGCTCATGTATCTACTTTAGGTTTTGATAAATCTAAAGTTACTTGTTTTCGTAGCAGGGAGAAAGGTCATTTCAAGCAGGAGAGCAAGAACAGAGAAGCTAGTGGCGCTCAGAATCCGTTCGGAAAAGACGACTACTACCGGAAAGCCATTTATCAGCAAGTTGGTCAATCATAAGACTCACAGACGGCTCATGGTAGAATGAGGATTCCAAGAGAGGTTGTTTGGTAGATTTCAACTGGAGCAACTACATATCTCCTGATAGCAAAGCATGTTTAGTTGATCAAGATGATGAACAACAACCTGAAGGTTTCAGCTGGAATATGTTTGTTGATGAGAAGGGTGATTTCAAAGCTTTCATCGCTAAGATTGTCAGAGAACCAGACATGTTTGCCATGTGGATGAAATCTATTGGTGAGACAGTGAAAAGTGTGAAGGAACAGTCTGTTACATCTGAAGAAAGCTCAGAAAGTGATGATGAAGATTCACTAAGTTCAGATGAGAATGTTCAAAATGTTGTTAATTTTGAGAGAAAGAATGAAGCTCAGAGACTGATCAAGACTGAAGATGCGAAGACTCGACACGTGAGACTCGTCAACATCTGAGGGGGAGTCTGTTAGTGCATGCATCTATCAACTTCGTCTTGTATCGAGTCTTGTAATGTAATAGTTAGATCAGAGCACGAAAAACGAGATAGTGGTTTTTAGAGGTGATTCCACTCGAAATGTCGAAATGACACTTTGTCATTTCGTGGGGAATCACATAAGTTTCTAATTCCACTCGAAATGTAACATGCTGATTCCACTCGAAAGTTAAATTCTAATTCCGCTCCAAATGACACTATGTCATTTCGTGGGGAATCAGAAGTACTATAAATAGGCTAGTGTTATGTCATTTCGAGGTAAATCAGAATATTGTATCGAAGTGCTGCCGGTGTGTTTCCTGATTGTATTTGTTATAATATCAATCAGAAGAGTGTTTAAAGTGAAGAACAAGCTGTATCTACCTTCGTTTCTTGTTATTCCGCACCTGAAACGTAGTTGAACGCCTCTGAACGACTCATCTAGGTCGAAACACGATCCTACAATTGGTATCAGAGCTGATTCTAAAAATCTGTAGAGTTTGATCAAACACCAGTTGATAGTAGCAGTGATGATGAGGAAAAGAAACATATTAATGTTGCTAAAACTCATCTTTCTCCTGAAAGTTTTCATTTCTATTTTGCAGATCGCATGGAGAAACTAAAGGAGAAATGAGCTGCTGAAGAACAACAACAAATGAAATCTGAAGATGTTGTTCAGAAAGAGAATGTTGAAGGTGTTGCTGAGAAGATGGTTGAAACTGAGCAAGTGAAGGTAATTGAAGAAGAAAAAGTGGTTGAAGTGGTAAAGACAATCGAGATTGAGAAGATTGTTGAAGTTGTAAAGCCATGCGAGAAGTGTTTGGAAGCATGCAAGGGTTGTGCAGCAAAAGACGAGATAATTGCTGAGTATGAAAAGAAGAAAGAGCAGTTATTGTTCAACCTCAATTATATGAAAGAATCTTATGATGTATTGAACAAAACAGTAACTGGTCTTCAAAAGACAAATTCAGAAAGAGAACAAGCACTTATAATGATGAATGCTGTAATGATGACAAAGCAAAAAGCCATCAAGTTTTACATAGAAGAGAGTGCTAAATGGAAGCAAGAGTTGGAGACAGAAAAGATCGAGAATGAGAGAATTAGACGTTTATTACAAAGTTATTCTAGTTCTGATTATCTCATTGTTCGTATTTACCCAACTGTTGCAGGTATGGAAGCGTTTCAAGACGAGAAGCCAAAGAAGAAGAAAGATTGTGGTAAGAAACCGACTGTTAGATATAAAAAGTGTCCGCCTCCAATTTGGGAAGAGTATTCTCCTATAAAACCAAACGAGGAGCAACTTGAAAAAGCAGTCAATATAAAGTTAAAAACCGACACAACTGATGAGTTACCAGAAAATATTGACGTCATGTTTACCTCGTCCGATACTGATCATGAGTCTGAGTTAATGAAAAAGGTGGTCGATCAGGTGTTGGATACTGAGGAGGAGTCTGAGTCAAAGTCTGAGTCTGGAGGGTCAAATTCGTTAGTCAACAGTTCCAAGTCGTCGGTTAAACGGTCTTATAGTAAAGAATTTTTGTTATCGAAAGCAAATTTGGATGATGAAACATTTGAAGTTGCTTACACTTTAAATGATTCGGACCAATTATATTATGATAAAGAATTTCCAATAAGAAGTGTTCGTTTTGACATGATCAAAAAGGTTTTCAAAATGACAGAAATTAATATTTCTGAAATAAAAGATTTAAATCTTACTGAAAAACCTAAAAAGTACACTTCAAGAGTTCAACAACGGTTAAACAAGAAAAAGGGTTACAATTCTGGTTCTGGTTTTCAAAAGAAATCAAACCAAAATCGTAGCTACAAAAAGAAAGGTCTTGGATTTATTCCACTAGAAAATCATAAAAATTTGAAAAATTCTAAAACAAAAACAGAATTTGTGTCAGGTGGACTTGCAGAAAAGGAACAGAAGAAACCATTCTGGAGACAGTCAAATCAAGAGTTTCTTGCTGAAAAGAAGAAGAATGGAACTGAAATGTCTCATCTAAAGGAAACTCGAACCTGTTACAAGTGCAATGAAGCTGGTCACATTGCATGGAACTGTTCGAAAAATGTCACAACAAAACAGGGAGTTTCTAAGAAATTGAAAGAAAAGGTTGTTGATGTTGAACCACCAATCGAAAAATTTAAAATTTTTGAAAACTCAACTTATGAGATTGGTGAGTGTTTTAAAAAGAATTTTTATAAAAAGAAAGAGAATGACAACCAAGTGTGGGTTGTTAAGAAAGTTGATGTGAATGTCGGCGATGAATCTGGTTCCACAAAACCAGAAGAGCCACAGATTGAGGTGAAAATTTCAGTGAATGATGATGAGTTTCCATCACTGAAGTTTGAAGAGGTTAAACAAAAAATGGGTAAGGTTGAGATCTCGAATCAGTTTTACACAGAGAAAACTAAGTTTGATGTCGAGAAAACATCCAATGGGAGTGTTAAGAAAATTTTTGGGAAAATGTTGAATGGGAAAGCTAAAGGGGTTAAAGATTTTTATGCAACTAAAAAGGCAACTTACAACCCTACTGCGCAAGAACTGAAAGCCATCAAGTCTGAGAAGACTTGGATGGAAGTCTGTTTCCCTTGAAGTCTTAGGACTATGCCGGAGATCCCAAGTTTGTAATCGCGGATCAGGAATCGGCATCTTTCTTGATAATTGTTTTTGTGATTAAATTTTAAAAATGTTTAAATTGTTACAGGATAAGTGTGAATTGCCGAAGCTTCCAGGTTGGTAAGTGTGAAGCAGGAATCGGCATCTTGATTGGTAAAATGGTTTGTGTAGAGTTTTATTCCTACATGCGGTTATATGTTTTGGATATTCTTACAAGTGATGAGAGGTTGATTCTGACATAGTGATTACTCAAGGTCATTAGTTTGAACTTGATGTAATCCTGATACAAGAGATTGAATGGACAAAATGATGAATCATACCCCTAATCTACAAGTGGTAAACTTAACAAAACTTATTTTCCGGAAAAATCATTTTGGTTAAAACAAACTTGAGTGTTTTGAAATCATAATGAGAAAATAGTTTTGTGTAAGGGGGAGTTCTGATTGTTTATGCCAAGTGGATGGCGATTTGAAGCGATTTGATATCGGTTGTCAAGTTTGTTGTATAGTTTGTTTTCAAATTTCCTTTAATATGTTTGCATTTTAGGGGGAGTAGAGATTTTTTAGAAAATCCAAAAACATTAGAAAATTTAAAAAAGGCAAAAACATGATAAAATCAAAAATGAGTTTTGGTGTAAAAGAAGAGGAAATGATAGTACATCAGTAGACAGTTACAGTATGCTAAAGAAATGTATTGTTTAAATAGCATTAAACAGTCTCACTGATGATATGCCGATAGGTTTTTACACATTTAGTAAGCTTTTTCGGGATATAAACTAAAATTCAAACTTGCTTATTTCGTGAGGAACACTACTTGGATATATAGGTAACCCCTGAAATCTCGTTTGAAAGGTCCCTCTTTCTGAGATACTAGGTCTTTATACTCAGTGATATCTGGGGTATTATCCCGGGACTTCTGCTGAATGGAAGTTCTGACCTATTCCCCGAATAATGCTTTCTGCAAATGCTTGAAACATAGCATCGCCCTTAGCAAGCTGATGAAACAATAAAATTGATAGTCGCTGCTGTTGTAATGCAAAAGATCCTCTAAAGGGGACATACTTAAAAGGTCGAGTCATGATCTCTCTGCTGAACGGTAGTTCTGACCTGAGCTCTCATGATTCTTCATAATTTATTAACCCCTTACAGATATCATATGTGGTATATTCACCTGTAAGACTGAATATTGGGATCTGGATACGGGAGTATATTCAAGAGGTGGGACACATGAATGAGTTTAAGTTCTTAAAACACCTAACTCATATCCTGAATCAGTTGAAATTTGTGTGAGAATTTAAGTGGATCAGTATATTGGCAATCTAAGTGAATTGTTTAATTCTTAATGTGTAACTAAGCTCAACGGTACTTGTGACTTGTCAAAATCTGATATGATCCTCTTACACAAAACTCACAAAAATATTGTCTGTAAATATTTCTTTACTGCATTTCTTTATATTCAAAAATTTAAAAAGATTTTCAGTGTGTTTTAGCATAAATTTTTGAAAAATCCAAAAAGATTTTCGACAACTGATGTTGGAGAGCTGATTGTCAAAATTCCAAGTGCTAGACATGATGAACAAATGGTTTGGGAAAATGTGTTTTGAAAAGAAAAATGTTCATATTTTAAAATGATTCATCAAGTTTATTGAGTTATTTTTGAGGGAGAGTCAGTATTAGTGCATACATTGAATTGTTAAATGCTTAAAATTTACTTTTAGGTAGAGTGAGTTTTTGCAGGTTTAAGTATGAGCTGGATTGATGATCCTGAGCTGGATGAGAGCCAGATTACGATCTTGGAACAATCTCAGAAAGAGACAGCCAGATTACGATCCTGAAGCAGATGATGCTGAAGAACTAACGGAAAGCCAGCACATTGCAAGGGGGAGTCTGTTAATTTTGAGAGAAAGAATGAAGCTCAGAGACTGATCAAGACTGAAGATGCGAAGACTCGACACGTGAGACTCGTCAACATCTGAGGGGGAGTCTGTTAGTGCATGCATCTGTCAACTTCGTCTTGTATCGAGTCTTGTAATGTAATAGTTAGATCAGAGCACGAAAAACGAGATAGTGGTTTTTAGAGGTGATTCCACTCGAAATGTAACATGCTGATTCCACTCGAAAGTTAAATTCTAATTCCGCTCCAAATGACACTATGTCATTTCGTGGGGAATCAGAAGTACTATAAATAGGCTAGTGTTATGTCATTTCGAGGTGAATCAGAATATTGTATCGAAGTGCTGCCGGTGTGTTTCCTGATTGTATTTGTTATAATATCAATCAGAAGAGTGTTTAAAGTGAAGAACAAGCTATATCTACCTTCGTTTCTTGTTATTCCGCACCTGAAACGTAGTTGAACGCCTCTGAACGACTCATTTGGGTTAGAAACACGATCCTACAATTAAACACTAACCTTTTGTGTTTAATCTCAGTTACACAATTGCACATTCCTAAATTTTTCGAGTCTAGACAAAGAACATAGGAATAATCCAAATTCTGTTTTGTTTTATTCTTAACTCTGTCCTTTATATTTTGTTGTTATCTTATGTTATATTGACAGGAAGAGGCAAGGGGCCAATCACCGCCCCCAATGATCACGAAGCCGGGCCTTCGCACAGGTGAGCTCCTACTACCACTGCGAGTGCAGATCCTCGAGAGAACTGGAGGAACAATGTGGAGCCCGCTAGACAGTCTGTTTCACATAGTTCGAGGCCTCCTTTTTTCATAACTCCTATGGGCCACAGTCAGAAAACGAGCCCAATAACCCACAACCTTCTTACATACCTCTCCAGCGATCCCTATCGCACCATTCCTTTGGAGACCCCACTCTCGTCTTTCAAGGCCGGTTTAACCCGGCAAACTACATACAAGAACCAGTGGGTTTTAACCCATTGGGGCCAGAGGATCATTTCTCCGGCGATCATGCAGAAGACATGGACGAGGACACGGATCCCGTCGAGCCTGCAACCGGGACCCCAACCATCCTATAGAGGTCTCAGATGGTTTGTATTTTCATGGATCACCCTACCGTGGTCCAGACAGTTACCAGGCACGTTTTAACCAGTTCGAGTGGTACTTTACACCCTCGCATCATTCGTCGCCTCACCAGCAGCAGCAGCAGCAGGATCCCTCTGGGGATTCACGAGTTGTGGCAGTCACGCCACTGCCTCCACCACCACCAGTTAATCAGGCACCTCCAGAACCGCCAAGGCGTAGGAGGACAGGCGCGCGAATGTCCGCGCGTGGAGGGGATTTTCACTTCAGCTCTCCTCACCACTCAAGTGGCAGTCATTATCCGCCACTACAGGAAGATCCGCAAATGGGTGGACCTTCAAACCCAGTTGCACTGCAGCCACCACCGATGGGTTTTGATAACCCGATTCCGGCCTACACTGGTTCAATGGCGTACAACCCGTTTGAGCCGCCGGCTCACACCAACTATAATTACGCTGAAGCCGACCCATACTTGGTAGCGGCCAATTACAACGCCCTTCACTCGGAAGGACCTTATGGAGCTCCTTGGGGAGTAGGGTACCCAACTCATGGGTACCAAATACCTACTAGACCTATAATTCGGCAACAATCGCAGCCGCCACGGTTTTCTCCCCCAGAACGGGAAGAAATTCTTCAGAAATTGGACCAGGTCGAGCGAGACTTTCACAGAGATCGCAGGGAGCGACAAAGTTTCTTCCAAGGACTGACAAGTTTAATAAAAGGGAAGAGCAAGAAGGACCATTGAATCCTTCAATTATTGATTGTATTGTCCTTGTTTCAGTTGAGCCCCTGCGTGGGCCTGTCTTGCTGTTTTGACCCCTGCGTGGGTTTGGTTGTTTTTTTAGCCCCTGCGTGGGCCTATCTTTCTGTTAACCCCTACGAGGGTATGTTGTTTGTTTAAGTCCCTGCGTGGACTAGTATTTCAGTTTGACCCCTGCGTGGGTAAGTGTTTGTTAAAAGACCCGTTTAGGGCAGTATGTAATCTTTTAATAATTAATGGAATGTTAAGTTTATAAATTTCATTATGCTATTATATGCATAAATATATTACATGAAATAAATAAATCAAAATCATTCCTTTTAATAATAATCTGCCTATTAAATATTGAATAAGAATCTTAAGAGGGAAACCTAGCCTGAGTGTCAATGTAAAGACCCGGCCAAGATGGTAAGACCTGTTTAAAAGATTCGGATCCAAGTTAACATCTGAAAACATGTTAACACTCTTGGCAGACGTGATTTGTTAAAATCACACACGTCATCCTTATATAAGGACTCTTCAAAAGATTCCTAACCCAACTTAATGATCTATGAATCATGGGTTTAAATCATCAATTTAGATGATCATATTTTGACCATACATTGGTAATATAGTGCCTACGGGCCTTGCTCATTTCTACATGAGCCAAAAGACAGTGGTAGCTATGACTCCCTGTCCGAAAAAGGGTAAAGAACTATGTTCAAAACCTTCATGCTTTGATTCTCTGAAATCATAGCTTATAATTGATAAATGTCCTTGTGACTAGGCCTTTTGTGCCACTAATAAAACTGTTATTGTTTTTATAATTAGGATAAATTGTAATAAAAATCGTAAATAAATGTGATTTATAAATTAACCAAATATGGTTTATGTATACCATGGTTAATGAATTGCCATAAAAGACAATTCTATGATAAACTCCCAAGTAAACTATTGTCATTGTCTTATGCAACAGTTCAAATTAAAATGGCTGACTCGGATGAAATTAATAGTCACCCAAAGGAGAATAATGATAACGCCCGAATTAATATAACGGGTGCTGAACTGAAAGCGTTAGTAGACGACGCTGTTACAAAGGCCTTAGAGCGGCAGTATGAAGAATATAGTTGGACTCGAAGCAGGACCCTATCTACACCGCATTCAAAGCCACCCTCCAAGAAGGATGAACCCAGAAAAGAAGATGACGATCGTCACTCTTCAAATCATTGAAGTGATCCATCTCAGAAGATAATGCTGAATCAAGGACCCCGTGATAAGGGTTGCTCCTATAAATACTTTGTTTCGTGTAAACCCAAGGATTTCACTGGGGAAAAAGGGGCCATAGACTGTATGACATGGCTGGATGAGATGGATACTGTGGTTGATATCAGCGGATGCGCTGAGAGGGATGTGGTAAAGTTTGTGTCGCAATCATTCAAAGGCGAGGCCTTATCCTGGTGGAGATCATTGATTCAAGCTACCAGGAAGATCCCATTGTACAACATGACATGGGAGCAATTTGTTGCCCTCATCAGGGAGAACTACTGTCCTCAACATGAGGTAGAAAAGATTGAGTCTGACTTCCTATCGTTGGTTATGAAGAACCTTGACTGCCAAGCTTACCTCACGAGCTTCAACACATTATCAAGATTGGTTCCGTATCTGGTGACTCCGGAACCCAAATGAATAGCTCGTTTCATCGGGGGTTTAGCCCCAGAGATTAAGGCAAGCGTGAAGGCCTCTCGGCCAACGACTTTCAGATCGGTAACTGACATATCCTTGTCCCTCACACTGGACGCGGTCCGACAGAGATCGCTGAGGAACTCGGATGCCGAGAAAAGGAAACGTGAAGATGACAATTCACGAAGGTCAAACAAGAAACACCGAGGAAACAATGACCACAAGAAAGGGTCTGAGTCTAGAAAAGACCAAGTGTAAGATCTGCAAGAGACAGCACTTCGGGAAGTGCCGATATAATTCAAACTCGCAGACACAGTTGAGAACCTTTGCATGTGGGATATGCAAGTCCAAGGAACATAAGACCTTGGATTGCAAGAAGCTGAAAGATGCAACGTGCTACCGTTGCAATGAAAAGGGGCACATTAAGACCAACTGCCCAAAATATGCAAAGAAAGACGATGAAGGAAAGAAGACCAATGCCAGGGTCTTCAGGAAGGATGCAAAGGAAGCCGTCCAGGACGACAACGTGATTACAGGTACCTTCCTCGTAAATGATGTCTATGCAAGAGTACTTTTTGATTCAGGCGCTCATAAATCATTTGTAGATAATAAGTTTTTCAAATTACTGAATTTACCTGTTAAAACTTTAAGTGTGAAGTATGAGGTGGAGTTAGCAGATGGCACCATAGAAACCGTCTCAACTGTGTTAGATGAATGTGTTATATCCATTAAGAACCACTCTTTTCCTTTGACCCTACTTCCCTTTAAGTTAGCCGGTTTCGACATAGTTTTGGGAATGGACTGGTTATCTCATAACCAGGCCCAGATTGTCTGCAATAGGAAGCAAGTGGTGATTAAGACTCCGTCTGGTGAATCACTTACCATTCGGGGAGATACCCAGTATGGACTGCCTGAGCAAGTGACTATGCTCAAGGCCTCTAAGTGTTTAAAGAAGGGTTGTGTCATCTACATGGCACAAGTGATTATTAATGAGCCTAAACCGAAGATGGAAGATATCCCCGTCATTTCTGAATACCCTGAAGTTTTCCCTGAAGAACTACCTGGTTTACCACCAGATAGGCAAGTCGAATTCAGAATTGACATCATCCCTGGGGCAGCACCAGTTGCTAGGGCACCTTATAGGTTGGCACCAACGGAGATGAAGGAATTAAGAATGCAACTAGATGAATTGCTATCCAAAGGTTTCGTTAGACCTAGTTCGTCTCCTTGGGGAGCACCAATCTTATTTGTCAAGAAGAAGGATGGATCGATGCAACTGTGCTTCGATTACCGTGAGCTTAATAAGGTCACGATCAAGAATAGGTACCCATTGCCCAGAATCGACGATCTGTTCGATCAGCTTCAAGGGGCAAGTTACTTCTCTAAGATCGATCTGAGGTCAGGCTATCATCAATTGAAAGTTAAAGATGAAGATGTACACAAGTTCCTAGTGATGCCTTTTGGGCTCACAAATGCACCTGCCGCATTCATGGATCTCATGAATCGCGTCTGCAAGCCCTACTTGGACAAATTTGTCATCGTCTTCATAGACGACATCCTCATCTACTCGAAGAACAGAGCTGATCATGAGAAGCATCTTCGATGTATTCTATCACTACTTCAGCAGGAGAAGCTCTATGCCAAATTCTCTAAATGTGAATTCTGGCTTCGTGAAGTCCAATTTCTTGGACATGTGGTTAGCTGTCACGGCCCCCGACCCGGTTTGACCCGTTTCAGGAGCCGCGGGACAGAAATCCCGTGGTATTTATTTAATTGAGTTTAATAGCGGAAGTTTATCATCAGGGTCTTTTTAAAGCTAAAATTTTCCCGATTATTTTATTTCACAACTCGGGATAAAACCCCGTTAATTTACAATATTATGATTTCACGGAGAAATCTTTATTTTACAAAACACATTTCTTTATTTTACAATGAGCCACTTTCTTAAGCTTGCAGTGCTCCACAGCACCTTTCCTGAATCACAACAGATCACCTGAAACATGTTTGAAAAAGGTTTTGTCAGCGGGAAATACTGGTGAATCATTCTCTTTATTAAAACGACACATTTGTTATAAATTACAGTATTAAGAGAGATTACAATGTTTCAGATATCAATCAACTACCCACAGTATTTTGTCACTCGACCCATTGGCCCATTCGTCCAATGGTGTCTGTGACTATGGTCATATCACCCCTTGGCTGCCCCAATGGTGAAGATTATCAAGTAATGTATACAAAACCCATATACCGGCTGTAACTTGGTGATTACATAAACTTAATCAATGTAATTATAACCTTTGAAAATAAACATGCGTTTGAAATTAATTTGATAAAAAGAGAATGACTCACATTGCAAATTTAACACGGATAGAGTCTAGTCTATGGATTAGCCTTGTTAACCTAATTTAAATAACAATGCACACAAAACTGGGTTAGTAATCAATACAGCATTTACGATAACTCACGAGATCAAACCCTCACAACGAATGACAAAGTGCGATACTTAAACATCCATCGAATTAACGACGAATGACAAAGCATAACCCTAATGTGGGTAGCACTTAAACATCCATTGGATATATTGATCGATCGGACAATGAATCGTAATAGCGATCGAGTTATTACCCTGTTTTGCGGCAGCAATTAGTTAATCGTGTGTGTTTTTGTAGTATTCTGATCGTAACTCAGTGCATGTAGCGAGAATTTACGTCGTTTTAATTCCAGAATTCAAGTGCCAATGCCTACTATTTATACATGAATTTTGCCAAGCTTACGGACCGTAAGAATCAACCCTTACGGTCCGTAAGGGACACGAAATCACTTATAGAGTAGCCACGTCTGGGACTGGCTTTGCTGACTTGACTGTTTTGTAAATTCGATTTTTGACAACGAGAATTTAAGATAATCGTAACTAGGGTTTACCCCCCCCCCCTGAGTTTTAGGGGCCCTGATCTTGATTCCGATTGTTCTGAAAATTTTAGGGTTTGTGCAGAATCACTTGGGTTTCTCAATTAGGGTTTCCTATTGGACAATTTAATAAATATGACTTTTGATGAGAGTTGTTACATTAGCGAACGCGGAATCCAAGTGGACCCCGCTAAGGTTGAAGCTGTCATGAATTGGCAAGAGCCAAAGACGCCTACAGAGATTCGTAGCTTCCTAGGCTTGGCAGGATATTACAGGCGTTTCATTGAAAATTTTTCAAGGATTGCTGCACTCCTAACTTCCTTGACTAGGAAGAAGGTTAAGTTTGTTTGGGGCCCTAAGCAGCAAGAATCCTTTGATATCCTAAAGCAGAAGTTGAGCAACGCTCCTGTATTGACATTGCCTGATGGAATAGAAGATTTTGTGGTTTACTGCGACGCATCACACACTGGCATGGGATATGTGCTTATGCAGAAAGGCAAGGTTATTGCCTATGCTTCACGACAATTAAAGGTGCACGAAAAGAATTACACCACCCATGACTTGGAGTTGGGTGCCGTTGTATTTGCACTAAAGCTATGGAGGCACTATTTATATGGTGTCAAGTGTGTGATCTATTCTGATCACAAGAGCCTCCAACATCTGTTTAATCAGAAGGATTTAAACATGAGGCAACGTCGATGGATGGAAATGTTGAATGATTACGATTGTGAAATCCGATACCATCCAGGCAAGGCAAATGTGGTTGTTGATGCCTTAAGTCGGAAGGAAAGGGTGAAACCCATCCGAATCAATGCCAAGAGCATTGAAATAAAGAACAGTTTGAATGAAAGGTTGTTAGCTGCACAGAAGGAAGCTGTGTTGGAAGCTAACTATCCTAAAGAAAAGCTAGGAGTTACTGAAGAGCAACTATCTCAGGGCAAGGATGGAATCCTGAGGTTAAATGGTCGAATATGGGTTCCTGTTTATGGAGGACTTTGGGATGTTATCCTCCAGGAAGCCCACAGCTCTAAATATTCCGTTCATCCTGGAGCTGATAAGATGTACCAGGATCTGAAGGCAAATTATTGTTGGATAGGCTTGACGAAGTCTGTAGCCACCTATGTAGCTAAATGCTTGACGTGCGCGCAAGTTAAAGCAGAACATCAGAAACCGTCAGGTTTGTTACAACAGCCTGAACTTCCCACATGGAAGTGGGAAATGGTGACGATGGATTTTATCACCAAGTTACCTAAGACAAGGAAAGGCAATGATACGATATGGGTAATAGTTGATAGACTGACTAAGTCAGCACATTTCCTACCCATCAAGGGGACCTATAGCACCGACATGTTAGCCCAATTGTACGTAGATAAGATTGTAGCTCTACATGGCGTACCAGTAGCTATTATCTCTGACAAAGATACTAGATACACATCACACTTTTTGAAAAGTTTCCAACAATCTTTGGGCACGCGCTTAAACTTCAGTACGGCTTACCATCCTCAGACTGACGGACAGAGTGAGCGTACCATCCAAACATTTGAAGACATGCTACGTGCATGTGTGATTGATTTAGGTGGTAGTTGGGATAACCACCTGCCATTAATCGAGTTCTCTTACAACAATAGCTACCATACCAGCATTAAGGCTGTGCCTCTCAAGGATTTATACGGTAGAAAGTGTAGAACGCCCGTTTGTTGGGCAGAAGTTGGAGATGTCCAGCTGTCAGGTCCGGAAATAGTCTTTGAAACGACGGACAAGATTGTCCAGATTCGTGACCGCCTGAAAGCTGCCAGGGATAGGCAGAAAAGCTACGCGGATCTAAAGCGTAAACCTATGAAATTCGAGGTAGGTGAAAAGTGTTGCTTAAAGTATCACCCTGGAAGGGAGTGATGCGATTTGGTAAGAAAGGAAAGCTAAGCCCGAGATACATAGGACCTTTCGAGGTCATTGAACGTGTCGGATCAGTTGCCTATAAGTTAAACTTACCTGAAGAGCTCAGTGGGATTCATAATGTATTACACATCTGCAATCTGAAGAAGTGTTTCGCTGATGAATCACTAGTCATACCGCATACTGTTAGTGCATTACGTCTATTGACTTTGTCTTGTATCATGATATAGAATAGAATAGGTTAGATTATCCAGTGCACGAGGTTCGAGAAGCGAATGTTAGAAGTTTAGAGAGTGATTTCGCTCATATGGACAAGTCCATAAAAGCGAAATCAAAAGCATGTGATTTCGCTTTTATGTCAAGTCACATAAGCGAAATCAGAACCTTGTGATTTCGCTTTAATGGTATGTCCACATAAGCGAAATCAGCTTCACTATATAAGGTGCACTTGTTATTTCATTCAAGAGACGACTTCTGAAAGTGTAACGAAGTGCTGCTGAATTTCTGTCAGGTTGTAATCAGTGTTAAAAGCAATATAAGAGACAGATATTAAAGTATCAAGTTGTATCCGTGTCTAGTTCTCTGATTCCGCCTTTGAACTAGATTTAAACTTTTCTGATCGACTCAATCGGGTCAAACAACGATCCTACAAGTGGTATCAGAGCTCAGGATGAAGAGTTTAGCTTGATTTCGATTATTTTCTAAGTTCTACACCTTCTTTCATCATTTCAGAGAAATTTATCGGTCAAAACCGGATCAAAATTTCACAGTGTGTAGATAATTGGACAAAGATAAACCCTTAAAAGTTTCATATCTGAATTCGAACTAAAAATGGATTAAATTGGCTTCGGACTTGATTCCGCTTATACGAATAACACGTGATTTCGCTTATAAGTCATGCTGATTTCGCTCCTATGTCACCTCAATACACTTGATTTCGCTCTTGTGACACATATTACATAGTGATTTCGCTCCAATGACATACTTGGGATTTCGCTCATAGGGTTTAACCTGATTTCGCTCATAGGTCAAATCATATTTCGCTCCAGTGGACAAAAGTTGATTTCGCTCCAGTGGACAAAACTTGATTTCGCTTCAACGGACATTATAAGTCTGATTTCGCTCGAGTGTCATTTTTGAGTCAAAAGTGAACTTTTTCGTGTCGAGATCATTTCACGTCGATCGAGTGTCAGTCTGCTACAATTTATTTGTTATTAATTGTACTGATTGTGTTTGTTTGTTGTCAGGTAATTGAAGATGGCAAACAACGGTGAAGAGTTCTACAATACTTTTTACAACGCGTTCAATTCCGAATCATCAGATAGAAGATCTGAGATGAAAGAATATTCAAAGGAGATTTCGGAGAATTTGAAATTCGAGAACATGTACGGAAGTCAACAGAAGCCACCAAAGTTAATGAAAGTTGAAGATTATAATTGGTGGAAAAACAGATTTGAGGGTTGGATAAAAGCTTTTGCTACTGAAAGCTGGTTAAAACTGACACATGAATACGTTGCACCAATAAAAGAGGGAGGAGAGTTAATAGATGCAAAAGATTTTACAGAAAAAGATATAAAAAATGTTGTGGCTGAACATAGAATGATAACATTGATCAAACAGTCAGTAAGAGAGGATATTATTTCATTACTCGAACAAGAAAAGACTTCAAAGAGTTTGTGGGAAGCGTTAGAGAGAAAATGTGTAGGAAGTAATGAAATTGTCAAAAACAAAAAGAAATTGTTGCGTAAAGAGTTTGATTTATTCAGTTGTATGAAAAATGAGTCTGTTTGTAAAATGATTGAAAGATTCGGACATCTAAAAATGGAGCTGATCAGACACAAAATCTTACCTTCTGAAGAGGAGCTGGTGGATAAATTGTTTGATTCATTGCCAAATGATCAAGAGTGGCAATACTTTGCTTTAATGTTGAAGAACACTATCAAGCCTGAAGATTTGAAAGTAGATTTGCTGATTGAAAGACTTGAAAGCCATGAGTTGGAGATAAAGAGATCTAAAGTCAACAATTCAGCTTATCAGCAGAATGTGGAGCTTTACTACAGAGGAAATTCACCACAGGCTGGGTCTCCAAAAACAGCATTTTCCGCAGAAAGCTCAAGATCAGTGAACAATGAAAGTCTTCATAGTGGTTTTCACAGTGGATCTTCTTCAACAATTTCTGATCAATCTGCTTCCAAGAATTTGTTTCAGTGTAATATTGCAGTGGATCTGAAGAATGGGCAGAATTTCAGCGAAGAGTCGGCAAAACAACAGATGGTTTTCTTGGCATCTGTACTTGAATCGTATGAAAGCCTCGTTGCAAGGAAGATTGGCAATACCAATTTGACTAAAGAAGATTATGATCAATTAGACCCCGAGGAGATGGAACTAATGGATATCAGATGGTGCATGGCCAGTGCGGTTCGTCGAGCACAGCGGTTCATGGAGATCACGGGGAGAAAGTCAATTGGTGGACCATCTACCAAACTGGGATTTGATAAATCCAAGGTGACATGTTTCAAATGTAAACAAAAAGGTCACTTTAAGCGCGAGTGCAGAAATGCGTATGCTGCTGATGATTCTGAAAATCCGTTCAATGAAGATTACTACAGGAAGGCGATTTACCATCAGAACAAGTCTGAGCCACCAAGATTAAAGCAATCAGAAGAAAGATCAAGGGCTCTTGCAGTTATATATGATGATGAAGGTTACGACTGGAGTCAAGTTTGCCCTGAAGAAGATGCAGTCGGATATGCATTTGTTGCAAATGATGATCATGATAATTGGTGGAGAAGAGACAGTGCAAGATGGGAGATTGGCAAATTGTCTGAACCATTTAAGGAAGCACAAAGAGCCAAGAGATGGAATGAAGAACTAGAGTGTTACATGGATCCACAGGGTAATCCAGTAGTTGATCCATCAAAAGTGGATTTTGATGCTGTAACCAATGTGTTTCCAAGTGAGGGCACTTTCAACACAAGAAGGCTTTCTGATAAAAGCTATTTGCCAAATTTGATGATCAAGTTTAAAGAAGTTTTTGAAGCAAGTTTACCGAAGGTGGTAGAACTGAAGAAAAGAAAAGAAGAAGAATTGAAGAAGATGATTGAAGAAGTGAAGACTGTTGCAAAGCTTGCTGGAGAGGAACAGAAAGCTGAAGAAACGCATAAGAATGAAGAAGCTCAGAAAAAAGAAAAGAAGGAAGATCAGAAAGTTGAGTAAGAAGAACCGATGCTGAATGAGACCGAGGTTAGAAAATCTTCTGATCTATCGAATGTTGAATTAGTTGATGAAAATGAGAACAAGTGCAGGAATTGCATAGAAATGTGCAAAGCTTGTACTGAAAAAGATGATATAATCAAAACAAAAGATATTGAAACAAGCAAACTTGAAAATGTTTTCAAAATAAAATGTAAAGAAATGATTGAAAAAGAAGAAATTTTGAAACTAAAAGTTGAAAATTTGACACAGAAATGTCAAGGTCTTGAAAAGGATAATGATGTTTATAGACAACTGTGTTCTACAAAATGTGTCGATTGTGTTGAAAAAGAATCGAAATTTCAAGATTTACAAAAACAGTATGATTCTTTAAAGTGGTCGAGTCAGAGAGTACAAGAAGCTTATGATACTTTGAAGAGCCAAGTCAAAAGTTTTGATCAAAGATTGTCTGAAACTTTAACAACCAAAGAAATGTATGAGAGACAGTTTAAAGAAAAGCAAATTGAATTAAACAAATGTGTTGATGAAATTGCAAATCTTAAACAAGTCTTGGCTGAAAAAGAAAAGGTTGTTACAAAACTTCAAAGTTATCATAACTCTTCGTACATTCTCGAACGCATTTTCAACATCACACCAGATGACAAAGATACTGAAAATTGCAAAAAGGGTATTGGTTCAGAATTTCATCAGGTACCACCACCATTGAGAAACAATTATACTTTTTATGATGAGGAAAAGGTGGCAAAGGGTTTGAATATAGCTGACCAGTTACCTGAAAGTATCAATGTGACTTACTCAAAATCTGATGATGCTAATGATTCAGAGGTGGTAAGTAAGGTTGTTGAAAGCGTTTTGAAAGATGAGTCTACAAAAGGTAAGTCTGAATCACAGAATGAAGATGAAGGAAATCTTTATGATGGTTATCTGAAAAACACAAAATCCGAGAAAAATTTGAATGATGATTCACAAGGATTGGTTTATACCATGATTGGATCAGACAAATTATTCTTAGATGTTGTATTCCCGATTCAGAATGTGATTTCAGAGAAGGTCGATCAAGTTTTTAAAATGGTTGAGATTGAGAAGTCTGAGATTCCAAAGTTTGCTGGTAAAGGTCATAAATCTTTTTATAACAAACCTGGTTTTAAGAAGAAAAACATGAAGGCTGGTTTGGGTTATAAAAAGAAACGGAATTGGAATCAAAGTAAAAAACCAAATTTGCAACAAAAGATGAATTTTGTTCAAGGGAAAAGTTTGAAAGAAGAGGAAAAACTCAAAATTGGACAACAGTCTAATGAGGAGTTTGATGCTATGAAAAAGAAACAACAACAGGCCAAGGATGTTTCAAAGAAAGTGTGTTTTAAATGTGATCAAATTGGACATGTTGCAAGAAAGTGTCAAAATCCAAAGCCTGTTGATGTTGAAAAACAGAAATCTGAGGATGTGAAATCGAGGTCAACTAGATTTGATTCGAAACAAACTTGGAGGTACAATACAAACTAGTTTGCTTCAAATCAAAATTGGAAATCAAACCCGAACAGGTTCAATTCAAGACAGACCTGGAACTCTCACACACCCAGATTCAGAACAACACAGAGTTGGAGAAAATCTGTTGATATGACAAAACCTCAAGAGTTTTGGAAACCTAAAAATGTTGTTCAAAATCAAAAGGTTCAAAAAGAGACAAATTTTTACAAAAGAGGTACTCCGGAAGGTCAAATGTGGAGTGCTAAGAAACAATTAACGATGGTAAAAGATGAAAAAGTTGAAGTAAAAATTGAAAATGTTTTAAATGACAAAGAGTTTCCGAAATTGAATGAACATTATTGTGTTGAAATGCCTAAGGTCCAACAGACCTGGGCTAAATTGTTCAAATGATTGATAAAGTTTGAATGTGCAGGTGCTCAACGAAGCTGAAGATTGTGAGAATGATAGTTGGAGCAACCTGGCACTGGAAGAGGTTGCAGGACCCTGGTTTGGTTGAACAGGGAGTTTAGTTTGAGTGTTTTCTGTACATAAATAAACAATATTTTCAAAATCCTAAAAATTGGAAAAATTAAAAACCAAAAATATGTTTTTAGTTTGTTAAAATTTGAAAAACCAAAAATATGTTTGTTTTTAATTTTGTTTTGATTGTATGATGATTGAATACGCCGAAATCCTCACGGCTGAACAAACATGATTACTTTCATCAGATTGAAAAACGGTTTTCAAACTGTTAAGATCAATGGGTTGTAAATCATGGGGGTATGTTATATTTTCTGCAAATCAGAGCATGTGAAGCAGAAAATGGATGGCGAGACAAAGATATCAGTGTTGGTTGTCAATTTTTTTTTAAATGGTTTTGCATTTTAGGGGGAGATATAATGTTGTTAGAAAATACAAAAACATTTGAAAATTTGAAAAAGTCAAAAACATGATAAAATTAAAAAAAATGAGTTTTTGCGTAAAAAGAGGAAATGATAGTACATCAGTAGACAGTTACAGTACGCTAAAGAAATGGAAAGTTTAAATGTGTTAAACGATCTCACCGTGGATGTCGGTAGATTTTTATACATTTAGTAAACTTTTTCGGGATATAAACCTAAATTCAAACTTACTTATTTCGTGGGGAACACTACTTGGATATATAGGTAACCCCTGAAATCTCGTTTGAAAGGTTTCTTAATCTGATATACCAGGTCTTTATACTCAATGATGTCTGGGGTATTATTCCGGGACTTCTGTTGAACGGTGGTTCTGACCTAGTCCTTGGATAATACTTGCTGCAATGCTTGAAACACAGCATTAAACCCTCAGCATGCTGAAACAATAAAATTGATAAATGCTGCTGTTGTAAGCAAAAAGATCCTCTAAAGGGGACACACCGAAAAGTCGAAGCTGATATCTCTCTGCGTATACGGAAGTATCGACCTGAGATCCCTCGGCCCTCGCATACCTAATTTATATACAGATATCATTGTAGTATACTCACCTGTAAGACTGATTATTGGGATTCTGGATACGGGAGTATATTTAAGAGGTGGGACACATGAATGGGTTTAAGTTCTTAAAATACCTAATTCGTATCCTGAATCAGTTGAAATTTGTATGAAAATTTAAGTGGATAAGTATATCGACAATCTAAGTGAATTGTTTAATGCATAATGTGAAATTAAGCTCAACGGTACTTGTGACTTGTCAAAAACTTATATGATTCTCTAACGCTTACTCAAACAAAAATATTGTCTGTAAATATGTTTGTACATATTTCTTTACTGCTTTATGTTTTCAGAAAATACAAAAAGATTTTGATTTCTGTTTTATTTTCGACAACTGATGTCTGAGATGCTGAGTTTCAAAATCTAAGTAAGTTGATTGTGTTTCTGAAAATAAAACAAGTTCATTAATTTGAAACTTGAAGTTTTAAAATCAAAAATTCAAAAACAGTTTGTGATATCTCCAAGGTCATTAATTTGGACTTGGATGATTAACTGTGGGGGATTTGGATGCTTATATTGTTATAGAGCTAGTTTCCGATACGATTCGTTGAAACTGCCAAATTCATGAGAAGTGATTTTGAGAAGATTGAATTGTCAGATTACAATATCTGGAAGTTTAAAATGCTGTTACTTATAGTTGTATGAGTGATTGCAGGAAAAGTCCAGCTTACGATCCCGAGAGCAGAGTCTAAGGGGGAGTCTGAAGACAAGCTTGAAGCATGGAAAATCTTGTAGATGGAAAGCTAGGTGTCGATCCCAAAGCACGGAAGCTTGATGAAAGGGGGAGCCTGAAGCTGATAGGAGAAGAGAAATGTTGTTGGATGCTTACAATGTTACATCTTGAAAGAAAAGTGTAAGGGATCGGGTTCGCGACCTAAATGAGTCGGTTCAGAGGAATTCCATCAAATACAGGTGCGGAAAACAAGTATTTGACTATAAAACAGCTAAATCTTCACTTTAACACTGATTTGTATTGATATGAAAGCAATTACAATCAGTTCTCACACCGGCAGCACTTCGGTATGGAAATCACACAAAAACAACTTATGATTTCACTTGACCTTGACCTCCTATATATAGAGATTGAGATTTCGCTTCAGCATGACTCAAGCGAAATCTTAACATGTTGATTTCGCTTGAGTAGCTTCAAGCGAAATCTCTTCAACATCTAAATGTTCAAGCGAAATCTCACTATTTCTATCACATTTTCTCGTTTTACGTGCCCTGATCTTTTCTAACTAGTGTAAGACTCGATACAAGACGAAGTCGACAGATGTAGTGCACCAACAGACTCCCCCTCAGATGTTGACGAGTCGACTATCGAGTCACAATAACACTGTGTCTTCACATCTTCAGTCTTGATCAGTCTCTGGGCTTTTCTCTCTCTATCTTCTTCTCCAGAATCACCTGGCACTATCAGACTCCCCCTCACGATTTGCTGGTATTCATTTGTTCTTCAGCAACATCTGCTTTAGGATCAATGCCTGACTCAAATGTTGTTTACAAGATCATTGCCTGGATCTCATCTAATTCTCTTGATCAGATCTCTTGATTCCTTAAGTTCATCAGCATCAGCAGCTAGCAAACTTTTAGATTCATAATCAGATTCTGACTTTCATAAGCTTTGAATGAATTAATCTGGCTCACCTGTAACAATCTTAACCCAGAAATAAATTTTCTAAATTTAACAATTTAAATGCACCAACAATCTGATATAATCAGATAATTCTCTCTCATATCAAAAACCAATGATGAACCAAATGTAGGTTTTAAAATAACAATTGTAAGGATTTTAACAAACCTATTAACATTTTAAGATTCACTCCCCCTCACAACCAAGTCATCATGTTTAGCACTTGAAATTTTGACAATCAGCTTTCCAATATCAGTTGTTGAAAATCTTTTTGATTTTTTACAAAATTTATGCTAAAACACACTAAAATCTTTTTGTAATTTTTGAATGTAATGAAATGCAATAAAGAAATATTTACAAACAATATTTTTGTGAGTTTATGCAAGAGGATCATATCAGTTTCTGAGACAGATCACTAACACCGTTAAGCTTCATTACATTTTAAGCCCTAAACAATTCACTTAGATTGTCAGTATACTGGTCCACTTAAATTTTCACACAAAGTTCAATTGATCCGAGATACGATATTAATGTTTTGAGCACTTGAACTTATCCGTGTGTCCCACTACTTGAATATACTCCCGTATCCAGATCCCAATATTCAGTCTTACAGGTGAGTATACCACAGATGATATCTGTAAGGGGAATAAATTATGCAACCGTGATAGCTCAGGTCAGAACTTCCGTTCAGCAGAGAGCCTAGTTGACTTTTAGGTGTGTCCCCTTTAGAGGATCTTTTGAATTACAACAGCCATGATTAGCATCTTTCAATGTTTCATCATTTTTTAGCTGAGGGTGGTGCTATTTTTCAAGCAAGCAGAAAGTATTCTCCGGGGACTAGGCCATTGCTTCCGCAAAATCAGAAGTCCCGGGATAATACCCCAGATATCACTGAGCATAAAGACCTAGTATCTCAGAATAAGGGACCCTTCAAACAAGATTTCAGGGGTTACCTATATATCCAAGTTTGTGTTAACCCACAGAACAAGCAAGTTTGAAATTTAGGTTTATATCTCGTCACAATCTACTAAATGTGCAAAAACCTACTGACATATCCGCAGTAAGATTGTTTATCACATTTTTATCTTTACATTTCTTTAGCATGTTGTGACAGTCCACTGATGTACTATCATTTCCTCTTTTATACAACAAAACTCATTTTTTAATTTTATCATGTTTTTGTCTTTTTCAAATTTTCAAATGTTTTTGGATTTTCTGAAAATTTTTACTCCCCCTAAAATGCAAACACATTTTAGGAAATTTGAAAAACAAACTGTACAATAAAGTGACAACTGATATCGAATCGCATCAAATCGCCATTCACTAGGCATAAACAATCAGAACTCCCCCTATCACAAAACTATTTTCTCATTTAGATTTCAAAACACTTAAGTTTGTTTTAATCAAAATGATTTTTCCGGAAAATAAGCTTTGATGATATAATCATTTGTAGATTCGGAGTATGGTTCATCACATTGTCTATTCTTAACCACTTGTAGCAAATCAAGTACAAATTAATGTCCCTGATTTACCACTTGCATGTATGCACCTTCTATACCAATTGTAAAAAGTACCACATGTAGAACACAATACCACTTGTAGGAATGTTACGTCTACATCACCATTTTACCAATCAAAATGCCGATTCCTGTTTCGCACTTACCAACCTGGAAGCTCCGGCGTAGTCATACAACCTGTAAACATCCAAACACTATCAAAAACTTTCAACCAAAAATTTCAAATATTAGAAAGATGCCGATTCCTGATCCACGATATAAACTTGGGATCTCCGGCATAGTCCTTAGACTATCATGGGAAACAAACTTCCACCCAAGTCTTCTTAGACTTGGTGGCTTCCAATTCTTGTGCAGTAGGGTTGTAAGTTGCCTTTTTAGTTGCATAAAAATCTTTAACCCCCTTTACTTTCCCATCAAGCATTTTCTTAAAAATTTTCTTAACATTTTCATTAAATGTTTTTTCAATATCAAAATCTGAGATTTCTACTTTACCAACCATTTGTTTAATCTCTTCCACACTCAGTGATTTAATGTCAACATCATTCATCAAATCTTTGATCTCATCTTGTGACTCCTCTGATTTTGTGAAATCAGATTCATCGCCAGATTGTACATCTGATTTTTTAACAATCCATTTTTGATTGTCTTTTGCACTCTTTTTGTACAATCTTTTAGAATTTTCACCAACTTCATTCTTTGAATTTTCAAAATTTTTAAATTTTGTAGTTGGTGAATCATTCTTTTCAACCACTTTTTCTTTAAGTTTTTCAGAGACTCCCTGTTTTCTGTTGACTTTGTTTGGACAATTGTGAGCGATGTGTCCAACAACTTGACATTGAAAACAAGTTCTTGTGTCTTTTGGTTGAAAAACTCCAGTTCCTGCTCTTTTCCTTTCAGCAAGAAATTCTTGATTTGATTTTCTCCAAAATAAGCTATTTGACTCCTCTTCATAGCTTTTTCCTGCAACATATGTCATTTTTGATTTAAAATCTCTAACATATTTTTCATTTTTACAATTTTCAGATAAAGTAAAACCAAGACCTTTCTTTTTGTAACTACAGTTTTGATTTGTTTTCTTTTGAAAACTAGAATCAGAATTATAATTTTTTTTCCCTTTTTTTTTCTTGTTTAACCTTTGTTGAACTCTAGAAGTGTATTTTTTAGGTTTTTCAGTAGATTTTAGATCCTTAATTTCAGAAAAATTAATTTCTGTCATTTTAAAAACCTTTTTGATCATGTCAAAACGAACACTTTCAATCGGAAACTCTTTGTCAGAGTATAATTTGTCAGAATCATTTAAAGTATATGCAACTTCAAATGTTTCATCATCCAAATTTGCCTTTGATAGCAAAAATTCTTTACTGTAAGACCGTTTTTCCGACAACTTTGAACTGTTGACTGACGAACTTGAACTCCCAGACTCAAACTTTGACTCAGACACCTCCTCAGTATCCAACACCTGATCGACCACCTTTTTGATTAACTCAGACTCATGATCAGTATCAGACGAGGTAAACGTGATATCAATGTTATCTGGTAAAACGTCAGTTGTCTCGGATTTTAACTTTATATTGACTGCTTTTTCGACTTGCTCCTCATTTGGTTTTCTAGGAGAATATCCTTCCCAGATAGGAGGCGGACACTTGTTGTATTTAACAGTCGATTTCTTACCAGTCTCATTCTTTGTCTTTTCATCCTGAAATGCTTCAAAACCTGCAACAGTAGGATAAACTCGATCAATAACGTAATCAGAACAAGAATAACTCAGTAATAACCTTCTGATCCTTTCATTCTCGATCTTTTCTTTTTCCAACTCTTGCTTTAGATTAGCATTTTCTTCGATGTAATGATTAATTGCCTTTTGCTTTGCCATCAACGTAGAATTCGTCATCGTTAAAGCCTTTTCTCTTTCAGAGTTCGTTGTTTGAAGACTTGTCACAGTTCTGTTCAACACACTATACGATTCTTTCACATAGCAGATGTCAGATAGTAACTTTTCTATCAGTCTTTCTCGATCAAACAGTGTAACATCTTTTTCTTCACAATTCTTGCAAATTTCCAAACATTTCTTGCAAGACTTTTCGACTTCAACAATCTTCTCAATCTCAATTGTTTTTACCACTTCAATTACTTTTTCTACATTAGTTACTTTCTCAGTTTCAGTCACCTTTTCTTCATCCACAATTTTAACTTCTTCAGTTTGAACAACAGTCTCAACCTTCTCATCTTGTTGTTGTTCTTTTGCAGCTTGTTTCTCCTTCAGTTTCTCCATGCGATCTGCAAAATAGAAATGAAAACTTTCAGGAGAAAGATAATTTTTAGCAATATTAACATGTTTCTCTTCCTCATCATCACTGCTACTCTCCATCGGTGTTTGATCAAACTCTACAGATTTTTCAGACTTAGCATCTGAAATATCAGAATCAGATGGTGTTTGATCAAAAACAACTTCTTTTTCTGAAGTATCCTCATTTTGCACACTCTCATCTGGACTTAATGATTCAGAATCAGCACTTTCTGAACTTTCTTCAGATGTAATCGATTGATCTTTCACTGTTTCACCAATTGATCTCATCCAAGTAGCAAACAACTCTGGTTCTCTAACAATCTTTGCAATGAAAGCTTTGAAATCTCCTTTTTCATCAACAAACATATCCCAGCTGAATCCTTCAGGTAGTTGTTCATCATTTTGGTCCACTAAACATGCTGTGCTGTTAGAAGAAATGTAGTTGCTCCAGTTGAAATCTACCAAACATCCTTTCTTTGAATCTTCAATCTTTCTACCATGAGCTGTCTGTAATTCTTGTGTCTGACCAACTTGTTGATAAATGGCTTTCCGGTAGTAGTCATCTTTTCCAAATGGATTCTGAGCACCACTAACTTCTCTGTTCTTGCACTCCCGCTTAAAATGACCTTTTTCCCTGCACCTGAAACAAGTAACTTTAGATTTATCAAAACCTAAAGTAGAAACACAAGCATCAAGAAAGTCATTTCTCCTAGTAATTGTCTTGAACTTTTCAGCACGTCTAAGAACACTTGCAAGACACCATTTGATATCCATTAGTTCCATCTCTTCGGCATCTATTTGGTCGTAATCTTCTTTGGTAAGCATAGGATTTCCAATTCGACCAGCCACTAAACCTTCATATGAGATAAGCACGGAACCAAGTAATGCCATATGATCTTTTGCAATGTCTTCAGAAAAACTTTGACCTTCTGGAAGATTTAAAGCTATGTTGCATTGAATCACACAACCATTTCCCATCTTTGTGCTTTGAGACTGAAAAATTTCTGATGAAATCTTTGGATTGACACTTGGATAAGATAAGAATCCACTGCTGTTTTTGTTTAAGCTTTGATCAATCTTTTCAGTAGTATCTCCAACACTATATGCAGTCTGAATTTTTGGACTTCTCTCAATTTCTGAAGTTGGAACACCACCCTTGTAATACATCTTTACATCTTGTTGACCACTTGGATTATTCATCCTTGCAATCTTCTGCTGTTCCAAATCCTGACTTTCAATCTTTTCAATGAACTGAGAGATTGACAACCTATCATAAACTCCAGTATTCTTCAGTATCATCAAATAAGTTCCCCACTCTTTTTGAGGTAAAGCATCAGCAAGTTTATCCACCCATTCCTCATTTTATTTTGTGATGTTCATCATTGACATTGTTCGCACTAAGTGACAATATCGTTCAATAAGTTTCTTCGTATCTTCTCCGGGCAAACTTGTGAACAAATCAAACTCTTTTTTAAGCAATGCCTTCTTGCTTTTAATCATACTCGCACTGCCTTCAACCTTGATTTTTAGAGCATCCCATATTGATTTTGATGTTTTGTCATGTTGAAGTAGTATGAAAATGTCTTCTTTGATGGCCTGTTGAAGCAAACTGATCATCATCTTTTCAGCTCGATACATTTCTCGTTCTTCTTTACCAAGATCTGAAAGCTGTTTTTCAATCTGCATTTCGGTTCGTGGTATAGTATACTTTGTCAAAATACATTCCCATGATCTTAAATGATTTGCTTGCACCCAGTTTTCGAATCTATCTTTCCACCCATAGTATTCCTCAATTCCCATAAGCTTCGGGGGTTTCTGAGTCGTCCCCGTTTCGTTTTCTGAATTCATGTTCTGAGCAATGGAAGATGAACTAGATGGTGTTGCAAATGCATTGTGGAAATCGTTGTCCATGTTTCAATAACAAATTCTTTCAAGCGAAATAGTCACTTTGTGTTCTTCAAGCGAAATAATCAACTGAACAACCTTTGAAGCGAAATTGTCAATTGAATAACCCTCAAGCGAAAACCTTGAAGCGAAATCAGATAATCTCTGAAATGAAATATTTGAAGCGAAAACCTTGAAGCGACAACCTTGAAGCGAAAACGTTGAAGCAAAATGTTAAATGTCGCTTGAAAGTTCAAGCGAAATCGTCCAATGAAACTTTGTTCTTCAAGCGAAATCCATTCGAAGGTCGATTTTGATCACTTTTAGGTCGAATTTGGCTGTGAAACTTTCAAGGGTTTGTTATCTTGTACTTTTAAACAATCTGTGAGAAATTGAATCGATTTTGACCATGAAAAATCTCTGAACTGATGAAAGAAAGTGTAGAAGTAAGAAAATGAGATGAATTTCGGCTGAATTTTGCAGAACTCCTCCTCCAGGCTCTGATACCAATTGTAAGGGATCGGGTTCGCGACCTAAATGAGTCGGTTTAGAGGAATTCCATCAAATACAGGTGCGGAAAACAAGTATTTGACTATAAAACAGCTAAATCTTCACTTTAACACTGATTTGTATTGATATGAAAGCAATTACAATCAGTTCTCACACCGGCAGCACTTCGGTATGGAAATCACACAAAAACAACTTATGATTTCGCTTGACCTTGACCTCCTATATATAGAGATTGAGATTTCGCTTCAGCATGACTCAAGCGAAATCTTAACATGTTGATTTCGCTTGAGTAGCTTCAAGCGAAATCTCTTCAACATCTAAATGTTCAAGCGAAATCTCACTATTTCTATCACATTTTCTCGTTTTACGTGCCCTGATCTTTTCTAACTAGTGTAAGACTCGATACAAGACGAAGTCGACAGATGTAGTGCACCAACAAAAAGACAGAATGATCAAGACTGAAGAAGGTGTCTTAACAGAGAATAGTCACTGAAGACTTCGTCAATATCCGAGGGGGAGTCTGTTAGTGCATTACGTCTATTGACTTTGTCTTGTATCATGATATAGAATAGAATAGGTTAGATTATCCAGTGCACGAGGTTCGAGAAGCGAATGTTAGAAGTTTAGAGAGTGATTTCGCTCATATGGACAAGTCCATAAAAGCGAAATCAAAAGCATGTGATTTCGCTTTTATGTCAAGTCACATAAGCGAAATCAGAACCTTGTGATTTCGCTTTAATGGTATGTCCACATAAGCGAAATCAGCTTCACTATATAAGGTGCACTTGTCATTTCATTCAAGAGACGACTTCTGAAAGTGTAACGAAGTGCTGCTGAATTTCTGTCTGGTTGTAATCAGTGTTAAAAGCAATATAAGAGACAGATATTAAAGTATCAAGCTGTATCCGTGTCTAGTTCTCTGATTCCTCCTTTGAACTAGATTTAAACTCTTCTGATCGACCCAATCGGGTCAAACAACGATCCTACACATACAGATGTGCATATAGAAGAGAGCTTAAAGTTTGTTGAAAACCTGTGTCGATCGAGGATCGACAGGTTAAGAAGCTTCGAAGGAAGCATGTGCCTATAGTAAAGGTTAAATGGGATGCCCGTAGAGGTCCCGAGTACACGTGGGAGGTAGAGTCCACGATGAAAGAAAAGTACCCTTATTTGTTTCAGTAAATCTCGAGGTCGAGATTTCTTTTAAAGGGGTGAGGATGTAACACCTCGAAAATTTACGTCCTATAATGTATTGACACGTGTCATAGGTTTGAACGTGTGAAAGAATGTTCTGAAAGGACTAAAGTTGACAAACATGGAAAGTATGTGAATACGGGTTTAAAATGTCAACAGTGAATAAAAATACTTTACAATAACCCTACATGATGTTCATACCTTTAAACGAATAAATCATGGATCATACGAAGCTAAATATGAAAGAATGTGAGAGATTACAAACTACAGGGGTTAAATGTGTCAACATGTTTAAGTTATACCTCTGAGTGACCTTTTAGCAAACCTGAAGCTTTATAACGATTAATTATGCTCACTAGAATGCACGATAAAAATTTCATAAAGTTTCGTTAACGTATGAGAAAGTTATGATCAAATTCGTATACAAGTGGTTAAAAAGTCAACGTTGCAAATTTATGACTTTTCGGGTAAACATGACGTGACCAAGGACTTAACAAAGTGGGTATAAGTATTGAAGCCCTTATAGGTAAATTTGGAGGGTTCAAAGTGCAAAATAGAAGCTTGGTTGATCTTTCGAAAGGCCAAGAGGCAAAGATGCAACAACTTGAAAATGTGGAATCTGAATACGAGGCCCAAGCGGGCCGCGTAGGCCCCAACAACATCTCACGCGAGCCGCCTGGCCTGCCCAGATACAGAAAAGTTGGACAGCAGCCTGTTTTCGCGCTATAACCGACTTTAATCAGATATTTCACATCATGGGCGACCCCTAAACAGTCCTAGGCACTTAGGGACATCTGTTGATGATCCATGGCCATTGATAGCATGATTTGTCAATGATCTATGAGATCAAAAGTACTATATAAAGGCCCTTGTTGCAACCATTTTGATCACACCTCACTTCTGCATTTTTGATCATTGATGGAGCTCCAAAGCAGACTCAAGTGATCACTAATCGAGCATAGGACTTCAGTAAGTATGCTTAACCTTTCTTAGTTGAGTTTTTACTTAGTTTTAGCTTAAAAGTCAAACCGTCGTAATTAACGGTTGACTTAGCGATTAATCATTGATGGTCCAGTGATTAGTCGAATTGAAAGTAGTTATAAGTTGGTAATTATGTGGGCATTAAACCCTTAAAAGGGCACCCTCTGATTCCCACTCTAACTAGACCATTTGTCGGGTCAAAGTTAATTAGAAAAAGTCAACAGGATGCTTAATTTCAAGTTAATTGGAACCGCTAATCACCCCAATTTTTTTCAAAAATTTTTCATTTTTTTTACTTGTCTAGGTTTAACTTGGGAATTTCAAAGTTCTAAAAATGTTATATTTTTACAAATTTACAACCGATAGCGTTGTGATAAAAAAGAACCAACATAAGAAAATTATGAAAAGGCATGGCAAACTTAATTAAAATTTGATTATATATACTTGATCACAAAAAACCCATTCCCATAAAAGTGAGTTTTGAGCCTTTATTGAGCATACAAATACATATCTTTAACTTAAATGCTCATTTTTCGTTTCTTGTGTGAATAGCCGCTTAGTTCTTACGACTCTAGAACTTGCCATGAGGATACATTCACGGTCCTTACCAACTTAAACCCGAGTAAGTAAATGATGGAGGCATTAGGACTAACCCTTTTTATTTCTACACCATTATTTTTTTCTTTTTTCTACCACCTACCCAAAATCCCCCTAGTTAGCCCCTTTGAGCCTAAACCTTTTCATTTCATAACCCAAACCAAACACCCTTTCACCCACCAAAAACTTTTTTATTTTTAACCCTTTGTTTTAGTAACTAGCTCGGTTTTTCGTAAGACTCTTCAAAAAAAATGTTGATGATGAAGCAAAAGAAATAAACAAACAAGTTCATCAAAAATAACTTTGTTTGAATAAAAGCTTCATCAAAATAAAAAATTACAAAAATAACCAATAACCCGACCACCTACCTTTAACCCAAGCCTAACCTTTCACCCAAAAAGCCCTCTTGATATTTACTAAGGTATATAGTTAAAAAGGAGGAGGATTGATTGTTTGGCAAGCCTATGGTAGGAGTGAGTTCCATGCCGCTCTCGAGTGATTCACTAAAATACATCTTCGGCCGAGTGTTGAGTGATTCCCCGTGAGGTAAGTTAACTTGTATATAAATGGAATTTTAAAGAGGCATGTTATGCCCTAATAAGTAATTTATCTTATGAAAAGTTTTAAATAAATCATGACGAATAGGATTGTAAATAAATAAAAATAAAACTAAATAAAGAATCTTGGAAATCCCGACACTCTATGACAAGCCCGAAAACCTTCTTCTCTACCCATTCCATTTGGGAGTGTAAAGCCATATTATAAAGAGTTTTGCTTGAGGACAAGCAAAGATTCAAGTGTGGGGGTATTTGATGTGTGCAAAATGCAACATATAAATTACATCAATTGTGGCATAAAACTAACCCTTTTTTAGTACTAATGTTGGAAAAAGTGTGCTTTTTTTTTTTCTTTTGTATTTTCAGGATTAAATGAGCTCAAATTAACAAAAGAAGCAAAAAGACAGCAAAATCTAACATAAATGTAAGAAAAGGAACAAACGTGACATGCCCGACCCCACGACAGCATATTCCCAAGCAAAACAAGAAGACAGAAGACTGAACACGCCCTGTGCTAAGCCAGCACGGGGGCGTGCCCAAGTGTCAGCAGAAAAGACAAAGTGGTAGAAGCTTCTATTGCCCACCACGGGGCCGTGCTCAGTGGACACGGGGTCGTGGTCAACTATAAGATTCGCAGAATCCAGGCAAATCTTCATAGTACAAAGATTCTTCTGCACACGGGGTCGTGCTCAGCGGACAAGGTGTCACACCCCGATTTCCACGTGTCACCGGTTGGCCCGGTGGGGAGTATCGTGACGTGGTTGGCAACATAATAGTCAAACAACACAATATTTAATATGCACAGCGGAAGCAATATAAAAGATAAGTTTCAACCGAATTTAATATTGTAATATCAAATGTCACAATATTCGGAAGTTTATCCACAGACGGATCGGAAATAAAATGGAAACAATAGTTCAACAGACTTCAGGCATCTAAGCTTGCGAGACTCTTTATTGATGCTAAGGAGACAATCCAGCCAATTACGTTTAGTACCTGCATTTAATCTTTTTGGGAAAATACGTCAGTTTACACTGGTAAATACAATCAACTGACTCATTTTGGAAAATGATTGAAAATTTATTTGGATGCACGTGGCATAAACATTTTTATAACTTGGGAGAATTATTTAATGTATAATCTTGTGAACGGATTACATGTTCCTTATGCGTTCAGTAGCCCGGATCGTGTCCGGGTTAAAGATTAATAGACACACCACATTATTCTTTTGTGCACTGACGGGTGTACGCCTACACCCCGCGCTTAAGTCGTGGCCATTTCGTAAAATGATGCCAAGGATATCCGGGACATGGTCATTAACCCCCCAAAGGCTTTTAAGTAAACAAAACTGTTTAAACGAGCCGATCAAATTATTCAATTAACCACCTAACGATGGAAGATTCGACACCCGACCAAGCGGTATTCTATATACCGTAACCCAAGCCCGTATAGGGAAAATAAGTTAAAAGTATTTACCTGAGCAAAGTATAATTCACAATAAGCAAATTGAAAGTAGCTTTTACTGGTCCTCCTAATCTGGAACGAAGGTTTATAAGAACCTATTAGAATCCTAACGGGTCTTTAATTAAGCTTAAGCTTAGACCGGTTAGTTTCAAAGATACGGTTCGTACGCACGATTAAGCGAAGACCGGATAGAATGTGATTTAGACCCGAAAAGTTCAGAGACTTGCTTAATATGGGTATTTCATACACATTCTGGATTTTGAGATAAAACCGATAAGGTTTGACCCGTTTCGGCTAATTTATCTAAACTTGTTACATAAACCGAACCGAACGCGTAATAAGCGTAACGGGTATCCGTAAGAGCCATATACAGGTTTCCTAAGTTAATATGCTCCAAATATGTTGTGACATCAGTAAGATGTCTTTTATTATGCCCGAAATGAATTTAAACACAAACTATGCCCCGTAGGGGTAGTTTGGTCATTTATATGGTGATAAAAGAGTTTAAGTAATATTCTGAGTTACAGGTCTGATGTAATCAGCAAAGATAATCAATTTGCTAAGTTATATCAGTAGGGTAAAGTATATATGTGAAATTTATCAATTATAACCAAACTATGCACCGTAGGGGCATTTTGGTAATTTCACATAGGCCGAAAAGCTCAAAACTGAAGTCTGAGTTTAACAACTTTTGCTTACTATCTAAATATTATAATTTACCTCAAATATCATTAGGTATCACCCTTAGTATGTTTAAAATAGTTCTAGTACATACTAGGCGTTAAAAACGCTTAATTAGGTGATTAGAAGCCGTTTCCGGGTTCTATATAGAAATATGATATTTTTTTATTATTCTAGGATGTTTAAAATAATTTATTTATCATTTAAGATCAGTAGCAAAAGGTTTGGAGTCGATTAGATATGTAAAACTCATTTTATGGCCCGTAAGGGCAAAACCGACAATTACCAGATTAAGCCCACGACTATTAGTTATGCTCAGCTTAAAATTAATTAAAAATCTTCAAAAATCCCAAAATAATATATTAAATCAGTGGGTAAAGACTTTGATATAAAAAAGTAGGCTTAACTAGGCTATACGCTAATTACGCCGTTTAATTAACATAAAGCTTTCAATTTACGCTAATGAGCATAACTCTCAATCTACACCACCAATTGATCTCAAATTTTTGGTGCAAGTTTATATATCAGTAATTAAAGTTTCTACTCTTTTACATTTTCAAAAATCACGTTTTAAGGTGATAAGGGCATAATGGTCAACATATGAGCAATTAACGGAATCATGCGAATTAATTGGTTAACTAATGAACCATGGTGTATAATCACAGAGGGTTATACTAGCATGTTACCTGGTCCAAATTAAGCTCTAAGGTATTTCTAAAACATGCCTAAACGGGCCAGAACTGAAAGTCAAAGTAAAAGTCAAACTGTGCGACTTTCGGTTCCGAACCGGGTCATTACAGGAAATTGTCGGATTGAACATGTTTAGACATGTTCTTAAACTTATTACCAAGTTATATTAATGATCAAGCAGGTTGTATATGTTCTACATTGCTAATTATGCATAAATTAGAATTCAAGGATCCTGTTGACTTTTTCTTAACAAGTTTGACCCGACATTTGACCTAGTTAGAGTGGGAATCAGGGGGAACCCTTTTGAGGGTTTATTACCCACATAATTACCAACTTGTAACTACTTTTGATTCAACTAATCACTGGACCATCAGTGATTAATCTTAAAGTCAACCGTTAATTACGACGGTTTGACTTTTAAGCTATAACTAAGCTAAAACTTAATTAAGGAAGGACAAGCAGACTTACAAGAGTCCTATGCACGAAATGTGAAGCTTAGAGAGAAGTCCTTAGCTCCAGAAATGCTCCATAGTGCAGATGAAGGTGTGATCAAAGTGGTTGCAACTCAAGGCCCTTTTATAGTGAATTTTGATCCACAAAATGTTGACATCTAAGTCTACCACTGACCACAATTCTTCTACAAGTGTCCCTAAGTGTCTAGGACTGTTTAGGGGTCGCCCACAATGTGAAAATATATGTTTTTGGTCGATCAAGCGCGAATACAGGCTGCTGTCTACGTATTCTGTTACTGTGTGTCTGACGCGGCCCGCGTAAGGGTGTTAATGGACCTTACGCGGCCCGCTTGGGCCTTCTGATCAGATTTCACTTTTTCAAGTTTCCACATTTTTGTCCCTTGGCTCTTCAAAAGGGCAACCAAGCTTATTCTTTGCATATTGACCCCTTCTTATTTACCTACAAGGGCTTTAAGACTTGTACCCACTTTGCCAAGTCCCTGGACACTTCTGGTTAACCCGAAAAGTCATAACTTTCAACGTTAACGCTTTAACCCCTCGTACACGAATTTGATCATAACTTTCTCATACGATTAGGAAACTTTATGAAATTTATATCGTGCATTCTAGTGAGCATAATTAACCGTTACAAAGCTTCGGGTTTGTCAAAAGGTCACTCAGAGGTATAACTTAAACATGTTGACACATTTAACCCCTGTAGTTTGTAATCTCTCACTTTTAGCTTCGCATGATCCATGATTCATTCGTTTGATGCTATAAACATCATGTAGGGTTAATGTACAATATATTTATTCACTGTTGATGTTTAGAACTCGTATATTCACATACTTTCCATGTTTGTCAACTTTAGTCCTTTCAGAACATTCTTTCACACGTTCAATCATAAGACACGTGTCAACGCTTTACAGGATGTGAATTTTCGAGGTGTTACATCCTCACCCCCTTAAAATAAATCTCGACCCGAGATTTACTGAAACAAATAAGGGTACTTTTCTTTCATTGTGGATTCGACCTCCCATGTGAATTCGGGTCCTCTACGGGCATCCCATTTGACCTTTACAATAGGTACATGCTTCCTTCGAAGCTTCTTAACCTGTCGATCTTCAATCGACAATGGTTTTTCCACAAATTTCAAGCTCTCGTCTATATGCACATCTGTATGTGGTATTACCAGTGATTCATCAGCGAAGCACTTCTTCAGATTGCAGATGTGGAACACATTGTGAATTCCACTGAGCTCTTTAGGTAATTTCAACTTATAGGCAACTGACCCGACACGTTCGATAACCTCGAAAGGTCCTATGTATCTCGGGCTTAGCTTGCCTTTCTTACCAAATCGCATCACCCCCTTCCAGGGTGATACTTTAAGCAACACCTCGTCGCCTACTTCAAAATTCATAGCTTTACGCTTTGGATCTGCGTAACTTTTCTGCCTATCTCGGGCAGCTTTGAGACGGTCGCGAATCTGGACAATCTTGTCCGTCGTTTCGAACACTATCTCTGGTCCTGATAATTGGACATCTCCAACTTCCGCCCAACAAACGGGCGTTCTACACTTTCTACCGTATAAGGCCTCAAAAGGCGCAGCCTTTATGCTGGTGTGGTAGCTATTGTTGTAGGAGAACTCAATTAATGGTAGGTGGTTATCCCAACTACCACCTAAATCAATCACACATGCACGTAGCATGTCTTCCAAAGTTTGAATAGTACGCTCACTCTGACCGTCAGTCTGAGGGTGGTAAGCCGTACTAAAATTCAAACGTGTGCCCAAAGATTGCTGGAAACTTTTCCAAAAATGCGACGTGTATCTAGTATCTATGTCAGAGATAATAGCCATAGGTACGCCATGTGGAGCTACAATCTTATCTACGTATAATTGGGCTAACATGTCGGAGCTATAAGTCTCCTTGATGGGTAGGAAATGTGCTGACTTAGTCAGTCTATCCACTATCACCCATATCGTGTCATTGCCTTTCCTTGTCTTTGGCAACTTGGTGATGAAACCCATCGTCACCATTTCCCATTTCCACGTAGGAAGTTCAGGCTGTTGTAGCAAACCCGACGGTTTTTTATGTTCTGTCTTAACTTGCGCACACGTCAAGCATTTAGCTACACAGGCTGCTACAGACTTTTTCAAGCCTATCCACCAGTAATTTTCCCTTAGATCCTGGTACATTTTATCAGCTCCAGGATGAACGGAATATTTAGAACTATGGGCTTCCTGAAGGATAACATCTCGAAGTCCTCCATAAATTGGAACCCATATCCGTCCATTTAATCTCAGAATTCCGTCCTTGCCAAGAGATAACTGTTCCTCAGTTACTCCTAGCTTTTCATTAGGATAGTTAGCTTCCAACACAACTTCCTTCTGTGCGGCTAACAACCTTTCAATCAAACTGTTCTTTACTTCAATGCTCTTGGCATTGATTCGGATGGGTTTCACCCTTTCCTTTCGACTCAAGGCATCAGCGACTACATTCGCCTTGCCGAGATGGTATCTGATTTCACAATCATAATCATTTAAAGTCTCCATCCAACGGCGTTGCCTCATGTTTAAATCCTTCTGATTAAATAGGTGCTGGAGGCTCTTGTGATCAGAATAGATCACACATTTGATTCCATATAAATAATGCCTCCACAGTTTTAGTGCGAATACAACGACACCCAACTCCAAGTCGTGGGTGGTGTAATTCTTTTCATGCACCTCTAACTGTCTTGAAGCATAGGCAATAACCTTGCCTCTTTGCATAAGCACACACCCCATGCCAGTGTGTGATGCATCACAGTAAACTACGAATTCTTCGATACCTTCAGGCAATGTCAATACAGGAGCGTTGCTCAACTTCTGTTTTAGGATATCAAGGACTCTTGCTGCTTAGGGCCCCAAACGAACTTTACTTTCTTCTTAGTCAAGGAAGTTAGGGGTGCAGCAATCCATGAAAAATTTTCAATGAAACGCCTGTAGTATCCTGCTAAGCCCAGGAAGCTACGAATCTCTGTAGGCGTCTTCGGCTCTTGCCAGTTCATAACAGCTTCAACTTTAGCGGGATCCACACGTCCAAGGAATTGGACTTCTCGAAGCCAGAATTCACACTTCGAGAATTTGACATAGAGTTTCTCATGATGTAGGAGTTTGAGAATACAGCGAAGGTGTTTCTCGTGGTCAGCTTGGTTCTTAGAATAAATGAGAATGACGTCGATGAAAACGATGACGAATTTATCTAAGTACGGCTTGCAAACGTGATTCATGAGATCCATGAACGCGGTCGGTGCATTAGTGAGCCCAAAAGGCATCACTAGGAACTCGTAATGACCATAACGAGTCCTAAATGCAGTTTTGTGTGCGTCTTCATCTCTAACCTTCAGTTGATGGTAGCTTGACCTCAAGTCAATCTTCGAGAAATAGCTTGCCCCTTGTAGCTGATCGAACAAATCGTCGATCCTGGGCAAAGGATACCTATTCTTTATCGTGACCTTATTAAGCTCACGATAATCGATGCACAGACGCATCGATCCATCCTTCTTCTTGACAAACAAGACTGGTGCTCCCCATGGAGACGAACTAGGTTTAATGAAACCTTTAGCTAGCAATTCATCTAATTGCGCTCTTAATTCCTTCATCTCTGTGGTCACCAACCTATAAGGTGCTCTAGCAATAGGTGTTGCTCCAGGTATGATGTCAATTATGAATTCCACTTGCCTATCTGGTGGTAAGCCAGGTAGATCTTCAGGAAACACTTCAGGGTATTCAGAAATGATGGGGATGTCTTCGATCTTCGGTTTAGGCTCATCAAAAATTACTTGTGCCATGTAGATGACACAGCCCTTCTTTAAGCACTTGGAAGCCTTGAGCATAGTCACTTGCTCAGGCAGTCCATACTGGGTATCTCCCCGAATGGTAAGTGATTCACCAGACGGAGTCTTAATCACCACTTGTTTTCTGTTGCAGACAATTTGGGCCTGGTTATGAGATAACCAGTCCATACCCAAAACTATGTCAAAACCGGCTAATTTAAAGGGAAGTAGGGATAGAGGAAAAGAGTGATTCTTAATGGATATAACACATCCCTCTAACACAGTTGAGATGGTTTCTATGGTGCCATCTACTAACTCCACCTCATAGTTTACACTTAAGGTTTTGACAGGTAAATTTAGCAATTTGCAAAACTTATGATCTACAAACGACTTATCAGCGCCTGAATCAAATAGTACTCTTGCATAGACATCATTTACAAGGAAAGTACCTGTAATCACATTGTCGTCTAGAACCGCTTCCTTGGCATCCATTATTAAGACTCTAGCATTTGTCTTCTTGGCCTCTTCAGGCTTCTTGGCGTATTTAGGGCAGTTGGTTTTAATGTGCCCCTTCTCATTGCAACGGTAGCACGTTGCGTCTTTCAGCTGTTTGCAATCCAAGGTCTTGTGATCCTTGGACTTGCATATCCCGCAAGCAAAAGTTCTTTGTGAGTTCGAATCGAGTCTGCACTTTCCAAAGTGCTGTTTCTTGCAAATCTTGCACTTGGGCTTCTCACCAGAGTGATGCCCATCTTTCCTTGACTCAGATCCTTTCTTGTTGTCACCGTTCCCACGGTGCTTCTTGTTCAACCTCCTTGAACTATCATCTTCACGTTTTCTCTTCTCAGCATCCTTATTCCTCAGCGATCTTTGCCTGACCGCATCCATGGTGAGGGACAAAGATATGTCAGCTACAGATCTAAAAGTAGCTGGCCGAGAAGCCTTCACGCTTGCCTTGATTTCCGGGGCTAAACCACCAATAAAACGAGCTATTCTTTTTGGTTCCGGGGTTACCAGATACGGAACCAACCGGGACATCGTGTTGAAGCTCGTGAGGTAAGCTTGACAGTCAAGGTTTGTCATAACCAATGATAGAAAATCAGACTCTATCTTCTCAACCTCATGCTGTGGGCAGTAATTTTCCCTGATGAGGGCAACAAATTGATCCCACGACATGTTGTACAATGGGATTTTCCCGGTGGCTTGAATCAGAGATCTCCACCAGGCTAAAGCTTCCCCCTTAAAAGATTACGACACATATTTGACCACATCCTTCTCAGCGCATCCGCTGATATCCACAACTGTATCCATCTCATCTAGCCACGTCATACAGTCAATGGCTCCTTTCTCCCCAGTGAAATTTCGGGGTTTGCATGAAACGAAGTATTTATAGGAACAATCCTTGTCCTGGGTCCCCTGTTTCGGTACGATCTGCAGAGATGGAGCACTGTTGTGGTTTAAGGAGAGTCTATCATCATCCTTTTTGGGTTCATCCTTCTTGGAAGGTGGCTTTGAATGCGGAGTAGATAGGGTCCTACTCCAAGTCCCACTATACTCTTCGTACTGCCGCTCCAATGCCTTAGTAACAGCGTCGTCAACCAACGCTTTTAATTCAGCACCCATTAAATGAACTCGGGCGTTGTCAATATTCTCCATTGGATGGCTATTAATTTCGTCTGAGTTAGCCATTTTAATTGAACTGTTACAGAAAACAAGGAAAATAGTTTATTTGGGAGTTTATTATGGAATTGCCCCTTAGGGTAATTCATTAACCATGGTAAGCAGAGACCATATTTGGTTAATTTATTAATCGCATTTAATTAGGATTTCAATTATAATTTATCCTAATTATAGACAATAACAATATATATTAGCACATAAGGCCTAGTCACAAGGACATTTTAAATTATAAGCTATGATTTCAGAGAATCAAAGCATGAAGGTATATTGGCACAACAGGGCTGGTCACAAGGACATTTATAAATTATAAGCTATGATTTCAGAGAATCAAAGCATGAAGGTTTGAACCTAGTTCATTACCTTTATCTGACAGGGAGTCATCACTACCACTGTCTTTTGGCTCATGTGGAAATGAGCAAGGCCCGTAGGCGTTATATTACCACGTATGGTCAAAATATGATCATCTCAATTGATGATCTAAACCCATGATTCAGAGATCATTAATTTGGGTTAGGAATCTTTTGAAGAATCCAATAATAAGAATGACGTGTGTGATTTAAATGAATCACATCTGCCAGGAGTGTTAACATGTTTACAGATGTTAACAGGGATTTGAATCTTTTAAACAGGTCTTACCATCATGGCCGGGTCTTATACTGACACGCAGGCTAGGTTTCACTCTTAAGATTCTTATTCAGTATTCAAATAGGCAGATTTATTATCAAAAAGGAATGATTTTTGATTTATTTATTTCATGTAATATATTTACGCAAGTAAGGGCAATTATGAAATTTATAAACATAACATTCCATTAATTTATTAAAAGGTTACACGTCGCCCTAAACGGGACTTTTTAAATAAACAAACTTACCCACGCAGGGGTTCAAACAAGGACTTACCCACGCAGGGGCTTAACAACATACATACCCTCGTAGGGGCTTAATAACAAACATACCCACGTAGGGGCTTACACAAAAAACATACCCTCACAGGGGTTAACAGAAGGATAGACCCACGCAGGGGTCAACACAGACAAGCATACCCACGCAGGGGTTTACACTGCAAGACTTTGCCCACGCAGGGGCTCAACAATAAGTGGAAGGATTCAGTGGTCCTTCTTGCTCTTCCCTTTGATCAAGCTTGTCAATCCTTGGAAGAAGCTCTGTCTCTCTCTGCGTTCGCGGTGAAAGTCCCGCTCAACCTGATCCAGTCTCTGAAGAATCTCCTCCCGCTCTAGGGGAGAAAACCGTGGCGGCTGCGATTGCGTCCGTATAATTGGTCTGGCGGGTATCTGGTACCCATGAGTTGGGTACCCAACTCCCCAAGGAGCGCCATAGGGTCCTTCTGGGTTAAGGGCGTTGTAATTCGCCGCTACCATGTAGGGGTCGGCCTCTGCGTAACCATAGTTGTGGTGAGTCGGCGGTTCAAACGGGTTGTATGCCATAGAACCCGTGTATGCTGGAATTGGGTTATCAAAACCCATCGGTGGTGGCTGCGGTACAGCTGGGTTAGAAGGTCCACCCATTGGTGGGTCCTCCTGATGTGGCGGATAGTGACTGCCACTGGATTGACGAGGGGAGCTAAAATGAAAACCCCCTGCTCGTGCAGACATGCGTGCACCGGTTCTCCTTCGCCTCGGCGGTTGCGGAGGTGCCGGCTGCACTGGCGGCGGTGGAGGCGGTGGCGTGACTGCCACAAATCTTGAATCCACAGAGGGATCCTGCTGCTGCTGCTGAGGCGGTGAATGGTGAGGAGGTGTATAATACCATTCGTGCCTGGTAAACATAGCTTGAAAGCTGTCTGGACCACCATAGGGTGATCCGTGGAAAGAAGATCCATCCGAGATCTCGATGGGATGGTTCGGTGTACCACTGGCAGGCTCGACGGGGTCCGTGTCCTCGTCCATATCCATAGCGTTGTCTCCTGAGAAGTGGTCCTCCGGTCCCAATGGGTTAAAACCCACTGGTTCTTGTATATAATTCGCCGGGTTAAACCGGCCCCTAAAAGCAGGTGTAGGGTCACCAAAGGAGTGGTGCGATAAAGATCGCTGTAAAGGTATGTAGGACGGTTGAGGGTTGTTGGGCTCGTACTCCGGTTGTGGCCCGTACGGGTTATGGACAGGAGGTGTTGAACTGTGCGAAACCGACCGTCTTGCCAGCTCGAAGAGGTTCCTCCGGTTTTGCCGGGGATCGTCACTCTCAGTGGTGGAAGGAGCTCGCACATTCGAAGGTCCTGCCTCATTGTCATTGGGGGCGGTGATTGGCCCCTTTCCACGTCCTCTTCTTCGGAAGAATCTTGGCGGCATTTTGTTAATCTTGTCAATACAACATGAGATAACGACAAGAATATATATAAAGTAAAGGACAAAACAAAAACCAAACAAGGTAGAATTTGTCCTATGTTATTTGTCTAGACTCGAAAGTTTAGATAAGTGCAATTGTGTAACCGAGAATAAACACAAAAGGCTAGTGTTTAATTCACTCAGTGTTGGCTCTGATACCAACCTGTCACACCCCGATTTCCACGTTTCACCGGTGGGCCCGGTGGGGAGTATCATGACGTGGTTGGCAACATAATAGTCAAACAACACAATATTTAATATGCACAGCGGAAGAAATATAAAAGATAAGTTTCAACCAAATTTAATATTGTAATATCAAATGTCACAATATTCGGAAGTTTATCCACAGACGGATCGGAAATAAAATGGAAACAATAGTTCAACAGACTTCAGGCATCTAAGCTTGCGAGACTCTTTATTGATGCTAAGGAGACAATCCAGCCAATTACGTTTAGTACCTGCATTTAATCTTTTTGGGAAAATACGTCAGTTTACACTAGTAAATACAATCAACTGACTCATTTTGGAAAATGATTGAAAATTTATTTGGATGCACGTGGCATAAACATTTTTATAACTTGGGAGAATTATTTAATATATAATTTTGTGAACGGATTACATGTTCCTTAAGCGTTCAGTAGCCCGGATCGTGTCCGGGTTAAAGATCAATAGACACACCACATTATTCTTTTGTGCACTGACGGGTGTACGCCTACACCCCACGCTTAAGTCGTGGCCATTTCGTAAAATGATGCCAAGGATATCCGGGACATGGTCATTAACCCCCCAAAGGCTTTTAAGTAAACAAAATTGTTTAAACGGGCCGATCAAATTATTCAATTAATCACCTAACGATGGAAGATTCGACACCCGACCAAGCGGTATTCTATATACCGTAACCCAAGCCCGTATAGGGAAAATAAGTTAAAAGTATTTACCTGAGCAAAGTATAATTCACAATAAGCAAATTGCAAGTAGCTTTTACTGGTCCTCCTAATCTGGAACGAAGGTTTATAATAACCTATTAGAATCCTAACGGGTCTTTAATTAAGCTTAAGCTTAGACCGGTTAGTTTCAAAGATACGGTTCGTACGCACGATTAAGCGAAGACTGGATAGAATCTGATTTAGACCCGACAAGTTCAGAGACTTGCTTAATATGGGTATTTCATACACATTCTGGATTTTGAGATAAAACCGATAAGGTTTGACCCGTTTCGGCTAATTTATGTAAACTTGTTACATAAACCAAACCGAACACGTAATAAGCGTAACGGGTATCCGTAAGAGCCATATACAGGTTTCCTAAGTTAATATGCTCCAAATATGTTGTGACATCAGTAAGATGTCTTTTATTATGCCTGAAATGAATTTAAACACAAACTATGCCCCGTAGGGGTAATTTGGTCATTTATATGGTGATAAAAGAGTTTAAGTAATATTCTGAGTTACAGGTCTGATGTAATCAGCAAAGATAATCAATTTTCTAAGTTATATCAGTAGGGTAAAGTATATATGTGAAATTTATCAATTATAACCAAACTATGCACTGTAGGGGCATTTTGGTAATTTCACATAAGCCGAAAAGCTCAAAACTGAAGTCTGAGTTTAACAACTTTTGCTTACTGTCTAAATATTATAATTTACCTCAAATATCAGTAGGTATCACCCTTAGTATGTTTAAAATAGTTCTAGTACATACTAGGCGTTAAAAACGCTTAATTAGGTGATTAGAAGCCGTTTCCGGGTTCTATATAGAAATCTGATATTTTTTTATTATTCCAGGAGGTTTAAAATAATTTATTTATAATTTAAGATCAGTATCAAAAGGTTTGGAGTCGATTAGATATGTAAAACTCATTTTATGGCCCGTAAGGGCAAAACCGACAATTACCGGATTAAGTCCACGACTATTAGTTATGCTCAGCTTAAAATTAATTAAAAATCATCAAAAATCCCAAAATAATATATTACATCGGTGGGTAAAGACTTTGATATCAAAAAGTAGGCTTAACTAGGCTATACGCTAATTACGCCGTTTAATTAACATAAAGCTTTCAATTTACGCTAATGAGCATAACTCTCAATCTACACCACCAATTGATCTCAAATTTTTGGTGCAAGTTTATATATCAGTAATTAATGTTTCTACTCTTTTACATTTTCAAAAATCACGTTTTAAGGTGATAAGGGCATAATGGTCAACATATGAGCAATTAACGGAATCATGCGAATTAATTGGTTAACTAATGAACCATGGTGTATAATCACAGAGGGTTATACTAGCATGTTACCTGGTCCAAATTAAGCTCTAAGGTATTTCTAAAACATGCCTAAACGGGTCAGAACTGAAAGTCAAAGTAAAAGTCAAACTGTGCGACTTTCGGTTCCGAACCGGGTCATTACAGGAAATTGTCGGATTGAACATGTTTAGACATGTTCTTACACTTATTACCAAGTTATATTAATGATCAAGCAGGTTGTATATGTTCTACATTGCTAATTATGCATAAATTAGAATTCAAGGATCCTGTTGACTTTTTCTTAAGAAGTTTGACCCGACATTTGACCTAGTTAGAGTGGGAATCAGGGGGAACCCTTTTGAGGGTTTATTACCCACATAATTACCAACTTGTAACTACTTTTGATTCAACTAATCACTGGACCATCAGTGATTAATCTTAAAGTCAACCGTTAATTACAACGGTTTGACTTTTAAGCTATAACTAAGCTAAAACTTAATTAAGGAAGGACAAGCAGACTTACAAGAGTCCTATGCACGTAATGTGAAGCTTAGAGAGAAGTCCTTAGCTCCAGAAATGCTCCAAAGTGCAGATGAAGGTGTGATCAAAGTGGTTGCAACTCAAGGCCCTTTTATAGTGAATTTTGATCCACAAAATGTTGACATCTAAGTCTACCACTGACCACAATTCTTCTACAAGTGTCCCTAAGTGTCTAGGACTGTTTAGGGGTCGCCCACAATGTGAAAATATATGTTTTTGGTCGATCAAGCGGGAATACAGGCTGCTGTCTATGTATTCTGTTACTGTGTGTCTGACGCGGCCCGCGTAAGGGTGTTAATGGACCTTACGCGGCCCGCTTGGGCCTTCTGATCAGATTTCACATTTTCAAGTTTCCACATTTTTGTCCCTTGGCTCTTCGAAAGGGCAACCTAGCTTATTCTTTGCATATTGACCCCTTCTTATTTACCAACAAGGGCTTTAAGACTTGTACCCACTTTGCCAAGTCCCTGGACACTTTTGGTTAACCCGAAAAGTCATAACTTTCAACGTTAACGCTTTAACCCCTCGTACACGAATTTGATCATAACTTTCTCATACGATTACGAAACTTTATGAAATTTATATCGTGCATTCTAGTGAGCATAATTAACCGTTACAAAGCTTCGGGTTTGTCAAAAGGTCAATCAGAGGTATAACTTAAACATGTTGACACATTTAACCCCTGTAGTTTGTAATCTCTCACTTTTAGCTTCGCATGATCCATGATTCATTCGTTTGATGCTATAAACATCATGTAGGGTTAATGTACAATATATTTATTCACTGTTGACATTTAGAACTCGTATATTCACATACTTTCCATGTTTGTCAACTTTAGTCCTTTCAGAACATTCTTTCACACGTTCAATCATATGACACGTGTCAACGCTTTACATGACGTGAATTTTCGAGGTGTTACACAAGGGGGCGTGGTCAACTAATACAGACAAGCTGCATTAAATGAAGAAAGAGAGGATGTGGACACGGGGCCATGCCCATTGGACACGGGGCCGTGCCCGAGCTTCTGTTCAGCCTATAAATAGGAATGCTTGGCTCAAGCTCAAACCATCCCTTGGCACACCACCTCTCTCACACTTCACCCACCACCCACCACCACCATAACACCATCATCCACCACCATCATCCATTGTCCATCGTAGAGTGTGTGAGTCATCTCGGGATCCAAGATTGATCGTAAGAGTTCTTGACAATCAAGGCCATGTTTGCCTAAGTCTCTTACATCACTTGGTGAAGACAAAGTGTCTAGTGTATTAATGACTTTAAAAACTAGTTTCTTATGTTGAAGGTGATTCTTCCTTATCGTTTGTCCGTGGTGTCTTGGCATTATTTTACAGTCTATATAAAATAAAAGATTTTCACCATTCATATCTCCACGGTCTATATGGAGGTATGTTGGCTACCTGGTCTGGGGTTAAGGGAACGGTTTGGTAAGAGTCTTTCCGTTGTTCAGCGTTTAGAGATCCTGCAAGGGACCTGGGTCAAATTTAGTAGGACCTCCTTCAATACTTAAGGTATTGGATGGCGGGGGTCCAAACTCTTTGATCCCCTCATAAGTTAAACTACTATTAATACTATAACCCGGCTATTTAGGACTGTATCCCTGCTGACTCAGACTACTTAGCCGAGGGTAACGTCACCTTCAAAAGAGGGGCATACCATAATTTGCATTAATAACTTAATTAATTATCTTTCAATAATCCGACCCTTTAGGATTGTATCCTTGCTGACTCAAACTACTGGGTTGAGGGTAACGTCACCTCCAAAAGAGGGGCCTACTACAATAACTAAGATAATCTCTTAAATAAGTGCAAAAGTGCGGAAATAATCAAAGGTTACACTATACACGAGTCGGAACCAAGTGATTCATCTTGTCTATCTGTTTTTATTTTTATTTTTATTTTCAGCATTTTAGTTAGTTTTTATTTTTCTTAGTCTAAAACATTTTTCCAACTTTTTGATTTGATTAGACGTTGAGGATAAACCGGTACTAAAAGCTCTTGTGTCCTTGGACGACCTCGGTATCTTACCAACACTATACTACGCTCACGATGGGTGCACTTGCCCATATGTGTGTTTAGTGTTAGTAAATATCGTGTTTTATAAATTTAAAACTTGGCTAAAAAAGTGTAAAAGGGCTTAAAATATACTTAAACTTACATATACACTTCACACGCATCACACTGATATGACATCATGTCACTTTTTTCTTGATGCATATATTGATGGCATGAAGGGATTATTACATTAGAGCAGGAATTGGTCTTCAACATGTCATCAAACAAGTATATATGCACCACAATAAAGGATGCCACAAAAAATAAGCATCTTCTAAAGACGGCCGATATGTAGAAAAATAAGGATCTACATAAGGTATTCAAAACCAGGTTCAAAACCCCAAAAATGTCAAAAGTAGAAGAGGCTGATGACAGTGAAGATTTGGATGAGAAATTAGATTATAATTTTTTTTTCATTTTCTATTGTTTGTTATCTAATTGTCTGTTGTTTATCATCTAATTCTCTACTATTTTAAAAAAATTGAGTATAAAACGCCAAAAACTACAAACACCAAAACGCCTGATAGTGTGAAAAACTGTGAGAACGAATGCTAGCAAAGCACGATGTTGCTATATAAAACATCAAAAAACGCAAACAAAGTATTACTGGAAAAATCAACACTAATTGAAAGATGAAAATTGAAAGAAACAGTAAAATAAAGAGACGGTATCATTATTGCCAAACATTATAGTTATATTAATGCCACTACATGGAAAATTGAAATTTATTTATCTTTTCAAAACGCCATAATTGCCTGTCACATTATATGCCTGTATCCTACATCGCAACACACTTGATATAATAAAATCAAGAAAATTACTGATGTTTTTAACATTAAAGGCCTGCATCCTGATCTAAAAAACAATAAAAACGTCAAAACAATACTTAAAACGCTAAAATATTTACTATGATTCCGATCTAAAAACAATAAAAACGCCGCCTATTTATTAAACGCCAAAAAAATGGAAAGCCGAAGTGACACGCGTTAAAAAAAGAAAGATGAAAGGACAAAAAAAGCCCCCCCGCCCTTCTCTAAGCGGCGTGACACGTGTTGAGCTAGGAAGCGTTCTCACCGTTCTCACACTTTTGAGGGTTTTCTCCTGATCCCGTTTTCATATATATATATATATATAAGGGTGGGTTAGCGCACAATAGCGCCTTAACGTGTGAACGGTACCGACTTAATTACACACGTTCATTTTATAAATTATGCACATTATAAATATCAAACCCTAATTACGCATTAAGAAGAAATCACACATGTTCAAAACACAAAATCACGCATAGGTTGTTTCAACCCTAATTAAGCATGTTATATGCATACTTGTGCACGTTTATTGGTGGTCGAGTACCTATCACAAGTTAAGAGTCTTCTGTATTTTAAACTTTCTATATATATATATATGTGTGTGTGTGTGTGTGTGTGGCATAGTTAGTCTACAAAGGGTGTTTTTCCTTAAAAGTCTAAGAAGTATTATGGACTATTAGATTGTAGTTTTTGATAGATGAGATATATTAGTGACATTTTTTAAATTGTGTTTTACTTTTAATTATTTATTTAATAACATAAAGGTATCAGTGTAATTTCAGTGTGTCTTAAATTCACAAATTCACATATAACTTCCCCCATCTTTTTTAAACGTTAATAACTTTTTTACACGTCATTGGTTTTTAAAATTACGCCATAATAACGAGTGTTTTTTATCTTTGAATTGAGTGTCGTATTGTTATATAAAAAATTATGTTTCAACTAAGTTTTTAGCCCATTGTGTTTTTTGTTCTGTTAATCCAATTGTGTTTTATTTGTAGCAGGTAAATTGTGTATTATTTGTAGGTAACAAATGGTTTATTATGTAATGTTTTATTAGTGGCATGTATATGGTGTTTTATATCTAGTTAACAGAGGGAATACAGTGTTATATTTTGCATATAACAAATGGTATATGATGTTTTATATGGCAGGAATATGGTACTTTTATCATAATTGAATGATTATCTAATTTACTCTTATACCTCACACTTTTAAATTTAATGATTATCGCATGTCAATCTCTTACGCTTTCTTCATTTCTTAAGATTTTAGTCTTTTGTAAATGAACTTAAACACACACATATATATGACCAAATGAGAAGAAAAAACAGTTTACGAAGAAAAAAAAGAAAAGGGTATAATAATAAACATTAAATAGTTTATAACACTTTACATTAATTACTAGGTTATAACCTCGTGTATTACACGGGTTGAATAAATAAATTTTATATACTAAATAATAAAACAATATATCTTTAAAAACCTCCTTCATTGCACGGGTTGAATAAATATAATTTTATATATTAAATAATAAAAATTTAAATCTATAAGAACCATATTGTACGTGTTGAATAAATGTAATTTTATATACCAAATAAAAAAGTTATATCTTTGAAACCACGTGTATTACATGGGTTGAATAAATGTAATATTTTTTACTAAATAATAAAATAATACATCTTAAAAAAATCCCATTTATTACACGGGTTGAATAAATGCGATTTTATATACCAAATAATAAAAAAATTACATCTTTAAAAATATGCGTATTACATGGTTTGAATAAATGTAATTTTCTGTACTAAATAATAAAAAATATATATATATCCTTAAAAAACCCCGTGTATTGTACGAATTGAATAAATCTAACTTTATATATCAAATAATAAAAAGTTATATCTTAAAACACCTCATGTATTACATGGGTCGAGTAAATGTAATTTTGTATAGTGAAAATAAAAATATTTAATATATTAATACACAGTTTGGTTTTTGTGATAAAAATAGATTATTCCGTTGTTGCAAAATATGTTAACGAAGTCTCAATAAATGTAACCCTTTATTTAAAACTCTGTAAATATATAAATGATAAATAATATTAGTTAATTTTATTTCAAGTTTCGTAAAATCTATTTGATACCAAACTAAACAAAACGTTCAAATATATAGTTAAGATCAAATTAGATAACTAAGTTTGAACTTGAAGTAAATAGATAAATATAAAAGTAATAACAGTTAATTACTGTTTTAGTCCCTGTGGTTTGTCAAAAATCACTTTTTCAGTCCATTAGTTTAAAAATTGTGATTTCAGTCCCTGTGGTTTCACTTTCGTAACTATTTCTGTCCCTGTGGTTTCAATTTCATAACAATTTCAATCCATTATTCTGTTAATTACAGTTAATTACAGGGACTGAAATGGTTACGACGTGGACTGAAATAGTTACGAAATTTATTACACGGGTTGAATAAATGCGATTTTATATACCAAATAATAAAAAAAATTACATATTTAAAAATATGCGTAATACACGGTTTGAATATATGTAATTTTCTGTACTAAATAATAAAATATATATATATATATATCTTTAAAATACCTCGTGTATTGTACGAATTGAATAAATCTAACTTTATATATCAAATAATAAAAAGTTATATCTTAAAACACCTCATGTATTACATGGGTCGAGTAAATGTAATTTTGTATAGTGAAAATAAAAATATTTAATATATTAATACATAGTTTGGTTTTTGTGATAAAAATAGATTATTCCGTTGTTGCAAAATATGTTAACGAAGTCTCAATAAATGTAACCCTTTATTTAAAACTCCGTAAATATATAAATGATAAATAATATTAGTTAATTTTATTTCAAGTTTCGTAAAATCTATTTGATACCAAACTAAACAAAACGTTCAAATATATAGTTAAGATCAAATTAGATAACTAAGTTTGAATTTGAAGTAAATAGATAAATATAAAAGTAATAAGAGTTAATTACTATTTTCGTCCCTGTGGTTTCTCAAAAATCACTATTTCAGTCCATTAGTATAAAAATTGCGATTTCAGTCCCTGTGGTTTCACTTTCGTAACCATTTCAATCAATTATTCTGTTAAGTATAGGGACTGAAATGGTTACGAGGTGGACTGAAATGGTTACGAAAGTGAAACCACAGGGACTGAAACCGCAAAATTTAAAGTAATGGACTGAAATAGTGATTTTTGACAAACCATGGGGACGAAAACATTAATTAACTCAAGTAATAATTAATTGAGTTAATTACTATTTTCGTCCCTGTGGTTTGTCAAAAAACACTATTTCAGTCCATGTGGTTTCACTTTCGTAACCATTTCTGTCCTTATTTTTTCAATTTCGTAACAATTTCAATCCATTATTATGTTAATTACAGAGACTGAAATGGTTACGACGTGAACTGAAATAGTTACGAAATTTATTACACGGGTTGAATAAATGCGATTTTATATACCAAATAATAAAAAAATTACATCTTTGTTGCAAAATTTGTTAACGAAGTCTCAATAAATGCAACCCTTTATTTAAAACTCCGTAAATATATAAATGATAAATAATATTAGTTAATTTTATTTCAAGTTTCGTAAAATCTATTTGATACCAAACTAAACAAAACGTTCAAATATATAGTTAAGATTAAATTAGATAACTAAGTTTGAATTTGAAGTAAATAGATAAATATAAAAGTAATAATTAATTGAGTTAATTACTATTAGTTTAAAAATTGGGATTTCAGTCCCTGTGGTTTCACTTTCGTAACCATTTATGTCCCTATGGTTTCAATTTCGTAACAATTTCAATCCATTATTCTGTTAATTACAGGGACTGAAATGGTTACTGTCACACCCCGAAATTATCAGAGCTTGGCGTGACTGGACTGGTATCTTCATTGCACAGCGGAAGCAAATAAGCTAAGACTTTCTAGAAATTGAACGCCCACTAAGTACTCGAGTCCAGATGGTTCTCCTATTCCAACCATGCCTTGTATTAGAAATGCAACCTGAGAAAGAAACATGCGAAAAATCAACATAAAGTTGAGCGAGTTCATAGTTTGTTTGTAAAAGATTTGAGATAAATCTTTTGAGTTGTGAAAGGTTTGAAATAAATCTATGGTATTGTGAAAGATTTGAAATAAATCTTTGGAATAACCGGTTTTTGAAATAGTATTGAGAAAATGAATTTAAAAATCATTTTCTTGCCAAGTTATATGGAAACGTTGTGTTTGTAACACGTTATGTTCATAAAACCATGTATTTGTAAAGCCTTGTATTTGTAATGTTCATATAACCGTCAATGCCCACCCTGACTTTGACTCCTTACCCGCATAATCATGTGCTTTAAATTTTGTATAAAACATGGTATTTTAATTTGTATGAACAAGTAGTTTCGTAAGTATATATGTCCCTGGTATGTTGCAAATAAGGAAAAAGAGATCACCAATGGTTTGCAAGGCCATTGATATATGTGAAGTGCAAGTAGGAAGACTCAAACCTAGCAAATTTATGCGTTGGGTACAAAGTCACCCCGAGGTCCGTTCTGGTTGGGCCTGGGGCTGGGCTCGCTACACCCAGATAGATCTAATCTATCACTCATGTCCCTTGGTCCGAGGATTAATGGCTTTAAGTGTTTTATAAAAATGTCTATAATAGTTGTAACATACTTGGTACTCGTTCTCACCAAGTGTGCTTCTTGTAATTATACCATTTGTAAAAATTGTAATATTTGTAACATGTATTCCACCCCCGAAGTATAAAACTGAAAACAGTTAAGAGAAAAAGGGGGACATGAACTCACCTGAATATTCCCTGTGCAAAGCTAGCTAATTACGACTTCGATGATGTCGTTTCCAAGACTTGACTTGCTAGCGTGCATTCTACAATATTCCTAATACGGAATACCTAATAAGTTTCTAAATAAACGCAGTATCTAAACTACGTGTCATCGAGCTCTACCGAATCGTTAATCGAACGATTCAACGGTAAATTGTTAACTTAATAAAAATGATTAAGTTAAACTTGTTAAGTTCCGAGAAGTCGTTTGTGTATATAGGAATATTCGTACGAAAGTAATATATAATAAACTTGTATTATATATAGCGTCTTGTATATATTTGTCATAATATACGTATATGCCGTTTAGGCGTTTTGAAATAAATATAACAACTTATATTTATTTAATAGCGTTTTCGTGTTGATGCCTTTTGAAATAAATACGATAGTTATATTTATTTCTTAAAAGAATATGAGTTGCTTGGCGCTTGAAATAAATATATAAAATATATTTATTTTATAAAAGAATTCGCGTTGTATGGTATTCGAAATAAATATAAAAGAAAAAAAAGAAGGTAAAATGACAGGAGATGGGACTTTACAACTGAAATATGTCGGTCCGAGTCTCCGACCGCCGGGTCTTGCCGGCGACCACCCGAAACCAGCTACGGACCTCCACTGTCATCTTCATCATCATCGGATCCAGAGAAACGAGGGGGGGTTACCGATGAAACCCGTCGGATAATCACGAAGACCGCCGGTCCGAGGCTCCGACCGCCGGATCGTGACTCCTATCTCCCTCTCTTAACGGTCTCTTTCTCTCTCTTCTCGGGTTGCTCTCTCTCTCTCTCACCCGTCTCTGTCTCGGCCGTCGCACCACCATCAATGGCGGTCGGCCTCCTTCCTCTGATCTCTCTCTCCGACTTCCCGTCTGCCACCGCCGTACGGCACCCCACTCTGGTGGCGGGCCGGTTATTTAAGAGAAATGGGGTTGAAAATAGGAGAGATGAAGGTTGTTCTTGTTTGTGTTGGAAGAATCTTGTAGAACAGAGGTGAGGTTAGGGATGATACTTAGGGTTCTCTAAAAAAAATTGAAAATGATAGTTCTGTGTTTCATTTGTGTGATATCGAGTGAGAGAGGGTAAGGTTGAGAGGTAATTTGTGTGAGTGTGTTAATATGCAGACAAAGACAACGAAAGTAATAGGTGTGTGTGTATTTGTCTGTTTGTTTGTGTAGTGAGAAGAAAGGGGTGGGTTCTCATTTATAGAACAGAGCATCTTTTATGTCTATTGTGTAATTACATTTCATTCAGGTCATATGTTTCAACCTTAATGTTAAGATCTCTTGTAAATCTAGTAAATATTTTGTCAAGATTTTCAAGGGATTTTGTAGATTTTGGAAAGATTGTCTAGAGATCTTTATAAATCTTGTAGGATTTTGTAGATCTTAATAGAATTTTGTAGATCTAATATGTTATGTGTAGGTTTAGGCTTGGGGGTTTTGGGTTTGGGCCTAGGGCCTACAAGCCCATCTCATGTGAAAGTGGCCCGTAATCCCTACGAATCCGTTTTCGCAACCCGAATGCTCCATATGCATAAAAATATTCGTGTAACATCCATATTTGTCAGTGTCGTCAGTATTTTGCACGGTATCAGTCCGTTGTCGCGTAATATTCAGCAGATTTTCTGTAAATCACCACACGCGCACTGTATAGCTGAACAAACGTTCCTAGGCACTCCAAGGGCCTAATTAAGTTAATTAGCGTCGTAAACACTATTTATTGTCGCGTTAATCGCCTGTTAATTACGTAATTAAGAGCCGTAAATCACGGGTTGTCACATTCTCCCCCTGTTACAGAAATTTCGTCCTCGAAATTTAGACTATGTTATCTCCTCTGAATTGTGTTGCTCGCAGGTAAGTCCGAATAATAACAAAGTGAATGACCGCGTAATCGAAACAAGATTTATTCGAATCATGTGAATTCAAGGACATTCCCTCACAATAGGAGTCCCAATGGTTTAAAAATGTGTCTCGGTAATTGATGTTAAAAGGAAACGAGACGTAATGATACAGTAACCAGTGCGACTAAGTTAACAAGGATCCAACAATGAACAGGAACTTCAACCAATCGAATTCCATATGAACGTTTATAACATGTAAATGAGTTCTAGAAGCAATAACATCCACTGGATGAACTTAGAATCAACAATCTCAAATGTAATAGTTTGCATGAAACGTTTGATCGTGCTCAGCGCAAGCTGCAAGTCATACCGACGCCACAAGGTGTCGCGATGAATGAAACAATTTAATAATAGAGGTGATCGAACAAGTATCAGCTGTGTTTTGCATAAAACGCTCGATCTTGACTAGCCCAAGCTACAAGTTTACACCGACACCACAAGGTGTCGTATTGATTTAAATAATTCAATGATAGCGGTGATCAAACAATTTCACCGTGTTTGAAGTCAAATGAAAGCGTAATAAAGTGAATCCGAAAGTTTGTTTCAAATGACATCATAGAATTTTCAATTGAAATTTGAACATCAAAGAAATAATGTTTTCGATCGAATGGTGAAGAAGCAATGAATGTCGCAAAGCATTCGATCGATGTTGAAAGAACCGTTAAGAGGTATACCGGAATATGAAATGAATTTGTGTACCATTGTCTTAACACACGATTGTGTTAAGACTGCTTTAATATGATAATTCAAAGCGGATTTAAAAACAAATTAATAAAGAAATAATTAAATCCGTGCATGAGACGCGTAAACGAGTTTAGCGCAAGCTTCAAGTTAATGAATACACCACCACAAGGTGTCGAAATCAACCAATGACTTATTGGAGTCGTAGACCAAACAAGTTTACTACGACTCGGAACAAACAAAACTCTCATTAAAACGAATTTGAATATGATGTCTTCAATACATCATATGGTATCTTGAATCGAGTATGTGTAATGCAGAAGTTCAAACAATCGAACTTGGTTTTAGCGCAATCCGAAAATATATGTATTGACAAGAAAACTTTAGGCATGGTTACAACGAAAAACCATGTATGTAAAGAAATGATCGTGATACAATGACCATTAAGAGGAGTAGAGATACGAAAATCTACTCAGTAAGTGTGAAATTCAAAATTTCAATAAAAGAAATTTGAGGACTTTACCTGGGGTTTCGTGTGACGACCAATTGTTAGGTGACATTACCATGGAATGTCGAACATAGCGTATTCGGCGTTAGTTAGGTAGGGGGGGGGGAATGCGGAGACAATCGTCTTCTCCCTGGCGTGATTCGTGTCGTTGCAGGATCGCGTGACAAGTTGTCGTTTCCTGATCGTTAGTTCTCCTGCTGACAGGGATCTAGCGTCGTCGTTAGATTTGTGTCATCGTTCCTTCTCAAAGGCCTCGCCTCGATAGTCGTATGTGTCGTACTTCAACATCCGTTGATGTATAGCTTAAGTTTCACGTATACCTGTGCACTAGCGTTACGTTCTGCGTAGAATGTGATGTACTTCGACATCCGTTGACGTAAAGTTTGAGTTTTATGTATTGTCGTGTACTAGCGTTTCGTTATGCGTAGGCTGCCTGCTCGGGAAGTTAAAATATCATAGACAATATGGATAATAATGTGTGCCCGAGTCAATATTCGCGGTTCCTACGTGATGACCTTTAATAAACACATGCACAAATAATCAATCATATAATCAAATAAACATGTTAGTCACCAATAAGCAATCAAGTAATTTCCCCTAGTCCCACTAGTCTATCCTCCCAGCCTCTCAGACTGAATTTCCTAGCCCCACTAGACTATCCTCCCAGCCTCTCAGACTGAATCTCCTAGTCTCTCAGACTACCTCCCTGTTCCGAAGGTCTTAAATGCATGTTTCCTAAACTCTCAGAGTGTTGTGTACTGTATGTAATTGTTTTGTGTACCGTGTATAAAACATCACAATAGCGTATGTTTGAAAACAAAATTTTGACTGCTTGCTTTTCGGCAACGGTTGGAGAACATATTCGAGTACTAGGCGTTCTGTATGTATTCAACGTCTTAATAATCTAAGTCCCAGAGAAAAGTGAGGTTAGAGCCTAGGTATCGCGATAAGAACCTAATTCGCTGTAACCTATAGCTCTGATACCAATCTGTCACACCCCGAAATTATCAGAGCTTGGCGTGACTGGACTGGTATCTTCATTGCACAGCGGAAGCAAATAAGCTAAGACTTTCTAGAAATTGAACGCCCACTAAGTACTCGAGTCCAGATGGTTCTCCTATTCCAACCGTGCCTTGTATTAGAAATGCAACCTGAGAAAGAAACATGCGAAAAATCAACATAAAGTTGAGCGAGTTCATAGTTTGTTTGTAAAAGATTTGAGATAAATCTTTTGAGTTGTGAAAGGTTTGAAATAAATCTATGGTATTGTGAAAGATTTGAAATAAATCTTTGGAATAACCGGTTTTTGAAATAGTATTGAGAAAATGAATTTAAAAATCATTTTCTTGCCAAGTTATATGGAAACGTTGTGTTTGTAACACGTTATGTTCATAAAACCATGTATTTGTAAAGCCTTGTATTTGTAATGTTCATATAACCGTCAATGCCCACCCTGACTTTGACTCCTTACCCGCATAATCATGTGCTTTAAATTTTGTATAAAACATGGTATTTTAATTTGTATGAACAAGTAGTTTCGTAAGTATATATGTCCCTGGTATGTTGCAAATAAGGAAAAAGAGATCACCAATGGTTTGCAAGGCCATTGATATGTGTGAAGTGCAAGTAGGAAGACTCAAACCTAGCAAATTTATGCGTTGGGTACAAAGTCACCCCGAGGTCCGTTCTGGTTGGGCCTGGGGCTGGGCTCGCTACACCCAGATAGATCTAATCTATCACTCATGTCCCTTGGTCCGAGGATTAATGGCTTTAAGTGTTTTATAAAAATGTCTATAATAGTTGTAACATACTTGGTACTCGTTCTCACCAAGTGTGCTTCTTGTAATTATACCATTTGTAAAAATTGTAATATTTGTAACAATGATTCCACCCCCGAAGTATAAAACTGAAAACAGTTAAGAGAAAAAGGGGGACATGAACTCACCTGAATATTCCCTGTGCAAAGCTAGCTAATTACGACTTCGATGATGTCGTTTCCAAGACTTGACTTGCTAGCGTGCATTCTACAATATTCCTAATACGGAATACCTAATAAGTTTCTAAATAAACGCAGTATCTAAACTACGTGTCATCGAGCTCTACCGAATCGTTAATCGAACGATTCAACGGTAAATTGTTAACTTAATAAAAATGATTAAGTTAAACTTGTTAAGTTCCGAGAAGTCGTTTGTGTATATAGGAATATTCGTACGAAAATAATATATAATAAACTTGTATTATATATAGCGTCTTGTATATATTTGTCATAATATACGTATATGCCGTTTAGGCGTTTTGAAATAAATATAACAACTTATATTTATTTAATAGCGTTTTCGTGTTGATGCCTTTTGAAATAAATACGATAGTTATATTTATTTCTTAAAAGAATATGAGTTGCTTGGCGCTTGAAATAAATATATAAAATATATTTATTTTATAAAAGAATTCGCGTTTTATGGTATTTGAAATAAATATAAAAGAAAAAAAAAGAAGGTAAAATGACAGGAGATGGGACGTTACCACTGAAATACGTCGGTCCGAGTCTCCGACCGCCGGGTCTTGCCGGCGACCACCCAAACCAGCTACGGACCTCCACTGTCATCTTCATCATCATCGGATCCAGAGAAACGAAGGGGGGGGTTACCGATGAAACCCGTCGGATAATCACGAAGACCGCCGGTCCGAGGCTCCGACCGCCGGATCGTGACTCCGATCTCCCTCTCTTAACGGTCTCTTTCTCTCTCTTCTCGGGTTGCTCTCTCTCTTTCTCACCCGTCTCTGTCTCAGCCGTCGCACCACCATCAATGGCGGTCGGCCTCCTTCCTCTGATCTCTCTCTCCGACTTCCCGTCTGCCACCGCCGTACGGCACCCCACTCTGGTGGCGGGCCGGTTCTTTAAGAGAAATGGGGTTGAAAATAGGAGAGATGAAGGTTGTTCTTGTTTGTGTTGGAAGAATCTTGTAGAACAGAGGTGAGGTTAGGGATGATACTTAGGGTTCTCTAAAAAAAAATTGAAAATGATAGTTCTGTGTTTCATTTGTGTGATATCGAGTGAGAGAGGGTAAGGTTGAGAGGTAATTTGTGTGAGTGTGTTAATATGCAGACAAAGACAACGAAAGTAATAGGTGTGTGTGTATTTGTCTGTTTGTTTGTGTAGTGAGAAGAAAGGGGTGGGTTCTCATTTAGAGAATAGAGCATCTTTTATGTCTATTGTGTAATTACATTTCATTCAGGTCATATGTTTCAACCTCAGTGTTAAGATTTCTTGTAAATCTAGTAAATATTTTGTCAAGATTTTCAAGGGATTTTGTAGATTTTGGAAAGATTGTCTAGAGATCTTTTTAAATCTTGTAGGATTTTGTAGATCTTAATAGAATTTTGTAGATCTAATATGTTATGTGTAGGTTTAGGCTTGGGGGTTTTGGGTTTGGGCCCAGGGCCTACAAGCCCATCTCATGTGAAAGTGGCCCCTAATCCCTACGAATCCGTTTTCGCAACCCGAATGCTCCATATGCATAAAAATATTCGTGTAACATCCATATTTGTCGGTGTCGTCAGTATTTTGTACGGTATCAGTCCGTTGTCGCGTAATATTCAGCAGATTTTCTGTAAATCACCACACGCGCACTGTATAGCTGAACAAACGTTCCTAGGCACTCCAAGGGCCTAATTAAGTTAATTAGCGTCGTAAACACTATTTATTGTCGCGTTAATCGCCTGTTAATTACGTAATTAAGAGCCGTAAATCACGGGTTGTCACAGTTACGACGCGGACTGAAATAGTTACGAAAGCGAAACCATAAAGACTAAAATCGTAATTTTTAAACTAATTGACTGAATAGTGATTTTTGACAAATCACAGGGACGAATACAGTAATCAACTCTAATTAATTCAAATAAATAATATTATAAATGAGAAGGAGATTAAACTAAATAATAATTATCTATAAGTTATTAAACTAAGTAATAGTTAATAGGAGGATTATCTATTATTAATTAGAAGAGATTAAACTAAAATAATAATTATCTATAAGAGATGGCATAATATGATGACTAGTGTCCCCAAAGTGGTTTCTTTTATTATATAGTATAGATTCTTTCTCTAATAATTTAGTCAACTTTATTTTATCCTTTAAGCATAAAATTTATCCTACATATATCATATATATTATCAAATTTTATACAATAATGTCGAAATTTATCCTACATTTTATCCTACACAACTCGTAATTTATCCTACACACCTCGTGATTTATCCTACACTCTAAATTAGTTTTTTTTGGAAAAAATATATGTTGAAAATAAGTTATAAATTTAATGTACTTAGTTATTAAGAGTAAAGTTTATGTACAAAGTGTCTTATTGTACAAAACGTACGAAAGACATGAAAAAGCAAAAAAAAAAAAAAACGCGGTGGCATTGTCGTAATTATTTACTCTTAGAGTAATTATCAAAATTACTATACAAATGATCTTGTAGGGTAATTTTGATCTTGTAGAGTAATTTTGTAAAATGTTCTTCTAGGGTAATTTTAATCTTGTAGAGTATCGTAATTACTCTACAAATGATCTTGTATGGTAATTTTGATCTTGTAAGGAAATTTTGTATAGTATCATAATTACTCTACAAATTATTTTGTAAAGTAATTTTGAATTGTATGTTGTTTGATAAACTTGCAGAGTAATTCTAATCTACTTGTATAGTAATTTTGATGCAGAGTAATTTTGATTTTTAATACACTCTTGTAGCGTAATTTTGATAACTACTCTACGAGTAAATAATTACGAAAATGGCACCGCGTTTTTTCAGCAAAACCTTCGGTTCGTACGTTTTGCACGTTAAAGTTATTTGTATTTGATATTTTGTCTAGTTATTAAAGAGAAATACTACAAATTAATGATCTATGTAAATTTACCAATAAACCCTTACAATAACATTAAATACAAATATTAATTGAAGCAAATAAAAAATATTCTTATTGGTTGAAATTTCTTCTTACAAAAAAATTCTTCTCATTTAAACCATCTATTATATATATTTAGGATCCGAATATCCTAAAACGGTTAAAAGTGTAAAAACACTAAGAACGATTGCCAGCCATTTGATCAACCCAATTTATGGACAATATTGAAGCGGTGGTGTTTTTGTAAATATCTAGAACTTCCAAAAAAGCGTGTGACGTGATTGTCGTGGGTCACGCAAATTTAATCCCAATAACAACTATAGATAGCGGTAATAGGGTATCGAACTCAGGGAGTATGTGGAAAGTGTGTTGATTTTATAGCTTTGCAATTAACTACCTTTAACCTAATTTGCAGAAAAATAAAGATCAATGATTTGGATTGTTGTTTTAGAAAACTAAATTAATAACTAATTGCGAATCAAAATTGGTTGTTAAGCAGATTAAGAGAAAGCGATCATCCTAAACTTCCGGTTTGCTTTTGACAATTGTGTTAAATTCACTAGAAAGAATCACATAGACATGATTCATGTTTGATTGTTTGTTGTGATAAAAGGGAACTAAGTACTCGGATTATGAAAATGCGAGGTTGTTACCCGATAACCAATTGATTAATATCCAACCCTAATCCCTCCCGTGATATCTCGATTGTTAACAACACCAAGAACGTACGATTTAGGATATGATTATAACATCAATCAACAATTTACAAACAAACATTCACACACCATAATAAACAAATGCATTGCAAGTCTATTATTCTAGAAATACGAATCCAAACACAAAAGTCATAGACAAACCTTCAATTCAGGATGATCACCATAAGTTTAGCCGGACATAGCTTGGTGAATCATCATAACAATAAGTTTAGTGTTCATATGAATCGAAAACATAAACCAAATGTTAGAAAATTGTTTGCAACCAAGTACCAACAGCCAAAATCGCCCCTAGGATACTCCAAAACCGACCAATGATGAGATAAGCCCAAAAGACACCATGAAACCGCATAAATGAAGGCAGTTACATTTTTGACGCAGACTCCACCGTAAATTACGGTATCACCGTAATTTACGGTGGTCTTCAATGTGTTACGGTGCTTGGAGACTGATTTACGGTGAGCATTAAGTGCATTTCAGGTCCACCGTAAATTACGGTGGGACCGTAATTTACGGTGACAACCTGAAATTTGTGCCTTGTTCCATCTTTTGCTCCACGTTCGACCCGTTCAACTCCAAACCGTCCAAAGCTGCATTTAATCCACTTTAAGCTCCCGAACCGCACCTGAAACATAAGCAACCGTAGTTATCTAATTCAAGATAATTACGCGATTAAGTGAAGGATTAATTTGTCTTTTAACATGATTAAGGGTTGTCCCATGGACCACCCGTCACATCCCCACACTTAACCGTTGCTTGTCCCAAGCAATTCATCAAATTAATTTCAAAACAAGTGATCAAATTAAACCAAGCAAAAACATGCAATCCTTTTACTAACCCCTTTTTAACACCCAACCAATGCACCCCTCTCTAAATCTCTCCTCTCGGCTACAAGTAAGCACTAGCAATATGAGCTAAACACACCAAAGGCTTACGGATGGTTGCACAATCATAAGCTTGTACCTAAATCGATCCTTCTCCTATAATGTGTCTGTCACACCCTGGCTTTGCGGAAGCGTGGTTATTTTGGTGTGACTTCTTAATACCATAGCTTAACCATAACAAAGCTATATGAAATAAAACCATGCAAGATCATCCATTTAATTAAGTTTTAAAAACCAAATACAACAACATTGTCTCAACGGAAACACATCCTAACGACATTGTTCAACAAACACAAACATCAACATGACATAAACACAGTTTAAGGACTGTGACTTGTCCAGGAAAGAGTCACATTCCCCAAACCCGGATGACCTCATAACTAGTGCAGCGGGAAAACGTGTCATACCGCGCCAGATCTTTTAATTCCCTGAAATACATGTAAGTTGAAAAATCAACAATAATGTTGAGCGAGTTCATGTGTAAGTGAGTAAATAAACCTTTGTATATATAAAAAATCCTGGTATGTAGCAAATAAGGAAAAAGATATCACCAATGGTTTGCAAGGCCATTGATATGTGTGAAGTGCAAGTAGGAAGACTCAAACCTAGCAGATTTTGCGTTGGGTACAAAGTCACCACCTGGTCCATTAGGCGGGCTCAGGGGTTGGGCTCGCTACACCCAGATAGATCTACCGCTTACGTCCCTCGGTCCTACAATGAGGATTAATGGCCTCCAGTTCCCGCTTACCCACTCACATGATCTAAGTAGTAGCCCTCCTTATGCTAACCATACCATGTATAAAGTACTCGTAATCATAGTAACATGTATTTCACCCCCGTAGTTTAGAAAACTGAAAACAGTTAAGAGAAAAGGTGGACATGAACTCACAGTGGTACGTCTCTACCAAGTATGTCTCCTGATCAAGCAGCTGTGTGACGACCTACACGTACTAATTCTATTAGACGGACGGCCGTGCCTTAGCTTTATGGTTTAAGTTTTTGGGAAATAGTTAGACAACTATTTCGTGTTTACATTTAGTAAATACTTGGTAATCATTTTCCTTCCCAAGGATGGGGGATTTAATACATGTGTGCTCGTATAATTTCGAAATATATTATTAAGTCTCACTTAAAATATATTTTATTTCTATCTCCAAAATATAAATATTCTTCTCAAAAATATTATATTTTCTATTACATAAATTTTCCCAAAATAATACCTTGACAAAAAAAAATACGCGTTAAGTCATGTTTTCTTAAAATGCGTAAGTTACGTTTTAATGATCGAGTGGTAATAATAGTTACCGGTGTAACTTATATATTTATCGTAGAGGCGTTCGTATTATTTTGGATCCATTAACATTCGATAGTATTATTTTTACCCTAAAAATAATACTAGTATTTTCACAAAATAATCATAAACACATATCAAGTGACCTTATGAAAAATATATACTAAATATATATTTACCAAGTTTTATTTTGTGAAATCCCACCTCCGATGTTTTGTAAATAAAGTCGTGGCGAAACTTATATTTTGAAAACATGTCGAGAAGTATCTCTAACACTTATGGTGAAAATAATTCTAAGTGTTAGGTTTTTAGAAAAATTTCGCCAGAGTTTCCTCTGTAACTGGAGGTGGCCACGCTTTCAAGCGTATCATTTTCTTTTATAAACCAAATCAACTATCTTTTCATTCAATCAAAACAATGTCCAAAACAACAAACTAGTAAATAAATATGTATATCGCATAAATTACATGAACTTGTGGTTTATCTAAAATATGAAGTAAATCCCATTCCTTTTAGTGGATCTTTTGTATAAATCCATCCGGTTCCGTAAAAGTCTCGTTTTTAAAGAAATTCCATCTTTACAACTTCTTGTAAAATTTGACAAAACTAGTTCTTTGTCGAAACTTAGTGTTACACAAGTATTTACACACTTGTGTGTTTGCTAAAATCATTCTTGTTTATGAAAGATCCGTCTTTAAAAGTATGTTTTCTCTTGACACGAGGTCCTTTGAAAATACCGCTTGTAGATCCGTAGATCTACTAGTTTTAAACACTATTTTGTAAGTAAAATCATTTTTACACAAGTTCATGATTCGTGTGTGGTAGAGTTCATCCTTTAACCCTTGTTACTTCCAAAACAACCTTATGTCATGATCCATGATCATGACCAACCCGGGTTAAACGATGATCCGAGCTACCACAACATAGATCGGGTCCAAATAACTACACAAATCAAATACTACAAGATTTACACAACATACAAGCTTTTAACCATTACTTTTAGCATTTTTAGTAGACTTTTATGCTTCATCTTGTATGTTTGCGACTTTTAACCGTTACATATCATTTTAACCACTTTAAAATAGTTCGGGAAGGTGATTTAAGCAACTTACTACTAGCTCGAGGCTAGGGAAGATTCTAGTCGCAAAATGAGTGGATAAAAGCAATGTAGTGAGGTCCTTCGTGTTCCGAATGCACCGAGCTTCCTTATGTGAGATCCTTAACACTTGTATGAACTTGGAATAGCTTGAACAAAATCGAAAATGATGGATGGATGGTGGGTGGTTCTCGGCCGAAACCTCCAAGAGAGGGAGACAAAGAGTTGATTCTTGTTTAGTGGTGTGAAGGTTATGTTATGTTAAGTGTAGATCTTATAGGCAAAGTCATGCACAATTAACCAATGGATCAAGTGTCTAATAGATATCAGACAAAGTTGATTATTTTAATCAAATATAGGACAAGGGTGTCCCCTTGGGGACCGAATTCTTAAAGGGGGGGGGGGGTCTCCTAGTTCAAATCCAACCAAAAGTTAAGTATGTAGTTAGGTTAATCTAGTTTGTTAAGTGATTAACCCGGTTACTAGTGTGTCATGCGTTATGGCGTGGGTTAGGGTATTCAGGGACCCTAACTGGCTCAGAAAAAGATAAATAATGTAAATGGCAATATTTTTATGTTCCGGGTGTAGTCCGGTTCTTCGGTTGGATAGAGATCCGTTAAAGTGCTTAACAAAGCTTTAAAGTGTCGTTATAATTATTTTTAGTGGCACAACTTATTCCTGACACTTTGGAAGGTGTCTAGTAATATTTTTCTCATGTTTAGGCACTTTATTAGTTAGCTAAAAGCTGGATTTGTTTATTAAAGTGCTGAGTTTTCGTGCTTAGAGCACGTTTTAGGCACATCCGGTCACTGTAACTTATTCCTAGAGACGCAGTTCTACAACCCTTGTATCCCTACACTCACCACTAGTGTAGTAAAATATTTCTGTCTCATACAGGCCTTAGAGGCAGTGTCTGCCTGATGCTGGCTTTATCAGCATGTTCAATAGGTTATCCGTTTATAGTGCTACTGTGCTTTTTGTGCATCATGTTTGTCACTAAGGTTCAGCATGTAAATAATGTAGTGACGGTAAGTAAAGTATGATGCAGGTATATGTATGTATCAGAAATCAAGTAGCAGTTCATCAGTAAATTCAAACAAGCCCAGTAATTAAGTAGTAATTAATTACTAATTAAGTCGTACGGATACCTGGTTTAGTGAGGGTTGTCACATTCTCCCCCCGTTAGAAAAATTTCGTCCCGAAATTTTAAGTTCTGCTTGTAGATGCAGGGTTCTTAGGAAATAGGTGGGGGGTATTTCTCTTTCATCCGGTCCTCGCGCTCCCAGGTGTATTCAGGACCATGTCTGGCATTCCAACGAACTTTGACGAGCTTGACACTGCTCCGGCGGGTCTTGTTTACTTTCCAATCCGTAACCTCAACCGGTTCTTCAACGAAATGGAGCGTGTCGTCAACATGAATCTCGTCGATGGGAATGGCAATGGTATCTTGAGTTGGACTTTTCTTCAGGTTGGATACATGAAATGTATCGTGAACTGAATGGAGTTCGACAGGCAAGTCCAGCTTGTATGCTACTAGTCCTATTCTTTCCAAAATTCTGAAAGGACCAATGTAGCGCGGATTTAACTTTCCACGCTTTCCGAACCGTGCCACACCCTTCCAGGGTGAAACTTTCAATAAAACCATTTCTCCAACTTGGAATTCCAAGTGTTTTCGGTTTGGATCTGCATAGGCTTTCTGTCTGTGGCGAGCTGCTTCGATGCGTTTTCGAATCTGCGCAATCTTGTCTGTCGTCTCTTGGACGATTTCGGGACCAGCAAGCTGTCTATCACCTGCGTCAGCCCAACATAGGGGTGATCGACACTTACGTCCGTAAAGAGCTTCTAATGGCGCGACACCAATACTGGTGTGGTAGCTGTTGTTGTATGAAAATTCGACCAAAGGCAAATGCTTATCCCAGCTACCGCCCAAATCCATAACACACGCTCTCAGCATGTCTTCCAAAGTCTGAATCGTTCGCTCGCTTTGACCGTCAGTTTGCGGATGAAACGCAGTGCTTAGATTTAATTGTGAGCCAAAAGCTTCTTGGAAGGATTGCCATATCCTTGACACAAACCTTCCGTCTCTATCAGAGATGATCGAGAGAGGCACTCCATGACGTGCGACGATCTCTCTCATGTAAATTTCAGCCAATTTGCTCGTATTATCCTTCTCTCTGATAGGTAAGAAGTGTGATGACTTCATTAATCGGTCCACTATTACCCAAATAGTGTCATGGCCTTTTGGCGTTCTTGGCAACTTTGTAATAAAATCCATTGAGATTTGTTCCCATTTCCACTTGGGAATCTCAGGTTGTTGCAGAAGTCCTGAAGGCTTCTGGTATTCCGCTTTCACCTTAGCACACGTTAGACACTTGCTCACATAAACAGCAACATCGCCTTTCATCCTAGGCCACCAATAATAATCCTTGAGATCCTGGTACATCTTATCCGCTCCAGGGTGGATAGAGTACCGCGACTTGTGAGCTTCATCGAAAATAACCTTCCTTAAACCTCCAAACAAAGGAACCCAAATCCTTTTCTCAAAACATAACGTTCCTTCCTCGTTTGGTACCAGTAGCTTCTCCATCCCATGGAGATATTCTTCTTCAAGGTTTCCTTCCTTGAGAGCTTCTTTCTGCGCGGCACGAATGCGCAAGGAAAGATCGGTTCGGATAATCATTTCTAAAGCCCTAACCCTTATGGGCTTGATCCTCTCCTTTCGACTTAGGGCATCGGCGACCACATTCGCCTTCCCTGGATGATACTTTATGTCGCAGTCGTAATCGTTCAGCAACTCAACCCAACGTCTTTGCCTCATATTCAGCTCCTTCTGGTTGAATATGTATTGTAGGCTCTTGTGATCTGTAAAAATTGTACACTTTGTACCATAAAGGTAGTGTCTCCAGATCTTTAAGGCAAATACCACTGCGCCAAGTTCCAAATCATGTGTGGTATAGTTCTTTTCGTGCACTTTCAATTGACGTGATGCGTAAGCAATAACCTTTTTGCGTTGCATCAACACGCAACCCAATCCTTGATGCGAAGCGTCGCAGTATACCACAAAATCATCTGTACCTTCCGGTAGTGCTAAGATTGGCGCATTGCAGAGCTTATCCTTCAATATCTGGAACGCTTCTTCTTGTTTGATTCCCCAATCAAACTTCTTATCTTTCTGCGTGAGGAGCATCAATGGTTGAGCGATTTTTGAGAAATCCTCAATGAATCTTCGATAATAGCCCGCCAAACCCAAGAATTGTCGAATCTCGGTTGGCGTCTTCGGCGTTTCCCAATTCTTGATTACTTCGATATTGGTTGGATCCACATGGATTCCATCTCCATTCACCACGTGTCCAAGAAATTGTACTTCACGTAGCCAAAACTCGCACTTAGAGAACTTGGCATACAACTGTTCCTTCTTCAGCAACTCCAAAATAGCTCTTAAATGTTGTTCGTGCTCAGCCTTTGTTCTTGAATAAATCAAGATGTCGTCGATAAACACAATCACGAACTTGTCCAAGTACGGCTTACAAAATCTATTCATCAAGTCCATAAAGACTGCAGGTGCGTTTGTTAACCCAAACGGCATAACTAGGAACTCGTAGTGCTCATAACGAGTTCTAAAGGCTGTCTTTGGGATACTCTCCTCTTGTATCCTTAACTGATGGTATCCAGATCGAATATCGATCTTTGAATAAAATCTTGAGCCTTGCAGTTGGTCAAACAGATCATCAATCCTTGGCAGAGGGTATCTATTCTTGATTGTCAGCTTGTTCAGTTCCCGGTAGTCGATGCACATTCGAAAACTACCGTCCTTCTTCTTGACAAACAGGACCGGAGCTCCCCAAGGCAAGAAGCTTGGTCGGATAAATCCCTTGTCTAACAACTCTTGAAGTTGTGTCGACAGTTCCTGCATCTCAGACGGAGCAAGTCTATAAGGTGCCTTAGCCACAGGCGCGGCGCCTGGAACTAAGTCAATGCGGAACTCTACTTATCTCTGAGGTGGCAGTCCAGGTAAGTCCCCTGGGAAGACTTCTGGATATTCCCTCACAACAGGGATGTCTTCGATCTTCGGTTCTGTGGCTTTCTTGTCTACAATGTGTGCCAGGAAGGTAGCACATCCTTTCTGCAAACACTTTCGCGCTTTCAGGCAGCTGATAATTCTTAACGGCGTATCGCGCTTTTCGCCATGTACCACAATTGTTTCGCCATCTTCGGTCAGGATACGAACAACCTTTTCGTGACAAACTATTTCAGCCTTGTTGCCTGATAACCAATCCATTCCTACCACCACGTCGAAGCTTCCCAACTGGACTGGTAGTAGATCCAGAGCAAACTCACACTCTCCTAATTCGATCACACAGCCTCTGATAACTTCATTGGCTTCTACTAACTTCCCATTAGCCAATTCGATTGAGTAGGGGATATCTAACTTACTAGCGGCTAAACCAAGCATATTCTTAAAGTCTAACGATACGAAGCTATAATCGGCACCAGTATCAAATAAAACGGATGCATAGCGTTGGTTTACAGGGAACGTACCAGTAACGACATTGGCGTCCTGGCGCGCTTCCCTCGCTTCGATATGGAATACTCTTCCACGGGCTTGGTTCAACTCTGGCCAGTTCCTCTTAAAATGCCCAATATCACCACAGTTAAAGCATCCAAGTCTTTGCCCGTTTCCACCTCCATTTCCAGCTTGGTTGTTGTTTTGGTTATGTTTCACGGCGCCCGCTTGATTAGCATTGTTGCCTCGATTCCCATTACCTCCATTGTTTCCTTGTGGGCGATTCCCAATACCGCCACGATTATTATTTCTATTCCCAAATCCTCCTTGGCCTCCCCGGCCAGCACTAGCCCAACAAGAATCCTTCAAGTGACCAGTCTTTCCACAAGCTTCGCATACTTTTGGCCCGCATCGGCCAGAATGGTGACGCTGGCAGGTGTTGCACTTGGGCTGGGTGCCCACATATCCCTTTCCTTTCTTCCCACTACCAGCTGTAACCTGAGCTGGCGTGTTTGGCTCTCCTTTCTTAACAACCACACTGGCGCCCTGCTTGAAGTTCGAGAACTTCCGTTTGTTACCTCCTGATGACTCGACGTGAGTCTCTTTCTTCTTAGGCTCAGCATCATCGAACTTGTTTAGGCGAATAGCCTCCTCTGTGAGAGCCACGCTCAAATCGATTGCCTCAGTAATTGTCGCAGGCTTGGATGAGGTCACCATGCTTATGATTTGAGGAGCTAATCCCCAAATGAAACGTTCAATCCGCTTGAACTTCGGAGTGACCATGTAGGGTACCGCATGCGATAAGTCATGGAACCTCTGAACGTATTCTGCGATCTTTGGACCTTCCATTTTCAAATGCCAGAACTCAGTTTCCAATCTTTGGATTTCCGCGCGAGAGCAGTACTTTTTGCGCATAAGTTCCTTCAGTTCGGTCCAGGTTAGCGCGTAGGCAGCAGCTTCACCAAGTGTCTGTACTTGCAAATTCCACCAAGATAGGGCTCCATCCAAAAATAGCCCCGAGATATAGGTGACTTGCTGATCTAGTGCGCATTTTCTCATGCGAAGAACAAATTCAGTTTTCTTAGCCCAACGAACAACGGCGACAGCACCTCCCGTGCCATCAAAGTTGACCGGTTTGCAGTCTAGAAACTGCTTGTAGGTGCACCCTGCACATACATTTAACATGTGAACGGCATTAGCATCTTTGCTATAGATATCCAATTAGGTCATGGTATGTCTAAATGACTTAGTATTACCATGAGGTGGATTGTTGTTGCCATTGTTGTTTGAGCTGCTTCCACTGGGTCCTCCTTGCGAGGCGGCGTATTGTGCGATAGCAGCAGCGATGACTTGTTGGAGTTCTGCCTCATTGGTAGGCATCGGCGTTGGACGTTTAGGCGGCATCTTCTAAAAGATGTGTTTACGTTGGTCAGGCCATAGTAAAGATCCCATGTTATAATACATAAGTCAGGTCATAATATAGCGTACGTATATAATGATAGTAACATCTCATGTTATAATCATATCAATCACACAACATCCCATGTCACAAACATCAATCACACAACATCCCATGTCATAGAATATAAATAACCAAATCAAGCATCAAATATGATGAGAATACTGCGATTGCCAAATATTGAGACCACATAGTAAGCGTACAAGTACATCACAGTGTCATACAACATCAGTCGACTAAGGGCTACATCGCCCTAGTCCAAAAACTATATCAAATCAGTGTCAATACATCAAATACATGTCAACAAAAGTCAGAATCATAATGTAGTCTCCAAAAATGTTGTGCAGTCAAAAGCAATCGTCGTCTTCTCACCAGCGTCTACCCATACGGTACTGAAGAGCTCTACACGGATGGCGGTGGAGGAGGGGGAAAGTGAATGTAGAACAAACGACGCAACTGGAGCCAGTCCTCCTCCATGGCTCTCTAGGTACGCAACCAAGAAGCAACCTGCTGCTCAAGTGCCAAAAGGCGTGCAGTATAGTCTGGTGGTAAAGGTCGAGAGGGCTGCAAAGGAGAGTGGGTCTGACCTTGGCACTGACACGGCGGCGGCCGGGCTCTCTCAAGCTCCTGGATGCGCTGCGTGTGTGCCTCGTGCTGGGCGACAAAAGACATCAGAACGTCCTCAATAGTATACCCCATATGGAAAGAATGGTAGGGGTCGGTCGGTGGCATAACAGAAGGTGACGACCAGAGAAACGGCTCACTGGTGGGATCAAAAGGTGCCACATGAAATGGAGAAACAGGGGGAAAAGTAGCAGACGGTGGTATAGCATGGATAGATACTGGTACATGTCCAAAAGGGTGAGCCGAAGAACCCTCTCCAGGTCGCGCTGGAGGTGTAAACCGAGGAAATGAAAAGGAGGTATCAATGTGACGGGTATCAGTGATCTGAGGGGGAATAGGTGGAACCTCATCATCAGCAGGAATCCACCCATGCTGGGCGTGCTCATCTCGTGGGTCAATCTGTGCCTCAAAAAGTGCATGATCAAACTGAACTGGCATAGGATCATGGTGAGGTGCAACAAGAGGGTCAACTGGTGCATCAGCAATAAGTGGGGGATCAACATGATCAGCAGCAAAGACATGATCGCCCTCCAACAACGGAGCATCCACTAGGTGATCATCAATAGGTGGGTCAGCAATGACAGGCTCAATAATAGGTGCGTCAGCATGAACTGGGTCGTGCTCAAATGCAGGGTCTGGAGCAGGGTCCAGTGGCTGCTCGGGATCATCAAAGGCCATCTCAAAATCAAACTCAGGGTCGATGGGATCAACTGGGTCGACTGGATCCTCCATAGGCTGATCCATGGGTATAAACTCTATATCCTCGTCTGGGTCGAATCCTGTGGGAAAGACAGGATCGGAATCCTCCACCTCCTCGTGGTCGAAAGCAAAACTAGGAATAGGGGCAACAGAGGATGCCTGGTCGGGATCTGATCCATGTGAGAAGTGCTGCGCACTCTGGGTGTGTGAAGGTCCGGAGGCCACAAACTCGAAAGAGTCTGGGACCGGAGAGTGAGCAGGTGACTCCTCAGCGGGAGCATCTGCGATCAACAAAAGATCACCAGCAGCAAGAAGGGCCTCGCCCTGAACCTCATCCTCTAAGGGCTCATCATCATACAGATCGACGTCGCCATCATCGTCGGCGTCGAGAAGCAAATCGTAAGCAGGATATGAAGCAAGTGGTATGGGTGCAGGGATCTCTACAAGTGGTAGGTCCCCGGCCAAAGGGCCATCAGCGAGCTCATCAGCACCATCAGGTAAAGCAAATGGCTGAAAGTCGTCCTCATCCGTGCTAGTAACGTCGGATGTGTGGACCTCATGCTCTGATGACTCTAGGTCATCTGATACTATAGGTCTAGGTCCTGTGGTGTCTGAGTCACCTGTGCCAGAGGTGTCCATGGTGTCTGTAACATAAACACAAACATGCACAAACAGTCAATCATACAATCAAATAATCACATAAGTCACCAAGTAAGCATTCAAATAATTCTCCTAGTCCCACTAGCCTCCCAGCCTCTCAGACTGCTCTTCCTAGTCCCACTAGCCAATTCTCCTAGTCCCACTAGCCAATTCTCCCAGCCTCTCAGACTGTTCTTCCTAGTCCCACTAGCCAATTCTCCTAGTCCCACTAGCCAATTCTCCCAGCCTCTCAGACTGCTCTTCCTAGTCCCACTAGCCAATTACCTCGGCCTCCCAGACCGAGCCTCAGCCTCCCAGACTGAGCCTATAAATAATAAATAAAATGTGCTCAACATTTGTTTATAAAAAGTTTTGGATCTGGACTTAAGTAGTATGCAGTAAAAATGTTTTCGTGAGAGCCCTAGTGATCATAGTCTAGACTCGAGAAAGAATCCTAGTTCGCTATGATCAGAGCTCTGATACCAAGCTGTCACACCCTGGCTTTGCGGAAGCGTGGTTATTTTGGTGTGACTTCTTAATACCATAGCTTAACCATAACAAAGCTATATGAAATAAAACCATGCAAGATCATCCATTTAATTGAGTTTTAAAAACCAAATACAACAACATTGTCTCAACGGAAACACATCCTAACGACATTGTTCAACAAACACAAACATCAACCTGACATAAACACAGTTTAAGGACTGTGACTTGTCCAGGAAAGAGTCACATTCCCCAAACCCGGATGACCTCGTAACTAGTGCAGCGGGAAAACGTGTCATACCACGCCAGATCCTTTAATTCCCTGAAATACATGTAAGTTGAAAAATCAACAATAATGTTGAGCGAGTTCATGTGTAAGTGAGTAAATAAACCTTTGTATATATAAAAAATCCTGGTATGTAGCAAATAAGGAAAAAGAGATCACCAATGGTTTGCAAGGCCATTGATATGTGTGAAGTGCAAGTAGGAAGACTCAAACCTAGCAGATTTTGCGTTGGGTACAAAGTCACCACCTGGTCCATTATGCGGGCTCAGGGGTTGGGCTCGCTACACCCAGATAGATCTACCGCTTACGTCCCTCGGTCCTACAATGAGGATTAATGGCCTCCAGTTCCCGCCTACCCACTCACATGATCTAAGTAGTAACCCTCCTTATGCTAACCATACCATGTATAAAGTACTCGTAATCATAGTAACATGTATTTCACCCCCGCAGTTTAGAAAACTGAAAACAGTTAAGAGAAAAGGGGGACATGAACTCACAGTGGTGCGTCTCTACCAAGTATGTCTCCTGATCAAGCAGCTGTGTGACGACCTACACGTACTAATTCTATTAGACGGACGGCCGTGCCTTAGCTTTATGGTTTAAGTTTTTGGGAAATAGTTAGACAACTATTTCGTGTTTACATTTAGTAAATACTTGGTAATCATTTTCCTTCCCAAGGATGGGGGATTTAATACATGTGTGCTCGTATAATTTCGAAATATATTATTAAGTCTCACTTAAAATATATTTTATTTCTATCTCCAAAATATAAATATTCTTCTCAAAAATATTATATTTTCTATTACATAAATTTTCCCAAAATAATACCTTGACAAAAAAAATACGCGTTAAGTCATGTTTTCTTAAAATGCGTAAGTTACGTTTTAATGATCGAGTGGTAATAATAGTTACCGGTGTAACTTATATATTTATCGTAGAGGCGTTCGTATTATTTTGGATCCATTAACATTCGATAGTATTATTTTTACCCTAAAAATAATACTAGTATTTTCACAAAATAATCATAAACACATATCAAGTGACCTTATGAAAAATATATACTAAATATATATTTACCAAGTTTTATTTTGTGAAATCCCACATCCGATGTTTTGTAAATAAAGTCGTGGCGAAACTTTTATTTTGAAAACATGTCGAGAAGTATCTCTAACACTTATGGTGAAAATAATTCTAAGTGTGCCAGAGTTTCCTCTGTAACTGGAGGTGGCCACGCTTTCAAGCGTATCATTTTCTTTTATAAACCAAATCAACTATCTTTTCATTCAATCAAAACAATGTCCAAAACAACAAACTAGTAAATAAATATGTATATCACATAAATTACATGAACTTGTGGTTTATCTAAAATATGAAGTAAATCCCATTACTTTTAGTGGATCTTTTGTATAAATCCATCCGGTTCCGTAAAAGTCTCGTTTTTAAAGAAATTTCATCTTTACAACTTCTTGTAAAATTTGACAAAACTAGTTCTTTGTCGAAACTTAGTGTTACACAAGTATTTACACACTTGTGTGTTTGCTAAAATCATTCTTGTTTATGAAAGATCCGTCTTTAAAAGTATGTTTTCTCTTGACACGAGGTCCTTTGAAAATACTGCTTGTAGATCCGTAGATCTACTAGTTTTAAACACTATTTTGTAAGTAAAATCGTTTTTACACAAGTTCATGATTCGTGTGTGGTAGAGTTCATCCTTTAACCCTTGTTACTTCCAAAACAACCTTATGTCATGATCCATGATCATGACCAACCCGGGTTAAACGATGATCCGAGCTTCCACAACATAGATCGGGTCCAAATAACTACACAAATCAAATACTACAAGATTTACACAACATACAAGCTTTTAACCATTACTTTTAGCATTTTTAGTAGACTTTTATGCTTCATCTCGTATGTTTGCGACTTTTAACCATTACATATCATTTTAACCACTTTAAAATAGTTCGGGAAGGTGATTTAAGCAACTTACTACTAGCTCGAGGCTAGGGAAGATTCTAGTCGCAAAATGAATGGATAAAAGCAATGTAGTGAGGTCCTTCGTGTTCCGAATGCACCGAGCTTCCTTATGTGAGATCCTTAACACTTGTATGAACTTGGAATAGCTTGAACAAAATCGAAAATGATGGATGGATGGTGGGTGGTTCTCGGCCGAAACCTCCAAGAGAGGGAGACAAAGAGTTGATTCTTGTTTAGTGGTGTGAAGGTTATGTTATGTTAAGTGTAGATCTTATAGGCAAAGTCATGCACAATTAACCAATGGATCAAGTGTCTAATAGATATTAGACAAAGTTGATTATTTTAATCAAATATAGGACAAGGGTGTCCCCTTGGGGACCGAATTCGTAAAGGTGGGGGGGGTCTCCTAGTTCAAATCCAACCAAAAGTTAAGTATGTAGTTAGGTTAATCTAGTTAGTTAAGTGATTAACCCGGTTACTAGTGTGTCATGCGTTATGGCGTGGGTTAGGGTATTCAGGGACCCTAACTGGCTCAGAAAAAGATAAACAATGTAAATGGCAATATTTTTATGTTCCGGGTGTAGTCCGGTTGTTCAGTTGGATAGAGATCCGTTAAAGTGCTTAACAAAGCTTTAAAGTGTCGTTATAATTATTTTTAGTGGCACAACTTATTCCTGACACTTTGGAAGGTGTCTAGTAATATTTTTCTCATGTTTAGGCACTTTATTAGTTAGCTAAAAGCTGGATTTGTTTATTAAAGTGCTGAGTTTTTGTGCTTAGAGCACGTTTTAGGCACATCCGGTCACTGTAACTTATTCCTAGAGACGCAGTTCTACAACCCTTGTATCCCTACACTCACCACTAGTGTAGTAAAATATTTCTGGCTCATACAGGCCTTAGAGGCAGTGTCTGCCTAATGCTGGCTTTATCAGCATGTTCAATAGGTTATCCGTTTATAGTGCTACTGTGCTTTTTGTGCATCATGTTTGTCACTAAGGTTCAGCATGTAAATAATGTAGTGACGGTAAGTAAAGTATGATGCAGGTATATGCATGTATCAGAAATCAAGTAGCAGTTCATCAGTAAATTCAAACAAGCACAGTAATTAAGTAGTAATTAATTACTAATTAAGTCGTACGGATACCTGGTTTAGTGAGGGTTGTCACAGTGTCAAACATGAATGCAAATCAAAGGGACTTTCAAGGCTGTAACGTGGCTAGGTGTATAGGTAGGAAATGGAATATATATGAAGTAGCGAAAACTTAACCCGGTCTTTTTATTACACAATAAAACAAACTAACAACTACCAAAGAAAACTACTATATACAAGATAACTAAACATCATTTCTTTTTCCATTTTTTCCATTGCTTTTTTTTTTCTTTTTTTTTTCTATTTTTTTTTCAAACATAATACTTCAACATAACATAAAATAACATTACATACTACTAAACAATCACTAATCACTATAAAACCGGGTCAAGTTGGGTAAATTTTTAGGTAAGTAGCTAGGGGTAACAAATGATAGGCTTTTAGGCACAAAATTGGGCAACTAAATGTCCAAACCCCCGCCCCTCTCACTACCATGCTCATATATATAACTTATGAGGTCCAACCCCCCAAATCCCACACTCGCTCACACCAACGACGAGGCTACCTAAATGCCCTTATCCTTTTCGCATTCATATCCGACTAAGGATTCAAATCGCATTCAAGCACAAGTTCTAATGCACCCCCACCCGTAGCCACTCTCATCAAAGATAAGCATTATTTATATACAAATGTGGCTACAATTCTCACCAAGAATGAAAAAGGTATCAAGGGTTGCCGGTGCACCAAATTGGGGTTAATCTAGGGTGTTCAAATTTTCACATCGTTTCGTTTGGCTCAAAATTTTTCAAAAACTTCAAAAAAATTCCCCCCATCCCCACACTTGGGATACATTGACCCCAATGTATGGTTTTAGGAGGCTTTGACCACTAAAATTCTTTCAACATCAACTAAAAACTTCTTCACTCAAACCCCAAATTTCTTTTTGGATTTTTTTATTTTATAATTTTTTTTATGTTTTTCTTCTTTTTTTTTAACACATAACACCACCAACAAGCACCAACCCAACATAACGTCACAACTAACACCACCCAACCTCCCAACCATAAACATATCAAACTAACAAATATGCACAAAATATACAAAGAAAGAACACAACCTGACTAATAATAGCGCGGTCCCGGAGGTCCAAACATGGAAGACATCATGTCGTTCCATTCACCGAACGCAAATGAGCCGCTACTACTTCCAACTTGTTGTTGTTGTGCTCCTTCTTGTTGCCTTCGGTCAATCCATTGCGAGTGGTGGATCGGCGGGGTTGGATACGAAACACTACCATCATACGGTGGTAGAGACACATAATCCACATGTTGTGGATCCACAACCACCGGCCGCCCAGCATGCCAATCCGCGTGCAATCTCCTTTCTTGATCATTATGATATCGATTGTTCATTTCAACTTCACGGGAATACGTATGTGTGCGATTCCATACTTCTTGACGATCAAGAGTTTGTTTCAAGGACCGCTCTATACTTGCACTATTCCTCGTGTTTTGATCATACAACGTCCTCTCCGATCCCGACCACGTATCAAACACGGATGCCGGAGGGCGTTGATTCTTAATCACTTCTTGCATTGTGCCTTCATAAGCCCATCCCGGCACATAAGATTGCTGCGTATAATCATAGAACATGCCACCATATCCTCTACCATAACCTCCTTGCCCTACATTTTCACCACCATGCGGCTCGTACGCATAGTCCTCGTCTCCACTTGGAACTACTTCTTCATCGCTTTCCGGCCCGTCCGGCTCACCCGGCAACAAATCTCGTGCACCCAACTTTAATGCTCTCCACCTTTGCCCTTCTGATTTTAGCTTATGATAACGCTCCGACTGAGTATACGTCCAAACATTCCCCAACTTATCTAACGTAAAAGGCTGATGCCTTTTTATTGCTCCTCGATCTTCAGATATTATTGCCTTGTGTTGTTTCATCAACCCCGTGATTATTCGACAATACGGGACGATATTTCTTCCATACTTATTCCGGCAGATCCATAAGTGGTTCATGATCAGATAGCGTATCGGAAAACGCGGAGCCCCATGCATTAGCGAATAGAGGACAGGTACTTCCGGAAACCTCACCTGCTCTTTGTCCCCCCTTCGCGGAATGACATTGAGAATACAGATTATTAGCAACAACTTCGGTTCAATTTTTAAGTTCTTCCGGTATAGAATACCACTGTATTTACCAGGTAAAAAAAGTGCTGCCAACATATCATTCCATCGAGCATGTTTCTCCGGTTTAACCAGGAGGTCATCAAGAGTCGGTATCATGTAATCACGGGCTGGAAGACTATCATATTTCCCAAGCTTCTTCAACGTGTCAAACGACATCTTCACCGGAATTCCATTCACAATACCCGTTAGCTTCATCTGCGATGGCTTTTCGTAGCTGTTGCATTTAAGAGTGGCCATCCATTCTTGTATTTCGGATATGAATAAGTTGGTCTTATCTTTGTCAAAACAACTAAGTGCCGACTCCCAACCTAGAGCCCGGAACTTGTCAAACACACCGAACTGACCAAACTCAACTTCCTGAACATCCCTCTCACATATAAAGGTCGCTGCCTTATTCTTCAACCTATTCATACGGTCATTATATAACGTTGGTTGCCACTCCACTGGTTGATCATCAAATGGTCCCGAATCCCATTTCGGTTTCTCCGTCATATCCAACTCCATTTCTTCTTCACTTTCGCTTTCATCCACTCGACCCATGTATTGTCTCTTCCGTGGTTGTTGTTCCGGCTGTTTACCCTTTCCCTTTGAAGACGAAGATGAACTAGCTCCAGTCTTTTCTTTGTTCGTGCCATTCCTACACACATTAGAGCAAACAACACAACCAACGAAATAAAATTAAACCCTTTTCTCCAAAATATCCCCACACTTGCTTGTTATCATGGTTGTAGATGTTAGTGAACCAAAAATATATCAAGAATTTTTCCAAAAATTGGGCATGGTGTCTCTACAATGTAGAGCATCCCAAAAGTTCACTACTTTAACCACAAATCCTACATCTACAACCATAACCATGTTCAAATAACCAATTTCATAACCATATCTAAGAACAAGCAAGTGGGTATGGGCAAATAACCTAAATAACCTTACTTTTCACAATGTAGCATCAAAATATAACAAATAAGCTTTCATACCTTTGTTCAAAGATGCTAAAGTGCTTGTGAAACAAAAGCTCCAAAAACCCCCAAAAATTTTCGGACTAGGGTTTTGAGTTCGGACCCAAAAATTGCGTTTTCTTGTAAATCTCTTGGCAAAATCAGAAACTACGTGAAAAATTAGTCAAGATAGACTCCGATTTCACTTGGTTTGAGCAAGAATTGAGTGAGCTATGGAGAATTAAAGGTTGAGGAAGCAATGGAGATCTTGTGGGGTTTAGATGAAAGAGATAGGTGAGAAAGATGAAGAAAGAATGAGTGGTTGGGATTATTCACGAAATCTGATGTTTATTATTATTATTATTATTTTTTTACATATGCAGGAACCGGAACCACACATTGACTTCATCTGCGTACCGTAAATTACGGTCAGACCGTAATTTACGGTACACCCTGAACATAACTTCCTACCGTAAAACAGTAGATTTCTACCGTAAACCACAAAAAATTTAATAGCCCACCGTAAATTACGGTCATACCGTAAATTACGGTATGAACTGGGCATTTCTGATTTGCTCAAAATTTGATTTTTAAGGTTCATTTTTTTATATTTTTTAAGTTTTTCGATTTTTTTTATGTTTTTAAATTTTTTCAAAACGTGTAAAAATCACCCTACCCCCTCGAAAATCCCGTGTTGTCCTCAAAACAATGTTAGAATAATTCGTGACCCGAATATCCCCACACTTGTTTCAAACACGGAACTCAAAGAAATACGGTAATCGTGCAAACTTTACAAAACAAAACAAAATAACATGCTACTATTTGCACTATCAAACCTGGGCCTCTCACGGTTGTTCCTCATCGACCGGGCGTAAAATGTAGCCCGCTTTGTCAAGCTCCAAGTTATTGATGTCGTTCCCCTCCAAGTATGGCTTTAACCGGTGACCGTTCACCGTTTGTTGTTCCAATGTTTGCTCGTCTTGGATGTCTACATCACCAAATCTCCCAACTCTCCGAACGACATACGGGCCCATCCATTTGCTTTTAAGCTTGCCCGCGAACATCTTGAGTCTTGAGTTATACAACCAAACTTTTTGACCCACTTCGAACGTTTTCTTTCTCAATTTCGCATCGTGTACTTTCTTGAGCTTGTCTTTATAAGCCGATGCACATTCATATGCCTCATCTCGAATCTCTTCTATCTCGCTTAGTTGCAACTTTCTCAACTTCCCCGCCTCGTCATAATCCGCATTGACCGTCTTAATTGCCCAATGTGCCCGATGCGCTAACTCCATTGGCAAATGACAACCCTTTTCCATACACCATCCGGTAAGGCGTTGTGCCAATAGGAGTCTTGTAGGCCGTTCGGTATGCCCACAATGCATCGTCTAACTTACTCGACCAATCCTTCCTATCCGTTCTTACCGTCTTCATGAGAATTTCTTTGATTTGACGGTTAGACACTTAGACTTGTCCACTCGTTTGCGGATGGTAAGGTGTGGCAATTCGGTGATTCACGCTATACCTCTTCAATAATTTCCTGAAGTTGAAGTTCTTGAAATGCGAACCACCATCACTTATGATAACCCGCGGGATGCCAAAACGAGAGAAAATGTTGGATTGAACAAATTTACAAACAACCGAATGGTCGTTTGTTCGTGTTGCAATAGCTTCAATCCACTTCGAGACATAATCCACCGCTACCAAAATATATAGAAAGCCATTCGAATTCGGAAAAGGACCCATAAAGTCTATACCCCATACATCAAATATCTCTACAACCAAGATTGGTTGTAAGGGCATCTCATCCCTCTTCGATATGCTTCCCATCTTTTGACAATTTATGCAATTTCTAGCAAACTCACATGCATCCTTGAAAATTGTGGGCCAATAGAACCCACATGAGAGAACCCGATAGCCTGTTTTGTGCCCACTAAAATGACCTCCACATGCGGACGAATGAGCATGGGTCAAAATTTCTAACACTTCTGTCTCGGGCACACACCTTCGTATAACTTGATTCGGTCCAATCTTGAAGAGATCCGGTTCATCCCAAATGTATTGCTTTACTTGGACCATAAATTGTTGTCGACGCTTCTTGGTCCAATGACTTGGGATGGCACCCGTGGCTAAGTAGTTGACATAGTGAGCATACCACGGTGCAACAAAGGTGGAAACGGCTAGTAATTGCTCGTCGGGAAAACTCTCATTAATTTCACTAACATCATCGATCCCTTCCACCGGAATCCGAGACAAGTGATCTGCCACTACGTTCTCACTTCCCTTTTTGTCTTGGATTTCTAAATCAAACTCTTGTAACAATAATACCCACCGAATCAACCGAGGTTTTGCGTCCTTCTTCTCCATCAAGTATCGGACCGCACTATGATCCGAATAAACCACCACTTTGCTCCCCCAAATATAAGCACGAAACTTATCCAAAGCATACACCACCGCTAATAACTCCTTTTCGGTTGTAGTGTAATTGAGTTGCGCTTCGGATAAAGTTTTGCTTGCATAGTAAATCACCACCGGCTTTCTATCAACCCGTTGACCCAAAACTGCACCAATAGTGGTGTCGCTTGCATCACACATTATCTCGAACGGCTTTGACCAATCCGGTGGTTGCAAGATAGGAGCTTTGACCAAGTGTTCCTTCAAAACAGTGAAAGGTTGCATACACTCATTAGTAAAATCAAATGGGACATCTTTTAATAACAAGTTGCATAAGGGTTTGGTGATAACACTAAAACCCTTTATGAAACGTCTATAGAAACCCGCATGTCCCAAGAATGACCTTACACCCTTAACATTTTTCGGAGGTGGCAAAGATGCTATTACCCGTATTTTTGCCTTATCCACCTCCATCCCCCTTTCAGAAATTACATGACCCAACACAATGCCCTATTGCACCATGAAATGACTTTTCTCCCAACTTAGCACTAGATTTTTCTCAACGCACCTTTTTAAAACCTTTTGTAATTCGTTGAGACAAGCATCAAAACTAGTGCCAAAAATGGAGAAATCATCCATAAATACTTCGAGCGACTCTCCAACCATGTCCGAGAAGATACTCATCATACACCGTTGGAAAGTTGCCGGAGCATTACACAAGCCAAATGGCATTTGCCGAAAGGCAAAGGTACCATATGGACAAGTGAAGGTGGTCTTGTGTTGGTCATCCGGGTGTAGTGCTATTTGATTGTAACCCGAGTACCCGTCCAAAAAGCAGTAATATTTTTGACCCGATAATTTTTCAATAATTTGGTCAATGAAACGTAATGGGAAATGGTCCTTAGAAGTGGCGGCATTCAATTTTCGGTAGTCAATACATACACGCCACCCGGTAACCGGTCGGGTGGCAATTTGTTCACCACTTTCATCCTTGACTACTTGAATGCCGGACTTCTTAGGCACAACTTGGGTGGGACTCACCCAAGCACTATCCGAAATCGGATAGATGATTCCCGCATCCAACCATTTAATTACCTCCTTTTTAACTACCTCCCGTAGGTTCGGATTCAACCGCCTTTGAGCTTCTCGTGTCGGTTTGGCATCTTCGGTTGTAATGATTTTGTGCATGACAATTGATGGACTAATTCCTTTGAGATCGGCAATTGTCCATCTGATAGCTCCCTTGTTCTCCTTCAAGACTTCCAACAATGCTTGCTCTTGTGCCAACTCCAAATTAGAGGCAATAATGACCGGTAAAGTGTCATTATCCCCTAAAAACACATACTTCAAGTGGCTCGGCAAGTCTTTGAGTTCCAACTTTGGCGGTTCCTCTAACGATGGTTTAGTACCCGAATCTATTTCCGCCAGTAAGCCTTCAAACTGGTGGGTCCATGGCAGCCGACCTTCCTTCAATGCCATCGCATCTTGTTTTTCCTCTTCAACCCGGAGTGCATAAGCATGTACCTGTTCAGAAAAACCACACAGGCAAACATCCAAACCATCCTCCTCATACTCATGTGGGTTGCATCCGTCAACTATATCTGCCATGAAACACTCATCAACACCATTAGCATTAGAATTGTTAGTAAAAACATTCAAACGCATTTTTCGATTTCCAAAAGTCATATCGACTGTACCAAATCTACAATCGATGACTGCATGTGCGGTGCTAAAAAATGGCCGGCCCAAAATTACGTTTTGTTGTTGCTTTGGGTCCGCCGACGAGTAGTCCAAGACTAAAAAGTCAACCGGGTAATAAAATTCATCAATTTTGACAATTACATTTTGAACCATACCCCGGGGTAACTTATGAGACAAATCGGCTAAAAAAACCGTTGTCTCCACCCTTGCTAATGGACCAAAATCATATTGGTCATATAAGCCCCCCGGTAAAATACTAACTCCGGCTCCAAGATCTAGCAACGCCTTAGCCATTTGAAAATTACCAACTTGTATATTAATCAATGGCGTGCCCGGATCTTGGAGCTTAGGAGGAAGCTCCCCGTTTAAAACCGCACCCACTTTCCCGGTTAAGTCCACCCGCTTAGGCATTTTCTTTTTGTTTTGCCTCTTTTGTGTACACAATTCTTTTAGGAATTTTGCATAGGCGGGTACTTGTTTTATTGCATCAAGGAGTGGAAGATTAATTTTAACTTGTTTAAACATGTCCCACAATTCTTCTTTTTGGGGACCTCTCGATGCAATAAAATTTTTCTTTCCCGGGTCAAGTAAAGCCGATGGAAACGGAACTTGACTCGGTTCACCCTCAACTTTTTCACTCTTTTCATTTTCACCCAAACCCGGTTTGTTAACATTTAATTCTTTTGGTTTAACCAGTGAAACGTCATCATCACTATCATTACCCGTGATGTCCTCAACTACCCCCTCAACTAATTCGGGTGACAAATTAGCTTTAAACTCTTTTCCACTTCTCAAAACACTAACATGATGAACATTAACATTACCTCTTGACGAACCGTGTGATGGATTTACCTTGGTGTCACTAGGAAGTTGACCCTTGTTTTTCTTCAATTCCGCCACATCGGTTGCCAATTGACCCATTTGGGTTGTTAGTGATTGGATGCTTTTGTCACGAACCTCATCTTTTTGCATTCGGACTTCATCGAGTTGGTTCCATTTTTGCATCTCCACTTGCATGCTTTTTAACATCTCCATCATCTCATTTCCACCCGAAGACCCCCCTTGTTCTTGACTCGTTTGATATTGCTTTTGATAGCCTTGGTTGTTCCCGCCTCGGTATCCACCTTGGTTGTTGTAAGGTTGGCGTGAACCAAAGTTACCTTGGCTACCTTGAAAGTTCGGGTTAGCTTGATTTGAGGGGTTCCCATAGCGAAAATTTGGGTGATTCCTCAACCCGGGGTGGTAAGTATTAGAGTTGATGTTGTTGTAGTTTCTAACACCCCCTCCTTGACCTTGACCTTGAACCGCATGCACCTCTTCATATTGCCCTTCCACCATTCCTTGGCAATTTTCAGCCGCGTGACCTATTTCATTACACAAAGCACAAACATCATAAATTTGGTTAGTAGTTTGAACATTACCATCATCTATTGCGTGCACTTGAGGTCGGGAAATGGCCGGTCGGGCTCTCCTCGATGCTTGAGCCTTTCTTTTCGAGGTAATTGCCATATTCTCTAAGAACTCCCAATCGTCATTCTCATAGTTTGTGCCAAAAGTCCCACCAGTAATGGACATTAGATCACGAGCATCTTCGGCACTCAACCCCTCGTGGAAGGCATTCATCAACTCCCAAAGTTCAATCCCATGGTGAGGGCAATTTTTAACCATCATATTAAAATGTTCAAATGCCTCATGGAACATCTCACCATGTTGTTGTTGGAAGCTCCTTAACCCCTTTCTAGCATCGTTGGTCTTTTGGGCGGTGTAAAATTCGTCTAAGAAAATTTGTTGCATCTCCGCCCAAGTATAAATAGATGCTGAAGGCAAAGTGTAGAACCACTTCTTTGCCTTGTCCTCCAAAGAAAACTGAAATAGGACCAACTTGACATCATCGGCCGAAAAACCTTGACTCCCAAAAGTATTGCAAATTGAGTCATAGGCCTCTAAGTGGAAATACGGCTCCTCCGTTGCTAGCCCTTTGTATTTCGGCAAACTTTGCAAAGAATTTGTTCTTACTTCAAAGGTTCTCCCTTGGTTGTTGTGAGGGATAACCACCGGTGAAGGGTTTTGAGTAATTATCGGCCTGAAATGTGCTTCTATTCCCCGTGCTTGTTCCCTAAGATGCCTTCTTGGTACACCCAATCGACCCCTTGGACGAATAGGACCCATTGGTCTTGGTATATGCCCTTGTGGTGCAATTGGTTGTTGAAATTGTTGTTGGGGCATCGGTGGGTATTGAATCGGCCTTTGCAATTGTGGTTGTACATTTTGTGGCCGAACTTGTTGCAATGGAATAGGACGTTGCATTGGTGGCCCTTGTGGTCTTGGCCGAATATGTTGCGGTATAAGTTGTTGTTGTTGTGGCACTCCAACATTTGACATTCTTTGAGTTTGACCAGGCACATAAGTCAACTCCCCTTGTTCTCCATCACCCCCATAAGCGTAAGCATACCCATCTTCATCATAACCCTCAAAATCTTCATATCCTTCCTCATATCCATCTCCCCCTATACCCGAAGTTTGCCCAAATGGAATGGTCGAGTATTGAAAACCCGACTGGTTTGATGGTCTAAATGTAGAGGTAGTATGGACAACAGTCGAACCTTGTGGTACTGTATGGGTTGAGGATGATTGCCCTGAAACTGGAAAGAAGTGAGTGAATGGTGGAATCGTAGTAGATGGGCTAAAAGTAAGACTAGGTTCAACTTGAGTAGTAATCGGTTGTGTGGTGTTAGATGGTGTAGTGTCATGAGATGGAGTAGGAATTGTGGTGGAATTTGGTATGGTTGTGTTTGGTGATGGTTGTGTGGAAGTAGGTATAAATGACGAGGTCGTTTGACCCGTTGTGGGTGGTACTTGTGTTTCGTCCATGATGTTTCTTGGTGTAATGGGTGAAGTAGGTGAACCAATAATTCTGTTTTCGCGTAGTAAAACTCGGTTTTGCCTTAGTGTTCTTTCGATTTCCGGATCAAATGACAATGGTGAAGCTTTGTGAGAACCTCTAGTATGCATGCACCTGTAGAACCTGCACACTAAACACACCAGTGTAAACCCGAAAATAACAAAGTAAAACTAACAAACTGACACACGTTGCGCACTACTCCCGGCAACGGCGCCAAAATTTGACGTGATTGTCGTGGGTCACGCAAATTTAATCCTAATAACAACTATAGATAGCGGTAATAGGGTATCGAACTCAGGGAGTATGTGGAAAGTGTGTTGATTTTATAGCTTTGCAATTAACTACCTTTAACCTAATTTGCAGAAAAATATAGATCAATGATTTGGATTGTTGTTTTAGAAAACTAAATTAATAACTAATTGCGAATCAAAATTGGTTGTTAAGCAGATTAAGAGAAAGCGATCATCCTAAACTTCCGGTTTGCTTTTGACAATTGTGTTAAATTCACTAGAAAGAATCACATAGACATGATTCATGTCTGATTGTTTGTTGTGATAAAAGGGAACTAAGTACTCTGATTATGAAAATGCGAGGTTGTTACCCGATAACCAATTGATTAATATCCAACCCTAATCCCTCCCGTGATATCTCGATTGTTAACAACACCAAGAACGTACGATTTAGGATATGATTATAACATCAATCAACAATTTACAAACAAACATTCACACACCATAATAAACAAATGCATTGCAAGTCTATTATTCTAGAAATACGAATCCAAACACAAAAGTCATAGACAAACCTTCAATTCAGGATGATCACCATAAGTTTAGCCGGACATAGCTTGGTGAATCATCATAACAATAAGTTTAGTGTTCATATGAATCGAAAACATAAACCAAATGTTAGAAAATTGTTTGCAACCAAGTACCAACAGCCAAAATCGCCCCTAGGATACTCCAAAACCGACCAATGATGAGATAAGCCCAAAAGACACCATGAAACCGCATAAATGAAGGCAGTTACATTTTTGACGCAGACTCCACCATAAATTACGGTATCACCGTAATTTACGGTGGTCTTCAATGTGTTACGGTGCTTGGAGACTGATTTACGGTGAGCATTAAGTGCATTTCAGGTCCACCGTAAATTACGGTGGGACCGTAATTTACGGTGACAACCTGAAATTTGTGCCTTGTTCCATCTTTTGCTCCACGTTCGACCCGTTCAACTCCAAACCGTCCAAAGCTGCGTTTAATCCACTTTAAGCTCCCGAACCGCACCTGAAACATAAGCAACCGTAGTTATCTAATTCAAGATAATTACGCGATTAAGTGAAGGATTAATTTGTCTTTTAACATGATTAAGGGTTGTCCCATGGACCACCCGTCAGCGTGCGGGGTCATTAAGGCTAAAAATAGTAATTGTATGTGTGCATAAAGCGTTCAAACACCACCAAAACCTATAACTTCCCCTAAAAACCTCCCCAACTTCTATGAAAAACGTCAAAACCCAAAATCCTTTATGGCGTTTGAAGATTAATCTTGTTACAAGATTAGAAATCAAAGTGAGTTAAATGTCGTTTACTATATTTGAGTTATTGGATATTTTTAACATTTAAATATCAATACTTTATGTATAGGAACTGGTAAAAAAAATCCAAGAATACAACTGAAGATAAACATCATATCTCTGAAGAAGAAATGAGGAAGACAACATCCAAGCAAGGTTATATTCTATATATTTTTTCTGAATTGTAATGCTTGTGTTAAGTTACGAAAATGTGAAACGTTACCTTTAAAGTGTAAAAACCTAAAGAAGATGCAATAAACTGTATAGTGTAACCTATGAAATGTAACATATGTGTTAACTTATGAAAACGCGAAATGTAAACTTTAAATGTATACATGTATACAATGAAATGAATCTGCTAAAATGTCTTGTCGTATTAAATTTATGCATGTATACAGCGAAATAAAAACGTGAAAACGCCAAATATTCATAACTTTTAACTTTATAGATGTAAACATACGAAAACGCGAAATGTTCATAACTTTGAACTTTTTAGATATCAATGAAAACGCGATAAATGTTGTCTTTCAATGTATACATTTGTTCAATACCATGAATATGCTAAAACACCGGAGATAAAGAATGATTCATGATGCACCAGATCCTGAACACAGAGAATCTTGCCTTCCTTCAAGAACTCTGTGAATTTAGGGCTTCAAACCCTATAAGAAATAGGATTGTGTTTTTGTTTGAAGGGAGGATTCAATGGAGGCTACACTAATTGATGGCGTAAGACGCCAATATGGAGGATGAAGATGATGAATATGATTAGAAAGAAGAGGATAGTGATGGGTACATCTCCGATAGAAGCCCATCAGATGAAGATTATTAGATTGTTCAGTTTTTATTGCTTTTCTGTTGTACTGTTTTGACTATTTTATTTAAAGAATTATGATATGTTACGGAAACGCCATGTTTTCCTTTATATAGAAAACGCCAAAACCTTAAAACATTGCCTTTTTAGTGTGATTTATTATTGTCAAACAAACATGAAAACAAATGCCAAACAGTGTAATTTTTGTGTTAGATCTTGGCAAAAGTCCAAATAGATGTTTCCTATTGAAAAATTCTATCAACATACTATAAAACGCCATGCATGATAACATGTAAAGATTGAATAAAACAAAATATAGAACATCGACAATAATAAACGATGTCATTAAGTCATAATCAATAAGTTATTTAGCAAAGATTATCCACCTAAAAGATAAAAATGCCATAGAAGACGCCTTACCATATAGGATAATGAAAATAAACCAAGCTAAGAGCGTGGTAAAACGAAAAAAAAATGAAAAATAAACGAAAAAACGTAAAATGACGAAAACGCCCCTTCGTCTGAAATATAATGCGCGCCACACGTCATTTCAGGAACCGTTCTTAGCCTTTTCACACATTTTGCCGTTTTTAGTAGAACATGTTTCTATATATCTATATATATACTTGTGTTCAACGGTGAACATAAAAAAAGTGGGAATCCGAAGAACCACTAATTTACAGGCAAACAAAAATCACTAAAAATACTTTTTTTACATAAAAAAATTTATGTTTACATAATTTCTTCAGAGCTTTTTCATATAAACACACTTAGGTGCTGTTTGTTTTTTCTGCGGGAAAATGTCTGCAGTCTGCGGACCACATCTGCAAGCATCTGCAGGAGAAGAGATGGACCAAATGTCTGCAGGAGAAGAGGTGGACCAAATGTCTGCAGTCTGCAAGGAGAAGAGGGTTTGTTTTTTTTTCTTCTACAAAACCACTTTTCACACACACAACACACACACTTCTCTCTGCCTCAACTCTCTCTCTACTCTCTCTCTACAATCTGCGGGCTACCACCGCCCATAGCACCACCACCACCGCACCACCTCCGCCATCACACCACCGCCATCATCTACCGCCAAGAACAACCACAACCACCCACCCCCGTCTGCCTTCATCTACCACCACAACCACCCACCCCCGTCACAACCACCACCACCGCCTTCGTCGTTCAATCACCACCACCGCCTTCATCGTCTCCAATTTGGGGGTTTTGTTTGATTTGGGGTTTTTGGTTTGATTTGGGGGTTTTGTTCGATGATGATGGTCTCCGATCTCTCTCTCTCTCTACGGTATCTCTCTCACTCTCTCTCTCTGTACGGTATCTCTCTCACCGATCTCTCTCTCTTCTTTCTCTCTCTCTCTCTCTACGGTCTCTCTCTCTACGGGGTTTCCCTCTCTCTCTACGGTGGCAGGGATGTGGTGGTGGAGGTGGTGACAGGGATGTGGTGGTGGCAGTGGTGGCAGGGTGGAGGTGTGGAAGAAGAGGTCTGTGCCAAGAAGAGGATAGTGTCTGTGCCAAGAAGACATGGGTGAATATCTGTGTGGTGAAGAGGTCTCGCATACCTTTTTTAATGAAAGGTCTGCGAGAAAACAAACAAGCTGCGGACTCCAAACCTCTACGCGCGTCTGTGCGGCGCAGACATAAGTGGCCAGAAGTGCTTCTGGCCAAAAAAACAAACACCACCTTAGAAGACGCTTACAGAAAAAAGATTAATTTGTGTAAAAAAATTATCTGAATTGTTTTTAAACACTTTGCTTTTATTATTCTGTTTTTTTATTATTAAAAGGGCTTCGATATGTATTTAAATGCAAAAGCTCCGAAAAAGATTAGATAAACGTCAATTTTTTACATTAAAATTGATTTTTATGGGTTTTTTATAGTTTTTTGAATGGAAATGCTTACTTACTATTAAATTACAACAAATAAATCCTAAACTACTTCTTGCTTGGGATTGAACCGAAGATTTCCTATTAAGAGACAATAGCCTCTACTAAGTGAGCTAGCATCACATTAACATGTTTTTTTACATGATTTCTCATTACCCTACTATTTTTGTGCTTCTTCATTAAACCTCTAACTATATGCGTGTGTGTATATATACGTAATGGTAAATTCTATCAATCTTTATAAACTAAATACAAAGCAAGTTTTTTATAACTCTAACTTCTATTAATTTCATGTCGGCAGGTTATGTTACTTTCTCCAAATTAATATAGAAAAGAAACATTGATTATAGATACAATGTATGGCTATAAGGCTATTGGCTATGGTACTTTGTGGGTCTTATAATTTTATCGGGTGAGTGTTGTAGTCGACCAATATGTCATGTATGACAATAACTCCACTTCCTTACCAAATTATTTATTGCTGTTTTGTATAATTCTATTTTTTAATTTGCTAATGTTTTGGAAGATGGAATACGAAATATGGTGAGATCGAATTTTGACATTCATATATAGAAGTTGGATTTAAATAAGGGGTGCCTTATTACCACATACCCTATATCTTATTTTCACATCCCCTATTGCATACGGGCCGTATACAATTATACGGCTCGTATAGAATGTTTTTTAATAGGAAAATGCGCAGGGAATGTTTTTTTTGTTTTTATTATATACGGCCCGTATACAGCTATACGGGTCGTATACATGTGTATACGATTTGTAAAACGTATACGGCTCAATTGATTTATTTTTGTGGGTTTTTGATGTTACCACATGTATACGGGCCGTATAACTATATACGGGCCGTATATATTGGCGTTTTTTCAAGTATCACGTTTTATTCCCGTAAAAACACAATCATTCTAGGGTTTCTAAACTCTTCATCACCTTTAACAATGTCGATAAACGTTGATCGGAACATGCCGCTTAAATCGGAGCACAGGTAGAGTAACGTTACCGATCAGTCCGTTGATGAAAACCTTAGTGATCGCAGAGATCTTCGTGTTGGTTATTTATCGATTCCGAGTAACTAGCAGAAGAACCTGACACAAACAAGTTCTCCACAGTTTGTTATTCAGATCTCTGTTCGGTCATCTTTCTAAACTACAACACACGATACTTTTAATAAGCTGTCATAGTTGTCAAATTCGATTTCAACAAATCTTTTCATTTTCCTTCAATTTCTAAAACATTCTCTGTTACATGAAGACGTGTCGGGTTCTTCTACTAGTGTATTTTAATGAAGTATTGAAGATTGAATGTGCAAACCCAACCGTTTTTTACTACGGAAACGATGGCTATGCGAAATACAAACCGCAACCGTTTTTTACTACGGAAACGGTGGCTATGCGAAATACAAACCGCAATCTTTTGTGACTATGGGAAACACAAGTTTTCTTTTTGAGCTTGATGGATGTCCGTTATCTCAGTTGAGGCGGGCATTGTTTAAATCTGAATATAACTAGATGTTACGTGTATCAGCGTTGTTTATCACCCTGTGTGAGCATTGGAAACCCGACAAACAGTCTTGACAAATGTGACAGCTTATCTATCTATGTGTGTCACATCCATCCTGTTATAGCAATCGATGTGATTAATTTTACAGATTTTTTTTCTAATTAGCGTTGTTAACTACCAAAAGAATGCATACACAAATAGTTCTAGTGGACGAAGCAAAGAGACCGTTGTGTATCTAAATCAGGTTCTCAAACAAACACTACTAAAGATGAGTTGGTGATAAATATTGGAGCTGTTATCTCGATTGTTCAGTACTTTCGTGATAATAAAACAAGCAGGCATTGATTTTGCCAAGATTGAAGGAAAGAATCTGGCCATAAGCGTTGTCGGGTTATGCTAGTTATTCGGAATGTTTCGAATCATCACAGAAGACGTGTCGGGTTCTGCTAGTTTATTCGGAATGTTTCGAATCATAACAGAAGATGGATGCGGTTTGCATATTCAATCTTCATTGCTTCATTAAAATTACAACACACGTTAAAATGCTTGGAAAATTGCATCAACTCTCCAGATCTCTGTTCGATCATCTTTCTAACATTAACAACATTGGATCTTCATTCTGTCACTTTGTGTGTTGACAAAGCTGACAAACACATTGGTATTTTCTCAAAATATGCAAACTTGAAGAATCTCACATTAAAGGAGTTTGCAACAACGAGATCAACGTATACAGGTGCAAGAGATTGGCGAGTTATTTTCAGTTATTTCTGTTGATCCACAAATTCTATTGTTTAAATTAGAATCAGGTTCTCAAGACAAGGATCGTTCTAATAGATTAAAGAGAATAAACCATTTTTTACCATTTTTTACCCATAGTATACGAGCCGTATAATATTATACGGCCCATATACAATCATCGTATACATTGTATACGATCGGTAAATTTGTTTTTAACTGAGAGTATACGGCCGTATAAACGGTATACGGCCCGTATACATATGGTAAAAAATGGTAAAAACTTCTAGCATTACCTTGTTAGTTTCTCAAACACTACTAAACATCTGCTTCCTGGATCTGAATCAGAGTGTTAACTTTGAGTCAAATCCAAACCCTCACCCTCAAAATCAACCAGAAAATCAATTGTATTTTTTTAGTTGCTTCTCTTGTTAAGTTTCTGAACCAACCGAAATCCACAAATTCCAACAGTTTCTTCGTAGATTCCGTCCGGTTTCCAAACTCTTTCACTCAAAGTTAATATTAACTGTGGTGGATGCAAGCATAAAGTTAGAAAAATACTCAAGAAGATTGAAGGGTACACAACTGAACGGACGATATGTATCAACAACTTTAAGGTTCAACCAAAATGACATCTAGCATTACTAACGGTTCAAGTAAGTGTCTAAAATGACATCTAGCATTACTGTAAGACCCTAATTCGTACATGGCAAAAGTCGCAGCGGAAACACGAACCATAAAATTCCTTTCATTATAATTACCTCAACCTATTTAAAATTTAACTTTAACATAGCTCTTTCTCAATAAATCCGTTATTCGACTTATTTAATAACTTAAAAACATAGTTTATGTTTACTACAAATTATACATCATCGTTCCCGTACAATCTCTCTATTGGCTCGATCCTCGATCTCCAATCCTTGGATATCCTCATGACTGATACTACCTGCGCTCACCACATAAAATTCACAATATTAGTACACATTATATACATACAAGGTTTGTTCACGTTTACTTCTCATTTCGTTAACTCTTTACATCCCAGCTTTTCCATACTGTCATACCATCCGTGGTGATACTTCTTTGCCATTCCTGCATTTCACTTATAACCCCAGGTACACGAATAAACAATGTAAACACTTAATCATACCGAAAGACTTACATACATACCTAAACTTCATACATATTATCTATATATATATATATATGTACACACATGCATACATAACTACATGCATACTTACATTTACACATCTACATCATCATATACGTTTCTACATCCACACATACATACATCATTACGTCCACTCATGATATTATACCTATATACATACATAATCCCCACTTGCAACATACCGAACTCATACACGCCTACTCTCAAACATACCCTCATATATCCATGTATACTTGCTTACGTACTCATAAACATACATACATACCTAACAAGTGTGGGCATACACTTAAATTCATAAAAACGTAAGTTGAACTAGTCGTACATAACTTAAAACGCGTTTAAACGAGTTCCCAAGCCAAAACGAGACACAAAAACAATTTTTCCGGATAACACACCCGTCGCGCGACGCGACGGGTCGTCGCGCGACGCGACCCCCCTAATTCAGTAGAAAGATTGCAGCTGTTTGCTGCATATTCCCTGCACGTCCGGATTTTACGGAAACGAGCATAACTTCCTCATTTTTGATCCGTTTTACCCGATTCTTTTTCCTACGTGATCGTAATTTAATTCTCCATCACATGGAGTGAAAATCCAGTATTTGGACTACCGAAATTTATAACTTTTAAGCCCTCGGCTTATTACCCTTTTCCATAATTTTGACCCGTGCATGCATTTACCCACATAACTTGTTTGTTTGACCTTAACTTCATATAACTTGATAATTTCAAGGTCATTTATCATAAAAGATTCATTCCCGGATACCTTACATCTCATTCCACCCGTTTTTGCTCAAAAGCTTATTTTGACCCATTAAGGGTAATTGCGCATTAAAACATTTCTGACTTCCGACACCATACTCCTCACTTTCATACTTGAACAAAACATTACTCTAATCAAATAGCTTGTTTTCTAAACTACTTTTAAGATCGTTTGCCCCAAAACACCCACCAAGGGCATTTTGGTCAACTTTAATCCCATCAATTACGACGAAAGACTTCAACACATCTTTGACTTCAAACGTCATGTTTAATTAATTAAAACACTTTATCACTTGATCGAACTAAGAAGTGATTACGGAAATCACTTACCTTATGCGTTCGTGCTTGTATCCGATTCCTCGCCTTTTCTTGACCCGTTGGCCTTTCATGCTTGAGTCCGTCTTGACATGATTCCTATACTCTCTTTTCATCAAAATCACGCTCTTATTAGCATATGCATTCGTACATGATGACAATCATATCAATCGCATATTTCACACTTAACTTTCATCAATCATTTTTAACAAACATAATTCATATAATCATATCCGTATACGTTTAAACTCATGTCACTCATCATGTCATTATATTTAACACGGATTACCATAAAATGTACCATACGACTTCCCATCAACCTATATTTACGACAACGAGTCAAATCATGTTTCTTATACTTAGTTGACTTTCAAAAGTCAACTATTAACCATACTTAACTATCGACTTATCATCATATACTCGCAACATCACAATCAACTATACGGACGACACTATATACCTTTCATCACATATTTGGTGTGTGTACCATCTTCTAAACATAACGTACAACTATTTCATGCATAATCTTCTAAACTCATACATAACTCATCAAATCCTTCTCCTAATCAACACCTATCACTCACACATAAGCATCAAACATATCAACACCACATTTCAATCAATTCCTCTAACCACAACTCATCATACTCACAAAATACATCAATCTTTCAACAAGAATTGAACATAGGTGATGAGTCAAGTCATCTTCATCACCATAACTAATGGGTTTATCATCTAAACATCAAATTAGCACAAACCATTCATAGTCCATGTTCTATGTGATGATTATAACACATACTCATGCTCAATTCCACTTAAACTCATGGATTAGAACATAACCCACTTTACACATGATCACCAATCTTAGATTTGAGACATACCTTATGATCCCCTCGTAAAGGTGATCATTAATCCGGGTTCCTTCTTGAATTTGAGCCTCGATTCACCCTTAAATTTGGTGATTTAGTTGAGTTAAGGTTTGGAGCTCTTGGAGCTCCTGAACATTCGTGAACACATACGAAGTGTGTGTTTGTGTGTGTTAATCTTTCATTTTAATAACTCAACTTCCATCTTGTTCCACTTTAACCCCTCGGGTTTGCCTTTAAAACATAACCGACACTACTTTCATCATTTAATACTTTTAACCATACCCTTGACTAGGTTAAATAGCCTAGTTATTAATTTCATGACGTGTCATATAGGAACACACTACAATTATTAACATTCAGATTTTTGGGGCGTTACAAGTCTACCACCCTTAATTAAGGTTTCGTCCCCGAAACCTTTCTCACCTCATTTTAACACTAATTAATTCTTCTCTACGTCCCATCAACACTACCGCTAGCCCATCACAACGACTATCTTCATTCTTTAAGAACCCGCTCCGGAGTTCTTTTTAGTGTCGCTTTCACTAATAACGCTACTTCTTAACAGCCTTTATAGCTAATAATTCATTCATCATTCTAATACTCGTATATCATATGCATTATATATCTTTTTATTTACTTGAAACCATTCCAACCTCCCATTACTAACATTTCCCATTTGTTTATTTCAACATTCATAATGTTTTTCATCGACTATACGATCTTGCATCGAAATTTGTATATACTCAGATATGTTTAACTTTAACTAATACATCATAGTAATGGGTATCTACACCTTCTCGATTCATAAACTATTCATATAGTTGGCTTCTCTCAATAAGTTCATGACTTCCATACTACAACTTCACATATCATTCTTATTTCCTTGACCGGTTAATAACGGGTCAATATACCCACTTCTTTAATCTATAATCATACGTACATCCTTATGATCCGTTCATAACGAATCTAATACCTTCATCTCATCTCTTAAGATTACATTCTCTACAAGCATTGTATAATATTTAACTCTTGTTTTGATATCATAACAAAACTACCATTTCTTATTCACACCTACATGCTTAACTCAAACTTTAATCTTATTCTACGTTTTCTACAGTTACTTGTACCTTGCATACCTTTACGTTACCTTTAAATCATTTTGTCCATTTCACATCACTATTGCTTTCACTTCATGCAATACTTAATTTACATGTATACATGTGTATCATACTAGTTTATATCTATCCAACATAAGTTAAACATCTTACTAACCTCTTTTCATTTCGCAACCCGACGATCCGTAACCCAGATCGAACATATTCTTCTCGAGTACTAGCCGTAACAGACCAGGTTTCATTCATCCTTATAGTGAGCTTCCGCTCGTGCATATTCTTTCACCAATACGATTGGTTCCATCACATCAATAATTCTAACATTTTCATCAATAAAATTGGCGGTTAGCATATTTTATTTAAACATTCATTATACTAGGGGATTACCCACTTATAATAAGTCTACAATTTCCTACGTCCAGGCTGTAACATATCACACATTCCATTTCTTACATGTAATTCTTTCATTCTAATTACTTATTTCGTCAACCTTCATTTGACCCTTTAAAGCTTAACTGACATTTCTTAATTATTGTGTAAGTACTGAGGCACACGTCTGTACTTCTTTCCATTCATGCTTACGTGCAAAAACATTCATTACATCATTTCGATATTGTTAGCAAAACTTATCATTTTTGCTCATACTTAATTTATTGTCCGGGTCGTAGCCCGTCATTTATTATGACTCCTAAGGGTCTATTACTAACACATTTAACACCTAACTGGTTCAAAACTTCTTTCTTTCATTTCACAACTTAGGTTTTGCATGCCTATTACGATCATTCTTTTGTTTATTTACTTTACATTTACCCATATGACTCGTTTGACACAACCACGGTCAAACTATCGACACGTTCCGATGTGGACTAATTCCATCCTTTTTATCATTTTAAATCCATCCTGCGGATTCAAACGTAACGTTCATACATTTCATTACTTCTATGTTTCGAATCCGTCTAGCGGTTTCAAACATACCATTTATACCTTTCCTTCCTTTCATGTTTTGAATCCATCTAATGGATTTCAATCATATCATTCACATCTTTCATTTCTTACATGTGTTGAATCTGTTTCGCAGATTCAGACATATCATTTCTACATTTCATTTCCTTGAATCCGTTTTACGGATTCAAACATTCCATTCATGCCTTTCATCCCTTGAATCCGTCTCACGAATTCAAACATATCATCCATGCCTTTCATCCTCGAATCCGTCGCACGGATTCAAACATATCATCCATGCCTTTCATCCTTGAATCCGTCGCACGGATTCAAACATTGCATTCATACCTTTCATTCCCTGAATCCGTCTCACGGATTCAAACATATCATTCATATCTTGTTGATCCGCACTTAATCACGGATTCAACATTCTTCATTCTTATCAGGCATGTTTTTTTTCATTCTTACATAGTACTCTCAATTTCCCGAGAGTCTTACTTCCCATTTCACCCACACGCCCGCCCGCTACCCAACTCTACCGGACATACCTGTAACAATTATCATGATCTCACGAACGTCATACGTTTCTCGTGTACTGGCCAGGTACAAATCCACATAGTAGTTTCGTGCCTTCATGTAATTGTCACCTTATGTCCGTAGACTTAGGTTTCGGCGCGTGTGTCTCTTGCAGTACTTCATTACTATACTATCATTATCCTTCATTCAACATTTTCCTTCTCTTAATGAATTTTACTGTTACACATATATCGACTTTACGTACCTGTATTCAAATTTGGCTTATTACCTCTTTGCCTGCCTCAGTTTTCATCCTAGACTGCATTCACAGTTCATCCTCTTCAAACACTTATGCTTACCTCGCACATACAAAACCGTCAGTTTCTTTATACGTATACATAAGTACATACTTACATTAGCTTTTACCTTTGGATCTTGATCGAGTCTTGGATTGTACGGGTTTCTTATCTCAAGAGCACACAAGTTTGAGTTCAAGTACTTAACTTCTCGTACTTGATTCCCTCAAACCAGGGCTCTGATACCAACTTGTAAGACCCTAATTCGTACATGGCAAAAGTCGCAGCGGAAACACGAACCATAAAATTCCTTTCATTATAATTACCTCAACCTATTTAAAATTTAACTTTAACATAGCTCTTTCTCAATAAATCCGTTATTCGACTTATTTAATAACTTAAAAACATAGTTTATGTTTACTACAAATTATACATCATCGTTCCCGTACAATCTCTCTATTGGCTCGATCCTCGATCTCCAATCCTTGGATATCCTCATGACTGATACTACCTGCGCTCACCACATAAAATTCACAATATTAGTACACATTATATACATACAAGGTTTGTTCACGTTTACTTCTCATTTCGTTAACTCTTTACATCCCAGCTTTTCCATACTGTCATACCATCCGTGGTGATACTTCTTTGCCATTCCTGCATTTCACTTATAACCCCAGGTACACGAATAAACAATGTAAACACTTAATCATACCGAAAGACTTACATACATACCTAAACTTCATACATATTATCTATATATATATATATATGTACACACATGCATACATAACTACATGCATACTTACATTTACACATCTACATCATCATATACGTTTCTACATCCACACATACATACATCATTACGTCCACTCATGATATTATACCTATATACATACATAATCCCCACTTGCAACATACCGAACTCATACACGCCTACTCTCAAACATACCCTCATATATCCATATATACTTGCTTACGTACTCATAAACATACATACATACCTAACAAGTGTGGGCATACACTTAAATTCATAAAAACGTAAGTTGAACTAGACGTACATAACTTAAAACGCGTTTAAACGAGTTCCCAAGCCAAAACGAGACACAAAAACAATTTTTCCGGATAACACACCCGTCGCGCGACGCGACGGGTCGTCGCGCGACGCGACCCCCCTAATTCAGTAGAAAGATTGCAGCTGTTTGCTGCATATTCCCTGCACGTCCGGATTTTACGGAAACGAGCATAACTTCCTCATTTTTCATCCGTTTTACCCGATTCTTTTTCCTACGTGATCGTAATTTAATTCTCCATCACATGGAGTGAAAATCCAGTATTTGGACTACCGAAATTTATAACTTTTAAGCCCTCGGCTTATTACCCTTTTCCATAATTTTGACCCGTGCATGCATTTACCCACATAACTTGTTTGTTTGACCTTAACTTCATATAACTTGATAATTTCAAGGTCATTTATCATAAAAGATTCATTCCCGGATACCTTACATCTCATTCCACCCGTTTTTGCTCAAAAGCTTATTTTGACCCATTAAGGGTAATTGCGCATTAAAACATTTCTGACTTCCGACACCATACTCCTCACTTTCATACTTGAACAAAACATTACTCTAATCAAATAGCTTGTTTTCTAAACTACTTTTAAGATCGTTTGCCCCAAAACACCCACCAAGGGCATTTTGGTCAACTTTAATCCCATCAATTACGACGAAAGACTTCAACACATCTTTGACTTCAAACGTCATGTTTAATTAATTAAAACACTTTATCACTTGATCGAACTAAGAAGTGATTACGGAAATCACTTACCTTATGCGTCCGTGCTTGTATCCGATTCCTCGCCTTTTCTTGACCCGTTGGCCTTTCATGCTTGAGTCCGTCTTGACATGATTCCTATACTCTCTTTTCATCAAAATCACGCTCTTATTAGCATATGCATTCGTACATGATAACAATCATATCAATCGCATATTTCACACTTAACTTTCATCAATCATTTCTAACAAACATAATTCATATAATCATATCCGTATACGTTTAAACTCATGTAACTCATCATGTCATTATATTTAACACGGATTACCATAACATGTACCATACGACTTCCCATCAACCTATATTTACGACAACGAGTCAAATCATGTTTCTTATACTTAGTTGACTTTCAAAAGTCAACTATTAACCATACTTAACTATCGACTTATCATCATATACTCGCAACATCACAATCGACTATACGGATGACACTATATACCTTTCATCACATATTTGGTGTGTGTACCATCTTCTAAACATAACGTACAACTATTTCATGCATAATCTTCTAAACTCATACATAACTCATCAAATCCTTCTCCTAATCAACACCTATCACTCACACATAAGCATCAAACATATCAACACCACATTTCAATCAATTCCTCTAACCACAACTCATCATACTCACAAAATACATCAATCTTTCAACAAGAATTGAACATAGGTGATGAGTCAAGTCATCTTCATCACCATAACTAATGGGTTTATCATCTAAACATCAAATTAGCACAAACCATTCATAGTCCGTGTTCTATATGATGATTATAACACATACTCATGCTCAATTCCACTTAAACTCATGGATTAGAACATAACCCACTTTACACATGATCACCAATCTTAGATTTGAGACATACCTTATGATCCCCTCGTAAAGGTGATCATTAATCCGTGTTCCTTCTTGAATTTGAGCCTCGATTCACCCTTCAATTTGGTGATTTAGTTGAGTTAAGGTTTGGAGCTCTTGGAGCTCCTGAACATTCGTGAACACACACGAAGTGTGTGTTTGTGTGTGTTAATCTTTCATTTTAATAACTCAACTTCCATCTTGTTCCACTTTAACCCCTCGGGTTTGCCTTTAAAACATAACCGACACTACTTTCATCATTTAATACTTTTAACCATATCCTTGACTAGGTTAAATAGCCTAGTTATTAATTTCATGACGTGTCATATAGGAACACACTACAATTATTAACATTCAGATTTTTGGGGTGTTACAATTACTAACGGTTCAACTTGAAGAATCTCACATTAAAGGAGTTTGAACCAGTTGTCCATCACTTAAGACCTTGAAAGATTTGTTGAAATCGAAGCATTCACGAACCACAATTGACTCAGACTCATGTTCAAGTAAGTTTCTAAAAATCTGAAAATTCAGGTTTACCTTGTTAATTTCACAAAACAAACTCTCGTTTCTTCATCTTCATCTTCAAGAACAATGATGAACACATGATCGGTCATTCCTTGTGATACATGAACGTTGTATTCTTGTCTTTCAGAAGAGTTTGTATTGAATCATCACAGAAGACGTGTTCGGGAGTAAATCACCACCCAAAGATCAACAACTTGTGATTGTCGGGTTATGCTAGTTATTCGGAATGTTTCGAATCATCACAGAAGACGTGTCGGGTTCTTCTACTAGTTATTCAGAATGTTTCGAATCATCACAGAAGACGTGTCGGGTTCTTCTGCTAGTAGTATGAGTCTGAGTCCATTGTGGTTCGTGCAAGAGAATAGCGAGTTATTTTCAGTTATTTCTGTTGATCCACAAATTCCGTTCTTTAAATCAGAATCAGGTTCTCAAGACAAGGATCGTTCTAATAGATTAAAGAGAATAAACCCTTTTTTACCATTTTTTACCCATAGTATACGAGTCGTATAATAATATACGGCCCGTATACAAACATCGTATACATTGTATACGATCGGTAAAAATATTTTTTACCAATGGTATACAGCCGTATAAACCGTATACGACCCGTATACATATGGTAAAAATGGTAAAAACCTCTTTAATCTATTAAAACGATCCAATAAACGAAGAACAAAGCCTATTTTCAAAACACAGGTTCATACATCAAGGGTTGTATCGGAATTAGGCGTTGGAAGGATTGTAGTAGTAGGACATTGGTACCACTGTGAAAATTGCTTCTCTTGTTAACTTTCTGACCCAACCGAAATCCACAATCAGGCGAGTTATTTTCAGTTATTTCTGTTGATCCACATCATTCTGTCACTTTGTGTGTTGACGAAAGCTGACAAACACATTGGTATTTTCTCAAAATGTGCAAACTTGAAGAATCTCACATTAAAGGAGTTTGCAACAACGGGATCAGATGGTTTGAGTATCTCTACACAAACTCTTCTACATCTTTTAACCAGTTCTCCATTGGTAAAACTGGTTTCAACATCAAGGGTTGTATCGGAATCAGGCGTTGGAAGGATTGTAGTAGCAGGACATTGGTACCACTGTGAAAATTGCATCAGGAGGGGAGAGAGTCTGATACAATAAGGATGTTGGGAATTAAACGCATGTACGTGACAAAATAAGGATGTTCGCATAAACATATATTCGTTTCATAACCTCCTCCTATAAATCAACCACAACTGACAAAGAGCCTGTATTAGAAGCCATCCTATGTCTTTTACCAACCGAAGAGGCAGCAGAAGACGTGTCGGGTTCTTCCAACATTCACGAACCACAATGGACTCAGACTCATACTACTCACCCTCCCCTGAGGAAAAGTTTTCCCGACGACTCAAGAAAATCCACAATCAATGTATACAGGTGCAAGAGAATGGCGGGTGAGATAGTAATTTTCAATAATGTAGGAAGGATTGAAGTAGTAGGACATTGGAATCTGGTTCTCAAACAAACCAACAAAATCCTGATAGTGAAAAACATCAGCAACCATTTTTTCTTTTCCTTCAATCTCGAGAACATTCTCCACTTGTATGTGCTTGTGCTGTAGAAACCGGTGATGAATTTGTGTACACAACTGAACGTTAATTGATATTGTTTTAGACAACAACAGATAATGAACAGATTGTTGGTGGATAACGCAAACAAGTTCTCCACAGTTTGTTATTCAGATCTCTATTCGGTCATCTTTTCCAAACTACAACACACGATAAATTTAAACTTTATAGTGTGTGATTTGACCAGGAAATGATTGGAGGTGAAGGTTCAGTACACTAAAGTTTCTTACGAAATGTACGTGACAAAACAAATATGTTGGGAATTAAACGCATGTCCGTAATCCCGCGTTGATATCTTCCGTTTTATTCAGACTCCTTACAACTCTCATCAAATGCCTCACCCTTCCTTTTATTCTATAAATATTAAATAAAGAATAACACCATGTCCGTAATCCCGCGTTGATAGCTTCCGTTTTATTACAGTCATACGACACGTTTTCTTGTTCTTCAATCTTTGTTACTTGTTAATGTTTTATTTTTTTCTACTTTTAGAAAGGTTTGAGCACCTCACGACTGTAAAATATCTAGTGTGATTTACACCTTAAATCCCTTAAATACTTGAAAAAATCAAATTTTAGTTCCATACGGGTCGTATAAGTGTATACGGTCCGTATACACGTTCGTATACATTGTATACGACCAGGCAAACTTATTTACACATGGTGTATACGGGCCGTATACTGTTATACGGCCCGTATGGAATAAAAACAACTGACAAAGTCTGTGCCAGCAGACTTTGTCAGTTATTTTTATTCTATACGGGCCGTATAACAGTATACGGCCCGTATACACCATGTGTAAATAAGTTTTCCCATGTGTTAATATTAGGACCCTTTAAATAATTTAAACCTTATCTATTCGTTGGCATCAATCCTAATTAAAAACAATATTTGAGGACAGTCCCAATTTTAACCTATTTTCTTCAGTTAAGTTTTTTTTTTCTAAATGAAATCTAACTCAATTATTATTATTATTTATAAATGATGATGTGAAAAAAACATTAATACGTTTTATAAATCTACTAGGTTAGAACCCCGTATATTACACGGGTTGAATAAATGTAATATCATATATTAAACAATAAAAATTAGATCTTTATGAACCTCGTATATTATACGGGTTAAATAAATGTAATTTTATATATTAAATAATAAAAAAAGTTATATCTTTAAAAACCATATGTATTACACAAATTAAATAAATGCAATTTTGTATACTAAATACTAAAAACGTTGTATCTTTAAAAAACTCGAGTATAATCGAGTTAAATAAATCTATCGAATAATAAAAAAAAATTACTTCCTTAAAGACCCCATATATTACACGTGTTAAATAGATCTAAAAAGAGTTATATATTTAAAAACCATGCGTATTACACAGATTAAATAAATGTAATTTTGTATATTAGATACTAAAAACGTCATATCTTTAAAAAACCCATGTATGGTTGGGTTGAAAAATCTACTAAATAAAAAAATATATCCTTAAAAGCCCATGTATTACACGTGTTGAATAAATCTAATTTTACATAGCAAATGATAAAAAGTTATATCTTTAAAAACTTCGTGTATTACACGGGTTATATAAATGTAACTTTGTATAGTAAATAATAAAATTTTATTTTTAAAAATTCCACGTTTTACACGAGTTAAATAAATATAATTTTGTGTACCAAATAATAATAAAAAGTTATATTTTTAATAAATTTGGATAACATTTAATATTAATTAATTATTTATATATTTAATATAAGATAAGTAGGAAAGATAGGTATTTGTTTTAAAAATATATTAAATTAAGAATTTAGATTTAAGGATAATATTTTATTAAAGAATGATAAGATTTAGAGTAAACTTCCGTTTTGCTCCCTGTTGTTTGGTCACTTTAACGGTTTTGCCCGAAACCTTTAAAAATAGCCATTTTCCTCCAATAGTTTGCTATGATTTTTCCATTTGCTCCCTGCCTCTAACTCCATCTAAATTGTATGTTTTTCCATTTTGCTCCCTGCAGGAGTAAAATGAAAAAACCATAGCAAACTATTGAAGGAAAATGACTATTTTTAAAGGTTTAGGGCAAAACCGTTAAAGTGAACAAACCACAGGGAGCAAAACAGAAGTTTACTCTAAGATTTAATATTAATTTATTATTTATTTAATTAATATAAATAAATATAAATTTGAGGATATCTTTAATGAATGACACGTATCCAAAAGTTTGTTTCTTTTAATATAGTAGATGGATTTCCCAGCATTTGCATACCTAAATGTTCCTAGATCCAAAAATCCCCAAATCAAACTCATGGCCGGCCCTGAGCATGAGCCGGGAATCGCAAAAAATCATAATAAAGGGCATAACTTGGTGGTTGATATGTTGCTTCGACAACCAGAGGTCGAAGGTTCTAATCCTTGCATCCCCCTACATTCTAGTTTATTTCAATTTTTGGATTTTTTTTGTTTGTTAGTTCTTCATCAAATGCAAGTGACATTAGTAGCATAATTTTGTAAAAGCTACGTTAAATTCAAATGACATTGTCATTCAATTCTTAGAATTATTTTTTAATTCATTTTCATAAGTTTTAAGTTTTTTATATATTATTTAAAAAAATATATATATTCTAAAGGCCCGTATTTTCTATCTGCTCTAAGCACCAAGATTTTTTAAGAATTTTCGAGAACTTAACTAATCCAACTTCAGTATTCAAATTGACTATTCCAAATTTCAACTTTAACACTCCGAGTTTCCGAAATGCAAAAAATTAGTGATAAACTATATAAATAGAATTTGTTTTTAAATTAAATTGTGTGAAATGCTAAGACTTAGTAAACATTGTTTAGAAAAAAAAATGTTTGATATAATTAGACACACAATTATATAAGGGTTATTGGATTTTAATAATCCTAAATTTCACCTATTGGCAGATACTAATCCCAACTTTAAAAATTCCCTCCAACGATCCTAACTTGTAAGAATTTGACCCTCATCAATCCTTTTTTAAGTGCAGGTGCACTTATTCAAGTCCCCATTTTCTTTTAAACGTTTTTAGTTTTACAACTCTTGAGGGGGGGGGGGGATACATGTTACGATGGTATGGTTAAGCTAGGGAATGAAACAACTAGATTATATGTGAATAGGGTGGAACTTAAGAACCATTAATCTTTATAGACCAAGGAACAAGAGGGGTAGATTTATCGGGTACTGGCGAGCCGCACTCATGGGTCCTTATGTGGCCGCATGTAGTGCTTTTGTGTCCCAACCGAGGTTAATCGGTACTAAATCGTCAAGGGTTGAGTACTTCCTATGTCGTCACACATATTAATGTCCTTGCAAAACATTAATGATCAACGATTTCATAGACGCATTACATGCCACACTTTTACATACGATTTTCTATACGAATTTTCAAATGTTTTTAAGATTCATTTGATACAAACTCAAACGCATGAATTCACCAACATTATGTTGACTTTTCAAACTTACATGTATTTCAGGCAACTAGTGGATCCTTGCACTTCATGAAACAAGAACAAGCATGTCAAGAAAGCGATGTCATCCTTTTGGAGGATTTGGTTCACATCTTCCGCCCTTGTGCGAAAGATGCAATGCAAAATCCTCGATCTGTTAAAACTTTATTTTTGTACAAGTCCTTTTGTGAAACAATTTAACTTGTGATGTCTTTTGGAAACAAGTTACGACTTGTGAACTATTTCTTGTTGATGAATAGATGAACATCGTGTGTATTTTATTCATAAAGTTTGTTTACTTACATCGTATGCAGTGGAAACTAATCAAGTTCACACCTTGCGCTTCCGCCTATGAGCGGCTGTGGCAAGGTTGACCTAGTTTAACAACCATTCTTGCTACTTGTGAGAGTGTGTGTGAGTGCATGTGCGACGACTAAAGAGAGAGAGAGAGAGACCGTTGTCTAATCCATCGAAGAGTATGAATGGTGGCCAATGGTGGAGGTGACTTTCGTGCAACCAAATATCGAATGGGAGTCAAACCACGACGGAATTAGTAAAAAATGGTGGTGGCAAATATCCGTATAGGGTTGATAGGTCGCATTTTGACGTGGGATCAAGCGCACATCCGTGTATGGGTGTTGGGGGATTGATCTTGTGACATCTTGTACTTTCAGGTTAACATCGAACACTATACATGCATTTATATTCTTTACGATTCATTGAACATTCATATGCATGCAATTATATTGAACGCGCAAAGTCATAACACACGGTAACACTATAAACTAGAAAGATTAGTTTCACACATACATTTAAAGTTAACTTGTTAGCTTTCTATACAAGGGGTCAAGTTCAAAACACAAGGGACTTGGTGGTTATAATATAAAGTTAATTAGCATAACTTGTTGCCCAACCTTGTTATAATAAAACTTGAAGGAGCCAAGGTGTAACTTTGTATTAACAATATATATAAATATATATATATATATATATATATATAAACAAACTCCCAAACCCTAACCCGCCCCATCACCCTCACGATACACACACCTCTCAACCTCTCCCTCTTGGCGATCTCCTTCTCTCTTGGATCATCTATCTCTCGACATCTCTTCCCTCTCTTGTGATCTCTCTTGCGAACCTTGTTTTGGTAAGGTTCTCGCCATACATGTGTTGTGAAAGTATATATGTGTAGGGGTGCATGTATAGGTTGGTTATGAAAGTATGATCATATGCAAATCGTATATATGTGTATCGTATGTAAATCAAAAGGAAGTTTAGGTGTACATGTGTATGATCGTATGTATATGTATGTATGTATGTATGTATGTATGTATGTATGTATGTATGTATGTATGTATGTATGTATGTATGTATGTATGTATGTATGTATGTATGTATGTATGTATGTATGTATGTATGTATGTATGTATGGAGATTTAGGTTTGCATGAGAAGCATGATTGTGATAATGTATGTGTTAAATCTGATTTATATGATGTTAAACATGCTAGAACAAAGAAACAAGGTTAAAGAATAATCATAAACACGTTTTTAATAAGAGCTGAAAGATTACAGCTTCTATCCAGATTTTTTATGTCGACTTATAAAGGCTATATCTCGGCTAAAATGTGATGAAACTGGGTGGTTCTTGAGTCTAGTGTCAATTTCAAAGAAATAGCTTTTAAACCCCACTAGTTTCGTATTTTTCCAACGAGTTTTGGTTAGTCAAAAGATTTAAATGAAATCAAAGGTCGAAGTTGTGTTTTCTGCATAAACTGCAGTTCATTACGGGAGTCATAACTCAGTCAATATTTGGAGTTAACATCCGAAATTTTTACTGTAGATAAACCTAGTAGATTATGAGATGCTCCAACTAGATTTTTTTTAAACAGAGCAATGATGATTTTTATATAAATTAAACTGTAAACTATCATCAGAAGATGACAATTTTGACCTTTGTGTGTTACATGATTTTTGGTGATTTTTCTGTGCACATTTAGACCTTGGGAAAAATATACATGTCCAACTGGAATAATTAGCACGTCTCATAAAAGATCATAATTTTTCTAGTCCGGATAGTATTTTAAATAAAATCCACGAAACAACTCGAAAACTGATGTTAAACTGAATTGGCTGAAATGTTGTGTTAATGTTTGAAAGTGTATTTAATGGTTTCTATAGTGTGTCCTTGCATATTTGAAACCTAAGCAAATGTCATTGAACATGTTACATGATATAAGATGTACACATGCACATAACCGGATGAACGTGTAATTGAATGACAACATGTATGCATGGTATGATAGTATACGTGTGTAGCAATAAAGTGGGTACATGTGTGACTTATGTGTTATGAATCCCTAGTGACTTGACTACCAATAAAACGGTAAACATATCAGGACATTGTTAACCACAACACTTTGTAGTCACATAATTGTAACCGAGCAAAACTAAGGTGAGTTCACGGCCCCTATTCTCTTTTAAAATTATTTAAACACAAGGGGAAAAAACATGGTCAACATTACGGTAAAGTAATGTACAATTTAGTTAGAGTTTTTGTTATGACATAATGGTCACTAGAATGAAACAGTATCATAAGTTAAGTCCTTACGTTCTCAAACCGTTAGTATTAGATAGCGAGGCAGTTTTGAGTTGTACTATTGGGTTTGACAAGCCCCACCCGGGTTGATCGCGCTAACCCAACCGGTCAAGGTCGATCGGGTGTAAAATTTGCCTAACCTTCCACCATTTGTTAGTGACAGACATGGTAACACTTAGTGACATAATACATAGGTTAGCTGCCAACAGATATGACAACAAACTGCTAATAACTACTATTAAACACAAACAGTGAAACAAACATTAAAATTACACTTTTTGTCCTTTATGGTTGTAGCGGGTTGCAATAGATGCCCTTTAACTTCAATAATTACAGTCACAATCCTTTATTTGTAAAAACCATTACACTCTTCGTCCTTTAGCACTAACATGGTTAAAAGTTTCAATTAAGTCTATTCTCTCAAGGGTATTCTGGTCATTTCATGCTTTTATTTTAAATGTTTCTTAATAAAAAAATAAAAAAAATTACATACATACAACTTCATCTTCCCCAAGCCTACAACACTATAAAACCCTATCTCAAATCAATCTTCCTCAATTTCCATCAATGGCTTCTCGTGTTACCACCAGATTGTCTTTCGTCTTCTCCAAGCCAAAAACCCTAACTTTCTTCACTCAAATCACCGGACAATCTTCACCACAATCCCCAATTCAGCATCTCAATCTTCAATTTCATCTCTTTTCGAATCCAAAGTTCCACCATTCAATCACCATTCCACCGCCTCCCGTTTCTTCTCCACCGCACAACGCCTCCCTAATCGCCCACAAAAACTCAACATCGGCGTTGTTCCATGAAACGACGGAGAAGAGTACAGGATACTGCTGCTGTTCCGGAGAATTGCAATCAAACTTTTTTTAGGGTTTGTTGTTCGATCAGTACAGATCATTATGCAGCTACACTTGTCACCTAGTATGAGAAGTATAACGATATCGAGCAGCAATGAATTTTTTAATTTTATGAAGGTTAAGATCGCAGCTCGTCGTATTTCATACCGTACGCTCTTTCATGTTGTGATTATTCTCGCTTGCTTGTTGCCGTTTGTCTTCATCGTTACGGCTCTTGTTACTCTTGAAGGTGTCAACAAGTGTTCATCGTTTGGTACAGTACTGGTTTCTGTAGATTGATTAGTTCTTGATTTGTGTTGTGGATTGTAGATCTTGATGTTCACAGAGATGGCTGAGTGATTAGGGCTAGGAATTGGGGGAGATATGTTATATATATGTAAACTGGTTTCTGTAGATTGATTAGTTCTTGATTTGTGTTGTGGATTGTAGATCTTGATGTTCACAGAGATGGATGAGTGATTAGGGTTAGGAATTGGGGGAGATATGTTATAAATATGTAATTTTTTGTTTTATTTATTAATAAAAATTTAAATAGAAGCATGAAAGGACCATGATACACTTAAGTGAAAGCATTTAACTTAAATTTTTAACCTGGTTAGTGTTAAAGGACGAAAGGTATAATGAGTTTCTATATAAAGGATTGTGACTGTAATTATTGAAGTTAAAGGTCATCTATTGCAACCCGCTACAAACATAAAGGATGAAAAGTGTAATTTACCCTTTGATAAACCTGTGAACTCACTCACCATTGTTGACCCATTTTTTTCTTACATGTGTTTATCAGGTCGCTAAGGTATCTCTCACGGCTAGGTTGCACGCATGGATGTCAAAAACAATTTTATTTATTTGCATGGTTCCATTTCATAAACTTGTAAGTTTATTTGGGCGTTGTTTTGCGCACAATTTTACTTTACAATTACTTTACGCTTCTGCATTTTATTTAAGGTTTTGAAAACGTATTTTATTCATATAGATGTCAATCTATATGGCTAGTGTCTTAGATCCTGATTTGTCACATGACTCGCGGTAAAACTCCGCAGATGGAACACGTATAAATTGCTTAGATCTTAAAAAAGATTAAATCAAAGTTTAGCGGATATATGTTTAAAGGTTTGGGTGTAACAATTCTTGGTATGGGTTTAAAAAACTACACACAAATAAGCAGAGTAATAATAGTAGCATCAGCATCATTGATAGGGGTAGTAGTAGCAGCAGCTACATCAACACTTCATAGCATATAAAAATTAGGAAAAATTACAAGTTTTGTTCTTTATCTTAATACCACTTATCAGGCGGTGTCCTTTTTAATGAACTTTGACAAATTTTGCCCTTTACAAGGAATTTTGTTACACATTTTGTCTTTTAGACTTAACCCAATTAGATTTTCTTGTTAAATCTTGTCACCCAATGGTATTTTAGTCTTATTACCCATTTATTTCAAAAGTCCACCCTAAAATATTTTGTTTTATTCTTTTAAATAATATTAAATAAAGAGGTAAAAAGACTAAAATATCATTGGGTGACAAGATTGAACAAGAATATCTAACTGAGTTAAGCCTAAAGGACAAAACATGCAACAAAATTTCTTATAAAGGGCAAAACTTGTCAAAATTCGTTAAAAATGACACCATCTGATAAGTGATATTAAGATAAAAGACAAAACTTGTAATTTTTCCTAAAAATTATTATTAGAATCGTTTAATCCTGATAGTTAAAAAACAATTAAAAATTCATTCTTTTTTTCAACGACAAAACGTCTATATAAATACATAACATGTTTTAAAATTAAAAGTTGTAAGAAAATTAGAAAAGCGCACACTTATCTTCGCATACGTCACGAGTGCCATCTTTATAAAAGGGACCCACATCTATGATGATAGATGAAATGGTTTCGCCAATTATACTTCCTTGTTCACTAGAGAATTTGATCATCAAAGTTTTTGACTTACGATCTTACCCATTCACTTGGTCAACACTTACTAGATATCCACTTAAATCTTATTTTTTATTATAAGTCGTTAACACTTTTTTCTCTAAGTCCCACCATACATATCACTAAAGTCATATGGTCTACCTCTATTTGTTGATTTTAAGGCTTGATCTAAACGTATCCATCTCTCCTACTAGTATCTTTTTTTTGAGAGAAAAAATATAGATCTCATCACTCATCCGTAGATACGTAAGAGACACCGGCAGAACCAGAACTTATTTGCCAGGGGGTCATCATAAGACTCTCTTTTTTACCGGCTACAACTAGAGAGTCTAAAATATGTTTTTTCCTAAAAAAATCTCAGATTGTACATATACAAATCTTACAAATTATGTCCGGGGGGTCAGCGGACCCTCTTGACCCCCTCTGGTTCCGCCCTTCGTAAAAGAAGAAAAATACAACTAATAGAAAAGGTAAGTACACTTAGTAGCACCCAATTTTAATTAGTGTTTAAATTATTGTTTATAACTAACATTTCATATGTGGATTTACACTCAATATTTTCAAATACTGGAATATTGTTTTACAATAAATTCCATGTGGATTTACACTCAATATTTGTTTATATTAAAGGTAATATACTAGGTAGAATTAGATAAATATTATTAGGTTTAACGATTTATCATATAGAAAAAATATGATCATTAGGATTCAGGTTTCATCTATACTATCTATAATAAGAGATTATGAGCTGATGTAAAACTGTCTATGTGTCAATTTCTAAGGTATGCCACATGTAATCGCTGATGTCATAATTCCTTTTTCAATATTTAGATATGTATAAATCTTTCTAAAATATATAATCGGATTTTATTATTAGTTAATAAGAGATTTCTTTAGGAGGGAAGTTTGAAATTGCATGGGGAGAAGAAATCAGCAATTAATGCACTGTAAGAAGTAATCATATTTATTAATTAATAATGTATCTAAAATATATAATCAGTATTTAAATGGGCAAAAGGGCAAACACTGATGATCATCCAAACCACTGGCCAACTCCAAAAGTCACGAACTAATGATTCAAAATCAAAATTATGGCTCCAAATTCAAAATTCAAAATTATGGCTCCAGATATATAAAACCTATCATCTTCTTCAATCAATTACCCTCTCTATAATCAATTTCTCTCTCAACTCCCTCTCTCTAAAATTCACAGTCTTTTGAAAGATAAATCATTTGGTTCACTTTTGAAAGATAAATCATTCGGTTCACAGTAGCAGTCCCCTGTTTTGAAAGATAAATCTTTCTTCTTTGGCAAGAATCTGGAATTATTTCAATTTCTTCTTCATATCGAAATCTTCTGCCCTAATTCTGTCTGTCGTCCTTCAGCCTTACGAAATCTTCATCACAAAGGTACAATTCCATCTATTTGGTAACATTCAATCTTGACCCTCATGTACTGTTTATTCATCAGGGCACAGGTAGTTGAATATTAAGGTTTTTAGAGTCATCAGGGCACAGGTAGTTGAATATTACACCGAATCTTGACCATCATGTACTGTTTATTCATCATCTTTACCATCGATTTGAATATTATTGTATTTGTATGACCTGTTGTTAATCGTTACCTGACCCTCGATGTGTAGATTATGAGCCCATAAACAAATATATATCATTAATAACCTAGGGGATAAAAAGCATTTATGTTTGGCAGAGTATTATGAGCTAATTTCACTAGGTTAAAAAGCATTTATGTTTGACAGAGTTTTATGAGCTGATATTTGTGCAGTATAATCTTATATAGAGTTAAAAAAATATGAATACCCCGATCTTACAAATAGTGATGAACGAGTTTTTTATTGAAATTACTAATTACTATGGTTGTGAGTAACAAGTTGATTGTTAATTTAGGTAATGGGGATTTCCGTGTCATCAGTATGTATCTGTGGTAGAAGAAGAAAGAGTTTCAGGTATGAGAACCAACTTAAGAGTTATTAGTTATTATAAAGGATGATATGTTCTTGCTTATTAAGGTGAAGTTAGAATTGATGACAACGTTATCGGAGAAAGGTCTGGTGGCAAGAAGAAAGACTTTCAGGTATGAGTTTCAGTTTTATATATAGATATATAGATCATTATAGTGTCGGTGTATAACGTTTCAATATGCTAAGCGTAATGGTTATTAACGTTTTGGTTGAATTTTATAGGCATAGAGCGGAAACTGCTGGAGAGGTGGAGGCTTGCAAGCGATGTAACTGTAAGAAATCCAAGTTTTTGAGGTTGTATGTAACTTTGTTCAAGAAGCAACCAGTGAGAGTGTTTTCGTGGAAAACTTGGAGGGGTCGGTGACGTTGTCGAGGTTGTCAGGAAATGCAAAGTGATAGCATTTCCTGACAACCCTCGACAATGTCACCGACCTCCTAATCTGAGCGTGACCCTCTGAAAATATAAATGTGGAAGCGAAGGGTAATAAAGTGGTTTTGTGATTTGGTGGTTTCATATCAATGTAGTTTTTTCCATTTATGTTTTTTTTCTATTTGTATGTAGTGAAATTGGCTGAATTTATGAAATGTTTTTAGAGCTTTATTGGAAGAACCGAGACGAGAGGGTTTTTGAACTAAAGTATATGGATACATCAATACATCTCCTGGAAAGTATAAAGGCAGAATGAAATCATACCGGTGGATGGTTAAAAGGAGAAAAGTTGCGGATCTCACCTTAGATAGCTGGAACAATTTTGTAAAACTTGGATTTTGTATAGGCTTCTCTGTCGTTTGTTTGTTGTTTTTGTTCTATTTGGGGTGTATTTGTTCTTATGTTATGGCTAATATAGCAGTTATCGGATAGAAGCATTAGCTCAGGCAATTAAGGAGAACACTATATTGTTATTGGAGACGGGATCAGGCAAGACGTTGATTGCGATTATGCTTTTATGTCACTACGCTTATCTGCTGAAAAAACCCACCCCGTGTATTGATGTGTTCTTGGTAGTTGGTACCCACTGTTGTATTGGTCAAACAGGTATGTCGGTTTACTTAGTTGTTTCTTGAACATGTTTTCAACATGTGGTTAAAGCATACTAATGGAAGCTTTGTCTGTCTTATTAGCAAGCGTAGTATGTGAGAAAGCACCTTGATTTGAAAGTGGAGGAGTATTGGGGTGAAAAAGGTGTTGATTTTTGGAATGCTGCTGATTGGAAGAAACAACGATATCAGAATCAGGTATGACAAGTCAACATTTGACTTTTTTGTTGACCGCATACAATCTCATCAGAATTTTGACTAATGATCAAATACGTAAAGCACCCCTGAGGCAGACAAATGCAGTCTTGAGTAATAAACTTTTATTGTGTTACTCTTTACCTTTGTTGTATCATGTAGTTTTTATTTTTCAATTTAAACTAAACACACGTATATGTTATACATCATTCTTACAGCTATTGGTCATGACCCCTGACATTTTAAGGAATGCATTGAGGCATAGATTCTTAACGTTGGATATTATCAAGGTGTTAATATTTGATGAATGCCACAACGCAAAGAAAAATCATGCGTATGCTATCATCATGAAGGTATATTAATGATCGTAATTTTTAACGTTATTAATTTGTTTTAGTTGAGTTTAAAAATTGAAATAATATTTGTTCAAACCACTGCTTGAAACTACTGTTCGGTTAAAACGGAGGTTTGAAACCATTGTTGGGTTAAAACAGTAGTTGAAACCACTGTTTGGATGTGTGTTGAAAGTGTTTGGATGTGTTGAAAGTGTGGAAGCGAAGGGTAATAAAGTGGTTTTGTGATTTGGTGGTTTCATATCAATGTAGTTCTTTCCATTTATGTTTTTTTTCTATTTGTATGTAGTGAAATTGGTTGGATTTATGAAATGTTTTTAGAGCTTTGTTGGAAGAACCGAGCCGAGAGGGTTTTTGAACTAAAGTATATGGATACATCAACACATATCCTGGCAAGTATAAAGGCAGAATGAAATCATACCGGTGGATGGTTAAAAGGAGAAAAATTGCGGATCTCACCTTAGATAGCTGGAACAATTTTGTAAAACTTGGATTTTGTATAGGCTTCTCTGTAGTTTGTTTGTTGCTTTTGTTCTATTTGGGGTGTATTTGTTCTTATGTTATGGCTAATATAGCAGTTTTATATTAATTATGCAAAAGAACAATTGCATCAGCATTTCAACATTAAAGTGTTCAAATTAGAAGAAGAGGTACCTTAACTAAGAACAGTTGCTTTTGTTCTATTTGGGGTGTATTTGTTCTATTTGGGGTGTATTTGTTCTTTTGTAACACTTAACTAAGAACAAGTTTTGTTTAGGCCAAATAAGACTGCTTTTAATGAAAGTTTATGCGAATGTCAATTCATCAAATATTTGTTCACATGATAGTTTACATATTTACATATACAAAAACTTTTGACATTATTTTATAATACTAATACATACTGTATTTAACATTATTTTATAAAGATATAGAACTAAAGACCACAATTTAAATGATATATTATAATCTGAATTTGTTGCGCCTCTTTTGTAAACGCCTCTTTTGTTGGGATTGAACCCTATCAGAGGAACAGATAATAAGAGCCAAAACTGGTTCACATCAATGGATTCATCATAAGCAGCTGTTTGCATTAGACTACCCCCTTGAAAGTGGTTATAACATCTGATGGCCCTCATCTATTGTTTGTATACTACAACTACTGTCCTTTAAGTACTGCTTGTGTATAACAACTGCTGAAGATAAGGTGCTGCTACTTAATCTACTGTCCTAACTCAAGTGCTGCTAAAGAGCAAAGCCCTGCTTGGAATGAAGCAGTGGAATGTAAAAACTGTTGACAAATTAATACGATTAAAATATGAAGTATTAAGAAAGTAGCAATTACATACAAAAAAGAAATCTAATCAGACACGTCTAACTCTAATAACAAGAATCAAGAAACTTTAACTTCAATTGTGGATCTTTACTGACGGTATTTGATCAAAACAATCTGAGAGTGCCGTATGATGATGCAAAAGAACACTTATTTGTGGTGTATTTGCTCTTATGTTATGACTAATTTAGCAGTTATACATTAATTATGCAAAAGAACAATTGCATCAGCATTTGAATATCCATGTTTTCAAATTAGAAGAAGAGGTACTACCATCTTATTTTTCAATATCATAATATTATTATTAACCATTGAAATAGACTTTCCCCTTCAAAGTTGTTATTTTGGGCCAAATAAGACTGGTTCACATCAGTGGATTCATCATAAGCATGTGTTTGCATTACACCTTCAACAGTACAACTGCTGTCCATTAAGTACTTCTTGTGTACAACAACTGCACCAGACCATGTGCTGCTATTTAATCTACTGCCTTAAGATAAGTGCTGCTAAAGACCAAAGCTCTGCTTGGAATGAAGCAGTGGAATGTAAAAACTGCTGACATATAAAGATTGACAATTTGTGTCTAAAATGTATTTTGTTAAGGATGGCATTCTTGCAGATATTTCATAAATCACCATCAACAGATGTTGGACATGATATTGTGGTTACGCAAGACAAAATCATTCCTTTCTTCAGAACAACAGATGCTCAAAACATTTGTCAAAAGCTTATTCACTGTTGCACTAACAGTTGCTGATTTAATAGTCTTTCAAATCATTATCATTTCCTTACCCCTAACTACTTTTGTGCTCAAACATCTGTTTTCTAAATACTGTCCACTGCTATTCATCATAAGCAGTTGTTTGCATTAGACTTTCCCCTTGAAAGTGGTTATAACATCTGATGCCCTCATCCACTGTTTGTATACTACAACTGATGTCCATTAAGTACTGTTTGTGTACAACAACTGCTGAAGACAAAGTGCTGCTATTTAATCTACTGCCCTCAGTCAAATGTTGCTAAAGACCAAAGCCCTGCTTCGAATGAAGCAGTGGAATGTAAAAACTGCTGACATATTATACTTGACAATTTGCCTCTAAAATGTATTTTGTTAAGGATGGCATTCTTGAAGATGTTTCATAAATCACCATCAACAGGTATTGTAATTTACATTTTCATTAATTATTTCCGGTGACATTTTTATTATATCAATGACTTATAGTTATTCTTTTCGATAAAACGGTCTTATGGCATTTTATGATACACTGTTTAGGTAGGTAAAATCCATACTACATGATTATATTTACAGAGTTGATTCTTGAATTTGGTTTGTTTTGTTTTATTTTGTAAATACGCAAGACAAAATCATTCAACAAAATCATTCAACATAATCTCATTAAACAGTTGCTGATTTAATAGTCTTTCAAATCATTATCATTTCCTTACCCCTAGCTACTGTTGTGCTCAAACATCTGTTTTCTAAATACTGTCCACTGCTATTCATCATAAACAGCTGTTTGCATTAGACTTTCCCCTTGAAAATGGTTATAACATCTGATGGCCCTCATCCACTGTTTGTATACTACAACTGTTGTCCATTAAGTGCTGCTTGTATACAACAACTTTGAAGAAACCACTGAGTGTCAAACATTTCATAAATTGACATGCAACAATGGAAGGAAGAAGCAGTAGTTTAGTTTGTCATTTATATTGTATAGAATCAGTGGTTAAGGTTAGCAGTGTTTGAAACCACTGTTCGGTTAAAATAGTGTAATCCTTAATGATATGTTTTGAAACCACTTTTGGGTTAACACTGTTTGAAACTACTGTTGATTTAAGGACCGTTTTTGAAACCAATGTTTTAAGCCAAAAGTGTTTTCAAAATAGTGTTTTAACAACACTAAGTATAATTCACCAATCTATCATTGTTTGTATCTTCAATGATCACACAACTTGAATCGTCAAATCATAACATTGAGAGCAGCCCATTTACAAATATTACAAACTGTATGCTGTATAAAGTTTTCTTATAACTATTAATCATTCATTGAATGTTGATTTATCTATTGTGATTGATGAAAGGAGGACATCTTCCGGAAGAGTTGCTGATTACAGAAAAAGTTGATCCAGTTGGTTCTCTCATATCATTCACATAACCTGATATTTAAGGAGAGTTGTTCATGAAAGTTGTATTGGCATTGTTAATATTTTTTATAACAATTTATAACAAATTATTAAAGCCTAAATTGTATATTAAATGTAAACTTTTAATACATACAATACAGAGACAAAACGTCATACCAACTTCGTAGACTTGACGAAACTTGCAGACTCGATAACAAAAGACTGTAACATACAATACAGGTGAAGTTAGAATTGATGACAACGTTATTGGATTCACCTAATATAGTGTTTCAATATGCTAAGCGTAAATGGTGATTAACTTTTTGGTTAAATCTTATAGGTGTATAGCGGAAAACGCTGGAGAGGCGGAGGCTTGCAAGCGATGTAACTGTAAGAAATCCAAGTTTTTCAACATACAATACAGAGACAAAACGTCATACCATCACAAGCAATTGTGGATCCTTACTGACAGGTGCACTTCGGAATGTAGCAGATATGAATGAATATAACCTCAGTGTCGGTAATTACATATCTGCCACTGGGGTTATATTCATTCATATGAATGAATATAACCCAAGTGGTAGATATGTAATTAGTGAGCTCTGGAATTTCAAGGAAAATCGAAGAGCTTCACTGGGGTTGTATTCATTCATATCAATCACTTCCTTATGTGCACCGCATCTTCTAGGAGGTTGTCAAGTGTTCTCGCCTTCGTAGTTGGTGTTTTGCGTATCTTTACATCCGCAGCCATTCTGTACATCGAATCAAACCAAAACCAAATAACTGTTATCATCAAAACCAAAAATCAAAATGAGGAACACATTCAAATCATTGAATCAAACCCAAAACACATTCAAAACCTCTGTTTTGATACCCTAAACCCACAAGAATCAAAACAGGAACACATACAAAACCTCTGTTTTGATACCCTAAACCCTAAACCTACAAAAATCAAAACCAAAACACATTCAAAACCTTTGTTTTGATGCATTTTGAACAAAATCAACCCTCTGTTTTTTCAAAATCAACCCAAAATCATCGAATGGAACCCGAAATCAAACCCAAAATCAAACCCAAAATCATCGAATGGAACCCAAAATCATGAACAAAATCAACCCTCTGTTTTTTCAAAATCAACCCAAAATCATCGAATGGAACCCAAAATCAAACCCAAAATCATCGAATGGAACACAAAATCAAACCCAAAATCAACCCTCTGTTTTTTTTCAAAATCAACCCAAAATCATCGAATGGAACCCAAAATCAACCCAAAATCATCGAATGGAACCCAAAATCAACCCAAAATCATCGAATGGAACCCAAAATCAAACCCAGAATCAACCCTCTGTTTTTTCACAATATAAACACTAAAACACATTCAAATCATCGAATCAAACCAAAAATCAATATGAGGATGAAGATGAACCTGATCTGTTCGATGATGAAGATGTTCGATGAAGATGATCTGTTGATCTATTCGATGAAGATGATGATGATGATCTTGGGAGTTGGGAGAGATATTGGGAGTTGGGAGAGCTGTTGATGGTGATTATGAAACTGGTGGTCTCATATTAAGTGTAGATATTAAGGGTGGGGGGTATTATGGACTTTTCACAACAGTCAAACGGTAAAACTGACGGAAGAGACTCAAACTGTTATGAATTCATAAGGTCAAGGGCTCAAAAAACCAAAAAATGAATTTAGGGGCTCAGGTTGATGTTTGGCACATACCACAGGGACGCACATTGCATTTTACTCTAATTTCTATATCAAACATGAACTAAATACAAACAATTTAAATGATGTATTATAATTTATTTCGATGGTTATTAAAACTACCCGTGTGGTCACACATAATGTCTTCAACATTACTTTATAAAGATATAGAAATAAAGACCAAAATTTAAATGATATATTATAATCTGTTTTTTAGTATTTGATTTCGATCATTACTAAACCTACCCGTGTGGTTACACGGGTACTACACCTAGTATCTAATTATAGAGCATTTACATCTAATCCCTTATAATCATTCAAACTATAAAATTTAATAAAACTAACTAAAAACACCACTCCATCTCACTCTTTATCCTTATAACTTATCTATATATTTTTTAGGAAAAGTAAAGTGAGTTCTTATATTTAAGAAAAACTAAAACAAACCTTATATTTTTACGGATAAAGAATAAGATGTGATTCGTGATAGAGTTTATAAAAAATATAATTTTTAGTTAAATTATATATATAAAAATACAGTGAGATGTGAATTCTCTTCTCTCTTCATAGTTCATACAACTTTCATTGAATACTGTAAATTATCAAGGCTGTCAGCCCTCTTCTCTCTTCATCCACTTGTGTGACTACCCTTTTTTTTTTTTTTTTTTGTCTTTCGTCCTACCTTGGGATGCAAGGTGTGTGTATTGATTTTTATGTCATAGCTATTGTTTTCCACCACATTCATCGCCCCTTCCACCGTAAATTGTCTGTTGTTGTCACCGTTATGACCTCAGATCCTTCGGCGTCGTTTACCACCACGGTTATTGCTTATGTTTTTGTGGTTTTTTTTTTTTTTTGGGAATTGTACACTCTTCTTGTACCAGACTCTACAATCAATACGATGTGATCGTATACGAAAATAAAGTGTCAATATAGAATGGTTCACATGTAAGTTAATTACTTATTCATAATATGACAACTCGTATATGAAAATAAAGTGTCAACATATAAAGTGGAAAATCTTGTTAACTAGTTGATTTTCCGCCCGCGCGTTGCGGCGGGGACCCAATGTCTGGAAAACGCGTGTCAGCAGCAGATACCGAATATCAAAACATAAATAAAAATGACGTGGTAAGGATGGTCACTCCATCCTAAAAAAACGATTTTAAATAACCTAATATATAATAATAGGAGCCACACGTCCTACACGTTGAAAATTCGGTTGTTTTCAATTTAGTTATTGTTGGTGCACTTATGTCTGCACTTTGTCTGTATTCGGTCACAATGTAAAACGATGTCTTGTTAGTCTTGTAAGTTTGACCAAGTCAACCATCCTCCTGGTTTGACTTAGCCAAACAGTCAACATTATGTTTGTAAGATGGCTGGGTCGAAGGATGCACCATCGAAGGATTGAATGGATCCTTCGATGATGAGCTCGAAAGATGGACCTTCGATAGATGGACCACGAAAGATCCCATCTTTCGTGATTCATATGGATCGTTCGAGCTGTTCCTGGTCGAAAGATGATCTTTCGACCGGTCTTCATGATCCTTCGACCAGACCTGCAGTGTTCGGGTATAAATACCCGTGTGTTGTGTTCATTTCGGTAGATGACAGTTGAACCGATAGGGAAAACAGAGAACACACATACTGTTAGAGAGAGTTTATAGAGCTGATCTGTAAACATTGAGCTGTAACTGGACCTTTCATACGTTTAATACAAGTGGTGTTAATCGTTGAACTTTGCGTGTCGTGTTATTGTGTGTTCTATCTCGGTTTGCTATTTCGGTTGGATTCCGCACAACCGGAGTGGTTCGTATACAAGGATTAGGCGACTAGATCCTCCCCTAGCCGGACCTACAAGTGGTATCAGAGCCTTGGCTCTTATCCTTGTTAAAACCGAGGTGTTCTTGGTGTTTTTCGGGATTTTATAGTTCATATTTTCTGGAATTATTGCTGTTTTTGCTGTTTATTCTTATAAAAACCTTGTCACTTTTCATTGTCACATGTTAAAAATGGGTTTTTAGTGAAGTTGCTAGCAAAAACAGGTTTTGGATAGTTGTCGGTTTGCAGAAATATTCATATTTCTGGGTTTGTTCTTCATTGTGTTCTTGATAGTTCACACTTTTGATCTTAAAAATTTTGAACTTCAAGGTGTTTGTGCATTGAAAAGAGTGTTTTGATTAAGATATTGGGATCATTACCCGGTTGGTGAAAAACCTGCATGTTTCAGACCTGAAAGATATGGTCTGAACATACTTTCTCACCAACCCATCAACTTTTCACCAAACTGTCCGATTTGTCAACTGTGTCAGAGCTAGTTCGAAAGATATCCTTCGAAGTGTGAGACTTATCTTTCGTTCCAAGGAATACTTTCGAAACATATATCTTTCGGTCCACTGCTCATTTTCGAAAGACTAGGATCCTTCGATTGGGGAGTCTTTCGAAGTCATCTTTCGATTTCATCTTTCGGTCTACAGTACTTTTTCGAAGGATAAGGATCCTTCGGTTGAAGAATCTTTCGAAAAACATTGTTCGAAATTCAACAGAGATCTTTCGAACCCTGTTGATCCTTCGAACAGGTGTGGATCTTTCGATCACCAGTCTGTTTGTGATTAACAGTTTGTGTTTTTCAAGTGTCTTTCGAACAGGTATCCTTCGGCTGATCAAATATGAATCCAAGGTGGAATACTTTGGTAAATACAGATATGTATTTTGGTACTCCGTCATCTTCCGCACCGGTATCTTCACAGGCTAATGCAATTTCTACCGGTCAATGGGCATTTGTATCCAATCAAATTCCAAGTGTTCAAAGCATTCTCCTAAGCGAGAGTGAAACGGGAAGTTTGAATCGGCCTCCCAAGTTGATGCACTTATATGAATATCCAGGATGGATTGATAGATTTCATACATACGTTAAAGGTCAAAATACAGAATTGTGGTTGCGGTTCATTACAGATTTTGATCAAACAATTGAAGTTGCAGCATCATCTGCTGCCACGTTTGCAGATCTTACAGAAGATCAGAAGAAGGTGTATGATCTGGAAAAGAAGGCATATGCCATTCTCACTCAGGCTTTAAGTAAAGACATTTATCATCAATTCGTTAGTTACAAGACAACGAAGAGATTGTGGGACGCGTTAAAGACAAGGGGCGTAGGAAATGAAGCGACACGCCAATTGAGAAAAGAATTGCTAAAGAAAGAGTTTGATGGCTTCACTTGTATGGAGAATGAGTCGTTACATGATTTGACAAGTCGATTTAATCATTTGTTGACTGAATTGGCAAATTTTGAGGTTGTTACAACTGCAGCAGAGATTGTGAAAAAGTTTGCAGATGCGTTGCCACCCCAATGGAATACCTTCTTGGAAATCATGAAGTACAATGGTACTTTAGCTACAACAAGCTTCAACGACTTTGTACAAATTCTAGAAAACAAGAATCAGGAAGAAATTCTCAAGGCAAAAAGAGTTGCAGTGCCACAAAATCCTGATATGTATTATGGAACCTCTAGCACTTCTACAAAACCTTCTTCGCATGCTCCAATTCAAACAGCATTTGTGACTAGCACTGATATGTATGGCAATACTATCCAAGTGCCGGTTCCTCCAAAGACAGACATGTATGGAAATCTGCTAGAACCAGTTCCTCAACAGCAACAGCAAAGCCAACGACCGCTCAGACCAACTGATATGTTCGGGAATCCATTACCAGTTCGATCTCCCGGAACAACAGATATGTATGAGAATCCACTTCCTCCTCAATCTACAGTTCCAACAGACATGTATGGGAACCCACTTCCTCCACAACAGCAAGCCTGTTATGGAAGCACATCATCTGCTGGTCAACAATCAAAGCCAAATACAGTACGGCTCGACACCTCAAGCTTTTCTAAAGTCAATGTGGAAGTAGCAAAGGAACATATGGAGCTGCTAAACACTGTGGTGAGCGCATACTGTGGATTAGTGGAAGGTCAGATCGGTAATATTAATCTGACACAAGAAGACTATCAGCAGATCGACAAAGAGGAAATGGAAATGATGGATATCAAGTGGGCCTTTGCAAGTGCTGTTAGGCGAGCAAAGGATTTCATGGAAAGAACGGGCCGAACCAGCTTGGAAAGCAAGAAAGACACCAAGTATGGGTTTGATAAGCAAGCTGTTAAATGCTTCAACTGTGGGGAACGTGGTCATTTCAAGCGTGAATGTACAAGACCATCTCAGCATGGAAACCAGAATCCCTTCAGAGGTCAAGGCAACCAGCAGAACCAGAATAGGAACAATGTTCGTACGCTGGTACCTGTCAACAACCAAAGCCAAGCAGGACCATCAAATGCCAACCAGGCACTTGTGGTTCAAGTAGATGAAGGTTGTGACTGGTCACTACAGTTGGGAAATGATGCTCCGGATGGAACAGCGTGTTTTGCTGAGATTGTCAAGGATCTTAATCACACCAGTGGTGGAGAATCTTCCACCAATGGTGATGTATCTTCTGAGGATGAAGACTCTTCCGGGTACAGTGGAAGTTCAGATGAAGAGTCCTCTGCTTCAGGCAATGATCAGGAAGATGACACATCAACTGCATCAGTTAATGCAGACATTGATGAACTTTTGGAGGAAGCTGCAGCAGGAATTCAAAGAAGATCTATTCTGGTGGATCAAGCTGCTTATTCTTCGTCTTCTCTCCATTCAGCCTTTATGGCGAATGTCGACAGTTCATCAAGTCAGGTATGTGTCGACGAACCCACTTCTGTTAGCTGTAATAACTGTGATAGTTTGCATGATAGATGTGCTGTGTTGGAAGCAAACATGTCTGAGTTGCAAGGCAAACACGATGCTTTACAAGCTAGTTTGTTTGAATTGCAAGACAAACATGTTTCTGTGAAGGATAGGTGGTGTGAATTGCAAAGCAAACACAAGGCTTTGCAAGAGAAATATGATGTGACATTTATTCATAATCAGAAATTGACAGTTGATATTTCAAAGTGCACTGAAGCCAATATGTTTTATGAAAACCATGAAAAGGATTATAAATCAATGATTGAAACATTGAAGAAAGATAAAACAGAGTTAACTAAAATGGTTTCCAGAAAACAAACGGACATTAATTTGTATATCACTCGTCTTGAGGTAATGCAAAAAGAAATGGCTTGTGTTAAAACAGAAAGTGAGGCGATCCGACTCAAGTTAGACAGTTATTTGAGTTCTAGCTATGTGTTGGATCACATCATTGATGTTCAAAAAGAGAAAAAGGATGTCACATGCATAGGTTATAAGAAATGTCCACCACCCGTGAGAAACAATTTTGATGCTTTGCCTGATGAGGAGTATAGGACTCACTTTGAGCCATCTGTTCCTTTGGACATTGAGGAATTTGCAGCAGGGCTCGGATACAAGAAAGAAGTATCGTCAGATTCAGATGTGTTAGCAGATACATTTGTAACTGCTGAACAGAATCAAGATCCTCCAGTGGTGGTTGAGGATGTTGATTCTTCTGATGATGAGTCTGATGATACTGATTCGGAAAAGTCTGATGCAGTAGTCAAAGAAGAGGACATACCTCTTGAGAATCATATCCTATGTGATCCTCCCACAAAACCTGCTAAGACTGTTCCAACCGAGTCCACATCTGCAAAAGAGTCGGAGAGTGTGGATTTGCTGTACACACTTGTTGGTGATGATAAAATCTATTCAGACAAAGATTTTCCTATTAAAAATGTTAATCAATCTTTAATCAGTAAAGTCTTTGAAAATTCTACACGTAAGTTTTTGGGAAAGACAGGACCACATGTTACAGTTACACAGTGTCCTCCTATCCCAAAGGCTGAAGTTAGAAAACAGTTTGGGAACAAGAAATTACCAACAGTGCCAAAACAGCAAAACCATACCAAAACAAATGGTAAGACACCGCCTCAAGATCGAAAGAAGCCGAATCAGAAGAAGAAGAAGAATGTGAACTTTGTGAAATCGAAGGGAACGGACAAAATTGAAAAGTTTGCAAATCAATCTAACCTAGATTTTGTCCAAAAGGCAACAGTGATGAAAAGGAATGAACCAAGTAGTTCAAAACCTAGTACCTCGGGTTCACAAAGTTCATCATCGGCAAGACGACCACATGATACTTCGGGGTTTGTTGAACGAAGATCATGTTTTGAATGTGGTACAATTGGGCACATTGTCAGAAATTGCCCGTATCTTCATAAGTTAAAAGGAAAAGATGATGATCCCCGTGGCCCAACTGACCGTAGGCGATCTGTTTCTGTAAAACAAGATCCCCGACTCATAAGAGAAAGGGAAAAGAAACAGAAACGCCAACAGGTCAAGAAAATTGAAAAGGCAATTAAAACCGATGTGGTTCACAAACCATCTGTTTCAGTTAAACCAGATAATTCAAAGTTTTCAAAAACTTCAAACAATCAAACTGGTAAAACTCAACAGACCTGGAAACCGAAAACGGTTACTGAATCAGGGGGACCATCAAAATTTCCGAATCATCAAAAGGTGGAAGTTATTGTTGTTGATAAAAATGGAAGACCCAAGACCACAATGGCTTGGGTCCCCATCTCCAACTAATCATTTGAGTTCATGTGCAGGGTGTTCCAGGAGGAACTATCAGTAGTCATTGGATTGTTGATAGTGGGGCATCCAGGCACATGACAGGCGACATGAAGCTTCTCTACGACGTTAAATCTATTAGAGGAGGTTATGTTGCTTTTGCTGGAGATAAGGGCGGATACATTACGGGTGAAGGAATGATTTCCAACGGGGTTGTTAGCTTTGACAAGATCAACTTTGTGCAACAACTTGATCACAATCTTCTTAGTGTTTCTCAAATTTGTGACAAGCAGTTCTCAGTACACTTTGATGCTAATGGATGTTATGTGCTGAAACCCGGCTTCAAAATTCCAAAAGAATGGATTCTCTTGTCGGCTCCAAGGATAAATGATCTGTATGTCCTTGATATGAGCCAAGCTATCACAACGTCTGCACAAGCAACATGTTTCGTTTCTAAAGCCACAGAAAAAGACACAATCTCTTGGCACAGACGAATGGGGCACATTCACTTACGCAAAATGAATCATTTGGTGTCAAATGAATTGGTGAATGGTGTTCCTCTTAAAAATTTCCATCTTCAAGACGTCTGTGTTTCGTGCCAGAAAGGAAAACAAACGAAGAAGCGACACCCCGCAAAGAAAGTCAACACGGTGGCTGTTCCTCTTGAACGTTTGCACATGGATTTGTTCGGTCCTGTCAAGCACAAAAGCATTAGGAATGATCAATATTGCCTCGTGATTACTGATGATTATTCAAGATTTTCTTGGGTGGCGTTCATGGCACACAAGAGTGAAACCTTCGGTATTATCAAAAACTTGATCATTCAGATTGAGAATCTTTACAACTTGAAGGTTAGGCGGATACGTAGCGACAATGGTACTGAATTCAAAAATCATGCCATGGCGGAGTTTTGCACTTCAAAAGGTATTCTTCACGAATTTAGTGCAGCTTATACTCCTCAGCAGAATGGCGTCGCTGAACGTAAAAACCGCACATTGATCGAGACTGCTAGGACTATGTTAGTAGAGTCGCAGCTGCCCATTCCATTCTGGACTGAAGCTGTGTCCTCTGCATGCTATACGTTGAACCGAGTCCTTACAGTCAAAAGGCACAACAAGACCTGCTTTGAGCTTATCAACAAACGGAAACCAGACTTGTCTTATCTCGAACCGTTTGGAGCTCCATGCACAATTATCGATCCTCATGGAAAGTTTGGGACAAGATCTATCGAGGGATACTTTCTTGGGTATTCCACCCCAAACTTAAGAGTCTGGAATCTAGAGACTAAAAGGGTTGAGGAATGGTCTGAAGTCAGAGTACAAAGGCACACTTTACCAGTCAGAAATCCTGGTCAGCCTTGGATGTTTGAGTACGATGACTTTTTCAATTCGATCAATGTTGAAGCCGTTGAAGAAAGTGCTGCGGCAAGGATGTTTTTCGAGAGCGACAACGCAACAGATTCACCGTTGGTTCGTCCCATTATAGTCAATCAAGAACCATCTTCAGTGAACAATAATGCTCTCGACAATGAGGATTTTCAAGATGCTACCGAATTGAACGAATCCTCAGAGGATGATGAATTTCTCGATGCAGATCAAGAAGCTCCAACAGCAGTTCATGGTATTTCAGAGGGTACACCTCCAGTGGATGTTCCTCGAACAGCTGAAACTTCTGCATCATCCTCTTCGTCAATTCCGGGACTTGAATTGATTGCTGATCTCAATCTCAACAATCTGGGTACAAATATTCCAGTTCAAGATAATCCAGAAACAAGGATTCACAATACCCATCCTCAACAAAACATCATCGGAAATGTACATAGTGGCGTTCAAACAAGAAACATGTTGCGAAACAACAACAATGCAGGCTTGTATGCAACTATCCGAGAATCTGGTCAACAGAATGATTGGTCTTTCGCGTGTTATGTCTCACAGGAAGAACCAAGAACTTGGAAAGATGCTTTGAAAGATAGCTCATGGGTTGAAGCGATGCAGGAAGAACTGCAACAATTCCAGAAGCTTGGTGTCTGGAAACTCGTAGAGAAACCTGCTGGATACAAGAAGATTGGTACCCGTTGGGTGTTTAAGTGCAAGAAGGATGACCGTGGGATCGTTATCCGGAACAAAGCAAGGCTAGTCGTTCAAGGTTTTTGTCAGATTGAAGGGATCGACTACAACGAAGTGTATGCACCTGTTGCACGTCTAGAAGCCATTCGGATCTTTCTGGCCTATGCCTCATTCAAAGGTTTCAAGGTATACCAGATGGACGTGAAGAGTGCTTTCTTACATGGTGTGGTGGAAGAAGAGGTGTACGTCGAGCAGCCTCCAGGTTTTGAAGATCCTATCCATCCCGATCGGGTTTGGTTGCTCAACAAAGCTCTATATGGTCTACATCAAGCACCGCGAGCTTGGTACGCAACCTTATCTAATTATCTGCTGGAGAACGGTTTTCGCAGAGGTCTTATCGATTGCACTCTCTTCATCAAAGAACAAGATGGAGATCTTCTACTGGTACAGGTATACGTTGATGATATTATTTTTGGTTCTACTAATGATGTTTTGTGTAGGGATTTCGAGCGTGTAATGCAGGATAAATTCGAGATGAGTGCTATGGGGGAAATGACTTTCTTTTTGGGCCTACAAGTACAACAAACTGAGTCTGGGATATTCATCCATCAGACTAAATATGTTGGTGACATCTTGAGCCGGTTCCAGATGTCGGATGCAACGCCCATCGGTACCCCATTGCCGCAAAATCACGGAATTACTCCAGACTTGAAGGGTCAATATGTTAGCCCCTCACACTACCGCGCGATGATCGGATCTCTTATGTACCTCACAGCATCAAGACCAGATATAATGTACCCAACGTGCATGCTTGCCAGATATCAAGTGAACCCGAAGGCCTCACATCTTGCAGCTGTAAAAAGGATTTTTCGTTATTTGAAGGGTTACCCTGACACCGGTCTGTGGTACCCTAGGGATAATAACTTTGACTTGATCGCATTCAGTGATTCTGATTTTGGCGGATGCAAAATCGACGGCAAATCCACAACGGCTGGATGTCAGTTTTTGGGAAATCGCCTAGTCACATGGCAGTGCAAGAAGCAGACGTGCGTCGCTACGTCAACATGCGAAGCTGAATACATTGCTGCCTCAAGTTGTTGCTCCCAAGTCCTATGGATCCAACAACAAATGCGTGATTACGGTTTTGAATTCCTAACTACTCCTATTTACGTTGATAATTCTGCTGCATTACAGATCACTAAAAATCCTGTGCAGCATTCAAAGACTAAGCACATCGACATCAAGTATCACTTCATACGTGATTGCTTTGAGAAAAGGCTAATCGATGTTGCTTACGTCCACACCGATGACCAACGTGCCGACCTTTTTACCAAAGCTTTTGACAAATCAAGATTTGACTATTTATTATTGGTAAACGGCATTAAGGTCAAGCAAGAGTAATCCACATCGGAAAATCATTTTTGTAAATACCTTTGTGTTTTAAATTTGTCTTAGTTTGTTGATTTTAGGGGGAGTAAATCCAAAATTTGAAAATTCAAAAACATCGAAAAATTTCATAAACACAAAAACAATAGAAAAACAAAAATGAGTTTCCTGGCGAGCAAAAGAGAAAATGATAGTACATCAGTGGTCTGTCTAAACCTCTTTAAACCTTAAATGAAAAACGATAAGCAGCTCTATATAAGATGTATCGGTAGGCTCACAATCATTTTAAAGTGTGCAGGGTGATATAAACTTAAATCGAGTGAAGACTGGGTGGGAACCATTCATTGGCATATGGTCTTAGTACCGAAATTTCGTTTGAGAGATTGCCGAGGTTCTGAAATATTCGGTCTTTATGCTGCTTATCATCTGGGTATCATGGTTGTATCTTTTACCGAAAAATAACGGGGACGCAAGTCTAGATCTTCCATGATACCATACATACGTGTACATATTGCATACGACCTCAATAAGTGATCAACAATCACATGTCCAAACAAATAAGTGATAATATATCACAAATTCTTTCCGGGTGTCAAGTTCGTCTCTCTGCTGTACGAAAGTACTGACCTGTTCACGGACTTGCTCCTGTGCCCTCATGCATCGAAAACCAAGTTCCTCATCAATAAGTGATTCTATCACATAGGGCTTGTTTTCAAACAAAATAAGTGAGAATCTCACATCATATACGGTCAAACAGATGATAATCGGTATACTCACCGGTAAGATGAACCCTCGTGCATACCTTGATACGGGAATGTGTCGTGATGTGGATGAACACCGGTCGGTAAGTATAAATCATACCTTAACGTATCCCCTCGTCATGATTACAAATGATAAGTTGAGCTTAAGTGGACAACAATACCGATAATTGTTATAGGATGCTTATCTTAATGTTAACTAATTGAACAAAGAGAACGTTTTGGCATGACCGTACACTGATATGATTCTCTTACCCTCGAAACTCAAAAAAAAAAAAAAAGAATGTCTGTATATATTTATTTACTGCTTTCAGTCTTTACATTTGAAATATTCAAAAAAATACCAAAAAGATTTTAGGTGTGTTTTAATATAAACTTTATAAAAGCCAAAAAGATTTTATTTCTATCTTATTTTCGATCGTACGATGTTGGAGCTCGAGTCTTCGTTACCTGAAACCTGAACGAAAACCGAAAATGACTAAATCTTCATAAACGGTCGAAATTTGCAAGTGTTGAAACTGTCGGACGGTGTTTGTTTTAAAACAAGGGTCACATGTGTGTCGTTTTGCTTATGATATTCCAAGCAGTTGTTCTCATTACGCGTTTAGATTTCTTGCATGTGCAGATTCTAAAGGCAAGGAGAACATGGTCGATGACAAGCTTCGGAATGAGGACACGACGTGAAGGCACTCAAATGATGAAGATGATCGAGTGGCCGCTGACCATCATCAACACCACAAGGATCTCACTTCATAAGGATAAAGACTTTCACGAGCATAACTCAAGGGGGAGCTTATGTTAAGGGGGAGTTTGTCAACACACTTCCTACATGAAACGGGGAGTTCGTTGGTACACTTTCTGCTTTCAAGACGTGAAGACTTTGAAGATCCTCCGACATTGAAGACTTGAATAGAAGTCAAAGACTTGAAGACACGAGAACTTACAAGATCGAAGATCGAGACAAAGCAACAGCTGATTATTGATAAGCCAGACAAAGCTACAGCCAAGGGGGAGTTTGTTGGTGCACTTATGTCTGCACTTTGTCTGTATTCGGTCACAATGTAAAACGATGTCTTGTTAGTCTTGTAAGTTTGACCAAGTCAACCATCCTCCTGGTTTGACTTGGCCAAACAGTCAACATTATGTTTGTAAGATGGCTGGGTCGAAGGATGCACCATCGAAGGATTGAATGGATCCTTCGATGATGAGCTCGAAAGATGGACCTTCGATAGATGGACCACGAAAGATCCCATCTTTCGTGATTCATATGGATCGTTCGAGCTGTTCCTGGTCGAAAGATGATCTTTCGACCGGTCTTCATGATCCTTCGACCAGACCTGCAGTGTTCGGGTATAAATACCCGTGTGTTGTGTTCATTTCGGTAGATGACAGTTGAACCGATAGGGAAAACAGAGAACACACATACTGTTAGAGAGAGTTTATAGAGCTGATCTGTAAACATTGAGCTGTAACTGGACCTTTCATACGTTTAATACAAGTGGTGTTAATCGTTGAACTTTGCGTGTCGTGTTATTGTGTGTTCTATCTCGGTTTGCTATTTCGGTTGGATTCCGCACAACCGGAGTGGTTCGTATACAAGGATTAGGCGACTAGATCCTCCCCTAGCCGGACCTACAGTTATTACGGTGCTAACACGTTAAAATATGGATGAGCTCGGTACTGGTAACGGCACCGAAAGTACCGATCCGGAAAATCATCGAAATTAGGCATCGGCACCGAAAATTCTCGGTACAATACGGTATGGTATTTGAAGGTAAAAATAAATAAATACAGGTATGGTGCTAGACCGGTGTCGAACCGAAAGTAACGATTCTGAAAACGCCAAAAGGTGGGTACCAAATTGGTAACGAAAATGATTTGGTAATAGTAAATTTGGTACCGATACGATATCGGTTTGATTACAGGATTTGATACAATTTGCTCATCAATGATCTAAATATCCAAGTTAATTTTACATGCTACAATTCATTCATTACAGGAAAAAGGGAAAAAAGAAAGCAAAATAAGTTGTTGTGTATATAAAATCTCAATTAAACAAAATACATTTTACTTACTGTGTATATGAAAAGTAATCTAAACGGTGCAATTACTTGCATTGCTATGTTGCTACAGGATTTGATGAGCTCAGTACCAACCGGTACCGGAAATACCGTTACCGAAAATACCGTAACCGAAATCTCCAAAAGTGTGTACCGGTACCGAATATACCTGGTACGGATCGGTACCGGTCGGTACTGATACGACACCGGTATTTGAGGGTAAAAATCGGTGAATACCGGTACCGAAAATACACCCGATTTGGTAAAAGCGGGTACCGGCACCCAATACTATTTGTTCATCCCTTAATGAAGTTACTGTGTGTATGAAAAATAATCTAAACGGTGCAATTACTTGCATTGCTACGTTGCTACAGGATTTAATGAGCTCGGTACCAACCGATACCGAAAACACCATTACCGAAATCTCCAAAAGTGTGTACCGGTACCGAATATACCTGGTACGGTACGGCTCGGTACAGGTCGGTACTGGTACGGCACCGGTATTTAAGGGTAAAAATCGGTGAGTACCGGTGCCGAACCGGTACCGAAAATACACCCGATTTGGTAAAAGCGGGTACCAGTACCGGTACCCAATACTATTAGTTAATCCCCTTATGAACTTACTGTTCATTCAGTTCTAAAATTAATATATAGGAGAATTACTTATTCATAAGGCTACAGGATGTGGTATAAAGTCTACGTGGGCTTTATCACGTCACCTCAACGTCACATCACATGAAAGTCCATTCTTTTAACTTGCATGCAATGTTTTAAAGTCCTCATCATCATTACCTAATTATTTTTTTCATATTTAAATTTAAACATTATTTAATTTTGTATATTAATTTAAGACTCATAATTTAAATAAAATGCCATAATTTAAATAAAAAAAAATACAATGTTATAATTTAAATAAAAAACCACAATGTCACTAAAAAAATCACTCGTCGTCTTCATCGTCTCCTCCTTGTTGACGATAAAACCATAAGTGCTCGGTCAGATCAGCTCGAAGGTTATGGTGTGTGTCCCTGTCATGTATCCTCGCTCGGATGACTTCTTTTTCAGCGTATGTGAGTAGCGGGTTCGTTGGTTGGTTACTTTTATCATAACTTTCCCCACAAAACGCTCTGCCCGAGTCCTCCAATATCATGTGAGTAGTGGGTTCGTCACCGCGATAAGCATATCGTCGAGAACACATCAGATGAAGAGCTGGACGAATCAGATGACATTTTTAAAAATGATTGGAGAGAATTTATGTGTTTTTTGTGATTGGTGTGTGTTAGTTTGTGATTGGTATGTGTTTTAGTTTGTAATAGGTTTGTATATATATCTATACTTTCTATAAAAGAAGAAATCTCAGTGAAATAAGAAAAACTGATGTGGCAGCCATAGAGGCTGTCCAACAATGCTTTTCTTATTTCATTATTGCATCATACGTATTAATATATAAAACACTTTAAAATCTATCTAAAACTCTGTCATCAAAACCTTTACTCATATCCATCCATACTTTAAAGCCAGCTGAGGTTGAAGGTTCATATAATGCCTATATATCAGCAGATGTTAATTCCTGGTAATTTCAAATTCAAAATGACTAAGAATACGTAATTTGAAATTAATGCATGTCACTCACTCTCTTCTGTCAATCATCTTTTTATATAAAGGTTTTTTTTCTCATTTCCCTATTCATATTTTATTACACTCTCATGTTCTCTGTTTTTGTATTTTGAAATTTGAATTCATTCCGATTTCCGAATTAGAAGCATGTCAACATCAGTTGAGATTAACTATTTTAGTTTTGTTGACGATTTGAATCCTGTGAAAGATTTATGGCACATGAAAACGAGGATCATCTGGGAATTGATGAAAAAGTCATGTGTATTTGTGTCATTGGATGTATATGTATGATTTCCTGTTTCTATGCTTTATAGGTTTGTATTATAAATGTTCCTGTAGGTTTGTATGCTAAAAAAATACTTTGTTTAAATGTTCTTCAGGGTGCTAAGTTTCAAGGAGGTATTAAAAGCCATTCGATATCTGTTTTGAATGGACAACTTCAAGAAGATGTTGTTGTACGAATGTCGAATCATCTTCTTATATAAATGTTTTTTTTTCTCATTTCCTTCTTCATATTTTATTACACTTTCATGTTCTCTGCTTTTGTGTTTTGAAATTTGAATTTCATTCCGATTTCCGAATTAGAAGCATGTCAATATCAGTTGAGATTAACTATTTTAATTTTGTTGACGATTTGAATCTTGGGAAAAATTTGTGGCACATGAAAGCGTGGATCATCTTCATTGATGAAAATGTAATGTGTATTTGTGTTTTTCCATGGATGTATATGTGTGATTTCCTGTTTCTATCGTTTATAGGTTTGTATTATAAATGTTCCTGTAGGATTGTATGCTATAAAAAAAATACTTTGCTTAAATGTTCTTCAGGGTGCTAAGTTTCAAGGAGCTATTAAAAGTCATTCGATATCTGTTTTGAATGGACAACTTCAAGAAGATGTTGTTGTGGCACTGTCGAAATTTGGTGTTTGTGAAAATAAAGATTTATATAAAGGTAGAGCACATGACTATAAAATCAACTTTTATCGATGCACAACTGTTACACTTGTGGGAGATTGGCAAGGTGTTGAGTATGGTTTTAACTTCAGAGCTTATGAAGATATTTTTCAAGGAGAGACAGTAAAATCTTTGAAGGTATGTAGTGTATATTTTTGTAATCATGTCTTCTCTGTAAAAGATTGGAAATTTTTACTTACTCTGTTGTATAATGTGATCATGTAGATGTTGCTGGATCTGTTATTTGGTGTAGTGGTCTTGAATTCGTTGGACGACCTCCAAAAGAAACTAAGAGGATAAAAAACGATATTCAAGACTTGGAGTAAGTTGTCGTTTACATGTTCAGTCATGTACATATGATGGTTTGTATTTAGTGTGGAATTATCTTAATAAATGAGATCAACAATGTTGATATTTAATGTGGAATCATGGTAATAAATGAGATCAACAATTTATTCTTCAAGTGAATATGTTAGTTAATTTGCTGCTCATTTACTACTTTAATAGATGGTCATAAATTTCGTTTGATTTTATGTTGTTATTCATTCAACTTTAGTTTTGATTTTATAATTTTTAAAAAAATTGGTTATAAATTAGTGTTTAGTTTGTGGTCAAACGAATATTGTTTTCATGTAGGGTTACGGTTTTACGATGTACTGTGTGGAATGATTATGCTCTGTAGTTTAACGAATTCATCTCTAAACTGGCAGCTCATGAGAATGTGATGGATGTTATACAGCATGGAAAGTGTAAGGAAATGGAAAGGTAATTTTTGTTACTTTCTGCAAATCATAAATATACTCTTTATTTCTGGCATTATAATAACAGGTTAAATAAATTTTAATTAGTTGTTTTGTGATCTATTGCAAGCATGTTGGTGATGTTACGGAAGACTTTTCAGCTGTTGAAATCTAAAAAGTGTGAATGGAAAGTAAAAACAACTTATTTGGAAGACTCCTTGTGGTTTTTATTTATGTTTCTTAACTTTTGTTTTAACTTGCTGGGTTTAAAAGTTTGGTATGTTATGGCTACAATTTGAATCATCTAAACTGATGGATTTGGTATGTAATTGCTACAATTTGAATATTATTGTTATTATATTATTGTTAATATTAATTTATTGCACAAGTAGTAGGGTTGTATATTATTGTTAGTGAATGAATACAAATTTAATGAAATGGTTATTAGGAAAACTGTTAGGATCTGATATACATTAGCATCTGTTAGAGGCTAACCCTGTTATAGATTCCTAACATCTCATGAGCCCTAGGCATTGTTAGGATCTGAGCTACATTAGGATCTGTTGAACAGACTTTGCTTCAACAGACCTTATCATCTGTTGATCATGATCTATTAAAGCTCTTTTGTTAAACATCCTCTATTGAACTGCATTATCTGTTCATCCACAACAGACGTTAGCTTCATCATAATTTTGTATTCATTAGCAGACCTTTGGTTCAACAGTCTTTGTGTTTATCAGCAGAGGTTGTTTGGTTCAACAGACTTTGCTTCGACAGCCCTTATCGTCTGGTGATCATGATCTGTTAAAGCTTTTATGTTAAACATCCTCTATTGAACTGCATCATATGTTCATCCACAGCAGACGTTAGCTTCATCATAGTTTAGTATTCATCAGCAGAGGTTCTCTTTGGCAGACCTTTGGTTCAATAGTCTTTGTGTTTATCAGTAGATGTTGTTTGGTTCAACAGGCTTTGCTTCAACAGAACTTATCATCTGTTGATCATCATATGTTAAAGATCTTTTCTTAAACATCCTCTATTGAACTGCATCATCTGTTAATCCAAAGCAGACCTTAGTTGCATCATACTTTTGTCTTCACCAGCAGAGGTTCTCTTTGGCAAACCTTTGGTTGAACAGTCTTTGTGTTTATCAGCAGAGGTTGTTTGGTTGAACAGACTTTGCTTCAACAGATTTTCTCTTCAACAGAGATTTGGGTTTCACAGACTTTAGCGAAATAGACGTTGAGTGTGTTCCTTTGGTTGCAGATGTTCAAAAGATTGTTATTTGTATTTAGATGTTGTAGAGTATAATTCAAGTAAGATTATGAAAATGATCGGCCATAAATTTATTTTGTTGTTTAAATGTCGATCACCAACATGCGTTGATGTATCATCGGCCATAAATTTATTTCGCCTTTCATATTCCGATTAATCTTAATGAAGATTTGGTTTGCCATATTAAGCCTAATACTGAAATCGCTAATCTTATAAAAGAAGCCAAGTTTATTATTTGGGATGAAGCACCGATGGTACACAAACATGATTTTGAGGCTCTTGACCGTACATTGAAGGATGTTTTGAGTGTCGGTGATTCACGAAATTCTGAACTTCCATTTGGTGGAAAGGCTATTGTTTTTAGTGGTGACTTTAGACAAATCCTACCGGTTGTACAAAATGAAAGCAGGCAAGACATAGTACACGCCTCTTTATGTTCATCCTACATTTGGTCGACTTGCAAGGTTTTAATATTGACAAGGAACATGCGTTTATCTGTTGGAGCCAGTAGTGCAAACATCGAGGAGATAAACGATGTTGCTAAATGGCTTCTTGAAATTGGCGAAGGCAATGTTGCTGATGGTAACAATGGCGAGTAGAGATACCAAACGATCTTTTAATAACTGATTCAACTGATCCAATTCAAAGTTTGATTGACTTTGTATATCCTTCAGTCCTTAACCGTTGTAAAGGTCGTGTCTACTTTTCAGAAAGAGCCATACTCGCTCCTAAGAATGAAGTTGTTCATGGTATCAATGATCGTTTGCTTGCATTGTTTCCCGGTGAAGAAATAGAGTATCTTAACTCTGATAGTATATGCCCAACTGAGGAAATTAATGATCCATTACACCAAGATTTATATAATCCCGAGGTTTTAAATAGTGTCAAGGTTTCGGGATTACCAAATCATAGATTGGTATTAAAGTTGGGTGTACCATTGATGATTTTGAGAAATATTGATCAGCAAAATGGTTTATGTAATGGTACGCGTCTTCAAATTACACGTCTTGGTAAACATGTTATCGAGGCTGAAATATTATCGGTAGGTAATGTTGGTTCAAAAACTTACATTCCAAGAATTAGCATGATACTGTCGGACAAGAAAATACCATTCAAGTTCCAAAGAAGGCAGTTTCCAATAACTGTATGCTTTGCGATGACTATTAACAAAAGTCATGGACAATCTCTTTCAAGAGTCCGTCTTTACCTGAGAGACCCTGTATTTTCACATGGCCAGCTTTATGTTGCATTGGGAATTTATAGCTTTACATTTTCAATTATTTTAGAACTTCAAAGATTTGTAGTGTTTTTGTATAAAAAATTTATTGGATTTGCTATTTTCTTTTCTTATAATTGTATTTCACTTTCATACTTACTTTGTTTATGTATAATTATTATTTTTAATTATTTTAAACATATTTAATTTTAATATATTTATATAGTATAAATATTACAATTTAAAAAAAATTATCCCTTAGTTAGAAAAGTGTTGGTTATATACAATTTGTAATAACAATAATACTTATACCTTACTTAAATTAATTAACTACACATTATGTTACCATTATGTAAATATCACAAATGAATGAGGGTTGTTTGTGTAACTATATGTTAAATCAGTTGAAATTTGGGAGAACGAAAAGTTATGTGCATACAGACCATCATTACACATCAACAACTACCATCTTTCAAATCTGCACCCAAAAAACTTTATCATCACCGTGTTCATCTAGGGTTCAACATTCATCGACGTCTTCTTCTACGACAGACTTCAATCGGCCGATTTCATTGTTGATTTACTAAGAACAGGTAAGTACATTCAACTTATGATGAAGTTTGTAGTCTTTTTTCGGTCTTAAATGAATCGAATCATTTTAGATATAGCATTATAGACAGTTACGAATACAAATTGAAAAACAATTTAGTTAAGCAGTTGTATTATTTATGGAGAACATGTTAAAGAATTATTATTTGGAAGAAAATTTCAGTAGATAATCTCTGTTTCAGGCATAGATATAAGCGGATGTTAGTGTTTATCTTAAAATCCAGATTCTCTGTTATATGGTATCTTTAGGGTTTATTCAATGCAGTTTTAAAAGTTTTCTTTTTGTCTGAGTAAGATTCTCTGTTTCAATAGACATTATCTGTTTCAGGGATATATAAAATCCCGATTTTATGTTCTTTGTTTTCAAGATTTACTGAGTAATACTTAATTTTTTTTTGTCTGTTTAGTTTCTTTCAGATTTATTCTTTTTATTTATGATCTTTTCTTTCCATGTTAATTTCTTACTTTTTTTAATGATTTTGTGTTGTCATTGTTTTTTGTTTTTTATTTTCATTTTATTTGTTTCCGGATTCATCATTGTAACTTTTAAATATTTTGAACTTTGTATAATTATGTATGTCTTCTTTTTTCAGATTCAATAGGAAAACAGGGAGAATGTCTTTCTACAAGTGTTTTTCATCAGTCACCAAGGAATTCTTGGACTGTTTTAATGTTTATGCTTTAAATTCATGTTTAATTTGTCTTACTAATACATTAGGATATGTTGAACAAACTTTGCTTCAACAGACCTTATCATCTGTTGATCATTATCTGTTAAAGCTCTTCTGTTAAGCATCCTCTGTTGAACTGCATCATCTGTTCATCCACAGCAGACGTTAGCTTCATCATAGTTTTGTATTCATCAGCAGAGGTTCTCTTTGGCAGACCTTTGGTTCAACAGTCTTTGTGTTTATCATCAGATGTTGTTTGGTTCAACAGATATTCCCTTTTCAGTAGATATTCTCTATTTCAGGGATATATAAAATCCCGATTTTTAAGTTCTTTGTTTTCAAGATTTACTGAGTAATACTTACAATTTTTATTTTTTGTCTGTTTATTTTCTTTCAGATTTATTTTTTTTATTTATGATCTTTTCTTTCCATGTTGATTTCTTATTTTTTTTCTAAAATGACTTTGTGTTGTCATTGTTTTTTGTTTTTTATTTTCATTTTATTTGTTTCCGGATTCATCATTGTAAGTTTTAAATATTTTGAACTTTGTATCATTATGGATGTCTTCTTTTTTCAGATACAATAGGAAAACATGGAGAATAGCTTTCTACAAGTGTTTTTCATCAGTCACCAAGGAATTCTTGGTATTGTTTTAATGTTTATGCTTTAAATTCATGTTTAATTTGTTTTACTAATACGTATTTTGAAATGCTTATCATTGATTGATTGCGTATGTGTTTATCTTACAGGTTATACCCGAACTCTTTTGCAAGACATAGTTATCATCTGATGTTGATAATAACAATGTTGTCATAAGGTGTGTGAATGATAAGACTTGGTTGGTTAATTTTGCCGGACACAATGGTCGTTTTGCTTTCATGGAAGGCTGGGAAAAAGTTGTTGTTGATCTTTCTTTATCCGAAGGAACGGTGCTTGTATTTAGGAAAATCGGACCATATACTTTTTTGCTGACACATTTTATGAAGGTTGCACCTTATCCGCATTGTCAGCAAAAGTTTGTTATGTTCAGCACTATTTCATCTTTTGTGGATAAAAAGTATATTGAGTCTTTCTGCCATTTTGTTAATGAAAATACAGTTGAACGTTTGGTAAGTTATAGTCATATCTATTTCTTCATGTTTTTAAATAAAGTAGATTATTTTTATGGATGTTAATGCTAACATTTTTTTATTGTAGCTTCTACCCACCGATTTTGTGAAGAACACTATTAGTGTTTCTAAGCTAAAGGGAGCGATGGAGGTTTATATCAATGCGTGGAATTGGTTTGATGTTTTTATTGAAAAAGATCCTATTAGCAAGTGTTATTTCTTTGGTGATGGATGGAAGAAGGTCGTAGGTTTCTAGGTTTTAATGAAAAATGTGTTGTTGCTATAAGATACTTTTTTTACTACAACTTTCATTTGACTCTCTTTGATGTAAATCAATGTGAAGTTTTGGTACCTAAAGCTGCAATGGAAAACACAGCTGGTGATGTTGATAAGCCTGTTGGTCAGACATCTAATGCAACTCCTGTAGTAGTTGAGTTACCTGATAACCAACCAGCCTTTGATGATGAATCTGATTCACTAAACGAGGATAGTGATTATCATGACTCAGGTGATGGTACTTCTGGCAGTGACGTTTCTATGGATGATGTTTCTGATGATGAGGACGATGAAGATGGTGGTGGTGTAACACCCTGAAAATATAAAACTTTATATTGGAACTATATAAAGTATAAGTAGACGAGAATTTATTAACTAGGAACTTTTAACCTAGTTAGTTACAAGACTAGAAATAGCCTATAGTAGGGTTAAAAGCCACTAAATGATATGTTGAACATATTATAGGGGCCTTAGTTGTTAAATTTGAAACTAAGCTAATTAATAAAAATAAATAAATAAACCAAACACCCCATTTAGAGGTGTTGGTCGACCAAGAATGAGCAGGGGCGACATCCCCATCTCCAAAACCCTAAAATCTCAGTAATCTTGCAAATTGAAGGATTAATCCAAGTAGAAATCGAGAATTGAGCCTAGAATCGTAATCCTCATCACAAGAGGATTGTAAGGTATGTAAAATCTAATGAAATCTCTTAACTTGAATTTCTCATGATTTTGGAAAATCTGAACATTTAGGTTGCATGTGTGTTATTTGGTTTGATTAGAATTGATAAGGTGTTTAGAAGTGAAACCTAGCTAATTTCATGTGAAATCATGACCAAATTCAGGAAAATTCCATGAACACCTTGAAGGTGGGTTGTGGGTTTTACTTGATGATGATGAACACTAGGATGTAGATGATTATCCTAGTGTAAATTGATTATAGAAAAGTGATTTCAGAAAGGTATGATGATTAAAATGCTATATGAGGGCTTTATTGATGTTAAGTTAACTAGCTAGCAAACTATGAACTTAAATGCAAATGATGTAGAAATTATGCCCTCATAGTGTTTGTAGAAATGCCTCAAAGAAGGCTTAAAAATAGAAATTTAAAGCTTTAATGCATAATTATGACGTTTCGGTATAATATGCGAAGTGAGGTCTAAAAAGAGTTCTAAACATGTCTTGAATTGAACTCTATAGGACAAGATACCGGAACGTCGAGTGGACAAGCCGGTGGTGATTCGCGGTTGAAGGGCGTGCGCTAAGGTATGTAACTTGACCCGTTACATTAAGTAAATTTAGATCATTGTAATTGGTGTTAGGGGAGGATTTTCTAACAATTAGTGATCCTTATTCATTATCCTAATTAGTGATCCTCACTTCTGTGACAGGTGGTGATCCTCAGAAGGGCTTTAGGATCAGGATCATGGATCACTTCAAGGATCCTCATACTGACGATTGTTTACTTATGTTTTATAACATCTCGCAGGTATAATAAGCTTGACCAGGTCTTAGCGGCATTCTTGGAGAATATTCCCGAAGTATTCTGCACGTGCTAGATCAAAACTAGACGTTATGGAGAACGTGGAGGCTTGGCCCGAAAGTCGGAGAGTTTGTTAACTAGATATTTTTCTTATTTTAAAGGGGTAACGAGCTAGTTAGTGACACTTAGTCATTTTGGCAGTTACACACACTCGCAAACACTCTCATACAAGCTCTCGTTCAAACACTTAGCAATTACTTACACTTTTTACACATTTCACCGTAGTGATCCTTGTACCTAGCTCGTTACTATCCGAAGTTGTAAACGTTTATTCATTTATTTGAGCTTGGTGATCGGTAGTTTCCATCACCCGGGGTTTTTTGTACCGGAGATCAATTCTTGATCAAGGGCTTTTTCCCTGTATAAATCCTTGTGTTGTTTGTGCATTCCACATTGAAGTGATCCTCATTGTTGTCACACTTTTTGAGCATCATACCCCGTAATCTAGAGTTTGGTTGCGATATCATCATCAGATTTTCTGACCAAAACAGTTTGGCGCCCACCGTGGGGCAATTGGTGCTTTGCCTTAGAAGAATTCGCATTTCTGTGCTCATTCCGGTTCACTACAACCAAGCAAATGGCTTCCTCGGCGAAGAATGCTTCAAACTTGATGCCCTCATTCACTTCCTCACAAGGCGTTCCTCCTTTGCCTCCACCACCTTCTGGATCCCAGAAGAATACAGAAAATGCTGCGAAGAAACCGACTCCCATTTTCTCAAAACCACCTACTTCTTCTGTTTCAACTAATCCTACTACTAATGATCTCTATACCTTGATTTTGCAGATGAGGAATCATGCACAAGAGCAGGATAAGACCAACGAAAGGATCCTCCGGGAGATTGATGAAATTAAGAAACAGAAGAAAACGGCAGAGGATCATTCTCCACTGATGCCCAGATCTTTGAATTTTGACACTCCGATGGTTACTTCTCAGCCGTCAGTGGTTCCAAACATTCAATATGCGGGTGGACCAAAGGGAGTGCACTACGGAACAACAACTATGACCCAGGCACTAGGTTCATATTTCCAGCCAGCAGGATCCTATCCCCAGCATATGGGATCCCTCACGAGTACAGGAGGATATTCAGGATCGTCCCAAGTTCAAGGATCCTCCCTCGTTCCAGGATCATCCCAGGTTCAAGGATCCTCCTTCGTTCCAGGATCATCCCAAGCTCAAGGATCCTCCTTCGTTCCAGGATCATCCCAAGTTCAAGGATCCTCCTTCCTTCCAGGATCATCCCAAGTTCAAGGATCCTCCTTCATTCCAGGATCATCCCAAGTTCAAGGATCCTCCTTCATTCCAGGATCATCCCAGGTTCAAGGATCCTCCTTCGTTCCAGGATCATCCCAAGTTCAAGGATCCTCCTTCGTTCCAGGATCATCCCAAGTTCAAGGATCCTCCTTTGTTCCAGGATCATCCCAGTTTCAGGGATCCTTCCAGATGCCAGGATCCTTGAGGAGTTTGCAAACAGGAAGTTCAGATGTCCATCAAGGAGATTTTATTCCAATGCAGACCAATGCCTCTGCTGGCCCCTCGATCATTCCAGAATCTCAACAATATGGATTAACCTCCATATTTCCTAACTTGAATCCAATGGGAGGTAACACTTTTAATAATTCTCATACTATTAACCATGGTTTTATGCAGGATCCAGGTATCAATCATGCCATGGCCAGAGAACTGCAAAAGCTAAAGGATATGATCTCGAGTGTTCCGGGAGTAGTCAAGCCTATTCCAGAGATTGCAGATGGGAGCCACAAGATATCTCGCTTTGCACCACCAATCTGTGATGCTGAGATACCCAAGAGGTTCCATGTGCCTACAATGAAACTGTATGATGGTTCGACGGACCCTGAAGAACACATAGCACAATACAGGGAGAGGATGGAGATCAATCCAATCCCAGAAAAGTTAAAGGAAGCATGCCTATGCAAAGGATTCGGATCCACTCTTACTGGATCAGCTCTCAAATGGCTGCTAAGTCTTCCTCCCTATTCTATTACCTCATTTGCAAACCTAGTTAACTTGTTTAATACTCAGTTTTCCTGTAGTAGAAAATTTGAACGACTAACTAGTGATTTATATAGGATAACCCAGGGTCATAATGAATCATTAAGGGATTACATTACCAAATTTAGTAAAGAATCCTTAGACATTCCCAACTTAGATATAGCCACGGCTGTTGAAGCCTTCAAAATGGGACTGCTTAGGGATTCGTTATTTTATGATGATCTTGTTATGACACCATGCAGGAACCTAGATGAGGTAAGAACCCGGGCCCTCAGGTTTATTCGGCTAGAGGATGACAAGAGGATTCAGGAGAGGATAACAGGATCCTCAAAGCAGGATAAGCAAGGATCCTCATTCAGAAACAACAAGTTCAGATCCTACAACAAATCCGATAATCAGAACGTGCATTCTATTGATCAAGAAGAGGATGATGAGGATTATCCTCCAATTTCTGAATATTGCTTTAGTGTTGATAACAATGAACTAATCCTTGCCATGCAGAACCTAGGTGATAAAGCTAGATGGCCAAGAAAGAATGACAGGCCGGCTGCAACTAAGGATAAATCAAAGTGGTGTGCATATCATGAAGATTTCGGGCACCTCACAGAAGAATGCATTGCATTAAGAAAGGAGATTGGATACTTGTTGAGCAAAGGGCATCTAAAAGAGTTGTTGGGTAGAAAAAAGTCAAGGACTCAGGATCCTGAAAGGATCCCTGAGAAGGCTCCAGCCCCTCCAGCAGATGCACAAGTGATAAACTTTATTTCTGGGGGATCCGACATTTGTGGCACATCCTACTCAGCAGCTAAGAGGCATGCAAAGGAAACTAAAATGGATAATGGAGAAAGATCAGTTCGAACATCGAGTGTCTCCGAAGGAAAAGTTATAACCTTTGATGAAGAGGATCGTACTGATATCCAGGATCCTCATCACGACGGTTTAGTTATTACTCTTTTTATATCTAACTATTTTGTCCGCAGGATCCTAATAGACGGAGGAAGTTCAGTGAACATTATCCAGCTTGATGTTCTAAAGAAGATGGGTATCCCTGAATCAGAGATCATACCAAGATCCTCCGTGCTCGTGGGATTTAGTGGCGAGACCAAGAACACCCTGGGGGACATTAAACTCCCAATATATATTGAAGGCTTACACTCTTATCAAAAGTTTTGTGTTATTGACTGTTTATCTTGTTGTAATGTTATCCTTGGCAGGCCCTGGATACACGATATGAAAGCAGTCCCATTTACTTATCATCAATGTGTGAAGCTCCCTAGTCCTTGGGGAATAGTAAAGATTGATAGCGATCAGCAGGAAGCTAAGGATTGCTACACTTCATCGATGAAACCAGCTTCGAAGTCAAGGGAGCAATAGCAATCAAGGTATCCTCCAAGGAGTGTCTTGGAGGCCAGAGAGCAGGATGTGGTAGAAATCCCCATGGATCCTGATGATCCTGAATCCAAAATCTATATCGGGTCAGGGATCCTTGGCGAAATGAAAGAGGACCTCATATCCTTCCTCAAAAGGAGAAAGACTACCTTTGCATGGAAACATGAAGACATGACTGGTATATCCAAAGATGTTATCACCCATAAACTCGGCATCGACAGATCCTTCAAACCAATACATCAAAGAAGAAGGAAGTTTGCACCAGAAAGGAATGCCATTATCCAGGAAGAGGTAGAAAAATTGCTCCGGGCAGGTATGATTAGAGAGGTCAAGTATCCAAGATGGCTGGCCAATGTGGTTGTTGTTCAAAAGAAAAATGGAAAGTGGAGGGTATGTGTCGATTTTACCGATTTAAATAAGGCATGTCCCAAGGATCCTTTCCCTTTACCCCACATTGACTCCATGGTGGATGCAACTGCGGGTCATGAACTGTTAACTTTTATGGATGCTTCATCTGGATTTCAACAAATCCAAATGGAACCATCCGACCAAGAGGATACGGCCTTCATGACTCCAACTGGTATATATTGCTATATTGCTATGCCGTTCGGATTAAGAAATGCAGGTGCAACGTACCAAAGGTTGGTGAATATGATGTTCAAGGATCAGATTGGACAAACTATGGAGGTTTACATAGATGATATGGTGGTGAAATCCTTAAAAGCTGAGGATCACCTACGAGACTTGGAGGAAGCATTTGATATCCTTGACAAATATAATATGAAGCTTAATCCTTCAAAATGTCATTTTGGTGTTAAAGCAGGTAAATTCTTAGGATACATGGTGACTAAGAGAGGCATCGAAGCTAGCCCGGAACAAATCAAAGCAATAGTGAACATCAAATCTCCGGCCAATGCTAAGGATGTTCAAAGGTTAACAGGAAGGATAGCAGCCTTGAACAGATTCATATCCAAGTCCTCCGAGAAGTGTAAAGAATTCTATGATATCCTAAGGAAGAACAAGAAATTTGAGTGGACGGAGAAGCATGAAAATGCTTTAAAATCCCTCAAAGATTACCTATCCTCGGCCCCGGCTTTAATGAAACCAGAAAAAGGTGAAGTGTTATCCTTGTATCTCGCAGTATCCTCAAAAGCAGTAAGTGCGGTCCTTGTTAAGGATCATGAAGGTACACAACACCCTGTCTATTATGTAAGTAAAAGTTTACTTGATGCCGAATCCAGGTACTCACACCTTGAAAAACTTATCCTTGCATTAATAATGGCATCTACCAAGTTAAGACATTATTTTGAAACTCATGTTATCATTGTTAAAACTAATTTTCCAATTAAGAATGTCCTCAGGAAACCAGAGATGTCAGGAAGGATGGCTAAGTGGGCAGTGAAATTGAGTGCATATGATATAAGATATGAGCCTAGGACAGCTATCAAATCCCAAGCATTAGCTGACTTTGTGGCTGATTTTAGTAGTGATTTACGAGAAGAAGCTGAGTTAGAAGTCCAGCAGTTAGAGGAGACCAAGGATCCTTGGATACTTCACACTGATGGATCCTCAAATGTCAAAGGCACAGGGCTTGGAATACTACTAAAATCGCCACAGGGGGACATAATACCCCATTCTATAGCTTGTGAGTTTCAAACCACTAATAATGAGGCTGAATATGAAGCCTTAATTGCTGGTTTGCAAATCGCAAAGCATATGGGGATCAGGTATCTTGAGGTACACGTAGATTCTTTGTTAATTACAAATCACTTTAATGGATCATATGCTGTTAAAGGTGAAAAGCTAACCAAATATTTGGAGATAGTCAAAAGTTTGGCACTCTCTTTTGTCTCTTTTAGTTTGTCACAGGTACCAAGGGAAGAAAATACAGAAGCTGATGCATTGGCTAACTTAGGATCATCTTTGAAGATCCCAGAGGATATCAAGATCCCTATTATCCATATCCTGACCCCAGCTATTGAGGATCATGTGGCTATGGAGATAGGGAATAATTCTGCGATGATCCCTAGTGAGGATACTCAATCCTATTCAGGATCCGGATCATGGATCTCACCAATTATGAGATACTTACAACATGGAGAGATTCCCACAGGAGAAAACCCTAGGGCTTTCAAATCTAAGGTATCTCAATTCACGATTATGAATAATATGTTGTATAGGCGATCTCTTGCAGGACCATACTTGAGATGCATTGAGGATCCTGAAGTTCAAGAAGTTTTAAAAGACTTCCATGAAGGAGATTGTGGAAATCACACTGGGGGCAGGGCTTTATTCTCAAGGATCCTGAGGACAGGATACTACTGGCCAACCATGAAGAAAGATGCTGTGGAGTATGCCAGAAGATGTGATTCTTGCCAGAGACACAGCAATATCCTTCATCAACCAGCCGAACTATTGCATCCTATATCCTCCTCTTGGCCATTTATGAGATGGGGTATGGATATAGTTGGCAAGCTCCCTAAGGCACCTGGTGGAAAAGTATTCATGCTAGCTATGACTGATTACTTCTCCAAGTGGATAGAGGCTGAAGCTTTTGCTCAAGTTAGAGAAAAGGAAGTTATATCCTTCATTAAAAGAAATATTATAACTAGATTTGGAATTCCTTCTGAGATTATATGTGATAATGGTTCCCAATTTATTGGGGGCAGAACCACTAATTTTTGTGACAGCTGGGGGATTAAGATGATAACATCAACACCAGTCCACCCACAAGCTAATGGTCAAGCAGAATCATCCAACAAGATCATCATCAACAACTTGAAGAAGAAGCTTGGATCCAAGAAAGGAAAATGGGCAGAAGAGCTACCCTATGTGCTCTGGGCTGACAGGACAACCCCTAAGAATGCTACTGGTCAAACACCATTCTCTTTGGTGTTTGGGGCAGAATCAGTGATCCCAACAGAAATGGTGGTTCCTACTGCTAGAACAAGTACCCGTGATCCTGAGGAAAATGATGAAAACTTGGCTCAAGACCTGGATACTATTGAAGAAATCAGGGATATGGCTAGGATCAGGATGGCCAGTTATCAACAAAGAATGGCTGGTGCTTACAATAAAAATGTCAGGATCAGGAGGTTTCAAGTTGGAGATATGGTGTTAAGGAAGGCATTTCAGAATACCACCAATCCTGCTGATGGAAAATTGGCTCCAAAATGGGAAGGCCCTTATTTGATTGAAGCTGAAGCAGGAAAGGGGGCATATAGATTGCTAACCATGGAAGGTGAATTGCTACCAAGAGCTTGGAATGCTGTCCACTTGAAGAAATATTTCATGTAAGCAGGATCCTTATGGTATAGGTGATCCTCATGGAAGGGATATTCTTAAAGGATCCTCAAAGTATCGGTGATCCTTACTCAGGTAATATCCTAATCTTGAACTATTTTATTTCTTTATTTTCTCATATAAGGATAAGGATCATGTATCCTTTATCCATCTCTCACGTGATTTCAAGTTTTGAAAGTTCAGGTATCTTTAGCACAACGTTGGTTATCCACAGAAGCAATCCGTCTTTTGGGTTTAACCCCAGTTATTTGGGCTTGTCCCCAGATTCCGCCTGTAGCGCACGATGATCCTGGTGTAGTTCAAGGCTTTGGGACCAGTACTCGTTCTAGGGGCTGATAATTCCATTGTTCTGGCTATGCTTAGGATCCTACGTATAATGGTAGACGTACCATACATCCGTTCATAAGGTTTCTAACGTTTTCACGTTAGCTAAGGTTTCTAACGTTTTCACGTTAGCTAAGGTTTTGGCATCTTCATGTCACTAAGTATGGATAGTCGCCAGTTAGGGCCATACTCCAGTTTACACACGATCCTTGGGCTTGTCCCCAGTTATCCTTGGGCTTGTCCCCAGTTATCCTTGGGCGTGTCCCCAGTTATCCTTGGGCTTGTCCCCAGTTATCCTTGGGCTTGTCCCCAGTTATCCTTGGGCTTGTCCCCAGTTGCTAACTCTTTTCTTATATTGGCTTAGTCCCAAGTTATGCTCTATTTCAGGTCCTTGAAGGTAGGCAGCTAGGGATCTTTGATCCTTATTACACTCTAAGGTTTATCTTATAGTTATCCTTATTATGGTTAGGATTCTAACTTGGATCCTCAGGTATGATCCTTAACTCTTTTGATTTTATTCATTATTCTTTTGATGAACCCTTATACTTGACAACTGAACCTGTGTTTCTTAAACTATATCACTTTTTAGAACTTATCGGTTATGGGATATGTGATCCTTGATTATATCCTAAACTTTATGGATATATTTTCTAAGGTTTGATAAATATAAACAGGATGAACATTATAACAGTAGAAAAGTAACATACTAAAAAGGGTAACAACACAAGATAAGCGACAAAAGGTTAAGTTTTTATTTATTAACATAAGGCTAACCCTTTAAAGGTTGTCAAAATTACCTACCCGAGCATCTACCAGCAAAACGTGGCCCGTCCGCTGGGGTAGGTAAAGGGTGTCCATGATAATGAGTTCAAAAGTAGTGCAGGAATATAAAGGCGGCAGGATCACAATGGTTTCATCCCCCAAACAGAGGATCCCTCCACCAATTGCAATCCTGCCTATTGTCCAAAGGATCATACATGATCCTTAATCCTAAAAACCTATTGTTCAAAGTACAAACCATGAAATTGTTTTAAACATCACAACCATCAAACTAAAAATTGGGCTCCAGCCTTAGCACATATATCCATCATCGCCCAATTGTGCAGCCTACACCTTCACTGCATCATCACCACCAGCCGCTGCATCCTCAGCTTTATCCTTCAACCCGCTGCCATTAGCCTCAATTGCCAGAATCTCCTCAGCCTCCTCTTCATCACCCAATTCACCCAACCTTGCCTTCCATTCTTCAACCTCCCAGTTGCCTTTGTCGAAGGCAGAATCCTGAGCTTCCAAGGCCATTTGGAGTTTGGTTTTGTACATTGCTATGGCGGCAGAAACTTTAGCATCATCCATGATCTCCTGCCTTTCATAATCAAAGTTAACCAGCACCTTAGTCATCTTCTGCTTGGTATCCTTGAGTTCCTTCTGAAGATCAGCAATTGCAAGATCCTTGAGCACAGCAATCTGCTGGAGATCAGCAATCTTCTGATCTTGATCCTCAACATGACTGACGTAATCCTCGATCTCAGCAAATTTCTGCAAAAGAAAAGGGTAAAGCGGTTCAAGAGCAAGTGATCCTTAGAACAGCAGGATATGCAAGCAGAGATAGTGATCCTTACCTCATTGAAGTACTCGAGGAACTGGTGGCGAATTAAGGGCAGGCCCTGCAAATCCTCAGCCTCGGAAGTCTTTCTCTTCTTGATTCCCTTCCCTTTGAGGGGTGCCTTGGGGATTGAGACAGTCGGGCTAGTAGGAACCTTTCTTTTGGAGGATTTAACAGTGGTGAGATCGGTGACACTGAACCTTGAAGCAGATTTGGCAGATTTTCCAGCGCCTACACAACCAAAATAAGATAAGTATCTTTTCTTAATATACATTTAATTATTTATTTAAATTATAAACAAGGATACTTACTCGACATTGTGACAGAGCCTGAGGATACCTCCTGTGAGTCTTGGGTTGTTGTCTTAAAAGTTCTAGTTTCAGGGTCAAGTCCCCAGAAAGTAGCAAGTCTTTCCCTGGTTGCGGGTGTTGTGATGAGACGTGAAAAGGAGATGGCTGCATGACACAAGACAAAGAAGGGGTTAGTGATCCTATTACAAAAACATGACCATTTGGTGATCCTTCCCAGGATCCTCCAGCCTACCATGGGTGGACCATGTTCTTGGTAAGTGCTCTCCATCTGAAATGGTATCCCTCCTTACAAAGAAGAAGCGACGCTTCCAATCTTTGTCGTCGTTTTTGGTGACTTTGAGAAGAGGGTGATCTGCACCGGGTTTCCGTTTAAACAAGTAACGGTGGGATCCGAAGGTAGTAAGATCATACAACTCCGCTAGTTCTGACATTCCTAAATCAAGACTCTCCTGCTCGATGATCCTCTCTAGGGTGTATAAAACCCTCCAGATCATCGGCATGGCCTGAATGTAAGATATGCCGGTAAGGGAAAAAAAGGATTGTGTGAACTCCGGGAAAGGATAGGTGTACCCTATAGCAAATGGAGTGACTGGGAAGGCGACCCATGTATCAGAAACGTAGTCGCTCAGAACAGTTGAATCGAAGGGTTTGAAAAAGACATTCGCTGGAAAACGGTGACGGATGTTATCAATCTGTGCATCGGTAAAGCAACACCTCTCGTTCACCGAGTCCTTGACGATCTTCTGACTCTTCAGAGGACTATCCTTTTTGTGATCCTTAGCCGGGGAATTTCGGAGCAACATTCTTGAAGTGATTAAGGTAAAGAAAGAAAAACAGAGTAAGAAAGGAAGAGAGAGGAGAAAGAGATACCTGATCGATCTTCAACTGAGATTATAAAGGGAGTTTCTTTCGAATTTAAATGCATAGTGATCCTATCTATATCTCTATTTATAATCATGATCTTGCAGGTTGTCACTTCCGTGACATCATCATCGCAACGACTAGTTCAAAATTAACGGCTATATATCCGTTAGTTTGTTACGGATAAGATCAAGAAAACATAACTCGCTAATTTTACAATTTCACTCCTTATATTTTGGGGGCAATTGTTAGGGGAGGATTTTCTAACAATTAGTGATCCTTATTCATTATCCTAATTAGTGATCCTCACTTCTGTGACAGGTGGTGATCCTCAGAAGGGCTTTAGGATCAGGATCATGGATCACTTCAAGGATCCTCATACTGACGATTGTTTACTTATGTTTTATAACATCTCGCAGGTATAATAAGCTTGACCAGGTCTTAGCGGCATTCTTGGAGAATATTCCCGAAGTATTCTGCACGTGCTAGATCAAAACTAGACGTTATGGAGAACGTGGAGGCTTGGCCCGAAAGTCGGAGAGTTTGTTAACTAGATATTTTTCTTATTTTAAAGGGGTAACGAGCTAGTTAGTGACACTTAGTCATTTTGGCAGTTACACACACTCGCAAACACTCTCATACAAGCTCTCGTTCAAACACTTAGCAATTACTTACACTTTTTACACATTTCACCGTAGTGATCCTTGTACCTAGCTCGTTACTATCTGAAGTTGTAAACGTTTATTCATTTATTTGAGCTTGGTGATCGGTAGTTTCCATCACCCGGGGTTTTTTGTGCCGGAGATCAATTCTTGATCAAGGGCGTTTTCCCCGTATAAATCCTTGTGTTGTTTGTGCATTCCACATTGAAGTGATCCTCATTGTTGTCACACTTTTTGAGCATCATACCCCGTAATCTAGAGTTTGGTTGCGATATCATCATCAGATTTTCTGACCAAAACAATTGGTATAGTTGAATTTTAAAATACAAGTTGTTGTGAATTAAAGCGATGACATCGCTGTTTTGGTCAAAAAATCTGTCGAGGATGTTGCAACCAAACTCTATGTTACGGGGTATGATGCTAACAATGTAGAACAGTAACAAGGATCACTTCAATGTAAATTGCTAAAATGACACAAGGATTTATACGGGGAAAAAGCCCTTGATCAAGAGTTGATCTCCGGCACAAAAAACCCCGGGTGATGGAAACTACCGATCACCAAGCTCAAATAAATGAATAAATGTTTACAACTTCGGATAGCAACGAGCTAGGTACAAGAATCACTATCGTGAAATGTGTGAATGTGAGTGAAAACGAATGTATGTTCGTCGAGAGCTTCAAGTGTGCGAGTATACGAGTGTGTGTAGCTATAAAAAATGACTAAGTGTTTTTCTAATAGCTCGTTACCCCTTTTAAAATAGAAATCTAACTACCAAACTAACTATCCGACTTTTGTGCCAAGCCCCCACGTTCTCCATAACGTCCATTTTTGGCCAAGCACGTGCAGAATAGTTTGGGAATATTCTCCAGGAATGTCGCCAAGACTTGGTCAAGCTTGCTATACCTGCGAGATAGTACAAAACATAAGTAAAAAATCGTCAGTACGAGGATCCTTAAAGTGATCCATGATCCTGATCCTGAAGCTCTTCTGAGGATCACCACCTGTTACAGAAGTAAGGATCACTAATTAGGATAACGAATAAGGATCACTAATTGTTAGAAAATCCTCCCCTAACAATTGCCCCCAAAATATAAGGAGTAATTTGTAAAATTAGCGAGTTATGTTTTCTTGATCTTATCCGCAACTAACTAACGGATATATAGCCGTTAAAATAGAACTAGCCGTTGCGATCATGACGTCACAGAAGTGACAATCCTGCAAAATCATAATTATAAATAGAGATATAGATAGGATCAAATGCATTTAAATTTTCAGAGAGACTCCCTTTATAATCTGCATTCCGAAGACGATCAGGTATTCTCTCTCTCTATCTTCTTCCCTCTCTTGCTCTGTTTTCGTCTCTTTCCATCAAAGATGTTGCTCCGAAATTCCCCAGCCAAGGATCACCCAAAGAACTGTCCTCCGAAAAGCCAGGGGATCATTGAAGACTCCATTAAAGAACGCTGCTGCTTCAATGATGCTCAGATAGATAGGATCCGCCACTGCTTCCCGGCGAACACCGAATTTAGGCCTTTTGACCCCAATGCCCTGAGCGATCATATCTCCGATAAGTGGGTTGCTTTCCCCGTCACTCCTTTCACCATAGGCTATACATATCCTTTTCCAGCCTTCACCCAATCTTTCTTTTCCCTAACCGGCATCTCTTATATCCAAGCCATGCCGATGATTTGGAGGGTTTTGTACACCCTTGAAAGGATCATCGATCAGGAGGGAATAGATCTAGGAATGACAGAGCTGGGAGAGCTGTATGATCTTACCACCTTTGGCTCTCATCGTTATTTGTTTAAACGTAAACCAGGTGAGGAACACCCGATCTTCAAAGCCACCAAGAATGATGCTAATTGGAAACGGCGTTTCTTTTTTATCAAGAGAGATTCCATCGAGGATGGAAAGGATCTACCTAAAAAATGGGCTACCCATGGTAGGATGGAGGATCCTGAGAAGGATCACCAGGAACTTTCTTTTGATGTAAGGATAACTTATATTTCTGCTTTCTTGTTATGCAGCTATCACCGTCTCACACCTCAAACTGTCCCCTGCTGCTAAGGAAAGGCTCCTTGCTTTCAAGAAACTTGATCCTGAGACAAGAACTTTCAAGACAACAACCCAAGATTCACAGGAGGTATCCTCAGGCTCTGTCACAATGTCAAGTAAGTATCCTTGTCTAAAATTTAAATAAATAGTGAAATATGAATTAAGAAAAGATACTTATCTTGTTTTGGTTGTGTAGGTGCTAGAAAATCTGCCAAGCCTGTATCCCAGTTCAATACGGCTGACCTTGATGTCGTACGATCCAGGAAGAAGAGATTCACCACCAGTCCTAGCATCTCCATTCCAAAGGCACCCGCTAAAGGAAAGGGTGTCAAGAAGAGGAAAACTTCTGATGCTGAGGATCTTCAGGGCCTACCACTGATCCGTCACCAGTTCATCGAATACTTCAACGATGTAAGGATCATCAACTCTGCCTAGGTATCCTACCCGTATAAGGATCACCTGATCTTGAACTGCTTTATCCTTTTCTTTGCAGAAATTTGCTGAGATTGAGGATTATGTGGGGAATGTTGAGGAGCAGGACAAGAAGACCGCTGACCTCCAACAGGTTGCAGTGCTCAAGGACCTTGCCATTGCTGATCTTCAGAAGGAACTCCAAGATACCAAGACCAAGACGGCTAAGCTTCTGATTGACCTTGATTATGAGAAGCATGATCTCATAGAAACTGCTAAGGTCTCTGCCGCCATCACGATGTATCAGACAAAATTGAAGATGGCCCAGGAAGCTCAAGATCCTAGTTTTGACAAAAGCAGCTGGGATGTTGAGGGCTGGAAGGCAAGGTTGGCTGATCTAGAGGATGATGAGGAGGAGGCTACTGAGGTCTTGGCGATTGAGGCAAGTGGCAGTGGAAAGGATCTGATGAAGGATACCGCAGCTGGAGAGGAAGAGGATGCAGCGAAGGCATAGGCTGCATGGATGGGCGATGAAGGACATTTCTAGACGTAGCCGGAGCCCATTCTTTAAGTTTGATAGTTTGTTTTGGTTATGATGTTTTTTGCTGAACAATGATGGGTTGTACTTCGAACAATAGGTTTTAGGATTAAGGATCATGTATGATCCTTTGGACAATAGGCAGGATTGCAATTGGTGGAGGGATCCTCTGTTTGGGGGATGAAGCCATTGTGATCCTGCCGCCTTTATATTCCTGCACTACTTTTAAACTTATTATCATGGACACCCTTTACCTACCCCAGCGGACGGGCCACGTTTTGCTGGTAGAAGCTCGGGTAGGTAATTTTGACAACCTTTTAAGGGTTAGTCTTTTGTTTATAAATAAAAGAGTTAAATGCCATTTTAGTCCCTGTGGTTTGGGCCATTTTGCCAGTTTAGTCCAAAGGTTTCATTTTTAACCTGTGGGTCCAAAAAGGTTTCACAGTTGCCATTTTAGTCCACTGGGTTAACTTCATCCATTTTTTCTGTTAACGGGAAGGCCAATTCGGTCATTTTGTATGTAATTCTGTTAACTAAAAGGACAATTCAACCATATAAAATGACCGAATTGCCCTTCTCGTTAACAGAAAAAATGGATGAAGTTAACCCAGTGGACTAAAATGGCAACTGTGAAACCTTTTTGGACCCACAGGTTAAAAATGAAACCTTTGGACTAAACTGGCAAAATGGCCCAAACCACAGGGACTAAAATGGCATTTAACTCTAAATAAAAACTTAACCTTTTGTCGCTTAACTTGTGTTGTTATCCTTATGTTTCTTTGATTTTCCTTTGTTTTGATACACACTTATTGAATAAACAATTTTGAACAAGCCAGACTGAAAATGTTTAGGATATGATCCATGATCAGATATCCTTTAGTTAAAGAATTTTACAAAGCGATATATATTTTAAGGATCACAAGTTTAGTTGTCAAACTTTGAGGGTTATTCAAATAAATAATGAATAGAATAAAAGACAGTTAAGGATCATACCTGAGGGTCCAAGTTAGGATCCTAACCATAATAAGGATAACTGTAAAATAAACCTTAGAATAAAGTAAGGATCAAGGATCCCTAGTTGCCTATCTTCAAGAACCTGAAATAGAGCATAACTTGGGACTAAGCCAAGAAAAGAGTTAGCAACTGGGGACAAGCCCAAGGATAACTGGGGACAAGCCCAAGGATAACTGGGGACAAGCCCAAGGATCGTATGTAAACTGGAGTATGGCCCTAACTGGCGACTATCCAAACTTAGTGACATGAAAATGCCAAAACCTTAGCTAACGTGAAAACGTTAGAAACCTTAGCTAACGTGAAAATGTTAGAAACCTTAGGAACGGATGTATGGTACGTCTACCATTATACGTAGGATCCTAGGTATAGCCAGTACAATGGAATTATCAGCCCCTAAAACGAGTACTGGTCCCAATGCCTTGAACTATACCAGGATCATCGTGCGCTACAGGCGGAACTGGGGTCAAGCCCAAATAACTGGGGTTAAACCCAAGGAACGGATTGCTTCAGCAGATAACCAGTGTTATGCTAAGGATACCTGGACTTTCAAAACTTAAACTCACGTGAGAGATGGATAAAGGACGCATGATCCTTATCCTTATATGATAAAATAAAGAAATGAAATAGTTCAAGTTTAGGATGTTACCTAAATAAGGATCACTGATACTTTGAGGATCCTTTAAGGATATCCCTATCGTGAGGATCATCTGTGCCATGAGGATCCTGCTCACATGAAATATTTCTTTAAGTGGACAGCATTCCAAGCTCTTGGTAGCAAATCACCTTCCATGGTTAGCAATCTATATGCCCCTTTTCCTGCTTCAGCTTCAATCAAATAAGGGCCTTCCCATTTTGGAGCCAATTTTCCATCAGCAGGATTGGTGGTATTCTGAAATGCTTTCCTTAATACCATATCTCCAACTTGAAACCTCCTGATCCTGACATTTTTGTTGTAAGCACCAGCCATTCTTTGCTGATAACTGGCCATCCTTATCCTAGCCATATCCCTGATTTCTTCAATAGTATCCAGGTCTTGAGCCAAGTTCTCATCATTCTCATCAGGATCACGGGTACTTGTTCTTGCCGTTGGAACCACCATTTCTGTTGGGATCACTGATTTTGCCCCAAATACCAAAGAGAATGGGGTTTGACCAGTAGCATTCTTAGGGGTTGTCCTATCAGCCCAAAGCACATAGGGTAGTTCTTCTGCCCATTTCCCTTTCTTGGATCCAAGCTTCTTCTTCAAATTGTTGATGATGATCTTGTTGGATGATTCTGCCTGACCATTAGCTTGTGGGTGGACTGGTGTTGATATTATCATCTTAATCCCCCAGCTGTCACAAAAGTTAGTGGTTCTGCCCCCAATAAATTGGGAACCATTATCACATATAATCTCAGAAGGAATTCCAAATCTAGTGATAATATTTCTTTTAATGAAGGATATAACTTCCTTTTCTCTGACTTGGGCAAAAGCTTCAGCTTCTATCCACTTGGAGAAGTAATCAGTCATAGCTAGCATGAATACTTTTCCACCATGTGCCTTAGGGAGCTTTCCAACTATATCCATACCCCATCTCATAAATAGCCAAGAGGAGGATATAGGATGCAATAATTCAGCTGGTTGATGAAGGATATTGTTGTGTCTCTGACAAGGATCACATCTTCTAGCATACTCCATAGCATCTCTCTTCATGGTTGGCCAGTAGTATCCTGTTCTCAGGATCCTTGAGAATAATGCCCTGCCCCTAGTGTGGTTTCCACAATCTCCTTCATGGAAGTCTTTTAAAACCTCTTGGATTTCAGGATCCTCAATGCATCTCAAGTATGGTCCTGCAAGAGATCGTCTATACAACATATTATTTAAAATTGTGAATTGAGATACCTTAGATTTGAAAGCCCTAGGGTTTTCTCCTGTAGGAATCTCTCCATGTTGTAAGTATCTTATAATTGGTGAGATCCATGATCCTAATCCTGAATGGGATTGAGTATCCTCACTAGGGATCACTGCAGAATCATTTCCTATCTTCATAGCCACATGATCCTCAATAGCCGGGTTCAGGATATGGATAATAGGGATCTTGATATCCTCTGTGATCTTCAAGGATGATCCTAAGTTAGCCAATGCATCAGCCTCTGTATTTTCTTCCCTTGGTACCTGCGTCAAACTAAAGGAAACAAAAGAGAGTGCCAAACTTTTGACTATCTCCAAATATTTGGTTAGCTTTTCACCTTTAACAGCATAGGATCCATTAAAGTGGTTTGTAATTAACAATGAATCTACATGTACCTCAAGATACCTGATCCCCATATGCTTTGCAATTTGCAAACCAGCAATTAAGGCTTCATATTCAGCCTCATTGTTAGTGGTTTGGAACTCACAAGCTATAGAGTGGGGTATTATGTCCCCCTGTGGCGATTTTAGTAGTATTCCAAGCCCTGTGCCTTTGACATTTGAGGATCCATCAGTATAGAGTATCCAATGATCCTTGGTCTCTTCTAGCTGCTGGACTTCTAGTTCAGCTTCTTCTTGTAAATCACTACTGAAATCAGCCACAAAATCAGCTAATGCTTGGGATTTGATGGCTGTCCTAGGCTCATATCTTATATCATATGCACTTAGCTTCACTGCCCACTTAGCCATCCTTCCTGACATCTCTGGTTTCCTGAGGACATTCTTAATTGGAAAATTAGTTTTAACAATAATAACATGAGTTTCAAAATAATGTCTTAGCTTAGTAGATGCCATTATTAATGCAAGAATAAGCTTTTCAAGGTGTGAGTACCTGGATTCGGCATCAAGTAAACTTTTACTTACATAATAGACAGGATGTTGTGTACCTTGATGATCCTTAACAAGGACCGCACTTACTGCTTTTGAGGATACTGCAAGATACAAGGATAGCACATCGCCTTTTTCTGGTTTCATCAAAGCCGGGGCCGAGGATAGGTAATCTTTGAGGGCTCTTAAAGCATTTTCATGCTTCTCCGTCCACTCAAATTTCTTGTTCTTCCTTAGGATATCATAGAATTCTTTACACTTCTCGGAGGATTTGGATATAAATCTGTTCAAGGCTGCTATCCTGCCTGTTAGCCTTTGAACATCCTTAGCATTGGCCGGAGATTTGATGTTCACTATTGCTTTGAGTTGTTCCGGGCTAGCTTCAATGCCTCTCTTTGTCACCATATATCCTAAGAATTTACCTACTTTAACACCAAAGTGACATTTTGAAGGATTAAGCTTCATATTATATTTATCAAGGATATTGAATGCTTCCTCCAAGTCTCTTAGGTGATCCTCAGCTTTTAAGGATTTTACCACCATATCATCTATGTAAACCTCCATAGTTTGTCCAATCTGGTCCTTGAACATCATATTCACCAGCCTTTGATATGTTGCACCTGCATTTCTTAGTCCAAACGGCATAGCAATATAGCAGTATATACCAGTTGGAGTCATGAAGGCTGTATCCTCTTGATCGGATGGTTCCATTTGGATTTGTTGGAATCCAGATGAAGCATCCATAAAAGTTAACAGTTCATGACCCGCAGTTGCATCCACCATGGAGTCAATGTGGGGTAATGGGAAAGGATCCTTGGGACATGCCTTATTTAAATCGGTAAAATCGACACATACCCTCCACTTTCCGTTTTTCTTTTGAACAACAACCACATTGGCCAACCATCTTGGATACTTGACCTCTCTAATCATACCTGCCCGGAGCAATTTCTCTACCTCTTCTTGGATAATGGCATTCCTTTCCGGTGCAAACTTTCTTCTCCTTTGATGGATTGGTTTGAAGGATCTGTCAATGCCGAGTTTGTGAGTGATTACATCTTTGGATATGCCAGTCATGTCTTCGTGTTTCCATGCAAAGGTAGTCTTTCTCCTTTTGAGAAAGGATACGAGGTCTTCTTTCATCTCGCCGAGGATCCCTGATCCGATATAGATTTTGGATTCAGGATCATCAGGATCCATGAGGATTTCTATCACATCCTGCTCTCTTGCCTCCAAGACATCCCTTGGAGGATACTTTGATTGCTATTGCTCCTTTGACTTCGAGGCTGGTTTCATCGATGAAGTGTAGCAATTCTTAGCCTCCTGCTGATCACTATCAATCTTCACTATTTCCCAAGGACTAGGGATCTTCACACATTGATGGTATGTAGATGGGACTGCTTTCATATCGTGTATCCAAGGCCTGCCAAGGATAACATTACAACAAGATAAACAGTCAATAACACAAAAATTTTTATAAGAGTGTAAGCCTTCAATATATATTGGGAGTTTAATGTCCCCCAGGGTGTTCTTAGTTTCGCCACTAAATCCCACAAGCACGGAGGATCTTGGTATGATCTCTGATTCAGGGATACCCATCTTCTTCAGAACATCAAGCTGGATAATGTTCACTGAACTTCCTCCATCTATAAGGATCCTGTGGACAAAATGGTTAGAGATGAAAAGAGTAATAACTAAACCATCGTGATGAGGATCCTGGATATCAATACGATCCTCTTCATCAAAGGTTATAATTTTTCCTTCGGAGACACTTGATGTTCGAACTGGTCTTTCTCCATTATCCATTTTGGTTTCCTTTGCATGCCTTTTAGCTGCTGAGAAAGATGTGCCACAAATGTCTGATCCTCCAGAAATAAAGTTTATCACTTGTGCATCTGCTGGAGGGGCTGGAGCCTTCTCAGGGATCCTTTCAGGATCCTGAGTCCTTGACTTTTTTCTTCCCAACAACTCTTTTAGATGCCCCTTGCTCAACAAGTATCCAATTTCCTTTCTTAGTGCAATGCATTCTTCTGTGAGGTGCCCAAAATCTTCATGGTATGCACACCACTTTGATTTATCCTTAGTTGCAGCTGGCCTATCATTTTTTCTGGGCCATCTAGCTTTATCACCTAGAGTCTGCATCGCAAGGATTAGTTCATTGTTATCAACACTAAAACAATATTCAGAAATTGGAGGATAATCCTCATCATCCTCTTCTTGATCAATAGAATGCACGTTCTGGTTATCAGATCTGTTGTAGGATATGAACTTGTTGTTCTTGAATGAGGATCCTTGCTTATCCTGCTTTGAGGATCCTGCTAACCTCTCCTGGATCCTCTTGTCATCTTCTAGCCGAATGAATCTAAGTGCTCGGGTTCTTACCTCGTCTAAGTTCCTGCATGGTGTCATAACAAGATCATCATAGAAAGACGAATCCCTAAGCAATCCCATTTTAAAGGCCTCAACAGCCGTGGCTATGTCTAAGTTGGGAATGTCTAAGGATTCTTTACTGAATTTGGTAATGTAATCCCTTAATGATTCATTATGACCCTGGGTTATCCTATATAGATCGCTAGTTAATCGTTCAAATTTCCTACTACAAGAAAACTGATTATTAAATAGATTAACTAGATTAGCAAATGAGGTAATAGAGTAGGGGGGAAGACTTAGCAGCCATTTGAGAGCTGATCCAGTAAGAGTGGATCCGAATCCTTTGCATAGGCATGCTTCCTTTAACCTTTCTGGGATTGGGTTGATCTTCATCCTCTCCCTGTATTGTGCTATGTGTTCTTCAGGATCCGTCGAACCATCATACAGTTTCATTGTAGGCACATGGAACCTCTTGGGTATCTCAGCATCACAGATTGGTGGTGCAAAACGAGATATCTTATGGCTCCCATCTGCAATCTCTGGGATAGGTTTGACTACTCCCGGAACATTTGATATCATATCCTTTAGCTTTTGCAATTCTCTAGCCATGGCATGATTGATACCTGGATCCTGCATAAGACCATGGTTAGTAGTATAAGAATTGTTAAAAGTGTTACCTCCCATTGGATTCAAGTTAGGAAGAATGGATGTTAATCCATATTGTTGGGGCTCTGGAATGATCGAGGGACCAGTAGAAGCATTGGTCTGCATTGGAATAAAATCTCCCTGATGGACATCTGAACTTCCTGTTTGCAAACTCCTCAAGGATCCTGGCATTTGGAAGGATCCCTGAAATTGGGACGATCCTGGAACAAAGGAGGATCCTTGAACCTGGGATGATCCTGGGAAGAAGGAGGATCCTTGAACCTGGGATGATCCTGGAACGAAGGAGGATCCTTGAACCTGGGATGATCCTGGAACAAAGGAGGATTCTTAAACCTGGGATGATCCTGGAACAAAGGAGGATCCTTGAACCTGGGATGATCCTGGAACAAAGGAGGATCCTTGAACCTGGGATAATCCTGGAACAAAGGAGGATCCTTGAATCTGGGATGATCCTGGGAAGAAGGAGGATCCTTGAATCTGCTGCATTCCTGAATATCCTCCTGAATTCGTGAGGGATCCCATATGCTGAGGATAGGATCCCGCTGGCTGGAAAGATGAGCCTGCTGCCTGGGTGATTGTTGTTGTTCCGTAGTGCACTCCTTTCGGTCCACCCACATATTGAACGTCTGGAACCACTGATGGCTGAGAAGTAATCACCGGAGTATCAAAATTCAAGGATTTCGGCACCAGTGGGGAATGATCCTCTGCCGTTGTCTTTTGTTTCTTGAGATCTCCGATTTCTTTAAGAATCCTCTCATTGGTCTTATCCTGTTGCCGTATCTGATCCTTCATCTGCAAAATCAAAGTAAACATGTCACTAGTAGTGGGAGTGTAAGAAGCAGAAGAAGTTGGAGGTTTTGAGAAAATGGGAGTTGGTTTCTTCGCAGCATTCTCAGTATTCTTCCGGGATCCAGAAGGTGGTGGAGGCAAAGGGGGAACGCCTTGAGAAGAAGTGAATGAGGGCATCAAATTTGAAGCATTCTTCACTGAGGAAGCCATTTGCTTGGTTGTAGTGAACCGGAATGAGCACAGAAATGCGAATTTTTCTAAGGACGAAGCACCAATTGCCCCACGGTGGGTGCCAAACTGTTTTGGTCAAAAAATCTGTCGAGGATGTTGCAACCAAACTCTATGTTACGGGGTATGATGCTAACAATGTAGAACAGTAACAAGGATCACTTCAATGTAAATTGCTGAAATGACACAAGGATTTATACGGGGAAAAAGCCCTTGATCAAGAGTTGATCTCCGGCACAAAAAACCCCGGGTGATGGAAACTACCGATCACCAAGCTCAAATAAATGAATAAATGTTTACAACTTCGGATAGCAACGATCTAGGTACAAGAATCACTATCGTGAAATGTGTGAATGTGAGTGAAAACGAATGTATGTTCGTCGAGAGCTTCAAGTGTGCGAGTATACGAGTGTGTGTAGCTATAAAAAATGACTAAGTGTTTTTCTAATAGCTCGTTACCCCTTTTAAAATAGAAATCTAACTACCAAACTAACTATCCGACTTTTGTGCCAAGCCCCCACGTTCTCCATAACGTCCATTTTTGGCCAAGCACGTGCAGAATAGTTTGGGAATATTCTCCAGGAATGTCGCCAAGACTTGGTCAAGCTTGCTATACCTGCGAGATAGTACAAAACATAAGTAAACAATCGTCAGTATGAGGATCCTTAAAGTGATCCATGATCCTGATCCTGAAGCTCTTCTGAGGATCACCACCTGTCACAGAAGTAAGGATCACTAATTAGGATAACGAATAAGGATCACTAATTGTTAGAAATTCCTCCCCTAACAATCGCTATATTGAATATTTGGTCGAAAGTTGGTTAGAACTCTTTGGTAGTTGTCAAAAAGGAAGAAATTCCGTAGACGAGCCAAACGGGTCGGATAATCGAGTAAGACATGATTAATGCTCCGGATTTTGATAGGTTGATTGTTGATTTTGAATATTATTAACATATTAGAATTACGAGATTTTAATATATCAATATCATAGAAAAACTGAAATCCGAGAGTTGGGGTCTTGGTATAATGAACAAACAAAATAAAACATGAAATTCCAGGTACTACCGTAAATTACGGTAGTACCGTAATTTACGGTGGACATTATTTGTTTACGGTGTGAGACTCCTGATTTACGGTGAACCAAGAATCCCCAGGACTCACCGTAAATTACGGTAATACAGTATAATGAACAAACAAAATAAAACATGAAATTCCAGGTACTACCGTAAATTACGGTAGTACCGTAATTTACGGTGGACATTATTTGTTTACGGTGTGAGACTCCTGATTTACGGTGAACCAAGAATCCCCAGGACTCACCGTAAATTACGGTAATACCGTAATTTACGGTGGAACAGGAAACTTTAATTTTTTTTTATTTTAAATTGATGATTGGATCATATGTTAAATCTTATGTACTAAAGTCAAAACTAATGTTTTTAATGGTTTTGACCCTAGGTGATTAGATGGACCTTACGGATGGTGGTCAAGCAATGTCGAAGAACCGAACACGATTTTTGAAGCTTCCGCTATGTTATTAATCTTACTAAATCTTTGTTCTTGGGTTGTAAACAAATTCTCAAACGACTTTTGTATGTTTTAACTTAGTCATTAGTTGACTAAGGTTTATGATATTTCTAAAACTTATGTTAAACTAATATCTTTTGTGTAAAATTCTACTTATATTTAAGTAAATTAAGAGGTTGTTACAGGTGGTTCTTCCGATGATACCATAGATGATCCTGATTATCATCCGGTACAGTTTGTATGGAAATTTGACCGCCGCTTTGTAAGTTATGTTATCTATTCATTTTATGCATCTGTTAGAAACGTTTAGTAGATTTGCTAAAGTTATTTTAAAAACATGAATATCTTCATATTGCTTATTGTATTTTTATTTTATTTTTAGCGCCTTAACGCAAGAGTTACCGAGATGTCGCGTATTGACATGTCGTTGAAGTTGACCATTCAGAATCTGCATGGAGTAGACACTGTCATTGATTTCCGACCTGAGAAGCATGGTGAAGGTTTCAGATATGCTGCAAGTCAATGGCGAAAAAAGTTCCTCATTCCAAACGATATCAAGGCAACGCAGAAATGCACATTCGTTTATGAACCTGATGTTGGCAAGTTGATTCTAAAGAAGGTGTCCATGTAGTTTGTGTTGTGGTTGTTGTTACAAACTCTTTTAGTATTTTGTACTAACCTTATCGTTTGTGATTTTAAACAATTATATATATATGGGTTTTTATAATAGTTGTATCTAAACAGTTTTAATGTTATGTTTTGTAAACTTATTTAAGATATGTTATGTGTTATGATTGTGTCTAATATTGATTAGTTTTTGTATACTTTAATGCATTTGTATTGTATGATTCTTTTTTCTAATTATGGATGCCTATTTCTTCATAAATAACACGATTTACGTTTTTAGAGTTCATAATTTCGTGAAAACCTGTATTTATATATTTACATTTGTAATTACAAATTTCATGTTTTATAATTTTGTAATATATCTTCTCTTATAGAATAGTGATATATTTTTGTAAATAATAGAAAATTAGTTGCACCATAATTGAGCCTATTACTATAATCATAAATAACTTTGTCTTATAAATATACATAATACCTAAACCATCTTCATCCAATTCAAAGTTCAATTATCATTGAAGATGCTTAATTGTTTTTTACGTTATCTATCAAACAACAAGATAAATTCTTGGGTATGTCGATGTTATTATTAAATTTATTTCTTTATTATATGTTTGTATTAATTTTTACTTTGTATACAGATTTTACCGAGGAGTTACCACAATTGGGCAGCTGATTACAAGTTAGCTCATGATGGTATGGTTCGAATCGTTACGATGAATGGAAGAACTTTTACTATCAAAATTAGGAAAGTAGGTTCTTCGTACTTTTTCCACGACGGATGGTCCAATATGATTCAGTCACTAATATTACCAAAGAATTCATTGTTTTTATTTAAGTACGAAGGTACTCTAACTTTTAGATTGATATACTTTTATTAAGATTTGGCACTTGGTCAAGGTGATTTCTTATATTGTCAAACATCCAAATTCTCTGAAGATAAAGATCATTTGGTAATTATTTTATTTTTATTTTTTAAGTTTTTTACTATAGTAGTATTTGACAAATTTTATAAAACTTTATTTAATATAAATAATTATTTTTGTACTTGCAGCTTATCGATAGATTTTTTGTTCATCATAAGTTGAAGAATATACTACCTACGAAACATGTTACTATAACTATTTTTCCTAACCGTATATGGTTGGTTGTTATGGAAAAACATGGTCAAAATTTTTATATGACTACAGGATGGAACTCCTGTTGATTAAACCTTTTGACCATTAGTTTATATCAATTTTGTAAGTCTGCACTAATTATTTTTTTACTTTCTATTAAAATGTGTTACTCATGGTTTTCTAAAAGCCACCCATGTTTACACATGAGTTTACTACTAGTTTGAATTAAAAAAACATTTTTTATAATTGTGATCGTTTGCCAACGGTCTTCTTTGACCAAATGCCTCGATCAAGCCAATCTCTGGCTGTTAGCGTGTTGGTGGACAACGGGTAGCGCCCCCTTGATAACGTGCAGGGGTGGGGGAGGGCGCCAACGGACACCAAAATTAGTGATATGGCGGGGTGGCGCGAGGCCGCACCCGTGACCTGATATGACAACTTAAAACTGTCATTGATTACTTTATCATGTGAGTTTCAAATTATATCCCTACATTTTACACCGAACATTATTTCTTTAGTCACACTATTCAACTTTTAAGTTTTCTGGATGTTTTGTTTCTAGTCCTTTTTGTTCGTCCTTCGATCGTGTGTGCATATTATTTTCTCATATGGATGGCCATGTATTAATTTTCTCTTTTCACACGTGATTCATATGTTAATTAAAATAATCATTGACAATTTTAAGTTGTCATATTATGAATAAGTAATTAACGAGATTTTCCACTTGTATTGATTGATAGAAAATCTATGGAGTCATGAAAGAATTTAATGGAGATCTAAAAGGAACCATGAGAAAGATTCTATCAATGCATATGCCTTGTAATTTCAGTTTTAAATTGATTATACGTGTTTATAAAGTAGAAGTTTTATGTTAACAAATGTGACTCTTTTGTTCTATACCTTTTGAGGAATCTTGTAAATATACTAACTGGTATTTTGGATCCGTGTGCTGCAGCGGGACTATTAAACGAAACAAAAACTAAACGTAAAAACATTGAATCACACAAACACGTTATGATGTGTAAACTCGTAAAAGTTAGATCAAAATGTAAAAGCGTATAGTAAAGAAGAATAACTAATCATGTGAGGAAAATCATATTTGATAATTTTTTTTTGAAAGGTAAATCATATTTGATAATTAATACATGCTTAATATATATATATACTAGGTTAGAACCCCGTGTATTACACGGGTTGAATAAATGTAATTTTATAAAGAAAATTAAAACAATTATTCTTTAAAAATCTCGTTTATTACACGAGTTGAACAAATGTAATTTTATATATTAAATAATAAAAATTATATCTCTAAGAACCCCATGTCTTGTACTGAATAAGTGTAATATTTTATACCAAATAATAAAAAAATATCTCTAAAAACCATGTATATTACACGGGTTTAATAAATGTAATTGTATAAACTAAATAATAAAAAAAATTATATCTTTATAAAACCCGTGTATTATACGGGTTGAAGAAATCTAACTATATATACTAAATAATAAAAAAAAGTTATATCTTTAAAAACACTGTGTATTACACGGGTTAAATAAATGTAATTTTGCAACCTTGTGTATTACACTGGTTAGATAAATGTAATTTTATAAACTAAATAATAAAAAAATTATATCTTTATAAACCCCGTGTATTATATGGGTTGAATAAATCTAATTATATATAATAAATAATAAAAAAAGTTATATCTTTAAAAACATCGTGTATTACACGGGTTAAATAAATGTACTTTTTGTATAGTAAATAATATGCTATTGGATTCGGTTAAAAAATCATAAATTTGGTTCGGTTTAATTCGAATCAAATTATAAACTTGGTTAAGTTTAATTCGAATTGATTAGAACCCCAATTTGAAAAAACCAAAAACAAAATAATATTATTCGCTTCTCTTCCTATTTAATGTTTTTTTTTAAGTTTGGTCTAATGTTTAATAAGTTATTTTATATATTTTGTTTGTACTTTAAATTTTTTATATGAATGTATTATTGTTTTTTTAAGTTTAAGAGTGTATTACACGGGTTAAATAAATGTACTTTTTGTATAGTAAATAATATGCTATTGGATTAGGTTAAAAATCATAAATTTGGTTCGGTTTAATTCGAATCAAATTATAAACTTGGTTAAGTTTAATTCGAATTGATTAGAACCCTAATTTGAAAAAACCAAAAACAGAATAATATTATTCGCTTCTCTTCCTATTTAGTGTTTTTTTTAAAGTTTGGTCGAATGTTTAATAAGTTATTTTGTATATTTTGTTTGTACTTTAAATTTTTTATATGAATGTATTATTGTTTTTTTAAGTTTAAGATTATTGTTTTGTGCTATTATTTAAAAAAATATCTTAAATTTATAATTTAAATTTGAAGAAAATATTTTATTAGAAAAAATAGAATGATTCTATCCGATATTCAAAGTAAGATAAGATTTAATATTAATTGATTATTTATTATTTAATTAATTGATATATAATAACTATGAAAAGACAGGAAATTAAAACATAAACGCCTTCAATGAATGACACGTGTCCCAAAGTTGGTTTTTTTATTATATAGTATAGATATTTTTAAATATGCACGTAATATATATGAGATAATATATTTTGTAAAACTAAAAAAATAAAGCATATCTCAGTTTTTACTTTCCTACCAATAGGGTGGTGGAATACTGATTAAGGCAAAACTTTCAAACACTAAAGTTTGAGTGTGAGAAGTCTGAGGTTCAAATCCCATAGATGACAGAGATTAAAAGAAATTATCCGTTCAAAAAATAAGTTCTTACTTTCCCAAGAAATGTAGACATGTTTTGTTATGATCTTAAAAATGTATAGCATCAATTGCTTGTATTACATGAAGAAAAACTTATACAAAACTGAATAGTAAGTTTAACTCACAACCCAAAGCTATATATTAATATAACTTTTTTGTAACTTTAATATACAAGGGAAGAATCAAATACAAAACGATTTTAACCTAGGAAGTAGATGTAGGAAACCGAGTCAAACGAACTTTGATTGATCTTATTCAAACGATGTTGGAACCGGCCCGTCGAACCATATTCAAATATATATAGGGTTTAGTGTTTAAGTTTAACTTTTAAGGTTTAGCTTTTAGCTTTGGGGTTTACCTTTAGGGCCCGTTTGGTTCACGTATTTTCTTTAAATTAATTGGAATTAACTCCAATAGAATTATATATAATGGGTAAATAGAATTGTATTGGTTAAAAACTAAAAGACAAATTTTCCTCATTTCTTTTATTTAAAGTAGTGAAGAATATGGAAATATGAGGATATTTGGTAATAAAAAAACATTCCAATGGAAAGTTTAGAATTCCTTCTCAAATAAGAAGGATTTTTATTTTCCTTTTTGATTGATGGAATTTGATGGAATGTTTTCCAACTCCATTTTATTAAAAATCAATCAAACATGATTCTTGATGAAATGTTTTTCAATTGCAATTTCAATTCCTTTGAAATCTATGAATCAAACGGACGCTCAGGGTTTAGTTTTAGGATTTAGTGTTTAGCTTTTTAACTTAGGTTTTAGTCTTTAGAGTTTAAGTTTAAACTTTAGGATTTAGCTTCAGGATTTAGAACTAATGTTTAGGGTTTAGGGGTTAAGGTTTCTAGTTAGGGTTTGAGGAACCGATTCCAACACCACTCGAATAAGCCCAATCAGAGTTTCTTTGACGTAGTTTTCTATGTTTCTTAAATTAAATGACATTTTGTATCCGATCCAACCGCTTAATATGCGTTCATAATATTTGAAATTAATTACACTTGTTCGTATTTTAGGTTTCCTTGGTTATTAAGAAACTATTTGAATTATTATTTTATAATATTATTATTAGTATAGAAGTAATAATAACGTGAGACAACTCGTGTTTCACGCAGGTTGATCTACCGGCATATATTATTACGTTCTATAGAAAAGTATATATATTAAACAAACCGTTCTACACTACAGAAAAGTATATTATTAAACAAACCGTTCTATAGAAAAGGGCTCATGTTTTTATATTTTACATTTTTCCTTTTTTTTCCTTATAGTTATACTCTTATAGAATTAGCAACATAAAATCGGTTCCAAGTGTTCCATTGATTATAGTAACGGTTCACATAACTATTCAACGTATTAGTCCACCGGTATTCAATGTATTCAAAGTTTTTTTAATGGATGTGGTGCTTCACCAAAATTAAGGGTCGCAACCCTTCGCTAGAATAAAGTCAATCTCAACGGTTGTGTCGTTTCTTTTTTTTTTTTTTAAATCAGCGCTTCACCAAAATTAACGCTATGTTCCTGAGTTTCATTAAACGAGAGAAAAGAAAGATTTGGAAGGAAATAATTTTTAGTTGTGTTTCAGAGTTTCATTAAAGGAGAGAGAAAATGAGAGATTTTTTTGTCTAAAATTAATCTTTCCAATTTGGAAAGAAACTGAAAAAAAAAATGAGAGAATCTTTTCTTTTCTCTCTTTAAGTTAACTTGGGAACACAGTGTAAGGGTCGCAACTCTTCGCCGAAATCCCGACAAGTATAAATTCCGGATGAACAAATGCAACTTGATGGTTTGGTTCATTCAATGTTTGATGATTGATGTGTTTCTTGATTCTCGGTCTTATAGTTGATATCAGATGGTGAGGAATTCCTGATGATTTGACTGACTTAAATCATCATCATCGAACACCCTGCGATTTTCTGCAACGCTTCATCCTTCGATGGCCATATCAATTAAATCAGTATGCTTCTACAATTTCATCTCTAAAATTGACCGTCATCAAATTTGTGAATCGGTAGTTTGTTAGTAATGCCCTCTGTGGTTTTTTGGTTCACTATATCAAAACAATGTCAAAAATCTCTATTTTAGTTCAACTTATCTGGAGTGGCCAAAGAATATTTTAAGGGTCCTAATATTAACACATGGGAAAACTTATTTACACATGGTGTATACGGGCCGTATACTGTTATACGGCCCGTATGGAATAAAAACAACTGACAAAGTCTGCTGGCACAGACTTTGTCAAGTTGTTTTTATTCCATACGGGCCGTATAACAGTATACGGCCCGTATACACCATGTGTAAATAAGTTTGCTTGGTCGTATACAATGTATACGAACGTGTATACGGGCCGTATACTGTTATACGGCCCGTATGGAACGAAATTTTGATTTTTCAAATATTTTAGAGTGGTGAGGTGCTCAAAACTTTCTAAAAGTAGAAAAAAATAAAGCATTAACAAGTAACAAAAGATTGAAGAACAAGAAAGCGTGTCGTATGACTGTAATAAAACGGAAGCTATCAACGCGGGATTACGGGCATGGTGTTATTCTTTATTTAATATTTATAGAATAAAAGGAAGGGTGGGGCATTTGATGAGAGTTGTAAGGAGTCTGAATAAAACGGAAGCTATCAACGCGGGATTACGGACATGCGTTTAATTCCCAACATATTTGTTTCGTCACGTACATTTCGTAAGAAACTTTTCGTGCACTGAACCTTCACCTCCAATCATTTCCTGGTCAAATCACACACTATAAAAGTTTAAACTTATCGTGTGTTGTAGTTTGGAAAGATGACCGAATAGAGATTTGAATAACAAACTGTGGAGAACTTGTTTGCGTTATCCACCAACAATCCGTTCATTATTTGTTGTTGTCTAAAACAATATCAATTAACGTTCAGTTGTGTATACAAATTCATCACCGGTTTCTACAGCACAAGGACATACACAGGGAGAATGTTCTCGAAATTGAAGGAAAAGAAAAAATGGTTGTTGATGTTTTTTCTCTATCAGGATTTTGTTGAGTCATCGGGAAAACTTTTCCTCAGGGGAGGGTGAGTAGTATGAGTCTGAGTCCATTGTGGTTCGTGAATGTTGGAAGAACCCGACACGTCTTCTGCTGCCTCTTCGGTTGGTAAAAGACATAGGATGACTTCTAATACAGGCACTTTGTCAGTTGTGGTTGATTTATAGGAGGAGGTTATGAAACGAATATATGTTTATGCGAACATCCTTATTTTGTCACGTACATGCGTTTAATTCCCAACATCCTTATTGTATCAGACTCTCTCCCCTCCTGATGCAATTTTCACAGTGGTACCAATGTCCTGCTACTACAATCCTTCCAACGATCCTTGTCTTGAAAGACAAGAATACAACGTTCATGTATCACAAGGAATGACCGATCTAAGGCAGAGAACCTGACAGTATGGTTTCTCGACAAATGGAGTATTATCTGTCCTTGCTGCCTCTTCGGTTGATAAAAGACATAGGATGATTTCTCTATTACAGCACTCTAGGGATGGGCTTTTTTTCCCAAATACCCGTACTCGTACCCGTACCGTACCCGTACCAGTACCTGTACCCGTACCGATTTTAGGTATTTGGTACATGTATCGGTACCCAGTTTTATTGACTTTGGTATTCGGTACTTTCGGTATTGGTACGGGTAAAAACGGGTACTGGTACCGAATTCTATGTATACCTTTAAAAGTTTTTTTGTATTATGTTTTATTTCATATTATGGTATTTATAGTGTACTCGTATTGATTTTACCTATATGGTACCCGTATCGTATTGGTACTCGTACCAATTTTACCTATTTGGTAATCGTATTATATTGGTACTCATGTTAATTTTACCTATTTAGTACTCGTACAAGTGCTGAAAAAGTAAATAAATACAAAATGGTACCAAGCGGGTACTGTACCGAAAATACCCGTACTCGTATCCGTACCGTACCTATATATTTGGTACGGTATTTGGTACCTAGTTTTGTTCAAATTCGGTACCGGTATTTTCAGTACTGGTACGGGTATAGGTACGGGTACTGTACCAATCCCATCCCTACAGCACTCTGCTGAAGTTCATGTATCACAAGGAATGACCGAGTTTGGAAAACGGACGGAATCCACGAAGAAACTGTTGGAATTTGTGGATTTCGGTTGGTTCAGAAACTTAACAAGAGAAGCAACTAAAAAAAGGAAAGAAATAAATTTTTTACCATTTTACCATATGTATACGGGCCGTATACCGTTTATACGGCCGTATACTCTCGGTAAAAAATATTTTTACCGATCGTATACAATGTATACGATGATTGTATACGGGTCGTATATTCTGATACGGCTCGTATACTATGGTAAAAAATGGTAAAAAAATGGTTTATTCTCTTTAAGCTATTAGAACGATCCTTGTATTGAGAACCTGATTCTGGTGTAAACAATGGAATTTGTGAATCAACAGAAATAACTGAAAATAACTCGCCATTCTCTTGCACCTGTATACGTTGCAAGGTATAGAATGTTTGTAGTATTCTTGGTTCAATACAAACTCTTCTGAAAGACAAGAATACAACGTTCATGTATCACAAGATAATGGTTTCTCAACAAATGAAGTATTATCTGACATCATCTGTTCATCATTGTTCTTGAAGATGAAGATGAAGAAACGAGAGTTTGTTTTGAGAAATTTACAAGGTAAACCTGAATTTTTAGATTTTTAGACACTTACTTGAACATGAGTCTGAGTCCATTGTGGTTCGTGAATGCTTCGATTTCAACTAATCTTTCAAGGTCTTAAGTGATGGACAACTGGTTAAAAGATGTAGAAGAGTTTGTGTAGAGATCTTTACGTACAAATTTGCATCATCCTTACGGTTACAAATGAAGCGTTGGGATTCAAGGGTTTATGAGTAAAATAATTGTGGATTTCGGTTGGGTCAGATCTCGCAAGTTGTCATTTTTAAGTTTGCACATTTTGTGAAAATACCAATGTTGTCATTTTCAAGTGTGAGATTAGCCAAACGAGGATGAAAGATACTCAAACCATCTGATCCCGTTGTTGCAAACTTCTTTAATGTGAGATTCTTCAAGTTTGCACATTTTGAGAAAATACCAATGTGTTTGTCAGCTTCGTCAATACACAACTTAACAAGATAAGCAACTAAAAAGTTAACATTCTGATTCAGATTCAGAAAGCAGATGTTTAGTAGTGTTTGAGACAATTGATTTCTCTTGCGGTTACCAGACCTATCATCTCCGTCTACGTTTGGTTTCCTCAACTACAGTAACAGTATACGGTAACAAACTGAACCACCAGCACTGTATGAACGCTTTGTTCTTCGTTTATTGGATCGTTCTAATAGATTAAAGAGGTTTTTAACATTTTTTACCATATGTATACGAGTCGTATACGGTTTATACGGCCGTATACCATTGGTAAAAAAATATTTTTACCGATCGTATACAATGTATACGATGGTTGTATACGGGCCGTATATTATTATACGGCTCGTATACTATGGGTAAAAAATGGTAAAAAGGGGGTTATTCTCTTTAATCTATTAGAACGATCCTTGTCGTGATGATTCGAAACATTCACGAACCACAATGGACTCAGACTCATACTACTAGCAGTAGAACCCGACACGTCTTCTGTGATGATTCGAAACATTCCGAATAACTAGCAGAAAAACCCGTACCGGTGATTGTTTATCCATACTATTCTTCATAGCCATATTCCCACTCACAATTTGTTGATACATATCGTCCGTTCAACTTGAGTATTTTTTTCTAACTTTATGCTTGCATCCACCACAATGAATATTAACTTTGTGTTAAAGAGTTTGGAAACCGGACGAAATCTATGAAGAAACTGTTGGAATTTGTGGATTTCGGTTGGTTCAGAAACTTAACAAGAGAAGCAACTAAAAAAATACAATTGATTTCTCTTCTGGTTACCAGGCCTATCATCTCCGTCTACGTTTGGTTTCCTCAACGAAGAACCATCAGCCATTATCAGCCCTTTTTTCCTTTGGTTTCTGGTTGATTTTTGAGGGTGAGGGTTTTGAATTGATTCCTGCGCTCAAGTTTCAACTACTGGAGTGAAAATTGGTAAAAAATGGTTTATTCTCTTTAATCTATTAGAACGATCATTGTAACCATCAACCGTTCAAGTTGATATAGGAGAGTACTGAACAACCGAGATAACAGCTCCGGTATTTTTCACCAACCCATCTTTGGTAGTGTTTGTTTTGAGAACCTGATTCAGATACACAACGGTCTCTTTGCTTCGTCCACTAGAACTATTTGTGTATGCATTCTTTTGGTAGTTAACAACGATAATTAGAAAAAAAATCTGAAAAAATTAATCATATCGATTGCAATAACAGGATGGATGTGACACACATAGATAGATAAAATGTCACAGTTGTCAAGACTGTTTGTCGGGTTTCCAATGCTCACACAGGGTGATAAACAACGCTGATACACGTAACATCTAGTTATATTCAGATTTAAACAATGCCCGCCTCAATCTTCAATACTTCAGTAAAATACCACTAGTAGAAAAACCCGACACGTCTTCATGTAACAGAGAATGTTTTAGAAATTGAAGGAAAATGAAAAGATTTGTTGAAATCGAATTTGACAACTATGACAGCTTATTAAAAGTATCGTGTGTTGTAGTTTGGAAAGATGACCGAACAGAGATCTGAATAACAAACTGTGGAGAACTTGTTTGTGGCAGGTTCTTCTACTAGTTACTCGGAATCGATAAATAACCAACACGAAGATCTCTGCGATCGCTAAGGTTTTCATCAACGGACTGATCGGTAATGTTACTCTACCTGTGCTCCGATTTAAGCGGCATGTTCCGATCAACGTTTATCGACATTGTTAAAGGTGATGAAGAGTTTTAGAAACCCTAGAATGATTGTGTTTTTACGGGAATAAAACGTGATACTTGAAAAAACGCCAATATATACGGCCCGTATATAGTTATACGGCCCGTATACATGTGCTAACATCAAAAACCCACAAAAATAAATCAATTGAGCCGTATACGTTTTACAAATCGTATACACATGTATACGACTCGTATAACTGTATACGGGCCGTATATAATAAAACCAAAAAAAAACATTCTCTGCGCATTTTCCTATTCAAAAACATTCTATACGAGCCGTATAATTGTATACGGCCCGTATACAATAGGGGATGTGAAAATAAGATATAGGGTATGTGGGAATAAGGGGGGCCTATTTTAATGCTTAGTGCAAGTTGCCTGATTTGCAATTTGGATATTATGGAAAATTTTGAATTGCCAAAGATGCATACAAAGTGTACAGCCTCAAAGTTCATTAATGATTAACCCTTGTCGACTTAATCTACGATAATGTTGGTTTAAATCTTACAAACACTCCACAATGATGTTTTTACATGTATATTTGATTCGATTTGCCGATTCAACCACAACGCGCGAATCCTAAAATATCTCATATTAGAAAATGCAAGTTAATGACGATTGAACTTAAACGGTTATCACATATAGTGTGATATTAAGAACATTTGTGATCAACATCTCGTCGTAACACGCGGGTTAGCGTCTACTCGTTAAAGTTAATTAGCAACGATTCAATGTTTGAAATCCTCATCGCTAGCTAGTGCCATGCGTCGGATAAATGAAATATCACTTTTGGTTTCTCTTTTCACAAACTATAATGGTTTCTAGTGGTAAATAAAACATAAACTTCTCAATATAAAAAGGAAAAAAAAAACGACTCGTGGTGGTGGGTTTGGCATATAGATCTCAATTACTTCGAACACAAGTCAACCATGCTAAATGGAGGCCGTCTTTACCACCCGAGGGGTAGTTTAGGTACACAATACTTTTAACTTAAAAACACTAAAAGGGGTAGTTTGATATTTTGTATTATTTGTTTAGATATTAGATAAATCTTTTCTTAAAATTTAAATTCTATGTTTGAATCTGCTTTTTAAAAATTTGAGGGTAGATGTGTTATTTTACAAGAACTTAAATAGAAAATTTAATGACGTTAGTTGGTAAGGAACATCATAGTTACAAAATTCAAGAGCATAGTGATAGTGTAACTTGCGGGCATTGGTATTTTTATTTTTTATTTTTTTATTTATTTATTTATTTATTTTTTTTTTGCAAAGCACAAGGACTATTCATATTGTTAACTCTATTTCAAATAAAATTGTATTTTGGATTAACTTTTCTAAGGCCATAAACCCGAGGAGCCCTACAATTGGATCATTGCATCAAAACATAGCTATTAAACGGATCACAATCATTAATAGAAGCGAAAAATGCAATAAAACGAGTACTGATCACATTCTCTTAAACAAACATCAATTAACATATTAGGTCAACTGAATCCAATATGGTGTATTCCCAATAGTAGGAGAACCTTCAATCTATGTCGTGGACTTCCTATCAAGCGTCAACCTATTCAACTTAACATACATGCTAAAACATCACCTACACTGAGTGAGTCCTAGTTTTAATAAAAATGAGGAGCTAATAGTTAATAGCCTTCAGGAGTTTCATCAAATCACATTTTAATATCGAAACATGCACATCAATTTGTGAAGCTATCCTCACCACCAAATGCCTGAAACTTCGTCAGACAGGCTTACACTAGTATAAGACTCAATGCATGCTATACTGTTGCGCTCACAGGACCATTAATAGGGCTAGCACAATCATCAATTATCAATCTTTAAACATCGATTATTAATAAGTACTTCCATCATTGATATCATTTAAGGTAGCATGCATTTAGCCTAAAATGTTAGAAAAAGTGCATCCAGAACTTCTTTTTACCATTTAAACGTGTGATCGGACCCTTGGACACTCGGTCAACAGTCAAAGATACATACACAATTCGCCAACATTGCGTTGTACATGCTCTGAACATAGTAGAGTTTTACGCAGGTGGGTAATGTCACACGCAATATGGCTCTACGCATCAGCAACATCACGCCCCCGACATGTAACACTTTTCGCTTCCTACATTACGCTACATTAGTCTTCATGTGTGGCCCACTCTGCACTCCACATTATGTGTGCAAGGTATGCTATACACATCATCATGCCATCGCAAAGTGGCACTGCGCAATAATGAACAAGCGGTAAGTTACGGGTAACCTACTTGGTAAGAACCCTAGTTGAGCAAAGCCATGCTTGATCTCAAATCTGATCTTGTTCTACGTCAAGATTCTACCTTTTATCATTGGAAACTCATCATATTTGATCCATAACATCATTTTGTGCGTCAAACATCAAAAGCATACAATGTTTTACTTGATTCTTACCTTAAACTCATGAGTGTGCAGAATGCGAGTCTGAATTCTTCATAAACTCGGTGGAACGAGTTGCTTTAATTTCCAAAAGGTAGAACCGACATTGAAACATGAATATTTAATGCAAACCGTGAAACATATGGACTTGAGATAGAAAGTGGATTGTTCTTGCATTTTCTATCTCTATAGCTTTGTGATGAAGATAAAGAATTATGAGGGTTCCCATTCCTTTCCCTGGTTAGGGTTTCATGGAACATTTTACAGTTTTTCCCTAGTGGGTTTTTTCTTATTTGTTCCTCGTTTTGGCCTTTAGCCCACAGTTTAGTCTCCTTAAATTCTCCCATAGTGGTCCTTCTATAATTCCCCCTTTATTAGGTAATTCGGGCTATCATTCCATAAATAAAAATTAAAGTCCATATCATCATTTCAATACGTCAAAAGTTGGGGTATTACTAGTCTACCCCTTACATTAGGTTCCGTCCCCAAAACTTGTCATACATCATACAAGTGCGGGTAAAACTCATTCATTTCCCTCTTGGATTCCCAAGTGACGTCTGATCCTTTCTAATGTTTCCATTGGACTTTCACCTGTGGTATAACTTTGTTTCTCAATCTTTTATCATGTATGTCCAACATTGCTGTTGGTTCCTCTATGTAATTAAGCCTTCCATCAACTTTAATATCATCAAGCGGTATCTACGCTTCACTATTGGTTAAACATTTCCTTGAATGTGACACATGGAACGTTGGGTGGATTCCACTCAACTCATAAGGCAGCTCCAATTTGTAAGCTACCTTAGACTTAATTTTCCTCTTTTACGAAATTTGATGATTCCCTTCCATGACAAAGCTTTCAACATTAATTTATGCCCAACCTCCAACTCAATAGGTCGCCGTTTCTTTTCTGCATAGGACTTTTGTCTATCATTAGTCGTTTGCATATACGTTTTTATCTTATTTAGTTTTTCGGTCGTAGCTGTAACGACTTCCAGACTTCCCAATTACTGTTGTTTTATTTCATCTCAACAAATGGATGTTCTATATCGCCTTTCATATTGTCACACCCCGACAACACGGGCTGGTCGTGAACTATTGGTACCATTGCAACGCAGCGGAAAAAGTTTGTCTAAGACTTCTACTGAATTTGAATGCATTTCAAACTAAGGTTCCATCTATTCCAACCGTGTCATTACCAAAATACCTAACAAAACATGATAAAAAGTGTCAACACAAAAGTTGGTGAGTTTGTCACACCCCAACCTGTGACGGATTATCGATCCAGGCGCGATGATTGTCCAAAGCTTATGACACTATTAAATATTTCATAATTAATTATGTCACTTTATTAAAATGTCTCACCAAATATATAAGTCCAGAGATTCAACATAATTCAAAAAGAAAATACAAAGATAATCTCATTGATTTATTCTAAGGAAATCCTATGTGGCTTTCATCCTTGCATCCTAAAACTTCATCCCTGTACCACCAGAGCCGTTCCAATGTTTTTGTAGACACTAAGCGGACTACGAAATGGAGGCCCTTTGCAAAACATAGAGAGATTAATAGAAAAATTAACTACGTTTAGTAATTAGCCATAATTTTGCCCATAAATTCTTCTCCAATCCCGACAGACCCGACGCCATGAGTGATTACCATTAGTGATAGCCAATATCCTAGAAAATCGAAAGAGCAGGTTGCGATAGGAGGTAGGAACGATAACTGCGGCTCAATTTTAGGGATTTTTGGCGCTGATTCATGAAATTCGGACGAGGTTGAGTGGTAGATGGTTGCTACAGAATGCAGTTACGTCTGTGGTTTAATTTCGAAACTAGGTCTTGAATGTGGGCCATTTTTCCTAAACAATTTTTATCTGTGCAATTTTATTAAAAAAACATGGTTTAGTTTTGCTTTTTATTTAAGGCTGATACATATACAATATATAGAACTTTACTAAAAATTGGAGGCCCTTAATTTTTGGTGGCCCTAGGCCCGTGCCTAGATTGGTAAGCCTAACGGGCCGGCCCTGTGTACCACATGTGAAATATTTGGGTCTACTACAAAGAGCTAGTGAGTAAATCAAAATATAAATAAAAAAGAAGTTATTTAAAAAATAAACATGCAATTCATGTGTTAACTGAATGTAACAAACAATAAATAAAATGAACCAATGCCTACGTGAGTCTCTAGAAAGGAGTAATGATCAACCCTTATTAATTATAACACTCTCACTAAAAAATATGGACCACAATCTTTTTTTTTTGGCAGACTTCCAAAATCTTTTTTTTTCTTTTGGCAGACTTCCAACTCCAATAATAATCACATCAGGCAGGTGGTGGAATGGTTATCAATAATAATTGAAAGTCAATTGATACAATCTAATATTAGATACAAGTATATATAGCCATACAACATCAAAATAAGTAAATCCAGTTTTAGTGCATATCCACCAAGAGCTATCCTCAGCTCCTTCGACATCTTTCTTATCCTTCCTTAGCATCGTCACCTCATAGGTCACATGTTGTATTTAACGTTAGAGATGTCGTGTTGTAATTCCTCGGTTTTTAGTTTTCTGTCGGTCCGTTTCTATATTTTTATATAGAGTTTCCCCATCTAAAAAACATGTATTTGAACCTTATGGGACGCATGTCCACGAAGAAAACAAGTGTCAGGGACAGGCAACAAATCATGGCTACCGAGCAAAACAATTTAATACAAACAATCATTTTAAAAAGATAACTCGATCTTTATTTCAAACATGTAAATCCACGTAATCAAAAACCTTATTAGATATTATATATTAGAGTTAGATGCCATTTTAATCCTTGTTGTTTGGGCAATTTTGTCAGTTTAGTACAAAGTAGGGATGAACATTTGATATCGGTATCGAACCGTACCGGGTATATTCGGTATCGGTACCCACTTTCCTCGTTTTTCGGTACCGGTATTTACGGATAAAACACCGGTGCCGGTACTGAACCGGTGTGTTCGGTACCGGTACCCACTTTTCTCGTTTTTTGGTACCGGTACTTTCGGTACCGAACGGGTACCGTGCTCATCCTTAGTCCAAATGTTTCATTTTTCGTCTGTGGGTCCAAAAAGGTTTCACCGTTGCCATTTTAGTCTACTGGGTTAACTTCATCTATTTTTTCTGTTAACGAGAAAGGCAATTCGGTCATTTTATATGGTCGAATTGCTCTTTTAGTTAACAGAATTACATATAAAATGACCGAATTGCCCTTCTCTTTAACAGACTAAATGGATGAACTTAATTCAGTGGACTAAAATGGCAACGGTGAAACCTTTTTAAACTCACACACAAAAAATGAAACATTTGAACTAAACTGACAAGATGTCTCAAATCACAGGGACTAAAATGAAATTTAACTCTATATATTATTAGTAAAACTATATATTAGTGAACATAAGGGTTAGGATCAAATACAAAAAGATAAAATAAATAAGAAGGGTAAGAAGGATTCTAGTCCATTGATCATAGATTTGAAGGGTTGAGATTAGTTGTAGGGAAAAGAATATAATACAAGGGCATAAAGGGAATCCTATATTTATGGATTTTCTCTCTCCACATGAAAGACACATGCCAATTACCCCATCGATTCAAAACGTCCATAACTTTTTCATACGACATTCTTTTTTTTTTAAATTTCACCATAATAACGAGCGTTTTTTTATCTTTAATATGAGTACCATATTATCATATAAAAATAAAATAAAAAATTTCATTTTTACTGGGTTTTTTTTTTGCATTGTGTTAAAGGTTCAGGTCATTGTGTCTTTTAACTGGGTTTTGTTCAATAGAGTTTCTATACATTGTGTTATTATCAAAACCTATAACACAATGTAAATTTGAGTTCTATCCATTGCGTTTTTATAAGAACCTATAACACAATAAATGACACAATGAATATGGTGTTATATCTGGGTTTTCTATAAATTGTGTTATTAGTTCAGGTCATTGTGTTTAATATGTTATTCATTGTGTTTTAATATGTTGTCCATTGTGTTTTAATAATTTGTTCAAATTTTTTTATTATCTTTGTTCATTGTGTTTTATTTTGTTGTGTATTGTGTTTTTAGTTTGTTTTCCATTGTGTCTTCATCTGCTCTCCATTGTGTCTTTTATCTGTTGTCATTAATTGTGTCTTTTATCTGTTGTCATCAATTGTGTTTTTATTTAGTCTGATACTTATTGTGTTATATGTTATCGTCATTGTGTTATACGTTATGGTCATTGTGTTTTAGTATGTTGTCCATTATGTCTTTATCTATTGTCATTGATTGTGTTTTTTATGTACTTTACATTGTGTTTTACATCATGTCCATTGTGTAATATGCAACTGGGTTTTTGAATTTTTTTTGAAAAATATAACAATATGGTACTCATATTAAAGATAAAAAAACGCTCGATTTTATGGTATAATATTTTTTAAAAAACAAATGATGTATAAAAAAGTTACGGACGTTTAAAAATTGGGGGGGGGGGATAACATGTGACTTGTATGTGCATATTCTCTTTCTTTTTGTAGACAAAATTACCCTTTCCATTTAATTCCTCTTATGACACTTGTCACTCTCTGGTGGCTTCTTACCCTTCTTATTTTTAAATACTTTGTAGAGTAAACTGCCATTTTGGTCCCTGTGGTTTGGCCAGTTTTGCCACTTTAGTCCAAATCTCAAATTTATAACATCTAGGTCCCTGTGGTTTGCATTTTGTTGCCATTTTAGTCCAAATCTCAAAAACCCTTTTTTTTACTGTTGGAACCTCCTATTTTGTCTTTTAGTTCAGGGGTATTTTGGGCATTTTGCTTTTCATTTAACATTTTCTATAAAACCCGTCTTTATTTATCTCCCCCAACTGACTCTCTCCCTTGTACTTTCTCTCTCTACAACCATCATCTTCTTCTACAATCATCATCATCAGGACACCAGTACCCACCAACACCATCGACCACCAACATCATCTCCATCACCATCACCTTTGACCTCCATAGTCCCTCCACCATTAGAATCCAACCCCTCACGTTTTTCGGTGGTTGCAAAACTCAGATTAGATGAAAGATCGAAGAGGCAACATTCATGTGTTGGTGGACAACGAAACAGATCTGGATTTTTCGACTTTTTTTACCTTAGATCTGACGAATCGAGGTAAAAATGAAATCCTGATGAATCGAGGTAAACAGATCTGGATTTTTCGAAAAAATGGATTTTTCGACTTTTTTTTACCTTGGTCATCTGCATATGAGAGATGGGGGGTTGGGGCTGGTGGATGAGTGATCGGCGGTGGTTGGGGCCGGTGTATATTGACATTTTGGGGGTTTGTTAGAGAGAGGGGGTAGAGAGAGAGAGAAGAGAGATCGCCGGTGATTGTTTTGGCCGGTGGTCAGGCAGCGGCGGCGGTGATTTCGACTTGATTTAGTGGGCTTGTTTGTAATTTGGATACGGTTATTGGGTTTTGATCAAGATTTGATTTTGTTTGTGGGTTTGTTTTTTAAGTTGGTGGGTGGTGTTGGAGGCAGTGGGGTGGTGGTGGTGGTGGGGATGATGCGATGGTGGGGGTGGTGGTGGTATGTATACTGTATAGCATCCGATCTTGTTTAGTTATGTGCAGTTGAATGTTTCAGAAGATATATTAGAAATAAAAATACCTAGATATTAGGAATTAGGTAAATCGTGTGAAGACGTGTGAAGACTCATGTATTAGTGCAGTTATTGCAGTTCCTTTTGAGTAGTTTATCTAGTTGTTACGAATTCAAGATTTGCAGAAACGAACGAATTCGTGTGAAGACGGAGATGATAGAGAGGAGAGAGAGAGAGAAGAGAGGAGAGATGGGTGTTTGGAGAGAGAAAGAGAGAGTGTGTGTGTGCAGGTATATGTATGTGTGTATATTAATATATATACATATATATATATATAGGTAAAGGATCCTGTAAAAAGTGCCCAAAGTGTGAGAAGGGTAAGAAATAATGTGGTGATGACAAGTGTCCTATATCTAAATTAATTCAAAAGGGTGAATTAGTAATTTTCTATTTTCTTTCAATTAATTGATTTAAAATAACTGCCCAAAATAACTTCCACCCTTTATTATAGGAATTCGATTTTAGGAATTAATCTACGAATGTGTGTAGTGTTATATAATTCTGTAGTGCAACAACCATTCAGAACTACATAGTGTTATATATTTTTTATATAGTGTTATATAGTGTTACTTGGTTTTATATGGTGTTATAATATGGTTTTTGGTGTTATATAATTCTGTAGTGTTATATAACTCTGTAGCGCAACCATCAAAAAACACTGTATAACACCATCAATTATTAATTCTGTAGTGCAACCACCATTTAGAACTGTATAGTGTTATATATTTTTTATATAGTATTATATAGCGTTACATGGTGTTATATAGTGTTCTTTGGTTATATAGTGTTATATGATGGATGCATAGTGTTATATAGTGTTATATTTTTCTGGTAGCATGCCTATGATGGATATATAGTGTTATATATTGTTATATAGTGTTATATGATAGATGTATAGTGTTATATGATGGATGTATAGTGTTATACGTTTCTTTCCAGCAGTTACATATTTTTCTATTTTTAGAATTTAGAATCGAGATAATTTAGCAATTAAATTTGAATAGCTAGTTTTTAGGAGATTGATGGCGGTTACCATATTTGAAACATTGGAAAAGACACTATTGCCCTTTAATTTTACATAAGATCCTTCTAATTAAAACACAATTTACATTTTATACCCTATTGATCTCAACCATTAGATCAAATATCCAATGGTTTAAAACACTTCTTACCCTTCTCACATTTTAGACACTTTTTACCATATCCCTACCCTATATATATATATATATATTAATTTTTTAATTAAGAAAATGTTAAATGAAAAACAAAATGACCAAAATGCCCCTGCACTAAAGAACAAAATAGGCAGCTCTCAACAGTCAAAAAGGGGGTTTTTTGGATTTTGGACTAAAATGGCAACAAAATGCAAACCACAGGGACCCAGATGTAATAAATTTGAGATTTGGACTAAAGTGGCAAAACTGGTCAAACCACAGGGATCAAAATGGCAGTTTACTCTACTTTGTATTATAACTCAACCCGTGAACATAAATATAAATATAGAAGAGATTTATACTAGTAATGAGATAATGAACCGGCCAAATGGCCAATTAATATGTATTATCTAACACCCTCTCACAGTCGATGTGGGAGGAGATCGGACGCTTAAACTTTAGCGAAAAATTAGAATACGAAAAAGAAAAAAGATGTATCAAACGTAATATAGTGTACGACATGGGAGAAGTTGGGACATGAGCGGAGGCATTGTATAAGGAGAGGGGTAGCCCGGGCTACTCTTCAACTCCGTCTTCGTATTGTAAAAATACCCTTCAACTCCTACGTAGTTTAAAACTTTTGTCTTTTTATACAAAGGATACCCCTAATAAAAAAAAATTGGGATACCACTGAATTTTTCGGCTAGCTTCGCCACTGAGTTGGGACTAAGACCACACGATGTGGAGGGGCTTGAAGATGAGACATTATGCGACACGTGGATCACGCGTCAGAACGGAGCGTGGTGTTAAAACAGACGGTGTGGCCCGGGGCGTGGAAACGTGGCGTTTCCCGACACGTGCACACACCTTTTGTATTATTTAATAATTAAAATTATATAAAATATTTTAAAAACTTATAAAAATATTACTAGTAATTAAACAAATACATAACACTAAAAACATTACATAAATTTTAAAAACATTACATAAAATAAAAATAGGAAACTAAAAAACACATAATTTAAATAAAATATCTAATGATTCCCCACGCCGAGCGGAGCTGGAATTCACGATGGTGCACGTGCCCCCATTTGAATGATGTCGTCCTCCCCGAGGTCACCACCCTCGAGCTTCACGACGGTATGGATCGTCTCAAATCTTTTGCAATCAAGACAGATCATCCTAAAACAAGACGAGGGGGAGTCAACGGTTCGGTTGTTCTTACATGTATAGGCTTGAAAGTCTTGTCGGATTGTCCTCCATAAAGCACTGCTCGAGCGCCTACCCGGAGTGTGGTGGCTCAAAGCTTCGACCCACGACTCACAAAGTGCAATATCTTCTTCTTCGGTCCAATCAACGGCTGTCATCCTCATTTTTTTAGTGAAGTGGAAATGGTTGTGAGTTTGTATAAATTTGGGTGAACTAGTGGAGTTTGTAAATTAAAAATGAAGAAGTGGGTTGTATTTATAGTGTAAAATTAGATTTTTTTTTTAAATGTAAGTTTTTTAAAATTTTAAAAGTTAAGCGTTGGGGTTAACGGCTAACATCCACGTCCATTAACCACGTGCCACGTCGACGCCAAAAACTCTTCCATGCCGATAGAGATTCCCCCGCCTAATCAATAACGTCGTTCTAAACGCCGTGAACGGGACGGTGTGAACAACGTTGAGCAGCGACAACGCCATTTTTAAACGCAATTAATTATGAAAAGGAAGTCTACTTGAACTTATGGTGATGCTTAGTGTGTTTGAGAAACACGCAATAGCTCACCTCAAAAGTTTGATTTATCTCCCATTTTTCTTATTAGCAAATAGAACAATTGGAAATGTAAAGATTGTCAAAATGAAGCACAAATGTAATCCATTTATATACTATCAATTTGCAATAGACTTTTGCTATTGTTGTTTGTACCTCATGCAATATTGTTTTAATGTGCATGGTATGTTTGTACATTTGGCTTTGGAAGTTATTTTCATTTTGTGGGTATTTAAGGCTTGTTAATTTTTAATTTTTAACATTATGGTGCATTAGAAGTTTTACTCTAAGCATATATTCTTGGACATTGGTTTTTTTTACAAAACAACTAGGTGGTGTGGGTTATTGTTTTGGGCCAACTCTTACCGAACCGGTATATTCGATACCGGTACCCACTTTTCCCGTTTTTCAGTACCGGTACTTTGGGTACCGGTACCGGTTCTATGTTGAATATGTACCGTGCTCATCCCTAATAAACATCAAGTATTTGTATTTCCCTCCACAAGACATTTAGAAACACAATGTGATCGTTTAGATATCTAACTTGATACAAATGTGTGTAGTTAATCCTTAGGTTTGTGGTTTTAAAACGCAACGAGCGGGTCGATAGAAAAGTATACAATAGATTCATCGCGCCGTAATTTGTAATGGCCTAACTGTATAAAGTAGATTCACTGTGTCATAATATGTAAGACCCTAGCCGCAACGCGACGGATCTTACATCTAGTTATTATCAATTATTACAACTTCGCTACGAAAACTCCAAAACGATAAAAAAAGGAGATAATTCATCCCATTCTTCTATATATTAATATTCTTCTATATATTACTGTATAATAACAATTTGCGTAGTTCCTTATCTACAGTGACTAGGGGCACTTTAGGTATTTCTCATGTAGACTGTTGGTTAAAATATGAGATGAGCCCTCTGTTCTTCACTCTTGTCGCAATTCGTTTGCGATTATAGCTACGCTTCAACAATTAGGGATCCGGGTCCAATTCTACTGTTCGTCGACCCGATCGCAGGTATGTTTGATGCTTTTCATCTGAGATTAGGGCTCCATAGTTACCATGGTCCTGTGATCTTTCATCTTGCATCTTTACTCCGATCGCATGTACTATTGATGTTGTTTCAGTTGCACATTGTATTTGTGGAATTTGAATATACTTATAGGCTTATATAATTTCAATAGTTGTACTAAACACATAGATTTAAGTATATGAAGTGCTAATTTACAAGGTCTATATCTTGACTTCAAATTATTTACTATTTACATAACATATTAAGTCAACACCGTTTTCACTTCAATATTTACGCTTCTATTCCTATATTCAAACACCCAAACGACTCAAAAATGTTTTACTCTCAAAAGAACTAATAGCAGGATTCTAAGATCAATTTTACACGGAATAAAAGACGTAAAGGGGACCCGTATATACTAAACTTCCACTTTTCAATTCAATTATCTTTACTATAATTTCTTCTTACATGTCAAATGTTGAGTTAAAGAAAACGTTGACATAAGCCTAATATTTCATTAGGATTGCCTGCGCTGTTACCTGATAATGCTGCCTTTCAATTGTTAAGACAATTAAGTCACCGTATTTCTTTAGTTTGTAGTTACTCTTCTAAAAATTATACTCTTATTTAGACAATGGTGACTCTGACTGTATACGTGGATACTGTAATGCATACATTTGGTATGAGGAATGTGTCGTTACAACATATATTAACAGGCGTCCTAGGTATAACCAGTGTTTTAGATTATTTTTTAAGTTATTAATTAGCAAATGACTCATAGGTACATTTATATATGTCAAATAATCTTTACTTCTTTTTTTTGTTTTAGATGTAATGAGTAATCTTTTTATCTTTAATTTACTAGAAACAAAATCACCTAAGATGGCATCATTTTTATTGTCCTGTTTTTAAAAATTTGAGTCAAATATTTGAAATATGTTGGTCAAAATAATAATATTTGGGAGAACATGTAGGAGGTTGTTGGTTACATGTTGAACACTGTATTGTTTTGCTTCCAAACCTATGTTGTCAAAGACGCAAGGCGTAACGGCCTCGCCCGGAGCCTAGGCGCAAGGCGCAAAAAAAGTGTGGGCTTTTTTTTAAGAAAAGCGCACATAAATAAAAAAAATATAAAAAATATGTATGCTTTGAAAATAAATAAGATTCCACATATAAAATAAAAAAAAACTATTATATATGTCATTTAAGATCGTGTAGCTAATAGTTAGTAGCAAAAGTTTAGGGCTTATACACACGTAGTGATACCAAAAGTTACTAGGAGTCTAGGACTTATACAAACGTTTGCGGTCACTAACCAAAAGTTATACCAAAAGTTACTAGGAGTCTAGGACTTGTACAAACGTTTGCGGTCACTAAGTCTAAAACATTTAAACTAATAGTTCATCATCAATCATCAAGACCATCATCAAACTGATCATCAGAACTTCCATCAACATCAATTGCATATTCAGCTTCGGATTCATCAAGATCGTCTTTTTCAGAATCTTCATCCACTAAAGCTCTTAAAGATGATGGTTGTGATGATCTTGTTAATAATAGAATGATTTGAACAGTGAAAGATATAATAATATATATGATTTTTTTAATAGTTTTATTTTCTTCTTTACTTTTTAAGTTAGATAAGCTATTGTCAACCGGTACTGGTATTAAAAATACCAGTACGGTTATCGGTACATAAAGTTAAAAACCGATACCAGTCTGGTCCAGAAAACACCAAAAGTCGGTATCGAATTGATTTTCAAAATCTTTTAGTTCGGGAAATTCGGTACTGCTACACCGTACCATTGGCTTATCCCTGATCACGGGTGTCGTATGAACAACGGTATCGTGCAACTTTTTTTTTATTTTCTTCAACTTTTAATGATTTCATTTTTTAGTTTCAAGGGTAGGGATGAGCTCGGTGTCAACCAATATCGATTTAGTACTGGTACCGAAAATACCAATTACGGTACCTGTATATGAAGGTAAAAAACGGTAGCGAACCAGTACCAGGAACGCCACCGAATTGGTACTTAAGATCTTTCGGTTCGGGAAATTCGGTATCGGTACCCAGTATCATTTGCTCATTTATGACCACAGGTTTTATACGAACAACATTATTACCATACAACTTTTTTGGTTGATTTTCTTTTGGTTATCTTTTAGTGTTTTTTTCTATATTTTCTTTTTATTCTTGTCAGCGGTTTCCGTGCGCAACACACTCGTAGTGATTTCAAAACATATGTAAACACAGACTAAACAACAAAATACGTTCGCCGCAACGCGGCGATAGTAAAGGAGTGAGGGATCTACTTAGACAGAGCCATCTTCGCTAGCCGATCTGTCAGTTCTATAGGGTATGAAGCTCTTTCCTAGTTAGTTAAATCTGCATATGCTAATGATAAATATCCCCCACTTGTGGCCTAGTGGTAGGAGACTTGGGTTTTCCAATGGAGACTCAAGTTCAATTCTCACTTGTGTCATATTTGGGTGGATATTGGGCAATGATGGTGACAAACCCACCGACGGGGGTTCGATCCTGAGCCGCACCCTGGTTTTCATCCGGCTTTTACTTTGTGGAGGCAGTACGGTTTCCGGGGAAACGCCGTAACCAAGTCTGACCAACCCAGCACGGGCCCGGTTAAGACAACGTAAGTATGGGCAGACTTGGCTAGGGCCACCGATTAGGCGGTGTGATATTGGGTCACTCAAAAATAAAATCACCGTTCAAAAAAAATATGCTAATGATAAATGATCTCATCCCTTCTTATCTTCTTCACACCCATAGTATTTTCAATATACTTGTTTTCAACGGGTAAGAGTTTCTGTAAAAAGTATATATTTTTCGTACTGGGTGAGGATCAAATAGAAAGTTTATTTTGACTAGGAATGATAGGAAGCAATAAGATTATGGCATGTGACAAAATTTAAAATAAAGAGTAAGGGTATTTTAGTCAATCGTATCCTTTCTTTTTCCTTCTTTTCCCCAGTAACTTCAAAACCCACCATCTTCAACCTTTTCTTCACTTTCTATCTCAATAATCACTACATTATAGTGCGATTTTCGTCAACAATCAGTGATTCAAACACTCAATCAACATGTTCTTCAACTTTTTTTTTTGAAGAAATCCAGTTTAACTTCATACAATATCTCATTTTTTTCCCGTGATTTTGAAGCGAATCACTCGATCCGTTCGATTCGATCGCTGATAAGTTTTTTCTATCATTCAAATTTCGTCAATCGTTAAAGAAATCGGCTTTGATTCAAGTAAGAAATTCTTGAATTGCATTTTTACGATCTGGGTTTTTGAATTGAGTCATTGCGTTTTACGATCTTGATGAGGGTCCGGGGGCAGCGCCCCTGGGAGTAGGGTCCAAGGGGCAGAGCCCCTGGCTGGAAATTGGCTCATTTTCGTAGACAGTTTTTTTATCTCTACTTCCCGGTTCAGACAGTTTTTGAAGTGTTTTTGGTGCATTGCGTTTTAGGTAAAACACATTTTTATGTGTTTTTAGTTCATTGCGTTTTAGAGAGAACACTTTCTTTTCTGTTTGTAGGCCATTGCGTTTTAGAAATAAGACATTTTTAAGTGTTTTCTAGCCACTGCGTTTTAGAAAAACACATTTTTGAAGCTTTTTTAGTCAATTGCGTTTTAGGTAAAACACATTTTTATGTGTTTTCTGTCCATTGCGTTTTAGAAAAAAACAATTTTTAAGTGTTTTCTTGCCATTGCGTTTTACAAATAAGACATTTATTTGTGTTTTTTGTGCATTGCGTTTTAGGTAAAACACATTTTATGTGTTTTCATTCCATTGCGTTTTAGAAAAAAGACATTTTAAGTGTTTTCTGGCCATTGCATTTTAGAAATAAGACATTTTTTTGTCTTTTTTGTGCATTGCGTTTTAGGTAAACACGTTTTTTATGTGTTTTCAGTCCATTGCGTTTTAGAAAAAAGACATTTTTAGGTGTTTTTTGGCCATTACGTTTTACAAATAAGACATTTCTTTGTGTTTTTGTTGCATCGCGTTTTAAAAAAAATTTGTTTTTTACGTTTTTTTTTTCATTGCGTTTTACGCAACTGGGTTTTTTTTCCATTGCGTTTTACGCAACTGGGTTTTCGAAAATATAGCAATAGTATACTCGAAAATATAGCCAATGTGTAATATGACCCACAAGTCAGGATTGACAGTACTAATGGAGTAATTGTGTAGAAATAAACAATGTGATCGCTCTCAATACTGTTTTAATTGATAAAATGTTTCTTGATTAAACTGGGATTCACTCACCAGTATTTCCGACTGACAAATGATTTTAAAACGCGTTTCAGGTAACACAATGTGACAGCCAATTAGTAAAAAGCCAGCTGGAGAGCACTGAAGGCTTGGGAAAAATGTGGCTATAAAAGTTACCTAATAAACGATGTTTTAAATTCAATAAAATAGGGTTTGTCCCTATAAATGTATTGTAATAAGAAACTTGGGTTTTGCCCATGTTATTATTAATATCAAATATGGTGGTTTTACTCTGATAAACATTTCCTAACTACGGTCCTGAAGTAATTTCCGCTGCAAGATTAAATAACTGATACCACCAAAACTCTGAGCTCGCGTCCGCCCGTTCCCGGGACAGATAAGGGATCGGGGGTTGCGACAAGAGGGTATCGGTTCTTGACAGTAAGCTTGTTGAGCTCACAATAGTCAATACACATACGGAATGACCCATACTTCTTTTTAACGAACAAAACAGGAGCGCCCCAAGGAGAAGTACTAGGGCGTATAAAGCCTTTATCAAGAAGCTCTTGAAGTTGACTCGAGAGCTCTTGCATCTCAGAGGGCGCTAAGCGGTAAGGAGACTTAGCGACGGGTGTAGCGCCAGGCACTAAATCAATGCGAAAGTCGACAGAACGAGCAGGAGGCGGACCAGGAAGATCGTCGGGAAACACATCAGGAAAATCACGTACAACGGGAACGTCGCTTATGCTTGGGCCTTTGTCCTTCTTTTCCACAATATGGGCGAGAAAGGCGAAGGTACCCTTGCGTAAGCATTTGTTTGCTTGGATACACGACATAAGTTTGAGACCTTGAGAAGGTTTCTCACCATACACTTGTAGAGAATCACCGTTTGGAAGAGGAAGCGGATAAACTTTTCAGAACAAACAACTTCAGCACGAACTCGCCTAAGCCAGTCCATACCTACTATGATGTCAAAGCTACCCATTTGCATAGGTTTAAGGTCGATTGAAAACGTATGATCGTTGAGAATCAAGGAACAATCGGAAAGAACGAAATCGACAGTGACAGATTTACCATTAGCGACTTCGACAGCGAAAGATTTTGGCAACTTAGAGCGTTTACACTGAAGCAATTGTTCAAATTCTAGCGACACAAAACTTTTATCGGCTCCAGTACTAAACAGACAAGAAGCATAAACATGGTTCACAAGAAACGTACCAGTAATGACATCGTTGGTGTTCTGAGCCTGAGCAGCAGTGATGACAAAAGCTCGGCCTCTAGCAGGTTGTTGAGCCTGTTGCTGCTGTTGTGGCGGTTGCTGCCGCTGTTGTTGCTGTTGTTGAGGCTGATAACGCTGGGGACAAACATTGGCGAGATGATTGAGATCGCCACACTTGAAGCATGCTCGCACAGGAGCAATTTGAAGTTGAGGGAAGTTTCGACATCGGTTAGCAAAATGACAATACCTCTGACAGTTGGCACATTTGCTGCAGGGTACGTTGGTAGGATGATGAAACAAACAGGTAGTACATTTGGGATGAGATCCAACATAGCCTGGTCTTGTTTTTAAACCTAACTAACCATAGAAGTGGTTATAAGCATAAGGACATAGGTTTGTGATGAGTTTGACTCAAGTTAGAACAAGTTAAGTAAAGTTTGATTGAAAACTGAAATGAACAGTGAACTTTGGAGCCTTTTTGCCGGAGTTCCAGGGACTTATTTACTGTGAAAAACCCATGGAATTAAAGCTAAGGTCAATCCAAACACATAGGTAAAAGAATGGACTAAGTCGGATAAGTATTGAGTGAGTTATGCTCACTTTAGTGAAGAGGTATGAATCTGTCTTGCTCCTGCAATCAGCTGCGAATTGTGTGTGTTTGAGAGTGAGATTTGAGTTTGTAAAGTGGTAAGGAGACTGAGATTAAGTTGTATTTATATGGACTTAATTAGGGTTTAATTTGGTTGGCAATTAATATAAGTAGTTTGAAAGATGAGTCATAAAATCAGCCAATACTTCGCTGTAAAAAAACATGGGCTGAAGTTGAGTTTTGGCACCCAAAAGAGCTAGCCGAACTCACTGTTTCTTTATTTATTTTTGAGTAAACTGCCATTTTGGTCCCTGTGGTTTGGCCAGTTTTGCCACTTTAGTCCAAATCTCAAACTTATTACATCCAGGGCCCTGTGGTTTGCATTTTGTTGCCATTTTGGTCCAAATTTCAATTTTGGTCAGATTCCCCACTAATGACCATGATATTTTGTCTTTACCCTCAGGGGTATTTTAGTCATTTTGAAATTATTATAACTCAATTATATATATATAATACCCTAAAACCATTAATATATTATTATAACTCAATTATATACACAAAATCAAATAACCCTACCCTTCATCTTCAACAATTCATCATCTCTCTCTGAACTACCGCCGCCACCACCACCACTATGCCGCCACATGCACCACCACCACCGCCACCTCCTCCCCCTTCTCACCACCATCACCAACCTCTCTCTCTTTCTCTCTCTACATAAACCACTGCCGCCACATAAACCCTCCATCATTCTCGTTCTCGTTCGAAATCAGACCCATGAAATTGCACACCATCATCATCTTCATTTCTCTGTTTGCGATTAGCGAAGAAGATGATGTCGGAGGTGCAGATGAAACTCAAAACAGAACTCGAAAGATTGATTTGGTGGTGTTTGTAGAGATTGATGTTTGATTGTGTGGATGAGGTTGAACCGCCGGTTATTGATTCAACCGGTGGCGTATGAGATTGAAACTCCGGCGGTGGTTTACGAGACGGAAGATAGGGAAACTGAAGGGAGTCTCGTGGTGTATGAGGTTGAACCGCCGATTATTGAAGCTGAAGATAAATTTGGGATATCGAAAGCGAAGGTTCAATCAGATCTCAGTTTTCCGGTGAGAGAGATGCCGTTAGTTAGTTCCAGATTTGCTCATCAGCGGAGACTCACGAAAGCTAATCCCGAAGGTAACTTTTATTCTATAAAATCAATACTGTTGTGGTGTTTGTAGAGATTGATGCTGCTGTTGTTGATTGTGTTGAATGTTATCTGGAGATTGAAGATTTGTAGAGATTGATGTTGCTGTTGTTGATTGTGTTGAATGTTATCTGGAGATTGATGCTGCTGTTGTTGATTGTGTTGAATCTTGTATGTACAGGGGATGTGGATTTGTATGTACAGATCTTCATCGGTTACAGATATGTGGATTTGTATGTACAGATCTTCATCGAGTTTTTTGAAGGTGGTTTGTGAAAGGGATGAAGAGAGTGTGTGTGATGAATGGTGGTGATATAGATATGTGGATTTGTATGTACAGGGGGTGATATAGATGATAGTGTTAATAGGAATTAAATGTATTTAATGTAGTTTTTTAATTATTAATATGTTAAATGAAAAGCAAAATGACAAAAATGCCCCTGAACTAAAAGACAAAATAGGAGGTTGCAACAGTCAAAAAATGAGGTTTTTGAGTTTTGGACCAAAATGACAACAAAATGCAAACCACAGGGCCTTGGATGTAATAAGTTTGAGATTTGGACTAAAGTGGCAAAACTGGCCAAACCACAGGGACCAAAATGGCAGTTTACTCTTTATTTTTTGTCCAAAAGTTCCTAAATGCAATTGAACATGACTAAGAGCATTCACATCCAATCCACTAAAAATATACATACATTCCACTAAAAAACAACTCATATATCAATATATTTCCACTAAAAACAAATACTTTTTCTCTCTCTTTTTCAATATATATTACATTTTTCTCTCTTTTTCACTCACAACCACTTTCAATATATAATAAAAAATTATAGTGTGTGAACAGTGTCCCCCCAAATATACAGATGAACAGTAATATTTTCTCTCATCTCCACTCACAACCACTTTTTATACTCTTTACATTTTAAAAACCCCACACTCACAATGTGAATCCTCTAATGAAATAAAAAACTTGGCAGAAGTCAACCTACCATTCATGTTTTCATATTTCCTTTTCTTTGTATTTATTTATTTATTCTTTTATTTTAACTTTACGTTTAGATATGTTACATATTATTAATTATTATATTATTAGATTTATTATTATTATATTATTAGGATTATTATTATTATTATTATTATTATCATTATTATTATTTATTTATTATCAGATTTTAACCACGTATGCACGTATAAATTATGAGTATCAGTATGTCAAGTATCGGTCGCGCGTATGCATTCGAGATTGGTAACGTATAACCCAAGTATTGCAACACGTATAAGCATGTATAAAAATAGTATTTCATTATGATCAAAGTATCAAACAAATGCACATATAAATGTATAAACATGTATAAACAAAAGATCAATTTCATTACGATCGAAGGCTCGGATTTACAATGGTACGAAACCAAAAACGATAACAAGAATTACAAGTTTCAAAAAAAAAAAAATACAAGACGAGCTTTCTAATTAAGGAAAGTTACGAAAAAAAACGGAGCGTTTTATCCGCCATCACATAACTACCGAAAACCGACGCAAAAGTAGCTAAAGAAAGCATCCCTTCCTGTTTCATCGATTTAATCGCATCCCACATTGCATCAAACAAACAATGTTTTCCCAACATATCAATTATCAAATTCCAAGCATACGGGCTATGTCTATCGTCTAATTGATACCCTACCCACCGAAAAAACTAAACGGCAGCAGCCGGGTATGCGTAAGATAGTTTCAAAACATCTTCAACGTCTTCTGTAGAGACCCTTATTGCAGTATCGTCTAAAGATCTATCTAGTTCTAAAGATGGTGTATTTGCAATGATTTCACATAGGATTTTGACTTTAGGGGGTAAATTAGGGGTGTCAATGTACGAAATGAAAACTGGTTGTTTACCTTTTGGGGATTGGTGGTTGACCCGATTGTGATTTGGGTCCGGAGATCTTGAATGGTCGCGATTTTGGTTGCTCCGACGATCTTGATCACGACGGTGTCGTTTTTGTTGTTCGCCATGAATTTTCCGATGGAGATTTGAGGGTTTGTTGTTGGTTATTCATCAAAGGATAAAATTGTAATTTTGAGTGGGATGTCGGTGGCCTTTGCCACCGACTTTGTACTTTAAGTATGTAGGGTAATATGTTACATATTATTAATTATTATATTATTAGATTTATTATTATTTTATTATTAGGATTATTATTATTATTATTATTATCATTATTATTATTTATTTATTATCAGATTTTAACCACGTATGCACGTATAAATTATGAGTATCAGTATGTCAAGTATCGGTCGCGCGTATGCATTCGAGATTGGTAACGTATAACCCAAGTATTGCAACACGTATAAGCATGTATAAAAATAGTATTTCATTATGATCAAAGTATCAAACAAATGCACATATAAATGTATAAACATGTATAAACAAAAGATCAATTTCATTACGATCGAAGGCTCGGATTTACAATGGTACGAAACCAAAAACGATAACAAGAATTACAAGTTTCAAAAAAAAAAATACAAGACGAGCTTTCTAATTAAGGAAAGTTACGAAAAAAAACGGAGCGTTACACAGTATGAGTAAGAAAGTCGTCATTCCAAAATTTTTTTAGCTATAACGACATTAGTACGCGATTGCCAATATTGTTGACGAAGTATATATTTATAGAGTTAAGTTCATGTATAAACAACCATATTGTACAAAACGTACGAAAGGCATGAAAAAGCAAAAAAAAAAAAAAAACCAGGTGACATTTCCGTAATTATTTGCTCGTAGAGTAATTTTGAAACTTGCAGAGTAATTTTGATACACTTGTAGAGTAATTATGATACTCTACAAAATTACCCTATAAGATCAAAATTATCTTACAAGATCAAAATTACCATACAAGATCATTTGTAGAGTAATTATGATACTCTACAAGATCAAAATTACCCTACAAGAACATTTTATAAAATTACCCTAAAGATCAAAATTACCCTACAAAATCATTTGTAGGGTAATTTTGATAATTATTATACGAGTAAATAATTACGAAAATGTCACCGTGTTTTTTTTTTTTTTTTTTTTACCTTTTCACCATATCCGTACGTTTTGTATAATAAAAGTATTTATATTTGGATTTTTTATATTTATATCTTTAACTTGTCAAGTGTTAAAATTTGATCAGATTCCTTTTGAATTTAAAAAAGGAAAAATTACAAGTTTTGTCCTTTATCTTTATACCATTTTTCAGGCGGTGTCCTTTTTAACAAATGTTGATAGCCGGTGTCCTTTACTAGGTATTTTGTTGCAAGTTTAGTCCTTTACACCCAACCCAGTTAAAAAACCCTGTTAATTGTTGACAGGCGGTGTCCTTTACTAAGTATTTTGTTGCAAGTTTAGTCCTTTTACACCCAACAATTAACGGGGTTTTTTAACTGGGTTGGGTGTAAAGGACTAAACTTGCAACAAAATACCTAGTAAAGGACATCGCCTGTCAACATTCGTTAAAAAGGATACTGCCTGAAAAATGGTATAAAGATAAAGGACAAAGCTTGTAATTTTTCCTTTAAAAAAATACGTATAGCACTTGATTTATTGCATTTTGTAATAAAACATAACCTTTCATTTCATAAGAACTAGTTTTTTATTCTCCGCGCTTCGCGGCGGAAGTTTAGTCGTTTCCCCTACGTTACATGACAGAAGCTTCGTCGTTACCGGTGTGGAAAACGATTGGGTTCGTTATGGCACCACAATGATAAAATCATTGGCTATAACTTATAATAAAAAATAACTTCGTTTTCAAACTTACACAACACAAAAATATTTGATTCTTAGGGCCGTCTCCGAAAATCACAATTTTTTTTTTGGCCCTGATCGAGATTAAAAATTTGGGCCCTATTCGCAAATCTTCATATAATATAAACTCATCAATCATTCAATAAGTATATAAATACTAAAAACCCATAATACTACGATAATTGTTATGAAATACTACGACCTTTTGTTTCTTTTCCCTGATCTAGTAGGCCCTTATTTTTGTTTAGATTAGTCACTTCGGCTTGTTAATTGGGCCATTTTTTAAAACTCTTAAACAGACCCTTATTTAAAAAAACTTTAAGTTTTTTAGCAGACCCTTATTTATTTTTTCGAGCCCTATATTGATTTGGACCCTGATCGCAGTCACCTCCTGCACCCCCTGATAAACGGTCCTGTTGATTCTAAATATAACTTAGTTTTCAAATAAAAAAAGCTTTTGGACCCTGATCGCAGTCACCTCCTGCAGCCCCTGAATAACGGTCCTGTTGATTCTAAATATAACTTAGTTTTCAAATAAAAAAAACTCCTTTCATTTTATATATATAAATATAACTTAGTTTTCAAATAAAAAAAAACTACTGTTCATGGTGAGTTTCATTTAATATATATAAATTAATATATATAAATGAATATAACTTAGTTTTCAAATAAAAAAATACTGTTCATGGTGAGTTTCATTTAATATATATAAATATTGTTTTTCAAGGATAATGTAGAAACATGTTATTTGAGAAAATGGTTTTGTTTAACGTTGAAACAATGAAACTTGTTATTTGAGAAACTAAATTACGGGTAAATTAAGATTTTGGAATCTGTGGTTATATCACTTTTACCCTATTAGTACAAAATATAATTTTTTAACATATGTGCCATGGTCTCTATAACTAACTATTTTGACCCCTGATTCTAACTCAACCCCTTACTCTAGTTAAGTATTTGTCACATGCAAGTCACATGATGGGTATATTTGTAAATTCTTCTCCCCTTTTACTAACTTTATAAACAAAACCCTAGCCATTTCTTTATCAATTCATCTTCTTCACCATTCCCACTCTAACCCTAATTTCGCACATGGTGATCTGCAGATGTGGGTTTGAAGCTGTCATTCGAACCTCCCATACTCAAGCCAATCCTGGAAGACGATTCCACTGTTGCCTGATTAAGGTAAGTTTGCATTTTTTTTTTTCTTTTCCTTTCCATGCTACCAAAGTATATCTTCTACTCGAATTTTCAGGGTAGTCGAGGTTGTGGTTTTATTGCTTGGGCTGACGTTGAAACTTGTTATTTGAGAAACTAAATTACGGGTAAATTAAGATTTTGGCATCTGTGGTTATATCACTTTTACCCTATTAGTACAAAATATAATTTTTTTAACATATGTGCCATGGTCTCTATAACTAACTATTTTGACCCATGAGTCTAACTCAACCCCTTACTCTAGTTAATTATTTGTCACATGCAAGTCACATGATGGGTATATTTGTAAATTCTTCTCCCCCTTTACTGACTTTATAAACAAAACCCTAGCCATTTCTTTATCAATTCATCTTCTTCACCATTCCCACTCTAACCCTAATTTTGCACACGGTGATCTGCAGATGTGGGTTTGAAGCTGTCATTCGAACCTCCCATACTCAAACCAATCCTAGAAGACGATTCCACTGTTGCCTGATTAGGGTAAGTTTGCATTTTTTTTCTTTTCCTTTCCATGCTACCAAAGTATATCTTCTACTCGAATTTTCAGGGTAGTCAAGGTTGTGGTTTTGTTGCTTGGGCTGACCCCCCCCCCCCAATATGTCCATATTGTTTAGAAGTCTCAGCAGTGCTAGAGAGGACTATACGTATGAACGAAGATGTGGGAAGGACTATTTGTAACAACCCGAGTTTTTTTGGAAGTCAAAGTACAAGTCAAAGTCAAAGGAATAAAATATTGCTAATTGGAATCTGTCATTCCTTGCTTAATTATTGCTTGTACTCTCAACCTAGATAATCGATACTTTAATTTACACTTGTTAGTTGTATTATGTGGAGTAACAATCCGATAAAGATAACTAACGCTAATCTACTTAACGCTATCACATCGCTATCGCATTGCAACTCGAATTACAGGTTATGGATATTGTTTTACGTGTGTATGCTATTATGTGTTACTTGTGTATGTTATGTTTATGTTGAGGTGATTATTTGCAAAAGCAATCGCAACTCTGTCGTAATGCAATCTCATCGCGAACTCGAAATCTAGGGTTTACTTTTGTGGTTTTTAGTAGTTATATTACTTGTGTAACTAATGAGTAATACTATCGCATCGCTTATTCGACACGCATCACGAAGCTTAACGCACGAAATGAGAAGTCTGAAACCAACTGGCAAAAGCCATCCGATCGAAGGACCATTCGATCGAATGGTCATTCGTCCAGATGACCATCCGATCGGATGGCCATCCGATCGGAAGGCCCTCCGACCGAATCACTACACCGCCTTTCTTCTCCTCTTCACATCAGCTTTTCACTGATGTGACAACTCTCCTCCGACCCAGCTCATTCTCAAGCTATTTTCTCTCGATTCCTCGCAATTCTTGCGAGTTTCTACCCTAAATCTTGTACTTCTTCGATCTATACACACTACTTCATCATTTTCACCAACAAATCTTATCGTTTCACCATGAAATCCGTCTGATTCGGGCTGTTTTAGGGTGACGTCATCATAGGTGTTCATGAACACCAAAGTGTGGCCTCATTCCACCAAGAACAACTCAAATCTAAAGGATTTCTACAATGTTTAAACACTAATTTCGCCTAAATCTAAACATTTTTCTAATGTTTCAAACTTTTCTTCAACTTTCTCAACTTTTTACTCAAAACCGTTAGAATCTGGACTAGTTCGGGTTCACCACTCATTCTCTAGTGTAGACTCGGACTGAGAATAGACTCCTAACGACGAGACGACCGATTCACGAGTTGAACATAAAATCCCGTTAAGAACAGTCACCATACGAATGGGGTGATTCCCATTCGAACGGATGACTAGGCTTGTTGTGGTTCTGTTGTTTGACACGAGGTCATACCATCTCGGTTCAATTCCTAAACTTTCTAAACTTAACTGAATTTACAGACTTTCCAACTCGAACCAGTCGTTCGGACGAACGGCCATCCGATCGAATGGGTATTCGGCCCAGTGACTTATGTTGTTTAACACTTAAACAATTTCAAAAGTTTCAAAGAATAAAGTCTCCACTCGGATTGCCATCCGAGCAAACGGCCATCCGATCGGATGACCGTCCGACCGGACGACCTGAGGGGTAGAGGCATTCCATGTCTTTTAAAATGCTACAACGAAAACTTCAAAGTTCCATCATACACAAACACATCCATCCCAAGCGAAGGACCCTTCGACCGAATGGTCATCCGTCCGGACGGTCATCCGTTCGGATGACCTTCCGTCCGGACGGTCATCCGATCGGATAACCATCCGTCCCCACTTCACTTCGACACAGTGTTTTACGCACCGTTCAACGCTCATACTGTCGTACTATGTTCAGGCTAATTCCTCAGTGCTCCCTTCAATCTAAGACTGTGTTTATTCGTTAAACACGCTCTGTAAGTATACTCGATCCCTTTTTGCTTTAAGCACTTTTGGGTGTTACATACGTTACTTATATCAAAATCACAATCAACACACAACACAAACACCTTTATACACTAACCGCTCTGCATGTTATACGTGTTATTCGATGAATGCTAGTATGTTATGTTTACACAGTGATTATTGCCTGACACCTTAGCAACAATAGTACTATAGTTTGGACTCAGCACCTGTCGTGGACAGGGGTTGTTAAGGGCTTTTCTTCACGTGTCACAGTGGTGATATGTGTTGCGCATTCTACAACTCGCAGTCACGTCTGTGCATATTTCATTGTCGATAACTTACCTGCTTCACAACTATACGTGTTACATGCTGGTTTTGCGTAAATCGCTTTCGCTACTATTATACTATCAAACTTGTATGCTCACCTTTACATTATTTGTATTGACTTTTATTTTAACGTATGTGACAGGTGTGTAGGATGCTTGCTCTATTTGCTGGAATCGAGCTAGGGGAGTCTAGAAACAAATCTAATAATTTATGAGTTGTCGGAACAGTTTTTATTTTTCTTTGTGAACAATTTGTCTGTAATAACCGTGCTACTTTATATGTTACGGTATGGGACGTAATGCTTAAATATTTGGTAATCATAGTTGTTATGGAACTCTTGGACAATCTGTTTCGCTCAGTGTCGCGCCCCGATGTTTCCGCAATCGGTTGGGGTGTGACAGTATTGCTGAAAATAAGAGGTTGAAAGTGCTAATTGTGATGAGTTGGATGCTGTTTGTGATATATGTCTTGACCCACTTATTAGAATCTTGTAATTTATTGTTTTGGATGTGTAATGTATTTGATGGTTTTTTGATGCAATGTAATGGTATACCATGTAGGGCAATTTAATGTTGTTTAACTGTTTTTGGATGCAATGTATATGAACTCTCTAAAAACAAACCACAAGTAAACCATTTGACCAAAAGAGTTGAACCAATTGAACTCTCAATAACTTGTAGCTACACTTAATTAAATACCAAAAGAGTTGCACTTAAACCAATTGATCAAAAGAGTTGCACTTAAACCAATTGACTAAAAGAGGTGCACTTAAACCATTTGACCAAAAAACTTGCAGCTACACTTAAACCATTGGACCATTTGACCAAAAAAACTTTGCAGCTACACTTAAACCATTTGACCAAAAATAACTTGTAGCTGCACTTAATTGAATACCAACAACAAATACCACTCACCAACTACTGAATTAAATACCAACAACCATAACAGTTAATACACAAAACAACCATAACAGTTAACTGGTTAATACATTTAAAACATCCAAAATTACCAGTGTTTAGTACATGTAAAACATCCAAAACAACCATAAAAGTAACATAAGAGTGCATTGGAAATCAACAAAAGGGCCATAACTTCAACTACCTAAAACTTAAACTTGTGATGCAGATTCTTAAACTTGTGATGCAGATTCTGGAACAAACTTTAAACCCCACTTCTCCTTGCATCCTTTCTTGTTGTGCCCCTTCTGTTTGCAAGCTTTACAAGTGACAGACCCCCCTTTCCTAGTAAGCTTCCCCTATTTTTCAATGTTCTGTGAAAGCACCTCAGCAGTCGTTTGTTTCTTCTCATAAATTTCCTCAACGCTCTTCTTCCTAGCCTTTCTAGGCCTCCCTAATTGGGTATGGTGTTTTGGTGTGTTGTAGGGCAGTTTGTTGGTTCCCACATTTCACTACCATTGATTGGATCAATGGTAAATTGGTAGACTTTTTTCCAGTTATCTAACCAATACACCTCATCTACCCATGCTTCCGGAATATCAACTCAACACCATACCTAACCATATACCAATTTACAGCCACTGCATGCTTGCATGGCATGCCTGTAAGTTCCCACTTCCTGCAAGTGCATGACTTTGTGTTCATGTTGACTACACACTGATTATGACCTTCACCACTGACCTCATACTTGTTCTGACCAACATATACAACATGTCACACACCAACCGATGGCAGAATAATTGGAGCGCGACACTAAGCGAATCAGATTGCTCAAGAGAATCCATAACGACTAATTTAGCGACAATATTTAACAAGTTCATTATCCCATACTAATAAACAAATATTTCACAAAAAGTCTTACAGATTTCATGTCTCTCAAACAAAACAAATCCGACAACTTAGATTTAGGTGTGTTTCTAAAGTAGCCTAATCTTGATTCGAGATAACCTGCGATCAACCTGCAACATACGTTAAAATAATGTCAATACAAGATGTATTGGCGAGTATACAGGTTTGATATACTAGTAAAGTAGGTAAAAGCGTTGCGAATTTCCACATACATAAACGAGATACACACAACATATATACTAATTAGAAAAATACTTCCAGCTAAGTTCCGAGATAACTGCGAAGGAGAGGTGCGAGTTAATCTTAACTAGACCCTGTCGGGTGTGAGTCGAACTATAGTACCATACTAGCTAAAGTGGAACATCATGAGTAAGAGCCCTAACACATATGTATCAAGCATCACGTGTAAATATGTATGTTAGTTATTCGCATGTGAAAATTAGTTTAAACATGTAGTGCGTTTTGATAAGTGTGTTTATTTATGAACATATGTTACACCCCAAAAGGTGTGTTTAGAGCGAAAAGGGGTCAACTATACTTATAGTGCGGGCTTAGCAAGTAAACACGGTCTGGATTTGAGTGGAGAGAGCTCCGGATCAACCAGCGTGCGGGAACAGAAGTGCGCAAGTCCTCCAAAGTGCTGAAACGGTCAGAATCGGAGTGTTGAGTGGGACACAGTAGCTTCGTACGAAGGTGGTGACTTCGCACATGTGTCACTTCCGTTTGTCCAAAATCGAGTTTTCTTCGCGTCGTGCTTTGAGAAATCGAGTGTTCATCCCTCCAGGGACTGAAATTGCAAAGTCTACAAAGTTTTACCGGAATTAGCCATTTACGCGGCCCGCGTAGACTTCTGTTAAGTCTTACGCGCCCCGCGTCCGACTGCCAGATGCAGAATTCTCTGCACAGCTGCAGGTCAGCCTGTTGCACCGCCTTTGCATGCCTTGTTTTCGATTCCAGGGACTGAGCCAACAATATTTCATGCATAGGGACACCTGGAATCATCAGGAATCAGTTGTAGGCTTGTGTGGAATGATCTTGTGAAGTTTAAAATCCTATAAAAGGCCCTCTTGTTTGCTAGTTCATTTGCTCATTCACAAAAATTATTCACAACACTCTCTCTGGAGCTTTCTGGAGTACAAGCAAGTTTTCCTCAGCTCCTAATTCATGCTAAGAGTCCTTGTAAGCATTCTTAGCCTCTCTAGTTCAAGTTTATTAGTCTAATGACCAAAAGTTAAAGCCGTCGTAATTAAGCTTTGACTTAGTGATTAATCACTAATGGTCCAGCCATTATTCGAATTGAAAGTGGCTATGAGTTGGTAATTATGTAGGTAATAAACCCTTAAAAGGGCACCTAATGATTCTCACTCTAACTTGGTCAATTGTCGGGTCAAACTTAATATTAAAAAGTCAACAGAAGCTATTTTTACAAATAAATTCATAACTGATAATGTAGAAGTTATGGAACATGTTTTAACACTAAAATAACTTGGTAAATAATGTAAGAATATGTCTAAGCATGTTCAACCTGACAATTCTGAGTTTAGGCTCGGTTCGGAACCGAAAGTCGCAAAAGTAGACTTTTGCTTTGACTTTCAGTTCTGACCCGATTTAGCTTGTTTTAGATATGCCTTAAGGTTCCTTTAGGACCATATTACATGTTAGTATAACTCTCTGAGGTTATACAACTTGGTTCCTTAGAAATCTTAGTTCATTGCATGTTTCCGTTAATTGCTTAAAAGTTGACCATCATGCCCTTTTGATATAAAAACGAGATTTTTGAAAATGTGAGAGGACAAAAACCTTTATTACTAATTTCTAAACATGTCCTAAAAATTTGACATCAGTTTGTGGTCTAAATTTGGAGTTATGCTCAATATCGTAAATTGAAGCATTTTTATTAATTAAACGGCAATTTCGGCATAAAACCTATTTAAAACAAAATTTTGACACCAAACCTTTTACCCACTGATGTAATATAATATTTTGGGATTTTTGGAGATTTTTATTAATTTTTAAACTAATCATAACATAGGGTTCTTGCATTGACTCGTTAATTGACGGTTATGCCCTTTTTGTTAATAAAATGAGTTTTACACATCCTTTACATACCAAACCTTTTGCTACTGATTTTATATATTAAATAAATTATTTTAAACTGTAAAGGCTGTTCAAAATCTCAGATTTCCTTATTTAACCCGAATACCGTCAAATACCGAGTTTTATGCGATTTAGGCGCATAGTATGGTTTAAAACCATATTTGGCACCTAAATCTTGTTACCAACTGATGTTATGAATAAATTCTTATACTTTAACAGTAAGAAAAAGTTTTGAACTCAGATTTCCAAATTCGACCTTTAAAGCTTATGTGAAATGACCAAAATGCCCCTACGGTGCATAGTTTGACCATAAATGATATATTTCACATATATACAATATCTTACTGATATAACCTACTAAAAATAAATATTTTTACTGATCAATATAGACCAGAACCTCAGATTGTCATTTAACCTCTTTTATAATCTTTAAAATGACCAAAATACCCCTGCGGGGCTTAAATTGATTTTAAATTCGTTTTGGGCATAATGGAAGGTGTACTACTGATATCACAATATATTTAAGGCATATTAACTTGTGAAACCTGTACATGACTCATTTTGTTACCCGTTATGCATTTTTCGCGTTCGGTACGATTTATGTGACTAGTTTGCATAAATTGACCGAAACGGGTCAAAGCTTATCATTTTTGCTTCAAAATCCAGAATGTGATTAGTTTACCCATATTATACAAATCTTCACACTTGTCGGGTCTAAATCACATTCTAATCCGGTCTTCGCTTAATCTTGCGTTTTGAACCGTATATCTTTCTTTAAAACTAACCGGTCTAAGTTTAAACTTAAGTAAGACCCGTTAGGAATCTAATAGGTTATTAAAACCTTTGTTCCAGATTTAGGAGCCCAGTAAAAGATATTTGCACTTGCTGATTGTGTATGGCTCAGATAAATTTGTATATTTTGCTCAGGTAAATACTTTTAACTTATTTTCCGATATACGGGCTTGGGATACGGTATTATAATAATACCGCTTGGTCGGGTATGTAGTTATTTAAATCGGATTGTGATTAATATATTTACATAACCCGTTTTAATCTGTTTTGTTTGGGGTTAATGACCATGTCCTGGATATCCTCGGCTCATTCATTGAAATGGCCACGACTTAAGCACGGGGTGTAGGCATACACCTGACAGTTGCGTATGTATAAAAGGTATCCCACAATAAGGAGTTTTCCTTGTGGGCATTATACTTGTGGTGTGTCAGTTAATCTTTTCCGGCTCTTCTAACTGGCCCTGACAGACGACAAACATATAAAACTGTATACAAGATTATTTTTATAATTGTCCCAAGTTATAAAAGATTATTTGTGCCTTGTGCTTTTAAAATTTTTTTCTTAAACACTTTTTAAAAGAGTCAGTTAATTGTATTTACCAATGTAATGTGACGTATTTTCCAAAAAGGTTAAGTGCAGGTACTATGCGAAATATGTTGGCTACTCCTGAGTGAATAAATAAAGAGTCTTGCAAGCTTTATCACTTTAAAATCTGTTGAACAATATTTCCTTGTTTTGATCCACCTGTGGATCCATCTTACATTCCGTTTGTAATACTTATGTTACTTTCATTCGGTTTGTAATATTATTACTTTTGACTTTCGTTGTGCATTGAACTGTGATAAATTGACTATGATGATATCAACTACGTCACGATACTCCCCACCGGGCCCACCGGTAATACGTGGAAATATCGAGGTGTGACAGGTTGGTATCAGAGCCAACATTGAGTGAATTAAATTTTGTGTTTAATCTCAATGACACAGTTTGCAAATTCCTTGACCTTCGAGTATAGACTAACGACATAGGACTAATCCTAATCTTATTGCTTTCTTTTGTTTGTTTTGAAGATTGGAGGACCTACTTGGAGCCAGCGAGGCGTTCAGTCTCGCTCAGTTCATCACCTTCTTACCACCACTCCTTTGGGCCACAGTCAGAAAACGAGCCCGATGCTTCTCACCACTCCTACTTGCCGTTGCAGCGGTCGGGTTCACACCGCGCCTTTGAGGACCCAACCCCGTACTTTCAGAGCCGGTTCAATCTGGAGAATCAGGTGCAAGAACCAGTGGGTTTTAACCCATTGGGACCAGAAGATCATTTCTCCGGTGACCAAGATATGGATATGGATGACGACCCCGATCCCGAGATGCCACCGAGTGGGACGCGGCGCATCCCATCGAAATTTCTGACGGATCGTCGTTTCACGGTTCGCCATACCGGGGCCCAGATAGCTATGAAGCAAGGTTTGCCTCATATCCTTGGGAGTTCACTCCCCCTTTTAACCCACCTCATCAGCAGCAGGATCCCTCTGAGGATTCACGATTCCAGGCGGTTACTCCACCACCACCGCAACCGCCAGAAGAGCAACCACCTCCGGAGCCACCGAGGCGGAGAAGATCAGGAGCACGGATGTCCATGCGAGGGGGATTCCACTTCAGCACCCCCAACACTCTAGTGGCAGTCACTACCCGCCACTGTATGAAGACCCGCAGATGGGGGGGGCTTCAAACCCACCTTTTGAGGTGGACTCTGCGCCAGTCGCACCACCACCACATGTGGGTTTTGATATCCCAATACCTTCTTACGCTGGTGCAGCAGCGTATAACCCTTTTGAGCAGCCAGGCCACTCTGGCTACAATTACTACAACGCCCCTGATGTTGACCCTTATCTCGTAGCGGCAAACTACAATGCTCTTCATCCTGAAGGGCCCTACGGAGCTTCCTACCCGACTGGATACCCAGCTGGTGGGTATCAATACCCACCACCTCTTCAGTCTCAGCCGCAACAGCAGCCGCAGCCGCCACTTGTCCAACCACAACAGCAGCAGGAGATCATTCAAAGGTTGAATCAGGTGGAACGGGATGTTCAAAGGGAGCGTAGAAGCCGTCGGGGTCTACTTAAGGGATTGGCTGATTTAATCAAGGGGAAGAACAAAAGAGATTATTGAAATTCCTTATTTGTTTGTTTTGTATTTTAATTTTCAATTAAGTCCCTGCGTGGACATCTATTTATGTACCTAGTCCCTGCGAGGACTTGTATTTTCAGTTTAGCCCCTGCGTGGGCAAGTTATTGGTGTAAAAGTCCCGTTTAGGGCACCTATGTACTCCTTCTTAATTTAGTGGAATGTTTTAGTTCAAAATTTCATTTTGTCATTATATGTATAAATATATTATATGAAATAAATTAACATAAAACATTTCATTTTATATTAATCTGCCAATATATATTAAATAAAATCTTAAAGGCAAAACCTAGCCCATGTGTCATTTTAAGACAGGGCCATGATGGTAGATCCTTATTAAGATTCAAATCCTTGTTAACATCTGAAAACATGTTAACACTCCTGGCAAATGTGATTCGATAAAATCACACAAGCCATCCTTATATTGGATTCTTCCAATTCCTTACCTTTATTTATTATTTAAACATCCATTAGTGATGTAATGCCTACGGGCCATATTCATTGTCATATAAGACAAAAGACAGTTGTAGTCTACGACTCCCTATCAAGAACAGGTGATGAACTATGTTCAAACCTAAATGCCTTGATTCTATAAGATCGTGGCTTAAGAATAAAAATTGTCCTTGTGACTAGGCCTTCTGTATGCCACCCTATTATCCTTAATAGTTTATAACTGGGATAAAATATGATAAAAATTTAAATAAATTAAATTAACCAATATGGTTTATGGTTACCATGGTTAATGAATTGCCATAAAAGACAATTCCATAATAGACTTCTGAATAAATCTTTGTCAATATTTTATGTAGCAATCAAGCTACATGGCTGGGTTAGATGAAGTCAACAGTCACCCGAGGGAGAATCATGATACTACCAGAGTTAATGTAGCGGGCGCGGAATTGCAGGCATTAATAGATAATGCCGTTACTCGAGCTCTTGACAGACAATTTAATGAATCGAGTGGAACTCGCCTTAGAACTCAGTCTATACCACATTCAAAACCACCCTCCAAGACTCATACAGCTCACAAGAGTGAATCTCATCATTCATCAAACCAGAGGAGTGTCCCATCTAAGAAAGTTGTGCTCAATCAAGAGCCCCGTGTTAAGGCTTGTTCTTATAAGTATTTCGTCTCTTGCAAGCCCAGGGATTTCACTGGGGAAAAAGAAGCCATTGATTGCATGATGTGGCAAGATGAGATGGATACAGTGGTCGATATTAGTGGTTGTGCAGAGCAAGATATTTTGAAGTTTGTGTCACAATCGTTTAAAGAAGAAGCTCTAGCTTGGTGGAGGTCATTGATCCAAGCTACTAGGAAGATCCCGTTGTATAATCTGATCTGGGAGCAGTTTGTTGCTCTTATCAAAGAAAATTTATGTCCTCAACATGAAGTTGAGAAGATTGAGACTGACTTCCTGGCATTGGTTATGAAGAACTTGGACTATCAGGCGTATCTCACGAGCTTCAACACTATGTCACGATTGGTTCCATACTTGGTCACACCGGAACCGAAACGTATACCTCGATTCATTGGAGGTTTAGCTCCAGATATCAAGGCAAGTGCGAAAGCATCAAGACCTACTACCTTTAGGTCAGTGGCTGATTTGTCGTTATCCTTTACTCTCGATGGTGATCATCAACCTGACCCGCAGAGTCCACCAGGATTTCCATGCACTACAAGTTGTTATTACGTGGGCCCCGTAATAATAAATTGTCTTGCACAGTTACCCCAATTTTCTCTCGTCCAAGCAGATGATCAATCAAGGAGGGGACACTACTGTCCTTATACCTCTGTCATGGAAAGGACTATTGCGGTGGTTCACGCGCTAACACTCGTTATCGTTACGCGCGTATAGACACGATGATTAAATGAAATAGGAATAACGAGAATTCCTAGTAATTGGAGGGGCACCTTCAAGATGAATACTTCATCTTCCTTTTCTGGTCAAGTATGTCGTCAATCTCGCTTCACAAAAGTCGCAGGGATCTCGTCCTGCTGATTAAGAAGTTGTTCAAGGTTGCTGCCTCTGCCTCGTCGTCACCAGCGTAGTCAGGCATCTTCACGATCAAGAGGGAAGAGCAGCCATTTCCTACGGAAGCAAGCTCAGAATCTTGTTTGGTAATTACTCCAGCTATGAGCTTTGCAAAGAACGCGGGGTCGATAGCTTCATCGTGCGAGTTACGTACAGTAGTCGGAGTCGAAAGTATCTTATTCACGTCAATAATCATTCCGTACACTTATTCGTATGTATTCACGTCAATATTTATTCCGTACACTTATTCGTATGTATGTATCGATAAACAAATATGTTACTTAGCATAAATAGGCATTTCGATGCATCATATTACATATAACTCTCGTTTTTGGGGGGTCATTTTTCTAGTTGTCGATTCACGACTGAGACACAAAAACACTACTCAGCACTAGTTATCACCAAGAGTGTATTTTATCTTTGGCAAGTCTAACTCGTGTAGACTATGCCTTAGTTGGCAGCTTATCTTGAGGGTATTCCATATTAATGTCCTTGCCTTGTCTCTTCTTTGAAAAGTGTTTGACTCATGGATCTTGACGCTTGCGTGAATGCAATGAAAAACCTTTTTGTAAAATGTTTTTGTGAGAGAACTCTAGTGATTGTAGTCTAGACTCGAGAAGAATCCTAGTTCACTACAATCGAAGCTCTGATACCAAACTGTCACACCCTGTCTTTTGCCAAAGCGTATGATGTGTGACTGGTTTAATATCATTGCATTCAATCGTAAAAAACAACTACATGATCAAAACGACGTTCATCCATTCATAAAATTTAAGTATTACAAACACTAGTTATTTAAGTTTAAAAAAACACAACCTTCGTCTAGGTTACAATTCAACAAAAGTGGATGACATCTAAACTTGAAGTCTACTTCTAGTTACGACACCCGCGCCCAAGATCCATCATGTCACCTGAAATACATGTAATTTTGGAAAACATCAACAAAAGTTGAACGAGTTCATGCGTTTTCTATGAGTACTGTATTCTTGTAAATCTTTGAGAGACTCCTTTGTAAACAGGTATGAAAAGCGTGTATGAACATGAATGTTTTGCAAGGACTTTAAGGCATGTGAGGACATAGGAAGCACTCGTAATGGCTTATACCCTTGTCGATTAACCTCGACTGTGTCGATTAACCTCGACTGTGTCGATTATCCTCGACTGTGTCGATTAACCTCGACTAGGACTCCGAAGCACTACTTGGTACTAGTTGTGACCATGAGTGGGGTTCGGCCGTACCCGTTAGATCTAACCCTCGTCCCTAATTAAGTATTAATGGCATTTCAATATTAAGTCTATGCTCACATGATCTAGTATTTCATAGGCAATTCATACCGTTTAAGTATTCGTAACATGTATTTCACCCCCGAGAGTTATAAAACCAAAAATAGTTAAAGAAAAGGGGGAGCATGAACTCACTGTTTTGCGTCTTCGGTACTCGTAACTCAATTCTCGTCAGCAAACACGACTACCTACAATGTGCTAGGGTCTATTAGACGAGCGGGTCGTGCCTTTCCTTAGTATTCATGTTTCGAGTTACGTTTCTTTTATGTCTTTAACATTATCCAAAGTTACAATACTTCTCAAGTATTTATTCTCGTAATTCCTTCCCAAGGATGAGAGTATTTCATACATGTATTCTCGTATTCTTGTATTTGTAGTTTCGAAATAATATATTTTCAAGTCTTACTTTAGAAAATACATTTAAACTTGTTTTGTCAAGAACAATGTATTCCAAGAAAATATATATTTTTATCTCCCAATAATAATATATTTTCTTCTTGTTGAAAATGTGACAAAACTTGGTAATATGTACAAAAATCATATTTCCACTTCTTGTATCCAAAATAATATTTACCAAAAATATATTGTAACGGTATTTCCCGGAATATTTTGTAAGTTACGTTTTATCGTTCGGCTTCACAATATTAAGTGTGTAACTTAAATACTTTATTCCTTGTAATTTTTGGTATTATTTTGGATTGTAAGTTCTTGGTATTTTTGTTAAGTCATATTATTTTAAATCCAAAAATAATATAACTATACACAAGGTATACACATATTCACACAAGTGTCTTTAATGTAAAATATATATTCTAAATATATATTTACCCATTTTTATTTACAAAAACCAACCTCCAATGTTTGTATTTTGTAACGAAATCTATGGCAAAGTTTATATAGGAAAACCAAAGTTAACATCATACTTGTAAATACTTGTCTAGAAAATATTTTCTAAGTGTTTGCATTTTTAGAAAATTTCGCCATAGTTTCCTTTAAAAATGGAGGTGTCCATGCTATTTAGCATATCATTTTCTTTTCAAAATCACACACAATGATCAACAATCAATCCCTAAACATTTTGCACTTACCAAGTGCAAAAACTATTCAATTTACATAGTAACGTGAACTTGATCTTTCAAAAAAATGCGTAGTAACTTGGTAAATTGTTTAGTGGGTTTAGTTACCCTCCAAAATATATTTATTTCTTGATAAATTTCATTCTTGAAGGTTTTAGATGTTTACAACTTGTAAACATATTTTATAAAAATGTTTATTTACTAAACCTTCTTGTTATACTAGTATCTCTACACTTGTTTTTCCACTAAATATAGTGTAGGTTTAAGTAAAAACTATGATCTTCCAAAAATCATATTTTTAACTCGGTTATTTTAGAAAAATCATTCACAAGCCTTGGATTTACAAGATTATTAACTTATTTTGTTTATTACTTTTTCAAGAAATCACTTTGTTTTCAAGTTCATGTTTAATCAAGAAGATGATTATCTCATGTTGTTACATAATCATCCTCTATCTTGCTAAATCATGTTTTTAATCATAATCTAGCAAGTTCCATGGAATGATCAACATCAATATCTCTAGGAATCAACAAGCAAACATTATTCATGCACTAAACAACATCATATAATATATATATCATCATATGTAAACTTTATGTTCAAGCTTTAAGTTTATGTTCTTTAGTGTTCTTATGATTTTCATCACAATATATCTTTTAACCACTAAAAACATGAAGTTACAAGAGTTACAAGAAGCTTACTACTAGCTTCAAGCTAGGGAAGAAACAAGTGTGAAGATGGAGTGGATAAAAGCAAACGGGTGAGGTCCTTCAAGATCCGAGACCACCAAACCTTCTAATATGGCTCCTTACACCTTGAGAATACCTTGAAATGGATGGAACAATGGTGGCGGTGGTGGCTCTATGTTTGGCCGAGAGCAAGAGAGCAGGGGAGAGAGTGAGAGGTGAAGTGATGGTGTGGTGATTATGAGCCATGTTCTTCTTATAAACACAATCTTAAGTATTACCCATGGGTTAGTATGTTCCCTCAAGTACAATACATATCTTTTAGTGGATTAAGAGGAGATTATATGCAATCTTACAAGATCCATGGAGATCACAAGTGGGGTCCATGTGACCGTCCAAGAGAGGGGGGGGGGGTATCTAGTTGAGGTTAAATGGTAAGTTAGGTGTTTAGGTTAGATTTCAAATGTATTAGTTAGGTGCCATGCATATGTCATGTTATATAGTGTGTTAGGGTGTTCGGGGATCATAACTAGTTCAAAAATAATAAAACAATGCTTCTAGCAATATTTTGGTGTTCCGGGTAATGTCCGGTTGTTCGGTTAGATCGCAGCCCAGAGCTTGTGGGATCTGCAAGTTAAGCGAGCATAAAACGTTGGATTGCAAGAAAATAAAGGATACTACTTGTTACAACGGTAACGAGAAGGGGCACATCAAGTCCAACTGCCCTAAGTATGCGAAGAAACCTGAAGAAGGTAAAAAACCAATGCTTGGGTCTTTCAAATGAATGCTCAGGAGGCCATTCAAAACGACAACGTGATAACAGGTACCTTTCTTATCAATGATGTTTATGCAAGATTATTGTTTGATTCGGGTGCAGATAAGTCGTTTGTGGATAACAAATTTTGTAAGTTATTAAATTTGCCTGTTAAAACCCTAAGCATAAAGTATGAAGTAGAATTGGCCGATGGTACCATAGAAACTGCTTCAACTGTGTAAGATGGATGTTCTATATCCATTAGGAACCACTCTTTTCCATTGTCTTTGCTTCCTTTGAAATTAGCTGGATTCGACATAGTAATAGGCATGGATTGGTTATCCCATAACCAAGCTCAGATCGTTTGCAATAAGAAGCAAGTGGTTATTAAAACTTCTTATGGTGAGTCGTTAACAATTCAGGGAGATACCCAGTATGGGTTGCCTAAGCAAGTGTCTATGCTTAAGGCGTCAAGGTGTTTGAAGAAGGGTTGTGTCATTTACATGGCACAAGTGACTATTGATGAACCAAAGCCCAAGATCAAAGACATCCCTAACATTTCTGAATATCCAGATGTATTCCCTGAAGAACTACCTGGTTTACCTCCAGATAGGCAAGTGGAGTTCAATATTGACATTATTCCTGGAGCAGCACTAGTTGCAAGAGCACCTTACCGGTTGGCACCAACTGAGATGAAAGAGTTAAGAACTCAGTTGGATGATTTGTTGGCAAAAGGTTTTATTCGACCTAGCTCATCTCCTTGTGGAGCACCGATTCTGTTTGTGAAGAAAAAGGATGGCTCGATGTATCTATGCATCGATTATCGCGAGCTAAACAAGGTTACAATCAAGAACAGATATCCATTACCCAGGATCGACGATCTGTTCGATCAGCTTCAAGGAGCAAGTTACTTCTCCAAGATTGATTTAAGGTCAGGTTACCATCAGCTGAAGGTTAGAGATGAAGATGTGCATAAGACTGCTTTCAAAACCCGTTATGGTCACTACGAGTTCTTAGTGATGCCTTTTGGGCTCACTAATGCACCAGCAGCGTTCTTGGACCTCATGAATCGCGTTTGCAAACCCTACTTGGACAAGTTTTTCATTATCTTTATTGATGACATACTCATTTACTCAAAGAATCAGGCTGATCATGAAAAGCACCTTCGATGTATCCTTAAACTTCTTCAGCAAGAGAAGCTCTACACCAAATTTTCAAAATGTGAGTTTTGGCTTCGTGAAGTCCAATTTCTTGGACATATGGTTAGAGAGCGTGGTATCCAGGTGGATCCCGCTAAGATTGAAGCCATCGTAAATTTGCAAGAACCGAAGACGCCCACAGAGATTCGCAGCTTCTTGGGTCTGGCAGGATACTATAGGCGTTTTATTGAAAATTTCTCAAGAATTGCTTCACCCCTGACTTCTTTGACTCGAAAGAATATAAAGTTTGATTGGGGTCCTAAGCAACAAGAATCCTTTGTTATTCTTAAGCAAAAGTTGAGCAATGCTCCGGTTTTGACATTACCTGAAGGAATTGAAGAGTTTGTGGTGTACTGTGACGCATCACATACTGGAATGGGTTGTGTACTCATGCAAAGAGGCAAGGTCATTGCCTATGCCTCGTGAAAATTAAAGGTGCACGAAAAGAATTACACCACCCATGATTTGGAATTGGGTGCTGTTGCGTTTGCACTAAAACTTTGGAGGCATTATTTATATGGTACCAAGTGTGTGATCTATTCTGATCATAAGAGCCTTCAGCATCTGTTTAACCAAAAGGATCTGAACATGAGACATCGTCGATGGATGGAGACACTGAACGACTACGATTGTGAAATCCGATATCATCCAGGCAAGGCAAATGTGGTTGCCGATGCCTTGAGCCGAAAAGAAAGAGTTAAGCCTATTAGAATCAATGCCAAGAGCATTGAATTGAAGAATAACTTGAATGAAAGGTTGTTAACCGCTCAAAAGGAAGCAGTATTAGAAGCTAACTATCTGAATGAAAAGCTGGGCGTAACTGCTGAACAGTTATCGTATGGCAAGGATGGAATCCTAAGATTGAATGGACGAATATGGGTTCCAATTTATGGAGGAGTTAGGGATGTGATTCTTCAAGAAGCCCATAGCTCCAAATATTCTGTTCATCCTGGTTGTGATAAGAAGTACTAGGTATTTAAAGGCAAATTATTGGTGGATAGGTTTGAAGAAATCTATGGCCACTTATGTGGCCAAATGTTTGACGTACGCGCAAGTTAAAGCTGAACACCAGAAGCCGTCAGGTTTGCTGCAACAGCCTGAACTTCCCACCTGGAAGTGGGAAATGGTAACTATGGATTTCATCACTAAGTTACCAAAAACAAAGCGAGGAAATGATACTATTTGGGTTATAGTCGACAGGTTGACTAAGTCAGCCCACTTCTTTCCTATTAAGGAAACTCACAGCTCCGACAAATTAGCTCAGCTGTACGTGGATGAGATTGTATCTCTCCACGGAGTACCAGTGTCTATTATCTCTGATAGGGATACTAGAGACACATCTCACTTTTGGAAGAGCTTTCAGCAATCATTAGGTACTCGATTAAATTTCAGCACTGCATATCATCCTCAGAAGGATGGGCAAAGCGAACGTGCAATTCAAACACTTGAGGATATTCTCCGAGCTTGTGTTATTGATTTAGGAGGAAGTTGGGATGATCATCTTCCGTTGATTGAATTTTCGTACAATAATAGCTATCATTCGAGTATTCAAGCTGCACCTTTCGAAGCTTTGTATGGAAGGAAGTACAGGACGCCCGTTTGTTGGGCAGAAGTTGGAGATGTCCAACTAACAGGACATGATATAGTCCTGGAGACGACAGATAAGATTGTGCAGATACGTGATCGTCTCAAAGCTGCCAGGGATAGGCAGAAAAGCTACGCAGATAAAAGGCGTAAACCTCTAAAATTCGAGGTAAGTGACAAAGTGCTACTTAAGGTATCCCCCTAGAAAGGGGTAATGCGTTTTGGCAAGAAGGGCAAGTTGAGCCCAAGATACATAGGACCATTCGAGATCATCGAATGTGTTGGAACTGTAGCTTACAAGCTAAATCTGCCTGAAGAGCTTAGTGGAATCCACAATGTGTTCCACATTTTCAACTTAAAGAAGTGTCTAGCTGATGAATCGCTAGCCATGTCACATAAGGATGTGCATATAGATGAGATCTTAAAGTTTGTTGAAAAACCTTTTGTCGATCGAAGATCGATAGGTTAAGAAGCTTCGGAAGAAGCATGTACCGATTGTGAAGGTAAAGTGGGATGCCCGTAGAGGTCCCGAATACACGTGGGAGGTTGAGTCCACAATGGAACAGAAGTACCCTCATTTATTTCAGTAAATCTCGAGGTAGAGATTTCTTTTAAGGGGGTGAGGATGTAACACCTCGTAAAATCACGGCCAATATAATAAACACACGTGCCATTGGTTTAAACGTGTAGGAAATTATTTCCAAGGGACTAAAATTGTCAAACAATGTAAATATGTTAGTAACAGGGATCCAAAGTGTCAACATGCCATTCTTGTGCCTCTTTTTGACCTCACACGACGTTCGTATTCTTTAACGAATAATTTATCGAACTTGGAAAGTCGTTTGTGCTCAAGATAAGGATCTTATGAAACATAGGGGTTAAAAGTGTCAACATGTTGAAAGTAACCTCTGAGTGATCTTTTGACGATCCCAAAAACATTGTAATAATTATATAGTTTGATCTCAAGAATGTCGGATATTAATTTTGTGGAGTTTCGAAGAAAACAAGACTTTTTGGGTAACCGTACAACTAACCGGGAGCTTAACGGAGTTAGTTTATGACCCAAGGTCCTTAAAAGTTAACTATGGGGGTCCAAAATGCAATAAATGGAAGTTATATAAAGTTTAAATAGACCAGGGACTGAAATTGCAAAGTCTACAAAGTTTTTACCGAAATTAGCCATCTACGCGGCCCGCGTAGACTTCTGTTAAGTCTTACGCGGCCCGCGTCCGACTGCCAGATGTAGAATTCTCTGCACAGCTGCAGGTCAGCCTGTTGCACCGCCTTTGCATGCCTTGTTTTCAATTCCAGGGACTGAGCCAACAATATTTCATGCATAGGGACACCTGGAATCATCAGGAATCAGTTGTAGGCTTGTGTGGAATGATCTTATGAAGTTTAAAATCCTATAAAAGGCCCTCTTGTTTGCTAGTTCATTTGCTCATTCACAAAAATTATTCACAACACTCTCTCTGGAGATTTCTGGAGTACAAGCAAGTTTTTCTCAGCTCCTAATCCGTGCTAAGAGTCCTTGTAAGCATTCTTAGCCTCTCTAGTTCAAGTTTTATTAGTCTAATGACCAAAAGTCAAAGCCGTCGTAATTAAGCTTTGACTTAGTGATTAAACACTAATGGTCCAGCCATTATTCGAATTGAAAGTGGCTATGAGTTGGTAATTATGTAGGTAATAAACCCTTAAAAGGGCACCTAATGATTCTCACTCTAACTTGGTCAATTGTCGGGTCAAACTTAATATTAAAAAGTCAACATAAGCTATTTTTAAAAATAAATTCATAACTGATAATGTAGAAGTTATGAAACATGTTTTAACACTAAAATAACTTGGTAAATAATGTAAGAACATGTCTAAGCATGTTCAACCTGACAATTCTGAGTTTAGGCTCGGTTCGGAACCGAAAGTCGCAAAAGTAGACTTTTCCTTTGATTTTCAGTTCTGACCCGATTTAGCTTGTTTTAGATATGCCTTAAGGTTCCTTTAGGACCATATTACATGTTAGTATAACCCTCTGAGGTTATACAACTTGGTTCCTTAGAAATCCTAGTTCATTGCATGTTTCCGTTAATTGCTTAAAAGTTGACCATCATGCCCTTTTGATATAAAAACAAGATTTTTGAAAATGTGAGAAGACAATAACCTTTATTACTAATTTATAAACATGTCCTAAAAATTTGACATCAGTTTGTGGTCTAAATTAGGAGTTATGCTCAATATCGTAAATTGAAGCCTTTTTATTAATTAAACGGAAATTTCGGCATAAAACCTATTTAAAACCAAATTTTAACACCAAACCTTTTACCCACTGATGTAATATAATATTTTGGGATTTTTGGATATTTTTATTAATTTTTAAACTGATCATAACATAGGGTTCTTGCATTGACTCGGTAATTGACGGTTATGCCCTTTTTGCTAATAAAATGAGTTTTACACATCCTTTACATACCAAACCTTTTGCTACTGATTTTATATATTAAATAAGTTATTTTAAACTGTAAAGGCTGTTCAAAATCTCAGATTTCCTTATTTAACCCGAATACCGTCAAATACCGACTTTTATGCGATTTAGGCGCATAGTATGGTTTAAAACCATATTTGGCACCTAAATCTTGTTACCTACTGATGTTATGAATAAATTCTTATACTTGAATAGTAAGAAAAAGTTTTGAACTCAGATTTCCAAATTCGACCTTTAAAGCTTATGTGAAATGACCAAAATGCCCCTACGGAGCATAGTTTGACCATAAATGATATATTTCACATATATACAATATCTTACTGATATAACCTACTAAAATAAATATTTTTACTGATCAATTTAGAACAGAACCTCATATTGTCATTTAACCTTTTTTATAATCTTTAAAATGACCAAAATACCCCTATGGGGCTTAAATTGATTTTAAATTCGTTTTGGGCATAATAGAAGGTATCCTACTGATATCACAATATATTTAAGGCATATTAACTTGTGAAACCTGTACATGACTCATTTGGTTACCCGTTATGCATTTTTCGCGTTCGGTACGGTTTATGTGACTAGTTTGCATAAATTGACCGAAACGGGTCAAACCTTATCATTTTTGCTTCAAAATTCAGAATGTGATTAGTTTACCCATATTATACAAATCTTCACACTTGTCGGGTCTACATCACATTCTAATTCGGTCTTCGCTTAATCTTGCGTTTTGAACCGTATATCTTTCTTTAAAACTAACCGGTCTAAGTTTAAAATTAAGTAAGACTCGTTAGGAATCTAATAGGTTATTAAAACCTTAATTCCAGATTTAGGAGCCCAGTAAAAGATATTTGCACTTGCTGATTGTATACGGCTCAGATAAATTTGTATATTTTGCTCAAATAAATACTTTTAACTTATTTTCTGATATACGGGCTTGGGATACGGTATTATAATAATACCGCTTGGTCGGGTATGTAGTTATTTAAATCAGATTGTGATTAATATATTTATATAAACTGTTTTAATCTGTTTTGTTTGGTGCAATGCCTTTGGGGGTTAATGACCATGTCCTGGATATCCTCGGCTCATTCATTGTAATGGCCACGACTTAAGCACGAGGTGTAGACATACACCTGACAGTTGCGTATATATAAAAGGTATCCAACAATAAGGAGTTTTCCTTGTGGGCATTATACTTGTGGTGTGTCAGTTAATCTTATCCGGCTCTTCTAACCGGCCCTGACGGACGACAAACATATAAAACTGTATACAAGATTATTTTTATAGTTGTCCCAAGTTATAAAAGATTATTTGTGCCTTGTGCTTTTAAAACAATTTTCTTAAACACTTTTCAAAAGAGTCGGTTAATTGTATTTACCAGTGTAAACTGACGTATTTTCCAAAAAGGTTAAGTGCAGGTACTATGCGAAATAGGCTGGCTACTCCTGAGTGAATAAATAAAGAATCTTGCAAGCTTTATCACTTTAAAATTTGTTGAACAATATTTCCTTGTTTTTATCCGCCTGTGGATCCATCTTACATTCCGTTTGTAATACTTATGTTACTTTCATTCGGTTTGTAATATTATTACTTTAGACTTCCGCTGTGCATTGAACTGTGATAAATTGACTATGATGATATCAACTACGTCACGATACTCCCTACCGGGCCCACTGGTAATACGTGGAAATATCAGGGTGTGACAGGTAGAAGTGAATCTTTTAGAAAATCGTTGTGGAAAACGTTGTGTAATCGTGTAAAAATGATAGATCTTACTTGAGAATAGTTGGACAGCAATTTGGCAGCGTTTCGATAAGAATGGCAGCATATTAGAATGAGAGGAGAGTGGCTTGCTATTTATAGAGGAGGAATGGAAGTCTGGTTCGAAGCTGGATCCCTTGTGCGAAGGCCCTGCCTTTGTACGAAGCCGGGTGTCTTCGTACGAAGTTGGGTGTCTTCGTACGAGGGGGCTAAGATGGTGGGAAAAACTTTTGTTTGGCGTATAGGATGTTCGTTTGGTGCGTTTGGTTGCGTTAGTTGGTGCGAGTATTTTTAGTATTTTAGCAAGATGTTAAGTATCGCGTTACGTTGCGTTCTAGAGTCTCGATTCATATAGATAATAGTGTGTGTATATATATAGCTAATATATATGTAACCGCGTTTCGAGTTTGCGTTGCGTTTGCGCGAGAGCGAGCGAGTACTTTAAATACTCACTTGATGTAGTAGTGTAAGTGTAAGCGTTGTAAGTGTTGTGATGTGTGATAGAGCGTGTATAATAAGCGATGTGGTGCGAAAATATGCGATGTGGCGTAGTAAGCGATATAGTTCACATTATGATCCAAATCCCGGGGCTAGGCGTAATGAGAGTAGCGAGCACGAAAGTGCGGGTTGTTACACAACATTTAACTGAGAAGCATCTTTCTTGAGTTGGTTGAAGGTAATAGTGACACTTGGGGTCAAAGGACCATCACGTTTGTCTAACATCCTGTTAACCACACCTATTCTCCTCATCATGTACTCTCTAATGTATTCCAAACAAGTAATAATGGGCTTGTCTCTGCCTCGCACCAATTTTTTATTGAAACACTCACATAAGTTGTTAAGGAGAACATCACACTTGGCCATCCCTACATTACATATTATAACAACCCTCCTAAAATATTTCTAACACCCCCAAACGCTCCTAAATACACCCCGAATACGAGAAACGGACCCGAATAACCTTTATTTCATTAAATAACAAATAAAACAATAATTTAAGTCTGTCGCGGGGTGCGACAGACTGCTCTTCATTCTTCGCGGGCCGCGAGAGAAGGGACAAGCGGCGTAACCGGAGCTGCCATGTGTCGAGATTGTGTCAAACCTACTCGTATGACTGGCCAGGGCTAGGCCCTACTAGACCTAGTTCGTGGGGCGCGAAGGCCCCTTGTGAACGCCGATCAGACCCTATGAATGGATGCCATCGGCATTCAGTTGCAACTCGTTCAGAATCTCAATTTCTCTCTCAAATTCTCTTAAGCTAAAATTATACTCGGGCATTATAACCCCCTAATTAGTGAAGCTCTGCCTCATTATAAGTATTATAACCCCGGTTACATATTAGATACGATGTCCGATTGATCTAGTGCTCCGTAACGGTTGTCGAGGCTCTGCCCGACGTAGTCGTTGGAGTTCTATCTCGGGGAGGGTATAACTAATGTAAATATTGGGTTATTATACTAACGCGTGTGCATTGTTTAATTAAAGATTATAACCAGGAAGTCACACGGAAAAACCTAAAATAGCAATGTGAGTAATCCTCCTTTTCTACAAACTGTTTTTACAAAACCTCAATTATTTTACATGATAATTAACAGTGATTGAGTATTTGTAATTCTACAATTATCGTCGGTATGTTGGGGTTTTGTATACAAAATTTGTTACCACACTGTGAGTAGTAGCATGACCACCAGTCATCGATTGACCGTACCGTGGGTGGTAATTAAGGTAGAAAAATAAACAAATGTAATTGTGCGATCGCCCTCAATGCTGTAAAATGATAAAAACCTGTTTTGATTAAGCTGGGATTCGCTCACCAGTATTTCTTGCTGATAAAATGTTTTAAACACGTGTTTCAGGTAACTTAGTGTGAACCCCATAAAAGCCAGCTGGGGAGCACTGAAGGCTTAGAAAAGTGGCTATAAAAGTTACCTAATTAAAAAGGAGAATTGTTTTCAATATTTAAGGGTTTATCCCTATAAAAATATTATTAATGAAACTTGGGTTTTACCCATGTGTTTATTATTATAAAAATATGGTGTTTCACTCTGATGAACTATTTCCTAACTAAGGTCCTGATGAAACTTTTCGCTGCTAAATTGATAAACACCGATACCATCTGCTCTGAGTCTCGCGGCTCCCGCTCCCGGGGAGGGGTCGGGGGCTGTGACATACGGTGGTATCAGAGCTAAGCCACTTGTTTAAGCCATTTAGGTGTTCTTCTACTACCTAAACCTTAAACAATTATGTTATGTTAGGAAATTAATCTCTTATGTATTATTCTGTGAACATAAAATCTTAATATGTCTATTATGGTTTTTATGTCATTAGATGATTTTTTAATTCCCAATATGTGTTACCCCTATCTGTATTTTACAATTATTGATATGTTCAAAATTATATATATATATATAGGTAAAGGGTACTGTACAAATTCTCTTATCGTACATTACGTACGCTACAATCTCAGCCGTCAGATCATCTTCCCGCAATGAAAATCGCATGTTGTTTTTTTTTTTTGTAATAATTTCGCATGTGATAATTTTGATGAAATAGCAGGTGTTTTTTTGTAACAATTTCGCATGTGGTAATTCAATTTCGCATGTGATAATTTTGATGAAATAGAAGGTTGTTTTTTTGTAACAATTTCGCATGTGGTAATTCAATTTCGCATGTGATAATTTTGATGAAATAGCAGGTTGTTTTTTTGTAACAATTTCGCATGTGGTAATTCAATTTCGCATGTGATAATTTTGGTAACAATTTCGCATGTGGTAATTCAATTTCACATGCGATTTTCAATGCGGGAAGATGATCTGACGGCTGAGATTGTAGCGTACGTAATGTACGATAAGCGCATTTGTACGTTAACCAGCCCCTATATATATATATATATATATAGTGGAGGGTTCAAATTAGAAGAAATTTTTTGTAAGAATAAAAAAGAACAATCTTCAACCAATAAGAATGATTCTTTTTACTTCATTTAATTTTTGTCTTTAATATAGGTGTAAGGGTATATTGGTAAAAATAGATAGATCATTAATTGTTAGTCTTCCTTTTTAATAGCTAACTAAATTAAAATTGTAACTTATTTCAAAAAAAAATTATTTTTTCAAAGAAGAAAAAAATTATTTTAAAGTGTAGGATAAAGTATGAGGTGTGTAGGATGAATTACGAGTTGTGTAGGATAAATTTTAGCATGTGTAGGATAAATTTAAAAAACGTGTAGGATAAATTTTGATGTGTCTAGGCAAAAAATTTAGTGTGTAGGATGATAGTCTTTATGACTAATTAATTAGTCAAAAATAATAATAAATGATATGAGAGAAAAACTATTTAATATTTTACAATTCTACCATTTGTTCTTTTTCTTCTCAATTTAATTTTCTTCTCAAATGAACCTCCCCCTATATATATATATATATATATATATATATATATATATATATATATATATATATATATATATGATATATTAATAATATTATGCTTTATCAAATTTTGTGAAATATTATATTTATCATATTCATATAGTTATATGAATATAATTCAATATAAATTTTATAACATTATAATATTATGCTACTAATATTTAATATCTTAGTCAAAGATATTAATATAAGATAACACAATTCAGGTATGATAATTCGAAAATAGCATAATGTAAATATTAAGATAATATAATTTAAATATTATACTTAAATGATTTTATGTCATTTAAATTCTCAGTATGTGTAATCACTATTTGTATTTACAATGTGTTATGCTATAAATATATAAAGGGGATATAATCATAATATATTAATATTAAAATTTTGTAATAAATAGCATACCCGTATATTCATGTGAATACAATTCAATATAAATTATAATTACATTGTGATATTGACATTAATATTTTAAATCAAGGATATAATATAACTGCTTTAGGTATAATGTCATTGAAATATTATAATATTACTTGATACAAGTAGTATGTTTTATGAATTGTGATATAGCCCAAAATTTTACTCGACTTAAAATATCTATATATTTTGTCAAAGTTTTGAAAAAACATGTAATTATATTATTTTATTTTATTAAAATATAATATCTCAGCATACTTAAAACATGTTTATTGTTTAATACAATATTACAACAGAATTTTCATAATGATACTATGAAAATATTACATATACTTTTGATATCAGCACATGTACACATGAAAAGTGTGTGAAAAATATATAAGTATTCTATATTTCATAAAATATATTAACGAAACAAATGGTATTTCATACGTAAAATGGAAATATGTACAAAAACATTTGGTACTGTATAATTGTATAACTTAAAATATATATACGTATTACGTATATATCACAAGGAAATAACTTAAGAATTTTATCATTTTATATTTTAACTCGTTTCTTAAACTATATTTGATTCATATGTATGTATATTCTAACATAAGAATAATACTTCATTACTTAATACAATAAGGATCAAATTTAGAAACGCCAAACTTTGTATTATCTATCATGATTCTTTAAATAAATAAAATTGATAATCTAAGAATCAAGTCCTAATATTTTCAACCAATACGATTCAACCCTTGGTTAAAATTATTTCAAAGAATATAAGGACTATATATTTTATTCAAATTAATTATTCACCCTTTTATTTCAAAATAGTATGATCAACGGATTCCAATTACTATTATTAACATAAGAAAATAAAGTTAGGAAAATAAAAATGATAATTAATACCCAGCGCTATATAATTGGATTGTTATAAAAATAATTTAGTATTATATATATATTATTTTGAAAATCTTGTATACATATGCACATATAGAATAGAATTTCTTACTAATGTATACAATATAATAAGACAAATATCTTCTATAGAAAAGCAATTTTTTTATGTAACAGAAGAAACAGATCTACCTGTTTACCTAGAAATTATCCAAATAGTTTTTCAACCCCTTTACCACAATTAACCCAAAAGAAACCCTAAGGACACCCGGATTAGCCCCATGGGAAAAATAGTAGAATCAATAATTGGAAATCTTAGAATTTTATATGAATCTTTAATTCTAGCCACAGTCATAACCACAGTTCTCACCAAAATATTTACTCAATTAAGAGCTCTGAGAATGTAAGCTAAGTTGAGAAAATATAAGACCATTATTTGTAAACCACCAAGCCTATAAATTAGAATAAAAGCTCGTCTATAACTACAATAAAAAGGAATAGCACATAATATGTTATATATATACTTCCCTTATATTTTGATAAAATATATAGTGAAAAGAAAATGTTAAAATATAATATATATATATATATATATATATATATATATATATTAATGCATCATACTAATAGGTATGATTATACTTGTGCTAAATGTAAAATGAGCGATTATATCGGAATATGTTTGCAATTCAGATGTCAAAGGAAATAACCTATAATCAAGAAATTCAGGCTAGTAATGAAAACTCTTTGGATAAGAGCACTACAGAAAACATAATAGCTCAAGGAATATCGAATGCCATACCTTCAATCATTGAAGCTATTAAAACTTCTATGCCTATAAACGAAAGTCCTACTTTACGTTGTGAGCATACCATCACTTCAAACCTAACCCTATTAACAATGGAGGTCATGATATTCGTATCAAAACTCCATCCTCCAAGCGAAAGAAAACCACAACCTATAGCTACTCTTATAAGGAATTCCGCTCTGAAAAAACCGATGAGAACCAAGAAGCTGGATCGTCAATCACACGACCTACCTGCAATAACCATAACAAGAAGCACGTAAGAAAGCGCCATTCTAAGAAGACACTTCACTGTAACTTCTGCAAGAAGGCTGGGCATATAGAGGAAGAATGTAGAAGGAGAAGAAAAACTAATGTATGTTACAAATGCGGAGTTCAAGGCCACTTCCGTCTCTACTGCCCAAAACTATCTAAGGCACCCGACAACGAGGATAGAAACCCAGATGAGGCTAAGGAAAATGCATAAATATTACAATACCGGAGACAACAGCAAAATAAGCACCCTTATGTTTTGACTTTACTTAAGTTAGTTGACTTTTGATTCCGATCAAAACTTCATCAATAAAAGGACTTTATTTTTCTTTTATAAAGCCAATTCTCATTTGCCTCATATCTTGACAAATTCATATGTTGCACAAGCATTGCTTGTTACGCATGTGATTCCACTTCAAAAGATTTTCTATTCACGAGTTCGAATATTATATCGTGATACTCATTTTAAATCTTGATAAATTACATTATTGCAAAAATGTTGACTTTTGATATCAAGTCAACAGATTTATTGGAAAACTCCTTTCCTTTTCAAAGATACTTACCGGATTTTATTATAACCATTTCTTGCCAATACATATATCCATTGTTGGAATATATCCAAACCAAGCTCAAATTATTTGAACTTGCTCCTATACATTCGATTCAAAATCCCATATGATGAATTGAGTTCATCATATTTGAGGTAATTTCATTTGTTTAAATCATAGTAAACCTATTCAAAGTCTATGACTCCAATAAATCGTTTGTTAAATCACGACACCTTGCAGTGGCAATTTCTTTGAAAACTTGGACTCATTTCGTTTTCACACCTGAGGTACGAATTTATCTATTTATCGATTCATCATCCTAAACCAGCTTTGTGTTAAGATAAAGGTACCTAAATTCTTATTCCAATGTGCCTCCAACATTTCTTTCATCTTTAATCAATCCTACGATATTCAATTATTCCTTCATTTGAACATCCTATCTTTTGAATATCCAGATTCACTTCATTGAAAGTTTCAGTTAATTTCGAAAACGGTGAATTCATTCGGTCACCGTAATCATTGAATTCTTTCAATCACTACAACACATTGTGGTGTCTGTATAAATTTGTAGCTTGTGCTAATAGTAAACCCTAATCATATCAATTCATAGGTCATTCAAATGACTTATCATTCAGGTAGTCTTGATACAATTATGTATTAAGACTATGATACACTAAATTCCATTGCATTTGTCCGGTGTATCCTCGCCATTTAAATAAACGTCACTGATTTCTGGTTTGATTATTGACAAATCATTTTTCATACTTCTATCTTCAATTGAGATTATTGATTCAGAGTTCTTTTTAAACGAACAAAGTAAGTTCTCTTTGGCATTGAATCCTATTGTCCCTAAAAGTCGTTTATCTTCAATTCTTGTGCCTCTATTGATCTTGTGAAACTTAATTGTATCACGTTCAGTTAATAATTCCTGGAACTAATCGAAACATTTATGTTTCTCGTTTTCTTCGATATCCTTAGAAAAATCTCACTAAGGATTCGACTGTTAAGCATTTTTGTAAGATTTCATACATACATCATTTTCGCCAGATGTAACTGATATGCTACGGGTCCTATTCGTCTAATAAATGATCCAACATACCTGGAACTTGACTTCCCTCTTTAACAAATCTAACTACCCCTTCCATAGAGAAACTTTAAACCAAAATCACTTGAAAGGTTTTCATCTGTTCTGATAATCTCATATTACTTTAACTTGAACCTATCTTGTCTATTGTTCCTTGAACTATCTCGAGTTCAGATGAGTTACTTTCTCCAAATTTCTGCCCAACAGACAGGAGCTCGGAACTTCCGTCCATGAAATGCTTCCAAAAGACGCTTTGACACTATTTTTACTAACTACAAGACTTGATCTAACTCCGAGAAAATATCGTAGCCTAAATCTCGAGGACAAGATTTAAAACAAGGTGGGGAGGATATAACAACCCTCCTAAAATATTTCCGACACTCCTAATATATTTATAACACCCCTAAACGCTCCTAAATACACCCTGAATACGAGAAACGAACCCGAATAACCATTATTTCATTAAATAACAAATAAAAACAATAATTTAAGTTTGTCGCGGGGCGCGACAGACTGCTCTTGATTCTTCGCTGGCCGCGAGCGAAGGGACAAGCGGCGTAACCCGGAGCTGCCACGTGTCGAGATCGTGTCAAACCTACTCATATGACTGGCCAGGGCTAGGCCCTACTAGACCTAGTTCGCGGGGCGTGAAGGCCACTTGTGTATCCTTCGCGGGGCGCAAGAGAACGCTAATCAGACCCTATAAATGGATGCCATTGGCATTCAGTTGCAACTCATTTAGAATCTCAATTTCTCTCTCAAATTCTCTTAAGCTAAAATTATGCTCGTGCATTATAACCCCCTAATTAGCGAAGCTCTGCCTCGTTGTAAGTATTATAACCCCAGTTACGTATTAGATACGCTGCCCGATTGATCTACTGCTCTGTAACGGCTGTCGAGGCTCTGCCCGACGTTGTCGTTGGAGTTCTGTCTCGGGGAGGGTATAACTAATATAAATATTGGGTTATACTAATGCGTGTGCATTGTTTAATTAATAGATTATAAGTAGGAAGTGATGGATGGGCTTAGGAATGGGATTTATATGTGTTTAATGTCTAATCTTATGCATATTTGGTTGTTTATATGTGTGGAATTGGATAACTATGAGAAAATGATGTTGTGTGGGTTAAATACGAAGATTGGATGAGTTTTGAGGAATGTTAATGAATTGAAAATGAAGATATTAGACGATGGCATGATAGAGGGTTGAATTACGAAGACATGGGCAAAAATGGTGCGTAGCTAAAACGAATAAGTTATGAAGAAAACAATTTTGGAAGAATCTGCCGACCGTAAGCTACGGTTCACCAACCGTAGGTTACGGTTGTGTGCAGATGTGAAACAGAGTTCTAGAACCATAGCTTACGGTTCACTAACCATAGCTTACGGTTGGTGTTACGGAAAAACGCGAATTTGAAGGTTTTAAAGGTATATTAGGGTTTTGTAAAGGAGGCATTCATTATCTCATCATCTAACTTCAACCAAAGGCATCCAAGAGCAAGGGGATTTGAGTTTTTTCGCATCCAATCCATCATTCCTTCCACCGAATCATCAATCATAATCATGATCTCATCCGTTTATCAAACTTTTGGTGATTTCGCTTGTGAGATGAGCGGCTAAACTTTCTTGGTTTCCTCCGGATGGAGGGTTTTTGTAAGTTAACTGATTTTATGTATTTGGTGACAATCGTTTGACTCAATGATCTAAGCATTCAATGCTTTTCACTTATGATTTAGTTAATTAATTGTAATCGATTACATTTGCTTAACCTTATTCTTTGATCCTTCAGTTCCCGAGAGTTCTAGTAATTGGGATATATTTGTTACGGGATTAGGGCTGGTAATTGTGATTGGTAACCACTAGATAACCTCCCCTTATGTATTGACCGGAGTACTTAGTCTTTGGTTATCCCAATTAGTTGATTAGGTTAGTCCACTTATGTCTATGTAAGTGTTCGATTAAACATATAATTGAAGTTAACTGCAAAACCTAAATTCCGTAGGAACCAATCCTTCTCTTATTGAATACAATCTTATTTCTTTTTCGTATTAACAATCAATCAAAATCAAATCGATAGTTTATTGTTTTCGTAGTTGTTAATCAATACTTGGCATCATACACTTTCCACAATCCTCCATTGGTTCGATACCCTGCTTATTCCATAGTAATAGTTTAAATAGGTTTTTGCATGTCCTTAACGACAGACATCAGGAAGTCACAGGAAAAACCTAAAATAGCAATGTGAGTAATCCTCCTTTTTGCAAACTGGTTTTACAAAACCTTAATTATTTTACATGATAATTAACAGTGATTGAGTATTTGTAATTCTACAATTATCGTCGGTATGTTGGGGTTTTGTATACAAAATTTGTTACTACACTGTGAGTAGTAGCATGACCACCAGTCATCGATTGACAGTACCGTGGGTGGTAATTAAGGTAGAAAAATAAACAAATGTAATTGCGCGATCGCCCTCAATGCTGTAAAATGATAAAACCTGTTTTGATTAAACTGGGATTCACTCACCAGTATTTCTTGCTGATAATATGCTTTAAACACATGTTTCAGGTAACTTAGTGTGAAGCCCATAAAAGCCAGTTGGGGAGCACTGAAGGCTTAGAAAAATGGCTATAAAAGTTACATAATTAAAAAGGAAAATTGTTTTCAATATTTAAGGGTTTATCCCTATAAAAATATTATCAAAGAAACTTTGGTTTTACCCATGTGTTTATTATTATAAAAATATGGTGTTTCACTCTGATAAACTATTGAGTAAATTTCAAATTTCGTCCTTTATGTATGTCTAAAATATCAAATTATGTCCTTTGTCTTTAATATCTTCAAGAAACATACTTAATGTTTGCAAAACTCTTCACGTTATGTCCTTTATGCCTAACTTAGTTATTTTTCTGTGTTAAATATGGCCAAATGAACCCAATGCTTGTGAAATTACTAAAGTACCCTTTAATATTATAAACTTAAAATACAAAACTATATTATTATACAATTAAACAAACAGAATTATTATTCTCCCCCCCCCCCTCTCTCTTCTGCAATTTCAAGAACCCTAGAAGTAGGTGCTTCTCCTTCACCCCACTCGACCTCCCTCTCCCTTGAAAGAAATCTGGCGACACAAGGGGAGTCGGCTGCCGGAGCAACCGTTCACCGGTCACACCACCCACAACCTGCCTGCTTGTTGTAAACCCCCCCTTCGATCGACAAAACGGAAGACCACCACCACCGTCTGGTGGTGGTGTGCGGTGGCTCTAACACAGCAAGAGAGAGAGAGACCGAAGAGAGAGGATGGAGACGAGAAAGAGGTGACAGAGAGAAAAAAATGGAGAGAGAGATGAGGCGGAGCAGCGCCGCCGCTCATGGCGGCGGCAGTGGAGACGAGCGGCGGCGGTGGTACGGGTGTTCTGACCGGCAAGAATCACCGGTAAAAACCTCTCTCTAATTTCTTCCATTTTTGTTTTTCCTTCCGAAAATTTGATGAAGATGGGGATAGTGCTCCGATTGGGGTTGCAGGTGGGTAGTGGTCGGATGGTTGTGGTGGTGAGTGGTCGGATGGGGTTGCAGGTGGGTAGTGGTCGGATGGTTGTTGTGGTTGGAGTCCGATTGGGGTTGCAGGTGGGTAGTGGTCGGAGTGTACAGGATGAAGCCCTAGATCAATTTCTTGAACTTGTTTGCAGATCTTCTTTATGCGTTTCGTGATTTGAAGAGGGATTTGAATTTTATCGAGCATTCGAGTCAATTAGGATGGAAAGAGTAAGTACTGTGTAATAATACTTCACATGAAAATTATGACTTAAATTTAGGGGTGATTATTTTTTCTGGTGCATATTCTGGTGCATATTCTTGTCCGGTGGAGGGTAAAAAAGGCCGTTTTTTTGGGTGGTGGTTGTGTAGAACAGAGAGAAGTATGGGTCGCCGGAAAACTGGTTTGATACTCAACGGATACTGGTTTGGAACTTGCCGGAAAACTGGTTTGGAGCAGAGTAAACTTGCAGGTGAAGTGGTGGTGGTGGTGGCAGATCGGCAGTGGCGGTGGCAGGTGGCGGTGGCGGTGGCAGGTGGCGGTGGCTGGTGGTGGTGGCAGGTGGGTTGTGGGAAAGAGAAATCTGAAATTGCAGAAGAGAGAGGGGGGGGGGGGAGAATAATAATTATGTTTGTTTAATTGTATAATAATATAGTTTTGTATTTTAAGTTTATAATATTAAAGGGTACTTTAGTAATTTCACAAGCATTGGGTTCATTTGGCCATATTTAACACAGAAAAATAACTAAGTTAGGCATAAAGGACATAACGTGAAGAGTTTTGCAAACATTAAGTATGTTTCTTGAAGATATTAAAGACAAAGGACATAATTTGATATTTTAGACATACATAAAGGACGAAATTTGAAATTTACTCTAAACTATTTCCTAACTACGGTCATGATGAAACTTTCCGCTGCTAAATTGATAAACATCGATATAATCTGCTCCGAGTCTCACGGCTCCCGCTCCCGGGGAGAGGTCAGGAGCTGTGACGCATATAAGCAACATATAACAAAAGCCTATTTGAAACTGTTACATAATAGTAACCTAATTAAAACTTACCACTAAAATGGGATCTGGCCCAATGCTTTGGTGGGATTTGTTGTAAGCAATTGTACAAACCTACATCCTTTTCTTAGATCTCATCCATGTACTTACAGCATCCACAATAGAGAGGTTTTTTTGATGTTTTTTAAGAGAGAGAAAATGACGTGGAGGAGAGAGTGTGTGAGGTGAAGGAGAGAGAGCGTGGTGATGTATGTGAAGAAAAATGAGTAAAAAATGAAGGGAAGAAGGTTATGTGAGTGTGATGTAGGAGAGAGGAGATATAATATGTGTTTTTGTGTTGTGTGAGTAGGGCAAGAGAGAAAAAGAAGGGGATTGGTTGGGCATGTACCAACTAGACACCCTTATAAACAAGAAAAAATATCCCTTATTGGGGATGCTCTTATTGAAGAAGGAAACTGTTGTAGCACTTGCACATTTCTATAACATGTCTTTGTAAAGTCCCCTCTCCATTTGGACTTCATCGTAATTTACTCTTTCAAGTATTTTTTTTTAAATAAAAATATATCACAACAAAATTTCCTTTTTATAAAACAGGTTATTTGAAGTGTAATAGTGCCTGATTTCAACTAATAACCGAGATATATTAACTAAGGGACCGATTGTACAAACGAATTACATTACCTTTTCTATAAAATATAGCCAAGATGATTTTATGGTTAAATGACCTAATAGTCATGATTAATTAGTCACCATAGACAACCCATCGTGTATCGACGGTATGCCAAGTGAGACCACTATAGGTCCATCAACCACACATAGTTAACCTTGTAGACAAAATCTTCATCGACCCTAACCATTAGTAAACACTTCCAAAGATAACCACTAGCGAATCTAAAGGCTACACACTTGCAATAAACACTAAGCGATGTTTATTTTTGGATATATTACGCACCATGATTTTACCTCAAGTAAACTAAAAATCCACATAATTCTTTTATTAATTATTTATCAACGTTAAATAAACAATCTAACTAGCATTTACATAAAACACACATTACATGCACATAACACCACCAAATCTAATGTGATGGATTGTTTTCTGCTTTTTTTACAAACAAGAAAGATAAAAAGTGGACATAAACACTTTCTTTCAATCTCCACATAAAAAGTGGACATAAACACTTTCTTTCAATCTCCACATAAGGACCACATCCATCATGCCCAATCGTAGTCATACCATGACTGATCTTAACTTTATGTTCTACTTCTTTTTCACTACTTTGTCTTATTTCGCAATACTTTTCTACTTAGATCATAAAGAAGAGGTTTGAGATGGCTTAAAAAAGAAGAATATGAGAGCAAGTTATTTGTAACCGCCGTCAAATGAACAGTCTACCCCCCCCCCCCCCCCCCAACAAATCCAATGACACATATGTCGATCAAGAGTTAAATTCGTAACTAGTGTAGTTAATTATCTATACTAGATTATAATATATTTTGGGATGACAATATTGTCTTTTTTTTTAACGACCAACAAATCAATCCCAAATACTTTTGGGGGACCTACTGGACAAACGGGCATATTAATTGTGAGATTAAATAAAAAGATAATTGAATGATATTGATTATAATTTATAAATGCTATTTATCAAATTAGACTACAACTTCTATTTTGTACTTTTGTAGTCATTACAATTAATAACAATATTCATTTAGAGGGTTGGCTACAAAATCTATTTTTTCTACAAAGTGTAAAAAATCATAAAACATACTCAAAACCCACAAATAACAGAGTAAAGATGACTAAAACACCATATTTGGGTTTTATTTTGTATTTTGGATGATAAGGCTTTGATTATCGAATGACTAACTTTATTGTGTTTATGTTGATTATCATGTTGTGTTTTATATTCATAGTTCTACGATGGTGTGTTTAAGGTTTTTATGGACTGTTAGAGTTTGAATATGGTGTTTTAGTAATCTTTAGTATGTTATTTATGGGTTTTGGGTGTTTTTATAGCTAAAATTGTTGTGTTTTATGACTTTGCACATTTTTTTTGAAAAAATGGACTTTGTAGCCGAACCCCACGGTAAACAAACAATTCATATCTAACTAAATTCTCAAAATCATTTTTATTTTATATGACTTCATATTTACTTTATTATATAAACATTAATTAAACTTTCAAATCATATGTTACTTCACCAATTAATTGTTCAAACGCTTATATTACTGTCTGTGTTAGTGTGGTGTTTTCTTCACCACATCTCATAGGCACCCCTCTAGTATTATATGTGCACAACTAAAGACAAATAAAATATAATTACCCAATGGCGGAAGCAAAATGTCTTAAGAGGGTCGTTATATTCTCTAACAACTACAACTAAGCATTTAACTCGTGATTATTTTAAAGCACTCATTTTATTAACTAGTGATCTGGATCAGGGAAACCCCTTTAACCTCTTTCGTTTTGCAGTATAATTATACTCTTTAGACCACATAGTGTAGGCGTAGAAAACTGGTGTTGTTACCTCTCCATGTCGTGTACATTGTGTTGCCTCTCCACACAGTGTGCCCGTCAACGGCATGAAGGGCAGCGTGGTGATGGAGACGGGAGGTTTTCCACCGACGTGGAAGGAAATGTGGGGACGACGTGGCGTTAAATGATTGGCTTGTAATTATAGCCGTTGCCCCAACGACTAGTAAAAAAAATTCTAAAAATTTACTCCTCTTTATATATAATCCACACCATTTTTTACCTTCAAAATCTCTCAAATTTCATCTTATTTCTCACAACACTCTCTCACAGAACTCTTCAAAATGCCGGTTATTCGATAGACCGAAAAAGAGGACACTGCGTTATGTGAATCGTGGGTCATAGCGGTGACCGGCCACGGGGATCCGTTATCCACGTATCCTTTTTGAGAACAACTTTTCCAACAATTTTGTATGCGTATGGGTGAGGCCATCCGAACCTTGGACGCACTTTGTTCACGTTTTTAGATGATTCGTACTGATAGTCTGAGATTTGAGATTGTTGTCAATGTTGTTGACAATGATGATGGTGAGATTAACCAAGTCATGTTGATCAGTTCTGTTTTAAACATAATGGAAAACATGTAATAGCATACCTTTGAGTGCATCAGTAGAGAATCCAGTCAGAGACGCAGCCACGGAGTTCGACATAGTTGTCAGTTTGATCTGGTTCCTCCTTAGGGTGTAAAGTGATGATGGTGATGAAACCGAAATTAGGGTAGAATTCGGTTATGGGGAGAGAGTTCGAGATTGATGTTATGAGGGTTGGTTGATTGTGTAAAGTGTCTAACCCTTTAACTCTCTAATAAGCCCCTTATTTATACACTCAAGAGGAAACCCAATTAGTTAATAAGGGTAATATGGTCCATCAACAATTACCAACTAATTATTAATAGGTTATTAATATATTTTGATCTATATTATATAAATGATAATGATGGCTACAAGATTAAATATAAATAAATAAATATTTAATCTTACATTCTCCCACTTAGCCGAATAATCATTTATCATGAGTATTAGATTAGTCTGATCAGAAGTTAATACTCATTTTAGCCTTAAACAAGTACTATAGCAGAGAAATACAGCCGTTGAATCATTATGCGACTCAGGACCCCCATTAGTCATACTATAGCCTTAATTTAAAACCTAACAGTTATGATCAAAATATGTAAGCCCTTTAACGTTTGATTTGTATTTATAGTTGTCTATATGTCATTACACCGGCAGAACATATGTAAGAGACATACAAAATCAAACTGATGAGGAAAATTAATTAATAGTTAGTCATTCATAGTACGATATGCAGTTGTACATGGTCATCAATTAAAACCCGTCTCTTTTATGTGCACTCTTAATAAGACTTATGGGTAATAGACCTTTAGTTATAGGATCCTTAAGCATATCATGAATGCATTCGATACAAAGATTTAGTTTCCTCAATTCGTTCATAAACGAATAATTAATTGTGTATCGAAATTTAATGCAGCACCTCTCGAACTGTTACTGTTCAAGGAGACATGGTAGCTGACTTTATCACAATAAGTCTTCAATATATTAATTATATGGAGTTAATAAACTTATGAGTCCACTGATAAATTTCCAACAACATTTAGTGACTATATTATGTCGTTATAACTTAGGTTGTTGATATCAGTCCATTATGACTCCTCCATGAGATATGTTTTGTCTGCTGACATAAAGATATACCCGAAATTACATTTTGTCATCTTTGAATATTACAAAGTTAGAGTAATAAACCGGTTTTAATTCTCACTTCTTCTTCAAATCATAGCCTCTCGTTTCTTTTAAAGATATTGTAATACTCTATTAGATGCTTCACATTAATCTAGACATATCTAGTGTGTTGCAATGTGAGTAATATCTAAACGAGTATAGACTTGAACTTACATAAGGCTTCTAATTAGTGAAGCGTAAGGAAATAATCTCATTTATCCTATTATCCTCTAAAGGAGAGCAGTATTGTTTGTTACATATGCAAGGACCAATTTAATGTTAAACTTATGGAACGGAAGTAATGTCCCATTTGGTCTATCTCAACATGTTATGATATCTATTATGTAAGAGATATCTCTGAGATCTATTATATCAAAGTTTGTGACAACAATACTTTGACTTATGTAACATCTACTTGTCAAAAGAATATCATCTATATAGACAAGTTTATCTTAGTTGCTCCCACTCATCTTGAGGTAGGTACATTAATCCACTTGATTGTTGATGAAAAATAATTGCGTTAAGATTTTATCATATTATGACGTTTGCATTAACCCATACATGGATTTTATTGGCTTACAAATAAAGTGTTCTTTAACCTTAAGTTTAGAACTTTCAGGTTGTTTTATGAACATGTAAATATGTCAGCCAGTTGTTAGGGAAAATTGTTTTAATGTTCATCTAATGTAGCTCAAAACTATTATAAGCTACTAGAACAGTGATGATCCTAAAAGAAATCTTTTGTTAGATATGTAATAAAGATTCTTTAATAATTTATCTCTTCCTGAGTACAACCTTTGACAATCAATCATGCTTCTTTGTGTCTTAACGTTTATATCAGGATTTGGTTTAGTTATGAACACTCTTAGGTTATTCAATCAAATCCCAAACGTTATGCGAACACATAAAATCAGTTTTACTAGAAAACAGTTTTATTCTATTTAGAAGATTAATTGACGATAATGGCTTAATTAGAAGAGATAGGATCAGTAAACTTTTCCAAAATCCATTTCAACTTCAATTAGGGAGGTTATGTAATCATCAAAGTCAATAGGTTTTTAAACCTAGATGACCTCCTTAGTTGATTATTGGGTTTGTTAGAAGTTTTTGTTAGAAGTTTCAGTCTTATGGATTAGCTCTTGCTTAGGTTGCTATCATTTTAAGAATTCTAAGTTTGTAAGAGAGTTGGTGCGGTATGGTGTACAAGAGGTGTAATCGGAGTTAAATTTGGAGTGAAATTTAATGACACTCTTCCCCCCGCCTCTTGTATTCCTTGCAAGTCAAGATAAGGACTTTGACTGCTCCCACTGACCTTAGAAAATTTTAGGAACTCAGCATGCTTAGGGTCAATATTTAACGACCAAACAAATTCTAATAGAGAAAACATATTAATGAACATATTAATTACGTTAGTCATTGTAGTTTCTCTTGTTGAGGATTATGTTAGTTTAGATAAGAAAGCTAAGTGTGCCCACAATTAAGCAACAATGAGACTTTTGTAAAAGTAGCTTTAGATTTTAAGGAGACAGGTTATGATAGAACAGTGTCAAGATGGAGCAGTGTCTTGTACAAGAGGTGTAAATTGAAGTAATATAAAGTTTTCACTCCCCACCTCTTGCAACTATTGCAAGTTATTATTAAGACACTTAATGCTCCCACTGATCTATGATATCTCTATAAATGCTACAAGATAAGTTTCAATGAGCTACGTGATGTGGGAACCTATCACATATACGTTAGACTTTATTTGATTTCTTTAATGTCCAAATATCATAAGAAACTTAGGGACATATTTAATAGAAATCTTATTAAGTACATACATGAATAGACTTCTTATAAGACCGTGGGCCATATATGACAAAATTTAGTTACAAGTAGATAGTCTTTAAATAAAGAAATTATGTCTGAATATTCCATTTTGGAATAAGTTCCACGAATGTCAATGAATGACTTATGATGGACCCATACTTATTCCTTAAGCCAAGTAATATTTAGGGCTATAACGTCATGATTTAAAATCACTTAGAATGAGATTAGATAAGAAATCATCCTCATTAACCATATCATGATTTCTCATGATTTTTTGTTATAATTGATGAAATTTGTAACTCTCATTTTCCTTTTGTCAAATTTTTCATTTGCTTGATGACAAAATTGTGAAAGTGTAAGGTATCATCTAGTTTTATCTTAATAATGTTTCAATCCAGATATTTAGAACAAATAAGATGAGAGTTTAAGATAAGTGTGACTTTATGTTGACTATGCAAACCTCACAACCTTCATAACATTGCTTAATTATGATACTATATTCTGATTAATACTCAGAATATATGTACGGTATCAAAACGTTGTTAGAAGACTGCTTATTATTGTTCTTATAGCCTTAACATTTAATTTTGTCACTAACTCTCATGTTAGTTATTTGTTAAGTTCTGGTAAGGAAACGTTGAAAACTAGAGTCAACTAATCATGTGTTAATATGAATATTATAGTTAGTAGACTTAAATATCTTTAATAAGTGACTATCTAATTAATTCAACCAACTGTTCTTTAGAATAATGGATAGTCCCGTTGCTTATGTTTAGTCTAATGACATAATTATGCAGTGAGATTTTCCCTTTAAGAACCTTATAGGTAGAATTAACAGTTGTAATTTGTCTATGGACTTTAGAACAATCCTCTTTTAAGGTTTTAAGTAGTTGTAAGGTGAGTAACAACTTATTTTCCAGCTTCAAACATTTATTTCTTTGTACATATGTTGCATATCAACACACTCATTATACTTTGGTATGTTTGAGTGTTATAGTTGATTTATAAGGCATCAAATTGTACAAGTGAAAATCTTAATATGTAATGTACTGGAAAATGTACTTATTTCCATGCGTAAGCCCTTAACTTTATGGGTCATGGTATTGTACATTATTATGTATTCACATATACCACTTAACTTTATAGTTTAGAATTATAAACGAAAGCATGCATCTTAGGAGTTCTAGTGATTATCCCATATATAAGAGATTAGCCTTAGGAAAGACTTAATTTGAAATAACTTTAGTGATAGCATTATGTTAAGAGAGTTCTTGATTATCATAAGAGACATCATGTTCGATTTGTCCTAATCATCATGCTCTAATTTTCTTCTTTATAATCTTTATCAGAAGAGAGCAATAGGATTATCGTGTCTTAAGAAATAATCAAGGATTTAATTTAAGAGCTAATTCTAATAGAAACTTTAAATAAAGCAAACATTTTAGGGTTAGGAATTAAAGTGGATGAGATATATGTAGAAGTAATTTATAGTGAGTAAAAATTATGGGTACTAAAAATAAGACAGACGAAATGATCATAAAATTAATTAAGGATCATTAATATAAGGATCATGATGTGAAGAGATTGTGATATGTCTATTACTAACATCAAAATAATAGACTTAGTAAAATTCTACTTAAACAAAAACAAATCAGCTTTGGCCAGAAGTGTAATCATTTAAGTATGTGTGCAAAGTAATCGTGACAAATCAGCTTTGGCCAGAAATGAGACAATCACTTTAGTTATGCACTTGTCAAGCATGCTAAACATAAATGAATTAAATCAGCTTTGGCCAGAATTAAGACATTTCACGTTTGTAATGCATACTTAACATAGCCTTTTATAATACTTGAACAATAAAGAGATATATTAAATCAGCTTTGGCCAGAATTAATACATCAGAAGCTCATTCAAGTTAGGCTAGTTTGGTTTTGTAAAACATTATTTGATCCTTATTAATTAATTAAGTATAAACAAAACCAAGTATTTAATAGCAAACCACCTGTTAGCGCGGATCGAACTGTGATAATTAATTAAGTATAAACAAAACCAAGTATTTAATAACAAAACCAAGTTTGTTTTTTTTTTTTTTTTTTTTTTTTTTTTTTTTTTTTTTTTAGGTCACATTAAACAGCGTAAAAATAATGAGGTCTCGAGTCAGGTCTCGAGTTATGATGATTATGATCTCGAGTCGCAATCTTAGTCTCGAGTCGCAATCTTAGTCTCGAGTTGTGATGATTATGGTTTCGAGTCGCAATCTTAGTCTCGAGTCGCAATCTTAGTCTCGAGTTGTGATGGTTATGGTTGCGAGTCGCAATCTTAGTCTCGAGTCGTGATGATTATGGTTGCGAGTCGCAATCTTAGTCTCGAGTTGTGATGGTTATGGTTGCGAGTCGCAATCTCAGTCTCGAGTCGTGATGATTATGGTTGCGAGTCGCAACCTTAGTCTCGATCCCACTGTTAATGGCTGTTTTGTGATAATAACAGAAACTCGATTTTTAAGGGATTGTGGGATAGTGTTTCTATTTTATTTCTGATCTATACTTATCAAAAGATTTCGAAATAATAACTGATTATTATTTTTAACAGTTTTCGAAATTTCTAATTAAGATCAAAATTAGAAAAAACACCCACTAATCCAAATCATATTCCAAATCTTATGGAATTTTCGAGTTTCTTAGAACATAAATGATGAACCCTAAAATAATAAATCATAATCTGGGATCCAAAACCTTAAATTTTATGCTTTTATTAACAGATTTCGGATATTAGTATTACCAATTATGATTTCGAATTAAAGATAAACATGGTATTCCGAAAACAGTGATTTCGGTGCCATTTAAAAAACGAAAACAGCCATGAACTTAAGGCTTTAAAATAAAACTGTTTTCCTTATAATGATCCCAGAATAATGGATACGAAAAACGGAACTTATTTATCAACATATGCTCTGATACCACATGTTGATCAGTTCTGTTTTAAACATAATGGAAAACATGTAATAGCATACCTTTGAGTGCATCAGTAGAGAATCCAGTCAGAGACGCAGCCACGGAGTTCGACATAGTTGTCAGTTTGATCTGGTTCCTCCTTAGGGTGTAAAGTGATGATGGTGATGAAACCGAAATTAGGGTAGAATTCGGTTATGGGGAGAGAGTTCGAGATTGATGTTATGAGGGTTGGTTGATTGTGTAAAGTGTCTAACCCTTTAACTCTCTAATAAGCCCCTTATTTATACACCCAAGAGGAAACCCAATTAGTTAATAAGGGTAATATGGTCCATCAACAATTACCAACTAATTATTAATAGGTTATTAATATATTTTGATCTATATTATATAAATGATAATGATGGCTACAAGATTAAATATAAATAAATAAATATTTAATCTTACAAGTCATTCAAGTTGCCCTCATCGAGTACAATACCATATACGGTCGTGACTTCAAACACTTTGCGGCGTGTCAAATATTAAGATTCTTTGGTTGAGTATTTTTAGGTTAACGTTTAATGTTCGTTATATTAGTAGCGTTTTTCTTAAGTTATGTAATGTGTTTTTAAAAAAATTATAATTTGTAAATTATGTAGTGTTTTATTATTAATGTTATGTGTTTAAATGTTTTAATGCTGAATAACGTCACTCTTTCACGCCCGTCACACTCCTCCCGTTTTTTCACCACGCCACTTTTCTAACGCATACTAACGTGGTTTTTACATGTCGCAAGTCGCATAACACCTCCTTTTCAAGCCCCCACACCGTATAGTCTTAGTATAATACTTACTTTTAAATTATTTTTATTTTAAAAAGATAAAAGATAAGATAAAATAATTGTGAAATTTGAGACAAGCATACCCACGTATCGCGCGGTCCCTCGCAAAGGGGAAAAGATAAAAGCCGGAAAGGGCAAATCGGCCCCTTGTAAGATCGTTCCTTTTTATTTTTCTACATTTATTAGGCTTTAAAAAGTTAAAGAAAGTTCTACATTTTTGTCTATACGGTTGATAAAAAGTTGATGATAATATTTCTCTGTATATTACAAATCAAATAACTTTTTTGGACTTCTCAAGAATACAACAGATTATCGTGACTTTTACCTATCCAACCCAGTGGCGCAGCTTGAGATTTCCGGAGGGAATGTCGAAAACGTATACATCCAAAAATTTCTATAGAACCAGTGGGGGGGGGGGGGGAGGGGTCGAAAACGTATACGCCCAAAAATTTCTATACGAAAGCTACATATATAACACTTCAGGGACTATCCGGGAACAAAATTGAAAAAGTTGAGGACTATAGAGGTAATTTTAGAAAGTTAGGGACTAAAGGTGAAAAAAGGTCAAACCACAGGGACCTATAAAGCACGGGGACGGCTAGGATCATCGAGTACCCGTCTTGGGGACAGTTTGGGGACGGAAACGCCATGGGGACGTTCCCCAAACGTTTCCGGGAAAATGGGGACGGCATCGAAACGATTCCGGGAAAGTGGGAACGGCCGTACGACGTTTCGGGGACGTTTCCATCGGTAGAGTAGCTTAACTGAAGAGAGAAGAGTTAGATCAAGTGTTCATAAAAAATAAAGAAAATTATGGCCGGCGATCAAGGGTAGACGGCAACGGAAACGAAAGCTGTAAAAGTAATACGGGGAAGAAGGATGAGGGTATTTATGTAAATATCTTCCCTGGTTGTCAGTCCACCTAACATTTTATTCACTACTTTTTAATCTCTTTCAGATTGTTGTCTTTTGTGAGACTTTTCGAGTGACCAAGACAAATTACAAATGAGGATGTTTTTTTATTTATATTGATTTTGAGACTCGAGTCTAAAACGTATAATTAAGTTAAAACATATATTCTAGTTATTTGATATTTAAGGTTAAACAAAGTGGCCTGTGTGTGACGGGTTTGTGTGGATGATGGGGAAGAATAGACCTTAAGAAGATATGTGTGTATATTGAAATTAGAAGTGGGTTTTCGAAAGTCTGGAAAGAGATAAAGAGATTGTTTTGTAGTTTATTTATAAAAAAACTAATATGTTTAATATTTTTATTTTCTTATATTTTTTTTGCCGTACCCGTATCTTGGATTTTTGAGTTTTGCCGTTCCCCATACCCGTATCGTCCCCGTACCCTAGTCTCGTACCCGTTCCCGTGCTACATAGAAAGGGACTATCCGGGCAATTAACTCGTATTACCTATATATTAATCCAATTGAATGAATAGTAACATTTATATATTAAAAAATAGAATCTATAAATTTACTAAATCGAGTGTATTTTCTGTACCGATTCGGCACCGGTATTCACCGGTTTTTACCCTCAAATACCAGTGCCGTACCAGTAGCGACCGGTACCGAACCGTACCATACCATACCAGGTATATTCGGTACCCGTACCCACTTTTGGGGATTTCGGTAACGGAGGTATATTCGGTACCGGTACCCACTTTTGGGGATTTCGGTAACGGTATTTTCGGTACCGGTTGGTACTGAGCTCATCAAATTCTGTAGCAACGTAGCAATGCAAGTAATTACACCGTTTAGATTACTTTTCATACACACAGTAAGTAAACTGTATTTTGTTTGAATGAGGTTTTATATACACAACTACTTATTTTGCTTTCATTTTGTCTTTTTCTGTAATGAATGAATTGTAGCATGTAAAATTAACTTGGATATTTAGATTATTGATGAGCAAATCGTAGACAATCCTGTAATCAAATTGGTATCATATCAGTACCAACTTTACTATACCAAATCATTCTCGGTACCAATTTGGTACCCACCTTTTGGCATTTTCAGAATCGTTACTTTCGGTTCGACACCGGTCTAGCACTATACCTGTATTTATTGATTTTTACCTTCAAATACCATACCGTATTGTACCGAGCATTTTCGGTGCCGGTACCTAATTTCGATGATTTTCCGAATCGGTACTTTCGGTGTCGTTACCGGTACCGAGCTCATCCATATTTTAACGTGATAGCACCGTAATAACTGAACTGAAAACAATCGAATTTCCAACGTGTAGGACGTGTGGGTCCTATTATTATATATTAGGTTATTTCAAATCGTTTTTTAGGACGGAGTCACTATCCTTACCACGTCATTTTTATTTATGTTTTGATATTCGGTATCTACTTGTCGTTACTGACACATGTTTTGCAGTCATTGGATCCCCGCCGCAACGCGCGGACGGAAAATCAACTAGTTAATATAAAAACCCCATATATAATGACAATTGTATTTGATTTATATATCAATGGATAAGAATACTACATTCTCTCTCTCTCTCAAAATCGATATAATCTTTGTTCTTAAGGAATATAAGCTAGAGTTAGTTGTCATGTTGTGGATATGGTCCCTAACATTCGTTAATTACATGTTTACTAATTAATTGTTTGCTCGTGGGTAACACGTAAGGGTGTTCATGGTTTGATTTAAAACCGTGAAACCATCCAGGTCGGACATCATTTAGATTTCACAGATGTTTTTTTTCTATTTTTTGGTCGGTCTGATTCAAAAGTTTTATATTGTAGCGAATGGTTTAGTTTGCATTAATACTATAAACCGGGCGTATAAAACAGATCGGGCTGCTACATTAGGACATTTATATATATATATATATATATATATATATATGTGTGTGTGTGTGTGTGTGTGTGTGAATTATAATTATAAGGAGAAATCTCATGTGAATGTGTGAATATGTTATAATTTTTTCAGCGTTACATTTTTTTGAACTTCACCTGTTAAATATTTTATGGGTTTTGATAGCAGTATTTCAAAATTTTTAAACTTCAAGTGTTACAATTTTCAGTACTTTCAAAATTTACAAACGTTTTTAGTTTTGCAGTGCACGTAACAATATGTTACATTTTTAGTAAGTTTTTTTGTGTAACAATTACAGACATACACGCTTTTTGTGTCGGACTGTAATAAATTCTGAAAAACAATTTCTGCTGTCTTTACACTTTTCTAAAAAAGTTACAATTTGTATTTGATTTAATCTACACCATAGATTAAATGGATGGCGGAGATGAGGTTTTGTTAGTTTAACTATATATATATATAGGTAAAGTGTAAAATACGAATGCCCTTAACGTACGAACTGTACGCGACATCGAATTCGCATGTTGTAAGAAAAAGCGCGTACACGGAGTTGCAAAATCGCATGTTGTATGTTGTATGTGTGTGCTTGAAATCTCATGGCTGATTGCATCTCGCATGGATGTGGGTGTGGTTGATGAAATCGCACGGCAAAGTGTGAATTCGCATGAGATCGGGCGGCTGTGGTTGTAGCGTACGTAATGTACGATAAGGGCATTTGTACGTTAACCTAACTAGGGGTGTGCAGAATTCGTTTGGAATTCGAAAAATTCGAAATTCGTTTAAATTCGATTCGATTATCAAGAATTCGTTTCGATTATAAGAATTCGAATTCGATTCAATTCGAGTCAAGTAAATCGAATACGAATTTATAATTTCAAATTCAATTCGATTCGAAATTCGAATAAAATTTATAAATTTTTATTTATTATTTTTATATATTATACATATATAACTTTTATTATGCTATACTATACATTTTTCTCAAACTTTTTTCCAAGTGTAAAAATTACCCATTACCAAACCCACTACATGACTTATAACTAAAACCTAAGTAACAAATCTATCAATAAATTTCTAAGCGTAAAAATATTAACTTCTAATGTGGAGTGGTTACTCCTGACTTCTCGTTTTGAATTTTGGACTTGTGGTACTTTATTTGGAACTTTTTAATGTGATATCGTGCTTTATGGCTGCTTTAAAATTTATGTTTCATTTTGAAAGTTTTTTACATGTTTTTAAAAAATTTGAATTAAATCGAATTTATTCGAATTCGAATTTTTAATCGAATACGAATTGGGGTTTTTATTCGAATACGAATTTGAATCGAATTCGGTAGGTTTTAATCGAATTCGAATCGAATACGAATTCAAGGAAAAATAAAAATTATTAGAACAATTCGATTCGAATAATTCGAAAATTCGATATTCGATTCGATGAACACCCCTAAACCTAACCCTATATATATATATATATATATGGTGGGGTTCTAGAGTGAACATTAGTGTATTTGTGAACTGAGTGAACAAATCTTGTTCATTGATTTACACACGTGGATGACTAGGATTTCATCATCAAATCGTAAAATACACTAGTGTATTTAATCATCAAATCATGGTCATTGATCTACGCACATGTATGGCCAGGATTAGTTCGCTCAGTTCGCAAACTACACTAGTGTTCACTCTTGATCCTAATCCTATATATATATATATAGTGGATCGCTAAAATGAAAACCACCTCTAGTTATAAGAACCATGGGAACCACTTTTTAGCCCTTAGATCAACTAGATGGATGGATGAGATTAAAAGTAGTTAATATTAATATTAAAAGCTTTTTGTCTTATTATGTCTTTAATATTTTAATCAAAAAAGGTATTTAAGTAATTTTGTTTTTTTTTGTCTTATTAGTTTTATTGTTTTTTAATACATTTTTGTCCTTATTGCATTAAATGTTTTTTTTTCTTAAATCAGTTTTTTTTTTTCTAAAATCAGTTTTTTTTACGCTCCGTTTTTTCACGCCGTTTTACGACCCGTTTTTTACGACCCGTTTTACGACCCATTTTAACGACCCGTCTTACGCCCGACTTTTTCACGCGTCGTTTTTTCAACGCGCCGTTTTTACGTTAACGTTTTTTACGTTTTACGCACCGGTTTCTTACGTTAACGTTTTTCTACGTTTTACGCGTCGGTTTTTTACGTTTTACTTAAAACTTTTTTCGTTTTACGTAAAACTTTTTACGTTAAAATTTTTACATTTTACGTTTTTACGTAAAAAGTTTTACGTTTTACGTTTTTACATTTTACGTTTTTACGTAAAAAGTTTTACGTTTTACGTAAAAAGTTTTACGCTTTACGTTTTACACGCCGGTTTTTTACATTTTACGCGCCGGTTATTTAAAAAGTTTTACGCTTTACGTTTTTACGTAAAAAGTTTTACGTTTTACGTAAAAAGTTTTACGTTTTTTGCTAAAAAAATTTTACGTTTTACGTTTTACCTAAAACTTTTTACGCTTTATAAAAAACTTTTTACGTTTTACGTTTTTACGTTAAAAAAGTTTACGTTTTTACGTTTTACGGTTTAACAAATTTTTTTTTTACAAAAACTTTTTTACGCAACACGAACGCACCCAGAAAACGCAAACTCGGTAGGTGTCTCAGATAGATTGTTATCGTCATCGACTAGGGAAAATAATATAAAAAGCCAACAACATCAAAACAAAGCGTATCTAAAAAAAAGGGGTTTGGCTCAGATTTTCCGATAATAAAAAAGGCTGCAAAATGGGGTTGCAGGTTCAAAAAACCTACCCTCCGCCGTCTTTGCCGCGCCATCGTCATCAAAATCAACGTTTTTTTTTTCATCATCACAACCGATTCAAATAAAGGCACCATATTCAACCGATTTAAACATTCAAAAAGGACCAAGAACATCATTCAAACATATTCAAACAGTTTCCACAGAAATCAACCCAGATTCAACAGAATTAAAAACCCAGATTCAACATTCACAGCCGATTCAAAACCCAGATTCAACATTCACAGCCGATTTAAACCCAGATTCAAACCCACAAGGAACATGAACATCATTCAACCCACATATCAGATTCAAGATTAAACCCCCAACATACCACCATCAGATTCAAGAACAGTAGAACACCCAAATCAAACCCCCACCATCAGATTCAAACTAGATCATTCAAACCAGAAGGAACATGAACATGTTTCAAACTAGATCATTCAAACCAGAAGGAACATGAACATGTTTCAACCAGAAGGAACAGTAGCATCATTCAAACCAAATCAAAAAATATCAAGAACATACCAAAAATCAAAACAAACATCAAGAACACAGGCCAAAAATATGAAAATCCCCAATATCAAGATCAAATTCCCCACACATGCTAAACCCAGAAAAATCAAGAACATATGGCGAAAAAAAAATACCAGAGAAATCAACAACACAGGAAGAGACCGGGACCTCCGCCGCCACGGCGGCGCTGCACCACCATCATCGAGCACCCACCACCTCCGATTCAACAGATCTGTCGGGATGGAGTGTTGTGGCGGTTGCGGCGGCGGAGGAGCACTTGTGGTGGCGGAGACGGAGTGGGGGGGTGTTTGGCTGGTGGTTGTCGCCGGAAACACCATCATCATCGGAGAACAGGGGTGTCATCGGCCAAAACCACCCATTAAACACAAGATCTTGAATGGAGATGAGAGAGGAGAGAGTAATGTGAGATGAGAGAGAATAGATTAAATGATAAATGTCAGTGACAATAAATAGAGAGAGAGAATATATTAGACATTTAAGAGTAAATGACCAAATTACCCCTTTTCCTGATTGGTTGAGAGTGGTTCTCGCGGTTCTTACAACTGGAGGTGGTTTCTATTTTAGCGGCTAGGATTAGGTTCAAACGTGAACAAATTTCCAAGAGTGAACCGCGTGAACTGATCTGAACCATTGATTCCATATACATTTAACAAGGGTAAGATTGTAACTTTATATAAATATTGAATTTAAATTATTGCCTTATTAATTTCAAAATCCTAACATATTTAAATCATCATCAGTTACCAACATTTTCGACATCTACAAAATAATTACTTATTTTAAATATGTTATGATAATCTTAACTTATTTTAATATTGTCATTGTTTTTGGTCATAGTAGCAAGATTCGAATTATAGTTTTAATCTTTTTTTGGTTGAACTAGAGTTTTCAGTCATCTTTTTTTATTGTGTATAACTCTTAGCTTCGTAGTACACATGTGTACTGCTGTGTTCTATACATTCCAACACGATAGTACACATGTGTATAATACATGGTATAGTACACATGTGACCCGCAATATTGTTGTCTTAGCTCCGTACTACTGTGTTCTACTGTTCTATACATTCAAACACGATAGTACACATGTGTATAATACATGGTATATTTACGGGATTTACTCTCTTATTATTGGAAATAATTTCCTTTCCTAGTTTGAAATAAGCAAAATAATATAATTACACTTCTACCCTTTTAATTTTAATAAAACAATAAAATCTAACTTATTAATTACAATCATGTCACCCCTTTAAATAATCAAGATCATATTAATCAGCGGTCAAGATTTGTTCACGCAGTTCACTCTTGGGAGGTTGTTCACACTGGAACCTTACCCTATATATATATATATATATATGGTAGGGTTCATGCGAGAACCACCTTTATTGCGAGAACCGCGAGAACCAATGTGAACACAACAAAATAAACCCACTACACCATCCAAAACCTAAAAAAAAAACTCACCCACCCACCCCCCCCCCCCAAAAAAAAAAAACCTAAAAAACCTAACACACCCTCCAAGCTAAATGTTAAAAACTAAACCATAAAGCTAAACCCTCCAAAAATCTAAAAAAAAAACTAACCCCCCACCCCCACCACCACTCAAGCTAAATGCTAAAAACTAAACCATAAAGCTAAACCCCCAAAAAATCTATAAAAAAAAACACAATTTGTTTTAATATTTTTTTAATAAAAATCCCTAGTTTTAGTCTAAAAAAACATTTTTTTATTGACGAAAAGCTGCGATTTTTATTAAAAAAATATTAAAAAAATTGTGTGTTTTTTAGATTTTTTAGGTATTTTTGGTTGTATTCACGTTGGTTCTCGCAATAAAGATGGTTCCTAACGCATCCTTCTCCTATATACGATTATGTTCATTTGTGAACAACACCCTTATTGTGAACACTAGTGAATTGATCCTAGCCCTTGATTATCAATACACAACTGTAGACACAAGTGTAGATCAACGGCTAGGATTTAATGATGAAAATACACTAGTGTATTTTACGATTTGATGATGGAAATCAATGGTCATGATTTGTTTACTCAGTTCACAAATACACTAATGTTCACTCAAGAACCCAACTCTCTCTCTCTCTCTATATATATGTGTGTGTGTGTGTGCGGGATTTGGAGAAAATCGCTAAAATTGTGAAAACGGTGAAAACGATTTTGATGTTGACATGTGGCATTGGTGTTTACTTACACTAAGGGTAATATTGTCAAAAAGTCCATGCACATGTCACTCACTTACCAAAGACCATCCACATGCAAGTCATATGCATATTCCAGCATCTTTTTTAAACTCTCGTAACTTTTTATACGCAATTTTTTTTAATTACACCATAAAATTGAGTGTTTTATTATCTTTTAACGAGTATACTATTACTATACTTTTGAAATAAAAAATGACATGAACTGTGTGTTCAAATAAAAACGCCATAAAACACACAGTTCAGTAAAACGCTATGAAAACGCCATAAAAACACTCCATTTAGAAAAAGCCATAAAAAACTAGTTGAAAATGGCATAAAAACACCCACTTTAGCCATTGTAAGCTTCTGAGCTTAATTTCTATGACTTTTGTTTTTGGAGATGGCTTACAAGGTACAACACGTTGATCCTTTGTTTGTTGATTATGTGTTATCGACTATCTGATTGTCAAAACTCATTATATTTTAGACTCAAAATTTGTAACTTAGTTATTTATGTATTATAATTTACAACATCCTCATGTATATGAGCTGTACCAAAGACTCTGATATATGGATATGAAGGCTATGATTTTGCTCAGTATTTGGCCTTTTAGGTGTTATGCATAAAGTGTGTTGTACATTGATAAGATATACTATGATGTGTAAAATCTGGGTTTCGTTAATATGGATTTCATTAACTGAGAAGGCTTATAAAAGCAACCGGGTAACCTAAGATTTCTGAGGCTATAATAAATTAATGATCTTAATGATTTTTTGGTGGTTTATAATTTGTATTCAGGTTGACGATGACGAATTAGTTATTAAGATTTTTAATGACTTTATGTGTATTAAAAAAGTGCAAGAACGCAATGATGACACAAGCCTTTCTTTATTGAGTACCCATACACTTTTACTCATTCTTATTGACATTACTTGGTTATAAAATACAAATTTGTATGTGAATATATAGGTTAAAAATGTCAACTTCCAAGGACGAAATTAATATTTTTGAACAACAAAAACGTGTTTTAGAGAATGTTGTTGAATCAGATCGTAGCGAGCTTACCAAGAGGGTTAGCAAAATCCGCGAGAAACAAGCAGAATTGCAAGCTGTAATAGACACGCTTAACGCACGTTACGATGTTCCTATTAATGTTGATAAGAATAGTAGTTAACCTATATAACTATCTTAAAACATTGATTATACATTTGGTTAAAAGATTGATTATACATTTTGTATAATTTATATTAACAATCAATGTTATTACGTATCGTATTTGTTAACGCTTAGTTTCTTTGTATTAAAGCTATATCAGCTAATTAAAAGGGTATCATCTAGTTTACTACAAGTTTTGTTTAATAATTTATTGATGATTTGAATTATGTAAACCTGTTATAATTAGTAACGCGATGCTAATATTTATTCGACTATAAAATTTAAAATTTTGAAAAAGTACACCGACACTTTATCAACTAATATTTGAGTTTGAACTTGACTTGGATGATCCTTATTTCTTTAACTTATTGCATCGATAAAAAACAATCAAGTATAATTGTGAATTTATTAAACTATTTTCAACCGTTACATGTTTTTTTTTTAAATTCTTGTTGATTGTTATAAAATAATCATTCTTAAACAGATTTAAGTTATATTATAAACTTTTTTTTATCATCATCGATATTGTTTGTTTTATTATGATGTGTGTATTTGTTTTCATGGATGAAGTCTCCAACAATCCGTTTGTAGAGGTATCAATTATCGGTATTCCGTCAGTTAAAGTATGTAGGTAAGTAGGGTTCAAATGTATCAGATATCGATACTTAGAGTATGGTATTTGAATATAACTATAAAAAGGTTTATAAGTAATGAATTATTAATATGCTTAAAAATTCATGAAAGCTAAAAGTTGAAAAGGTTCAAAGGTGAAAGCTAAATGATTAAAAGTAGACTGTACAGTGTAACGTTTGTAATTCAATGAATTGATATTTTCGTTCAATTAACCATAATAAAAGTGTTCAAATGCAATTAACTTTCTTTATTACAATATCTTTTTTGCATGTCCCTTTTCCTTTTTTTTTTTTTAAATAAACTTTCATTAACACCACCGAACCCGAAAACCGAGCCGGCAAACAACGAACAACAAAACAAAACAAAACCAACTTACATAATTACAAATTTACACCAATTACTCCATGAAATCGAACGAAGAGATGACCTGTGCTTGAGCCAAAAGAAACCGGCAGATCTGATTTCTCCGAAGACATCCTCCACTGTTCGACGGACTCCTGAAAAGATGAACTTATTCCTGGATAACCAGATGCACCAACACGTAATAACAATGATACCGTGAACGATCTTCAACTCCAAGCTGCTCAGATTGCTGAATTTATGAACTTCCAATAGGTCTCTAATCGAAAACGCAAAAATTGGCGGGATACGACACCACCTACTAACCTTATGCCATAATTCAGAACTAGATTATTGTTCATTGTTCGTTTTTGATCGTTAAAGAATAAACATGTAAATGAATGATTTACAAACATTTACTGAACGGGATTTCTTATTCGTTGATTAAGAAAATGAACATGTTTATAAACACTTATCGAACGTAAACAAACATAAACGAACACAAACAAACGTTCATCAACATATATGAACACGAGCAAATGTTATATATTCATCTTAAAATAAAATCTGTTTTTTTATCAGAAAGATTACGAAGAATCCACCAAAAATAAGTGAGTACTTAACATAACTATCCGAACATAGTTGACATAATTAACACAAAAATTAAGAAGTGGCCAAATTTTCACACAAGCTAAAATTGAAAACGGTCAAATGAGGGATATTGGCGGAAGCGTATAGTATAACTATTTTTTCAAATTTTCAAAAACTAAAACCGATAAAATAAAAAATAGAACCTAAAAACCTTTAAATGAACGAACACAAATGAACATAAACGAACGAACATAAATGAACATATTATCGAACGTTCACGAACACAAAATGAACGAACGCAACCTTTGTTTATGTTCCTTTGTTTAACTTATCGAACAAAATTTCTTGTTCGTATTTGTTCATTTATTAAACAAACGAACTTCCCGTCGAACGGTTCACAAACTGTTCACTGAACGTTCGGTAATTTACAGCCCTAACCACACATATAATAAAATCATAATGTTTATGACTTTATACTAAAGTAAGATAGACGTGAGCAAGCTTGTACTATCTTTATCTCTTTTTGATCCATTGTTGTTTGAAAATATAAATGCGAAAAGGCGAAAAAAATACAAAGTAATTATAATTTCTTTTGAGTAAAATGCACGGATAGTCCTGTGGTTTTGCAAAGTTTCAGCTATAGTCCCCAGATTTTGGAAATTACACTCATAGTCCCTGTGGTTTGACAGTTTGTTTCGCTGATAGTCCCTGGAGTGGATGTGGGTTAGTTTTCCCAGTTAAGTCCATGTGAAATTACAAAATTACCCTTGCTTTTATTATATTCATCAACATCATCATCATCATTCATCAGTTCTACTCTCTCTCTCTCTCTCACTAAAAACCACCACCACCGTCACCTCCCCTGCCGCCATCACCACTCCCCACCACCGCCATCCCCTTCCACCACCACACCTCCGCCTCCTAAACCCATACCCGCCTCCACCATCCCCCAGTGATAGGACTTGGGACGTGTACATGCTGATTATACTGCTTTCTTTCTGCAACTTTTCCATCTTCATTCATTCTCCCTCTACTGTTCACAAGCCCTAAATCCCATTTCATCAATCTCATCTCATCTCATCAATCAACTTGCATATGAACATGAACATCAATTAGGGCTCAAAATCGACCACAAAGATGTCCACCGTTGCAGAGCTTAAAGAGAGGCACATAGCTGCAACTGAAACTCTCAATTCTCTCAGAGAACGGTTAGAACGGTTGAAGGAACGACGGCTTCAGTTGTTAGATACAGACGGTATACGTAGTTGTTTGGATTTGGATTTGAATTTGAATTTGTGTGTTAAATGTACTTAGATCTCTTTGTTTTTGTGATTGAGTTTGACAGTTGCGAGTTATGCGAGAGCGCAGGGGAAGACTCCGGTTAGTTTTGGCCCCAGGGATCTGGTTTGGTGCCGGATTTTGCAGGGGCATACTGGCAAGGTAGGGTTTCAGTTTTGTGTTATTTGTTACAATACTTGTCATCTTATTGTTTGCGTTGACCTGATTTGGGGATGGGGGGTTGATGGTGGAGGCGGGTATGGGTTTAGGAGGCGGAGGTGTGGTGGTGGAAGGGGATGGCGGTGGTGGGGAGTGGTGATGGCGGCAGGGGAGGTGACGGTGGTGGTGGTTTTTAGTGAGAGAGAGAGAGAGAGAGAGAGAGTAGAACTGATGAATGATGATGATGATGATGTTGATGAATATAATAAAAGCAAGGGTAATTTTGTAATTTCACATGGACTTAACTGAGAAAACTAACCCACATCCACTCCAGGGACTATCAGCGAAACAAACTGTTAAACCACAGGGACTATGAGTGTAATTTCCAAAATCTGGGGACTATAGCTGAAACTTTGCAAAACCACAGGGACTATCCGTGCATTTTACTCATTTCTTTTTCTTGCAACTTGTTAACACAACATGAATGAAATTTCAACTCAAAATTGACCCCATATACTATTTGAGATAGGTGACTGCACCAAGAGCCAGAGCCCACTACATTCAACTATTTGGGTAGGTGACCACACGACACGAGCTAACGAACCGACTCTTTTGTGGGCGCCGAGATATTTATGATGTCTGTTGGGGGATATGAAGCTGACACTAACGGGGGACCAAGTTTTACTTACATGTTAGTTGTTTTATTGGTCGAGTCTGTCTTAAATTACTCTTCAAGTTCTCGATTTGATTCGAGTTTGATCAAATAAATAGTTGAAGGGGTATGGTTTCAAAAAGCCGCGCAGATCAATCAGGTCACGCGCAGGACCAACTCCTTACACATTAATCTGACCAATCTACAGACCCCGCGCAGGCTACTTAGACAAAGCCCAAACCATGCGCGAGGTCCAAGCAAGATTTAAGGTCAGATTCCACACTTAGCATCCTGAATGAAAGCCTCAACCCCTAGACCTTGCACCGGCTGAGTGGACACATGCAAAGGGCCGCGCGAGGGTAGTAGCGCAGGTTCATTCCAGGAAGCATGAAAGGTACGAGTGGCAGAAGAGTAAGCCATTCAGCGTCCGACAAGCTGTAATCTATCATGCTCCACGATTAGCAATCGTGCAGGAGACATATAGTACACAAGGATGCCTACGTGGCACCAATCAGGGGGCGGCGACAACTGCCCCATGATCTCCACTCGCCTGCTGATGTCAGAGAGACAACAAGGACGACAACCCGGACACGTGGCTCCAATCAAGGTGCGCCAGTACCGAAGATCTTCTAGAAGACACTAACGGTTGTCACCAGAGAGACAAGACAGATATTCCTTGTTGTCGCCTTCAGGCCCAAGGCCCATCAGTCCATCTCCTTTTTACACTACTACAGCTATAAATAGGGATCTTCATACACAGGTTGATTCATTATGCTCTCTACTCTCTCACTCTTAACACACACTTATTTACTCAAAACAAATACCTATTCTCACGCCGGAGAGTGGTTAAGAGGGAAACCCTTATATTCTCCTCTTACCGAGCTTAACGGGGTGTTATTGTTTTGCAGGAAGGATAATAGCTCTAACTCAGGAATGATTAAGAAGATTAACCCTCATGTTAGAACATAAACCAAACTAATAAACCTAAAATTAGTTCCGTGTTTCTTCAATAGTAATAATTTGTCGTTGTAACAGGTAAAACTAATAATTACAATAAAGTTTTTAGGTAACGATGACTAGGGGTGTGCAATAACCGAACCGTTAACCGAAACCGAACCGAAAACCGACAAAACCGAACCGAAATTAACCGAACAAATGATCAACCGACTCTACCTCCATATTACAAAGCGGGCAGCTATCATCTTCGATATGAATATTCCTCCTTTTCAGCGCCTCCCTAGTCGGAATCCTGTCTTGCTCGGCTCTCCACGCAAAGAGATTACACTTCTTTGGCAGCCATTAACAACAATCCCACACAAACCGGGAGCTGAAATCCGAATTCAAGTAGAACAACCTCTTCACCGCACCAACCGAGAAGCCATAAGACCCACCACCAAGCCATGACCACTTATCACCTCTATCCATAAGATCAACCGAATGGAGCAAAGTACACAATCTACTCCATTCCGCCAATTCCACGTTTGAATTTGGAGCATACCTCCACTCCCATTTGCCATTCGGATTAGAAACGGGTCGCACCAACCGATCCCTAACGGTACAACACTTCTTAGCTTCTAACCAAAACAAGCTGGGCAGCTCGTCTTTCAAAGGGTTCAGTAACAACCAAGGGTCCAGCCAAAACGTTAACTCCCTCCCATTGCCTAAGTCACCACGCATGAGACTACTCAGAGAGAGATTTTCTCCTACCTGACTCGAGCAAACCTTGACAATGTAACTCCATACTCCTTTAAGGGAAGACTTGATCGGTAAAAACTCCAAGCACAACTTATGACGATGGAGCGCATTAATCACTTTGACCCAAAAACTGTTACTCTCATTCTTGAATCTCCATCCCCACTTTGTGAGAAGAGCTTTATTGATGATCCCGAGACTGCAAAGGCCGAGACCCCCGGCCCTAACCGGCGAGGCTATACGATCCCACGCAACCCAATGCAATTTAGCGCCTTCATTAGTACCTCCCCACAGAAACCTTCTGATAAGTTTTTCCAAATCCTGTAAAACACGCACCGGGGCCTTATACAAGGAAAAAAAATAATTCGGAAGACTTTCCAAAACCGCCTTAACTAACGTTACTCTCCAGGCCAAAGACAACACCGACGCCTTCCAAAGGGATAATCTAGACTCAAACACTTCAAACACCGGCCTCCAGTTACATATCCTATTCATATTGGCTCCTACCGTAATTCCCAAGTATTTAAAAGGAAAATCATCAGCTTTACACCCAATGGAATTAGCCACCATCTCCACTTCCTGACGATCAACCCCTATACCGTAGATGTTAGACTTTTTGACGTTCATTCTTAACCCCGAACAAATATGGAAGCATCTCAGAACCCGAACCACATTTAACATATTTTCACCCGACCATTCGCCCATAATAATAGCGTCATCCGCATAAAAAAGGTGAGAGACACAAGGCCCACCATTTGGCAAAGAGATGCCCTACAAAACTCCTTTCCCCGCCGCTTTATCAATAAAAAAAGATAACGCCTCCATGACGACAAGAAACAAAAACGGGGACAACGGGTCCCCTTGCCTCATCCCTTTAAAGCAAGGGAAATCGAACGTAGGGGAACCGTTAACAAGGACCGAAGCTCTAGCCGATGATAAAATTCCACGAACCCAACCACACCATCTCGACGGAAATCCTAACTGCTCCAAAACACCAATCACGAAGTTCCAATTCACGTTGTCATAAGCCTTCTCGAAATCAATTTTAAGCACAAAGGCTTTTTTCTTACTTTTTTTCAACCAATTATGGATCTCGTTAACCACAAGAGGGTCGTCAAGGATATACTTATCTTTCAAAAAAGCTGATTGAGACTCCGAAATCACACTCCCAAGAACCTGTTTCAATCGGTTAGCCAATATCTTTGAGATGATCTTATTTACCACTCCGACTAAGCTAATAGGCCGATAATCACCCAACCCAACCGGATCTTTGTTTTTGGGGATAAGCGCAATAAAAGAAGCAGCACATCCCCGATTAATCTTACCCGAGAGATAAAACTCCTCCAAAATATTCACAAAATCAGTCTCAAATAAACTCCAAAAATGTTTAAAAAATCTGAAATTAAACCCGTCAGGCCCAGGAGCCCTATCAACCCCACACTCAAAAACCGCCTTCTTAATTTCTTCACGACTGAACTTCTCCGTTAAAAAGGCACCATCCTCGGCCGAAAGAGACTTACAATTCTCCATCTCGATTTTGGGTCTACACTCCACTGATTCTTTGAACTTGTCCCTAAAAAACTCGAAAACAAACTTCTTAATACGTTTAGGCTTCTCACACCAAACACCGTCGATGGTCATTCTAAAAATCCCATTTTTGGCCTTCCTTCTATTAACCAACGAGTGGAAATACTAAGAATTCTCATCCCCATCCCTTAGCCATCTATCCCTCGACCGCTGCTTCATATCCTTTGTTATATTAATTTCAGACTCCTTAATAATTATCTTAGCTTCAGACATGGCCCAAACCTCCTCCTCTTCCAACTCCCTTTCCTCAATGGCACGCTCAAGCTCATCTAACTCGGATCTCGCCAAAGAGACCTCACCCTCCTCCTTTTCCATCATTTCGTCTCTCCAGATTTTGATTCGGTTCCTAATATAACGGAGTTTATTGCAAAACACAACATCCAGAGGCCCGCTCCCACAAAAGGCATTAGCCGCATTAGAAACAACTTCCTCGAAACCAGCCCGGCCAAGGCACGAGTTAAAAACTCGAAAGGGCTTCGGACCAAAGTTAAAATCCTTAGTAAATAGCAAAAGAGGGCAGTGGTCCGAAAAAAGGTTAGGCAGCGCACGAAGAGATGCGGTAGGCCATTTACTAAAAAAACCTGCACTAACCAGATACCTATCGATCTTGCTCATTTTCTTCCCGCCATCCACCCATCTCGTAAACTGCCTATCAAACATCTTATATTCCAAAAGACCTGTGTTAAAAATAAAGGCGTTAAAATTGCTAGCCCACCGAGGCTTAAACATAGAATTTTTCCGTTCTTCGGGGAACCTAACCGCATTAAAATCCCCGGTTAAAAAATAAAGACCCGAAAGACCATCAACAACCCCCTCCAGAAGATCCCAAAGACCTTTTTTTGCTGAAATACCTTGCGAAGCATAAACGTTAATTATGCTCAGCCGAGACCCACAGCCCTTAAGGACCCCCTTAACCAACAAGAAGTTCCTATCTTTAACAAACTCATCAGCCGAAAAAACATCCGGGTCCCACAAGCAAATCAGACCCCCCGACTGGCCCGAGGCACCCACATACTCCGCCTGAAAACCCTTGTCCCCCCAGAATTTAGCTAACAGAGAATCCTCCACCACCGCTGATGTATTGCAAAATACATACTTATATCGTGTACAGTTTGTATAGTTTTCGTTACATTTAGTTTTGTTTTTCGTTAGAATGTGCATGCTATTGATCAAATCGTGTTTCGCAGGTCTTGATGCCTAAATATGAGGAAAACCGAGTAAAACGAGTTAAAATATTGGAAAGTCAAGTCTCGGAGCATGTTGGAAAGGTCGAGGAGTTGAAATAGAGTTAAAGAGCTGAAAAATCATTCTCTGGCACCCCGTGAGAAGTTTCTGGCACCCGGCGAGAGTCTGAAGGTAGTACATGAGCTGAAAAACAAGGTGGCACCCCACCACCCATTCCTTCAGTGGGTGGCGCCCAGCGAGAAGCCTGTAGCTGGCGATTTTTGTTATGGAAAGTCATATAAATACATCTTAAACTTGGAAAAAAACCCTAGTTCGATTTTGGGGACTTCTTGGGCAATTGTTGAGCATTCTTGGAGCACTTTCGGAGATTTTGAAGCCTAGGAATCATCGATACGAGTTCGGGGAAGAAGACTTGAAGATCTAATCGGGTTTTCTAGTTCTTTGTTACAACTTTTCTTACGAAACTTGTTATGATGAATTCGTGTTTAGACATCTTTGAATTGTTTTTACGTTTTAGTATGCTTGGCTAAATTTATAAACCACCTAGACTTGATGAATGGATTAATATGAAGTTTTTACCGTTTATGTTATTTGCATGATTATTATGGGTTGATTATGTTTAGTAAGCGGTTTGATTTAATGGTTTGATGTGTATGCGTACTTTGAATTGGTTTATTGTTATTATTTGCTTCATATGATTCTTAGTGACGGTCTATATCACAACATAGAGTCATATTAGGGTTTAGGATTTCGGTGAGTGTCTATATCACATAAGAAAACCTTAGCTCTTTATGGAGAATTGCGCAATAACCCCTAGAAGTAACTGGTAATAATTTGCTAAGTCTTAGTGTTCTACTATTCCTAATACCTGGAAAGTGAGGGGCTATTGGTAGGTCTTACCCGACGAATTGCTTTAGATAGTCCTTGGAAAAGGTCATGTCTTGGTTTACCTGTCGGTCTTATTAGTCTATCAAGTCAAATTAATTACTTCAAACTACCCTAGATCTAGGATTGGAAAAGAATAGGTCAACATTAGGGTACTTGCACAATAATTAGACAACTGGAAAGGCGTCTAATAACCGGTAGGATTAACGGCCTAGGTAGTTCCATAGGTTTCTCCTTGAGAAGGGTCGAGGGGCCTCGTTGGTTCTTAATAGGTTTAGTACTTTAAGATCCCGGTTCCATAACTCATGCATTTAACTTAATCAGTAATCTCTTAAAAACAATCCAGGATTCTTGTCTAGGCGGTCGTGTTCTCATATAAGAAAAGTCATCAGTCTTTATTCGTTTTTAGTCTAGCTTTAGTCTACTTAGTAGTTTAGTATAGATTTCCTTAGTTTTTCGTAACCCCCCTCCCCCCCCCCCCCCAAAACAATTAAACAAGTTAAGTCATGTCTGTCAGTGTCTAATCAAAGTCTAGTCTACGTGATATATAGAGTCTCGTGGTTCGATATCCGGACTTCCTAGGTTATACTACATTGATCGGTACACTTGCCGATTGTGTGGTTTTTGGTCGAGTCTAGAATTAAAGCTTTTTAGTGTCTAGCTTAGAGAGTCTAATATAGTTAATTTTTACAGTCTGTTTAGCACACATCAACTGCTAATTTAGACTCTTGAAATGCAATAAAATTAACACTATATAGGGACCTTAAGGACCTCACCCATCTAGCTTTATGAACCCCCCCCCCATACCTCTCAAATTCAAAGAAATAAAATTCATGGGTTAACGTCATTAATACCTTCACCCACAATAGACTCCTCCACCAAGTTCTCCTTGAATTCGAGATCCACACCGAGTTTTGCCCCTAGATTAATAGTTGCAGCCACTTCATCAACCAGATTGAAAACTCTGGCCATCTCCTCATTCCGTACCGCCGCGTCTGGAGCTGGAACCGAGCGATTCAAATCCAGAGAGACACTGTTCTCACCTAACCTAGAAACCCCATCTGAAGCAGACTTCTGATCTGTCAAAACCTGAACGGGGAACGGGCCTTTGCTAATTAAATCATCCATTCCAAATAGGTCTTCCTTCTCCACCTGTGATCTGTTACGTTTCTTGGGCCTACCGAGTTCAGAAGAGCCCATAGAATGAGGAACATGTCTGCCTTTCCCATATTTAAACACTTTTTGCCCAATTGATTTTTCTTTTTAATATTCCCAACAACGTCTGCCCTGTCGCCAACCTTATTATTAAAAAAAGAACCAGCCGCCTCCACCTCAGCTGGGCCCTCAAATGAATTAACGTTAGTCTCCTTGATTCCAGAGAATGTCTTTAATGCATTGTCCCCATCTACCTTGGAAAACGAACCGATATCATCCTCCTCTCCCATCGACTCGTCTTCCCAACCTTTCTCGCGTCTCTCCGGCTCCTCCCTTACCGGCATCGATGACTCCGTTCCCAGTGGACTCAGACAGTCCGGAACCCACTCGTTCTCTTCCTCCGCTACCCAAAGTCTGAACCATCTGTCTCTCCATTTGAGCTTCACAAACTCTTTAATCCTGGCATCATGTCCAGCCAGAACCCCCACACACTTAACAGATAGATCCTTGTCTTCCCCAACATCTTTAGGAACGTACAATGTTTTACCAAACAAATTCCCGACCATCCTTAGGATCTCCGAGTCAAAAAGATGCAACGGAATACCCTGAATTCTGAGCCACGCGATCCTTTCTACCGCAAGAACCTGGCCATCCCACATATCTAATCTTGAAAACCACGGCCCCCATAACTCCTTATTGTTCAGAAACGACTCAGCTTCTTCCTCACATCCAAAAGAAACGAGTAATGACAGACCACCCAAGTACTGTAACTTTACATACTTCACCTTTCCGATTCTAAGCAGACGATCGAAAAAATTAGAGTATCCAAGTTCGTTGTTCTTCCAACAACTGCCTTACGTTGTAAATCTGCAAACGCATTGACATCTTTCGAAACCACCACAACCTTCTCCGTCACGCTACTGCCGACCGATTTCTCCGTCCCCGACGAGCCCGAACCAGCCGAAACCGGGTTAACCACGTCCCTGTAGGATCTGATATCCCTGTGAGCTGGGAACTTCATGTTTACTTGAGGTCTCGAGCAACCCCCTGAACCTTCACGTTGTTTCTTTTTCTCTTGCTCCTGATCAAAACCATTGTTCTCGACCGCAAACCGAGCGACATTCACCTTCAACTTATGCCCTTCCATATTCTCCCCATTGATACTCTTTTCCAGATCCTTCCAATTCTTAACAGCCTTGAAGGAGATAAAATCGAACCGGTTTCCGAGCTTGTCTCTCTTCTTCGCCACATAGCTCTTCGTAACCTCCCCGTACTTCTGCATGAAACTAGACACTTCCCAAGGGGTACAGCCCTCCGGTAAATTCGAGACGAAAAACTTAGTCACCTGGAACGCTGGTCCCTCCATAACAATACAGCAGCGAATGGAACCGGGAACAACCGATTAGGGAGGGAAGTTCAATCAAAAAACCACTGCCGGTAGGCTGGTTCGACACAAACTTCACACGCTAACCCGAGGTTCCGTCGTCGTCGAGCCACCGGGAGTATAGAAGGAGGAAAGGAAACACTCAAAAGGCAGGGGATCCGCAGCGAAACACCAGCCCCAGAAGGCGAATGGAGATTGGAACAAAACTGAAATAGAGAAAAAGGAGAACTCAAGGCACGTTACCGAGAAATCCTCACTCGCTATTCCGGTTTGTCCTCCCTCGTCGAGCACTTCCGGCGGCTGATGAAGTTCTGAGAGAGAAATGAAAGGAAGCTCAATTAATTGAATCTTTAGTACTGTTGTCATTCCACAATTTATATACTATGTCCGTCTATTGCTACGCTAATTATGTCGTCTTAGCAGCTTTCTTTTATTGTCATTCTATCAACACCTTACATTTTCTCTACATATACGCTTAAAAAAAACCGACCATTTCAATACGTCTCAATAAGAAATGTTTTTTTTTTTATGTAAAAGACGTTGTTTAGTCTTTTCAGGTTTAGAGAAATTATATCAATGTAAAATGTTTAAGAAAAAAAAAAATACTCAGATAATCTCTGTGTTTTGGTGAAATTTCATATATACTTCTTATCTTTCTAAAATTTCAGCAACTATGTTCACAAACTTTTGCACACTTGTTGGAGACTATTCGAGAAACGAATGTGCAAAAATTAGGAAACATAGCTGTAATTTTATAAAAAGAGAGAATATAGGTAAACTTACATTTCCAAAAGGAAAATACAAGGTATCAACTTTTTCAAATATATATTTGCATTTATCATGCAGAACAACAATGATAATATTAAAAACAAAGGAATGATGTAAATGAAAGTTGGATTATAAATAATCAATATATATATAGAGAGAGTGGGGATCCTGCGGAAAGTGTGTTTTTCCTAGAAAATCTATGAAGCGATCTGGGCCATTCAATGGGTGTGTTTAATGGTTGAGATCATCTTGGTGACATTTTGGTAATATGTGTTTATTAAAAATAGGATTATCTAATTAATCAGGGGTAGATATGTCATTTATCTTATTTTAAATATGAAAATAATTGTCATTAAATAAACCACCACACATTTCTTGCGGTTTTCTCTCTCTTTCACTTTCTCTCCCTTTCTCTCGTCTCTCTCTATCCTTCATGAAGAAAGATATAAATATAATAAATTTTTTGTTCAAAAAAAATTAATAAATTTGATCACGCCATGGCTCCATGGTCATGGGTCAGTTGGTCGAGTGGTTTGTCACTTGGTTTCTCTCCTTGATGTCTTAAGTTCAACTACAACTAACATCACTTTGAAGGTCATTGGCGGTGGCAATGAACTTTAGAACTAGGTCTCTCTGGAGGTCACCAATTCAAAACCGAGCCGAACCGTGTTTTACCATAGTGGACCTCGGGCGGCCGGATTTTCCCCTGAACTGGCGGCTTGGTGGCTCAGGTATGCATCTAACTCTAACCGTTATGGAGAAGGGGATGCATTTGCTCGATTGAGTGCCTCCCAGTGTGCTTATCCGGTGATTTAGTTGATCGTTCAAAAAAGATTGATAACAATCAAAAAGAGTTGTGATGAAGAATGTAACTTCTAATAATGGATGATAATAGATAAAAGAAGAAAGTATGGCTATTGCTATCAAATAGTTATGATTAAATGCGAATGGTTCTTAGTTTTTACGACCGATGACCACAAAATTGTAATGAACCCTTGTTCATTAGTGAGAGCTATTAAGGCGTTTGCAACTTTTATTTCATTTTCTTGGTGAATCACTTTTGTTAGATTTACACAAAACCCTTTAAATCTTACACAACGAAAGCCTAAAATCAATTTAAGCTCAAACTTACCAATTAAAAATCACATAAATTACTGTTACCTTAGAGTTAACATAAAACCAAATACCCTATCTTTTCCATTCTTTGTCTATATAGCCCGAACACGAACACTTTTTTTTTACTTTTTACTATAGCTCCCCTTCTCCTTTGAAATACATGCTAAAAGTTGATAGTTGTCGTTTATAGAACTCACCATCGTGTTGGGTTTAATGTGGAAGACGATTATAAGATCAAATGGGTTGGCTCATTTTGTTTTTGTTACATCCCATTAGTTTCCTTGGTGAAAAAGTTGTTAACTTATATTTGGCCTTGTACTTGCACTTCCTCCCGTGTGAGGCAGAAAACAATAATAAAAGTATCATGGTTGAAGCCCTTGAACGCACGCCACACTGACCGAACCACAACCACGCAAATCTCGTGTTTTCATCTTTGTTTTATTTCTCTTACAGTTTATACATGTTTGTGTGTTGATCAATAACTGAATTCCTAACAAGTGGTAACAAAGCTTTAGCCAGAGTTACCACACAGTGGGTACTGGGTAAAGGGAACTAGTATTATAACAGCCAAAGACCCTCCAGAGGATTACCAACTACATATGAAGTGTGTTGTTTGTTCTCAGAGTGTTTCCGGATCCGACAGTTTGTGTTAGTGGGAGCCGATAGGGACAGGGGATGGGCCAAGGGCAGATTTAGCCAAAAGTGATATGTTGGAGCTCGAGGGACCTTCAACGGGCATTTAGGTTAAATGATGAGAAAGCCGTTGTAACTTGAAAGATGAGGAAAAATACAACAAGTACAAGTTCGGAGCAGATGGTCGTTTGAAGATTATCAAGCCTCCAAGTGGGAGATTGTTGTGTTTAATGTGGGGCTTGATTGTTTTTGGTCTCATTACAGAGAACTATGGAGCATACGATTAGAATATCAAATGGGTTGGCCCATTTTGTTTTAATTATAGCCCATATTAATTTGTTGGTGAACAAGTAGTAAACTCTAATTTTGTATATTTATAGTTAGCCTTGTACTTATAATTCCTCATTAGCGAGGTAGAAAACAATAATAAACTTATCATGGTTGCAGCCCATGGACGTAAGTCACATTGATCAAACCATGTAAATCTTGCATGTTCGTCTTTGTTTTATTTTCTCTTGCAGTTTGTTTGTGTTGATCAATACCCAAATCCCTAAATATATTGTATATCCTTCTTTGGTGATTGATGCAAGATAAATCTTACGAACAATTATGTTCTTGATGTTACGGGCATGCAAGGCATTGATTTGGTTAATTCTATCGGTTCATGGACTTTGAAAGATGTCAGGGTCATTCCAAGCTTGAGGAAGAGATTGATTTCCGTCGAGCGCTTGGATGATAATGGGCATAAGGTTAAATTCGGGAACGGGCAATGAAAGCTGGTAAGGGAAATCTTGTTATAATTTGTGGAAGAAAAGGGGGTTCGCTTTAAATGGTCGGTATACCACCTGAGGAGAGGTTATCCCAGTTCATCGTTGTTTTAGTTTATATTGCAGTTTGTTCGTGTTTGTATGTGTTGATTAATACCCGAATCCCTAATACTTTAAACCATTTTCAAATCAATCTTTACAAACCTATGGCTCTTTACAATTACCCGCTGATGCCAACTCAAATTGCAACTTACCTTTGCTAAGCATCACTTGTCATTATCGTTGATCGCCACTCGCCACCCAGCCATCTGTCAGCTTCTCTCTTTCGGTTGTTATTATCTCTCATTATCTATCTCTCTTTATAAATACCCAACACAAACTATAGGAGGGAAGGCTGATCGGTTTTGATGAGAAGATAGTAGTAGGTGAGTTGTTTAGTCGTATATGCTTAAATTTCATCATGACAATTAATTAATCTCTTTAATTTATATTTAGAGTTAAATGTCATTTTAGTCCATGTGGTTTAGGTCATTTTGGCAGTTTAGTCTAAAGGTTTCATTTTTCGCCTATAGGTCCAAAAAGGTTTCACCGTTGCCATTTTAGTCCACTGGGTAAACTTCATCCATTTTTCTGTTGGCGAGAAGGGTAATTCAGTCATTTTATATGGAACTAAAATTTAAATGAAAAGAACACAATAGTTTCATTAACTATATTCTGTCTCGAAAAGTAAAAAGGATAAAAATACGTATTTATATTGTTCTCTTTTCTCTCTCTTCTCTGTTGAATTATTTACGACCTACAAATATATGAGAACTAGGTTATAACCTCGTGTATTACACGGATTGAATAAATAAATTTATATACTAAATAATAAAACAATATATCTTTAAAAAGCTCCTTTATTGCATGGTTTGAATAAATTTAATTTTATATATATTAAATAATAAAAAGTTATATTTATAAGAACCATATGTATTATGCGGGTTGAATAAATGTAATTTTATATACCAAAATAAAAAAAAAGTTATATCTTTAAAACCATGTGTATTACACGGGTTGAATAAATGTAATATTGTTTACCAAATAATAAAAAAAAAATATATCTTTAAAAACCCTCATGTATTACACGGGTTGAATAAATGTTATTTTATATACCAAATAATAAAAAAAAACTAATTTTATATATAAAGTAATATTAAAAGTTATATACAATTTGTTTAAAAATTATGTAATAAAATCAATATAATAATTTTTTGGCAAATTGGAAAATAATAATCCCATCTTTCTGAAACTGGCCGATAATAATCTCAAGTCAGTTATTAGCCAATAATAATCCGACCTCGTCCATTTTTTTTTGTAAAATAGATCGCCGTTAAAATAAGCTTAACGGAGTTAAAGTTTTTTTCCAAATTACAAACCGATGTTTTAGGGCTTTTGATCAGAACAAGGATACGAGTCGATTGATGTAAAACTTACCTCGAAATTGTGTTCGAAATGACTTGAATTTTGTTAATTGGAAGTTAAACACCAGAATTGAAGCACCGTTTTTGTGGGTTGGGGGCAGTATTTCGAGGTAAGTTTTACATCAATCGACTCGTATCCTCGTTCTGATCAAAAGCCCTAAAACATCGGTTTGTAAATCGGGAAAAACTTAACTTCGTTAAGCTATTTTAAAGGCGGACTATTTTACAAAAAAAAAGGACGAGATCGGATTACTATTGGCTAATAACTGACTTGGAATTATTATCGGCCAATTTCAGAAAGATTGAATTATTATTTTCCAATTTGCCTAATTTTTTTAGTAATGAAAATAAAAATAAATAATATATTATCACAAAGTTTGGTTTTGTTGATTAAACTAAATAATATTTAGTAGGAGAGTTATCTATAATTAATTAGAATACATTAAAATAAATAGTAATTATACATAAGAGATTAAACTAAATAATAATTATCCATAAGATATGGTTTAATATGATAATAAGTTTCCCGAAAATGGTTTCTTTTATTATATTAAACTAAATAATAATTATCCATAAGATATGGTCTAATATGATAATAAGTGTCCCGAAAATGGTTTCTTTTATTATATAATATTGATTATATTTACGTACATTTCGTGTTTTTTTAATAACATCTAAGTTAATATAATGATAAAACTTACATAAACGTATACATCATTACTAACCTGCACATATGTAGGAACCAATTTTTTTTTTATTTTTGTTGCATTTTAAGCTAACATAAAACCATAACTACGCATATATTAGGTAGTATATTTTCATCATACATAAATACACCAAATTTTCACATAGAGGTCAACAGCTATATATGAGTTGGTACATGTATAGACAGATACTTTCGTTTAACAACTCTTGGACTCCAAAATAGGTGGATAAACACATGCTCATTCACAATTTATTGAAAAATCTAGTTTCTTACAACGTTCCCAATTGGGTTGGGGGGGGGGGGGAAGGTTGAGACACCATTTTAAGTTCATAACTCGAGAGAAAAAAATTGACTTTTTTCTTTTCACCAAATTTCAATTTTTGGTTCACAAAAAATGAATTGTTTGGCTTAGGGTCTGTTTGGCCAATAAGAGGTCTGAGCCATTAAGTGTTGTATCAGTAAGAGGTCTGAACCATTAAGAGCAAGTATAATGCTTAACCGTTCAGAGGCAAATGTCTGACCAATTCAGATTAAAGATCTTAACCATTCAGACTCAGTATAATACGTAACCATTCAGAGGCAAATGTCTGAACCATTCAGACATATGCTCGCGAAACAAACAGCCTGGACCGTTAAGTGTTGAATCAGTAATGGGTCTAAACTATTAAGAGCCTCATTAAGAGGTAAACAAACAACACCTTAGCTTGTTAAAACCTGGATCCGAACAAACTTCTAAGGAATAGTGGACCCTACGTATCGATAGTCATAACTCATGACCTACTTTTGAGGTTTGGTTTATTTAGAAACAACTGTTAAACTTAACAAAACTAGACGTAAAAATGTTAAACCACACATATATATTGAGACATGTAAATTCACAAAAATTAGACCAAAATATAAAACATATAAAATAATAACTAACTCGACTTAGGACATGCGCGTTGAGATGGGGCCGTTAAATCGGAAAAAAATAGACGTAAAACGTTGAACCACACACGTGTGTTACAACGTATTAACTGGCAAAATTTATACCAAAACGTAAAGCATTCTCATAAAAAATAATTAGTAAATTGAAACGATAGAAAACACACACGTAAAACAGAAAAAAAAATTATATAAAGTTTAACTCAAGTAATAATAATAAAAATAATACTTAAATAAACTTAAAAAGTAAAATGTTTATTAAAATTCAAACTAAAGGATTTATTCATATATACTAATATTTGAAGGAAAGAAAAGTAAAACTTATTAGAGCGTGTGTAATGGAGCGGTATATCACGGGGAAATGGGCTATGGCGTCCTATAGCGCCGCCTAACACCATTACAGGGGGCATTATGTGGGATAAAAATGGAGTTCTCTTTACCATCCTCGCGGCGTTAATTCTCTGCACAATGTTTCCCCATTCACACACACATATATATACATACATATGTATGTATGTATAATTGAAGGGTTATATAACCCCCTCTTGTGATATAAAGCCCCATAAAGCCACTCTCTTAAGCATTTTGTCACTTGTCGCATAACGTTCTCAAAGGGGCTTTATGACTACTTATGGCCTTAATAGCTGAAGGTAAGAAATTAAAAGGTTATTAAAGTCTAAGAAAAGAAAATGAAAATTAAGAGATGCGGTACCAATAATATTGCATAAGGTATAAGTCACATTAACACAAATAAACTGAATAGTAGTTTTGTGAGAGGGGCCAATTCTTCATAAATAACGCTTTGGTTTTTACCTTAAGAAAACATCTTATCATAATTTACATCATACACATTGTTTAAAATCTAAATGTACACTTTATTTATTATGTTTTATGAAAAAGAAATACCAAAACTAAAACTAAAACTTAATAATTAGATTATAAACCTTCTCTCCATTAACTACTAAGCATTTTATAAATTACTGGCATTGATATAATACCTAGCAATCTTACAAAAAAAAATAATAAAATAAAATAAAATTGCATAACCAGAAGGATTCTTCAATGTATAAACAGTGGGCTTCAGAATTGTATAATCAAAAGAGTACAGCCCAGGATATAACAAAGCCCAAGGCGTACACGACCAAAACTTCAACTCGTTGAGCAAGAGCATGATTATTATGGTGGGTAGTGGTGCACAAATCGGGTTTTTTTAAAAACCGGTTCCGGGTATGGAACCGGTTCGGGTAGGATCGGGTTTTACAAAATCGGGTTTTTTTTAAAAATCGGGTCGGGTCCGGGTCCGGTTTTTCTACCAAAAATGTATACCCTGTATACCTGGGTTCGGGTAGGGTTCGGGTTCGGGTCGGGTCGGGTTTTATAAAACCCGGGTATTATAATACCCTATTTCCGGGTCCGGTTCGGGTATTCATCGGGTAGGGTTCGGGTATGCATCGGGTTGGGAAAAAACCCGCACCGGGTATTAAAAAAACCCAACCGGGTATTAATGCTTCTTTATATGTTTTAGTGGATGGTGCCTATTGAAATTTTAATGACATTTCTAAATTTAAATTCGATGGTGCTAGATCGAAGGAATAGTCCTGATTTGAATCCTTTTAGATTACATAAACAACAATATATTTTATTTGTTATGTTATGTTTTAACCAAGTTCCATCAATTTTTCATTTTTTTGTATTAGACTCACCAATGGATCTTTCCAGCAAATAGAGGAGAATAATGACCAAATACTTCAAATATCATTAGAAACCTAATAATTATACAAGATTACATCAAAGTGCGTACATAAACAACAATATATTTTATTTGTTATGTTATGTTTTAACCAAGTTCCATCAATTTTTCATTTTTTTGTATTAGACTCACCAATGGATCTTTCCAGCAAATAGAGGAGAATAATGACCAAATACTTCAAATATCATTAGAAACCTAATAATTATACAAGATTACATCAAAGTGCGTACATAATTTTGTTAAATCATAAGAACTAGAAGTCTTAATGCTTGAAAACATGGATAAAATAACATAGATAAAAAAACATAGATAGGACTAGAAGTCAAAGTGTTATATAACCGGGTATAAAAAAACCCAGTTCCGGGTATTTATAAAACCCTGTTCCGGGTATTTATAAAAACCGGTTCCGGGTATTTATAAAAACCGGGTTTCGGGTATAAACCAGGTATAAAAAAAACCCGGTTCCGAGTTCGGGTTTTAGATCAAATATGAATACCCGGTCCCTACCCTATGGGTAGGGTCGGGTTCGGGTATAGAAAACCCGGTTTTTATAATACCTGGTTCCGGGTTTTTTTTCCGGGTCCAGGTCCGGGTTCGGGTTTTTTGTGCACCACTAATGATGGGACATAATTTGGTGATAATCCATGTCTTCGGTCCACTAGAAATTGTAATTATGTGAGTCGAACTTTTTTTCATATTTAATTTGATCTCTAATCTTATTGTTTTAGCTTGTTTTCACATTAACCCGTATGATAATAAAACCAGATCAAATAATCATACTTTGTAATATTTACAATGCATTAATATAATAATTACTATAAAATAAGGTGTACCTAAAATGTATCGATCAGGTGGTAGCAATGAGGATAGACGGTCGCGATAAGGGTAGGTGATCAGGTAGTGAATTCATGTAACAATTACTATAAAATAAGTTGTACCTAAAACGTATCGATCGTGTAGTGGTAATTCAGGAACACCACTGCTGGCAATGAGGGTAGGCAACGTGGGTATGGAAACCCGCTGAAAGAAGATAACTCAAAGGGACACACTATGTTAATATATATCATAACATTTATTAGCACCATCAGGTTTACCAACACTACACAATGGGATAGAGTTTTTTTCCAAATAGGTGTAGTTGGAAAAACTATTTATCATAATGGGTACTTTAAAAACTAGAGTAAACTGCCATTTTGGTCCCTGTGGTTTGGCCAGTTTTGCCACTTTAGTCCAAATCTCAAACTTATTACATCCAGGGCCCTGTGGTTTGCATTTTGTTGCCATTTTAGTCCAAATCTCAAATCAGGTCAGATTTCAAAAAAAAAATACCTGGTTTTTGTCCTTTTCCTCAGGGGCATTTTGGTCTTTTTCTAACTAAATATTAATTAAATCTTTTTCTATTTATAAGTTATTATAAGAAATAAAAAAAAACTAAAATCTGACTCTCTCTCTTCTCTCTCTATAATAATCTGCATTCTCTCTCTCTCTCTTAAACAAAATCTGAATCTCTCTCTTCTCTCTCTCAATAACACTCCATGAAATCCACCGCCTGAGGAACAACCGTCGCCGCCTGAGGAACAACCGTCGCCGCCTTTGTCTTCGCCGGAACTGAATGAGAGAGAGAGAGAGTTATGTGGTGAGTGTGTTGGTGGACAACGAAACAGATCTGGATTGTAACCTCGTTTTGTTTACCTTAGATCTGACGAATCGAGGTAAAAAATGAAATCCTGATGCCACCACCGCCTATAGCACCACCACCGCCGCCACATCACCACCGCCGTCCAGATTTGTTGTCGGAAACGATGTTGGTCATCTGCATATGAGAGAGAGAGATGGGGGGTTGGGGCTGGTGGATGAGTGATCGGCGGTGATTGTTTTGGCCGTTGGGGCTGTTGGTCATCTGCATATGAGAGAGAGAGATGGGGGGTTACAGTCGTTGTCGGATTTAAAGGGTTTGTAAGATTTTTTGTTAATGACGGTGGTGGTGATGATGTTCTTGAAGATACAGATGTTCTTGATGATGGGTTTTCTGGGTTTTGATTTTCTGGATTTTCTGGGTTGATGATGATGATGTTCTTGATGATGATGTTCTGGATTTTCTGGATTTTCTGGGTTGATGATGATGATATTCTTGATTTTCTGGAATTTCTGGATTTTCTGTTCTGTTATGCTTGTTCACCATGAGGCTGTGATGATTTCACCTAATCCGAGCTTGGCGTGGCAGAATCGGAGGAGGGCAAGTGCGCTTGCAACCTCTGTTTGCAGCCATGGCGGTTTTACAAATCGGATGATGTTTGATTATGTTCTTACAGATCTGAGCCTCGTTTCTTTTTACAAATCGGTTTTTGTTTTGATTTGTTGTCTGTATTTTGATTTTTGTGATGGTTTCTGGGTTTGTTACAGATCTGAGCCTCGTTTCTTTTTACAAATCGGTTTTTGATTTTCTTGAAGATTATGTTCTTGATTTGGTGGATTTTCTGGGTTTTGATGATGATGTTTGATGATGTTCTTGAAGATACAGATCTGAGCCTCGTTTTTTCTTGAAGATGTTCTTGATTTTCTGGGTTTTGATGATGAACTTTGAAGATGTTCTTGATTTTCTGGGTTTTGTTGTTGTTGAAGAAGATGTTCTTGATTTTCTGGGTTTTTTTGTTGTTGTTGTTGAATTGCTTTAAATAAAACATAAATGACCAAAATACCCCTGCACTACAGGACAAAATAGGAGGTTGCAACAGTAAAAAAACTAGGGTTTTTGGATTTTGGACTAAAATGGCAACAAAATACAAACCACAGGGCCCTGGATGTAATAAGTTTGAGATTTGGACTAAAGTGGCAAAACTGGCCAAACCACAGGGACCAAAATGGCAGTTTACTCTAAAAACTATTTACCAAAATATGGGTTTTTATTATATAAAAAAAAAACCCTTGTTTCTCTCTCTAAATCTAATTGGATAAATCTAATTCAATAATTCGCAAATGATGCCAGTCCAACTGGTTGATGCACCAGGGTTTTACCCATGATGCCCGGGTTCGATCCCCACTTGAGGCGGTTTATTCCCCTCTGTGGCGGCTCTCAATCCGTCAAGCCCTACGATGGGCGAGGCACCTGTGGGGTTTTTCCTTTGGACGCCGGTCACTCTCTGATGCCAGCTGGGGCACGGTTAAGACACTCACGTCTGGCCGGAGAGGGGCGACGGGCCTCCCCAATGCAGGGGGGGTGTGGGGTGTCTCGCACCCAAAAAATTGTGACACCTTGCCGTTCAAAAAAAATCTAATTCAATAATACCTAAATAAAAGTTTATACTATATTTTAATAATAGTTATTATTAGTCTTAAGTTTTATTTTTATTTATTGTATAATGTTTTTCTGCTTTTTTTAACTTTTGCATCTGTGTATTCTTTTAATGAAAATACATTAAGTAGAATTGTACACTATGATGTATTAAATACTCTAAATATTACATAACTCTTGGATGCCTAATTTTGAGTTGATAAAATAATATTTGTAAATTAACCTAAATGAATTAAATTTAACTTACTTTCATACATACAAAATTATTAATAAAATGTTGTATAGTATGTGATACCAAACTACCATTTAATTTACTACCGTGTCGGCATTAGCTCGATGCATAAAGGCACCAAACAAAACTGAGCTTCCGATAAGGAAAAAAAAAACTCTATTCTAAATGCAACTCCGCTTTCAAAAATATAAATACCAGAATGTCAAGAAAATAACATGCTCATAGAGTTAAGAGTTAATATTTAGAGTAGAGGGTTAATTAGTTTTTTAATGTTACTAAAATAAAAGGCAAACTAAATAAATCAGATTTTACTTTTTAACGTAATGTATATTCCTCACAGTAGAAAGAAAAATAAAAAACATATATGAGCATAAAAACGTCACTGAAAAAAAAACAAAAAAAAACTAAGAACAATTATTATTTTATAATTAATCACTGAAAAAAAAAACCTAAGAAGAATTATTATTTTATAATTAATTATTGAATTAGATTTAGAGAGAGAAACAAGTTTTTTTCAAAAAATACCCATTTTGGTAAATAGTTTTCAAAGTACCCATTTTGGTAAATAATTTTTCCAACTACACTCATTAAGGAAAAACTCCAATGGGATAGCGCCTTTTTTTAGATTGGAGCTTGTTAGTATTCGAAAATCTAAACATCGAGAAAACGGCACTTAACAAAGATATATTTGGATGCACGAAAAGCTACGTTACTGTAAAAACATAGGTAAAGAAAAATGAATAAAAAGTTTAAAATTATAATTATTAAGTAGGTTAAGACAAATGAATAAACGAAATTCAAATTAAGATTATGTTATAGAAAAATTTGTGTCATTAAATACGGATTATAAATAAAATAAATAAATAAAGTTGTCAATAAAAGCAAATTATTAAGTATAAAAATATTTAATGCTTTTTAAGACCTATACCAAATCCTATTGTTCTGAAGTGTGTTATAATTGAACTGAAACTTAATTGTTATAGATATTTAAACATATTAAAATCAATTCCTACATAAAAAATATTCTTATCTTTTATTTTACTTGCATTTTGATACCAAACATTTATAAAATGGTACACTACTTATAATAAAAAGTATACGATTAAATAAAAATTTGCTTGATAATCAATCTATTGATCTAATAAAAATAATGTGAACTTTGAATTGATATTTAAAACCTAAGTACTTTTAAAATTATTTTATTTTTCCCTTTATGAAATTGCAAACTAAACGCTTACAATTCATTTTATATAAGTTTTTATTCTTATTTTATCTATTTAAAACCAGACCAAACAACCCTGAGAGGACAAGCATACACAAAAAAGAGTCACATAATTTCACTAACTAATTCAAAAATTAAGATAAACAGTTCCCAAAAAATATATTAATAATATTTTTTCTAACGAGTTAAACAAAATTTCTCAAATTTAATCCCCAAAAGACACTTGGGTCTCATTTAGATCGCAAACCTGGGATATTTTTCAACCCCATTTTACCAAGAACAAGTTTAGGAATTGCAGGTGGATTATCAAGTCCCATGCTTCTACTAAACTCATTTGCAAGCTCCACAAGCCGGTATTTATCCTTTGCGATCGTCTTGTTCGAGTTGTAATACCCGAGCCATGCCTGATATGCAGATTCTTTGTTTTTCGTATCCACATTACACATCGCCTTCTCCACCTGTACGTACATTCAGAAAACTAAAGTCAAACCTTTAACTTCCACTAGTCAAGTCATCTATCTCAACAGCCGAAAACAAAAGAAAAGTCAACCTTTTTCTTTGTGTCGGGATCTACCAAAGGTGGTTCACGTTTAGAAATAGGCAAATCTTTAATTGTAGACAAAAAGAACTGTTCCCATGGTGCTAGTATCAGTACCCCTTCCCCTTCCTTACCTTTACGCCCTGTTCTTCCTAGCCGATGAATGTACTGGGCTTTATCCGCCGGAAGCCCAACCTGTAGGGGCCTTCGGGTCAAACGGGTTCAGGTAAAAACATGTATATATTTTCAATGCGGATCATATACCTGTATAACAAGTGTTACATCTGGATAATCGACTCCACGTGCAGACACATCAGACGTTACGAGAATAAGACCCTTTGACCTTCTAAACTCGTCTGAAACGCGAGTCCTGTAAGTCTGTGCCTTTCTCGAATGAATTTCTCGGATGTTTAATTTGAGCTCACCAAGCAAGTCGGCAACAAGTTGTGTGACCTTTGCGGTTGTGCAAAACACAAGAACCTGAAAAAAAACAGCATACTTAACAGTCATGTTTACATAAAATGCAACTATTATCAAAAATTGCATAAATTAAAAAAAAATAGACCTTATAGTCAGGATCATCTGAAATATGATCTTTCAGGAGTGTGTACAAAAGTGAAAAATGCTGGTCCAGTGGTGCAACTAAATGTGTTTGTTGAACCTAAAAGAATTAAAACACACGTTAATGAGAATATTATATTAAATTCAAAATAAAAGATTTTATAGAAGCATCTAAACAATATACCTGTGTGTGGGTCTCTTCACTACCTTCACGAACAGTGTTGATGTATTCATGATCTCTTTTTAAAGCAACATGGCAAATTTGACGAACCTTCACATCAGAAAATATTTCTAAATATATTGCAATTCGCGATATAAAAAGACTTACCACATTAGTGATTAGAATAAGAAACAGACCTCAGGTGGGACCGTGGCTGAAAATAGTAGTGTTTGTCTCTGTTTCGGGACAGCTGCGATGATTTTCTCAATGTCATTGCGAAAACCCATGTCTAATAAATGATCGGCTTCATCAAGAACCAAAACCTTAACGCCCATTAGCCTGGTGGCGAATCCAGCAGTATTTTCAATATGATCTCTGAGCCGTCCAGGTGTCGCTACAAGAATCTAAGTTACAAAAAAAAAAAATTCTTTGTCAATTTTTGCATTTTAAAATGCTTAAAATTAGGGCTGCAAACGAACCGAACGAACACGAACAAGGCCTTGTTCATGTTCGTTCGTTAAGGAAATTATGTGATTACGAACTGTTTATGAACACTTATCGAACGAGATTTTTTTGTTCGTGTTCGTTCTTTAAGAAAATGAACGTGTTCGTCTTCGTTCGTTAAGTTTAGGTAACAAACGTAAACGAACGTTCATAAACATAAATGAGCACAAATGAACGTTCATAAACACAAATGAACACAAACGAATACAACGCAAAGGAACATGTGTTAAATTTTGAATAAAATCAGTATCTTTCATCACAAATATTATGTAGATCCACCCATGGTTACTAACCTAATAATTATTAAATAAAGTACAATACACTAATATTTATTAAATATTTTATTGGTGGGAATTTTGAAGTTTTTAAATATAAAACATAAAAAATTAAAACCAAATGAACTATCAAACCCAAACGAACATAAACGAATACGTTACCGAACGTACACGAACATTAACGAACGAACGTGACTTCTGCTCAAGTTCGTTCATTTAACTAAATGAACGAACTTTCTTGTTCGTGATCATTCATTTATTAAACAAACGAACATAAACGAACTTCCCGCCGAATGGTTCACGAACTGTTCACTGAACGTTCACTTCATTTGCAGCCCTACTTAAACTAATATAAATTCAGATATTAAACTTATTTCCAGCGTAAAAGATGACCTGGCATGGGCTTGCTTGCATACGTTTTTGTTCCAAACCGAGGCGAGTGCCACCGATGACAACTTGAACGCCGATAGAAGGATGATACTTTATGAGTTTGTTAGCCTCCATGGCAGCTTGGCTTGCAAGCTCTCTAGTAGGGCAGATGATAAGGACCATAATAGGAGGTCGCTTTTGATCACGGCTGACAGCTGGCGATTTCACAACAGTTTCTATTGACGGGAGCTGAAAATTAATATATTGTAAATATTTAAAAACAGCTCTTTTTATAGATCATGTTTTAACAATAGCGAGCGGTAGATTCTTACCAGAAATGCAACGGTTTTTCCAGTGCCCGTTCTAGCCTTGGCCAAGACATCCTTCCCTGAAAAGTTAAAAATAATTTCAAATCAAGATTTGAACTCATTTTGTTATAAACTAACACCAAATCTTATTCATTCTTTCTGTTATAGTACTCCATATACTTATCAATTCTTAATTAATTGATGAAATAAGCATACACTGAAGTTCAAGTTATATTCAGAAAATACAAACCTTTAAGAATAACAGGAAGAGTCGCCTCCTGGACAACAGTCATCTTTTCATATCCAGCATCCTTAATTGCTTTCAAGGACAGCGGTGATACCGTACATTGATCAAACCTGCAGATAATTCATATGCTTTAATCTTTATAACTAGAAAAACACTAATTTGTTCTACAAAATCTTTAACAGTTCCAAATATAATACAATCTCATACAAAAACTCATAAAATGTACCTTGTTTCACTTAGATAAGATTCACTTCCATCAGGTGAACTCCTAGGAGGCGGATTCACTCTCGCCGGCTTTTCTAACTTTTCTAATATACCACCATCATTACCATCATCAAGGTCTATATTCCCTTCATCATCATCATCATCATCATTGTCATCATCGTCGTCTTCGTCATCACTGATCAATTCGCTAAACTTCCTCATTGTTCTCTTCCGCCCCAAATCCTCCTCATCATCAGACACCATAAAACCGCCTCTACTCCCACTCTTCCCACCTCTTTTCGGCACAAGCCCGTCATTAAACGCATCTTTACGTTTCTCAAAAGACTTCCTAGACCCATCATTTCTTCTCCCCAATTCACCCCCAAACCGCCCCCGGGCTCTCAAATCAGTCCTCATTTCATCCCGAAACCGCCCCGGCCCTCTCGAATCACCCGAACCCCTCCCCCGACCCCTTTCGACTCCAAATTCACCACCAGACCTTCCTTTCCCCCTCGAATCACTCTCTCGTTTTCTTTTACCTCTCCAATCACTATCATTATCACCACCACCACCGCCACCACCATCATCATCACTGTCGCTATACAATCTTGATTTCTTGAACGAGTCGGATTTCAACTCGCTAACCCAGTCACTCAACTCAGCTTCATCTTCAATCAAGCTTTTGGCTGATCGGGTTTCTGAGTTGTTTCTGGAAGGTCTTGATGAATAGTTGGATGATGAAAGTGATTGGTATTTGAGTTTGTGGGGGAATACGCGAGTGAAAACCTCGTTACCCCTTGAAGAAAATGATGATGGGTTTGTCTTCATGAAGGAGGATTTGAGGAGGCGGAGGTGTGGTAGTGAGAAGAATCTGAAGGGCATGCTACGGTGGCCGGAATATTGTTAGCGGCGGAGATGGAGATCGAGAGAATAGGGTTTAAGCCCTCTTCTGTAAAAGGGTTTACGTGTTGTTGACAAGAGGGTTTAGTGATGGAAATGAGCCGGGTACGGGTATGGGTTAGGGTTAGGGATGGCAATCGAACCCAAACCGTATGGGTAAACCCGAAACCCGACACATCTGGGACGGGTTTGGGGTCGGTTAATCGGATTTGGGATGGGTTTTTATGTTTTTCGCGGGTTTGGGATGGGTTTGCGATTTGGTGATATACCTGTTTACCCGATTGTATACCCGATATAATTTCTTTTATATTTTTAAATATGTAAATATATAATACATCATTTTTTCTATACACATAGGTATTTTATCCCGTATACATTATAGTTATTTGATATATTTCTTTAGTGATAATACTAAATGAATCTGATTAGTACGGATGGGTTTTGGGTCGGGTATACCCAACGGGTAAACTTTTTAAAATTAATGGGTTACCCGAAACCCACAGGTATACCCGATACCCGATGGGTATTTACCCGCTAGAAACCCGATGGGTTTTGGGACGAGTTTGGGACAAGCTTATGTAATCGGGTTTGGGGTTGGGATTACCTAAACCCGTCCCAAACCTGACTCATTGTCATCCCTAGTATGGGTCAGGTATACCTAATCACATACCCATACTTGATTGTATAATCTTCCAGGTCCATTACCCATCAGGTATTTGACGAGTATTTACCTGTCGGTATCGAGCATACCTGCAGGGTTGTGATTTTAATGTATGGATATTTTTTACTTTCCTTTAAAATTGTGTATAACATATCAAATTATGATAAATAACATACATATTATCATCGTAATAATACTTGATATATTTAAAAATGTGTATATATTATAATATTATAATCTCAAAAAATAATTTTGCCTTTTATAGCAATATAAATATGAATAATGTTATCAAAATATATATTTCAAATAAAAACTTTATTTTTGAAATAATAAAGTTACAAGAATGAAACATTACTAACAAATATGAATACTCATAAGTTTTCAGGTATATATTTCGGGTAATCGGGTCGGGTATCATCTAATCCCATACTCGTCTCATACCCGTGAAATATTTTTTTTTCTCATACCCATACCCATAAGGTATACCCGTCCCAAATGCTTCGGGTTTCGGGTAAACTCGTTGGGTTTCGGTATTTTTGCCATCCCTAGAGGGGTTTACGAGATTGGTGATTGGGGTAAAGTGAGTAAAACGAACCATAATCGAAAATCGAACGGTTAGAGGTAGGAAAAGGTTTAACTAGTTGTACGGTTTAACCAGATAAACTAAGAAATATAATTACTCTTAAATCATCAACACGTTTTAAGCTAAGTTATGTGTGAGGCACATGAAAACTTCACAGTCCACAATTAAACGTTCTTAAATAGGACTAGTATCGTGATATGTGACCTACAAGAAATTCTCCATTGGGCAACAAAAAACAAATCTATAAGTTCCTAGATGGGCAACCATTATGAGCAAAACAGATAATATTGGTTGCATAAGAGGTCGGATGTTACAAACTATTAGCTTCATGTTCCTTGTTGAGAAACGATCATTTATTGTGGATTCATAGTCTAGTGTTCCTCTTCGTGATAATGTTTATGCCATGTATTTGTTAGAAAATCATGTTCTAACATCAACGAACAAACCATGTTGAGATAGACATTCACTTTGTTCAAGAAATGTCCGAATTGGACACATTTAGGTTTTCATGTGCCATCCTCATTTCAATATGAATCATCTTTACTAAAGGCCTTCTTTAACAATTTTATTATGGTAAAAGAACTATTGAAAAATGATGATAAGAAAGCTACATACCACCTATCTATATATAGGCATACATAAGAAAAGGAAATAAGACAAAATGGCCAAAAACAAGCTAGGGAGAAGGCATGGGCAATGGACAAGGGAAAATGGGTCAAAGAGAGGATTTGTAGGGATTGGGAGACCACATGTAAATTAGCACATTTCCATCTATTAAAATATGTAAGGTTCTTTACTCCACCTCAAGTTGGAGCATGGAGATCCGTAATGCCCAACTTGCCAAGTAAAGTGCGGAAGCGGTTGGTACCCAACGGTTTAGTGAGGAGATCGGCAAGCTGCATTGTTGTATCAATTTTCATTGTTTGAATTTCTTTTAACTCGACACGTTCACGAACAAAATAACAATCCATTTCAACATGTTTGGTGCGTTCATGAAACACGGGGTTGTTTGCAATGTGCCTGGCTGCTTGATTGTCACAAAACAATTGTGTCGGTCCTTCTTGAGGGATATCAAGTTCCTTTAAAAGCCATCTCATCCATATAATCTCACTAACCACGGCTGCCATGGCCCGGTATTCAGCTTCGGCTGAAGATCGAGAAACCACCGATTGTTTCTTTGATTTCCAGGATATAGGAGCGCCTCCCAAGAGAAGTAAGTACCCAGTTCGTGACCTCCGTGTGAAAGGACAACCAAGCCAATCCGAGTCACAGTAAGTGATGAGGTTGGTGCCGCCCTGCTTTGGTAGAAGAATCCCTTGTCTAGGAGTGCCTTTGAGGTAGCGAAGGACTCGATTGGCAGCCTCTAAATGACTAACTCTTGGGTCACCAACGAATTGACTCAAAATATTGACGACATATGCAACGTCGGGTCTAGTAGCCTGAAGGTAAAGGAGTCTTCCAATTAATCGTCGGTATTGGTTTGCATCGACTTGAGCTTCTTTATCACATTTATCCAATTTCAAATTTTGTTCCATTGGGAACTGACTCGGACGACAACCAGTCATTCCCGTATCCTCCAAGATGTCTAAGATGTACTTGTGTTGGCTAAGCACAAGGCCTTCTTTGGTGCGAGCTACCTCGATACCCAAGAAGAAATTCAATACTCCTAGATCTTTGATGCTAAATCGTTTGTCTATGAAGGTCTTGACGTTTTGCATTTCTTCCATATCATTCCCAACTAGTATGACATCGTCAACATAAATGAGTGCAGCCATGAATACTTCGTCTGTCTTCAATAGGAACAAGGAATGGTCCACCTCCGTTTGTCGGAAACCGATTTCAAGTAAGGACTTGGTAAACTTTTGATACCAATTCCTCGATGCTTGTTTAAGACCATAAAGCGACTTCTTGAGCTTGCAAACACGTTGGTCATTTTGTCTCACAAAGCCTTGTGGGATTTTCATGTATACGTCTTCATGAAGATCTCCATGTAAGAAGGCGTTGTTGATGTCAAGTTGATGAATGTGCCATCCTTTTTTTACCGCTACAGCTAACAAGGTTCGGACCGTGACTAGTTTGGCTACTGGTGCAAAAGTTTCATGAAAATCAATGCCTTCTGTTTGGGTGAAGCCTTTTGCCACGAGACGCGCTTTGTACCTTTCAATTTCTCCATTGGGTTTGTATTTTATCTTGTAAACCCACTTCGAGTCGATGGCGCGCTTTCCTTCGGGAAGCTCTTCGAGGACCCATGTTCCATTTTCTTCGAGTGCTTGAACCTCTTTCTTCATTGCCTCGACCCATTTTGGATCCTTCACCGCTTGGCTAAAACATTTTGGCTCATGATTGGAAGTTATGGCCGCCAAAAAATCTTTATGATTGTTAGTAAACTTATCATAGGAAATGAAATGTGCAAGAGGATGTACCGTTGAGGACTGTTGGTTGGAGGTGGATTGCTCATGGTCAATGGATGGGGGGAGACGGACTTCATAGTCATCGAGATGCTAGGGACGTGACCTGCTTCTTTTTTCTCTTTGTGGTTCAACGGTTTCGAAAGCTTCATGCAAGCCTTCTAGATTGACACTTTGATCATGGGTCGTACCAACTTGGCCCATAGGATTGGGGTTGTGTTGTTCCTCGGTGGGATTAGTGGGCTCGGTTTGGGTGTGTTGATCAGTTGGGCTTGTGGGATCGGTTTCATCAGTGTTTTGCGGTTGTAAAGATGGCCCAGTTTCTGGCTCTAAAAAAGGCCCAGACGGATCTAGCTCAATATCCGGTTCCCTTTGTTGTTTCACAGGTTCACTATCCCACCATTTTGGGGGTATAAAGATTTCTTCTTCTTCAAGAGTGGCATTTTTGAAAGGGAAAATGTTTTCAACAAATTTGACATCTCTTGAAATAATTATTTTGTTTTGTTTGGCCGAAAAAATTTTATACCCTTTTGTGCCCGGTGGATACCCCACAAAAATACCCGGTTTGCCTCTTTCAACAAATTTGTCACCAAGTGTTTCGGTGCTCTTATAGTATGCTAGACAACCGAAAACTCGCATATGTTCGTAATCGGGTTTTTGATTGTATAGAATCTCGTAAGGAGTCTTGTTACCAATAACCTCCGATGGTAACCGGTTTATGATGTATGTGGCGGTAAGAATGCATTCGCCCCAAAACCTTGTTGGTAAGTTGGACTCGAATCTTAAGGCCCGAGCCATCTCCAAAAGGTGTCGATGTTTCCGTTCCACCACGCCATTTTGTTGAGGTGTGTGTGGACACGTTGTTTCTAAGACAATTCCTTCCTTTGCATAAAAATTGAGCATGTGAGCGGATGTGAACTCTCCCCCATTGTCACATCGGATTCTTTTTATATTTTTTTTTCAAATTGCACTTGTATCATCTTATGGAAAGCGATGAGACAAGTGCTTGCCTCGTACTTGTGTTTTAGCAAGAAGACCCACACAGCTCTACTAAAATCGTATACGATTGTCAAAAAATAGCTTGCTCGTGAAAGAGAAGGTGTGCGATACTTCCCCCATACATCACAATGTATTAGATCAAAGCAAGCATTGGTTTTAGTAGTGCTGATAGGAAACGGTAATCTTGCAAACTTAGCCTTAACACAAGAATCACAAAAAACATTTGGTTCAAATGGGCGTTTTTAAGAAAATCAACATGAGTAAGTTTAGAATTCGAAGCATGACCCAATCTCTTGTGCCATGTATCAACCGTGGTAGCCATCGCCCTTCTTTGTTCTCCCGTCATCCCCATCTTGTATAGACCATTCTCGCAATCACCCACTCCGATCAACGTCCTTGTACTCAAATCCTGCATGATAAAAAAATCTGGAAAAAAGGTTATAGCACATTTAAGGTCCCGTGTCAGTTTACTAACAGATAGGAGATTGCATTTGAATTCGGGAACATGGAGAACATCCTTTATTTTCATGTCATTGGGTAATGTGAATTCTCCTCTTCCTCTTACGGCTATGGCATCACCGTTTGGTATGACAACCGGTGCTTCATAGTTTTTCTTTGTTTTATTCTCGAGCATAGAGTCGTTACAAGTAATGTTTTCGGTGGCACCCGAATCAACAACCCACTTACCTCCAACCCATTTACCTTCATGGTTGATGTTACCTGCCATGTTAACGACCGGCGTTTCTTCCTCTTTAGCGGTACTCATTTTGTCACCAAAGTTTTTTTTTTTTTTTTTGGAGGGGGGGGGGGGGGGGTTGTTTTATCTAGGATCGTGTGTTTGCTCTGATACCATAACAATTTTATTATGGTAAAAGAACTATTGAAAAATGATGATAAGAAAGCTACATACCACCTATCTATATATAGGCATACATAAAAAAAAGAAAATAAGACAAAATGGTCAAAAACAAGCTAGGGAGAAGGCATGGGCAATGCACAAGGGAAAATGGGTCAAAGAGAGGATTTGTAGGGATTGGGAGACCACATGTAAATTAGCACATTTCCATCTATTAAAATAAGTAAGGTTCTTTATTCTTCAACATATCTTCACGAGTTTCTGATCCAGTTTGAGCGTACTTCTCCTGCTCAAACTGAGGGGGCATACTATATCATTTGAACTTTTGTACCGGTTTATATCAAACCACATTATCAGTTTGGAGTGTGAAATCATTCTACTTACTACAATATGTTGAAGAAGACCTATAGTACAATCCAAATTATCCTTTGAATAAATGAAATATGCAGTCCACAAAACAACTAAACTCATGGATACAACAACTTCAAGGTTGTCAAGATCAAAAACTTACATAAAATTGTTTTTGTTTAACCAGGACTACTAAAATTTAACTTGGGACCAACTTTATTTATACAAGACCGGGATACAGGATGGCTTTTAACTTTAATAAATATACATAAAGGACTACCCTAGTTATTTATACTCACTTGGATGACGATTAATCTAATGAAAAAGGGCCGTACAACTTAAACAAAGTTTTTCGGTTTAACAAAATGTCACCTTAATATTATATCTTATTATGTTTTTATACGACACTTGCATGAAAGTGTGACGAAATGATAACATGCCAACCACATGAAACTTTTTTTGTCACATGTTAGAATAATAAATCATCTACAATCATACATATACATACATACATGACACACGAACATCAAATAAAATATAACGACAATGGGTTTAATTCAGAGGATGTGGTCCATAATTGCATTTGGTTTACTATTGGTTTCATGGAAGCTGAGGGTGTTGGCTGCCCCTAATTGTGCATTGGTTGTACCCATGTTGGCACCGTGCATTGGTTTCATGAATGGTCAAGAGCCATCGAACCTTTGTTGCATGTCCGTCGAGAACCTAACTATAATGGGGAAAACGAAAGATGATCGTGTGGCTATGTGCGAATGTATTAAACAAGTGGCGCGGTTGATCAATTACGATCCCAAACGACTCCCCCTTCTACCTAAGAAATGTCGTGTCAACTCGTTTTTTCCTCCCATTGATAGGGAATACGACTGCGGAAGGTCGGGTTCTTTCTTTCTCCAGATCATATGTTTGTGTCGTTGATTCATGTGGTTAGTCTATGATATATGCAACAACTTGGTAAAAATAGCACGTGTCAAATAGTTACCCATAAATTTTAATGATTACAATGACACTTAACTTATACAACTTTATTTGATTTGAAATTTAAAAATTATATAATATATAGGGTGTAAATGAGTCGACTCTAATAACATATTATAGCCTAGTGGTATCTTGGGGGTGGGATAAGGCTTATGACCATTAGGTCATGAGTTCAATTCCCACAAAGGGGGTTTTTCCCAAATTTATTGGGTTTCCTCCTGAATTGGTGTATAGGCATTATTGCCTAGTGGAGATGAATATGATCGGGTGGTTCCGCTGGTGGCACGATGATACTCCAGTGGTCCGTCAGTGATCCAAATTTGCCGTTCCAAAAATGAGTCGACTCTAATAACATATTGACTTTCTAAAAACTCCAGCTAAGTAAAAAAAAAAATTTGGTTCGGTACTTTCGGTTTGATATGATACGGTATTTTAGGATGATTTACCTTTAAATACCGGTATCGTCCCATACCGGCCACTTTCAGTACCTGTACCTGTTTTTTGCATTTTTTTATATCAGTACTTTTAGTCCAGTACCGATATAGTACCGAACTCATCCCTGCATTAAATTGTGTATATAATAATATTAATATAATGTAAACAGATACTAAAGTCTAAAGGCTAGTGCTTTTATTTGCAGGGTGAGATAAGTGTGGATGTACTACACAAGCATGGATTATAAGCATAATATGCACCTTGTACTAATGAAATTATAGTTGTGTTTAAATAAAAATTTGTATATCTTGTAAATAGTCCTTTGTTTATATTACTAATTTCAGTTGGAAAATGTAATTAACAAGTTGAAGCTACCCGCGCGTTGTGGCGGGATGTTAATTATGAATGGTTATTATTACTATGTCAGATAGAAGCGAAAATTCTTTGATTTTGTTCTCTAAGCAAGATGGTATATGAAGATGATGCCATCTGTGGTTTAGATTAGAGTTTGCGACTTTCATTCTAAATAGTCGCGAATCATGTTAGTCGATTGAAAAAAAAAAGTGACGCACCGTTTGAACAAAGTGTTGGTGAATTAATTATTATATACATCATTTGTTACGCAAGTCGGTTTCAAAAAATATAACAATAAGTGAATCACCGTTTAACGAACGTGTTGGTAATTTAATTACTAAACACATTCTTTCGTTCTAAATATGTCGGTTGCAAAAAAGTTATGCACCGTTTGAAGAAAGTATTGTTACATCATTTGTTGTGCATGTCGGCTGAAAAAAAATTCGCAGCTTTTGATTAAATTGATGCATCAACAAAAATAAGAATGTGGTGTATTAAATTATGTATTTGATATACAATTACACTGTAGTTATAATATTATAATGTACATACTGCCAAGCATCCTTTCGGTAAAGGATATAATGGTTTGGATAGGTGCACGGTAACTATATATACATAGTCGCTCATTTCATTGGAAATTTTAATGCATTTTTGTGTGTGTGTATATATATAATATGAAGGGTTGCGACGGGCGTGATATATTTAAAAGTAGTTTAAACGTTTGTGACTTTTTGAAGGGGTGTGATATATTTAAGAGTTGACTTTTTGTAAGAAGTGTGATATATATTTTTTTTTTGAACAACATCTCGGTCAGGGCTATTCATGACCAAAGCTCGGTCGAAGTGTGATATATTTAAAATTAATTTGAAGTGTTGTGACTTTTCATATCTATTCTATACTATATAATAAAAGAAACCACTTTGTGGACACTTGTCATTATATTAGGGCATCTCTTATAAATAGTTATTATTTTAATTTAATCTTTTCTAATTAATTATAGATAACCCTCCTACTAAATATTATTTAGTTTAATATCTTATGGATAATTATTATTTAGTTTAATCTTCTTCTCATTTATAATATTATTTAGAGTAAATTACGATTTTGGCACTTGTGGTTATATCACGTGTACCCTTTTAGCTCAAAAAATAATTTTTTAACATCTGAGCCCCCAACGTCTTCTATTCTAACCCTTTTGGCCCCTAGCACTAACCCCATCCATTAAATGTTATTTTTAACATCTGAGCCCTCAACGTCTTCTTTTCTAACCCTTTTGGCCCCTAACACTAACCCCATCCATTAAATGTTAGAGGCCAAAAGGGTTAGAAAAAAAGACGTTAGGGGCCAAAAAGGTTAGAAAAAAAGACGTTAGGGGTTTAGTTGTTAAAAAAAATTAGGCTAAAAGGGTAAAAGTGATATAACCACGGGGGCCTAAATCGTAATTTACTCTATTATTTATTTGAATTAATTATTACTTTTATATTTATCTATTTACTTCAAATTCAAACTTAATTATCTAATTATCTAATTTGATCTTAACTATATATTTGAACATTTTGTTTAGTTTGGTATCAAACAGGTTTTACGAAACATAAAATAAAATTAACTAATATTATTTATCATTTATACATTTACGTAGTTTTAAATGAATGGTTAAATTTATTGAGACTTCGTTAACAAATTTGCAACAACAGAATAATTTATTTTTATCACGAAAACCAAACTTTGTGTTAATGTATTAAATATTTTTATTTTCGCTCTACAAAATTACATTTACTCGACCCATGTAATACATGAGGTTTTTTAAGATATAACTTTTTTATTATTTGATGTATAAAATTAGATTTATTCAATTCGTACAATACATGGAGTTTTTTAAGGATATATATTTTTTTATTATTTAGTACAGAAAATTACATTTATTCAACCCGTGTAATACGCATATTTTTAAAGATGTATTTTTTATTATTATTTGGTATATAAAATTACATTTATTCAACCCGTGTAATAAATGAGGTTTTTAAAGATGTATTATTTTATTATTTGGTAAACAATATTACATTTATTCAACTCGTGTAATACACGTGGTTTTAAAGATATAACTTTTTTATTTGGTATATAAATTATATTTATTCAACCCGTACAATATTGTTTTTATAGATATAACTTTTTATTATTTAGTATATAAAATTTATTTATTCAACCCGTGTAATACACGGGGTTATAACCTAGTGTATATATAAGAGGGGTTTTTATTGTAAGGGACGTGATATATTTAAAAATAGTTTAAAGGGGTGTGACTTTTTGAAAGGGTATGATATTTAAAAGTTGTGACTTTTTGTAACGGGTGTGATATATTTAGAACTTATGACTTTTTGTAAGGGGTATGATATGTTTAAGAGTAGTTTGAAAGGTTGTGACTTTTTTTAAGGGGTGTGATATATTTAAAACCTTTCATCTAAACCATTGTGTTTATATTCAAACCATTGGGTATATGTGTGGTTTTTTAAAAGTCGTAACTTTTCATTCTATAGAGGCAACCCAAGTTGCTTTTTGTATGGTTATATAATTATATTACAAGACCCGACTCAAATAATAGAAAGAAAAAGATTTTCGTTAAGGGACAATTTCATGTCGGATAATTGAAAATCAAGCACAAGAATCAACAAACACAAATACAAGAAAAAGATTTTATGCCAGCTCCGATTCAACTCTTCGCTTATTGTAAACTCAAAACAATTCGACACCAAAAAATAACACGTAACCCTCTATATATATACTAGACACTCTATTTAAATAATCAAATAAATCTAATCAATAAACCTACTAATTCGAACTAAACATGTAAACTTCAAATAAATACTAAATAAAAATAACCAAACTTTATCTTCAAACACAAACACAAGAATCAATAAACACAAACATAACGATTTCTCTCGGCTTTAACTATTTTATTATTGTAAACTCAAAACTACTTAACACCTAAACGTGAAAGCATAATCCTCAATGTACACAAACTAATTATACTTTTAGTGACATTAAGCTTTTGTGCCACTAATTTAGTTTTTAGTGGCAATTCGCGTATGCCATATTTGCTTAGCACATACTTTTAGTGACATTTAGTATTTTTGCCACTAATTTAGCTTTTTAGTGGCACTTAGCGTATGCCATATTTGCTTAGCACATACTTTTAGTGACATTTTTTTTTTATTTTTTTGCCACTAATTTAGGTTTTTAGTGGCATTATTAAAACTTTAATATATTTTTGCCTCTTTACCTCCTTAAATACATGGGCGTATAGTATTCGAGCTTCAAATACAAATCGAATATCGAATACGGATTCGAATAAATTAAATCTTAATCGAATTTGAATCAAATACGAATTTAGGTAAAAAATAAAAATTCAAAAATTTGGTTACCTTAATTTGAAAATCTTTTATTCGATTTATTTAATAACCCTACCTAAATATATATATATTTTGAACGACAAATGTTACTTCTTTAGACCAACAATTCTAAATTATTCTCCTTTGCTCAGGTTTTAACTTGAGAACTCGCATTTAAGAGGTTTGTGGCTCTATTGAGCTATCCCACATTTGAGTCTACTACTTCTAATAAACCAAAATAACTTTTGCCACGTGTCACTTGATTGTTTCCCCAATTTTTCCTTTGAGCGGCAAATCTGAATACACTCTTCCTATTCTACGAATCCAAAATCCCACACAATCATCCTCTCATTTCTCTCAAATCATCTTCCAAAATACGAATCACTTTCCATATGTAAGAAATCATTTTCCTTCCGATCTTAATTGCAATCACAATAACCACGCTCTTTGTAATAGGACATTCAGAAAACCTTAAATCTCAAACACAAAAATTATTATCCATGTATGTTTATCTCAATCTTTGATGTTGTAATCCGACAATTTTTTGATTCTTTCGCTTTAATCGATCTCTAATTTATTATTTGCAATCTCCAGACCCCAAGATTTCTTCATCTTCAATCGCGATTGAAAGCCACCAGTCTTTATGGAGAAATTGATTCAAAGCAAAAACTACGGTTTATATAGTTAGAGGCAGAATTTATTAGGTTCTCTCAATCCATCTTCTTTTATGTAGTTTTCTAAATCATAATATGATCATCTGTGAAAAAGCATTTGTTGTCTGATTTAAGCTTAAAGAAAGTTCCTGATTCAAGTTGAACTCACAAATTCACGAATCAAGCATTCCAGATTTCAAGAGCTCCAAATTTTCCATTCCGATTCACAATTCAAAGGTATTTTCTAAATCGTTATGTTTTTGCATTCAAATGGCTTTTGCCTTTAGGTTTCGTAATTGGTTATAAACTCATAGGTGATTCGCGCTTTCTTTTCTTTACAATTAATGGTGTAGAACTCCTTCATATTCAATAATTTGTTTACAAAAAAAAACAAGAATTTGGTATTTGAATTAGATTGATGGTGATGGTGGTAAGCAATTAGTGCGAAACCATCTTCAGCAAATTCTAACCCTTATTTGTTGTTCTCCTACCTTCTTTGATACTTTTCACAAGATTAGGTAATTTTGACCCTCTTTAAGTTATAGCTTCTAAAAATCACATGTGCAACAGTAAATTCATGTTTTTTGGTTATTTAGACAAAGAAATGGGATTGGTCGAACAAGAGAGTGGTGCGAGGCATCAATAGAAGATCGATATTCTCATTGGATAAGAAAAAACTACTTTCCGAAATTAAGTAGTGGTTCATGCCATTGTTGCACCCTCAAGATCTTAGGTAAAATGAAAACAACTTTGACACCTTTTTCTAAAAAATGGGTAAAGGGTGTTTGTCGGGTGCCTCTGGACCTGTACTAAACAACAACTAAAAAATTAGGAATAATGGAACCAAGAACCAGACCAAAATGTGGTTTGGTATTTAATTTCTGTTGTTTCTGTTTTAAATTGGTTCAATCCCAAACTAGATAATAAAATGATTACATATCGGTTTAAAGTGTTGTATGTTTTGAAAATCGTAAATATAAAATATGCAGTTTCAAGTTTGAAAATAAATAGAAATAGAATATATCAATTCAGTTCTGGTTTTGACTTACCATTGTTTTGAAATAGCCGGATTTCGTGAACATTAAACTACCATGAACTGAACTGTACCGGTTCGGTACGGTTCTTTGTTCTAAGTCTGGTTCTTAATTATGATGTATTTTTTTCAGAACCACATCAATGGCCTTAAAATCATCCTTGAATACCATGATAAAACAAGTGTTTCTTAGTTCTATAGCTACTGGTGTTTCTGACTCTTACCATAAGCTGAAATTTTTGCAAAAACGAGGGTTTAATTATTTTTCATTTGTTTCTTCATGATCTTAATATTGGCTGTATTTTTTTATGTTTAATTATATATTAGAAGAGAGAAGTTGCGAAAGGTGTCGTCTTGATTGTAAGGGAACTTATAGGAGGTGAGTGGATAGTATAGATGTAACCATATATAATTAATCTCAACTAACACCTTTCATTTTGATACTTTTCTCTTTAATGTGTCGAACTTTTATTAATCTAATTTGAGATTTTCAGTAGATTAAGTAATGATGATTCTATGTCAATTTTTTTTTGTCAATTTTGCAGAGATGAGGAAATGATCCACTCGAATTCCTGATGCGCTGCAACCAAAATATGAAAAACCAACACCACTACAGGTCTTTTTTATATACATAATACTACAGCAAGTCAACCACCTATTCTTCCCAGCAAACCGGCGCTTCAGCCTTACAAATCCAAGAACGAGAGATGTCTCTCATGTCTACCAGTGATATTCTGAGGTATGTTTACTTGATCTTGCAATCCGAGATTCCTTTGTTTATTTCGCTTTACATTCCATTGAATTCGTTGGTGTTTTGCAATAATCGATCTTCACGATTTCACCTTTTTGGGGGTTTTAAATATTTTGTTTCTTGACTTGATAGAAGCTAATTCTTTCTTGATTATTACCCAATTTCTAGGGTTCAGTTGACTGATTCGGGACTGCAATTGTTCCGAAGTGGTTTAACCATGGCGATTTGTTATAAATATTAACAAATATGAGCCTCGATACTTTCTATGTGTTTTGATTTTTGATGTACTGCAAAGTACATATGTTTATAGTGTATATTTTGGTCAGTTTTCGATTATTTTGAGTCTAGTTTAGGTTAGAATTTCGATACTGCTGACGTTAAGCTCTGATTTCAGGTCCCGTAGCTTAAAGTGATGAAAACCGAGTCAAAACGAGCAGTTTGGAGGAAAAACGGGATTCGAACGCGAGTTGAAAAGCTGGAAATCAAGAAAATAATAAAAATAATCATCTGGGGGGCGCCGCGTGACGCCTAGACCCCTCGCGTCACGTCTAGCCCCTAATTCGTAGATCTGGTGATTAGCAGCTAGGGTTTTGATAGAAAATCCCAAGAAACTCAAGAATAACCCTAATTACGATTTTTAGACATCTTTGGGCAACCTTGGGAGCATTCTTGGCGACAATCGGAGATCTCAAGGCTTTGGAATCATTGGTACGAGTCAAGGGCGAAGAATCGAAGGATATATCGGGTTTTCTAATCCCTTGTTTTGTCGATTACTTTTCTTGAAACTTGTTACAATGAATTCATATTTAGACATCTTTGTTTTGTTTGCACTTATTGACATGCTTGGCTAAATTTATAAACCACCTAGACTTGATGAATGGATTAATATGAAGAATTACCGTTTATGTTATTTGCATGATTTTTATGGATTAATTGTGATTTGTAAAGAGTTTGATTTAATGATTTGATGTACATGCATGCTTTGAGTTGGTTTATTGTTATTATTTGCTTCATATGATTCTTAGTGACGGTCTATATCACAACATAGAGTCATATTAGGGTCTAGGATTTCGGTGAGTGTCTATATCACATAAGAAAACCATAACTCTTTAGGGAGAATTGCGCAATAACCCCTAGAAGTCATTGGTAATAATTTGCTAAGTCTTAGTGTTCTACTAGTCCTAATACCTGGAAAGTGAGGGGCTATTGGTAGGTCTTACCCGGCGAATTGCTTTAGATAGTCCTTGGAAAAGGTCATGTCTTGGTTTACCTGTCGGTTTTATTAGTCTATCAAGTCAAGTTAATTACTTCAAATTACCCTAGATCTATGATTGGAAAAGAGTAGGTCAATATTAGGGTACTTACACAATAATTAGACAACTGGGAAGGCGTCTAATAACCGGTAGGATTAACAGCCTAGGTAGTTCCACTGGTTTCTCCTTGAGAAGGGTCGAGGGGCTTAGTTGGTTCTTAATAGGTTTAGTACTTTAAGATCCCGGTTCCATAATTCATGCATTTAACTTAATCGGTAATTCTTTAAAAGTGATCCAGGATTCTTGTCTAGGTGGTCTCGTTCTCATATAAGGAAAGTCCTCAGTCTTCATTCGTATTTAGTCTAGTTTTAGTTAATTTAGTAGTTTAATATAGATTTCCTAGATTTTCCGTAACCCCCCCCCCCTAAACAATTTAACAAGTTAAGTCGTGTCTGTCAGTGTCTATTAGAGTCTAGTTTACGTGATTTATAGAGTCTCGTGGTTCGATATCCGGACTTCCTAGGTTATACTACGTTGGTCGGTACACTTGCTGATTGTGTGGTTCAGGTCGAGTCTAGAATTAAAGCTTTTTAGTGTCTAGCTTAGAGAGTCTAATATAGTTGAATTTTTATAGTCTGTTTAGCACACATCAAGTTTTTGTACAGCCTTGGCAGTTTAATTTTGCAAAGTTGTTCTGAATATTAATGGTTCGGTTCGGTTTTAATTTTCAAGTTTCACGGTTTGACTTAAAAACCTTGAAAACTGGATCGCGAACACACATAGCTATCGGGTCAGATGTTAAAAAGATATGCAATAATTTAATAAAAATATTACCTTTAGAGAAATATGAGTTGGGCCTCTTAGTTATATTGAGAAGAAAAGTGTACATTGTGATGACGGGTAAGGGAAAGTTATGAGGGTCTCGTGATCCCGATCATTGAATGTGTTGCCTTTTATGTATAAAAGGTTTTTTTTTTTTTTAAAGAAATGAGTTGCACTTCTTGGTTGTACCAAGTAGAGCAAAGAACCTTATGATACCCATTGTTTAGAATCATATATATGTGATTTTTTCAAACAAATTAATGTTGGTTCTACACACCTTCATTGATATTTTGTAAAAAAAGGCTCTTTATCATTGTTAACTCATTACAAACATTAATTTTAGTGAATAAATTGATTTAATTATTGCTCTCTTTTGTTTTTCACTGAACAGATAAACATGAGTTGCAGAGCTTAGTAAGGTATGATTCTTGGAAATGTAAACATGAACTGCAGAGCTTATTTTATTGTTTATGTAATTGGGGTAAAAAAGCCTGGTAAAACATGAACTGCAGAGCTTATTTTATTGTTTACCGATACCATATCAAAACGAAAGTAACGTACCGAAAACTCCAAAAAGTAGCGCTACCGAATACCATATGCTCATCCCTAACGAGCACCTCAACCATGTGATGAGGTAACTACTAGAATGCTTCTAAATATTGCTATGAATCTTAAGAAAATAGTAGTTAAAAAGTTTTAAGTATTGGCTAAAAATATGCAAACTTATAAAACAATGTTTATATTCTAATGATGCTTACATTGTTTTATGGCGTAGTTTTCATCTCAAAGATGTTTCGCGAATGCTTGCAATGATTCGCAGAGGCCATTTTGAGGTTGCTTTTGATTCGGGTAATTTATAACTTTTCAACAAAAGGGAAAGAGCGTTTCAAGAAATTAATTGTTTTAAAGCTACATGGATTTTAAGTAGTGAGAAGTTACTGATGGTCTATATATATTTGATCAGATTCAGTTGTAGCTCGAATGGAAATTTTCTTTTCTAGAGCTACTTCTATAGTTTTGCTGAACATTGCAGTTGATGTTTTTCAAGTATGTTGTAGAAGTTGTTCCCTCATTAGCGTTTTCGTTAGGTTTAACGGTTGAAGATGAACCAACAATAGATCCAGTTTTAAAACATGTGATATTTGGGAGTTGAGTTGGGTGTTTTTGGGAAGTGAGTTGAGTGGCAACAACATATCAAGTTTTAAAAGGGGTTCATGTTTAACTTAGAGATAAATATATTAATGGTCAACTTACTCAAAAGCAGGTCGAAATTGCACCTTTAGAAACTACACAAAATAAATAAATAAATAAATAAATAAAGGATGCAAAAAAATCTCAGTTTTGTTTTATTAAAAGAAATTTTATGTGTAAACATGAAGCCATAAATTAGAAAAAGTAACAATAAATATAAATTTGAGCGTAAAAAAATGAATATCTACATAGTTGAGTTTGAATGTTGTTCCTTATGGCTTTTATCGCATTGTTGACATTCTCCTTCACCAAAATGATCTCTGTTCGATTCTAAATTTAAATAAATCGTATATGTAGATCATTATGCAAATTTTCTTGAACTTTGCTTTTTTATTCATTTAGAAATTGAGCTGAATACCTTTTCTACTTTTCATGTAGTTCGATTTGAAGAAAAGAATGATGGGTGACTTGGCGCCAAACGTGGAGGATTATAGTGGGCCGGTGGCAAGGATGATTGCAGCTGGGTCGGGTCAGTTGGTTAAAGGAATATTGTAGTGTGGGGATGGGAAAAAGTTTTAGGGTCACGGGCCTAACTGGGTTCTTTTAGCAGAGGTTGTTCTTTATCGAGTGCTTTAATATGTCGGCTGGTTCGGTTGAAGCGACGACCTCTACATACGAATTACAAGTACTAACCAATGGGGACGTCTAAAGTTTGTTTTTAACGCATACAACATCCATTTGTTTTTATTAGTTATATATTTAGAGTTACATTATGATTATAGTACTACTGCTTTCTTCAATCATAATTAGCACATAAGTTATTTTAATGTTTTTTATAAGTAAAAACTGTTTTCATTACCCAGCCTGTTGGCACGACAATCTTGCCACATCTGAAAAAGAATACAAATATACGATTGTGTGCGTGCTTTAATATGTAGTTTTTTTTCATCTCGGGCAAAGAACTCCACAACTCAATCCTACTGGTGATTACTTTCTAGCAAAGAGTATTTGTCAATTAGCATGTGTACCGAATAAATTATTTTTTGTATGATTTAATTATGTGTTAATCATAAATAGCTTTACTATGATTTATTTCATTGATTAGTGATTATATGTGTTCTGCTCAATATATGTTAAGGTCAAAATAGGTTCGGGTCAGTCAAAACGGGTTTTGCTCAAAATAGGTTCATGTCAATATGTGTTGAGCTCAATATATGTTAAGGTCAAAACTGATTAAAAATGCTTTATTTAAGAAAATATATATCAAATAACCAAAGTTATAAAAAAATAATAAAAAAAAATGAAATCTATCCGGGTTCTGTAACACCCCGAAAATATAAAACCTTAAATTGGAATTTGTAAGGTTTAAATAAACGAGAATTTACTAACTAGGAATTTTAACCTAATTAGTTATAAGTCTAGAAATAACCTAAAGTAGGGTTAAAAGTAACAAAAATCAATGTTGATCAAAGTGGAGGGGTTTAAGTTGTTAAAATTGAAACTTTAATTCTAATAAACAAATAAAACATAAACTTAACACCCCACTTTGAAGCCCTGGTCGACCAGAACATCAGGGGGCGACACCCACCTTCAACCAAACCTAGAATTCTACTAAAAACCACAAATTGAAGGAGCAAATCTGGTCCAAACGAAAATCCCAGCTTAGAATCGTGATCCTCATCGTAAGAGGATTACAAGGTATGTAAAATTTAAGGAAAACTCTCAACTTGAAATTTTCATGTATTGGGAAAAATCTGGAATTAGGGTTGCATGTGTATGTTATGATGATTGAGGAACAACTATAGTGTCTAAGGACAAACCCTAGATCAATAGAAGTTGAAATCATAAGAAATTTTGGGTGAATCCATAAACACCATGGTAGGTGATTAGTGGTGTCACGGCCCCCGACCCGGTTTGACCCGTTTCAGGAGCCGCGGGACAGAAATCCTGCGGTATTTATTTAATTGAGTTTAACAGCGGAAACAGGATCGTTTAAAGCTAAAATTTTCCCGATTTATTTCATTTCACATTTCGGGATAAAACCCCGATAATTTACAATAGTATGATTTTACTATAAAATCGTTATGTTACAAAACTTATTTCTTTATTTTTATAATGAGCCACTATCTTTAAGCTTGAAATGCTCCACAGCACTTTTCCTGAATTACAACAGATCACCTGAAACATGTTTGAAAAAGGTTTTGTCAGCGGGAAATACTGAGTGAATCATTCTATTTACTAAAATGACACATTTGTTATAATTTACAGTATTAAGGAAAATTACAATGTTTCTGATATCAAACCAATTACCCACAGTACTTTGTCACTCGACCCATTGGCCCTTTCGTCCAATGGTGTCTGTGACTATGGTCATATCACCCCTTGGCTGCCCCAATGGTGAAGATTATCAAGTAATGTATACAAAACCCCACATACCGGCTGTAATATGGTGATTACATAAACTTAATCCCTGTAATTATAACTTTGAAATAAATAGGGTTTTGTAAATAGATTTGATAAAAAGAGAGAATGACTCACATTGCTTGATTTAATACTGACAGAGTCTAGTTTATGAATCAGTCTTGTTAACCTAATTTAAATACAATGCACACAAAACGGGGTTAGTAATCAATCCAGCAATTACGATAACTCACGAGATCAAATTCTCACAATGAATGACAAAGTGTGGTACTTCAACTCATCCATCGAATTAACGACGAACGACAAAGTACGATACTTCAACTCATTCATCGAATTAACGACGAACGACAAAGTACGATACTTCAACTCATTCATCGAATTAACGACGAACGACAAAGTATAACCCTAATGTGGGCGGCACTTAAACATTCATTGGATATATTGATTGTCGGAAAATGAATCGTAGCAGCGATTGTGCTAATACCCTGTTTTGCGGCAGCGATTCGATACCCGGGGGTGAAATTGAAGTGTACAGTTCGTAAGTCAGTGTAATAGTGAGAATTATTTCGTCGTAAAGTGTTCAGAATTCGAATGCCAATGTCTGCTATTTATACTGAAATTTTGACTAGCTTACGGACCGTAAGCTTGACAATGTTGAGGTCCGTAAGGCACCATACGGACCGTAAGGTTGAGAGTGTTACGGTCCGTAAGGAATCAAAGTAGGCTATAGGGTAGCCACGTCCGGGACTAGCTTAGCTGAGTTGATAATTTTTGAAATTTACTTGTTGCCAACGTTTTAGAAGGATAATTGTCAATAGGGATTAACCCCCCTTGAGTTTTAGGGGCCCTAATCCTAATTCTGAAAATTATGAAAATTTTAGGGTTTGTTCAGAATCACTTGGGTCTCTCAATTAGGGTTTCCTTTTTGACTAATTAATATAATAATTATGACTTTTGGTAAGAGTTGTTACATTCTCCCCACCTTAAGAAAAAAATCTCGTCCTCGAGATTTACTGGAATAAATGAGGATACTTTCGCTTCATTTCTGATTCCAGCTCCCAAGTGTATTCAGCTCCTCTCTTTGAGTCCCACTTTACTTTGACTAACACTAGGCGTTTGTGTTTGAGAAACTTGATCTTTTGATCCTCAATTTGAAGAGGTTTCTCCACAAATTTCAGCTTTTCGTTTACTTCTATGTCTTGAAGAGGTACTACCAGTGATTCATCTGATAAGCATTTCTTGAGATTGGATACATGAAATACATTATGTACTCCAGATAATTCTTCTGGTAATTGTAAACGATAAGCTACTGGTCCTATACGTTGGATCACTGAAAATGGTCCTACGTATCTTGGACTTAGCTTTCCTTTCTTTCCAAATCTAACAACTCCTTTCCAAGGAGAAACTTTTAACAGTACTCTGTCTCCAACTTGGAATTCTAACGGCTTGCTTCTATTGTCTGCATAACTTTTCTGGCGATCTTGAGCCGTCTTCAGCCTTTCTTTGATTTGAGTAATCTTATCAGTTGTTTCTTGCACAATTTCAGGACCTGATAATTGACTTTCTCCTATTTCTGCCCAACAAACGGGAGTTCTGCACTTTCTTCCATATAGTGCCTCAAATGGAGCAGTATCAATGCTTGAATGATAACTATTATTATAGGAGAATTCAATTAATGGTAAATGATCATCCCAACTTCCACCAAAGTCTATTACACATGCTCGGAGCATGTCTTCTAGAGTTTGGATCGTTCTTTCACTTTGCCCATCTGTTTGGGGATGATATGCAGTGCTCAAATTTAGTCGAGTTCCCATAGCTTGCTGGAAACTTTTCCAAAAATGAGAAGTGAAACGACTGTCCCTATCCGAAACAATGGAGAGTGGAACTCCATGTAAAGATATAATTTCATCTACATACAATTTAGCCAGTCTTTCCATGCTAAAGGTTTCTTTCATTGGTAGAAAGTGAGCTGATTTGGTTAATCGATCCACAATTACCCAAATCGCATTATTACCTTTTCTGGTTTTGGGTAACTTAGTAACAAAATCCATTGTTATAAGTTCCCATTTCCATACTGGCATTTCTAATTGTTGTAGTAACCCTGAAGGTTTCTGATGTTCTGCCTTAACTTGTGAACAAGTAAGACATTTAGAAACATAGCTGGCTATGTCCTTTTTCATTCCTATCCACCAAAAGTTCTTTCTTAAATCTTGGTACATCTTATTGTTTCCTGGGTGCATGGTATACCTAGATTTATGAGCTTCTTCTAAAATCTTAGGTCTTAAGTCTCCCTGCTTAGGTACCCAAATTCTACTTTTGTGGAATCTCCAAATTCCATCTGCTCCTTGGTCTAATTCTTTGATTCGTCCTTTCATTCCTTCAGCAACATCTTCTATTGCTGTAGTTTGAACATTCTTTAATTGTTCCATTAAATCTATTTGTAGATTTAATCTGAGAGCACGAACTCGTCGTTGTTTCTCATAATACTTACGACTTAAGGCATCTGCAACTACATTTGCCTTTCCTTCATGATATTGAATATCACAGTCGTAGTCGCTTAAGATTTCCATCCATCTCCTTTGCCTCATGTTTAACTCTTTTTGCCCAAATATGTATCTTAAACTTTTGTGGTCTGTGTAGACAGTAAATTTGCTTCCGTAAAGATAATGTCTCCAAATCTTAAGGGCAAAAATTACGGCTCCTAATTCTAAATCATGAGTCGTATAATTCTCTTCGTGCTTTTTCAATTGCCTTGATGCGTACGCAATTACCTTCTTGCGTTGCATCAGTACACATCCATATCCTAATTTTGAAGCATCACAATATACCTCAAAATCTTCAATTCCTTCTGGTAAGGCTAAGATTGGTGCATGGGTTAGTTTCTGTTTCAGAATTCTAAAAGCTTCTTCTTGTTTAGGTCCCCATTCAAACTTAGTGGCTTTACAGGTTAGCTTAGTTAATGGTACAGCTATCTTGGAAAAATCCTTAATAAACCGTCTATAATATCCAGCTAATCCTATAAAACTTCTAATTTCCATTGCTGTTTGTGGAACCTTCCATTTGGTAATTGCTTCTATCTTAGCAGGATCTACATGAATACCTTCATGGTTTACCATGTGTCCTAAAAATTGCACTTCTTTTAGCCAAAATTCACATTTCGAGAATTTGGCGTACAACTTTTCTTTTCTTAACACAGTTAAGAGTGCATGAAGATGTTCACAATGCTCGGTCTGATTTTTGGAATAAATAAGTATATCGTCTATGAAGACAATTACAAATTTATCCAAGTACGGTTTACAGACCCTATTCATCATGTCCATGAATGCTGCAGGTGCATTCGTTAACCCAAAGGGCATGACTGTAAACTCGTAATGACCATACCTAGTTCTAAAAGCAGTTTTAGATATGTCTTCTTCTTGTACCTTCAATTGATGATATCCGGAGCGTAAATCTATCTTAGAAAAATATCTAGCCCCCTGAAGTTGATCAAATAGATCATCAATCCTAGGTAATGGATATCGATTCTTAATTGTAACCTTATTCAATTCTCTATAATCGATACACATTCTCATTGAACCATCCTTTTTCTTCACAAACAACACTGGCGCTCCCCAAGGGGATGAGCTAGGTTGTATGAATCCTTTACTTAGTAATTCATCTAATTGCTTTTTCAGTTCTAACATTTCTGTGGGTGCTAACCGATAAGGTGCCTTGGCTATCGGTGTAGTTCCTGGAATTAAATGAATTCTAAATTCTACTTCCCTGTCTGGAGGTAATCCTGGTAAATCTTCTGGAAATATATCAGAATATTCTGATACTACTGGTATTTCCTTAAGATCTTTTCCCTTAGTGCTAATGATTACTGAAATCATATACACTATTCCTTGTTTTCGTTCATAATTAGCAACTTTCATTACTGATATGAACTTCATGGGCTTCCGTGGTTTATCTCCTGTAATCCTAATCACTTCTCCGGTAGGTGATTGAATTTCTATGGAATTCTGATCACAAAGGATTCTAGCATGGTTGGCTATTAACCAATCCATTCCTAATACAACATCAAATTCAGCTAAATTCATCGGCAATAATTTTGCAGAGAATTTATGTCCTAAAAGTTCTATGTTTCCTTCTTGCAAAACTTTATTTATTTTAACTGAATTTCCGTCTGCCGTTTCAACTGTAAAAATCTGCCTAATATTGGTTAAAGGTAAACTAAGAGCTTGACAGAATGAAGTATTTATAAAACTTTGGTTTGCACCAGAGTCAAATAATACTTTTGCATACACGTTGTGAACCAAGAACGTACCCGCTATCACATCCGGAATGAGTTCTGCTTCTTGAGTGGTCAGCTGAAATGCCCTGACATTCTTCTTAGTAGTTCCTTCGGTTGTCTTGGGCTTGTTATCTACTGGTTTTACCAATTTAGGACATTCTGTTTTATAATGCCCTGCTTCTCCACAGTTAAAACAGATTACGGTTTTCTTTCTGCAGTTTTCTTCACGGTGCCCTATACCCTTGCAAAGGTTGCAGGTTAAATTGCATTTTCCGTAATGCTTCCTTTTGCAATTTCTACAGAAAGGTGGATTTGAATATTGCCCTGTTCCTCTTTTCTTGAAATTATTACTATTACCCGTCCGAAATCCTTGGGTAATCTTCTGAGCCAGTTCCTTTTTCCTGTCTTCATCTCTTGTGCGCACCAATTCATCGGTTAGAGTGTTAGCTAATTCTACCGCATCATCAATGGTGCGAGGTCTCGCAGCTTTAACAATATTGCGGATTTCGCTAATTAGCCCCCAAATATAGCGAGAAATAAGTACCGGTTCTGGCGAAGCCAGTGTTGGTACCACTCTAGCATATTCAAAGAATGTCGAGGTATAACCGCGACAATCTACACCCATCATCCGATGATTTAGAAACGTATTCGCCATTTGTTCCTTTTCATACTCGGGACAGAATTTTCTTTCCACCAAACCCTTAAATTCTTCCCAAGTCATAGCATAAGCTATTACTCTTCCTTTTGATTGTAACACAGTGTTCCACCACTCGAGTGCTCCTTCTTTGAACAGATTTGACGCGTACATGACCTGATCATCTTTACCACATTTACTTATTGCAATGACTGCTTCGGTTTTCTCTAACCAACGCAGTGATGCAGTTGCTCCTTCATTGCCTGCAAATTCAGTGGGTTTACAAGCAAGGAATTCTTTGAAAGTGCAACCAGGCGTTGCAGTTTTCATTTTCTTGGGTAATGGAGCTTGCTGTGGTTCCTTATTATGATTAACATGATTATTGCCTTCATTTACACTATTACTGAAGTTATCTTCAGTAATCTGTTTACTAGGAACAATTTGTTGCGGTTCAATTGGATTCTTTATAGCAGCTACGAATGCTGGAATAGCATTGGCTATCCCTTGAGCAACAATGTTTTCGATATCTTGCCGAGTCATATATTGATTTCCTGGATGTTGCTCAGACTGATTAACTTCATTTATAGGTTCATTACCACTGTTTGCCATCTGATAATGTATATATAAATTTTATTAGTATTTGCTAAATAACAATTATATACAAACAATCAGAAATTTTAAAATACAGATATAGTCAAAACAACTGATTTCTCGATTCCATTTAATAATATGCATCCATACTCGTCAATATTTTACAAAGTTTTATTTGTTATTTACAGACTGCTTAATTATTACTATTATACAAATACTATCGTTTTTCCAACCTCCTATCTCTCGTCACTGGTCATCCTAAAAACGCATTTCCCTCTCATCGTACTTCCAGGCAATCTGTCCCCCTATTTCCCTGATTCTAGTTCCAGCATCAAACAATTCTTCGCCAAAGTGGCGAAGTTCAGCCATGTTTTCATTGCTCATGGGTGGATTAGGTAATGGTTCTGGATCGAATTGTGGAAGAAAAGAGTAAGGATCGTTGACAATATTTTGAAATTGCCAATCGTTCGTCCACCATTCGTCCATTCCTATGGGTTGGGAGTGGACTATTGGGTCTGGAATTGCTGGTTCCCAATTCATAGGGATTTGGTTTTCAAGAGGATAATTATAAATATTATTATTATTATTATTATTATTATTATTATTATTATTATTATTATTATTATTATTATTATTATTATTGACAGGCTGAATGGTTTCACAGCTTGCCAATAGGAAATCTATCTCTTCTTGAAAGGTCCTTCCCTGGTTTTGATTGGAGCTCTCTCCGATTTCTCTCTGAGTTGGTCTAGACCCTTGCCCAACTTCCATTACTATGTCTTTAGAGTATTCCTCAAACTGCCTTTCCATCTGCTTAGAGTCTTCTTTGGCTTCAATCTCTATCTGTATTCCTATCTCCTTAACCTCTTCCTTGTCTTTAGTTTTCATCTCCTGTAGTCTAGGACTTTTCCTGGTTTCAATTTCCGGTTGTTTAGAACTTTCTCCGGTTATAATTTCTTTTCCCTTTTTCAAAGGATTGTTTATTTTGGGAAGTTTTGTGGCTGGCTTTTTCTTATGTATGCGACTTCCCCACACGTAATTCTTCTTTTTCTTTCGTTTCTGCTTGTTCACAGGTGGAACCTTGAATTCTACCGGTTGTTCTATATCGGGAAAGTAACTAGTATATTCTTTGGAAGCTTCGATATTTACTGGGTAAAGATTAAGGTTCTGAAAAGCTTCAGATATCCCATTCATGCTGATGTAGCATATATGCAAAATGCACAAAATACTAAGTTAAAATTTACAAATAACTTTGTAATTTATTACATAATGTGTACTAGTTGATTACAAAGATAACTGACAAACACACTTTAGGTTTCAAATTTTATTTATCACACAGAGTTTCTAGGTTGTGAGGGTAGGGTGCTAATCTTTAAAGATTTATATTTTCTGCTACTGTGGCTAGCATATATAAATTTGCCCATTTCTCATCTAGCTTATCTTCCCAAGGTGATTTATCAATTAATTCCTGGATTTCTCGTTTAATCCTCTTTTCTCAGATTTTCTCTTTACTTTTCTTAAGAATCATCTCCCTCCTTTCAGGAGAAAGTGTTTCCTCGTAATGTGCCTTTCGCACAAATATTCCTTCTTCAGGAATTTCAGCCTGATTCGAGGATTTGGTTCGAGATGAACTTCCCTTCTCGTTGGATGATCTATCTAATTTAAGATAGATACTTGACAGCTTTTTCTTACCCATACTGTAACTAACAAATAATCAGTTAATAATACAAATAATCACATAATAGTAATCAGGAAAAAATTAAGTATTTCTAAATACTTAATTAGCTTAACTCAGTGGCTCTGATACCACCTTATTTCTGTCACGGCCCCCGACCCGGTTTGACCCGTTTCAGGAGCCGCGGGACAGAAATCCTGCGGTATTTATTTAATTGAGTTTAACAGCGGAAACAGGATCGTTTAAAGCTAAAATTTTCCCGATTTATTTTATTTCACATTTCGGGATAAAACCCCGATAATTTACAATAGTATGATTTTACTATAAAATCGTTATGTTACAAAACTTATTTCTTTATTTTTATAATGAGCCACTATCTTTAAGCTTGAAATGCTCCACAGCACTTTTCCTGAATTACAACAGATCACCTGAAACATGTTTGAAAAAGGTTTTGTCAGCGGGAAATACTGAGTGAATCATTCTATTTACTAAAATGACACATTTGTTATAATTTACAGTATTAAGGAAAATTACAATGTTTCTGATATCAAACCAATTACCCACAGTACTTTGTCACTCGACCCATTGGCCCTTTCGTCCAATGGTGTCTGTGACTATGGTCATATCACCCCTTGGCTGCCCCAATGGTGAAGATTATCAAGTAATGTATACAAAACCCCACATACCGGCTGTAATATGGTGATTACATAAACTTAATCCCTGTAATTATAACTTTGAAATAAATAGGGTTTTGTAAATAGATTTGATAAAAAGAGAGAATGACTCACATTGCTTGATTTAATACTGACAGAGTCTAGTTTATGAATCAGTCTTGTTAACCTAATTTAAATACAATGCACACAAAACGGGGTTAGTAATCAATCCAGCAATTACGATAACTCACGAGATCAAATTCTCACAATGAATGACAAAGTGTGGTACTTCAACTCATCCATCGAATTAACGACGAACGACAAAGTACGATACTTCAACTCATTCATCGAATTAACGACGAACGACAAAGTACGATACTTCAACTCATTCATCGAATTAACGACGAACGACAAAGTATAACCCTAATGTGGGCGGCACTTAAACATTCATTGGATATATTGATTGTCGGAAAATGAATCGTAGCAGCGATTGTGCTAATACCCTGTTTTGCGGCAGCGATTCGATACCCGGGGGTGAAATTGAAGTGTACAGTTCGTAAGTCAGTGTAATAGTGAGAATTATTTCGTCGTAAAGTGTTCAGAATTCGAATGCCAATGTCTGCTATTTATACTGAAATTTTGACTAGCTTACGGACCGTAAGCTTGACAATGTTGAGGTCCGTAAGGCACCATACGGACCGTAAGGTTGAGAGTGTTACGGTCCGTAAGGAATCAAAGTAGGCTATAGGGTAGCCACGTCCGGGACTAGCTTAGCTGAGTTGATAATTTTCGAAATTTACTTGTTGCCAACGTTTTAGAAGGATAATTGTCAATAGGGATTAACCCCCCTTGAGTTTTAGGGGCCCTAATCCTAATTCTGAAAATTATGAAAATTTTAGGGTTTGTTCAGAATCACTTGGGTCTCTCAATTAGGGTTTCCTTTTTGACTAATTAATATAATAATTATGACTTTTGGTAAGAGTTGTTACAAGTGGGTCATGTGTATTTGGATGAACACTAGAAAGTAGATTGTTAATCTAGTGTAATTTGGCAATCTGGAAGTGATTTCAGCAATTAGAAGCTAACATTTATGTAAATTGGTCGATTTATATGAAAATAGGGTTAAATGATAAACTAAAGATGTGATGTTTAATCATGTAAAATTCTGCTTATGAAGTGTTTGTTGAAATGCCTCTATGAAGGCTTAAAAACTGAAATTTCGAGTTTAAATGCATAATCATGATGTTCGGTGTATTATGCGAATTATGATTTGAAGAGAGTTCTAAACATGTCTTGAATTGAACTCCATAGGACAAGATACCGGAACGTCGAGTGGACAAGCCGGTGGTGATTCGCGGTTGAAGGGCGTGCGCTAAGGTATGTAACTTGATCCGTTACATTTAGTAGATTTTGATGATTGTATAATACTTATTCGAATTTTAGAACAAAAATGGTTGGAATTAAGCAGAGAGGTACTATATTAAAATATTTGTCAAACTCGGTTGGAACTCGATGGTAGTCGTCATATGGGAGGATTCTCTAGACGAGCCAATGGGTCGAATAAGCATGTAAAGCATGGTTAATGTTTTGGAGTATGATGAATTGCTCTTTGATATTGGTTTAGGTATAATATGTTGGAAATATGAGAATTTGATGCAACGGTTTCTTAGAAAAGCGGAGTCCGAGAAATTGGTTTGAGTAAGATAAACAAACCAAACAAAAACATAATTTTCCAGGAACTACCGTAAATTACGGTAATACCGTAATTTACGGTAGAGGTCATGTGTCTTACGGTGGTTTTCCACTGGTTTACGGTGGACCAAGGACTTCCAGCACTTACCGTAAATTACGGTAACGGTGGGACCTGAAATCTTCTATTTCCCTTTATTTTTAATTGATGTTGAATCATATGTTTAAGTCTTATATGTTTAAGTCAAAACTAATATTTTATTGGTTTTGACCCTAGGTGACTAGATGGACTTTACGGATGGAGGTCAAGCAACGTCAAAGAACCGAACACGACTCATGAAGCTTCCGCTATGTTTTAAATCTTTTGTAGTCCTTGTGTATGGGTTGTAAACACATGTAAAACAACTTTTGAAATGTTTTAAATTAGTCATTAGTTGACTAATGTTTATATAATTGTAATTTTGATACTTTTGAAACTCATGTTAAACTATTATCTTTTCTCTAAAATATCACTTATATTCTAGTAAAATTTAAGGGTGTTACAAGTTGGTAATCAGAGCTCAAGGTTGTCAATAAGTGTTCGGTTCAAGCTTGATCGATCGTCCGGTAAGAACTAACTTATTTTGTTAATAAATTATGTACTACGTAGAGAACGAGAAATGAATAAATATGCATGAAAATGAAAAGAGTGTGTAAGCTCACTCAAAAACAAGAAATGCATGAAACAAGAATGATTAAATCAAGTTACGAACTTGATTGAATTGAAACAAGAATGATTAAATCAAGTTACGAACTTGATTGAATTGAAACAAGAATGATTAAATCAAGTTATGAACTTGATTATATCAAAACAAGTAAAGCATGTGTTATAAATGGAATGTTTAACAATCTATGTAAACATTTCAGAAATAGAGATGGCTGATGGAGGTAATGATAATGCGGTGCCAAGAGTCACCGAACAAATGAAGGAAGTGATTGCCGAACAGGTTGGAAAGGCGATCGAAAACAGTTTGTCGGGCTTTATTGATAAAATTCAAAACACAGTTTTATCAATAGTAGAAGAGAGAATCAAGAAATTGGAAGATGATTCCAATTCAGCAAAGGAAAAACATGGTGGACGAAAGCCTTGTTCATACAAGGAATTCATGGCCTGTAAACCACCAATATATAATGGGGAGGTTGATCCAATTGTGTGCCAACGATGGCTAAGTGATATCGAAGGAGTATTCGAGAGAACTCATTGTGATGAAAATGACTACGTAGCTTATGGTACGGGTCAATTAAGAGGTCAAGCGAAAGATTGGTGGGATAACAAAAAGAAGGAGATTGGAAGTGAAGCGGCTAAGGCCATGACATGGGAGGAGTTTAAGACGCCGTTTCTTAAACACCATAGTCCCAAAGCGGTCATAAATAGAATCAAGGAAGAGTTTATGCAACTCAGACACAAGGGTGAATCCATAGACAAGATCACGGGGATGTTTATGGATAAGATAAAGTTCTGTGATGATTTGGTGACAAACGAAGAACAAAAAGTCTATTACTACCATAACATGCTAAGTGCGGAGTATAGAGAGTTCATAACCCCTTCAAAATACGAGACCCTTACCGAGATTGTCAATGCTGCTCGGGAAAGGGAGATCGAATTGAAAAAGAGCATAGAACGGGGTGAACGAAGGGCACAAGATGCGAATCCAATCCCTACTAAGAAGGCACGAACAAACGAAAACGCAAAGAAATCTGAGGCGAAAGGCGGGTCGCCAAGTTGTAGAATCTGCGGGAAGGGTCATAAAGGAGAATGCCGTTACAAGGATAAGCCTTGTCCCATATGCAAGAAAACGGGACACATGGCTATATCGTGCCCGGAGAAAGTGACGGTTTGTTACAATTGTTATCGAACGGGTCACAAGAAGTCGGAATGCCCGGAATTGGTTGGAAAGAAGGATGGGCAGGAACCGAAAGGTGAAGCCCCAAAAGCAAAGGCAAGATCTTTTCAACTAACCGCTGCAGAAGCAAAGGTTGAACCGGACGTGGTCTCAGGTATATTTGCTGTAAATTCAATTCCTGCACACGTGTTATTTGATACGGGTGCGAATAAATCCTTTGTTTCATATGGATTTATTCGACATCCTTCGTTTGTTCTAACAAAATTACCTGTGCCTTTAGAAGTAGAGATAGGTAATAACAAAAGCTTTATTGTTTGTGATGTATGTGAAAATTGTAAACTGAGCATCGATGATGAAGAATATTTGATAAATCTAATCCCGATGTCGATGGGAGAATTTCAAGTAGTCGTTGGGATGGATTGGTTATCTCGACACCATGCAAAGGTCGTGTGCTTCCGTAAAGAGATAAAACTAACATCTCCGAGCGGGAAACACGTCACCATTTATGGCGAAAAAGGAGGCAACCCCATAGTATGCTCAATGTTGAAAGCTCACAAGCTAATGAAGCGAGGATGCAAGGCATTCATAATATACGCTAATGAGCCCGAGAAAGAATCACGAAAGATTGGAGATGTACCGGTAGTACGAAATTATGAAGATGTTTTTCCAGGAAGATTTACCGGGGATACCGCCTGAACGGGAAGTAGAGTTCGGGATCGAATTGATTTCGGGCGCGAAACCCGTAGCAAAAGCCCCGTACCGACTTGCACCGTCGGAATTACAAGAGTTGATGTCCCAAATCCAAGATCTGCTTGACAAGGGATTCATAAGGCCGAGTGTGTCTCCTTGGGGCGCACCGGTATTGTTCGTGAGAAAGAAAGATGGGAGCATGCGCATGTGTATTGATTACCGGGAGTTGAACAAACTCACGGTAAAGAACCGATACCCGCTCCCGAGGATAGATGATTTATTCGACCAACTACAAGGTGCGAACTGGTTTTCCAAAATTGACCTTAGATCGGGGTATCACCAACTAAAGGTCAAAGAAGAAGATGTGCCGAAGACGGCTTTCCGCACGAGATACGGACATTACGAATTCCTCGTGATGTCATTTGGGCTAACAAACGCACCCGCAGCTTTCATGGACCTCATGAACCGGGTTTGCAAGCCAATGCTAGATAAGTCGGTCATCGTGTTTATCGATGATATCTTGGTGTATTCGAAAAGTGAAGCTGAACACGCACATCACTTACAAGAAGTGTTAGAGACCCTTAGACGAGAGAAGTTATATGCAAAATTCTCTAAATGTGCCTTTTGGTTACGAGAGGTACAATTTCTTGGCCATGTTATAAGTGCCGACGGAGTATTGGTGGGTCCGTCAAAGATAGAGGCCGTGTCAAAATGGAATTCCCCAAAGAACCCTTCTGAAATTAGAAGTTTTTTGGGGCTTGCGGGGTACTATAGGAGATTCATTCAAGATTTCTCCAAGATTGCGTCACCGCTAACAAAGCTAACACGGAAGAAAGAGAAGTTTATTTGGGGTGCTGATCAAGAGAAAGCGTTTCAAACGCTAAAAGAAAAGTTAACTCAAGCTCCGGTATTGACATTGCCGGACGGAGTCGAAGACATGGAGGTTTATTCGGATGCTTCACTATCGGGACTCGGTTGCGTGTTGATGCAACGGGGCAAGGTAATAGCCTATGCCTTGAGGCAATTGAAGATACACGAGAAGAAATATCCCACACACGATCTCGAGTTAGCGGCGGTAGTGTTTGCATTAAAAATATGGAGGCACTACTTGTATGGGGTAAAGTGCACCATATTACCGACCACAAGAGTTTGAAATACTTCTTCGATCAGAAGGAGTTAAATATGCGACAAAGGCGATGGCTGGAAACGGTGAAAGACTACGATTGCGAAATACGTTATCACCCAGGAAAGGCTAATGCGGTGGCGGATGCGTTGAGCAGAAAAACGGATTATGTCCCGATACGAGTAAGATCGATGCAACTCGTGGTAACCTCAGGTATACTTGAACGTATTCGAGAGGCGCAATTAGAAGCAGTAAAAGAAGAGAATTGGAAGAAAGAAAGAATAATTGGTCAGTTGAAAGATTTGTCGGATGGGAATCACGGGTTAAAGACTCGATCCGGAAGGATATGGGTCCCACATACCTGTGGAGTGAAGGCGCTTCTACTTAACGAAGCTCATAAATCCCGTTATTCAATTCATCCGGGTGCGACCAAGATGTATAATGACTTGAAACAAAATTATTGGTGGCCCGGAATGAAGAGGGATGTGGCGAAGTATGTGGAAAAGTGCTTGACATGTTTACAAGTCAAGGCGGAGCATCAGAAACCATACGGCAAACTCCAACCGTTAGATATTCCGGTTTGGAAATGGGAACATATCACAATGGACCTACTGACCAAGTTGCCTAAAACAAATCGTGGTTTCGATGCCATATGGGTGGTGGTAGATAGATTGACGAAAAGTGCTCACTTTATTTCGATCCGTGAGACTTTTACGTCAGAAAAGATGTCAGAGGTTTACACGAATGAAATAATAGCACGTCATGGGGTGCCGGTATCCATTGTGTCTGATAGGGATACCCGGTTTACTTCAAATTTCTGGCGAGATTTCCAAGAGCAAATGGGAACCAAATTGTTCATTAGCACTGCGTACCATCCCCAAACGGATGGACAGAGTGAAAGAACGATACAAACATTGGGGGACATGCTTCGGGCGTGTATAATCGACTTTGGAGGAAGTTGGGATGTTCACCTACCATTAGTCGAGTTTTCGTATAACAATAGTTACCAATCTAGTATTAAGATGGCACCATACGAAATGCTTTACGGTAGGAAGTGTCGAACCCCGGTATGTTGGGGTGAAGTGGGACCACGTGAACTCGCCCACCAAGATATAGTACGAGCCACGAATGAAAAGATCGATATAGTTCGGGCACACTTGAAAGCGGCTCAAGACAGGCAAAAGGCGTATGTTGATAAAAGGAAAAGGCCAATCGAATTCCAGGTTGGCGACATGGTCATGCTAAAGGTTTCCCCTTGGAAGGGCGTTATTAGATTCAGAAAAAGGGGGAAGCTAAGCCCGAGGTTTATTGGACCATTTAAAATTATCGGAAAGGTTGGTAAAGTAGCTTACCGCCTTGAGTTACCGGAGGAACTGAGTGGGATACATGGCACGTTTCACGTGTCACAATTAAGAAAGTGCTTAGCAGACGAAACGGCCTATATCCATTACGATGATATCGAAGTGGATAATAGTCTGAATTATGCGGTAAGACCGGTGGAGATTTTGGACCGAAAGGTCAAACATTTACGAAATAAACAAATTGATCAAGTCAAAGTCAAATGGGAGCATAGGAAAGGTTCGGACACTACGTGGGAGTCCGAAGAGGAGATGAGACGTCTTCACCCTACTTTATTTGGTACGTACTACGGTTTCGGGGACGAAACCCTTTTAAGGGGGTTGGACTTGTAACACCCCGAAAATATAAAACCTTAAATTGGAATTTGTAAGGTTTAAATAAACGAGAATTTACTAACTAGGAATTTTAACCTAATTAGTTATAAGTCTAGAAATAACCTAAAGTAGGGTTAAAAGTAACAAAAATCAATGTTGATCAAAGTGGAGGGGTTTAAGTTGTTAAAATTGAAACTTTAATTCTAATAAACAAATAAAACATAAACTTAACACCCCACTTTGAAGCCCTGGTCGACCAGAACATCAGGGGGCGACACCCACCTTCAACCAAACCTAGAATTCTGCTAAAAACCACAAATTGAAGGAGCAAATCTGGTCCAAACGAAAATCCCAGCTTAGAATCGTGATCCTCATCGTAAGAGGATTACAAGGTATGTAAAATTTAAGGAAAACTCTCAACTTGAAATTTTCATGTATTGGGAAAAATCTGGAATTAGGGTTGCATGTGTATGTTATGATGATTGAGGAACAACTATAGTGTCTAAGGACAAACCCTAGATCAATAGAAGTTGAAATCATAAGAAATTTTGGGTGAATCCATAAACACCATGGTAGGTGATTAGTGGGTCATGTGTATTTGGATGAACACTAGAAAGTAGATTGTTAATCTAGTGTAATTTGGCAATCTGGAAGTGATTTCAGCAATTAGAAGCTAACATTTATGTAAATTGGTCGATTTATATGAAAATAGGGTTAAATGATAAACTAAAGATGTGATGTTTAATCATGTAAAATTCTGCTTATGAAGTGTTTGTTGAAATGCCTCTATGAAGGCTTAAAAACTGAAATTTCGAGTTTAAATGCATAATCATGATGTTCGGTGTATTATGCGAATTATGATTTGAAGAGAGTTCTAAACATGTCTTGAATTGAACTCCATAGGACAAGATACCGGAACGTCGAGTGGACAAGCCGGTGGTGATTCGCGGTTGAAGGGCGTGCGCTAAGGTATGTAACTTGATCCGTTACATTCAGTAGATTTTGATGATTGTATAATACGTATTCGAATTTTAGAACAAAAATGGTTGGAATTAAGCAGAGAGGTACTATATTAAAATATTTGTCAAACTCGGTTGGAACTCGATGGTAGTCGTCATATGGGAGGATTCTCTAGACGAGCCAACGGGTCGAATAAGCATGTAAAGCATGGTTAATGTTTTGGAGTATGATGAATTGCTCTTTGATATTGGTTTAGGTATAATATGTTGGAAATATGAGAATTTGATGCAACGGTTTCTTAGAAAAGCGGAGTCCGAGAAATTGGTTTGAGTAAGATAAACAAACCAAACAAAAACATAATTTTCCAGGAACTACCGTAAATTACGGTAATACCGTAATTTACGGTAGAGGTCATGTGTCTTACGGTGGTTTTCCACTGGTTTACGGTGGACCAAGGACTTCCAGCACTTACCGTAAATTACGGTAACGGTGGGACCTGAAATCTTCTATTTCCCTTTATTTTTAATTGATGTTGAATCATATGTTTAAGTCAAAACTAATATTTTATTGGTTTTGACCCTAGGTGACTAGATGGACTTTACGGATGGAGGTCAAGCAACGTCAAAGAACCGAACACGACTCATGAAGCTTCCGCTATGTTTTAAATCTTTTGTAGTCCTTGTGTATGGGTTGTAAACACATGTAAAACAACTTTTGTAATGTTTTAAATTAGTCATTAGTTGACTAATGTTTATATAATTGTAATTTTGATACTTTTGAAACTCATGTTAAACTATTATCTTTTCTCTAAAATATCACTTATATTCTAGTAAAATTTAAGGGTGTTACAGGTTCTAAAAATTCCTATAAAATCATTTGTACAATAACATCTCAATACCTATAAAAAATAATCAAAACATATTTACCTTAGTGAGAAAAATCATATTTTTATACGTTTATATTGAAAAGTTCTTTCATTACAAAGTTCATCTCATTGCCAGTATATATTATATGTTTGTATTAAGCCACCCGCGAAACTCGCGGGATCTTAGGCTAGTACTTAAATATATAATAGCCATCAAAATTTCCCTTTTTGTTTCGCTAAAATTTTTATTTCCCTCTCTTTAGTGCCATGAAAAATTTTAAACCCATTTTTTTTTATTTTATGGTTCTTGTAATAATACAGAATTTATTTACGTGTTTTGAATTTTTTATAAGTTTCGTTTCCCTCTTTTCAGCCCCTACCCAAAAAATCAAAATACCTCCTATCCAAAATCAAAACCTTCTCCGCTCCAACTTTACATTTTCCCAACCCAAATTTAGTTTGTTTGCTCTCTCTCAGTCTCGGCCGATTTCCAATATGATGGTGAACGTTTGTGGCCACCGCCGCACCTCCTCTCATTTTCTGTCACAGCCTTTTTTGTTGTAAAATTTTCAATTATTTATTATGAATAATATGAGCATGACACATGTCACAATTCGTCTTTGTATGACTAGGGCATCAGATGAGTTGTTGCTGCATTTGTGAAGTTCTGGTCTGAATAAAGTTTAGGTTTGTTTCTTTGGATGGATTTTTTTGTGAATTTTTTTTTGGTGATTAGGAATAATAGTGTTTAGTCATATTATGGTCCTAAAATACATATTGGGAAGTGATTTTTTGGTGAAATCAAGTCCAAAAGAATTTTTTTATATGTTTCTTATTAAAAAAAAATAGTAAGCCTATGTTTTTAATTGAACGGCAAAATAGTATGCCTATGTGGTTGTCTTATTTAGGAGGATTATTGTTTATTGATTCGGAATATTGTTATCTTTGCTTTATGTAATAATCGCTTGAAATTAATAACTCTAGGAGTAAATTACTTGAATGGTACATGTGATGTGTATGAGATTACTAGTTTGATAGGTTTAAAGTTAGTAAAAAGGACCAAGTACTTAGTGATCAAATATATGCGCTAATGTATGACATAACAGGCTTGAGGCTTTTAAAACATAATTTTTTTTTATCAAAAGAATGTTGAACTACTTGCCTACAATTTTCATTGCTAATGACATTCATCGGCATGAGAATAAAAAACTTGTAATGTTGTAGATTTATTGAAATTACAAAATATATCTAGATTAGGGGCTAATCTATTCATAAACATATTTGAGTTGACCCCTTGAGTTTTATAATAAATACCGTTCAGCCTTCAAGATTTATACTCGGTTTAGTTCAGCCAATGGTCTAGCATTAAGCTTTCTTATTGGTTCTTTGTTTGTCATCTTACTTGGCATACCAAGTAAATATAGAAGTTATCAAATATATGTTGTAGATTAGTAATCACTTCTTCAGTATGAAATGTTTTTGTTAATCACCTCTTGCACTCTTGTATTAGTATTAGCACCTCTTGTTTTCTGTTATGGATATGTTAATCATATATACTTAATCAGATGTTCAATATTTGGTAGAATAGGAGTCAACACATGTTTGAATCATCTGTTTATGTTATGTTTTGAACCCATTTAATTTCTTGTGTAGTGTTAAATCGTAGCACCTACCTAATGTTGCTTTTGTTTTCAGTTTATATTCAGCCCTTGGTGCTGGTTCTTCAACAACATTACTAATTTACTATCTCCTCCATTGACATCAACAACGTTACGGTACTGGTACTTAAAATTTATATTCTATCTTTAAGTTTTACATGAATGTAGAAAAAAAGGCTTCGATTATAGATTTAATAATTCATCATAGCCTACACAGAATGACACACACAAAGGTATGAAGCTCAAAGGTTAAAACGCGCACGAAGTTCGTTAATTGCAACCCTTAATTCAGCTTGCATATCTCATGAATTTTGGTACAGCGGGCCTCAATTGCTTATGACAGGTTCTATGGCATCCGCTTTCATTGTACCGGCAAGACCAACAAGATTACAAGATTGTCGATTTTGCTTGTTAGTTTTGTGTTTCATATGTATGATATTAACACTTTTTACATGTTTGTTAGCAAACATTTGGAATATGTTTGGAAGGCGATTGAAATTTTAATTGAAGTGATGATATTAGGATTTCCATATTTTACAGCTTTATTTTTATTTTACATTGCAAAAAAATAATTATTTTAGTTGATGAAGATTAATATGAGAAACGTGTCTAGTAGGAGTTAATTTATATGTAAATTTTAGTGGCAAAAATGATGTGTCACTAAAAGTAGAATAGATGTTTTACTACAAATAGTTTTTACCGGCACAATATTTATGCTACAAATAGCAAAAAAAGTGCCACTAAAAGGCTTTAGCGTCACCGCTTCTAGTGGCATTTTTTTGTGTGCCGCTCATTACTTAAGGGGTCTTTAGTGACACTTATAGGGTTTTTTTTTTTGGCACTTTTTGTATGCCACAAGAGCATTTTTTTTGTAGTGATATCACAAACTCTACTTTACATAGAATTACATATACGTAATAATAGACATGACAAAAACCAATAAGAGGGCCACATCCACCAATTCATAACGATTCCATTTTGTCAGATCCATTATCCAATATTAATTTAATATTCTTTCATTTAAACATAGATATACACACACAACACGAAATTAACAGTTGTTACACTTGACCATTAATAATAATAATAACAACAATAATACTATTTTTTTAGTTTAATTTATAATACTTGGCAGTTAACCTTTGGAGTTAAAAGAGGCAGACCAAGCTTCACAGGACATTTTTCAGATATAACACGACCGAAAGGCTTTGGTTGGAAGAACTTCAAAGACTTAACGAGTTCCTTTAGAATGTCGCACAAATTAGACAAGCCATTCGCCTTGGTATTAATCCATGATTGTATCTTCAGGAGTTCCTTGCAACACCTTAGTACATCGATTTGTACAAGGATGGCATCTATATTAGATGTAACGTTAAAGATGCCAAGGCATGGTGCCATATGGCATTGACCTCTTTAAAATCCGGATCGGGAAATTGGGCGGCAAGCACCGTTGAACTCCATGAACCTAGTAGCATTGGTGAAGCTTTGAAGGGGCCGGGAGGGGCGTCCGACCCCCCGAACCTTTCGCTCAGTAGTGTTATATATGTAGTTTTTGTATAGAAATTTTTGGGTATATACGTTTTCGACCCCCCGATTCTATAGAAATTTTGGGTATATACGTTTTCCGACCCCAGTCAAAAACGTCAAGCTTCGCCACTGCCTAGTAGTAAGCAAATTGCAACCATCAATGGTATGTGGGTACAATCCATATTTCCCCCACAAAGCTAGTTGTTGAAGAGTTTGTGTGTGTATGTATAAAAAACTTGAGTGAGTTGTATGAATTCCGCAAGTATTTATAATATGTACATTATTAGAATTATGCCGAACAAGTGTTGTTAATCTTAATATAACATGTGTATTTAGTCCTATTAAAAGTCATCAAAACCAAACTTTAACCAAATATTGGCTAAAGTTCTACACGACAAGTGAAGGAGCCCACTTTTCGAATTAACAGCATTCACACTCGGCTTTTATACAAAATTTGTGGTGCATGGGATCTTATAAAATTTGATAAATTACTATATTATAACTCTTTTTAGTCACTTATTATATGTAGATATCATTTTGTAAACATTCAAACATAACATTGAATATTTTAGTTTATACTAAGGGAAAAGAAAACTAAAAAAAATAATAACGGGTGTCATAATATAAATAGGTTATCGGGTGGGGAGGTGAATGGGCTTACGGCACCGTTCAACGACGAAGAAATTAATGTAGCGGTTTTTGAATGTGGTGCAGATAGGGCGCCGAGCCTGGATGGTTTTAAGTTCAGATTTATTAAAAAGTTTTAGAATTTGTTTGACCAAGAGTTCAAAAATATTATGATAAACTTTTACATTAAGGGAGTTATATCCAATGGGTGTAGCTCCTCTTTCATCAACCTTATTCTAAAGATCAAGGATCCTGTGGGACTTAGAGACTATAGACCTATAAACCTTATCGGGGTGATTAGCAAAACGATTTCAAAAATCTTGCAATCACCTCAAAAAGGTGATTGGGTCCGTTATATCAGAAAACCAAACAACATTCTTAAAAGGAAGGTATATTCTGGATAGCCCACTCATGCTTAATGAAATACTTGTTTGGTTAAAAAAGGAAAAAGAAAGGCCTTTCTGTTAAAAATTGATTTCGAAAAATCTTACGATCATGTGAGTTGGGAATTCCTTATCGATTCTTTGGTTCAAATGGGTTTCCTTCCATTATGGTGTAAATGGATTAAAGGGAGAATAGGCTCGGTCTCAACGATTTTGGTAAACGGGGCTCATACTTTTGAATTTAATTACACCAAGGGGATTAGGCAAGGAGATTCGATATCTCCTTTTTTTTTGCTTCTCATTTTCATGGAGGCTCTTTCGTGTATTTTCTCGAAAGCGAAGGAGTCAGGTATTATCAAAGGCATTCACACACCAAACAACAACCCGATTCTCCCAAATCTCTTGTACGCGGACGATGCTCTCATCCTAGAAGAAGGTCAAATGACAACATTGTAAGTGTTTCTAGATTACCTAGGTTTTTTAAATGTTTGTTCGGGGTTGAAAATCGATTTACTCAAGTCAAATGTATACAGGATCGGGGTGGATTCTATGGAGTCTCCCGCCATGGCGGATGTGTTTGGGGTGTAATAAAGAAGAAATTCCCTTGATATATTTGGGGATTACGGTAGGGGCAAATATGAATAGGCTTAACAGTTGGAAACCGATTATTGAGGTTTCCGATGAACGATTATCCTCTTGGAAAATCAAAACTCTTTCATTTGGGGGGATGCTACCTTTGATTCAGACAGTTTTGAAAAGTTTATTGATTTACTATTTTCCCTTGTATAAAGCTCCAATCGGTATTATTAATATGTTTGAAATAAAAATGAGAAAATTTCTTTGGGCTGGGTGAAATGAAATGAATAAAATTCATTGGGAGGCGTGTGTAACACCCCAAATTTCGTATGTCATTACTTGTAACACCCCGATATTAATTTACTTATATTAAAGTATTAATTTTCGGGTGTAAAACTTTAGGAAGAAAGTTGTAGTGTTTAAAATAAAAATTTACTAAACTAGTAAGATGCCTATATGTGGGAAGGTAGTAATAAACAAACTAAAAGGGGTAAAAGTGCTATTGTATGAAACTTGATATTCTAAAAAAAAAAAAACAGAGAAAGAGAAAGGGTAGGGAGAAGTGGGGCGATGACCAGGAGGAGAAAGGGAGAAGCAAACCAATTTCACCCTAATTTCTCTCAAATCACAACAATTACTAGGAATTAGACCCTAAATTCACTTGCATTTAGCTTAATCATCATCATCCATTCAAGTTCCAAGCAAGTAAGTTTCAATTTTTGCCTTGGTTGAACACCTATGTTATGATTAGAAAGAATTCGTGATTTTGGTGGGTGTTAGGATGTGTATTGACTGAATTCATGTTTTGAAGTTGTATCTATATGTGTGATGTTCTCTGTCTTGTGGAAAATTTGGATAAAATCCTTTTAAAGCATGAAATTTAGTTATTCTAGTAGGTTGAGATGATTAAAAAGATATTAGAAGTGTTGCATGTGTGTTATTTGATGAAATTTATAGTTAGTATTGATAGTGTAGTATGAACATGGTTAATTTATTTGATGTTAATGAATTGGATATGACAATGGAAGAAAAGTGCATGATTTACTTGTACCCATGGCTGGGAATTTTGTACGCACGCCATGTGCTCGATAAAATGTCTAAAAGAGCAATGAATATTATTATGCATTCATAAAGTGTTGCAAGAATGTGTAGTATGTGAAATGGATGAATAAGAATGATATAAATTAAGGATGATAATTTAAGAATGTTGGTTTGGAATTGTAAGATTGAAAGAAGGCGGCTCGAGTCAACCGGGACACAAACAAGACAAGACAAAGGTAAGTTTAATACTTACTCAACTAGTAGAAAATATATATATTAAAGTTTGATTGAGCATTGATGTTTTGTGATATGGATTGTATGTTGGAATGTCATGTAGTCGAACCGTATGAACGGGTCGTACTAATGGAATGTATGTTGGAATGTTATGTAGTCGAACCGTATGAACGGGTCGTACTAATGGAATGTATATCGGAATGTCATGTAGTCGAACCGTATGAACGGGTCGTACTAATGGAATGTATGTCGGAATGTCATGTAGTCGAACCGTATGAACGGGTCGTACTAATGGAATGTATGTCGGAATGTCATGTAGTCGAACCGTATGAACGGGTCGTACTAATGGAATGTATGTCGGAATGTCATGTAGTCGAACCGTATGAACAGGTCGTACTAATAGAATGTATGTTGGAATGTCATGTAGTCAAAACGTGTGAATGGGTCGAATTAATGGAGAATGTTATAAAGTTAGACGGGTCTTGGATCAAGTCTAAGTGTGCGAACTTGGTTTGATCACAAAGACCCGTTAGATGGAAAAGTATGTATGATAGAAAAAAAAAAACAAAAGAATGATAATTGTTGAAATAAAAGAATGATTATGTTAGATTATTGTTTTGCATATTTAGTTGACTTGTTAAGAATGTTGTAGGTAAATAGTCCTTTGGAGCAAATCTTAGACCGGAGGAACGAACACACATCGCGCCGTTTAAATGCTTCCGCTCGTCAAGTTCTAAAGGGTGATAGGGTCTTTTAGTTAATGGATGTTTTTTTCTATTATGATGTAATGGTTACAACTTTTATGTCTTTTATGACGTGTCGTAGAATTTAGTTTGAATGATGATTGGTAAAAGTAGGGAATCACTTATAGTACGAACGGGTCATGCCCACTTTTTGTTAAAATTAGTATGTCATTATTATTTTATTCGAATGTGAAATAAGGGTGTTTCAAGTTGGTATCAGAGCGAAGGTTTGAGGGATTCAAGCTGCGTTTGGTCGGCTTGAACTCAAACCGGAGGCTCTCGCGAAATGTGTGTGTTCGTTCCAAGAAACCGGACAAGAAAGGAGGTACGCAAATGTTTTAATTTCCCGTAGTTATCTTAGTTAGTGGAATTTTAGTAGTCGGGAAACCGGGGTACTGGTAATATGTTTCATGTTTGATAAGAAGCGAATCGGAATAAACTTTGTCGGTCGGGTGTTTGAAACGGGTCAAGGAGGCTGAATAATGCAAAACAGCAGCGTTGGAATAATAGGGAGGGTGTCGCCGACGCGGCAGGTGGTCGTCGCCGACGCCGCTTGGATAAGCTGGGAGCCCCGACGCCGTATTTCGCTGTCGACGCAGCTTCTTGGCCGACGCGGGTTTCTGCGTTGCGTCGCCGACGCGACCTCCGACGTGAGGATTTCAGTTTTTTGTTTCATGCGTATTTAAACTTCGTGAGACTTTTTCTCGGACCCCGTAAAGGTCCCAAAATGCATTGTAGGGTTATTTAAACCCTTCAAACTAAATTAATTAAGGATGACATGATTGAACGATAAAGTATGATCGGAAATTAGAAAGAATCGGTATGTCGAAATAGTCATAAATGAACTTAGGAAAGTATGAAAGTAATTGAATGATAAGTATGAATGAAATTAGGAAGTTATGAACATGAAAACATGAAAGAATTGCATGTAATGCATGGTTCTAAGGATGAAACACTTGTCAAATTGGAAGTAAACATATGTAGAATGCGAACTAGGAGGGAAGGTAATTATGTGGAAATAGATTCCAATATGCTTTTGTAATCAACGGACGAAAGTGATGCTAGCGCACACGAAGGAGGTCGAAAAGAGGGAATAAATAGAATGATGGCGGAGTAAGTGAGAAAGGCTATTCCAAACTAAATCACGTAATGTAGAATTACTTGAATGATAAGCATAAGCAATTAGAAAGTCAAGAATGTGAAAGTATGATTGAAAAGCGAGGTAGTATGGACTGGAGGATGCGAGGCTTGACCAGACAGAAAGTAATAGTCAGTAGAGTGTAAATTGTAAAAGAAAATATTTATGTGGAAACACTATATAAAACAAAATATAGAATGTTGCGTAGAAGCACAACGTATGAAATAAAATGTAGAATGTAGTGTTGGAACATGATGTTTGAAGTTGAATATAGAAGGTTGTTACGAGAAGTACCAAATGAAATGAGATGGGGAAAGATACGAAGGAAAGAAGAAATGAAAGAATGAACTTTTTGGATCTGTCTTTGAGTGCGGATCAACATATATGGATGAAAAGTATGAAAGAAAATGTTTGAACCCGTAAGCGAATACGGCCCAGACATACCCAAACGAGAAATAAAAGTAAGAATAAAACAAATGACAAATGTGGCATCATGAGAAGGTGTAAGTATGTGTATCTATGTAAGTATGGACTGTAAGTATGAGAAGGTGGCAGTGGAGTAGGGAGCCGGATTCGGAGACAGAGATTCGAGAATAGCAAGAGTGCCAAGCTTTATTGGCGGATGTAACATTGTCAAATGATAGAGACCTATGGAAGTGGACAGGCGAGGAGTCGGGTATTTTTTCAATTAAATCGGTTAAGAGAATGAAAGAAGATGTTGGTGCATATTTTATATGTCTGCCACTGTCCGAATAGGCTAGATAGAGCGTGTGTTGAATATTGTATAGATTAGTGTGAAAACGGACAAGGTTTTGTATTGTAAATGTACATTCAAAAGGATGGAGTCCATCCGTGCGAATGGATATATCAGTTGGTCCGTAGAAGTCCATTCGTACGAATGGACCTGATCCATCCCTAGATGGTGCATCCGTGATTAAAGTCCATTCGCACATGTTGATCCTTCCGAATGGACTATGCCTATAAATAGGGATGAGGTCTTCTCATTTGGACAAGCTTTGGTTCCCAGATGGGAGATGCTGTCCAATTGGTTTCGTGGGTATGTAACTTTAAATCATTGAATAGAAACCAATTTAAATTAACTTGTTCGGTGTCGATTCTACTTCTACTCCTTTCTTATCAATAATATTCCATCGAACCGGTTATCTTGGGTCCAAAACTCCGTCAACCCTGTCGGATCCTGGAATCTCAATTGGTATCAGAGCTACGGTACCGATTCAATCAATCTAACAGTTGATTGAATCACCTACGCTCATAAATTTTGGATTTTTTTGGAGGTTTTGACGTTAAACATTAAATAAACATCAAATTGAAGGTCAATTCATGGATGTAATTTGTAATTGAAGACATCATTATGTTCGTGATTGATTTTTGCACAATCCTATGAAGTTTCATCATGAAATTCGCAGAAATAAAGATTTTGGAACGAAAAATGTGATTGGTAATGTTCTTGAGATGGTCAGACATTTTCGAGCAGATGTGCAAGTTCACACGGATAAGGATATGTTAAAATTTTACGAATGTGGATTTGTACATTCGCATGGATCGACCTCTCGATTCACACGGATCGACCAGTTGATTCGCACGGATGGACTTACTCCATTCGCACGAATGAACAAATGCCTAAAAAAAGACATTTTTTTATCGCAATGACGAGATGAGTCTCCAGAAAAAATTTGGTGACTGAAATTTTTTTCGAGTTTTTAACGACCAAGCTGGGTTGTTCGGGGACATCGTCTAGCGCTTCAGAGATCAGATATGATGATGCGATCACAAATTGTGGAAATTAGTGGGGTAGTCATGATAATGGTGCTGAATGCTTATCATCTGAGTTATCTGACTATTAATGGGCCATAACGAAAAATCCGCAATGATGAAGAACTGACGTTTGGGGATCAAATTGTCACATTTTCGGCATAGTCAAGTTTTTCAGAGAACAAAAAGAACTGGATTGCTCAATTTGAGGGGGAATTTAGTGATAAGATGTCAGAATTTGCAAAAATATGGGGGAATAACAATTTCATATTGAAATTCCAGCATTTTTGAAATTCGTGACGATGCAACAGCATTCGGGTGGTTCTGACTTTAGGATTGTCTGGAGATGCATAGGATCTGGATTTGTGAATTCGTGATCATAAGAAGTTCAGACTCTACAGATCAGGGTCAGATTGACGTCTTAGGGTTTGAGTCCTGGGTCTTCGTCAAGCCGGTCAGCAGGATTAGCATCAGGAGATGCATATGTATTGTGGATAGTCTAAAGTATCAGAATGGTTAATCTTCGAGCAGATGAATTGTTTTTCGGACTAACCGCCGGGGGGGAATGATGAAGTTTGTTGGTTAAGTTTCTGCCGGAACTAGCGGAGAAGACTATATACCTGTCTTCGTGACTGAAGAGGAAGAATCTGAATCTGATCGTGGATGAATATTTATGAGATCTGAATGTGTTACCAGATGATTTGTTATCCGATGAAGATTTGCTGATTGTGGAGAATACCGTTTATACGGATCTATCATTCGGGAAGGTGCTTAAAGGTGATCACGGAAATGGGAGTTCAGATTTTCATGGGTATTCATAAACTTGAAGGTTATTGGTGTAGTGTTCGAAGTTTCTATCAATTGCTGGTTGGGTTTTTGAGCATTAAAAGATCAAGCAGGTGGAATGCGCGATCGATGGGGCTGAAATGGTAAAACAAAAACCGAACACGAATGTGGTTAAAGACGAAACAGAGAAGTTGCATTGATTAACTTTAAGTTGGTGATTATTCATGAAGATTGCAGTTTAGCAAATCAGAGGAAGAGTCGTGAACTGTGCAACAAAGACCTGAAGATTTATTTCAGGGGGAATTTGTGCATAACGAAGATAATGCAAACCCGAAACATCAATCAAGGGGGAATCTATTGAAGATTTCAAGATGCCTGATTGAAGTTCCAGAATAATCAAAACACAACTCTAAGTTTTCAAAGACACGATTCGACAGTGACGACAAAGGGGGAACCTGTTGGTGCATATTTTGTATGTTCGCCACTGTGCGAATAGGAGAAGTCAAATGCAACATCATAGCATGGAGGGCTAACCTTGATAGATTAGCAACTAGGGTTAATATGAATATGCCATATGTATTGTGCGAATACTGAGAGGAACAAGAGAAAACTACGGAATGTTTATTTACGGCTTGCATTTTTGTGAATAATGTTTGGATGAGGTTTAGCGTTTGGTGTGACATTCCTCCCTTATATACCTTCACCGTTAAAGTTCTTATGGAAGTGCACAAATTCTTAAACATATGGAAGAAAGCGAAGAGGATCATTCACGGTCTTATTATAATCACGTGTTGGTGCATTTGGAAAGGAAGAAACCAGTTTGTTTTTCAAAACAAAAAACACAATCCGCAAGATGTTTTAGGATAAGTCAAGTTTAGAAGCTTTGTTTGGCTAAAAAATAGGTCTTCTTTTAAGTCTCTCATTTGGGAAGAATGGTGTAAATTCCCTTTGTATATGTTGTAATTTTTTGCCCTTTGCCCGTTTGGGTCGGGGGTGTTTTGTATGTATTGCCTCTTACTCAATTGGGTTGGTATCGTGTGTAATGAAGTTTAATTTAAAAAACAAACTAAAAACTGTAATTATAAGCATAACATAATGTTTAAAGGGTATAATTATCGATCTTATATATCCCTATTATAATAAACAAAAATAATAAACCTATTATAACAAATGATTACAAAGAATGTCACGTATCATTGCTAAAATCACTCTCTCACATAGTCACATTTATCATTTACATTAATTTTAAGTTAAATATTAATCTTTAACTCCTACAATATACGAATATACATATTAAATCTTTATATAATCGATATCTCTATCTCTTCTTTATCTCTATATGTATCTCTATTTCTTTTCTATCTTTATTTTTATACCTAATAAATAAAAATCTTAAGTGACGCATGCCAAAATTCTATGCAACCTTAAATTTTATTTTTTTCTTAAACCATATACCCATTTACCTTACACGCGAATCCTTACTCATTTCAAATTTACCCGGTTTCATTTGCAATATCACATTTAATACATTCCTTATTTCGTTTTCATCAACCTCGCATGTTTTCATTATTTAAACTTTATCATTTTTATAATTGAATTTTAATTGACCATTATATTTTTTCTATTTTTCTAAATTTAAGAGTTGTGATTCTCATTTTCCTCTTTTACCTTTTATGATCACATATATTTATTTAGAATTATATAACTAAAACCATGTTTTAGTAATTCAAACTTTGTAATACACAAGATTCTAACATGGTATATATTAATAATATAGAGAAATCTATTTTCCAATATAGAGAAATCTATTTTCCGAGTGTGTTGTTTTTTTGCAAAGTTTACTTAAAAGAGTGCTTTTTAAGAAAAATTTATTCTGACACAAGCTACTCTTTTGAATCATACCTCCAATTTTAATATATCTTGATATATTTTTTTTTTTTTTGAAGAGTTAAAACACAATATAATTTGTAATCCCTAAAAAGGTGTGACTCAAAGGTAATACACAAATTGAAGTGTTTTCAAACACAAGTGAAGTCCATGCACTTGTTTTGGCTAGCATTAATCACACATGCATTTTCAATAAATATTCAAGCACTTCGATAAGGATATAAATCAACCAACTTCCATATTGATCAACTTCTTGCTTTACCACTAATCATTTGTTGTGGTAAAATCATGAACCTTTGGCTCACATGGACCTCTAATCAAATATATGTTCATCTAATTTTATCTTTTTTTATCAGGGTGATAAAGAGTTGATTGGTATTTGTTCAGACGGACCTCATGAAATATCGTACAATTCAATTTCCTAACAAGTATTGGATGAAGATTCAAAATTTGATGACTTTCTTTTAAGAAATCTCTTCATATTACTTAACAAGTTTCAATAAAGATTCAATCAACTTCAAATCACCTAAAAGTGAACTCATGAAGAATCTAATGGTCTAAACAAGTTCAAGTATTCAACTAACAAGTTCCAACTAACAAAGTTCAACAATTCAAGTAGAAGTTAGAAAAAATACCTTGCTAGAATGGATGTACAAAAAGTTTCAACTAACAAAGTTCAACAATTCAAGTAGAAGTTAGAAAAAAAAAAGAGTTAATTGCCAAAATCGTCCCTGAGGTTTGGGCATTTTTGCCATTTTCGTCCAAAATGACAGTTTGGTATTATTTAGCCCCCCACGTTTGCAACTTTTTGCCATTTTCATCCAAATCCCTAACCAAGTTACTTTATACCGTCTGTTGGGGTGTTTTTGAAATTTCTCAATTATAAGGGGGTAACTTGTGTTTATCTCACTCTTTTATAACATTCCTATTTCCTTCTTTATAAAACCCAGTGTTTATCTTTCTATAAAACCCAGCAACCATCATCATCAAATTTACAAAAAAAAAATGAAAAAATAAACATCCGACTCAGATTTATAATCATCATCATCGTCTTGCAAAATAAAGAGGCTCAGATGCAGCCACGGCTGCAACCGATCATCGCCACAAATTTATATATACGCAGAAACAACATCCAAACCCGATCATCATCCAGTCTTTTATAACATTCCTTCATAAAACCCCATTTACATTTACAGACATAAAAAAGCCCCAAAAATTTATATATACGCAAATTTATACTTGTGCTTTAAAAGCCCCAAAAATACAACCGACGACACCGAAAGCTGGTGGCAGGCTTCCAAAAACCCACAGAACTTCGATTTCACCCACTATGGCGACTTCACCCACATAACTTCGATTTCACCCACAGAACTTCGATATTCCGGCCGCCGCCGCTCAATCACCACCACAAGCTTTCGGCCGCCGCTCAATCGCTTCCACCACCACCAGTTCTGACTCGAGTGTGACTCCATAGCCGCTTGGATTCCAGATCGGCTCTTGTATAATTGGGCCTTGAGTTCGAGGATTGACGAGGGACCTAGGCCGGCGATTGCACCTGGTGTTGCCGGAATACTCATGGTGTAGGTGGGAGACCTCCTAAGTTACCAAAATTAAACCCTAGTTCGTTGATCTAGTCAGGGTGGTACGGTGGGGGTGGTGGCGGTGGCGGTGGCGGTGTAGTGGGGGCGGTGGAGGTGCGGTGGTGGGGATGGTGGCGGTAGTGGTGTGGTGGCGGTAGTGGTGCAGTGGGGGTGGGGGTGGTGGTGGGGGAGGTGAATGATCTGTGAACAACTGAATACTCGTATATAAGGTATGTATGCATTGGCCACTTTACAATTTACCCCCTTATCATTTTCAAATTTCAAAAATACCCTAAAGTGGGTAAAAAGTAACCTGGTTGGGCATTTGGGTAACTTGGTTAGGGATTTGGATGAAAATGGCAACAAGTTGCAAACGTGGGGGGCTAAATAATACCAAACTGTCATTTTGGACGAAAATGGCAAATGTGCCCAAACCTCAGGGACGATTTTGGCAATTAACTCAAAAAAAAATTACCTTGCTAGAATGGATGTACCGGCTAGAACCGGATGTTTATGGTCAAGACCATTGAGCGGCTGGCCGTTGTTGGTTGCATGGTCCGAAATCAAGGTATGGTTAGTTAGAACTCGAGTGTGGTGTCATGTGGTGCTAGGTTTGGTCGAACTTGGAGGGTTGTAAGTTTTTATGTTTTCACCCTGGAATTTTAAGGTAAGGTAAATGGATCATTGGTAAAAGGATTTAAAACTTATTGTTATTTTTTTAACTTATTCTATAAAGGCTAAAATAAATGAGAAGAGTATCATAGAGTGACAAGTGTCTGATGAGGAATCAAGTGAGAATGGTAGTTTTGTCTAAAAGAAATAAAATCAATATGCGTATGCTTCTCACAGATTTTGATTATAAAAACATAATGGACAGAATCCAAATTAACATTGTGTTATATGTTCTGATAATAACACAATGTATAGAAACCCTAGTAAAAACATAATGACCCAAAGTTAGCTGAAAAACACAATGAAGAAAACCTTTAATACAATGCATAGAAAACCTAGCTAAAAATGTAAAAATTTTTTTATTTTTTTTTATATAGCAATAGCATACTCATATTAAAGATAAAAAAACGCTAGTTATTATGGTGATTTAAAAAAAATAGCATTTATTTTCGACAAAATTGGGTTCCTGATATAATTTTCAAGGGCTAAAAGTTTATTAGAAAACATGATATAATTTTCAAGGGCTAAAAGTTTATTAGAAAACATCATGGCACAGGGGCGGTGAATTTTTTCATAGGTGTTGGCGTTCAAACTCTCTGGGTAAGTTGAAAATGCCAATATTTGTTACATTAAAAAAAATTGTGGAGTCATTTCATTTAACCATGCACCATATAGACATATTCTCAATTCGCCCATACTTTTATGTATGCATCAATATTATCATTTATTTATCTCTACATAAGTTCAATGAACTTGCTATAAAACAATATTGTATACCATAACATTAGTTATAACATTATAAAACTCGTATTTTCATGAAACCTAACAGCTTTTATAATGTTAGTTGCAACATTGCTTCACCTTTAATCTTTATGAATTATATGGACCATCCTTTACGTTTAATGTTTGTCACACGTTTCGCCCTTTTATGGATGGACAATAAATGTAAATGTATATGTATATGTTAACTGTATCGAATGACAAATACGGCCGGTGATGGGTGTTACGATTTGATTTGATTTCCGTTTGTTTAGTTTCCTTCCTACTCACCCACTCGCTAAATCAAGTCACATAAGCGTATGAATCAATGGCTTCGAATCTGAAGAAAACCTTCGATTAGGGGGTTCATGAATTTGGGGTGAGAGATGAGGGGAGTTGCGATGGAACTAGAATTAACAATCACTGCTATATCGATGGATTTGATTACCTGCATCAGAATCTCTAATAAGATTCAGTTTGTTTTCAAAGCTATCTTTCTTTTTTAACTACATCACTTGATTGAACGGATACATTTTAACGTTAATATATCAAAAGGACGATAATGTGTAACAAACATTAAAAATATGTAATGTAATTTGGTCTAACAATGTTTAAATGGTTCATATGATTATGAATGACACTTCACGCGTATATTATGCATGCAAAGTGTGAAGAATCTTTAACGCGACCAGTGTACTATAGGGCCGAGGGTATATCGCTAGTCAAATCAAATTACAAGTGGTGTTGAGATACCGGTGACGCATCATTATAGTCAGACTCACCGTTGTAGAGAGTTTAATGCACTATTGCACCCATGTTTCCGAGTAACTGGCAAGAACACTACCTGCTAACTTGATTCAGTCGCAAAAAAAAACCCATCATATCTAAAGAACTAAAGTAGCCTTGTATAAACCTTTTTAGTAAAAAAGAATATTCGGACATTCATCTGCCTAAAAACCGCAGACTTACATGCTATAACTTGATATGAAAAAATCAACAAACAAAAGCAAGTATTCTGGTGTGCGTTCACAAAAAATTCCGACAATTGGTGGCTCTACATAAACAGGGGACTTTAACTTCATCCGGCTCATCTTGATCAAATTTGTAATCATACCTGTCACCATAAATAAGAGATCATATAAAAACTTCCCATTCTAACAAACCCATTAATTCATATATTTCGTTTTCCTTTTTCAACGAAAATAAATTAGAGACAGTGGATATCTTAAGTTAGAGCATGTGAAAGGCATACGTCAATTCGTCGCCAGCGGCAACATTGGTTTTAGCTATAAGAACAATCCGACTCTCATTTTCGCCCATACTCAAAATCCTAGCATAGCAATTGGGCATGCACTGCACAGAGAGTCAACAAATTTGACAAGTCAAACACACTCAAAACTGTGTAGAAAGTCAAACATTGCACTTATCAAACAAAATAGGGAATTTACCGAATGATTGATTAAACGGGCCATATTACCCTTATCCGTAGCATCGATTACAATATCCTCACTAATTTTAAAGAGCTGCAGAACAAGACTATAGATTATGCACAATAAAAACTAAAATAATTAATAAGCATTAGTTATCATAACTAAAAATTAACTCACATAACAATCTTTCCCTTGTGACCTATATTGTACCTCCCTCAAATCTGCAATGCTACGTCTAACCTGCTCACCGCGGTATTCAAGAACCTGCAGAATAAATAAAATTAATACAAACACAACTGTAGAATGTTCGGGTAAGAAAAAAAAATACCATTTCTCCTTCTAGAATCTTCCGGCGAGCAAAGAGGCCCCATCCATGTATACCAGATTTACCGAAACAAATCCGACGTTTTTCTATCCTCTGAATTTAGACATACATGGTAAGAATGATGCACAGGCACACATATTAATATGAAGTATGAACCAAAAGTAAGCTATACCTGTAGAGCATTAAGTCGTTCCTTGAAGGTAGAACAAGTATTCAGATCCTGGATTTCCTGTAAAAGATATATGGAATTAAGACTAGAACATGTTTTAAGGTTAAAAAATATTAAAAAGAATACTAGTTTACATTGTGAGAGGTTAAACAATCTATATGGTCTACCGAATGCTGGGTCGGGCCCATTAGCCGGTGGAATAATGCTTCTTTCACGTCATTCTGGAAATTAAAAAAAAACAAAAAACAAAAAGTATACGTGTGAGAAAGAAAATGGATATGATTTTATTGATTTGTAACTAATTTAATGGAAAAACTAAAGAACACACCTTTGAAGTTTTTCTTCTAAAAATGCGACACCTGGCAGCTGACTGTGGCTCAAACTCATCATTCTCGACTGTTGATGAAGCCAAACCTGTGCATTGCACGAGTCTTGAACCCCTAAAACTCTGTTTTTGATTCTGGTTTACAAGTAATCCTTTTGCGCAAAACACCTCTGAAGAAGTCCTAATCACGATACCGTTATCTGCAGGGGTTCTGCATCGGTATCGAAAGAATCATGGTTTAATAATTCATCCCCGAAATTGCCCAAGATTAGAAATAGAGTAAAATGCCATTTTCGTCCCTAAGGTTTGGCCAGTTTTGCGACTTTCGTATAAAGGTTTGTTTTTCCGCATCTGGATTTGAAATCTTGCCATTTTCATCCGGCTAGTTAACTCCATCCATTTTTCTCCGTTTAGTCAAGAGTGTTTCTGTCTTTTTTGTTAACTTAAATGACAATTCAGGGGTATTCGGTCTTTTTACATAAAGTAAAAAGACTAAATTACCCTTTAAGTTAACCAAAAAACATAAATACTCTTGACTTAACAAACAAAGATGGATGGAGTTAACGAGCCTGAAAATGCCAAGATTTCAAACCTTTGGACGGAAGTCGCAAAACTGGCCAAACCTCAAGACCAGAAATGGCATTTTACTTGGTTATAAATCATAAATTTCGTAGCATTACCTGTGCATTGCACAGTATGTTGACCATTTGGTTTGATGTGTCCCACCTTTCTCAGACGAATGCAACTGAAAGATCATTTTACTACTTTAATATCATCAAGTTATTGTTAAATCTGAAAAAAAAAGAACATTTTTCATACTTATTTTCAAGCAAAATGAAAAAAAAAAGATTACCTCGACACAGTAGCCAGCCCGTGAAGCACACATGGCGTGAAAACATGTGGCACATTTGCAACATTGTATGCAAGAACCATGAACTTGTTTGCAAATTACACATCTCTACAATTAACCCACAAAAAACACGATAAATTATCAAATTACGACTTTAGTCGACACTTCAGTGAGATCGTTTTTTGTTTTTACCTTCACAAATGAATCGGGTGGAATCCGTAAAAGCCCAACTGCAGGTTCCATCTTTTCACCGCTTAGAAAAGCAACCTCCGGTCGAAACCACGCACATATTACATGAACCCACAGCGTATCAATGTTAGTCGGCTTCAATGCACCACCTGTAGAAGAACCATGATACAGAAAACTGAAGAAAAAAATAAAACCTATAATTCCAAAAGTGTGAAATGACAATTTTAACCTTTTACAGGGCAAAGGCAGCATTCTCGCTCAACCTCGGGTGTTTCACACACCCGACAAACCCAAGATGTGAAATCATTCATATCTCTAACTCCATAGCATTCTTGATGAACAGCGATTTGACATCTGATGAGAACGAACTTATATTAATAAGTAAACTGTTTACATATTGTTGCATTACATACTGGAAAGAATAAACTTATAAACGGACCTGTTGCAGATAATGATTTTGTTAACATCATAGTCTTCATCCCATCTACAAATTGCACATCGTTCGGTTGTCCACTTTGCATAAACAGGTTCATACTTCTCTACGGTTTCAAAAACAAATAGCATTTGTATACCATCAAAGAATGTAAACCCGTGAAGTATAGCATAAAGAATATGAATACCTTGAATAAACGAAAACAGTTGTTGTTCATCTAATTGATTCGAAACAGCCTTAGCGTAATAATCAATGTTATAATCTGCAAGCTGAAATGTTAAATGTTAAAAAGTGTAATAATAATAACGGATATAACATACTTTAATCAAAGTAGATGAGACGAAAAACAAACCAATTTTTCTAGCGGTAACATCGAATCTTTGACTTTAATGCTGACTTTCCACTTTTTTGCTCTAGAACCAGTATGTCGTTCCCATTCGGATGGAGTTTGCTTCCTGGTCCCACATGAACCACACTTACACTGAATTCTGTTACAAAATAAAACAAAAATTAGAGTCAATTAAACAATCAAAGCATTATATTAAAATCGAGAACTGTGATCTTACAGATGAAGATTTGGATAGTAAATGCCTTCAACGTCCGTACAGACGACAGCTATTTTGTCAGGAAGTGTACTCTGGTCATTGCTTTCTGTACAACTGCTGACTTTAGATTGACTTTCGTCTACAACCGATTGGTCAAATGAAAACTGACCCTTGCATTCTGGGCAGCAATATTCATTGTTTTCCGGATCCTTAAATCAATATAATCAATTGAGTTAAACTATTAAAAGTCATGAATCAATAAAATTAATAGGAAATGTGGTGATACCGTGAAGTGATTGCTTGAAATTTCATTGCATTCAGCATGTACCCAAAGATTACAACCATCACAGTACATCTGAAAAAACGAAGATGCCCAGAAAAATATCAGAATCCACTCATTGTTCAAAGATGAAGTTATGAAAACATGACTGCAACAAATTACCTTCTTACGATTGAAATATTCATGATCAAGATCTGTAGCAGGTCCCACATTGATCTCAACCAGATCCGATTCGCTTGAACGTTCTTGCCTATCTCTATATCCAGAATTCAAATGCTCGTTTTCTATACTGTACGCCTCTTCTATTGCCTTACGTAAATCATCTCGTTTGCAACCAAATAAATGAGTCTGTCCCTCAAATCTATTTTTTTGAAAAAAAAAAAAATAGAGTAAACCATTATTGTCACCTTGAAAACATAACTCTAAACATGAAAAATCACAACTCTATTAAAGTAGAAAAAAAAATACAACAATCATTAAAGCACATACCTTTCCATATACTGCAAAAATGGAAAAATCATTCCACCCTTCACCCATGCATAATCCTGAACAACAATCAAAGTTAATAAAGAATCCGAAACGCCATTAGACAAGAAACCGAAGGCAAAACCGAAAGAAAGAATACCCGTGTTCCTTTTCTTGAATACCCGTAAAACATGACACAAGCAGTGTTGGGAACAAAAGCTTTCTGTACAGAAGCAGGAGCTTCATGTTTAGGATCAATCACAACAGCAGGCCAAGCAGGAAACCGGTTCGAGCATTTCGCCCAAACAATATCACCTGCAACAAAATCCTGCGGTCCAAACAAATCGTTCGCTTGGTATATCTTAAAGTTATTCTTGATCCCCTTATTACTATTATTAAACACATTGTAATCAACCGAAACTGGAGCATCTACAAAACATACATCCACTTCCACAGTCTGTTTCTTCGAAACCAACTCCCCGTCAAAAAACGGGTTTTTCCGCTTATTCAAACCCTCATTATCATTACCACCCTCCTTCTTCCACAAACCAACAACCGAATCATTGAACCGCGAAGGACACACCGAAACACGCCCTCGAGAAGACTTAACCCGATGAACCGAACACGAATTCGACTTCAAATTCGCAGACGAACACCAAGCATTAACAACATTATCATCATACTCAATAAAACAAGCTCCATTATCCTCCTCTAACTTACACCGTTTCACTTTCACCCGTTCTGATTTCACCATCTGTTTAATCATCATCAATCGCAAAATTCATTCATCAGGAACCCTAATTCCACTACAATTTAACGTAAACCTATCTAGATTCGTAAACCTTCACTAAATCTTCAATAATTCCAAAATTCATCAACAAACAACCCTAAATTCATTCCAAAAACCTCAACAGAAACCCTAATTTCAGTCCAATTTAACCTAGATTCATAAACAAAAACAGAACGAACCGAAAACGTCGCAACCGCTGCAAATTGATCAAATTAACGACTGATTCGATAACTGTGATGAAAAAAATCGATGAACAATCGATAATCTGGAACCAATTCGATGAAATTGAGGACTAATTAATCAAATTCGCCGTAAAAATTCAGCAAATCGATTGAACAGAGGACGCGAACAGATGAAAATAAACCCTAATTGGAGAATGAATCAGCAAAAACCACGGGATTGAAGAAGAAGAATTAGGGCAAATGAAAGGATTTAACGAATTGAAATTGGGTGTAACAGATAACCGAAAGAGCAGAGAAATAATAATATGTAGAGGTTTGGGGGAGATAAAAAGAATTACGAATTGTTTATTTGTTTGTTCGAGTTGCGTAAAGTTAAGAGTTAAATGTCATTTTAGTCCCTGTGGTTTGGGCTATTTTGTCAGTTTAGTCCGAAGGTTTCATTTTTAACCTGTGGGTCCAAAAAGGTTTCACAGTTGCCATTTTAGTCCACTGGGTTAACTTCATCCGTTTTTTCTGTTAACGAGAAGGCCAATTCGGTCATTTTATATGGCTGAATTGTCCTTTTAGTTAACATAATTACATACAAAATGACCAAATTAGCCTTATCGTTAACATAAAAAATGGATGAAGTTAACCCAGTGGACTAAAATGGCAACTGTGAAACATTTTTAGACCCACAGGTTAAAAATGAAACCTTTGGACTAAACTGGTAAAATGGCCCAAACCACAGGGACTAAAATAACATTTAACTCTAAAGTTAATTATACGGATGATATGCTTCGGTCAGCGTGAATATAAAGGGTTTGAAGATTTGCGGAATGGTCCCTAGAGTTTCTTTGTATTTGAATTTGGTTATTCGTAAAGATTCGGAGTAATTAAAGTGATCAGAGTTTTATTACGGTAAGCAAAGCGTGTTTTCCAAGGTAAGGGTAATATGGTAAGTTAAGTGCATTTTTGTGTTGCAAGAGTTTTTTTAAGTGATTAAAATTGTTACGAGTTTGAACAGAAGTTTTAAGTGATTAAAATTGTTACAAGTTTGAATGTTGGGTAAATTACACTTTTCGTCCTTTATGTTTATAGCAGGTTGTAATGGATAGTCTTTAACTTTAATAATTATAGTCACCATCATTTATTTGGAAAACGCATTACATCTTTCGTCATTTAGCACTAAGTTAAAAATTTTAGTTACATCTATCCACTTAAGGGTATTCTGGTCATTTTATATTTTTATTTAAAATGTTTATTAATAAATAAACATCATCTTCCCCAATTCACCCTAACCCTAAATCTCTTCTCTTCATCTCTCAACAACTGAAATGACTCAAACTGAAACTTTTGCTAACTCGTTGCAAGAAGCTCTTATGCAACGGGACATGGTCCTTGCAAAGTGTGCAGAAATTCTTTCTTTAAGTTTACCAGAAGTTGCACAGCTTCCTAACTTGGAATCTCAAGTTAGTTGGCTGTTAGAATCGTTTAGTCTTGTGAAAGATCAATTAATTAAGCTACAAGATGAATTTAACACAATGAAAGAGGCCGCCAATGCACAAATTGATCATTTAACTGCAACATTGCTAATCGAATCACAGGAGAATGAGGTTAATGTTGGATATCTACAAAAAAGCTTCACATTGTACAGTTGAGGAACTCGATAGAAGAAACGGTACCAGTTGGGCTACAAATTCGAGTTTTCCTGCTCAAGAATGCCAATTTCAAGAGGAAGAAGAAGAGCCAAGGTTGACTAAAGTCAACCCTGTGGTTGCTGATAATGAAGGTGATGTTTATATTGATACCAATGGCACAAAAGTTTGCGTCTTGTCTTTCCCAAAAACGGGTTTATCAGATAATCATGGAGGTCGAAAGTCATTGATCATAAAGAAGTTGTTGAGGAAAAGAATTGAGTCGTGGGTGGGAGTTTCGAATGAGAAACAGACCGATGATAACTTCAATTCAACAGCATCTCCAGCAAATCTGACCCAATCGGATGTTTCATTTGTTCATCTCCAGCATCTTCATCAGAAAGTGGTGGTGGTAGAGGTTGGTTGGTGAGAGATGAAGATGAGAGATTTAGGGTTAGGATGAATTAGGGATGATGATGTTTATTTATTAATGAACATTTTAAATAAAAATATGAAATGACCAGAATACCCTTAAGTGGATAGACATAACTTAAAATTTTAACTTGGTTAGTGCTAAAGCACGAAAGGTGTAATGCCATTTCCAAATAAAGAATGGTGACTGTAATTATTGAAGTTAAATGTTATCCATTGCAACCTGATACAAACATAAAGGACGAAAAGTGTAATTTACCCTTGAATGTTTTTAAGAGAAAAATGTTTGGATAATCATTGTGGTTTACTTATTTTTCACCTTTAATCCCCAACTTTCTAAAATTACAGCTATAGTCTCTAACTTTTGCAATTTCATTCCCGGATAGTTCCTGGCGCGGATGGGGTTAGTTTTGGTGTTAAGTAGGTGTGAAATTATAAAAATACCCTTATTATTAAAAAATTAACAATTAAAACAAAAAGAGTTAATATAAATCATTCGGGCAGGCCCATTTTTTTTATTAAAAACCTAAAAAGGTCGGCGGCCTCATTACCCCCACCTCCACCCTCAACCACTGCCTACACCCTCCGCAACCTCCAACCACCGTCTCCACCCTCACCGTCTCCACCATGATCTCCACCTTTCACCACCACCGCACAACATCTCCCTACAACCAAACATTACCCACTTCTACCCCACCATCAACAAAAACCTTAACCCTAATAAATGAAATCATTGACAGAACAAAGAACTACCGCAAAATTTCTGAAGATCAGTGAACTCGTTAAGCAGACCCGTTGTGAATTTAAGAAGATCGTGAACCCAAAATGGCGCAAAAAAAGATCAAAAAATCGTATTGTACATCGAATTCGCCTCAACCGCCGGATCTCGTTGACTTGTTGACTTATGAATATCGATTCCCTGATCTCGTGAACACTGATACAGTGGTGGTGCTGGGATAAAGGGGGGTTGTCGGGGTGGAATGGTGACCAGGGGTGTGGGATGCTTGGTGGCCGTTTGTGATGGTTTACAACAGTTTTCTGATGTCAGCATGTGGGTGGTTCACGGTGGTGTTGGGTGGCCAACAAATGCAGAGGAAGAAGATGGATACTACGCTTCAAATTCAACGTGGGTGATTAGGTGGGTATCATGGTTCGATTCCATCAAGTCGGAGGTGGTGTTCTTGGCAACGAAACCACCGCCATCCCTGAACAGAAACTCGCCGGTGGTGAGTTGTTCTTGAGCAGAGAGGGAGTTGTTCTTGAGGGAGGGAGAGAGAGTGTGTGTGGGGGGGGTTATGGGTTTTGGGATAAAAGAGGGAGTTGTTCTTGGGTTTGTTTTCAAGCATTTTTTTATTTTTTGGGTTTTGGGTGTGGGTGATGATGGTGGCGCAGAAGTTGCGGGTGGGGAGTTGGTGGTTGGAAGAGAGAAGGGAGAAGGATATGTGTTTTATTTTAATTTTTTTTTTTTTGGAAATAAAATTTCATATCAACACCGGCAAGTCCTCAAACAAAGGACCGCCAAGAAAACCTTACAAACAATACATCGGGTAGTTAACCCAATCGTTCCAAACCACATCTTTAAATCTAGTTCTATGCTTAAACCAAAAGAAAGAAAAAGCCTTCACTGACGCCACTACCTCAACAACCCGAGGTTTCGAACTATTGAAAACTTTGTTGTTCCGTTCCTTCCAAAGCACCCAACAAGTAATCATGAAAACACCTCTAATCAACTTCTGCTCCCATTTGGACTTCAGCGAAACATCCTTCAGATTCAGCAAATCGAGAATGGAGTTATTATAATTAGGAACAATTCTGCACCACCTGTGAACCCTACTCCAAACTTCTGCAGCGAAAATACACTCAGCCAGAAGATGCTGAGCCGTTTCAATACCAGTCTCACACAAAGGACATACACAACTCGGCATGCTTATATTTTTTCTTAACAAGGCGCTGCGCGTTGGTATTCTATCTAACCTCAATCTCCAAACAAAAAAATTAACTTTTATAGGGAGCCACTTCTCCCATTTCATCACTGAAATACCATGCGTTAACCTCCCGCCCCGAAGCCATTTTTTCACAGCAGCCACAGAAAACGCCCCGTTTTTATCTGGATCCCACACCCAAGTGTCCTTATTCCCAGAAAACTTAATCTGATGCAGTAACATACCAGCATCATGGGCTTCCGAAATCCCTTCCACAGAAGTCAAATCCATAACCCAATCCGTATTTAGAACCGCTATATCACCTTCCGAGTTAAACCGGTCACGAACGTTATCATTTTTCTTCAAGTCAGAACGAAACAAAACAGGCCACCGATCCTGAAGAGGTACCGCTCCAACCCAAATATCTTTCCTTTTAATTATATATTTAAATGGATAATTAATAACATTTTTTATTACTAAGGGTATTTTAGTCATTTCGCACCCACCTAACACCAAAAACTAACTCACATTTGCGCAAGGGACTATTCGGGAACGGAATTGAAAAAGTTAGAGACTATAACTGTAATTTTAGAAAGTTAGGGACTAAAAGTGAAAAATAGACAAACCACTGGAACAATCCAGACATTTTTTTTTAATGTTAGGAAAACTTTTGAAAGAAATTAAGTGTAGTTTTCTCATAAGATAATTTAGTTATTGGTTAAAATGTAAACATGTTGTTCTTTGGAATCTAACTAGATTTTTGTCCGCTGCGCGTTGCGTCGGCGGAACAAATCGCAAACAAAACTCACCATTAAGGCATTAAGTGAATACCTTTCAATTCCATTACTCAAACCACAAATGAATTTTAGATTCTAATACAAACAAATTATGCAAACAAAAGACTTTTTAAAATGAAATTTAGATTCCACTTTTTCCTGGTTGCGGGTAGTTCTTACTGTTGGTTTAGTGTCGGACTCGCTCCACCATCCCGAGCCTTCGTCGTCAATAACGGAATCGTTATCCCGTTTAGTTTGGTGACCTCGAGCAATTGAAGGAGTCCTGACTCCTAGCTTCCCGACCTTTTTGGAGCTATGATCTTGTCATCTAACCGTGAAACCATTAATTTCAATCAACAAATTCGAACCCATTGTTGGAAATTTTGTGAAAATAGCATTTTTCACAAATATAGGAAAATGACTTTTTCCTAGTTTGGACTAGAAATAAATATAATAAAATGAGCGGGTTTTATATATTTATTTGTGGGTTTGTGTTCTATGTCGGAAGGGCTTCGCAACGAACTAAACCACGTCCAAAACGGAGCTAAGATGAATGAGATATCGATGCTCAAAGTTTGGTGTTTGAAACTTAAATGCTGAAAAAAGTGGGAAAGTGGCACCTTGTCCCACATCGGATGAGAGATGGAACTTAAAGGGGTATTTAAGTGGGAACTCTCCATCCTTATTGTTTCATGGAAGCACTCACTAGTGTACTCGCGAAGGGTGCGGAGCACCCTAACTCGCACTCGCACACGCGCGCGTGGCGTGGGCGATGAGGCGCAATGTGGCGCTTTGATGGCGCACTTCGCACGCTCGCATCGCCGCGAGCCGCTTGAGAGCCGCCTTTGTATTTTTGACCACGTGCGCGTGGTGGAAGCACAAGGGTTGCAAGGACCAAGTGGTTGGTGATGTGGCATGCATGCGCATGACCCTGGTGGGTCCGCGCGCGATGGCGCATGACGTGGCAATCATGAGCGCGGGGTACACATGGCGCGCACTAGCGCATGGTGCATGGCCTGATGTGACGTGCGCGGCGCACCAAAGTGAGCCAAAACGGCGCGACTGTGTGGCGTGCTCGTAGAGGCTCACAGGTGACGTGGCACACGCGCGCATGGACCTGAGTGAGTATGGCGCACGCGCGCATGGCAGTGAGCCAAACGGACGCACCGCGCATGGAACGTGCAGACCTGGGCGCGCGCGCACCAGTGTGACTTGCGCGCACGCGCGCGCACCAGTGTGACTTGCGCGCACGCGCGCGCAGAAGCTTCCAACAGCAGTTAATGCTGTGCAGTTACGTTTTCAGCATTCGAAACTGACAAAGTTAATGCGTTTGACTGAGAATTAAGTGACGAATTAAAGTGCATTAAAGACGTCTAATGCAGTTTAATTCTCCCATTTAATTTATTTTCAGTTTCGAGTTCAACCTGGTGTATAAATAGGAGGCTCCTTTCACCAGATTAGACACCGAATAACACAAGCTCTCTCTACAATCTTCTCACTACAGAATTCTTCACTTTCCTTCAAGCTTTCGAGGTACACCTTCGGGTTAGAGTCAAGACCGGCAGTGCAACTGCTTGAGGCTGTTGTATCCTGGAAACAAACGTGTTCTCCTGGGAGACACGAAATTTGTTTTAAGGGACCCGTGTCTAACACGATCCTCAGCCAAAGAACAGTGTTTCTGTTCGGTTTTCTGTTCGTGTATTTCCTTTTTCAGTTGTATTTGTATTTTTCTTTCAGTTGTAATTCTGTTTTTGTTTCTGTAATTCAAGTTAATAAAAGTTTTATTTATTTTACACGAACGGATTCCTACAATCTTAAAACAAATTTTAAAACACCGTTCGTGTAGAATCACAAACTTCTCTGCTGTGATTTCAATTTTTTTTTTCTCACAGCAGGTTGTGTTTTAAAATGTTTTTCTCTGTTTTGATTCAAAGTAGCGACTTTGTCAAAACAGAACTCTGTTTCTACTCCTTCTGTCGCTGAGTTCTAAAAACCTACTGTTGTAGTCTTCAAAGTTGGACTTAGAAGCTGCGCGGTGGTTTCAAAAACTCTTTATATTGGATAAATAATAAATTAGCACATTTATTATTTTATTAACTTGGTTTTGTGGAATTTTTCAGAATGTCGACTGAAAATACCAACGTCAACGTCGTTGTCGGTACCCCTGCCAACACTGTGGGAGCGTCCACAGTGGCGAATCATACTGAACGACCCGAGAAGTTCTCGGGTCTCCACTTCAAGAGGTGGCAACAGAAGATGTTCTTCTACTTGACCACCATGAACCTTGCGAGGTTCTTGACGGAGACCGTTCCCCAACCTGCGGAAGGGGAGACCGATGCTCAGGCTCTGAGCGCGGTAGAGGCGTGGAAGCACTCGGACTTTATATGTCGAGGCTATGTTCTCAACGGTCTCTCGGATGCATTGTATAATGTGTACTATAATATCAAGACTTCCAAAGAATTATGGGAGTCTTTGGAGAAAAAGTACAAAACGGAGGATGCGGGAACAAAGAAATTTGTTGTCGCCCGTTTCTTGGACTTTAAAATGGTTGATAACAAGTCTGTTATGAACCAAGTCCAAGAGTTGCAAATTATACTAAATGACATCCATGCTGAGGGTATGGTACTTAGCGAAACTTTTCAAGTGACAGCCATGATCGAGAAATTACCTCCTGCTTGGTTGGATTTTAAGAATTATCTTAAACAGAAGCGAAAGGAAATGTCAGTCGAGGATCTTGTTCTTCGTCTTCGTATAGAAGAAGAAAACAGGGTGGCCCAAAAAGGCACCATTTTGCAAGCTTCGGCTAAAGCAAACATGGTGGAAGTTGGGGAGTCCTCAAAGGGCAAGAAAGCCAAGGGTAAAAAGGACAACAAAGGGAAAGCAAAGGTTAACAACCTTGGACCGAAAAAGGGGGCTGTGAAAAAGAAGCATGCGCTTTTCCAAGGTACTTGTTACAATTGTAACGAGACGGGGCAGCGTGCTAACCAATGCAAGAAACCTAAGCGTGAGCGTGCGCACATGGTTGATGAGGATGGTATGCCTCTAATCGCAATGATAACCGAGGAAGCGGCTATGATTGAAGAAGTCAACGCAATGGGTGAAAACCCAAAAGGATGGTTCGTTGATACGGGTGCAACCCGCCATGTTTGTGGAGACAAGGCTCTTTTCTCTACATTCAAGGAAGCTTCGGGTGAAGAAAAGCTTTATATGGGGAATAAAGCTACCGCAAGCATCAAGGGGGAAGGCACGGTCGTCTTGAAGATGACTTCGGGCAAGGAGCTTACCTTGACAAATGTGCTTTATGTCCCAGAGATACGGAAGAATCTCGTGTCGGGATGGATGCTCAACAAGTTTGGATTTCGTCTAGTGTTTGAATCGGACAATTTTGTCTTGTCTAGACGTGGAATGTTTGTTGGAAAGGGCTATGCCCTTAATGGTATGTTTAAAATGAACGTAATGGTTGTAAACCAAAACAAGAAAATGAATGAAATTTCTACTTCTACTTACATGGTTGAGTCTTCTAATGTTTGGCATGGTAGACTAGGACATGTAAATTTTAATTCATTACGACGTTTAATTAAATTAAACTTGATACCAACATTCCATATCGAGTCCAATCACAAATGCGAGACATGTGTTGAATCCAAACTTACGAGATCATCGTTTAAATCGGTTGAACGAATAACCGAACCCCTTGATTTAATTCATACCGATGTGTGTGATTTAAAAGCGGTTCCCACGCGTGGAGGAAATAAGTACTTCATCACGTTTATTGATGATTGTACGAAATATTGCTACGTGTATTTACTTAAGAGTAAAGACGAAGCAATAGATAAGTTTATCTTGTACAAAAACGAAGTTGAGAATCAACTTAAAAAGAAGATAAAAGCTTTGAGAAGCGATCGAGGAGGTGAATATGTTGCACCTTTTGCGGATTTATGCGCAAAAAGTGGCATTGTACATGAGTGTACACCACCTTATTCTCCACAATCAAATGGCGTTGCAGAACGTAAGAACCGCACATTGAAAGAGATGATGAACGCCATGTTGATAAGCTCGGGAGTGAACCGAGAAATGTGGGGGGACGCCATTCTCTCAGCAAACTATCTTTTGAACAAGATACCTTTGAAAAATAAGGATGAAACTCCATATGAGTTATGGAGAAAAAGGAAGCCTTCGTATAAATACTTGAAAGTGTGGGGGTGCCTAGCTAAGGTGATTGTACCACCTCCTAAGGCTCTTAGGATAGGACCCAAAACTGTTGATTGCATTTTCATTGGATATGCACATCAAAGTAGTGCGCATCGTTTTCTTGTACATGAGTCCAAGAATCCTGATGTCCACAAACACACTATCATGGAGGCAAATCCTAATATCGTCTCATATTTTGAGAATGTGTTTCCTATGTTAGGACAAACACATGCGTCTTCATCAAGAGCGGTTGATGAAGCAGGTCCAAGTTCGTCTACATGGTTAGATGAAGCAGGACCAAGTTCATCTACGAGGATAGATGAAAGACATGAACGACCTGAGGTCGAGGAGGGTGAGCTTAGACGAAGTAAACGACAAAGGGTTGAAAAATCCTTTGGTCCAGACTTCATGAGCTATATGGTTGAGGGTGAGCCCAATACCTACCGCGAAGTGGTTACCTCCGCGGAAGGACCTCAATGGCAAGAAGCAATTAAGAATGAAATTGATTCTATATTGCAAAATCATACTTGGGAGTTAGTAGATCTTCCACCTGGTTGTAAACCACTTGGATATCGTTGGATATTCAAAAGGAAGATGAAAGCCGATGGAAGTATTGATAAATACAAGGCAAGGTTAGTGATCAAAGGATTTAGACAAAAGGAGGGTCTAGATTATATTGATACTTACTCGCCTGTAACGCGAATAACCTCTATACGATTGGTTCTTGCAATTGCGGCCTTAAGAAATTTGGAAGTTCACCAAATGGATGTAAAGACCGCATTTCTAAATGGCGATTTAGAAGAAGAAATTTACATGGAACAACCTGAGGGTTTTTCCGCCCCTGGAAACACGGGTAAAGTATGTAAATTGGTCAAATCTTTGTATGGCTTGAAGCAAGCTCCAAAACAATGGCACCAAAAGTTTGATCATGTCATGATTGACAATGGTTTCAAAATAAATGAGTGCGACAAGTGTGTTTATTTTAAAGACACACCAAGAGGTTATGTGATTCTATGTCTTTATGTAGATGATATGCTTATCATTGGGAGTGATGATAAAATGATCAACTCAACGAAAGACATGTTGAAAGCGAGGTTTGACATGAAAGACATGGGTCTCGCGGATGTGATTCTTGGAGTTAAAATCACTAGAACCCAAAATGGTCTTGTGTTGAGTCAATCTCACTATGTGGATAAGATCCTTGGGAAATTCAATTCCGACGATACGAGTATAGCTCGAAGTCCAATTGATAATACCCAACGCCTAAGGAAGAATAGAGGCGAGAGTGTTTCTCAGTTAGAATACTCAAGGATCATTGGTAGTCTCATGTATCTAATGACATGTACTAGACCCGACTTAGCGTACGCTGTGAGCAGGCTAAGTAGATACACCAGTAATCCGAGCGAGGATCATTGGAAAGCTATCACGAGGGTGCTTAGATACATAAGATACACGAGAGACTATGGATTGCATTATACCCGTGATCCAGCAGTGATCGAAGGATTCACTGATGCGAACTGGATATCGGATATAAAAGATCATAGATCGACAAGTGGTTACGTGTTTACACTTGCTGGCGCAGCTATAGCTTGGAAGTCTTCCAAGCAAACGGTTATAGCGAGATCCACGATGGAATCCGAATTCGTCGCTTTAGATAAAAGCGGGGAAGAGGCGGAGTGGCTACGTCAATTTGTGGAAGATATTCCAAGGTGGCCAAAGCCGTTGACGGCGATCTGCATACATTGTGACAATCAGTCTGCTCTTGCTAGAGCACAAAACATGATGTACAATGGCAGATCAAGGCACATTTGACGTAGACACAACACGGTACGACAACTTATCTCAACGGGTGTTATCTCAGTTGACTATGTGAGGTCAAATGAGAACATTGCGGACCCGTTAACAAAAGGCTTAAGCACAGATAAGGTGTATAGGTTGTCAAGAGGAATGGGACTAAAGCCCATAGATGAAGGGAATATGAGGGAAACCTAACCTAGTTGACTGGAGATCCCAAGATCTAGGTTCAATAGGCAAACTTAATCATAAACCCAAAGGGAGTCACTGTGGGGGGTGCCCCAAAATCAATAAAGGGAGTTGTATACTTCCTAGTCCATTCCAATCAGTGACATGAAGGAAAGGTTAAGCATGTTGAGGTTAAGGATTTTGAGGAAATCCAAATTAACCATGATGCTTTTAATGATTCACGGACACAACCATGAGGTCTTAACTCGACTAGGGCGAGTATTGTGTGAATGTATATTGTCGCCTACATAAATGGGGGATTGTTCAAGGACACCGCGTCTACAAGACCCTAGGAGGCTAAGTATGCTTCACAAAAGGAGGTTCAAAGGTTACACCTACCTATCTTGCAATACTCAACTGTTGAACGTGTATCGTTGAAACTTGATAGATCGATTTCTATTCATGTGGGGGATTGTTGGAAATTTTGTGAAAATAGCATTTTTCACAAATATAGGAAAATGATTTTTTCCTATTTTGGACTAGAAATAAATATAATAAAATGAGCGGGTTTTATATATTTATTTGTGGGTTTGTGTTCTATGTCGGAAGGGCTTCACAACGAACTAAACCACGTCCAAAACGGAGCTAAGATGAATGAGATATCGATGCTCAAAGTTTGGTGTTTGAAACTTAAATGCTGAAAAAAGTGGGAAAGTGGCACCTTGTCCCACATCGGATGAGAGATGGAACTTAAAGGGGTATTTAAGTGGGAACTCTCCATCCTTATTGTTTCATGGAAGCACTCACTAGTGTACTCGCGAAGGGTGCGGAGCACCCTAACTCGCACTCGCACACGCGCGCGTGGCGTGGGCGATGAGGCGCAATGTGGCGCTTTGATGGCGCACTTCGCACGCTCGCATCGCCGCGAGCCGCTTGAGAGCCGCCTTTGTATTTTTGACCACGTGCGCGTGGTGGAAGCACAAGGGTTGCAAGGACCAAGTGGTTGGTGATGTGGCATGCATGCGCATGACCCTGGTGGGTCCGCGCGCGATGGCGCATGACGTGGCAATCATGAGCGCGGGGTACACATGGCGCGCACTAGCGCATGGTGCATGGCCTGATGTGACGTGCGCGGCGCACCAAAGTGAGCCAAAACGGCGCGACTGTGTGGCGTGCTCGTAGAGGCTCACAGGTGACGTGGCACACGCGCGCATGGACCTGAGTGAGTATGGCGCACGCGCGCATGGCAGTGAGCCAAACGGACGCACCGCGCATGGAACGTGCAGACCTGGGCGCGCGCGCACCAGTGTGACTTGCGCGCACGCGCGCGCAGAAGCTTCCAACAGCAGTTAATGCTGTGCAGTTACGTTTTCAGCATTCGAAACTGACAAAGTTAATGCGTTTGACTGAGAATTAAGTGACGAATTAAAGTGCATTAAAGACGTCTAATGCAGTTTAATTCTCCCATTTAATTTATTTTCAGTTTCGAGTTCAACCTGGTGTATAAATAGGAGGCTCCTTTCACCAGATTAGACACCGAATAACACAAGCTCTCTCTACAATCTTCTCACTACAGAATTCTTCACTTTCCTTCAAGCTTTCGAGGTACACCTTCGGGTTAGAGTCAAGACCGGCAGTGCAACTGCTTGAGGCTGTTGTATCCTGGAAACAAACGTGTTCTCCTGGGAGACACGAAATTTGTTTTAAGGGACCCGTGTCTAACACGATCCTCAGCCAAAGAACAGTGTTTCTGTTCGGTTTTCTGTTCTTGTATTTCCTTTTTCAGTTGTATTTGTATTTTTCTTTCAGTTGTAATTCTGTATTTGTTTCTGTAATTCAAGTTAATAAAAGTTTTATTTATTTTACACGAACGGATTCCTACACCCATGAGTTACATGTTTTGGTACAATTAGATTGATCGAGATCGAGTAAAGTATACCCGAAAAAGGATGTTTGAATCGCAATTGAATCCTGAAAATGATACGGAAAAGACTGAGCCTTTTGGCACATGCGTTTCGGGTTCATAAAAGCAACTAGAGTCAGCGCACCATGTTTCACTGCTGCAGCCGGCTTATTCAAACGTTTCATCTGTTTCAAATAACAATATACTTAACATTGAAGATAAGAGTGGATGTCTATTTAGTCCCTCAAAGAAAGTCAAGGACCAGTCCTTTGGCATAAAGATGCTTGGTATCACCATCATTGTTAATTTTTTTCTATTCTGGCAACCTGCATTAGTAAAAAAAAGGCAATGAAACATTTTGAGTCAAAGGTTACAAGAGATTATGTTGACCAACAAAAATAAAATAAGCAAAATCACTAAATTGATTCAATAACAGATTAATGTTCGAAAATTAAGTTGTAGTTGAGTAAAATTGTTCAATCAATAAAACTCCATGCATCTTTTGCGTTAACTTGAAAACAAATGAATTAAGGAATTTAATACCGGTTGTGACAAAATGGCAGTTGTACTGGATAAACTTGTGAGCGCGTCCACGAGGCTGCTGCTTCTTGTCCTGCTTGGCGACCTTGGGGTTCCGCCTCTTACCTTACTCACACGCACCAACGATCCGTGAACTTTACCTGTGTAATCAAATTCAAACACGATACATTTCAATTATCAATTTATATAATGAAACTTACTAAAAACCCGTGTTAAAATCTAGAGTTAACAATGAATGTTTGTTGTATAGAATGATCTCAAACCTAAAAGTATTGCTAGCAGCACCTATGAAAACTTTAACATAATTAAATAGTTTAAAAAGCAAGTCTTTTGCAGCAAAGAAAGTTGAAGCTAGTATCTAAAATCTAATTTCAAGACCAAGTACAATTATCAATTATTATCATATATGTTGCATCAACAGTAAAACATACAAAATCACTAAACTGATTATATCGCCTAATTAATTTTCAAAACAAATAAGTCGTAGTTGATTAAAATTCTTCAATCAACAAAAGATAATCCATCTATTACATTCGCTTCAAAACAAATGAACTAAAAAATGTTTTAAGAAGCAAAGTAAATGGAGAAAAATGAGAGAATTAATACCAACGGTGACGAAACGACGATTGTTATCAAAGTTGTTACAAAGTAGAACGTAAAATTAACACGATATAATGAAGAAAGAACCGTTACCTTAGAGTTAGGAGTTAAATCACATTAGATATATTTATTTAAAAGTTATAAAAAATGATAGTTTTGATATTAAAATTAATGTTATAATTATAAGTACTCTTCCAATAAATGTTAAAACTGGCACGTAGTTTATTCTTTTTTACAACTAACTCACAGACCCACCGATCCAGTTGGCCCATAATCGATATCAAACACGAAAAAACACACCGATGTTTTGTGGAAACTCCCAGTCTCCCACGATTTTTTCAACATTATTGTGAACAAAACCACACAAAATATAAAACTCTAACTTCTCTATTTAACACACAACTTTTGTGGAAACTCCCACGACTCTTTCAACTTTATTATGAACAAAACCACACAAAATATAAAACTCTACAACAACAACAACCATACCAGTATAATCCCACCTATAGCGAAGCTATTGATAGGGTCTGAGGAGGGTAGGATGTAGGCAAGCCTTACGTCTATCCCAGGGAATAGAGAGACTGCTTTCAGTGAGACCCCCGGTTCCAAAAAACCATAACCAAGACATAAGCTTCTGGAAAAACATATATAAGCACACAACTACTAAAAAGATGGAAAAGAAAAATAATAAAAATAAACACATAAATAAATAAGTAGTTGCTAGTAAAACTACGGCGCCGGGAATAAGTGAAAACTTATAAAAAGCTATATCACACCTCATAGAAAACGAAAAAATTTAAACTCATAAGACAAGAACCTAAACCAAAAAGTAGGCCAAACTCCTAAAAGTCCTTAACCTAATCCTACGTCTCCACGAAGTTCTATCATCGACCATGTCCTCGAAGAGGTGCAAATCTAGCAAATCTTGCCTAATCCGCTCATCCCAAGTCATTTTCGGCCTACCTTTACTCCTCCTTACATCTACAGTGAGTGTTTCAACTATTCTAATCGGGTATGTCGTCTGCCTCCTCCTGACATGCCCAAACCATCTCAATCTTCCCTCCCTTATTTTGTCTGAAATACCAGTAACTCCTAATCTTAGCCTAAAAACCTCATTTCTTATCTTGTCCAACCTAGTATGCCCACACATCCATCTTAGCATCCTCATCTCTACCACCTCTAACTTTCGTGCATGAATTTTCTTGATGGCCCAACAATCTGTTTCGTATAACATAGAGGGTCTAATTGCAACCCTACTGGATACGGTGAGCTACGTCACTGTCTATCTCTCCATTACTCTGAACAAACGATCCTAAATACTTGAACTTAGTTGCCTGTGGGACCACCTGGCCCTCAACGGTGATCTGAGTGTCATGCTCATTGCCTGCTCCACTAAAATCACAGTAAAGGTACTCAGTCTTAGAGCGACTTATCCTCAAACCTTTGCCTTCTAAGGCTACACGCCATTCTTCTAACCTCTCATTCAAGCTCTGTTTACTTTCTTCTATCAGCACAATATCGTCTGCAAAAAGCAAGCACCACGGAACTAACTCCTGAATCGACTTTGACAACTCATCTAGGACAATCGCAAATAGAAAAGAACTCAACGCTGGCCCTTGGTGGAGTCCTACTTCCACATGAAAGAAATCAGTATCCCCTACCGGTGCACGAACACTAGTTTTAGTTTCAACATACATATCCTTAATTAAGTCTACATACTTACTAGGTACCCCTCTATCTTCTAAACTGTCCCATATCAATCTACGTGGCACACTGTCATACGCCTTTTCTAAATCAGTGAACACCATATGTAGATCTCGATTTAACACACAACTTGTTAACCGAAACTTCTAACCCTACTCTAACAAGGAAACAAATAATAAATAAATCTCTAACAATTATCTCTTTATCTCCAACCAATGTTTTTTTTACTTTCATGGTTCATCAAGAATAATTTCATTATACCTTTGTCCACTACGAGACCAGAACCCTTAACCTCTAAGAATGGACAATTTTTCACACACATTGACTAGGCTAAAAGCCATTTGGTAACTAAGATATAAACTTCACAAGTTGTAAACTTAAAAAAAGACAAAAACAAAAACAAAAAAATCCCCACCAAAATTACTTCCAATCACTCAAAAAACAAGTATATCACATCCTCACAGGGTATAGTATACCTGATAACATCAAATACAACATGAATCCAACCAATACCAATCTTCTTTCTATCTGTACAAAACTCTGTTCTTCAACAATCTTTAACAAAAAGGCTTTTGCCTCTTGATATCAATCAAGCTTATCACTGCTAATCCACTTTTTCGTCGTTAATCCAGACAGTTTTGCACACTTTAACCTCTACTGGACAGGATCCAATGGGAATGATGGATTTGGAGGAAACTTGTTGGGTTCTTTCAGCTTCAAAACTTCTAGGACAACTGAAGTAAGTATGATCGAAGCAAGAACGAACCCGTAACCAATCTTCCATGAACTCCCTGCATCAGCAAGTTGTATTCCTAGAAGTATATTCAGACATCCGAAAAATAGAGCAATTCTTCCAACATAATGATGGTACCAATTCCAGTACTTCCTGTGCTTGCTGTCCTTTTCAGGTCTTATGAAGAATGCCATAACCTGAAATGCAAGACACATTTAAAAAATGCTGTACACATAACTAATGCTACATCTTTGACTTTTAAAGTCAAACCTTTCTGATTAAATTCAATCAAAGTTTTAAACTTTTCAAACTTTCCTTTTTATGTGTGTTCCATATTTAGTTAGCAAACCCATCAATATCTTTCTTTGTTTTTTTAGAAATATGAATTTGGAATTGAAATACAGTCTGTTTGAGCTGAAAAGTCAAACTTGTGAAATATGTATTGATTTATGAACCTGGAGGACACTGAGGACGATGGCGGTTATCCCTAAACCTTTGTGTGCAGGTGCATGGAAATTAAACTTGTTATACATGTTTAATCCGACAAATCCTGCGGCGACTGCAAATATGAACCCGACAAACTGAAAGCTGATGTGCAAATAATACCATAACGGTTCCTTGTGCTTAAAGTATCTAGCAACAATAGCCCCATATGGCAAGATTATGCCCCACCCGAGTAAACCCAATGCTCCATGGGTCGTTTTTGAACGGTGGAGATTGTTAGAGGGCGTAATTGAATTTGATTTTGATCCTGAAGAACCTGTAGGGAAAAAGTCAAAGAGTTGACTTTTAAGGTCAACAAAGTTACAAAACTAGTTCGAAATAATCAATTTGATAAACGTACCTTGGGAAAAATCCAAGTGGATAGTTGTCTTGTCGTCGTGAACCGATAGAAGGTGGTGCTCCGGGTACTTGCTAGAGAAAGCCAATAAGATGGGTTGACTTTTGAGTTGACTTGGGTACTTGAGTTGATATGCCAAGTGAATATTGCCACCATAAACCGTGACAAAAGGGGGAATACTTGTTAAGGGTAACTCGCCCTTATCATGTTTTACTTGCGAGGGGCTAAAGCCCTCGGCGTAGTATTGTTTAATTACTGGAGTACCCTTTCGGGTAATCCAGCCAACCATAGCACTCGAGTTTAGCATCATACCGTCCCTTGAGAAACCCATTGCAACATATCCACTTGTATACATTGCTGATAAGACAATTGTCACAACATGGTCTTTGCTCTGCGAGAACTGTTTTTTAAGGTAAATAAAATCGCGTTATTTTTTAAGTAACTACCATTTCAAATATTTGAAAATATGATAGAAAACTTACTCGAATAACATACGAATTCCATATCGGTTTACACACCATATGTGTCATATTAGCATATGGAAGAGGAAGAATACTATTGATGTCTTCATTGCATTCATCACCTACCACCAAAACCACCACAATCGCCACGAAAACAGCCAAAACCCAGAATCGAGAGCCCGATATCATCTCAAACCGAAGGGAATCACTAGCACAAAAGAAGCAAGAAGAGAGATAGGTTGGAATGAATGAGTGGGTAAGAAGTTTATGATGCTGTTTTTAAAAGATTTCTTAGATTTGAAGATTTTCTGGTTGGTGGGTTGATGAGGGAGGTGGGTAATCATCATCATCAGTTAATCAAATCATAATTTTCCCTCCTTTTAATTGAACTCATGAATGTTATTTACATACCTCAAATAAAACTTGTGAGTGTGTATATATAGTTTTTCATTCAATATATGAAGTGTTTTAAATATACATAAAAAGGATACAAATTTGTTTTAAGAAAATTAGCAATTTCTTTTTTCTTGCATACATAGTTTTCTTGTTTTGCAATGTGGGGTATTCAAGGAAAAAGTTTTCATGTTTTGCTGGAATGATAATTGAGCATTGCGTAAAAATGGGTTAAAAGGGGGACACTATTTATTATTCAAGGTTAAGGGTCACAACAGAGTTTGTTGGCTTTTCTACATTTTGTATTTCCGAAAAGGAATAATTTCATACAGTGTGATTTGGTTCGGATTTGTTATTCTTTAAACAAGATATTTGGTTATTAAAAAAAATCATATCTACTCGATTTGGTTAAATTGATTATTGGTTAAACAAAATTTTGAAGTTAGGCATCGGTTATTTAATTGGTTTATTCAGTTATAGTTTAAGGTTATAGTTTATTTATATCGGTTATAGTTTAAGATGCTCATCACTAATAACCACGTTACATAAACGTAAATGGTAGCTAATCCATGTTTCGTAAACAAAAAATGATCCAAAAATGATATGTACGCTGCGATTTAATCTACTTGGTCCAGACAACCATATCTATCTCAGATTGTGCAGCTCGATATAGTTCTAGCCGCTTTCCTATGTTTTGACGCCTTTGTGTTATCGCTGGATCTTCATCCAACAATTTACCCAATTGTCTTCCCTGCAAATAAAATAAATTCAAAACACTATATAACAACAAACACAAAGTATTGACATTTTGCTGTTACTTTAACCTATACAAAACACAAATTTACCTCTTTTGCCCCCAACTCGGTGAAGAAACGATCGAGCAAGCTACGTTTGGCCTCACGAACTTGACAATACACAACAGATTTGGGGATCGAGTGTCTTAAAGTTCCGACTACCATGTGGACATATGACAATACATTTGCTCCTGTATTAATTCAAAAAGATAGTTTTTCTTTAACATTCTCCAAAATGTTATAACTCGTGTTAATAATACATACCAACGCGACGAAGATAAGCCTCATTGTATCTATCAAAAATTGAGTGCGTTGGATTCCCGCCTTTCTCAACGTCTTGTGGAAGCTTCCGGAAGAAATCAACGGTTAAGTAACCGCTTTCCATATCAACTAACTGTAAAGTAGCTCTTTTGCTCTCAATCCTCATTCTATCTAATGATTCACAAGCTGCACTCATAACTTCCACCTTAAGTGAAGGAAATTGTTTCAACTCCTACAATAGCATCAACAGCAATTAAAAAAAATTGCGATCATTTTCAGAAAAGAATTAAAAAGGAAAATTAAGGGGCTTCAGACTCACTGCGGTCTCCTTAATCGACTTGCGGACCAAATCCTTCAGTATACTGTGAACCTGAAACCAATAAAGAAGTAAAACAACAAAGATTTCAAGTTGTTTTATCTAAAATAATATATATTTGCGAACATACCGCATCAACAACCGCTTCGGCTGGAGATTTGATGGTAATCAACGTAGATTCGATAAGACGACGATAGCCTTGTTCAGGGGCTATTAAATGAGGTTGATATCCATCAGCTTCGGTAATTAACTTTCTTACATTCTCCATTGAAAGTTGCTTGTCAAACTGTAACCTTTTTAATGCAGCAGGGAGTTGATTATCGAATACAGCGTACACCTTTTCGCCACCTGGTCGTCTGCATATAATTCATTTCATAAAAAAAGTTGAAATAAAACTCAAGCCAAATGAAACGCTTGAAGTATTCTAAATTTCTAATACATACATGCCGTCAAGATGTTCTTTGAAAATCTGATCAAAAGCTCGACATATCTCCATAATCATATATAACTTTCCCTGACAAAACAGAAAATATAAAAAACTGATATATTGAATAGAGTAAAATGCCATTTTCGTCCCTGAGGTTTGGCCAGTTTTGCGATTTTTTCGTCTAAAGGTTTTTTTTTCCGCATATGGATCCAAAAGGTTTGAAATCTTGCCATTTTCCTCCGGCTCGTTAACTCCATCCATTGTTCTCCGCAACAAAGTTAACGAGTCGGATGAAAATGGCCAGATTTCAAACCTTTGGGATGCAGATGCAGAAAAACAAACCTTTGGACGAAAGTGGCAAAACTGGCCAAACCTCAGGGACGAAAATGGAATTTTACTCTATTCTCGATATAAAGAAAGAACAAGTGAATACAGGCATTCTTACCCCAGCATCAACAGCAATGGGCCTCCCGAGACGGCTTAATTCGGTTTCAAGGTCAATGATTGTTCTGCTAATGAGAGACTGGAGGCCTGGAATTCGAGACTTAATGACAGATTCCAAATGCTGAAATGATGAATCGTGTAGTGAACAATTATATATCTTTTGAAAGAAACCATAAATTGTTAAACACTGCTGAAAAGATGTATTCTACCTTGGAAAGCAGCTTTCCTAAATGCTCAGACCCCATTCTGTTAGCAAGATGACTGTATTCAGGCAAATTAGTGAAGTATTCTCGTTCTCTCTTTCGAGCGGAAATCATGTCAACGTTTCTGTTGATATCGGCTTGTGATCGGTTGACCACACCAATCCATGGGAAATTTAGCTTATATGATCTTCCTTCCAGTATCTGCAAACAAAAAGAATGGCCTCACAGTTAAATGTTTGTGTTGTTTTGTGTTTAAACAAAATTTTGTAGTGTAATTGACGAGTAAAATGTCATTTCGTCCCTGAGGTTTGGCCAGTTTCGCGACTTTTGTTCAAAGGTTTGTTTTTCCACACCTGGATTCAAAAGGTGTGAAATCTTGCCATTTTCATCCGACTCATTAACTCCATCTATTTTTCTCCTAAGTCAGGGGTATTTTTGTCTTTTTACCTACTTGTTTTTGTTATTTGTTTAGTAAGGGTATTTTGAATACTTGTAGATTATGTTGAATGCTTGTACATAAAATGAAAAAGACCAAATTGCCCTTTAAATTAACAGAAATACTCCTGACTTAACGGAGAAAAATGGATGGAGTTAACGAGCTGGATGAAAATGTCAAGATTTCAAAACTTTTGGATCCAGATGTTAAAAAACAAACATTTGGACGAAAAAATCGCAAAACTGGCCAAACCTCAGGGACGCAAATGGCATTTTACTCGTAATTGACTCTAATAAGGTTCGTTGTCACATTAGAAAAACAATTCCTAACGTATTTGTATTGAAAGCAATATGCTTGTTTCAGAAAACATGAACTGTAGAATGAAGGCTAGCTTACATCAACTGCATCAGTACCCTGGTCCATAAGATCAATCTTCGTCAAAACACCAAAGGTTCTCCCCCCTGTGTATTAAGATTTTAACTAATTAGAAAACTATTTACTTATTAACTATTATTTACAAACAAATAAATAATAACAGGTCGCTATGTGTATGGAGATGATATAATAATATATTACCTTTCGGATCCACTTCACGAGAAATTTGGATAGCATCTGATGTTGCAAGATCTTGGTTAGCAGGAGAAACCGCTAAAATTATGCAATTAGGCTGCAAGGAAACAAGACCCATAACACTTAAATTATGATATCTCACATTCTCACCCACATAATTGATTTACAGTTTTTAGGGAAAATTTGAGAAAAATATACCTTCTCAATGTAGGACCGTACCAAATTCTCAATTTCTTTCACAATGCTATCTGACTGACCATCTACAAAGACCATATAAAGTAAAAAATATAAGATATGATCACAAAAATGTTACCAAAAATAGCAAATGAATGATATAAAGTATTGTAAACTAACCAACAGCTACTTTTGTAAGACCGGGAAGGTCAACCAGGGTCAAGTTTACAACTGTTAAATATCAGAAATAAATTATTAATTTGTTGAAACCAAGTGCTGCAGATAAGATATTTTATGGTCACAAAACATAATTATATCTCACCATTAGGAGAATAAATACTGAGATATATAGGAACAGATGAAATCTGTTTGGTACGACCCGTCTCTCGATCAGTCTCATCAGCAATCTCCTTCCTCACAGCAGCTACACAAGATAAAACAGTAAGCTGGCATTTCAATAGAACTTGCAACTTATATCGAATAAAAATGTAAAATAACAGATATATGTTAGAAAACGAGAAACAAAAGCATAAGTCTGTTAAGCGTTAATCATACCAAAATCAGTGAACGTTTTTCTTGGTAGGTGAGCAAACTCTGCATGTTCTCTTCCTTCTTCAACCCTATGAAGTTGTAGAACAAGAGGACGCCGTGTAACAATCCCTGGATATAGATGTTTTTATTGTTGTAGTTAATTATATACGTGAATGCTAAAACATAATTATAGTATGGGATTTATGCTACAAATTTGAATGGAAGAATTGAATGTTTAAATACCGGAGCCACGAGGCAAGAAGTCCTTCCCTACAATACTTTCCAGCACAGATGATTTTCCAGAGCTCTAAATACAATTAATAAGAAGTGAAAAGCAAAAGAAATTAAGATGAGTTTAAGTCCACATAACCACTTAAACATTTTTATAACATAAGTCACATCAAATGGGAACTACCAGTTTATCTAGGAGCGCTTTTTAGAACACATGTTACATGTACGATTAATAACGGAATGAACCATTCCTGTAAATATGTCTTTCCATTAAATTATATGTCATTAATTTATTTAGAGGGGGCGTTTGGTAAACTAACCCCTTTCAATCAAGTGTTGGATCATTGTATTCATGATTCTTAATGTGAAAAGTGAAGAAGTTCTTTTTGTTCAACCTTCAACACTTCTTAACCAGATGCTATATTCAGTTTTGTTTTGCTAGTGAAATGAACTATTGCTCAAATTTGAATTATATTTCAAACTTTTAGAAAGAAGATGATTAGAAAAAACACAATATATTGTCTTAACTTCATACCATTATACTGTTTTTAGTTTATAGTCATAGTTGTTAAAAGCCATCGCCTCTTGCGCCTAGGCCCATTTTTCAGGCGAGGCGGGGCAATTGCGCTTTAAGTCGAGGAAATTGCGCTTTAATTCTTCAGGCAATGATTCAAGCCGTAGATTCCGATCCTAGATTCAGGAGAGTTTCCGACCAAATTCTATAAATTCCGGCAAGATTCCAGCCAAACTTCTACTTTTATCCAAGGAAAATTGTTTTTCTACACCAATACATTAATGTTTTAGAACTTTTTGTACTAAGGGGGTGTTTGGGATTGCTTATTTTAGTGACTTATTAACTTATTGACTTTTTAAAAAGCTAAAAGGTGTTTGGCATGAATATTATTAGTTTTGTAACACATAATATATTTTATGGTGCTTTTTTTTTCTCAGGCCCTCACTTTTTTTGCAACTCGCGCCTAGGCCCCAGGCGAGGCCTATGCGCCTTGAGTGCGCTTAACGCCTTTAATGACTATGGTTTATACATAAACAATACTTGTTAAATTAAGAAGTTATAGTCTAATCTGACACTAAAAAAAATTATTATTGATTTTTTATATTATTGTGGAAAAATCTAAATTCCTGACATAGTGGTCTACCAAATTTGTTCAAACAAGCAAATGTATTGTAATCCATGGACTCCTGTTACAATGTCAATCCATAACTTCTCTTTTGTAGTTCCACTTTCATTCAAAATCCACAAAACCCTAACTAGATTCACACCAAATAATTAAAAACCATCAAAACACAATTACACAAATTTCCACAGTTCTACGCATCTGTTACAAAATTCAAATGGACTTGTGACAACAAACAGCGGCAATAACACTTATTACGAGTTAAATTATCAATTGTTCTGCGCATCTATCACAAATTTCAGACGAAATCATGCCACATTGTCAATCCATAACTTTTCCTTTCATATTATTTTCTCACTTCATCTTTCAATCACCTTTCTACTTCCAGTTTCATTCAAAATTAAAGAAAACCCTAACTATACTCACACGCTCAAATCGCAAACTTCATACATATAATATTCCACAATTTCACTCATCCATTACACAATTCAAATAGAGTTGTGACAACAAACAGTAGCAAAAAAAACTATACACAGTCATACACACAACATAACTCCATACCTAACGACTTACAGTAAAATTAAATTACATGCAACATCAGCAAAGTAACAACGAGATACGTTCCGAATTACATATATATTATACATACCTGACCGCCGACGACGGCGATTGTAGGCAATGCGTCCCAAAGTGTAGGAAGAGAGGATTCATCACCGAAATCGCCTAATGCTGTGCATGCTTTCTGTAGTTTGTTGACGAGATCGATCAGAGTCTCCATATTCAGGCCGCAAAAAAGTTGATTTGAATGAGTATGTGGATCGATTAGGTTAGATTAGGGTTTGAGATTTACGTACAGAGAGATAGAGAGAGAGAGAGAGAGAGAGAAAGGTGGAAGAAAAGATCAAAAGAAGAAGAAATTGTAACGGCAACGAGTGAGATGGGGATTTATTTATGAGTTGGGTGTTTGTAGAAGAAACGCAATAGCGGATGCATGTGCCACGTAAACGCGTGCGTCTTGTCAGCTTCGTTAACGGGGAGCTCGGAGTCTAATAAAAAAGATAAAAACTTAATAGGATAAAGAGTAAATTACGTTTTTGGCCCCTGTGGTTATGTCAGTTTTACTATATTAGCCCAAAATAAGAATTTTTAACGTATCTGCCCCTATGGTCCTTATATCTAACTATTTTGGCCCCTAATTCTAACCAAACCCCAACTGTGGTTAATTTCTTGGTCACATGGGTTGCACATGATGGGTAATATGGTAATTTCCCCTCCCCCTTTTATGATTTTATAAATAAAACCCAAATCTTGAACAAATCATCATCATCTGCACATTAGATATTCAAACCACTTTAGATCTTCAAACCCAGAACTTCAAACCTAGAACATCAAACCCAGATCTTCAAACCCATAACTTCAAACCCAGATCTTCACACAAATAAGGATAAACTCTCGAAATCCACTGCAAACCCACAAACTCAGTTTATCAACAACACTTGCTTCCTATTTCCTTCCCATTTTCACTCAACATTATCCAAACATGCTCACACATACAACCAGTCGATTACCCCCTTTCTTCATCTCATCCTCTCAAGTTCTACCTCACAACACACAAAGACAACCCCCCCCCCCCCCCAACCCTCGTTCACTCCGATCGGCGACCGGTGAACCGGTGGAGCCAATACTGGTCCCCTCCGACGAGCCACCGCCCCCCCCCCCTTCTGCGACGGTAAATGGAACAATCACCACCCTCGAGTGGTGGCTCACGATGGTGCGGCGACGGTAACGAGAGAGACGGCGAAAGGGGTAAGGCGCCGCCGCCTGCGGCGGCAGTGGCGGTGGATCCTCACTCCGTGAAATCGTTGAGATTAATGACGCCGTTACCGTCAGTATCAATCTCCGTCATCACAAGGGTGAAGAAGGGAAAAGGGAGGTGTGTATCAATGGTAGTAAGTTGCGTAATTTAGGGTTCTTCATCTGGATTTGCAGTGTAAAAAGGGGAGGATGAGTACTGGAGAAGATGATGGGAATTTTAGGGTTTTGTGATGTAAATGAGTTACACATCTGGTTAGGATGAGTACTGGAGAAGATGAGGGGAATTTTAGGGTTTTGTGATGTGTTTTGTTGAAGATATGGGTTGCAGATGATGTTGTTTTGTTGAAGATCTGAGATGCAGATGATGATGATTTATTGAAGATCTGGGTTTTATTTATAAACTCATTAAAGGGGAGGTGAAATTACCATATTACCCATCATGTGCAAGTCATGTGCCTAATAATTAACCTGAGTTAGGGTTTGGTTAGATTTAGGGGCCAAAATGGTTAGATATAGGGACCATGGGGGCAGAAACGTTAAAAATTCTTATTTTGGGCCAATATAGTAAAACTGATATAACCACAGGGGCCAAAAACGTAATTTACTCTAGGATAAATTACACTTTTCGTCCTTTATGTTTGTAGCGGGTTGCAATGGATGACCTTTAACTTTAATAATTACAGCCACAGTCCTTTATTTGCAAAACATGTTACACCTTAGGTCCTTTAACCCTAACCTGGTTAAAACTTTCAGTTAAGTGAGCTCATGTACAACCCATGTGAGGGCAAAACAGTCATTTATTAAAAAAAAAAAAAAGAATAATGTCAAATTAAAATATGATTATATCAAAATCATCAGATATGATCCCAAATTAAAATATGATTACATCAGAATCATCGAAAACCCAAAACCAAACAACCTCTGCAAAATTAACTCATGAAGAGCATTCACCTTCACAATCTCCACAAATCATATCCTCCATCTGCAATTTTTCCAACCAAAGATCCACAGTACTCTACCATAAAGCCGATTCAGGTAACACCGCTACTTCAAGCAGATTGAGCTGGTTCATCGTCTTCCAATCTCAGATCTGCGACACTCAAAGGTTCCGACACCGCCACTACCTCTTGCACCACCGATGACCTCCTCTGCACCGCCCCTAACCCTTTGAAAACTCACCGTCCCTAACCGATTGAGCTGGTTCATCGTCTTCCAATCTCAGATCTGCTACTTCAAGCCGATTGAGCTGGTTCATCGTCTTCCAATCTCAGATCTGCGACACTCAAGGTTCCGACATTGTGGAGTGAAGTTTTGTTGGATTTGATCTATGGCAACTTGAGTATGAATGTATGATGTTGGTGTTGAGAGACAGAGTAAAGGTGTGAGAGAGAGAGAGTACAGGGGAGAGAGAGGATGGTTTAGGTTTATATTTTTATATAAGTTTTAAATTAACATTCTTTTATTTAATAACTGACTCTTTTGCCCTCACATGAGTTGTACCTGAGCTCACTTAACTGAAAGTTTTAACCAGGTTAGGGTTAAAGGACCTAAGGTGTAACATGTTTTGCAAATAAAGGACTGTGTCTGTAATTATTAAAGTTAAAGGTCATCCATTGCAACTCGCTACAAACATAAAGGTCGAAAAGTGTAATTTATCCAACTTAATAATACCGATACTCAGTATAACACCCAAAAAAAAATATGTCCAAGAGAATATCAATATGTTTTTGATATAGATCGAATACCATAAAAATAATATTGGTACCGGTTTAAATAATAGTGATACTGTCACCGCAGTCGAAATCGGTTTGATTCGTCATAGAATTGGTAGGGACATCAACAAGACATAAAAACAAATGCCCGTATCGGTACCCATGTTCTGAATGTATCAGTTCGGTTTATCACGGTAAAGAACAAAATGTTCCGATACTTCGATTATACTTGACTCGTTCGATTTTGAACAAAACTTTTATCGAAAGGTAAGTAAAATAAGGGCGTCGCAACGAAAAGGATAAAAGGGTCACTTTATATAATATAATATAGGAGAAGGTTTAAATGAAAACGCTAAATATTGCAAGAACGATGAGAACGAACGAAGAAATCACGAAAACTTAGTCAAAAACAATTAAAATTCAACTTTTTTTACACTTATCATTGGCATTCGAATACAATGTTAAAAATTAATTTTACACATTTAAATTTACATGCACTCGTAAATAAAGAAAATATACACATGTGTAAGTTTGTCATTTACACATGTGTAAATTTGTTATATTTATACATGTGTAAAAAATCTAGAGTAAACTTCCGTTTTGCTCCCTGTGGTTTGGTCACTTTAATGGTTTTGCCCCAAACCTTTAAAAATAGCCATTTTGCTCCCTGATGTTTGGATTTTGTCTCCAGTTTGCTCCACGGTCTTAACTCCATCCATATTCTATGTTAACTGAAAGGGTATTTTAGTAATTACAAATATAAAATAAGGGTATTTTGGTAATTTACATTTAAAAGTAAATCTTATTAATATACGCATAACAAGTTCAGTCTTCACTCTCTCTCTCTCTACAAGATCACCCTCTCTCTCTCCTACACCACCACCCACCACCAATCGCCACCACCTCACCACAATCTGAAACCACATCCTACAACTTCCACCCCTCCCCTTTCCCTTACCACCACAACCACCTGTTATGACCACAACAACCTCCTACGACCACCGAATCCATTTTTTTCTTTTAGTATTATTAATATATATCATTTTTTTTTATAGTTCTTTGATTCAAAAACCCCAACGAAAAACAACCAGAGTTGTTGATTATGATGTCTGCTTAATTTTTTTATAGCTCTTCGATAAAACCTAACAAAAAAACAACCAGCCTTGTTGATTATGGTCTCTGAACCAACAATTAAATCAAACCAAAAAGGCACTTGAATTGAATTTGTTTTAATCGCAAAATTTACAACAGAAATGAACAACATTTTGGAAAGACCTGATCGGAGACCAACTTGCCTCGATTGTTGGCGTACGATATTTACCGGTCAGACCACAGCCATCAACGAACTATCTCAAATCATATGTAGACGGAAACGGCTGACGAAACCCGATGTAGACGACGGTAAAAGAGCGACGGCTAGGGATGGTCCCAATCTGGCGAGAGAGGGAACAACCCTAGAGCGGCGGCGATGGCGGTGGTGAGTTAGAGGTCATGGAGACTCCGATTTACTAGTCGTCGAATGGTAGTGTGGTCGGCAAGAAGGTTCAGATCTGCGATGAAGATGATGGTAGATTTGGGGGTTTTGAGGTCCAAGGTTGCAGATGAAGATGATGGTGGGTGGCCGACGGTCATGGTTGTTGATTTAGGGTTGAAGATGAAGATGGTGGTGGTGGTGGCCGACTCTGATTTCAGTTGGTTTTGAGCTCCAAATCGACGGCTGGTGGTGATCTCAATGGTGGTTGATGTGCTAAAAGTGGTTTAACTAAATTAACTAAATTAAACCCTAAACTAGACTCTCTAAGTTTTAAATTTATAAAACTAAGACTCTCTAAACCCTAAACCACACAACCGGCAAGTGTACCGGTCAATGTAATATAGCCTAAGTAAGTCCGAGTGTCGAACCCACGAGACTCCACTGACTACGTTAACTAGACTCTGACTAGACTGACTCTAACCTAACTATACTTAACTGTTTTGTTATTTTGGGGGGGGGGGTTACGGAAAAACTAAGGAAATCTATATTAAACTAATTAATTAACTAAGAACTAGACTAATACGAAAGAGAGCTAAAGATTAATTTAGATGAGTTAAACGACTACCTAGACTTGAATCCAGTTTAAATAAGAATGGACTTCTAACGGTACTATTGTTGTATGGAGCCGGGATCATGAGATACTAAACCTTAAGGTATTTCAATGCTAAGACTTCCCGACCCTTCTCAGGAAGAAACCTAGGAAACCCTACAAGGCTGTTGTGAATACCGACTGTTAGACTTCCTCTCAGTCCTCTAACGATTCTAAAAGTGCCCTAATACGACTATCTACCTCTCAGCGCGATAATCTAAGGCAATTCTAGGTTCTAACTTGATTTACTAGACACAAATGCAATTAGGGAAATAAGATCGACTTCTCTCAAACCTATCTTAGATATATATTGCACTGAGACCTAATAACTAACTCGAGCCTCTCAGCGACAAGTTAAGCAAAATACTTAATTCTAACTGTATTTTAATTACTGTTTCTAGGGCTATTGGCCAATTTACCCAAAGATCACCCGAACTCGTGAGGATGCAAATAATCAACACAAATTTATTACGTGAAAGACATTCACCAAAATCTATGTGAAACAGTAAATAATCAACAATCAAAAGTAACTACGCACACGCATCAAATCAGAAACTCTAGAATCCTTTACTTTCAGAAATCAATCCATAAACAAACAATGAAAACCGTTAAAAGATCCAAACTATCATCTTGTCTAGGTAGTTATCTAGGGTTTAGCCTGAAAACATAATGTTTTAACAAAATTGAATACTAATAAATATCAAACCCGGACTTAATCTTGATCACGGCTTGAACCCTTTGCAAATTAAACTCTAAAATTCTTGTCACACTTCGTGCGTCTTCTGCCGTCTGCGTCCCTGATGTGTTCTTCGTGCGTCCCCCCTTGCGTGCATTTGTGTTCCAAATTAAATAGCAAAATAGGGTTCTCCACATTGTCTCGTGAAGCATACATGGCTGGCGGCCCAATGCATGGCTAGCCCCAATTGATTTTTTCGGCCCAATCCCCTTTTTGCTTCTGTATTTCTAAAACAATAATATGCAATCACAATTCCCATTAATCAAATAAACAATCTTGCTTTCTTTTCTTTTTCTTTCGTGACATGCTAGAATCAATTCTATCTTTATGACATATGGTCCCTCATCATAATAAATTTCCACCATAATAACATAGGACACAATTTGTCTCTACTGATATATGGTTATCTCCATAATAATAATAATAGCCTTCAATAATAATATAGAGATAGCAGGTTCAGCCCATTCATAGAAAACTACGGCAATTTTACTTCGGTCCCTGGCGGTCTACTCTACTCAACTAGCTGGTTATTTATTTATTTATTACCCCTTTCCGCTCCATTTGCACCAGGACCTGATAAAACACAAAATAATATAATATACTACTAAAAACTAAATAAAACAAATAAAAAACTATACAATAATTATACAATTTATAGGGGACATATATGTGTATTTTACCCCACATCAGTGGTGGTGGTGGTGGCCGACTTTGATTTTCAGTTGGTTTTTGAGCTCCAAATCGACGGCTAGTGGATTGGTAACTTTAATGGAAGAAATGGTGATTAGGGTTTGAATGTTGTGTGATGATGTAACTGGTTGTAGAGAGAGAAACAGGGTGAGAGAAAGAGACATAGAAAATGAAATTGGGGTGTTTTTTCTCATATACATATATAGAATTACAATAATACCCTTACATTTAACAAACATTTTAGACAAAGTTAGAGGCGGGGAGTAAAATAAAGATAAGTTAAATAGACCAGGGAGTAAACTGGCTATTTTTAAAGGTTTGGGGCAAAACCATTAAAGTGACCAAACCACAGGAAGCAAAACGAAAATTTACTCAAAAATCTAATAAAAATGATTTTAAGAGGAGAAATAAACTATATGATGTTTTAATTTTTTTTCCGATGTTGTATTTTAATTACAACGAGGTTTGTATTAGAAAAAAATGGTTTTGGTTGATTTTTTATTCGTTCTTACGGTTCTCGCAATTTTTAGTGTTCTCAAGATAATTATCCCCTTGTTTTATATTAGTATAGATACGACTATACAAGTTTAATCTGATGTATTATGTCATCGTGTTGATTAACTTGTAGTATATTCCTTGTATAAAACACGTGTATTTTATAAAGGCCTTTTCTAATAATATTTATATACTATCAATTTTTAACAATGTTGTGTATCAGTTGTTGTATTGTTTGCTTTGAAAGTTGTACAATAGTAATTAGCATAGTATCTATCTACTATACTAAAAGAATACATCTTAGCCACATGTTTTGTTTTTAGCCCATCATTTTGATGAGGTGGATAGCCTCTTATGCAAGATAATAGAAGTTTGAGCGGGAATGCTTTTCTCCTCTTTTCTTTCACGCGGCCCTTTTTCTTCTCACATACGCTTCCCTTTTTTCTTTCATCCCGCACATTAAACCTAATTCTCTCCCCTGTTCTTTCATCAGCCATATTCACAAACCCTAATACTACAACAAGTTCTTCCCAACAAATCGGCTATTCAGCCTTACAAATCCAAGAACGAGATATGTTTCTCATGTCCACCAGTGATATTCCAAGGTATGTTTACTTGATCTTTCAATCCGAGATTCCTTTGTTTATTTCGCTTTACATTCCATCGAATTTGTTGGTGTTTTGCAATAATCGATGTTCATGATTTCACCTTTTTGGGGTTTTAAGTATTTTGGTTCTTGACCTGATAGAAGCTAATTCTTTATTGATTGTTACCCAAGTTCTAGGGTTCAGTTGACTGATTCAGGACTGCAACTGTTCAACCGTGGTTTAACCTTGGCGATTTGTTCTGAATATAAACAACTATGAGCAATCAGCGCCTTCTTCGCTACAAGGTTCTTCGATCTCTAATTGCATCAATGTATGTTTTTTATGAATAGTGTTTCAGATTTGTATAATCTTAATTTGAATCAGTCATTAATCGAAACACGTGTGTTTCATATCTTTGATATTCGGATTCAGATTTTGATTTGAAATGGATATTTTTTATTACCCTAATTTAGACTTGTGGCAGTTTAATATATTCTTTATAAAATCAATATGTATTTTTTATGCATCTCTGACTTATATGCTAAAGTATTTTTTATTTTTCTGTATGATAATTCTTTTGATGTTGGTGGATTTTGTTGGGTAACGGGTCAAATGGGTTCGGATCAGAATAGGCTAACTAATTATTGATTCAATTTTTGGTTCAGGTCAAAACAGGTTCCTTTCTAAACGGGTTGATTAAAAAAACCACAGCTGATCATATTTAATAACAACAAGCTGTCAATGATTTAATCACAAATTGTCTAAAAAACTATTTGTTTATGTTATATGTTTTGTGATATCTTGATTTTTTTTTCTGTTTTAAGTGTTCATTTTTTTTCTTATGAGTAATGCAAGTTATGTCCGTTCAGGTGTGTATATCAGTCTTAGGAAATCATATATCATCTCAATGTGTGTATATGTTTGAAGATAAATTCTAAGTAAAGGATAGTCTTTTTAGTAAATATATATGGTCTATATGTTTGTATGCAGGCATATGAACAATGTTAGAATTGAAATGTCATCTTAACCACATTTCTAGATATCCTTATGGAAGCATTTTTTATTTTTCTCTATTATAATTCTTTTGATGTTGGCGGGTTGGGGTTGAGTAACGGGTCAAAATGGATAGGTTTTTGATATTTACCATTGATGTTTTCGTTAATAATGGGTTTTACATTTGATCGGATATACTTTTGTTCTGTGTTATTATTTTCTTTTACATGGGGTTTTGTTAATTTGACTAAATATAAACTTGTGTTTCGATTTTCTCTAATCTGTGTGTAGCTTTAAATAATATTGTAATAGCTGGTAACATGCTTTTATTTTCAAACATCTATTATTTTCCAAAGGTTGGATGTAAAGTTTGGCTTGAAGGAATGAAAGGAAGGGATACCCATATTCTATTTTGCACTACTGTCATTTTGCTTAGAAGATTACTTTTAGATAGCAGCTTGCAAGGCGTAACTCATGTTATCGTTGATGAGATCCATGAACGAGGGATGAATGAAGGTAACAAGAAGAAATATGTAAAAGTTAATGTCAAGATGGGTTGGTTGGGCGATATGTCAAAATGGGTTCAGGTTGAATCGGGTCTTTTCTATAATGGGTCTGGTCAGGTCCAATTGACCTTTAAAACACTTTTTCTTTCTAATTTGTTGAAACTATGTTAATAAATACTTAATGAGTTAGTTATAGTTACCATGTACAATTTTATTACGGCTATGCAAATCTTTGACATCGGCTCTTGGCAACTTTCAACCTTTTTGACCAGTTTCAAATAGTTTACTACCGAGTTTAAAGGTTTCATAACTTGATTTAAGTTTCTTACATTTGTGTTATATACTAGGGTGCAAGAATAGTTTATGCGAAGGCTGAGCGATACATGTGGGTTTGTTGTGTGGTGTCTTTGTCAATTCATTTTGTATGTAACATGTAACGGTGTCTGTGTGTCGACGATGCCTGTATGCGTGTGTTGACAATGTGGGTGTCACGCTTCTTAAACTTCACGACTGCTACCACCTCTCACCGCCAAAATTAGCCCTCACACGTTTAAGGTATGTGTTTTATCCCGTCTTCATACTTTTCCTTCCGATTATCGATATGTGATATTCTTGCTGGTTAGTTTGTCAAAAGTTATTCAGAAACCCTAGGTTCCATCTCAAATGTTTCACTCCTATAGCTGAGGTTGGTTCAAGCCTTCTAGCATAGTTCAAATTGAGGACGTGAAATTAGCCGTCTAAAGGTAATGACTTTCATGATATGTTAATGCAATTGTTTACCTGCAAGCTAAACTTAATATCAACTTAAAGCTGAACAAATACTCTTCTTAATGCTCTTTCCCAAAAATTGTCCAACTTATAATTTGGTACGAATTTTGAAGGGAAAAAAGTTGGAGAGACAGAATTTAAGACTATTTGTCCGGTTTTTGAAAGATTAAAGTGCATACTAATAAGTTTGAAATAATTAAGAGTAAATTGCCATTTTAGTCCCTGAGTTTTTGTCTAAATTGTCATTTTAGTCCAAATAGTTTTTTTCTCCTCTAGGTCCTTGACTTTTCCTTTTTCTTGCTATTTTGATCACATTGCCTAACTTAGTCTAAAAACCAGGTTATAATCAGGGGTATTTTTGGCATTAAATTATTATGAGGTTTATAAATTATGTTGTAAACTACCGTTGGTTATCACTACACAATAGTTATGCCAAAAATACCCCTGGTTATAACCAGATTTTTAGATTGAGTTAGGCAATGTGATCAAAATAGCAAGAAAATAGAAAAGTCAGGGACCAGGAGGAGAGAAAAAAATATTTGGACTAAAATGGCAATTTGGACCAAACCTTAGGGACTAAAATGGAAATTTACTCAATAATTAACTTTACAAAACCCATTATTTTGGGATGGATAGATCTATCTTGACTTATGAGCGCTAATGTTGTGAACTATCACATAATTTATAATTTGTAGCTGTCTTTTTCCTCTTTGTTCTGCATGCTTGAAAAGAGATCTAATGTTCCGATGTAACGTATGCATGTGTTTATGACTTGATTTGTGGGTCAATTACCGTTTAATAAGCTGAGTTTCGTTTTTAGTTGTTGATTACAAAAGTAATTTACTGTGACTTTGTAGGCTGATTTAAATATGTTGTTTATTTCGAAGCGTGTAGTAATTAAATCTTTGTAGGCCGAGTACTTCCAGGGTACTCTCAAATCCGACTAGGGAGCGCCTAACGACTTTTGCAACCATGCCTGTTACCCAATCCAATCGGCGTATTGCCACATTTTTGCTTTAAACGTTGTGTTTCCTTTTATCAAGAAGTTGACATATCTAAAGGGCGTGGGCGAACCTGAAATCGACGTGGAGAATCAAGTACTAAAACTTGAGCAAGATTCGCAGGTATTTCTTCGATTTCGAGCTAGAGAACAATTACTTTTGAAAATGAAAGATGACTTATTTTTGTTTTTGTTTTCGTTAAACAAGGTTGGACGAGGATCATGTGGAGATGTAATTATCTTTGCTTAGTCATTAGTAAAGTTTAGTACCGAGGTAGCCCTTTTCGTCACTTCTTCCAGCCTAGATATTATGAAGTCATAACTGGACACTGTGGTTAATTCGGTTTAAAAGGGTGGTTTTGTTTTTTGTTCACTGGTTAACCGAAATTTTCAAGTTGTAGCCATTTTTCGTTTGGTTACATTGGTAATTTATTAAATATATAGAATACGTTTGAAAAATGTAGAGCGAATGCAATTAAAGACCGTGGCTGCCAAATCATCATGTACTAAAATACATAGCCTTACTTTACTTTTTTCTGTTTGTAGAACTTGAAGTCAAATTTGACTTTATGAAGGTTGGGTACTAACAACCAATGTGGTTTATAAAGAGATTTTAAACGAATTGTAATCGTTGCATATTCATGTATTTCAATTTGTCGTCGTAATCTAATATATTCGGTTGTCTTTTACCGTGTATAAAATCATAATATTTAATGTCAGTGGTATTAATAAAGAAATTTTCTTTTGCCAACCCGCGAACTTCGCGGGTTCTTAAACTAGTGGGATGATATATACAATGGGTTCTTAGTCTTATGCCATTTATATACTATTAATTTATATACTATTAATTTGAAACATTTGTGTGCATCTTTTGTTGTAAGTTGTGCTTAAATAGTTGTATCTTAATCAAATATAGGTTGTAAGTTGTGCTTAGGTGGTTGTACCTTAATCAAATAATAATGGTTTCATTACCTTACCAAATCCAATTTGTTTTGTATGCATGTATGGTTGTAAATTGTGCTTAAGTGGTTGTACCCTAATCAAATAATGGTTTCATTATTTTACTATATTCAATCGGTTTGATCCATTTAAAGTTGTGTTGTTTTATTTGTAAATTATTATTATTTATAATAATCTAATTAATTTAGCAAAAATCTTGTATAAATATAATTTGCAACATATTGATGCAATGGTTGTTGTAATGTATGCATTATGGTTTGTATAGTGGTAATGATATATATTATATATAGATATAGATTACGATGAACCTGTCAAACGGGAAAAAATAGACGCGGGTTCATCGTAACGCGCGAGTCCTAGATCAACTTAGTTATTTTATTCTATATTTTACGTTTCGGTTTAATTTCTTCGCATTAACACCGCAACTTCAGTGTGGTGGTCGCTGACAGTAGTGTGGCATTAGTGTTCGCCCCCGCCGCAACGCGGGGGTACTTAATACTAGTTAATTTTAATTTGAATATTTACATGTTGTACCTTAATTTTTTAGAATGTGCAAATCGTAGCTTGCAGTAGAATTAACTCACTAGTTCATATTCAGTTCGTTATTTACGTTTCAAGGATAAAGAGCAAGTTGTCACAATTGGTCTAGAAGAAAGATCGAATATAATTATTGCAGTTTAAGAAGCTACAAGTCTAAAGCAACTTTTGTTCCATTTATTTCTGAGACTACTTGCCTTTTTCTTTGTTGTCATAGATGCGTTACAACTTACAAATATACACAGGAAACGTTAGTAAAGTTAATTGAATACAGTGGCGGAACTAGCCCTTTAATTCAGGGGTATCCCAAAAAAGTTTTATTGTGCAATCATACAATAATAACAAAAAAGATAATAAATACAAGAATAAAAAAATGATATACCTAATAGATTTGCCCTCTACTTTTTTCATAGTTTGAAATCGTTTCATCACATCATCGTCTTTTACTATATCAAAGGTTTCTTTTCCGATCGCACAAACCATCATTGTTCAAATATTTTGGGCCAATTCGATTGCGTAAATTCGTCTTGACAAGCTTCAATTTTGAAAAATATAATGAATGGACTATTTTATTTATTTGGGCTTTAGTGTAATTTGGGCTTAAATATCATGAAACTTATTATTTGGGCTTAATTATTTAACAAGTTTTGAGCTTAACGAATAATTTCAAGTTTCATATTTTTCTCTTAGGGGTATCCTAGTATATGTTTAGGGATATCTTAATGTATAAAATTTAAAAAAATACACTGCGAATACGGGGTTGAGCCGTAGCCCGTGCTACGGCTAATTCCTCATTAGTTCCGCCCCTGATTGAATACATAGTAGGTCTAGACGTCTAGCATAATATACCAACACGACTATTTTGTTACAAGTATAAAGCCTCGTGTAACGCCTAATAATATTGGATTTGTGTCATAATCACACATATATGTGCTTTCCAGTTTCCACAACATAGTCGTGTGACACAAAATGCAATCCCCTCTATTCCAAAACCAATAAAGTATATGATTATGTATTATTTAACAAAGAGTCATGTGGCATCAATAATGCCACTTCAACACACAAAAATAGCTTTTAAGAGACACAATCATGTGTTTAAATTTACATAATTGTATGATTCGCTAAAAACTTCTTATTTTTCAGCAAAACAAGAGTAAATTACAAGTTTTGACCTTTATGTTTACACCAAATTGCAGGCGCTGTCCTTTAGTGCAAAAGTTGACGAGTTTTGTACTTTATGTTTCAAAATCTTGCCCGGTTTGTCCTTTGAGCCTAACTCAGTTAGATTTTTTTGTTAAGTATGGTCATGTGCCTTGCACATGAGGGCATACTTGTCATTTCACCTATGCAGGGACTATTGAGTAAATAACTTATATAAAAGGACTAAATGTGTAAAAAGATATAAATTCTCTCCATCTCCCTTTCTCTCTTCTCCCTCCCCCTCTCTCTCTTCTCTCTCTATATCACCTGCCGTCCTCAATAAATCACCCCTCAACACCTCTCAACAACACCACCTCCTTGTAACGCCCTGCGTTTTCATACTTTCTATATTTGGAAAACCCTTGCTTGAAATTCTGTCTTTGGAAATTTTGTGTTCTTGTAATCGTCGTTTCGATGTAATCTCTGTAGAATCCGAGACTCAAATCACAACGGAATTCACGCTTAAATTTTATATTATTCATGGATTATTGATTATTTATTTATTGACTCTTGATACTCGTAAAATTAGTTAAAACTCTTAAAATAACAAGATTCAGAAGTTTCGTGAAATGAGTAATCGTTTAAAGATTTTTATCCTAAGCAAAACTCGTTAATAAAAATGGGTATTTATCTATCTCTTTTTTTTATTTAATTAATTAAATTAATTAATTTTGCTATTAGAAAGTTTATTTTTATAATAATCTAGTTAAGTCTCGTTAGATTTTTAAAGTTAGTAAACTAACCTAGTTAGTTTATTTTATAAAGTTAGTTTCTTTTTATAACATAACCTAAGTTAATGGTTTAAGTCAAGGGACTAATTGTGCTTTGCTGAAACTTAAACTTACAAGGACTGTTTTTGTCATTTGCTGAAAGATAAAGTGTAAAAACAAAGCAAAGAAAAATAAATAACAAAAATGAAGACCACGGGACTCGAACCTGGGTCTGTCATTTCCCCAAACACGCGCCCAACCAGCTGTGCTGGCTCTTCATATCGATATCAATCCAACCTTTAATTCCCTTAAGCACTCGCTTAGACCAAGCCAGGCGGCCCGCGACCAGGCCCAGCCAAGGCTGTCCAGCGCAGAAATACGTAATCAGGCCCCTTCCAGCTCCATTTTAAGCGTGAATTTGAGTATCTTTTTAGTTTTAAACTAAGTTTTAACATTAATTACTCACCTAACAACTAACCCAACTCTTCCCTATATAAATCCATCATTCTCCAAGCATTTTACAATTTTCAAACACCTCAAAAGCACTCTCAAACACCCTCAATCAGCTGCAAATTTGAAGTCTTGGACAGATTCAACACAAGTTCTTCAAACAAGCATAACTTCTTCATTTCTTGTCCGTTTTCATCGATTCTTTTTTCTACTTGTTTGGATTGACCTAAGGAACATTTTCACAGGTTTTTCATGGAAAACCAAGGTCTGGAATGTCCCCAAATAGGCTCCAAAGTGGGCTGATCGTTTCTGTTTTTATCTAAACTTTGTTAAACTTAGTAAACTTGAGTTAATCTCATCTCAAACCTATGTCCTAATGCTTATAACCTCATCTATGGTTAGTTAGGCTTAAAAACAAGGTTGAGACATGTTAAATCAGAGGTTAAAACCTCACAAACTTTCTGTTTTAGTTAGGGTTTTAACCCAGAAGTAATGAACAAGCTTAGGACTTGATGTTTGTGTGATTATAGGATTAGCTTGGGCTATCCTACTTAAGAATCCACACATTGCTTGATGATTTTCATAGATTAGTTATTATTTCTCTATTTACTTGTAAGTTCAAGACTCTCCTTGTTGTTTATGACAACAAGTGTAGTGGTGAACTGTGACAACTCGAGTTTTCAAGGTCTTTCCTCGACACGTTACTTGTTTACAGTCATGTTTTCATAATTCGTTTGTATTGCAACTTGATAATGTTTGGTATATGTTTAATGTATTATAGATTGGGTTAATTAATAAACTGTGGACTGTGTGACATGTATTGGTGTGTGATTTTTCCTATATGACGAAACTATGAAGTTTTACCACAATCCTATCTCGACGAAACCTATGAGTTTTGCCACAAACCAGCTCGACGAAACTCAGGGAGTTTCGCCATTCCCTCTACTCGACGAAACCTTGGAGTTTCGTCATGTTCATCACGACAAAACATGGAGTTTCGTCGCCTCCCTTTGATGTTTCGTGGATATGGGCTTTCGGCCCAGGTACAACCCAAGTTAAATTAGCAGTTACGTTATATATATTGCACACGCCACAATTCACGAAACCCTACTTTCTCTTTGGCACCCGACGACAACCATCATCTCTCTAGAAGTTCTTGTGTTTCATCACACAACCGGTTAGTCATGATAACCGATTCGATCTACTTATTAATGTGTGCATAGATATCTATCATAATTAGAGAGTTTGTTTGTTAAGCGATTTGGCTATGATTAACGTTTGAATTGAAAATCATGTAATTAGGGTTTTGATGATCTAGTGCAAATCAATTTGGTTAGAAACTACAGGATGATAACTCATGGAGCTGTATTCATTCATGTTTGCTAAATTGGAGCCCATGCTTTTGTTTGATATTGTACTCGTGTTGTATAGATCTGATCATCAAACACATTCATGTTGCAATCTAGATCATATATGGTTACTTTATGATTTAGGGTTCATGCTAGATGTTAAGGGCTGTGATGTATTTGGAATAATGATAAGTAGCATTAAGGTTTATTGTATTTGGACGATAACTGTATGATTGATGTTTATGGCGAAACTGTTGTTGATGATTAGGGTACTAGAACACCTCAAATTGTAATAATTATACCTGTAACTGTTAACTCCACGAAACCTAGAGGTTTCGCCACATCACCAGTTGATGAAACATACATCTTGACGAAACACACATCACGACAAAACAAGGGAGTTTCGTCAAAGGGAAATCATGACGAAACTTGGGAGTTTCGTAATGAAGGATCACGACGAAACCTGGGGGTTTCGTCAGTAAGGAATCACGACGAAACTAGGGAGTTTCGTCAGGAAGGTAAACAGACACATTGAACTAAGTTAATTCTGTCAATAGATAACCATGTTAGTGAAGACTAAGTAACATTGAGTTAACTGATAGGAATGGTACAAGTAGCTGTTATGAGTTGTTATATATGTGAAGCATGGTTTGCATGAGCTTGAATAACTACTATGTGCTATTTGGTGAACATTGATTTAATACCCACTGTAATTTGTATTTATACGTGAACCTTGTGAATGCAATCTGATTACGTATGTATGAACACTAGAGGCTTTGATTGAATTAATTGTGAACGAGTAGTTAAGCATACCGAGCAAACCGAGGTGAGTTCACACTATCTATAAGGCATGAGATTCCCGGTGGTTTGGGAATGGGTTAAGGAACTAAAACGGAACCTGCATATTCTCCTTGGGTAGAATATGTACCTCCATCCTCCATGGGAAGGATGACAACATTAAACCTGTGTATTCTCCTTGGGTAGATTATGTACCTCCGTCCTCCATAGGAAGGACGACAACATATAACATGCTAGACGAAAACTCTATCATGAAGTCCCTCATTTTTATATCGACTTAATCGCCGGGCCAATGGCGAGCGGGTCATTAGTTAGATAGCACTATTTAGGTTGGACAAGCCTCACACCGTGCCGCAGAGGACGGGAGTGAACTAATGGATCTGGGCACTTAGTCAATGATGATAGACATTGACGTAGGGCACAACATGACTCAGTCAGTTGTCGATATGGTAACGGGTCTAGTGGTTAACATGGGGAAGCCCCCACTGATTATGGTTTGGGAAACAAGGAATTGGATAACTCGTGGTTTTCGAAACAACCTATGGTTTTTGGAACAACATTAAAAACTGGACAACCAACTGTGAACTCGCTCAACTTTGTTGTTGACTCGTTGTTACATGCCTTGCAGGTCGTTAGGTGCTTACATGGAGCTTGCACGAGAAGGAGGAGTCGTTGTAGGACATGGACCGTTGTGTGCCACGTTAAACTTTATGAACTTATGATTTATGTTGTGGTTTTACACTTTATGCTTCCGCTGATACTTGAACTTGATTAATTGTTTTGAACACCAATTATATTGTGTGGTTGGACTTTTATTTACTTTACTATACTATTCAATATGATTGGTGGCTTGATCCTGGTAATGTCACGCCTACTGCGGTGATACTCCGCGTGTGGATTTTGGGGGTGTGACATGAACAATGGAGGTACCTAAATGGAGGCTTGTTCTTCCTACCTCATACATGAATTCCATGACACTTAGAGGTGCCTAAATGAAGACTTTAATCTTCTACCTCTTACTTGACATATATGACGTAATGTACACCACGTAATACCTATGTAACAACCAAATAACCGAACTCTTGGTGATGAACTAATGGACATTCGTCAAGCTAGTAGATTGTATCATCTTAGGCCTTGACAGCTTGTTACGATTCTAATGGAACCTTGTTCCATGAAAACATTTAAACTCTTTAGAGTTTCATAGTGTCAAGAACAAGTGTGAAATGTGTTAGATGATTACTTTCATATGTTTATTTTCAAGTTATTTAAACTCCAAATCCCTAGAATCATATGTAAACACCTCTTAAACTCCCAATCGAACACATTTCAACTTTCTAGTCTCAACAACTTCGTCACATTGGATAATCAGAAAGCATATGCAATTTTGTGAGTATACTCGAACCCATTTTACTTTTAAACACTTTTGGGTGCAACATGTATTCTATGTAAAAACACGAAAACACTTTAAACTATTTGAATCACTATCTATCCATATTTGAACATGAAACTATATGATGCTTGTTAATCACGTATGTGATGTTAAACTTTTGTGTCTATATGCTCATTAACTTCGTACAAGCCTACCTTAACAATTATAGCGCTATAGGGGTAATGCACCACCCATGATTCTTGGGGTATTGTTAAGTCAAACATGTTAACCTCCCTTTTATTCTAACTGGGGATAGGCTATTTTAACGCATTGGATTATTGGGTTTGAACATATAGTTGACACCGTTACGACATACTAGTAACTTGCATATTGTGAATCATGTTGGATACGAGCCTTAGACTATTTTAAAACTATTTTTATGCTATGTATTAAAACTTGTATACTCGCATTTGCTTTTGCATTGAACTCTATTTTAATACATGTTGCAGGTTCTATAGACAAGATGATGCTAAGTGAAGAAACAAAACTTAAGTGGACTTAGAAACACACTTAGATTAATCAATTTTGTATTATGTGTTTGGAAATAATGTTGTTCGTATTTGATTTTCGTATGACATTTTAGTAAATTTATGAAATCAAATTTAAATTATATTGTCACATAGTGTTATGAAGTCTCTTGCAATCTATTTCGTCTCATCCCGATGTTTCCGCCATCGGTTGGGGTGTGACACTCCTTCAGTTGCTCGATTAAATAAACACGCTGCCCCCATCTTTTCTCTCGCTGCTCTCTTTGTGCCCCTAGATGACTGTCGACCATCATTCTGAGTGGCGGCATATGACGAAACAACGACGGCAGTACAGTGGACCAGCGGCGTCAGCCCCAACAGGTGGTGGCCGACGAATAGAACGGAGAAGAGGAGAGGCATTCAGTGGTGGTTTCCGGTGTCCTAAGACGACAACGATAATGGTGTTCAGTGGCAGCGCATTTAGGGTTCCGTCATAACCCTAGGTGGCGGCGGTGGCTGCTGTGGTTTGGGTCCGACAACTGACGTCAGCAGCAGGTGGATATCGAGCAAGTTCATTCTGCAATCATTAATTCTTGCGAATTCATGTGGTTTTGACTAAACTTATGCCGATTTTGAATTTGTTAGGACCGTAGTTGGTTAATTTGTTCTGATCTATGTGAGTTTTTGGTGTGTATTTGATGTGAATTTGGTGATGATTGTGGATATTATTGATTGATTACAAATCATTGGTTAGTGAGGCACCGGTTCGGACCAGAATTTGGATTAAAATTTGTATTAGAATTTGGGGTTTGGTGTCGAAATGAAGAGGTGACTAAAGCTGTTGTTGTGTAAATGATTCCGCCGATGCCGCTGCAGGGTGGTTGCAGGTTGTGGGGTGGTGGGTTAAGAGAGATTAGAGAGAGATTGGGTTGTGGTGGTCTTCAGATTACAGAGAAAGAGATAGTTTAGATTTTTTTTTCAATTTTGTAGATACAGTCTCTAAATAATAAGTCTTTACAAAATAAACCCTGGGAAGGTGAAATCACAAGTATGCCCTCATTTGCAAGGCACATGACCATACTTGACTAAAAAATCTGACTGAGTTAGGCTCAAAGGACAAACCGTGCAAGATTTTAAAACATAAATTACAAAACTCGTCAACTTTTGCGCTAAAGAAAAACGTCTGCAATTTGGTGTAAACATACAGGAAAAAACTTGTAATTTACTCGCAAAACAAAAGACACACCTATGTAACACACCTTGCTAAAAATCCATGATTCACTAGTATATGGAACATAACTGTGCTACAGATAAATGCCCTAGTCAAATCACTTTTTTCATCTCGGAATTTACCCAAAAGTTAATGGTAATTGAAGAAGTAACACTCTAAATTTTGTAGCGTGTTTTAAACGAATACAATATTGCCCAACTTTTTCTTATTTTTTTTTTTCAATTATTATCTATACTATATAATAAAAGAAACTTGTTTTAGGACACCTGTCATTCTCTCATTTAATTGATTAAAATTATTAATAATACTAATAATAATAACATTTAATCTAATCTAATACAAATAATAATAATATTTAATCTAATCTAATACAAATTCTTATTATTAATTCAATAACCTATTGTTAAATTAAAACTTCAATAGAATCTTAAATCCTAGCTAAACAAATTTCAAAATTCATAATAATATTAATATGTTAGACTAAATATATTATTGATATATATAACTAAAATTATTATCAATAATATTAATAATAGGTTTAGAATCAAATACAAATATTCAAAAAATAAGAAGTCGTACAAAGGGTATCAAAATTTAACCGACATTAGAGCCGTCTTATCGAACTCTACGACATTAATTAATATGTACGAGTTGATAGGTTACATTTATATTAACTCATTTATGTCAATATGGTATGTAAATGTCTATGTCTTTGTTTTGCATTTACAGGAAATATATATACTATATAGTTTAAATTGTTCAACCCGTGTAACACACGGGGAACTAACCTAGTATGTATCTATATCTATCTATCTATACATATAATAAAAGAAACTAATGTGTGACACGTGTCATTCATTGGAGGCATCTAATTTTTTGTTTTTCCGCCTTTTTTCATACTTATCTTATATTAATTAAATAATAAATTAATATTATTTCTCTTCATTTATCCCTACTTATTTTTTTCAAATTCAATTATATCTAATAATCTGTTAGCATGTTATTAGAAAATATGTATCACAATAATTAATAATTAATGGACGCATGTTTGATAAAATTGTATATCTAAGTACTTTAACGTTTTTTATACATAATATATCAGATAATCTATTTTTCTATAATTAATACTAGGTTATAACCCCGTGTATTACACGGGTTGAATAAATATATTTTATATACTAAATAATAAAACAATATATCTTTAAAAATCTCATTTATTGCACGGGTTGAATAAATATAATTTTATATGTTAAATAATAAAAAGCTGTATCTATAAGAACCATATTGTACGAGGTTAAATAAATGTAGTTTTATATACCAAATAAAAAAGTTATATCTTTAAAACCACGTGTATTACACGGGTTGAATAAATGTAATATTGTTTACCAAATAATAAAAAAATTACATTTTTATAAATATGCGCATTACACGGTTTGAATAAGTGTAATTTTCTGTACTAAATAATAAAAAATATATATTCTTAAAAAACACCGTGTATTGTACGAATTCAATAAATCTAATTTTATATATCAAATAATAAAAAATTATATCTTAAAAAACCCCATGTATTACATGGGTCGAGTAAATGTAATTTTGTATAGTGAAAATAAAAATATTTAATATATTAATACAAAGTTTGGTTTTTATTGAAATTGGTATGTGTTTACAATTTTTTTAAATAACATATATATATATATATATCGAATTTAAAAAAAAAACCGTACCCCTCAAAATCACGGGCCTTATGTGAAAGTTCTCCCCGCACACCATAGCCGGCTATAGGTGTGTGGCTTGTTGTAAAATAAAAGAGTACAAATAATAAAAATTATTGAATGTTGAAAATCCAAAGCGTTTGGTTAGCCTCTTAGTTCAAAAAATATTGATTTTTTTTTTAACTTTCGCGGCAAAGTGAATAATAGTGGAGATTTATGCGGGTCCAATGAAATAAACGAATATCATTTAAAGATAGTTTTTGGTATACCAGAAAATCCATAAGATATTAAACTAATAATATTTAGTAGAAGATTTATTTATAATATAAGATATTAAACTAAATAATATTAAACTAAAATAATATTTATCTATAAAAGATTAAACTAAAATAATAATTATCTATAAGATATTAAACTAAATAATATTAAACTAAAATAATATTTATCTATAAAAGATTAAAACTAAAATAATAATTATCTATAAGGAAATGGCCTAATATGATGACAAGTGTCCCAAAAATGGTTTCTTTTATTATATAGTATAGATATATTAGATTATATCTAACTATAATATTTGTGTTGTTTCCCACTTCTTTCTTTTATGATACAATATATTATTAAATCATAATTTTCAATTTATCTTTTATTTATTTATTTAATATTTTTTTCTTAATCATTTCTTTTATTTTTTTCCATTAATTAATAGCCTTTTATTTTATTTATCCACCTACCTCTTATGTTTCAAGCTTTGATCTAACCACATGTAACACACAAGCTTATAACCCAATAATTAAAAACGGACACAGTAAAATGTTATACCACGTGTAATACACAAGTGTCTAACCTAATAATAAATAAAAAATAAAGTAGAATGTTATAATAAGTAAATAGTACATTGAAATTCATTTTTTTAAAACATATCTTAACGAATGTATGTGTTATGCGATTACATTATATTTATTCAAAATGTGTAATACACGTATTTATTCAACCCGTGCAATACACGAGTTTTTTAAAGATGTAACTTTTTATTATACTTACTATATAAAATTATGTGTATTCAACCCGTGTAATACACGGGGTTCTAACCTTGTATTATATAGATAAACGACGATAAACTAGTATTAAGCACCCCCCACGTTGCGGCGGGGGCGAGCACTAATATCACACTACTGTCAGCGACCACCGACACTGAAGTTGCGGTGTTAATGCGAAGAAATTAAACCGAAACGTAAAACATAAAATAAAATAACTAAGTTGATATAGGACTCGCGCGTTACGATGAACACGCGTCAATTTTTTTCTCATTTGACAGTTTCATTGTAATCCATATATAATATATATCATTACTACTATACAAACCATAATGCATACATTACAACAACCATTGCATCAATACGTTGCAAATTATATTTATACAAGATTTTGGCTAAATTAATTAGATTATTATAAATAATAATAATTTACAAATAAAATAACACAACTTTGAATGGATCAAACTGATTGAATATGGTTAGATAATGAAACGATTATTTGATTAGGGTACAACCACTTAAGCACAATTTACAACGATACATGCATACAAAACAGATTGAATTTGGTAAGGTAATGAAACCATTATTATTTGATTAAGGTACAACCATTTAAGCACAACTTACAACCTATATTTGATTAAGGTACAACCTTTTAAGCACAACTTACAACCAAATATGCACACAAATGTTTCAAATTTATAGTATATAAATAGTAACTTTATTTTTATAGTAATATATAGCTTCTTATTATTTTTTATTTAATATTTAATATATTATAATATTTTATTGTTATATTTACTTCTAATAAAATATTAAAAAAATTCCTTTTTTAAAACTATATTTTTCGTTTACCATTTTTTTAATAATTCTTTTTCCTTTTTACTAGAACATATATTAATTTATCGATTAATTTGATACTTTTTTTAATAATTTACGTTTATAACTTTTTTTTCTAAAAACTTAAGTACATATTTGTGCTTTATTTTTTCACCGATATTCCGTTATAAGTTTTGTTAAAATCGAAGTTGTACTCAAAACAAAGTTTTCATTTTGCATCATAAAACGGTACGATGATGAACTAAACCATTCTAATAGTTTGGCTTTCTAAACAACATTCTTTATTTTCAAATTAGGTTTGTTTACATTATTATCTGCTCGGTTTCGCCACAACGTGCGACGTAAAAAAAACTATGTATATATTAACAAAAGATATATCATTACTTGAATATAATCATTACAAAACATGAGTTTAGTTAAACATACTTCTTTAGACTACCGGGTGTGGGGCGTGGGATGGGGCTTGGAAGGGGGTTTAACGTCGGCTACACCACCCCTTGCTTGGCGTTGCCCGCTTGGCGTGGAGCCGGAGGGGGGGGGGGGGGGGGTGGATGACATGACGGGCTCTGGGTGGCTAAAGAAATTGCACCGTTGGCGTGGCCAGGCCAAACTGTCATTTTTTTAATTTATGAACGGTTGGGGTAGCCGCTATGCCAAACCAAGTTAAAAAAAAATACATTTTATACCTATAAATACCCAATCCCAAACCATATTCTCCCAATCTTCTTCACCCACACCCAAACCAAAAAAAAGAAAAAACTGAAGGTAAACATGGTGCATTGGACCGAAGAGGAAGAAATCGCACTTGTTACATCGATTGTCGATGCCCAACATACTCTACAACGCGGTCAAACTGCGTATTGGGGTCGAGCATTTCAACAATACCAACAGCACGTCGGGAACACATGTCACAGCTTAAACGCGTGTCAACACAAATGGTGTGAGCTCAAACCGAAGTTGGATCGCTTTAAAACTTGCTTCGACCGTGTCCTTGCGAACGACGATCGACTCGAAATCGCGAAGATCTAGTACAAGCACGATGCAAATACGGATTTTAAGTGGGTTGCCCACTTTAATATTTATCGTATTCTGTAGTTTTTTTTTTTTTATTTTGTAGGATTTAATAAGTAGTTTTTTTTTAGGATTTAATAAGTAGTTTTTTTAGGATTTAATAAGTAGTTTTTTTAGGATTTAATAAGTAGGTTTTTTTTTATTGTAGGTTGTCTTTATGTAATTTTTTAAAATTAATGTAATATACTTTTAATATAAATTGTGTTTTTTTATATAAATTGTCAACTTTAAAAAAATAATAAAAAGAATGCCACATGGCACCCCAACGCCGGTCTGGCCACGCCCCCTTCACACCCCATTTTTTTTTTGGATTTGGATTAGTGGAGGCCACACTTGCCACGTGTCGAGCAATACCCGCAACCCAAACCCTTCCACATCCCGCAGTGTTATACAAAAGAATAATATCCATCATTTTGACTTGGGCCTCGAGACTTGTCTAGCCACATTTTTAATGGGGAATTTTTCGTGAAAGTATACATAATAATTAACTATTAGCAAAGCTAATTAGGTACACTTTAGTAGAGTTTCTCCTAAAAGTATACATAATAATTTAACTATTAGCAAAGCTAGCTAGTACGTGGCCATAAACTTAAAAGTTGTAATAAAATTGTAAAAGTTTTTTTATCCGGATTATCTCACGCCACTCATAATGACACACACCCTACGTACTACAGTACGTGGCCATGACTTCCTTCAAGCGGCGTATGATAAGCGACCCATACATGTTTATACGCAACCTACATATCATCATGTATCCAAGTTTAAACAAGATTTTCTAATCATTTTTCATCCTAAAAAATGTTTCATATTGATCACTAAAAATGCATAATTATGATATTTGAATAATCAATTTGATCCGTCCCTTGGAACTCATTTGATTCCAAACCCACATATATTAATTTCCTTTGAGAAATAGTCTCAACTAAAGCATATCATCTTCCCCTTGAGATTTTTATAGTATCACCTTAACTAATCATCTTTCCAATAAAACTCAATATTTCACTTTAATTCTTTATATTCCATTAGGGCTTGTAACTTCACTTCAACACGACTGCTTCCCTAGAGGATGCTCATAGCCACAATTTATGTATAATCCAATGTCTAATACATGCATAAATTCATATGTTCATTTTTACTATTTCAATCTAACAACGAATTTCAATTATGTTTATTCACATTTGGGACTCCTCTAATTCCAAGGGAGTATCTAAAAATGATTATGTAGGCTGAAATGATTTGTGGCTGCAACATAAAACTATTCAAATTGTTTACGATATCTTTGATTAGTTTTCCTGATCAGCCTGTTTTAACTAAGAAGGAAATGGGTCATGCGAGGGTCACACAAGTTGAGTCATCCAAAATGTAAGCAAATTCACAAACTTTTTAAAATTGCTTAATTAAAAAAGATCTAGGCTAGGTTAGTCCCTTGCTATGGGACTTGGTGGAACTAATAAAAGATATAAGAAAAAAAGAAGATCCAAAATGATCTGTTTTAACATGCTTCTAATTTGCCCTGCTCACCCATTAAGAACATAGACAAAAACATATTTCACTTGGTTCAGTTACAACCAATCCTTTCAAACTAGGTAAACAATTTGTATGTGTTCTACGATGATAGACGGAGTACATCCATGCTTGATATAATAATACTACATACCTCGATAATATCTGCTACATCGCGCAGGCCAACCCACTAGTTTATTTAAGCCAAGGTTAATGAAGATTACCATAAGCTTTAATTAATATATACGCAAAATTCTCACTTTCAGATTTGATTTGTAAAACAAATGGTTCATACAATCGCTAATCATTTTTATATTATTTTGAAATCAATTGCTTTTAAAGGGTTTATCTGTTTAAATATGTTTTGTGTTAACAATGTAAAACAATTTAAGAAGACTCTCAAATAATTGATGACTTTGATGAAAGTTTTTAAGCATTTTAGAAGCTTGTGTATTAACCACTATGAGCAAGCGATTGCAAATTTGTGGGTTGGTTATCGAGTACACTTACTTGTCTTATTATCATAGTAAAACAAACAATTTTCATTATTTAACATGTATAATACACGAGACTATAACCTAATATTATTATATATAAAATGTTACATCAATACAAATTTAATCCGATATATTATGTCGTCATTTTGATTAAACTGAGTGTATACTCCTTGTATAAAAGTCGTGTATTTTATAAATACTTTTACTAATAATAATTATTTTAATTTGAACACTTACATGTTGGGCCTTGTTATTTAGAATGTACAAAACGTAGCTTGCAGTAGAATTAACTTATATTCAGTTCGTTATTTTCTTTAATTATTTAGAATGTACTACAAATCGTAGCTTGCAGTAGAATTAACTTACTAGCTAGTTCATATTCAGTTCATGATTTACGATTCAAGAGCAAAGAGCAAGGCGTGGTCACAATTGGTCTAGAAGAAAGATTGTAGACTAGATAATTAATACAATTTATTTAAGCCAATGAGCTTGTGGTGGAGTGGTAAGGGAGAGATTTGGGTTTCCAAGAGACCCGGGTTCAATTCCTGCTTCTCCTATTAGTTTTCAGCGGCACCTGGTGTTGTGATGGAGTGGTAAGGGAGAGACTTGGGTTTCCAAGAGACCCATGTTCAATTCCTGCTTCTCCTATTAGTTTTCAGCGGCACCTGGTGATGATGGGAGACTAGGCGAGTAGGCGGCGATCACTAGTTCGATCCTTGAACTGAACGGGGTTTATCTCACCGCACTGTCGTGCCTTCGGGCAAGTGTTCACAGGCTTCTACCCTAGGTGAGGGTTTTTCCCGGTTCGGAGGCGAGTGTATCCCGATGTTGTGAATTTCGCCAATTTATTTAAGAAGCTACAAGTCTACAACTTGTTCCATTTAATTCTGAGGCTACCTGCCTTTTTCAAGTTTTTTTTATGTCATATATGCGTTACAAACATGGTATTACAAAAATGGATTTGCGGCACAGTCATATGCAGTGTTTCAAAAATCGTGATTAGTCGCCGATTAATCGGAAATCAGACCTCTACTGAGTAAATTTTCACTAATCAGTCAATTACTCACTAATCGGTCCAAGCTGGAGCTAGTCGCTCCTAGTCGGCCCAAATTGGGCACCTCGCCCACCCCTAGTCGGCCCACCAAAAAACCTTATGAAATTGGCCCAATTAACAACTTTTAGCCCGTTTTCCTCTTAAAACCCTACTCCAATTTCATTACATCATACGCTGTTGTTGCCTGCTTCTCCTCCAGACTCCAGCAAATCAGCCGCTACATACCCCTCCTCTGGCGATCCTCCTCCGGCGGCGCTGCCCTACTCCGGCTGCTTCTTCCTTCGTCCAGTGTACTGTATAATCAGATTAGTAATTGAATAAAAACCATGGAAAATTGTTTACTGTGACTACTTTGTAAATGAATAGCTGTTGTTTAATCCATGTTTAACTGTTGAGTACATCAGGGTTAAGATTTTAGGGTAAATTACAGTTTTCGTCGTTTATGTTTGTACTGGATTGCAATGGATGACCTTTACTTTCAATAATTACAGTCACAATTCTTTTTTTGTAAAACATGTTACACCATACGTCCTTTGACTCTAACTTGGTTAAAAATTTCAGTTAACTGAGAACATGTGCACCACATGTGAGGGCAAAACAGTCATTTCAAAACAAGAAAACTTATATAAAAATAAAACCCTTTTATCTATCTCTCGTTCCCTGTTCTCTCTCTCACTCTCTACATCATCTCTTTCCCTTCTCCCCTGTACGCACTACAAATCGAAACCCTAAACCCACCGTCATCTCTCTACAAATCGGAACCCTAAAACCCCCATGACGCCAGCACAAACTACCACCATCTCTTTCTCGGTAGCTGCACCCACCATCACCAACCCATCCACTTGCTACTGTTGAAGTTCATCGATGATCTGATTAATGGTTAAGCTGGTTTTAATCGATTGGTGAGATTTTTAGGGTCAGAAGGTGTTTTCAATTTATGGTAAGGTGTTTTCAAAACAAGAATGAAATATCATCCGTTCAACTTCATCAGGAAAAAGGTATGTTATAGCATCAAAATTATACTTGATCATAATAAAGAAATAGTTAGATAATCATGTAACTGTTGTAAGAGATGAAGATGTCTAACTAACTTCTGTTAGTTACCAGAATTTTGGTTCTTATTAATTTATTCTTCTTGTTAAATTGCTTATTTCCTCTGTTTTTTGCTAATTTCACAAACTAACTAGACACAAAAACATAAATTAAAGTCAAATATGCAGTGAACTAACCTTCATCTATACTTAATATCCCTGAACAACAACAACAAGAACAAGGGTAAAAATGTAAAAGGGTGTTGTTAATCTTACAGTGTAATTGCCGGCGTTAAGGTTAATTGCTTCAACAGTAAGATGAAGAGTTTGAACAGATCGTTCATCGGCTAAATAAACGGCTCGGAAGAAACTCATGATCTCAGCGAACTGTTCAGAGTATGCAATCGGAACGACGGGATTAGGGCTGTCGTTTTAGTAGCAGTACTGTACTCACATCTTCCTCGGAAACCATTTCGATTTCCGCCGTGATGGTTGTTGTTAGTGGAGGTGTCCAGCGATAATGAGTGGTGGCACTGTGGGAGTGGTGGTGGTAGAGGTTGGTTGGAGAAAGATGAAGAGGAGAGATTCTAGGGTTAGGGTTGGGGAATTGGGGTAGAAGGTGTTTATTTATTAATGAACATTTTAAATAAAAACATGAAATGACCATAATACCCTTAAGTGGATAGACATAACTGAAAATTTTAACTTGGTTAGTGCTAAAGGACGAAAGGTGTAATGCGTTTTCCAAATAAAGGATTGTGACTGTAATTATTGAAGTTAAAGGTTATCCATTGCAATCCGCTACAAACATAAAGGACGAAAAATGAAATTTACCCAAGATTTTATTTTCCCTAATTGAATAGCTAGCTGTTGTTTAATCCATTTTTAACTGTTGTTTATTTAACTGTTTGGTTTAATATAGTTGTAGGGTTTGGGAGGCCCATCCGTCGTGTAGAAAAGACCCACCCTAGGCCCCAAAAATGGTTAAGATTTTAACTGACTTGATAATAAATGTTTGGGTTGAGTCTTTTTTATCATGTACATTTTTTAAAGAAACTAGTGGTATGAAAACCGGCGCGTTGCGCGGGGTTACCCCGGGTGGGAGTCTGTCTCTTGACTCAAAAGTGTTCTCCCCAAGTCCAGTAGCCGAATATTGAAACCATCACTTATGTGCAGCAAACAAAACTTTAAAATAAAGAATATAACAAACAAAACTGCAAAATAAAGCTTGTTCTGAGGAGACTGTTGAAACGGGACTCAAACTGTTTTTCAAATCTAAATTTTAATCCACTATAATTCTAAATGAAGCAATTACCGACTTACAACCGATAACAAAACAACCAAATAACAAAAAATTGGACATATGCAAATGGCCCATTCTAAATTTTGACCCACCAAATCAACAAAATAACAAAAAAAAATGTTAAGAAAACAATGAACTGTCCTAAAATTCTCCAGAAATACAAATAGAAAACCAAAACATTTATCAACCCATGATTTGAATTGCTGCTAACTTCTTCCAGACGATTCAACTTATCCTCTGCAATTGAGTGAAGAGGTTAATTCAAAAAGAGTAATCAGACGACGAACAGAATAAACTAACCACAAAACAAAAGTAATGCAGATTTGACTCAAAAATATTTCTTCATGATCTTTATAAGTGTGAAAAAACCAACTTGCATATGAATTTTTTCCTGACCGAAAATACCTACCAGCATCATCATCATCGAAGATGAAAAACCCAACCTTCTTTCATAAAAATGAAGTACCACAAAAACCCTTAAATCAAGAAATGTAACCAGACCCAATTGTTCATCTCTGACATTCTTCTAATAATCAACATTGATTCTTTATCTCTGAACAACATCCTTATGAGAAACACACTGTTTAGGTTGCTTGAACGACTCATAAATTTCTTCTTGATTTGGCGATTTCTTAGAGTTGTAGCAGGTGTTTGAGCGAAACCCCTAAAACTAATCTTGATATTGTCACACCCCGATATTTCCACGTATTACCGGTGGGCCCGGCGGGGAGTATCGTGACGTAGTTGATATCATCATAGTCAATATACACAATATAATATAGCACAGCGGAAGGCTTGGTGAATAAACTATTACAAACCATAATGTCTGAGTGTTCGAGTTTATGAATATACAGACTAGAATGTAATAAGATCCACAGGCGGATCAAAATGTACAAAGAAACAAAATAACAGACTTCAGGCATCCTAGGGATTTGCAAGATCCTCTTATATGACACCTAATAGCTCCGGTCTATTTCGAGAGGTACCTGTCAATCAGTCTTTGGAAAATACGTTAGTTTACACTGGTAAATACAATTAACTGACTCTTTTGAAAACATTTATGAAAATTGATTTAAGTGCCAAGGCACAAACCATTTATAACTTGGGACAATCTTTAATAAAATCTTGTATACAGTTTTACATGTTTGTCATACATATGGGGCCGGTTTGGAAGCCGGTCATGATTAACCGACTCACCGCTTATAAAACCCACAGAGGAGTTATCCCCAACTTGTGGGTAATTAAATATTTAGCATTTGCATCTGTCAGGTGTATGCCTACACCCCGTGCATAGGTCGTGGCCATTAATAACTTAAATGAGTCGAGGATATCCAAGACACGGTCGTTAACCCCCATTGTTTATGTTATCAAACAAAACAGATTAAAAACAGGTTATGCAGATTTATTAAATCACAATCCGATTAAATGATCTCATACCCGACCAAGCGGTGTTAATATACCGTATCCCAAGCCCGTATAAGGGAAAATAAGTTAAAAGTGTTTACCTGAGCTAAAGTGAAAGATAACTCAGCAGTACAATCCTAAAGCTTTATGATGGTACCTTCTACCGGATGCTACTGATCTGTATTAGAAGGTTTAATAACCTATTAGGATGCTAACGGGTCTTTAATTAAGTAAAGGACTTAGACCGGCTAGCTAGAAGGAAACTTTACGGTTCTAAACGCTAGATTAAGCGGAGACCGGAATAGAATGTGATTTAGACCCGACAAGCTTGGATACTTGTATAATATGGGTAAACTAAATACATTCTGGAAATTGAGGACTCAATGATAAAGTTTGACCCGTTTCGGCTATTTTATGTAAGCTAGTCACATAAGCCGATCCGAACGCGTAAACGCGTAACGGCTAACCAAATAAATTATATACAGGTCTTAATCATTATTATGCTCAAAATATGTTAATACATCAGTAAGATGTTAACATATATGCCCAAGAAGTAATTTAAACCAAAATAAGTCCCATAAGGGCATTTTGGTAATTTTAATGCCCATCAAAGAGTTTAATTGTGCAACTGAGTTTCAGGTCTGATTAAATCAGTGAAAATGTGTATTTTTATAAGTTATAACAGTATGATACTTTATATATGTGAAAATTATCTTATATTGCCAAACTATGTCCCGTAGGGGCATTTTGGTAATTTTACATAGGCTTTAAAGGTCAAAATAGACTTCTGAGTTTAAAAACTTTAACTTACTGTATATTTATATAAATTATCTTAAAACATCAGTGGGTAGTAAGTTTTATATGTCAAATATAGTTTTGACCCTTACTAGGTGCTAAAAATGCTTAAAAAGTCGGTTTAAAGGGGTTTTCGGGTTAAAATAGGATATCTGAGTTTTTGATCAGTTTATAACGTTTAAAATACTTTATTTATCATATGAAATCAGTAGCAAAAGGTTTGACACTAAAAAGTTATGTAAAACTCATTTTATGCATGAAAAGGGTAAAACCGACATTTACCGAAATCAAGCTATAATCCTATGTTATGCTTAGCCTAAAAATAATTAAAAATCTTCAAAAATCCCAAAATATTATTTTACATCAGTAGGTAAGAAGTTTAGTGTCAAAAATCGAATTTAGATAGGCTTCATACTAATTACGCCATTTAAATACTAAAAAGCTCCTTAATTACACTATTGAGCATAACTTCAATTCTAGGCCACCAATTGATGTCAAATCTTTAGGACTAATAAAACATGTTTAATTACTAATTACCAAGTCATTAGAATGTTAAAATAATATTTAGAACCTTTGGTTTATTAGTTTTAATCCTATTTGCAACTTCTATCCAGTTTGACTTTTTGTCAAACTACTTTGACCCGACAATTGACCAATCAAACGAGATAATTAAGAGGTGGTTTTAAGGGTTAATCACCTACACTAATGTGGTCTTATAACCACTTTCAATTTGATCAGTGGTTAAGCCACATGTAATTAAAACGAAAGTCAAACTAAATTTACAATAAGTTTGACTTTAGAGTAATTAAACTAAATTTAACAACTAAACAAGGAATTAGAGGCTTACTTAAGGTCCTAGCAAACTTTTCTACACTTGATAATCCTCTTCTTGTCCTTAGCAAGCTCCAGGTGTTGTTGAGTAGCAATTGTTGCAAATGTGTGTCAATAACACATGAACTAAGGTCCTTTAAATAGCTAATTTTAAAATCATAGATCACTTCCAGGTGTATTTGGAGGCCCTAGGATCACCCCAGGTGTCCTAGCTACTGAATTAAGCTGACTTACAGCTCCCTAGGTCGTTACAAACTAGGTTAAGGCGGTGGAACAGCCAAATCCGCACATGCAGGAGTTTTTCTGATCTGGGCATGCTGAGGCACAAGTTTGGCATGTTGACAGCTTCTTATATCCAGTCAATCACTCGTTTAAGAATATATTCATCATGTAAGGTCATTCAGAGGCACAAGTTTGGCATGTTGACACTTTTAGTCCATGTGGTTTCATAGTTTCACTGTTCGACAACCTTGGTCCTTCAAACTCAATCTTTCGCACCTTTAGAGTTTAGGACACGTGTCTATATATAATTGGACACGTTTTTACGTGGTGTTACAGATATCCTTATCTTTCTATTTCTTGTATCAAGGATTGAGGAAGTAGAAAATATAGGTGGCAAAAGCAGTACTAAAATTCAAACGTGTGCCCAGAGATTGTTGGAAACTTTTCCAAAAGTGAGAGGTGTACCTAGTATCTCTATCAGAGATAATAGCTACCGGTACGCCATGAAGGGCTACGATCTTATCTACATACAACTGGGCTAACTTGTCGGAGCTGTGAGTCTCCTTAATGGGCAAGAAATGCGCTGACTTCGTCAGTCTATCAACTATTACCCATATGGTATCATTTCCATGCTTTATTTTAGGTAACTTAGTTATGAAATCCATGGTTACCATCTCCCACTTCCATGTGGGAAGTTCTGGTTGTTGAAGCAGACCTGATGGCTTTTGATGTTCAGCTTTGATCTGAGCACATGTCAGGCATTTAGCTACGTGTGTGGCAATAGATTTCTTCAAACCTACCCACCAGTAGTTAGCCTTTAAATCGTGATACATTTTGTCACCACCAGTGTGAACTGAGTACTTAGAGTTGTGGGCTTCCTGGAGGATTACATCTCGAAGTCCTCCCTGAATAGGAACCCAAATTCTTCCATTCATCCTGAGGATTCCATCCTTCCCAGGGGTTAACTGTTCGAAGATTACACCTAACTTTTCATCTGGAAGATTAACTTCCAAAACAGCATCTTTCTGTGCAGCTAATAGTCTTTCATTTAGACTATTCTTCAGCTCAATACTTTTAGCATTGATCCTGATTGGTTTAACTCTTTCCTTCCGGCTTAAAGCATCAGCGACCACATTTGCTTTACCTGGATGGTAGCGTATCTCACAATCATAGTCATTTAGAGTTTCCATCCAACGACGTTGTCTCATATTGAGCTCTTTCTGATTAAATAGATGTTGGATACTTTTGTGATCCGAGTAGATCACACATTTTGTTCCATACAAATAATCTCTCCACAACTTTAATGCGAATACAACGGCACCCAACTCTAAATCATGGGTGGTGTAATTCTTTTCATGCACTTTTAATTGTCGTGATGCATAAGCGATTACCTTGCCTCGCTGCATAAGTACACATCCCATACCGGTGTGCGAAGCATCACATTATACAACAAACTCCTCTATTCCTTCAGGTAAAGATAATACCGGAGCATTGCTCAATCTTTGCTTTAGAATCTCAAAGGATTCTTGTTGCTTTGGGCCCCAGTCAAATTTCACCTTCTTACGAGTTAAGGATGTTAAGGGTGCAGCTATTCTTGAGAAGTTCTCAGTGAATCTTCTATAATATCCTGCTAAACCCAGGAAGCTGCGAATTTCCATAGGCGTTTTAGGTGCTTCCCAATTCATAACAGCTTCTACCTTGGCAGGATCTACCTAGATGCCTTGTTCACTAACAACATGTCCAAGGAACTGGACTTTGCGAAGCCAAAACTCGCACTTGGAGAATTTAGCATATAATTTCTCCTGTCGTAGTAATCCTAAGATACACCGAAGATGTTTCTCGTGCTCAACTTGGCTACGAGAGTAGATAAGTATGTCGTCTATAAAGACAATGACAAACTTATCCAGGTATGGTTTACAGACTCTATTCATGAGGTCCATGAATGCTGCAGGCGCATTAGTGAGCCCAAAAGGCATCACTAAGAATTCAAAATGACCATACCTTGTTCTGAATGCCGTCTTCGGTACATCTTCAGTACGGACTTTGAGTTGATGATACCCAGATCTCAAATCAATCTTTGAGAAGAAGCTCGCTCCTTGGAGTTGATCAAATAAGTCGTCGATCCTGGGTAAAGGATAACGATTCTTGATCGTTACCTTATTTAATTCACGATAATCAATGCATAAACGCATTGATCCGTCCTTCTTTTTCACAAACAAAATTAGAGCTCCCCAAGGTGAAGAACTAGGTTGTATAAAACCCTTTTCCAATAAGTCATCTCAGTAGGTGCTAGGCGATAAGGAGCTCGTGCAATAGGCGCAGATCCTGGTAGAATGTCTATCATGAATTCTACTTGCCTCTCGGGAGGTAATCCAGGTAACTCATCAGGGAAGACATCAGGATACTCAGAGATGATTGGGATATCTTCAATCTTAGGTTTTGGATCATTCACCGTCACTTGTGCCATATAAATGACACATCCGCTCTTTAAACACTGCGACACCTTGAGAATAGACACGTTGCTAGGCAATCCATATTGCGTGTCTCCTTGAATAGTGACAGATTCACCAGAAGGGATTTTGATAATAACTAGCTTTTTATCACAGGCAATTTGGGCTTGGTTATGCGACAACCAATCCATGCCCAAAACTATATCAAACCCAGCCAGTTTCATTGGCAAGAGGGACAGCGGGATAGAATGATTTTTAATGGATATAGAGCATCCATCAAGAAGAGTTGAAGCTGTTTCTAAGGTACCATCAGCAAGTTCTACCTCATATTTTATGTCTAGAGTCTTAATAGGCAGATTCAATAACTTACAGAACTTATGGTCTACAAAAGACTTATCAGCACCAGAATCAAATAAGACTCTAGCATAATTATTGTTGATGAGGAAGGTACCTGTTATAACGTTATCGTCGTTTACTGCTTCCCTCGCATTCATCTGGAAAACTCTTGCGTTGTTCTTCTTTGCCTCCTCGGGCTTCTTTGTATTCTTGGGGCAATTGGTTTTAATGTGCCCCTTTTCATTGCAACCGTAGCAGGTTGCATCTTTTATATTTCGGCACTCAACAGATTTGTGCCCTTTCTTTTTGCAGATCCCACATGGTTTGGCCTGTGGGTCTTGGTTGCATTTTCCAAAATGCCTTTTGTTGCAGACTTTACATCTGGGCTTTTCATTAAACTGCCCTTTCTTTGAACCGAAATTCCCTTTTCCTTTCTTGTTTGATTGAGGAGACTTGTCTTCCTCTCTTTTCCTCTTTCCTTCATCATTCGCCCTCTTCTCCCTACTCCTCACAACATCCAAAGTGAGGGAGAAGGATAGATCCACAGCGGATCTATAAGTGGTTGGCTTAGAGGCCTTAACATTCCCTTTTACTTCAGGGGCTAAGCCACCGATGAAACGCGCAATGCGTTTGGGTTCAGGAGTGACTAGATATGGCACAAGCCTTGACATTGAATTGAAGTTGGTCACATAGGATCTACAATCCAGATCCTTCATTACCAGGGTGAGGAAATCTGATTCAATCCTCTCAACTTCGTGTTGAGGGCAATAAGTATCCTTTACTAGATCTACAAACTTCTCCCAAGAAAGATTATACAAGTGAACCTTCATAGTAGACTGTACTAAAGCTTTCCACCATGTGAGGGCATCTCCCTTGAAGGATTATGATACAAACATAACCACATCCTCCTTAGCACATCCGCTGATGTCTATTACAGTCTCCATCTCATCTAACCATTTCATACAATCAATCGCCCCCTTTTCTCCAGTAAAATCCCTAGGGTTACAGGAGACAAAGTACTTATAGGTACAACCCTTGGTGTACCTAGGAGTTGGCTTGAGGACTATCTATTTCTTGGGTTCACTACCCTGGTTAAATGAGTGCTGAGACTCACTTTTCTTATTAGTGTGTGATTGAGAATGGGATTTCGACTGAGTTTGAGACCTAACAATACTAGGCTTTTTAAACTTAGCATCTACCGCTTGAGAAACTGCTGCGGTGATCATTGCTTGCAGTTCAGCACCAGTGATATTAATCCTGGAGTTGTTGCCTTCTGTAGGATGACTGTTTGCTTCATCCGAGCCAGCCATTTCTGAATACTATACCAGACATAAATGATATATTTAAATTACATATTAGATCATCGTATGGATGACTAGATGGTCATGGTATTATTAAACCATTTATAGACCATATAAAAATAATATTCAAAGAGATATAATTCTTTAAATTTTTATTAGACAGAGGAATATAAATCACACTGTCAATGTCATGAAGACATATTCGTTTTACACAAAGCTCGTCTCGAAGGACATTTAGATGGCACATAAAGCCTTGTCACGAGGACAACTATAATCGTTGACCTCTTGGATCAATGATCTCTTTTAAGTGTCGAACAAAGTTCATCGCCTTTTTGACAAGAAGTTTATTAAAACTTTCATTGTCATTAGTACACCTTTGCTTGTAAGCCTACATTTCCAATGAATGTTATGGTGTATACATCATATCGATGTTTATTAGCCATGATTCATGATGATCATATAGGCTATAAATAGTGGCTTGGAAAAATCCAAGTACATTAGGAAGATTGTGTGATTTCTCGTACCGCACAATTCAGGATTGTTAACATGTTTTCGGATGTTAACAGATAGTTATTATCTTAAAAAGGTTATACCATCATAGCCATTTAATATTTTGGCTAGGTTATACCTTTAAGAATTTCTTAGTCGGATTAAATAAAATATGAAATGAAGTAGTGTGATATAATAATTACATAATTAAAATCAAAACAACTTCATTAAACTTACGAAATGATTACGACATTTCCCGAAAAGGGACTTGAGAAAAACATCATAAACTGCCCACGCAGGGGCTACTGAAAATACTGCCCACGCAGGGGCTACTGAAACAAAAAGAAGTCCACGCAGGGACCTGGTACATGGAAACAAAATAAACGTCCTCGCAGGGACTTTATTACATGACAAACAAAACAACCCTACATCATCCTATTTCTTCTTGCCATTGAGAAGGTTCATAAGACCCTTAACAAAACCATTTTGCTTCTTTTTGGTTTCATGAGCCTCATGTTCAACCCTGTCCAACCTCTCTAGAATCTCTTGAGTTTGCTGCTGCTGAAAAGGAGGAGGGTGCTGATATGGCGGATATTGATAATCCTGCGCTGGGTATCTGTCACGGCCCCCGACCCACCCTGGACGGAATCGAGAGCCGCGAGCAGCCCAGTGGTACCGGTGATTGTTTTGAAAAAATATCGCAGCGGAAATTTCATCAGGACCGTGAGTTAGGAAAAATATCAGAGTTTAGAAAACACCGGATTTTTATTTATTAAATAGATGGGATAAACCCATGTTTTACAATGGTAGCTTTAATAAAGATAAATTTGATTACATAAAACAATATTTCTTAATTTGATTTAATTAATAAAATAAGCCACTTCTTGAAGCCTTTTAGTGCCGTATCCATCTCTTACTCCAATCTACTGTAATTACCTGAAACATATTTGAAAAAGGTTTTGTCAGCGGGAAATACCGAGTGAGTTCATTCATTTTGCTAAAACGTCATGTTTGTTATAATTCACAGTATTAAGAGAGATTACAATGTTTCCAGATATCAAACCAACTACCCACAGTATTTGTCACTCGACCATCCATCGGTAACCTCATTGTCCAATGGAGTATGTGACTATGGTCATATCACTCATTGGCTAACTCGTTGTCCAATAGTGACGGTTATCAAGTAATGTATACAAAACCCCACATACCGGCTGTAACTTGGTGATTACATAAACTTAATCACTGTAATTATAACTTTGAAAATAAACATGCTTTTGAAAGTCATTTGATAAAAAGAGAATGACTCACATTATAAGCATGTAGATTCATACGGCAAAGTTTAGTCTACAGATAAGCCTTGATATATTGCAGATACAGGCAGAGCTTAGCCTATTGATTAGTCTTGTAACCTAGTGCACACGAACTAGGTAAGTAACTAATACAGCATTTACGATAACTCACGAGATTAAAACCCTCACAACGAATGACAAAGTGTAATCACTTAAACATCCATTGGATTCACAACGAATGACAAAGTACAATCACTTAAACATCCATCGGATTCACAACGAATGACAGAGTATTCCCCGAGTTCAGGTGGTACTTAAACATCCTATCGGAATCACGACGAATGACAAAGGATGGTACTAAAACATCCATCGAATAGTTTCAATCGATCGGACATTGAATCGTAGCAGCGATCGAGTTAATACCCGGTATCGTAGCAGCACCCCGCTATACTAATTAGTGATTTTGAGACTGTTTCTACTATAACTCGGAGTATAATTTGAATTTGATTGTCGAACGAACGCCAGAAATCAAGTCCCAGACTCTGCTATTTATACACGAATTTTTGACAAGCTTACGGACCGTAAGCCTTATCCCTTACGGTCCGTAAGGGACACCTTTTCACTATAGGTATGCCACGTCCGGGACTAGCCTTGCTGACTTGACGAAATTGATAAATTCGATTTAGACAATGAGTTATATGGATAATCGTAAATAGGGAATACCCCCCCCCCTGAGTTTTAGGGGCCCTGATCCTGATTCTGATGATTCTGAAAATTTTAGTGTTTGTGCAGAATTACTTGGGTGTCTCAATTAGGGTTTCCTATTGGATAAAATAATAAAATAAATAGGACTTTTAATGAGAGTTGTTACATTCTCCCCACCTTAATAAAAATCTCGTCCTCGAGATTTGGGTTACGATATTTCTTTTAGATTTATGTCATATTTTAATCAATAAAAACAATATTAATGTAGATGACACAAAATTAAAATATCAAATTTTGTGAATACGAGTTGTACAATAAATAGGATTCAATGGTTCAACTGAATTAGTTCAAGAAATTGATGACAAACGAATGAAATGAAATGATATAATTTCCAAAGTGACTAGGTTCAAACCAGAAGATATATGATCAATAGATATTTAAAATGAATGTGAAGGACTTTTAGAATCAATAAAATTCTTTGTCAAAAGAAAGCTTACTTTGATTGGCAACTGAGGGAGACTTAGAATCAACAAGTTCAAAATGAAAATAGAAGCAAAATAATTTGTCAACTATCGAATTATGATACGAGAAAATTAATGCGTTGATATTGCAAGGATACACCGAAATACAACAGAGTTTAGTGTATCATTGTCTTAATACATAATTGCATTAAGACTATTTTCAATGATGAGTCAAACGAAAAACATACGAGGTTTTGAATGATTTGTATGATTATGATTAGCCCAAGCTACAAGTTTATATTGACGCCACAAGGTGTCGAAATGATTGAAATAGCTCAATAATTACGGTGACCAAACAAATTCACCGTTTTCGTAATCAATTGAAAGTTTTAATGAAATAAATTTCAAATAAATATTATAGGATTTTCAACTGATGATGAAAGACCAAATGAATATCATAAACTTTTCGATTAATGATGAAAGAATCTTTTGAGGTACACGGAATATAATACAAATTTGTGTACTCTTATCTTAACACATAATTGTATTAAGATTGTTTAAGATAATGAGCCAACAGAAATCTGTACATCAGATGTGAAAATGAGATTAGCTCAAGTTTTCAAATTAAAGAAAATGCCACCACAAGGTGTCGTAGTAATCGAAATAATAATAGCGGTGACCGAATGAGTTCATCATGCTTGAAATTAAATGAAAGTTCAACGAAGTAAATCCGAATGTTTGTTTTAAACAATCTAATAGGATTTTGGATTGAAATTGGAAACATTTGAATAATGTTTTTCGATTGAAGATGATAAAGCAATAATTATAACGAAAGACTCGATTGATGCTGTAAGAACCTTTAAGAGATACACTGAAATATGATATGAATTTGTGTATCATTATCTTAGCACACGATTGTGTTAAGATTGCTGTTATAGGATAAACCAACGAAGCAGATTCAATAATTAAATTTGTATGTAATGTGTGCAAACAAAATTAGCACAAGTTTTAAATTTATGAAAATGTCACCACAAGATAATCGGGATCAAAGAAACGATTCAATGAAATCGAAGACCAAACAAGCCGATTATGTTTCAAAACAAATGAAGTGCTTGTTGGGATTATTTTGAATATGATAACTTCAATCCATCATATGGGACCTTGAAATGAATATATAATGCAAGCAAGTTCAAACAATTGAACTTGGTTTAAACACAATGAAATAAGAAAGTTCGGACATGGTCACAACAAAAACCATGTATGCTACTTAAAAGAAAATCGAGTTTTTCAAGAATTTCATTGATTCGATATCAAAGAGTCATCGTTTAGCAATAATGCGGTTCATAGTGCCAAATCAAGTATAGCAGAATGATATTTGAGTTTCGATAAAACAACAATTAGAATGAAGCTCTCCAGTGGTCTTCATAAATCAAATGAACCACATGCGCAACAAACAATGCATGTTTAACGTGTGAATTTACCAAGAAATGAAACAGATCAATATTCGCTACTATGAAAGAAATTCTCATGATATGATGACCATTAGGGAAAGTAGAAACACGAAAGTTAACTCTTTATAGAAGTCAGAATTTCAATGAAAGAAATATAAGAACTTCTATATGGAATTTCGTGTGATAACCGTTGTTTAAGTGACATTACTAGGGAATGTCGAATAAAATGAAATAGGAAATTTGTAAAGGTATGTGACTCCTTTTTCAGTGATAATAATTATGACTCTGATTAGATTGTGCACCGATGGTTGTGAAATCTTATTCTATCGTACCTCAGCAAACTTCATGTCGTTTGTAGGATCACGTGGTCCAGTGCTGCTTTTTGCTTAGTAGTGTTAGGACCGGTTTGACTCCGAACGATTGCGAACCGACTCGTACGACGTGCGGAATCCGTGTACGAGCAAGACCGAAACACACGAGACGTAATCATTCTGTGATTCTATAAAAGATCTGAAAGATACAAGCACCACGAATCACCTTTACAACTTTCTCTCTCTAGTTTCTCTCTCTAACCTTCAAAGCTCCAAAGTTGCAAAATGGCAAAAAGTTCTAAATGAGAACCCTAAGTTCTCTATTTATAGGCCAAGGGACATAATGAGATATCTCATTATTTACACAAATACCACCTTGCCTTTTACTAAAATATAACACTATAAGCACTAAACTTAATCTATTTCTGCTACGGTCTTGAGATGACGGAGGCGATAGACATACTGCACTAACAGACTCCCCCTTGGATATTGCCGCAGTCAATCTCAAACATTCAGACTCGTAGCTTCTTTTCTTTCTCTCTCTTACTGAGTCTTCTTGAAGCTTTAACACATTTTCAGCAAAGAAGACTCCCTCTTGCTTGAACAGAATCCCGGTGGATCTGTTTTCATCTTCAGCTCCCCCTTTCGGTAGACTCTTCAGGCTCCCCCTTTCGTCAAGCTTCTGTGCTTTGGGATCGACACCTCGCTTTCCGGTTACAAGCTCTTTCGGGAAAGAATCCTGGCTCCTATGCACGCTTCCCTTTGCGTTGAGCTTGTCTTCAGACTCCCCCTTAGACTCGGCTATCGGGATCGTAGTCTGGAATCTGCAACACTCATACATTTATAAGTAAAACATTTTTAGATTTCCAGGTATCGTAACCTGGCTCCATCAAACTTTCTAAATCAAGATCCTGGGACTAAGATATAATAATATGAATATATCCAGGATTACTTGAAACTCTCCCCCTATCAAAAATCTTCAAAGATTTGGCAGTTTCAGCGAACCGGATCGGAAACTGGCTCTTTTACAGATTTTAACAATAAAAGCATCAAAATCCCTCACAGTTAACCATCCAAGTCCAACTTAATGACCTTGGAGATATCACAAACTGTTTTTGATTTTTGATTTTAAAAACTTCAAGTTTCAAATTAATGAACTTGTTTTATTTTCAGAAACACGATCAGCATACTTAGATTTTGAAACTCAGCATCCAGACATCGGTTGTCGAAAATAAAGCAGAAATCAAAATCTTTTTGAATTTTCTGAAATAGAAAGCAGTAAAGAAATATGTACAAACATATTTACAGACAATATTTTTGTTTGAGTTCGCGTCAGAGGATCATATCAGTTTATGACAAATCACAAGTACCGTTGAGCTTAGTTACACATTAAGAATTAAACAATTCACTTAGATTGTCGATATACTTGTCCACTTAAATTTTCATACAAATTTCAACTGATTCAGGATACGAATTAGGTGTTTTAAGAACTTAAACTCATTCATGTGTCCCACCTCTTGAATATACTCCCGTATCCAGATCCCAATATACAGTCTTACAGGTGAGTATACCTAGATGATATCTGTAAGGGGAATAAATTATAGTACGAAACCGTGAGAGCTCAGGTCAGAACTTTCGTTCAGCAGAGAGATGACGGCTCAACTTTTGGTGTGTCCCCTTTAGAGGATCTTTTTGTTACAACAGCCATGAATAGCATTTTTCAATGTTTCATCATTTTTTAGCTGAGGGTTGCGCTATGTTTCAAGCAATGCGGAAAGTATTCTCCGGGGACTAGGTCATTGCTTCCGCAAAATCAGAAGTCCCGGGATAATACCCCAGATATCACTAAGCATAAAAACCTAGTATCTCAGAAAGAGGGACCTTTCAAACGAGATTTCAGGGGTTACCTATATATCCAAGTAGTGTTCCCCACGAAATAAGCAAGTTTGAATTTAAGTTTATATCCCGAAAAAGTTTACTAAATGTATAAAAATCTACCGACACATCCACGGTGAGATCGTTTAACACATTTAAACTTTCCAATTCTTTAGCGTACTGTAACTGTCTACTGATGTACTATCATTTCCTCTTTTTACACAAAACTCAATTTTGAATTTTATCATGTTTTTTGACTTTTTCAAATTTTCTAATGTTTTTGGATTTTCTGACAATATTACTCCCCCTAAAATTCAAAACCATTCTAAAGAAAATTTGACAAACCGATACTGATAGCTTTGTCTCGCCATCCATTTTCTGCTTCACATGCACTGATTTGCAGAAAAAATAACGTACCCCCATGATTTACAACCCATTGATTTTCGACAGCTTGAAAACCGTTTTTCAATCTTGTGAAAGTAATCATGTTTGTTCAGCCGTGAGGGTTTCGGCGTATTCAATCAACACATATTTTTGTATTTTTGAATATTTTTGACAGAAACAAAACATATTTTTGGTTTTTCAAAATTTTCAAATTTTTAGGGTTTTTGAAAATATTGTTTATTTATGTACAGAAAAAACAAACTCCCTGTTTAACCATCGCAGGGATCAGCAGCCTCTTCTTCTTGTGCTAGGCTGCTCTGATTTCCATTCTCACAGTCTTCAGTTTTCTTGAGCACCTGCACATTTACACTTACTCAATCACTTAAACAATTTAGCCCAGGCCTGCTTGACCTTAGGCATTTCAACACAATAAACTTCATTCAATGCCGGAAAGTCTTTGTCGTCTTTCACAAAGACCTTATCAACTTTGACTTCAACTTTTTCATCTTTTACAAAAATCATCGGTTTCTTAATACTCCATGTCTGACCTTTAGGAGTACCTCTTTTGTAAAAATGAGACTCTTTATGAACACTTTGTTTTTGAACAACTTTTGGTTTCCAAAACTCTTGTGGTTTTGTCATATCAACAGTTGTTTTCCAACTTTGAGTTGTCCTGACTCTGGGCGTGTGAGAATTCCAGGTCTGTCTTGAATCGAATCTGTTAGAGTTTGATTTCCAGTTTTGATTCGAAGCAAACTTGTTTGTGTTATACCTCCAAGTTTGTTTTGAGTCAAATCTGGTTGACCTTTGTCTCACATTCTCAGATTTTTGTTTCTCAGCATCAATCTTCTTTATGTCAACATCCACAAGTTTTAGATTAGGACACTTGCGTGCAAGATGTCCCTTTTGATCACATTTGAAACATGTTCTCATGGACACATCTTTGACCTGTGGTTGTTGATTTTTCTTTTTAGCAAAGAACTCATCATTAGACTGTCTCATCTTGAGCTCTTTTTCGTTTTCTAAACTGTCTCCTTGAACAAAACTCATTTTTGCCTGAAAATTTGGCGTTTCATTTCTTTTCCAACTTTGTTTCTTCTTATAACCCAACCCAGCCTTCATGTTTTTCTTTTTGTAACCAGGTTTGTTATAAAAAGTTTTGTGACCTTTTCCAGCAAACTTTGGAATCTCAGACTTCTCAATCTCAACTATTTTGAAAACTTTATCAACCTTTTCTGATATCACATTCTGAATCGGGAAAACAACATCTAAGAATAATTTGTCCGATCCAATCATGGTATAAACCAATCCTTTTGAATCATCATTCAAATTTTTCTCAGATTTTGTGTTTTTCAGATATCCATCATGAAAATTACCTTCATTTTCATCCTGTGATTCAGATTTACCTGTATCAACCGACTCTTCTTTCAACACACTTTCAACAACTTTACCTACCACCTCAGAATCACTAGAATCATCAGATTTGGAATAGGTTACGTCAATGTTATCTGGCAATTGATCTACCATGTTGAAAGCTTTTCCGACCTTTTCCTCATCATAAAACACAAACTTTTTCGGTGGTGGAACTTTATGAAACTCTGAGCCAATGCCTTTCTTGTTTTGCTCAGACTCACCATCCTCCGGTTTTATGTTGAAAATACGTTCAAGCACATATGACGACGCGTGATAACTTTTTAACTTGTTATTATCCTGTTCTAAATCAGCAATCTGACGCTTTAGCTTAGCAACATCCTCAATGTAAGAATTAACAACTTGTTGCTTTATTTCATACATTCGTTTATACTCATTAGTTGTTTCAGAACAGTATTTCAATCTTGATTGAACAAGTTTCATTTCACTTTTTACTTTTTCATATGATTCTTTTGTAATGTGATAACTCAATTTTATTGAATCATATTCTTTTTTCATTTCCTGAAAAGTATTCTCTTTTTGATCACATTCTCCTGTCTTTTTCAAAACATTTTCTTTCAAAACTTCATTTTCTTTTTCTAACTTTTTACATTTTTCTGAAAGCGTTTCATTATTTTCTTTTAAAACCTTTTCTTTTTCAAACATTTCTTTGTATTTTCCTTTAAAAACTTCTTCGATTTTAGTGAATTCAAGATCTCTTGTTCTGAATTTATCATCTTTTTCAGTACAAGCACTGCACGTTTCCATGCATTTCTTGCATTGTTCAACGATTTTGATTACAGTTTCAGAATCAGAATTTACCTCAGTGATTGGCACTTCGGTGTCTGCTTCAGTTTCTTTCTGATCAGCTTCTTCCTGCTGCTTCTCATCAACAGAACCAACATCTGTTGAACTTTCAACCTTCACTTCTTTTTTTGCTTTCTTCACATCTTCTCTACCCTGCTGTTCTTCAGTAACAGCTTCTTTCATAAATTTCACATTCACCGCCACTTCTTCTTTCACTTCTTCAACAATCTTCACATCTTCTTCTTTAACTGCTTCTACTTTAACCTCTTCAGCAGCTTTCTTCAGATTGTTTACCATCTCTTCAACATTCTTCTTCATTCTTTCTTCATTCCTCTTCCTCAGTTTTATTGTCATAGCATCCCTGATGATTTTATCCAGCCTTTTCACATATGTTTTGTCTTTTACAACATTGGAATAATATTCGCCGGATCGAGGAATTACTAGAAGAACATCATCGTGAACTATGTCACTTCTGGGAACGACCGGTTCACCTTGTTTGTTGACAAAACATTCTTGCTGTTTATCCCATCTTTTGTTTGCAACAGCATTCTCATATTCTTCCTGCATTTTCTCCATTCTGCACCCTACAATGAATCTTTCTCTTGGAGTTTTTTCTTTCAAAATCTCTTCTCGAGTTTTCTCTTTGACCTCGGCAGCAACATTTTCTTCTTTGTTTTCTTCATGAATTTCAGCAACAAGAATATGATGCTGGGCCTTTGATGTTTTTCTCCCATGAGCTGTTACAGGACGATCTTCATCTGGTAGAATCTGACTCCAATCATATCCTTCATCATCGTGGATTACAGCATAAGCTCTGGACTTCTCTCTGGGTTTATCTTCAATCATCTTTGGCTCTTCTCTGCTACGGTGGTAAATTGCCTTTCGGTAATAATCGTCATTGAACGGATGTTCATTTCCACCAACCGCAGAGTTAGTGCACTCTCTCTTGAAATGACCTTTTTGCTTACATTTGAAACAGGTCACTTTGGACTTATCAAATCCAAGCTTTGTAGATGCACCACCGAGAGATTGTTTCCCAGTAATTTCCATATATCTTTGAGCTCTGCGAATGCAGCTTGCCAAACACCAACGGATGTCAATGAGTTCCATCTCTTCCGGATCAATCTGGTCGTAGTCTTCTTTGGTTAACTCAGAGTTACCAATCTTGCCTGCAACTAGACCTTCATACGATTCCAGAACAGATGCAAGGAAGCTCATTTGTTGTTTAGCTGCATTGATGCTCATTGCAGGAGAATTCTTCAATTTAAGAGCAATGTTGCACAAAATCTCCTCAGTTTCATCAGAACTTGATTTTGAAGATGAATGATATCCAGAATGGTAACTTGAAGAAGTTGTTTGTGGTTCTTTCATCTTTTCACCACTGAATTCTGTCTTTGGAGAACTACCAACTTTCTCCGTAGGTACATTGCCTTTGTAGTATAGACCAACATTCTGATGATGAGATGAACCACTCATCTTGTTTTGCTTTTGTAGCTCCAGATCATGATTCTCAATCTTTTCTAACAATGCATCAAGAGAAATTGTATCAAATTTTTCATCATTTTTCAAGATAAAAACAAACGTTTGCCACTGATCAGCTCGTGGTAACGCTTCAATTACTTTGTCAACAATTTCTTCTCTAGTTTTCGCAATTTTAAATCTTTCAAGTTCAATTTTTAAATGGCAAAACCTCTCAATCATTTGCCTTACTGTCTCTCCTTTTAAACTGTCAAACAAATCAAATTCTTTTTTCAATAAAGCTATTTTGTTTTTCTGGATTTGTTTACCCCCCTTAGCTTTAACCTTTAAAGCTTTCCATACAGATTTAGATGACCCATCATGAACTAATAATGAAAATATGTCATCACGAACTGATTGCTGAATCAAAGCAATCATCTTCTGTTCATAAGAAAATTTCTTTCGATCATCCTCTAAATAATCTTTGATCAGAATTTCTTCTCCTTTGTCATTCGTTGGGTTCTCATAGCCAAACTTTAAACAAAACCAACTCTCATGTGCATATGCCTTCGTCCAATTGACAAACCTCTCCTTCCACCAAACATAATCCTCAATGTTATTCAGCTTCGGAGGTTTTGAATATGTTCCATAAAAGTTGTCATTGTTAATGTTGTCTTTGATGGTTTTCGTTATCGCTTTGGGTGTATCGTTTGAACCTTCCACTGTATCCGAGGTAAACGCATTGTAGAAAGTATTGATAAATTCTTCAGCCATGATGTGATCTTCTCGTTTAACAGCACCTTTTAATCACCTGAATCACAAACAAACAAACACAATGAGTTTAAACAATATCAAACAAATAAATCGGACAGGTACTCAAACGAGTGAGTCGACACAAGTCAATAGTGAAAATAATCGCGTGATAACGTTGTCCGTTCGGATGAGATTGCTATCCGGATGGAGATCCGTGCGGATGGGGATCCGGGAGAAGTTGTACGCACGGGTGGTGATACGCACGGGTGGGGATCCGGGAGATGTTGTACGCACGGGTGGGGATCCGTGTGACTAAGGTTATGCGTGCGGGTGGAGTTGACTTCTTTGACCTCAAAATGATACCAACTGTTATGAATCACGTGTAAACCTGAGATATCAATTAAAGTTGGCCAACAATTACATGTATACTGACATGATGTCAAGACTTTAAATGATATCACATGCAACTTGACTTATATCACATGTACAACCGACAATTCAATTAAATGTCATGTGCTTTGACACTGATTGTTCTGACGTGTAATGATATCCGAGTGAGTAATGTATCCGTCCGTATGGTCAAATAATCAGTCAACGCGTATTGTTATCCGTGCGGATAGGGATCCGGATGATGTTATCCGCACGGGTGGAGATGTTATCCGCGTGGACAAGTTGTCCGTGCGTGTGGCAAGTCAACAAGTCAACACGTATGGCTGAAAGTAATCCGTGCGGGTGGGAATGATGCTATACGCACGGGTGGGCTATCCGTGCATATGAAGTTGACCTTTTGACCACAATTAATAACCGACAATCTCACTTACAACCTGTTATCTATCACATGTACTCACTATGATCACGTGCAAACTTATTGAAAAAGACAAATTCACATGGAATGATCACCGAATGCACAAGTTCACCAAATGCAATTAATGAATCACATGTACTGCTGACAAGTTGCTTGATCGAGTGATGTTGAGACACGTATTGTTATCCGTGCGTGTGGCAGGGTCAACAAAAAGTCAATACGTATTATGTCATCCGTGCGTGCGACTTATGCGTACGGATAGGTCAACACTCAGTCAACGTGGATGGTCATCCGCACGGATTGCCATCCGCGCGGAGAACAACAAACGTAACAGCAGCAACTTTTATCATTTTTCGATCAAAAAATCTCAAATTTCTCACAAAATACTTTGAATTAAAGTCTGAAATTTTATAGGCTTATTGATTAGTTGTTTTCGCACATCATATCAGAAAATTATCAATTTTTAACCATAAAATCCTTGTTAATTTTGCGTTTTTCTGTTTAAAACGTGACAGAGAAGAAAAAATGAAGAACTTAGACAAATCTGAGTGAAATTTCGATCTGAATCTGCTGAATTCAAGTACGAAATCGTGTGAATGATCCGAGCAATCGAGCTCCTGCTCTGATACCACTTGTTAGGACCGGTTTGACTCCGAACGATTGCGAACCGACTCGTACGACGTGCGGAATCCGTGTACGAGCAAGACCGAAACACACGAGACGTAATCAATCTGTGATTCTATAAAAGATCTGAAAGATACAAGCACCACGAATCACCTTTACAACTTTCTCTCTCTAGTTTCTCTCTCTAACCTTCAAAGCTCCAAAGTTGCAAAATGGCAAAAAGTTCTAAATGAGAACCCTAAGTTCTCTATTTATAGGCCAAGGGACATAATAAGATATCTCATTATTTACACAAATACCACCTTGCCTTTTACTAAAATATAACACTATAAGCACTAAACTTAATCTATTTCTGCTACGGTCTTGAGATGACGGAGGCGATAGACATACTGCACTAACAAGTAGTTCTTCCACTGATGGACTGCCCAATTATATTTTCCAAAGTCTTACCTTGAAAGTCGTGTGTGATATACTTCGACGTCTGTGAACGTTTAATTTAAGTTTTATGTGTTTTCTTGTGTATTAGCACAACTTTTCATTCTTCTTACTTGCGTTAATAATTTATGGTAACGTATTGGAAATTCTTATACTTTTGATATTGTCCCAACTTAAAGAGTTTCCATTGTTTATTTTGTCGCATGAGTTATGAGACAGATGATCAAATGAAATAATGTTTGATATTGGAAAAGAAATTCCTAATAAAGAAATCTAGACACATATGCTTGTGCTTTATTCCTAATTGACTTTTGGAATTCCTTATAGATATTCATATCTATATAATCATATATTTCACATGCTGTAATATACACATCCTCTATAAAGTCAATGTATTTAACAGATTCATATTTCCAAAAACAAGTCAGATATCAGATCATGGTACTATTTAGGGAAATCTTGTCACTTGTTTGACATATATATCCCGTCTTATCCGGTTCGCGCCGGAGAGGTAATCTTAGTATATCCAAACAAGCTGGAGAGTCTGCTTCACCATACCCAGTCTTGTCGGAAATTTTTCTATTTCCCATAAATAGTATTTTTTAAAAGTGCCTCTTTTATTAGGCTTTTATCCAGAATTAAGGAAATTTGTATTCCCGTAACATATCTTATTCTTAGACCAAGTAATATCAATAAGCAAGAATTAATAGCAATTAAGTGCTACTGCCTGCAATGTTCTAATCGTCATTCTTATGGCATACCAAAACATATCATACTTTATTTACACCAGTACTTAGCTTATCTTGAAGCTGATACTAAGGCATCTTTTCTTAAGTTCAAGTCTAAATGCTATCATGTGTGCTACCAGTTAATAGCAATCTCCTAACTCTTTTATATAAACTTAGGTATTATTATCACAACACTTATTGGCTTAAAGCAGTGGCTCTGATACCACCTTCTGTCACGGCCCCCGACCCACCCTGGACGGAATCGAGAGCCGCGAGCAGCCCAGTGGTACCGGTGATTATTTTGAAAAAATATCGCAACGGAAATTTCATCAGGACCGTGAGTTAGGAAAAATATCAGAGTTTAGAAAACACCGGATTTTTATTTATTAAATAGATGGGATAAACCCATGTTTTACAATGGTAGCTTTAATAAAGATAAATTTGATTACATAAAACAATATTTCTTAATTTGATTTAATTAATAAAATAAGCCACTTCTTGAAGCCTTTTAGTGTCGTATCCATCTCTTACTCCAATCTACTGTAATTACCTGAAACATGTTTGAAAAAGGTTTTGTCAGCGGGAAATACCGAGTGAGTTCATTCATTTTGCTAAAACGTCATGTTTGTTATAATTCACAGTATTAAGAGAGATTACAATGTTTCCAGATATCAAACCAACTACCCACAGTATTTGTCACTCGACCATCCATCGGTAACCTCATTGTCCAATGGAGTATGTGACTATGGTCATATCACTCATTGGCTAACTCGTTGTCCAATAGTGACGGTTATCAAGTAATGTATACAAAACCCCACATACCGGCTGTAACTTGGTGATTACATAAACTTAATCACTGTAATTATAACTTTGAAAATAAACATGCTTTTGAAAGTCATTTGATAAAAAGAGAATGACTCACATTATAAGCATGTAGATTCATACGGCAAAGTTTAGTCTACAGATAAGCCTTGATATATTGCAGATACAGGCAGAGCTTAGCCTATTGATTAGTCTTGTAACCTAGTGCACACGAACTAGGTAAGTAACTAATACAGCATTTACGATAACTCGCGAGATTAAAACCCTCACAACGAATGACAAAGTGTAATCACTTAAATATCCATTGGATTCACAACGAATGACAAAGTACAATCACTTAAACATCCATCGGATTCACAACGAATGACAGAGTATTCCCCGAGTTCAGGTGGTACTCAAACATCCTGTCGGAATCACGACGAATGACAAAGGATGGTACTAAAACATCCATCGAATAGTTTCAATCGATCGGACATTGAATCGTAGCAGCGATCGAGTTAATACCCGGTATCGTAGCAACACCCCGCTATACTAATTAGTGATTTTGAGACTGTTTCTACTATAACTCGGAGTATAATTTGAATTTGATTGTCGAACGAACGCCAGAAATCAAGTCCCAGACTCTGCTATTTATACACGAATTTTTGACAAGCTTACGGACCGTAAGCCTTATCCCTTACGGTCCGTAAGGGACACCTTTTCACTATAGGTATGCCACATCCGGGACTAGCCTTGCTGACTTGACGAAATTGATAAATTCGATTTAGACAACGAGTTATATGGATAATCGTAAATAGGGAATACCCCCCCCCCCCCTGAGTTTTAGGGGCCCTGATCCTGATTCTGATGATTCTGAAAATTTTAGTGTTTGTGTAGAATTACTTGGGTGTCTCAATTAGGGTTTCCTATTGGATAAAATAATAAAATAAATAGGACTTTTAATGAGAGTTGTTACAGTATCCAGTTGGATAAAGTGGAGGATAAGAAGAAGGAGGGTAAAGATGATGGTATTGTGCAGCTGTAAGGTACGGATCATGGGTTCCATAGTCCGATGGATATCCTGAAGGATTGTACCCGGATGATCCTGGGTACGTCGGGATTGGATTGTAGAAACCAAGCGGTGGCTGCAGTGGTGCATGAGAAACTGGTGGAGGATTGTTTTCAGGTACCGCATTCGAGGGTCCACCCATTTGGGGGTCCTCGTAAATAGGAGGGTAAGAACTGGAACCCTGAGGAGAACTAAAACGAGGTCCTCCCCGCACGGATATACGTGCATTCCTCTTTCGCCTAGGCGGCTCCGGAGGCGGTTGCGGTGGTTGCTGCGACGGTTCTTCAACAGGAAGAGGTGGAGGAGAAACTGCTTGAAGCTGGGGTTCAGCCAAAGGAGGCTGAGCTGGGGAGTTATGGTACGAGGGAGTAAAGAACCAATCATATGCGGCCATCCTCTCTTGGTACGAATCGGGTCCACGGTATGGTGATCCCTGGAATGGAGATCCACTTGATATGCTTATTGGGTGACCCGGTGTTCCGGTCTGCATCTCTGGATCTGGATCATCGTCCATCTCCATTTCCTGAGAAAAATGGTCCTCAGGGCCCAGAGGGTTGTAACCAAGGAGGTTGTTAACATAATCATTCGGGTTGAATTGTCCCAGAGAGTTAAGGGAATCCGAATGATGAAAAGAGTGCGACTGCAACGAGTGGTACGATTGGTGAGACTCGTGGGAATGATGGGATTGGTGAGAGTGATGTGAATGTTGGGGCTCGTCAGGGATAAGTGGCCCAAAAGATGGGTGAAATGAGGGGGAAGAGCTTAGCGAGACAGAATGTCTTGCCAGCTCAAAGGAGTGATCCCACAGATTGTGTGAGTCTGAACTGGAAAGGGACGCGGACGGAGTGCGTCGGTGAGATGGTCCAGCTGCTGATGGTCCCCCTCGCATGGGACCTTTTCCTCTTACTCTAACTCTAGGAGGCATTTTGATGAACTTCCTGTCAAAACAAAATAAAATATAAACTGTAAAGGAAAGTTAAGAATAAATCCTAGGTCATTTGCCTAGACTCTAGAGTCTAAGGAATGTGCTAATTGTGTCATTGAGATTAAACACAAAAGGCTAGTGTTTAATTCACTCAATGTTGGCTCTGATACCAACCTGTCACACCCCGATATTTCCACGTATTACCGGTGGGCCCGGCGGGGAGTATCGTGACGTAGTTGATATCATCATAGTCAATATACACAATATAATATAGCACAGCGGAAGGCTTGGTGAATAAACTATTACAAACCATAATGTCTGAGTGTTCGAGTTTATGAATATACAGACTAGAATGTAATAAGATCCACAGGCGGATCAAAATGTACAAAGAAACAAAATAACAGACTTCAGGCATCTTAGGGATTTGCAAGATCCTCTTATATGACACCTAATAGCTCCGGTCTATTTCGAGAGGTACCTGTCAATCAGTCTTTGGAAAATACGTCAGTTTACACTGGTAAATACAATTAACTGACTCTTTTGAAAACATTTATGAAAATTGATTTAAGTGCCAAGGCACAAACCATTTATAACTTGGGACAATCTTTAATAAAATCTTGTATACAGTTTTACATGTTTGTCATACATATGGGGCCGGTTTGGAAGCCGATCATGATTAACCGACTCACCACTTGCAAAACCCACAGAGGAGTTATCCCCAACTTGTGGGTAATTAAATATTTAGCATTTGCATCTGTCAGGTGTATGCCTACACCCCGTGCATAGGTCGTGGCCATTAATAACTTAAATGAGCCGAGGATATCCAAGACACGGTCGTTAACCCCCATTGTTTATGTTATCAAACAAAACAGATTAAAAACGGGTTATGAAGATTTATTAAATCACAATCCGATTAAATGATCTCATACCCGACCAAGCGGTATTAATATACCGTATCCCAAGCCCGTATAAGGGAAAATAAGTTAAAAGTATTTACCTGAGCTAAAATGAAAGATAACTCAGCAGTACAATCCTAAAGCTTTATGATGGTACCTTCTACCGGATGCTACTAATCTGTATTAGAAGGTTTAATAACCTATTAGGATGCTAATGGGTCTTTAATTAAGTTAAGGACTTAGACCGGCTAGCTAGAAGGAAACTTTACGGTTCTAAACGTTAGATTAAGCGGAGACCGGAATAGAATGTGATTTAGACCCGAAAAGCTTGGATACTTGTATAATATGGGTAAACTAAATACATTCTGGAAATTGAGGACTCAATGATAAAGTTTGACCCGTTTCGGCTATTTTATGTAAGCTAGTCACATAAGCCGATCCGAACGCGTAAACGCGTAACGGGTAACCAAATAAATTATATACAGGTCTTAATCGTTATTATGCTCAAAATATGTTAATACATCAGTAAGATGTTAACATATATGCCCAAGAAGTAATTTAAACCAAAATAAGTCCCATAAGAACATTTTGGTAATTTTAATGCCCATCAAAGAGTTTAATTGTGCAACTGAGTTTCAGGTCTGATTAAATCAGTGAAAATGTGTATTTTTATAAGTTATAACAGTAGGATACTTTATATATGTGAAAATTATCTTGTATTGCCAAACTATGTCCCGTAGGGGCATTTTGGTAATTTTACATAGGCTTTAAAGGTCAAAATAGACTTCTGAGTTTAAAAACTTTAACTTACTGTATATTTATATAAATTATCTTAAAACATCAGTGGATAGTAAGTTTTATATGTCAAATATAGTTTTGACCCTTACTAGGTGCTAAAAATGCTTAAAAAGTCGGTTTAAAGGGGTTTTCGGGTTAAAATAGGATATCTGAGTTTTTGATCAGTTTATAAAGTTTAAAATACTTTATTTATCATATGAAATCAGTAGCAAAAGGTTTGACACTAAAAAGTTATGTAAAACTCATTTTATGCATGAAAAGGGTAAAACCGACATTTACCGAAATCAAGCTATAATCCTATGTTATGCTTAGCCTAAAAATAATTAAAAATCTTCAAAAATCCCAAAATATTATTTTACATCAGTAAGTAAGAAGTTTAGTGTCAAAAATCGAATTTAGATAGGCTTCATACTAATTACGCCATTTAAATACTAAAAAGCTCCTTAATTACGCTATTGAGCATAACTTCAATTCTAGGCCACCAATTGATGTCAAATCTTTAGGACATGTCTAAATATTAGTAGCAAGGGTGTTAGTCCAATCACATTGTTAAAAATCTCAGTTGTATGTAGAAAGGGCGTTTATGGCATTATTAAGCATAATTACGATCAAGTGCATATAATTCAAACCACTAGGCGTTATGTAATATAACTCCAGGGGGTTATACTACTAAGTAATGTGGTCCTAATGGAAGCTCAAAACATGGAAGAATTAAGCTTGAACGGGTCAGAACTGAAAGTCAAAGCAAAAGTCAAGCTTTTGCGACTTTCGGTTATAAACTGGCCTTAGACTATTAATTGTCGGGTTAGGACTGATAAAACATGTTTAATTACTAATTACCAAGTCATTAGAATGTTAAAATAATATTTAGAACCTTTGGTTTATTAGTTTTAATCCTATTTGCAACGTCTGTCCAGTTTGACTTTTTGTCAAACTACTTTGACCCGACAATTGACCAGTCAAACGAGATAATTAGGAGGTGCTCTTTTAAGGGTTAATCACCTACACTAATGTGGTCTTATAACCACTTTCAATTTGATCAGTGGTTAAGCCACATGTAATTAAAACGAAAGTCAAACTAAATTTACAATAAGTTTGACTTTAGAGTAATTAAACTAAATTTAACAACTAAACAAGGAATTAGAGGCTTACTTAAGGTCCTAACAAACTTTTCTACACTTGATAATCCTCTTCTTGTCCTTAGCAAGCTCCAGGTGTTGTTGAGTAGCAATTGTTGCAAATGTGTGTCAAGAACACATGAACTAAGGCTAATTTTAAAATCATAGATCACTTCCAGGTGTATTTGGAGGCCCTGGGATCACCCCAGGTGTCCTAGCTACTGAATTAAACCGACTTACAGCTCCCTAGGTCGTTGCAAACTAGGTTAAGGCGGTGGAACAGCCAAACCCGCACCTGCAGGTGTTTTTTCTGATCTGGGCATGCTGAGGCGGGCCGCGTAAGACTTAAGGGAGTCTTACGCGGGCCGCGTGGACCGGCTAAACTGGCAAAACAAGTTTCCAAGCTGGCAGTTTCAGTCCCTGCTCGTTTTTTACCCTTTTTAACCTTATTGTTGACATGTAGGGCCCCTTGTAGTCAGTATGTTGAAACCCTAGGATGAATAAACTAACTTCGTTAGGCTCCGGTTCGTTAAATACTTCTATGAAAGCTAGTTTCATCACGTTGACACTTTTGGCCCAAAGTCTTGAAAACGTGCTTAACGATATCGAAACCACGTGAAATTTATACCACTTATTCTTAAGAGTATATTTGAATGTTTCGAAGCCTCGGTATCGTTAAAAGGTCACTCAGAGGTCGGAAATGACATGTTGACACGTTTAACCCCTGTAATTTAATAATCTCCCGATTATTTTCATAAACGGCTTCTTATATCCAGTCAATCACTCGTTTAAGAATATATTCATCATGTAAGGTCATTCAGAGGCACAAGTTTGGCATGTTGACACTTTTAGTCCATGTGGTTTCATAGTTTCACTGTTCGACAACCTTGGTCCTTCAAACTCAATCTTTCGCACCTTTAGAGTTTAGGACACGTGTCTATATATAATTAGACACGTTTTTACGTGGTGTTACAGATATCCTTATCTTTCTCTTTCTTGTATCAAGGATTGAGGAAATAGAAAATATAGGTGGCAAAAGAAGTAAAAAAAAGAGCAAAGTGGGGGCTCGAACTGACGCCATTGGGGTATCTACTCTTAGTGGTGCACAACAAAGCCAATTTACTAAGTTGAGTTTTTGTTTAATGAGTTGAAGTTTGTTATATTTAAGATGAAGTGAAAAACGGAGGGTGGGCCATGTGTTGAATTACTATTCATAAGCTTTCTTTTTTAATATATAGGATAATATCTATATAATAATAACTTTTTTTTTGCTTGTATACGATTTTAGAAATGTTATAAAATGAATATAATAATATACAAAGTAATAAGTAACAAAGTAATTCATAATCTACAAATATGGCATATAATAAAACTTACATTTGTGGATATATAATCACTTAAATTTTAAACTAAAGTAATAACCCATAAGTAAGAGAACTAATGAAATAGTTGAATCAGTATAATTAGTTTAGTTCATGAAGAAAAAGAAAAAATTACTTTTGCTAAAATTAAATGTTTTAAATTTAAACGGAACCCACGACAACTAGATATTTTATCCAATGTTTTAAAAACCGGTAATTTAATCGCACCGGGTTAGATTTAGAAATGGTTTAACCGGTTGAACCAGGCTGTACCAGACGGTTCAACCGTGTTGACTAATTAACTCTATAAATCCATAAAATATAATTTCAACTCAAAAAATAATCCAAAACTACATCATTCCATAATAAAAATATTCCAAAAGTTAATCCATAATAAAAAAATTATCCAAAAGTTCATGATTAAATACACATTATATAGCAATTAGCAAACAATATAACAATTAACAACATGAATGATTGAACAAAAGTCAAAAAAAGGTAAACCCGGATGATCGGTTGAAGAACTTAATTTGAAAAACTCAATGATTTTATATCTTTGAGTAAGGAAGAAGTTTGATTGATGTGGATTGTCAATTGTGGGCGCTAAGTTTTACACTTTAATTAAGAAGGTAAATAGTCATCTTTTTTAGGCATCTAAAAATTAAAAGTTCAAATTTTTGACATTTGACCCGGTATGAACCGGTTTAAACAGGTATAACTCAATTTACCGGCGGTACAACTTCTTTGCCGTTTCTTTAGTTTACCATTATGATTCGTGCCGGCCAAGCACCCGGCATCCGGTTCAACCGGCCGGTTTAAACCAATTTTTAAAACACTGATTTTATCTCACCCTTTTCTCTCTAGAGAACAAACAAATACTCGCTGGTGCAACAAACCATGGAAAATTGTTTACTGTGACTACTTTGTAAATGAATAACTGTTGTTTAATCCATGTTTAACGTCTGTTGCTTACTATGTCCAAAAGATGCTATCTAATTTGTTGTTTTTATAAGGTTATGTTCAATGTTTAACTTTGCAAGATGTAATCAAATCTATATGTTGTTTTCTATAAGGTTATGTTCAAATTTGCAAAATTGAGTCTTCTTAATAATTAAAATATTTAGGCCTAAGCAAATGAGGTTGAAAAATATATAATAGGATATGCGAATGTTAAGAACAGATTTATTTATTTTTCTCTGTATATCTCTTTTAATTGTTGTGTATTTTATCTCTATATATGAGTTACTAAAGAAGATTGAACAAGAGATCGAAACATTGGTAAATGATATTTCTTCAATATTGAACACCCATAACGGGAATCGTATTTCTTAAAAATTATATTTGTAATTCGTAACATTATAAAAACAATGGAAAATTGTTTACTGTGATCGAACATATCGAGTGTTAACGATTTGCATTTCCTGCAGACACTTGTTGATCTTTTTCCATGACATGCACAGTTGAATATTTGCATTTCTTGGAAACCAGTAAGCTTGTCACTCTCTCGGAGAAGGAGTTGGTTGAGTACGATTGAACTCACAATCATGATTGTAGACACGACAGTGTTACGGCAGCGTACATGTTCATGGTTGAAAATGGAGGGCTCGATTCTGACGTCGACTACCCTTATACGGCAAAGGATGGTGTATGCGATAAGAGCATGTAAGTTCGTTTTTTAAAATTCATACAACTCGTAACAAATATTCATTCTAACCAAATTACCTTTTCCATTTTGCAGGTTGAAAAGACTTATAGGCTATAGCATCGATTGGTATGAACATATCGAACTAAATAATGAGAATTTGCTTAAGGCAGTTGTGTCTCGTTTCCCGGTGACTGCATACATCAGAGCCACACAATCTCAGCTAATGCAATATAACGGTGGCATCCTACTAACAAGGGGGGGGGGGGGGGGGGGGGTACTTGAGCCATGTTGTTCTTGTTGGCTATGGCACCGAAAATGGTATAGACTACTTGTTGGCGAAAAACTCTTTTGGGCCTAGCTAGGGTGAGAAAGGATGTCTGCGTATCCCCCAAAACACTGAGGAGTACGGTGGGAGCCTCAGTGTAGCCCTGGAAAACTACTATCCTCTAAAAATTGGGGTGACTTTTGACTTTTTATTGAAGTTTATTTTTTAATACTAAACTAATAATAATAATAATGATAATAATAATAATAATAAGAGTAAATTACAAGTTTTGTCCTTTATGTTTACATCAAATTGCAGACGATGTACTTTTTGGCAAAAAATTTACAGGCGGTATCCTTAACCTTCCAAAATCTCGCACGTTTTGTCATTTAGAGCAAACTTGGTTAGAAATTTCAGTTAATTCTTGTCATGTGCAATGCACATGAAGGTACAATGGTCTTTTTCCCTCCCAACCATTTCTATTCCCCCATTTATACCCCTCACCAACCCTCAATTCATCTTTTTTCAATTCATCTCTGTCATCAAATTAGGGTTACAACACACCATAGTCTTCCAGCCCTACCACAGTCACTCTAAACAAAACAGGTACACATTACTTCGTTTGTGGTGTGGTTGCACACTGCTGTGGTGAGATGAAGGTGGCGGTTCTGGTGACGGGGGACGATGGCAGTGGTGGTGCCACCCCACCTCCATCTGGCCAGACGATTCTTCCTCCGCCAAGCCTACTCCTACACCATCAAGCGGCATCGGAAAGGTTCCGGCACCATTGGCAACCATTTCTCCGATTGTAATCGTTTGGTTGATTACTTTAGTTTCCTTAGTGCTTATATTTGTTCTTGCTTGAGTTCTCTTGCCAGGAAAAAGGTAGTGCCATTAATTTCTCCCTGTTATGATTTTTTTCTTTTTATGTAATTGAATTGATCAATAAATAATTTGTGTTCATTGATGAATTGAGAGGGAAAAAGATCATTGTACCCTCACGTGTATTGCACATGACAAAAATTAACTAAGATTTCTAACCAGATTTGGCCTAAAGGACAAAACGTGCAAGATTTTAAAAGGTTAAAGACACCGCCTGAAACTTTTTGCCAAAAGGACAGCGCCTGCAATTTGATATAAAATAAAAGACAAAACTTGTAATTTACTCTAATAATAATATATTATTTGTTTTTAATATAGGTTTTTTTGGGCACTTTCTTGGATATCCCACTATCCCCCCTGTTTTGTTTACGCCCAATTTTATTTTCTTATAACGGTCTTTTGAGGGGGGGTTTAATTGAATTTATATATTGGTTGACTCTATTATGGATTCTTGACTTTCGAATTTGATGACTTTTAAGGTTTTAGAATGTCTTATGATTCTAAGACATTGCCATGATTTCAAAGACATTGCCATGATTTTGGCTGAACAGTCATAAGACATTCTAAATCCTTAAAAGTCATCAGATGCGAAAGTCAAGCATCCATAATAGAGTCAACCAATATATAAATTTAATTAAAAAAAAAAAACCTCAAAAGACAGTTGTAACAAAATAAAATTCGGTGTAAACAAAACAGGGGGTTAGTTGGATATCTAAGAAAAGTGCCCAAAAAACATATATTAAAAACAAAGAATATATTTTTATTATTATTAGTTTAGCATTAAAAAATAAACTTCAATAAAAAGTAAAAGTCAGAAATTTGACTAAGGAAGTAACAAACCCCAGTTTACTTCTCGACGTGAACCCCCCTCGACCAATGATTTCGTAGCTTCCAACCTCTGTTATAGAGTAACACACAAAAAATTAGTATTTAACTAATGTTGTTAATAACTATCACTAGTGCTCTAGTGGTGCGATATTTAAGTTCCACCTATGGTAGGCCCAGGTGAGTTTTTCCCGGTTTAAATTGGGTTCGAGTATGAGTAACAGAGGTTTCTCACCGAGGGGTTTAAATTGTGGATCTATTGTGCGAGAGGGCTCTCTAGCACGGACCCGGTTAAAACGACATATGCTATACCTCCCGACATTCACGAATAAGACATCTTTCGAAAAAAAACTAATGTTGTTAATACATGATAAATACAATACCTTGTTACATCCACCACAGCCATCAAAGTGGGGTTTTTTTTCAGGGCTACACCGAGGCTCTCGCCGTACTCCCAGTGTTTCGGGGATACGCACACATCCTTTCTCACCAAGTTAGGCCCAAAAGAGTTTTCCACCAACCAGTAGTCGACACCATTTTTGTTTCCATAGCCAAAAGCAATTAGCTTTACACATACCACACTGTTTATAACATGATTACACACAAAAGCAATTAGCTTTACACTTACCACAATGTTTATATCAAATTTACACACAAAAGCAATTAGCATGACATTACACATAACAGAATGTAAATACCTATAATCAAGATTAGGGATCGATTTTCTAAACATTTAACACAATGTTTATATCACGTAAAATTGATACCTCTGTTCGGAGGGACGCCAATTAATGTTCTCGAAGAATCGTCCTTCTTTTGTAATTTCTTCATTAAGCTGAGGAATCGAAGGGGAAGTGATGATTTGTTGCATAGCAAGGCAGCCATTGTGAAAGGAATAGCGACTCGCCCCCCCCCCCCCCCCCCCCTGCTTGCAGTGAATGGATGTAGAATAGGGTTTTTGGGGTTCTTAAATTAACCAACAATGTTGCAGAAATCGCGCCTAGGCGCCGCCTAGGCGGCGATTAAACGCTCATCGGAAGGCTGCCGCCTGGTTTTTGGCAAATCGGTCAACCTAGGCGGTGGTGGTCAAAATCGGTCAAAATCAAAGAAAATCGGTCAAAAATCGGTCAAAATCAAGGAAAATCGGTCAAAAATCGGACCTAATCAGTCAAAATTGGACCAAATCGATCTAGTGGAATGAGTTCTTACCTTGTTTGGAATCAAAACCGAAGTTTAAGTCATGCTCTGAAGCCAAAACCGAAGTTTAAGTCAGGGGCTATATCGGAATCAACTGCAGCGCTTAACGTTGAGCAGACAAACACTTCGGTTTGTATCGTTGACACGAAAACCGCGGTCTCTGGAGCAGTGGTGCAGCCGACTCCTTTGGCTCCCTCGTTGAACACCATGAAAGGGGCAAGTGGCGGTCAGGAGCCACCAACCACCGCCCTGAACTCGGTGGTGGAAATTGGAGTTAGTAGCGGATCTACTGCGGCAGCACTGCCTACGGCGGCAACGAATAAGAAGGAAAGTGGGTTGGTGAAAGCTCAAGATAAAAAGAAGATAAGAAAAGCTTGAAAAGATTGTGATGTTTGTATTTTTGTTTGTTTGTTGATGTATGGTTATATTTTAGTGACGTGATGGATGCTATCTGAGGTCAACAATCTTTCACAACTTTACATTTAACCCCTTCTATCTTTCACAACTTTACATATGACTCCCAAACTTGTAAATTTGTATATAAAAAGTATAAAGTTAACTATATATTTATATAATTTTTAAAAATATACATAAAAAGTCCATTCCGATTAATCCCGATTAATCCCTATTAATCCCGATTAATCCCTAGGCGGTACCTCACCGCCCGACTAGCGCCTAGCGCCTTCTACAACATTGTTAACCAAAAAGTAAACTAGAAACTTCTGGAATACACGAAAAACCCGTAAATTACGATTTTGGTCCCTATGTTATATTACTTTTACCTTTTTAGCCTAAATATTTTTTCAACATCTAACCCTCTAATGTCTTTTTTTTCTAACCCTTTTGGCCCCTAACATTTAATGGATGTGATTAGTGTTAGAGGCCAAAGGGTTAGAAAAAAAGACGTTGGGGATTCAGATGTTAGAAATTCTTTTTTGGCTAAAACGGTAAAAGTGATATAACCACATGGATCAAAATCGTAATTTACTCTTTTTTTGAACAACTTTAATAATCTTTATGTACTTTCCCACCTTATTTTCCTCCATGTCAAATTATCTTTAAACACGTTTGTTTTTTTCTATGGTGATTGAAACTAGCTTACAACCCCGTGTATTACACGGGTTGAGTGACGAAAAATGTAAATTATAAACTTGTATATAATCCTTATTAATGAAATGACTTATTTAGATAAATTACGAGTTGTGAGAACTTAGAGAACTCAACCTTACAGAAGGTTTTTTGAATTTTTTACAGAAGGTGTGAATGAGCGGTTAGAGACTCAAAGTGTTAAACTTTTTGATTTTGAATTCAATTGGTTAAAAACATAGGGACTCAAAAAGTAATTTACTGTTAATTAAATTTGAAATTATACGTTTGATCTCTAACTATATTAAATAATATTATACTTATTATATTATTTGATACATTTATATTTGTTATAGATAATTATTAATTAAATTTGAATTTAGATTTTATCTCTAACTATATTAATTAATATTATATTATATTTGGTATATAAAATTAATATGTAATACTATTATTAAAAGGGAGGAAACACCAGAGAGTGACACGTGTACAAAAAGATTTTCGTTTATTAGTATAGGAAGATTATGATAAATTAGAAATTAAAGGTTTCCGTTTAATATATAATAATAATCGTATTATTGTTTTCTTTTACTATAATTAAATAATTATTTTAGGTCGCGGCATATGCTTCTATCAAATTATAACTGTTTTTAGACGCATAGCTATTGTTTTAGTCAAAAACTTGTATCATGAACTTAATAACCAAAAGAGTGAATTTCAAGGATTGTCCTTTATCTTTATACCCATTTTCAGGCGTTGTCCTTTATGTTTAAAATTGACGAGTTTTGTCCTTTATGTTTTTATATCATACACGTTTTGTTCTTTAGGCCTAACCCAGTTAGTTTTTTCAGTTAAATTTGGTCATATGCTTTGCACATGAGGGCATTTTTGTCAATTCAAAGGTAAGTTCAACGGTAGATTTACAGCTTAAAACTTTTGCAACCTTTGAATTGACAAAAATGCCCTCATGTGCAAAGCACATGACCAAATTTAACTGAAGAAAACTAACTGGGTTAGGCCTAAAGGACAAAATGTGTATGATATAAAACCATAAAGGACAAAACTCGTCAATTTTGAACATAAAGCACAGCGCCTGAAAATGAGTATAAAGATAAAGGACAATCCTTGAATTTCACTCTAACCAAAACAAGAAAGTGAGGTTAGGTGCTTGTGAAAATGTTATACTTTATATCCAAGATCCTGACTTTACTGTCAGGATCTCAGTTCTGAAAATAAGTTACGTGATGATTTTGCTTGATAAAACCTTGGATTTACAAAAACTCATAGTAACAAAATTAGCAAAAAAGGGAGACTCAAGTATTCTTTAATTTATCTAAAAGAACCAAAACATTACAGATAATGAAAACTCATAGTAACAAAATTAGCAAGGAGAGCTCAAATCATCATGTAATGAGAAAAGGCTAAAAGAAGGATTCTTTTGATAACCCAAGTCCTAAACTGTAACTGAAAAAGAAACTCAAGTCAAATTTGCATAATCTCAAATCCTAGTGTGAGTTAGAAAAATGCATTGCTGTAAAACATACAAAACTAAAAGAACCTACAGATAAACAAAATTAACAAAAAGTTGCCAAATCATCAAATAATAACTAAAAGAGTGAAGCGTAAGTTTTGTCCTTTATCTTTATACCACATTTCAGATAATGTTCTTTGTCTTTAAAATTGATAGGATTTGTACTTTATATTTACAAATCATGCACGTTACGTCCTTTAACCCTAACTCAGTTAAAATTTTCTGTTAAATCATATCACCCAAGGGTACTTTTGTCTTTTAAAATATTTTAGGAAAAATTACTTTTTGAGTCCATGTGTTTTTAGGGGTTTTAACCACTTGAGTCCAAAATCAAAATGTTTAACGCTTTGAGTCACTACAACCACTTTTCTTAACCATTTGAGTCCACCCCGGCGTGGGATGAGGATTGGAAGGGGTTTAACGCCGGCTACACCACCCCGGCTCGGTAGGGTTGTAAACGAACACGAACAAGGCCTTGTTCGTGTTCGTTCGTTAAGGAAATAAATGTGTTCACGAACGGTTCATGAACACTTACCGAACGAGATTTTATGTTCGCGTTCGTTCATTAAGGAAATGAGCGTGTTCGCGAACGGTTCACGAACACATACGAACACAAATAAATTTGGTGAACACGACGAAGGATAAAGATAGATAGCCTAGAGAGTAGCACTCGAACTTGAATCCCTTATTTTGGAACGAGGGTCGATCGTATTCGCTGATGTAAATAATGAGAAATGAAAAGGAAGTGATGCATAAACAAGGTGAAAGTGAGTTTCCTAGTTTAATTGTTAAGGTAATAAAATAAATAAAAGTTTAATAATATAAAAAGAACAAATAAAATATAAGAAAGTACAAAGATCTTCGATTAAAACACAAACATACGAACATAAACTAACACAAATCAACGAATGTTCACGAACATGTTTACGAACACCTTACCGTACGTTCACGAACACAATCGAACGAACGAGACATCTGTTCATGTTCGTTCATTTAACTAATCGAACGAAATTTCTTGTTCATGTTCATTAAACGAACGAACATATACGAACTTCCCGCCGAACGGTTCGCTGAACGTTCGGTTCGTTTACAGCCTTACGGCTCGGCGTTGGACTTGGCGTTGCCCCCTCCACACCTCACTTTTTGGATTTGGACTAGTGAAGCCTACACTTACAACGTGTCGAGCAATGCCTTCTGTCGAATACCCAAATCCCTGATGACTTTCAGTGGGGTCTTCGCTGACGTCCAGATATCCCGGTCCTTGTTGCTACAAAAGAATAAACCGTTAGCCTCGTCACGGAGGACCCCGTGAGGGGGATCCGTGACCAAGCTCTGGCGTGAGAGTAAGTAAACTTGCCGGAGAGTGAGAGGAGCCTATTCCGATGAGTGTGATCACCGGAATGTTTCCTCTAAGGTGTGAATCCAATAAATGTATGTGTGTGTTTAATGTATAAGAATATTGGTCGGAATAAATGAGGGAGGAGTAAATGAGAGAGCTTTTAATACGATACCTGTGTCTTTGTTTCTTCCTTCTCTGATTCTTATATAACCTCGAGTCCTTATCTCCCATGTGAGATATTTTGTTAAAGTAATCCGACGGATTCTAAGAGTCTTCGGGGGGCTCAGACACGTGTCTGACCCCCAACGGTAAGATGACAGCTTCATTAAATGCTCCCGGCTGGGAGGGACGATTTCCAGCCAAAGATCCTTTTCCAATCGAGCATTAAATGTGGTATGTCTTCTCTGATCCTAGTTTCCCGCTCGTTTTGTAAAGGGAGAGCCTTAGTGGGCAAGGCAAACTGTTATTTGGGCTTATGTCTTGTTAGGCCCGCATGAAGGCAGCCCAAAGCGGGTAAAGTGGGATTTCCCATTGGCCCGTCGTCAAGTCATCTTTAGTCCCTGGTTCTGAGACCTGAGGCTCATGATCCGCGGCTGAATCGTAATTGTTCAAGAAAGAGGTTAATTTTCTTGGGCTACGAATGGGGCCCACTTCTGACCAGTTATTAATCATTCTTTCTTTTCATAAAAACCATCATTTCTCCGAACGCTAGCAGCGGGAGTTAATCCCCTGGACGCACGTGTATCTTTTTAAATTTTTAAGGGACGGGTGATATGACGGTTCCCTGTGTGTCAGTTACCTTCTTTTAAATACCCCATTATCTTTAAAACTTCCTCTTATTTCCTTCTAGTTCTTTCCTTCCTTCCGTCATATTTCTCCGATCACCGTCCCTTTAAACATGAGTCGTTCCGGTCGTTCTGCAATTCGATCGGTCTTGACAGCGAAAGACTTGAAGTCTTTTGTCGAGACGTACAACATTCCTGAGCGGTTTTCTCCCACCTTGCCGGGCCCTAACGAATCGGCAGAATGTACACCGGACCGAATTCCCCTTTATACATTGGCGTTTTCTTCTTGTGGAGTCCGGTATCCTCTTTCACCTTTCAAGGTTGCTTTACTTCGCCACTTCGGGGTTCACTTCTCTCAGTTGCATCCCCTAGGGTTTATGAGAGTGGTGCACTTTGAGTTGTCTTGTGCGGCCGTTTCTGGCGAGCCATCCGTCCCCTTGTTCTGCATGATCTATAAACTGATCTCTGATGGAGATTGGTTTACTTTTAACAAGCGACAGAACAGTGTGCCGAAACCCTGTTATACCTTTATGCCAACCTCCACTTACCCGAAGGATTGGAAGAGTAGGTTCATCTTTGTTTCCGCTGCCATGATACCAGAGTCCCCACTGCCAAGAGATGTTGAGGCCGTTATTGATGATAGTGTTCCCACCTTGTCTGCTAACGAGACCGTTCAGTGGAGACGTATGTATGAAAACCCAACGAGGGCTTTTACTTTTTCTAAGGGAATCTTGGCCATGGGGGGGGGGGGGGTTGAGCCCTTCCTACTCAGTTCGTCCCAATGCTTTTTTCGGTAAAAAAGGTATCTTTTTGACTTGGACTTGCTGTCATTTGCTTTTGTTTCTTGGTGTTTGTGCAGTCATCTTCAGTGTTTTTCTTATGCAGAGTTGACTCTGTGGAGACTGCTTCAAGGGGATTCTAAGGATGTCAAGTTTGTAGTTGGTGATGAGGTTGATCCGGGTTTGAACCGGAGTATAGGGATGCAGGTTACCGGGGGGTCTGCCCAGGCTGAGGGCTCCGTTGCTGTGGAAGGGGGTGAGGAAACCTCCTCTGATGGGGAGGAGAGTTCTCCTGATCCCGCCCCTGTTAAGCATTCTGATCAAGGTGATGATGAGGATCTGGAGGTCCGTTTAGTTCGTAAGAGGAAAGCTGCAAGTCCTAGGCCAACCCCTGCTCCCCGTGATATCCGGCAAAGGCTCCGAAGTGCCAGTGGACAGAAGCCCCCTCCTTCATCGAAGGCTGCTTCCGAACTTCCCCCTGTTGGGGTTAAGGGTTCTTTGTCCAAACACCTGAGGTCTTCAAGCCTTGTGAGTGCACCTTTGTTGGTGAGCTCCTTTTTCCTCTTACCAATCTGCCTTATATTTATTTTGCTCTAAGGAGATTTTTGATGTTCTTTTTCTTCTTCTTTTTTTGTGTAGGGGAGTTCTCATGATCCAATAGAGATCCCTACTGGTCCCTCCTCTTCCCGTGTTCGGGACAAGACTCCGGAAGTAAGCATGGCTCATTTTTCCTCAGCCTTAGAACTCTCTCCTCACCATGCTACTGAGACCAGTAAGCCCACTCAACCTGAGGGTTTTACTCATCGGTCCCCTTTGGCTCCCCTGTTTGCTGATGCTATCCCTTTCACCTATGTCCCTAAATGGAAAATAACTCATTCTTCGGTGATAGGGACCCCTGCGACTGCTAGGGATTTTTTGAGTCATGTTGTTCCTCCCTCCCATAGATTCATGAATTCTGCTTTGAGGGATGATCTTTTTGAGGATCAGTATAGCATGTCTCTCTGTGAGAGTTTTTTCAGGGGTGCTGGCATGCTGCAGCGGATTGACGATTTGAGGAGGGCGAATGAAGAACTCAAGGGTGAACTCAAGACCTCCCAGTCTATTGTTGCCGAACTTAGATGTCAAGTGGCCGAGGCTGAGAGAAAGTTGCAAGAGGAGAAGGTACATAGCCTTTCTCCCCCCCCCCTTTTTTTATTTTTCAACTGTTTTTTGGATTTTTTATGATGTTTCTTGCCCAGGGGGCTGGAGCCATGTTGGAGCGGAAGGAACGAGCCTGGGAAAGAGAGATGACGGTGCTGGTGGAAGAGAAGGAAGAGTTGGCCGCTGAGTTAAAGCATCTGAAGGAAGCTGGCTCCGTTTCTCAGGAGCAGCTGAATACTATGTATGCAGATTATGAGATAACTTCTGATGATAACCAGCTGTTGGCTAAGGAGAAATATTGGTTAATCACTGAAGGTTTCAGAGCCTTCCTTACTGCCATTTCTCAGTCAGAGGAGTTTAAAAGTGGCTTGGAGGAGGTGTATAGGGTGTACCGGGATGTTGGCTACCAGGCTGGGCTAAAGGATGGCTATATTTACTCTGCTCAGGGTCTGGGCAGAAAAGAGACTCCGCTTTACAACTCCAAAGCTAAGAAGAGACTATCCAAGCTGGATGAGGAGTTTGGGAGTAAGACCCCGGCCATTCTCAATATGATCCTGGAGCATCCCATGATATCAATAGATGAATTGAAAGCCCTGTTTTCCTCCGCTGGTCCTTCGTCTCCACCGTCTTTGTCTGGGGATGGTCCCCAGTGATTTCTAAACATTAACCTCTTTCGATATGGTTGTAATCTGGATAATTGCTTACCCTAGGATACTTTAAACTCTTTTGGTTGTTTGGAAGGAGGACTTTCGTGTAGGGGTCCTCCTAGGTACTTAATCATATAAATTATGACTGTATGTTGCTATCTTGTCTTTTGCTTGTTTTCTTGTTGTGCTTTTCCATGCTACAGGGGCCTTTACCAAGGATCAAGTCGGCGCTTCCCTGAAGGCCTTTGGGCTGTTTTGCAAGAAGCTGTGCTTTGGTCTTTTTGTCAAGTTTGTTGTGTTTGTTGTCTTGTATGTTAGTGGTTTTTGGCAAAGTCAGTAAGGCTTCCCTTTGTGTGTTTATTTTGCAAATAAATAAATAAAGAGAAACTTCTTTTTGTAGTTTGTTTACAGAAGTGTGTCGTACTCATGGTTTGTTTGTCAAACCAGGATTGTCTGTTCGAGGTCAATCGCTGGACAAGCTTATAATGTGAGATTATGTTTTTGGCTTATTTGTCCGTTTTCTTTGGGTTAGCTAGACCCTATTTTGCCCCACGACCGGGCTTTTGGTATGTTTGTTATACCTTGTACACGTGTGTTTGTTTATTGGTTAGGCTTATAATGTTTCTGGGCACGTCTGCCTAGATATAATGCCTGTTATCTTGTTAAAAGAGGACAAGTTATTTGTCTGTTTGTCATTCATTTCTTGGGGACTAAACTTCCCAGTACAAATTCTTACAAAAGATTCTTTCATGGGGTATGCCCCAGATTAATAGTTAATCATTACAAAAGTGGCTCCCTGGCCATTTTTTCTAGGGATAGACCCCTCATATGTGATACTTCCTTAGCTGCATGAGGTTCCACGTCCTGGGGACCTCCTTGCCTTGGAGCGTTTCCAGTTTACAACTTCCTTTGCCGTTTGCCCATATGACCCGGTAGGGCCCTTTCCAATTGGGTCCTAGCTTTCCGGTGCTCTCTTGTAGGCTGTCTTCGTTGGCTCTTAGGACCAGGTCTCCCGGAACGAGGCTAAGTTTTTTTCATTTTGGCATTATAATAGCTTTCGAGCTGCTTTTTGTACTTAGCCTCCCTGACTGTTGCGATTTCCCTTCTTTTTTCAAGTAGATTTAGGTTCATCCGGAGGTCCTGCTCGTTTTCGGCCTCCCTGAGCTTCATTCGGGCAGTTGGGGATCCTATTTCAGCCGGGATAATAGCCTCCGTCCCATAAGTTAAGCTGAAAGGAGTCTCCCTGTTGCAGTCCTTAGGGGTGGTCCTATATGCCCATAGCACAAATGGCAGTTCCTCCAGCCACCCTTTTTGTTTTCTTCCGAGTCTCCCTTTCATCCCTTTGATAACGCTTTGATTTGCTCTTTCCACTAGCCCGTTACTCTGGGCATGGGTGACGGAAGTGAACACTTGGTGTATGTGCATTTGTTCACACCATGGTCTGAAGGGTTTCCCAGCAAATTGTACGCCATTGTCACTCACGAGCTCCTTCGGGACACCATATCTGCAGATAATGTTGTCTAACACAAACCGCCTCATCTGTTCCCCGGTTATTTTTGCCAAGGGTCTTGCTTCTATCCACTTGGTAAAATAGTCGATGGCAACCATCACATACTTGACCCCTCCGGGACCCTCCGGGACCCTCCGGGAATGGCCCGATTATGTCGATGGCCCATTTTTGGAAGGGCCAAGACGTTGAGACGGGTATCATTGGGTGCTTGTGTCGATGAGTCATAGGTGCGTGTACCTGGCAATTTTCACATCTCTTAATCTCTTCGGATGTTGTTTCGTACATTCGAGGCCAATAGAATCCCGCATTCATTGCCTTTGCTACTACCGTTCTTGGCCCCGAATGCATCCCATAAATCCCTTCATGTATTTATCTGATCACATACTTAGCTTCTTCCATGTCAACACACTTCAAGGATGGGCCTAGGTATGATCTTCGGTAAAGTTCTCCGTCAACCAGCTCATATTGTAAGGCTTTTACTCTTACCTTGCTGGCTGCCCAGTCTCCCTCGGGTAGCGTTCCATCCCTCAGGAATTTTGCAATTGGTGTCATCCATGTTTCTTGTGCGTTTTCAACTGCAGCTACCTCCTCTGTACCGAGGGAGGGGGAGGTCAGGACTTCCACTTTGACTTCTCTTGCTAGGTGGTCAAATGCTACTGAGGCCAGCTTACTGAGGGCATCATATTTTCTGTTTCTCCCGCGGGGGATGTATTCTAGCTTGAAGGTTCTGAACGCTCCGGCTGTCTCTTTTACTTTTGCCACGTACTGAGCCATGGTGTTGTCTTTAGCCTCATACTCTCCTTGGTACTGCTTGACCACCAGCTGTGAGTCAGTGCTAGCTTCCACGTGCTTTGCTTTCATCTTTTTGGCCAGCCTCATCCCTGCTAAAAGGGCTTCGTATTCTGCAGTGTTGTTGGTGTTTTCAAAGTCCAGACTGATGGCATAAGTTAACTCGACCCCCTCAGGGCTGATTAGTGTAATGCCTGCTCCGCTACCTTCTTCGCTGGAGGCCCCGTCTGTGACAACTTCCATACTTCTTCATCTTCCTTTTCCTTATCCTCCTTTTCTAAAGTTTCCCATTTTAAGAGCTCTTTTTCTTCATCCTCATGAACTTCTGCCAAGAAGTCGGCCAGTATTTGTCCCTTCATTGCAGTTCTGGCCTTGAACTCCAAGGAGTGTTCTCCTAACTCGACTGCCCACTTAGCCAGTCGTCCCGACAGCTCCAGCCTTCTTAATACCTTTTGGAAGGGCTGATCCGTCATCAGGGTGACCTTGTGCCCTTGGAAGTACCTCCTCAGCCTCCGGGATGCAAAAACAAGGGCTAAAGCTAACTTTTCTAGGGGCATGTAACGTTCTTCGGGGCCTTTAAGGGTCCTGCTGATAAAGTATATTGGTATCTGCTTCCCTTCCCGTTCCACCATCATGACCGCGCTTATGGTAGTCTTCGAAGCAGATAGATACAGAAGCAGGTTTTCCCCTGGCACTGGGGTGGCTAAGGCCGGGAGCTTGCAGATGTAAGTCTTCATTTCTTGGAAGGCAGTTTCTGCCTCAGAGGTCCATTTAAACCTGTCGGTTTGAAGGCAGTCATTTAGCACCTTCATGAAGGGAAGGGTCCTGTCAGCTACTTTTGATAAAAAGCGGTTTAATGCGATTAGCCTTCCGTTCAGCTGTTGGATGTCTTTCAGGGACCTGGGGGATTGCATTTCAGCCACGGCTTGGGTTTTCTCCGGGTTAGCTTTGATTCCGCCCTTGGTAACCACTACCCCCAGGAATTTCCCTTCTTCTACCCCAAAACAGCACTTCCCAGGGTTCAACATCATATTCACATCTTGCATGGTTCGGATGGTCTCGGCTATGTCGTCTATCATGGCCGTTTCGGTTAAGCTTTTGATAACAATGTCATCCACATATACCTCCAGGTTTCGTCCCCGTTGTTCCCTGAAAAGGGCATTCATGAACCTTTGATAGGTGGCACCGGCGTTCTTGAGTCCGAAGGGCATTTTGGTATAGCAAAATGTCCCTTCGTCTGTGATGAAGGCGGTCTTTTCCTCATCTTCCATTGACATTTGAATCTGATGGTATCCCTTATAGGCATCCAAGAAGCACTTCAGGGGATACTGGGATAAGGAGTCCACTTGGACGTCTATCTCTGGGAGAGGGTAGCAGTCCTTGGGACATGCTTTGTTCAAATCTTGAAAGTCAATGCATATCCTCCATCCTCCGTATTTCTTCCGAACCATAACCGGGTTAGCAACCCAAGACGGGTACTTTACTTCCCTTACTATTCTGGCTCTAAGCAGCTTCCTAGTTTCTTCATAGGCGACCCTCCTCTTACTGGGACCCATGCTTCGTTTTTTCTGTTTTACTGGCTTTGCCCAGGTGTATGTATTGAGCCGAAGTTCAGTTAAGCTTCTTGGGATTCCTGTCATATCCCCATGTTGAAATGCAAACACATCTATGTTGAGGAGGAGCAGCTCCTTGAGAGCACTCTTGCACTTGTCACTCAGGTGACTTCCTACTTTAACCGTCTGCTCCGGGAACCTGTCACAAAGCACCCACTCTTCGATCCCGTCTTTTTGGGGTTTCTCAGATGTTTCCCCCTCGGATACGGAGGAAACTACTTCATAGGCAGATTTTACCAAGGCCAAGCCTTTTGGCGTTTGAAACACTAAGGCTCCGTGTGGGGTTGATGCATGTGCTTGCAGATCTCCGATCCCAGGTCTTCCCAGGATAGCATTGTACTTTGAGGGTGCCCGGACCACCGTGAATGTTAGGTTTATAGTTCGGACTCGATCCCCTACCCCAACTGTAAATGGGAGTCTGATCTTTCCCAAGGGGTGTGACACACTGTTGTTGAAACCTACCAGGGGGATAGAGTCTTCCTCGAGCCTATCTCTTACGTCCCTGTCAAATCTGAGGAAACAATGCTCGTATATAACTTCCACTCCAGATCCTTCGTCCACATGTATTCTGGCCACCTTGTGTCCAGCTATTATGGCTGAGATGTTGAGTGGGAGTCGTTGTACTTCGTTTTCTTCCAGGTATGGCATCAAGATGGGAGCTTCATGCGGTTCGGGGAGCCCAGAATTCTGGCCTTTACACTTCTGGTGGTATCAGGTTCATCCCTCATTCGAATCATGTCTACATCTGCCCTTCCAGGCTCCCTCACATCTTTTCCTTTGCAATCCCCCCCTCCTTCCTTAATTTCTCTAACCAAATGGGCCAGTTTCCCCATTTTTACTGCGGACTCTATTTCTCTTTTTAGGTACATGCAATCATCAGTTTTTGTGGCCAAACCCCTTATGAAAGTCATAGTACTCATTAGGTTGTGCCTTTGGTCCGGGTTTTATGGGTGGTGGCCTTGGGAAGGGGTTCTTCACCCTCTCAGTGGCCAGTAAGTAACTTGGGGTTTTGGTGAGAGGGGTGAAGCTGTCGGAGTAGGGGGATGGGCTTCGTATTCCTAGAGGTCTGTATGGGGAATACGAGGGCCTCGTTCTTTCATGCATCATTCTATCAAAGGCTGGTTTTCTTGAGTAAGGTGTACCTTTTTAGGGAGGCTTTGCCGTCGGGGTGACCCTACGAGGTGGGGTGTCCATCTCCTTGGCCTTGCTAACCGTGTCTTTGCCCCTGACGAAGGCTCTGACTCTGTCCATGAGGTTGTCAAACGAATGTGGGAACTCTTCTCCCAGCTTCTCACATAGCTGTGCATGTTTTAACCCGTTAATGAAACTGCTTATCTTCATGACCTCCGGAACGTCCTTGATGTTCATGCTTTCCTTGAAAAACCTTTCCATGTACTGATCTATTCGTTCGTTGTCCCTCTGCCTTATGTGCAAAATTTCGTTTGGGTTCTTGACCACCTTCCTTTGCTGACCAAAGTTTCTCAGGAACTTTTCACTTAGCTCTTCATAGCTGTCAATCCCTCCAGGAGGGAGGCTGTCAAACCAAACCCTAGCCCCTTCCGTCAGGGTCTGCACGAACATGTGGCACCAAACCAGCATGGGCCATCGGCCCAGTTGCCCTGCACCTCTGAAGGCATGGAGGTGATCCTCAGGATCCCTAGTCCCGTCATACCTGTCGAAGTTTGGAGGTAGCTTCGTCTTAGGGGGCATTGGTGCTTCTGCAATCCTCCTTGTGAATTTTGAGATTTCAGCCAAGTCCCGGGGGAGGTATGGTTGATTCAAACCACCATCACTTTGGTCTTCCTTTTCTTTTCCTTTTCCTTTCGGTTTTTTCCCCGTGAAGAGATCCTCTCTTTCCTCTGAGGACATTTGCCTAAGGGCCGTCATGAAAGTTTCCAGTGGGTCACTCCCACTGCCTTTGTTTTGTGGATCCACCCCGTCCTGATTAGAGGGTGTGTCGAAGGACAGTCTAGCCCTGAGGCTGTCAAGTTTCTCTCGTCTCTCTAGGTCCTCGAGACACTTTTTTAGTTTCTCTTTGTGCACGGCAACGAAGTCCGAAGTGATGGCCTCTTCCCTTTCCAGAATTTCCACTTGGTTCTCGTTTTCTTCTTCATGGGTTATATCTTCCACTGTGACCTTATCATGGTCGTTCTGTACCGTCTGGATGGTACGTGAGCTGGGTAGAGTAGCCATGTTATTTCTTGTCAAACGGGTTATCTCAACGTCGGAGTTTCAGAGTGGGAACACCAGTCGAACTGAGGTCCCACGGATAACGCCAATGTCGAATACCCAAATCCCTGATGACGTTCAGTGGGGTCTTCGCTGACGTCCAGATATCCCGGTCCTTGTTGCTACAAAAGAATAAACCGTTAGCCTCGTCACGGAGGACCCCGGGAGGGGGATCCGTGACCAAGCTCCGGCGTGAGAGTAAGTAAACTTGCCGGAGAGTGAGAGGAGCCTATTCCGATGAGTGTGATCACCGGAATGTTTCCTCTAAGGTGTGAATCCAATAAATGTATGTGTGTGTTTAATGTATAAGAATATTGGTCAGAATAAATGAGGGAGGAGTAAATGAGAGAGCTTTTAATACGATACCAGTGTCTTTGTTTCTTCCTTCTCTGATTCTTATATAACCTCGAGTCCTCATCTCCCATGTGAGATATTTTGTTAAAGTAATCCGACGGATTCTAAGAGTCTTCGGGGGGCTCAGACACGTGTCTGACCCCCAACGGTAAGATGACAGCTTCATTAAATGCTTCCGGCTGGGAAGTACGATTTCCAGCCAAAGATCCTTTTCCAATCGAGCATTAAATGTGGTCTGTCTTCTCTGATCCTAGTTTCCCGCTCGTTTTGTAAAAGGGAGAGCCTTAGTGGGCAAGGCAAACTGCTATTTGGGCTTATGTCTTGTTGGGCCCGCATGAAGGCAACCGAAAGCGGGTAAAATGGGATTTCCCATTGACCCGTCGTCACCTTCAACCCAAGCCCCTTCCACACCCCTCAGTCTTATAAAAAAAATAATATCCATCACTTTGACTTGGGCCACGAGACTTGTCTAGCCACATTTTTAATGGGGAGTTTTTCGTAAAAGTATGAGTAAATTGCCATTTTAGTCCCTGAGTTTTGTCCAAATTTGCCATTTTGATCCAAATAGTTTTATCTTCCCCCCTGGGTCCCTGACTTTTACATTTGTTGCCATTTTGATCACTTTGCCTAACTCCATCCAAAAACCCAGTTACTCTTTTCAATTTAAACCTTTTCAGTTGCCATTTTGATACAATTCCAAAAAATCAAAAAAATTCCAAAAAATTCAAAAAATTCTAAAAAATTCTAAAAAATCTAAAAAATTCAAAAAAATCTAAAAAATTCTAAAAAATCATAAAAAATCTAAAAAATTCAAAAAAATATAAAAATCAAAAAAATTCTAAAAAATCCAAATAATTCTAAACGGTTTGCGTCGAAACGGTTCGGTACGGTACGGGTCGAAACGGTTCGGTTCGAAACGGTTCGCGTCGAAACGGTTCAGTTCGAAAGGGTTCGCGTCGAAACGGTACGGTTCGAAACGGTTCGGGTTCGAAACGGTACGGTTCGAAACGGTTCGGGTTCGAAACGGTTCGCGTCGAAACGGTTCGGTTCGATACGGTACGGGTCGAAACGGTTCGGTTCGAAACGGTTCGCGTCGAAACGGTACGGTTCGAAACGGTTCGGCTCGAAACGGTTCGGGTTCGAAACGGTACGGGTCGAAACGGTTCGGGTTCGAAACGGTACGGTTCGAAACGGTTCGGGTTCGAAACGGTTCGCGTCGAAACGGTTCGGTTCGATACGGTACGGGTCGAAACGGTTCGGTTCGAAACGGTTCGCGTCGAAACGGTACGGGTCGAAACGGTTCGGCTCGAAACGGTTCGGGTTCGAAACGGTACGGCTCGAAACGGTTCGGGTTCGAAACGGTTCGCGTCGAAACGGTTCGGTTCGAAACGGTTCGCGTCGAAACGGTACGGGTCGAAACGGTACGGGTCGAAACGCTTCGCGTCGAAACGGTTCGGCTCGAAACGGTTCGGGTTCGAAACGGGTACGGGTCGAAACGGTTCGTGTCGAAACGGTTCGGGTTCGAAACGGTTCGCGTCGAAACGGTTCGGTTCGATACGGTACGGGTCGAAACGGTTCGGTTCGAAACGGTTCGCGTCGAAACGGTTCGGTTCGAAACGGTACGGGTCGAAACGGTACGGGTCGAAACGCTTCGCGTCGAAACGGTTCGGCTCGAAACGGTTCGGCTCGAAACGGTTCGGGTTCGAAACGGTACGGGTCGAAACGGTTCATGTCGAAACGGTTCGGCTCGAAACGGTTCGCGTCGAAACGGCTCGGTTCGATACGGTACGGGTCGAAACGGTACGGTTCGAAACGGTTCGCGTCGAAACGGTACGGTTCGATACGGTACAGGTTCGAAACGGTTCGCGTCGAAACGGTTCGGTTCGATACAGTACGGGTCGAAACGGTACGGGTCGAAACGGTTCGTGCCGAAACATTTAATGATTTTTGGATTTTTTAGAATTTTTTTGATTTTTTATAATTTTTATGATTTTTAGAATTTTTTATATTTTTTAGAATTTTTATGATTTTTTTGAATTTTTTAGATTTTTTTGAATTTTTTAGAATTTTTTTTATTTTTTGGAATTTTTTTGATTTTTTTGGAATTTTTTTGATTTTTTGGAATTGGATCAAAATGGCAACTGAAAACATTTTTTAAGGAAATCCCCAAAATACCCCTGTTACAAACTGGGTTTTTGGATGGAGTTAGGCAAAGTGATCAAAATGGCAACAAAATGTAAAAGTCAGGGACCCAAGGGGGAAAATAAAACTATTTGGATCAAAATGGCAAATTTGGACAAAACTCAGGGACTAAAATGGCAATTTACTCTAAAAGTATACATAATAATTAACTATTCGCAAAGCTAACTAGGTACACCTTAGTAGAGTTTCTCGTAAAAGTATACATAATAATTAACTATTAGCAAAGCTAGTTAGGTACACCTTAAGATTTATCACTTGAAAGTTGTAATAAAATTGTAAAAGTTTTTTTATCCGGATTATCTCACGCCACTCATAATGGCACACACCCTACGTACTACAGTACGTGGCCATGACTTCCTTCAAGCGGCGTATGATAAGCGACCCATACATGTTTATACGCAGCCTACATATCATCATGTATCCAAGTTTAAACAAGATTTTCTAATCATTTTTCATCCTAAAAAATGTTTCATATTGATCACTAAAAATGCATAATTATGATATTTGAATAATCAATTTGATCCGTCCCTTGGAACTCATTTGATTCCAAACCCACATATATTAATTTCCTTTGAGAAATAGTCTCAACTAAAGCATAGCATCTTCCCCTTGAGATTTTTATAGTATCACCTTAACTAATCATGTTTCCAATAAAACTCAATATTTCACTTTAATTCTTTATATTCCATTAGGGCTTTTAACTTCACTTCAACACGACTACTTCCCTAGAGGATGCCCATAGCCACAATTTATGTATAATCCAATGTCTAATACATGCATAAATTCATATGTTCATTTTTACTATTTCAATCTCCCAACGAATTTCAGTTATGTTTAATCACATTTGGGACTCCTCTAATTCCAAGGGAGTATCTAAAAATGATTATGTAGGCTGAAATGATTTGTGGCTGTAACATAAAACTATTCAAATTGTTTACGATATCTTTGATTAGTTTTCCTGATCAACCTGTTTTAACTAAGAAGGAAATGGGTCATGCGGGGGTCACACAAGTTGAGTCATCCACAATGTAAGCAAATTCACAAACTTTTTAAAATTGCTTTATTAAAAAAGATCTAGGCTAGGTTAGTCCCTTGCTATGGGACTTGGCGGAACTAATAAAAGATATAAGAAAAAAAGAAGATCCAAAATGATCTGTTTTAACATGCTTCTAATATGCCCTGCTCACCCATTAAGAACATAGACAAAAACATATTTCACTTGGTTCAGTTACAACCAATCTTTTCAAACTAGGTAAACAATTTGTATGTGTTCTACGATGATAGACGGAGTACAGCCATGCTTGATATAATAATACTACATACCTCGATAATACCTGCTACATCGCGCGGGCCATCCCACTAGTTTTATTTAAGCCAAGGTTAATGAAGATTACCATAAGCTTTAATTAATATACAGGCAAAATTCTCACTTTCAGATTTGATTTGTAAAACAAATGGTTCATACAATCGTTAATCATTTTATATTATTTGAAAATCAATTGCTTTTAAAGGGTTTATCTGTCTAAATATGTTTTGTGCTAACAATGTAAAACAATTTAAGAAGACTCTCAAAGAATTGATGACTTTGATGAAAGTTTTTAAGCATTTTAGAAGCTTGTGTATTAACCACTATGAGCAAGCGATTGCAAATTTGTGGGTTGGTTATCGAGTACACTTACTTGTCTTATTATCATATTAAAACAAACAATTTTCATTATTTAACATGTATAATACACGAGACTATAACCTAATATTATTATATATAAAATGTTACATCAAGACAAATTTAATCCGATATATTATGTCGTCATTTTGTTTAAACTGAGTGTATACTCCTTGTATAAAAGACATGTATTTTATAAATACTTTTACTAATAATAATTATTTTAATTTGAACACTTACATGTTGGGCCTTGTTATTTAGAATGTACAAAACGTAGCTTGCAGTAGAATTAACTTATATTCGGTTCGTTATTTACTTTAACTAGGTTTATCACCCTAGCCGCGTTGCGGCAAACTTCTTTTGTTATTTAGTCTGTGTTTACATGTGTTTTAAAATCACTATGAGCGCGTTGCACACGGAACCACTAAGAAGAATAAAAAGAAAATGTAAAAAGCAATAAAAAATAATCGAAACAAAATCAACCAAAAAAGTTGTATGTTAATGATGTTGTTGGTATGAAACCCGTGGTCAGAGTCTCAGAGATGAGCAAATAATATTGGGTACCCGGTACGAAATTTCCCGAACAGGAAGGATCCTAAGTACCAATTAGGTACCGACTTTTGGCATTCCTAGTACCGGTTCGCTACCGATTTTTATCTTCATATACCGGTACCGTAACCAGTATTTTCGATATCAGTTGCCACCGAGCTCTGATCAGGGATGAGTAAATGGTACTGTCTAGCAGTACCGAATTTCCCGAACTAAAAGATTTTCAAACTCAATCCGGTACCGACTTTTGGCGTTTTCTGTATCAGGCTGGTGCCGATTTTTTACCTTCATGTACCAATAATGAACTGGACCGTACCGGGATACCGACTTTTGACGTTTTCTGTATCAGGCTGGTGCCGATTTTTACCTTCATGTACCGATAATGAACTGGACCGTACCGCGAAGTCCGATACCAGTATTGGTTGAGACCAGGAAATAAAGAAAATAATAATAAGTATTAATATATTATGTATTAATATATTAAGATATGAATATAATATAATAAATCAACTGTTCATTCAGTTGATTTATGAACAGTTGATTTATTATCATATAGTAATAATTATTTAGAATGTACTACAAATCGTAGCTTGCAGTAGAATTAACTTACTAGCTAGTTCATATTCAGTTCATGATTTACGATTCAAGAGCAAAGAGCAAGGCGTGGTCACAATTGGTCTAGAAGAAAGATTGTAGACTAGATAATTAATACAATTTATTTAAGCCAATGAGTTTGTGGTGGAGTGGTAAGGGAGAGACTTGGGTTTCCAAGAGACCCAGGTTCAATTCCTGCTTCTCCTATTAGTTTTCAGCGGCACCTGGTGATGATGGGAGACTAGGCGAGTAGGCGGCGAGCGATCACTAGTTCGATCCTTGAACTGAACGTGGTTTATCTCACCGCACTGTCGTGCCTTCGGGCAAGTGTTCACAGTTCCCCGGTTCGGAGGCGAGTGTATCCCGATGTGGTGAATTTCGCCAGTAGCTCATACGGAGGATTCGTTGGCCGTTAAAAAAAAAAATACAATTTATTTAAGAAGCTACAAGTCTACAACTTGTTCCATTTAATTCTGAGGCTACCTGCCTTTTTCAAGTTTTTTTTTTGTCATATATGCGTTACAAACATGGTATTACAAAAATGGATTTGCGGCATAGTCATATGCAGTGTTTCAAAAATCGTGACTAGTCGCCGATTAATCGGAAATCAGACCTCTACTGAGTAAATTTTCACTAATCGGTCCAAGCTGGAGCTAGTCGCTCCTAGTCGGCCCAAATTGGGCAACTCGCCCCTAGTCGGCCCACCAAAAAACCTTATGAAATTGGCCCAATTAACAACTTTTAGCCCATTTTCCTCTTAAAACCCTACCCCAATTTCATTACATCATACGCTGTTGTTGCCTGCTTCTCCTCCAGACACCAGCAAATCAGCCGCTACATACCCCTCGGCGATCCTCCTCCGGCGGCGCTGCCCTACTCCGGCTGCTTCTTCCTTCGTCCAGTCCTCGCTGCCGCAATATCAGCCGTATAACGGCTCCTTCTTCCTCCGGTGATAACCTTCAGGTTAGTTTATAATAGTTTATTATATTAGATTTTTTCAATGCAGGTTACTTTATAGTTTGTTGTTTACACTGTAGTACCCCTGCCCCGATGTTGATTTCTTATGCTTAATAGCTTAAGTTAAGTACTGTATAATCAGATTAGTTTATTATAATTTTTTATGTTCTAGTTTAGTGATTGAATAAAAACCATGGAAAATTGTTTACTGTGACTACTTTGTAAATGAATAGTTGTTGTTTAATCCATGTTTAATTGCTGAGTACATCAGGGTTAAGATTTTAGGGTAAATTACAGTTTTCGTTCTTTATGTTTGTACTGGATTGCAATTGATGACCTTTACTTTCAATAATTACAGTCACAATTCTTTTTTTGTAAAACATGTTACACCGTACGTCCTTTAACTCTACCTTGGTTAAAAATTTCAGTTAACTGAGAACTTGGGCACCCCATGTGAGGGCAAAACAGTCATTTCAAAACAAGAAAACTTATATAAAAATAAAACCCTTTTATCCGTCTCTCGTTCCCTGTACTCTCTCTCTCTACATCATCTCTTTCCCCTCTCCCCTGTACGCACTACAAATCGAAACCCTAAACCCACCGTTATCTCTCTACAAATCGGAACCCTAAAACCCCCACGACGGCAGCACAAACTACCACCATCTCTTTCTCCGTACCTGCACCCACCATCACCAACCCACCCACTTGCTACTGCCGAAGTTCATCGATGATCTGATTAGAGGTTAAGCTGGTTTTAATCGATTGGTGAGATTTTTAGGGTCAGAAGGTGTTTTCAATTTTTTTCAAAACAAGAATGAAATATCATCCGTTCAACTTCATCAGGAAAAAGGTATTATAGCAACAAAATTATACTTGATCATAATAAAGAATAGTTAGATAATCATGTAACTGTTGTAAGAGATGAAGATGTCTAACTAACTTCTGTTAGTTACCATAATTTTGGTTCTTATTAATTTATTCTTCTTGTTAAATTGCTTATTTCCTCTGTTTTTTGCTATTTTCACAAACTAACTAGACACAAAAACATAAATTAAAGTCAAATATGCAGTGAACTAACCTTCATCTATACTTAATATCCCTGAACAACAACAACAACAAGAACAAGGGTAAAAATATAAAAGGGTGTTGTTAATCTTATAGTGTAATTGCCGGCGTTAAGGTTAATTGCTTCAGCAGTAAGATGAAGAGTTTGAACAGATCGTTCATCGGCTAAATAAACGGCTCGGAAGAAACTCATGATCTCAGCGAACTGTTCAGAGTATGCAATCGGAACGACGGGATTAGGGCTGTCGTTTTAGTAGCAGTACTGTACTCACATCTTCCTCGGAAACCATTTCGATTTCCGCCGTGATGGTTGTTGTTAGTGGAGGTGTCCGGCGATAATGAGTGGTGGCACTGTGGGAGTGGTGGTGGTAGAGGTTGGTTGGAGAAAGATGAAGAGGAGAGATTCTAGGGGTTAGGGTTGGGGAATTGGGAAAGAAGGTGTTTATTTATTAATGAACATTTTAAATAAAAACATGAAATGGCCATAATACCCTTAAGTGGATAGACATAACTGTAAATTTTAACTTGGTTAGTGCTAAAGGACGAAAGGTGTAATGCGTTTTCCAAATAAAGGATTGTGACTGTAATTATTGAAGTTAAAGGCTATCCATTGCAATCCGCTACAAACATAAAGGACGAAAAATGTAATTTACCCAAGATTTTATTTGCCCTAATTGAATAGCTAGCTGTTGTTTAATCCATTTTAATTGTTGTTTATTTAACTGTTTGGTTTAATATAGTTGTAGGGTTTGGGAGGCCCATCCTTCATGTAGAAAAGACCCACCCTAGGCCCAACAAAAATGGTTGAGATTTTAACTGACTTGATGATAAATGTTTGGGTTGAGTCTTTTTTATCATGTACATTTTTAAAGAAATATCTATATAATAATAACTTTTTTTTTTGCTTGTATACGATTTTAGAAAATGTTATAAAATGAATATAATAATATACAAAGTAATAGATAACAAAGTAATTAATAATCTACAAATATGGCATATAATAAAACTTACATTTGTGGATATATAATCACTTAAATTTTAAACTAAAGTAATAACCCATAAGTAATAGAACTAATGAAATAGTTGAATCAGTATAATTAGTTTAGTTCATGAAGAAAAAGAAAAATTTACTTTTGCTAAAATAAAATGTTTGAAGTTTACATGGAACCCACAATAACTAGATATTTTATACCCACTAGTAACCACCACAAGTGGCCTAGTGGTGGAGTGACTTGGGTTCTCCAATGGAGACCCAAGTTCAATTCCCATTAGTGCCACTTTGGTGGCCACCGACACCCGCTTTAAGCCGGACCGAGGACACTCGAGGTCTCGGGTTTGAAACATGTTTCTTACCCCTCTTTGATGGCTATGGGTATTTGCCGCCAGGGATCCTTGTCGGGTGGTGAACTGGGAAGGGAGATCCCTTCCGCGGTCAGGGGTACCGTGCAACTACCCTTTTTTATACCCACTGGTGCAACAAACCATGGAAAATTGTTTACTGTGACTACTTTGTAAATGAATAACTGTTGTTTAATCCGTGTTTAACGTCTGTTGCTTACTATGTGCAAAAGATGCTATCTAATTTGTTGTTTTTATAAGGTTATGTTCAATGTTTAACTTTGCAAGATGTAATCAAATCTGTATGTTGTTTTTTTATAAGGTTATGTTCAAATTTGCAAAATTGTGTCTTCTTAATAATTAAAATATTTAGGCCTAAGCAAATGAGGTTGAAAAATATATAATAGGATATGCGAATGTTAAGAACAGATTTATTTATTATTCTGTGTATATCTCTTTTAATTGTTGTGTATTTTATCTCTATATATGAGTTATTATAGTAGATTGAATGAGAGATCGAAACGTTGGTAAATGATATTCCTTCAATATTGAACACTCATAACCGGAATCGTATTTCTTAAAAATTATATTTGTTATTCGGAACATTATAATAACCATGGAAAATTGTTTACTGTGATCGAACATATTGAGTGTTAACGATTTACATTTCATGCAGACACTTATTGGGCTTTTTCCGCGACATGCACCGTTGAATATTTGCATTTCTTGGAAACCGGCAAGCTTGTCACTCTCTCGGAGCAGGAGTTGGTCGATTGCGATCGAACTCACAATCATGTTTGTAGACACGGCAGTGTCACGACAGCGTACATGTTCATGGTTGAAAATGGAGGGCTCGATTCTGACGCCGACTACCCTTATACGGTAAATGATGGTGTATGCGATAAGAGCAAGGTAGGTTCGTTTTTTAAAATTCAGACGACCCGTAATAAATATTCATTCTAACCAAATTACCTTTTCCATTTTGCAGGTTGAAAGGGCTTATAGCGTCGATGGGTATACACATATCGAACCAAATAACGAGAATTTGCTTAAGGCAACCGTATCTCGTTTCCCGGTGACTGCATGCATCAGAGCCACACAATCTCAGCTATGCAATATAACGGCGGTATCCTGCTAACAGGGGGGGGGGGGGGATACTTGAGCCATGCTGTTGTTCTTGTTGGCTATGGCACCGAAAATGGTGTCGACTACTGGTTGGCGAAAAACTCTTTTGGGCCTAACTGGGGTGAGAAAGGATGTGCGTACCCCCCGAAACACTGGGGAGTACGGCGGGAGCCTCGGTGTAGCCCTGGAAAACTATTATCCTCTGAAAATTGGGGTGAGTTGCTAGGAGAAGCAAAGCTACCAATTGCTAAAAAACCTCACTTTGGTGGCTAAAGAAGTAACAAACCTCAGTTTACTTCTACACGTGAACCCCCTCGACCAATGATTTCACAGCTTCCAACCTTTGTTATAGAGTAACACACAAAAATACAATACCTTGTTACAGCCACCAAAGTGAGGTTTTTTAGCAATTGGTAGCTTTGCTTCTCCAGAGCAATTCACCCCAATTTTCAGAGGATAATAGTTTTCCAGGGCTACACCGAGGCTCATGCCGTACTCCCCAGTGTTTCGGGGGATACGCGGACATCCTTTCTCACCCCAGTTAGGCCCAAAAGAGTTTTTCGCCAACCAGTAGTCAACATTTTCGGTGCCATAGGCAACAAGAACAACAGCATGGCTCAAGTATCCCCCCACCCCCCCCCCCCTTGTTAGCAGGATACCGCCGTTATATTGCATAGTTGAGATTGTGTGGCTTTGATGTATGCAGTCACCGGGAAACGAGACACGGTTGCCTTAAGCAAATTCTCGTTATTTGGTTCGATATGTGCATACCCATCGACGCTATAAGCCTTTTCAACCTGCAAAATGGAAAGGTAATTTGGTTAGAATGAATATTTATTACGGGCCGTCTGAACTTTAAAAAACGAACCTACCTTGCTCTTATCACATACACCATCATTTACCGTATAAGGGTAGTCGGCGTCAGAATCGAGCCCTCCATTTTCAACCATGAACATGTACGCTGCCGTGTCTACAACCATGATTGTGAGTTTCGATTATATTAGATACAAATTTAAAATGATATATTATGTCGTCATTTTGATTACCTTGTATAAAGTACGTGTATTTTATAAAGTCCATTTCAATAATATTTACATGTTGTGCCTTAATTTTTTAGAAATGCAAATCGTAGCTTGCAGTATAATTAACTTACTAGTTCAAATTCAGTTTGTTATTTACGTTTCAAGGGTAAAGAGCAAGTTGTGGTCACAATTGGTCTAGAAGAAAGATTGTGGATAATTATTGCAATTTAAGAAGTTGCAGGTCTAAAACAACTTTTGTTCCATTTATTTCGAGACTACCTGCCTTCTCTTTATTGTCATAGACTAGTGGGGAACCCACGCGTTGCCGCGGAGTCTTACAATAACCTTTAAAGAACAAGTGTACCACGTACAATGTTTTAAAAAGAACAAATGTTTTAAAACATGAACCTGTTTACCTTATGAAAATCATAAACAAATGGTTTGATTTTATTCTACTAAGAACTTACAAGGTAATTATATGATACTTGTAACTTTTTATTGTGTATTCTAGATATATGCACATCCCAAATGAACTCAATTAAGATAAATAAAAGTTGCCTCTAAAGTAGCTAGAGATTAAAATCCTTGTGATATGAAACATCCCAAATGAACTCAAGGTCGTTTGTCAGTACATCGCGTATGACAATCTCCTTCAGATCTTATAGGACAATAATAATTCGGGATGTGTATTTCTCCTCATTATCATAATCAGTTGGCTGGAATACACTCAATGGAGTAAAAAATAGTCATTAATCTCAAAAGCTAATGATAGTAACTCATTAATTATCACAATAAAATGATTACCAGATGACTTAAGAATTTCATTAACTTATCATTACGTGAAGGCAATCCACTCATACAAAATGTACTTCAGAATGATCATTGATGAATGCTACTATCTACTTCCCACCTTGTTTATCTTTCGGTGTCATAAATGTAACCCATAAGCCTACCAGGAAATAATAATGTTCCGAGAGAGTTTGTTATGTGTCGAAAACTATAGAACGAAAATGTGCTAAAAAAGTGTATGTTTTTTTGCAGTTAACATGGACCCATATGTTATTCTAACGTTCAAGACTCAAGAAAAGAAAAGTACCGTTGCATCAGGCACGTATCCTCGATCATTTATATATAATACTCTTACAGAGTGTTGTTAATTTCAGTCGTATGTAAAATGATGTTTGTATAGGTAAAGGGTCTAACCCGGTATGGAATGAGACATTCTTGTTTGACGTATCGAGTAAAGATTCGACGGATTTAAAGATCAAAATAATGGACAGCCATTCTGGTAGTGCCGACGACTTGGTCGGCCATGCGAGGCAAGTGATTTTTTTAAGAGCAAACACACACCTCCTAAAATACACCTATTGCCTACTTGTGGCCCCCATTTTGGTGAGGATAAACACCTGCTACCGGTTCAAGTCGATTTTGTTAACATAAAGAAAGTTATATCCCCCCCCCCCCCCCCCCCCCCCCCCCCCCCCACCGAAAAAAAAATTAAATTAATAATAATAAATGAAAAAAATAATATTAGTATTAATTTTAGGTAAAGAAACCCGCTCGACCCCCTTAAACGTCTGGGCAAGTTTCTCGATAGCCCTCCATAAACAAAAAAAAAAAAAAAAAATCTTGGGTCATCACTGATTATATGGTTAAAAACTGAATTGAGTGTTTGATATTATGAACTTGTTCAGTATCTCGTTGGATGCATTGTTTCGCGAAGGAGATATTCCTGCAAAATCATATAGCGTTATGAAGGACAATGCACATTGTGGCGAGATCAGAATCGGTCTCAATTTTACTTGCCCAGGTTTGTGTTGAAACCACTTTGATTTAAAAAGTTAAAATATTATCTTTAATTTTGAAAATCTGGTTTGTGTGAAAATATATTGGACCAAGCATCATCAGGTAACTCACTGGACTGTAAAAAAAATAAGCTAAAACTCAGGGTCCTCAATCTTTTTAGAGTTTGACTTCATGTGTGATTTTTCCTCTTCAATCACAAGGCTCTTGCTCTTAATCTCTTCCGTTGGAATTGTCTGATTTTGTGTCTTTTAGAAATTCTATGTGTGATCAAATTCACACATGTTAGAATTGCAAGAAAAAAAATTACGAAAAGGACCTGATTTTAGAATCCGCTTTAAACCTCCAAAAAGTTTTGACTAATAAGAGAAGGGGTTATATAAACTCTAGAACCGAGAAATAGAACCAAACACAGGTTGTTTTGGTTCGGTTGTTTCAGAAATAATTGTTCTTTTGGTGTTTGATTGTTTCAGAAAAGTCGAGGTTTTGATCCAACGGATGGGAACATTGGCGGATGGAAGCAATCAGGCCGTGATTAGTTATCAAGTTAATCGCGCCTGCCTTCGATCATCAAAAATGTAAAGTTCAATTGTAAAAACTTGCTGTATGGTTATTCTTTATTAAGACAAAAAAATTAGCAACATATCAAATATTGTAGAAAAGATGCATCAAAAGGGCAAATATGTGAAATAAGCATAAGCTATCATGGTCACAAAGCACTAAAAGTTACAATATCACTAACTATTACACAATATTAAACCAAACCAAAAAACAAACAAATAACTAAAAAGAACCAGGTTCCAACCAAATGGACTATTTTTGCCCTAGGTTTTAAAGCAGACCGAAAGATACGACTTCAAGACGCAACTTTTCGAGTAAAAAATCCATGTTTTTTACTTGTGATGTTCAACCCGAGTTCTTTAATCTGTTGTTTGTCCGACAGTGGGCTCACAAGCGCGGTTCCAACAAAATGCATAAACGCAGATGCATCCTCAGACATTTTGTTAAAACTCAACGATGATGACATAAAGCTTTTAGAATCTGATTTAGTTGGGTTCTGATCAGGGATCTTGTTGAGTTCTGCAGCTTCTAGAAACCGTGAAGTTGCAGCATCCCATGAAAGCTCGTGCATTTCTGAATCGGTTAGTGGTGCCGGCTGTTCGGTCAACGTCTGGCGTGTGACTTCGACGAAACTTTTTCCGTCCTTGAAGGTTCGGCAATCGGCAAACTGTTTGAAGAATTCGTTCGAGACGTGGTCTGCACAAATGACGATTTTGCCCATGGCTAACGCTTCTGCGGTTGTTGTGCAGACGACATCTGTCGTGCTTGGATTCAGGAACACTTTGTAACTGTGACAGAGATCAGAATGGAAAACTTAAGAAACAAAGTATCGAATAAAATGTCATTTTCGTCCCTGAGGTTTGGCCAGTTTTGTGACTTTCGTCCAAAGGTTTGTTTTTCCGCATCTGGATCCAAAAAGTTTGAACTCTTGCTATTTTCATTCGGATCGTTAACTCCATCCATTTTTCTCCGTTAATTCAGGGGTATTTTCGTCTTTTTTTATTTAGTAAGGGTTACCTTATGCTAAAATGATTGTACATAAGGTGAAAAGACCGAATTGCCCTTTAAGTTTACAAAAAAGGACGAAAAGACCCTTGACTTATCGGAGAAAAATGGATAGAGTTAACGAGCCAAATGGAAATGGCAAGATTTCAAACCTTTTGGATCCAGATGGGGAAAAACAAACCTTTGGACGAAAGTCGCAAAACTGGCCAAACCTCAAGGGCGAACAGGCATTTTACTCCAAACAAAATATTTGATCCAAGCCTATAGCGTTGAGTTCGAGAAGCAAAAAAACGTCAACTTCTAGTTTAATTTACTCGTGAAATATAGGGTCCGCATGATCGCGCCGGGGGTTGACCCCTGATGGTCAAACTCAACTCTTTAGCAGCGTCTTGTATCTGATCTGTTCAGTCCACACAGTAGCATTATCCTGGTCATAAATCCTATTTACACACTCGAACTTAAAATGACGACCCTGCAACCGAACGAGTTACTAACTGAAAAATCAATAAAAAAGATAAAAAAAATCCTGTCTATAAGTAGGTGTGAACATTCTAACCTGAAGCAGGAGACTATTAAACTCTGGTGGTAAATCATAGACATAGATTAGTGGCCTTTTCATTTCCACCACGGCTTTTCATCCGACAGCAGGCCCGTCATCGGGGATACTAATTTGGGCGGGACTAAGCCACTGTGGCCAATCTCTAATTGATGAATAAACAGATGGAATGCTACAATCCACTCCATACCACCCATTATCACACTGCATACATGACATATCGGAAAAAATGAATTTATATTTGATTAAATTATTTAGAGCAAAGAGACATGGTTCTTTTTATGAGTGTTTCATCGGTTCTCATTTCGGATTTTTCAGTTCAGTTTATTAGATTTAAATTTTTTTTGGTTGAACCGAAAACCGAACTGAACTGAATTCAGAAAGTTAAAACCAAATAATTATTTTCCCTTTTTTAGCTTTTTACCATTATTTGTTATTGGATTGGGTTTTGCTTAATAAGATTGGGCTAAATGAAAAAAAACTTACATAACCATTATTTGATTTCCGGTTTGATCGGCTTGTTCGGTTCGAACCGAACTCAGATATCTGAAACCGAAAACTGAATTTGTAATTCAATTTGGTTTTAGTATTTAGTACAGTTTGAGATCAAATAATACACCTGACAGAAGCCACAGCGACAATGACCTTGACCGGAACACTGGTTAAAGACTGCTGCAAACCATTGGTTTTTTCAGTATTAATTGTCGGCATACACGAGTCTTTGACTTGCTTGTATCCCAAGTAATCATACGAAGGCACCGTACAAATTTGAAAATGCTTCCTTTTATGTTCAACGTTCAGGTAAAAAGTCCGGTCATGTATAGGGTGAAAAACCTGTAGCGTCACATAAGCTTTTGAACAAACGCATTCTAATTAATCTAGCAAATTACTACACAAATGATAATGAGTAGATTTGGTGTGATTGGGCGATATTGAGCACAAAAAACGACCCTTTGGGCAGCCACTACGGGTGGTCTAACAAATTCAAAGTCTATGATGTTGATTTATCAATAGTTTGCTGATTTGGCAAAGCTTAAAAACAAAACAGCAAAAAAGAATCAAAATATCTACATAAAACAAAAGACAATCTGACTAAATAAAAACAAAACATACAAAAACGAAACCAATATGTAAGTACCTTTCAGGCTTCTATCAATTTCAGTTCCTTTCTTCAAAGTTTCAACAGCTCCATTTGTGCTCCTTTCGTAAAAAAAAACCAAAAAAACGTACATAATTTCGCCTGTTGGGTTCTCGAGTGTAGAACTATCACCCTATTGGGAACGGTTCCCTCCCGCTCACAACTTCCCAGACCTAGTTTTGTTAATTTGTTCCATCTACTTCTGCCTGATGGTTGATAAATTACACTGACGGCCCAAGAACTATGCATAAACAAAGTTAAAAATTGGAGGCCCTTATGAATTTGGGGCCTAAAGCCCTAGCTTTATTTCGATCACCCTTAAGCCGGCCCTGATATGAAAAAGAACCACAAAAATTAGGTTTAAAATCATAAAGAAACTTCCAAACCAACACAAATCATTATCGTTCATCACTAATCAACAAACACACAACCGCACATGTTCAAATATTCAATAAATGATAAATATAGATTCATCCACCAGTTATACCACAACAAATTTCGGATCCAAACACTTTTATCAAATCAAATTCACATCAAAATTAAATCAACAAACAACACAAAACTTCACCTGGAGAAGATTCAGGTGCTCTGTTCTATGCCTATGCGATGACGGAAGCGGCTGTGTTGATGGCGTCGATATTGATATGAAAGATTGATGGCTTGTGAGAATGAATATATGTGGATTCTGTAGTGGATGGGGGGTTTTCGTGTTGATGATGTTGAAATAAGTTAGATTCCATAAGGTAGTCGATAAGATAAGGGTCAGTATTAAAAGACAATTACTGAAAGAAATAAAGGCTTAAGTATAGCAGTAAGTAACAGTGGGTAGAGAAAGGGTCAAAAGGGTAAAGATGGAAAAGAAATCTAGATTTTAACTATAGGAGCATGATTAATTTACCATTATATCCCTCTAGTGTCTTAAAAATTAATGTTATTTACTATTATATCCCTCTCAAATGTGTTGTTCTTATTTATACATATTGCTTTTAAAGTTGTACGTGATGTAAAATTACATTTGAGTACATCATTTCTCCTTTTTATAGTATTATAGATGCGTTACAACCAGGGGCGGATCTAGTATAGAAAGACCGGGTTCCCAGGAACCCAGTCTTTTCGGAAAAAAAACGTTTTTTTGTAGTGTAAATCTTGTATGATTTGGAAAAAAAACGTTTTTTTTGTAGTGTAAACCTTGTATGATTTGGAAAAAGGAACCCAGTGATTTCTCCGGCTGGATCCGCCACTGGTTACAACTTACAAATATACACTAGAAAAGTTAGCAAAGTTAATTGAATACATAGCAATGGCATGTCTAGGAGTCTAGCATAATTAATATACCAACACGGCTATGTTGTTTCAAGTATAAAAAGTCTCGTGTAACGCCAAATAAAATTGGATTTGTGGCATAATCAGATGTATATGTGCTTGCCAGTTTCCACAACATAGTCGCGTGACACAAAATGCCATCACCTCTCTTCCTAAACCATAAAGTACATGATTATGTAATATTTAACAAAGAGTCATGTGGCATCAATAAAATAATAATAAATAAATAAATAAGAGAGAGAGAGAGAGAGAGCTTTTAAGAGACACAATCTTGTGTTAAAATTTACATGATTGTATGATTCACTATAAATTTCTTATTTTTCAGCTAAACAAAAGATACCTATGTAATACACCTTGCTAAAAATCCATGATTCACTAGTATATGGAACATAATTGGAGTGGTGGACCCAGAAGTTATTTGCTAGAGGTGCGGATGAGACGTTCAATCATATTTTAAGGGGTGCAGTCAAGTTTTTTGTCTAAAATATACATTAATTTTTTTTTCAAGGAGGGCGCCTGCCCACTAACGACTATGGGTAGATCTGCCCATGCATAATTGTGCTACAAATAAATGCCCTAGTCTAATCATTTTTTTCATCTCGGAATTTAGCCAAAAATTAATGGTAATTGAAGAAGTAACACTATAAATTTTGCATCGTGTTTTAAACGAATGCAATGCCGCTCATTTTTTTCTTATTTTTTTTTTCCAATATATAACAAAAGATATCATCATTACTTGAATATAATCATTACAAAACATGAGTTTAGTTAAACGTACTTCTTTATACAAAAGAAAAATATCCATCATTTTGACTTAGACCCGAGACTTTTCTAGCCACATTTTGAAAGGGGAGTTTTTCGTAAAAGTATACATAATAATTAACTATTAGCAAAACTAACTAGGTACACTTTAAGGTTGATACACTTAAAAGTTGAAACAAGATGGTAAAAGTTTTTCATTCGGAGTATCTTACGCCACTCATAATGGCACACACCCTACGTACTATAATATACGTGGCCATGACTTTCTTCAAGCGGCATATGATGCATGTTTATATGCAGCTTGCTTATCATCATGTATCCAGGTTTAAACAAGATTTTCTAATCATCTTTCATGCTAAAAAATGTTTCATATTGATCACTAAAAAGGTAAAAATGTACAATTATGATATTTGAATAATCAATTCGATCCGTTTTTATGGTTTGAATTATAAAAAATCCCTTGGAACTCATTTGATTCCAAACCCACTTATATTGATTTCCTCTGAGATATAGTCTCAACTAAAGCATAGCATCTTCCCCTTGAGATTTTTATAATATCACCTTAACTAATCATCTTTCCAATAAAATTCAATATTTCATATTGTCTCATTTCATGTAATAAAATATGCTATTCACAACTTGCAAACATGTAAACTTTCCATAGAGAAAGGATTTTGTATACTTACCTTGATCTTTGGAGGTTCCTATGATATGTTTGTTTCCTTCCATTCATTGACTTATTGTAAACTCAACTACTTGTGAAAGTACTACTCTACTAATATTCAAATTTCTATTTCAATCTCCCAACGAATTTCATGTAAACTCAACTACTTGTGAAAGTACTACTCTACATATATTCATTTTTGCTATTTTAATCTCTCAACGAATTTCAATTATGTTTATTCACATTTGGGACTCCTCTAATTCCAAAGGAGTATCTAAAAATGATAATAGGTCCCTTGGTTCTTAAACCAAAATATAATACCATTACTTTAAATATAATACAATAGACACAAGTAATCATTTGAAGATAAACTTACAAATAATTGACCAATTCATCATGTGTCTATTTTCCTTTACTTACCATTACTTTAAATATAATACAATAGACACAAGTAATCATTTGAAGATAAACTTACAAATCATTGACCAATTCATCATGTGTCTATTTTCCTTTACTTATGGCTTATATTTTTTGAATAAGGGCGGAAATTTCATAAATAACTTAAGCAAGGAGCTCAAGCGAAACAAAGTACATGCAAGGGAAGAACAATACAGAACAAGAATAAAACATGGAAAAGAACATAAACTAAAGCATGGTGTATCACTAAGTAACGATGGAGAATCTCCTCCATTTCTCCCAGGTTATACCTGAGAACTTCCCTCTCGCTTTGACCCATTGATATGAAACCGCCTTTATGTCGCTGATAATTTTAACCAGTCGTGGAGTGCACCGTCTGAAAATACAGTCATTTCTTGTACGCCAGATGATCCAGCATGTTGCCGCTATGACTACCCCCACTGCCCTTTTGATCGTCTTACCAGCTATATGAGATGTACTAAGTTCGAGAAGTTGAACAACGCTTATGGTGAAACGAGGCAACGGAATCTTTAACCATTGGAAGATCAATACCCATGCATTTTGAGCAAGCTCACAGGTGACTAGTAAATGGTTTACCGATTCCATCGATCCTTCGCACATTACACAGTCACTGGAAGGAAGCACAATACGTCGCAGAAGTAGTGCTTCTCTCGTCGGGATCCTATCTTGTACCACACGCCAAAGAAAACAGTTGACCTTCTTCGGGATCCAGTGCAACCAGCTGATCAGCTTTGCTTCCGGGATGACGTTGATGTGGTCCAGTTCTCCACGCAGCTCTCGAACCGTGAAGGAGTCAATGTTCGGGCCTGTTTTCCATAGCCATAAATCTGAACCAGTCCCAATATCCACAGTTTGTAACAGACCTTTGCATACTGACCAGTCCGCAAGTAGCTCAGGCGAAGCCAGGGCGGACCCACTGGCCCAAATCCAAGAGACCGAATCATTGTAGAGATGATACCGCTGCTGCACCTTGCATCTTTTTTCCGATTCTGCTGCGTAAAGCCTGGGAAAAACCTCACATAATGGCAGGTTACAAGCCCAAGTGTCAAGCCAAAACAACGTTTTATCACCCACCCCCATTTTCGGAACCAATCGATCTTTAATGTTTACGGCTGGGTTGTTTCTAGCTCTTCCCAAGTTGACGATGGACTTCCAGACCCCACCTAAGGAATTTTTCAATGGAATATACGAGTGATTTCGATCGCCACAGTGTAATGCCGTGATTAATCTTGCCCAGAGCATTGAGTTTTCATTTTTGTATCTAATGCCCCATTTTACTATCAAAGCTTTGTTTGTGGATTCTAGGCTGCCAATGCCCAAACCACCCACCTCCTTCGGTGCTACCACTTTGAACCAAGGGACCCAACTTATTTTGTTTTTTTCCACACAGCCACCCCATAGAAATTTGCGACGTAAGCGTTCCAACTGCTTGATCACTTGAGCTGGTGCACTAAAGAGCGAGAAGAAGTAGGTTGGTAAGTTCCCTAGAACTGCTTCGATGAGAGTGGCCCTCCCCCCGAAAGATAGCGTCCTTGCCTTCCATGAGGTTAGTTTACTTTCAAACCTTTCGATCACCGGCTTCCAATTTCTCACAAGACCCATGTTGGCCCCAATCGGGAGGCCGAGATAGTTGAAAGGGAACGACCCCGATTTACAATGGAGAATAGAAGCCATACTAATGATGTCACTGTTAGACACCCCGACACCGTAAAGATGACTTTTTGTGAAATTGACTTTCAACCCAGATGCCAGGTGAAAACATCTTAACAATCTAGCCAGGTTGTTAAAATTTGAGACAGACCAATCACCCACAAACAACACATCATCCGCGTAGAGTAAGTGCGATATAGTTGGCCCGTTGTTAGGTGTGACGATGCCCTTGAAGATGCCTTGCTCGTTAGCGGTAACCGACGCCACGTGCAGAGCTTCCATAGCAAGTATGAAGAGTAAAGGTGACAAAGGATCGCCTTGGCGTACACCACGATGAACATTGAATTCCGTGGTAGGCGATCCGTTAACGAGAATGGAGGATCTGGCCGACGAGAGTAACCCTGTGATCCATTTACGCCAAAGCACAGGGAAACCCATTTGCTCAAGTATGGAGTCAAGGAAATCCCAACTAATAGAATCGAAAGCCTTCTCAAAGTCAACTTTGAATAGTAGCAATTTTTTTTTTTTTTTTTTTTTTTTTTTTTTTTGTGATCCACTTATGGCTTATATACCATTCAAACAAAATATTCTTGGATTGCACCAAAATACAATCCCATTACTTAAGGCTTATATACCATTCAAACACTATTTTCCTTAAAACAATTCATTTGACTTGTTATATCCTATTTTTGGTTTTTAAGTTCCCTTGTCGTAATATTTTTATTAGTTCTCATCTATTATTGAAGATTACAATCTCATTTTCCCCGAAACTCAATTGTAGGTCTATACATTCGATATAGAGTGCTCGGATAGTTCTTGTGGTTTGCCCAGATTTCACCTTTAGTTCCTATATTTTTAAAATTACAGCTATAGTCTCCAACTTTGGCAAATTCGTTCTCGGATGGTCACTGGCATGGATGGAGGTTAGTTTTCTCAGTTAAGTGGGTGTGAAATGACCTTAATGCTCTTACTGTTATAAAAATATATTTAAATATTTACAGATAAAGTTAACTCAAGTGGGCCCCACCCCACCCCTAGGGGTGAGCATTTTTGGATCCGGACCAAAAAGAACCGATAACCGACCCTAAAATTAACCGAACCCAACCCGGCCCTAGCATTTAGGTTCTAATATTTCATATGGTATCGGGTCGGGTCGGTTCCCGTCCAGATACCCAAAAAAACCGAGTTTAATAAAGAGGACCGAATTATTAAACAACAATTGCTGGACTATAGGCCCAACTGTGTGAGTGGGCTTTATTAACGTGTGATCTCCTAGTGTGATTCATTCTCTTATATCAAATAACAATTGCGGTCAACAAAATGTTCTAGAGAGTATTCGTATAATACAATTACTTGTTGATTCATTCGTATTAATAAAATTATTTCACTATGTTTCAAAATTTGATTGTATATCTTTATTTTTGAACTTTGAATTGTTTAAGAATTTTAACGATTAAGTCATATATCTAAATTAACAATCGAATTCTCATGATTATCTAAAATAAAATTTTAGTTATAACTTACACACTTGATTTCTTTTATCACTAAGAGATAATGCAAAATCGATAAATATTTAAGAATTATTTCATGCCATACTTGATATGTAATATACGCCAAAAAACAGACCATACCTCATACTTGCATTATCAGATAATGAGTTCAAATTATGAATAATATTTGAATGAAAATTAAACAAGAAATAACTCACTACCATTAACAGATCGAAGTAGAAACAAGGACTGGAATGTATCAAGCCGATTACAAGGATTGAATGCTATGTTTGACTGTTTGTTCTTCATGGTTTGGCATCAGAACATGAATCTGAGAAAAATTGTATAGGGTCGGGTCGCTTTTTTCTACTTGGACCGAACTACCCTAAAATAAAAATAGCCGGAACCGATCTATGTGTTAGTGTAGTGAATCAGTTAGTGATTTAACATGTTTTCGGTTCTCGGGTCGGGTCGGGTTTTACCTTTTGCTCACCCCTACCCACCCCCACCCTCACCCCTTCTCCACCAATCTTCACCCTCATAATCTCTACCATATTTTTTGCTCATCGTTTCTTGCTACAGTTTTGTGACTGTATTTAACGGGCCCTAGTATTGCAATCGAATATTTTCAACATAGTTATAACTGGTTTGGCCTAACTATCGACCCAGATTTGATCATTTAGATCCTCCGTTTTGAAATAAAGTTTTTCCCTCATTTTTATAATTTGATCGATTTATTTTATATGTAAAAGTATATGAATCTTTGTTTCGATTGCTCAGCTCATTTATTTAGAGAGTCAATTATGTGATTAGGAAATTAAGGGCTGGCTTGTTTTAGTAAATCGCTAAAATAGAAACAGTCCATGATACAAAACTGAACTTAACATTGAAACTAATAAATGAAACATACAAAAAGAATGTAAAATTGTGAACAACAGATGAAGCTTAAAACAAACAGTAGAGAATCTGATGGTTATCAAAAGATTCATTTTTGAATGTTGGGTTTTGTTAGGGATGAGGAGTATGGCGGAGGAGTGGTGGTGGAAGGGGATGGCGACGGTGGAGGTGGAGGTGATGCAACAGTTGGCAGGTGGGTGGTGGCGGTGGTGAAATGTGGATGGTGGTGGTGGTGGTGGTGAAAGTAGGGAAGATGAAGTGGATGGGTTAGGTAGTGGGTCTCATATAAATATTTAAAAATATTTAAATACCAAGTATTTTTCTTTTAACTTTTTAGTATAAATTTAACACTAAGGGTATTTTTGTCATTTTACACCCTCTTAACTGACAAAACCAACTGATGTTAGGCACAAAGACTATCCGGAAATGAAAATTGAAAAGTTGGGGACTATAGCTGTAATTTTAGAAAGTTAGGGACTAAAGGTGAAAAAAAGGCCAACCACAGGGACTATCCGAGCATTTCTCTTCGATATATTTATGAAATTCAATACCCAATTTCCACCGATAAATTAAGCCTTAAGAATGGCGACTTCTAACAATTTCTAAACATGCATTGTGATGAACGACCGTCTGACCTTAGTATAACCGAGTCTCTAATGGAGAGGTGCGATGAGTCGATGTAGATAATTTGCCGTTAAAAAAATGAAATTTGCTGTTAACAAATGGAAGTTACCAAAGTTATGATCATGACTCAAGTCATTAAAGAGTGATATAGAATAAATTTTTGTCTTCAATTTTAAGAGTGAACAAGTTTCCTCACCCTCTCACTCCTTCCCTTGTTGCCGATCGCACATCACCACCCCATACACACTTGGACTTTGTTTTTTCTCCCGAAGAGAATGAACACGAACGATTTACTTGCTTTCATCACCCTAAAGTTCAAATATTATGACATTTGATCCAAAGTCACAATATCAAAACTTTTAAAATATATACGTATTTCATCAATAATATAGGGTGAACATCAAATAGAAAGTTTATTTTGACTAGGAATGATAAAAATCAATAGGATTATGACATGTGACAAAATTTAAAATAAAGACGAAGGGTATTTTGGTCATTTTTACCCAATTTTCTCCCTTCTTCTCTCTGTAACTTCAAATCCCACCATTTTCAAAACCCGTCATCTTCAACCTTTTTTTCACTTTCTATCTCAATAATCACTACATTATAGTGTGATTTTCTTCATCAATCAATGATTCAAACACCCAATCAACGTGTTCTTCAACTTTTTTGAAGAAATCCAGTTTAAATTCATACAATATCTCATTTTTTTCCTGTGATTTTGAAGCGAATCACTCGATTCGTTCGATTCGATCGTTGATAAGTGTTTCTAACATTCAAATTTCGTCAATCGGTGAAGAAATTTGAAGAAATCGACTTCGATCTATATAAGAAATTTTTGAATTGCATTTTTATGATGTGAGTTTTTGAATTGAGTAATTGCGTTTTACAAAGCAATCTTGGCGGGGATCCGGGGGCAGCGCTCCTGTAAGCAGGGTCCAAGGGGCGGCAACCCCTGGCCGGGGTTTTTTTTTATTAAATTGCTTTAATAAAACTGCATCAGAAAATTTAATTTTCTGGAAATTGCCTCATTTCGTAGACAAAAATTCGTAGATAGTTTTTGATCTTCTATTCCTGGTTCAGACAATACACAGACAAAACATACCCTGGTTCAATGCGTTTTAGAGAGAACACTTTATTTTGTGTTTTTAGGCTATTGCGTTTTAAAAATAAAACATTTTTATGTGTTTTCTAGCCATTGCGTTTTAGAAAAACACATTTTTGAAGTGTTTTTAGTCCATTGCGTTTTAGGTAAAACACATTTTTATGAGTTTTCAGTCCATTGCGTTTTAGAAAGAACATTTTCTTTTGTATTTTTATGCCATTGTGTTTTAAAAATAAGACATTTTTATGTGTTTTCTGGCCATTGCGTTTTAGAAAAACATTTTTTGAAGTGTTTTTAGTTCATTGCGTTTTAGGTAAAACACATTTTTATGTGTTTTTAGTCAATTGTATTTTAGAAAATACACTTCCTTTTGTGTTTTTAGGACATTGCGTTTTAGAAAAAAGATATTTTTTAGTGTTTTCTAGCCATTGCGTTTTAGAAATAAGACATTTCTTTGTGTTTTTTGTGTATTGCGTTTTAGGTAAAACACATTTTTATGTGTTTTCAGTCCATTGCGTTTTAGAAATAAGACATTTCTTAGTGTTTTCTGGCCATTGTGTTTTAGAAATAAGACATTTCTTTGTGTTTTTTTGTGCATTGCGTTTTAGAAAAAAATCATTTTTTACGTTTTTTTTTTCCATTGCGTTTTACGCAACTGGGTTTTCACACATTTTTTTCGAAAATATAGCAATAGTATACTCATTTTAAAGATAAAAAAACGCTCTTTTTTTGGTGTAATTTTTATAAAAAAAATAATGTCGTATGAAAAAGTTATTAACGTTTAAAAATGAGAGTAGTTGGAGGAGAGAGAAGTTATTGTCCTGAATTGACTTGAATGCCCTTAAATAAACTCACACGCCTTTTTTTCTCTTCAATTTCACTCATTTAATCTTAACCCTTAATTAAATCAATTGATGGTAAAGATTACTTCCTAACCTTTCTAGCAAAAAAAAACTTCCTATTATATCATAACCTCAATAATATATATTGAGATTTGGAATGTTACGACTTAATTCTTATAAAAATATGATCGTATATTGTGTAATAATTATAAGTAAAATACGTCTTAAAAAAAGTTAATATATTTTCTAATTTTACACTACAGCCTATCATTAGACAATGCGTACTCATTTAATTCTGGGGCGTTTTTAAGCCATACACGCACGCCCGGAAACGGCCCCCGGGACGTTTTTATTTTTATTTTTTTGTGTTTGGTGTTGTTTTTACTACGCTCTTGCCCAACGTTTTGTTCGAGATTTGACCGTTTGACAACAGTAACAACATTTAATATTTTTTTTCAACTTTAAACCCTATATATATCCCACTTTTCATTCATTTTTTATAAAACTTTCGCATCTACTCTCCATTTTTTTAAAACTTCTCCATTTTTCACCGACAAAATCATGAATCCCTTCCGACCTCTATTTGGTGTGCCTTCGAGACCCGGTAACCCTAACGCGTATTGGCCGAACACCACACAATCCCAACCGAGCTTCAATGTGACAACCCGAACTCTCTAGGTGTGTGCCTCTCAGTCTTGTGGTCTTGATTTCTCGTTATTTCTTTTTACCACGTTCCAGCTATGTTAATTGTTAAACGTTATGATAATAAACTTGTTAAACCTAAGTAAACGAGAATGATGGATTTTGAGTTGGGCCACCTGTGTTTGGGCCGCACACACACACGGCAGTTACTTGGGCCACGTCTGCGATTGGGCCACACACATACCCTCTCTACTTGTTTTAAACTATCCTTGTTCCTTTGGCCCACATGTGATATCTCAGGCCCGAGTTACACAAGCCCAAACCGAGCCCACCTCCCCTCTTCCTTATTTATATACAACTTGAATAGGATTTCACAACCCCTTGCAAACCCTATGTTTCTCTAGAACCAGCGACTGCAGCCAGATCATTCGAAGAATCATTCCCATCCGCTCATGTGCACTCTCTACGATCTCTAGGTTAGTGCAATTATACGAGTATTAAATCTAATTGATTGCTTTAACTATGTGCGAATCTGTATGCGTGAATATTGGTTGATTATTCTCAATTGTGTGCGAAGGGTTGTGACTAGTCTAATGTTATGAGATCATGTGACTAAGGTTGTTATCAGAAATTTGATAGATGCGTAGGAGTACATGTTAATGTTAGTTGAAGAACTTATTGTAATAAATACTGATTAGTTGTTCATGAGGTTACATATTGTTAACCAATACATAAGGGGGCTGCACATGTGGGTAATCGATAAAACTGTTGTAGTTGTTTGATTGTTTGATCTGAATGACAAGTGAAACTGTCCAGGATTAATGTTTGCGAAATTAGGGGGTAAAGGGTGGAAACCTGCAACTAATCTCGACGAAACATATAGAGATGTTTCGCCATGTGAGGTCTGGACGAAACATTGAAGTTTCGTCACATAAGGTTATTCGCCGAGATCATTCATATATGGCTTGATGTTTCGTCCACATGTCTTGATGTTTCGTCGCCATCGTGTCTTGATGTTTCGTCGATATGTCTTAATGTTTCGTCGGCAACATGTCTTGATGTTCCATCGCCCTTCATTCTGATGAAACATGTCTTTCGCCGTAGGAATAACATGATGACTTGACTCATGGTTTAAGATTGTTTAAATATGGAGTCATGCATGGTTATATAAACTACTGAATGGAATAACGTGTTCTGTATAATTGAGATGATATATGATAACTTATGCAATGTGCTATGCTCAATAATTTGATGTTGATGTTATAATAACTGTGATGAATGGATTGAAATATGTGAAGTTGTTTTGGGTTATGAAACTGTTACTACTTTTGGGCCAGTCGCACATTTCACTAATGGGCCACGTAGTACAGTATTGGGCTGGGTAAAATAATGGGCCGCACAATGACATGATAATCTAGACGCACACTTATACTGTAGTCGCACACATTTATGGATCGCGCAAGTATTATGAATCGTACACACGCACCGAGTTACACACAACATTTGGGCCAAACATTGACATTGGGCCGCACTCCTCAATAATGTGTATTATGGACTGTTAAGTATTATTTGGAATCAAGAATCTGTATTGTGAACTTGTATGAGGCACGAACAACTGTTATATGATTGTGAAACATGAGCTTGCATATGAGGTAAATACTTGCTACATAATGATATGGATTGTTGAATGGTTTCGTGTTACGGCTTGTATAACGATGTATGTTTTGCTTGTATGCGACTTGTGAAACGTGTATGACGAATACGTGATTTATGTGTACATGAAACTAACTGTCTTTGGTAACCACGGTAGGGCTTGGTTGACCAACTTGGAACGGGTAATGTAACGTAATATACCGAGTAATCTAAGGTGAGTTCATTACTTTTGAGCATGCGTCCCGGTGGTTGGCACAGTCATTGGGTATCCCGGAGAGGGATCGGTTTTTGGGTAAAATCTGGTATGTTGGATAATACACTCGTCCTATCACTCTTAAGTCCCATCATTTTGTTACCGGAGAGGTAGCGGGGTATTAGTTGGTAGCGCTACTTAGGTTTGGCACCCTCACCCCGTACCGGAGAGGACGGGTGTGAACTAATGACCCAGTCATGCCCAGTGCTTTGATAAGAGCACTGGGGAACGGGAAAAACATAAATCAAGATCCGTCTTGTATCCGAGGTATTATCAACATTGAAATCAATGAACTGAATTAAACACTTGGTAACTAACGTTTTCGTAAAACTATGAACTCACCAGCGTTATCTGATACACGTGTGTGCATACTCGCAGGTTATAGATTATGTGGATCATGGAACTTGCTGTCTGGGATGCTGGAGTGGTCATGGGTCGTAAAGCTTGGGATCGCGAGACAAGTCTAATGGTTTTGTTCATACGGTTTATGTAACACTTAATAAATGGTTTATGCTTCCGCTGAATACGATGAGTTATACTTTATGTAATGTAATACTTTACTTTAATAAATGAAAGTTTTTATTTAAATCTTGTATGAGTTCAATGTGATTGGTGGCTAGATCCTGGTACATCACACGTCCCGCGGTGTTCCCGCATGTGGTATTTTGGGGGTGTGACATTCAACCTACAAGAGATGGATCCTAACGTATTCGCGTACGCTCAAATATTAGCATCGGCCGGTTCCCAACCATTCTTTCAAGTTCCTCAAACCTTTCAAAACATGGGCGGTTCGCAACCATCTCCGGAGATAGAAACGGTACCAGAGACACAACCCGAACTCGAGCCCGTTGTCGAGGCATCCAAACGTGTAACACCTCGTGTTTCGAAAGTCAAAGTCAAGATTGAAGTCAAAGGAAGAAAAGATTGCTAATTGCGATCTGTCTCTCCTTGCTCAATTCCTGTTTTGACTTCTTTGACTTGTAGTTAGTCTATTTTATTATCGCTTTAGTTGTATTATGTGGAGTATCTATTAATAATCGCATAGTAATCGCTATTTATCGCGTGTTTAATCGCTTTATCGCTATCGCAATCGCACTCGCAACTCGAATTACGCATCTTGGTTATTGTTATACGTGTGTGTGTGCCTTATGTGTTACTTGTGCATGTTTATTTATGTTATGTGTGGTAATCAATCGAAGCGCAATCGAAACTCAAACACAATCGAATCGCAAACGCTAAAGGAATATGAAATAAGTATGCTTGTATGTTGATATAGTAGTTGGGATTAAAAGTAATTTGACTAGGAAATTCTATCGCATCGCAACGCTCGCAATCGCAATCGAAACGGCAAAACTCGTCGCACCGAACACTCGAACCAAGCGACTGATCGATCAGGTGACCAGCCTTTCGATCGAGCTGCCACTTGATCGGACAGCTGTTCGACCGGGCTGCCACTCGATCGACCAGCTCCTTTCCGCTTTAGGTAACCCTATAAATACCCCATGTCACCATCATACTTTCTACTTTTGGCAACTCTCCTCCGACCAGATCATCTTTTCCACTTTTCTTCAGATTTCTTGCGATTTCGGTAAGATCTCGTCCTAAATCTTGTACTTCCTTGATCTACACCCACTCCTACACCTTTCTATCTTTTAAATCTTAACGTTTAACCGTGAAATCATCAAGATTCAAGGTGTTCTAGGATGACGTCATCATGTGTTCTTGAGAACTTCATGTTTTGGCCGCAGTCCGCCAAGAACAACTTAGATCTAACCGATTTCCACATAAACAAACAAAGATCTTTCATAGATCTAAACATATTCACAACGAAAAGGATTGAAAGATGGTCTTTCCAACTTTCTTTCAACTCTTTTACACTCAATGCCTTCAAAACCGATAGAATCGGAGCTTGTGCCGACTTACTACTCATTCTTGTGGTTGTGTTGGTTCAAGATCTGGATCCTATCCACGAGACTGCCAATTTCGGGTTAAACATGGAACACCGTCTCGAACAATTAACTTGTCGGATTTTGGGTGATTCCTGTCCGATCAGGGGTACCAAGTATTGACAAGGTTTCTGTTGCTTAACACGTTATCAAAACGTCTCGATAAAACGAAAAACAATCAAAACAACCAAGTGTAAGACGAATAGGTCGACCAGGACGGAGTGTCGTCCGATCGGACTGCTGTCCGATCGCACAACCATCCGAACGACCGGTCATCCGATCGACTTGCACCTTGGCCCCACAATTAATTTTCAAATCAACCCTCAAGAGTTTTGGGAACACCGAACGGATTGCCGTCCGATCGAGTTACCACTCGATCGACCGGCCATCCGACTATGTGATGTTTCGAAACTTCAACACTTAAACAATTTTCAACATGTTCAATGCACAAGGGATGCCACCCGATCGAAGTGCCCAACCTATCGGACTGTCGCCCGATCGAACGGTCGTTCGATCGATCGACCTGAAAGGTAGAGATACTTCAATGTTTTCAAAATGCTACAACGAAAAATTCAAAAGTCAAGCCATCATACATAAACACATCCTTCCCAAAGGAAGTAACAATCCACTCGAACGGTCATCCGACCAGACGACCGTCCGAACGGACTGTCACTCGAATGACCTGCTGTTCGATCGGACTACCATCCGATCGAACTGCTGTCCTACCCACTTGCACTCTGTATCGTTTTACGTGTCGCTTATCGTTATACTATCAATCTGTTCAGGCTAACCCTACTCTCTAGCGCTCCCTTCAATCCACCAATCGTTGTGAGTATACTCGATCCCTTTTTGCTTTACGCACTTTTGGGTGTTACATACGTTACTTATTCTAAATCACATCGAACACACTACGCAACTACTTTGAACGCTAACCGTTACTGCATGTATTACGTGACTAAATGAATGCTTGTTTGCTATGTTTACACATGGAATGATGTCTACCTGCCTTAGTGACGGTAGTACTATTAGTTTGGACTCAGCACCTGTTCACTCAGGGTTGCTAAGGACAATTAGTTACATGGCTCACAGTGGTGAGTGTGTATCGCGAACTGCCTTGGGCAGTCAACCCGCAATCATTGGTATCGATGGGTTCATGTCGATAACTAACATGCCTCATTTCATTCTATGTACGTGTTGGTTATGCGTAACGATTTCGAACTCTATATGCTTTTATCAAACTTGTATACTCACCTTTACACTATGTGTATTGACTGTTACTTTAACGTATGTGACAGGTGCTTAAGTTGTTTATATGCTTAGCTTGCTGTGAAATTGAGGCAAGGAAAGGTCTAGGACGCTCTTGTGCTGGTGATGAAATCGAAGCTAGGAAAAGGGGTCCTAGAAACCAATAAACAAACTATCTATTTGTAAATCTGAGTTGTCGGAACAGAACTACTTGACTAGATTTTTGCCTGTAATAATTATGTTATCTTTTATGACATGGTATAGGACATGTTACTTTAAATAATTGGTAATAATAGTTGTTATGGAAACTTCTGGACAATCTGTTTCGCTCAGTACCACGCCCCGATGTTTCCGCCATCAGTTGGGGTGTGACAAAACGCTCCTCGTCGAAAAGGTCTCACAAAAAAAGGAAACAATCGCTGCTCGTCGAAAAGGAGACTACCTTGCATGGACGAAAGACGAGGAGTACGTGTTGGCACGTGTGTGGCTAGATATATCGGAGTCCCCCGATATTGGTGAGTGTTTTAAAAATTTTTACTATTATTTTCGGCCCTACTATTATTATTTTTTTTTTTTGCAAAATATTACATTATATTTTTTTTCTTTGTAGCAAATTACCAAGCGTAAAAAATACGGACTCTAGCTTATAACTTTTGTTTTGTTTTTTTTTTAATTTATTTGTTTCGTTTTTATTTATTTATTTGTTTCCGTTTTTTTATTAATTCCGTTTTTTTTATTTTTTTTTTAATAATTTCGTTTTTTTATTTTTTTATTAATTTCGTTTTTTTAGAATGTAATGTTTTTTATTTAATGAAATTTAATTAATTTTAATTAAAAAAATTAATAATTGTGTAATGATTGACGGGGCATTACTGGGCGTTATCACAACTACGCCCCTTTGTGAATAACACTCCTTTGATGACTAGGGTGGGACATTATTTGATGAAACCACTACACATGGTCTTAGATTCGAACCCTCAACATTATTTTACATACCATGACTAGGTTATAACCCCGTGTAATACACGGGTTGAATAAATAAATTTTATATACTAAATAATAAAACAATATATCTTTAAAAACCTATTGCACGGGTTGAATAAATATAATTTATATATTAAATAATAAAAAGTTATATCTATAAAACCATATTGTAAGGGTTGAATAAATGTAATTTTATATAACAAATAAAAAAGTAATATCTTTAAAACCGCGTTTATTACATGGGTTGAATAAATGTAATATTTTTTACTAAATAATAAAATAATACATCTTCAAAAAACCCCCATTTATTACACGGGTTGAATAAATGTGATTTTATATACCAAATAATAAAAAAATACATCTTTAAAAATATGCGTATTACACGGTTTGAATAAATGTAATTTTCTGTACTAAATAATAAAAAATATATATCTTTAAAAAACCCCGTGTATTATACGAATTGAATAAATCTAATTTTATATATCAAATAATAAAAACTTATATCTTAAAAAAAACCTCATGTATTACATGGGTCGAGTAAATGTAATTTTGTATATTGAAAATAAAAATATTTAAGATATTAGTACAAAGTTTGGTTTTCGTGATAAAAATAGATTATTCTGTTGTTGCAAAATTTGTTAACGAAGTCACAATAAATGTAACCCTTTATTTAAAACTCCGTAAATATATAAATGATAAATAATATTAGTTAATTTTATTTCAAGTTTCGTAAAATCTATTTGATACTAAACTAAACAAAACGTTCAAATATATAGTTAAGATCAAATTAGATAACTAAGTTTGTATTTGAAGTAAATAGATAAATATAAAAGTAATAATTAATTGAGTTAATTACTGTTTTCGTCCTTGTGGTTTGTCAAAAATCACTATTTCAGTCAATTAGTTTAAAAATTGTGATTTCAGTCCCTGTGGTTTCACTTCCGTAACCATTTCTGTCCATGCTGTTTCACTTTCGTAACAATTTCAATCCATTATTCTGTTAAGTACATGGACTGAAATAGTTACGAGGTGGACTGAAATAGTTACGAAAGTGAAACCATAGGGACTGAAATCGCAATTTTTAAACTAATTGACTTAAATAGTGATTTTTGACAAACCACAAGGACGAAAACAATAACTAACTCTAATTAATTCAAATAAATCTATTTCTATTATATATAATAAATGAAAGTGATTTGGGCCACGTGTCACTTGATTAGGGCATCGTTTTTCCCCTTTTCCCGCCCAACAGTAACCACTGCCCTTTATTCTCACATTTTCACAAACCCTATTTCATTCTTCTCCTTCATCTTTCCATACAAGATCCCCTTTCTCTGTGTTGTTCATCCTTCTCCTTCTTCACCTTTTCATCTCATCAACAACGTCCGGCAGAGGTTACATCTATTGGATACATCTGCGTTTGAAACCCTAAATAATGTGCCGTCGAGTAGTTGAAGAACAGAATAATCCTGTAAGATCTATTTTCTCATTCAGAAATTTTATTTGGTTTTATCTATTTTGTTATATTGAACACGATGAACCCTTTTTTACCTTCAGAAGAAGAAGAAGCTTGACGGGTGGTCCGTAGGACAACCCTTAAGACCTTTAAATAGACTAAAATCCCATACTTTGTCTAGTTATTTGCTTGAACTAGGTAATCACAAGATGTTGATGATGCAGGTGTTAAAGTGTTCAAGATGATGGTTTTAGGAAGCATGGATGGATGTTTAAAGTCGGCTAAGCAGGAGTTGGAGAAATGGTGAAGCAAAAGAAAGAAACAAAGAAAAATGCTATTCAGGGCCGTAACCTACGGCCCTCTGCCGTAGGTTACGGCAGTCACCCTTTGGAATACTTGCATTGCCGTAGATCAGGGTCTTGATGCCGTAAAGAACTTTGACCGCCGTAACCTACGGCAGAGGGCCGTAGGTTACGGCCCTGTGTTGACTTGGATAAACCTGCTGACCGCCGTAACCTACGGCAGAGGGCCGTAGGTTACGGCATCGACTGATCCTAATTCATAACTTACGCATTAAATTGCCTTTTGATGAGGTTTTATGGTGTCTTATCATTATCATTCGGTTACCTTTGGCTTGTGGACAAATTTTGGCTAATCTTGGAGACTTTGGCAAGGGGAAACACTATCTTCAATCATTAGTTTATGTGTTTTGATCTTTATGAACAATAGAACTTTGGTTATGATGTTGCTTCAAGCCATGAGTGGCTAAACACTTGATGATTGTCCTAGATTGAAGGTTTGGTTGAGACATTTCATGTTTGATTTTTCTAATTTCTAGAATAACAATCTATATCTTTATGATTTGTTGTTACGATGTGTGATTGTTTGTTAGTAACTTGTTAATCCTTATGTTGAACTAATTGGAAACCATACGTTCTTGGTGCCATTGGCAATCGAGATATCATGGGTATAGTTAGGCTTGGGTAAGGGTTGATTGATCATCGGGTAACAACCTCACGTTCTAGGAATCTGAGTACTTAGTTCCCTTTCATCACTGCAAGTAATCACTCATGAGCTATGTCTATGTAGTTCTTTCTAGTGAAATGATAATATGAATGTCGAAACAAACCGGAAATCTAGGATGGTCATTTGTCTCTAATTTGCGTACAACCAAAACTTTTCTTTTGCAATCTATTTAGTTAAATTTAGTTTTTAAAACCAATCCAATCAAATCATCTCTTGAATTTTATTTTATTTGCAATTAGAGTAATTTAGTCAAGTTAGATATAATCTTCAAATAACACATATTCCACAAACTCCCTGTGTTCGATACCCACTTACCACTAGCTATTTAGTTGTATTTGGATAAAATTTGATTGTGACCACGACATCACGTCAAAGCTCTCCTAGGTTTTCTTATCGTACACAATGATCCCTTTTGTACAAGCTCCTGTTAATCGGTGACCTTGGTATGTTGTAATAATGTTTTTATTATTGTTTATATGAATAACTTTTTGTAGCTTTTGATTTTTGTCTTTTATTTTTTATTGTTTATTCAGATGCTTGCTTTGTTGTACTGTCGAGTAGTTGAAGAACAGAATAATCATGTAAGATCTATTTTCTCATTCAGAAATTTTATTTGTTTTATCTATTTTGTTATACTGAACACGATGAACCCTTTTGTACCTTCAGAAGAAGAAGAAGCTCTCCTAGGGTTTCTTATCGTACACAATGAACCCTTTTGTACAACCTCCTGTTAATCGGTGACCCTGGTATGTTGTAATAATGTTTTTATTATTGTTTATATGAATAACTTTTTGTAGCTTTTGATTTTTGTCTTTTATTTTTTATTGTTTATTCAGATGCTTGCTTTGTTGTATCATGTGATTACGAGTAGATTGATTTTGATATGTTTGTAGTTTTTGTTTTTCACAATATGTTTTGTTGATTTATTCACCCATGTTAGTAATGTTGGATGCACCTATGTTTCTTGATCCTCTGTTTTTCACAATCTGTTTGTTGATTAGAAGTAACCTCTGCCGAATGGTTGTTGAGGAGTTGGAAATGTGAAAGAGAAGGAGAAGGACGGTAAATTCATTGTTGGATTGTTTATGTAGTTAACTAAATTGAGTCGCTTTACTACTCAATTACAGAGAAGTTTTTGAGATTGTTTTCACACTTTATTATTTTTGCAGCAAGTTCTACTTGATTATTCATGTGGCAACTTTATATTTTCAGGCTTGTGAATTAAGGTTGGTTGTTACTTAATTTGTGTTTACTTTAATGATTGTTGCTATATAAACGGTAACCTCAATTGGTCTGATTTATTTTTTGGTATTTGTAACATTTTGATTTACTCTTTATTGATGCATTGATTCATTTGTAATCACTTGCAGATCACCCGTCATCTTAATTTGAGCAATTAAACGGAGTTTTCTTAAACAGCACGATAAGTTTCGTTCATTAATCCATGCATTTGTTAATTCCTCATGTTTTTTTATTCTTAATCGTTGATTCTGTTTCAGGTACACTTTTTGCTGTTAGTTCCATGTGTTTATTTCAGATTAATTGGTGCTATATATATTGGTTTTGTTTTGATGAAAAGGGAAAACGTTCGAGACGTTTGATCCAAGAACCGAAGAAAAGATATCTGATATTGGTCAAGGAGATTAAGATGATGTTGATCTGGCTATTGAAGCTGCACGTTGATCCACAATAAGCACTGCCCATCTAAGTTTAACAATGACAATGGTTATAACAAGTTAATAAGGCAAAACACTGATCTGCCTAACAACTGTTGGATATAAAGACTGTTGTACACAAAGACTGATGAGGATTATCCACTGTTGAAGACCAAAGCACTCACGAAGACCAAAGCTTTATTGAAGACAAGCACTGATGAACCAAAGTTCTGATCAACCAAAGGTGAACCACTGCCCAACAACAAGAGTGGTTCAGCATCAACAGCAGTTATTCTACCTTTGTTTATGTTAACAGTGTTTATATGTAACAGTATTTATCACATCAGTGTTTTATAATCTGTTAGGTTGTTAGATGTCATCACCTCAGTGTTTATATGTAACAGTATATATGACATCAGTGTTTATATGTAACAGTGTTTATCACAGCAATGTTTATATGTAACAGTATTTATCACATTACCTCGGTGGTTTGATCTATACTATAAATTGAACAATATTTTGATCTTTATACTAATAAATAAAAATGATGTACATTTGGAAACTGATGTATTCTTTAGTATAGTATTCTTGAATTTTTTTTTTTTTTTTTTTTGCAAACTGATGTTTATGGCCAAACATCTGTTTAAGGTCAAATTTCTGTTTAACTCCAGACAACTGATATATAAGGCCAAACATATTTTTAAGCCCCAACATCTGTTTTAGTCTAAACAGATGTTTAACCAGATCCACTGTCTTCTCATCTTTTAACACTCTTTAAAATACTTAAAAATGATAATTTTAATTAATCCTTAAAAGTATGTTACAACCACTGTGTTGGTTCAAATATCTGATTGTTCAAAGTTATCCACTGCTGAAAGACAACCTCTGTTTCTTCATTCTTCATGTTGACCATTGGCTGACTAAACATCAGTGTTTCAATCACTATTGGCTATCCACTGATAGTAAAAAAACAACCACTGCTCACATTTTTATTGTTGACATCCACTGATATTGACCATCAGTGGTTTCCCTAAAGAACAGCCACTGCTCACATTTTTATTATTGATGTGGTTAATTAGTGATAGAATGAAATTATCAAAAGAATACTAGAATTACAATGAAATTACCATTTTACCTAATCGTTACATTCCAATGAGATAAGAGTTCCTCCAACATTGTTTTCATGATAAAAATTAAAGTTAAAATAAAAAATAAATAAAATACTGTTGATGGCAATTTGTTGCAAATCAAATAAGTAATTAATGCTAATTTCTTGAGCTTTGGACATTGAAAATTTGCAAAATGTGAATTTCAAATTGACGGTTATTATCTCTTAATTAAAGGTAAAATAAAAATTAGAATAGTCATCATGACAATTGCTTTCAAATCAATTCAGTAATTACTGATAATATCAGTAATTTTGAAATTCAAAATATGCAAAATGGTAATTTAAAATTGACATTCTCTCTTTTTTTTCCTACTTTGCATATCATTTCTAATATTTAATTACTTTAATAAAGCAGGATATAAGGATATACACTACTTACCTTTCAAATTATATTTTCCACTGCATTCAATTAAAATTTTGAATGGAGAATCGGTAAGCTTGAATTCCAACCTTGATATTTTTGTTAAGAACATCCATGCTTATTGTATTTTCATATTACTTTTAGCAATAGATATATTTTGCTTATTCTTTTTTTTTATCTACAGTCTTCAAATGGAGGTTGCAAAGGTTAGCATGCTTAATGATCTTAATACATTCTCAAACAACTATTCGATTAGAGTGAAGATTGTTAGTATGTCCAAGAAGATGATGAATGAAAACCAAAATGAAATATATCGTCTTGATATGATCTTCATGGGTGAGATGGTACCGTATATATTTGTCTTATAATTATTTTGGACATATGAATACCCAAATGTTATATAACACGTTTTTTATTTAATCGGATGTTTCATATTCTTAGGGAACTATGATACAAGCCAGCTGTCTGCATAAGATGCTAGGAAAATTCAAAGACTTCCTTCAGTTCGATGAATGTCTTCTTATCACCAAACCGTCTCTTGCTGCTATTAAGTCCTCTGCTAAGTATACCAAGAGAAATGACAAAATATCACTGTATTTCTATACTTCTGTTGAGAAATGCCTTGACTGGTCTGTACCGAAATGTCGTTTTAATTTCGTTAACCTCAAGGACGTTGTTCAAAATAAAATTAAAGTTAATACAGTTATTGGTATGTAAATCACTATATATATATAGATTGGATTGGTTATGTGGAAGTTTGTTTCAATCTAGATGATACATCAAAGAAGGATGGGAGCAAGGGCAGGAGACTTAATCTTAGAGTTGAAGACGTTGAGTGAGTTCTTTTTATTAGTATTTTGACGTTTAAAGCATTGCAAGGTTGCTTGATGTTATTATGTTTTATGTTAATATTTTAGAGGGCAAAAGTGTACGGTTACTTTGAGGGATGCTTTTGCTATAGACATGTTTGCTTACATGAATGATAAGAAACGAGAGAAATATGTTGTTATCCTTTGTCATTTTGGTATGGTCAACCTTTACAAAGGTACAATTTAAACTTAATTAGTTTAATTTTTTTATTTAGTAATTTATATTTATATGTTTTAAATTCGACATTGTTTATATTGATCTACATTTGGTTTTATTTTTAAATTCAGGCAAGCGTGGAGTTGCAAACGGGTTTGATATTAGCAGACTTTTTATCGACACTGACGTTGAAGATATATCCTCTTTTAGGAAGAGGTATAGTTAGTAATATGCATACAAACATTAAACAGTATTATTTTGTACCTACATTAACTTTTTACGTTTTAATTTGATCACATGAATCTGTTTAGGTATGTAGAGAAAATTTCTGCTTCATCTTCAGCAAATGAGCATGTTGGTTCATACGTTATCTCAAGTGTTGATGATGAGTTTCTTAATAACCCTGATTTCTTGCTTATTGGTTTCCTTGGAACCATATCAACGGTGTGTATTTTCTTATAAGTACTTTACATGCTGAGTTTGTTTATAGTCTTTTCTAAGTATTATTATTTTTGTTTGATATTGATAGACAAAGAAGGTTTTGGTTCTTGGCACAATCACAGTTATATGCACTGATAAACTTTGGTATTACAATGGTTGTAACCACTGTAAGTTGAGTGTGGAGGAAAGATTTGTAACGAAAGAAAATGTGGATGGTTCATTTGATGTTGATCATGCAAAATCTTTGGGTGTACAAATGATAAATGTGAAGGAGTCGACATCTATTCTATTCCGCGGTTTGAGATTACAGTTTTATTTCCTTATAATAAATACTAATATGAACCACACTTCTGTTATTAGTAATACTAATGTTTTCATTTGTTTTTAACTTTGATAGCTTCAAGATACCTATTAGGGTGCAAGACTCTTCTGGTACTGTGTCTTTGACATTGTTTGATTTCGAAGCTTACAAGATTCTTAAGAAAACTACCAAAGAGTTACTTGCTATCCAAGATCAGGTAACAAATACATGCATTTAGTTATTTGGCCATGTAGTAAATATAATTTAAAATTAATTTTTATAAAATTGTAGGTTCTCAATTATGGAATCATTGTGCTCATTGTAATTTATATTAATTTTTATAAAATCATAGGTTGTTAATTCTGGAGAGATACCTAACCCATATCCTGAGATTTTTGACACGTTGATTGGAAAGAGGTATGCGTTCATTATAAATGTTAAAGACTATAACATTGAGCATCAGGTTGAAAACTATGGTATTTCAATGGCCACTAACGATGATGAGATCCTTGCCGCGCTCTGCGCCAAATTCAATCTTAACCAGGTTTAAATCTTCATTATGTCATTCTTTTCATTTCATAGTCATATCGTTTTCAAATAGATTTATACCATTGTGTGTATTTTATGTTACTGTGTATTATGTAATTAAAGCATGAGCAGTCCGAATCGTTGGAAGTTCCAGATTCCTGCAGTTTGTCTACTCCCGTTGACCTTATGAAGGTAATATAAGAATTTGGTTATTTGTACTAAATTTTTTGAAACGGTAATATTTATTTTCTTTTTATATCAGGATGAGATGTCATTTAGTGGTGACAATGTTACCCCTGCATCCAAAGCACTCGTAGGGAATAAGAATCCATCTTCTGAAGAAACAAAACGTAATATTCGTGAAGTGTGCGACGTAGAAGATGCATTAGGTTGATCCTCGACAAAGCGTCGCATGAGTGATGAACTGTCTCAGGATGAAGATGCTGGTGTTTCGACGCTTTTGATTCCCAAGATTGAGAAATAGTTTTCTCTGTATTTTCAAATACATTTACGTGTTGATTTCATATGTTGTTGCCACGTTGAACTTATGGTTTTCGCTTTGTTGGTTTTGGGTGTTTGGTGTTGTTATGTTTTGGACTGATTGTGTGGTTTTGAATTCCTGAAATGGAATATTATAATTTATTGAGGATATGTTAATCCCTAAGTATGACATATTGTAATTCAAAATTTAAAAACCACTGTTTGGTTCTATTTTTTTAATGTTCCTTATCTTTTACTCTTTCTTCTTTTGAATCCTTCTCCTTCTCTCATTGTATGCAATGTCAAAGAATTCACGTTTATCTTCTACAGCTGCTAATTTATCTCAACGAAATTTACACAGTAAGTGAAATTATAACTTCTTAACTCATCATTTCCCAAATCAAAATCAGCTTTCAGATTGAAATCATAATTCTACTTGGTTTTTTTCTAGGTCCTCTTATGAGAACTCCTCCTTCAGATATCTCAAATAGATCTCCTCTTTCAGATATCACAAATGGTAATAACTTTTGAATTTGATTATAAGTATACTTTTTTCCGTTTTATGTTTCCAAGTGGACTGATTCTTGTGTTTTGTACATATTATACTTTCTCTGTTGTTTAGTTACTTCACCGAATGAAAGGCGTAAGCTTCAAAAATTAATACTTGATAATAAGAAATCAAAGAATTCATCGTCATCATCAACGAATGTTCGTAACATCTTTTCTGACAATGCAAATTTGCTGGAATGTTCTGATACTACGGATCAACATATGTACTCCATTGCATGTCGAGCAGTTAGAAATGCTACTGGTTCTTTAATTTCAACTACACCAGGTTTGTATTTTGTTTCTTTATTATTTCTTTTGATAAATACATTACTAAACAACATACCGGTACTAACATGTATGTTTTAATATTGAATGTTCATATAACGGCATAAACATAGGTACACCTCTAGATAGCAACTGTTATGGGTGAAATTCTGAGCCCATATCCTGGAAAATATCTTGATTATATAGTATCTGTTTATATCCGGGATGCTGGTTCAGGATATTGGTAACATCCTAAACGGTATCCTCAGGATTACTAACGGATTACGTGCAGGTACGTGGGTTAGAAGCTATCAACGTTCACGAAGACTCATTCCACGGAAGACTCGGTCCAAGTTGTTCAATGAAAGACGTTAAGCCCGCTTTATTTGGTTTCAAACGGCTATTTATGGAATATTCGGGAGCATCCCGTATTTATAGGAATTTTAGTTTCTATTTTGTAACTATAAATAGGTGGGTATACCAGATCAAATAGGACATCACATTTTCACGGCATACACTCTAACACTCGCTCTCTAGCAATTTACACTTTCATACAAAAGCATTGTAACACTTAGCGATCTGGTCTATATCCTGCACTGTATCCTGAAGTTTGAAGCAATAAGAAGAACAAGGCAGCTGTGATTGTCAGCTCCCGAGGTTTTATGCCGGCGATCTAGATTGATCAAGGGCTTTCCTCGTACATCTCGTGTCATTTACTTTACTTTTTACTCATTGTTTGATCGTAGATACAGCTCAATATCCTGAGCCGTATCCTGAATACTGATTTTCCATATAACTTAACCGGCATATTTTCAACACATTTTTTAGCACACTACCTTACTTTACTAATTTGATCACTTAATTGCTTCGGTAATTTTTGACCAAAACAATTTGGCGCCCACCGTGGGGCAAGTGGTGCTCTCTTTGCTAAAAATCTTTGTGAAATCGTTAATCGGTTTTCTATTTTCAAAATTTTTCACCGCATTGTTTACAATGGCCTCAAGATCAAACATGAGTTCCTCTACTGTGTCTGCTGTGACTTCCGCTACTACCGGTCCGGTGCTTCCACCACCTCCTCCAAGGATGCCAGCCTCTTCACGACCTCAGGATATTATCCCTACTCGCAGTGTTCAGGAATCTGCTCCCGTTTTAGCTTCTAATGATGAAATTCTAACCTTATTTGGAAGTGTGCAGGAACAAATGAGGCAGCAACAGGAAACAAACCAAATGTTGTTAAGGGAAATACAACTCTTGAAGTTTGGCTCGAGCAGATCTGCTGAGGATATTGTCACTCCATTACAACCCAGAACTTTGAACTTCAGTTCAGCTGTGTATACTGAGGATAACAGGGGGAATATTGTCCCCAGCCTTCCTCAGAATCATACTCCTGAAATACCCTCCTCGGTCAGGATGTCAACCATGAGGAGCTCAGGATATGCTTCAGGATATGGGCAAAATCCTCCTACGGGTAACGTGTCAAATAATAATAATACTCATGCTACTAACAATAGTGGATCTTTGCAGGATACAGGTGTAACGTCAGCACTTACTAGGGAACTTCAGAAGTTGAAGGACATGATATCTAGTGTACCTGGAGTGGTCCAGCCGATCCCGGAAGTGTCCCAGGACAGCCACAAGATATCTCGTTTTGCATATCCTATCTGTGATGCTGAGATCCCAAAGAGATTTCAGACCCCCAACATGAAGCTTTACGACGGAACTACGGATCCTGAGGAGCATATTGCTCAGTATAGGGAAAGAATGGAGATTAACCCTATCCCTCCGTATCTCAAGGAGGCATGCTTATGCAAGGGCTTTGGTTCTACCTTAACAGGATCAGCCTTGAAATAGCTCTTGAATGTTCCTCCGCATTCGATTACATCTTTTGCTCACTTAGTAAATTTATTTAATAGTCAGTTTTCTTGTAGTAGGAGCTTTGAGAAACTAACAAGTGACCTTTACAGGATAACACAAGGGCATCAAGAATCCCTAAGGGATTATGTGAACAAGTTTAGCCGAGAATCCTTAGACATTCCGCATCTTGATGTTGCAACAGCTGTGCAAGCTTTCAAAATGGGGCTGCAAAAGGATTCTCAATTTTACCAAGACCTTGTAATGAACCCATGCAGGAACTTGGATGAAGCTCGGAACAGGGCCCTGAGATATATTCGATTGGAGGATGACAGAAAGATGCAAGAGAGGATGAACTCATCTAACACTTATGAGTCAACTAACAGGAAGTCAGAATCCTCATTTAAGCCATATCGCTCTAAGCCATATGGTAGAAATGAAAACAAGAAAGTGAATGCTATTGAAGACGAGGATCCTGAAGAATATCCTGAACTATCTGAATATTGCTTTTCTGTTAACATTCCTGAATTAATGTATGCCATGCAGGGTTTAGGAGACAAGGCTAGGTGGCCTCGAAAGAATCAACAAAAGGCTGATTGGAAAGATAAGTCAAAATGGTGTGCTTTCCACGAAGATTTCGGACATGTAACTGAGGATTGCATTGCTCTAAGGAAAGAAATAAGCTATCTTCTAAGCAAGGGATATCTGAAAGATCTCTTAGGAAGAAAGAAGAATAAAGGTCAGGATACTGAGCGAGCAGCATCACCTCCCGCGGATGCCAAGATAATTAACTTCATTTCGGGAGGATCCGACATTTGTGGGACTTCGTATTCGGCGGCAAAGAGACATGCAAAAGAAGCTAAGGCCGAAAGGGGAGACAGACCTGTCAGGATGACTACGCTTACAACTGACAAAGTGATCACATTTGATGCTGATGACAGGGATACTGTCCAGGATCCTCACCATGATGCTCTGGTAATAACATTATATGTGGCTAACCATTTTGTACGCAGGATATTGGTTGATAATGGCAGCTCCGTCAACATAATCCAACTAGAGACTCTGAAAAGAATGAATGTATCTCCAATGGATATCACTTCGAAATCTACGGTGCTTGTTGGATTCAGTGGAGAGGCTAGGAACATAGTAGGAGAGATAAAGTTGCCAGTATATGTTGAAGGAGTCAACTCAATACAACGTTTCTGTGTGATGGATTCCCTATCCTGCTATAATATCATACTAGGAAGACCATGGATTCACGATATGAAGGCTGTGCCATCGACGTATCACCAATGCATCAAGATCCCTACCCCTTGGGGAGTGGTCAAGGTCGAAAGCGATCAGCAGGAGGCGAAAGAATGCTACTCATCCTCGATGAAATCCTCAACCAAGCCTAGTGCAGCATAGCAATTAAAGACGCGGGCCCAGGATATCGTGGAGGATCCGGAGCAGGATGTGAAGAAAATTATCCTGGACCAGGATAATCCCGATATTTCGGTGCTCGTAGGAACCAATATCCCTCAGGATATTGAAGAACAGTTAATTAACTTTTTGAAATGCAGGATGTCAGCGTTTGCATGGAAGCATGAGGATATGACAGGCATATCCAAAGACATTATCACTCACAAGCTTGGAATTGATAAATCATTCAAGCCTGTTCAGCAAAAAAGAAGGAAATTTGCTCCTGAGCGGAATACGATTATCCAAGAGGAAGTTGAGAGATTATTGAAGTCCAGGATGACCAGAGAGGTTAAAGTTCCCAAGGTGGATAGCGAACGTGGTTGTGGTACAGAAGAAAAATGGGAAATGGAGAGTTTGTGTAGACTACACAGACTTAAACAAGGCTTGTCCTAAAGACCCATTTCCTCTTCCCCACATTGATGCAATGGTAGATGCCACTGCCGGGCATGAAATGCTGACCTTCATGGACGCATCCTCAGGATTTCAGCAGATCCAAATGGAACCTTCTGACCAGGAGGACACTGCCTTCATGACACCGACAGGTATTTATTGTTATACCGCTATGCCTTTTGGTTTGAAAAATGCAGGTGCAACATACCAAAGATTGGTAAACATGATGTTCAAAGACAAACTAGGGGACACCATGGAGGTATATATTGACGATATGGTGGTAAAATCAAAGAAAGCTCAGGATCACCTCCAGGATATTAAAGGAGCATTCGATATCCTAGATCAGTATAACATGAAGCTAAATCCTGCTAAGTGCCATTTTGGAGTGGGGGCAGGAAAATTTCTAGGATATATGGTGACCAAAAGAGGAATAGAGGCGAGCCCGGAGCAGATTAAATCCATCTTGGATATTAAATCACCCTCAAATATGAAGGATGTTCAACGATTAACAGGGCGAGTGGCAGCATTAAACAGGTTTATCTCAAGATCGTCAGAGAAATGCAAAGAGTTTTACGATATCCTGAAGAAGAACAAGAAATTCGAATGGAGTGAGAGGCATGAAGCAGCCTTGCAGGATTTGAAGAAATATCTTTCAACTGCACCATTACTGATGAAGCCTGAGAATGGTGAACCATTATCCCTATACCTCGCAGTATCAGGGAATGCTGTAAGTGCCGTCCTTGTAAAGGACCATGAAGGTCAGCAATATCCTGTTTATTATGTTAGCAAAAGCTTATTAAATGCTGAAACTAGATATTCTCATTTAGAAAAATTGATACTAGCATTAGTTATGGCATCAACGAAACTTAGACATTACTTTGAGACACATAGGATTCATGTTAAAACAAATTATCCAGTTAAAAATGTACTTAGGAAACCAGAAATGTCAGGCAGGATGGCTAAGTGGTCAGTAAAGTTGAGTGCTTATGATTTAGTATATGAACCTAGAAATGCCATAAAGTCTCAGGCTTTAACTGACTTTGTGGCTGATTTTAGTAGTGACATTCAAGATGAGGTAGACCTAGAAGTTCAACAGTTAGGAGAATCCTCAGGATCCTGGACATTATATACTGATGGTGCATCTAATGTAAGAGGAGTAGGATTGGGAATACTACTAAAATCGCCACAGGGGGACATATTACCCCAGGCTATTAGATGTGAATTTCCTGCTACTAATAATGAAGCAGAGTATGAGGCTTTAATTGCAGGATTAGAGTTGGCTAAGAGTATGAGTATAAAAAATTTACAAGTATATGTTGACTCTTTGTTAATTACTAACCATTTTAATGGATCCTATGCAGTTAAGGGTGAGAAATTAATCGAATACCTCGATATTCTTAAAAAATTAGCAGGATATTTCGATGTTTTTACACTTGAACAGGTACCAAGTGAGGATAATGCTGAAGCGGATGCCTTAGCAAATTTGGGATCATCGATCAGGATACCTGAAGGGACCCAAATACCAATATTACATGTCTTATATCCTGCAACGAATCCTCAAGATAAAGAAGTAGCGGGTATTCGGGATCCTGGAGCGGAATATCCTGAACAGGATCCTAAATCCTGGACGGCTCCAATTGTGAAATATCTCGAAGAAGGACACATCCCCGGAAATGAAAATCCTAAGGCATTTAGGATGAAGGTATCACGATTCACTATTATAAATAATGTTTTATACAAGAAATCTCTTGCAGGACCGTATTTAAGGTGCTTGGAGGATCCTGAAGCCAAAGAAGTACTTCAGGATATACATGAAGAGGATTGTGGTAATCACACTGGGGGCAGATCATTGTTCTCGAAAGTATTAAGGACAGGATATTATTGGCCAACGATGAGGAAAGATGCTGCAGAATATGCTCGAAGATGTGATGCATGTCAAAGGCATAGTAACATACTACATCAACCAGCTGAACCGTTATATCCTGTAGTTTCCCCTTGGCCATTCATGAAGTGGGGGATGGATATAGTAGGGAAGTTACCAAAAGCTCCGGGAGGAAAAGTCTTTATGTTAGCAATGACGGATTATTTCTCTAAGTGGGTTGAGGCTGAAGCATTTGTTCAAGTTAGAGACCAAGAAGTAGTATCCTTCATAAAGAGGAATATCCTGACTAGGTTTGGGGTACCAGCTGAGATCATTTGTGATAATGGGTCCCAGTTTATAAGCAAAAGGACTACTGACTTTTGCAAGAGTTGGGGAATCAAAATGATCACATCTACTCTGGTACATCCTCAAGCGAATGGACAAGCTGAATCCTCAAACAAGATAATAGTCAATAACTTAAAGAAGAGGCTTGGAACAAAAAAAAGGAAGATGGGCGGAAGAGTTACCCTTTGTTTTGTGGGCTGATAGGACAACGGTAAAGAATGCAACTGGCCAAACCCCGTTTTCCTTGGTATTTGGAGCAGAAGCAGTGATTCCAACAGAAATGACGATACCTACTGCAAGATCTATCCTACAGGATCCTGAACAGAATCCTGAAGCCTTATTTCAAGATTTGGATACTATAGATGAAAAAAGAGACGCAGCAAGACTAAGGATAGCAGTATATCAACAAAGAATATCCAGAGCATATAATAAGAACATAAGGACTAGAAGATTTCGAGTTGGTGATTGGGTGCTAAGAAAGGCTTTTCAAAATACCACTAATCCTGCCGATGGCAAGCTAGCTCCTAAATGGGAAGGTCCATATGAAGTCAAAGGAGCATATCGACTCAAGAATATGGAAGGGGATATGCTACCAAGATCCTGGAATGCAATACATTTAAATTTTTATTTCAAGTAAGAGCAGTATTTAATTTCTGTCTCAGAATGGTATGTATTCTATCTATTTTAACTATATTTTTTTATTATCTTGAACCCAATACTGACTTAAGCATCGGAGGGGTGTTAGCCAAGCTAGCACCCACCTTAGTTTATAATTGTTTTGCAGCATATGTTTCAGGATATAGCTCCAGGATATGTACTCAGGATAACTCGAAAGATTAGAGGATTGGCCCCCTCTCTCACGTTTAAGGGATCCTGGTCCCTTCAAAGGTTTAAAGGTATTCACCTTTCTTTCGAATTGGGTTTAAACACCTCGCCTGGAGCGCAAGTTATCTAGGTATAGTTCAAGGTAGCGGGACCAGTTCATGTAAAAGTGGCTGACAATTTCGTTACTGTTGGCTATATCCTGGATCCTAAAGGTATATGAGGATTGATCACCCTCTCTCACGAAAGAGTATTTTCATGCTCTCTAAGGTTTAAAGGTTTTCACCTTTCTAAGAACTGGAGTTTATACACTCTCGCCTGTAGCGCATGAATATTAGGGTTTATCCCCAAGATATTAAGGGTTTATCCCAAGTATGCTAAGGATTCATTTCAGGATATCAGGGGTTTTGCCCTGGGGTATTCGGAATTTATTCAAGTCAAAGTATGAATACATTTGCGTTTCTGTATCGAACACAGGGGACACACATTATACTATTCAGAGGATGGATCCAAGTTTATAAGTGTGCACTGGGGACAAACTTATAATGGAGGATTGTAATTGATTCTCTAAGAATCTCTGGTATGATCTCTCCTTTTTATTTGGATAATTAATAGGTTGTATGTCAATATCCTGATCAAGATATCTTTCAGGATATCTTCTAGGATACGTTTACAATATGTTCCTAAAAAAAAAAAATGTCCAAACAAAACAGTTTTCACAAGTAAAATTTGTATATCAATGACAACAATAATAAAGTCAAAAGAGAAGTTATATTATTAACATACCAAAAGATGTGCTCTTAGTTTCACCTCAAAACAAGGCCCATCCACTAAGAGCACTAATAGTTCCTTACCATATTTACCCAACAGTTGAAGGTTTCATCTCAAACCAAGACCCATCCACCTTCAACTGTTGTATTGTTCAAAAAAGCATGCAGGAAATGTAGATTGTTCAGGTACAGAAAAGTAAAGTGCAGAAAAGTAAATTGTTTTGGGACTACAGACCAACATTCAAATTCAAAAAGGTGGGCTCCGGCCTTGGCACGTATATCCATCATCGCCCACCTGAATGCCCTCACACAGCGGCATCTTCTCCAACCTTCTCAGACTTCTCAGCACCAGCATCCTGAGCAGCATCCTCACCAGTATCCATCCCAGCATCCGCTCCAGCGTCCTTCTTGTCTCCAGCCTGGATCACCACCTCTGCTGACTTAGAAGACTCACCAGCTTCAACAGGAAGTGGCACAGCTTTGCCTCCGAGCTCCTTTAGCTTGGCCACCCAGGATTCAACTGGCCAAGATGGACAAACAAGGCCCGTCTCCTTGGCCTCGTAGGCCATCTTAATGCGTGCTTGTAACAAGGAGACGATGGCGGAAGCCTTGATTCCCTCCCGGAAATTGACCAAGGCTTGATCATGATCCATTTGAACGGTGGCAAGTTTGAGCTCAGCGTCTTGGGTGACCTTCTTCAGCAGGCTTTCGTAGTGCCGGGTCTTCGCTTCGGCAATGGCACCTTGGTCAACAACGGTGCTTTCAAGCTGTTTGATCCTGGCTTCATGGAGTGCAACAGTACCACAGGCATCATTATACAAGTGGAGCAAATGCTGGAGGCCCTGTACATCAATTACAGGTATAAGTTAGAATATATATTGACCAGGATATCCTGTCAGGATATCCTATTAGGATATACGTGCAGGATATACGTGCAGGATATGAGTCAGGATATTACCTTGTTAAGGAAGGATGTCATTGGCTCTAAGGAATCAGAGAAGCTGAGTTCGTCATAGGAGAACCCTTCTGAACCTGGAGCACTGACTTCAAGACCTTTCCTTTTTTTTTTCGTGGAAGCACGAGTCCTTGGATTGGCCTTGGGAGCCGGGAGTGGCTTGGAGCTAGTAGCAGCAGGAGTTTCTTTCTTGACTGTGGCTGGAGTTGGGTAGCTGTCGAGTTCGTCGAGGTCTAGATAGACTGGAACTTTGCTGGAGTCTGCACACAGGGAGTAAAATTCTAAATTTCTCCTAAGGAAATCAAATAAAAACATATATGTACAGGATATTTTGCAGGATCCTTACCAGACATGTTTGCACTTGAAAGAGGACTTGGAGTAGGTGGGGATGGATTGAAACTTCTCTCAGCCTCTGGAAGGAGTCTGATGGCGTCTATTCTTTTTTGAGAATCAGCAAGAGGAGGTGCAATCTTCCTAAAATCAGCTGCATACACAACAGAGAAAATAAAATTGGTCAGTTCAGGATATAAAGTAGGATAAGAGGTAGGATCATCTTTAAACCCTAAATCCTACCCTTCTTCAACCATCTCATCGGATAATCCGTTCCACCAGGGATTGAATCCCTTTTTACAAAGAAAAACTTGGATTGCCAACCATCCTCGTTCCTGGTGGCACGAAGTATCAATGGGTCACCGGAAGTAGAATAAAACAGAAACCTACATGATCCATGGCATCTAAGTTTGTAAGCTAAGGGGAGATCATGGACGGAAAGATCAGGAATGTGGTTTCTCTTGATCTGGTCAAGAACAGACAAGACACGCCAGAGCATTGGCATGGTTTGGCTGAAAGAGATTTTGGTAATATTAAAGAATTCGGTGATGAAGTCCGGAAAGGGGAATTGTAGCCCTAGGGTAAAAGGAAAAGCACTGAAGCATATCCACTCGCTGGAGACCATATCCGACCGGATTTCCCGGTCAAACGGTCTAAATACGGTTCCTTCCGGGAAGATACCGGAGGATTTTAAGGCCGACAGGTGGGCACTGTCAAAGGTGCATATCTCCTTCTCCGGTTCTTGGAGAAGGTTCTGTTGGATGAATGTGGGAGCCGAGTCACCTGAACTGGACCTTGTTTGCCTTGGCATTTGGTCGCCTGAATTTTTCGCCGGAGAAAGAGGATAAAGATAAATATGAAGATGAGAGAGAGAATGTTACATTTTCCTTGTCGATTATGATTAAAAAAGAGATGAGGGTGAGAAGATATAGGGCATGATGAGTAAATATAGGCTGGGTAGTTGAAAACGGTCACATCATTAGTCTTATCTATTAATTACCTCGGCCACCGTGAAAAATGTAACCGTTAGTGCAGGATAACAAACGGTAACATTTTTGGGGACAATTGTTATGGGTGAAATTCTGAGCCCATATCCTGGAAAATATCTTGATTTATATCTTGATTATATAGTATATGTTTATATCCGGGATGCTGGTTCAGGATATTGGTAACATCCTGAATGGTATCCTCAGGATTACTAACGGATTACGTGCAGGTACGTGGGTTAGAAGCTATCAACGTTCACGAAGACTCATTCCGCGGAAGACTCGGTCCAAGTTGTTCAATGAAAGACGTTAAGCCCGCTTTATTTGGTTTCAAACGGCTATTTATGGAATATTCGGGAGCATCCCATATTTATAGGAATTTTAGTTTCTATTTTGTAACTATAAATAGGTGGGTATACCAGATCAAATAGGACATCTCATTTTCACGGCATACACTCTAACACTCGCTCTCTAGCAATTTACACTTTCATACAAAAGCATTGTAACACTTAGCGATCTGGTCTATATCCTGCACTGTATCCTGAAGTTTGAAGCAATAAGAAGAACAAGGCAGCTGCGATTGTCAGCTCCCGAGGTTTTATGCCGGCGATCTAGATTGATCAAGGGCTTTCCTCGTACATCTCGTGTCATTTACTTTACTTTTTACTCATTGTTTGATCGTAGATACAACTCAATATCCTGAGCCGTATCCTGAATACTGATTTTCCATATAACTTAACCGACATATTTTCAACACATTTTTTAGCACACTACCTCACTTTACTAATTTGATCACTTAATTGCTTCGGTAATTTTTGACCAAAACAGCAACCGTCGATATTCCATTACTTCTAGCATTATTAGCAGTAACAATCAGCCGATATTGGGTAGTACCTCTACCCTCACACTGCTGTCTTCTGGTAAATGTAACCTGAGCGCAAGAAACATGATAATACTCCTGTACCTATGCTGACTTTAGATTCAGATGAAGACGATGTGTTTTTGTGCACTGATGAAGATCCTTATAAAGGGATATCTAAAGGTTTTAATCTATTTTACTGGTTTAGGACATTTGTTGTATTCCACCTGTAATATAACTATCAATCATTTTTTAACAGATTATTTGGACCATGGTGACCAAGTGCTTACATGTCAGGTTTGTAGTGCAAAGTTATGGACATCAGAAGGTGGAAAAGGTTGTTTAACTATAAATAAGCTATGTTATAGTATGTGTTGTGGGTATGGTAAAGTTCAGCTACCGCCTTTAAAAGATGCACATTCGCCTTATCAAAATTTGTTTTCTTCCTCAAATGCAAAAAGCAAGTTCTTCCTGAAGAACATAAGACGATACAACTCTATGTTCTCTTTTACTTCTATGGGTGGAAAGGTTGATTCTAATATCAACAAGGGCAATGCTCCATTTATATATCGTATCAGTGGCCAAAACTATCATTGCATGGGGAGTCTCAAACCTCCAGATGGAAATGAAGCTAAGTTTTGTCAGCTATACATGGTTGCAAAAGTCGCTAGACGCTCCCTAGTCGGTCGACCGGGGAGTTGTGAGTACTCGGTCTAGGCGGAGAGTACTCGGACATGTTAGATTATAAAGAAATTACTTTTTGGAGATTAAGTATATGTCAAATAACATAAATTTACTAATCTTTATAACAAAATATGTGAAAATGATATATTCCTTAATATGATAGGCATAGAAATTATGTTTTATTATTATTTAAGTCAAACTAGGCCCGAGTTGACCTACCAGATCCAATTCTAGCCAAGGTTGACCGCGTTTGACCGACTCCGAGTAATTAGGCGGAATCAAAGAAAGTCGCCTCGGCAGCCTACCTTGTAGCGACTACTCGGGGAGTACTCGGCCTTGGAAACCTTGTTTTACAACCATGGCTATACATACATGATACCGAAAATGAAATAACAAACAGACAGGCATTATTCAGGTACGAGTGATTTCTAAGTTCCATTTTTATTCTATTAAAGAACAACTAGAAATTGAAGCATTTGTAGTTCACTATCAGTTGTTAAGTACCATCACTTAATCCTTAATCACTGATTCTCTATCCACTGATTACTACAACAGCAATTGTTAACCATTAGTAGTTCACTATCAGTTGTTAAGTACCATGAGTGTTTTAATCACTAGCAGTGCTTACAAGGTTTTCATCAGCTGTTTGACTTAACAGTAGTTTGCTTTATTCATTCTAAATTCATCAGTGGTTGTAGGTAAACTGAAATGTTACTTTTTCTCAACATACTCTAAAAGTTTTGGGCTGGTATCAGCAATTGTTAACAACTGCTCTTCCTTAAAAATTAATTATTAATCACTGATTCTCTATCCACTGCTTATTACAATAGCAGTTGTTAACGATATGTAGTTCACTATCAGTTGTTAATTACCATCAGTGTTTTAATCACTAGCAGTGCTTACAAGGTTTCCATCAGCTGTTTGACTTAGTACTAAACAGTAGTTTGGTTTATTCAATCTAAACTCATCAGTGGTTGTAGGTAAACTGAAATCTTACTTTTTGTCAACATATTCTATAAGTTTTTATAAAACGAGATACTTTTATAGTTATGTTATGTTAATGTTTTGTTGTTTTTTTTCTTTAAACAGCAAAGGAACCAAACCTTTATCGCCTATTGATAAAGAACTTGATGTTGAAATGATAGAGTATTTGAGGGCTTTATTAGATTCACAAAATATGTTGGTTAAGACATATAGGATGGTCAGAGACCATTTTCACAAATCTCCAGAGGCCAACCTTAGTCTTCGACTTATTTATAGAAGAGAAAAAGACGGCAGGACATATAACTTACCCACCACATCTAAAGTTGTTGCTTTGGTTGTCGGAGACATAGATAAAGCTATAGACCATCGTGATATTGTTGTTGAGACTCAGTCGGGAATGCTGCAGCGTATTAGCGAATTACACCCATCGTATCTTGCTCTGCAATATCCGTTACTTTTCCCATATGGTGATGATGGTTATAGAGTTGATATTCCTCATAGAGATTTTATGTCCACACAAAATAAAATAAAACCAAAGTGCACAATGAGAGAATTTTTTTCGTATAGGATCCAAGATAGAACTTATGGATTTTCCTTAATTTTAAATGGGCGAAGGTTGTTACAACAGTTTTTGGTTGATGAGTACACAATGATTGAGAGCGAAAGACTAAAGTACATCCGTAGGCAACAAGCGAACCTTCACTCTGAAACATTTGAGAATCTTCAAAAGTATAAATCTAAAGGTAAGGAAGTTTTAACAGATACTGGAAAGCCTGTTATACTTCCTTCTTCATTTACTGGTGGTGCAAGATTCATGTAAGTGGTATGGATACCCTGATTTCTTCATAACTATAACGTGTAATCCTAAGTGGCCTGAAGTCAAAAGATTTCTAAAAGATTCAACCATCAAAGCCGAAGACAGGCCTGACATATTGTGTCGATTGTTTAAAATGAAGCTTGATTCCTTACTCAAAGATTTGAAGGATTCTAAGTATTTCGGTGAGATTAACGCTGGTATGTTATTTCGTTTTCACATCTTATCCTCTGATATATATTTTGTAATCAAGGTTATCAACTACTAATCTATTTATTTTTCCTTTTTATTTAGTTGTTTATACAGTAGAATTTCAAAAGCGTGGTCTTCCTCATGCACATATATGCTTATTCATGAAGGTCGATCTCAAACTTCCAACCATAGATCACATAGATCCATTTATTTCTATTGAGATTCCCGATAAAAAAGAAGATCCTGAACTTTATTCTCTTGTGACTGATTATATGATTCATGGTCCGTGTGGGAATGCTAATTTGAATTGTCCTTGCATGGTTGATAAAAGATGTTCAAAAAACTTTCCGAAGAAATTCACACCAAATACAACTATTGATTGGTTTTCCTGTATACAGAAGAAGAGATTCAGGTCATACAGTTATAAAATCTGGTGTTAGATTAGACAACAGAAATGTTGTTCCTTATAACAAAAGGCTTTTGAAAAGATATCAAGCACATATTAATGTTGAATGGTGTAATCAAGCCGGTTCAGTGAAATATTTGTTCAAGTACATTAACAAAGGTCCTGATATGGCTACTGCGGTAGTTTCTGGTGATACAAATTCAACCATCAAGGAAAAGCCAAAAGACGAGATCAAGGAGTATTATGATTGTAGATATATTTCAGCTTGTGAGGCATCCTGGAGAATATTCTCTAATGAGGTTCATTATAGGTATCCTGTTGTTATGAGGCTTCCCTTTCATTTGTTGGGCCAATAGAATGTTGTGTATGGTGCGGATGATGATATTGATAATGTTTTAAGCAAGCATTATGTTGCTTCTTCAGTATTTGTGCAATGGATGAAGTTGAACGAGACAAATGAAGATGCAAGAAAGCTGACTTATGTTGAGTTTCCTTCCAAATTTGTTTGGATACTTAAAGATAGATGTTGGCAGGTACGTAAGTCGTACCAGTGTGTTGGCCGGATTCATTCTGTATCTCCTGCATTGGGCGAACCTTATTTTTTGAGGATACTACTCAATAAAGTTAAAGGGCCTAGATCATTCGAGGAGATACGTACAGTTAACGGTCAATTATTCCCGACTTTTAGAGATGCTTGCTATGCGATGGGACTCTTAGATGATGACAATGAATATGTTGAGGCCATTAAAGAAGCAAGTGTTGAAGGACATGATGGGTATCTTCGAGCGTTATTTGCTACCCTGCTTTTGTCAAATACTCTTTCCCGGCCAGAATTTGTTTGGGAGAACACGTGGAAATACTTAGCTGATGATATTGTTTATAGACGTCAAAAAGAAACAAATATTTCAGGTTCTGATCTATCTTTTTTATTTCACATACTACATTTTGATTTTTTAATTAATAATGTTAATTTTTTGATTTGTTAGGTTTAGTGCTTCCTGAATATCATATTAAGAACCTTACTTTGTTGAAAATTAAAAACTATTTAATTTCCAATGGTTCATCAGTACGAAGGTTTGTCACTATGCCGTATCCTGATGATGATTCCTTACGTGATGCTTCTAATCTTCTGATCAATGAAGAGCTGTCACATGACCTAGATGAAGTACAAGCTGAGTTTAACAGGTTGCATCAATCTCTTACAGATGAACAATGAGCGTTTTTGACGAAATAATGGAAGCAGTTGTAGGGCGTAAAGGAGGCCTTTTTTTGTCTATGGTTACGGTGGAACTGGAAAAACCTTTTAATGGAAGACTTTGGCTTCAGCTGTTCGATGTAGAAATGGAATAGTTTTAAATGTGGCTTCAAGTGGTATTGCTTCGTTATTACTTTCCTGTGGAAGGACAGCTCATTCTCGGTTCCATATCCCCATTAATCTAACAGAAGATTCAATGTGCAATATTAAGCCAAATAGTGATATTGCCAGATTATTAAAGGAAACCCAATTAATCATATGGGACGAAGCACCGATGGTACACAAACATGCCTTTGAAGCTTTAGATAGGACGATGACCAGCGTATTTTCGGAAGATAGGAGTATTCGTTCGGATATTCCTTTTGAAGGTAAAGTTATTGTATTTGGTGGTGACTTTAGACAAATCCTACATGTTATTCCTAATGGTACTAGACAAGAAATTGTTAGTGCATCTTTAAGCTCTTCATACATATGGTCAAAATGCAGACTGTTACGGCTGACTAAAAACATTCGTCTAACTATTGGAGCTGAAAGTTCAAATATGGAGTCTATAAGAGAATTTGCAAAATGGCTTATTGATATTGGTGAAGGAAACGTTGGAGATGATAATGATGGTGACGCCATTATAGAGATACCAGATGATTTACTAATCACCGATATTTGTGACCCGATACAAAGTTTAATTGACTTTGTATATCCTTCAATTATTGAACAATTTAGGAATCCTGGATTTTTTTTTTTTTTTGAGCGAGAAATTCTAGCACCCAAAAATGAGGTAGTTCATGAAATTAATGATCGATTGCTTTTATTATTTCCTGGTGATGCGAAAGAGTATCTGAGTTCTGATAGTATATGTCAAACTGAACAAATTCTTGATTCTTTTCAAGAAAGCTTATACTCAACAGAAAATTTGAATGCTCTTAAGATTTATGGCTTGCCTAATCACAGATTAGTTCTTAAAGTTGGTGTTCCTGTGATGCTTCTTCGAAACATTGATCAACAGAAAGGGTTATGTAATGGTACAAGGCTTCAAATTACTTTTCTTGGTAAACGAGTTATAGAAGCTGAAGTAATATCTGGTGGTAACATTGGCACGAGAGTTTTTATTCCAAGGATTAATATGATCCCGTCTGACAAAAAAAATACCTTTTCAGTTTCAACGAAGACAATTTCCTTTATCAGTTTGTTTTGCCATGACAATTAACAAGAGTCAAGGACAATCGTTATCAAGGGTTGGTCTTTATTTGAAAGATCATGTCTTCACTCATGGTCAGTTGTACGTTGCATTATCAAGGGTCAAGACCAGAGAAGGCGTTAAAATACTAATATTCGACGCTGATGGAAAACCAACAAATATGACTTCTAATGTTGTTTACTAAGAAGTTTTTACTAGCTTGTAATCATTGTTTTTTCTGAGTTTTAACTTCCACCGTTCTAAGTATAGTTGTATATATATTTTCTTAATTACTATTTTGTTTAAATTTTATTTGGTTTAAACTTTATAAACTCTATTGTGTTTTGCATCTCAGAACAATGTGTGATAAATTTATTCACAAGTAATTTACAACGCATACAATTCTGAAGATCCCCGTGTTCACTATCAATATGGAAGAAAATTATACCGGATTTGGACTGCATAAGAGGCTACACCTTATCAATTTCAAACCTACACCAGCCAAAAATATGTTTCACCAAAGTCAAACCACTGTTTGACCAAAGTCAAACCATAGTTTGACCAATGTCAAACAACTGTTTGCAAAAATATGATTCTTAGTGTTTTGAAAGTCTGTTTTACCAAAGTTAAAACACTGTTTGAGCAATGTTAAAACGCTATTCGACCAAAGTCTGTTTGACCAAATTCAAACTACTTATGTTAAAAGCTAATTATAATAGATAAAACACTGTTTGAGCAATGTTAAAACGCTGTTTGACCAAAGTCTGTTTGACCAAATTCAAACTACTTATGTTAAAAGCTACTTATAATAGATAAAACACTGTTTGAGCAATGTTAAAACGCTGTTTGACCAAAGTTTGTTTGACCAAAGTCAAACTACTTATGTTAAAAGCTACTTATAATAGATAAAACACTGTTTGAACAATGTTAAAACACTGTTTGACCAAAGTCAAACTACTTATGTTAAAAGCTACTTATAATAGATAAAACTAGATTTTCACCCGGCATTGCTTCCCGAGCTCATGAAACTTACTTATGTTAAAAGCTAATTATGATTAATACATGATTTAAAGCATTGAAAAAATATGATATGTTAATGGCTTTGCTATAAGAAAAATTATTTTTCTTTGTTAATTTGAATACCAAATCAATTCAACTAATCATCCACTTTACTCTTGTATCTCAATGTAAATGTAAATAACAAATTCAATAAGGGGTGTATGTGTAAATATTTTTCATCAGTTGAAAATATGGGAAGAGAAAATTACAACCGTCCTTATTTCTTCATTATCATTAGACATCAAACATCTATCATCTCTTCTTTCAAAAATTTCTTCTTCCCAGTCATTTTCTAGGGTTTCAACTTTCTTATTCTCCGTCTTCTACACTTCAATCACCTGAGGTTTTATTGTTTTTTCTTCAGCAACTGGTATGTACATTCATATTGTAATGAACTTTATATTGTTTAACCGATCTTAATTCAAATCCTATCTTGCTACTAATACGATTTTAAACGTTTATTGTTATACATTCAAGAAGGGTTTACTTAGGTGTTTGAATCATTTGTTGAGAACATGTTAAAATAGTTATTATTTGCATAAAATTTTTAACACGTACTCTGTTTCTATGATTAATTTCACTACATACTCGGTTAATACAAAAAGTTAATGTTCATTTTCGAAGCCAACTTTTTAATTACAATCTTTTAACATCTTTACTGATTAAGGTTTTATGATGTATACTACATTTGTCAAGTTTCTTGATAACCCGAAATCTTTGAAACTGGTATGACATGTTTTTACATACATAATTTATTTTTATTGAGATATATATTTAACAGTTCTTATGGGTTATATTTTCTTACACTATTTAAAAATTATATACAGGATGTACCTATATTCTTTGCTAATCAAAAGTGGGGAGATTGTTGGAAAAAAAAAACAGGTTGCGAATCTATCATGAGTCTGGTAAAAAATGGGTTGTGAGGGTCAGAACAGAAAATTCAACGCCAATAATAACTGACGGTTGGGACAATGTTGTTAAAGATCTCAATCTGCCGAGGGATACTTTGTTGGTTTTCAAACCGTTAGGTGATTTTGGGCTTGAACTTTCATGTTTTGTTGATGGCATGTGTGGTGAATCTTATTTCACGTTTAATCGTTATGCAAGATTTGGTTTTATTGTATGAGTATTGATCTTAACTTGAATTCTTTTGCATCTTTAACGTGTCAACACTTATTCTCATAAGTTACATACTTCACGTATAATGTTCATTATTTTTAATTTTATGCAGGTAATCGAAGACTGCTTCATTAAACAATTTTACGTAAACAGCCCACCAAGTGGCAAATTTCAAATCTGTTATAAGGGTTCCTATTGGAATGTTGAGGCGTCTAAGGTTGATACCAACTTTGTATTTGCTAGAGGATGGCCGGAAACGTGCAACGATGTTAGGATACTGGAGGATGATTTGCTTGTGTTTAGCAGAATTGATGATGTTGTTTTTGAGGTAGTAGTTTATAGAGATGAGACTGAGATTTGCTTTTTGAAGAAACCTGAATCTGACGATGATAGTGTACTTGAGATATCGAAGGCTGATTATGTTCAAAATGCATTCAAGGTACGTAAGTATTTAGCATTAGCAGTAAAAGTTTTAATTTTTAAGCATTATATTAATTATTTCATTAATGTTGACCAGGACATCTATGAGGATGAAGAAGTTGTGTCTGTAGGTGAAGGTAGAACCGTTACTCAGGTACTTACTAAATTATTAAAATTATTTATTTTTAATTTAACACATATAAGAATTTAATGTTTTTACAACTATTAGTAATGCTGTTTACTGATGTTATATTTATCCAATAATGTATTATTTAGAAGAAGTTACCAACCAATGCCGAATGCAGATCGAAGAGACGCATGTCTTCACTATTGAACAAAACCCAAGATGTAAGTTTACCATCTTAAAGATTGTTATATTACTATTGTTATTAAAGTTACTCTATGACAACAGGTTAAGAAGAAATGTAAAGTTACTTCTGAGAGAAAGGAGATGGTCAAGAATAGGACTAAGGGAAATGCTGCCTTACCTGTCGACAAAAGTGATCATATTGGATGTTCTTCATCTACTCGTAAAGTTAAGGTATATATACTTGCGAGTTAATTAGTATATGTTATATGAACTGTTTTTTTTTTTGTGTGCATATATTCAACATTCCTTTAATTCGCATGTATATGTTTACTTTTTCATCAAGGGGAAGAGAGCCGCCAACATTCAGAAAAAGCTTACCCGTAGAAATAAGATTGCAAAGACTGCAAAAAAACATTCTGGACATCTTCTCGACCCTGAGTTCTTTCATTTTGATCGCAAAGGAAACTATAGGCTGGTATACCATTTTTTATAACAAACTAATGATTTATGTTTATTTGTCTGACTATTATTTTTTTCCACACAATACATGTAGCGTCTTCCTGCTGAAGTTGCCAGAAGAGCAGGTCTTTCTCTCGATCTTCATCCTTTGAAAGTTCAAAACATGGTTGGACTTGTGAAGGTTTATCGTGTTAAGTCGGAGTTAAATGAATTGAACGCACGTTATGCGTTGGATGGTTGGCGAAACTTTATGACTGACAATAACTTGAGGTTTGGTGATATGTTGCACTTCACATACGTGTCTTCGCAACAGAAGATCGTATTAAATCAAGTTACGTCAGTTTAACAAAGACATTTAAGTATGTTTTGATATCAGATACTATAACTATGATTTTTTTGATGGTGATGTTGTATGTTTTTTTTTTAAATTATTAACTTGATGGTTATGTATGGCTAACATGATAAAACACTGTTATTAGCACTTTATGTTTTATATATAGATGATATGATGTTTCTTTTTGCTAATAGTAACTGTAATGAAGTAGAAACTTGGTTTATTAATTGCAAATGTGACATTCTTCTGCATTTATGGGTTTATGAATTCAGAATAATAGATGGATATATATGACTGTATTTAGCATGATGATGTTGTGTTTCATGTTGTAAAACCAGGGAATTGTCAGATAATAGATTGCTTTGCCCTATTAGATTATGTGTTAAATTATAGTTCTTTAAGTCATTGTTTCATTTTCTTGAATTATATGTAATTTTGTAAAGAAGTACAATAACAAACAGTGGTTTGAACATCTGTTTGCATTTTAGTCAATGGTTTGAACAGTGTTTTGAAGAGGAAAACAGTGTGAGAAGACGGTAGATATTATTAAGTTAAACATCTGTTCAGGCTTAAACAGATGTTTGGCCTTTTATATCAGAGGTTTGGACTTAAACAGTTGTTTGACCTTAAACAGATGTTTGGCCGTAAACAGATGTTTGACCTTAAACAGATGTTTTGCCTTAAACAGATGTTTCACCTTCTATATCAGATATTTGGACTTAAACAGATGTTTGACCTTAAACAGATGTTTGGCCATAAACAGATGTTCGGCCTTAAACCAAACATCAGTTTAAGGTCAACATCCGTTTGACTATTGGTCAACATTTGATTGACTTTTGGTCAACATCTGTTTGAATTTTGGTCAACATGTTATTTTGTAAAGAAGTACAAAAACAAACATTTTTACAAAATGCCAAATCACCCTAACATGTAAGTGCATTGAAGTAAAAGTGGAAATGATATTATTCATATGGTCCTGTTGTGCTTTTGTTTGACCTCTAATATGGGTTCATGATCTAATCCGGTGATGTGAAGACATTGTTGTTGAATCGAATGAGATTGTTGATGTAATGTGGTCGTATTAATAACAAATAGGAATTAATATAACTAAGTTTCCCGAGCCCGGGAAGCAATCCCGGGTAAAAACCTAGTAATATTATAAATGAGAAGGAGATTAAACTAAAATAATAACTATCTATAAGAGATGACCTAATATGATGACAAGTATCCCTAAATTGGTTTCTTTTATTATATAGTATAGATATCACTAAACTAAAGGCCTTTTTATATTTATAAATCATAACTTAAATGGTTATCAAGATGACATTATTTCAACTTTAAAAAATCAAAATCATAATTATACACACAAAAAATTGTTACTTTAGCTTGAATTTCCACACACCCCTTTATTAAATTGCTTTGGTATATTCACATCAAGTCACTAAGCAAAGGCAGGAATACTAAGATGCACTTACTTTTAGTTTTAAACAAACAAAGCACATTTTCTTATCAGGAAAGTGTAATTGATGTTTATCGAATCATATCAAGTGAATTTTTTTTGGTATGGTTTTATTAACCTAAAAATTTTATATGCTCTAAACTCTTTTTCATTCATCACACAAATATGGTTTTCAACAAAACTAGCAAAATAGAAAGGTAAAGAGAGCTTTCATTGAAATAATTTGATGGATGATTCTTGTAATGAGATAGGAATTTTATATTGTTAATTCTTTCCTTTCAAAGCTTCGTCATGTTCTTATAATACTGTTGTTAAATCACTCCATAAAAACAAATCAATTTCTACAATTGATGGGTATCACTCGCAGGATCACCTAATATAGTACTTGTTTTTAGCTCAACCGTACGCCATTATGTCTATTTATTCCTTTTAATTTCCAACCCCTTTCTTTATTTTTCTAGCAACATCATAACAGAAAATTCGTATCGATACGCCGTGGGGCACACAATCATGGGCGGTTCTTAGAAGGCCTGTGCCAGGGCCACGGCCCTGGCAAGTAAGTTTTTCGGCCGTGGTGCTAATTTTTCGCATTTCGATCGAAATTTGTTATAAATACTATGTTCGGCCCGGGCATTTTTTAGTGCCCGTGTCTTTCGGCCCTGGGACGTTCAATGGGAAAGATCCGCCACTGCACACAATAAGTAAAACTTAACCCTAAAGATAAGATCGAAGATAGGATTGGCAGTTTGGCACGATAAAACGGTGGTCAAAGTTCGACTTAAATGCATATAACGTCACGGGACATTTTACGATGAGAAAATGATATATCATCTTAACAATTTACCAAAATTCATCTTAGTCGTGGCGCTGGCAAGTTTTTCGGCCGTAGTGCTAATTTTTCGCATTTCGATCGAAATTTTTTATAAATACTATGTTCGGCTCGGGCATTTTTTAGTGCCTGTGTCTTTCGGCCCTGGGACGTTCAACGGGCAAGATCCGCCACTGCACACAATAGGTAAAACTTAACCCTAAAGATAAAGATCGAAGATAGGATTGGCACGATAAAACGGTGGTCAAAGTTCGACTTAAATGCATATAACGTCACGGGACATTTTACGATGAGAAAATGATATATCATCTTAACAATTTACCAAAATTCATCTTAGTTGACAATTGGTTATGATCACGTTTAGGCTAACATATACGTACCATTTTCCTTTTAAGAAACAAAGTCTTAGACATCTTGATCAATAAAATATCTAATGTTTGATTTGATTTATTGCCGAACCCTTAGACATCAAGTAACTTGGATTGCAATCATACTATACTTAACCATAACACCATTTTTTTACAAAACCTTCTGTAATAAACTAACCACCACTTCCCCACCAATAACATTAATCCAACACTTACTTTACCACAAAGGTGTGCACGTTCGGTTCGGTTATTGGCAATAACCGTAACCGTAATCGAAGTCATAAGTTAATTTGTCGATTTTCGGATCGGTTCAGTTAATATCCAAATCATACAATGGCTAAACTTTTGCATCGAAATACATGTAATGAAGGTATAAATACATGATATAGATATATAAATACATGAAATAAATGTATAAATAAATAAAATGGAGGTGTAAATACAAGAAATAGAGATATATATAAATGAAATGTGGGTATAAATACATAAAATGAAAGTATAAAACATGAAATACAACAAATGTATAAAATCTAGAAATATATGAAAATATAAATGGTTCGATTCACCTTATATTCTCAAGCCTTCACGCCATATGTAGCAGGTACCAAGCTTCACTCCTTCAGTTTAATGGTTCGGTTAACAGGTGGTAAAAAATAACCGTTTTTTTGATTAATTCAATTTCGATTCTATTTTATCGGTTTTTTAATTTTGATTTCGATTAACCATTCGATTATTACACCCAGTTTCACCATCAATAGGGCTGGCATACCGTGTATACCTGTACACGATAATAAGCGAACACGATAATACACGATACACGAAATCCCATACATGAACACGACACGATAAAGTTTCGTGTCCAGTTTTCCATACATGAACATAGAATATTTTTTAACAGGTATACACGATAATTACCTGTTAATACCTGTTTACGAATGTTCTAATAATTACATATCTAGGAACTTGTTTAATGAAACAAAAGTTGTCAGAAGTTCACAATAGGCTTAAATATTGCATAAACGCATAATCCGTAACAAGTTTGAAACAAAACCTATAAAGGACAAATCACAAAAGGTTTAAATAATTCATAACATCCATTCAAAACAATGTAAGTTTGTTGGAATGAGAAGAGAAAGAGTTATGGAAACTAGAAAGATAAGTGATAAAATCAGGTTTTCAAATCACATGTCACATTAAATTATATTCATCTATTAAATTAAAATTGTTAACATGTATTAACAGGTACTAAACGGGTAAATAAGTATTTTACCTGTTTAGACACGAAAATTAACAGGTATTTTCGTGTCTACCTGTTTAGTATCTGTTACCTGTTAAGGCCATACATAAAACCTGTTAACTTCATGTAAGTTCGTATCGTGTATTCGTGTACGTGTCCTGTTTAGACACTAAAATTACCGGCCCTAACCATCAACTAATATCTAGTTACAAAATAATTGAACAGAAGGCCGAAAAGCATATAAACATATGTGTCTAAACAATAATGAAAATGGAAACCGAAAGATAAAATGGTGTGAAGACAAAAACACTCTTCCCCACTTTTTCTCAACTCTCTTTCCCCATTATCATCACCACTCATCTTCTTCATCACTCACTCCAGTTCAAGTTTCAACCAAATTCTTGTTGAACTTGAACTCTTTCAATTTTCAAACTATGTATGAACCTCACAACCACCACCACAACCACCACCACCACAGATCCAAACGCGGCCGTACAAATCTAGCATCATGCATCGTCGCCACAATCTTCCTCATAATAATCGCCATCGCCGTCGTCGTCGTCTACTTCCTCCTCTTCAAACCTAAAAACCCTAAGATCGCCGTCGATTCCGTACAGTTCCCAACCTTCTCCGTCTCTAACGGCACCGTCAACTTCACCTTCTTCCAGTTCGTCTCCGTCACAAACCCTAACCGCGACGCCTTCACTCACTACGACAGCTCTCTCCAGCTCGCCTACTCTAACTCACCAGTCGGTTTCATCTTCATCCCCGCCGGAAAAATCGACGGCGGCCATACGCAGCACATGTCGGCCAAGTTCGCCGTCCAGTCGTTTCCGATTCCGGCGAGGCCGCCACCAGTCACGGCGGCGGAGACGGTAGGGAATGATGGTGGAGCGGAGTTTGGGATGGGTGGAGAGACGATGGAGATTGAGACGAGGATGAAGCTGGTAGGTAGGGTTAGGGTTTTGAAGATATTTACTCATAGAGTTGAGAGTAGTGTGAATTGTGGTGTGGTGATTGAGGAGAAAAGTGGATCTGTGTTAGGGCTTCATTGTTAGTTAGTTAGTTGATGTGTTTTTGTTGATGAATTATGTTTTGGTTTCGGTTTGAATTGGGATTGAAAACTTAATTGTATATAGTGATTGGAACTGGAACTGGAAATGGAACTGATTGTGTTGTTTATTTCGTAGATCTGTGCATTGATGATTTCTACTATTTTTGAAGATGTTGGTTTCAGATTGCAGGGCATGAAGATGAGAACTAAATCAAAGTTAGATCTTCAGATCTTGTAACACTGCAATTCCCAAATCATTCCGTTATGTTATTCCAGCAAGTTTTCGCTAAAAATTTTATATAGGTTTTCAGTAAAATTTCAAATCGACTGGGTTTTTGAGTACCCAGTAATTCATGCTAGATTCGCCTCTGCCTTAAGGCTTAACGCGTTTGGACTTAATGGCAGTGTTGTAAGAATCAGTAGACGCTAGTTGGTTGGTGAGGTAATGACTAGCGATTAATCGAGATTAATTGGATTGAGATTTTTATATGTAATTTTTAGTTTTATATATACACACACATTTTTATATGTAATTCTTTTAAATAGACATGTTTAACCACTCATTGACCCATTGTTTAAGTAACTGTAGGGAATTTATAAGGTTTGGTCAAAATTTTACCGGAATCTGGCCAGAATTTGGCTGGATTAAGATCACCATTGACTGCCTAGTGATTCATCGGTGACTAATCGAAGCTTAGGCAGGATTTTTACAACCATGCTTAATGGTAGTGGATGAAAGACGAATTTAACATTTAAGTGTCTTCGAGTGAGAGTAGTACCAGTATCAATGGCCTATTAGCAGTGTCGTAAGAATCGCTAGGCGCTAGTCGGGCGGTATGGTACCGACTAGCGATTAATCAAGATTAATAGGGATTAATCGAAATTAATCGGATCGAGATTTTTATATGTAATTTTAGTTATATATATACACACACATTTTTATATGCAGCTTTCTAAAGTAAACATGTTTTAACCCCTCATTGACCCATTTTTTTAAGTAATTGGAAGGAATTTATAAGGTTTGGTCGAAATTTAGCAGACGTATGGTCAAATTTTATCTAGAATAGGACCGCTATTGACCGCCTAGCGATTAATCGGTGAACTTCCGATTAGTGAATAATCGGTGACTAATCGGAGACTAGTCGGGATTTTTACAACCATGCCTATTAGAAGTCTTACTAGGTCAACCCAAATTAACTCCGTGAGCTCTTTGTCGCCAAATCAGATAATATTAATAATACGAGAGATCAGATGTTAATCAGATTTTTTTTTATTCGAGTTCAATTAGTTTATGCCATTCTAGTCAAAATTAAACTATTTCAGGAATAGTTGTTCTTTTTTTATTTTATTTTATTATATAAGTATAACAACATTTTAGGAATCGTTGATGGGTCTCTTTCTTGGTCGGGTGTCCTCGTGAAAAGCAACAAGCTTGAATTTCAAAATGATTTGGAAACCTTATACACATCAAAAAGAAAATAATTGACTGATATAACAATAAACACATTCACAAATACTTTGATTCATCAGAAATTTTGATATTAAACTACCCTGAATGTTGGGGTTGATGTTTTATTACATTGGTTATTATTGAGACAATAACTTTTTTGTTGTTGCAAGTTGTAACCCACAAAACTTGTATATTTTAGAATATTCTGGGTTTTAAGACAAATGAATACAACCATAAAGTTCGTGTCTGAATTGGGATGAAGGAATGTTAGAAACATCTTTGGCATCCAAGTCACGTGATGTCAATTATGACTTAAGGAGCCTTTTAGGCTAGGAATGTTCATGGATGGATTTGATTTTTATATATGAAGATTGTTTTGTGTTCTATAGGTCTAGTATCTATTTGACTGTATAAAATCAAACCGATCTATATGGGCACGTTAAATGAACCGATCTAATATTAGATGGTTACCCATGGATCGTATCACTGACTTTTACTCGCATGACTCATCACCTGCTAATGTTGTTCATCGAAGGGACTAAAATCGTATGAAAATGGTAATATTTGGGAAATCTAATGTAATTACTAACTAGTGAAGTTAAGGGACAACTTGCAAGTTTTTACATTCGGAATGGACTAAAGTCTATAAATGTAATTTGCTTGATTTTATTCTGAAATCTTTTTTTTTTTAAGTTGACTTGGGTGTGAAAAAAGTTTAAAATATCGTTTGTTACTTTGTTAGTAGCAAGCATATATGAGGGGTGGTCTAAAGACAATTTTAGTTATCATTATCAATGCCTTTATTACATAAAACTAAAACGCCTTAACATTACCTTGAAACATGCTTTACTTACTATTGTATATAACTAGTTGATGCACCGCTCGCGTTGCGGGGCGATAGCTGAATAATTCTCAATCAATTAAAAAAAGACTACTATAATTTTGCTAGGAAAAAAAAAACAAAAACGATGATAAGACCGTAATTGTGGGCTCAGGGCAAAACAGTCATTTTTCAGGACTAATGAGCCAGTGTTAGGCAGCTCCTTGACACGAAAAAAAAATTAAATCGAGTAAACCAAATTAAAGAAAACCTTTATAGTTTTGCTAAAAAAACTAAAACGATGGGAAAAACGTAATTTTTAACTGATGGCGAAATCATAATTTTAATTCGGGGATAAATCGTAAATGAAATGGACCAACGGGGGAGTGCCAGGAAGCTGTCGGCACGACTGTAATTTTACACTGGGGGTAAAATTGTAATTTCACCAGGAAAACAAAGAAAAACGATGGGCAAAATGTAAATTTAAGTTGAGGGCAAAATCGTAACTTGGCTGTGAAAAAAAAACTAATGGAAAAATTATAAATTTATACGGGGCAAAATCGTAATTTTGAACTGAGAGCAAAATTGGAATTTTTAGCTGGGAGCAAAAGCGTAAATTTATTTTTAAGTGAGGGTAAAAACATAATTTTGAACTGATAGGAAAATTGTAATTTTAAGGGAAAAAAAACTAATAGCAAAACTGTAAATTGAAACAGGACAAAATCGTAATTTTTAACCGAGGGCAAAATTGAAATATTTAGATGGGAGCGACAGCGTAAATTTATTTTTAAGTGGGGGCAAGAACATAATTTTAAACTAATGGCAAAATCGTAATTTTAAAGCGGGATAAAATCGTAAATTTATTAGGCCAATAAAGGAGTGCCAGGCAGCTGCCTGACACTATTCTTTTGCCGCCCATTTAGCCTAATAAAGTGCCACAACTATTCTCGTGTCGGCACCGACACTTGTGTTTGTAGTAGTTGAAAATATTATATCTACAACCTAAACGGCGATGTCATGTGATGACTTTGACTTGCAAGTTTATCTATTAACACGAAATAAATCACTAAATTAGGGTTGTGATGGGAGGATCGAGAGTTGGGACGTGTTTTAAATGCGAGGTCTCAATCGAAAAATTCCCTAGAACTAACTTCAAAGTTTGATGAAAATGTGGTGATCACAAGATGATCTATAACCAACAGCTTGAAGGAACAAAACTATAAATAAAGTAAATCACAGTCATATCAAACCAACACCTTAAAGGGAATATCGATATAAATTTCTAGTAAATTAAAGTCATACATCAATATAAAAAATACAATTATATCAAACTTAATAAATGTACAAGTCATGTAGTGGTATGCATAGCCGTTCAAAAAAAAATGTAGTGGTGTGCATAGATATGTTTAGTTTATGTCTAATAGCATCCACAATAAGGGAATATTTTGATGTTTTTAGGGAGAGAGAAAGTGATGTGGAGGAGAGAGGGTGTGAGATGGAGGTGAGAGAGGGTGTAAAGATGTTGGTGAGGACGAATGAGAAAAAAATGGATGGGTGTGAGTTATGTGAGTGTAGAGAGGAAAGAGGAGAGAGGTGAGAGAGAAGAAATGTGTTTGTGAGAGAAGAAGATTATTGGTTGGGCATGTGCCAACTAGACACCCTCAAAAATGAGAAAAAATACTCCTTATTGGGGATGCTCTAATAACCCGTCTACGTATTACGATTCTCAAAAACTAATTCAAGATCTAGTTGGTCTAAACTCAATAAAAATATGTAAGAACTAGACCGGGAATTATACATTCTAAGCATTTTTGTCCCTAATGTATATCAATATATCATATTCTTACAATTTTGACATTGAAACATAATTCTTGTCCAATCTAATAGCATTTATTTTGACAAGTCATAACTTTTTGCTATAAAATACTACAATCTTTAGCCAAGAAAATTACACATTATGAAACTTCAATATCCATTAAACTATACATGAGAATACATTAAAGTCAATTTTCTAAAGAAAAGAAGAAAGTCAAAGTATATATTGAAAAGAGTAAACTGTTATTTTGGTCCTGTGATTTAGGCACTTTTGTCATTTTAGTCCAAATCTCAAATTTTTTAAATCTGGGTCCTTGTGGTTTCACTTTTATTGTCATTTTAGTCCAAAATCCAAAAAACCCCTATTTTGACTGTTGAAAGCTGATTGTTTTGTCCTTTTATGCAAGGGCATTTTGGTCATTCTGATTTACTCTTATAATAAATTAAAACAAAATTAATTATATATTATAATATATATATATATATATATAATTCTCTCTCTCTCTCACTAAAACACAGATACACTCTCTCTCTCATTTCATAACAAAACCCTAACCCCATTGTTCTTCTCTACAAACCACATCCACCACACCCTCTGCCACTCTCTCGACTCTCGACTGAGCCCCGGCGACTTGAGCATAATCCTGCCGGCCAGCGACCGTTCTTGTGCCGACGAGAACCCACAACCACCTCTCCATACACACCCACACCCCTCCTTCTCCGATAACCACACACCCACACCCAAATCAGACCGGTAGCGGCAGCACGGTAACGAAATCAGAGGAGGAGAGAGAGAGAGAGAACTGGCGGAGCCTGTGTCGTCTCTGACGACCGTGGAGTTACAGGTGATGGGGTTTCACGATGTTGATGTCACTGATGATGACGACAGCAATCCCCATCCGACGACGACTTCGGCGGCTGAAACCCAAGTCAGTCCGGTAAGCATTTCAACCCGTCATCTCCTTCTCTTTTCTTTAAGATCTGTGAAGATCTATCTGTTTTCTTTGGCCCGTTGTGGTTGACGTTTCAGGTGAAGGAGGTGGTGGTTCTCCGACAAATTGGTGGTGATCGACGGCAGGAATAAGAGAACCACCGCCGGCCAGCGGCAGTGTGATTGTGGGTGTTTATGGAAGATGGAGTTTGGGTGTTGTGGATGAGGAGATGGGATCAATCTACTGGTCGTAGATTCAGAAGATTCTGAAGATGGAGTTTGGGTGTTGTGGATGAGGAGATGGGATCAGTTGTCGGTGGTGAATGTAGGTGTTTATGCACAGCTCTGTGTTGTTCCAACAGTTCCAAAGATTCAGAAGCCGTCATCGGTAGTGATTATGGGTGTTTATGGAAGATTCAGAGTCTGTGTTGTTCAATTGTTCCGTCGTTGATAAGTGGCCGGAGGTGGTGGTGAGGATGTGTGTTTTAGAGAGAGAGAGAGAGAGTATGTGTGTTATAGAGAGAGAGAGAGAGTTATATATTATATAATTTATAACTAATTTTGTTTTAATTTATTAGAATTATTAAAATAGTTTTTTTAAAATATTAAAATCAGAATGACCAAAATGCCCTTGCACAAAAGGACAAAACAATCAGCTTTCAACAGTCAAAATAGGGGGTTTTTGGATTTTGGACTAAAATGGCAATAAAAGTGAAACCACAGGGACCCAGATTTAAAAAGTTTGAGATTTGGACTAAAATGACAAAAGTGCCTAAACCACAGAGACCAAAATGGCAGTTTACTCTATTGAAAATTGACCTCATCTAAAACTTTTAAATAAGTAATAACGATTGTCAATATGATAAAACAAATATGTAACATAAAATTGAGATCTTTTCAAATTAGTGATTGGTATTGAGAAGTCTGGTAATTGATTACATGAGTTTTGAAGAAGCCTAATAGGATCTAAGCAAACGCTTTATGAGAATAGAACTCTAAAAACTTATGACTCGAGACTGATTCTGCATAACATACCGCCGTTTGCTTCGGCTCAGGAATTGAGTTATTCTTGTGATCACCTTCAGCGTGAGAATTGAATACGTATTGGAATGTAGAGAATAATCAAGTATGTTTGATTGAGAGTTGTGAAAGGGTCATCGTCATACTTAGAATTCCAACCAATAGCAAAGCTAAGATATGGTCTGAGGAGGGTAAGATGTAGACAACTTTACCTCTACCTCGTAAGAATAGAGAGATGACCCGATATGAGTTTTGGACCAAGCCTTGTACATAAGACACATAACACTCAGCAATTGAGACAAAGGATGAATGCCCTTAATTAATCTTTGTCGTCATAAGACACATAACACTCACAACTCAACAAAGAGTTGTGAAAGGGTAATTGGACTTAATTAATCTCATGTCATCACCTCACCTGTAGATATGATAGGTATTGTTGCATGTCGTTGTAAAAAAGTAGCAGGCCCCAAAATGGCATAACCATATTGATAGTGATAGTCGGGTGTGTGATATGACATGCCCGCATTGACCGATAGACTCGGTATGTAGCTATTCTATATGTCATTTTCACTTCATTCAAATCAAGTTAAACATGATGTTTAGCATTGTTCACCCTGCTATTTAATCTAAAGGCCCCAAGGTCTCACCCACTTTTGAATCAACAATACAAAATCATAATAGAAACAAAACTATTTTGATTCTTTTACATATAAACATAGGTTTAAATAAAAGTCAACAAATCTAAAATCTATCAAGCTTAGACTTGATAAGAGAACTAGAACTAGCTTAGAATAATTTAGGCTATAAAATAAGGATTGTAAGATATGAAATTGATGTTTTGTTATTCAATCTTCACTCCTAGATTAACTACCCACATCTATCTATACTTTCTATAAAAAGGAGAAAACCAAGTGACATAAGAAAAGCTGAGGTGGCAGCCATAGAGCCTGTCCAACAAGGCTTTTCTTATGTCATTATCGCATCATAATCCTTAATATATAAAATCACTTTAATTTTCAAAGGTTTGGCCCACATATACAAAATCACTTTAAACATCTGCCCACATATAAAAGGTCTGTTGTTCAACAGAAACGCTTCAAACCTCTGCCCATATTTAAAATTTCAAATCCTGGCTCCAAATTCAAAATTCAAGCTACATATGAATCTGGTTCCCTATAAATAACATATATGAATTTGGCTCCACATTCATATTTCAATTTATCTCTCTCACGCGTATTTGCGATTATATCTCTCTCACTCAAATGTATAGCTCTCATGATTGAGCCGGTTAATTTCCAATATCATTGTTCCAACATCGTTGTTTCATTGAAGCTCTATTGAAACACATCAACGTTTCACCTCAGCTTTTCTTATGTCACTTGGTTTTCTCTTTTTATAGAAAGTATAGATAGATTGTTGCAGAATGCAGAATTTCCATACTCTCTGATTGCAGATTTTTGTGCTTCACATAATTTTCCAACATCATTGTTACAACATCGTTGAGAGTATGTTTTTTTTTTTTTTTTTTGTAATTTGAATCTTAAATTTTGAACTGATCTATTCTAATTCTTGCTTTATCTTTCAGCCTAATCAGAGTTGTTTAAGATTCAATCAATCAGTTGCGGGTTATTTTAGGTTTGTGGATTCTTTTAAGCTGTTGATATATGTTGATAATATTTATTTTAAGGTGTTGATATATTTCAGCTTTGTTTTTTCCGAGCGAGCAGTGGGGAGTTCTTCTGCACTGTTTTTGAAGTCTGAAGTGCAGAAAGTGGAGGACTTCATTAAGCGCCGATGCTGTTCCAGGTTTTCTTGTATTTATTATCACTGATGATGTCCATTTTATATATTAGTTCTTCAATCAGTCTAATCATCAGCCTGTTAGCTATTTCACTATATAGTATGATTGTCAGTTCAGAAGCTTTTCATCATGTTTTACTACCATTATATCCTTCTTTTACATCAGACTTGAAGAAATATACAAGTTAAAAATGTCATTATACCCTTTTGTAGGTTCTTATGATTTAAAGTATCGCTTTATCAAGCAAGTTGAGGATCAAGTATATGAGGCTATGGCTACTGTTCAACAGCTGAAGAGGTGTTTTCATGGACTGCATCTTGGCCTGTTTACTAGAGACCAAGTCTCCTGAAAACCTGATGGTGATGTCTTTCTGCACTTCAGACTTCAAAAACAGTGCAGAAGCTTTTCATCACATTTTACTACCATTATATCCTTCTTTTACATCAGACTTGAAGAAATATACAAGTTAAAAATGTCATCATACCCTTCTGTAGGTTCTTATGATTTAAAGTATTGCTTTATCAATCAAGTTGAGGATCAAGTATATGAGGATAGGCTACTGTTCAACAGCAGAAGATTATTAAATTTCGTTGTTCAGTTCTCAATGTAATTGTTGATCTATCGTCATATGTGATATGTAAATTTTAATTCTAATAATCTTCGTAGAGCATTTTATTTTTACTAATTTGAGCATCAACAGTTGTCAGAGTTGATACCTGCTATTGTAAATTTTGAGTTGCTACTGTTGCCAACATCTGTTATTCCCAACAGCAGTTTCCAAAGAATTGTCAACCATTAACACAATAGAAGTTCTGAACATTATTAAAAAATAGGTATTTTTAAAAAAAATTGACAAAAATCTTTAAAAGTCTGTTGGAAACATCTGTTTTTAAAACATCTTTTTGGCAAAAGATTCATCCACTGTTTAAATGTATTGTCTGTTCTCATAATTTCTGTTTTTTTGTAATGATTGTTGAGTTGCTACTGTTGCCAACATCTGTTATTCCCAACAGCAGTTTCCAAAGAATTGTCAACGATTAACACAATAGAAGTTCTGAACATTCTTAAAAAATATGTATTTTTAAAAAAATTGACAAAGATCTTTAAAAGTCTGTTGGAAACAACCGTTTTTAAAACATCTATTTGGCAAAAGATTCATCCACTGTTTAAATGTATTGTCTGTTCTCATAATTTCTATTTTTTGTAACGACTGTTGAGTTGCTACTGTTGCCAACATCTGTTATTCCCAACAGCAGTTTCCAAAGAATTATCAACGATTAACACAATAGAAGTTCTGAACATATGTTATTGCTCAACAGATCTTTGTAAAATGTATTCAGAACATGAAAACTTCATTCCTAAAAAATAGCTATTTTTTTAAATATTGGAAAAAACTCTCAAAAATAGCTATTTTTTAAATATTGGAAAACTCCATCAACAATGGTTTTTTTAGGTTATTATTGCATCATAATCATAAGTCTTAATATAAAATCAAAACTGATTATCAGTGTTTTCATTGTATTTGTTAATGTTTTGAATCAACTTCTGTTTGGATAATAATTCATTCACTGCTGAAAGGTATTGTCTGTTTTTAATAAGTGTTGTTTATCCTAGCGATTGTTGATTTACCACTGTTTAAAACATTTGTGTCCGATGAAATGGTAGTAGCCTTTGTTTGTCATGTAGATTATTGTTAGTGTTCAAATGAAGAGTTTTTATTTTATTTTTTTATGGCAGAGGTTCAAAATTTGTCATGGGTTGATTAACATCTGAAGCAGAGGGGAATGAGGAAATTTTAGATGAGTCCACAACTGCTCCTCAAACCTCTGTTGCTGAGCCCACTGCTCTTGGTGATCACAGCACTACAACCACTGCTGTGAAACCCCCACCAACAAAACTCAAAAAGACCAAAACAAAATCCAAAAAGCCCACCGAAACCAGCAAAACGGGTCCTCTGGAAGATGAGATCCCAGAGGTTAACCCTGTGACAACACAGATGTCACTACAAACCACTGTTGCTACTTCCTCACAACATGTGGAAAGATCTCAACCCATAAACCAAACTCCTCATGATTCCTCACAAAAGGAACATGTTGTATTCACAGGGACACCACAATATGATGTCATACTGATGTGCGGTAAAGTGTTATATATATTAGGTGTATATTTTAAGCCCCTTTAACACTTATTTTTAGCCAAGTTTTAAATTTATAAAACACGATATTTTACTAACACTAAACACACATATGGGCAAGTGCACCCATCGTGAGCGTAGTATAGCGTTGGTAAGATACCAAGGTCGTCCAAGGACACAAGAGCTTTTAGTACCGGTTTATCCTCAACGTCTAATCAAAATAAAAAGTTTAGAAAAATGTTTTAGACTAAGAAAAATAAAAACTAACTAAAATGATGAAAATAAAAATAAAAGAAAAAACAGATAGACAAGATAAATCACTTGGTTCCGACTCGTATCTAGTATAACCTTTGATTATTTCCGCACTTTTGCACATAATTAAGAGATTATCTTAGTTATTGTAGTAGGCCCCTCTTTTGAAGGTGACGTTACCCTCACCCCAGTAGTTTGAGTCAGCAAGGATACAATCCTAAAAGGGTGGATTATTGGAAGATAATGAATTAAGTTATTAATGCAATATTGTGGTAGGCCCCGCTTTTGGCGGTGACGTTACCCTCGGCTAAGTAGTCTGAGTCAGCAGGGATACAGTCCTAAATAGCCGGGTTATAGTATTAATAGTAGCTAACTTATGAGGGGATCAAAGAGTTTGGACCCCCGCCATCCAATACCGTGAGACATTGAAGGAGGTCCTACTAAATTTGACCTAGGTCCATTGCAGGACCTCTAAACGCTGAACAATGGCAAGACCTTTACCAAACCGTTCCCTTAACCCCCGACCTGGTAGCCAACATACCTCCATATAGACCGTGGAGATATGAATGGTGAAAATCTTTTATTTTATATAGACAGTAAAATAATGCCAAGACACCACGGACAAACGATAAGGAAAGATCACCTTCAACATAAGCAACTAGTTATTAAAGTCATTAATACAAAACCAAATAAAAAGTGCAAAAGATTAGAAATAAAAAGTTTTATACTAGACACTTTGTCTTCACCAAGTGATGTAAGAGACTTAGGCAAACATGGCCTTGATTGTCAAGAACTCTTACGATCAATCTTGGATCCCGAGACGACTCACACTCTCTACGATGGACAATGGATGATGGTGTTGTGATGGTGGTGGGTGGTGGATGAAGTGTGAGAGAGGTGGTGTGCCAAGGGATGAGTTGAAATGAAACCAAGCACTCCTATTTATAGGCTGAACAGAGGGCTGGGCACGGCCCCGTGTCCGCTGGGCACGGCCCCGTGCCTGTCTGACACTCTCTCTCCTCATTAATTGTAATTCGCAATTACAATTAATGCGCCTGCTGTACTTTCGCCACGCCCCCGTCTTCACTGGGCACGGCCCCGTGGTGGGCAATAGAAGCTTCTATAGGTTTGTCTTTTCTGCTGCTTCTTGGGCACGGCCCCGTGCTGGCTGAGCACGGGGCGTGTTCAGTCTTCTGCCTTCTCTATTTTGCTTGGGAAGATGCCGTTGAGGGGTCGGGCAATCCACTTATGTTCCTTTTCTTGTATTTATGTTGGATTTAGCTGTCTTTTTGCTTCTTTTGTGTTTTTGAGCTCATTTAATCCTGAAAATACAAAAGGAAGACAAAAACACTCTTTTTCCAATATTAGTACTTAAAAAGGGTTAGTTTTATGCCTCATTTGATGTAATTTATATGTTGCATTTTACACACATCAAATACCCCCACACTTGAACTTTTGCTTGTTCTCAAGCAAAACTCTTTAATATGTGGCTTACACTCCCAAATGGAATGGGTAGAAGAGAAGATTTTTGGCTTGTCGTAGAGTGTTGGGAATCCAAGATCTTTTTGGGTTTTATTTTTATCTATTTACAATCCTATTCGTAATGATTTATTTAGAACGTTTCATAGGAGAAATTACTTATTTGGGCATAACATGCCTTTTTTAAAATTCCATTTATATACAAGTTCACATACCTCACGGGAGAAATCACTCACACTCGGCCGAAGGTGTATTTTTAGTGAATCACTCGAGAGCGGCATGGAACTTATTCCTACCATAAGCTTGCCAAGCAATCAATCCTCCTCCTTTTTAACTTTTATACCTTTGTAAATATCAAGAGGACTTTGTGGGTTAAGGGTTAGGCTTGGGTTAAAGGTAGGTGGTTGGGATATTGGTTAGTGGTTAAAAAAAACGAAAAGCGTAACAAGTGTCGGTTTTCGTAAGACTTTCTATTTTTGTATCTTTTATTTTTGATGAAGCTTTTATTCAAACAAAGTTATTTTTGATGAACTTGTTTGTTTTTTTTTTCTTTTTGCTTCATCATCAACACAAATTTTTTTTTTTGAATGATCATACGAAAAAAAACCGAACTTGTTACTAAAACAAAGGGTTAAAAATAAAAAGGTTTTGGTGGGTAAAAGGGTTTTTAGTTTGGGTGATGAAATGAAAAGGTTTAGGCTCAAAGGGGCTAACTAGGGGGATTTTTGGGTAGGTGGTAAAAGAAAAAGAAAAATAATGGTGTAGAAATAAAAAGGGTTAGTCCTAATGCCTCCATTATTTACTTACTCGGGTTTAAGTTGATAAGGACCGGGAATGTATCGTCATGGCAAGTTCTAGAGTTGTAAGAACCAAGCGGCTATTCACACAAGAAACGAAAAATGAGCATTTAGTCTAAAGATGTAAATTTGTATGCTCAATAAAGGCTCAAAACTCACTTTTGTGGGAATGGGTTTTTATGTGATCAAGTATATATAATCAAATTTTAACTAAGTTTGCCATGCCTTTTCATAATTTTCTTATGTTGGTTCTTTTTATCACTACGCTATCGGTTGTAAATTTGTAAAAATATAACCTTTTTGAGAACTTGAATTTCCCGAGTTAAACCTAGACAAGAAAAAAAATGAAATTTTTGTAAAAAATTTGGGGTGATTAGCGGTTCCAATAGAGTTTTGTGTACGGCTTGTATTTAGGATTTTCAAAATTCAAGGTTTTAGCATCCCCCCACACTTAAATTACACATTGTCCTCAATGTGTCCCAAAAATAAATTTTTAGGTTGATTAGATGTGTAAAAATGGTGTTAAAAGCAAAGATTTATGTTACTGGTAGTCTGGACACGGCCCCGTGTCCACTGGACATGACCCCGTGGCGAACTGCCAGTAACGAGAACTTACAGAAGGTGAACACAGGGCCTGTTGATTAGGCACGGCCCCGTGTCTGACAAAAATCTGCAGGACAGTAACCAAACAGCAGGTCTGGGAGGTGAGCACGGGGGCGTGTTGGTTGGACACGTCCCCGTGTGGACAGTCTGAAAGCCTGAAAAACAGGTTTCTTCCCCTGGTTTTTCCATCCTGGCCCTATAAGTGCTGAGGCTTAGCACCCCAAGCCTTGGTTTGTACCTGTTTCATCACTTAATACCACACCAAGCAACACAAACATCCTACATTACCATAGTTAATTGTTCCAAGCATAAAGTAAAAGAAAAATAAAACGGAAAATAAAAGTGATCAAGGAAAGTAAATTGTTCAACATTTGGCACGCAGGCCACCAATTGTTCAAGATTAAAAAGGGACTTAAACCTGTGGGCTTGCCATCAACCTGTTCTTGCTCCTCCAAACTTCCTACTCCATGTCCTCATCGCTATCATCACCTCCATCCCCATGCCCCGCCATATACTCCCGGATGCTTCCGATATCGTCTTGTATATCGTTGATGTTGCGTTCAATAGCTCCGACCCGGTGGTATGTGTTGTTGGCGAGGTTGTAGGCGTTCCAGGTACACATAAGGTTTTCCGTTCCGTCTTCCGCCTCATAAAGTAAGTTCATGGCTCGGCAAATGTGGTAGTCAACTCGTCCCGACCATGGGCTTCTTTCAAAGGACCTTGGAATTCGCGTGTAATGCTTGAAGAGACGGTACACCCATCCTCCGAAGAAGATAGGCGTTGGAGCGCGAGCAAGGCGGTTGAGATGCATGTTTCGTATCAGGAGATATGGAACATCGAGGGGCTTCCGGTTGTGGATACAGTGAAGGACAATCAAATCTTTCAACCCTACAACGCCGCTACTGTCGTGACGTTGGTTAAGAGAGTAGGTGAGAATCCTGTGAATGTAGCGATAGAGCGGATCCCTTAGCTTCGTACTCTTGGTGCTACGAGGGTTGTAGATTCCTTCACCGATTTGAGCCCATGCGGCTTGTCTTTCATTTTCATCCAAGTCTCGTAATCCCCCGGTATTTTCTTCGTTTCCCGATTCTTCTTCCTGGTACAGTCCTATTATAGCTCCAAACTGTGCCATAGAGATCGAGTACATTGTCCCGCCACACCGAAATGCAACCCCTTCATTGTCGAATGGGTCACACCTTGAAGTGAAGGTAAAGGTACTGTAGAACTCCATGGTGCATTGATGCACCGACTTAAGCCTAGTGTTTAATGCAACAGCTAGCGGTCCCGTAACGATGTTGTTGAATCGGTCCAGCTGGTTTACCAAGGTTAACAGGTCCGTGCAAGCTCTCCTGGGGTACTCCTCGGGTCTTGTTTGAAGTATCTCGTACCTTGCCCTTGCATCGAGCTCACTTGCATTGAACCTTGTGAACTTTGCCATCTGAAAGAATACACCAAAAATTAGCACGAAACAGAAATATTTTCGGACAAAACTGCAAACAGCGGGCTGGACACGACCCCGTGTTCAGCGGACACGGCCCCGTGTCCAGAGGTCTGTTACTCAAAAGCTTCATTTTTCGACCCGGTTTCGAAAACTTGAAAATTTTTGGTCCAAAAGGTGCGGTTTCCCCCGAAAATGAAACCCTAAGTGCCGTTTTTTCCAAAATATCCCGTTTACCCTATCAATTTTATCTTTTTCGGTTCAAGAACAAGGGTTTGGGGTTTTTGTAAGAAATCGGGTGAATCTATGAACAATACAAGTATATTTACTTCCTTTAACACTAATCTAACTAAATGCAAACAGATCTAAACAAAAATTTGAGGTTTGATCCGGATGAACTTCAAGAACCCTAGATTTTTCCCCAAATTTTTAGTGTTTTAACTACATGCAAGTAACTAATCTAACTACTAAAAGTGATAGAATCATACCTTGATGTTGTTAGATCGATAGGAGACGTTGAAATTTTGCGAAAAATCGCCTGGAACCAGAGCTTTTGTGGGGAAACGGGGCGTGTGGAATGAAGAAACTGTTTTGAAAAAGGGATTTTATCCCGTCTGCAGCGCGAACACGGCCCCGTGTCCAGCGGACACGGGCTCGTGCCGAGCAAGTTTTTTTTTTTTTTTTTTTAAAGTGCAAATGTGAGTGCCCCTTTTTCCCATAAGCTATGGTTAGAAAACTTACCGCTTTATTTTGTCGTCTCAATCGTTCGTAACTTACCAGGCATGATGTTTTTATTCTTCCGCCGTTTGAAGCGAGATCTCTTCTTCCTCATCCTCAATGAATCCTTGATAGAGTTTCAGCCGTTGGCCATTGACCTTAAATGGTGGCCCATTTCGAGATTTAATTTCTACTGCACCGTGTGGAAAAATATGGGTGATGGAAAAAGGTCCTGACCACCTAGACTTTAATTTACCTGGAAACAATCGAAGTCGTGAATTAAACAAAAGAACTAGATCCCCTACCTGAAATTCATTAGGTTTAATATGTTTGTCATGCAAATTTTTCATTCTTTCCTTATAAATTTCAGAGTTTGAGTATGCATAATTCCTAAGCTCGTCTAATTCATTTAATTGACAAAATCGATTTTTACCAGCAAATTCTAAATCCAAGTTTACATTTTTGATTGCCCAGTAGGCTTTGTGTGCAATTTCTACTGGCAAATGACAACTTTTTCCATAGACTAGCTTATACGGGGTTGTACCTATTGTTGTTTTATAAGCAGTTCGAAAAGCCCATAAAGCATCATCTAATTTATCAGCCCATTCCTTTTTATTTAACCCTACGGTTTTTTCGAGTATTCGTTTTAAACCTCTATTAGTCACTTCGGCTTGTCCGTTTGTTTGAGGGTGATATGCTGTTGAAACCCGGTGATAGACCCCATATCTTGTTAAAAAAATTTCAAGCTGATGGTTGCAAAAATGGGTACCTCTATCACTTATTAAAGCTTTAGGTGTGCCAAAACGAGAGAATAATTTTTTCAGAAATCTTACCACGACTCTTCCATCATTTGTTGGAAGTGCCTCGGCCTCGGCCCATTTAGATAAGTAGTCTACTGCCACAAGTATATATTTGTTTCCTTTCGATGGTGGGAAAGGTCCCATAAAGTCGAGTCCCACACATCAAAAATTTCACAAACAAGAATGCCATTTTGTGGCATTTCGTTTTTGGAAGAAATATTACCTGTTCTTTGGCAAGCATCACATGTTTTTACCAGACCTTGAGCGTCTTTGTAAATGGTTGGCCAATAAAACCCTGAATCGAATACCTTTCGTGCGGTACTAGCAGCACCATGATGTCCTCCGTATGGACCTTCATGACAATGGCGGAGAATTCTTCGTGCTTCACTACCATGTACGCATCGTCTGACGAGTTGGTCGGCACACATTTTGAAAAGATATGGATCTTCCCAAAAGTAGTGTTTCACATTGGCAAAGAATTTTTTTCTTTGATGATGTGGCCATCCTTTTGCGACTATACCGCTAGCTAGGTAGTTAGCATAGTCGGCGTACCATGGTTCTTCCTTGTATTCCACCATCTCTAGGGACTCAGTAGGGAAATTTTCGTTGATTTGCTCGTCCCTGGTTGCTTCCAAAGCTGGGTCTTCTAAGCGTGAAAGATGATCGGCTGCGGTATTTTCTGCTCCTCTTTTGTCCTTGATTTCAATGTCAAATTCTTGGAGGAGTAGAATCCACCTAATCAAACGTGGTTTTGCGTCTTGCTTTTTGAAGAGATATCGAATGGCTGCATGGTCTGTATAGACTATAGTTTTAGAAAGAACAAGATAAGAACGAAATTTATCAAAAGCAAATACCACAGCTAGTAATTCTTTTTCAGTTGTTGTGTAATTTTCTTGTGCATCATTAAGTGTTTTACTAGCATAATAGATTGGGTGGAAATGCTTTTCTTTTCTCTGTCCCAAGACAGCTCCAACTGCAAAGTCACTAGCATCACACATGATTTCGAAAGGAAATTTCCAATCAGGCGCTATCATGATAGGTGCATTGACTAACATTTCCTTTAGGGTTAGAAATGCTTGATTGCAATCCTTGTCAAAGATGAAAGGAGCATCTTTTTCAAGTAATTTCGTTAGAGGCCTTGAGATTTTTGAAAAATCTTTGATAAACCGTCTATAAAATCCGGCATGCCCTAGGAAACTTCTGATAGCTCGTACGGAGGATGGAGGTGGTAATCTAGAAATGGTATCTATTTTGGCTCGATCCACCTCCATTCCTTCGCTTGAGATCTTGTGACCGAGTACTATTCCCTCCGTTACCATGAAATGGCATTTTTCCCAATTAAGGGCGAGGTTAGTTTCCTCACATCGGGATAGCATTCGTTCAAGGTTATCGAGGCATTGGTCATATGAATCCCCAAAGATAGAAAAGTCGTCCATAAAGACTTCCATTGTCTTTTCTATCATGTCATGGAAAATAGCTACCATGCAACGTTGGAATGTTGCTGGGGCATTACATAGACCAAACGGCATGCGTCGATAAACAAAAGTTCCATAGGGACATGTGAAAGTTGTCTTTTCTTGGTCTTCGGGCGCTATCGGGATTTGAAAGTAACCTGAAAAACCATCCAAGAAACAATAAAATTTATGACCGGATAATCTTTCTAACATTTGATCAATGAAGGGTAAAGGAAAGTGATCCTTTCTTGTTGCTTCATTTAATCGTCTATAATCTATACATACTCTCCATCCTGTGACGGTTCTCGTTGGTATTAGTTCATTCTTTTCGTTAGTTATTATCGTCATACCTCCTTTCTTTGGAACTACTTGGACGGGACTTACCCAAGGACTATCGGAGATAGGATAGATAAGTCCGGCGTCAAGTAGCTTGATGACTTCGTTTTTAACCACTTCTTGAACATTTGGATTTACTCGACGTTGTGGTTGTATGACCGATTTGTAGTCATCATTCATCAAAATTTTGTGTGTGCACATAGAAGGACTAATTCCTTTTATGTCTACAAGTTTCCAAGCTATTGCGTTTTTATGTTTTTTCAAAAGATTAATTAATTTTTCCTTTTCTAAGTTACCTAATTTAGACGAAATAATTACAGGTAAATTACCATCTTTGTCTAGAAAAGCATATTCCAAACCTTTTGGAAGTTCTTTGAGCTCAAGTGGTGAGTCTTTAGGAGACTCCTTATTTGGTTGCTCATTTCGATCAAGAACTTTAAAAGTTTGTTCTATGGCGACCTCTTCTTCAACAAAGTGGTCAATTTCTTCACTTGTATCGGGTGGTTCATCTTCATCTTCAATTAGGGGGTCATTATTGCCGAATGGATATTTCATTGATCGTTCGAGATCGACACTTCTTTTAAATGCCCCTAATTGAAGAGGTAGATTGTTGAACTTCCGGTTTTTCAAAGCTTCATGAGTTTTTACAAATGGTCGTCCCAACACTAGAGGAGCGTCATCGAGGATGACAAAGTCGGTTGGGATTATCATTTGATTTGTTTGAACCAAGACATCTTCAACTATGCCGATTGATTTTATTACTTTCCGATTGGATAGAAAAATGGGTATTTGTAGTGGAGAAAAATCATCAATACTTAATTTTTCGAAAATGCAGTTAGGCATTATGTTAACACAAAGATCTTTATCGATTGTGACATTACTAATAAACGAATTTTGAAAGAAACATGGAACCGGTGTTATGTTAATTTCAAACGGGTCTTCTTTTATTAGTGAAGTTTGATCATTAGTTAACTTAACACTTACCGTTTCGTCAATTTTAGTGTTAGTGTTTAACTCTTTTAAAAACTTAGCATGAGTGGATACTAAACAATGGTTTTCGAAAGAAGGTGACAAGAGATTAATTTCTTCAAAATTAGACTCTTCTTGAATTTTAACGTTGACGGACTCACCTTTTTCGTTGTTTAACTCATGTGTCGGTTTTTCACTTATTTGTTCTTCCATTTTTACATTTTCAGTTATCTCTTCCTTTTTTAATTCTTCTCTTGCGCGGGACTCCTCTTCCCTTGCGCGAGCTTCTTTTATACACCGATCGATAACTCTAATGTGTTCTAATATCCTATCGGTCACTTCGGTTATAGAAAAAGAATCAGTATTTTCTAAGCTTGAATCCGGTTGTTCGACCCTTTGTTCCTCATAATACTCATGTGAAGTCGATGGTTCGCACCATTGTTCTTCATTGTAAGCATATGATGGATAAGGTTCGTAATTTTGTTCTCCATAATACACATATGAGGTGGGTTGTTCACGCCAAGGTTCCTCATAGTAAGCATACGAAGGTGGTGGCTCATATCTTGGTTCCTCAAAGTATGAGTATGAAGGCTCATACCTTGGTTCATCAAAATATGAGTATGGGGGAGGAGGTTCATACCTTTGGTCTTCATAGGATGTGTATGAAGTTGATGGCTCGTACCTGGGCTCCTCATAGTAGGTGTATGAATTGGATGGTTGATATGAGTGATTATTTTGAATCGAGCGTGCATTACGACAATTAGTGCAATAATTACCTCTATAATCATCCTCCTCATAGGTGTAGTTGTACCCTCCTGAGTATTGATCCATAAGAATCACTCAGCAGACCACAACCGAGTCTCGAGATCAGAAAACAATAAGAAAAACGGAAACAGAGGCTGGACACGGCCCCGTGTTCAGTGAGCACGGCCCCGTGTTCAGGATCTGTATCTGGGCGTTTTAATTAAATTTACTGATTTCGTTGAGCACGGGGCGTGTTCAGTGAGCACGGCCCGTGTTCAAGCTACTGTTACTGGGTGTTTTTATGAAAATGTGCAGCACGGCCCCGTGTTCAGTGAACACGGCCCCGTGTACAGGTTACTGTAAATGCAAATCTAAACTAAAATGCAGAAAAAAAATGCGCGCGTTTTAAAAACAAAATTTTGAAAAACTGATTAGGCCGTCGATTTTAAGCTTTCTTAAAATCCTTGTGTCCCCGGCAGCGGCGCCAAAAACTTGATGTGCGGTAAAGTGTTATATATATTAGGTGTATATTTTAAGCCCCTTTAACACTTATTTTAAGCCAAGTTTTAAATTTATAAAACACGATATTTTACTAACACTAAACACACATATGGGCAAGTGCACCCATCGTGAGCGTAGTATAGCGTTGGTAAGATACCGAGGTCGTCCAAGGACACAAGAGCTTTTAGTACCGGTTTATCCTCAACGTCTAATCAAAATAAAAAGTTTAGAAAAATGTTTTAGACTAAGAAAAATAAAAACTAACTAAAATGATGAAAATAAAAATAAAAGAAAAAACAGATAGACAAGATGAATCACTTGGTTCCGACTCGTATCTAGTATAACCTTTGATTATTTCCGCACTTTTGCACATAATTAAGAGATTATTTTAGTTATTGTAGTAGGCCCCTCTTTTGAAGGTGACGTTACCCTCACCCCAGTAGTTTGAGTCAGCAAGGATACAATCCTAAAAGGGTGGATTATTGGAAGATAATGAATTAAGTTATTAATGCAATATTGTGGTAGGCCCCGCTTTTGGCGGTGACGTTACCCTCGGCTAAGTAGTCTGAGTCAGCAGGGATACAGTCCTAAATAGCCGGGTTATAGTATTAATAGTAGCTAACTTATGAGGGGATCAAAGAGTTTGGACCCCCGCCATCCAATACCGTGAGGCATTGAAGGAGGTCCTACTAAATTTGACCCAGGTCCATTGCAGGACCTCTAAACGCTGAACAATGGCAAGACCTTTACCAAACCGTTCCCATAACCCCCGACCAGGTAGCCAACATACCTCCATATAGACCGTGGAGATATGAATGGTGAAAATCTTTTATTTTATATAGACAGTAAAATAATGCCAAGACACCACGGACAAACGATAAGGAAAGATCACCTTCAACATAAGCAACTAGTTATTAAAGTCATTAATACAAAACCAAATAAAAAGTGCAAAAGATTAGAAATAAAAAGTATTATACTAGACACTTTGTCTTCACCAAGTGATGTAAGAGACTTAGGCAAACATGGCCTTGATTGTCAAGAACTCTTACGATCAATCTTGGATCCTGAGACGAGTCACACACTCTACGATGGACAATGGATGATGGTGGTGGATGATGGTGTTGTGATGGTGGTGGGTGGTGGATGAAGTGTGAGAGAGGTGGTGTGCCAAGGGATGAGTTGAAATGAAACCAAGCACTCCTATTTATAGGCTGAACAGAGGGCTGGGCACGGCCCCGTGTCCGCTGGGCACGGCCCCGTGCCTGTCTGACACTCTCTCTCCTCATTAATTGTAATTCGCAATTACAATTAATGCGCCTGCTGTACTTTCGCCACGCCCCCGTGTTCACTGGGCACGGCCCCGTGGTGGGCAATAGAAGCTTCTATAGGTTTGTCTTTTCTGCTGCTTCTTGGGCACGGCCCCGTGCTGGCTGAGCACGGGGCGTGTTCAGTCTTCTGCCTTCTCTATTTTGCTTGGGAAGATACCGTTGAGGGGTCGGGCAATCCACTTATGTTCCTTTTCTTGTATTTATGTTGGATTTAGCTGTCTTTTTGCTTCTTTTGTGTTTTTGAGCTCATTTAATCCTGAAAATACAAAAGGAAGACAAAAACACTCTTTTTCCAATATTAGTACTTAAAAGGGGTTAGTTTTATGCCTCATTTGATGTAATTTATATGTTGCATTTTACACACATCACATACCCTCATATGAGAGTATACTTAAAAGCCCTTCTCACGGGGCAATGTCTCTTTCGACAACAATCCCTTCATCCTATATTCCACCAAAGTTTGTAACACTGCTTCAAGCTATTGACATTCAGACTGATAGCAATCCCTCCCACAAACACTTTACTGAGAGTTTAACTTCAACAATAGCTATGTTTGAACCTTTTCAATTACCTAACCCAGAAATAGTTGAGGAGGCTACACCTCTTGAATTTCAGCAAATTCTTGATGGTATTTCAAGTGGAGCAGCTACTACAAATGTCAAATCCACTAATTTACATTTGGACAGTAGTTTCAACAGTCAGACTCCCTTGAAGGCAACCACTGCTGTGTCTATCAAGGTATCCACTGGTGAGTTCAAGTTAACCACGGGTGAGATCACTAAGGTAACCACTGATGCAGAGGGAAGTCCCCAGAACCAAGAACAAGGGGCATCTGCTAGTGAAAATTTGGAGATACCTCCTCTTTCAAAAGCAGATACAACCACCTCTGGTGGGAATTCAGATAATCCTATTAAGTTAGGTGATGGATTAAAATACCAGGATTTGACGGACATGATATCTAACTTGGAAACCACTGTTGCTGATATGAAAGATCAATTGAAGCAGTTGGTGGATGCTTTCAAAAGTCGACCTTCACATCAGCAGTTATGCCAAGAGCTTTGGAATTCTGTACAACCCATTCTTGCAGCTCAAAGGGAACTGGCTGAGATTCAACTTAATTCCCACATGAAGCTAATTAGAGTTATGGTTAAAGCAAGATACAAAGACACACAGGCTGACATCAAGTGCATAAAAGAATACATTGCAAAGTTAACTGGTACTACCCCTGCACCTGTGTTTGAAAAAGATGATGAAGATGATGCTGAAAAGAGGGAAAAGGATTCCATGAAAAACTTTGGCAACCAACACCAAGAAATCAGCCAAAACAAAATCCAAAGCCTGCCAAGCAAACTTCTGCAAAATCTCCTGGAAAATCTGATACTGGTAAGAAAAATGGAATTCATGATACCGTCAACAAACAGACAAATAAGGAGATTGAGTGAAAGCAGAAGAGGAAGCATACAAAAGAGGAAAATGAAGTGCTCAACATTGGAACGTCAAATAGAAGAAAATCACACAAACACAACGAATCTCCTATTGTCATGTTTCCTAAACCAATATCGCCACCAGAAAAACCAACCACTGCTGCGAAACTTAAAAGCACTGCTGAACCTAAGAAGCCAGAGTCTGATACACCTAAAACAAAACTCTCACCAGAAAAAACACCTGTCAAAAAGCAGAATACAAAATCCTCATCACCACTGCCAACCTCCACTGAAACAATTGTTGATGCAACAAAAGTTTCAACACATGTTAAGACAACAGCGGTTAAGACACCAGTTGTTAGTCAATCCATTGATTCTACCCAATTTCAATTCCCATCACAATCAACCCTTACACTTATAACACCTTTTTCTTCCCTAACTCCTCCTTCTCCAAAATCTGTTTACACAAGAAAGAGAAAATTCATAGTGCATGAAGAAGAGAAGGAAGAAAAAGATATACCTGCACCAATTCCGTTATAAGCTACTCCATTCATTCAAACTTCACCCGAACCATTCGTCCCACATCCATCAACAAAGATCAACCCATTGGCAGTAACTTTCCCTCTAGAACTTCTTGCAGTTCAAGATGAAATGACCCAATTTTACACGGAGGATGATCCATCCAAAAGAACCTTCCCATCTCTTCATGGATTCGAAACTCCAAATAATATTTATGAATATCTGAAGCTAAAGGGCAAACAAGCAGAAAATAAAGCAAAAGAATAGTGTAAAGGGCTAGGTGGCATTAACTTATCAGCTCGCATGCAACATTGGCTTGGTGAAGTTAAGAAGTTGGAAGATTTTGCTAGAGACCTGAGTACGAATATGTCAAATCTGTCACCAAATGTTGAGCTACAAAAGACATTAAGGAATGATTTCTTGACCACTATCATGGATACCAAGCCCTACGAAGCCTACAGGTCTGATTTCAAAGACTGGCCCCTTGAAGCTCTTAATGAGTAAGTTAATAGAATTGAAAAGATGAATAAAGATCCTCAAATGCAAAAATCTGCTTCCAACTGGAAACAATACAAAAAGGTTGAAGTGGATGAAGTGTTGAAGTACAAGAGAATGAAGGCAGAACTTGTAGCAGCTAAGGTTGGGACTGCTAGACAATTTGGAAAATGGTTTAGGCAGTATATTGTTCGAGCTTACAATAAGTTAGAAGAGCGAAGAAAGACAGGTCCATCCCTTCCTAAAAAGCCAGTATATAAAGATGAAACCACTGTTAGACGTCATCATACCATTACATCTAAAAAGTTGTTCTCATCAGCAGATGTATCCATCGCTGCCTTGAACCAAAGAAAAAGACAACAACTAATGGATGAGGAAGATGAAAATATGTATGCTGAGTACAGAAAAGAGTCTATCAGAAATCAGTTACGATATGGATTGGATGATGTTTCATTGCAATTACAAGCTCAAGTTGCTCAAGCACTTCAGAAGTTGGCAAGCAGGCCTCAATCGCCAAACTCCTCTCAAATAAAACTTCTCCCAAGAAACCCATCAGATCCAAAAATAGTAAAGTGAAAGTCTGACAAAAAGACCCATGAATTGACTTTGATCAAGTCTGATGGTAGTGTTGAAAAGATATCAAGGGAGAATGCACTTGGTCTGAATCCAGTTGACCTCCAAGATCTTTTTAACCTTCAGCTTTATAGGGATGAAGATGATACTGATTCCTTGGATTTTGAGCTCCAATTCAAAGGGCAAATCCGGGAAATGTTGATGAGAGAATAAAGATCTGCTGATTTCTAAAGTCTGCTGATTCCTTGATTTAGTTTTGCTGAAAGTTGTTGAGGCAGGTGATTGTGTGTTTGTAATTAACGTTTGTTGAACTTTAAGTTGTATTCAAAATCTATTAAGTACCTATGTCTATAAACAGTTTATATTGTCTTTTTGGGTAAATAGGATATATGAACCGATAATGTATGTTTATAGTTATCTTTTAGCTCTAATAGATAGCACGTTTTGGTACAATATCCATACACGAATCTATATGTTCTATTAATATGTGTTATGCATACTTGTCTAAGAAACGACCCGGGTTTCCAGCTCTCATTTTTAATGAGAGTACTAAATTCTTTGTTAATAAAATTATTCTCTTAACATCTGTTTACTAACCTTTGTAATTACTGTTGACTGAACTTTTTAACATGGGTTGATTAACATCTGATACTTACTATCTATCCATCTGGCAAGCTCTGTTGGAGATAATTGACGTGTGCGTATATATACATAATTTTGCAATGAAATTACACACGATTTGGTTTTAAATTTATAAAAGTGATTATTACTTTTACATCAAAACACACACGAAAGAGGCAAGTGTACCCCGTCATATATGTAGCAAAGTATCGGTAAGAACCAAGTATCGATCCAAGGAAATGGGCGGAGGAATAATACTAGACCCTTGTCACTAAACTACCGGTAAAAACATAAGTTGTTTGATTTTTAATAAACTAAAGTAAGCATAAACTAATATTTATAAAACATAGTAAACTTCAAATATGAAAATAGATAAATAGCCTTGCTTAATACACAACCAAAGCATGTCAACTAAGTCGGTTTTGGCACTAGAAGCATTTGATCAATTCTCCAATTTCAAGACAATTAGTATCCCTTTCAGGAATCCTAACATGACAATCATTCGGAAAGCTAAAATGATAAACACACTTTAACCACCTAACATTGTTCTTTAACGTGCAATTGATAAATGTCTATGAAAATCTCTTAAAAATAAGTTAGTCATCCGTTAGGAGTTTTCTAACCTCACTTAAACAAGGAAAGCGACACCGATAAACACAATGTAACCACCAAGACTAGCATAAACTAGATTAAATCACAACCGAGTTCATTTTACAAATCTTGCACATAAATTCAACAAGAAAGCAATTTTGGCCTAAACTACTAACTAAGCTAACAAATCATGGCAAGAATTTATAACGACACCATTTAACCCGTTAAGGTCCTTCCGTGACGGCAAGCTTTCTTGATTAACAATAATTACATTTTATTAAACCACTAACCATTTCTAGTATCATGGTGCACACATTTTAACCAAGCTAAACTAGTTAACCAAGTCTAAAGTTTACTAATACAAGATTAATTAAGCTTCATTTTTCAACTATCTTAACTAACCAAATACCAATCATCCAACACAATTACTTATAATCAAGAAATCAACATCAATAACAAGGTTGCAAATTAATCATCAAAGATAATCATAGAAAATACTTCCAAGTGTCATTACAAACAAAGATTAACATACTAATGGCTAAAATCAAGCAAGGGATTGTTGTGTTTTTGCCCAAAGGCTACAATAATACATAAACATTAATCTAAGTGCTTGAAAGATTAACAAAATCATGGAAAGATTAGAAAACCAAACCATAAACAAGTATAAGATTAAGAATCTGGAAGATAACGAAGCTAATTGGCACAATGTGGCTTGAATCCGGGTGAAAGCAGAAGCCTCCGGAGCCTGAAAATCGCCAGAATCGCTTCCAAAATGTCCAGAGTTATGAGCAAAATGTCTCTGCAAGTTTTTTATATAATTTCGATATCGCACGGTCGTGCGTCCTGTTGCACGACCGTTCACTTTTTGAATTATTGGAGGTATGGTGCACCATACTGCATGACGTCATCAGATCTTGACCGGTCTTCGGTCTCGCACGACCGTTCTTCCCATGGCACGACCGTGCGTTTCCGGGTTCTTGTTGCACGGACTGCTGCACTGGTCGTTCAGTTCCGGGGTTTGGCTGGTCATCGCATCCGCACGGGGTGCAATCAGACTCACGCCCGTGCATTACCGGAATACTCTTGCACGCCAAGTCGCACCCTCGTTCATTGCCGGACTGGGCTGGTTTTGTCGGAGATGCACGATCGTGCATCAGGTCGCACGACCGTTCCATTCGCCCAGGTCAGAATGCTCACAGAATGTTCGCAGCTTCGTCGTTTTGTCCGGAAAGTCATCGTTTTCACTATCATCTTGTCTGGTATGCTGTTTTAGGCCTGTAAATAAAAATATATACATGATTAAGTATCCGAATGACGGTTTTACGGCCGAAAACGCATAAAATGGGGATAAAATGGGGGACTAAAATATGTGTAAATTAGCGAATATCAAATCTCCCCACACTTGAACCTTGCTTGTCCTCAAGCAAGCTAAACTAAAATGCAATAAAAGATAGAATCAAACAAGAACGATAATTTACACACTATTTTATTGAAATAACTACAAACGGTTAGCCGGTTTTTCGAAAGACAACATCAAAAGAATCAAACCCAACAAGCATATGCAAATATGTGGCGATAACCAAAAAGCCGTGACTCACTTTCAATTGACTTAACATGTTAATCTTCACACAACTCACAATGTCCACACACACTCGGTTTTATTTATGAAACATACATAAAATGTGTATGTGCAAACACTCAATGCCTCGTCAATGAAATGTGTAATATCATAAGCTTGTAATAAGATCTCGTCTCCACCAACTAACATGCGAAAAAGTGTAAATCAAGAGGTCTTTACGGGTTGTAACGTTAGGCTTGGGAGAAGGGTATGGAAATGGATATTTAAAGTGGCGAAATGGTTAAAACTCGGTTTTAGCGTTTAACTAGCGCAATACAATAAAACTATACATACAAATGCCTTAAAAAGGCGACTTATGCGACAATGAGCTCATAACCAAGATTTCATCAATTTATCAATCAAAATTGCTCGAATTTTGTCTACTTCACCCTATTTTAGGGTGTTTTATTTATTTATTTATTTATTTATTTTTTTAAGCATATAAACTAAAGGATTTATACAATGAAACATAAACAACAACAAGCGCTAGTTAAACGATTATTTTGACCGAGTTTCAACACTAAAAGGTTTAAAACATAAAAAGGCTAAATATGGCTAAGTGGGTGATAATATTGGGTAGACAAAGGTAAACGGGAAGGCTCGACATGGTTAATCCTAAAGGGTAACATAGGGTATACGGGAAACACAACACAAAGAACAAGGCTAAGAACAAAGGGGTAATCTAAGTGCCTCTATCACTTCTACACAATTCCGCAAGTTCATGATCTTAACAAGCATACTAGTGACAAGTTCTAAATTACACATGACATCCGGCTCACTCCTACATCCGAAATGAACAAGTATATAACAATTTCAAGGCTCAAAAATGCTCACATAACGGAAGGAATGGGTAAAAGTGTGAAAACTATCATGCAAGCCTTTCTTTGTTTGTCACGCTTTCCGGTTTCCTTTTTCAAAATTTATATTGCTTGTCGAGTTTTTATCAAGTCCGAAGTTTTCTAAAACACAACCAACCGGTTTATTTACTAAAATAAATACAGAAAACAAATATTTTTGAATGATTTTTCTGATTTTTTTTTTAGAGGACAAACAAAGTTAACAAAGTTAACCCCCTCCCCACACTTGAACTTCGCATTGTCCCCAATGCGAAACCCGAAATATAGAGAAAAAGGATAATAGTACTCCCCTCAAGATGATTTCTGATGAAACGAGACATCCAAGCTGTATATGTCGTGTGCTCCGGTCAAAGACTTGATAGCCAAGATCTGCAAGTATGTCATATGGTACAGCAAAACAGAACAGAAACAAAATAAACCCAAATAAACCATAATGTACATAAATATAAGTACTAAAATCCAAACAAATACAAGACATAAAGTAAAGTGTCTGAAAATAAAATACAATCCGAGAGTGTTTGAAATGCAACCAAAATGAACACCCGAAATATAAAGTATTGAAATAATAAAACCACAAACGATCAACACTTACTACTCGTCATCACCAGCATCATCTCTCGTGAAGGACGGGCCCGTATCTCCATAACCAGACGGGTTCCAGGGTGGGAACTGCGGAGGATGTTGAAAGTAGTCGGGATAGGCATGATGCATCCCCCCGAACAGGTATGAAAATCCAACACTCACCCCCTCCCTGGTACAAGCTGTCCTGGTTCGCCCTAAGCTGATCCTAAGTGGCCCTGAGCTGATCCTGACTAGCCCTAAGCTGATCCTGACTAGCCCTAATCTGGTCAATATAAGTCCCATGCTGCTCCTGCGTAACTCGCATCTGTTGGAACTGCTGGTAGAACTCTGGCCAGTCCTGGTGCTAGTGGTAATCATGGTGCTGTGGTGAATGTGGTGGTATCTGTGGTGAATGTGGTGGTGGTCCGTGCTGCTCCTGATCATGCATCTCCTCATCCTCGTGTTCCTCCTCAGCTGGGGGTAACGGGTCCCAGACCTCGTTGTTTAGACCCCTTAATCTATCCCCCTGATCCAACTCAACAATCAACCCCATTGCTTTCAGTGACCGAATATCAACATATACCCCTTCGGTCACCAGAGTGAGACTCTCAAGCACCTCATCAGTCATCAGGCCCAAATTGTAAGCAATTTCGGTCACATACTGACCGCCATGAATTTGACTGTTGGGTGTCCTCCCTAAGCACTTCACAAAGTATTCAGCCATCCTTGCGGCTAGGTTGATGTGAACTCCGTTAACCAGCGCGTATAGAAAAATCAAATCCGGTGTTGGACAGTTCCCTAAACTGTCCATGCGGCCGTAAGTGGTGTGGCTAAATAGATGATGCATCACTCGAACCAACGGGTCTCTCAATCGTGAAGCCTTAGACATTCTCGGGTCGTAAGGTTCACCAATTGCATTTTCAGCCCAAAACGTTGCCCGTGCTACATCAATTGGAAAGACAAACTACTCTGTGAAGAATTCGGAATCCATGGCTTCTCTTGTATAAATTCCAATCCTCCTACCCAATCGACCCACTGACCAAGTGTGCCATTGTCCACCCAACCTGAAAGTTATCCGATCCTTGTAGCAGAATTTTGGCCTTCTATGAGCAACTGGTTTTTCGTAGGCATATGTGGAAAAGAACTCTATTGTTGGCTCAAGATAGATGGGTCGGTTGATAGATACTAAGCGCGCAAGTGGGATACTGATCATGTTTTCAAGTCTCTCATACTGATTTAGCTCCCTCATAACCTCCCAATCCAGCCTCCGGGGGACTCCGAATTGCCCTCGCCTTCTCCATAAGGCATCACGTCTTGGAATACAAAGAGCTTCTTTCTCATCATCGGGGTTAAATTGCAAGAATGGGTGATTCATCTGCATGAGGAATAACGTTAGAAAGATGGGAACAGGAAAAATTTCAATCAAAAACAGCAGCACAGACAGTTATGAAGATTCTGTAAAGCTGATCTGGGCCTGTCGCACGGACGTGCGACGAGACGCACGGACGTGCGACGAGACGCACGGTCGTGCGTCGCCGAGAACGAATAACGGTGGTCAGAATATGTCAGATCTGCATGGCGTGCGACCAACGGCACAACCATGCATCACCGAGACCAGCAGCAGACATCGTAAACAGTCGGTATCGCACGACCGTTCCATCCAAGGAACGTCCGTGCCACATCGATTCTGCAGATTTCGAACCCCTGTACTTTGAACAGCCTGATTTTCGCAAAATTTCAACAAGTTTTGGGCCAACAGGGGTCGGAAAGTCAACCGGGTGTTCACGATATGCACGATTCAAACAAGGGTTAGGGTTTCGATTGTATTTATGAATGGAACCCTAAAAAACCTTGAAGAATCGGATGAATCTAACCTAGAAAGCGAAGAAATAGAAAATCTACAAGAAGGAACGTACCGTGCGAAGAAGGGTGCGAAATGAGGCAAAAACGATCTGGAGCGGCTGGTGCGACTAGGGTTTCGCGAATTGTGAATGGGGGCTGCAGATGAGGCTATTTATACTACCAAATGACAAAAATGCCCTCAGCCTGACGCACGGTCGTTCGACCTATCGCACGGTCGTGCGTCACCGACATCTCTCAAACCCAGCACGATGTTCTCGGAGATGCACCGGGGGTGCGACTCGTCGTGCAAGCCAGCCCGCAAACGCACAATCATGCGACTCAAGGCACGGTCGTGTGACAGCTGCAGATCAGTGTTTTTCTGTAGAAGCTATTTCCAGCAACTGTTTTGGCCGTTTTTCGCCATTTTTTCAACACGCAAACTGTTTAATCAATATTGCAACATAGAACCTTCGCCCGGCACGTCTAAGATTTGTAAAAACTAACGGAAACTAGCAAAGGCATCTAAATTATGCTAAAATTAGAAAAACACAAAAAAAGACGATATTACCCCTAAAGCGTAAAATACGCTCTTGCTACATTTTTAGTCCGCGAGTCAGTAGCGTAGAATCTCTCCTCCCCACACTTATGATGTGTGCGGGGTTTGGAATTCGATGACCTCCACAGCCGACTCAATCGGCCCGGCAACGTACAACTTCAACCGATGTCCATTTACTTTGAATGTAACGCCGTCCGCGTTCTCTACTGCAACAGTACCATACGGAAATACTTCCTTAACTGTGTATGGTCCTGTCCAGCGTGAATGAAGCTTCCCTGGAAATAAGCGCAGTCGTGAATTGTAAAGAAGAACAAGATCACCCGCTTGGAATTCTTTGTGGTCCTTCAAGCGTTTGTCGTGAAATTTCTTCGTGCGCTCTTTGTCGAGGACGGAGCTTTCATAAGCTTGTTGTCGCAGTTCCTCCAACTCATGAATCTGGAGAAACCGGGTTTCACCTCCGGTTTTCAAGTCCAGATTCGCAGTTTTCAAAGCCCACATAGCTTTATGCTCCAGCTCTACCGGTAAATGGCATGCTTTTCCGTATACCAACCTAAAGGGAGTGGTCCCAATAGGGGTCTTATAAGCTGTACGGAATGCCCATAATGCCTCATCAAGTTTGTCCGACCATTCCTCGCGGTTTGCACCAACAGACCGCTCAAGGATGCGCTTTAGCCCTCGGTTAGTAACTTCCACATGCCCGCTTGTCTGCGGATGATAAGGCGTGGACAAACGGTGATGCACACCGTAACGGGACAAAGCCTTTTCAAGCTGAGTATTACAGAAATGAGTCCCTCCGTCACTAATAAGCGCTTTCGGAGCGCCAAATCGGGCGAACAAACTTTTTAAGAATCTCACGACCACCCTGGCGTCATTTGTGGGTAAGGCCTGTGCCTCCGCCCACTTTGATACATAGTCAACTACGACCAGGATGTATTTGTTACCTCGTGAGGGGGGAAACGGTCCCATGAAGTCTATCCCCCAAATGTCAAAGACTTCACAAACTTGTATCCAGTTCTGGGGCATTTCGTCGCGTGCCGATATATTAGTCGCCCTCTGACAGGCATCGCACGCTTTTACCCAACTCTATGCGTCACGAAAAATAGTCGGCCAATAAAACCCGGAATCCAACACCTTCTTGGCGGTGAAGTTGGCTCCATGGTGGCCTCCGGTAGGTCCCTCGTGACAATGGCGCAGAATATCGGTTGCCTCTTTCCCTGATACACATCTTCTGATCACCTGATCAGCACCTACTTTGAATAAGAAAGGATCATCCCAAATGTAGTGCTTGAGATCCGAAAAGAATTTCCACTTTTGCTGGTGAGTCAACCCTTTAATCAGAATCCCGCAAGCAAGATAGTTCGCAAAGTCGGCGAACCAAGGCGACTCATCGCAATCTCAACACCCATCAAAGACTCGTGTGGGAAATTGTCATTGATTGAATCCCAACGCGAGTCCTCGATGTCTCCATGCTCTAACCGAGATAGATGGTCAGCCGCTACATTCAACGCACCCTTTTTATCTTGAATTTCAATATCAAACTCTTGCAGCAACAAGATCCATCTGATTAGACGCGGTTTAGCGTCCTGTTTGCTGAAGAGATATCTAATGGCTGCGTGATCAGTATACACAATGGTTTTTGAAAGCACCAAATATGATCTAAATTTGTCGAATGCGAAAACAACTGCCAAGAGTTCTTTTTCAGTCGTGGTGTAGTGCTCCTGAGCGTCGTGAAGAGTCTTGCTCGCATAATAGATCGGGTGAAAGTGCTTTTCCTTCTTTTGTCCTAAAACGGCCCCTATAGCGTAATCACACGCGTCGAACATAATTTCAAATGGCAGACTCCAGTCCGGTGTAACTAAAATAGGGGCCTCAATCAACTTTTGCTTGAGAAGGTCAAAAACCCTCAAGCAATCATCTCCAAATATGAACGGAGCGTCTTTCTCCAACAAACGGGTCATGGGACTAGAGATTTTTGAGAAATCTTTGATGAATCGCCTATAGAACCCCGCATGACCAAGAAAGCTCCGTATCGCTCTCACAGAGGTGGGAAGCGGAAGTCGTGAAATAACGTCAACTTTAGCTGGATAGACTTCCATACCCGCACGAGAAATCTTATGTCCCAGAACTATGCCCTCCTTCACCATGAAGTGGCACTTCTCCCAGTTTAGGACCAGATTCGTCTCCTCACACCTCTTCAACATCTTTCTCAAATTTTCCAAGCAATGATCGAAGGAATCCCCTACCAAAAAATCATCCATGAAAACCTCCATGGAATCCACGATCATGTCATGGAAAATTGCAACCATGCATCTCTGGAAGGTCGCCGGTGCATTACACAACCCAAAAGGCATCCGCCGGTAGGCGAATGTGCCGAAGGGGCAGGTAAAGGTAGTCTTCTCCTGATCCTCAGGAGCAATAGGAATCTGAAAGTACCCAGAGAACCCGTCCAAGAAACAGTAATACAACTTCCCCGACAGACGTTCCAACATCTGGTCGATGAATGGAAGCGGGAAGTGATCCTTACGAGTAGCATCGTTGAGTTTGCGGTAATTAATGCAAACTCGCCACCCAGTGACGGTACGGGTAGGAATTAGCTCATTCCTATCATTTGAAACTACAGTCATACCACCTTTCTTAGGTACAACCTGCACTGGACTCACCCACACAGAGTCGGATATTGGATAAATCATCCCGGCATCCAACAACTTAATCACCTCTTTCTTTACCACGTCCTGCATATTTGGATTTAAACGCCTCTGATGCTGTGCACACGGTTTGTACTTGTCTTCCATCAGAATCTTGTGAGTACAGAAAGAAGGATTTATGCCTTTAATATCCATGATTTTCCACGCAATGGCTCTCTTATGAAGTCTCAGAACCTCGAGAAGTTGATTTTTCTCATCTTTTTCCAATGATGCCGAAAGAATGACCGGTAAGCAACGCTCCTCGTCCAGAAATGCATACTCGAGATGTGGTGGGAGTTCTTTCAACTCCAAAGACGGCGGATCTTCAACCGACGGTTTTGCTTTCTCTTCTTCTACATGGACAATTTCAAGAAATCTCTCCAGACTCTGGGAACCATCGTCACCAATCTGATAGACTGGCTGCTCTAAATCGTGGCCCTCCTGCGTAATGCCAATCAGGTCCCCACATGACAGACGTGTGTCCGAATCAATCTCGTCAACAGTACCTTGAAAATGAGAGCACACACATGCATCGACAATGTCGACATAATAAAGCTTGTCATCGTGACTTTGCGGATGCTGCATTGATCTTTTGATATCGAATGTCACGTCCTCGTCATTCACTCGGAGTGTAATTTGGCCAGCTGCCACATCAACAATCGTCCTCGCAGTATTGAGGAACGGGCGTCCAAGTATCAAAGGTACTCTTGAATCCTCGTCCATGTCAAGAATAACAAAATCCACGGGGAAAACAAATTTATCGATTTTTACAAGCATGTTTTCCACAAATCCACGCGGATACTTGATTGAACGGTCTGCCAACCGAATGCTCATCCTAGTGGGTGACGGCTCACCCAGATCCAGTTTAGTAAAAACCTTATATGGCATAAGGTTGATACTCGCTCCCAAGTCAGCCAATGCATGGCTAACATACATGTTTCCAATCAAACACGGAAGCGTAAAACTACCCGGATCTCCCATTTTCATGGGCAGACGGTTTTGTAGAACGGCAGAACAAGTTTCATTCATCACCACACATGATATTTCCTCGAGCTTCTGTTTATTCGAGAGGACATCCTTAAGGAATTTCGCATACTTTGGCATCTGGGCCAAGGCTTCAACAAACGGTATATTAATGTGTAGTTGCTTAAGCAACTCAAGGAACTTACCGTATTGTTCGTCATTCTTCTACTTCTTCAGCCTGCCTGGATAAGGTACTGCGGGAGTGTAATCTTTGACCGGCTCCTGGACTTGTGATGTACTTGCTGGGCGTAGCCTGGCTTGCACCTCGTCCGGTGTGTCAGTCGGGACCGCTTCAGTGATCGGTGATGAGTCCTATATGACGGGTCCGGTAGTTTTTCCACTCCTGGTCATGATCGCATTCACATGCCCACCCGGGTTTGGTTCTGTATTTCCCGGAAGACCACTCGGGGGTCTTTTAGACATCATTTGTGCTAGCTGACCAACCTAATTCTCGATATTTTGAATCGAGGCCTTGTGACTCCTCATTTCCCCCTCGTGGGAAAGAAAACGATCCTCGCTCTGTTGGTAGCGTTTTTCAGCCAACTGATTCGCACTCGATGAGCTAGTAAGAAGCTGAGCCATCATATCCTCCAGCTTGGAACTAGACTGAGGGGCCTGCTGCTGGGAACTACTCCCAGTGCCCTGATTCTGATACGAATATGGATGCTGCTGGTAAGGTTGGGTGTATTGCTGGAACTGCTGACCCTGACCCCGCTGTGGCGCTGGAGCGCGCTGAGTGAATCCCAAAGGATTTTGATTGCCTGTGTTCGCTCGCCACCCAAAATTCGGGTGATTTCTCCATCCGGGATTATAGGTGTTGTTGTACGGGTTGTTCTGCGGCCTCACCTGATTACTCACAAAATCCACTTCTTCGTGGCCCTCGTATACGACTCCCTGAAAACACGCACCAGGCTCGTGCGACACTCCACACTGGTCACATCCCGAGCCAGCCTGCGCAATCATCTGGGACCTGTCGAATCTCGATGCAAGAGCTGAGATTTGTGCAGTAATGGCCGTATAGTCGTCTACAGCATGAACTCCTGCGCGAGATGATGATGATGTTGCCCGACCTCTATCTCCTTCCCGACGCGAGCTGGATTTCAACGCAGCTTTTCTATGATATCATACGCTTCAGTCGGCGTCTTTGTTCCTAGATCGCCTCCTGCGTTCACGTCTAATCGCTCATGCGTGTTGTAACTGAGCCCCTGATAGAACGTCAAGACCAGCTGTCTCTTGGAGAAGCCATGATGTGGAACATCTATCAACAAATCTTTAAATCTCTCCCAGGCCGCATGCAACGACTCTCCCTCGTCCTGGCGAAAGGAAACAATCTGGTTCCGTAGCTTGTTTGTTTTCTCAGGTGGAAAATATTTCTGCATAAACTGCTCCGCCAACTGATTCCAGGTACTGATGGACCCGGCTGGAAGTGACATAAGCCAAGCTCTAGCTTTGTCACGCAACGAGAAAGGAAACAGTCTCAACCGAATTGCATCCTACGAAACACCTGTAATCCTAAATGTCGAACAAATAGCAAGAAAAGCAGCAATATGCCTCCCGGGATCCTCATGCTCACGCCCATCAAACTGTACTGAATTCTGCACCATATTAATAATACTAGATCTAATTTCAAAAGTAGGTGCATCAATAGTAGGCTGAAGGATACTCGGCTCCAGGCCTGCCCTTCCGGGCTGATTTGTCTCATTCAAATGTCGCTCATCGTCCGCCATGGTTCTGTCTCCTGCTGCCCCTGAGCCTTCGGCTTCAGCGGGTACCACCTTCTCCTGCTCACCAGCTGCGAGCAGTAGCCCAACCGCACGCCCTCTCGCGCGAAGACGTCTCCTCAGATCACGCTCGGGCTCGTCTGACGGTTCAACAACTTCTGGAGCGGGGGTCGAGAACATCAACCTGCAAACGAAAAATTGACACAATGAATATTTTATTAATATAATAATGTTGTTTTTTTTTACTGAAAAGAAACAGAATATTATTTAAAAAGGGCTGAAAATTTTATAAAAATTCGAAAATGGGCCCGAAATTTTATAAAAATTACAACAATAAAAAAATAATCGAATCGGCTAATGCAGAAATGATTTTTCAAAGCCGAAAACTCAAAGAATAAATAAATAAATAAATCCGGATTAAATAAATAAATGGAACAAAAATTTTACAAGTGTACAAAATATTCACGAAAACGAATAAATCGAATTAAAAGCAAGAAATATTAACAAATAAATAATCAAGAAAATATTCACAAATATTAACAAGTATATACACCGATAACACAATGACTCGGGTCGTTCCTAAAACTCGCCATTTCCCTGGCAACGACGCCAAAAACTTGACGTGTGCGTATATATACATAATTTTGCAATGAAATTGCACACGATTTGGTTTTAAATTTATAAAAGTGATTATTACTTTTACATCAAAACACACACGAAAGAGGCAAGTGTACCCTGTCATATATGTAGTAAAGTATCGGTAAGAACCAAGTATCGATCCAAGGAAATGGGCGGAGGAATAATACTAGACCTTTGTCACTAAACTACCGGTAAAAACATAAGTTGTTTGATTTTTAATAAACTAAAGTAAGCATAAACTAATATTTATAAAACATAGTAAACTTCAAATATGAAAATAGATAAATAGCCTTGCTTAATACACAACCAAAGCATGTCAACTAAGTCGGTTTTGGCACTAGAAGCATTTGATCAATTCTCCAATTTCAAGACAATTAGTATCCCTTTCGGGAATCCTAACATGACAATCATTCGGAAAGCTAAAACGATAAACACACTTTAACCACCTAAAATTGTTCTTTAACGTGCAATTGATAAATGTCTATGAAAATCTCTTAAAAATAAGTTAGTCATCCGTTAGGAGTTTTCTAACCTCACTTAAACAAGGAAAGCGACACCGATAAACACAATGTAACCACCGAGACAAGCATAAACTAGATTAAATCACAACCGAGTTCATTTTACAAATCTTACACATAAATTCACCAAGATAGCAATTTTGGCCTAAACTACTAACTAAGCTAACAAATCATGGCAAGAATTTATAACGACACCATTTAACCCGTTAAGGTCCTTCCGTGACGGCAAGCTTTCTTGATTAACAATAATTACATTTTATTAAACCACTAACCATTTCTAGTATCATGGTGCACACATTTTAACCAAGCTAAACTAGTTAACCAAGTCTAAAGTTTACTAATACAAGATTAATTAAGCTTCATTTTTCAACTATCTTAACTAACCAAATACCAATCATCAAACACAATTACTTATAATCAAGAAATCAATATCAATAACAAGGTTGCAAATTAATCATCAAAGATAATCATAGAAAATACTTCCAAGTGTCATTACAAACAAAGATTAACATACTAATGGCTAAAATCAAGCAAGGGATTGTTGTGTTTTTGCCCAAAGGCTACAATAATACGTAAACATTAATCTAAGTGCTTGAAAGATTAACAAAATCATGGAAAGATTAGAAAATCAAACCATAAACAAGCATAAGATTAAGAATCTGGAAGATAACGAAGCTAATTGGCACAATGTGGCTTGAATCCGGGTGAAAGCAGAAGCCTCCGGAGCCTGAAAATCGCCAGAATCGCTTCCAAAATGTCCAGAGTTACGAGCAGAATGTTTCTGCAAGTTTTTTATATAATTTCGATATCGCACGGTCGTGCGTCCTGTTGCACGACCGTTCACTTTTTGAATTATTGGAGGTATGGTGCACCATACTGCATGACGTCATCAGATCTTGACCGGTCTTCGGTCTCGCACGACCGTTCTTCCCATGGCACGACCGTGCGTTTCCGGGTTCTTGTTGCACGGACTGCTGCACTGGTCGTTCAGTTCCGGGGTTTGGCTGGTCATCGCATCCGCACGGGGTGCAATCAGACTCACGCCCGTGCATTACCGGAATACTCTTGCACGCCAAGTCGCACCCTCGTTCATTGCCGGACTGGGCTGGTTTTGTCGGAGATGCACGGTCGTGCATCAGGTCGCACGACCGTTCCATTCGCCCAGGTCAGAATTCTCACAGAATGTTCGCAGCTTCGTCGTTTTGTCCGGAAAGTCATCGTTTTCACTATCATCTTGTCTGGTATGCTGTTTTAGGCCTGTAAACAAAAATATACATGATTAAGTATCCGAATGACGGTTTTACGGCCGAAAACGCATAAAATGGGGATAAAATGGGGGACTAAAATATGTGTAAATTAGCGAATATCAATAATGAATAAGAGTTTTTAGTAAAGTATGTTGGAAAGCCATAGAGGTTTTTAACAGTTAATAAATAACAGTGGTTTGCTATCAACATAATGGAATTGCTGTTGAATAAACCTATTGACCATTAGTTTATATCAATTTTGTAAGTCTGCACTAATTATTTTTTTTGCTCTCTGTCAATATGTGTTATGCATGGTTTTCTAAGAAACGACCCGTGTTTGCACACGGGTCTTACCGCTAGTAAATGTTAATTTTAATTATTTTGATGATTTATATTCTTAACATATCCTCAAAAGTTAAATGTGTGTTTCAATCCAAGCTAAACATTGCTAGCAAAGTTCCACCTTTCATTGCTATCAATATCTAATATCAATAATGTTAAAAGAAAACAAGAAATGAAAAAAAAAAATGTAAGGGCACATGGGTATTGATAGTTTTGTTTATAATTCTTGTTTGTTTGTTTTTTTTTTTACCAAACAAGTACCTTTTTTCTAGATAGGACTCGTGAAACCATTTGGTTGGCTGAGGGACACCAGGTCTAAAAATGAATAATAGTTTTTCGATCTTTTTTCATTTAATTAATTACTGGATTTTACAAATAATATTTTTTAAACAATTAACATTCAGACACAACTTCAACTATCACTAGCCATTAGTAATGGTTGAATACACTATTTTCTCTGGTTGTATGTAGGATGAGCTTGGTAACGGTTTCGGTATCAAAAGTACCGATACCAAATATACCGGTACCGAAAATCTTCAAAATTGGGTACTTGTATCGAAGCAAAAGTACGGGTACTGAAATCGCTAAAAAGTGGGCATCGAATTGGTATAAAAAATAATTCGATAGGAGATATTCGTTACTGGTCTGATACCAGTATGCCAAAAGCCCATCCCTAATCATATGAGAGAACAAATAAGGTCGCATTACTGTTATTAATAATTTTTAATTACATATATAACATAAGTTATAATTACGACAAAAAGTTTGGAAGTCAAAGTATGTCTATAAACATCGTGATCACGAGCTTGTAGTTTCTTTAATGAGAAAAACACACAATCTCAAAAGAAGGGATATATTTTTTAGTATGCCTTAGGGAAGGGGGACGGCGATAGTGTTTAGTTGGCACTGAGAGGGAGAGTTGAGAGTCCAACTATTGAGAGTGGATGTACATGTATTAAAGAAAGAAGTGGGTTATGGTCTAAGGTGCTCTTTGTTTTTTCTGTGGGGAAATGTCTGCAGTATGCGGACCACATCTGCAGGCATCTGCAGGAGAAGAGATAGACCAAATGTCTGCAGTCTGCAAGGAGAAGAGTGTTTGTTTTTTTATATATAAAAACCGCTTCTCACACTCAACACACACACAGAACATCTCTCTGATCTCTCTCTCTCTCTGCCTCCCTCTACCACCACAACCACCGTCCACCTCCACCACAACCAACCACCACCACTTCAGCCACCACCCACCCCGTTGCAGCCACCACCACCCCGTCACAACCACCACCACCTAACACTCACCTCCACCACCTCCTCCTTCCTCCCCCACCAACCCCGTCGCAACCACCAAGCACCACCGCCACCATGAAGCCAAGCACCACCACTTCAACCGACGTCAACCACCTCCACCGAAACCCTAATTTCACCATCTTCAAGGGTTTCGATTTGGGGGTTTCTGAAGAGAGAGTGAGATCGAGGGAGGAGAGAACGGTGGTGGTTGTCAGTGCCGGTGGGTTTTGACAGCGTCGAGAGAGATCGAGGGAGGAGAGAACGGCGTGGTTGTGTTCTTGATTCTGTGTTCTTGATTCTGTTGGTAGAGAGAAAGGTGAGAAGAGGTGAGAAGTGGTTAGGTCTGTGCCAAGAAGACATGGGTCAAGGTCTGTGCCAAGAAGAGGTCTCGTAGACCTTTTTTAATGAAAGGTCTGCGAGAAAACAAACAAGCTGTTGCACTCAAACGTCTGCGCGCGTCTGCGCGACGCAGACATAAGTGGTCAGAAGTGCTTCTGGCCAAAAAACAAACACCACCTAAGACTCTTAACTGAATTAAGTTGCCTATTAGGTACTTAAATTCAACACCTAAGTGAGTTCGAGTCAAGCCTGAGTCAAAGATTTCACATCCAAGTTTCACTCAAACTTGGTAGTCAAAATTAACATTTTATTTTGTATGGTTGGTAAACAAACCAAGCTAAGTTTGAGCTCAATTCATTTAACCAGTGTTGTAAAAATCGTGACTAGTCGGCGACTATTCGGTAATCGGCCAGTAACTGAGTAATTGTTCGTTAGTATGTCCATTAATCGCTAGTCGGCTCTAGTCGGACCTAGTCGGCCGGCCAAAAATCGGTAATTTTGTCCAGATTCCTGCAAACTGTATTTTCCGCCAAAAGCTCTAAATTCCGGCCAGTTTCCAACAAAACCATGTGAATTCCAATAATTAATCTTGTATACTTAAAAAATGAGTTGAATAAGAGTTAAAAATCTAGCTACTTAAAATATTTACCTATAAAAATGTGTATATGTATACATAAAACTGAAAATTACATATAAAAAACCCGATCCAATTAATCCCGAGTAGTCGCTAGTCCTCACCTCACCGGCCGACTAGCGGGTTCTCCTTGCATTTAACCTACAAGAGTTTTAGCTCAAAACATTTCAAATCGTATTATCTAAAGCTAAGACTCCATTTGTGGGTTGTTTTTCAAACACAAGCTCAGTTTGGTCTCCTTTATTACTTATTACTTATTTTATTAGTTTATATATATAGAGGCTAAGAGTTAGCTACAAAGTCTATTTTTTTTTAAAAGCCATAAAACACACTCAGACCTACAAATAACAAAATATATATTATAATTTTCAGATATAACATAATATATATTAAATAAGTTGCTTTTGTCATAGTTTTATACACGATAATCATTATTATGTACAGAGAAAATTGCCAGAATAGTCTATATGTGAATTGGTGAAATTTCTTATATAGTCGTCATAATTTTAAAATTACAGCTATAGTCCTCAACTTTTGCATACTTGTTCTCGGGTAGTCCCTAACATGAATCAAGGTTAGTTTTCTTAGTTAAGTGTGTATAAAATGATAAAATTACCCTTCATTAAAAATAAATTATTAATTAATCATTAATAAAGATAAGTGGGTCCCACCACTACTATTTAAACATAAAATAGTAGGACCCACAAGAAACCTTCTTCTTCATCTCCTTGCAACACTCTTCTCTTTCACAAACCCTCTACCCAGGGGCGGACTTAAGACAAAGCCAAGGTGGCGGACGCATCCCCGGGAAAAAAAATTAGTGCTAAGTTCCGTCCAAAATCCCGTCTGCACCCCTTGGAATTTTTCGTCCGCACCCCTTGGAATTTTCCGTCCGCACCTCTTGGAATTTTTCGTCTGCACCCCTTCGGTAAAAAGTGTTATCACTTTATATTTTAAATTTTTTTTAGTAAACTTTTTTTAAATAATACCTAAATTATATAACTTTTAATACCTAAATAACTAAACCCAAATACCCAAATACACAATACCTTTAACTAGTCCACTACTAAGTCTTAGCCCAATAAACAAACCTAACAAATCATCAATATTTCAAACTAAAATAAAATAAACAAGCCCAAAACCCTTACATATTCTCTCCCGCTCTCTCTATCATCCCTGCACGCCAGTGATCAGAACATCAGCGACAACAGTGAACAATCAGCAGCCGCATACCACCGTAATCAGCCACCATACCACCGCCGATCGAACACGGGTAAATTTCTTTGTTATTTTTGATGAATTTTGGTTGATTTTTTGGTTAATATTAGCCGCATACTAACCATGACAGTAGACATGTGCTTTGTTTTGTTTTTCATTATGTTATATGGTGGGTGGGTTATATTTTGTTAGTGATGATATTTTGCCTTTTTTTATAGCCGCATACACCAAACAGTAGATCTGGTGGGTTATATTTGTTAGTGAAGAATGTTTGGCTTTTTCTTTTTATGGTGTATATGTTGTTTAGATGATTTTTAGGGTTATTTACATTATGATTTCTAGGGCTTGAATAGTTGATATATTATGTAATATGTTATGGAGCCATGTTTTGGATAGATTTTAAAAAATGAAAACCCGTAGGGTGATGTTTTAATTATGTTTGTAACAAGATTTGACATATTTTTTATGATTATATAAAGAGTAAACGGCCATTTTGGTCCCTGTGGTTTGGCCAGTTTTGCCTCTTTAGTCCAAATCTCAAACTTATTACATATGGGTCCCTGTGGTTTGCATTTTGTTGCCATTTTAGTCCAAAACTCAAAATCTCTTATTTTTGACTGATTTAAAGACCTTTTTTGTCCTTTTCTAGAGGGGTAGTTTGGTCATTTAATTTTCATTATTTATTAAAAAACCCTCAAATATAAATCAAGTACTTGATTTGTTCAACGGCTTCTCTGGTGGTGAGGCTATAATCATCTTCAACGATGATTACAAAGCAGAATCAACAAAACAACAAATCCCTTTAAAAAAAACAAAAACAAAACAAAACAACAAATCAAGCTCTAAAAATGGCGATCAAACCCCCTGATCATCATCATCTTCAACCTCATCATCTTCAACCTGATTTAACCTGTATCCATTCAAAACCCCCTGATTTAACCTGTATCCATTCAAAACCCCCAATCATGGCTGAACAAGAATATGCACCAGAAGGAACCATTCAAAACCCCCAATCTGATTGAAACCCCAATCTAATAATAACCATAAAAGATCTGAAATTTTAAAATCCAACCCCATCTTTAAAACCCCCCAATTTAAAATCCACCAACACCATCTTTAAAACCCCCCAATCTGATTGATCGAAACCATACCGTCATCCACCTCAAAAAATTCTTCTGGATAGAGGGTTTGTGTGCCGGATTTAAGGTTGTAAAAACAAAACAAACCGAGGTGTGGTTGTCGGATTTCAGGTTGTTGAGAGTTGTGGTTGTTGGTTGCGGTGAAGGTTTATCTTCAACGTATAACCAAACCCAAACCCTAAATCGAAACAGCCGCCACCAAAAAAAAAAAATATCCTGATAATGAACGGAGGTCGAAGAAATCGAAGAAGATGAAGGTGGTTCGACATAGGTGATGACAGTTGAAGTGGTGGCCGCCGGTGAAGATGACCGGTGTAACACCCCGTGTTTTCACGAGTGAAAGTCAAAGTCAACGACCGATTTCGCGCGACTTGACTCGTAGAAATGTTTTTATTTTATTCATATTATGTGGAGTAAGTGTCGTTCATTACAATGATCGAATCGTCTTAACCGTATTTCAATCGACCTACGACTGTGAAAGGTAGGAAGTAACAATGCGATAAAGTTAATCAACTAATAATCAAGCTATGCTAATCGAATCGACACCGAATCGTAACTCGAGCTGTGTATTTTACTTGTTGTTTATACGTGTGTGTGTGCCTTACGTGTTACTTGTGCATGTTTATTTTATGTTATGTTGTGGTAATCAAGCGAACTCAATCGAACTCGAAGTCTAGCTCGAATGTAAACGAACCCGAACCCGAATTCCGAGTCGAACCATATACGAAGTAGTTGGGACTGAAAGTAATTTGACTAGGAAACCCTATCGAATCGCTCGCAAATCGAAACCAAAGCAACATCGCACCGAACGAACCAATTCAGGCGACATCCGCACGGATGGTCAATCCGGACGGATTGCCAATCCGCACGGATTGTCAATCCGCACGGATGACCAATCCGCGCGGATAGCCTATCCGGGTTACGTGCCATCCGCACGGCTCACCCTTTCCCTTTTTGGCATCCTATAAATACACGGGTCACTCTCCAACTTTTCCACTTTTGGCAAGTGACGTCCGAACCGCACGCATTCTTCACTTTTTCTCAGATTTCTCTCAATCCAGGTAAGATCTTGCACTAATTCTTGTACATTCTTGATCACTACACAATTCTACACCTTTCTATCTTTCAAATCTCCACTTTTAACCATGAAATCATCAAGATTTGAGGTATTCTAGAGTGACGTCATCATGAAGTTCTTATGAACTTCAAAGCTTGACTTCATTCCACCAAGAATAACTCAGATCTAAACGATTTCCACAAGATTTCACAACAACATCACCTAAATCTAAACTTTTCTAAGGATAAAAGAGTTGAAAGAAATAAACCTAAGCTCTCTCTCCTTCTTTTACCCTTAAGATTGGTACGAATCTGATCGGTTCTAGTCTCTACTCGATAATAGTGATGCACTAGTCCTAGATCTGGAACCCTACCGCAAGACACCTGATTTCGGGGTCAACCGGAATGACCGTTCTGAGTCGCCGACATGTCGAGTCAGGGTGGTTCCTGGCCGGCTTAGTCGTGCGGGTAAGAATACGATTCCAAGTGGTTGCCACGTAATCAGAACGTCTCGATAAACGACAACAGAAACCAAGAGTAGACGAACGGAACAATCAGACCAGTTGTCCGCACGGACAAGCTGTCCGCACGGACAAGCTGTCCGCACGGACAAGCTGTCCGCACGGACAGGCTATACGGACGGGTTGTCACCCGGACGAGCTACCCTTGGGACCCACTTTCCAAACAAGGTTTGAGTATCGACGAATGAGCAATCCGGACGGACAACCTCTGAATGAATTACTCTTCGGATCATGAGATACTAGGGCCTTAAAATAAATTCAAACAGTGTTCATCCGCACGGCCAAGTCGTCCGCACGGACAGGTTATCCGGACGGATTGTCTCTGCCCGCGCGCACAGACTGTCCGCACGGATTACCATTGTCCGCACGGACTACCATCCGTACGGATTGTTGTCCGCGCGACCGACTTGAAAGGTAGAGACACTTAAATGTTCTCTAAATGCTACAACGAAAACTCCAAAGCACAAGCCATCATACACAAACACATCCTTAACTTAGGAAGAAACAATCCACTTGAGCGTTCATCCGCACGAACAACTTGTCCGTACGGATAAGCAATCCGCACGCATGACTAGTCCGGACGGATTACCGTCCGCACGGACAGCCCACGCGCACGGATAACTTATCCGGATGGGTCACCATCCGCACGGATTACCATCCGCACGGATAGTTCACCCGCACGGATGACTTCCTCTCACGGATAGCTGATCCGCACGATCAGTTATCCTACCCACTCTCACTTTGTAATTTTTTACGCGCCACTTATCGTTACGTTATCGAATCTGTTCAGGCTAACCGTACTCGCTGTAAAGCGCTCCCTTCAATCCATAATCGCTGTGAGTATACTCGAACCCTTTTTGCTTTTAGCACTTTTGGGTGTTACATACGTTACGAATATTCAAACTACACAATCACACTACTCAAGCTATTTAAACGCTAAACCATTTATGCATGTTATACGTGGCTTATGAATGCTTGTTTGTTATGTTTACACATGGAATGCTGTCTACCTGCCTTAGCAACGATAGTACTATAGTTTGGACTCAGCACCCGTTCACACGGGGGTTGTTAAGGATCTTTTACTTACATGGATTACGGTGGTAATCATGTATTGCGAACTGCCTCGGGCAGTCAACCCGCAGTCATTGGTATCGATGGATCTATGTCGATAACTAACGTGCTTCATTTCACTATGTGTACGTGCTGGTTATGCGTAAACGAATTCGAACTCTATATGCTATTATTAAACTTGTATGCTCACCTTTACATTATATGTATTGACTTTATTTTAACGTATGTGACAAGTGCCTAGGTTGTTTATATGCTTCTCGGGCTGTGATGAAATTGAAGCTAGGAACTGGAGTCCTAGAAACCAACGAATAAATTGTTATGTTTAAATCTGAGTTGTCGGAACAGAATATTTGTTTAGTTTTTGTCTGTAATAACTTGTTTGCTATTTGAGACATGGTATGGGACATGTTAACTTAATTTGAATGGTAATGATAGTTGTTATGGAAACTTCTGGACAATCTGTTTCGCTCAGTGCCGCGCCCCGATGATTCCGCCATCGGTTGGGGTGTGACAACCGGTGTAGCGATGGTTACCGTAGATGGAGGTGGACGATGACGGTGAACGGCGGTTGTAACACAGGGTGTCGGAGAAGATTATGAAGGTGGAGGTGGAGGTCGCCGGAGATGAAGAAGATGAACGGAGATGTGGCCGGAGACGAACGGAGATGAAGAAGACGAACGGTGGTTGTAACACACATGCTGCTGTGTGCTGCTGTGTGTTAGGGTTTTGAATTAGATGATGATGAATCTGAGAGAGAACATTTTTAACTCTTTTTCCATGACATTAAATAGAAAAAGATTTAAAAAATGACTAAAATGCCCCTGCACTAAAGGACAAAATGATCAGTTTTAAACAGTAAAAAATCAGAGATTTTGAGTTTTGGACTAAAATGGCAACAAAATGCAAACCACAGGGACCCAGATGTAATAAGTTTGAGATTTGGACTAAAGTGGCAAAACTGACCAAACCACAGGGACCAAAATGGCAGTTTACTCTTATATAAATTTAGTTCGATGTTCTTTTGTTTTATATGACCCGACCCGACCCGATACGAACCGATTTTTTACTTATATACCTTGGGGCCTAAAATTTTTTAAAATGTTCCGCACCCCCATGAAAAAATTCCTGGGTCCGCCACTGCCACTGCCTCTGCCTCTATCACCTGAAACCTTCCCCCTACCACCACCTCTGCGGAACAACCACTCACTACGATTACATTAATATCAAGGAGGTGCACAAGGTGTCTTGGTAGGTGAAGATGAAAATTGTGTTTCTTCATGTAAGACGATGCCATTTATATTTGCCAAAATTTGAGTTATATTGATATGAATCAGGTACAAGAATGTGAAGATGCAGAGCTAATCTAGAAGGAGATAATACTAATCGAGCATGAAGGTACGGTGTGGACTTTATTAAACTGTATTACTGTTATTATATTAGGATGCTTTAATATGGTGTAAGGGTGTAGGGAGTGGTTAAACACTTTGAGTGGCAAACCAAAAAACCGACCAATCAGAGCGCGCCATGTCAATCGGTGAAAAGTGTTTAAACTTTGGTGAAAAGTGTTGGCAATGGTTTAGACACTCTATGAAGTGGTAAACTATTTTTTAAAAAAAAAGGAAAAAGGTGTGATTGGTTGAGATTGGATTGGACCCAACCCCAAACCCCCCCTCTCTCTCTTCTTCCTCCCCTCACCGATTCAGCATGCCACCACCGATTTGGCAAACTTTGGTGACCAAACAAGAGTTGGCGGTGGTGTTTACCGATCGGTAAAGGGGTTTGCCACCCTTTACCGATCACCACACCGTACACCCTAACGGTTGTTGCAAGGGGAATTCGAAGGACAAGATTTGCAGGGGGTGGGTTGCAGGTCACCTCAAAACGAAGTTGCAAGTCACCCATATTCTGTAGATGGTTTCGACTGTGATGACGTAGGTGTTGTAATTGGAAATGTGTCAGATGGTTTCAGACTTTATATAAGGCTACTCGGTATGGGGTTCGTCCCCGGTCCGGCTTGGTTCGGCGACGGAGGGAACACCGTGCCGCCCCCCCGCGTCCCGTCGTCCCCGTCTGATCCTTGCCGTTTGCGACTATCCAAATAAGGTGGGGCCCAACCAAAAGTAACCGTTTAAAAAAAAATTTTAATTTCTAATTAAAATTAAATTTTCAAACGGTAATATTTCAAAAAATCCCCCATTTCACTTCCATTTTTATAAATACTCACCGCTTTAACCATTTTTTTCACAATTTTTCACCCACTACCACCCCATCTCTCTCACATTTTATAACCACTCTTCCCTTTTTATAAAAACTCATCATATTTTATACCGTTTTTTACCCGCTACCACCCCATCTCTCGCTCAAAAATTATCATGGCTTCACCCATTTCTTCAATTTCTTCTATGTCTTCATCGTGTTCGTCTACGACACATTATGTACGCTTGTATCATCTTTCATAACATGGTCATTGAAGACGAAGGTAGAGCGATATGCGAGTACGACGAAGACGCGTCAACTGGAAATTCTGTTCCAGTTAGTGCGGAACAACAAGATTTGAACATGTTCGCTCTACGTAACGAGTACACACATCATAACCTACAAGCGGACTTGGTGGAGTACATTTGGAACAACGCTCAAAACGAACCCGGCCACGACATGGAAGACGAAGACTAGTAGCTTATTTTAATATATTAGGGTATTTTTAAGTTTATTTTTTTTTAAGTTTATGTTTTTTTTAAATTTATTTTTTTTAAGTTTAATTTTTTTTAAGTTCATGTAATGTTTTTTAATATTAATGAAAATATTTTGTTACTTTATTTGTTAAATGTTAAAAAAAGTTGAAGATTAAAAAAAATAAAAAAACATAAAAGTGGTGGAGGATGATGACTAGGACCATCTTACCATGCCCTCTAGTTTTGGAGGATAGACCATCCTTTGGAGGACTATGATGTGGCGCCTACGTGGCGGATCATCCTCCAAGGATGGTCCATCACCATACCCACTAGCCTAAGGTCCGCCATAAGACTAAGCGGTATGGGGACCGGCTTAGGCCCGGCGCCGGTCCCCCACACCGCCCCCCTCATCCCGTCCCGGCTAGACCGGCTCCCCACAGACGAAGTCGACGGGCCTCTCTCTTCTCCCCTTCTCTCACATATACCTATACATACATACATACATATATATATATATATATACAAAGAGCTTCATCCTCCATAGGGCTGGCAATTGGGGGTACCTGTTAAGACACGATTAGACCTGTTTGACTGAAAAATACGCCCTTTCACTTTTTTAATTTTTAAAATAATTAAAATTACAATGTTAGGATCTATCATTTATTCATCTTTGTACATAAAACATAAAACTGTTTTATAAACATGAGGTAGAAAGTAGTTAAACGAGTCGTAATCATGTTTAAAACTTATGTTGTGCGCGCCGTCAGAAACCTGTTAAGACACGATTTGCCAGCCCCACCCCGTAGGTCCATCACCCTCAAGCCATTTCTACGTGGCGGTGATGTGGCGGCCCATCCTCTTGAGGATGAGGCTCTCCATACCCTCTAGTCTAAAGGGCACTCCTCTAAGTGGGGAGTGACCTCTCTTACCCACAGCCAATCAGCACGCGGCACGTCAACTCCCCACTTAACTCCCCCCACACCCTCAATTTGATGACGGCACTCCTCTCTTGGGGGACTTGCTTTTTTTTTGTTGTTGTAATTATGCATGTATTATAAATTAAACAAATATTAATAAAAATTAAATAAAATTTAAGAAAAGATATTTCATTAAATTAAAAATAAAAATTACATTCAAACTAGAAAAATAAAAAAACAAACTACTCGTCGTCGGAATTCGCTTCAAGGTGAGGTAGATCTAAACGTCCGAGATGCTCAACGAGATCGTGTTTTAGTCTCCAATGCGTTTCTTCGTCAATGAGCTCGCTAAAAGCAGTATCATCGAAGACGGGTTCGACTGGAGGATCTCGAATGTGTACCGGTGCTATCGCCCTTCCGTCGTCTTTTATAATCATGTTATGTAAAATAATGCACGTATACACGATGGACCTTATCCTTTTCACCGTTTTGGAACGCATTGGACGATTTGGCATTCCCCACTTCGCCTTTAACATACCAAACACCCGTTCCACATCTTTTCTTGCGGCCTCGTGTTGCCTCTTGAACTTTTTTTCATTCGGGATGTGAGGATATGGAAAAGACTTCACAAACACGGACCAACTAGGGTAGATCCCATCAGTAAGATAATACCCGCGTTTGTATAAGTGGTCGTTCACCTGAAATGGACAATTTGGCGCCGTTCCGTTTCGTTGAGTAAGAAATAACGGAGATTGTTGGAGCACGTTGATGTCGTTTTGTGAACCCGCCAGGCCACAAAAAACATGCTAAACCCACAAATCTTGAGACGCCACCGCCTCTAACATAACTGTCGGGTATTGATGATCGCCTCTCATATATTGTCCACGCAATTCTGTGGGGCACATTCTCTAGACGAAGTGTGTACGATCCAGACTACCCAACCTACCAGGTAAGTGATGTCTCTCCTCATGAGCCTGAGTCAATAGCGCAACGTCGTGGCTCGTTGGTCTACGTAAGAATTCACCAGCATACATTCTACAGACCGTCTCGCAGAAATAATCAAGGCACTCACGAGAGGTCCTTTCAGCCATATTTAAATACTCGTCGTTTTCGTCTGGTGGGTTACCGGTTGCAAGTTGTTTAATCGCAGAAGTAACCTTTTGCAACGACGTGAAACTTTTCTTCATTCTCCCGTCCAAACCCTCTTGAAACCACTCTTTATTCGCTTCCACGTCACTAACAATTTTTAGGAACAAAGACTTGGACATACGAAACCTCTGACGAAAAATATCGGCATTAAATTTTGGATTAACGACAAAATAATCGGCCATGAGTGTTTCGTGGCCTCCCACACAATCTCGACGGACAACTTTTTTTTACTAGACGATGCCGTGTCTAGTAGCTCCGCTTGTTGGATGAGATTTTGGAAGAAAATTAAACTACTATCGCTTGACGATAAATCTTCATCGTCGGGAAAGTCGGGCATGAGAGAAAAAAACGGGAACTCGGAATCCATTTTTTTTAAAGATTGGGTAAAAAATTAGATGAGTTGAAGGGTTTAGGAGAGTAATGTAGTGGGAGTTGTTTTGGGTTTGAAAAATAAAAAGATTGAAGTGGGTTAGTATTTATAGGGTTTAGGAGAAATTTTTTTTTTATATATAACGGCTATATTGCCGTTTTAATATAAAAACGGTCAAAATTACAAATCTCAATCGGTGAACACAACCCGCTCCCCACACCCCGATTTGGGTCACCGAGGGGATGGCGGCGGTGTTCCCGAGCGGGGTTCACACTCACCGCCCCCCTCCCCGAGGGCGCCCCTGTTGGGATTGAACCCTATCAGAGGAACAGATAATAAAAGCCAAAACTGGTTCACAACAGTGGATTCATCATAAGCAGTAGTTTACACCAGGTTTTCCCCTTGAAAGTGTTTATAACATCTGATGTTCTCTATCAACTGACCGTATACAACAACTGCTGATTAAGTCAAAGACTAATGAAGACTAAAGCACTGCTGTTCAATCTACTGCTATGAGTCAAGCACTGCTGGTTATATCAAGTGCTGCTGGGTTCACATCAGTGGAAGGATTCAGCAGTAGTTAAGTTTGTCTTTATGTAATGTATTGCAATAACAGTTGTTAGCATAACAATACTTGTATAGATCAGATGTTAGAGGTTGTTAGGTTGTTAGATGTCACTTTCATGGTGACGTCAGCTAAGATGTTTCAGTGGTTTGATTTGCCTATAAATGGAACAGTACCCTGTACTGTTACATTTGATTGATTGATTGAGTGAGTTCTTCTCCTCCAATCCTTTCATCTTGTGCAATCAACCAGGGAGCATCAGGATGAGGGGGAGTTTAGTTTGTAAGCATGCTTTGTAATCTTTTGCTTTGATTTGTAATCTTTCGACTAATGGAATGCATGTGTGTATCTAAACTATTTTCCTCTTTGACTGTGTTTACAAAGTTTGTGTTCATTTCCGCTGCATAAATCATTGAATCATGTTCATTCATTATTCATATATTACAAACAAACACAATCATGAGAGCCTCCGATCCTAACAATTGGTATCAGAGCTTGGACAGTCAAATTCGATCTAACAATCAATTTGACATAACAGTTCAGCTCAAAATTCATTGATGATAAGGTTGATCGTATTTTGTTGAAAAACAGAGTAACGAGTGAATACGTTCAAAGTTGCTATTCGAAAACTCTGTAAAATAACCAAGATGTCATAAGACACACAAACTTCTCATAACCAGTGATGTCATGCATAAACCACCTATAGTTTTCAGATCTGAAAATATGTCTAATAACTATGGTATAATCATTTGCCATACAAAATTGATTTCAAATGTTATTTTGAAGCTTGTGTTGTTTCTATCTTAAACTGCCAAAGTGTTTTACCTCTTGTTGACACAAATCTATGTTTAGACAAAATATTAGTGTTTGTGTTAACATAAAAAAGGAGGGAAATTAAAACTTTAGTTATTAGATCTTACGTGTTGAAAAACAGGTTGAGAATCCTGTTTAAAAGGATCAAATAAACTTTCTTAAGACAGACTAAATCATATGTAATGTGAGATTTGATATAAGCATGTGCAAAAATGTCCGAGTCTCTCCAAACATTGCTGTAAAATGATTCTGGTCAAAGTATTTCTTCAATAAGAACCTCCCAGTGAGTATTTCAGTACTTATGAATGAGAAGGGTAAAAGGGGAAGAAGAAAAATCACAAAAACTCAAAAGTGTGTTTATCTCAAAACTTTTGAATTCAAAAGAAAAGAGTATAAATGAAAAACACTTAAGAGTCCAAAAATTGGGTGAACAATGGTTATCTAGCAACTGTGTACATTCATTAATTCAGGAAGGTTCAGGTAAAAATAGTATCACCAGTGATTAAATTTACAAGAGGACTAGACAAGTTTTTCAGAAACATCACATAGTAATTAAGTTTACAACAGGACTTTCAAAACTTATGTGTACATGTCTCCTCATTTTTGCAATCAATTAACAAGAAAATGGTCTCAAACAGTGGTTATTACAATGTATTTCAAACCACTGACCATTTTCATAAAACATGAGAGTGATGTGATTATGAGTTTAATTGGAAAATATATCAGATCCTGTTTGATGCTGTTTTCAGAAAAACCTTTAATTATTTTTCTTGAAAATGTTTTTCTCAAATAAAACAGGATATATTATTCTTTATTTTTCTTCAAGAGTGATATATTTTGAACTTTTACTTGTTTTTTATAGCAAAAGTTTCAAACACCTATCAGGATATAGAACCCTTATTTTTGGTGATATTATCCTTGAAAATAGGTCAAAAGGAAATGGTACAAGTGTCAAGGTCATGTCAAACTCAAGTTTGTTTTAACACAGATCAGAGATTGATTGCTAACAGAACTTAAAATACTTGGTACTCATGTTCTAATTTAAATATTATGACACAAAATGAGTTGCCATAGTAAAAAGGTTTCCATCATCTGGGGTACTAAACCACTGTCAGTAATCTATAAAAGCTCCAAATCGTGTAATAGACATGTGGCAAAACCTTGAATGTAAATTCCTGTAAAAATTGCTGAAAGTCAACCCCTGTTCTTTCATTTTCTTGGTAATCACTGTTGTTCAAAATCAGTGTTTTATCCACTGATAGTTAAAATCATCCACTGTCTTCACTTTGACCGTTGCAACCACTGATATTTGCTTCATCAGTGGTTCCCTAAACAACTGTCCTCCATTATTCATCTTTCCATCAGAGGTTGGCACGTGGTCAGTTCTTAGCCATCAGATCTTTGTAACCGTTGCCACGTCAGCATTTACTTTTTCTCTTATAAAACACTGATCAAAACCTCCAAACAGGGTTTTACACTGTCGAATTGAATTCCAAAATTCTTTTCTCAAAAGCAGTTTTCACCCTTCCGTCTCAAATCATTCTTCGTTCTTCTTCATCAAAATGACAAAATCAAAATCAAAATCATCCTCATCTTCCAAAAAGGTCACTCAAAAGGCCGCTGAACCCATTGAAATCCCATACAAAGCACCTCACAACTACTTGGGTCTACTCACAAAACCCACTACCACCAGAATCTTCGATTCCATCATTGACACCCTTGCAGCTTCAAAGTACAAAACATTGTTGACTGCTGATGCTCCTATTTACGAACAAACCCAGAGAGAATTTTGGAAAAATGCCACACTTGAGTATCAAGGTGACAAAGTTATAGCCATTAATTCTTCCATAAAGGGCAAAAAGATCCAAATCACTCCACAATCAATTTCAGAAGTCTTTGCACTCGATGATCAGGAAGGTAAATCTTCTTTTCCCAAAAACGAGTTAAAAACTGATTTTCTGAAAAGAGGGTATGGTGCGGAAATGAAAAGGGACACCTTACAAAAAGGCTTCTTCCCTTCTGCACCAAGGTTTTTATTCCATACCCTTTTGATGTGTGTCTCAAATAAAACAACTGTTTTTAATGAAATACCATCAAAGATCCAAAACCTGGGCTTTGCTATCTTACACAATGAAAATTTTAACTACTCCCATGAGATCTTTGATGATTTGGTAAAAAATGTTGATAGCAAATCATTTCTACTTTTTCCAAGGTTCTTAAGCTACTATTTTAAACAAAAATTTGGAAAGGAGAATGAAAATTTGCTCATCCAAGGTGAATCTTTTCAAATACATGGTTTAACATCTGAAACATTCACTAGAATGTTAACACCTGCAAAAACACAAGCAGAGGTGCCTGAGCAGATTTTAGCAGTTACCACTGTTCCTCAGGTATCTGCTGCTGAGCCCACTGCTCCAGGTGATCATAGTAGCACACCCACTGCTATGAAACCCACACCTGCCATTACCAAAAAGCCTAAAAAGAAATCATCCAAAAATCCCTCCAAACCCACTAAAAAGGCAACTCTGGAAGATGAGATCCCAGAGCCACTGCCAGTGACAACACAAATTTCACCAAAAACCACTGCTGCTACTTCCTCACAGCAGATGGAAGAAAGATCTCCACCCTTGCCTCAAACTCCTCCTGTATCCTCACAAAAGGATCACGTTGTAAACACAGGGACTCCACATTATGAAGCTCTGGATTCAATTGGATCCATCTTCCTCAGTCCTGATCCCAAGGACATGTCTCTTTCAACACCCATATCTTCACCCCTCACATTACCACAATCCATAATACCCTTGTTGCATGCAGTTGCTATAGCTCAGACACAAACCAGTTCCTCTCAATCACCTATCACAGAGAGTATACTTCCACAAGTGACTGGGTCTGATGCTTATACCTCTGTTATCCCAGCAACAATTGAGGAGGTTACACTGCAGGAGTTACATTTAATTCCTGTCAGTAGTTCAAGTGGAGCAGCAACTACAATTGTTGGATCAACATATCTACATTTGGCCAGTTGTTTCGTCAATCAGACTCCCTTGAAGGCAATTCCTTCTATAGCACCTCTGATAACCACCAGTGAATTTGTTTTGACCACTGGTACCATCAAAAGGTTATCAAGTGTTGAAGGAAGAAGACCCCAGTACCAAGAACAAGGGGCATCAATGGATGATTTTTGGGATTCATTTCCTAAGTCACACATTGATACAACCACTGCTGGTGGGAAATCAGATGATCCCATTAACTTGGGTGATGATTTAAAATATCAGGAATTGACGGGTAGAATTGACAATCTTGAAACATCTGTCACTGAAATAAAAGATATGGTGCAACAGTTGTTAAACGCTCAAAAAGTGCAACCCACTGTTGTTCCAGCTCAAGCACCTGCACAACCTGCACCTGCTGCAATTGAGTTGTGGAATTTATTTCAACCTCTGCTCCAACAACAAAGACAAATGGCTGATCAGCAACATGCAATACATGTACAAGAGCTGAGAAACATGATGGAGTCAAGGTTTCGAAACACCCAAGCAGACATCAAAGCTATAAAGGCCCACATCCTGAATACCACTGGCACTGCTCCTCCCACTGTTCTCTTCATTGATCAACTATCCTCAGATAATGCAAAAAGGGGGGAGAAAATCAAGGAGTGGAAGAAGAAGGGAATAGATGATGGTCTTTATATTGAACCAGAAAAAGAAAACATGACTAAAAACATCCCTTTGCCAGATGGTAGTAAGAAAATTGATGTTACCACAAATGCACTTGCAGAAGCAAAAGCAAGTGTTAAAAGAGATAGAGAGGCTAAGGATAAAGCCAGGTAGGAACATGAGAAAAAAGCTTACATGGAACTGAATGCACAGGGTACTTCTGAGCCAAAGGATGATGAAAATCCTAAGGATGAAAAGAAGAAGCCCACTAGACAAGTGAGGCAACCCAAATCCACACCATCCAGACCCACAAAGCATGCCTCCAAACCACCTCACAAAGGCTCCAAACCTCAAACCACCAAATCTCAAACTTCCACCCAAACAGTTGTTGTAACTCCTGTTGTATCAACAACTGTTGATATGTCAGTGGTTTCAATAACTGCTAGCCAAACAACTTCCACCACTTCAAAACACACCACAACCACTGCCCTACCACCACCACCTAAAATCATCACTTCAACTACATCACCACCCACCAAATCACCACCTGCTGAAAAGCAGAAGACATCTACTGACACATCAGTAGTTGTAATGACAACAGAGGTTGAAACACCAGTTGTTTCAACAGCTGTTAGCCAGCCTTCCACCACTACTCTCACCATTTCTACAATCACCATACAACCCATTGTCACATCACAATCAAAACCCCCTTCACCCAAAAATATTTACACAAGGAAAAGGAAATTTCAGGAGGGTAATGATGATATACCAACACCTATTCCTTTATCCTCCACACCTTATGATGCGTGTGAAGTGTTATATATATTAGGTGTATATTTTAAGCCCTTTTTAACACTTATTTTTAGCCAAGTTTTAAATTTATAAAACACGATATTTCACTAACACTAAACACACATATGGGCAAGTGCACCCATCGTTGAGCGTAGTATAGTGTTGGTAAGATACCGAGGTCGTCCAAGGACACAAGAGCTTTTAATACCGGTTTATCCTCAACGTCTAATCAAAATAAAAAGGTTAGAAAAATGTTTTAAACTAAGAAAAATAAAAACTAACTAAAATGCTGAAAATAAAAATAAAAGAAAAACAGATAGACAAGATGAATCACTTGGGTCCGACTCGTATCTAGTATAACCTTTGATTATTTCCGCACTTTTGCACATAATTAAGAGATTATCTTAGTTATTGTAGTAGGCCCCTCTTTTGAAGGTGACGTTACCCTCACCCCAATAGTTTGAGTCAGCAAGGATACAATCCTAAAAGGGTGGATTATTGGAAGATAATGAATTAAGTTATTAATGCAGTATTGTGGTAGGCCCCGCTTTTGGCGGTGACGTTACCCTCGGCTAAGTAGTCTGAGTCAGCAGGGATACAGTCCTAAATAGCCGGGTTATAGTATTAATAGTAGTTAACTTATGAGGGGATCAAAGAGTTTGGACCCCCGCCATCCAATACCGTGAAGCATTGAAGGAGGTCCTACTAAATTTGACCCAGGTCCATTGCAGGACCTCTAAACGTTGAACAATGGCAAGACATTTACCAAACCGTTCCCTTAACCCCCGACCAGGTAGCCAACATACCTCCATATAGACCGTGGAGATATGAATGGTGAAACTCCTTTATTTTATATAGACAGTAAAATAATGCCAAGACACCACGGACAAACGATAAGGAAAGATCACCTTCAACATAAGTAACTAGTTATTAAAGTCATTAATACAAAACCAAATAAAAAGTGCAAAAGATTAGAAATAAAAAGTATTATACTAGACACTTTGTCTTCACCAAGTGATGTAAGAGACTTAGGCAAACATGGCCTTGATTGTCAAGAACTCTTACGATCAATCTTGGATCCCGAGACGACTCACACACTCTACGATGGACAATGGATGATGGTGGTGGATGATGGTGTTGTGATGGTGGTGGGTGGTGGATGAAGTGTGAGAGAGGTGGTGTGCCAAGGGATGAGTTGAAATGAATCCAAGCACTCCTATTTATAGGCTGAACAGAGAGCTGGGCACGGCCCCGTGTCCGCTGGGCACGGCCCCGTGCCTGTGTGACATTCTCTCTCCTCAATAATTGTAATTCGCAATTACAATTAATGCGTCTGCTGTACTTTCGACACGCCCCCGTGTCCGCTGGGCACGGCCCGTGGTGGGCAATAGAAGCTTCTATAGGTTTGTCTTTTCTGCTGCTTCTTGGGCACGGCCCCGTGCTGGCTGAGCACGGGGCGTGTTCAGCCTTCTGCCTTCTCTATTTTGCTTGGGAAGGTGCCGTTGAGGGGTCGGGCAGTCCACTTATGTTCCTTTCCTTGTATTTATGTTGGAATTAGCTGTCTTTTTGCTTCTTTTGTGTTTTTGAGCTCATTTAATCCTGAAAATACAAAAGGAAGACAAAAACACTCTTTTTCCAATATTAGTACTTAAAAAGGGTTAGTTTTATGCCTTATTTGATGTAATTTATATGTTGCATTTTACACACATCACCTTATGTTGCCATCAAACCACAACAATCCATTCCACAAACTTTTGTCAAACCAATAAACCCTGCTAACATTGTATCCACTGCTGAAAGTTATCCACTGGAATTGGAAGCTGTAAAGGATGAGATGAGACAATTCTATACAGTGGATGATCCTTCACAAAGAAAATTTCCTTCTCTCATAGGCTTCAGGAATCCAGCAAATATGGATGAATATCTAAAACTTAAAGCCAGGCAAGCTGATATAAGGGCTAGACTTGAATGTAAAGATCAAGGTGATAAAGCCATTTCTGAAAGAATGGAATTTCTGCTCACTAAGGTCAAACATATGGAAGATTATGCAAGAGACCTGAGCAAAGATATGTCAAATTTGCCACCTGAAGCTGTCCTACAAAAGGAGATGAGAAAGGATTATCTTGCATTCATCATGAAAGAAAAGTTTTATCCAGCCAAAGAAGAACAATTCAGTGAATGGCCACTCATTGCACTAAAGCATGAGGTAAACAGGATCAAAAGAATCAAGAATGATCCAAGTAAGAAAAGGACAACTCCAAATTGGAGCTAATTCAAAAAGGCCATTGATGAACTTATCTCAGAATACAAAAGGAAGAAACAAGAGCTGGTGGATGCAAAGGTTGGACCTGCCAAAGCCATAGCAAAATGGACAAGGCAATACATAGATGAGACTTATGAAAGGTTAAAGAAAAGAAGGATGACAGATTCTAGTTTACCACAGAAGCCTGAATACAAAGAGCCAAAACAGATCAACATTTCTGAACCACTGTTCACATCAGCAGATGTATCAGTCATTGAGATAGATCAAAGAGAGAGACAAGAGCAGATTGAAAAAGAAACTGCATAAGATATAGCTGCAGCAAATGATATCATAAAAATGGTTTTCAAACAAAATACAGCTAAAGATTCTGAACTAGCAAAAGCTCAGAACACTGCTCAATAAATTATCACAAGGCCAGCATCACCAAACTCATCAGTAAATAAACCTCTCCCAAGAAACCCATTGGGTTCAAAAATACTAAAATGGATGTCTGATCAAAAGACCCATGTATTGACACTGATCAGATCCAATGGAGAAGTAAAGCACATATCAAGGGAACAAGCACTGGGCCTGGGTGTTGAAGATCTACAAGATCTCCTTGAGCTTTTACTATGTAGGGATGAGGATGATACAAGTTCCATGGATTTTGAGTTGCAATTTAAAGGACAAGTTAGGGAACTTCTGATGAGACAATAAAGATCCAAAATAATGAAGAGTTTTGGCATTATCTGTTCTAGGGGGAGATTGTTGGGATTGAACCCTATCAGAGGAACAGATAATAAAAGCCAAAACTGGTTCACAACAGTGGATTCATCATAAGCAGTAGTTTACACCAGGTTTTCCCCTTGAAAGTGTTTATAACATCTGATGTTCTCTATCAACTGACCGTATACAACAACTGCTGACCTACAACTGCTGATCATGTCAAATACTAATGAAGACTAAAGCCCTGATGTTCAATCTACAGCTATGAGTCAAGCACTGCTGGTTATATCAAGTGCTGCTGGGTTCACATCAGTGGAAGGATTCGGCAGTAGTTAAGTTTGTCTTTATGTAATGTATTGCAATAACAGTTGTTAGCATAACAGTACTTGTATAGATAAGATGTTAGAGGTTGTTAGGTTGTTAGATGTCACTTTCATGGTGACGTCAGCTAAGATGTTTCAGTGGTTTGATTTGCCTATAAATGGAACAGTACCCTGTACTGTTACATTTGATTGACTGAGTGAGTTCTTCTCCTCCAATCCTTTCATCTTGTGCAATCAACCAGGGAGCATCAGGCTGAGGGGGAGTTTAGTTTGTAAGCATGCTTTGTAATCTTTTGCTTTGATTTGTAAACTTTCGACTAATGGAATGCATGTGTTTATCTAAACTATTTTCCTCTTTGATTGTGTTTACAAAGTTTGTGTTCATTTCCGCTGCATAAATCATTGAATCATGTTCATTCATTATTCATATATTACAAACAAACACAATCATGAGAGCCTCTGATCCTAACAGCCCTGTTCACCCTTAGATTGTCGGTCATAATCGCCTCACCCACCTACCGTTTGTTCTTCATTTGAGCTGAATTTGGTCCCTAAATTGTATCAATGATTCAATGGTGAAGACGAGACGAGGGGTAGGCTTTTATTGTTAAATAATAATGATGGAGCCCACTTGAATAAATAAATAACAAATTAGATTTTGTTATTGTTTTTATTTTATTTTTAATAGTAACGTGATGTGCTAAAAGTAGTTTAATTAAAACTAACTAAATTTAACCTAATCTAGACAGTAAGTAATACCATAGACTCTCTAAAACTCAACTAAACTACTAACCGACAAATGAACTAATTAACTCTAGTAAGCTAAGTAAGTCAGGAAATCGAACCCGCAAGACTCTATTTAATTACGTTAACTAGACTCTCTAGACTGAAGACTGACACGACTCTAAGTGATTTTATGTTTTAAAGGGGGGGGGGGTGTTCTATATATCCTAAGAATGCAATTAATTAATAACTAATTACGAAAACAACTAAGACGCAATTAAAACTTGGGTTTAATTCAGATGATAATGAAAGACTACATAGACTGGAATCCTAGAATGCTATTAGTTATATTTTAATCGAACACTAGTTATTGTGGAACCGAGATCATAAATTAGTAAACCTAAAGAGGAAGCGAACAGGACCCTCGACCCTTCTCGGGAAGACACATATGGAACTCTAAAGGCTGTTAAGAATACCGGTTTAGTCTAGACTCTCTTTCGGTTATCTAAGTGTTTTATGCAAAGTACCCTAATATGACCAATTCCCTTACGGTATGAAAGCCTAAGGTAACTTGGGTTCTCGATTCGACTCAATAGACAAAAATTGGTAAGGCAACTAAGACGGGCTCCCTACAAAGACCTACCTAGAAATTTACCAACCTAGTCTTACCGATAATCTTGCACCTCTCGGTTGTTAAGATTAGTAGAATACCTAGACCTACTTAATTAATAAATATCGCTTCTAAGGTATATCGGCTGATTAACCAGACAAACCACAAACGCAAAGTCAATGATCTAGCATAATCCTATTAAATGAAAGACATCCACCAAAGATCATACGAATCAATAATCAATAATTAAACAAATCTAAGTACGCATACATAACAAACCAATAATCAAGTTCTTTACTTAGCATAAAAATCCATATTTAACAAGCATCCGAATTAAAAATCAAAATTTTAACATTCCGTACAATCTAGGTAGTTTTAAAAGTTCTAGCCGACAATCATGCCTAAAGAAATCAAATCACAAGAGTTTAACAAAGAATTCATGGAAGAAGTATGAAGAAACGAGAAAAGTAAAAAATCAGGAAGACAAAATCCGATGATTCTTCTATCTCGTGCCTTCGTGCTTCCAACCAATGATTCCTAGCTCGAAGAACATCCGATAACTTGATATCCAACCTCTGAAATTCGTCCAAGATTTCTCTAATTCGTCTCTAGGGTTGGACATCTTTTTTAAAGATGTATTTATAGGTTTCCAAACACACATTCAGCTCAAACCCCTCAAAATTACGAAACATTCTGCGGAAACAACCTTCTCACCACCCGCGAGCCATACATCTCATCTCCTTGAGGGCCGCGAGAAGGTTATAAAGTTAATTCGGTCAAAAACCCCACTCGCGGGGCGCAAACTAAATGCCTTCTCTACTTGCGGGTGGCGAGCGACCTATTTTTCTTGACTTCTGTTCCTTTTTCGGCACTCGTTCTCCTGATCTTGTTCCGGTACTCGGTTCCTTCGTATTTAGGCTCGTTTTTCGCCCTTTTCAGCAACTATTATTAAACAGATCAGCAGTATCACATTCTAACTAAAAAATCAAATAAAAACTAACTAAAATTATACAAACTGTACACGATAAATGGATGTATTTTGCAATAAATCATAAGGGTAACTTAATCTTTTCACATGGTTATAACTGAGAAAACTAACCCTCATCCATGTTAGGGACCATCCGAGAACGAGTATGCAAAAGTTGGGGATTATAACTGTAATTTTAAAAATGTGGAGACTAGGTGAAATTTCACCAAAGCACAGGGACTATCCGGACATTTTTCTCTTATGTACGTATATACTTAATACATTCAATATTTAATTATATGAAAGATAATTGTGAACTTGACTTGACTCATTTATACCTAGAAGTGGTCATTTGAATTTATGTGTGTGTGGTGTACTGTGTCAGATGTTTATTTCATAATCAATATTTTATTAACGGTACTTGTGGTTAACCAATTTTTTGAATTTGGTTCTTGGCTTTTCAAAATTATACAGATGGTCCATGTGGTTTACATTTTGTAACGCATTTAGCCTCCATCTAACAAATCTAAAAGTTTCAGCAGGTCCAAGTTAGGGACTAAATATGTTACAAAGTACAAACAAACCATAGGGACCATCTATGTATTTTGGCAAAGGTTGAGGACTAAATGCGTTATAGAGTGCAAATCACATGGACCATCTATATACTTTTGAAAAATTAAGAACTAATCTAAAATTTTGGTCAACCACAGGGACCATCCGCGTACTTTACTATACACTATATATTAAACTTGGTTCTTACGAGTTACTACTCACTAGAGTCTAGACGTTTAGCTCGTTTATATATACTAAGTTTTAGAAAATAGGGATTTATGATCACATTTCTCAGCTGGATCACATGCGGCAACTTAGAACAGGAATTGGGCTACCATACAGGGCTGAAGAAAGCCTATCTATTTTTTGTTGCCCCAATATTCATAGCCCAAAAGATTTGATGTCCACTTACATCCTTTTTGTTTGTTGACGACTTGATGTGTATGTTATATTTTCGAATTTTGATTCTCTAAGTATGTTTTATAAGTTGAGCGATCGTAAATAGCTCAAAAACTTGTCAAAAATCAATACATTGTATAATATATGACATGTCTTTGGTAAGTTTTGAACTTATTATTGAGTTAATTCTGATAGATATATGTCTACTATTTGCATCTTTATACACCACTAATAACTTTATGGGATTTCGATTATCTCATATATCATGTTTATGATACGAATGTGTTATGTTCAACTTTCAAGTTCGAGTTCTTGCCCAACTTAAGAAGCACGAACGGTAATTCATTAATTTTATGAAATTCTTTATTTAATGTTGGTAAAAACTATTTTGACCATTTCAAAATGCTTATTTAGATACAGTTCTCACTGGAGGGGTTGGTTCCGGTACAAACCATATTTATCCTACAAACTGTAAGAACAGATCCTAACACTTAAAAAAGTTAAATTATCACATACTAAACAATACATACATAAAAGTATCACTTTTGAATTATATTAGCACATCAAAATTAATCAAAATTTGATTTTAACACATATATGAAATGATATCAGCAATTTTCTTTATCAGCACATTGAAAACAAAAGGAAGATCCAAATAAAGAATTAATTGTTTGTTAGCATAATTATAAGGAATTCAAGATAATTGATATTATTTAGGTTATCATTTTACCATTTCTCTATAATTGATTGAATGTCACATGACACTTTTTAAATGGTTCTTACAGTATGTATACGAAATGTGTTTTGTATTTGATCCTACTCCTCTCACTGGAAACTATTTTCTAAACTTCTCTTAAAAATCATTTTAGTAATTTTTTTTTTTTGTTTAAAAATCCATCTTGTTTTCTCATATTAAAAATTTCCAACAAAACTTAGAATAGATACAGGTCGTGAAACAATCATATGGATAAACCATCAATAGATGGAACCTTGCTGAAGATTCCTAATACTACTATAGTATACTAGAGTTTTTAATAATTTTGATTGTTTTTGTAGAATTGCTTAGATTACAAGATAGTCACAAAAAGAATCTAGAATTATTTATAGGGTAAACTAGGCTATCACCCGGGAACATCCCGGGTTAGGAGAATTTAGTTTTCGATAATAAAAGGTACATAAACAACATATTGAAAGCCGTTAGTATCTTTTTTCCCTTCTGACAATAATTTATTTGTTTGGTTTCATCAGTATCCTAAGTTTGTCTACATGTGTATTCATAGTTTTCTCGTGTAAAGCTATTACCTTTTAATAATTATTGAGATCTGAGTTAAAATTTGTTACGTAACCCATAGAAAATGTTATATTGTTTGTTTTTTAATTATGTTATATTACTCTTTTAGGGTTGAATTTTTATGATGTTCAACATCGCAAAAGGCGATCATGTGTGGTTGATGATGGAAGTACTTAATATTTTAATAAATATGTTATATCTCTACTTGAGCTAAGACTCATCAAATTATTGACAATAGGTAAAGAACAAATTATTAGGAATAGAGAATAAACGTAACCCCATAGATCTTTCTAACTGATTCAAGAAACATGACAGGGCGTACTTTGAACAAATCAATGAACAAAAACATCAGGATTCCTTCTCAATCAAGAAAAAAGATGCACAATTTATACTTTTTAAAGTAAAACAACTTATATTCATCAATCAAACTCTATGCACATGCACTCACAAGTTTGCTTAAAAATCAATCAAATCCAAACCTCAAAATTTCAATTTTCAATTTGATTTGTACATCACCTGAATTGATATTTGCACCAAAAGTTACAATTCATTAAACACCCCATACGACATCTCTAAGCATCTTTAAAGGTATATGAATCAATCTTAGTGTTAGATGATATAAAACATCAAACAATTTCAAACTCAACCCGGAAACTTGGAAAAATAAGCCTTCTGAGCTGGATTGTTGATCCCACACTTCAAATCCACACTATCAGTAATCTATCGCGTCACTTTCTTACGTTGTTCACCTCCAACAGGTGTTTTTAATAAAGATGATTTTAGATGTAGAGGTTCGTTAACGTAAAATTTGTGTTAATGCACGATGCGTACGAGATTGAGTTACATGCGGCTTTTTGCTCATAACATGCGGGTTTTTTTTTTATAACATGCATTTTTTTTATAAAACATGCGCTTTTTCATTTTCAACATGTGGTTTTTTTTAACTTGCGGGTTTTTTATCCTTTACAACATGCGGGATTTTATATATGGAGTTTTTAACGTGTGGACTTCAAAGCTCGTACGCTCGTACGATATGACATATTATACAATACACTTTCACTTTAGATGTATTATACATATTATTTCAAAGTGCTGATGAACAGTAAAGTCTTTTAATATATAACTTATATAATTCTTTTGTGTATAATTATTAGTTTCATTACTATATATATATATATATATATTGTTTGATATTACTCAATGTTATCAGATAAGAATAAAGCACTCAGTACTTAGATTCATTTTTATGGTTTTTGATTTCGATAATATTTCCTTTATACAACTCTATCCGTGGCGATAAATGTGTATTGGTAATAGTACCATGACGATCTAAACTAATCGATATTGTTCCAACATCGGTGTCAGTATTAGTGTTGTTTTTATTGTTTTCGGATGATGTAAAGCACACGTTGGTTTGTATACCGAGCGAGTGTATGTATCGTACAAGTACTGTAACGAATCGAACCAATACCCATCGAATGCTCGCGGTCACATACCGCCGCAACGCGCAGAGAAATTCCCTAGTTATATATTAAAAATACAATGCGGTGACTTTTGAAATACTCGACCCATTATTATTAGTTTAAAAGACCAATCCATAAGTTAATGGGACACCTATTTTTATATATAATGCCCTATTTTTAACTTCTTTTAGGCTTTTGGAAACCAAGTTCCACCGTACCAGATATTTTGGTGATAAATTGTTGTATCATTTTTGTGAAACTGAATCGTTAGTTGACCTTGAAACTGTTCCAGACTATAATTTTGAAATTGTGATTTCATAGTGGTAATGATCATATGATAAGTAAGTTCACTTTGATTAAATTAGAATTTTCCAATACTTCACTCATATTTGGTGAAAACAATATATTAATTTAGCAAGTAACAACACACATATGATGTCACCAACTCATGAAAGATAAAACAATATTGCTTTAAAGGGAATAAGTTATTGAGATAGCTTAACACAAAACATCTTTCAACGGTTGTGCAATTACATAGGTATTTTTACCAATATTTTACACAAAAAACAAAAGTGGATTATGCAATTATATATTTATTATCCAAGATAAAAACATTTTTTATATAAACAAATGACTGATTTATGGTCGTGAACCTAGTCAAGCTCGGCACTTAAGCTCAAGCTCGAGCTCATTTACTAAGTGAGCTACATTATAGCTTGGGTCGTTTTGAGCTTTCTAGAACCCAAAGTGACCCGTTATCCGACCTGCCCGTAGCCCGTCCCGCTTGTTTTTTCGCATCTACCCATTATAGATACAACAAATGTACATATAATATACCTGAGTGAACATGGTCCCGTGGTAGAGAATTCAACATCTAGTAACTACACGTTTATACCTTATCTAATATGAACACAAAAAGGACTAAAAATCTTACATTGAACTTTTTTTCAAGCTTATGGAGATTAACATTGAACTTTCTTTCTAGCTTCATCAATGTCTTATGTTCACATTGAAGATAGTACTTCAACCTCCATATCTTCAACATGGTCATCCTCCATCTCGTGCATCATTCTAAGAACATCCAAATAACCAAAAACCAGTATTGAGATCTACAATTAGAAATTTATGAAGTCATCTGCAATTAGAAATTCATGAAGCCATAACCAATAGAAGCATCTATGAAGTATTTATACAACTGATATGTGATAAAGTTATTATCTTGTGATTAACATGTAAGAAGTTAAATTCCTGGAATATCCCTATAAAAAAGGATTGGAATAAGAACCGGTAGGCTCTTAGTATTCGAGGTTGTGATCGAAGATTGAAGAAAGTCACAGAATTGTTAATCGCGAACTGAAAGCATACACAACGGAATAAACCATAATGTAATCCAACCAAAGAAATCAGACATACGAAACACATATTCACCAAAAGTTTGTCATAAAGAAAAGCTATGGGTTCCCAGAAAGAAGAGCATCTTAGTCCACAGATCAGTTGTTTTTCTAGCCCCAGCCCCATCAATGTTATCCTTGCATTGCAGACCAATTCAGTTAAGCTATACCAACATAAGTAAGAAAATGATAATCTATTAAAGATAAGCAGCTTGAAATGTTCATATCATCCTTTATATTATATTCATTACCAAGATCTCTAACAGATTGTGATCAGAACTACAAATTCAGATTGGTAGTTAAACGTTTGATTTGTAACTTTTTATGCCTTACCCTGTTTCCATAGCAGTTATTTTTTACGCGACTCGCTAAAAATAGAATATAGCCTAAATCAAGTGACAAATAAATGGGTCAAAATTGGACCTCTTTAAAAAAGGTTGAGTTAACATACCTCATATCTTTGCATCTCCTACTCCTCAAAGGTAGTAACATATTAGGATCAAGTGTTTGCAATATCAAGTATGACATGGATTTTTTCTTTATACACAACACAAACGGAATCGTGTAAACGCCTTCCGAGTTCCAGCCATAGTTGTCAATTCTTCCATTCATTAAGACATAAACCAACCATGTTAATTTACCAATGTACATAAAACTTCTTTCGAAGAAGAAAATAAATTTAAAAATATCATTAACATGAAGCAAATAGTTATTCAACTTTAAAAGTGGACGATTAAAATATAAAGATGAACAACAAATTTGATATGGAGATATTAATAATTAAACTATACTTGAAGTTGTCAATATAAATAAACTAAATGTTCCTATTAGGTAAATCCAATTCATGTTATATAATCATTTTCTTTCTTTGCCATCACTATTAGCTCTCTAATTACACATTTTGGAGCTAAAACCTAAATAACTTTACAATAAACCATTGGTAGCTGAACTAAGAAATCCTAATTTATCATTCCAAATTCAATTAAGAAAAACACACAAAGGAACTGCAACTAAAATAATCAAATTTCACAGTTTTGCATATAGGGATGTGCTCGGTACCAATCGATACCAAAAAATCCCCAAAAATGGATACCGGCACTAAAAATACCCGGTAAGGTACAGGTATTTGAATGTAAAAACTGGTAAATCCTGGTACCGAACCGGAACCGAAAGTACCCAGTAAGGCACCGGTATTTGAACGTAAAAACCGGTAAATCCTAGTACGAGACCGGTAAAACGCCAAAAGTCAGCACCGAATCGGTTCTGGAAACCCAATACCATTTGCGCATCCCTAGGAATTGGCAAATCGTATAAAAGATGACCTTCAACGGTAAACCATAGGTACTCCATGACCAAAAGAGAAAGTCCAAGGAGTCTTGCAGGCACTCGCAATATGGGTCATCTGTTAAGATGGAACACATGAAATCTAAAAAGTCACTTTGTGTGCAACAATCTCATGTAATCACTTCGAAATTTATTTTTATGGACAAATCTACACATTGTGCATCATTGCAAATTTCAATAGTTTTCAAACTCATATCAATCAACTTTGAAATTAGTTTCATTTTCAGAATCCATAGATTAACGAACATCAATACAATAAATCTGGTCAAACAAAGGAAATAAAAAAATCTGAGTAGAAAAGACGAACAAAAGGATTAACCATTAGCAATAGAAGATTTCTTACCTTATGAAGCTTGAATCGTGGATCGGAGATGAGTAAACCAGAAGGAACAAAGAAGAATTTTTGCAATTGATCAGGTAATATACGCTTAAAAAATCAACTTCCGCGCTTAATGAACGGCATCTAGTGGATTGAGATCCAATGCATGTAGGTTATTAGCGACCATCTTGATCTTCCTCTTCGCCAGGGAACTAAAAATATGCTTCCTCTATGACATATAGCTTGAGTCTGCATAATAATGCCATTGTTGTGGCCAACTGGTATCAGGATTATACAAAAGAGAACCGAGGATTATATTCCTGGTAACCAATGACCATACTTACACTTTTGTAAGATAACAATTATAATGTTATAAAAAGCAATTAGAAGTGACTACTAATATCTTAAGCACTTGAAGATATCTTGAAACTAACTGCATAGTTCGAGGTTGTCGGAGATTTGTCAGAATCTCGAATCTCACAGGAAATCCACTGTTGCCTTCATTTCCTGATTCGTTATTGTCGTACCCCATCATCTTATGTGACCTTAACACCATCGTCGACACCATTCCACCACCGATCAACATTATAGAATAACCATGTGGCATGATACGACAACCTCCAAGAGGGTCACCAATGGCTACTCAACGACACAAATTAGACTTTAGTAAATATATACACACATATATATTATGTTCACTGGCAGTTGGTAGAGCTGACTTGCATCAAATCCTGCTGGGATTATAATTATGTCAGGGTTGAATTCTCATGCAACTGGGATTAATATATGGTTCCAAACAGTAATATAATCTGCATCTTCACACTGACCATTCTCCTATGGAACATTTATATTATATCCAGCACCAGCTCCCTCACCGATCATGATGTGTGAACCATCATCACCCGTAGGATAAAAACTCCCATACTCATGCCTGCACGTTTACGGTGAATTATAAACAAGCATGACAAAGATATGTGTTTTACAAACATATATTAGGACGAGTAAAAAAGAAAATCAAGTATTATAACTGTGAAAAGAAAATAACAGCACTCGCGAGTCTTTCCGGAACATCTTTTGAGTACCATTTCCGTGATGGACGTCCCAATCAACAATAAATATCTTGTTAATACCTAATTCCTAAAACATAAGAACATTTAGCTTAATTAATGATGCATTATAGTCATGTGCACATACGTTAATGATAGACAAATACATATAGCTCTCACTTTTTGGTTAAGAAGAAAGTTGGTTGCAATTGCAACATTGTTAAATAGACAAAATCCCATTGGTTCACTTTCTCCTGCATGGTGTCCAGGAGGTCGAACAATAGCAAAGGCGGAGTTAAGTTCCCCTTTTGCAACTTTCTCAGCAGCCTATTGAACAGATCTTCCGTTAACACTTAAACAGTCATATTAATAAAGATATCATATAACATGTATTTACCTACATGCATAAAAGCCCCTCACCTCAAGCACGGAGCCAGCAGCAGGATAAGCAGACTCGATGAACCTTCATTGAAATGTATCGAATTGTATCTAGCAGCCACCCTATTTCTTTTTAAGGCCATCTTTTCGGAGCTTATAGTCTTGATCAGATTAATGTGATTGTTAGTATGAAATGCAGCTATATATTTGTCTTCCACTTCTTTGGCATCAAAGATCACGCATCTGAAATACAAGTTAGCAAACCAAATATACCATGAACACACCACAAAGCCAATTTAACAATGCATTCCATGATCCATCAATCGAAAAGTGTAAAAAAAAACATTTGAAGAGTCACTACATTTCCAAGATAGGTTTCTAGTGTTCTTCGCTCCCCCAAAAATGTAATCTTTCCATAGTACAAAAGGTAAAAACTTTTTTGTATTGAGATTCAAATATTGTTTATTATATATATATATATATAGAGAGAGAGAGAGATTAAAAAATTGAACAAAAAGAACAGTTCTTGTAAATCCAACCCGTTTGACAAGGTACCATAAGTCACATGTATGACACGGTACCCAACACGTCCATTTTCCACTTCTATTGAATAGAACCGCACCTTGTACCCATTTGGGGGAGGAATCAAGCAGTTAAAACGCCTTTCAGGCTGTTTTTCATAGTGTTCCATCAAAGACAAATCCAACTTCAATCTCATCTGGTAGATAAGGTGTCGGTCAAGGCAGGGTATCAGTTCAGAGTATCGATCATCACAAACCTGCACGGAAAAAAACAAAAAATTAAAACATAATTACTAAAGACAAGTAACAATTTAATAAGATCAATACCTAGGTGCAGTCCCACCCACACTCATGATTCTTTGATTACCGTATGATTGTCAAAATCCATCTTCAACCCTTTTATGTTGGGGTTCCGAACAATCATATTGGGCCTTTAACAGGTTAAACTTATCTCTTTTGTGCCTCCCCTGAAAGAATCCTAGCGTCGTCTTCAAGGAAACACCATAAAAAACTTATATAACATCCATCAAGTTAAAACTTAACTCACGCAATACAATGAATAATAATTTGCATATTTAATCTAGTAAGAACAAACATGAGATCAGGTAAACATTCATAGAAGCTTTTGGTATCTTCATCTTCACGTAATGCTTCAGCAACAGAGGCCACTTTTCCAGTACCAGAAGATGATGTATCATCACCTGTTATGAGCCTTGTGTGACCATCCTCTGGCATAAAAAGTGGTTGCATATCCAGGGCTTCTGCTAAACTGTCATATAAAGAAATTTGAAAAAATATTAAAGGGCAAAGATAAATATAAAATAGGATGTATAGTTGTATATAAAATATGACCCGTTTAACTAATTAAAAGGATGTAAGCATTAAAATCCACTACTTTAGGTGACTTCTAATCTTAACCCACTCGACCTGTTTCGTTTTTATCTAAATATTATATTTGTACCATTTGACTTGTTAGGAAAATGGCAACCCATTTATAAGTAAACGGGGGTCAAAATTTCCAGGTTAACCACATCATGAAATTTAACAGATTCTAACATGTAGTTGCAAGTTCGATAAAAAGCATACCGACTACTTTGTTGGCAGAACAGCCGTTCAAGACTAGCAACAACAACCTTTAACGCTTTCGAATGATTTTCACAAACTCTATGTTTCTTATGATATTCTTTCGCAGACAAAAGATCAAGGTTGCACCCCTCAACTTGGCACCTCGAAACCGACATACTCTTGTTCGATAATCGATATTTTAACTTTTTTTCACAGTTGATACAGAACGTGTTTTTGAATAGCTGCTAGCAAAACCGTTCTCGAAGTACGTTCTTTTACCAAGTTTTAAACCAATCGACTGATCAAAAGAGCAAACCGATGCCTCAAACGATGGAGAATTTCCATTTATCTTGTTGTTATATATGTTGTTCTGGAAACTTCTTGAAAGATCAGATATAATGCTTCATCCATTTGCTCCTTGGAGATTGGAAAAAAGCTGTAATTTTCAAAATGTGTTTTCATGCAAAAAACTCATTGCAAAAACAGTTATATATACCATTAACAAAAACTGAAACAACACCACGAACACAAGCGGCGGCTAGGGCATTCCGTCCCAGTTTCCATCTATAACAAAAAACCATACCAAGAACGATAGTAAGAATCGGATACTAATCAAAATTGTTCAAAATCCCCGTAAGCAAGCAACCAAGATCGATCAAACATAAAAAACGGAAACATAAATAAAATACAAAAGGAGTATAACCAATTAACAAAAATATTAAAATACAATAGATAAACACCGAAAGATGAGAAAAATTGTACCCTGATGTAAAATCGGTACCTTGATGTCTGCAAGTAGAGAAGAATTACAACAAAACATTAGTTTGAGATTAAACACAAACCAAAGTAGACTCATTCACAATAAAAATACAATAGATAAACACCGAAAGATGAGAAAAATTGTACCCTGATGTAAAATCGGTACCTTGATGTCTGCAAGTAGAGAAGAATTACAACAAAACATTAGTTTGAGATTAAACACAAACCACAGTAGACTCATTCACAATAAAAAGGATTACTTTTATCTTTCAGCCTTGTATACCCCAATCTATCCTCTTCTTTTGACTCGTTTTGCTTTTCTTTCATTAAATTTTATTTGGTTTCTTATATTATTATTATTATTATTATTATTATTATTATTATTATTATTAATACCTCAAAATCACATATATGGGTGCACAAAACTGACAGATCCTTTGCCTGAAAATTGAAGTTCATGTTTACCTTAAATCTCAAATATATTTACCTTAAATCTCAAATTTATTTATTTATTATTATTAAAACAAATTTTGATGAAAGTTTACCCTAAAGTAACTTCGATCTCCATAAACATTTGAATTAATAGTGAAGATGAATATCGCAAAATCAAACAATCAAAAAATGGGAATACAAAACGTTTACTTACTTTGATCGCTGCCACAGTGAGAAGAAGATAAGCGAAGCCCTAATCCGTAAAAAACATGATTGGAAACAACGAAGATGATTCGAATATCAACAAACCATTGAATCCAATTAGAATCATAGAAAAATAACAAACGTGAATCTAAATCAAAACCTGATACTATCGAACATGTTATGACGAAAAAGAAATCATGATATGAAGAAGATGAAGAACAAACCATTTACAACCATACGAAGAAGGAGATAGATAATTGCGGATGATAGTGTTTTGTAAAAGAAACGTATCCTGGAAGCCGCTTGAATGAGAAGAATGGTTATTCCATGATGATGGAGGCTGGAAGATTAGGGCTCGGAATGTATGGTGTACTCATACGAAGATGATGGAGGCTCGAAGATTAGGACGACGGTGTGAAAATGAAGGATTAGAATGATTAGGGTTTTTTTGTTCATTATATACCGGGTCAAAATTTGCGGATATGGTTACCTCCATTCGGATCCCGTGTAAAAAAACATGTCTCCCACATTTTCCCGCCAAAAATATAGTGAGGTTGCACCATCTAGTGACACGTGTCCCACACTTTATTTGTTTATTATATATATAGATTACACTTTTCGTCCTTTATGTTTGTAGCGGATTGCAATAGATGACCTTTAACTTTAATAATTACAGTCACAGTCCTTTATTTGCAAAACCTGTTACACCTTAGGTCCTTTGACCCTAACCTGGTTAAAACTTTCAGTTAAGTGAGGTCATGTGCAACCCCTATGAGGGCAAAACAGTCATTTAATATGAAAAAAAGAATGTGAAAATTTAGAAACTTATATAAAAACTTTATTAAATGATTGTTTTGCCCTCACATGGGTTGCACATGACCTCACTTAACTGAAAGTTTTAACCAGGTTAAGGTCAAAGGACCTAAGGTGTAACAGGTTTTGCAAATAAAGGATTGTAATTATTAAAGTTAAAGGTCATCCATTGCAACTTGCTACAAACATAAAAGACGAAAAGTGTAATTTACCCTTATTTATATCCTAATTATAGAGTATAAGAACGTAATAATTAGCAACTGATTATTTTTCTATGCATTTTTATGTAATAATAAAGTTCATTATTGAGGGGGTGGTGGACCGTGGATGGGGTCATCTCAACTGATACATAGTTTAAAATTTATAACTTTAAATTGAAAACAATAAAATAACATGAAAATTTTTATATAATATGTGGCTTTAACATAAGGAGCCTCAAGTAAAGGCTAACATTCTGTATAAAATAGTCTTGTGTAATGAATTAGTTACATTGAACTGCTTGTTAATATGTATAGTTTGTATTTATTAGGCATTTTTTTGTAGGACAAGAATATTGGTATCAACGCAAAGTGAGAAGGATTTTAAATATTTATAAATCATCTTCTTTGTATTAAACTATATAAACATGCAAAAGTATAGGATAATATATTTATCATTAACTATTACCAACAAATACATTCATATGGTTCCAAGATCTCATGCTATCTTGTTAGATTTGGTGGACTCCTACCTTGTTGGTTTCTTGAATTATTTTTAATTCCCACGATTACCTTTTGGACTAATTACACCTTAGTCACTATAATTTGCTTGATTTGCACACTCATCATTAACTCATTATACTTTTCAATTTATGAACCGACTAACTATCAATGGTTTCCGGTTTGATCGACCAAACAAGTGAGCTCAATTTTTATAAAACCGTTACCATGTGTAGTGAAATAAATAAAAAGTGTAAAAGGATTTTTCATGTGATATTTATTTATTACATCTTTATTACCAAAACCTGGGTCTTGTTCTTCTTGTCAATTGTCCAAGACACATTATTTACAATTCATGCAAACTACTAAGATCATGTGTAGTGGTTAAACAAAATAATGCCCCCACCATGGGGGCATTATTCGACACGTGGCAGTCCAGTCAGCATGGGGCGTTATTGCAAAAGTGACGTAGTGGGAATAATGCCCAATAATCCCTTTTAGGCGTTTTTTAAACAAAAAAAAAGCTAACTATTTTCTCATTGGCCAAGTCCTAACTGAACCACACAAATTAATCACCTTTAGGCGTGTTTTTAAAAACGCCAAACCAATATTTTTTTCAAAAATACCGCCCCAAAACGCCTAGTGTAATGGTGGGGGGGGGGGGGGGCGTTTTTTTTTCCAATTTTTTTCAAAAATACCGCCCCACTACGGGTGGTCTAAGGGATCTTCTTACATTTTAGATCTTATTCACTTTGATTTATCGGAACCTGCTTTCAATTGGCGGCTTTCCTTATTTTGTAATTTTCGTAGACAGTTTCTCCAAATTTACATGATTTTATCCACTAAAGGCAAAGTCAAGGGATTTTCTAATGTGCTAAAGACATTTTTATTATTTGTTCAAAATTAGTTTTCTCGCACGGTTAAAAGATTCCAAAGCGATGGAGGAACGAAATTTACGAATCATCGGGTTCAAGATTTGTTTGTAGAAACGGTTTAGAAAAAGGTATTCGTCGTCATCGTTATTCATTCCCCTACACGCATCAACAAAACGGGTGTGCCGAATGAAAGCACCGTCACATTTTAAAATCAGGCTTGCTATGCTTTTTCATGCTCATGCTTTGGCTAAATTATAGGTTGATGCATTTATTTCGCCAACATACATAATTAATCTACTTATGAATCCATTACGTTAAAAAAATTCTCCCTTTGAGCTTAGTCTTCATAAACCTCCATCATATGCGAATTTCAAGAGTTTTGGATGTCGGGTTTTTCCATATTTACGTGATTATGCACCAAATAAACCTTCACCCCGAAGTGACTTGTGTATTTTTATTGGTTGTAGTACACATCATAAAGGATATCATTGTCTAAACCCATCAACCTCTCGGCTCCACATAACAAGAAATGCTCAATTTGATGAAGTTGTGTTTCCATTTAGTGGTGTTATTCCAAAAATTGATGAAGCAACTTTGGTATTTTCTAATTTTGATGAGCAAGTGTTTCTGCCAATGTCCACATGCTTCACCTTCAATGTCAACAACCATAACACCTACTTGCATTCATCAAAATTCCTCTATCCATGCATGCCCATTATGCACGACCCACTCATCTAATATCTTAAACTCCCTATCGTGCCCACAAGGCCGGCCCATTAGTGTAATTGGGTTAGGTGATGACTTAGGGCCTCCAAAAAAATAGGGCCTCCAAAATAAAAAAAATTAAATCTATATTTATAAAAAAAAAAAAAGAATGTTATATTTACCGTGATATTTTTAACATTAATACAAGTGTAGTCTGGTGGTAAGAACAATATTTGGTTTTTGTAGATGGCTGGGATCGAATCCCACCACAAGAGCAGAACTATTTGGCATAGAGCCTGACACCTCTGCAAGGAGGCTCTATCTATCATTGCCTTATCCACCAAAGTAACACCAGTGAGGATTGAACTTGAGTCTTCATTGGAGAACCTAAATCATCCTACGATTAGGCCGTGGTGGATTAAAAATTCATATAACTAGTTGGGCATCCTTTGGTGGTGATAACTTGCGGATAAAAAATGGAATAGATTTGGATAACGATTACCCTTCTTTGTTGTAACAAATAAAAAAAATCTGAATAAAAAAGTTAAGGATGTGGTTATCAACTAATTTGAGATAAAGAATGAATTTAAGAATTGTTCTTTATCTTTATACTTCAGGCGTTGTTCTTTATGTTCAAAATTGACGAGTTTTGTTCTTTATGTTTTCATATCATACACGTTTTGTCCTTTAGGCCTAACCCAGTTAAATTTGGTCATGTGTTTTGCACATGAGAGCATTTTTGTCAATTCAAAGGTTGCAGAAGCTTTGAGCTCCGTTGAACTTACTTTGAATTGACAAAAATGCCCTCATGTGCAAATCACATGACCAAATTTAACTAAAAAAACTAACTGGGTTAGGCCTAAAGGATAAAACTTGTATGATATGAAAACATAAAGGACAAAACTCGTCAATTTTGAATATAAAGGACAACGCTTGAAAATAGATATAAAGGTAAAGGACAATCCTTGAAATTCACTCTCGAGATAAATATGTGTAATTTTTATTTTTAATCATAATTATCAAATCTCCATAGAAGGTAAAAAAAATGGTATATTATGATGACATAAGATTGCATTTGCATAGTACCGAACGTTCCATTTTTTGTACAAACTAGATCTATATTTTGGGTCTTAAACTTAGCAAAAAATGAGACTTTACCATCATATATTTTCAAAAGAATTCATCTATATTAGGGGAGGCGGGCTGGAACGTTATTGTTCCGTGATGGGGACTTTTCAACGCGTGGAAAAATCAAATTCCCACCGCCACTCCAAGTGTCACGCGTGATAGTACCACGGTAAACCCGATTTCGTTATTTTCTTCACGGCGTGATGGTTTTTTTTGTGAGGGTAATTGCTGGTTGGGGGGAAATTGTTGGGTGTGGTGGTGAGTGATGACCATCGCCACCAAAAAAGGTTGTGAGTGATGGAAAAATGGTTGCTGACATGGCGGAACATGATTGGATATTGTGAGTGATGGAATTCTATCACTAGTGACCACCCCCACCCCCTTAGAGGTTATAAATTCACGTTTTAATGTTACTTAAATATGATAAACAACTAATAAAACATGTATGTGGATATATATGTATAAAATATAGAGGATAGGATAGGGGTAAAGTTGTAAATCGATGTGCAAGGTTTTCCATGTGCTATAGGAACCCAACAAAAGAAAAGAAAAGAAAAGGGTATCGAAGACTTATGGTCCCAGTTTCGGTGGCACGTTTTTGCGTTTATACATGTTTTCTTGTTAATTATAAAATCTTAATCATTTTCTACATATTATTGAACTTTATGCTTTGTTTGTCCTCCATTATTATTCCACGACAAAAATAAATATTATGTTACTATCAAACTACAGTAATAATATAATATCACCACAAATATCCAGCGTAACATATGATTTTAAGAGACATATACACACGGGTTTAATAGACCCTACAAGTGACTCAAATATAATTATGCAAGTGGGTCTACAAATTATTATAAAAAGAAAATGTGTTACCGCTTTGAATTTTTTAATAGTAAAATTGGATCACTGAAATATCATTGTCCCTCTTGTGAGAATCGAACCCAGTATCTAATGCTCTCTAAACCTTATCCCATCCCAAGAATACCACTAGGCTATAACGCTATGGACATTAACTGTATGTTAGATGTATAAACAAGCTGAGTTGAATCTAAGCTTAAGTCCTTTAATTTTAGAGATTTGCTTATTTCAAGAGTCTAAAACTTAAGCTTGATTTGTGAGTAATTATAAAACCTCGAACTCGTCTCCTTTATTATTAAATAATCATCTATTATACGTAATTATTATTTTCTATATATGGTTATAATTTTAAATTCATATAACATGTGATATATATATTTTTTAGACAAACTAACCTACTCATATACCTCGACCTTACGCAAAATCCTTCACCTCTTGAACAGAGGAAAAACATCTTACCACAATTGAACAGAGGAAATACATCTGCCATCAGCCCACCATTATAGAAAAGTTTTTTAAAATCTTCTACAAATTATTTTAAAACTTTGATGATTTGTTATAAATTACAATCACTTAAAGTATAAAAAAGTAAATATGTTGTTAAGTATTGAAGTGCTTTATCACAAGGGCAATGTGGTAAGCATATTTTTTGCATGTGATACTTTGCACTTTCCCATCAAAAGTCCATGTCACAATACAATGGCCTTTAAAAAACCACCACCATATTTTCATAGCGTTAGAAAAATCTACTTTTACAACATAAACTTTTAACTATCCATGTTTCTCAAAATCCCGAATATGCACCGATTAATCTTTAATTAATTTATAATTAATTACAATTAAAATCGATTATATCCAATTAATCCCTGGTTAATCCCGATTAATCGTTAGTCCCCACTCCACCGACCGACTAACGACTTCTACAACCATGAGTTAGATTCAATCCTATGATATAATTATCAACTACAAATTTAAGACCTCTAATTTGCGCATAATATATAGAATGTAATTGAACATAATTTGTTATAGATATATGTTACATTAGATACCAACTACTTTCATGATTTTCTCCAAACAAGACTAGGGTTCAAGAACATATATCATAACAAAGGAACATACATATCTAAAATCTTAACATAGTTATTATTATTTCTACATTAAACCCTTGAATAAAACCGTATATGAAATCTTAAAAAGAACAAAATAACCTCTGCATGAACGTTTCTAAGCTGTTTTTTTTTTCACCTTAATCTTCTTGTCTATGGATGTCACAAGGAGTTCGCTTCTCGCGAAAACGCAGAGATCAACTTCTCCTTTGTCAATTGTTCAGGTCCTTGCGACTTAACAACGAACGTATGGAACACCATGTCGTTTACAGCACTCATCTTCGATTCCATAACCTTAATCTTCGACTCCTCAAACGTTTGAATCACTTTAGACACGGGATGTGCATCTAACGGCGAAGTAACCCTCACGACTACTTCATCGTGTCCCGTTTGCACTTCGATTTTGTCTAACTTCGCGAAGTTACTTGGCGATTGTCTTTCTGATTCCATCTCCTTAAGCTTCTTTTGAAGATCGGTTATGTATGTGATCGCGTCACCTAACAATGATGCTTTATCCATCTTTGAAATGTTGGGTACTACCGCGCGTAGCGCGTAGAATCTTTGGTTAAGTTTCTCTCTTCGCTGCCTCTCGGCTTCGACATGATTCAGCGGCTCTTCTCTTCCGTTTGCGGGCTTTCTCCCTCGTTTTCTCGGTCGTTTTTCGTCGATGCTGATGGATAACGTTTCCCTTTCGTCTCGCCCTTGGGACTCGTCCGAAACCTTGGACTCCGTACTCCCCGGATGAGATGTAATCCCAGTGAAATCTATCTGCTTATGATGGTTATTGAACTGCGACCAATTCGAAAACTGAAGCCGAGCTTCCTCAGGCTTTCTAACTGCCAGCTTTTCGCGAAACTGTGGTTGGTTTATATTCGAACTCAGATCTTGGCCGAAGATCTTCGAAACTACAGGTTTCTCCGAATTCCCATTGTTCATTGTTGTTCGATGAATAGGAACCGATGGAAGAACCGGAGAACCAATCGAACTAATTTGCTTACTTCCTGCAAATATCATTCTAATCGACTGCAATAGTTTCGGGTTTTCTGGTATAGATTGAATAGATCCAACCTCAACCACACCACCATCAACCGGGACCATAACAACGGTCTGAATCCCTGCGGATTTAGCCAACTGAGACCGGAAACAATAATCGGTCGTCGAATTCAAGTTTTCGGACATCCAAAAATGGCGTCCGGACGAGTAACACCCGCCCGGACCGCCTTCCCCTTTCCTAAAGGAGAAATACATAGATATCAAAAAGAACATTTCGGTATCGGTCACTCTATCCAATCCAAAAGCATAATTATCCTCATCCAATCCACCAAACAAAATGTGGATTTTCTGAAGAACTCTTTTCCTAATCCTTTGTTGGTGTTGATCATTCAATCGCAAGCTTAGAATTCGAGCGATTTCGAATTCTTCGTCTTCTTTCGGTTCTCTACAAGACCCATCTCCCCAACCAAGAACCAAATCCCCTGTTTTGGACTTTGAAATCTGCCAAAAGATAGCGAAGTTCCAACTGAAATTGCCGTATATTGGGTTGTCTACAAGATCTGAAAGTTTTTGTTGGAGATTCTCGTCGTTAGTTGTTATTGAAGTTGATAAACTTTGGTTAGAAACTGAGGTTGAGATCAAGTAATCAGATGCTTTTGACCCCAGAACTGATGCAACAATGGCTTTATCTTCTTCATTCCAACTTTCAACTTCCATGTTCACCTCTGTTTTCATGTTAATTTCTTCACCAAATCTTTAAACAAAAAAAAAAAAGATAATTTAATTCAATTTCGATGGAAACTAACAACAACATAAATAAATAAATAAATAAATATGGGGAAATATTCCAAAATTGAGATCTAATTGATTTGTTACATACCCAGATCCTAATATAACTCAAATTCAGATATTGTTTAATGAATAGCTAACTTTTTTTTAATAAAAAAACAAAGAGAAATATAAATATACCAAGATTTTACAAGTACAAAAGAACACACCTGACATGAAAAACAAAAAAAAACTTGCTGTAATGGTTGCAACTGCAAAGATATGTGAATATTTTAGAGAGAGAGAGAGAGAGTTTAGAGAAAGAGAGAGGTTAAGGGTTGGCTAGAGGTTTGTGCTGGTCCTGAATCTATACTGCGCGTGTATAAACTGTGGCACGTCGTTCTAAAGGGGTTCAACAAAGTTAACCATGGTTAGGTTTAAACATCATCGACCTCGTTTTTTCCTTTTTTTTATTTTCAATATTAAAAACATGGTTATTATTTTAGGAGTACTCTTATTTTAGTCACAAAGTTCAACCATTTTAGTACGTAAAACTAAGAGGTTCAAACTTTTTGTTTCACGAGCAGATGTCTGAATGGTTCAGACATTTGTCTCTGAATGATAAAGCATTATACAGAGTTTAAATGGTTAAGACCTCTAATCTGAATTGGTCAGACATTTGGCTCTGAACGGTTAAGCATTATACAGGCTCTTAATAATTCAGACATTTTACTGGTTCAGCACTTAATGTTCAGACCTCTTACGTAAAAGCTATTATTATTTTTTAAATATACTTGAGAAGTATTTTATACATCCGTTTTTTATTTTTTTTATTTTCAGTACTAAAAACATGGTTATTATATTATATTAAAATAATACTTTTATTTGATTTGTAAAATAAATTTTGATGTATAAAGAAACATTAATAATAATAATAGTAATAGTAATAATAATAATAATAATAATAATAATAATAATAATAATTGCATAAGTTTTAAATTATGTACTACTTTAAGTTATTTGAGTTGAAGGCAGAAATATTATGAATGTTCGTTGAGTGAATGGTATTTTGAGATGTTCAGTTTTGTTTTATTGGCATCAATTATTTGGATCAAAGTCATGTAACATGCAACTTGTGCTTTTCTCATGCCAAAATAGTGATTAGTGATTACCAATAATAAATTAAGAATTCTTTATTATACATATTTGTTAATATTCTTTCTACCTAACTTCTTTTTACGTTGATTATTTCGGACCGACATAGAAATTCAATTTCATGAAATGAATTAAAGTTCGTAAAAACTAAAACAATAAGAAAACTATTACCGAGCTCTTACTTTAAAAAAAATAATGATAATATTAATAATATAATCTAAAGTATAAAGATTATATCAAAAGAAGTTTATTAGTGGGTCCAAAGTACACATAATACCTAGGATTAATCAAAATTATTTTTAACCAATAATAATTAGTGGGTCTAAAGTACACATAATACCTAGGATTAATCAAAATTATTTTTAACCAATAATAATGAATCAATTTTACTTGAGATACTAAATGATTAAGCATGTGATGTTGGATAAAAATAATTAATTTTTTTTGAACGACAAATTTCTTTTATTATTGTCGTCTGTGGGACTTGAACTCAAAATCTTTCTCTCCCAATGTGTTTAAAGACTTTGTCTTTGCCAATGGACTAACACCCCATTGGTAATTAAATTTTTACTTACGGGAGTTAATATTCACACACCATTTTTCCTCTATATCTCTCTACACATAGATAGATATATATAGAGAGAGATAGAGTGAAAAGAGATGTGAAAATAAAATTTAGAGGTTTGAGAATAGTGGAAGCCTTTACCTATTATGAGTTAAACATACTTGCAAAATAATTTTGCCAATAATTTCTTGAGTTTTAGACAGCTTTAAAGGACAATTAGATGATGATAGGGGCCCTCTTAAGAGTGGAATCTAAGGAAGAGGAAGTACCTTGGTCCCGTAACCGATATTCCTATTCTCCATCTTTTATCTAAGACTAATTTACACTCATATTTATCTTATCTTACACTAGGTTAGAACCCCGTGTATTACACGGGGTGCATAAATGTAATTTTATATAATAAATAATAAAAATATATATCTTTAAAAAAAACTCGTGTATTACACGTGTTGAATAAAATATAATGTCATATGTTAACACATACAGTCATGAAGATTTATCTTTTAAAAATAAACTTTGATGTAGTTTTTAATTATTATAATATTTTACTTTGTTTTTTATTTATTATTAGGTTAAAAACACATGTATTACATGGGGTTGATTTCCGTTTTTATGGTACATTCAAATTATCAGATACAATGATTTTAGTTAATTTTATGCACCTTCATGCTTATTTAATTATTTCATTCATAAAACACTCATCTCAAATTTGTATTCAAGGGAGTTTACGATACAAAAAGGTGGAGATAGATCCCCACGTTTTTATATATTTCATCATTTTTTTATGAATTATATCATAAAATTGAGAATTAAATTCTCTTTGAATGGAGTATAGAATTGTTATATTTAAAAACGGTGTTCTTTCTAAATGTTGATGCAATATGCGATAAATAATGAGTTTAAACAAATTATAATAGTACGCCTAACATTACAAAGGTGAAACTAAGTTGTCTAGATTTGACAATTGAAAAAATTGTGCGACTATAATGGTGAGTCCAAACCATTATAACGATGCGTCTAAAAACACTTATAATTTGATAGAAGCATATGCCCTGAACCTAGAATAATTATTTAATTCTAGTGAAAAAAACCAATAATATAATTATTAAGTATATTTAAAACGGCAACCTTTGATTCCTAATTTACCATAATTTCAATTACCGAACTCCAAAGTATATATATCTACTTATCTCTAGATATAACTTTATGATTATATAAAAAAACAAACGTTTATCCTTATCACAATTTTTGTTTAAAATTATTTATAGGAAAACAAAATTTATTCTTATCTATTTTTTGTTGAAAATTATTATTATTTAATATAAAAGATAAATGGGAAAATAAGGTGAGAAAGCATCAGGAAGTGACACGTGGCCACAAAAGATTTTCATTTATTACTATAGAAAGATGAGTGGGCATAAAAACGTGCTACCAACGTTGAGGAGATGTGGGCGTAAAACCAGGCTAAGTAGCATCGAACGAAGACCAAAACCGGGTAAAGCGTAAAAAAACACGAATTTCCAACACAAAGTGACTTACGTGACGTAAAACGTAGAAGGAGTCGAATTTATAACGATGCGTATTAGAAAGTGGAGGGGTTAAAAAAAACTTAAAAGAGCAAATGTGACCACCAAATTCAAATGAAAACAAAATCCTGAGGGGCCAAATGTGAGTATCAAACACTGTGCTAAACAGCAACGAACGACGAACAAATCCGAGAAAAACATAAAACAAAAACTAAAATTATTTAACCTTTGTGACACAAATTATAAAAACTAAAGTTTTGTTACAAAATGAAAAATCATAATGTCCAAAAAAAAAGAAGACAAAAAGACAAAAAATATACTATTCCTCCGTATGTTATTAAAATTAAAATTGAGAGATTTAATAATAATAATAAGGATAAGGATAACAAAATATTTTTTATATATAATATTAGGTTATAACCCCGTGTATTACACGGGTTGAATAAATAAATTTTATATATTAAATAATAAAACAATATATCTTTAAAAACCTCATTTATTGCACAGGTTGAATAAATATCATTTTTAAATATTAAGTAATAAAAAGTTATATCTATAAGAACCATATTGTACGGGTTGAATAAATGTAATTTTATATACCAAATAATAAAAAAATTATATCTTTAAAACCACGTGTATTACACGGTTTGAATGTAATATTGTTTACCAAATAATAATAAAAAGTTATATCTTTAAAATCCCTCGTGTATTACACGACTTGAATAAATATGATTTTATATACCAAATAAAGAAAATTATATTTAAAAAAACTAATGGATATACTCGGTACGCGATGGATATGGTGATTGAGGAGATGATTATTTAAAAAGAAGATACAGTGATCATTGATCAAACATGTTATTCAAGAAATAAATAAGCAACCATTTGAGTGATAAAATATAAATTATATTTAAAACCCCGTAATAAATCTAATTTTATATATAAAGTAATATTGAGAGTTACATACAATTTGTTAAAAATTATGTAATAAAATCTATATAATAATTTTTTTAATAATGAAAATAAAAAGAAATTATATACTAATACAAAATTTGGTTTTGGTGATAAATAATTTGGTTATTTAAAAATATCTTAAATTAATAATATTTAGTATGAGAGTTATCTATAATTAATTAGAAGAAATTAAACTAAATAATAATTATCCATAACGTATTAAACTAAATAATATTTAGTATGATGGTTATCTATAATTAATTAGAAGAGATTAAACAAAAACAATAATTATTCATAAGACATGGCCTAATATGATGACAAGTGTCCATCAAGTGGTTTCTTTTATTATATAGTAAGATAAGACTAGATATTGTTTGGACAAAATTACTAGATTTGTTATTTTAGTTTAACACATAGATAAACTAAGTTAAATAATTAAAAAAAAAGCCGGTGACGAATCAAAACTTTTCAACCATAGAAATGTGTTACACCTATTTTGACTACTCTATGACCGATAATTTGGAAGGTCAAATAACAAGAAAGTAATGGTGTTATACGCTTATTAATAGAAAATTATGCCGGACGGATGGTTACATCACTTTGGACAGCCTTCTACGTCAATGTTATCATCTTTCATCGGTCTTCTTCTTAACCGTTATCAAATCATTGCAAATTATGGTATTGAAAGTATACAATAGAAGACTATGTAAGTCTTTAGAGGCCCTCTCTAGTATATGACGAGTCAAATGTGTCGTTGGTCTAGGGCTAATGCTTCAAACTTTATCCACTCGGACATTTTCAGAAAAATGTTAAAAGTTAAACTTTCAGTTACCAAAATATAAAAGTTAAACTGAACGAGAGTTAATATACCTCATACAGGCGCATTAGCAAATTTGATATTTTAAATTACAATTATTAGCAAATTCCTGTTAATTTTATGAATTAAAGATCAATATATACAAATAAGATAATAATATGGTAGTTGTAATAGTAGACATGTTTTAAACATGATATGTTGGGATGAAAATATGGGGTAGATACGTAAGAGGTAGAGTGCAACAATTTAAGGAAATGTTTGATGCTTTAGGAATCATGAAACAAACGTTGGCCCTCTACCTCATATTTGGAGACATTAAAGTAAAATATACACCAAATATCAAACTACCTAAATACTCTTTCATTTCTTTACTTTTTCTTTTTTGTAACAAAAGTATATTATTGGTAAATGAAAAGATATGCAATATTTGATAAAAACATGATTCTCCATGTTACTATATTATAGTATTAATATAAAAAGATTACTAACACATCTTTGAAGACACTAAAGTAAAAAAAAATACACCAAAAATCAAACAACCTTGATGCTCTCTTTCAATTCTTTACTTTTTTTCTTTTTGTAATAAAAAATATATTATTGGTAAAACAAAATATATGCAATAATATCTGATTAAAAAAACATGATTCTCCATGGTACTATATTATATTGTAGTATATCATTAATATAAAAACAACATTACTTTTTAACGTTAAATTTATTTTAATCTTTATTGTCTCTGAAACTTAAACCTATAATTTTTCATTCTTAACTTTTGTGTTTAAAGGTTTTGTCTTTACTAATTAACCATCATCGCATTGATATAAAAAAATTACTAACAAGTCTTTTTACACGAGTAATGAAATAGCTATAAATTAAGATATGTAAAATAACAGATCAAACTATGTCCTAAAAGTAAACAAATCGTCTCCCCATAATAAGAATTATTTAAGAGACTGGATTGTCTTATTAATAAGGCAGATCTATGCGGGAGTGGAAAACTATATATTGTGAAAAAAAACACTAAACAAAATAATCGTTCGATTTTATCAATCTTAAGAACTAAAAACATGTTTTAAAATTTATTATTTGTTGTTTTCTCACCTTGGAATTCAATAAAATATGAGAAATTTTCGCAAATTATATAATGTAGGTTAAATTACCTACTCAAGTGTAAACTATGTGTAGGTAAAAATACATATGTAAGAAAACATCGAAAAAAATTGATTTGATTGTTTTTTATCTATTTAATATACACATATGAATGTAATAAGCATAAAATTATAAATATATAAACAAGGATTACAAGTGATTTAGAATTGTTATTTTTGTTTTCGCAATAATTTAGTGTTATCTAATGACCCATACCCATTATTAATATCATTACTATAAAAATAACCTTTTATGACTCATGCGTAGTCTTATCTCCAACTAAATTTTTTTTGGTAGACATCCCATATAAACTTTATTGAAATCAGAGTTGTATTCCAACTTAAGTATTTTTTTTTTGATATCGTAAACTATATCAAGTCTAATATTTTTGGTATACTGAGTACCGGTAGTGTAACTGAACCGATACAACTAATCATCATCGTTACCGGTATCAATATTTATTTTATTTTGTTTTTCGATCGACATATAACGTGTGTCAATATTATTTTAAGCATATCACGAGTTTAACTTCTTTTGTTAAATGATGAAACAATTTTGTATGATTAAAAATGGATATATGTTTTTTATTTATTTTGTAATTAGTAATACATATATTTTTACCTTATAACGTGTAGCATAATTTTCACTAGTTTATTTCAAAAATCAATAACATTAACAATACTAATATATTTTGTACAGATGATACTTATATTAATTTTTTACTTATTTTGGTAATATTTAAACAAAGATCATTAAATACTAAAATATTTTGTACATTTTTTTTTTGAACGGTGACTTTCTTATGAGTGACCCATTGTCACTGAATCCCGTCAAAGACGGTATTCCCCAGCCAAGATCTGCCGACGATGTTCTATCGGGCCCCGTACGGTATCAGACTTGGATGGCGTTCCCCCGGAAAACCGTGCTGCCTCCACACGAGTAACTTCGCTGGAGTAACAGGCGGGTGAAAACCGGGGTGACGCTCAGGATCAAACCCCCCTCGGTGGGTTAGTCACCATCATTGCGCACGGGTGTCCCTACCCCCTTTCGCCACAAGCGGGAGTCGAACCGGTGACCTCTAGGAGGACAAACCGGCCCAACACCACTGGGCTATGAGGGCGGGTATACATGATGATACCTATATTAACTTTTTACTTATTTTGTTAATATTTAAACAAAAATCATTAAATACTAAAGAATAGATGACCCTTGAGGCAACATCAAACACCCCCACTAGATGTTTTGATACTTTTTTATCAAGGAAAATATATTTTGAAAATGATTATTTTAATAAATAAGGTGGGTGAGGCGTTTGATTGTATGGAGTAAGGTGAAAGGCACGTGGCTGTGAAACGTGTGATGATTCAGGTAATAGGCACGTGATAAGAACGTGAATGCCGTGTGTAGTTGAAAGGACAACGTGAAAAAGGCAATCACATGAAACGCGCATTTACATTGTATTCTTTTTTATTTTAAATCATTAACATGTGTCCTCTCACCCACCTCTTTTCTTTATTTTTTTACACTAATTTCTTAATCATAATTAAGTGTTCATTATTCATTGCTTATTTCTAACTAGTGATTAAACCCTGCGATGCGGGCCGTAGTTTGTAAAACCGTGCTAAGTAAGCATACAACTAAAACTGGAAGAATTGTAAAACAAAACCTTGAATTTATACTATCCTGTATGCCGTGAGCTGACGTAAAACATAAATAAACTCGAATTTATAACAAGAAAACTTTAACCTAAATAAAAATTAAAAAAACAAAACTTGAAAGGAAAAAAATAGAAACCTAAAAGGGTCTGGAAAAAAAAAATCACTACAACAAAAACAAAACAAAAAACCACAAAAAACTTCAACCGCCATTCCGATTCCATGTAAACTTAAAAAGATGGTATTTTAGTAATTAACTCTCAAATGATGTTTTTTTATACTGTAGCTAAGAAGCTACTTAATTTGTTATATATTTTTTTATTGGCAAACGAATCATTTAAACGGACTACTGGCGAAATTCACCATATTGGGATACACTCACCTCCGAATCAGGGAAAACCAACACTCGCCCGAAGGCACGGCAATGCGGTGATGTAAAACCCGCTTAGTTCAAAGATCGAACTAGCGATCTCCGCCTATTTGCCTAGTCTCCCATCATCATCAAGTGCCGCATAAAATAATTGGGAGGGCAGGAATCGACCTTGGGTCCCTTAGAACACCAAGTCTTTTCCACACCACTTCACCACCACCTCATTGGCTACTTAATTTGTTATATATAATACGCTTTTTAAATCTAAACTAAATATATGATTTTTTAAATATTCATACGTTAAATATAATATAGATCATGTCTCAATCATTTTGGGTCCATTTACAAGGTTTTAATAAGAAGATGATAATAACACGGAAATATTATACTTATAAACATATCTAGTGATTCTATAAGTTAATCAGTCTATGATATAAGTCTATAAAGTAAAAGTACATCAATTTAAATGGTTACGATGAATAAGTTAATCAATCTATGATATTATAAGTCTATAAAGTAAGAGTACATCAATTTAAATGGTTACGATGAAAAATATTAACTCTAATTTGAGTGTAAATATTTGCCAACCAAATCAGTTTACATGTTTAAGGGTTATGTTTTCACGGTTTAAACTGTTTTTTTATAAATATCCTCTTTAAATCATTAGTTCGTATAACAAAATTATAAATGATAAAAGACCAAACAATCGGTTCATCTTAGATGATCAGTTTTAAGTTTCAAACCAAATCGTTAAATGGTAAAAACCGAATGGTATGGATGTGGATCTAAAATGGTTGACTTGCTTCGATTAGATGATCTTGTCTGTTTCAAAGGTTTTTAAATACCCAAACATAAAATTTAAAAGAAAGATTAACCCAACCATCAATCGATAGCTACACCTTGTAACAACATAATTACAAAACAGATACGATATACCTACAATATTTCTATAAACAAACAAACAAACATGTTTCTTACCCAACCCAATTTTTATCACCTAACTTTCCATGAATATTTATCCAAACATTTATCTTTCCAATCTTAAATCTTCCATAGGTGTGTGTATATAGGATCATTTGATAATCATGCATCATGTGGTGACGTTGATAGCCGAAAGACAAAATGGTACATTCACTAACCGGCCTTTGTCCCGATTGTTGAGTGTTATGTGTCTGGTGTCCAAGTCTTGATGCAAAACTACTATCGAGCCGGGGTCTCACTTGAATCAACCTCTCTATTCCTACGGAATAAAGGTAAGACTGTCTACATCTTACCCTCATCGGACTCTACTTTAGCTTTGCTATTGATGAAATGTACTAAGTATGATGATGATAAAGAGGAGGAGAATCAATTATGCAATTGAGAATCATGAAATTAATCTGGGTAATATATTTTGTTGACATTTTTTTTAATTTAAAAGGGTATTATAGAAAGATTAAAAAAATTAACTACTAAATTATTGTTAACTTTTAAATCAACCACCCTGCATTATTTAAATGTACCTAATTTTTTCGTACGTTAAAAAAAAACACACAAGTAAAATTACCCCGTGTGTTGCGATACTGATACATGTCGTGATATTCTTAAAAGAATATCAATACGTATTTTACATTGATCAAACTCATAAAACGAATATTGGTAACGGTTCTGATAGCAGCTATATTAGTACCAATGTTGTTTGGTCGTAATCGGTTTGGTTTGTAGCGGCACGGGTACTTTAACAACACTCACTATGGATTAAGATTAAAAATACACTATATTTTGATTGTTCAGCGGAATCGGTTTGGCCTCACTATACGACGGTACCAGGTACAAGTACCGTATCGGTGTTGTAACGAAAATAACTAAGATTGGAACCAAATTCTCACTACATCACGTTGCCAATCTCACTAGTTTGAATTTAAATTATAGCAATAATTTAATTATACCAAAAACTACTTGTTTAAGCCCAATGTTTTAAAAACCGGTAAATATCGGCCGGTTATACCGGTATTACTGTTTTCAAATGTAAATCCGGTACGAAACACCCCGGTAAATAAGTGAAACGACATAAGGTTTGTACCGGCGGTAAAATCCGGTATACCGGTTTGAAACGTAATACCGGTACCGGCACAAGGTTATTTTAGTTTGAGTTGATACTTATTTTCAATATATATGTTACTTATCTTATGTAATTTTTATATATTATGATTATTCGTAACTAAAAGTTCTTATTTAATATTGTATGAAACGAAAATAGTTGATGTATTCAACACTCAAATGGCTTAAACATATCGTACACTTTCTTTTAAAAGAGCTTGTTGGAAAATTGAATGATTTTGATTATCTTTTGGATTATTTTTTATTATGGATTTACTTTTGGATCATCTTTTAATACATAATCATTCATTTTTTTATTAACTTTTGAGTTGATGTTGTCATTTATGAAATTATAGAGTTAGCTAGTCAACCCGGTTGAACCGCTCGGTACAACCTGGTTCAACTGGTTGAACCATTTTTTAGGCTAACCCGGTTTGATCTAAAAACCGGTTTTTAAAACATTGTTTGAGCCTATTTGTGTGAAGTTAAAGAAGAATTAGAATTTGGTACATTATCACGTGTTTGGCATACATCGCAGCATCGGTATCATAACTGTGATCCATATAATTAATGTAATTCACGTCTTTTACTACCATATAGTTAATAAGTTGTACTTCAAGCATTAAAATGATCACGAGTAACATTAAGCTGTCAAGAAAATTTTCAAGCTATTTAATTTCACAGCGGTGCGCCTATTATCGTTTTCATGGTTTATATATGAAATTGTTCGTCATGAATCAACGAGGTACAATAACAAATATTAAAACACTAGGTCCCTAGGTTGTAGTCCCATATATTATATGGGTTGAACTAGAGGTGTATAAATCGGGTTTTTTTTTTCTAATATTCGGTTTTGGGTATAGAACTGGGTCCGGGTATGATCTGGAAAATTGGGTATTGAGAGAAACCGGGTAAAGTTCAGACAGTGACGGATCTAGAAAATCTTTATAGGGGCAATCTTTCATATAAAAATGATGTTTTATTTCCTTGAAATTTTCTACTAAAGGTTCGTTTTCTTCCATAATGACGTCTTCTCTCACTGCAAATATTTTGATTTTTACCACAATTGTGTCTTTTTAAATTATTATATAGTGGAATTCGATTTTCATTAACTACTAGATATGAAGGTGGGGAAATAATAACGTCGTTTACCAAGGGTATTGTATGCAGGTTAAGGTTACAATTACTGGATATATAGGTCGAGTGAGTGTTGTATCTGGGTTGTGAATACATACCCTACTTAAAAGGTGCGTCTAAACTCAGGACACACATTTGTTTTATTTTAATAACGATTTTGAAGTTTGTGATTTTGGTGATGCTGTTGGTGGATTTCTTAATATGGATGGGTTTAGTTGATTTTTGTTTATGTAGATTTTGATCTTTGGCTTGAGTTTTTTTTTTATTTTTTTATTTATTTATTTATTTTTTTTTACCAAATAAACGAGTATTATTATTCCAAATTAGCAAATTACAAACAAGTGGCAGGTAAACGGGCAACAAGCTGCGCCGCAACCCCCTTTTGAATTGCAAAACCAATCCTACTAAAGACGAAACGACCCTTAAAGGTTGAGAGATTACTATTCACAACCTGTTGGACCCTGTTTAGAAATTCCACAGCCTCTGGGGCTAGGGAACCAAATGTATCAAAAGCGAAAGGGATAAACACATGTTGATTCTCTAAACAAGCCTTCTCGTGTTTAGCGACTTTGCTTGATTCCGCTTTCAACGCAGCTTGGCCAGCAGCAAACCCATTATCCCTGAGCCCAACAAGAGGGGACACTCCTGTAAGGTCCACACAAGCGTGTTTTCCCCTGGCCCACCCAAACACAAGAATATCAGCTGGTCGAAGAGTAGACCTCCCATCAAGCGGATCCGTCAGAAAGTTCACCGGAGCCTCCTTTTTCGACGAAATCCCCGCCCGCTTTAAAACATCAAACATAATATCCCTTACCAAATCATGTATGTATTTAAAACCAGGCAACTCCTTACAATGCACCGCATGCTCGCCAAAAGTATCTAAACAAACCTTGCGGCAAACTGGGCAAGGCTCATCAACCGGAAACAGAGGGATCATTAGCCAGTACTTAAGAATTGCCCGGTATTCCACTGCCGACATGTGTTGGCCTAGTCCTTCAATGGGGATGACTGTCAGGAAATCCTGAGCATGAGGAGCCCGGAGACAATCGAACACGGCTTTCTGACGAGGGGATAGACTAAACTTCTCTCCCAAACTTTGGACAGTTCTACTAAATAGGGCACTCGCCAAAGCATTCTGGGCTTTAGGAGGGGCGGTGTCCTTATTAGAGAAACCGCCAAGATCGAAACCCGGAAGGGACATATGCATGCAATCCAACGCACACACATAATCAGAATCTAACCCGACAATATCACAGTCCCGAAGAATGTGGTCCTGCAAACTCCAAGATTGTGCCCTCGAGGCCACGAAAGCATACGTAGATACATCCTCAGCCGAACATAAACCCAAACCCCCAAAACGGGTCGGAAGGGATGCAAGCCTCCATTGAAGATCCCCAAAAAATGGACCCCCGCAAACCACAATATCCTCGATAGCTCTCCTAAGGCCTTTGTCAAAAACCGAAACAGCCTCCCCAACAAACGTGGGTTGGCACGTTCTGAGGCCGAATAACAACTTAGCAACACCCATGCAAGAGCGCAGTAAGAGGAGCTCGCATTGAGGGTCCCGCAGATGTGGAAGATAGCTCATCAGATCCACTGCACAATATGCCCTTTTCACGGCCAAGCTACTGATAAAACCAGCATCCCGACTAACAGCGCCCCCGAGGAGTTTGACACCCGACGCCGACCTTCCAATCCCACTAGGAAACAAACCCTTTTGCGTCTTGACTCCATTGCACGATGGCCAAAAAACTTCTGTTTTCTTGACGTTAAGTTGAAGCCCCAAACAAGGCCCCTTAGTCCTGATGATTTCTAAAGCTTTAGCCACCTCTTTAGCATCTCCTATAATCGTACCATCATCCAAGTACCAAGCATGGAAGAGTAACTTGCATCTATCTCGTATCTGATGAATGAGGGGATGCAAAACTAAGGCAAAGAGAAGAGGCCCTAAGGGGTCTCCCTGCTGAACCCCGGTGGTGGACCAAATATGGTCGTCTCCGACATATAATCTAGCTGCCTGTCCATATAGAAAATCCACCCATAAAGAAATGGACGGGCATCGGGTCCGAACTTCTGACAAAAGGGCGGTTCTATCCACCAGGTTGAAAGCATTAGAGAAATCAACAGTAATCATGGCCAACGACCCATCCGAGTGGAACGCGTTTAAGAACCTGTTCGCACTATGGAGCACAGCCTCAGCCCCGCTAGGAATACCCACCCCAAATTGAAAATCACCGAGATATTTAGCCATCTCCTTCCCGACCCCCCTCATAGCCGCCTTAGAGACTAACCTCCTCCAAATGGCGCCCACAGCAATAGGCCTAATCCCATTGTCTGGTTTAAGTAAGGGCGTGAGGGGCGCAGAAGCAACAAACTCCGCCAAGACCCTAGGGCACCTCCCACCCAAGCACAAGTTAACCACCTCAGAAATAGCCCTAAGCAGCCCGCAAGCGATCACCGACCCCTCTCCACAAAGAGCATCCAAAATGTGTTGTGCCCTCAACCCATCCCTCCCACAAGAGGTCCCTTTGGGGAAAGATTTAAACAATATATATAAAGAGAGATTCATGTATTTTGAACTTGAACGAAAACTCTTACTTTTTTTTGTGTTTTATGTGATATAGCATGATGGAGTTTGTAATTAACAATTTTGTTACAATATACTTTTATTTTTGGTAGAATATAAATTTAGGTGAATACCTGGGTGCTAATCATGCATTGATTGATGTTATTTGTTTTACTAATATTGAAGATGAATGGATGTATGTGACGATGTCAAGAGTTAAAAGCAGAGATAAAGTTAAACTACTAATATTAGATAGAGATAGTAGTATAACAAATAAAATAGCAATCGGTTAATTGGTTGTAGATAAAGAAATATTTACACATTTATGAATTATTAGTATACTTTTACATTTTAAGATTTTTAAATTTGAATTTAATTATTATTGTTATTTTTTTATTTAGTGTCGTGTGTAACTTCAACCAAATTTATAATTTATAATATAATATGAGATAACATAAAAGATATCATAAATTTAAATGATAAAGCCTATGTACATTGTTCAACCGTTGTTTACATAATTTATATTGTCTAACCCGTGAAGTTCGCGAGTGATAACCTAGTTTAAAACATAGTAGAAGCACGGAATAAAGATTTATGAGAGGAATTCATGTAGTGTAGGTAGGGGTGTAAACGAGCCGGGTCGAGCCCGAGCTCGACTGGGCTCGAGCTCGGCTCGTCATGTTTTTATTAAGCTCGAGCTCGAGCTTGGCTCGGTTCGAGCCTACTTATCTGAGCTTGAGCTCGGATCGCGAGTAAAACCCAAAGCTCGAGCTCGGCTCGAGCTATTTGGGAACAATCTCAAACAAGCTAAAAGATTGGTTCGATCTCGCTTCAATATCGCTTGAACGAGCCAAAGCTCGGCTCGCCAATGTTATTATCATTATTATTATATTATATATAACAAATAAAATGGTGCTTGGGCTCGCTTAGGCTTGCGAGCCTAAACGAGCTTTGTATTTCAGGCTCGAGCTCGGCCTCGATAAAGAAACGAGCTCTATTTCAAGCTCGAGCTTGGGCTCGGGCTGGTTAAAGCTCGGCTCGTTCGAGCTTTTAACCGAGCCGATAACGAGTAGCTCTCGAGCCTTTGGCTTGTTTACACCCCTAAATGTAGGTAATACTTATAGGAAATCATGGTTTGAATTTAAATAAATTTTCGAAAATAAAACCTTAAATTAGATTATATTTGAAGTAATAGCCATTTTTTGTAACATAATAAAAAATATCATTGTCACTATTAATCTAATAATATAAAATTAATAGAAGTCGTAAGATTTAATTTAAAAATATCATTATCATTATACAGGGTGGAGATATAATAGGAAGTTTATATGGCTAAGAAGGCTGGGAAGTGATCTTGACCATCCATTTAGTTAATCAAGGGCTAAGATTAAATGATGGAAATTGAAGGGAAGAAAAGAGGCGCGTGAGTTTGTTTAGGGACATTCTAGTCAATCCTAGGCAATAGTTTCTCTCTCCTCCAATTCCCCCCCATTTTTTAAACGTTAATAACTCTTTCATACGACATTATTTTTTTATAAAAATTGCACCAAAAAAACGAGCGTTTTTTATCTTTAAAACGAGTATACTATTGCTATATTTTCAAAAAAAAAATTTAAAAACCAAGTTGCGTAAAACGCAATAGAAAAACCCCAGTTACGTAAAACGCAATAAAAAAACCTAAAAAATGACATTTTTCTAAAACGCAATGCACAAAAAACACAAAGAAATGTCTTATTTGTAAAACGCAATGGTTAGAAAACACAAAGAAATGTCTTATTTCTAAAACGCAATGGTTAGAAAACACAAAGAAATGTCTTATTTCTAAAACGCAATAGCCTAAAAACTCAAAAGAAATGTACTTTCTAAAACGCAATGGACTAAAAACACATAAAAATGTTTTACCTAAAAAACAATGCACAAAAAACACAAACAAATGTCTTATTTCTAAAACGCAATGACCAGAAAACACTTAAAATGTCTGCTTTCTAAAACACAATGGACTGAAAACACATAAAAAAGAGTTTTTTTTTTTATCTAAAACGCAATGCACAAAAAACACAAAGAAATGTCTTATTTGTAAAACGCAATGGTCAGAAAACACTTAAAAATGACTCATTCTAAAACGCAATTGCCTAAAAAACAAAATAAAGTGTTCTCTGTAAAACACAATGGACTGAAAACACCTAAAAAAGTGTTTTGCCTAAAACGCAATGCACAAAAAACACTTCAAGAATGTGTTTTTCTAAAACGCAATGGCCAGAAAACACATAAAAATGTTTTAGTTCTAAAACGCAATTGCCTAAAAACACCAAAAAAAGTGTTCTCTCTAAAACGCATTGAACCATGACAATAGTTTTGTCTTTGCTGTGAATTGTCTGTGCTGTGAACTGTTTGAACCCATGCAGTTTACGAATGCAGTTTCCAGAGTCAATTTACAGAAAATTAATTTTTCTGATGCATTTTTATTACAGCAATTTAACCGAAAAACCCAGATCGTAAAAATGAAATTAAAGAATTTCTTACATGGATCGAAGTGATTTCTTCAACAATTGACGAATTTTGAATGATTGAAACACTTATAAGCGCTCGAATCGAACGGATCGAGTGATTATCTTCAAAATCACCAGAAAAAATGAGATTTTGTATGAAATTAAACTGGGTTTCTTCAAAAAAGCTGAAGAACACGTTGATCGGGTGTTTGAATCATTGATTGGTGATGAAAATCTCTCTATAATGAAGTGATTATTGAGATAGAAAGTGAAGAAATGGTTGAAGATGATGGGTTTTGAAAATGATGGGTTTTGAAGTTACTGGGTTTTGAAAAGGAAGACGAAATGGTTGGATTGACTAAAATACTTTTTTTCTTTATTTTAAATGTTGTCACATGTCCTAATCCTATTGCTTCCTACACTTTCTAGCCAAAATAAACTTCCTATTTGATCCTTTCCCTCATTATACATTATAAATTAAAAATTGAAGATACATTTAAAGTAAGAGCGGATTTTGCGGAAAGATTTGGCAGATATAATCTAACAAAAAAATATTGGCCAATTTAAAGTAATGACAAATATTAAGGTAAGAATTTAAAATAAGTAATGTTGTCATTTTATGATATTAATCCTATTTAAAAATTAATTAAATGTCAATTATTAAAAGCTATTTTCTTAGAATGATATGGTGTTGATATATGACATTTTCTTAAATCGTTTATTAGAAGTAGAATAAAATAAAAAAAATAATAAATCAAACCAATAAGTGATCATATATTTCGTATATTTCGACGTGATGCAAGAGATATATATATAAAGAGTACCCTAAAACCAAATAAGTGATCATATATTGGATGTTCTATAAATTAAACCTTTTGAATTTTAGTGGCTTACAATTATTGTGGACAAATATTTGGTGAAATGGTGAAATGATTGCCACAATTTTGTAGACTAAATATTTGGTGAAATGGCATCAATATTGTGAAATGATTCACAAAAATTACGTGGAGCAGCCCATTACAAAAAGTGGCCCATTACAAGAAGCAGCCCACTACAATTTTGTAGACTATATATTGTTGTGAGGTTGTTTTAGTGTTTTAATCATACAACGATTTGTTATCAACTTCTCAATGATGCCATTCCACTTTAGAAATACTTTAGATGTGCAGTAGATGTCTCATTAGTACATTGAAACATTCTGTGATCCAAATAAACCTTAATTAATCAAGTAATGTAGGTTATGACTGTATAACCAATATATTAAAAATATCAATTAAGTTGCAAACATTGATAGTTTGAATTACTAATATGTAGTAGTTGTTTACTAGTTAAGATATAGGGAAGAAACTTTTAAGATTGTTATTTGTTGTTGCCAAATTTTAAAATGTCCATATTTGTGTAAGAAAAGATGGAACAATTCCCTGGTTTTGATAATAAAATTATTTGACTAATAAATTTGGAGACACGCATATATAGAGAGAGAAAAAGAGAGTTAAAAATACATTTACATTTTTGTTTCATTGTTTCAAACGAATTGAATGAACACGAACACGACTTTATTTGTTTTGTTGAGCTAATGAATGTGTTCACGAACTGTTCATGATCACCTATCAAATGAAATTCTCTGTTCATGTTCGTTCATTAAGGAGATGAATGTTTTCGTGTTCGTTCGTTCATTTTTGGTAACGAACACTATTGAATACAAACAAGTTTTTATGAACAGAAACAAACATATATTAAAAATATGCAATATACGATACACTAGTTTTTATTAAATACTCTACTAGAATTGATCCAGATGCGTTGTAGTGGTTGGACCAAAACCGAGAAAAAGCGTAAAACCTTAACACGAATTTATAACACCAAGTGATTCACATGCGTAAAATGTAGATGGAGTCGAACTTATACCAACACATACTAGAAAGTCGGGGGGGGGGGGGGGTCAAAGAGACAATTTAAAACTTTTTAGAAAGTGGATGGCAAAAGTGACAACAATGAAATTTGAAGGGAAGGAGAAAACCCTTTCACTAAAAGACAAAAAAAAAAAAAAACACCCGAGGGACCAAATGTAATTACCAAACAAAGTTTGGTGTCCGAACTCAAACTTATATTTACACGTAACAAAAAGCGGAGGGGGTCAAAGAATATTGTACAAATTTTTTAGATAGCGGAGGGCAAAATTGGCAACATTGAAACTTGAAGAAAAGAAATAAAAAACATTTCACTAAAAATTTTTTAGGGCCAAATGTGACCACCAAACAAACTTTGGTGGCCAAAGTCAACATTCAGAAAAAGCACTGGTGCTAAGACCATGGTCTTTTATATATATAATGATTAGTGGGAATTTGAAGTATTTAAATAAAATATATTAATTCAAACTCCTAATGAATTAATAAACACAAACGAACAAAAAGCGTACATAAACGAAGACATTACCGACCATTCACGAACATAAATAAACGAACACATGCAACCTATGTTCATGTTCGTTCATTTAATTAAACGAACGAAATTTCTTGTTCATTTATACGAACGAACACAAACGAACTTCTCGTGAACGGTTCATGAATTGTTCCTTAAAAGTTCGGTTCATTTGCAGCCCTATCCACCACTAACACAATATCATTCATAAAAAAATGCACCATGAGATGACCTCCTAAATGGACTTCGACAACTCGTCAAAGACTATTGCAAAAAAGAAAGGGACTCAATGCAAATCTTTAGTTGTAACGATACAGAGAAGATTAACATGGGCCAATGTAACACGCTAGGCAAATCCCACATTAGCCATGACCAAGAGAGATTCTTGGTTCATAAGAAGTGTCATGCCTCCTAAATCACCAACGCATTTTGGACGCATTGGTTGTGCAACAAATAAAAACATCATAGTTAAGCATGCTCAAGTGGAAACAATACCGGGATGAGTGGCCTCATGGGAAGTCTCCATTGGGACAACAAAAACAAATCTCTTAGTACAACCTATCACGGGCAAGCGAACAATATTGGTGGTACGAGAGACGGAATGCTACAAATGCTATCATAGTTACACTTGTGCCATTAGAGATAGTGGGGGCAAACCTCATCGAAGATGATGACTACCCAAGGGAGAGGGTGATTGTTATGATACAAACACAATTAACATGCACAAGTGTAACACCTTAGGGGGTGGGGGCGGTCACTAGTGATGAAATTCCATCACTCACAAACATCCAATCATGTTCCGTTATGTCAGCAACCACTATTCTATCACTTACAAGCATTCTTTAGTGGCGGTGGTCATCACTAGTGATGGGATTCCAATGTACAAGTATTAATACACAATGTACAAGTCATATACATACCTCAATAATTCTTCAACGCGTGATATAAACAACGCGTTAATCCTATCACTCGTTACCAAGATGGTGGCGGCGGTGTTCGTTAAAAAATAACGAGTGATGGGGTGGCCATTACGGACCACCACCACTCCCCTTAGAAAAATTCTACATTGACTATGGTCAGAAGAGATTCTTGGTTGATAAAGGAATGCCCTACTCCTTAAAACACCAACAAACTTTGGACGCATTAGCTGTGGTACTGTGGAGTAGATAAAAACTATATGATTCTTGAATGGCTAAATTTCATAATTAAAATGACATATCTTTTACCTAATAAATAAAAATAAGTGTCCACATGGTATGTGTTAAACATCTTTCTTCAAATGGCATGCTTTAGCATCTCATTTAAGTTTTAGGAAAATAAGGGTTGCTTAATATGTGGAACGTGTCATGTTGTGGATAAAAGTTTTAATGTTTGAAAAGTCACTTATTTGTTAAATTAGGAATTTTGGGAAATAAATCATCCTAAGCATTAACTCTGAATCAGCGGTCTGGCCAGGCTACCGCCACCACAGCCGTCCCGACTTGGACTGCCGACCGGGTATCTGTGTGGGATAAAACCTAATTCTATAATTGATGACTATATCGATAAAAATAGCAATCAAATTAATGTATTGTTTCGAAGTACATAATTTATATCCATTTTAATTTCCAAGCAAAAGATATACATATACTAAAAGACCAATGACTTTTTAGTTTTTACTTCACAACTTAAAATGGCAATTTTACTTGGATGAGCAATCAACTTCAAATGACAATTTTATACATATGAGCAACTTTACAGACTTAAAAGTTAACTAAAAGATTTTTAAAACAATTTTACTATTTTCTGGCACCAAAATAAACCATATTGTATTAAATTTGAAAAAAATAATAAGTTTTTGGTTGAAGCGGCGTGTAACGTGGGCATTAGCCTAGTTATTAATATATGATGGAATAGTAGTAGAAAATACTAGAGTAAGGAAGGTAGAGGGCAATAAGGATAATAACTTATTATCTTTAGTCAACCAAGTATTGACCCACTTAACCTTATATGGATCAATGGATCATATAATTTCTTTTTTTGACTATAAGATTTGACCCCACTGGCACGCCTAGGTAATACCTTATTATCTTACCAAAAAACTACATGGCAGTTTTCACAAGTTGACCACATATGGTGAACCAATTGGAAATCAAAACTGAAACTAGACCAACTTGATATTCTCTCAAACATAAGGAACTTGTATGTTGTGTAACACGGCACAAGATGAAAGAAGTGTTTTCGATTTTGAAGTTGTTGGACCTTAAATGTCAACAACTAATAAAATGTAAGATTTTATTTATTTACTTTATATACAAGCTAAGTCAAAATTTGCCAATTTGGAAGTCAATTGGTAAGGTAATTTATTTTGAGTTGTAGATGTGATAATTAGAAGCATGATCCTATAATTGGCCATTCTGATTAAACCAAAATGGTTTTACGTACCAATCTGAGTTGATTTAGTGCTTACATTATGACGTTAATGTTTCCGTCCACAGGACGGGTAAAGTACTAGTTAACTAATGATTAAAAAAAGCGAAGTTACCAAATATTTTGTATACTTTAAGGTGTAACTTTTATAAGAAAATAAATTCATAGGTCTTATTTTAGAACTTAATAACTAAAATTGAGAAAATCACCAAATGACAATCTTATGCATAAAAGGTCATTTTAAGTATAGGAATAAATTGCTTGCCCTCTTCTCATTAAACAACATAATATATATAGTACCATGGTTGCAAAAGTCGTTAGGCGCTTCCTAGTCGGTCGACCGGGGAGTTGAGAGTACTCGGCATAGGCGGAGAATACTCGGGGAGTACTCGGACATGTTAAATTATAAAGAAATTAGTTTTTGAAAATTAAATATATGTCTAATAACATAAATTTACTAATATTTATAACAAAATACGTGAAAATGATATTCATTATTTAATATGATAGTCATATAAATTATGTTTTATTATTTTTTAAGTCAAACTCGGCCCGAATTGACCTACTAGATCCGATTTTGGCCGAGTTTGACCTTGTTTGATCGATTCCGAGTAATTAGGCGGAGTTAGAGAAAGTCGCCTCGGCAGCCTACCTTGTAGCGACTACTCGGGGAGTACTCGGCCTTGGAAACCTTGTTTTACAACCATGTATAGTACAAGATAGAATCTCCTAATGATATGGAGATATATGCACATTAATATTTACAATCATATCCAGAAATATATAAATGGTCTATTACACCCCCGCAGTCGAAGCTAAGGGTGGCCGAATGCTGAGACTGGATCTGAAATCATCAAACAAGACACGCGGCAGTCCTTTAGTGAAGATGTCAGCAATCTGATGGCGAGACGAGACATGCAAAACGCGAATCTGACCTTTCTGAACTTGCTCACGAACAAAATGAATATCAAGCTCAATATGTTTCGTACGTTGATGCTGAACCGGATTACCAGACAAGTAGACTGCACTGACATTGTCACAATAAACCAACGTAGCACGAGAAATAGGATGACATAATTCTAGAAGAAGGTTCCTAAGCCAGCATACTTCAGCAACAACATTTGCCACTCCGCGATATTCAGCTTCAGCACTTGAACGAGAGATTGTCGACTGCCGCTTGGAGGACCAAGAAATCAAATTTTCCCCAAGATAAACACAATAGCCAGAGGTGGAGCGTCGAGTGTCAGGACAACCTGCCCAGTCAGCATCAGTGTAAGCCCGCAAGGAAGACATATCCGTCGCATCTAAGTGAAGCCCCAAGTCAATGGTGCCCTGTATATATCTAAGAATCCGTTTTAAAGCATTCCAATGAGCAGTTGTGGGAGAGTGCATATGCATGCAAATTTGCTGAACCGCATAAGAGATGTCTGGACGAGTGAAAGTGAGATACTGAAGTGCACCCGCAAGGCTACGATATATAGTAGGATCATCATGAAGAATACCGGAATGGGCACTGAGCTTGGACTGCGTATCCACTGGCGTGGCAACAGGCTTACATGAGTCCATACCGGCTCGATGAATGATATCCTTAGCATAAGCTGACTGAGAAAGAAACATATGATTTCCGGACCGTGTTACCTGAATACCCAAAAAATAAGATAATGACCCCAAATCCTTCATTGCAAACTCGGCTGCCAAACATGCCATAATACGATTGCGAAGAACATGCGAAGAAGTGGTGAGAATAATATCGTCGACGTAAATGAGCAGATAAGCAGTGTCACGCCCATGACGATAGACAAACAAAGAGTTATCTGACTTACTCTGCTTAAAGCCCTGTAATACCACGAAATCCGTGAAACGCTGGTACCATGCACGAGGCGCTTGCTTAAGTCCGTATAACGATTTCTTTAGAAGACAAACATGGTCCAGATAATCAGAACTACGAAACCCCATCGGCTGATACATGTAGACGGTCTCGTGCAAGTTACCATGAAGAAAAGCATTCGTAACATCCAACTGATTAACAGTCCATGATTGTGCCAAAGCCAATGATAAAACCAACCGAATAGTAGCCGGTTTGACAACCGGACTAAATGTCTCCCCGCAGTCAACACCCGGTTGTTGACGACGCCCATCACAAACCAAACGAGCTTTATATCGCGCCAAACTCCCATCCGAATTAAATTTGTGTTTAAACAACCACATACTACGTATAATGTTCATATCCGGTTTCCGAGGAACCAACTCCCAGGTCCTGTTTTTAAGAAGTGCACTAAACTCGTCAGTCATGGCATTGTGCCATTCGGGAATGGTTAAGGCAACCTGAGGATTTCGAGGTATGGGTGCAATGGTGGTGGTGGATAGGTTAAATAGCTGTTTGGGTTTTACGATACCGCTCATGGAAAGGGTTCGGATTGTGCGAGGGGGTATGATAGGCGAACTGTTAGTCGTCGGGGAGGGAGTTGGAGTTGGGTGGGGCGGCACAGTGTTTGAGTGAGAGTCAGAGGTGGTAGGCGAGTGGAGAGGGGAAGTGTTTGGGCCGGGTAGGGGAGATGAGAGGTTTGGGCTGGTGGGGTGGATCGGATGAGTTGAGTGGGGCAAAGTGTTTGGGCCGGATGAGTGGGTTGAGTGGGCCGGAGGAAGTGGTGTAACAGGTGGGCTTTGTTGAGTGGGTTGAGAGGAGTGTGGTGGACTTTGTTGAGGGGCCGGTTGGGGTTGAGTTGGAGAAAGTGGGGTAACGGGTGGGCTAGGTGAGGCAGGTGGCAAGTTATAGTGAGCCGAGGATGAAGTGGATGTGGCTGGCGAAGTGTAGGGGTGAACAGATGGGTAGGAACTGGGCTGGTCGGTTGGGCCATGTGGGGAGATAGTGGGTGAGAGAGAAGGCTGTGGAAGTGGGACCGAAGGAAGGTGAAGAAAATCATAGGAGTGAGGGTTAGCAGGAGATTGAAATTTGTAGGGAAATATAGACTCTTCAAAATATACGTGTCGGGATGTAAAAAATTGTCTAGTTCGTAGGTCGAAACATTTATAGCCACGGTGATTGTTCGGGTATCCAAGGAACACACATGGTTGGGAACGATTAGCAAGTTTATGTATGGTGGTGGAAGGTAAGAGAGGGTAGCACAGACACCCGAAGACACGAAGGTGTTGATATTCGGGTGTACACTTATATAAAAGTGACGTTGGTGATAAAAAATCATGGTTTTTACTTGGAATAATATTTAGTAGGTATGTGGCGGTTTCGAGAGCATGGTGCCAAAAAGAAGGCGGTAGATTAGCTTGGGCTAAGAGAGTGCGAAGCATATTGTTGATAGTGCGGATTTTGCGTTCCGCCTTACCATTTTGGGAGGAGGTGTAGGGACAAGAAAAACGGAAGTGCATACCATGTGTGTTGCAAAATTGGAGGAAATTGTTATTTGCATATTCTTTTCCGTTGTCGCATTGAAACTGTTTAATTTTGCGTTCAAATTGAGTAGTAATATGATTATAAAAATTGACAAATGTGGCAAATACTTGTGACTTGGTGGTGAGGGGAAATGTCCACAAAAAATTGGTGTGATCATCAAGAAATAAAACATAATATCGATGACCTCCCATGCTTAGGACAGGGGAGGTCCATAAGTCACTGTGCACAATATCAAACGGTAAATGAGTGCAATTAACAGAATCATAAAACGGAAGTCTGACACTTTTACCAAACACACAAGGTTCACACAATTTATTGGTTTGTTTGCTAAAAGAAATACGAGAAGAAAGTCTCAAAGAATGTAATAAAGTGTCGCCAGGGTGGCCTAAACGTTGATGCCAGCGATCTTGAGTAACAGCAGCAAGAGCGGAAGGTTGAGAGATGGTGAATAGAGGCTGTGTTAATGGATAGAGATCGCCGGTGCTGTTGCATCTAAGGATAGGCGCCCGAGTTTTGAGATCCTTCACAAGAAAACCAAAAGGGTCAAACTCGATAGATACAAGGTTATCAGTGGTAAGGCGGCGAACGAAAATTAGGTTTTTAATGATGTTAGGTGCAAAAAGAACATTATTTAGTTTTAGGGGTGGAAAAGGTGGGGGTAAAGTTTGGTTGCCTTGTGCCAAAACCGGAATTGCCATGCCATTACCAACAATAATATTTTTGTCAGTGCACTTATTAAAATTAGACGGAGAGTAGATACCTTGTTCATTGGCCGAATGAGCGGTTGCACCCGTGTCCATGATCCCGTGGTCTGGCTGATTCAGTGCCAGGGTGTTCAATGCCTGCTCAATGTTCGTAGGAGTGTCGGGTCGAGGTCCGAGGATGCCCTGTGAGTTCGGACTATTAGTGTTTGGGTTAGAGGGATATGGGCACGGTGGTATGGTAGGGGCCGATGCAGTATTAGAACCATGTAAAAGAGAGGCCCATTGATTGGCGGTCCAATTACTCGGGAACACGATGTAGGGATGAGTTGGAGTGTTGGATTGCTGGCCACGGTTGGAATAGTTGCGGTTGTTGTAGTTGCGGCCACGACCACGACCGCGACCGCGTGAGCGACCACGACCGCGATCCGAAGCCGGGTAAAAATTAGGTTGCGGTTGCGAGGTCTGTGACGGTGAGGAGACAGAGGCCGCGAGGGCAGTAGCGGAGTGCTGGGCCGCGCGGGCGGTTTGACGCTTCTTCTTGTCTTCTTCCATGGTGAGACGTGATCGTACCTCATTAAAGTCCGGAAGCGGGTCGCGATTCTGTAACACTGTTGAGATACTGTCATACTGTTCCGTGAGACCTGTTAAAATCTTAATTAACAGCATGTTGTCATCAACAGGGGAACCGACTGCCTTGAGTTGATCAGCGAGGTGTTTCGCCCGTTGGCAGTACTCAGCCATAGAAGAGAAACCGTCGAGGCTGAGATGAGCGAATTCCTGACCGAGGAACACCGCTCGAGTGGTCTTGTTATCATTAAACTGATTTTGCACGGCTGTCCATGCTTCATACGCCGTTTGCCCGGGAGAGAGAATGATGTGGAGAAGAGCGGGGGAGATGGTGGCGTAAATCCACTGAAGAACAACAGCATCGATGCGCTGCCAGAGGGCCTTATCGGCTGAGTCGGCAGCTTTCTTGTCTGAGTCAGTGGTGGAAGACGAGGCGGCGGCCGGCGGTGGGCTGAGGTGATCAGCAACTTCAAATATTCTGCATTGAACTTGAAATAGAGTGGACCAAGTTGTATATTGTGCAGAATCTTGTTCAAGTGTGATGGGGATGTGTGTTTTGATATTGGAGACGGCAAGGGCCGGGTGATTTTTAGAATCCATGAGGGAGAGGTCGAGAAAACAGAGGGTAGCGAAGACAGAAGCAGATCGGAAAGAGGAAGAAACCGGCGGCCGATGATGGGGATTAGGGTAGGATCGATGTGTGGTATGATACCATATAGGAATAAATTGCTTGCCCTCTTCTCATTAAACAACATAATATATATAGTACAAGATAGAATCTCCTAATGATATGGAGATATATGCACATTAATATTTACAATCATATCCAGAAATATATAAATGGTCTATTATTAAGTTACCAGTGAATGTAATAAGGTTAGAATAGTACATATAGCCATTGGGTGTTAGTTCATTCTTTGGGGATTTGTCCTTGGAATTCTAACACATTTGTTTGGTTGTAACTTTTTTCTTTACCGTTTTATAAAAATTGTATAGTGCTTCCTCTATTATTTTAATAATACCGGGTCGGGTTCTTCTCCTACCTGTATCAAATAGAACACGCTGAGCCAAATCTTCTTCATGTAAAACCTGCTTGATTTAGATCGGGAAAATCGTGTGATTTTATGAAACCATGTGCTATGGCTCGAATCCGTAGTCAACCCTATTTCCGATAGGGACAGCTGACAACTGAATCCAATTTTTCCCATTATTTTCATATCTGCAATAGTGCGAAAAAAAAGAAGGCCCGACTCCAAGTTGTTCAAGAATAGTGTCGTTGAGTTTCTCGACCCTTTGCCTTAGGATTAGTCAGTTCTACTTAAGATTTTTGAGTTAGTAGCATCAGTGTGGTCTATCTATGTATAAGCCTTACATATCTCAATTAAAATAATAAATCATAAAATTAACAATAAAATTATCAACTACTTGTCTGAGTCGGTTTTCAGACAAGCTATCCCGAATATTACAAAGATTTTGGATGAAATTAAAGCTATGGCATACTTGTGGGTTAAGAATCGATCAAAGATGGTGGCATTAACATGGGAGAATTGGTGTCGGTTTGATATTGGTGCTTAGTACTTTTTGTATGTAGTTATATGTTGCTGTTTTGGTGGTCAAAAACATTTGTAAGTTTGGCGGGTAGTTTCTTGCTACAAATAATAAAATTTTTGTCGGCCATTAAAAAAAAAAACTTCCAAAAACTATTGTTGTAGTGCGATAAACTAACACACGAACAATATAATACACTTACGTGTGCGTTAGGATTTATGGGTATGGAAAAAGAAAGAAGTAGGTCAATTAGTTTAGTCTTTTCTAAGACAACAATCAACGCGATCAGGTGTCATGTGTGGACACTCCAAAGATAACCAACACAATACATATAACATGAAGAATTAAACTTTCATTTTTGTCATAAAAATATCCATTTATACTTCCAACAAGAATTAAACTTTCATTTTTTGTATTATAAAAAGAACCATTTATACTTCCAAGTTATTTGAGTGGGGACATGATTGGAACTTATATATACGTTACGAAGAGATAAGATTAAACGATATGGTTAGCGGCGTGGGGCTCCCTTCAAGCCGGCACACTGCCTCTTGGGGTGGCGTGGGGTTTTTCACCGGCGTGAGGGCGTTTGGTGTGGTGATGTGGAGGTTGGTGGTTGGTTGTGGAGTTTTGGGGATGATTTGATTGGTTAGATTTTTTTTTCAACATAAATTTCAAGCCCCTTCCACCCAGTGCATTTTTGAGCCCCCCTCTGCTGATGTGATAGTCACGTGACGCTTCATGTCCCTCTTCATACTCCTCCTGTACCTTATAGTCTAAACGACCACATTTTGAGATTCATGTCCATTTGATACATCTCTCCACCTGGGGCAAAAGGCATGGGCCTTGATTAAGAGTTATTTATGGTCATATGTCTTATTTGGATATCTCTAAATTGCATCGTTTAGTTATTTTATTTGAATAAACTACTTACAATATCCATTTTAGTAATATTATGTAAATTTACTAAATTTATAAATATTACCTAGACCGGGTTGAGCTCCATTCCAGCCCAACTCGGTCCATGTGCACATAGCGCACTCCCTCTTATGAAGTTCTTGGTCAAGTAATGTATTATATATAAATATTATTAAAGATGTTCCAACATATAACATTTTATCTATAAAAAAACTTTAGCAAAATTTTCCTGCATATTCACCATGGTGGTCATGATTTCAGAATCTGAACCTGCATTAACCTAAACCCCATGGCTCTGTCATTGTTATTAAAGATGTTCTGTGTGACCATTGTTTTCATGAAACAATGTGCTTTGCATACAAATATTCAATGTTTGAATACTAATATTACAGAATACTTTACACAATTTACAAATTTGTAAAACGAATATTCAAAACTCATGTGGGAAGAGTTCACAGAAACGTGGGATTGTGCTCGTTTTTCACTAAATTGTTGTTCGTTCATCCCTGTAGATGACAAAAGTATGTGTTTGTAAGTGTGTTTCAAGACCAAAAAGTTTGTTATTGTAAGCCAACACCCATACTACAATAGTACAATGTCTGATGGACCCACAAAAGTAATTGTCCCAAAACTACTTGTAAAGTTTGCCATGAACATAGTTTGGTTAAATCTTTTAAGTATTTCAATTGTTAATAGTGTCACAATAATGAGTATTGGTTGGTTGTCTAGATTGATCGGTAAGGGGTAGGGGCGCTCCATTAGTGATGGTTTTCCATCACTCACAAAGTCCACGCGTGGAAGAATGATGGTGGCGGTGGTGTATAATGTGCTTTGACGCGTGGAAGGGTGGCCATCACGCGGCGCCCCGTGCCCCCTAATAGTGTTATTCCCGGCTGCAATAAATGTTAGAAGCTTCATGACTCATGAGAATGACTTTATTACCCTTTCAAGTTTAGTTGCAATTTTCATCGAAATACTTTTAGTTACACAAATTCAGTATCTTGGGAATCAAATATTTTTGCTTAAATTTGTAAAAAAAATGTACTTACATGGGCCAAGATTAAAATGATATAAATCAAACCACTCAATTTTGATCCATTTAGCTATGAGTGAGCCGATTGAGGTTATATTTTATTTGTAACGGGTCAAACATGTAATATAACAAGATACATGAGTCAAAAGTCATCCAAAGTGTATTTTAACGGGTCTAGCTTTCATCACCGTCGATTCAAAGCCGGCTTTTAAATCACGGGGTAATTAAAGAGTAAACACAAACTATAAATACCACATTTCCGACAAGCAACAAATGACGTTAAATAGCTAAAACAATAGTGTATGTACAAAGAAAGCATATATAATTCAGGGGTTCGACTACAAAGTTCATTTTTCTTACAAAGTGTACAAAGTCATAAAACATCACAATTTCAGTCATAAAACACGCTCAAACCCCACAAATAATATAGTGAAGATCACTAAAACACAATATCTAAACCCTAACAGTCCATAAAAACTTCAAACACACCATCGTTGAACTATGAATATATATAAAACACAACATGATAGTCAACATAAAACACACTAATGTTAGCCATTCAATAATCAAAGTCTTATCATACAAAACACAAAACACAACACAAAACCCACAAATATGGCGTTTTAGTAATCTACACTTTGTTATTTGTGGGTTTTGAGTGTGTTTTATAGCTGAAATTGTGGTGTTTTATGACTTTGTACATGACGAGGTATGACCCGGAATGGCCAGACCCGGTCATTACCTATTGTTTTATTATAAATATTCAATTACACATGTTTATTCTAGAATGTTCTATTCTGCATGGATAAATCACGTAACCGAATCCCCCAATATTTTGGGAAGATTATACAAATCCTTAAACTATTGGAGTACATCCTAGTTTAGGGGAAACCCAAATGGAAAACTATAAATAGAGGTAAACATCAAAGGTATGATTCATTCTGTTCTCGTCTACTCTCTCTCTCTCTCTACATACTTTCTTACTCCCAAATACGGAGACTTATTCTCACGCCAGAGGGTGGTTACACGAATAACCCCATTCCTGTAACGAGTCCTAACGGTGTTCTGTTTTGCAGTTAGTTGTTCCGATCGCCAAGAGTTGAAGTCATAGTTCGAGCCTTACCGTTCAGGTTAGTGTTTCTTCATTAGCGCCATCCGTGGGACCTACAGTAGTACCAGAAAACTTAGACCCAATGGCAAGCGATCAGAACACGGCAACAACACCGAATCAAGCCATAATAACCAGTAATCCATTGTCAATGCCAATTTCTACGACTGTGAATACTCCGGTCTCACCAGTGATAACCAGGTCTCTGGACCTAGAATTTGAAGAAGAAGCCCCACCGGGTTTTCAGAGATCTCCAGCTGTCACCTATGGGTCGGTAGCCGAAGACCCTTTATCTTACACCTCGTGGCAAGCACGACAGGTGGCTCCGACCTCATCAATCACCACTGTTTCCACCCCAGCATCAATTGCTACTGCACAGACTATACGTCATAGCACCAAGACAATTATTACATCCGCTGCTCCGGGAAACGCTACCCAGCAGTTGAGCATGGCCCAATATTACCAGCCACCCCTATACTCTGCAGCGCTTACGGCAGCATTATCCACGCCGCCCTATCAGCCAGTGATCATGCCAGCTGGAGTCATGATCCGATCACGCCTGGGAATCAGGCTTACTTCCCAGGCTACAATTATGCACCCCCTTACGGGTATCTGCCTCCGTACAATAATCAGGCATATTCTCCTCATATGACAGCACAAAGTTATACCCAGCAACCGCCATACGCGGCCTACATGCCACCTTGGTGGTCTTTCCCTACACCACAACAGACCTGTGGTCAGACCCCGCCTACGGCGAAGCCTAGTTATGACAGAGGAAATACTTCAAGGCCTCGTTTCTCTCCTAACGAGGGTCCTAGCACCACACTAAACCTCACGACATCCCTGGCTCAAGTTACTCAAGGGATAAACCTGGGCGAGGCGAATCAGCACGTACAACCTATCAACGTGGAAGATGACGACCTCACCAGACCTTACAAACCCGCAGATGCTACATTCAAGTCCAAATTCATGAGAATAATCGCTGAAGCCCCAATAAAGGAAAAACCTAAGATGCCCCAGACAGTGGGTAAGTACAATGGTTTAAGTAACCCTGACAACCACCTGAATTTGTTTAAGAGTGTTGGGGAGGTCGCATGCTGGCCCATGCCTCTTTGGTGCAAGACGTTTGTCCAAACGTTGGTCGGGGCAGCGCAGGTATGGTGGGATGGTTTACCTGTGGGGGAAATTGATAGTTTTGAAGACCTTGTGTCCAAGTTTCAGCTGCAGTTCAGCCAGCAAAGGCGCCACACAAAGGATAGAAACGAACTCCTCCACATCCGTCGAAGAGATAATGAGACGGTAGAAAGTTTCATTGTAAGATTTAACAAAGAAAGCCTGGTGATCCCAGGTATAACAAACGATATGGCTTGTGGTGCTTTCCTACAAGGGGTGAATGACGACGAGTTGCTAAGAAGGTTATATGGAAGGGATGGCGTGCCCTCCACCCTTGATGAGATTCTAAGAATAGCCAAAGTGTATGTTACACAAGAAAAAACGGTAGCAGCAAGTCATGCCGCTAACAGAAAAAAAGGAAACACAAAAATACCCCTCCTGTCACATCATTTGATGTGACAGCTCCTCCTCAGTTGACCAGCGCACTCAAGCCTTCTTTCTCTCGATTTCTCGCGATTCTTGTAAGTTTCCAACTCAATTCTTGTACTTCTATGATCTACACGCACTTCTTCATCTTTTCCACCTTTGAATCTTAACTTTTAACCGTGAAATCAATGGATTTGAGGTGTTCTAGGGTGATGTCATCATGGAGTTCTTATGAACTTCAAGTTTTGGCTTCAATCTACCAAGAACAACTTAGATCTGAGAGATTTCCACATGAATAACCAAAGATCTTGCACAGATCTGAACATTTTCAAGGATAAAAGGATTGAAAGATACTTATCCAACTTTCTTTCAACTCTTTTACACTCAATGCACTCAAAACCGATAGAATCGGAGCTTGTCCTGATCTTTTACTCCTTCTTAGTGAAGTGATTAGTTCAAGATCTGATTTCTATCTAAGGGACGACTGATTCTAGGTTAAACATGAATAACCGTCACGAACCAGTAAACTGATCGGGATAGAGTGATTCCTGTTCGATCGGTTAACTTGGGTTATGATGGGGTTTCTATTGTTTAGCACGTTGTCATACCATCTCGATCAAACCGCAAAACTTTCCAAACTTAACAAATCTTCAATCTGCAAAAGATCAGATCGCGGGACGGATCACCGTCCGATCGGATTGCCATCCGATCGAACCGCAATCTGATCGGATTGCACTTGAGGTTCAACACTTAAACAATTTTCAACATGTTCAACGCATAGTCATTGCCACCCGATCGGTAGATCATCCGATTGGATGTTGATCCTGCTGTGAACTTGTTCTCTGAGAAATACCTCGCCGAACGGATTGCCGTCCGATCGAACTGCCATTCGATCGAACGACCTGAAAGGTAGAGATACTTCTCTGTTTTCAAAATGCTACAACGAAAACTTCAAAGCCATCATAAACAAACACATCCATCCCAAACGAGTGTCAATCCGACTGAATGGCCATCCGAACGGATGACCATCCGGCTGGATGACCACTCGTCACTTTGTTTCACTTGCATCGTTTTACGCGACGCTTATCGCTTATGCTATCGTTCTGATCAGGCTAATCTCACTCTAGCGCTCCCTTCAATCCATTAACTTCCATCGCTGTGAGTATACTCGATCCCTTTTTGCTTTAAGCACTTTTGGGTGTTACATACGTTGCTTATTCTAAATCACATCGACACTCAACGCAAACACTATTTAAACGCTAACCGTTATTGCATGTTATACGTGACTCGATGAATGCCTGTTTGTTATGTTTACACATTGATTGCTGTCTACCTGCCTTAGCAACGATAGTACTATAGTTTGGACTCAACACCTGTTCACTCAGGGGTTGTTAAGGACTTTACTTCACGTGTTCGCAGTGGTGAACATGTGATGCGTACTCGCTACTCGCAGTCAAATCGCAGTCATTGGTATTGATAGGATCTTTGTCGATAACTTACATGCTTCACATTATACGTTGTACATGTTGGTTATGCGTAAACGCTTTCGAACTCTATTATACTCTCAAACTTGTATGCTCACCTTTGCACTATGTTGACCTCTATTTTAACGTATGTGACAGGTGTTTAGGATGCTTTCTTGCTACTGTTGAGGAATCAAGTAGGATAGAGTCTAGAAACAAACTAAATAAAATCTGAGTTGTCGGAATGGATTATTTGTCTTTGAGAACAATGTCTGTAATAACTGTTTTTAGTTTATATGTTTGTGGTATGGGACATGAACCTTAAAATATTATAACAAATAGTTGTTATGGATTCTCCTGGACAATCTGTTTCGCTTAGTGCCGCGCCCCGATGTTTCCGTCATCGGCCGGGGGGTGACACGAGGCGGCCGCCATTAGCGAGGAAAAATGTAAGAAAGCCTTAGAGAAGTATTATAATCAATGCGTGGCTCAGCAAACCTTCAAAGAGGGCGATTATGTCATGCGGGATAATGAGGCTAGTAGGGCGGAATCCACACGCAAGCTGGGACCTAACTGGGAAGGTCCTTACATAGTCCAAGAAGATCTAGGCAATGGGGCTTACTGCCTATCCAGACTTGATGGCACAACGGTTCCACGTAGCTCAAATGCGGCTCAATTGAAAAAATGTTACATGTAGACTTCCGCCCCTAACGGCAGAACAAACAGTTTTCCTTTTAAACAAGTGTAATTCATCAAGAACGATGTCTCTTTCTTTTTTCAGTTATTAAGTTAATAAAAATCCTTTTCTATTCTCTTTTGTCAATTACATGCATACTAAAAATTACCATCGCATTAAAACTGCATATTACGGTACAAAATATTACCATCGCATTGAAACTGCATATCACGGTAAAAATAACTCTGACACGAAATATTTTCATAATAACAAAGTCAGATAATAATATCATACATTGCTAAAAGTGGGTATCTTGGTAATAGATACATTAACCACTACAAAAGATAGGTATTTTGGTAATAAATACATACAACTATCATACAAAACCAAGTACTTGTCCCTGTTGTCAAAAACCAACATATGGGAACACCAAAAAATGAACATGTTCTACTACATTACAAGTCGGGAAACATTGCTAACACCTTTTCAGAGGTGTGCAATGCTTCACCGTACCACTCCAAGGGGTGAGGATCGATGATCAAGTTGTCAACATTCACTCCACCAGCCGGAGAAGCTACCATCTTCCGATCGTCAACAGGACTTGGGCATCGACGACCACTTCGACATCGTTCGTACACCACTCTGCATCGACGAAAGCACTCGGAAGGAAAAGCTTGCGTTAGGGTGTCCGCTGTTAAGAACACAACACCCCTATCAGACTTGACTCCGGCAAAAGAAGGACCCTGATCTTCAATAACCTTGCCGGAAATATTCATATAAAGCACCGCATCGTCGGAGTCTACCTCCTGACACTCCATCGTTCTCTCCGGCATCTTAACCCGAAGACGGATCATAGCTTCAGCTTCGTCCAGGGTCTGCAGTATGTCAGAGACTTTCCGGAGATGGTATTTACGACTCATTGTCTCACTTACCAAATATGGTAAAAAAGTAAGAGTCAATTTATAGATGGTTAAACAAGCTGACAACCATGGCGCAAGCAAAATTAATAAGGAATCATGATTACATGTCTAATCGCCACATTTTGCAAACGGCAGCGCTGCCATAATGATGGTTTCATTAATTGTTCCTGTCAAAAGTCAAGTGCTCACATGCACCCCAGAAAACATAAAATATTGTTTTCTTACAAAAATATCTAAGGAACATACGAAATATCAAACAAACAACATTCACTCATCTTCGGATTCATCCGCCACCTCCAGCATATGGCGTAATGAATCAACACCATCTTCAGCTACTTTGTTAACTAAATCAGCATACGCTGGCAGTGGATCATTGTAAACTGCCTCTAGAGCATCCTCCATATCTGCTGTTAGTTTTCCTCCTCTTTCTTGAAACTCAGGAGTAACTCTACTTGTCTGATGGCAACTAACATAGCCTTCGTGAACGCCATCATGGTGGCCTGACTTGTAAGCAGCAGTAGACAGGCGATCCAGGAGGGTAACAAAGGACTCCGACTGGCGTAGGTACTCAAAAGCACTAACTAAACCCTCGGATATCAGCTAGTTCCTGTCACCCTGCAGACCAGCCAAGCGGCTGGTCAAGCTATCCACTTCAGCATTGGATTGTTCCAAGGCATTCTCCACCTCCTTGAGACGCGCCTGCTGGGCGGTTGAAGATTGCACAAGTTGATTCTTTTCAGAGACCAGGGATTCACACATTTGTTGCAACTCCCTAAGCTTGTCTTCCCGCTCCTCAAGCTTAGCTTGTTTGGCATGGGCCTTGACATTAGACGCCTCTAGCTCGAGGGTTAAACCTTGATACCTCTCTTGCACCTGATAAACAAAATCGGTGTTAACACGGAACTTTTCCATCTCAGCAGATAACTCCGATCTCACCTTCTTGGCCTCATTAACGGCTTTACACTCTAGCTCCTCTTGCACAACCTTGGCATGAGAAAGGATACGATCTTTTTCCGCTATATCGCGGGCCTATATTACCCTTTCCTCAGCAATATTGGCCGTTACTCGCTTCAGATCATCCTCGGCCTTATTTTTCTCTGACACAAACCGGCTCTCTCTGAGACTAGCAGCCTGGAGCTGGCTTTCCAAACGATACTTCTCTTCCATAAGCTCTTGAATTGTCATCCACGCCTGGTGTAGCTCACGATTATCATGCATCCACCGGCGTCGGATCTCAGCCAATCTTCTGGGGCCACTGACGGCATCCACCATTGTAGTGTTCATCAGATGCTCATTGTCTAACCCTTCCAAATACGAGGATTCAGCAGGAAGGTATGCCCACTCAACCCAATGATGCACCACTGGGGGGAAAACCAGCCTAGAGGACTCTTCTATCTTTCACTTAGGTTGATAACGTTTGTCCTGGGCATACGGATCCCAGCATACGGTGGGAAGATAAAGGTCATCGAACAAACGAGCCCCATCCTCTGCAAAGTTACAGCTGGATCCCCCAGTGTCACTGACGGTGGTGTCCTTAGCACTTGTCGACTCGCCCCCGATAGAGGTAGCAGGCATTTCTTTCCCGGACACAGGGAAATCGCCGATGGGAGAATCAAATACTGATGCAGGGGCAGAGCTTGAAAATAGGGGCGTGATAACAGGACTCGGCGTCATGACAACAGATGCAGTGAACAATGGCGGCGGCATCAAGGAGCCAGCTGTAAATGCACTTGCTTGGGATATCAGATCAGCAAGAGGGACATTTTGTCTGCTAGTGGTGGAAGTAACAATCTCCCCAGAGGTCAAAGGCATAGAGGACCCACTCTCAACTTGGGCCTCAGCAAGAGAATCTGCATCAAGGCAAATGTTCAGAAAACAAATAAAGGAACCAAATCCTACACTGACAAATACAACCACTTACCAGCGTGTAACGCTTGAGCAGCTTTGGTTGCTTGAAAAGTGGACAAAGGGGGCATTATCGTACGCCTCTTAGGCGCTGGGCGCGGACTCACCAAAGCAGGGGCGGAGGTAACAGCTACACCCTCCGGGGTCGTGGATACGCTAGCCACCACAGGCGAAGCTGTCGTCCCAGCGGTAATAATTTTCCTCCCGGTTATCCTTATCCGGGATGGTTTTTTCATCTCTTCAAGAGAAACCGCGCTCCCCCCGCTGGGGGGAGGATTAGACACTTGAGCAGTTGTATCCGCCAGCACGGCGGGAAGGAGAAATTGTTCGATGTGAATCTTCAACACATTTGGCTCCTGCTCCCCAACTACGCGTTCCGCGGATCTTAGAGCAGCGTGCCGAGGAGGATCAATAAAATAAAACAAGCTCCATTCACCTATTTGACATCCATATTAGAACAAACACAACCTGCAAATTACATTAACAGCAAATCAACACTTACCTCCATCAACCCTTTGAAAGGCAGGATGCAATCGGATGTCACGCCATAACAAACTCATTCCGGCCATCACCAGTGCACCCTACGGAATCACCTGACACTCAGAGGGGCGTTGGCTTAACCTTTTGAACAGGGCATTTTCCGTATAGGCATCAGCAGGTGGACCATCATCTTTGAATTTATCTTTGGCTCCCATTTCTCTCCGGTGCATCTCCCCAGGGATGAAGCCAGCGTCAATATAGAAGAACATCTTCTTCCACTCTTTATCCCTAGAACTTGCAGGGACACCCCTCAGACAAGAAACACCAATATCTCGCCGAGCGAAGGTGAAAAAGGGGGATTTCCAAACAAGCACGAAAAAGCCCTAAACACCAGTATCTCGGGGATATGGCCCAATGCTATACAGGCAAACTCAAAATGACGGAGTTTAACCAATCCAAGAGGATGCATCCTAGAGATGTGAATTTGGTACTCATCAAGAACAGACTTACAAAACTTGGTAATCGGCAACCGGAAGTTGTAGAATTTGAAAAAATCACTGAACAGGGTGATTTTCCCCTGTTTAAGTGGAAACGCCGTATCTTTCTTCGACGGAAACACCGGATTTCATTCCGGTTTAATATCATACTCTTGCAGAAGATTGTTGAACGATATCGTTCCCCACTTGCAGTACAAGACATTGGAACTGGTGGGGCTGAAGAAGATTCGCCGGTCTTGGAGGCCATTGTGTTTAATCAAGAATTCGAAGGAGATGAAAGCAAAGAACGAAATGGGAAGAACCCCTAACAGTTAGACTATTTATAGAAAAGGGGAAAACAACCATTCAAATTCAAAAAGGCAAACGGGATGGGGACGCGTGTCAAACCAAGGCATGTACAACTGTCATCCTAATGATGACCTAACTGTCACACCCCTTCACATCACCGCCATAATTCAAAAAAGCATAAGTACTTCCATTTGAGAAATATGCACTCAAGGGGGTATTTTTACTTTTTCCTTTTTAAGTCTGATCTCATGAATTTCCTTTCATAACTTCGGACTGGGGGACATGACGAGGTATGACCCGGAACGGCTAACCCGACCCGGTCATTACCTATTATTTTATTATAAATATTCAATTACACATGTTTATTCTAGAATGTTCTATTCTGCATGGATAAATCACGTAACCGGATCCCCCAATATTTTGGGAAGATCATGCAAATCCCTAAACTATCGGAGTACATCCTAGTTTAGGGGAAACCCTAATGGAAAACTATAAATAGAGGTAAACATCAAAGGTATGATTCATTCTATTCTCGTCTGCTCTCTCTCTCTCTCTCTAAATACTTTCTTACTCCCAAATACCGAGACTTATTCTCACGCAAGAGGGTGGTTACAGGAATAACCTCATTCCTGTAACGAGTCCTAACGGTGTTCAGTTTTGCAGTTAGTTGTTCCGATCGCCTAGAGTTGAAGTTATAGTTGGAGCCTTACCGTTCAGGTTAGTGTTTCTTCAGTACACTTTGTAGGAAAAACGGACTTTGTAGCCAACTCCCACCCTATAATCAAAGGTGATGCAAATAGAGCACATATAAAACTTGTTTTACGTTTTTTTTTCAAACAATGAACCGGCAGGGAGAACAACTTACAGCTCTACCATCTATGATATGCTTTTCTTAACCTAGATGTCAACTGTCATCATTTAACACTCTAATTAACCTAAAAAGATATCAACATTATCCGACCAAATTGACCATTTTCTAAAATGGTGTGTTTTGACTTGTACCATGGTCGAAACTCATGTTGACTTACACCCATTTGGTCGAAACTCATTCTGACCCGAACCCTGCATGATTGGTTACCTACTAGCCCACCCGTCTTACCAGGTATACAGTATACTAAATACATCGAATCTTTTAATCATGACATGTATGGAATATAGTTATGCATACTCTAGACCAAGCATGTTTAACTGTGTGTGGTTTATATCAACCTGTTGAAAACAAGATATTTAATGCATACCATATGAAATTTTATTCTTCATGATCTTTTATGAGGTAATAACCATGTATCATATATATATATACACACACACACACACACACATACACATATCTATAATCTATAATACTATATTATATAATACTATATTAAGAGAACTGGGTTTTCTACCCTTTTCGTAATTTTGCCTAGGTACAAATCTTGTAGCACCATGTACAAATGAAGCAAGCCATTTTAGAGGGGGGAAACTTGGACATTGTCCAAAGTTTTAAGACACTTTGAGGGCAATCTAGACATTTCATCCATGGAATCCATACCCACTTATGTCTTCCATTAATTGAATTAAATTAAGGAATTAAATAAAAGTTTTATAATAATTAAAGGAATTAATTGATTAAATTAAAGGTTAGACATGCAATCTTTGGGATTTTCATGATTCAATAGTATGTATAAATATAAATAATCTATACTTCTATACTACCTTATTAAGAGAACTAGGATTTGCTTCATTTGTACATGGTGATACAAGATATGTACCTAAGCAAAATTACGAAAAGGGTAGAAAACCCAGTTCTCTTAATATAGTATTATAGATTATAGATTAGGGCTTGTAACTTCACTTCAACACGACTACTTCCCTAGAGGATGCTCATAGCCACAATTTATGTATAATCCATTGTTTAATACATGCATAAATTCATATGTTCATTTTTACTATTTCAATCTTCCAACGAATTTCAATTATTTATTCACATTTGGGAATCCTCTAATTACAAGGGAGTATCTAAAAATGATTATGTAGGCTGAAATGATTTGTGGCTGCAACATAAAACTATTCAAATTGTTTACGATATCTTTGATTAGTTGTCCCGAACAACTTGTTTTAACTAAGAAGGAAATGGGTCATGCGGGGGTCACACAAGTTGAGTCATCCAAAATGTAAGCAAATTCATAAACTTTTTAAAATTGCTTCATTAAAGAAGATCTAGGCTAGGTTAGTCCCTTGCTATGGACTTGGTGAAACTAATAAAAGATATAAGAACAAAAGAAAATCCAAAATGATTTGTTTTGACATGCTTCTAATTTGCCCTGCTCACCCATTAAGAACATAGACAAAAACAGATTTCACTTGGTTCAGTTACAACCAATCTTTTCAAACTAGGTAAACAATTTGTATGTGTTCTACAATGATAGACGGAGTACCGCCATGCTTGATTTAATAATACTACATACCTCGATAATACCCGCTGCATCGCGCGGGCCAACTGATCGGAGTGTCGCGCTCCGGTCAAAGATAATATTTATAAGCCCAAATTACCCTTAACAAATAGTTAGTGGTAGCAAGGGGTCGAACCACGAAGAGTATGTGGTTTGTGTGTGGATTCGAATGAATTAGAACAAATGTCACGATTTATGAAACTTACTAGAATGTTTTTGTATTTTTGCTTAATTGAGAGATGTGAGTTTAGACTAAGTGAATTGATTAAATTGATTAACAACTAATGATTAACGATTACGAGAAAATTGATTACGAGAACAATAATAAGAAAAAAGGGTTCACACCCGGTTTCGGTAATTGTCAACCTAGGGTTTCTACAAGCTTTTAGATTCAACTCAAGTGTGTATGATTAGCGGATTTAGTGTACCGTGACGTAGGTGCTAATAACTATCAACGTTTCGAGAAACGGACAAGAATACACTTTATGATCAACACAAGTAAAACCTAACCAAGACAATGCATACTACACATAACCATTTCGTAAAGTCATAACTTTTAACATCGTTCGACAATTTACGAATACGAAACAAATGCAAACTATTGTCAAAGGTTTCAAAAATCAAACACAAATTGTCACTAAGTTGAAACAAGAACAATTCGAAACCCTAAAATTAACAACTACCTACACCGGGGTGAAACCGAGATGATTAGCCGCTCATGGTTGAAGAAGCTTGATCACCGGATGTTGAGAACTCGAAATTGAACATCTTAAAGCCTTGAGAATGGTGAATGATGAGGTTTGGTGAAAGATGATGATGGTAGAAGGACTAGGGTTTGTGGAATGATTGATTGTTAAGATGGTGATGGTGATTCTTGACGATAATTCGAATGATAGGTGTGATGATAAGTGGAATGGATATCAATGATGATTGGTTCTTGGCTCCAAGATCAAGGTTTGAACTCAAGGAATAGTGTAACTCCCCACTTGAATGTTCCTCAACCAATAGAAATCGATTTCAAGCTAATAACACCCAAAATTCGCGTCACAGAAAACCACAGCCCGTCGCCGACGGGCCTATACCCGTCGCCGACGGGTTCTCCTGATCGTGCATTCGTTCGACGCCTAATGTTGCTGGTTACGGGTACTAGTGGCCGACGGGACTTTCTGAGGCCCGTCCGGGACGGGTGTATACCCGTCGCCGATGGCCTCTAGAATACCAACTCTTCAAACTTCGATCCTTGCACTCCCTGTTGATCCATAATGCGTCCTGGTGCTCCGATTTTCGACCCGGTGACCCGTAAAGCTCCCGAAATGCTCCTTAAACTTCATTAAACCTGCAAAAACACAAATCTAATTAAAAGTAGGCTATTCAAGATTAAACTTATGTAAAAACATAAAGTTACACAATAACGAACACCGGTTTTCAACCACGTATCACATCCCCACACTTGTCTTTTGCTTACCCTTAAGCAAATCTGTTTTTCACTTTCACGTGGGTCAAACAACGAATACACTTCCCATTCCCGAGACAAAGGTTAAGGTCTATTTTCATACAAAAGTTCAAACCTTTTACAATTTTCACATATTTACCGGTTAAGTGAATAATCACATATAATAATGGTTATCCAAGATTAACCCGCCCGTAAAACTAACAAGTCATGCATATCCCTCACAATGTTCTCTCCGCTCGGCTTAAAAATTGGCTAATGTGTATAATGTATTAGCACTTCAACACTTAATCGCTCAAAACCGATTAGAACACGTACCCGCATAGGCTTGCAACTCAATCATTCTCTACCACCGTTCACGAATACTAAGCACAAGTCATAAGGTCTTTATAAGGGTTGTAACGGGGCTAGGCTAAGGGTAGGAAATTGGATATTTTAAAGTGGCTAAGGTGATGAAAATTCGATTTTTATTACAACGCAACTATTCTAAACTCAAGTAAACTATAAACATCAATTACAAGGCAATGATTTTCGCCTTTTATTCAACAACTAGAAACACATATTTTTGTTCTTTTCTCAATGATTTTCTATTCTTTTTCGCAACATTTTATGGTTTTTTTTTTATACAAAAGAATCACAACTATACAAACTTAAGCTCCTATAATCGAATTTTCATCACACGGGTTTAAAAAGAAAAGGCTTATGGTTATGGGCTAAATGGGTTGTCAAACGAAAGGTTTAGGCTCAAAGTTGGCTACTAGGGGATAATTTTTGGGTAAGGATATAAAAATGGTGTAAACATAAAAGGTTTACCTAATGCCTTAATCATTCTCGTGCTTGTATTCGGTCTATGGTCTCAAACGTATCAAAAGTTGCAAGTTCTACAATACGCGACTAATGGTCCACTCAAACAAAGAAACATGTAAATGTAAATCTATGATATAAAAGTGGCTCAAACCTCACGTATAAGGGTATGATATGTGATATGCAGAAAATGCTAGTTCCTTAGGTGAATTATTCCCAAATAACCACCCGCTAAATACCCGTTATGCTTATTAATTTGAACTTGACCATGACAAAAGACCAAATGGGTTGTGACATCCCTCGTTGACTTGGTTACTTGTGCTTTTAAGATCGCTTTTGAAACAAGAAATTTTGAATTTTTTTTTGAAATTTTCCCCCATCCCCACACTTGAGGTAAACATTGTCCTCAATGTGTAGAATTTAAATGAACGGGTCAAAATCGAAAACTTTTACTACTCCCCCATCCCCACACTTGAGGTAAACATTGTCCTCAATGTGTAAGAACTAGAGTTTTTAAAACGCACAAGGGATGTGACACGACTACCCTTCCCAAAATTTCACCCCGGAAAAATAAAATACAAACTACAATCCACTTATTACTAAACTAAAGATCAAAAGTAAAAAGAAACGTATGCACCTGGTTTTTGAGCTCATTCTTCGTATGCTCCTCTCCTCTTCATGAAAGCGGTTGTCCCACGAACCCAATGTACCTACAAATCTTAACCCTTGTGTAGAAGCATGCTTCTCACAACCATCAAAATTTGTTAGTTACCTAGTTCTACCACTTTTATGAAAACATTACCAAGTTATACGTTATTTCACTTTGATTATTGTGGAAAATAATTTACAACAACAACAAACCTAACTCACTTTCGTAGGAATCACGGTTGCATTTAGCTTATGCAACAAGCCCTTTTAAACCCCCCAATAGATTGGGAGGATGAGAGGTCTCGTGAGGGTTATATAGGGAACACACCCACAACGTTCATTTAACTAGGTAAAAATTAAATAACAAAATTGTACAACAACAATTAACTTACCACCTCATGGTGGTCGAATGGCATGCTTGCCGTCCACGAGCTCCTCAAAATCACCCACCGGTGATTCGTACCATTTGTTGCCGAACAGTCCAAACTTCCTCACCTCCTCTTTCTTTTTCTTTTCTAGAGGTGACTTCTTTGCTTTCTTCTTCTTGACCGTCTTCTTCTTTGTTTCTCCAAACCTACCAACCATAGCACAAACCTTTTTGTTTGGATTCATGTCCTTTTTAGGACACTTATCCTCACCGAGTGGGTTAGTAAATTTTGGAAAAACATTTAAATTTAATTCCCGGTCCCCAAACTTCATGCTTACCGTTCCCGTTGCACAATTTATTATGGCATTAGCAGTTGCCAAGAACGGTCTACCCAGTATGACTATCGGTTGGGTGTCTCCAACACACCCAACATAGTCTACTACCAAAAAGTCAACTGGGTAGTAGCAATCATCCACCTTAACAATCACATCCTCCACCATCCCCCTTGAATGCGTGGGAGTCTGATCGGCCAATACCACGGGAGTATCAATTTTTTTTAATGGACCAAAATCATATTGGTCATACAAAATCCCGGGCAAGATGCTCACACAAGCTCCAAGATCTAGGAGCGCCCTCTCGATTTTAAATGTTCCGATTTGAATTTGAATAAGAGGGTCTCCCGGATCTTGAGCTTTTTGGGGAAGGGCACTCGATAAAACGGCACTCACATGAGATATCAAGTCAACCGCTTCGGGTAATTTGTTGTGCCGTTTTTCGATGCTTAACTCCTTCAAGCATTCCACATGAGCCGGAACCTTTTTAATATCATCAAGTAACGGCAAATTAATTTTAGCTTGTTTAAAATTTTCCCACCCCTCTTCCTTTGGTGGGCGCCGTTCTTCACTTTTTGATGTATTAAGCGGGTTAAGTTGATTTAAACAATTTTCACAAAAAGCATTTTTAGTTACATTTTCAAGTGTGCTTTGTGAAATCGTTTCTTGTTTATTTTCATTTTCTGGCTCATCACTTATATCTTCCACTACACCATCAACGAATTGTGGTGGTGGAATGCTTTCAACACTACAAACTTCATCATTTAAAAGAATACTTACCGCGCTAATGCGTGCATTCCTCACGTTGCTTGTGCTAGAACCTTGATGCTTCGGGTTCACTGTAGTGTCACTTGGAAGTCCTCCTCCGCTTCCACGAATATGAGCCATCTCTTGAGCAAGTTGCCCCACTTGCTTCTCTAATGACTTTTGGGATTTATCCCTCACTTCGAACTCTTTCCGCATTTCAGTTTTAATTTCTTGATTTGAATTCATGAGAGCTTGATGTGAGTTGGTAAGAGTGCTCATAGTATTCATGATGGCATCTAGTTTCGAATTAATCGAATCATCACCTTGGGAGTTTGATGCACCACCCCCATTTCCACCTTGGTTATAACCCCGTTGATAGTTGCCTTCACGGTTTTGATACCCTTGATTACCACCTTGATTCCCCGCTTGGAAATTTGGATTCATTTGATTCGAAGAATTGCCATACCGGAAATTAGGGTGATTTCTCAAACCCGGATGGTAAGTGTTGGAATTCATGTCATATTGCTTTCGATCCCCATACACTTGGTTAACCTCCTCGGTGTAATCATTCGACCCCGTTGGACATTGCTCGGTTCTATGCCCAATATCTCCACATTCTTCAAAAACCTCAAATTTCACCGCGTTCACTTCCTTCTTCTTCATGCGAGCCATTTCCCGCTCTAAGGTAGAAATTCGATCCTTAGACTCAAGATCGGGAAGTGACCGGGAAATGGGATGTTTCTTAGCTCTATCGGCCGATTCCTTCTCTTTTGACCGTTTGCTCATCCGCTCCAAAAACTCCCAATCATCATCTTCGTGATTGCTCAAGAGAGTCCCGTTGCTCGTTGATTCAAGGCGGTTCCATGTATTGTCATCTAGACCCCGTACAAAGCACTTCACCAATTCCCACTTTTCTATTTGGTGATGTGGGCATCTCCGCATCAATTCTTTGAATCGAGTGAATGCTTCATGTAACGGTTCACTCGATAATTGCCGAAATGACCTTATTTCATCCCTAGCGTCGTCGGTCTTCGCCATCGAATAGTATTCGTCTAAAAAGACTTGTTGCATCTCACCCCATGTCCGGATGCTATTCGCCGGAAGTGTGAGAAACCATTGTTTTGCCTTGTCTTTCAACGAAAATTGGAACAAACGAAGCTTGACCTCCTCTAGTGCGAAGTTGTGCCCCCCAATAGTGTTACAAATGGACGAGAACTCCGCCAAATGCGTATACGGCTCATCATTAGACCTCCCATTGAAGTGGAGAAGTATGTTGATGTAATGCGGTTTACAATCAAACATTCTCCGTTCGCATACTATCGGAGAGTCATTTTCGGTAACTATCGGTCGAAAACGGTCATTCACTCCCCGTGGAGGTTGTTGACGACGTTGTGGACCGTTAACCTCTTGATCACCCGGTCTTCGATTGTCTCTTCGGTCACCTCTTCTATCCCCACCTTGATTTCTACCTTGGTTGCCTCTTTGGTTACCACCTCCCATGAAACGAGGAATCCGATTAGGGTTACCATTGTTGTTATTGTTGTTGTTGTAAAACCTATCATCTCGGTTTCGTTGGTTGTTGTTTCGTGGTTGACGGTTGTTTCCGTAACCATCATTTCTCACATTCCCGTACCCATAATCATCATCGCCCACAAAGTTGGCATTTTGATAGCCGTACTCGTCATCTTCAAAGCCTCTCGCATTGTAGACATTTCCCCTATTCACGTATCCCCAATCTTCTTCGTCGTTAACCCGATCATCATAATATCCCCCATCGTCTGAATTTTCCGTATGTATGCTCACATGTTCCGGTGATTGATAACCGGGAACACTATACGGTTCGTCATCGGGGATGGTGTTCCTCAAATCGTCTATGTTGAAAAATGGGTCTTCGTTCGTGGGATTGCCACGTTCTCGATTACATCGACGGTCGGAATTGACATTCCAGTCATCAAGGTTGAGGGGTAAGGAATTGTGTCGATGAAGGTTTTGTTGTTGGGGTGTTCTTTGGGTGTTGTTGGGATTTTGGTTTTGGAAAGGTGGTGTGGGTGGTCCATTGTTATTATTACCACCCGGTCGCTCTTGAGGCATAGGTTGAACATTTTGGACGGGGTGAAAGGTTCCTCGGGATTGGAATTGATTTTGGTTGAGGTTTGGGTGGTTGGAGTTTTGGTTTGCCATTGAATCGGTTTCAATGGGCGGTGTGGATTGTGGTGTTTGATTGGTTTAATTAGAAGCAAGAGTTGCTTCCAACCGGCTTGCTAGGTTTCTTCTTGCGACTCTTTCGATTTCCGGTTCGTAGACTAACGGTGAAGTTCTCCCGGAGTTTCGCGTATGCATACACTACCTGTAACCTACACAAGTAACACACCCGCGTAACAAGGAAAAAGACAAAGTGCAAGAAAAGAAACTATGCAACTTAAACAGATAATCACGTAAATTCAAACAATAATCCAAACACAAAGCGCACGCACTCCCCGCAACGGCGCCAAAATTTGATCGGAGTGTCGCGCTCCGGTCAAAGATAATATTTATAAGCCCAAATTACCCTTAACAAATAGTTAGTGGTAGCAAGGGGTAGAACCACGAAGAGTATGTGGTTTGTGTGTGGATTCGAATGAATTAGAACAAATGTCACGATTTATGAAGCTTACTAGAATGTTTTTGTATTTTTTCTTAATTGAGAGATGTGAGTTTATACTAAGTGAATTGATTAAATTGATTAACAACTAATGATTAACGATTACGAGAAAATTGATTACGAGAACAATAATAAGAAAAAGGGTTCACACCCGGTTTCGGTAATTGTCAACCTAGGGTTTCTACAAGCTTTTAGATTCAACTCAAGTGTGTATGATTAGCGGATTTAGTGTACCGTGACGTAGGTGCTAATAACTATCAACGTTTCGAGAAACGGACAAGAATACACTTTATGATCAACACAAGTAAAACCTAACCAAGACAATGCATACTACACATAACCATTTCGTAAAGTCATAACTTTTAACATCGTTCGACAATTTACGAATACGAAACAAATGCAAACTATTGTCAAAGGTTTCAAAAATCAAACACAAATTGTCACTAAGTTGAAACAAGAACAATTCAAAACCCTAAAATTAACAACTACCTACACCGGGGTGAAACCGAGATGATTAGCCGCTCATGGTTGAAGAAGCTTGATCACCGGATGTTGAGAACTCGAAATTGAACATCTTGAAGCCTTGAGAATGGTGAATGATGAGGTTTGGTGAAAGATGATGATGGTAGAAGGATTAGGGTTTGTGGAATGATTGATTGTTAAGATGGTGATGGTGATTCTTGACGATAATTCGAATGATAGGTGTGATGATAAGTGGAATGGATATCAATGATGATTGGTTCTTGGCTCCAAGATCAAGGTTTGAACTCAAGGAATAGTGTAACTCCCCACTTGAATGTTCCTCAACCAATAGAAATCGATTTCAAGCTAATAACACCCAAAATTCGCGTCACAGAAAACCACAGCCCGTCGCCGACGGGCCTATACCCGTCGCCGACGGGTTCTCCTGATCGTGCATTCGTCCGACGCCTAATGTTGCTGGTTACGGGTACTAGTGGCCGACGGGACTTTCTGAGGCCCGTCCGGGACGGGTGTATACCCGTCGCCGACGGCCTCTAGAATACCAACTCTTCAAACTTCGATCCTTGCACTCCCTGTTGATCCGTAACGCGTCCTGGTGCTCCGATTTTCGACCCGGTGACCCGTAAAGCTCTCGAAATGCTCCTTAAACTTCATTAAACCTGCAAAAACACAAATCTAATTAAAAGTAGGCTATTCAAGATTAAAATTATGTAAAAACATAAAGTTACACAATAACGAACACCGGTTTTCAACCACGTATCACCAACCCACTAGTATTATATTAAGGAAACTGGGTTTTTTACCCTTTTGGTAATTTTACCATGTGTACAAGTTTTGAAGCTACATGTATAAATGAAGTAAACCATTTTAGAGGGGGCAAAATTAGACCATTTCTAAACTTTAAAGACACTTAAAGGGTAATGTAGGGATTCCATCCAAACCCTACATTTATGGGAGAGAGTACGGTATTATTAAGGAGCGACCCTGCCCTTCCTTCAGTTCTTCTCTTCAATCAACTCAATGGTCTCTCCTTCAATGTTAATAACCCTTGAATTCCCTCATTCATAACCACTGCCACTAAAATCCCCAATTGAATGTCAGATCAGTTTCAATTTCCCTCACCCTTTCTGCCCCCAAATCATTCCCAAATCAATTGTATTGAATCGCACCAGCACCAACAACCGTAATCTATCCCTTCTATTCTCTAACAAAAGCATCACCATCATGAACAACAACTTGAAGAATCAAAATCTCTTCATCTATGCGAACATCATCGCTTGGCTTTGTAATTTCACAGAGAAATTTCAAGATAGAAACATTTAGTTAAGGTTTTAAACAACTTAACTGATTTTAGGAGCTTTAGATGATATGAAGAAGAAGAAGCTAGATACTCGTTTTCCAGTGGTAAGTACGTCATTTACTTTTTTATTTTGTGTAATTTTGTTTTGGAATAATGATTTTGTGGTTTGAAGTTGGAATTTTGAACTAGAAGTGATACAGTTGGGATTTCTAACAGGTGTGTGTGTGTGTGTTTTAATTAGCTGATGATCATCTTGAAATTTGTGTGAATGTGAGATTTCTGGACGTGCAAATCATCTGATTTGTGTGGAGCGTTCTTCTGCTTAGGTTTACAAGAATTATTGTTGTTGGAATATGCACAAATTTAAAAACATGATCTGATTTTGTTGAATGCTGTTCATGTATGTGTTAGTAGGTTTTCCTTCTACATTATTTGGTGACCATCATGCTGTGTTTTTGTTTTTGTTTATGCTTCAACTAAACCCCTGTCAATGTAAACCCAGGCGGCACAGACTTTAGCGAACAGTCCAATGTTGATGATGGGTTGTTTCCAAGGCTAAACGACTAAAAAAGGTAAATACACTAATTTTGATTAGCGCATAATTATGTCTGATTGAAGTCTTTTTTGTATAATTTTGTGGTTTTTATTGTCAGACATGGACCAATCAATTGGCATACCATAATTGGTCGAATAACCAATCACAGGTGATGCATCAGATTGTGTTATCGGTTAGTTGCATCCCCTACAATGGCTGCCAGACATCAACATCAAATGTGATGTATAAGCCATTTATGAGGGGGTAGAATTGAAACTTCTTCAAAGTTTTAAGACGCTGGAGGGGCAACTTAGGGTTTTCATCCATTGAACACTCAACCCAATCGTCAATTGAATATTTTACTGCAATTAAATGCATACATTACAACGTTACAACCCCTGAACTACCATCACTCTCTTCACCAATTGCAGATTCGATCGGATTCAATGCGCCTATTCTATCCTTCAATTGAAGGCTACCAAGGAAGGGTATCACCTTCAATTCGTCCTCTTAATTCCCTGTCAGTTACTATCACATTTGCTAGCATACAACATCTGGATCATACAACATCTTCTGGGACATTGTCACTTATTCGAAGCATAACCAGTGGTGGGTGGATGATGATGAAAGAGATGGTTTCTTGTCAGAAGTTGATTTAGTTTAATTCGAAGAACCACATCAGAGCAGTCAACGATTAGGGTCCTGACCAGGTAAGAAATATATAATTTGGTAATTTGTTGGAAGTTAAGTTTGATTTTTGTTTATGTTTACAATTAGAGATCAATTTCCTTTCAATTTATGCCCATGCGCTTTCATTTCCCATTCACTTTGTAGGATCGGTGAATCGATCAAACGAGACAATTAGAAGATTTCTCAATCAATACGAAAGGCGGAATCAGACGTATTGATGTTGTAGCAGCTTTATTTATACTTAGAATAACTTTAAATGTCGATTGGATTGATTTCACAATGTTTTACAGGCTTGACGACACTTCGACAGAGCTTCGCTACCGGAATCAGAAGTTACAAATGAAGAACCAAGACCTCCTATATATAGGGAGAGCCAGGTCGCACGGACTGGCCAGTTCGCACAAACTGGTCACTTCGTGTGATCCTGCTGGTTTAGACCTGTTTCCCGTTTCTTTCGTACTACGCGTCTTGGTCTATCTATTCTATTACATGACTCGATACAAGACGAAGTCAACAGACATATGCACTAACAAACTCCCCCTTGGATGATGACGAGTCTTCAGTGTGTCGAGTCTTCAGTCTTGATCAGTCTTCTCGCTCTTTCCAAAGTATCTTTCTCTGTAAGCATCCTTCAATCTCTATCTTCTCTCTCTTACTCTTCCAGAATATCAATCTGACTCTTCAAATTCTCTTGATCAGATCTCTTGATTCTTTAAGCTTATCAGCAATCTGAAATCTGGCTCTTATGTCTTCAGACTCCCCCTTTCGATAAGCTGAGATCCCAGTCTGGAATTCACAATCTGTATCTTTCACAGGTTCTAAGATCGTAACCTGGCTCAAACTCTGCTCAGGCTTAGACACTGGGATCTTGTTCTACAGCTTTCACAAGTTCAAGAATGTCTCCTGGCTCTTCGTAGCAATCAGGATCAGGAACCTGGCTCTAAACTGCATATGCTTATATGGAAAATCCTCAGGAGTCAAAACCTAGCTTTTTCAGAGCTTTTTAGCTGCACATACTCTACCCAAAACATAAGGTTTTTATTTATAACAATTTTAATCTCTGCGTAAACACTCGTATTCGTAACACTCAAATTTTGGTTTCAAATTAATGAACCATTTAATCATTTCAAAATCATTTCTCATTTCAAACAAACTCTCCCAACTCTGTTGTTCATCATGTTTAGCACTCGGAATTTTGAAAATCAGCTTTTCAACATCAGTTGTCGAAAATAAGATGAAATAAAATATTTTTGAATTTTCAAAATTTTATTCTAAAACAGTCTGAAAATCTTTTTGAATTTTGGGAAATAAACTATATACAAACATCTTTTTGTGAGTTTGTGTAAGAGGATCATATCAGCTTATGACAAATCACTAGTACCGTTGAACTTTAAACACTTTACGATCTAAACGATTCACTTAGATTGTCAGTATACTGATCCACTTAAATTTTCACACAAAGTTCAATTTTTTCGAGATACGAATTTAGTGTTTTAAGGACTTAAACTTATTCGAGTGTCCCACCTCAGAATATACTCCCGTATCCAGACTCCTATATTCAGTCTTACAGGTGAATGTACACTAATGATATCTGTAAATGGGTAATGCGAGACCATGAGAGCTCAGGCTAGAACTTCCGTTCAATCAGAGAGATGATGGCTCGTCTTTCGGTGTGTTCCCTTTAGAGAATCTTTTCTTCAACATCACATGATTAGCATTTTTCAATGTTTCATGATTTTTTATGCTGAGGGTGAGCTTTATGATTAAAGCAGTGCAGAGCATTATACGAGGACTAGGCTATTGCTCACGCAAAATCAGAAGTCCTGTTATAATACCCCAGATATCATCACGCACAAAGACCTAGTATGTCAGAAATAGAAAGCCCTTCAAACAAGATTTCAGGGGTTACCTATATATCCGAGAGATGTTCCCCACGAAATAAGTAAGTATTTGATATTTAGGTTTATATCTCGAACACAATCTACTAATCGTGTAAAAACCTACTGGCATATCATCAGTGAGACCGTTTATCACATATTAACTTTCCAATTCTTTAGCGTACTGTGATTGTCTCCTGATGTACTATCATTTCCTCTTTTTCACAACAAAACTCATTTTGATTTTTCAAAAGTTTTTGGATTTTTCAAATTTTCAAATTTTCTAAAATTTTCTACTCCCCCTAAAATCAAAAATATGTTTCAATTTTTATTTTCCGAGAAAATTTGAAAATAAACGTAATAAACTGTACAAATAAAATGACAAACTGATGTGAATTGCTTCAATTCGCCATCCACTTGGCATAAACAATCAGAACTCCCCCTGACAACAAACTATTTCCCCATTATGATTTCAAAACACTTAAGTTTGTTTTAATCAAAATGGTTTTTCCGAAAAATTAGTTTAGTTGATTTCACACATCATGGGGTTTCATCACATTGTTCTTTCAACCACTTTTAAAAATTATCACTTGTAGGTTTTTCATAAAAGCATTTTTCAAGAATGATGCCGATTCATGCTCCACGATTACCAACTTGGGAGCTTCGGCAAGTCAGGTTTTCAGTTAAAGAATGCTGACACCCAAGCCTGACCAGCCTTGGGTGCATCCGAGTTATTTTCACTCGGTGTGTAAGTTCTCCTTTTTGATTCATAAAATTCTTTTACCCCTTTGGCCCTACCATCGACCATCTTACCAAAGATTTGTTTTACTTTCCCATTGAAAACCTTTTCGACATCGAATTCTTTCTTTTTAGAATAGAATTGATTCGAAATTTACACTTTTCCAAATTTTGATTTTAAATTTGCAGCCTGCAATGATGGAAAGTTGACATCATCCATTGGCGGTACTGACTTTTCTTCTTTTAGCTCAACTTGTGGCTCCTCTGACTTTGACGAATCAGATTCATCGCCAGATTTAACATCTGATTTCTTAGCAACCCACGTTTGGTTGTTAAGATTCACTCTTCTTTTGTAAAAACGTCTTGAACTCTCACCAACTTCAAATGTAGAATTTTTAAACACTTTGAATTTGTCCGTTGGTGGTTCATTTTCATCAACAATTTTTTCTTTGAGTTTAGAAGACACTCCCTGTTGTGTGTTGGTTGCCTTTGGACAGTTCCAGGCGATGTGACCAACTTCTTTACATTGGTAACAGGTTCTTGTCTCCTTTTCTTGATTAGCTTCATTCTTCTCATGTTTCTGTTTTTCTGCAAGAAACGCTTTGTTCGATTGCTTCCAGAATGAGCTCTTTTTCTCTTCTTCATAACTTGCACCTGAAACAAATACAATTTTTGATTTAAAATCTTTAATATTTTGATTATTTTCAACATCAAAACCCAACCCCTTCTTTTTGAAATTGCTTTTATGATTCGGTTTCTTTTGATGACCTGGACCGAAACCTTCTTCTTGTTTAAGCGTTGTTGAACTCTAGAAGTATATTTAGGTTTTGAAAATCCCATTTTATCTTTTATTTCTGAAAACTTTATTTTTATCAATTTGAAAACTTTTTTAATATTTTCAATTTTCACATTTTTAATTGGAAATTCTTCATCAGAATATAATTTGTCTGAATCATTCAAAGTATATGCCACTTTGATTGGTTCATCATTCAAATTATTTTTTGATATCAGAAAATCTTTATTGTAAACCCTTTTGACCGATGATTTCGAACTGTCCACTGATGAACTTGAACTCTCAGATTCAGACTTTGACTCTGACTCCTCATCCTTATCCAACACCTGATCGACCACTTTCTTTATTAACTCAGACTCATGATCAGTGTCAGACGATGTGAATGTGACGTCAATGTTTTCTGGTAACTCATCAGTTGTTTCCGACTTTAACTTTATATTGACTGCCTTTTTGACTTGTTCCGAGTTTGGATGTCTCGGTGAATACCCTTCCCAAACTGGAGGCGGACACTTTTTATAATTTGCACTTTGTTTCTTACCAGTATCTGTATCTTCCGACTTCTTATCTTGAAAGGCTTCAAAACCTGCAACTGTCGGATAGATTCTATCAATCAAGTAATCAGAACTTGAGTAACTCATTAGCAATCGTCTGATTCTTTCATTCTCAATCTTTTCAGTCTTCAATTCTTGCTTCAACTTTGCACACTCATCAATATAGTGATTGATGGCCTTTTGCTTATACATCATCACTGCATTCATCATTGTCAAAGCATCTTCCCTTTCTGAGTTTGTCTTTTCCAACTGGTTGACTGTTCTGTTCAACACATCATAAGATTCTTTCACATACTTAACATCAAACAACAATTTTTCTTTCATCTTGTCTAGCTCACTAAACTTCTTATCTTTCTCTTCACAATGTTTGCATGGTTCCAAACATTTCAGACAAGGTTTTGTGACCTCTACAATCTTTTCAACAACTTTAACTTCTTCACTATGTTCATATTTCTCTTCCACCTGAACAACATTCTCACATTTTACCCTTTTCTTTTCTTTTGCTGCTCGTTTCTCTTTTAGCTTCCCCAATTTATCTGCAAAATAAAATTTGAAACTTTCAGGTGATAAATGAGTTTTACCAATGTTTATTTGATTAATTTCTTCCTCATCATCACTGCTAACAATTGATGATTGATAAAAAACTGGTGTCTTTTCTGAACTATTTTCTGAAGAGACAGACTCTCCATCTTGACTTTTCTCATCATTTGCAAACACATCCATCCATTCTTTCATCAACTCTGGCTCTTGAATGATTTGTGCAATAAAAGCTCTAAACTTTGAATTACTTTCAGCCGGAATATATTTGTCCCAGCTAAATCCCTCTGGTAATCTTTCATCTTCTTGATCTGGAGGCATAGTAATACAAGCTTTCTTCTTTCCATCTTCAATTGACGGTTGTTGAGCTACCTGGTGATATATTGCTTTCCGATAATATTCATTGTTCCCGAACGGATTCTGAGCTCCACCTACTTCCGGTTGGTACATTCCCTCTTGAAATGTCCTTTTCCCTGCACTGAAAACATGTAACTTTAGACTTATCAAAACCTAAAGTAGAAACATTAGCATCACGTAAGTCATCTCTTCCGGTAATCTGCTTAAATTTCTCAGCTCTCCTCAACACGCTCGCTAAACACCACTTAATATCCATTAGTTCCATTTCCTCAGCATCAATCTGATCGTAATCCTCTTTTGTTAGCATAGGATTTCCAATCTTTCCCGCAACCAAACTCTCATATGATTCTAGCACGGTAATTAGTAATGCCATATGACCTTTAGCAACTTCTTCAGAGAAATTCTGACCGTTCTGAAGATGCAACGTGATGTTGCATTGTAACACATGACCATTACCATTGTTTGAGCTTTGAGACTGATGATTTGAAGTTGAAACATTAGGATTAACACTCGGATATGAAGAAAATCCACTATTGTTGATTGGACTTTGATTGAGTGATCCGGATGAGTTTTCTGCACTGAAAGCGGTTTGGATCTTTGGACTAGCTTCAACATTTTGAACATTACCTTTGAAATACATCTTGATATCTTGTTGACCACTTGAATTGTTCATTCTAGCGATCTTTTGTTGTTCAAGATCTTGTCCTTCAAGCTTTTCAATGAATTGAGCAATTGACAATCTATCATACTCTCCGGTATTCTTCAAAATCATAAGATATGTACCCCATTCATTTTGAGGTAAAGCATCGGCTAGTTTTTCAACCCATTCCTCATGATCTTTTTTGATATCCAACCGTGTCATTGAACGTACTAAATGACAATATCTCTCAATAAGAGTCTTTGTAGTTTCACCCTGCAAGCTTGAAAACAATTCAAATTCTTTCTTTAACAATGATTTTTTATTCTTGATCATCTCCGTACTTCCTTCGAATTTTGTGCGAAGTGCTTCCCAAATCGAACGTGCACTACCATCATGTTGAAGTAATATGAAAATATCTTCTTTCACAGCTTGTTGCAGTAAACTGATCATCATTTTTTCTGCCTTGTACATGTCTCTCTCTTTATCCGAAAATTAAGAAATAATCTTTATAACTCCCATATCAGAACGAGGTCAAACGTACTTGGTTTCAATACACTCCCAAGACCTTAAATGGTTTGCTTGAACCCAATTCTCGAACCATTCTTGCCAACTGTAATATTCTTCAATGCTCATCAACTTAGGAGGTTTCTGTAACGTTCCTGTTTCATTTTCCATGTTCACACTCTGAGCAACAGTAACAGGAGTACCCAGGGCAGTAGCAAATGCGTTGTAAAATTCAGAATCCATGTTCCGGTGTCGAAAGTTCACAAAAACAGAATTTTAAACGATCTGACTTTTTGAAACGAACTGGAAACCACAAACGATATGGAATTCAATTTCACACGACCTGAATCACTTCGCACGACCTGGATCGATTTTCATACGACCTGAGCAACTTTCAAACGACCTTATACACCTCGTGCGACCTGAAGTGTTCAAACCGTGCGAACTGAAAGATCTCCAAGCGAACTGATCAACTCGTGCGACCTGAGTCAAATCGTACGACCCGAGGGAGATAATTTCACACGACCTGACTGATTCTCGAACGATCTGAGCAGTTTTTCACGCGCTTTGGTCAATTTTATCAAGATTTAGGTTGAATTAGGTCCTGATTTGTTCAAGGATTGATTAAAACTCAGTTTTACGTGTTATATCACAAAATCAGATCATTTTAACCGTAAAAACTCAGTCAATTTGATGAAAAGTGCAGAAGAATGAGTAGACATGAGTAGAAATCAGATTAATCGGTGAAAATAAGCTGAAATGGTAAGAACTCCTCCTCCTGAGCTCTGATACCACTTGTAGGATCGGTGAATCGATCAAACGAGACAATCAGAAGAGTTCTCGATCAATACGAAAGGCGGAATCAGACGTATTGATGTTGTAGCAGCTTGATTTATACTTAGAATCACTTTAAATGTCGATTGGATTGATTTCACAACGTTTTACAGGCTTAGCGACACTTCGGCAGAGCTTCGCTACCGGAATCAGAAGTTAAAAATGAAGAACCAAGACTTCCTATATATAGGGAGAGCCAGGTCGCACGAACCAGCATGTCCAGGTCGCACGGATTGGCCAGTTCGCACGAACTGGTCACTTTGTGTGAACCTGCTGGTTCAGACCTGTTTCCCGTTTCTTTCGTACTACGTGTCTTGGTCTATCTATTCTATTACATGACTCGATACAAGACGAAGTCAACAGACATTTGAAATCTTTTCTATTATTGCCTACTTTATTATTGTCTTTCGTCTTCATGTTTGTGAGCTAACAAAATTTATCTGTATCCACTAAGTTCATCCATCAAGGAAGTACAAAAATTGGTGTTGGAAGACATTTGAAATCTTTTCTATTATGTGTATGCTTCCTTTTTAAGGTTATACTTTCAGTGGTCTTTCATTCTTTAGTTCTTTAGTGCAAGTTAATTACCAAGAAAGGATAATTAGTTGGTTTGTCTTGAACTTTAGTACAATTAGTTATTCACTTATCGTCACTCTAATCTTGGAGTTGAAATTTTGACCCGTTCACCTTTAGTTAGGTTGATTTGGGTTGTGTTTGATCTTTTATTTTCCTAACGCGTTATTTCCATTAACTCAGAGTTTCAGATGTAAACTCGTATTTAAAAAGGATTTTAATAATTTCAGATACTGGAATTGATTCTACTGATAAAGCGTTTGCTCTCATGTCATCATTAAAAGTACGATATGACTTGCTGTTATACACGTGCACTTTTACTTGCTTTACAACTTATCCTGTCTTCCGGGCCAAGAAAACCAAGGTAAATGAACCATTGAGTGCGGCATTAGCCGAGCTGAAGAAGCCGAAAGAAAGCACTATAGTGCTTAGACTGAAGCAACATGTATGATACATTCTACTTTTAACTTAAATATCTAGCTGACTTTGACGCTTAAGTAAACACTGACTGATGTGGCTTTTATTGTATACCTATTGATTTTGATATAACAATTGATTTTTCAGGTCAGTTTTTTGTTCAAGTTCTCTGAAAATCTGGGTGAGCCATGACTGATCTAACCCAAGCCCATTTGTGGTCGTTAGTGCTGACCTAACTCTTGGCGTCATCCATACGAATGTAAGCATAGTTATTGTTTATCAAGCCTGTTACAAACCCCGTGCAGCCCGCCATAATCTCATGAATAGCGAAATGGGCCAATAATGTACATTACAAGCTATCAGTTGTATTAGTCATAACTGCGCGTATCATGTAAACAGGATCTATGTACTTTACTATGAACAACTCACCCTTGTGACCCTTCTCCCACTGTTTCTTGAGCTTAGAATTCAACCATATCCCAACATCTAGAAACACAAGATTCCTTGAATCACCATATCTCAACGTCTAAAGTGTTGTTTATTTTCCTTCAGCTGGGCAGCACATGATTTTTTAAGGGATAATAAAGAGCTCATCAACGTATGAGGTAGTAGAATGTTATTAGAAATGTTCATCAGTCATCACTTTAAAGTCTTGGGTGCTACTGTTGTATTATTGCATTATATTTATGGGTAAGTGAAATTGTAAGTTGTTTGGATCTTTAAGAGCCTTTATATCAGGGGCGGACCTAGTATAGTCGTAGGCGTAGCCCGGGCTACGACTCAACTTTTAAGCGGTAGTGTAAAAAAAAAATTGTTTTCCGATTTTTATACTAAGGATACCCCTCAACTACTACTAGGACACCCCTCAAAAAAAAATTTAGAAACTGATATTAGGCCCAAATAATTCTAATTATATTGGCCCAAATAACCAAATGATAGCCCAATATTAGTTAGCCCAAATAACCAAAAAAATAACCCTAACAGTGTATTGGGCATTTGGGCGGCAGATTGAATTATGCAGGGATATCAAAGGTCGACTCTTGGATTGTCGAACACACTCACACAGGGATGAATTGAGGGATATCGCAGAATCGCATATCAGAAATTGCTGTGAACTCGAACACACGCTGAACAAAAATCACGATCAGAATTGCTCATCGCAGCAGGAGGTTTGTTATTTGTTTCAGACTTTTTTATTAAGTATTAATCATTCACACGAACAGGAACATGATGTTTTGTTTCAGTTTGATACTTTGATTAGTTTTTTTATTAATGTTAATCATTCACAGTTTCACACGAAACGAACATGAGGTTTTGTTTCAGTTTCATTAGTTTTTTTTTTTTGATTGTTTCAGACTTCAGTTTGCTATGTTTGGGTTGTTTTATATAATGTTGTTACTACTTACTTATTGAGTTATTGTTAATGGCCGTTGATTATCGAACAGAACATCGTATTCGGAAAGAATTGGCAGTGACTAGCATATCGAGACATCGAGTCATCGAACAGAAGATTACATGCTGCTGCTGTCGACCTGCTGTTGATGGATTGCTTGCTGTTCGCAGGACGCAGATTCAATAAATATTGGTTAGTTATTGTTAATTGGTTTAATTGTTGTTACTTATTGTTATTGGCCGCTGATTATTGATTGTTTGACTGGATGATCATATTGAACAACAGAAGATCACAGACGAATAGACTATCATCGAACATAGTCACAGACGATTAGTTTGATTAGCTGATTATTGGTTAGTTTGATTAGTTTTATTCTTGTTACTTGTTGTTATTGGCTGAATATTGATTGTTTGAATTTTTTGAAGTGATGATGAAACCAAAATCCAAAAAACAAGCTTTAATTGATCGCTGCTGATTGCTGAAACAGTTCAGAACAATAATCATCAAACAGGCAAATTGGCTGAAGTCGCCGCTGTTGTGCTGATTGTGAGTTGTGAGTATTCTTTATTTCTTTTCTTCTTGAGTTATTGAATTGTTTAATTTCGATCTAAAAAATAAAAATAAACCTAACCCAAATCTAAAACCTGAAAACTTAATTGCCAACATTAATTCATAAAGCCTAGCACAAATGCTAATAACTTAAAAAAAACTAGTTTATAAAATTTAATTCGGTAAGACCTAAGGGACTTTTTTTGGCTCGCCCAGGGCACTTGAATTTTCAGGATCGGCCATGCCCCGTAATGTAGGTAAAAAAATTTCCGTTCTATAAATGTATCGTAAAAAATTTGGGATACCCCTGGATATTTCTTCTAGTTCCGCCACTGCTTTATATGTAAGGAAAAATTAAGAGTTATAATTGAAAGCAAAAATTAAAAGTCATAATGGTTTATTTATATTTTATGAAATAGAGTTTGCCTATTTTATTTGATCTATAATTTGAACAAGAACATTTAGGAAGACTTGTGGAAGAGGAAGAAGCAAAGCGAATTCAACTTAAAGAAACGCATACAGGTTTTGTTTTGTTTTCTCTATTAAGTTTCAGGCATGCTAATGTTTCTGGCGCCGCAACGCGCGCGGGTTTCCCACTAGTACTATATTAAGAGAACTGGGTTTTCTACCATTTTCGTAATTTTGCCTAGGTACAAATCTTATAGCACCATGTATAAATTAAACAAGCCATTTTAGAGGGTGGAAACTTGGACATTGTCCAAAGTTTTAAGACACTTTGAGGGCAATCTAGACATTTCATCCATGGAATCCATGCCCACTTATGTCTTCCATTAATTGAATTAAATTAAGGAATTAAATAAAAGTTTTATAATAATTAAAGGAATTAATTGATTAAAATTAAAGGTTAGACATGCAACCTTTGGGATTTTCATGATTTAATAGTATGTATAAATATAAATAATCTATACTTCATACTACCTTATTAAGAGAACTAGGATTTGCTTCATTTGTACATGGTGCTACAAGATTTGTACCTAGGCAACATTACGAAAAGGGTAGAAAACTCAGTTCTCTTAATATACTACTAGTAGGAATGCCCGCGCGTTGCAGCGGATGTTCCGAATGATATAAAATTCAATGACGAACATAAAAAAGAGCATAAATTAAAAGCAATTGTATTACATATAAAAATTAACAAACTTATCCAAGGGTAGGATTTTATTATTCAGTAGTTGGGCTAATGATTTTTGAGCAATTAAGTTTTGGTATATCAATCACATAGATAACTGTCAACCTTTATGAATGCATGCATAACCACTGCTTAAACCAGCAGGAGCTTACAACGGAAATAAAAAAAAAAAAAAAAAACTAACTGATCATCAAGAAGGAAAACCCACCCACATTATTCTAGAGGTACCCTTGACTCAAATCTATCTTCAACAAGAGACTAATACTAAGGACCCGATCTTTCGACGGCATAAAAGCTCAACATTGCGTAGCATGGAACGCATCCAAGCACTTGCTAAGCCCACCTTTCCATATTGTACGATTATACTCCTCGAATGTAAACTGTCGGTACACAGCAGGCTCGTCATCGGTTACCAGTTGTGGAGCAGGGCCTATCACTGCATCAGGTGATGGGCAGTAGAAAGTAGGTATAGATATCCTTTCTTTCTCAGAGTTCACCACAGCGCGATGCATAGCACTCTTGCATTTGTCATTGCTTATCACCTGTATATATGTTACTAAGTGGGTTACCCGCGCGTTGCCACGGGATCTAATGTGTACAAAACGCAAAAATGCATATTTAATAGTACAACCAAGTAGTCAACATGATTCTGATCTCAAATCAAACCCACGCACAAGCAAAAGTTTTAAACCGTGAAACACTAACAAAAAAAAGGCATTGCGCAGCGTAAAGCCGTCGCCGCCATAGACCAAGCACAGGCAACCCTCAACACAATATCCTATTAAACGCACCTGCATCACATATGGTCAAAATGTAAGACTTCATTTTTTATTTTGAAGACAAGAAAACATTTACCCATAGATGAGTTGATTAGGGTTATATTTTGTTTCTAACCAACAGGGTTAAAGGATAAACGTTAAAAACTTTGTTAAAATGGAACAGATCAGGTGTGACCCAAATATAAATTACTTATAGTATATAAGAAAAGTGGGACAACATCATTTTTCAGTCATTCCAGCCTGGCCCATATTAAAGAAAATCCATTTGTTGCTCCTGCCTGATTTGACCCCTTTCCCATCCCGCATGACCTGCCCGTATTGCCACCTCTAGACACCATATAATAACTCAGAAGTTCAAATTAACCACCTCTTACCAGGTTCAGGTGATTAACATGAGTTAAAACCTTGAGTTCTGTTAGAAATTGTCGTGATGCTTGCATATCCATCTTCTTGATAGCAACATTCTGCACAAGTTTGACAAATTATAAAGACATGATGGAATGCCAAACAATTGTAAAGTCACATTATAATATGCACACATAGGTGCCGTCATTGAGTTAAAAGAACTGTACATTTATGCATTTTACTTATTCTATACTTTTATGGCAGATTGGATTTTAATAATTCAAACTATGATCCATTGCCCAATAATAATCCATACCGACAATGTGACTGGTATCACTCCTTAATTTTACTTTCCTTTCCAATGGCAAGCCCATTCTACCAGAGAAGTAACTTCGTCTACCCCAATCGTTTCTAAACAATTTACAAAAATGTTCCGTTGCATCAGTATTTATTTTCCAACAATTAGTCTTTTTGCATATGTTTTATTGTTAAAGTAGTTCTGCATTTTAGGAATCGTGGCAGTAGGGTAGAAGTGCTCATTGAAGTCCCTTGCATATTTATTTCCTTGTAATTTTGCTTTTGAATGTTATCCAGAAAATTGCCCCAAATATTATATCTCCTCTCTCTTCTTCTTGGAGCTTTGCCTACTCTATACCAGTGCAAACATGGGCAAGCCTTGACAATAGAGGTTATGAGTGTCATTGTTCAAATTGTCAGTATAGATTAGTATCGGCCAATAAGTCAAATTGATTATTAAAAAAAATCCAATTTGCTAACTTCAAAATAGTTTGTATAATTAAAGTAGAGGTTGCTTAATTTTGGTGGATTGGATAACATGCTAAGACGGGTAAGTTTTTCTTCAAGTCGAAAAAGGATTAGGTAAACACTTTGGTCCAAAATTTACACTCTTTTATAGACTACAAAAACTGATTATGTTAATAATAATCTAATTTGGGTAGTTAAAAATAAAACATACCCTGAATTACTTAAAGTTCCACCTCTAGTTTATAGTGAGGCCAGTGACTTTTGTACATATTGCACTATATCACATAACTGTACCAGCAGGAAAGGAAAAAAACTAAAAAACCGTAGTTCCAAACCTCGCCTCGGAGCTCCGCATAATAAACCGCACCAAAACCCCCTTGACCAATCTTATTAGCAAGACTGAAGTCTTGTGTAGCTGTTGAAAGCTCTTCATATGAAAACTCCATAGAAATGTCAATATTTATACCTGCAAGCCAAGCAGCAGGACGATGATAATCTTCAAAAGTCTAGTAGTAGTTCTTATTTTGATAAAGAAAAAAATTCGGCAGCCCTTATGCAATTATCTTTAATTATTATCCACCCACAAATCAAAAAAATAAAAATAAAAAACGGAACAAGATTTGCACACAAGCAATGTAACTGGTTGCCTTTTATCCTGGTTAAACTTGGATCAAGATATCGACGACTTGAGCACATTTTATTAACATCTGGTGATTGAGCCCAATCAGTGTATTCTGTAGCATCTGGCTAGGTTTCTTGTAACCCATCTCCACCATCAGCATTCAACGAGTACGGTCCGGGCCCTTTAGCAACCCATTCTTTGAAAAGGTTGCTCATTCGGTCTAACCCGTTTCTCAAGGTCTGAACCTCATTTGTATCATTTTGACTTTCGCAAGAGTCAACACTAGGTGACATCAATAATGTCATATCAAAAGTGAGTGTTGCTATTCCAGGAAACGGGTAAGAACATGTAATTGGATGTGCGTTGTGCGAGAAATCTTGAGCGTTTGGATGAGATTGTGAAACTCCTGTATCGTCAGTTATTGGCATAATCAAAAGAGGAAACAGATGTGTTTCGCTCATTTGAACTTAGAGAAACATTATTCTTATTCCCGCTTGTACAGAAATGGTCAAACATCGATTGAGCAGCACTACCACGACGAAGACGCTCACGGGCACCTGATTTTATATCCCAAATGTACAACACATCAGATGAATCAGATGTTGCTGAATGATTCAGAGAGAAACACGCAAGAAAACCTCGTGTACTATCCCATACGACTTTTGAAGGTATAAACGGGTGGCCCGGAAACATTCTCTCGACTGTAGAGTGTCAAGTGAAGCTAAAGCGACACACGAATCATCTCCAAGAGATAAAAAGCAATCACTCCATGGATAATCAGTGTGGACCGGGGGTAGGATGAGCTCGCGAACAGGTTGTACATGATGGTGCATCACAGATACAAGATTACCGGAATTAAGATCCGGTATAATTATTTACCCACCAGTCCCGACAACGCATCCTTTGTAGCTCTTCATCAAGATCATTAGCAAGCCTATAATCGAACTTCGTTAACTGAAGAACCTGCACGATTATAGACATCACAAAAGAGATTTTGACCCCGATTCATGTGACCAACTGATTTGTTGCAAATTAAAACACACTGATTATCTAAACATTTTCTGATAAAAAAATTCCAATCAATCAACATAATAACAATCAAGTACTGCATTTATATAATTAGAACCCTAACAAACTAAATTCAAATTAAAACACACTGATTAACAAAAGTATTTCCTAAAAACAACTTATAGTGTTCCAATCAATACAATAACAATCAAGCAAACTAACTGCAAATTAAAAGACACTGATTAACATATTATTTACCGTTTTCCATTGCCTGAATCCATTTGTTTACCAATTCCCTGCATCACAATTACTAAAGGCATGTGACTAATTCAGTTTCAACTGAAAGTGAACAACAAAATTGAAACAATACATACTCCTGAGGTAAGAACATCTCGATTTCAAATGGATAGGTACACAAGATCGAAATCAAATAGCTAACTGATAACTGATTAGAATTCAATTTGCAAGGATGACAATCATTTATGTTTCAAAACTGAATATCTAGTGATATATTAGACAGTTTTTAAGAAATTTTTGAAAGACTTAACAATATATTCACTTAGAAACCATAAAAACCCTAATTCACAAATTTGAACACAAACACATACCTTCTCGTATAGATTCTCACGTGCATGGCATTTGTGGGTTATTCACTATATTGACGTGTTGTGGCGGTCTAATATTTTTTAAGTAATTCAAAGGCTGTTAAGTCTATGACATCGAAGTGATTTAAAGAGGCGTTTAGAGCGTAAAGCACATATTTGTTCAACCATTAATACGAATGTAATGCGATTTTAGTACAAAAGGGAATTGCTGATGGGTTTATACCATTGTCAACAGCCACTGCTCCTTGTAGCACCCACTACATTTTCAAAATAACTTATAAGTTAAAATCAAAGATACGGGTGATTACCATATTATTCACTAACAAATTCATACATAAAAATATATATATAAAATAAAGATCTCAAATCGTTTCTGAATCTTCGTTTTTGGATCTCAATCAACTTGGATCTGGTTCTTGCGAGGTTTGGTATCTGGTCGACTGAGACCTGTATCTTGGATGGATGATCCTATTATCCACAATCCTTGCAAAGCGTTGAAAAAAACTTCTGGTGATTTATTAAGAAAAAGAAAGAGTATATAGAGGGAGCGGAGAGAAGACAGAGAGTTAAACGGTTGAGCTGCAGAATTGAATTCTGGTATTGGTTTCAATTAATTGAATTTTATACAAGTTTATATTTTAATTATTTTCTGTTAAAATCCCTAAAATACCCCTAAAGTGTCTTAAATCTTTGGGTAATGTGCAAGTTTACCCCCTCTAAAACAGCTTGTACCATCTTGTACGTAATGCTATAAAATTTATACGTGTGTAAAATGACCAAAAGGGTAGAAAACCCAGTTTCTTTAATATAGTAGTATAGATTATAGATTAGGGTTACACTCGACTACTTCCCTAGAGGATGCTCATAGCCACAATTTATGTATAATCCAATGTCTTATACATGCATAAATTCATATGTTCATTTTTACTATTTCAATCTCCCAACGAATTTCAATTATGTTTATTCACATTTGGGAATCCTCTAATTCCAAGGGAGTATCTAAAAATGATTATGTAGGCTGAAATGATTTGTGGCTGCAACATAAAACTATTTAAATTGTTTACGATATCTTTGATTAGTTTTCTCGAACAACTTGTTTTAGCTAAGAAGGAAATGGGTCATGCGTGGGTCACACAAGTTGAGTCATCCAAAATGTAAGCAAATTCATAAACATTTTAAAATTGCTTCATTAAAGAAGATCTAGGCTAGGTTAGTCCCTTGCTATGGGACTTGGTGGAACTAATAAAAGATTTAAGAACAAAAGAAGATCCAAAATGATTTGTTTTGACATGCTTCTAATTTGCCCTGCTCACCTATTAAAAACATAGACAAAAACAGATTTCACTTGGTTCAGTTACAACCAATCTTTTCAAACTAGGTAAACAATTTGTATGTGTTCTACAACGATAGACGGAGTACTGCCATGCTTGATATAATAATACTACATACCTCGGTAATACCCGCTGCATCGCGCTGGCCAACCCACTAGTATATATATCATGTTTATTAATATGAATAATGGATTTTAATGATCTCAACTATTAGCAGTTGGCCGACAATAATCCCAACTTCAAAAATAACTAGTGGTGGTCCCACCTTTTCACATATTGTAAACCAATGGACCTTTACTAACAAAACCTTAATTTCCTTTTGTCCCCGTGTCTTTTTCGGTTTAGTAAAGGTCTATTGTTTTACAATACGTGAAAAGATAAGATCATCGCTGGTTATTTTTTAAGTTGGGACGCCACCGGCCAACGACTAATATCTAAATAGAATAGAGGAAAAATATTGGTCCTGATAAAACAAACTTAATCCGAAACAAATTCTTCATAATTAGTTATTAATCATGAGCAATAATGTTAAATAAATTCCCAAAATAACAAAAGGTTGTAACCATCAAGGATATTTTTGTTGTGCATTATCTAGTTGTAACTCAAGCTATATGAGTTGTAAAACTCTAGGAGTGCAAGTTGTACACTTGTACCTTGTGTTATGTAAATAGTAAGGCTCTTAAAATTAAGTTCTCTACAATCTCTATACATATACTATAGTATAGATAGATAATAACATTTGAGACCAGTAAGACTGATTGGCCATGGGACAAAACAAAGAAACATTACATAGAGAAAAACTAACGATGCTTATTAATTAGTTAAAAAGATGCATAATTTGCAATAGAACATGGTTCAAAAGAAGATTGTTTGTAAAGCATCTCCAAACATTTTACAAAAAGAATGATCATACTGAATATAGGTGATAAAATGTGCTGGTTGGGTGGATGGGTCATGGGTCAAAGTAGTAACTTAAGGGTGCAGTTCATAACGGGCCGAATCTGCTCAGATGTACCGGAACACTTTATCATGTTCTTTAATTGACATCTAGTAACTCAAAGTATGATTACAAAAGTTTTGAAATTTCAACAATAATCTTGACTTTCAGAAGAAACAAAAATAATGAATGGTAAATGATTCAAGTAAAGGTAGATGTGGTCCTCGCTTGGTTAGTAAAGTCAAGTTTTTGGCCTTATCTTGCAGGTGTCGAGGGCTTGTTAAGGAAGGCGGCAAGGGCAGACAAAGGGGGGAAAACGAAAGACCTTTTCTGGTCCCCTGAGCCGGGGTGGTCCTTCATGGGCTCTATTAAAAACAAATCATGGTTTAAAAGATATAACTTTACATATTCTGTATATATATATAGGGTAGGGTTCGGCTACAAAGTCCATTTTTCCTACAAAGTGTACAAAGTCATAAAACACCACAATTTCAGCCATAAAACACACTCAAAACCCACAAAAAAACTGAATGAAGATCACTAAAACACAATATCCAAACCCTAACAGTCCATAAAAACTTCAAACACACCATCGTAGAACTATGAATATAAAACACAACTTCATAATCAACATAAAACACACTAATGTTAATCATTTAATAATCAAAGCCTTATCATCCAAAACACAACACAAAACCCACAAATATGGCATTTTAGTAATCTTCACTTTGTTATTTATGGGTTTTGAGTGTGTTTTATGGTTGATATTATGGTGTTTTATTACTTTTTACACTTTGTAGGAAAAATGGACTTTGTAGCCAACTCCCACCCTATATATATATATATATATACACTAGTGAAGGGGTATGGTCCCAAAAACCTCGTGCAAGCATATTGGACCATACCACAACTTCACCACAATAAACTCTCTTTAAGAAAACCCTGCGCGGCTGCGCACCGGTTTTAAAAGAGAATTTAATAGAAAACAGTCTTCAACATCCGCGCGCCAAGATGGAACTAACACATCCTTGCGTAAATTCATATAAGAGGACAGTCAACAACATCTCCTCGCAAATATCACCCAGACTTGAACAGAAAGTGATCTTTCTGTTACAACAGAATTAACATGAAACAGAGGCATAGAGGATTACAACTATAAACCTTCTAGAAAGCCCTATCATGCACAGCCATTCGGTTATAACCGAATGACCACGTGGCATCATCCTGAACTCCCATCAAGGCCACGATGATGGTACTAAATTGGAGAAGGATCCACACTTGCCCACTTTTCACGTGGCATCTCCCCAGCCGTTGATCATGCCTGCGATCCGTGTGCATATACACCCCGTTAGTGATTAACGGTGAAGGAAATAACCGCTTACGGAAAATGCTTTTCGTTACTTCCTCCGTCAACAAAATTTCCCGCCCAAATTCGGTTATAAATAAGACAACTCAGGTATCATTTCTCAAGTTACATTCACTTCACTTTCACTACTTTTTCTTCTTCATTGAGACATGTACTTATTCTCACGCCGGAGGGTGGTCAAGGAAAGAACCCCCATTCTCCCCGTGGCGAGTCTAACAGCTGTTTGTTTTGCAGTTATTGTTAGAAGAAGAAGCTTAGCCAAACCCCGAATCAAGCGAGAGGACTCACCCTTTTTATGCAGAACTAAACCCCTGGTCCGACTGATTCCGATCATTCGAACCAGTGTTTCTTCATTGGCACCCACCGATTCTTCAATTTTCATTCTCATCTTCTCGTTTTGATTCATTTCTTTCCAAACTCTGTTTTCTAATGGTAGAGATCTCATCAAACAGTCCATCAAGTCCTCGATCTGAAAACAGGGGTAGTTCAGCCCAGATTACCCAGATCGAAGGAATCATGGGCAAAACAGCCAGCAACAACAATCGTCATCGGCTAAAAAGCTCTGTTACCTCAGAAATGAAATCTGGAACTCAGACTCATCCAGATCTATGTTCGGAAGAAACTCCAGAATATTGGTTCACCAAATTCCAGGACACCATAAACAAAATTTTTGCACCAAATTCCAGATCTAAGTCTCTCCATAATAGATCTGGTTATCAGGAGTCTTAGGAGGAGTATACACTGAAGAAGAAATCCGAGACTACAGTGTTGGACCCACAATTAGCACATCAGTGGGACATCCAGCCTAGTAGCAAAGAGTATCCAGAAATATTCAAAATTATGAAACAAAACACCGAAGACAACAACCAACAAAAGGTCAGCACGGAGCAAACATACGTGGTGCAAGGAGGACCCTCGCAAAGACCACACAAACGTAGCCACAATCAGCATTGGCGAGAACAACAAATAGTATTCCCCGTCGTTCCAGGAGGTCCTCAAGAAGAACGCCCGGTAATCATAACTGGTATCTTCGGTCATTATCGTACTGATTACATGTTTATCGATCCCGGTAGTTCCATGGATATAATTTACGAGCAATGCTTTAAACAATTAGACCCAGAGGACAAGGCACGCTTGAAACCAGTCGATTTTCCTCTCACTGGTTTCTGCAACGAAGTCGTCTTCCCGTTGCGACAAATTGCTTTTCCTGTGACACTATCAGATGGCGAACACTCGCGGACTGTCACAGTCAATTTCATGGTTATGCCAGCTACGTCACGTCACGATGTACTGTTGGGGAGACGGTCACAGAGGGAGTTCAGTATGATTACCTCTATACCACATGCGGCTTGTGTTTTCCCAACAGAAACTGGAGTAGCAACTTTATATTCCAGCAAAGAGGTGATGTATGTAGACGATGAGCCACCAGTAAAAGTTGCCAAGCCATCACTGTCACACCCCCAAAATCCACTCGCGGAGTATCACCGCTTGGAGACGTGACTGACCAGGATCAAGCCACCAATCATATTGAACATAACAAGTAACAAGTAAAATTCAACCACACAATATGAAAGGTGTTTCAAATTAAAAACGTAGTTAAGTGTTTAGCGGAAGCATAATTGTAAAACCCAACGTAAGTATTAAGTACGAAATAAAGTAATGTTTTTAGCATGGCACACACTGCCATATCCCACAACGACCGCGCCTCCCTGTGCAAGCTCCATGAGTACCTAACGACCTGCAAGGCATGTAACAACGAGTCAACAACAAAGTTGAGCGAGTTCACAGTTGGTTGTTTAGTTGTAGCATTCGTTTCGTAAATCATATGTTCATTTTGTAAACCATGTATCGTATTAATTCGTATCGCGGTCTCCCAGACATGTTTGCGAAGATAAGTGGGGGGCTTCCCTTGTGTTACTAGACCGTACGTATCGACTACTACGAAAATGTAAGTGGTGCCCTAAGTCAATGTCTATCAGCATTGACCCTTTACCCATAGTCCATTAGTACACGCCCGTCCGACTGGAACGGTGTGAGGTTTGTTAAACCTAATAGCGCTATTAACTAATGACCCGCTCGCCATAGGCCTCGGCGATTAAGTCGATATAAATGAGGGACTTCAATGATAGAGGTTTGGTCCAGTGTGTAATCTTTGCATCCTACCCACGGAGGATGGTTATAGTTACTGTTTAAATCATTTACCCATTCCCAACCCTTGGGAATCCCATGCCTTGGAAAGAGTGTGAACTCACCTTGGTTTGCTCGGTATGCTAAACTATGTGCTCACAAGTAATCAGTCAAGTCCTATAGTGTGCACGTATATTCAATCAGTTCAAGTTCGTAAAGTTTCGTATGCAATTAATACCACAAGGTGCGTTTGGCGGTTAACATCATGCATTACACAACAGTTAATCACATGCATACAATTCATGTTTCACATAACGGTCATTCACAGTTTATTCTAACATGGTTATTCCTTAACCTACTTAACCAGGTTAACAAACTTAACTGGATTGATATACATAACAGAGATAATAAACTAACAGGGTTAACAAACAAATAGAATTAACAACTTACCAACTTAACGGAGTTTACATGTTTAACAGAGTTACATATTTAACAGAGTTAATAAGGTTAACAGAGTTAATAAACTTAACTCAGTTAATAGACTAAACAAAGTTACTGTTGTCACACACTAGACGAAATCACATGTATCAAAGTCACTTGTTTGGTGAAATCACTTATTTGGCAAAAACACGTAAGACGAAGATTCTTGGGACGAAAACCCTATACTTGGCGAAATCACAATTGACGAAAACCCAAGGGTTTTCGTCAGACATAAGGTTTGGCGAAAACACCTTGTGTTTTCGTCTGAAACATCATCATCATCAGTAACAGTTACACCATACAATAACCCTAATCATCACTTACAGTTACATGATCAAGCATTTCGAAATCATTCAATCAAATCATCGCTATGTGTACAAAACAGTAACACACAATCATACAACACTCCATTAACATGATCATCAAGCATCAGACTAACATGATCAGTGGTCTAAAAACCTCAGATCTATTCTAAGCGATTCATGCTAGAACATCGGACTTCATCTATCAACAATTACCAACACAGAAACCCTAATGATTGTCTAATAATTATAACAGTTGCAACAATCATGTACTCAATCAGATCTACTCATACATTATCATGCAAACAGAATTATCATTCCATCCACAACAACATCACATAGCAGTTGGTTCCTGGTAACAAAGAGATAGTGCATGATGAATTAAATCAATGAACTATAAACAGTAGATCACTAACCCAACAGGATGCACAATGAATATGTATGAGGCTTCGAGGTCTCAAGAATGCCGTCGGGTACAAAGAAAAGCGAGAGAGTTAGGAGATGTGATTAGGGTTTGCCAAATAACAGTTCACGTAAAGGTTGGGTGTTAAAATACTAAAACAGACCATCACTGGGCCAAGGCCCATTTCTGGTTTTCGCCGGCTTCATATTGGACGAAAACACTTAGGTGTTTTCATGGGGAGGGTGTTTTCGGGTGTAGGGTGTTTGGCAAAAGTTCCATATTTTATTAATCATACAACACATATATTAATATAAGACATATATTAACATATATATCAACATACACACTTATAAGGCACACCATAAAAACATATCAATCACAATACGATTTAACATATTACAAACGTGTACAGTTGTGAAACAAACAAGTCGTGTAAACAAACAACTAAAACAATTAACGTACAATTAATGCGAAGGTGGAAATCTTGGAAACTCGAGTTGTCACATTATCCCCAACTTGAAAGAAATTTCGTCCCGAAATTTAGCACGTGGTTACTGAGGAAGCTAGTTGTGTTGTGTAGTTTACTGGTTTTCCTGGGGGTGTCACATCATTCCCCCGTTGGTTTGGAATTTCATCCCGAAATTCCGCGGTGGCTTCAGTCCCAGTAGTGGTTGCATTGTTCTCGAACAACTGGGGATATTTGAGTTTCATTTGATCTTCTCGTTCCCAGGTGAACTCTGGGCCACGATGGGAGTTCCAACGAACTCGAACAAGAGGTATTCTGGTGTGCTTGAGGACCTTAACATCTCGGTCCGTAATCTCAACTGGTTCCTCAACGAATCACAACTGATCGTCGATAGTGAGCTCCTTCAATGGAACTATAAGGGTCTCATCTGACAAACACTTCTTCAGATTCGACACGTGAAAAACGTTGTGAACTACACTGAGTTCTGCGGGTAGGTTTAGTTTGTAGGCCACTTTGCCTATCTTCTCAATGACTTCGAACGGTCTGACGTAACGCGGATTGAGTTTGCCTCGTTTACCAAAACGAACCACACCCTTCCAGGGTGAAACTTTGAGTAGCACTCGATCCCCAACTTGGAACTCGAGTGGTTTCCTGCGCTTGTCTGCGTAGGCTTTCTGACGGTCGCGAGCTGCCGCCATGCGTTGTCGTATCTGAGCAATCCTTTCTGTAGTATCAACTACGAGTTCTGGGCCAGTGATTTGGCTGTCGCCAACTTCTGCCCAGCAAAGAGGTGATCGGCACTTACGCCCGTACAGTGCCTCAAACGGTGCGGCTTGAATGCTAATGTGGTAGCTGTTATTATACGAAAACTCCACTAGAGGGAGATGTTTTTCCCAGCCGTTTCCAAAATCAATTACACATGCACGAAGCATGTCTTCAAGAGTTTGGATGGTGCGTTCAGACTGCCCATCCATTTGCGGGTGATAAGCTGTACTCATGTCTAACCGAGAGCCAAAAGATTTGTGCATTGATTGCCACAGTTCTGAAGTAAAACGTGCATCGCGATCGGAAATAATAGAGGTTGGCACCCCGTGCCTCGAGACAACTTCCTTAAGGTAAACGTCTGCTAGAGTGGAGAACTTAACCATTTCCTTAATAGCCAAAAAGTGTGCAGATTTTGTGAGTCGATCCACGATCACCCAAATAGTATCATTCCCACGTTGAGATCTAGGCAGGCCAGTAACAAAATCCATGGAAATTTGCTCCCATTTCCATTGTGGAATCTCTGGTTGTTGGAGTAGGCCTGATGGTTTCTGGTATTCGGTCTTGACTCTCGCACAAGTCAAACATTTGCTAACGTAAGTTGCTATGTGAGCTTTCATGCTAGGCCACCAATACGTAGTTCTGAGGTAGTGGTACATCTTATCCGAACCAGGATGTACTGAGTAGCGAGACTTATGTGCTTCATCCATTACAAGTTCTCGTAAATTGCCATAGAGTGGTACCCAGATGCGTCCGGTTATGTAATAGGCACCGTCTTCCTTTTGTTCTAACCGCTGTCTTGAGCCACGTAGGGCTTCAGCCCTGACGTTTTCTGGTTTCAATGCTTCTACCTAAGCATCTCGTATCTGTGCAGGAAGACTAGACTGGATGGTAAGTTGTAATGCTCACACACGCTTAGGTGTAGTATCCTTTCGACTGAGGGCGTCGGCCACAACATTGGCTTTGCCTGGATGGTACTTGATGGCACATTCGTAATCGTTCAATAGCTCGACCCATCGACGTTGTCGCATGTTCAATTACTTTTGCTTGAAGATATGCTCGAGACTCCTATGATCGGTGTGGATAGTGCACTTGGTACCGTACAGGTAATGTCTCCATATCTTGAGTGCGAAAACAACAGCTCCCAGCTCCAGATCGTGTATAGTGTAGTTCCTTTCATGAACTTTAAGTTGGCGTGAGGCGTAAGCAATGACTTTATCTCGTTGCATCAATACACAACCAAGACCCTGAATTGATGCGTCACAATAGACCACAAAATCGTATGTGCCCTCTGGCAATGAGAGAATATGTGCGCTGCAGAGCCTATCCTTTAAGTGCTGAAATGCTGATTCCTGAGCATTACCCCAATGATAAGTGACGCCTTTCTGCGTTAGTAAAGTGAGAGGTTGCGCAATCTTGGAAAAATCCTTGATGAACCTCCTGTAGTAACCTGCCAAACCCAAGAATTGGCGAATTTCCGTTGGTGTGCGAGGTGCAGGCCAGTTCTTAATCGAGTCTACCTTAGATGGATCAACATGAATCCCATCCTTGTTTACCACGTGGCCTAGAAAGTGGACTTCATGAAGCCAGAAGTCGCATTTTGAAAACTTGGCATACAGCTGTTCTGTTCGAAGGAGTTCCAAAATGAGTCGTAAATGCTGCTCGTGTTCCTCCTGACTCTTAGAATAGATCAGGATGTCGTCGATGAAGACAATAACAAATTTGTCTAGGTAGGGCTTGCATACTCTGTTCATAAGATCCATGAAGACTGCAGGCGCGTTTGTTAACCCGAATGGCATGACCAGAAACTCGTAGTGGCCGTAGCGAGTTCTGAATGCTGTTTTGGAGACGTCCACGTCCCGGACTCTCAGTTGATGGTAGCCTGACCTCAGATCAATCTATGAATAGTAGCTCGACCCTTGCAGCTGATCGAACAAGTTGTCAATGCGTGGGAGAGGATAGCGATTCTTCACGGTCACCTTGTTCAGTTCGCGGTAATCTATGCACATGTGGAAGGTACCGTCTTTCTTCTTCACAAATAATACTGGAGCTCCCCAGGGCGAAGAGCTAGGACTAATGAAACCATTTTCCAAGAGTTCTTACAATTGCTTAGACAGTTCTTCCAGTTCGGTTGGAGCTAAGCGATAAGGTGCTCGAGCTATGGGTGCTGCTCCAGGAGCTAGCTCGATCTGAAATTCGACCTGGCGATGAGGCGGTAGCCCAGGTAAATCTTCAGGGAACACTTGAGGAAAGTCGCGTACTACTGGAACATCCTCTATTCTCTTCTCTCTCGTTGATGCGTCAGTGACAAGTGCTAAGATAGCGGTGTGGCCCTTTCGTAAACACTTCTGGGCCTTAAGGAAGGAGATAATGCCCACTACAGCACCACTCTTGTCGCCTTGAATTTCGAGAGGTTCTTTGCCAGAACGGGGAATACGAACAATCTTCTCTTTGCATAGGATCTCTGCTTGCTGTTGGGATAACCAATCCATCCCAATAACGATGTCGAAACTACCCAAAACTATAGGAATGAGATCGATAGAGAAAGTCTGACCAGCTAAGACGAGATTACAACCCTTAACTATGTGTGTGGCTTCTAGACTTTTACCATTTGCTAACTCTACGACATGCTTGGTGTTCAAAAGTGTTGGTGTGCGCTTTAACATTTGACTGACTTTTAGAGACACGTAACTGGTATCGGCACCCGAATCAAATAAAACAGTAACGTAAAAGTCGTCGAGAAGAAACTTACCCATCACCACATTAGGATCATTCCTTGCGTCACCCTGACCCAGCACGAACACTCGACCCCTGGCACCATTGTTTCCATCATTGTTTCCCCCGTTGTTGTTCCCATTGCCCTGATTATTGTTGTTGTTGTTGTTTGGATTTTGATTTAACTGGGGGCAGTCCCGCTTGAAGTGGCCTTCAGCACCACACTGAAAGCATCCCCTGTTACCTCGCTGTCGCTGCTGGTTCTGTGGAGCTGGTGGTTGTTGTTGATGGTTCTGATTCGCAGGTCGTGAGCTCCAGCAATCCTTAGCTTCATGCCCCATCTTGAGACACCTATGACAACGACCCTTGTTGCACTGACCACTGTGGTGTCTGTTGCATCTATTGCACTTTGGGTGATTTCCTCGATATCCACCCTGCCATTGACTACCAGAAGATTGCTGACCAGGACTCTGGTAGTCATCGATCTTTCGCTGCTGTGCCTGAGACTGAACCGTAGTCGAACCCTTGCTAGAGGTTCCATCCCACTTTCGTTTGTTGTCACTGGGAGTAGCAGAAGTAGTAATTGTAGTAGCACCAATACGCTTAGGCAGCTTATTCTGTTCCACTGCCTGATCTGTGAGACGATGAGCAAGACGGGTAACATCCTGGATAGTAGTAAGGTTAGCAGCAGTCACATGGCTTTGAATCTCTGGTACTAAGCCTTTGAGGTATAGCTCAATGCGCTTGATAGCTTCTATCTCTGACCCCGTCATCTTCAGGTTAAAGAACTCCACTTCCAGCTTGTGGATGTCATCACGACTACAGTATTCACGTTTGATCAGTTCCTTAAAATCATTCCATGGGGTGGCATTAGCAGCCGCCAGCCCCAGCATCTGAACTTGCGCGTTCCACCAAGTTAGCGTAGTGCCTTCGAGAGTACCAGTGGCATATTTCACCCTACGAGCCTCAGGGCATTCACACATTTCGAAGACCGATTCGAGCTTCTCGAACCAGTGGAGGAGTCCAACGGCCCCTTCAGTGCCACTGAAAGTAGTAGGACGACAGTCCATAAAAGTCTTGAATGTGCATACAGGCGGCTGAGCGTTCAGACCTGTTGTGTATATAAGAACAGGTCAAGGTTAAACACAAGAGTTGGTTTAGGAGTGTAGGATCTAATGATCCTAGAGTGAGTTGCAACTGCAGGATATACCTCCTGCTTGGGCGGCTGCAAGCGCTGCAGTAACTTGTTCAGTGATCAAAGCCGCCAACTGGGCTTGAGTTAGGTTAACGCGTCCACTCATGATCTTCATATCAAAGGAAACATGAGTGAGAAAGGTTCGCGTAAGTGCGATGACAGAAGAGAGTAAGCACACAAGGGTTTTCAAACAATAGTTGCTAAGTTTATCTAAGCATACCATGAGCAAAGTTCTATGAATCTAACAAGTAGGCAATAAAATCATAAACCATATCACCTAGAATGTTGAGTCTTGCACGTGGAGCGAAGCGTCGTTGTGGATCGTTGAGCACTGTACAGGTTATAGTCTGGTTTTAACAAAAACTTTTTCCCCTTATTAAAACCAAGTTCACTATAACCAATGGCTCTGATACCAATCTGTCACACCCCCAAAATCCACGCGCGGAGTATCACCGCTTGGAGACGTGACTGACCAGGATCAAGCCACCAATCATATTGAACATAACAAGTAACAAGTAAAATTCAACCACACAATATGAAAGGTGTTTCATATAAAAAACGTAGTTAAGTGTTTAGCGGAAGCATAATTGTAAAACCCAACGTAAGTATTAAGTACGAAATAAAGTAATGTTTTTAGCATGGCACACACTGCCATGTCCCACAACGACCGCGCCTCCCTGTGCAAGCTCCATGAGTACCTAACGACCTGCAAGGCATGTAACAACGAGTCAACAACAAAGTTGAGCGAGTTCACAGTTGGTTGTTTAGTTGTAGCATTCGTTTCGTAAATCATATGTTCATTTTGTAAACCATGTATCGTATTAATTCGTATCGCGGTCTCCCAGACATGTTTACGAAGATTAGTGGTGGCTTCCCTTGTGTTACTAGACCGTGCGTATCGACTACTACGAAAATGTAAGTGGTGCCCTAAGTCAATGTCTATCAGCATTGACCCTTTGCCCATAGTCCATTAGTACACGCCCGTCCGACTGGCACAGTGTGAGGTTTGTTAAACCTAATAGCGCTATTAACTAATGACCCGCTCGCCATAGGCCTCGGCGATTAAGTCGATATAAATGAGGGACTTCAATGATAGAGGTTTGGTCCAGTGTGTAATCTTGGCATCCTACCCACGGAGGATGGTTGTAGTTACTGTTTAAATCATTTACCCATTCCCAACCCTTGGGAATCCCATGCCTTAAAAAAAATTGTAAATCCGAGCGAAAATTGTTAAAATTTGAAAACTTGATATTATACCATTTGACACACCGACACCCATTCCTAGTCTTTTCTTGGTGAGGATTTGAGCCACACATGATTGTTATTGATATTTCATTGTTTGAGTGGCGGTGTGTGTTGTGTGTTAATAGAACTTGTGTGTGAATACTTGTTAAATCCTAGAATTAGCATGCTTTTGAAAATGATAGGGGGACTTTTAGGAAGCCTCGTCTAGATGTGTGAGAGTGCGGGATTGGTGGGTTGGACCTCATACGTTACATATATGAGCTTGGTATTGTGAGGGGTGGGGGTTTGGTCTTTAGAAAGCCATGTTTGAGCCTTAGACCATTCGATTGTGACCCGAGCCTACTTCCTACAAAAATTTTACCTTTTGAGATGACCCGGTTTAGGAGATTTAGTTTATAGTATTGATGTTCTTGTATATATTGTTGAGTTTGATGTGTTATGAAAAAAAAAAAATGAAATGAAAAAAAAAAAAGAGAAAAGAAAAGAAAAAAATATGAGAAAAATACAAAAAGAAGTGATTGGTTGCATTAGTAGTTGAAAATGTTGAAAAAGTTGTGTATATATTTGGTGTTTGCTTTGTTTAGTGGTAGAAATAAAAACCGGGTCAAATCAATTAGCTCTCGCATATATATTTTCCCATTTTCCTACCTTTGCACCTAGCCCCGTTACAACCCGTAAGTCCTTTTGATTCATAAGCATGCTAAATACTCAATAGGAGGAGACTTGATTTGTATACAAGCTTATTGTCGCGCACACACACACACGCATTGAGTGGTTTAGCATTATGCTAATAATTTTTGTTACCGAGAGATTTTTGTGAGGGGTGTGTCTTGTGGTATGATTGAAAGTTAGTAAAAGGATGACACATTTAGCTTGGTTTGCATGTTTGATCGCTTTGGTTTTGAAATAGTTTTTGAATGGGTTGCTTGGGACAAGCAACGGGTAAGTGTGGGGATGTGACGGGTGGTCCGTGGGACAACCCTTAAATGAGCTAAATACGTGCATATCCCATACTTTATTCGGTTAATTGCTTGAATTTGGTAACTACGAGTTGTTTGGATTTGCAGGTGTTAAAGTGTGTAAGGAGTGGCATTAAATTGTTGATGATCATATTATATTACTCACAAAATTCGGTGAGAATAGTGGCAGCCATTATTAAAGGTTCTTGGGCTCATATAAACAATATCATCACAAAGACACAGAAGTCAATAACATTAAAGAGGTACACATCTTCACGTGAAGGTGGACTTTTGGTGAGCTGACATTATGAAACAACAAATATCATCAATCATCATCATCAACATGTGGGCGGCTGGGCTTTTCTCTGATTGGGCCGAAATTTATTAGAAGAGCACATCACAAAGTCAACAACTCAACATCACCATTATCTTTAGGGCTGCACATGTGGGTGCTGATTGTGGGCGGCACATGTTGGACTTTTGTGAAGGTGGACATCATCAAAGGAGCACATGGACTCCTATAATTGGGCCGCTAAACAACATAATCATCTCATCATCAACATCACGTGGGTTTGGACTTCTAAGACAACATGGGCCGCACATGTGGGCTGCAATTGGCGGCAGACATTGGGTTTAACACAACACATGTGAATGAGCAGATTATTGGCAGACTTCATTGACAAGGGATCACGTGAACTAAAGGTTTTGTGTGTTGATATCAATTCATCATCAACATTAGCGAACATCATCATCATTATTAAATAGAGGGCGGCACATGTGAGTATGTGAGGCACAAGAATAATGGCAGCGACAACATTATCAGTCAACACACATGGGCCGAGATTGAAAGAACAACACTTAGGTTGTCACCGTAAATTACGGTCCTACCGTAATTTACGGTGGACCTGAGAATCAATTGGTGGCCACCGTAAATCAGAAGATTTGAGCCGTAACACTTTTATGTCCACCGTAATTTACGGTGGAGCCGTAAATTACGGTGGTGGCTGCGATCAGAACTGTAACTTCCCTCATAAATCAGTTTTTATTGTGTCTTTTCATTATCACTTCATCATTGGACGGTTTTGGAACACCTTGGGGGCGATTTTGGAGAACTTGTTGGTTTGGTGAACATTTTTCAATCATTCGGTTTGTGCTTTCGATTCGTATGAACAATAGATTGATGTTGATGATGATCCACCGAGCCATGTCCGGCTAAACTCTTCGGTGATCATCCTAGGTGAATGTTTCTGAAACTTTTGTGTGTTTAATTTCTGCATTTCTAGAATGATATCTTGCGTTGCTTGAATGTCATGGTGTATGTTTGATTGTTTGTAGTGTGTTAATCAATATTGCAATTTCTAGTCTTAATCGTACGTTCTTGGTGCCGTTGGCAACCGAGATATCACGGGAAGGGTTAGGGTTGGTTATTGGTTAATAGGTCATCGGGAAACAACCTCGCGTTATCTAATCCGAGTACTTTGTTCCCTTTTATCACTTCAATCACGTATACACGAGTTATGTCTATGTAACTCTTTCTAGTGAAATTGCACACAACTGTTTAAAGAAACTGAAACCTAGGGTGATCATTGTTCTCTCCTAATTTGTCTTAAAACCTACATTTGATTTGCATTAGTTTAATTTAGTTTTCTAAAACAACAATCCACAATCTTGAATTTTAATTTTCTGCAATTTAGTCTAATATTAGTTTAAGTACAAAGCTATACAATCGACACATCTTCCACATACTCCCTGAGTTCGATACCCTATTACCGCTATCTATAGTTGTTTGGGGATTAAATTTGCGTGACCCACGACAATCACGTCAAATAACCCTAATCATCACTTACAGTTACATGATCAAGCATTTTGAAATCATTCAATCAAATCATCGCTATGTTTACAAAACAGTAACACACAATCATACAACACTCCATTAACATGATCATCAAGCATCAGACTAACATGATCAGTGGTCTAAAAACCTCATATCTATTCTAAGCGATTCATGCTAGAACATCGGACTTCATCTATCAACAATTACCAACACAGAAACCCTAATGATTGTCTAATAATTATAACAGTTGCAACAATCATGTACTCAATCAGATCTACTCATACATTATCATGCAAACAGAATCATCATTCCATCCACAACAACATCACATAGCAGTTGGTTCCTGGTAACAAAGAGATAATGCATGATGAATTAAATCAATTAACTATAAACAGTAGATCACTAACCCAACAGGATGCACAACGAATATGTATGAGGCTTCGAGGTCTCAAGAATGCCGTCGGGTACAAAGAAAAGCGAGAGAGTGAGGAGATGTGATTAGGGTTTGCTAAATAACAGTTCACGTAAAGGTTGGGTGTTAAAATACTAAAACAGACCATCAATGGGCCAAGGCCCATTTCTGGTTTTCGCCGGCTTCATATTGGACGAAAACACTTAGGTGTTTTCATGGGGAGGGTGTTTTCGGGTGTAGGGTGTTTGGCAAAAGTTCCATATTTTATTAATCATACAACACATATATTAATATAAGACATATATTAACATATATACCAACATACACACTTATAAGGCACACCATAAAAACATATCAATCACAATACGATTTAACATATTACAAATGTGTACAGTTGTGAAACAAACAAGTCGTGTAAACAAACAACTAAAACAATTAACGTGCAATTAATGCGAAGGTGGAAATCTTGGAAACTCGAGTTGTCACATTATCCCCAACTTGAAAGAAATTTCATCCCGAAATTTAGCACGTGGTTACTGAGGAAGCTAGTTGTGTTGTGTAGTTTACTGGTTTTCCTGGGGGTGTCACAATCACCTTCAAATGAGCCAGAAAAGTGGGTCCTCAATGGAGAATACCCTGAGCAGACCATTCTATTAGGACACGTTATCTCACCTGCAATTCACGCAAAATTAAAAGAACTCCTGTCTAACAACATGGATATCTTTGCATGGTCCCGGCAGACATGACAAGAGTACCAAGAGAGATAACACAACATTGCTTAAACATCCGACCTTCCGCGGAACCAGTTGCGCAAGGGAAACGCAGCCTCAGTGCCGAAAAAGCTCTTGCAATGAATGAACAAGTAGCCGAATTACTTCAAGCTGGGATTCTGCGCGAAGTACAATATCAAACCTGGGTAGCTAACCCAGTAATGGTGCAGAAACACAATGGCGGATGGCGCATGTGCGTCGACTTTAAAGATCTTAACAAAGCCTGCCCCAAAAACTGTTACGCCCTCCCCGAGATAGACAAAAAAGTAGATTCCCAGGCATCCTTCCGCTGGAAATGCTTCCTTGATTGCTATAAGGGATACCATCAAGTGCAAATGAAAGAAGAGGACGAAGACAAAACGGATTTCCGCACAAACAAAGGTATTTTTTGCTATACGAAAATGCCTTTCGTCCTTCGAAACGCGGGCTCCACTTACCAACGTCTGATGGACAAAGTCTTCGGAGACGACATTGGGGTAACAGTAGAAGTTTACATGGACGACCTCGTTATCATGAGTCAGGAGGAAGAATCCATGTTAGCAAACATTCAGCGGACATTTGATTCTCTGCGCAAGGTCAACCTAAAGCTAAACCCGTGAAATGTTCATTCGGGATAGAAGAAGGCAAATTCCTAGGGTTTATTGTAACCAAAGACGGTTTCAAGGTTAATCCAGAAAAAGTGGAAGCCATTCAACTCATGCCATCACCGACGTCCATTAAAGAAATGCAACGCCTGCTGGGCGGCTAGCAGCAATCAACAGGTTCTTGGCAAATCACGCTGCCAAATTTTACGCGTTTATCAGCACCTTACGCAACTGTGTCAAAAAGAGCCACTTCCAGTGGAAACCAAAAGCGGAAAGAGCCTTCCAACAAATGAAAGAATGTTTAATTCAGCTGCCAACCTTAACGGCTCTGCAAAAAGACGAACCACTAATCCTATACCTCTCTGTCGCATAAGTAGCAGTTGGTGCAGTACTAATGGTCGAAATGGACGGGGTTCAAACCCCAATATATTACATCAGCAAAATGTTAACTGGTCCAGAAACGCGTTACTCCATCATGGAAAAACTTGTCCTAGCACTAGTTCATGCATCACGAAGACTACAACGATATTTTTCTGGCCACGTTATCACCGTTCTTATAAACTATCATCTAGGACAAATCTTGTCTAAGCCAGATGTCGCGGGACGGTTGGCCAAGTGGGCTATCGAGTTAGGAGGATACAACATCCTGTACAAACCTCGACCAGCTATTAAGGGACAAGTCTTAGCGGATTTTGTTACCGAAGTCCCCATCGACAAAATCCTGGAATGCGAGACAATTCAAAATCCTACCCAAGTATTCGATGACAGGGTTTGGACATTACATACAGATGGCGCCTCAAACGACGATGGTGCAGGCGCAGGACTTCGCCTGGTTAGCCCTGACAACCATGAACTCACGTACGCAATTCGCCTGGATTTCAAAAGTACTAACAATGAAGCGGAGTACGAAACTGTCACGGCCCCAGCCCCGGTTTGACCCGGTCAGGAGCCGCGGGACAGGAACCCGTGGTATTTATTAATTGATGCTACAACGGAAGATTTATCAGGATCTTTTAAACTTAAAAATGCCCGATTATTTTATTTAGATAATCTGGGACAAGCCCCGTAATTTACAATAGAGGAATTTCACAAGGAAATTCCTTGATTTACAAAACATGTTTATTTATTTTAACTGAGCCACCTCTTCAAGCTTGTTAGTGCTCTGTAGCACGTTTTCCTTGATTTACAGCAGGTTGCCTAAAACATGTTTTAAAAATATTTTATCAGCGGGGAAATACTGGCGAGTCACTCAATTTGATAAAATGACACATAGTTATAAATTACAGCATAAGAGCGATTACAATGGCTTCTATCTTATTTTTATCTGGCGCCGTGTCACCTCCTGGTGACGATGGTCATACCACTATTGGGTCTTTCCCCAAGTAGTGATGATTATCACTGTTAGGATTTATTAGCCTAACTGTGAGAAAATTAGTAATGTGCACAATACCCCACTAGCCAGTGATTAAGATAACCATGACTTAATCCCTGTAATTATAACCTTTGAAAATAAATGGAGTATTGTAAAATACTTTTGATAAAAGAGAATGACTCACATTGCAGATTTAACGGGCAGAGTTTAGCCTACTGATTAGCCTTGTAACCTAATTTAAATAACAATGCACACGAACTAGATCAGTAACTAATACAGCATTTACGATAACTCACGAGATTAAAAACCCTCACAACGAATGACAAAGTGCTATACTTAAACATCCGTCGAATTTACGACTAATGACAAAGTATGGCCCTAATGTGGGCAGCACTTAAACATCCATTGGATAGTTTTCAATCGATCGGACATTGAATCGTAGCAGCGATCGAGTTAATACACTGTATCATAGCAGAGGTTTAGAACAGTGTGTGTTTTTGAAGGAAACAGCGTATAACTTAACGTACGTCAAGAAATTTTTCGTCGAAACATGCAAACTGATCAAGTCCCAAGCCCCTGAATTTATAGCCTGATTTGGTACCTCCCGCGTGTCGTGACAGGACCTCCCGCACCTGTCGCGTGTCGTGGGGAAACCCAAAGTAGGCTAGGTCTGCTTTGTCACCTGGTTAGCCCTGCTGAGTCGACAGTTTTTAAATTTACGTGTTTTATAACCGTTTTTGAAGGATAAACATAATTAGGGAATACCCCCCTTGAGTTTTAGGGGCCCTGATCCTGATTTCAACTGTTCTGAAAATTTTAGGGGTCATGCAGTATCACTTGGGGTTCTCAATTAGGGTTTCCTATTGGACAAAATAGAATAAGAAATAGATATTTTGCGAGAGTTATTACATCCTCCCCACCTTATTAAAATCTCGTCCTCGAGATTTACTGGAACAAGTAGGGATATTTTCGCTTCATCTCTGATTCTAGCTCCCAAGTGTATTCGGGTCCTCTTTTCGAATCCCATTTGACTTTGACAAGTACCAATCTTTTGTGCTTGAGAAACTTGACTTTCCGGTCTTCTATTTGAAGCGGTTTCTCTACGAATTTCAATTTTTCATTTACCTCTATGTCTTGAAGAGGTACTTCCAGGGATTCGTCAGATAGACACTTCTTGAGGTTGGATACATGAAATACGTCATGTACCCCGGCTAACTCTTCTGGTAGTTGTAGGTGATAAGCAACTGGTCCTATACGTTGGATTACTGGGAATGGTCCTATGTATCTTGGACTCAGGTTTCCTTTCTTACCAAACCGAACTACTCCTTTCCAAGGAGAAACTTTTAAGAGAACCTTGTCTCCAACTTGAAATTCTAACGGCTTACGTCGATTATCGGCATAACTCTTCTGACGATCTCGAGTTGTTTTCAGTCTTTCCTTGATTTGAGTGATCTTGTTAGTAGTTTCTTGCGCAATTTTAGGACCTGATAATTGACTTTCTCCTATCTCTGTCCAACAGACTGGAGTTCTGCACTTTCGTCCATACGGTGCTTCAAATAGGGCAGCTTCGATGCTGGAATGATAACTATTGTTATAGGAGAATTCGATTAAGGGTAGGTGGTCATCCCAATTTCCACCAAAATCTATTACACATGTTCTAAGCATGTCTTCTAGGGTTTGGATCGTCCTTTCACTTTGTCCATCTGTTTGAGGATGGTATGCAGTACTTAGATTTAGTCGGGTTCCCATTGCTTCCTGGAAACTTGTCTAGAAGTGGGAAGTGAAACGACTATCCCTATCCGATACAATGGAGAGTGGAACTCCATGTAAGGATACTACTTTATCTACATACAACTTGGCTAACCTTTCCATGCTAAAGGTTTCTTTCATGGGTAGAAAATGAGCCGATTTGGTTAATCTATCCACAATTACCCAAATCGCATCATTACCTTTTCTGGTTTTGGGCAACTTAGTAACAAAGTCCATGGTTATGAGTTCCCATTTCCATACAGGCATTTCTAATTGTTGTAGTAGACCTGAGGGTTTCTGGTGTTCTGCCTTAACTTGTGAACAAGTAAGACATTTAGAAACATATCTAGCTATGTCCTTTTTCATTCCTATCCACCAGAAATTATTCCTTAAATCTTGGTACATCTTATTATTTCCAGGATGCATGGTATACCTAGATTTATGGGCTTCCTCTAAAATCTTATTTCTTAACTTTCCTTGCTTAGGTACCCAAATTCTTTTCTTATGGAATCTCCAAATTCCATCACTTCCTTGTTCCAATTCTTTTATTCTTCCTTTCATTCCTTCAGCATCATCTTTGATTGTTGTTTCTTGAATGTTTTTCAGCTGTTCCATTAAGTCTAATTGCAAACTTAATCTAAGAGCACGAACTCGTCGTTGCTTTTCATGATACTTACGACTTAAAGCATCAGCAACTACGTTTGCTTTCCCTTCGTGATATTGAATATCACAGTCGTAGTCACTTAGGATTTCCATCCATCTCCTTTGTCTCATGTTCAATTCTTTTTGCCCAAATATGTATCTTAAGCTTTTATGATTTGTATAGACAGTAAACTTACTTCCATATAAATAGTGTCTCCAAATTTTAAGGGCAAAAATTATGGCTCCCAATTCTAAGTCATGTGTCGTATAGTTTTCTTCGTGCTTTTTCAATTGTCTCGAGGCATACGCAATTACTTTCTTGCGTTGCATTAGCACACATCCTAATCCTAGCTTAGAAGCATCGCAGTAAACTTCAAAATCCTCTGTTCCTTCTGGTAAGGCTAGAATTGGAGCATTTGTTAATTTCTGTTTTAAGATCTTAAAAGCTTCTTCTTGTTTAGGTCCCCATTCAAACTTAACTGATTTACAGGTTAGCTTAGTTAATGGTACAGCTATCTTGGAAAAATCCTTAATAAATCATCTATAGTATCCGGCTAACCCTATAAACTTCTAATTTCCATGACTGATTGCGGAACCTTCCATTTGGTAATCGCTTCTATTTTGGAGGGATCTACGTGAATACCTTCTTGATTCACCATATGACCTAGAAATTGCACCTCTTGTAGCCAAAATTCACACTTCGAGAATTTGGCATAAAGCTTTTCTTTTCTTAACAAAGCTAAGAGTGCATGCAGGTGCTCACAATGCTAGTCCTGACTTTTGGAATAAATAAGTATATTGTCGATGAAGACAATTACAAATTTATCCAAATACGGTTTACAGATTCTATTCATCATGTCCATAAATGCTGCAGGAGAATTTGTTAACCCAAAGGGCATGACTGTAAACTCGTAATGACCATACCTAGTTCTAAAAGCAGTTTTAGATATGTCTTCTTCTTGTACCTTCAATTGATGATATCCGGAGCGTAAGTCTATCTTAGAAAAATATCTAGCTCCCTGCAATTGATCGAAAAGATCATCAATCCTAGGTAATGGGCATCGATTCTTAATTTTAACTTTATTCAATTCCCGATAATCGATACACATTCGCATCGACCCATCTTTCTTCTTTACAAACAATACTGGAGCTCCCCACGGGGATGAACTAGGTTGTATGAATCCTTTGCTTAGTAATTCATCTAATTGTTTTTTTCAATTCTAGCATTTCGGTGGGTGCTAACCGATAAGGTGCTTTGGCTATCAGTGTAGTTTCAGGAATTAGATGTTTTCTAAAATCTACTTCCCTATCGGGTGGTAATCCAGGTAGTTCTTCTGGGAATACATCCGGGTATTCTGATACTACTGGAATATCTTTAAGTTCATTACCCTTCGTGTTAATGATTACTGAAATTATATACACTACTTCTTGTTTTCTTGAATAACTGGCAAATTTCATTACTGAAATGAATTTTAATGGCTTTCGTGGCTTATCTCCTGTAATCACCACTAATTCTCCTGTGGGTGTATGAATTTCTATGGAATTCTTATCACAAAGAATTCGAGCATGGTTGGCTACTAACCAATCCATTCCTAATACTACATCGAATTCGACTAAATTCATAGGTAAAAGGTTTGCAGAAAATTTATGACCTAAAAGTTCTATCTTTTCTTCTCGCACAACTTTACCTATATTAACGAAATTCCCATCTATCGTTTCTACCGTAAAAATTTGCCTAAGGTTGGTTAAGGGTAGGTTAAGAGCTTGGCAGAATGAAGTATTTATAAAACTTTGGTTTGCACCAGAGTCAAATAATACTTTTGCATAAACGTTGTGAACTAGAAACGTAACAGCTATCACGTCAGGAATTAGTTCTGCTTCCTGAGTAGTCAACTGGAAGGCTCTTACGTTCTTCTTGGTAGCTCCTTCTGCAGGTTTGGCTTTGTTGTCAACTGGTTTAGCCAATTTCGGGCAGTCTGGCCTAAAATGTCCAGCTTCTTCGCAGTTGTAGCAGATTGTGGATTTCTTTTTCCTGCAATCTTCTTCTTGATGCCCTGGAATTTTGCAGAAATTACAATACCCCTTGCATCTACCAAAATGCTTTCTTTTACAGGCATTACAAAATGGAACAGTGGAAGATTGCCCAGTTCCCTTTTTCTTGAAATTACTACGGTTACCCATACGGAATCCCTGGGTAATCTTTTGGGCCACTTCCTTCTTTCTATTTTCTTCTCGCGTACGTACCAGTCCGTCCGTCAAGATGTTGGCTAATTCCACAGCATCGTCAATAGTGCGGGGTCTCGCAGCCTTGACGATATCACGGATTTCGCCAATCAATCCCCAAATATAGCGGGAAATAAGTACCTGCTCTGCGAAGCCAGGGTTGGTACCACTCTCGCATACTCGAAGAATGTCGAAGTATACCCTCGACAGTCTACATCCACCATCCGGTGGTTTAGAAATTTATTCGCCATTTGTTCTTTCTCATATTCGGGACAAAATTTTCTTTCCATCAACTGCTTAAATTCTTCCCAACTCATGGCATAGGCCACATTGATTCCTTTCTCTTGTCGTACTGTATTCCACCATTCTAGCGCCCCTTCTTTAAAAAGATGTGACGCGTACATGACCCTGTCTTCCTAAGCACACTTACTTATTTTAATCACCGCCTCGGTTTTCTCTAACCAACGTAGTGCAGCAGTCGCCCCTTCGTTGCCTGCAAATTCAACCGGTTTACAGGCAAGAAATTCCTTGTAAGTGCAACCAGGCGTTGCAGTTTTCATTTTCTTAAGGAGTGGGGCTTGCATTCCATCGTTGTTGTTATTAGTATGCTTACCGCCTCCGTTTACACTATTACTAAAATTGTCGCCGTGTGTACGTTTGCTAGGAATAATTTGTTGAGGTTCAATTGGATTTCGGGCAGCAGCAAGTATTGCTGGAATAGCATTGGCTATTCCCTGAGCAACGATATTCTCGATATCTTGCCTATTTAGAAATTGATCTTCATGATTTTGCTCAGATTGATTCACTTCATTAACGGGTTCATTACCAGCGTGTGCCATCTGGTAATTAATTTATATAAGTAATTAGTAGAAAATAATTAATAATCAAACATAATACAATAATTACACATAATCATGAAAACAAGTATAGCCAAAATTGTCGATTTTTCAACTTTCATTTTTATATATATTATGCTTCCGTACACACCTGTTATCTTACAAAAGTTTTATTAGTTATTTCACATAATTATATTTTATTCTTATATTATTATTAAACACATATTCCTATAACCACAGTCACCCCATCCTCGTCAGGTGGCATCTTAGAAACGACGTTCTCTTTCGTCGTACTTCCACGAGATTCTTTCTCCTACTTCCCTAATTCGATTCCCTGCATCAATGAGCTCCTCTCCATAATGACGGAGTTCCGCCAAGTTTTCCGTACTCATAGGTGGATGTAGTGGAGGCTCCGGGTCGAACTGAGGGAAAAAGGTATTAGGGTTATTTAGGAGATTTTGAAACTGCCAGTCGGTGGTCCACCATTCTTCTAATTCTGCTGGTAGAGATTGGGTGTGGATAATAGGATCTGGGATTTCAGGCTCTAAATCAACTGGAAGTTGTACTTCCGCTGGGTAATTAAAAAGATTTTCACCGGCAGGTCCGATGAGGTCACTAAGTGCCAGTTTATGATCCAACTCCTCCCAGGGTGACATTTCCTGGTCTTGCCTGGAACTTTCCCCAATCTCTATCTCCTTGCCTTTACCTTTGGGATCCTTCATCTTTATAACTTTCCGTGTCGCTGGTTTCCTCCTGCGTACACGCCTCCAGCCCACAATTCTTCTTCTCTTCTTTGGCTTAGGTTTCTCCGGAGGTTGGGTTTGAAATTCCATAGGTTCCTCCATGTCGGCACAATAACCGGTAAAGTCTTTGGAAACTTCCACATTAACAGGATAGAGATTGAGATTCTGAAGGGCTTTAGATAACTCATTCATGCTGTTTTAGCATATATGAAGAAACACACAAAATTCTAGGTTAAATATTTGAAATTTGAATTTTCACATAATCACAGATTGGAATTCAGAAAATTAAGTATTAATAAAATATGAAATATTGCGATTTTATATATATTACAAATTACAACTGAAAATATACTAGGGATAATTTATTTTAGTCTATTGTTTATTTAATGGGCAAGTTTCTTTAAAGTTTCTGGCTTATATGTGACATAGGTACTGGTATTGGTTTAATGATTAAATTATAAGTTAGCATTTACTGCTACAGTGGCTAACATGTAGAGATTTTCCCATTTTTCATCTAACTCATCTTCCCATGGTAGGTTAGTGCCTATTTTCTGAGTTTCCTTAATTATTATTCCTTTTTGTTGTGACTTCTTTATTTTCTCTTGATTTTTTCTAATAATACAACTCCTTTTCTTTGGGGTAAGTGGTTTTTCATACTGTGCCTTACGAACAAATATTCCTTCCTCAGTATTTGCTGAGAATCTTGAGGAATTTGATTGCAATGAATTTCCCTTATCTTTTGGTGAACTATCTAATTGACGATAGATGTCCGAAATTCTTTGCTTACCCATACTGTAACTAACAAGTAGTCAGTTAATAAAACACATAATCACAGGAGAGTAATCAGGAAAATTAAGTATTTTTAAATACTTAATAGGCTTAAATGAGTGTCTCTGATACCACCTTTTCCTGTCACGGCCCCAGCCCCGATTTGACCCGGTCAGGAGCCGCGGGACAGGAACCCGTGGTATTTATTAATTGATGCTACAGCGGAAGATTTATCAGGATCTTTTAAACTTGAAAATGCCCGATTATTTTATTTAGATAATCTGGGACAAGCCCCGTAATTTACAATAGAGGAATTTCACAAGGAAATTCCCTGATTTACAAAACATGTTTATTTATTTTAACTAAGCCACCTCTTCAAGCTTGTTAGTGCTCCGTAGCACGTTTTCCTTGATTTACAGCAGGTTGCCTGAAATATGTTTTAAAAATATTTTATCAGCTGGGAAATACTGGCGAGTCACTCAATTTGATAAAATGACACATAGTTATAAATTACAGCATAAGAGCGATTACAATGGCTTCTATCTTATTTTTATCTGGCGTCGTGTCACCTCCTGGTGACGATGGTCATACCACTATTGGGTATTTCCCCAAGTAGTGATGATTATCACTGTTAGGATTTATTAGCCTAACTGTGAGAAAATTAGTAATGTGCACAATACCCCACTAGCCAGTGATTAAGATAACCATGACTTAATCCCTGTAATTATAACCTTTGAAAATAAATGGAGTATTGTAAAATACTTTTGATAAAAGAGAATGACTCACATTGCAGATTTAACGGGCAGAGTTTAGCCTACTGACTAACCTTATAACCTAATTTAAATAACAATGCACACGAACTAGGTCAGTAACTAATACAGCATTTACCATAACTCACGAGTTTAAAAACCCTCACAACGAATGACAAAGTGCTATACTTAAACATCCGTCGAATTTACGACTAATGACAAAGTATGGCCCTAATGTGGGCAGCACTTAAACATCCATTGGACAGTTTTCAATCGATCGGACATTGAATCGTAGCAGCGATCGAGTTAATACCCTGTATCATAGCAAAGGTTTAGAACAGTGTGTGTTTTTGAAGGAAACAGCGTATAACTTAACGTACGTAAAGAAATTTTTCGTCGAAATATGCAAACTGATCAAGTCCCAATCCCCTTAATTTATAGCCTGATTTGGTACCTCCCGCGTGTCGCGACAGGACCTCCCGCACCTGTCGCGTGTCGCGGGGAAACCCAAAGTAGGCTAGGCCTGCTTTGTCACCTGGTTAGCCCTGCTGAGTCGATAGTTTTTAAATTTACGTGTTTTATAACCGTTTTCGAAGGATAAACATAATTAGGGGAATACCCCCCTTGAGTTTTAGGAGCCCTGATCCTGATTTCAACTGTTCTGAAAATTTTAGGGGTCATGCAGTATCACTTGGGGTTCTCAATTAGGGTTTCCTATTGGACAAAATAGAATAAGAAATAGATATTTTGCGAGAGTTGTTACAGAAGCGTTCCTTGCAGGTCTCCGCCTGGCACTCAAGATGGGAGCAAAGAACCTCAAAGCACATGTTGATTCCAAATTAGTAGCAGAACAAGTCAACGGTCATTACGACGCTAAAGGCGAAGTCATGGCTCTGTATTTGGAACAAGCGAGAATCCTTATCAACCAGTTTCAGACCTTTAAGATAGTCCACATCAATAGAAGCGAAAACAAACATGCAGATGCGTTAAGCAAGCTGGCTGCTACAAGCTTCATACACCTCGCGAAAGAAGTCCGCATCGAGGTATTATCTAATCCATCTGTTCCCTTAAGACAAGTAAACATCATAGGAGTTGGGAATCCATCTTAGATGTCCCCAGTCATTACATACATGCAACATGGAATCCTCCCAGGGGGAAGGCGGAAGCCAGAAAAATTCAGCACAAGGCGTTATACTACGAAATAGCAGACGGTATCTTGTACCGCAAATCATTCATGGGTCCTCTTCTGCGCTGCGTAGATAAAACAGACACACAATATTTGGTCCGCGAAATCCATGAGGGACTATGTGGAATCCACGCAGGCCCGCGCATGGTGGTTGTAAAAATCATGAATACAGGCTACTACTGGCCAGATGCAGTAGAACTGTTGCGCAAATGCATGGCATGTCAGTGCCATGCCCCAAAGACGCTGCGCCCAAAGAACCCTCTGGTCCCAGTCACTTTAGCTTGGCCTTTCCAACAATGGGGCATTGACCTAGTCGGTCCCTTTCCCGATGCGCCTGGAGCAGTCAAATTCATAGTAGTTGCGGTAGACTACTTTACTAAATGGTTTGAAGCAAAGGCTCTCGCGTCAACTACTGCAATGGTGATCCGAAAATTCATCTGGGAACACATTATTTGCCGAATTGGATTACCATTGCGCATCATTTCTTATAATGGTTCAAACTTCGCATCAGAAGATCTACAAAAATGGTTCAAGGAGATGAACATCGAACATAGCTTCGCCTCTGTGGTGAACCCACAAGAGAATGGGCAAGTCGAGAGCGTAAACAAGCAGATAGTGGATGGCATAAAAGCAAGGCTTGGAACCGCGCGCAGGGGGTGGGTAGACGAACTCCCAAGCATTTTATGGGCTCACCGCACTATGCCAAAAACTAGTACAGGCGAAACTCCATTCAGTCTTGTTTATGGCTCAGAAGCGGTAATTCCAGCTGAATTCGGCCTTCCATCACCACGTATGATCGCCATGGAAAAACAAGATAATGGGCGAGAGCGCAGAATTGACCTGGACCTCCTTGAAGAAAGGCGCGAAAATGTAGCCGTCAACGAAGCCAAGTACAAATCAAAGTTAGAGAAATATTATAAAGCTCGGGTGCGCGTATGCACTTTTGTTCCAGGGGATTTTCTTCTACGAGACAATGAGGCCTCCAACGCTAAGAAACCAGGAAAACTCGCGCCCAAATGGGAAGGGCCATATGTCATTCATGAAGTGCTGGGTAAAGTTGCGTATACCCTAAAAAGGCTCGATGGAATAGACGTACCACGCACCTGGAATGCGCAATAATTGCGCAGATGCTATATGTAGCTGACATTATCCATCCCACACAACAGCCAACGCTTGCGCATGCAACATAATTATTCTATTTATTTACTTTGTATCTAAGGGCCCCCGTGCCTTATCCAATCAAAACAAAGTTTCTCCTATTGTGTTATATTGTTTATTACAAAATGCATGTAATTCCTTTGGGTAAGCGCGAAAACATTATGGTAACACATTACAAGTCTCATGAACGGTCCGCGAATACAAGTCTCTCGCTTAATCCAGACTTACGTTCACACATGAGCTTCCTACCATCTTTATTCGCTTTACCTAAACAAAATAATTATACACATGCAAGACATTGTAATCCAAACATACTTTATATTCCAAACAGTTACTTGTGCACCACACGCAATAACAAAAAACCTATATGCACAGCAGTGCATTAAAAAGTTACTTGTGCAGAAAGCACATTAACAAAATATACAAGCACAACAGTGCATCAAAACAATATTTACAGAATAAAGCATACAAAAATTAAACATCTGGAAACATGGCCAACACCTCTGCAGAAGTATGTAGTGCTTCACCATACCACTCCAGAGGATGAGGGTCAAGGATCCACTCTTTGTCACCACCTACAGCAGACGTCATTGTTTGGGCTCCGGCCGGATCTACAAAGCGACGATCACTTCGACGCCGTTTATACACCATCGTACAACGACTCCTCCAGTCAGACGGTAACACCTGCATTAAGACATTTGCTGACAAACGTGTGACACCTTCATCATCAGCCCCAGTAGGAAATGGGACATCTTCTTTCCCTTTACAGGGGCGAGACACGGTACACGAAAATCCTTCACTTCCAGCAGCCTTTTCCAATGACAGACTTCCAAGATGAAGCATAGCATCAGCAGCGTTAAGAGTCTTCAAAATCTCGGAAACTCTCCGTAAACGGTATTTTCGACTCGTTTTCATATTTCCCAAATCTGTTAAAGGGAATGTAATAACATACATATATATATATATATATATATATATATATAAAGCTAAAAACGAGTTGACCTCAACGTAATTAAGAGAAGTGTAAGAAATCGTAATGATTAACGTCAAATCGCCACTTTCTGAAATGGCGGCGCCACAGTAATCATCGCTTTTATTAAATAACCTCTAACAAAGCTAAACGTCTGCACACATTCCCATGAGCTGCAGTTTTAATAAGAAGGTGATCAGTCAAACACCTATTCATCTTCTACCCTATGGCACACAAGGGCCACGTCACATCAATCAGCTCATGCTAAAAAAACATTCATTCTAACATAATGAACAGTTCAACTTGAAAAATATATTCTCCAAGAAGATTTCCAACATTTCGCGCCAAAACTCCACATAGCAAAAACCACCCATCTCTTATATAGTCTAGTACTCCACTTATTTGCATAAGAGCAACACCGGACTGGGGGGGACTTGAAGGGGTATGGTCCCAAAAACCTCGCGCACTCATATTGGACCATACCACAACTTCACCACAATAAACTCTCTTTAAGAAAACCCTGCGCGGTTGCGCACCGGTTTTAAAGGAGAATTTAATAGAAAACAGTCTTCAACATCTACGCGCCAAGATGGAACTAACACATCCTTGCGCAAATTCATATAACAGGACAGTCAACAACATCTCCGCGTAAATATCACCCAGACTTGAACAGAAAGTGATATTTCTGTTACAATAGAATTAGCAGAGGCATAGAGGATTACAGCTGTAAACCTTCTAGAAAGCCCTATCGTGCACAACCATTCGGTTATAACCGAATGACCACATGGCATCATCCTGAACTCCCATCAAGGCCACGATGATGGCATTAATTGGAGAAGGATCCACACTTGCCCACTTTCTACGTGGCATCTCCCCAGCCGTTGATCATGCCTGCGATCCGTGTGTATATACACCCCGTTAGTGATTAACGGTGAAAGAAATAACCGCTTACGGAAAATGCTTTCCATTACTTCCTCTGTCAACAAACTTTCCCACCCAAATTCGGTTATAAATAAGACAACTTAGGAATCATTTCTCAAGTTACATTCACTTCACTTTCACTACTTCTTCTTCATTGAGACCTGTACTTATTCTCACACCGGATGGTGGTCATTCTCCCCGTGGCGAGTCTAACGGTTGTTTATTTTGCAGTTATTGTTAGAAGAAGAAGCTTAGCCAAACCCTGAATCAAGCGAGAGGACTCACCCTTTTTATGCAGAACTAAACCCCTGGTCCGACCGATTCCGGTCATTCGAACCAGTGTTTCTTCAACTAGGTTATAGACCCATGTATTACACGTGGTTGTATAATATAAACAATATAACTTTATAATTTGTAAAAAAAAGTTCATATAACAGACATATTTTTAGGCTCATTCTATTCTCATACCCCTAAATTTTTATTCTTACACCCTTTTCACTATATCTATCTCTATATATATCTATGTATATAGAGAGGGAGATGGAGGGAAGGGGTGTGTGAATATTACACCCTATTTTTATTACTATATGCCGGTTCACACAATTAATTTGAATTTATCACAAAAACTGACTTATGTTAATAAGTAACACTGAAATACCATAATAGTATGTGTATTACACGGAATGAATACTGAAAAATATGTAATATATATATAGGTAGAGGATCTTGTATATTAATTCAGAAGTGTGAGAAGTGTATTATAACACTATATGACACCATATAAACACAGTATAACACTATGTAACACCATATAACACCATATAACACTATGTAACACTATATAACAAATATAACACTATATTTTCTCTGATGGCATGTCTATGATAGATGTATTGTGTAATATATTGTTATATAGTGTTATATAGGCTTACATATCGTTATATGGTGTTACATAGTGTTATACGGTGTTTATATGATGTTATATAGTATTATATATAGTGTTATAATACACTTCTCACACTTCTGAATTAATGTACACTATCCCTACCCTATATATATGTGTGTATATACATATATATATATGAGAGGGTTTAAATGAGAACACTAAATATCGCGAGAACCGTGAGAACCAATGAAAAAGCCACAAGAACTTTGTCAAAAACAATTCAAATTCAATATTTCTTTTTACACTTATTATTATTATTATTCGAATACAATTTTAGAAATTAAATTTACACGTTTAAATTTTTCGGGAATTCATAAATAAAGAAAATTTATACATGTGCAAGTTTGCCATTTACACATGTGTAAATTTGTTATATTTACACATGTGTAAAAAATCTAATAAGAGTGATTTTGAGAGGAGAAATGAATTATTTGATGTTGTAAATTCTTTTTTGATGTTGTATTTTTATTACAATAAGGTTTGTATTAAAAAATCCGGTTTTGGTTGGTTTTTTCATTCGTTATCACGGTTCTCGCAATATTTAGCGTTCTCAAGATAACCCTCCCATATATATATATATAGGGTTAGGTTCATTTCAGAACTCTAAATATTTACAGAACTTTTAGAACTCCTAATAAACAGTCATTTTATATATATTTGTCTGTATTTAGGATCTATTTATAGTCTATTATATGTATTTTTATGATTACATACGTGTTAAAAGTAGTTTACATATGTATAATAGCTAAATTATATATATGTGTAATAACTAATTACATATATGTAAAAAAATTAGTTTACATATGTGTAATTATAAATTTACATATAAAAAAAATGATAAAATTACTCTTAATATATACGTAATCATAAAAATACACATAATAAATGATAAAAGAGTTAATTACTGTTTTCGTCCCTGAGGTTTGTCAAAAATAACGGTTTCAGTCCATTAGTTTAAAAATTGCGATTTCAGTCCATTAGATTCATTTTCGTAACCATTTCAGTCCACTAACTTAACTCCATCCATTTATTTTGTTAACTTTGAGTTAACTAACTAATTCA